>CM057761.1:0-9273273 GCA_030064425.1 Trapa bicornis | reverse complement strand
AATGCTAAGAATCGCTAAAATGCTATTAAACCCTATGAAACTCTAATAAACCCTAATAAAACCTAAGAAATGGAAAGAAACGCTCGGAAACCCTAGTTAACGCTAAAAACCTTAAGAAATGCTAAGAAAACCCTAAAAAATCATAACAAACCCTAATAAACGCTTAAGAAACCCTTAAGGAATGCTAACAAACAATAAGAAACTCTAAGAAACCCTATAAAACCCTAAGAAACATTAAGAAACCCTATAAAACCCTAAGAAATGCTAAAAAACTATAAGAACACTAAGTAACGCTAAGAAACCTAAAAAATATTAAAAACCCAAGAAACACTAAAAAATGCTAAGAATCACTAAGAAACACTAGGAAATAGAAAAAAACACTAGGAAACCCTAGTTAACGCTAAGAAGCGGTGTAAGAAACCCTAAGAAATGCTAAGAACCCTTAAGGAATGTTAGAAAACCCTATAAAACCATAAGAAATCCTATGAAACCTAATGAAACCCAATGAAACTCTAAGAAATGCTAAGAAACCCTAAAAAATATTAAGAAAATGCTATTAAATGATAAGAATCGCTAATAAATCCTAAGAAACCCTATGAAACACTAATAAAACCTAAGTAACAATAAGAAATGCTAGGAAACTAAACTAAATGCTAAGAAACGCTGAAAAACCCTAAGAAATCCAAAGAAACCCTAAGAAACGCTAAGAAAGGTACCCTAAGAAATGCTTAGAAACTCTAAGAAACCTTATAAAACCCTAAAAATGCTAAGAAACCCTTATAAAACCCTAAGAAATGCTAGAAACTATAAGAAACGCTAAGTAACACTAAGAAACCCTAAAAAACACTAAGAAACCCCATGAAACCCTATGAAACGCTAAAAAAACCATAAAAAAAACACTAAAAATGTTAAGAATCTCTATGAAACCCTATGAAACGCTAATAAACCCTAGAAAAACCCTTTCAAACCGAAAGAAACGCTAGTAAAACCCTAGTTAATGCTAAGAAATGTAAGAAATTCTATGAAACCCCTACGAAAAAACTAAGAACCTTAGAAACCCAAATAATTTCTAAGAAAGCCTAAGAAACGCTTAGAAACCCTAAAAACCCTATGAAACCCTAAGAAATGCTAAAAAAGAACACTACAAATTGCTAAGAAACCCTACCAAATGCTAAGAAATGCTAAGAAACCCTAAGAATTCCTAAGAAGCTCCAAGAAGCCCTAAGAAGCCCCAAGAAGCCCTATGAAATTGAAAGAAACACTAAAAACTCTAAAAAAACCTCTAAAAAAACCCTAAGAAACCTTAAAAACTACTAAGAAACACTAAGAAATGCAAAGAAACCCCTAAGAAACGCTAAGTAACCTTATAAAATTGTAAGAAATGCTAAGAAACACTAAAATACACTATGAAACACCAAGAAACGCTAAAAAAATACTAACAATCGCTATTGAACCCTATAAAACCCTAAGAAATGCCTAATAAACAATAAAAAAACCATTAGAAATGGTAAGAAATGTTAAGAAACCCTAGTGAACGCCTAGAAACACTAAGAAACCGTAATAAATTCTAAGAAACCCTAAGAACCCTTAAGAAATCCTAAGAAACGCTAAGAAAGCCTAAGAAACTCTTAGAAAACCTAAAAAAAACCTCCTAGAGAACACTAAAAACATTAAAAAAGTGCTAAGAAACACTACCAAATGCTTAGAAATGCTAAGAAACGCTAAGAAACCCTGAAAAACACTAAGAAACCCCAATAAATGATAAAAAATGCTATGAAACGTTAAGATACCCTATGAAACTCTTAATAAAGCCTACAAAACCCTAGGAAACGGTAAGAACCTCTAGGAAACCCTAGTAAATGGTAAGAAACACTAAGAAACCAAAAGAAATGCTAAGAACCCTTAAGGAACCCTAAGATAACCAAATAAATACTAAAAAAGCCCTAAGAAACACTTATAAACCCTAAAAAAACACTATGAAACCCTAAGAAACACTAGAAAATACAAAAAAAGTGTGAAGAAACCCAACAAAATGCGAAAGAAATAGTAAGAAAACCTAAGAAATGCTAAGAAGCCTCAAGAAGCCCTAAAAAACTCAAGAAACCCTAAAAACCCTAAAAAAAAAACTCTAAGAAACGCTAAGAAATACTAAGAAAACCTAAGAAACACTAATAAACGCTAAGTAACCATTAAAAATACTAAGAAACGCTAAGGAAACTCTAAGAAACACTATAAAACCCTAAGAAACCCTAAAAAATCCTAATGAACTCTAAGAAATGCTATGAAACTTTAAGAAATGCTAAGTAATCACTAAGAAATGCTATGAAACCCTAAGAAACATTATGAACCACTAGGAAACCCTAGTAAAAGCTAAGAAAACGCTAAAAAAATCTAACAAACACTATGAAACCCTAGGAAATCCTAAGAAATCGCAAGTAACACTAAGAACCCTTCAGTAACCCAAAAAAACACTAAGAAACACCAAGAAACGCTAAAAAATGATAAGAATCGCTAAGAAACGTTAAGAAACCCTATGAAACCCTAAAAAATGCTAATAAAGCTTAGAAAAACTGGTAAGAAACGTTAGGAAACCCTAGTAAATGGTAAGAAACACTATGAAACCCAAAGGAAATGCTAAGAACCCTTAAGGAACCCTAAGATAACCAAAGAAATGCTAAGAAAGCCTAAGAAATGCTTATAAACCCTAAAAAAACCCCTATGAACATCTAAGAAATGCTAAAAAATACAAAAAAATGTGCTAAGAAAACCTACCAAATGTTAAGAAAACCTGAGAATTCCTAAGAAATGCTAAGAAGCCCTAAGAAACGCAAAGAAACCCTACCAAACGCTAAGAAATGATAAGAAACTATAAAAAATGCTAAGTAATGCTAAGAAATCCTAAAAAATATTAAAAACCCAAGAAATGCTAAAAAAAATACTAAGAAACGCTGGAGAAACCATATGAAACTCAAAGAAAATGCTAATAAACCCGAATACACCTAAGAATGGTAAGAAACGCTAGAAAACCATAGTAAATGCTAAAAAAAACCCTTAAGAAATGTTAAGAAACCCCAAAGAAATCCTAAAAAAAGCCCCCATGGAATGCTAAGAACCTTAAGGAATGCTAAGACACACTAAGAAAACCTATAAACGCTAAGAAACCTTATAAAACCCTAAGAAATGTTGAGGAAACCCTAAGAAATGCTAAGAAAAAATAAGAAACGCTAAGTAACTTTAAGAAACCCTAAAAAACACTAAGAAACCCCAAGAAACGCTTAAAACATGCTAAGAATCTCTAAGAAACCCTAAGAAATCCAAAAAAACCCAAAGAAATGCTAAGAACCCTTAAGGAACCCTAAGAAACACTAAGAAACCCCCAAGAAGCGCTAAAAAGTCTAAGAAATGCTTAGAAAGCCTAAGAAACACTGAGAAACTCTATAAAACCCTAAGAAATGCTAAGAAACCTTATGAGACACTAAGAAACACTAGAAACCCTAGTAAACGCTAATAAATGGTAAAAAACCCTAAGAAATTCTAAGTAAACTTAAGAAATGCTAAGAACCCTTAAGGAACCCTAAGAAACGCTTAGAAAGCCTAAGAAACGCTGAGAAACTCTATAAAACCCTAAGAAATGCTAAGAATCACTAAGAAATGCTAAGAAACCCTATGAGACACTAAGAAACACTAGAAACCCTAGTAAACGCTAATAAATGGTAAAAAAAACCCTTAGAAATTCTAAGTAAACTTAAGAAATGCTAAGAACCCTTAAGGAACCCTAAGAAACTCTAAGAAAACCTATAAAACCCTAAGAAACCCTACAAAAACCATAAGAAAAGCAGAGAAACCCTAAGAAATGCTAAGAAACTATAAGAGACGCTAAGTTACGCTACGAAACCCTAAAAAACACTAAGAAACCCCAAGAAGTGCTAAAAATGTTAAGAATTGCTAAGAAACCCTATGAAACCTTAAGAAACAGTAAGAAATGCTAGAAAACCCTAAGAAATGCTAATAAACCCAAAGAAACTGTAAGAAACACTAGGAAATGGTAGTAAACGCTAAGAAACGATAAAAAAAATATATGAAATGCTAAGAAACCCAAAGAAATCATAAGAAACCCTAATAAACGCTAGGAACTCTTAAGGAACCATAAAAAATGCTAAGAAACTCTAAGAAACCCTATAAAACCCTAAGAAATGCTGAGAAACCCTAAAAAATGCTAAGAAACTATAAGAAATGACAAGTAATGCTAAGAAACCCTAAAAATGCAAAGAATCGATAAGAAACCCTATGAAAACCTACTAAACGCTAATAAACCCTTAGAAACGGTAAGAAACGCTAAGAAACCCCTATGAACGCTAAGAAATCCAAAGAAACCCTAAGAAACGCTTAGAAACCCTAAAAAACCCTATGAAACCCTAAGAAATGCAAAAAAAAACTAAAAAGTGCTAAGAAAACCTACCAAACGCCAATAAATCTAAGAAACCCTAAGAATCACTAAAAAATGCTAGGAAGTATCAAGAAGCCCTAAGAAACCCTAAGAAATGCAAAGAAACCTCAAAAACCCTATAAAAACCCTAAAAACCCCTTAAGAACCCTAAAACTCTAAGAAATGCTAAGAACCTATGAAACACTAAGAACGATAAGAAACACTAAGAAACTCTAAGAACCCTAAAAAATATTAAGAAGCGCCAAAAAATGCTAAGAATCGCTAAGAAACACTAAGAAATCCTATGAAACCCTAAGTAATACTATTAAACACTAAGAAACGGTAAGAAAAGCTAGGAAACCCTAGTAAACTCTAAGACATGCTAAAAACCCCTAAGAAATCGTAAGAAACACTAAGAAATACTAAGAAACCCTAATAAACACTAAGAACCCTTAAGGAACCCTATCAAACACTAAGAAACTCTAGGAAACCCTATAAAACCCTAAGAAATGCTAAGAAACCCTATAAAACCCATGAAATGCTAAGAACCCTAAAAACACTAAGAAACCCCAAGAAATGCTAAAAATGCTAAGAATCGCTAGTAAACCATAACAAACCCTTAAAACGGTAAGAAATGCTAGGAAACCCAAGTAAACGCAAAGAAACACTAAGAAATCCTAAGAAACCCAAATAAGCGCTAAGAACCCTTAAGAAAACCTAAGAAACAAAAACAATGCTAAGAAACACTTAGAAACCCCAAAAAACACTATAAAACACTAAAAAAACACTAAAAAGTGCTCAGAAACCCTACCAAACACTATGAAATGCTAAAAAACCCTATAAATTCCTAAAAAGCCCTAAGACGCCCTAAGAAGTCCCAAGAAGCCCCAAGAAACCTTAAAAAATGCTAAGAACCGTAAAAACCCTAAAAAAACCCATAAAAAATCCTAAAACAAACCTGAACTTAAGAAACGCTAAGAAATCCTAAGAAATACTAAGAAACTCTAAGAAACCCTATAAAACACTAAGACACGCTAACAAACCTTATAAAACCCAAAGAAACGCTAGGAAACCCTAAGAAACCTTATAAAAACATAAGAAACGATAAGAAACCCTATAAAACCCTAAGAAATGGTAAGAAACCCTAAGAAATAATAAGAAATGCTAAGTAACTCTAAGAAACCCTAAAAAAACACTAAGAAACCCCAAGAAACGCTAAAAAATGCTAAGAATCTCTAAGAAAACCTAAGAAATCCAAAAAAACCCAAAGAAATGCTAAGAACCCTTAAGGAACCCTAAGAACCCAAATAAACACTAAGAAACCCTATAAACCCCTTAGAAATGCTGTGAAACACAAAGGAATGCTTAGAAACTATAAGAAACGCTAAGTAACACTAAGAAACCCTAAGAAACGCTAAAAAAATGCTAAGAATCGCTAAGAAACCTTATGAAATCCAAAGAAACGATAATAAATGCTAGGAAAGCCTAATAAATGCTAAGAAACGCTAAAAAATCATAAGAAAAGCTATGAAGCCTTACGAAACACTAAGAAACTCTAAGAAATGCTAAGAAACCGTATATAACCCTAAGAAACGCTAAGAAACCCTATAAAAACCTATAAATCCCTAACAAACTCTAACAAATGCTAAGAAACTATAAGAAACACTAAGTAATGCTAAGAAACCCTAAAAAACATTAAAAACTCAAGAACGCTAAACATTGCTAAAAATCACTAAGAAACCCTATGAAACTCTAAAAAATGCTAATAAACCCTAAGAAATAGTAAGAAACCCTAAGAAATGCTATGAAATCCTAAAAAATCCTAAAACCCTAAGAATGCTATGAACCCATAAAGAATCTGAAGAAATGCTAAGAAACTCTAAGAAAATCTAAGAAACGCTAAAAAAATACTACGAATCACAAAGAAACTCTATAAAACGCTAAGAAATGCTAGGAAACCCTAGTAAATGCTAAGAAACTCTAAAAAAATCCCTAAGAAACGCTAAGAACCCCTAAGAATTGCTAAGAAACACTATTAAACCCTAATAAACTCTATGAAATGCTAAGAAACTTTAAAAAAAAACCTATAAAACCCTATGAATCACTATAAAACCATATAAAACCCTATGAAACTATAAGAAATGCTAAGTAACGCTAAGAAACCCTAAGAAACGTTAAAAATATGCTAAGAATCGCTAAGAAACCCAAAGAAACGATAATAAATGCTAGGAAACACTAGTAAATGCTAAGAAACGCTAAAAACCCATAAGAAAAGCTATGAAACCCTAAGAAACACTAAGAAACTCTAAGAACACCAAGAAACGCCAAAAAATGCTAAGAATTGCTAAGAAACACAAAGAAACGCTAAGTTATGCTAAGAAACCCTAAAAAACACTAAGAAACACACTAGAAATGCTAAGAATATCTAAGAAACCCTATGAAACATTAAAAACCATAAGAAACCCTAAGAAATGCTAATAAACCTAAGAAACATTAAGAAACTCTAAAAACCCTAAGTAATGCTTAGAAACCCTAAAAAACCCAATGAAATCCTAAGAAACGCTAAAAACACTAAAAAGTGTTGAGAAAACCTACCAAATGCTAAGAAATACTAAGAAACCCTAAGAAATGCTAAAAAGCCCCAAGAAGCCATAAGAAACCCTAAGAAACGCAAAAAAAAAACCAATAAAAATTGTAAAACCCCTTAAAAACCCTAAGAAATGTTAAGAAACCCTATGAATCCCTAAAAAATGCTAAAAAGCCCCAAGAGGCTCAAAGAAACCCTAAGAACCACTAAGAAATGCTAAGAAACCATAAGAAACACTAAAAAATGCTAAGAAACCCTAAGAAACTCTATAAAATGCTAAGAAACTCTATAAAACCCTAAGAAATGCTAAAAAACCTTATAAAACCCTGAGAAATGCTAAGAAACCATAAGAAATACTAAGAAACCCTAAAAAATATTAAAAAACCAAGAAATGCTAAAAAAATACTAAGAATCACTAAGTAACGCTAAGAAACCCTATGAAACTCTAAGAAACGCTAATAAACCCTAAGAAACGCTAAGAAACCGTAAGGGAATCCTAAAAAACCCTAAGAAATACTAAGAACCCTTAAGGAACGCTAAGAAACTCTAAAAAACCCTATAAAACCTTAAGAAATGCTAAGAAACCCTAAGAAATGCTAAGAAACCCTAAGAAATGCTAAGAAACTAAGAAGAAACGCTAAGGAAAGGCTTAGAAACCCTAAAAAGCACTAAGAAACCCCAAGAAACACTAAACAAATGCTAAGAATCGCCATGAAATCCAAAGAAACACTAATAAACCTTAATAAACCATTAGAAATAGTAAGAAACAATAGGAAAACCCTAGTGAACGCTAAGAAATGCTAAGAAATGCTAAGAAATCTTAAGAACCCCTAAGAAACGCTAGGAACCCTTAAGAAACACTAAGAAACCCAAAGAAATACTAAGAAACGCTAAGAAATACTAAGAAAGCCTATGACATGCTTAGAAAACCTTAAAAATCCTATGAAAACCTATGAAACGCTAAAAAAACTAAAAAATGCTAAGAAATCCTACCAAAGTGCTAAGAAATGCTAATAAACCATAAAAAAATGGTAAGAAACACTAGGAAACAGTAAATGCTAAGAAACGCTAGAAATTCTAAGAAATGCTAACGAAACCCTTAAGGAAACCTAAGAAACTCTAAGAAACACTATAAAACCCTAAGAAATGTTATGAAACCTTATAAAACCCTAAGAAATGCTGAGAAACCCTAAGAAATGCTAAGAAACTATTAGAGATGCTAAGTACATTAAGAAACCCTAAAAACACAAAGACACACCAAGAAACACTAAAACAAATGCTATGAATCGCTAAGAAACCCTATGAAACCCTAAGAAAGGGTATGAAACGCTAGGAAACCCAAAGAAATGCTAATAAACCCTAAGAAACTGTAAGAAACGCTAGGAAACCCAAGAAATACTAAGTAAACCTAGAAAACATTAAGAATCGCTAAGAAACCCAAAGAAATGGTAAGAAATGGCAAGAAACCCTAGTTATCGCTAAGAAGCGGTAAAAAATGCTAAGAAACACTAAGAAATCTTAAAAAAAAACCTAAGAAATGCTAAGAACCCTTAAGAAATGCTAAGAATCTCTAAGAAACCCTATAAAACCCTATGAAACGCTATGAAACCCTAAGAAATGCTAAGTAACGCTAAGAAACCCTAAAAAAAACTAAGAATCCCCATAAAACTCGATAAAACCCTATGAAGTGCTAATAAACCCTTAGAAACGTTAAGAATCGCTTGGAAACGCTAGTGAATGCTAAGAAATAATCCTATGAAATTATAAGAAACGCTAAAAATCACTAAAAAGTGCTAAGAAATTCTACGAAACACTAAGAAATGCTTGAAACCCTAAGAATCCCTATGAAAATCTAAGAAATGCTAATAAACCCTAATAAACCATAAGAAATGGAAAAAATCCCAAAGAAATGCTAAAAAACCCTAAGTAATCTTAAAAAACACTATGAAACGCTAAGTACACTTAAGGAAACCTATAAAACCCTAAGAAACGCTATGAAACCCAAATGAAGCCCTATAAAATGCTAAAAAAACCTAAAAAACTTTAAGAAATGCTAATAAACCCTAAAAAACGATAAACGCTTAGAAACCATAAGAAATCCTAAATAACGCTAAGAAACTCTAAGAAACCATATAAAACCCAAAGAAATGCTGAGAAATCCTAACAAATGCTAAGCAACTATAAGAAATGCTAATTAACACTAAGTAACCCTAAAAACGCTAAGAAACGCTAAAAAAAATGTCAAGAATCGCTAAGAAACCCTAAGAAATGCTAATAAACCCTAATAAAACCTATGAAACGGAAAGAAACACTAGTAAATGCTAAGAAATGCTAAGAAATTCTAAGAAACCTTAAGAAATGCTAAGAACCCTTAATAAACCCAAAGAAATGCTAAGAAAGCCTAAGAAATTCTTAGAAATCCTAAAAACCCTATGAAACCCTAAGAAACACTAAAAAGTGCTAAGAAACCCTACCAAATGCTAATAAATGCTAAGAAACCCTATGAATTCCTAAGAAGCCCTAAGAAAATCAAAGAAACACTAAAAACCCTAAAAAATCCTAAAACCCTAAGAAGCCCTACCAAACGCTAAGAAATGCTAAGAAACCTTATAAAACCCTAATAAATGCTAAGAAACTATAAGATACACTAAGTTAAACTAAGAAATACTAAAAACACTAAGAAACAACAAGAAACGCTAAAAAATGCTAAGAATTGCTAAGAAACCCTATGAAACCAAAAGAAATGCTAGGAAACCCAAAGAAACGGTAAGAAACGCTAGGAAACCCCAAGAAATACTAAGAAACCAAAAAAAAATTAAGAAACGCTAAAAATGCTAAGAATTGCTAAGAAACCCTATGAAAGCTTAAGAAATGTTAATAAACCCTAAGAAACTGTAAGAAATGCTAGGAAATACTAGTAAACACCAAGAAACGGTAAAAAACCTTAAGAAATCCTAAGAAACCCTAAAGGAACCCTAAGAAAAGCTAAGAAACCTTATAAAACCATAAGAAACACTATGAAACCCTTTAAAACCCTAAGAAATGCTAAGAAATCCTAAGAAATACTAATAAACTATAAGAAACACTAAGTAATACTAAGAAACCCCAAGAAACACTAAAAAATGCTAAGAATCACTAAGAAACCCTTTGAAACCCTAAGAAATGCTAATATACCCTTAAAAACTCTAGGAAACCCTTAAAAATTGTAAGAAATGCTAGGAAAGCCTAATAAACACTAAGGAACGCTAAGAAATTCTTAGAAATCCTAAGATACGCTAAAAACCCTTAAGAAACGCAATGAAATGCTAAGAAAGCCTAAGAAACGCTTATAAACCCTAAAAAATTGTATGAAACACTAACAAAAGCTAAAAAACACTAAAAAGTGCATAGAAACCATACCAAACGCTAAAAAATGCTAAGAAACCCTAAGAATTGCTAAGAAGCCCATGAAGCCCCAAGCAACACTAAGAAACGCTAAGAAACCCTAAAAACCCTAAAAAAAACTCTTAAAAAAACTTCTTAAAAAAACCTTGAAAACCTTAAAAACTCTAAGAAATGCTAAGAAACGCTAAGAAACCCTAAGAAACACTAAGAAACTAGAAGAAATACTATAAAAACCTAAGAAACAATTAGCAACCCTATAAACCCTAAGAAACACTATGAAACCCTAAGAAATGCTAAGAAACTATAAGAAACGCTAAGTAAAGCTAAGAAATCCTAAAAACACTAAAACCCCAAGAAACGTTAAAAAAATTCTAAGAATAGCTAAGAAATGCTAAGAAACCCTATGAAAATCTAAGAAATGCTAATAAACCCTAAAAATGGTAAGAAATGCTAGAAAACCCTAGTGAATGCTAAGAAATGCTAAAAACCCCTAAGAAATGTTAAGAAACCCAAAGAAATCCTAAAAAGCCATAAGAAACGCTAACAACCCTTAAGGAATGCTAATAAACTCTAAGAAACCCTATAAAACACTAAAAAAAGCTACAAAACCCTATAAAACCCTATTAAATGCTAAGAAACCCTAAGAAATCCTAAGAAACTATAAGAAATATTAAGTAACGCTAAGAAACTATATGAAATGATAAGTAACACTAAGAAACCCTAAAAGCACTAAGAAACCCTAAGAAACTCTAAACAAATGCGAAGAATCGCTAAGAAAACGCTATGAAACGTTAAGAAATGCTAGGAAACCCCAGTAAATGCTATTAAACACTAAAAAACCCTAAGAAACACTAATAAATGCTAAGAAACCCTAAGAAATGCTAAGAAACGCTAACAAAACGCCAAGAAACTCTAAGAAACGCTAAGAAAACATAAAAACCATTAAGAAACGCTAAAAATGATAAGAATTGCTAAGAAATGCTAAGAAAATTCTAAGAAATCCTAATAAACCCTAAGAAACGGAAAGAAATGCTAGGAAACAAAAGTAAATGCTAAGAAACACTGAAAAACCATAAGAAATCCAAAGAAACACTAAGAAAGGAATGTTAAGAAATGCTAAAAACTCCAAAAAACCTTATAAAACCCCAAGAAACACTAAGAAATCCTATAAAACGCTAGGAAAAACTAAGAAACCCTATAAAACTCAAAGAAATGCCGGGAAATCCTAAGAAATGCTAAGAAACTATAAGAAATGCTAAGTTACACTAAGAAACCCTAAAAAACACTATGAAACCCTAAGAAACGCTAAAAGAATGTTAAGAATCGCTAAGAAACCCTATGAAACACTAAAAAACACTAATAAAATCTAAGAAATGGAAAGAAATGCTAGGAAACCCTAGTAAACACTTAGAAATGCTAAGAAATTCTAAGAAACCCCTAAGAAACGTTAAGAACCCTTAATAAATCCAAAGAAATGCTAAAAAGGTCTAAGAAATGCTTAGAAACCCTAAAAACCCTATGAAACCCTAAGAAATGCTAAAAAACAATAAAAAGTGCTAAGAAACCATACCAAACACTAAGAAATGCAAGGAAACCCTAAGAATTCCTAAGAAGCCCAAAGAACCCATAAGAATCCTCAAGAAGCCCTAAGAAAATCAAAGAAACACTAAACACTCTAGAAAATCCTAAAAAAACCATAAGAAACGCTAAGAACCCTTAAGGAATGCTAAGAAACTCCAAGAAACCCTATAAAACCCTAAGAAATGCTGAGAAACCCTAAGAAATTCTAAAAAACTAGAAGAAATGCTAAGTAACACTAAGAAACCCCAAGAAACTCTAAACAAATGTAAGAATTGCTATGAATCACTATGAATCCCAAAGAAATGCTAAAAAAAGCTAAGAATCCCTATGAAACCTAAAGAAATGCTAAAAAAAAGCTAAGAATCGCTATAAAACCCTAGGAAACGCTAATAAACCCTAATAGACCCTTAGAAATGGTAAGAAATGCTAGGAAACCCTAGTGAACGCTAGGAAATGCTAAGAAACCCAAAGAAATCCTAAGAACCCCTAAGAATTGTTAAGAATCCTTAAGAAACACTAAGAAACCCAAATAAACGGTAAGAAAGCCTAAGAAATGCTTAGAAACCCTAAAAAAACCTATGAAATCCTAAGAAATGCTAAAAACACTAAAAAGTGCTAATAAACCCTACCAAAGTGTTAAGAAATGCTAATAAACCCTAAGAAACGGGAAGAAATGCTAGGAAATCCTACTGAATGCTAAGAAATGCTAAAAATCACTAAGAAACTCTAAAAAATCCTAAGAAACCCTAAAAAACATTAGGAAATCCTAAGAAATGCTAAAAACACTAAAAAGTGCTAAGAAACCCTACCAAAGTGTTAAGAAATGCTAATAAAACCTAAGAAAGAGGAAGAAACGCTAGGAAACCCTAGTAAACACTAAGAAACGCTAAAAAAACCCTAAGAAATGCTAAGAAACCCTAAGAAATTTTAATAAACCCTAAGAAACGCTGAGAACCCTTATGGAGCCCTAAGAAATGCTAAGATACCTAATAAAACCCTAAGAAATGCTAAGAAACTATAAGAAATGCTAACTCTAAGAAACCCCAAGAAATGCTAAAATAATGCTAAGAATCACTAAGTAATGCTAAGAAACCCTATGAAACTCAAGAAACGCTAATAAACCCTAAGAGACCCTAAGAAATCCTAAAAAACCCATAGAAATGCTAAGAACCATTAAGGAACAGTAAGAAACGCTAAGAAACTCTAACAAACCCTATAAAACTCTAAGAAACCCTATAAAACCCTAAGAAATAGTCAGAAACCCTAAGAAATGCTAAGTAATGCTAAGAAACCCTAAAAAACACTAAGAAACCCCAAGAAATGCTAAAATAATGCTAAGAAATGTTATGAAACCCTAAAAAATGATGATAAACCCTAGGAAACCCAAAGAAATAGTAAGAAATGCTAGGAAACCCTAGTAAATGCTAAGAAACGCTACGAAATCCAAAGAAACTCTAAGAACCCATAAGGAACCCTAAAAAAACTAAAGAAACACATAGAAACCCTAAAAAAACCAAATGAAACACTAAGAAACACTAAAAAATACTAATAATAATCTTCGTGCACAGGAAGCCCTCGGCTTCATGACCTACTAAACGACAAATACTGCCCTTATGCTCACTTAGTAATTCAGCAGTCCTTGGGTCCCATCACTATCTCATGCTAAGTGTCCTGATGGCCCAAACTTCACGGTGCATGCACAAATAAAAGCCCTCGGCTTCATGACCTACTAAACGACAAATACTGCCCTTATGCTCACTTATCTTTCGCCCTCTTGCACAATGGTCTGTCAGCTTGGCTTCGGCCCCACCACACGTATTGGCCCAACAGGTTCAATGACCCAACTTTGGTAGAGTAGTGGTTCGGTCCAACAAGCTCAATAATTCAGCTTGGCTCGATGGGTATCACATAAGTTCCCATTATTCAGGTAATTTAGCCTCATGTATCACATTTCGGTTTTGGATAGGTCCATGCCCATATCCACCTGCCTTGGGCCCACTGGCATCTCGAGCCTAAATCCAGAAACCCTATAAAACTCTAAGAAACCCTAAAAAACACTAAGAAACCCCAAGAAACACTAAAAAATGCTAAGAATATCTAAGAAACCCTATAAAACCATAAGAAACGCTAATAAACACTTGGAAACAGTAAGAAACACTAGGAAACCCTAGTGAAAACTAAGAAACCCTGAGAAATCCTAAAAAAACCTAAGAAATCCTAAGAAACTCTAAGAAACGCTAAGAACCCTTAAAAAGTGCTAAGAAACCCTACCAAATACTAAGAAATGCTAAGAAACCCTAAGGATCCCTAAGAAATGCTTAAAAGCACCAAGAAGCCCTAAGAAACCCTAAGAAATGCAAAGTAACCCTAGAAACCCTAAAAACCCTAAGAAACTCTAAGAAATCCTAAGAAACACTAAGAAACTCTAAGAAACACTATAAAACCCTAAGAAACACTAAGAAACTCTAAGAAATACTAAGAAATCCTAAGAAATGCTAAAAAAACTATAAGAAATGCTAAGTAATGCAAATAAACCCTAAAAAACACTAAAAAAACCCCCAAGAAACATAAAAAAAATGCTAAGAATCGTTAAGAATCTCCAAGAACCCTTATGAAATGCTAATAAACCCTAATAAACACTAGGAAACCCTAAGAAATGGCAAGAGACACTAGGAAACCCCTATAAACACTAAAAAATGCTAAGAAACTCTAAGAAAACCAAAGAAACGCTAAGAAATGCTAAGAACCCCTATAAAACCCTAAGAAATGCTAAGAAACAGTAAGAACCGCTAACAAACTATAAGAAATGCTAAGTAACTCTCAAAAAACCTATAAAACACTAAGAAACCCTAAGAAACGCTAAAAAATGCTAAGAATCACTAAGAAACACTATGAAACCCTAAAATATGGTAAGAAATGCTAGGAAACCTTAGTAAATGCTAAGAAATGCTAAAAACCCTTCGAAACGCTAAGAAACCCTAAGAAACTCTAAGAAACCATATAAAACCCAAAGAAATGCTAAAAAACTTATGCGAACCTCGCCAATATGCTGATGACATCTTACACCAAATATGGCAAGACCCCAAGAATTTCACGACGCAAGTACAAAAAGATGGAATATACCTTGTTTATGTGTGAAACAAGGTATGGGATATGTAGATGCCACACCCAAATGCTCCAAGAAGAACTCTTAGAAAATCTCGGGTGATAAGTCTTGATTGCTTGAATGCGACAGGTAAAAACCTAATAAGTTCAAAGTTCTTTCATGATAGAAAGAAGAAAAAACCTTACAAAATTGAATTCCCAAATGTCTATTCTCCAATGCTGTGGAGTATGCCTTTTATAGGCATAGATAACAACCGAATAGCCTAAAAATAAGGAACTTATGGTTACATGCCAACCATATCTAATCTAAATATCCAGGATATTTAAATAACTACATAAAAATGTAAACCTTCTCTTGGGCTTTTCTTGGGGTCTTATATTGGCCATCTACTTGAATTTTCTACAATCTCTTTAACGAGCCCATATAAAGCATATTAGAATCATTTAGCGCTTAGAATTACGATTAGGCCCTCTTGTAGTATCAAATGACACTTCATCTAATTTGGTGACAGACTGTTCAACTCCATTGTAGGTTTAGTTGTTTGGACTTGTGAGTTCGTATTCTCTTTAGTCGAACTCACAAAAGAAACCCTATAAAACCCTAAGAAATGCTAAGAAAATATAAGAAACGCTAAAAAATATTAAAAACCCAAGAAACGCTAAAAAAATACTAAGAATCGTTAAGAAAATCAAAGAAACCTATGAAACTCTAGAAACGCTAAGAAAACCTAAGAAATACTAAAAAAAAATCATAAGAAACGCTAAGAACCCTTAAGGAACTCTAAGAAACGCTAAGAAACCCTATAAAACCATAAGAAAAGCTAAGAAACCCTATAAAAACCTATGAAATGATGAGAAACCCTAAAAAAATGCTAAGAAACTATAAGAAACACTTAGTAATGCTATGAAACCCAAAAAAACACTAATAAACCCCAATAAATGCTAAAAAAATGATAAGAATCGCTATGACACCCTATGAAATGCTAATAAACTCTAATAAACACTAGTAAACCCTTAGAAAAGAAAAGAAATGCTAGGAAACCCTAGTAAACCCTAACAAATCCTAAGGAACCCTAAGAAACCATATAAAACCCTAAGAAACACTAAGAAACCCTACAAAACCCTAAGAAATGCTGAGAAATCTTAAGAAACTATAAGAAACACAAAGTTACACTAAGAAACCCTAAAAAACACGAAGAATCCCCAAGAAACGTTAAAAATGCTAAGAATCTCTAAGAAACCCTAAGAAACACTAATAAACCCTTAGAAACAGTAAGAAATGTTAGGAAACCCTAGTGAATGTGAAGAATCCCTAAGAAATCATAATAAACCCGAAAAAATCATAATAAACCCAAAGAAATCCTAAGAAACTCGAAGAAACGCTAAGAACCCTTAAGAAACCCGAAGAAACGCTAAAAAAGCCTAAGAAATCCTAAAAAGCCTATAAAACCCTAAGAAACATTAAAAACACAAAAAAGTGCTAAGAAACCCTACCTAATGCTAAGAAATGCTAATAAACCCTAAGAATCCCTAAGAAATGCTTAGAACCACCAAGAAGCCCTAAAAAACCCTAAGAAAAGCAAAGAAACCCTAAAAAACCTAAGAAACGCTAAGAAACTCTAAGAAACCCTATAAACCCCTAAGAAACACTACGAAACCCTTAGAATCTCTATAAAACCCTAAGAAATGCTAAGTAATGCTAAGAAACCCTAAAAGCACTAAGAAACCCCAAGAAACAAAAAAAATGCCAAGAATCATTAAGAAACGCTAAGAAACCTTACGAAACACTAAGAAATGCTAATAAACCCTAATAAACCCTAGGAAACCCTAAAAAATGGCAAGAAACGCTAGGAAACCCATATAAACGCTAAGAAACCCTACGAAAACCAAAGAAACCCTAAGAAACGCTGAGAACCCTTAAAAAACCCTAAGAAACCCTATAAAACCGTACGAAATTCTAAGAACCCCTATAAAACCCTAAGAAATGCTGAGAAACCCTATGAAATGCTAAGAAACTATAAAAACCGCTAAGAAGCCCTATAAAATACTAAGAAACACCAAGAAATGCTAAAAATGCTAAGAATCACTAAGAACCCTATGACACCCTAACAAACGGTAAGAAATGCTAGGAAACCCTATTAAACGCTAAAATGCCTTTGAAACACTAAGAGACCCTAAGAAACACTAAGAAATGTTAAGAAATGTTAAGACACCCTCAGAAACTCTAAGAAACACTAAGATACTCTAAGAAAGTCTATAAAACCCTAAGAAACACTAAAAAACTGATGTGAACCTCACCAATATGCTGATGACACCTTACACCAAATATGGCAAGACCCAAAGACATTCACAACGCAAGTACAAAAATATGGAATATACCTTGTTTATGTGAGAAATAAGGTATGGGATATGTAGACGCCACACCCAAATCCTCCAAGAAGAATTCTTAGAAAACCTCGGGTGATAAGTCTTGATTACTTGAACACCACAGGTAAAAACCTGATAAATTCAAAGTTCTTTCATAATAGAAAGAAGACAAAACCTCACAAAATTGAATTTCCAAAAGTCTGTTCTCTAATGTTGTGGAGTATGCCTTTTATAGGCATAGATAACAATCGAATATTCTAAAAATAAGTAACTTATGGTTACATGCCAACCATATCTAATCTAAATATCTAAGATATTTAAATAACTACTTAAAAATATGAACTTCACAAACTAAATATCTAATATTTTTGTTTAATATCCTAAAAAATTTATTATATTAAAAAATCTACTTTATTAATTAAATTTGAACCTTCTCTTGGGCTTTTCTTAGGCTCTTATATTAGGCTTCTACTTGAATTTTTTGCAATCTCTTTAATAAGCCCATATAAAGCATATTAGAATCTTTTAGCCCTTAGTATTGTGATTAGGCCCTCTTGTAGTATTAAATGATCCTTCATCTCATTTGGTGACAGAATGTTCAGCTCCATTGCAGGTTCAGTTGATTGAACTTGTGAATTCGTATTCTCTTTAGTCGAACTCACAATAGAAACCCTATAAAACCTAAGTAACGCTAAGTAACCCTAAGAAATGCTAACAAAATATAAGAAATGCTAAAAAACATTAAAAACCCTAGAAATGCTAAAAAAATGCTAAGAAACGATAAGAAAAGCAAAGAAACCTGTGAAACTCTAAGAAACGCTAAGAAAACCTATGAAATAGTAAAAAAAACCATAAGAAACACTAAGAACTCTTAAGGAACCCTAAGAAATGCTATGAAACGCTAAGAAACCCCATAAAACACTAAGAAAAGCTAAGAAACCGTATAAAAACCTATGAAATATTGAGAAACCCTAAGAAATGCTTAGAAACTATAAGAACCTTAAGAAACTCTAGTGAACGCAAAGAAAACCTAAGAAACGATAAGAATCTTACAAAACTCTAAGAAACCCAAAGAATTGCTTAGAAAAACTAAAAATCCTTATGAAACCCTATGAAACGCTAAAAAAAACTAAAAAGTGCTAAGAAACCCTACCAAATGCTAAGAAACCCGAAGAATTCCTAAGAAATGCTAAGAAGCACCAAGAAGCCCTAAGAAACCCTAAGAAATGTAAGGAAATCCTAAAAACCCTAAAACCCCTTAAATAACCCTAAAAAAACCCTAATAACTCAAAGAAATGCTAAGAAACACTAAGAACCCTTAAGGAACCTAAGAAATGCTACGAAACTCTAAGAAACCCTATAAAACCCTAAGAAATGCTAAGAACCCCTAGAAACCCATAATAAATGCTAAGAAACCCTAAAAAATATTAAGAAACGCTAAAAATGCTAAGAATCGCTAAGAACGCAAAGATATCATATAAAAACCCAAGAAACGCTAATAAACCCTAAGAAATAGTAAGAAATGCTAGGAAACCCTAGTAAATTCTAAGAAACGCTAAAAAACCCTAAGAAATCGTAAGAAATGCAAAGAAATCCTAAGAAACCCTAAGAAACGCTAAGAACCCTTAAGCAACCCTAAGAAATGCTAAAAAACTCTAGGAAACCCTACAAAATCCTAAGAAACCCTAAGAAATGCCAAGAAACTATAAGAAATGCAAAGTAACACTAAGAAACACTAAAAAAACACTAAGAAACCCTAAGAAACTCTAAAAAAATGCTATGAATCGCTAATAAACTCGAGGAAACCCTTAAAAACGGTAAGAAACGCTAGAAAACCCTAGTAAATACAAAGAAACGCTAAGAAATTCTAAGAAATGCTAAGAACCCTTAAGAAACCCAAAAAATTGCTAAGAAAGCCTAAGAAACACTTAGATACCCTAAATAACCCAATAAAACCCTAGAAAACGCTAAAAAACACCAAAAAGTGCTAATAAACCCTATCAAAAGCTAAGAAATGCTAAGAAACTGTAAGAATTTCTAAGAAGCTCCAAAAAGCCCTAAGATGCCCCAAGAAGCCCTAAGAAATGCCAAGAAACCCTAAAAACCCAAAACAACTCTTAAAAAACCCTAAGAAACCTTAAAAACTCTATGAAACACTAAGAAACCCTAAGAAAAACTATGAAACACTAACAAACTCTAAGAATCCCTATAAAACCCTAAGAAATGCTAAGCTACCCTATATAACCCTAAGAAACACAAAGAAACCTTAAAAAATCCTAAGAAACTATAAGAAACGCTAAGTAATGCTAAGAAATCTTAAAAAATATAAAAAATGCACGAAATGCTAAAAAATGGTTAGAATCGCTAAGAAACCCTTGGAACTCTAAGAAACTATAAGAAACACTAGAAATACTAAGAAACTATAAGAAACACTAACCCTAAGAAATGCTAAAAAATGCTGAAAACCCTAAGAAATACTACAAAACTATCAGAAATGCTAAGTAATGCTAAGAAACCCTAAAAAACACTAAGAAACGCAAGGAAACCCTAGTAAACGCTAAGAAACGCTAATAAATTGTAAGAAACCCTAAGAAACGCTAAGAAACTTTAAAGTTTTTTTATTAGGGTTTTTTTAGGATTTCTTAGGGTTTCTTAGCATTTCTTAAAGTTTCATTGGGTTTCTTAGCGTTTCTTAATGATTCTTAGCATTATTTTAGCTTTTCTTGGGTTTATAATGTTTTTTATGGTTTCTTAGCATTTCTTAGGGTTTTATAGGGTTTCTTAGCATTTCTTAAGGTTTTATTGGGTTTCTTAGGGTTTTATAGGTTTTCTTAGTGTTTATTATGGTTCCTTAAGGGTTCCTAGCGTTTCTTAGGATCTCTTAGCATTTTTTTAGCGTTTACTAGGGTTTCCTAGTGTTTCTTACTATTAATTAGGTTTTCCTTGGGTTTATTAGCATTTCTTGGGGTTTCATAGGGTTTCTTAGCATTTCTTAGCGATTCTTAGCATTTTTTTTGCGTTTCTTAGTGTTTTTTTGGGTTTTTTAGCGTTACTTAGCATTTCTTATAGTTTCTTAGCATTTCTTAGGGTTTTTTAGCATTTCTTAGGGTTTTATAGGGTTTCTTAGAGCTTCTTAGCCTTTCTTAGTGTTTTTTAGGGTTTCTTAGAGTTTATTAGTGTTTATAAATAATGATTTATAAGAATTATAAAGTATACTTATAAATAAGTTAGTACATTTTTTTATAGAAGCCACCTTTATAGTAGTACATACCATAAAATAAACTATGCACCCTTAGTTTGGAGAGTTCTAATCACAGAAGATAAGCGATTAGAATGCACAAATCTCCCTAGAGTGAAAGTGGTAAAAGAGATAAATAAGACTATTTTTTTATGGAATTACTGGATAGGATAAGGTTAATAGATCGTGAAAAAATTATAGTATCATGGTATGACACTATAAATAAGAGTTGTGGATCTGGAATTGATATTATGGAATGGAGTTGGTTAGATGTAGGACTAAATTTCTCGTGAACATGAATTGAACATGCTTGATACTTGCTAATTTTTATCATGTATCTAAGATATAAATTTGGTTAATTTGAGAACCAGACTCTGATATTATAATTTGAGTATACACGCTATTTATTTTAGTGTATTTGGTATATACCTTTTGTTGTGTATATTGACATCATATCGAGTTATTAATAACACCTAGGGTAAGATTAGAAGTGGTAGATAGTGAGTGTGTAAGTTATGCTTCCAGATCACCTCCAATTTCATGTATACTTATATGAGTAATAGGAGTGGACAACTAAGATATACATATACTTGAGTGTGTTGTTAGAATGAATGACCGAGTATACGAATGATGGAGAATATATCACTAACATCCACATGAATTATGTGTGGTTTGAAATTTGGTGAGATCATGTTCATTATATTAAGAACTTTTTAAATGATTTAGTGTGTGTTGTGGTAAATTCTAAAATCCTAAGGCCAAGTGAAAAAGGTCCTATAAAATTAAAAGTTACTTATATATAAGTTATGTAGTAGTCTAAGATCAATGCCACTTGAGATATATCTGAGGTATATCTTGAAACTCGGGTACGAATATTTAAATTATTACTTATTAATTGTTATATTCTCATGTTATTTATATAACTTTTAGAGAAAATTTTAAATTTTCGTTAACATTCAGTTAGCCTTGTTTATTCTGGGTTTTAGTCCCTACGACCATCGTCGGTGGACCGTAAATGTAAACATGAGGAAAACTACTTGTACAACATGAAAATCTTAACCGAGGTTGGATTTTCCTTAAACAAGCAAATTATTAACACCATATATAACATAGCTATAAGATGAAAAATCTTATGAAAATAATGATTTGTCTTTAAGAATAATAGAGTACACCTTGGGTATAAGATTATCACGTGAGTCTGGATGAAAAGCAACGAGCAAATGTGCAGTGTAGAGGCCATGTCCCGGATAATTTAGAAATGGTCTAATTTTACTTTAAGGAAAATAAAGTATTCTAAATACCTTGTTATGATATGCCCATAAAGTCAAGATAGTGTCCGCATTAGACATTGGACGAAATTATGATAAAGAGCCATGTATCAATGGTTTAGGAAATATAAGTAAGGAAAGTGATATTAAAGGCAAAACTTGGTCTGTTACCTCTACAAGATGAGTTTCACACCCCGACTCGATTTCTGAGCTAGGTTCGAATAACAACCTATCAAGCCTACTCGATACTACAATGGTGGTTATATTCACGGTAGTACCCAAACAATCAAATATTAGAAAAAAATATTTCTTAATTTGTAAAATAAATTCAACTTTAATTCATGAGTAATGTGGTTTAAAACTTGTACAAAATCAATGAGAATACAAAAATTGATAAGTATATAAAGTAAATCTTTATATATTTACTTCAAGATGTATACCTCAAAGATTCGTAAATAATTGTAGGTAATGTTTGGATTTGTACTTCTTCGAACATTTGCTTTTATCTGAAATGTGTTTGGGAAGGAGAATGAGCTCATAACATAGTGAATGAGTTTACTCAGAACTGCCACTACATAACTTTGACCTAAAATTCACTCAAAATGTCTACACATAAAATTTTTTTTCATAATTCGTATGGCATATTATTTTTCTTATTTTACAACCCTTAGCTCTTAGTTTTAGAGATTCCCATTTTGGTGCATCTAAGTAAAGTTTCAACTCTCCATACATAATAATATATATGTATACATGTAGAGCTCAAGCTCACCATGCATAAAAAAAACAATCATGTATATGTATCCATACAAGCAAAATATGGCCCAACCATGCCCCTATGTCATGCATAAGTATAATCAGGTCCATGAAAGGTAGTGGAATGGGTATCTTCTCTCATAGATTAATACATCTCGAGGTTCATGTCCATCACCCTCAACACCCTACCATATCTTCATACACTTATTCGTAGAGTTATAATAGGATACCATACACAATGGCCATAGGGTTCCTTAAGACTCCATGTTCATTTGTCATAGGGATCTCGGGTGATATATAAGCATAATTCAATATCCACTTATTCGTCACTATCAATATACCCTAAGTGTCGATACTACCTTGATAGGTATCCTGATGACCTAATCTTCCACAATCGATATATATAAAGAAAACATGCACACAACAAGCATAATAGATATCAATCCATCAAGGTTCGACTCTCTACTCATTGAATCCATCAGTTGTGTACATAGGGTCATCTTGCCCTATTTCATATAGTCTTATTCCATGAATATCATTCTCATGGTTTTTTAATCCTTATTCTCAATAAATAAAATTATTTATTTTTTAGAATATGTTAGCATGCATCCATGTTGTTTTCCTCTACTTTTTATAATAGTTTTCAAAAGCACATACACACATATACATGAATTTTATTAGAAAGCTGTAAAGTGATGAGATCGATCCAATTGAACTAGACGTTAATAAATTTCACTCACAATTTTAATTGGGACTTGTTTAATCCCGATAGATTTTCACTTGCCTCGATCCTCACATGATAGCATATCTTGTTAATCAACATGAATCAAATCATATAAACAAGGGTCAAATTTGGTTTTCCTTAGTACTCTAACGTTGTCCCATAATTTTCTAAAGACTATGGCTTTGGCCCTTGGGTCCGAATCCATGAACCCATTTAGACAAACTCCATTCTATCATTTTTTAAAAATCATATGTTACACTCATGTTTGACTATATTTACCAAAATAACCAAAAGTCTCTATGTTTCCAACTTAGATACTTAATTTTTCACAAGTTTGTATTTTTGTGCTTTATTTGAGCAAAATTATTATTTTGCCCTTATACTCCAAAACTTTTTATTTTGGGACCTAGACTTTTCAAGTCTATCTTTTAAATTCTCAGACTTCATTTAGTCTCCTATGGGTCGCTCATTTCCCAAGAATCACTTTTGTTTCTTCAAATCTTCACTATTTACACTTTGGTCCCTAAACTTTTTTTAAGGTCTCATTTAGGTACTTAAACTTCCAAAACTAATCACCTGAGTCTCAAATCTTTCTCATTCCTTCCCTTGGTCTCTATACCTTCTTTTGAGGCTCATAGAGATCACCATGAAATTTCATTCCTGAATTGGAATGCTAACATTACCAAAATTATATTTTATTCCCCGAACTTGGTTTCTCAATAAAATATTTCTAAAAAATTATAAAACTCATATATGAGGTCCATATGAGCCCCCCTAGGATGTCATGGTCCTTGCTTAGCCAAGGCTAACTAGAATAGTACCCTCTAAGACTATTTTCTAAGGATTGCTAGAATAATGCAGAAAATAGAGTCAATGTTGGAATCCTATCGGAGACGATGACTCAACTAGTGGTATTGGTGCGATTGGAAAGTAGACTATAAGAGTAGTTCATGGATAGTTAATTCACCTCAAATAGAGGTCAAAATATACTGGAAATGTCATTTTACTACACTCTATTATGAATGAAGGCTAGTCGGAACTTTTATTAATTTATTTGACCCTAGTACTTACCCAAAGATTATGACGTGTGCAAAGTTCAAAAGCGGAGACCAAGAGATGTTTGTGTAATTTGTTTTGGCCATAGAGGACATCGAAAATGTCATAGGAAGAGGGCACTCCATTTTTTACTATCGAAGAATAGTTGCTCTTTCATCATGTCAATGCCAATAGAGTGGTCTACTATGTGTCATTGGAAAGTTGACTCAAGTATAAATCAAATGTCACTTACAACACTCAATTTGGTGGGCAAAAAAGAGTGTTATAGCCTCTTCAAATTAGGTCACGGTAAAGAAGTGTGATCTCACTTCCTAAGAGGATTCCCGTGAGTCACTCACTAGAGTGGGGCCAAAACTTATATGATCATATTCTAAACTTAATAAATTATTTGACCTTAGCTTCCTTTTATCAAATCATAACTCACTTATCCCTGCTTTGGTTAGGTGGAGTGGACATCATGCATGCGATGCATGTCCCGGTTCATTTGGTCATTTTGGCACTGTTCCGAACCGTTTTCGAGCGAATTTCTTAGTTGGTTCGGCCAATTTTGGTAATTTCTTTATCGATTCAGCTCTAATTCAATCAATTCTTGATCCAATTTATTTTTTAAAAAATACATTGTCAAATTTTATACTATTTGAACACATGAATTTCTATTTTCTAAGTTATGTAGCTACTTGTAAAAATTATGTAGTTTTTAGCCCAAGATCATTTATTTCCCGATCTTTGATTCTCGATCAAAGAAGTTTTTTGAGAACAATTTACAACACTTTGTCAAATGTCCAAATTTTATTTTCAAACCGATACCAAAATCCAATTAATCTTCAAAACCAAGTTCGGTTCTCCATTTCCTAGTTCAACTCTAGTTTCCAATCTAATTCGAGTGAGATCGTGTTTTTCTAAAATAGCGTCATTACACTATTCACTTCATTTTTAAAAGTTTTATTCTCAAAAATTAATTATTTATTTAAGTGTGTCACACTTGTACACTAGGTACTAAAAAAAATACATGTCTCTCTCGTGAATTTTCCTGCTTCCCATCCCATAGTTTTCTTCTCAAGCTGTGACATAATACCTTATCTCACTCCTTAGTTTAATGTGAGGGAGTATGGAGTTAAGTTTCATAATTAGTATGAATTTAAACTTATATTAACTCTATTTTTCCTAGTAATATTCGCTCAATTAATGTTATTAATTAACTAAAATTTAAGTATATGGGTAGGTGAATTGAGATCTGAATTAAAATATTTTGGATGGATGTGTGATCGGAGTCAGATAGATCAATATTTAAATCAAAGTAGTTCGGTTGGATCTTGATTCAAAATAGAGATAATTCAGTGAATTAAGTTTGAATTAAATGGCTCAAACACGAATAAAATCTAACAAATCAGTGAATTGAAAAATTAAATTAATTAAATTTAATGAATAAATATCTAAATACACTATAATTAAATTGAGATTTGTATGTGCATGGATATTTATATCAAAATCTAAATTATATAAGTCGTATGTATCAAAAGTTGAATAAAAAAAATTTAGTGGATGGATATTTTAATATGAGAAGTTGGTGAATTAATTTCACACCGTTTAGAGATTTTAGAAAATTTTAGAAAATTTTAGAATTTTAGAATTTTTAATATTTTTATTTTCTTTTTAAATCGAATTTAGTTATGCGGAGCCGTCCTATACCAAAATCCGGAGACCAGGTATAATCCGAGTCGGCAAACCTTAAAAAACACTCTAGTTTTCATTCACCAAACCCTGAAATACTAAATTCGAACGTGGCCTTACAAAGTTATAATCACGATAAAGCCCATGCAAATGGTCACATCACCGTCCCATCCCCATAATGAATAATGGAGTTCTTCAAGTTGCATGTGAAGAGTGTGAAATTGGAGGCTGCCCATCCGTATGATTTTGATGTTTGCTTTACTTTTATGCATTTGTATCATGTGGCCTCAGATTGTGCAAAAAAAAAGAAAAAAATATTATGTGGCCTCAGAAAATAAGGTTAGTGATTGCTTAATTAATTGGTCGGAGATGGGGTGCTACATCTTTAATTGAGAGAGGCCTTAGTTCTTTTTTAGTCCTTCAATTTTTTACCTTTTAACAATTTAGTTATTCAATTTTATCTATACTTACCATTTTGGCCACTCTACTCGTATAAATGTAATTAGGTGGAGATGTCAAAGTGCACGTATAAATGAAATTCAAACATTATATTATCATAAAATATAATTGAGTGATCAAAGAAAGTATCATACGAATGTGAAATTAAATTAAATTAGAAAAATAAATTTAATAAAAAAATAGAAAAAATTCTTTCAAAGTTGTTAAGACATTTTTATGGAGCATGCTTTCTACTCTAAGCTAACTTTCATTTTCTTTTATCTTTCTTAGTCACTAATTATATGTATATATTTTAAATAAGAATTAAGATGTGAGAAGATAATGATTTGGGTAAATTTATATTTAAAAATTATGAATTATAAGTAATATAACATTTTAAATATTAAAAAAATTATATTTTATTTAATATATAATTATTAAATTAGAATTATAAAACTAAAAATATTCAGATTTATTTGTACTTAAAATCCATTACTCGTAAAATAACAATACTTTTATATTTTATAAAATTTACAATTATATTCTCAACTGAATTTTACTACTAAATTAAGTTCTTATTTAATTTTAAAATAATAATAATATATTATGAATTTAAATAAATAAATAAATTATAATTAAAAATTTAAATTACCATTAAAAAGTAACATATAAAAAATATTAACATTTTATTTAATAACACAAATTTTAAAAATTATATGTATCTTGAACTTATGGGTGGATTTGCTGCTGATAATGATGGGATGACCTTGCTGTTTCTTCCGGCAAATCTAGCCGAAGCAACTACTCGTGAAGGTTAATTGGTGGCAAGTTACGGTCGTAAAATCTCTCATACTGCTTCCACTGCACAATGGAAAGGGGATATGGGCGTGAAGATGGAT
Organism: Trapa bicornis; assembly: GCA_030064425.1. NCBI lineage: Eukaryota > Viridiplantae > Streptophyta > Magnoliopsida > Myrtales > Lythraceae > Trapa > Trapa bicornis. The sequence continues at coordinate 9,245,776 of CM057761.1, read as the reverse complement.
TCCCAATGCTAAATCCATTGTTTCTTGGATGGGAATCCTCTCCATTCCCCTCTGGTTTTGTCATCCCTAATTCTACTGTGGTTGTCACAGATTGTATGGGAAGCTATGCTCACTATCATCAAAATGTTTATAGGTACACTGGCATACTATCTTTGATCTTCCTGGTTCCAAGTGGCACGAGGAATGGAGATTGGCCAATTTGGGGGAACGAATGGCATCACGCTCTCCCACGAGAGGCCCCGGAAGCTGCCGTCAGGTTCACAGAAGACCTCGAGCCTTGTCGCCTCCATGTCATAGGCTGTAATGCATTTCATGTTCCACAGGTACATGACGTTGGGTTTGGATGGATGGAAGCACAAGGGGTGGAAACCTCTGTGCAATGAGCTTACATCGATGCGGGCATCCTCCCACTTAATCTCTACCCATCTGCAGCTGTGCACGAGGGACCACTTCCCTCCATTGGAAGGATCTGCCAGCTCCCACACCTCCAGTTTTGGATTTTCCCATGCCTCTGATACTGTATAGTACCTCAATTTTTCTCCAAACGCGTCGCAGAGCTTGAACCACTCTGGCAATCGGTCGAGCTCATGATCTGGCAATCGGAAGATGCTGAGTTGATCTGGGCTTGCGTAGGGGCTATAGGCCATGAGAACCCCTTCCTTGTAATCAGGCAGGTAGACCGTTTCCTTCACTGTCACGGCCCTCGCAAAACGGAAGTAAGGGAATTGCTTCGGGAAGTGATCTGGTTGTGAAGAACAGAAGCTATGGTTTGTCCACAAGCCAGTTTCCGAAGAGAACACGTCCACCAAGAGCTCGGCTGGGCTTTCGGGTTGCTGGCCTACTTGGATGACCTTGTAGCTCTTGAGCTCATCTCCTTCAACTTTGGTTATTAGGCCCTCTCGAGTGGGTTCGATCAATGATACCCTTCGGGGGAGACTAATACATTGAAGGGTCAATGGATTGTATACGTAGTATAGGTCTCTCCAGCTCTGACAGCAAAGGAGGAGCCCATTGCTACATCCTAGGAATCGGAGCCTGCCGAGACTCAGGTGTGATGGCAGAACCGAGAACTGCGGGCTTGTAACATCGCCCGTGGAATGGCGATCCCAATATGTGGTCTTGGGGACATCTTTCATGGAACGGGAGTAGCCATAGAGGAGCGTCCATGAGGGCGGGAGACTGCCCCTGAAGGACAGATACCTGCGGTAGAAGAAGGGGTCGGAGAGCCGAAGGAGCCATTCACGGGAGACGCAGCGGAGTCTGAAAACGGAGCTCAAGGGCAACCTGATGAGGATCTCCTCCAACAGCCACTCGGGTAAGTCTTCTCTGACCATGAAGTCCGGTGGGAACGGAATTGAGCGCCGAGCTCGCCGGCTTTTAGCGCAGGACTTGTCGAATGCTGGGTTATTTGGCTTGAATATCTCCATGAATAAGATGGATGTCAATGGCTGAAAATGCTTCTTGCAGTTCAAATGACAGGAGGGTAGGAGGGGACGATGGAGCTAGAGAGTTGAATGCAGCAATAAAAAAGGACAGACAGACGAAAGGGGTGTGATGCTCTTTGCCTTTGGCTTCCTACACCTTCTCCTTTATAAAAGTGTGGTGGGAAATGTGAAAGTGGCTGCCTGCCTCCATCACCATCAACCATTAAATTGTGAAATAAATTCCATTAATGATATGAAAGCATCTGAGCTGCCAAAACATCATAATAAAGACTTCCATTAATGATATGGAAGCACCTAATTAAAATTATATTGAGCCACCTTCCTTTATATTACATATAATTTATATGTTATGAATCGCTAAATATATTTATATAGTCCTATGGCGCGGGAGGTGAGAACTTGACTTTTCTTGGATCTTTATTACCGTGGCGGCTAGCACATTGCGACTTTTGCGTCATTTTCTTGGCTGTAAGCAGGCTTAGGCTTAGGGATCCAATGGTGGGCAGGTTGGTTAGCTACAGCTTCAATCTTAGGTGATCTTTCTTCAACTAGTCCTTCAAATGCAGTGACCTATTTCAGGTTTCTGTGAAAGTTGTTGATATTGTTTGGTCCTTGGGGCGAAATCATATCTCTATGTCACGGTTACAATATTGATGCAAGAGAGGTACAAAAGGATTTGAGCCTTCTACAAGAAAGTCATCCATCACCCTCTTCCATTATTGCCTCCATAGAGTATGCATTTAAAATTTGTACTGCTGACAAAAATATGGCGATAAATTTTGTATCAAATTATACTAAAACGTGAATAAAAATCAATAGAAATACGTAATAGGGGCTGTTGATTTTGGAGTGCAGTCAATTAGGAAGTTTTTCAATATTTACCCCTTTTTACCAATTTAAAATAATATTAAATTAACTAATACATAATAATGATACCGTTGACCGGATGACGTGGCATCCAAATCAAACGGACAGATAGGCTTTGACCGGAAGATGTGGCGTCCGAATATTTGATAATGTCTCGATGTGTCCGCGTGGACAAGGTCATTGACCTGACCCTCAAAAAGATTATGTGCTTCTTTTCTCACCGGGAATCTCTTCTCTTCTCCCGTCGCCACAGCCGCCGCGGCCTTGACGTCGCCTTGATTTTTTTTAAATTATAATTAAAATTTTTTCATACTAATTAGTATAAATAATAAAGTATTTATACATAATATATAAATCAATTTATAACAACCAAATAATTAATTTTTATGATAAATAATAATCAATATATATTTTTAATTTTTTGACCTTTAAATAATTAATAAAACCAACCAGCGGCCCCAAAAGATGAAAAGATTTCATTTCCATGAATGAACGTTTTCTCTCATGCCCAATATCTCAAATAAGCTTTTATTCAATTTCGAATCATAGCCTTGCAATGAGCGAAGTAAATGGAATGTACTTAACAAAATATAATAAAAAATATTTTTTATATAAATAAATTTTAATAATAACATACATTTTTTTAAGTATGAGTTCTATAATAATAATTCATATTTTTCTATCTTGAAAATAATATATGATTGAATTAAAATAGAAAATCATTGTAATTATATAAAATTAAAAAAAATATTACTTACCATTTTATAATTTTGTTTATAAGGTTATATTATTTTATAATAATATTTTATATGGTATAATCCAACTCACACTTGCTATACAAAACTAGAAATACGAGACGATATTGTGCATATAGATAAAATACTTACGCGCCATTATTATTTTTTTCTTATTAAATGACAAAATAATTATATGCAACTTATATTTAATTATTAACTTAATATTTAAAATTATACAGGCCAATTATATACACATCCGTTGTAATAATAAATTATATATTTAATATTATTACTAATATATATGTTTTACTGCACACCATTTATCAATTATAAATAAATATGTGTTTAATTCTTATTAATAATTGATAATATATGTGCTTATAATTTTTCACGATTTAATTTTTTTCACATTAAACACGTGTTTATATTTATTGAATTATTGTTCATTATTTGTTGTATATCCTATATGCCATTTGTGTTATTGGTTATGAAGGACCGCCAACTAGACATCCTTTGGAAGTTTTTGAATGCGTGTCCTTTTACCAATTTAAAACAATAACAATAATAATTAATAAATGTTGACCCCTACCACTAATACTATATAATGTCTCCATGTGTGTGGATCCAACATCATGTTTGCGAAAAAGACGAAAAAGACAAATATCTAGTGACAAATCAGGCAGAATGATGAACCAGCGAGTGCTCAAAGTAAAAGAAATAAGAGGCAAAATTAATGGAGATCACCAGCTCGAGATCACATACCGAATATGCAATTAAAAATTGCAATAAGATAATTAGTTGATAAAGTAAAACCAATATATGAGAACAAAATAATGTAATTCTGAAAAATGGAAGATTATACTTACTAAAAAAAGTGTTAAAAATATGAAAAATAATAGTAAATTACTAGTTATAAATGATACAAAGTAATTGAAATTCTTATAAAAAAACAATCGATAACTACATAAAATAAGTTAAAATGTAGCAAGAAAAAGTTATCCAAAAAAAAACTTTTTCATGAGAATTAACTTAATAACAAAGGGAATAAAATGTGACAATAGTAAGGGAAATTAATATTTTCTTAAAAAATGCTAAACGAGGGATTGAACACTTTAATATAGTAAGAAAAATAGATTGATAGAACAATTATTAGACAACCGATAAAGTTTGTTGGGATTACCATTTAATTGATACAATGATGAGAAATTAGTACTAAGAAAATTGGAATAAACAAAATTAAGATTTATAAGCAAGTCATAAATAACTAAGTAATAAAGAATTATCTATTGAACATTTGAGTGATGTTAATGGAAATTAAAAAATTTTACTCAATGCCAAGAATTAATTAAATTTCCTGATTAGAAGTTTGACATTTGGACATGGAAATATTTTAAAAAAATATCATGCTAAATCACCCTAAACGAATGAAAGGATATTACTCATATAAGAATGAGTGTTTATCGGAATATGATAATGTAAAATGAAAGTGTTGGGAAGAGTTGAATTATAAGAAAAAAAATGCTACGAAGCTAGAAAGCTAGAAATAAGCAAAATTGTAAATTTTGGGTCCCCGAATAAAGAAGATTTGAATAAAAAGGATTACCAATATGGATTATTCAAGTCGGACAACTAAAAACCTAAATTAAGTTTGTGAATAAATAAAATCTTACTCATACCAAACATGTGAAAAATGAAAGGTAAGGTATCCCAAACATTAATCAAGGATCACATTATTAGAATTAAGGTATATGTTAATGGAATGGGACTTCGACTTAGGATGCATTTGATACACAGATTTCACACCATATAAGAGTACCGATCAAATCTTGGTAAGGTATCCCAAACATTAATCAAGGATCACATTATTAGAATTAAGGTATATGTTAATGGAATGCGACTTCGACTCATGATGCATTTGATACACAGATTTCACACCATATAAGAGTACCGATCAAATCTTGGTAAGGTATCCCAAACATTAATCAAGGATCACATTATTAGAATTAAGGTATATGTTAATGGAATGCGACTTCGACTCAGGATGTATTTGATACACAGATTTCACACCATATAAGAGTACCGATCAAATCTTAATAAAGGATCCTCATGAGATCATGAGACAAAAAGGGATATGATAAGATCCTAAGAGTGGATCTCATAAATTTCAATATCTTAAGGATTCTCTATAGAAAATGGGATAAATAAAATCTCCAATATTTAAATAAAATGTTTTGAAGTAGAGTATATCCGAATCATCTATCGATAAGAAATAAATCTTAGAAATGAAAAGATTTCAATGGTAAGAATATTCTGGCTACTGGCTAGATCAAGAAATAAAAAGAGAAAATGATCCTATAACGAGTTTTGGGGACAAAATTTCTTAAAATGAGGGGAGTAGTTATAAGCACTATTTTTTCAAAATAAGAATTTCGAAAATGATAATCGAAAAATTTTGCGAGAAAACCATGTATCAAAGTAAGTCGGGATTTGTAAAGAGAAAATAAATTGAGAATTTGGATAATCCCAAATGATCAATTAAAATAAAAAAAATCAAGAAAAATTATTATATATCAAATTGTATGTGAGAACTAGACCAATTCAGGGTGAATCGAACCTCAACATGGTTAAACTGGGAAGAACCAATTCAAATATTCATTTTTCTAGATGATATAAAAATGTAAATTTGGGAAAGTGAAGTTATCACAAAGTAGAAATTGAATTTAGATTCATTTAGAAATTATTAATTTTTAAAAAATTATTCGGATCAGGCCTAAACTGATCGATTTTCAATTTCGGGTCACCGAACTCGGTCTAACCGAATTGGTCAACGGTACACTCAGTCAATGTAGCGCCTGCTACGTTAACACCTAGTTAGCGCACAACACATGGTGAAGCGTGCCCAGTCAGCCACTGGGTTAGTGTTTGAAATCACTGCCCAGATCACCACCGGCTCGATGAACTACTGTGTCCTCGCGCTGGACCAGATAAATCAAACTCTACTCCTGTCCCGATCCGACCTCTACAATAACACCTACTTAAGCAACAACTACTTCAACACCACCCTCAACTCGACATTCTTCAGGTACGAAATCGGAGTGGACGACGAGGATCTGACCCTGTTCTACGGCTGCTCCACCCGTATGAACATTCAACCTGGTAATATGTTCTGTATGACCCTATTCTACGGCCCAGTAGTTACTACCAGAGTTCTCACTCCTTAGTCTCCTTTTCATTTTTCTTAATGAGCCTTCTCTGCTTACTAGTTTTCCCCTAGGAGTTCTTCTAGACTCTTTAGTCTTTTGGTTCATTTCCTTATTTTGGATGGGATTCTCCTCAGTCCCTGTGGTTTGTTTGGTTACTTTTCTTGAGGCAATCTTCCTATAGTAGAGGCATAGGCTTACATCCTTTTTTTTAGAGAAATGGTTTCAGGAACTTGGAATTCTTCATTAATGGAGAAGGAGCACAATATGTTAGGGTCTTAACCATATTACAAAGAGGTGGTTATGAAATAGATAGAGGGCTACGAGGTGTTTGATAAGAATCCTTCACGGTAAGGTTATAAGCCCTAGCTGGTTTTCCTGGTTTCAGGCTTGGCTACCTTTGTACTAGGGGTTGTGACCTCAACAAGTCCAAGCATCATCCTCTTGGATACTTTGTCATTTGGTCCTTGGGGATTTCTACCATGCCCCAGACATTTGGGAAACTTCTAGAGTTGTCTTCCTACGTGGACAGGGTACTGAGCAGAGTCATTCCTAATTTTCTTGGTTCCTCTCTTGGGAGCCATCTAAAAATTTTAAGATAAATCCTATTAGTTACTATATTTCCTAGTCTTAATTATGTATTCGAGGAAATAGGCTCTGATACCACTCTAGTTGTCACACCCTGACCCAATTTGGTCGGATCCCCGTGATCAACCCGCCACTCTCCCAGTTTATTAAAGGGTTTCACCTTATTATAAACTGTAAAGAGTAAGGTGTCCTTCAAACCTACACCTTTTCTTGGAATATCATAATCAAAACTGTATAACAATTTAACTTCACCATACTTGTCTCACAGGCATCTTAGTTGATGGTCTTTAAGGGTAGGCTTTCCGGAATTTCCTGAAAGGGATATAAGGGAGGGGGTGAGTACGACTACTTAGTGAATGGGTTTTCAAAACTTTTACTTTTATGAAAAAAATTTGTATTAGAGTGTGCCAAACTCCTTTCTTTCAAAAATCATTTCATTTGAAATCTCGAGTTTTATCACCATTTCCTTATTTAATCACGGTGTGTCATTACCCAACACACATCCTTCATGAAGGTTAAACACACATTCGCAGGTCAATATGTCAACTGAACCCACTTGTGGCTTCGGAGCGACTTTATCGGTCACCTGGATAGAAGTACATCCACTTCTATCCTGAGAATGAGTGGATGTTCGCGACATCCGACTCTCATTCCTGGAATAAATTCTTCATATTCTTATGAGGATAGAGACCTCATCCCATCCCCACCCTGGTCTCATGTGCTTAGTGCTACTCCAAATTTCGTACGGTCACCTGTACTCTCAGACTAAGGAAACCGAAAAAAGAACCGATGATTTTCATGAGAAAACTGAGTTGTTAAGTGAACCAAAAATAGTAAAGAAGGGTTAAACTGGGAAATTGGAAAATTCCAAGTGACCAAGAAATCATAAAAATCATGGGGAAGAACCATGAAGTGAATTGTATGGGAAAACTAGACCGGTTTGGGGTGAACTAGACCTGAACCGGATTGAACCAAATTGAACAATGGTGAATCAGTTCTATGATTCATTTTTCTAGGTGGCTTAAAAAAGTCAAATTGGAAAATTAAAGCCACCATTGGATAGAAAATGAATTAACATGAATTTAAAAAATTTGAATTTCTAGAAAATTGGTCAAATTGTGCTTGAACTAGCCAATTTTTGAATTTGGGTCACCGAACCCGGTCGGACAAGACCGATCAATAGACAGCGGACGCTCGGTCAGCAACCACACAAACATGAGCAACCAATGGGAGGCTGCCACATATCTAATCAATGGTCAGTGGACGCTCAGAGTCATGCCTTGACCCGGTTTGGTCGGATCCCCGTGATCAACCCACCACTCTCCCGGATTATTAAAGGGTTTCCCCTTATTGTAAATCGTAAAGAGTAAGGTGTCCTTTAACTTGCACCTTTTTCCTAGAATAGCATAATCAAAACTGCATGAAATTTAAAACTTTACATACCTGTCTTACAGGCATCTTAGTTGATGGTCTTTAAGGGTAGGCTTTCCGAAATTTCTTGAAAGGGATATAAGGGAGGGGGTGAGTACGACTACTCAGTGAATGAGTTTTTAAAGGTCTACTTTTAACTTTTAAGAAAAAACATTTATATGGAGTGTGCCAGACTCCTTTCTTTTAAAAAATCCCTTCATTTAAAAATTTGGGTTTTTCCATTATTTCTTAGTTACAAGTGTGTCATCACCCAACACACATTCTTCATCATGAAGGTTACACACATTCGCAAGTCAGTATCACTACTGAACCCGCTAGTGGCTTCGAAGCGACTTTTCCTACCACCCGGATAGAAGTACGACCACTTCTACCCTAGGAATGAGTGGATGCACGCGACATCCGACCCACAATCCTGAAATCACTTCTTCGTATCCATATGAGGACAGAGACCTTATCCCGTCCCCACCTCGGTCTCATGCACTTGGTGCTACTCCAAATTTTGCACAGACACCTGTAACGAAGATCTGCCCTTATACTCACTGGGTCGTCTAGGGCCCTTAGGACACAACACTACCCCTCATGGGTGTCTTGATGATCCCGTACTCATAGTGCATGCACAAACAATGTTTTCTTATCAAGCCATGTAATATGTGGTGCCATTGGTCCAATGGCCCCGACTCTCAACTCAACCCGCAGTTGTATGTCTTGACTGGTTTGTCGACCTGTCATGTCGCACTACTGCTAGTTGATTGAGCTTGTCGGTCCTATCATGGTACCATGGCCAAACAATTCACTTTATTAAGTTTTATGGCACATATGTCATGTTCATTTACGAGCTCCTGTTCGTGCCAACTGGCCTTGGGCCCATTGTACGAGATTTTCAAAAATCTGGGCATTCTATCCCTCAAGTTCCAAAACCGAGGCGCCCGGCCTATAAGAGCTATTCGAGCTCCCGTCAAGGAGATCTCCCAAATAGTTTAAGCTTTGGCACACAGTCAGGGGAGAACACTTCTGACAAAATAGGTTTTTACTATCCATTATACCGACTGGCATAAGGACATCTCCGTTCATAACCAATGAACGGGTTTTCAACTTCCTTCGAGGAAGTCTCATCATACCAACCGGGTAGATCTACTTACAATCGGTAAGTAGTTTTTCCGCATAATTTTCACATCACTTTCTCTAAGTGGTGATGATTAAAATACCACTAAATAGTGAGTTTTTATACCGAGTTACTTATCACTCCCTACCGGGTATGATATAAAATTTCCACCCACAACCGGTAAGAGGTTTTTATCTTGAATTTGTGCTCATCATCCCACAGGGTATGATGTTAGTAAACCCACTCACCCGTTAATACCGTGAATTCCACTAGACTGGTTCTTTGTATTCACGCGAGCTTGTCCTTGCTGGCGTTCCCGGTATTTCACGTTCCTACACGATATGAACAACCTTGTTCATTATTACTCGGCATAACAACTTTCATTCATTTTCAATGAATGAGAAAACCCAAACTTTTAGTTATTTGCAATTAGGTCCCTAAAGTTATTTCGCTTTAACTTTAAGTCCTTAATGTCGGTTTTTCCTCAAATTGAGTCCCGTAAGTTTTAAAATTTATCCTGGGACCTCAATTTATTCAATTTCACCAAAAAGGGGTTTAATTTCCCAAATTTCCAATTTGGTCCCCCAATTTTTCCATAATTACCATTTTGTCCTTTTACAAAAATGGTAAGTTTTGGCCCAAAAATTCCAAAATTTCTCAATTGGTCCTCCAACATTATTTTCATGCCCAATTGACCCTCAATTTCATAAAATTGTATTTTGGCCCTTTGAATTTCGAAAATCCCCAAATTTACCCCCAATTTCAACTCTTCAACACTACCAAATTTGATTTCATCAAATTGATCGATCAAACACTTCTAATTATTGAAATTGGAGTTGAAATTGAGTTCTTGCATGTTCATACGATTCTAAGAAATGTGAATCGCAAGTTTTAACATCAGGACGAGCTCAAACGGAGCTTCGCCGGAAAATGAACTATAGAGAGAGAAAACTTCGATTACTCACCGGTGAAGGCACGACGGTCCGAGCTTTCAATCTGGGCAGATAGCTCTCATCTTGAGGTTCATCCTAGAATCAAGAATCGCATCAATTGATGTGGAATTGGATTAGAATTTTGGTATTGAAATTCGGTCGACTCTCTCTCTAGCACCGATCGAAAATTGTAAAGGGGAGCCGAATTGGCTTACCTTTCGGTCCTAATCGGCCATGGAATGGCTGAGGAAGTGTTGGGAGGGTTTGGTTTGGCCTGAGGAGGGCTTGAAATGGCCGATTTCAGTTTGGCCGAAATAGGGCAGCTTCAGTCCGCCGGAGGTATTTCACTATTCCATCATGTCGGCGCTTCTCCAACGATTCTCGGATTGACTGAAGTTTGCTATAAGATAGTTGGCTTCTCCCCAGTTCTAAAGAGCCCGACCTATCCTTTCGAGGTTAAGAAAAATGTTGAAGTCGAAGCTCTGGTTTAAGCTTCACTGGGAAATGGAGTAGTAGAGAGAGAGAAGTATTTGGGTGTGAGGAGAATGAATTGGGATGACCTCTTTATATAGGTGTAAAACCCGTGTATTAAATAGAAGAGATTTATTACTAGTATTAATATTGCTATAAACTATTGGTATTAATTTCAATAATTTAATTTCGGTATTAATTCTAATAATTTAATTTCGGTATTAATTCCAATAATTTAATTTAGGTATTAAATTATTGGTATTAATTATAATAATTAAATATATATTAATTTATGGTTATTTATGATAAGGCGTACGTTCGCATAAAAATTTTTTACCGAAATTTCGGGTTACAAAAAAATTCATACTTCCCAAGAGGTCACCCATCCTCACACCACTCTAGAGTAAGCACGCTTAACTTCAAAGTTCTTATGAAATCTTGTTCACCTGAACAAATTTAGTTTTTGTCTTTTATTTTGTCTTAAGTTTCTTTTCCAAGGTTTAATGAACTCTTTAGATCACCCGAGAGTTGTAAATTCCCAAATTGCCCATTTAGAAATGATCGGGTTTGTGAACTGGTTCTAAATCCTCACTTGCTTTGATCAGTTCTTTTCCCTATTTTCCTTAGCTCAAAAGGGCAAGTTTTACAACTCTCCCCTCCTTTTAGGAGTTTTGTCCCCAAAACTTAGTTATCATCCTTGCATGAGCAATCATTTCCTTTGATGCCCCTTTGGTGTTTGCTTAAGATACAAACTTTTCTCTCGTCCTTGAAATTAGTCCCTTTTACAACCTTCACTTAAGAAATTCCTTTTCCTTAGTATTATTTACTCCCTCCATGGAGTTTTTCATAACTAGACATACCTTACCTCTGGGTATGTTCTTAGATTTTATCTCTCTCTTTGCTTAGAGCAACAATCTTTCCCTTGAGGTCCTGTACTCAAGATTGGGAATTCCAAGATAACTAACCATTTCCATGTCTAGTTAACCGCTTGATCATTGAAACCTTTAGCTCAATGTTCTTTACTATGTCTCTTACAATAGAGATTTCCATCTTAGGAGTTACCTGCTCAACCTCCTTATCATTTATTGTATGGTTCTTTCTCCCTTTCTTTGCACCCTTATCTATGTCAGGGCATCTGTTTGCTCTGAATCCTTCTCTATCCACAACTTTTGTTTTATCCCTTATTCCTTTGATGGGATACTTCTGATTATTGGTTTTATTCCGTGCATTCCACCCTATGCTCGGTTGTCCACTCTTTAAGCTTCAAATGCGTGTGTGGACTATGACCCGTCTTACCAATTGTGATTATTCCTTCTTAGCCACATCTTATTTGTGAGATTAACTTTCACAACGTTTCTTGAACATTCTTTTCTTTATTACCTTAGTATGGGTTGTCCACTCATTCATACTTGTCACAGCATCTTTTGGTGCTAATTCATTAGATTATTTTCATTTAAGGAGGGTTCACATCCTCCTTGTTTCAAATTCTCTTGTTCGCTCTTCGTGAGGCTCACTTAACCGTCTTAAGTCTATAAACCCAGTTTTGGCCATCGATTGCTTTAAGGATTTTCCTTCATTCTTCTTTCCCAATTTTTTGGCCTTTTCACTTCTCCCTTCTTTGTTGTGGTTTAAATCGATGGTTCTCTTGAATATCAGTTCTTTAACTATCTCTTTCTCTTTATTTTTCTGGTCCTATCAACTGGGCAGCTGTATTCATGCCCATCCCATTGTCCATCATAGAGTGTAGTCTTTACTACATCTCATCCTTTCTTAGGGTTTTGTTCATTATCTTTGGCTGTCCACCGTTACTAGTTTTCCTCTTTCTACATGGTTATCCTATTCTCTCCAAACAGGTTACACTGGACCATTACAATACTTCTTTTCTTGGGAAACATTTCCTAAATAAGGGTTGGTTCCATTTCCTTTTAATTGGGATACATATGTCTTTCTGGGGCTTCCTTCCTTGGTAGGATTCTTTGCCTTTCCCCTGACATTCTTTTCTTACATTTACTCTAGGGGATTTCTACCCTTAAATGACATCCCTTGATGTCATCTTCTCCTATTTACCTTTACTCCTCAAATTTTGTAGGCACATCTTTTGCGTCCTTCTTTTCCTGAGTATTTGACCTTTCTGCCTCTCTCTTCTTTGCCGAAACTTACATTATGGCTTTCCAGAGTATTTGTTCGTTAACTGCTTTGCCTTCACCATTTGTTTGGTCTAAGTTTCTTAGGGTAGCTGTTTCTCGAATCCTCCTGTCCTTAACATCCATCTCACTGAGCTTTTTAGGGTGTAGTCCTTCTTAGGGTGTCATTTATTCTCCTTGACCCTATTTGGCTTCATTACTTTTTCCAAGGTGATTCATTCCAATACATCCCGTTATTTGGCTCTATTACTCTTCCAAGGCAGGTCATAATTGGCCTCCAATACATCCTTCCATCAAGAAGTTTCTAACGGTGGGTTGGTGCCTTGCACTTCACGTTATGTCCATCTGCCAATCCAATGATTCCTTCAAGGTACTTAGTTGTATGCATCCCTCTAGAGTTCCCTTTCCTAACGTATTCCTTCTCTTCTTCACTCTCATTGTGCCCTTCTCTAGAGTTTCCAGAGGACGTTTCTCTGTGTTTTCCCCTTATGAGAGGGTTCTAGATATACTTCCCATGTACCTTATCTCTACTCTTGAAGTATCTTTCTCGGGTTGACCTTCTTAAGAAGAAATTTAAATTTTGCATTTACCTCATCATTTCTTGACCTCTTGGTGAACTGCTTACTTAGCCAGCTCCATGGTTTTGGTCTCCAATCCTTCGTGGCCTTTGAGGAGTTATTGCCCTAAATTTATGAGGTGTGAAACACCCCTTCTTTCCTTACACCTATAATAGTTTATCTTGGTACTTGTCCTTAGTTGGGTTGGGCACTTCTTTAGGTATAGTCTCAATCATTCATATTTGTAATAGGATATTCCTTTACATGGATTGTTGTGGTCCCTTCTTTCCTTCAAGTAGGGCATTTCCAGGGTTACTATTGGTTTGGTGCTCTACCGTTCTTTGAGTCTGATCACTTTGACAGTTTTCTTACTGAATCTCCTTTGCTAAAGGGTCATGGTAAGAGTCTTACTAGATTTCTTAATTCCATGATTCATCTTCCGTAACTAGGATGTAACTTTTCCTTAGCTTCCAGGATAGTGTGGGTTTGCTTTATTTTCCTTAGGCCATATTCCCAACACGATTGCATCATCAATAGAGAGAGTTTTGAGAATTTGAGCATTTTATTAATAGGGGGATACAAAAGATTAGGCTTTCAGCCCTATCATAAGAAATGATTGCAAAATAACTAAGGAGCTATGGAATTCTTGATAAACGTCTTCCTCCATACTTATAGTTGTGCCACCAATAGGTCCTAGCACCATTCTCCAGGATACTTCCCCATTTGGTACTTTGACATTTCAGCCTGGTCTCAAGCATTTGGGAAGCTTCTAGGGTTGTCTACCTACAGAGGTAGGGTGTTGAGTAGAGCCACTCCAAGTTTTCTTGGTTCCTCTCCTGGGAGCCATCTGAAAATTTTAGGATAAATCCTATTACTTACTATATTTTCTAGTCTTCATTATGTATTCGAGGAAATAGGCTCTGATACCACTCTAGTTGTCATGCCTCGACCCCGTTTGGTCGGATCCCCATGATCAACCCACCACTCTCCCGAATTATTAAAGGATTTCCCCTTATTGTAAATCGTAAAGAGTAAGGCGTCCTTTAACCTGCACCTTTTTCCTGGAATAGCATAATCAAAACTGCATGAAATTTAAAACTTTACATACCTGTCTTACAGGCATCTTAGTTGATGGTCTTTAAGGGTAGGCTTTTCGGAATTTCCTGAAAGTGATATAAGGGAGGGGGTAAGTACGACTACTCAGTGAATGGGTTTTTAAAGGTCTACTTTTAACTTTTAAGAAAAAACATTTATATGGAGTGTGCCAGACTCCTTTCTTTTCAAAAACCCCTTCATTTAAAAATTTGGGTTTTCCCATTATTTCTTAGTTACCAGTGTGTCATCACCCAACACACATCCTTCATCATGAAGGTTACACACATTTGCAAGTCAGTATCACTACTGAACCCGCTAGTGGCTTTGGAATGACTTTTCCTACCACTCGGATAGAAGTACGACCACTTCTACCCTGGGAATGAGTGGATGTACGCGACATCCGACCCACTACCCCTCATGGGCGTCTTGATGATTCTGTACTCATAGTGCAAGCACAAACAATGTTTTCTTATCAAGCCATGTAATATGTGGTGCCACTGGTCCAATGGCCCCGACTCTCAACTCAACCCGCAGTTGTTTGTCTTGACTGGTCCATCGACTTGTCATGTCGTACTATTGCTAGTTGACTGAGCATGTCGGTCCTATCTTGGTACCATGGCCAAACAATTCACTTTATTAAATTTTATGGCACATATATCATGTTCATTTACGAGCTCCTGTTCGTGCCAACTGGCCTTGGGCCCACTGTACGAGATTTTCAAAAATTTGGGGATTCTAGCCCTTAAGTTCCAAAACCGAGGCCCCCGGCCTATAAGAACTATTCGAGCTCCCGTCAAGAAGGTCTCCCAAATAGTTTAAGCATTGGCACAGAGTCTGGGGAGAACACTTCCGACAAAATAGGTTTTTACTATCCATTATACCGACTGGCATAAGGACATCTCTGTTCATAAACGATGAACGGGTTTTCAACTTCCTTCGAGGAAGTCTCATCATACCAACCAGGTATGATCTACTTACAACCGGTAAGTAGTTTTTCCGCATAATTTTCACATCACTTTCTCTAAGTGGTGTTGATTAAAATACCACTAAACAATGGGTTTTTATGTCGAGTTACTTATCACTCCCTATCGGGTATGATATTAAATTTCCACCCACAACCGGTAAGTGGTTTTTATCTTGAATTTGTGCTCATCATCCCAATTGGGTATGATGTTAGTAAACCCACTCACCTGTTAATATCGTGAATTCCACTAGACTGGTTCTTTGTATTCACGCGAGCTTGTCCTTGCTCGCGTTCCCGGTATTTCGCGTTCCTACACGATATGAACAACCTTGTTCATTATTACTCAGCATTACAGCCTTCATTCATTTTCAATGAATGAGAAAATCTAAACTTTTATTTATTTTTAATTAGGTCCCTAAAGTTATATCTCTTTAAGTCCCTAATGTCGATTTCTTCTCAAATTGAGTCCCGTAACTTTTAAAATTTATCCTGGGACCTCAATTTATTCAATTTTACCAAAAAGGGGTTTAATTTCCCAAATTTCCAATTTGGTCCCGTAATTTTTCTATAATTACCATTTTGTCCTTCTTTTACAAAAATGGTAAGTTTTGGCCCAAAAATTCCAAAATTTCTCAATTGGTCCTCCAACATTATTTTCATGCCCAATTGACCCTCAATTTCATAAAATTGTATTTTGGCCCTTTGAATTTTGAAAATTCCCAAAATTTCCCCCAATTTCAACTCTTCAACACTACCGAATTTGATTTCATCAAATTGATCGATCAAACACTTCTAATTATTGAAATTGGAGTTGAAATTGAGTTCCTACATGTTCATACGATTCTAAGAAATGTGAATCACAAGTTTTAACATCGGGACGAGCTCAAACGGAGCTTTGTCGGAAAATGAACTATAGAGAGAGAATGCTTCGAGTAGATAGCTCTCGTCCTTAGGTTCATCCTAGAATCAAGAATCGCATCAATTGATGTGGAATTGGATTAGAATTTTGGTATTGAAATTCGGTCGACTCTCTCTCTAGCACCGATCGAAAATTGTAAAGGGGAGCCAAATTGGCTTACCTTTCGATCCTAATTCGGCTGTGGAAAGGTTGAGGAAGTGTTGGGAGGACTTGGTTTGGCTTGAGGAGGGCTTGATGATTATCATTAAGGTGCCAAACGAATGATCAGAGAGTCCCCGACCTCCTTATATAAAGAGCCCCTCTCCATTCATCCTCCACACACCTAAAAAACTTCACTGTTCCTCAACTACTCAATTGTTCGATGAAGCTAAAACCAGAGCTCTGACATAGGGGTTTTTCTAAGCCAAAGAAGGTGTAGTCGGGTTCCTTAGACTCGGGGAGAAGTCAGCTACCTGATAGTAGTCTCCAATTGCTCTAAGGATCATCGAAGAAGGGTCGCGTGATTGAACAGTGAAACAACTCCAGTGGACCAAAGCTGCCCTATTTCTATCGAGCTAAAATCAGATGATTCGAGCCCTCCTCAGGCCAAACCAAGCTCTCCCAACACTCACTCAGCCCTCATACGATCGAATTAGAGAAAAAAGGTAAGCCAATTTGGCTACTCTATAAATTTCGATTGGTGTTAGAGAGAGAATCGAGGAATTTTACTGACTAAATTCTCCCTCAATTCGACAAGAATTGAGGTGATTCTTGATTCTAGGAGTAAACTCAGGATGAGAGGTATCTACCTAGATCAAAAGCTCGGATCGTCGCACCCTCAATGGTAAGCTTTTCAAAGCTTTGTCTTTCTAAGTCCAATTTTTCGACGAAGCTCCAATTGAGCTCATTTCAGTGTCAATTCATATGATTCAAAGAGCAATTGAATCATATGGATGTCTAGGAACTCAATTTTACCTTCAATTTCAACAATCAACCTCGATTGATCGGTTAATTTTATGAAATCAAATTTGGCCAAGTTGAAAGGGGGAAATTGGGGGAAAATTTTGTGGGAAATTGGGGATTTAAAATATTTGAGGCACTAAAGTGCAATTTCCTAAAATTGAGGGTTAATTGGCCATGAAAAAAGTGTTGAAGGACCAATAGGTTGAAATTTGGAATTTTTGGCGGTCAAATTACCATTTTTACAAAGTAGGGGCAAAATGCTAATTTTTGAAAAGTTAGGGACCAAATTGGAAATTTGGGAAACTTGAATCATTTTTGGGATTTTGGATAAATTGAGGACCATAATTAATTTTTGAAAGATCCAAGACTAAATTTGGGGAAATTTTGGCTTTAGGGACCTATAGTTAAGGAAAGGAATATTAGGGACCTAAATGTAAATAATTAAAAGTTTGGGGATTTTATTCATTCATAATGAATAAAGATTAGTAGGCCAAAAGTTAATGAAAAAAAGGATGTTAATATTGTGTAGGAACACGGAGTACCAGGAATGCCAACAAAGTCAAGCTCGTGTGGGGACAAAGAGCCAAATAAGAGGAATTCACTGCACTATCGAGTTAGTGAGAATTTTCACATCATACCCGGTTGGGATGATGTGTACCTTAGAATTTAAAACCAACTATTATGTAGAATTTGAACATCACACCTGGTTGGGGTGATTTAAGAAAACATGTGAAAAAACTACTTAAAAGTTGTAAGTATATCATACTAGTTGGTATGATGAACTTTCTGGAAGGATGTAGAAAACCCACTTATCGGTTATGAACACAGATGTCCTCACGTCTGGTTGGTGTGATGGACAACTAAAAATTATTTTTGTCAGAAGTGCTCTCCCCTAACTATGTGCAATTGCTTAAAATTTTTGGGAGACCTTCTTGACAGGAGCTCGAATAGCTTAGATAGGCTGGAGGCCTCGATTTTAGAACTTGGGAGCTAATATGTCTGATTTTGAAAATCTCGTACAGTGGGCCCAAGGCTAGTTGGCACGAGCAGGAGATCGTAAACAAATATGAGTTTTAGCCATGAAAACTTTAAATGAATGATATATTTGGCTGTGGTACCAAGATAGAACCAACATACTCGATGTACTGGTGGTAGTGCAGCATGATAGGTCGACGGACCAATCGAGACAAACAGATGTAGGTCAAGTTGAGGGTCGGGGTCGTTGGACTAGTAGCACCAAAGATTAAATGGCTTATGAGGAAAACTGTTGTTTTGTGCACGCATTGAGGTATGGTACCCTCATGGCGCCAAAGAGGGGTAGTGATACATCTTAGGGGCTATTGGACGACATGGTAGAGATAAGGGCAGTTTGTCGTGCCATCAGTTACGAAAGCTCGACGCAGCCTCATGCACATGAGATTAGTGTGAGGTTGGAATGAGGTCATTGTCCTCATACGGACACGGAGTTTTCTTTACAAGATTGAGAGTCGGATGTCGCGTACATCCACTCATTCTTAGGGTAGATGTGGATGTGTTTCTATCTAGGTGGTCGATAAAGTCATTTTGAAGCCACAAGTGGGGTAGTGGATGTGTTGCCCTGCGAATGTGTGTTTCCTTCATGATGAAGGGTATGTGTTGGTTGATAAACACAAATGTTATAATTACGGATTGAGAAATGGCTATGAAACCGAGATTTTGTGGATGAATTTTTTTAAAAGAAAATAAGGATTCTAGCACACTCAAATTCAAACTATTTCTAAAAGTCAAACTTTAAACACCCATTCATTGAGTCATTGAACTCACCCCCTCCCTTATATCCCTTTTCAGGTAACCAAGGGAAACTTACCCAAAGACCTCCTGTTAGTCACACATGTAAGACAAGTATGCAAACTTTAAAATTTCATACAGTTTTAATTAATGTTATTCAAGGATTGGTAAAGGTTTATAGGATGCCTTACTCCTCCTAGGTTAAAGAAGGGGAAAACCCTTAATAAATCAGGACAGTGGGGGGTTACTCATGGGGATCTGACCAAACTAAGTTGGGGTGTGATAAATTGAGTGGTATCAAAACCAGATTCTTCAAATACATAATCAAGACTAGAAAATATAATAACTAATAGGATTGATTTTTAAAATTTTCATAATGGCTCCCAATAAAGGAACAAAGAGAACTAGAGCTGCAGTCTCCAACATTGCCCAACCACCCCTACCTGTGGAAACTCCCAGAGGAGCCCAAACAACCCCTCTTGGGCTTAGCACGAAACACTAGAGGTTGTACAAGGAGTTCACTCGTGTATTTGCGCAACCTAACCTCGTCCCTGAGGTAGGCACCAATTCTCGGGTTGAACTAGAGGAAGTGCAATCCCATCCTCCTCTTTTTAACAATCCCACTCCAGTAGACACCCCCATAAATCTCAAGTCCCTCCATCGACTGTGATGTAAACCTTTCCACGGAGAGAAAGATACCGGTGCTGCCATGGATTGGCTGGCGAACATTAAGAAGATGATGGGGATCGTTAGGATACCACCAGAGGACATGGTGATCTTAACATAATTCTTCATAGAGGGAAGTGCTAAACGATGGTGGGACAATGTCTAGAAATTGCATACCTCCAGCCCCACCTGGTGGCAATTTGAGGAGAGGTACGCGGAGGAGTACTTGACTCCTCATTTGATTAATGAGAAGAAGCAAGAATTCATCTGACTTCAACAAGGGCATAACTCGATATCGGACTACGAAACGAAATTCAACGAGTTAAGACCCTTTGCTCCTGACCTAGCTGAGTCGGCAGATATATGACAGCGGTTCATGGACAGTCTCAATATGGACATACGAGACCGTATGGAAGTACTAGTACGCCCCATGGACTGGCGGCGGTAATCAGTATGGCTCATGAGTATGAACGACTGGTGCAGACCCGTCTTCGTCGAATGGAGCAAATGACCCAAAAGGAGGACAAGAGTCAAAACCGTTAGGAAGGACAGAAAGAGCATAATGGTCCAAAGTGGGGAAATAGAATGGCATTTCAAAGGAGAAAGGACATGCCACCACCTCCCCAAAGAGTTGTCCCCACCTTGCTGCAAGGAAACCCTCGCCGTCCAAGGTGTCAAAGGAATCATGAGGGAGCATGCTTGACCTGCTTTGCATGTAGACAAATGGGGCACTTTGAAAAGGAATGCCCCACTATCAGGGAGAACATGCAGAGGAATACCCTTGGACAACCACAAGGGAACCCCGAGAATCCCAGGCCTGACGCTACAGCCATAGTACTAGCTAGGGTATACAACCTCACCCAAGAAGAGGCTGTGAAAGACCTTAGTACTATAGCAGGTACATTCCAAAACCCTCAAAATTAGTTCAAGCAAAACTTGTAATTAAAAGTTTTATTCAATAAAGAAACATTTCCCCTAAATCCATACGTTTCTTTAGTAAGGGTATGTGCAATTATGGAGACGGCAGGTCTATGCCCTCTTCAACTCAAGAGCTAAGAGATCCTTCCTCAAGGAAGATTTGATTTCAAGTGTACCCCTTGAACTTAGTCCACAAGAACAAAGCCTCAACATCCTCACACCCTTAGGAGAGGGGTTAAATAGGAATAAGCAATTAAAAGAACGTGAGATAGAGATTGGAGTAATCAAACTTGAAGTGAATTTGATTCCATTACCCTTGAAGGAAGTAGATGTAATCCTTGTAATGGATTGGTTATATAATCATTAGGCTAGGATGGATCGTAGAAAGAAGACAGTGATCTACCACACTCCCAAGACAAGCGGACTAAATTTCCAAGGAGATCGAAGGAAAGGCGAAGTACAGATCATGTCCCATATGAAAGCCTAGAAAATGATACAGAAAGGTTGTACGACTTTCCTTGCCATGGTCATCCATGAATAGTCTGAAAAGAAGAAAATTGAAGATAATCTTGTGGTTAAACACTATCTGGAAGTATTTTCAAAAGAACTACCCGGGCTACCTCCAAGTCGGAAAGTGGAATTTACCACAGATATTATCCTAGGAACCAACCCCATACCCCATGCTCCTTATCGCATGGCTACAACGGAATTGAAGGAATTGAAGGAGCACTTGGATGAATTATTAGAGAAGGATTTTATACATCCTAGTCTGTAAACCCCACACTTTTGTGTTAAGGAAAATTGGGAAAGAACCGGTCAACCCGAGTAAGAAAACTGAGCCGATTTACAAACCCGATCATATGGGAACAAGAAATTTGGAAATTTCAACTTCCGGGTGATCCAAATGGTTCATTAAACCTTGGAAAAGAAACTTAAAACAAAATAAAGATAAAAACCAAATTAGTTCAAGTGAATGAGATTCCATAATAACTTTGAAGTTAAGCGTGCTTGCCTGAGAGTAGTGTGAGGATGGGTGACCTCCTCGGAAGTATGAATTTTTTTTGTAACCCAAAATTTCGGTCAAAAATTTTTATGTACGCCTTATCATAAATAACCATAAATTAATATATATTTAATTATTGTAATTAATACCAATAATTTAATAGCTAAATTAAATTACTAGAATTAATACCGAAATTAAATTATTGGAATTAATACCAATAATTTGTGGCAATATTAATACTAGTAATAAATCTCACTCATTTAATACATGGGTTTTACGCTTATATAAAGAGGTCATCCCCATTCATTCTCCTCACACCCGAACACTTCTCTTTCTCTCTACTACTCCATTTCCCAGTGAAGCTTAAACCAGAGCTTCGACTTCAACATTTTTCTTAACCTCGAAAGGAGATGTCGGGCTCTTTAGAAATAGGGAGAAGTCAACTATCAGATAACAAACTCCAGTCAATTCGAGAATCACTAGAGAAGCGCCGACATGATGGAACAGTGAAGCAGCTCTAGTAGACCGAAGCTGCCCAATTTCAGCCAAGTTGAAATTGGCCATTTCGAGCCCTCCTCAGGCCAAACCAAGCCTTCCCAACACTTCCTCAGCCCTCCCACGGTCGAATTACAACTAAAATGTAAGTCAATTCGGCCCTCCTCTACAATTTCCGGTTGATGTTAGAGAGAGAACCGGTAGAATTTTAATAATGGAATTCTAACTCAATTCTGCATCAATTGATGTGATTCTTGATTCTAGGATGAACCTCAAGATGAGAGTTATCTGCCTAGATCGAAATCTCGGACCGTTGTGCCCTCACCGGTGAGAAATCGAAACTTTCTCTCTCTACAATCTATTTTCCGGCGAATCTCTGTTTGAGCTCGTTCCAGCATTAAAATTTGCGATTCAAAGTTTCTTAGAAATATTATGAACATGCAGGAACTCAATTTCAACTCCAATTTCAATAATTAGAAGTGCTTGATCGGTTAATTTGATAAAATCAAATTCGGTAGTGTTGAAGAGTTGAAATTGGGGGAAAATTGGGGATTTTTGAAATTCAAAGGGCAAAAATGCAATTTTATGAAATTGAGGGTCAATTGGGCATGAAAATAATGTTGGAGGACCAATTGAGGAATTTTGGAATTTTTGGGGTAAAACTTACCATTTTTGTAAAAGAAGGGCAAAATGGTAATTTTGGTAAAACTAGGGGACCAAATTGGAAATTTGGGAAATTAAACCCCTTTTTGGTGAAATTGAATAAATTGAATAAATTGAGGTCCCATGATAAATTTTAAAAGTTACGAGACTCAATTTGAGGAAAAATCGACATTAGGGACTTCAAGTTAAAGAGAAATAACTTTAGGGACCTAATTGCAAATAGCTAAAAGTTTAGGTTTTCTCATTTATTGGAAATGAATGAAGGTTGTTATGCGGAGTAATAATGAACAAGGTTGTTCATATCGTGTAGGAACGTGAAATACCGGGAACGCCAACAAGGACAAGCTCGCGTGAATACAAAGAACCGGTCTAGTGGAATTCACGGCATTAACGGGTGAGTGGGTCTACTAACATCATACTCGGTTGGGATGATGAGCACAACTTAAAATTTAAAAACCACTTACCGGTTGTGAGTGGGAATTTTATGTCATACCCGGTTGGGAATGATAAGTACCTCGGTATAAAAACACACTGCTTAGTGGTATTTTTAATCATCACTACTTAGAGAACGTGATGTGAAAGTTATGCGGAAAAACTACTTACGAGTTGTAAGTAGATCATACCTGGTTGGTATGATGAGACTTCCTCGAAGGAAGTTGAAAACCCGTTCATCGATTATGAACGGAGACGTCCTTATACTTAATAAGTGGGCCCGATTTGGAACTTGGGGGCTAAATGCCCGATTTTGAAAATCTCGTACAGTGGGCCCAAGGCCAGTTGGCACGAGCAGGAACTCGTAAATGAACATGATATATCTGCCATAAAACTTAATAAGTGAATTGTTTGGCCATGGTACCAAGATAGGACCGACATGCTCAGTCAACTAGCGGTAGTGCGACATGACAGGTCAACGGACTAGTCAAGACAAACAGCTGCGGGTTGAGTTAAGAGTCGGGGCCGTTGGATTAGTGGGCATTGTTTGTGCATGCACTATGAGTACGGGATCATCAAAACGCCCATGACGGGTAGTGATGCATCCTAAGGGCACTGGACGACCTTGTGGCTATAAGGGCAGTTCGTCATTCCAGGTGTCTGTGCAAAATCTAGAGTAGCACGAAGCGCATGAGACCGAGGTGGGGACAGGATGAGGTCTTTGTCCTCATACGGACACGAAGAAGTGATTTCGGGATTGTGGGTTGGATGTCACGTACATCCACTCATTCCCAGGGTAGAAGTGGTCGTACTTCTATCCGGGTGGCAGGAAAAGTCGCTCCGAAGCCACTAGCGGGTTCAGTAGTGATATTGACTTGTGAATGAGTGTAACCTTCATGATGAAGGATGTGTGTTGGGTGATGACACATCGTGGTAAATAAGAAATGGTGGAAAAACCTGAATTTTTAAATGAAGGGATTTTTGAAAACAAAGGAGTCTGGCACACTCCATATAATTGTTTTTCTTAAAAGTCAAAAGCTTTTAAAAACCCATTCACTGAGTAGTCGTACTCACCCCCTCCCTTATATCCCTTTCAGGAAATCCCGAAAAGCCTCCCCTTAAAGACCGTCAACTAAGATGCCTATAAGACAGGTATGTAAAGTTTTAAATTTCATGCAGTTTTGATTATGCTATTCCAGGAAAAGGTGCAGGTTAAAGGACGCCTTACTCTTTACGGTTTACAATAAGGGGAAATCCTTTAATAAACGAAGAGAGTGGCAGGTTGATCATGGGGATCCGACCAAACCGGGTCGGGGCGTGACATAGTCAGTCTCTGTGGGGTGCACACGTCCTATTCGTAAAGAAAAAGGTTGGAAGTATGAGATTGTGCCTAGACTATTGGAAGTTGAACGAGGTCACCATCAAGAATAGATACCCACTTCCGTGGATTGATGACCTATTCGACCAATTAAAATGAGCAGCTTAATTCTCTAAAATAGACCTTTGGTTAGGCTATCACCAACTTAGGATCAGAGAGGAGGACATTCCCAAGATGGCATTCCGATCTCAATACCAACATTTCTAGTTCACTGTGATGTCGTTTGGATTAACGAATGCCCCTACAGCCTTCTTGGATTTGATGAACCATGTGTTCCAACAACACATGTACAAGTTCATGATAGTATTCATTGATGACTTTCTTATATACTCATGAACTAGGTTGGAGCAAGAAGAACATTTAGCAATCACCTCGGAGATATTAAAGGAAAATCACTTATATGCTAAATTATCCAAGAGTTAGTTCTTGTTGCAGGAGGTAGGATTCTTAGATCATATAGAGTCCAAGGATGGAGTCAAGGTAGATCCAGCGAAGGTAGAAGCCATATCAGATTTGTAAACCCCGCTCTTTGGAGTTAATAAAAACCAGGAAAAGAACCGGTCAAACCAAGTGAAAAAATTGAACTGGTTCACAATCCCGATCATTGGGGAACAGGAAAATTGGAAAATTTACAACTTTTGAGTGACCCAAAAGGGTTTATAAACCTTGAAAAAGAACCTTAGGACAAATTGGGAGAGAAAAACTAAACTGGTTTGGGTGAATAGGATCTGAACCAAATTGAACTGGTTTATGAACTGAGTCGATTTATGAACCAAAACCAATAGAGATAGGGCAAACCGAGAAATTTATAGATCCCAAGTGATCTAATGAAAAATGACTTCAGGATGAATGGGTGATGAAAACCAAACCTGTTCAGGTGAACCGGATCCGAAACGGATTGAACCGGTCTAGACTGATTTGAACCACTATTGAACCAGGTGCTAAATTTATTTTTTTAGACGGCTTAGAAAATTCAAATTGGAGAATTGAGGCCACCATTTAATAGAGAATAAATTTAGATGAATTTAGAAATTTTTAATTTTGAAAAATTCGGTCAAACCGGGCCTAAGCCGACCAGTTTAAGCATCAAACCCGGTTCGGACCAGTACGGTTCGGTTCAGAAGAGTGTTGTCTTCTTCCTTCAGATGACAGCACTGTTCACTCACTAGAAAATCGAACCAGCACCGACGAAGAGGAAACATTTCCGTTCAATACATCTCATGCCATCACTAACTGACATGAAGATGATAAATGGACGGTTGACGAGTCCCTGAGCTACCTATATAAAGAGCCTGTAAACCTCGTTCTTTGATAATGAGAAAAACTGGGGAAAGAACTGGTCAGTTTCAAATTTTAAAATCGAATCGGTCTACAAGCTCGATTATTAGGAAATGGGCAAATTGAGAATTTACAACTCCCATGTGACTCAAAATGGTTCATGAATCTTGGAAAAGAACCTTAGGATGAATTGGGGAAGAAAAACTAGACCGGTTCAAGTGAACCGGATCCGAACCGAATAGAACCGGTTTATGAACCGAGTCGACTCATGAACCGAAATCAATAGAGAGAGGGTAGACCGGGAAATTTATGGATCCCAAGTGACCCAAAGATTCCCAAAAGTCATGGAAATGGACTTGAAAAGGAATTGGAGATGAAAACCAAACAAATTCAGGTGAACCAGATCTGAACAAGATTGAACCAGTTTGGATCAGTTTGAACCACTATTGAACTGGATTCGAAATTCATTTTTCTATGTGGCTTAAAGAATTCAAATTTGTGATTTGAGGCCACCATTGGATAGAAAATGAATTTAGATAAATTTAGAAACCTTTAGATTTGAAAATTTTGGTCAAATTGGGGGTGAACCGGCTGGTATAAGCTTTGAACTCGGTTCGGACCGGTATGGTCCAATTTGAAAAAGTGTTGTCTTCTTCCTTTATATAACATCACTATTCATTCGCTAGAAAATCATGCAACGCTGGCAAAGCTGAAAAGTCTCCGGCCAAGGAGTTTCATACAATGAATGACTGCCATTATGGAACCAATCGGACGGCCAAGAAGTCCTCGAGCTTCTTATATAAAGAGCCCCTCTCCATTTGTACCGAGAGTCGTCAGAGAAGCGTCGGCATGATCGAATAGTGAAGCAGCTCCAGAGGACCAAAGCTGCCCTATTTCGCTCGAGTTGAAATTGACCAATTCGAGCCCTCCTTAGGCCAAACCAAACCCTCCCAACACTTCCTCATCCCTCCCATAGCTGAATTAGGATGGAAAGGTAAGCCAATTTGGCTCCCCTCTACAATTTCCAATCAATGTTAGAGAGAGTCGACCGAATTTCAATGATACAATTCTATTCCAATTCGATATCAATTGATGTAATTCTGGATCCTAGGAATAACCTCAGGAGGAGAACCTACCCAGATAGAAAGCTTAGACCGTCGTGCCCTCACCGGTGAGCAATCAAAGCTTTCTCTCTCTATAGTTTATTTTCTGGCGAAGTTCCATTTGAACTCGTTTTGGCATCAAAACTTGTAATTCAAAGTGCTATTGAATCCTATGAAGATGTAGGATCTCAATTTCAAATTCAATTTCAACAATTAGAAGTGTTTGATCGGTCAATTTGATAAAATCAAATTTGGCTGTGTTATGAAGTTCAAATTAGGGGAAAATTGGGGAAAATTGGCGATTTCCAAAATTCGAAGGACCAAAATGCAATTTTATGAAATTGAGGGTTAATTGGGCATGATAAAAATGTTAGAGGGCCAATTGAGGAATTTTAGAATTTTTGGGGTGAAACTTACCATTTTTGTAAATGAAGGTTAAAACGGTAATTTTGGAAAAGTTGGGGGACCAAATTGGAAATTTCGGAAATTAAAC
Source organism: Trapa bicornis (assembly GCA_030064425.1). Lineage (NCBI taxonomy): Eukaryota > Viridiplantae > Streptophyta > Magnoliopsida > Myrtales > Lythraceae > Trapa > Trapa bicornis. The sequence goes on along the minus strand of CM057761.1, from coordinate 9,218,186 downwards.
CCCTTTTTGTGAATTTGAATAAATTGAGGTCCTAAGATAAATTTTAAAGGTTTTGGGACTCAATTTGAGGAAAAACCGGCATTAGGGACTTAAAGTTAAAGAAAAATAACTTTAGGGACCTAATTGCAAATAAATAGGAAGTTTGATTTTTTCATTCATTTAGACTGAATGAAGGCTATTAGGCCAAGGAATAATGAAAAGGAATGTTCATATCATGTAGGAATACGAAGTACTAGGAATGCCAGCAAGGACATGCTCCCATGAACACAATGCATCATTCGAGGGAATTCACTTGAAGTTAAAAACCACTTACCGGTTGTTAGTGGGATTTTATATCATACCCAGTTAGGAATGAAGAACCGACTATTTATTGGTATTCTAAACATCACAACTTAGAGAAGTTATGTGAAAATCACGTGTAAAAACTACTTATCGATTGTAAGTAGATCATACCCGATTGGTATGATGAACCTTCCTCGAAGGAAGTGGAAAACCCGTTCATCGGTTTTGAGTGAAGATGTTCTCATACTCGGTTGGTATGATGGACAATTAAAAACATATTTTGTCAGAAGTGCCCTCCCCTGACTGTGTGCCAATGCTTAAACGATTTGGGAGACCTTCTTGATGGGAGCTCGAATAGCTCTTATAGGCCGAGGGCCTCGGTTTTGGAATTTGGATGCTATTATGCCTAGTTTTGAAAATCTTGAACAGTGGGCCATAGGCTAGTGGGCACGAGCAGGAGCTCGTAAACAAACATGAGATATGTGCCATAAAACTTTAATAAATGAATTGTTTGGCTATGGTACCAAGATAGGACCGACATGACATGTCTCTAGACCAGTCAAGACAAACAATTGTAGGTTGAGTTGAAGGTCGGGGTTGTTGGATTAATGGCACCACAGATTATATGGGATGATAAGAAAATACTAATTGTGCATGCACTGTGAGTACAAGACCATCAATACGCCCAAAAGGGGTAGCGATGCATCCTAAGGGCCCTGGACGACTTGGTGAGTATAAGGGCAGTTCGTCGTACCAGGTGACGGTGCGAAATTTGGAGTGCACCAAGTGCATGAGACCGGGGTGGGGACGGGATGAGGTCTGTGTCCTCATATGGATACAGAGAATTGATTTTGGGATTAAGGGTTGGATGTCGCGTACATCCACTCATTCTTAGGGTAGATGTGGGCGTGTTTCTATATAGGTGGCTGGTAAAGTCACTCCAATGCCACAAGTGGGTTGAATGGATGTACTGGCCTGCGAATGTGTATTTAACCTTCATGAAGAAGGATGTGTGTTGGGTGATGACACACCGTAATTAATAAGCAAAGGATTTTTTAAAGAAAGGAGTCCAGAACACTCCAATACTAATCTTTTCCTCAAATTTAATAGTTTTAAAAACCCATTAACTAAGTAGTCATATTCACCCCCTCCCTTATATCCCTTTTAGGAAATTTTAGAAATCCTACCCTTAAAGACCATCCTCTAAGACGCATGTAAGAGAGGTATGATAAATATAAAATATTATGCGATTTTGATTTATGTTATTCCAAGAAAAGGTGCAAGATAAAAGGATGCCTTACTATTTACAGTTTATAATAAGGAGAAACCCTTTAATAAATCAGGAGTGTGATGGGTTAATAATGGGGATCCGACCAAACTGGGTTAGGGTGTGACAGATCCCCTCTCTATTAATCCTCTCCACACCTAAAAACCTCACTCTCTCTACAACTACTCAGTTTTCCGGTGAAGCTTGAACTAGAGCTTTGATATAGGGCCTTTTCTAAGCTAAAGAAGGCATGGACGGGTTCCTTAGACTCGAGGAAAAGTCAGCTACACGGTGGTAGTCTCAAATTGCCATGAATGTCTCGGAGAAGCATCGACAAGGTCAAATAGTGAAGCAGCTCCGGCGGATCGATCTAAAATTGACCAATTTAAAACCTCCCCATGCGAAACCAAGCTCCCACAGCACTTTCTTAGCCCTTCTACAGCCGAATTAGAACTAAAAGGTAAGTCAATTTGGCTCCCCACTTTAATTTCCGACAAGTGTTAGAGAGAGAACCGACAGAATTTTGATGAAAAAATTTTTACTCAATTTTGCATTAATTGATGCAATTCTTGATCCAAGGAGAAACCTCACAATGAGAGATATCTGCCTAGATTGAAAGCTCGGACCACTATGCCCCCTTCAGTAAGCATTCGAAGCTTTCTCTCTCTACGTTCTATTTTCCGGCGAAACTCCATTTGAGCTCGTTCTGGCATCAAATTATGCGATTCAAAGTGCAATTGAATCGTATGAAGATGTAGAAACTCCAATTTAACTTCAATTTCAACAATTAAACTCATTTGATCGATCAATTTAATGAACTCAAATTCAGCTGTGTTGGAAAGTTGAAATTTGGGGAATATTTGGGAAAATATGGGGATTTCAAAATTTTGAGGGACTAAAATACAATTTTATAAAATTGAGGGCCAATTGGTCATGATAAGAGTGTTGGAGGACCAATTGAGCAAATTTTGGAATTTTTGGGGTAAAACTTATCATTTTTGTAAAGGAGGGGCAAAATGGTAATTTTGTAAAAATCGGGGATCAAATTGGGAATTTGGGAAACTTGAACCACTTTTTATGAATTTGAATAAATTGAGGTCCCATGGTGAATTTTTAAAGTTTCAGCACTCGAATGGTGGGAAAACTGACATTTGGGCCTAATGTAAAAGAAAAATAACTTTAAGGACCAAATTGCAATTATTTGAAAAGTTAGATATTTTTAGTCATTTGTAATTAATGAAGGCTATCAAGCCAAATGATAAGGAACAAGGATGTTCATACCATGTAGGAACAGGAGATATCAGGAAGGCTAGTTAAGACAAATGATAAGGACGAAAGCCGATTTATAGTAAATACACTACACGATCTAGTGAGTGGGATATTTAATATCATACCCGATTGGCATGATAAGCACCTCGGAAATGAAAACCCACTGCTAAGTATTATTTTAACCATCACACTTGAGAGGAGTGATGTCATGCCCCGATCCAGTTTGGTTAGATCCCCGAGATCAATCCGTCACTCTCTGGTTTATTATGGATTTCCCCTTCTTATAAACCGTGAGGAGTAAGGTGTCCTTTAAACATCTATCTTTCATGGAATAACATTAATCAAACTGTATAAAATTTAAACTTTTCATACCTATCTCATAAGTGCGTTAGTTAACTTGTAGTCTTTGAGTAGGCTTCCTCTGGGTTACGTGAAAGGGACATAAGGGAGGGGGTGTGTTCGACAACTTAATGAATAGGGGTTTAAGACTTGATTTTTTAAAAAAAATATTTTGAAGTAGAGTGTGTTAGACTCCTTATTTTTCTTTAAAACAATACATCCTCAAATCTCGATTTTCGTAGCCATTTCTCATCACACTGGTGTGTTATCACTCAAAACACGCCCTCAATGATGAAGAGAGCACACATTCACAAGGCAGCCCATCCTTATACCCACTTTTGGCGTCAGAGTGACTTTACTGGCCACCTAGATAGAAGTACGTCCACTTGTACCCTGAGAATGAGTGGATGTACGCGACATCTAACCCTCAATCCTAAAATCAATTCTCTGTGTCTGTATGAGGATAGAGATCTCATCTAGACCCCACCCCGATCTCATGTGCCTGAAGCTACGTCAAGCTTCTCAAGACTTCTAGTATGACTGACTGCCCTTATCTCCATGAGATCATCTAGAGCCCCAAGACGCATCACTACCCCTCTTGGCCATCTTGAAGGTCCCGTAACACAGTGCATGCAAAAATTAATAATTTTTCACATAGGCCGTATAATATGTGGTGCCATTGGTCCAATGGCCCCGACCCTCAACTCGACCTGCAACTATTTCTCTTGACTGGTCCATAGACCTATCATGTCGCAATGCCGCTAGTCCATCCAGTATGTCAATCCTGTCTTGGTACCATGGCCAAACAATTCATTCACATAAGTTTTCATGGCTTAAAATCATGTTTGTTTACGAGTTCCTCTTCATGCCAACTGGCCTAGGGCCCATTGTTCGAGATTTTCAAAATTGGGTATATTACCCCCAAGTTCCAAAATTGTGGCCTCTAGCCTAACTAAGCTATTCGAGCTCCCGTCAAGGTCTTCCAAAAATTTTAAGTAGTGGCACACGGTCAGGGGAGAACACTTCTCACAAAATAAACTTTTCATTCATCCATGACACTAACCGAGTATCAGGACATCTCCGCTTATAAACGATAAGCGAGTTTTCCACTTCCTATTAGGAAGTTTCATCATACCAACTAGATATGATCTACTTACAACTGGTAAGTAGTTTTTTCAAGTGATTTCCACATCACTCCTCATAGGTGTGATGGTTAAAATACAACTTAGTAGTGGGTTTTTATTTTTGAGGTGCTTATCATCCCAACCGAGTATGATGTTAAAAGTCCCACTCACTCGATTATGCATTGATCTCCTCTTGACCAGTTCTTTGTCCTCATGCAAGCCTATACTTGCTGGCATTCCCGATACTTCGTGTTCCTACATGATATAAACATCCTTGTTCATTATCTCTTGGCCTTATAGCCTTCATTCATCGTAAATGAATGAAATATTAGACTTTTCAATTAATTGCAATTAGGTCCCTAAAGTTCCTTTTTCTTTAACTTTAGGTCCCTAATGCCAATTTTCCCCAAATTGAGCCCAAAAACTTCTAAATTTCACCTTAGGACCTCAATTTATCAAAAATCACAAAAAGGGGTTCAAGTTTCCCAAATTTCCAAAATTACCATTTTGTCCCTACTTTACAAAAATGGAAAATTTCACCCCAAAAATTGGCCAATTGGTCTTCCAACATCTTTATCATGCCCTCAATTTTATGAAATTGTACTTTAGTCCCTTGAATTTTCAAAATCCCCAATTTTCACCCAATTTCAACCTTCTAACTCAGTCCAATTTGATTTTATCAAATGAATTAAATTGTCGAAATTGAAGTTAGATTGGAGTTCCTACATCTTCATACGATTCAGTTAAGCTTTGAATCACATGATTTGCAGCCGAAATGAGCTCAAACAGAGCTTCACCTGAAAACTTGACATAGAGAGAGAAAGCTTGGAAAGCTTACCGTCAATGGCGCAGCGGTCCGAGCTTTTAATATGGGCAGATGGCTCTTGTCCAAAGGTTTCTCATAGGATCAAGAATTGCATCAATTGATGTTGAATTAAGTGAGAATTTAGTCATAAAATATTTGTAGGTTCTCTCTCTAGCACCAATCGGAATTTACAAAGGGGAGCCAAATTGGCTTACCTGTCCACTCTAATTTAGTTGTAGGAGTGTTGTATAGGTGTTGGGAGGGCTTGGCTTGGCCTGAGAAGGGCTCGAATTGACCGATTTCAGCTCGATCAAAATAGGGTAGCTTCAGTCCATTGGAATTGCTTCACTGTTTTATCATCCTGGTATCTCTACGTCGACCCTCGAAGCAAAGGGATACTACCGTCGGGTAGCTAACTTCTCCAGGATTCTAAAGAACCTAACCACACCTTCTTTGGCTTAGAAAAGACCCCATGTCAGAGCTCTAGTTCTAGCTTCATCTAATAATGGAGCAGTAGGGAGAGAGTGGAGTTTTTAAGTTTATGGAGGATGAATGAGGAGGGGCTCTTTATATAGGAAGCTCGGTGACCTCTTGGTTGTTTGATTGGCACCTTTATGGCAGTCATTCATTGCCTGAAACTCCCAGGCCAGAGACTTTTCATCTTCGATGGTGCTACTTAGTTTTTCGGTGAGTGAACAGTGCTGTCCTCTGAAGGAAGAAGACGACACTGTTCCAAACAAGATCGCACCGGTCTGAATCAAGTTTAAAGCTTAAACCAGCCAGTTCAGGTCCAGTTCGATTGAGTTTTTCAGAATTTAAAAATTTTAAATTCAATATCTATGAAATAGTGGCCTTAATTCTCCATTTTGAATTTTTAAGCCACCTAGAAAAATGATGTAGGGTTCCAAAGATGGAGGTCTCTACTTTGAAGTACAAGAGTAGAGAAATGAACAAATAAAAAAGAACCCCTCAAGATGAGTCCAAGGAGTCAATAAGTATACCGTAAGGGTTCAAATAGGAGTGAAGAGAGAATAACCGTAAAATGGTCACGAATGAGTAAGGGTAGACTAAGGAATGGAAATCCATAGGTAAGGATGCCATCAAACCTTAGGAAGTGCATGATGGAAGAAAATTGTGAGTATGTCGATAGACAAGTTGTGAAGTGATCAAGAAACCCGATCGTTGGAACCAAGAATGACCAATAATGATATTGGCAAAAGATGAAGTAAATGGTCATGGTAACATGTTGCCCAATGAAGTCATATGAGCAAGGAAGAGCCAAGGGAAAGGAAGTGGGAGGCCAAATTGCTAACATATTTCTCCTTGAATTGAATACCTAATAACGCCATTAGGAAAGCTGGTAAAATAATTGATGGTGAGTGGACCCCCCAGGAATGGGAGAATGAATGATCTAAAGTCCAAAAAGGGAGATGTAGGATATAACATATTCTTAGGTTGAACTAGAGGAAGTGCAATCTCATCCTCCTCCTGTTAACCATACCCCTCTAGTAGACATCCCCAGAAATTTCAAGACTCTCCATCAACTAGGGTGTAAACCTTTCTATGGAGAGAAAGATGCTGGTGCCGCCATGGATTGGCTGGCAAACATTAAAAAGTGGATGGAGATCGTTAGGATACCACCAGAGGACATGATGATCTTGACAGAATTCTTCCTAGAAGGAGGTGTTAAACGATGGTGGGACAATGTTCGAAACTTGCATAACTCCACCCCCACTTGGGAGTAATTTGAGGAGAGGTACACGAAGGAGTGCCTAGCTCCTCAATTGATTAATAAGAACAAGCAACAGTTCATCTGACTTCGGCAAGGGCTTAACTCCATATGGGAGTATGAAAATAAATTAAACGAGTTAAGACCCTTTGATCCTGACCTAGTTGGGCCATTAGATATATGCTAGCGGTTCATGGACGATCTCAATATGGACATACGAGACCGTATGGGAGTATTAGGACACCCTACGGACCTAGCGACGGTAATCAATTTGGCTCATGAGTGTATGCAATTGGTGCAAACCCGACGTCGTCGGATGGAACAAACGACCTGGAAGGGGGATAAGGGTCAAGACTATCAAGGAGGATGGAAGGAGCATAATGGTCCAAAATGGGGAAATAGAATGGCATTTCTAAGGATATGCCACCACCTCCCAGAGAGTAGTTCGCACCTTCCCTCAAGGCAACCCTTATTGTCCATGGTGTCAGAGGAACCATGAGGGGTAATGCTTAACCTACTTTGCACGCAGACAAGTGGGGCACTTTGCAAAGGAATGCCCCACTCTCAGGGAGAACAAGCAGAGGAATACCTTTGGACCACCTCGGGGGAACCCCATGCTAGACGCTATAGCACAAGAAATAGCTAGGGTTCTGGCTGGTACTCGTGCGAGTGTTGGTTGCAGGAGGTAGGCTTTTTAGGATATTTTGTAAACCCTGCACTTATGAGTTAAGGAAAACTAGGAAAAGAACCGGTCAGACCAAGTAAGAAAATCGAGCCGGTTTACAAACCCGATCATTCGGGAATAAGCAATTTGGAAATTTACAATTTCCGAGTGATCCAAAGGGTTCATTAAACCTTGGAAAAGAAACTTAAGACAAATTAGAAGAGAAAAACCAAATTGGTTCAGATGAACGAGATTCCATACGAACTTTGAAGTTAAGTGTGTTTGTCCGAGATTAGTGCAAGGATAGTCATCCCCATTCATTTTCCTCCCACCCTAACACTTCTCTCTCTGTCTCTACTGCCCCATTTCCTAGTCAAGCTCGAACCAGAGCTTCGACTTGAAAATTTTTCTTAACCTCAGAAGGAGAGGTCGGGCTCTTTAGAACTAAGGAGAAGTTAGCTATCTGATAGCAAACTACAGTCAATCCGAGAATCGTTGGAGAAGAGCCGACATGATGGAATAGTCAAGCAGCTCCGTCAGACTGAAGCTGTCCTATATCGGCCAAGCTGAAATTGGCCATTTCGAGCCCTACTCAGGCTAAACCAAGCCCTCCCAATACTTCCTCAGCCCTTCCACAGCCGAATTAAGACTGAAAGGTAAGCTAATTCGGCTCCCCTCTGCAATTTTTAGCCGGTGCTAGAGAGAGAACCGATAGAATTTCAATGATGAAATTCTAACTCAATTTGGCATCAATTGATGTGAACCTAAGGACGAGAGCTATCTGCACAGATCTAAAGCTCGGACCGTCGTGCCTTCACCCGTGAGTAATCGAAGCTTTCTTTCTCTATAGTTCATTTTCTGGCGAAGCTCCGTTTGAGCTCGTCCTGGCGTTAAAACTTACTATTCACATTGCTAAAGAATTGTATGAACATGTAGAAACTCAATTTCAGCTTCAATTTCAACAATTGGAAACATTTGAATGGTCAATTTGATGAAATCAAATTCGACTATGTTAAGAAGTTGGAATTGGGGGAAAATTGGGGATTTTCGAAGATTCAAAGGACTGAAATGCAATTTACTAAAATTGAGGGTCAATTGGGCATGATAAAAATGTTATAGGGCCAATTGAGGAATTTTAGAATTTTTGGGGTGAAATTTACCATTTTTGTAAAGGAATGGCAAAATGGAAAGTTGGGGACCAAATTGGAAATTTGGGAAATTAATCCCCTTTTTGTGAAATGGAATAAATTGAGGTCCCTTGATAAAATTTAAAATTTTAGGGACTTAAAGTTTAAGGGAAATAACCTTAGGGACCTAATTGCAAATAAATGAAAGTTTGACTTTCTCATTCATTTGGAATGAATAAAGGCTATTAGGCCGAAGGATAATGAACCGAGATATTCATATCATGTGGGAATACGTAGTACCAGGAATGCCAGACAGGACAAGCTCGTGTGAATACAAAGAATCGGTCTAGTGTTATTCCCGACATTAACGGGTGATTGGGTTTACTAACATCATACCCGGTTGGGATGATGAGCACAACTTAAAGATAAAAACCACTTACCAGTTGTGAGTGGGATTTTATATCATACCTGGTTGGGGATGATAGGCACATCGAAATTAAAACCCACTACTATGTGATATTTTAAACATCACGTCTTAAAGTAGTGATGTGAAAACCATGCGGAAAAACTACTTACCGGTTGTAAGTAGGTCATACCCAGTTGGTATGATAAAACTTCCTTGAAGGAAGTTGAAAACCCGTTCATCGGTTATGAATAGATATGTCCTTATATCGGGTCAGCATAATGGACAGTTGAAAATATAATTTTGTCAGAAGTGCTCTCCCCTAACTTTGTGCCAATGCTTATACTATTAGGGAGACCTTCTTGATGGGAGCTCGAATAGCTCTTATAGGCCGGAGGCCTCGGTTTTGGAACATGGGGGCTAATATGCCCAATTTTGAAAATCATGTACAGTGGGCCCAAGGCCAGTTGGCACGAGCAGGAGCTCGTAAACAAACATGAATTATATGGCATAAAACTTTGAATAAAGGAATTGTTTGGCCATGGTACATAGATAGGACCGACATACTTAATCAACTAGCAGCAGTGCGACATGACAGGTCGATGGACCAATCAAGACAAACAAATGTGGGTTAAGTTGAGAGTCGGGGCCGTTGGACCAGTGGCACCACAGATTATATGGCATAATGAGAAAATATTGATTGTGCATGCACTGTGAGTATGGGACCATCAAGACGCCCAAGAGGGGTAGTGATGCATCCTAAGGGCACTGGACGACCCAGTGATTATAAGGGCAGTTAGTCGTACCATGTGACTATTCGAAATTTGGAGTAGCACCAAGTACATGAGACCGAGGTGGGGACGGGATGAGGTCTCTGTCCTGATACGAACATGAAGAATTGATTTCAGGATTGAGGGTTGGATGCCACGAACATCCACTCATTCTCAGGGTAGAAGTTTACGTACTTCTATCTGGGTGGCCGGTAAAGTCGCTCCGAAGCCACAAGTGGGTTTAGTGGACATACTGACCTGCAAATTTGTGTTTAATCTTTATGATGAAGGATGTGTGTTGGGTGATGACACACCGTGATTAAATAAGGAAATGGTGATAAAACCCAAGATTTCAAATGAAATAGTTTTGAAAGAAAGGAGTCTCGCACACTCCAAATTTTATCTTTTTCCTAAAGATAAAAATTTTTGAAAACCCATTCATAGAGAAGTCGTACTCACCCCCTCCCATATATCCCTTTCAGGAGATTTCAAAAAGCCTACCCTTAAAGACTATCAACTAAGACGCCTGTGAGACAGGTATGATAAATCTAAATTATTATATAGTTTTTGTTTATATTATTCCAGGAAAAGGTGCAGGTTAAAGGACGACTTACTCTTTACGGTTTACAATAAGGGAAAACCCTCTAATAAACCGGGAGAGTGGATGGTTGATCATGGGGATTCAACCAAACGAGGTCGGGGCGTGACAACTAGAGTGGTATCAGAGCCTCTTTCCTCGAATACATAATCAAGACTAGAAATTATAGTAACTGATAGGATTTATCTTAAAATTTTTAGATGGCTCCTAGGAGAGGAACCAAGAAAACTAGGAATGACTCTCCTCACCACCCTGTCCTCGTAGGATGACAACTCTAGAAGCTTCCCAAATGCTTGGGGCATGGTAGAAATCCCCAAGGACAAAATGACAAAGTATCCAAGAGGATGATGTTTGGACTTGTTGGGGTCACACCCTCGAGTACAAAGGGAGCCAAGCTTGAAACTAGGAACACTAGCTAGGGCTTATAACCTTACCATGGAGGATGCTTATCAAACACCTCGTAGCCCTCTATCTATTTCATAACCACCTCTTTGTAATATGGTTAAGACCCTAACATATTGTATTCCTTCTCCATTAATGAAGAATTCCAAGTTCCTAAAACCATGTCTCTAAAAATGGATGTAAGCCTACGCCTCAACTATAGGAAGATTGCCTCCAGAAAAGTAACCAAACAAACTACGGGGACAGAGGAGAATCCCATCCCAAATAAGGAAATGAACCAAAAGATTAAAGAGTCTAGGGGAACTCTTAGGGGAAAACTAGTAGGCAGAGAAGGCTCGACAAGAAAACCAACAAGGAGACTAAGGAGTGAGAACTCTGGTAGTAACTACTGGGCAAGAAAATGACCTATTACAAGGTGAGGACAATAGGAACACTACTCGAGAAAGTGCTCAACACTACTAAGGACAAGTATCAAGATAACCTTTTATATGCGTAAGGGAAATGGGGCATGAAGTGAAGGATTGCCCCATATCGCAAGGATCTAGAACAATACCTTCCAAGAACAACGCCCCTACAGCTACATGAATCCGAAAGTATTCCACCCCATGAAATATGACTCCTACTTGAAACTTCAACCATACCAGGAGGAAGCTCTTCAAGATCCTAGCATAGTGGAGGGTACTTCCCGACCCAATCTCCTTTAAGAAAAGCTAAAGCCCCGAGTTGGTACTCGTATTTCGAAAGTAAATTTTGAGTTCCTAAAAATTTTTATCCCTCAATGATGGTGTAATGTTGTGCCTCAACTAGATGAGGGAGGAAAAGGACTGAAGGTAGGACCTCGATCAACTACAAATAAAACAAAGGATAGATGAAGAGAATTCTTCCTTAAGAAGAAATTTCCAACCATCTAGGAGCAAGGAAGGAAGCACCTCTACAAGAGAAGACAAGCTGAGCATTAGATGACAAATGGGATGTTTTGGGATGATAAGTACGACTTGCTTTGGAAAAAGCAGAGAAGTCAAGTTTCTGATCAACATAGCGGAAAGAAGCAAATTGTTTTGGGTGGCAGGTTGATCATGGGAATTTGACCAAATTAGGTAGGGGTGTGACAACAGTGGTCCAAGCATTCGATCTAGGCAGATAGCTCTCGTCCTAAGGTTTCTCCTATAATCAAGAATCACTTTAGTTCTCTCTCTAGTATCGATCGAAATTTACAAAGGAGAGCCAAATTGGCTAACCTTTTTGATCTAATTCGGTCGTATGAGGGCTGAGGGATTGTTGGTTGAACTAGGTCTACCAAAGCTGCTTCACTATTTGATCATGTCAACGCTTCTCTAGTGATCCTAGGAGCAATTGGAGACTACCATCTTGTAGTTGACTTCTCCCCGAGTCAAAGGAACCCAACCATGCCTTCTTTGATCGTTGTCCATTGACCGCGATCTATTGTCCGCTGACCGGTCAATTGACCATTGACCGATCCGATTTGATCGGGTTCACTGCCCAAAATTCACAAATCAGCCAATTCACACCCAGTTCGACCTTTTTCTAAAATTTAAAATTATCTAAATTCATTTTCTATCTAATGGTGGTCTCAATTTCCCTAATTGACATTTTTATGCCACCTAGAAAAATGAATTTGTGAATCGGTTCAATATGTTTCATGTCGGTTCGGTCTAGTTTGGGTCTAGTTCACCCCAAACCAGTTTGGTTTTATCCTTAATTCCAGTTCTCGGATCTTTCTTGTCATTTTTGTGAATTTTTTGTCACCTGGATTTTCCAATTTCCCATGTTAACTATTTTTCAATCATTAAACAACTCGTTCTTCAAGTGTAAACCTATACCGGTTCTTTTCCCGATTTTCTTTGATCCCAAAGGATGGTTTTACAACTCTCCCCTCCCTTTAGGAGTTTTATCCTCAAAACTATTACATATGAAAAAATCGTGGGTATCTAATTCTTATGGTTAACTTGACCTTCCACGTTTTCTCCTCCACTAGACCATTTTGCTAGAGTATCTTCACAATGGGAATACTCTTGTTTTGGAGGTTCTTCTCATGTCAGTCGAGGATCCGGACGGGTTCTACTTCATAGGTCAAGTCTTCCTCGATTTCCAGTGGTGGCTCATCTAGCACGTGGCTGGGGTCTGGCTCATATTTTTACGGTAGGGACATATGGAAGACGTCATGGATCCTCTGTAGGTCTGGAGGCAACTCCAATTGGTATGTTATAGGTCTAAGCCTTCAAATTATGGTGTATGGGCCAATGTATCTTTGTTTCAACTTCCCTCTTTGTTGAAACCTAAGTATCCCCTTCCAAGGTGACACTTTTAGGAATACTTTTTCCCTGACCTCAAATTTCAGGTCCTTTCTCCGGTGGTTGCCATAACTTTTATACCTATCTTGGGATGCCTTAAGTCAGCTCCTTTTTATGCAAATTTTCTCCGATGCATCCTTTATCAACTCGACTTTCTTGAGTTTTCTTTCTCCTACCTCCTCCCAAAACAAGGGCATATGACAAGGTTCTCTATAGAGTGCCTCGTAGGGTGCCATCTGGATGTTGGCCCAGTAGCCATTGTTATACACGAATTCCATGAGGCATAGGTAATCCTCCCAATTCCTTTCCATTGTTTGAACACATGCTCATAGCATGTCTTCTAGATTCTAGATGGTCCATCCCAACTATCCGTCTGTCTAAGGGTGAAAAGTTTTGTTCATGTGGAGTCTAGTTCTTAGGGTCTCTTGCAAGCTAAGCCAAAATCGAGAGGTGAACCTCGAGTCCAAGTGTGATACTATGCTTGTAGGGACCCTGTGGAGTTGTATGATCTCCCTCACATATAGGGCGATGAGATTTTCTATCGGGTCTATCACCCGGATGGGTATGAAATGTGAGGACTTAGTCAATCGATCCATGATAACCCATATGGCATCCCAACCCCTTCTTGTTGCAGGTAACCTGATCACGAAATCCATGGTGATGTGCTCCCATTTCCACTCTAGAATTGGGAGAGGCTACAATAGTTCGGAGGGTTTTTGGTGTTCGACTTTAATTTCCTGACATGATAGGCATCTAGCTAAGTATTCTACGATGTCCCTCTTCACTTCCTTCCACTAGTATCCCTGTTTTAGGGTGTGATACATCTTAGTACTGCCTTGATGCATAGCATACATCGAGTCGTGGGCTTCTTCCAGCATCCCCCTTTTTAATTCTCGGTTGTTTGGCACCCAGACCCCCCCTTTGAAGGTTATCACCCCATCACTCCTGACCGCGATGTCTTGCATTGGGTTATCCTCATTCCGCTCATAATGGGGACAAAGTTCCTCGTCTTCCTTTTGTACAGCTCGTATTTAGTCCACTAGGCTGGGTCGTATTACTAAGTTGGCTACTAGGTTACCTTGGCCCTTGTTTACGTGAAGGTGCACCCTTCAGTCGCGCTGCTGGCTTAGTAAGGGCAGGTAGTTGGTACTGACTGAGGCAACACCTGTGTGATACTTGCAGCTTAGTAAGTTTGGCACCACATTGGCCTTACTAGGGTGTTAATCAGTCGTTAGATCATAGTCATTCACCAGCTCTAGCCACCTCCTCTACTACAGATTGAGCTCATTTTGGGTTAGGAAGTATTTCAGGCTCTTATGATCGGTGTAGATGCAACATCTAGGTCAGGTAAGGCCAGTACCAAAGCCGACATTAGTTGAGATTTGAGCTCTTCAAAGGACTCTTTGAAAGTGGCATCCAACTTGTAGTCCACTCCTTTCCTTGTGAGGCGAGTTAAGGGAGCTGCTATTCTAGAGAAGTCCACCACAAACTTCCGGTAGTATCTGATGAGGCCGAGGAAGCTATGGATCTCGATTGTGTTGGTAGTCCCTAGCTGGAACTCTTATGGGTGCTTACCATCCCCCATTGGGTGCCCTCTGATTTTCAGGTGGTGGCGGCGAGCGTTTCGTGGTATGTTTTTCGGTGCCCTCGGGCAACTCATGATGTAGTGCCCAAACTGCTCACACCCGTAGCATGTTATACATGCTCCCTCATCATTTTTCTGGCACCAGGGGCAATAGGGGTCTTTCCTCGAAGGGAGTGTGTCCATCTCTCTGTGGCCACGGTGTACCTCCTCCCTTTGAGGAAATCTTGGTGGGTTCCTCCATCGGGGCTAGCCCTGTTCCTTCAGGCCTCCTCTGCTGCTCTACCACCTGTCCTCCTTACGTCCACCCATCTCCATCCGACAACGCCTCGTTTGGACCAACTGCTCGCATTCATGCGCTATGCCCACTATTATGGCTAGGTTAGTAGGGCATCCCAAAACCCCCATTTGGTCTCTTATATCCATATTGAGACTGTCAATAAACTTCTAGCAGAGGTTGGCTGGTCCCACCAAGTCGGGGGCGAAGGGTCGCAACTTGTTAAACTTGGTCCATATTTCGAGACCGTGTAGGCTCCCTGGTGAAGTTGGAAAAATTCCACCTTCATTTCGTTGATGAGGTGGGGAGCTAGGTACTCTTCCGAGTACCTTCTTTAGAACTCTTCCCAGGTAGCTAGGGTCGGGAAGAGGCTCATGGCATTGTCCCAATATCTCTTCATGCTAGACTCCAGAAAGAATTTGGCCAGCGTAACCATCTCCTTCAGGTGTATCCTGGTGATACTCATAAACTCTTGAGGCTCACCAATCAGTCCATGGTGGCCCCAGCCTCCATCTCCCCATAGAAGGGCTTGCACCCTAGTTGTTGGAGCATCTTCAAGTATCTGGGGATGTCGAAGAGGGGTGGTATGGGTGCAAAAGAGAGTTGGGACTGGACCTCCTCCTCGTGGGTCTAGGACTCGGAGTCTAGATGGGGTTTGTCACTGATGTAGGATTCCCCAAATACCTTGGTGAATTCCTCATATAGTCGTTGGTGTTCGGAGTTGATACCCTGCAGAGCTGAGGTAGCTCCAAGGAATTCTGACTCCGGGAGGGGGTTTCTGGCGGAATCAGTAGTTGTCGCCCTTGTTCTTTTGACTCCTATTTTGGGTGCCATAGCTGGGTTAAACTTTTCTTCAATTAGTATTTAGGTTATAAAATCTTGATAATATATACAGGAAAATACAGCCTCTGATACCATCAACGTTGTCATGCCCCGACCCGGCTTGGCTGGGGTTTGGTGAACAACCCTCCACTCTCTCGAGACTCGAAGAGGGGCTCCTCAAGGAGATCAAGAGATTCATGTGTATTACCTGTCATGTTTTCCCTGTACAATATCAAACAAAACTAAAACTTATAAATTTGTGTACCTGGTTTGGGATCTGGGGAGGAAAAGCTGGTGCAATTGCATTTCTTCCTGAAAATGTTTAGAGGGAGGGGGTGAGTTCAACAACTCACTGAGTGGGAGAAAATATTTTATGAAGGCTCAATTTAGCAATTTCAATTATTTGATAATTCAGTAGTTTCTTCTTGGGTTTCTCAAATCAACAGGTGCCCTCCTATAATAAAAGGGTCATACATTTGTGGAATGGTCCTCGACCGTGCCACTTATAGACCGGAGTGCCTTTACTGTCCACCTTGATATAGGGATATTGCCTCTACCCAGAGTTTGAGTGTACATCAATAGTTTGACACATCAAACCCCAATTTCTTCATTGTGTCTGCTTAGTGGGATGAGACCTCATTTCCCCTACCACCTCGGTCTCAGTGCACAAAAAGCTACTCAGCTTCACAACCTACTAAACAACAAAACCGCCCTTATGCTCCCTAGGTCATCTAGCAGTCATTGGGCTCCATCTCTACCTCATGTCAGGTGTCCTGATGACCCGAACATCACAATGCATGAATAATCAACAATCTTTTTGAATTATACCCTTTATCTTTAGCCCTCTAGCACAACAGTTTGTCAGCTTGGCTTCGACCCACGCATACTGGCCCAATAGGTTCGACAACATGGCTTCGGCAGAGTAGCGATTCATCCCAACAAGCTCGATAAATCAGCTTGGTTCGACGGGTATCACACAAGGTTCCCATTATTCAGGTCTTTTAGCATCATATATTACATATCCGTTTGGAATGGGTCCACACCCGTATCCATCGGCCTTGGGCCCACTAGCATCTTGAGCCTAAACCTGAAATTAGCTCTCAAATATTTTAAGCAGAGTCACCCAGTCAGGGGATGCTAATTCCAAGAAAATAGTTTTCAAAGTTGAACCGTCATTCCAACCGGAACGGACGTAATAGCAGTTCCCACTCACCCGATGATTTTGGCAGGTCGCGCTGGCGGAGTCTAACCTTGTGGTCTCTTTTCCAGAAGCCAAAATTCGAGTAGTCTACTCCTACATGGCATGGATATCCTTGTTAGGGTATTAAATTAAGCAACAACATTTCTTTGCCCATTTGCATATAAGCCCTTGCATTTTGCCTTAATAACACTTTGGTCCCTAAAGTTTGTATATTTATCTTTAAGTCCTTAATTGCCCCTTTTTCTTCAATTCGGCCCCTAGGTTTTCCCATTATACTTTTCTGGTCCCTATTTTATCAATATTGCCCTTGGGCCCCTTAATTTCAAAATTTGTCATTTAGCCCCAAATTGTTCCAAAATTGCAATTTGACCCCAAATTCTCAAATTTTGCAAATTGATACTCCATTTGATCTAATTTGCCCGATTGAGCCTCAATTGGGAGGAGATTTCATGAAAATACCCTCAATTTTATCAATTTCAAAAAATCTCCAATTTGCCCAAACTTTTCAAATTTTGCATTTTGGCCCCTGAATCACAATTTCATTCAATTGACCCCTTAAACTTGATTAATTGCCTCATTCTTGATTTGAATCATCTCCTCTATGTTTTTCTCATCATTTCAAACTTTGAATCACATGATTTGGCTTGGAAATGAGCTCAAATGAAACTTCGCCGAAAAGTACAATCTAGAGAGAGAAAGCTTTGATATCTTACCGGTAAGGGTTTGGTTGTTGGAGCTTCGGCTACCGCTGTGTTGCTCTCACCACATGGATCATCCTTGGATCAAACCACATGACCTAAGCAGTGCAAATTTTAGTGTTAAAGTTTTTGTAGAATTCGACCGTGCATAGTATTTTCTAGTGAAGGGTGGCGGAGGGAGTTTACCTTCTTAGCTCAGGGTAAGGTCGGGACACCTCCAGGTGGGACGTAGGGGGTCTGGCTTGGCCACAATTGGTTAGGGGAAGGCTCGAAGTAGGCAGTACGAGGCTGGCTATTTTCCAGTCGAGGAGTGGCAGCACTGTTTAAACTTCCTCGTAGCTCCTCGGTGGCTCTCAAGTTGAATGGAAGGTATGGTCAGGTAGAGGACTTCCTCCTAATTCCAAACACACCCAATGTGGCTTCGAAGGTTGAGAAAAATCTCGTTGTTTGAGCTTCGGTTCACAGCTCGCTAGAAAGTGTAATATTCTTCTTCTTTGCTCGATTGTGGGATGCTGAGGGTGAATGAGGGGGTGCTCTTTATATAGGGGGCTTGACAATTGTTCAAGCTACCCATCGACATAAGAATCGGCCTCCAACTCGGCCGTTGATGACCTGACCGAAGAGTTTTTCGACTTGTCGGAGACTCTTTCTCTCCTCCCTTTTCTCTGTTAGTGTCTGAAGGTTTAAGACAATGACATGGCGGTTGGGCCACGTGGCGTGCTGTGATTGGTTAGTTTTTATAACGTGTAGTGCCAACTCGTCTGCCGCATCAACTATTTACCCGTTGACTAGACACATGGCAGTCTCTCATTAGTTGCTTATGTCTATGTGTAGTCAGACACGACGCCAACTGACCGTTGACCAGACACGTGGCAGCCTCCCATTGGTTGCACGTGTCTGTGTGGCAACTGACAGGGTGCTAGCTATCCATTGTCCTATGACCAATGACTATGATCTGTTGTCCGCTGAACGGTCCATTGACCGGTCCGACCGTTGACCATTCCGGTCACACCGGGTTCGCTGCCCAAAATTCACAAATTGGCCAGTTTGGACCTAGTTCGATCATTTTTCTAAAATTTATAAATTTATAAATTCACCTAAATTAATTTTCTATCTAATGGTAGTCTCAATTTCCCAAATTGACATTTTTAAACCACCTAGAAAAATGAATTTGTGAATCAGTTCACTAAGGTTCATGCTAGTTCATGTCCGATTCACCCCAAACCGTTTGATTTTATCCTTAATTCCACATCTAGGTTCTTCCTTGTTATTTTTTGAATTTTTTGTCACTTTGGATTTTCCAATTTCTCAAATTAACTATTTTTCGTTCATTAAACGACTCGTTCTTCATGTGTAAACATATACCGGTTCGTTTCCCAGATTTCTTTGATCCCAAAGGATGGTTTTACAGGTGAAGTTGTCCCTGGCACTTTTCCCACACTCCTCGCACACCCTACATTCTTTACTCTTAGGTGTCGATCACATCTATTCACCCATAGGATCCCAATTCATTGTCCTAAGTTCGCCAAGGTAATTTCTAATTTTCCTCGTTCTCTTTGGCTTGAGATTGTGCCTCCACCTTTATGTTCTTTGATTTTGTGAAGCTCAGATTCCGTTTGCGGCAATCCTTCAATTGCACTTGATGGTTCTTGTAAACCCCATCCCTTTAAAATAAGGAAACCAGGGAAAGAACTAGTCAACCCGAGTGAGAAAAAATTGAACCAATTTACAAACCTGATCCTCAAATATCCAGCAATTTGGGGAATTTATAACTCCCGAGTGACCCAAAGGGTTCATAAAACCTTGGAAAAAGACCTTAGGACAATTTGGGAGAGAAAAACTAGATCGGTTTGAGATAACCAGATCCAAGCTTGATTGAACTGGTTTATGAACCAAGTCGGTTCATGAACCGGAACCAATAGAGAAAGGGAAAACTAGGGAATTTATGGATAACAAGTGAACTAAGAAGTCACAAAAGTCATAAAAAAGACTTTAGGATGAATTGGAGATCAAAACCAAACTGGTTCAGGTGAACCGAATCCGAACCTGATTGAACCAGTTTGGACCGATTTTAACCACTGTTGAACCATATGTTAAATTCATTTTTCTAGATTGTTTAGAAAATAAAAAATTTGAGATTTTAGGTCACCATTGGATAGAGAATGAATTTATATGAATTTAGAAATTTTTAATTTTGAAAAACTTGGTTGAATCAGGCCTAAGGCGATCGGTTTAAGCTTTGAACCTGGTTCAGATTAATCCGATTCGGTTTCAAACAGTGTCATTTTCTTCCTTGAGATGACAGCACTGTTCACTCACCGGAAAATTGAGCAGCACTGGCGAAGTTGAAAAGTCTCTTGCCAGGGAGTTTCAGGCAATGAATGACTATCATGAAGGCACCAATCAGACGACCAAGAAGTCCCCGAGATTCTTAGATAAAGAGCCCCTCCTCATTCATCCTCTCTACACTTGAAAACTCCATTCTCTCTCAACTGGTCCAATTTCTAGTGAAGCTCAAACCAAAGCTCCGATATAGGGTTTTTTCTAAGCGAAAGAAGGTGTGGTCAGTTTCTTTATAACAAAGGAGAAGTTAGCTACTCGACGGTAGTCTCCATTTGCTAGAGAGACATCGGCATGATGGAACAGTGAAGCAACTCCGACGGACCGAAGCTGCCCTATTTTGGCTGAGCTGAAAATGACCAATTCAAGCCTTTCTCAGGAAAAACCAAGCCCTCCCAACACCTCCACAACCCTACTACAGTTGAATTAGACCGAAAAGGTAAGCCAATTTGGCTCCCTTCGGTAAATTTTGATTGGTGCTATAGAGAGAACTAGCAGAAATTCGATTACTAAATTCTCATTCAATTCGACATCAATTGATACAATTCTTGATCCTAGGAGAAACCTCAGGATGAGAGCTATTTGCCTAGATCGAAAGCTCGGACCACCGCACCCCTGATAGTAAGCTTTTGAAGCTTTCTCTCTAAGTCCAATTTTCCAGTGAAGCTCCGTTTGAGCTCATTCTGGCATCAAATTATAGGATTCAAAGTGCAATTGAATCATATGAAGGTGTAGGAACTCCAATCTAACTTCAATTTCAACAATTAAACTCTTTTGATCGGTCAATTTGATGAAATCAAATTTGGCTGAGTTAGAAGGTTGAAATTGGGGAAATTTTGGGGATTTCAAAATTTTGAGAGACTAAAGTGCAATTTCATAAAATTGAGAGCCAATTGGCATGATAAAGATGTTTGAGGACCAATTGGGTAATTTTTGGAATTTTTGGGGCAAAACTTACCATTTTTGTAAAGTAAGGGACCAAATTGGAAATTTGGGAAACTTGAACCCCTTTATGTGATTTTTAATAAATTGAGGTCCCAAGGTGAATTTTAGAAATTTCGGGTCTCAATTTGAGGGAAAACGACATTAGGGACCTGATTACAATAAATCAAAAAGTTTGAGTATTTCATGCATGATGAATGAAGGCTATTAGGCTAAGGGATAATGAACAAAGATGTTCATATCGTGTAGGAACACAAAGTACCAGGAACACCAGCAAGGACAAGCTTGCGTGAAGACAAAGAACCGGTCGAGAGGAATTCACTACATTAACAGGTGAGTGGGATATTTAATATCATACCAGTTGGTATGATAAGCACCTCAGAAATTAAAACCCACTACTAAGTGGTATTTTAACCATTACACCTGAGAAAAATAATGTGGAAATCATACAGAAAAACAACTTACTGATTGTAAGTAAATCATACCCGGTTGGTGAAACTTCCTAGAAGGAAGTGGAAAACCTACTTATCGATTATAAGCTAAGATGTCCTCATACTCAATTGGTACGATGGACAGTAGAAAAGTTTATTTTGTCGAAAGTTCTCTCCCCTAACTGTGTGCCATTGCTTAAAAGTTTTGGGAGACCTTCTTGACTGGAGCTCGAATATCTCATATAGGCCCAAGGCCTCCGATTTGAAACTTGTGGGCTAATACATCCGATTTTAAAAATCTCGAATAGTGGTCCTTAGGCCAGTTGGCACAAGCAGGAGCTCATAAACAAACATGACTATTGAGCCATGTAAACTTAAGTAAATGAGTTGTTTGGCCATGGTACCGAGACAGGACCGACATACTCGATGGACTAGCGACAGTGCGACATAACAGGTCTTCGGACTAATCAAGATAAATAGCTGTAGGTCGAGTAGAGGGTCGGGGTCGTCAGACCAGTGGCACCACAAATTATTTGGCTTATATGAAAAACTATTGATTTGTGTATGCACTATGTTACGAGACCTTCAAGACACCCAAGAGGGGTAGTGATGCGTCCTTGCGCTTTGGAAGACCTGGTGGAGATAAGTGCAGATAGTCATTCTAGAAGTCTTGTGATGCACTATGTTATGAGACCTTCAAGATGTCCAAGAGGGGTAGTGATGCGTCCTTGGGCTCTAGACGACCTAGTGGAGATAAGGCGAGATAGTCATTCCAGAAGTCTTGAGAAATTCGACGTAGCTTTTTTGTGCATGAGACTAGGGTGGGGACAGGATGAGATCTCTGTCCTCATATGGACATGGAGTATTTTAGTCTGAGGGTAGGACGTCAGAGACATTTACTCAGACTTTGGATAGAAGTCAGAGACTTCTATCAAGGTGGATGGTAAGGACACTCTAATCCATAAGTGGGTGTAGTCGGCGTAACTGCATCCTGCGAATGTGTGTGATCACTTCATGATGAAGGATGTGTGTGGTATGTTAAACACACTGAATATGGAAAGGGGAAAGTGGTTATGAAAACCGTGGAAAGTATTTGAGAATCCTTGGAAATGAATTGGGAAACCTTAGAAAAAGGTTTTGATAAACCGAAATTTGAAGAAAGGCATTTTTATGAAATAAGGAGTCTGGCACACTCCAATTAAAGAAATTGATTTTTGTGAAAACTCTCACCCCAACACCCATTCAATGAGTTTTCAAACTCACCCCCTCCCTTTACCCCTTTTCAGGAAACCAAGGGAAATCCAACCTTAAGCTTTATCGATAGCCAAACCTTAAGGCAAGTATGTAAAATTTTTATTTAATTTTGATTAATGTTATTCTAGGAAAGGTACATGTAAGATGGATGCCTTACTCCCCATGGTTTAGAAGAGGGGAAAACCCTAAATAAACCGGGAGAGTGGCAGGTTGTTCATGGGGAATCCGACCAAACCTAGTCGAGGCATGACAACTTGAGTGGTATCAGAGCCTATTTCCTTGAATACATTATCAAGACAAGAGAAAATAGTAATTAATAGGGATACTTTTAAAATTTTTAGATAGCTCCCAATAAAGGGACCAAGAGAACTAGAGTTGCAGTCTCCAAAACTGCCCAGCCACCCTTTCCAGTAGAATCTCCCCAAGAAACCCAAACAATTTCACCTAGACCAAGCTTAGAACATCGGATGTTGTATGAAGAGTTCACTCGAGTATTTGGGTAACCTAACCTCGTCCCTGAGGTAGGCACCAACTCTCGGGCTGAAGCAGAGCAAGTACAAACTCATCCTCCTCCTGTTAATTATCCCCCTCCAGTTGATATTCTCAAGTATCTCAAGACTCTTTATCAACTAGGGTGTAAGCCTTTTCTCGAAGAGAAAGATGCGGGAGCCACCATGGACTGGTTAGGTAAGATCAAGAAGCTGATGAGGATAGTCAGAATATCACTAGAGGATATGGTGATCTTGATAGAATTTTACTTGGAGGGTAGTGCCAAAAGATGGTGGGATAATATCCGGAGCATGTATACTTCCACACCCTCCTGGGAACAGTTTGAGGAGAGATACGTCGAGGAGTACCTAGCCCCTCACCTAATTAATGAGAAGAAGTAGGATTTCCTCCAACTACGACAAGGGCTTAACTTTATATCGGAATATGAGACTAAGATTAATGAGCTAAGGCCTTTTGCTCCAAACTTAGCCGGACCGATAGATATCTACCAATGGTTCGTGGATGGTCTCAACATGGATATAAGAGACCAAATGGGAGTATTAAGATGCCCAACGAATTTGGCTGCTATCATCAGCATGGCTCATGAGTGTGAATGTCTGGTACAGACAAGACGTCATCGAATAGAGCAAGTCGGATGGTAGGAAGAGGAAGGACAGAGCAACCAGAGTGGTCAAAAGAAGCCTGGTAGACAAAAATGGGGGACAAGAATGGGGTCTTTTAGGAGAAATGGCAGTTACCATGCTCAAAGAGAGACAAGTATAACCCTAGAAAAGAGAAACTCCTCTTGCCTTAGGTGCCGGAAAAGTCATGAAGGGTCGTGTTAAGCCTGTTTCGAATGTAAACAGCTCGGACACTTTGCAAAGAGCTGTCCAGCCCTTCAAAGTAATACCCAAAGAAGTGACCATCCACTACCTCAAGGAAACCTAAGGGTACTAGACAGAGTACAAGACATAGCCACTACGCCAAGGGTACCAACCCGAGTATACAACCTCAACCAGAAGGAAGCACATGATAAACCTAGTACTATAGTTAGTACTTACCATAGCTCCCCTAGACCAATATTACCAAAAACCCTGTAATTCATCATCATTATAATAAAAGTTCCATTTCTTATAAAACTTGTGATGAAATACGAGTAAAAGAAAATCCTATGAACATACCCACCAAATCTCGAAGGTGAAGCAGGAAGGATGGCATCCAAGGATATCAGGAAAGTTAAAGTTGGATACCCTCAAGGTCAAATAAAAAGGAATTCCGAGAAAGAAGGGAAAGGATTCTCCTAAAGAAGGAAACCCTAAGGAAGCATACTAGGAAGACCCAAGGAGTAAGCTAAACCCAAGGAGCGGGCAAGTAGGAAGGTGGCATCAAAGGACGTTGTGACAAGTGGACTACCCATAAAAAGGAAAGAAGGAAAAGCC
Organism: Trapa bicornis; assembly: GCA_030064425.1. NCBI lineage: Eukaryota > Viridiplantae > Streptophyta > Magnoliopsida > Myrtales > Lythraceae > Trapa > Trapa bicornis. The sequence continues at coordinate 9,193,620 of CM057761.1, read as the reverse complement.
TCCAAGAAGCATTAGAGAGGTTGAACCAGGACGGGAATCCTTAGGTAGAGGATACAAGTAGGAAGTGAGACCTCAAAAAGGGAAGTTCCAAAGCTAAGGAACCACCAGTTGGATCCTAAGAGGCTTAAACCAACATAAAGACCCTCATAAAGAACCATGAGTGGTTAAAGGTATGTCGGAATAGCCAAGGTATTACCTAATTGGAAGAGCAAAGAAGCCAATTAGAGATTTCCGATGAACCTAGAAAAGAAGGAAGCAACTAGTAGCAACAGGTTGGTCAAGGAGAATAAACGAGACCCTAAGAAGGACTAGGAAGTAGTGGAGACTACACTCTAAAGAAGGGTAATAGAGTGGCATGATGAGGAGTATACGAAATAAGACCTGGCAATCGGGGATACCTCGGATAGGAAAGTAAAGGGTGAACTAGGAAATTAAGTTCGGCGAATGATTAAAGGTAGTCGAGAAATACTACTAGATGAAGAGAGAGATGAAGCTATACATTCCCCTAAAGGTTAGAAAGTTTGGAACAACCCTAAAGGAGGTGTTGTAGAAGTCTGATGGATAGAGAAAGGTTCTGGACTATGTCATGTCATAAGGGACATGTAAGCACCCACGATCCCAAGTAAAATGTGACTCAAGTAAGAAAGATTTAGTCAGTAAGCATAACAAGGTCAGACATAATTTTGACCGAAGCTGTAATCAATGACGGATGAAGGATGGATCAAATTAGGACGAAGGAACAATAACACTGAAACCTATGAAAACAAGTACATAATGCTCGAAAAAACGTTGAGCTAAGGGTTTCAATGATGAAGAGAATAACTAGACTAAGGAACGATTGGGCACTTTGTAACTCCCAATCCTAGAATCTTGAGTAAGAACCCTAAAGGGAAGAATCTTGCCCTAAGTAAAGGGAGATGTGAACTTAGGGATATACCTTTGGACTCACAGGCAAGACATAATAGTTATGATAAAACTCCATGGAAGGAGTAAATAATATCGAAAAGAAATTCCTGAAGCATGTGATACAAAAGGGCTAAGTGAAAGAACAACCAAAGTTGGCACATCAAGCAAATCCCGAGTTGACATTAAGGGAAATTATTTCTGATGCAAAAGATGTTGAATTAGTTTTGGGGACAAAACTCCTAAAAGGTGAGGAGAGTTGTAAGCCATGTCCCTTTAAAACAAGGAAACCGGGGAAAGAACCGATCAACCCAAGTGAGAAAAAATTGAACTGGTTCTCAAACCCGAATATTAGAGAACGGGCAATTTGGGGAATTTACAACTCCCGACTGACCCAAAGGGTTCATAAAACCTTGGAAAAAAACCTTAGAACAATTTGGGAGAAAAAAACCAGAGCAGTTCAGGAGAACGAGATCCTAGATGGATTGAACCAGTTTAGGAACCGAGTTAGTTCATAAATCGGAATCGATAGATAAATGGCAAAACAGGAAATTTATGGATCCTGCGTGACCTAAGAGGTCACAAAAGTCATGAAAAAGGACTTTAGAATGAATTGGAGATGAAAACCAAACCAGTTCAGGTGAACCGGATCTGAACCGAATTGAACTGGTTTAGATCGGTTTGAACCACTATTGAACCGAATGCTAAGTTCATTTTTCTAGGTGGCTTAGAAAATTCAAATTTGAGATTTGAGGCCATCATTGGATAAAGAATGAATTTACATGAATTTAGAAATTTTTAATTTTGAAAAACTTGATCAAATCAAGTCTGAACCGGTCAGTTTAAGTTTTGAAGCCGGTTCGGGCCGGTCCGGTCCGATTCAGAACAGTATCGTCTTCTTCCTTCAGATGACAGTACTCTTCACTCGCCGGAAAATAGAGAAGTGCCGGCGAAGCTAAAAAGTCTCTGGCCAGGGAGTTTCAGGCAATGAATGACCACCATTATGACGCCAATCGGATGACCAATAAGTCCCCCAGGTTCCTATATAAAGAGTGTCACGCCCCGACCCGGTTTAGTTGGATCCCCATGAACAACCCGCCACTCTCCCGGTTTATTAAAGGGTTTTTCCTTATTATAATCCATAAAGAGTAATGTGTCCTTTAAACCTGCACCATGTCTTGGAATAGCATAATCAAAATTGCATGATATTTTAAACTTACAACCGGTAAGTAGTTTTTTTGCATAATTTTCACATCATTTTCTCTAAGTGGTGATGATTAAAATACCACTAAACAGTGGATTTTTATACCGAGGTACTTATCATCCCCTACCGGGTATGATATAAAATTTCCACTCATCATCCCAACCGGGTATGATGTTAGTAAACCCACTCACCTGTTAGTAAATGGGAGAGATTTATTACTAGTATTAATATTGACATAAATTATTGGTATTAATTTCAATAATTTAATTTTGGTATTAAATTATTGGTATTAATTACAATAATTAAATATATATTAATTTATGGTCATTTATGATAAGGCGAGCATAAAAATTTTTGACCGAAATTTCGATTTACAAAAAATAATCCTACTTCCTAGGAGGTCACCCATCCTCACACTACTCTTGAGCTAGCACACTTAACCTCAAAGTTCTTATGGAATCTCATTCACATGAACCAATGTGGTTTTTGTCTTTTATTTTATCTTAAGTTTCTTTTCCAAGGTTTAATGAACCCTTTGGATCACCCGAAAGTTGTAAATTTCCAAATTGCTTGTTCCCATATTATCGGGTTTGTAAACTGGCTCGGTTTTCTTACTCGGTTTGACCGATTCTTTTCCCGATTTTCCTTAACTCAAAAGTATGAGGTTTATAGTTAGCCCCTCCTCATTCATCCTCTCCACACGTGAAAACTCCATTCTCTCTCAATTGCTCCAATTTTTGGTGAAGCTCGAACCAGAGCTCCACTATAGGGTCTTTTCTAAGCCAAAGAAGGTGTGGTCAGGTTCTTTAGAACCAAGGAGAATTCAGCTACTCGACAGTAGCCTCCATTTTCTACGAGTGTTGTCGGAGAAATGTCGGCTTGATAGAAAAGTGAAGGAGCTTCGGCGGACCGAAGCTGCCCTATTTTGGCCTAGCTAAAAATGGACAATTTGAGCCCTCCTCAGGCCAAACCAAGCCCTCCCAACAATCCACAATTCTGCTACAGCTGAATTAGAGTAAAAGGTAAGCCAATTTGGCTCTCTTTGGTAAATTCTGATGGGTGCTAGGGAGAAAACCGGTAGAACATCGATGACTAAATTCTAATTTAATTCAACATCAAATATGCAATTCTTGATCCTAGAGTGAACCTTAGGACAAGAACTATCTGTCCAGATCGAAAGCTCGGACCGCCGCGCCCCCAATGGTAAGCTTTCGAAGCTTTCTCTCTTTAAGTCCAATTTTCTAGTGAAGCTCCGTTTGAGCTCATTCTGGCATCAAATCGTGCGATTAAAAGTGCAATTGAATCGTATGAAGGTGTAGAAAATCCAATCTAACTTCAATTTCAATAATTCAACTCATTTGATTGGTCAATTTAATGAAATCATATTCGGTTGAGTTAGAAGGTTGAAATTGGGGGGAAATTTGGGGATTTTGAGAATTCGAGGGACTAAAGTGAAATTTCATAAAATTGAGGGCCAATTGGGCATGATAAAGATGTTTGAGGACCAATTGGGCAATTTTTGGTATTTTGGGGGCAAAACTTACCATTTTTGTAAAGTAAGGGCAAAATGGTAATTTTGGAAAAGTTAGGGACCAAATTGAAAATTTGGGAAACTTGAACCCCTTTATGTGATTTTTAATAAATTGAGGTCCCAAGGTGAATTTTAGAAATTTTGGGTCTTAATTTGAGGGAAAAATGGCATTAGGGACCTAAAGATAAAGAAAAGAAACTTTAGGGACCTAATTTCAATAAATCAAAAAGTTTTAGTATTTCATGCATGATGAATGAAAGCTTTTAGAACACGAAGTACCGAGAACGCCAACAAGGACAAGCTCGCGTGAAGACAAAAAACTGGTCGAGAGGAATTCACTACACTAACGGGTCAGTGGGATATTTAATACCATACCCGGTTGGGATGATAAGCAACTTGGAAATGAAAACCCACTACTTAGTGGTATTTTAACCATCACACCTGAGAGGAGTGATGTGGAAATCATACAGAAAAACTACTTACCGGTTGTAAGTAGATCACACCCAGTTGGTATGATGAAACTTCCTAATAGGAACTAGAAAACCTGTCTATCGGTTATAAGCGGGGATGTTCTCATACTCAGATGGTATGATGGATAGTTGAAAAGTTTATTTTGTCGAAAGTGCTCTCCCCTAACTGTGTGCCACTGTCTAATATATTTGGGAGACCTTCTTGACGGGAGCTCGAATAGCTCATATAGGTCAGAGGCCTCAATTTTAAAGCTTGGGGACTAATATTCACGATTTTGAAAATCTCAAACAGTGGGCCCTAGGCCAGTTGGCATGAGCAGGAGCTCATAAAACAAACTTTATTATTGAGCCATGAAAACTTAATTAAATGAGTTGTTTGGCCATGGTACCATGATAGGACCTACATACTCGATGGATTAGTGGCAGTGTGACATGACAGGTCTTCGCAATAGTCAAGATAAACAGCTACAAGTCGAGTTAAGGGTTGGGGTCGTCGGACTAGTGGCACCACATATTATCTGGCTTATGTGAATAACTGTTGATTTGTGCATGCATTGTGTTACGGGGCCTTTAAGATGCCCAAGAGAGGTAGTGATGCATCCAAGGGCTCTCGATGACCTGGTGGAGATAAGGGCAGTTAGTTGTACCAAAAGTCTTGAGAAGCTCGACATAACTTCATTGCGCATGAGACTGGGGTGGGGACGGCATGAGGTCTCTGTCCTCATGTGGACATGGAATATTTTTAGTCTGAAGGTAGGATGTCAGAGATGTTCACTTATACTTTAGGTAGAAGTCAAAGACTTCTATCAGGGGGGATGGTAAAGATGCTCGGATCTACAAGTGGGTGCAGTCGGCGTAACTGCATCTCACGAATGTGTGTAATCCCTTCATTATGAAAGGCGTGTGTGGTATGTTAAACACATCGAATATGGAAACAAGAAATAGGTTTTGAAAACTATGGAAAGGATTTGAGAATCCTTGGAATTGATTTGGGAAACCTTAGAAAAAGGTTTTGATAAACCGAAATTTGAAGAAAGGCATTTTTATGAAATAAGGAGTGTGGCACACTTCGATTAAAGAAATTGATTTCTGTGAAAACTCTCACCCCCAACACCCATTCACTTAGTTGTCGAACTCACCCCCTCCCTTTACCCCTTTTCAGGAAACCAAGGGAAATCCAAACTTAAATATTTATCGGAAGCCAAACCTTAAGGCAGGTATGTAAAATTTATATTCAGTTTTGATTAATGTTATTTTAGGAAAGGTACAAGTTAGAAGGATGCCTTACTCCCCACAGTTTAGAAGAGGGGAAAATCCTGAATAAATCAGGAGAATAGAGGGTTATTCACGGGGATCTGATCAAATCGGGTTGGGGCATGACTGTTCCTCTTATCTCCACCAGTTACCTATGCTTTTCACTTCACTTTGCAATGGTATGTGAATTCTCCTTACAACAATTCTTTAGTCTGCTCATTATGAAATACTTAGATTGTTTATAGTAGAGTAAATTTTTGTATTGGCATGGATGTAGGAATCCAGTAGGGGTGGACGTGCTTAGAGGATGTTCACTCGCCTTAATCGCTAGGAGATGATTAACTTCCTCGGTCACTTGCATCCAAGGCATCTCCATAATGTTATCTCTCCTTCTTTCAAATAGTGATATTTTGGTGTGTGTGGAAGGCTCATTGGAGTCCCTTTTTTTATAAGGATTGAATGTCCTTTCATTTAATTCAACAATTCAACCGATAGGCTCTCTAATGTCAAATGCATTAATTTTGTTTGAGTAAATTTAACTGATAAGCTCTCTTAATTCATGAAGATATCCTTTAGTTTTCTTATTTCCCATGTAACTTAAAGTAATTGTCTGAATGTTTATTGCTACCTATTGAATTTACCTTAATTAAATGTAGGTATTGATTTATGAGTGTTTTATGGTAGAGGCAAATGACCAATACACCAAAGGTTGTGCCTATTTCTTCACAAATCAATGCACAAAGGATAATACTTTTCATAAATTCTTTGCTATATTTTGCATTTATTCTGATGCAAAGAATAGTGTATATTTGATGTCGTTGATGTAGCATGATTATAGGCAGGTTCTCCTAGGTTATTTCTTGAATAAAGGAATGTGCACTCATTCCATTTATTTTCGTGTTAATTCTCTAAAGGGATAGACTATATTATGTTATTAACATAATTTTTGGTATGTTTGGTTAGATATTTAGCACAATGGTGGTTAAGCTACTATGTAGGGAAATGAGGTTGGGCTATGATGCTGGCAATGTGGTTGATCATTCTCATCATCTTCTTATTCTAACTCATACCCAAGTTCCTAGCTGACTAGTCATTCAATTGTCACCTTAGCCACAGGTTAGTCTATCCCAATTTACTTATGAAAAGCATTGATGAGCTTCCCTATTCCTTTGATTTGCCACTGCATGAGCATTTGAAATCCTTGGTTATCATCTAACATCAGTTTTCTTACCATACTAATACTCTTTTTTTTAGGTTTCACAAAAATGTGATTCAATTTAAAAGTATGTTCCTTAATGTCACGCCCTAACCCAGTTTGGTCGGATCCTTGTAATAAACCCGCCACTCTCCTGGTTTACTAAGGGTTGCCCCCTTAGATAAATAGTGAGGAGTAAGGTGTCCTTTAAACTTGCCCCTTTCTTGGAATAACATAAATAAAAACTGCACAAAATTTTAACTTATCATACTTGTCTTACAGGTCTGTTAGCTAGTGGTCTTTGGCGTAAGCTTTTTGGGGTTACCTGAAAGGGATATAAGGAGGGGGTGAGTTCGATGACTCAGTAAATTGGTGTTCAAAGATTTATTTTTAGAAAAATAGTTTGAATTTGGAGTGTGTCAGACTCCTTATCTTTTTTAAAAAATATTTCATTCTCAATTCTTGGTTTCCATAACCATTTCTCATCATAACAGTGTGATTATCAACCAACACATGCCCTTCATCATGAAGGAACACACAATCGCAGGCCATCCCATCCACTATACCCACTTGTGGTGTCAGAGTGACTTTATCGACCACCTAGATAGAAGCCCATCCACTTCTACTCTGAGAATGAGTGGATGGTCGCGACATCCAACCCTCAATCCTGTAACAAAACTCTGTGTCCATATGAGGACAGAGACCTCATCCCGTCCCCACCCTGGTCTCATGCGCTTGAAGCTACGTCGAGCTTCACAAGACTTCTAGTATGACTAACTGCCCTTATAACCACTAGGTCATCCAGAGCCCTTAGACGAATCACTACCCCTCTTGGGCGTCTTGAAGGTTCCGTAACACAGTGCATGCACAAATCAAAAATTTTTTCACATAAGCCATATAATCTGTGGTGTCACTGGTCCAACGCCCCGACCCTTAACCTGACCTGTAGTTGTTTGTCTTGACTAGTACGAAGACCTGACATGTCACATTGTCGCTAGTCCATCGAGTATGCCGGTCCTGTCATAGTACTATTCCCAAACAACTCATTTACTTAAGTTTTCATGGCTTAATAATCATGTTTGTTTACGAGCTCTTGCTCGTGCCAATTGGCCTCGGGTCCATTGTTTGAGATTTTCAAAATCGGGCATATTAGCACCTAAGTTCCAAAAATGAGGCGTTCGACCTATATGAGCTATTCAAGCTCCCGTCAAGAAGGTCTTCCAAACATTTCAAGCAGTGGCACATAGATAGAGAGAGCACTTCCGACAAAATAAATCTTTCATTTGTCTATCATACCATTCGGGTATGAAGACATCTCTGCTTATAATCGATAAGCGGGTTTTTCAATTCCTACCAGGAAGTTTCATCATACCAACCTAGTATAATCTACTTACAACTGGTAAGTATTTTTCCGCGTGATTTCTACATCACTCCATTCAGGTGTGATGATTAAAATACCACTTAGAAGTGGGTTTTCATTTTTGAGGTGCTTATCATCCCAATCGGGTATGATATTACATTCCCACTCACCCGATAGTGTAGTGAATATCCTCTTAGTCGGCTTGTTGTCCTTACTCGAACTTGTCTTAGCTAGCGTTCTCGGTACTTCATGTTCCTATATGATATGAACACTCTTGTTCATTATCTTTTGGCCTAATAGCCCTCATTCATCCCAAATGAATGAGAAAACCAAATTTTTCCTTTATTTTCAATTTGGTCCCTAAAGTTATTTTCTTTAACTTTAAATCCCTAATGCCGATTTTTTCCGCAAATTAAGTCCTGAAAACTTTTAAAATTCACCTTGGGAGCTCAATTTATTCAAATTCACAAAAAGGGGTTTAATTTCCCAAATTATCAATTTGGTCCCCAACTTTTCCAAAATTTCCATTTAGCCCTTACTTTAGAAAAATGGTAAGTTTTGCCCCAAAATTCCAAAATTTGACTAATTGCTCCTCCAACACCTTTAGCATGCCCAATTGGCCCTCAATTTTATGAAATTACACTTTAGTCCCTCAAATTTTAGAAATTCCCAAATTTCCTCGAATTTCAACCTTCTAACTCAGCTGAATTTGATTTCATCAAATTCACCAATCAAATGAGTTTAATTGTTGAAATTAAAGTTAGATTGGAGTTCCTACACCTTCATACAATTCAATTGCACTTTGAATCGCATGATTTAATGTCGGAATGAGCTCAAATGGAGCTTCGCCGGAAAATTGGACTTAGAGAGAGAAAGCTTCAAAAGCTTACCATCGGGGGCGCGGTGGACTGAGCTTTCGATCTAAGTAGATAGCTCTCATCCTAAGGATTCTCCGAGGATCAAGAATTGCATCAATTGATGCTGAATTGAATGAGAATTTAGTCATTGAAGCTTTGTCGGTTCTCTCTCTAGCACCAATCGGAATTTAGAGGGGAGCCAAATTGGCTTACCTTTTCACTCTAATTCAGCTGTTGGAGAGCTATGGATGTCATACTCCGACCTGATTTGGTCGGATCCCCATGATCAACCTGCCACTCTCTCAGTTTACCAAGGGTTGTCCCTTGTTTATAAATCGTGAAGATTAAGGCATCCTTTAAACCTACACCTTTCCTAGAATAACATAAATCAAAATTCCATAAGATTTTAAACTGAACATACCTATCTTATAGGCATATTAGTTGATGGTCCTTGGGGTAAGCTTTTTGGGATTTCCTTAAAGGGATATAAGGCAGGGGTGAGTACAATGACTCAGTGAATGGGTTTTCAAATTTTAGCTTTTAGGAAAAATGTTTGATTTAGAGTGTGTCAGACTCCTTATTCTATTTTGAAAACCTTTCATTTCAAATTTCAATTTTTATCACCATTTCTTATTAACCACAGTGTGTCATCACCCAACACACATCCTTCATCATGAAGGTAAAACACACAATCACAGGCCAGCCCGTCCACTGAACCCACTTGTGGCGTCGGAGCGACTTTACCGGCCACCTAGATAGAAGCACATCTACTTCTCCCCTGAGAATGAGTGGATGTTCGTGACATCCAACCCTCAATCCCGTAATAAATCTCTATATCCGTATGAGGATAGAGACCTCATCCTGACCCCACACCGGTCTCATGCGCTTGAAGCTACATCAAGCTTCGCAAGACTTCTAGTACGACAAACTACCCTTATATCCACCAGGTCATCTCGAGCGCTAGGACGCATCACTACCACTCTTGGGCATCTTGAAGGTCTCGTAAACACATTGCATGCACAATCAACATTTTTCACATGATGCCATATAATTTGTGGTGCCACTAGTCCAACGGTCCCGACCCTCAACTTGACCTGCAGCTGTTTGTCTTGAAAAGTCCGGAGACCTATCATGTCGCACTACCACTAGTTGACTGAGTATGTCGGTCTTGTCTTGGTACCATGGCCAAACAACTCATTACTTAATTTTTCATGGCATATTAATCATGTTAGTTTACGAGCTCCTACTCGTGCCAACTAGCCTAGGTCCCACTGTTCGAGATTTTCAAAATCGGGCATATTAGCCCCCAAGTTCCAAAATCGAGGCCTTAGACCTAACAGCGCTATTCGAGCACCCGTTGAGAAGGTCTCCCAAATTGTTTAAGCAGTGGCACATAGACAGGGGAGAGCACTTCTAACAAAAATATATTTTTCAACTGTCTATCATACATGTAAGCCCCGCTATATGAAGTTAAGGAAAATCAGGAAAATAATCGGTCATACTAAGTGAGAAAATAGAACTGGTTCACAAATTCGTTATTGGGGAATGGGAAAATTGGAGAAATTTTAACTCCAAAGTGACCCAACGAAATTCATAAACCTTGGAAAAGAACTTTAGGACAAACTGTGAGAGAAAAACCAGACCGGTTCGGGTGAACCAAACTCGAACCAGATTGAACCGATTTAAGAACCAAGTCGGTTTATGAACCGGAACTGATAGAGAGAGGACAAACCGGGAAATTTATGGACCCTAAGTGACCTAAGGATTCATAAGAATCAAGACAAATGAGTTTAGGGTGAATTGGAGATGAAAACCAAACCGGTTCAGGTGAATCGGATCTGAACCGGATTGAACCGATTTGAACCACTATTGAAACGAATGCTAAATTCATTTTTCTAGGAGGCTTAAAAATTCAAATTTGAGATTTGAGGCCACCATTGGATAGAAAATGAATTTAGAAATTATTAGATTTGAAAAATTAGGTCAAATTGGGGGTGAACCGGTCGGTTTAAGCTTTGAACTGGATCTGAACTGGATTGAACTAGTTTGGACTGATTTGAACCACTATTGAAACTAATGCTAAATTCATTTTTCTATGTGGCTTAAAAAATTCAAATTTGAGATTTGAGGCCACCATTGGATAGAAAATAAATTTAGATAAATTTAGAAATTATTAGATTTGAAAAATTCGGTTGAATCAGGGGTGAACCGGCCAATTTAAGCTTTGAACCCGGTTCGGTCTAGTTCGGAACAGTGTCGTCTTCTTCCTTCAAATGACAGCACTGTTCACTCATCGAAAAATCAAAGCAGCGCCAGCGAAGTAGAAAAGTTTCCGTTCAGTACATTTCAAGCCATCAGTGACAGTCATAAAGGTTCCAAACGGACAACCGACAAGTCCCTCGAGCTCCCTATATAAAGAGCCCCTCTTCATTCATCCTCTCCACACCTGAAAAGCTCATTCTCTCTCAGCTGCTTAGTTTTCTGGTGAAGCTCAAACCAGAGCTCCAATATAGGGTCATCTCTGAGCCAAAGAAGGTGAGGTCGAGTTCCTTGGAATCAGGGAGAGGTCAGCTACACGATGGTGACATCCTTTCGCTCTGAGAGTCGTCGGAGAAGCGTCAACATGATCAAAAAATGACGCGGCATCAGTGAATCGAAGTTGCCCCATTTTGGCTGAGTTGGAATTGGCTGATTTGAGCCCTCATCAGACCAAACCAAGCTCTCCCAACATCTCCTCAGCCCTCTCATGGTCGAATTAGGACTGAAAGGTAAGCCAATTCGGCTCCCCTCTGCAATTTCTAACCAGTGCTTGAGAGAGAGCCGGTAGAATTTCAATGATAGAATTCTAATCCAATTTGGTATCAAGTAATGCCATTCTTGATTCTAGGAGGAACCTCAAAAGGAGAGCTTTCTGCCCAGATAGAAAGCTAAGACCGTCGCGCCCTCACCGATGAGCAATTGAAGCTCTCCCTCTCTATAGTCTGTTTTCCGGTGAAGCTCTGTTTGAGCTCGTTTTGGCGTTAAAACTTACAATTCAAAGTGCTATGGAATCGTATGAAGAGATAGAAACTCAATTTCAACTTCAATTTCAATAATTAGAAGTGTTTGATTGGTCAATTTGATGAAAGCAAATTCGAATGTGTTAGGGAGTTGAAATTGGGGAAATTGGGGATTTTCGAAAATTTGAAGGACCAAAATGCAATTATATAAAATTGAGGGTATATTGGGCATGATAAGAATGTTAGAGAACCAATTAAACAATTTTAGAATTTTTGGGGTAAAACTTATCATTTTTATAAAGGAAGGGCAAAAAGGTAATTTTAGAAAATTTGTGAGCCAAATTGGGAATTTGGGAAATTTGAATCCCTTTTTATGAAATTAAGTAAATTGAGATACCAAGAGGAATTTCAAAGGTTCTAGGACTCAATTGGGGGAAAATCGGCAATTGGGGCCTAAAGTAAAAAAGGAAAAGTAACTTTATGGACCAATTTGCAAATATTGGAAAAGTTGTTAATTGAGTCATTTATACTAAATGAGGTGATCAAGCTAGATGATAATGAACAACGATGTTCATTTCATGGGGTAACACGTGACATCAGGAATGTCAGCTAGGGTTAAGCTCGCAAGGGACAAAAACAGACTAAGTGGAAATTCACTGCACGAACGGGTGTGTGGGATTTTTATATCATACCCAGTTGGGATGATAAGTAAATCGAAAATAAAAATCCACTACATAGTGGTATTGTAAACATCACAACTTAGAGTACTGATGTGAAAATTACGCGAAAAAACTATTTATGGGTTGTAAGTTTATCATACCCGGTTGGTATGATTAAACTTTCTCAGAGGATGTGGAAAACCCATTCATCGGTTATGAGCGGAGATATCCTCATACTCGGTTGGTATGGTAGATAGTTAAAAATATATTTTGTCAGAAGTGCTCTCCCCTGACTGTGTGCCACTGCTTAAACGATTTAGAAGACCTTCTTGACAAGAGCTCGAATTTCTCTATTAGGCTGGAGGCCTCAGTTTTGGAACTTGGGGGCTATTATGCCCAATTTTAAAAATCTCAAACAGTGGGCCATAGGCTGGTTGGCACAAGCAAAAGCTCGTAAACAAACATGAATTATATGTTATGAAAACTTGAATAATTGAATTTTTTTGCCATGGTACCAAGACAGTACTGACATACTCAGTAAACTAGCGGCAATGCGACATGATAGGTCTCCAAACTAGTCAAGACAAATAGTTGTAGGTTGAGTTAAGGGTCGGGGCCATTGGACCAGTGGCCTACAGATTATATGGCATGATGTGAAAATACTAATTGTGCATGCACTGTGTTTATAGGACCTTCAAGATGCCTAAGAGGGGTAGTGATGTATCCTAGGGCCTAGGACGTCCTGGAGGATATAAGGGCAGTTAGTCGTACGAGGTGACCTTGCGAAGCTCAAAGTAGCTTCAAGCACATAAGACTGGGGAGGGGACGGGAAGAGGTCTCTATCCTCATACAGACACGGAGAATTGTTATGGGATTGAGGGTTAGGTATCACGAACATCCATTTATTCTAAGGGTAGAAGTGGACGTACTTCTATCTAGGTGGCCGGTAAAGTCGCTCCGACAACACAAGTGAGTTCAATGGACATACTAACATGCGGCTGTGTGATTGACCTTCATGATGATGTGTTTTTAAAAAATCGAGATTTTAAAGTAGAAAAAAATTTAAAGGAATTAAGGAGTCTGGCACACTCCAATTTGAAAACATTTTTTTTAATTTTCATTTCTAAAAAAAACCCATTCACTAAGTTGTAGAAACTCACCCCTCTTTTCTATCCCTTTTCAGGAAAAAGAAAATGACTAGGGATAACACCGAGCCTTACCCTCTATCAGTTATGCTTAATTTTTTATACGCTTGCATTTTATTTGATATATGTCTTTCTAGGGAACAAGGTTGAAAATACACATGGCTTCTCTAGAGTAAAAGAAAGGGGAAACTTTTCTTGAACCGAGAGAGCGACGAGTTGTTCATGGGGATTCAACCAAACCGGGTCGGGGTGTGACAATACCAACCGAGTATGAGGACATCTCCACTCATAACCGATTAATGGGTTTTCCACTTCCTTCGAGAAAGTTTCATCATACCAACCGAGTATGATCTACTTACAACTAGCAAGTAGTTTTTCCGCATGATATTCACATCACTCCTCATAGGTTTGATGTTTAAAATACAACTTAGCAGTGGATTTTCATTTTCGATGTGCTTATCATCCTAACCGGGTACGATATAAAAATCCCACTCACCCGATAGTGAAGTGAATATCCTCTTAGTCGACTTATTGTCCTTACTCGAAGTTGTCTAAGCTAGCGTTCTCGGTACTTCATGTTCCTAAACAATATAAACACTCTTTTTCATTATCCTTTGGCCTAATAGCCCTCATTCATCCCAAATGAATGATAAAATCAAACTTTTCCTTTATTTACAATTAGGTCCCTAAAGTTATTTTTCTTTAACTTTAAGTCCCTAATGCCAGTTTTTCCTCAAATTGAGTCCCGAAACTTTTAAAATTCACCTTGGGACCTCAATTTATTCAATTTCACAATAATGGGTTTAATTTCCCAAATTTCTAATTTGGTCCCCAACTTTTCCAAAATTACAATTTTGCCCCTACTTTACAAAAAGGGTATGTTTTGCCCCAAAAATTGCCCAATTGGTCCTCCAACATCTTTATCATGCCAAATTGGCCCTCAATTTTATAAAATTTCACTTTAGTCCCTCAAATTTTTGAAATTCCTGAATTTCCCCTAATTTCAACCTTCTAACTCAGCCAAATTTGATTTAATCAAATTGACCAATCAAATGAGTTTAATTGTTGAAATTGAAGTAAGATTGAGTTCCTACACCTTCATACGGTTCAATTGCACTTTGAATCGCACGATTTGATTCTGGAATGAGCTCAAATGGAGCTTCATCGGAAAACTAGTCTTAGAGAGAGAAAGATTCAAAAGTTTACCGTCGAAGGCACGATGGTCCGAGCTTTCAATCTAGGCAGATAGCTCTTGTCCTAAGGATCCTCCTAAAATCAAGAATCACATCAATTGATGCCAAATTGAGTGAGAATTTATCATCAAAGTTCTATCGGTTCTCTCTCTAGCACCGATCGGAAATTATAGAGGGGACCTGAATTGGCTTACCTTTCAACTCTATTTCAGCTGTAGGAGGATTGTCAAGGTGTTGGAAGGGCTTGGTTTGGCCTGAGAAGGGCTCGAATTGGCCGATTTCAGCTTGGTTGAAATTGGGCAGCTTCGGTCCACCGAAGCTACTTCATTGTTCGATCATGCCGATGCTTCTCCAACGACACTTAGAGTGAATGGAGACTACATGCATGTAGATGACTTCTCCCCAAATCCAAAGAACCCGACCAGGCCCTCTTTGGCTCAAAAAAGATCCTATATCAGAGATCTGGTTTGAACTTCACCAAAAATTGGAGCAACTGAAAGAGAATGGAGTTTTCAAATGTTGAGAGGATAAATGAGGTGGGTCTCTTTATATAGAAAGCTTGGGGACTTCTTGACCATCCGATTGGCGCCTTAATGGTGGTTATTCATTATCTAAAACTCCATGGCCGGAGACTTTTCAGCTTCATCGGCACTGCTCGATTTTTCACCAAGTGAACAGTACTGTCATTTGAAGGAAGAAGATGACACTATTCCGAACCGGACCAGACTGGTCCGTACCTGGTTCAAAGCTTAAACCGGCCGGTTCATGCCCAATTGAACCAAAATTTTCAAAATTAAAATTTTCTAAATTCATTCCAATCTAATGGTGGCCTCAAATCTCAAATTTGAATTTTCTAAGCCACCTAGAAAAATGAATTTAGCATCGGGTTCAATAGTGGTTCAAACCGGTCCAAATCGGTTCAATACGGTTTGGATCCTACTCACCTGAACCGGTTTGGTTTCCATCTCAAATTCAACCTAAAGTTCTTTTTCTTGACTTTTGTGACTCTTTAGATCACTCGGGATCCCTAAATTTCTCGGTTTGCCCTTTCTCTATCTGTTTTAGTTCATGAACTGACTCAGTTCATAAACTGGTTCAGTCTAGTTGGATCTGGTTCATCTGAACTGGTCAGGTTTTTCTATTCAAATTTATCCTAAGGTTCTTTTCCAAGGTTTTATGAACTCTTTGGATCACTTGGGAGTTGTAAATTTCCAAATTTCCCATTCTCTGATGATCGGGTTTGTGAACTAGTTTTGTGTTTCTCACTCGATTTGACGGGTTCTTTTCCCAGATTTCCTTAACGCCAAAGGGCGGGGTTTATAGTGGAGGTGTTGGGAGGGCTTGGTTTGGCCTGAGGAGGGCTTAATTTGCCCAATTTTAGCTCAGCCAAAATAAGGCAGCTTTGGTCCACCGGAGTTGCTTCACTATTCAATCACGCCAGTGCTTCTCAGGTGACACACGGAGCAAATGAAGAATAGAGGCGTGTAGCTGACTTCTCCTCAAATCCAAAAAACATGACCACACCTTTGTTGGTTAGAAAAGACTTCATATTGGAGCTTTGGTATGAGCTTCGCTAGAAATTGGAGCATTTGAGAGAGAATGAAGTTTTTCAGGTATGGAGAGGATGAATGAGGAGGGCTCTTTATATATGAAGCTTTGGGACTTCTTGGCCGTCCAATTGGCGACTTAATTGCCTAAAACTCCCTAGCCGAAGACTTTTCAGCTTCTCTGGCGCTGCTCGATTTTTCGTAGAGTGACAGTGTTGTCATCTAAATGAAAAAGATGACACTGCTCCAAACTGGACCGGACCAATCTGAACTGGGTTCAAAGCATAAATTGGCCGATTCAGGCCCGATTCGACCAAATTGTTCAAAATTAAAATTTTCTAAATTCATTTTCTAAACAATGGTGGCATCAAATCTCAAATTTTAATTTTCTAAGCTACCTAGAAAAAATGAATTTCGCATCTGGTTCAATAGTGGTTCAAACCGGTACAAACCGGTTCAATTTGTTTCGAATCCAGTTCACCTGAACCGGTTTGATTTTGTCACGCCCTGACCCGATTTGGTCAGATCCTCATGATCAACATGCCACTCTCCCAGTTTATTAATGGGTTTCCCCTTATTATAAACCGTAAAGAATAAGGTGTCTTTTAAATCTGCATCTTTCCTAGAATAACATAAATCAAAACTGCATAATATTTTAAATTTATCATACCTGTCTCACAGGCATCTTATTTAAGGGTCTTTGAGAGTAGGCTTTCCGGAATTTCCTAAAAGGGATATAAGGAAGGGGTTGAGTACAACTACTTAAAGAATGGGTTTTCGAAAATTAACTTTTAGGAAAAAAATTTGTATTGGAGTGTACCAGACTCCTTATTTTCTTTCAAAAATACTTTTATTTCAAATCTCTATTTTTATCACCATTTCTTATTATTCGTGGTGTGTTATCACCCAACACACATCCTTCATCATGAAGGACAATCACACAATCGCATGCCAGCCTGTCCACTGAACCCACTTGTGGTGTCGGAGCGACTTTACCGGCCACCTAGATAGAAGCACGTCCACTTCTACCCTAAGAATGAGTGGATGTACGCGACATTCGACCCTCAATCTCAAAATCAATTTTGCATGTACGTATGAGGATAGAGACCTCATCCTGATCCCACTTCAGTGTCGTACACTTGAAGCAATGTCGAGCTTCGCAAGGTCACCTGGTCCGACCCACTACCCTTATATCCACCATGTTGTCCAGGGCCCTAGGACACATCACTACCCCTCTTGGGCGTCTTGAAGGTCTCGTACACACAGTGCATGCACAATCAGTATTTTCACATCATGCCTTATAATCTATGGTGTCACTGGTCCAACGGCCCCGACCATCAACTTAACCTGCAACTGTTTGTCTTGACTAGTCTGGAGACCCGTCATGTCGCACTGCCACTAGTTGACTAAGTATGTCGGTCCTATCTTGGTACCATGGCCAAACAATTCATTTACTTGAAATTTTATGGCATATATCTCATTTTTTATGAGCTCCTTCTCGTGCTAATTGGCATAGGGCCCACTGTTCGAGATTTTCAAAATTGGGCATATTAGCCCCCAAGTTTCACAATAGAGGCCCCCGGCCTATAAGAGCTATTCGAGCTCCCGTGAAGAAGCTTTCCCAAATTGTTTAAGCAGTGACACACAGTCAGGGGAGAACACTTCCGACAAAAATATATTTTCAGCTGTCAATCATACCGACCGGGTATAATGACATCTCCGCTCATAACTGATGAATGGGTTTTCCACTTCCTTCAAGGAAGTTTCATAATACCAACCGGGTATGATCTACTTACAACCGATAAGTAGCTTTTCCATGTGATTTACACATCACTCCTCTAAGTTGTAATGTTTAAAAAATCACTAAGTATTGGGTTTTCATTTCAAGGTACTTATCATCCCCAACTGGGTATAATATAAAATTTCACTCACCCGATCGTGCAGTGAAATTCCACTTAGTCGGTTTCCGTCCCTAGCAAGCTTAACTTCAGCTGACGTTCCCGATGTCTCGTTTTCCTACATGAAATGAACATAGTTTTTCATTATTATTTGGCCGAATAGCTCTCATTCATTCCAAATTAATGAGAAAACCAAACTTTCTATTTATCTGCAATTAGGTCTCTAAAGTTATTTTTCTTTAACTTTGAGTCGCTAATGCCGATTTTTCCTCAAATTGAGTTCTGAAACCTTTAAAATTTATCTTAGGACCTCAATTTATTTAAATTCACAAAAAGGGGTTTAATTTCCCAAATTTCTAATTTGATCCCCCAACTTTTTCAAAATTACCATTTTGCCCTTCCTTTACAAAAATGGTAAGTTTCACCCCAAAAATTCTAAAATTCCTCAATTGGCCCTCTAATATTCTTATCATGCTGAATTGACCCTCAATTTTAGAAAATTGCATTTAGTCCTTCGAATTTTTTAAAATCCCCAATTTCAACTCACCAACACAGTCGAATTTGATTTAATCAAATTGACTGATCAAACACCTCTAATTGTTGAAATGGAAGTTGAAATTGACTTTCTACATGTTCATACAATTCCATAGAACTTTGAATCGCAAGTTTTAACGTCGGAACGAGCTCAAATGTGGCTTCGTCGAAAAACAGACTATAGAGAGACAAAGCTTTGATTGCTCACCGGTGAGGGCGCGACGGTCTGAGCTTTCTAGCTAGGTAGGTAGCTCTCCTTCTGAGGTTCCTCCTAGGATCAAGAATGACATCAATTGATGTCGAATTGGATCAGAATTCTGTCATTGAAATTTGGACGACTCTCTTTCTAACACTGATCAGAAATTGTAGTGGGGAGCCGAATTGGCTTAACTTTTGGTTTTAATTCAGTCGTGGGAGGGTTGAGTAAGTGTTGGGAGGGCTTGTTTTGGCCTGAGGAGGGCTCAAATTGACCAATTTCAACTCGGCTGAAATAGGGCAGCTTCGGTCCGTCGAAGCTGGTTCACTGTTTGATCACGTCGGCGCTTCTCCGTCAACTCTCAAAATGAATGGATGTTACCACCGTGTAGCTGACTTCTCCTTAGAACTAAGAACCCGGCCTCACCTTCTTATGCTTAGAAATGAATCTATATTAAAGCTTTGGTTTGAGCTTCACCAAAAAACTAAGCAGTTGAGAGAGAGTGAGCTTTTCAGGTGTGGAAAGGGGTAAATGAGAGGGTGTATTTATATAGGAAGTTCGGGGACTTCTTGGCCGTCCGATTGGTGCCTTAATGGCGGTCATTCATTACATGAAACTCCACGACCGGATACTTTTCAGCTTCACTGACGCTGCACAATTTTTCAACGAGTGAACAGTGTTGTCATCTGAAGGAAGAAGACGACACTGTTTTGAACTAGACCAAACTAGTCCGAATTGGTTTCAAAGCTTAAACCGGCCGGTTCACCCCCCATTCGATTGAATTTTTCAAATCAAAAAATTTCTAAATTCATTTTCTATCCATTGGTGGCATCAAATCTCAAATTTGAATTATTTAAGCCACTTAGAAAAATGAATTTAGAATTCAGTTAAATAGTGGTTCAAACCGATTTGGATCCGATTCACCAGGATCGATTTGGTTTTCATCTCCAATTCCTTCTCAAGTCCATTTCCATGACTTTTGGGACTCTTTGGGTCACTCGGGTTCCATAAATTTCTCGGTTTGTTATTTCTCCATTGGTTCCGATTCATAATCTACTCGGTTCATAAATCGGTTCTATCTGGTTCGGACCTGGTTCAATCGAACCGGTCCGGTTTTTCTCTTCCAATTCGTTCTAAGTTCTTTTCCAATGTTTATGAACCATTTTGAGTCACATGGGAGTTGTAAATTCTCAAATTTGCTTGTTTCCTAATATTCGGCTTGTAGAACGATTCGGTTTTAAATTTGAAGTCGACCGGTTCTTTTCCCAGTTTTTTTTCTCATTATTGTAGGACGAGGTTTACAACTCTCCCCTCCTTTTAGGGGTTTTGTCCCTAAAATAGTCACACATTAAATAATTGAGGATAACTATCCCTCATCATACACTCGGTATCCCATGTCTCTTCTTGCACGGGTCCGTTCTGCCACAACACCTTGACCATAGGAATTTGTCTCTCCGATCGATGATTCATACTGATTGTGATTAATAGGTCTGGTTCTCTTCTAGTTCCATTGGAGGTCGGTCCAATACATGACTAGGATCAGGCTGATATTTCTAAAGCACTGATATGTGAAATACATCATGTATTCTCTGCAGATCAGGAGGTAGTTCCAATTTATAAACTACTAGTCCTATCATTTGAATGATGGGATATGGACCGATATATCTTGGTTTCAACTTTCGTCATTGCTGAAACCTAAGTATTCCCCTCCAGGGAGATACTTTGAGGAACACTTGATATCCTACCTCGAACTCTAGATCTTTCCTTCAATTATTCGCGTAACTCTTTTGCCTATCTTGTGCGGTCTTAAAATGACTTCTTATTAATTTTATCTTCTTAGTGGCATCCTCAATTAGTTATCCCTTTCTATCTTCCTTTCTCCCACTTCTTCCCAAAATAGAGGAGCACGGCATGGTCGCCCATAAATGGCTTCATAGGAAGCCATCTTAATACTAGCTTGATAACTATTATTGTAAGTAAATTCCATTAGACATAAGTATTCCTCCCAGTTTTTATTCATGGTAAGTATGCACGCTCGTAGCATGTCTTCTAAGGATTGGATGGTTCGCTCAGACTGACCGTCTATCTAAGGGTGAAATGTCGTGCTCATATGAAGCATAGTCCTCATGGCATTTTGTAAACTTGGCCAAAACATGGGGGTAAATCTTGGATCTCTATCCGATACTATACTCACCAAGACACCATTGAGTCTTATGATTTCCTTCATGTATAGGACAACCAGCTATTCTACCATGTCCGTCACTTTTATAGGAAGGAAATGTGCTGATTTGGTCAATCTATCCACTATGACCCAAATCGCATCTCAGCCCCTTCTGGTCTCCGGTAGGCCCGTGACGAAGTCCATGGTGATGTGCTCCCACTTCCACTCCAAAATTGGTAAGGGTTGTAGTAGTTCTGACAGTTTCTAATGCTCTGCTTTTATTTGTTGACAACACAAACATCGAGCTACATATTCTGCAATATCCCTCTTCATACCCTTCCACAAGTATCCTTGTTTAAGGGTACGGTACATCTTAGTATTGCTTGGATGCATAGCATACACCGAATCGTGTGCCTCTTCCAGAATTAATCTTTTCAACTCTTTATCTTGAGGCACACATATCCTACCCTTATAGGTTAGTACTCCATCACCTCACACATCATAGTCTGGTTTCCTTTCTCTGTTTACCAAGTCCACATAAGATTGGAGTTCTTTATCAATCCTTTGTTGAGCCTTAATATACTCGATTAGACTGGGTCTTACTACCACATTAGCCACCAAGCATTTTTCCTACTTGTCTATCCTCAGGTCTACCTCCATCCTTCTCAGTTGTTATAACAAGGGTAGGTAGCTTGTCTTTACCTGTGTCGCCTCAGTTTGATACTTACGACTTAAGGCATCTGCTACCACATTTGCCTTTCCGGGGTGATATTCTATCACAAGATAATAATCATTCACCAATTCTAGCCATCTCTTCTGACGGAGATTTA
Organism: Trapa bicornis; assembly: GCA_030064425.1. Taxonomy (NCBI): domain Eukaryota; kingdom Viridiplantae; phylum Streptophyta; class Magnoliopsida; order Myrtales; family Lythraceae; genus Trapa; species Trapa bicornis. The sequence continues at coordinate 9,171,684 of CM057761.1, read as the reverse complement.
ACTCCTTCTGAGTTAGGAGGTACTTAAGGTTCTTGTGATCTGTGTATATCCTACACTTAACCCCGTAAAGGTAGTGTCACCATATCTTTAGGGGAAACACTATTGCATCTAATTCCAAATCATGAGTCGAGTAATTTCTTTCATGTACCTTCAGTTGTCACAAGGCATATGCGATAACCTTCCCTTGTTGCATTAAGACACATCCAAGCCCCTGTCCAGAGGCATCACTATAGATTGTGTACTCTCCTGCATCAGGATCAGGTAAGGAGAGTATTGGTGTAGTTATTAGTTGACTCTTTAACTCTTGAAAAGACTTCTCACAACTCTTATCCCATTTATATTCAACTCCCCTCCTGGTGAGTCAAGTTAGCGGAGCTACAATTTTAGAAAAGACTTGCACAACTGTTTATAATATCCTGCCAATCCTAAGAAACTTCTTATTTCTATAGGATTCATTGGAGCCTTCCAATTTGATATGGCTTCCACCTTAGCCGGATCTGCTTTAACTCCGTCCTTAGATACGATGTGCCCTAAGAATCCTACCTCCTGCAACCAGAACTCACACTTGGAAAACTTTGCATATAATTGGTTTTCCTTCAATATTTCTAATGTAGTTGCCAAATGCTCTTCATATTTCAACCTGGTTCGTGACTATATAAGGATGTCATCAATAAATACTATCACGAACTTGTCCAAATGAGGTTGGAACATGCGATTCATTAATTCATAAAGGTTGTAGGGGCATTCATCAATCTAAACGGCATCACTCTGAACACGTAGTGCCCATATCTGGATCAAAATGTCGTCTTATCTATATGTCGTCTTATCTAAATGTCGTCTTAGGGATGTCTTCTTCTCTAATCCTGAGTTGGTGATAGCTTGACCGAAGGTTTATTTTAGAGAAGTAAGTTGCTCCCTTTAATTGGTCAAATAAATCATCTATCCTTGGGAGTGGGTATCGATTCTTGATGGTGACCTGGTTCAGCTTTCTATAGTCGATGCACAACCTCATGCTTCCATCCTTTTTCTTTACTAATAGAACAGGAGCACCCCACGGAGACTGACTTGGATGTATGATACGATGTGCCCTAAGGATCCTACCTCCTGCAACCAGAACTCACACTTGGAAAACTTTGCATATAATTGGTTTTCCTTCAATATTTCTAATGTAGTTGCCAAATGCTCTTCATATTTCAACCTGGTTCGTGACTATATAAGGATGTCATCAATAAATACTATCACGAACTTGTCCAAATGAGGTTGGAACATGCGATTCATTAATTCATAAAGGTTGTAGGGGCATTCATCAATCTAAACGGCATCACTCTGAACACGTAGTGCCCATATCTGGATCAAAATGTCGTCTTATCTAAATGTCGTCTTAGGGATGTCTTCTTCTCTAATCCTAAGTTGTTGATAGCTTGACCGAAGGTTTATTTTAGAGAAGTAAGTTGCTCCCTTTAATTGGTCAAATAAATCATCTATCCTTGGGAGTGGGTATCGATTCTTGATGGTGACCTGGTTCAGCTTTCTATAGTCGATGCACAACCTCATGCTTCCATCCTTTTTCTTTACTAATAGAACAGGAGCACCCCACGGAGACTGACTTGGATGTATGAAATTCTTTTCCAATAATTCGTCCAGCTATTCCTTTAATTCTTTCAGCTCTGCTGGAGTCATAAGATATGGGGCCTGGGATATGGGGTTTGTTCCTGGGGTTATTTCTATGGTGAACTCCACATGTCAACTTGGAGGTAGTTCGAGTAGCTCTTATGGGAAAACCTCTGGATAATGTCTGACTACTAGAATGTCTTCGAGTTTCTTTTCCTCAGTCTTTTCATACACAACCATGGCCAAAAAAGCTATACAACCTTTATGTATCATCTTTTGGGCTTTTAGGTGGGACACCAATTGTACTTCATTTCTCCTTCTATCTCCCTAAAACTTTAGTCCTTTCATCTTGGAGGTATGGAAGGTTATCGTGTTCTTCCTACAGTCCATCTTTGCTTGATGGTTACTCAACCACTCCATTCCCAGGATTACGTCCACCTCCTTTAGGGGTAAAGGAATCAAGTCAGCTTCCAATTGGATTCCTCCAATTTTTATCTCGCATCCCTTTAATTGTTTATTCCTGTTTAAATCTTTTTCTAAAGGTGTAAGGATATTAAGGCTTTGTACTAGTGGGGTGAGCTCTAGGGGTACTTTCAAAACCAACTTTCTTTGATGAATGATCTTTCTGCTTCGGAGTCAAATAGGACATAGACTTATTGTTCCCATCATATCCTTTTCTCCAAGGAAAGGCTTACATCCAAGTTGGCGGAGAGTCTTGAGGTTTCTGGGAATGTCTATTGGAGCAGGGTGGTTGACAAGGGGAGGGTGAGATTGCACCTCCTCTGGGATGAGGTTAGGATGTCCAAATACACGGGTGAACTCTTCATACAATCTTTTGTGCTCCATGCTAAGTACAAGAGGAGTTGTTTGGGCTTCTCTAGGAGTTTCTACAGGTAGGGATGGTTGAGCAGTGTTGGAGACGACAGCCCTAGTTCTCTTGGTTCCTTTCTTCGGTGCCATTTTTTGAAAATTTTAAATAAATTCTATTAGTTCCTATGTTTTCTAGTCTTAATTATGTATTTGAGGAAATAGGCTCTGAAACCACTCAAGTTGTCATGCCCCGACCCAGTTTGGTCAGATCCCAGTGATCAACCCGCCACTCTCCCGATTTATTAAAGGGTTTCATCTTATTATAAACCATAAATAATAAGGCGTCCTTTAAACCTGCACCTTTCCTGGAACAACATAAATCAAAACTACATAATATTTTAAATTTATCATAACTGTCTCACAAGCATCTTATTTGAGGCTCTTTAAGGGTAGGCTTTTTGGAATTTCCTGAAAGGGATATAAGGAAGGTGGTGAGTACAACTACTCAGTGAATGGGTTTTCGAAAATTAACTTTTAGTAAAAAGATTTGTATTGGATTGTGTCAGACTCATTATTTCCTTTCAAAAATACTTTCATTTCAAATCTTTGTTTTTATCACCATTTCTTTTAAATCACGGTGTGTTATCACCCAACACACATACTTTATCATGAAGGTCAATCACACATTCGCAGGCCAGCCCATCCACTAAACCCACTTATGGCGTCAGAGCGACTTTACCAGCCACCTAGATAGAAGCACGTCCACTTCTACCCCGAGAATAAGTAGATGTACGCGACATCCGACCCTCAATCTCAAAATCAATTCTTTATGTCCGTATGAGGATAGAGACCTCACCCTGACCTCACCCCGGTCTCATGCACTTGAATCTACATCGAGCTTCACAAGGTCACCTGGCCGACCAACTGCCCGTGTATCCACCAGTTCGTCTAGGGTCCTACGACACATCACTACCCCTCTTGGGTGTCTTGAAGGTCTCGTACACACAGTGCATGCACAATCAGTATTTTCACATCATGCCTTATAATTTGTGGTGCCACTTGTCTAACGCCCCAACCATCAACTCAACATGCAGCTGTTTATCTTGACTAGTCTGGATACCTATCATGTCGCACTGCCACAAGTTGACTTAATATTCAGTCCTATCTTGGTATCATGGCCAAACAATTCATTTACTTAAAGTTTTATGGCATATATCTCTTGTTTGTTTATGAGCTCCTGCTCATGCCAATTGGCCTATGGCCCACTGTTCGAGATTTTCAAAATCAGGAATATTATCCCCCAAGTTTCAAAATCGAGGCCCCCGGCCTATAAGAGCTATTCGAGCTCATGTCAAGAAGGTCTCCCAAATCGTTTAAGTAGTGGCACACAGTCAAGTGAGAACATTTCTAACAAAAATATGTTTTCAGCTGTCCATCATACCGACCGAGTATAATGACATCTCCGCTCATAACCGATGAATGGGTTTTCCACTTCCTTCGAGAAAGTTTCATCATACCAACTGGGTATGATCTACTTACGACCGGTAAGTAGTTTTTCTGCATGATTTTCATATCAGTCCTCTAAGTTCTTATGTTTAAAATACCACTAAGTAGTGGGTTTTCATTTCGAGGTACTTATCATCCCTAGTCGGGTATGATATAAAATCCCACTAACCCGATCAGGCAATGAAATTCCACTTAGTTGGTTTCCGTCCCTATCAAGCTTAACTTCAGTTGACATTCCCGATGTCTCATTTTCCTACTCAAAATGAACATAGTTGTTTATTATTCTTTGGCCTAATGGCCTTCATTCATTCCAAATGAATGAGAAAACCAAACTTTCTATTTATCTACAATTAGGTCCCTAAAGTTATTTTTCTTTAACTTTGAGTCCCTACTGTCGATTTTTACTCAAATTGAGCTCTAAAACTTTTAAAATTTATCATAGGACCTCAATTTATTCAAATTCACAAAAAGGGGTTTAATTTCCCAAATTTCTAATTTGGTCTCCCAACATTTCCAAAATTACCATTTTGCCCTTCCCATACAAAAATGGTAAGTTTCACCCCAAAAATTCTAAAATTCCTCAATTAGCCCTCTAACATTCTTATCATGCCCAATTGACCCTCAATTTTAGAAAATTGCATTTTGGTCCTTCGAATTTTTGAAAATACCCAATTTCCCCAAATTTTCCCCCAATTTCAACTTTCAACACAGCCAAATTTGATTTCATCAAATTGACTGATCAAAATCCTCTAATTGAAATTGAGTTTCTACATGTTCATATGATTCCATAGAACTTTGAATCGTAAGTTTTAACGACGGAACGAGCTGAAACGGGGCTTCGTCGGAAAATAGACTATAGAGGGAGAAAGCTTTGATTGCTCACCGGTGATGGTGCAGCGGTCTGAGCTTTCTATCTGGGCAGGTAGCACTCCTCCTGAGGTTCCTCCTAGGATCAATAATAACATCAATTGATGTCGAATTGGATTAGAATTCTCTCATTGAAATTTGGCTGACTCTCTTTCTAACACTGATTGGAAATTGCAAAGGGGAGCCGAATTGGCTTACCTTACAGTCCTAATTCGGCCATGGGAGGGTTGAGGAAGTGTTGGGAGGGCTTGGTTTGGCCTGAGGAGTGCTTGAATTGGCCGATTTCAACTCAGCCAAAATAGGGCAGCTTAGGTCCGTCGAAGATGCTTCACTATTCGATCACGCCGGCGCTTCTCCGACGACTCTCGAAATGAATGGATGTTACCACCGTGTAGCTGACTTCTCCTTGGTTTTAAGGAACCTAACCTCACCATCTTTTGCTCAAAAATGATCCTATATCAGAGCTCTGGTTCGAGCTTCACTAGAAAACTAAGCACCTGGGAGAGAGTGAGCTTTTCAGGTGTGGAGAGGCTGAATGAGGAGGGGTTCTTTATATAGGAAGCTCAAGGACTTCTTGGTCGTCCGATTGGTGCCTTAATAGTGGTCATTCATTGACTGAAACTTGCTGGCTGGAGACTTTTAAGCTTCGTCGACACTGTGCAATTTTTCGACGAGTGAACAGTGTTGTCATTTAAAGGAAGAAGACGACACTGTTCCAAATTGGACCAGTTCGGTCCTAACCGGATTCAAAACTTAAACCGGCTGATTCACAACCCATTCGGCTGAATTTTTCAAATCTAAAATTTTTTAAATTCATATAAATTCATTTTCTATACATCGATGGCCTCAAATCTCAAATTTGAATTATTTAAGCCACCTAGAAAAATGAATTTAGCATATGGTTCAATAGTGGTTCAAACCGGTCCAAATCGGTTCAATCCGGTTTGGATCCGGTTCACCAAAATCGATTTGGTTTTCATCTCCAATTCCTTCTCAAGTCCATTTCCATGACTTTTGAAACTCTTTGGGTCACTCGGAATCCATAAATTTCCCAGTTTTCCATTTCTCCATTGGTTCCGATTCATGAATCTACACAATTCATAAACTGGTTCTATGTGGTTCAGACCCAGTTCACTCGAACTGGTCTAGTTTTTCTCCCCCAATTCATTCTAAGGTTCTTGTCCAAGGTTTATGAACCATTCTGAGTCAGATGGGAGTTGTAAATTCTCGAATTTTCTCATTTCCTGATATTCGGCTTGTAGACCGATTCGATTTTAAATTTGAAGTCGACCGGTTCTTTTCCCGGTTTTTTTCTCATTATTATAGGATGTGGTTTATAGGTTTTCATCTCAATTCATTCTAATGTCCTTTTTCTTGACTTTTGTGACTCTTTAGGTCACTCAGGATTCATAAATTTTCCGATTTTCCATTTTTCAATCGGTTCTGATTCATGAATCGACTTAGTTCATAAACTGGTTCAATCTAATTGGATCCGATTCATCTGAACCGGACTGGTTTTTCTCTTCCAATTTTTCCTAAGGTTCTTTTTCAAGGTTTTATGAACCCTTTGGGTTACTCGGGAATTGTAAATTTCCCAAATTGGCCATTCTCTAATGGTGTGACTGGTTCTTTTCCCGGTTTTCCTTAACTCCAAAGGGCAGAGTTTACAACTCTCCCCATCTTTTAGGAGTTTTGTCCCCAAAACTAAATCAACATCCTTTACATCGAAAATAATTTCCCTTAATGTTAACTCGAGATTTGCTTGACATGCCAACACTTTGGTTGTTCTTTCACTTAGTCCACCTTAAATCACGCACTTAAGGAATTTCTTTTCCTTTATATTGTTTCTCCCTCCATGGAGTTTTATCATAATTAGTATGTCTTGCCCGCGAATCCAAAGGTATATCCCTAGGTTCACATCTCCCTTTACTTAGGGCAATATTCTTCCTTTTGAGGATATTACTCAAGATTTCAGGATTGGGAGTTACAAGATGTCCAATTGCTCCTTTGTCTAGTTATTCTCTTCATTGTTGAAACCCTTGGCTTGGCGTTCTTTCGAGCATTACCTACAAGTTTTGGTATTATTATCCCTTCATCCTAATTTGACCCTTCCTTCACCCGTCATTGATTACAACTTTAGTCCAAACTACGTTTGACCTCATCATGCTTATTAACTGATTCTTCCTTACTTGAGTCACATTTTTCCTCGGCACAATTGTGCTTACATGTCCCTTACAACATGACATATTCCAGAATCTGTATCTGTCCATTAGATTTCCAAAACACTTCTTTTAGGGTTGTTTGCAACTTTATAAGCTTTCAGGGATCGTATAACTTCATCCCTCTGTTTAATAGTATTCCTTGACTACCTTCATCGTTATCCAATAAGCCTTCATGCATTGGCAACATGTCTTACATAACCATATCGGTTTTCCTTACCCACTTGTCCTTTCCCAACTTCTTTGTTGGGTCTTTCTAGTGTCAATCATTGAATTTCCTGATGACTTTCTGACATGTTGGGATTTTCCCTTGTTATGTCTTTCTTCTTTCCTGGTGACGTCCTTTACTCAAGGATTTTCCTTTCCCCTAAACACACTCTCATTTACTTGTGACCATTTCATGATTCCATCGTTTTTAGGGAGTTCTCCTTTAATGATCTTCATTCTTTACTATGTCCTTCAAAGTAGAGATTTTCCTTTTTACGAACTAGATGTTCAAATTTCTTACTACTCCTTGAAGGTTTCCTTCCTTAGCATTCTTACACTCTTTTGAATTTGGGCTTTTGTCCACCTTTAATCATTTGTCGATCGTCAAGTCTTATTTCATGTACTCAACACTATATCTGCTCCATTATCCTTCTTTAGAGTGTAGTCTCCACTATTCCTCAGTCCTTCCTATGGTCTCGTTTATTCTCCTTGACCATCCTGTTGCTACTAGTTGCTTCCTTCTTTTCTAGGTTCGTCAGAAATCTCTAACTGGCTTCTTTGCTCTTCCAAATCAGGTAACACTTTGGCCATCCCGACATACCCTTAACCACTTATGGTGCTTTATAAAGTTCTTTATGTTGGTTTAAGCGTCTTTGGATCCATCTGGTGGTCCTTAGCTTTGGGACTTCCCTTTTTGAGGTCTCACTTCCTACATATATCCCCTACCTAAGGATTCTCATCCTAGTTCAATTTCTTAACACTTCTTGAAGGCTTTTCCATCTTCCCTTCTTACACCCTTCTGAGGTTGGTATTGTTTCCCGCCCTTTATCCTTCACTGTCCTCCATTTCCTTTTTGTTCCTTATCCTCTCTTCGGAGAGCTCCTGATGATAGATTGGTTCCTAACACCCTTTATGCCCAACCATACACTCTTTGGGCTCTATTAAGTGAGTGTGGACCACGACTAGTCTTGATATCATTGGTTGTTTTCTCCTTAGCCCACCCCCCTTGGATCCTCCTAATGTGCATCCCTTGGTTATTTCACCTTGGCGTGCACTTCATCTCCTCATCCTTCATCACTTAGTCCATTATTTCTTAGTTGAAACATGTATGCCTTCCCAGGGTCTCTTTCCTTGGGAAAGGCTCAGGCACTTATTTACCCCAAGACCTCTTTGTGTGGGACTTGCTAAATCCTCCTCATGGCTTGAGTGTAGTCATCATTTCATTTTTAGCCATTTATTTCTTCAAGGGTTTTCTTCATCCTTCCTTTCCACCGTTTTGGCCTTTCCACTTCCCCCTTCCTCGCTAGGTTAGTCCACAACCCTACTTGACTCCTCTATTTTTTCAAAGTAGATCATACCTTACTGTCTCGAGGCATTCTAGTTGTCTTTCATCATTCAGCTTGTCTTTTATGGAGGAGGTGTTTTCTTCTTTGCTCCTAGGTGGTCTATAGTGCTCTTTAAGGGAAAATTTTACTATCTCTGGGTTTTCTTAAGGTCCTACCCTTGATCTTCTTTCAGTGATTCTTTCTCGGGCAATTGAGACATGCTTTCGTATTAATAAGGAACATAGGACTTTTCAGAAGCTCGAAATCTTATTTATTGAAGTAAGAATACAGTTTTTGGATTTTAACATCTCTTGAGAGAGATTGTTACAATGATGGGTTGAGGAGTACTCATTACTAAACTATGGTATAGAGGGATTTCTTCCTGGGTGAGATTGGGTTCCCTAGTCGCAATTGTGGTTCTTCTAATGTTATCTCTTCGAACTTTTGTAGGCGTGGAGGTGTCCTTATTAAAAGGTATCGCTTGGATTCCTCACAGTGTGGGACAATTCCTTGCTATATGTCCCACCTTCCTACACTCATAACAGATCCTCTCGGGTCTTGTCCTCTGAAATGTTAGGCATCTTCTACTGTAGTGTCCCCATGTGGACCTTTATGGTTCCTCCTATACTTTGAGCATTGTGGGGCCTTTCTAAGGGGTTGTTAATGGTTCGATGCCTTGCCATCCTTGAGCCTAAACACCTTGGAGGCTTTCTTGTCGAGTCCTCTTCGACTCGGTGTTACTCCAAGGGTCCTTCTATACTCCTGGTTCATTTCCTCCCTTGGGATGGGGTTCTCCCAAGCTTCCGGGGTGGCTAAGGTAGTGTGGGTTTGTTTGGCTACTTTTCTTGGGGCCATCTGAAAATTTTTAAAAATATTCCTATTAGTTACTATGTTATCTAGTCTTGATAATGCATTCGAGGAAACAAGCTCTAATACCACTCAAGTTGTCACGCCCCGACCTAATTTGGTCGGATCCCCATGATCAACCCGTCACTCTCTCGGTATACTAAGGGTTGCCCCTTTCTTCATAAACCGTGAGGAGTAAGGCATCCTTTAAACCTGCACCTTTCTTGGAATAACATAAATTAAAACTGCACAAAATTTTAACTTATCATACCTATCTTACAGGTGCATTAGCTAGTGATTTTTGGGGTAAGTTTTACGGGGTTACCTAAAAGGGATATAAGGGAGGGGGTGAGTTCGACAACTCAGTGAATGGGTGTTTAAAGATTTATTTTTAGAAACATAGTTTGAATTTGGAGTGTGACAGACTTCTTATTTTTGTTTTTAAAAAATATTTTATTCTCAATTCTTCGTTTCCATAACCATTTCTCATCATAACGATGTGTTTATCAACCAACACATGCCCTTCATCATGAAGGAACACACAATCGTAGGCCAGCCCATCCACTATACCCACTTGTGGCATTGGGGCGACTTTTCTAGCCATCTTGATAAAAGCACATCCACTTCTACCCTGAGAGTGAGTGGATGTTCGCGACATCCGACCCTCAATCCCATAACAAAACTCTATGTCCGTATGAGTACAGAGATCCCATCCCGTCCCCACCCCAGTCTCATGCGCTTGAAGTTATATCGTGCTTCACAAAACTTCTAGTACGACTAACTGCCCTTATATCCACCAGGTCGTCTAGAGCCCTAGGACGCATCACTACACCTCTTAGGCATCTTGAAGGTCTCGTAACATAGTGTAGGCACAAATTAACAATTTTTTCACATAAGCCATATAATATGTGATGCCACTGGTCCAATGGCCCCGACCCTCAACCCGACCTGCAGCTATTTGACTTGACTAGTTCGAAGACCTATCATGTCGCACTGCCCCTAGTCTATCGAGTATGTCAGTCTTGTCTCAGTACCATGGCCAAACAACTCATTTACTTAAGTTTTCATGGCTTAATAATAATATTTGTTTATGAGCTCCTGCTCGTGCCAATTGGCCTAGGGCCCACTGTTAGAGATTTTCAAAATCAGGCATATTAGACCCCCCCCCCCCAGTTCCAAAACCGAGGCCTCCCGTCTATATGAGCTATTCGAGCTCCCATCAAGAAGGTGTCCCAAAAATTTTAAGCAGTGGCACACAATCATGGGAGAGCACTTCCGACAAAATAAATCTTTTATTTGTCTATCATACTAACCAGGTATGAAGACAAACAATAAGCGGGTATTCCACTTCCTACCAGGAAGTTTTATCATACCAATCGGGTATGATCTACTTACAACAAGGAAGTAGTTTTTCTACATGATTTTCACATCTAGCAGTGGGTTTTCATTTTCGATGTGCTTATCATCCCAACTAGGTATGATATCACATTCCCACTCACCCGATAATGCAATGAATATCCTCTTAGACGGCTTGTTGTCCAAACTCGAACTTGTTTAGCTGGCATTCTCGGTACTTCATGTTCCTACATGATATGAACACTCTTGTTCATTATCCTTTGGCCTAATAGCCCTCATTCATCCCAAATAAATGAGAAAACTAAATTTTTCCTTTATTTGCAATTTGGTCCCTAAAGTTATTTTCTTTAACTTTAAGTCCCTAATGCCGGTTTTTCCTCAAATTGAGTCCCAAAAAATTTTAAAATTCACCTTGGGACCTCAATTTATTCAAAATCACAAAAAGGGGTTTAATTTCCCAAATTTCCAATTTGGTCCCCAACTTTTCCAAAATTACCATTTTGCCCTACTTTAGAAAAATGGCAAGTTTTGCCCCAAAATTCCAAAATTTTCCTGATTGGTCCTACAATATCTTTAGCATGCCCAATTAGCCCTCAATTTTATGAAATTACACTTTAGTCACTCAAATTTTAAAAATTCTCAAATTTCCCCCAATTTTCTCCCAATTTCTACCTTTTAACTCAATTGAATTTAATTTCATCAAATTAACCAATTAAATGAGTTTAATTGTTGAAATTGAAGTTCAATTGGAGTTCCTACACCTTCATACGATTCAATTGCACTTTGAATCACACGATTTGATGTCGGAATGATATCAAACAGAGCTTCGCCGGAAAACTAGACTTAGAGAGAGAAAGCTTCGAAAGCTTATCATCGGGGACGTAGTGGTCCAAGCTTTTGATCTGAGCAAATAGCTCTCATCCTAAGGTTGCTCCTAGGATCAAGAATTGCATCAATTGATGTCGAATTGAATGAGAATTTAGTTGTCGAAGTTCTACGGGTTGCCTCTCTAGCACTGATCAGAATTTACAAAAGAGAGCCAAATTGGCTTACTTGTTCACTCTAATTCAGCAGTAGGAGAGTTGTGGAGGTGTTGGGAAGGCTTGGTTTGGCTTGAGGAGGGATTGAATTGGCCAATTTCAGCTTAGCTGAAATAGGGCAGCTTTGGTCTGCTGGAGCTACTTTAATGTTCGATCATGTCGGCACTTCTTTAGCGACCCTCGGAGCAAATGGAGACTACAGGCGTGTAGTTGACTTCTCCTCCAAATCCAAAGAACTCGACCATGCCTTCGTTGGCTCAAAAAAGACCTTATATCAGAGCTGGGGTTCAAGCTTTGCTGGATATTGGAGTAGTTAAGAGAGAATGAAGTTTTTTTTTGTGTGGAGAGGATGAATGAGTAGAGCTCTTTATATAGAAAGCTCGGGGACTTCTTAGTCATTCGATTGGAATCTTAATGGTGGTCATTCATTGCATGAAACTCCCTGGTCAGAGACTTTTCAGCTTCACCAGCGCTGCTCAATTTTTCGGCGAGTGAATAGTGTTGTCATTTGAAGGAAGAAGATGACACTGTTCTGAATTGGTCCGAACCAGGTTCAAAGCTTAAACCGGCCGGTTCAGGCACGATTCGACCGAATTTTTCAAAATAAAAAATTTCTAAATTCATCTAAATTTCTATCCAATGGTGGCCTCAAATATCAAATTTGAATTTTTTAAGCCTCATAGAAAAAATGAATTTAGCATCCGGATCAATAGTGGTTCAAACCGATCTAAATCGATTCAATCCAGTTCGGATCTGGTTCACCTTAACCGGTTTGGTTTTCATCTCCAATTCATCCTAAAGACTTTTTTCTTGACTTTTATGACTCTTTAAGTAACTCGGGAGTCATAAATTTCCCGGTTTAACCCTTCTCTATCGATTCCGATTTATGAACCAACTTGGTTCATAAACCGATTCAATCTAGTTGGATCTGGTTCATCTGAACTGGACTAGTTTTTCTCTTCCAATTTGTCCTAAGGTTCTTTTCCAAGGTTTTATGAACCCTTTGGGTCACTCGAAAGTTGTAAATTTCCCAAATTGCTTGTTCAATATCGATTTGTGAACCGGTTTAGTGTTTCTCACTCGGTCTGATCGATTCTTTTCTCGATTTTTCTTAACTCCAAAGGGCGGAGTTTATACTCAATCTCCTCAAACTAAGCATTCATTCAATTGTCGTAGTCTGATTTAATTTGGCTTCTAGTAGCATATAAGAGTGGATGGTGAAGACCATCATTTAGAAACTTATATTATGCATGAAAATGGTAGTTGAGCCTAGTTACTTAAGGATTTGCCTTTATTGTTTGTTGTTGTCCATTGTCAAATGTTTACTTGGGCTCTTTAGATGGTGTAGGAATAGTGACATTTTTTTTGTATAGCATATAGAATAGCCCATTAGTTTATTATATGATCTCTGTTTATGGACTTGCTCATTTATTTTCATTTATGATATGTCTATGGGTTGTCTTGTATGCTAATGTAAATGTAATCCATATTATTTTGCATTAATAAAATTATTTATCCCAATACCTTGGATTTTATTTCTTAATTATTTATGAATCATATATTTATAGTCTTCTCCCAAGGTTATTTCTATTCATTAGAGATTAACCTCTATATATGTACATATATATTTATATATGTACTTATTTATTTAATAATTATCTAATTCCACTCATTTTAATTAGATCCTTCGAACTAGTTCGACATAATTAAGATAATTCAATTTGTTTCATAAGTTAAATCTCATCCTAAATATTTGGATCATCATTTCAAATTTTTTATTGAATCATTTTCTTTTTTTATTCATTCTCCATTTCGCTTAAATTCTTGATCAAACATTCGGGTTCTAGAAATATGGTATTACAATAAATGAGTGCATATCATTATAGGTTGATTTCTTTCTAAGTGGTTGCACGGGAAGATGTGAGGATTGAATAATCCTCACGCATGAACATATCTCGAATTAATATAATTGTAATTTCTAATATTGTATTTGATTGGACCAATTAAGTTAATACTTATTTTTTATAAAATATTAGTATGTATACTTTAAAATTTTTGTTTGAGAATATTTAAGAAATATCATAAACGGTTTTAGAAAGAGTGGATTATGATCAATAACCTAGAAAAGATTAGTATTATCTGAGAGGGTTTAAAAATGGGTGAGAATCTAATTCTCTATAATGAGATAAGTAAGATGGATAAGAACCCAAAGTAGATAACTACGATGGGTTAAAGTTAAATGATATCAAAAATTGGCTAGAAGCCAATTATTAGAAAATGTGCCTAAGACCAATAATTTCAAAATTGTGCTAATATTCAAATGTTTTAAAAATAAGATTGGGTTACAAGAATTTAAAAAGTGGGCTTAAATTCAAAATTTTGAAAAGTGTACTAAGACTTAGATGTTTTGAAAGTGGGCTTAAGGTCTAATATTTTGAAAAGTAGGTCTATTTAAAAATTTTAAAAATGGGCTTAAAGTACAATGATTTAAAAAGTGAACTAAGACTCAAATATTTCGAAAATGAGCCTAGAAGGTAAGAATTTAAAAAGTGAGAAAGGACCCAAATGTTTTAAAAATGGACATAGGGACCAAGAATTCGAAAAGTAAGTTAATACTCAACTGTTTCAAAGATAGGCTTAATGCCCAATGATTTAATAAGTGGGATAAAGCCTAGATATTTTAAAAATGGGCTTAATGCCAATACTTTTAAAATTGGGTTAATACCCAAATATTTTGGAAGTGGGCTGAATGCCTAGACCTTGTATTAAGACTTAAAGATTTCAAAAATGGGATTAAGGCCAAAACTTTGAAAAGTGGACTAAAACCTAAATGTTAAGCAAATACAATTAAGTCCAAAGACTTTAAAAGTGGACTAAGAAAATTATTTATAATAAGTTAAGGCAATCTTTTAAAGAGAGATTAAAACCCTAAATTTGAAAATATGGGTGCATACCTATTTATGAAATTAGTGATGGCTCAACATTTAAAAAATATGAGTGATGGTTCATATATTTTTAAGAAATGGCGTGCCTTCTCCCAAGTAAATCTCAAAGCGGGTACCAACCCTATGATTTTTTAGATTGTTAAGAGAATGATTTTGCATTAAATTTTAAGGCGTTTAGAGCTATTATGACATCAATTTGGATGCTAATAGAGAGATTTATGAGATAGTAAGGCAACCCATCATTCTTGTATAATCAAATGATTAATGGTAACTGAGTTATTTTCTACATTAAATTTACTACATTTGCATTTTTTGTATTGTGGGTTGAGAAAAAGGAAGAGAAGTATAATTTGAATACATGTATTATGATAAGTGAGAGATAGCCGGCATACATGTGTATTGTAATAAGTGAGAGATAACCGGCATACATGTGTAGAAGAGTAGAAGAGTTACTAACGTGTACTATGAATACACGTGAAATATGATTTTAGTGTATATTTTGTTAAGTTAACAAATACCTGCACGAGTTATATCTATTTTTAGGTAACAAGTGTGTGTTGGTTTGTTATAGAAGGAGAACATCTGACTAACAATGTTTAGAAAAAAGTACCTAAGACATTATGGATAACCTTGGAATGATTGATTTGAAGATAAATCACAGTAGATAATGTATTTTAAAATTACTCGTGTTAATTATATGAATTATAAGAAGTTTTGAAAACGGAAAAAAAAATTTATATTAATTATTTTGAGTGATTAGATGTTCAGATTTGCACTCGGTGAGTGTTTATCATCTCTACAAGGAAGGAATAGTGAGTGAAAGAAACGAGCTTAAAGGTTGAATGGAGGTTTCAAACGAAGTTGAGATCAAGATATAAGCATTCAAAGAGAGTGGATGAATAATATGATATGTTTTACCTAGTGTTTAAAAATGTTTTGTAAATATTTATATTTTAATTATGAAAGGTTCAAATTTTTACTAAAAATAGATATATTTTATATATTAAATTTTATATTTTATCATAGTGGTATCAACTATTATGATATATGACACAAAAAGTTTGTCAACGGATCCATTAATTAGTTCGGAACTTGACACTATATGTGATAAAATACTTCCAGTGTATTTGAACATTTTTTATAAAGGAAGATACCATATTGAGTGTTTATTAAATGTAAATTTGATTATTAACTATAATGTGAAAAATGTCTTTGATTAATGTTATTTTTTCAAAAGATATTAAAATTAATTTTTTTTTATACGAGTGCGATATAAAATATAATGTCCTCCTAGTTTTTTGTATCATTTTGGAATAATATATTTTGAAGGGAGCATAAAAATGAGCATTATTTATAGTTAAATAGAAAATTTGTGAATATAGTGGAAGAAGTGCTTCTTTAAGAAAGTTGTGATTATTGAATTCATTATTTGGTAATTTTTTTTGGAGGGTCGATAAATACTTTTTAAATCAATCCATTTAAATTAAAACTTATCTTCTTAATTTTATATATTTTTAATATAATTTGTCATTATTTCCCCTCCAATTCAAATATTTGCAAACCTTTCCTAAAATAATTAATGGTGAGATTAGCATATAAATGTCCACATTTGAGTTATTATAAGACTTAAAACTTATAAAAGGATGATGCATTTCAAAATTTTATGGTTGCTTGGGATAATAGGTGGAGTGAATTTTGACTCTTGGTGAGAGTAAGAGAGATATAACGATAAGCTAGAGACAGGAATAATTGGGCACCCATGCTTATTATGTTCAAAACCTATCACTTGGAGAGAGGAATAATTAATAAAAAATTGTATGTATTGATGCTGAGTATGGGTGTATCATGTAAAATGTTGGAGGCAAAAGGTTAAATCATCACCATCCAAATTCAGACAGTATATAATAGGAAGTGAAGAGACTGACAATTCACATAAAGGGGCCGTTGGACGGCCATTGATGGGTACACACTAAACATTCACCAGATCTCTCATGACTCCCATGGTATAAACAACACAGACACTTGATGACCAGTTAGTCCGTGATGAAGGATACGGTAGAACATATGGAATGAATGGATGAATGTTGTATGATCAATGCATTTCAGTGCAAAGACTGCAATTCCCTATAAAACACTCCTTTCAGCATCCTTCCTTACCCAGCAAAGATCTGATTTTGGTTTTCCATTGCCACAAGACAGATTTCCTCATTCACTAAACAGACAAACTGGAGACCTCAATAAGCCAATTCAAAGCACCAAACTGGATATCACTTGGTAAAAGAATGGGGGTAAAAAGACTTCTGCCAAAAGCGTTGAGTAGAATACATGAAAAGGGGAAACATTAGGGCAGTGAAACCATCATAAATTACAATTTTTGTTTATAAATATTATTTTCAATTAGAGTTATAATGCCAAATGTTCAATATCAATATAATGTTATCATACCTAAGGTTTTACAATACACTTCAATAAAGGATATTGTACCAAATTCTATCTCACAACAAGCATATGATTTCAAAAGTCAGCTAGGGTAAATAAATAACTAACAATGATGTTTTTTTTTTGCTTGAAATGCACTAATAATATGATTATGGCGACATATGCAAGTTCTTGGATGCACATGGAAAAATGTAAAACCCTATTATTTAGGTAAATCAGGTAGCTACAATGCAGTGTATATTAGAACAATGAAAATTTTGAGTGACTGATGATATTATCAAGAATATTAGAGTGGAAAAGGAAAGAGAAGAAACATACCTAAAAGCGTGTGTTAATCCCAAAAGGACCAGCATACAGAAAGAAATGTGGCCATGAAAGAAGCAACTAAAAGTGCCTGAAGATAATCAGCAGGAAGGGCCTTCCACACAGCTCTTCCGATCATCGCTGCCCGAGCCTTGCTGGTCTTCGTGGTGCTCTTGATGGACAATTGCATGTGGATGCTGAGGGTGAAGCGAGATATGAGATTGGAAGTCATTTGAGCCAAGGTGGAGGCCATGGTGGTCAGCTGGCTGATGAATCTGGTAAGCGACATCATTCTCTGGCGCCCCTCCTAGGGCCAAGGATGGCGAAACCACCGCCTGAGCCGCTACTCCACCTGCTTCATGGTGGCTATAGGCACCAGCACCGCCGCCGCCGCCGCCGCCTCCCAGCATAATCCCATCGAGCCCCGCGGTGATATTGAGCTTGACTTCATCCTGCTGCCCTTGCCGCTCGTAGAGGCCGTGGTACATCTCCTGATGTGAAGCTTGCTCCGCTGCAGCAGTAGCAGCCACGGCTATGTGCTGCTGCTGCGCTTGCTGATGATCATACCCCATTTGCGGTTGCTGGTGGTGGTGGGCCTGCTGCTGCGGCTCGTTGATCAGTATCTGCCCAGCCACTTGGTGGTGATGATGCGGTGGCAGCATTGACATCGCCGCCCCCATGTTGTAAGGTGCCAGCGCCCATGAGGACGATGAGGGGCCAACGCCGCCCATCTGCTGCTGCTGGTGATGGGAAGCAGGGATCATCGGAAGCATGGCCTGGGGGCCGATGTAGGCGGCGAGCTCCTTCTTGGCATTGACCAGCTCCGACTGTAGGTGCTTCAGCCGCTGCTGTAGGACCGATATGAGGCCGACGCAGCCGTAGACTGGATCGCGGAGCCGGGTCTCCGCCTCGTAGGCTAGAGACTGGACCGCATCCTCGCGCTGGCTGACACTGAGCTCGTGAAGGAGCTTCGAGACGTTGCTCGCGCCGAAAACCTTGTGGATGTAAGCAAACTTCTGGGGCTGATCGGCTGGGAAGTAGGGCGCAAATATGCACTCGGGCGTGCACTTCCTTCTCTGCAGCTTGCACGCAGCGCACGGAGAGCTCGAGGAAGACATGATTAGAGATATCTGCAGCACCGCAGTTAATTCTGAGATCAGCCCCGTATGGAAACCCAGAGAAAAAAAAATGAAAGCAAAGAAACCCTAACGGATTATTCAAAAGAACTGGGTAGGATTTCATTTTTCCATAATTGTCTAGGGTTCCAATTGGATTCTTTGGGGAGGTGGAAATTGACCTAGAGATCGGGGGAAAGTATGGTTTCCAGTATAGAAAGGCGATCTCTCCCACCTTCTGCAATCGCTGTCATCGCCATGGCTACAATCAATCTTATTGGTACTGAACCCTCTCTCTTACAGCAAATGAGCAATTGCTCCAACATTATTCATCATCTTCTCGGGGCAATAATCAATGAAATGTATCAGTCCTGAATCTCCAAGAAATCATAACCCAATTACAACATCCTGGCATTCTATAATTCATCTCATCATTATTGCATTCCCCCATCTTCTCAAAACTTCCAGACAAACAGATGAGGAATCCGGCGGATAGAAGGCAACAAAAGAGAAAACAGAAGGAAAAAAAAGGAAGAGATTTTTTACTCTGAAAACCATTTTAGGATCACGTACCTTATGCCGGATCTCAAGCAGAGACGGAAGGGTGAGCTCTCTCTGACTCTCTCTCTGTCTGCGTGCCTTGTTTCTCTCTCTAGGCGCTCTAGAGTCTATATACCTTCTTCCAAACATAGAGTAGTGCGAAATCACAGACTGAAAAAGGAAACTAAATAAAGGGTTTCACTGAAATTAATAAGGGGGACACGTGTTGAATAGGGTTTCATTAGTTGGTGGAAATTTTTGGGATCCAATCAATCTGCCATTCAAAAATATTTCTTATTATATATCAATAATTTAATATTTATATTAGCCATTTTTCATATTATACATCAATATACATGTTTTGGACCCTTTTGTTCACTATATCTTTCTTGTAAATTGGCAAACTAACGACAACATAAATTAGCTTATAGGGAAGGAAATCTCTTCTTAAATTGGATAATAAAAAGAAGTTATGTGAAATGAGTTTTATCATTTAAATGAACATAGTTTATACTAACAAGTATTGTACTTATTGTGAGTAAATATGAGACTCGGATTGGAAATTGGACTTTAATTTTTTTAATCATTATTAGGTCAAAAGTGATGTCCCTCTAAGCATCTCTTTGTATGATAATTAAGGGTTTCTGTTAATGGCATAACAGATCATCGTACACGGTCAAAAACAGAATTGGATGGAGTTGTCGGATATTCCAAAGAGCAGCAGAATCAATCTTTTGTGTGGATAAGATTGAATAATCATGCAACAAGAACGGTGATAGCTGATGAATATTAGTATTGTGCTCCATTAAATATTAGTATAATCTCAAATGATGCCTAATCTTTTATTTTAATCTTAAATAGAGCTCTTACCTTTTTTTTATTTAGCTCAAACAACACCCTAACAGTTTTAGCACAACTCAAATAAGGGCCTTAACATCCACATTTCATACTTTATTGGCCCTCTCATATGTATATAGTATTATTCTCCATTGAAAACCCTTATTTGAATTACCATGTAAATGCCAATACTGCTGATAAAATATAAATGTCAGAGCATTATTTGAATCAAGGAAATAATAGTTTTGTTTGAAAGTTATCATAAATGTAGCATTTTAAAGAAATAAAAGGCTTGAAATTGATATAAATTAAATATATAGTCTCTAATTTATCAGATAAAATGTGATATTGATCTATCAAATTAAGATATCTTTCCGGATCATAGTACGGATCAATGTCAATGCAATAAAATTATTTTCAAAATTTGAGCTTGTTTTTTTTTATCATAGTTGGTATATAAAACATTTTGAGAAGAATGCAACACTTTGCAAATTAGAAAGCATGCAACTTTTTACCGTAAAGAGCAAGCCTTGATATTTTCAAACCCTAACTTTCAAAATCAGGAAAGCTCAATAGTGATTTAGGGTACCCAAGGAGGTAAATGGGTTCAACGCTTCCATACCTAAAATTATTTTTTTTCAAGCTTCAAAAGAACTACTCCAATAATAAAAATAGGATAATCCCATCTAAAATATAAACAATGGTAGTAAATAGGCCATTTAAGTTCCAAATTTTTTAATATATATTATTAATTACTAACACTTTCAAAATGATCTATTAAGTGCTTAAAGTTTTCTTTGTTAAGTGTATGATATACCCATCTTATGCGAGTGTGTTTATAACAAAAGGTCATTGAATAAATATTTTGTTTTGAGGTAAAAAATTATTATTACTTATAAGAATTTATATTTGATTAATTTCACATATGAGTAGAAGGATCAAGTTCAAATTCATATATAATTTTGTTTATTTTTATATCATATATAATATATAATAAAAAAAAAGATTCACATGGTAGATGATCTCAATTAAGGGTTGCTAATCCCTCTGACCCTTTAGAGGTAGACAATAGAATTAGACTCATCCATTCAACTTTAGGACTTATATCAATAAATGTATGGATTTATAAGTGTACTTATATTATTTATTACAATAAAACATTCATAGTCTCTCTTCTAGAGGCAGCAAATAGCTGCACTTATTACTCTCTAATGTAGCCCTCACTACCCTTTGCTAATTTTGCCATAGACTTTTCATTTAAATAGTCAATAGCTGTCCATTACCCTTTCTTTAGCGCTGTCTTCACCTCCTTCAGGGCATAAGTCCATGATTCTTCTTCCTACATGCAAACCATGAGCAATCTCTCTTCCTAGCAGAAAAATAGACATGCAAACCATGAGCAATCTCTCTTCCTAGCAGAAAAATAGAGCAAGCTCCGTCCGAATTAGTTACAAGGGGCAAATTGGCGAGAATGTGGGGAATCTGGGGGACGAAGTTCACAGCCTGTTCGAGGGAGAGAGGCGGGGAGGTTTTTTATTGTGTTTTACCAATGTATTATGTTTGCGTATCCTCTTTTTGCCACAAAAAAAAAAAAAACAGAGCAAGCAGCATATTGACATATATGAGAACAAAGAAGGGGAATTCCTTTATAGACAGAAGTTAGTCTCTTAGAATAATAAAGACTATACTATATAGAGTTACTACTTCAGGTACGCAAATTTTATTTCCTAGGAGGGCTAAGTATCTTTGCATTCACTCCTACTATGGGCTGTCCCACTCTCCCAAGCACTCCTTGACGCCTACAACTTGAATTTGCGCACGGTACTGTGAAAGTCTCAGCAAAACTGGTGATCTGAAAGTCTCGGTTCCAAATCCAACCCTCTTGGAATCTGCTCAGCTACAGCCGCCTGGAGTAAATTGGATACCATTTATGGGTCACAACTCAGAGCTCATCAAAACTCTTTGACCAACAAAGGAGAGAAATAAAAAAGGAGACGCAGCCATGGCCAAGTATCTTACCGCAGCCTCTCAACTCGTCATTCGATTTGCCCAATTGGGTCAGCCGAAAACCGATTCTGGAATCAAGGACACGCTGCTCGCCGATCTCGGGGCTGACTGGAACCCGATGTGTATGGCCCTTTCAGTCACTGTCGGAAACACGATGATCGACTCGCTAAAGAGTTTGCTTCTGAGTGAGAGCTAAAGAGTTTGCTTCTGAGTGAGAATGCCAATCTCACTTACCGCTGGAGTCTTCGCACGGATTCAACGCCCGCGCCTTTCTCCGTCTGCTGTCGTCGATGCATTCTCTTCCGTGCCGTCATTCGAGTCACCTGCTGCCTTCTCCGTTCACACGCGCCCCTTCGTATCCCATCGAAGTCCTAATTTTTACCACATTCTTCTTCGGCGATATGAGGACCGGGGACCCCTTCTGCGTACTTCCTAGGCTAGACGCCCACCGGCCCATAGTCAGGTCCAACTTCCTCGCTATTTCTCAAGCAGCCTGCATCACACCTAGGCCGCTGCCACTCCGTGGGCTAGGGAACCACGAACTCCGGAGAGGAGTTTCATTAGAAGCACACATCCCTCCACTACCGACACATATGCCTCCAACCTCCATTGGCCAGATCCAAATTCTTCTTGACCACACGTGCACAACACCACCAACTACCACCACAACTATCGACCCCGGAATCAAGATAGATCTTGAATCGGTTGAGTTGAACATTTATCAGTACAACAACAAACTACATGCGCACCACCACAACGCTGTCAGTGACTGTCGCCTCCGACCAGTCACCAGCTCCGTGGATCTATGACTGGCAATCCATTAGCTGGCAAGGGTGGAGGGGAACAAACTTTAATTTTCATATAGGATTAGAGTTGGGGTTCAATATTGTAGGGCTGACAATATAATATTTGTTTGAAACTTTTTGGGTTGAGAAGTGAGATTTTGGGTTTTTAATAATAGACTTTTAAATTATTTTTTTAGAATGGATTGAGTTATTGGACTAGAGGAAGTGGGTCGAATTAAAAAAGTTGTGCCAAAATAGGTCCTGAATATTCAATTGGGATAGGAGAAGAATTTGGTTTGGGTTTGAAGTTTAGAAATTATGGGCCCTTTGCTTTGGGCAGATTCAAAGCATAGTTGACCTTTGACTAAGGTTGAAAGTGATGAACACTCACAATAGTTGAACATGGTTGATTCCTTACTATCATTAAATATAGTTGACCAAGATTGATGGTTTACTAAAATTGATTTGATTAATGTTGACTAAGTAATAATAGTTTATTGACATTAATTAAGAATTAAATCCTGATCCAATAAAATAAGACGATCCCATACATATATTAACAATTAATTAATATATAATAAGATCAATACTCATGAAATAATAATATTACAAGCAATATAGATTAATAATTAATTAATATATAATTTTTTACACAATTAATTAATATATAATAAGATCAATACTCATCGAAATAATAATATTACAAGTTAATACGAGCAGATTTATAAGTATAGAGTATAATTGGATTGTACTTTAACTTTCTACAACTTTCAAAGTTAATAATTGTATATGTGTTTTAAATGTTGTCATTAAAATAAAAAAATGACTTTAAATGACATAATTATTTATAAAATGGATTAAAAACTAATTTAAGAAAAAAATGCTAAAACAACTATTTATAAAAAATGAGATTAAGCCTAATTTTTATAAAATGTACTCATACCCGTTTTTTTTTTTATAAAATGGATTAACAACCATCATTTATGCCCAATTTTTTATAAAATGACTAAAACTTAGTATTTATAGCATAATATTTATAAAATAGGTTATCCCCACTATTTATAAAAATGAATTTCAATTTAATTTTTATAAAAAATGGTTAAATCTTTTTGTTAAGAAATTGGTCTATAAGCTCAATCGTTATGAAAAAAAGATTTATACATATATTAACCAAATAGGGATTATGCCTTAAGAAAGATAATTAGAGAACATATTATTTTAAAAGATGTGTCATAACTTGATAATTTTCAAAATAGGGATGCTTGAAAATAAAGTATGACCTCTATATATTATTAATAACTATCACGACCTAATATAATTATTAACTAAATGTTATATAAATATTAATTAAATAATAAGCGAACCTTTCACAAAAATATACCGCTTGTGTGAATTGTTATTCTTGATATTAAAATCTCATAAAAGTGTTGGACAAATAAAAAATTAATAATTAACAAATATACTTAATGTATAAATAATTATTTATATTTAAGAATAATAAGCTGAAGTAGCTAGTGACTACTACTATAAATATTAGATTAATTACTAATAATTACTCGAAATAAGTTAATAAGGGGAGTTGTTTTCTTTCTAATAATTAAATTTTAACTAGATGTTAATTGCATATGATTTTTTTAGGATCATTATACTTTAAATATATTGGTGCGTTTTGCGTTCAAATTTTTTGCATTTAGATGAGTTACTTTTGTTTGATATATAATACTTAAATGATCTATTTTTTTGTAAAAATATAATGTCCCATCAATTATGAATTGATAATTGCTCTTTTAATCACGATAAAAACTTATTAAATGATTTATGTATAAAGGATGTAACAAAAAAAATTTTTACAAAATTTTTCAATTTTTGACATTTTAATAAAAAGTGAGATCGATAATTTAACATTAAAATGTTTATACTCATTATAGTTCACCACCCTCCCTAAAATTATTTTAAAAAAAGTATAAAAAAAATTGAAAGTTAGAAGATTTTTATAATTTTTTGTGAATAAAGTTTTAAATTCTTAATAAATTTTAAAATATTTTAACACAAATTTCATATTATTTCAATATTATAATGGGTAAATTGGTATTGGAATACTATTTTAAAATATGTTTAGAAAATAATAATCTTCAACATTTGAAAAAAATGAGAAAAAGTAATGCTTATAATTTTCTATATAACATAAATAATTAGAATTAAAATCTAGTGCAAAAAAATATAATAGAAAATAAAATTTATTGTAGAAAAAAATGACCTTAAAAGAAGGGTCAAGATTTTTTTGTGACTTGGGAAAAGTAGGAAAAATGAATGGTATAAATGTCATTACAAGTTTCCTATAATAAGAATTAATTATAAAAAGTGCAAATATGAGACAAATAATTATTGTAAAACAAGTACCCTAAATTGAGAAATTGTAGAGAAAGATATCTAGCAGTGAGCAGTGACCCGAGAGGATCACACTTTAGAGATAATATGATACACGACTTAAGAAATTATACGACATGCAACTAGCATGGGAAAAGAGTATCTGGTGTGGAAACTCTCCATGAACTCCCATTGAATCCCGTGTTGTGAGTAAATACTACATAAAATCCTTTAATAGTTTCATAAAAATATTTCCGTGTCCCCACAAGATATTAGAGATATATAATATTTTATTAATCTAATAACCATATTAGAAATAATATATTTAATATCAGAATTTTCTTCAACAATAAAATGATATATAGAAAATAGAATCAAAATTTTCTCCAACAATAAAATCGCGTGAGAAATTAAGTTTTTAAATTTTGATTAGGATAAAATAAAGATTTTTAGATATTTTTTTAAAACAGTTAAAATAAAACCGATGATTACAGAAGAAAATTGAAAAAATTAAGTTTTTCGATGAAATAAATATGAAATTCGAGAAGTGGAGAAATAAATTAGATGAAATTTTTTGAATTTATTGAAATTTTATTTATAGTCGGAAAGAGTAAAAAAATAATAAATTTAAGCTTAATAGTAAATAAATAATTTTTTAAAAGAAATGTCGAGTGGAACCATACCAACCAACAATGGGATTGTAAAACCCGATTAAAATCTGAGTCGTGAGCATACCTATAAATGCCCATTTATGGTAAAACTCACCCAGAAATGAGACGACCAGAACCGTGCATGCTGTTCACCCAGACGTTCGTTCATCGGCACCGCACCTCGACGAGTATATTGACGAGGTGCTGTTTGCTGAACACTGCTTGTGAGTTCCTCGAGCAAAATGCGCCATGGGCATGTCAGTCTGTTGCACTTGTTGGGGCTACTTCACCTCCCATATTTGCTCTGGAAGTTTTGTTCAGTGCGAGGGAGACAAGATTCAGGCTTCTCTTCCAGCCCTTTTTATAATCACATTCTTCATCAAATGTGCTAGAAGGTGCTTATTAATCATATGGTTTTAAGAGGCAGAACAAAGAATCTTGGCCACTTTAATATAGAATTGGACGAGAGTTCTTTAGCAGGTATTCCTAGCTCAGCTGATGGTGACCTTGAGGACTTACCTCTGCTCCTTCATTTTGCCAGGTTAAAAAAAAAACGAAAAGTTAGTATATTCTCTCTAAGCACTGTTTTAACCTGTCAGTGTAGTGGACTTGTCTGCTAAAGTTAAACAGCTTCTGTAATTAGTGCTGAAGATATTAGAGGTATAGGAACTTAGGGATGCTGTACATAAGGTTATGGTATCAGCCGCTTCTGACTATATCACACAGGGCTTACCCAATAGGACTATAAGTAAAAATCCTGCTAGTTGTGGCGGATCCGAGGAAGCAAGGAGCTGTTAATTGCTATCAGTGAGTCTAACACAGATCTTGCTGGGCTTTATAAAGTACTCTAGAATGATCCACGGTTAAGTTATCGGCTGAATACTCTTTACTTGAGCATGATAATAACCCGGTTACTTCAAAGCTTTTGGTGGATATGTTTCACCGGTATTTCCATTTTGAAGCACTTAGTCTATTGTTCGACACCCCATGCTGTCTAAGAGTAAGGATGCCGTCATGTGGTTGAGTGTGGCTATATTCCTTTTCTCTGCCAGAGAAAGCTGCTTTCACTTTGTCAATGGTGGTGGAATGGAACGGCTTACACAAATAGTTAGTTTTGACATGCAAAATTCTGCGGCTGTTGTATAGTTTTTTAGTAGTAATAGAGCAGACAACTCGTCATTCAATTGGTTCGAGGGGAGCAAATGGAACTTGGGCGAGATTTGGATATAGGCGGACAAGTGAAATATGCAGTGGAGCTTTCCCGTGCGCTGGCAAATATGTCAGGAGTGTATCGAGTGGACCTCCTTACTCGCCAGATCAGCTGCCCAGAGGTTGATTGGAGCTATGGGGAGCCGACTGCGATGCTGTCGCTGGGTGCTGGCGATGCTGATCCTGGCGAGGCTGGGGAGAGCAGCGGAGCCTATATCATTAGGATCCCTTTTGGCCCAACTAATAAATACCTTCAGAAGGAGCTCCTGTGGCCTCACATCCAGGAGTAGTTTGTTGACGGAGCTCTAGCTCACATCTTGAACATGTCGAAAGTACTCAGAGAACAAATTGGAGGAGGCCACACCGTATGGGCCTATGTGGTTCATGGGCACTATGCAGATGCACGAGACAGTGCAGCTCTCCTCTCAAGGGCCCTCGATGTCCCCCATGGTCCTAATTGGACACTCCTTGGGGAGGAACAAGCTATAGCAGCTTCTCAGGGCAGGCAATCAAAAGGAGGATATCAACTTAACATATTAGTTAAATGATAGTAGAAAGTTGAGGGAGAATGATCGGAGTAGTGATAGGACTAGAGAAATCGAGAAGGGAAATTATGGTGAAAGGAAAATAATTGACATACAAATGAACAAGGCTAAGGAAACAAAAATAGAGAGGGTCACCTGAGATGATAGATATAGTGTTAAATATAGGGTTGCTGAAAGCGTTTAAGAAAAATATAAAATTATTAAATATGGTAATAAGAATAAAGATAGGTTCAAAAGCTTATAATGCATTAGAGGTGATATTCTATATTGTCGGGATGCAACTAGAGAATATAAGATAGTGAAAGTAAATAAGAATGATATAGATTATTAGCAAAGTTAAGAAGAAGAATGACAAGATCTTAATGAAAGTGTTGCATTTGAAATTGATATGGCACAAGAGGAGGACATTGAGAGAATTAGAGAGTATAGTAGAAGGCGAAAACAAGCAATATTGAAATAATACAAAAATAAGTATAAATTGGAGCATAAATTAGATTCTACACTGATTGAGATCTACAAGCGCAGTGCTGATATATACATCCAACTGCATGAGAAATGACTTTTAATAGAAAGTTCTTATTTTCATATTTATGGGTTGTAGGGAGAACATTCACATACGATGGTGCAGGAAAAATCACATGCACTCAGTATCCGTGCAAAATGAACATGTCTTCGGATGAAAGGTGAATGAGATTTCTGACATCGATACTGATTGGATCGATAATGCAATAGTACTCATAATGTTATATATTTTATTAAGTAAAATATTTTGAGAATATATTTTCCATTTACTGTGTGAATCAAGTTAAAAATATTATTTTGGGAAATATATTATGTATGAGGATTAAAATATCCCAATAGACCCAATGTCACTGTTTTAAAATAGAAGTGGGTCACAATGCCATGTTTTGGAAACATCGTTGAAAGTGGGCCCAAGGCCAATGGGCACGGACATAGGCCCATCGACAAGATAAGACTTTTATGCTTGAAAACTCTTATAAAAATCGGTGAATTGTGTGTGTTCTGGTTACAGTGCCGAAGCCGGCTAGACGAACCCATTGGAGTAGTAGTTGCCAAGCTGAAGCCGTGTCATTTAACTCATTGGGCTTGCAGTTGCGGAGCCGAAGCTGGGTTGTCGAGTCTATTAGCCAGTAACACCAAAGACGATATCTATAACAATTAAAAACTATTTTGCATGCATGAGATGCATAGCCATTGAAACGACCGATATGGGGTAGTGGTAGTTCCAAGGGCTGTTGGACGACCTAGTGACCATAAGGGCAGTTCGTCGTCCAGTATGTCGAGAAGATATAGGAGCTTCATATGAACAGAGATCGAGGTAGTAGGGGGAAAGAGGTCTCGCCCCTCAAAGCAGACATAAAGTGTCACGCCCCAACCTGGTTTGGTCGGAGTCCTGTTATTAACCCGCCATCCCTACTCGTTCCAACTCAGTATTTCTACCAAATAGACCGAGTAAGGTAAAGGCATTGATGTACACATGTTTTCCATAACAAAATTTACAAAATAAATAAATAATAGTTTACGTGCTTGTGGTGCCTTTGACTTGCTCTCTTAGCTTCTACACTTCTTGATGAGACGTTTCTCCTAAAAAAAGTTTAATGGGAAGTGGTGAGTTTCTACAACTTAGTGAGTAGGGGTTAGAAAGTGAGTTTTCGAACAAATAGGTTTATCAAAGCGTTTTGTACTTTTGGTTCTTTGTAATATGAGTTCATCTCTTTTTAACACTTCCCCTTGCTTGGGAGGTACTTCAGCAAACAATCCCACGCCCTTTCTATCATAGAAAATGGATCACACATTCGCAGAACAGTCGCTGACCATTTCACTTGTGGTTCGGTGCATTTATACCATCCACCCGAATAGAAGTCCCAAACTTTTACCCTGAGTTTGAGTGGACATCAATAGTTTGACACTCAAACCCACTGAGTTTGAGTGAACATCAGTTTCGACCCTCAAACTCGAAATTATTATTCATGTCCGCTTTGTGGGATGAGACCTCATTTCCCCTCTAGCATCGGTCTTAGTGTGCAGGAAGCTATTAGAGCTTCATGACTAACTAACACGACAAACCCGCCCTTATTACATCCAGGTTGTCCAACAGCCCTTGGGACCCATCAACTACCCCTCTCATGCATTTAGATGCTCTCGGATACTCATGCATGAATAACAATTGTTTTGAATCATTAACCATGATCTTTGGTGCTAACGGTCCAACAACCTTGACACTCAATCTGGTTTGCAACTGTTTGCCTAGACCAGCCCATCAACCTAGTCCTGACGCACTGCCACTAACCCCCTTGTTAGTCCTGTCTTGGCCCCGTGGCAAGTCACACAACATTTCTAGTTTTATGAGATCTTTCATGATTCTTATAAGCATGTTTGTCTACGGGTTCTAACCCATACACACTGGCCTTGGGTCCACTTCACGAGTTTACCAAAATTGGACCTTCGGTCCTATCATTTTAAAATCTGAGGCCTCAGGCCTGTTGGAGCAATTCTAGCTCCCATGATGAATGTCTCCCAAAATGTTTAAGCAGTTTCATGCAGTCAAGAGAGATCATTACTAGAAAAATGATTTTCAAATTTAAAAGTGGTTCTCATCACCCCCAATCGGGTATGACGCTGAAAATCCCACTCAACCGGTAATAGTGACATTGCCATCTTGGTGAAATCTTGATATTGTGGTGCGCTCCCTTGCACCGGTACTTGAATAACCATCTCTTGCATGGTTCGAGTACCCACATCAGCACATAAGGGACCTCATAGTTTCTGGTATTTAAGCATAGATCGTCACACTATGCCTTAATTGCATTTTGGTCCCTCAATGTTTATTATTTGGGTCCTTAATCTTTATTTAATCTCAATTTAGTCCCTAGGACTTCCAATTACCCCTCATGGGTCCTTAAATTTTCCAAAATTACCAATTGGTCCTCAATTTTTCCAAAATTGCCAATTAGTCCTTAATTTCCCAAAAATTTCCAATTGGTCCTTGAATTTTCAAAAATTGCCAATTGGCCCTCCATTTCATCCAATTGCTCAATTGGGCTCCAATTGGAAGTTAATTTCATGAAAATGCCCCAATATTTCTTAAATTGCATTTCGGCCCCCAATTTTCCAAAAATCCCCAAATTACCCAATTTCTCAAAAATTGAAATTTGGTCCCCGAATCACAATTTCATTCAATTGACCCCCAAAGCTCAATTAATTGCACCCATTTGTGATCTGAATCATCTTCCTTGTGTTTCCCTCGTCATTAAAAGCTTTGAACCGCTCGATTTTGCTCGAAAATGAGCTCAAACAGAGCTTCGCTAGAAAATGCAGTCTAGAGAGAGAAAACTTTGATATCTTACGGGTGAGGGCTTAGCGACCGAAGCTCTTGCTTTCTCTAAATTGCTCTCCTCCTGGGGATCCTCCCTAGATCAAACCGCACCTCAATTGCTGGCTTGAGCAGTGCAAATTTCTTAGTTTAAACTTTTATAGAAATGCACTATGAATAGTGTTTTCTAACGAAGGGGTGGCGAAGGAGCTTACCATCTTTGCTCGTGGGAAGGTTGGGGCACCTCTAGGTGGAGCTTGGGGGCTTGATTTGGCCGGAATTGGCCCAGGGATGACTCAACTTGAGTTCGAGTGATTCAGGTTATTGAGAGCTGAGGAGCGGCGGCACTGTTTGAGCTTCCTCGCTATTCCACGGTGGTCCTCGGACTGAAGGGAGGGTGCAACTAGGTAGAGGACTTCCCTGCGGTTCTATTGACACCCAATGTAGCTTCAGAGGTTGAGAAAAGCCTCGATGTCGGAGCTCTGATTTGCTGCTCGCCAAAAATTGGTACACTTTTTCTTCTTCGCTCGATTGTGGGATGCTAAGAACAAATGGAGGGGTGCTTTTATATAGGGAGCTCGACAACTGTTCAAGCTACCGGTTGGCATTGAACTCGACCTCCGACTCGGCCACCATCGACCTGACCGGAGCAGTTTTTGAGTCGCCAGAGACTCCCCTTCCCTTGCTCTCTCTCCTTTCTATCAGTGGATTGAGGTTGAAGATGATGACATGGCGGGCGTGCCATGTGGTGCGCTGTGATTGGTCAATTTTTCTGACATGGCATTCCAACTCAGTCGCCATGTCAACCGTTGACCGAACACATGGCAACCTCCCATTGCCCATTCATGTCTACATGGCAGGTTGACCAATCGTCCGCTGACCATTGACCAGACACGTGGTGTAAACCCTGTTACTTTAAAAGATGAGAAAACTGGGAAAAGAACCAGTCGATTCAAAAGAGAAAACCAAGCTAGTTAACGAATCAAAACTGGTAAATAAGGAGTAAAATGTGATATTGGAAAATCCTAAATTACTCAAAGAGTCATAAAAATCATGGAGAAGAACCATGGAAGAAAATGGAAGAGAAAATTGGACTGGATTAAGGTGAACTAGACCTGAACCAATTTGAATTATACATGAATCAGTTTCTAAATTCATTTTTCTTAGTGGCTTAAAGTGATCAAATTGGAAAATTGAAGCCACCATTGGATAGCAAATGAATTTAGATGAATTTAGAAATTTTTAGATTTGAGAAAACTGGTTGAATCGGGCCTGAACTAGCCAATTTTTGCCTTTGAACCCGATCAGACCACACTTGTCCGGTTCGGTACAGTTTCGTCTTCTTCCTTAGGATGATAGCACTGTTCATCGGTTCAAAAACTTTCCTTTTTTAGCAAAGGAATATCCTTTCTGATTTGGGTATTTTCTAAAGAGGATAAGCTTGACCAATATTGAAACTAGTCGGGCAGAGGGTACCCGAGCTCCCTATATAAAGAGCTCCCCTCCATTCATCCTCCACAAACCTCAAATCACCATTCTCTCTCAAGTGCACCATTTTCTAGTGAAGCCCTAACCAGAGCTCTGACTTGGGCACTTTTCTTAGCCTTAGAAGGCAAGGTTGGGTCCTACTGACTCTAGAGGAAGTTAGCTACCTGATAACAATCTCCCTTCGACCCGGGGACCGCCGATGGAATCAAACAGTGAAAAAGCTTTGATGGACCGAAGCTGCCCTATTTTGGTCGATCTGAATTCGGCCAAATTTAGGCCTCTTCTGACCAAACCATGCCGCCCTAACATCCCCACAACCCTCACTCGACATCTAAAGAGGTGAAGGGTAAGCCAATTTGGCCCTCCTTCGTCGTTGTCGATTGATGCTAGAGAGAGAAAGTGCCGAATTTCACTAACAAAATACACCCTCGTATGGACTTAAATTGTAGCAATTCTTGATTCTAGAAGAGACCTAAGGACGAGAGCTATCTCCCCAGATTGAGAGCTTGGACTGCCGCACCTCTGACGGTAATCTTTTGAAGCTTTTTCTCTCTACAAACAG
The DNA here is from genome assembly GCA_030064425.1 of Trapa bicornis. Lineage (NCBI taxonomy): Eukaryota > Viridiplantae > Streptophyta > Magnoliopsida > Myrtales > Lythraceae > Trapa > Trapa bicornis. The sequence continues at coordinate 9,138,771 of CM057761.1, read as the reverse complement.
TTTTTTGGCGATGCTCCGTTTGAGCTCATTTCGGACTCAAATTCCACAATTCAAAGCTCCATTTGATCATATGGAAGTATAGGAATCGATCCATGCCATCAATTAGAGCAGTTAACCCCAATTGAATGGACAATATGAAGGAATCAAATTAGTTTAGAAAAGGGGGAAGAAATTGGGGAATATTTTAGGGAAAATTGGGGATTCCGAAAAATTAAGGGACCTCCAAACAATTTCTCAAAATTGAAGGTCAATTGATTATGAGAAAGATATTGGGGGACAAATTGGTCAATTTTTAAAAGATTTGGGGCCAAATGGCTATTTTTGCAAAGTAGGGGCAAAACTGTAATTTTTGGAAAACGGGGACCAAATTTAAAATTTGGAAAACTTGAGCCCCTAAACAATTTTGAGTAAATTAAGGATCCAAAGAGGATATTGGAAACCTTGGGATTCAATTTGGGACCTAAAGTTAAGAAAAATGAACTTTAGTGACCTAAGTGCAACAAACCAAGAACTTTGGGCCTAGTCACTCATACGTGATAAAATGAAGGCTATCATGCCGAAATCCTTATTAATAATGATACCCAAATCGTGTAGGGACATATGAAATCAGAACGCAAGCAAGAGCTAGCGTGGACTAGAAATTGACTAGGGATGAACACGTCATAGTCAAACGGGTGAGTGGGATTTTTATACATCATATCGGTTGGAATGTTGAGCACTATTTAATAAGGCTAAAACCTACTTACCTATTGTAAGTAGGAATAAACAAACATCATACCCAGTTGGTATGATGAGATTCCTTGAGGAAAGGAAAAAACCCGCATACCAGTTGTAAGCGGAGTTTTCACTACACCTAGTTGGTGTGATGAATTTAAAAGAGATTTTGTCAGAAGTGTTCTCCCCTTACTATGTGACAACTGCTTAAACAATTCGGGAGACCTTCTGGATGGGAGCTAGAGTAGCTCTAACAGGCGAGGGGCCTCGATTTTTTGAATTAATAGGGCTTAATGCCTAATTTTGGAAAAACATGTGAAGTGGGCCCAAGACTAGTGGTGTAAACCCCACACTTTTGAGTTAAGGAAAACCGGGAAAAGAACTAGTCAAACCGAGTAAGAAAACTGAGCTGGTTTACATTTGGGAACAAGCAATATGGAAATTTATAACTTCCAGGTGATCCAAAGGGTTTATTAAACCTTGGAAAAGAAATTTAAGAAAAATTAGAAGATAAAAACCAAATTGGTTTAGGTGAACAAGATTCCATAAGAACTTTGAAGTTAAGCGTGCTTGCCCAAGAATAGTTTGAGGATGGGTGACCTCCTGGAAAGTATTTAATGCCTAAATTAAATTATTGGAATCAATACAAATAATTTTATACAGAAATTAAATTATTGGAATTAATACCAATAATTTATGGTAATATTAATACTAGTAATAAATCTCTCCCATTTAATACACGGGTTTTACACCTATATAAAGAGGTCATCCCCATTAATTCTCCTCACACCCGAACACTTCTTTCTCTCTCTCTCTCTCTACTACTCCATTTCTCGGAGCTTCGACTTCAACATTTTTCTTAACCTCGAAAGGAGAGGTCGGGTTCTTTAGAACTGGGGAGAAGTCAGCTATTTGATAGAAAACTCCAGTCAATCCGAGAATCACTAGAGAAGCGCCGATATGATGGAACTATGAAGCAGCTCTGGTGGACCGAAGCTGCCCTATTTCGGCTGGGTTGAAATTGGCCATTTCGAGCCCTCCTCAGGCCAAACGAAGCCTTCTCAACACTCCCTCAGCCCTCCCACGGCCGAATTATGACTGAAAGGTAAGCCAATTTAGCTCCACTCTGTAATTTTTGTTCGGTGCTAGAGAGAGAACTAATAGAATTTCAATAATAAAATTCTAACTCAATTCGGCATCAATTGATGCGATTCTTGATTATAGGATGAACCTCAAGATGAGACCTATCCACCTAAATTGAAAGCTCGAATCGTCATGCCCTCACCGGTGAGAAATTGAAGCTTTCTCTCTCTATAGTTTATTTTCCGTCGAAACTCCGTTTGAGCTCATTCCAGCATTAAAATCGATGATTCAAAGTTTCTTAGAATCGTATGAACATGTAGGAACTCAATTTCAACTCCAATTTCAACAATTAGTAGTGTTTGATTGGTCAATTTGATGAAATCAAATTCGGTAGTGTTGAAGAGTTGAAATTGGGAGAAAAATTGGGGATTTTCAAAATTTAAAGGGCCAAAATGTAATTTTATGAAATTGAGGGTCAATTGGGCATGAAAATAATGTTGGAGGACCAATTAAGGAATTTTGGAAATTTTGGGGTAAAACTTACCATTTTTGTAAAGGAAGGGCAAAATGGTTATTTTGAAAAAATTGGGGGACCAAATTGGAAATTTGGGAAATTAAACCCCTTTTTGGTGAAATTGAATAAATTGAGGTCCTAATATAAATTTTAAAAGTTACGGGACTCAATTTGAGGAAAATATGACATTTGGGACTTAAAGTTAAAGAGAAATAACTTTAGGGACCTAATTGCAAATAACTAAAAGTTTGGGTTTTCTCATTCATTGGAAATGAATGAAGGCTGTTATGCCGAGTAATAATGAACAAAGATGTTCATATCATGTAGGAACGCGAAATAGCGGGAACACCAGCATGGACGAGCTCGCGTGAATACAAAGAAGCGGTCAAGTGGAATTCACTACGTTAACAGGTGAGTGGGTTTACTAACATCATACCCGGTTGGGATGATTAGCACAACTTAAAGATAAAAACCACTTACCAGTTGTGGGAGAAAATTTTATATCATACCCGGTAGGGGATGAAAAGTACCTCGGTATAAAAACCCACTATTTAGTGGTATTTTAATAATCATCACTTAGAGAAAGTGATGTGAAAATTATGTGAAAAAACTATTTACCGGTATGATGAGACTTCCTCGAAGGAAGTTGAAAACCCATTCATCAGTTATGAATGGAGATGTTCTTATACCGGTCGGTATAATGGACAGTAAAAACCTATTTTGTCGAAAGTGTTCTCCCCTGACTATGTGCCAATGCTTAACCTATTTGGGAGACCTTCTTAACGGGAGCTCAAATAGCTCTTATAGGCCGGGGGCCTCGGTTTTGGAACTTGAGGGCTAGAATGCCTAGATTTTTTAAAATCTAGTACAGTGGGCCCAAGGCCAGTTGGCACGAGCAAGAGCTCGTAAATGAACATGATATATGTGCCATAAAACTTAATAAGTGAATTGTTTGGCCATGGTACCAAGATAGGACCGACAAGCTCAGTCAACTAGTGGTAGTGCGACATGACTGGTCGATGGACCAGTTAAGACAAACAACTACAGGTTGAGTTGAGAGTCGGGGCCGTTGTACTAGTGGCACCACATATTACATGGCTTGATAAGAAAACATTGTTTGTGCATGCACTATAAGTACAGGATCATCACGCCCATGAGGGGTAGTGATGTGTCCTAAGGGCCCTGGACGACCTAGTGAGTATAAGGGCATATCATTGTTCCAGGTGTCTGTGCGAAATTTGGAGTAGCACCAAATTCATGAGACCGGGGTGGGGATGGGATGAGGTCTCTGTCCTCATACAGACACGAAGAAGTTATTTTGGGATTGTGGGTCGGATGTCGCGTGCATCCACTCATTCCTAGGGTAGAAGTGGTCGTACTTCTATCCGAGTGGCAGGAAAAGTCGCTCCGACAATGGAAATTGATTGTGTGAATCACCATAGTAACAAGTCAAGACCGACAATGCTCGATGGACTAGCGGTAGTGCGCCGGGGCCAGGTCGACGATCCAGCCTAGACACACAACTGCTGGTCGAGTTTAGTGTTGGGGTAGTTGGATCGTCGACACCAGAGTGAATGGCTAATTATTTGAAAACTCTTGTTTGTGCATGCTCTTAATGATCGGGACCATCAAGACACCCAAGAGGGGTAGTGATGGGTCCCAAGGGCTATTAGACGACATGAGAGGTGGTAAGGGCAATTTGTCATGCCAATCAGTCATGAAGCTCTGAGAGCTTCTTGTGCATGAGACCAGCGTGGGATCATAATGAGGTCTCCATCCTTATATAGACATGAAGTAGCATTCGGGTCTAAGGTTCGAACGTTTGGGACGTTCACTTAGACTCAGGGTAGAAGTGGACGAGCTTCTATCAGGGTGGACAACAAAGTCGCGTTGGTCCCCAAGTGGGTGCAGTCTGGGACTGCCCTACAAATGTGTGTACCCTTCCAGATGAATAACGTGTGTTTGTTTTGCTAAACTCCTACCAAGGATTGGGGATGGGCTTAAGAAAGCTAAACACACCTAATATGGAAATGGAAAAAGAGTTTCGAAAATTTGAGTTTAAGGAAATCCTTTAAAAAGTAAATGTTAACCTTGGCATGATAACTAAAGATATTTTGAAAACTCATTTGTCATGCCCAAGCCAGTTTGGTCGGATCCCCGTGAACAACCTGCCACTCTCTCAATTTATTAAGGGTTTTCCCCTTCTCTAAACTGTGAGGAGTAAGTCATCCTTTTTACCTATACCTTTCATTAAATAACATTTATCAAAACTGAATATATTATCCTTACATAATGTCATGCCCCAATCAAGTTTAGTCGAATACCTGTGATCAACCCGTCACTCTCCCGATTTATTAAAGGGTTTCCCCTTATTATAAACCGTAAAGAGTAAGGCGTCCTTTAAACCTGCACTTTTTCCTGGAATAACATAAATCAAAATTGCATAATATTTTAAATTTATCATACCTGTCTCATAGGCGTCATAGTTGATGGTCTTTAAGGGTAGACTTTCCAAAATTTCCTAAAAGGGATATAAGGGAAGGGGATGAGTACAACGACTCAATGAATGGGTTTCCAAAATTTTCAACTTTTAGGAAAAAGAATTGTATTGGAGTGTGCCAGACTCCTTTCTTTAAAAAATCCTTTCATTTCAAATCTCAATTTTTACCACCATTTCTTATTAATCACAGTGCGTCATCACCCAACACACATCCTTCATCATGAAGGTCAAACACACATTCACAGGCCAGAACGTCCACTGAACCCACTTGTGGCATCGGAGCAACTTTACCGGCCACCTAGATAGAATCATGTCCACTTCTACCCTGAGAATGAGTGGATGTATGCGAAATCCGACCCTTAATCCTGAAATCATTTCTTCGTGTCCATATGAGGACCGATACCTCATCCCTTCCCCACCCCGGTCTCATGTGCTTGATGCAACTTCAAATTTCGTATGGTCACCTGGTACGACGAACTATCCTTATACCCACTAGGTTGTCTAGGGCCCTTAGGACGCAACACTACCCCTCTTGAGTGTCTTGATGGTCCCGTAATAACAGTGCATGCACAATTAGTATTATCTTATCATGCCATATAATCTGTGATACCACTGGTCCAACAACCCCGACCCTCAACTCAACCTACAACTGTTTGTCTAGATTGGTCCGTCCACCTGTTATGTCGCACTGCCGCTAGGTGACTGAGTATGTCGATCCTATCTTGGTAGCATGACCAAACAATTCATTTATTAATGTTTTATGGCACATATCTCATGTTTGTTTACGAGCTCCTGCTCGTGCCCACTAGCCTATGGCCCATTGTTCGAGATTTTCAAAACCGGGCATAGTAGCCCACAAGTTCCAAAACTGAGGCCCCCGACCTATAAGAGCTTTTCGAGCTCCCGTAAAAAAGGTATCCCAAATCGTTTAAGCATTGGCACATAGTCAGGGGAGAGCACTTCTGACAAAAATATGTTTTCAATTGTCCATCATACCAACCGAGTATGAGGACATCTCTGCTTATAACCGATGAACGGGTTTTCCACTTCCATCAAGAAAGTTTCATCATACCAACCGGGTTTGATCTACTTATAATTGGTAAGTAGATTTTCCCCATGATTTTCACATCACTTCTCTAAGTTGTGATGTTTAAAATATCACTAATAAGTGGGTTTCCATTTCGAGGTACTTATGATTCCCAACCGGGTATGATATTAAATCCCACTCACAATTGGTAAGTGGTTTTTACCTTTAAAATGTGCTCATCATCCCAACCGGGTATGACATTGGTAAGCCCACTCACCCGTTAATGCAGTGAATTACACTCGACCGTTTCTTTGTATTCATGCGAGCTTGTCCTTGCTGGCATTCCCGATACTTTTCAATATCCCTTAGCCTAATAGCCTTCATTCATTCTAAATGAATGAGAAAAATAAACTTTCTATTTATTTTCAATTTGGTCCCTAAAGTTATTTTTCTTTAAATTTAGGTCCCTAATGCCGGTTTTTCCTCAAATTGAGTCCCAAAACTTATAAAGTTTATCTTAGGACCTCAATTTATTCAAATTTGTAAAAAAAGGTTTAATTTCCCAAATTTCCAATTTGGTCCCTCAACTTTTCCAAAATAAACATTTTGCCCTTTCCATACAAAAATGGTAAGTTTCACCCCAAAAATTTCTAAAATCCCTCAATTGGCCCTCTAACATTTTTATCATGCCCAATTGACCCTCAATTTTATAAAATTACATCTTGGTCCTTCAAATTTTCGACAATCCCCAATTTCCCCAATTTTCCCCCCAATATCAACTCCTTAACACAACTGAATTTGATTTTATCAAACTGATTGATAAAACACATCTAATTGTTGAAATTGTAGTTAAAATTGTGACCCTACATCTTCATACGATTCAATAGCACTTTAAATCGCAAGTTTTGATGTCAGAACGAGCTCAAACGGAGCTTCGCTGGAAAATAAACTATACAGAGTGAAAGCTTTGATTTATTGTCGGTGAAGGCGCCGTGGTCTCAGCTTTCTATCTGGGCAGATAGCTCTTGTCTTGAGATTCATCCTAGAATCAAGAATTGCATCAATTGATACCGAATTGAGTTAGAATTTCATCATCGAAATTATGTTGGTTCTCTCTCTAGCACCGGTTGGAAATTGTAGAGGGGAGCCGAATTGGCTTACCTTTTAGTCCTAACTCGACCGTGAGAGTGCTAAGGAAGTTTGGGGGGGGGGGGGGGCTTGATTTGGCCTGAGGAGGGCTCGAATTAGCCAATTTCAGCTCGGCCAAAACAGAGCAGCTTCGGTTCGTCAGAGCTTCTTCATTGTTCCATCACGCCAGCGCTTCTCCAATGACCCTCGGAGCAAACGGAGGCTACAGGTGTGTAGCTGACTTCTCCCCGATTCTAAAGAACTTGATCTCACCTTGCCCAAGTCAGAGCTCTAGTTCGAGCTTGAATGGAAAATGGAGCAGTAGAGAGAGAATAAAGTTTTTAGGTGTGGAGAGGATGAATGGGGGGGGGGGGTTCTTTATATATGGAGCTCAGGGACTCGTCGACCGTCCATTTGGAACATTTACGAAAGACATTAATGGCCTGAAACGTACTGAACATAAACATTTTTCTTCGCCGGCACTGTTTCGATTTTCCGGCGAGGGAACAGTGCTGTAATCTTAAGGAAGAAGATGACACTATTCCAAACCGAACTGGACCGGTCCGAACCCGGTTCAAAGTTTAAACTAGCCAGTTCACCCTCCATTCGACTAAAATTTTCAAATATAAAAATTTTTAAATTCATTTTCTATTCAATGGTGGCCTCAAATCTCAAATTTGAATTATTTAAGCCACCTAGAAAAATGAATTTAGAATCCAGTTCAATAGTGGTTCAAATCAGTTCAATTCGGTTTGGATCAGGTTCACCTAAACTAGTTTGGTTTTCATCTCCAATTCATTCTCAAGTCCATTTCCATGACTTTTGGTCCATTTCCCTTTCTCTATCATTTCGAGTTCATGAACCGACTCGGTTAATAAATCGGTTCAATCCAGTTGAATCCGGTTCTTCTAAACTAGTATGGTTTTTCTCTTCGAATTTGCCCTATGGTTCTTTTCCAAGGTTTTATGAACCCTTTGGATCACCTGGAAGTTGTTAATTTCCAAATTGCTCGTTCCCAAATGATCAGGTTTGTGAATCGGTTCGGTTTTCTTACTCGGTTTGACCGGTTCTTTTCCCGGTTGTCCTTAACTCAAATGGGTGGGGTTTACAACTCTCCCCTCCTTTTAGGAGTTTTGTCCTCAAAACTTAATTAGGAACCTTGCATGAGAAACTAATTCCTTTAATTTCCATTTGGTGTGTGCTTAACATGTAAACTCTTATCTTGTTCTTTCAATTTACCCTTTTTACATCATTCACTAAAGGAATTTCTCTTCCTTTATATTATTTGCTCCCTCCATGGAGTTTATCATACCTATACATATCTTACTTACAGGTATATCCTTAAATTCTCATCTTTCTTTACTCAGATCAACATTTTTTTCCTTTGAGGTCCTGTACTAAGAATTGGGAATTCCAAGATACCTAACCATTCCCGCATCTAATTAACCTCTTGTTCATTGAAAACCCTTAGATCGATGTCCTTTAGAATATTACATACCTGTTTTCACGAGTTTTTTTATTATCACTTTTTCATCCTATTTCGACTCTTCCTTAATCTATTATTCATTACAATTTCATTCCAAATTTTTATGTTTGACCTTGTCATGCTTGCTAACTAACTCTTCCTTATTTTCAGTCATGTTTTCCTCCAGACTATTTTGTTTACATGACCCCTTACTGCATGACATTTTCTAGACCATGTCTCTATGTCCATTATATTTCCAGAACACCTCCGTTAAGTTTATTCCCAATTTTCCAACCTCTCAGGGATTGTATAACTTCATCCCTCTTTTCTTCTGGTAGTATTACTCAACTACCTTCACCGTTATCCAATCTACTTACACAACTGTGTTAGTTTTTCATACCCATTCATCCTTTCTCAACTCCCTTATTGAGTCTTTCTGGTTCCAATGATTGGGTTTTCAAATAATTTAATGACAAGCTATAATTCCTTCCTTCTTAAGTCCTTGCATTCTTTATTCAAGGATTTTTTTCCTTTTTCCTTAATCCACTTTTACTTACTCGTGATCATTTCATGATTCTTCGTTCTTACAATAATCATTTTTTATCTATGTGTTGATTTCTTTACTTGGGAAGGTTCTCTTCTTCCGATTTCATTCTCTATTATGTCCCTTACAATAGAGATTTCCATCTTAGGAGTTACATGTTCAATCTTCTTATCATTCCTTGTAGGGTTCTTTGCACCTCTATCTATGTTAGGGCAGTTGTGTGCTTTGGATCCTTCTTTATCCACAACTTCTATTTCATCCCTTATTCCCTACTTGGGATACTTCTGATTATTGGTTTTATTTCGTGCATTCCATACTTTGCTCAGTCATCCACTCTTTAGGCATCATACACGCATGTGGACTATGACCCATCTTACCAATTGTGGTTATTCCTCCTTAGCCACATCTTATTTGGAGGGCTTACTTTCCCAATGTTTCTCGAACATTTTTTCCTTTATTACCTTACTTACTTGTCACAACATCTTTTGATGCTAACTTCCTATTTACTCTTTAACTTATTTCCTTTTAAGGAGGGTTCACATCCTCTTTGTTTCAAAATTTCTTGATCATCCATCGTGAGACTCACTTAACCGTCTCAAGACTTTTAAATTATAAATCTAGTTTTGGCCATTGATTTCTTTAAAGATTTTCCTTTGTTCTTCTTTTACAATGTTTTGGCCTGTTCACTTCTCCGTTCTTTGTCGTGGTTTAAATCCATGGTTCTCTCGGAGACCAGTTCTTTAACTGCCACCTTCTCACTATTTCTTTTTGGTCCAATCGTCTAGGCAGCTATATCACTCTTCCTTCATGCCCATCCTATTGTCCTTCATAGAGTGTATTCTTTACTACATCTCAGACTTTCTTAGGGTTTTGTTTATTCTCTTTAGCAGTCCCATTGCTACTAGTTTCTTCTTTCTACTTGGTTCTCCTAGAATTATTATTTGATTCATTTGCTTTCTCCAAATAGGTCACACTGGGCCATCACGATACCTCCTTCCTTTGAAATGTTTCCTAATTAATGGTTAGTTTCTTGCCCTCCACATTATGTCCACCCGCCCATCAATGATTCCTTCAATGGTACTTAGTCGTATGCATCCCTCCAAAGTTTACTTTCATAGTGTATATCTTCTCCTCTTCACTCTTCCCGTGTCATACCCATAGAGTTTTCGGAGAACATTTTTCCGTGTTTTCCCCTTATGAGAGGGTTCTAGGTATAATTTCTTACCTCCATTCTTGAGGTATCCTTCACGGCTTGACCTTCTTAAGAAGAAGTTTAAATTTGGTTTTTTTTACCTCGTCATTTCTTGACCTCTTTGTGAACTATTTACTTAACCTGCTCCATGGTTTTGGTCACTAGTCCTTCCTATCTTCCATGACCTTTGAGGAGGTATTTCCCTAAATGTATGAGGTGTGGAATAGTCCTTCTTTACCTGTCCTATTCCCTTGCACTTATGACAGGTTTGGTACATGTCATTAGTAGGGTTGGATACTTCTTCACGTAGTGTCCCTATTGTTCACACTTTTAATAGGTTATTCCCTTGCATGGACTGTTGTGGTTCCTCCTTTCCTTCGAGTATTGTGGGGCCTTTCTAGGGGTTACTGGTAGTTTGGTGCTTCGTCGTTCTTGAGTGTGATCACCTTGAGAGTTTTCTTGTTAAGTATTCTTTTCCAAATGGTCACTATAGGAGTCCTCCTATATTCCTTGATTCCCTCATTCAACTTACTTAACTGGGATGGGATTCTCCCTAATTTTAATAGTGAAGGGGTTTGTTTGTTTACTATTCTTGGGACCATCTTCCTAACAAGATCACTTCATAGAGAGATAGGATTTTAGGAATTTCAAGTACTTTATTAATCGAGAAGTACAATATGTTGGGGGGTTTTAGCCCTATTACAGAAAGTGGTCACAAAATAAATAGGGAGCTATAGGGTTCTTGATAAGCATCCTCCTAGGTAAGGTTATACACCCTTTGATGGCATTTATAGCTTCATGCTTGGCTTCCTTTATACTTAGAGTTGTGCTCTCAATAGGTCCTAGCACCATTCTTCGGGATACTTCCCCATTTGGTCTTTTGAGATTCCTACCATGCCTTAGTCATTTGGGGAGATTCTAGGGTTGTATTCCTACAAGGATAGGGTGTTAAGTAGATCCATTCCTAGTTTTCTTGGTTCCTCTCTTGGGAGCCCATTGAAAATTTTAGGATAAATCCTATTAGTAAATATATTTTCTAGTCTTAGTTATATATTTAAGGAAATAGGCTCTGATACCACTCAAGTTGTCACGCCCCGAACCGGTTTGGTCGGATCCCCATGATCAACCCGCCACTCTCTTGGTTTGTTAAAGGGTTTCCCCTTATTATAAACCGTAAAGAGTAAAGCATGCTTTAAAGCTGCACCTTTTCCTGAAATAACATAAATCAAAACTGTATAATATTTTAAATATATGATACTTGTCTCACAGACGTCTTAGTTGATTGTCTTTAAGGGTAGGCTTTCTGAAATTTCCTAAAAGGGATATAAGGGAAGGGGATGAGTACAACGACTCAGTGAATGAGTTTTCAAAATTTTTAACTTTTAGGAAAAAGAATTGTATTGGAGTGTGCATGACTCCTTTATTTCAAAAATGCTTTCATTTCAAATCTTGGATTTTACCACCATTTCTTATTAATCACGGTGTGTCTTCAGCCAACACACATCCTTCATCATGAAGGTCAAACACACATTCGTAAGCTAGTAAGTCCACTGAATCCACTTGTGGCGTCGGAGCGACTTTACCGGCCACCTAGATAGAAGCACATCCACTTCTAGCCTAAGAATGAGTGGATGTACGTGATATCCGACCCTCAATCTTGAAATCAATTCTTTGTGTCCGTATGAGGACCGAGATCTCATTTGTCCCCTCCCCGGTCTCATGCGCTTGGTGCTAATCCAAATTTTGTGTGGTCACCTATTACGATGAACTGCCTTATACTCACCAAGTTGTCCAAGGCCCTTAGGACGCATCACTACCCCTCTTGGGCATCTTGATGGTCCCGGAATCATAGTGCATGCACAATCAGTATTTTCTTATCATGCCATATAATCTGTGGTTCCACTGGTCCAACGACCCCGACCCTTAACTCAACCTGCAACTGTTTGTCTAGACTGGTCCATCGACCTGTCATGTCACACTGCTGCTAGTTGACTGAGTATGTCGGTCCTGTCTTGGTACCATGGCCAAACAATTCATTTATTAAAGTTTTATGGCACATATCTCATGTTTTTTTATAAGCTCCTACTCGAGCCCACTGGCTTATGGCCCACTGTTCGATATTTTCAAAACCGGGCATAGTAGCCCTCAAGTTCCAAAACCGAGGCCCCCGACCTATACGAGCTATTCGAGTTCCCGTCAAGAAGGTCTCCCAAATCATTTAAGCATTGGCACACAGTCAGGGGAGTGCACTTCGAACAAAAATATATTTTCAACTATCCATCATTCCAACTGAGTATGAGGACGTCTCTGCTTGTAACCGATGAACGGGTTTTCCACTTCCATCAAGACAGTTTCATCATACCAACCGGGTATGATCTACTTACAACTGATAAATAGTTTTTCCCCATGATTTTCACATTACTTTTCTAAGTTGTGATGTTTAAAATACCACTAATTAATGGGTTTCCATTTTGAGGTACTTATCATTCCTAATCGGGTATGATATTAAATCCCACTCACAATTGGTAAGTGGTTTTTACCTTTAAATTGTGCTCATCATCCCAACCGGGTATGACATTAGTAAGTCCACTCACCTGTTAATGCAGTGTATTCCACTCAACCGTTTCTTTGCATTCACGCGAGCTTGTCCTTGCTGGCATTCCCAGTACTTCATATTCCTATACGATATGAACATACTTTTCGATATCCCTCAGCCTAATAGCCTTCATTCATTCCAAATAACTAAACTTTCTATTTATTTGCAATTAGGTCACTAAAGTTATTTTTCTTTAACTTTAAGTCCCTAATGCCGCTTTTTCCTCAAATTGAGTCCCAAAACTTTTAAAATTTATCTTAGGACCTCAATTTATTCAAATTCACAAAAAGGGGTTTAATTTCCCAAATTTCCAATTTGGTCGCCCAACTTTTCCAAAATTACCATTTTGCCCTTCCTATACAAAAATGGTAAGTTTCACCCCAAAAATTTCTAAAATCCCTCAATTGGCCCTTTAACATTTTATCATGCCTAATTGACCCTCAATTTTATAAAATTGCATCTTGGTCCTTCGAATTTTCCACAATCCCCAATTTTCCCCCAATTTCAACTCCTTAACACAACCAAATTTGATTTTATCAAATTGATCAATGAAAAACATCTAATTGTTGAAATTGAAGTTAAAACTGAGATCCTACATCTTTGTATGATTCAATAGCACTTTGAATCGTATGTTTTGATGCCAGAACGAGCTCAAACAGAGCTTGGCCGGAAATCTGGCTATAGAGAGAGAAACCTTCGATTTCTCACCGGTGAAGGCGCGGTGGTTTGTACTTTCTATCTGGGTAGATAGCTCTCGTCTTGAGGTTCATTCTAGAATCAAGAATTGCATCAATTGAGGCTGAATTAAGATAGAATTTCATCATCAAAATTCTGTCGGTTCTCTTTCTAGCACCGGCCAAAAATTGCAGAGGGGAGCCAAATTGGCTTACCTTTCAGTCCTAATTTGGCCGTGGGTGGGCTGAGGAAGTTTTGGAGGTGGGGGTGCTTGGTTTGGCTTGAGGAGGGCGCAAATTGGCCGATTTCAGCTCGGCTGAAATAGGGCAGCTTTGGTCCGCCGGAGCTGCTTCACTGTTCTATCACGACGGCGCTTCTCCAGCGACTGTCGGAGCAAACAAAGACTACAAGTGTGTAGCTGACTTCTCCCCAGTTCTAAAGAACCCGACCTCACCTTGTTTGGCTTAGAAAAGGGCTCAAGTTAGAGCTCTAGTTCGAGCTTCACTGGAAAATGGAGCAGTTGAGAGAGAATGGAGTTTTCAGGTGTGGAGAGGATGAATGGGGAGGGGGTCTTTATATAGTAAGCTCGGGGACTTCTTGGCCGTCTAATTGGTGCCTTAATGACGATCATTCATTGTTTGAAACTCCTTGGTTGGAGACTTTTCCGCTTCATCGGCGTTGTGCGATTTTCCGGCAAGTGAACAGTGCTATCATCTGAAGGAAGAAGATGACATTGTTCCGAACTAGACCAGATCAGTCCGAAGCAGGTTCAAAGCTTAAACCAGTCGGTTCACCCCCATTCGACCGAAGTTGTCAAATCTAAAAATTTCTAAATTCATCTACTCATTTTCTATCCAATAGTGGCCTCAAATCTCTAATTGGAATTTTTTAAGCCACCTAGAAAAATGAATTTAGAATCCGATTCAATCAGGTTTGGATCCGATTCACCTGAACTGGTTTGGTTTTCATCTCCAATTCATTCCCAAGTCCATTTCCATGACTTTTGGAACTCTTTGGGTCAGTCGGGATCAATAAATTTCCTGGTTTGCCCTTTCTTTGTCGGTTCTGGTTCATGTACCGACTTGGTTCATAAACGATTCATAAACCGGTTCAATCTAGTTAGATTTGGTTCATCTAAACCGGTCTGGTTTTTCTCTTCCAATTTGTCCTAAGGTTCTTTTCCAAGGTTTTATGAACACTTTGGATCACTTGGGAGTTGTAAATTTCCAAATTTCCCATTCCCAAATGATTGGGTTTGTGAACCGGTTTGGTTTTCTTACTCGGTTTGACCGGTTCTTTTCCCAATTGTCCTTAACTCAAAAGGGTGGGGTTTACAATACATTTCTTGCAGGTTCTGCCAACGGATGGTCTTTAGGTAGGTTTTCCCTCAGTTAGCCAAAAAGAGGTAAAGGGAGGGGGTGAGTTTGACAATTCAGTGAATGGGTGTTGGGAGATAGTATATAAACATATTTAATTTGGAGTGTGCCCGACTCCTTATTTCTTTCAAAAACATATTCTTTTCCTTTCATTCCCAGTTATTCAAAACCATTTCCTCATTTCCATATCAAGTGTGTTTAAGAAACAATACATGCCCTTCATCATGAAGGGATCACACATTGCAGGGTAACCCGTCCACTACACAAACTTGTGGCGTCGGAGCAACTTTACCGACCACCTAGATAGAACCATGTCCACTTTTACCCTGAGAATGAGTGAATGTTCACCACGTTCTACCCTCACACCTGAAATCATCTCCATGTCTGTATAAGGATAGATACCTCATCCTGACCCCACCCCGGTCTTATACGCATAAAGTTATGTCGAGCTTCACTAACTACTAGCACAACAAACTACCCTTATCTCCACCATGTTGTCCAGTCGCCCTTCGAACGCATCACTACCCATCTTGGGTGTCTTGATGGTCCCGAACCTCATGTGCATGCATAAACAAAGTTTTCCATAAAGCCAATTATCTTTGGTGCCACTGGTCCAATGACCCTGACCTGTAGGTTTTTGTCTAGACCAGTCCGTCAACCTGGTCTTGTCACACTGCCGCTAGTCCATCGAGTATGTCAGTCCTGTCTTGGTACCATGGCCAAATCACATAAATCATTCATTAAAAATTTTTATGACTTATTATCATGTTTGTTTACGAGCTCTTGCTCGAGCCAACTGCCCTTGGGCCCACTGTACGTGATTTTCCAAAAATCGGGCATTTTGGCACCCAAGTTCCAAAATCGAGGCCTTTGGCCTATTTGAGCTATTCGAGCTCTTGTAAAGGTCTCCCAAAATTTTTAAGCATTGGCATACAGTCAAGAGAGTACACTTTTTACAAAATTACTTTTCAACTAGTCTATCACACCAACCTGGTGTGATGACATCTCCGCTTTCAACCGGTAATGGGGTTTTCTACTTCTTTCCAAGAAGTTCATCATACCAACCAGGTATGATTTACTTACAACCGATAAGTAGTTTTTCCGCATATTTCTCACATCACCTCAACCAGGTGTGATGTTAAAATTCCACATAGTAGTTGTTTTTCATTTCCGAGGTGCTCATCATCCCAACCGGGTATGATGTGAATAATCCCACTCACCCGATATTCACAGTGTTTTCCTTCTTAGTCGGCTTTTTGCCTCCACGTGAGATTATCCTTGCTAGAATTCCGGTCATTCATGTTCCTGCACGATTTGGACATCCTTGTTTATTAACAATTGACATGATATCCGTAATTCCTCACGTATGAGCACAATGTCCAAACTTTTTAGTTAATTGTATTTAGGTCCCTAAAGTTCCTCTTCTTTGACTTTAGGTCCATAATGCTAACTTTTCCCTAGATTTAATCCCAAAACTTTCTAAAATTCACTTTGGATCCTCAATTTACTCAAAATCACTTAAGAGGTTCAAGTTTTCCAAATTTCCAATTTGGTCCCTAACTTTTCAAAAATTACCATTTTGACCCTACTTTACATAAATGGCAATTTGGCCCCAATTATTTTAAAAAATTGACCAATTGGTCGTCCAACATCTTTTTTATGGCCAATTGGCCCTCAATTTTGGGAAATTGCAATTTGATCCCTCAATTTTACGAAATTTCCAAATTTCTCCAAATTCCCCCCTTTCACACTGGCTGAATTTAATTTCATCAAATTGGCCATTCAATCGGGGTTAATTGATCCAATTGCAAGTATGGGTCAGTTCTTACACTTCCATACAATTAAGTGGGGCTTTGAATCAATGAAGCATCGTCGGAAAATTAAACTTAGAGAGAGGAATCTTTGAAAGCTTACCATGGGAGGTGCAGCGGTCCCAGCTTTCAATTAGGGCAGGTAACTCTCGTTCTCATAATAATCTTAGGATCAAGAATTGCAACAATTCATGTCAAATTGAATGAGAGTTTGGTAAGTGAAGTTTCATTGTTTCTCTCTTTAACGCTGATCGAAATTTATAGAGGGGAGCCAAATTGGCTTACCTTTCAGCTCTAATTCGATCGTTTGAGGGTTGTGGAAGTGTTGGGAGAGCTTAATTTGGCCTAAGGTGGGTTCAATTTGGCTGTTTTCAGCTTGTCCAAAACACGGCAGCTTCAGTCTACCAGAGCTGCTTCATTGTTTGTTTATGCCAATGCTTCTCTGTCTATCCTTAGATCAAATGGTGACCACCGTTGGGTAGCTGACTTCTCCCCGAGTCTAAGGAACTCGACCTCACCTTCTTTGGCTCAGAAAAATGTCCAAGTGGAGCTCTAGTTTGAGCTTCACTAGAAATTGGAGCAATAGAGAGAGAGAGAAAGGAGTTTTCATGTGTGAGGAGGATGAATGAGGAGGAGCTCTTTATATAGGAAGCTCGGGGACTACTTGGACATCCGATTGGTGCCTTTATGGTGATCATTCATGGCTAAAATGCCTTGAATAGAGACTTTTCATAGGTCAAGTTCTCTTCCAGTTCTAGTGGAGGTTGGTTCATCACATGGCTAGTGTAAACCTCGTCCCTTTAAAACAAGGAAACCGAGGAAAGAGCAGGTCAACACGAGAGAAAAAACCAAAACAGTTCACAAACCCAATCATAAGGGAATAGACAATTTTCTAAGCCAAACAAGGTTCATAAAACCAGACCAGTTCAGGAGAACCGGATCCGAACCAAATTGAACCAATTTTTGAATTGAGTTGGTTCATGAATCGGAACCTATAGAGAAAGGGAAATCCGAGAAATTTATGGATCCCGAGTGACCTAAGAAGTCACAAAAGTCATAAAAAAAAGACTTTAAGATGAATTGGAGACAAAAAATAAACAAGTTCAAGTGAAGTGGATCCAAATTGGATTGAACCGGTTTGGACCGGTTTGAACCACTATTGAACCAAATGCTAAATTCATTTTTCTAAGTGGCTTAAAAAATTCAAATTTGAGATTTGAGGCCACCATTGGATAGAAAATGAATTTATATAAATTTAGCAAAGTTTAGATTTGAAAATTTTGGTCAAATCGGGGGCGAACTGCCCGGTTTAAGCTTTGAACCCAGTTTGGACCTGTCCGGTCCAGTTTGGAACAATGTCGTCTTCTTCCTTTAGATGATAGCATTGCTCACTCGCCGAAAAATCGCGCAGTGCCGGTGAAGCTGAAAAGTCTCCAGCCAGGGAGTTTCCAGCAATGAATGACTGCCATTAAGGTACCAATCAGATGGCCAAGAAATCCCCGAGCTTCCTATATAAAGAGCCCCTCCTCATTCATCCTCTCCACACCTAAAAACTTCTTTCTCTCTAAACTACTCCCATTTCCAGCGAAGCTCGAGCTAGAGATTCCACATGGGCACTTTTCTAAGCCAAACAAGGTGAGGTCAGGTTCTTTAGAACTGGGGAGAAGTCAGCTACACGCCTGTAGTATCCATTTGCTCGAGAGAGTCATCGGAGAAGCGCCGGCGTGATCGAACAGTGAAGTAGCTCCGGCAGACCGAAGCTGCTCTGTTTCGGTTGAGCTAAAATCGGCCAATTCGAGCCCTTCTCAGGCCAAACCAAGCCCTCCCAATGCCTCCACAACCCTCCTACTACTGAATTAGAGCTGAAAGGTAAGCCAATTTAGCTCCTCTCTGTAATTTCTGATCGGTGCTAGAGAGAGAATCGTAAAACTTCGATAATAAAATTCTTACTCAATTTGGCATCAATTGATGAAATTCCTAATTCTAGGATAAACCTCAGGATGAGAGCTACTTGCCCAAATTGAAAGCTCGGACCGCTATGCCCCTGACGTTAATCTTTCTCTCTCTAAGTTCAGTTTTCCGGTAAAGCTCCGTTTGAGCTCATTCCGTCACCAAATTGTGCGATACAAAGTGCAATTGAATCATATGAAGGTGTATGAACTCCAATGTAACTTCAATTTCAATAATTAAACTCATTTGGTCAATCAATTTGATTAAATCAAATTCAGCAGAGTTAGAATGTTGAAATTGACAGAAAATTGGGGGAAATTTGGGAATTTTGAAAATTAGAGGGACTAAAGTGTAATTTCATAAAATTGAGGACCAATTGGGCATGAAAAAAATGTAGGAGGAGAAATTGAGCAATTTTTGGAATTTTTGGGGCAAAACTTATCATTTTTGTAAAGTAGGGGCAAAATGGTAATTTTAGAAAAGTTGGGGGACCAAATTGGAAATTTGGGAAATTAAACCCCCTTTTGTGAAATTGAATAAATTGAGGTCCCAAGGTGAGTTTTAAAAGTTTTGGTACTCAATTTGAGGAAAAACTGACATTAGGACTTAAAGTTAAAAAAAATAACTTTAGGGACCTAATTGCAAATAAATAAAAAGTTTGGTTTTCTCATTCATTTCGAATGAATGAAGGCTATTATGTCAAGGGATAATGAACAAGGTTGTTCATATTGTTTAGGAACACGAAGTACTAGGAACGCTAATAAGGACAAGTTCACACGAATACAAAGAACCGATCTAGTGGAATTCACTACTTTAACGGGCGAGTGAGATTTTTATATCATACCTGCTTGGGATGATAAATGCCTCGAAAATGAAAACCCACTACTTAGTTGTATTTTAAACTTCACAACTTAGATGAGTGGTGTGAAAATGACATGAAAAAACTACTTAATGGTTGTAAGTAGATCATACCCGGTTGGTATGATGAAACTTACTCGGAGGAATTGGAAAACCCGTTCATTGGTTATGAGCGGAGATATCCTCATACTTGGTTGGTATGAGAGATAGTTGAAAATATATTTTTGTCGGAAGTGCTCTCCCCTGACTGTGTGCCACTGCTTAAATGATTTGGGAGACTTTCTTTATGGGAGCTCGAATAGCTTTGTTAGGCTGGAGGCCTCGATTTTGGAACTTGGGGGCTATTGGATCCAATTTTGAAAATCTCGAACAAAGGGCCATAGGCCAGTTGGTATGAGCAGGAGCTCGTAAACAAACATGAATCATATGCCATGAAAACTTGAGTAATTGAATTGTTTGGCCATGGTACCAAGACAGGACTGACATACTCAGTCAACTTGTGACTATGCGACATGACAGGTCTTCAGACTAGTAAAGACAAACAGCAGCAGGTTGAGTTGATGGTTGGGGCCATTGGACCAGTGGCACCAAAGATTATATGGGATGATGTGAAAATACTGATTGTGCATGCACTGTGATTACGGGACCTTCAAGACGCCCAAGAGGGGTAGTGATGCATCCTAGGGCCCTTGACGATCTGTTGGATATAAGGGTAGTTAGTCGTACTAGGTGACCTAGTGAAGCTCAATGTAGCTTCAAGCGCACGAGACCGGGGTGGGGACAGGATGAGGTCTCTATCCTCATACGGACATGGAGAATTGTTATGGGATTGAGGGTTGGATGTCACGAACATCCACTCATTCTCAAGTCACTCCGACACCACAAGTGGGTTCAGTGGACATACTAGCCTACGAATGTGTGATTGACCTTCATGATGAAGGATCTGTGTTAGGTGATGACATGCTGTGATTAATAATAAATGGTGATAAAAATTGGAAATTTGAAAAGAAAGGTTTTGAAAAAGAATAAGGAGTCATGTACTCACCCCCTCCCTTATATCCTTTTTAGGTAACCCCAGAAAGCCTACCCTAAATACCACCAACTAATACACTTGTAAGACAGGTTTGCTCAACTAATACGTCTTTAAGGACAGGCTTTCCTAGACTACCTGAAAGTGATATAAGGGAGTGGGTGAGTACGACTACTCAGTAAATGGGTTTCAAATGGTTTAACTTTCAAATTTTAAGAAAAATATTTATATTGGAGTGTACAGACTCCTTACTTTTCAAAAATCCCTTCATTTAAAAATTCTGGTTTTCCACCATTTCTTATTATCACAGTGTGTCATCACCCAACACACATCCTTCATCATGAAGGTTACATACATTCGCAGGTCAACACGACCATTGAACCCACTTGTGGCTTCGGAGCGACTTTATCGGCCGCCTAGATAGAAGTACGACAACTTCTACCTTGAGAATGAGCAGATGTACATGACATCCAACCATTAATCTTGAAATCGGTTCTTTGTGTCCATATGAGGACAGAGACCTCATCTCGTCCCCACCCCGGTCTCATGCGCTTGGTGCTACTCCAAATTTTGCACGGTCACCTAGAACGATGAACTGACCTTATACTCACCGGGTCGTCCAGGGCCCTTAGGACGCATCACTACCACTCATGGGCTTCTTGATGATCCCATACTCATAGTGCATGCACAAACAATATTTTCTTATTATGCCATGTAATCTGTGGTGTCATTAGTCCAATGGTCTCGACTTTCAACTCAACCTGCAGTTGTTTGTCTTGACTAGTCCGGAGACCGGTCATTTTGCACTATTTCTAGTTTACTAAGAATGTCGGACCAGCCTTGGTACCATGACCATAAAATTTACTTATTAAAATTTTATGGCACATATATCATGTTCGTTTACGAGCTTCTGCTCATGCCCATTGGCCTATGGCCCACTGTGCGAGATTTTCAAAAAACCAGGCATATTAGCCCCCAAGTTCCAAAACCGAGGCCCTCGGCCTTTAAGAGCTATTCGAACTCCCGTCGAGAAGGTCTTCCAAATTGTTTAAGCATTGACACACAGTTAGGGAAGAACACAGTATGTTTCAAGGAAGTTTCATCATACCAATCGGGTATGATCTACTTACAAGCGGTAAATAGTTTTTTCGCTTGGTTTTCATATCACTACTCTAAGTCATGATGTTTAAAATACCACATAGTAGTGGGTTTTCATTTCGATGAGCTTACCATCCCCAATCGTGTATGACATAAATTCCACTTAGTTGAGTTCCGTCCCTAGTAAGCTGGATCTTGACTGGCGTTCCCAATGTTTCGTTCTCTACACGAAATGAACATAGTTGTTCATTATTCTTTGTCCTAATTGCCCTCATTCGATACAAATGAATGAGAAAATCTAACTTTATATATATTTGTAATTAGGTCCCTAAAGTTATTTTTCTTTAACTTTAAGTCACTATTGCCGAATTTTTCCTCAAATTGAGTCTCAAAACTGTTTAAAATTTATCTTTGGACCTCAATTTATTAAATTTTCCAAACAGGGGTTTAATTTCCCAAATTTCCAATTTGATTCCTTAATTTCTCCAAAATTACCATTTTGCCCGTCCTTTACAAAAATGGTAAATTTTGTCCCAAAAACTCTAAAATTTCTCAATTGGCCCTCTAATATTCTTATCATGACCAATTGACCCTCAATTTTAGAAATTTTTATTTTGGTCCCTCGAATTTCAAAAATCCCCAAATTACCTTCAATTTCAACTCTTTAACATAGCCGAATTTGATTTTATCAAATTGACCGATCAAACACCTCTAATTGTTGAAATTGAGTTTCTACATGTTCATACGATTCTATAGAACTTTGAATCATAGGTTTTAATGTCGGAACAAGCTCAAATGGAGCTTAGTCAAAAAATAGACTATAGAGAGAGAAAGCTTCGATTTCTGACCGGTGAGGGCACAACGGTCTTAGCTTTCTATTTGGGTAGGTAGCTCTCCTCCAGAGATTCTTCCTAGGATTAAGAATGAAATCAATTGATATCAAATTGGATTAGAATTTCATCATTGAAATTCGACAGACTCTCTTCTAACACTGATCGGAAATTGCAAAGGGGAGCAGAATTGGCTTACCTTTCGGTCCTAATTCGACCGTGGAAGGGCTGAAGAGGTGTAAAGAGAGCTTGGTTTGGCATGGGGAGGGCTTTTGATTTCAACTTGATCGAAACAGGGCAATTTCAGTCCACCGGAGCTACTTGACTGTTCGATCATGCTGATGCTTTTCCGGTGACGCTTGGAATGAACTAATGTCACCATCGTGTACTGACTTCTCCCTGGTTCTAATGAACCCAACCTCGCATTCTTTGGCTCAGAATTGACCCTATATCGGAACTCTAGTTCGAGCTTCACCGAAAAACTAAGCAACTGAGAGAGAGTGAGCTTTTCAGGTGTAGAGAGGACAAATGGAGAGGGGCTCTTTATATAGGGAGCTCGAGGACCTGTTGGCCGTCCGTTTGGCACTGTTATGACAGGCATTGATGACCTAAAATGTACCAAACAGAAACATTTCTTCTTCGTCGGTGATGCTTTGATTTTCCGGTGAGTGAACAGTGTTGTCATCCTGAGGAAGAAGATGACACTGTTTCGAACCGGACTGGACCGGTCCGAACCATGTTCAAAGCTTAAACCGGTCGGTTCACCCCCCATTCAACCGAGTTTTTCAAATCTAAAAATTTCTCAATTCATGTATATTCATTTTCTATCTAATGGTGGTCTCAAATCTCAAATTTGAAAATTTTAAGCCTCCTAGAAAAATGAATTTAGCATCCGGTTCAATAGTGATTCAAACCGGTCCAAACCGGTTCAATCCGGTTTGGATCTGGTTCACCTAAACCGGTTTGATTTTCATCTCCAATTCATTCTCTAGTCCATTTTTATGACTCCTCTGGTTCCTTAGGTCATTTAGGATGCATAAAATTCCCGGTTTACCATTTCTTTCTCAATTGCGGTTCACAAATCGGCTCGATTCTTAAACCGGTTTAATCTGATGCGGGTCCGGTTCACCCGAACCGATCTGGTTTTTCTCTCCCACATTGTTCTAAGGTTCCTTCCCAAGGATTATAATTCTCTTTGAATCACAAGGGATCCATAAACTTCTTGGTTTAGCCATTCTCTATTGGTTCTGGTTCATGAATCGACTCGGTTCATAAACAGGTTCTATCTGATTCAGACCCGATTCTCTTAAACTGCTTCGATTGTTCCTCCTCATTTCATCCTAGGGTTCTTTTCCCAAGTTTATGAGCCTTTTTGAGTCACATGGGAGTTAGAAATTTTAAAATTTGCTCATCCCCTAATAATTGGGCTTGTAGACCAATTCAGTTTAAAGATTCAATGTTACTGGTTCTTTCCTCGATTTTCTCATTACTAAAGGATGGGGTTTACAACTCTCCCCTCCTTTTAGGGGTTTTGTCCTCAAAATAGTTACACGTTAAATAACTGAGGATAACTATCCCTCATCATAGACTTCAGGCGATAAGTCAAACTCAAGTAATGTGTAAGTAGGAGGACGACATCAAAAGATGCCATATGAGTTATAGAGGAATTTATTCATAATGAATTATAATGGGAAGAACATGGATGGGGGTAAGAAGGGATATAGAATGAGAAGAGATCTTAAAGAGAAAACACACCAGTAGAAATGAAAAATGGGATATGAAACTACAAGTTTAAAATATGACAACGAGTATCAGGAAGTTCAAAGGAATGAAGGTTGAATGACCGAATAAGGAACTTCGGAGAAGATGAATAAGTGTGAAAACTAATATGGTTATAGGTATGTACAATCAAAGACATCAGGAAGAATGTCATGTGATAAGGGGGCAGGTAAACCCAACCAACTTAAGGAAATACATTGGAGCAAGGAAAGTTCTATGAGTAGGACATAACGAAGTCAATCATAAAGTGATAAACAAAGAATGAGGAAGGTATCTATGCAGGGATGAAGATGTAAACCCCACCCTTTTAAACTAAGCAAAACCGGGAAAAAACCAATCAAATCGAGTGAGAAAATCAAACCGGTTCACAAACCCGATCATTTGTGAATGGGCAATTTGGGAATTTACAACTCCTGAGTGATCCAAAGGGTTCATAATACCATGGAAAAGAACCTTAGGATGAATTGGAAGAGAAAAACCAAACCAGTTTGGATGAACCGGATCCAACTGGATTGAACTAATTTATGAACCGAGTCGGTTCATGCACCGGAACCGATAGACAACGGGCAAATCAGTGAAATTCAACTCCCTTGTGCTCCAAAGAAATTTATAAACCTTGTGAAGGAACCTTAGAACAAAGTGGGAGAGAAAAACTAGATTGGTTTGGGTGAACCGGATTAAGGACCGAGGCAATTTATGAACTAGAATCGATAAAGAGATGGTAAACCAGAAATTTTATGGACCCTAAGTGACCCAAGAAGTCACAAAAGACATGGAAATGGACTTGTGAAGGAATTGAGGGTGAAAACAAAACTGGATCAGGTGAACCGGATCCGAACTGGTTTGGACCGGTTTGAACACTATTGAACCGGATCCAAAATTCATTTTTCTATGTAGCTTAAATAATTAAAATTTGAGATTTGAGGCCATTATTAGATAGAAAATGAATTTAGATAAATTTAGAAATTTTTAGATTTGAAAAACTCGGTGATGTGAATCAAATTGGGCACACTATGATTTACAAGTTAAGGGCCAAAAGATTTGAAGAAGCATTGAATGGACTAATTGGAGCAATTGAAGAAACCCAAGTGGAAGTCCAAAGGAAGAGTACAATAAGATTTCAAGCCCAAAGAAAGAGCCCAATAAGATCTCAAGCCCAAAAGAAGAGCCCAATAAGATCTCAAGAAAATAATTCAAATTTGAATTTCAAGTGAGAGATTTATTAACATAATAAATCTTCTAGAATATTGCATAATAAAATAATATATTTTCAAATATGTCTAAGATAAATATATATAAAATATGTCTATAAATAAATATTTATAAAATATATTAGGAATATTTTCTATATGAAAAGTTATATGGTTGGCATGTCAACCATAATATTTTATTTCCTTATTTAGATAATAGCTAATATTATCACGTGCCTATAAAGGCTAACTTTAGAGCATTGTAAAGATAGATTTTTTATTTCAATTTTATTATGAGACTTATGTCTTGTTTCTCTTTTGAGAGAACTTTTGAACTTATGAGGTTTTTATTTGTGGCGTTCAAGCAATCAAACTTATCACTAGGGTTTTCTAGGAGCTCTTCTTAGAAGTGTTTGATGTGGTATTTACATCTATCGATACCTTGTTTTCTCAACCAAACAAGATATATTTCATTCTTTTTACTTGTGTCGTGAAAGTCTTGGGGTCTATTCCATATTTACTATAGGGTGTCGTTAGTATATTGGCAAGGTTCGCATCACTTAGTCAAATGAGGGGTGAATTGGCCGGTTTAAGCTTCGAACCCGCTTCGGTCCAGTCCGGTCCAGTTCGGAACAGTGTCACCTTCTTCCTCAGGATGACAGCACTATTCACTCGCCGGAAAATCGAAACAGCGTCAGCGAAGAAGAAACACTTCCGTTCGGTACGTTTCAAGTCTTCAATGCCTGTCACAACAATGCCAAACGGATGACCAACGGGTCCCCGAGCTCCCTATATAAAGAACCACTCTCCATTCGTCCTCTCCACACCTAAAAACCTCATTCTCTCTCGGTTGGTTAGTTTTTCTAGGGGAGCTCAAACCAGAACTCTAATATAGGGTCTTTTCTGAGCCAAACAAGGCGAGGTTGGGATTTTTTGAACTGGGGAGAAGTCAGCTACATGCCTGTAGTCTCCGTTTACTCCGAGGGTCGCCGAAGAAATGCTAGTGTGATGAAACAGTGAAGCAGCTCCGGTGGACCGGAGTTGCCCGATTTCGGCCGAGTTGAAATCGGCCATTTTGAGCCCTACTCGGGCCAAACCAAGACCTCCCAACACAGCCTCAACCCTTCCACGGCTGAATTAGGACTGAAAGGTAAGCCAATTCGGCTCCCCTTTATAATTTCTAATCGGTGTTAGAGAGAGATTCGACCAAATTTCAATGACAAAATTCTAATCTAATACAACATCAATTGATGCGATTCTTGATTATAGGATGAACCTCAGGACGACAGGTATCTGCCCAGATCAAAAGGTTTGACCATCAGGGCCTCACCAGTGAGTAATCGAAGCTTTCTCGCTCTACAGTCTATTTTCCGGTGAAGCTCCGTTTGAGCTCATTCCGGTGTTAAAATTCGTGATCCAAAGTTCTATGGAATCATATGAACATGGAGAAACTCAATTTCAACAATTAATGGTGTTTGATTGGTCAATTTGATGAAATCAAATTCGACTGTGTTAAAGAGTTGGAATTGGGGAGAAAATTGGGGGAAATTGTGGATTTTAAAAAATTTGAGGGACCGAAATGCAATTTCCTAAAATTGAGGGTCAATTGGGCATGATAAAAATGTTAGAGGGCCACTTGAGGAATTTTAGAATTTTTGGGGTGAAACTTACCATTTTTGTAAATGAATGGGCAAAATGGTAATTTTAGAAAACGTTGGGGGACCAAATTGGAAATTTGGAAAATTAAACCCCTTTTTGTGAAATTGAATAAATTGAGATCCTATGATAAATTTTAAAAGTTTTGGGACTCAATTTGAGGAAAAAACCAACATTAGGGACTCAAAGTTAAAGAGAAATAACTTTAGGGACCTAATTGCAAATAAATGAAAGTTTGACTTTCTCATTCATTTCAAATGAATGAAGGCCATTAGGCCAAAGGATAATGAACCGAAATGTTCATATCATGTAGGAACACGAATTACCGGGAATGCCAGCAAAGACAAGCTCGCGTGAATACAAAGAACCGGTTTAGTGGAATTCACGACATTAACGGGTGAGTGGGTTTACTAGCATCATACCCGGTTGGGATGATGAGCACAACTTACCGGTTGTGAGTGGAATTTTATGTCATACCCGATTGGGGATGATAAGCACATCGACATGAAAATCCACTACTATGTGGTATTTTAAACAGCATGACTTAGAGTCGTGATGTCAAAAACCATGTGGAATAACTACTTACTAGTTGTAAGTAGATCATACCTGATTGGTATGATGAAACTTCCTCGAAGGAAGTTGGAAATCCGTTCATCGGTTATGAACGGAGATGTCCATATATCGGGCCGGTATGATGGACAGTGAAAACATACTTTTGTCGGAAGTGTTCTCCCCTGATTGTGTGCCAATGCTTAAACAATTTGGGAGACCTTCTCGACGGGAGCTCGAATAGCTCTTAAAGGCAGGGGGCCTCAGTTTTGGAACTTGGGGACTAATATGACCGATTTTGAAAATCTTGCATAGTGGGCCATAAGCCAATGGGCACGAGCAGAAGCTCGTAAACGAACATGATATATGTGCCATAAAACTTTAATAAGTAAATTGTATGGTCATGGTACCAAGGCTGGTTCGACATTCTCAGTCAACTGGCAGCAGTACGACATGACCGGTCTCTGGACTGGTCAAGACAAACAACTACAGGTTATGTTGAAAGTAGGGACCGTACGACTAATGACACCACAGATTACATAGCATAATATGAAAACTTTGTATGTGCATGCACTATGAGTACGGGATCATCAAGACACCCATGAGGGGTAGTGATGCGTCCTAAGGGTTCTGGACGACTCGATGAGTATAAGGGCAGTTCGTCGTTCCTGGTGACCGTGCGAAATTTGGAGTAGCACCAAGCGCATGAGACTGGGGTGGGGATGGGATGAGGTCTCTGTTCTCATACGGACACGAAGTGTCACACCCCGTCCTGGTTTGATTGGATCCCCGTGATCAACCTGCCACTCTCCTGGTTTATTAAAGGATTTCCCCTTATTGTAAACCGTAAAGAGTAAGGCGTCCTTTAACCTGCACATTTTCCTGGAATAACATAATCAAATCTGCATGAAATTTAAAACTTTATATACTTGTCTTATAGGCATCTTAGTTGACGGTCTTTAAGGGGAGGCTTTCCGATTTTTCCTGAATGGAAAGAGACCTCATCCTATCCCCATCTCAGTCTCATGCGCTTGGTGCTACTCCAAATTTTGCACAGACACCTGGAACGACAAACTGCCCTTATAGCCACCAGGTCGTCTAGTGTCCTTAGGACGCATCACTACCCCTCATGGGCGTCATGATGATCCCGTACTCACAGTGCATGCACAAACAATGTTTTCTCATATTGCCATGTAATCTGTGGTGCCACTGGTCCAACGGCCCTAACTCTCAACTTAACCCGCAGTTGTTTGTCTTGACTGGTCCTTCGACCTGTCATGTTGCACTGTCGCTAGTTGACTGAGCATGTCGGTCCTATCGTAGTACCATGGCCAAAAAATTCACTTATTAAGTTTTATGGCACATATATCATGTTTGTTTACGAGCTCTTACTCGTGCCAACTGGCCTTGGGCCCATTGTACGAGATTTTCAAAATCAGACATTTAGCCCCCAAGTGCAGAAACCGAGGCCCCGGCCTATCAGAGCTATTCGAGCTCCCGTCGAGAAAGTCTCCCAAATTGTTTAAGCATTGGCACACAGTCAGGGGAGAGCACTTCCGACAAAAATAGGTTTTTACTGTCCATCATACCGACCAGTATAAGGACATCTCCGTTCATAACCGATGAATTGGTTTTCAACTTCCTTCGAGGAAGTCTCATCATACCAACCGGGTATGATTTGCTTACAACCCGTAAGTAGTTTTTCCGCATAACTTTCACATCACTTTCTCTAAGTAATGATGATTAAAAATACCACTAAGCAGTGGGTTTTTATACTGAGGTACTTATCATCCCCAACTAGGTATGATATAAAATTCCCAGTCACAACTGGTAAGTGGTTTTTAATTTTAAGTTGTGCTCATCATCCCAACCGGGTATGATGTTAGTAAACCCACTCACCCGTTATTGCCGTGAATTCCACTAGACTGGTTCTTTGTATTCACGCGAGCTTGCCCTTGCTAGCGTTCATTATTACTCGGCATAACAGCCTTTATTCATTTCCAATGAATGAGAAAATCCAAACTTTTAGTTATTTGCAATTAGGTTCCTAAAGTTATTTCTCTTTAACTTTAAGTACCTAATGTTGGTTTTTCCTCAAATTGAGTCCCGTAACTTTTAAAATTTATCATGGGACCTCAATTTATTCAATTTCACCAAAAAGGGGTTTAATTTCCCAAATTTCCAATTTGGTCCCCCAATTTTTCCAAAATTACCATTTTGCCCTTCTTTTACAAAAAATGGTAAGTTTTTCCCCAAAAATTCCAAAATTCCTCAATTGGTCCTCCAACATTATTTTCATGTCCAATTGACCCTCAATTTCATAAAATTGTATTTTGGCCCTTTGAATTTCGAAAATCCCCAATTTTTCCCCCAATTTGAACTCTTCAACACTACCGAATTTAATTTCATCACGCTCTTTGGAGTTGTAAACCCCGCTCTTTGGAGTCAAGGAAAACGGGGAAAGAACCGATCAAACTAAGTGAGAAAACCAAACTGGTTCATAAACTCGATTATTGAGGAATGGGGAAATTAGGGAAATTCCAACTCCCTTATAATCCAAAAGGATTTATAAACCTTAGGAAGGAATCTTAGAACCAAGTGGGGGAGAAAAACTAGATCGGTTCGAGTGAACAGGACCTGAACCGAATTGAGCCAATTCAGGAAACAAGTCGGTTTATTAATCGAAACTGATAGAGAGAGGGAAAAGTAGGTAATATATGGACCCCAAGTGACCTAATGAGTCACATAAGTCATGAAAAAGGACTTTAGGATGAATAGGGCATTAAAACCAAACCGGTTCAAGTGAACCGGATCCGAACCTGATTGAACCGGTTTGGATCGGTTTGAACCACTATTGAATTGGATGCTAAATTCATTTTTCTAGGTGGCTTAAAAAATTCAAATTTGACATTTGAGGCCACCATTAGATAGAAAAATGAATTTAGATGAATTTAGAAATTTTTAGTTTTAAAAAATTCGGTCGAATTGAAGGTGAACCAGTCGGTTTAAGCTTTGAACCCAATTCAGACTGGTTCGGTCTAGTTCAAAATATTGTCATCTTCTTCCTTTAGATGATAGTATTATTCACTCGCCAGAAAATTGAAGCAGCACCGGTGAAGAAGAAATATGTCCATTAAGTACATTTCAGGCTATCAATAACTGTCATAAAGGTGTTAAACGGATGGTCGATGTCACGCCCCAACCCTGTTTTGTTGGATCCCCGTGATCAACCCGCCACTCTCCCGGTTTATTAAAGGGTTTCCCCTTATTATTGACTGTAAAGAGTAAGGCGTCCTTTAAACCTGCCCCTTTTTCAGGAAAAACATAAACAAAACTGCATAAGAATTTATATTAATAATAATTGTATCACAGGCATCTTAGTTGATGGTCTTTAAGGGTAGGCTTTCCACAATCTCCTGCAAAGGATATAAAGGAGGGGTGAGTACAACTACTCAGAGAATGGGTTTTCAAAAGTTTAGACCTTTCAAAAAACATTTATTATTGGAGTGTGCCAAACTCCTTTCTTTCAAAACCATTTCATTTGAAATCTTGGGTTTATCACCATTTTTTTTAACTACGGTGTGTAATCACCCAACACACATCTTTCATCATGAAGGTTACACACATTCACATGTCAGCATGACCATTGAACCCATTGGTCGCTTCGGAGCGACCTTACCGGCCACCTGGATAAAAGTAAGTTTACTTCTACTGTGAGAATGAGTGGATGTTCACGACATCCGACCCTCATTCCCGGAATAAATTCTTCATGGCTATTATGAGGATAGAGACCTCATCCTATAAATTCTTCATAGTTCCAAAACCGAGGCCCCTGGCCTATAAGAGCTATTCGAGCTCCCGTCAATAAGGTCTCCCAAATAGTTTAAGCATTGGCATATAGTCAGGGGAGAACACTTTCGACAAAATAGATTTTCACTGTCCATTACACCGACCGGTATAAGGACATCTCCGTTCATAACTGATGAACGGGTTTTCAACTTCCCTCGAGGAAGTCCCATCATACCAACAAGTTATGATCTACTTAAAACCGGTAAGTAGTTTTTCTGCATAATTTTTACAACACTTTCTCAGTTGTAATGATTAAAACACCACTAAATAGTAGGTTTTTATATTGGGGTACTTATCATCCCCAACCGGGAATGATATAAAATCTCATTCACCCGTTAACGCAGTGAATTCCACTAGACCAGTTCTTTGAATTCACGCGAGCTTGTCCATGCTTGCGTTCCCGGTACTTCGTATTCCTACATGATATGAACATCCTTGTTCATTATTACTCGACTTAACAACCTTCATTCATTTCAAATGAATGAGAAAACTGAAACTTTTTATTTATTTGAATTAGGTCCCTAAAGTTATTTCTCTTTAACTTTAAGTCCCCAAATGCCAGTTTTTCCTCAAATTGAGTCCCGAAACTTTTAAAATTTATCTTGGCACCTCAATTTATTCAATTTCACAAAAAGGGGTTTCATTTCCCAAATTTCCAATTTGGTCCCCCAACTTTTCCAAAATTACCATTTTGCCCTTCCTTTACAAAAATGGTAAGTTTTGCCCCAAAAATTTCAAAATACCTCAATTGGTCCTCCAACATTATTGTCATGCCCAATTGACCCTCAATTTCATAAAATTGCATTTTGGTCCTTTGAATTTCGAAAATCCCCAATTTTTCCCCCAATTTCAACTACTTAGCACAGCCGAATTTGATTTCATCAAATTCAAACACCTCCAATTGTTGAAATTGAAGTTAAAATTGAGTTCCTCCATCCTCTTACAATTCAATAGCACTTTAAATCACAAGTTTTGACGCCAGAATGAGCTCAAATGGAGCTTCGCCGGAAAATAGACTCTATAGAGAGAAAGCTTCGATTACTCTCTAGTGAGGGCACAACAATCCAAGCTTTCGATCTAGGCAGATAGCTCTTATCCTAATGTTCATTCTAGAGTCAAGAATTGCATCAAATGATGCCAAATTGAGTTAGAATTTCATCATTGAAATTTTGTCGGTTCTCTCTCTACCACCGGTCGAAAATTACAGAGGGGAGTTGAATTGGCATACCTTTTTGTCCTAATTCGACCGTGGGAAAGCTGAGGAAGTGTTGGGAAGGCTTGGTTTGGCCTGAGGAGGGCTCAAAATGGCCGATTTCAACTTGGCTGAAATAGGGTAGCTTTAGTCCACTGGAGCTACTTCACTGTTTCATCACGCCGGCATCTCGTCGACGACCCTCGGAGGGAACGGAGACTACATATGTGTAGTTGACTTGTCCTAATTCTAAAGAACCCGACCTCACCTTGTTTAGCTTAGAAAAGACCACATGTCAGAGCTCTGGTTCGAGCTTCACCGAAAAATGGAGCAGTTGAGAGAGAATGGAGTTTTCAAGTGTGGAGAGGATGAATGGGGAGGGGCTCTTTATATAGGGAGCTCGAGGATGCGTTGGTCGTCCGTTTGGCACCGTTATAATAGAAATTGAAGGCCTGAAATGCCCCAAACAAAAGCGTTTCTTCTTCTCCAATGTTTTTTCAATTTCCCGACGAGTGAACAATGCTCTCATCCTAAGGAAGAAGACGACACTATTCCGAACCGGACCAGACCGATCCAAACCAGGTTTAAAGCTTAAACCAGCTAGTTCACCCCTCATTCGATCGAGTTTTTTTAATCTAAAAATTTCTAAATTCATTCTCTATCCAATGGTGGCCTCAAATCTCCAATTTGAGTTATTTAAGCCACCTAAAAAAATAAATTTAGGATTCGGTTCAGTAGTGGTTCAAACCAGTCTGAACCGGTTTGGTTTTCATCCCCAATTCCTTCACAAGTCCATTTCCATGTCTTTTGTGACTCCTTGGATCACTTAGGGTCAAACAATTCCTGGTTTACCATCTCTTTATCAATTTTGGTTCATAAACTGACTCGATCCTTAAATTGGTTCAATTCGGTTTGGGTTCGGTTCACCTGAACCGATCTGGTTTTTCTCTCCCACTTTGTTCTAAGTTTCCTTCCCATGGTTTATAAATCTCTTCGAGTAACAAGGGATCCATAAATTTCCTGTATACCCTTTATCTATCGGTTCTGATTCATGAACCGACTCAGTTCATAAACCGGTTCAATCCTATTGAACCTAGTTCATCCAAACCGGTCTAGTTTTTCTCTTCCAATTCATCCTAAGGTTCTTTTCCATAGTATTATGAGCTCTTTGGATCACCTGGTAGTTGTAAATTCTTAAATTGCCCATTCACAATTGATCGAGCTTGTGGACCGGTTCGGTTTTCTCACTCGGTTTGACCGGTTCCCTTCTCGATTTTCCTTAGCTCAAAGGGGTGGGGTTTACAACTCTCCCCTCCTTTTAGGAGTTTTGTCCCCAAAACTTAATTAGCAACCTTGTATGAGGAATCATTTCCTTTGATGCCCCTTTGGTGTTTGCTTAACAAGCAAACTCTTCTCTCGTTCTTTCAATTAGCCCTTTTTACAACCTTCACTTAAGGAATTCCTTTTTCCTTTGTATTATTTACTCCCTCCATGGAGTTTGTCATAACTAGACATACCTTACTTCAAGGTAGGTTCTTAGATTTTATCTCTTTCTTTGCTTAGACCAACATTCTTCCCCTTGAGGTTCTGTACTCAAGATTGGAAATTCCAAGATAACTAACCATTTATATGTCTAGTTAACCACTTGGTTATTGAAACCCTTAGCTCAACATCCTTTTGAGCATTACATACCTATTTTCACGGATTTCTTTATCATCATTTTTTTCATCCCATTTCGACTCTTTCTTTATTTGTTGCTCATTACAAATCAGTCCAAATTATGTTTGACTTTGTCATGCTTATGAACCGACTCTTCCTTATTCTGAGTCATGTTTTCATCATATTTGTTGGGTTTTTTTTCTTGTCCCTTGCAGCATGACGTTTTCTAAATCTTGCCTCTATATCCATTAGATCTCCAAAATACTTCTTTTAGGGTTATTCCTTATTTTTCAACCTCTCAGGAATTGTATAACTTCATCCCTCCTTTCTTCTGGTAGTATTCCTCGACTACCTTTACCATTATTAACTCAATTTACACAACTATGTCGGTTCTCTGTACCCACTCGTCCTTTTTTTTACTTCCTTATAGTATTTTGGTTCCAATTATTTTATTTCCAAATGTTTTACTGACATGCTGGTATTTGTCCTTTCTTAGGTCCATCATCATTCCCAATAACATCTTTTATTCAAGGATTTTACTTTGTCCTTAATCCACTCTTGTTCATAATCATCTCACCATTCTTTATATCGAGTCGATTCCTTTCGGTCTACATGTTGTCTTGCTTGGTTTGGGGAGTTTCCCATTTTTACGGTTTCATTCTCTACTATTTCCTTCAAGGTAGAGACTTTCATCTTAGGAGATACATGTTCAACCTTCTTACCATTTCTTGAAGGTTTCGTTTTTTCATCTCCTTACACCCTTTCCATATTAGGGCATTTGCCCGCTTTTAGTCCTCCATTGTCTTAAATTTTTCCCATTCCATCTCTTATTCCTTATTTGAGTAGTTTATTAATCTTATTTCAGGTACTTCATATTATGCTCTGTCGTCCACTTTTTAGGCTTTATTATACGTGTGTGGACTACGACCTGTCTTACCAATCGCGGTTATTCCTCCATAACCACATCTTATTTGGAGGCTTACTTTTCTAACATTTCTCAGATGTTCTTTCCTTCCTTACCTTATTATGGATAGTCCACTCATTCTTACTTGCCACAACATCTCTTAATATTCTTCCTTGGGTTTCTTTCACCTTAGCATGCATTTTATTTGTGAATTTGTCTCCTCACCTCTCGTCACCAGGTTCCATTTATTCTTTATTACGTCATGTATCCTTTCTTAGGATTTCCTTATTTGGGAGGATTCGTACCCTTTTCTCCCGTAATTTCTTTTCCATACATCCTTGAAGACACCTAACTTTAAATGATGTCCCTTGATGCTATTCATGTATGCTTACCTTTACTCTTGATATCCTATGGATACATTTTTCGTACTTCATTCTCATTCTCACTCGTACCTTAGCACATGTCTAGAGCTTGCATCCACTTAGTTTAAAAATCCCTTGATTACCCTTCGAGAGGTTTATCTAACCGTCTCAAGACTTTATAGTTCCGGTTCTAGCCATTGATTTCTTTTAAGGATTTTCCTTTGTTCTTCTTTTCCAATGATTTCCCCTTTTTCACTTCTCCCTTCTTTATCGTGGTTTAAATTCCTGGTTCTCTCGAATGCTAGTTCTTTAACTGCTTCACACTATTTTTCTGATCCAATCATCTGGGCAGCTGTATCACTCTTCCTTCATGCCTATCATTTTGTTCTTCATAGAATGTAGTCTTTACTACATCTCAGCCTTTCTTAGGATTTTGTTTATTCTCTTTGGCCGTCCCTTTGTTACTCATTTCTTGTTTCTACTTGGTTCTACTGAAATTATTGTTTGGTCCTCCAGCTTTCTCCAAACAGGTCACACTTGGCCATCACAATACTTCCTTTCTTTTGAAACATTTCATAATTAAGGATTGGTTACTTGCACTCCACGTTAGATCCATCCGCCCATCCATAATTTCTTCAAGGGTAGTTAGTCGTATGCATCCCTCCAAAGTTTACTTTCATAATGTATTTCCTTATGGAGTGTTCAAATATTCTCTGTTTCAAGATTTCTTGACAATTGTGTGAGAGGCGCCTGCCTATTCTTTTCTTGGCTTGAGTTTAGTCGTTAATTTGGCCTTTGGTCCTATTAAGGATTTTTTTCATCCTTCTTTTCCCGAGTATTTGACCTTTCCATCCCTCTCTTCATTGCTGGAACTCAAATTATGGCTTTCCCGTTTATTAGTTCATTAACTGCCTCGTCTCCACCATTCCTTTGGTCTAAGTTTCTTAGGGCAGTTGTTTCTCGAGTCCTCCTGTCCTTAACATCTATCTCACTAACCTTTTAGGTTGTAGTCCTCTTTACCTCTCGGTCTTCCTTAGGGTATCATTTATTTCCTCTGACTATCTTGTTTTATGGTTTGCTTACTTCTGCTATGTTGGTCAGAGAGTTCAATTTTTTACTTCTCTACTTTTTCCAAAAGAGGTTGTACTTTAAAATTATATCACTTTTCCAAAGTCGGTTAGTCTTGGCCTCCGATATATCTTTCCTTCAAGTAGTTTCTAATGAGGGGTTGGCTCTTTGCACTCCACATTGTGTCCATCTACCAACCAATGATTCCTTCAAGGCACTTGGTTGTATGCATCCCTCCAGAGTTCCCTTTCACAGCGTATTCCTTCTCTTCTTCACTCTCACTGTGTCGTTCCCTAGAGTTCTGGGGGACATTTTTCTGTGTTTGCCCCTTATGAGAGGATTCTAAGTATGCTTCCCATATACCTTATCCCTAGTCATGAGGTATCCTTCTCGGTTTGACCTTCTTAAGAAGTTTTTGCTTTCCCTCATCATTTCTTAACCTCTTTATGAACCGTTTACATAACTTGCTCCATGGTATCAGTCTCCAATCCTTCATCTCTTTCGTGACCTTTGAGGAGGTATTGCCCTGAATCTATGAGGTGTGGAACACCACTTCTTTCCTTACACCTAAAATAGTTAATTTTGGTACTTGTCCTTTAGTAGGGTTGGGCATCTCTTCAGGTAATGTCCCATCGTTATTCCCTTAGATGGATTGTTGTGGTTCCTTCTTTCCTTCAAGTGGGGCTTTTCTAGGGTTACTAGTGATTTGGTGCTTTACCGTTCTTGAGTCCGATCACTTTGATAGTTTTCTTGCTGAATCCTTTGCTAATGGGTCATGGTAAGAGTCCTCCTAAGTTTCTTAATTCCCTGATTCATCTTCCATAACCGAGATGTGACTTTTCCTTAGTTTCTAGGATAGTGTGGGCTTGTTTTATTTTCCTTAGGCCATATTACCAACAAGGTCGCATCATCAGGAGATAGAGTTTTGAGAATTTGAGTATTTTATTAACAGGGGATACAAAAGATTAGGCTTTCAGCCCTATCACAGGAATGGTCACAAAATAACTAAAGAGCTATGGAATTATTGATAAACATCCTCCTTCATACTTAGAGTTGTGCCATCGATAGGTCCTAGCACCATTCTCCAGGATAATTCCCCATTTGGTCTTTCAAGATTCCTGCCAGGTCATAGGATTTTGGGAAGCTTCTAGGGTTGTCTTTCTATGATGATAGGGTGTTGAGTAAAGTCATTCCAAGTTTTCTTGGTTCCTCTCCTTGGAGCCATCTAAAAATTTTAGGATAAATCCTATTAGTTACTATATTTTCTAGTCTTGATTATGTATTCGAGGAAAAAGGCGCTGATACCACTCTAGTTGTCACGCCCCGACCCTGTTTGATTGGATCCCCGTGATCAACCCGCCACTCTTCCGGTTTATTAAAGTGTATAGACCGTAAAGAGTAAGGCATTCTTTAAACCTGCACCTTTTCCAAGAATAAGATAAACAAAACTGCATAATAATTTAGATTTATCATACTTGTATATCAGGCGTCTTAGTTGATGGTCTTTAAGGGTAAACTTTCCAAAATCTCCTGAAAGGGATATAAGGGAGGGGGTGAGTATGACTACTCAGTGAATGAGTTTTCAAAAGTTTAGACTTTTAAGAAAACATTTATTATTGGAGTGTGCCAGACTCCTTTCTTTCAAAACCATTTCATTTGAAATATGAGGTTTATCACCATTTCTTTTTAACCACGGTGTGTCATCACCCAACACACGTCCTTCATCATGAAGGTTACACACATTCGCAGGTTAGCATGACCATTGAACCCGCTGGTGGCTTCGAAGTGACTTTACCGGCCACTCGGATAGAAGTACATTCATTTCTACCCTAAGCATGAGTGGATGTTCGTGACATCCAACCCTCATTCCTGGAATAAATTCTTCATGTCCGTTATAAGGACAGAGACCTCATCCTGTCCCCACCCCGGTCTCATGCACTTGGTGCTACTCCAAATTTCGCACAGACACCTGGAACGACGATCTGCCCTTATACTCACTGGGTCGTCCAGGGCCCTTAGGACACATCACTATCCCTCATGGGCGTCTTGATGATCTCGTACTCATAGTGCATGCACAAACAAAGTTTTCTTAAATTGCCATGTAATATGTGGTGCCATTTTTCTCAACAGTCCCGACCTTCAACTCAACTTGTCGCTGTTTGTCTTGACTGGTCCGGAGACCGGTCATGTCGCACTCCTACTAGTTGATTGAGTATGTCGGACCTGCCTTGGTACCATGACCAAATAATTCACTTATTAAGGTTTAATGGCACATATATATATATCATATTCTTTTATGTGCTCCTGCTCGTGTCCATTGGCCTATGGCCCACTATTCGAGTTTTTCAAAAACAGGGCATATTAGCCCTCAAGTTCCAAAACCGAGGCCCCCGGCCTCCTGTAAGAGCTATTCGAGCTCCCATCAAGAAGGTCACACAAATAGTTTAAGCATTGGCACACAGTCAGGGGAGAACACTTCCGACAAAATAGATTTTCACTGTCCATTACACTGACCGGTATAAGGACATCTCCGTTCATAACCGATAAACGGGTTTTCAACTTCCCTTGAGTAAATCTTATCATACCAACCGAGTAAGATCTACTTACAACTGGTAAGTAGTTTTTTCGCATAATTTTCACAACACTTTCTCAGTTGTGATGATTAAAATACCACTAAACAGTGGGTTTTATATCGGGGTACTTATCATCCCCAACCGGGGATGATATAAAATCTCACTCACCCGTTAATGTAGTAAATTCCACTAGACCGGTTCTTTATATTCACGCGAGTTCGTCCATGCTAGCGTTCCCGGTACTTCGTGTTCTTACACGATATGAACATCCTCGTTCAATATTACTCGACTTAACAATCTTCATTCATTTCAAACGAATGAGAAAACCCAAACTTTTTAGTTATTTGCAATTAGGTCCTTAAAGTTATTTCTCTTTAACTTTAGGTTCCCAAATGTCAGTTTTCCTCAAATTGAGTCCTGGAACCTTTAAAATTTATCTTGGGACCTCAATTTATTCAATTTCACAAACAGGGGTTTAATTTCCCAAATTTCCAATTTGGTCTCCCAACTTTTCCAAAATAAGCATTTTGCCCTTCCTTTACAAAAATGGTAAGTTTTGTCGCAAAAATTCCAAAATACCTCAATTGGTCTTCCAACATTATTTTCATGCCCAATTGACCCTCAATTTCATAAAATTATATTTTGGTCCTTTGAATTTCGAAAATCCCCAATTTTTCCCCCAACTTCAACTCCTTAGCACAGCCAAATTTGATTTCATCAAATTGACCAATCAAACACCTCCAATTGTTGAAATTGAAGTTAAAATTGAGTTCATCCATCCTCTTACAATTCAATAGCACTTTGAATCGCAAGTTTTGACACCGAAACGAGCTCAAAGGAGCTTCGCCGAAAAACGGACTGTAGAGAGAAAAAGCTTCGATTACTCACCGGTAAGGGCACGGCGGTCTGAGCTTTTGATCTGGACAGATAGCTCTCATCCTGAGGTTCATCATAGAATCAAGAATCACATCAATTGATGTCGAATTGAGTTAGAATTTCATCATTGAAATTTTGTCGGTTCTCTCTCTACCACCAGCCAAAAATTGCAGTGGAGAGCCGAATTGGCTTGCCTTTTAGTCCTAATTCGACCGTGGGAGGGCCAAGGAAGTGTTGGGAAGGCTTGGTTTAGCTGAGGAGGGCTTGAAATGGCCGATTTCAACTCGGTTGAGTAGCTTCAGTCCGCCGGAGCTGCTTCACTGTTTCATCACGCCGACATCTCGTCGGCGACCCTCGTAGTGAACGGAGACTACAAACGTGTAGCTGACTTCTCCCTGGTTCTAAAGAACCCAACCTGACCTTGTTTGGCTCAGAAAAGACCACATGTCAAAGCTTTGGTTCGAGCTTCACCAGAAAATGGAGCAGTTGAGAGAGAAAGGAGTTTTCAGATATGGAGAGGATGAATGGGGAGTGGCTCTTTATATAAGGAGCTCGGGGACTCGTTGGTCGTCCATTTAGCTCCGTTATGACTGACATTGAAGATCTGAAATGCCCCGAACAGAAGCGTTTCTTCTTCGTTAGCGTTTCTTCAATTTCTCGACGAGTGAATAGTGCTCTCATCCTAAGGAAGAAGATGACACTGTTCCGAACTAGACTAAACCGGGTTCAAAGCTTAAATTGGCCAGTTCACCCCCCATTCAATCGAGTTTTTTGAATCTAAAAATTTCCAAATTCATCTAAATTCATTCTCTATCCAATGGTGGCCTCAAATCTCCAATTTGAGTTATTTAAGCCACCTAGAAAAATAAATTTAGGATTCAGTTCAATAGTGGTTCAAACCGGTTCAGATCCGGTTCACCCGAACTGGTTTGGTTTTTATCCCCAATTCCTTCACAAGTCTATTTCCATGTCTTTTGTGATCCTTGGGTCACTTAGGGTCCATAAAATTCCCAGTTTACCATCTCTTTTTCGATTTCAGTTCATAAACTAGCTCGGTCCTTAAACTGGTTCAATCCGGTTTGGGCCCGGTTCAATCTGGTTTGGGTCTGGTTCACCCGAACTGATCTGGTTTTTCTCTCCCACTTTGTTCTATGTTTCCTTCCCATGGTTTATAAATCTCTTCGGGTCACAAGGGATCCATAAATTTCCTGTTTACCATTTCTCTATCAGTTCTGGTTCATAAACCGACTCTGTTCATAAACCGGTTCAATCCTGTTGGACCCGGTTCATCCAAACCGATCTAGTTTTTCTCTTCCAATTCGTCCTAAGGTTCTTTTTCATAGTATTATAAACCCTCTGGATCACTTGGGAGTTGTAAATTCCATAGTATTATGAGCTCGTTCCAGTGTCAAAACTTTCTATTCAAGGTGCTATTGAATCGTATGAAGATGTAAAAACTCAATTTTAACTTCAATTTCAACAATTAGAAGTGTTTGATCGGTCAATTTGATTAAATCCAATTCGACTATGTTAGGAAGTTGAAATTGGGGGAAAATTGAGAATTTTTAAAAATTCGAAGGACCAAAATGCTATTTTATAAAATTGAGGGTCAATTGGGCATGACAAGAATATTAGAGGATCAATTGAGCAATTTTAGAATTTTTGGGGTAAAACTTACCATTTTGTAAAGGAAGGGTAAAATGGTAATTTTGGAAAATTTGGGGGCCAAATTGGGAATTTGGGAAACTTGAACCCTTTTTTATGAAAATGAGTAAATTGAGGTCCCAAGAGAAATTTTAAAAGTTTTGGGACTCAATTTGGAGGAAAACCGATAATTGGGGTCTAAAGTAAAAGGAAAGATAACTTCAGGTACCAATTTTCAAATATTAGATAAATTGTGAATTTAGTCATTAATACTGAATGAGGTAATTAAACCAGATGATAATGAACAACATGTTCCTTTCATGTAGGAACACAACACATCGGGAACGTCAGCTGAGGTTAAGCTCACAAGGGACGAAAATCGACTAATTGGAATTTCACTGCACGATTGGGTGAGAGGGATTTTTATATCATATCCGATTGGGATGGTAAGTACCTCGAAAATGAAAACTCACTATTAAGTGGTATTTTTAAACATCACAACTTAGAGAAGTGATGTGAATATAACACAGAAAAACTACTTACAGGTTGTAAGTAGATCATACCCGGTTGGTATGATGAAAACTTCCCCGGAGGAAGTGGAAAACCTATTCATCAGTTATGAACGAAGATGTCCTCATACTCGGTTGGTATGATGGACAGTTGAAAATATATTTTTATCAAAAGTACTCTACCCTAACTGTGTGCCACTGTTTAAACAATTTGGAAGACCATCTTGATGGGAGCTCGAATAGCTCTGATAGGCCAGAGGCCTCGGTTTTGGAACTTAGGGCTAATATGCCTAATTTTGAAAATCTCGAATAGTAGGCCATAGGCCAGTTGGCACGAACAGAAGCTTGTAAACAAATATAAGTTATATGTCATAAAACTTTAAATAAATGGATTGTTTGGCTATGGTACCAAGACAGGACCGACGTATTCAGTCAACTAGTGGAAGTTCGACATTACATGTCTCCGGACTAGTCAAGACAAACAGCTGCAGGTTGAGTTGAAGGTCGGGGCCATTGGACCAATGGCACCACAGATTATATGGCATGATATGAAAATATTGATTGTGCATGCACTGTGTTTACGGGACCTTCAAAATGCCCACAAGGGGTAGCAATATGTCATAGGGCCTTGGACGACCTGGTGGATATAAGGGGCAGTTAGTCGTACTAGGTGACCTTGCGAAGCTCGACGTAGCTTAAAGCGCACGAGATCGGGGTGGGGACGGGATGAGGTCTCTGTCCTCATACGGACACTGAGAACTGTTACGGGATTGAGGATTGAATGTCGTGAACATCTACTTATTCTCAAGGTAGAAGTGGACGTATTTCTATCTAGGTGGCCAGTAAAGTCGCTTCGACACCACAAGTGAATTTAGTGGACGTACTAGCCTGCGATTGTGTGAT
The DNA here is from genome assembly GCA_030064425.1 of Trapa bicornis. NCBI lineage: Eukaryota > Viridiplantae > Streptophyta > Magnoliopsida > Myrtales > Lythraceae > Trapa > Trapa bicornis. The sequence goes on along the minus strand of CM057761.1, from coordinate 9,095,667 downwards.
TGAACCGAGATTTTTAAGTCAAGAAAATTCAAAGGAATTAAGGAGTCTGGCACACTTCAACTTGAAAATATTTTTTTGGAAACTCTATTTTTAAAATACCTATTCACTAAGTTGTAGAAACTCACCCTTCTTTTCTATCCATTTTCAGGGAAAAGAAAATGACTAGTAATAATATCGAGTCTTACCCTCTGTCAGGTATGCTTAATTTCTCTTAAGCTTGTATTTTATTTGATATATGTATTTTCAGGGAACAAGATCGAAAATACAACAGTCTACTCTCGAGTTAAAGAAGGGGGAAACTACTTTTGAACCGGGAGAGCGATGGGTTGTTCACGGGGATCCGACCAAATCGAGTCGGGACATGGCAAATGTAGAATCACATCCATGAAAGGTGATAGACAATATGACCAAGGCGATTTCCGAATGGATAGCCAGGAACAACCACTACCCACCAAAGGCCATCTCTCAAGATAACCTTGAGAGAAGTACCAACACCGTCCACCAAGCGGCACAATCAAGATCAACTAACACGACTCTTTTCTTATAAAAAAATAAGCAAGCAAAAGTGGGAGTCATAGTCTCGTACCATGACGGACGTGTACTATTTGGAGGAGGTGAAGGAAGGCAGCATGAAGTGCTCGGCCATAATGTGGAGACGGAGGCAACTACAATAGCATTTGGAGCTAAGCTTGTGAATTAGATAAATATGAGTGATGTGATATTTGAAATTGATTCATATGAAATTTATACAAATATTATTACGGTAAAAAAATTAATTAGTCAGACACTATACCTTTGGATAAAGAGTTCTAAGAGATCATATGCCATGTTTATCCATATCAAGAAAGTTTGGATCAAGTAGGTATTTTTTTATTATATTCGACTTATTATCTATTTTTATTTTTAATGATTTAGAGTTTTGTGCTCCATTATCACCGCCTAAGAACCATGTATTTATTATACCTGTAGTGTGTTATGAGCAAAAAAATAAAGTCACTAAATCATTATTAATGACACGGATAAAATATTTAAATTGATTATATACTATTTTATTATTATTTTAAAATACAAGATAAATAATAAAAAGTTATGTTGAAATTTCATACAATTATATATCTCTACGTTGCATTTATGTAAGTATAATATTAACTTTTAATCTATTTTTATTATGAATACCATTATGGATAAAAAATAAAGTAGGGGAAAATAAAAAGATCTCACCATATTTGTGTGAAAAAATATCACGTGTCATTGTACTGATACAATTTCTTTCCGTGCCCTCACCAATAAAGGTCCATGTGACAGTGTCTCTTTCATTCTTTTAAACTCAAATGAATCCTTTTTGTAGTTTTGGTTTGCCTTTACCATTGGGGTCATAATGATAAGGTCTCTATCTCTCTTTAATTTGAATTCGATGCACACCCAACAAGGACGGTATACTTACCTATCATTGGCTCATGCAAATATGGCTTCTTCATTCAACTTCTTCTGGTTTTACTTTGAAAATTTTGGAGATCACTCAAGTTTGTGGCCTCTCATTACTTTATGAAAAACGTGACTTTTGCATCCAAATTCCATGTGCTTTCTCTTCCTTTAAACGTTTTGTATGATAGCTACGAATGTGTTTCGTACCGTCAAGGTGGGACGACCATGTCCTTAACTGAAGGGAGCATGTAAGTGCCATTCAAATTTTATTGTGACCGGAAGAAAAGTAAAAACTTAAAAGCACTTAGTACAGTAAATAACAAACGTGATTTCATACGGCAGTCTCATTCCATCCATCATGGATTTAAGTGCATTTCGGCATAATGTTGTATCTTCTTCATCATTAGAAGTATGTCATGCTATTGACAACTGTCCACCTGATTAAATATTAGTAAAATTCAGGTAGATTGAAAGAGAAAAAGATCATAAAATTATAACCTTAACGATCCAACCGTAATTAAATTATTCATTTAATTATTGGTTTATAAAATATTTTTGCAAACTTTGATAAATTAATAAAATATAATTCTTAGGCAAAAAAAATAATGAATCATTGTCAAATGGTCAAATTTTTATCCATTTTTATAAAATTGGGATAATTTTTTAAGTAAAGTAAAATTATTTAAGATAGTATCGTTAACACTGCTCGAAATGTTAGTCCAAAATCATGATATTTATACATAATCTTATGGATTAATAATTATAATTATATATTTAATATTAATTTATTAAAACTCCTCGTAACGATTTTAATATTATTATAGATCAAAATTTTACAACAATATAAAATACTTTCCTCTCCTTTATTGAATCATATTTCTTATATATTTATCGATAATCATATTTTCGTGATCAAATTATATCAAATATGATAGTTGAAAAAATAAAAAAAAACACAATAGAATAGTGGTTTTTTTTTTAATTTCCTTAAGAGTTTTAATATAAGTTTTTGAGTGAAAAAAAATTGAACTAAATATTTGGAGCCCTAGAATTTGATTAAAGAACTACCCTGTGGGACCATTTACACCCTTACCTAGAACTACATCCTTAACCCTTATGGCTAGTGTTCCTTCTTCCTTCATTTATTAGGTGTGACCCTATAATAGGCCTTCCTCACGTCAAATTTTGATAGGAAAGGTAGTTTTCTTGCATCTCAATAAGTGGATGAAAAGCTTGACGGGCCACAGCTATAATCTCATGCATAGGTCTAACTGTTTGAGAAAGGATAGTTTCAACTCATTAACAAAGAATTTATACACAATTTTGTACTAGGAATTGCATAGACTTGTAGGCCTAAATTGAGCAGGATCATCCTTATTAACCAAATTTGGAATATAATATCAGTCTAGGTAATAGAATGGGTCATCCTACCTGTGTTGAAGAAATAAATTGCAGTTGAAGTAACCTCAAGATCTATGAGCTTCCAATATAATTGATAGAACTCATTATATCCATCTCCTCTAGGTGCTGCTTTAGAGGCTCCTAATTGAGACATAACTCTTCTAGAATCTCTCTGTCTACAAGACCTCAAATGGCCCCATCAAGTTCCTTACCATTTTAGTATGGCTATGGAAGTGTTAAAGGTCTATTGTCACGTCTATTTTAATTTATATACAAATTTTAATTTTTCAAAATTTGAAAACCTAAGAAAATGTGTCTATTTTTATTTCCTTTCCATTGAATAAGGTCGTTTGTTTTACTGTAATTTTAAATTATGATAAACATTAATTATATTTATACACATTATTTTAAACAATAAAAAAATCAATTAAAATTTAGCTCATCTCTCACCTGTCTTGTCTATCATTCTTTCTTTTCCAACTGTAACTTTCTCTTCATGATCATTGCATTCCCAGAATGCACTCTTCCTGCCCGTGCAATTAATTTTCCTGTTTGAATTCCATCAATTTACCATTTACATATGGAGCAAAAAAAATACAGTTTACCTCAAACCTACACATCTTCACATATATAACATCTTAATTATTAATATATATATATATATAATTTGTTGAAAATTAAAAAAATTAATTAAATAAATATTATTAATATATAAAGTTGGAACTATCTACAAAGTTATAAACTTTAAATTATATATACTATATTATCTAATATAATATTAAATTTAGTGGTAGTATTTGAAAAATACATTCTATTAGTAATATACAAAAGTACGCAAAAAGTATAGTTTAATTGTAAATGGTTATTAATAATGTATTTAAAATTATACGAACATAATGCATAAAAGTTGAGAGAATTGAAAATAATCTGTTCAAAAAAATAACAGTTCCAAAATGGATTAGATAGAGAGAGAAACCATATACCAATAAAGTTTTAGAGAGAGATGGTAAGGAAGTGCCCGGGACTGCCTGGGACGAGGAGGTGATGGACTTGGAGGCGATGCAGGTGTGGAGGCGAGGTCGAGCGTCAGCCATGACTTCATCCGACGGTGCTGCAGCCTCCACAGGATTGTCGTCCAAGAGGAGAAGAACTGATGACGCGGACGATGCATTAAAGGTGGCGAGCAACAATTCGACATGTGCTCCTCTCAAAGACAGCTCCGGAGGCCAGAATTCTGTATCACAGCCTTCACTGCCGGTTACGTCTACCGAGAACTTTCTTGATCCGAGCACCAGCTCGGAGGATCAGACCTCAGTTTCAAGCTGCTTGTCGAGCTATGAAACACAACCGAGCGAGGAGGAGAAAGACAATTTCGGATTCGCAGATCTGGAGGTGAATTTCTGGATATGATATATCAGAGTTGATTCGCAGAGACGAACCGAAATTACTGCTATCCGTTTGTTTTCTGCCAATTGATTAGCTTATTACACGTATTTATGTTGTAGAAACCTTTTGAGATCCCGCGTTTCTGTTTCAGCAGGAGTGCGGAGAAGCTAATTCCTCCACGTCGCGTTTGAGCGTAGAAAGGTCAATTGCTCTATCTCAAGCATCCAATATATTGGTGTGTATATAGAATAGAGAGGTCGGATCTCATGAGGGTTTCTCAATTTCGATTTGAACCGACCATCCCTGTCCAATTTTTTCAGAAGTTGAATACGAATGTCACTCCAATGTTTCTAAAAAAATCTCTCTCCTCTCTCATTAATAGCGTCTCCTTTCTGCAGCGAGGAGCTCGTCAATTGTGGTTGCAGAAGCTGGCCTTCGAGCGAAGTTGGAGGAGGAGAAGAAGCGGACAACCTAAACTCTTTCTTGGTCAAAGCAGCAAAGGTGAATCCTCCACCACAAACAAAGAATGAGTCACACTCTTCAGTTGGGGTCAAGATACCATCCGACTTCGAGATTGAAGAATTCTTCGCTGGCGCAGAAACTCAAAGCCTCCTGGACCTCGAGCTTCTCAAGGATAAGTACGTTCTACCTTAGTTCCACTGAAATTCAGTGTCACCATCCCAGTTCAAGTACAAAAATGAAGCTTAGCGCAGAAGATTTTCAATTTCAGCTCAACGATAACAGTTTTATTTCGAACTCTGTAGGTACAACTTCGATTTCGTTGAGGAAGAGCCATTGGAGGGGCGCTTCGAGTGGCATCTCGTATAGCTGGAGAGATGAATAACTAGGAGTACAACGGAGAGATGAATAACTCGCAGTACAGATACAGAAGCTCTTCTACTATCCTCTCCTCTCCTATCTCCCTTTGATTGATAATTAACAGCAATTCTCGCAAACCATCTCATATGCTAAAAAATTGAATAAGTTGTAGCAAACTCCAATCTATTCCCGTATAATCAATCAATCTTCTTGTATGTGTGTACAGTTCATATTCTTAGGGTGCTCAATTTCAATTCTCCGAACGGTACTAATTCAAGGATGGAGAATTCTTCCAGGGCCCTTCTGCAAATTCTGCGGGATCTAAAATGCAGTAACTAGAAAATAAAAGGGGTTCTCTTGCAAGGAGTCAGTGGTTCTCTAGCAAGGAGTTAGTGGTTCTTCTCATTCCCGTGGGCCGTGCTTAGAAGAAGCGCCCAAAATTCCGGTGTTTCCTCTGCAAAGAAAATCCCCTCCCCCGTTCTCAAAGGAAGCTCTTCTTCTCTCCCGGTACTTGCGGTCCATCCTTTCCACATTTATTATTTCTCCCGTGCCTTCCAAAATAATGGTCAGTATTAGGGAATGAATTATACTGAAAATGTTGACCAAAGAATTGTATGAAAATGAAAATAGATTAAACTTACAATTTAATCTCTAATGCTTGTTAAAATTATAATTTAGTATGTATTGATTGCTATTTGCTAACTTATCAACAAGAAGATTCAAATATTAATTATTTTCCCATTGTTTTTTCCCAGTACTCTCACAATTAGTTTTTCATAAAAACTGAACTAAATTGCCCATTTTTTTTATAAATATTGATGGTTAGTTGTGATTTCACTGACCTCTTCCTTCCCCAATATTCAAGTTATCAGTTATCTCTTGAATATTCAACAAAAAAAATATCTAATTTAGGTTGAAAATTTTTCCTCGCAAAAATCATAGATTAACTGTTTTTTAAATTTGAAAGACTATTTATTGGTAAAAATAATTGAGATATCAATGTATTACACTTTTCATTTTTAAGAGACTTATTTTTTTTCTAGAAGAGACTGTTATTGAAAATATATTTGAAGTGCAAAAAAGATGTAAATATAGATCGATAAATTAAATGTATTTTAAACATATAGTATGTTTATAGTATGTGATTTTAGTTATTTGCAAAAAAAAAAGACTGCGGTTTTAGTCCAAAAAAAGAACACATACTATTTGCAAATAAAACAATACTTTATTCATCATTATTTTTAAACAAAAAATTGGAGTATTTTTTTGCTTAAATACTTAATATTTTGATAAAAAAAAAGAACACATACTATTTGCAAAAAGCAATATTTTATTCTTCATTATTTTCAAACAAAAAATTGGAATATTTTTTTGGTTAAATACTTAATATTTTGATTAAACAAACGGTTTCTTAATATTTAGGAAAAATAATAAAGTGTTCAATATCTTCAAAGAAAAAATGGAATTTTATTGGTTTTATTGACCAAGGAGTTTTATTGGTTAAAATCTATGTAAACTCATAAAAATGGTTACCACGTCAGAAAATAGAGCGTAAAATTCACTGGGGAAGAGAAGTGGACAAACACGGTTAATAATAGTGCAAAAAAAAAAGGACAAGCCCTGTTAGTCATGGACACCTATTGTTGAAACCGAAAGGCTGACTTGTCTCTTGCCCATATGATGGATGGGATTTCTCCTCAAGCATGGATTGAATGCAGATGTCTTTTATTTTCTTTTGAAAGTAATGGTATTTTTTGTGGAAAAAAGAAGAAAGAAATGGTATTTGAAATGAAATTCAATGTAGTTGCCACATTTTATATAATTGGATTTAAGTGTCGTCAGTAATCACAGTTAAAATAGCGTGGATTTTTTCTGATGTTATGTATGAGAAAATTGCAAAATTATAATAGGATGATAAATAAAATAAAACAGTTGGGAAATTTTGTATATTTTTTGTTAGGTGTATGGTATTCAAAATTTCATTGAACCCAAATTAATTTATATTTTAGACGTAAAAAATCAATAATTTTTTAAATTAATGAAAAAATTAGACCAAAATTTTGAATAAACTTCAAAGTAGGATATTTTTAACTATTAAGCCTAAAGAATATTTTTCACCTCCACAGTTGCTTCTACATTATCTATCATTAGGGAGTTGCAATAGTTCACTAATATAGGCTATAGGGTGTCGCTTGCTTGACGCATTTGTTGACCCATATAATGCGGAAGGCATGGGATGGATTGTAGTACCAATGCATATTATTTCATCCGTTTGTTTGATAGCTTTAACGCAGCCTTAGTTGAGAAGGTTCTGAGTGGATGTGAACAATATAGGAAATATAGGGTGGTTCTGTATACAAGTTAATTGAAATAGATAATCTTTAGTTTTTTCTTTAAAAAAATTTAAAAGCTGAAGTCTTGTAAATAGAGAATGAAAAATTTGGGCTCAAATTTAGATTAGTAAAAATTTAACAAATTTATAAATATCATATGACTTGTGCCCGAAAAATGTGGTCCTACGTAGAAGTGTTTGTTATATATAAGAGTGGGGGACCTATAGGATGTGTGGGAGGATGTAAGAGGCTCAAATGGGCAGCTTACTTTGGAAGGTTGCTAAGATTTGTTCTTGGTGCTTGCGGGTGGGGTTGTTTTGTAGTGAAAGGTGGTGATGAGGATATTAAAAGTGGGGAGTAAGTTGATGGTTTGATTTCTGGTAATTGATTGATTGCTAGTTCTATAGCTAGTAGGTTGGACAGGCAAGTCCACATGCGCATGCTCTCACCTGCGCAAGATTCCCTTTTGCACAAATTTTCTGCTAGTTTGAATAGACGTGGTATATTGTTTCTACAATGTGAAAAGATAGATGAGAGAGAGAATCACGGGACTGTTACTTGTCACAAACCTTTCACTAAAATAACTATTTGTGATATCATTTTTTCACCCTGCGGAGGTCAGTATTTTTTAATGTACAAGTGATATAAAATGATGATTTGAGTATTTTGCTACCATTCCATTAAAATTTGGAAAACTCTATCGAAATGTTCCTATCTTTTTTTCATAGTATTTTAATTATATATCAACAAAATGTCCATAGTAGTTTATCTTCATGGAAAGTTCTAACAGTATTTAAGTGACTGTGTGAATTCGGTTAGAAATTATAAAACAAAACTAATAAATTTCATGGCGAAATTCAGTAGATTGAACTGAACCTCCGGTAGCCCAAACAAACAAAAACAAAAAGTTTTAATAGTAAAGATGCATAAGCAATGAAGGGAAGAGTAACTTTTTTTTTTGGAAGCAATCATCCAGAATTAAGGTATTGAGGAATTTGGATGAATATGAGTTTGTCTATTTAATATTATATTTTATTATACATATTATTATATATTAATATTTTATTATATTATATACACGATTTAATATAATATAATATAATTATATATATTACTTAACAAATTATTAAACTTAATTAAAAATAATAATTTTATCTTTTTAATTTTTTATTAACAAAACTCCAACAAATTCCAAACCCTAAATTTGAAAATTTTTTGTAACCACTTCAAACCATTCTCTTAATTTATCTTCCCAATACATTCAATTCCATTTAATTTAAACTACTCAAAACCACCCAATTAAATAAAAACCTATTTAATATTAAAAAATAGAAATTTGTAAATATTAAATTATATTAATAATATATATATAAATAATATAATTACACTATTTACAAATATATCCTTAACTTATTAATATTGCATGATTCCTTAATATGAATCGTAGATATCTACTATTCCCATATTATTACAAATATCATCCCAATTTTTAGAACCTAAACATTTAGATAAGAAATCTGTTAATTGTCCATTGTTCTTCCTATATTGCAATTCCACAATATTTATATCAATTTTTTATTTGATAAAAAATATATCAATTTGTACATGTTTATTCTATCATGTTAAATTGGATTGTTGACAATATTTATAGCATATTTATTATCGCACCACAACTTTATAAGTTATTCTCTAAATAGCTGAAACTTCATTAATAAGATTATTATCCAAATTATCTTACAAATGGTTTTAGTCATTGATATGTAATCTGTTTCTGCTGATGATCGGACAACTACTTCTTATTTTTTTACTCTTTTATGATACAAGATTACCTCCAACAAACACATAATAGCCATATGTAGATCTTCTATCATCCACAGAACTAGCCCAATCTGAATCACAAAAGCATTCCACTCCACGTGTGACCCCGGGGCTTAAACCAAAATCACTTACCCAGACTCCCTCTTAAATATCTCAATATCATCATGGTAGCCTCCCAATAATTTGTCTTGGTATCGTGCATATATCTGCTCAAAATATTGATTGCATATGTGATATTAGGTCTTGTATGACATAGATAGATCAATTGTCCCATAATTCTTTGATATCGTTATTTATCCACTAGGTCACATGACTGAGACATAACTTATGATTCGGTTCTATTGGTGTCGAAGCTGTTTGACAACTTAACATCTCTATCTCAATTAATAAATCTGATGTATACTTTCTCTAATAAAGTACTATGCCTTTCCTAAATCTTGCAATCTCAATACCGAGAAAATACTTTAGAGTACATAAGTCTTTTACCTTAAATTCTTTACTTAGTTATTTTTTCAGCTACAATATCTCAACATTATCATCCTCGGTGATGATAATATCATCCACATATACTATGAGAATAGCAACTCGACCATTAGAGTGTTGATAGAAAACCGTATGGTCTCCGTTACACTACCGGTAACTCATTTTGACCACTACACGTCGAAATCGATCAAACCATGCTCTCGGTGACTATTTGAGTCCATACAAATATTTCTTAAATCTACATACCTTCCCCATAGTGTTCATCGTACAAAATCCAGTTAGAATCTCCATATATACTTACTATTGTAGGTCTCCATGCAAAAATACATTCTTTACATCTATTTGATTTAATGTCCATTTGAAATTAGCAGCACATAAAATAAGCATTCTAACAGTGCTAATCTTAGCTTTTGGTACAGAAGTCTTATCATAGTCTATTTCATATGTTTGACTATAACCTTTTACCACTAACCTTGCTTTGTATCTCACAACTTCTACTTTGTTATTTTGTTTCATATTAAATACCCACTTACACCCTACAACATTTTTTTCCATTCGGAAGATAAGCAAGTTCCCATGTTTTATTCTTCTCTAGTGCTTTCATCTACTCATGAATTGCTCCAAACCACTTTGGATCCCATTTAGCTTCTTGCCAATTATTTGTATGTGTACTAATTGTAGTGATGCAATAAACAACTTGTATGCAAGTGGAATAGATGTATATGAAACATAATTAGATATATTGATGCGAACCCCGCCAATATGCGGATGACACCTACACCAAATATGGCAACGATCCCAAGACTTTCATGATGCAAGTACAAAAAGATGGAGTATACCTTGTTATGTGAGAAACAAGGTATGAGATATGTAGACGCCACACCCAAATCCTCTAAGAAGAACTCTTAAAAAACCTCGGGTGATAAGCCTTGATTGCTTGAACGCCACAAGTAAAAACTTGATAAGTTCAAAAGCTCTTTCAAGATAGAAAGAAGACAAAACCTTACAAGATTGAAATTCCAAAGTGTCTGTCCTTCAATGCTGTGGAGTATGTCTTTTATAGGCATAGATAACAATGAACAACCTAAAAAATAAGGAAAATATCTCTTATGGTTACATGCTAACCATATCTAATCTAAATATCTAGGGTATTTTAATAACTAATTTAAAGATTTTAACTAATTAAATATCTAATATTATCATTTAATATCCTAAAATATTGATTATATTAATAAATTTTTACTCATTAATTAAATCTGGACCTTCTTATGGGCTTTTCTTGGACTCTTTAATTGGGTTTCCTTCTCGTGGGCTTTTCCAGGTCTCTTTAATTGGGCTTCCACTTGGATTTTTGGCAATCTCTTTAATTAGCCCATATAACTTCTTTGAATCTTTTAGCCCCTTAACCTTGTGATTGGACCCTCTTAAAGTCTCAAGTGATCATTTATCCCATTTGGTGACAAAGTGTTCAGCTCCATTGCAGGTTCGTTTAATTGGACTTTGTGAATTTGTAGACTCTTTTGTCGGATTCACATCATTCTCCCCCTCTTGAAAATCATTTGTCCTCAAATCTTATGTAGATGCCACACCCAAATTTTCTAAGTAGAACTCTTAGAAAACCTCGGGTGATAAGTCTTGATTGCTTGAACGCCACATGTAAAAACCTGATAAGTACAAAAGCTCTTTCAAGATAGAATGAAAATAAAACCTCACAAGATTGAAATTCCAAAGTGTCTATCCTCCAATGCTGTGGAGTATGCCTTTTATAGGCATATATAACAACCGAATAGCCTAGAAACATGAAAAATATCTCTTATGGTTACATACCAACCATATCTAATATAAATATCTAGGATATTTTAATAACTACTTTAAAAATCTGAATTTAACTAATTAAATATCTAATATTATCATTTAATATCCTAAAAGATTTATTATATTAATAAATCTCTACTCATTAATTAAATTTGGACCTTCTCGGTGGCTTTTCTTGGACTCTTTAATTGGGCTTCCTTCTCATGGGCATTTCTTGGACGCTTTAATTGGGCTTCCACTTAGATTTTCTACAATCTCTTTAATCAGCTCATATAAAGCCTATTTGAATATTTTAGCCCCTTAACCTTGTGATTGGGCCCTCTTGAAGTCTCAAGTGATCATTTATCCCATTTGGTGACAAAGTGTTCAGCTCCATTGCAGGTTCGTTTGATTGGACTTGTGAATTTGTAGACCTTTTTGTTGGATTCACATCATATATCATTCTCAAAACCATATCTAATTGGAGGTTTCCTTGCATTATCTCTACGTTCTCTACTAATGGCAATAGGTAAAGAATCATTACCATTGGATGATGTGAATGAACCATTAGAAGGTTGATGAATACTATAGACATCTAGAGGTATGGATTGTGGAATAAATATTTGTTCTTGTATAAAGTTATTACCTGCTAGTGACGTTGATGAACCATTAGAGGGTTGATTAATACTTGGGATTGTCTCACCATCACCTGACTTATCTTTCTCCCCCTTAGTACAATCCTTTTTTCTCTTGCTATATACTTTCAATTGTGGCTCATCCTTTTTTCCATATTTGTTACTCCAAATTATAGGACATAGATTCACTCCTACAATAATATTTTCAGCTCTTTGATCATTGACAATTTCTTTATTTGTTTGTCATATATAAAGAATTGACATGTTTTTTAATACGGTTGCAAACTGCGTTGATTCCTTATAGAATGGTTCATTCTCACGAAAAGTCACATCCATACTTATAAAGAGTCTTCTCACTTGGATTCTAACACTTGTATCCCTTTTGAGTACTAGAATAACCCACATAAATACATTTCAATGCACGAGGATCAAGCTTGCTTACTGAAGGGCGATGTTCTCTCACAAAACATATACATCCAAACACACGAGTAGGGACTATGTATGTGTTTTTTCCTATCAATACTTCACAATATGATCTAAAGTTCAACATTTGCGAGTGGATTCGATTAATCAAATAAACTGCTATCAATACGACTTCACTCCATAAATACTTTGGTACATTCATCTTGAAGAGAAGAGAATGCGTAACTTCCAACAAATGACGATTTTTCCTCTTTGAAACACCATTTTGTTGAGGGGTATCTGGACAAGTTGTCTGATGAATAATTCCCTTACTAGATAGATAAGACAAATATTCACAATTCACATATCAGTACCATTGTCTGTTCTAAGAGTACAAACTTTGGCATTAAATTGAGTTTGAACAAGAGTTAAAAAATCCTTGAAACATATGAAGATGTAGGAACTCCAATTTAACTTCAATTTCAATAATTAAACTCATTTGATCGGTCAATTTGATAAAATCAAATTCGGTTGTGTTAGAAGGTTAAAATTGGGGGAAAATTTGTGGATTTCAAAAATTTGAGGGACTAAAATACAATTTGATAAAATTGAGGGCCAATTGGACATTATAAAGAAATTGGAGGACCAATTGGGCAATTTTTGGAGCCAAACTTACCATTTTTGTAAAGGAGGGACAAAATGATAATTTTGGAAAAATTGAGGACCAAATTGGAAATTTGGGAAACATGAACCCCTTTTTGTGATTTGAATAATTTGTTGCCCCAAAGTGAATTTTTGAAGTTATGGGTCTCAATTTGGGGGGAAAATTGGCATTTGGAACTTAAAGTTATAGAAAAAGAACTTTAGGGACCTAATTGTAATAAATTAAAAAGTTTGAGTAGTTCATCCATTCACAATGAATGAAGGTTATTAGGCCAATAGATAATGAACAAGGATGTTCATATCATCCAGAAACACAAAATACTGGGAATGCTAGTAGACTTAAGCTCGCGTGAAGACAAAGAACCGGTTAAGAGGAGATCAATGCATTATCGGGTAAGTGAGATTTAATATCATACCCGGTTGGGATGATAAGCACCTTGAAAATGAAAACCCACTATTAAGTAGTATTTTAACCATCACACCTAAGAGAAGTGATGTGGAAATTTTGTAGAAAAACTACTTACCAATTGTATGTAGATCATACCCGGTTGGTATGATGAACTTCCTGGAAGGAAGTAGAAAACCCGCTTATCGGTTATAAGTGGAGACGTCCTCATACCCAGTTGGTGTGATGGACAGATAAAAAGTTTATTTTATCGGAAGCTCTCTCCCCTGACTGTGTGCCACTACTTAAACCTTTTGTGAGACCTTCTTGATGGGAGCTCGAATAGCTCAGATAGGCCGATGACCTCTGTTTTGGAACTTGAGGGCTAATATTCCTGATTTTGAAAATCTCATACAGTGGGTCCTAGGCCAGTTGGCATGAGCAGGAGCTCAAAAACAAACATGATTTTAAGCCATGAAAACTTTAATGAATGAATTGTTTGGCCATGATACCAAGATAAGACCGACATACTCGATGGACGGGCGACATTGAGATATGACAAGTCTACATACCAGTCGAGACAAATAGTTGCAGGTCGAGTTGAGCGTCGGGGCCGTTGGACCAGTGGCACCATAAATTATATGGCTTATGTGGAAAATTATTGATTTGTGCATGTACTAATGTTACGGGACCTTCAAGATGCCCAAGAGGGGTAGTGATACCTCCTAGGTCTCTAGACGACATGGTGGAGATAAGGGCAGTTAGTCATGCCAGCAGTCTTGCAAGCTCGACGTAGCTTCATGCGCATGAGACCGGGGTGGGGTTAGGATAAAGTTTCTGTCCTCATACAGACACGGAGTTTTGTTATGGGATTGAGGGTCGGATGTCGAGTACATCCACTCATTCTCAGGGTAGAAGTGAACGCACTTCTATCTAGGTGTCCGGTAAAGTCGCTCTGACGCCACAATTGGGTACAATGGACATGCTGACCTGTGAATGTGTGTTCCCTTCATGAAGAAGGGCGTGTGTTGAGTGATAAACACACCATTGTGATGAGATATGGCTATGAAAACAAAGATTTGAGGATGAAATGTTTTAAAGGAAAATAAAAAGTTTGATACACTCCAATTCAAACTATTCTTTTTAAAAATCAAAATCTTAAACCCCATTCACTAAATTGTCAAACTCACCCCCTCCGTTATACCCCTTTCAGGTAACCAAGGGAAAACCTACCCAAAGACTTCCAGTTAACTACACCTACAAGACAAATATGGAAAGTTTAAATTTTATGTAGTTTTGATTAATCTTATTCTAGGAAAGGTATAGGTTTAAAGGACGCCTTACTTCTCATAGTTTAAAGAAAGGGAAATCCTTAATGAACCGGAAGACTAGAGGGTTGATCATGGGCATCTGACCAAACCGGGTCGGGGCGTGACAGCCGCGCCCTCGATGGTAAACTTTCGAAGCTTTCTCTCTCTAAGTCCAGTTTTCCGACAAAGCTCCGTTTGAGCTCATTTCAACATTAATTCATGTGATTCAAAGTTCAATTGAATTGTATGGATGTTTAGGAACTCAATGTTACCTCCAATTTCAACAATGAACCTTGATTGATTGATCAATTTAATGAAATCAAATTCGGCCGGTTTGAAAGGGGGAAATTGGGGGAAAAATTGGGGATTTCAAAAATTTGAGGGTCTAAAGTGCAATTTTCCAAAATTGAGGACCAATTAGGCATGGAAAAGATATTAGACGACCAATTAGTCAATTTTTTGAATTATTGGGGTCAAATTTGCCATTTTTGCAAAGTAGGGGCAAAATGGTAATTTTTGAAATGTTGGGGACCAAATTAGAAATTTGAGAAACTTTAACACCTTTTTGTGATTTTGAATAAATTGAGGTCCCAAGGTGAATTTTAGAAGTTTCGGGACTCAATTTGGGGGAAAATCGACATTAGGGACCAGAAGTTAAAGAAAAAGAACTTTAGTGACCTAATTGCAATTAATTATAAAGTTCGAGTATTTCATCCATTAATGATGAATGAAGGCTATTAGGTCAAGGGATAATGAATGATGATGTTCATATCGTGTAGGAACATGAAGTACCAGGAACGCTAGCAAGGATAAGCTCGCGTGAAGACAAGGAATCAGTTATGATGAAATGACTACATTATCGGGTGAGTTGGATTTTCATATAATACCTGGTTGGGATAATGATCACCTCAGAAATGAAAACCCCCTACTAAGTGGAATTTTAAACATCTCACCTGGATGGAGTGATGTGGAAATTATGCAGAATAGCTACTTATCAATTGTAAGTAGATCATACCCGATTGGTATGATAAACTTTATGGAAGGAAGTAGAAAACCCGCTTTTCAGTTATAAGCGAAGATGTTCTCACACCCGGTTGGTGTGATGGAAAAATGAAAAGAATATTTTATAGGAAGTGCTCTCCCCTGACTATGTGCCACTTATTAAACTTTTTGGGAGATTTTATTGATGGGAGCTCGAATAACTCAGATAGGCTGGAGGCCTCAATTTTGGAACTTGGGGGTTAATATACCCGATTTTGAAAATCTCATACAATGGGCCCAATGCTAGTTGGCACGAGCAGAAGCTCATAAAAAATATGAATTTAAGCCATGAAAATTTTAAATGAATGTTCTGTTTGGCTGGGGTACCAAGACAGGTCCGACATACTCGATGGACTAGTGGTAGTGTGACAAGAGAGGTCGACGGACTAGTCGAGACAAACAGTTGCAGGTCAAGTTGAGAGTTGGGACCGTTGGACCAGTGACACCAAAGATAAAATGGCTTATGAGGAAAACTGTTGTTTTGTGCATGCACTGAGGTACCAGACCTTCAAGACGCCCAAGAGGGGTAGTGTAGTGTCCTAGGGGCTACTGGACAACATGGTGGAGATAAGGGTAATTTTTTATGCCAGCAGTCAGGGAAGCTCGACGTAGCTTCATGCACATGAGACTGGGATGGGGTTGGGATGAGGTCTCTATACTCATATGAACACGAAGTTTCTTTTCGGGATTGATGGTCGGATGTTGCGTACATGCACTCATTTTCATGGTAGAAGTGGATGGGCTTCTATCTAGGTGGCCAATAATATCGCTCCGATGCCACAAGTGGGTGAAGTGGACATGCTGCACTACGAATGTATGTTCCCTTCATGACGAAAGGCATGTGTTGGTTGATAAACACACCGTTTGAAATTAATGAGAAGAAATGACTTTGAAAAATTGAGATTTTGAGGATGAAATGTTTTAAAGAAAATAACGAGTCTGACATACTCCAATTCAAACTATTTTCTGAAAGTCAAATTTTAAAACACCCATTTATTAAGTCATTGAACTCATCCCCTCCTTTATACCCCTTTTCAGGTAACCAAGGGAAAGCCTACCCAAAGACCTCAAGTTAACTACACCTGTATGTTAGGTATGTCAAGTTTAAAATTTCTTGTAGTTTTGATTAATGTTATTCCATGAAACGTACAGGTTTAAAAGACGCCTTACTCTTTACAGTTTAAATAAAGGGGAAAACCCTTAATAAACTAGGAGAGTGATGGGTTGATCTCAGGGATCTGACCAAACTGGGTCGAGGCATGACAACTTGAGTGGTATCAAAGCCTGTTTCCTCGAGTACATTATCAAGAATATATAACATAGTAACTAAGAGAAATTTTCAAAATTTTCAGATGGCTCCCAAGAGAGAAACCAAGAAAACTAGAACTCACTCTACTCAAATTTCACGCCCCGACCCGGTTTGGTCGGATCCCCGTGAACGACCCGCCACTCTCATGGTTTATTAAAGGGTTTCCCCTTATTATAATCCATAAAGAGTAAGGCGTCCTTTAAACCTGCACCATTTCCTGGAATAGCATAATCAAAACTGCATGAAATTTTAAACTTTACATACCTGTCTTACAGGCATCTTAGTTGATGGTCTTTCAAGGTAGGCTTTCCAGGATTTCTTGAAAGTGATATAAGGGAGGGGGTGAGTACGACTACTCAATGAATGGGTTTTCAAAGGTCTACTTTTAACTTTTAAGAAAAAACATTTATATGGAGTGTGCCAGACTCCTTTCTTTTCAAAAAATCCCTTCATTTAAAAATTTGGGTTTTTCCATTATTTCTTAGTTACCGGTGTGTCATCACCCAACACACATGCTTCATCATAAAGGTTACACACATTCGCAAGTCAGTATTACTACTGAACCCGCTAGTGGCTTCGGAGCGACTTTTCCTGCCACTCGGATAGAAGTACAACCACTTCTATCCTGGGAATGAGTGGATGTATGTGACATCCGACCCACAATCTCGAAATCACTTCTTCGTGTCCGTATGAGGATAGAGACCTCATCCTGTCCCCACCCCGGTCTCATGCGCTTGGTGCTACTCCAGATTTTGCATAGACACCTGGAACGACGAACCGCCCTTATAGCCACCAGGTCGTCCAGTGCCCTTAGGATGCATCACTACCTCTCATGGGCGTCTTGATGATCCCGTACTCACAGTGCATGCACAAACAATATTTTCTTATATCACCATGTAATCTGTGGTGCCACTAGTCCAACGGCCCCGACTTTCAACTCAACTCGCAGTTATTTGTCTTGACTAGTCCGTCGACCTGTCATGTCGCACTGCCACTAGTTGACTGAGCATGTCGGTCCTATCTTGGTCCCATGGCCAAACAATTCACTTATTAAGTTTTATGGCACATATATCATGTTCGTTTACGAGCTCCTGCTCGTGCCAACTGGCCTTGGGCCCACTGTACGAGATTTTCAAAATCGGATGTTTAGCCTCCAAGTTCCAAAACCGAGGCCCCTGGCCTATCAGAGCTATTCGAGCTCCAGTCGAGAAGGACTCCCAAATAGTTTAAGCATTGACACACAGTCAGGGGAGAACACTTCTGACAAAATAGGGTTTCACTGTCCATTATACCAACCGGTATAAGGACATCTCCGTTCATAACCGATGAATGAGTTTTCAACTTCGTTCGAGGAAGTCTCATCATACCAACCGGGTATGATCTACTTTCAACCGATAAGTAGTTTTTTTTCACATGATTTTCACATCACTTTCTCTAAGTGGTGATGATTAAAATACCACTAAACAGTGGGTTTTTATACCGAGGTACTTATCATCCCCTACTGGGTATGATATAAAATTTCCACTCACAACAGGTAAGTGGTTTTTATCTTTAAGTTGTGCTCATCATCCCAATCGGGTATGATGTTAGTAAACCCACTCACAACTGGTAAGTGGTTTTTAAATTTTAAGTTGTGCTCATCATCCCAACCAGGTATGATGTTAGTAAACCCACTCACCCATTAATGCCGTGAATTCCACTAGACTGATTCTTAGTATTCACGCGAGTTTGTCCTAGCTGGCGTTCTCGGTATTTCGTGTTCCTACACGATATGAACATCTTGGTTCATTATCTTTCGGCCTAATCGCCTTCATTCATTCCAAATGAATGAGAAAGTCAAACTTTCATTTATTTGCAATTAGGTCCCTAAAGTTATTTCTCTTTAACTTTAAGTCCCAAATGCCAGTTTTTCTTCAAATTGAGTCCCGAAACTTCTAAAATTTATCATAGGACCTCAATTTATTCCATTTCACAAAAAGGGGTTTAATTTCCCAAAGTCCAATTTGGTCCCCCAACTTTTCCAAAATTACCATTTTGCCTTTCCTTTACAAAAATGGTAAATTTTGCCCCAAAAATTTCAAAATTCCTCAATTGGTCCTCCAACATTATTTTCATGCCCATTGACCCTCAATTTCGTAAAATTTCATTTTGGTTCTTTTAAATTTCGAAAATCCCCAATTTTCCCCCAATTCCAACTTCTTAACACAACCGAATTTGATTTCATCAAATTGACCCATCAAATGTTTCCAATTGTTGAAATTGAGTTTCTACATGTTCATACGATTCTTCAGAAATGTGAATCACAAGTTTTAATGTCGGGACGAGCTCAAACGGAGCTTCGCCGGAAAATGAACTATTGAGAGAGAAAGCTTTGATTACTCACCGGTGAAGGCACGACGGTTCGAGCTTTCGATCTAGACAGATAGCTCTCATCTTGAGGTTCATCCTAGAATCAAGAATCGCATCAATTGATGTGGAATTAGATTAGAATTTCATCATTGAAATTCAGTCGACTCTCTCTCTAGCACCAATTGAAAATTATAAAGGGGAGCCGAATTGGCTTACCTTTCGGTCCTAATTCGGCCGTGGAAAGGCTGAGGAAGTGTTGGGAGGGCTTGGATTGGCCTGAGTAGGGCTTGAAATGGCTGATTTAAGCTTGGCCGAAATAGGGCAGCTTCGGTTCACCGAAGCTGCTTTACTATTCTATCACGCCGGCACTTCTCCAACGATTCTCGAATTGACTGGAGTTTGCTATCAGATAGCTATCTTCTCCCTGGTTCTAAAGAGCCCGACCTTTGTTCAAGTCGAAGCTCTGGTTCGAGCTTTACCAGGAAATGGAACAGTAATGAGAGAGAGAGAGAAGAGTAGTGAGAGAGAAGAGTAGTGAGAGAGAGAGAAGTGCTCAAGTGTGAGGAGAGTGAAATGGGGATGACCTCTTTATATAGGCGTAAACCCCGTGTATTAAATGGGCGAGATTTATTACTAGTATTAATATTGCCATAAATTATTGGTATTAATTCCAATAATTTAATTTCGGTATTAATTCCAATAAATTAAAATTTGGTATTAATTCCAATAATTTAATTTCGGTATTAAATTATTTGTATTAATTCTAATAATTTAATTTAAGTATTAAATTATTGGTATTAATTACAATAATTAAATATATATTAATTTATGGTTATTTATGATAAGGTGTACATACAAATTTTTGACCGAAATTTCGGGTTACAAAAAAATTCATACTTCCTAAGAGGTCACCCATCCTCGCACGCTTAACTTTAACGTTCTTATGGAATCTAGATCACCTGAACCAATTTAGTTTTTGTTTCTAATTTGTCTTAAGTTTCTTTTCCAAGGTTGAATTAACCCTTTGGATCACCCGAGAGTTGTAAATTCCCAACTTGCCCATTTAGAAATAATTGGGTTTGTGAACCGGTTCTGAATCCTCACTTTGTTTGACCAGTTCTTTTCCTGGTTTTCCTTAGCTCAAAATGGAGGGTTTTACATCAAAACACTGTCCTCCTAGGAAGATCATCCTAAAAGGCTCCTCCATACCCGAGAAGTGCCAAGGAACCAAGAGACGTTAGTGGGAAGTATCCAAGAATGTGGTGCTAGGAATTGTTGAGGTCACCATCCTGAGTACGAAGGGAGCCAAGCCTAAGACCATGAATGCCAACAAGGGCTTATAACCTTGTCATGGAGAACGCTTGCCAAGAACCCTCTATTTCCCATCTATGTTGTAACCACTTTTTTAATGGGGCTAAGACCCTAATATATTTGATTACTTCTCCACTAATAAAGAACTCCAAGTTCATAAAAACTATATCTCTAAAAAATTGATGTGACCTTGCACCTTAGTTTTAGGAAGATTGCCTAAGAAAAGTAACCAAACAAACCTGTGTTACCCTGGACATCACGAAGACCAAGGGGATTTCCATCCCGAATAAAGGAAGGAATCAAGGAAATTGTTGGGCAAAGAAGGCATGACAAGAAAACCGTCAAGGTAAGGAGTGTAGGAGAACTCTTGGAGTTACAACTAGGCAAGTAAACAACCTATTTCAAGGTGTAAAGGAAATGGGACATGAAGTGAAGGACTGTCCCACACCACAAGGAATTATAACAATACTTTCCAAAAAAATGCCTCCACATCTATAGGAATCCGAAAGGATACCATCCCAAGAAACACGATTCCTACTTAGAGTTTCTCCCACATCCAGGAGGAAGCTCTTCAAGATCCTAGCATAGTGGCAAGGAGAAAAAAGGACAGAAGGTAGGACCTCGATAAACCACAAATAGAACCAAGGGTAGTTGATGAGAATTCTCCCTAAAGAAGAAATTTCCACCCATTTGGGAGCAAAGAAGGGAGTGCCTCCATAAGAGAAGACAAGTTGAGCATTTGACAATCAATGGGATGTCTCAGGATTGCAAGTACGACACACTTTGGAAAAAGCAGTGAAGCTAAATAGGAGTTTCAGACCAACATAGTGAAAGGAAGCAAGTTGTAACAAAAAAATAGTCAAGGAAAATAAACGACGCCCTAAGGAAGACCGGGAAGTAGAAAGGACTACACTCTAAAAGGGTAGTAGGATGGACATTAAGGACAATAAGACTCAAGAAACAACTACCCTAAGATAATTAGACCAGTGGAATGGTAAGGACGAGGCTGTTAATGAACTGGTACTCATGAAGGTCATAATTTAAGCTCCAACAAAGAAGGGAGAGGACGAAAGGCCAAATATTTGGAAAAAGAAGGATGAAAGAAGTCCTTAAAAAGACCAATGGTCAAATTAACGACTAAACTCAAGCCAAGAGAGGGGTAGGCAAGTCTCTCACATGATGATAAAGAGATCTTTAAACAAGGAGGATTCAAGATCTCCTTAAAGGAAATAAACATGTACTGAAGTACAAAGAGCAAGGGTAAATATGACATGACTACATCAAAGGATGTCATTTAAGGGTAGATATTCCCTAGGGAAATGAAAAAAAGAATCCCAGGAGAAAAAGGGAAGAGTCCTACCAAGGAAGGAAACCTTGGGAAGGCCTATGTATCCCAATTGTGAGGTAATGGAACTAAGTGAAGAGAGATAGGGAGATGAACTTGCAAATGAAGCGCATATTGAGGTGAAAGGACCAGAGAAGTATACTAGGAGGACCCAAGGAACATGTAAGTTAGAAGATAACATGAAAGATGTTGTACGAGTAAGAAAGGGGTGGACTGCACATAAAAAGGGAATATAATACATTTAAGAAATCTTGGAGAGGTAAGTCCTCCAGTTAAGAAGTGACTAAAATAAATGATCACTGACATCAAGACTAATTGTGGTCCACGCTCGCATGATGTAGACTAAAGTGAGGATGGTTAAGCATAAGGTGGAGTACGCTAAATAAGACCAATAACCAAAAGTCCCTCAGATAAGGAATGAGGGAAGAAATGAAAATTTTAAGATAATGAAGGATTAAAGGCGGATAAATACCCCATATAGAAAGGAGTGTGAAGAAAGGAAGAAAAAAACTTTCAAGTAATGGTAAGAAGGTGGAGCATGTAGCTCCCAAAGTGGAAGCCTCTACTGTGAAGGATATAGTAGAGAAAAAAATCCGTAAGAAGGGAACTTCCCCAAACAAAGTAATCGACACATAGACCGAAAGAGAATAACTCATGATAAGGAGTCATGAAAATGATGACAAGTGAGTAAGAATGGATTAAGAAAAAGGAAAGTCCTTGAGGAAAGGATGCCACCAGAAATGAGGAAGTGCATAAGAAGGGAAGAATCCTTTCATGTTGGTAAGTCATGGGGAAAACCTAATAATTGGAACCAGAAAGACCCAATAAAGAAGTTGAGGAAGGATGAGCAAATAAGGGAAACTGACACGGTTATATAAGACATGACTTCAAAGACAACATGGATGAGTGAATAACAGTAAAGGTAGTTGAGAATATACTACCAGACGAAGTTATACAACCTAGAGAGGTTGGAAAGATTAGAACGACCCTTAAGGCAGTGTTCTAGCAATCTAATGGATTGAGACAAGTTCTAGAAAATGTCATGCTGTAAGGGGCATGTAAGCCCAACAATCCCAAGGAAAATATGACTCAAAGTAAGGAAGAGTCAGTTAATAAGCATGACAAGGTCAAACATAAAAGTTGGACCGAAGTTATAATAAACAACGGATGGAGGAAGGGTCGAAATAGGACAAAAAGGTGATTACACCAAAATCTGTGAAAAATTAGTATATAGAGCTTGAAAGGACACTAAGCTAAGGGTTTCGACTATAAAGAGAATAATTGGATACAAAAATGATTGGACATCTTGGAACTCCAAATCCTGAAATTTTGACTAAATAACCTCAAGAGACATGATTATACTTTAAGGACAGAGGGGCGCAAAATTTAGGATATAACCTTATACCCTCGAGTAAAGTATGCCTAGCTTAAGTGAGCTCCATGTAATGGATAATGAGAAGGAAAATAAAATTTATAAGGGTGTGTTTTACTGGGACTAAATGGAAGTAACCGGGAAGGTTGTATGTCAATAAACAACAAGTTGATATCAAGGGAAGTCCTTTCCAGTACGAAGGATGTTGGATAAGTTTTGGGGATAAAACTCCTAAAAGGAGGGGAGAGTTGTAAACCTCGCCCTTTGAAGTTAAGGAAAACGAGGAAAAGAATCGATTAAACCAAGTGAGAAAATAGAACCGGTTCACAAACTCAATCACTAGGGAACGGGAAAATCGGGAAATTTATGGATCCCGAGTGACCTAAAGAGTCACAAAAGGCATGGAAAAGGACTTTAGGATGAATTAGAGGTGAAAACCAAACCGATTCAGGTGAACCAGACCTGAACCGGTTTGAACCACAATTAAACTGGTTCCTAAATTCATTTTTATAGGTGGCTTAGAAAATTCAAATTGGAGAATTGAGTTCACAATTTGATAGAGAATGAATTTAGATGAATTTAATAATTTTTAATTTTGAAAAACTCGGTTGAATCGGGCCTGAATTGACTGTGTTTAGCAACGAACCCAGTTCAGACTAGTCCAGTCCGGTTCGGAACAATGTCGTCTTCTTCCTTTCGATGAGAACACTATTCACTTGCCGAAAAACCAAGCAGCGTCGATGAAGATGAAAAGACTCCGGCTAGGGAATTTTAGGCAATGAATGACTACCATTAAGGTACCAATCGGACTGCCAAGAAGTCCCCGAGCTTCCAATATGAAGAGTCCCTCCTCATTCATCCTCCTCACACCTAAAAGCTCCACTCACTCCCTAATGCTCCATTTTCCGGTGAAGCTCGAACTAGAGCTCCAACTTGGGCATTTTTCTGAGCCAAAAAAAGGTGAGATCATGTTCATTGGATTCAGGGAGAAGTAATCTACACAACGGTAGTCTCCATTTGCTCCAAGGGTCGCCGGAGAAACGCCAACGTGATAGAACAGTGAAGCAGCTCCGACAGACTGAAGCTACCCTATTTTGTCTGAGCTAAAAATGGCTAACTCGAGCCCTTCTCAAGCCAAACCAAGCCCTTCTAACACTTCCATAGCTCTCATATGACTGAATTAGAGCTGAAAGGTAGGCCAATTTGGCTCCCCTCTATGTTTTTCGACCAGTGATGGAGAGAGAACTGGCAAAATTTCACCGACTAAATTCTCCATTAATTCAACATGGATTGATGCGATTCTTGATTCTAGGATGAACCTCATGACGAGAGCTATTTGTCAAGATTAAAAGTCAGACCGTCGTGCCCACGACGGTAAGCTTTCGAAGCTTTCTCTCTCTAAGTCCAGTTTTCTGGCGAAGCTCCGTTTGAGATCATTTCGGCGTCAATTCATGAGATTCAAAGTGCATTTGTATCATATGGATCTGTAGGAACTCAATTTTCATGCCCCGACCCAGTTTGGTCGGATCCCCGTGATCAACCCCCCACTCTCCTAGTTTATTAAAGGGTTTCCCCTTATTATAGACCGTAAAGAGTAAGGCTTCCTTTAAATCTGCACCTTTTTCAGGAATAACATAAACAAAATTGCTTAAGAATTTAGATTTATCATACCTGTATCACAGGCATCTTAGTTGATGGTCCTTAAGGGTAGGCTTTTCTAGTATTTCCTGAAAAGGGATATAGGGGAGGGGTGAGTACAACTACTCAGTGAATGGGTTTTTCAAAAGTTTTGACTTTTAAGAAAAACATTTATCATTGGAGTGTGCCAGACTCCTTTCTTTCAAAAATCCCTTAATTTAAAAATTTCAGTTTTTCCACCAAATCATATTTAACCACGGTGTGTCATCACCCAACACACATCCTTCATCATGAAGGTTACACACATTCGCAGGTCAACATGATCACTGAACCCACAAGTGGCTTCAGAGCGACTTTACTGGCCACCTGGATTGAAGCACGACCACTTCTACCCTAGGAATGAGTGGATGTACGTGACATCTGACCCTCAATCCCGAAATTGCTTCTTCGTGTCCATATGAGGATAGAGACCTCATCCCATCCCCACCCGGTCTCGTGCGCTTGGTGCTACTCCAATTTTTGCACAGACACCTGGAACGATGATCTACCCTTATACTTACCGGGTCATCCAAGGTCCTTGGGACACATCGCTACCCCTCATGGGCATCTTGATGATCCCGTACTCATAGTGTATTCACAAAAAAAGTTTTCCTAAATTGCCATGTAATATGTGGTACCATTTGTCCCAACGGCCCCGACTCCCAACTCAACCCGCAGTTGTTTGTCTTGACTGGTTTGTCATCCTATCATGTCGCACTACCGCTAGTTGACTGAGCATGTCAGTCCTATCTTGGTACAATGGCCAAAAAATTCACTTATTAAGTTTTATGGCACATATATCATGTTCGTTTACAAGCTCCTGCTCGTGCGAACTGGCCGCGGGCCCACTGCACGAAATTTTCAAAATCGAGCATTTAGCCACCATGTTCCAAAACTGAGGCCCCTGGCCTATCAGAGTTATTTGATAGGTCTTCCAAATTTTTAAGCATTGGCATAAGTAAGAGGAGAGCACTTTCGACAAAACGGCTCTATCTATTTTACCGCCCGGGTATAAGGACACCTCCGTTCATAACCGATGAACATGCCTTCAACTTCCTTCGAGGAAGTCTCATCATACCTACTGGGTATGATCTACTTACAACTGGTAAGTAGTTTTTCCGTATGATTTTCACATCACTCCCTTTAAGTTGTGATATTTAAAATACCACTAAAAATTGGGTTTTCATACCGAGGTACTTATAATCCCCAACCGGGTATGATATAAAATTCCCACTCACAACTGGTAAGCAGTTTTAACTTTAAGTTGTGCTCATCATCCCAACCGGGCATGATGTTATTAAATCCACTCAAAACCGGTAAATGGTTTTTAACTTTAAGTTGTACTCATCATCCCAATTGTGTATGATGTTAGTAAACTCACTCACCCAATAGTGTAGTGAAATTCCACTTAGTCGGGTTCTGTCCTTAGCAAGCTGGACCTCAACTAGCGTTCCCGATGTCTCGTTCTCCTACATGCTATGAACATAATTTTTCATTCTTCTTTGGCCTAATAGCCCTCATTCGTTCCAAATAAATGAGAAAACCCAACTATACATATATTTGTAATTAGGTTCCTAAAGTTATTTTTCTTTAACTTTAAGTTCCTATTGTTGAGTTTTTCCTAAATTTGAGTCCCAAAACTTTTAAAATTTATATTAGGATCTCAAATTATTTAATTTTGCACAAAGGGGTTTAATTTCCCAAATTTCCAATTTGGTCCCTCCAACTTTTCCAAATTTACCATTTTGCCCTTCATTTACAAAAATGGTAAGTTTGCCCAAAAAATTCCAAAATTCATCAATTCATCCTACAACATTATTTTCATGCCCAATTGACCCTCAGTTTCATAAAATTGCATTTTGGTCCTTTGAATTTCAAAAATTCCCAATTTTCCCCAATTTTCCCCCTAATTTCAACTCTTCAACACTACCGAATTTGATTTCATTAAATTGACCGATCAAACACCTCTAATTGCTGAAATTGGAGTTGAAATTGAGTTTTTCTATGTTCATATGATTCCATAGAACTTGAAATCGCGAGTTTTCATGTCGGAACGAGTTCAAAGGGAGCTTCTCCGGAAAATAGACTGTAGAGAGAGAAAGCTTCGATTACTCACTGGTGAGGGCATGACGGTCCGAGCTTTCAATCTGGGCAGATAGCTCTCATCTTGAGGTTCATCCTAGAATCAAGAATCACATCAATTGATGCTGAATTGAGTTAGAATTTCATCATTGAAATTCTGCTAGTTCTCTCTCCAGCACCGACTGGAAATTGTAGTGGGGAGCCGAATTGACTTACCTTTCTGTCCTAATTCAGCTGTGGGAGGGTTGTGGAAGTGTTGGAAAGGCTTGTTTGGGCCTGAGGAGGGCTTGAAATTGTCGATTTCAACTTTGCTGAAATAGGGCATCTTCATTCCACCGGAGCAGCTTCATTGTTCCATCATGCCGGCACTTCTCCAACAATTCTCGGATTGAATGGAGTTTGCTATCAGATAGCTGACTCCTCCCTGGTTCTAAAGAGTCCGACCTCTCCTAGCGAGGTTAAGAAAAATGTTCAAGTCGAAGCTCTGGTTTGAGCTTCACCGGGAAATGGAGCAGTAGAGAGAGAGAGAGGGAAGTGTTTGGGTGTGAGGAGAATGAATGGGGATGACCTCTTTATATAGGTGTAAAACCGTGTACTATATAGGAGAGATTTATTATTAGTATTAATATTGCCATAAATTATTGGTATTAATTCCAATAATTTAATTTTAGTATTAAATTATTTGTATTAATTCCAATAATTTAATTAAGGTATTAAAATATTGGTATTAATTACAATAATTAAATATATATTAATTTATGACTATTTATGATAAGGCGTACGTTTAGCATAAAAATTTTTGAGAGGTCACCCATCCTCACATACTCTCAGGCAAGCACGCTAAACTTCAGAGTTCTTATGGATTTTTGTCACCTGAACCAATTTGGTTTTTCTCTTCTAATTTGTCTTAAGTTTCTTTTCCAAGGTTTAATGAACTCTTTGGATCACTCGAAAGTTGTAAATTTCCAAATTGCTTGTTCCCAAATGATCGGGTTTGTAAATCCGCTCGGTTTTCTTACTCGATTTGACCGGTTCTTTTCTCGGTTTTCCTTAACTCAAAAGTGCGAGGATTACATCAATGTTACCTCCAATTTCAACAATGAACCTAGATTGATCGGTCAATTTGATGAAATCAAATTCAACCATTTTAAAAGGAGGAAATTGAGGATTTTGAAAATTCGTGGGACTAGAGTGAAATTTTCCAAAATTGTGGGCCAATTAGGCATGGAAAAGATTTTAGAGGGCCAATTGGTCGATTTTTGTAATTATTGGGGTCACATTTGCCATTTTTGCAAAGTAGGGTGAAAATGGTAATTTTTGAAAAGTTGGGGACCAAATTGGAAATTTGGGTAACTTTAAACCCCTTTTCATGATTTTGAATAAATTGACGTCCAAAGGTGAATTTTAGTAGTTTTAGGACTCAATTTGGGGGAAAATCGGTATTAGGGACCTAAAGTTAAAGAAAAATAACTTTGCGGACCTAATTGCAATTAATTAAAAGGTTTGAGTATTTCATACATTAATGATGAATGAATGCTATTAGGCCAAGGGATAATGAACAAAGATGTTCATATCATCTTGGAACATGAAGTACCAAGAATGCCAACAAGGACAAGCTCGCGTGAAGACAAAGAACTGGTTAAGAGGAAATCATTGCATTATTGTGTGAGTTGGATTTTCACATCATACTCGGTTGGGATGATGAGGACCTCGGAAATGAAAACCTATTACTAAGTGAAATTTTAAACATCTCACTTGGATGGAGTGATGTTGAAATTATGCTAAAAAACTACTTAATTGTAGTAAGTAGATCATACCTGGTTGGTATGATAAACTTAATGGAAGGAAGTAGAAAACCCACATATTGGTTATAAGTAGAGATGTCCTCACACCTGGTTCGTGTGATGGACAAATGAAAAGAATATTTTGTCAGAAGTGCTCTCCCCTGACTGTGTGCCATTAGCTCAGATAGGCCGGATATTTTTGGGAGACCTTTTTGACGAGAGCTCGAATAGCTCAGATAGGCCGGATGCCTCGGTTTTGGAACTTGGGGGCTAATATGCCCGATTTTAAAAATCTCATACAGTGGGCCAAAGGCCAGTTGGCAAGAGTAGGAGCATGTAAACAAACATGAATTTAAGCCATGAAAATTTTAAATGAATTTGTGTTTGGCCATGGTACCAAGTCAGGACTGACATACTTGATGGACTAGTGGCAGTGCGACAAGACAAGTCAACGAACTAGTCGAGACAAACAACTATAGTTGAAGTTGAGAGTCGGGACCATTGAACCAGTGGCACCAAAGATTAAATGGCATATGAGGAAAACTGTTGTTTTGTGCATGCATTGAGGTATAGGACCTTCAAGACACCCAAGAGGGGTAGTGACGCGTCCTAGGGCCTACTGGACGATATGGTGGAGATAAGGGTAGTTTGTCGTGACGGTAGTCAAGGAAGCTCGACGTAGCTTCATGCGCATGAGACCTGGGTGGGGTCGGGATGAGGTCTCTATCCTCATACAGACATAGAGGTTCTTTTCGGGATTGAGGGTCAGATGTCATGTACATCTATTCATTCTTAGGGTAGATGTGGACGGGCTTCTATCTAGGTGGCCTGTACAGTCGCTCCAATGCCACAATTGGGTGAAGTGGACATGCTGCCCTACAAATGTGTGTTCCCTTCCTGAAGAAGGGCATGTGTTGGTTGATAAACACACCATTTGAAGTTAATGAGAAGAAATGACTTTGAAAAACTGAGATTTTGAGGATAAAATGTTTTAAAGAAAATAACGAGTCTGACATACTCCAATTCAAACTATTTTCTGAAAGTCAAATTTTAAAACACCCATTTACTGAGTCATTGAACTCATCCCCTCCCTTA
The DNA here is from genome assembly GCA_030064425.1 of Trapa bicornis. NCBI lineage: Eukaryota > Viridiplantae > Streptophyta > Magnoliopsida > Myrtales > Lythraceae > Trapa > Trapa bicornis. The sequence goes on along the minus strand of CM057761.1, from coordinate 9,065,448 downwards.
TACCCCTTTTTAGGTAACCAAGGGAAAGCCTACCTAAAGACCTCAAGTTAACTACACCTGTAAGACATGTATGTCAAGTTTAAAATTTATTGCAGTTTTAATTAATGTTGTTCCATGAAAAGTACAGGTTTAATGGATGCCTTACTCCTCATGGTTTAAAAGAAGGGGAAAACCCTTAATAAATTGGGAGAGTGGCAGGTTGATCAAGGGGATTTGACCAAACTAGGTCAGGGCATGACACCTAATCTGATCAACAAGAAGAAGTAATAATTCTCGTGACTCCAACATGGACTCCACACCATCTTGGAGCATGAGACTAGATTTATTGAGCTAAGATCTTTTGCTCCAGACTTAGCCGGACCGGTAGATATCTGCCAACGGTTCGTGGATAGTCTCAACATGGACATACGAGATCGGATGGGAGTACTAGTATGCCCGATGGATTTGGCTGCCATCATTAGCATGGCCCATGAGTGTAAGCATTTAGTACAAATAAGACGCTGCTGAATAGAGCAGGCCAGCCAGAAGTAAGAAGGTTATCTTGCCCAAAGGGAGGCAAGTACAACCCCACAAAGGAGAAATCCCTATTACCGCAAGTTCCAAAAAAGCCATGAAGGGTCATGTTGAGCTTGCTTCGAATGTAGACAATTTAGACACTTTACAAAGAGCTGTCCAGCCATTCGAGGTAATACACAACAAAGTACCTATTAACCACCTCAATGGAACCCAAGGGCACTAGACAGGGGACAAGATGATGTGAATCTTGCCAATTTGCTGACGACACCCTACACCAAATATAGCAACGACCCCAATAATTTCATGACACAAGTGCGAAAGGATGGAATATACCTTGTTTATGTGAGAAACAATATATGGGATATGTAGATACCACACCCAAATTCTCTAAGAAGAACTCGTAGAAAACCTCGGGTGATAAGTCTTGATTGCTTGAACGCCACAGGTAAAAATCTGATAAGTTCAAAGTTCTTTCAAGATAGAAAGAAGACAAAACCTTACAAAATTGAATTCTCAAAAGTGTCTCCTCCAATACTGTGGAGTATTCCTTTTCTAGGCACAGATAACAAATAAATATCCTAAAAATAAGGAAAAAATATCTATTATGGTTATATGCTAACCATATTTAATCTAAATATCTAGGATATTTTAATAACTAATTTAAAGATGTAAACTTAACTAATTAAAGATCTAATATTATCATTTAATATCCAAAATATTTATTATATTAATAAATCTTTTTTGTTAATTAAATCAGAACCTTCTCTTGGGCTCATCTTGGGCTCTTCTATTGGGCTTCCACTTGAATTTTCCGCAATCTCTTTAATTAGCCCATATAAAACTTCTTTGAATCTTTTAGCCCTTAACTTTGTGATTGGGATCTCTTGAAGTCTCAAATGATTATTCATCTCATTTGGTGACAAACTGTTCAACTCCATTGTTGGTTCAGTTGATTGGACTTGTGAATTCATAGTCTCTTTAGTCGGATTCACATCACAAGACATAGCCACTACATTGAGGGTACCAACCAGAGTATACAACCTCACCCAAGAGGAAGCACAGAATGATCCTAGTACCATCCCTAGTTCTTACAAAATTCCCCTAGACAAATATAGCAAAAACCATGTAATTCATTATCATTATAATAAATAAAAGTTACATTCCCTACAAAAAAAAACTTGTGATGAGATACAAGTAGGAGAAAATCCAAAGGACGTATCCACCAAATCTCCAAAGAAAGGGAAACAGGAAGGATGGCATCCCAGGATGTCAGGAAGCAGATTAAGGTTAGATGCCCTCAAGGGTGAATTGAAAGGAATTCTTTGAAAGAAGGGGAAAAATTCTCCCAATGAAGGAAACCTTGGGATGCATACATATCCCAACTAAGAAGTAATGGAACCAAGTGATGAGGGATGAGGAGATGAAGTGCATAATGAGATGAAAGAACCAAGGGAAGCATACTAGGAGGACCCAAGGATTAAGTTAAACCTAAGGAACGGGTAAGTAGGAAGATTGTATCAAAGGACACCGTGACAAGTAAGAATAGGTGGACTACCCATAATAAGAAAATAAAGGAAAGAACATTTGAGAAACCTTGGAGAAGTAAGCCTCCAATTCAAAAGTGGTTAAGGGGAACAACCACTAGTTTTGGTTCACACTCACTTAATGGAGCCCAAGGAGTGGATGACTGGGCATAGTGAGGAGTATACGAAATAAGACTTGATAATCAGAAGTTCCTCGAGCAAGGAATAAGGGATGAAATGGAGGTTTAAGACAATGGAAATTTTAAAGTGGGCAGCCTTTAAGGAATGGTAAGAAGGTTGAACATGTAGTTCATAAGGTGGAAATCTCTACTTTGAAGGAAATAATAGAGAATGAAACCGTAAAAAGGAATTCCCTAAAATAAAGCCTTTGAGATGTAAACTAAAAGGGATGAACTCAGAATAAATAATCGTGAAATGGTTACGAGCGAGTAAGAGTGGATGGAGGAAAGGGAAAGTCTTTTAGTAAAGGATGCCACTAGGAATATGGAAGGACCTAAGAAGGGAAGAATCCCAGTGTGTCGATAAATCATCGGGAAACCCAACAATTGGAATCGGGAAAAAAACCAATGAGGAAGTTGGTAAGGAATGAGTAGATAAGGAAAAACCAACATGATCATTATGTCAAAATTTAAGGTACAATTGGATAACACTGAAGGTAGTTGGGGAACACTATTGGGTAATAAGAAGGAATGAAGCCACATGACTCCTAAAAGGTTGGAAAGTTGAGAACAAACATCAAAGAAGTGTTCTAGAATTCTAATGGACAAAGACAAGTTCTAGAACATGTCGTGCGTTAAGGGACATGTATGGCCAATAGTCTCGGGAGAAAAATGTAACTCAATTAAGGAAGAGTCAGTAAGTTAAGCATGACAAGGTCAAACATAAAATTTGGATCGAGACAAAAAGGTGATAACACCGAAACCCATGAAAACAAGTACATAACACTCGAAGTATCACATAGCTAAGGGTTTTAATGATCAAGAGAATAACTAGACATGTGAATGATTGAGCATTTTGGAACTCCCTATCCTAAAATCCTGGACAAGAACCCTCAAGAGGAAGAATCTTGCCCTATGTAGAGGAGGAAGTGAATCTAAGGATGTACTTTTGGATTAGTGGGTAAGACATGCCTAGTTATGATAAACTCTATGGAGTGAGTAAAAAATGGAAAGAAAAATAAATTCCTTAAGTGCGTGATTTAAAGGGGCCAAGTGAAAGAACAACCAAAGTTTTAACATGTCAAGCAAACCCCGAGTTGACATCAAGGGGAAATTATTCTTGATGCAAAGGATACTGATTAAGTTTTGGGGACAAAACTCCTAATAGGAGGGGAGAGTTGTAAACTCCATCCTTTAAAGATAAGAAAATCGGGGAAAGAATCGGTCAACTCAAGAGAGAAAATCGAAGCTTAATTGATAGAGAAAGGGAAAAATGGGAAATCAACAAACACCAAGTGACTCAAAGAGTCATGGAAAAAGACCTTGGGACAAATTGGAAGAGAAAACCAGAATGGTTCAAGTGAACCGGACCTGAATCGGTTTGAAACATACTTGAACCAGTTGCTAAATTCATTTTTCTAGGTGGCTTAAAATAATCAAATTGGGGAATTGATGCCACCATTAGATAGAGAATGAATTTAGAAAATTTTAATTTTGAGGAAACCAGTCGAATCAAGCCTGAATCGATCGATTTACGCATTGAACCCGGTCGGACCGGTAAGGTCTGATTCGGAACATTGTCATCTTCTTCCTTCAGACGACAACACTGTTCATTTAATGTAGAAATAGATAATGTCGGTGAGAGAAAAATAGCTCCAATCAGGCCATTTCAGGGTGAGGATAAGCTCGATCAAAAAGGAAAGTTATCGGGCAGAGGGTCCTCGAGCTCCCTATATAAAGATCTCTTCTCCATTTATCCTCGACAAACCTAAAATCTCTGTTTTCTCTCAACTGCTCCATTTTTCGATGAAGCTCGAACTAAAGCTCTGATATAGGCATTTTTCATAGCATGAGAAGGCAATGTCGTATCCTATAGACTCCAGGGGAAGTCAACTACCTGATAGCATCTTCCTTTCAACCCGAGGATCGCCGGAGAAGTGCCAACATAATCAAATAGTGAAGCAGCTTCAACGGACCAAAGCTGCCCTCTTTTGGCTAAGCTGAATTCGGCCCCAAATTCAGCTCTCCTCTGGCCAAGCCAAGCCTCCCCAACACCACCACAACCCTCATACGACCTCAATAGAGTTGAAAGGTAAGCTGATTCAACCTTCCTTAGTCGTTGTAGATCGAAGTTAGAGAGAGAAAGTGCTAAACTTTACTGACATAATTCTCCCTTGATTTGATACTAATTGTAGCAATTCTTGATCATAAAAGAAACCCCAGGACAAGAGCTAGCTTCCCCGATTGAGAGCTCAAATCCCCACACCTCTAACGGTAAACTTTCGAAGCTTTCTCTCTCTACATATAGTTTTCCGGTGAAACTTCGTTTGAGCTCAATTTCTACCCAAATGATGCGGTTCAAAGCTCAATTGAATTGTATGGAAGTGTAGGAACTGATCCATACCTTCAATTGAAGAAATCAAATTCGCTCAGTTTGAAAGGGAGAAATTGGGGGAAATGTTTGGGGAAAATTGGGATTTTTGTTAAATTGGGGGACCTTTTTCTAATTTCCCAAAATTTAAGGCCAATTGGTCATGAGAAAGATGTTGAGGGACCAATTAGTCAATTTTTGAAACATTTGGGGCCAAATTGCCATTTTTGGGAAGTAGGGGCAAAATGGTAATTTTTGAAAGGAAGGGTACCAAATTCAAAATTTGGTAAACTTGAGCCGCTTATACAATTTTGACTAAAATAAGGACTCAAAGGGAATTTTGAAAGTTTTAGGACTCTACTTGAGAAAAATTGGCATTAGGGACCTAAAGTTAAGGAAAAATGAACTTCAGGGACCTAAGTGCAATTAATCGATAAATTGTGAGCCAAGGCTCTCATGCCAAACCATAATTCATAAGGATGCCCAAATCGTGTAGGGACACGAGAAACTGGAACACCAGCAAGGAAATGCTTGCATGGACATGGAAATTAACTGAGGACGAACATGTCATGGTTATCGGATGAGTGGACATATTTACATCATACTCGGTTAGGATGGTGAGCACTTTAGAAATGAAAAGCCACTTGTAAGTGGGACTTTAACATCACACCCGGTTGGGGTGATGGGCGATTTAAGCTAAAACCTACTTACCGACTGTAAGTAGAGGAAATTATATACGATTGGTATGATGAACTTCCTTGAAGGAAGGAGAAACTCGCTTGTCGGTTGTATGCGAAGATATCATCACACCCGATTGGTGGGATGAAGGGAAAATATATTTTTGTCAGAAGCGTTCTCCCCTGACTGTGTGTCAATGCTTAAAATATTTGGGAGACCTTCTTGACGGGAGCTGGAATAGCTCAGATAGGCTAGAGACCTCCATTTTTGAACTTGTGGGGCAAAATGCCCAGTTTTGGAAAATCTCATGTGGTGGGCCCAAGGCTAGTGGGCGCGAGTAGAAGCTCGTAAACAAACTTGAGTTATGAAAGCCATGAAAATTTCTAATGAAATGATTGTGTGATTTCGCCATTGTACTGAGATAGGACTCACAATACTCGATAGACTAGCTATAGTGCGTCAGGGCCAGGTCGACGGACCGGCCTAGACAAATAGCTGTATGTCAGGATGAGGGTTGGGGGCGTTGTACAAGTGGCACTAGAGATAAATGACTATATGTGAAAATAATTGTTTTGTGCATGCACTTGTGGTACAGGACCATCAAGATGCCTAAGAGGGGTAGTGATGGGTCCTAAGGGCTACTAGATGACACGGTGGAGATTAGGGTAGTTAGTTGTGCTAGTCAATTTTAAAGCTCGGAGTAGCTTCTTGCGCATGAGACTGGGGTGGGGTTGGGATGAGATCTCAGTCCTCATATGGACATGAAGTATTTTGGGTCTAAAGGTCGAACGTTTGGGACATTCACTCAGTCTTTGGGTAGAAGTTAGGGACTTATATCAAGGTGGATGGAAAAGACAGTCTTATCCACAACTGGGTGTAGTCGTCGTAACTACATCTCGCAAATGTGTGTACCCTTCCTGATGAAGGGCATGTGTTGTTTTCTAAAACGCCTCCCGAGGCAAGAAGATGGGCTAAGAAAGCTAAACACACCTAATATGAACAAGGAAAAAGGTTTTGAAAACCTTGGAAAGGATTTGAGAATCCTTGGAAAAAAAGGAACGATAAACCTTGTAAAAAGGTTTTGAAAAAGAAATTGAATTTGAAACCCTTTCGAAAGAAAATGTCACCCTTAGGCAGAGTAATGGTTTTGAAAACCCAAATTGAGGAAAAGTCCTATTTTTTAAAGGAAATGATAACCTATTTTGAAAACTCACTTCTAACACCTGCTCACTGAGTTGTAGAAACCCCTCCCATTTTTCCCCTTTTAGGTAACCAAGGGGAAACCAAAACTTAAAGACCTCCCTATAAGACATGTATGTTAATTTTAAGATATTTAGTTTTTTATAATGCTATTTCACATAAGACAGGAAAGAATGATGCCTTACTTCTCACGGTTTAAAAAGGGTGAAACCCTTTACTGACTAAAGGGAGTGGCGGGTTGCTCACGGGGATCTAACCAGACTGGGTCGGGGCGTGATACCATTTCCTTGGAATAGTGATTTAAACCCTGCATTTTGGAGTTAAGGAAAACTGAGAAAAGAACTAGTTAAAGAGAGTGAGAAACACTGAATCGGTTTACAAACATGATCATAAAAAATGGGCAATTTGGGCAATTTACAACTCCTGAGTGGCAAAGGGTTTATAAAACCTTGGAAAAGAACTTTAGGACAAAATGGAAGAGAAAAACCAGATCGGTTCTGATGAACCGGATGCAACTGGATTGAATCGGTTTATGAACCGAGTCGGTTCATGAACCGGAACCGATAGAGAAATGGAAAACCAGGAAATTTATGGATCCCGAGTGACCTAAAGAGTCACAAAAGTGAAGAAGAAGGACTTTAGGATGAATTGGAGATAGAAACCAAACTGGTTTAGGTGAATCGAATCCGAACCGATTAGGACTAATTTGAACCACTATTGAACCAAATGCTAAATTCATTTTTCTAGATGGCTTGGAAAATTCAAATTTGGGATTTGAGGCCACCATTGTATAGAAAATCAATTTAGATGAATTTAGAAAATTATAATTTTGAAAAATTTAGTCGAATTGGGTTTGAACCGACCAGTTTAAGCTTTGAACTCGGTTCGGACTGGTCCGGTCTCGTTCGGAACTATGTCGTCTTCTTCTTTCTGATGACAACATTGGTCACTCACCGGAAAATCGAGCAACGCCTGTGAAGTTGAAAAGTTTTCGGCCAGGGAGTTTGAGGAAATAAATGACCGCCATTAAGGTGCCAATCAGATGGTCAAGAAGTCCCCGAGCTTCCTATATAAAGAGCCCCTCCTCATTCATCCTCTCCATAATTGAAAACTCCATTCTCTTTCAACTACTCCAATTTTCGGTGAAGCTCGAACCATAGCTCCGATATAGGGTCTTTTCTAAGCCAAAGAAGGCATGGTCAGGTTCTTTGGATTTGTAGAGAAGTCAATTATATGCTTGTAGTCTCCATTTGCTCCGAGGGTCACTGAAGGATCACCGACATGATCAAACAGTGAAGCAGCTCTGGCGGACCAAAGCTGCCTTGTTTTGACCAAGATGAAATTGGCCAATTCGAGCCCTTCTCAAGCCAAACCAATCCCTCCCAACTCCTCCACAATACTCCTAGAGCTAAATTAGATCTAAAAGGTAAGCCAATTTGGCTCCCCTTAGTAAATTTCGATCGGTGCTAGAGAGAGAACCTGCAGAACTTCGATGACTAAATTCTCACTCAATTCGGCATCAATTGATAAAATTCATGATCCTAGGAGAAACCTCAGGACAAGAGCTATTTGCCCAGATTGGAAGCTCGGACCGCCGCGCCCACAACGGTAAGCTTTCAAGGCTTTCTCTCTCAAAGTCTAGTTTTCCGACGGAGCTCCGTTTGAGCTCATTCTGGCATCAAATCGTGCGATTCAATGTGCAATTGAATCTTATAAAGTCGTAGAAACTCCAGTCTAACTTTAATTTCAATAATTAAGCTCATTTGATTGGTCATATTGATGAAATCATATTTGGCTGAGTTAGAAGGTTAAAATTGGGAATATCAAAAATTCGAGGGAATAAAGTGCAATTTCATAAAATTGAGGGCCAATGGGGGCATGATAAAGATGTTGGAGGACCAATTGGGTAAATTTTGGAATTTTTGGGGCAAAACTTACCATTTTTGTAAAGTAGGGGCAAAATGGTAATTTTGGAAAAATTGGGAACCAAATTGGAAATTTGGGAAATTGAACCCCTTTTTGTGAATTCGAATAAATTGAGGTCCCAAGGTAAATTTTAAAAGTTTCAGGACATAATTTGAGGAAAAACTAACATTAGGGACTTATAGTTATAGAAAAATAACTTTAGGGACCTAATTGCAAATAAATGAAAAGTTTAGTTTTCTCTTTCAATAGGGATGAATGAAGGCTATTAGGCCAAAGGATAATGAACAAGGATGTTAATATCGTGTAGGAACATGAAGTACCAGGAATGCCAACTAAGACATGTTCACGTAAAGGCAACAAGTCGGTTAAGTGGAAATTCATTGCATTATCAGGTGAGTGGAATATTTAATATCATACCCGGTTGGAATGATAAACATCTCAGAAATGAAAATCCACTACTATATTTTAAACATCACACCTAAGAGGAGTAATGTGAAAATCACGCGAAAAAACTACTTACCGATTGTAAGTAGATCATACCCGGTTGGTATGATGAAACTTCTTGGAAGGAAGTGGAAAACCTGCTTATCTGTTATAAGCGGAGATGTCCTCATACTCGGTTAGTGTGATGGATGATTGAAAAGTTTATTTTATCGGATGTGCTCTCCCCTGACTGTGTGCCACTTCTTAAAATTTTTGGGAGACCTTCTGGATGTGAGCTCGAATAGCTCATATAGGCCAGAGGCCTCGGTTTTGGAACTTGGGGGCTAATATGCCCTATTTTGAAAATCTCAAACAGTGGGCCCTAGGCTAGTTGGCATGAGGAGGAGCTCGTAAACATACATGATTATTAAGCCATGAAAACTTAAGTAAATGAGTTGTTTGGCCATAGTACTGAGATAGGACCGACATACTCGATGGACTAACAATAGTGCATCATGATAGGTCTATGGATCAGTCAAGACAAACAGCTGCAGGTCGAGTTAAGAGTCGGGGCTGTTAGACCAGTGGCACCATATATTATATGGCTTATGTGAAAAATTGTTGATTGTGCCTGCACTGTGTTACGGGACCTTCAAGATGCCTAAGAGGGGTAGTGATGCGTCCTAGGGCTCTAGACGACCTAGTGGAGATAAGGGCAGTTAGTCATATGAGAAGTCTTGAGAAGCGTGACGTAGCTTCATCGCGTATGAGACTGGGGTGGGGATGGGATGAGGTCTCTGTCCTCATATGGACACTGAGTATTTTTGGTCTGAGGGTAGGATGTTAGAGACGTTCACTTAGACTTCAGGTAGAAGTGAGAGATTTCTATTAGGGTGGATGGTAAAGATGCTTTGATTCACAAGTGGGTGCAGTTGGCGTAACTACATCTCGTGAATGTGTGTGATCCCTTTATAATGAAGGGTGTGTGTTGTATGTTAAACACATTGAATATGGAAATGGGAAAGAGGTTATGAAAACCATGGAAAGGATTTGAGAATCCTTGGAAATGAATTGGAAAACCTTAGAAAAAGGTTTTTGACAAACCAAAATTTGAAGAAAAGCATTTTTTTTTTATAAAATAAGGAGTCTGACACACTCCAATTAAATAAATTTATTTTTGTGAAAACTATCACCCAACACCCATTGATTGAGTTGTTGAACTCACCCCCTTCACTTACCCCTTTTTAGGAAACCAAGAGAAAACCAACCTTAAAGATTTATCAGTAGCCGAACCTTAAGGCAAGTATGTAAAATTTATATTCAGTTTTGATTAATGTCATTCCAGGAAAGGTACAAGTACGAAGGATGCCTTACTCCCCATGATTTAGAAGTGGGGAAAACCTTGAATAAAACGAGAGAATGACGGGTTGTTCACTAAGATCCGACCAAATCGGTCAGGGTGTGACAACTTGAATGGTATCAGAGCCTGTTTACTCGAATACATTATCAAGACTAGATAACATAGTGACTGATAGGAATACTTTTAAAATTTTCAGATGGCCCCAAGAAAAGTAGGCAAACAAACCCACGCTACCTTAGCCACCCCGGAAGCCAGGGAGAACCCCATCCCAAGAGAGGAAATGAATCAATAGTATAGAAGGACCCTTGGAGTAAGCCCTAGTCAAAGAGAACTCGACAAGAAAGCCTCCAAGGTATTCAGTCTCAAGGATGGCAAGGCATCGAACCATCAGCAACCACTTAGAAAGGCCCCACAATGTTCAAAGTATAAGAGGAACCATAAAGATCCATGCAAGGATATGACCTATTATAGATGTGGGAAATGGGGACACTATATTAGAAGATGCCTGTCATTTCAGAGGACAAGACTCGAGAGGATCTGATGTTAGTGTAGGAGGGTGGGACACATAGCAAGGAATTGTCCCACACTACAAGGAATCCAAGCGATACCCTCCACTAAGGACACCTCTACCCCTATAGAAGTACGAAGGGATAACATTACAAGAACCACAATTGCGGCTAGGGAACCCAATCTCACTTAGGAAGAAATCCCTCTAGACCATAGTTTAGCAATGAGTATTTACCAACCGATCATTGTAACAATCTCCCTCAAAAGATGTTAAAACCTCAAACTGTACTTTTACTTCAATAAATAAGATTATGAGTTTCTGAAAATTTCTCCATTCCTTAATAATATGGTAGCATGCCTCAATTTGCTAGAGGAAGGATCATGAAAAAAAAATCAAGGGTAGTACCTTAAGAAAACCTAGAAATAGTAGAATATAGATAAAGAGAATTTTCCCTTAAGGAGGACTACAGACCACCTAGGAGCAAAAGAAGGAAACACCTCCTCCATAGAAGATAAGCTGAACGATGAAAGACAACTTGAATGCCTCGAGACAGTAAGGTATGACCTACTTTGGAAAAATAGAGGAGCCAAGAAGGGTTGTAGACTAACCTAGCATGGAAAAGGGAAGTGGAAAGGCAAGAACAGTGGAAAGGAAGGATGGAGAAAACCCTTGAAGAAATGAATGACTGAAAATGAAATGATGACTACACTCAAGCCATAAGGAGGACTTTGTAAGTCTCACACAAAGAGGTCTTGGAGCAAATAAGTGTCTGAACCTTTCCCAAGGAAGGAGACCTTGGGAAGGCATACATGTTCCAACTAAGAAATAATGGACCAAGTGACAAAGGATGAGGAGATGAAGTGCACGTCGAAGTGAAAGAACCAAGGGAAGCACATTAAGAGGACCCAAGGGGAAAGTTAAACCCAAGGAATGGGTAAGTAGGAAATATCATCAAATGACGCAGTGATAAGTGAAAATGGGTGGGCTACCCATCATAAGGAAAAAGAGCAAAGAACATCTAGAAAACCTAAGGAAAAGTGAGCCCTTCAATTCGGAAGAAGGTAAGGAGAAAACAACCAATGATATCAAGACTGGTCATGGCCCACACTCACTTAATATAGTCCAAGAAGTGTATGACTGGACATAAATGGTGCTAGGAACAAATCTATCAGCAGGAGCTCTTCGAAGAGAGGATAAGGAAAAAAAAGGAAATGGAGGATAATAAAGGATAAAGAGCGGGAAACAATATCAACCTCAAAAGGGTGTAAGAAGGGAAGACGGAAAAGCCTTTAAGAAGCGTTAAGAAGTTGAACCAGCACAGGAATCCTTAGGTAGAGGATACAGGTAGGAAGTGTGACCTCAAAAAGGGAAGTTTCTAAGCTAAGAAACACCCAAATTGATCCTTAGAGGCTTAAACTGACATAAATAACCTCATAAACCGTAAAGAGTAAGGCATTTTTTTCAACCTGCACTTTTTTCCTAGAATAGCATAATGAAAACTGCATGAAATTTAAAACTTTACATACCTGTCTTACAGACATCTTAGTTGACGGTCTTTAATGGGAGGCTTTCCGGGATTTCCTGAAAGGGATATAAGGGAGGGGTGAGTATGACTACTCAGTGAATGGGTTTTTTAAAAGCTTTTGACTTTTAAGAAAAATATTTATATGGAGTGTGCCAGACTCCTTTGTTTTCAAAAATCCATTCGTTTAAAAATTTGAGTTTTTCCACCATTTCTTATTTACCATAGTGTGTCATCACCCAACACACATCCTTCGTTATGAAGGTTACACACATTTACAAGTCAGTATCACTACTGAACCCGCTAGTGGCTTCGGAGCGACTTTTCCTGCCACCCGGATAGAAGTACGAGCACTTCTACCCTAGGAATGAGTGGATGTACGTGACATCCGACCCACAATCCCGAAATCACTTCTTCATGTCCATATGAGGACAGAGATCTCATCCTATCTCCACCCCGGTCTCATGCGCTTGGTGCCACTCCAGATTTCGCACAGACACCTAGAACGACGAACTGCCCTTAATTGCTACCAGGTCGTCTAGTGCCCTTAGGACGCAACACTACTCCTCATGGGCATCTTGATGATCCCGTACTCACACTGCATGCACAAACAATGTTTTCTTATATTTCCATGTAATCTATGGTGCCACTAGTCCAACGGCCCCAACTCTCATCTCAACCCGTAGCTGTTTTTCTTTACTAGTCCGTCGACCTGTCATGTCGCACCGCCGCTAGTTGACTGAGCATGTCGGTCCTATCTTGGTACCATGGCCAAACAATTCACTTATTAAGTTTTATGGCACATATATCACGTTCGTTTAAGAGCTCTTGCTAGTGCCAACTGGCCTTGGGCCCACTGTACGAGATTTTCAAAATTGGGCATTTAGCCCCCAAGTTCCAAAATCGAGGCCCCCGGCCTATCAGAGCTTTTCGAGCTCCCGTCGAGAAGGTGTCCCAAATTGTTTAAGCATTGGAACACAGTCTAGGGAGAGCACTTCCGACAAAACATATGTTTTCTCTATCCATTATACCGCTTGGGTATAAGGACACCTCCGTTCATAACCGATGAACCGGTTTTCAACTTCCTTCGGGGAAGTCTCATCATACCAACCGGGTATGATCTACTAACAACTGGTAAGTAGTCTTTTCGCATGATTTTCACATCACTTCCTCTAAGTAGTGATGTTTAAAATACCACTTAATAGTGGGTTTTCATACCGAGGTACTTATCATTGCCCAACCGGGTATGATATAAAATTTCCACTCACAACCGGTAAGTGGTTTTTAATTTTATGTTGTGCTCATCATCCCAACTGGGTATGATGTTAGTAAACCGACTCACAATTGGTAAGTGGTTTTTAACTTTAAGTTGTGCTCATCATCCCAACTGGGTATGATGTTAGTAAACCCACTCACCCGTTAATGTCGTGAATTCCACTAGACCGATTCTTTGTATTCACGCGAGCTTATCCTTGCTGGCATTCCTGGTACTTCGTATTCCTACACGATATGAACATCTCAGTTCATTATCCTTTGGCCTAATCGCCTTCATTCATTCCAAATGAATGAGAAAGTTAAACTTTCATTTATTTGTAATTAGGTCCCTAAAGTTATTTCTCTTTAACTTTAAGTCCCTATTGCCGGTTTTTCCTCAAATTGAGTCTCGAAACTTCTAAAATTTATCATAGGACCTCAATTTATTCCATTTCACTAAAAGGGGATTATTTTCGCAAATTTCCAATTTGTTCCTCAAACTTTTCCAAAATTACCATTTTACCCTTCCTTTACAAAAATGGTAAATTTTGCCCCAAAAATTTCAAAATTCCTCAATTGGTCCTCCAACATTATTTTCATGCCCAATTGACCCTCAATTTCATAAAATTTTAATTTAGTCCTTTGAATTTAAAAAATTCCCAATATTCCCCTGATTCCAACTTCTTAACACAGCCGAATTTGATTTCATCAAATTGACCCATCAAACGTTTCCAATTGTTAAAATTAAAGTTGAAATTGAGTTTCTACATGTTCATACGATTCTTCAGAAATGTGAATCGCGAGTTTTAATGCCGGGACGAGCTCAAATGGAGCTTTACCGGAAAATGTACTATAGAGAGAGAAAGCTTCGATTACTCACTGGTGAAGGCACAACAATTCGAGCTTTTGATCTGGGTAGATAGCTCTCACCCTGAGGTTTATCCTAGAATTAAGAATTGCATCAATTGATGCGGAATTGGATTAGAATTTCGTCGACTCTCTCTCTAGCACTGATCGAAAATTGTAAAGGGGAGCCGAGTTGGCTTACCTTTCGGTCCTAATTCGGTTGTGGAAAGGCTGAGGAAGTGTTGGGAGGGCTTGGTTTGGCCTGAGTAGGGCTTGAAATGACCAATTTCCGCTTGGCCGAAATAGGGCAGCTTCGGTCCGCTGGAGCTGCTTCCCTATTCTATCATGCCGATATTTCTACAACGATTCTCGAATTGATTGGAGTTTGCTATTGATAACTGTCTTCTCCCCGGTTCTAAAGAGCCAGACCTTTGTTCAAGTTGAAGCTCTAGTTCGAGCTTCACCAACAAATGGAGCAGTAGAGAGAGAGAGAGAGAAGTGTTCAAGTGTGAGGAGAATGAATGGGGATTACCTTTTTATATAGGTGTAAAAATCATACTTCCCAAGAGGTCACCCATCCTCACACTACTCTCGGGCAAGCACTACTCTCGGGCAAGCACGCTTAACTTTAAAGTTCTTATGAAATCTAGTTCACCTGAACCAATTTGATTTTTATCTTTTAATTTGTCTTAATTTTCTGTTTTCAAGGTTTAATAAACCTTTTGCATCACCCGAAAGTTGTAAATTTCCATATTGCTTGTTCCCAAATGTAAATCGGCTCGGTTTTCTTATTCGGTTTGACCGGTTCTTTTGCCGATTTTCCTTAACTCAAAAGTGCGGAGTTTGCAGAGTGAGTTTAGGGAAAAAGAAAATCCTTGAGTAAAGGACGTCACCAGAAATGAAGAAAGACATAAGAAGGGAAGAATCCCAATGTGTCGATAAGTCATCAGGAAATACCTTGACTTGTACTAGAAAGACCCAACAAGTAAGTTGGGAAAGGAACGATTGTACACCTTTAAAATCCAAATCCTGAACTCTTGAGTAAGAACATCAAAGGGGAAGATTCTTGCCCTAAGTAAAGAAAGATGCAAACCTAGGGACATACCTTTGGACTCACGGGAAAGACATATTAGTTATGATAAAACTCTATGGAAGGAGTAAACAATATAAAGGAAAAGGAAATTCCTCAAGTGTGTGATTTAAGGTGGACTGAGTGAAAGAATGACCAAAGTATTAACATGTTTAAGTTGACATTAAGGGAAGTTATCTTGGAGTGAAATTTAGTTTTGGGGATAAAACTCCTAAAAGAAGGTCAGAGTTGTAAACCCTGCCCTTTAGAGTTAAGGAAAATCAGGAAAAGAATCGGTCAAATCGAGTTAGAAACATCGAATCGGTTCACAAACCCGATCATTAGAAAATGAGCAATTTGGGAAATTTACAACTCCCAAGTGACCCAAAGGGTTCATAAAACCTTGGAAAAGAACCTTAAGACAAATTGGAAGAGAAAAACTAGACCGGTTCAGATGAACCGGATCCAACATGAATGAACTTGTTTATGAACCAAGTTGGTTAATGATTCGGAACCGATAGAGAAAGGGCAAATTGCAAAATTTATGGATCCCGAGTGACCTAAAAAGTCACAAAAGTCAAGAAAAGGGACTTTAGGATGAATTGGAGATGGAAACCAAACCGGTTCAGATGAACCGGATCCGAACCGGATTGAAATGGTTTGGATCGGTTTGAACCACTATTGAACCAGATGCTAAATTCATTTTTCTAGATGGCTTAGAAAATTCAAATTTGAGATTTGATTCCACCATTAGATAGAAAATTATATGAATTTAGAAATTTTTAATTTTAAAAAATTCGGTCGAATCGGGCCTAAACCAACCGGTTTAAGCTTTGAACCCAGTTCAGACTGGTGCGGTCTGATTTGGAATAGTGTCATCTTGTTCCTTCAGATGAGAACATTATTCACTTGTCAGAAAATCGAGCAGCGCTAGTGAAGCTAAAAAGAGTCCAGCCAGAAAGTTTCATTCAATGAATAACCGCCATTAAGGCGCCAATCGAACGACCAAGAAGTCCATGAGGTTCCTACATAAAGAGCCTTATCTCATTCATCCCCTTCACACCTAAAATATCCATTCTCTCTCAACTACTCCAATTTTCGGTGAAGCTCGAACAAGAGCTCTGGTATAGGGTCTTTTCAGAGCCAAAGAAGGTGTGGTCAGGTTCTTCGGATCCAGGAAGAAGTCAGCTACACGCCTGTAGTCTCCATTTGCCCTGAGGGTCGTTGGAGAAGCGCCACATGATCGAATAGTGAAGCAGCTCCGGCGGACTGAAGCTGCCCTATTTTGGCCGAGCTAAAATTGGCCAATTTGAGCCCTTCTCAAGCTAAACCAAGCCCTCCCAACACCTCCATAGTACTTCTACATCTAAATTAGAGCTAAAAGGTAAGCCAAGTTGGCTCCCCTCTATAAATTCCAATTAGTGCTAGACAGAGAACCGACAGAACTTTGATGACTAAATTCTCACTCAATTTGACATCAATTAATGCAATTCTTGATTCTTTGAGGAACCTTAGGACAAGGGCTATTTTCCCAAATTTAAAGCTCGGACCATTGCACCCTCGATGGTAAGCTTACGAAGCTTTCTCTCTCTAAGTCTAATTTTTCGGTGAAGCTCCATTTGAGCTCATTCCGACATCAAATCGTGCAATTCAAAGTGCAATTGAATTGTATGAAGGTGAAGGAATTCCAATCTAACTTCATTTTCAACAATTAAACTCATTTGATCAGTCAATTTGATGAAATCAAATTCGGCTGAGTTAGAAGGTTGAAATTGGGGGGAAAAATTGGGAATTTTGAAAATTTGAGGAACTAAAGTGCAATTTCATAAAATTGAGGGCCAATTGGGCATGATAAAGAAGTTTAAGGACCAATTGGAAAAATTTTGGAATTTTTGGGGCAAAACCTGCCATTTTTGTAAAGTAGGGGCAAAATGGTAATTTTGGAAAAGTTAGGGACCAAATTAGAAATTTGGGAAATTGAACCCCGTTTTGTAAATTTGAATAAATTGAGGTCTCAAGGTGAATTTTAAAAGTTTTGAGACTCAATTTGAGGAATAACTAGAATTAGGGACTTAAAGTTAAAGAGAAATTACTTTAGGTACCTAATTGGAAATAAATGAAAAGTTTGGTTTTCTCATTCATTTGGGATGAATGATGGCTATTAGGGCAAATTATAATGAACAAGGATGTTCATATCATTTAGGTACATGAAGTACTGGGAACACCAGCTAAGACAAGTTCGCATAAAGGCAACAAGTAAGTTAAGAGGAAATTCATTGCACTATCGGGTGAATGGGATATTTAATATCATACCTGGTTGGGATGATAAACATCTTGAAAATGAAAACCCACTGCTAAGTGGTATTTTAAACATCACACTTGAGAGGAGTGATGTGAAAATCACACGGAAAAACTACTTACTGGTTATAATTATATCATAGCCGGTTGGTATAATGAAACTTCTTGGAATGAAGTGGAAAACCCACTTATCGGTTATAAGCGGAGATGTCCTCTTACCCGGTTGGTATGATGGACAACTAAAAAGTTTATTTTATCAGAAGTGCTCTCCCCCGACTCTGTGCCACTGCTTAAAATTTTTGGGAGACCTTCTCTATGGGAGCTCGAATAGCTCATATAGGCTAAGGCCTCGGTTTTGGAACTTGGGGGATAATATGCTGGATTGTGAAAATCTTGAATAGTGAGCCCTAGGCTAGTTGGCACGAGCAGGAGCTCGTAAACAAACATGATTATTATGCCATGAAAAATTAAATAAATGAGTTATTTGGTCATGGTACCGAGACAGGACCGACATACTTGATGGACTAGTAGCAATGCGACATGACAGGTCTACGGATCAGTCAAGACAAACAGGTGCAAGTCGAGTTGAGAGTCGGGGCCGTTGGACAAGTGGCACCACATATTATATGGCTTATGTGAAAAATTGTTGATTGTGCATGCACTATGTTACGGGACTTTCAAGACGCCTAAGAGGGATAGTGATGCGTCCTAGGGCTCTAGTTGACCTGGTGGAGATAAGGGTAGTTAGTCGTACCAGAAGTCTTGTGAAGCTCAACATAGCTTCATTGCACATGAGACCAGGGTGGGGACAGGATGAGGTCTTTGTCCTCATATGGACACGAAGCATTTTTGGTTTGAGGGTAGGACATCAGAGATGTTCACTTAGACTTTGGGTAGAAGTCAGAAACTTTTATCAGGGTGGATGATAAAGGCACTTCGATCCACAAGTGGCTACAATCGGCGTAACTGCATCTCACGAATGTGTGTGATCTCTTCATGATGAACAGTGTGTGTCGTATGTTAAACTCACCAAATATGGAAATGGGAAAGAGGTTATGAAAATTATGGAAAGGATTTGAGAATCCTTGGAAATGAATTGGGATACCTTGGAAAAAGTTTTTTGATAAACCGAAATTTGAAGAAAAGCATTTTTAATGAAATAAGGAGTCTCGCACACTCCAATTAAAGAAATTGATTTTTGTGAAAACTCTCACCCAACACCCATTCACTGAGTTGTCGAACTCACCCCCTCCCTTTACCCCTTTTTAAGAAACCAAGGGAAAACCAACCTTAAATATTTATCAGTAGCCAAACCTTATGGCATGTATGTAAAATTTATATTTAGTTTTGATTAATGTCATTCTAGGAAAGGTATAGGTAAGAAGGATGCTTTACTCCCCACGGTTTAGGAGAGGGGAAAACCTTGAATAAACCGGGAGAGTGGCAGGTTGTTCACGGTGATCCGACCAAACTGGGTTGGGGTGTGACAAGTGAAGTTGTAGAAAATGACACATTGAACTTCTCTCTTCAAGTTCTTTGTGCTCATGCAAGCAATTGACCTGAGGTTTATCTTGGGAGATTCCTCTTCATGTGCATCAACCACCCCTATCTAGAGTTCCGACCACCGTTCCCTCATTGGTAAGAAAATCAATCTCTCTCTCCAGAAAACTTTTTCGATGAAGCCTCATTTGATCTCATTTTTTTAGTTGAATGAGGTGTTTCAAATCTTGAAAGGAAGAGGGGAACATGGAGAAGGTGGTTCTGATCATGAATGGGTGCAATTGTCCATGTTTGGGTGTTCAATTGAAGTAAACAAGTTTTCGGGGTCAAATGGCAATTTTGGGGAGAATTGGACAAATTGGGGGCCAAATTGTAATTTTGGGGAAATTGGGGGATTTTCATGAAATTAACTACCGATTGAGGTCCAATTGACCAATTTGAGAAAATTGGGGACCAATTGGAAAATTTTGAAAGTTTAAGGACCAATTAACAATTTTGGAAAAATTGAGGGTCAATTGGTAATTTTGGAAAAGTTAAGGACCCTTGAGGGATAGTTGGAAATCCTAGGGAACTAATTGAAAATTTCGAACGTTCGAGAGACCTTCCTTTCGAAACTTCCCTCATGAACATCTTCAAACTCTACAAGGACATATTGAATCAGAACGTGTGCGAGAAGACACGACCAGGACTAGAAGTCCAGCTAGAGCAAACTAGCCTCATTTATTAGGTGTGTGGGTTCAGCATCACGTCCAGTTGGGCTAATGATTTCATTATTCCCAAACTAAAAAGGGTTTTCGGGGACTGCCCTCCCTAGGCTGATTGAACAAACTTAAACTTTTTAAGAGACTATCCTGATATTGCTTGAGACATGCAAAGGTCGGATGATGTCGTTTGAGTGGGCCCAATGCCAGTGGACATGGGTGTAGGCCCGTAGAAAAGATGAGTTGGATGTGTCTGAAAAACTCTCATAAAAATTGGTGAATTGTGTGTGTATTGGTTACAGCACCGAATTCGGGCAGACGAACTCATTGGGATAGTAGCTACTAAATTGAAGCGAGGTCATTGCATTCGTTGGGCTAGTAGTTATGAGGTCGAAGTTAGGTTGTTGAGTTTGTTGGGCCAATAACACAAAAGATGATGGCCATAATAAATGAAAACTATTGTTTTTTGCATGCATGAGATGTAGAGCCAACGAGACACCCGGTATGGGGTAGTGGTGGTTCTAAGGACTGTTGGACGATCCATGGAGTATAATGGCGGATTGTCATCTAGTATGTCGAGAAGCTCTAGGAGCTTCATGCGCATAAAGATCGAGGTAGGAGGGGGAAAGAGATCTCATCCGTCAAAGCGGATACAAAGTATAAATATGGTTTGATGGTTAGACACGTGATATCACACCCCAACCCAGTTTTTCGAATCCCCATGAGCAATTTACCACTCCCTTTGGTTTATGAAAAGTTTCACCCTTTTCTAAACTACGAGTAGTAATGAGTCCTTTTTCTCGTTTTCTTGGAATTGCATTATATAAAATTGAATGTATTAAATCTTACAAACTTGTTTTCAGGTTTAGCTATAGAAAGGTTTTTAAGGTTGGTTTCCCTGGGTTACCTGAAAAGGGGTAAAGGGAGGGGGTGAGTTCTACAACTTAGGGAATGGGTATTCGGAGTGTGTTTTCATAAAAACAACTTTAAATTTGCCATTTGGTGTATTTAACAATCCTTATTTCCTTTAAGAATGATGTTTCCTCAAATTCCACTTTTTCAAAACCTCTTTCCATTTGCCATCTAGTGTATTTAACAAACAACAGATGCCATTTATCAGGAAGGAAACGCACATTCGTAGGTACAACCCGTCCACTACACCCACTTGTGGCTCGGAGAGTCTTTACCTGCCACCAAGATAGAAGTCCATCCACTTCTACCCTAGGTTTGAGTGGATGTTTGCGAAATCTGACCTATAGACCCGAAAGCAACTCCGTGTCTGTTTGAGGACAGAGGTGTAAACCCCACACTTTTGAGTTAAGGAAAATCGGGAAAAGAACCGGTCAAACCGAGTAAGAAAACCGTGTCGGTTTATAAATATGATCATTTGGGAACAAACAATTTGGAAATTTACAACTTTCGAGTGATCTAAAGGGTTTATTAAAGCTTGGAAAAGAACATTCTCTGAGTGAGCTAAAATTCCCAACCTCCCAAACTCATCGATACAATAAAAAGCCCTAATTGTAGGGTTGAGACCTCACAATTCTATCCACTCGGTCTCAATGCACATGAAAGTCCCAATGTTTCAAGACATATTAGAAGAGTGTTTCTGCCCATGTAACATCCTTGCTATTCAGACCTTAGAAGCAACACTACCCAATATAAGTCGCCTCAATGGTTCTGTATCTCAACATGCACAAACAAGAGTCTTTTAGTTAAGACCATTATCTTTGGTGCTACCAGTCCAACAAGCTTGCTGACTCGACTTTTGCCCAATAACCATTAGCCCAATGAGTTAGACGACTCGACTTTAACTCGATAGCTGCTAGTCCAACGATTTCAATAACCCAGCACTAGCTCAGTAGCTATGTCACACAATTTACCATTTATGTAGATTTTTCACAAGCTTATAACTTGTCTATTTGTCTACGGGTTTAAGCCTGTGCCCTTTATCCTTAGGCCCACTAGAGCAACCCTAGCTTTTCTAAAAAATAGCTCCCAAAAAGATTAAGTATTTTCACGCAGTCAAGGGAGAAAAACCAAATTGTTTCAGGTGAATGAAATCCCATAAAAATACTAAAGTTAAGCGTACTTGCCTGAGAGTAGTGTGAGGATGGGTGACCTCTTGGGAAGTATGGTTTTTTTGTAACCCGAAATTTCAGTAAAATTTTTTTATGAGTGTACGTCTTATCATAAATAGCAATAAATTAATATATATTTATTTATTGTAATTAATACTAATAATTTAATACCTAAATTAAATTATTGGAATTAATACAAATAATTTAATACTTAAATTAAATTATTAGAATTAATACCAATAATTTATGGTAATATTAATACTAGTAATAAATCTCTTGAATTTAATACACGATTTTAGGTTATCCCCATTCATTCTCCTCACACTCGAACAATTCTCTCTCTCTCTACTGATCCATTTTCCGATGAAGCTCGAATAAGAGCTTCGACATGAACATTTTTCTTAACCTCAGAAGGAGAGGTCAGGCTCTATAGATCTGGGGAGAAGTCAGCTATCTGATAGCAAACTCCAGTCAATCCGAGAATCGCTAGAGAAGCGCTGGCATGATGGAACAGTGAAGCAACTCTAGCGGACCGAAGCTGCCCTATTTCAGCCAAGTTGAAATTGGCCATTTCGAGCCCTACTCAGGCCACACCAAGCCCTCCCAACACTTCCTTAGCCCTCCCACGACCGAATTAGAACTGAAAGGTAAGCCAATTCGACTACCCTCTACAATTTCCGGCTGGTGTTAGAGAGAGAGCCGACAGAATTTTAATGATGAAATTCTAACTCAATTCGGCATCAATTGATGCAATTCTTAATTTTAGGAAGAACCTCAGGATGAGAGCTATCTGCCCAGATCAAAAGCTCGGACCGCCGTGCCATCACCGGTGAGTAATCGAAGCTTTCTCTCTCTACAGTCTATTTTTGCGGCGAAGCTCCATTTGAGCTCATTCCGATGTTAAAACTCGTGATTCAAAGTTCTATGGAATCATATGAACATGGAAAAACTCAATTTTAACTTAAATTTCAACAATTAGAGGTGTTTGATTGGTCAATTTGATAAAATCAAATTCGGCTGTGCTAAGGAGTTGAAATTGAAATTGAGGGTCAATTGGGCATGAAAATAATGTTGGAGGACCAACTGAAGTATTTTGGAATTTTTGGGGCAAAACTTACCATTTTTGTAAAGGAAGGGCAAAATGGTAATTTTGGAAAAATTGGAGGACCAAATTGGAAATTTGGGAAATTAAATTCCTTTTTGGTGAAATTGAATAAATTGAGGTCCCAAGATAAATTTTAAAAGTTACGGGACTCAATTTGACGAAAAACCGACATTAGGGACTTAAAGTTATAGAGAAATAACTTTAGGAACCTAATTGCAAATAACTAAAAGTTTGGGTTTTATCATTCATTGGAAATGAATGAAGGCTATTATGCCGAATAATAATGAAGAAGGATGTTTATATTGTGTAGGAACGTGAATACAAAGAACCGGTCTAGTGGAATTCACTGTATTAACGAGTGAGTGAGTTTACTAACATCATACCCGGCTGGCATGATGAAACCAACTTAAAAATTAAAAACCACTTACCAGTTGTGAGTGGAATTATATATCATACCTAGTTGGGGATGATAAGAACCTCGGTATAAAAACCCACTGTTTAGTAGAATTTTAATCATCACAACTTAGAGAATGTGATGTGAAAACCATGCGGAAAAACTATTTATCGGTTGTAAGTAGATCATACCTGGTTGGTATGATGAGACTTGCTCGAAAGATGTTAAAAACTCGTTCATCAGTCATTAACGGAGATGTCCTTATACCGGTCGGTATAATGGACAGTGAAAACCCATTTTGTCGGAAGTGTTCTCCCATGACTGTGTGCCAATGCTTAAAAAATTTGGTAGACCTTCTTGACAGGAGCTCGAATAGCTCTCATATGCCTGGGGCCTCAGTTTTTGAACTTAGGTGCTAAATGCCCGATTTTGAAAATCTCGTACAGTGGGCCCAAGGCTAGTTAGCATGAGCAGGAGCTCGTAAACGAACATGATATATGTACTATAAAACTTAATAAGTGAATTGTTTGTATATGGTACCAAGATAAGACCGATATGATCAGTCAATTAGTAGCAGTGCAACATGACAGGTCGACGGACCAGTCAAGACAAACAAATGCATGTTGAGTTGAGAGTCGGGGTCGTTGGGACAAATGGCACCACATATTACATGGCAAATTAAGAGAACTCTGTTCGTGCATGCACTATGAGTACGGGATCATCAAGATACCCATAAGAGGTAGTGATGTGTCCTAAGGGCCCTGGATGACCCGGTGAGTATAAGGGCAGATCGTCGTTCCAAGTGTCTGTTCAAAATTTGGAGTAGCACCAAGTGCATGAGGTCGTGGTGGAGACGTGATGAGGTCTATGTCCTCATATGGACATAAAGACGCGATTTCGGGATTGAGGGTTGGATGTTGCGTACATCCACTCATTCCCAAGGTAGAAGTGGTCGTGCTTCTATTCGGGTGGCTGGTAAAGTTGCTCTAAAGCCACTAGTGAGTTCAGTAGTCGTATTGACCTGCGAATGTGTGTAACCTTCATGATGAAGGATGTGTTTTGGGTGATGACACACCGTGGAAAATAAGAAATGATGGAAAAACCTAAATTTTTAAATGAAGGGATTTTTAAAAGAAAGGAGTCTGGCACAATCCATATAAATGTTTTTCTTAAAAGTTAAAAGTAGACCTATGAAAACCCATTCACTTAGTAGTCGTACTCACCCCTCCCTTATATCCCTTTTAGGAAATCCCGAAAAGCCTACCCTTAAAGACCATCAACTAAGATGCCTGTAAGATAGGTATGTAAAGTTTAAAATTTCATGTAGTTTTCATTATGCTATTCCAGGAAATGTTGCAGGTTTAAAGGATGTCTTACTCTTTACGTTTTATAATAAGGGGAAACCCTTTAATAAACCGGAAGAGTGGCGGGTTGATTACGGGGATCTGACCAAACTGGGTTAGTGCGTGACTACTAGAGTGGTATCAAAGCCTGTTTCCTCGAATACATAATCAAGACTATAAAAAATAGTAACTTATAGGATTTGTTCTAAAAATTTCAGATGGCTCTTAGGAGAGGAACCAAGAAAATTTGGAATGGCTCTACTCAACACCTTACCTTCGTAGGAAGACAACCCTAGAAGCTTCCCAAATGCCTGAGACCTAGCAGCAATGTCCAAGACCAAATGGGGAAGTATCTTGGAGAATTGTGCTAGGACCTATTGATGGCACAACCCTAAGTATAAAGGAGGATGGTTATCAAGAATCCCATAGGTCCCTAGTTAATTTGTGATCATTTTCTATGATAGGACTGAGAGCCCAACCATTTGTATTCCCATATTAATAAAATATTCAAATTCTCCAAAACTCTATCTTCTGAGGATGTGATCTTACTAGGAATATGGCCTAAGGAAAATAAAACAAACCCACACTATCCTGGAAACTAAGGAAAAGTCTCATCCCAATGATGGGAGATGAATCAGGAAACCTAGTAGGACTCTTACCATGACCCTTAACAAAGTTGATTCAGCAAGAAAACTGTCAAAGTGATCAGACTCAAGAATGGTAAGGCACCAAACCACTAGTAATCCTAGAAAAGCCCCGCTCGAAGGAAAGAAGAAACCACAACAATCCATGTAAGTGAATAACGATGGGACATTACCTGAAGAGATGCTAAACCCTACTAAAGGACAAGTACCAAGATGAACTATTATAGGTGTAAGGAAAGAAGGGGTGTTCCACACCTCATAGATTCAGGGCAATACCTCCTCAAAAGCCATGAAGGACATGAAGGATTGGAGACCGATACCATGGAGCGGGTTACGTAAATGGTTCACAAAGAGGTCAAGAACTGACGAGGTGAATGCAAAAACTTCTTAAGAAGGTTAAACTGATAAGGATACCTCATGAATAGGGATAAGGTACATAAGAAGCATACTTAGAACCCTCTCATAAATGGGCAAACACAGAAAAAGTCCCCCAGAACTTTAGGGAATGACACAGTGAGAGTGAAGAAGAGAAGGAATACACTTTAAAAGGGGAACTCTGGAGGGATGCATACAACCAAGTGCCTTGAATGAATCTTTGGTTGGCAGATGGACATAACGTGGAGTGCAAGGAGCCAACCTCTCATTAGAAACTACTTAAAGGAAGGATGTATCATTGGCCAATACTGACCTACTTTGGAAAAGTGTTAGAAGTTTTGGTACAACTTCCTTTGGAAAATATAGAGAAGTCAAAATTTAGAGCAACATAATAGAAGTAAGCAAACCATGACAATGAGATGGTCAAAGAGAATGAACGACACCCTAAGAAGGACCGGGAAGTGGTAAGGAGTACACCCAAAAAAGGGCACTGGAAGGATCATTAAGGACAAGGAGATTAGAGAGACAACTGCCTCAAGAAAACTAAAGAAGGTGAAAATTAGGGGCGAGACAGGTAATGAACTAGTCTCGTGAGGGTCATAGAGTAAACTCCAGCAAAGAAGGAAGAGGTGGAAAGACCAAATATTGGAGAAAAGAAGGATGAAAGAAATCCTTAAAAGAACTAATGACCAAATTAACGACAGAATTCAAGCCAAGAAAGGAGTAGGTTAGCCTTTCACATGATGGTCAGGATATCTTGAAACAAGGAAAAATTTAAACTCTCCCTAAAAGAAATGGATGTGTATTGTGGTATGAGTAAGGATGAGGATAGGGAACCAAAGATATACCTACAAAATTTCAAGAGATAGGATAAATAGAAGAGGACGACAATCAAATAATTCCATTTAAAGGTAGATATTCCACAGAACCAGGAAAAAGAGGATAGTCCTACCAAGGAAGAAAATCTTGGAAAGACATATGCATCCCAACTAAGAGATAAGGGAACCAAGAGAAAGGGACAAAGAGATAAACTTGCAAATGAAGTGCAAGCACATGTGAAGGAACCAAGGATAAACATGCTTTCACATGTGAAAGCATGCTTGAGTGATCCAAGGAAATAGTTTATAAGGAAGAAAGAAGGAAAATCCATAAAAAGAAATCAATGGCCAGAATTGGGACTATAAAGTCTTGAGACGGTTAAATGAACCTCTCGAAGGGTAATTAAGGGATTTTGAAACTAGGTGGATGCGAGCTCTAGACATGTGTTGAGGTACGAGTGAGAATGAGAATGAAGTACAAAAAAGGTATTCATAGGATCTCAAGAGTAAAGGTAAGCATACAAGAATAACATCAAGGGGAATCATTTAAAGTAAGGTGTCTTCAAGGATGTATGAAAATGAAATTTCGGGAGAAAAGGGTAAGAATCCTCCCAAATAAGGAAATCCTAAGAAAGGATACATGACATAATAAAGAATCAACGGAACCTGGTGACGAGAGGTGAGGAGACAAATTCACAGATAAAGGTGCATGCTAAAGTGAAAGAAACCCAAGGAAGTATATTAAGAGATGTTGTGGCAAGTAAAACCCAAGGAACGAGTAGGTAGAAAGATAGCATCCATAGATGCCGTAACAAGTAAGAATGGGTAGACTACCCATAATAAGAAAATAAAGGAAAGAACATCCAAAAAACCTTAGGGAAGTAAGCTCCCTAAATAAGAAGTAGTTAAGGAGGAACAACCACTAATATCAAGATCGATTGTGGTCCACACTCACATAATAGAGCCTAAAGAGTGGATGACTGGGCATAGGGTGGAGTACATGAAATAGCATCGATAATTGGAAGCTACTCAAATAAGGAATAAGGGATGTAATGGAAATTTTAAGACAATGGAGGATTAAAAGCGGGCAATGCCCCAATATAGAAAAGTTGTAAGGAGATGAAGAAAGGAAACCTTCAAGAAATGGTAAGAAGGTTGAACATGTAACTGCTAAGGTGAAAGACTCTACTTTGAAGGAAATAGTAGAGAATGAAACTGTAAAAAGGGAAACTCCCCAAACCAAGCTAATCAACATGTAGACCGAAAGGAATCAACCTAGTATAAAGAATTGTGAAATGATTATGAACAAGTAAGAGTGGATTAAGGCCAAAGTAAAATACTTGAGTAAATGATATCATTGGGAACGAGGATGGACCTAAGAAAGGATGAATCCTAGCTTGTCGATATAGTATTGGAAAACCCAATCAATTGGAACCGAAAATATCCAATAAAGAAGTTGGGGAAGGATGAGTAGGTAAGAGGAATCTATGCGGTTATGTGAGACATAACTTCAAAGGCATGATGGAGGAGAGGATAATAGTAAAAAGGATAGTTGAGGAATGCTATCAAAAGAAAAGAGGGATCAAGTTATACGATCTCTGAAAGGTCAAAAAGATAAGAGAGACCCTCAAGGAGATGTTTTACGAATTTAATGGACAAAGATAGGTCCTAGAAAATACCATGTTGTAAGCGGCATGTAAGCCCAACAATCACGAGGAGAATATGATTCAAAGTAAGGAAGAGTTGGCTAATAAGCATCACAAGGTCGAATATAAAAAAAATTTGGACCGAAGTTATAATAGACAACGAATGAATGAAGGGTCAAAATAGGACAAAAAAATGATAATAAAGAAAAACTGTGGTAACAAGTACGTAACGCTAGAAAGAACATCGAGCTAAAGGTTTCAACTACCAAAAGGATAACTAGACACAGGAATGATCAGTTATCTTGGAGTTCCCAAATCTTGAGTACGGAATTTCAAAGGGAAGAATGTTGCTGTAAGCAAAGAAAGATATGAATATAAGGATATACCCTGGAATATGGTATGTCTAGTTATGATAAACTCCATGGAGAGAATAAATAATATAAATGAAAAGAAATCCCTTAAGTGAAGGAGGTAAAAAGGGCTAATTGAAAGAACAAAAGAAGAGTTTGCATGTTAAACAAACAACAAATGGACATCAAAGAAAATGGTTTCTCATGAAAGGTTGCTAATTAAGTTTTGGGGACAAAACTCCAAAAAGTAGGGGAGATTTGTAAACCCCACACTTTTGAGTTAAGGAAAACCGGGAAAGAACCGGTCAAAAGGAGTAAGAAAACCGAGCCGGTTTACAAACCCGATCATTTGGGAACAGGCAATTTGGAAATTTACAACTTTCGGATGATCCAAAGGGTTTATTAAACCTTGGAAAAGAAACTTAAGACAAATTAGAATAGAAAAACCAAATTGGTTCAGGTGAACGAGATTCCATAAGAATTTTGAAGTTAAGCGTGCTTGCCCGAGAGTAGTGTAGAAAAACCAAATTGGTTTGGTCGAAAATTTTTATGCTATGTCTTATCATAAATAGCCATAAATTAATATATATATATATATTAATAATTGTAATTAATACCTAAATTAAATTATTTGAATTAATACAAATAATTTAATACCGAAATTAAATTATTGGAATTAATACCAATAATTTATGGCAATATTAATACTAGTAATAAATCTCTCACATTTAATACACGATTTTACACCTATATAAAAGAGGTCATCCCCATTCATTCTCCTCACACCTAAACACTTCTCTCTCTCTCTACTGCTCCATTTCTCGGTGAAGCTCGAACCACAACTTTGACTTGAACATTTTTCATAACCTCGGAAGGAGAGGTCGGGCTCTTTAGAATTGGGGAGAAGACAACTATCTAATAGCACACTCTAGTCAATCTGAGAATCGCTGGAGAAGCGCCGAAATGATGGAACAATGAAGGAGCTCTAGGGGACCGAAGCTGCCCTATTTCAACCAAGCTAAAATCGGCCATTTTGAACCCTCCCCAGACCAAACGAAGCCCTCCCAACACTTCCTCGGCCCTTCCAAGACCGAATTAAGACTGAAATTTAAGCCAATTCGGCTCCACTCTGCAATTTTCAGTCGGTGCTAGAGAGAGAATCGATAGAATTTCAATGATGAAATAATAACTCAATTCGATATCAATTGATGTGATTCTTGATTCTAGGATTAACCTCAGGAAAATAGCTATCTGCCCAAATCAAAAGCTCAGACCATCGTGCCCTCACCAGTGAGTAATCGAAGCTTTCTCTCTCTATAGTCCGTTTTCCGGCGAAGCTCCATTTGAGCTCATTCCGGCGTCAAAACTTTTGATTCAAAGGGCTATTGAATCATAAGAAGATGGAGGAACTCAATTTTAACTTCAATTTCAACAATTAGATGTGTTTGATTGGTCAATTTGATGAAATCAAATTCAGCTATGCTAAGGAGTTGAAATTGGGGGAAAATTTGGGGATTTTCGAAATTCGAAGGACCAATTGGGCATGAAAATAATATTGGAGGACCAATTGAGGAATTTTAGAATTTTGGGGGCAAAACTTACCATTTTTGTAAAGGAAGGGCAAAATGGTAATTTTGGAAAAATTGGGGGACCAAATTAGAAATTTGGGAAATTAAACTCCTTTTTGTTGAAATTGAATAAATTGAGGTACTAAGATAAATTTTAAAAGTTACGGGACTTAATTTTAGGAAAATCCGACAATAGGGACTTATAGTTAAAGAGAAATAACTTTAGGGACCTAATTGCAAATAACTAAAAGTTTTAATTTTCTCATTCATTGGAAATGAATGAAGGTTGTTATGTCGAGTAATAATGAATAAAGATGTTCATATCGTGTAGGAACGTGAAATACCGGGAACGCCAGCATAAGAACCGGTCTAATGGAATTCACTGTATTAATGGGTGAGTGGGTTTACCAATATCATACCCGGTTGGGATGATGAGCACAACTTAAAAATTAAAAACCACATACCAATTGTGAGTGAGATTATATATCATACCCGGTTGGGGATGGTGAGCACAACTTAAAAATTAAAAACCACATACCAATTGTGAGTGAGATTATATATCATACCCGGTTGGGGATGATAAGTACCTTGGTATAAAAACCTACTGTTTAGTGGAATTTTATTCATCACAACTTCGAGAATGTGATGTGAAAACCATGTGGAAAAAGTACTTATCGGTTGTAAGTAGATCATACCAGTTGGTATGATGAGACTTCCTCGAAGGAAGTTAAAAACCCTTTCATCGGTCATGAATGGAGATGTCCTTATACTGGTCGGTATATTGGACAGTGAAAACCCATTTTGTCTGAAGTGTTCTCCCCTGACTATGTGCCAATGCTTAAAAAATTTGGGCGACCTTCTCAACGGGAACTCGAATAGCTCTGATAGGCTAGGGGCGTCGATTTTTTATCTTGGAGCTAAAAGCCCGATTTTGAAAATCTCATACAGTGGGCCCAAGGCCAGTTGGCATGAGCAGGAGCTTGTAAACAAACATGATATATGTTCCATAAAACTTAATAAGGGAATTGTTTAGCCATAATACCAAGATAGGGCTGACATGCTCAGTCAACTAGTGGCAGTGCAACATGATAGGTCGACGGACTGGTTAAGACAAACAATTGCGGGTTGAGTTGAGAGTCCGGGCCGCTGGGACAAATGTCACCACATATTACATGGAAAATTAAGAAAAATATGTTTGTGCATGCACTATGAGTACGGGATCATCAAGACGCCCATGAGGGGTAGTGATGTGTCGTAAGGGCCTTGGACGACCCGGTGAGTATAAGGGCAGATCATCGTTTCAGTTATCTGTGCGAAATTTGGAGTAGCACCAAGCGTATGAGATCAGGGTGTGGACGAGATGAGGAGTCTATCCTCATATGGACACGAAGAAGCAATTTTGGGATTGAGGGTCGTATGTCGCGTACATCCACTCATTCCTAGGGTAGAAGTGGTCATGCTTCTATCCGGGTGGCCGGTAAAGTCGCTCCAAAGCTACTAGTGGGTTTAGTAGTTGTATTGACTTGCAAATGTGTGTAACCTTCATGATGAAGGATGTGTGTTGGGTGATGACACACCGTGGTAAATAAGAAATGATGGAAAAAGCCAAATTTTTAAATGAAGGGATTTTGAAAAGAAAGGAGTCTGACACACTCCATATAAATGTTTTTCTTAAAAGTTAAAAATAAACCTTTGAAAACCCATCCACTGAGTAGTCGTACTCACCCCCCTTATATCCCTTTCAGGAAATCCCGAAAAGCCTATCTTTAAAGACTATCAACTAAGATGCCTGTAAGACAGGTATGTAAAGTTTAAAATTTCTTGCAGTTTTGATGATGCTATTTTGGGAAATGGTGCAGGTTTAAAGGACGCCTTACTCTTTACATTTTATAATAAGGGGAAACCCTTTAATAAACTGGGAGAGTGGCGTGTTGATCTTGGGGATCCGACCAAACCGGGTCGGGGGGTGACAATCTGGCTCGTATTTCTCTTTTGAAATGACTAATTATTTTCCTTGCTTTCTTATCTATCAAGGGAAGGGGTTTACAACTCTCCTCTCCTTTTAGGGGTTTTGTACCCAAAACAATTACATATCAAATAATTGAGGGTACCCATCTGTAATGCCCCAAGCCGGTTTGGTCTGGTCCCCGTGAACAACACGCCACTCTTCCAATTTATTAAGGGTTTTCCTCTTCTCTAAACTGCGAGGAGTAAGGCATCCTTTTCACCTGTATCTTTTGTGGAATAACATTAATCAAAACTAAATACTTTAACCTTACATACCTTTCTAGTATGTTCAACTACCAAAAAGTTTTTAAGTGGGTTTTCCCTTGGTTACCTAAAAAGGGGTAAAGGGAGGGGGTGAGTTTGACAACTTAGTAAATGGGTGTTAGGAGAGAGTTTTCATAATCAAAACATCTTTAATCGGAGTGTGCCAGACTTCTTATTTCCTTTAAAAATATTTTTTTCCTCAAATTTCCAGTTTTTCAAACCTTGTTCCTCAATTCCATATCAGGTGTGTTTAACAATTAATACACACCCTTCATCTAGAAGGGAATCACACATTCGCAGGGTAGCCCGTCCATTGCACCCACTTATGGGGAGACTTTTCTGGCCACCTAAATAGAAGCCCACCCACTTCTACCATGGGTCTGAGTGGATGTTCGCGATATCTGACCCTCAAACCCAAAATCAACTCCTTGTCTGTATGAGGACAGAGACCTCATCCTGACCCCATCCCGTCCTCATGCACATGAAGCTACATTGAGCTTCCCTAATGGCTGGCACGACAAACTGCCCTTATCTCCACCTTGTCACCTAGTAGCCCTTAGGATGCATCACTATCCCTCTTGGGCGTCTTAATGGTCCTGAACCTCAAGTGCATGCACAAACAATAGTTTTCCACAAAGCCATTTCTCTTTGGTGCCACTGGTCCATTGGCCCCGACCTCAACTCGATCTACAACTATTTGTCTAGGCCGATCCATTAACCTAGCCCTGACGCACTGCCGCTAGTCCATCGAGTATGTCGGTCCTGTCTTGGTACCATGGTGAACACACATATTCATTTCATTAAGAGTTTTCATGGCTTTCATATCATAAGTTTGTTTATGAGCTCCTGCTCATGCCAACTGGCCTTGGGCCCATTGTTCATGATTTTCCAAAACCGGGCATTTTACCCCTCAAGTTCCAAATCCAAGGCCTCTGGCCTATTTGAGCAATTATAGCTCTCGTCGAGAAGGTCTCCCAAAATTTTTAAGCATTGACACACAGTCAGGGGAGAACCGAGTGTGATGCCATCTCTGCTTACAACCGGTGTAAACCCTGCCATTTTGAGTTAAGGAAATCTAGGAAAAGAACCGATCAAACTGAGTAAGAAAATCAAACCAGTTTAAAAATTCGATCATATGGGAACAAGCAATTTAGAAATTTACAACTTTTGGGTAATCAAAAGGGTTCCTAAAACCTTGGAAAAGAACCATCAGATAAATTAGAAGAGAAAAACTAGATTGGTTTAGATGAACTATATCCCATCAGAACAACGAATTTAAGCGTGCTTGCGTGAGAGTAGTGACCTCCTCGGAAGCATGTATTTTTTACGCGAATGTATGCCCTATCATAAATAGCCATAAATTAATATATGTATTAAATTATTGGAATTAATACCAATAATTTATAGCAACATTAATAATAGTAATAAATTTCCCCCATTTAATACACAATTTTACATCTATATAAAGAGTTCATCCCCATTCATTCTCTTCACACCTAAACACTTCTCTCTCTCTACTGCTCCATTTCCCAGTGAAGCTCGAACTAGAGCTTTGACTTGAGCATTTTCTTAAGCTCGAAAGGAGAGGTCAGGCTCTTTAGAACCGGGGAGAAGTTAGCTACACGCCTGTAGTCTCTGTTTGCTCCAAGGGTCACTGGACAAGTACCGGCGTGGTGGAATAGTAAATCAGCTCTGGCAGACCGAAGCTGCCCTGTTTCAACCGAACTAAAATTAGCCATTTTGAGCCCACTATAGGCAAGCCTTCCCAACACTTCCACAGCCTTCCCACTACTGAATTAGGACTGAAAGGTAAGCCAATTCGGCTCCCCTCTACAATTTCCGGCCGACGCTAGAGAGAGAACCAACAGAATTTCGATGATGAAATTCTAACTCAGTTGAGTATCAATTGATGCAATTCTTGATTCTAAGATTAACCTCAGGATGAGAGCTATCGATCAAAATTGAAAGGTCGGACCGTCGTGCCCCCGACGGTGAGTAATCGAAACTTTCTCTCTTTATAGTCTGTTTTCCGGTGAAGCTCCGTTTAAGCTCGTTCTGACGGCAAAACTTACCATTCAAAGTGCCATGGAATCCTATGAACATGTAGAAACTCAATTTCAACTTCAATTTCAACAATTAGGAGTGTTTGATCAATCAATATGAAGAAATCAAATTCGAAAGTGTTAATGAGTTGAAATTGGAGGAAAATTTGGGGAAAATTGGGGATTTTCAAAAATTCGAAGGACCAAGATGTAATTTTATAAAATTGAGGGTCAATTGGGCATGATAAGTATGTTAAAGGGCCAATTGAGTAATTTTAGAATTTTTGGGGTGAAACTTACCATTTTTGTAAAGGAAGGGTAAACTGGTAATTTTGGAAAAGTTGGGGACCAAATTGGAAATTTGGGAAATTAAGTCCCTTTTTATGAATTTGAATAAATTGAGATTTTAGGATAAATTTTAAAAGTTTCTGGACTCAATTTGAGGAAAAACCGACTTTAGGGACTTAATGTTAAAGAAAATAACTTTAGGGACCTAATTTCAATAAATAAAAGTTTGGTTTTCTCATTCATTTGGAATGAATGAAGGCTATTAGGCCTAGGGATAATGAACCAAGATATTCATATCGTGTAGGAACACGAGGTACTGAGAACACCAGCAAGGACAAGCTCGCGTGAATACAAAGAACCGGTCTAGTGGAATTCACTACATTAACGGGTGAGTGGGTTTACTAATGTCATACCCGCTTGGGATGATGAGCACAACTTAAACTTAAAAACCACTTACCAGTTGTGAGTGAGATTTTATATCATACCCGGTTGGGGATGATAAGTACCTCGAAATGAAAACCCACTACCATGTGGTATTTTAAACATCACAACTTAGAGGAGTGATGTGAAAATCATGCAGAAAAACCACTTACCGGTTGTAAGTAGATCATACCCGGTTGATATGATGAAACTTCCTTGAAGGAAGTTGAAAACTCGTTCATCGGTCATAAGTGGAGATGTCCTTATACTCGGTCGGTATAATGGATAGTTGAAAACATACTTTTGTCGGAAGTGCTCTCCCCTGATTGTGTGCCAATGCTTAAACGATTTGGGAGACCTTCTTGATGGGAGCTCGAATAGTTCTTATAGGTTGGGGGCCTCGGTTTTGGAACTTGGGGGTTGTTATGCCCGATTTTGAAAATCTCGAACAAGTGTGCTATTGGCCAGTGGGCACAATGAGGAGCTCGTAAGAAAACATGAGATATGTGCCATAAAACTTTAATAAATGAATTGTTTGGCCATGGTACCAAGATAGGACCAACATATTTAGTCAATTAGTGGCAGTGTGACATGACAAGTCTCCAGACCAGTCATGACAAACAGCTGCAGGTTGAGTTGAGGGTCGGGGCCGTTGGACCAGTGGCACCACAAATTATATGGCATGATAAGAAAATACTGTTTGTGCATGCACTGTGATTACGGAACCATCAAGAGGCCCAAGAGGGGTAGTGATGCATCCTAAGGGCCCTAAACGACCCGGTGAGTATAAGGGTAGCTTGTCGTACCAGGTGACCATGCAAAATTTGGAGTAGCACTAAGCGCATGAGACTGGGAGTGGGGATGGGCTGAGGTCTCTGTCCACATACGGACACGGAGAATCAATTTCGAGATTGAGGGTCGGATGTCACATACATCCACTCATTCTTAGGGTAAAGTGGACGTACTTCTATCTAGGTGGTCGGTAAAGTCACTCCGACGCCACAAGTGGGTTCAGTGGACGTGTTGGCCTGCAAATGTGTGTTTGACCTTCATGATGAAGGATGTGTGTTGGGTGATGACACACCGTGATTAAATAAGGAAATGGTGGCATAACCCAAGATTTTAAATAAAAGGATTTTGGAAAGAAATGAGTCTGACATACTCCAATACAATTCTTTTCTTCAAAGTTAATTTTTTAAAACCCATTCACTGAGTAGTCGTACTCACCCCTCCCTTATATATCCCTTTCAGGAAATTTCGGAAAGTCTACCCTTAAAGACCATTAACCTAGACGCCTACAAGATAGGTTTGATAAAATTAAAATATTATATAGTTTTGATTTTTGTTTTTCAAGGAAAAGTGCAGGTTTAAAGGATGCCTTACTCTTTATGGTTTATAAAGGGAAAACCCTTTAATAAACTGGGAGAGTGGCGGGTTGATAATGGGGATTCGACTAAACCGGGTCGGGGCGTGACAACTTGAGTGGTATCAAAGCCTATTTCCTTGAATACATAATCAAGACTAGAGAATATAGTAACTAATAGGATTGATCTTAAAATTTTCTGATGGTTCCGTGGAGAGGAACGAAGAAAACTAGGAATGACTCCACTCAACACTCTATTCTCGTAGGAAGACAACCCTAGAAGCTTCCCGAATGCCTCAGGCATGGTAGGAATCTCAAACGAAAAAATGGGGAAGTATCTAGGAGAATGGTGCTAGGACCTATTGAGGGCACAACTCTAAGTACAAAGGAAGCCAAGCGTGAAGCTATAAATGCCAGCAAAGGGCGTCTTGCCTTACCTAGGTGGATGCTTATCAAGAATCCCATAGCTCCCTATTTATTTTATGACCACTTTCTGTAATAGAGCAAAAACCTCAACATATTTTACTATTCTATTAATGAAGTACTCCCAATTCCTAAAAACCTTGTCTCTCAAAGAATGTAATCTTATTGGGAAGATGGCCCCAAGAAAAGTAACCAAACAAAACTGTGATTCCCTAGATACCACGAAGATCAAGGATAATGGAATGAATAAAAGAGATTATTAGGCAAAGAAGGCATGATAAGAAAACCGTCATGGTAAGGAGTATAAGAGAACTCTTAGAGTAACTAAGCAAGAAACAACCTATTTTAAGGTACAAAGGAGATAGGACATGAAGGATTGTCCCACACCACTAGAATTTAGAACAATACTTTACAAGAAAGACACCTTCACAACTATAGGAAATCCAAAAGGATACCATCCCAAGAAACATGACTCCAACTCGTAGTTTCAACCACAAATAGGAGGAAGCTCTTCAAGATCTTAGCGAAGTGGCAGAAAAAAAAAATTAAAGGTAGGACCTCAATAAACCACAAACCGAACAAAAAGGTAGCTAAAGAGAATCCTTCCTTAAGGAAGAAATTGCAACAATTTAGGAGCAAAGAAAAGAGTACATCCACAAGAGAAGACAAGCTTTGCAATTGACGATAAATGGGATGTCCTAAGATTGAAAATACAACTTCTTTTAGAAAGAGCAGAGAAGTCAAAATTGGAGTCTCTGACCAACATAACAGAAGTAGGCAAACCATAATAACAAGATAGTCAAAGAGAATGAACGATTCCCTAAGGAGGACCGGGAAGTAGTAAGGAATACACCCTAAAAAGGGCATTGAAAGGATCATTAAGGACAAGAAGATTTGAGAGACAACTGCCCCAAGAGAATCAGACAAGGTGAATAGTAGGGACGAGGGAGGTAACGAACTACCCTCGTGAGGGTTATAGAGTAAACTCCAACAAAGAAGGAAGAGGTGGAAAGGCCAAATATTGGAGAAAAGGAGGATGAAAGAAATCCTTAAAAGGACCAATGGCCAAATTAACGACGAAATTCAAGCCAAGAAAGTAGTAGGTAAGCCATTCACATAATGGTCAAGAAATCTTGAAACAAGGAAAGTCTAAACTCTTCCTATAAGAAATAGACGTGTACTATGTATTGAGTAGGGATGAGGATAGAGAACCAAAGATATATCTACAAAATTTCAAGAGCAAGAATAAACAGAAGAGGACAACATCAAAGGTTGACATTTAAAGGTAGATATTCCATAGAACCAAGGAAAAAGGGAAGAGTCCTACTGAGGAAGGAAACCTTGGAAAGGCATATGTATCCCATCTAAGAGATAATGGAACCAAGTGAAGGGGACAAAGAGATAAACTTACAAATGAAGCACAAGCTGATGTGAAAGAACCAAGAAAGCATACTGGGATGACCCAAGGAAATAGGTCAAAAGGAATGGGGAAATAGAAATTTAGCATCAAAAGATGCAGTGACAAGTAAAAATGAGTGGACTACCTATACTAAGGTAATAAAGGAAAGAACGTTCGAGAAACGTCGGGAAAGCAAGTTTTCCAAATAAGATGTGGCTAAGGAGAAATAACCACGATTTGTGAGACAGGTCATAGTCTCACGTGCATAATGAGCCTAAAGAGTGGACGGTTGAGCATAGTATGAAGTACGCAAAATAAGACTAATAAAATCCTCAAATAAAGAATAAGGGACGAAATGGAATTTTAAGATGGGGAAGGATTCTAAGTGGGCAAATGCCACAGTATAGAAGGAAAAGTAAGGAAATGGAGGAAGAAACCATCAAGGAATGGTAAGAAGGTTAAGCATGTAGCTCCTAGGATAAAAGTCTCTACCTTGAGGGACATAGTGGAGAATGAAACCGTAAAAAGGGAACTACTCGAACAAAACAATAGAAAAATATACCTAAAGAATCAAATGGGAATAATGAGCTAAGAAATGATTACGAACAAGTAAGAGTGGATTAAGGACAAAGGAAAATCCTTGAGTAATGGATGTCACTGGGAATGAGGGTGGACCTAAGAAAGGATGAATCCCAACATGTCAATAAATCATGTGGAAACCAAATAATTTAAAATGGAAAGACTCAAATAAGGAAGTTGAGAAAGGACGAGTGGGTAAGGAAAACCGACATAGTTTTGTAAGTTGATTGGATAACGGTAAAGGTAGTCGAGGAATACTACCAAAAGAAGAGAGAGATGAAGTTATACAATCCCAAAAGGAGGTGTTTTGGAAATCTAATGGACATAGAGACAAGATCTAGAAAATGTCATTCTGTAAGGGGTAGGTAAACCCAACAGTCCCTAGGAAAACATGTCTCAAAATAAGGAAGAGTCAGTTAGTCGACATGACAAAGTGAAACATAAAATTTGGACTGAATTGTAATAAGCAACGAATGAAGGAAGAGTCAAAATAGGACGAAAAGGTGAGGACAAGGAAATCTGTGAAAACAGTTACGTAATGCTCTAAAGTACGTCGAGCTAAGGGTTTCAACGACCAAGAGTTTAACTAGACGCGAGAATGGTTAGGTATCTTGGAACACCCAAATCCTGAGTATAGGACCTCAAAGGGAAAAATGTTGCTCTAAGTAAAGAAAGATGTGAACCTAAGAATATACCCTGAAGTAAGGTATGTCTAAGTTATGATAAACTCCATGGAGGGAGTAAATAATATAAAGGAAAAAAAATTCCTTAAGTGAAGGATGTAAAAAGGGCTAATTGAAAGAACAAGAGAAGAGTGTGCTTGTTAAGCAAACAACAAAGGGACATCAGAGAAAATGGTTCCTCATGCAAGGTTACTAATTATGTTTTGGGGACAAAACTCCTAAAAGGAGGGGAGAGTTGTAAACCCCGCCCTTTTGAGTTAAGGAAAATCAAGAAAAGAACTTGTTAAGCCAAGTAATAAAACCGAACCGGTTTACAAACTCGATCATTTTGGAATAAGAAATTTGGAAATTTACAACTTCCGGGTAATCAAAAGGGTTCCTAAAAGCTTGGAAAAAAACCTTAAGACAAATTAGAAGAGAAAAACCATATTGGTTCAGATGAACTAGATCCCATCAGAACAGCGAAGTTAAGTGTACTTGCGTGAGAGTAGTGCCAGGATGGGTGATCTCTAAATTAAATTATTGGAATTAATACTAATAATTTATGGCAACATTAATACTAGTAATAAATCTCCCCCATTTAATACACAATTTTACACATATATAAAGAGCTCATCCCCATTCATTCTCTTCACACCTGAACACTTCTCTCTCTTTCTATTGCTCCATTTCTTAGTGAAGCTCAAACTAGAGCTTCGACTTGAGTATTTTCTTAACCTCGAAAGGAGAGTCGGGCTATTTAGAACTAGGAAAAAGTCAGCTACATGCCTGTAGTCTTTGTTTGCTCCGAGGGTCGCCGGAGAAGCGCCGGCGTGATGGAATAGTGAAGCAGCTCCGGCGGACCAAAGCTGCCCTATTTCGGCCGAACTGAAATTGGCCATTTAGAGCCCTAAACAAGCCAAACCAAGCCTTTCCAACACTTCCTTAGCCCTCCCACAACTGAATTAGGACTGAAAGGTAAGCCAATTCAGCTCCCCTCTGCAATTTCCGGTCGGTGATAGAGAGAGAACCCGCAGAATTTTGATGATGAAATTCTAACTCAATTCGACATCAATTGATGCAATTCTTAATTCTAGGATTAACCTTAGGACAAGAGCTATATTCCCAAATTGAAAACTTGGACTGTCGTGCATTCAACGATGAGTAATCAAAGCTTTCACTCTCTACAATCCGTTTACGAGCGAATCTCCGTTTGAGCTCGATTCAGCGTTAAAACTAACGATTCAAACTGCCATGGAATTGTACAAACATGTGGAAACTCAATTTTAACTTCAATTTCAACAATTACAAGTGTTTGATAGGTCAATTTGACGAAATCAAATTTGGGAGTGTTAAGGAGTTGAAATTGAGGGAAAATATAAGGAAAATTGGGGATTTTCCAAAATTTGAAGGACCAAAATGCAATTTTATAAAATTAAGGGTCAATTGGGCATGATAAGTATGTTAAAGAACCAATTAAGGAATTTTAGAATTTTTGGGGTGAAACTTACCATTTTTGTAAAGGAAGGGCAAAATGGTAATTTTGGAAAAGTTGGGTGACCAAATTGGAAATTTGGGAAATCAAACCCCTTTTTGTGAATTTAAATAAATTGAGGTTTAAGGTAAATTTTAAAAGTTTCAGGACTCAATTTGAGGAAAAACTGGCATTAGGGACTTAAAGTTAAAGAAAAATAACTTTTGGAACCTAATTGTAAATAAATAAAAGTTTGGTTTTCTCATTCATTTGGAATGAATGAAGGCCATTAGGCCGAGGGATAATGAACCAAGATGTTCATATCATATAGGAACATGAGGTATCAGGAATGCCAGCAAGGACAAGCTCGCGTGAATACAAAGAACTAGTCTAGTGGAATTCACTACATTAACGGGTGAGTGGGTTTACTAACGTCATACCCAGTTGGAATGATGAGCACAAATTAAAGTTAAAAACCACTTACCAGTCGTGAGTGGGATTTTATATCATACCCGGTTGGGGATAATAAGTACCTCGAAATGAAAATCCACTACCAATTGGTATTTTAAACATTACAACTTAGAGGAGTGATGTGAAAATTATGCGAAAAAACTACTTACCAGTTGTAATAGATCATACCTAGTTGGTATGATGAAAGTTTCTTGAAGAAAGTTGAAAACTCGTTCGTCGGTTATGAGCGGAGATGTCCTTATACCTAGTCTGTATAATGGACAGTTGAAAACGTACTTTTGTCAGAAGTGCTCTCCCCTGACTGTGTGCCAATGCTTAAACGATTTGGGAGACCTTCTTGATGGGAGCTCGAATAGTTCTTATAGGTTGGGGGCCTCGGTTTTGGAACTTGGGGGTTGTTATGCCCGATTTTGAAAATCTCGAACAAGTGTGCTATTGGCCAATGGGCACAATGAGGAGCTCGTAAGAAAACATGAGATATGTGCCATAAAACTTTAATAAATGAATTGTTTGGCCATGGTACCAACATAGGACTAACATATTCAGTCAACTAGTGGCAGTGCGATATGACAGGTTTCCGGACTAGTCAAGATAAACAACTGTAGATTGAGTTGAGGGTTCGGGCTGTTGGACCAGTGGCACCAAAAATTATCAAATACTATTTGTGCATGCACTGTGATTATAGGATCATCAAGATTCCTAAGAGGGGTAGTGATGCGTTCTAAGGGCCTTGGACGACCCGGTGAGTATGGGCAGTTCATCGTACTAGGTGACCGTGCGAAATTTGGAGTAGCACTAAGCTCATGACACCGGGTTGGGTACGAGATGAGGTCTCTATCCTCATACGAATACGAAGAATCAATTTTGGGATTGAGGGTCGGATGTCACGTACATCCACTCATTCTCAGGGTAGAAGTGGACATACTTCTATCTAGGTGGCCGGTAAAGTCGCTTCGACGCCACAAGTGGTTTTAGTGGATGTGCTGGCTTGCGAATGTGTGTTTGACCTTCATGATGAAGGATGTGTGTTGGGTGATGAAACACCATGATTCAATAAGGAAATGGTGGTATTACCTAAGACTTTTAAATGAAAGGATTTTTGAAAGAAAGGAGTTTAGCACACTCCAATACAATTCTTTTCCTCAAACTTAATTTTTGAAAACCCATTCACTGAGTAGTCGTACTCACCCCCTCCCTTATATCCCCTTTAGGAAATTACAGATAGTCTACCCTTAAAGACCATTAACCCAGATGCCTGCGAGATAGGTATGATAAAATTAAAATATTATGCAGTTTTGATTTATGTTATTCAAGGAAAAGTGCAGGTTTAAAGGTGCCTTACTCTTTACAATTTATAACAAGGGGAAACCCTTTAATAAACTGAGAGAGTGGTGGGTTGATCATGGGGATCCGACCAAACTGGGTTGGGGCGTGACAACCGGCAAGCAAGTTTTCTACTTCCTTCCAAGAAGTCTATCATACCAACTGGGTATGATCTCTCTACTTACAATCGGTAAGTATTTTTTCCACTTGGTTCTCACATCACTCC
The DNA here is from genome assembly GCA_030064425.1 of Trapa bicornis. NCBI lineage: Eukaryota > Viridiplantae > Streptophyta > Magnoliopsida > Myrtales > Lythraceae > Trapa > Trapa bicornis. The sequence continues at coordinate 9,022,309 of CM057761.1, read as the reverse complement.
AATCGAGTGTGATGTTAAAATCCCACATAGAAGTGGTTTTCATTTACAAAGTGCTCATTATCAAAACCGGATATGATGTGAATAAACTCACTCCCAGTGGCTTCCAATTTAGAAAAGGTGCTCATTATCCTAACCGAGTATGAAGTGTAAATTAGCTCACTCACCCGATAACTGAAGTGTACTCTTCTTTAGTCAGTTTTCATGTCCACACTAGCATGTCCTTGCTGGCATTCTGGTCTCTCATGTTCCTACACGATTTGGACATCCTTATCTATTAATACTTGGCATAACAACCTTCGTTACTTACAATGAACGACTAGGCTCAAAATTTTCAATTATTTGCACTTAGGTCCCTAAAGTTTATTTTCCTTGACTTTTCCCTAAATTGAGTCCTGAAACCTCCAAAAGTTCCCTTTGGGTCCTCAATTTATTCAAAATTGTTTAAGGGGCTCAATTTTTCCAAATTTCCAATTTGGTCCCCAACTTTTCAAAAATTACCTTTTAGCCCCTACATTACAAAAATGAAAATTTGACCCTAATTATTTTCAAAAATCAACCAATTAGTCCTCCAACATACTTTTCATGGCCAATTGGCCCTTAATTTTGGGAAATTGCAATTTGGTCCCTCAATTTTATGAAATCCCCAAATTTCCCCAAAAATTTCCCCAATTTTCCCCAATTCCCCCCTTTCAAACTAGCCAAATTTGATTTCATCAAATTGACCATTCAATTGGGGCTAATTGCTCCTATTGAAGGTATGGATCAGTTCATACACTTCCATACGATTTAATTGAGCTTTAAACTCTATCATTTGGATCTGAATTGAGCTCAAATGGAGCTTCGCTGGAAAACTAAACGTAGAGAAGAAAAGCTTCGAAAGTTTACCGTCAGAGGTGCGGCGGTCCGATCTCTTTATTAGGGAAGATAATTCTCTTGCTGAGATATCTTCTAGGATAAAAAATTCCTACAATTGACCTCGAATCAAGGAAGAATTTCATCAGTGAATTTCTACAGTTTCTCTCTCTAACTCTGACCTATAACGACTAAGGAAGGCCGAATTAGCTTATCTTTCAGTTTAATTGAGGTCGTCTAACGGCTGTGAGGATGTTGGGAGAGCTTGGCTTGGCCTGATGAGGGCTAAATTTGGCTGATTTTAGCTTTTCCGAAATAGGGCAACTTCGGTCCGTCGGAGCTGCTTCACTATTTGATTACGTCAGCGCTTTTTCGGCGGTCCTCAAATTGAATGGAGATTACTATTAGATAGCTGACTTCCCCCATAGTCTAAAGAACATGACCTCGCCTTCAAATGTTGAGAAAAATGCCCAGGTCGGAGCTTTGGTTCGAGCTTCACTAGAAAATGGAGCAGTTGAGAGAGTGGAGTTTTCAAGTGTGAGGAGGATGAATGGAGAGGGGCTCTTTACATAGGGAGCTCGATGACTCTCTGGATGTCCGTTTGGTACCTTTATGATGCTCATTCATGACCTAAAATGCCCTGAACGTAGGCAATTCATCTTCCTCAGTGCTATTCGTTCTTCCACTGAGTGAAAAATGTTGTCATCTAAAGGAAGAAGATGACACTGTTCCAAACTAGACCAGACCGGTCCGAACTGGGTTCAATGCTTAAACTGGCTGGTTCAGGCTAGATTCGACCGAGTTTATTCTAAATTTATCTAAATTCATTCTCTATCCAATTGTGGCTTCAATTCCCCAATTTGAATATTTTAAGCCACCTAGAAAAATGAATTTAGGAATCGGTTCAATGATGGTTCAAATCGGTCCAAACCGGTTCAGATCCGATTCACTTGAACCGGTCTAATTTTCTTTTCCAATTTATCCCAAAATCCTTTTCCATGACTTTTATGACTTTTTAGGCCACTCAAGATTTGTAACTTTCCCAATTTGCCCATTCTCTAATGGTTAAGGTTTGTGAACCGACTTGGTTTTCTCTTTAGAAACGACCAGTTCTTTTCCCGATTTTCTTATTATAAAAGAATAGGTTTTACAACTCTCCCCTCATTTTAGGAGTTTTGTCCCCAAAACTTATTACACGTCAAATAACTGAGCATACCCATCTCTCATTATGCTCTTAGTTTCCCATGTCTCTTCCTGCATGGGTCCATTCTACTAAAGAACCTTCACCATATGAATTCTCTTGTTCCTCAAGTTCTTGTCCCTCCAATCGATGATTCGCACCGATTATGTTTGATAGGTCAAGTTCACTTCTAACTTTGGTAGTGGTCGATCCAACACATGGGTAGGATCAGGTTGGTACTTTCGGAGTACCGAAATATGGAATAAATCATGTATTCTTTGTAAGTCTCGAGGAAGCTTTAATTTATATGCCACCAGTCCTATCCTTTGGATTATTGTGTAGGGACCGATGTTCCTTAGTTTTAACTTCCCTCATTGTTGAAACCTAAGTATTCCCCACCACGGAGATACTTTTAGGAACACTTAGTCTCCCACATCAAATTCCATATCGCTCATAGATCTTTTGCCTGTCCTATGTGTCCTTAAGTTGACTCCTAATTATCATGTTCTTTTCTATGGCATCCTCGATTAATTCGACCCTTTTCAATTTTATTTCCCCCATTTCTTCCCAAAATAAGGGGGTATGATATGGTCGTCCATAGAGGGCCTCATAAAGGGCCATTTGAATACTTGCCTGATAACTATTATTGTACGCAAATTCCATCAGACACAAGTATTCCTCCCAACCCCAATCCATAGTGAGTACGCATGCCCTTAGCATGTCCTCTAGGGTTTGGATCATTTGCTCAAACTATCCATTGGTCCGAGGATGAAATAATGTACTTAGGTGGAGCTTAGTTCCCAAGGAACTTTGCAAACTCAAACAGAAACTTGAGCTAAACCTAGGGTCTCGATCCGATACTAAGGTCATCGGGATGCCATGGAGTCTCACTATCTCTCTCATATATAGGACGACCAGTTGTTCCTTTAAATCCGTCACTCTTATAGGTAGGAAATGGGTGGAGTTAGTCAATCTGTCCACAATGACCCAAATTGTGTCTCGTCTCTTCCTAGTCACAGGTAGTCCTTGACAAAGTCCATGGTGATATGTTATCATTTCCATTCTGGGATTGGCAAGGGTTGTAGCAATCCTGATGGTTTCTGATGCTTAGCTTTAATCTACTGACAATACAAGCATCGGGCTACGTATTCCTCAATATCCCTCTTCATTCCTTTCCACCAATAACCTTGTTTGAGGGTGTGATACATCTTAGTACTGCCTGAATGTATCGCATACACAAAATTGTGTGCCTCTTCTAGAATTTACCTCTTAAGTTCCTTATCTTGAGGCACACACACTATAAAAACAGTCCTTTAAAGGTAAGAAAATCGAAGAAAGAACCAATCAACCCGGGTGAGAAAACCGAGTTGGTTCACAAACCACAACCGATAAAAGAAAGGGAAAAGGGAAATTTACAAATCCGAATTGACCTAAATAGTCATAAAAGTCAGGGAAAAGGGCTTTGGGATGAATTGGAAGAGAAAACCAAATCGATTTAGGTGAATCGGATTGAACCAGTTTGAACCACTAGTGAACTGGTTTCTAAATTCATTTTCTAGGTGGCTTAAAATATTCAAATTGAAGAATTGAAGCCACCATTGGATAGAGAATGAAATTTTAAATTTTGAATTTTGAAAAACTCGGTCGAATCGGGCCTAAATCAGCCAGTTTAAGCATTGAACCCAGTTCAGACCGGTCTAGTACGATTCAGAACAGTGTCATCTTCTTCCTTCAAATGACAACACTGTTCACTCGCCGGAAAAGCGAGCAGCGCCGGTGAAGATGAAAAGTCTCCGTTTAGGGCATTTCAGGCCATGAATGAGTGCCATAAAGGCCCTAATCGGATGGCCAAGGAGTCATCGAGCCCCCTATATAAAGAGCTCATCTACATTCCTTCTCCTCACACTTGAAAACTCCTCTCTCTCTATTGCTCCAATTTCCGGAGAAGCTCGAATGAGAGCTCCGACTTGGGCATTTTTATGAGCCAAAGAAGGTGAGGTCAGGTTCCTTATACTTCCGGAGAAGTCAACTACCCAATAGTAGTCAACATTCGATCTACCGATTGTCGAAGAAGCGCTGGCGTAATCAAACAGTGATGCAACTCTGGTGAACCGAAGCTGTCCTACTTCAGCTAAGCTGAAAATGGCCAAATTGAGCCCTCCTCAGGCCAAACCAAGTTCTCCCAAGACTTTCACAACCCTCATACAATGGAATTAGAGTCAAAAGGTAAGCCAATTTGGCCCCTTATGTAAATTTTTATTTGTAATAGAGAAAGAAATGACGAAACTTCACTACAAGTGTGAATGGTCCACGCTTGGAATTAACCATTACAAGTGTGAACAATGGGGACACTATGTGAAGAAGTGCCCAACCCTACTAAGGACAAGCACCAAGATAACCTGTTATAGGTGTAGGGGGATAGGAAAGGTAAAGAAGGACTGTCTCACACCTCATAGATTTAGGGCAATACCTCCTAAAAGGTCACGAAAGACAGGAAGGACTAGTGACCAAAATTATGGAGCAGGTTAAGTAAGCGGTTAGCAAAGAGGTCAAGAAATGGCGAGGTAAAGTGGAATTTAAACTTCTTCTTAAGAAGATCAAACAAAGAGGCATACCACAAGAATAGAGGTAATGTACATGGAAAGTACGCCTAGAACCCCCTCAAAAAGGGGCAAACGTGGAAAACGTCCTTCGGAAATTCCAGGGCAAGACACAGTAAGAGTGAAGAAGAGAAGAAATGCGTTATGAAAAGGAACTCTGGAGGGATGCATACGACTAAGTACCCCTTGAAGGGATCATTGATGTGGGGATGGACATAATGTGGAGTGCAAGGAACCAACCCATCATTAGGAACTTCTCGAAGGAAGGATGGATCGGAATGGCCAAGTGTGACCTACTTCGGAAGAGCAAAACAACCAAATAACGATTCTAGGAGAACCTTGTTGAAGGAAATAACTAGTAACAATAGGATAACCAGGGAGAATAAACAATGCCATAAGAAGAGCTGGAAAGTAGTAAAGACTACACTCTATGAAGGACAATAAGATGAGCATGAAGGACAAGTGAATTCTAGATACAGCTGCCTAGACAGTTGGACAAGAAAAATAGTAGGAATGAGGCAATTAACGAACTGGCCTTCGAGAGAACCATGGATTTAAACCCCAGCATGGAAGAGAAGAGTGAAAAGGCCAAATATTAGAAAAGAAGAATGAAGGAAATCCTTACAAAGATCAATGGCCAAGAACGGATTAACGACCAAACTCAAGACATGAGAAGGTTAATTAAGCCTTTCGTAAGGTGATCAAAAGACCTTGAAACAAGGGGGATTGGAAAGCCTCCTTGAGGAAATAAACAAGTACTGGGGTACAAGTAAGAATGAGGATAGGGTATAAAAGATGTTCAAGTAAGGTTACAAGAGTAAAGGTAGGCAGAGAGGATGGCATCAAAGGATGTCATTTAAAGATTGGGTGCCCTCAAGGGCGAATGAAAAAGGAATTTCGGGAGAAAAGGGTAAGAATCCTCCCAAGGAAGAAAACCCTGGGGAGGGATAAATGTTCCAACTAAGAGGTAATGGAACCAAGTGACGAAGGATGAGGAGTTTGAACTTGCAAATGAAGTGCATGCTGAGGTGGAAGAACCAAGGGAAACATATTAGGAGGACCCAAGGAGTAAGTTAAACACAAGGAATGGGTAAGTAGGAAGATAGCATCAAATGATGTTGTACAAGTAAGAGAGGGGTAGACTACCCAAAATAAGGAAAAAGAGGAAAGAACATCTGAGAAACCTTGGAGAAGTAAGCCCTCCATATAAGAAGTAGTTGAGGGGGGAACAACCACTAATATCAAGACGGGTTGTGGTTTACACTCGCATAAAGAGTGGATGACTGAGCATAGGGTAGAATACACAAAATAAGACTAATAATTAGAAGTTACTCAGATAAGGAATAAGGGTTGAAATGAAATTTTAAGATTAGAAAGGATTCAAAGCGGGCAAATGCATCAATATTGAACGAGGTGTAAAGAAATGAAGGAAGTAACTTTCAAGGAATGGTAAGAAGGTTGGGCATGCAGCTCCTAAGATGAAAGTCTCTACTTTGGGGGATATAGTGGAGAATGAAACTATAAGAAGGGAAATCCCTGAACAAAACAATAGACACATAGACTGAAAGGGATCAACCTGTAATAATGAATCATGAAATGGTCACGAGAAAGTAAATGTGGATTAAGGAAAAGGAAAGTCCTTGAATAAAGGACACCATTAGAGAAGAGAAAGGACAAAAGAATGGAAGAATCCCAACGTGTTGGTGAGTCATCGGAGAACCCAAATGATTGGAATTGAAAAAATGCAATAAGGAAGTTGGGAAAAGATGAGTGGGTAAGAAACCTGACACAATTATGAAAGACATTGCATGATGGACATGAAGGATGATTTGATGACTGTAAGGGTAGACGAGGAAAACTACCAGATAAAAAGAGGGATGGAGTTATATGATCCCTGAAAGGTTGGAAAGTTGACAACGACCTTAAAGAAGGTGCTATAGAAATATGATGGATAGAGACACATATTGGAACATGTCATGCTGTAAGGGACATGTAAGCCCAACAGTCCCGAGGGAAAATGTGACTCAAGTAAGGAAGAGTCAATTAGTAAGCATGACAAGGTCATACCTAAGTGGGACCAAAGTTGTAATAAATAACGGATGGAGGAAAGGTCGAAATAGGACAAGGAGGAGGGATAACACCGGAACCTATGAAAATAAGTACATAATGCTCAAAAGAACCCCGAGCTAAGGGTTTTAACGATCAAGAGAATAAGTAGACACGGGAATGATGGGGCATTTTGGAACTCCCAATCCTGAAGACTTGGGTAAGAACCCCAAGAGGAAGAATCTTGCCTTAAGCAAAGGGAAAAGTGAACCTAAGGATGTGCCTTTGGAATAGTGGATAAGAATCATCTAGTTATGTTAAACTCTATGGAAAGAGTAAACAATGGAAAGGAAAAGAAGTTCCTTAAATGCGTGTTTAAAAGGGGCTAAGTTAAAGAACAAAATAAATGTTAGCATGTCAAGCAAACCACAAATGGACAGCAAGGGAAATCATTCTCGAGGCAAAGGATGTTAATTAAGTTTTGGGGATGCAACACCTAAAAGGAAAGGAGAGTTGTAAACCCCATCCTATAAAGGTAAGAAAACCAGGAAAAGAACCGGTCAACCCGGGTGAGAAAACTGAGTTGGTTCACAAACCACAACCGATAAAGAAAGGGTAGAAAGGGAAATTTACAAATCCCGAGTGACCGAAACAGTCATAAAAGTCATGGAAAAGGGCTTTCAGATGAATTGGAAGAGAAAACTTGACCAGTTCAGGTGAACCGGACCTAAACTGGATTGAACCAGTTTAAACCACTATTGAACTGATTTCTAAATTTATTTTTCAAGGTAGCTTAAAATATTTGAATTAGAGAATTGAAGCATTGTTGGATATAGAATGAATTTGTATGAATTTAGAAAATTTTAATTTTGAAAAACTTGGTCGAATCGGGCCTGAACTGACCGGTTTAAGCAATGAACCCGGTTCATACCGTTTCGGTCTGGTTCGGAATAGTTTCATCTTCTTCCTTTAGATGACAGCACTGGTCACTTGCTGGACAATCGAACAGCACCGGCAAAGGTGAAAAGTCTCCGTTCAGAGCATTTCAGACCATGAATGAGCACCATAAAGGCATCAATCGAATGACAAAGGAGTACCCGAGCTCCATATATAAAGAGATCCACTCCATTCCTTATCATCACACCTAAAAACTCCTCTCCCTCTCTCTTTACTGCTCCATTTTCCAGAGAAGCTCGAACCAGATCTTCGACTTGGGCATTTTTTTGAGCCTTAGAAAGCGAGATTGGGTTCCTTAGATTCGGTGAGAAGTCATCTACCCAACGTTAGTCTTCATTTGCTCCAAGGATCGTCGGAGAAGCGTCGGCGTAATCAAATAATGAAGTAGCTCCGGCGGACCGTAGCTGCCTTGTTTTAGCCGAGCTGAAAATGGCCAAATTGAGCACTCCTTAAGCCAAACCAAGCTCTCCCAACACTTCCACAACCATCATACAATCGAATTAGAGTTGAAAGGTAACCCAATTTGGTTCCCCTCTATAAATTTCAATCAGCGTTAGAGAGAGAAACGATGAAACTTCACTAACCAAAATCTCACTCAATTCGACATGTATTATTGCAATTCTTGATCCTAGGAGGATCCTAAGAATGAGAGCTACCTACACCGTTTCAAAGCTCAGACCGTCGCACCTCCTACAATAGTCTTTCGAAGCTCTCTCTCTCTAAGATTAGTTTTCTGATGAAGTTCCGATTGAGATCAATTCGAACCCAAATGATGCGATTCAAAGCTTAAATGAATCACATGGAAGTGTAGGAACTAATCCATACCTTCAATTGGATCAATTATCCTCGATTGAATGGTTAATTTGATGAAATCAAATTCGGCCAGTTTGAAAGGGGAAAATTGGGAAAAGTTTGGGAAATTTTGGGAATTTAGTAAAATTGAGGAACCAAATTGCAATTTCCTAAAATTAAGGGTCAATTGGCCATGAAAAGGATGTTGGAGGACCAATTGGTCAATTTTTGAAAATATTTGGGCTCAAATTCCCATTTTTGTAATGTAAGGGCAAAATGGTAATTTTTGAAAAGTTGGGGACCAAATTCGAAATTTGAGAAACTTCAACCCCTTAAGTGATTTTGAGTAAATTGAGGACACGAAGTGAATTTTTGGAAGTTTCGGGACTCAATTTGGGGAAAAGTTAGCATTAGTAACCTAAAGGCTAGGAAAAAATGAACTTTCGGGACCTAAATGTAATTAACTAAAAAGTTGGGTATTTTTTTAATAAGTGAGGAATGAAGGCTATAATGCCAAATATTAATAAAGAAGGATGTCCAAATCATGTAGGAACACGGAGGACCGGAACGCTAGCAATGATAAGCTCGCGTGTAGGCAAAAAGCCGAATAAGAAGGAATACACTGTGAATATCGAGTGAGTGAGATTATTCACATCATACCCAGTTGGGATTATGAGCAACTCGAAAATGAAAAACCACTACTATGTGGAATTTTAACATCACACTTGGTTGGGGTGATGTGAGAACTATATGGAAAAACTACTTAACAGTTGTAAGTATATCATACCTGGTTGGTATGATGAACTTACTCAAAGGAAGTAGAAAATGCACCAACTGGTTATACGCGGAGATATCATCACACACAGTCGGTGTGATGGACGAATTTAAAAAGTTATTTTATCATAAGTGTTCTCCCCTAATTGGGTGCCAATGCTTAAAATTTTTGGAAGACCTTCTGACGAGAGCTAGAATAGCTCAGATAGGCCAAAGGCCTCGGTTTTGGAACTTGGGGGCTAAAATGCCCGGTTTTGGAAAATCACATATAGTGGGCCCAATGCTAGTTGGCACGAGCAGGAGCTCATAAACAAACAAAGCCATGAAAATTCTTAATGAATTATTTATGTGATTTGGCCTTGGTACCAACATAGGACCGACACACTCGATGGACTAGCAGTAGTGCGACAGGACCAAGTCGACGGACCGGTCTAGAAAAACAGCTGTAGGTCGAGTTGAGGGTCGGGGTTATTGGACTAGTGGCACCAAAGATTAAAGGCTTTATTAAAAGCTTTTGTTTATGCATTCACTTGAGGTTCAAGACCATTAAGATGCTCAAGAGGGTTAGTGATGTGTCCTAAAGACTACTGGACGACATGGTGGAGATAAGGGCAGTTTGTCATGCCAGCAGTTAGGGAAGCTAGATGTAGCTTCATGTGCATGAGACCGGGGTGGGGTCAAGATGAGGTTTATGTCCTCATATGGACACATAGTTGATTTTCAGGTTTGAGGATCTGATTTCACGAACATCCACTCATACCCAATGTATAAATGGATGGGCTTCTATCTAGGTGGCCGGCAAATTCACTCTGATGCCAAAAGAGTGTGCGGTGCATGGGTTGCCCTGCGAATGTGTGATTATTAAACATACCTGATGTAGAAATGAGGAAAATAATTTGAAAAACCGGTAATTTGAGGAAAGAATATTTTTAAAGAAAAAAAGGAGTCTCGCACACTCTGATTAAAGATGTTTTAAATTATGAAAATTCTCTCCTAATACTCATTCACTAAGTTGTTGAACTCACCCCCTCTCTTTACCCCTTTTTAGGTAACCAAGGGAAAATCCACTTGAAGACCTACGTGTAGCTTAACCACTCGTCCTTTCCCAACTTCCTTATTGGATTTTTCTGGTTCCAATTATTGGGTTTCCAGATGATTCACCGATACGCTAGTTTTCTTCCTTTCTTGGGTCCTTTCTCATTCCCACTCTTACTTACTCGTGACCATTTCACGATTCCTTTGTTTCTAGTTAATCCCTTTTTGGTCCATGTGTTGATTGTTTTGTTTGGGGAGTTCCCTTCTTACAGTTTCATTCTCTAGTATATCCCTAAAAGTAGAGATTTTTAACCTTAAGAGCTATATGCTCAACCTTCTTACCATTCCTTGAAGATTTCTACCTTCATTTCCTTACACCTTCTTCTATGTTCAGGCCTTTGCCCACTTTAAATCCTTCCTCATCTTAAAAATTCAATTTCATCCCTTATTCCTTATCTGAGTTATTTTTTATTATTAGCCTTATTTCGTGTATTCTACACTATACCCATCTGCCCATTCTTAAGGCTCCATTAAGTGAGCGTGGACCACGACCCGTCTTGGTGTCAGTGGTTGTTTCCCTAATTCACTTCTTAATTGAGGGCTTACTTCTCCAAGTTTTCTCATACGTTCTTTCCTTTATCAATTATTATTGTAGTCTACCCATTCCTAATTGTTACGACATCTTTTGATGCTACCATCCTATTTACCCATTCCTTGGGTTTAATTTACTTCTTGGGCCCTCAAGAATATTTTTCCTTTGTGCTTGATCTTTCCATCTCAACCAGCATTTCATTGATGAGCTTATCTTTCTTTTCATAATGTTTGGTTCTTTTACCTCTTAGTTGGGATACGTATGCCTTTTCAGGGCTTCCTTCCTTGATAGGTTTCTTTCCCTTTCTCCTAGAATTCCTTTTTCATTCGTCCTTTGGAAATATCTAATCATTAAATGTCATCCTTTAATGTCGTCCTTCCCATGTACCCTTCTTGAGAAATCTGGCGGTACACCCTTGTACCATTTCCTTAATTCTACTTGTATTTTGCACAAGTTTTCTTCCTTGAGAAGGGTTCAAACACAGTTTGTTTGAAGACCTCATTATACGAGGTTTACTTAATCCTTCTCATGGCTTGAGTATGGTCCCCATTCCATTTTTGGCCATAATTTCCTTTAAGGATTTCTTTAATCCTTCTTTCCCAACATTTAGCCTTTCCACTTCTCTCATCTTCTCTTGGGTTTAAATCCATAATTCCTATGAGGGTCAGTTCATTAACTATCTCATCCCTACTACTTTCCTTATTTACTCGTCTTGGGTTAGTTGCCCTTTGAGTTGACTTGTCCTTGGCGCCCATCCTATCACCTCTTTTTTTTTTAGTGTTGTCTTTACTACTTTATTATCCTTCCTAGGACATCTCCTCCCACAGTTACTAGTTACATTTGTTTGCTAGATTCTTCTTGGCTCCTCTGCTTTTCCATAGTAGGTTACTCCTTGCTATTTTGAGACATCCTATTTGTCTCTCAACATCCGAGGCTTGTCTTCTCTTGTGGAGGTGCTTCCTTCTTTGCTGTAGATGGCATGTAGCTCTCTTGTAAGTGAATATTCCCTTCATCTATATTATATTCTTATTTGCGATTCCTCAAAGTCCTACCTTCGGTCCTTCTTGCCTTCTGTGGCTTTTGGATTTTTGGTAGTCGACGTGTTTCCTCGGAAGGTATTGCCCTAAATCCATGGAGTTTGGGACAGACCTCCATTACATGTCCTATACCCCTACATGTTAACTTGATTACTGTCCTTAGTAGGGTTGGGAACTTCTCCACACAGTGCCCCTATTATTCATACTTGTAATTACATGGACCTAAGTGGTTCTTCCTTGCATCTTTCTAGGGAATTGCTGGTTTTGGTGCTTTGCCATCCTTGAGCCAAGATACCTTGAGAGTTTTCTTGTGGAGTCTTCTTTCCCAAAGGATCACTCTAAGAGTCCTCCTAGATTTCTTGATTCCCTAGTTTAGTTTCTTAACTAGGATGGGATTCTCCTTAGTTTCTATGGTAGCACAGGTTTGTTTGGTTACTTTCCTTAGGGCCATCTTCCTAGCAAGATCTCATCCTTTGAAGATAGGATTTTTAGGAATTTAGAGTACTTCATTATTAGAGGAGTACAATATATTGGGGGTTTTAGCCCTATTACAAAAAGTGGTCACTAAATAAATAGGGAGCTATGAGATTCTTGATAAGCATCCTCCTAAGTAAACTTATACGCCCTTTGTTGCTATTTATGGCTTCAGGCTTGGCTTCCTTCGTACTTAGAGTTGTGACCTTAATAGGTCCTAGCATCATCCCCCTAAATACTTCCCCTTTTGGTCTTTTCAAACTTCTACAATGCCTCGGGCATTGGGATGCTTTTAGGGTTGTCTTCCTACGAGTACAAGGTGTTGAGTAGAGCCAATCCTAGTTTTCTTGGTTCCCCTCTTGTGAGCCATCTAAAATTTTTTGAAACTTTCTATATGCTATATATTCTTGATAATGTATTCAAGGAAATAGGATTTGATACCACTCAAGTTATCATGCCCCAACACGGTTTGGTCGGATACCCATGAGCAACCCACCACTCTCTCGGTTTATTAAGGGTTTTCCCTTTCTTTAACCCGGGAAGAGTAAGGTTTTCTTTAAACCTGTAGATTTCTTGGAATAACATTAATCAAAACTACATGAAATTTTAAACTTTACATACCTGTCTTGCAGGTGTGACTAATTGGAGGTTTTTGGGTAAGTTTCCCTTGGTTACCTGAAAAAGGATATAAGGGAGGGGGTGAGTTCAACGACTTAGTGAATGGATGTTTAAAGTTTGACTTTTAGAAAAATAGTTTGAATTGGAGTGTACCAAAATCCTTATTTTCTTTTAAAATAATTTATTCTCAAAATCTCGATTTTCATAGCCATTTCTCAATCATTAATCACAACTGGGGTGTTTATCAACCAACACATGCCCTTCATCATGAAGGGAACACACATTCCTAGGGTAGCACGTCCACTACACCTACTTGTGGCATCGGAGCAACTTTACTGGCGACCTAGGTAGAAGCACGTCCGCTTCTACCTTAAGAATGAATGGATGTTCGCGACATCTGACCCTCAATCGCGTAAAAAAAACCCATGTACGTATGAGGATAGAGACCTCATCCCAACCCCACCCAAGTCTCATACGCATGAAGCTACGTCGAACTTCCCTAACTGCTGGCACGACAAACTGCCCTTATCTCTACCATGCCATGCAGTAGCCTGTAGGATGCATCATTACCCCTCTTGGGCGTCTTGAAGGTCCCGTACCTCAGTGCATGCACAAAACAACAGTTTTCAACATAAGCCATGTAATTTGTGGTGCCATTGGTCTAACAACCCCAACCCTCAACTCGACCTTTAACTATTAGTCTCGACTGGTCCATCGACCTGTCATGTTGCACTATCGTCAGTCCATCGAGTATGTTAGTCCTATCTTGGTACCATGCCCAATTATACCATTTATTTAAAGTTTTTATGGCTTAAACACATGTTTGTTTACGAGCTCCAGCACGTGCCAACTAGCCTTGGGCCCACTGTGTGAGATTTTCAAAATCGGGCATATTAGCCCCCAAGTTCTAAAGTCGAGGCTACTGGCCTATCCGAGCTATTCGAGTTCCCGTCAAAAAGGTCTCCTAAAAAGTTTAAGCAGTTGAACACAGTTAAGGGAAAGCAATTCCAACAAAATATTATTTTCATTTGTCTATCTTACCAATCGGGAGTGAGGAAATCACCGCTTATAACCGATAAGTGAATTTTCTACTTCCTTCGAGGAAGTTCATCATACTACCAAGGTATGATCTACTTACAACCGGTAAGTAGTTTTTTTGCATAATTTCCACATCACTCCATTCAGGTGTGATGGTTAAAATTCAACTTATTAGTGGGTTTTTATTTCTGAGGTGTTTATCATCCAATCGGGTATGATATAAAATCCCACTCACATGTTAATTTAGTGAATTCCTCTTTACCGGTTCTTTGTTTTCACGCGAGCTTATCCTTACTAGTGTTTTTGGTACTTCGTGTTCCTACACGATATGAACATCCTTGTTCATTATCCCTTAGCCTAATAGCCTTCATTCATCGTGAATGGATGAAATACTTAAACTTTTTTATTTATTGCAATGACGTCCCTGAAGTTCTTCTTCTTTTAACTTTAGGTCCCTAATACCGATTTTCCCCCAAATGGAGTCCCGAAACTTCTAAAATTCATCTTAGGACTTCAATTTATTCAAAATCACAAAAAATGGTTCAAGTTTCCTAAATTTCCAATCTGGTCCCCAACTTTTCCAAAATTACCATTTTGCCCCTACTTTACAAAAATGGTAAGTTTCACACCAAAAAATCCAAATATTGGCCAATTGGTCCCCCAACATCTTTATCATGCCCAATTGGCCCTCAATTTTATGAAATTGCACTTTAGTCCCTAGGATTTTTTAAATCCCCAAAATTTACCCCAATTTCAACATTCCAACTTAGCTGAATTTGATTTCATCAAATTGAACGATCAAATGAGTTTAATTGATAAAATTGAAGTTATATTAGAGTTCCTACACCTCCATACAATTAAATTGTACTTTGAATAGTACGATTTGACTTTGGAACGAGCTCAAACGAAACTTTGCTAGAAAATTGAATGTAGAGAGAGAAAGCTTCGAAAGCTTACTGTCGAGGGTGCAACGGTCCGATAGCTCTTGTTCTGAGGTTATTCCTAGGATCAAGAATCAGCTCAATTGATGTTGAATTGAGGGAGAATTTGGTCAGTAAAAATCTATTGGTTCTCTCTCTAGCACCATTAATAATTTATAGAGTGGAGCCAAATTGGCTAACTTTTCTACTCTAATTAAGTTGTAGGAGGGCTGTGAAGGTGTTGGGAGTGTTTGGTTTGGCTTGAAAAGGGATCAAATTGGTCATTTTCATCTTGGCCAAAATAGGGCAGCTTTGGCTTGCCGGAGCTGCTTCACTGTTCTATCCGGCCAGTGTTTCTCCGACGATCCTCGAAGCAAATGGACACTACAATCCTGTAATTGACTTCTCCCTAAATACCAAGAAACTGACCATGCCTTCTTTAGCTTAGAAAAATGCCCAAGTTGGAGCTCAGATTCGAGCTTCACTAGAAAATGGAGCAGTAGGGGGAGAGTGAAGTTTTCAGTTGTGACGAGGATGAATGAGGAGGGGCACTTTATATAAGAAGCTCGGGGACTTCTTGGCTATCCAATTGGCACCTTAATGGCATTCATTCATTCCCTAAAACTCCCAATCCGAAGACTCTTCATCTTTGCTGGTGCTGCTCAATTTTCTAGCGAGTGAACAGTGTTGTCATCTGAAAGAAGTAGACAACACTATTTCGAATCAGACCAGACCGATTCGAACCAGATTCAATGCTTATACCGACCAGTTTAGGCCCGATTCGCCGAGTTTTTCAAAAAAATAAAATTTTATAAATTCATTCTCTATCCAATGGTGGATTCAATTCTCAAATTTGAATTTTCTAAGCCACCAAGAAAAAATGAATTTAAAAACCGGTTCAATCGTATTTCAAACCAATTCAATCCGGTTCTGGTTCAGTTCACCTAAACCGGTCTGGTTTTCACTTCCAATTCATCCCAAAGTCCTTTTCCATGACTTTTATGACTCTTTAGGTCACTTGGTATTTGTAAATTTCCCGTTGTGCCTGTTCTCTAGTGGTCGGGGTTTTTGAACCAGTTCAGTTTTCTCACTCGGGTTGACCGGTTCTTTCCCCGCTTTCCTTTTCTTTAAGGGATGAGGTTTACAACAGGTATTTAAAGTTAAATTTATTTAGTTTTAATTAATGTTATTCCTGGAAAGATAGGAAAAAGGACGCCTTATTGCTTGCAGTTTAGAAAAGGACGAAACCGTTAATGAACTAAAGGGTTTGGCAGGTTGCTCACGGGGATCCGACCAAGTCGGGTTGGGCATGACATCACTCTAACCTTGTAGGTTAGTACTTCATCGCCTCAAAGGTTATGGTCCAGTTTTGTCCCTTTGTTAACTGGATCCAAATAAGATTGGAGTTCTTTATCCACGTTTTGATGGAACTTAATTTGCTCAATTTTGCTGGGTCTCACCAATACGTCAACCATCAAGCATTTCTCCTTCTTGTCCATCTTAAGGTCCACCTCCATTCTTCCCAACTGTTGCAACAAGGGTAAGTAACTTGTCTTTATCTATGCCGTGTAATCCCCGTCCTTTGATAATAAGAAAAATCGGGAAAAGAGCTGATTATTTCCAAAGAAAAAATCGAGTTGGTTCATAAATCGTAACCAATAGAGAAAGGGTAAATCGGAAAATTAACAAATCTCGAGTGACCTAAATAGTCACAAAAGTCATGCAAAAGGACTTTGGGATGAATTGGAAGATAAAATGAAATCGGTTTAGGAGAATTGGGCCAGAACTGGATTGAACTAGTTTGAACCACTATTGAACTGATTTCTAAATTCATTTTTCTTGGTGGCTTACAATATTCAAATTGGAGAATTGAAGCCACCACTGGATAGAGAATGAATTTAGATGAATTTAGAAATTTTTAATTTTGAAAAACTCTATCAAATTGGGCCTGAACCATCCAGTTTAAATATTAAACCTAGTTCGGATCGGTCCTTCAGATGACAACATTGTTAACTCGCCCGAAGTCTGAGTGAATGTTTCTAGCGTTCTACCCTCATACCTAAAATACTTCGTGTCCATATGAGGACAGAGACCTCATCCCGACCCCAGCCTGATCTCATGCGCATGAAGCTACGTTGAGCTTCTCTAACTACTAGCACGACAAACTACCCTTATCTCCACCATATCATCCAGTTGCCTTTAGGACGCATCACTACCACTCTTGGATATCTTGATGGACCCGAACCTTAGTGCATGCACAAAACAATAGTTTTCCTCAAAAGCCATTTAATCATTGGTACCACTAGTTCAACGACCCAAACCCTTAACTTGCCTTTAGTTGTTTGTCTCGACTGGTCCGTCGACCTATCTTGTCGCACTTCTGCTAGTCCATCGAGTATGTCGGTCATGTCTTGGTACCATGGCCAAACACATCATTCATTAAAGTTTTCATGGCTTAATTTCATGTTTGTTTACGAGCTCCTACCCATGCCAACTGGCCTTGAGCCCACTGTACGAGATTTTCAAAATCGGTCATTCTAGCCCCCAAGTTCCAAAACCAAGGCCTTCGAGTTCCCGTAAAAAAGGTCTCCCAAAAAGATTAAGCAGTGGAACACAGTCAAGGGAGAGCAATTCCAACAAAATATTCTTTGCATCTGTCTATCATACCAACCGGGAGTGAGAAAATCACTGCTTATAACTGATAAGTGGATTTTCTACTTCCTTCTAGGAAGTTCTTCATACTAACTGGGTATGATCTACTCACAACAGGTAAGTAGTTTTTCCGCATAATTTCCACATCACTCCATTCAAGAGTGATGTTTAAAATTCCACTTAGTAGTGAGTTTTCATTATAGAGGTACTCATCATCCCAACTAGGTATGATATAAAAATCCACTCACCTAATAGTGTAGTGAATTCCTCTTATGTGGCTCTTTGCCTTCACATGAGCTTGTCTTTGCCAACGTATCCTAGTATTTTGTGTTCCATCGAGGGTGTGTCGATCCGAGCTTTCAATTTGGCCAGATAACTATCATCCTGACGTTCCTCCTTTCAACTCTAATTCAGTCATATAAGGGCTATCAAAGTGTTGGGAGAGCTTGTTTTGGCCTGAGAAGGGCTCGAATTAGCCATTTTTTAGCTCAGCCAAAACAAGGCAACTCCGATCTGCTAGAACTGCTTCACTATTCTATCACGTCGGTGTCTCTCCCGCGACCCTCGGAACAAATGGAGACTACCGTTGGGTAGCTAACTTCTGCCCAAATCTAATGAACCCAACCTCGCCTTCTTTTTTCTAAGAAAAATGCCCAAGT
Source organism: Trapa bicornis (assembly GCA_030064425.1). Lineage (NCBI taxonomy): Eukaryota > Viridiplantae > Streptophyta > Magnoliopsida > Myrtales > Lythraceae > Trapa > Trapa bicornis. The sequence goes on along the minus strand of CM057761.1, from coordinate 9,004,083 downwards.
CAAAGCTCTGGTTCAAGCTTTACCGAAAAATGGAGCAGTTAGAAGAGAGAGGAGTTTTTAGGTGTGAGGAGGATGATTGAGGAGGAGCTCTTTATATAGGAAGCTCGTGGACTTGTTGATCATCCGATTGGTGCCTTTATGGAGGTCATTCATTACTTAAAACTCCCTGGTCGGAGACTTACCATCTATGCTGGCACTGCTCGATTTTCTGGCGAGTGAATAGTATTGTTATTTGAAGGAAGAAAATGACACTGTTCTAAACCGGAATGGACCAGTCTGAACAGGGTTCAATGCTTAAATTGGTCGATCCAAGCCCAATTCGACTGAGTTTTTAAAAATTAAAAATTTGTAAATTCATCTAAATTATCCAATTTGAATTTTTTAACCACCTAGAAAAATGAATTTAACATCCGGTTCAATAGTGGTTCAATCTGGTTCAATCCTGTTCGGATCCAGTTCACTTGAACTGGTTTGGTTTTCTTTTCCAAGTTTTTCTAATGTCCCTTTCCAATATTTTTATGACTCTTTGGGTCACTTGGGTGTTGTAAATTTCCCGATTTGCCTGTTCTCTAGTGGTCGGGGTTCGTGAACCGGTTCGGTTTTCTCACCTAGGTTGACCGGTTCTTTCCCCGGTTTCCTTGTCTTTAAGGGATGGGGTTTACATAGATCTTCGATCTAGCTACCATCAACTCAAGATCAGAGAGGAAGACATTACTAAGATCACATTTCGGTCCCGATACGGGCATTACGAATTTAGGGTGATGCCTTTTAGATTAACTAATGCCCCTGTATCCTTCATGGATTTAATGAACCAAGTGTTCCAGCCACACTTGGACAAGTTCATGATAGTATTTATAGATGACATTCTTAAATACTCACGAACCAGGCTAGAGCACAAAGAACATTTGGCGATCACCTTGGAGATACTACGGGAAAACCACTTATATGGAAAATTCTTGACGTGTGAGTTCTGTCTATAGGAGGTTGGATTCTTAGGATACCTAGTGTCCAAAGATGGAGTCAAGGTAGATTCAGTGAAGGAGGAAGCCATATCTGATTGGAAGGCACCCAGGAATTCTTCAAAGATACAAAGTTTATTAGGCCTGGCGGGATACTACAGATGGTTTGTGCAGGATTTCTCTAAGATAGCTGTCCATTTGACTCAACTCACCAGGAAAGGAATAGAGTATAAATGGGATGAAAGCTATGAGAAGTCTTTCTTGGAGTTAAAAACTCATTTGATAATTGCACTGGTACTCTCCCTTCCTAACCTAAGTGTGGGGCAGTACACCGTCTATAGTGATACATTCGGACAAGGACTCGGATGTGTCCTGATACAATAAGGAAAAGTTATCACCTATGCCTCGCGACAACTTTAAGGTGCATGAGAGGAATTACCCAACCCATGACTTGGAATTAGCAGCGATAGTGTTCACCTTAATGATTTGGCGACACTACCTCTACGGGGTTAAGTGTAGGATATACACTGATCACAAGAGTCTTAAGTATTTCTTAACTCAAAAAGAGTTAAATCTCCGCTAGAGGAGATGGTTACTATGACCTTTTGATAGAGTATCACCTCGAAAAGGCAAATGTGGTGGCAAATGCCCTAAGTCGCAAATACCAAATCAAGGCAACGAAGACAAGTTACTTACCCTTTTTGCAACAACTAGGAAGAATAGAGGTGGACTTGATGATGGACAAGAGGGAGAAATGCTTGCTGGCTGATGTGGTTGTGAGACCCAGTCTAATAGAGCAAATTAAGGCCCAACAAAAGGCTGATAAGAAACTCCAATCCTATTTGGACCTAGTTAATAGAGGGACAAAACTGGAGTATGACTTGCAAGGCCATGGAGTTCTAATCTACAAGGGTAGAGTGTGTGTGCCTCAAGATAAGGAACTAAAGAGGTTAATTCTGGAAGAGGCACACGATTCTGTGTATGTAATGCATGCGAGCAGCACTAAGATGTACCACACCCTCAAACATGGATATTGGTGGAAAGGAATGGAGAGGGATATTGTGGAATATGTAGTCTGATGCTTGTCCTGTCAGCAGATTAAAGCTATGCATTAGAAATCATCAGGACTGCTACAACCCTTGCCAATCCCATAATGGAAATGAGAGCACATCACTTTGGACTTTTTCATGGGATTACCTGTGACAAGGAAAGGACGAGATGCAATTTGGGTCATAGTGGACATATTAACCAAGTCTACCCATTTCCTACTAATAAGAGTGGCAAATTTACTAGAACAACTAGCCGTCTTATACATGAGGGAGATAGTAAGACTCCATGGCTTCCTGATGAGCATAGTATCGGATAGAGACCCTAGATTTACTTCAAGGTTCTAGCCAAGTTTACAAAGTGCCTTGGGAACCATGCTCCACATGAGTATGGCATTTCATCTTCAGACCGACAGACAGCTTGAGCGAACAATCCAAAACTTGGAAAACATGCTAAGGGCATGCGTACTCACCATGGATAGGGTTAGGAGGAATACTTGTGCCTAATGGAATTTGCGTAGAATAATAGTTATCATGCCAGTATTCAAATAGCTCCTTATGAAGCCCTTTATGGATGACCATGACATACCCCTTTATTTTGGAAAGAAGTGGGAGAAAAGAAGCTAGAAAGGGTCGAACTAATCGAGGATGCCACAGAGAAGATCAAGCTAATCAGGAGTCAGCTTAAGGCCGCTTAGGACATGCAAAAGAGTTATGTGGATCATCGGAGAAGAGATCTAGAGTTTGATGTGAGAGACCAAGTGTTTCTAAAAGTATGCCCATGGAGAGGAATACATGGGTTTCAACAACAGGGAAAGTTGAAACCAAGGTACATAAGTCCTTATCCCATCGTCCAAAGGATAGGACCAGTGGCCTACAAATTAGAACTACCTCCAAACTTATAGAGAATACATTATGTATTCCATATCTCGATACTTCGGAAGTACCAGCATAATCCTAGCCATGTGTTGAACTAACCTCCACTAGAACTAGAAGAGTACTTGACCTATCAAGCAAAATCGGTATGAATCATCGATCGTAGGGTTAAGAACTTGAGGAATAAGAGGATTACTATGGTCAAGATTCTTTGGCAAAACGGACCCGTGCAAGAAGAGACGTGAGAGACAGAGACTGTGATAAGGGATGGGTACCCTCAATTATTTGACATGTAACTATTTTAGGGACAAAACCTCTAAAAGGAGGGAAGAGTTGTAAATCCCGTCCTTTGATAACCAAGTTAGTTCATAAACCGTAACCGATAGAGAAAGGGTAAATTGGAAAATTAACAAATACTGAGTGATCTAAGGAGTAACAAAAGTCATGGAAAAGGACTTTGGGATGAATTGGAAGAGAAAACTAAACCGGTTCAGGTGAACCTGACCTGAATCGGATTAAACCAGTTTGAACCACTATTGAACCAATTTCTAAATTCATTTTTCTAGGTGGCTTAAAATATTCAAATTGAAGAATTGAAGCTACCATTGGATAGAGAATGAATTTAGAAATTTTTTTTTTGAAAAACTTGGTTGAATTGAGTTTGAAGTGGCCGGTTTAAGCATTGAACCCAATTCGGATCAGTCTGGTCTAATTCAGAACAGTGTCGTCTTTTTCCTTCAGATGACAACACTATTCACTCGCCGAAAAAGTGAGTAGTGCTGACAAAGATGAAAAGTCTTCATTCACGGTAGTTCAGGCCATGAATGATCACCATAAAGTCGTCAATTGGACAACCAAGGAATCTCTTAGCTCCCTATATAATGAGCTCCTCCTCACACTTGAAAACTCCTCTCTCTCTACTACTCCAATTTCTGGTGAAGCTCGATCCAGAGCTCTAACCTGGGTATTTTTCTATGACAAAGAAGATGTTGTCAGGTTCCTTAGACTCGGGGAGAAGTCAGCTACACGACGGTGGTCACCATTCGATCTGGGGATCGCTGGAGAAGTGCCAGCGTAATCAAATAGTGAATCAGCTATGGTGGACCGAAGCTGGCCTGTTTCGGCCGAGCTAAAAATTGTCAAATTAAGCCTTGCTCAGGCCAAACTAAGCTCTCTCAACACTTTTATAGACCTCATAAGACCAAATTAGAGCTGAAAGGTAAGCCAATTTGGCTACCCTCTGTAAATTCTGATTAGCATTAGAGAGAGAAATGGTGAAACTTCACTGACCAAATTCTCACTCAATTTGACTTGAATTGTTGCAATTCTTGATCATAGGAGGATCCTCAGGACAAGAGCTGTAAACTCCACATTTTGAGTTAAGGAAAACCAGGAAAAGAATTGGTCAAACTGAGTAAGAAAACTGAGCTGATTTACAAACCCGATCATATGGGAACAAGCAATTTGGAAATTTACAACTTCCAGGTGATCCAAAGGGTTCATTAAACCTTGGAAAAGAAACTTAAGACAAAAACCAAATTGGTTTAGATGAACAAGATTCCATAAGAGGTCATCCCCATTCATTCTCCTCACACCTAAACACTTCTCTCTCTCTCTCTCTCTCTCTCTACTGCTCCATTTCCCGATGAAGCTCGAACCAGAGTTTCGACTTAAACATTTTTCTTAACCTCAGAAAGAGAGGTTGAGCTCTTTAGAACCGGGGAGAAGACAGCTATCTGATAGCAAACTCCAGTCAATTCGAGAATCGTTGGAGAAGCGTTGGCATGATGGAATAGTGAAGCAGCTCCGGCGGACCGAAGTTGGACTATTTTGTCCAAGCTAAAATCGGCCATTTCAAGCCCTCCTCATGCCAAACCAAGCTCTCACAACACTTCTTGAGCCTTTCCACGGCCGAATTAGGACCAAAAGGTAAGCCAATTCAGCTCCCCTTTACAATTTTCGATCGGTGCTAGAGAGAGAGTCGACCAAATTTCAATAACAAAATTCTAATCCAATTATGCGTCAATTGATGCGATTCTTGATTCTAGGATGAACCTTAGGACGAGAGCTATCTGTCCAGATCGAAAGCTCAGACCGCCGTGCCTTCACCAGTGAGTAATCGAAGCTTTCTCTCTCTATAGTTTATTTTCCAACGAAGCTCTGTTTGAGCTCATATCAACGTTAAAACTTGTGATTCACATTTCTAAAGAATCGTATGAACATGTAGAAACTCAATTGAGGAATTTTAAAATTTTTGGGGCAAAATGGTAATTTTGGAAAAGTTGGGGGACCAAATTAGAAATTTGGGAGATTAAACCCCTTTTTGTGAAATGGAATAAATTGAGGTCCTATGATTAATTTTAGAAGTTTCGGGACTCAATTTGAGGAAAAACCGGCATTTGGGACTTAAAGTTAAAGAGAAATAACTTTAGGGACCTAATTGCAAATAACTTAAAGTTTGACTTTCTCATTCATTTGGAATAAATGAAGGCGACTAGGCCGAAGGATAATGAACCAAGATGTTCATATCATGTAGAATCACGAAGTACTGGGAACGCCAGCAAGGACAAGCTCGCATGAATACCAAGAACCAATCTAGTGGATTTCATGGCATTAATAGGCGAGTGGGTTTACTAAAATCATACTCGGTTGGGATGATGAGCACAACTTAAAATTAAAAACCACTTACCAGTTGTGAGTGGAAATTTTATATCATACTTGGTTGGGAATGATAAGTACCTCGGTATGAAAACCCACTATTGAGTGGTATTTTAAACATCACTACTTAGAGGAAGTGATGTGAAAATCATGCAAAAAAACTACTTACCGATTGTAAGTAGATCATACCCGGTTGGTATGATGAGAATTCCTCGAAGGAAGTTGAAAAACCCGTTCATCGGTTATGAACGGAGGTGTCCTTATACCCGGACGGTATAATGGATAGAGAAAACATATGTTTTGTCGGAAGTGCTCTCCCCTGACTATGTGCCAATGCTTAAACAATTTTGGAGACCTTCTTGACGGGAGCTCGTATAGCTCTGATAGGCCAGGGCCCTCGGTTTGGAACTTGGGGGCTAAATGCCCAATTTTGAAAATCTCATACAGTGGGCCCAAGGCCAGTTGGCACGAGCAGGAGCTCGTAAACAAACATGATATATGTGCCATAAAACTTAATAAGTGAATTGTTTGGCCATGGTACCAAGATAGGATCGACATTCTTAGTCAACTAGCGGTAGTGTGACATGACAGGTCGACGGACCAGTCAAGACAAACAACTACGGGTTGAGTTAAGAGTTGGGGCCGTTGGACCAGTGGCACCACAAATTACATGGCAATATGAGAAAACATTGTTTGTGCATGCACTGTGAATACGGGATCATCAAGACGCCCATGAGGAGTAGTGATGCGTCCTAAGGGCACTAGACAACCTGGTGGCTATAAGGACAGTTCGTCGTTCCAGGTGTCTGTGCGAAATCTGGAGTAGCACCAAGTGCATGAGATCGGGGTGGGGACAGGATGAGGTCTCTGTCCTCATACGGATACGAAGAAGTGATTTCGGGATTGTGGGTCGAATGTCACGTACATCCACTCATTCCCATGGTAGAAGTGATCGTACTTCTATCCGGGTGGTAGGAAAAGTCGCTCTGAAGCCACTAGCGGGTTCAGTAGTGATACTAACTTGCAAATGTGTGTAACCTTCATGATGAAGGATGTGTGTTGGATGATGACACACCGGTAACTAAGAAATAATGGAAAAACTGAAATTTTTAAATGAAGTGATTTTTGAAAAGAAAGGAGTCTGGCACACTCCATATAAATATTTTTCTTAAAAGTTAAAAGTAAACCTTTAAAAACCCATTCACTGAGTAGTCGTACTCACCCCCACCCTTATATCCCTTTTAGGAAATTCCGGAAAGTCTGCCCTGAAAGACAATCAACTAAGATGCCTGTAACACAGGTATGTAAAGTTTAAAATTTCATTCAGTTTTGATTACGCTATTCCAAGACATGGTGCTGGTTTAAAGGACGCCTTACTCTTTATGAATTATAATAAAGGGAAATCGTTTAATAAATCGAGAGAGTGGCGGGTTGTTCATGGGGATTTGACCTAACTAGGTCGGAGCGTGACAAGAGCTACCTGCCCTAATCGAAATATCGGACCGCCACACCTCCGATGGAAAGATTTTGAAGCTCTCTCTCTCTAAATTTAGTTTTCCGACAACGCTCTGTTTGATGTCAATTCCGATCTAAATAACTCGATTCAAAGCTCCATTGAATCATGTGGAAGTGTAGGAACTAATCCATACCTTCAATTGGATCAATTAACCCCGATTAAATGGCCAATTTGAAGAAATCAAATTTGGTCAGTGTGAAAAGGGGAAATTTTGGGGAAATTTATGAATTTCGTAAAATTGAGAGACCAAATTGTAATTTCCTAAAATTGAGGGCCAATTGGTAATGAAAAAGGATGTTGGAGGACCAATTGGTCAAATTTTGAAATTATTAAGGCCAAATTGTCATTTTTGTAAAGTAGGGGCAAAATGGTAATTTTTGAAAAGTTAGGGACCAAATTGGTAATTTGGGAAACTTGAATCCCACAAGAAATTTTGAACAAACTGAGGATCCAAAAGTGAATTTTAGAAGTTTCGGGACTCAATTTGGTGAAAAGTTAGCATTATGAGCCTAAAGTCAAGGAAAAAGAACTTTAGGGACCTAAATGAAAATAATTGAAAAGTTTGGGCATTTTGTTCATACGTGAGGAATGAAGGCTATTATGCCAATTCTTAATAAACAAGGATGTCCAAATCATGTAGGAGCACGAAGTATCAGAATGCTAGTAAGAGAAGCTCGCATCAACTTGGAAATTCAACCGAGGACGAACACATCACGGTTAACAGGTGAGTGGGATTATTCACATCATACCCGGTTTGGTTGATGAGCACCTCAGAAATGAAAAATTACTACTATGTGGAATTTTAACATTACACATGGTTGGAGTGATGTGAGAACTACACGAAAAATCTACTTACCAGTTGTAAGTAGATCTACTTGGTTGGTATGATGAACTTCCTAAAAGGAAGTAGAAAACTGGCTTACCGGTTGTAAGCGGAGATGTCATCACACCCGGTTGGTGTGATGGAAAAGTTGAAAAGTTATTTTGTCATAAGTGTTCTCTCCTAACTGTGTTCCAATGCTTAAAACTTTTGGGAGACCTTCTTGACAAGAGCCGGAATAGCTCAGATAGGCTAGAGGCCTCGGTTTTGGAACTTGAGGGCTAAAATGCCCGGTTTTTGGAAAATCACGTATAGTGGGCCCAAGGCTAGTTGGCACGAGCAAGAGCTCGTCAAAAACATGATGATAATCCATGAAAATTCTAAATGAATTATTTATGTGATTTGGCCATGGTACCAAGACAAGAGCAACATACTCGATGTATTGGCGGCAGTGCGAAAGGACCAGGTCGATGGATCGATCTAGATAAACAACAATAGGTCGAGTTGAGGGTCAAGGCTGTTGGACTAGTGGCACCATAGATAAATGGCTTTATGGAAAACTTTGTTTGTGCATGCACTTAAGGTTTGGGACCATTAAGATGCCCAAGAGGGGTAGTGATGCGTCCTAGGGGCTAATGGATGACATGGTGGAGATAAGGGCAGTTTGTCATGCCAGCTATCAAGGAAGCTCGACGTAGCTTCATTTGCATGAGACCAAGGTGGTATTGGGATGAGGTCTCTATGCTTATACAGATAGAGAGTTGATCTCAGTTTTGATGGTCGGATGTCACGAATATCCACTCATTCCCAAGGTAGAAGTGGGCGGGCTTCTATCTAGGTGGCCGGTAAAGTCACTCTAATACCACAAGTGGTGCAGTGGACGGGCTGCCCTGCGACTATGTGATCCCTTCATGATGAAGGGTGTGTGTTGATTGTTAAACACACTTGATCTGGAAATGAGGAAATAGTTTTGAATAACTGGGAATGAAAGGAAAGGAATATTTTTTAAAGAAATAAGAAGTCCGACACACTCCAAATTAAATATGCTTTGTATACTCTCTCCCAACACCCATTCACTAAGTTATCGAACTCACCCCCTCCCTTTCCCCTTTTTCAGGTCACCAAGGGAAAAATCCACCTAAAGACCTTCATATAGCTAAACCTGCAAGACAGGCATGTAAGTTTAAATTTATTCAATTTTGATTATTGTTATTCTAGGAAAAGTATAGGTTAAAAGAATGCCTTACTTTTCATGGTTTAAAGAAAGGGAAAACCCTTAATAAACTAGGAGAGTGGCGGGTTGCTCATGGGGATAGGGTGTGACATGCCACCTCGGTTTGGTACTTGCCACTTAGGGCATCTGCCACTACGTTGGCCTTCTTGGGGTGATACTCTATCACAAGGTCATAGTCCTTAACCAATTCCAATGATCACCTCTAGTGGAGGTTCAATTCCTTCTGAATTAGAAAGTATTTAAGACTCTTGTGATCTGTGTATATCCTACACTTAACCGCGTATAGGTAGTGTCACCAAATCTTTAGGGCAAACACTATTGCGGCTAATTCCAAGTCATGGGTAGGGTAATTCCACTCATGTACCTTAAGTTGTAGTGAGGTGTAGGCGATAACCTTTCCTTGTTGCATCAGTACACATCCGAGTCCTTGTCCAGATGTGTTACTATAGACAGTGCACTCCCCCACAATTGGGTTAGGAAGGGAGAGCACATGTGTCATTGTCAAACAAGTCTTTAACTCCAAGAAAGATTTCTCACAACTTTCATCCCACTTATACTCTACTCCTTTCCTAGTGAGACGAGTCAAAGGGGTAGCTATTTTAGAGATATCCTGCACAAACCGTTTATAGTATCCCACCATGCCTAGGAAACTTCGTTCTCTGAGGGGTTCCTGGGTGCTTTCCAATCGGATATGGCCTTCAGCTTTGTTGGGTCTACCTTAACTCCATCTTTGGACACTATGTTCCTAAGAACCCTACCTCCTACAACCAGAACTCACACTTGGAGAATTTTGCATAAAATCAATTTTCCCATAGTATCTCTAAGGTGATCACCAAATGTTCTTCGTGCTCCAGCCTAGTTCGTGAGTATATAACAATGCCATCTATAAATACTATCACGAACATGTCCAAGTGTGGCTGGAACACTCTGTTCATTAAATCTATGAAGTTTGCAAGGGCATTTGTCAAGCCAAATGGCATCACTCTAAACTCATAATGTCCGTATCGGGACTAAAATGCGATTTTAGGAATATCTTCCTCTCGGATTCTAAGTTGGTGATAGCTCAACCGAAGGTCTATCTTGGAAAAATAGGATGCTCCTTTTAGTTGGTCAAATAGGTCATCAATCCATGGAAGTGGATACTTGTTCTTGATGGTGACCTGGTTTAACTTTCTATAATCTATGCACAGTCTCATGCTCCTGTCCTTTATCTTTACATATAGGACTAGTGCACCCATGGAGACTGGCTAGGGTGTATGAAGTCCTTCTCCAATAGTTCATCCAGTTGTTCCTTCAATTCCTTCAGTTCTGTTGGGGCCATGCGATAAGGAACTTTGGATATAAGGTTTATTCTTGGGATAATCTCTATGGACTCCAATTGTTGTCTTGGGGGCAATCTAGGTAATTTTTTTGGGAATACATCTAGATAGTATTTAACTATCAGAATGTCTTCGAGTCCTTTCTCCTACTACTTCTTGTTGATGATTGTTACCAAAAAAGCCTTACAATCTTTTTGTATCATCTTTTGGGCTTTTATATGGGATATCATTTGTACTTCACTCTTCCTCCGGTCTCCTTGGAATTTTAGTACGATTGCTTCAGGAGTGTGGAAGGTTACTATCTTCCTTCCACAGTCCATCCTAGGTTGATGGGTACTTAACCAATCCATTGGAATTTTAGATTGATTCTTTGATGAAAGATCTTTCTACTTTTGAGTCAAAGAGGGCGTAGATATTTCGTCCCCACAAATGTACATACCCTAATTGAAGAAACTCATGTTTTTAGGAGAAAAGATTTCCTTTATTAAATGGAATTTCAAATTACAAGTTTTTCTTAATCTAGATGGGAGGGTTTTGGGAAGTACCCACTACGGTACTAGGGTCTTTCCAAGCTTCTTCCTAGGTGAGGTTGTATATCCTAGCTGGTACTCTGGCTGTGGCGTCCTACCGAGGAGTCCTTGGGTTCCCTTGGGGTGGTCCAAGTGTATTTCATTTCTTGTTCTCCCTAAGAGTGGGGCATTCCTTTGCAATGTGCCCCACTTGTCAACATGTAAAATAGGATAAACAAGCACTCTCGTGGTACCTTTGTGACCTAGGACAGTGAGGGTTTCCTTGTGGTAGGGTAGGGATCACTCTTGGTGGTGGTACGTCCTTTCTCGTTTGGAAACCCACCCTGTTTCCCCATCTTGGGCCATTTTGCTCCTTTTGTCCTTCATGACAGCTTTGGCCCTTGTCCTCCTTTCAGGTTGTTTGCTCCATTCGGCGGCGTCGGGTCTGTATTAGTTCCTCACATTCGTGAGCCATACTGATCACTACTGCCAGATCCATGGGGCATCCTAGTACTTTCATACAGCCTCGTATGTCTATATTGAGACCGTCGACTAATCGCTGGCATATATCTGACGGTCGGACCAAGTCTTGGGCAAAGGGTATTAACTCATTGAATTTGGTTTCATACTCTCATATAGAGTTAAGCCCTTGTCAGAGTCGGAGGAAATCCTGCTTCTTCTCATTAATCCAATGAGGAGCTAGGTACTCCTCCGTGTACCTCTCCTCAAACTGTTCCCAAATGGGTGTGAAGGTATGTAGGCTTCGGACATTGTCCCACCATCTTTTGGCACTACCCTCTTGGAAGAATTATGTTAGGATCACCATGACCTCTAGTGATATCCTGACTATCCCCATTATTTTCTTGATGTTAGCCAGCTAGTCCATGGTGGCTCCCGCATCTTTCTCTTCAAGGAAAGGCTTACACCCTAGTTAACGGAGAGTCTTGAGATATTTGTTAATGTCAACTGGAGGAGGATGAGATTGTACTTCCTCCGGTGAAGCCCGAGAGTTGGTGCCTACCTCAGGGACGAGGTTAGGTTGCCCAAATACTTGAGTGAACTCCTCGTATAACATTTGGTGTTCCAAGCTTAGTCTAGGTGGGGTTGTTTGGGCTCCTAGGGGAGTTTCCACAAGAAGGGGTGTTTGGGCAGTGTTAGAGACTACAACTCTTGTTATCTTGGTTCCTCTCTTAGGAGCCATTAGAATTTTTAAAATTATCCCTATTAGTTACTATGTTATATAGTTTATATAATGTATTAAGGAAACAAGTTCTGATACCACTCAAGTTGTCATGCCCCGACCTAGTTTGGTTGGATCCCCATGAACAACCCGCCACTCTCCTGGTTTATTAAGGGTTTTTCCCTTCTCTAAACCACAAGGAGTAAGGCGTCCTTTTCACATGTATCTTTCCTGTAATAACATTAATTAAAACTGAATACATTAACCTTACATACCTGTCTGGCAGGTTCAGCTACCGGAAAGTTTTTAAGTGGGGTTTTCCTTGATTAACCAAAAAGGGGTAAAGGGAGGGGGTGAGTTCAACAACTCAGTGAATAGGTGTTGGGAGAGAGTTTTCATAATCAAAACATCTTTAATCGGAGTGTGCGAGAGTCCATATTTCCTTTAAAATATTCTATCCTCAAATTTCTGATTTTTCAAACCGTTTTCCTCTTTTCCACATTAGGTGTGTTTAACAATCAACACATGTCCTTTATCACGAAGGGAATCACACGTTCACAAGGTTGCCCATCCATTGCACCCACCTGTGGTGTCCGAGTGACTTTTTCGGCCACATAGATAGAAGCCCGTCCACTTCCACCTCGTGTCTGAGTGGATGTTTGCAACATCCTACCCTCAAACCCGAAATCAACTCCATGCCCATATGAGGACAGTGATGTGAATCCTACTAAATAGATTACAAATTTACAAGTCCAAAAAAATCGAACCTGCAATGGAGCTGAACACTTTGTCACCAAATGGGATAAATGATCACTTGAGACTTCAAGAGGGCCCAATCATAAGGTTAAGGGACTAAAAGATTCAAAGAAGTTTTATATGGGCTGATTAAAGAGATTGCTGAATATTCAAATAGAAGCCTAAATGAAGAGCCCAAGATAAGCCCAAGAGAAATTAGTTATCTTAGGATAATATTAGGTAGTTCAGATTTTTAAATTAGTTATTAAAATATCCTAGATATTTAGATTAGATATGGTTAGTTTATAACCATAATAGATTTTTTTCCTTATTTTTAGGCTATTCAGTTGTTTTCTGAGCCTATAAAAGGCATACTCTACAGCATTGGAGATGACACACTTTGGAATTTCAATTATGTGAGTTTTGTCTTCTTTCTATCTTGAAAGAGCTTTTGAACTTATCAAGTTTTTACCTGTGGCGTTCAAGCAATCAAGACTTATCACCCGGGGTTTTCTAAGAGTTCTTAGAGGATTTGGGTGTGGCATCTACATATCTCATACCTTGTTTCTCACATAAACAAGGTATATTCCATCTTTTCACACTTGCGTCGTGAAAGTCTTGGGGTCCTTGCCATATTTGGTGTAGGGTGTCGTCAACATATTGGCGAGGTTTGCATCAGACAGAGACTTCATCCTGACCCCACCCTGACCTCAGGCACATGAAGCTACGTCGAGCTTCCCTGACTACTGGCACGACAAACTGCTCTTATCTCTACCATGTTGTCTAGTAGCCCTTAGGACGCATCACTACCCTTCTTGGGCATCTTAATGGTCCCGAACCTCAAGTGCATGCACAAACAATAGTTTTCCACAAGGCCATTTATCTTTGGTACCACTAGTCCAACGGCCTCGACCCTCAACTAGACCTATATCTATCTGTCTAGGTCGGTCTGTTGACCTAGCCCTGATGCACTATCGCCACTCTATCGCGTATATCGATCTTGTCTTGGTACCATGGTGAACACACATATCCATTTCATTAAGAGTTATCATGGCTTTCATATCATAAGTTTGTTTACAAGCTCTTGCTCATGCCAATTGGCCTTGGGACACTGTACGTGATTTTTCAAAACCGGCCATTTTAGCCCTCGAATACAAAAATTGAGGCCTCTAGCCTATTTGAGATGTTCTAGATCTAGTCAAGAAGGTCTCCCAAAAGTTTTAAGCATTGACGGACAGTTAGGTGAGAACACTTCTATAAAAAATATCCTTTCTACTCATAACACTAACCGAGTGTGATGCCATCTTCTTTTACAACTGGCAATCGAGTTTTCTCCTTCCTTCCAAGAAGTCTATCATACCAACTAGGTATGATATCTCTACTTACAACCGGTAAGTAGTTTTTCCACTTGGTTCTCACATCACTACAATTGGGTGTGATGTTAAAATCCCACATAGAAGTGGTTTTCATTTAAGAAGTGCTCATTATCCCAACCAGGTATGATGTGAATAAACCCACTCATAGTGGCTTCCAATTTAGAAAAGATGCATATCATCCCAACTAGGTATGAAGTGTAAATTAGCACACTCACCCGATAACTGAAGTTGTACTCTTCTTCAGTCAGTTTCGAAGTCCACGCTAGCTTTTCCTTGTTGGCGTTGTGGTCCCTTGTGTTACTACACGATTTGGACATCCTCAACTATTAATACTTGGCATAACAACCTTCGTTACTCACGTATGAACGACTTGGCTCAAAATTTCCAATTATTTGCACTTAGGTCCCTAAAGTTTATTTTCCTTGACTTTAGGTCTTTAATGCTAACTTTTCCCCTAATTGAGTCCTGAAACCTCCAAAATATCACTTTGGGTCCTCAATTTATTCAAAATTGTTTAAGGGGCTCAAGTTTTCCAAATTTCCAATTTGGTCCCCAACTTTTCAAAAAATTACCATTTTACCCCTACTTTACAAAAATGACAATTTTACCCCAATTATTTTCAAAAATCAACTAATTGGTCCTCCAACATCCTTTGCATGGCCAATTGGCCCTTAATTTTAGGAAATTGCAATTTGGTTCCTCAATTTTACAAAATCTCCATATTTCTCCAAAGTTTTCCCCAACTTCCCCCTTTCAAACCTGGTGAATTTGATTCATCAAATTCACCATTCAATCGAGGTTAATTGCTCTAATTGAAGGTATAGATCAGTTCCTACACTTCCATATGATTCAATTGAGCTTTGAACCACATCATTTAGGTCCGAATTGAGCTCAAATGGAGCTTCGCCGAAAAACTGAACGTAGAGATAGAAAGCTTCGAAAGCTTACCATCAGAGGTGCGGCGGTTCGATCTCTCTATCAAAGAAGATAGCTCTCTTTCTAATGTATCTTCTAAGATAAAGAATTCCTACAATGGACCTCGAATTGAAGGAGAATTTTGTCAGTAAAATTTTGTAGTTTCTCTCTCTATCTCTGACCTACAACGATTGAGGAGGGCCGAATTGGCTTACATTTCAACTCAGTTGAGGTCATCTAAGGGCTATGAGGATGTTGAGATAACTTGGTTTGGCTTGAAGAGGGCTGAAATTGGCTGATTTCAGCTCTGTTGAAACAGGGCAACTTCGGTCCGTCAAAGTTGCTTCACTATTTGATTATGTCGGCACTTCTCTGCCGGTTCTCGGATCGAACAGAGGTTACTATCAGATAGTTGAATTCCCCCGTAGACTAAAGAACCAGACCTTGTCTTTTGAGGTTGAGAAAAATGCCTAAGTTAGAGGTCTTGTTCGAACCTCACTGGAAATTGGAGTAGTTGAGAGAGAGTGGAGTTTTCAGGTGTGAGGAAGATGAATGGAGAGGGGCTCATTATATAGGGAGCTCGAGGACTCTCTGGCCATCCGTTTGGCACCTTTATGAAGCTCATCCATGGCCTGAAACACCCTGAATGGAGGTAATTCAACTTCGCCGAAGTTGTCCATTCTTTGGGCGAGTGAACAATGCTACCATATGAAGGAAGAAGACGACACTATTTCGAATTGGACCAGACTGATCCGAACCAGGTTCACTGCTTAAACCGGTTGGTTCAAGCTCGATTCGACCAAGTTTTTCAAAATTAAAAATTTCTAAATTTATTCTCTATCGAATGGTGGCTTCAATTCCCCAATTTGAATATTTTAAGCCACCTAGAAAAATAAATTTAGCAATCGGTTCAATGATGGTTCAAACTGGTCCAAATCGGTTCAATCCGATTTAGATCCGTTTCTCATGAACTGGTCTAGTTTTCTTTTCCAATTTATCCCAAAGTCCTTTTCCATGACTTTTATGACTTTTTAGGTCACTTGGGATTTGTAACTTTCCCAATTTGTCCTTTATCTAACGGCTAAGGTTCGTGAACCGAATTGATTTTCTCTTTAGAAATGACCTGTTCTTTTCCTAGTTTTCTTATTATAAAAGAATGGGGTTTACACCATCCCTCATAATGCTCTCATTTTCCCATGTCTCCTCTTGCATGGGTCGTTCCGCCAAAGAACCTTGACCATAGGAATCTTCTTGTTACTCAAGTTCTTATCCCTCCGGTCGATAATTTGCACCGGTTCTACTTGATAAGTCAGGTTCTCTTCTAATTCTAGTGGAGGTCAGTCCAACACATAGCTAGGATCAGATTGGTACTTCCGGAGTACCGAGATATGGAATACATCATGTATTCTTTATAAGTCTAGAGGCAGTTCTAGTTTATATGCCCCCAGCCCTATCCTTTGGACTATGGTGTAAAGGTCGATGTACCTTGGTTTCAACTTCTCTTGTTGTTGAAACCTAAGTATTTCCATCCATGGTGATACCTTTAGGGACACTTGGTCTCCCATGTCAAATTCCAGATCCCTTCTCCGATGATTCGCATAGCTCTTCTGTCTATCCTGAGTGGCCTTAAGTCGACTCCTTATGATCTTAATTTTCTCGGTGGCATCCTTGATTAGTTCGACCATTTCCAACTTCCTTTCTTGCACCTCTTCCCAAAATAAGGGGGTACGACATGGTCGTCCATAAAGGGCCTCATAAGGGGTCATTTGAATACTGGCCTAATAACTATTATTATAAGCAAACTCTATCAAGCACAAATATTCTTCCCAACCCTTATTCATGGTGAGTACGCATGCTCGTAGCATGTCTTCTAGGGTTTGGATTGTCCTCTTAGACTGTCCATTGGTTTGAGGATGAAATGTCGTGCTCATGTGGAGTTTGGTCCCCAAACTCGGCCAAAATCTCGAGGTAAATCTAGGGTCTCTATCCAACACTATGCTTACTGGGATGCCGTGGAGTCTCACAATCTCCCTTAAGTATAAGACCGCCAATTGTTCCACTGAATCTATTACTCTTATAGGTAGGAAATGTGCGGACTTGGTCAATCTATCCACAATTACCCATATTGTGTCTCGCCCCTTTCTAGTCACTGGTAGTTCTATGACAAAGTCCATAATGATATGTTCCCACTTCCATTGGCGGATTGGTAAGGGTTCTAGCAGTCTTGAAGGTTTCTGATGTTTAGCTTTAATCTGCTGACAAGACAAATATAAGGATACATATTCTACAATCTCCCTCTTCATCCCTTTCCACCAATATCCTTGTTTGTGGGTGCGGTACATTTTGGTACTGCCTGGATGCATTACATAGACAGAGTCATTTGCCTCTTCCAAGAATAATCTCTTTAGTTCTTTATCTTGAGGCACACACACTCTACCCTTATAGGTTAGCACCCCCATTGCTGCGAAGATCATAGTCTGGTTTCATCACTCCAGTGACTGGGTCCAAATAGAGCTGGAGTTCCTTATCCCCTTTTTGATGGACCTTAATTTGTTCTATTAGGCTAGCCTTACCACTATATCATCCAGCAAGCATTTCTCCCTCTTGTCCACCTTAAGGTCCACTTCCATCCTTAAAAGGGTAAGTAGCTATTCTTGATCTACGCCGCTTCAGTTTGGTACTTGCAACTTAAAGCGTCTTCCACCACATTGGCCTTCTCGGGGTGATATTCTCTCACAAGATCATAGTCCTTAACTAGTTCCAACAATCTCCTCTAGTGGAGGTTCAACTCCTTCTAAATTAAGAAGTACTTAAGACTCTTGTGATCAGTATATATCCTACACTTAACCCCATATAGGTAGTGTCGCCAAATCTTTAGGGCGAACACTATTGCGTCTAACTCCAAGTCGTGGATAGGGTAGTTCCGCTCATGTATCTTTAATTGTCACGACATGTAGGCAATAGCCTTTCCTTGTTGCATTAATACGCATCCAATTCCCTACCCAGATGTGTCACTATAGACAATGTACTCCCTAGCACTTGGGTCAGGCAGGGAGAGTACAAGTGCTGTTGTCAAACGGGTCTTCAACTCCAAGAATGATTTCTCACAGCTTTCATTCCACTTATATTCTATTTCTTTCCTTGTGAGACGAGTCGAAGGGGTAGCTATCTTAGAGAAATCTTGACTAAACCATTTATAATATCCTGCCAAGCCCAAGAAACTATGTATCTTAGAGGGATTCGTGGGTGCCTTCCAATCAGATATGGCTTCTACATTCGTCAGGTCTACCTTGACTCCATCCTTAGACAATGTGTCCTAAGAACTCTACCTCTTGCAACCAGAACTCACACTTGGAGAATTTTGCATATGAGTGGTTCTCTCATAGTATCTCCAAGGTGATAGCCAGATGTTCTTCATGCTCCAACCTAGTTCATGAGTATATAAGAATGTCATATATAAATACTATCACGAACTTGTCCAAGTGTGGCTGAAACACTCGGTTCATTAAATCCATGAAGGCTGCAGGGGCATTTGTCAAGCCAAAAGGCATCATCCTAAACTCATAATGTCCATATTAGGATCAAAATGTGGTCTTAGGAATATCTTCCTCTCGAATCCTGAGATGGCAGTATCCCAGCCGAAGGTCTATAATGGAGAAGTAGGCTGCTCCTTTTAATTGGTCAAACATATCATCAATCCATGGAAGTGGATACTTGTTCTTTATGGTAACCTAATTCAACTTCCGGTAGTCTATGCATAACCTCATGCTCACATTCTTTTTCTTTACGAATAGGACCGGTCCACCCCATAGAGACTGACTAGGGCATATGAAGTCCTTCTTCAATAGCTCATCCAACTGCTCCTTTAAATCCCTTAACTCCACTGGAGCCATGCGATATGGGGCTTGGGATATGGGATGTGTTCCAGGGTACTTTTATCGTAAACTCTAGTTGTCGGTTTGGGGGTAATCTAGGTAACTCTTCTGGAAATACTTTTGGGTAGTGTTCAACTACCGGAATGTCTTTTGGTCCCTTGGCCTCTATCTTCCTATTGATGATCATTGCCAGAAAAGCTTTACAACCTTTTTGTATCATCTTTTGGGATCTTATGTGGGACACCATCTATCACACCCCAACCCAGTTTGGTAGGATCCCCGTGATCAACTCGTTGATCCCTTGGTTTAAGAGCAGTTTCCCCCTTTCTTTAATCAAGAGGAGTCAGGCGTAATTTAACCTTGTTCCATAGAATAACATAAATCAATAAAAATGTGAGATTAAAATAGCATTCAAGCATAACTGACAATGGGTAGATCCGAGTGTTTTTCTTAGTAATTTTCTCTACTCTTGAAATAGGATATGAAAGAGGGGTGAGTTTCTACAACTTAGTGATCGGGTGTTGGGAGTGAGTTTTTATAAACAAAACAGTTTTAATCGGAGTGTGCCAAACTCCTTATTTCCGTTAAGAATGTCGTTTCATCAAATTCCAGTTTTCCAAATACTTTTCCTCATTTTCCACATTAGGTGAGTTTCACAGTCAACACAAGCCCTTCATTAGGAAGGGATCACACAATTGTAGGGCAGCCTCGTTAACTGCACACACTTCTGGCTCAGAGTGACTTTACCGGCCACCAAGATAGAAGCCCGTCCACTTCTACCCTAGATCTGAGTGGTTGTTCGTGATATCCAAGCCTCAAATTCGAAATCAATTTCATGTTCGTATGAGGACGAAGACCTCATCCCGACCCCACCCCAGACTCATATGCATGAAGCTATGTCGAGCTTCCCTAATAGCTAGCACCACAAACTACCCTTATCTCCACCATGTCGTCCAGTAGGCCTTAGGACGCATCACTACCCCTCTTGGGCATCTTAATGGTCCCGAATCTCAAGTGCATGCACAAACAATAGTTTTCCACAAAGCCATTTATCTTTGGTGCCACTGGTCCAACGGCCCCAGCCCTCAACTCGATCTGTAGCTGTTTGTCTAGATCGGTCCATCGACCTGGACCTAACGCACTACCGCTAATCCATCGAGTATGTCGGTCCTATCTTGTTACCATGGTGAAATCACAATTCATTAAGAATTTTCATGGCTTTAATATATCATGTTTGTTTATGAGCTTTTGCTCGTGCCAACTGGCCTTGGGTCCACTGTAGGTAATTTTTCCAAAATCGGGCATTTAGCGCCCTACAAGTTCCAAAACTAAGCCCTCTAGCCTATCTGAGCTATTCTAGCTCTTATTAAGAAGGTTTTCGAAAAATTTTAAGCATTGGCATACAATCAGTGGAGAACACTTCTGACAAAATCATCTTTCAATTCATCACACCAACCGGGTGTGATGATATCTCCGCTTACAATCGGCAAGCGATTTTTCTTCTTCTTTCAAGTAAGTGCATCGTACCATCCGGGTATGATTTTCCCTACTTACAACGGGTAAGTAGTTTTCCGCTTTACTTCTCACATCACTTCAACCGGGTGTGATGCTAAAATCTCAGCTATAAATGGTATTTCATTTATGAGGTTTTCATCATCCCAACCAGGTATGATCTGAATAAACCCACTCACCTAATATTCGTGTCGTATTCTTCCTCAATTGACTTTTGCCACCACGCTAGCTTATCCTTATTGGCATTCTGGTTTCTCGTGTTCCTACATGATTTGGGCACTCTTATCCATTAGAGTTTGGCATAAAAGCCTTTGTTTCTCACATATGAGCGACTAGAACCAAAAGTTATTAGTTAATTAAACTTAGGTCCGTAAAGTTCATTTTTCCTTAACTTTAGGTCCCTAGTGCTAACTTTTTCCCTAAATGAGTCTCGAAACTTCCAAAACTTCACTATGGGTCCTCAATTTACTCAAAATTGTTTAACGGGCTCAAGTTATCCAAATTTCCAATTTGGTCCCGAACTTTTCAAAAATTACCATTTTGCCCTTACTTTCTAAAAATGGCAATTTGACACCAATTATTTTCAAAAATTGACCAATTGGTCCTCCAACATCATTTTCATGGCCAATTGACCCTCAAATTTGGAAAATTGCAATTTGGTCCCTCAATTTTATGAAATCCCCAAATTTCCCCAAACTTTTCCCCAATTTCCCACTTTCAACTGGCCGAATTTGATTTCATCAAATTCACCCTTCAATCAGGATTAATTGCTTCAATTGGAGGTATAATTCAGTTCTTACACATCCATACAATTCAATTGAGCTTTGAATCACATGAATTGAGGCTGAAACGAGCTTAAACGGAGCTTGGCTGAAAAACTATGCGTAAGGAGAGAAAGCTTCGAAAGCTTACTGTCCGAGGTGCAGCGGTCCGAGCTATCTATCTAGGTAGGTAGCTCTCATCTTGAGGTTCCTCCTAGGATCAAGAATCAATAAAATTCATATTGAATCGAGGGATAATCTGGTTAGTAAAGTTTTCACAGTTTCTATAAAAACCGCTCTTTGGGGTTAAGGTAAACCGGGAAAAGAACCGGTCAAACCGAGTGAGAAAACTGAACCGATTCACAAACCCGATCATTAGGGAACAGGAAAATTGGGAAAATTACAACTTCCGAGTGACCCAAAGGGGTTCATAAAAACTTTGGAAAATGACCTTAGGACAATATGGGAGAGAAAACTAGACCGGTTCAGGTGAATTGGATTCAATCGATTTATGAATCGGAACCAATAGAGAAAGGGAAAACCAGGAAATTTATGGATCCTAAGTGACTTGAAGAGTCACAAAGTCATGAAAATGGACTTTAGAATGAATTGGAGATGAAAACCAAACTGGTTCAGGTGAACCAAATCTGAACCGATTTGAACCACTATTGAACCGGATGCTAAATTCATTTTTATAAGTGCTTAGAAAATTCAAATTTGAGAATTGAGGCCTCAATTTGATAGAGAATGAATTTAGATAAATTTAAAAAATTTTAATTTTGAAAAACTCAATCGAATCAGGCCTAAACTAGCCGGTTCAACCTTTGAACCTGGTTCGAAACGGTTCGGTTCAGAACAATGTCTTCTTCTTCCTTTAGATGATAGCACTGTTCACTCGCCGAAAAATTGAAATAGCGTCTGTGAAGAAGAAATGTTTCCATTCAGTGCATTTTAGGCCATCAATGACTGTCATAAAGGTGACAAACGGACGGCCGACGAGTCTCTGAGCTCCCTATATAAAGAGCCCCTCTCCATCTCCACACCTGAAAACATCACTCTCTCTCAGCTACTTAGTTTTCTGGTGAAGCTTGAACTAGATCTCTGATATAGGGTCTTTTCTATGCCAAAGAAGACATGATTGGGTTCCTTAGACTCGGGGAGAAGTCAGCTATATGGTGGTAGTCTACAATTGCTCCGAGGGTCGCCTGAGAAGAACTGGCGTGATCGAATAGTGAAGCAACTCCCGCGGATCGAATCTGCCCTGTTTATGTTGAGCTGAAATCAAACAATTCGAGCCCTCCTCATGCCAAAGAAAGCCCTCCCAACACCTCCTCAGCTCTCCTAAGGCCAAATTAGTGCGGAAAGGTATGCCAATTTGGCTCCACTCTGTAAATTCCGATTGGTGCTAGAGAGAGAACTGACAGATTTTCACTGACTAAATTCTCTCTCAATTCGGCATCAATTGATGCAATTCTTGATCCTAGGATAAACCTTAGGATGAGAGCTATCTGCCTAGATTGAAAGCTCGGACCGTCACACCTCCGACGGTAAGCATTCGAAGCTTTCTCTCTCTATGTTTAGTTTTCTGGTGAAGCTCCATTTGAGCTCATTCCGACGTCAAATCGTGCGATTCAAAGTGCAATTGAATCATATGAAGGTGTAGGAACTCCAATATAATTTCAATTTCAACAATTAAACTCATTTGATTGTTCAATTTGATGAAATCAAATTCGGCTGAGTTAGAAGGTTGAAATTAGGGGAAAATTGGGGAAATTTTTTGGGATTTCAAAAATTCGAGGGTCTAAAATGAAATTTCATAAAATTGAAGGCCAATTGGGCATAATAAAGATATTAGAGGACCAATTGAGCAAATTTTAGAATTTTTGGGGTAAAACTTACCATTTTTGTAAAGTAGGGGCAAAATTGTAATTTTTGGAAAAATTGGGGACCAACTTGGGAATGTGGGAAACTTGAACCCCTTTATGTGATTTTGAATAAATTGAGGTCCCAATGTGAATTTTAAAAGTTTCGGGACTCAAGTTGGGGAAAATCAGCATTTGGTGGCCTAAAGTAAAAGAAAAAGAACTTTAGGGACCAAATTGTAAATATATGAAAAGTTGAATATTTTTATTCATTTATAATGAATGAAGGCTATCAAGACAAAGGATAATGAACAAGGATGTTTGTACCATGTAGGAACACTTGGTATCGGGAACGCCACCTAAGACAAAGCTCACAAGGACACGAAAATCGGTTAAGAGGAAATCACTACATTTACGGGTGAGTGAGATTTTATATAATATTTGGTTGGGATGATAAGCAGCTCAAAATTTAAAACCCACTACTAAGTGGTATTTTAACCATCACACCAGTCAATACAAACAACTGCAAGTCAAGTTGAGGGTCAGGGCCATTGGACCAGTGGCACCACATATTAAATAGATTATATGGAAAACTGTTGTTTGTGCATGAACTGAGGTACGGGACCTTCAAGACACCCAAGAGGGGTAGTGATGCATCCTAGGGCTACTAGACGACATGGTGGAGATAAGGGAAGTTAGTCATGCAAGTAGTTTTTTAAGCTCGACGTAGCTTCATGTGCATGAGACCAGAATGGGGTTGGGATGAGGTCTTTGTCCTCATACAGACACGAAGTTTTGTTTACAGGAATGAGGGTCGGATGTCGTATACATCCACTCATTCTCAGGGTAGAAGAGGATGTGCTTCTATCTAGGTGGCCAGTGAAGTCGCTCTAATGCCACAAGTGGGTGTAGTGGACGTGCTCCTTGCAAATGTGTGTTCCCTTCATGATGAAGGGCATGTGTTGGTTGATAAACACACCAGTTATGATTGTGGATTTTGAAATGGCTATGAAAATCAAGGTTTTGAGAATGAGATATTTTAAAGAAAATAAGGAGTCTGGCACACTCCAATTTTAAAAATTATTTTAGTGAAATTTCATTTATGAAAATACCCATTCACTGAGTTCTAGAAACTCACTCACCCATTTTATCACTTTTCAGGAAATAGAGAAATGTTCTGAACCAGACTGGACCGGTCCAAACCAGGTTCAATGCTTAAACTGGTAGGTTTATGCCCGATTCAACAAAAGTTTTCAAAATTAAAAATTTCTAAATTAATCAAAATTCATTATCTATCCAATGGTGGTTTTAATTCCCCAATTTGAATATTTTAAGCCACCTATAAAAATAAATTTAGCAAGTAGTTCAATGAATTTAGCTAAGCATGTTTTACCTGCAAGTTCAAGGGTATATCCTTAGGTTCACATCTTCCTTTACTTAGGGCATGATTCTTCCCTTTGAGGTTCTTACTCAAGATTTCAAGATTGGGAGTTCCAAGATGCCCAATCATTCATGTGTCTAGTCATTCTCTTTATAGTTGAAACCCTTAGCTCGGTGTCCTTTCGAGTGTTATGTACTTGCTTTCACGGGTTTCGGTGTGATCACCTTTTTGTCCTATTTTAACCCTTCCATCATCCATTGTTTATTATAACTTTTGTCATGCTCCGACCCGGTTTGGTCGGATCCCCATGAGCAACCTGCTACTCTCCTAGTTTATTAAGGGTTTTCCCCTTCTTTAAACTATGAGGAGTAAGACGTCCTGTATACATGTACCTTTCTTGAAATAACATTAATAAAAATTGAATAATTTAAACTTACATACATGTCTTGCAAGTTTAGAAGCGGAATGTTTGTAGTTAGGTTTTTCCCTTGATTACCTGAAAAGTGGTAAAAGGAGGGGGTGAGTTCGACAACTTAGTGAATGAGTGTTTGAAACATGAGTTTCTATAAAATAGTTTGAATTGGAGTGTGCAAAAATCCTTATTTTAAAATCATTCTTTACTTGAATTCTCAACTATTTAAAACCAATTTCCTCATTATCCACAATCAGTGTGTTTAATAATTAACACACGTCCTTCATCGTGAAGGGGTCACACATTCGTAGGGCAGCCCATCCACTGCATTCTCTTGTGGCGTCAAAGCAACTTTACCGGCCACCTAGATAGAAGCGCATCCCACTTCTACCCTGGGAAAGAGTGGATGTTCGTGACATCCAACCCTCAACCCCGAAAAGCAACTCTATCTCCCTATGAGGACAAAGACCACATCTCGATCCCACCTCGATCTCATGCACATGAAGCTACGTCGAGCTTCCCTGACTGCTAGCACAACAATTTGCCCTTATCTCCACCATGTCATCTAGTAGCCCTTAGGACGCATCACTACCCCTCTTGGGCATCTTGATGGCCCTGAACCTTAGTGCATGCACAAACAAAGTTTTTCCATAAGTCATTAATCTGTGGTGCCACTGGTCCAACAGCCCCGACCCTAAACTCAACCCGCAGCTGTTTGTCTAGACCGGTTCGTCAACCGTGTCTTGTCGCACTGCCACCACTCCATCGAGTACATCGGTCCTATCTTGGTATCATAGCCAAACAACATCATTCATTCATTATACATATTCATGGCTTATCACCATGTTTGTTTACGAGCTACTGCTTGTGCCAACTGGCCTTGGATCCACTATACGAGATTTTCAAAACTGGGCATTTTAGCCCTTAAGTTCCAAAACTGAGTCCTCTAACCTTTCTGAGCTATTCGAGCTCTCATCAAGAATGTCTCCCAAAAGTTTTAAGCATTGGCATACAGTCAAGGGAGAGCACATCCGACAAAATAACTTTCCACTTGTCCATCACACCAACCGGGTGTGATGGCATCTCCACTTATAACCGTTAAGCGGGTTTTCTACTTCCTTCAAGGAGGTTCATCATACTAACCGGGTATGATCTACTTACAACTGTTTATTAATTTTTCTGCATATTTCTCACATCATCCCAACCAAGTGTGATGTTAAAATTTCAACTTAGTAGTGCTTTTTCCTTTTTGAGGTACTCATCATCCCAACCGGGTATGATGTGAAAAATCCCACTGACCCGATAAGTGCATTGTATTCTTCTTGATCCGCTTTTTGCCTCCACACGAGCTTATCTTTGCTGGCATTCCGGTCCTTTGTGCTCCTACACATTTTTTGGACATCCTTGCTTATTAACATTTGGTATAATAGCCTCCGTACTTCACTTATGAACAAAATGCCTAAACTTTTAATTATTTGCATTTAGGAACCTAAAGTTCTTTTTCTTTAACTCTAGGTCCCTAATGCCAATTTTTCCACAAATTAAGTCCCAAAACTCTCAAAAATTCAATTTGGGACCTCACTTTATCCAAAATCCCAAAAAGGGTTCAAGTTTCCCAAATTCCCAATTTGGTCCTCAACTTTTCATAAATTACCATTTTGCCCCTACTTTAAAAAAATGGCAATTTAACCCCAATAAATTCCAAAAAAATGACCCATTGGTCCTCCAACATCTTTTTCATGGCCAATTGGCACTCTATTTTGGGAAATTTCACTTTGGTCCCTCAATTTTATGAAATCCCCAATTTCTCCCAAAATTTTCCCCTTTCAAACTAGCTGAATTTAACTTCATCAAATTGACTGAAAAATCGAGTTTAATTGTAGAAATTGAAGATAAAATTGAGTTTCTACACATCCATATGATTCAATGGTGCTTTAAATCGCATCATTTGGATCTGAATTGAGCTCAAACGGAGCTTCATTGGAAAATTAAACTTAGAAAGAGAAAGGTTCGAAAGCTTACCGTCGAGGGAATGGTGGTTCGAGCTTTCGATCAGGGCAGGTAGCTCTCATCTAGAGGTTCCTCCTAGGATCAAGAATTGCATCAATTTGTGTTTAATTGATGGAGAATTCGGTCAGTGAAATTAAGCTGGTTCTCTCTCTAACACTAATCAGAAATTACAGAGCAGAGCCAAATTGGCATACCTTTCCACTCTAATTCGGTCGTATGAGGGATGTGGGAGTCTTGGGAGAGCTTGGTTTGGCCTGAGTAGGGCTTAAATTGGCCAGTTTTAGCTCGACAAAAATAGGGTAGCTTCGGTCCGCTAGAGCTGCTTCACTGTTTGATTATGTCAACGATCCTCTGATCGAATGGTGACCACCATCGGGTCGCTGACTTCTCCTTGAGTCTAAGGAACCCAACCTCGTCTTCTTTGGCTCAGAAATCTATCCAATTGTGGCTTCAATTCTCCAATTTGATTTTTCCTAGCCACCTAGAAAAATAAATTTACAAAACTGGTTCAATAGTGGTTCATATAGGTTCAAACTGGTTCTAGTTTGGTTCACCTGAACCAGTTTGGTTTTCTCTTCCAATTCATCCAAAAGTTCTTTCCCATGACTTTTGTGACCCTTTAGGTCACTCAGGATTAATAAATTTCCCAGTTTGCCCTTTCTTTATCGGTTACGTTTTATAAACCAACTCGGTTTTCTCTTTGGAAATGACTGGTTCTTTTCCTAATTTTTCTTATTATGAAAGGACAGGGTTCACAACTCTCCCCTCCTTTTAGGTGTTTTGTCCCCAAAATAGTTATATGTTAAATAATTGACGATAACCTTTCCTCATTACACTCTCAGTCACCCATCTCTCATCTTGCATGAGTTTGTTTTGCCAAAGAACCTTGACCATGGGAATCATCTTATTCCTCAAGTTCTTATCCCTCTAGTCGATGATTCGTACCGGTTCAGCTTGATAGGTTAAGTTCTCTTCCATTTCTAGGGGAGGTCGGTCCAACACATGGCTAGGATCAGGCTTGTACTTCTGAAGTACCAAGATATAGAATACATCATGTATTCTATGTATGTCTGGAGGTAGTTCCTATTTGTTGGCCACTAGTCCTATCTTTTGGACTATGGGATAAGGACCGATGTACCTTGGTTTCAACTTTACCTATTGTTAAAACTTCAGTATTCCCCTCCATGGAGATACCTTTAGAAACACTTGTCTCTCACATCAACCTCCAGGTCTTTTCTCCGATGAT
This sequence comes from Trapa bicornis, assembly GCA_030064425.1. Lineage (NCBI taxonomy): Eukaryota > Viridiplantae > Streptophyta > Magnoliopsida > Myrtales > Lythraceae > Trapa > Trapa bicornis. The sequence continues at coordinate 8,975,881 of CM057761.1, read as the reverse complement.
CCGCATAACTCTTTTGCTTGTCTTGGGTGGCCTTATGGTGACTCCTGATTAACTTGATTTTCTTTGTGGCATCCTCAATTAGCTCGACCCTTTCTAGCTTCCTTTCACCCACTTCTTCCCAAAATAAAGGGGTACGACAAGGTCATCCATAAAGGGTTTCATAAGGAGCCATCTAAATATTGGCATGATAGTTATTATTGTAAAATTCCATTAGACACGAGTATTCCTCCCAACCTTTATCCATGGTGAGTACGCATGCCCTCAGCATGTCCTCCAAAGTCTGAATTGTTCACTTAGATTGTCCATATGTTTGAGAATGAAATGTCATACTCATTTGGAGTTTGGTTCCCAAGGCACTTTGTAAACTTGGCTAGAAACTTAAAGTAAATCTTGGGTCCCTATTCGATACTATGCTCACCGGGATGCCATGTATTCTTACTATCTCCCTCATGTATAAGACGGCCAGTTGATCTGTATCTATCACTCATATAGGGAGGAAATGAGCGGATTTGGTCAATCTATCCATGATGACCCAAATTACGTCTCGACCCTTCTTAGTCACAAGTAGTCCTATGACAAAGTCAATGGTAATATGCTCCCATTTCCATTCCAGAATTGGCAAGGGTTGTAGTAGTCCTAATGGTTTCTTATGCTCAACTTTTATTTATTGATAGGACAAACATCAGGCTACATATTCTACAATCTCCCTCTTCATTCCTTTCCACCAATATCCTTGTTTGAGAGTGCGATACATCTTAGTACTGCCTAGATGCATTGCATACATAGAATCATGTGCCTCTTCCAGGATTAACCTCTTTAGCTCCTTATCTTGAGGCACACATATCCTACCCTTGTAGGTTAGCACTCCATCACCTCGCAAGTCGTAATCTGATTTTGTCCCTCGTTTAACCAGGTCCAAATAAGATTAGAGTTCCTTATCAGCCTTTTGTTGGGCCTTAATCTACTCAGTTAGACTGGGCCTCACCACCACATCATCCAACAAGCATTTCTCCTTCTTATCCATCTTTAGATCCACCTCCATTCTCCCCAACTATTGCAACAAGGGTATGTAACTTGTCTTTATTTCTGCCACCTCAATTTGGTATTTACGACTTAAGGCATCTACCACTACATTTGCCTTTCTGGGGTGATACTCTATCACAAGGTCATAGTCTTTCACCAATTAAAACCATCTCCTCTAGCAGAGATTTAACTCTTTCTGAATTAAGAAATACTTAAGACTCTTGTGATCAATGTATATTCTACACTTAACCCCGTAGAGGTAGTGTTGTCAAATCTTTAAGGCAAACACTATCGCAGCTAATTCCAAGTCATGGGTTGGGTAATTTCTCTCAAGTACCTTAAGTTTTCGCAAGGCATAGGCGATAACCTTTCCTTGTTGCATCAATACACAAATGGGTCCTTGTCCGGATGCATCACTATAGACGGTGTACTCTCTCACACTTGGGCTAGAAAGGGAGAGTATAGGTGCGGTTGTCAAACGAGTCTTCAATTCCAAGAAAGATTTCTCACAATTCTCATCACATTTATACTCTAATCCTTTCCTGGTGAGTCGAGTTAAAGGGGCTACTTTGAGAAATCATGCACAAACCATCTGTAGTATCTCACCAATCCTAAGAAACTTCGTATCTCCGAGGGATTCATGGGTGCCTTCCAATCAAATATGGCTTCCACCTTTGTCAGGTCTACTTTGACTCCATCTTTGGACACTATGTGTCCTAAGAATCCTACCTCCTGCAGCCATAAGTCACACTTAGAGAATTTTGCATATAAGCAGTTTTTCCTCAATGTCTCCAAGGTGATTGTCAAATGTTCTTCATGCTCCAACCTAGTTCGTGAGTATATGAGGATATCATCAATAAATACTAACACAAACCTGTCCAAGTGTGGTTGGAACACTCGGTTAATTAAATACACGAAGGCTACAGGGGCATTGGTTAAGCCAAAAGGCATCACCCTAAACTGGTAATGCCCATATCAGGAGTGGAATGCGATCTTAGAATTATCTTCTTGCCTGATTCTGAGTTGATGGTAGCCAGACCGAAGGTCTATCTTGGAGAAGTACGCTGCTCCTCTCAGTTGGTCAAACAGATCATCGATCTGTGGAACTGGATATTTGTTCTTGATAGTAACTTGGTTCAGCTTCCTATAATTTATGCATAGTCTCATGCTCTCATCCTTTCTCTTTACAAATAGGACTCGTGCACCCCATGGAGACTAGCTAGGACATATGAAGTCCTCCAATACCTCGTCCAGATGCTCCTTCAATTCCTTCAGTTCTGTTGGAGCCATGTGATAAGGGGCATGGGATATGGGGTTTGTCCTTGGGATAATTTCTATGGTGAATTCCACATGTCGACTTGGGCGTAGCCCAGGTAATTCTTCCATAAATACTTTTGGATAGTGTTTGACCACTGGAATGTCTTCAGGTCTCTTATCTTCAGACTTCTCATTAATGACCATGGCGAGAAAAGTCGTACAGCCTTTCTATGTCATCTTTTGGGCCATTATATGGGACACTATCTATACTTCACCCTTCCATTGGTCTCCTTGGAATTTTAGTATTTTTGCCTCGGGAGTGTGGAAGGTTACCATCTTCTTTCCACAGTCCACTCTAGCCTGATGGTTACTTAACTAATCCATCCCAAGGATTACTTCTACCTCCCTCAAAGGTAACGAAATCAAATCCGCTTCGAGTTTGATTCCTCCAATCTTTATCTCACATCCCTTAAGATGTTTGTTCCTATTTAACCCTTCTCCTAGGGGTGTGAGAATGTTGAGACTTTGTCCTAGAAGGGTAAGTTCTAGGGGTAAATTTGGAATTAAATCCCCTTTGATGAAGGATCTCTCGGCTTCTGAGTCCAAGAGGGCATAGACCTTTTGTCTCCACAATTGTACGTACCCTAGTTGGAGAAACGCATAATTTTAGAGGTTGTATAACATAGCCGGTACTGTGGTTGTAGCATCTAGTCTGGAATTTCTGGGGTTCTCTTGGGGTGGTCCAAGTGTATTCCTTTGCTTGTTCTCCCTAAGAGTGTGGCATTCCTTTGCAAAGTGACCCACTTATTTGAATGCAAAATAGGACAAGCATACTTCCTCGTGGTGCCTTTGGAACCTAGGACAGCGAGGGTTTCCTTATTGTAAGGTGTGAATTACTCGCTAGGGAGGTGGTGGCATATCTTTCCTCTTTTGAAATCCCACTATATTTCCTCTTCTTGGACCACTATGCTCCTTATGTCATCCCTGATGGTTTTGGCATTGGTCCTCTTTCTGGGTCGTCTGCTCCATCCGACATACTAATTAGGTTTGCACCAGTCGCTCACATTCGTGAGCCATACTAATTACCACCACCAAGTCCGTGAGGCATCCTAGTACTCCCATAAAATCTCGTATATCCATATTGAGACTGTCCATGAACTGCTGGCATATATCTGCTAGTCCAGCTAGGTTAGGAGCAAAGGGTCTTAACTCGTTGAATTTAGTTTCATACTTCGATATAGAGTTAAGCCCTTGATTAAGTAAGAGTAAATCATGTTTCTTCTCGTTAATCAGATAAGGGGCCAGGTACTCCTCTGCGTACCTCCCCTTAAACTGCTCACAGGTGGGTGTGCAGGCTTCGGACATTGTCCCACCATCTCTTGGCACTTCCCTCGAGAAAGAATTCTATCAAGATCACCATGTCCTTTGATGATATCCCAACTATCCCCATCTGCTTCTTGACATTTGCCAGCCAATCCATGGCGACACCAGCATCTCTCTCTCTAAGGAAAGGCTTACACCCCAATTGACTGAGAGTGTTGAGATTTTTGGGAATGTCAACTGGAGGGGGATGACTAACAGGGGGAGGATGGGATCATACTTCTTCCGGTTCAGCTCGAGAGTTTGTGTCTACCTCAGGGACAAGGTTGGATTACCCAAATACACATGTGAACTCCTCGTACAACCTCTGGTGTTCCGAGCTAAGTCCAGGTGGGGTTGTCTGAGCTCCTCAGGGAGTTTCTATAGGGAGGGGTGCCTGGGCAGTGTCGGAGACTACGACTCTAATTCTCTTGGTTCATTTCTTAGGAGCCATCTGAAAATTTTAAAATTATCCCTATCAGTTACTATTTCTCTAGTCTTGATAATGTATTTGAGGAAACAGGCTCTGATACCACTCAAGTTGTCACACCCCAACCAAGTTTGGTCGAATCCCCGTGAGCAACCCGTCACTCTCTTGGTTTATTAGGGTTTTCCCCTTCTTTAAAACGTGAGGAGTACGATGTCCTTTATACATGTACCTTTCCTGGAATAACATTAATCAAAATTGAATAATTTAAACTAGCATGCCTGTCTTACAAGTTTAGCTAGTGGAATGTCTGTAGGTAGTTTTTGCCCATGGTTACCTGAAAAGGGGTAAAGGGAGGGGTGAGTTTGACAACTTAGTCAATGGGTGTTTGAAACTTGAGTTTCTATAAAATAGTTTGAATTGGAGTATGCTAGATTCCTTATTTTAAAATCATTCTTTCCTTGAATTCCCAGTTATTTAAAACCAATTTTACTATCCACAATCGGTGTGCTTAACAATCAACACACGACCTTCATCATGAAGGGATCACACGTTCATAGGGCAGCTCGTCTACTGCACCCACTTGTAGCGTCAAAGCAACTTTACCAGCCACCTAGATAGAAGTCTATCCACTTTTACCCTGGGAATGAGTGGATGTTTGTGACTTCCGACCCTAAATCCTAAAAAGCAACTCCGTGTTCGTATGAGGACAAAGACCTCATTCCGACCCCACCCTAGTCTCATGTGCATGAAGCTACATCAAGCTTCCCTAACTGTTGGCACGACAATATGCCCTCATCTCCACCATGTTGTCCAGTAACCCTTAGGATGCATCACTACCCCTCTTGGGCGTCTTGATGGCCTCGAACCTCAGTGCATGCACAAAAAAAGTTTTTCCATAGATCATTAATCTGTGGTGCCACTAGTCTAACGACCCTGACCCTCAACTCGACTCGCAGCTGTTTGTCTATACCGGTCTGTCAACCGGATCTTGTCGCACTGCCGCCACTCCATCGAGTATGTCAGTCTTCTCTTGGTACTATGGACAAATCACATCATTCATTTATTAAAGGTTTTCATGGTTTATCCTCATGTTTATTTACGAGCTTCTACTCGTGCCAACTGGCCTCGGGCCCACTATACAAGATTTTTAAAACTGGGTGTTTTAGCCCCCAAGTTACAAAACCGAGGCCTCTGGCCTTTCTGAGCTATTCGAGCTCTCAACAAGAATGTCTCCCAAAAGTTTTAAGCATTAGCACATAGTCAGGGGAGACCACTTCCGACAAAATAACTTTTCACTTGTCCATCACACCAACCAAATGTGATGACATCTCCGCTTATAACCGGTAAACGAGTTTTCTAACTCTTTCGAGGAAGTTCATCATACCAATCGGGTAAGATCTACTTACAACTGGTAAGTAGTTTTTCTGCGTATTTCTCACATCACCCTAACCAGGCGTGAGGTTAAAATATCCACTTAGTAATGATTTTTCCTTTTCGAGGTACTCATCATCCCAACCGGTTATGATGTGAAAAATCTCACTCACCCGATAATTGCAGTTTATTCCTCTTGATCGGCTTTTTGCCCCCACGCGAGCTTATCTTTGCTGGTGTTCTAGTCCTTCGTGCTCCTACAAAATTTTTTGAATCCTTGTTTATTAACATTTGGTATAATAGCCTTCGTACTTCACTTATGAACAAAATACCCAAACTTTTAATTATTTGCATATAGGAACCTAAAGTTCTTTTTCTTTAACTTTAGGTACCTAATGCCAATTTTTCCCCAAATTGAGTCCTGAAACTCTCAAAAATTCACTTTGGGTCCTTAATTTATCCAAAATCCCAAAAAGGGTTCAAGTTTCCCAAATTCCCAATTTAGTCACCAACTTTTCAAAAATTATCATTTTGCCCCTACTTTACAAAAATGGCAATTTGACCCCTATAAATTCCAAAAATTTACCCAATGATCCTCCAGCATATTTTTCATGGCCAATTGGCCCTCAATTTTGGGAAATTGCACTTTGGTCCCTCAATTTTACGAAATCCCCAATTTCTCCTAAAATTTTCCCCTAATTTCCCACTTTCAAACTGGTCAAATTTGATTTAATCAAATTGACTGATCAATCGAGGTTAATTATTAAAATTAAAGGTAAAATTGAGTTCCTATACATCAATACAATTCAATGGAGCTTTAAATTAGATCATTTGGGTCTGAATTGAGCTCAAATGGACCTTCATCGAAAAATTGAACTTAGAGAGAGAAAGCTTTTAAAGCTTACCATCGAAGGTGCAACGGTCCAAGCTTTCGATCGATACAAGTAGCTCTCATCCAGAGGTTCCTCCTATGCTCAATAATTGCATCAATGTGTGTCGAATTGATGGATAATTTGGTCAGTGAAGTTTCATCGGTTCTCTCTCTAACACTGATCGAAAATTACAAAGCAGTGCCAAATTAGCTTACCTTTCTACTCTAATTTGGTTGTATGAGGGCTGAGGGAGTGTTGGGATTGCTTGGTTTGGCCTGAGGAGGGCTCAAATTGGTCAGTTTCAGCTCGACAAAAATAGGACAGCTTCAGTTCACCAAAGCTGCTTCATTGTTTGATTACGCCGGCGCTTCTTCGACAATCCTTGGATTGAATGGTGACCACCATCATGTAGCTAACTTCTCCCTGAGTTTGAGGAATTTGACCTCGCCTTCTTTAGCTTAGAAAAATGCCCAAGTTGGAGCTCTAGTTCAAGATTCATCGAAAAATGGAGCAGTAGGGAGAGAGAGGAGTTTTCAAGTGTATGGAGGATGAATGAGGATGATCACTTTATATAGCAAGCTTGGGTACTCTTTGGCTGTCCGATTGGTACCTTTATGGTGATCATTCATTGCTAGAAACTCCCTGAATGGAGACTTTGAAGGAAGGAGATGGCACTATTCCGAACCAGACCGGTTTGAACTAGGTTCAATGCTTAAATCGGTCGGTTCTGGCCTGATTCGATCGAGTTTTTCAAAATTAAAAACTTCTAAATTCATTCTCTATTCAATGGTGGCTTTAATTCTCCAATTTGAATTTTCTAAGACACCTAGAAAAATGAATTTAGAAACCAATTCAATAGTGGTTCAAACCGGTTCAAGTCCGGTTCACCTAAATCAGTTTGGTTTTCTCTTCCAATTCATCCTAAAGTCCTTTCCCATGACTTTTGTGACCCTTTAGGTCACTCGAGATTTATAAATTGCCCAATTTGCCCTTTCTCTCTTGGTTACGGTTTATAAATTGACTTAGTTTTCTATTTGGAAATGACTGGTTCTTTTCCCGATTTTTCTTATTATCAAAGGATGGGGTTTACAACTTTGGTCCAAATTCAATGTTGACCTTATAATGCTTAACTAACTGACACTTCCATAGTTGAGTCATGTCTTTCCCTGGGGCTATTTTGCTTGCATGTCCCATACAGCACGACCTGCTCTAGAATTTATCTTTAACCGTTAAATTTTTAGAACACTTCCTTAATGGTTGTTCTCAACCTTTGAACCTTTCGAGGGTCATATAACTTCGTCTGTCAGTATATTCTTGACTACCTTTACTATTATTCACTCATACATCTTGCCTTTGACGTCATGTCTAACATAACCGTGTCAGTTTCCCTTACCTGCTCGTCCTTCCCCAACTTCTTTATTGAGTATTTCCGGTTCCAATTATTGGGTTTTCCCCATGACTTACTAACACACAGGGATTCTTCCCTTCTTATGTCCTTCCTCATTTCTAATGGAGTCCTTTCCTCAAGGACTTTCCTTTTTCGTAATCCATTCTTACTCGTTCATGATCATTTTCCCGATTCTTTATTCTGAGTTAATCTCTTTCGGTCTATGTGTCGATTACTTTGTTTGGGGAAGTTCCCTTCTTACGGATTTTGTTCTCTACTATGTCCCTCACAGTAGAGACTTCCATCTTAGGAGCTCCTATTTGTTAGTGTGTTCCTAATAGTTGTGTCCTACCTATCACTAACTCTTTCAAGGGTACTTGTATATTCCTCTGGGTTCTCTTCCTATCATACTTCTTTTCCTCTTCCCTCTCTCCTTGTCTTATCCTAAAGTGGCTTAGCACCTTCAGCGCTCTTACTTCTTCCTTACTTTCCTCTTGGTTAGCTTCCATTCCACGAGTTTCCCAAGGGGCAGCCCAATTCTTCTTGTTTTCCTAACTTTTATTTATAGGGGTTCTTCCCTAACTCCATATGGTCCTCATACTTTTACTACTCCTACACCCTTTGATGCTTACTTCCTTTACACCAGACATCACACTCTTCTTCTTCTTCCTTCCCTTAGTTGGGGTATGTCCTTCCCAGTGAACTCTAGGCAAACTCCTCTAGAATCTCTTTCCCAGTCTTATTGCCTTGTTACTCCATACTCCTAGTTTTTGTAGGGGAAACTTATTTGGCTATCTTTAAGGTTTGGGTTAACTAGAGGTGACCCGTAGTATTCTTCCTTACTACCCCGATCATTGTTGGTGTATTTTCATTTATGTTAGTTATACTTGTTATTACCAAGGAAATTAAATTTTAAATCAAGGAAAATGCACTTTCATTCATTCCAAGAGATAGTTTCTCATCGTACTTGGCTTATTACAATAATTTTCTACTTTCTAGTCCCTTCGATTCATAGGCCAGGAGTTAGCCTTTGAACAGTTGCGAGATTCACAATATGAAGGCTCTGAGGAACTTGTTGAAGTCCATCCATTTTCCCTTTGAATTTCCCTGATGGGACGAACTTCATGAATGGCCTCAAGTCTGTACCTTCTCAACACCTCTGCCTCACACTTGTATGTCCACTTCTTCCACTGAGAAGGATTGAAGCTGGATTGAGTAGGTGGGGGTACATGGTGGACTTTCATGAAGGTGGTGTGGGCATCCCAATAGTTGTCCCAAGCCTCCTTTGTGGGAGTCCTCTCTAGTTGTTGTGGGGCTGGAGGAGGTGTTGGGCTCCTTCGAGGAGGGTTAGGTTCTTTCTCCCTTAGAGGAGGATATGTGTTGCCTTCTGGCTCTAGTAGGGCTCCTATGAGTTTCCTATAATCCTCGACCATATCGTTGAGCAGCCGCCTCTCTCGGTGTAGGCGTGTTTTTCATGATCAAGTGTGGGGGATTGGATTTCACAATGAATTTTCTAGGAACTCTCCTTCCTACATGGTAACTAAGTTTTCATTAGTTTTAGGGCATAGTACGAATAATGCTTTAAGGGAACTAAGCTTTGATACCACTCAAGTTGTTATGCCTCGACCGATTTGGTCGGATCCATGTGATCAACCCACTGCTCACTTGGTTTAAGAGGGGTTTCCCCCTCTTTTTAATCAAGAGAAGCCAGGCATAATTTAACATTGTTCCCTGGAATAACATAAATCAATAAAAATGAGAACTTAAAATAACTTTTAAGCATACCTAACAATGGGTTGATTTGGGTGTTTTCCTTAGTCATTTTCTCTACTCCTAAAAAGGGATATGAAAGAGGGTGAGTTTCTACAACTCAATGAACAGGTGTTGGGAGTGAGTTTTTATAAACAAAACAGTTTTAATCAGAGTGTGCCAAACTCCTTATTTCCTTTAAGAATGTTCTTTTATCAAATTCCGGTTTTCAAAATACTTTTAGCTCATTTTCCACATTAGGTGTGTTTCACAATCAACACACACCCTTCATCAGCAAGGGATCACACATTCGCAGGACAACCGGTCTACTGCACCCACTTGTGGCTCAGAGCAACTTTCCCGGCCACCAAGATAAAAGCCCATCCAGTTCTACTCTAGGTCTGAGTGGATGTTCACGACATCTGACCCTCAAACCCAAAATCAACTCCATGTCCATATGAGGAAAAAGACCTCATCTCGACCCCACCCCGGCCTCATGCGCATGAAGCTACATCGAGCTTCCTTGATTGCTGGCATGACAAACTGTCCTTATCTCCACCATGTTGTCCAATAGCCCTTAGAATGCATCACTTCCTCTCTTGGGCATCTTAATGGTCTCGAACATCAAGTGCAAGAACAAACAATAGTTTTCCACAAAGCCATTTATCTTTGATGCCACTAGTCCAATGGCCCCAACCCTCAACTCGACCTGCAGCTATTTGTCTAGACCAGTCCGTTGACCTGTCCATGATGCATTGGCACCAGTCCATCAAGTATGTTGGTCTTGTCTTGGTACCATGGAAAAATCACATAATTCATTCATTAAGAATTTTCATGGCTTTAATATATAATGTTTGTTTATGAGCTCCTACTCGTGCCAACTAGGCTTCGGCCCACTGTACGTCATTTTTTCAAAGTTGGGCATTTAGCCCTACAAGTTCCAAAACAGACGCCTCTAGCCTATTTGAGATATTCTAACTCTCATCAAATAGGTCTCCCAAAAATTTTAAGCATTGGCACACAGTCAGGGGAGAATAATTCTGACAAAATAATCTTTCAATTCATCACACCAACCGAATATGATGATATCTACGCTTACAACTGGCAAGCGGGTTTTCTTCTTCATTCAAGGAAGTCCATCGTACCATACAGGTATGATTTTACCTACTTACAACCAATAAGTAGTTTTCCACTTTAGTTCTTACATCACTCCAACTGGGAGTGATGTTAAAATCCTACCTATAAGTGGTTTTTCATTTCCGAGATAATCATCATCCTAACTGGGTATGATGTGAATAAACTCACTCACCCGATATTCGTGGTGTATTCTTACTAAGTCAGCTTTTGCCTCCACGCTATCTTATCCTTGTGGGCATTCCGGTTTCTTGTGTTCCTACACGATTTGGGCACTCTTATCCATTAGAGTTTGGCATAAAAGCCATTATTTCTCACATATAAGCGACTAGACACAAAAGTTGTTAATTAATTGCACTTAGGTCCCTAAAGTTCATTTTTCCTTAACTTTCGATCCCTAGTGCTAACTTTTCCCCAAAATGAGTCCCAAAACTTCCAAAAATTCACTGTGGGTCCTCAATTTACTAAAAATTATTTAAGGGGCTTAAGTTTTCTAAATTTCCAATTTGGTCCTCAACTTTTCAAAAATTACCAATTTGCTCCTACTTTCCAAAAATGGCAATTTGACCCCAATTATTTTTAAAAATCAACCAATTGGCCCTCAATTTTAGGAAATTGTAATTTGGTCCCTTAATTTTATGAAATCCCCAAATTTCCCACCAATTTCCCCCTTTCAATTGGCTTAATTAGATTTCATCAAATTGACCCTTCAATTAGGGTTAATTGCTTCAATTGAAAGTATAATTCAGTTCCTACACATCTATATAATTCAATTGAGCTTTGAATCGCATGAATTGAGGCTAAACGAGCTCAAACGGAGCTTCGCCAGAAAATTGTGCGTAGAGAGAGAAAGCTCTGAAAGCTTACCGTTAGAGGTGTGGCGGACCGAGCTTTCTATCTGGGCAGGTAGCTCTCATCCTGAGGTTACTCCTAGGTTCAAGAATTGATAAAATTCATATCGAATCAAGGAATAATTTGGTTAGTGAAGTGTTCATAGTTTCTCTCTCTAACACCGATTGAAAATGATAGAGGGGGGCGAATTGGCTTATGTTTCAGCTCTATTACAGTCTTATGAGGGTTGTGAGAGTGTTAGGAGGGCTTGGTTTGGCAAAATGAGGGATGAATTTAGCCGATTTCAGCTTGGTTGAAATAGGGTAGCTTCAGTCCGTTAGAGCTACTTCACTGTTTGATCATGCCGAAGCTTCTCTAGCGATCCTCAGATCAAATGCAGACTGTCGTAAGGTAGTTGACTTCTCCTGGTATCTAAAGAAATCGACCTTGCCTTCTGAGGCTAAAAAAAACCCTAATGTTAGAGCTCTGGTTCGAGCTTCGCCAAAAAACTGAATAGTTGAGAGAGAATGGAGTTTTTAAGTGTGAGGAGGATGAATGGAGAGGAGCTCTTTATATACGGAGCTTGGGGACTCTCTGTCCGACCATTTGGCATCTTAATGGCGCTCATTCATGAACTAAAACACCTTTAACAAAGGATTTTCATCTTCTTCAGTGCTTTTCCATTTATCCATTGAATGAATAGTGTCATCATCTGAAGGAAGAAGACGACACTGTTCAAACCGGACTGGACCGGTCCAAATCGGTTCAATGCTTAAATCGGCTGATTTAGGCCCAATTTGATGAATTTTTAAAAATTAAAATTTTCTAAATTCATTATCTATCAAATGATGGCTTTAATTCTCCGATTTAAATATTTTAAGCCACCTAGAAAAATGAATTTAACAACTGGTTCAATGATGGTTCAAACCGGTCCAAACCGGTTCAGTTCCGATTCACCTAAACCAATTTGGTTTTCTATTCTAATTTGTCCCAAAGTCCCTTTCCATGGTTTTTATGACTCTTTAGGTCACTCGAGATTTGTAAGTTTCCCAATTTGCCCTTTCTCTAATGGTTGCAGTTTGTGAACAGTTCAATTTTCTCCCTTGGGTTGATCGGTTCTTTCCCCGATTTTCTCATCTTTAAGGGATATGGTTTACACCATCAGTACTTCTCCCTTCCTTTGGTCTCCTTGGAAACACAATCTGAGTGTTTCAGGAGTTTGGAAAGTTATTTTTTTCTTCCCACAATCCATCTTGGCTTGATGGGTGCTTAACCAATCCATTCCCAATATTATTTCTACCTCTCTTAGAGGTAATGGGATCAAATCCGCCTCCAGTTTGATTCCTCCAATCTTGATCTCACATCCCTTAAGCAAACCCAGAAATAGCAAAATATAGATAAAGGAGAATTTTCTCTTAAAGAGCACTACAAGCCACCTAGGAGCAAAGAAGGAAACACCTACTCCATAGAAGACAAGTCGAACGAAGAAAGGCAACTAGAATGTCTCGAGATAGCAAGGTATGATCTATTTTGGAAAAACAAAGGATTCAAGTAGGGTTGTAGACTAACCTAGCAAGGAAGGGAGAGGTGGAAAGGCCAGAACAGTGGAAAGGAAGGATAAAGGAAATCCTTAAATAAATAAATAGCCAAAAATAAAATGATGACCACACTTAAGCCATAAGGAGGATTTAGTAAGTCCCGCACAAAGAGGTTTTGGAGAAAATAGCCTGTCATACCCTAACCTAGTTTGGTCGGATCCCCGTGAACAACCCGCCACTCTCCCAATTTATTAAGGGTTTTCCCCTTCCCTAAACCATGTGGAGTAAGGCGTCCTTTATACCTTTCCTAGAATAGCATTAATCAAAATTGAATATAAATTTTACATAGTTGCCTTAAGGTGCGGCTACCGATAGTTCTTTAAGGTTGTTTTTCCCTTGGTTTCCTAAAAAGAGGTAAAGGGAGGGGGTGAGTTTGATAACTTAGTGAATGAGTGTTGGGTGAGAGTTTTCACAAAAATCAATTTCTTTAATCGGAGTGTGTCGGACTTCTTATTTCATAAAAAAATGCTTTTTTCAAATTACGGTTTATTAAAATCTTTTTCCAAGGTTTCCCAATTCATTTCCAAGGATTCTCAAATCCTTTCCACAATTTTCATAACCACTTTTCCATTTCCATATTTAGTGTGTTTAACATACAACACATGCCTTTTATCATGAAGGGATCATACACATTCGCGAGATGCAGTTACACCAACTACACCCACTTGTGGATCAAAGCATCTTTACCATCCACCCTGATAGAAGTCTCTGACTTCTACCCGAAGTCTGAGTGAACGTCTCTAACGTCCTACCCTCAAACCAACAATACTCTGTGTCCATATAAGGACAGAGACCTCATCCCGACCTGACCCCGGTCTCATGCGCATGAAGTTATGTCGAGCTTCCCTGACTGCTAGCATGACAATATGCCCTTATCTCCACCATGTCGTCCAATAGCCCCTAGGACACATCACTACCCATCTTGGGTATCTTGAAGGTCTCGTACCTTAGTGCCTACACAAAATAATAGTTCTCCTCATAGCGTAGACCTTTCTTCCCCATAAGTGTACGTACCTTGATTGAAGAAACACGTGTTTTTAGAAGAAACTTTCCTTTATTGAATGAACTTCAAATTATAGGTTTATCACAATCTTAGTTGGGAGGGTTTTGGGAAGTACCCGCTATAGTACTAGGGTCTTTTGTAGTCTCTTCCTAGGTGAGGTTGTATACCCTATCTGGGACTCTGGTTGTGGCATCTTGCTTGTGAGTCCTTAGGTTCCCTTGGGGTGGTCCAAGTGTGTTTCGTTGCTTGTTCTCCCTAAGAGTGGGGCATTCCTTTGCAAAGTGCCCCACCAGCCCACATGTAAAATAGGTCAAACAAGCTCCCTTGCGGTTCCTTTGGCACCTAGGATAGCGAGGATTTCCTTGTGGTAGGGTGAGGACCACTCTTCGTGGGAGTGGTGGTACATCTTTTCTCTTTTGGAAACCCACCCTATTTCCCCATCTCAGACCATTTTTCTCCTTCCATCCTCTATGACAACCTTGGCCCTTGTCCTCTTTCCAGTTCGCCTACTCCATCTGGTGATGTCGGGTTTGTACCAATTGTTCACCTTCGTGAGTACAAATGTGTCCATGTTGAGACCATCCGCGAATCATTGGCATATGTTTGTTGGTCCGGCTAGAATAGGAACAAAGGGTCTTAACTCATTAAATTTAGTTTCGTACTCTAAAATAGAGTTAAGCCCTTGCCAAAGTCGGAGGAAATCTTGCTTCTTCTCATTAATCAGATGTGGAGCCAGGTACTCCTCCATGTACCTCTCCTCAAGCTATTCCCAAGTGGAGGTGGTGATATGTAGGCTCCTGACATTATCCCACATTCTTTTCGCACTGGCCTCTAGGAAAAATTTTGCCAGGATCACCATGTCCTCTGATGAAATCCTAACTATCTCCATGAGTTTCTTGATGCTGGCCAACTAGTCCATAGTAGCTCCAGCATCCTTCTCTCTAAGGAAAGGCATACACCCTAGTTGATGGAGAGTTTTGAGGTATTTGGGGATGTCAACTAGAGGAGGATGGTTATCAAGAGAGGGTGAGATTATACTTCCTCCGACTCAGCTCGAGAGTTAGTGCACACCTTAGGGATGAGGTTAGGTCGTATAAATACTCGGGTGAATTCCTCATACAATCTCTAGTGTTCTGATCTTAGTGCAGGTGGAAATATCTAGGCTTCTTGGGGAGTTTCCACAAGAAGGGGTTATTGGGTAGTGTTAGAAATTATGGCTCTTGTTCTCTAGGTTCCTCTCCTATGAGCCATCTAAATTTTTAAGATTTATTCCTATTACTTACTATATTATATAGTCTTAATAATTCATTCGAGGAAAACATGCTCTGATACCACTAAAGTTGTCATGCCCTGGCCCAGTTTGGTCGGGTCCTCGTGAGCAACCTGCCACTCCCTTTGTTTTATGAAGACTTTCACCATTTTCTAAACCGCGAGTAGTAAGGCATCATTTTTCCTATTTTTCCTAGAATAGCATTATACAAAACTGATTGTATTAAATCTTACATACCTGTCTTTAGGTTTGGCTATAGAAAGGTCTTTAAGTTTGGTTTCCCTTGGTTACCTGAAAAGGGCTAAAGGGAGGGGGTGAGTTCTACAACTTAGTGAATGGGTGTTGGGAGTGAGTTTTCATAAAAATGGCTTTAAATAAAGTGTCCCAAAATCCTTAATTCCTTTAAGAATGATGTTTCCTCAAATTTCAGTTTTTCAAAACCTCTTTCCATTTGTCATCTGGTGAGTTTAACAATCAACACACGCCCTTCATCATGAAGGGATCACGCAGTCACAGGGCAGCCCGTCCACTACACCCACTTGTGGCATCGGAGCAACTTTACCGGCCACCTAGATAGAAGCCCGTCCACTTCTACCCTTGAAATGAGTGTATGTTCGCGACATCTGACCCTCAAACCTGAAAGCAACTCCATGTCCGTATAAGGAAAAAGACCTCATTCCGACCCCACCACGGTCTCATGGGCAATAAGCTATGTCGAGATTTCTTGACTATTGGCACAACAAAATGCCCTTATCTCCACCATGTCGTTCAGTAGCCCTTAGGATGCATCACTACCCCTCTTGGGCATCTTGATGGTCCTATACCTCAAGTGCATGCACAAAACAATAGTTTTCACATAGCCATTTATCTTTGGTACCACTTGTCCAACAGCCCCGACCCTCAACCCGACCTATAGCTATTTATCTAGACCGGTTCATCGACGTGGCCCTGACACACTACCGCCAGTCCATCAAGTACTATTGGTCCTGTCTTGGTACCATGGTGAAATCACACATCAGTTTCTATAGAGTTTTCATGGATTTCTCAATTCATGTTTGTTTACGAGCTTCTACTCGTGCCCACTGGCCTTGGTCCCACTACACGTGATTTTTCCAAAATCGGGCATTTAGCCCCACAAGTTCAAAAAATAAATCAAGGCATCTGGCCTATATGAGCTGTTCTAGCTCCCGTCAAGAATGTCTCCCAAAGAGTTTAGGCATTAGCACACAGTCAAGGGAGAACACTTCTGACACAAATGAAATTTTCACTTTATCTCACCAACTAGGTGTGATGATACATCTGCTTACAACCAGCAAGTGGGTTTCTCCTTCCATCAAGGAAGTCCATCATACAAACCGGGTATCATTTCTTCTACTTACAACTGGTAAGTAGGTTTTAGCTTTGTTCACCCATCACCCTAACCAGGTATGATGTCAAAATTACACTTACGAGTGGTTTTTCATTTCTAAAGTGCTCATCACCCCAACCAGGTATGATGTACCCCACTCACCCGATAACTGTGACGTGTTTGTCATCGATCGGTTTTCCAAGTCTATGCGAGCTTTATCTTGTTGGTGTTTCGGTCACACTTGTCCTACACATTTTGGACAGCCTTATCAATTATAACTTGGCATAAAAGCCTAGGCTCACAATTTATCTATAAATTACACTTAGGTCCCTAAAGTATCTTTTTCATAACTTTAGGTCCCTAATGCCAACTTTTTTCTCAATTTGAGTCCGAAGGTTTCCAAAAATTCCCTTTGAGTCCTCATTTTACTCAAAATTGTATAAGGGCTCAAGTTTTCTAAATTTCCAATTTGGTCCCTAACTTTTCAAAAATTACTATTTTGCCCCTACTTTCCAAAAATGGAAATTTGTCCCCAAATGTTTCAAAAAATCAACCAATTGGTCTTCCAACATATTTTTCATGGTCAATTGGTCCTCAATTTTGGGAAATTGCAAAGAGGTCCCTCAATTTTATGAAATCCCCAATTTTCTTCAATTTCTCCCCTTCAAACTGACCGAATTTCATTTCTTCAAATTGGCTATTTAATCGAGGTTAATTACTCCAATTGAAGGTATGGATCAGTTCCTACACTTACATACGATTCAATTGAGCTTTGAACCGCGTCAATTGAGTCTGAATTGAGCTCAAACGGAGCTTCGCCGAAAAATTGTGTGTTGAGAGAGAAAGCTTCAAAAGCTTACCGTCGGAGGTGCGGCAGTCCAAGCTGTCTATCGGGAAAGGTAGCTCTCTTCCTGATGTACCTTCTATGATCAAGAATTTCTACAATTGACCTCGAATCGAGGAAGACTTTCATCAGTAATTTTTTGTAGTTTCTCTCTCTAACTTCGATATGTAATGACTGAGAAAGGCCGAATTGGCTTACCTTTCATCTCCGTTGAGGTCGTATGAGGGTTGGGGAGGCTTGGTTTGACTGGAAGAGGCTGAATTTGGCCGATTTCAGCTCGGCCGAAATAGGGCATGTAAACCCCGCACATTTGAGTTAAGGAAAATTGGGAAAAGAACCGATCAAACCGAATAAGAAAACCAAACCGGTTTACATTTGGGAATAAGCAATATAAAAATTTACAACTTTCGGTTGATCCAAATGATTTATTAAACATTGGAAAAGAAACTTAAGACAAACTAGAAAACAAAAACCAAATTGGTTCAGGTGAACTAGATTCTATAAGAACTTCAAAGTTAAGCGTGCTTACATGAGAGTAGTGTGAGGATGGGTGACCTAACCAATAATTTATGGCAATATTAATACTAGTAATACTATATAAAGAGGTCATCCCCATTTCATTCTCCTCACACCTGAACACTTCTCTCTCTCTCTCTCTACTACTCCATTTCCCGGTAAAGCTCGAACCAGAGCTTTGACTTGAACAAAGGTCGGACTCTTTAGAACCGGGGAGAAGACAGCTATCTAATAGCAAACTCCAATCAATCCGAGAATCGTTGGAGAAGCGCCAACATGATAGAATAGTGAAGCAACTCCGGCGGACCGAAGCTGCCCTATTTCGGCCAAGCTGAAATCGGCCATTTCAAGCCCTCCTCATGCCAAACCAAACCCTCCCAACACTTCCTCAGCCTTTCCACGGCCGAATTAGGACCAAAATATAAGCCAATTCGGCTCCCCTTTATAATTTTTGATCGGTGCTAGAGAGAAAGTCGACCGAATTTCAATGACAAAATTCTAATCCAATTCCGCATCAATTGATACAATACTTGATTTTAGGATGAACCTCAGGACGAGACCTATCTGCCCAGATCGAAAGCTCAGACTGTCGTGCCTTCACCGGTGAGTAATCGAAGCTTTCTCTCTCTATAGTCTGTTTTCCAGCAAAGCTCCGTTTGAGCTTGTTCCGACGTTAAAATTTGCAATTCAAAGTTTCTTACAATCGTATGAAAATATAGGGAATCAATTTCAACTCCAATTTTAATAATTAGAAGTGTTTGATCGGTCAATTTGATAAAATCAAATTCGGTAGTGTTGAAGAGTTGAAATTGGGGGAAAATTTGGGGATTTTCGAAATTCAAAGGGGCCAAAATACAATTTTATGAAATTGAAGGTCAATTGGGCATGAGAATAATGTTGGAGGACCAATTGAGGAATTTTGGAAATTTTGGGGAAAAACTTACCATTTTTGTGAAAGAAGGGCAAAATGGTAATTTTGGAAAAATTGGAACCAAATTGGAAATTTGGAAAATTAAACCCCTTTTTGGTGAAATTGAATAAATTGAGGTCCCATGATAAATTTTAAAAGTTACGGGACTCAATTTGAGGGAAAACCGACATTAGGGACTTAAAGTTAAAGAGAAATAACTTTAGGGACCTAATTGCAAATAACTAAAAGTTTGGGTTTTCTCATTCATTAATGAATGAAGGCTGTTATGCCGAGTAATAATGAACAAGGTTGTTCATATCGTGTAGGAACGTTAAATACCGGAAACGCCAGCAAGGACAAGCTCGCAAGAATATAAAGAACCAGTCTAGTGGAATTCACGGCATTAACGGGTGAGTGGGTTTACTAATATCATACCCGGTTGGGGATGATATGTGCCTCAATATAAAAACCCACTGTTTAGTGGTATTTTAATCATCACTACTTAGAGAAAGTGATGTGAAAGTTATGCAAAAAAAACTACTTACGGGTTGTAAGTAGATCATACCCGGTTGGTATGATGAGACTTCCTCGAAGGAAGTTGAAAACCCGTTCATCGGTTATGAACGGAGATGTCCTTATACCGGTCGGTATGATGGACAGTAAAAACCTATTTTTGTCGGAAGTGCTCTCCCCTGACTATGTGCTAATGCTTAAACAATCTGGGAGACCTTCTCGACGGGAGCTCGAATAGCTCTAATAGGCCGGGGGCCTCGATTTTAGAACTTGGGGCTAAATGCCCGAGTTTGAAAATCTCATATAGTGGGCCCAAGGCCAGTTGGCATGAGCAGGAGCTCGTAAATGAACATGATATATGTGCCATAAAACTTAATAAGTGAATTGTTTGGCCATGGTACCAAGATAGGACCGACATGCTCAGTCAACTAGCGACAGTGCGACATGACAGGACGAGGACTAGTCAAGACAAACAGCTGTGGGTTAAGTTGAGAGTCGAGGCTGTTGGACTAGTGGCACCACAGACTACATGGGAATATAAGAAAATATTGTTTGTGCATGCACTGTGAGTATGGGATCATCAAGACGCCCATGAGGAGTAGTGATGCGTCCTAAGGGCACTAGACGACCTGGTGGCTATAAGGGCAGTTCGTCGTTCCAGGTGTTTGTGCGAAATTTGGAGTAGCACGAAACGCATGAGACCGGGGTGGGGACAGGATGAGGTCTCTGTCCTCATACGGACATGAAGAAGTGATTTCGGGATTGTGGGTAGGATGTCACGTACATCCACTCATTCCCAAGGTAGAAGTAGTCGTACTTCTATCTGGGTGGCAGGAAAAGTCACTCCAAAGCCACTAGCGGGTTCAGTAGTGATACTGACTTGCGAATGTGTGTAATCTTCATGATGAAGGATGTGTGTTGGGCGATGACACACCGTGGTAACTAATAAATAATGGAAAAATACAAATTTTTAAATGATGGGATTTTTTAAAACAAAGGAGTCTGGCACACTCCATATAAATGTTTTTCTTAAAAGTCAAAAGCTTTTAAAAACCCATTCACTGAGTAGTCGTACTCACCCCCTCCCTTATATCCCTTTCAGGAAATCCCGAAAAGCCTCCCCTTAAAGACCGTCAACTAAGATGCCTGTAAGACAGGTATGTAAAGTTTTAAATTTCATACAGTTTTGATTATGGTATTCCAGGAAAAATGTGCAAGTTAAAGGACGCCTTACTCTTTACGGTTTATGATAAGGGGAGACCCTTTAATAAACCGGGAGAGTGGCAGGTTGATCATGGGGATCCGACCAAACCGGGTCGGGGCGTGACAGGGCAGCTTCAGTCCTTCGAAGCTACTTCACTGTTTGATTCCACTAGCACTTCTCCAGCGGTTATCGGGTTGAACGGAGGTTGCTGTCAGGTAGTTGACTTCCCCTGGAGTCTAAAGAACCCAACCTTGCCTTCTGAGGATGAGAAAATTACCCAAGTCAGAGCTCTTATTTGAGCTTCATCGAAAAATGGAGCAATTGAGAGAGAATGGAGATTTCAGGTGTAAGGAGGATGAATGGAGAGGAATTCTTTATATAGGGAGCTCGGCACACTCTGCCCGACCATTTCACATCTTGGTTAAGATTATCCTCACCCTGAATCATCCTGAATGGAGATGATTTTCTTTCACTGAAACTATCTATTTTTGCATTGAATGAACAGTGTTGTCATCTGAAAGAAGAAGACTGATTCTGAACCGGATCGGACCGGTCTGACCGGTTAAATGCATAAATCAGTCGATTTAGGCCTGATTTGGTCGGTTTTCTCAAAATTAAAAATTTCTAAATTCATTCTCCATCTAATCGTGTCTTTAATTCCCCAATTTTAATATTTTAAGTGTAAACCCCCGCCCTTTTTAGTTGAACTGGTTAAATCAGGTGAGAAAATTGAACTGGTTCACAAACCTGATTATCAGGAAATGGCAATTTGGAAATTTACAACTCACAGGTGATCCAAAGGGTTCATAAAACTTTGAAGAACCTTAAGACAAATTAGAAGAGAAAAATCAGACCGATTTAGATGAACCGGATCCAACTGGATTGAACCAGTTTATGAAACCAGGAAATTTGTTGATCCCGAGTGAA
The DNA here is from genome assembly GCA_030064425.1 of Trapa bicornis. Classification (NCBI taxonomy): domain Eukaryota; kingdom Viridiplantae; phylum Streptophyta; class Magnoliopsida; order Myrtales; family Lythraceae; genus Trapa; species Trapa bicornis. The sequence goes on along the minus strand of CM057761.1, from coordinate 8,954,335 downwards.
CTAAAAAGTCCCAAAAGTCATGAAAATGGACTTGAGAATGAATTGGAGATGAAAACCAAACCGGTTCATATGAACTGGATCCAAACCAGATTGAACCCGTTTGAACCATTATTGAACTAAATTCTAAATTCATTTTTCTAGGTGGCTTAAAAAATTCAAATTTGAGATTTGAGGCTACATTGGATAGAAAATGAATTTATATGAATTTAGAAATTTTTAGATTTGAAAAACTTAGTTGAATGGGGCCAGTTTAAACGTTGAACCTGGTTTGTATCGCTCCGGTCCGGTTCGGAATAATGTCGTCTTCTTCCTTTAGATGACAGCATTGTTCACTCCCCAAAAAATTGAAGTAGTGTCAGCGAAGAAGAAACGTTTATGTTTAGTATGTTTCAGACCATCAATGTCGGTCATAAAGGTGTCAAACGGATGGCCAATGAGTCTCCGAGCTCCCTATATATAGAATCCCTTCCCATTCATCCTCTCCACAACTAAAAACTCAACTCTCTCTCAACAGCTCCATTTTCCGGTGAAGCTCGAACTAGAGCTCTGACAAGGGCACTTTTTTTAGCCAAACAAGGTGAGGTCAGGTTCTTTAGAACCGAGGAGAAGTCAGCTACACGTCTATAGTCTTCGTTTGCTCTGAGGGTTGCTAGAGAAGCGCTAGCATAATGGAATAGTGAAGCAACTCTGGTGGACCGAAGCTACCCTATTTTGGCCGAGCTGAAATCGACCAATTCAAGCCCTCCTCAAGCCAAACCAAGCCCTCCCAACACTTCATCAACCCTACCACAGCTGAATTAGGACTGAAAGATAAGCCAATTTGGCTCCCCTCTATAATCTCCGACCGGTGCTAGAGAGGTGTGTTTGACCAGTCAATTTGATGAAATCAAATACGGCTATGTTAAGGAGTTGAAATTGGAGGAAAATTTGGGGAAAATTGGCGATTTTTGAAAATTCGAAGGACCAAGATGTAATTTTATACATTTGAGGGTCAATTGGGCATGGTAAAAATGTTAGAAGGGCCAATTGAGGGATTTTAGAATTTTTGGGGTGAAATTTACTATTTTTCTAAAGGAAGGGCAAAATGGTAATTTTGGAAAAGTTAGGGGACCAAATTGGAAATATGGGAAATTAAACCCATTTTTGTGAATTTGAATAAATTGAGGTCCTAAGATAAATTTTAAAAGTTTTTGGACTCAATTTGAGGAAAAATCGGCATTAGGGACTTAAAGTTAAAGAAAAATAACTTTAGGCACCTAATTACAAATAAATAGAATGTTTGGTTTTCTCATTCATTTGGAATGAATGAAGGCTATTAGGTCGAGGGATAATGAACAAGGATGTTCATATTGTATAGGAATACGAAGTACTAGGAACTCTAGCAAGGACAAGTTCGCGTGAATACAAAGAACCGGTCGAGTGGAATTCACTGCATTAACAAGTGAGTGGGATTTTATATCATACCCGGTTGGGGATGATAAGTGCCTTGAAATGAAAACCCACTACTTAGTGGTATTTTAAACATCACAACATAGAGGAGTGATGTGAAAATGATGCAGAAAAACTACTTATAAATCATGAGTAGATCATACCCGATTGGTATGATGAAGCTTCCTCAGATGAAGTGGAAAACCCGTTCATCAGTTATGAGTGGTGGTATCCTCATACCTGTTTAGTATGATGGATAGTTGAAAACTTATTTTTGTTAGAAGTGTTCTCCCCTGACTGTGTGCCACTTCTTAAACAATTTGGGAGACCTTCTTGATGGGAGCTCGACTAGCTCTTATAGGCTGGAGGCCTTGGTTTTGGAACTTGAGGGCTATTATGCCCAGTTTTAAAAATCTCGAACAGTGGGCCATAGGCCAGTGGGCACGAGCAGGAGTTCATAAACAAACATGAGATATGTGCCATAAAACTTTAATAAATGAATTGTTTGGCCATGGTACTAAGATATGACAACATACTCAGTCAACTAGCAGCAGTGCAACATGACAGGTTGACGGACTAGTTAAGACAAATAGTTGTAGGTTGAGTTGAGGGTTGGGGTCGTTGGACTAGTGGCACTACATATTATAAAGCATGGTGTAAAAATACTGATTGTGCATGCACTATGATTACGGGACCTTCAAGACACCCAAGAGAGGTAGTGATGTGTTATACGAGCCCTGGATGACCTAGTGGATATAAGGGCAGTTTGTCGGACTAGGTGACCATGTGAAATTTGGAGTAGCATCAAGCGCATGAGACTGGGGTGGGTACAGGATGAGGTCTCTGTCCTCATATAGACACGGAGAATTGATTTCGGGATTGAGGGTCGGATGTCTCGTACATCCACTCATTCTTAGGGTAGAGGTGGATGAATTAGGGAGAGAGATGATGAGGGTCGGCTCCCGATATGTGTGCTTTGTTGTGATTGTGACTGGGTCAGGAATCAAGTGGGGAGACCCAAGTCCGGGGTTATTGGACCATTTGTTTGAAAAGAGAAGTTAGCTTCCGTAGAGTCGAGCTCCCGGTGTTTGTGCATAAATCATTTAAGGGGTGTTAATCAATGGGGGCCTGAACTCCCATGTCTATTTATGTTTTTAGCATGTTAATTTGGTGTGCATTCTTGTGTGCAAAATGGTGGGGAGTCGGGCATGTGTTGCACTGAGCTCCTAGTAATGTAGTGCATGTAGCACCATTACGAAAAATGGCCATGAGTACCATATTATGACCTATAGTTATGTGATTGTTATTTTATACCGGTATGGAAGATCAGGGGCGACAGATGGATGCCTTCGCGGCTGTGCCATCGCTCACAAGGAAAATGGAAAAAAGATTAAGGGAGTGCACAATGTAATGTTCCATGTTTCCCGGGATACCCAAAATACATACGACATCATCCCATTAAACCTCTATGACAGATAGTTGGGAGAGATTAGTCGTATGTGTAGGGGTAATGGGCCGGCGAGATGTGGATTATGTGGTCATGACCTGGGTGCTAAGACACAAGATATGAGTATGGAGAAGGTTCACAACCCCCATACTTCAGTCCTTGATTGATGTCATCCTGAGAGGATGGTGTATTTTGGGGAGTTGTTTTTATATGTGGGGTCTGAGTAGCCCAATTGATGTACAGGCCTGAGTACCATATTTTGTGCAGGAGAGCGGTCACAAGGTAGCAAGGATCCTGAGGTGCTAAGGCACCAAGCTGTGAGGTGACACAAGTGAAGTGCTAGTGATGGGAAGAGTGCCCTAGGGCCTCCCACAGTCCAACTCCCTACCTAGGATCTCACGAGTAGCAATCCTTTACCAACGGAATATGATTGTGTGTTTAGGGCCATGAGTACTTATTGTTGTGTGCTAATGCCTAAGTTGTCGGTTTGAGGAGCGGGTCATCCAACCCAGAAGTGTGCTCGATCGTAAGTAGTGTTTGTATGCGGGACTAAGTCCCATTGGTTGCATTGATGAATTAAGGGTTTTGGAACACATGAAAGTAAAAAGGGTGAGACTAAGCGTAACCCCAATCGTAGAATAAGATACGAGTCGGAAGGCCCGAGATCATATCTCAAGGGGAAAAAGTAAATCACAGGTCTCACAATGGTAATGCGAGTATTAGGAGTAGGTTATATTGCTAGATGGTTTATAGGAAATGTCTAGGTCGTAAGTCATGTATTGGCATAACGTCAGCATCCCACTCACTAAGTTGTGAGCTCACCCCTCCCCTAAACATATATGTAGATAAACTAGAGGAGCATGGGAAGTGAAAAGGAGGGGAGGTCAGGACAGAGACTCCCTTACAAGAGGTAAGTACACCTCTCGCTTATAAAGGTTTGAGTTACCTATCCTATCATGCTACCACTATTCCCATGATTTTTGAATAAATCACTTCTAAAGTTTCCCCATGAGGGACTTCGATATAAAAAGTGGAAATTTCAGTTGCATTTTAACTTGCTATATAATTCTGATCCTTGGTCCTATCAGCATTACCTTGGTGTTATAACATGTGTCCCTAGTCAATTGTCAGACAAAAAAAATCCACATTATCGGGAATTTACCAATGGGAGTATGACACATGTCCTTAGTCAACGTTCAGCTGAGAAAAATCTCCGTCATCAGAGCTGTCCAATGAAAGGTTGACACATGGTAAATATGCTAAGTCAGCAACCAACTAGTATATTCAAGAAAGATCGACAATTCAAGTGTTAACATGTGGAAAGGGCATGTCGGATGACCACAACTAATAAGAAGAGGGGACGTGGCATTGGAATAGTGTGTTAGGTGGGAAAGTTAATAAAATTAAATCAATCAATCAAAGAATGCCATGTGGCAAAGTCAACAATGGTCATCCAATAGTCAGATTCAATCAACTGCCACATTGGATAGAGCAATCAATGGGAGGTCGCCACATGTCCAGTAAACGGGTCAACAGATAACTCAGACACTAAGTAGCATATTGCGTCAGAATGCCAACCAAATACAATGTGCCATATGACAGCTCGTTCATGCAAAGTTCACATGCACACCCATAGTCATCTTTAATCTCTAATCAATCGAAGAGAAGGAAGGTCGAACAACTGCATTAACTTTGTTGGCCATTAACTCCATTCGACAAGGCCTTATCAAAGAGTTAATGGCTAGTCCATGGATGAATGGATATGAACATCAGTCCCGAACTTCCTATATAAAGAGTTTCACTCCTTTCATTCTCTCCACACTTCAAAAGCTTAAAGAACTCGAACTGTGCTGTTTTTTTATCACCTACAAACCAGAGCTCCGACTTGGGCAGTTTTTTCACCTCCAAAGATGAATTTGAGTTCTGTAGATTTCAGTAGAAGTTCTCTACATGACTGCATCCTCCGTTCACCTCGAGTATCATTATAGAAGACCGGCGAGCTCATATAGTACCACTATTCTTTTGGTCGTCGACAACTAGAGTAACTTGAACTTAATTCAAGTTGTCCTCCAGCCCCTATAACCAAACCAAGCTCTCTAAACCTTCCCTAGTAGAGTACACACCTTCCCTGCACCACTGTGGCAAGTCCCTACTGCTGCTATTCACCATAAATTACTGTTCCAAATGCGTTTTACCTGAAAATTTATCAGATAAAATTCTCATAGCTTAGGCCACCTATTAAAGTGTGGTTTAATCCACGGAGTATCCCTAGGAATAGAGTAATATTCTTGTATAAAAAACTACGACCACCAAGTTCTAACTAGTAAGTAATCACCTAAAATTAGTTTTATATTACTTCGACATATCATAAACTAGAAGTCGTTTTCTATTTTTTGAGCATAGCAAACACCAAAAGTTGTTTTGTTTTATTTTGTGGCTATAGGGGAAACCAAAAAATGTATTGAGCTCGAATTTAAAATACAATATATATAAATGAGAAATATGTTGAGAGATATATATACCGGATAATTGGTATAAAACATGAAATTCTCTAACCATACCCAATGGGTTTCATATATTAATGAGTTTGGGTACGAGAAAATAGATCAGACGGTCGTGTGATCAGGTCCGGGTACAGAGATGATAAACATAACTACTATTTTTTTTAATTAATAATAAATCAAAAATCATTTTAATATAAATATAATTTGAACACAAACCTAGTATATGAAATGAGGTAATTTTACCAATTAAACTAATTTAAATTATTTAATATATTTAAAATATAAATATTATAGTATAAATTTAATTAAACAGGAAAATTTAACATTTTGAATTTTAGGTGAAAAATTTAATAGAATCCAAAAATGTATTTATATGTCAAAATATTTTTATTTTAAATAAATAATTAAATTAACAATAAGTATAGTATTATTATTAATTTGATTATATATTTGAATTTATTTGTTAATATAATATATTTTGGTTATAAATTTGTTAGTATTCGAATGAATTCAACTATAACAAATACTGTATTTAATATTAGTAAAACTTGGTGTACTTAATAATCCAATCCAAAATTAATTGAATTGGCCTGATTACAAAATCGCATGATGAGTACATTTGAATCTGATACACATACAATTAATTTTTTGATCACTTTTATTTTCACAGAGATGTTTTATTTATATGTTTAAAATAAAATAAAATATTAATGAAATAATATTATAATATAATATTAACTAATAATATTATATTATAATAAAATGATATAGTATTTTAACAAAATAATGGTTAATTATTGGAAAGAAGGGCACGAGAGAGGGTGAGCCTTTTCTTTTGGGAGAGGGTTGCATCACTAGTACACACTCCTAACTCTATATAAACTTTTTTCTTCATCTCAACCAAGAGATAGATTTTTGTTGAGCAAAAAAACCGAGAGAAAGATTTTGTGATTGAGCTCGTTACCCTCTCACGATCTCCTTTCAGGTCATCACTTCACATCATCGTGGCTGACGGTGGTTTGCAGATAATTTTCCGATGTTTCAAAGAGCCATGAAGCAACCATTGAATTACACTACTTCCACGAGTCAACATTTAGATCATCCTTGTGAGGTCACGGGATCTTGCCTTCAACAAAACTCAGCAAGTTCTTGGCACTCAAGCTTATACGCATCTGAGACTATGTGAGGTAATTTGGACAGTTTAATTGACCCAAGATGAGAAGATTGCCTGGATTGTCTAATGAACCCAACACAACGTGTTTAGATTCTTTCTCTCGATCCCCAAAAGCGAGGTGGAGCCCATGGGAGTCGAATGAGCTTTATTGATATGAATTAGGACCATGGGCAGACCAACCCATCCATACATATAAGATCTACGTTCTTTGTTCACCTTTTCAGAGGTAGTCATAAAAGGTTGATTCGTAATAAATAATAAAAGACTAAGAAAAAGGCTAGATTAAGATGTGCTTCCTTTGGATCATTGATATAAAACTCAAAATATTACTCTTTTTTCTAGGTTTTGGATATCATTATCTCTCACCTTCACAAACTCTCGTACTCTTTCAGCCCCTCATTCATCTCATCGTATTTATGACAACAACTCAAAATCCAAAAGTGAAAAAGAAAAAGGAAAGAAAAGAAAAAGTAGTTAAGAAGATGAAAAAGAAAGAAAAAGGAAGTCACTCGTGAGAATTCCTTTTACACATTAGCTCTTTTTTTCAGGGTGTCCACTTGAATATGCTCTTTCTCTACGTTGATAAATAGTACAAAATATATGTTATCGATTAAATATATATTTAAAAGTAATTATTTATAATTAGTAATTTTTTTTAAACTTATAAATTAATAACATTTTCTATTTTATTTAATATAAAATTATATTCTCAACCTTATTTATTTTATTTAATATTAAATAATATTCTTAACTTTATATAATTTTCACTTACAATTTTCAACACACTATCAACCACTATATATAATTCGAATATAAGTTTTACAATAAGTTTAATCTAAATATTTTTTCCCCAAACTCCTACACATGAAAAAGGTTGCAGTCACAGTTGAGATAAGGTGTGACCCCAATACTATATTAAAAGGAAGGAGAAGGGAGGAGGAGAAGGTACTTCAACTTGACAGGCATCACTCAGCTTTGCACTTGCAGATAGAGAGGAAATTGATCCTCTAAATCATCTTATCATTATTGGTAAATGTAATGAATAGCTTTTAATTAATTATATTGATGATTTATTAAACTCAGTGCTTCCTTGATGCAATTATTAAATTCGAGGCTGATGCTTGTTCAGCCCTTTCTCTCTGTCTTATCTCTCGTGACTCCCAATCTCCAAACCTCCTTGTTTTCCTCCCATCGCAACCCTCTGGGTTTCAACTTCTTCGTTCAGTATGGAGAACGTAAAAAGTAAAGCAGGCAAAAACAAACATTATATTCATTTTCTGCCTCCTGCAGGGGCACTGCCCTTCCTTCCCTAGGCTTTTAATTTTCCCGCTCTACTCAATGTCTCTGTTACCGAATACTCCATCCTCTCTTCTCTCTGAATTCCTTGAAGGATCGGTTGATTTCAACTTTGTAAGCGCGTATCGAATTAAGCTTCCTGTTAGTTGTGAGCCTACTACTGCTCCTTTTTGGTTGTATTTGGATATTATCATCGCGGCTATCTGTGGATTTTAGTTACTAGATAACCCCAATTTTGCTGTCAAATGTACTGGTATCAACACAGCTGCTCTGTTTTCCACCATCTTCTTCCTTAGCGAAGTGAATAAGACATGAACTCCAGAAAGCGGATATCTGTTCAACTTCAACCCACTAAATCAACTCCAGCTCGGTATAAAGTATGTGGTTCTTCTTTATGGTCGCAAAATTTTTATATCCTTTTACTGATGTTGTTTTTCAATTTTTTGACATCCTTCACAGTTCAAAAATTATAGCACTTCCCTTTAACCATGCACAATATATATAATAAGAGCTATTATAGTATGAACTTTCTTCATTTCCTTTGAAGTTCAAGTTTGTATCCTCTATGTTACTCTATCAATTAGAGACTTGCTGTTAGCCATGCTTAATTTAGTAAAAATCAGTCGTACTCCAAAGTATAAACCTGGCCTTTGAACAAGATCATTCAAAGCTCTTTCTGTGAAGTTAGCTGTAAATATCTAAGTCTTTTGATTATTTAGATCTAGGCCAGACATGATGTTGTTTTTCAACTTTTTGAACATTGAAATAGTAAACTTTTTGCAAATTTCAATGTTAATTGTGATTAAGTAGAGAAAGCGATCCCTTTTGATCAAAATCCCAATTGGGTTTCTTGCACCAGTCTCGTAAAAGAATATCTCTTCATCTTCTCTTTATTCCCTCATCGATCAGCCTCTTTACCTTTTGACCCATTTCTCTGTGTTTTCTGTGCCTCACTTTTTGCACAGGAGAGAATGGAGAAACCAGGAGCCAAATTCCTCGGCCCTGAGAAAACTATGACAAGCAGACGGCGACTGAACTTAGAGAAGAAGCTGGCATTGCTTCAAGATGTACAACAACTTCGCATCTCATATTCCAATGCAAATCCTGTTCTTTTGTGCTTCTCCATTTTTCCATGTTTCTGTTTTCACACTGCAATCTCTCGGTACTCTTCTGCAGGTGGACAAACTAAAGAAGAAACTAAGGCATGAAGAGAATGTGCACAGGGCTTTAGAAAGGGCTCTTACTCGACCGCTTGGAGCTCTTCCTCGCCTACCCCCTTTTCTTCCTCCTTATGTCAGTACAGTACTTGCCACTCTAGTTGTTAGTTTGCTTGTTTGCATATATTATATAAAATTTTCTTTTTGAACCATAATCCAATGAGCTCTTTTTTAATATGCAATTGCATAATACAGTACCCCTAAGTTCCGTTGCATTTCACTTTATAGACACTAGAACTGTTAGCTGAAGTTGCCCTTTTGGAAGAGGAGATTGTTCTGCTTGAAGAGCAGGTGGTGAATTTCCGGCAGGGCCTATATCAGGAGGCTGTCTACATTTCTTCCAAACGGAGTTCCGATAACATGAGTGATTCCATAGATGATTTTCCTGTCAGTTGGGCAAGACATGAGCGGTCCAAGTCCCTCTCCCAGAGCGAGTTCAGTTCCCTTGCTTCTGCTTCGGGAATTCGGCCTTCTCTTATGAGAAGCACATCGTGCAGGAAGTTGTTGAATGGAAAGTCGGCATTGAAGAGACTCAATTTACCTCCTCTGTCAATCCCAGAAGGTATCCAAGGAAAGGAGAAATGCACTTTGGCAAATTCTGCAAAAGGTGGACACTATCTGAGGAAGATCTCACCGAAATCTGCTGCACTAGTCAAGAGAACCCCAGTAAAGAAAGCTTCTTCTTCTGATAGTCCTTCCAATTCAATGAAATTGAAGGTATTATAGTTGTGCATTTTGTAGGAATAATAATGACAATAAGGTATACTAAGGTACAATGCTCATATACCTTGGTATGAGCACAAACTTTCTGCACACCTAGTTGACCAAAGAAGTATCAAGAGCATTAGTCCAAATTCATTTTGTGAAATAGTATTGTATGATAAGGGGTTGAGTACATATATACTTAAAAGTCATTAAGTTGTAATTAGTATAACATATCCAACCTTATAAATTCACAACACTTCTCTATTTTTCTCTATTTTATTCAATGTGAGATCATATTCTCAACAAATTTGAAACATTCCTTCTTATACTTATGATTGCCATCCAAGTGCATCAAGAGACAACTCTTTCATATCTTGATGAATGTCGATCTCTATTTCACTTATATGTTGCAGATAAGAGTTACTATTTGACTGTTTTTCTATATATATTAACTGTGGATTCTTAATTTTTCAGCTGGAGGACAGATTTGTAGATCATGAAATGGCACATGAGTGCCAATTGAACTCCTCAGTGGATCAATCATGGAAAGGGAACAATTTCACACCCAACAAGATCTCTGAGGAAATGGTTAGATGTCTATGTAGTATCTTCTGGAGGTTGAGCACAAAAGAGGGTAAAGCTCATGGCCCCAAGGACTCGTTAGCAGAATATCATGCCTGGGATTATTACAACACTTCTCCTGGAACTCCACATCGAGATATCAGTTCCTACAACCAATTGTTAGCAGTTGAAGCGAGTTCCATAGATGTCAGAAGAAAAGTGAATGCTCTGTTAATAATCCATAGACTCAAGTTGGTTAATCTCATCTTGCATCTTGCTTTCATGGAACAGTATGGTCAACTTGACTTAAGACCCTTGTGTTTGTGAATTGCTATCAGGTTCCTGCTTGGGAAGCTTGCAACTGTTCTTTTAGAAGGGCTTAGCCATAGGGAGAAGCTTGCGTTTTGGATTAACACTTACAATTCTTGCATGATGAACGTGAGTCACCCTCCACGTGTATTTTCATTACTGAAGAACTGAGGGATGTAAATTTCTCTTGACTTCAGTTTAAGTGTTTCAGGCATTCTTAGAACATGGCATACCTGACACTCCCGAGACTGTGGTTGCGCTAATGCAAAAGGTAATCAGATCTTTTCTTGTACATATGTACTAATAAAATTTTGCTCATTCTGTTCATTAGATTCTGATCATGTATCAGGCTACAATCGATGTGGGTGGTTACTTGCTGAATGCAATAACAATTGAGCATTTTATACTGAGATTGCCATACCACTTAAAATTTGTAAGTCCCTGCACCTTTTTCTATATGCTGTTGATTCATATATCGCATGTTTTGGGTTCCTTGTAAGTTTGTGAATGGTTATCTCTCTATTGATCAATAGACATGTCCAAAAGCTTCAAAGAATGATGAGATGAAGGTACCAAGGGTATTCGGGCTGGAGTGGTCTGAGCCCCTCGTCACATTCGCTCTCTCCTGCGGAAGCTGGTCCTCCCCTGCAGTAAGTTTCAAATTTAACACCATCTAATTCCTCTGTTCACATTGTGGATTCATTCAATATCTCACAGTTTCTGAGATCAAACATTTTTTTAACAAAACCATGATTTTGTCAAGCATTGGATCCTTAAGTTCATTGACCATTCTGGTTATTCTCTCTTTCATATGGGTCAAACTAGTTAGCACTACTAGTTATACTCTGATAATGGCTGGTTTTGCCTCCTTAAGGTGCGTGTATACACTGCATCTCAAGTTGAGGATGAGCTTGAGGCAGCAAAGAGGGACTATCTCCAGGCAGCAGTTGGAATTTCAAAGGCAAATAAGTTAATAATCCCAAAGTTATTGGATTGGTACCTTTTAGACTTTGCAAAGGATATGGAATCACTGCTTGACTGGGTCTGCCTTCAGCTACCAGACGAACATCGGGCCATAGCCCTCAAGTGCTTGGAGAGGAAGGTAGTAGGAGAACCACTCTGCAACCTTGTTCAGGTGGACCCTTATGACTTCAGTTTTAGGCTTCTGCTCCCACGGCAATAAAAGCAGCATAATGGAGTGGAGATGGAGTCTGAAGGGAAATGTCTTGCATTTGTTGCAAAGTAAAAATGTGGATAATCTCTGTTGCTGCAAGTTATAGCGATAAAATATCATATACATGGTTGACATTGCGGAGGGTGTATATATCCTATTGATTTGGCACTTGTAAATGAACTTTCTGAGTTAAAAATCATCTGCTATTCTGTGGGTGGTGGATCATCTTGCTGGGAATTTTGACATGGTAAAACAGCATGGCTGGTTTGAGGAGTTGCAATTGTTTTGAGAAGTTTTTTATCACATCGAGCCCTGGTTGTATGTGTGCTTTACGCTTTTCCACCTTTTCTTCCTACAGGTACTCGTTAGATTATGAGAGTCCAAGGTCGAAAGCTGAAATGACTTGAAATCTTGCTCATGTTGTGCCAGAAGGTTCAGTGATATATCAATTAACTGTTGCAATGTTTCGTTGATACATTAAGTAACTGTTGCAACGTAAGAACCAAGTGAAAAGGTTTTTTTTAAGTTGATATACTAAGTCTTGAATGCATCTTAGTATGCATAGTCAATCTTGTGTTACTTATTGAGCAAAAAAAAAAAATCTAAAAAATCTTGTGTTACTTATTTAGGCAAAAAAATCATGAGTGAAGGACATCAATATATTTTGGGTAAAACTTACATGGGTGTAAATATAATGTTGGTTAGTTATTATTAAATATTGAAAATATAATATTTTATTAAATAAATTATTTCATCGGTATATAAAATACATAATGCGAAATATAATATATAAAATACATAATTTAAATATATATTATAACTTATTAATATTAAATACTTCAACTGTGGTGATAAATATCTATATTTCTCACATTTTATAAATATTATCAAATTATTTAAAATCTAAATATTTAATTAATTAATTAATGAGTTAGTTGTACACTATTTTTCATATATTATAGTTCTACAATTTTAATATTAATTTTTTTATAAAAAAATCGATCAATTTTTATATATTTAATAATATAATGCTAAAATGAATTGTTAACAATATTGATAGTAGCCTTGTTATAACACCACAATTTTATTGGTTATTCTCCAAAAAAATAATTTTATTAATAAATTTTTTATTCAAATTATCTAACAAATGGTTTGACCCATTGATATGTACTATATATTACCTCCAATGTACACAATAGATAGACATATACCTTTTATCATGTACAACCTAATATGAATTACAAAACTCTTACACTCTAGTGTTACTCCGAGTTTTAAACCAAAATCCGTTACACAACCTCCTTTTTAAATATTTTAATATCCCTATGGTGGCCTCTCATTGATATGTCATATGATCATACATATATTTACTTATAATACTGACTATATATGTGATATCATGCCATACATGATATAGATAGATAAATTGTCTCACAATTCTTTGGTATAATTTTTTATCCACTAGATTACTTGATTGATCACATAACTTATAATTCGATTATATTAGTGTCGAATATATTTGATAACCTAACACACATGTCTTAATGAGTAGATCGTGTGTATACTTTATTTGAGAAAGTACTATAATTTTCCTAGAACTGACAATCTCAATACTGAGAAAATACTTAAGAGAACCCAAGTCTTTCACCTCAAATTCTTTGCTCAATTATTTTTTCAGCTATAATATCTCAACACTATCATCCTCAATTATAATAATGTTATTCACATATAGGACAAGGATAGCGACTCAACCATTAGAGTATCGATAAGAAATCGTTTGGTCTCTGTTACACTATGGTAACCCATTTTAACCACTGCATGTTAGAATTGGTCAAATCATGCTCTTGGTGACCGCTTGAGTCCATATAGAGATTTCTTCAACATATAGACCTTTCTCGCAGTTTTCATTGTACCAAATCCTGACAAAATTTCTATATATACATACTCTTGTAGGTCTATATGAAAAAATGAATATTTTACATTCATTTGATGCATGTGCATCCGAAGTTAGCAACACATAAAATAAGGATTCTAATAGTGCACATCTTAACAATTGGTGCAAAAGTCTCATAATAGTCTATTTCATATGTTTGACTATAACCTTTTGCCACCAATCTTGCTTTGTACCTCACAACTTCACATTCATCATTTTGTTTCACATTGAATACCCACTTATATCCTACAACTTTTTCTCATTTGAAAGTTGTGCAAATTCCCATATTTTATTTTCCATCTCTCCAGAAACCCTTCTAGCTTATAGGTCTCATGGTCGCAACTCCCTAGTGGTGACAAATCTTAGAGCTATCTCTATGTCTCCTAAGACAATTCAGCTACATCACGTCCTAAGCCTTTAAATATGCAAAAACTAAAAAATACCCGAAAATCCTATCCCCGATACCATATTGAATATTGGTAATATAATATTATATCAAACAAATTACATCGCAGATATGTATATATAGAAGACATAATTTACAAATATGTCCCTAACTTATTAATGTTGAAAAATTATTCTTTATTGTTACAAAGATTAAAGACTTTGTGAGTTTCTCTCATCATCGACACCCTTTCCCATAAACCCCTTTTTTAGAATCCTCGATATCTGAGAAAGAATGACGGAAGAGAGGAAACTTGTCACACCCTGACCCGATTTGGTTAGATGTTACATTTGTTATCATAGTTTTGGCAGGAGCAAGGCATAAAACAATAGAAAACAGTGCATCAGATTCTATTTTCCAAAATATGTTGTAATATATAATGTTGTGCATAAACTTGTAAGGATAAATAACATACCGATTTGGTATTTTATCTTTAAATATCCTTCTTAACATATTTAAGACCTAAAAGGGATAAGGGAGGTGGTGAGTTTACAACTCAGTGAGGGTCCTACTGACATTGTGACTTCATGTCCATGATTCAGCACTTACTTAAAAATACATACAGCTATCCTTTCCTTAAAACAAATGGGTTTGGACAAGCTACCACTTATATTCTCACTAAAAAAGATTTATTGGTTAGATCCATTGCTTGTATCTCACAAGCTTAAATTGAGTTTGATTGACAAATGAACAAGCTACAACTTGTTTATCATTGAAAAATAAATCTCCTTTACATTCACTTACATGTTCCTACAAGTTTAAGGTAAGTTCCTTCCTAGTTGAAGGGATTTTTCATAATTTAATTATGTAGACCTACCACCGTTTGCATCACACAAACACACAAACACCCTTTATCAATAAATGGATCAAACAATCGTAGAACATACCCTTAGAGGCTACATCCTCAATGTAAACCCTCTTCCTTTAAGGATAAGAAAATCGGGAAAAGAATCGGTTGATTCAAAAGAGAAAATCGAGCCATTTATCGAACTGAAACTGGTAAAGGAGGGGTAAAATGAGAAATCGAAAAATCCCAAGTGACTTAAAGAGTCATAAAAATCATGGGGAAGAACCATGGAACAAATTGAAAGAGAAAACTGAACTAGTTTAGGGTGAATTGGATCTGAACCAAAATGAACTAGATTGAACCGATTTGAACTATACATGAATCGATTTCTAAATTCATTTTTCTTGGTAGCTTAAAATGATCAAATTGGGAAATTGAAGCCACCATTGGATAAGAAATGAATTTAGACAGATTTAGAAATTTTTAGATTTAAAAAAAGAATCGGGCCTGAAGCGACTGATTTTTGCTATTGAACTCGGTTGGACCGGTCCATAATAGTGTCATCTTCTTCCTTGGGATGACAGAATTGTTTATTGGTTCAAAAACTTTCCATTTTCGGTGAGAGAAATATTACTCTGATCATGGAATTTTCGGGCGAGGATAAGCTCGATTAGAATGGAAACTAGTCGGACAGAGGGTCCCTGAGCTCCATTTATAAAGAGCACCCTCCATTCATCCCCCACACAACTCAAATCGCCCTCCTCTCCTAAGTGCTCCGTTTTTCGGTGAAGCTCAAACCAGAGCTCCAAATTGGACACTTTTCTTAACCCCAGAAGGCAAGGTCAGGTCTTACAAACTTTGGGGGAAGTTAGCTATATGACAACAACCTTCCTTCGACTCGAGGATTGTAGGAGAAGCGTCCGCTGAATCAAATAGTGAAGTAGCTCCAATGGTTCAAAGCTTCCCTGTTTTGGCCAAGTTGAATTTGGCCAAATTCATACCACTCCAGACAAACCAAGCCTCCCAAAAGTCTCTACGACCATCACACAACCTCCACAGAGGTGAAAGATAAGCCAATTTGGTCTTCCTTCATCGTTGCACATCGATGCTAGAGAGAGAAAGTGCTGAATTTCACTAACAAAATTCAATCTTATATGGACTTCAATTGTAGTGATTCTAGATCCTAGAAAGATCCTAAGGATGAGAGCTACCTCCCCAAATCAAGGGCTCAGACCGCTGCACCTCCAATGGTAACCTTTCAAAGCTTTCTCTCTCTACGAATATTTTTTTAGCAAAGCTCCGTTTGAGCTCGTTTCATACTTAAATTTTGCAATTCAAAGCTCCATTTGATCATATGGAAGTGTAGAAACCGATCCATGCCATCAATTGGAGCAATTAACCCCAATTGAACTACCAATTTGAAGAAATCAAATTCAGTCAAAAAAGGGGGAAGAAATTAGGGGAAATTATAGGGATTTAGAAAAATTGAGGGATCTCCATGCAATTTCTCAAAATTGAAGGTCAATTGGCAATGAGAAATATGTTTGGGGACCAATTGGTCAATTTTTGAAAGAATTGGGGTCAAATGGCTATTTTTGGAAAGTAGGGGCAAAATGGTAATTTTGGAAAATTGGGGGACCAAATTGAAAATTTGAAAAACTTGAGTCCCTTAAACAATTTTAAGTAAATTGAGGATCCAAAGAGGATATTGGAAACCTTGGAATTCAATTTGGGGGAAAATTTAACATTAGGGACCTAAAGTCAAGAAAAATGAACTTTAGGGACCTAAGTGCAATAAACCAACAATTGGGGTGGCGGCAATGGTATTGAGACAGGACCGACAATGTTTGATGGGGTGGTGGCAGTGCGTTAGAGCCAGGTCAACGAACCAGCCTAAATAAACAACTGTAGGTCGGGTTGAGTGTCGGGGCTGTTGGACCATTGGCACCAAAGAGAATGGCTTAATCATGAAAAATACTTATTTGTGCCTGCAATTATGGTACGAGACCATTAAGATGCCCTAGGGGTAGTGTTGGGTTCCAAATACTGTTGGATGACATGATGGAGATAAGGGCAATTCGTTGTGCAATTAGTCATGAAGCTCTAGGAGCATCTTGCGCATGAGACCGTGGTGGGGTTAGGATGAGGACTCCGTCCTCATACTGACACAAAGTGGAATTCAAGTCTAAGGATTAGACGTTTAGGACGTCCATTTAGACTCATGGTAGAAGTCTGGAACTTCTATCTAGGTGGGCAGCAAAGTCGCGCCGATCCCCAAGTGGGTGCAGTCTGGGACTGCCCTACGAATGTTTGTACCCTTCCTAATGAAGGGCATGTGTTTATTTGCTAAACGCCTCCCGAGACAAGTGGATGGCATAAGAGAGCTAAACACACTTAATATGAAAATGGGAAAAAGTCATGAGATTTGATCTTTGAGAAAAATCCTTGGGAAAAGGAATGGTAAACCTTGGCATGGTTCTAAACTAAATATTTTTTTTTGAAAACTCACTCCCAACACCCGCTCACTGAGTTGTAAAAACTCACCCCTCACTTTACCCCTTTTTAGGTAAAAGAGGTAGACCAACCTTAAAGACCCCTCGTAGTTGAACTATAAGACATGTATGAAAATTTTAATATATTCAGTTTTGTATAATGCTATTCCAGGAAAAATAGGAAAAAGGACGCCTGACTCCTCACGATTTAGAAGGGGGTGAAACCCTTCATAGACCAAAGGGAGTGGCTATTTGCTCACGGGGATCTGACCAAACTGGGTGGGGGCGTGACACTCAATATGTTCCAATATTGGCCTGAAGCATCTTTACTACCCACCCTAGTGAGAGGCCACAACTTCCACTAGATCGTCTGTGTGAGCACCTTGGCCCAACCTCCAGACTTATTGATACTTCGATCCCATATGTAGGGGGTGAGACCTCACTCTTCTATCCCCTCAGTCCCAGTGCACACAAATCTCCTAAAGCTTCAAGACATATTGGAACAACACAACTTCCCTTGTACCAACCTTGCTGTCCAGTAGCCCTTAGAAGCAACATTACCATAAGTCTTTTGATTTAAGACTTTTATCTTTGCGCTACTAGCCCAACAAGCTCCAACCTGACTTTAGCTCAGCATTATTAACAAATATTATCAATTTGTGATAATATTATAAGACTCTTAAATTAGAATTTATTTATAGGTTTGCCCCGTTTCCATTGGCCTTGGACCCACTCATATGAGTTTTGAAAATGTGGCCTTAGGCCCACTTCAACTTTCAAAAATCATGGCCTTGGGCCCACTTCATAGAACTAGATCTAGCCAACCTATTATTGACCATGGGCTTCACCAATTTCTTGTATCGATGGTCAGAACTAGACCATTTCACTCGAAGTGTATCCATACACCATTCAAGGGTTGTCTTATTAACATACTTCATATTTTCTTCAAAAATATAATCCCAAAGGGTTTAAGTAGTTGCATACAATCAAGGGATTATATTTCTATAAATCTGATTTTAAGATAAAGCATACTTCTAAGTATATGTTGTCACGCCCTGACTCGGTTTGGTCAGATCCCCGTGATCAACCCGCCGCTTCCTTAGTTTAAGAGGGGTTTCCCTCTTTATTTAATAAAGAGGAGCCAACCATAATCTTAACCTTGTTCCTTGAAATCACATAAATCAATAAAAATGCGATATAAAAGAGGGGTGAGTTTCTACAACTCAGTGAATGGGTGTTGGGAGTGATTTTTTATAAACAAGACATTTTTAATTGGAGTGTGCCAAACTTCTTATTTTCCTTTAAGAATGTTCTTTCCTCAAATTCCGGTTTTTTCAAAATTATTTTTTCCTCATTTTCAGATTAGGTGTGTTTAACAGTCAACACATGCCCTTCATCAGGAAGGGAATCACACATTCGTAGGGTAGCCCGTCCACTACACCCACTTGTGGCTCAGAGCGACTTCACCGGCCACCAAGATAGAAGCACATCCACTTCTACCCTAGGTTTGAGTGGATGTTCGCGACATCCGATCCTTAGACCCGAAATAAACTCCGTGTCCGTATGAGGATAGAGACCTCATCCTGACCCCACCCCAACCTCATGCGCATGAAGGTACGTTGAGCTTCCCTGACTGCTGGCATGACAAACTACCTTTATCTCCACCATGTCGTCCAGTAGACCCTAGATGATCACTACCCCTCTTGGGTGTCTCGATGGTTCTGAACCTCAAGTACATGCACAAACAATAATTTTTTTCCATAAAGCCATTTATCTTTGGTGCCACTAGTCCAATGACCTTGACCCTCAACTCGACCTGCAACTATTTGTCTAAGCTGGTCCGTCGACCTGGCCCTTATGCACTGCTGCTAGTCCATCGAGTATGTCGGTCCTATCTTGGTACCATGGTGAAATCACATACTCCATTCATTAAGAATTTTCATGGCTTTAATATATCATGTTGATTTCTGAGCTCCTGCTCGTGCCAACTGGCCATGTGCCCACTCTATGTGATTTTCCAAAAAATCAGGCATTTAGCCCCAAAAGTTCCAAAATCGAGGCCTTTAGCCATTTTGAGCTGTTCTAGATCTCGTCAAGAAGGTCTCCCAAAACTTTTATGCATTGGCACACAATTAGGGAGAACATTTTTGACAAAATCAACTTTCAATTCATCACACCAATTGGGTATGATGACATCTCTTCTTACAACCGAGAAACGAGTTTTCTCCTTCCTTCTAGGTAGTCCATCATACTAATTGGGTATGATCTCTATACTTACAACCGGTAAGTAGTTTTTTCGCTAAGTTCTCACATCACTTCAATTGGGTGTGATGTTAAAATCCCACATATAAGTGATTTTTTATTTTCGAGGTGCTCATCATCCCAATCGGGTATGGTGTGAATAAACCCACTCACCCGATAACTGAAGTGTATATCGTTCTCCAGTCGGTTTCCGCTGTGTTGATTGTTAAACACACCGATTGTGGATAATGAGGAAAATTGTTTTGAATAACTGGAAATTTAAGGGAAGGAATATTTTTGAAAGAAATAAGGAGTATGACGCACTTCGATTAAAGATGTTTTGAATACTCTCTCCCAACACCCATTCATTGAGTCGTTGAACTCACCCCCTTCCTTTACCCCTTTTTAGGTAATTGAGGTTAACATACTTAAAGACCTACCAATAGCTGAACCTATAAGACATGTATTTAAAGTTAATATATTCAATTTTGATTAATGTTATTCCAGGAAATGTACAGGTCAAAAGGACACCTTACTCCTCACGGTTTAGAGAATGGGAAAACACTTAACAAACTGGGAGAGTGGCGGGTTGTTCACGGGGATCCGACTAAATCGAGTCGGGGCGTGACAAATTGTATGGTATTAGAGCCTGTTTCCTCAAATACATTATCAAGACTATATAACAAAGTAACTGAGAGAAATTTTTAAAAATTTTCAGATGGCTCCCAAGTGAGGAACCAAGAAAAATAGGACTGGCTTGTCCTTGCTGGAGTTTCGGTCCCTCATGTTCCTACACAATTTGGACATCCTTATCTATTAATATTTAGCATAACAGTCTTCGTTTCTCACATATAAACGACTAAGCTTCCCTAAAGTTCATTTTCCTTGACTTTAGGCCCCTAATGCTAACTTTTCCCAAAATTAAGTCCTGAAACTTCCAAAAATTCACTTTGTGTCATCAATTTACTCAAAATTATTTAAGGGGCTCAAGTTTTCCAAATTTCCAATTTGGTCCCCAACTTTTCAAAAATTACCATTTTGCCCTTACTTTAAAAAAATGGCAATTTGACCCTAATTGTTTTAAAAATTTGACCAATTGGTCCTCTAACATCCTTTTCATGGCCAATTGGCTTTTAATTTTAGGAAATAGAAATTTGGTCCCTCAATTTTACGAAATCCCCAAAATTTCCCAATCTTTTCCCCCTAATTTCCCCTTTTCAATTTGGCCGAATTTGATTTCATCAAATTGACCATTCAATTGAGGTTAATTGCAATTTAGTTTCTACACATCCATACGATTCAATTGAGCTTTGAATCACATGAATTGAGACCGAAACGAGCTCAAACGGAGCTTCACCGACAAACTGTGCGTAGAGAGAGAAAGCTTCTAAAGCTTACCATCAGAGGTGCGTCAGTCTGATCTTTCTATTTGGGCAGGTATCTCTCATTTAGGTTCCTCCTAGGATCAAGAATCGATACAATTTATATCAAATTGAGAGAAAATTTGGTTAGTGAAGTTTTCATAGTTTCTCTCTCTAACACCGATCGGAAATGACAGAGGGGGTCGAATTGGTTTACCTTTCAGCTCTATTATGGTTGTGTGAGGGCTGTGAGAGTGTCCGGAGGGCTTGGTTTGCCTTAGGAGTGCTGAGTTTGGCCGATTTCAGCTTGGTTTGGCCCTAGGAGCTGCTTCACTATTTGATTCCGTCGGCGCTTCTCCGGCGGTCCTCGGATCAAATGGTGATTACCGTCACGTAGCTGTCTTTTCCAAAATCTAAAGAAGTCGACCTCACCTTCTAAGGCTCAGAAAAACCTCAATGTGGGATCTCTGGTTCGAGCTTCACCGAAAAATGGAGTAGTTGAGAGAGAATGAAGTTTTCAAGTGTGAGGATGATGAATGGAGAGGATCTCTTTATATAGGGAGCTCGGGGACTCTCTGCCCGACAGTTTGACACCTTAATGATGCTCATTCATGAACTGAAATGCCCTGAACGGAGGTGTTTCATCTTCGCTGGCACCATCCGTTCATCCGTTGAATGAACAGTGTCATCATATGAAGGAAAGAAGATGACACTGTTCCAAACCGGACCGGACCGGTCTAAACTATGTTCAATGCTTAACCCGACCGGTTTTGGCCCTATTCGACCTAGTTTTTCAAAATTAAAAATTTCTAAATTAATCTAAAATCATTTTCTATCCAATGGTGGCTTCAATTCCCTAATTTGAATATTTTAAGCCACATATAAAAATGAATATAGCAACCAATTCAATGATGGTTCAAACTGGTCCATACCGGTTCAATCAGATTCACTTGAACCTGTCTAGTTTTCTTTTCCAATTTATCTCAATGTACCTTTCCATGGTTTTTATGACTTTTGGATCACTCAGGATTTGTGAATTTCCCAATTTGCACTTTCTCTAACGATTGGGTTTGTGAACCGATTCGGTTTTGTAAACATGTCCCTTAAATATAAGGAAACCGAGGAAAGAACTGGTTAATGTAGGTAAGAAAATCAAACCTGTTCACGAACCCTAACCGTTAGAGAAAGGGAAAATTTGAAAAATTACAAATCCCGAGTGACTTAAAGAGTAATAAAAGTCATGGAAAAGGACTTTGGGACAATTTGGAAAAGAAAACAATCCCGGTTCAGGTGAACCGGGCCTGAACCGATTTGAACCACTATTGAACCGGATTCTAAATTCATTTTTCTAGGTCTCTTAAAATATTCAAATTGGTGAATTGAAGCCACCATTGGATAGAGAATGAATTTAGAAATTTTTAATTTTGAAAAACTCGATCGAATCGGGCATGAACCAACTGATTTAAGCATTGAACCTGGTTCAAACCGGTCCGATCCGGTTCAAAATAGTGTCATCTTCTTCCTTTAGATGACAGCACTGTTCACTCATCGGAAAAGCTAACAACGCTGCTGAAGATGAAAAGTTTCTGTTCAAGGCATTTTAGGCTATGAATGATCGCCATAAAGGCGCCAACCAAATGGCTAGAGAGTCCCTGAGCTCCCTATATTAGAGCTCATCTCCATTCCTTCTCCTCACACCTAAAAACTCCTCTCTCCCTCTACTGCTCCAATTTTTGGTGAAGCTCGAACCAAAGCTTCAACATTGGGGTTTTTCTTAGCCAAAGAAGGCGAGGTCAGGTTCCATAAACTCAAGGAGAAGACAACTACCCGAGATGGTCACCATTTGATACGAGGATCGCCGGAGAAGTGCTGACGTAATCAAACAGTGAAGGAGCTCCGACAGACCGAAGATGCCCTATTTTGGCCAAGCTAAAAATAGCCAAATTTAGCCCTCCTCAAGCCAAACCAAGCTCTCCCAACACTCCACAACCCTCATACGACCATATTAGAGCTAAAAGAAGGAACCTCAGGACGAGAGCTACCTGCCTCAATCGAAAGCTCGGGCCGCCACACCTCCAAGGAAACATGAAGGACTGAGCTTGCGTGGAGGCTAAAAGACAACTAAGAAGGAAAACACTACGAATATTGGGTGAGTGGGTTTATTCACATCATACCTAGTTGGGATGATGAGCACATTAGAAATAAAAAACCACTATTATGTGGAATTTTGACATCACACCTAGTTGGAGTGATGTGAGAACTACACAAAAAAAAATACTTACTGGTTGTAAGTAGATCATACCCGATTGGTATGATGAACTTCATAGCAGGAAGTAGAAAACCCGCTTACCGGTTGTAAGTGGAGATGTCATCACACTCGATTGGTGTGATGGATGGAATGTTTATTTTTGTCAAAAGTGTTCTCCTCTGACTATGTGCCAATGCTTAAAACTTTTGGAAGACCTTCTTGATGAGAGTTGGAATAGCTTAGATAGGCTAGAAGCCTCGATTTTGGAACTTGAGGGCTAAAATGCCTGGTTTTGGAAAATCACGTATAGTGGGCCCAAGGCCAATGGGTACAAGTAGAAGCTCGTAAAGAAACATGAATAGGAAGAGCCATGAAAACTCTCATTAAAAGTGGAATTTACTGTGTGATTTGCCATGGTACCAAGTCAAGACCGACAAGGCTCGATGGGCTAGCAGTAGTTCGTCAGGGCTAGGTCAACAGACTAGTCACATAAACAACTGTAGGCTGGGTTGTATGTCGGGGCCATTGGATCGTAGGCACCAAAGATAAACAGGTTTGTGGAAAAATATTGTTTGTGCATGCACTTGAGTAACAAGACCATTAAGACACCCAAGAGAGGTAGTGATGCATCATAATGGCTACTGGACGACATGTTGGCGATAAGGGAAAGAGAAGCTACTGTGTTTAAGTTTCTCGTCATACTAGTTATTCATGGAGTTACTGTGTTTGGACTCCATGGAGTTACTTTGTTTGGACTCCTAAAGGCTATTGTGTTTGGGGCTTCCTGAAGCTACTATGTGTAGGCTTCATTCGACAAGACCTGGATAAGGTCTCTGTTCTCATACGAACACGGAGTTGATTTCGGGTTTGAGGGTCGAATGTTGCAAACATCCACTCACTCCTATGGTAGAAGTGGACGGACTTCTATCTAGGTGGCCAGTAAAGTTGCTTCGATGCCTCAAGTGGGTATAGTGGACGGGCTGACCTGCGAATGTGTGGTCCCTTCATGATAAAGTGTGTGTTTGATTGTTAAACAC
This sequence comes from Trapa bicornis, assembly GCA_030064425.1. Classification (NCBI taxonomy): domain Eukaryota; kingdom Viridiplantae; phylum Streptophyta; class Magnoliopsida; order Myrtales; family Lythraceae; genus Trapa; species Trapa bicornis. The sequence goes on along the minus strand of CM057761.1, from coordinate 8,929,976 downwards.
ACCGATTGTGAATAATGAGGAAAATTGTTTTGAATAACCGGAAATTTAAGGGAAGGAATATTTTTGAAAGAAATAAGGAGTATGGTGCACTTCGATTAAAGATGTTTTGAATACTCTCTCCTAACACCCATTCACTGAGTCGTTGAACTCACCCCCTTCCTTTACGCCTTTTTTGGTAATTTAGGTTAACTTACTTAAAGACCTACTGATAGCTGAACCTGTAAGACATGTATTTAAAGTTAATATATTTAGTTTTGATTAATGTTATTCCAGGAAATGTACAGGTCAAAATGACACCTTACTCCTCACGGTTTAGAGAATGGGAAAACCCTTAACAAACTGGGAGAGTGGCGGGTTGTTCACGGGGATTCGACTAAACCGAGTTGGGGCATGACAACTTGTATGGTATTAGCGCATGACACGTGGCGAAGCGCCAAGTTAGTCTGTAAACCCCGTTGTTTTGAGTTAAGGAAAATCAATAAAATAACCGATCAAACCGAGTAAGAAATACCAGACTGGTTCACAAACCCGACCATTTACGGGTTCATAAAACCATGGAAAAGAACTTTAAGACAAATTAGAAAAGAAAAACTAGATCGGTTTAGATGAACTAGATTCAATCAGAACACCGGATGGGTGACCTTCTGGGAGGTATGTTTTTTTGTAAACCGAAATTTCGGTCAAAAAATTTTATGCACGCCCTATCATAAATAGCCATAAATTTATATATATATATAATTATTGGAATTAATACCAATAATTTAATACCTAAATTAAATTATTGGAATTAATACTAATAAATGGTCATCAATTTATGGCAACATTAATACAAGCAATAAATCTCCCCTATTTTATACGCAATTTTACACCTATAGAAAGACCTCATCCCCATTCATTCTCCTCACACCTGAACACTTCTCTCTCTCTCTACTTCTCCATTTCCCAGTAAAGCTCGAACTAGAGCTTCAACTTGAGCATTTTTCTTAACCTCAGAAGGAGAGGTCGGGCTCTTTAGAACTAGGGAGAAGTCAGCTACATGTCTGTAGTCTCCGTTTGTTTCGAGTGTTGCCGAAGAAGCGCCAGCATGATGGAACATTGAAGCAGCTCCGACGGACTGAAGTTGCCCTTTTAGGCCAACCTAAAATAGACCAATTCGAGCCTTTCTCAGGCTAAACCAAGCCCTCCCAACACTTCCTCAGTCCTCCCACGGCCGAATTAGAAATGAAAGGTATGCCAATTTGGCTTCTCTATAATTTCCAGCTGGTGCTAGAGATAGAAATGGCAAAATTTTGATAATGAAATTCTAACTCAATTCGGCATCAATTAATGCAATTCTTGATTATAGGAATAACCTTAGGATGAGAGTTATCTGCCCAGATCGAAAGCTCGGACCGACGTGCTCTCGATGGGGAGTAATTGAAGCTTTCTCTCTCTATAGTCTATTTTCTGGCGAAGCTCCATTTGAGCTTGTTCCGGCAATAAAACTTGCGATTTAAAGTGCTATTGAATTGTATGAAGATGTAGGATCTCAATTTTAACGTCAATTTCAACAATTAGATGTGTTTGATCAGTCAATTTGATTAAATCAAATTCAGCTGTGTTAAGGAGTTGAAATTGGGGTTTTTCGAAATTCTAAGTACCAAAATGCAATTTTAAGAAATTTAGGTCAATTGGGCATGATAAAAATGTTATGGGGCCAATGAGGAATTTTAGAATTTTTGGGGTGAAACTTACATTTTTGTAAAGGAAAGGTAAAATGGTAATTTTAGAAAAGTTGGAGGACCAAATAGGAAATTTGGAAATTTAACCCCTTTTTGTGAAATTTGAGTAAATTGAGGTCCTAAGATAAATTTTAAAAGTTTCGGGACTCAATTTGAGGAAAAAACCGGTATTAGGGACTTAAAGTTAAAGAAAAATAACTTTAGGGACCTAATTTCAAATAAATAGAAAGTTTGGTTTTCTCATTCATTTGGAATGAATGAAGGCTATTAGGTCGAGGGATAATGAATCGAGATGTTTATGTTATGTAGGAACATGAGGTACCGGGAACGCCAGCAAGGACAAGCTCGCATGAATACAAAGAACCGGTCTAGCGGAATTCACTAAACTAACGGGTGAGTGGGCTTACTAACGTCATACCCGGTTGGAGTGATGAGCACAATTTATAGTTAAAAACCACTTACCAGTTGTGAGTGGGATTTTATATCATACCCGGTTGGGGATGATAAGTACCTGGAAATGAAAACCCACTACTTAGTGGTATTTTAAACATCACAACATAATGGAGTAATGTGAAAATGATGTAGAAAAACTACTTACGAATCGTGAGTAGATCATACCCGGTTGTTATGATGAAGATTCCCCGGAGTAAGTGGAAAACCCGTTCATCAGTTTTGAGCGAAGATATCTTCATACTCGGTTGGTATGATGGATAGTTGAAAATTTACTTTGTCGGAAGTGCTCTCCCCTGATTGTGTGCTAATGCTTAAACGATTTGGGAGACCTTCTTGATGGGAGCTCGAATAACTCTTATAGGCCGAGGGCCTCGGTTTTGGAACTTGGAGGCTATTATGCCCGGTTTTGAAAATCTCAAACAAGTGGGCCACATGCCAGTGGGCACAAGCAAAAGCTCATAAACAAACATGAGATATGTGGTATAAAACTTTAATAAATGAATTGTTTGGCTATGGTACCAAGACAAGACCGACATATTTAGTCAACTAGTGGCAGTGCGACATGACAGGTCTCTGGACCAGTCAAGACAAACAACTGCAGGTTGAGTTGAAGGTCAGGGCTGTTGGACTGGTGGCACCACATATTATATGGCATGATAAGAAAATACTAATTGTGCATGCATTGTGATTACGGGACCATCAAAATGCCCAAGAGGGATAGTGATGCGTCCTAAGGGCCCTGGACGACCTGTGAGTATAAGGGTAGTTCGTCGTATCAGGTGATCGTACGAAAATTGGAGTAGCACCAAGCACATGAGATTGGGGTGGGAATGGGATGAGGTCTCTGTCCTCATACCGACATGGAGAATTTTTACAGGATTGAGGGTCGGATGTCACGAACATCCACTCATTCTCAGGGTAGAAGTGGACGTACTTCTATCTAGGTGGCCAGTAAAGTCACTCTGATGCCACAAGTGGGTTTAGTGGACGTACTGGCCTACAAATGTGTGTTTGACCTTCATGATAAAGGATGTGTGTTGTGTGATGACACACCATGGTTAATATGAAATGGTGGTAAAATCTAAGATTTGAAATGAAAGGATTTTTGAAAGAAAGGAGTCTGGCACACTCCAATACAGTTATTTTTCCTAAAGGTTAAAAATTTTGAAAACCCATTCACTTACTCGTTGTACTCACCCGCTCCCTTATATACCTTTCAGGAAATTTTGGAAAGCCTACCCTTAAAGACCATCAACTAAGATGCCTGTGAGACAGGTATGATATATTTAAAATATTATGTAGTTTTGATTTATGTTATTCTAGGAAAAGGTGTAGGTTTAAAGGACGCATTACTTGTTACAATTTATAATAAGGGGAAACCCTTTAATAAACTGGAAGAGTGGTGGGTTGATCACGGGGATCCAACCAAACCGGGCCGGGGTGTGACATAGTCGCTATGTAAACCTCTTCCCTTTAAAGATAAGAAAACCGGGAAAAGAACTGGTCATTTCAAAAGAGAAAACTAAGCCAGTTCACGAATCATAACCGATAAAGAAAGGGCAAATTGGGAAATTGACATATCCCAAGTAATTCAAAGAGTCCCAAAAATCATGGAAATGAACCATGGGATAAATGGCAATTGAAAATGCGGCTAGTTCGGGGTGAACCAGACCTGAACAAGATTGAACCATTTTTTAAATTCATTTTTCGTGGTGGCTTAAAATACTCAAATTGAGAAATTGAAGCCACCATTTGATAGAGAATAAATTTAGATTAATTTAGAAAATTTTAATTTTGAGAAAACCGATCAAATCAAGCTCGAACCGACCAATTTTCGCCACTGAACTAGGTCGGACTGGTCCGGTATGGTTACGAATAGTGTCATCTTCTTCCTCAGGATTTTTTTTTCGCAATTCTTCCTCCTAAGGATGACAACACTATTTATAAATATAGAAAACTTCCTTCTCTGATGAAGGTGTAACTGCTCCAATCAGGTCATTTTTGGGCGACGATAAGCTTGACCAAAATGGAAAGTGGTGAGGCAGAGGGTCCCCGATCTCCCTATATAAAGAGCTCCTCTCCATTCATCCTCCACACACCTCAAATCGCCATTCTTTATCAATTGCTCCATTTTTCGGTGAAGCTCAAACTAGTGCATCGACTTGGGCAGTTTTCTTAACCTCAGAAGGCAAGGTTAGGTCCTATAGACTATGGGGGGAAGTCAGCTACCCAAAAGCAACTTACTTTTGACCCGAGGACTGACAGAGAAGCGCCGACGGAATCAAACAGTGAAGCAGCTCCGACGGACCGAAGCTGCGCTATTTTGGCTGAGCTGAAATCGGACAAATTCAACCCTCCTCCGGCCAAACCAAGCCTCCTCGACACCTCCAAGCCCTCACACAGCCTCAACAAAGTAGAAAGGTAAGCCAATTCAGCCCTTCTCCATTGTTTCCGATCGGTGTTAGAGAGAGAAAGTGCTAAATTTTACAGATAAAATTCACCCTTAATTGTAGCAATTATTGATCCTAGAAGTAACCTTAGGATGAGAGCTACCTCCCAGATTAAGATCTTGAATTGCCACACCTCGGACAGTAAGCTTTCGAAGTTTTCTCTCTCTACGAACATTTTTCAGCGAAGCTCCATTTGAGCTCAATTCGGACCCAAATGTTGTGGTTCAAAACTCAATTGAATTATCTAGAAGTGTAGGAAATGATCCATACTTTCAATGCAATTAAGCTTGATTGAATAGCCAATTTGAAGAAATCAAATTTCATGAGTTTGAAGGGGAGAAATTGGGGGAAAATTTTGGGGAAATTTGGGAATTTTAAAAAATTGAGGGACCTCTATGCAATTTCCAAAAATTGAAGGCCAATGGGACATGAGAAAAGTGTTGGGGACCAATTGGTCAATTTTGGAAATATTTGGGGCCAAATTGCTATTTTTGGAAGTACGAGTGGTTAAGTGAGAGTATTGTGAGGCTGAGCATGATATATACTACAGGAAGAGTTGGTTTCGAAAGTACCCCTAGAACTCACTCCACTAGTACAAAGCCTTAACATCCTTACAACTTTAAGAGAAGGTTTAAACAGGAATAAACAACTAAAGGGATGTGAAATAAGAATTGGAGGAATCCAACTTGAAGCTGACTTGATCTCATTACCCTAAAGGAGGTGGAAGTAATTTTGGAAATGGACTGGCTGAGTAATCATCAAGCAAGAATGGACTGTAGAAGGAAAACGGTAACTTTCCATACTTCCAAAATGAAAGGACTAAAGTTCCAGGTAGATAGAAGGAAATGTGAAGTACAATTGGTGTCCCACCTGAAAGCTCAAAAGATGATACAAAAAGGATGTACAGTCTTTTTGGCCATGGTTGTAGGCGAGAAGTCTAAAGAAAAGGAACTAGAAGACATTCCGGTAGTCAGACATTATCCAGAGGTTTTTCCAAAAGAGCTACCCCTACCTCCAAGACGACAAGTGGAGTTCACCATAGAAATAACCCTAGGAACAAACCCCATATCCTAGGCTCCATATTGCATGGCTCCAGCAGAGCTGAAAGAATTAAAGGAACAACTGGACGAATTATTGGAAAAGAATTTCATACATCCAAGTTAGTCTCCGTGGGGTGCTCCTGTTCTATTCTTAAAGAAAAAGGATGGAAGCATAGGCTGTGCATCAACTATAGAAAGCTGAACCAGGTCACCATAAAAAATCAGTACCCACTCCCAAGGATAGATGATTTGTTTGACCAATTAAAGGGAGCAGCTTACTTCTCTAAAATAGACCTTCGGTCGGGCTATCACCAACTCAGGATTAGAGAAGAGGACATCCCTAAGACGACATTTAGATCCAGATATTGACACTACGAGTTTAGAGTGATGCCATTTGGATTGACGAATGCCCATGCAACCTTCATGGACTTAATGAACCGCATATTCCAACCTCATTTGTACAAGTTCGTGATAGTATTTATAGATGACATCCTTATATACTTACGAACTAGGTTGGAACATAAAGTGCATTTGGGAACTACATTGGAAATATTGAAGGAAAACCAATTATATGCATTTGGCCGTCCTATACATGAAGGAAATCATAAGACTCCATGGTGTTCCGGTGAGTATAGTATTGGATAGAGATCCAAGATTTACCTTATGGTTTTGGCCAAGTTTACAAAATGCCATGGGGACTAAGCTTCATATGAGCATGACATATCACCCTCAGACAAATGGACAGTCAAAGTGAACCATCCAAACCTTAGAAGACATGCTGAGAGCGTGTGTACTTACCATGAATAAAAAGTGGGAGGAATACTTGTGTCTGATGGAATTTGCTTACAACAATAGTTATCAGGCTAGTATTCAGATGGCTCCCTATGAAGCCCTTTACGAATGACCATGCCGTACCCCTCTATTTTGGGAAGAAGTGGGAGAAAGGAAGATAGAAAGGGCAAAACTAATTGAGGATGCCACCGAGAAGATAAAATTAATAAGGAGTCGTCTTAATACTGCACAGAACAGGCAAAAGAGTTACACATACAATCAAAGGAAAGATCTGGAGTTCGAGGTAGGAGATCAAGTGTTCCTCAAAGTGTCCCCCTGGAGGGGAATACTTAGGTTTCAACAAAGAGGAAAGTTGAAACCAATATATATCGGTCCATATACCATCATTCAAAGGATAGGACTAGTAGCTTATAAATTGGGACTACCTCCTGATCTGCAGAGAATACATGATGTATTCCACATCTCAGTGCTTCAAAAATATCAGCCCGATCCTAGTCATGCATTGGATCGACCTCCAATGGAACTAGAAGAGAACCTGACCTATGAGACAGAACCGGTACGAATCATCGACCGGAGAGACAAGAATTTGAGGAACAAGAAGATTCCTATGGTCAAGGTATTGCGACAGAGTGGACCCGTGCAGGAAGAGACATGGGAAACTAAGTGTACAATGAGGGATAGTTACCCTCAATTATTTAATGTGTAACTATTTTGAGGACAAAACCCCTAAAAGGAGGAGAGAGTTGTAAACCTCGTCCTTTGATAATGAGAAAACCGGGGAAAGAACCGGTTAGTTTCGAATTTTAAAATGGAATTAGTCTACAAGCTCGATTATTAGGAAATGGTCAAATTGAGAATTTACAACTCACATGTGACTCAAAATGGTTCATGAATCTTGGAAAAGAACCTTAGGACGAATTAGGGAAGAAAAACTGGACCAGTTCAAGTGAACCGGGTCCGAACCGGATAGAACCGGTTTATGAACCGAGTCAACACATGAACCGAAATCGATAGAGAGAGGGTAGACCAGGAAATTTATGGATTCCAAGTGACCCAAAGAGTCCAAAAAGTCATGGAAATGGACTTGAGAAGGAATTGGTGATAAAAACCAAACCTGCTCAGGTGAACCGAATCCAAACCGATTTGGATAGGTTTGAACCACTATTAAACCAAATTCTAAATTCATTTTTCTATGTAGCTTAAAGAATTCAAATTTGAGATTTGAGGCCACCATTAGATAGAAAATGAATTTAGATGAATTTAAAAATTTTTAGATTTGAAAATTTTGGTCAAATTGGGGGTGAACCGACTGGTTTAAGCTTTGAACCCGGCTCACACTGGTCCGGTCTAGTTTAGAACAGTGTCGTCTTCTTTCTTTAGATGACACCACTGTTCACTCGCCAGAAAATCGAAGCAGCACCGATGAAGAAGAAACGTTTCCGTTCAATACATTTCAGGTTATCAATTTCTGTCATAAAGGTGCCAAACAGACGACCGACGAGTCCCCGAGCTCCCTATATAAAGAGCCCCTCTCCATTCACCCTCTCCACAACTGAAAAGCTCACTCTCTCTCAACTGCTTAGTTTTCTGGTAAATCTTGAACCAGAGCTCCGATATAGAGTCATTTCTGAGCCAAAGAAGGTGAGGTTGGGTTCATTAGAATCGGAGAGAAGTCAGCTACACGATGGTACATCCATTCATTTCGAGAGTCGACGGTGAAGCACCAGCATGATCGAACAGTGAAGCAGCTCCCGCGGACCGAAGCTAGCCTATTTTGGCTAAGTTTAAATCAGCCAATTCTAGCCCTCCTCAAGCCAAACCAAGCCCTCCCAACACTTCCTTAGCCCTCCCATGGCCGAATTAGGATGGAAAGGTAAGCCAATTTGGCTCCCCTCTACAATTTCTGATCGGTGTTAGAGAGAGAGTCGACTGAATTTCAATGACAGAATTCTAATCCAATTCAATATCAATTGATGTCATTCTTAATCCTAGGAATAATCTTAGGAGGAGAACTACCTGCTTAGATAGAAAGCTCAGACCGCTGCGCTCTCACTAGTGAGCAATCGAAGCTTTCTCACTCTACAGTCTATTTTTTGGTGAACCTCTGTTTGAGCTCATTCCAGTGTTAAAACTTGTGATTCAAAATGCTAAAGAATTGTATGAAGATGTAGAAACTCAATTTCAACAATTAGAAGTGTTTATCAGTCAATTTGATGAAATCAAATTCAGTTATGTTAGGAAGTTGGAATTGGGGGAAAATTGGGGAAAATTAGGGATTTTCAAAAATTAGAAGGACCAAATGTGATTTTATAAAATTGAGGTTTAATTGGGCATGATAAGAATGTTAGAGGGCCAATTGAGGAATTTTAGAATTTTTGGGGTGAAACTTACAATTTTTGTAAAGGAAGGGCAAAATGGTAATTTTTGGAAAAATTGGGGGACCAAATTGGAAATTTGGGAAATTAAACCTCTTTTTGTGAATTTGAATAAATTGAGGCCCTAAGATAAATTTTAAAAGTTTCGGGACTCAATTTAAGGAAAAATCGACATTAGGGACTTAAAGTTAAAGAAGAATAACTTTAGGGACCTAATTGCAAATAAATAGGAAGTTTGGTTTTCTCATTCATTTGGAATGAATGAAGGGTATTTAGGCCAAAGAATAATGAACAAGGATGTTCATATCGTGTAGGAATACAAAGTACTGGGAACGCTAGCAAGGATAGGCTCACGTGAACACAAAGAATCGGTTGAGGGAATTCACTATATTAACAAGTGAGTGGGATTTTATATCATACCCGGTTGGGGATGATAAGTACCTCAAAATGAAAAACCCACTATTTAATGGTATTTTAAACATCACAACTTAGAGAAGTGATGTGAAAATCACGTGGAAAAACTATTTATCAGTTGTAAGTAGATCATACCCGATTGGTATGATAAAACTTCCTCGAAGGAAGTGGAAAACCCATTCATTAGTTATGAGTGGAGATGTCCTCATACTAAGTTGGTATGATGGACGGTTGAAAACATATTTTGTTAGAAGTGCTCTCCCTTGACTGTGTGCCAATGCTTAAATGATTTGGGAGACTTTTTTAACAGGAGCTCGGATAGCTCTTATAGGCCGAGGGCCTCTATTTTGGAACTTGGGGGCTATTATGCCCGGTATTGAAAATCTCGAACAAGTGGGCCATAGGCCAGTGGGCACGAGCAGGAGCTCGTAAACAAATATGAGATATGTGCCATCAAACTTTAATAAATGAATTGTTTGGCTATGGTACTAAGACATGACCGACATATCCAGTCAACTAGTGGCAATGCGACATGACAGGTCTCCGAACTAGTCAAGAAAAACAGCTGCAGGTTGAATTCAAGGTCAGGGCCGTTGGACTAATGACACCACAAATTATATGGCATAATAAGAAAATGCTGATTATGCATGCACTGTGATTACGAGACCATCAAGATACCCAAGAGGGGTAATGATGCGTCCTAAGGGCCCTAGACGACCTGATGAGTATAAGGGCAATTCGTTGTACCCGGTGACCGTGAGGAATTTGGAGTAGCACCAAGCGCTTGAGACTGGGATGGGGACGAGATGAGGTCTTTGTTCTCATACGAACATGAAGAATTGATTTTGGGATTGAGGGTTAGATGTCCCGTACATCCACTCATTATCAGGGTAGACGTGGACGTGCTTCTATCTAGGTGGCCAGTAAAGTCGCTCCGACGCCACAAGTGGGTTCAGTGGACGTACTGGCCTTTGAATGTGTGTTTGACCTTCATGATGAAGGATGTGTGTTGGGTGATGACACACTGTAATTAATAAGGAAATGGTGGTAAAAACCGAGATTTGAAATGAAAGGATTTTTGAAAGAAAGGAGTATGGAACACTCCAATACAAATCTTTTTCCTCAAAGTTAATTTTCAAAAAACCCATCCACTGAGTTGTAGAAACTCACCCCTCTTTTCTATCCATTTTTCAAGAAAAGAGATAATGACTAGAAATAACACCGAGCCTTACCCTCTGTTAGGTATGCTTAATTTTCCTTAAGCGTGCATTTTATTTGATATATGTCTTTCCAGGGAACAAGGTTGAAATTACATTTGGCTCATCTCGAGTTAAAGAAGGAGGAAACTCCTCTTGAACCGAGAGAGCGGCGGGTTGTTTACAGGTGTCCAACCAAACTAGGTTGGGGCGTGGCAGATGTCCTCACACTCGGTTGGTGTGATGGACAGATGAAAAGTTATTTTTGTCAGAAGTGCTCTCCCTTGACTGGGTGCCACTGTTAAAATATTTTGGGAGACCTTGACAGGAGCTCGAATAGCTCAGATAGGCCAAATGCCTCAATTTTGGAACTTGGGGGCTAAAATGCCCGATTTTGAAAATCTCGTACAGTGGGTCCAAGGCCAGTTGGCACGAGTAGGAGCTCATAAACAAACATGATGTTAAGCCATGAAAAATTTAATGAATGATGTGATTTGGCCATGGTACCAAGATAGGATGGACATACTCGATGGACTGGCGGCAGTGCGACAAGACAGGTTAACGGACTGGTCAAGATAAACTGCTACTAGTTGAGTTGAGGGTCGGGGCCGTTGAACTAGTGGCACCAAAGATTAAATGGCTTATGTGAAAAATTATTATTTTGTGCAAGCATCGAGGTTTGGGACCATCAAGACGCCCAAGAGGGGTAGTGACGCGTTCTAGGGGCTACTGTACGACATGGTGGAGATAAGGGCAATTTGTCGTGCCAACAGTTAGGGAAGCTCAACGTAGCTTCATGCGCATGAGACCGAGGTGGGGTCGGGATGAGGTCTTTATCCTCATACAGACACATAGTTTTCTTTTCGGGTTTGAGGATTGGATGTCACATACATCCACTCATTCCCATGTTAGAAGTGGATGGGCTTCTATCTAGGAACTCGATAAAGTCACTCTGACACCACAAGTGGGTGCAGTAGATGGGCTGCCCTGCGAACGTGTGATCCCTTCATGATTAAGGGTGTGTGTTGGTTGATAAACACACCCTTTGTGGTTAATGATGAATAATGGTTTTGAAATTCGAGAAATGAGGAAAGGTTTAGCTTGAAAGGCTTTCTATATCCATGTATTTATAATTAGGCCCTTATTTTTGCCTTATTGCAATTAGGTACTTAAAGTTCAAAATATTTGACTTTAGGTCCCTAAAGCTCAATTATTTTAAATCAAGTCCCTAGGATTTCCAATATCCTTCTTGGGACCTTAATTTTCAAAAATCACCAATTGGGTCTCAACTTTTTCAATATTTCCAATTATTCCCTTAATTTTTCAAATTTATCAATTGGTCCCAATTTTTCCAAAAATAACCAATTGGTCCTGATTTTTCTAAAAAAGACCAATTAGTCCTCTAAGTTCTTCTACTTTGCCAATTGACCTTTAATATTTGAAAAATTGCACAAAGGTCCCTCAATTTTTGAAATCCCCAATTTTCCCCCAAAATTTTCCCAATTAAACTCCTTTGTATTGACCGAATATGATATCTTCAAATTGGCCTTTCAAACGGGTTTAATTGTTCCTTTTTAAGGTGCTAATTGGTCTCTTCACTTCCATGTGATATGACTGAGCTTTGAATTGTTGTTTTTGGGTCTGAAACAAGCCCAAACAGAGCTTCACCTAAAAACTGAACTAGAAAAAGAAAGATTCAAGAACTTATTGTTGGAGTTGCAGCAGTCTGATATTTCAATTTGGGAAGAAATCTCTCATCCACGGGGTCCATCTAGGATCAAGAGCTGCTACAATCCGTGTACTGGGTAGTGGGAATTTGGTGAGTGAAATTTGGGCACTTTCTCTCTCTATAATCGAACTATTATGACGAGGGAGGGTCGAATATACCTACATGTTTGCTTGGTGAGGTCGGGTGCAGGCTGGAAAGGCTAGAAGAAGGCTTGGTTTGGCTGTAGGATGTCAAAATTGGTCAAATTTGGATCGGGCAAAATAGGGCAGCTTCAAGTCCTACGAAGCGGCTTCATTATTTGGACCCTCTAGCGCTTCTCCAGTGGTCCTATGGCAAAATGGAGTGTGCTATTAGGTAGCTGACTTCCTTATAAATCTATAGGATCTAAATTCGCCTTCTAAGGTGGAAATAAGTCCCTAAGTCTGAGCTCTAGTTTGAACTTCATCGGTAAATGGAGCACTTCTTCTTCTTCGAATGTTTGAGGTGTGAGAAGGATGAATGAAGGGGAGCTCTTTATATAGGGAGCTTGGGGACCCTTGGCTCTATCGGTTTCCATATTGGTTGAGCTTATCCTCATTAAAAAATATCATAATCAGAGAGAATATTCCCTCGCTGAAAATGAAAGGTGGAATCCTTCAATGAACAGTGTTGTCATCCTAAGGAAGAAGATGACAATGTTTATTGATTGGTTGGACCATTGACTAGATCAGTCCGACCGGGTTTGATGAAAATCGATTGGTTCAGACCCGACTCAACCGATTTTCCTAAAATTGAAAATTTCTAAATTTATCTAAATTCATTTTCTATCTAATGGTGGCATCAATTTTCCAAATTGACATTTTTAAGCCACCTATAAAAATGAATTATGGAACTAATTCATCATGGTTCAACCCGGTTCGACTTGGTTTAAGTCCAGTTCACCTTGAACCGGTCCGGTTTTCACATCCAATCCATTACCTGGTTCTTCTTCATGACTTTTAGGATTTCTTGGTTACTTGGGATTTTCCAAATCCCCATCCCCTTCTTTACCATTTTTGGTCCATTTGAAGGCTCGATTTTCTCATGAAAAGTGTCGGTTATTTTCTTGGTTTCCTTTATCTAAGAGTACGGGTTTCAGACACTAGTTTGGTTGAAACCCTATGATCAACCTGCCACCCTCCCAAAATGATTGTTTTCCATAAATAAATTTACAAAACATATTTAATGAAAATTACCTCTCCTTAATATATTTATTGACTAGTAGAGTTGACTTTATTCTTGGAGCAAAAGCTTTCCTAAAAGGGGTTTAGGGAGAGGGGTGAGTTTATAACTTAGTGAGCTGGTTTTTACTGACATCATGACTTACTGTCCACGGCACGTACTCAAAAATATAAAATTTTCTTTTCTTTAAGCAAAGGGTTTAAATGACTAGATAAAAAAGGTACACTTTTCTTATCATTTAAAAAGGTTTCTCAATTAAATCTATAACCCCCGACCTGGTTCAATCGGAACCCCGTGAGCAACTTTCCACCTTTCCTTATACCATTCGGGTATTTCTACCAAGTTGGGGCAAGGAAAGTAAAGGCGTTCGTTTAACCGATTTTTCCAAAGCAGAGAAATCAAAGCAACTTAAGGGTGAGCTTGTACCTAATGGAGTGACGTTAGCCTTGCTAGTTGGTTCGATGTCCTCACGGTCTCAGTAACTCTCTAAAAAGGGGTAAGGGAGGGGGTGAGTCTCATAACTCACTGAGGGGCTAGCTATCAAGGTATTGTAACTTTTACATTTAAAGACAAGCCATTAGTTTGATATTACACAATTCAATCACCCTTTATCAAAAAAGGTTCACGCATTCATAGAGTAGTCCCCAACTGCTCCACTTGTAGACCGGAGTGCCTTTACCATCCACCCTGATAAAAACTCGTGGCTTCTACCATGAGTCAAAGTGGACATCAATTGTCCGACCCTCAAAGCCACACAATACTTCGTGTTCGCAATGTGGGATGAGACCTCTCCCCCTCCGACCTTGGCCTTAGTGCACATGAAGCTCCATGAGCTTCTCGACATACTAGAAAATAGACTTCCCTTATGCTCCATGGGTTGTCGAGTAGCCCTTGGAGCCACCACTACCCCATAATGGGCGCCTCGATGGCTCCGAACTCATTGCATGCACAACAAAAAGTTTTGTTAGTTATATTCATCATCTTTGGGGCTATTGGCCCAATGAACCTAACAACTCAGCCTCGACTTATGACTACTAGCCCAACGGGTTCACCGACTTGACTTCGATTAAGTGATTACTAGCCTAACGAGTCCATCTGCCCAGCTTTGGCACAGTAGTTGGCACACACACGCAATTATCCTTTTATGAATGGGTTCCAATATGTAAGCCTTAACTTATAAACAGGTCGAAGCCCATGACCATTGGCCTTGGGCCCACTCCAACACTTCTAGTTCTATTATCGCATGATTCATGCTCTCGTTAGGACAGTCTCCCAAAAATTTTAAGCTTATTCAATTAGTCAGAGGAGAGTAGTCCTAGATAATTGTTTTCAATTCAAAAAACTAGTGCTCATCATTTCAAATGGACTTGATGCTAAACCCATTCACCATTATGTAGTGATTCGTTTCTCTCTAGCTAGTTTGCCCGTATTTCCAAGGTGTTTCACGGTTGTAGGTTGATGCACTTCCTCTCGTACCTACATCATTTCAGGTAACGAATATTAAGTCTCGGTTTATTTCAAAATTCCAGAATCCTACCCTCATGGTAATTAACTCCCAATTAAATACCAACATTATAAATTATCTACTTTATAAATGTCACCAAAATTCCCTTTTTGGACTTTGAAATCCAAAATTTTTGCTTAATTGCACTTTAGCCCGCAATTTTCCTAAGATTACCAATTACCCTAATTTTTCAAAAATAGCCAATTCGTCATCTAATTTCCTTAAAATTACTCATTGGCCCTTCATTTTTTGAAAATTGCACATAGGTTTTTCAAACTTTTTAAAATTCCCAATTTTCCCTAAACTTTTTCCCAATTCGTTCATCTTTTATCCCGAAATTTGATTTCATCAAATTGACCCCTCAATCCATGTTAATTACTCTCTAGCACCGTGCTAATAAATTTCCTCATCTCTCTACGATATAACTTGCTTTGAATCACCATTTTTGGATCTGGAACAAGCTAAAACGGAGTTTCGCCGGAAAATGTTCATGCAATATTGCCATTTTGGGGTAGTTAAGACTGTGGCAATAGTCATGCAATAGAAGAGTACAACATGTCCTACAAGTCTTAGCTAAGCCCTTTTTTTTGGGTCAATTGCCACAGTCTTAGCTACCCCAAAATGGTGATTCACAATTGCCACAGTCTTAGCTAAGCCCTTTTTCATGTGGGGCGAAAAAAATGTTCATGCAATATTGCCACAGTCTTAGCTAGCCCAAAATGTCCTACAAGTCCTCTAGCATGTGCTTCCCTAATAAGTAACTCACGCAAAGATGATTGAGGAATGCACAATTAGTTTTCTCGAAAAATGAGCCCATTTTACAAATAAAATTTTCCAAACCCACCATTTGTACAATTTTTAATCACATCACAAAAATCAAAATTTTTTGCATATAATTCCTTAATATAATCAAAATCAAGCATTTTAGAATCAAGGATTACAAGCATAGCGTACCTTCAGGATAGAGCATCAGCAACTATATTTTCCTTACCTTATTTATAATTAATCACATATGGGAATGTCTCAATGAACTCCACTCAACTAGCATGACACTTGTTCAACTTGTGTTGCCCCTTGAGGTGCTTAAAAGATTCATGATTAGTGTGAATCACAAACTCTTTCGGCCATAGATAGTGATGCCATGTTTGTAGGGTACGAACTAGGTCATACATCTCCTTGTCGCAGGTAGGATAGTTGAGGATTGCTCCGCTCAACTTTTCACTAAAATATGCATTTGTCCTTTCCTCCTCCATCAATTCACCTTCAATACCTACCCCTGATGCATCACACTCAATTTCAAACATTTTAGAAAAATTAGGTAAGGCGAGCAATGGGGCACTTGTCAGTTTATCCTTTATCAATTGGAATGCCTTTTGTTGCTCAACTCCCCAATTAAATGCTACATTCTTCTTTATAACAGGAGTAAGAGGTGCAACATAAGTACTGAAATTAAGAATAAAACATCTATAAAAAGTAGTCAATCCATGAAAACTTCTTACGTGACTTACCGAATTAGGTGTTGGCCAATCTCAAATTGCCATAATCTTTTCCTCTTCAACTCCAATCCCTTCTGAACTTATAACATAACCAAGAAACATAAGTTTATCTAAACAAAAGACACATTTTTTCAAATTGGCAAACAACTTGTCTTTCCTTAAGGCTTATAAATAATTGTTAAGTGTCCTACATGTTCATCAATGATCTTACTGTAGATTAAAATGGCATCAAAATATACAACTATAAACTTTTCAATAAAAGCATGCAAAACATGGTTCATTAATCTCATGAAAGTACTAGGTGCATTAGTTAATCCAAAAGGCATAACTAACCATTCATATAAACCTTGCTTTTTTTCAAATGTAGTTTTCCATTTATCTCCTTCTTTCATTCTAATTTGATGATATCCACTTTTAAGATATATTTTCGAAAATAAACAAGATCCATGCAACTCATCTAACATATCATACAAATGAGGAATAGGGTATCGATACTTTACCGTGATATTATTAATAGCTCGCCAATTGACCCACATTCACCAAGTTCCATCCTTCTTAGGGATAAGTAGCACATGCACAACACATGGGCCCATGCTCTCTCAAACATACCCTTTTTCGATTAGCTCCCAGACTTGGCGTTGAAGTTTCTTTGTTTCCTCAAGATTACTTCTATATGCAGGCCGATTTGGAATTGTCACTTCAGGCATGAAATTAATTTGATGTTCAATTCCTCGAATTGGTGGAAAACCTAGTGGTATCACTTCAGGAAAAACATCCATAAATTCTTGCAAAACAGTAATAATATTGCTCGGTAAAGATCCGACAAGGTCGTTAGTACTAAAAAAGGCATTCTTGTACATAAGTACAATAAGAGCTTGTTATGAATGTATAACTCCCTTAATCTCACTTTTTCTAGCAATAAAATTATTTTTACTCTTTTTTTTTTCAAATTCAGTCTTTTCTCTCTTTTTTCAACTCTTTCTTCTTTTCTTCCTTTTTCTTCTTTTCTTCTTTTCTTCTTCTATCATTTTTTTCATTTGCCTTTTTAATTTTCATTTGATTCTCAAAAACTTGCTTTGGAGTCAATGATACAAGAGATATTGGTCTTTTGTTCATCACAAATGAGTACTTATTGGTGAATCCATCATGCTTAATTTGACAATCAAATTGTAAGGTCGTCCCAAAAGAATATGATATGCATGCATTAGTACCACATCGCATAGTATTTCATCCCGATATTTACCAATAGAAAATGCAACTAACACTTGCTTCGTTACCTTGAGTTCACCTTGATCGTTAAGCCACTAAAGTCGATATAACTTTGGATGCTTTAATATTGGTAATGCTAATTTCTCCACAAGCTTAGTGCTAGCTACACTAGTGGAGATTCCTCCATCTATAATAAAATAACAAATGTTATTTTTTACACAACAACGAGTATGAAATAAGTTCTCACACTGGTTATCTTCTTTATCTTGGGTATGAGCACTAAGAGTTTTCCTTGCTACTAATAACTCTCCTTCTTCGGCATACTCACTAGCATCCTCAAGTGGTGGCATATCAGGATCATTTTCTTCTTCTTCATCCTCGATCTCGATCTCTCCATCAACATTAATCACCATGGCCCGCCTATTCAGGCATTGACTTGCTACATGACCCCTACCTTGGCATCAAAAACACTTAATATCATGATATTTGGGAGTTGTGATATGAGTGTTACCTTGTTTTTGGGTCACAACTTGCTTGGTTGTCTCCTTTGGAAGCTAAGATTGAGTTGACGATATCTCAACTTGCCTAGGGATTGGTTTCCATGTGTTTGAGTGACCACTGTTTAATCCCCTTTTATGTAAATTCTTCCTCTTTAGATGCTGTTCAACTTTGATAGCTTGGTGCACTATATCTTGAAGCTCAACATGATATTGCATTTCCACCACATCAACTATCTCATGGTTTAGATCATGCAAAAATCTGGCCATTGTAGCCTCTCTATCTTCCTCCATATTAACTCGAATCATAGTAATTTCCATCTCCTTGAAGTACTCGTCGACACTTTTGGATCCTTAGGTAAGTTTTTGAAGTTTATTGAACAACTAGTGGTGGTAATGCTCGGGACAAATCGTTGTCGCATGATTGGTTTCATGTCATCCCAAGATTCCACAGGGCATTCATGATTTCTTTTTCTATCCTAAATGGCAACAAGTCATACATTTTTCATTTCGGAGCTATTATGACATTCAAAAGCCATCTCCATCCACTTTTCCCATTTAATGTATGTTTTTGGGTCAGTTTTTCCTTGAAAAGAGGGTATATTCAGTATGATGTTCTCCAAGTTGTCTTTAATCCGTGGTCGTCCTCTATGAGCATATCGATCGATGGAATCGCATCCGAGTCTATTGCGATTACCTTGGATTTCATCGAAGCCCTTGAGATCTTATGGATCAAGACGTCTAGATTGAAAGCTTCGAGGTGGTTGTTTAGTAGGGGTATTTTGAACCCTTCACTCCTTTCTCCAATTGATCCATCCGCACGTGAAGTGGCTCCAATTCAAACTTCATCAATCGTCTCATCTCACTTATTATAGCTTGTACTTGTAAGTTTCGAATGAGTTGTGGAGGCTCCTCCTCATTTGGGTTGCCTACTCTTCGTTGAGCCATGTATTCATATAAATGTTAAAAAAAGAACCTCGCAACACTCCCTTACGTATTCTCACAATCATTCGTATTTCACACTCAATTGGCTTTTTTTATAGATTCAAACACTCTTGCTTTTTTCCTCTTGTATGACTTCTATCAATTTTAATTGAACTTAAAAATAAATCATTTTTAGGAAGCAGTTCAACTTAAGGAACAATCAAGATAAATTAACAAGATTACAAAAAGCAAATCCAAAAGAATTTAAGTGAGAGATAAAAGATAATAATAGGGATATAGAAAAAAAACTGAAAATTTAATAGAGTAGAATAAATAAGATATTAAATATATACTTTGTGCTTATTCTCTTTTATTTTTTTGCCTTTTTTTCTTATGTTAACTTTTTTTGCATGCCCTTTTTTCATGAATTTTTTTACAAGTTTTTTTTGGCTTTTTTTTTACTTTTTTAACCCATTTTTTTGCTTTTGTTTGGCATTTTTTAATATAAAGAAAGTAGATAAAAAAATATTATATTTTTTTATAGAGACTAGAAGTAGAAAAAATATAATGAAAATATAACTACATAGGAGAAAATAGAGATTTTTTGTGGTTTTTTATAGTGAATAAAAATGGGTAGAAGATAAGGAAAGTATAACAAAATCTAAAATGATAGTATAGAACTTGATGTACAAATGTGTGCTCTGATACCAACTGATGTGTACCCCACCAATATACAAACGACTCCCTACAAATATGGAAAAGACCCGAAAACTTTAACGACGCAAGTAAAAAGAATGGAATATATCTTGTTTGGTTAAGATATAAGATACGGGTAGATGTAGATGCCACACTCAAATCATCTAAGAATAGCTCTTAGAAAACCCTAGTGATAAGTCTAATTGCTTGAACGCTACAACTAAAAACTTGATAAGTTCAAAAGTTCTCTAAAAAGAGAAAGAAAACATAAACCTCCCAATATTATTAAAATCGAATATTTGTCCTTACAATGCTCTGAAGTTAGCCTTTCTATAGGCACTTATGAATATTAACTATTTTATAAATAAGTAAATAAAATATTATGGTTGACATGCCAATAATTAATTATTTATATAGAAAATATTGCTAATATATTTATTATTCATTTATTTAGAGTAGGCATGTCAATGGGATCGGAGACCCGAGCCTTGGATACCTACCTGACCCGAGCGGACCCGAGGAGCTTCGGGTTTGCTCAGGTTCAGGTCCATAGATTAGACCCGAAGGTGGGCCCACATTCCCTTTGAATTTTTTTTCCTATTTTGATGAAAACACATAGTTTCATTAAATGTAGGGAAAAATATTAGAAAATTCTAATAAAAAATATGATTTAAAAATTGTTCTATTTTTTTCTCTCATTATTTAAAGAGTAATATATTCTAACCCTACTATATTTTTTTTTTATTATTAGACGCTAATATATTGTTTTTCCTTTCTTATACCTTAATAGATTTATAAATATATTATGGACATACTATATTCATTATTTTTTCTTTTTTATATCCTAATAGATTTTTTTCCTTTTTTAAATCCTAGTAGATTTATAAATACTTGGAAGAATTAAAGTGGAAAAATTCATATTAAATTAACTTATAATTAAAATTTTTGACATGGTTAAGAGATTTATAATTTATTTTTAACTAAAAAATTAAAATTAAATTATATAAATAAAATTTTATATATCAATGATTATAATAAAAAAAATGTCACTTGAATCAACAGTGTTAACATGCCACCCCACATGTATGCACATGCAATCCACACCATTATCCCTTTTATTTTTGTGTATATAAATAAAGATCAGCATTTAATTTAGCTTTATATCCTAATTTTCTCACATTCATAGTTTATCATTTAAATCATTTTTTTCATTATTTGCAAGCTAAATTTAATTAAAAATTATACCAGTAATTTATTAGGTAAATTAAAGATAATAAACATTTCAAAATTTTAATTTCCAAACAAATATTAAAAAATTTATATATTATAATAATTTGAAATATTTATTTTTGGTAATATATATATATATATATTAAAAAAATAAGATAGACCCGAGGAGCGGGTTCATATCTAACTTCTTTACCCAGCCTCAGGTCCAAGTGGGTATCAGGTCTAGCAGACTAGAGATCGGGTCGGGTCTGGACCCGATCAAGTAGACCTGAGCTCGGGTCCACTCGGGTGTGGGTCTATTAGGCCCGAAATCGAGTCGGGCGTGGGTCTGCTAAAACCCACCCCAACCCGAGCTATTGTCATCCCTAATTTAGAGATGTCTAAGATAATAAATATTCTAAACTTAGACATATCTAAGAAATATATTATTCAATATTCTAAAATATTTATGATATTAATAAATCTCCCATTCGAATTGTATCATTCTTTGGGCTCTTGTTGTACTCTTTTATTGGGCTTCCAGCTTGGCTTTCTACAATCGCTTCAATCAGCCCATACATTTCTTCTTTAATTCTTTTGGCCATTGACCTTGTGATTGGACCTTGCAAATTGGTAGCACCCTTAGACTCACATCAATGATAGTAGAGCTCTTGATTTGGGATGATAGCTCTTGTCAAGGTGGTCCTTCAGGCATCAAGAGCGACTCCAATTCACGCCCTGAGCTGTGGGAATTTAGTTAGTGAAATCGGGATACTGTCTTTCTCTAGCACTAAGGTGCTCCAATGAGTGGAAGTTGTATTAACTTATGAAAGCACTCCAGGGAGTCGAGAGTCAGTTGGACAGACTTGGGGAACACTTGGTTCAGCCACAGAAGGTCGGGGGTGGCCGGAATTGGACTTGGAAGAATTGAGTTGCTTCGAGTCCTTCAAAGCAACTTCACTGTTTGGATCCATCAATGCTTCTCTAGTGGTCCTTAGATCGAGAGGAGGGTGTAGTCGGGTGGAGGACTCTCTCCTAGCTCCAACAGGTCCTCTGGTAGCTTTAATGGCTGAGAATTCGCTTAACGTCAAAGCTCTAGTTTGCACCTCATCGAAAACTGGTACACCTTCTCTTCTTCACCCGATTGCTCAATGGGCGGGATGAGGGGAGGGTGCTCTTTATATAGGGAGCTCGGCAACTGTACGGGCTATCGGCTGGCTTAGGACTCGGCCCCTACATCGCTTGTCGACGGTTAGACTAAAGCTTTTTCTGAGTCATCAGAGACTTTCTCTCCATTCTTATCCCCTTCTCTCTATCATCCAAATGAAAGAGATGACACTATGTCGCGCGTGTGAGCTTCGCACGTGTCAGCTTGCCATGTGGTAGGCCATGATTGACTGGCATTGTTGATGCAGCATCCCACTCAGTCTCCTAGTTAGCCTTTAACTTGTTGACCGGACATGTGGCGGATTCACATTAGTCATTTATTCCAATGTAGCTGCAGACAATATCCCTATCGGTCACTGACTGTGACACGTAGCATCCTTTGATTGGTCCTTTATAAATACGTCAGATTCCCTCCTGATGCGTAGTGCCACTGCCACGTGTCAGCCTCTCATTGATATGGGCTATTTAGTGTGGTCCTACCATGTGTCGACCTCTGATTGGTCGATTATTTCTCAAACATTTGGCACTTATGGCACGCGTCTGCTTCCCATTGGTCATTCTGACTGACTAGGCTTTCCAATATTGACCGCTGATCGGGGACATGTGTCACTCTCCTATTGGTCGCTCATCGCTGAGGTGGATTTCTGCATTGACTAGTGCTTCCTGATTGGTCAGTGCTTCCAAGCACTAACTATGTGCTTACATGGTGTGTTTTACCACGCGTCGCATGCTAATTGGTCACGCCCACTGACTGCACGCTGACCTGGAAATGGTCTGTTGACCGGTCTGGTCCAACCGGGTTCAGTGACCTAAAATTGAGAATTAGTTGGTTTAGGCTCGATTCGACCAGTTTTCTGAAATTTAAAATTTTCTAAATTTCTCTAAAATCATTTCCTATCCAATGGTGGCCTTAATTTCACAATTTGATGTCTTTATGCCACCTAGAAAAATAATTCTTTAAATTGGTTCCCTACGGTTCATCTTGGTTCAATACAGTTCAAATTTAGTTTAGGCCTGGTTCGGTCTGAACCGGTCTGGTTCTCACTCCCCCTTCCACCCATGGTTACTTCCCATGGTTTTTCGGTATTCATCGACCACTTGAGATCTTCCAAATTTTTGTTTTGGCCTACATTTCCCAATTCTGACTCATTTTCCCTCTCGGTTTTCCCTTCAAATTTTCCAGTTCCCTAATCTGGTTTTCCAATGGTGTGGAGATGGGATTTATAAAATCCACTACTTGTCTCTCACAAGCTCAAAGTAAGTTTCTTCCTACTCAGAAGAATTATCATAATTCATTTATGGTGAATTTACCATAGGTTTGTATCAAACAAACACATAAACACCCTTTCTCAATAAAGGGATCAAGTATTTGTAGAACAGACCCTCTAAGGCTACAACCTCGATATGTCACACTTATGGCCTAGAGGGCCTTTACCATCCACCATGGTGAGATGCTACAACCTCTACCACAACGTCAGTGTGAGCACCATTGCCTAACCCCTAGACATTATCGATAGTTTTGTTTGTTATTGAGGAATGATACCTTTCCCCCTTCTTTCTCGGTCTCCATGCACGCGAAGCTCCCAAAGCTCCAAGACATACTGGACCAACATAGCTTCCCTTGTACCCACCTCGGTGTCTAGCAGCCTTAGAGCCAACACTACCCTATACCAGGTGTGTTCTTGGTTCCGAATTATTGCAGTCACAAATAAGAATCATTTAATAGCCCATACTGGACCATTCTCTTTGCTCTGATAGCCAAATGAGCTCCAACCCGGCTTAGACTAAATAGCTTAAGCAAGCATTATTAAATTAAAATAATTTTCCTAGTGTCTTAAATCATAATTTATTTATGGGGTTTGACTTGTTTCCATTGACCTTGGGCCCACTTGTTTGAGTTTTCAAAACACGGCCTTGGGCCCACATCTCTTTTCAAAATCATGGCCTTGGGCCCACTTTCACTAAACTAGATCTAACAAGCTCTTGTTGACCATGGGCCTCACCCATAAACAGTATCGACGGTCAGAAATAGATCATCCCCCTTGAAGTGTATTTGTCACACCCCGACCCGGTTTGGTTGGATTCCCATGAATAACCTGCCACTCTCTCGATTTATTAAAGGGTTTCCACTTATTATAAACCATAAAGAGTAAGGCATCCTTTAAACATGCACCTTTTCCTGGAATAACATAAATCAAAACTGTATAATATTTCAAATTTATCATACCTGTCTCACAATCATCTTAGTTGATGGTCATTAAGGGTAGGCTTTCTAAAATTTCCTGAAAGGGATATAAGGGAGGGGGTGAGTGCGACTACTTAGTGAATGGGTTTTCAAAGATTCACTTTGAGAAAAAGAATTATATTGGAGTGTGTCAGACTCATTTCTTTCAAAAATCCTTCATTTAAAATCTCAGATTTTATCACCATTTCCTTATTTAATCATGGTGTGTCATCACCCAACACACAACCTTCATCATGAAGGTCAAACACATTTCGCAGGCCAGCAAGACCACTGAACCCACTTGTGGCTTCGGAGCAACTTTACCGGCCACCTAGATAGAAGTATGTCCACTTCTACCCTGAGAATGAGTGGATGTATGTGACATCTGAACCTCAATCCCGAATTCAATTCTTTGTGTCCGTATGAGGACAGAGACCTCATCCCGTCCCTGCCCTAGTCTCATGCGCTTAGTGCTACTCCAAATTTCGCACGGTCACCTGGTACGACGAACTGCCCTTATACTCACCGGGTCATCCAAGGCCCTTAGGATGCATCACTGCCCCTCATGGGCATCTTAATGATCCCCTAATCATAGTGCATTATAATCTGTGGTGCCACTAGTCCAATGGCCCCGACTCTTAACTCAACTTGTAGCTGTATGTCTTGACTAATCTAGAGACTTGTCATGTCGCATTGCCGCCAGTTGACTGAATATGTCGATCCTGTCTTGGTACCATGGCCAAACAATTCATTTATTAAAGTTTTATGGCACACATCTCATGTTTGTTTACGAGCTCCTGCTCATGCCCATTGACCTATGGCCCACTTGTTCGAGATTTTTAAAATCGGGCATGATATCCCCCAAGTTCCACAACCGAGGCCCCTGACCTATAAGAGCTATTCAAATTCCTATCAAGAAGTTCTCCCAAATCGTTTAAGCATTTGCACACAGTCAAGGGAGAGCACTTCCGACAAAAATATATTTTCAACTGTCCATTATACCAATCGGGTATAAGGACACTCTGCTCATAACCGATGAACGAATTTTCAACTTCCTTCGAGGAAGTTTCATCATACCAACCAGATATGATCTACTTATAACCGGTAAGTAGTTTTTCCGCATGATTTTCATATCATTACTCTAAGTTGTGATGTTTAAAATACCACTTTGTAGTGGGTTTTCATTTCGAGGTACTTATCATCCCCAATTGGGTATGATATAAAATTCTACTCACAACTGGTAAGTGGTTTTTAACTTTAAGTTGTACTTATCATCCCAACCGTGTATGACGTTAGTAAACCTACTCACCTATTAATTCAGTGAATTCCACTAGACCAGTTCTTTGTATTCACGCGAGCTTGTCCTTGCTAGCGTTCCCGGTACTTCGTATTCCTACATGATATGAACATCTCGGTTCATTATCTTTTGGCCTAATAGCCTTTAGTAATTCGAAATGAATGAGAAAATAAAACTTTCATTTATTTGCAATTAGGTTTTTAAAGTTATTTCTCTTTAACTTTAAGTCCCTAATGCTGGTTTTTCCTCAAATTGAATCCCGAAACTTTTAAAATTTATCATAGGACCTCAATTTATTCCATTTCACAAAAAGGGGTTTAATTTCCAAATTTCCAATTTGGTCTCCCAACTTTTCCAAAATTACCATTTTGCCCTTCCTTTACAAAAATGGTAAATTTTACTCCAAAAATTCTAAAATTCCTCAATTGGCCCTCTAACATTTTTATCATGCCCAATTGACCCTCAATTTTAGGAAATTGCATTTCGGTCCTTCAAGTTTTCGAAAATCCCCAATTTTCCCCAAATTTTCCCCCAATTCCAACTTATTAGCACAGTTAAATTTAATTTCATCAAATTGACCGATCAAATGTTTCCAATTGTTGAAATTGAAGTTGAAATTGACTTTCTACGTGTTCATATGATTCTTTAGCAATTTAAATCGCAAGTTTTAACACCGAGACAAGCTCAAATAGAGATTTGCCAGAAAATGAACTATAGAGAGAGAAAGCTTTGATTACTCACCGGTGAAGGCACGACGGTCCGAGCTTTTGATCTGGGCAGATAGCTCTCGTCCGGTTCATCCTAGAATCAAGAATCGCATCAATTGATGCCGAATTGAGTTAGAATTTGATCATCAAAATTCTATGTATTCTCTCTCTAGCACCGGCCGGAAATTGCAGAGGGGAGTCGAATTGGCTTATCTTTTAGTCATAATTCGGTCGTGGGTGGGCTACGGAAGTGTTGGGAGCAAACAGAGACTACATGCATGTAGCTGACTTCTCCCCGGTTCTAAAGAGCCTGACCTCTCCTTCCGAGGTTAA
The DNA here is from genome assembly GCA_030064425.1 of Trapa bicornis. Taxonomy (NCBI): domain Eukaryota; kingdom Viridiplantae; phylum Streptophyta; class Magnoliopsida; order Myrtales; family Lythraceae; genus Trapa; species Trapa bicornis. The sequence goes on along the minus strand of CM057761.1, from coordinate 8,903,343 downwards.
GAAAAATGCTTAAGTCGAAGCTCTGGTTCAAGCTTCACTAGGAAATGATAGGGCGTACATTCTCATAAATATTTTTGACCGAAATTTCGGGTCACCCATCCTTGCACTACTCTTGGACAAGCACGCTTAACTTCAAAGTTCTTATGGGATCTCATTCACCTGAACCAATTTGGTTTTTCTCTTCTAATTTAACTTAAGGTTCTTTTTCAAGGTTTTATGAACCCTCAAATGGTTGGGTTTGTGAACCGGTCTGGTATTTCTCACTCGGTTTGACTAGTTCTTTTCCCGATTTTCCTTAACTCAAAAGAGTGGGGTTTATAGTATCCATACACAGTTCAAGGATAGTCCTATTAACATGTTTCATGCTTTGTTTAGAAATTTATCCCAAAATAATTTGAGCAGTTTCACATAGTCAGGTGATTGTATTTTTGGAAAATAAGTTTTCTAAGTATGCTTTTGAACTTGCAAGCAGTAACACGACATTGGTCCAATCGGACTTGATGCTAGAAATCTCACTCACCCATATTTTGAGACTTGTTCATCCCGAGGATTTCCGAGCTTGATGTGCATTTCCTTCGCACGAACTTGTAGGTGATTCGTTCCTATAATAAATTGGGAAATTAAGTCTCAAGTAATAAGGTATTCACACTTAATAGTTGTAACCTTTCCTTAATTGCAATTAGGTCCTTATGTTTACCTTATTTCTAATTAGGTACTTGTTTCACTATATACAGTAAAATCCCTCAATTTTTTAAAATTGTAATTTAGTTCCAAACTTTCAAAAATTGTAATTGAGTCATCCAACTTGATCATCATCAATTCGATCTTAAACTTTCTCAATTTATTCCAAACATGATTCAAATCATCTTACCTGTCATGCCCCAACCCGGTTTGGTCAGATCCCCGTGAGTAACCCGTCACTCTCCCAGTTTATTAAGAGCTTTCCCCTTCTCTAAATCGCGAGGAGTAAGGCATCCTTTTCACTTGTATCTTTCCTAGAATAACATTAATCAAAACTAAATACACTAAATTTTACATACCTATCTTGCAAGTTCAACTACAGGAAAGTCTTTAAGTGGGTTTTCCCTTGGTTACTTGAAAAGGGGTAAAGGGAGGGGGTGATTTCAAAAACTCCATGAATGGGTGTTGGGAGAGAGTTTTCATAATCAAAACATCTTTAATCGGAGTGTGACAAACCCCTTATTTTCTTTAAGAATATTCATTTCTCAAATTCTGATTTTTCAAACCTTTTTCCTCATTTCCACACCAGGTGTGTTTAACAATCAACACACACCCTTCATCAGCAAGGGAATCACACATTCGCAGGGCAACCCGTCCATTGCACCCACTTGTGGCGTTGGAGCGACTTTACCGGCCACCTAGATAGAAGCTCGTCCACTTCTACCCTAGGTTCATGGGATAATCTCTATCGTGAACTCCAATTGTTAGCTTGGGGGTAATCTAGGTAATTCTTCCGGGAATATATCTGGATAGTGTTTAACTACCGAAATGTCTTTGGGTCCTTTCTCCTCAGACTTCTTGTTGATGACCATTGCCAGAAAAGCCTTACAACATTTTTGTATCATCTTTTGGCTTTTATATGGGACACCATCTACACTTCACTCTTCCTCTGGTCTCCTTAGAATTTTAGTCCAATTGTTTCGGGAGTTTGGAAGGTTACTATCTTCCTTGCACAGTCCATCCTAGCTTGATGGGTACTTAACCAATCCATTCCAAGAATGATTTCTATCTCCCTTAGAGGTAATATAATCAAATCTACTTCTAGTTTGATTCCTCCAATCTTTATCTCACATCCCTTCAGTTATTTGTCCTTGTGTAACCATTCTCCTAAGGGTGTGAGGATGTTGAGACTTTATCCTAGATAGGTGAGTTCTAGGGGTAGGCTTGGGATAAGGTCATCTTTGATGAAAGATCTTTATGCTCCCGAGTCGAAGAGGGCGTAGACCTTTCATCCCTACAAATGTACGTACCCTGATTAAAGAAACACATGCTTTTAGAAGAAAAGATTTCCTTTATTGAATGAAATTTCAAATTATAAGTTTTTATTAATTTAGTTGGGAGGGTTTTGGGAAGTACCCACTATGGTACTAGGGTCTTTCCTAGCCTCTTCTTGGGTGAGGTTGTATACACTAGCTGGTACTCTAGCTATTGCATCCAGTTGGAGATTCCTTGGGTTTCCTTGGGGTAGTCCAAGAATATTTTGTTGCTTCTCTCCCTAAGAGTGGGGTAGTCCTTTGCAAAGTGCCCTGCTTATACACATGCAAAACAATACAAGCAAGCTCCCTCATGGTACTTTTGGCACCTAGGACAGCGAGGGTTTCCTTGTGGTAGGGTGGGCATCACTCTTGGTGGTGGTACATCCTTTCTCTTTTAGAAACCCACCCTGTTTCCCCATCTTGGGTCATTTTGTTCCTTTTGTCCTCCATGATGTCTTTGACCCTAGTCATCCTTTCGGGTTGTTTGCTCCATTCGGCGGTGTCGGGTCTGTACCAGTTGCTCACATTCATGAGCCATATTGATCACTACCTCCAGATCCATGGGGCATCCTAATACTCCCATTAGTTCTCGTATGTCCATGTTAAGACCATCCAAGAATCTATGGCATATATCTGCTGGTCCAGCCAAGTCAGAAGCAAAAGGTCTTAACTCATTGAATTTAGTTTCAAACTCTGATATAGGGTTAAGACCTTGTCGGAGTCCGAGGAAATCCTACTTCTTCTCATTAAATAAATGAGGAGCCAGGTACTCCTCTACATACCTCTCCTTAAATTGTTCCTAGGTGGGTGTGAAGGTATGCATGCTTCTAACATTATCCAACAATCCTTTGGTGCTACCTTCTAGGAAAACTTCTATCAAGATCACCATGTCCTCTAGTGATATCCTGACTATCCCCATCAGCATCTTAATGTTGGCCAACTAGTCCATGACGGCTCCAACATCCTTCTCTCCAAGGAAAGACTTACACCTAGTGAGAGTTTTGCGATATTCGGGGATGTCAACTGAAGGTGCATAGTTAATAGGAGGAGGATGAAATTGTACTTCCTTCGGTTTAGCTCGAGAGTTGGTGCCCACCTCAAGGACGAGGTTAGGTCATCTAAATACTTGAGTGAATTCCTTGTACAATCTATAATGTTCCAAGATTAGTCTAGGTGGGGTTATCTGGGCTCTTCCGGGAGTTTCCACAAGAAGGGGTTGTTGGGCAGTGTCAGAGACTACAACTCTTGTTCTCTGGGTTCCTCTCTTGGGAACCATCTGAAATTTTAAAATTATTCTTATTAGTTACTATGTTATATAGTCTTGATAATGTATTTGAGGAAACAGGCTTCGATACCACTCAAGTTGTCATGCCCCAACCCGGTTTGGTCAGATCCCCGTGAGCAACCTACCACTCTCTCGGTTTATTAAGGGCTTTCCCCTTCTCTAAACTACGAGGAGTAAGGCAGTCTTTTCACATGTATCTTTCTTAGAATAACATTAATCAAAACTGAATATATTAAACCTTACATACATGTCTTGCAAGTTCAGCTACATGAAAGTCTTTAAGTGGGTTTTCCCTTGGTTACCTGAAAAGGGGTAAAGGGAGGAGGTGAGTTCGACAACTCAGAGAATGGCTATTGGGAGAGAGTTTTCATAATCAAAATATTTTTAATCGGAGTGTGCCAAACTCCTTATTTTCTTTAAAAATATTCGTTTTTCAAATTCCAATTTTTAAACCTTTTTCCTCATTTCCACATCAGGTGTGTTTAACAATCAACACACCCCCTTCATTAGGAAGGGAATCACACATTCACAGGGCAGCATATCCACTGCACCCACTTGTGGCATCGGAGCGACTTTAGCGGCCACCTAGATAGAAGCCCGTCCACTTCAACCCTAGGCATGAGTGGATGTTCACGACATCTAACCCTCAAACACAAAATCAAATATGTGTTCGTATGAGGATAGAGACCTCATCTCGACCCCACCCAGGTCTCATGCGCATGAAGCTACATCAAGCTTCCCTGACTACTAGCATGTCAAACTGCCCTTATCTCCACCATGTCGTCCAGTAGCCCCTAGGACGCATCACTACCCTTCTTGGGCATCTTGATGGTCCTGAACCTCAAGCTCATGCACAAACAATAATATTCCACAAAGCCATTTATCTTTGGTGCCACTAGTCTAATGGCCCCAACCCTCAACTCAACTTGGAGCTGTTTGTCTAGGCCGGTCCATCGACCTAGCCCTGACGCATTATTGCTAGTCCATTGAGTATGTCAGTTATGTCTTGGTACCAAGGTGAAATCACATAATTCATTTGTTAAGAATTTTCATGGCTTTAACATATCATGTTTTTTATGAGCTCCTGCTCATGCCAACTGGCCTTGGGCTCACTGCACGTGATTTTTCAAAATCAGGCATTTTAGCACACAAGTTCTAAAGTTAAGGCCTCTGGCCTATCTGAGCTATTCTAGCTCTCGTCCAAAAGGTCTCCCAAAATTTTAAGCATTAGCACACAGTCAGGAGAGAACACTTCTGACAAAATAATCTTTCAACTCATCATTCCAACTGGGTGTGATGACATCTCCGCTTACAACCGGCAAGTGGGTTTTCTCCTTCCTTCCAGGAAGTCTATCATACCAATCGGGTATGATCTCTCTACTTACATTAGTAAGTAGTTTTTCCGCTTTGTTCTCACATCACTCCAACCGGGTGTGATGTTAAAATCCCACATATAAGTGGTTTTTCATTTCTGAAATGCTCATTATCCTAATCGGGTATGATGTAAATAAACCCACTCACTCAATAACTAAAGTGTACTCTTCTTCAGTCGGTTTCCACGTCCACGCTAGCTTGTCCTTGCTGGCATTCTAGTCCCACGTGTTCCTACATGATTTGGACATCCTTATCTATTAATACTTGTCATAACAGTCTTCGTTACTCAAGTATGAACGACTAGGCTCAAAATTCCTAGTTAATTGCACTTAGGACCCTAAAGTTTATTTTCCTTGACTTTAGGTCCATAATGCCAACTTTTCCCCAAATTGAGTCCTGAAACATCAAAAAAATCATTTTGGGGTCCTCAATTTACTCATAATTGTTTAAGGGGCTCAAGTTTTCCAAATTTTTTATTTGGTCCCCAATTTTTAAAAAATTTCCATTTTTCCCCCACTTTACAAAATGGCGATTTGACACAAAGTATTTTGAAAAAATTGACCAATTGGTCCTCCAGCATCTTTTCCATGGCCAATTGGCCCTCAATTTTACGAAATCCCCAAATTTCCCCAATTTCACCCTTTCAAATTGGCCAAATTTGATTTCATCAAATTAACCATTTAATCTGGGCTAATTGCTCCAATTGAAGGAATGGATCAGTTTCTACACTTTCATACGATTCAATTGAGCTTTGAACCGCATCATTTGGGTCTGAATTGAGCTCAAACAAAGCTTCTCCGAAAAATTGAGCCTAGAGAGAGAAAGCTTTGAAAGCTTACCGTTGGAGTTGCGGCAGTCCGATCTCTCTATCAGGAAGATAGCTCTCTTCCGAAGTTATCTTCTAGGATCAAGAATTCCTACAATAGACCTCAAATCAAGGGCGAATTTTGTCAGTGAATTTCTGTAGTTTCTCTCTCTAACTCTGATCTGCAACGACTAAGAAGGGCTGAATTGCCTTACCTTTCAACTCAGCTAAGGTAGTCTAAGGGTTGTGGGGATGTTGGGAGAGCTTAGTTTGGCCTGAGGAGGGCTGAATTTTACAAATTTCAGCTTGGCCGAAACATGGTAGCTTCAGTCCGTCGGAGCTGCGTAACTGTTTGATTACGTCAGCACTTCTTCGACGATCCTCAAATTGAACGGAGGTTGCTACCAAATAGCTTACTTCCCCTAGAGTCTAAAGAACCTGACCTTGCCATCTGAGGTTGAGAAAAATGCCCAAGTCGGAGCTCTGGTTCAAGCTTCACCAGAAATTGGAGCAGTTGAGTAAGAATGGAGTTTTCAGGTGTGATGAGAATGAATGGGGAGGAGCTCTTTATATAGGGAGCTCGGAAACTCTCTCGCCATCTGTTTGGCACCTTTATGGTCTTATTCATGGACTGAAACGCCTTGAACGAAGGTGATTCAACTTTGTCGGCGCTGTTTGTTCTTCTTGCGAGTGAATAGTATTGTCATCTGAAGGAAAAAAATGACACTTTTCTAAACCAGACTGTACTGGTCCAAATTGGGTTCAATGTTTAAACCGGCCAGTTCATCCCAGTTCGATCGACTTGTTCAAAATTAAAATTTTCTAAATTCATTTTCTATTCAATGGTGGATTCAATTCCCCAATTTTAATATTTAAAGCCACCTAGAAAAATGAATTTAGAAAATGGTTCAATGATGGTTCAAACCGATTCAAATCGGTTTAATCTGGTTCACTTGAACCGGTCTGATTTTCTTTTCCAATTTGTCCCAAGGTCCTTTTCCATGACTTTTATTACTCTTTAGGTCACTCGGGATTTGTAAATTTCCCAATTTACGCATTCTCTAATGGTTAAGGTTCGTGAACCAACTCAATTTTCTCTTTAGAAACAACTAGTTATTTCCATAGTTTTCTTATAATAAAATGACGGTGTTTACAACTCTCCCCTCCTTTTTGGAGTTTTGTCCCCTAAACTTATTACACGTCAAATAACTAAGGGTACCCATCCCTCATGATGCTCTCGGTTCCCCATCTCTCTTCTTGCACGAGTTTGTTCTGCCAAAGAACCTTGACCATAGGAATTCTCTTGTTCCTTAAGTTCTTGTCCCTCTGCTCAATGATTCGCACCGGTTCTACTAGATAGCTCAGGTTCACTTCTAGCTCTAGTGGAGGTCGGTCCAATACATGGGTAGGATCAGGCTGGTATTTTCGGAGTACCGAGATATACAATACGTCATGTATTCTCTGTAAGTCCAGAGGTAGTTCTAATTTATATGCAACTGGTCTTATCCTTTGGACTATGGGATAAGGACCGATGTACCTTAGTTTCAACTTCCCTCATCATTCCTTTCCACTAATAACCTTGTTTGAGGGTGCGGTACATCTTTGTACTGCCCGATTGCATCACATAAACAGAGTCATGTGCCTCTTCCAAAATTAACCCCTTTTGTTCCTTATCTTGAGGCACACACACTCTACCCTTGTAGGTTAGTACTCCATCGCCTCGAAGGTCATAGTCCGATTTTATTCCTCTATTGATTGGGTCCAAATAGGGTTAGAGCTCCTTATCCGCATTTTGCTAGACCATAATTTGCTCTATTAGGCTGGGTCTAACCACTACGTCAGCCATCAAGCATTTCCCCCTCTTGTCCATCTTAAGGTCCACCTCCATTCTTCCCAATTATTGCAACAAGGGTAAGTAGCATGTCTTTATTTGCGTCGCCTCAGTTTGGTACTTGCGACTTAGGGCATCTGCCACTACATTGGCCTTCTCGGGGTGATACTCTATTAAAAGGTCATAGTCCTTAACCAATTTCAGCAATCTCCTCTGGCAGAGGTTCAACTCCTTCTGAGTTAGGAAGTATTTAAGACTCTTGTGATCAGTGTATATCCTACACTTAACCCCGTATAGGTAGTGTCGCCAAATCTTTAGGGTGAACACTATTGCAACTAATTCTAAGTCATGGGTAGGGTAATTATGCTTATGTACCTTAAGTTGTCGTGAGGCGTAGGTGATAACCTTCCCCTGTAGCATCAGTACACATTTGAGTCCTTGTCTGAATGCATCACTATAGATGGTGCATTCCCCTACACTTCGGTTAGGAAGGGAGAGTACAGGTGTCATTGTCAAACGGGTCTTTAACTCCAAGAAAGATTTCTCATAGCTTTCATCCCATTTATACTTTACTCATTTCTGGTGAGATGAGTCAAAGGGGCAGCAATCTTAAAAAAATTATGCACAAACCATCTATAGTATCCCGCCAAACCTAAGAAACTTCGTATCTCCGAGGGATTCCTAGGTGCCTTCCAATTGGATATACCTTCCACCTTTGTCGAGTCTACTTTAACTTCATCTTTGGACACTATGTCCTAAGAACCCTACCTCCTGTAACCAAAACTCACACTTGGAGAATTTTCCATATAAGTGGTTTTCCCATAGTATATCCAAGGTGATTGCCAAATGTTCTTTGTGCTCCAGCCTAGTTCATGAGTATATAAGAATGTCATCTATAAATACTATCACGAACATGTCCAAGTGTGGCTAGAACACTCAGTTCATTAAATCCATGAAGGTTGTAGGGCCATTTGTCAAGACAAATGGCATCACCATAAACTCATAATGTCCGTATCGGGACCAAGATGCAGTCTCAGGAATATCTTCCTCTCAAATTATGAGTTGGTGATAGCCTGACTGAAGGTCTATCTTGGAGAAGTAGGCTACTCCTTTCAGTTGATCGAATAGGTCCTCAATCCGTGGAAGTGGATACTTGTTCTTTATGGTGACCTGGTTCAACTTCCTATCATCTATGCACAATCTCATGCTCCCGTCCATTTACTCTACGAATAGAACTGATGCACCCCATGGAGATTGGCTAGGGCGTATGAAGTCTGTCTCCAACAGTTCGTCCAGTTGCTCCTTCAATTATTTTAGTTCTACCAGGGCCATACGATAAGGGGCTTGGGATATGGGATTTGTTCCTGGGATAATCTCTATAGTTAACTCCAATTGTCGGCTTGGGGGTAATCTAGGTAATTCTTCTAAGAATATATCTAGATAGTGTTTAACTACTGGAATGTCTTTCAGTCCTTTCTCCTCAAACTTCTCATTGATGAACATTGCTAGAAAACCCTTACAACCTTTCTATATCATCTTTTGGGCTTTTATATGGGACATCATCTACACTTCACTCTTCCTCCGATCTCCTTGGAATTTCAGTCCGATTGTTTCAGGAGTATGGAAGGTTACTATCTTCCTTCCACAGTCCATCCTAGCTTGATGGGTACTTAACCAATCCATTCCAAGAATTATTTCTACCTCCCTTAGAGGTAATGGAATCAAATCTACTTCTAGTTTGATTCCTCCAATCTTTATCTCACATCACTTCAGTTGTTTATCCATGTGTAACCCTTCTCCTAAGGGTGTGAGGATGTTGAGACTTTATCCTAGACGAGTTCTAGGGGTAGGCTTGGGATTAGGTCCTCTTTGATGAAAAATCTTTCTACTCCCGAGTCGAAAAGGGTGTAGACCTTTCGTCCCCACAAATGTACGTACCCTGATTGAAGAAACACATGCTTTTAGAAGAAAATATTTCCTTTATTGAATGAAATTTCAAATTACAGGTTTTTCTTAATCTAGTTGGGAGGGTTTTGGGAAGTACTCGCTACGGTACTAGGGTCTTTCCTAGCCTCTTCCTAGGTGAGGTTGTATACAATAGCTGGTACATTGGTTACCTGAAAAGGGCTATAGGGAGGAGGTGAGTTCGACAACTAAGTGAATGGGTATTGGGAGAGAGTTTTCATAATCAAAACATCTTTAATTGGAGTGTGCCAAACTCCTTATTTTCTTTAAGAATATTCTTTTCTCAAATTTTGGTTTTTCAAACCATTTTCCTCATTTCCACATTAGGTGTGTTTAACAATCAACACACTCCCTTCATCAGGAAGAAATCACACATTCGCAGGGTAGACCGTCCACTACACCCTCTTATGGCGTCAGAGCGACTTTACCAGCCATCTAGATAGAAGCCCGCCCACTTCTACCATAGGTATGAGTGGATGTTCCTGACATACAATACTCAAACACGAAATCAACTCCACATCAATATGTGCTTAGAGACCACATCCTGACACCACTACAACATCATGCGCATAAAGCTACGTCGAGCTTCCCTAACTGCTGGCATGGCATACTGCCCTTATCTCCACCATGTCATCCAGTAGCCCTAGGATGCAACACTACCGCTCTCGGGTGTCTTCATGGTCCCAAACCTTAAGTGCATGCACAAATAATAGTTTTCCACAAAGCCATTTATCTTTGGTGCCACTAATCCAATGGCCCCGACCCTCGACTCGACCAAGAGTTGTTCGTCTAGGCCAGTCCGTCGACTTGGCCTTGACGCACTGCCGCCAGTCCATCGAGTATGATAGTTTTGTCTTAGTACCATTGGGAAATCACATAATTCATTCCTTAATAATTTTCATAGATTTAACATATCATATTTTTTTATGAGCACCAGCTCGTGCCAATTGGCCTTAGACTCATTGTACATGATTTTCCAAAATCGGGCATTTTAGCACACAAGTTCTAAAACCAAGGCCTATAGCCTATCTGAGTTGTTCTAGCTCTTGTCATGAAGGTCTCCCAAAACTTTTAAGCATTGGCACACAATCAGGAGAGAACACTCCTAACAAAATAACCTTTCAACTCATCACACTAACAGGGTGTGATGACATCTCTACTTACAACCAGCAATTAAGTTTTCTCCTTCCTTCCAGGAAGTCTATCATACCAACCGGGTATGATCTCTCTACATACAACTGGTAATTAGTTTTTCCGTTTAGTTCTTACATCACTCCATCCGGGTGTGATGTTAAAATATCACATATAAGTGGTTTTTCCTTTCTAAGGTGCTCATCATCCCAACAGGGTATGATGTAAATACACTCACTCACCCGTTAATTGAAGTGTACTCTTCTTCAGTCGGTTTCCACGTCCACACTAGCTTGCCTTTGCTGGCATTCCAATCCCTCGTGTTCCTACATGATTTGGACATCCTTATCAATTAATACTTGGCATAACAGCCTTCGTTACTCACGTATGAATAAAAGGCACAAAATTCCTAATTAATTGCACTTAGGTCCCTAAAATTTATTTTCCTTGACTTTAGGTCCCTAATGCCAACTTTTCCTCAAATTGAGTCCCGAAACATCAAAAATTCACTATGGGGTCCTCATTTTACTCATAATTGTTTAAGGGGCTCAAGTTTTCCAAATTTCTAATTTGGTCCCCAATTTTTCAAAAATTGTCATTTTGTTTCCACTTAAAAAAATGGCAATTTGACAAATATTATTTTTTAAAATCGACCAATTGGTTGTCCAACATCTATTCTATGGCCAGTTCACCCTTAATTTTGGGAAATTGCAATTTGGTCCCTCAATTTTACGAAATCCCCAAATTTCCCCAAAATTTTTCCCAATTTCCCCCTTTCAAACTGGTCGAATTTGATTTTATCAAATTGACTATTTAATTGGGGTTAATTGCTCCAATTGAAGGTATCGATCAGTTCCTACACTTCCATACGATTTAATTGAGCTTTGAACTGTGTCAATTGGGTTTGAATTGAGCTCAAACGGAGTTTATCCAAAAAATTGAGCGTAAAGAGAGAAAGTTTTGAAAGCTTACTGTCAGAGGTGCGGCAGTCCGATCTCTCTATCGGGGAAGATAGCTCTTGTCATGCCTCAACCCAATTTGGTCGGATCCTTATGAGAAACCCGCCACTCTCCCAGTTTATTAAGGGTTTTCACCTTCTTTAAACCATGAGGAGTAAGGAGTTCTTTAAACCTGTACCTTTCCTGGAATACCATAAATAAAAAATGCATGAAATTTTAAACTTTACAAACCTATCTTGTAGATGTAGTTATCTGGGGTCCTTGGGTAGGTTTTTCCTTGGTTTACTTGAAAAGGGAGGGGACGAGTACAACGACTTAGTGGATGTGTCATGCCCCAACCCGGTTTGGTTGGATCCACGTGAACAACCTACTGCTTTTTCTCAGTTCAAGAGAAGTTTCCCCCTTCTTTTACTCAAGAGGAGCCAGGCAAAATTTGAACCTTGTTCCCTGGAAGACATATATCAAATAAAATGCATGCTTAAGGAAAAATTAAGCATACCTGATAAAGGGTAAGGCTCAGTGTTACTCCTAGTCATTTTCTCTTTTCCTGGAAAGGGATAGAAAAGAGGGGTGAGTTTTTACAACTCAGTGAATGGATTTTTCAAAAGTCTACTTTTAACATTTAAGAAAAACATTTATGTTGGAGTGTGCTAGACTCCTCACTTTTCAAAAATCCTTTTATTTAAAAATTCAGGTTTTTCACCATTTCTTATTATCACGGTGTGTCATCACCCAATACACATCCTTCATCATGAAGGTTACACACATTCGCAGGTCAGCACGACCACTGAACCCACTTGTGGCTTCAAAGCGACTTTACCGGCCACCTAAATAAAAGTACGACCACTTCCATCCTGAGAATGAATGGATGTACATGACATCGGACCCTCAATCCTGAAATTGATTCTTCTTGTCCGTATGAGGACAGAGACCTCATACCGTCCTCACCCCGGTCTCATGCGCTTGGTGCTACTCCAAATTTTTCACGGTCACCTGGAACGACAAACTACCCTTTATACTCACCAGATCGTACAAGGCCATTAGGACGCATCACTACCCCTCATGGGCGTCTTGATGATCTCATACTCATAGTGCATGCACAAACAATATTTTCTTAATATGCCATGTAATATGTAGTCCAACGGTTCTGACTTTCAACTCAACTTGTAGCTGTTCGACTTGACTGGTCTAGAGACTGGTCAGGTCGCATTGCTGCTAGTTAACAGAGAATGTTGGACCAGCCTTGGTACCATGACCATACAATTTACTTATTAAAGTTTTATGGCACATATATTATGTTGGTTTACGAGCTCCTGCTCGTGCCCATTGGCCTATGGCCCATTGTTCGATATTTTAAAAAAAAAACTGAGCGTATTAGACCCCAAGTTCCAAAATCGAGGCCCCCAGCCTATAAGAGCTATTCGAGCTCCCATCAAGAAGGTCTCCCAAATTGATTAAGCATTGGCACACAGTCAGGGGAGAACATTTCCAACAAAATATGTTTTCACTGTCCATTATATCGATATAATATAAGGACATCTCCGTTCATAACCAATGAACGGGTTTTCAACTTCCTTCGAGGAAGTTTCATCATACCAACCGGGTATGATCTACTTACAACCGGTAAGTAGTTTTTATGCATGGTTTTCACATCACAAGTAGTGGGTTTACATTTCGATGTGCTTATCATCCCCAACTGGGTATGACCTAAAATCCCACGCACCCGATCATGTAGTGAAATTCCACTTAGTTGAGTTCTGTCCCTTCCACGCTGAACCTCAACTGGCATTCCCGATGTCTCATTCTCCTACACGAAATGAACATAGTTGTTCATTATTCTTTGGCCTAATAGCCCTCATTCGTTCCATAGAATTAGAACACCCAACTTTATATGTATTTGCAATTAGATCCCTAAAGTTATTCTTTAACTTTAAGTCCCTATTGCCGGGTTTTTCTTCAAATTGAGTCTCGAAACTTTTAAATTTATCTTAGGACCTCAATTTATTAAATTTCATGAAAAGGGGTTTAATTTCCCAAATTTTCAATTTGGTCCCTCAATTTTTCAAGAATTACCATTTTGCCCTTCCTTTACAAAAATGGTAAATTTTGCCCGAAAAATTCTAAAATTTCTCAATTGGCCCTTTAATATTCTTATCATGACCAATTGACCCACAATTTTAGAAGATTACATTTTGGTCCTTTGAATTTTCCAAAATCCCCAAATTTCCCCATTTTCCCCCAATTTCAACTCTTTAACACAGCTGAATTTGATTTAATCAAATTTACCGATCAAACACCTCTATTCATTGAAATTGAAGTTGAAATTGAGTTTATACATGTCAATACGATTCTAAGGAACTTTGAATCGCGGGTTTTAATGTCGGAACGAGCTCAACGGAGCTTCGCTGGAAAATAGACTGTAAAGAGAGAACGCTTCGATTTCTCACTGGTGAGGGCGCGGCGGTCCGAGCTTTCTATCTGGGCAGGTAGCTCTCCTCCAGAGATTCTTCCTAGAATTAAGAATGATATCAATTGATGTTGAATTGGATTGGAATTTCGTCATTGAAATTTGGCTAACTCTCTCTCTAACACTGATTGGAAATTGTAAAGGGGAGCCGAATTGGCTTACCTTTCGGTCCTAATTCAGCCGTGGAAGGGCTGGGGAGGTGTCGAGAGAGCTTGGTTTGGCCTAAGGAGTGTTCGAATTGGCCGATTTCAACTTGGCCAAAACAAGGCAGCTTCAGCCCGCTGGAGCTACTTCACTGTTTGATCACGTCGGTGCTTCTCCGATGACTCTCAGAACAAACGGATGTCACCACCGTGTAGCTAACTTTCTCCCAATTCTAATGTTCTTGACCTCACCTTCTTTGGCTCAAAATTGAACCTATATCGGAGCTCTAGTTCGAGCTTCACCGAAAAACTAAGCAACTGAGAGAGAGTGAGCATTTCAAGTGTGGAGAGGATGAATGGAGAGGGGCTCTTTATGTAGGGAGCTTGGGGACTCGTTGGCCGTCCATTTGGCACCTTTATGATAGATATTAAAGACCTAAAACGTACCGAAGGGAAACATTTCTTTTTCATCAGTACTACTTCAATTTTTTGATGAGTGAACAATGTTGTCATCTTGAGCAAGAAGATGACACTGTTCCGAACTGGACCGGACAGGTCCGAACCGGGTTCAAAGCTTAAACCGGCCAGTTCACCCCTCATTCGATCGAGTTTTTCAAATCTAAAAATTTCTAGATTCATTTTCTATCCAATGATGGCCTCAAATCTCAAATTTGAATTATTTAAGCCCCTAGAAAAATGAATTTAGGATCCGGTTCAATAGTGGTTCAAACCAGTTCGGAACTAGATCACCTGAACCGATTTGGTTTTCATCCCCAATTCCTTCACAAGTCCATTTACATGTCTTTTGTGACTCCTTGGGTAACTTAGGGTCCATAACATTCCTGGTTTACCATCTCTTAATCGATTCTGGTTCATAAACCAGCTCGGTTCTTAAACCGGTTTAATTCGGTTCGGGTCCGGTTCACCCGAACCGATCTAGTTTTTCCCTCACATATTGTTCTAAGGTTCCTTCCCAAGGATTATAAACCTCTTTGAATCACAAGGGATCCATAAGCATCTTGGTTTGATGTGAATCCGACTAAAGAGACTACGAACCTGCAATGGAGCTGAACAGTTTGTCACCAAATGAGATTAATAATCATTTGAGACTGCAAGAGGGCCCAATCACAAGGTCAATGGCTAAAAGATTCAAAGAAGCCTTATATGGGCTGATTAAAGAGATTGCTGAATATTCAAATAGAAGCCCAAATGAAGAGCCCAAGATGAGCCCAAGAGAAGGTACAGATTTAATTAATAAGGAGAGATTTATAAATATAATAAATCTTTTAGGATAATATTAGGTAGTTCAAATTTTTAAATTATTTATTAAAATATCCTAGATATTTAGATTAGATATGGTTAGCTTATAACCACAATATATTTTTTTCATCATTTTGTGGGCCATTCGGTTGTTTTCTGAGCCTATAAAAGGCATAGTCCAGAGCATTGGAGAGAGACACTTTGGAATTTCAATCTTGTGAATTTTGTCTTCTTTCTATCTTGAAAGGGCTTTTGAACTTATCAAGTTTTTACCTGTGGTGTTCAAGCAATCAAGACTTATCACCCCGGGGTTTTCTAAGAGTTCTTCTTAGAGGATTTGGGTGTGGCGTCTACATATCTCATACCTTGTTTCTCACATAAACAAGGTATATTCCATCTTTTCGCACTTGCGTCGTGAAAGTCTTGGGATCATTGCCATGGTTTACCCATTCTCTATCGGTATTGGTTCAATGAATCAACTCGGATCATAAACCGATTCTATCCGGTTCAGATTTGGTTCTATTGAACTACTTCAGTCTTTCTTCCTCATTCTGCCTAGGGTTCTTTTGCCCAAGTTTATGAACCTTTTTGAGTCACATGGGAGTTAGAAATTTTCAAATTTGCTCGTCCCCTAAAAATCAGGTTTTTAGACCAATTTGGTTTAAAGATTCAAATTGACCGGTTCTTTCCCCAGTTTTCTCATTACTAAAGGATGGGATTTACAAGATGGGTTTTTAAATTTTACATTTTAGGGAAAATGTTTGAATAAGAGTGTGTTAGACTCCTTATTTTCTTTTAAAAACATTTCATTCTTAATTTTTGGTTACCATAACCATTTATCATCATAACAGTGTGTTTATCAACCAACACATGCCCTTCATTGTGAAGGAACACAATCATAGGCCAGCCCATCCACTGTACCCACTTGTGGCGTCGGAGCGGATTTACCGGCCACCTAGATACAAGCACGTCCACTTCTACCCTGAAAATGAGTTAATGCTCACGACATCCGACCATCAATCCCATAACAAAACTTTATGTCCATATGTGGATAGAGATCTCACCCTGTCCCGACCCCAGTCTCATGCTCTTGAAGCTACGTCGAGCTTCGCAAGCCTTCTTGTACGATTAACTGCCATTATACCCACTAGGTTGTCCAAAGCCCTAGGACACATCACTACCCCTCTTTGGCGTATTAAAGGTCTCGTAACACAGTGCATGCACAATCAACAGTTTTTTTACATAATGCCATATAATCTGTGGTGCCACAGGTTCGAAAACCTCGACCCTCAACTCGACCTGCAATTGTTTGTCTTGACTAGTCTAAAGACCTGTCATGTCGCACTAGCACTAGTCCATCGAGTATGTTAGTCTTGTCTTGGTACCATGGCCAAACAACTCATTTACTTAAGTTTTCATGGCATATTAATCATGTTTATTTACAAGATCCTGCTCGTGCCAACTGCCCTAGGGCCTGCTGTTCAAGATTTTCAAAATTGGGCATAATAGCCCCCAAGTTCCAAAACTGAGGCCTCCTGCCTATATGAGCTATTCGAGCTCCCGTCAAGAAAATCTCCCAAAACTTTTAAGCAGTAGCACACAGCCAAGGGAGAGCATTTCCAACAAAATAAACTTTTCAATTGTCCATCATACCAACCGAGCATGAGGACATCTCCGCTTATAATCAACAAGGGGGTTTTCCACTTCCTTTTAGGAAGTTTCATCATATCAACCGGGTATGATCTACTTACAACCGGTAACTAGTTTTTCAGCGAGATTTCCACATCACTCTTCTTAGATGTGATGTTTAAAATACCATTTAGGAGTGGGTTTTCATTTATGAGGTACTTATTATCCCAACTGGTTATGATATTAAATATCCCACTCACCCAATAGTGTAGTGAATATCATCTTAGCCTGCTTGTTGTCCTTACTCGAACTTGTCTTAGTTGGCGTTCTCGATACTTCGTGTTTCTGCACGATATGAACACTCTTGTTCATTATCTTTTGCCTAATAGCCCTCATTCATCCCAAATGAATGAGAAAACCAACCTTTTTCTTTATTTGAAATTAGGTACCTAAAGTTATTTTTCTTTAACTTTAAGTCCCTAATGCCAATTTTTCCTCAAATTGAGTCCTGAAACTTTTAAAATTCGCATTGGGTCCTCAATTTAGTCAAATTCACAAAAAGGGGTTTAATTTCCCAAATTTCCAATTTGGTCCCCAACTTTTCCAAAATTACCATTTTGCCCCTACTTTATAAAAAAGGTAAATTCTCCCAAAAATTCCAAAATTTTCCCAATTGGTCCTCCAACATCTTTGTCATACCCAATTGGCCCTCAATTTTAAGAAATTGCACTTTAGTCCCTCCAATTATCGAAATTCCCAATTTCCCCCAATTATTCCCCTAATTTCAACCTTCTAACTCAGTCGAATTTGATTTCATCAAATTGACCTATCAAATGAGTTTAATTGTTGAAATTGAAGTCAAATTGGAGTTCCTACATCTTCATACAATTCAATTGCACTTCAAATCACAAGTTTTGACACCAAAATGAGCTCAAATAGAGCTTCGTCGGAAAATAGAACGTAGAGAGAGAAAACTTCAAATGCTCACCGTCGGGGGCATGGCGGTCTGAGATTTCAATTTGGGCAGATAGCTCTCCTCCTGAGGTTCCTCCTAGGATCAAGAATTGCATCAGTTGATACCGAATTAGGTGAGAATTTTATCATTGAAATTTTGTCCATTCTCTCTCTAACATCGGTCGAAAATTACAGAGGGCAGCCAAATTGGCTTAACTTTCAGTTCTAATTCGGCCGTAGGGGGGATAAGGAGGTGTTGGAAGAGCTTTCTTTGGCCTAAGTAGGGTTCAAATTGGCCGATTTTAGCTCAATAGAAATAGGGCAGCTTCGGTCCGTTGGAGCTACTTCAATGTTCGATCACGCTGGCGCTTCTCCGACACCCTCAAAGCGAATGGAGACTACCACCGTGTAGATGACTTCTCCCCTGTTCTAAGGAACCCAGCCACGAGTTCTTTGACTCAAAAAAGACCCTATATCGGAGCTCTGGTTTGAGCTTCATCGAAAAACTGAGTAGCTAATAGAGAGTGAGGTTTTTAGTTGTGAAGAGGATGAATGGAGAGGGGCTCCTTATATAGGAAGCTTGGGGACTCCTCGGCCGTCAGATTGGCGCCTTAATGGTAGTCATTCATTGCCTGAAACTCCCTGGTTGGAGACTTTTCATCTTTTTCCGGTGCTGCACAATTTTCCAGCGAGTGAACAGTGATCTCATATAAAGGAAGAAGACGACACCATTCCGAACTAGACCGGACCTGTCCTAACCGGGTTCAAAGCTTAAATCGGTCGGTTCAAGCCCGATTCGACCGAGTTTTTTAAAATTAAAACTTCTAAATTATTATCTATCAAATGGTGGTCTCAATTCTCAAATTGGAATTTTCTAAGCCACCTAGAAAAATGAATTTAGCTTTTGGTTCGATAGTGGTTCAAACCGGTTCAATCCAGTTTGGATCCCGTTCACCTGAACTAGTTTGGTTTTCATCTACAAGTCATCCTAAAGTCCTTTTTCATGAATTTTGTGACTCCTTAGGTCACTCGGGATCCATAAATTTCCCAGTTTTCCCTTTCTCTATCAGTTCCGGTTCATGAATCAACTCGGTTCATAAACTAGTTCGATCTAGTTGGATCTGGTTCATCAAAATTGGTCTAGTTTTTCTCTTCCAACTTGTCTTAAGGTTCTTTTCCAAGGTTTTATGAACTCTATGGGTCACTCGGGAGTTGTAAATTTCCCAAATTGCTTCTTCTCTAATGATCGAGTTTGTGAACCAGTTTGATGTTTCTCACTAGGTTTGACTAGTTCTTTTCCTAGTTTTCCTTAACTCAAAAGGGCTAGGTTTACAGATCTCTTCCTAAGGTATCTTCTAGGATCAAGAATTCCTACAATTGACCTCAATTTGAGGGAGAATTTCTGTAAAACCCACACTTTTGAGCTAAGAAAAACCAAGAAAAGAACCGGTCAAACCAAGTGAGGATTCAGAACCGGTTCACAAACCCGATTATTTCTGAACAGGCAAGTTGGGAATTTACAACTCTCGGGTGATCCAAAGGGTTCATTAAACCTTGGAAAAGAAACTTAAGATAAATTAGAAAACAAAAACCAAAGTGGTTTAGGTGAACTAGATTCCATAAGATCTTTAAAGTTAAGCATGCTTGCTCGAGAGTAGTGTGAGGATGGGTGACCTCTTGGGAAGTATGAATTTTTTTGTAACCTTAAATTTTGTTCAAAAATTTGTATGTAAGCCTTATCATAAATAACCATAAATTAATATATATTTAATTATTGTAATTAATACAAATAATTTAATACTGAAATTAAATTATTGGAATTAATACCGAAATTTAATTTATTGGAATGAATACCGAAAATAAATTATTGGAATTAATACCAATAATTTATGGCAATATTAATACTAGTAATAAATCTCGTCCATTTAATACACAGGTTTTACGCCTATATAAAGAGGTCATCCCCATTTCATTCTACTTACACCTGAACATTTCTCTCTTTCTCTCTCTCTCTCTACTGCTCCATTTCCCAGTAAAGCTCAAACCAAAACTTCAACTTGAACAAAGATCGAGCTCTTTAGAACCGAGGAGAAGACAACTATCTGATAGCAAACTCTAGTCAATCCGAGAATCGTTGGAGAAGCGCCGACATGATGGAATAGTGAAGTACCTCGGGCGGACCGAAGCTGCCCTATTTCGGCCAAGCTGAAATCAACTATTTCAAGCCCTCCTCAGGCCAAACCAAGCCCTCCCAACACTTCCTCAGCCTTTCCACGGCCGAATTAGGACCGAAAGGTAAGCCAATTTGGCTCCCCTTTAAAAATTTGTATCAGTGCTAGAGAGAGAGTCGACCGAAATTCAATGACGAAATTCTAATCCAATTCCACATTAATTGATGCAATTCTTGATTATAGGATAAACCTCAGGATGAGACCTATCTGCCCAGATCAAAAGCTCGGACCGTCGTGCCTTCACTGGTGAGTAATCGAAGCTTTCTCTCTCTACAGTCTGTTTTCCGACGAAGCTCCTTTTGAGCTCGTTCCGGTGTTAAAATCTACGATTCAAAGTTTCTTAAAATCGTATCAACATGCAAGAACTCAATTTCAACTCCAATTTTAATAATTAGAAGTGTTTGATCAGTCAATTTGATGAAATCAAATTCGGTAATGTTGAAGAGCTGAAATTAGGGGAAAATTTGGGGATTTTCGAAATTCAAAGGGCCAAAATACAATTTTATGAAATTGAGGGTCAATTGGACATGAAAAAAATGTTAGAGGACCAATTGAGGAATTTTGGAATTTTTGGGGCAAAACTTACCATTTTTGTAAAAGAAGGGAAAAATGGTAATTTTGGAAAAATTGGGGGACCAAATTGGAAATTTGGGAAATTAAACCCCTTTTTGGTGAAATTGAATAAATTGAGGTCCCAGGATAAATTTTAAAAGTTACGGGACTCAATTTGAGGAAAAACCAACATTAAGGACTTAAAGTTAAAGAGAAATAACTTTAGGGACCTAATTGCAAATAACTAAAAGTTTGGGTTTTCTCATTCATTGGAAATGAATGAAGGATGTTATACCGAGTAATAATGAACAAGGTTGTTCATAACGTGTAGGAACGCGAAATACCGGGAACGCCAGCAAGGACAAGCTCGCGTGAATACAAAGAACCAGTCTAGTGGAATTCACTACATTAACGGGTGAGTGGGTTTACTAACATCATACCCGGTTGGGATGATGAGCACAACTTAAAATTTTAAAACCACTTACCGGTTGTGAGTGGAAATTTTATATCATACCCGGTTGGGAATGATAAGTACCTCGGTATGAAAACCCACTATTTTGTGGTATTTTAAACATCACTACTTAGAGGAAGTGATGTGAAAATCATGCGAAAAAACTACTTATCGGTTGTAAGTAGATCATACCTGGTTGGTATGATGAGACTTCCTCGAAGGAAGTTGAAAACCCGTTCATCGGTTATGAACGGAGGTGTTCTTATACTGAGCAGTATAATGGATAAAGAAAACATATGTTTTGTCGGAAGTGCTCTCCACTGACTGTGTGCCAATGCTTAAACAATTTGGGAGACCTTCTCGATGGGAGCTCGAATAGCTCTGATAGGTCGGGGGCCTCGGTTTTGGAACTTGGGGGCTAAATGCCCGATTTTGAAAATCTCGTACAGTGGGCCCAAGGCCAGTTGGCACAAGCAGGAGCTCATAAAGGAACATGATATATGTGCCATAAAACTTAATAAGTGAATTGTTTGTCCATGGTACCAAGATAGGACCGACATGCTCAATCAACTAGCGGCAGTGCAACATGACAGGTCGACGGGCCAGTCAAGACAAACAACTGCGGGTTGAGTTGAGAGTCGGGGCCGTTGTACCAGTGGCACCACATATTACATGGCAATATGAGAAAACATTGTTTGTGCATGCACTGTGAGTATGGGATCATCAAGATGCCCATGAGGGGTAGTGATGCGTCCTAAGGGCACTGGACGACCTGGTGGCTATAAGGGCAGTTCGTCGTTCCAGGTGTCTGTGCGAAATCTGGAGTAGCACCAAGCGCATGAGACCGGGGTGGGGACAGGATGAGGTCTTTGCCCTCATACAAACACGAAGAAGTGATTTTGGGATTGTGGGTCGGATGTCACGTATATCCACTCATTCCCAGGGTAGAAGTGGTTGTACTTCTATCCGGGTGGCAGGAAAAGTCGCTTTGAAGCCACTAGCGGGTTCAGTAGTGATACTAACTTGCGAATGTGTGTAACCTTCATGATGAAGGATGTGTGTTGGGTGATAACACATTGGTAACTAAGAAATAATGGAAAAACCCAAATTTTTAAATGAAGGGATTTTTTTGAAAAGAAAGGAGTCTGGCACACTCCATATAAATGTTTTTCTTAAAAGTTAAAAGTAGACCTTTGAAAACCCATTCACTGAGTAGTCGTACTCACCCCCTCCCTTATATCCCTTTCAGGAAATCCCGAAAAGCCTACCTTGAAAGACCATCAACTAAGATGCCTGTAAAACAGGTATGTAAAGTTTAAAATTTCATGCAGTTTTGATTATGTTATTCCAGGAAATGGTGCAGGTTTAAAGGACACCTTACTCTTTACGGATTATAATAAGGGGAAACCCTTTAATAAACCGGGAGAGTGGCGGGTTGTTCACGGGGATCCGACCAAACCGGGTCGAGGCGTGACAATTTCGTTAGTGAAATTCTATAGTTTCTCTCTCAAACTTCGACATGCAACTACTAAGGATGGCCGAATTAGCTTACCTTTCAACTCAGTTAAGGTCATATAAGGGCTGTGGGGATGTTAGGAGAGCTTGATTTGACTTGAGGAGTGCTGAATTCTGCAGATTTTAGCTCAGCCAAAATAGGACAACTTTGGTCCGCCGGAGCTGCTTCATTGTTTGATTACGTTTTTGCTTCTCTGGTGATCCTTGGATCGAATGGAGGTTGCCATTAGATACCTGACTTCTCCCGGAGTCTAAAGAACCTGACCACACCTTCTAAGATTGACAAAAATGTCCAAGTCGGAGCTCTAGTTCGAGCTTCACCGAAAATTGGAGTAGTTTAGAGAGAAAGGAATTTTCAGGTGTGAAGAGGATGAATGGGGAGGAGCTCTTTATATAGGGAGCTTGGGGACTCTCTCGCCATCCGTTTGGCACATTTATGGCACTTATTCATGGCATGAAATGCCCTAAACGAAGGTGATTCCACTGCGTTGGTGCTGTCCGTTCTTCTGGCGAGTGAACAGTGTTGTCATTTGAAGGAAGAAGATGACACTATTTTGAACCGAATCATACTGGCCTGAACCAGGTTCAATGCTTAAACTGGCCAGTTCATGCTTGATTCGACCGAGTTTTTCAAAATTAAAATTTTATAAATTCATTCTCTATCCAATGGTGGCTTCAATTTCCCAATTTGAATATTTTAAGCCACCTAGAAAATGAATTTAGAAACCAATTCAATCCGGTCCAAGTCCAGTTCACCTGAACATGGTTAGGATCAAGCTGGTATTTCTAGACTACCGAGATAAGGAATATGTCATGTATTCTCTATAAGTCTGGAGGTAGTTCTAATTTATATGCCATTGGTGCTATCTTTTGGACAATGGGATAAGGACTGATGTACCTTGGTTTCAACTTCCCCTGTTGTTGAAATTTAATTATTCCCCTCCATGGTGATACTTTTAGGAATACTTGGTATCCCACATCAAACTCTAGATCTCTTCTTCAATGATCCGTATAGCTCTTCTGCTTGTTCTGAACAGCATTAAGTCGACTCTTGAATATTTTGATCTTTTTCTTGGCATCCTCAGTTAATTCGACCCTATCCAGCGTTCTTTCCCCTACTTTCTCCCAAAATAAGGGGGTACAGCATGGTCGTCTATAGAGGGACTCATAAGGGGCCACCTAAATACTGGCCTGATAATTGTTATTGTACGAAAATTCTATCAAATACAAGTATTCCTCCCAACCATTATCTATAGTGAGTATGCCTGCCCTAAGCATGTCTTCCACAGTTTGGATCATTCGCTCAGACTGTCCATCAATTTGAGGATGAAATGTCATACTCATGTGGAGCTTGGTTCCCAAGGCACTTTGTAAACTAGGCCAAAACCTTGAGGTAAATCTAAGGTCTCGATCCGACACAATGCTCATCAGGATACCATGGAGTCTTATTATCTCCATCATGTATAAGACGGCTAGTTGTTCCACTGAATTCGTCACTCTTATAGGTAGGAAATGGGCGAACATGGCCAATCAATCCACAATGACCCAAATTGTGTCTCGTCCCTTCCTAGTCACAAGTAGTCCCGTGACAAAGTCCATGGTGATGTTCTCCCATTTCCATTTCGGGATAGGCAAGGGTTGTAGTATTCCTTATGGTTTCTAATGCTTAGCTTTAATATGTTGACAGGACAAGCATCGGGCTACATATTCCACAATATCCCTCATCATTCCTTTCCACCAATAACCTTGTTTGAGGGTGCGGTACATCTTAGTACTGCCCGATTGCATCGCATAAACGGAGTCGTGTGCCTCTTCCAAAATTAATCCCCTTTGTTCCTTATCTTGAGGCACACACACTCTACCCTTGTAGTTAGTACTCCATCGCCTCGAAGGTCATAGTCCGATTTTATTCCTCTATTGATCGGGTCCAAATAGGGTTGGAGCTCCTTATCCACATTTTGCTAGACCATAATTTGCTCTGTTACGCTGAGTCTCACCACTACGTCAGCCATCAAGCATTTCCCCCTCTTGTCCATCTTAAGGTCCACCTCCATTCTTCCCAATTATTGCAACAAGGGTAAGTAGCTTGTCTTTATTTGCGTCACCTCAGTTTGGTACTTGCGATACACCACTACATTGGCCTTCTCGGGGTGATACTCTATTAAAAGGTCATAGTCCTTAAACAATTTCAGCCATCTCCTCTGGCAGAGGTTTAACTCCTTCTGAGTTAGGAAGTATTTAAGACTCTTGTGATCAGTGTATATCCTACACTTAACCCCGTATAGGTAGTGTCGCCAAATCTTTAGGGCGAACACTATTACAGCATATTTCAAGTCATGCGTAGGGTAATTCCATTCATGTACCCTTAAGTTGACACGAGACGTAGGTGATAACCTTTCCTTGTTGCATTAGTACACATCTGAGTCCTTGTCCAGATGCATCACTATAGATGGTGTATTCCCCTGCACTTGGGTTAGGAAGGGAGAGTATAAGTGTCGTTGTCAAACGGGTCTTTATCTCCAAGAAAGATTTCTCACAGCTTTCATCCCATTTATACTCTACTCCTTTTCTTGGTGAGACAAGTCAAAGGGGCAACAATCATAGAGAAATCCTGCCCAAACCGTTTGTAGTATCCCACCAAGCCTAAGAAACTTCGTATCTCCGAGGGATTCCTAGGTGCCTCCCAATTGGATATGGCTTCCACCTTTGTCGGGTCTACATTGACTCCATCTTTAGACATTATGTGTCCTAAGAATCCTACCTCCTGCAACCAAAACTCACACTTGGAGAATCTTGTATATAAGCAGTTTTCCTGTAGTATCTCCAAGGTGATTGCCAGATGTTATTCGTGCTACAGCCTAGTTCGTGAGTATATAAGAATGTCGTCTATAAATACTATCATAAACCTGCCCAAGTGTGGCTGGAACACACAGTTCATTAAATCCATGAAGGCTGCATATAAGGCTAGGGTCAAGCTGGTATTTTCCTTTGTTACTCACGTATGAACAACTAGACTCAAGATTCCTAGTTAATTGCACTTAGGTCCCTAAGGTTTATTTTCCTTGACTTTAGGTCCCTAATGCCAACTTTTCCTAAAATTGAGTCTCGAAACATCAAAAATTCACTTTGGGGGCCTCAATTTACTCATAATTGTTTAAGGGGCTCAAGTTTTTCAAATTTCTAATTTGGTCCCAAACTTTTCAAAATTACCATTTTGCCCCCACTTTACAAAAATGGCAATATAACCCCAATTATTTTCAAAAATCGACCAATTGGTCCTCAAAAATCTTTTCCATGGCCAATTGGCCCTCAATGTTTTGAAATTACAATTTAGTCCCTCAATTTTATGAAATCCCCAAATTTTCCCTAATTTCACCCTTTCAAACTGGCCAAATTTGATTTCAACAAATTGATCATTCAATTAGGGTTAATTGCTCCAATTGAAGGTATGGATCAGTTCCTACACTTCCATATGATTCAATTTAGCTTTGAACTACATCATTTGGGTGCGAATTGAGCTCAAACGGAGCTTCGTTGAAAAACTTAGCCTAGAGAGAGAAAGCTTCGAAAGCTTACCGTCGGAGGTGCGGCGGTCCAATCTCTTTATAGGGGAAGATAGCTCTCTTCTTGAGGTATCTTCTATGATCAAGAATTCCTACAATTGACCTCGAATCGAGGAAGAATTTCATCAGTAAAATTCCATAGTTTCTCTCTCTAACTCTGACCTACAATGATAGAGAAGTGTCAAATTGGCACCTTTCAGCTCAGTTGAGGTTGTCTAAGGGTTGTGGAAATATTGGAAGAGCTTGGTTTGGCCTACGATGGGTTGAATTCGGCCAATTTTTTAGCTCGGCAAAAATAGGGCAGCTTCATTCCCTCAGAGCTACTTCACTATTTGATTATGTCGATGCTTCTCCGGCAATCCTTGGATCGAACGGAGGTTGCTATCAGATAGCTAACTTCTCCTGGAGTCTAAAGAAACCGACCTAGCCTTCTGAGGTTGAGAAAAATGCCCTAGTCAGAGCTTTGGTTCGAGCTTCACCTGAAATTGGAGCAGTTGGGAGAGAATAGAGTTTTCAGGTGTGAGGAGCATGAATGGGGAGGAGCTCTTTATATAGGGAGCTTGACGACTCTCTAGCCATCCATTTGGCACCTTTATGGTGCTCATTCATGTCCTGAAATGCCCTGAATAGAGGAGATTCAACTTCGTCGGCACTATCCGTTCTTCCGGCGGGTGAACAGTGTTGTCATCTGAAAGAAGAAGATGACACTGTTTCGAAATGGACCAAACCGATCCAAATTAGGTTCAATGCTTAAACTGCCCAATTTAGGCTCAATTCAACCAAGTTTTTCAAAATTAAAAATTTATAAATTCATCTAAATTCATTCTCTATCCAATGGTGGCTTTAATTCCTAATTTGAATATTTTAAGCCACCTAGAAAAATGAATTTAGAAATTGGTTCAACGATGGTTTAAATCGGTTCAATCCGGTTCATGTCAGATTCACCTAAACTGGTCTGATTTTCTTTTTCAATTTGTCCCAAAGTCCTTTTCCATGACTTTTATGACTATTTAGGTCACTCGATATTTGAAAATTTCTCAATTTGCCATTTCTCTAATTGTTAAGGTTCGTGAACTGACTCGATTTTCTCTTTTGAAATGACCGATTCTTTTCCCAGTTTTCTTATTATAAAAGGATTAGGTTTACATTACCTATGTCCACATGATCATTTTAAGCTTTGAATCAATCAATTTGGCTTATAAATGAGTTTAAACGGAGCTTTGCTAGAAAATATTCTAGAGAGAGAAAGATTCGATTTTCTACTAGTGAGGGCCCACTGGTTGGAGCTTTTGATTCCAATAGATTATTCTCTCCCTGAAGATCCTCCCTGGAACAAATCGTCCCTCCATTGATAGCCTTAGTAGTGCAATTTCATCGATTTAGTTTTTGTGTAAAACGCATCATGAATAGTAAATTTCGGCGAAGGGCATCGGTGGGGACTTGTCACGACAGTTCAGGAATGTGTGGACTGCACTAGGAAAGGTCTGGAGGGCTTTGTTTGGTCGTGGTTGGCTCGAGGATGGCTCGAATTGAGCCCGAGTTTCTTTGGTTGTAGACGACCAAGGGAGCAGCGGTACTATGAGAGCTTGTCGACACTTCTCAAGTCATCCTCAATGAAATTGGAGAGTGAGGTCATGTGAAGGACTTCTGTAGGAATCTAGGAAACCCAAATTCCCTTTCTAAGGTGAAGAAAAGTGCCCATGTAAACCCTGCCCTTTTGAACTAAGGAAAAACCGGGAAAAGAACCGGTCAACCGAACTAGTTCATAAACCGGATCATTTGTGAACGGGCAATTTGGGAATTTACAACAACCAGGTGATCCAAAGGGTTTATAATACTATGGGAAAGAACCTTAGGACAAATTGGAAGAGAAAAACCAGACCGGTTTGGATGAACCGGATCCAACTGGATTGAACCGGTTTATGAACCGAGTCGATTCATGAACCAGAACCGATAGAGAAAGGGCAAACAGGAAAATTTATGGATCCCTTTGAACCGAAGAGATTTATAAACCTTGGGAAGGAACCTGAGAACAAAGTGGGAGAGAAAAACCAGATCGGTTCAGGTGAACCGGACCCGAACCGGATTGAACCGGTTTAAGGACCGAGTCAGTTTATGAACCGGAATCAATAAAAAGATGGTAAACCGGGAATTTTATGGACCCTAAGTGACCCAAGGAGTCACAAAAGAGATGGAAATGAACTTGTTAAGGAATTGGGGATGAAAAGCAAACCGGTTTAGGTGAACCAGATCCAAACCGGTTTGAACCACTATTGAACTAGATCCTAAATTTATTTTTCTATGTGGCTTAAATAATTCAAATTTGAGATTTGAGGCCACCATTGGATAGAAAATAAATTTAGATAAATTTAGAAATTTTTAGAATTAAAAATCTCGGTCAAATGAGGAGTGAACCGGCCGGTTTAAGCTTCAAACCCAGTTCAGACTGGTCCAGTCCAGTTCGGAACAGTGTCATCTTCTTCCTTAGGTTGACAGCACTGTTCACTCGTCGAAAAATCAAAGTAGTGCTGGCGAAGAAGAAATGCTTCCGTTAGGTACGTTTCAGGTCTTCAATGCCTGTCATAATGGTGTTAAACGGATGGCCAATGGGTCCACGAGCTCCCTATATAAAGAGCCCCTCTCCATTCGTCCTCTCCACACCTGAAAAGCTCACTCTCTCTCAGTTGCTTAGTTTTTCGGTGAAGCTTGAACCAGAGCTCCGATATAAGGTCTTTTCTTAGCCAAAAAAGGCAAGGTCGGGTTCTTTAGAACCGGGGAGAAGTCAACTACACACCTGTAGTCTCCATTTGCACCGAGGGTTGCCGGAGAAATGCCGGCGTGATGAAACAGTAAAGCAGCTCCGGCAGACTAAAGCTGCCCTGCTTCAGCTGAGTTGATATCGGCCATTTCGAGCCCTTCTCATGCCAAACCAAGCTCTTCCAACACTTCCTCAGCCCTTCCACGGCCGAATTAGGACCAAAAGGTAAGCCAATTCAGCTTCCCTTTACAATTTTCGATTGGTGTTAGAGAGAGAGTCGGTCGAATTTCAATGACGACATTCTAGTCCAATTCGGCATCAATTGATGTGATTCTTAATTCTAGGATGAACCTTAGGACGAGAGCTATCTGCCCAGATCAAAAGCTCGGACCGTCGTGCCCTCACTGGTGAGTAATCGAAGCTTTCTCTCTCTATAGTCTATTTTTCGGCGAAGCTCTATTTGAGCTCGTTCCGACGTTAAAACTCACAATTCAAAGTTCTATGGAATCATATGAACATGGAGAAACTCAATTTCAACTTCAATTTCAACAATAAGAAGTGTTTGACCAGTCAATTTGATGAAATCAACTTCGGTTGTGTTAAAGAGTTGGAATTGGGGGAAAATTTAGGGGGGAAATAGGGATTTTCGAAAATTCGAGGGACCGAAATGTAATTTTCTAAAATTGAGGGTCAATTGGGCATGATAAAAATGTTAGAGGGCCAATCGAGGGATTTTAGAATTTTTTGGGGTGAAACTTACCATTTTTGTAAAGGAAGGCCAAAATGGTAATTTTGGAAAAGTTAGGGGACCAAATTGGAAATTTGGAAATTTTAACCCCTTTTTGTGAAATGGAATAAATTGAGGTCCTATGATAAATTTTAAAAGTTTTGGGACTCCATTTGAGGAAAAATCGGCATTATGGACTTAAAGTTAAAGAGAAATAACTTTAAAAACCTAATTGCAAATAAATAAAAGTTTGATTTTCTCATTCATTTTGAGTAGTGTTGTGAAAACCATACGAAAAAACTACTTACCCGTTGTAAGTAGATCATACCCGATTGGTATGATAAAACTTTCTCGAAGGAAGTTGAAAACCCGTTCATCAGTTATGAACGGAAATGTCCTTATACCCGAGCGGTATAAGGGACAGTGAAAACATTTTTTTGTCGGAAGTGCTCTCCCCTGATTGTGTGCCAATGCTTAAACTATTTGGGAGACCTTCTTGATGGGAGCTCGAATAGCTCTGATAGGCCAAGGGCCTTAGTTTTGGAACTTGGGGGCTAATTTGCCCGATTTTGAAAATCTCGTATAGTGGGCCCAAGACCAGTTGGCACGAGTAGGAGCTCGTAAACAAACATGAATTATATTCCATAAAACTTTAATAAGTAAGTTATTTGGCCATGGTACCAAGGTAGGACCGACATACTCAGTCAACTAGCGGTAATGCGACATGACAGATCAACAAACCAGTCAAGACAAACAACTGCGGGTTGAGTTGAGAGTCGAGGCCGTTGGACCAGTGGCACTATAGATTATATGGCATAATGAGAAAATATTGATTGTGCATGCACTGTAAGTATGGGACCATCAAGACACCCAAGAGGGGTAGTGATTCGTCCTAAGGGTACTAGACGACTTGTGAGTATAAGGGCAGTTCGTCATACCAGGTGACCGTGCGAAATTTGGAGTAGCACCAAGCGCATGAGACCGAGGTAAGGATAGGATGAGGTCTCTATCCTCATACAGACACAAAGAATTTATTCCGGGATTGAGGGTCAAATGTCGCGTACATCCACTCATTCTCAGGGTTAAAGTGGACATACTTCTATCTGGGTGGCCAGTAAAGTCACTCCAAAGCCACAAGTGGGTTCAGTAGACATACTGACCTGCGAATGTGTGTTTAACCTTCATGATGAAGGATGTGTGTTAGGTGATGACACATTGTGATTAAATAAGGAAATGGTGATAAAACCCGAGATTTTGAATGAAATGATTTTTTTTAAAAGAAAGGAGTCTGGCACACTCCAATACAATTGTTTTTCCTAAAATATAAAAGTTTTGAAAACCTATTCACTTAGTAGTCATACTCACCCCCTCTCTTATATCCCTTTCAGGAAATCTTGGAAAGCCTACCATTAAAGACCATTAACTAAGATGCCTGTGAGACAAGTATGGTGAAGTTAAAATGTTATGCAATTTTGATTATGCTATTCTAAGAAAAGGTGTTGGTTTAAAGTACGCCTTACTCTTTATGGTTTATAATAAGGGGAAACCCTTTAATAAACCGGGAGAGTGGCAGGTTGATCACGGGGATCCGACCAAATAGGGTCAGGGCATGACAGCCCAAGTCAGAGCTCTGGTTTGAGGGTGATCAGAAAATGGAGCAATTCATCTTATTCGAGCTTTCGAGGGATGAAGAGGACAAATGGGGGGGATCTTTGTATAGGGAGCTCGGGGACTTCCGTTCCTATCCAACCATCCATCATACGACCATTAACTCCCTGATTTACTTCATTGTGGGAGAGGTTTAATGGTTGTCAGAGTTATGGTGACCTTCAACCTCATCATCTGTTCATCCGTCTGAAGGAAGAAGACGACATTGTGCCCATGAGTGTGAGCTTCGTTTGTGTGAACTACCACATGGCGCACTATGATTTGCTGGCATTACTGACACAACACGTTGACTGGCCACGTGGAGACCTCCCATTGGTTGCTCTATCATACGTGGCAATTAACCAAATTTGTTTGTTTGATGATTGTGGCATGTGGTATCCTCTGATTGGTTGATTTAAATTCACCACTTCCCACGACGCACTGTGTCATTGCCATGTGTCATACTATGATTGGATGTGCCCATCCGAATAGGCCTTAACACGTGTCGACCTTTGATTGGTCGACCTTTCCCAGACATCCTAGGTGGCTACTGACCTGACATCCTTGCCAAGTGTTAGTTTCTCATTGGTTAACCCTGTTGACGAGGATTTTCCTCATTTGACCTTTGACTAAGGAGATGTGACATACCTTCATTGGCCAGTGCTTGGTGACGTGGATTTTCTTTGTCTGACCTTTGATCGAGGACACGTATCACGCTTTGATTGGTTAGCACTTTGAGATGCTAACCAAATGGTTGACTGGTCTTACTTCACCACATGTTGTCCGTTGACCGATTGGACTGTTGACCAATTCGATTGGACCGGGTTCAGTGACTAGAAATCAAAACATATTGGAGGACTCAATTGGCTAATATATTGAATTAAGTCGAGATAACCAATTCTCCCTATGGCACGAATTAATTTTTTGCTAGAGATGACCATTTTTCCAATATATTACCCAAGAATATCATTATATCCCCCATAAGTCTCTTTATGGAGTCATCATGAGGACTCTTAACAATCATTTTAAATTGCATATAATTTCTATCATTTACCTGTACTGTCACACCCCAATTCAGTTTGGTTAGAACTACGTGATCAACCTGTCAATTATTGCAGTACATAATAACAACCTCTATGGTACTGGCAAAAGTCAGTCGTAACCTAAAAATAATTTTAAAAATATTTACGGAAGTACATTTTTCCAATAGACATACCCGAATATAATTATGGCATAAGACTTACCAGGGGATGTACTCTTCTTCCGTGTTCCTCTTTATATTTTTCCTGAGAGGTTTAATGGAGGATGGGGTGAGTTCTACAACTCACTAAGTAGGCAAGAAGGTATAAAAATTTCATTCTTAGCACACCATTCACTTTTAAAGGTTTTAATAATCAAGCACACACCCTTTATCATCAAAAGAATCATACATTTGTAGAACTGTCTCCAACTGTTCCACTTGTGGTCCGGAGCGACTTCACCGACCACCCTGGTAGGAGGTCACCTTCTATCACAAGGCTGAATGAGCTCTACTACCCACCCCCCAGACTTAAATCGAGCCTTGGTATCCGCTATAGTGGGACGAGACCTCTCCCCCTTCTTCCTCGGTTTCAATGCGCATGAAGCTCCTAGAACTTCTTGATCTACTAGATGACAAAGCTTTCATTATGCTTCCTAGGTTGTCCAACAGCCCTTATAATCAATACTACCCCATATCGGACGCCTCAATGGTTTCATATCTCAATATACACAAGCAAAAGTCTTTTAATTAAAACCGTTATCTTTGGTGCTACCAGCCCAACGAGTTCAACGATCAGGCTTCAGCTTAGTAACTAAATCACACAATTAACCATTTGTTAAGGTTTTTCATAGGCTCAAAAATATAAATTTGTCTATGGATTTAATCTCGTTCTCATTGGCCTTAGGCCCACTTCACAAGTATTCCAAAACTTGGCCTTGGGCCATATTTTTTTTCAAAAAAATGAGCCATTGGGTCCACTAGAGCAATTCTAGCTCTAAGTGCATATGATTTATGCTCTAATCAGAAATATCTCTCAAATATTTTGAGCAGGTTCACACAATTAGGGGAAAATATTTCTGAAAAACAGTTTTCTAACGAAAGTACGTTCATCAACCCAAATGTGCATGATGCTGGAAATCTCACGCACTCATATTCCATGACTCATTCAAACCAAGTGGATTTTCGATGTCTCAAAGCCTTTTCGCGATTGTAGGTAAGTCTCTTGGTATGTACCTATATCATCACGGATAATAATTTATTAAATTATCTTAATATTTTCACTTATATCCCTAGGTTTTCTCCTAACTACATAGAAGTCCATAGGTTTATTCTATTGGCAATTAACTCCCAATTTAATTACCAAAAATTCATAAGTTTACTTTATTTGCAATTTTAACCATTATATAATTTTATAAAGTCATTTAAATTACAAATAAATCCTTATAAATACTTTTAATTACAATTAAAATCCTAAAATTATTTTAATTGTAACTAAGTTCTTAATTTTATCCTAATCATCAATTGACCCTCAATTGATGCTAATTTCACAAAATTCCCAAATTTTCAAATATTTCCAATTTGACAATTTTCACCAAAATTACACTATAGCCCCTCGAATCTTTGATTCATCAAATTAAATGCTTAAAACTTGTTAATTTCTTCCTATCATGCTACTGATCATTTCCCCATCTTCCTACGAGCATCCTTAGCTTTGAATGACTTCATTTGACCCAAAATTGAGCTCAAACGGAGCTTCACCGGAAAGGTTTTCCTAGAGAGAGAGTTTCGTTTTCTTTCCGGCGAAAGGACGGTGGTTGGAGCTCTAGATAGGGGTAGCTAATGCCCGTCTAGTGAATCCTTCTAGGATCCAATTGTGTATCAATTGGTAGCCTAAGCAATGGGAATTGGATGAGAAAAGTTTTCATGCTCTAGGTTTTGCAATTCTACTATTTCGGGGAAAGTAGTCTGAATTGGCTTACATTAAAGGTTCTAAGAGGTTGAGGGTCG
Organism: Trapa bicornis; assembly: GCA_030064425.1. Taxonomy (NCBI): domain Eukaryota; kingdom Viridiplantae; phylum Streptophyta; class Magnoliopsida; order Myrtales; family Lythraceae; genus Trapa; species Trapa bicornis. Next base: position 8,869,071 of record CM057761.1, on the reverse strand, counting down.
GTCGAGGAGAGCTTACCTCACAAAGCTTCTCCTCAGTTGATCGTTGACTGAGTACATGTGTCGCTCTCCTATTGTCAGTTGCTAGTGACATGGATTTTCTTTCGTTAACCGTTGACTGAGGATACACATCACGCTCTGATTGGTCAGCGCTTCTAGGCGCTGACCGAGTGGCTAACAGGGCGCGCTTTGCCATGCATTGTGCTCTAATTGGTCATACGCGCTGACTGGGTGCTGACATGGCAGGCGGTCCGTTGATTGATGGACCGTTGATCAGTTCGGTCAGACCGGGTTTGGTGACCAAAAATAAAAAATTAGTTGGTTTATGCCCGATTTGACCGGTTATCTAAAATCTAAAAATTTATAAATTTGTCTAAATTCATTTTCTATCCAACAGTGACTTCAATTTTCCAAATTGATATTTTTAAGCCACCTAGAATAATGAATCTTTGAATCAGTTTATCCCGGTTCAAGTTCGGTTCACCCTGAACCTATCCAGATTACTCATCCAATTTCATTCATAGTTTATTTCCATGATTTTTTTTATTGACCGCTTGAAATTTTTCAAATCCTCGTTTTGGATTTTCCATACCCATTTCGATTCATTTAAATTCTCGATTTTTTACCAAAAATTTCCCATTCTCATTTTCGGCTTCTTATCTTAAGAGAACGGGGTTTACAACTTCTCCCCCTTTTTTTAAAGAGTTTTGTCCCAAAAACTCGGTATACGTCATTTGAAATGGAGAACAAATTTCTCTTTTTACTCCATTTGTATCTACTCATTTCTTCATCAATTATGGCCATTGTGCTAGAATCCCTTTTCCATTGAAATGATCTCTGACTTTATATTCCTTTCCTGACGACTTGTGATTTGGGCAGACCATACCTTATAGGTCAGGTTCTTGTCCTAGTTGTACCTCGTTTGCTTAAGCTCTTTATTAGTCTCATCACTATTACCTTGGGGATTTCCTCTATCTTCTTTTTATTAGGGTTACTTTAAGATTTCAAAGTCTCTCCGATCATTCCTAAGATCTTCTCATACTTTCTACATCACCCGATCATTTCGAAATCCTAACTTTCGACTTGACCAATTCTTCCATATGGGGTAATCCACGTATTGTAGTACATCTGGGTTGCTTTCCATTAGCTCGTACTGTCAACATGATCCTTAACAAATGTTTTAAGTTTATTCCCTCCCATTTTTCACTCCTTGGTTTGAGAAGTATCTTGTTTACTATTTATCTAAATGTCTTATCCACTATTAAGTATTTGGTTATTCAACTTTAATAGTCTATTTTCAAACTTCATTACTCCTTTGGATAGAAGATTTATAATTTTTCCCATTTATAGCTTATAGACATCCTTTATTTCTTATAGTTAATGTCTACCCTATACTTTCATCACCATAGAATAATTTAGCATGATTTTTTTCAAATGCTTCCTTCTCACCTCAACTCCAAATTCGTAGCTCATGTAATTCACATTTACTCTCAGTATCCCATATCCCATAACATTCCTTAGTAATCAGAAAAATTATTCTAACATTATACTCCTTCATTGCTTATTCATTTCTAACTTTCTTATAAATTTTCATTTTTCTTTATTGTTACCACTTTTTACCATTTATTCCATTAAATGGTAATTATACAAAACTTTATTTGATACTTCAAGTTTATTTAATAACTTTAAGAAATTCCATCTTTTATTCTAATATCTGCTCACTTTGTGAATAGTTGGTGGAGGTTGGGGACAACTCTGTGAGGGCTCCTAGGTGGCGGGAGGCCGGAACAACTCCAACCTTGGCCTGAAAACGAGATGTTTAGCGCCCGCAGATTTTTTGTCTTGCAAGAAAATAGAGGAGCCTGCAATCCAGAGAAGGAGACTCACTCGTGTTGGCGTGGAGGGCCGTGAGGATAGGGGGACTCCTGGGTGGTCCAGAGATCGTTTCCTCTACGGAATGGGCTTTGTCAAGGCAAATAAGAGCTCGGACGGCTTTGGGAAAAACAGGACAGCCCATCAGTAGAGGCAGAGCACCCCGTCGGAGGTGATTTCCAGTTCGTTTCGCGCTCTGAGGGTTGGGGAGGTGGAGGATGCCGAGGGGAGGAGCTTGGCGTTGAGCTTGAAGTCGAGTTCAGGTCATTCGGCGGGTATTAGGGCACCCACCCAGAACATCTACCATGCAAACTTGTTCTTCCAAAACAGAAGATCTACCATGCAAACTTGCCACCTCTAGTTGTCACCAATAAATGCTTATGCCAACCTCGTGCAAATGCACCTCGGGGGACATGCACGTGACCAGCGTTAGATAGAGATTATCAAATCAAACAAGTCTCAAGCTGCAAGTTGAATCCTATTATGTACCCATATAGGCTTTCAACCACCATTATTACAGTCGGTCAATGGATTGGTCAGGATTGAGCCGTTTAATAGGGGACTTAAGTTTGAGTGCAAAATGTATCAATTTTAGCAATCTCTAATGGTTCCACTGTCAAATAGCAGTTGCGAGGTACAGTCAAGTATACCAACATCATTTTCAAAAAAAAAAGTATACCAACTCAGTAAAAGGCTTTCTATCATTCATTGAACTTGATAGTTAAAGAGTAAATCATGAAATATTCTAAACAAATCATAGACAACCACAAATTTTGTTTTGGTGCAAAAAAACCACAAATTTTGTTGACACCTAAAGTATACATATAATATAAGAACAATGCAATGCAATGTTTCTGATCATGTTCAAAGAGGATTAGATGTGTAGAGTTTTCAAACTAACCCCACATTGGAGCAAGTGAAAGCCAATTCCCTCACAAAATCTCAGATATCTGCAAGGAATTTGCAAGCCGATTTCATCAGATGTAGCCAGCTATATGTAAATCAGCTGAGTTGAGGAGAATAACAAAATCATATGAGAAACAAAACTTACATTGATAGGCATCTCAGCTATGATGATGCCACTGGATTCCTCAAGGCCTTTTAAAGTTACCACTTCACCCCCAACAACCATATTGATCACGATCCCATCTACATAGAAATTTTTTGAAGACATGGATAAGGTGAGGGCAATCACCTAAAGGTAAGAAACAAGGAAGAAGGAAAGCACAACACTTAACCAGCAGCCAAACAAGCTGATATGCGTCTTGTATATGTTTCCTGAAAGAAAAAAAAAACAATATATAAAAGGTACAATACAAACTGAAAGAGATGCAATGCAAATAAACACCATAGGCAAGAATTTTTAAGCAAATCAGATGCATCAAATTTTATTTACAGAAAGAAAAAGTGGAGCAAGAAAAGTATCCTGTCATATACATGCCTTCGGTCAACATCAAGGAAGTCAGCATTATTCTAACAGAGCAAATTACAAAATTCTTGCAAATTTGCATATGAAAACTTGATGTTTATGATCCTACAACACCTCAATCGCATCATATGCTATAGTATCTTCATAAATATGAGATCCACTCGAATAATTGCCTCATATCATGATCAAAGAAAATTCTTTAGATATTTTTAACCAACAATCGATGAAAATATCAAGTTTGTTTGTGCAATATTAGCAATTTACCCAGTAAGAATATTCACAATTCATGCTCACGTTCATCCTCTAATTCATGGGCAGTCCAATACAATACACAGAAAGCACAAGAAATCGGAAATCACATATCATCGGTTTGATTCAATATCTCATGGGACTATTCATTAAGCAAAAAACATCTCGTGGGACATTTGCAGCCATGCAAGAAGCTCAGACTAGGAAAGTAATATCTTGCTCCAAGAACTCAAAATTTTCCTTACAACCAGAACAAAAAAAATCAAAGTAAATGTTTGATCACCTTTTTTGATGGCAACTCATAATTAATCAAAACACGAGCACAGATAGCTGGTTCCCCAGAAGAAGGTATTGGAAGACACACATCTGTCACCACAATCATATGGGACTTTTCTTCAACTTCATTTTTTTTGCTGGTATCCCCAGGTAGGCCATTAGAATTTTGATTCCATATAATAGAAGATTTCCGAAACCTTTCTAGGACAACAGCACGCTCTACTTCAGTCATCTCACTGTACTAGAAAAAGGAGAATATATATTTACGTCAAACTTCAGGGAAGAAGACTTGAATACAGTTACTGCAATTGATATATGTGCAGGACTACAACTAGCAGACACATCCGATCTTGCAACAGCGAGGATCCATCACTCAAACTCAATCACAAAAGGAGAAAAAGTACTTGTGTATAGAGTACAAGAAACTCTATTGATATGAACACATATAGCAGACAATCAAGAAAGATCATTTAAAATAAATATCGCTAAAGCCCCAGTAGAACCCCAAAGCACATTCACTGCCATAAACAAACCACAGACATGACGAAAATATACAACAAGCGATTACTCATTGACTGAGACAAAGGCTAGTTTTCCAGCACTGGCCACTTCACTCAACTAAAGCAAGGAGCGTGATCAACTTCAACCAAAGTAAAATGCACAACTGAAGCTCTCCTATCTGAAAGGACAGAGAACCTCAAGGAAGCCAAATTCACTTGATTTCAGTCTCAAGAAAGATGATACTACGCGAGCCTCCAAACATCTTCAAACATCTCTCAGCATATAATTCAAATCAACTTATGACTTTAACCAGTCAATTTCAACTACTCGGAATTGCTATAATCAAAGATTGTATACATAGAAAATACGCTGGGAGGGGCTATAAATTAGAAGAGAAAATTAGGGGGCAACAAAAATAATGGAGCTTCTGGCAGTAAATTAGACGCAAAAGGAGCAATGCTAGACAGCTGTGCACTTAACGGGTTGGTAAAAAGAAAAAAAAACTAATAATCGAATGAAATAAAAATGAAATCTTCAGCCCCCAGCGACTTGAATGGCAAAAAGAAATTGGAGTCGATAACAAGAAGATCAGAGGAATACCAGAGGAGAGAGGGAGATGAAAGGGAGAGAGGTGACATGAGAGCAAACGGAGTCGAGCTCGTCACGAGAGCTGCAGCAGACCACCACCGGGAGCCCCGGCCGTTGACCCGCCACTCCCAGAAGATCCAATAGCGTCTCCTACTCATCCGAATTACATAGAAATAGAATGAAACCCTTAATAATTGTAAACGAAAATTGGCAGAGTTTGAAAATGAATGTAGATAGATAGAGAGAGACCGTCTTGAATTGGAGTCTATCAACGGCAACATAGAAGTGGCGTGGCTGACTGCTGTCATAAGAAATCGGTTGAATTAGTGAATTTTGTAGCACACATGGAAGCTAAATTCCAGGTGGAGGGGAGAGAAAGAGAGACCTGAAGTGGGAAGAAGAGACAGCGGGAGTGGATGAGGGGGCTTCCACTGTATCTATTGCCATGGCTTCTTCTTCTTCTCAATACAGACAGACTATAGAGATCAGCCCTCCAAATCTCCATCTTCAGAAGTTCCCGAGGGAGACCATAACTTCAAACCCTAATGATTTGAGATAATTTAATTTGAAGTTTTCCCGGAGTTTATTAAATATCTCATTTATTAATCATACTTTTAGATATTCAACTTGTTTCCACTATACTTTTTTAATTAAAATCTTATATATTCCCTCCACGTACTTTTAGATTCTCAACTTGTTTCTACCATACTTTTTTCAAAGATATATTACACCCTCACTTCTAATCGCTAAGAAGTTAGATCACTGATGATGAAGTACTATGTTGGCAGTCAAAGACACTTTTAAAAATAGGACCATAGAGAAATTGGTCTAATTTTATGTATGTTTAACCAATGAAGAATAATGGTAAGTAAATGTTATGTTGTGGGTTTCTTTGGTAAGAATGACAAGGAGGGTTAGTTGCCAAAAATCCCATATTTTACTCATTTTATTATTATATTATGAAATTTATTTTTAGTAAAAAAAGACTTAAACGTTATCTATTATATTACTTGGGCCAAAAAAAGAGGGATGCCCAAACATGTTTTGGAGTCCGGAGTACCTCGGGTAATAGTTCCTAGAGAAATGAACAGATAAATGTTACTATTTTTACTCTTTTCTTATCCCTCCTGCTCCCGGTAAGATGTTATTAAGTGGATAACTGTGAAAGCTCCTCTTGAGGAGTTCTTATAATTTCTATTTAAATTGGGAAGAGGTTGAGGTTGGTCACGTTTATATTATTGTACTGGTGGTATTCATTTAATAGGGATTTAATTTATATTTTTAACTTATTATATATGTTATTTATTTAATAATTTATATTTATTATTATTAAATATAGTATTTTATATTAGATAAAATAGAGAATTATTGTAAGTTTATAAAATTGGAAAAATTATATTAAATATAAGTTATAACTTTTAAATAAACAGAGTCAGCTCATGTTCGTCCTTGACCTGTAACTCGATTCTTCTCCATTTATTTATTATTTTCTATAATACCTTCTCCTCTTCCAAGTCTCTCTAATGATAGTATGAAATTTTCATATACTTTTTCACTCATTCAAGACCGGTAAAATAATTCTTGACTCGTAAACAATTTTTGAGTGTGGGTTTAAAAATTGTACATGAATACGGGTGTTGAGAATAAAATCTCATATTAAATAAAATAGAGAAGTGTTGTAAGTTTATAAGGTTGAAATCATAATAATTTATAGTACTTAAAACAAGCTTAATCAATATGTCCCTCATTTCTTAGGAGAGATATACCAACTTCCATCCTTACATCTTTGTAAGGATCCCATCTTTGAGATTACTCATACCCCAATATATGGATAGACGTAAATACATGTCTTCCTTCAAACTTGGCAAGAGATGCCGCCCTCAAATCTCATCCTACAAAGATACCTCAACATTACCACTTAAATAGAACAGACTTCGGATGACTTACCCTTTGCCGAGATGATACACAATAGACTTAGAGGAATTCCTACAACTTTTGAGCATTAGATCTCGTATACTCTATAAAAATATATAATGTTATCATAAATGAGAAATTATGGGGCATCATTTGGACATTTTAAGGTCACAAAGACGATATTGTCACAATGAACATTTAAAAGTCACGACAAGGCATTAGCTAACATAATAAATGTATAGAGCGAAAGAGGAACTCCTTGTTGAAACCTCATACTATGAACAATCTCCTTCGTATTCTATCCATTCGCCCATAACATGTACCTCACTCAAGTCACACAAATAAAAACTTATTTAAGAAAAATTTAGTAAATTACATCCTTGTGAAGAAGGGATTTCCATTACACATTGTAATATGCTTTTATCATATTTATTTTAGTAGCACACCAAGCTTGTTTTCCTCTCTTTTTATTCTCGAGTAAGTGAAAGAATTCATGGGCAATTCCAATGTTATCCTCTATTACCTTCCATGGGACAAATGCACTATGGCAAGAAATAATATGTAAACCTCATTTTTCATAAATTAATTAAATTAGTAATCAAGATTGGAAAATTTCGAAGAAAAACTGAGGTTCGATTTGAACTAGGACCACAAATAGTAACCAACATGGATTAGAAGTGATCCAAAATTAGATAAATTTCAAAATAATGAGAATCCGATTGAAATTGGGTGAACTAGAGTTAATTAGATTGAACTATACCGAATTGAGAAGAACCAATTCGAATACTCAATTTTTGGAGTGAATTAAAATGGTCAAAATGATAAATAGAGGTCACCACCATGTAAAAAATAACTTTATATAAATTTATAAATTTTTAAAAATTAGAGAGCCAGTTTGAATAATCAATTTTCGGGGTGAATTAAAATGGTCAAGATGATAATGTTACACCTCAACTCGGTTTGGTCGTAACCCTATGAACAACCTGCCACTACTCTCAGTACTATAATAAATGTTACCTTCGTTATCGTAGTATTGACAGAAGCAATGCGTAAAATAACAAAAAATAGTGTATCATACTATGTTTTGCAAAATATGTTGGAATATATAATGTTATACATAAACTTGTAAGAGTAAATTATGTACCAGTTTTGTAAACCCCGCTCCTTTAGGATGAGAAAATCGAACTAGTTCATGAACCCCAACCGATAGAGAAAGGGTAAACTAGGAAATTTATAGATTTCAAGTGATCTAAATAGTCACAAAAGTCATGAAAAATGACTTTAGGATAAATTGAAGGTGAAAACTAAACTGGTTCAGGTGAATCGGACTTGAACCGGTTTGAACCACTATTGAAACGGTTTCTAAATTTATTTTTCTATGTGGTTTAGAAAATTCAAATTTGAGAATTGAGGCCACCATTTGATAGAGAATGAATTTACAAATTTTTAATTTTAAAAAACTTGGTCGAATCGGGACTGAATTGGTCGATTTAAGCTTTGAACCCGGTTCAAATTGGTCTGGTCCAGTTCGGAACAGTGTTGTCTTCTTCCTTTAGATAATAGCACTGTTCACTCACCAAAAAATTGAGCAGCGCTGGCGAAGATGAAAAGTCTTTGGCCAGGGAGCTTCAGGCAATGAATGACCGCCATTAAGGCGCCAATCGGACGACCAAGAAGTCCCTGAGCTTCCTATATAAAGAGCCCCTCCTCATTCATCCTCCTCACACTTGAAAACTCCACTCTCTCCCTACTGCTCCATTTTCCGGAGAAGCTCGAACAGAAACTCCGACTTGGGCATTTTTCTGAGCCAAAGAAAGCGTGGTTGGGTTCTTTGGATTTACGGAGAAGTCAGCTACATGCCTGTAGACTCCATTTGCTTCGAGGGTCATCGGAGAAATGCTAACATAATAGAATAGTGGAGCAGCTCCGGCAGACCGAAGCTACCCTGTTTCGGTCGAGCTTAAAACGGCCAATTCGAACCCTTCTCAGGCTAAACCAAGCCCTACTAACACTTTCACAACTCTCCTAAAGTTGAATAAGAGTGAAAAGGTAAGCCAATTTGGCTCCGCTCTATGAATTTGGATCAATGCTAGAGAGAAAACCGATAGAATTTTACTGACCAAATTCTCCCTCAATTTGACATGAATTAAGGTGATTCTTGATCCTAGCAGAAACCTCAGGATAAGAGCTATATGCTAAGATTGACAGCTCAGATCGTCACGCCCTCGACGGTAAGCTTTCGAAGTTTTCTCTCTCTACGCTCAGTTTTCCGGTGAAGCTCCATTTGAGCTTGTTCCGACGTCAAATCATGCGATTCAAAGTGCAATTAAATCATGTGGAAGTGTTTTTCCACGTATTTTCCACATCACTCCATCTAGGTGTGATGTTAAAATTTCACATAATAGTGGTTTTTTATTCTGAGGTACTCATCATCCCAACCGGGTTTTATATGAAAATTTACACTCACTCGATAAGTGCAGTGTATTTTCCCTAAGCGGCTTTTTACCTCCACGTAAGCTTATCCTTGGTGGCGTTCCCGATCCTCTGTGTTCCTACACGATATGAACATCCTTGTTCATTAACATATGGCCTAATAGCTTTCATTTCTCATGAATAAATAAAATGCCCAACTTTTAGTTTTTTACATTTAGGTATCTAAAGTTATTTTTCTTTAACTCTAGGTCTATAATGCTAATTTTTCCCCAAATTGTGTCTCAAAAATTCTAAAATTTACTTTGTGATCTCAATTTATTCAAAATCATAAAAAGGGGTTTAAGTTTTCCAAATTTCCAATTTGGTCCCCAACTTTTCAAAAATTACTATTTTGCCCCTATTTTACAAAAATGGCAATTTGACCCCAATAATTTTCAAAATCTACCAACTGGTCCTCCAACATATTTTTCATGGCTAATTAGCCCTCAATTTTGTCAAATTGTACTTTGGTCCCTCAATTTTTCAAAATTCTCAATTTCCCCCAAAACTTTCCTCCAATTTCCCCTTTTAAACTGACCGAATTTGATTTTATCAAATTGACTAAACAATCGAGGTTAATTGTTGAAATTGAAGGTAGAATTCTGTTACTACACATCCATATGATTCAATTGAGATTTGAATCGCATGAATTGACGTTGGAATGAGCTCAAACGGAGCTTCGCTGGAAAACTGCACTTAGAGGGAGAAGGCTTCGAAAGCTTACCGTCAAGGGTGCGGCGGTTCGAGCTTTCAATTGGGGCAAGTAGCTCTCGTCCAGAAGTTTCTTCTAGGATCAAGAATCACCTCAATTCATGTCAAATTCAGGGAGAATTCGGTTAGTAAATTTTCGCCAGTTCTCTCTCTAACATTGGAATTTATAGAAAGTAGCCAAATTGGCTTACATTTTCACTCTAATTCGGTCGTATAAGGGCTGAGAGAGTGTTGGGAGAGCTTGGTTTAGCTTGAGGAGGGCTCAATTTGGCCATCTTAAGCTTGACAGAAATAGGGCAGCTTCGGTCCGTTGGAGCTACTTCACTGTTTGATTACATCAGCGCTTCTCCAATGATCCTCGGACCGAATGGTGACCACTGTCGGGTAGCTGACTTCTGCCTAAGTCTAAGGAACCCAACGACATTTGGTTCAAGCTTCGTCTGAAAATTGAGTAGCTGAGAGAGAGCAAAGTTTTCAATTGTGTGGGGGATGAATGGAGAGGGGCTCCTTATATAGGGAGCTCAGAGACTCTCCAACCATACGTTTGGCACCTTAATGACAATCATTAATGGTCTGAAACGTCCTGAACAAAAACATTTCCTTTTTGTCGGCGCTGTTCAATTTTTCGGCGAGTGGACAATATTGTCATATGAAGGAAGAAGACAACATTGTTTCGAACCAGATCGAACTGGGTTCAACACTTAAACTGACCAGTTCATTCCCGCTTCAATCGAGTTTTTTAAATTTAAAAATTTAAAAATTCATTCTCTATCCAATGGTGGCTTCAATTCTCCAATTTGAATTTTCTAAGCCGCCTAGAAAAATAAATTTAGCATCCGGTTCAATGATGGTTTAAACCGGTTCAATCTGGTTCGAATCCGGTTCACCTGAACTAGTCTAGTTTTCTTTCCCAAATTGTCCTAAAGTCCCTTTCCAAGGTTTTTATGACTTTTTAGGTCATTCGGGAGTTGTAAATTTCCCAATTTGCCTATTCTCTAATGGTTGGGGTTCATAATCTAATTCATTTTTCTCACTCGGGTTGACCGGTTCTTTCCCGATTTTCCTTAACTCCAAAGGGCGGGGTTTACAACTCTCCCCTCCTTTTAGGAGTTTTGTCCCCAAAACTTATTCAATATTCTTAACACTGGGATAGCTTCCCATGATTTCAACTTGTGGTCTATTGACATACAACCATTTCGGTTATTTTCACTTAGCCCCCTTTATGACCCACACTTAAAATTCTCTTTTCCTTCCATTACCTACTCGTTCCATGGAGCTTATTTTAGCTAAGCATAGTTTACTTGATAGTTTAAGGTTATATCCTTAAATTCACATCCCTCTTTCCTTAAAGTATAATTCTTGCTCTTGTGGTTCTTTATTCAAAAGTTCGGGATTTGGGAGTCCGAAGATATCACTATTTCCTAGGTATAGGTACTACCTTTGTCGTTAAAACCCTTAGCTCGGAGGTACTCTCAAGCACCACCTACTCACTTCATAGATTTCAATATTAACTTCTTTTATCCATTTTGGACCCTTCTTATGTCCTTCCTTGGTTTCAATGACGTCCTCTTTCTCAAGGTTTTTCCATCATTTTCTTTTAGTCATCTCTTATTCTCTCATGACCATTTCAAATTTCTTTTAAGAGTTAATCACCTTCAGTTTTATGTATCGATTGCTTACTTGTGATCACTCCCTTATTTCGGTTTTTGCTCTTTACCTTGTCCCTTACATCAGAGACGTTTACCTTGGGAACTGCACGTTCAACCCCCTCTTCATTTCTTCAAAATTTTCATTCCTTTCATTTCTTCACACCCCTTCCTATAATAGGGCATTCATCCGTTTAAATCCTTCTCTTTTTGAAATTTCAGTCTCTTTCCTTATTCTTTACCCATGACATTTCCAATTCTCGATCCCATTCCTAGGTACTCCACACTATATCTAGTCGATCTCTCCTTAGGCTCTATCCACTTAAGCGTAGATCACTATCGGTCCTGACGTCAGTGGTCCCTTACTTAAATCCCTTCCTAACTGAGGGGTTAACTTTTCCAAGGGTTCTTAGATGTGTTTTCCTCTATGCGCTCTTTTATGGGCAATCCACCCCCTCCTTACTCGTACGACCTCATTTGATGTGTTTCTCCCACTTACATTTCTTGGACTTAAACTTGCTCCTTGGGTCCTCCGAGTACCTTTCCTTTGTACTTGATCTTTCCATCTCGACCAGCATATCTTGGATGAATTTATCTTGTTTCCATTTCTATTGATCCCATTACCTTTTAATTGGGACACTTTTTTCCTTCCAAGGTTTCCTTCCTTGGAAAATTATGTTCTTTTCTCTCGGGTTCTCTTCCCGTCTTGCTATTTAGAATATTTAACTTAATGAGGTATTCCCTGATGCCATCCTTTTCTGCTTACACTACACTTGAGAACTTATATGTAATTCATCTTCATTCTCCTTAGTTTCCTATATCCATCCATTTCTTTTAGATGAGACTCACATCAATCTTATTTTAAGACTTCACGATTATCCTATGAGAGGCTTACTTAATTTTCTCCGGTCTTAAGTTTGATTGTTAACACGGTCTTGGTCATTGATATCTTTAAAGATTTTGCCTTCATCTTAAATTTTCAAATGTTTAGCCTTTTCATTTCTCCCTCTTTACTTGAGTTCAAATTTATAATTTTCCCGAGGATCAATTCATTAATTACCTCGTTCTTTCATTCTCCTTGTCATATGATTTTGAGACCGTTGTCTCTTAAGTCATATTGTCCTTAATACCCATCTCATTCCCTTTTTAGGGTGTAGTCCTCACTACTTTCCGGTCCATCTTAGGACGTTGTTTATTCACCCGAATGATCTTGTTGTGACGCATTTCTTTCCTTCAACCGGGTATGTCTGAAGTCCTTATTTGATTTATCTACTCTTTTGAAAGTATATCATACCTGGCTATCCATGTATATCCTCAACCATCTATGTCTCTTTTTAATAAGGTCCTTAGTCTGACTTTAATTTTATGACGGTTCCTTTGTTGGTTACCTGCACTTGGAACTTTCTCCTTCCACGATTCTACTTCCTATCCTTATCCTTCTTCTAGGGACTTCCATTCGGAGATTTTCACGTTCAATCTCCCTACTGCTCCTTGAAAGTTCTTACTTTATTCTTTTTTTTATACTTCTCAACCTTTGTATGGTTATTCACTCTAGATTTCTTCCCTATCTTTTATTCCTTTTTATTCCATCTCTTAGTTTCAAAAAGCCTCCTGATTATTATTGTGTTCTCAAGAACTTGTATCCTACTATTTCCAAGTATTGGCATTACTCCTAGGGTTTTCTTCTTATCGTGCTTCTTTCCTTTCTCCTTTCTCCTTGTCTAACTTAACATTTTTGTGCTCCCATTCCTTTCTTACTTTCTTCTAGGCCGGCTTTCATTTCCTTGGTTTTCCTTGGAATAGTCTAATCCTTCTTGTTTCCTTACTTTTATTCTAAGAGTCTTTCCTTAACTCTTTAGACTCTCACCAGTCCCATGCTTTTTGACACTCACTTCCCCTGCTCCAGACTTCTCCTTCCTTTCTTTAGTTAGGATTTGTCTCCCTTGGGTGAACTCTAGGAGTCTCTTTTTTGCTAAGTCTTATTGTCCATTTTCTAGAGGGAAATCTTACTTTAAAGGTTGAGGTTAACTAGTAATGACCCGTTTGTTTTTCCTTCCTTGGGTGATTTCTACCCTTTTCCTTGATTCTTATTAACATACTCTTATTGTTTGATTTCATCTAAGAGACTCAAAAAAATTTTATTAGGAATTTAGACTTTCATTAATTCAAGAAATAGTTTCTTGCCATACTTGGTTTATAACAGAGATTTTCTACCCCTAGTCCCTTGGGATCATAGGCCTAGAGTTAGCTTTAGAACAGTTGTAGGATTCTTGATCAAATTTCTCTGAGGAACTAGTTGGTGTCCATCCATATTCCCTTATGGAATGAACTTCATGTATGGCCTACAGTGTCATGCCCCGACCCGATTTGGTCGGATCCCCGTGATCAACCCACCACTCTCCCGGTTTATTAAAGGGTTTCCCCTTATTGTAAACCGTAAAGAGTAAGACATCCTTTAACCTGCACCTTTTTCCTAGAATAGCATAATCAAAACTGTATGAAATTTAAAATTGTACATACCTGTCTTACAGGCATCTTAGTTGACGGTCTTTAAGGGGAGGCTTTCCAGGATTTCCTGAAAGGGATATAAGGGAGGGGGTGAGTACGACTACTCAGTGAATGGGTTTTTAAAAGCTTTTGACTTTTAAGAAAAATATTTATATGGAGTGTGCCAGACTCCTTTGTTTTCAAAAATCCCTTCATTTAAAAATTTCAGTTTTTCCATTATTTCTTAGTTACCACGGTGTGTCATCACCCAACACACATCCTTTATCATGAAGGTTACACACATTCGCAAGTCAGTATCACTACTGAACCCGCTAGTGGTTTCAGAGCGACTTTTCCTGCCACCCGGATAGAAGTACGACCACTTCTACCCTGGGAATGAGTGGATGTACGTGACATCCGACCCACAATCCCGAAATCACTTCTTCGTGTCCGTATGAGGACAGAGACCTCATCCTGTCCCCACCCCAGTCTCATGCGCTTGGTGCTACTCCAGATTTCACACAAACACCTAGAACGACAAACTGCCCTTATAGCCACCAGGTTGTCCAGTGCCCTTAGGACGCATCACTACCCCTCATGGGCGTCTTGATGATCCCGTGCTCACAGTGCATGCACAAACAATGTTTTCTTATACTGTCATGTAATCTGTGGTGCCACTAGTCCAACAGCCCCGACTCTCAACTCAACCCGCAGCTGTTTGTCTTGACTAGTCCGTCGACCTGTCATGTCGCACTGCCGCTAGTTGATTGAGCATGTCGGTCCTATCTTGGTACCATGGCCAAACAATTCACTTATTAAGTTTTATGGCACATATATCATGTTCATTTACGAGCTCCTGCTCGTGCCAACTGGCCTTAGGCCCACTGTACGAAATTTTCAAAATCGGACATTTAGCCCCCAAGTTCCAAAATCGAGGCCCCCGGCCTATTAGAGCTATTCGAGCTCCCGTCGAGAAGGTCTCCCAAATTGTTTAAGCATTGGCACACAGTCAGGGGAGAGCACTTCCGACAAAAATAGGTTTTTACTGTCCATCATACCGACCGGTATAAGGACATCTCCGTTCATAATCGATAAACGGGTTTTCAACTTCCTTCGAGGAAGTCTCATCACACCAACCGGGTATGATCTACTTACAACCCGTAAATAGTTTTTTTCGCATAACTTTCACATCACTTTCTCTAAGTAGTGATGATTAAAATATCACTAAACAGTGGGTTTTTATATCAAGGCACATATCATCCCCAACCGGGTATGATGTTAGTAAACCCACTCACCCGTTAATGCCGCGAATTCCACTAGACTGGTTCTTTGTATTCACGCGAGCTTGTCCTTGCTGGCGTTCCCGGTATTTAACGTTCCTACACGATATGAACAACCTTGTTCATTATTACTCGGCATAACAGCCTTCATTCATTAATGAATGAGAAAACCCAAACTTTTAGTTATTTGCAATTAGGTCCCTAAAGTTATTTCTCTTTAACTTTAAGTCCCTAATGTCGGTTTTTCCTCAAATTGAATCCCGCAACTTTTAAAATTTATCGTGCGACCTCAATTTATTCAATTTCACCAAAAAGGGGTTTAATTTTCCAAATTTCCAATTTGGTTCCCCAATTCTTCCAAAATTACCATTTTGCCCTTCTTTTACGAAAATGGTAAGTTTTTTCCCCAAAATTTCCAAAATTCCTCAATTGGTCCTCCAACATTATTTTCATGCCCAATTGACCCTCAATTTCATAAAATTGTATTTTGGCACCTTTGAGTTTCGAAAATCCCCAAATTTCCCCCCAATTTCAACTCTTCAACACTACCGAATTTGATTTCATCAAATTAACTAATCAAACACTTCTAATTATTGAAATTGGAGTTGAAATTGAGTTCATGTATGTTCATACGATTCTAAGAAACTTTGAATCGCAGATTTTAACGTCGGAACGAGCTCAAACGGAGCTTTGCCGGAAAACAGACTGTAGAGAGAGAAAGCTTCGATTACTCACCGGTGAAGGCACGACAGTCCGAGCTTTCGATCTAGGCAGATAGGTCTCGTCCTGAGGTTCATCCTAAAATCAAGTATTGTATCAATTGATGCGGAATTGGATTGGAATTTCGTTATTGAAATTCGGTCGACTCTCTCTCTAGCATCGATCGAAAATTATAAAGGGGAGCCGAATTGGCTTACCTTTCGATCCTAATTCGGCCGTGGAAAGGTTGAGGAAGTATTTGGAGGACTTGATTTGGCCTGAGAAGGGCTTGAAATGGCTGATTTCAGCTTGGCCGAAATAGGGCAGCTTCGGTCCGCCAGAGTTACTTCACTATTCCATCATATCGGCGCTTCTCCAACGATTCTCGGATTGACTGTAGTTTGCTATCAGATAGCTGTCTTCTCCCCAGTTCTAAAGAGCCCGACCTTTGTTCAAGTCGAAACTCTATATGGGGATGACAGGTGTAAGGAGAATGAAGCAGTAGAGAGAGAGAAGTGTTCAGGTGTGAGGAGAATGAAATGGGGATGACCTCCACCATATCTTTGGGCACCCTCTTCTCACCCTTCAGAAATCATTGAACAACTACCTCCCTCGGGGTAGGCGTCTTTTTTAGGGTTAGGTGTGGAGGATTGGATTTTATGGTGAACTTTCTAGGGATTCTCCTTCCTACACAGTAGTTAAAGTTTTATTAGAGTCAGGGCATAGTATTGATACTATTACAAGGGAACTTAGCTCTGATACCGCTCAAGTTGTCATGCCCAACCCGGTTTGTTCGGATCCCCATGATCAACCTGCCGCTCCCTTAGTTCAAGAAGGGTTTCCTCATTCCTTAATCAAGAGGAGCCAAGCGAAATTTACAATTGTGTTCCCTGGAATAACATATCTCAATAAAAATGTAATCTTAAAAGAAATTTAAACATACCTGACAAAAGGTCAATCATGGTGTTATCCCTAGTCATTTATCTACTCTTGAAAATGGATAAAAGCAGTGGGTGAGTTTCTACAATTGGAGTGTGCCAATCTCCTTATTTCCTTTAAAATTATTCATTCCTCAAATTTTTAGTTGCCAAAACCATAAATCATCATTATCCACAATCAGTGTGTTTAACAATCAACACACGCCCTTCATCATAAAGGGATCACACATTCGCAGGGCAGCTCGTCCACTGCAGCCACTTGTGGTGTCGGAGCAACTTTACCAGCCACCTAGATAGAAGCCCATCCACTTCTACCCTGGGAATGAGTGGATGAACATGACATCCGACCATCAAACTAGAAAAGAAACTTCATGTCTATATGAGGACAGAGACCTCATCTCGCACCCACCCTGGTCCCATGCGCATGAAGCTACGTCGAGCTTCCCTGACTGTTGGCACGACAAACTGCCCTTATCTCCACCATGTCGTCCAGTAGCCCTAAGGATGCATCACTACCCCTATTGGGTGTCTTAATGGTCCCATACCTCAAGTGCATGCACAAACAAAGTTTTCCATATTAGCCATTAATCTTTGGTGCCACTAGTCCAATGGCCCCGACCCACAACTCGACCTGTAGCTATTTTTCTAGACCAATCCATCAACCTAGTCTTGTCACAATGCCGCTAGTCTATCGAGTATGTCGGTCCTCACTTGGTACCACATCCAAATCACATCAATCATTAAAATTTTCATGGCTTAACATCATGTTTGTTTATGAGCTCCTGCTCGTGCTAATTGGCCTTGAGCCCGTTGTACAAGATTTTCAAAAATCGGGTATTTTAGCCCCTGAGCTCTAAAATCGAGGTCTCTGGCCTATCTGAGCTATTCAAGCTCTTGTCAAGAAGGTCTCCCAAAATATTTAAGCAGTGGCACATAGTCAAGGGAGAACACTTCAGACATAATAACTTTTCACTCGTCTATCACACCAACTGAGTGTGACGACATCTCCACTTGCAACCGATAAATGGGTTTTCCATTTCCTTCTAGGAAGTTAATCATACCAGCCAAGTATAATCTACTTACAACCAATAAGTAGTATTTCTGCGTGTATTCTACATCACTCCATCCAAGTGTCATGTAAACTCCGCCCTTTTGAGCTAAGGAAAATCGGGAAGATAACCGGTCAAACCAAGTGAGAAAACCGAACCGATTCACAAACGATAAATTGTGAATGGGAAATTTAGGAATTTATAACTCCCAGGTGATCAAAAGGGTTCAAAATACTATGGAAAAGAACATTAGGATGAATTGGAAGAGGAAAATTAGACTGCTTTGGATGAACCGGGTCCAACAGGATTGAACAAGTTTATGAACTGAGTCAGTTCATAAACCGGAACCGATAGAGATTGGGCAAAACAAAGGAATTCAACTCCATTGTACACCAAAGAAATTCAAAAACCTTGGGAAGGAACCTTAGAACAAAGTGGGAGAGAAAAACTAGACCAATTCAAGTGAACTGGACCCAAACCGAATTGAACCGGTTTAAGGACCAAATCGGTTTATGAATTAGAATCGATAAAGAGATGGCAAATCGGGAATTTTATGGATCCTAAGTGACCTAAGGAGTCACAAAAGACATGGAAATGGACTTGTGGAGGAATTGGGGATGAAAGCCAAACCGGTTCAGGTGAACCGGATTAGAATCGGTTTGGACCGGTTTAAACCACTATTGAACCGAATCCCATTTTTATTAGTGGCTTAAATAATTTAAATTGAAGATTTCAGGCAACCATTGGATAGAGAATGAATTTAGATAAATTTAGAAATTTTTAGATTTGAGAAACTCGGTCGAATAGGGGGTGAACCGGTCGGTTTAAGCTTCGAACCCAGTTTATAACAGTGTCATCTTCTTTCTCAGGATGACAGCACTGTTCACTCACTGAGAAACTGAAGAAACACCGGTGAAGAAGAAATGCTTCTGTATAGGGTGTTTCAGGTCTTCAATATCAGTCATAACGGTGCCAAACACACGGCCCACGGGTCTCCAAGCTCCCTATATAAAGAGACCCTCCCCATTCATCCTCTCAACTCCTGAAAACTCCATTCTCTCTCAACTGCTCCATTTTCGGGTGAAGCTCAAACCAGAGCTTTGACATGGGGTCTTTTCTGAGCTAAACAAGGCAAGGTTGGGTTCTTTAGAACCGGGGAGAAGTCAGCTACACATCTGTAGTCTCCATTCGCTCTGAGGGTCACCGGCGTGATGAAACTGTGAAGCAGCTCCAGCGGACCAAAGCTGCCCTATTTTGGCTGAGCTGAAATTGGCCATTTTGAGCCCTCCTTAGGCCAAACCAAGCCTTTCCAACACTTCCTCAGCCCACCCATGGCCGAATTAGGACTGAAAGGTAAGCCAATTCAGCTCCACTTTGTAATTTTTGGCCGGTGCTAGAGAGAGAACCGACAGAATTTCAATGATGAAATTCTAACTCAATTCCACATCAATTGATGTGATTCTTGATTCTAGGATAAACCTTAGGATGAGAGCTATCTGCCCATATCGAAAACTCGGATCGCCGTGCCCTCAACGATGAGTAATCGAAGCTTTCTCTCTCTACAGTCTATTTTTCGGCGAAGCTTCGTTTGAGCTCGTTTCGGCGTTAAAACTCATGATTCAAACTTTTATGGAATCGTATGAACATGGAGTAACTCAATTTCAACTTCAATTTCAACAATTAGAGGTGTTTGATCGGTCAATTTGATAAAATCAAATTCAACTGTGTTAAAAAGTTGGAATTGGCGGAAAAATTGGGGGAAATTGGGGATTTTCAAAATTCAAAGGATCAAAATACAATTTTATGAAATTGACAGTCAATTGGGCATGAAAATAATGTTGGAGGACTAATTGATAAATTTTGGAATCTTTGGGGAAAAACTTACCACTTTTGTAAAGGAAGGGCAAAATGGTAATTTTGGAAAAATTGGAGGACCAAATTGGAAATTTAGGAAATTATTGCCCTTTTTGTGAAATGGAATAAATTGAGGTCCTATGATAAATTTTAGAAGTTTTGGAACTCAATTTGAGGAAAAACTGGCATTAGGGTCTTAAAGTTAAAGATAAATAACTTTAGTGATCTAATTGCAAATAAATGAAAATTTGACTTTCTCATTCATTTGGAATGAAAGAAAATGATTAGGCTAAAGGATAATGAACCGAGATGTTCATATCGTGTAGGAACACGAAGTACCGGGAACGCTAGCAAGGATTAGCTCGCGTGAATACAAAGAACCAGCTTAGTGGAAGTCACGACATTAATGGGTGAGTACAACTACTTAGTGAATGGGATTCAAATCTTTTGACTTTCAAGAAAAACATTTAAATGGAGTGTGCCAGACTTTTTTTTTTCAAAAATCCCTTAATTTAAAAATTCGAGTTTTTCCATTATTTCTTAGTTACCGGTGTGTCATCACCCAACACACATCCTTCATCATGAAGGTTACACACATTCGCAAGTTAGTATCACTACTAAACCCGCTAGTGGCTTCGGAGCGACTTTTCCTACCACCCGGAGAGAAGTATGACCACTTCTACCCTGGGAATGAGTAGATGTACGCGATATCCAACCCAAAATCCTGAAATCACTTCTTCGTGTCCGTATGAGGATAGAGACATCATCTCGTCCCTACCCGGTCTCATGCGCTTGGTGCTACTCCAAATTTCGGACAGACACCTGGAATGACGATCTACCCTTATACTCACCAGGTCATCCAGGGCCATTAGGAGACATCACTACCCCTCATGGGCGTCTTGATGATCCCATACTCATGGTGCATGCACAAGCAAAGTTTTCTTAAATTTGCCATATAATATGTGGTGTCATTTGTCCTAACGATCCCAACCTTCAAGTCAACATGTAGCTGTTTGTCTCGACTGGTCCGAAGACCTGTAATGTCGCACTGCTACTAGTTGACCGAGTATGTCGGACCTACCTTGGTACCATGACCAAAAAATTCACTTATTAAGTTTTAATGGCACACACACACACACACATATATATATATATATATCATGTTCTTTTATGAGCTTCTGCACGTGTCCATTGGCCTATGGCCCACTGTTCGAGTTTTTCAAAAACTGGCATTTTAGCCCTCAATTTCCAAAACCGAGGCCCCCAGCCTATAAGAGCTATTCGAGCTCCCATCAAGAACGTCTCCCAAATAGTTTAAGCATTGGCACACAGTCATGGGAGAACACTTCCAACAAAAATCGGTTTTTATTGTCCATTATACCGACCGGTATAAGGACATCTCTGTTCATAACCGATGAACGGGTTTTCAACTTCCTTCGAAGAAGTCTCCTCATACTAATCGGGTATGATCTACTTACAACCTGTAAGTAGTATTTTCGCATAACTTTCACATCACTTTCTCTAAGTAGTGATTATTAAAAAATACCACTAAGCAGTGGGTTTTTATACCGAGGTACTTATTATCCCCAACCGGGTATAATAAATAATCTCACTCACCCGATAGTGCAGTGAAATTCTACTTAGTCGGGTTTTGTCCTTAGCAAGCTAGACCTCGACTGGCGTTCCAGATGTCTCGTTCTCCTACATGAAATGAACATAATTGTTCATTATTTTTTGGCCTAATAGCCCTCATTCATTCCAAATGAATGAGAAAACCCAACTTTACATATATTTGCAATTAGGTCCCTAAAGTTATTTTTCTTTAACTTTAAGTCCCTATTATCGAGTTTTTCCTAAATTCGAGTCCCGAAACTTTTAAAATTTATCTTAGGACCTCAAATCATTTGATTTCACACAAAGGGATTTAATTTCCCAAATTTCCAATTTGGTAGTTCAATTTTCCCAAAATTACCATTTTTCCCATTCTTTAGAAAAATGGTAAATTTTGCCCCAAAATTTCCAAAATTTCTCAATTTTTCCCGATGACCCTTCACTGTTTGATCACGTCGGCGCTTCTCTAGCGACTCTCGGGACGAACGGATGCTATCACCATGTATCTGACTTCTCCCCGATTCTAATGAAGTGCACCTTGCCTTCTTTGGCTTAGAATTGATCCTATATCGGAGCTCTGGTTCGAGCTTCACCGAAAAACTAAGCAACTGAGAGAGAGAGCTTTTTAGGTGTGGAGAGGATGAATGGAGAGGGGCTCTTTATATAGGGAGCTCGGGGACCCGTTGGCCGTCCGTTTGGCACCGATATGACAGGAATTGATGACTTGAAACGAACCAAACGGAGGCGTTTCTTCTTTGCCGGTATTTCTTCAGTTTCCCGGCGAGTGAACACTGATGTCATCCTGAGGAAGAAGATGACACTGTTCCAAACCAAACCGGACCGGTCTGAACCAAGTTCCAAGCTTAAACCGGCCGCTTCACCCCTCATTCGACAGAGTTTTTCAAATCTAAAAATTTCTAAATTCATTGTCTATCCAATGGTGGCCTCAAATCTCCAATTTGAATTATTTAAGCCACTTAGAAAAATGAATTTAGGATTCGGTTCAATAGTGATTCAAACCGGTCTTAACCGGTTCGGATCCGGTTCACCTGAACGAGTTTGGTTTTCATCCCCAATTCCTTCACAAGTCCATTTCCATGTCTTTTGTGACTCCTTGGGTCACTTAGGGTCCATAAGATTCCTGGTTTACCATCTCCTTATCAATTTCAATTCATAAATTGGTTTGGTCCTTAAAGCGGTTCAATCCGGTTCGGGTCCGATTCACCCTAACCGATCTGGTTTTTCTCTCCCACTTTATTCTAAGGTTCCTTCCCAAGATTTATAAATTTCATTGGGGCACAAGGGAGTTGAATTTCTTTGATTTGCTCGTTCTCTATTGGTTCGGTTCATGAACCAACTTGGTTCATAAACTGGTTCTATCTAGTTGGTCCTCCAACACTTTTTTCATGGCCAATTGGCCCTCAATTTTGGGAAATTGCACTTTGGTCCCTCAATGTTTCGAAATCCCCAATTTCTCCCAAAATTCCCCCCCAATTTCCCCCTATTAAATTGGTCGAATTTGATTTAATCAAATTGACCGATCAATCGAGGTTAATTATTGAAATTGAAGGTAGCATTGAGTTTCTACACACCCATACAATTCAATTGAGCTTTGAATCGAATGAATTAATGCCTGAACGAGGTCAAACGGAGCTTTGTCGAAAAACCGGACTTATAGAGAGAAAACTTCGAAAGCTTACCGTCGGGGATGCGGAGGTCCGAGCTTTCAATCGGGGTAGATAGCTCTCGTCCTAAAGTTCCTCCTAGGGTCAAGAATCACCTCAATTCATGCCAAATTGAGGGAGAATTTGGTTAGTAAAGTTTTGTTGATTCTCTCTCTATCACTGATTGGAATTTATAGAGGAGAGCCAAATTGGCTCACCTTTCTGTTCTAATTCGGTCGTATGAGAGTTGAGGGAGTGTTGGGAGAGCTTGGTTTGGCCAGAGTAGGACTCAATTTGGTCATCTTAAGCTTGACAAAAGCATGGCAGCTTTAGTCCGCTGGTCTCGGGTGATCCATAGACCAAATGGTGACCACCCTCGGGCAGCTGACTTCTTCCGCAACCTAAGGAATCGAACCATGCCTTCTTTGGCTAAAAAAATCCCCTAGGTTAGAGCTCTAGTTTGAGATTCGTCAAAAAACTGAGTAGTTCAGAGAAAGTGAAGTTTTTAGGTGTATGGAGGATCAATGGAGAGGGGCTCTTTATATAGGGAGCACAGGGACTCTCTGACCATCCATTTTGCACCTTAATGACAAACATTGATGGCCTAAAATGTCCTGAACAGAAATGTCATGCCCCAACCCAGTTTGGTTGGATCCCCGTGAACAACTCGTCGCTCTCTTAGTTCAAGAGGAGTTTCCTCTCACTTTAGCTCGAGATGAGCCAGGCGTAATTTCGACCATGTTCCCTGGAAGACATAATTCAATAAAATGCAAGCCTAAGGAAATTTAAGCATACCTGAGAGAGGGTAAGGCTCGGTATTATTCTGAGTCATTTTTTCTTTTCCGGAAAAAGGGATAGAAATGAGGGGATGAATACGACTACTTAGTGAATAGATTTTTCAAGAAAATATTTTTGAGGAAAAGAGTTGTATTGGAGTGTGTCAGACTCCTTTCTTTCAAAAATCATTTCATTTAAAATCTCGAGTTTTACCACCATTTCCTTATTTAATCACAGTGTGTCATCACCCAACACACAACATTCATCATGAAAGTCAAACACACATTCACAGGCCAGCACGTCCACTGAACCCACTTATGGCTTCGAAGCGACTTTATCAGCCACCTAGATAGAAGTATGTCCACTTCTATCCTGAGAATGAGTGGATGTAGGTGACATCTGACCCTCAATCCCAAAATCAATTCTTCGTGTCCATATGACAATAGAGACCTCATCCCGTCTCCACCTTGATCTCATGCGCTTAGTGCTACTCCAAATTTTGCACGGTCATCTGGTACAACGAAGTGCCCTTATACCCATCGGATCGTCCAGGGCCCTTAGGATGCATCACTACCTCTCATGGGCATCTTGATGATCCCGTAATCATAGTGCATGCACAGACAGTATTTTCTTATCATGCCAAATAATTTGTGGTGTCACTAGTCCAACGGCCCCGACTCTCACCTCAACCTGCAGTTATTTGTCTTGATTGGTACGGAGACCTGTCGTGTTGCACTGCCGCTAGTTGACTAAATATGTTGGTCCTGTCTTGGTACCATGGCCAAACAAATCATTTATTAAAGTTTTATGGCACATATCTCATATTTTTTTACGAGCTCCTGCTCGTGTCCACTGGCCTATGGCCCGCTTGTTCGAGATTTTCAAAACCAGGCATAATAGCCCCCAATTTCCAAAACTGAGGCCTCTGGCCTATAAGATCTATAAGAGCTCCTGTCAATAAGGTCTCCCAAATAGTTTAAGCATTGGCACATAGTCAAGGGAGAGTACTTATGAAAAAATTATATTTTCCACTGTCCATTATACCGAGTGGGTATAAGGACATCTCCGATCATAACCAATGAACGAGTTTGCAACTTCCTTTGAGTATGTTTAATCATACCAACCGGGTATGATCTACTTAACACCGATAATTAGTTTTTTTTTTCGCATGATTTTCACATCACTCCTCTAAGTTATGATGTTTAAAATACCACGTGGGTTTTCATTTCGAGGTACTTATCATCCCCAACCGAGTATGATATAAAATCCCACTCACACATTAATGCCATGAATTCTACTAGATCAGTTCCTTGATTTCACGATATGAATATCTCGATTCATTATCTCTCGGCCTAATAGCCTTCATTCATTCCAAATAAATGAGAAAAACCAAACTTTTATTGATTTGCAATTAAGTCCCTAAAGTTATTTTTCTTTAACTTTAAGTCCCTAATGCCGATTTTTCTTCAAATTGAGTTCCAAATCTTTTAAAATTCCCCTTGGGTCCTCAATTTATTCAATTTCATAGAAGGGGTTTAATTTTCCAAATTTCCAATTTGGTCTCCCAACTTTTCCAAAATTACCACATTGCCCTTCCGTTACAAAAATGGTAAATTTTACCCTAAAAATTCTAAAATTTCTCAATTGGCCCTCTAACATTTTTATCAAACCCAATTGACCCTCAATTTTAGGAAATTCCATTTCGGTCCCTCGAATTTTTGAAAATCCCCAATTTTTCCTGTAATTCCAACTTCTTAACACAGCTAAATTTGATTTTATCGAGTTGACCAATCATACGTTTCTACATGTTCATATGATTATTTAGCAATTTGAATTGTAAGTTTTAACGTCGGAACGAGCTCAAACGGAGCTTTGCCGGAAAATTAACTGTAGAGAGAGAAAGCTTTGATTACTCACCGGTGAGGGCACGGCGATCCGAGCTTTCTATCTAGGCAAGTAGTTCTCCTCCTGAGGTTCTTACTAGGATCAAGAATAACATCAATTGATATTGAATTGGATTAGTATTTCATCATCAAAATTTGGCTGACTCTCTCTCTAACACTGATCGAAAAATTGCAGAGGGGGGCCAAATTGGCTTACCTTTCCGTCCTAATTCGGGCGTAGGAGGGCTGAAAAAGTGTTGGGAGGGCTTGGTTTGGCCTGAGGAGTGCTCGAATTGGCTGATTTCAACTCGGCCGAAATAGGGCAACTTCGATCCGCTAAAGTTGCTTCACTGTTTAATCACTCGTATGAACATGTAGAAACTCAATTTCAACTCTAATTTCAATAATTAGAGGTGTTTCATCGGTCAATTGATGAAATCAAATTCGGCAGTATTGAAGAGTTGAAATTGGGAGGAAATTGGGGAAAATTTGGGGATTTTAGAAATTTGAAGGACCAAAATGAAATTTAATGAAATTGAGGGTCAATTGGGCATTAAAATAATATTGGAGGACCAATTGAGAAATTTTTGAATTTTTGGGGTAAAACTTACCATTTTTGTAAAGGAAGGGCAAAATGATGATTTTGGAAAAGTTGGAGGACCAAATTGGAAATTTGGGAAATTAATCCCCTTTTTGTGAAATGGAATAAATTGAGGTCCTATGATAGATTTTAGAAGTTTTGGGACTTAATTTGTGGAAAAACCGACATTAGGGACTTAAAGTTAAAGAGAAATAACTTTAGGGACCTAAATGCAAATAAATGAAAGTTTGACTTTCTCATTCATTTAGAATGAATAAAGGCGATTAGGCCGAAGGATAATGAACCGAGATGTTCATATTGTCTAGTAACATGAAATACCGGGAATGCCAGTAAGGACAAGCTCGTTGGAATACAAAGAACCGGTCTAGTGAAATTCACGGTATTAACGGGTGAGTGGGTTTACTAACATCATACCCGGTTGGGATGATGAGTACAACTTGAAATTAAAAATCACTTATCGGTTGTGAGTGAAATTATATATCATACCCGGTTGGGAATGATGAGTGCCTCAGTATAAAAACCCATTATTTAGTAGTATTTTAATCATCACCACTTATAGAAAGTGATGTGAAAATTATGCGAAAAAACTATTTACCGATTGTAAGTAGATCATACCCGATTGGTATGATGAGACTTCCTCGAAGGAAGTTGAAAACTCGTTCATCGGTTATTAACAGAGATGTACTTATACCGGTTGGTATAATGGACAGTGAAAACCTATTTTTTCGGATGTGTTCTCCCCTGACTGTGTGCCAATGCTTAAACTATTTGGGAGACCTTATTGTCGGGAGCTCGAATAGCTCTTATAGGCCGGGGGCCTCGGTTTTTGGAACTTGGGAGCTAAATGCCCGATTTTTGAAAATCTCGTACAGTGGGCCCAAGGCCAATTGGCACGAGCAAGAGCTCGTAAACAAGCATCATATATGTGCCATAAAACTTAATAACTAAATTGTTTGGCCATGGTATCAAGATAGGACCAACATGCTCAGTCAACTAGCGGCAGTGCGAGATGACAGGTTGATGGACTAGTCAACACAAACAACTGCGGGTTGAGTTGAGAGTCAGGGCCGTTGGACCAGTGGCACCGAAAATTACATGGCAATATGAGAAAACATTGTTTGTGCAAGCACTATGAGTACGGGGTCATCAAGACGCCCATAAGGGGTAGTGATGCATCCTAAGGGCCTTGGACGACCCGGTGAGTATAAGGGTAGATCATCGTTCCAGGTGTTTGTGCGAAATTTGGAGTAAGACCAAGCACATGAGACCGGGATGGGGACAGGATGAGGTCTCTATCCTCATATGGACACGAAGAAGCGATTTCGGGATGGAGGGTTGGATGTCGCGTACATCCACTCATTCCCAGGGTAGGAGGGGTCATGCTTCTGTCCGGATGGTAGGAAAAGTCGCTCTAAAGCCACTAGCGGGTTCAGTAGAAATACTGACTTGCGAATGTGTGTAACCTTCATGATGAAGGATTTGTGTTGGGTGTGACACACCGTAGTAACTAAGAAATGATGGAAAAAACTTGAATTTTTAAATGAAGGTATTTTTTTTTAAAAAAAAAAGTCTAGCACACTCCATATAAATGTTTTTCTTAAAAATTAAAAGTAGACCTTTGAAAACCCATTCACTAAGTAGTCGTACTCACCCCCTCCCTTATATCCCTTTTAGGAAATCCCAGGAAGCCTACCATTAAAGACCATTAACTAAGATGCATGTAAGACAGGTATGTAAAGTTTAAAATTTCATGCAGTTTTGATTATGCTATTCTGGGAAATGGTGCAGGTTTAAAGGATACCTTACTCTTTACGATTTATAATAAGGAGAAACCCTTTATTAAACCGGGAGAGTTGCGGGTTGATCACGGGGATCTGACCAAACCATGTCGAGGCTTGACATTATACTTATTCTTGTATCTTCCATTCTCAGAACTTCTTTACTCTCAAAACCCACGTACTCTTAGATGGTTGCTTCTCCAACTCTTTTTCCTTTTCTTAGTATCTCCATCAGATGAATTTATTGTGTTTCTAAGGTAAGTCTAAAGGGTTAAGTTTAACTACCCATACCTCATTCCTCCTTAAGGGGGTTCCCTTTTTATTTAAACTCTTATTATCTTACACTTAATTTTTCTCAAGGAAACTTAGGAGTTTTAATAAACTTCAGTTTCATTTATTTAGAAAATAGTATCTTGCCAAAATTTGGCTTATTATAGGAATTCTCTACCTCCTAATCCCTTGGGGTCATAAAGCTAGAGTTAACCCTAAAACGATTATAGGACTCTTGACCAAAAGGCTCTGAGGAACTGATTGGGGTCTTTTCGTGCTCCTTAATAGGACGAATTCCATGTATGGCCTCCAATCCGTACCGCCTTAGTACTTCCTCCTCACACTCTTCCACTTCACCCATTGAGACGGGTTGAAGTTTGGTTGATGGGGTGGAGGTACTTGGTGGACCTTCATGAAGGTAGCATATGCATCCCAATAGTTATCCCAGACCTCCTTCATGGTGGGATTCCTATTCGGTTGTTGTGGCATGAGAGGAGGAGGGATCGAACTTATAGGAGGTGTTGCTGGTTCTTCTTGTCCGGGAGGATGGTATATGATACCTTCTAGTTCTAATAGGGCTCCAACTAGTTTCCGGTAGTCTTCTACCATGTCCTTGGGCACCCTCTTTTCACCATTTAGAAACCTTTGAATGGCTTCCTCTCTTGGGTTAGATGTCTTTTTCACAATTATCGGAGAAGGACTGGATTTTTTCGCGAATTTCCTAGGGACTTTCCCTCCTATACGATAGTTTAGAGTTGGGTTAATATTAGGGCATAATATTGATAATGTTTCAAGGGAACTTTGGCTCTAATACCAATCTAATTGTCATGCCCCAACCCGGTTTGGTTGGATCCCCGTGAACAACTCGTCGCTCTCTCGGTTCAAGAGAAATTTCCTCCGACTTTAACTCGAGATGAGTTGGATGTAATTTCAACCTTGTTCCCTGGAAGACATATATTCAATAAAAGGCAAGGTTAAGGAAATTTAAGCATACCTGACAGAGGGTAAGGCTTGGTATTATTCTTAGTCATTTTTCCTTTTTCCTGAAAAAGGGATAGAAAGGAGGGGGTGAGTACGACTACTCAGTAAATAGGTTTTTCAAGAAAATATCTTTGAGGAAAAGAGTTGTACTGGAGTGTTCCAGACTCCTTTCTTTCAAAAATCATTTCATTTAAAATCTACTTATCAACTTTCTTCGAGGAAATTTCATCATACCAACCGCGTATGATCTACTTACAACCGGTAAGTAATTTTTTTCTGCATGATTTTTACATCACTCCTCTAAGTTATGATGTTTAAAATACCACTTGATAGTGGATTTTCATTTCGAGATACTTATCATCCCCAACCGGGCATAATATAAAATCTCAATCACACGTTAATGCCATGAATTCCACTAGACCGGTTCCTTGATTTCATGCGAGCTTGTCCTTGCTGGCATTCCTAGTACTTCGTGTTCCTACATGATATGAACATTTTGATTCATTATCTCTCAGCCTAATAGCCTTCATTCATTCCAAATGAATAATAAAAACCAAACTTTTATCTATTTGTAATTAAGTCTCTAAAGTTATTTTTCTTTAACTTTAAATCCCTAATGTCGGTTTTTCCTCAAATTGAGTCCCAAAACTTTTAAAATTCCCCTTCGGACCACAATTTATTCAATTTCACAAAAAAGGGTTTAATTTCCCAAATTTCCAATTTGGTCCCGCAACTTTTCCAAAATTACCATTTTGCCCTTCCTTTACAAAAATGGTAAATTTTACCCCCAAAAATTCTAAAATTTCTCAATTGGCCCTCTAATTTTTTTATCATGCCCAATTGACTGTCTTTTAGGAAATTTCATTTCGATTCCTCAAATTTTTGAAAATCCCCAATTTTTCCCCCAATTCCAACTTCTTAACACAGCCAAATTTGATTTCATCAAATTGACCGATCAAAATTTTCCAATTGTTGAAATTGAAGTTGAAATCGAGTTTCTACATGTTCATACAATTTTTTAGCAATTTGTATTGCAAGTTTTAACGTCGGAACGAGCTCAAACAGAGCTTCGCCGGAAAATGAGCTGTAGAGAGAGAAAGCTTCAATTACTCACCAGTGAGGGCACGGCGGTCCGAGCTTTCTATCTGGGTCGGTAGTTTTCCTCCTGAGGTTCTTCCTAGGATCAAGAATGACATCAATTGATGTCGAATTGGATTAGTATTTCATCATTGAAATTTGGTCAAAAGTGTTCTCCCCTAAATGTGTGCCACTACTTAAAGATTTTGGGAGACCTTGACGGGAGCTCGAATAGCTCACATAGGTCGGAGGCCTCGGTTTTGGAACTTAGAGGCTAAAATGCCCGATTTTGAAAATCTCGTACAGTGGGTTCAAGGCCAGTTGGCACGAGCAGGAGCTCATAAACAAACATAATGATAAGCCATGAAAATTCTAATGAATGAATGATGTGATTTGGCCATGGTACCAAGATAGGACCGACATACTTGATGGACTAGCGGCAGTGCGACAAGACAAGGTTGACGGGCTGGTCTAGACAAATAGCTACAGGTCAAGTTGAGGGTCGGGGCCGTTGGACCAGTGGTACCAAAAATAAGATGGCTATATGGAAAACTTTTGTTTGTGCATTCACTTGAGGTTTAGGACCATCAAGGCGCCCAAGAGGGGTAGTGATGCGTTCTAGGGGCTACCGGATGACATGGTGGAGATAAGGGATGTTTATCGTACCAGCAGTCAAGGAAGCTCGATGTAGCTTAATGCACATGAGATTGGGGTGGGGTTGGGATGAGGTCTCCCTCCTCATATGGACACGAAGTATTTTTGGTTTGAGGGTTGAACATCGGTGATGTTCACTCGGACTCCAGGTAGAAGTTAGGGACTTCTATCAAGGTAGACGGTAAAGACGCTTTGATCCACAAGTGGGTATAGTCGGCGTAACTGCATCTCATGAATATGTATGTGTACCCTTACTGATGAAGGGCGTATGTTGTTTGTGAAACACATCTAATATGAAAATGGGAAAGAGGTTATGAAAACCTTGGAATGGATTTGAGAATCCTTGGAAAAGAATTGGTAAACCTTGGAAAAAAGGTTTTGAAAACCAAAACTTGAGTAAATAATGTTTTTTTAAAAAATAAGGAGTTTGTCACACTCCAATTAAAGTTATTTTTGTGAAAACTCGCACACAACACCCATTCACTAAGTTGTTGAACTCACTGCCTCCTTTTACCCCTTTTCAGGAAACCAAGGGAAACCAACCTTAAAGATTTGTTTGTAGCTGAACCTTAAGACAGGTATATAAAATTTATATTCAGATTTGATTAATGTTATTCAGATTTGTTTGTAACTGAACTCGGTCGGACCGGACCAGTCAATGGTCCAGCCGGTCAACAGACCGCTACTAGGTCAGCGCCTAGTTAATAGGCGCAACCAATCAGAGGTCGACATGTGGCATGCCATGTCGAATGTCTCTAGCCAACGAGAGACTGACAAGTGGCAGTGGCACTGTGCGTCAGGTGGGAAACCTGATATATTTAAATCAACCAATCAGAGGATACCACGTGTCACGATCAACGGTCAGTAGAAATACGGTCAGCAACCACATGCGCACTAGTAGCTAATGGGATGCTGCCATGTATCAGGTCAACGTGTCAACGACTGACTAGGCCTCTGAATTGGAAGCTGCGTCAGCATAGATAACCAATCAAGGAAAAGTGTCGTCTTCAACCTTCCATTTAAGAGAAAATGAAACCGACGGGCAGGCCACCGGAAATCCAACGACCAATAAATCCCTTCGATCACGACCATAAATGAGAGGAATTTCGGACGAGCATTGATGAATGGATAGGCTTGTCAGTCCCCGAGCTCCCTAGCTCCCTATATAAAGAGCTACTATCCATTCATACTCCTCATCCCTCAAACTTCTGAAGAAGAAAAAGTGTCCATCTTTCGATGAATCACGAACCAGAGCTCCAACTTGGGTACTTTCATCCACCTCCAAAGTCGAATTTGGATTCCCTAGAATCCAGAAGAAGTTAGCTATGCGACTACAGTCTCCGTTCAGCTGAAGGATCGCCGGAGAAGCACAAGTGAGCTCGCACAATACAGTCGCTCATCGGCAATCTGCAACTCGAGCTGTTCGAGTTCAATTCGAACCACCCATGGCCCAATTCTGGCCAAACCAAGCTCCATAGATCACCTCTAGAAGTGTCTCAACCTTCCTTGACCTGAATTGGTAAGTCCCCTCCGTCATCATTTGTCGAAAATTACTGTTCACAATCGCTTTTCACTGAAAACTAAATTGTGAAATTCACACTGTTCAGGCCACCAACTGAAGCGCAATTTGATCCAAGAAGGACATCTAGGGAGAGAGCTATCCATGGGAAGCAAACTCCGACTATCTGATTTTCACCAGTAAAAAATTGAATATTTCTCTCTTTAGAACGATTTTTCGATGAGTCTTTATTTTAGCTCATTTTTTAGCCATTTTCAGCGTGTTAAAGCTTGAAATGATGAGTGAGACATGTGATGAACTATTTTTCACTACCATTTTCTTGATTTCCTCCAATTTAGAATATTTCCCCAAAATTTATCTTAAAAGGATTTTTATGTCTTAATTCTCCAAAAATCACATCAATACCTTCATACTTGCAAAATTTCTCTCCATTAATTAAAATGCACAAGTTGCCCATATTTATGCAAAAATATTTATTTTTCCTTCCATTTGTTAAAAATAACTATTTTACACTCAATTTGTCAAAAATGAGAATTTTGCCATTTTATTCAAAAAGTACCGTTTTGTCCCTTGCAAAAATTATTATGATATCACATTATTTATCAAAAAAATAATCATTTACTCTTTATTTATCAAAATAACCATTTTGCTCATATTTATTCAAAATTGACTATTTTACTTCTATTTAGGTAGAATTTACCATTTTACCCTTACACTTTCTAAAATTACATAAAACATATCCATTTTTTTCTAAAAATCACATTTTAGCACTTTAGGCTTCCCTTTTCACATGTTTTTTTATTATTTTTCAAATTAGTCCTAAATTTTTTAAATTTTGCGCTTTAGTTACTGAACTTTAAAAATCACTCCAACTAACTTCAAATTTTACAAATCTCTCATAAATACTTTTATTTATCTCCTAATGTCTCATAAGAGAAGTTGGTGTCTTACCCTAGACAAATTTGATCATTTTATAAAAATATCTTAAACTGAGCTACTAGAGATATGGTCGGAAATACTAACTGGAGAGGCATGACCATCGACTGGAGTGTAGGCAAAATGAATTCAATGTCCAGGAAAGTTATTTTGTGGTGATGGTTAGTTGGGGTTCTTGGAGCTTTTTAAATTTTAGCCTCGAATGGTCGCGACAAAAATTGCAAAACACACTCGTCATTGGAAATCAACTTAGGCTGTCAAAAGTTGCCTTATCAGTGCTAGGGCGAAGCTTGCGGAAGTAGATGAGAGAGTGGGGTCATTTTGGCAATGGTGCCAAATGGAGGGGTGGTTGAAGGTGGTAAAATTTAGCTCCAAAAGATTAGTTATTATATGTTATTTTTTTTGTCCTAAAAATAGAGTAAAAAAATGATTCTCATCTAGTAATTTATGGAAACTTTCCAAACACATTCACAAAACTTAAGATGAGTTTATTAGCATCATTTTGAGATAATAATTAACTTATTTGTTGGTGAAATTAGTGATAATTTGGAGTTACATTGTAGTAGGTATAATCGAGAATAATTTTTAAAATTTTTTAAAAAAAATTTGATAGGATGGAAAGAAATAGAATAATTAATTTTAATAGTAATTTGATATGAGAGTTTTTAATTTAATAATAATATTTGTTGTGTGAACATTTATCAAAAATTTGATCAATTTTACTAATTCTCTTCGTTGGTGTGCAATAAGAAATGAGGAAGTGAAGTAGGTGAAAGGAGGCGCTCGGTTAGGTCAAGAAGATGGACCCGCGAGTTGGGTCAACGGATCTGGATTTGTTGACTCGTTCGAGGGGTGTTTTAATAATATTATTTTTAAATCCAAAATTATCTTTATATACTTCTTGAATATTTACATTAATTTAATTCATATTTTTATAAGACTAAATTGCTTTGTCCAAGTTTTTTTAAAAAAATCTAGTTTTGTTACTTTTTTAATTTATTTCTAATTCAATTTAATTTTATCTCCTAATTTTAGTTTTCATTTTTTTGTTCAACCTTAATTTTTGTCCTAATTAAATTATATTTCATTTTTAAAGTTTTCAGTGTTACAATTCTTCACTAATGTCACTTTTAGTTTAATAGTAATCCTCCAACAAGGAAAATGTTTTAATAGCATAGTTAAGAGAAAATTTTATGAACTGAAAGATGATGTTATTTTGTGAAATGAAAAAGTTATTGTATAAGTATTTTAAAAATAAAATATAACCCAATTGGTGACAGATACGTGACTCAATATGTATAAGGTCACATCTCCCCTTCAATATTTTTTTCAAGAAATATAACAAGTAATAAAAGAAAAGAGCAGAATAACTAGCAATAAAATGAGTTATAACACTTAAATATAATAATTGAATATATATATATATATATTAATTATTTATTTTTGCGAATTTTTGAGCTTGTTATAAACGTTTTCTATTCATTATTTAAATTTTAACTTCTATAAAAAATATTATATTTTAAATATTTTAAACATTACCATCTATTAGCACTATGATGGTATAGGACCGATTATCTTACTATACTATATAGCAGATTATTTGAATGTTCTACCCGTGATATCCGTAGTGTGATAAATTATTTTAAAATAATAATTTATTTGATGTATATTTAGAAAAACCATAATCATGAGTTTGGGATAGCAACCCAAAAATAACTCTTGAAGTTATGTGTTAGTAAATGTTCTTTGCCTCATTGAATGAATTTTTTTAAGTGCAAATAAAGAGCAGGTCGATAAAGTTAATTGTTGCCCTCGATTCATCTCTCCGGAGGATTACAATTTCAATCTCGAGATGGGACAAGGAACATAAAAGCTCAGGACATATCGTTCTTACCTTGGACACTCTTCAATTATTTTTCTCCCATTCCACAGCCACTTCTAGGGAGAAGTAATCAAAAGCAGCCCCATCTAAAATGACCACTCTCCAATCCCTTTCTATGAGCTTGGAATTTTGCACCTTCCAGTGTTGACAATGCCGACCCCACCCCTTGTAAATATGAAGCCCACAATAAATAACAGTTGTCGAAAGGGATCTCATAGCCAGCCAATACCAAATCCCCCCAATATTATATATATTGAAATTGCCTCTGTATAGTATAATATGATATAGGGAGAGATAAAACAAAAATATCATATGTTTATCATTAAGTCATATGTGATTATGAACACTTTGGATTCTTACAATTTAAAAAGTTTGAATGAAAAAACTCCATAAAATCACTTTGATTTAAACTTAAATAAGTTGCTAAGATATTATTATATTATGGAAATGGACAATAGTGAGAATCTTAGATATGGATAGTGACAAGAACAAACATGTATGTATATATAATAGTGTTTCCCCTAATTTTAGTATGATAATCAATTAAATATATATGGATTTGTCCACCACATATT
Organism: Trapa bicornis; assembly: GCA_030064425.1. Taxonomy (NCBI): domain Eukaryota; kingdom Viridiplantae; phylum Streptophyta; class Magnoliopsida; order Myrtales; family Lythraceae; genus Trapa; species Trapa bicornis. The sequence continues at coordinate 8,832,901 of CM057761.1, read as the reverse complement.
TGGTGGTTGGGATCAAGATTTGAGCATCCCCATCAACTGTCCTCAATCAAGGCAAAAAAACTTGATGATCACCCCATCTAGACCCTACAATGGATCACCACTTGCTCTTCCGCGATGGCCCAGTTCACCTTTTCTTTCATGATTATTAACAACCCAAACCAGCTATACTTTGCAGATATGTCAATGTCAGTACACGTTTCAGAAAAGCAAAGCAAACCAGAGGAGAAAGAAGAAAGTAACTAAATCAGATGCTGCTGAAAGTTGAAAGCTTCCACTGTAACAGTACTAAGCAACAAAAGGTAGACACAATATAACAAAATTTGACAGTTATCCATAGGTTCTACAGAATGACTTGTTTTCTCATTGGATAATTATAGTTACATATATATAACACAGATCTTATAGTATAATATATATAATTACCCATGTACTATATATTGTGGGACATTAGGCCCACACACAACCCAGAATTCGTAATCTACGTACGATAATTTTTTATACAAATGGCAGTATCACTCCATTTCAACTAATACACATCTACTTAACATCACTATTATTATAAGAGTCAACCTAAACACTTGATGACAAATATATATATATATATAATAAGTATAATTAGTACAGTCGTTCAATTATTTTGTGGAACATCTCTGAACCTTATGGGTGTGGTCGGGAAAGATCCAAGGTTTGGAGTTGGAGACAAATTATTCAGAATTTGTTTTCAATGTGCCACCTGCATGCAGAAGTGGTGGGACACCACTGATTTTATTAGCCGTATAATTCACTCATTAACAAGTATTTTCTCATAATCATGTAGTAGTTTCCAAATTAATGGACTTAAATTATTCTTTTAATTACTACATAAAAATCTGATGTGTCACTATAGGTATCCATTATCAAAAGGTCTCATAAAATAGTCCCTTGGATTACCTGACTTCCACGTTTAGGATGTGATTTAATGGTAATGTAGTTTATGACAATTGCAACTTTGAAGGACCATCTGAATATTGTGAAAAAAAAAAGGACCATTTGAATGGTTTACTCTTCATTTTACTTGGCACTCTCTCTGGCAGGCTATCCTTTAATTATTTTTTAATTGATGGTTCATTATAGATTAATAGAGAAACAAACGACTGACAAAAGGAAATGAATGCTTTATTTTGGAGAACTTTGCACTATGAGAGAAGGAAGAAGAAAGTTGTAACAAGGAATGTCCAAACACCAACCAAATAAATATGTTTTCAAAGCAAAAATAAAAGAGTGAAAAGCCCAAACCTACAGCCCTCGTAGCATTTCGATTGCAGGGAGATTATGATCAGGTGCGCGAGGGTCCAGGAGTGTACCTCCCCCTTCGCGCCTCCACTACCGTTGCTTCGTGAGAATCGCAGACCTGAGTCTTGAACTTGCACCCGAACCTACGGCTCAGTGAGCTCTTCCGCCCTCCCTCGCTGATCGGGCTGCCGCCGCCCACCTTGTCCATCTTCTCAATCACCTTCTTCATGGTCGAGCACTCCCGCTCCAGCTGGTGCACGCGTGTCCTCATGCTGTCCATATCCAGCCGCAGCACTTGATTCTCCCTGGCCGCCGCTCTCCATGTTGGTCTCACGCTCCCCTGTGCCGCCGCCGGAATCTCCCTCTCTTCCTCTTCGTTGCCAGTCTCTTCCACACCGTCCTCATACTCTCCAGCTCGGGAAGCGGACAGCCGCCCCTGCTCTAGCGGCACCGCCCCCTCCGCCGTCAGCAGTGTACCTGCTATCGCGTGCCTCAGTTGGAGCTGCTCGAAGAAAAGCACCTGCACCACAGCCCGCAGCGGAAGCCGCTCGTTCTGAGCAGCGTGGGTGCAGGCCTCCAGCGTCAGCTTCTGGCAGCCCATCACGCCGCAGACCTTCTCCCTGTCCGCCTCGGACGTCCATGGATGCGCCTGCATTGATAAGATGAGAAATTGACCAGACCATAAGTTATAGGTTTCCTTTTATTCTTACAAAAATTAGAGCTAGTTTTGTTAGTAACTTTATTTAAATAAAATATTATTTCACTATAAACTTTGCATTAATTTGTTATATTTTATCCAATATGATGTGAATATGATCAAAATTAATGTTTTATAATAGGGTCAAATTTTGCATATGACCCATCCCTCATGATATATAAATATAAATATAAATTTTAAATCATATTAATAAATCCATCAAATAACTTATTATATAATTAAAATTGAATTTTAGTTAGTTTATTATGAATTAAAAAAAATTAAAATTTTAGTGGGCGAAATAAATTAGTGATTGATTTGTAAATAATAGGAACTAAAAGATTAGTTCTTGCAAATATTGGGACTAAACTTTAAATTTACACAAAATTTACCTTGAGATATACGTCGACCGCGCGGTAGAGGCCGTCGTCGAAAAGTCGGGCCTGCTCCGGCAACGCAATTGCCAGCTGGTAGAACCTCTCCGGCTTCAGGTTGGCGTCAGAGGCAATCTCTGACAAATATCCGTCAATCAGTTTCCCGACGAGCAGCAAAGCTGGCGATCCTTCGCTAACGTCAATGCTACCCTCGTCTCTCACCTCTAGATCCTCCAGAAAGTGACCTAAGATCCTCTCCACGCAGTCGACGTCGTACAGGGTTTCGTTGAGATACGAGTAGCTCGGAATCAGGAGGTCGTCGAGAGTCGCCTGCTCGAGCTGCTCGCCGATCCTTCTCTCCAGCGCCGACCGGCAGTCCTCCGTAACGTTCAGGATGCTCGCCGTCCGGAGGAGTCCGAACAGGATCTGCACCGCCGACGAGGACCGGCACGAGATCCTTTCAGGAAGGCTGGAGGTTATCATCTCGAGAAGCTCTCTCTGCTCACTTTCTGACAGAACAGACGATGAGGTGGAAGAAGACGACATCTCCGGTGCCGGCCTCCGGCTCGATCTCGAGGCGCCAGGGATGTACTTCTTCGCGTAGTGCATCAGACAGCCCTCGACGATCTCCGGCCCCAAATCTCCATCCTTCATCGCAGAAATCAACCTCCTAAACAAGCTCAGATTTAGAAGCGACAGATCTTCAAGCCACGACTCGAAGCTGCTCCCTCTTCTCTTACCCTTCCTCCTGCTGCCGCCTTCGATTCCACTCCGGAGCAGCCGGTTCATCGATCTCCGACCTCGTCTGGCTCCGTCGTTCATTGGCCATCCGAACATGCTCGGATCCGCCAATGAGGCCTTGGCGACGATGGCCTCTACGCACCTCTGTGGGATCTCCAGGTACTCAGCCAACTCTATCACATGCTCGCAGGATTTCAGAGCCTTGGCGGCGTCTCTCAAGTTCTTGAGCACCGTCTGTGTGAAGAACTTCTCCGTCTTCGCAATGAGGTTATCGTTGGAGTACTCTTCGGTCATCTCGAGGTACTCGCCGGCGCAGCGAAGAGGAGCGGCATTGTGGGCGGAGACCTCAATCTTGACTCCGTAGCAGAACTTGGCGGCCAGCTCGAAGGTTTCCATTCCGCCGGGGAAGTCGTGGAGGGTGATGTGGCAGTGGACCTCCTCGATTTCATCGCAATCGTCTTCTTCTTCGTTGTGAAGCTCTGACTGGCGCCTGTGCTGGGATGTAGATTCCTCCTGCTCCTCTATCAGCTGGTTCAGCCTCCTGCTCTTCGATATCAGAGGATACTGAAACAGAGGAGTTTACAGAAACAACTGTCATTTTATTTGATGCACTGATAAAGACACCACAACGCTGAAACTTGAAGTACCAATCACCTTGTGAAGGTGGAAAATCATGTTATCCACTTCCACTGTAATGTCGCTCGGTAAACCAGAGGTGCAAAACCTGCACAAGACAGTGAACACTGAACTTCAGAAGGAGAAGAAGAAGTGGAAGATGAGTAGCGGGCATCTTTCATCTCCATACCATGCCTGGCCTCTCGAGGTTTTCTCAGAAGCCATTTCTAAGAGAGAGGATCTGCTTTCAGGTACGAACTTTTCTGCAAGCTACTAGAGATTCTTCAGATCCATGAAACTGCTGGGAAGCCTTCTATGGTTTGCTGTAGTGGAAGAAGCGCTGAAAAATACATATAGGCAGGCGGCAGTGTAAATTAGGAACCCAGAAATCCAAACAGGACAAACAGGGAACACGCTGAACAGAACTTCTAGAGAAAATTTTGACCTCAAAATGTTGATGATCTTGATCTGATTTATTACCACCATGTCTTCCCAACATCTCAAACTGAAAAGGACCTAGGAATCTCACCCACCTCCACTCTCTCCCTTACTCTCTATCTATCTCTCTGTCGGAGAAGACATTGAAAAAGGAAGGGAGAAAAACATATGCCTTTTTTTTTCCAAAATGGGAGGGGTTTAAGAGTTCTCATATAGTATTATTACTATTATTTTAATTTACATAGGAAAGACCATAAAGCAACATCATCAATTCATCATAGGCCAGTATACACCCAATATTTTTATCCTTTAAGCTTTTAATAATGACTGAATCATTGTCCTTTGCCAACTGGATTTGTTATCCTCTATGGCATCACCAAGCAAAGAAATAATATGTTTATATTTGGAATATAATTATATATATGTGTGCATGCAGTATGATAAATACTTTTCAGAAATTCAAGTCCAGAGGCGGGCCACCACCGCCGAGCACATATCAACAAGACCTTGTAGTGCAAAATATCTTGACAGATCTTATATCAAGCTCAAAGGAAACAACTTCATCACCATTCGACGCTGTCCGGTAATGTTGGGGGCGGCAGATACCAGCTAATGCCCGACCCGTTTCGCTGTTACCCTCGTGAACCAATGTTCGAGGTAAATGGAGTCAGGTCTTCGTGAAAGATAAGAGGTTGAATTTGCAGCTGGATGCCTATACATTGTCAGTATGTCCGTCAAGATTCGCTGCACTAATCTCTTGGTTTTTTAGATTTGATGTCCCCCACTTTGTTTGGGACTGGTGCGGCGTGCGTACAGTTACCCTTTTGTACGTGTTATGGGATCGTCCACCTGGTGCATATTAGGGGGATGGTCCCTAGTTTCGGAATGGATGGTCACGTATAGCTTCATGACCCACATATGTTAAAAGGTGGTTCGATGACATGAACTGCAACGCTGGCTTCTCTGCCTTGATCCGAATTCCCTCCTGTCTCCATGCAAGAGGATTCAAATTTCTGATCCCCAGCTTTTTCCATGATTTCTAGTGGTTCCGGAGGGGAAATTTTGGGGGTTTTCAATTATAGATGGGGTCTATGTATCAGAATGAGGTGGAAGAAAGACAAAAGGATGATTGAGGATTGTCGGTAGATTCATGGTCCCAGTTGAACACAATCATTATAAAGAAAAAAAATTTAACTAGGGTTAATAGTCAAAATCGACACAAAATTCAATATTTTTCACGACTCTCCAACATATTTCTTCAACCCAGAAATGCACCAACTTTGGATTTGTTTTCTGTAATACTACTACTATACTATTGTAATGAGAGATATAGGGATCTAAGTTAGCCTCTACATCCCTCATTAGAGGTCTCTAGTCCTCCAGTGAGATATCTTGGAGGGGAATTGAAGAGGCATTGAAAGGCAGCCGCTCCTCCTCCACCGGTCACTTTCTTTCTAGGCTAGAGGAGGTTGGTTGTATAACAACGTGTGGGAGATGTATAAAATTTGAAATTCATGCATTTCCGTAGCAAATGAAAAATACCATGCGAAAATGGTAGAAAACAAAAAAAGTTTTGCATTTCTTGGTCGTTAATCCTATTAAACAAAAAGTACTCCCATTGAAGATGAGGCCAAGGAAGTGGTAATTTTTTTTGCTATAAGTAAATATATTAATTATAAATAAACAGTCATACATTAATTTTTTTTATAGAACTTGAAGTAATTTAGACATATTTAATATTTTTAATGGTAAAATATAATATTGAGTAGGTTCCTAGTTGCACCACTTATCAACTCTCACTCCATTTGTGTTATTGAACCGGTACACAAAATTTTGTACCTATTCATTGGGTCATGTGAATGTTGTAATTAATGAATGAATGAGCCAATTGTATGAACTATCAACTGCTAACTAACCGATCTCGTAGCAGTGGTGGCTGGTATTGAACTAACAACTCATAGAAGGTACGTACGGAGATATTGTTATACAAATACACTCGGTTTTATGTGCAGTGCCCTATGACCCATATACCCTATTGAAAAAAGATTCCACCTATTGAAGAAGAAAATTCGCACCTAGTGAGAATATATTGATAACATTCGTACCCAATTATAACTAAAATTTATGATTTATAATTAATTTAATATTATAAATCAGTAATAATTTTTTATTTTATAAAATTTTAAATTATATTTTCAATACCAAAATTTAAGATAATATATGACTAGGTTATAATTTTTTCGTTCTCAAATTATAGTAACAATAACTTCAAATTGAGTATTTTTTTATATACTTATTTATATTTAAAAGTTATTATTTATAAGTATTATAAAATTTTAAATTTTATAAAATTAAAATAATTATCTATTTTATTAAATATTTAATAATATTATTAAAAAAGTATTAAAAAAGAAAATTTATAGGATAAAGAGTAACTTGGTTAAATATAGTAAACATGTATTATGCATATATATATATAATATAGTTTATTATATAAATATATTATTTATTATTATTATTATATATAATATTTTTTTACAAATTTATTATATAGATAAGATTATTTAATTATTATAATAATGACTCATTTGTATTATACAATTTTATAATGACAATTATTAATTATACATTTTTTTGTATTTATATACCCAACAAAAATTTTAATTTTATGATTTTTATTGTACATATATATTACAATTTATCATATAAAAACTAATTATATATATTATTTCACGTCTTTTATTTTACACTAATATTTTATTTTATCTGTATATCATAATTATTAGTAATACAATTTAATATGCATAAATTAATATAAGACTATAATTAGATCAAATAAAAGCTTTTATGCAAAAATAAATACAATGTCTATTTTCGTGTGGGACTGCTGAGCACGATACTGAATTTTCAAACTTCTGGATATGGACTGTCTTTTTTTTTGTTTTTTTGTTCAAAGAGATATGTACTGGTTCTCCAATGTGCGTGTGTGGTGTTTTCCATGGAATTTAGATTTGAGTTGGGCTTTACTTTCTCTATTCTTGGACTTCCATGGCCCCGGACCACGACTGGATTAGCTGTTCTAATTCACACAATTGCATAGGGGTCATATTATATGTTACTCACAAACCCTCTCACACTCCTCCTAGCAGGTGAAGAAGGTGATTAATGTGCTGACAAAATCAATGGAATCGTCCCAAAACTCTTTCAATCACACTTGCACACAAAGGTAAGTCTCAATTAAAGTTTTTTCTCTATATCTCTCAATAATATAATGTTGACTTTTATAGTTCTAGGTTTAATAAATTACAATAAAGTATATAACATTTATTATTCTTAATTTAATCGTTTTCTTGTTGAATTTCACTTTTAAATTAATAGCAAAATGCTATTAGTTTACTTCTTTATTAGTGGAAGTAGATATGGAGTTTTAAATTCCTATTTTCTTTCACTACTTGGTAAACCTTGAGATGATAGTGGAATTGGTAGGATATATACCATTTGTTATTCATCAAGATAAAATTCTAACTTTACAACTTATTTCTAGATTTCGTAAGAAATGAAATCTTACAAAGATTTATATACCACTTAATCTTACAACTTATTTCTAGATTTATATATAACATTTATATACCATTTTTGCCTTTAGCATGCATAATATGATTTTTTTTAAAAATCTTCATAGTTGAGACATTGTCATAAAGCATAGTTGTATAATTCGTAATATAATTTTTTGAAATATTGATAGTTGAGATATTTTCTTAAATGATAGTTGTAAAAACCCCATAGTCGAAATACTATAAATAACTCTACACTTCTTTTGAAATTTACAAAGATAACTAGCCCGATAATACTAGTAATAGTTAGGCGTAATATGAAAATATTTTTAAAATAATTTTAAATAATATATTTTTAAAAAATATATCAAAATATTATTAATTCATGAATGTACTAGTAAGCTAAATCCTCCCCGACGTACATTTTCATAATTTCCTAAAATGAGTTTAAGTGAGTGTGTGAGTTGTACTATTCAATAAGTGGTAATAATGTGAATATTTTATCAACATATATTACCATTCTCATTTAAGAGTTTTTGGTTTAAATTTCACGCATATTTATCATTAAAAGTGATTATACTTTCGCAAAACAGTCCCTAACTGTTCCACTTATGGCCCGTAGTAATTTTATCGACCACCCTCGTAGAATGTTATACCTTTTACCCTAAGTCTGGGTGAACACTACGACCCATCTCCCATACTTAAATTAAGTTTTTGTGTCCGCTATAGTGGGATGAGACCTCCCCCTTCATACTCGGTCTCAATGTGCATGAAGCTCCTAGAGTTTCTTGACTTACTAGATGACAAAACTTCCCTTATGCTCCTTTGGTCGTTCAACAACCCTTACAACCAACACTACCCCATAGGGGACGCCTCAATGGTTCCATATCTCAGCATACACAAGCAAAAGTCTTTTTAATTAATATTTTTATCTTTGGTGCTACTAGCCCAACGAGTTCAACGACTCAGCTTCATTTCGTAGCTAAATCACACAATTTAACCATTTATGAAGATTTTCTATAAGCTCATAAATATTAATTTGTCTACAGGTTTAAGCCCATTCCTATTAGCCTTGGGCCCACTTCACAAGTTTTTCCAAAACATGGCATTGGGCCTATTTTAGTCCAAAAATTGAGGCCTTGTGCCCATTAGAGCAATTCTAGCTCTAAGTAATACATGATTCATGCTCTCATCGGAAATATCTCCCAAAAAGTTTGAGCAGGTTCACGAAGTCAGGGGAGAATATTTTTAGAAAATGGTTTTCTAACTTTGGGAAATACGAAGGTACGTTTATCACCCCAAATGGGCATGATGCCAGAAATCATACTCACCGGTGTTCCGTGACTCGTTCCCCCCAGATGGATTTCTGAAGTCTCTAGATCGTTTTACGGCTGTAGGTATAGTTCTCATTTTCGTACCTATATTATCACAGATAATTAATTATTCATTTATCAAAACATTTTCACTTATATACTTAGATTTTCTCCTAATTATATAGAAGTCCCTAGATTTACTCCATTGGCAATTAACTCCCAAAATTCCTAAGTTTACTTTATTTACAATTTCACCCATTATATAATTTTATCAAAATAAAATAATTTAAATTGTAAATAAATCTTTATAAATACTTTCAATTGTAATTAAATTCATAAAAAATATTTTTAATTACAATTAAGTCCTTAATTTCATCTTAGTCACCAATTGTCACTCAATTGATGTTACTTTCACAAAAATCCGCAATTTTTGAAAAATTCCCAAATTGGCCAATTTTTATCAAAACTTACATATTTGACTTGAATTATTAATTTATCAAATTGAGAGCTGAATTCTTATTAATTTCCTCCTAGCATGCTACTAATTATTTTCCACATCTTTCTATGAGCATCCTAAGTTTTGAATGACTTTATTTAACCCAAAATTGAGTTCAAATGGAGCTTCATTAGAAACTTTTTCCTAGAGAGAGAAAGCTCCATTCTCTTACCGAAAAATGACAGTTGTCAGAGCTCTAGATATGGGCAGCTAGTACTCGTCAATGTGATTTTCTTAAGATCAAATTATTTGTCAATTGGTATCTTGAGTAATGGGAATTGTATGAGAGACATTTTCATGTTCCATGTTTACAATTCTACTATTTCGACGAAAGGAAGCGGAATTGGCTTACCTTAGAGGTTCCAGGAGGTCGTGGGTTAGTTAGGGAGAGCTATGGGAGGGTCGTCCATGTTGTAGGAGGTCAGAGGTGACCGAAATTTAGCTCCAAGGATTTCGCTACCTTGTGACTGCCAGAGTGCTGGTACTGTGTGAGCTCACCGGCTCTCCTTTGGTGAACCTCGAGCTTAAAGGAGGTTGCAGCCAGGTAGGGGACTTCTTCTCGGTTCTAGGGAATCCAAAGTCGCCTTTGAAGGTTGAGGAAAAGGCCCAAGTCGGACCTCTAGTTCGTGCTTCATCGGGAAATGAAGAACTTCTTATTCTTCAGTCATTTGAGGGATGAGGAGGATGAATGGGGATGATCTCTTTATATAGGGAGTTCGACAACTAACAGGGTTATCTGTTTGTTCATTACTCGACACCAATCTCTCCCGTTCATGGTCATATCGGGAGGGTTTTTTAGTTGCTGGAGACTAAGCAGCAAGTTTGTCGTCCTTATTTGCCAGCTTTTTGAGGTTGAAGACGACATTATGCACGTGCGTGCGAGCTTTGCACGTGCGAGCTGCCGCTAGTGCACTACGATTGGCCGGGTTCGGCGATGCGACTTCCCACTTAGTGTCCGAGTCATCCTTTGACTCATTGACTGGCCACGTGGTGACCTCCCATTGGTCGCTCATTCTAACGTAGCCGCTGGCCATATTCGACTAGCCATTTGACCGTTACACATGACGTTTTGTGATTGGCTCACTTAAATAAGTAAAAATTTCCTGCTGATGCACTGTGTCACTGCCACGTGTCAGCCTCTAATTGGCTTGGACTATCAGACGTGGCTCTGCCATGTGTTGACCTCTAATTGGTCGACCGTTTCTACGATATCCTAGTCGGCTGCCGATGTGGCATCTTTTCCACGTGTCGGCTCCTCATTGGCCGACCTAGCTGATGAGGCTTCACCTTAGTTGACCATTGGTTGAGGACATGTGTCGCTCTCCTATTGGTCGGTCGTCGGTGACTTGTATTTTTCTTTATTTGATTGTTAATTGAGGACACGTGTCAGGCAGTGATTGGTCAGTACTGACTGGGCACATTTCGCCATGTGTCACACGCTGATTGGTCGTGCTCGCTGACTGGATGTTGACCTAGCAGGTGGTTCGTTGACCGGTTAGACCATTGACCGGTTTAGTCAGACTGGGTTTGTTGACCCAAAATTGAAAATCAACCAGTTTAGGCCCAATTCGATCGGTTTTCTAAAATCTAAAAATTTTGAAATTCGTCTAAATTCATTTTCTAACTAATGGTAACTTCAATTTCCCAAATTGATATTTTAAAGTTAACTAGAAAAATGAATCTTTGAATAAGTTTTTCATGGTTCAATTTGGTTTACGTCCAGTTCACCCTAAACCGGTCTGGTTTGTTTTGGCATTCCTTTCATTAGTCGCATCCCATTAGCTCGTACCATCATCGTGATGGCATCATTACGCTTTGATAAACAACTCTTCTTTCCATGAGCCATATCATATTAATCATTTGGACTTACATCTCCTTAACACAATAGGGTGCTTGTTAGAAGGTATTGTGGATCGATAAGGGGTCGGGCCCATATCTACTTAAAAGTCATGACTTGTAAGTAGTGGAACCCTTCCAACCTTATAAACCTACAACACTTCTCTATTTTATCCAATGTGGGATCTTATTCTCAACACCCACCCTCACATGCAACGTGGATACACTTGCCATGTGCAATTCTCAACACCCGCCCTCACATGCAACGTGGATACACTTGCCATGTGCAATTCTCAACACCTGTCTACGAGCCGGGTATTACCCTTCCGGTCTCGCGGAGGGGGGAGGCGGGGACAATGGCCTCAAGTTGGGTATTTTTTCCTATTCAGATTTTTTAATTAAAGGTTTAGGTTATAGAGAATGGGATAATATTTGTAATAAGATTGGAATGGTAGATATCTACCATCCATCTTGAGGGGGAGTGTGTAATATTAATAAGTTAGGGGTATATTTGTATATAGTGCAAATATACCACATATATATTCTTAATGTAATTTATTATCAGTGAATTATATTTTTCAATATTCAATAGTGCTTTAGCATGATTTGTTTCACAAATATTTTCCCGACCATTATCAAACTTCTAATTCATGAAGTCATAGAATTTTCATCCACCCTTGGCATTTAGTAAAATTCCTTAATTTTCATGAACATCTTCCAAATGTTCAATAATTATTTCTTAATTAATTATCCATTTCTAACTTCCTTATAGATCTTCATTTGGACTTTGTCCGTACCAATTCTCACCATTTAATCCATTAAATGGTACTTATAGGAAGTTTCATTTGAGGCTTCAAGCTCTCTTCCTTTGTCTCTTTAATGATAAATTTGAGAGGTTCTACCTTCTCTTCCAACATCCACTCACTTTGTTAACTTTATCCTTACTAACTACTCATACTTACTCAGAGAAGGTTTATCTATTCCTACCATAAGTCTTTTATGGTTAGATTCTTTTCATTTCTTCAGCTTTGTTTTCCCCATCCAACCACTCACTCATATGAGATGGTTAGCGAATATTTCTTGTACCCATTTTGGTCAGACTATTTTGAATGCTTCATGCCATTCCCAATTGGCACCTCTCTTACCATACTTCATGTCTTCGCTATATCTTTTCGGAGCATCATTCGTGCCATTACTCCCTTTGGATATTTAACCCTTTCTCTCCATGTCTTGGGTGTGTCCAATTTTTCATCCATTATTTTCCATTGTTCTTAATGACATGATTAGGCATTCAAACTCAAGGTGAAAATCTCCTAGCGATCTCATCTCACATTTCCCTTTTTCCTTGCGTGTTCCCTTTCTCATACGATTACCCTGGGCAACATGTCACTATGGCCAATCTCTTACTTCATCCTTTAGGTAACGTCCTTGAGGATTTTCCCTTTCCTCTAAGTATTCAGTTACTCTAGGGAATTTATTAGGATTGACATATCTTAACCGTCTACTCAAAGATAATTTCTTAGGTCCGATCATTATGCCACTTATGGTTAAAACTCTCCTTCTTGGGGTTTTCGTCCAACCGCTAATCCAGATAACATGATTGAGAGTCCTGATATGCTTAATCGTTCTATTGTTTGGTTATTTCTCCAAATCGTAGAAATTTGTAGTAAGGTGCCCTTCCGAGCTTTTCGTTCTTGTCCCTCCTTGTCTTGGCGTTATTAATTTTGCCCCTTTGGTCTTGTGTTTTTCCTTGAGTACATCATTAATTCTTCCATCAATAGATTTATATAATGATCCTTACATATTTATTTCCTCTACTCAGACGTCATGCCTTTCATGACCATTTGAGTTTTCCTTATTTACTTGTCCTTTACCAACCTCCTTACTAGTCATTCTTGGTTCTAACTATTGGATTTCCTAGTTACTTCATAACTTGTCTATCGACATACTCATGATTCTCCTCCATCATGCACTTCCTCATGTTTGATGGCATCCTTACCTAAGGATTTCCATTCCTTAGTCCATCCTTACTCGTTCGTGACCATTTCCCTGTTATTCTCTCTTTACTCCTATTTGATCCCTTACAATATACTTATTGACTCCTTAGACTCATCTTGAGAAATTTCTTTTGTTTGTCCCACTCTACTCTCGTACTTCGAAGTAGAGACCTCCATCTTTGGAACCATACATTATACCTTCTTATCCTTACGTCTCTTTGCATCATCGCGTTTGTCCGTATCAAATCCTTTGTCGTATTTGTGTTATCCATTTGAAATTTTATTTCCATTAAGTGGGGGTGGGTTGAACCCATTATCCTTGATGTCCACGTGTCCTTATCATTATTATTCCTTTAATTAGATCCATCATTCCTTTGTTGAAGTACGTACTTCTCCAAGACTTCCTTCTTCGTTACATTTTATTCCTCTTCTTCGGGAGTCTCTTCCTTTAATCCGTCATTATGGGTATCCTCCCCATAGAGAATTTTATAACATCCTTTGATGCCATCTCCCCGTTTACTCATTCTTTGGGTTTTGACCTTCTTCTTTGAAATCTCGCGAGTACACCTTCCTTCATCTTGTACTCGTTCCTTTACTCCACTTGTATTCCATTTACAAGTTTATTTGTTAAACTGAAGATTTTAGGCATTCCTACTTATGTCTTTACTTCTTTACTTTCCTATCACGAATATTACAAGTTTTTAAATGATCCTTTCTTGAGTCATTACTCCTAGGCCATGTTTTGATCTTTGTACTAGGGAGTTCCCAATCTCCCAAGAGTTGCTGTCTCTTAGGGCAATTGGCTTCTTAGTTACTAATCCTTTACTATTTCTTTATTAAGACTAAGGATTTTCATTCCCCTCTTTCTTAAAGGGTTTATTTTTTTTCCTTTACTAAAAACATTTTGAGCCTTTCTAATATGGTATGAGATTGTAAAACTTTTGGCATTAAAGTTTTTATTCATTTATTTCTTTAGCCATGAATATGGCTTATTGCATAAACCGAACGAATCCACTAGCATTTCCATAAACTCACTCTAGTCCCACATGTTAATTGATTTGGTGTTCACTTCTAGTGAGTTGTGGGATTCTTCATTTGAAGGTTCAGAAGTCAATGCTGTTTTCTCAGGTGGGAAAGGGCCTACATGGTACTTCCCACATTTAGCACATTGGTTCATACTAGGTTCTTCTTTATACTCCGATGAAGATGCATCTCTCCATGACTCCCTGAATTTGCGCTTTTAAGTTATGGAGATCCTGTACTTTTCCAGTACTACCGCTTCATATTCATAGGGTTATCGCATCCAATTTACCAATTATGTATTGGTATGGATAGGTGGTAGTTTAGCATAGGCTTCCGAAAAATTCTTTTCGGCTTCTATCTGGGCTTAGGTTAGCTTTGGCTTTTGGGGTTTTGGTGGCGATGTCTCATCTTCCACTGAGATTTCAGGGGTTCTTCTTCCCTTAGAAAATTTCCCACAATTTGAATATTTTAGTAAATTCTATGAAAATTTTTAGTAGGATAAGTTTCATGAAGTAATTACTTTAGGTATTCTTTCAAAAATATTTTTCCAACCCTTTAATTTTTGAAAATAGTTTATTTCTCAAACTCAAGTTCAAAAAATCTTTTACTCTGATACCACTAAAGTTGTCATGCCTCGACCCGATTTGGTTGGAACCTTTTGAACAACCTGCTAATCCTTCCAGAATTTACAAAGATAACCACCATTGTGGTACCAGTAGGAGTCAGGTGTAACCTAAAAAATATTTTTAAAATAATTTAAAAGAATATCTTTTCATAAATCATACTAGAATATTATTAATGAATGAACATACCAGGAAGCTAAATCCTCACGAGCGTTCCTAAAAGGGGTTTAAGGGAGTGGGTGAGTTCTACGACTCACAGAGTGGTAATATGGTGATTTCTCAAGGATGTAAATGGTAGTTTATCAACATATATTACCATTCTCATTTAAGCATTTTTGGTTTAAATTCCATACATTTTTATCATGAAAGGGATATTTCACTATTGAGCTTGGTTTAGCACACAATCACATGCGCTTTATCATAAAAGGGGTCATACTTTTACAGAACAGTCCCTGACTGTTCCACTTGTGGCCTAGAGTGACTTTACCGACCACCCTGGTAGGAGATTACACCTTCTACCACAAGTCTGGATGAGCAGCACTACCCATCCCCTATACTAAAATTGAGCCTTCGTGTCTGCTATAGTGGGACAAGATCTCTCCCCTTTCATCCTTAGTCTCAATGCGCATGAATCTTTGAGAGCTTCTTGACTTATTAGACGACAAATCTTCCCTTATGCTCCCTTGGTTGTCCAGTAGCCTAGAACCAACACTAACCATACCAGACAACTCAATGGTTCTGTATCTCATCATACACAAGCAAAAGTATTTTTAATTAAAATATTTATCTTTGGTGCTACTAGCCCAATGAGTTCAATGATCCCACTTTGGCTCGACAACTAAATCACACAATTTAACTATTTATGAAAGGTTTTTCATAAGCTCATAAATATTAAATTGTCTATGAGTTTAAGCCTATTCCCATTGGCCTTGGACCCACTTCACGAGTTTTTCCAAAACATAGCATGGGGCCCAATTTAGTTAATAAACCGAGGCCTTGGGCCTATTAGAGCAATTCTAGCCCTAAGTAATACATGGTTAATGCTCTAATGAGAAATATCTTTCAAAATGTTTGAGCATGTTCATGCACTGAAGTGAGACTTTCTGGAAAATGGTTTTCTAACTTTGGGAAATACGAAGGTATGTTTATCACCCCAAACAGGCATGATGCCTGAAATCCCACTCACCTGTGTTCCGTGACTCGTTCATCCCACATGGATTTTCAAAGTCTGTAGATCGTTTTGGGGCTCTGGGTAGAAGTCTCATTTTCGTAGCTACATTATCATAGATAATGAATTATTCATTTATCCAAATCTTTTCATTTAAATCCCTAGGCTTTCTCCTAATTACATAGAAGTCCCTAGATTTATTCCATTGGCAATTGGATCCCAAATCCTAAGTTTACTTTATTTGAGATTTCACCCATTATATAATTTTATCAAAATAAAATCATTTACATTGCAAATAAATCCTCATAAATACTTTTAATTGCAATTAAATTCCTAAAAATGATTTTTAATTGCAATTAAGTCCTTAATTTCATCTTAATCACCAATGGGCCCTCAATTGATATTAATTTAAAAAAATCCCCAATTTTTGAAAAATTCCCAAATTGCCATATTTTATTAAAACTTGCATATTGAGCCCAAGTTGTTGATTAATCAAATTGAGAGCTAAAATCTTATTAATTTCCTCCTAATCGTTTCCCCCATCTTCCTACGAATGACTTCATTTGACCCAAAATTGAGCTCAAACGGAGCTTCGCCGAAAAATTTTTCTTTAAGAGAGAAAGCTTCATTCTCTTACTAGCAAAGGGATGGTTGTGGGAGCTCTGGATATGGGCGGCTAGTGCTCGTCAAGGAGATCTTATTAGGATCAAATTGCATGTCAATTGGTAGTAAGAGCAATGGAAATTTTATGAGAGATGGTTTCATGTTCCAGGTTCTGCAATTCTACTATTCGAGTGAAAGGAGTTGGAATTGGCTTACCTTAAAGGTTCCAGGAGGTAGAGGGTCTATGGGGGAGAGTTATGGGAGGGCTGACCAGGTTGTAGGAGGTTGGAGGTGACCGGAATTCTGCTTGAAGGATTTTGTTACTTTGCGACCGCTGGAGTGACGATAATGTGTGAGCTCACATGCGCTCCTCCGATGATCATCGAGCTGAAATGAGGTTGCATCCAGGTAAAAGACTCTTTCCTAGTTACAAGGAACCCGAATTTACCTTCAAAGGTTGAGGAAAAGGCCCAAGTCAGAACTCTAGTTCATGCTTTGTCAAGAAATGGAGCATTTCTTATTCTTTAGTCGTTTGAGGGATGGGTAGGACGAATGGGGAGAAGCTCTTTTTATAGGGAGCTTGACAACTGACAAGTCTATCCATTCATTCATCACTTGGCCCCAACCTCTCTTGTTCACAATCATACCGACAGGGTTTTCGGTAGTCGAAGATTGAGCAGCTAGTCTGTCGTCATTATCTTCTAGCTTTTTGAGGTTGAAGACGACACTGCGCACACGTGTGAGCTACCACATGATGCACAATGATTGGCTGACTTTGGAGATGCGGTTTCCCACTTAGCGTTTGATCCATCCTTTGACTCATTGACCATCCCTGTGGTGACCTCCCATTGGTCGCTCATTCCAATGTGGCCGTTGACTATATTCGAATAGCCATGTGACTGTAACACGTGGCGTCCTCTGATTGACTGATTTAAATAAATTAGTTTTCCCTTCTTACGCACCATGCTACTGCCACATGTCAGCCTCTAATTAACTCTAACCATCTGACGTGGCTCAGCCACATGTCAACCTCTTATTGGTCGATCGTTTCTCTTATATCCTAGTCGGCCGTTGACATGGCATCTTTCTAAACCCCAACCTTTTGAGTTAAGGAAAATAGGGAAAAGAACCGGTCAAACCGAGTAAGAAAACCGAACCGGTTCACAAACCCGATCATTTGGGAACGGACAATTTGGAAATTTACAACTGTCGGGTGATCCAAAGGGTTCATAAAACCTTGGAAAAGAGCCTTAGGACAAATTGGAATAGAAAACTAGACCGGTTTAGATGAACTGGATCCAATTGGATCGAACCGATTTATGGACCGAGTTGGTTGATGAACCGAAACCCATAGAGAAAGGGAAAACTGGGAAATTTATGTATTCCGAAGGACCCAAAGAGTTCCAAAAGTCATGGAAATGGACTTGAGAATGATTTGGAGATGAAAACCAAACCAGTTTTGGTGAACCAGATCTGAACCAGATTGAACCAGTTTGGATCGGTTTGAACCACTATTGAACCGGATTCTAAATTTATTTTTATAGCTGGCTTAAAAAATTCAAATTTGAGATTTGGATAGAAAATGAATTTAGAAATTTTTAGGTTTGAAAAATTCGGTCGAATGTGGGGTGAACAGACCGATTTAAGCTTTGAACCCTGTTCGGACCAGTCTGGTCCGGTTTGAAACAGTGTCGTCTTCTTCCTTCAAATGACAGTACTATTCATTCGCCGAAAAATCGCGCAGTGGAAAAGTCTCCTTCCAGGGAGTTTTAGGCAATGAATGACTGCTATTAAAGCACCAATTAGACAGCCAAGAAGTCCTCGAGCTTCCTATATAAAGAGCCCCTCCTCATTCATCCTCTCTAAACCTGAAAAGCTCTCTCTCTCTCAGCTACTTAGTTTTCCAGTGAAGCTTGAACTAGAGCTCTAATATAGGATCATTTTTGAGCCAAAGAAGGTGAGGTTGGGTTCTTTAGAACTAGGGCGAAGTCAGCTACACGGTGGTGACATCCGTTCATTCCGAGAGTCGTCGGAGAAACGTCGACGTGATGGAACTGTGAAGCAGCTTCGACGGACCGAAGCTGCTTTATTTCAACCAAGCTGAAATCAGCCATTTCGAGCCCTTGTCAGGCCAAACTAAGCCTTTCCAACACCTCCACAACCCTCCTGCAGCCGTATTAGAATGGAAAGCTAAGCCAATTCGGTTCAACTCTACAATTTTCGACTGGTGTTAAAGAGAGAATCAATAGAATTTTGATAATGAAATTCTTACTCAATTCGACATCAATTGATGCAATTCTTGATTTTAGGATGAATCTCAGGATGAAAGCTATCTGACTAGATCAAAAGCTCGGACCGCTATGTCCCCGACAGTATGCTTTCGAAGCTTTCTCTCTCTATAGTCTATTTTCCGACAAAGCTCCGTTTAAGCTCGTTCCGGCGTCAAAACTTGCGATTCAAAGTGCTATTGAATTGTATAATGATGTAGAAACTCAATTTTAACTTCAATTTCAACAATTAGAAGTGTTTAATCGGTCAATTTGATTAAATCAAATTTGGTTGTGTTAGGAAGGAGAAATTGGGGAAAAATTGTGGATTTTCTAAAATTCGAAGGACCAAGATGCAATTTTATAAAATTGAGGGTCAATTGGGCATTATAAGAGTGTTAGAGGGCCAATTAAGGAATTTTAGAATTTTGGGGGGTGAAACTTATCATTTTTGTAAAGGAAGGACTAAATGGTAATTTTGGAAAAGTTGGGGGACCAAATTGGAAATTTACGAAATTACACCCCTTTTTGTGAATTTGAATAAATTGAGGTCCTAAGATAAATTTTAATAGTTTCGGGACTCAATTTGAGGAAAAACCGGCATTAGAGACTTAAAGTTAAAGAAAAATAACTTTTGGGACCTAATTGTAAATAAATAGAAAGTTTGGTTTTCTAATTCATTTGGAATGAATGAAGGCTATTAGGTCAGGAGATAATGAACAAGGATGTTCATATCGTGTAGGAATACAAATTACTGGGAATGCTAGCAAGGACAAGCTCACGTGAATACAAAGAACCGGTCGAGTGGAATTCACTACATTAACGGGTGAGTGAGATTTTATATCATACCCGGTTGGGGATGATAAGTACATCGAAATGAAAACCCACTACTTAGTGGTATTTTAAACATTACAACTTAGAGGAGTGATGTGAAAATCATGGGGAAAATCTATTTATCGGTTGTAAGTAGATCAAACCCAGTTGGTATGATGAAATTTCCTTGGAGGAAGTGGAAAACCCATTCATCGGTTATTAGCAAAGATATCCTTATATCCGGTTGGTATGATGGATAGTTGAAAAATATGTTTTGTCGGAAGTGCTCTCCCCTAACTATGTGCCACTGCTTAAATAATTTGGGAGACCTTTTTGATGGGAGCTCAAATAGCTCTTATAGGTCGGGGCCTTAGTTTTGAAACTTGGGGACTAATATGCCCAATTTTGAAAATATCTAACAGTGGGCCATAGGACAATTGGCACGAGTAGGAGTTCATAAACAAACATGAGATATATGCCATAAAACTTTAAGGAAATGAATTGTTTGGCCATGGTACCAATACATGACCGACATATTGAGTCAACCAGTGGCAGTGCGACATGACAGGTCTCCGGACTAGTCAAGACAAACAGCTGCAGGCTGAGTTGATGGTCGGGGCCGTTGGACTAGTGGCACCAGAGATTATAAGGCATGAGATGAAAATACTAATTGTGCATGCACTGTGTGTATGGGACCTTCAAGATGCCTAAGAGGGGTAGTGATGTGTACTAGGGCCCTAGATGACCTGGTGGATATAAGGGCTATTCGTCGGACCATGTGACCTTGTGAAGCTTGATGTAGCTTCAAGCGCACGAGACCGGGGTGGGGTCGGGATGAGGTCTCTATCCTCATACGGATGCGGAGAATTGATTTGGGATTGAGGGTTGGATGTCAGGTACATCCACTCATTCTTAGGGTAGAAGTGGACGTGATTCTATCTAGGTATCCGATAAAGTCGCTCCGATTTCACAAGTGGGTTCAGTGGACGGGATAGCCTGCTATTGTGTGATTGACCTTCATGATGAGGGATGTGTGTTGGGTGATGACACACCATGATTAATAAGAAGTGGTGATAAAAACGGTGATTGAAATGAAAGGATTTTAGAAAGAAAATATGGAGTTTGGCACATTCCCATACAAATCTTTTTCCTAAAAGTTAAAATTTGAAAACCCATTCATTGAGTAGTTGTACTCACTCCCTCCCTTATATTCCTTTTAGGAAATTCCGAAAACCATCCCTTAAAGACCATCAACTAAGGTGCCTGTGAGATAGGTATGATAAATTTAAAATATTATGCAGTTTTGAATTATATTATTCCAGGAAAATGTGCAGCTTTAAAGGACGCCTTACTTTTTACGGTTTATAATAAGGGGAAACCCTTTAATAAACCGGGAGAGTGGCAGGTTGATCACGGGGATCCGACCAAACCGGGTCGGGGTGTGACTACTTGAGTAGTATTAGAGCTTGTTTCCTCGAATACATAATCAAGACTAGAAAATATAGTAACTAATAGGATTTATCTTAAAATTTTCAGATGGCTCTGAGTAGAGGATCCAAGAAAACTAGGAATAACTCTACTCAACACTCTGTCCTCGTAGGAAGACAACTCTAGAAGCTTCCCAATGCCCGAGATATAGTAGAAGCCCCGAAGGACCAAATGGGGAAATATCTAGTACCACCATGGCATACGGTGCCAGGACATGTTATGGTCACAATAATGTGTACAAGGAGAGCCAAGCCCAAAGCCAGGAATGCTAGTACGAACGTATAATCTTACCAAGGAGGATATTTGCGAAGAAAACCGTAGCTTCCTATCTATTCTATGACTACTTTTGGTGATAGGGTTAAAACCCCAACCTTTTGTATCCCCCTGTTAATGAAATACTCAAATTCTTAAATTCCTATCTCTCAATGATATGATCTTGCTAGGAAGATTGCCCCAAGGAAAGTAATCAAACAGACCCACACTACCATAAAAACTAGGAAAAATTTCCATTTCAGTTAAGGAAATTGAATTAGGGAATTAAGAAACCCAGAAGGACTATTAGAATGACCCTTAGCAAGGGAGACTCAGCAAGGAAACTATCAAGGTGTTCAAACTTAAGGACAACAAAGCACCAAACCACCAACAACCCTAGAAAAGACCCATAAATGCTTAAGGAACCACATCTGTCCATGCAATAAATAACATAATATGGAATAAGAGAAAAAGACAGGTAGTCAAGGATAGTTCCATACCCCGTGGTTTGAGGACAATGCCGACTATCAAAGTCCAAGGACACAGAATACTTGTAGGACTAAAGGCCAAAAATAGTGGAGCAAGTTAAGTAAGTTATTCACAAGGAGGACAAGGCATAGCAAGGTAAAGGAAGGAAGTTTGAACTTCTTCTTAAGAAGGAAAATCATAGAGGAATACCACAAGAATAGAGGTAAGGTATATGGAAGGTACGCCTAGAGCCCCCTCAGAAAAGGGGCAAACACGAAAAACATCCTCCAAAAATGTTAGGGTAGGATAAAGTAAGAATGAGGAAGAGAATAAAGGAGTTACAAAAAGGAACTCTAGAGGGATGCATACGATTAAGTACCCTCTTGAAGGGATCATTGGTTGGCGGATGGACATAACATGGAGTGCAAGGAACCAACCCATCGTTAGAAACTTCTTGAAGGAAGGATGTATCGGAGGCTAAGTATGATCTGCTTTGGAAGAGTAATAGAGCCAAATAACAATTCTAGGAGAAACTAGTAACTAGTAACTAGTAAGTAGTAACAATAGGATGGGCATGAAAGACAAGTGATACATCTATCAAGACAGTTGATAATAAAAATTGTAGGAATGGGGCAGTTAACGAACTGACCTTCGGGAGAACCATGGATTTAAACCATGATAAGGAAGGTAGATGTGAAAAGGCTAAAATGAAAAAAATGGATAATGGAAATCCTTAAAGAAATCAATGACCAAGACCAAATTTACAATCAAAAGGCCATGAGATGGTTAAGTAAGCCTCTTGAAGGATGATCAAGGGATTTTGAAACTCGGTGGATGTGAGCTCTCCCTAGAAAGAAATAGACACGTATTGGGGTACGAGTGAGAATGAGGATGGAGTATGAAGGACGTACCTGTAGGATATCAAGAGTAAAGGTAAGCATGAAAGAATAGCATCAAGGGACATCATTTAAAGTTAGGTGTCTTCAAGATGAATAAAAAAAGGAAATTACGGGAGAAAAGGGTAAGAATCCTTCCAAATAAAGAAATCGTGAAAAAGGATACATGAGCAAATAAAGAAGAAATGGAACCTGGTGACGAGAGGTGAGAAGACAAATTTTCAAATAAAATGCATGCTAAGGTGAAAGAAACCCAAAGAAGCATATTAAAAGAATCTATTAGTTGTTAAAATGGCAAGTAGGAGGTTAGCATCAAGAGATGCTGTGATGAGTAGGAATGAGTGAACTATCCATAATATGGTAATGAAGCAAAGAACGTCCGAGAAACATTAGAAAAGTGAACCCTCCAAATAAGATGTGGTTAAGGAGGAATAACCACAATTGGTAAGATAGGTCATAGTCCACACGCGCATACGAAGCTTAAAGAGTGGACGACTGAGTATAGTGTGAAGTGTACGGAATAAGACTGAAAATAAAAAATATCTCCAGTAAGGAATAAGGGATGAAACAGAAGTTGTGGATAAAGAAGGATCCAATACAGGCAAATTCCCTAACATAGATAGGGGTGCGAAGAAAGGGAGAAAGAACCCTACAATGAATGATAAGGAGGTTGAGCATGTAACTCCTAAGATAGAAATCTCTATTATGAGGGACATAGTAGAGAACGAATCCGGAAGGAGGGAACCTTCCCAAGCAAAGGAATCAACACATAGATCAAAAGAGATTATTGTAGAATGAAGAATCATGAAGTGATTACGAGTAAGTAAAAGTGGATTAAGGAAAAAAGGAAAAATCCTTGAATAACAAATGCCAAGAACTTAAGAAGGAAAGAATCCTAGTTTGGTAGTAAACTATCGGGAAACCAAATAATTGGCACTAGAAAGACCCAATAAAGAGGTTGGGAAAGGACAAGTAGGTAAGAAAAATCAACACGGTTATGTAATTCGTGTTGTCAAGATACGACAGATAATTGGATAACAGTAAAGGTAGTTGAGGAATACTAACCGATGAAAGGAGGGACAAAATTATACAGTTCCTAGAAGGCTGGGAAGTGGAAACAACCCTAAAAGAGGTGTTGTAGAAGTCTGATGGATAGAGATAGGTTCAGAACTATGTCATGTCATAAAGGACATATAAGCACCAACAGTCCTGAGTAAAATGTAACTCGAGTAAGAAGGAGTCAGTTAGTAAACATAACGAGGTCAAACATAAATTTGACTGAAGTTATAATCAATGATGGATGAAGGATGGGTCAAATTGGGATGAAAGAATGATAACACAGAAACCTGTGAAAATGTGTACGTAATGCTCGAAAGAACGTCGAGCTAGGGGTTTCAACGGTGAAGAGAATAACTAGACAAAGGAATGATTGGGCACCTTGGAACTCCCAATCCTGAAATCTTGAGTAAGAATCCCAAGAGGAAGAACCTTACTCTAAATAAAGTGGGATGTAAACCTACGTATATACATTACGATTAATAAGCCAGACATGCCTCGTTATTATAACTCCATGGAAGGAGTAAGCATGATAAATGAAAAGAAATTCCTTAGATGAATGATTACGGGGACTAAGCGAAAGAGCAATCGAAGTGTTAGAATGTCAAGAAAACCCAAGTTGACATTAAGGGAAATTATTCCCAATGTGAAATATATTGGTTAAGTTTTGGGGACAAAACTCCTAAATGGAGGGGAGAGTTGTAAACCATGTCCTTTTGAGTTAAGGAAAATCGGGAAAAGAACCGGTCAAACCTAGTAAGAAAATCGATCTGGTTCATAAACCCGATCATTTAGGAACAGGCAATTTGGAAATTTATCCCACTCACCCGTAAATGTCATGAATCCTTCTAAATTAGCTTTCATCTAATCGGGAGCTTTGTCTTAGCTGGCGTTCCCGATACCTCGTGTTCTTACATTGTATGAACATCCTTTTTTATTATCCTTTGGCTCGATAGCCTTCATTCATTATGAATAAATAAAATACCTTACTTTTCAAATATTTGCAATTTGGTCCCTAAAGTTCTTTTTCCTTTATTTCAAGTCGCAAATGTTGATTTTCCCCCAAATTGAGTATCAGAACTTCAAAAATTTACTTTGAGACCTCAATATATTAAAAATTACATAAATGGGTTCAAGTTTCCCAAATTGCCAATTTGGTTCCCAATTTTTCTAAAATTACCATTTATCACCAGCTTTACAAAAATGGTAAGTTTCACCCCAAAAATTCCAAAAATTTACCAGTTGGTCCTCCAACATCTTTATCATGCCTAATTGGCCCTCAATTTTATGAAATTGCACTTTAGTCCCTTGAATTTTTGAATTTTCCAAAATTTCCCCCAATTTCAACCTTCTAACTCAGTAGAATTTGATTTAATCAAATTGACCATTCAAATGAGTTTAATTGTTGAAATTGAAGTTATATTAGAGTTCCTACACCTTCATATGATTCAATTGCACTTTGAATCGTAGGATTTGACACTGGAACGAGCTCAAACGGAGCTTCACTGGAAAACTGAATGTAGAGGGAGAAATCTTTGAAAGCTTATTGTCGGGGGCGTGGCGGTCCGAGCTTTCAATCTGGGCAGATAGCTCTCGTTCCGGGGTCCTTCCTTTTCGCACTAATTCGGTCGTAGGAGGGTTGAGAGGAGTGTTGGGAGAGCTTGGTTTAACATGAGGAGGGCTCGAATTGGCTGATTTTAGCTCTATAGAAATAGGGCATCTTTTGTTAGCTGGAGCTGCTTCATTGTTCGATCACATCGGCATTTCTCCAGCGACCCTTGAAGCAATTGGAGACTACCATCATGTAGCTTACTTCTCTCCGAGTTAAAGAAACTCGACCACGCCTTGTTTGGCTAAAAAAAGACCCTATATCAGAGCTCTGGTTTGAGCTTTGTCGGAAAATTGAGTAGTTGTGAGAGAGTGAGGTTTTCAGGTGTGTGGAGGATGAATTGAGAGGGGCTCTTTATACAGGGAGCTCGGGGACTCGTCGGCCATCTGTTTGGCAACTTAATGATAGTCATTGATGGCCTGAAATGTACATAATGGAAAGGTTTCCTCTTCGCTGATGCTAGTTTGATTTTCCGGAGAGTGAACAGTGCTGTCATATGAAGGAAGAAGATGTCAGTGTTCCAAACTGGACTGGACTAGTACGAATCGAGTTCAATACTTAAATTGGCCAGTTCAGGCTCATTTCAACCGAGTTTTTTAAAATTAAAAATTTCTAAATACATCTAAATTCATTCTCTATCCAATGGTTGCCTAAATTCTCAAATTTCAATTTTCTAAGCCACCTAGAAAAATGAATTTAGCATCCGATTCAATAGTGGTTCAAACCGGTTCAGGTCCGATTCACCTGAACCAATTTGATTTACACCTCCATTTCATCCTAAAGTCCTTTTTCATGAATTTTGTGACTCTTTAGGTCACTTGGTATCCATAAATTTCCCGATTTTCCCTTTCTCTATCGGTTACGATTTATAAACTAACTCGGTTTTCTCTTTGGAAATGACCGGTTTGATTTGGTTCGGATCCGGTTTACCTGAACCGGTCTAATTTTCTCTTCCAGATGGTCCTGAGGCCCTCTTCCAAGGTTTTTATGATCCCTTTGGGTCACTTAGAAGTTATAAATTTCCCAAATTGCTTGTTCTCTAATGATCGGGTTTGTGAATCAGTTCAATTTTCTCACTTTGTTTGACTGGTTCTTTTCCTAGTTTTTCTTAACTCCAAAGGGCAGGGTTTACAAGTGAGTCTATTTATACATTGCTCAATGTGTAAGATGATGGAATTTGGGTATGGATGACTCAATTTTGGTACATCATCTCTCTCCCATGCAAATTTTATCACATGACCAAATAAATAACTATATCCATATCATATTAAACATAACAACATATTAAAAATACCCATACCTTACAAAATATATTTTCTATAAAATGAGAGCTTTCAATTCATTACGCACGTAATACTAATTTATTTGAAAATACTTTAAAACTCACTCATCTCAGTTTTCTTACCCAAAATGTATACATGCCCAATACATGTATGAAGATGGGAAAGAATCCCTCAATGATAGTTTACAATAAATTCATAAGATAAACAACTATTCACGCAATCATACACATAATAAGGCACTACTAACCGTCGGGGTTGGCTATGAGGTATGAGGGTAGCTAGCACCCGTCGTCCTTGAACATGTTCGATCCCCCAAACCCTAAACTCCAAGTGACTTAACTTACAGAGAGCATTACCACTTATACTCCATTCCTCTCCCATAAGAGGGAAATATCATCTAGCCTCTTGAAGGATCCCGATGAGTCTACCTAAAAATAACCCTTTTTTTATCATAAGCTAACACAAATCATTTGTCTAGTGGGCCAAGGCTAGAAAGCTCACATATCCACTAGTCCAATTAGTTTGACCACTGGTTAGTGGGACATGGCTAGTAACTAGACACATCCACTCATTCAGCTCGCTCGACCACTGATCAGTGGAGTGGGGCTTGTAACTCGATACATCCACTAATCTAGGTGGTTCAGTCTCCGGTCAATGGGGCATGGCTAGTAACCCGTTATGTTCACTAATCTAGTTGAGTTCAAGATTGGAACCTGACCCAACACAATTAAGATATTAACAATTCTTTCACCATTCACTCGAATTGGTGGAGTTGAGTTACATAATTCACATGAATAAGTTTGGAAACTATATCTAGGATTAATTTTTAAAAACATGTACTTATCTTTTAGCACTTGGTGAGGATATATTCCAAAATATGAGGTCGGTTGTCACAGCCCGACCCGATTTGTACGTAACCCTGTAAACAACCCGCCACTTCTCCCAATACTGTAATAGAAACATTTCCATCTTCATAGTATTAACATAAGAAAGGCTCAAGACTAAAATTGTCGGAATAGATATTCAAATACACAATTACTTAAAAGGAAACTATTCACATACGAGGTTGGTAACTCGTACTCTAATATTCTTTGTGCCATGTTTTATAACCTTAAAGGGGTAAGGGAGGGGGTGCATTTAAAACTCAGTGAGGGTTTCTACTAGCATCATAACTTCTTGTCCACAAGTCATTCCATACTCAAAAGTTTAACCTTTTCATAAATAAAAGAGTTAAAATTATTTTGATGAACAAGCTACAATTTGTCTAATCATAATGGAAATAATTGTTCCCTGATTAATCCACAACTTGTCTCATACAAGCTTTAAAACAAGTTCCTTACTAGTTGGAAGAATTTATGATGTTTCATATTTGGTGGATTTATATTGATTTGTATCAAACAAACACACAAATACCCTTTCTTAGTAAAGAGATCAAACAGTCACAAAACAGACCCTTAGAGGCTACAACCTCCATTTGTTTCACTAGTGGCCCGTAGTGTTTTTACCGTCCGCCTTGGTGAGAGGCCACAACCTCCACCACATTATCTATGTGAGCTCCATTGTCCAACACCTAGACCTTAATGATTATTTTGTCCGCTATTGAGGATCGAGACCTCTCCCCCTTCTTCATTGGTATTAATGCGCATGAAGTACCGAGAGCTTCACCACATACTAGAATAATATAATTACCCTTGTGCCATCCTTGTTGTCCAACAACCCATAGAACCAACACTACCCTATACCGGACGTCTCTTTGATTCCGCACGATTGCAATAATACACAACATTATTTTGATTGAAGACATTTATCTTTGCGTTGCTAGCCCAACAAGCTTAGACTTGACTTCGGCTTAGCAGCTTCATGAAGCATTATCAAATTATGATAATTTTATCAGACTCTTAAATCAAAATTTATTTATAGGACTAGACTGGTTTTCCATTGGCCTTAGGTTCACTTGTATGTGTTCTCAAAATATGGCCTTAGTCCCACTTCACTTTTCAAAACCATAGCCTTGGGCTCACTTTCACAAAACTAGATCTACCCCACCACTGGTCGACAATGAGTGTCACCCATTTAATTATATCACCTACTTGTACGGTAGGAACTAGACTATATTCCTTGGAGTGTATCCATACACTATTCAAGTGTTGTCCTACTATCATACTTTATGCTTTCTTCAAAAATATAATCCCAAAAGGTTTAAGCGGTTTCACACAGTTAAGAAATTATACTTTTGAAAATTTGATGTAAAAATAAAGCATGTTTTCAAGTATGCGTCATCGGTCCAACTAGACACGATGTTAGTAATCTCACCCACTCGAGATCCTTGACTTGTTAGTCCCGCACGAATTTCCGATACCTCAGTTTGAACTCGCGGATGTAGGTAAAGAACTTTCTTTCACACCTACATGATCACATATAATTGATTCATCAATTATCTGATAATTACACTTAGGTCCATATGTTTTCTTTAATTAACACATAAGTCCCTAATTTTATTTTATTGACAAATTAACTCTCAATTATTTTCCATAATTTTCTCAATTTACATTATTTTCAATCTTATCCCCAAATAATTTTATTTAATATAAACATATTCAAAATTTTAAATAAAACATACTATTCACTTTTAATTGTAATTAAATTTCTAAAAAAATATTTTAATTGCAATTAAGTCTCCAATTTCATTTAATTTCTCCATTGACCCTAAATTTATGTAAATTGTATAGAATCCCTGAATTTCCAAAAATCCGCAAATCGTCCATTTTCTTCAAAAAATGCAATTTATTCTCGAAATCACAATTTATCAAATTGACCATTTAAACTCGGCCAATTACCTCCTATCATGCTTCTAATCATCTCCCCCACCTCTCCATGATCACTTCAAACTTTTAATTGTCTGATTTGGCCTAGCATTCAACTCAAACAAAGTTTTGCCGAAAAATATTTATAGAGAGAGAAATCTTTGATTTCTTATCAGTAAGGACACAATTGCTAGAGCTCTTGATTTGGAAAGATAGCTCTCTTCAAAGGGATCCTCTTAGTATGAAGTTTCACCCCAATTTGTGTCCTGAAAAGTGAGAATGTTATCAGCAAAATGTTCATAGTTTTCTCTCTATAAATTCACTATTTTAGCGAAGGCTGACAATAATTTCTTACCTCGAAGGCTGAGGGAGGACTAGGCTTGGTCATGAAGATTTGTGAGAGGGTTGGATTAGCCTTACAAGGTCTAAGGGTGGACTGAATTCAATCCAAAAGTTACTGCTCAAAGTCGATAGCTGGAGCAACTGTATTGTGTGGACTCACCAGTGCTTCTCCGATGATCCTCGAGCTGAAGGGTGTATGCAGCAAGGAACTTAAATTCACATTCGAAGGTAAAGAATTGGGTAAATGTCGGAGCTCTAGTTCAATGATGGTCAGAAACTGGGGTAGTTTGACTTCTTAAAGCTTTCGAGGGATGGAGAGGATGGATGGAGGAATGCTCTTTATATAAGGAGCTCAGTGACTAACCGTTCTATCCATTCCTCCATCGATCGACCATTGACTCTTAGATTTAAGGCCCTATTGGATGGATTTATTGGCCACTGGAGTAATGGGACTGTTTGGCCTTTCTCTTCCCTACTTGTTCAGAGGTTGATGAAGACACTATGTGTGCGCGTTCGAGCTACACACATGTGAGATGCCACATGGTGTGTAGTGATTGGTTGCCTCTACTTAGCATTCGAGTCATCCATTGACTAATTGATTGGCCATGTGACAACCTCCTATTGACTGCTCACTCCAACATGGTTATTGACCGAATCTGACTATTAGTTGACTGTGACACGTAGCATCTTCTATTTGAATGATTTAATTTTTTTTGTTTTCCCACCTGACGTATGGTACCATTGTCACATGTTAGCCTTTGATTGACTGTGGCCACCCGTCATGACTTCACCACATGTTGACCTCTCATTGGTCGACCATTTTTCCACACCCTAGTTGGCCACTGACCTGACACTTTTGCCACGTTCCAGCCTCTCATTGGTTAGCCCTGCTAATGAGGCTTCTCCTTAGTTGTCCGTTGTCACACTCCTATTGGTCATTCATTGGTGACATGGGTTTTCTTCATCTCATCTTTGACTAGGGACACATGTCACACTCTAATTGGTTAGCACTTTTATACACTAACCGAGTGGCTGACTGGACGCGATTCTCCATGTATCACACATTGATTAGTCGCGCGCGATGACTAGGCTCTGATCTAGCAGATGGTTCATTGACCAGAATAACCGTTGATCGGTTCAATTGGACTGGGTTTGGTGATCCAAAATAGAAAATCGGCTGGTTTAGGCCAATTCGACCAATTTTCTAAAATTTAAAAATTTAAAAATTTATCTTAATTCATTTTCTACACATTGGTGACTTCAATTTTACTAATTGATATTTTTAAATCACCTAGAAAAATAAAATTTTTAATCGTGTCCTGACGGTTAAAGCATGTTTAACCCAGTTCAGGCCCGATTCAACTTGAAAATGTCCCATTCTCACTTCCAATTCAGTTCATGATCCAATTCCATTATTTTTGGATATCCATTGAACACTTAGAATTGTACAATTCCTAATTTGGTTTTATCTTTACCAATTCGGGTTCACTTTGAACTACAATTTTCTCTCGAAATTTTCAGTTCTCATTTCTGGCTTCTTATTTTGAGAGAATGGAGTTTACATCTACTCCACTCCTTTTAAGAATTTTGTCCCCAAAACCCATTTTGTGTCCCTTAATTAGAAATGATTTTCTTTTTTTTAAAGATCCCTTTTCCCCTATTGCTTTTTCAACCTGTCCATTGCATGAGAGTATTCTCACCATTGGAATCTTTGTGTTCTCAAAATTATTTTTTTGTCTATCGATGATCCAGATAGGCTCTCCTTCAACACTCCACATTCAACTTTGGAGATTTTCTTTATCTCCGTTTCTTTGGAGTTATCTTAAGGTATTGACATTTTTACGATCCTCTTCCAGGACCTTATTATACCTCTTTTTATCTCATGGTCACAGAAGAATCTTAAGATTTGACCAATACTCTTATACCTCTTCTACAACCTTATTATACCTCTTTTTATCTCATGGTCATAGAAGAATCTTAAGATTTGACCAATACTCTTATACAGGGTGTAATTTATGTATCGAATCCATTTGGAGTTCCATTCCCTTAATTGTATTGTCAACCTGATGATGTGATCTTTGATAAATATTTGGAATTTCCCCCTTCCATTTTTCCCCCATATGTGAGTAGGATCTTATTTATACTTGAATTTAATGCCATATTGATACTTAACATTTCCAACCGAACTGTGTTCCAAAGATCTTTCATCCTAGAACCCGAATTTTACTACTTTGCCCATTATAGCTTCCTAGCTTTGTGATATCTTTTCCTTCTTATAAATCAGGTATTTCTAAGACTTCCATTTGTCATTTTCGTGCTTTGATAAATGACTCTTCCTTTCATGAGTCATATCCTTTTTGGCGTTTGGACTTACATGTCCTCAACATAGTATGGTGTTTAAGAAGGATATTTTTCAAAAACGTTTCCCTGTTAAACGTCAAACTTCTAATCCGTAAAAATCACAAAATCTCATCCATTATTGGAATTTGGTAATATTCCTTCGCTAACTTGAACATCACCTAAATTTTCAATACACACGTCTCCATGATTTGATCATTCATGACTTACTTTGTAAATCTACATCCACTAAATGACACTTCTACGAAGATTTATTCGAGGCTTCATGATTGTTCTTCCAAACTCTTCTTCTTATTATGCTAGAGTTTCCATCACTCATTTCTTTTGTCAGAGTTTTACTCGTGGAAATATTTATTTTCTTTTGTTCTTAAGTCCTTTTGCCCCATGAAGTACCTGTCACATCGAATAGAAAGTTTTTCCTAATTTCTACCATCTCATTTTAATTCTTTTGATCCAACCACTCCTTCTAGGTGGTGATTAACTATTTCTTATAACCATTTTGGTCAATGCATTCAGTACGCTTCATTGTCATTTCCAAATGGCACCAATCCTACCATTTTTCATATTTCCACCATCTCTTTTGGGAGTACTTTTCATGCAACCCCCCTCTTTGGGCTTTTAAACCCTTCGTTCCTTTTCCTTGATATCACTATGGATACTCTTTTCTTCTGTCTTTTATTACTTTTCTCAAGGGGTTCCATCTTCTTTTTTGGGGTGTCCATTCACTCAATTTGGATCGTTATGAGTAGGTTCTCTTACTCGCATATTTAGGGAAATTTTATCTATTCCATGAATGTCTCTTTTCGTAGGCTTTTCTGTTGGGGCTTCCAATTTTTATATCAATCCTAATCACAAGGTTAGGATTCCTATTTTGCTTAACCAATCCTTTTGTGCTTGGCATTGGGATTTCTTTTACCGATATACTCCTCATAAGGATCACTCATTCATTCATAGCAAATCTTTTACTTTCCCCTTTTTAACGGTTTTGATCTTTTCATAAACCGTTGCATCATAGAATCTTCCATTTCTATTTTGTCAGGTTGTTCATACCTATTCTAATGAGGATAGTGTAGATCCTTTCCATTTTTCCTGGTCCTCCTTATTTCTTTTCTATTATCATCAGTCCCCTTCTATAACTTTCTCATTAATACCTTTTGGAGGTGGTGTACATTACATTTGTACAATTATGTATCTTTGATCAAGGCGAGTTTCCATCTCACCATTCATTGTTTTCTCCTAGTGTATTTCAACAATTTATTTATTTAGAAACTTCATTTGAATATGTCTCATCCCATGAGAGTCTTCAACTTTTTGTCCTGGTGTTCCTCGAAGAACTTTAGTCATTTTTTGTTTATTAAGCAATTCCTTATTGGTCCCTTCTAGTTCCAACTATCGGTATCCCGATCATTTCTCAACTTGCCTTATGATGTTCTTATAATTATTTTCCTTCTAATTTCAGCTTACACATTTCCATTTGTTTTGAGATATTCTTCCTTAAGGGTTTTCTCCAATTTTCCTTTAATAGAACCAATTAGTCTTTTCTTGAAGTGCCTAATTCTCCAAGATTTTCTTTCCCTGGTACTTCTCATTCCGCATCTTCGTGAGTTTTCTTCCTTTGATACTTCTTTATGGGTACTTATCCCATAGAAAGTTTGTCCTTTCCCATATTCTTTAGGGTTAGTTCTTTTCTCGAGTTCCTAAAAATATTTTTTCTTCCCTTTATACCTGATCTTTATTTTCACTTGTATTGTATTTACAAGTTAACTCTTTTAAGGAAAAAAGTGTCCGGTACATGTCCCAATTTTCTTGACTTTCTTTAGCAAGATTATTAAGGTTTTCTTAATCATTGTGGAAGAAAGTTTATTTTCTTTTCCTTTAAAGGTAATTTACTCTTTTTCATCAATTCTTTTCAACTTTTATTACCCCAAGGATTTCTTTATTATTCATGTCTTAACCATACCAAAGGCCTTTCATTTACTTCAAATTTTTATAAAATCACAAAAACTTTTATTGTGTAAAGTTTTTATTTTATTAATTTTATTAGCTATAATTATGTCTTACAATAGGAAAAATAAATTCTGCTCACTCCCCACAATTATAGTAACATTTTATTGATTGACTTAGAGTTGACTACCGTTTGGTGGCGAGATTCTTCTCATAGGGGCGTAACCCTCCATGGTACTTCCCACACTGTTCACAAGAATTCATGCTTGGTTACTCATATTCTAATGAATAGACTTGTCCTCGAGAGTTTTGTAGTTCCGCTCTTCTAGAGATCGATACTCCATACCTCCTCATTACTATAACTGCATATTCATAAGCTTGTTTGAGGAGTGTTGCAGGTCTAGGCTCTTGGTGAGTTTGAATGAGTGACAACTTCTTAAACACCCTCACATAGTTCTCATAAGCCTCCCAAAAGTTGTTCTCCACTTCTTGTTGAGTAAGAGTTGGGTTAACTATCCCCATTACCATGTTTGGTTGGTTCTCCGGTGATGGAATCGTTTCATCCTCAAGAAGCTTGGATTGGGTTCTCCTTCTTTTATGAATCCTCCTACATAATAGGTAATTCCTTTAGTTTAATAATGTTCATGTAGCAACTAGTTTCAAATTTTTTTTTGAAAAAATACTTCCAAAGATTCAAACTTTCTAAAACTCAATTCTTTCAAAAATTCAAGTTTGAAAACTTTTGCTCTCATGCCACTTAAGTTGTCACACCCCAACCTGATTTGGATGGAACCTTGTGAACAACCTGCCACTTCTCCCAATACTATAATAGAAACATTTCCATCTTTATAATATTGATATAAGCAAGACTTAAGATCAAAAGGAAAATAGTATATCAGATAAGTTTTTTAAAAATTTTGCCAAAATAGATATTATAATACAAAATTATTTAAAGGAAACTATTCACATACCAGGTTGTGAACTCGTCCTCTAACATTATTTGTGCCATGTTTTAGGACTTGAAAGGGTAAGGGAGGTGTGCGTTTAAAACTTAGTGAGGGTTTCTACTGACATCGTGACTTCCTCTCCACGTGTCATTCCATACTTAAAAGTTTAACCTTTTCATAAATACAAGAGTTGAAAAATATTATGATAAACAAGCTACAACTTGTATTATCATTTTGAAAAGGTTTTTCCCTAGATAAATCCAATACTAGTCTCATACAAGCTTTAAAACAAGTTCCTTCCAAGTTGGAAGAATTTCTCATGTTTCATATTTGGTGGATTTATATTTGTTTGTATCAAACAAACACACAAACAACCTTTCTCAGTAAAAGGATCAAACAATTGCAGAACATACCTTTAGAGGCTAAAACCTCCATATATTCTACTAGTGGCCTGAAGCATCTTTACTATCCTCCCTGGTGAGAGGCCACAACCTCCACCACATTGTTCATGTGAGCACCATTGCCTAAATCCCAAACCTTAATGATTCTTCTACCAACTATTGTGGGATGAGACCTCTCTCCTTTCTTCCTCGGTTTCAATGCGCATGAAGCTCCTAGAGCTTCTTGGCATACTATAATAGCATAACTGCCTTTGTGCCAACCTTGCTTTCTAACAACCCTTAGAACCAACACTACCCTGTACCAGGCATCTCT
Organism: Trapa bicornis; assembly: GCA_030064425.1. NCBI lineage: Eukaryota > Viridiplantae > Streptophyta > Magnoliopsida > Myrtales > Lythraceae > Trapa > Trapa bicornis. Next base: position 8,796,910 of record CM057761.1, on the reverse strand, counting down.
TTTGTTCTGAATGATTGCAATCACACAAAATAGTCTTTTGATATAAGACATTTATCTTTGTGATGCTATCCCAATAGGCTTAGACTTAGCTTCGACTCAGCCGCTTCAACAAATATTATCAAATTATGATAAATTTATCAGACTCTTAAATTAGAACTTATTTATGGGACTAGACGCATTTTCCATTGGCATTGGGCCTACTCGTTCGATTTTTCAAAACATGGACTTGGACCTACTTCACTTTTTGAAACTGTGGCCTTAGGCCCACTTTCACTAAATTAGATCTAGCATACCATTTGTCGACTATGGGTCTCGCCCATTTCATGCATCGACAGTTAGAACTAGACCATATCACTTGGAGTGTACCCATACACTATTAAAGGGTTGTCCTACTATCATACTTCATAATTTTTTCAAAAATATAATTCCAAAAGTTTTAAGCGGTTTTACACAGTTAGAGGATTATACTTCTAAAATTTTGATTTCAAAATAAAACATGTTTTCAAGTATGCGCCATCGGTCCCATCAGACATGATGTGAGTAATCCCACTCACTCGAGATCCATGACTTGTTCATCCTGGACGGATTTCTGATACATTTGTTTGAACTTGTGGATGTAAGTAAATGCCTTAATTTTACACCTACACGATTATGGATAATTGTACTTGTGTCCCTATGTTTTCTTTATTTAAAACATAAGACCCTAAGTTTATTTTAAAAAACCCTAAAAAACCCTTAAAAAATAAACTCCCAATTATTTGCCATAATTTCTTCAATTTACTTTATTTGTAATTTTATCCCCAAATAATTTTATTTAATATAAAATTATTCAAATTTATAAATAAAACATACTATTCACTTTTAATTGCAATTAAATTCCTCAAAAAATATTTTAATTGCAATTAAGCCTCCAATTTCATTTAATTTCTCAATTGACCCTCAATTTATGTCAATTATAGAAAAATCCCAAATTTTCCAAAAATTTCCAAATCGCCTAATTTCTTCAAATATTGTAATTTAGCATCGAAATCATAATTTATCAAATTGATCGATTAAACTCAACTAATTGCCTCCTATCATGATGCTAATCATTTCCCCTACCTCTTCACAATCATTTCAAGTTTTTAATTGTCCATTTTGGCCTAGAATTGAGTTCAAATGAAGTTTCCTCAGGAAATATTTTTAGAGAGAGAAATCTTCGATTTCTTACCCGCAAGGACGTGGTTGTTAGTGCTCTTGATTTGGGAAGCTAGCTCTCTTCAAGGGAGGTCATATTATTATCAAGTTTAATCCCAATTGGTTTCCGAAGAATGTCTTGCAGTAAGGGACATGTAAGCTCAACTGTCCCAGGTAAATATGACTTAAGTAAGGAAGAGTGTATGATTAAAGCATGATGAGGTTAGGCATTAAAATGTGGAACGAAGAAGTAATAACCAAAGAATGCGGAAAGGATCCATGCAGGATGAAAAGTTGATAACACCAAAACCTATGGAAGAAAATAACTGGATGCAAGAAGGATTGGGTATTTTGGAACTCCTAGTGCTGAAATCTTCAGTGAAGGATTTTGGAATAGAGAAATAGTGCTTTGGAAAAAGAGGGATGTAAATTTAAGGATATGATCCTAAGTCTTCCAAGGAGATATGCTTAGCTAAAGTAAGCTCCATGGAAAGAGGAAGGGGTTTGAATGAAAAGAAAACCTTAGGTATGTGATATAAGGGATAGATGAAAATAACCGAGAAGGTTGTAGGCCAATAAACTACAAAAATTTATATCAATGAAGGTTAATTCCAGTAAAAAGGATGTGAAATAAGTTTCCGGACAAAACTCCTAAAAGGAGGGGTGAGTTATAAATCCTGCCTTTAGAGTTGAGGAAAATTAGAAAAGAACTGGTGAAACCGAGTGAGAAAAATCGAATCGGTTCACAAACCCGATCATTAGAGAATGGGCAATTTAGGAAATTTGAAACTACCGAGTGACCCAAAGGTGGGGGGGAGGGGGGGCGTAATAAAAACCTTTGAAGAGGGCCTTAAGACAATATGGGAGAGAAAACTAGACCGATTCGGGTGAACTGGATCCGAACCAGATCGAACCGATCATTTCCAAATAGAAAATCGAGTTGGTCTATAAATCAGAATCGATAGAGAATGGGCAAACTGGGAAATTTATGGATCCCGAGTGACCTAAAGAGTTACAAAAGTCATGAAAAAGGACTTTAGGATAAATTGGTGGTGAAAACCAAACTAGTTCAGGTGAACCGGACCTGAACCGAATTGAACTAGTTTGAACCAGTTTGAACCACTATTGAACCAGATGCTAAATTCATTTTGCTAGGTGGCTTAGAAAATTCAAATTTGAGAATTGAGGCCACCATTGGATAGAGAATGATTTTATTTGAATTTAGAAATTTTAATTTTGAAAAACTCAGTTGAATTGGGCCTAAATCGACCGGTTTAAGCATTGAACCCGGTTCGGACTAGTCTGGTCCAGTTCGGAATAGTGTCGTCTTTTTCCTTCAGATGATAGCACTGTTCACTCACCGTAAAATCGAACCAGCACTGATGAAGAGGAAACATTTCCGTTTAGTATGTTTTAGGCCATCAATGAAGTAAACCTCGCCCTTTTGAGTAAAGGAAAACCAGGAAAAGAACCGGTCAAACTAAGTAAGAAAATCGAACAGGTACACGTACCCAATCAATTGGGAATGGGCAATTTTGAAATTTACAACTTCTGGGTGATCCAAAGGGTTCATAAGACCTTGAAAAAGAACCTTAGGTCAAATTGGAAGAGAAAAACCAGACCGGTTTAGATGAACTGGATCCAATTAGATTGAACCGGTTTATGAACCGAGTCGGTTCATGAATCGGAACCGATAGAGTAAGGGAAAACAAGGAAATTTATGGATCCCTTGTGACCTGAAGAGATTTATAAACCTTGGGAAGGAACCTTAGAACAAAGTAGGAGAGAAAAACCAGACTTGGTTTGGGTGAATTGGACCCAAACCGGATTAAACCAGTTTAACAACTGAGCCAGTTTATGAACATGAACTGATAGAGAGATGGTAAACCAGGAAATTTATGGACTCTAAGTGACCTAAGGAGTCACAAATGTTGTGAAAATGGACTTGTGAAGGAATTGGATATGAAAACCAAATTGGTTCATGTGAACTAGATCCGAACCGGTTTGGACCGGTTTGAATCACTATTGAACCGAATCCTAAATTCATTTTTCTAGGTGCTTAAATAATTCAAATTTGAGATTTGAGAACACCATTGGATAGAAAATGAATTTAGAAATTTTTAGATTTGAAAAACTCAATAGAATGAGGGGTGAATCTATCGGTTTAAGCTTCGAACCCAGTTCAGACCGGTCCAGTCCGGTTTGGAACAGTGTCATATTCTTCCTCTAGATGACAACATTGTTCACTCGTCGAAAAATCGAAATAGTGCTAGCGAATAAGAAACGTTTCTATTCAATATGTTTCCAGCCTTCAATCCTGTCATAATGGCACCAATCAGACGGCCAAGGAGTCCCCGAGCTTTCTATATAAAGACCCCCTCTCCATTCATCCTCTCCACACATGAAATGCTCACTCTCTCTAAGTTGCTTAGTTTTTTGGTGAAGCTCGAACTAGAGCTCCGATATAGAGTCTTTTTAGAGCTAAAGAAGGTGAGGTCAGATTCTTTAGAACTGGGGATTTGTTAGCTACATGTCTGTATTCTTCGTTTACTCCGAGGGTTGCCGGAGAATCACCGGCATAATGGAACAGTGAAGCAGCTCCGACTGATCGAAGCTGCCCTGTTTCGGCCAAGTTGAAATCGGCCATTTCGAGCCCTCCTCAAATCGACCCAAGCCCTTCCAACACTTTCTCAGCCCTTCCACGACCGAATTAGGACTGAAAGATAAGCCAATTCGGCTCCCCTCTGCAATTTCTGGTGGTATTAGAAAGAGAACTGGTAGAATTTTGATGATCAAATTCTAACACAATTCGTCATCAATTGATACAATTCTTGATTCTAGGATGAACCTCAGGATGAGAGCTATATGCTAAGATTGAATGCTCGGACTGTCGTGCCCTCACCGGTGAGTAATCAAAGCTTTCTCTCTCTACAGTTCATTTTCTAGCGAAACTCCGTTTGAGCTCGTTTCGGCGTTAAAACTTGCGATTCAAATTTCTAAAGAATCGTATGAACATGTAGAAACTCAATTTCAACTTTAATTTCAACAATTAGAAATGTTTGATCAGTCAATTTGATGAAATCAAATTTGGCAGTGTTAAGGAGTTGAAATTGGGGAAAAATTGGGGAAAATTGGGGTTCTTTGAAAACTCAAAGGACCAAAATGCAATTTCCTAAAATTGAGGGCCAATTGGGCATGATAAAAATGTTAGAGGGACAATTGAGAAATTTTAGAATTTTTGGGGTAAAATTTACGATTTTTGTTAAGGAATGGCAAAATGGTAATTTTGGAAAAATTGGGGGACCAAATTGGAAATTTGGGAAATTAAACCCTTTTTTGTGAAATGGAATAAATTGAGATCCTATGATAAATTTTAAAAGTTTCGGGACTCTATTTGACAAAAAATCGACACTAGGGACTTAAAGTTAAAGAGAAATAACTTTAGGGATCTAATTGTAAATAAATGAAAGTTTGATTTTATCATTCATTTGGAATGAATGAAGGCTATTAGGCCGAAGGATAATGAATCGAGATGTTCATATCGTGTAGAAAAATGAAGTACCAAGAACGCCAGCAAGGACAAGCTCACGTGAATACATAGAATCGGTCTCGTCGAATTCACTACGTTAAAGGGTGAGTGGGTTTACTAATGTCATACCCGGTTGCGATGATGAACATAACTTAAAGTTAAGAAAACACTTACCAATTGTGAGTGAGAGTTTATATCATACCCGGTTGGGGATGATAATACCTCAACATGAAAACTCAGTACTAAGTGGTATTTTAAACATCACAACTTGGAGGAGTGATGTGAAAAACATGCGGAAAAACTACTTACCAGTTGTAAGTAGATCATACCCGGTTGGTATGATGAAACTTTTTCAAAGGAAGTTGAAAACCCGTTCATCGGTTATGAGTGGTGATGTCCTTATACTCGGTCGGTATAATGGACAATTGAAAATATATTTTGTCAAAAGTGCTCTTGTAGGACTGTGTGCCAATGCTTAAACGATTTGGGAGACCTTGATGGGAGCTCGAATAGCTCTTATAGTATGGGGGCCTTGGTTTTGGAACTTGGGGGCAAATATGCCCGATTTTGAAAATCTCGTACAGTGGGCCCAAGGGCAGTTAGCACGAGTAGGAGCTCGTAAACAAACATGAGTTATATGCCATAATAAAACTTTAAATAGAGGAATTGTTTGGCCATGGTACCAAGGCAGGACCGACATACTCAGTCAACTAGCGGTAGTGCGACATGACAGGTCGACGGACCAGTCAAGACAAACAACTGTGGGTTGAGTTGAGGGTCAGAGCTGTTGGACCAGTGGCACCACAAATTATATGGCATGATAAGAAAATACTGATTGTGCATGTACTGTGATTATGGGACCTTCAAGACGCCCAAGAGGGGTAGTGATATGCCCTAAGATGCCTGTGAGACAGGTATGGTGAATTTAAAATGTTATGCAGTTTTGATTATGTTATTCTAGGAAAAGGTGTAGGTTTAAAGGGCACCTTACTCTTTACTGTTTATAATGAGGGAAACCCTTTAATAAATCGGGAGAGTGGCGGGTTGATCACGGGGATCCGACCAAACCAGATCGGGGCGTGACAACTTGAGTGGTATCAGAGCCTATTTCCTCGAATACATAATCAAGACTAGAAAATATAGTAACTAATAAGATTTATCTTAAAATTTTCTGATGGCTCCTAGGAAAGGAACCAAGAAAACTACAAATGGCTCTACTCGAGGAGCTTTCTTGGTTCCTACAAACCAAGGAAATCCGAAAGGATACCATCTCAAGGAACACGACTCCTGCTTGAAATTTCAACCACAGACAGGAGGAAACTTTTTGAGATCACAACAATATGGCAGGAAGGAAAGAAGGGCTGAAGGTAGGACCTCGATAAAACCATAAACAGAACAAAAAGTAACTAAAGAGAACTCTCCCTTAAAGAAGAAATTTCTAATAATTTAGGAGAAAAGGAGGGAGTGCATTCACAAGAGAAGGCAAGCCGAGCGTTTGACGACAAATGGAATGTCTTGGGATTTCAAGTACGACTTCCTTTGGAAAAAGTAGACAAGTCAAATTGGAGATTCGGAGCAACATAGCAGAAGTAAGCAAATCGTGACAACAAAGTAGTCAAAGAAAATAAATGATAGCCTAAGGAAGACTGGGAGGTAGAAAGAACTACACCTAAAAAGGGTCAGTGAGATGGACATTAAGGATAGGAGTACTCGAGGAACAACTGCCCTAAGAAACATAGACCAAAGGAATGGTGGAGGCGAGACAGTTAACGAACTAATACACGAGAAATCCATAATTTGAACTCCAACAAAGAAGAGAGGGGCAGAAAGACCAAATATTGGAGAAAAGAAGGATGAAAGAAATCCTTAAATGGACCAAAGGCCAAATTAATGACTAAACTCAAGCCAAGAAAAGAATAGGCAAGCCTCTCACATAATTGTCAAGAAATCTTGAAACAAGGAAGATTTGAATGCTCCATAAAGAAATACACTATGAAAGTAAACTTTTGAGGGATGCATACGACTAACTACCCTTGAAGGAATTATTGATAGGTGGATGGACATAATGTGGAGTGCAAGGAACCAACCCTTAATTGGGAAATGTTTTAAAGGAAGGAAGTATTGTGATGGCCCAATGTGACCTGATTGGAGAGAACAGGAGAACCAAACAATAATTCCAGGAGAACCAAGTAGAAAGAAGAAACGAGTAACAACGGGACGACCAAAGAGAATAAACAAAACCCTAAGAAAGGTTGAGATGTAGTAAAGACTACACTCTATGAAGGAAAAAGGATGGGCATGAAGGACGAGTGATATAGCTGCCCAGATGATTGGATCAAAAAAATGGAGAGAAGGAGACGGTTGAAGAATTGGTTTTCGAGAAAACCATTGATTTAAACCACAACAAATAAGGAAGAAGTGAAAAGGCCAAAACATTGGAAAAGAAGAACGAAGGAAAATCCTTAAAGAAATCGATGGCCAAAATCGGATTTATAGTTTAAAGTCTTGAGACAGTTAAGTGAGCCTCATGAAGGACGAACAAGAGATTTTAAAACAATAAGGATGAGAACCCTCCTTAAATGAAAATAATTTAACGGGTTAGCATCAAAAGATGCTATGAGAAGTATGAAAGAGTGGGCAACGCATACTAAGGTAATAAAGGAAAGAATGTTCAACAAACGTTGGGAAATTAAGTCCCCCAAATAAGATGTGGCTAAGAAGGATTAACCGCAATTGATAAGACAGGTCGTAATCCACACACGTATAATGTAGCCTAAAGAGTGGATGACTGAGCATAGTGTGGAATGCATGGAATAAAATCAATAATCAGAAATATCCCATGTAAGGAATAAGGGATAAAACAAAAGTTGTGGATAAAGAAGGATCCAAAGCAAACAAATGCCCTAACATAGATAGGGGTGAGAAGAAAGAGAGAAAGAAACCTTCAAGGAATGGTAAGAAGGTCAAGCATATAGCTTAGAATGAAAGTCTCTGCCTTGAAGGACATATTTGAGAATGAAATCCTAAAAAGGGAACTTCCCGAATAAAACAATAGATTGAAAAGGATCAAATGGGAATAATGAACTAGGAAATGATTACGAACAATTAAGAGTGGATTAAGGCCAAAGGAAATCCTTGAGTAAAGGATGTTATTGGGAACGAGGATGGACCTAAGAAAGGATGAATCCCAACATGTCAGTAAAACATCTGGAAATCAAATAATTGGAACAGGAAAGACTCAATAAGGAAGTTGAAAAAAAATGAGTGGGTAAGGAGAAACGACACAGTTTTGTAAGTTGATGTGGACAACAGTAAAGGTAGTCGAGAAACACTACCAAAAGAAAAGAGGGATGAAGTTATACAATCCCTGAGAGGTTGGAAAGTTGGGAATAATCCTAAAGAAGGTGTTCTGGAAATCAAAGGGACATAGAGACAAGATCTAGAAAACGTCATGCTATAAAGAGCTGGTAAACCCAACAATCCCGAGGGAAAAAATGACTCAAAATAAGGAAGAGTCCGTTGGTAAAAAATGACAATGTCAAACCTAAAATTTGGACTAAATTGTAATGAGCAACACATAAAGGAGGACGAAAAGGTGATGACAAGGAAATCCGTGAAAACAGATACGTAATGCTCTAAAGGACGTTGAGCAAAGGATTACAACGACCAAGGGGTTAACTAGACACAAAAATGGTTTGATATCTTAGAACTCCCAATTTTGAGTACGAGACCTCAAAGGGGAAAATGTTACTCTAAGCAAAGGGAGATGTGAATTTAAGGATATACACTTAACTAAGGTATATCTAGTTATGATAAACTACATAAAGGGAGTAAATGATATAAAGGAAAAGAAATTCCTTAGGTGAAGGATATAAAAAGGGCTAGTTGGAAGAATAAGAGAAGAGTTTGCATGTTAAGCAAACACCAAATAGATATCAAAGGAAAGGATTCCTCATGTGAGGTTGCTAATTAAGTTTTGGGGACTAAACTCCTAAAAGGAGGGGAGAGTTGTAAACCCTGCCCTTTTGAGTAAAGGAAAACCGGGAAAAGAACCGGTCAAACTGAGTAAGAAAACCGAACCGGTTCACGTACCCAATCAATTGGGAATGGGCAATTTGGAAATTTACAACTCCCGGGTGATAAAAAAGGTTCATAAAACCTTGGAAAATAACCTTAGGACATATTGAAAGAGAAAAACTAGACTGACTTAGATGAATCAGATCCAATTGGATTGAACCGGTTTATGAATCGAGATAGTTCATGAACCGAAACCGAGAGAGAAAGGGCAAATAGGGAAATTTATGGATCCCTTATGACCCGAAGAGATTTATAAACCTTGGGAAGGAACCTTAGAACAAAGTGGGAGAGAAAAACTAGATTTGGTTTGGGTGAATCGGACCCGAACTGGATTAAATCGGTTTAAGAACTGAGTCGGTTTATGAACCAGAACCGATAGAGAGATGGTAAACCGATATATTTATGTACACTAAGTGACCTAAGGAGTCACAAATGTCGTGGAAATGAACTTGTGAAGGAATTGAAGATGAAAACCAGACCGATTCAGGTGAATCGGATCCGAACCGACTTGGACTAGTTTTGAACCACTTTTGAAATGGATCCTAAATTCATTTTTCTAAGTGGCTTAAATAATTCAAATTTGAGATTTGAGGCCACCATTGGATAGAAAATGAATTTAGAAATTTTTAGATTTAAAAAACTCGGTCGAATAAGGGGTGAACCGTCCAGTTTAAACTTCAAACTCGGTTCAGACCGGTCTGATCCGGTTCGGAAGAGTGTCTTCTTCTTACTCCATATGACATCACTGTTCACTCACCGAAAAATTGAAACAATGTCAACGAAGAAGAAAGGTCTCCGTTTAATACATTTTCGGCCTTCAATGCCTATTATAAAGGCACCTATTGGACGGCCAAGGAGTCCCTGAGCTTCCTATATAAAGACCCCCTCCCCATTCATCCTCTCCACACCTGAAAAGCTCACTCTCTCTCAGTTGCTTAGTTTTTCGGTGAAGCTCAAACCAAAGCTCCAATATAGGGTCTTTTTTTTAGCCAAAGAAGGTGAGGTCGGGTTCTTTAGAACCGGGGAGAAATCAACTACACGGTTGTAGTCTCTGTTTGCTCCGAGGGTCACCGGAAAAACACCAGCGTGATGGAACAGCGAAGCAGCTCTGGCAGACCGAAGCTGCCCTATATCGGCCGAGTTGAAATCGGCCATTTTGAGCCCTCTTCAGGCCGACCCAAGCCCTCATAACACTTTCTTAGCCCTCCCACAACCGAATTAGGATTGAAAGGTAAGCCAATTCGGCTATCCTCTACAATTTCCCGGTACTGGAGAGAGAACCGACAGAAGTTCGATGATGAAATTCTAACTCAATTTGGCATCAATTGATGTGATTCTTGATTCTAGGATGAACCTGAGGATGAGAGCTATCTGCCCAGATTGAAAGCTTGGACCGCCATGCCCTCACCGATGAGTAATCTAAGCTCTCTCTACAGTTCATTTTTGGGTGAAGCTCTGTTTGAGCTTGTTCTGACGTAAAAACTTGCGATTCAAATTGCTAGAGAATCGTATGAACATGTAGAAACTCAATTTTAACAATTGGAAATGTTTGGTCGGTCAATTTGATGAAATCAAATTCAACAGTGTTAAGGAGTTGAAATTGGGGGAAAATCGGGGGAAATTGGGAATTTTCGAAAATTTGAAAGACCGAAATGCAATTTCCTAAAATTAAGGTTCAATTGGGCATGAGAAAAATGTTAGAGGGCCAATTGAGGAATTTTAGAATTTTTGGGGTAAAATTTACCATTTTTGTTAAGGAAGGACGAAATGGTAATTTTGGAAAAATTGGGGGACCAAATTGGAAATTTGGGAAATTAAACCCCTTTTTGTGAAATGGAATAAATTGAGGTCCTATGATAAATTTTAAAAGTTTCGGGACTCAATTTGAGGAAAAATTGGCAATAGGGACTTAAAGTTAGAAATAACTTTAGGGACCTAATTGCAAATAAATGAAAGTTTGATTTTTTCATTCATTTGGAATGAATGAAGACTATTAGGCCGAACGATAATGAATTGATATGTTCATATCGTGTAGGAACAAGAAGTACCGGGAATGCTATCAAGGACAAGCTCGTGTGAATACAAAGAACCAGTCTAGTGGAATTCACTACCTTAACGGGTGAGTGGGTTTACTAACGTCATACCCGGTAGGGATGATGAGCACAACTTAAAGTTAAAAAACCACTTAACAGTTGTGAGTGGGAGTTTATATCATACCCAATTGGGGATGATAAGTACCTCGAAATGAGAACCCACTACTAAGTGGTATTTTAAAATCACAAGTTGGAGGAGTGATGTGAAAAACATGCGGAAAAACTACTTTCCGATTTTAAATAGATAATACCCAGTTGGTATGATGAAATTTCCTTGAAGGAAGTTGAAAACCCGTTCATCGGTTATGAGCGGAGATGTCCTTATACCCGGTCGATATAATAGATAGTTGAAAATATATTTTGTCTGAAGTGCTCTCCCCTAACTATGTGCCAATGCTTAAATGATTTAGGAGTCTTTCTTGATGGGAGCTCGAATAGCTCTTATAGGCCGGGGGCCTCGGTTTTGGAACTTAGGGGCTAATATGCCCGATTTTGAAAATCTCAAACATTGGGCCTAAGGCCAGTTGGCACGAGTAGGAGCTCATAAACAAACATGAGTTATATGCCATAAAACTTTAAATAAAGGAATTGTTTTAGCCATGGTACCAAGGCAGGACTAATATATTCAGTCAACTAGCAGCAGTGCGACATGACAGGTCGACGCACCAATCAAGACAAACAACTACGGATTGAGTTGAGTGTTAGGGCCGTTGGGCAAGTGGCACCACATATTATATGGCATGATAAGAAAATATTGATTGTGCATGCACTATGACTACGGGACCATCAAGACACTCAAGAGGGGTAGTGATGCGTCCTAAGGGCACTGGACGACCTGGTGGGTATATGGGCAGTTCGTCGTACCAGGTGACCGTGCGAAATTTGGAGTAGCACCAAGCGCATGAGACCGAGGTGGGGATGGGATGAGGTCTCTGTACTCATATAGATATGACAAATTGATTTCAGGATTGAGGGTCAGATGTCACAAACATCCACTCATTCTCAGGGTAGAAGTGGACGTACTTCCATCTGGGTGGCCGGTAAAGTCACTCCGTAGCCACAAGTGGGTTTAGTGGACGTACTAACATGCGAATGTGTGTTTAACCTTCATGATGAAGGATGTATCTTAGGTGATGACACACCGTGATTAAATAAGAAATGGTGGTAAAAATCGAGATTTAAAGTCAAAGGACTTTAGAAAGAAAGGAGTTTGACACACTCCAAAACAAATCTTTTTCCTAAAGTTAACGGTTTTGAAAACCCATTCACTAAGTAGTCGTACTCACCCCCTCCCTTATATCCCTTTCAGAAAATCCCAGAAAGCCTACCGTTAAAGACCATCAACTAAGACACCAGTGAGACAGGTGGTGAATTTAAAATGTTATGCAGTTTTGATTATGTTATTCTAGGAAAAGGTGCAGGTTTAAAGGACGCCTTACTCTTGACGGTTTATAATAAAGGAAACCCTTTAATAAAATGAGAGAGTGGCGGGTTGATCATGGGGATCCGACCAAACCGGGTCAGGGCATGAAAAATGACTATCATTAAGGTGCCAAATGGACGACCGACGAGTCCCTGAGCTCCCTATATAAAGAGCCCCTCTCCATTCATCCTCCATACACCCGAAAACCTCACTCTCTCTCAACTACTTAGTTTTCCAATGAAGCTCGAACCAGAGCTCCGACATAGGGTATTTTCTGATCCAAAGAAGGTGTGGTCGGGTTCCTTGGACTTGAGGATAAGTCAGCTACACAGTGGTAGTCTTCAATCGCTTTGAGGGTCGCCGGAGAAGTGCCGATGTTATCAAACAATGAAGCAGCTACGATAGACCGAAACTGCCCTATTTTTGTTGAGCTGAAATTAGCCAATTCGAGCCCTACTCAGGCCAAACCAAGCTCTTCCAACACCTTCTCAGCCCTCCTACGTCCGAATTATTGTGAAAAGATAAGCCAATTTGGCCCCCCTATGTGAATTCCAATCGGTGCTAGAGATAGAACCGACAGATTTTCACTAACAAAATTCTCCCTCAATTCGATATAAATTACGGTGATTCTTAATTCATGGAAGGACCTCAAGATGAGAGCTATCTGCCAAGATCGAAAGCTCGAACTGTTGCATCCTTGACGATAAACTTTCAAAGCTTTCTCTCTCTACGTTTAGTTTCAGGCGAATCTCCGTTTGAGCTCGTTCCGACATCAAATCGTGCGATTCAAAGTGCAATTGAATCTTATGAAGGTGTAGGAACTCCAATCTAACATCAATTTAAATAATTAAACTCATTTGATCGGTCAATTTGATGAAATCAAATTCGATTGTGTTGTAAGGTTGAAATTGGGGAAAAAATTGGGAATTTTGAAAATTCGAGGGAATGAAGTACAATTTCATAAAATTGAAGGCCAATTGGGCATGATACAGATGTTGGAGGACTAATTGGTGAATTTTTGGAATTTATGCGGTGAAACTTACCATTTTTGTAAAGTAGGGGAAAAATGGTAATTTTGGAAAAATTGGGGACCAAATTAGGAATTTGGGAAACTTGAACCCCTTTATGTAATTTTGAATAAATTGAGGTCTCAAAGTAAAATTTGGAAGTTTTAGGACTCAATTTGGGGTAAAAAATAGGCATTTGTGACTTAAAGTAAATGAGGAGAACTTTAGGGACCAAATTACAAATATTTTAAAAATTAGGTATTTATTCATTTATAATCAATGAAGGCCATCAAGCCAAAAGATAATGAACAAGGATGTTCATAACTTGTAGAAACACGAGGTATCGGGAACGCTAGCTAAGACAAAGCTCACGGGGAGACGAAAGTTGATTTAGATGGATTCACGACATTCACGGGTGAGTGAGATTTTTATATCATACCCAGTTGAGATGATAAGCACCTCAGAAATGAAAACACACTCCTAAGTAGAATTTTAAACATCATCTCTGGATGGAGTGATGTAGAAATTACACGGAAAAACTAATTATCATTTGTAAGTAGATCATACCTTATTGGTATGATAAACTTCTTGAAAGGAAGTAGAAAACCCGTTCATCGATTATGAGCAGAGATGTCCTCACACCCAGTTGGTGTGATGGATGACTAAAAGATTATTTTTATCGAAAGTGCTCTCCCCTTACTATGTGCCTCTGCTTAAACTTTTTGGGAGACCTTCTTGACGGGTGCTCGAATAGCTCTAATAGGCTGGAGGCCTCGGTTTTAGAACTTGGGGGCTAACATGCCCATTTTTGAAAATCTTGTACAGTAGGCCCAATGCCAGTTGTCACGAGCAGGAGCTTGTCAACAAACATGAGTTTAAGCCATGAAAACTTTAAATGAATGACATGTTTGTCCATGGTACCAAGATAGGACCGACATACTTGATGAACTGGCGACAGTGCGACATGACAGGTCGACAGACAAGTCGAGACAAACAGCTACAGGTCGAGTTAAGGGTCAAGGCCGTTGAACCAGTGGAACCAATGATTAAATGGCTTTGTGGAAAACTGTTGTTTTGTGCATGCACTGAGGTATGAGACCTTCAAGACGCTCAAGTGGGGTAGTGATCAACATGGTGGGGATAAGGGCAGATTATCATGCTAGCAATTAGGGAAGCTCGATGTAGCTTCATGCACGTGAGACCGTGGTGGGGTCGAGATGAGGTCTCTGTTCTCATACGAACATAGAGTTTTCTTTACGAGATTAAGGGTCGGATGTCGCGTACATCCACTCATTCTCTAGGTAGAAGTGGACATGCTTCTATCTAGGTGGCCGGTAAAGTCGCTCTGACACCACAAGTGGCTGCAGTGGACGTGTTGCCCTACAAATGTGTTATCCCTTCATGATAAAGGGCATGTGTTGGTTGCTAAACATGATGTTTGTGGTTGATGATGAAGAAATGGCTTTGAAAACCGAGAAAAACAAGGAAGATGAAATTTAAAGAATATAGTGAGTTTGACACACTCCAATTTAAACACCATTTTTATTGAAAGTTTATTTTTTTAAAACACCCATTCACTGAGTTGTAGAAACTCACCCACCCTTTTTATCCATTTTCAGGAAATAGAGAAATGACTATGGATAACACCAAGGCTTACCCTCTATCAGTTATGCTTAACTTTCTTAAGCTTACATTTTATTTGATATATGTTATTCCAGGGAACAAAGTTAAGATTACGCCTGGCTCGTCTTGAATTAAAGAAAGGGGAAACCTCTCTTGAACCAAGAGAGTGGCAGGTTGCTCACGGGGATCCAACCAAATTGGGTTGGGGCGTGACAACCTCACCCAGGAAGAGGCTAGAAAAAACCCTAATACCATAGCAGTTACTTCCCAAAACTTGCTCAACTAAGATTGAACAATTTAAATTTTATCCAATAAAGGAATTTTCTTCTAAAACATGTATTCTTTTCAATCAGGGTGCGTACACTTGTGGGGGAGAAAAGTCTGTTCCCTTTTCAACTCAGGAGTAGAAAGATCCTTAATCAAAGGAGATCTAATCCCAAGTCTTCTCCTAGAACTTACCTCCATAGAACAAAGTCTGAACTTACTCACACTTAGAAGAAGGACTAAACATGGACAAACATTTAAAAGGGTGTGAGATCACAATTGGAGAAGTTAAATTGAAGACAGATTTGATCCCATTACCTCTAAGGGAGGTAAAAATAATATTGGGAATGGATTGGTTGAGTACACATCAAGCCAAGATGGACTGTGGAAAGAAAGTAATAACTTTCCACACTTCCGAAACACTCGGACTATGTTTCCAAAGAGATAAGAGGAAGGGAAAAGTACTAATAGTGTCCCACATAAGAGTTCAAAAGATGATACAGAAAGGTTGTGAAGCTTTTCTGGCAATGATCATCAAAGGGAAGTCAGAAGAAAAGGGACCAGAAAGCATTTCGGTAGTTGAACACTACTCAAAGGTATTTCCAGAAGAATTATTTGGTTTACCCCCAAGCTGACAATTGGAATTTACCATAGAAGTAATCCCAGAACACATCCCATATCCCAAGCCCCTTATCGCATGGCTCAAGTGGAGTTAAAGGAATTAAAGGAGTAGCTAGACGAGCTATTGGAGAAGGGTTTCATACGCCCTACTCAGTCTCCATGGGGTGCACCAGTCCTGTTCATAAAGAAAAAGGATGGGAGCATGAGGCTGTGCATTGATTATTGGAAGTTGAATCATGTCACAATAAAGAATAAATATCTACTCACATGGATCGATGAATTGTTCGACCAATTAAAAGGAGTAGCCTACTTCTCCAAGATCGATCTTCGGTCAAGATACCACCAACTCAGGATCCGGGAGGAAGATATCCCTAAGACCGCCTTTCGGTCTTGATATGGACACTATGAGTTTAGGGTGATGCCTTTTGGCCTAACGAAAGCCCATGCAGCTTTCATGGATTTGATGAATTGGGTGTTCTAGCCACACTTGGACAAGTTTGTGATAGTATTTATAGATGACATACTTATATACTCAGTGATTAGGCTAGAGCACGAAGAACATCTAGCTATCACCATGGAGACACTACGAGATAACCACTTATATGAAAAATTCTCCAAGTGAGAGTTTTGATTGCAGGAGGTAGGATTCTTAGGATACAGTGTCCAAAGATGGAGTCAAGGTAGACCCGACAAAGGTGAAAGCCATATCCGATTGGAAGGCACCCAACAATCCCTTTGGGATACGTAGTTTCTTAGGCTTGGCAGGATACTACAGATGGTTTATGCATGATTTCTCTAAGATAGATGCCCCTTTGACTCATCTCACAAGGAAAGGAGTGAAGTATAAGTGGGATGAAAGCTATGAGAAATCTTTCCAGGAGTTGAAGAACCTTTAACAACGGCACCTATACTCTCTCTGTCTGACCCAAGTCTAAGAGAGTATACCATCTACAATGATGCATCTGGATAGGGACTCGGATGTGTATTAATGCAACAAAAGAGGGTTATCGCCTACACCTCGCGACAACTAAAGGCACATGAGTGGAACTACCCTACCCACAACTTGGAGTTAGCTACGATAGTGTTCGTTCTCAAGATTTGGTGACACTACCTATACGGGGTTAAGTATAGGATATATACTAATCACAAGAGTCTTAAGTACTTCCTACTTTGAAGGAGTTAAACCTTCACTAGAGAAGATGGCTGGAATTTGTTAAGGACTATGACCTTGTGATAGAATATCACCCTAGTAAAGCCAATGTGGTGGCAGATGCCTTAAGTCGCAAATACCAAATCGAGGTAGCGCAGATAAAAATAAGTTACTTACCCTTGTTGCACCAGTTGGGAAGAATGGAGGTGGACCTTAAGGTGGACAAGAGAGAGAAATGCTTGTTGGCTGACATAGTGGTAAGACCCAGCCTAACAGAGCAAATTATGGTCCAGCAAAAAGGGGATAAGGAACTCCAACCCTATTTGGACCCGGTCAATGAAGGGGAAAAATCAGACTACAACCTTCGAGGTGATGGAGTACTAACCTACAAGGGTAGAGTGTGTGTGCCTCAAGATAAGGAATTGAAGAGATTAATCTTGTAAGAGGCACATGACTCTGTTTATGCAATGCATCCGAGTAGTACCAAGATGTACCGTACCCTTAAACAAGGTAATTGGTGGAAAGGGATAAAGAGGGATATTGCGGAATATGTAGCCCGATGCTTGTCGTGTCAGCAGATTAAAGCCGAGCATCAGAAACATTCAGGACTACTACAACCCTTACCAATCCTAGAATGGAAATGGGAACATATCACTATGAACTTTATCACGGGACTTCCTATGACTAGAAAGGGACGAGACACAATCTGGATCATTATGGATAAATTGATCAAGTCTGCCCATTTCCTTCCTATAAGAGTGACGGATTCGGTAGAACAACTGGCCGTCTTATACATGAAGGAGATTGTAAAACTTCATGGCGTCTTGGTAAGCATAGTGTTGGATAGGGATCCTAGATTTACCTTGAGGTTCTAGCCTAGTTTGCAAAGTTCCTTGGGGACCAAGCTCTACATGAGCACAACATTTCATCCTCAGACCGATGGACAGTCTGAGCGGACGATCGAAACCCTGGAGGACATGTTGCGAGCATGTGTACTCACCATGAATAATGGTTGGGAAGAATACGTGTGCCTGATGGAGTTTGCTTGTAATAACAATTAATAGGCCAGTATTCAAATGACTCCTTATGAGGCCCTTTATGGACGACCATGTCGTACCCCCTTATTTTGGGAAGAGATGGGAGAAAGGAAGTTGAAAAGGGTCGAACTAATTGAGGATGGCACAGAAAAGATTAAGATAATAAGGAGTCGACTTAAGGCCGCTTAGGACATGCAAAAGAGCTATGCAAGAAGGGATCTGGAATTTGATGTGGGAGACCAAGTGTTCTTATCCCCATGGAGGGGAATACTTAGGTTTCAACAATGGGGAAAGTTGAAACCAAGGTACATCGGTCCTCACCCCATAGTCCAAAGGATAGGACTAGTAGCATATAAATTACAACTACATCTGGACTTATAAAGAATACATGACGTATTCCATATCTCGATACTCCAAAAGTACCATCCTGATCGTAGCCATGTGCTGGACCGACCTCTACCAAAGATAGAAGAGAACCTGACATAACAAGTAGAACCAGTGCAAATTATCGATCGGAGGGATAAGAACTTGATGAACAAGAAGATTTCTTTTGTCATTCCCTGACTCAGTTTGGTCGGAGTCCATGACCAACCCGTCACCCTTTCTTGCATCATTCGAGTATACCTACCCAAATGAGACAAGGAAGGTGAAGGTGTGTTTAAGTTCAAACCCTTACTTTAAGTTGGGGGTAGGAAGTGTACCTTGAGTGCCTGAGCGCATCCAGGAACTTTTTGTCTGGGTGTTATCCTGAAAAGGGGTGAGAGAGGGGGTGAGAAAAATACTTAGTGAGGGAAACTACTATAACGTTTTACTTGAATTCATCTTTTCTGTTCTTTAAATTATTGCTATATTATTTCATACATTCCACATGATCAACAACCGCCCTCCTATTATAGGAGGAATTACACATTCATAGAACGGTCATCAACCATGCCACTTGTGGACTAGAGTGCCTTTACCGTCCACCCTAATAGAGGTGTACTGCCTCTACCCAGAGTTTGGGTGGACATCAATAGTCTGACACTCCAAACTCTAATTTACTTCACCATGTCCACTCAATGGGATGATACCTCATTTCCCCTCCTGCCTCGGTCTCCATGCGTAGGAAGCTACTCGACTTCATGACCTACTAAATGACGAAACCGCCCTTATGCTCCCTAAGTCATCCAACTGTCATTGGGCTCTATCACTACCTCATGCTAGGTGTCCTGATGGCCCAAACATCACAGTGCATGCACAATCAATAATCTCTTTGAATTATAGCATTTATCTTTGGCCTTCTAGCACAAAAGTCTGTCGGCTTGGCTTCAGCCCATGCGTATTGGCCTAACAGGTTCGATGACCTGGCTTCGGCAGAACAGCGGTTCGGCCCAACAAGCTTGACGACTCAACTTGGCTCGATTGGTATCATGCAAGGTTTCCATTATTCAGGTGTTTTAGAATCAAATATCATATGTCCATTCTGGATGGGTCCACGCTCATATCCATCGGCCTTGGGCCCACTAGCATCTAGAGCCTAAGCCCAAAATTAGCTCCCAAATATTTTAAGCAGAGTCACCCAGTCAGGGGATCCTAATTTTGAGAAAATAGTTTTCAAAGTTGAACCGTCATTCCAACTGGAATGGATGTCATAGTAGTTCCCACTCACCCAATGATCTCAGCGTGGTCGCACCAGCAGAGTCTCCCTCCTAGGTGTGCTTCAGGGGGTCGGCGCTCGAGAAATCCGTTCCTGTAGGGTACGAGCATTCGTATTAGGAAGAGGTCATACCCTCTCATATGTTTGCACCTAGGGCCCCGTACTTTGCTTAAATTGCGCATGGGTCCCTAATTTCTCTTTAATCTCTATTAGACCCCTTGGGTTCCCAATTATTTCTTTTGGGTCATTAACTCTTTCAATTTCACCAATTGGCCCTTAATTCGCCAAATTTGCCATTTAGTGCTTAATTTTCCAAAAATTTCAATTTGGTCCCTAACTTTTCAAAATCTCCAATTTGCCCCAAATTTTGTCCAAATTGCCTAATTGACCTTCAATTGGGGTAAATTTCATGAAAACACCCTCAATTTCATGAAATTGTCATTCAATCATCCAATTTTCAAAAATTGCATAAAAGCCCCCCCAAATCCCCAAATCACCCTTCATCTTCTTCCCCAATTCAAGCATGTGGAACTTCAGATCTTACCTCATCTAATTGGTGGCCTGTAAGTCCTTAATTCATCTGATTCTTGCTTCTATTCGCCTCCTCCAACTCCCCTCGATCATCCTACACTTTGAATTTATGAATTTGATTGAGTTTATTCCTTGTCGGAGCTTCGCCATAAAGTTCACAATAGAGAGAGAAAGCTTGCATTTCTTACCGACAGAGGGGCGACAACTGGAGCTTGAGGTAGGTGTAGCTAGAGCTAGTTGAGGGGGATCTAGTAGGACTGAATCTTGCTGCAATTTGCTACTACCCTGCGGGAATTTGAAGAGAGAAGTTTTGGGTGATGCATATCTGAAATTTAAAATTTTCGACAAGGGGAGGTAGAATTCAATTTTGGGATGCTAAGAACAAATGGAGACGTGCTCTATATATAAGGAGCTCAGCAACTAGTTGGGCTGACGGCCAGCATAGGACTCAGCCTCTGACATGGCCGCCGACGATCATACTAGAGCTCTTCGCAAGACGCCAAAGGAAGCGCCCTTCTTCCTCTCTCTCTCTCCTTTCTGTCAGTGGACTGAGGTTAAAGATGATGATGTGGCAAGTGTGCTACGTGACATACTATTATTGGTTGGTTTTTTTAACGTGGCACTCCAACTCAGCCGTTGTATCAGCTGTTGACCAATTTACCAGACATGTAGCTTCCTCTCATTGGTTGCTCGTGTCTACATGGAAAGCTGACCAGTCGTCCACTGACCATTGACCGAACACAGGGCTGCCTCCCATTGGCAGCCCGTGTCTGCGTGGCTACTGACTCAGCATCGTTGACCATTGACTGGTCCAGTTTGTTGACTGGGTGGATTGTTGACCGGTCCAGTCCAACCGGGTTCGGTGATCCAAATTTGAAAATCACTCGATTTGGGTCCGATTTGACTGATTTTCTTAAATTTAAATATTCATTTTCTATCTAATGGTGGCCTCAATTTCCCAAATTGATATTTTTAAGCAACCTAGAAAAATGAATTATTGAACCGGTTTACCATGGTTCAATTCGGTTCAGTCCATTTCGGGTTTAGTTCACCCTGAACCAGTCTGGTTCACCTCGAATCAGTCCGGTTCTCCCATCCAATTCACTTCATGGTTATTTCCCATGATTTTTGTGAATTTTTTGTCACTTGGGATTTTCCAATCTCCCATGTTAACCCTTCTTTACTATTTTTGGTTCATTAATTGGCTTAGTTTTTTATGTGAAAATTTGCCAGTTCTTTTCCCGGTTTTCCCTAGTCCGAGAGAACGGGTTTTACACCCAACCCAATGACATGGATAAAAGCCCTCAAGAGGAAGAGTATTGCCCTAAGTAGAGTAAGAAGTGGACCTAAGGATGTACCTTTGTACTAGTGGGTAAGACATGCATAATCATGATAAACTCCATGGAGTGAGTGGATAATGAAAAGGAAGAGAAATTTTTTAAGCACGTGGTTTAAAGGTTTAAGCGAAGGAACAACCAAAGTGATAGCATGTCAAAGCAAACCCCAAGTTGACATTAAAGGAAATTATTCCCGGTGTAAAGGATATGTAGTTATGTTTTGGTGACAAAACTCATAAAAGGAGGAGAGAGTTGTGAAATTCGTCCTCTCAGACCAAGGAAAATGAGAAAAGAACCGGAAAATTCCATGAAAAAACCAATTCAATTAATGAATCAAAAATAGTAAAGAAGGGTTAAAAATGAGAAATTGGAAAATCCCAAGTGACCAAAAATTCATAAAAATCATGGAGAAGAACCATGAAGTAAATTGGATGGGAAAATCGAACCTGAATCGGATTGAACTAGGTTGAACCATAATGAACCGAATTGGATAATTCATTTTTCTAGGTAGCTTGAAAATCTCAAATTGAAAAATTAAGGCCACCATCAGATAGAAAATGAATTTAGACTAATTTAAAAATTTTTAATTTTGAGAAAATCGGTCGAATCAGTCCTTAATCGGCCGATTTTCGTCACCGAACCCGATCAAACCGGACTAGTCGGGTCCATAATAGTGTCATCATCTTCCATTGGATGACAACATTGTTCATAAATGCAAAATCTTTCCTTTCTCATAGAAGGAATATTCCCTTTGATTTGGGCATTTTTTTATGATGATAAGCTCGATCAGTATGGAAACTATTAGAGTAGAGGGTCCCCGAGCTCCCTAAATAATGAGATCCCCTCCATTAATCCTCTACACACATCAAATCTCCTCCCTCTCCAAAGTACTCAGTTTTTTGGCAAAGCACAAACCAGAGCTCCGACTTGGGCACTTTTCTCAGCCTTAGAAGGCAAACTCGCATCCTACAGACATCAGAGGAAGTGAACTACCTGACAACAACCTCCCCTTGACCCAAGGATCGTTGAAGAAGTGCCAGCAAGATCGAATAGTGAAGCAGCTTCATCGGTCCGAAGTTGCCCTATTTTGGCTTACCTGAATTGGGTAAATTCAAGCCTCCTATGGACAAACCAAGCCTTCACTTATCCCCTAAGGCCATCACATGACCTCTCTATAGGAGAAAGGTAAGCCAATTCGGCCCTCCTCCATTATTGCAGTTCGGTTCTAGAGAGAAAAAGTGATAGATTTTGTTGATCAATTCCCATTGATACTGACACCAATTGTCAAAATTTTTGATCCTAGAAGGACCCTGAGGACAAGATCTAACTTCCCAGATCAAGAACTCAGATTGTCCTCGAAAGTAAGCTTTCGAATCTTTCTCTCTCTACGTACAATTATCTAGCAAAACTCCGTTTGAGCTTGTTTTGGACCCAAATTCTGCAATTCAAAGTTCAATTAGATTGTATGGAAGTGTAGAAACTGATCCACAACATCAATTGGAAAACTTAACTCTATTTAAATGACCAATTTGAAGAAATCAAATTCGGTCAATATAAAGGGGTGAAATTGAGGGAAGAATTTGGGCAAAATTGGGAATTTCTCAAAATTGAATGTCAATTGGCAATGCGAAAGATGTTGGTGGACCAATTGGTCAATTTTTGAAAGAATTGAGACCAATTGGCCATTTTTGGAACTTAGGGGCAAAACGGTAATTTTATAAAAGTTGGGGGAAATTTTGGAAATTTGAGCCCATATACCATTTTGAGGACATTAAGGACCCAATAGGGATATTGGAAGCCATGGGGACTTGATTGAAAGTAAGTGAGCTTTTGGGTACCTAAAGTCAAAGATTTTGGATTTTAGGGACCTAATTGCAATAAGGCAAAAATAAGGGTCTAAATTTAAATACATGGAAATTGAGGGCCTATTTATGCCAAGTCGTTCGTTATAAGGATACTCAAACCATGTAGGAACGAATTTGGATAAGGACGTGAGCAAAGGAGCTCGAGTAGGACTTGGACAGCTGATTGGGGATGAACACGTCATAGTCATCAGGTGAGTGGGAATTTTATACATCATACCAATTCGGATGATGAGCTCACTTTTATGAAAGGATAAACCTACTTACTGGTTGTGAGTGAGAACTTTATACATCATAACGATAGGAATGATGAGCACACTTTAATTTGAAAGACCACTATGAGTGGGTTTACTAACATCATACCCGGTTGGGATGATGAGCATGTTTTAAATTAAAAACCACTGTGAGTGGGAATTTTATACATCATACCAATTGGGATGATGAGCTCGCTTTTATGAAAGGAAAAACCTACTTACCGGTTGGGATGATGAGCACACTTTAAATTGAAAAACCACTATGAGTGGGATATTTTATATGTCATACCCGGTGGGGTGATGAGTATACATTTATTAAGTTAAAAACCTATTTAGTGGTAGTGAGTGGGGATTTTGCACGTCATGCCTGGTTGGGATGATGAGCACCATTTTGAAAATGATTATCCACTTGTGAGTGGACCTACTTCTACCATCATAATTGATTGGTGTGATGTGTACCTTGAGCTAAAAACCATTTGTTGAAAATGTTCTCCCCTGACTATATGCAAATGCTTAAACTCTTTGGAAAACTTTCCTAACGAGAGCTAGAATAGCTCCAACAGGCATGGGGCCTCAAATTTGAACTCATAGGGCTCAAGGCCCAGTTTTGAAAATTTTGTGAAGTGGGCCCAAGGCTAGAGGGCACGGGGTTGAGCCCGTAAACAAACATGAATAAGAAGAGCCATGAAAACTCTCAAAAATGGAAATGTTTGTGTGATTTTCCGTGTTACCAAGTTAGGAATGACAAGGCTCAAAGGGCTAGTGGTAGTGCACCAAGACTAGGTCGATAAACCATCAGGCAAATAACTACAAGTTGGGTCGAGTGTTAGGTCGTTGGACCGTCGACACCAAAGATAATGGTTATATGTGAAAACTATTGTTTGTGCATGCACTTTGATTTGGGACCATCAAGACGCCCATAAGGGGTAGTGATAGGTCCCAAGGACTGATGGACGACATGGGGGCAATAAGGGTAGGAGAAGCTACTTTGTTTAGGGGTTCTCATCGTACCAGTTAGTCATGAGCTACTGTGTTTGGGCTTCTTGTGCATGAGACTTGGGTGGAGGCAAGATGAGGTCTCCATCCTCATACAGACATGAAGAGATGTTGAGTTTGAGGACCTGGCACTTAGGACATCGCTCAGACGCAAGGTAGAAGTCAGGGACTTCTATCATGGTGGATGGTAAAGACATTTAGATCCACAAGTGGGTGCAATGGGCGTGCTGCATTGACAACAATTATACCCTTCATGATAATGGGCATGTGTATGTTTGCTAAACGCCTCCCGAGGAAAGGGGATGTACTAAAAGAGCTAAACACACATAATAATTGAAAATGGTGAAAGCATTGAAAAACAAATGAAAGATTTTGGGAATGATTTTAATAAACTAAATATTATTTTTGAAAACTCACTCCCAACACTTGCTCACTAAGTTGTAGAAACTCACCCCCTCCCTTTACCCCTTTTCAGGAAAAAGGAGACCAATCTTAGAGGTTTCTCACAGCTCAACCCTAAGTTAGGTATGCAAGTTTTAAGCTATTAAGTTTTGTATAATGCTATTCCAGGAAATAAGGTCAAAAGTTACACTTGACTCCTCGTGACCTCAAGAGGGAGTGACCCTTCTTAGACCAAAGGGAGTGGTTGGTTGCTCAAGGGGTTTTGACCAAACAGGGTCGAGGCGTGCCAGGACGGTTGTTAGAGCTCTGGGTATGGGTGGCTAGTGCTCATCAAGGGGATCCTCCTAGGATAAAATTTCACGTTAATTACTAGCTTGGATAAGGAGAATTTCATTAGCAATTTTTGTTATGTAATTTTACTATCCCAATGAGGGTAGGCAAAATTGGCTTACCACAAAGGTTTAGGGAGGTCGAGATTTTGTCATGAGAAGCCATGGAAGGGTCGGCCTAGTCTCATGGGGTCAGTGGTGGTCAAAATTTAACTCAAAATCTTTTTCCTAAATTATGTCACCGAAGTGGATGTACTGTGCAGCCTCGTCAGAGCTTCTCCAGTAACCTTCAAGCTGAATAGAGTATGCATGAAGGTGGAGTAATTCTTTAGGATTCTAGAGAACTAAATTCCACGGTTAGAGGTTGAAAATATGGTCGATGTCGGAGCTCTATTTTGAGGATGGTTAGAATCTGGAGCTGTTCAGGTTCTTTGATCAATGAAAGAGTTTGGAGGATGAATGGAGAGGAGCTCAGGGACTGACCGTTCTAGCCATCTATCCATCAGTCGGCCATTAACTCGTTGATTTAAGGCCATGTCAGAGCCATTTAAAGACTTGCTAGAGTTATGGTATCGGTCCTTCTCCCTTCCTATTCATAAGTCTGAAGGAAGAAGACAACACTTCGTGCGCGCATGCGAGCTTCGCGTATGCGGGCTGCCACATGTCATGTTGTGATTGGCTAGCGTCATTGACACGACCACTCACTCAGCATCCGAGTCACCCATTGACTGGACACGTGGCTAGCATCATGAAATTGTCGTTCAGCCATCCAATTTTTGAAAATTGCACAAAAGTCCCCCAAAATTCCCAAATTGAATTTCATCTTCTTCCCCAATGCAAGCACATTAAGCTTCAGATCTTACCGCGTCCAATTAGCAGACTGTAAGTCCTTTTTCTTTGATTCTTGCCTTTATTCACCTCCTCCAACTCCCCTTGATCATCTTACACTTAAAATTTCTGAATTTAGTTGAGTTTTATGCCCTGTCAGATCATCGCTGAAAAATTCACAATACAGAGAGAAAGCTTGTGTTTCTTATCGATGGAGGGTCGGCGGGCGAAGCTTGAGGTGGGGGCAGCTAGAGCTACTCGAGGGGGATCTAGCAGGACCGAATCTTGCTACAATTTGTTGCTATCCTGTGGGAATTTGAAAAGAGAAGTTTTAGGTATTCCAACTAGGGGAGGCTGAATTGAGCTTATCACGGCTTGTAGGGGTGTCATGGATGGTCTTAGGCGGTCAAAAGGGGCGAGTGGCATCGGGTAGCAACTCGCTACTTTGAGCTCTAGAGCAGCTTCACTGTTTAATTCTCTATGCACTTCCTCGAGCATCTTCTGGATGTTCTGAGCAGCTCTGGAGCTAGAGAACTCTTCCCTGATTCCAATGCCCGTCGTCGGAGCTCTGGTTTGCAGCTCGCCGGAAAATTCACACTTCTTCTTCTTCGCTCGATTATGGGATGTTGAGAATGAATGAGGGGTGTTCTTTATAAAGGGACTCAGCAACTGTTTAGGCTACCCACCAGCATAAGACTTCACCTCCATCTCGGTCATCGACAACCTCACCGAAGAGTTTTTCAAGTCATTAGAGAATCTAACTTTTTCAACGACTCTCTCTCTCTATTCTCTATTAGCATCTGAAGGTTGAAGATGATGATGTGGTGGTCATACCACATGGCACACTATGATTGGTTAGTTTTTCTAACGTGGAGTGCCAGCTCAGCCGCCGCGTCAACTGTTTACCCATTGACCGAACACGTGGCAGTCTCTCATTAGTTGCTCGTGTCTATGTGGTGTGCTGGTGGGAGCTAGCTGTCCGTTGACCGGACACGTGGCAGCCTCCCATTGGTTGCCTGTGTCTGCATGACATTTGACGTGGCACTAACTGTTAGTTGACAGTTGTCCGTTTGTAGGTTCGGTCCGACCGAGTTCACTGTCTAAAATTCAAAAATCGACCGGTTCAAACCAGGTTTGACCATTTTTTTTAAATTTAAAAATTTTTAAATTCATCTAAACTAATTTTCTATATAATATGGTCTCAATTTTCCAAATTGACATTTTTAAGCCACGTAGAAAAATGAATTTGTGAATCGGTTCACAATGGTTCATGCCGATTTGGTTCGGTTCGGGTCTGGTTCACCACGAACCAGTTTGGTTCTATCCTCAATTCCATTCTCTGGTTCTTTCATTACATTTTTGTGAATTTTTGGTCATTTGGGATTTTCTATTCTCTCACATTAGCTATTGTTTGTTCATTATACGACTCATTTCTTCATGTATAAACCTATACCGGCCTCTTTTTCCCGGTTTTCTTTGGTTCCAACGGACGGGTTTTACAGCCATCATACAACCTCAACTGAGCTAAAAGGTAAGTCAATTCAGCCCTCCTCAGTCGTTGTAGGTCAGAGTAGGAGCGAGAAACTGCAAAATTTCACTAATGAAATTCTCCTCAAGCTTAATTGTAGGAATTTTTTATCCTAGAAGATAACTCAGGAAGAGAGCTACATTCCCTGATAGAGAGCTCGGACCGCTGCACCTCCGATGGTAAGCTTTCGAAGCTTTCTCTCTCTATGCAGAATTTTTTGGCAAAGCTCTGTTTGAGCACGTTTTGGCCTCAATTAATGCGATTCAAAGCTCAATTGAATCGTATGGAAGTGTAGGAATCGATTTAACCCTGATTTAATGGTCAATTTGAAAAAATCAAATTAGGATAGTTTGAAAGGGGGGATTGGGGGAAACTTTTGGGGAAAATTGGGGATTTCGTAAAATTAAGGGACCTCTTTGCAATTTTCCAAAATTGAGGGTTAATTGGCCATGAAAAAGATGTTAGAGGACCAATTGGTCAATTTTTGGAACAATTGGGGCCAAACTTCCATTTTTTGAAAGTAAGGGCAAAATGGTAATTTTTGGAAAGTTAGGGACCAAATTAGAAATTTTGAAAACTTGAGCCCATTATATAATTTTGAGAAAAATAAGGACTTAAAGGGAAATTTTGGAAAACTTGGGACTCAAATTGGGCAAACATGGGCATTAGGGACCTAAGTGTTATTAATCGAAAATATTGAGTCTATGCTTTTATGCCAAACTGTGAATGATAAGGCTGTTCAAACATGTGTAGGGACACGTGTGACGAGAATGCAGGCAAGAGTAAGCTCACATAGAATTGGAAAACCTACCGAGGACGAACACGTCACGGTTATCGGGTGAGTGTGCTTACTCACATCATACCCAATTAGGATCATGAGAATTTTAGAAATGAAAAACCACTTATAAGTGGAATTTTGACATCATACTCGGATGGAGTGATGGGCAAATGAAGCTAAAACCTACTTACTAGTTGTAAGTAGTGAAAATCATACTCAATTGATATGATGGACTTCCTTGAAGGAAGGAAAAACCCGCTTGCCAGTTGTAAGCGGAGGTATCATCACACCCAGTTGGTGTGATGAAGTGAAAATTATATTTTTGTCAGAAGTGTTCTCCCCTGACTGTGTCAATGCTTAAACTCTTTGGGAGACCTTCTTAACGAGAGCTAGATTAGCTCAGATAGGCTAGAGGCTTTGATTTTTGAACTTGTAGGGCTAAATGCCCGGTTTTGGAAAATCACATGCAGTGGTCCCAAGGCCAGTTAGCACGAGCAGGAGCTCGTAAATAAAAATGAGATATGAAAGCCATGAAAATTATTAATGAAATGGTTGTGTGATTTCTCCATAGTACCAAGTCAGTACTCATTGGACTGGCGGCAGTGTGTTAGGGCTAGGTTGACAGACTAGCCTAGACAAACAGTTGTAGGTCGGGTTGAGGGTCGGGGTCGTTGGACTAGTGGCACCAAAGATAAATGGCTATGTGAAAACTATTATTTTGTGCAAGCACTTAAGGTTCAGGACCATCAAGACACCCAAGAGGGGTAGTGATGTGTCCTAAGGGTTACCGGACGACATGGTGGAGATAAGGGCAGATTGTTGTGCCAGTAGCTAGGATGGGGTTAGGGCTAGGTTTTCCAATTCTATGTGTGCGTTATGGCTAGGTTGCACATGAGATCGGGGTGGGGTCGGGATGAGGTCTCTATCGTCATACGGACACGGAGTTGCTTTCGGGTCTGAGGGTTAGATGTTGTGAACAATCACTCAGACCCAGGGTAGAAGTGGACGGGCTTCTATCTTGGTGGCCGGTAATGTCACTCTGAACCACAAGTGGGTGCAGTGGACGGGCTGCACCTGTGAATGTGTGTTCCCTTCCTAATGAAGGGCATGTGTTGAATGTTAAACACACCTAATGTGGAAATGAAGAAAAAGGTTTTGAAAAAACCAAAATTTGAGGAAAGATCATTCTTAAAGGAAATAAGGATACAAGCACACTTTTGATTAAAACTGTATTTATGAAAACTCACTCCCAACAACCATTCACTGAGTTTTAGAAACTCACCCCCTCTTTTACATCCCTTTTCAGGAGGAGAAACATGAACAAAGAAAACACTCGAATCTACCCTCTGTCAGGTATGCTTAAAAGTTCTTTTACATCCTTTTACATCCCTTTTCAGGATTAGAGAAACATGACCAAAGAAAACACCCATCTGTCAGGTATGCTTAAAATTTCTTTTAAGCTTGCATTTTTATTGATTTATGCTATTCTAGTGAACAAGGTTTAAATTATGCTTGGCTCCTCTTGATTGAAGGAAGGGGGAACCCCTCTTAAACCAAGAGAGCGATGGGTTGATCACGGGGATCCGACCAAATTGGGTGGGGGCGTGACAACTCTTACCTTGCCTCACACATTAATGGGCTATACCACATCGGACACTAGAGTGTGAGAGTCGCAATGTACTCTTACCACAACCAGCACCTCTCAAGTATCGTCTCCCAGCTAGGTGTCTCGGTATCCAGGGACATGGCAACCTCACCCCCATTCCCTCACACATTAATGGGCTAACTGAGGCCCTAAACAAAACACAGGCTACACATAACCTTATGCATAAAAAACATGACTGGAATATCCGATCGCTTGGGCAATACCAGACTGGTAAACTAGAGTGTGGGAGCCCGCAAGTGCACTAATACAAGAACCGACACATCTTGAATATCATATCGTAGTTGGGTGTTTCAGCACCCAGCATCAAGGTAGCCTTGCTACCACTCCTTCACACAACCATGGGCTATTGAAGCCCCAAAACATATATCACCAGGAGTGTATCATCGCTTGAAAGATACCAAACTAGGAAACTAGAGTGTGGTTGTTGTGAATACTCTACCACAACTGACCACCGTAGGTGTTGTCTCACATCTAGGTGTATCGGCAATCGGGGTCATGGTCGCATTACAGCCACTCACCAGCCCATGCTCCTTACACATGTAACTCAATTACGTCACTGTCTCGTCATAATGGTGTACTGGGACGGTACTCGTACATCATCCAGGTGCCCTAGGGAAACATGGAAAATTACAAAAATTTCTCCCCAATCTCATTTCTATTTTCTACTCAGGCGACGACACAAATTCTTAGGCATCCATCCATCGCCCCACTCTCTTATATTGGTATTCATAACAAGTAATACCATGACTCATGGCCATGCCCCTTGCATACATGGTCAGGTCACGTAATGGTTCTTACCGCATCTCATTACTGGGAGCTCATTGCATCACTCGTCTGACTCCCTAATTCACACAACATAATCATGCATCAATAAATCATGCTTATGACATGGATATACTCAGGAGTCTCATCCTTCACAAGACTGACTCACCATGCAATTTAATAAAACCTGGGAGTCTGACATGTCACTAGGTCATCTCCTCAAATCACATGGTGGGCATCTTGACCTAGACTCAGGTCTCATAGCCTAACATATGCCCTAGTCACTCCACTTAGCATAAAACATGGCAAACAATCAATTTAGGAGCCCGAGTTGTCACTTAGTCATGTCCTCATAACACATAATTAGAGCATCATGCTCCATACTCGGGTCCTACTACCTCTCCCGTGCCCGGTCACTAAATTTAGCATGTGCATGTCAAACTCATAAGTTAGGAGCCCGACCTATCACTAGTAGTCTTCTAATAATTTGGGCATCATGCCCCAACATCAAGGTGTCCCACGACCTAGCCCGTGCCCAATCACAAAATTTTAGCATGCAATATAACAATGATACTTATTTGGGAGATTGACCTATCACTCGACCATCTCCCCAATTTCACAACAATGACCCAAGGCCTAACAATTCCTGGTTCCTTGGAACCGCACTCATGTCATTTACCTCGGTCTCATGACATGTCCTTCAATGATTCATTAACAATTACATTTGCTTTAGTGGGCATGATCTTAGTTATTTTTCACTTCTTATATGAGTTATTGGCCTAACTTTCTACTCATGGTGCACAAACATCTGCAAACTTAAGTATGCTCCAATCAGTCTAATTAGACTCGCCGTCAACACCCACTCACCTCTTTTCCCATAACTTGTCTATTCCATGAGATTCCTAGAATCCTTTATTAGTTCTGCTAGCATGCTTCTTGCAGCCTCTGCAAGGTTAAGAAATCAACAAGTAATCTTCACTTATGTCCATTAACAATTTAACCTATCGTATTTTTTCTACAGTTTTACGGTCTAACCCTTTCAGGTCGCAAATTACCCACCTCATTAATTGGTAACCCAACCCTCAATTTAACTGTCACGCCCCGACTCGATTTGGTTGGATCCCCGTGATCAACCCACCACTCTCCCGATCTACTAAAGGGTTTCCCCTTATATTATAAACCGTAAAGAGTAAGGCGTTATTTAGACCTGCACCTTTTTCCAGGAATATCATAAATCAAAACTGCATAGTAATTTAAATTAATCATACTTGTCTTGTAGGCATTTAATTGCACCAGTCTTTTAAGGTTCGGCTTTCCGGGACTTCCTGATAGGGGTATAAGGGAGGGGGTGAGTACAACTACTCAGTGAATGCTATTCAAATCTTTTGACTTTCAAGAAAAACATTTATATGGAGTGTGCCAGACTCCTTTCTTTTCAAAAATTCCTTCATTTAAAATTTTGGGTTTTTCCATTATTTCTTAGTTACCGGTGTATCATCACCCAACACACATCTTTAATCATGAAAGTTACACATATTCGCAAGCCAGTATCACTACTGAACCCGCTAGTGGCTTCGAAGTGACTTTTCCTGCCACCCGGATAGAAGTATGACCACTTCCAACCTAGGAATGAGTGGATGTACGCGACATCCGATCCACAATCCTAAAATCATTTCTTCATTTCCGTATGAGGATAGAGACCTCATCCTGTCCCCACCCTAGTCTCATGCGCTTGGTGCTACTCCAAATTTCGCATAGACAACTAGAACGACGAACTGCCCTTATAGCCACCAGGTCATCCAGTGCCCTTAGGATGCATCACTACCCCTCATGGGCATCTTGATGATCTCGTACTCACAATGCATGCACAAACAATGTTTTCTCATATTTCCATGTAATCTGTGGTGCCACTAGTCTAACGGCCCCGACACTCAACTCAAACCGCAGTTGTTTGTCTTGACTGGTCCGTTGACCTATCATGTCGCATTGCCGCTAGTTGACTAAGCATGTCGGTCCTATCTTGGTACCATGGCCAAACAATTCACTTATTAAGTTTTATGGCACATATATCATGTTCATTTACGAGCTCCTGCTCGTGCCAACTAGCCTTGGGCCCACTGTACGAGATTATAAAAATTGGGCATCTAGCCCCCAAGTTCTAAAACCGAGGCCCCCGGCCTATCAGAGCTATTCGAGCTCCTATCGAGAAGGTCTCCCAAATTGTTTAAGCATTCGCACACAGTCAGGGGAGAGCACTTCCGACAAAACATATGTTTTCTCTATACATTATACCGCCCGGGTATAAGGACACCTCCGTTCATAACCGATGAACGGGTTTTCAACTTCCTTCGAGGAAGTCTCATCATACCAATCGGGTATGATCTACCTACAACCGGTAAGTAGTTTATCCATATGATTTTCACATCACTTCCTCTAAGTAGTGATGTTTAAAATACCACTCAATAGTGGGTTTTCATACCGAGGTACTTATCATTCCCAACCGGGTATGATATAAAATTTCCACTCACAACCGGTAAGTGGTTTTTAAATTTTAAGTTCTGTTTATCATCCCAACCGGGTATAATGTTAATAAACTCACTCACACGTTAACGCAATGAATTCCACTAGACCGATTCTTTGTATTCAAGCGAGCTCGTCCATGCTGGCGTTCCCGGTATTTCACGTTCCTACACGATATAAACATCCTTGTTCATTATCACTTAGCGTAACAGCCTTCATTCAATTCCAATGAATGAGAAAACCCAAACTTTTATGTATTTGCAATTAGGTCCCTAAAGTTATTTCTCTTTAACTTTAAGTCCCTAATGTCAATTTTTTTTCCTCAAATTAAGTCCCGTAACTTTTAAAATTTATCTTGAGACCTCAATTTATTCAATTTCACCAAAAAGGGTTAAATTTCCCAAATTTCCAATTTGGTCACCCAATTTTTCCAAAATTACCATTTTTCCCTTCATTTACAAAAATGGTAAGTTTAGCCCCCAAAATTCCAAAATTCCTTGATTGGTCCTCCAACATTGTTTTCATGCCCAATTGACCCTCAATTTCATAAAATTGCATTTTGGTCCTTTAAATTTTGAAAAATCCCCAATTTCAACTCTTGAACACTACCGAATTTGATTTCATAAAATTGACCGATCAAACACTTCTAATTGTTGAAATTGGAGTTGAAATTGAGTTTCTACATGTTCATATGATTCTAAGAAACTTTAAATCGTAGATTTTAACACCGGAACGAGTTCAAACGGAGTTTCGCCGAAAAACAGACTGTAGAGAGAGAAAGCTTTGATTTCTTGTCGGTGAGGGCACGGCAATCCGAGCTTTTAATCTAGCAGATAGCTCTCATCTTGAGGTTCATCATAGAATCAAGAATCGCATCAATTGATGCCAAATTGAGTTAGAATTTCATTATAGAAATTCTGTCGGTTCTCTCTCTAGCACCGACCGGAAATTGCAGAGGGGAGCCTAATTGTCTTACCTTTCATTTGTAATTCGGCCGTGAGAGGGCTGAGGAAGTGTTGGGAAGGCTTGTTTTGGCCTGAGGAGGGCTCGAAATGGACAATTTCAACTCGGTCGAAACAGGGCAGCTTCGGTCCATCGAAGCTGCTTCACTGTTCCATCATTTAAGTGCTTCTCTAGTGATTCTCGAATTGACTAGAGTTTGCTATCAGATAGGTAACTTCTCCCCAGTTCTAAAGAGCCCAACCTCTCCTTTTGAGGTTAAGAAAAATGTTCAAGTCAAAGCTCTGGTTTAAGCTTCACCGAGAAATGGAGCATTAGAGAGAGAGAGAGAGGTGTTCGGGTGTGAGGAAAATCACCAATAGGTCACCCATCCTCACACTACTCTCAGGCAAGCATGCTTAACTTCAAAGTTCTTATGGAATATCGTTCACCTGAGCCAATTTGATTTTTGTCTTCTAAATTATCTTAAGTTTCTTTTCCAAGGTTTAATGACCCCTCTAGATCACCCGAGAGTTGTAATTTCCTAAATTGCCCATTCACAATTGATCGGGTTTGTGAACCGGTTCAATTTTCTCACTCGGATTGATCGGTTCCCTTCTCGATTTTCCTTAGCTCAAAAGGGTGGGGTTTACAACTCTCCCCTCCTTTTAGGAGTTTTGTCCCCAAAACTTAATTAGCAACCTTGTATGAGGAATCGTTTCCTTTTATGCTCCTTTTTTTGTTTGCTTAACATGCAAACTCTTCTCTCATTCTTTCAATTAGCCCTTTTTACAACCTTCACTTAAGGAATTCCTTTTTCCTTTGTATTATTTACTCCCTCCAGGGAGTTTGTCATAACTAGACATACCCTACTTCAGGGTATGCTCTTAGATTTTATCTCTTTCTTTGCTTAGAGCAACATTCTTCCCCTTGAGGTTCTGCACTCAAGATTGGAAATTCTAAGATAACTAACCATTTCTGTGTCTAATTAACCACTTGGTCATTGAAACCCTTAGCTCAACATCCTTTAGAGCATTACATACCTATTTTCACGGATTTCTTTATCATCGCTTTTATGTCCCATTTCGACCCTTGCTTCATTTGTTGCTCATTACAAATCAGTCCAATTTATGTTTGACTTTGTCATGCTTATTAGCAGACTCTTCCTTACTTTGAGTCATATTCTCATCAGGATTCTTGGGCTTACATGCCCTTTACAGCATTGCATTTTCTAGGATTTGTCTCTGTCCATTAGATTTCTAGAACATCTCCTTGAGGATCTCTCTTAGCTTTTTTGACCTTTCAGGAATCATATAACTTCATCACTCCTTTCTTTTGATAGCATTCATTAACTATCCTTTTTACCGTTATCCTCTCATCCATCATGCCTTTGAAGTTATGTCTCACATAACCGCATGGATTTCTCTTACCTACTCATCTTTTCCAAACATTTTTATTGGGGGTCCTTTCAATTCCAATCTTTGGGTTTCCTGATGATTATTGACATACGAGGACTTTTCCCTTCTTATGTCCTTTCTCTTCTTTAGCGACATCCCTTATTCAATGACTTCCTTTTTCCTTAATCCACTCTTACTTGCTCGTGACCATTTTACGATTCATTATTTCGAGTTGACTTCTTTCGGTCTACATGTCGTTTGCTTGGTTTGGGGAGTTTCCCCTTTTTACAGTTTCATCCTCTACTATTTCCTTCAAGGTAGAGACTTTCATCTTAGGAATTACATGTTCAAGCTTCTTACCATTTCTTTAAGGTTTCCTTTCTTCATCTCCTTACACCCTTTTCATATTGGGGCATTTGCCCGCTTTTAGTCCTCCATTGTCTTAAACTTTTCCCATTCCATCCCTTATTCCTTATTTGAGTAGTTTATTAGTCTTATTTTCGGTACTTCATATTATGTTTAGTCGTTCACTCTTTAGGCTTTATTATACGTGTGTGGACTACGGACTGTCTTACCAATCAAGGTTATTCCTCCATAACTACATCTTAATTGGAGGGCTTACTTTCCCAACATTTCTCATACGTTCTTTCCTTCCTTACCTTATTATGGATAGTCCACTTATTCTTACTTGCCACAACATCTCTTAATATGCTTCCTTGGGTTTCTTTTACTTTAGCATGCATTTTATTTGTGAATTTGTCTCCTCACCTCTCGTCACTAGGTTTCGCTTATTCTTTATTACATCATGTATCCTTTCTTAAGATTTCCTTATTTGGGAGGATTCTTACCCTTTTCTCCCGTAATTTCTTTTTCATACATCCTTGAAGACACCTAACTTTAAACGATGTCCCTTGATGCTATTCTTGTATGCTTACCTCTACTCTTGAGATCCTATGGATACGTTTTTTGTACTTCATTCTCATTCTCACTTGTACCTCAGCACATGTCTAGAGCTCGCATCCACCTAGTTTAAAAATCCCTTGATTACCCTTCAAGAGGTTCATTTAACCGTCTCAAGACTTTATAGTTCCTGTTCTGACCATTGATTTCTTTTAAGGATTTTCATTCATTCTTCTTTTCCAATGATTTACCCTTTTCACTTCTCCATTCTTTATCGTGGTCTAAATCCCTGGTTTTTCTCGAATACCAGTTCTTTAACTACCTCCTTCACACTATTTTTCTGATCCAATCATTTGGGCAGTTGTATCACTCGTCCTTCATGCTTGTCCTTTTGTTCTTCATAGAATGTAGTCTTTACTATATCTCAGTCTTTCTTAGGATTCTATAAATTCCCTTTAGTTGCCCACTGCTAATAGTTTCTTCTTTCTACTTGGTTTTCCTACACTCTCCCAACAGTTCACACAAAACCATCACGATACTTCCTTCTGTTGAAACATTTCCCTATTAAGGGTTGGTTTCTTGCACTCCACATTGTGTCCATCCACCCATCAATAATTCCTTTAGTTTAATTTCCTTCTTAGGACCTCATTTTTCCTTGGTACTCGACTTTTCCATCTCAACTAACATTTTATTTGTGAGCTTATCATTCCTTCTATTTCGGTTGGTTCCATTTCCTCTCAATTGGAATACACATGTCTTTTCGGGGCTTCCTTCCTTTGTAGAATTCTTTCCCTTTCTCCAGACATTCCTTTTTACATTTGCTCTGGGGGATTTCTACCCTTGACATTGTCTTCTCCTATTTACCTTTACTCCTCATGTCTTGCAGGCACATCTTTTATACTCTATCCGCATCCTCATTCATACCCAATACCTGTCTATTTCCTTAAGGAGTGTACAAATCTTCCTTGTTTCAAGATTTCTTGATCATTATGTGAGAGGCTTGCCTATTCCTTTCTTGGCTTGAGTTTAGTTGTTAATTTGGCCCTTTTGGTCCCTTTAAGGATTTCTTTCATCCTTCTCTTTCTGAGTATTTGACCTTTCTGCCTCTCTCTTCTTTGTCAAAACTTATATTATGGTTTTTCCATGTATTAGCCATTTAACTGCCCCATCTCCACTAGTCCCTTGGTTTTGGTTTTCTTAATGCAGTTGTCTTCTCGAGTACTCCTGTCTTTAACGTCCATCTCACTCACCTTTTTATAACGTTTCTTGGGATGGTATCCATTCGGATTTCCTATAGCTGTGAGGGCATCTTCCATGGGAAGTATTATTCTAAATCATAGTGGTGTGGGACGGTACTTCATTTCATGACCTATTTCCTTTGTACCTTATAATAGGTTGTTCATTGTTTAGTTACCCTGAAGTTCTCCTAGACTCCTTTCCATGACGATTCTTTTGTCATGCCTTCCTTGTATATTAATCTCCTTTATATCCATGGTGTCTTTTGTTTAGGTATTTTTCTTGGGGGTATCTTCCTAACAAGATTACATCCTTTGATAGACAAAGTTTTTAGGAATTTGGAGTACTTTATAAACCGAGGAGTACAATTGGCCCTATTACAGAAAGTGGTCAAAAAATAAGGAGCTACGGGGTTCTTCATAAACACTTAGGTAAGGTTATACACCATTTACTAACGTATGTAGCTTCATGCTTGGCTTCCTTTATTCATAGAGTTGTGCCCTCAATAGGTCCTAGCACATTCTCCGGGATACTTCTTCATTTGGTCTTTGGAGATTTCTACCATGCCTCAAGCATTTGGGAAGCTTCTAGGGTTGTCGTCCTACAAGGACAGGGTACTGAGCAGAGTCATCCCTATTTTTCTTGGTTCGTCTCCTGGGAGCCATCTGAAAATTTTTAGATAAATCCTATCAGTTACTATATTTTCTAGTCTTAATTATGTATTCGAGGAAACAAGCTCTGATACCACTCTAGTTGTCATGCCCCGACCCGGTTTGGTCAGATCCCCGTTATCAACCCGCCACTCTCCTGATTTACTAAAGGGTTTCCCCTTATATTATAAACCGTAAAGAGTAAGGCGTTCTTTAGACCCTCACCTTTTTCCAGGAATATCATAAATCAAAATTGCATAGTAATTTAAATTAATCGTACCTGTCTTGCAGGTGTTTAATTGTGCAAGTCTTTTAAGGTTCGGCTTTCCGGGACTTCCTGAAAGAGGTATAAGGGAGGGGTGAGTACCACTACTCAGTGAATGGGATTCAAATCTTTTGGCTTTCAAGAAAAATATTTATATGGAGTGTGCTACACTCCTTTCTTTTCAAAAATCTCTTCATTTAAAAATTTGGGTTTTTCCATTATTTCTTAGTTACCAGTGTGTCATCACCCAACACACATTTTTCATCATGAAGGTTACACACATTCGTAAGTCAGTATCACTACTGAACCCGCTAGTGGCTTCGAAGCGACTTTTCCTGCCACTCGGATAGAAGTACGACCACTTCTACCCTAGGAATGAGTGGATATACGCGACATCCGACCCACAATCTCGAAATCACTTCTTCATGTCTGTATGAGGAAAAAGACCTCATCATGTCCCCACCACGGTCTCATGCGCTTGGTGCTACTCCAAATTTCACACAGACAGCTGGAACGACGAACTGCCCTTATAGCCACCAGGTTGTCTAGTGCGCTTAGGATGCATCACTACCCCTCATGGGCATCTTGATGATCTCGTACTCACAATGCA
This sequence comes from Trapa bicornis, assembly GCA_030064425.1. NCBI lineage: Eukaryota > Viridiplantae > Streptophyta > Magnoliopsida > Myrtales > Lythraceae > Trapa > Trapa bicornis. The sequence goes on along the minus strand of CM057761.1, from coordinate 8,757,484 downwards.
TGCACAAACAATATTTTCTTATATTGCCATGTAATCTATGGTGCCACTAGTCCAATGGCCCCGACTCTCAACTCAACCCGTAGTTGTTTATCTTGACTAGTCCGTCGACCTGTCATGTCGCACTGCCGCTAGTTGATTGTGCATGTTGGTCCTACCTTGGTACCATGGCCAAACAATTCACATATTAAGTTTTATGGCATATATATCATGTTCGTTTACGAGCTCCTGCTCGTGCCAACTAGCCTTGGGCCCACTGTACAAGATTTTCAAAATCGGGCATTTAGCCCCTAAGTTCTAAAATCGAGGCCCCCGGCCTATCAAAGCTATTTGAGCTCCCGTCGAGAAGGTCTCACAAATTGTTTAAGCATTGGCACACAGTTAGGGGAGAGCATTTCCGATAAAACATATGTTTTCTCTATCCATTATGCCGCGCGGGTATAAGGACACCTCCGTTCATAACTGATGAACGGGTTTTCAACTTCCTTCGAGGAAGTCTCATCATACCAACTGGGTATGATCTACTTACAACTGGTAAGTAGTTTATCCGTATGATTTTCACATCACTTCCTCTAAGTAGTGATGTTTAAAATACCACTTAATAATGGGTTTTCATATCGAGGTACTTATCATTCCCAACCGGGTATGATATAAAATTTCCACTCACAACCGGTAAGTAGTTTTTAAATTTTAAGTTGTGCTCATCATACCAACCGGTTATGATGTTAGTAAACCCACTCACCCGTTAACGCAATGAATTCCACTATACCAGTTCTTTGTATTCACGCAAGCTCGTCCATGCTGGCATTCCCGGTATTTTGCGTTCCTACACGATATAAACATCCTTGTTCATTATTACTCGGCATAACAACCTTCATTCATTTCCAATGAATGAAAAAACCCAAACTTTTAGTTATTTGCAATTATATCCCGAAAGTTATTTCTGTTTAACTTTAAGTCACTACTGTCGATTTTTTTCTCAAATTAAGTCCCATAACTTTTAAAATTTATCTTGGGACCTCAATTTATTCAATTTCACCAAAAAGGGGTTTAATTTCCCAAATTTCCAATTTGGTCCCCCCAATTTTTCCAAAATTACCATTTTGCCCTTCCTTTACAAAAATGGTAAGTTTTGCCCCAAAAATTCTAAAATTCCTCAATTGGTCCTCCAACAATATTTTCAAGCCCAATTGACCCTCAATTTCTTAAAATTGCATTTTGGTCCTTTGAATTTCGAAAATACCTAATTTTCCCCAATTTTCCCCCAATTTCAACTCTTCAACACTACCGAATTTGATTTCATCAAATTGACCGACCAAACACTTTTAATTGTTGAAATTGGAGTTAAAATTAAGTTCTTACATGTTCATGTGATTCTAAAAAACTTTGAATTGCAGATTTTAACGCCGGAACGAGTTCAAACGGAGCTTCGCCAGAAAACAGACTATAGAGAAAGAAAGCTTCAATTTCTCACCAGTGAGGGCACGACGATCCGAGCTTTCGATCTAGGCAGATAGCTCTCATCTTGAGGTTCATCTTAGAATCAAGAATTGCATCAATTGATGCCGAATTGAGTTAGAATTTCATTATTGAAATTCTGTCGGTTCTCTCTCTAGCATCGACCAGAAATTGTAGAGGGGAGCCGAATTGACTTGCCTTTCAGTCGTAATTCGGCCGTGGGAGGGCTGAGGAAGTGTTAAGAAGGCTTGGTTTGTCCTGAGGAGGGCTCAAAATGGCCAATTTCAACTCGGCCAAAATAGTGCAGCTATGGCCCACAAGAGCTGCTTCACTGTTCCATCATGTCGGTGCTTCTCTAGTGATTCTCAGATTGACTGGAGTTTTCTATCAGATAGTTGACTTCGGGGATGGGGAAAATCACTAGGAGGTCACCCATCCTCACACTACTCCCGGGCAAACACACTTAACTTCAAAGTTCTTATGGAATATCGTTCACCAGAACCAATTTGGTTTTTGTCTTCTAATTTGTTTTAAGTTTCTTTTCCAAAGTTTAATGACCCCTTTGGATCACCTGGGAGTTGTAATTTCCTAAATTGCCCATTCACAATTGATCGGGTTTGTGAACCGGTTCGGTTTTCTCACTCGATTTGATAGGTTCCCTTCCCGATTTTCCTTAGCTCAAAAGGGCGAGGTTTACATTAACCTTCCCTAAAGTTAATTTTATCGGGCTTAAGCATATGCTTTTTTCACTTAGCACTTATTGAAGTTCCCACATTTCCTTTACTAACCATCTAGTGGTTCCATTTTCACCAAATTACCATTTGGTGATTAACTTGTACAAAATTACCATTTTTCCTTATAATTTTCAACTTCTTTTCCTTGGAACTTAGACTTTCCCAAGTCTTTAATTTGGGTCCCTCAAGTTCCCTTGATCCCCATTTTGGTCCCAAATAGGAATTGGAACAATTCCAAGATATATTTCTTATAAATTGCCAAAAGGCCCCCACGTGTTAGCAAATTTACCATTTTCCCCTCTTTGTGAGGACTTGGTTTTGAGATCCATTTGACCACCAAATTTCTCATGTAGGTCTTTAAACATTCTTAAATTAATTTTAGGTTCTTGTACTGCTCAAAAGTTTCCTTTTGGATATGCAAATACTCATTATTGTAGTTTAGTTTTTAACTTTACCTTTATTGAAAATAGGTCCCTAGATCTTCCACAATAGGCAAATCTAGTCCCCAACCTTCACCAAACTTTAAAAATCAACCCCAAAACTTTATTTGACCCCTTATGAAGACCCCACAAAAAGCTCAAATGCATTTGGGTCCCCTAACTTTCAAATCTTTATATTTTGGCCCCCGACCATTGACCCATAACTAAAGTCTCTATAAAAATTACCAAACATAGTGGGGAGGTCCCCCTAGACTCCCTCTAGGTCATCATAAAATTAGTTTGGTTGTGATAAGCTAGAGTTACTCCAATTATGCTTGATTAGGTACATGCAAGCAGACGAGTAAAAGTTAGGTTGAAGTTGGGAACTCACTAGAGGTGGTACGTCGGCCATCGAAGCTGGTGTAGTTCAAAAGCTGACTCCTCTAGAAGTTCATATGAACTTGAATCACCTACATATGTGGTTTGTAGCTCATGAAATTAGTATTTTAGTCAACTCGACCACTTAGCCCGCGATATGAGAGTTAGATGATTTAATTCTCCCTCAAATCTTGCTCAAATCGTGCAAGGTCAGAGGCTGTGGAAAGTTGGTATAAGGAACTCATAAAGTTTTCTCAACTCATGAGGCCCATCGTGGCCATTGGAATTGACCCTTGAAACAACTGTTATGTTTGTGGCCGTCGGAGATCACGTACTCTACGATCTCACCGGAAACTGTATAGTTAGAGTTGAGAGTCAAGAGAGACGGCCTTGGAATGTTGAGAACTCTCACCTTTCTAGGGGTGTCAAGTCGGTCATCGAAGGTGGTCGAATGGCAAAGCAAAGACCTCTGGTAGTTGGGTCGATTGAGTTGGTAGCAACTTTTCAGAGCGTTTTCTAAGCAATATCTGATGGGGAACACCCAAGCTTTATATGGATCTGTTCTAGACTTATGTGGCTATCGATCAATAACCTTCTTTCTTCATTCCATAGCATGTGGCTCTAGGAATAAGTTAACTTTCCTAAGTGGTGGATTCATATTGTCGAGGTGAGTAATCAAGTAAAAATAGGGGAATCCGGGTGAACTATCGGGCGAGGAAGACAACATGTGTGTGTGGTCACGCGTTCGTGTGCCTGGTATCATACACCACCCGGTTTTCCCTCTATAAATCAAGTTTCCAGCAATTTTCTCAGCTGGTTCGGCGATTTTTGGTCAAATCAAACCCTTTCCCGGACAGTTCTTAAGAAAATAAAAATATATAAAAATTCTACATTCAATTTCATATTAAATGTACTTAAGAACCACTAAATTTGGATTTGTTTTATATGCTTAAAATTCGGGGGGTTTTGTGACTACCCCGCCCGAACCCAATCTGTAATGGGTCTTTCCCGGTATTTTCTCAATCCTTGACCTCGTGTTCCAAGACACTCTTAAGGGTCTCTCACACCCCTTTTTACCCCTCCTGGCCTCTCCATCAATCCCTTTTCTCCTTCTAGATTGATTTTACCACCAGATTCACGTTCTACCTCCCTGCTCGATCCCATTGTCTGGTTCAACTTAGCCCAGTTATCTAGTTAGGAGTTCTCGGTCCTACGGCCAGCCCCTCTACCGATGTTGGTGGGCTTAAATAGTATTAAAGCATTTTTCGATCAAAGGAGGCCAAAGTATTTCAATGAGAAATTCGCCGACCACAAATCCCCTTAAAATCATTGCAAAAATCCCACAAACACCCCTCAACCACAATGATTGATTAATAGTAGCCTACAGGATTAAAGGTAAGTTGAGTGGTTGCATTCCTCCGTAAAAGATTGCTTTGTCCTCTCTTTTTTGCCCCTTCCATAAATCAAACATTGCAGCAAGATTCAACCATCTACGAACATGATCAAGATGTCTCCAAACTTGTGGGGAAGTCAACTTTCCACACTTATTGACATCAACCATCGTAGTTGTATCTCTAATGAGGTGTAAGCTTAAACTCGATTATATGTAGTTTTCTGGTGTGGTACCCAAAATGACAAAACTAACATTATTCCAATCGTGGTTGTCAGAACATGACTATAGGAACCTAGGGAACTTATTGAGGTTTATTATAAGAATATGTGTCAAAAATATTTACATTTTTCTCTAGGAAGAAAATATTAGGAACTAAAATGTAAATATTGTAGACTTTGGTACCATTTGGTAATTAAAGTAAAATATATGTCTGAAAAGTGATTTAAAGGACTTTAGAGATCTGAGGAAGAATATTAGGAACTTAAGGACTGGAAGTGATTAATTTAAGAAGGTTAGGGAATTTGTTTGATATAAAGTAATGATTAGGGGTAGAATGGTAATTATATGAGAGTTAGGGCTAAAATGAAATTGGGAGAACTTTAAGGACCAAATTGTAATTAGAAGAATTTTAAGGACAAGAGGGAAATAATGAAAAAATTTAAGGACTAAAATGGTAGTTTAAGAAACTTAGGAACCTAAATGTAATTTTGTAAAAATATAAGGGTAAAATGGCAATTTGGGAAAAAAATTAGGGTCAAAGGGTAATTTTAAGAACTTAGGAGTTTAAATGGTACAAAAGCACCTAGTGGAGACCTAAGGGGAAATTCTAAAGTTAAGTCTTAGAGTAGAATATGTTTAATGGAGAAAAATGTGTAGTTCGATAATTTTTTAAAGTTAAGGGGACAAACAGTGAATTTTGAAGAAAATAGGAAATTATGAAATATCAGTATGAATATTTAGGGATGCATTTAATGGAATAATAGGACTAAGGTGAGAATTATGAATAATTGATGAGGATGTGTAACCCGGTAGGATCCCTCTAGTCGGTAACTAGCAAGATTGAGTAATGAGAGGAAACCACAAACTACTTACTTCGAACATTTTATCAAAAATGTAATGGATAAAACTAATTGTAGAGTTCTACGTAAATCATGTAGCATATTGAAGTCTTTCACATGTGGAATCTAGCCATACCATTAAGAAAACCAAAGCTGGAACAAACAAGTTCTAACTACGAGGTGAGTGGGATTACCGATGGCGAGTCCGATTGGACTATCTAGAATTCTTTGCGATGTTTTATAATATAAATTCAATATCATGCAAATGATTTTTCAAAAATGGCATAACTAAAGAAATAAAAAGGAAAAAAACATGGATATATAAACTAAATGTTGAAATGGGAATCAATGTCATGATATCCGAAATTGAATAATTCATGAGCATGTAATGTGGATCATAGTAGATATCTTCCATCATACATAGATTGCATAATTACATTATGAACATGATCATGTTTATTTTGAAGTATGTGTGTGATCCTCAATGTTATTGTTTATTATTGACATGCATGTATGTCGAAATGGTCATCGATAGAACACATATGAGAGGTTGTGTTGAGGGTCGATGTTGACTGGGAATAGAGGAAAAAGGCAGGCATGTGTGATATGAAGGTTCCCACGTTGCCTGTAGACATATGAAGAATCCAAGTGTGCCTTAGGGAAGATGGTGGGCATCCAAAACACGTGTATACTTGTGTGTGGGGGTAGACATTAGACAACCGAGGTATACATATGATTCAATGACACTGCATCATCATCCTAATGAGAAGACATGTTTTAATAACCTTTCTGAGTGCGTCTGTGGCAACACGCATACCCTCATCACCCTGAGCCCTCGTGTGTGAGGACTCAAGGGACATGGCTAAGCCATGCTTAAGTTGTGGATTTGATTATGTGATATGTGTTTATATGCATGCATAAATAGAAATTAATGGAAATTAAGATGAGTGTGATATGATGAATGAATTAAATTACATCATACAAGTAGTTAATTACTAAGAAACAGTGCTCAACATCAAGACCAAACCCTAGTCTCGTGCCTAGCTCGACCTCGGACAGCTTCCTTCTGCCACATCGGTACCATATCCGGGCTACCCTGACCTAAGTCAGCCCTCCTCCCAACATCACCAACCTTAGATTTGGAATGGGCAACCATAGGTGGCCATCCATAGACTAACCTAGATCAGATTCGGGCCTCCCCAGCCATCATCGCTATAATGGAGTCATATTGGGGCCTCTCTAGTATCGACCCCACCTTTCTCTTCCTCCATGGACCCCATATCATAGTCAACCATCCTCAGACAACTGCCTTATAAACCTCATTTTCTCAAAATAAGAAATTCGAATCAGAGTACTAAAAATTTTTCAAAAGAAAACCGAGATTTCAATTAAACTGAAATAGGTATAGAGAAATCAAAACAAGAATGTGAGTGATCCCAAGTGATTAATGAAGATCCAAAAAATATGGAAATGAATCATGAACCAAATTGAATGTGAGAACCGGACCGGTTCAAGGTGAACTGAACATGAACCGAGAGAAACCAGTTCAAAGGTTTATTTTTCTAGATGACTTTAAAATATAAATTTGGAAAATTAAAGCCACCACTATGTACAAAATTAATTTAGATAAATTTAAAATTTTATAATTTTTAGAAAATTGGTTAAATCGGGCTTGAACCGACCAATTTTTTTATTTCAAATCACTGAACCCAGTCTAATCGAACCTATCAATGATCCAGTCGATCAATGGACTGCATGCGATGTCAGTGCCCAATCAGCACATGCGAGCAATCAGTGCAACGTGTGGCGAAGCATGCCTAGTTAGCCGCTTGGTTAGCGTATAAAAGTGTTGACCAATCAGAGTGTGACATGTGTACTTGGTTAGTGATCAAACAAAGAAAAATCTATATTACCAAAGATTAACCAATAGGAATGTAACACGTGTGCTCAAACAATGGTCAAGAGAATCCTCGTTAGCAGTACTGACCAATGCAAAGCTAACACGTGGCAAATGTACCAGGTCAACAGCAGACTAGGATGTCCGAGAACGGTCGATCAATCAAAAATCAACACACATGGCAAAGCCAAATCAGATGGCCACAACCAATTAGAGGTTGATGCATGGATATGGCATAGTGCGTCAAGTGTGAAAACTGACAAATTTAAATCATCCAATTAGAGGGTGCCATGTGGCATGGTCATTTGACAAACAGATTCTATCAATTACCACGTATGAGAGAGCGACCAATGGGAGGTCATCACGTATCCAATCAACGAGTCAATGGAAGACTCAAACTATCATGCCCTAACCCGATTTGAAAGGATCCCTGTGAGCAGCCCACCACTCCCTTTGGTCCATCAAGGTTTTCACCATTTCTAAACCGTGAGTAATAAGGCATCATTTTACCTGTCTTTCTTGGAATAACATTATACAAAACTAAGTATTATAAAATAAACATACCTCTCTTCTTACTATTCTAAATTAGGAGTGTCTTTAAGAAGGGTCTTTCCTGGTCACCTGAAAGGGGTAAAAGGGAGGGGATGAGCTCTACAACTCACTGAGCGGGTGTTGGGAGTGAGTTTTCAAGAAAATAGCTTTATTCAAACCGTGCCAAGGTTATCATTTCTTTTAAGAAAGATCTTTTCTCAAATTCCAATTTTTCAAAACCTTTTCCATTACCATTACATGTGTTTAGCAAACAACACACGTCCTTCATCAGAAAGGGTAACACACATTCGCAGATGCAGCCCATCCACTACACCCACTTGTGGATTGGAGCGTCTTTAACGTCCACCAAGATAGAAGTCCGTCCACTTCACCCTAGGTCTGAGTGGATGTTCTCGACATCCGACCCTCAGACCCAAATGCCACTCCGTGTCCGTATGAGGATAGAGACCTCATCTCGACCCCACCCCGGTCTCATGCGCAAGAAGCTACTCTGAGCTTCCTGAATGACTGGCATGACGGATTTCCCTTATTGTGACCATATAGTCCAATAAATCATAGGACCCATCACTATCCCTTTTGAGCATCTTGATGGTCCTATACCACAAGTGCATACACAAACAATAATTTTTCACATATGGCCATTATCTTTGGTGCCAATGGTCCAACAGCCCCGACCCTCAACCCGACCTGCAGCTGAGTGTCTAGGCCAGTCCGTCGACCTAGCCATAATGCACTGCCGCCAATCCATTGAGTATTGTCAGTCCTAACTCGGTACCATGGCTTCACACAACAATTTCCTTAGAAATTTCCATGTCTTTCTTAACTCAAGTTTGTTTACAAGCTCCTTCTTGTGCCTACTGGCCTTGGGCTCACTATACGTGATTTTCCAAAATCGGGCATTTTAGCCCCAATTAGTTCAAAAATCGAGGCCTCTGGCCTATCTGAGCTATTCTAGCTCCAGTCAATAAGGTCTCCCAAATCTTTTAAGCATTGGCATACAGTTAGGGGAGAACACTTCTAACAAAAGTATATCTTTAACTTCATCACACCAACCGGTGTGATGATATCTCTGCTTACAATCAGTAAGCAGGTTTCTCCTTTCCTCAAGAAATTTTATCATACCAACCAGGTATGATTACCTCTACTTATGACCGATAACTATGTTTTTAGCTTAAATCACTCATCATCCCAACCGGGTATGATGTTAAAAGTCCCACTCACAAGTGGTTTTTCATTTCTAAAGTGCTTGCCATCCAAACCGAGTAGGATGTAATTAAGCCCACTCACTCGATGATTGTAACGTAATCGTCTCTAGTTGGTTTTCGACTCCACGCTAGCTTTTTCCTTACTGGTGTTCTGGTCTCTCATGATCCTATATGATTTGGGCATCTTTATCAATTAAGGTTTGGCATAACAACCATCGTTTTCTCACGTATAAGCGACTAGGCTCAAAATTATTAATTAATTACACTTAGGTCCCTAAAGTTCACTTTCCTTAACTTTAGGTCCCTAATGCCAATTTTTCCCCCAAATTAGGTCCTAAGGCTTCTAAAATTCCCTTTAAGTCCTCAATTAACTCAAAAGACATAATTATCATTATAGAAAATTTTATAAATAGTAAATTGATAAACGAATAAACCTACATGATATATATTTTGAATAAAAATTGAAATATTTATAAAATTTATACAAATATTGTGAGTGTAAATGATATCGATGCTATTTATGACTTGATCAGTATTTTTCATTCTCATTAAGTGTTGATCATCCACTCCCATAATAAATTTTAGGGAATTAAAAAGATATGAACACGAGATGACGGTCCCAAGAGTCAAACATGGCATGGGACGAAGGCTGAGATTGAGGTGAATAATCTCGAAAAGAAGTGTGTGCGATTACTTTTCATTTGATATTGTGTGATATCCTAAGTTTTTAAATAAAATTTATAATTTTTGCACTTTTAAAATGAATGATTCAATTTTTTATAAAATTTATATTATTGTTTATATTTTAAGTATTGATTATATTTTTACTATAAAGAGTGTGTCGTGGGTCGTTATGCTATCTCAACCTGAAAATCAAGTCATGGTATGATAGATACTTATATACGAAATAATGACTGTTCTAGGAGAGTGAGATATTAATAGAGATCACCTACCCTTGCTATTGTGTGTTAGCAAATGTCGCCCAGGAGAGTGAGATACTAATAGAGATCACCTACACTGCTATTGTGTGTTAGCAAATGTCGCCCATAATGTAATGTATTTTATATTAAAGAAAATAGTTTTATAAACCTATTGATATTTTGAACAAATAAAAGAAAATTTTTATTTATTAATTTTGGATAAACAATAAGATCGAGAAGATAGCTCTCCATAGTTACTCAATGGTACTGTATTCACTATCCCCAACCCCGACCCTTTTCAAGTGTGAAGAGATTTATAAGAAAAATCTATTCGGTAGAAAATTACTTATCAAGTTATAAATCTAAAAGAAAGCCACGAAATCTTTTGTTTTAAGTTTCTATTTCCCGAGTTTTGTATGATTTATAAATATTTATAATTTATTTTATAAAATATTTAAATTGTAAAATAAAATGGACAAATACTATTAGGTCTTACTATTCTAAAATTGAGATCATTGCACCAAATTATTATGTTTGGAGATAATCAGGTTGGGATAAAACAAGTTAAATAAAAATTACTTTATTTACAATACGTTGACTTTACATTTATTCTCTACATATTTTTTTTCATAACCTTGTTCATTTAATACATTATGATCTAGTGGATTAATCAAATGTTACCATATTTAATTTTTTTTATCAACATATAAAAAATGTACAATTTATTAATTTTTATCTCATTCTTATTTATTTTTCTCCCGTACGAGTACTCTCATCAACTTGTTAAGAGATAATAATAATGCATTAACCAGGTCCATCTACTTTACTTTACATCAACCAGGTCTATCTGCTATGCTTTACAAGGATATAATTTGCATAATAAAATAGTAAAAATATGTTAAATAAAGGTTAATTGAGTGAATTAAAAAAAATAAAATGATTTTTTCATAGATAAATTATATATTTTTATTTACTTTCTCACTACACTTTATACATCATACTAAAATAATTTTTCTATGAATAAATGTATATTTTACTTTAATGATATAATATTTGTGTGCCATGTCATTTCTTATGTTCATTAATACTCTATTTCTAATGTCTTCTAGGTTTATCAACTCCTTTATAATAATAAAAAATATTATTTAAACATTGTAATCTAAAGTTACCACAAACCAAATCATACACTCCCTCACTAAAGCATGATGGATTTTTATAGACCTGCTTCTACCTATTATAATCACATTTTTTATGCTTCAAATCATAATGAACCATAATAGTACAGTAATAAACCATGGTGATCGCTGATGTAGTCATTTTAATAACTAGGCTCTTAACAATTTCAAAAGAGGTGAATCTTCAGAATTCAGGGTTTTTATTACTATGAGTCTCTAACTCACATGCTTGAAGGTTGTCAAGTATACATGCTAGATTGAATGCTTATTTTGTACTTACCAAGAGCTGTCTTCTACTTTTATTCATTTGGATATATAGCATGGTTTGTAACTGTACGGTCTGGGTGATGAAGGGAAGTGGGAATCCATTGCAGTCATGGAGCCATATTTCTCAACAAGACATTTTCCGAGGGAGAGCTCTGACTGCTTGACAAGCCACTCCAAGCCGCAACCCTCTGTTCTGAGACGTCCATCCTCTTTTTTGTCTGAAAACTCTGAGAATATTCAGGCCTCAGGTAGTACTGCTGTGAATGTACTGATCTCCAGCTCCTGCCCCCTTTATCCATTAACAAGCATTCGCCGAAAGACTTCTCACTTTCATTATACGTCCAGGAGCATAAGGTGGAAGATGTTGAGGATGACCCTCTGCACATGTTGCCCTCCTCCGACTGGACCCACCCGCTGATAAGTATCTGCTTTAGCTCTTCTGCAACTTCAGTCATTGAAGGTCTCATGTCCCGATGATATGCTAGGCACTGGAAAGCCAGCTCCGCCACCTTGTGTATGGAAGTGAGCATCCAGCCATTCAGGTGAGGCTGGATAAATGGGTCAATTATCTCATACACACAACCTCTGCCGATCCTGTCAAGAGCCAATGCCGCCAAGTTCACCTCGCTGTGGGGTCGGCTGAAATCGACCACTTTAAGGGCAGTGATGATCTCCACCAAGACCACGCCGAAGCTGTATACGTCACTCTTGTCAGACAGCTGGAATTGCTGGTGGTACTGAGGATCGACATAGCCTGGGGTCCCCTGAGGGGCAGTTGAGATGTGGGAGCCATTCATCTCCGTCATCCCGAGCCGTGAAAGGCCGAAATCTGCCACCTTCGAGTTGTAGTTGAAGTCTAAGAGTATGTTGTCAGACTTGATATCTCTATGAAAGATTGGAGGGTTCATCTCAGAGTGGAGGTAGGCAATTGCACCTGCAGTTTCAGCAGCGATCCGGAGCCTCACGGTCCATGGAAGCCCTCTTCCTTTCTCCCTCATCAAGTGTTGCAGCAATGTCCCATTAGGCATGTACTCATAGACCAATATCTGTTCACCCTTCTCTATGCAACAGCCTAGCAGACGGACTAGGTTGGGATGGCTCACCGAGGATAGAAGCTTGATCTCGTTCATAATTTGATCAATGCAGTCAGGATCCCGATTCCGGATCCTCTTTATGGCGACCCACTCATCATCATCATGTAGTCTCCCCGCATAAACTGTCCCATAAGCCCCTGTCCCACGCCTCAGTGTCTCAGAGAAACCATTGGTAGATCTGTCAATTTCTTTGTATGTGTACAAGGGAATGCTACGGCTGCCTGCAACTTCACACAGAAGGTGGGCTTTTCTCGATCGTTGTCTCAGACACGAGATACGGTGATACATGCAGAAACAGGTGACCGCCAGTGCAGTTGCTAGGATGGCGCCTGCAATAAGTCCTAGGAGAAGAAAACAAATGAATATCTTAGCTGAAAGGATCATAAAGGTATTAACAGAAACTGAATCTATACTCTTCATCTTCCAAAGGATAATTTCTTTTGCACATTTGGGATAATTGGTTTTGGCAGTAATATAACATCATGTAAAAGTCTTCAATTGCCAATACCTCCAATCACTATTTCAATTCTTGGTGTTCGTCTGTGGTCATGACCTGAAAGAACAAATTAACAACTTGTAAGATGTAATCATTAGGAATTGATGTAAGTCAGTATTTTTCCTTTAAATCTGGAATAGAGAACACCTAACACGAGGTTGAATTTGATAGCGAACCCACAGTCTCTTAAAATTATATAAACATTAATACTCTCAATTAGTTCAACATGCAAGACTAGATTTTCTTTGCTCTATTTTTTGCAGTATATTAATTTAATTGGAACACAGTTAGAGTTTGCAGATAGTTATAAACTCATTGTGAGGAAATAGGAAAAAAAACCAACCATGCTTTCTTGACTCACCTCTCCTACAGCGGGTTCCATTGGTGAAACCATCACCTTCAAATCCACTATTACATAGGCAGCGGATACCTGCACTTTTATTTCTGAATTGTACATACTGTATGGTAGCTTTCGGATCACACACCCCATGAGACGCATCATTCAGCCACCACACCAGCTCCATTGTCTCCAATCTTAGTGACTTCTCATCCACCCAGGCAATGGATGACAGGATGCTATCGCAGCCAGTTCTGTCTAGATCATCATAGCTGATCACATCAAACTGCCTTTTTTCTGGAAGGAAATAGGCTATGTTACTCCCCTTGCAGTTCCCGAAATGGGTCTCCAGCCAACGAGTCTCCTGGGAGGAATCCTTCGATGTGGTGTTGCAGTTTTGGAGGATGAGTCCATTGGTCCGATTGGGTGAGAAACTAGAGCCAAAGAGGGGCTTGACCGAACTGATTGAGCGGTAGCACTCTGTAGGGAGGTCAATGAAAATGCTAGACCCAGTGATGTTATGGATTTGAAATTGGTCAATTTTGATCTCTCCCGTATCTGTGCAGTTGATTTGGATAGGGCAACTAGGAGAAAAACCAAAAGGGTAGTTCACCTGCCTTGAAGAACTGCCATTTCCACATGTTCGGTTGCAGTCCATAGAGTTGCTGGCTGTTGTTGGAGATAGTAAGGTTAAGATAGAAATGGTGATGCTGGTGGCTGTCCAGAGAGCCATAATAAATGCTCTATTTGGGAGCATGGTGTACGGATAACAGATTGATTATAGCCTAAGCCCAAGTTGGGAGTGGCAACAGATGTCTGGGAAGCAAGCCTTTTCCAGCCTATGCAGACACGGATCACAGGATGATATCTGATCTTCAGGAATATTCAGAGTGACCAGGAGCATCTCACGTTCCTGCAGATGAAAACCAACATCAGAGAATGCTCCAGGTTTCCTATACTATTCACAGAATACTAAATTCAATCGAGAAAGGGGTTAGTACAGAAAGTATCGCACTCGACCTCTAACCAAACCAAAAGCTAATGGGCATCTCATGTAAGCAAATAAATTTCTGAAATTCACTCCTTGAACTAGCTGGTTCTGAAATTCCTCACCCTTTACAGACATCTCCACCATAGTCTAGGCTGAAATATTTAGCTAAGAGCTGAGCTAATTCAAATTCATGACGCAATGGAAATAAGACTAAAACAATTCCCCTCCACGAGGAAGATGGAGAGTGGAAATGTTTTATTCAGCAATTTAAAAAAAAAGGTTTAGTGAGATGACCTTAAGAAGACTGCAGGACCCCTTCCCTAGTCAAGCATAGTCTCGCCCAGACAAAAGAGTAGAGACAAATGGAGCAGAGGAGATCCACCACGGAGCAGCCGAGAAGGAAGAAAAAGGGGAGCCTTGACAGAATCTATCCTGCAAAAACCAAAGATAATCTCCTCGAGCCCACCAGAGAGAGGGGAGTACTAGCTCATCGTCAATGGAAGAAGAAGACTTCATCCAGCAAGGAAAGGAAAGTCAACTGGGTAAATTATTGAACGGGGCTGACCGATTCAAACCATGGAGCAAAACAATTTACAGCTAGTAGGAGTAGGGCCCTTGATTGAATCATGAAGAATACAGCTTCCCCTTCCCGCCGAAGACGGCGATATGGGCATAGGCTGCCGCTGCTTCTATATCACTATCATCGCCACCAGCACCTAATGGATACGTCCAGATTTGACAGAAAATTCGTCATATTACAGCTTAAAGAGTTTAATACCTTATTCAGGAGGACTGTCCTTATCCGAAATTTTAAATTAATATAACAAATTTAAAGTAAATATTAAAATTATTAATGTTAAAAGGTTTTATTATTATTTTAATAATAATTAAATTATAATTATTTATAAGTAATTATAAAACAAATTTAAAATAATTCAGTCAACTCACTAAATAATAAAGTTTTTTTGTGATTATTTGCATTTGCAAAATTTGAATATAAAGAAATTTTATTAAATATATAAGTTTGAGGAACAATAGGTTACTAATTCATATATATTTCTAATGGGCTTCCGCCCGTTACTTTTGGGCCTACAAAAAGCTCGGGCCCAAACTAACACGTAGGCTTAACCATATGTAACATACGTACATACACCGGATGCATACAAGTGCATCATCTTCAACGTTGGGCTGACATACGCCAGGTTCGTTTAAATTACCAGTTTTGTGCTTCACCCTTTCTGGGCAGTGAGGGGAGAACGGGGGGGGCGGGCAACTTAAACCCTAAAATTGAGTGGAACCTTGAAATATCAGCGTAGACAAGAGAGCTTGCTCGTTACAATGTCGGACTCAGATTCTGATCAACCGGAGGAATTCTCGGCACAGCAGGTTATTATATCTTGGATCCTCCATCTCTTGCTCTCGCTTGTTTTTTTTTACCTCCTGTTTAAATGGGACTATTGATTTTCTTTCATCTTTCTGTATAGGGCTTGCACCAAGATGAAGAGATTAGAAGGATACAGAGTGATAGCAAGGCGAGGTACGGATGATCTGCTTAGCTTTGATAGTCTTGATACATGGCTAGCTTGTGTTGTTGTTGTTTTGGGGGTGGGGTGGGTGACGGGGTGAGAAGGGATGTGAGAACGCTTTCCATTGAGCTGTTGTGCTTTGTTTCATTGATTTATTGTTATTCCGGTCCGAGGATTGTTCTTGCCTCTCTTTGAAGCATAATGTCAAGTGGAGGACTTTCTTTAGTGGGGAATGTATGAGAGAAATCATCTTAGTTTCCTTTGAATTATCTGTATATTTAAGAAAATATTTAGGTGTTTTTACACCAATTACATGGAATGTAATATTTAGGTGGCATGGCAGCTTGCAAAGGACTCTGGTATTTCTTTCATTGAGAGTTCTATACTATCTAAAAACATAGATGCGATCCTGTCTTGCAGAATTAAAAGGGAAGGAAAGGAACGCCGAAGATTGTGGGCTCAAAGGAAGACACAAAAAGAATCCAAAGTGACCAAAGATGTCCAAGAAGTTGGAGAAAGTGGTACAGACAAGGATGTAGATGAGTCCTTGATCAGCAAAGGAATGCTTCCAAGCAGCATTGTCAGTATGCTTGCTGCCCAAGAGAAGTATATCTCATCTGCAATATTCCTTGTGAACTGTGTCTCTGGTACATTGCTACATATGTAACTTAGCTAAAGGATAATGCTTTTTGTAGGCAAATTTTCCTTTCAGATTCTGAAGACGAGAAACCTGAGGCTAAGCCTAGAAAAAGGAAGAAGCAAAAAAATTCAGGGTTAGTAATTTTTCTTCTTATTTGGTTGTAAATATTTTCCTATACATAGTTTTACCTTCAAATTGGGGCTAAGGTCCTCGCTTCTATGTACATTTCCAGGTTTGAGCCAATTATCTTGGAAGAGATCCCTCCTCCCCAGTGCTTGCAGAATTCTTTGGAGTTCCTCAAGAATAGGAAAATGCAAGTGGCAAGGTCAAACTCAATACTCAACAACTCGAACCAAGCCTTACGCCTCATTACCAACTCCGGTCTATTGGCTCGAAAATGATCCAGTGCTTTGTCAAATGAGTGACAATTTTCTATGTATTAAGCCAAACAAACGGTCACATTTGACTGGATCTAAATTTTGGTATTTCTGGGTGCCAGGCCATTCAGCTCTTCTCTTCATCTTTAGTTATTACTTTTTTCCATGTTTTAAGAGTAGATATTGCATGGCAAATTGCTGATCATCAACATCAAGGGCAGCTGCACACAAGACAGTCTACTTCTGATATGGCCCAGATTCATTGATGTTTTAATGTGTCCTTTTGTTATAGTGGCAGTGTCCAGTGCATGAGATGACCAATTTCTTTATCCAATAGAGCTGTGTGCATGTTCAATACAGTGGATCAATCAAATCTCAACATTTCATACTTAGTTTGCCTTTATTTGTCATTTTTAATATCAAGAAAGCTCAACAGAAAGCCACTCACTATTCGTGCAACCTATGGAATTAGGGATATGTTGTCCCATGCCCCATTTCCAGATAAACCTCTTGCGAATGCTTTGATCCCTAGGTCCCCTCTTCTACCTGCAGCTAATAGCATTTTTATTTAGCATATGTATTGCATGTTCACATAGTGCCATCAATGTGTGTCAATCCTCCATTACTCACCTTTAAGTTTCGATTCTACATCTGAATTTTTTGTTATTTATTGAAGGAAGAATGACGCATCACATGGTGGGCACTTTTCCATGCTCAATCACATATTCCGCATTGAATTGGCAAAAATTAGTAAATTTGAATACTTATTAAAGCTATGTTTGTATGGAAGGATTTGTTAGGGAAGTTGAATTGATTGATTTGAAGATATTATTAAACACATCCAAATTTATCGTTTGAAAAATATATTATTATATATTTAATTAAATATTTTTAAATAATTATATATATATATATATATTTAAATATACCATAATATAATTTTTCTAATATTATATCACCACCTAATTTTTAAATAATTATAAACAATTATATATATTATACATATTTTAATATTTAAATTAATAATAACATAATTTATAATATAAGAAATATTAATAACAATATAATTTATATTCAAATAATAAAACAAATAAAATTAGTTAAGTGAACTCACCCGAGTCTTTTGTAAATGAACTATTTTTATAAGTGATTTTTTTATTATATGCCATTAAATTATAGGAAAATTTGATATTTAATTATAAAAAAAACTCTCAAAATCCTATCAACTGACAAGTATCAATCATCTTCGTCAATATCTAGGTTCAAAATGTACTCATTACATCGGAAGTTGTGACCACAATACATGGCCTCTACATACAATAGGTTGCCTCTACAATGTTGATCAAGATTTTCATGTTACAAGCTGCTCTCTTCACCTCTTAGCTAGTGTCTTGAGCAATACTTAGCTCTACCAAACTTCATTCTCTGTCTCAATACATATATTGCATCTCATATGCTTGAATAATATTTAATATCAACGGTATCTTGTGTATTATGATCTCAATCCATATAAAGAGTAACGAGCACTTCAATGACATCAGTAACGATCACTCTACCTATCGCACTTCTTACATTGCATATTAAACTTGATAATATGACTATTATTTGTGTAAAAATAATATGAGTTGCCTATTCCGTTCATATTGTCTACTTAGTATGTTGATAAAACTATTTACAAACCAACCTACACTCAAAATTAATTAAGGAAGATGTCCTCCTGGACTTCCAAAGTTAATTTACATGTTCTTGGGTGTACGTGAAAACAAAATAGGCTTGGGATGTCTTGAAGTTATATATATATATATATAACTCACAAATTTAAGCAATGAGAATTTAATCAATCAATAGTGGTGTGAATTTAATAAATTGGAATGTTGGATAACCCTTATCCCGCTTCTCTATCATCTTTTCTCACTAGTTATGTACAAATCAGATATCTTAAATTAAAATTAGAAATGAAGAAAAAGATATTCGAAGGTTAGGACTAATTAGTAACTATTTACCTAGGTTCTCTACCCGATATTGGATATAATGACGATGGACATTGTGAATGTCTTATCCTCGCGCAAGATGTTCGTCCCACTTTTTAGTACTCCAGCGAGAAAGCCACACCACTATCTGGATTGCTAAAAAGTGCTTCGGGGGAACATCTCATATCTGAATCCTCCCGTTGCTACTATCGAATATCATCGAGGTCTACTTTCATCGTTTAGGCTTCATTCGCATGGAGAGCTCACACAACCCTAATTTTCACCGCTTCTCTCAAAATGCACGATGTGACATCCCCTCTCCTTTGTTCTTGGGCTCGTGTATGGAATGGGTCATTTTGATGGGCCACACTTATCCTATTTCTCTAAACTTCATTCTTTCGAAAAAAAAATTTAGAATGGAGCATTAGAAAATTTCGAAAGAGAATCACCATTAAAATGAATTGGGATTGTGTAGATAAAATAAAATATGAATTTAAATGATGTCAAGTGATTAGTGAAAATTTAAAAATAAAAAAAAATGATCATATTACATATTAGATGGAATAATTAGATTAGTTCATGTTGAACTAGACCTGAACTAGATTGAACCGAATTGAACTAGTTATAACTGGTTCAAATATTCATTTTTTTATGTGACTAAAAAAGTTAATTTGAGAAATTGAAATCAACACGATTTAGAATATAAATTTAGATAAATTTATAAAATTTTAAGTTTTAGAAAACTGATCGAATCGGGCCTGAACCGATTGATTTTTAATTTCGAGTCATCGAACCGGTTAACGGTCCAGCCAGTCAACGAACCGCCTTCCAGATCAGCGCACACAACCAGTCAGTGTGTGACACGTGGTGATGCACACCCACTCGATTGCTCGATCAGCGTTTGAAAGCATTGGCCAATCAGAGCTGACATGTGTCATCGGTCAATGGTCAAACGAAGAAAATCCATGTCATTGGGAACTGACCTGTCACGCTCAGACCCAGTTTGATCGGAGTCCGTGATCAACCTGCCACCCTTTCCTCCATCATTCAGGTATACCTACCCGAATGAGACAAGGAAGGTGAAGGCGTGCTTATGTTCAAACCCTTACTTTAATTTAGGGGTAAGAAGCGTACATTGAGGGCCCGAGCACGTACGAGAACTTTCTGTCTATGTGTTATCCTAAAAAGGGGTGAGAGAAGGGGTGAGTAAAATACTCAGTGAGGGAAACTATTATAACATTTTACTTGAATTCATATTTTTTGTCCTTTAAATTATTTATTTGTTATTTCATACATTCAACATGATCAATAATCGTCTTCCTATCATATGAGGGATCACACATTCGCAGAACGGTTCTCGACCGTGCTACTTGTGGACTGAAGCGCCTTTACTGTCCACCCTAATAGAAGGATACTGCCTCTACCTGAAGTTTGAGTGGACATCAATAATCTGACACATCAAACCCCAATTTCTTCACTGTGTCTGCTCAGTGGGACGATACCTCATTTCCCCTACTATCTCGGTCTATGTGTGCAGGAAGCTACTCGGCTTCATGATCTACTGAATAACGAAATTGCCCTTATGCTCCCTAGGTCATCCAACAGTCCTTGGGCTCCACAACTACCTCATGTCAGGTGTCCTGATGGCCCGAACATTACAGTGCATGCACAATCAACAATCTTTTTGAATTATAGCCTTTATCTTTGGCCCTCTAGCACAACGACCTGTCGGCTTGGCTACGGCCCACATGTACTGGCCCAACAAGTTTGACGACCTAGCTTCGGCAAAGTAGTGGTTTGATCCAACAAGCTCGACAACTCAGCTTGGCTCGACAGGTATCACACAAGGTTCCCATTATTTATGTAAACCCCACTCTTTGGAGTTAAGGGAAACCGAAAAAAAGAACCAATCAATTTGAGAGAGAAAAGCGAATCAGTTCACAAACATGATCATCAAAGAACGGACAATTTGGGAAATTTAAAACTCCTGAGTGACCCAAAGGGTTCATAAAAACTTTAGAAAAGGACCTTAGGATAATTTGGGAGAGAAAACTAGACCGGTTTAGGTGAACCAGATTTGAGCCGAATTGAACCGATTTATGAACCGGGTCGGTTTATGAACCGGAACCAATAGAGAAAGAGAAAACTGGGAAATTTATGGATCCTGAGTGTAAACCCTGCACTTTTGAGTTAAGGAAAATCGGGAAAAGAACTGGTCAAATCGAGTAAGAAAACCGAGCCGGTTTACATTTGAGAACACGCAATATGGAAATTTACAACTTCCAGGTGATCTAAAGGGCTAATTAAACCTTAGAAAAGAAATTTAAGAAAATTTAGAAGACAAAAACCAAATTGGTTTAGGTGACCTCCAGGGAAGTATGAATTTTTTTATAACCCGAAATTTCGGTAAGCATTTTTTATGTACGCCTTATCATAAATAACCATAAATTAATATATATATTTAATTATTGTAATTAATACCAATAATTTAATACCTAAATTAAATTATTGGAATTAATACAAATAATTTAATACCGAAATTAAATTATTGGAATTAATACCAATAATTTATGGCAATATTAATACTAGTAATAAATTTCGCTCATTTAATACACAGGTCATCCCCATTTCATTCTTCTCACACCTAAACACTTCTCTCTCTCTCTCTCTACTGCTCTATTTCTCGGTAAATCTCGAACCAGAGCTTCAATTTGAACAAAGGTCGGGCTCTTTAGAACCGGGGAGAAGACAACTATCTGATAGCAAACTCCAGTCAATCCGAGAATCGTTGGAGAAGCGCCGACATGATGGAATAGTGAAGCAACTCCGGTGGACCGAAGCTGCCCTATTTTGGCCAAGCTGAAATCGGCCATTTCAAGCCCTTCTCAAGCCAAACCAAGCCCTCCCAACACTTCCACAGCCTTTCCACAGCCAAATTAGGACCGAAAGGTTAGCCAATTCGGCTCCCCTTTATAATTTTCGATCGGTGCTAGAGAGAGAGTCGATCAAATTTCAATGATGAAATTCTAATCCAATTCCGCATCAATTAATGCAATTCTTGATTCTAGGATGAACCTTAGGACGAGACCTATCTGCCCAGATCGAAAGCTCAGACCGTCGTGCCTTCACCGGTGAGTAACCGAAGCTTTCTCTCTCTATAGTCTATTTTCCGGCAAAGCTCCGTTTGAGCTCGTTCCGGCATTAAAATCTACGATTCAAAGTTTCTTAAAATCGTATGAATATGTAGGAACTCAATTTCAACTCCAATTTGAATAATTAGAAGTGTTTGATCAATCAATTTGATGAAATCAAATTCGGTAGTGTTGAAGAGTTGAAATTGTGGGAAATTTTGGGGATTTTCAAAATTCAAAGGGCCAAAATACAATTTTATGAAATTGAGGGTCAATTGGGCATGAAAATAATGTTGGAGGACTAATTGAGGAATTTTGAAATTTTTGGGGCAAAACTTACCATTTTTGTAAAAGAAAGGCAAAATGGTAATTTTGGAAAAATTGGGGGACCAAATTGGAAAT
This sequence comes from Trapa bicornis, assembly GCA_030064425.1. Taxonomy (NCBI): domain Eukaryota; kingdom Viridiplantae; phylum Streptophyta; class Magnoliopsida; order Myrtales; family Lythraceae; genus Trapa; species Trapa bicornis. The sequence continues at coordinate 8,735,067 of CM057761.1, read as the reverse complement.
TTAGGAAATTAAACCGCTTTTTGGTGAAATTGAATAAATTGAGGTCCCAGGATAAATTTTAAAAGTTACGGGACTCAATTTGAGGAAAAATTGACATTAGGGACTTAAAGTTAAAGAGAAATAACTTTAGGGACCTAATTACAAATAACTAAAAGTTTGGGTTTCTCATTCATTGGAATTGAATGGAGGCTGTTATGCCGAGTAATAATGAACAAGGTTGTTTATATCGTGTAGGAACGTGAAATACCGGGAACGCCAGCAAGGACAAGCTCGCGTGAATACAAAGAACCAGTCTAGTGGAATTCACGGCATTAACAGGTGAGTGGGTTTACTAACATCATACCCGGTTGGGATGATGAGCACAACTTAAAATTAAAAACTACTGACCGGTTGTGAGTGAAAATTTTATATCATACCCGGTTGGGAATGATAAGTACCTCGGTATGAAAACCCACTATTAAGTGGTATTTTAAACATCGCTACTTAGAGAAAGTGATGTGAAAATCATGCGAAAAAACTACTTACCGATTGTAAGTAGATCATACCCGGTTGGTATGATGAGACTTCCTCGAAGGAAGTTGAAAACTCGTTCATCGGTTATGAACGGAGGTGTCCTTATACCTGGGCGGTATAATGGATAAAGGAAACATATGTTTTGTCAGAAATGCTCTCCCCTAACTGTGTGCCAATGCTTAAACAATTTGGAAGACCTTCTCAACAGGAGCTCGAATAGCTTTGATAGGCTGGGGGCCTCGGTTTTGGAACTTGGGGGCTAAATGCCCAATTTTGAAAATCTCATACAATGGGCCCAAGGCTAGTTGGCACGAGCAGGAGCTCGTAAACGAACATGATATATGTGCCATAAAACTTAATAAGTGAATTGTTAGGCCATGGTACCAAGATGGGACCGACATGCTCAGTCAACTAGCAGCAGTACGACATGAAAGGTCGATGGACTAGTCAAGACAATCAACTGCGGGTTGAGTTGAGAGTTGGGGTGTAAAACCCGCCTTTTTGAGCTAAGGAAAACCAGGAAAAGAACCGGTTAAACCAAGTGAGGATTTAGAACCGGTTCACAAACCCGATTATTTCTGAACGGGCAAGTTGGGAATTTACAACTCTCGGGTAATCCAAAGGGTTCATTAAACCTTGGAAAAGAAACTTACAAATTAGAAAACAAAAACCAAAGTGGTTCAAGTGAACTAGATTCCATAAGAACTTTAAAGTTAAGCCTGGGAAGTATGAATTTTTTTTGTAACCCCTTATCATAAATTAATATATAATTAATAGAAATAATTTAATACCTAAATTAAATTATTGGAATTAATACAAATAGTTTAATACCGAAATTAAATTATTAAAATTAATACTGAAATTTAATTTATTATAATTAATACCGAAATTAAATTATTGGAATTAATACCAATAATTTATGGCAATATTAATACCGGTAATAAATCTCGCCTATTTAATACACGGGTTTTACAACTATATAAAGAGTTCATCCTCATTTCATTCTCCTCACACCTGAACACTTCTCTCTCTCTCTCTACTGCTCCATTTCCCGGTAAAGCTCGAACGAGAGCTTCGACTTGAACAAAGGTCGGGCTCTTTATAACCGGGGAGAAGACAGCTATCTGATAGCAAACTCCAATCAATCCGAGTATCGTTGGAGAAACACCGACATGATGGAATAGTGAAGCAACTCCGGCGGACCGAAGCTGCCCTATTTCGGCCAAGCTGAAATCGGCCATTTCAAGCCCTCCTCAGGCCAAACCAAGCCCTCCCAACACTTTCTCAGCCTTTCCACGACCGAATTAGGACCGAAAGGATGAACCTTAGGATGAGACCTATCTGCCCAGATCGAAAGCTCGGACCGCCGTGCCTTCACCGGAACACGAAGTACCGGGAACGCCAGCAAGGACAAGCTCGCGTGAATACCAAGAACCGGTCTAGTGGAATTCACGGCATTAACGGGTGAGTGGGTTTACAAACATCATACCTGATTGGGATGATGAGCACACCTTATAAAGTTAAAAACCACTTACCGGTTGTGAATGGGTTTACTAACATCATACCCGATTGGGGATGATAAGTACCTCGATATAAAAACCCACTGTTTAGTGGTATTTTAATCATCACTACTTAAAGAAAGTGATGTGAAAGTTATGCGGAAAAACTACTTACGGGTTGTAAGTAGATCATACCTGGTTGGTATGATAAGACTTCCTGGAAGGAAGTTGAAAACCCGTTCATCGGTTATGAACGGAGATGTCCTTATACCAGTCGGTATGATGGATAGTAAAAACCTATTTTTGTCGGAAGTGTTCTCCCCTGACAGTGTGCCAATGCTTAAACTATTTGGGAGACCTTCTCGACGGGAGCTCGAATAGCTCTGATAGGCCAAGGGCCTCGGTTTTGGAACTTGGGGGCGAAATGCCCGATTTTGAAAATCTCATACAGTGGGCCCAAGGCCAGTTGGCACGAGCAGGAGCTCGTAAACGAACATGATATATGTGCCATAAAACTTAATAAGTGAATTGTTTGGCCATGGTACCAAGATAGGACCGACATGCTCAGTCAACTAGCGACAGTGCGACATGACAGGTCGACAGACTAGTCAAGACAAACAGCTACGGGTTGAGTTGAGAATCGGGGCCATTGGACTAGTGGCACCACATATTACATGGCAATATAAGAAAACATTGTTTGTGCATGCACTGTGAGTACAGGATCATCAAGATGCCCATGAGGGGTAGTGATGCGTCCTAAGGGCACTGGACGACCTGGTGGCTATAAGGGCAGTTTGTCGTTCCAAGTGTCTGTGCGAAATCTGGAGTAGCACCAAGCGCATGAGACCGGGGTGGGGACAGGATGAGGTCTCTGTCCTCATACGGACACGAAGAAGTGATTTCGGGATTGTGGGTCGGATGTTTCGTACATCCACTCATTCCCAGGGTAAAAGTGGTCGTACTTCTATCCGGGTGGCAGGAAAAGTCGCTCCGAAGCCACTAGCGGGTTCAGTAGTGATACTGACTTGCGAATGTGTGTAACCTTCATTATGAAGGATGTGTGTTGAGTGATGACACATCGATAACTAAGAAATAATGGAAAAAGATGAATTTTTAAATGAAATGATTTTTTTGAAAACAAAGGAGTCTGGCACACTCCATATAAATGTTTTTCTTGAAAGTTAAAAGATTTGAATCCCATTCACTGAGTAGTTGTACTCACCCCCTCCCTTATACCTCTTTCAGGAAGTCCCGGAAAGCCGAACCTTAAAGGACTTGCGCAATTAAACGCCTGCAAGATTGGTACAACTAATTTAAATTACTATGCAGTTTTGATTTATGATATTCCTGGAAAAAGGTGCAGGTTAACGCCTTACTCTTTACGATTTATAATATAAGGGAAAACCCTTTAGTAAATCGGGAGAGTGGCGGGTTGATCATGGGGATCCGACCAAACCGGGTTGGGGCGTGACATGGGGCCATTGGACTAATGGCACCACATATTACATGGCAATATAAGAAAACATTGTTTGTGCATGCACTGTGAGTACTGGATCATCAAGATGCCCATGAGGGGTAGTGATGCGTTCTAAGGGAACTGGACGACCTGGTGGCTATAAGGGCAGTTCATCGTTCCAGGTGTTTATGCGAAATCTGGAGTAGCACTAAGCGCATGAGACCGGGGTGGGGACAAGATGAGGTCTCTATCCTCATATGGACATGAAGAAGTGATTTCGGGATTGTGGGTTGGATGTCACGTACATCCACTCATTCCCAGGGTAGAAGTGGTCGTACTTCTATCCGGGTGGCAGGAAAAGTCGCTCCAAAGCCACTAGCGGGTTCAGTAGTGATACTGACTTGTAAATGTGTGTAACCTTCATGATGAAGGATGTTTGTTGGGTGATGACACACCATGGTAAATAAGAAATGATGGGAAAATCTGAATTTTTAAATAAAGGGATTTTTGAATGGAGTCTGGCACACTCCATATAAATGTTTTTCTTAAAAGTCAAAAGCTTTTAAAAACTCATTCACTGAGTAGTCATACTCACCCCCTCCCTTATATCCCTCTCAAGAAATCCTGGAAAGCCTACCCTGAAAGACAATCAACTAAGATGCATGTAAGATAGGTATGTAATATTTAAAATTTCATGTATTTTGATTATGCTATTCCAGGAAATGGTGCAGGTTTAAAGGACGCCTTACTCTTTACGGATTATAATAAGAGGAAACCCTTTAATAAATTGGGAGAGTGGCGAGTTGTTCACGGAGATCCGACCAAACTGGATCGGGGCGTGACACCGAGTTACTTGAATAGTCACAAAAATCATGAAAAAGGACTTTAGGATGAATTGGAGATGAAAACCAAACCAGTTCAGGTGAACCGGTTTGAACCACTATTGAACCGAATGCTAAATTCATTTCTCTAGGTGGCTTAGAAAATTTAAATTGGAGAATTGAGCCACCATTTGATAAAGAATGAATTTATAAATTTTTAATTTTAAAAAAATCGGTTGAATCGAGCTTAAACCGGCCAGTTTAAGCTTTGAACCCAGTCCGGTTCGGTTCGGAACAGTGTCGTCTTCTCCCTTCAGATGACATCACTATTCACTTGCCGGAAAATCAAACCAGCACCGACGAAGAGGAAACATTTCCATTCAGTATGTTTCAGGCCATCAATGACTATCATAAAGGCGCCAAATTGACGATCGACGAGTCCTCGAGCTCCCTTTATAAAGAGCCCCTCTCCATTCATACTTTCCACACCTGAAAACCTTACTCTCTCTCAGCTACTTAGATTTTCAGTGAAGCTTGAACCAGAGCTATAATATAGGGTCTTTTCTAAGCCAAAGAAGGCGTGGTTGGGTTCCTTAGAATCATGGGCAAGTCAGCTACATGATGGTAGCCTACAATTGCTCTGAGAGTTGCCGGAGAAGAGTTGGTGTGATCGAACAATGAAGCAGCTCCGGCGAACTGAAGATGCCCTATTTCTATCGAGCTAAAATCAGCCAATTCGAGCCCTCCTCAGGCCAAACCAAGCTCTCCCAACACTTCCTTAGCCCTCCTACGGTCGAACTAGTGTGGAAAGTTAAGCCAATTTGGCTCTCCTTTGTGAATTCCAATTAGTGCTAAAGAAAGAACCGATAGATTTTCACTAACTAAATTCTCCTTCAATTCGACATGAATTGAGGTGATTCTTGATTCTAGGAAGGACCTCAGGACGAGAGCTATCTACCTAGATCGAAAGCTCGAACCGCCACGCCTTCGACGGTAAGCTTTCGAAGCTATCTCTCTCTATGTTCAGTTTTCTGACGAAGCTACATTTGAGCTCGTTCTGATGTCAAATCGTGCGATTCAAAGGGCAATTGAATCATATGAAGCTGTAGGAACTCCAATCTAACTTCAATTTAAAAAATTAAACTCATTTAATCAGTCAATTTGATTAAATAAAATTTGGCTTAATTAGAAGGTTGAAATTGAGGTGTGGTTTGATCCAATGAGGATTGTCAGGAGGAGAGCTAGCTTCTTGTATTGAAAGCTCCGACCACTGAGCCCTCACTGTTAAGCAATCGAAGCTTTCTCTCTCAAGAAATATTTTCTGGTGAAGCTCCATTTAAGCTCATTTCTAAGCCAAATTGGATGGTTTAAAGCTTGAAATGATCCTAGGGATACATAAAAGATGATTAATATCATATTAGGACTCAATTTTGAAGGTTTAAGATTGAATTGATAATGATCAAGTTGGTGAACTAAATTGAAAATTTTAAAAGTTGGGGACTAAATTGCAATTTTTAAAAAATGTGGTGATTTTACTACAAATGGTAAGAAATCAAGTACCCAATTGGAAATAATGAGAAATTAGGGACCTCAAGAGAAAATTTGAGAATTTTAAGGACCTAATTGGAAATAAGGTAAACTTAAGGGCCTAATTGTAATTAAGGAAAAGTTATCAATTTTAAGTGCAAAATACCTTATTACTTGGGAATTAATTGCCCAATTTATTGTAGAAATTGATTACCTACAAGTTCATGCGAATGAAAGACACATCAAGTTGGGAAATCCCCGGAAGAACAAATCTCGGAATACGGGTGAGTGGCATTTCTGGCATTAGGTCTGATTGGACCAATGACGCATTAATACTTGCGAGTTTGAAAGGATGCCTACTTAGAAGACTTATTTTCTAGAAATATAATCTCATGATTGTGTGAAACTGTTCAACTATTTTGGAATATATTTTTGAAGAAAGCATGAAGCATATTAATAGTACTACCCTTGAACGGTGTATGGATAAACTTCAAGGGGATGATCTATTTTTCAACCATCGATGCAGGATATGGGCAAGGCTCATGGTCGACAAGGGTTGGTTAGATTTAGTTCTATGAAAGTGGGCATAAAGCCACGGTTTTGAAAAGTGAAGTGGACCTAATGTCGTATTTTTGAAAACTTGTATGACTCCTCTTGAATTAAAGAAAGGGGAAACCCCTCTTGAACCAAGAGAGCAGCGGGTTGCTCACGGGGATCCGACCAAATTGGGTCGAGGCATGACATTTTCAAAATTAAAAATTTTCTAAATTCATTTAAATTTATTTTCTATCCAATGGTGGCTTCAATTCCTCAATTTGAATATTTTAAGTCACCTAAAAAAATAAATTTAGAAACCAGTTCAATGATGGTTCAAACCAGTCCAAATCGGCTCAATACGGTTCGAATCTAGTTCACCTGAAATAGTCTAATTTTCTCTTCTAATTCATCCCAAAGTCCTTTTCCATGGTTTTTATGATTCTTTAGGTCACTCGAGATTTGTAAATTTCCTAATTTACCCATTCTCTAACAGTTGAGGTTCGTAACCCAGTTTGACTGGTTCTTTCCCCAGTTTCCTTGTATTTAAGGGACGAGGTTTACACTAGACATGTGAAAAACATAAGGGAATGATTCCAAATGTTGACCAAGGATCAGTCTATTAGGATGATGGTTTAATATCACAATGTGACTCGAGATGGACTGGATAAGCAAATGGCACCTCGTATGGAAAAACACTGGCCAAGTCTTAAGAAAGGGTCCTAATGCAACCATGAGACAAAAAGGGTGTGAAGATATCCTAGGAGGGGATCTCAAGATTTACAATGCCTTCAAGTAACTCCTAAGTGAAGGGCATAAAGAGGATCCCCAAGGTATAAATGGGTAGTTTGATGAAGAACTAAAGTCAAAGGGATGAAAATGGGATAAGAATCTATCCTATGAGATGGAGCATGTTTCAATCATGGATTAACAGGAAAAGAATCTTAAGATAGAAAAGATTCTAATGGTAAAAGTATTCTGGCTCAATGGCCATATTATGGAAGAAACAAGGAAAAACATAGACTTTGTGATAAAAGAAGAGTACCCCAATTAATTAATGTGTAACGAGTTTTGGAGACAAAATTCTTTAAAAGGAGGGGAGTAGTAGTAAACTCTATTCCCTCGAAGCAAGAAAGTCGGAATGGATAATCGAAAAATATCCAAAGAGAACCATGGTTCAAAGTGAACCGGGATTGTGTAGAGAAAATAAAACGACAATTTAAGAGATCCCAAGTGATTAGTGAAGATCTAAAAATAAAGTAAAAGTATCATATTATAAATTAGATGGGAGAACTAGACCAGTTCAAGGTGAATCGGACCTAAACTGGGTTGAACCGATCCAGTCAACGAACCACCTACTAGGTCAATGCCTAGTTAGCGCGTGTGACCAGATAGCGCATGACACGTGGTGAAGTATGCCTAGTCAGTCGCTCGGTCAGCATCTAAAAGCGATGATCAATTAGAGTGTGACATGTGTTATCAGTCAACGATCAGATGAAGAAAATCTACATCATCAGGAACTGACCAATGAGAGACTGACATGTGTCCTTAGTCAATGACCAACTGAGGAAATTCAACGTCGGTAGGGCTGGCAATGAGAGGCTGACATGTGGCAAAAGAGCCAGGTCAACAACTAACTAGGATATCTAAGAAAGGTCAACCAATTAGATGTCGACACTTGGAAAAGCCACGTCGGATGGCCACAACCAATCAGAGAAAGACATGTGAGAATGGCCTAGTACGTCAAGTTGGATACTAACGAATTTCAATCAGCCAATTAGAGAATTCCACGTGTCATGGCCATCGAATAGAATGATTTGGTCAATGGCCACATAGGATGGAGCGACCAATGGGAGGTTGCCATGTGGCTAGTCGACGGGTCACAAAATGTCAAGGATGACATTAGAAGACAAACTATCAATTTGATATATTAATCCCTTTTACAAATTTATGTATAACATTATATATATTCTGACATATTTTGGAAAACGTAATCTAATACATTGTTTTCCTCATGGTCTTGCGCCTTGCTTTTGTTAATATTATGATAATAGAGGTGGTCTCTATTATAGTATTGGGAAGAGTGGCGGGTTGTTCAGAGGGTTCTGTCCAAACTAGGTTGGGGTGTGACACTTTCAGTAGCACACGTCCATATTAAGGGCAATGTATTGGTACAATCACATTGGGTCCAAATTTGGGTAAACTTCTAAGCCCAATTCACCCATTCTCTCACTCGGTCTAAAGACAAATGTTCATGTACCATCATCCCATTTTGTTCATTGGGGTTGTCGTGTCAATTATGTAGATAGCAAGGCCATGTTGCCTCAAACCCTAACCTCCTAACTTTTTTTGTTGCCTCAAGCCCACTCTATCCTTGTCTCATCCTCCCTACATCAAATCGACTGGCATGTTGACTATGTGACCACTACCGTCACACCCCAGCCCGATTTCACTAGTTAGACCTACAAATAACCTGGCACACCTCCTAGTTATATGAGGGTGGGTCTCACCATCACAGCCCCGACAAAAATAAGGCTCAGAATAAGTACTTGAAATACTTACAAAGATACTTAAAATAAATCTAAGAATATAACTGTATTGAATCACATAAAGGTGCATTTGCTAGGCTTGGGTCTCTTGTGATTCCTCCTACTTTAATCAGAGCTTCCTGTGAATGGTTTAGGTGAGGGGTGAGTTTATAACTCAGTGAATAGGCATTGTCTAGCAATAATGCATCATGGATTCCAATTAATGGTACGTTTTGATAGGCATAGCAAAATTCCATCTAAATTGGCAGGTTGCACAGAACTGTTGACCGATGAATTTGGGTGGGGCATGACAAGTGAACCCTCTTGATTTTGTTTGTGGGTTGGGTAGTGTTGCTCACACAAACAGTCTATCATTACAGAAAAGTGGTCGGTAAACACGTTATAGGCCACAAGTGGGAAAGAAATGAGTTTTGTTCTTGCGATCGTGTGAACTCTCCATAATGGAGTGTAGTGGATGTGTTAAACCCTGAATTACTAAAGATCACAATCCCAACACTGAAACCTCTATGAACAACCCTTATAGTTGCAAGTACCTTCAAAAAGGTAACTCTGTCAAGACCAGGGCTGAGAACTATGGAACACTTGTTAAAATGCAATGAAAATTTTGAACTTTTATTTCGAAGTCCCTCGTGGGAGCCCCTAAAAACACTTTCTCAAAAATTATGGGAATAACTATAGTATGATAGGGAGAATCGAACCTTTGTAAACAGGATGTGAGGCTACCTCGAGTAGTGGTGTGTCGCGGGTATAACTTTCCCCTTTCTACGGTGCTTTCTCGACTTATCTACACATATATTTAGGGGAGGGATGAGCTCACAACTCAGTGAGTGGATTACTAACATTGTGCCACTACATGTCTCACGACCAATATCTTTCCCATAAACCAACTAGCATGGAATCCTATATCATTTACTCATAATGCCCCTAAGAGTCGTGTGGTTTACTTTCGCCCTTAGACACTAGAGTCTCAAGCCATTCGACTCATGGTATAAGCTAAGGACGAGTTATTCTCGGTCTCCCCTTTCTATCTCACACCTCTAGTGTGTTATGTGCAAGCATCGGGACTTAGTCCCACACACAATCATGGCCTACGCTCAGGCAACATGTTTGGATTCTTCACAACCCGTGCCTACACTAGACAACATAGGCCTTCATAAAAGCAAGGAAAACTCATGTCCCTAAAGCAAACAATCATACGCCTGAAATGTATCGCCACTCGAACAAAATCAAATTCGGAACTAGAGTGTGGGAGGCCCAAGGCACTCTTCCCATAAGCGACACTTCACTCGTACCATCTCACAGTTTGGCGTCTTAGCACCCTAGAGTCCTGGCGGACTCATGTTCTCTCTCGCACACTTTGGGCACTCAGGTCCGCACACAAATGGGCTACTCGGGCCCTACATATATATAACACTTCCATAGAATGTACCGCCCTTCTAGAATGATATCAGACAAGGAAACTAGAGTACAGGGGTCATGACCCTCTAACTACAACCAACACCCTCACATGTCATCTCACAGCTAGGTGTCTCAACACCCTGGGTCATGGCCGCTTAATTGCCTCTTGCCGACCCATGACCCTTATAGATGTGACTTAATCTCACCATCGTCTTGTTACAACGATGTACTGGGATGGAACCAATACATCATCCAGGTGTCCCGAGAAAACATGGAATATCACATAATGCACTCATCGATCTACTTTCTATTTTTCCCTCCGGCGACAACACAACCCCTTAGGCATCCACCCATCACCCTTGCTCTCCTATGCCAGTACTCACAAAAATAAACAATATGATGAATGGTTATAATCATGACACCCATGGCCACGCTCGTAATGGTGCTAAATGCATCTCGTTACCGGAAGCTCGATGCGTATCTCAACTAACTTTCCTCAAATCACACACAAACATAATAATGCAGTAATTCAAACATGCTATACATGGAGATGCTGGGGAGTCTGGACCCTCACTACCGACTCTCCTATGCCATGAAAACAAACCTAGGAGTTCGACCCGATATGGGTCCATCTCATTGTATCACACAATTTGACCATCCAGCCTTAGACTCAGATCTTACAACACATCCCTAAACCTGGTCATTCAAAACACACATTCTTTTCCCCTAGTTTCTCATAATCAGTTTTCACATCACATGCTTCAGTCCTATGAGTGGTTCTTATTTATCCTTTATAAAACTCACATTTGATTTAGTGAGCATGATTTTATTCATTTGCACTACTTATATGAATTCTAAGGCCATCTTGCTACTTAGAATCATACAATTACACAACCACTTTATTTAATGCCACAATCGGTCTAATAGGACTCGTCATAAAAAAACTTACTTACCTCTTTGCCACGGAACTTGCTAGTCCCGCTAGGTGTCTGGAATCCTGTTCTTGATTTCGCGAAACTGCTCCTTGCGTTCTCTATAAGGTATAGCAATACTACGGTCAGTCTTTCTACTGACTATTGATATTTTTTTTTATCGTACTCTCTTTACGGCTCTATTGTCTACTCCTTTCGGGTCTAAACTACCTAACTCATTAGCTGGTAACCCGACCTTTAGTATAACATTCTCTAAAGTTAACCTCTTAGGCCTAAACTCCTTCTCTTTTCACTTGAGAGTTATTAAAGTGCTTAATATCTAATTTAGTAACTACCTTGGGTTTAATTTCCCCAAATTACAATTGGACCCCTAATGGATCCATACTCTCGGATCCAACCCTCTATTGTCAAATAGTTAGGTACTTGTTATATCTCACCCTCACATGCCCAAATCTGGCTTATGATATTAATTAGGTCTTCCAATTTATACACTAATCTACAAATGTTCATTAGATTACGGTCAAATATATGTTACTTATCTCCAAGGAATCTTCCACCACGGTCTTTCTTTCTAGCATCACTCTTTATTTAAATTTAAGTTTCACTACTTCTCTTATATTTATTGGGTTAGCAATCCTAATTGTTAGTCTCTCAGTGGCTTCACTATTTTTCGGGCATTAATCTCATATTCTAAAACTCTAAGGAACCACCCATAGTGGTACATTCCAGCTTCGATGTTGAATATAAAAATACATAGATAAAAGTATAGGTAGTGTCACAACTATTTGATCTCACTCCCATATTCTCATATCATAACTTATGGACAATATACATGATGACCAACCATATCTTCCACCCTCACACTAAATATATTAATATTAACTATTATTTTATTTGTAAGTAGATTAGTAACCAACATCTCCCTATTTGTTTAGTCAGGACCAATGCTCAGTTGTTTATCTATTTACCAAAGAATTATCTGGTCGTTTTACGAATTTACGCTTCTTAACATTCGTTAACTCTCACTAAACTTGTGGGATGTTAAAAGTCATGCCATTAGCCACCTCACCTCTTGTGCCTCACCTTAGATCCACTTGATTGACAGTTGGGACCATACCTTATGATCATACGTGACCAACACACCATCACTTCAATTGTAAATGGAAATTGTAAATCATATTACACAATACATTCTTATCTTTTGAATTTATCTTCTTCATCCTTGATCAAGCTTTTTAAACTGAATTAATAATAGTTTATAATTTTATAATGCCTAACATAACCTAATTAAATTTTAACAAATAAATTATATATTTATATTTTGTGAAAATGATATCCTTTTAATTTTAGTGGTCATTTTAATGTTTACTTTTATTTCTATGATTTTATTTAATAATAAACCATAATTAGTAACCCTAAAAGATAAATATAAAATAAAAAGGCATTTGTAATATATAGAAAAATATTATTACATTTCTTCATTATATATATATTAAATAATATATTATTATAATATAATATACATTCATGTAATTTATTTATAGTATAAGAGTAATTTGACATTAAAATTATAAGAGTTTATTAATTAAAATAAAAACTTAATGTTAAAAAATATTAATAACCCGTCATATGATCATGTCTTAGGATATCTAAAAACTAAATATAATGTCAATCCAAGCATCCATCCGACACTATTGTTTTTACTTTTACATGAGGGAATAATTGTTCAAGTCATAACCGTGAGGTCATGTCCTACCTGATGGGGTACTGCCTATAGCATGCATGTGTTAGAGTGTTAGGGTGTAGTTAGCCTAAATCAGAACCAAGGACGATTCACCTAGCAGTTCACAGTTAACGCGATGTTGTGTTTGGTTAAATTTGAATGTACGAGTTTGGAAGCGTTTTACAATTTTTTTGAGGAATTTGGAGGTTTTCATATGTTTATTTAAATTCATTCGTTATCATAAAAAGTAATCACTCCTTTTTTAAGATTTTTTTTAAATAATATTAAATAACAATAATATTTTTTTTAATAAAAAAGTTAGTTTTCTTTTTTTCCTATTTCCTTTCTTAATTATTCTTCTTATTTCCTCTATAGTTGTAATATATTAAGCTCAGTTTTAATTTCTATTTAAATAAACTTGTAATTTAACCATTTTAACAAATTTTTATAAATATTTTTACTATTCATATTCATTATTTTTTATGGATTATAAATTTAGTTTTTTTTATTTATGGTTATTTTTGTGAATGTTTGTACGTGTTAAATTTTAGGTTTTACATTTAGTTATTATTATTTTAATCTCATATGTTTTATTACTCTTTGGATAATTTTTTTAAAAATATTATCATTAAAATTGTGTTTAGCTTATTTTAAATATAAAAATGAAGAAAAATAGAATTAATATATTAAATAGAATTATTAATAGTAAGAATTTAAATTAAGATAGAAAACTTTTTAAATTTATATGACTTGTTGAAAAAATATGTAAATATAAGATATATCATACAAGAATCAATTCTTACAAAATTACTATATATAAGACATGGTTCTACAAACCTATTACTTCAATTATAGTTTAAAAATCTAAATAAACTATATGTCTAAATTTTTATAATGGGTTAAAATCTATAATTGAAATATAAGAAAAAATTTATTTGTCAAGTAAATAGATTTCCCACAAAATATTTAACTTAATTAGATTTTTTATATATTTTAAGATAATTTAAATTTACCTACTTATTTAATTTAAATAAAAATAATATTATATTTATTTTATATTTAAGTATAATTTTATAATTATATTGATGTCATAAATTAGACTCGTATTCATATTAAAATATCTTAAAATATTAAAAAGCAAATATATCTAAGTTGTAGAAAAGTTTGTTAACATTTAATATTCTAATAATTTGTGATTTTTATTTTAAATTTACATATATTCTACTAGTTTAGTAAGGGAATTCAAGAATTATTAAAAATTAATGGTTAATACAAGATAATTTTAAAATAATAGAACTAAAATTTATATATAAATAAAATTTTATTGTCAATTAATAATAAATAATAATATTTTTTATAAATAGATAAATAATATTTTATTTATGTTGGATTTCAACTCACTTTTACACTTATCCCACAATATTAAGTGATACGATATTATTTGAAAAAATACATAAGAAATGCACCATAAAATACTCTAAACCTATTTAACTTTGGTGATTCTTAATTGTACAGTTTTATTTAACTAGCATTAGGTATTTTGAATAAAAAATTTTCTATTATTGGAAGTTTAAGAGAGTTTAACTATGAAATTTAAACTCAAATAATAATTATATTTTATATAATTATTTAATGGATGTGGAATAACTTATTGCTAAAATTAATTTTAAGGTTGATAATATAAATAATATTAATATTGAATGCAATAATTAAATATTTGAAGTTGAATATAAAATTAAATAAGAAATTATTTAAAATATTTTAACTTCTAAATGGGTAATGGTTATTTTATTTGATTAAATTAGAATTTTGATCATTTTGTAAGACTATATTTATTTAAATATTTATTTTGTTGTTATTATATTCTCATATTAATATATCTATTTTATAGTATTTATGAATAATATTTTTGTACAATAATTATAAAAATAATAAAAATATCTCAATATGAGTATTAAACTACTACAATAGATAATGTTATTATAGATGCACTATTGCATCAACATAATATAGATAATCTAATTGATGACACTTTTATAACTATTGCATATTATAATATTTTTAATGAAATAAATTTAAATTTTAAAAATAAATTAAAAAAATATTATTAATAATTAGTGTGAGAGAGTGTTGTGAACGGATAATATACTCATTTGAAAAGTATACGCAATTGCCAATTAATAGTGAAATAGTTAAACTAATAGTGTTGTGTACCAATAATAAGTTGATATTATATTTTCTTAAAAATTATTATTTATAAGTAGTGAAATAATCTAATATCTACTTAAAAATGATTAATTGTAAGTATTATAATATTTTCAAACTTATAAATTTATAAAAATTTCTTATCTAATATGTTATTATTTTCTCAGCCTTTAGAATATTTTAAAATAATATTTTTTTAAAATACTTTGATATCTTTAAAGGTATTTAAGTGGATTTTTGGAATACTACTAATAGATTGGGTAAGTTGAATATGAAATTTGGAATAAAAACTAATTGATGTATGATATTATATATATATATATATTATTGTTGTAATTATAAGTAATTATTTATTTATTTGTTAAAAGGTATATACTCTTAGAAGTGGATGAATAAATTAATTTTAAATTATAATAAAATGTTGATATTATATGGAAAGAAAAAAAAGTAAATTAGAGTATTTTGAAATATTATATTGTAATTGAATAATTTATAAAAATTATAGATGAAATACATAGTAAGATATTAGAAAATTGAGAATATTAAAAAGTTATTATATACTTAAACCAATTTGAAATATTAGAAAATTGAACCCTAAAAGAAATATGTGAAATAAAATATATATATATATATATTTCATGTGTAATAGTGCAATAAATGCTATTGGTAAAATAATTGAGAGAGTAAAGAATATTTTGATAAGTTTTTTAACGCAAATAAATTGAGTAGAGTAGTATTCTCATTAAAATGATTTGAAAATTGAATTAAAGTAATTTAATGATATTTATCTTATTAAGTATAATGATATACTAAGAAAGTTGTATTGGGTATTGAATTAAAAGTGTGTAAATAAATGGAAATAAAAATAATATTTACTTGTATTTGAATAATTATATATTAATCTATTATAAAGAAAATGTGTGTGCAAAATAGAAAGTGTAAGTAAATAGTTAATGGTCGATTTGGATATTATTTAGTTTATTTTGAATAAATGTGAACTTTATAATTTAAACAAAAATCTTATATTTTTATTTTATTATCAATTTATATATTTTTATTATTAAAATATTTATAATATAAGTATATATAATAATTATAAAAATAAAAAAACTCAATTATTTATTTATTTTATAAAATTTTATTACAATAAAATTTGAATTAACAAAAAATAATATATATATATATAGACACACATTATACATAAAAATGTGATTAAATTTATTTATATATAAACAAATGAATATAAAATTAATTTAAAAATATTTAATTTAAAGATATAAGTACACACTACATCCAAACCATAAATTTGTATATGTTTACTAACACTTAAGGACAATGAACCTCCCCACCAAACCTCTGGCTCCACTTCATGTTCAAACCCTTTCAAACAGGACATCAACCGTTTACATCAAGGGAGGTGGAAAAGCCAATGGAAGAGGGAAGAGTGGAGAGTGAGTACATACTAGATATCAATCTCCAATAAAAATCGATATATATATATATATATATATATCTATACTTGAATATAAATATTTCAAAATAATTTCTTAAGTGGATTGGATTGATTGATATTTATAACACGGATTCTTATTAATAGAAAATATCCACTTTAATAGAAATTTTCCACACCCTTCAAGTTGATTTATGTTATATTTGGAAAATAACTAAAATTCATATTAAAAAAATGATTGTTGAAATTAAAATTTTGTATTTTAATGGTATTCAATTATATCATTTATTAATATTTAAGTTATGCATAAATAATAATATAGGAAAAAATTATGGTGATAATAAATGGGAGAGAGAATAAAAAAGGAAAAATATTTTGAAATAAATTTTTATAAACCTATATACTATTGAATTACTTATTTTTTAAGTATAATAAATATGTATAAGTTTGGATACATTTCAATAACTTAGACAAGTTTAATAATATTATACAATTTTATTTTTTCCTGAGTACTTCTAAACTTTTGTAAGTACGAAAAATACGTAATCTTATTAATATCTAATATGGTTTTGGAATATTAATAAATTTATTTAAAATATTTAGATAATTATAATAGAATTTATTAAAATTTTTATTAGATTTAAAATTTTATTATCAAATACTTGCCAAATATTTGGGTGTGGGGATAAGATGTGGTAGAAGCACCGGAAATCAGGGTCCAATAGGCACGCGGCTCCAGCAGACCATCATTCGGTCGGGCGGCCGGCCAATGCCGAAACCTCAACTTTTGTTTCCTTTTTGCCCCCGTCAATGAACTACTATATAAGTTGAGAGGAGGACAAGGGGAAATGATGGGATGTGGTAGCCTAAAAACCAAGCTTAAGACCGCTAAACTAATAATCGAGCAAACTATTCCCCAATGACAGGACGACAAATCATGCAGTGCAAACCAACTTTATTTCAGTTCGCCAGTGGTCAGCGAGATGTCCTCCTCGACGGCACTCTCCAGAGGCCCTCGCCCTCGTAGAACCATCATCACTTGGTGTACTGGATTTGATGTGCTGCATTGCCAGTAGTGCAACACCACCAAGACATGTAATAAATACTTCTGGACACGTTATGGTTAGAAGGTCAAAGCGCACTGGGGAGAAATCAATTCAACGTCCCATGCTTTTCTCCGGCAATCATACTTCTCTGTCACGCACCCTTGCCCGACTCCCACGGATCACAGACCGAGTGATTACGACTTACAATGATTTTAATCATTTTGGATGGGCAAACATGGTGCATATTTGGTACGCTGAAACAGAACAATCTTCTCTTGGGCTTGTTTTTTTATCGTACATATATTTGCATCCAGTTGTACCTATATAATTTCTATATGCTTATAAGAGTAGTTGTCTCATAATTGAATTAACACTATCTTTAATTTTATAAAATAGTGGCAACAATGTCTTTTTATATGTTATGACCCTTTTATTTTATTCAATGAAGATTTGCACACTTAGATTTGAGTTTATAAAATTAAATAATTTTAAATAGTCTTATTTTTAGTAAAATTATAACATTTATTTATTCAACCTAATTCAAATAAAATCAAACATTTTCAATATAATTCAAATTGAAATTATTTGAATTATGTTGAAATTTTATTATTTAATTGAAATTAAATTGGTATTAGTATTTTGTAGTTCCCGGCCAAAACAATAATTCTTTTATAATAGAAGAAAAACAGCTTCTCCTACGGCTGACTGAGCCAAACAAGCGACCTTACATGTCTCCTACACGGCGCACTTTGTCCCTCTCTATCCTCTCCCCATCAGGAAAAAGCTGCAGCCTTTCTCCGCTCTCTTATTCTCTCTCCTCATCTGCCTATGTAGCCTTGGGACATTCCTTTCTCTCTCTCCCCCATCCATAAAACGGCCCTCTACCACCTTCCCAAGGAACCATACTGATACATCATATTCTTCTTTCTTAGTCTCATCGATTGATAATATTAAGTCTCCCGATCAAGTAGTTTGATCTCTGCTCCATGCCGTCCCAGTACGCCGACCGCCAGAAGTACCCGAAGCAGCACGGCCAGGCCACCGCGCCGCCGCCGGAGCAGCAGGAACAGCTCCCCTGCCCCCGCTGCGACTCCACCAACACCAAGTTCTGCTACTACAACAACTACAACTTCTCCCAGCCCCGACACTTCTGCAAATCCTGCCGCCGTTACTGGACCCGCGGCGGCACCCTCCGCGATATCCCCGTCGGCGGCGGCACCCGCAAGAGCTCCAAGCGGTCCCGCGCCTCCGCTGCAGCCATCTCCTCCGCCTCGGCCCCTCAGTCACTCGAAGGGTCTGCTGCTTTCCACGGTAAGCTCATCCCCATAAACCCATTTGGTGCAATGCTATACATTCATCCATTTCCCCTAACATTAATTATTTCAATTATCAATGTCAAACTATGGCTTTGCTCTATAAGTACGCATGATATATACTCTGTTGTACTATGTCATGGGTAGGGTAGGGGGTAGGGGGTCGTACTGCAGCTTGTAACAGCCTCGATATGCTGTGACCTAGTCAACAGGCTTGACTCATGTGCCCAATCAGCGTCATTCTTTTGGCACGCCAAGAATTCAAAATTCGGGCCCACATTGCCCAGCTGTGGGTCAAAAGTTAGCATCTGAAGCAACATTTCATTTTTTTATAGCCTAGTTAGATTAGATAGTTGGAAGGACTATCCAATCTAACTTTGTTTTATGGTTCTTCCATTCAAACTATTAGTCCTAATTTGTTTTGGCCTCCACCGACAAAATCTCTGAGGTTTGACTTTGCTTTGATCTTCCTGCATTGATCTTGACTTTTCAAACAGGTTCTGTACAAAACAGTGGAGCCGCAGCTGAGTTACTGGATCCCGCCCCCGGGAGCTACACTTCCCTGCTGACCACTCAGGGTCCCGCCGCCAGCTTCCTGGCCCTGGGTGGTCATGGCCTCGGCCTCGAGGACATGGCCTTTGGACTGGATAGAGGTGCCACGTGGGCCTTCCCCGGGATGGTGGACGGTGGTGCCGCAGGCCCAGAAGGAGGCCACATTGGTGGGGCTTTCGGGATGGGCGACACCTGGCAACTCGACGGAGGAGCCGAGGGTGGAGATTGTTTTTCGTGGCCTGATTTGGCCATATCCACTCGAGGGAATGGGGTTTAGATATGATTTGCTGGTTTTTTTTTTCTTTCCAATTTCTCAAATGTTTCTTCTGTATGGAACGTTGGAGATCGTTGGAGATCGCGGTTTCATGATCATATTACCTGCGTGAACAGACTGAAGGGGCTATGATATGAACTTTTCTTTTAATGTATAATTTTCTCTTCGGGATTATGGGAGTGTTGGTGGCTGAATCAATCAGTTACTAATAGATCGCACCATGTCACCGTACAAGGAACATCAAACACGATGATTGGATTGGGATGTGATAGAAATGGGGTTAGAATGTTCTTGTTGAGATAGGTTGTGCTTAAAAAATATATATATATATATATATTTATGGTTACTTATACTATAATATAATAATATTTTAATATTTAAAATAATTAATTAATATTATTAAAATATAATCAATTAAAATAGAAAAATATGATAAATTTATAATATTAAAAAAATTACAATACTTCTAATTAATAACTTTTAATTAAATATGTATGTTAACTTTTATCATTCAACAAAATTTCTAATATAATTACCCCAATACTAAAAACCCAACTATTATTATTAGTGAATATGAAAAAAAAATATCTTGATAAAATTATTTTTACTCATCCGATACCGAAAAAATACACGACTTATATACCATCGTTGATATCGATTTTAAAATTACAAATTAAATCTTGGTGGAGCGTTAAAAATATGATATAATATTGTATAAAATAAAAAAATATTATAAATTTATAATATTGAACTAATTATATTTATTGATAAGAATACTTTATCTCACAAATATTATATATAATATACATAGCTAATGATATAATTTTATTCTCTAATAAAACTAACCGCTTATTTACTCTAATATTATAGATGATATATTAATTTTATTAGACCTAATAAAAAGAATGAGTTGGGTTTTAAAAAGAATTTTCTTATTATTAGCAACTTTGAAATACCTCTAATGTCTCTTACACAGCTATTCATTGTAATTTAATTTCTTTTTTTTTTTTTGTTAACAATGTACCATTCATTCTATACCATTTATTAGTACAATTTTATTAGTGTAATCAAACAAAAGTGATCATTTTTATGGAATGATGAAACTTCAAGAGCTAAAATTTTTTGGAGTAATGTTTGTCGTCACGGTGAAATATGCACATGTGATTTATACGAGTGAATCCAAGTTTATATACTTTGAAATTTATGAATTCCCGAAATATATGAAAGGTTAAATTTACTTTTTTATCATTATAGAATTTAAGAAAAGTGTTAATATTATGGAACATATTAAAATCAAATATCATATACAAGAATGTGATTAATGAACATTTTTCACTTACTAAAACTAAATTTTATATACTTACTAAAAGTGTGATACAATACCAAAAAATTGAATAAATATGTAAATCAATTAGAATATACTTAAAAGATTTTTAAGTACTATTAGTGAGTGTATAAAGGTCACATTGAAAATCCATAAAAATAGAATTGAACCAAGAGAAATTTTCGAGATTTTTAAGAGTATTTAAACAACATATAAAAAGTAAGATCTTGAGTTTAATAATTAGAGAATGGAAAGAGAGATTTTTAGAAAAATGTATTAGGTCAAGAACGGTGGAATAAGAAGTGAACCGAAAATCGATAAAGTCTGACTCAGAAAAGTAAAAACCATTGATTTTTAGACTGGGTTAAATAAATCGGAATGATATGGTTTTTGAATCCATTTAATAAAAAATGGACAATGAATTTTTAGGTATTTTGATTGGGCCAATAACTTCTTGTAAAAAGGGTGAATCGACTGAATCGACTGATAAACGACCAAACTCTAGGAGAAATTTACTACAATATAAACTGGTCAGTGCGCCATGCACGTGCATGTGTGCACTTGTCGTCATTCCCGTTAGATGTCCAACCCGAATAAGGCTCTATAACTCGATTTCACCTAATAGAAAATTTAAAATTCACCGCTTGGAAATTAATTCATTCAAATAGACATATGCTACGAATTATGCAAGGGACTATGGATAGATTCTCACAAAAAAACCTAGAATTCATCCATATAAACCTTAGATGTCTACTTGTCGAGTTTGATTAAAATTCTCTTCGGAATCCAAATAGCTCAAATTTTTGGTGAGTTTCGAGAGAGCACTGTGTTTCCATCCTACCACCAAAATTGGTGTTGTTGAAAAGCTATGAGAGTCACCTTTTCATAATCAGTTATCTTAATTGCCGATATTCCCTCTACCATAACTAGTGGGATCAAACACTGTCGAACCCACTTTAGTAAAAAATAGAACATTTACTTTGGGAGCCAATTTTAGCGGCCTCGACGATTGAGAACTATACCTTGATATTTTTAATTTTTTCTAAAAAATGTAAAGTAGTATTTTCCAATAATTGGTTAAGATCTCATAAATATTCACTCATTTAGCTTTTATTTAAACCATCTAGTAATTCACTTAGAGATTTAAGTCAAAAAAACTATTCACCATTTAAGGGAGAAGGACATGATAATGACAAATCCAACTTGGTTCAAACCTCAATCCAAATTTATAAAGTGAAAGTAAACTTTGTGAATAAATTAAATAAATTCTTGTACATATATAATTTTATGTATATACTTGTAATGTCATAATTTAAGTACTTATTTTATTAGCGGATGATATTAGTCCTATTATTATTTTAGATATGATGAATTTTAGATTGGATTAATTATTATTATTTTATAAAATAAACTATTTTTCAAGCAAAAAGACATATTTGACTGAAATAAAATTTTAGGGATAATTATATATATATTTTTCATCCAAATCACCTTATATGTATTTTATTAATTCATTTGATTTATAAGCATCAAGTTGGTATTATTATTCATATTTTAACCCTAAAGAAATATATTGCTTTTCATTCGATACTTGCGTTATCTCCCGATAAATTTACATGCAAGACTGTGTATCTGTAGAATCCTTACTTTTCATTCGATACTTGAGTCATCCCGATACATGCCAAAAATATTCGCGTCTCCAACCCGAAATTGAACCAAAATCTTTTGAGTTTAGTCGAACCCAAACTCTATAAAATCTTCAGGTACGGATCTAAGACCTAGATCCGAACATTGGATCTCCGACCCGATTGAGTAGGGGACCAAACTTGTTAACGACGCACATTTAAGTCTCACAACTTAGAATAAAAAATATTTTTAAAATAATTATGTATCCACCAGAATTTGACAAAATTCAAGTATATTTTATTAATACAATTTTACAAGTAATAAAAATAAAACTTGTATCTGTCATGATTTTTTATATTTAAATAAATAAAACAAATATTTATTTACATGTATTTAAACTTGTACACACAAAATTCAGTTTTATTTTATTAACCACTCGTCCAAATTAAATTTTATATAATTTTACACAATAATAAAAATCTCTAGTAAGTGTATTTTTTAGATTATAATAAATAAAACAAATATATATAATTGAATTTATCTCCATTAAGATTTTTTTTATTTTTTTGCATTTAATTAAATAAAATAAAGATATATTTATAAAAATTTAAACTTTGCACAATAATTATTTAAGTTTATTTTTTTAACCACTATCACATTAATTTTAATACTATTTTATAGAATGATAAATAATATAATCGGTCTATATTAAGATTTTATTTTTTATATTCAAATAAATAAAACAAAATTTTATATATAAATTTGAACACAAATTTTTTACTTAATCAATGGAGCATATTAACTTTAATATAATTTTAAATAATAATAAATAATATAATTTATTTTTTTAAATTTAAATAAATAAAATAAATATGAATAGATTACATTAAATTTAATATAATTTTACAGAATAATAAATAATAGAATTATTTTATTTTATTCTTTAAATTTAAATAAATAAAATAAATAAAATAAATATGCCTATGCATATATTTGAACATACACAATCAAATATCAACCACTACATCATATTTAATTTGAACTTGGACAATCAAACAATAGAATTGAGTTCGATTAATATTTTTTTAAACAAGTAGATAAAATTTAAATTTATGTAATTTATTATTTACCTATATTTTATTTGATACAATTTTACAAAATAATAAAAAATAGAATTGATCAGCATTAATAGTTTTTTATTTTTAAATTTAAATAAATAAATAAAAAATACGTAAACAAATATTCAATGCAAACCTAAATTTTATGTATTTTATTAGTAAATTATATTTTGTTACAATTTTACAAATTAATAATATATTCAAAACAAAAAAATTATAAACAATTTTTTTTGAATTAAAAAAATAAATAAATAATGTGTTATTCCAATATTTACTAATAAATTTTAAATATATGGTATTAATTGCTTTTATCATATTAAATTTTATACAATTTTAAATATCAATAATATATTTAAAACAAATGAATTAATCGCTAAAAAAATAAAAATATTTTTAATAGACCGAAAATTCGATTATATTAAAATTTTTTTATATCAATTCAGTTGTTTTAAATATATTATTACTTTATATTATCATATAAAAATTAATATAAACAAGTGAAAGTGATGTAAATTGATCGGGTTGGTTGAATTTTACTTAAAATTTTACATAAACCTACTAACTATACACACAACATTTTAAATTAGACCCAGTGACAATTACATAAATTGAACAATCTACTGTACATAAACCTACTAACTACACGTACAAAATATTTTAAATAGGACCTAGTGACAATTAAATAAATTAAACAATCTACCATTTTTTCACCATTATAACATATATGATTAACTATGTTGCAATTTAACATATCAAATCATCCCGATACTTTTTTAGCTGGATTAGTATAATAAAAGTTCCTTCATAATATTAAAAAATTTTAATACCAAAAAAATACTTCATTATCTCTCATTTTTTAATTTTTTAATTTATATTATATAAAATTTTTAAAAACTTTTAACATACCTCGGTAATTTTTAATTAATTTTATGAATAGTTATTTATATATAAGTTATATTTACTTTTAACAAATAATATATTCACAAAAAATATTTTACAAATACTTTTTTAATAAAATAATTTTAAATTTCTTTATATTAAGTTGTAAGTGATTGTTTCAAACTATATAGAATGGTTTTAATTTTGTATACCTTATTCTTCCACAACAATTACATATCCTTCCCATTTTTTTAAATACACATTCCAAAAAAAAAAACAATTTCACTTCTAATTGATAAACATATCCTCATTTGTTAGATGTTAAAGCTAAATGCTCTTCCGTATACTATCCCACTACAAGAGCAAATATTTCTTTATGATCTATTTTATACTATTCAAAATATAATTTAATAATAAATCTATATTTGTATTTATTAACTACTCCATTTTCATTAAATTTAATCTTTTATATCCATATTACTCATATAACTTTATTTTCACGTCCTCACTAGTTTTTTTTGCACTAATGTTATAATAAGTTAATTCCGATGTTATTCTTCATTTTTATAGCTTCCATTTTTATGTACATTCATTCCTTCCATTTAGGACATTTAATAGAAATGGAGGAAATTTAATTGCAATAGGTAATAGCATATGGTGCGAGCATCATATAGTCACTTAACCAACTAGATTATTTTCTACTCCTCCCTTTATCTAAATTTTCCAATGATTCTACACATTCATAATATGATTTAATTATTGCTTTAGAATATGAAAATACCATAATCAATTTTAGTAGTAATTTTATTCCTGTCAATTCATAATTTTCAGTATGCTCCTCTACCTTTTTATGAATTTTGTTCTCACCATCTATCCCTTCATGTTTAATTAACAATTCACTACTTTCTTTATTTAATTCTTTGCTTCAATTCCACATTTTCTCATGGTCATATATTACACCTCTAATTTATATGCCTTAAATTCTTCACTAATTCCTAATAAGATACCTTTAATGTACCACCATATTTTTTTAAATCAGGATTTAATCGAATTGGACCGAAAACCAATATTGATCAGTGAATAAAAATTTAAAAACGAGATTTAAAATTGAACTAGATTGAATTGGTCCAAATCATGAATTTAGAGAATGGAAAAATCTACGAATCCCTCCCTCCCCAAGAATTAAAAACCGGTTTAAATCGGGATCGAATTGGAGGGAGAATTATATAAATCGAAAAATTGAAAGTTATGAGCCCAATAAATATGGAATTGGACATTTTTTAGAAAATTAAATTGAGTTAAAAATTGGTCGAATTGGAGGTGAACTGACCAAAAGACGAATAAAACCAATCGAACTAGTTTGGACAGTAAATCCCCCTAATTTTTAAAATGAGCTATATAATTCAAAAAATTAATGTTGTTGAGCCTAATTTATATGAAATTGGAAAAAAAAGTATTAGAAAAATAAATTGGGCAAAAAACCAATCGAATTGGAGGTGAATCAACTAATAAAAGACCAAAATTGGTCGAACCGATTGATTTATTAAATGAAAATCGATTTACTACAATATGAATCGGTTGATGTGTTACGCCAGATGTACACACATGTCGCACACGCGTGTTCATCTCCTTTAGACCTAACTTCCAAAATTCGATCTGAAACCTAGAAACAACCTGATTTCACCACGATTTTTGGCATTCCACCCACAAGGAAAATTAAATGAAAAGTGGGGCATATGGGGTTCCATTCAACCATTTATGGACATGGTGTATTGTTAATCCCCCGAGATGACAAGTCGATGGCCAAAATTCTCTCTGAAAGCTAACTTTCTTAATTTTCTGGTGATCTCACTACCATAGCCTATAACTTTCATTTTCAACCACCAAACTTAGTCATTTTGGTGGTGTTGGAACCAGATGATGCCATCTTTCTAACCTCACCTCTCCCCGATGCTGATGTGCCCTTTATGGGTGCCGATGTGATCAAATAATAAATTTTCTCACTTAGCTAAAAATAGAGCAGACTCTACGGGTGCCACGTCCTCCCCAACGACCCATCGCAACAAAAAATAATCCTAGGGACTACTCTCAGTCTCCTCTAGCCAACACCACTGGCATTCAAGCGGAAGGTAAGCCTCGTGGCTATAAAAATTCTTTGAAACTCTAGTGACAACTCTTTTATAAAGGATCTATGTAAATCACATTTTTCACATTGCCCAGGTCACAATTTAGGGCGAGTCAAGAGGCCATGAATGCACAAAGCAGTTAGCTTTCCAATCCGACCACGCTAACGATGGACTCGCCGTCTCCAATGAGTTATCAATACTTTTTGAATTATGTCAATTTTTTGGTGAAGGCTTGATCATAGTTAAAACGACACTATTCCGGTCGAGGTTGGCTAGAAAGTGACCATGTGTTACACCATGACCCGATTTGGTCGGAAACTTGTGAACAACCCACCACTCTTCTCAATATAATGTCGAAACCACAACCATTACTATAGTATTGATAAGAGCAAGACTAAAAATAAATGAAAAATAATGCATTAGTTTATGCTTTCAAAGTATGATAGATTATAAAGTACTATACATAAATTTGTAAGAGAAAATTATATACAAATTTGGTAGTTTGTCTTCTAATGTCCTCCTTGACATTTTTTTAAGACCTAAAAGAAATAAGAGAGTGGGTGAGTCTACAATTTAGTGAGGGGTCCTACTGAAATCGTGACTTCTTGTCCACAATTCAACACATACTCAAAATATATAAGGTTTTCTTTTCCTTAAATCAAAGGGTTTGAGTCACTAAATAAACAAGCTACAACTTGTCTTCTCATTAAAAATAATTTCTTATTTAAATCTACTACTTGTATCTCACAAGCTTAAAAATAGGATTCTTCGTACCTGAAAGAAATTTTCATGATTTGCTTATGGTAATCTTCCATAGGTTTGTATTAGACAAACAAACAATCCCCTTTCTCATCTTAAAGTGATATTTACGGCTTCTGTCTCACAAGCTAAGGAAAAAAAGTTCCTTCCTTTGTTTATGGTAAAATTTTCATAGGTTTGTATCATACTAATAAAAAAACACCCTTTCTTATCAAAGGGATCAATCATTAGCATAATAGATCATGTAAGGCTACAACCTCGATCAGTCTCACTTCTGGTCTGGAGTGCCTTTACCGTTCACCTTGGGGAGAGGCTACAGTCTCTACCACATTGGTGCAAGGCTACAACCTCGACCATTCATTTGTGTGAGCACCATTACCCAACCGCTAGAAATTTTTGAAATGAATTTGTTCACTATTGAGGGAGGAGACTTCTCGCCCTTCTTCCTCGTTCTCAATGTGCATGAAACTCATAGAGCTCCAAGACATACCAAACCATTGTAGCTTCCCTTGTATCAACCTTGCTGTTCAACAGCCCTTAGAACCAACACTACCATATACCGGGTGTTTTCTTGGTTCCAAACAATTACAATCACAAACAAGAATTTTTTATTTAAGACCTTTATCTTTGAGCTGCTAGCCCAACGGACTCCAACCTGACTACGGCTCAGTAGCTTAAGCAAAAATTATCAATTGGTGATAACTTTTAACAAACTCTTAAATCAAATCTTATTTATGGGATTTGACTTGTTTGCATTGGCCTTAGGCCCATTGTATGGGTTTTCAAAACATGGCATTGAGCCCACTTCTCTTTAAAAAACTATGGCCTTAGGCCCACTTTTATAGAACTAAATCTAATAAACTATTTGTAGATCATGGGTCCCTTCCATATCGTGCATCGATAGTTGAATTAGATCATCCACTTGAAGTATATTCAAACGCCGTTTAAGGCTGGTCCTCATAACATGATTTATGCTTGCAACATAAATAAATCCCAAAATAGTTTAAGCGGTTTCAAACAATCATGGGATTATATTTCTTGAAAAGCGCTTTTCAAATTTGCAAGTAATAATGCATCATTGGTCCAATCAAACTCGATACTAGAAATCTCACTCACTCGTATACCGATACTTTTTCATCCCAATGGATTTTCAAGCTTGTCGTGCCTTTCCTTCGCACAGACTTGTAGGTGATCGGTTCCTACAATAAACTGGGCATTTAAGTCCCAAATAATAAGATATTTACACTTAAGACTTGTAAATTTTCATTAATTATGATAAGGCCCTTAAGTTATACCCAAATATTCCATTTATATCCCTAATTTCTAATTATTTCAAATTGGGTACTTTATTTCTCACTAATTTTAGAAAAATCCACAATTTTTGAAAATTGTAATATAGTCCCCAAACTTTCAAAAATTGCAATTTAGTACTCCTACATTGATTATCATCAATTTGATCTTAAACATTCTCAATTGAGTCCCAATATGATTCTAATCATCTTCCCTATGTCCCGAGGATCATTTCAAGCTTTGAATCACTCTATTTGGCTTAGAAATGTGGTTAAATGGAGATTTACCAGAAAATCATTATAGAGAGAGAGAGAAAACTTTGATTTCTTACAAGTGAGGGCCAATGGTCGGTGCTTTTACTACCCCAAGTTTGCTATCTTCTTGGGGATCCTTCATGGATCAAAATGCACCTCAATTGATGGCTTGACCAGTGTGAATTCATTAATTTAGATTTTGAGCAAAAACACACTTTGAATAGTAAATTCTAGCGAAGGGTGGTGGTAGGGGCTTACTAAGATGGTGTAGGGAAGGTGTGGAAATCACTAGTGAAGGTTTGGAGGGTTTGGTTTAGTCGTGGTTGGTACGAGGGTGACTCAAATTAAGCTTGGGTTTCTCTAGTTGTAGATGGCTGAGGGAGAAACGATACTGTGCGAGCTCGCCGACGCTTCTTTGGTGATCCTCAATACGAATGGAGGGTGCAGTCATGTAGGGGACTTCTGTAGGAATCTAGGGAACCCAAATTCCACTTCGGAGGTGAAGCAAAGTGCCCAAATTGGAGCTCTAGTTTGCGGGTTATCAAAAACTAGAACAGTTCGTCTTCTTCAAGCTTTCTAAGGATGAAGAGAATGAATGGAGGGCAGCTCATTTTATAGGGAGCTCGTGGACTAACATGTCTATCCATTCATCAATCGGAGATGTTTAATGGCTACTGGAGTTATGGAGGCCGTTTGGCTCTTCCTCTCCCCAACTGATCAGAGGTTAAAGATGACACTATGCGCGTGTGTGTGAGCTTTGCACGTGCGAATTGCTATGTGACGCACTGTGATTGGTTGGCATCTGAGTCATCCGTTGATTAGCCACGTGGCGACCTCCCATTAGTTGCTCTGTCCGACATGGTAGTTACCGAATTTGTCCATCCGATGACTTTTTCATGTGACGTCCTCTAATTGGTTGATTTAAGTTCATTAGTTTTCCCACCTGAGGCATTGTGTCATTGTCACGTGTCCTCCTCTGATTAGTTGTGACCATCCGACGTGGCTTTATCACGTGTCCTCCTCTGATTGGCTGTGACCATTCGACGTGGCTTTGCCACGTGTCAACTCCTCATTGGTCGACCTTCCTCGGACATCCTAGTTGGCCGCTAACTTGGCACCTTTGCCACATGTTAGTCTCTCATTGGCCAGACTTGATGATGAGGTGTTTTTCTCAACTAACCATTAGCTGAGGACACATGTCATGCTCCAATTGTCTAGTTTATAATGATGCAGATTTTTCTTCATTTGATCGTTGATTGGGGACACGTGTCACACTCTAATTGGCCTGCACTTTCAAACGGTGACCTAGCGGTTGATGGGGCGTGCTTTGCCGTGCGTCACGTGCTGATTGGTCATATGCTCTGATGGGGCATTGACATGGCAGGCGATCCATTGACCTGGTTGGATCATTGATTAGTTAAATTGGACCAGGTTCGGTGACTCGAAATCAAAAATTGACTTGTTTAGACCCGATTCAAGTAGATTATATAAATAATTTTTTAAAAAATTGATCTTAATTCATTTTATATATAGCATTGACTTCAATTTCCAAAATTGACATTTTTATGTCACATTTAAAAATGAATCTTTTAACCAGTTCTTCCTGGTTCAATTCGGTTCAACTTGGTTTGGTTTCGGTTCATCTTGAACCGATCAAGTTCTCATATCCAATTTGCAACATGATCCTTTTACTTCATTTTTGGATTTTTATTGATCACTTGGGATCACTCAAATTCTAATTTTTATTTCTCTACACAATTATGGTTCACTTTGAAACTTGGTTTTGTTTCAAAATTTTCTGGTTCTCTATTCCTGCTTTCTTGTTTTGATAAAATGGTTTTACAACTACTCCCCTCATTTTAAGGAGTTTTGTCACCAAAACTTTTTATAATCGGTAATACTCTTCTCTAATTTATTGAATTTGTGTCCCATGTTTCTTCCACAATCTGATCAATTTGTGCCAGAATACTTTCACCATCGGAATCTTTTCATTTTTAAGATTCTTTTCCGATTGATCATTGATTCAAACATGCTATTTGTCACGCCCCGACCCGGTTTGGCATGAACCCCATGAGCAACCCACCACCTTTCCTTGCACTATCCAAGTATCACTACTAGGTTAGTACAAGAAAAGTAAAGGCATACGATTAACTAGTTTTCCAAAGTAGAGTAATCAAACAACTTAAATGAGGGTTCGTACCTTAGAGAGTGGAAGATTCACGCTCGTTGCTCTTCTCCCTCTCAGCGTGTGTGCCTCCATGAAAAAGGGTAAGGAATGGGGTGAGTTCTTATAACTCGATGAGGGGCTAAGCTATCGAAGTACAATATCATTTCATATTTTTATTTAAGGTGCTGGTTTGACTTTGCACACAATTCAACCGCCCTTTATCACAAAGGGTTCACACGTTCGTAGAACAGTCTCCAACCGTTCTACTTGTGGACCAGAGCGTCTTTACTGTCCACCCTAGTAGGAGTTTATGACTTTTACCAAGAGTCTGAGTGGACATCAATTACCTGACCCTCAGACCCGCATCATACTTTGTGTCCGCAAATGTGGGATGAGACCCCTTCCCCTCCGACTTCGGTCTTAGTGCGCATGAAGCTCTAGGAGCTTCCCAACATACTGAATGACAAACTTCCTTTATGCTCCCTAGGTCATCGAGCAGCCCTTAGAATCACCACTACCCCATACCGGGTGCCTCGATGGTTCCGAACTCATGGCATGCACAATCAATAGTTTTATTAGTTATGACCATCGTGTTTGGTGCTACTGGCCCAACGTGCCTGACAATTCAGCTTCGATAGAGTAGCTAATTCATACAATTATCCGATTATAAAAGTATTTTCAAGCACATAAGCCTTAACTTGTATATGGGCTATCACACCCCGACCCGGTTTGGTCGGATCCCCTTGAACAACCCGCTGCTTTCCTTGGTTCAAGAGGGGTTTCCCCATTCTTTAATTCAAGAGTAGCTAGGCGTAATCTCAACCTTGTTCCCTAGAATAACGTATATCAAATAAAATGCAAGCTTAAGAAAGTTAAGCATACCTGACAGAGGATAAGGCCTGATGTTATCCCTAGTGATTTCTCTATTTCCTGAAAAGGGATAAAAATGGGTGGATGAGTTTCTACAACTTAGTGAATGGGTATTTTAAAAAAATAAACTTTCAACAAAATGGTTTTTAAATTGGAGTGTGCCATACTCCTTATTTTCTTTAAAATTCTTTCTTCCTTGTTTTCTCGGTTTTCAAGACATTTCAACATCATCAACCACAAATAATGTGTTTAGCAACCAACACACACCCTTCATCATGAATGGATCACACACTCACAGGGTAGCACGTCCACTACACCCACTTGTAGCATCGAAGCGACTTTACCGACCACTTCTACCATGAGAATGAGTGGATGTACGCGACATCCGACCCTCAATCCCTAAAAGAAAACTCCATTTCCGTATGAGGACAGAGACCTCATCCTGACCCCACCCCGGTCTCTTGCGCATGAAGCTACGTCGAGCTTCTCTGACTGCTGGCATGATAATCTGCCCTTATCTCCACCATGTCATCTTGTAGCCCCTAGGACACATCACTACCACTCTTGGGCAACTTGAAGTCTCATACCTCAGTGCATGCACATAACAACTGTAAACCCCGCACTTTTGAGTTAAGGAAAATTGGGAAAGAACCGGTCAACTCGAGTAAGAAAACCGAGCCGGTTTACAAACCAAATCATTTGGGAACAAGCAATTTGGAAATTTACAACTTCCGGGTGATCCAAAGGGTTCATTAAACCTTGGAAAACAAATTTAAGACAAGTTAGAAGAGAAAAACCAAGTTGTTTCAGTTGAACAAGAATCCATAAGAACTTTGAAGTTAAGCTTGCTTGCCCGAGAGTAGTGTGAGGATGGGTGACCTCATGGGAAGTATGATTTTTTTTGTAACCTGAAATTTAAGTTAAAACTTTTTATGGTAACACGTCTTATCATAAATAACCATAAATTAATATATATTTAATTATTATAATTAATACCATTAATTTAATACAGAAATTAAATTATTAGAATTAATACTAATAATTTATGGTAATATTAATACTAGTAATAAATCTCTCCCATTTAATACACGATTTTACACCTATATAAAGAGGTCATCCCCATTCATTTTCTTCACACCTGAATACTTCTCTCTCTCTCTCTCTACTGCTCCATTTCCCGGTGAAGCTCAAACCAGAGTTTCGACTTAAACATTTTTCTTAACCTCGAAAGGAGAGGTCGTGCTCTTTAGAATCGGGGAGAAGACATCTATCTGATAGCAAATTCCAATCAATCCGAGAATCGTTGGAGAAGCGCCGACATGATGGAATAGTGAAGCAGCTCCAATAGATTGAAGCTGCTTTATTTCGACCAATCTGAAATCAGCCATTTCAAGCCCTCCTCAGGCCAAACCAAGCCCTTCCAACACTTCTTCAGCCTTTCCACGACCGAATTAGGACCGAAAGGTAAGCCAATTCGGCACCCCTTTACAATATTTGATCAGTGCTAGAGAGAGGGTCGACCAAATTTCGATGACGAAATTCTAATCCAATTTCACAGCAATTGATGCGATTCTTGATTCTAGGATGAACCTCAGGAGGAGATCTATCTGCCTAGATCGAAAGCTTAGACCGCCGTGCCTTCCTTGGTGAGTAATCGAAGCTTTCTCTCTCTATAGTTCATTTTCCGGCGAAGCTCCGTTTGAGCTCGTCCCGACATTAAAACTTGCGATTCACATTTCTAAAGAATCGTATGAACATGTAGAAACTCAATTTCAACAATTGGAAATGTTTGATGGGTCAATTTGATGAAATCAAATTCGACTGTGTTGAGAAGTTGGAATTGGGGGAAAATTGGGAATTTTTGAAGATTTGAAGGACTGAAATACAATTTCCTAAAATTGAGGGTCAATTGGGCATGATAAAAATGTGAGAGGTCCAATGGAGGAATTTTAGAATTTTTGGGGTGAAACTTACCATTTTTGTAAGGGAAGGGCAAAATTGTAATTTTTGAAAAGTTGGGGGACCAAATTGGAAATTTGGGAAATTAAACCCCTTTTTGTGAAATGGAATAAATTGAGGTCCTATGATAAATTTTAGAAGTTTCGGGACTCAATTTGAGGGAAAACCAGCATTTGGGACTTAAAGTTAAAGAGAAATAACTTTAGGGACCTAATTGCAAATAAATGAAAGTTTGACTTCTCTCATTCATTTGGAATGAATGAAGGCGATTAGGCCAAAGGATAATGAGCCAATATGTTCATATCGTGTAGGAACACGAAGTACTGGGAATGCCAGCAGGGACAAGCTCGCATGAATACCAAGAACCGGTCTAGTGGAATTTACGGCATTAATGGGTGAGTGGGTTTACTAACATCATACCCGGTTGGGATGATGAGCATAACTTAAAATTAAAAACCACTTACCGGTTGTGAGTGGGAATTTTATATCATA
Organism: Trapa bicornis; assembly: GCA_030064425.1. Classification (NCBI taxonomy): domain Eukaryota; kingdom Viridiplantae; phylum Streptophyta; class Magnoliopsida; order Myrtales; family Lythraceae; genus Trapa; species Trapa bicornis. Next base: position 8,700,411 of record CM057761.1, on the reverse strand, counting down.
CCCGGTTGGGGATGATAAGTACCTCGGTATAAAAACCCATTGCTTGGTGGTATTTTTAATCATCACTACTTAGAGAAAGTGATGTGAAAGTTATGCGGAAAAACTACTTACGGGTTGTAAGTAGATCATACCCGGTTGGTATGATGAGACTTAATCAAAGGAAGTTGAAAACCCGTTTATCGGTTATGAACGGAGATGTCCTTATACCGGTCGGTATGATGGATAGTAAAAACCTATTTTTGTTGGAAGTGCTCTCCCCTGACTGTGTGCTAATGCTTAAACAATTTGGGAGACCTTCTCGACGGGAGCTCGAATAGCTCTGATAGGCCGGGGGCCTCGATTTTGGAACTTGGGGGCTAAATGCCCGATTTTGAAAATCTCGTACATTGGGCCTAAGGCCAGTTGGCACGAGCAGGAGCTCGTAAATGAACATGATATATATGCCATAAAACTAAATAAGTGAATTGTTTGGCCATGGTACCAAGATAGAACCGACATGCTCAGTCAACTAGCGGCTGTGCGACATGACAAGTCGACGGACCAGTCAAGACAAACAACTGCGGGTTGAGTTGAGAGTCGGGGCCATTGGACCAGTGGCACCACAGATTACATGGTAATATGAGAAAACATTGTTTGTGCATGCACTGTGAGTACGGGATCATCAAGATGCCCATGAGGGGTAGTGACGCGTCCTAAGGGCACTGGACGACCTGGTGGCTATAAGGGCAGTTCGTCGTTCCAGGTGTCTATGCGAAATCTGCAGTAGCACCAAGCGCATGAAACTGGGGTGGGGACAGGATGAGGTCTCTGTCCTCCTACGGACATGAAGAAGTGCTTTCGGGATTGTGGGTCGGATGTCACGTACATCCACTCATTCCCAGGGTAGAAGTGGTCGTACTTCTATCCGGGTGGCAGGAAAAGTCGCTTCGAAGCCACTAGTGGGTTCAGTAGTGATACTGACTTGCAAATGTGTGTAACCTTCATGATGAGGGATGTGTGTTGGGTGATGAGACACCGGTGACTAGGAAATAATGGAAAAACCCAAATTTTTAAATGAAGGGATTTTTGAAAAGAAAGGAGCCTGGCACACTCCATAAAAATGTTTTTCTTAAAAGTTAAAAGTAGATCTTTAAAAACCCATTCACTGAGTAGTCGTATTTATCCCCTCCCTTATATCCCTTTGAGGAAATCCCGGAAAGCCTACCCTAAAAGACAATGAACTAAGATGCTTGTAAAACAGGTATGTGAAGTTTAAAATTTCATGCAGTTTTGATTATGCTATTCCAGGAAATGGTGTAGGTTTAAAGGATGCCTTACTCTTTACGGATTATAATAAGGGGAAACCCTTTAATAAACTAGGAGAGTGGCGGGTTGTTCACGGGGATCTGACCAAACTGGGTCGGGGCATGACAACAACAGTTTTCCTCATAAGCCATTTAATCTTTGGTGCCACTGGTCTAATGGCCTCAACCCTCAACTTGACCTGCAACTATTTGTCTCGACTGGTCCGTGGACCTGTCATGTCGCACTGCTGCCAGTCTATCATGTATATCGGTCCTGTCTTGGTACCATGGCATGAACATATCATTCATTTTAAGTTTTCATGGTTTAAACTCATGTTTGTTTATGAGCTCCTGCTCGTGCCAACTGGTCTTGGGGCCATTGTACGAGATTTTTCAAAATTGGACATATTAGCCCCCAAGTTCAAAAACCTAGGCCTCCGTCCTATATGAGCATTTCGAGCTCCCATCATGATAGTCTCCCAAAAAGTTTAAGCAGTGGCACACAGTAAGGGGAGTGTACTTTTGGCAAAATTGTCTTTTCATCTGTCCATCACACCAATCGAGTTTGAGGACATCTCCCCTTATAACTGATAAGAGGGTTTTCTACTTCCTTACATGAAGTTTATCATACCAATCGGGTATGATCTACTTACTACTGCTAATTAGTTTTTTCGTGTGTTTTCTCACATCACCCCATCTAGGTGTGATGTTAAAATCCCATATTCAAGCGGATTTTCATTTTTGATGTGATTATCATCCCAACTAGGTATGATATAAAAATCCCACTCACCCTTGAATGTCGCAATTTCTTCTTAATCGACTTTCATCTCCTTGTGAGCTGTCTTAGCTCGCATTCTCATCCCAACTAGGTATGATATAAAAATCCCACTCACTCGTGAATGTCGTAATTTCTTCTTAATTGAATTTCATCTCCTTGTGAGCTTTGTCTTAGCTGGCATTCTCAATACCTCGTGAGCTTTGTCTTAGCTGGTACTCTCAATAACTTTTTAAATATTTACAATTTGGTCCCTAAAGTTCTTTTTCCTTTACTTTAGGTACCAAATGCTGATTTCCCCCTAGATTGAGTCTCGAAACTTCAAAATTATACTTTGAGACCTCAATTTATTCAAAATTACATAAAGGGGTTCATGTTTCCCAAATTCCCAATTTGGTTCCCAATTTTTCCAAAATTACCATTTTCCCCTACTTTATAAAAATGGTAAGTTTTGCCCCCAAAATTTCAAAAATTGCCCAATTGGTCCTCCAACATCATTATCATGCCAATTGGCCCTCAATTTTATGAAATTGCACTTTAGTCACTCGAATTTTTGAAATCTCCAAAATTTCCCCAAAATTTCCCCCAATTAAAACCTTCAAACTCAGCTGAATTTGATTTCATCAAATTGACCGATCAAATGAGTTTAATTGTTTAAATGAAGTTAGATTGGAGTTCCTACACCTTCATATGATTCAATTGCACTTTGAATCGCATGATTTGACTCTAGAACGAGCTCAAATAGTGCTTCGCCGGAAAATTGAACGTAGAGAGAGAAAGATTACCGTTAGGGGTGCGACGGTCCGAGCTTTCAATCTGGGCAGATATCTCTCATCTTGAGGTCCTTCCTAGAATCAAGAATCACCTCAATTCATATTGAATTGAGGGAGAATTTAGTTAGTGAAAATCTATCAGTTCTCTCTCTAGCATTGATCAAAATTTATAGAGTGGAGCCAAATTGGCTTACCTTTCTGCACTAATTCGGTAGTAGGAGGGCTGAGGAGGTGTTGGGAGAGCTTGGTTTGGTGTGATTAGGGCTTGAATTGTCTGATTTCAGCTCGACAGAAATAGGGTAGCTTTGGTCCGTCGGAGCTACTTCACTGTTCGATCACGCTGATGCTTCTTCGGCGACCCTCATAGCAATTGGAGACTACCACCGTGTAGCTGACTTCTCCCCGAGTTTAAGAAACCTGACCACGCCTTCTTTGGCTAAAACAAGACCCTATATCGGAGCTCTGGTTCAAGCTTCACCGGAAAACTAAGTAGCGGAGAGAGAGAGTGAGATTTTTAGGTGTGTGGAGGATGAATGTAGAGGGGCTCTTTATATAGGGAGCTTGGGGACTCGTCGACCGTTTGTTTGGCACTTTTATGACAGTCATTGATGGCCTGAAATGTACTGAACGAAATTGTTTCCTCTTTGCCAGCGTTGGTTCAATTTTTTGGTGAGTGAACAGTGCTATCATCTGAAGGAAGAAGATGATAATGTTCTGAATCGGATCGGACCGGTTCGAACTGTGTTCAACGCTTAAACCGACTAGTTCAAATTCGATTCGATTGAGTTTTTCAAAATTAAAAATTTCTAAATTCATCTAAATTCATTCTCTTTCAAATGGTGGCATCATTTCTTCAATTTGAATTTTTTAGACCACCTAGAAAAATGAATTTAGCATCCAGTTTAATAGTGGTTAAAACCGCTTCAATCCAGTTTAGGTCCGGTTCACCTGAACTGATTTGGTTTTCACCTCCAATTCATCCTAAATCTCTTTTCATGACTTTTGGGAGTCTTAGGTCACTCGTGATCCATAAATTTCTCAGTTTGCCCTTCCTCTATCGGTTCTGGTTTATGAACCAATTCAGTTTTCTCTTTGGAAATGACCAGTTCGATCCAGTTTAGATCAAGTTCACCTGAACTGGTCTGGTTTTCTCTTCCAAATTATCATAAGGTCCTTTTCCAAGGTTTTTATAACCCCGTTTGGGTCACTCGGGAGTTGTAACTTTCCTAATTTGCCAGTTCACTAATGATCAATTTTGTGAACCGTTTCGGTTTTTCTCAATCAGTTTGGCCGGTTCTTTTCCCAGTTTTTCTTAACTCCAAAGGGCGGAGTTTACAACTCTCCCCTCCTTTTAGGAGTTTTTTCCCCAAAACTTATTTCACACTTTTGTACTGGAATGTACTTCTCTTGATATCAAGTTGTAGTTTCTCGACATATAACCCCTTCGGTTATTTCCATCTCTCCTTGTATAACATACACTTGAAATATTCTTTTCTTTTACATCATTTTCTCATCCCATGGAGTTTATTTTAGTTAAGCATACCTCATTGGAAGTTTGAAGGTCATATCCTTAGATTCACATCCTTCGTTCCTTAAAGCACTATTTCTCCATTCCAAGATCATTTACTTAAGATTTTAGGATTGGGAGTTCCAAAATATCCAATCCTTCCTGCTTTTGGTTATTCTCTTTATTATTGATCTCCCCAGCTCGACGTCCATTCAACCACCACATACCTACTTCCATAGGTGTTGATGTTGTCACCCTTTTTTTCCTCCTACGTTGATCCTTCCCTCATTCATTGGTTATTACATCTTCATTCCACATTTAATGTCTGACCTTATCATACTCAAATCACAGACTCTTCCTTACCTAATTCATATTTCCATGGGATAATTGGGCTTACATGTCCCTTATTGCACGACATTCTTTTGAAATTTTCTTTGACTTCACATCTTTATGACCGTATTGGTTTACTCACTTACTCGTCTTTTTCAAACTCCTTTATTAGGTCATTCAACTTTCAAGTCTTTGAGTTTCAAGCTCTTGCTCATGCCCACTGGCCTTAGGCCTATGCACATGATTTTTCAAAATTGGGCATTTAACCCTATAAGTTCAAAAATTGAGGCCTCTCGCCTATTTAAGTTGTTCTATCTCTCGTCAAGAATGTCTCCCAAATCCTTTAAGCATTGGCACACAATCAGAGGAGAACACTTCTCACAAAAGTTTCATTTTCAACTTCATCACACCAACTGGGTGTGAAGATATCTCCGCATACAACCGGTAAGCGGGTTTCTCCTTTCCTCAAGAAAGTTCATCATACCAACCGGGTATGATTATCTCTAATTATGACCAGTAAGTAGGTTTTCTCAGTTAAAGATGGTACACCTCATCCCAATGGGGTATGAAGTTAGATAATCCCACTTACAACCGATAAGTACATTTTAGCTAAAATTGCTCATCACCCCAACCGGGTATGATGTTAAAAGTCCCACTCACCCGATGACTATGACGTGTTCGTCCCTAGTTGGTTTTCCAAGTTCATGCGAGCTTTCTCTTGCTGGTGTTCCGGTCACACGTGTCCCTACACGATTTGGGCATCCTTATTAATTAAGGTTTGGCATAATATCCTAGGCTAAAAAATTATTGATTAATTGCACTTAGGTCCCTAAAGTTCATTTTCCTTAACTTTAGGTCCCTAATGCCAACTTTTCTTCAATTTACTCAAAATTGTATAAGGGGCTCAAGTTTTCCAAATTTCCAATTTGGTCCCCAACTTTAAAAAAATTACAATTTTGCCCCTACTTTCCAAAAATGGCAATTTGACCACAAATTTTCCAAAATTTGACCAATTGGTCCCTTAACATCTTTCGCATGACCAATTAGCCTTCAATTTTAGGAAATTGCAAAGAGGTCCCTCAATTTTCCGATATCCCCAAAATTTCCCAAAAGCTTCCCAATTTCTCCCTTTCAAACTGTTTGAATTTGATTTCCTCAAATTGGCCATTCAATCGGGGTTAATTGTTCCAATTGAAAGTATAAATCAGTTCCTACACTTCCATTTGATTCAATTGAGCTTTGAATCGCATGATTTGAGTCTGGAACGAGCTCAAATGGAGCTTCACCCGGAAATCGTTCATAGAGAGAGAAAGCTTCAAAAGCTTACCGTGAGAGGTGCGACGGTCCGAGCTCTCTATTTGGGAAGGTAGCTCTCGGACTGATGTTCTATCTAGATTCAAGGAGCGCTACAATTGATATCCAATAGAGGGAGAATTTCATTAGTATAGTTTAGCACTTTTTCTCTCTAACTCAGACTGACAATGACAGAGGAGGGTCGAATTGGCTTACCTTTCAACTCTGTTGAGGCCGTGTGAGGGTCGTGGGGTTGTCAAGGAGGCTTGGTTTAGCCGGAGGAGTGTTGAATTTGGCTGAATTAAGCTCGACCAAAATAGGGCAGCTTCGGTCCTTCAAAGTTGCTTCACTATTTGATTTTGCTAGCACTTCTCTAGCGGTCCTCGGGTCAAAAGAAGGTTGCTGTCAAGTAGCTGACTTCCCTCGGAGTCTATAGAAACTGACCTTGCCTTTTGAGGCTGAGAAAAAGGCCTATGTCGGAGCTCTGGTTCGAGCTTCACCAAAAAATGGAGCAATTAAGATAGAATGGAGATTTGAGGTGTGTGGAGGATGAATAGAGAGCAGTTCCTTATATAGGGAGCTTCGGGACCCTCTGCCCGACCACATTCCATTTTGGTCAAACTTATCCTCACCTTGAAACATCCTGAATGAAGCGGTTTTAGCTTCACCGACATTATCCATTTTTTGCATTAATGAACAGTGTTGTCATTCCAAGGAAGAAGATGACACTATTACGAACTGGACCGGCTGATTCGACCGGGTTCAATGCATAAATTGGCTGGTTCAAGCCCGATTCGACCGGTTTTCTAAAAATTAAAAATTTATAAATTAATCTAAATTCATTCTCTATCTAATGGTGGCTTCAATTTCCCAATTTTATTATTTTAAGCTACCAAGAAAAATTAATTTAGAAAGGGTGTTCAAGTATGGTTCAAATTGGTTGAATCTGATTCAATTCGGTTCAGGTCTGGTTCACCCTTAACCGGTCTGGTTTTCTCTTCCCATTTGTCCCAAGGTTCTTTTCCATGATTTTTATGACTCTTTGAGTCATTTGAGGTTTTTCAATTTTGCCATTTTACCCTTTCTTTGCCCATTATGGTTTGTGAACTGGCTCGATTTTGTCTTTTGAATTAATCAATTCTTTTCCCAATTTTATTGTCTCATAACAAACTCTGTCTCCCATGTCTCCTCTTCTACTTGGTCGTTCCATCAATGAACCTTTACCAAGGGAATTCTCTTATTCCTCAGGTTCTTATCTCATCTGTCGATAATTTCTACCGGTTTTCACCTCATAGACCAAGTTTTCCTTTAGCTCGGACAGCGGCTTATCCATTACATGACTAGGATTGGGCTTATACTTTCAGACTACTGACACATGGAACATGTTGTGTATTCTTTGTAAATCTTGAGGTAGCTCAAGCTTGTATGCCACTGGTCCCATCCTCTGAATTATGGCATATGGACCAATGTTCCTAGGTTTCAACATTCCTCGATGTTGAAACCTAAGTATACCTCTCCAATTCAACATAAATTGATGTAGTTCTTGATCCTAGGAGGAACCTCAGGAGAAGAGCTATCTTCCCCGATTGGAAGCTCGGACCGCTGCACCCCCGTTGGTGAGCAATTGAAGCTTTCTCTCTCTATGTTCTATTTTTTGGCGAAGCTCCGTTTGAGCTCATTCCAACGTCAAAACTTACGATTCAAAGTACTATTGAATCGTATGAAGATGTAGAAACTCAATTTTAACTTCAATTTCAATAATTAGAAGTGTTTGATCGGTCAATTTGATATAATCAAATTTAACTGTGTGAGGGAGTTGAAATTGGGGGAAAAATTGAGGATTTTCGAAAATTTGAAGGACCAAAATGCAATTTTATAAAATTGAGGGTCAATTGGGCATGATAAGAATTTTAGAGGACCAATTGAGCAATTTTAGAATTTTGGGGGTAAAACTTACCATTTTTGTAAAAGAAGGGCAAAATGGTAATTTTGAAAAATTTGGGGGCTAAATTGGGAATTTGGGAAACTTGAACCCCTTTTTTATGAAATTGAGTAAATTGAGGTGCCAAGAGGATTTTTAAAAGTTTTAGAACTCAATTTGTGGAAAAAAATGGCAATTTGGGGCCTAAAGTAAAAGGGAAAATAACTTTAGGAACCAATTTGGAAATATTGGAAAAGTTGTGAATTTAGTCATTTATACTGAATGAGGTAATCAAGCCAGATAATAATGAACAACGATGTTCATTTCATGTAATAACGCGAGACATCGGGAATGCCAGCTGAGGTTAAGCTCGCAAGGAACGAAAACCAACTAAGTGAAATTTCACTATACGATCGGGTGAGATGGATTTTTATATTATACACGATTATAATGATAAGTACCTCGAAATGAAAACTCACCGCTAAGTGGTATTTTAAACATTACAACTTAGAGTAGTGATGTGAAAATAATGTGAAAAAACTATTTACCGGTTGTAAGTAGATCGTACCCGGTTGGTATGATGAAAACTTTCTCGGAGGAAGTGGAAAACCCAATCATCGGTTATGAGCGGAGATGTCCTCATACCCGGTTGGTATGATGTACCGTTGAAGTATATTTTTGTCGGAAGTGCTCTCCTCTGACTATGTGCCACTGCTTAAACCACTTGGGAGACCTTCTTGACGGGAGCTCGAATTGCTCTGTTAGGCCAGAGGCCTCAGTTTTGGAACTAGGGGGCTATTATTCCCGATTTTGAAAATCTCAAACAATTGGCCCTAGGCCAGTTGGCACGAGTAGGAGCTCGCAAGCAAATATGAGGCATATACCATGAAAATTTAAATAAAATGAATTGTTTGGCCATGGTACCAAGATAGGATCGACATATTTAGTCAACTAGTGATAGTGCGACATGACATGTCTCCAGACTAGTCAAGACAAACAGCTGCAGGTTGAATTGAGGGTTTGGGCCGTTAGACCAGTGGCACAACAGATTATATGGAATGATGTGAAAATACTGATTGTGCATGCACTATGTTTACGGGACCTTCAAGACACCCTAGAGGGGTAGTGATGTGTCCTAGGGTCCTAGACGACCTAGTGGATGTAAGGGTAGTTAGTCGTACTAGGTTACCTTGTGAATCTCGACATAACTTCAAGCGCACGAGACCGGGGTGGGGTCGGGATGATGTATCTATCCTCATACGAACAAGGAGAATTGTTATGGGATTGAGGGTCGGATGTCACGAACATCCACTCATTCTTATGGTAGAAATGGATGTACTTCTATCTAGGTGGCTGGTAAAGTCGCTTTGATGCCACAAGTAGATTTAGTGGACGTACTGGCCTGCGATTGTGTGTTTGACCTTCATGATGAAGTATGTGTGATGGGTGATGACACAACGTGGTTAATAAGAAATGCTGATAAAAATAAAAATTTGAAATGAAAGGTTTTTGAAAGGAAATAAGTAGTCTGACACACTACAAAACAAATATTTTTCCTAAAGAATTAAAATTTGAAAACCCATTCACTCAGTCGTTGTACTCACCCCCTCCCTTATATCCCTTTCAGGAAATCTCAGAAAGCCTACCTTGAGAACCATGAACTAAATTCGCCTATGAGACAGGTGTGGTTAGTTTTAAATTTTATGTAGTTTTTATTTATGTTATTCTACAAAAGGTGTAGGTTTAAAGGACGCCTTACTATTCGCGGTTTATAAACAAGGGGTAACCCTTAGTAAGCCGGGAGAGTTGCGGGTTGATCTTTGGGATTCGACCAAACCTTGTCGGGGCATGGCAACTTGAATTTTATTAGAGCTTGTTTCCTCGAAAACATAATCAAGACTAGAAAATACAGTAACTAATAGGATTGATTTTAAAATTTTCAGAATGGCTTCGAAGAAAGGAACCAAAAGAACTAGGCCTATAGTCTCAAACACTACCCAACCACTTCTACCGGTAGAAACTCCCAAAGAAGCCCAGATAACTCCTGCTAGACTCAGTAGGGAGCACCAAAAATTGTACGAGGAGTTCACCCATGTATTTAGGCAACCTAACCTCATCCCTGAGGGAGGCACCAACTCTTAGGTTGAACCAGAGGAAGTGCAATCCCATCCTTCCCCTGTTAATCATCCCGCTCCAATGGACATGCCTAGAAACCTTAAGACTCTTCGATAACTAGGATGTAAACCTTTTCTCAGAGAAAAGGATGCTGGAGCCACCATGGATTGGCTGGCCAACATCAAGAAGCTGATGGGAATCGTCAGGATACCACCAGAGGATATGGTGATCCTGACAGAATTCTTCCTGGAGGGAAGCACTAAATGGTGGTGGGATGATGTTTGAAACCTGCATACCACCATCCTCACTTAGGAACAGTTCGTGGAGAGGTACTCGGAGGAGTATGTGGTATCCCATCTAATAAACGAGAAGAAGCAAAAGTTCATCCGACTTCGACAAGGGCTTAACTCCATATCAGAGTATGAAACAAAATTCAATGAGTTAAGACCCTTTGCTCCTGACCTAGCTGGGCCGGTAGACATATGCCAAAGGTTCGTGAACGGTCTCAATATGGACATTCAAGACCGTATGGGAGTACTAGGACACCCCATGGACTTGGCAGTTGTAATTAGTATGACTCATGAATGTGAACGACTGGTGTAGAATCGACGTCGGTGAATGGAACAGACGACACAAAAGGAGGACAAGGGTCCAAACCATCATGGAGGATGGAAGGAGCATAACGGTCCAAGGTGGGGAAATAGAATGTAATTCCAAAAGAGAAGGTACATGCCACCACCTCCTCCCATAGTAATCCCCACATTAGCTCAAGGAAACCCTCATTGTCCAAAGTGTCAAAGGAACCATGGGGGAGCATGCCTTACCTATTATGCATGTGGGCAAGTGGGAAACTTTGCAAAAGATTGTCCCTCCCTCAGGGAGAACAAATAGAGGAATACTCTTGGACCACCTCAAGTCAATCTCAGAAACCCTAGGCTAGATGCTACAGCAAGAGTACTAGCTAGGGTATACAACCTCACCTAGGAGGAGGCTAGAAGAGACCCTAGCACTGTAGCGGGTACATCACAAAACCCTCCAAATTAGTTTAAGAGAGTCATGTATACTGATCATCTTTTGATCTAATAAAGGAAATTTCCTTCTAAACAATACGTTTCTTTAATCAGGGTATATACAACTATGGGGACTACAAGTCTATGCCCTCTTTGACTCCGGAGCAGAAAGATCATTTATCAAGGAAGAGTTGGTTTCAAGAGTACCCCTAGAACTCACTCAACTAGAACAAAGCCTTAATATCCTTACACCTTTAGGAGTAGGCTTAAACAAGAATAAACAATTAAAGGGATATGAGATAAAGATTGGAGGAATCCAACTTGAAGCTGACTTGATCCCATTACCCTTAAAGGAGGTTGAGGTAATCCTAGGGATGGATTGGCTCAATAACCATCAGGCGCAAATGGACTGTGGAAAGAAGACGGTAACCTTTCACACTCCTAAGATGAAAGGGCTAAGGTTCCAGAGGGAAAGAAGAAAAGTGAAGTACAATTGGTGTCCCATCTGAAAGCTCAAAAGATAATACAGAAAGGCTGTACAGCTTTTCTGGCCGTGGTTGTAGATTAAAAATCTGAAGAAAAGAGACTGGAAGACATTCCGGTAGTTAGATACTACCCATAAGTATTTCTAGAAGAGCTACCCGAACTACCTCCAAGTTGGAAAATGGAGTTCACCATAGAAATAATCCCATGAACAAACCTCATATCCCTAGACCCATATCGCATGGCTCCGATGGAGTTGAAGGAATTGATGGAACAATTGGATGAATTACTGGAGAAGGATTTCGTACATCGAAGACAGTCTCTATGGGGTGCTCCTATCCTATTCGTAAAGAAAAAGGACAGAAGCATGAGACTATGCATCGACTACAAAAGCTGAATCAGGTCACCATCAAGAATCGATACCCACTTCCGAGGATATACAATCTATTCGATCAGTTTAAAAGGAGCAGCTTACTTCTCCAAAATAGATCTACGGTCATGTTATCATCAACTTAGGATTCGAGAAGAGGACATCCCTAAGATGACATTCCGATCTAAATATGGACATTATCAGTTCAGAGTGATGCCAATCGGATTGACAAATACCCTTGCAACCTTCATGGACCTAATGAACCGCATGTTTCAACCACATTTGGATAGGTTTGTGATAGTATTCATAGATGATATCCTTATATACACATGAACCATGTTGGAACATGAAGAGCATTTGGCGACCACCTTGGAAATATTAAAAGAAAATCAATTATATGCAAAATTTTCCAAGTGTGAGTTCTAGCTATAGGAGGTAGGATTCTTAGGGCACATCGTATGCAAGGAAGGAGTCAAAGTAGATCCAACCAATGTGGAAGCCATATCATAGTGGAAGGCTCCAAGCAATCCTATAGAAATAAGAAGTTTCTAGGGATTGGTAGGATACTATAGATAGTTTGTGCAAGGCTTTTCTAAAATAGCAGCTCCTCTAACTCGACTCACTAGGAAAGGAGTTGAGTATAAGTGGGATGAGAGCTATGAGAAGTCTTTTTAGGAGTTAAAGACTAGACCGAAAACCCCATCGATACTCTCCTTACTTGACTCTAATGTAGGAGAATACACTATCTATAGCGATGCATCCGGACAAGGACTCAGATGTGTCTTGATGCAACAAGGGAAGATTATCGCTTATGCCTCGCGACAACTGAAGGTACATGAAAGAAACTACCTGACTCATGATTTAGAATTAGCTGCAATAGTGTTTGCTCTAAAGATATGGCAACACTACCTTTATGGGGTTAAGTGTAGGATATACATAGATCACAAGAGTCTTAAGTACTTTCTAACTCAGAAGAAGTTAAATCTCCGCCAGAGGAGATGGCTGGAATTTGTGAAGGATTATGACCTTGTGATAGAGTATCACCCCGAAAAGGTAAATGTGGTAGCATATGCTTTAAGCCGCAATTACCAAACTAAGGCGGCAGAAGTAAAGACAAGTTACCTACCCTTGTTACAAAAATTGGGAAGGATGGAGGTGAACCTGAAGATGGATAAGAAGGAAAAATGTTTGGTGGTAATGTGGTGGTGAGGCCCAGTCTAACTGAGCATATTAAGGCTTAACAAAAGGCTGATAGAGAACTCCAATCTTTTTTGGACTCGATTAACAGAGAAATGAAACCAGACTATGATTTGCGAGGTGATGGAGTACTAATCTACAAGGGTAAGATATGTGTACCTCAAAATAAGGAGCTAAAGAGGTTAATTGTAGAAGAGGCACATGATTCGGTGTTTGCAATGCATTCGTGCCGTACCAAGATGTACCGCACCCTCAAACAAGGATATTGGTGGTAGGAAATGAAGAGGGATATTGTGGAATACATAGCCCGATGTTTGTCCTATCAGTAGATAAAGGCTAGGCATCATAAACCATCAGGACTGCTACAACCCTTGCCAATCCAGGAATGGAAATGAGAGCACATCACCATGGACTTTGTCATGGGACTACCGGTGACAAGAAAGGGTCGAGATGCGATTTGGGTCATTGTGGATAGATTGACCAAATTAGCTCATTTCCTTCCTATAAGAGTGAAGGACACAGTGAAACAACTGGCTGTATTATACATGAAGGAAATAGTAAGACTCTTTGGTGTTCCGGTGAGTATAGTATCAGATAGAGATCCGAGATTTACTTCAAGGTTTTGGCCAAACTTACTAAGTGCCATGGGAACCAAGCTTCACATGAGCACGACATTTCGTCCTCAGACATATGGACAGTTTGAGCGAACCATCTAAAACTTGGAAGATATGCAGAGAGCATGTGTACTCACCATGAATAAAGGCTGGGAAGAATACTTGTGCCGGATGGAATTTGCTTACAACAATAGTTATCAGGCCAGTATTCAGATGGCTCCCTATGAAGCCCTTTATGGACGATCATGTTGTACCCCTCTATTTTGAGAAGAAGTGGGGGAAAGGAAGCTAGAAAGGGCATAATTAATTGAGGATCCCACAGAGAAGATAAAATTAATAAGGAGTCATCTTAAGACTGCACAGGATAGGCAAAAGAGTTATGCGCACAATCGAAGGAAAGATCTGGAGTTTGAGGTGGGAGATCAAGTATTTCTCAAAGTATCACTATGGAGGGGAATACTTAGGTTTCAGCAAAGAGTAAAGTTGAAACCAAGATATATCGTTCCCTATCCCATCATCCAAAGAATAGGACCGATAGCTTATAAATTGGAACTACCGCATGACCTGCAGATAATACATGACGTATTCCACATCTCGGTGCTTCGGAAATATCAGCCAGATTCTAGTCATGTATTGGACCAACCACCATTAGAACTAGAAGAGAACCTGACCTATCAGACAGAACCAGTACGAATCATTGGCTGGAGGGACAAGAATTTAAGGAACAGCAAAATCCCTATGGTCAAGGTTTTGTGGCAGAACGAACCCGTGCAAGAAGAGACATGGGAAACCGAGAGTGTAATGATGGATAATTACCCTCAATTATTTAGTATGTAACTGTTTTGGGACAAAACCCCTAAAAGGAGAGGAGAGTTGTAAACCCCGTCCTTTGATAATAAGAAAACCAGGGAAAGAACCGGTCATTTTCAAATTGAAAACCGAGTCTGTCTACAAACCCAAACTGAAAGAGAAAGGATAAACCATGGAATTTATGGATCCTGAGTGACCCAAAGAGTCCCAAAAGTCATGGAAATGGACTTAGGAATGAATTGGAGATGAAAACCAAACCGGTTCAGGTGAACCGGATCCGAACCAGATTGAACCAGTTTGGACTGGTTTGAACCACTATTGAACCAAATTCTAAATTTATTTTTCTAGGTGGCTTAAAAATTTTAAATTTTAGATTTGAAGCCACCATTGGATAGAAAATGAATTTAGAAATTTTTAGATTTAAAAAATTCGTTCGAATTGAGGGTGAACCAGCCGAAATAGTGTCGTCTTCTTACGTCAGATGACAATACTGTTCACTCGCTGGAAAATCGCACAGCGCTAGGAAAACTGAAAAGTCTCCAACTAGGGAGTTTTAAGCAATGAATGACCACCGTTAAGGTGCCAATTGAATGGCCAAGAAGTCCTCGAGCTTCCTATATAAAGATCCCCTCCTCATTCATACTCTCCACACCTAAAAACTCCATTCTCTCTCTGCTGCTTAGTTTTCCGGTAAATCTTGAACCAGAGCTCTGATATAGGGTCTTTTTTTATCCAAAGAAGGTACAGTCGGGTTCTTTAGAACTAGGGAGAAGTCAGCTACACGCTTGTAGCCCGCATGATCGAAATGCCAGCGTGATCGAATAGTGAAGTAGCTATAGGGGATTGAAGCTACCCTATATTGTTCTAGCTGAAATTGGCCGATTCAAGCCCTCCTCCTACCAAACCAAGCTCTCCCAACACATCCTCAGCCCTTCCACGATCGAATTAGGACTGAAAGGTAAGCCAATTTTGGCTATCCTTTGCAATTTCCGACCGGTGCTAGAGAGAGCCGACAGAATTTTGATTACAGAATTCTAATTCCCATTTATCATCAATTGATGCAATTCTTGATCCTAGGAGAAATCCAGGAGGAGAGCTATCTGCTCCAATTGGAAGCTCGGACTGCCGCACCCCCACCGGTGAGCAATTGAAACTTTCTCTTTCTACGTTTTGTTTTCTAGCGAAGCTCCATTTGAGCTCATTGCAACATCAAAACTTACGATTCAATGTGCTATTGAATCTTATGAAGATGTAGAAACTCAAATTTAACTTCAATTTCAAAAATTAGAAGAGTTTGATAAGTCAATTTGATGAAATCAAATTCGACTATGTTAAGGAGTTAAAATTGGAGGAAAAATTGGGAAAAATTTGGGATTTTAACAAATTCGAATGACCAAAATGCAATTGGAAATGATAAAAATATTAGAGGAACAATTGAGAAATTTTAGAATTTTTGGGGAAAAACTTACCTTTTTTTTGTAAAGGAAGGGCAAAATGGTAATTTTAGAAAAATTGGGTCCAAAATAAGGAATTTGGGAAATTTGAACCCTTTTTTATGAAATTGAGTAAATTGAGGTACCAAGAGGAATTTTATATATTTTGGGACGTAATTTGGGGCCTAAAGTAAAAGGAAAAATAACTTTAAGGACCAATTTGCAAATATTGGAAAAGTTGTGAATTTAGTCATTTATATTGAATGAGGTGATAAAACCCAAATGATAATGAACAACAATTTTCATTTCGTGTAGGAACACGAGACTTCAGGAACGCTAGTTGAGGTTACGCTCGCAAGGAATGAATGTCGACTAAGTGGAATTTCACTGCACGATCGAGTGTGTGGAATTTTTATATCATACTCGATTAGGATGATAAGAACCTCGAAATGAAAACCTAATGCTAAGTGGTATTTTAAACATCACAACTTAGAGGAGTGATGCAAAAATGATGCATAAAAACTATTTACTGATTGTAAGTAGATCATACCTAGTTGGTATGATGAAAACTTCCTCGGATGAAGTGGAAAACTCGTACATCGGTTATAAGCGGAGATGTCCTTATACTCGGTTGGTATGATGGACAGTTGAAAGTATATTTTTATTGAAAGTGCTCTCCCCTGACTGTGTGCCACTGCTTAAACCATTTGGGAGATCTTCTTGGCAGGAGCTCGAATACCTCTATTAGGTCGGAGGCCTCGGTTTTAGAACTTGAGGGCAATTATGCCCGATTTTGAAAATCTCGAACAGTGGGCCCTAGGCCAGTTGGCACAAGCAGGAACTCATAAACAAACATAAGTCATATGCCATGAAAATTTAAATAAAAAGAATTGTTTGGCCATGGTACCAAGACCTGACCGACATATTCAGTCAACTAGTGGCAGTGCGACATGACAGGTCTCCATTCTAGTCAAGACAAACAATTGTAGGTTGAGTTGAGGGTTAGGGCCGTTGGACGAGTGACACCATGGATTATATGGCATGATGTGAAAATACTGATTGTGCATGAACAGTGTTTACGGGACCTTCAAGATGCCTAAGCGGGGTAGTGATGTGTCCTAGGGCCCTAGATGACCTGGTGGATATAAGGGCAGTTAGTCGTACCAGGTGACCTTACGAAGCTCGACGTAGCTTTGAGCACACAAGACTGGGGTGGGGTCAGGATGAGGTCTCTATCCTCATATGGACACAGAGAATTGTTACAAGATTGAGGATCGGATGTCGCGAACATCCACTTATTCTCAGGGTAAAAGTGGATGTACTTCTATCTAGGTGGCCGGTAAAGTAGCTCCGATGCCACAAGTGGGTTTAGTGGATGTACTGGCCTACGATTGTGTGTTTGACCTTCACGATGAAGGATGTGTATTGGGTGATGACACATCGTGGTTAATAAGAAATGGTGATAAAAACAGAAATTTGATATGAAAGGTTTTTGAAAGGAAATAAGGAGTCTAACACACTCCAAAACAAATATTTTTCCTAAAGAATTAAATTTCGAAAACCCATTCACTTAGTTGTTGTACTCACCCCTCCCTTATATCCCTTTTAGTAAATCCCAGAAAGCGTACCTTGAGGACCATCCGCTAAATACGCCTGTCAGACATGTATGATTAGTTTAAAATTTTATGCAGTTTTGATTTATGTTATTCCAGGAAAGTGTATGATTAGTAAGCTGGGAGAGTGGCGGGTTGATTCCCGTGAGCATCCCACCACTCACACGGTTTACTAAGGGTTTTCCCCTTCTTTAACCGAGCAGGAGTAAGGCATCATTTCAACCTGTACATTCCTAGAATAAAATAAATCAAAATTGCATAAAAATTTTAAATTACATACCTGTCTTGCAAGTGTGACTAATAGGAAGAATTTGGGTAGGTTTCCCTTGGTTACCTGAAAAGGGATATAAGGGAGGGGGTGGGTTTTTAAAGTTTGACTTTTAGGAAAAGTGTTTGAATTGGAGTGTGTGAGACTTCTTATTTTCTTTTAAAATAATTCATCCTTAAAATCTCATTTTCATAGCCATTACACAATCCTCAATTGTAACTGGTGTGTTTATTAACCAACACACTCCCTTCATCATGAAGGGAACACACGTTCGTGGGCCATCCAGTCCACTGTACACACTTGGGCGTCGAAGCGACTTTACTGGCTACCTAGATAGAAGCATGCCCACTTCTACCAGGAGAATGAGTGGATGTACATGACATCTGACCCTTAATCCTATAAATAAAACTCTGTGTCCGTATGAGGACATAGACCTCATCCTATCCCCATCTCGATCTCATGCGCAATAGAGCTATGTCGAGCTTCCAAGATTGTTGGCACGACTAACTACCCTTATCTCCAACATGTCCTCCAATTACCCTAGGATGCATCACTACCCCTCTTGGGCATCTTGAAGGTCTTGTAACATTAGTGCATGCACAAATCAACAGTTTTCCACATAAGCCATTTAATTTGTGGGGCCACTGGTCCAATGGCCTCGACCCTCAACTCGACCTGCAACTGTTTGTCTCGACTAGTCCGTCGACCTGTCATGTCGCACTACCGCTAGTCCATCGAGTATGCCAATCCTATCTTGGTACCATGAGCAAACAAATCATTCATTTAAAGTTTTCATGGCTTATCTCATGTTTGTTTATGAGCACCTGCTCGTGACAACTAGCCTAGGGCCCACTGTATGAGATTTTCAAAAAAATTGGGCATGTTAGCCCCTAAGTTCGAAAATCGAAGCATTTGACCTATCTGATTGTTCGAGCTCCTGTCAAGAATGTCTCCCAAAAGTTTTAAGTAGTGGCACACAGTTTGGGGATAGCACTTCCAACAAAATAAACTTTTCATCTATCCATCATACCAACCGGGTGTGAGGACATCTCCGCTTATAATCGATAAGTGGGTTTTCTACTTCCTTCTAGAAGGTTCATCGTACCAACTGGGTATTATCTACTAACAACCGGTAAGTAGTTTTTCTGTTTAATTTTCACATCACTCATCTCAGGTGTGATGGTTAAAATACCACTTAAAGGGGATAAGAATAAATGATGTTCTGCTTCAGTTAAAAAATTATATGCAACCCCAAAATTAGGATTTTTTCTAACAAGTGTTTGTATAAGATGAAAACTCTAAGGTCATTAAGGAACCATACTTTGAATTAATACCACAAACAAAGTTGGAGTATAATAGACCATAACATCTGGTATGATTAATAAGGTGTAAAGTGAGATATTATGGATGATGTGTTATAATGGCTACAAAGCTTGGTTAATAGACCAAACACCAAGATGATTGAAACATTCAATGGCATTATGGAATAAAATGTGGAATGGGGACCTAGAACCTCAAGGGTTTGAAAACAAGTCTAAGAATCATTGGAAAGGAAATAAATCCATCTACCATAGACAACCAAGTAATTATAATGAGGTATACGTCACAAGGCATATGTGTACGAAGTGTAATGTGTTCAGTAAGTCTGGAAAAAACTAGATGAGACTATGGTAACTAGGATGGACTGTTGTATGAATTTTATTAGGGGATGAAAAGAACCATCCTAGAAAAATTGGTGTACTACTAAGGAAATCCCAAATAGTGTTACGTGAATATGTAAAGAGGTTGATTTCTTCATTGAAAAGGGGTTGATGCCTCAAGTGGCACAACCCGAATGAAAACTTTATAAATACCCAACAAGTTATGGTATAAGAATAATTCAATGAGAAATGAGATGGAACCCCTAATGGATGGATGAAGCATATAAGAGAGAGGTTCTCAAGGTAGACATAAAATTTCAAATTGTTCTTATAGAAATTGTACATCAATGGGTGAAAGGTGGATTGAAGGGCTCCACCTAAGGATGAGTACCCGAAGTAAAGATAGGTGTCTTAATATTGAAAACTTGTAAACCCTGTTCACTCAAAATAAGAAGTAAAAAATGAGAACTAGAAAATTTCCAGAGAAATATGTGGTTAAAAGTGAATTGAAATTGGTAAAGTGAAAACTAAAATGGGAAATTGACAAATCCCAAGTGTTTAATGAACATAAAAAAAAATAGAAATGGATCATGAACCAAATTAGATGTGAGAACTAGACCGGTACAGGGTGAACCAGACTCGAACTGCGTTAAACCAACTTGAATTAAGAAGAATTGGTTCAAAGATTCATTTTTATAGGTGACTTAAAAATATCAATTTGGGAAATTGAAGTCACGGAAGTGTAGAAAATTAATCTAAATAAATTTATAAATTGAAGACACGTGTCCTCAATAGGAAGACAAAAAAAATCCACATCACCGAAGACTGACCAATGAGAGAGCAACACATGTCCTCAATCAACGATCAATTGAGGAGAAGCCTCATTAGCAGGGCTGACCAATGAGGAGCTGACACATGGAAAAGATGCCACGTCAGCGACTGACTAGCATGTCGGAGAACGGTCGACCAATTAGAGGTTAACATGTGGAAAAGCCACGTTAGATGACCATGTCAGATGGCCACATGCAATCAGAAGCTGCCATGTGATAATGGCACAGTGAGTCAGGTAGGAAAACTGGTGAATTTAATTTAGCCAATTAGAGGACACCACATGTCACAATCAATCGATGGTCAAATTTGGTCATTGACCATGATGAAATGAGTGACTAATGGGAGGTCACCATGTGGTCAGTCAACGGATGACTCAGACTCTATGTAAGACGAGGCATCAGCAAAGCTAACCAATCATAGAGTGCCACATGACATCTCGCACGTGTGAAGCTTGCACACACACATAGTATCGTCTTCATCCTTCAAACTTCTGAACAATAGAGGAGGAGGAAGATTGCCATTACTCCGACGACCAATAAATCTCTTTAACAAGGTAGTAAACCAAAGAGTTAATGGCTGACCGATGGATGGTCGAATAGGAACGGAAGTCCTTGGTCTCCCTATATAAAGAGCTATGTGTTGACCAGGTTTGGATCGTTGATCGGTTCAATTGGACAGGATTTGATGACCTGAAATTCAAAATTGACCAGTTCAAACTCGATTCAACCGGTTTTCTAAAATTTAAAATTTTCTAAATTTGTCTAAATTCATTTTCTACATAGTGGTGACTTCAATTTCCCAAATTTACATTTTTAAGTTACATCTAAGCATGAATTTTTGAATTGGTTCTTCTTGGTCCAATCTGATTTGGTTCCAGTTCACCATGAATCAGTCTAGTTCTCATATCCAATTTGCAATTTGATCATTTTCCTTGATTTTTGGATCTTCATTGATCACTTGGGATCATTTAAATTCCCATTTTGATTTCTCCACACCAATTCCAAATAACTTTGAACCTCGATTTTCTTTAAAAAATTTTCAATTCTCCATTTCGACTTTTCTTATTATGAGAAACAGGGTTTACATCTCAAGTATTTAATCATTTCAGACTTACTTTTACATCTCCATATTGTTTTCTTCAGATTTCATTAATATCGAATTCTCATAATTTCATCCATTATTGCTATGTTTGGATTGAGTGGTTCGGAGGGATTTGGAGTGAAGTGTTCGGAGGTGTTCGAAGGGGAAGTGAAATGATTGATTTGGTGTTAAAATTTTTTAATAATACGTGGTTTGGATGAAGGTGAAGTGAGGTGAAAGATTATTAATAAAAAAAATTAGAAATACAAATTTACCCTTTTAATTAAATTAAATAATTTATTAGCTATTATATATAATTAAATTATATTAAAAATATTTTGTACAATAATTTATTATTTATAATATTTTTATTATATGTTTATATTATATAATTTTATAGAAAATATTATTAATATATAAATCTATTTAAAGTATATAAGAATAAAAATAAATAAATAAATAATAAATGAGGATATTAAAGTAATTTACGCAATAAATGACACGATCCCTCCTAATACCCCATTTTTGGAGAGATTGTGTCTTAGTGTAAATGGAGGGGATTGGAGTGATTCTATGCACCTTCAAACCCCTCCATTTTTTTTACCAAATAAGTGATTTCTCCACCCATTCAAATTCCTCCAAACCCCCCAATCCAAACACAGCATAAATGCTACTTCAACATAATTTTATCTTATACATCATGCCTTTCATTTCCGAATTTTATCATTCTCTCGGGGACTCGAAATTTGAAACTTTTCCCATTTATAGCTTCATAGCTTAGATGCATTATATCTTTCTTATAATTATTTGAGTCATCCTAATACTTCCATTTGACATTATCATGCTTCGGTAACCGACCCGTCCTCTCATGAGTCATATCATCTCCTTTGTTGTGACTTATGTGTCCTCAACATGGTAGGGTGCTTTCACATGATATCTTTTGGAAATAGTTTCTTGTCAATCATCAAATTTCTAATTCATAAGAATCATGGAACTCTATACATTCTTGGCATTTGGTAAAATTCCTTAATTATCTTAAACATCACCCAAATGGTCAATGTGTACTTCTCAAGTATTTAGTCATTTCAGATTTAATTCTAAATCTCCATTTTGTTTTCTTCAAATTTCATTAGTATCGAATATTCACAATTTCATCCATTAAATGCTACTTCAATAGAATTTTATTCGATATATCATGCCTTTCATTTCCAAGTTTTTTCCTCACTCTGCTAGAGTGTTCTATCACTCATTTTTCGTCATAGAATTACTTATAAAAAAATTGATTTTCTTACTTTTGGTCACCTTCCCACTTAAGCTCATTCTCCCACATGTAACCATTTACATTGAACAGAAAGTTTCTTCATGACTTCCCCCCATCACCTCTTTACTCTCATTTTCTAACCATGAATCCTAGGTAGTTATCAATGATTTATTTATAACCTTTTCTTTTGTTGATGAGGTCAAATACTTTGTACCATTTCCAATCGGTACATACTACCACACTTCATATCTCAGGCACTTCTTCATGGGGTATAGCCATGCAACTTTTCTTTTTGGGCTTTTAAATCCTTCATTTTCTCCTCTTAGGTGTCCTTTATCCACCAATTATATTATTACAGTTTCTTTTGAATGGCATGATTAGACATTTGAACTCGAGATGGAGATTTCTAGCAATTTAACCTCCACTTTCCTTTCCTTGGAGTGTTCCTTCACTCATGTTTCTATCTTAGTGATATGACAGTATGGACACTCTTTTCCTTCATCTTTCAGTGATATCCTTGAGGGGTTTCATCCTCCCTTTGAGCATCCACTCACTTTGTGGAACTTGTTATGATTAGTTTCTCTTACCTGTCTACTCAAAGGTAATTTATCTATTCCAACCATATGTCCTTTATGGTTAATCTCTTTCCAATGAGGTCTCCATTCTAAGACCAGTCCCAATCATAGGGTTATGATCCCTTATATTTTTAACTGGTCCTTAGCAAGACGCCTTTTGGACTTATCATTCTTTCATGTTCTTGTTTGAGCGTTATTAATTTCACCCCATTAGTTTTGTGCTGATCATCGAGTCCAACATTAACTCTCCTTTAAATATGATCATAAAAATAGTCCTCATAAGAAATATATGGTCATTCTATGACCCATCATTTACTTCCTTATTTCTTATGATTTTGATCTCTCCATAGATCATTTCCAACAATCTAGTCCACCATTTCCCTTCCATAGGGTTATCCTTTACTTAGTCTAATGAGTATGGTGTAGATTCCTTTCACTTTCCTTGTCCCCATTATTTCTTACTATTATCAATGGTCTTGTTGTAACTTTCTCATCAATCCATTTTAGATATGGTGTGCATTACTTGGTAACAATTGTCTCTTTTAATTCGGGTGGTCATAACCTACCTCTCTTAATAACACACAGTCCTTACACATTTTCCTTTGCATAAACCATGTCCTTCATGATTGTTTGGGTTCCAAGAAGTTTCTTAATTATTAATGAATTCTCTTCACATTTCTCATTTGTCTCCTGAAACGACTTACAGTTATTCTTCTATAAATCTTTTCATCCGATGCCTTCTTGACTAATGAAGGTCTTGGAAAATCTTAGCACATCATTCATCCATTCATCATGCACACACTTCATCCTATGTAATCTTCCTCCATGGACATTGTAATACCTTTTTTGGTTAACCATACCACAAACATCTCAATTGTCTCATTGGCTTTTATCATCCAACATCATATTCTTTATTTTGACCTCTCGGGACCTTCTTTCCTAAAAGTCCCACTTACTCCTCATACTTACACCTTTTTGTATTGATGTACTTGTATATAGTCATTCCTTTGTTGAATTTGGATTTGCCCATTATACTGGATTCCTTATTCAAGGATTTTATATTATCAGTGTCTTATTTCATATTCTCCATACTATGCTCCGTCATCCAAATTGAGTTCTTTATGGTGGAGGTGGAACTTGACAAACCCTCCTTTATCTCCATCATTTCTTTATTGGATCAACATGACTTCTTTATTGGAGTATGTGTTTTCTCCAAGATTACCTTCCTTGGTTCCTTTCATTTCGCATCCTCAGAAGTATCTTTCGTTAAACTATCTTTATGGGTATCCATCCCAACAAAGTTTTATGACATCCTTTGATATCTTCTTCCAAATATTTGCCTAATCATTTGGATTAGTTTCCTTCTTATAATCTTATGAATACACCTTCTTTCCCTTTATACCTGATCTTATCTTCATTTGTATTACATTTATAAGTTTACTCTTTAAGGAAAAATTTCGGGTATTTGCACCCATATTTCTTCACTTCGTTGTCAAGAATGTCAAAGAAGTTTACTTATTCATCCTTAAATCTTAAACTTGTTGACCAAGTTCAATATCTTCTAAAATCTTTGTAATAGAGAGTTTTTACTTTTTCCTAATACTTGGGTATTAGTCTTTGACTCTTTCCTCATCCATTCTTTCGCCTTTAGTTTTCCCAAGCATTTCCTTCATCCTTCTTTTCCTAATGTTTTGACCTTTACAACCTTTTACTAAAAGTTTTTCCTTTACTCAAATTTATGAGCTTTTTGGTTAAGGTATGGAATCATATAACTTTTGTGCATAAAGATTTATTCTATTGATTTCATTAAATATGGCTTAGTACATATGAAAAGAAATTACACCAACTTTCTCAAGGGGACTTGAGGGACCTAAATGAAAGACTTGGGAAAGTCTAAGGTCCAAGGAAAGAAAGTTGTGAAGTATAAGGGCAAAATGGTAATTTTTTCCAAGTTAAGTACCAAATGGTAATTTGGTGAAAATGGAACCACTAGGTGGTCAGTAAAGAAAATGTGGGTACTTCATTAATTTGTAAGTGAAAAGAGCATAAGCTTAAGGTTGAGAAAATTAATCTTAGGGAAGGTTATATTATGGATGGGGTTAACGATTAACGAGTCGTGATAACTAGAACCCAAAAGGGCTAAACCGTAAAACTATAGGAAGAGTATAGTAGGTTAATAGTAAATGGTCAAAAGTGAAGTTGACCTTTTGATTTCTTAACCTTGTAAAGAACACAAAAAAAAAAAACACGCTAGCGAAACCGAGAACGGATTCTAGCAACCTCGCGGAACAAACAAGTTTTGAGAAAATAGGTGAGTGGGTGTTGACGGTGAGTCAATTGGACTGACCAGAGCATAAATAAGTATATTGTTGATTGTGCAACATGTGTATAAAGTTGGACATATAACTCATATAAGAAGTGCAAAATGACTAAGATCATGCCCATTAAATCAAATGTAATTTTTAAAGGATAATAAATGGACTGGTTGTGAGACTTGGGTAAATGGAATGAGTGCAATTCCAAGGAACTGGGATTTTGTTGGACCTTGGGCCATTGTTTTGAAACTGGGGAGATGGTTGTATGATAGGTTGGGCTCCTAAATAAGTATTAATACTTTATTACATGCTTAAATTTAGTGTCAGGGCACTGGGTAATCTGTGGGACTCAGATGTGGGGCATGATGCCCTAAAGTATGAGGAGATAGCTGGTGATAGGTCGAGCTCCTAACTTGTGTGTTTGACATATGCATGGTAAATTTAGTGATTGGGCAAGGTGTAGTGTAAACCCCTGTCCTTTGATAATAAGAAAATCGGGGAAAGAATTGATTATTTTAAATTTGAAAATCGAGTCGGTCTAGAAACCAGAACTGATAGAGAAAGGGCAAACCAGGAAATTTATGGATCCCGAGTGACCCAAAGAGTCCCAAAAGTCATGAAAAAGGACTTTAGGATGAATTGGAGATGAAAACCAAACCGGTTCAGGTGAAATGGATCCGAAGTAGATTGAACCGATTTGAACCACTATTAAACTAGATGCTAAATTCATTTTTCTAGGTGGCTTAGAAAATTCAAATTTGAGATTTGAGGCCACCATTGGATAGAAAATAAATTTAAAAACTTTTAATTTTGAAAAATTCGGCCAAATCGGGCCTGAACCGATCAGTTTATGCTTTGAACCCAGTTCAGACCGGTCCGGTCTGGTTCGAAACATTATCGTCTTCTTCCTTCAGATAACAGCATTGTTCACTCGCCGGCAAAGCTGAAAAGTCTCAGGCTAGGGAGTTTCAGACAATGAATGATTGCCATTAAGGTGCCAATCGGACAACCAAGAAGTCCCCGAGCTTCCTATATAAAGAGCCCCTCCTCATTCATCCTCCTCACACCTAAAAACTTCATTCTCTCTCAACTGCTGGAATTTTTGGTGAAGCTCAAACCAGAGCACCGATTTGGGCATTTTTCTAAGCCAAAGAAGGTGTGGTCGGGTTTTTTGTATCTGGGGAGAAGTCAGCTACACGTCTATAGTCTCCATTTACTTCGAGAGTCACCGAAGAAGCATCGGCATGATCGAATAATGAAGCAGCTCCGACAGACCGAAGCTTCCCTGTTTCGATCGAACTGAAATTGGCCAATTTGAGCCCTTCTTAGGCCAAACCAAGCCTCCCCAACACCTCCATAGTCCTCCTATAACTGAATTAGTGCTGAAAGTTAAGCCAATTTGGCTCCCCTTTATAAATTTTGATCAGTGCTAGAGAGAATCGACAAAACTTTGTTGACTAAATTCTCACTCAATTCGGCATCAATTGATGCAATTCTTGATCCGACAAGAGCTATCTGCCTAGATTGAAAGCTCAGACCACCGTGCCCCCGACGTAAGCTTTCGAAGCTTTCAATCTCTAAGTCCAATTTTCCGGCGAAGCTCTGTTTGAGCTCATCCCGACATCAAATTGTGTGATTTAAAGTGCAATTGAATTGTATGAAGGTGTAGGAACTCCAATCTAACTTCAATTTTAATAATTAAACTCATTTGATCGATCAATTTAATTAAATCATATTCGTCTAAGTTAGAAGGTTGAAATTGAGGGAACATTGGGGGAAATTTGGGAATTTCAAAAATTCGAGGGACTAAAGTGCAATTTCATAAAATTGAGGTCCAATTCGGCATGATAAAGATGTTGGAGGACTAATTGGGCAAATTTTGGAACTTTTGGGTCAAAACTTACCATTTTTTTAAAGTAGGGGCAAAATATTAATTTTGGAAAAGTTGGGGAGCAAATGGGAAATTTGGGAAATTGAACCCATTTTTGTGAATTTGAATAAATTGAGGTCCCAAGGTGAATTTTAAAAGTTTTGAGACTCAATTTGAGGAAATACTGGCATTAGTGACTTAAAGTTAAATAAAAAATAACTTTAGGGATCTAATTGTAAATAAATGAAAAGTTTGACTTGCTCATTCATATGGGATGAATGAACGCTATTGGGCCAAAGGATAATGAACAAGGGTGTTCATATTGTGTAGGAACACAAAGTACCGGGAATGCCAATTAAGATAAGTTCACATAAAGGCAACAAGCCGGCTAAGAGGAAATTCACTACACTATCGCGTGAGTGAGATTTAATATCATACCTGGTTGGAATGATAAGCACCTCGGAAATGAAAACCCACTGCTAAGTAATCATCACATCTGAGAAGAGTGATGTGGAAATCATGCAGAAAAACTACTTACTGGTTGTAAGTAGATCATACCCGGTTGGTATGATGAAACTTTTTGGAAGGAAGTAAAAAACCCGCTTATCGGTTATAAACGGAGATGTCCTCATACTCGGTTGGTGTGATGGATGATTGAAAAGTTTATTTTGTTGGAAGTGTTCTCCCCTAACTGTGTGCCACTACTTAAAACTTTTGGGAGACCTTCTTGACAGGGGCTCGATTAGCTCATTTAGGCTGTAGGCCTCGGTTTTGGAACTTGGGGGCTAATATGCCCGATTTTGAAAATTTCGAACAGTGGGCCCTAGGCTAGTTGGCACAAGTACGAGCTCGTAAACAAACATGAATATTAAGCCATGTAAACTTAAGTAAATGAGTTGTTTGGCCATGGTACTAAGACAGGATCGCCATACTTGATGGACTAGCGGCAGTGCGACATGACAGGTCTACGAATCAGTCAAGACATATAGCTGCAAGTCGAGTTGAGAGTCGGGGTCGTTGGACTAGTGACACCACAAATTATATGGCTTATGTTAAAAACTATTGATTTGTGCATGCACTGTGTTATGGGGCCTTCAAGATGCCCAAGAGGGGTAGTGATGCATCCTAGGGCTCTGGACAACCTGGTGGAAATAAGGGCAGTTAGTTGTATCAGAAGTCTTGCGAAGCTTGACATAGCTTCAAGCGCATGAGACCGGGGTGGGGACGGGATGAGGTCTCTGTCCTCATATGGACACAAAGTTTTGTTAAGGGATTGAAGGTTGGATGTCATGAACATCCACTCATTCTCAAAGTAGAAATGGACGTCCTTCTATCTAGGTGGCCGGTAAAGTCGCTCCGACGCCACAAGTGGGTACAGTGGACGGGTTGGCCTGCGATTGTGTGTTCTTTCATGATGAAGGGCGTGTGTTGGCTGATAAACACACCGATATGATGAGAAATGGTTATGGAAACCAAGAATTGAGAATAAAATGTATTTTAAAGGAAATAAGGAGTTTGACACACTCCTAATTCAAACTATTTTTCTAAAAATAAATCATTGAACACCCATTCACTGAGTTGTTGAACTCACCCCCTCCCTTATATCCCTTTTAGGTAACCCCAAAAAGCTTACCCCAATGACTACTAATTAACGCACCTGTATGATAGGTATGATAAATTTAAAATTTTGTACAGTTTTGATTTATGTTATTCCAGGAAAAGTGCATGATTAAATAATGCCTTACTCCTCACGGTTTATAAACAAGGGGCAACCCTTAGTAAACCGGGAGAGTGGCGTGTTGATTATGGGGATCCGACCGAATCGGGTCAGGGCTTAACAACTTGAGTGGTATTAGAGCCAGTTTCCTCGAATACATAATCAAGTCTACAAAATATAGTAACTAATAGGATTGATCTTAAAAATTTTCAAATGGCTACGGAGAAAGGAACCAAGAGAACTAGGGCTACAGTCTCCAACACTGCCCAACCACCCCTACCTATAGAAACTCCCAGAGAAGCTCAGACAACTCCTTCTAGACTCAACACAGAGCACCAGAGATTGTACGAGGAGTTCACTATGTATTTGGGCAACCTAACCTCATCCTTGAGGCAGGCACCAATTCTTGGGTTGAACCAGAGGAAGTGCAATCCCATCCTCCCCCTGTTAATCATCCCCCTTCAATAGACATTACTAGAAATCTCAAGACTCTCTAGCAACTAGGGTGTAAACCCTTCCTCAGAGAAAAGGATGTTGGTGCCGCCATGGATTGGTTGGCAAATATTAAGAAGCTGATGGTAATCATCAGGATACCACCAGAGGATATGGTTATCCTAACTTAATTCTTCCAGAGGGAAGTGCCAAATGATGGTGGGACAATGTCCGAAACCTACATACCACCACCCCCACTTGGGAATAGTTCGAGGAGAGGTAGTTGGTGCCTCATTTGATAAATGAGAAGAAGCAAGAGTTCATCCGGCTTCGGCAAGGGCTTAACTCCATATCGGAGTACGAGACAAAATTCAACGAGTTAAGACCCTTTGCTCTTGACCTAGCTGGGCCGGCATACATATGCCAAAGGTTCGTGGATGGTCTCAATATGGACATTCAAGACCATATGAGAGTACTAGGATGCCCCACGAACCTGTTAGTAGTAATCAGTATGGCTCATGAGTGTGAGCGATTGGTGCAGACCAGACACCGTCGGATGAAGCAGATGACTCGAAAGGTGGATAAGGGTCCAAACCTTTAGGGAGGACAGAAGGAGCATAACGGTCCAAAATGGGGAAATAGAATGGCATTTAGAAGGAGAAGGGACATGCCACCACCTCCTCATAGAGTGGTCCCCACCTTACCTCAAGGAAACCCTTGCTGTCCAAAGTATCAAAAGAACCATGAGGGAGCATGCTTTACCTGCTTTGCATGCGGACAAGTAGGGCACTTTGCAATGGACTGTCCCACTCTCAGGGAGAACAAGTAGAGGAATACTCTTGGACCACCTCAAGGGAACCTTAGGAACCCTAGGCCACACGCTACAGCACGAGTACCAGCTAGGGTATACAACCTTACCCAAGAAGAGGCTAGAAGAGACCCTAGCAGTGTAGCGGGTACATCCCAAAACCCTCCAAACTAATTCAAGAGAATCATGTAAACTGAAAATTTTTACTTAATAAAGAAAAACTTTCTTCTAAAATATACGCTTCTTCAATCAGGGTATATACAACTATGGGGACAACAAGTCTATGCCCTCTTTGACTCAGGTGCTGAGAGATCCTTCATCAAGGAAGAGTTGATTCCAAGTATACCCCTAGAACTTACACCACTAGAACAAAATCTCAACATTCTCACACCTTCAGGAGAAGTTTAAACAAGAATAAGCAATTAAAATGATGTGAGATAAAGATTGGAGGAATCAAACTTGATTCCATTACACTTAAAAGAGGTTGAAGTATTCCTTGGGATGGATTAGTTAAGTAACCATCAGGCTAGGATGGACCGTGGAAAGAAGACGGTGACCTTCCACACTCCCAAGACAAAAGGATTAAAGTTACAAGGAGATAGAAGGAAAAGCGAAGTATAGATGGTGTCCCATCTGAAAGACCAAAAGATAATACAGAAAGTCTGTACAACTTTCCTGGCCATGGTCATCGATGAAAAGTTTAAAGAGAAGAGACTGGAAGACATTCCGGTAGTTAGGCACTACCTAAAAATATTTCCAAAAGAGCTACCCAAACTACCTCCAAGTCAGCAAGTGGAGTTCACTATAGAAATAATACTAGGAACAAACCCAATATCCCAAGCCCCATATCGTATGGCTTTGGCAGAATTGAAGGAATTGAAGGAGCAATTGGACGAATTATTGGAGAAGGATTTCATACATCCTAGCCAGACTCCATGGGGTGCACCTATCCTATTCGTAAAGAAAAAGGATAAAAGTATGAGACTGTGCATAGACTACAAGAAACTAAACCAGGTCACCATCAAGAACCGATACCCACTTCCACGGATAGACGACTTGTTCAATCAATTAAAATAAGCAGCTTACTTCTCCAAAATAGACCTTCGGTCGGGTTATCATCAACTTAGGATCTCAGAGAAGGACATTCCAAAATGGCATTCTGATCTAGGTATGAACATTACGAGTTCAGAGTAATGCCGTTCAGACTAACGAATGCCCCTACAACCTTCATGGATTTGATGAACCGTATGTTCCAACTACATTTGGATGAATATGTGATAGTATTCATAGATGACATTCTTATATACTCACGAACCAGGTTGGAACATGAGGAGCATTTGACAATCACCTTGGAGATATTAAAGGAACATCAATTATATAAAAAATTCTCCAAGTGTGAGTTATGGCTATATGAGGTAGGATTCCTAGGACATATATTGTCCAAGGACGGAGTTAAAGTAGATCCAGCCAAGGTGGAAACAATATTAGATTGGAAGGCTCCAAGGAATCCTACAAAATAAGAAGTTTCTTAGGTCTAGCAAGATACTATAGACGGTTTGTGCAAGACTTTTCTAGGATAACAACTCCTCTAACTTGACTCACCATGAAAGAAGTTGAATATAAATGGGATGAAAGCTATAAGAAGTCTTTCCTGGAGTTAAAGACTAGATTGACATCCACACTTGTACTCTCCTTACCTGACCCTAATGTGGGAGAGTACACCATCTATAGTGATGCATCTAGACAAGGACTCGTATGTGTTTTGATGCAACATGGAAATGTTATCGCTTATGCCTCACGACAACTTAAGGTACATGAAAGAAACTACCCATGTCACGCCCTGACCCTATTTGGTCGAATCCCCATGAACAACCCGCCACTCTCCCAGTTTATTAAAGGGTTTCCCCTTGTTATAAACCATAAAGAGTAAGGCGTCCTTTAAACCTGCACCTTTTCCTAGAATAACATAAATCAAAATTGCATAACATTTTAAATTTATCGTACCTGTCTCATAGGCGTCTTAGTTGATGGTCTTTGAGGGTAGGCTTTCCAAAATTTTCTGAAAGGGATATAAGGTAGGGGGTGAGTACGACTACTTAGTGAATAGGCTTTTTCAAAACTTTTAAATTTTAGGAAAAAGACTTGTATTGGAGTGTGCCAAACTCCTTTCTTTCAAAAATCCTTTCATATCAAATCTCAATTTTTACCACCATTTCCTTATTAATCACGGTGTTCATCACCCAACACACATCCTTTATCATGAAGGTCAAACACACATTCATAGGCTAGCACATCCACTGAACCTACTTGTGGCGTCAGAGCAACTTTACCGGCCACCTAGATAGAAGTATGTCCACTTCTACCCTGAGAATGAGTGGATGTATGTGACATGTGAACCTTAATCTCAAATCAATTCTTCGTATTCATATGAGGACAGAGACCTCATCCTGTCCCCACCCCAGTCTGATGCGCTTAGTGCTACTCCAAATTTCGCACAGTTACCTAGTACGACGAACTGCCCTTATACTCACCAGGTCATCCAAGGCCCTTAAGAAGCATCACTACCCCTCATGGGCATCTTGATGATCCCGTAATCATAGTGCATGCACAAACAATATTTTCTTATCATGCCATATAATCTGTGGTGCCACTAGTCCAATGGCCCCAACCCTCAACTCAACTTGCAACTGTTTGTCTTGATTGATCCATAGACCTGTCTTGTCACACTACCACTAGTTGACTAAATATGTCGGTCCTGTCTTGGTACCATGGCGAAACAATTCATTTATTAAAGTTTTATGGCACATATCTCATGTTTGTTTACGAGCTCCTGCTCATGCCCACTAGCCTATGGCCCACTTATTCGAGATTTTCAAAACTAGGCATAATAGCCCCCAAGTTCCAAAACCGAGGCCCCCAGCCTATAAGAGCTATTTGAGCTCCCATCAAGAAGATCTCCCAAATCGTTTAAGCATTGGCACACAGACAGGGGAGAGCACTTTTGACAAAAATATGTTTTTAACTGTCCATTATAGTGATCGGGCATAAGGACATCTCCGCTCATAACCTATGAATGGGTTTTCAACTTCCTTCGAGGAAGTTTCATCGTACCAACCAGATATGATCTACTTACAACCGGTAAGTAGTTTTTCCGCATGATTTTCACATCACTCCTCTAAGTTGTGATTTTTAAAATACCACTTGGTAGTGGGTTTTCATTTTGAGTTGCTTATCATCCCCAACCGGGTATGATATAAAATACCACTCATCCGTTAATGCAGTGAATTCCACTAGACCGGTTCTTTGTATTCACATGAGCTTGTCCATGCTGGCGTTCCTGGTACTTTGTGTTCCTACACGATATGAACATCTCGATTCATTATCCTTCAGCCTAATAGCCTTCATTCTTTCCAAATGAATGAGAAAACTAAACTTTTATTTATTTGCAATTAGATCCCTAAAGTTATTTTTCTTTAACTTTAGGTCCCTAATGCCGGTTTTTCCTCAAATTGAGTCACGAAACTTTTAAAATTTATCATTGGACCTCAATTTATTCCATTTTACAAAAAGTGTTTTAAATTCCCAAATTTCCAATATGGTCCCCTAACTTTTCCAAAATTACCATTTTGCCCTTCCTATACAAAAATGCTAAGTTTTGCCCCAAAAATTATAATATTCCTCAATTGTCCCTCTAACATTTTTATCATGCCCAATTGACCCTTAATTTTATAAAATTACATCTTGGTCCTTTGAATTTTCGAAAATCTCCAGTATTCCTCCCAATTTCAACTCCTGAACACAGCTGAATTTGATTTAATCAAATTGACTGATCAAACAAATCTAATTGTTGAAATTGAAGTTAAAATTGAGT
This sequence comes from Trapa bicornis, assembly GCA_030064425.1. Classification (NCBI taxonomy): domain Eukaryota; kingdom Viridiplantae; phylum Streptophyta; class Magnoliopsida; order Myrtales; family Lythraceae; genus Trapa; species Trapa bicornis. Next base: position 8,666,216 of record CM057761.1, on the reverse strand, counting down.
TCCTACTTCTTCATATGATTCAATAGCACTTTGAATTGCAAGTTTTGATGCCGGAACAAGCTCAAATGGAGATTCGCCAGAAAACATACTAAAGAGAGAGAAATCTTCGAAAGCTTACCGTCGGGGACACGACAGTCTGGGCTTTCGATCTGGGTAGATAGCTCTCATCCTGAGATTCATCATATAATTAAGAATCGCATCAATTGATGCTAAATTGAGTTAGAATTTCATCATCGAAATTTACCCATTCTCTCTAGCACTGGTCAGAAATTGTAGAGGGGAGTTAAATTGGCTTACTTTTCAGACCTAATTCAGTTGTGGAAGGGCTGAGGAAGTGTTGGGAGAGCTTGGTTTGGCCTGAGGAGGGTTAGAAATGGTCGATTTCAACTCGGCCGAAATAGGATAGCTTCGGTCCGCCGGAGTTGCTTCACTGTTTGATCACGCCGATGCTTCTCCGGCGACCCTCGGATAAACGGAGATTACAGGCGTGTAGCTGACTTCTCCCCGGTTCTAAAGAACCCGACCTCAGCTTCTTTGGCTAAGAAATGACCCTATATCGGAGCTCTGGTTCGAGCATCACCAAAAAACTAAGCAACTAAGAGAGAGTGAGCTTTTTAGGTGCGAAGAGGATGAATGGGGAGGGGATCTTTATATAGGAAGCTTGGGGACCTCTTGGCTGTCTGATTGGCACATTTATGACAGGCATTGATGGCCGGAAACGTATTGAATGGAGACATTTCTTCTTCCTCGGGCTGGTTCAATTTTTCAGCGAGTGAACAGTGCTGTCATCTGGAGGAAGAAGATGACACTCTTCCGAACCAGATCGGACCTGTCCGAACTGGGTTTAAAGCTTAAACCGGCCGGTTCACCCCCCATTCTACCGAGTTTTTCAAATCTAAAAATTTCTAAATTCATCTAAATTTATTTTCTATCCAATGATGGACTCAAATCTCAAATTTGAATTATTTAAACCACCTAGAAAATTGAATTTAGAATTCAGTTCAATAGTGGTTCAAACAGGTCAAAACCAGTTTAATCCGGTTTAGATCTGGTTCACCTGAACCGGTTTGGTTTTCATCTTCAATTCACCCTAAAGTCCTTTCTCATGACATTTTTGACTCCTTAGGTCACTTAGGGTCCATAAAATTCCCAGTTTACCTTCTCTCTATCGGTTCCAATTCATAAACCGACTCGGTTCTTAAACTAGTTTAATCCAGTACGGATCCGGTTCACCCAAACCGGTCTAGTTTTCCTATGCCACTTTGTTCTAAGGTTTCTTCCCAAGGTTTATAAATCTCTTTGGGTCACAAGGGAGTTGAAATTTCTCTAATTTGCCTGTTCCCCAATAAACAAGTTTGTAAACCGGTTCGGCTTTATTACTGGGTTTCACCGGTTCTTTTCCTAGTTTTCCTTAACTCAAAAGGGTAGGGTTTATAACTCTCCCCTCCTTTCAGGAGTTTTGTCCCCAAAACATAATTAGCAACCTTGCATGAGGAATCATTTCCTTTGATATCCATTTGGTGTTCGCTTAACATGCAAACTCTTCTCTTGTTCTTCCAACTAGCCCTTTTTACATCCTTCACTTAAGGAACTTCTTTTCCTTTATATCATTTACTCCCTTCGTGGAGTTTATCATATCTAGGTATACCTTACTTATGGGTATATCCTTAGATTCACATCTCTTTTTGCTTAGAGCAACATTTTTCCCTTTGAGATCCCGTACTCAAAATTGGGAGTTCCAAGATACCTAACCATTCTCATGTCTAGTTAACCTCTTGGTCGTTGCAACCCTTAGCTCGACATCCTTTAGAGCATTACATACCCATTTTCACGAATTTCCTTGTTATTATTCTTTCATCCCCAATCTGACCCATCCTTCATCTGCCATTTATTACAACTTCGGTCGAATTTATGTTTGATCTCATTATGTTTACTAACTGACTCCTTACTCGAGTTATATTTTACTCGAGACTGTTGATGCTTATATGCCCCTTACGACATGACATAGTTCTGAACCTATCTCTATCCATCAGATTTACTACACTTCTTTTAAGGTTGTTTCCAATTTTTCAACCTTCCAGTGACTGTATAATTTCATCTCTCCTTTAATCGGGTAGTATTCCTCAACTACCTTTACTGTTATCCAATTATCTATCGTATCTTGACAACATGTATTACATAACCGTGTTGATTTTTCTTACCTACTTGTTCTTTCCCAACTTCTTTATTGGGTCTTTCTGGTGCCAATTATTTGGTTTCCCGATAGTTTACTAACAAACTGAGATTCTTTCCTTCTTAACTCCTTGACATTCCTTATTCAAGGATTTTTCTTTTTTCTTAATCCACTTTTACTTACACGTAATCATTTCATAGTTCATTATCTCTGTTTGACCCTTTTTTAGTCTATTGTTTTGTTCGGGGAGTTCCATTTTTATGATTTCATTCTCTAATATGTCCCTCGGGGTAGAGACTTTCGTTCAAGGAGCTACATGCTCAACCTTCTTACCATTCCTTGAAGGTTTCTTCCTCCGTTTTCCTTACTTTCCTTCTATATTGTGGCATTTGCCTGCTTAGTATACTTCCCCATCTTAAAATTCCATTTTGTCCCTTATTCTTTATTTGAGGAACTTATTAATCTTATTTCGTGTACTTCATACTATGTTCAGCCGTCCACTCTTTAGGCTTCATTATACGCGTGTGGACTACGACTTGTCTTACTAATTGTAGTTACCCCTCCATAACCACATCTTATTTGGGGGGCTTACTTGCCCAACGTTTCTTAGACGTTCTTTCCTTCATTACTTTCTTATGGATAGTCCACTCATTCTTACTTGTCACAACATCTCTTAATATGCTTCCTTGGGTTTCTTTCACCTTAGCATGCATTTTTATTTGCGAATTCGTCTCCTCACCTCTCGTCACTTGGTTCCATTTCTTCTTTATTAGGTCATGCATCATTTCTTATGATTTTCCTTATTTGGGAGGATTCTTACCATTTTCTCTAGTAATTTCTTTTTTATACATCTTTGAAGACACCAAACTTTAAATGATGTCCCTTGATGCTATTCTTTTATGCTTACCTTTACTCTTGAGATCCTATAGATACGTTTTTCGTACTCCATCCTCATTCTCACTCGTACCTCAGCACATGTCTAGAGCTCACATCCACCTAGTTTCAAAAATCCCTTGATCAACCTTCGAGAGGTTCACCTAACCGTCTCAAGACTTTTAATTATAAATCTAGTTTTGGCAATTGATTTCTTTTAAGGATTTTCCTTCGTTCTTCTTTTCCACTGATTTTGCCTTTTCACTTCTCCCTTCTTTATCATGGTTTAAATCCATGGTTCTCTCGAAGACCAGTTCTTTAACTATCTCTTTCTCTCCATTTCTCTGGTCCAATCATCTGGGCAGCTATATCATTTGTTCTTCATACCCATCCTATTGTCCTTCATAGAGTGTAGTCTTTACTACATCTCAACCTTTCTTAGGGTTTTGTTTATTCTCTTTGGCCATCCCATTGCTACTAGTTTCTTCTTTCTACTTGGTTCTCTAGTAATTATTATTTGGTTCTCCTACTCTCTACAAACAGGTCACACTGGGCCATCACGATACTTCCTTCCTTTGAAACATTTCCTAATTAAAGGTTGGTTCCTTGCACTTCCACATTATGTCCATCCACCCATCACTAATTCCTTCAACGGTAGTGAGTCGTATGTATCCCTCCAAAGTTTACTTTCATAGTGTATTTCTTTATGGAGAGTTCAAATCTTCCTTGTTTCAAGATTTCTTGACAATTATGTGAGAGGCTTGCCTATTCTTTTCTTGGCTTGAGTTTAGTCATTAATTTGGCCTTTGGTCCTTTTAAGGATTTCTTTCATCCTTCTTTTCCCGAGTATTTGGCTTTTTCGCCCCTCTCTTCTTTGTTAGAACTCAAATTATGGCTTTCTCGTGTATTAGTTCATTAACTACCTTGCCTCCACCATTCCTTTGGTCTAAGTTTCTTAGGGCAGTTGTTTTCTCGAGTCCTCCTTTTCTTAATGTCCATCTCACTTTAGGTGTAATCCTTTCTTCCTACTGGTCTTCCTCAGGATATCATTTATTTTCTTTGACTATCTTGTTGTAATGACTTTCTTTCTTTTATCACGTTGGTCCTAAATTCCTATTTTACTTCATTGTTTTTTTCAAGGTGATTCATTCCTGTAATCCTAATACATCTAGTTTGTTGTCAAAATGTTTGTCTTGTCTTCTCTTGTGGTTGCTCTCCCTTCTTTGCTCCCAATATTTAGAATTTTATTCTTTCAAGGGAGAGTTCTCTTTGTTCTATTTGTGGTTTATTGAGGTCCTACTTTTAGTCCCTTTTTCTTTTTCTTCCTATCATTATGCTAGAATCTTGAAGAGCTTACTCTTGGATATAATTGAAGTTCCGAGCAGGAGTTGTATTTCTAAGGTCGGTATCCTTTCGGGTTTCCTATAGCTGTGGGGGCATTATTCTTGGAAAATATTGTCCTGACTCCTGGCGGTGTGGGACGGTTTTTCACTTCGTGTCCTATTCCCCTATAGGTTAACTTGACTCCTATCCTTAGTAGGGTTGGGCACTTCTCCACGCAGTGTCCCTTTTGTTCATACTTATAATTACGTGAACATAATTGGTTCCTCTTGGCATTTTTTTCCTGGAAATTGTTAGTTTTGGTGCTCCTTTGTCCTTGAGTCTAGATACCTTGAGGAGTTTTTCTTGTGGAGTCTTCTTTGTCAATTGATCACTCTAAGAATCCTCTTAGATTTTTTGATTCCTTAATTCAATTTCCTTAACTTGGATGGGATTCTCCTTAGTTTCTATGGTAGTACATACTTAATTGGTCACCTTCCTTGGGGCCATCATCCTTGAAGATCACATCCTTTGAGGGACGGGTTTTTTTTGGAATTTGGAGTACTTCATTAATAGAGGAGTACAATATGTTGGGTGTTTTGGCCCTATTACAGAAAATGATCACAAAATAACTAGGGAGCTACGAGATTCTTGATAAACATACTCCTATGTAAGGTTATATGCTCCTTTGCTGGTGTTTATGTCTTCACACTTGGCTTCCTTTATACTTAGAGGTTTGCCCTCAATAGGTCCTAGCACCATTCTCCGAGAAACTTCCCCATTTGGTCTTTTGAGATTCCTGCCATGCCTCAGGCATTTGGGAAGCTTCTAGGGTTGTCTTCCTATGAAGATAAGGTGTTGATTAGAGCCATTCCTAGTTTTCTTGGTTCCTCTCCTGGGAGCCATCTAAATTTTAGGATAAATCCTATTAGTTACTATATTTTCTAGTCTTAATTATGTATTTGAGGAAACATGCTCTGATACCACTCTAGTTGTCACGCCCTAACCCAATTTGGTCGTATCCCCGTGAACAACTCACCACTGTCCCGGTTTATTAAAGGGTTTCCCCTTATTATAAACCATAAAGAGTAAGACATCCTTTAAACCTGCACCTTTTCCTGGAATAACATAAATCAAAACTGCATAACATTTTAAATTTATCATACCTGTCTCACAGGCATCTTAGTTGATGGTCTTTAAGGGTAGGCTTTCCGAAATTTTTTGAAAGGGATATAAGGGAGGGGGTGAGTACGACTACTCAGTGAATGGATTTTTTCAAAACTTTTAACTTTTAGGAAAATGACTTGTATTGGAGTGTGCCAGACTCCTTTCTTTCAAAAATCCTTTCATATCAAATCTCAGTTTTACCACCATTTCCTTATTAATCACGGTGTGTCATCACCAAACACACATCCTTCATCATGAAGGTCAAACACACATTCATAGGCTAGCACGTCCACTGAACCTACATGTGGCTAGCACGTCCACTGTCCCTTGGCTGTGTGCCACTGCTTAAATGATTTGGGAGACCTTCTTGACAGGAGCTTGAATAGCTCTTATAGGTCCGAGGCCTTGGTTTTGAAACTTGGGGGCTAATATGCCCGATTTTGAGAATCTCGAACAATGAGCCATAGGCCAATTGGCACGAGCAAGAGCTCATAAACAAACATGAGATATATGCTAAAAAACTTTAAGTAAATGAATTGGTTGGCCATGGTACCAAGACAAGACCGACATACTCAGTCAACTAGTGGGAGTGCAACATGATAGGTCTCCAGACTAGTCCAGATAAATAGCTGCAGGTTGAGTTGATGGTCGAGTCCGTTGGACCAATGGCACTAAAGATTATAAGGCATGATGTGAAAATACTAATTGTGCATGCACTGTGTGTATCGGACCTTCAAGATGCCCTAGAGGGGTAGTGATGTGTCCTAGGGCCCTGGAAGACCTGGTGGATATAAAGGCAGTTCGTCGGACCAAGTGACCTTGCGAAGCTCGACGTAGCTTCAAGCGCACGAGACCGGGGTGGGGTCAGGGATGAGGTCTCTGTCCTCATACGGACACGAAGAATTGAGTCCGGGATTGAGGGTCGAATGTCGCGTACATCTACTCATTCTCAGGGTAGAAGTGGACGTGCTTCTATCTAGGTGGCCGGTAAAGTTGTTCCAACACCACAAGTGGGTTCACTGGACAGGCTGGCCTGTAATTGTGTGTTTTGACCTTCATGATGAAGGATGTGTGTTGGGTGATGACACACCGTGATTAATAAGAAATGGTAAAAAATCAAAATTATTAAAGTGGAGAAAATCTAAAGGAAATTAAGGAGTCTGTCATACTCTAACTTGAAAATGTCAACCTCGTTAGGGTAAAGGTTTTAAAAATCAGTATTTGAGGAAAGGATATTTTAAAAGAAAATAAGGAGTTTAGGACACTCTGATAAAAGTTGTTTTGTTTATGAAAACTCACTCCCAACACCCGCTGACTAAGTTGTAGAACACACCCCCTCCCTTATATCCATTTTAGAAAACCAAGGGAAAACCAATATTAAATACTTCCCTGTATAGGAACTATAAAATCAGGTATGTCTGTTATTCAGTTTTGTATAATGTTATTCCAGGAAAGGTATAGTTTTAAAGGACGCATTACTCCTCCCGGGTTTAAAAGAGGGGAAAACCCTTAGTAAACCGGGAAGAGTGGCGGGTTGCTCATGGGGATCCGACCAAACCGGGTCAGGGCGAGATATTATCCCTCGGCCTAATAGCCTTCATTCATTCCAAATGAATGAGAAAACCAAACTTTCTATTTATCTTTAAGTCCATAATGTCGGATTTTCCTAAAACTGAGTCCCGAAACTTTTAAAATTTATCTTAGGACATCAATTTATTCAAATTCACAAAAAGGGGTTTAACTTCCCAAATTTCCAATTTGGTCCCCCAATTTTTCCAAAATTACAATTTTGCCCTTCCTTTACAAAAATGGTAAGTTTTACCCCAAAAATTTTAAAATTGCTCAATTGGCCCTCTAACATTCTTATCATGTCCAATTGACCCTCAATCTTACAAAATTGCATATTGGTCCCTCGAATTTTGAAAATCCCTAATTTTCCCCAATTTTCCACCAATTCCAACTTACTAACATAGCTGAATTTGATTTCATCAAATTGACCAATTAAACACTTCTAATTGTTGAAATTAAAGTTAAAATTGAGTTCCTATATCTTCATATGATTCAATATCACTTTCAATCGCAAGTTTTGATGCCAGAACGAGCTCAAACGGAGCTTCGCCGAAAAATAGATTATAGAGAGAGAAAGCTTGAATTACTCACCGTTGGGGGCACGACGGTCCAAGCTTTCATTCTGGGCAGATAGCTCTTGTCCTGAGGTTCATCCTAGAATCAAGAATTGCATCAATTGATGTTGAATTGGATGAGAATTTTATCATCAAACTTCTGTGGGTTCTCTCTCTAGCACCGGTTGGAAATTGTAGAAGGGAGCTGAATTGACTTACCTTTCAGTCCTAATTCAGCTATAAGAGGGTTGTGGATGTGTTGAGAGGGCTTGGTTTAACCTGAGGAAAATGGCCGATTTCAGCTCGGCTGAAATAGGGTAGCTTCGATCTGTGGAAGGTGCATCACTATTCCATTACGCAGGCGCTTCTCTAGCGACCCTCGGAGCAAACAAAGACTAGAGGCAAGTAGCTGCTTCTCCCTAGTTCTAAAGAATCTGACCTTACCTTGTTTGGCTCAGAAAAGTGCCCAAGTCAGAGCTCTGGTTCAAGCTTCACAGGAAAATGGAGTAGTTGAGAGAGAATGGAATTTTCAGGTGTGGAGAGGATGAATGGGGATGGGTCTTTATATAGCAAGCTCGGGGACTTCTTGGCGGTCATTTATTGCCTAACACTCCCTGGTTGGAGACTTTTCAACTTTGCCGGCGCTACGCGATTATTTGGTGAGTGAACAATTTTGTCATTTTAAAGAAGAAAACGACATTGTTATGAACCGGACTGGACCGAGTTCAAAGCTTAAACCGATTGGTTCACCCCCACCCATTTGACCGAATTTTCAAATTTTCAAATGGGGATGGGTCTTTATATAGCAAGCTCGGGGACTTCTTGGCGGTCATTTATTGCCTAACACTCCCTGGTTGGAGACTTTTCAACTTTGCCGGCACTACGCGGTTATTTGGCGAGAGAACAATTTTGTCATTTCAAAGAAGAAAACGACATTGTTATGAACCGGACCAGACCGAGTTCAAAGCTTAAACCGGTTGGTTCACCCCCCCCCCCCCCCCCCCCATTTGACCAAATTTTCAAAATTTCAAATTTCTAAATTCATTTTCAATCCAATGATGGCCTCAAATCTCAAATTAATTTAGATTAATTTAGAATCCGGATCAAGAGTGGTTTAAACCGGTCGAAACTGGTTCAGATCCGATTACCTAAACTGGTTTGGTTTTCATCTCCAATTCATTCTCAAGTCCATTTCCATTACTTTTGGGACTCTTTGGGTCAATTGGGATGTAAACCTCACCCTTTCGAGCTAAGGAAAACCGGAAAGGGAATTGGTCAAACCGAGTGAGAAAACCGAACCGGTTCACAAACCCAATCAATTGTGAATGGTCAATTTAAGAATTTACAACTCCCAGGTGATCCAAAGGGTTTATAATACTGTGGAAAAGAACCTTAGGATGAATTGGAAGAGGAAAACTAGACAGGTTTGGATTAAATGGGTCCAATTGGATTGAACCGGTTTATGAACCGAGTCGGTTCATGAACCAGAAACCGATAGAGAACGGGTAAATCAGAGAAATTCAACTCCCTTGTGCCCCAAAGAAATTTATAAACCTTGGGAAGGAACCTTAGAATAAAGTGGGAGAGAAAAACTAGATCGGTTCAGGTGAACTGGACCCAAACCGTATTGAACCGATTTAAGGACTAAGTCGGTTTATGAACCAGAATCGATAAACAAATGGTAAATCGGGAAATTTATGCACCCTAAGTGACCTAAGGAGTCACAAAAGACATGGAAATATACTTGTGAAGAAATTGGGGATGAAAACCAAACCAGTTCAGGTGAATTGAATTTGAACCAGTTTGAACCACTATTGAACTAAATCCTAAATTTATTTTTCTAGATGGTTTAAATAACTCAAATTGGAGATTTGAGGCCACAATTGGATAGAGAATGAATTTAGATGAATTTAGAAATTTTTAAATTCAAAAAACTCGAACGAATGGGAGGTGAACCGACCAGTTTAAGCTTGAACCCGGTTCGGACGGGTCCGGTCTGGTTCAAAACAGTGTCATCTTCTTCCTCAGGATGACAACACTATTCACTCACCAAGAAACTAAAGAAACGGCGGTGAAGAAGAAGCACTTCTGTTCGGGGCATTTCAGGTCTTCAATGTCAGTTATAACGATGCCAAACGGACGACCAACGGGTCCGGGAGCTCCCTATATAAAGAGCCCCTCCCCATTCATCCTCTCCACACCTGAAAACTCCATTCTCTCTCAACTGCTCCATTTTTGGTGAAGCTCAAACCAGAGCTCCGACATGGGGTTTTTTTAAGCCAAATAAGGTGAGGTCGGGTACTTTAGAATTGGGGAGAAGTCAGCTACTCATTTGTAGTCTCCGTTCACTCTAAGGGTCGCCGACAAGACGCCGGCATGATGAAACATTGAAGCAGCTCTGGCGGACCGAAGCTGCCCTGTTTCGACCGAGTTTAAATCAGCTATTTTGAGCACTCCTCAAGCCAAACCATGCCTTCCCAACACTTCCTCAGCCCTCCCATGGCCAAATTAGGACTGAAAGGTAAGCCAATTCGGCTCCCCTCTGAAATTTTCGGCCGGTGCTAGAGAGAGAACCGACAGAATTTCAATGATGAAATTCTAACTCAATTCGACATCAATTGATGTGATTCATGATTCTAGGATAAACCTCAGGATGAGAGCTATCTACCCAAATCAAAAGCTCGGACCTTCGTGCCCTCACTAGTAAGTAATCGAAGCTTCCTCTCTCTACAGTCCATTTTTTGGCGAAGCTCCGTTTGAGCTCGTTTCGGCGTCAAAACTTACGATTCAAAGTGCTATTGAATCATAAGAAGATGGAGGAACTCAATTTTAACAATTAGAGGTGTTTGATCGGTCAATTTGATGAAATCAAATTTGGCTGTGCTAAGGAGTTGAAATTGGGGAAAATTGGGGATTTTCGAAATTCAAAGGAACAAAATGCAATTTTTTGAAATTGAGGGTCAATTGGGCATGAAAATAATGTTAGAGGACCAATTGAGGAATTTTGGAATTTTTGGGGTAAAACTTACCATTTTGTAAAGGAAGGGAAAAATGGTAATTTTGGAAAAATTGGGGGACCAAATTGGAAATTTGGCAAATTAAACCCTTTTTTGGTGAAATTGAATAAATTGAGGTCCCAAGATAAATTTTAAAAGTTACGGGACTCAATTTGAGGAAAAATCGATATTAGGGACTTAAAGTTAAAGAGAAATAACTTTAGGGACCTAATAGCAAATAACTAAAAGTTTGGGTTTCCTCATTCATTTGAAATTAATGAAGGCTGTTATGCTGAGTAATAATGAACAAGGATGTTCGTATCATATAGGAACACGAAGTACCGGGAACGCCAGCATGAATGAGCTCGTGTGAATACAAAGAACCGGTCTAGTGGAATTCACTACGTTAACGAGTGAGTGGGCTTGCTAACATCATACCCGGTTGGGATGATGAGCACAACTTAAAGAAAAAAACCACTTACCGGTTGTGAGTGGGATTATATATCATACCCATCTGGTAATGATAAATACCTCGGTATAAAAACCCACTATTTTGTGGTATTTTAATCATCACCACTTAGAGAAAGTGATGTGAAAATTATATGGAATAACTACTTACGGTTGTAAGTAGATCATACCCGGTTGGTATGATGAGACTTCCTTGAAGGAAGTTGAAAACCTATTCATCGGTTATGAACAGAGATGTCCTTATACTGGTTGGTATAATGGACAGTGAAAACCTATTTTGTCGGAAGTGTTCTCCCCTGACTGTGTGCCAATGCTTAAACTATTTGGGAGACCTTCTTGATGGGAGCTCGAATAGCTCTTATAGGCTGGGGGCCTCGGTTTTGGAACTTTAGGGCTAAATGCCTGATTTTGAAAATCTCGTACAGTGGGCCCAAGGCAAGTTGGCACGAGCAGGAGCTTGTAAACGGATATGATATATGTGCCATAAAACTTAATAAGTGAATTTTTTGGCCATGGTACCAAGATAGGACCGACATGCTTAGTCAACTAGTGGCAGTGCGACATGATAGGTCAACGGACTAGTCAAGACAAACAATTATGGGTTGAGTTGAGAGTCGGGGCCATTGGACCAGTGGCACCACAGATTATATGGCATAATGAGAAAATATTTTTTGAGCATGCACTATGAGTACGAGATCATTGAGATGCCCAAGAGGGGTAGTGATGCATCCTAAGGGCCTTGGATGACCCGGTGAGTATAAGGGCAGATCGTCGTTCTAGGTGTCTGTGCGAAATTTGGAGTAGCACCAAGCGTATGAGACCAGAGTGGGGACAGGATGAGGTCTCTATCCTCATATGGACACGAATAAGCGATTTCAGGATTGAGGGTCGGATGTCACGTACATCCACTCATTCCCATGGTAGAAGTGGTCGTGCTTCTATCTGGGTGGCCGATAAAGTCGCTCCGAAACCACTAGTGGGTTTGGTAGTCGTACTGACCTGCGAATGTGTGTAACCTTCATGATGAAGGATGTGTGTTGGGTGTTGACACACCGTGGTAAATAAGAAATGATGGAAAAATCCAAATTTTTAAATGAAGGGATTTTTGAAAAGAAAGGAGTCTGGCGCACTCCATATAAATATTTTTCTTAAAAGTTAAAAGTAGACTTTTCAAAACCCATTCACTGAGTAGTCATACTCATCCCCTCCCTTATATCCATTTTAGGAAACCCAGGAAAGCCTACCCTTAAATGCCATCAACTAAGATGCCTATAAGATAGGTATGTAAAATTTAAAATTTTATACAGTTTTGATTATGCTATTCCAGGAAATGGTGTAGGTTTAAATGACACATTACTCTTTACGGTTTATAATAAGGGGAAACCCTTTAATAAACCGGGAGAGTGGCAGGTTGTTCACGGGGATCCAACCAAACTGGATTAAGGCTTGACACGGGATCCATAAATTTCCCGGTGTTCCCTTTCTCTCTCTGTTCCGGTTTATGAACCAACTCGGTTCATAAACTGGTTCAATCTAGTTGGATATGGTTCATCTAAACCGGTTTGGTTTTTCTCTTCCAATTTGTCCTAAGGTTCTTTTCCAAGGTTTTATGAACCCTTAGGATCACCTCGGAGTTGTAAATTTCCAAATTGTCCATTCCCAAATGATCGAATTTGTGAACTGGTTCAGTTTTCTTACTCAGTTTAATTGGTTCTTTTTCTCGGTTTTCCTTAACTCAAAAGGGCAGGGTTTACAACTCTCCCCTCCTTTTAGGAATTTTGTCCCCAAAACTTAATTAGCAACCTTGCATGAGGAACCGATTCCTCTGATGTCCATTTGGTATTTGCTTAACATGCAGACTCTTATCTTGTTTTTTTAATTAACCCTTTTTACATCATTCACTGAAGGAATTTCTTTTCCTTTATATTATTTGTTCTTTCCATGGAGTTTATCATACCTAGATATATCTTAATTAAGGCTATATCCTTAGATTCACATCTTTCTTTGCTTAGATCAACATTTTTCCCTTTGAGATCCCGCACTCAGGATTGGAAATTCCAAGATACCTAACCATTCACGTGTCTAGTTAACCTCTTGGTCATTGAAACCCTTAGATCAATGTCCTTTAAAACATTACTTACCTGCTTTCACGGGTTTCCTTGTTATCACCTTTTCATCCTATTTCAACTCTTCCTTCATCCGTTGTTCATTACAATTTCAGTCCAAATTTTATGTTTGACCTTGTCATGCTTACTAACTGACTCTTCCTTATTTTGAGTCATGTTTTGCCTTGGGACTATTGGGTTTACATGCCCCCTTATAGCATGACATTTTCTAGACCTTGTCTCTATGTCCATTAGATTTCTAGAACACCTTCGTTAAGGTTATTCCCAATTTTCCAACCTCTTAGGGATTGTATAACTTCATCCCTCTTTTATTCTAGTAGTACTTCTCCACTACCTTCTCCATTATCATATCAACTTACACAATTATGTTGGTTTTCCTTACCCATTCATTCGTTCTCCACTTCCTTATTGAGTATTTTTGGTTCCCATGATTGGGTTTTTCCAATAATTTACTGACAAGCTGGGATTCCTTCCTTCTTAAGTCCTTGACCTTCTTTATCTAAAGTTTTTTTTCTTATTCCTTAATCTACTTTCACTTACTCGTAATCATTTCATGATTCTTCATTCTACAATAATCGCTTTCGATCTATGTGTTGATTCCTTTGCCTGGGAAGGTTCCCTTCTTCCAGTTTCGTTCTCTACTATGTCCCTCACAATAGAGATTTCCATCTTAGGAGCTACATGCTCAACCTTCTTATCATTCCTTGTAGGGTTCTTTCTCCCTTTCTTCACACGCCTATCTATGTTAGGGAATTTGTTTGCTTTAGATACTTCTCTATCCATAACTTCTGTTTCATCCCTTATTCTTACTTGGGATACTTCTGATTATTAGTTTTATTCCGTGCATTCCACACTATTCTCAATCGTCCTCTCTTTAGGCTTCATATGCGCGTGTAGACTATGACCTGTCTTACCAATTATGGCTATTCCTCCTTAGCCACATCTTATTTGGAGAGCTTACTTTCCTAATGTTTCTCGGACGTTCTTTTCTTTATTACCTTATTATTGTTAGTCCACTCATTCTTACTTGTTACAACATCTTTTGATGCTAACTTTCTATTTACCCGTTAACTTATTTACTTTTAAAGAAGGGTTCACATCCTCCTTATTTCAAAATCTCTTGATCGTCCTTTGTGAGACTCACTTAACCGTCTCATGACTTTTAAATTATAAATCTAGTTTTGGCCATTAATTTCTTTAAGGGTTTTCCTTCGTCCTTCTTTTCCAATGTTTTGGCCCTTTTCACTTTTCCATTCTTTGACGTGGTTTAAATCCATGGTTCCTCGAAGTCCAGTTCTTTAACTGTCTCTCTCTTACTATTTTTCTTGTCTAATTGTCTAGGTAGTTGTATCACTCGTCCTTCATGCCCATCCTATTGTCCATCATTGAGTATAGTCTTTACTAGTTCCTAGTCTTTCATAGGGTTTTGTTTATTCTTTTTTACCATCCCGTTGCTACTAGTTTCTTCTTTCTACTTGGTTCTCCTGGAATTGTTATTTGGTTCTTCTGCTCTCTCCAAACAGGTCACACTGGGCCATCATGATACTTCATTCCTTTGAAAAGTTTCCTAATTAAGGGTTGGTTCCTTACACTCTGCATTATATTCTTTTGCCCATCAATGATTCCTTCAAGGGTACGTAGTCGTATGCATCCCTCCAAAGTTTCCTTTCATAGCGTATTTCTTCTCCTCTTCACTCTTACTGTCTCATACCCCTAGAGTTTCCAGAGGACATTTTTTCCACGTTTGCCCCTTATGAGAGGGTTATAGGTATACTTTCTTACTTCCATTTTTGTGGAATCCTTCTCAGCTTGACCTTCTTAAGAAGAAGTTTAAATTTGGTTTTTAACTCGTCATTTCTTGACCTCTTTGTGAAGTGTTTACTTAACCTGTTCCATGGTTTTGTTTACCAGTCCTTCATGTCTTTCATGGCCTTTGAGGAGGTATTGCGCTAAATCGATGAGGTGTGGAACAGTTCTGCTTTACCTGTCCTATTCCCTTATACCTATAACAGGTTATCTTGGTACTTGTTTTTAGTAGGGTTGGGCACTTCTTCACATAGTATCCCTCTCGTTCACACTTGTAATAGGTTATTCCCTTGCATGAACTGTTGTGGTTTCTCCTTTCCTTCGAGTATTGTGGGGCCTTTCTAGGGTTATTAATGGTTTAGTGCTTTGTCGTCCTTAAATACCTTGAGAGTTTTCTGCATTGCCACACGATCACTCTAGGAGTCCTCCTATATTTCTTAATTCCCTAATTCTGCTTTCTTTAGTGGGATGGGATTCTTCCTAATTTCTATGATAGTGGTGGTTTGTTTTACTATTCTTGAGATCATCTTCTCAGTAATATAACGTCATTAAGAGATAGGATTTTTGAAATTTTGAGTATTTCATTATTAGAGGAGTACGAAAGGTTTGGGTCTTAACCCTATTACAAAAATAGTTACAAGATAGATAGGAAGCTATGGTTTTCTTGGCAGGTATCCTTCTTGGTTAGATTGTATGACCGTACTAGCCTTCTTGGCTTGAGGCATGACTCCCTTTGTACACAAGATTTTGACCCTAACATGTCCTGGCACCATACTCCTTGGTGGTACTGGATACTTCCCAATTTGGTCCTTTGGGCTTCTACTATGTCTCGGGCATTAGGAAGCTTCTAGGGTTGTCTTCCTAGGAGGATAGGGTGTTGAGTAGAGTCATTCTTAGTTTTCTTGGTTTCTTTCCTGGGAGCCATCTGAAAATTTTAAGATCAATCCTATTAGTTACTATATTTTCTAGTCTTGATTATGTATTCGAGGAAACAAGCTCTGATACCACTCTAGTTGTCATGGCCCGACCCGGTTTAGTCAGATCCCTGTGATCAATCCGCCACTCTCCTGATTTATTAAAGGGTTTCCCTTTATTATAAACCGTAAAAAGTAAGGCGTCCTTTAAACATGCTCCTTTCCTAGAATAACATAAATCAAAATTGCATAAGATTTAAAATTCATCATACCTGTCTTACAAGCGTATTAGTTGATGGTCTTTGAGGGTAGTCTTTCCGGAATTTCCTGAAAGGGATATAAGGGAGGGGGTGAGTACAACTACTCAGTGAATGAGTTTTCAAAATTTAACTTTTAGGAAAAAAATTTGCATTGGAGTGTGCCATACTCCTTATTTTCTTTCAAAAATCCTTTTATTTCAAATCTCTATTTTTATCACCATTTCTTATTAATCATGGTGTGTCATCACCCAACACACATCCTTCATCATAAAGGTCAATCACACAATCATAGGCCAGCCCGTCCACTGAACCCACTTGTGGTGTCGAAGTGACTTTACCGGCCACCTAGATAGAAGCACATCCACTTCTACCTTGAGAATGAGTGGATGTACACGACATCCGACCCTCAATCCCAAAATCAATTCTCCATGTCCGTATGAGGACAGAGACCTCATCCCGACCCTACCGCGGTCTCGTGCGCTTGAAGCTACGTCGAGTTTTGCATGGTCACCTGGTCTGACGAACTGCTTTTATACCTACCAGGTCGTCCAGGGTGCTAGGACACATCACTACCTTTCTTGGGCATCTTAAAGGTCTCGTAATCACAATGCATGCATAATCAATATTTTCTCATCAAGCCATATAATCTATGGTGACACTGGTCCAACGGTCACGACCCTCAACTCAACCTACGACTGTTAGTATTGACTAGTTCAGAGACCTATCATGTCGCACTACTGCTAGTTGACTGAGTATGTCGGTCCAGTCTTGGTACCATGGTCAAACAATTAATTTATTTGAAGTTTTATGGCATAAATCTCATATTTATTTATGAACTTTTGCTCGTGCCCACTGGCCTATGGCCTAATGTTTGAGATTTTTAAAACTGGGCATAATAGCCCTCAAGTTCCAAAACTGAGGCCTCCGATCTATAAGAGCTATTCAAGCTACCATCAAGTAGGTCTCCCAAATCGTTTAAGCAGTGGCACACAGTTAGAGGAGAACACTTCCGACAAAATAAATTTTCAACTATCCATCATACCAACCATGTATGAGGATATCTCTACTCATAACTGATGAATGGGTTTTTCACTTCCTCCGATGAAGTTTTATCATACCAGCCGAGTATGATCGACTTACAATATGTAAGAGTAGTGATGTGAAAATGATGATGTGGAAAAACTACTAAGTTGTGATGTTTAAAATACCACTAAGTAGTGGTTTTTCATTTCGAGGTACTTATCATCCCCAAAGGGGTATGAAATAAAATCTCACTCACAACTGGTAAGGAGTTTTTAACTATAAATTGTGCTCATCATCCCAACCGGGTATGATGTTAGTAAGCCCACTCACCTATTAATGCAGTGAATTCCACTCGACTTGTTCTTCGTATTCACACGAGCTTATACTTGCTGGTGTTCCAGGTACTTCGTATTCCTACACGGAATGAACATTCTTATTCATTATCCCTCGGCTTAATAGCCTTCATTCATTCCAAATGAATGAGAAAACCAAACTTTCTATTTATTTGCAATTAGATCCCTAAAGTTATTTTTCTTTAACTTTAAGTCCCTAATGTTGATTTTTCCTCAAATTGAGTCCGAAACTTTTAAAATTTATCTTAGGACCTTAATTTATTCAAATTCACAAAAAGGGGTTTAATTTCCCAAATTTCCAAGTTGGTCCCCTAATTTTTCCAAAATTACCATTTTGCCCTTCCTTTACAAAATGGTAAGTTTTGCCCCAAAAATTAATTTATCTTAGGACCTTAATTTATTCAAATTCACAAAAAGGGGTTTAATTTCCCAAATTTCTAATTTGGTCCCCCAATTTTTCCAAAATTACCATTTTGCCCTTCCTTTACAAAAATGGTAAGTTTTACCACAAAAATTATAAAATTGCTCAATTGGCCCCCTCTAACATTCTTATCATGCCCAATTTACCCTCAATTTTACAAAATTGCATATTGGTCCCTCAATTTTTCAAAAATCCCCAATTTTAATTTGCTAACACAGTTGAATTTGATTTATCAAATTGACCAATTAAGCAGTTCTAATTGTTGAAATTTAAGTTAAAATTGAGTTCCTACATCTTCATACAATTCAATAGCACTTTGGATCGCAAGTTTTGATGCCGGAACGAGCACAAATGGAGCTTTGTCGGAAAATAGACTATAGAGAGAGAAAGCTTCAATTACTCAACGTTGGGGCATGTGATCCAAGCTTTCAATCTGGTTAGATAGCTCTCGTTCTAAGGTTTATCCTAGAATCAAGAATTGCATCAATTGATGCCGAATTAGATGAGAATTTTATCTTCAACTTCTGTCTGTTCTCTCTCTAACACCAGTCGAAAATTGCAGAAGGGAGCCGAATTGGCTTACCTTTCAATCCTAATTTAACTGTAGAAGGGCTATGAAGGCGTTGAGAGGGCTTGGTTTAGCCTGAGAAGGGCTCAAAATGGCTGATTTCAGCTCGACCGAAGCAGGGCAGCTTCGGTCTGCTTGAGCTGCTTCACTATTCTATCACGCCAACGCTTCTCTAGCAACCCTCGGAGCAAACGAAGACTATAGGTGTGTTGTTGACTTCTCCCCGATTATAAAGAACCTGACCTCACCTTGTTTGGCTTAGACAAGTGCCCAAGTCGAAGCTCTATTTGGTGCTTCACCGAAAAATGGAGTAGTTGAGAGAGAATAAAGTTTTCAAGTGTGGAGAGAATGAATGGGGAGGGGTCTTTATATAGTAAGCTCAAGGACTTCTTGGCTGTCCGATTGGCGCCTTAATGGCAATCATTCATTGCCTAAAACTCCATGGTCGAAGACTTTTCAGCTTTGTCGACACTGCACGATTTTCCGGCGAGTGAACAATTTTGTCATATGAAGGAAGAAAACGACATTGTTCCGAATCGGACCAGACCAGTCCGAACCAAGTTCAAAGCTTAAATTGGTCGGTTCACCCCTATTCAACTAAATTTTTCAATCTAAAAATTTCTAAATTCATCTAAATTTATTTTCTATCCAATGGTGGCCTTAAATCTCAAATTTGAATTTTTTAAGCCACCTAGAAAAATGAATTTAGAATCCAGTTTAATAGTGGTTCAAACCGATCCAAACCGATTTGGTTTTCATCTCCAATTCATTCTCAAGTCCATTTCCATGACTTTTGGGACTCTTTGGGTCACTCAGGATCCATAAATTTCCCAATTTTCCCTTTCTCTCTCTGTTCCAGTTCATGAACCGACTCGGTTCATAAATCGGTTCAATCTAGTTGGATCCGGTTCATCTAAACTGATGTAGTGTTTCTCTTCCAATTTGTCCTAAGGTTCTTTTCCAAGGTTTTATGAATCCCTTGGATCACCAGGGAGTTGTAAATTTCCAAATTGCCTGTTTCCAAAAGATCGGGTTTGTGAACTGATTCGATTTTCTTACTCGGTTTGACCGGTTCTTTTTCCCAGTTTTCCTTAACTCAAAAGGGCGGGGTTTACAGTGCGACAAGATAGGTTGATTGACTAGTCAAGATAAATAGTTGCAGGTTGAGTTGAGGGTCGGGGTCATTGGACCAATGGCACCAAAGATTAAATGGCTTATTAGTAAAACTATTATTTTGTGCATGCACTAAGGTTCAGGACCATCAAGATGCCCAAGATGGGTAGTGATGCATCCTAGGGGCTACTAGACGACATGGTGGAGATAAGGGCAATTTGTCATGCCAGCAGTCAGGGAAGCTCGACATAGCTTCATGCCACGAGACCAGGGTGGGTTCGGGATGAGGTCTCTATCCTCATACAGACATGGAGTTTTTTTTTGGGAATGAGGGTCAAATTTTGCATACATCCATTCATTCTCGGGGTTAGAAGTGGAGGGCTTCTATCTAGGTGGTCGGTAAAGTCGCTCCGATGCCACATGTGGGTGCAGTGGACGT
Source organism: Trapa bicornis (assembly GCA_030064425.1). Classification (NCBI taxonomy): domain Eukaryota; kingdom Viridiplantae; phylum Streptophyta; class Magnoliopsida; order Myrtales; family Lythraceae; genus Trapa; species Trapa bicornis. Next base: position 8,646,073 of record CM057761.1, on the reverse strand, counting down.
GCTACTCTGCTAATGTGTGACCCCTTCGTGATGAAGGACATGTGTTGATTGTTAAACACACTGACTGTGGTTAATGAGGAATAATGGTTTGAAAATCGAGGAAATTAAGTAAATGGTTTTAAGAAAATAAGGAGTCTCGCACACTTCAATTCAAACTATTTTTCTAAAAATCAAGTTTTAAACACCCATTCACTGAGTTATTGAACTAACCCCCTCCCTTATACTCCTTTTCAGGTAACCAAGGGAAAACCTGCCTAAAGACCTCTAGTTAGCTACACCTGCAAGATAGGTATGTAAGTTTAAATTTTATACAGTTTTGATTAATGTTATTCTAGGAAAGGTACAAGTTTAAAGAAGGTGAAAACCCTTAATAAACCGGGAAAGTGGCGGGTTGCTCACGGGTATTCGACCAAACTGGGTCGAGGCATGACATCTCTAATTTCCCTCCTAGGTTGCTAATTATCTCAAATTTCTACTCAAGTCCTCAATAAAATTGAAATTCGGTCCTCAATTTTCCAAAAATCTACAATTGGCCCTATTTGACCCCCAAAATTTCCCCTTTGGCCATTGATTCTTTGTCTCCGCCAATTGACAATCTAAACTTTGTTAATTTCCCCCTCCCATGCTACCATTTGTTTCATCATACTTCCTACGATCTCTCTGAACTTTGAATTTCACGATTTGACTCCATTTTGAGCCTCGTCGGGGCTTCATTAGAAAACAACACCTAAAGAGAGAGCTCTAGGGTCTTACCAATTAGGCCTCGATTGTCAGAGTTCTTGATTTGGGAAGCTCGTGCTCACTGAGAGGGTCCTTCTAATATCGAGAATTTCTTTGACCGATGTCCTAGGTATAGAGAATTTGATTAGAGTAGTTGCAATCACTTTCTCTCTCTAGCATTCTACTATCCTGATGGAAAGAGGTAGATTAAACTTAGTCTCGAGCCTTAGAGAGGTTAATTGTTCATCGGAAAGAGTTGGGGGAGGGTTGGTTTAGCTAGAGGAGGTTAGGGGTGATCGGAATTCAGTTTGAGGTACTTTGGTTGTTTTGCGACCGTTAGAGTAGTGGTAATGTGTAGGCCTTTTGCCGCTCCTTCGGTGGTTTTCCAGTCGAATGAAAACTACTACGAGGTAGAGGACCTCCCCCTGGTTCTAAGGACTCCCAATTCTCCTCTTGAGGCCTCTGAAAGTCCTCTTACCAGAGCTCTAGTCTATGCTTCACTGGAAAATGGAGTCATTTGTCTTTAGGAGCTGCTTGAGTGGTGGGGAGGTCGAGTTGAGGGGCGCTCCTTATATAAAGGCCTTGGCAACCGACCAGCACAAGAATCAATGTCTGACTCACCCTATTCCGATGACGACAACGTATTTTTTGAACGTGGGGGACTCAGTCTTTTCTCTGGTGCCTGTGGTCTACCAAAAGCTCGAGGTTTAAGATGATGTTGTTTTGCATGTGCGGGTTGCCACGTGGCACTTCATGATTGGTTGGTCTCACTAACGTGGCATCCAACTCAGCGTCTCGGTCACCCTTTGACTCATTGACCAGCCACATGGCAACCACCCATTGGTCACACGTTCCAACATGGCCACTGACCAGACTCAATCACTTTTGATTGTGACATGTGGCATCTTTTGATTGGATGATTTAAATAAATTTGATTTCCCTCATCATGCAATGTGAGACTCCACATATTAGCCTCTCATTGGCTGATACCATCTGACGTGAAGTAACCACGTGTCGTGTCGACTTCTGATTGGTCAGCCGTTTCTCCGACAACTTTGTTAGATGTTGATGAGGCATCCCTGGCACGTGTCAGCTCCTTTTTGGTCAGCCTTGCTGATGAGGCTTTTCTATCATTGACCGTTGATTGATGACACGTGTTGCTGTCCTATTGGTCGGTCTTCGCTGACGTTGATTCCCCTCTTTTGCCGTTGATTGAGGACACATGTCACCTTCTAATTGGCCATCATTTTTAGGCGCTGATTGGGCTTCTCTACTATGTTTCGTGCACTGATTGGTCGCATTTGTTGACTGGGTGCTGGCCTAGCAGCAGTCCATTGACTAGTCCAGTCCAACGAGGTTCGATGACCCGAAAATGAAAATAGGTAAGTTCATGCCCGATTTGACCAGTTTTCTAAAAATTAAAAAATTTTAAATTATTCTAGATTCATTTTCTATCTAATAGTGGTTTCAATTTTACAATTTGATATTTTTAATCCACCTAGAAAAATGGATCTTTGAAATAGTTCTTCACGGTTCAATCCGTTTTGGGTTTGGTTCATCCTGAAGCAGTCCGATTTTCATCTTGAATCCACTTCATGGTTCTTTTTCATGGTGTTTAGGTGTTTCTTTTCCACTTGAGATTTTCCAAATCCCATTTCTAACCCTTCTTTACCACTTCCGATTCACCTAGACCATCGATTTTCTCTAAAAAAATTATGGTTCCCTTTTCTAATACCTTATTATGAGAGGACAAAGTTTACACCAGACAAGGGAATTACATGGTAGAAGGGCTTGAGGACCAGGGTTTATGTCACACCCCAACCGGATTTGGTTAGAACCGAATGAGCAACCTGCCACTCCCTTTGGTCTAAGAAGGATTTCTCTTCTTCTAAACCACGAGGTGTCAGACGTACTTTTCACCTAGTTTCCTGGAATAGCATTATACAAAACTTGAGTAATTTTTTAAAAACATACCTGACTTAGGTTTCAACTTTAAGAAATCCTCTAAGGTTTTTTGTCTCCTTTCTTGAAAGGGGTAAAAGGGAGGGGTGAGTTTATAAAACTCATTGAGAGGGTATTGGGATTGAGTTTTCAAAAGGATTTAGTTTAAAAAAAATCATTTCCAAAGTGATTCACCATTTTCAAAGCCTTTCACCATTTTCACTTATTATGTGCATTTAGCTCTTTTAGCACATCCCCTTTACTCGGGAGGTGTTTAGCAAACATACACACGCCATTTATCATAAAGGGTACAAACGTTCACCAATGTAGTATGCCGACTGCACCCACTTGTGGATTGGAGCGTATTTACCATCTACCTTGATAAAAGTCCTTCCATTTCTACCTTGAGTCTGAGTGATGCCCTAGGCACCAGGGCCTCAGACCCCACAGTCTCTTCTTGTCCATATGAGGACAGAAACCTCATCCTGTCCCCACCATGGTCTCATGCGCATGAAGTCCAAACATAGTAGCTTCAGGAAGCCCAAACACATTAGCTTCTTAACTAACCGGTATGACAAACTGCCTTTATCGCATTTAGGTTTTCTGCAGCCCTTGGAACCCATCACTACCACTCTTGGGCATCTTGATGGTCTCAAATCAGAGTGCATGCACAAATAATAGTCTTAGCATATTAGCCATTATCTTTGGTGCCAACGGTCCAACGACCCTAACACTCGACTTGGTCGTTAGTTATTTGCCTGACCGGTCCGTCGACCTAGTCTTGGTGCACTACCACTAGCCCATCAAACCTTGTAAGTCTTGACTTGGTACTATGGCAAATCACACAGCATTTCCATTTTAATAAGAGTTTTCATGGCTCTTTTTACTCACTTTTGTTTATGGGCTCCAGCCCGTGCCCACTGGCCTTGGTCCCCCTACGTGAGTTTTTTCAAAAACTAGGCCTTGAGCCCTTTGAGTTCAAAATCGAGGCCCCTAGCCTAAATTCTCCCAAAGATTTTAAGCATTTGTACACAGTAAAGGGAGAACATTTATGATAAAAATTTCTTTTAACTCAAATTACTCATTACACTAAGTGGGTGTGATGATAAAGGTAGATCCACTTACAATCGGTAAGTGTGTTTTTAAATTTTCAAAAGGATGCCCATCATCTCAATCGAGTATGTTGTTTGAAAAGTCCCACTCATAGTGGTCTTTTAATTTAAAGTGTGCTCATCATCCCAAATGGTATGATGTATAAAGTTCCCACTCACAACCGGTAAATAGGTTTTTCCTTTCATAAAAGTGAGCTTATCACCCCAACCAAGTATGACATTTAAAATGTCCCACTCACAGTGGTCTTTCGATTTAAAGTGTGCTCATCATCCCAACTAGTGTGATGTATAAAGTTCCCACTCACCCGATGACTATGACGTATTCGTCCCCAGTCAATTTTCCAAGTCCAAGTTGTGCTCCCTTTTTGGTTCACTTCCTGGTCCAACGTGTCCCTACACAGTGTGTGCATCCTTATAAGGAAGGGTTCGGCGTGAAAGCCTTATTGATTTCATGTATTAGCAACTAGGCCCAAATCTTGGTTTTATTGCACTTAGATCCCTAATCAAGTCCCAAGGACGTCCAATATCCTTCTTGGGTCCTTAATTTTCTCAAAATGGTGTATGGGTTTTCCAAATTGCCAAATTGGTCCCCCCCAACTTTTTACAAAATTGCTATTTTGCCACTGAGTTCCAAAAATGGCCAATCGGTTTCAATTCTTTCAAAAATTGACCAATTGGTCCACCCACATCATTATCATTCCAATTGACCTTCAATTTTGAGAAATTACATTTAGGTCCTTCAAATTTTCAAAATTCTTAATTTCACCCCTTTATACTAACAAAATTTGATTTCTTAAAATTGGCCATTCAAATGGGGTTAATTTCTCAAATTGGTGGCTTAAATTGTTTCTATACTTCTATACAATCCAATTGATCTTTGAATTGCAGAATTTGGGCTCGAAACGAGCTCAAACAGAGCTTCGCCGGAAAAATGTACATGGAGAGAGAAAGCTTCGAAAGCTTACCGTCTGAGGCACGGTGATCCGAGTTCTTGATCTAGGAAGTTATCTCTTATCCTCAAGGTCCTTCTAAGACCAAGAATTTGGACAATTAGTATCAAGATCAGTGGGAATTGATCAAAGAATTCTATCAGTTTCTCTCTAGAATCGAAATATACCGATGGAGGAGGACCGAATTGGCTTACCTTTCTCCTCTGGAGAGGTCGTGTGATGGTGTTGGGGCTAAGGGAAGGCTCGATTTGGTCGTAGGAGGTCTACATTGTCCAAATTATGGCCGGCCAAAATAAGGCAGCTTCGGACCGATAGAGTTGCTTCACTGTTTGATCTTGTCGACACTTTTCTAGTGATCCTTGGGTTGAAGGGAGGTTATCGCCAGGTAGTTGACTTCATCTAAAGTCTATAGGACTCGAGTTTGCCTTTTAAGGCTGAGAAAAGTGCCCAAGTCAAATTTCTATTTTGATCTTCACCGGAAAACTAAGCACTTCAGAGGATTTGAGGATTTGAGGTCTTTAAGGATAGACTTTCCGGAATTTCCTAAAAGGGATATAAGGGAGGGGTGAGTACGACTACCTAGTGAATGGGTTTTCAAAACTTTTAACTTTTAGGAAAATGATTTGTATTGGAGTGTGCCAAACTCCTTTCTTTCAAAAATCTTTTCATTTCAAATCTCAGTTTTTTTACCACCATTTCCTTATTAATCATGGTGTGTCATCACCCAACACACATCCTTCATCATGAAGGTCAAACACATATTCACAAGTCAATACATCCATTGAACCCACTTGTGGCATCAGAGCGACTTTACCGACCACCTAGATAGAAGCATGTCCACTTCTACCCTAAGAATGAGTGGATGTATGCAGCATCTGACCCTCAATCCTGAAATCAATTCTCCATGTCTGTATGAGTACAGAGACCTCATTTTGTTCCCACCTCGGTCTCATGTGCTTGGTGCTACTCCAAATTTTGTAAGGTCACCTAGTACGACGAACTGCCCTTATACTCACCAAGTCGTCCAGGGCCCTTAGGACGCATCACTACCCCTCTTAGGCATCTTGGTGGTCCTGTAATCACAGTGCATGCACAATCAGTATTTTATTATCATGCCATATAATATGTGGTGCCATTAGTCCAATGGTCCCGACCTTCAACTCAACCTGTAGTTATTTGTCTTGATTGGTCCGGAGACTTGTCATGTAGCACTGCCACTAGTTGACTGAATATATCGGTTCTGTCTTGGTACCAAAGCCAAATAATTCATTTATTAAAGTTTTATGGCACATATCTCATGTATGTTTACGAGCACTGGCTCATGCCCACTGGCCTATGGCCCACTGTTTGAGATTTTCAAAACAGGGCACAATAGCCCCCATGTTCCAAAACCGAGGCCCCCAGCCTATAAGAGCTATTCGAGCTCCCGTCAAGAAGGTCTCTCAAATCATTTAAGCATTGGCACATAGTCAAGGGAGAGCACTTCCGAAAAAAATATATTTTCAACTATCCATCATACCAACCGAGCATGAGGACATCTCCGTTCATAACCAATGAACGAGTTTTCCACTTCCTACGAGGAAGTTTTATCATACCAATCAGGCATGATCTACTTACAACTTGTAAGTAGTTTTCTACGTGATTTTTACATCACTTCTCTAAGTTGTGATGTTTAAAATACCACTAAATAGTGGGTTTTCATTTCAAGGTACTTATCATTCCTAACCGGGTATGATATAAAATCCTACTCACCTGTTAATATAACAAATTCCACACGACCAGTTCTTTGTGTTCATGCGAGCCTGTCCTTGCTAACGTTCCTGGTACTTTGTATTCCTACACGATATGAACATCCTTGTTCATTATTCCTTGGCCTAATAGCCTTCATTCATTACAAATGAATGAGAAAACCGAACTTTTTATTTATTTGCAATTAGATCCCTAAAGTTATTTTTCTTTAACTTTAAGTCCCTAATGCTGGTTTTTCCTCAAATTGAGTTCCAAAAATATTAAAATTTATCTTAGGACCTCAATTTATTCAAATTTACAAAAAGGGGTTTACTTTCCCAAATTTCCAATTTGGTCCCCCAAATTTTCCAAAATTAACATTTTGTCCTTTCTTTACAAAAATGGTAAGTTTCACCCCAAAAATTCTAAAATTTCTCAATTGGCCCTCTAAAATTCTTATCATGCCCAATTGAACCTCAATTTTATAAAATCACATATTGGTCCTTTGAATTTTCGAAAATCCCCAATTTTTCCCCAATTCCAACTTCCTAACACAGCAAAATTTGATTTCATCAAATTGACCGATCAAATACTTCTAATTGTTGAAATTGAAATTGAAATTGAGTTTCTACATGTTCATATGATTCTCTAGCATTTTGAATTGCAAGTTTTAATGTCGGAACGAGCTCAAACGGAGCTTCATCAGAAAATGGACTCTAGAGAGAGAAAGCTTAGATTACTTACCGGTGAAGGCGCGATGGTCTGAGCTTTCTCCCTAGGCAGCTTGTTCTCCTCCTAAGGTTCTTCCTAGAATCAAGAATGACATCAATTGATGTCGAATTGGATTAGAATTCTTTATATAGGAAGCTTGGGGACTTCTTGGTCGTCTGATTGGTGCCTTTATGACAGATTTTGATGGCCAAAAATGTATTGAACAGAGATGTTTCTTCTTTGCCAGCGCAGCTTGGATTTTTCGGTGAGTGAACAGTGTTGTCATCTAAAGGAAGAAGACGACACTATTCCAAACCGGTCAGAACCGGGTTGAAAGCTTAAACAAGCCGGTTCACCCCCATTCGACCGAGTTTTTCAAATCTAAAAATTTCTAAATTTATTTTCTATTCAATGGTGGCCTCAAATCTCAAATTCGAATTTTTAAACCACCTAGAAAAATGAATTTAGAATCTAGTTCAATAGTGGTTCAAACCAGTTCAATCTGGTTCGGATTCGGTTCACCTGAACTGGTTTGGTTTTCATCTCCAATTCCTTCTCAAGTCTATTTCCATGACTTTTTGGGACTCTTTTGGTCACTTGGGATCCATAAATTTCCCGGTCTACCCTCTCTCTATCGATTCCAGTTCATGAGTCAACTTGGTTCATAAATCGGTTCTATCCAATTCAAACCCGGTTCACTTGAACTGGTCTAGTTTTTCTTCCCCAATTCGTCCTAAGGTTCTATTCCAAGATATATGAAACATTTTGAGTCACATGGGAGTCGAAAATTCTCAATATGCCCATTTCCTAATAATCGAGCTTGTAGACCGATTCAGTTTTAAAAACTGAAATCGACTGGTTCTTTCCTGATTTTCTCATTATCAAAGGACGGGGTTTATAACTCTCCCCTCCTTTTAGGGGTTATGTCCCCAAAACATTTACATGATCACTAAACCCACTAGTGGCTTCGGAGCGACTTTACTGGCCACCCGGATAGAAGCACAACCACTTCTACCTTGGGAATAAGTAGATGTACGCGACATCCGACCCTCAATCCCAAAATTGGTTCTTCTTGTCCGTATAAGGATAGAGACCTCATCCTATCCCCACCACGGTCTCATGCGCTTGGTGCTACTTCAAATTTCGCACAGACACCTGGAACGACGAACTGCCCTTATACTCACTGGGTCGTCCAGGGCCCTTACGACGCATCACTACCCCTCTTGTGTGTCTTGATGATCCCGTACTCATAGTGCATGCACAATCAATGTTTTCTCATATCATCATGTAATCTGTGGCGCCACTGGTCCAACGGCTCTGACTCTCAACTCAACTTGCAATTGTTTGTCTTGATTGGTCCGTCGACCTATCATGTCGCACTTCCGCTAGTTGACTGAGTATGTTGGTCCTATCTTGGTACCATGGCCAAACAATTCCTTTATTTAAAGTTTTATGGCATATAATTCATGTTTGTTTACAAGCTCCTGCTCGTGCAAATTGGCCTTGGGCCCACTGTACGAGATTTTTAAAATCGGGCATATTAGCCCCCAAGTTCCAAAACCGAGGCCCCCAACCTAAGAGCTATTCGAGCTCCCGTTAAGGTCTCCAAAATAGTTTAAGCATTGGCACACAGTCAGGGGAGAGCACTTCCAACAAAATTATATTTTCAACTGTCCATTATACTGAACAGGTATAAGAACATCTCCGCTCATAATCGATGAACGGGTTTTCAACTTTCTTCGAGAAAGTTTCATCATACCAACTATGTATGATCTACTTACAACCGATAAGTAGTTTTTCCGTATGGTTTTCACATCACTCTTCAAAGTTGTGATGTTTAAAATACCACATAGTAGTGGGTTTTCATTCCGATGTGCTTATCATCCCCAATCGGGTTTGATGTTAGTAAACCCACTCACCCGTTAACTCAGTGAATTCCACTAGACCGGTTCTTTGTATTCACGCGAGCTCGTCCATGCTAGCGTTACCGGTACTTCATCTTCCTATATGATATGAATATCCTTGTTCACTATTACTCGACTTAACAAGCTCCATTCATATCCAATGAATGAGAAAACCCAAACTTTTTAATTATTTGCAATTAGGTCCCTAAAGTTATTTCTCTTTAACTTTAAATCCCCAAATGCAGGTTTTTCCTCAAATTGTGTCCCAAAAATTTTAAAATTTATTTTGGGACCCCAATTTATTCAATTTCACAAAAAGGGGATTAATTTCCCAAATTTCCAATTTGGTCCCCCAAGTTTTCCAAAATTACCATTTTGTCCTTCCTTTACAAAAATGGTAAGTTTTGCCCTGAAAATTCCTCAATTGGTCCTCCAACATTATTTGCATGCCCAATTGACCCTCAATTTCATAAAATATCATTTTGGTCCTTTGAATTTAAAAAATCCCCAATTTCCCCCAATTTCAACTCTTTAACACAGCCGAATTTGATTTCATCAAACTGACCGATCAAACCCCTCTAATTGTTGAAATTGAAGTTGAAATTGAGTTTCTCCATGATCATACGATTCCATAGAACTTTAAATCACAAGTTTTAACACCGGAACGAGCTCAAACAGAGCTTCGCCAAAAAACAGACTTTATAGAAAGAAAGATTTGATTATTCACCGGTAAGGGCAAGACAGAACAAGCTTTCGATTTGGACAGATATCTCTCATCCTGAGATTCATCCTAGAATCAAGAATCGCATCAATTGATGACGAATTGGATTAGAATTTCATCATTAAAATTCGGTCGACTCTCTCTTACACTGATTGGAAATTGTAAAGGGGAGCCGAATTGGCTTACCTTTCGGTCCTAATTCGGCTGTGGAAGGGTTGAGGAAGTGTTGGGAGGGCTTGGTTTAGCCTAAGGAGGGCTCGAAATGGCCAATTTCAGCTTGGCCGAAATAGGGCAGCTTCGGTCCGCCGGAGCAGCTTCACCGTTCCATCATGTCGGCGTTTCTCCAACGATTCTTAGATTGACTGGAGTTTGCTATTACATACCTGACTTCTCTCTGGTTCTAAAGAGCCCAACCTCTTCTTCCGAGGTTAAGAAAAATGTTCAAGTCGAAGCTCTGGTTCGAGCTTCACCAAGAAATGGAGTAGTAAAGAGAGAGAGAGAGAAGTGTTCAGGTGTGAGGAGAATGAACGGGAATGACCTTTTTTATATACATGTAAAATTATGTATTAAATGGGAGAGATTTATTACTACTATTAATATTGCCATAAATTATTGGCATTAATTTCAATAATTTAATTTTGGTATTAAATTATTGGTATTAATTACAACAATTAAATTTCAGGTTACAAAAAAATCATACTTCCCATGAGGTCACCCATCCTCGCATTACTCACAAGCAAGCATGCTTAACTTCAGAGTTCTTATGGGATCTCGGTCACCTAAACCAATTTAGTTTTCTTTTCTAATTTGTCTTAAGTTTCTTTACCAAGGTATAATGAACCCTTTATATCACCCGGAAGTTGTAAATTTCCAAATTGCTTGTTCCCAAATGATCGGGTTTGTAAATCGGCTAGATTTTCTTACTCTATTTAACTGGTTCTTTTCCCGGTTTTCCTTAACTCGAAAGTGTGGGGTTTACAACTCTCCCCTCCTTTTAGGAGTTTTGTCCCCAAAACTTAACCAATACTTTCCACATCGGGAATAATTTCCCTTAATGTCAACTTGGGTTTTCTTGACATACTAACACTTCGATTGCTCTTCCGCTTAGTCCCTGTAATCATTCATCTAAGGAATTTCTTTTCATTTATCTTGCTTACTCCTTCCATGGAGTTATAATAATGAGGCATGTATGGCTCATTAATCCTAATGTATATTCTTAGGTTCGCATCTCCCTTTATTTAGGGTAAGGTTCTCTCTTTACTCAAGATTTCAGGATTGTTAGTTCCAAGGTGCCCAATTGTTCCTTTGTCTAGTTATTCTCTTCATCGTTGAAGGCCCTAGCTCGATGTTCTTTCGAGCATTACATACTTGTTTTCACAGGTTTTTGTGTTATTATTCTTTCTTCCTAATTTGACCCATCCTTCATCTGTCATTGATTACAACTTGAGTCAAATTTATGTTTGACCTTGTTATGTCTACCAACTGACTCCTTCTTACTCGAGTTACATTTTACTCGGGATTGTTGGTGCTTATATGTCCCTTGCGACATGACATAGTTTTGAACCTGTCTTAGTCCATCAGACTCCTACAACACCTCTTCTAGGGTTGTTTCCAACTTTCTAGCCTTCGAGGGACTGTATAATTTCATCCATCCTTTCATCGGGTAGTATTCCTCAACTACCTTTACTGTTATCCAATTATCATTCATATCTTGACAACATGTCTTAGATAACTGTGTTGGTTTTCCTTACCCACTCGTCCTTTCCCAACTTCTTTATTAGGTCTTCCTAGTGCCAATTATTTGGTTTCCTAATAGTTTACCAACAAACTAGGATTCTTTCCTTCTTAAGTTCTTGGCATTCCTTATTCAAGGGTCTTTTCCTTTTTCCTTAATCCACTTTTTCTTGCTCATAATCACTTCATGATTCTTCATTCTACAATAATTGCTTTAGATCTATGTGTCGATTACTTTGCTTGGGAAGGTTCCCTCCTTCCGGTTTTGTTCTCTACTATGTCCCCTTACAATAGAGATTTCCATCTTAGGAGTTACATGCTCAACTTCCTTATCATTCATTATATGGTTCTTTCTCCCTTTCTTCGCACCCCTATCTATGTTAGGGCATTTTCCCGTATTGGAATCTTCTTTATCCACTTCTGTTTCATCCCTTATTCTTTACTGGAGATACTTTAAATTTTCGGTTTTATTCCATACACTTCACACTATGCTCAACTGTACACCCATTAAGCTTCATATGTGCGTGTGGACTATGACCTGTCTTACCAATTGTGGTTATCCCTCCTTAACCACATCTTATTTGAAGGGTTCACTTTCCCATCGTTTCTCGGACGTTCTTTCTTACATTACCTTATTATGGATAGTTCACTCATTCTTACTTGTCACAGCATCTCTTGATGCTAACTTTCTACTTACCATTTTTTTGAGTTTAACTACTCCTTAGATTCTCTTAATATGCTTCCATACGTTTCTTTCACCTTAGCATGCATTTTATTTGCAAATTCGTCTCCTTGCCTCTTGTCACCTGGTTCCATTAGGTCATGTATCATTTCTCAAGATTTCTTTATTTGGGAGGATTCTTACCCTTTTCTCCCGTAATTTGTTTTTTATTCATCTTGAAGACACCTTACTTTAAATGGCATCCCTTGATGCTATTCTTTCATGTTTACCTTTACTCTTGAGATCCTACGAGTACGTCTTTCATACTCCATCCTCATTATCACTCGTACCCCATTACATGTCTATATCTTCCTTAGGGAGAGCTCACATCCACCTAGTGTCAAAATCACTTGATCGTCCTTCGAGAGGCTCACTTAACCATCTCATGGCCTTTTGATAGTAAATCTAGTCTTGGTCATTGATTTCTTTTAAAAATTTCCTTTCTCCATTTTTTTTCAACATTTTAGCCTTTTCACTTCTCGCTTCTTTGTCATGGTTTAAATCCATGGTTCTCTCAAATAACAGTTATTTAACTATCTTTTTCTCTCTATTTTTCTGGTCCAATCGTCTAGGTAGCTGTATCACTCATTCTTCGTGCCTATCCTATTGTCCTTCATAGAGTGGTCTTTACTACATCTCAGCCTTTCTTAGGGTTTTGTTTATTCTCTTTGGACATCCCATTGTTACTCATTTCTTCTTTCTACTTGGTTCTCCTAAAATTATTATTTGATTCTCCTACTCTCTCCAAGCAGGTCACATTGGGCCATCACGATACTTCCTTCCTTTGAAACATTTCCCAATTAAGGGTTGGTTCCTTGCACTCCACATTATGTCCATCCACCCATCAAAATTCCTTCAAGGGTAGTTAGTCATATGCATCCCTCCAAAGTTTACTTTCATAGTGTATTTCTTTATGGAGCGTTCAAATCTTCCTTATTTTAAAATTTCTTGACAATTATGTGAGAGGCTTGCCTATTCTTTTCTTGGCTTGTGTTTAGTCATTAATTTAGCCTTTGGTCCTGTTAAGGATTCCTTTCATCCTTCTTTTCTCGAGTATTTGGCCTTTCCGCCCCTCTCTTCTTTGTTGGAACTCAAATTATGGTTTTCTCATATATTAGTTTGTTAACTGCCTCGCTCCACCATTCCTTTGGTCTAAGTTTCTTAGGGTAGTTGTTTCTCAAGTACTTCTGTCCTTAATATCCATCTCACTGACCTTTTTAGGGTGTAGTCCCTTCTACCTCTCGGTTTTCCTTAGGCTATCATTTATTTTCTTTGACTATTTTGTTGTCACGATTTGCTTACTTCTATTGTGTTGCTCCGAACCTCCAATTTGACTTCTCTACTTTTTCCAAAGGAAGTTGTAGTTGCAATCCCAAGATATCCCATTTGTCGTCAAACACTTAGCTTGTCTTCTCTTGTGGATGCACTCCCTCCTTTTCTCCTAAATTATTGGAAATTTCTTCTTTAAGGTAGAGTTCTCTTTAGCTACTTTTTGTTATATTTATGGTTTTATCGAGGTCCTACCTTCAGCCCTTTTTCCTTCCTGCCATATTGATGTGATCTCGAAAAACTTTCCTCCTGTCTATGGTTGAAATTTCAAGCAGGAGTTGTGTTTCCTTGGAACGATATACTTTCGAATTTCCTATAGTTGTGGGGTGTTTATTCTTGTAAAGGATTGTTCTAAATCCTAGTGGTGTGGGACAATCCTTCATTTTATGTCCTATTTCCTTTGTACTTTATAATAGGTTGTTCCTTGTTTAGTTACCCCAAAATTCTCCTACACTCCTTACCATGACGGTTTTCTTGTCATGCCTTCTTTGAATAATAATCTCCTTCCTTTATCCTTGTGTTTGGATACCTTGAGAGTTTCTTTTGGAGTCTTCTTTGTCAATTGATTACTCTAAGAGTCCTTCTAGGTTTCTCGATTCCCTAATTCAATTTCCTTAACTTTGATGGGATTCTCCTTAGTTTTATTGTAGTACATGCTTATTTCGTCACTTTCTTTGGAGCCATCTTACTTGAAGATCACATCATTTTATGGACAAGGTTTTTTAGGAATTTGGAGTACTTCATTAATAGAGGAGAACAGTATGTTGGATGTTTTGGCCCTATTACAGAAAATGATCACCAAATAACTAGGGAGCTACGGGATTCTTGATAAGTGTCCTCCTATGTAAGGTTATATGCCACTTTGCTTGTGTTTATGGCTTCACACTTGGCTTCCTTTATACTTAGAGTTGTGCCCTAAATAGGTCCTGGCACCATTCTCTGGGATAGTTCCCCATTTGGTCTTTTAAGATTCCTGCCATACCTCAGGCATTTGGGTAGCTTCTAGGATTGTCTTCCTACGAAGATAGGGTGTTAAGTAGAGTTATTTCTAGTTTTCTTGGTTGCTCTCCTAGGAGCCATCTAAAAATTTTAGGATAAATCCTATTAGTTACTATATTTTATAGTCTTTATTATGTATTCGAGGAAACAGGCTCTGATAACACTCTAGTTGTCACCCCCTGACCCTGTTTGGTCGGATCCTCGTGATTAACCCACCACTCTCCCGGTTTATTAAAGGGTTTCCCCTTATTATAAACCATAAAAAGTAAGGCGTCCTTTAAACCTGTACCTTTTCTAGGAATAAAATAAACAAAACTGTATAATAATTTAGATTTATCTTACCTATATCATAAGCGTCTTAGTTGATGGACTTTAAGGGTAGCCTTTCCGAAATCTCCTGAAAGGGATATAAGGGAGGAGTGAGTACAACTACACAGTGAATGGGTTTTCAAAAGTTTAGACTTTTAAGAAAACATTTATTATTGGAGTGTGTCAGACTCCTTTCATTCAAAACCATTTCATTTGAAATCTCGAGTTTATCACCATTTCTTTTTAATCATGGTGTGTCATCACCCAACACACATCCTTCATCATAAAGGTTACACACATTCGTAGGTCTACATGATCACTGAACCCACTAGTGGCTTCGAAGCGACTTTACCGGCCACTCGGATAGAAGCATGACCACTTCTACCCTGGGAATGAGTGGATATACCCGACATCCGACCCTCAATCCCAAAATTGGTTCTTCGTATCCATATGAGGGCAGAGACCTCATCCTATCCCCACCCCGGTCTCATGCGCTTGGTGCTACTCAAAATTTCACATAGACACTTAGAACAACGAACTGCCCTTATACTCACTGGATCATCTAGGGCACTTAGGACGACGCATCACTACCCCATCTTAATAATCTCATACTCATAGTGCATGCACAATCAATGTTGTCTCATATTTCCATGTAATCTATGGTGCCATTGGTCCAATGGCCCCGACTCTCAACTCAACCTGCAGTTGTTTATCTTGACTGGTCCATCAACCTATCATGTCGCACTACCGCTAGTTGACTAAGTCTGTCGGTCCTATCTTGGTCCCATGGCCAAACAATTCCTTTATTTAAAGTTTTATGGCATATAATTCATGTTTGTTTACGAGCTCCTGCTCGTGCCAACTAGCCTTGGGCCCACTGTATGAGATTTTTAAAATCGAGCATATTAGCCCCCAAGTTCCAAAACCGAGGTCCTCGGCCTATCAGAGCTATTCGAGCTCCCGTCAAGAAGTTCTCCCAAATAATTTAAGCATTGGCACACAGTCAGGGGAGAGTACTTCCAACAAAATTATATTTTCAACTGTCCATTATACCGACTGGGTATAAGGATATCTCCACTCATAACCGATGAACGAGTTTTTAACTTTCTTCGAGGAAGTTTTATCATACCAACCGGGTATAATCTACTTACAACCAGTAAATAGTTTTTCCGCCTAAGGAGGGCTTGAAATGGCTGATTTCAGCTTAGCCGAAATAGGGCAGCTTCGGTCCACCAGAGTAGCTTCACTGTTACATAATGCCGACGCTTCTCCAACGATTCTCGGATTGACTGGAGTTTGCTATTAGATAGCTGACTTCTCCCCGGTTCTAAAGAGCCTGACCTCTCCTTCCGTGGTTAAGAAAAATGTTCAAGTCGAAGATCTAGTTCGAGCTTCACCGAGAAATGGAGTAGTAGAGAGAGAGAGAGAAGTGTTCGGGTGTGAGGAGAATGAACGGGAATGACCTTTTTTTATATACATGTAAAATCGTGTATTAAATGAGAGAGATTTATTACTAGTATTAATATTGACATAAATTATTGGTATTAATTCTAATAATTTAATTTCAGTATTAAATTATATGTATTAATTCCAATAATTTAATTTAGGTATTAACTTATTGGTATTAATTATAATAATTAAATATATATTAATTTATGGCTATTTATGATAAGGTTTGTATAAAAAATTTTTACCAAAATTTTGGGTTACAAAAAAAATCATACTTCCTAAGATGTCACCCATCAGAGTTCTTATGGGATCTCGTTCACCTAAACCAATTTGGTTTTCTTTTCTAATTTTTCTTAAGTTTTTTTTCCAATGTATAATGAACTCTTTAGATTACCCAGAAGTTGTAAATTTCCAAATTGCTTGTTCCCAAATGATCGGGTTTGTAAACTGGCTCAATTTTCTTACTTTGTTTGACTGGTTCTTTTCTCGGTTTTCCTTAACTCAAAAGTACGAAATTTACACAACACCTTGACCATAGGAATTTTCTTATTCCTCAAATTCTTGTCTCTCGGGTCGATGATTCATACCGGCTCTGTCTGATAGGTCAGGTTCTCTTCTAGTTCCATTGGAGGTCAGTCCAATACATGACAAACATCGGGCTACATATTCTACAATGTCCCTCTTCATACCCTTCCACCAGTATCCTTGTTTGAGGGTGTGATACATCTTAGTACTGCCCGAATGCATAGCATACACCGAATCGTGTGCCTCTTCTAGAATTAATCTTTTCAACTCTTTATCTTGAGGCACACATACCCTACCCTTATAGGTTAGTACTCTGTCACCTTGCACGTCATAGTTCGGTTCCCTTTCTCTGTTTACCAGATCCAAATAAGACTGGAATTCTTTATTGGTCCATTGTTGAGCCTTAATATGCTCGGTTAGACTGGGTCTTACCACCACATTAGCCACCAAGCATTTTTCCTGCTTGTCTATCCTCATATCCACCTCCATCCTTCCCAATTGTTGTAACAAGGGTAGGTAACTTGTCTTTACTTGTGCCACCTTAGTTTGATACTTGCGACTTAAGGCATCTGCTACTACATTCTATCACAAGATCATAATCTTTCACCAATTCTAGCCATCTCCTCTGATAGAGATTTAGCTCCTTCTAAGTTAGGAAGTACTTAAGGCTCTTGTGATTTGTATATATCCTGCACTTAACCCCGTAAAGGTAGTGTCACCATATCTTTAACGTAAACACTATTGCAGCTAATTCCAAGTCACGAGTCAGGTAATTCCTTTCATGTACCTTCAGTTGTCACGAGGCATATGCAATAACATTCCCTTGTTGCATTAAGACACATCTAAGCCCTTGTCTAGAGGCATCACTATAGACTGTGTACTCTCCTGCATTAGGATCAGGTAAGGAGAGTACGAGTGTGGTTGTTAGTCAAGTCTTTAACTCTTGAAAAGACTTCTCACAACATTCATCCCATTTATATTTAATTCCATTCTTGGTGAGTCGAATTAGTGGAGCTGCTATTTTAGAAAAGTCTTACACAAACCGTCTATAGTATCCTGCCAATCCTAAGAAACTTCTTATTTCTGTAGGATTCCTTGGAGCTTTCCAATCTGATATGGCTTCCACCTTAGTCTGATCCACTTTAACTCCGTCCTTAGATACTATGTGCCCTAAGAATCCTACCTCCTACAGCCAGAACTCACACTTGGAAAACTTTGCATATAATTGGTTTTCCTTCAATATTTCCAATGTAGTTGTCAAATGTTCTTCATGTTCTTCATGTTTCTACCTGGTTCGTGAGTATATAAGGATGTCATCTATAAATACTATCACGAACTTGTCTAAATGAGGTTGGAACATGCGATTCATTAAGTCCATGAAGGCTGTAGAGGCATTTGTCAATCCAAACGGCATCACTCTGAACTCGTAGTGTCCATATCTAGATCTAAATGTCGTCTTAGGGATGTCCTCTTCTCTAATCTTGAGTTAGTGATATCCTGAACGAAGGTCTATTTTAGAGAAGTAAGCTGCTCCCTTTAATTGGTCAAACAAATCATCTATCCTTGGGAGTGGGTACCGATTCTTGATGGTGACCTGGTTCAGCTTTCTATAGTCTATGCATAGCCTAATGCTTCCATCATTTTTCTTTACGAATAGAACAGGAGCACCCCACGGAGACTGACTTGGACGTATGAAATTCTTTTCCAATAATTCGTCTAGTTGTTCCTTTAATTCTTTTAGGTTTGTTGGAGCCATGCGATATGGGGCCCTAGGATATGGGGTTTGTTCCTGAGGTTATTTCTATGGTGAACTCCACTTGTCGACTAGGTGGTAGTCCGGGTAGCTCTTCTGGAAAAACCTCTGGATAATGTCTGACTATCAGAATGTCTTCCAGTAACTTTTTTTAGACTTCTTGCCTACAACTGTGGCTAAAAAGATTGTACATCCTTTTTGTATCATCTTTTGAGCTTTCAGGTGAGACACTAATTGTACTTCACTTTTCCTTCTATCTCCCTAGAAATTTAGTCCTTTCGTTTTGGAAGTATGGAAAGTTACCGTCTTCTTTCTATAGTCCATTCTTGCTTGATACTTACTCAGCCAGTCCATTCCCAGAATTACTTCCACCTCCTTTAGGGTAATGGGATCAAGTCAGCTTCAAGTTGGATTCCTCCAATTCTTATTTCACATCCCTTTAGTTGTTTCTTCTTGTTTGAACCTTCTCCTAAAGGTGTAACGATGTTAAGGCTTTGTACTAGTGGAGTGATTTCTAGGGGTACTTTCAAAACCAACTCTTCCTTGATAAACGATCTCTCTGCTCCGGAGTCAAAGAGGGCATAGACTTGATGTCCCCATAGTTGTATATACCCCGCTACAGTGTTAGGGTCTCCTCTAGCCTCCTCCTGAGTGAGGTTGTATACTCTAGCTGGTACTCTTGTTGTAGTGTTTGGTCTGGGGCTTTTGGGATTCTCTTGAGGTGGTCCAAGAGTGTTCCTCTGTCTGTTCTCCCTAAGGGTGGGATAATCCTTTACGAAGTGTCCCACTTGTTTGCATATAAAATAGGTATGGCATGCTCCCTCGTGGTTCCTTTAACACTTCGGGCAGCGAGGGTTTCCTTGGGGTAAGGTAGGGACTATTCTAGGAGGAGTTGGTGGCATGCCCCTTCTTCATTGGAATACCATTTTGTTTCCTCCTCTTAGGCCATTATATTCCTTCCATCCTCTTTGACGGTTTGGATCCTTATTCCCTTTTCTGGTCATTTGCTCCACTGGACGACGTCGGGTCTGTACCAGTCGCTCACATTCGTGAGCCATATTGATTATAGCTGCTAGGTCTGTGGGGCGTCCCAGTACTCCCATACGGTCTCTAATGTCCATGTTGAGACCGTTCACAAACCTCTGGCATATGTTAGCTGGCCCTACTAGGTCGGGAGCAAAGGGTCTTAACTTGTTGAATTTTGTTTCATACTCCGATATGGAGTTAAGCCATTGCTGAAGCTAAATGAATTCTTGCTTCTTCTCATTTATTAGGTGGGGTGCTAGGTATTCCTCCGAGTACCTACCCTCAAATTGTTCCCACGTGGGGATGATGGTATGTAGGTTTCGAACATTGTCCCACCATCGTCTAGCGCTTCCTTCCAAGAAGAATTCCATTAGGATCACCCTATCCTCTGGTGGTATCCTAACAATTCCCAACAACTTCTTGGTATTGGCTAGCCAATCCATGGCTATTCCAGCATCCTTTTCCCTGAGGAAAGGTTTACATCCTAGTTGTCAGAGAGTTTTGAGATTTCTACGAATGTCCATTGGAGCGGTTGGATTAGTAGGAGGAGGGTGAGATTGCACTTCCTCTAGTTCAACCCGAGAGTTGGTATCTGCCTCAGGAATGAGGTCAGGTTGGCCAAATACACAGGTGAACTCCCCATACAATCTTCGATGCTCCCTACTAAGTCTACGAGGAGTTTTCTGGGCTGCTCTAGGAGTTTCTATAGGCAGGGTGGTTGGGCGGGGTTGGAGACGGCAGCCCTAGTTCTCTTGGTTCCTTTCTTTAGAGCCATTTCTGTAAATTTTTAAAATTAATTTCTATTAGTTACTATATTTTCTACTCTTGATTATGTTTTCAAGAAAATAGGCTCTAATACCACTCTAATTGTCATGCCCTGGCCCAGTTTGGTTGGATCCCCGTGAGCAACCCGCCAATCTCCCGGTTTATTAAAGGGTATCCCCTTATTATAAACTGTAAAGAGTAAGGCGTACTTTAGATTTGTACCTTTTCCTAGAATAACATAAATCAAAATTACATTTTAATTTAAATTTATTATACCTGTCTCACACGCATCTTAGTTGATGGTCTTTAAGGGTAGGCTTTCCAAAATTTCTTGAAAGGGATATAAGGGAGGGGGTGAGTATGACTACACAGTGAATGGGTTTTCAAAACTTTTAACTTTTAGGAAAAAGATTTGTATTGGAGTGTACCGGACTCCTTTCTTTCAAAAATCCTTTCATTTCAAATCTCAGTTTTTTTACCACCATTTCCTTATTAATCATGGTGTGTCATCACCCAACACACATCCTTCATCATGAAGGTCAAATACACATTCGCAGGTCAGTACATCCACTAAACCCACTTGTAGCATCGGAGCGACTTTACCGACCACCTAGATAGAAGCACGTTCGCTTCTACCCTAAAAATGAGTGGATGTATGCGACATCCAACCCTCAATCCCGAAATCAATTCTTCGTGTCCGTATGAGGACAGAGACCTCATCCCGTCCCCACCCCAGTCTCATGCGCTTGGCGTTAATCTAAATTTCGCACGGTCACCTGGTACGATGAACTACCCTTATGCTCACCAGGTCATCCAGGGCCCTTAAAACGCATCACTGCCCCTCTTGGGCGTCTTGATGGTCCCATAATCACAGTGCATGCACAATCAATATTTTCTTATCATGCCATATAATTTGTGGTGCCATTAGTCTAACGGTCCTGACCTTCAACTCAACATGCAGCTATTTCTCTTGACTGGTCTAGAGACTTATCATGTTGCACTGCCACTTGTTGACTGAATATATCGATCTTGTCTTGGTACCATTGCCAAACAATTCATTTATTAAAGTTTTATGGCACATATCTAATGTTTGTTTACAAGCTCCGGCTCATGCCCACCGGCCTATGGCCCACTGTTCAAGATTTTCAAAACCGGGCCTAATTGTAAACCCCGCCCTTTTGAGTTAAGGAAAACCGACAAAAGAACTGGTCAAACCGAGTGAGAAAACTGAACCAGTTCACAAACCCGATCATTTGTGAACGGGCAATTTGGGAATTTACAACTCCTGGGTGATCCAAAGGGTTCATAATACCATGGAAAAAAACCTTAGGATGGATTCGAAGAGAAAAACTAGACCAGTTTAGATGAACAGGAGCCAATTATATTGAACCAATTTATGAATCGAGTCGGTTCATGAATCGGAACCAATAGAGAATGAGAAAATCAGAGAAATTCAACTCCCTTCTGCCCCAAAGAAATTTATAAACCTTGGGAAGGAACCTTAGAACAAAGTGGGAGAGAAAAGCTAGACCGGTTCGGGTGAACCGAACCCGAACCGAATTAAATCGATTTAAGAACCGAGCCAGTTTATGAATTGGAACCGATAGAGAGATGGTAAACCAAGAATTTTGTGGACCCTAAGTGAACTAAGGAGTCATAAAAGTCACTAAAAAGGACTTAAGGGTGAATTGGAGATGAAAACCAAACCGGTTTAGGTGAACCCGATCCGAATCGGATTGAACCAGTTTGGACAGGTTTGAACCACTATTGAATCGGATTCTAAATTAATTTTTCTAGGTGGCTTAAAAAATTCAAATTTGAGATTTGAGACTACCATTGGATAGAAAATGAATTTAGATGAATTTAAAAATTTTTAGATTTGAAAAACTCGGTCGAATGGGGGTGAACCGACCGGTTTAAGCTTTGAACCCGGTTCGGACCGGTCTAGTCCGGTTCGGAACAATGTAATTTTCTTCCTCAAGATGACAACATAGTACACTCGCCGGAAAATCGAAACAGCACCGACGAGGAAGAAATGTTTCCACTTGGTACGTTTCAGGCCATCAATGTCTGTCATAAAGATGCCGAACGGACGGCCAATGAGTCCTTGAGCTCCCTATATAAAGAGCCCCTCCCCATTCATCCTCTCCACACCTGAAAACTCCATTTTTTGGTGAAGCTCGAACTAGAGCTCCGACATGGGCACTTTTCTGAGCCAAACAAGGTGAGCTCAGGTTCTTTAGAACTGGGGAGAAGTCAGCTACACGCATGTAGTCTTCGTTTGCTCCGAGGATTGCCAGAGAAACGCTGGCGTGATAAAACAGTGAAGCAGCTACGACAGACCGCAACTGCCCTATTTCAGCCAAGTTGAAATCGACCATTTCGATCCCTCATCAGGCCAAACCATGCCCTCCCAACACTTCCTTAGCCCTCCCACGGCCGAATTAGGACTAAAAGTTAAGCTAATTTGGCTCCCCTTTGCAATTTCCGGCCTTGTGCTAGAAAGAGAACTGGCAGAATTTCGATGATGAAATTCTAACTCAATTCGACATCAAATGATGTGGTTCTTAATTCTAGGATGAACCTCAGGATGAGAGCTATCTGCCCAGATCGAAAGCTCGGACCACCGTTCCCTCACCGGTGAGTAATCAAAGCTTTCTCTCTCTACAGTTTATTTTTCGGTGAAGCTCCATTTGAGCTCATTCCGGTGTTAAAACTTGTGATTCAAATTGCTGGAGAATCATATGAACATGTAAAAACTCAATTTCAACTTCAATTTCAACAATTGGAAGTGTTTGATCGATCAATTTGATGAAACCAAATTCGGCTGTGTTAAGAAGTTGGAATTGGGGGAAAATTGGGGATTTTTGAAAATTCGAAGGTTTGAAATACAATTTCCCAAAATTGAGGGTCAATTGGGCATGATAAAATTGTTAGAGGGCCAATGGAGGAATTTTAGAATTTTTGGGGTGAAACTTACCATTTTTGTAAAGGAAGGGCAAAATGGTAATTTTTGGAAAAGTTGGGGGACCAAATTGGAAATTTGAGAAATTAATCCCCTTTTTGTGAAATGGAATAAATTGAGGTCCAATGAAAAATTTTAAAAGTTTTCGGACTCAATTTGAGGAAAATCGGCATTAGGGACTTAAAGTTAAAGAGAAATAACTTTAGAGACGTAATTGCAAATAAATGAAAGTTTGACTTTCTCATTTATTTTGGAATGAATGAAGGCTATTAGGCCAAAGAATAATGAACCAAGATGTTCATATCGTGTATGAACATGAAGTACTGGGAATGCCAGCAAGGACAAGCTCACGTGAGTACAAAGAACCGGTCTAGTGGAATTCACTACATTAACGGGTGAGTGGGTTTACTAACGTCATACCAGGTTGGGATGATGAGCATACCTTAAAGTTAAAAACCACTTACCGATTGTGAGTGTGATTTTATATCATACCCAGTTGGGGATGATAAGTAACTCGAAATGAAAACCCACTATCAAGTGGTATTTTAAACATCACAACTTAGAGGAGTGATCTGAAAATCATGAGAAAAAACTACTTACCGGTTGTAAGTAGATCATACTCGGTTGGTATGATGAAACTTCCTCGAGGGAAGTTGAAAACCCGTTCATCGGTTATGAGCGGAGATGTCCTTATACCCGGTCGGTATAATGGACAGTTGAAAATATAATTTTGTCGGAAGTCCTCTCCCCTGACTGTGTGCCGATGTTTAAACTATTTGGGAGACATTCTTGACAGGAGCTCGAATAGCTCTTATAGGACGGGGGCCTCGATTTTGGAACTTGGGGGCTAATATGCCCGATTTTTAAAATCTCGTACAGTGGGCCCAAGGCTAGTTGGCACGAGCAAGAGCTAGTAAACAAACATGAATTATATGCCATAAAACTTTAAATAAAGGAATTGTTTGGCCATGGTACCAAGATAGGACCGACATACTCAGTCAACTAGCGGCAGTGCGACATAACATGTCGACAGACCAGTTAAGACAAACAACTACGAGTTGAGTTGAGAGTTTGGGCCGTTGGACCGGTGGCACCACAGATTATATGGCATAATGAGAAAATATTGATTGTGCATGCACTATGAGTACGGGACCATCAAGAAGCCCAAGAGGGGTAGTGATCTAAGGGCACTGGACGACCTGGTGAGTATAAGGGCAGTTCGTCGTACTAAGTGACCGTGCAAAATTTGGAGTAGCATTAAGCGCATGAGACCGGGGTGGGGATGGGATGAGGTCTCTGTCCTCATACGAACATGAAGAATTGATTTCAGGATTGAGGGTTGGATGTCATGAACATCCACTCATTCTCATGGTAGAAGTAGACGTACTTCTATTTGGGTGGCCGGTAAAGTCGCTCCGAAACCACAAGTGGGTTCAGTGAATGGGCTGGCCTACGAATGTGTGTTTAACCTTCATGATGAAGGATGTGTGTTGGGTGATGACACACCGTGATTAAGGAAATGGTGATAAAACCTGAGATTTCAAATGAAATGGTTTTGAAAGAAAGGAGTCTGGCACACTCCAAAATTTATCTTTTTCCTAAAGTTAAAAATTTTTAAAGACCCATTCACTGAGTAGTTGTACTCACCCCCTCCCTTATATCCCTTTCAGGAGATTTCGGAAAAGCCTACCCTTAAAGACCATCAACTAAGATGCTTGTGAGACAGGTATGATAAATCTAAATTATTATGTAGTTTTGATTTATATTATTCTAGGAAAAGGTGCATATTAAAAGACGCCTTAGTCTTTCCAGTTTATAGTAAGGGGAAACCCTTTAATAAACCGGGAGAGTGGTAGGTTGATCACGGGGATCCGACCAAAACGGATCGGGGCGTGACAACTAGAGTGGTATCAGAGCTTGTTTCCTCGATTATATAATCAAGACTAGAAAATATAGTAACTTATAGTATTTATCTTAAAATTTTCAGATGGCTCCTTGGAGAGTAACCAAGAAAACTAGGAATGACTCTGCTTAACACCCTGTCCTCGTAGGAAGACAACTCTAGAACCTTCCCAAATGCTTGGGACATGGTAGAAATCCCCAAGGACCAAATGACAAAGTATCCAAGAGGATGATGCTTGGACCTGTTGAGGTCACACCCTCCAAGTACAAAGGGAGCCAAGCCTGAAACCAGGAACACCAGCTAGGGCTTATAACCTTACCATGGAGGATGATTATCAAACACCCCGTAGCCCTCTATCTATTTCATAACCACCTTTTTGTAATATGGTTAAGACCCTAACATATTGTACTCCTTCTCCATTAATGAAGAATTCCAAGTTCCTGAAACCATGTCTGTAAAAAAAAAGAGATGTAAGCCTATGCCTCAACTGTAGGAAGATTGCCCCAAGAAAAGTAACCAAACAAACTGCGGGGACCGAGGAGAATCCCATCCCAAATAAGGAAATGAACCAAAAGACTAAAGAGTCTAGGAGAACTCTTAGGGGAAAACTAGTAGGCAAAGAAGGCTCGACAAGAAAACTGACAAGGTAACTAAGGAGTGAGAACTCTAGTAGTAACTATTGGGCAAGAAAATGACCTATTACAAGGTGGGGACAATAGGAACACTACTCGAGAAAGTGTACAACACTACTGAGGACAAGTATCAAGATAACCTGTTATAGGTGTAAGGGAAATGGGGCATGAAGTGAAGGATTGCCCCACATTGTAAGGATTTAGAACAATACCTTCCAAGAACAACACCTCTACCACTACATGAATCCGAAAGTATTCCACGCCATGAAATATGACTCCTGCTCAAAACTTCAACCACACCTAGGAGGAAGCTCTTCAAGATCCTAGCATAGTGACGGGTACTTCCCGACCTAATCTTCTTTAAGAAAAGCTAAAGCCCAAGTTGGTAATCATATTTCGAAAGTAAATTTTGAGTTCCTAAAACATTTTGTCCCTAAATGATGGTGTAATGGTGTTCCTCAACTAGATGAGGGAGGAAAAGGACTGAAGGTAGGACCTCGATCAACTGCAAATAAAACAAAGGGTAGAGGAAGAGAATTCTTCCTTAAGAATAAATTTCCAACCATTTGGGAGCAACGAAGGAAGCACCTCTACAAGAGAAGACAAGTCGAGCATTAGACGAAAAATGGGATGTTTTGGGATGATAAGTACGAGTTGCTTTGGAAAAAGCAAAGAAGTCAAGTTTTGGACCAACATAGCTGAAGGAAGCAAATCGTAACAACAAGATAGTTAAGGAGAATAAACGATGCCCTAAGGAGGACTGGGAAGTAGTAAGGACTACACCCTAAAAAAGGCAATGGGATGGGCATTAAGGACAAGAAGACTCGAGAGACAACTGTCTCAAGATAGTTAGACAAGGAGAATAGTAGGGACAAGTCAATTAACGAACTAACCCTCGTGAATGTCATAAATTTAATCTCTAGTAAAGAAGGGAGAGGTGGAAAGGCCAAATATTTGGAAAGGAAGGATGGAGGAAATCCTTAAAGAGATCAATGGCCAAGAATGGATTGACGACCAAATTCAAAGCCAGGAGAAGATTAAGTAAGCCTCTCGCAAGACGATTAAGAGATCTAGAAACAAGGAGGATTTGAGCTCTACTTAAAGGAAATAGACGTGTACAGGGGTATAAATTGGAATGAGGATGGGGTATAAAGGATGTACCCGCAAGATTTCAAGAGTAATGGTGAACGGAAGGGGATGGCATCAAAGGATGTCATTCAAGGATATATACATACGAAAACGAATGAAGGAATTTCGCGAGAAAGGGAAAGAATCTCACAAAGGAAGGAAACCTTGAGGAGGGATACATGTCCCAACTAAGAGGTAATGGGACCAAGTAACGAGGGATGAGGAGACAAACTTGCAAATGAAGTGCATGGTGAGGTGAAAGAACCAAGGGAAACATACTAGGAGAACATAAGGAGTAAGTTAAACCTAAGGAACGAGTAGGTAGAAAGATAGCATCAATAGATGCCATAACAAGTAACAATGGGAAGACTACCCATAATAAGAAAATAAAGGAAAGAACATTCGAGAAACCTTGGGAAAGTAAACTCCCTAAATAAGAAGTGGTTAAGGGGGAACAACCACTAATATTAAGATGGATTGTGGTCCACACTCGCATAATAGAGCCTCAAGAGTAGATGGCTGGGCATAAGGTGGAGTACACAAAATAAGACCAATAATCGAAAGCTACTCAAATAAGGAATAAGGGATGGAATGGAAAATTTAAGACAATGGAGGATTGAAAGCGGGCAAATGCCCCAATATATAAAGGGTGTAAGGAGATGAAGAAAGGAAACCTTCAAGAAATGGTAAGAAGGTTGAACATGTAACTCCTAAGGTGAAAGTCCCTACTTTGAATGAAATAGTATAGAATGAAACCGTAAAAAGGGAAACTCCCCAAACCAAGCAAATTGACATGTAGACCGAAATGAATCAACTCGGTATAAAGAATATTGAAATGATTACGAACAAGTAAGAGTGGATTAGGGCCAAAGTAAAATCCTTGAGTAAAGGATGTCATTGGGAACGAGGATGGACCTAAGAAAGAATGAATCCTAGCTTGTCGGTACAGTATTGGAAAATCCAATCAATTGGAACTGAAAAGACCCAATAAAGAAGTTGGGGAAAGATGACTAGGTAAGAGGAATACATGCAGTTATGTGAGACATAACTTCAAAGGCATGATGGAGGAGAGGATAATGGTAAAAAGGATAGTTGAGGAATACTATCAAAAGAAAAGAGGGATGAAGTTATACGATCCCTAAAAGGTCAAAAAGTTAAGAGAGACCCTCAAGGAGATGTTCTAGAAATCTAAGGGACAGAGATAGGTCCTATAAAATGCCATGCTGTAAGGGGCATGTAAGCCCAACAATCCTAAGGAGAATATGACTCAAAGTAAGGAAGAGTCGAGTAATAAGCATGACAAGGTCGAATATAAAAAAACTTTTGGACCAAAGTTATAATAGACAACGAATGAAGGAAGGGTAAAAATAGGATGAAAAAGTTATAATAAAGAAAAACCGTGGAAACAAGTACGTAACACTCGAAAGAACATCGAGCTAAAGGTTTCAACTACCAAAAGGATAACTAGACATGGGAATGATTAGTTATCTTGGAATTCCCAATCTTGAGTACATAATCTCAAAGGGAAAAATGTTGCTCTAAGCAAAGAAAGATATGAATCTAAGGATATACCCTGGAATAAGGTATGTATAGATATGATAAACTCTGTGGAGGGAGTAAATAATATAAAGGAAAAGAAATTTCCTTAAGTGAATGATGAAAAAAAAGAGCTAATTGAAAAAACAAGAGAAGAGTTTGCATGTTAAGCAAACACCAAAGGGATATCAAAAGAAATGATTCCTCATGCAGGGTTGATAATTAAGTTTTGGGGATAAAACTCCTAAAAGGAGGGGAGAGTTGTACACCCCATCCTTTTGAGCTATGAAAACCGGGAAAAGAACCGGTCAAACCGAGTAAGAAAACCGAACCGGTTCACAAACCCGATCATTTGTGAACGGGCAATTTTGGGAATTTACAACTCCCAGGTGATCCAAAGGGTTCATGATACCATGGAAAAGAACCTTAGGATGAATTGGAAGAGAAAAACCAAACCGGTTTAGATGAACCGAATCCAACTGGATTGAACTGGTTTATGAACTGAGTTGGTTCATGAACTGGAACCGATAGAGAATAGGCAAATTAGAGAAATTCAACTCCCTTGTGCCCCAAATAAATTTATAAACCTTGGGAAGGAACCTTAGAACAAAGTGGGAGAGAAAAACCAGATCAGTTCGGGTGAACCGGACCAGAACCGCATTAAACTGGTTTAAGAACTAAGCCGGTTTATGAACTCGAACTGATAGAGAGATGGTAAATTGGGAATTTTGTGGACCCTAAGTGAACTAAGGAGTCGTAAAAGTCACTAAAAAGAACTTAAGTGTTAATTGGAGATGAAAACCAAACCGGTTCAGGTGAACCGGATTCGAACCAAATTGAACCGGTTTGGACTGGTTTGAACCACTACTAAACCTCTAAATACATTTTTCTAGGTAGCTTAAAAAATTCAAATTTGAGATTTGAGACCACCATTGGATAGAAAATTAATTTAGATGAATTTATAAAGTTATAGATTTTAAAAACTCGGTCGAATGGGGGGTGAACCGGTCGGTTTAAGCTTTGAACTTGGTTTGGACCGGTCCGGTCAGGTTCGAAATAGTGTCATCTTCTTCCTCAAGATGACATCACTATTCACTCGCCCGAAAAATGAAGCAGCGTCAGTGAAGAAGAAATGGTTTTGTTCGGTACATTTTAGGCCATAAATGTCTGTCATAAAGGTGGCAAATGGATAGCCAATGAGTCCCCAAGCTCCTTATATAAAGTGCACGCCCCGACCCGGTTTGGTCGGATTCCCATGAACAACCTGTCACTCTCCTGGTTTATTAAATGGTTTCCCTTATTATAATACGTAAAGAGTAAGGCGTCCTTTAAACCTGCATAATCAAAATTGCATAAAATTTTAAACTTTACATACCTATCTTACAGGGTAGACTTTCTGGGATTTCCTGAAAGGGATATAAGGGAAGGGGTAAGTACGACTACTTAGTGAATGGATTTTTAAAGGTATACTTTTAACTTTTAAGAAAAACATTTATATGGAGTGTGCCAGACTCCTTTCTTTTAAAAAATCCCTTCATTTAAAAATTTGGGTTTTTCCATTATTTCTTAGTTACCGGTGTGTCATCACCCAACACACATCTTTCATCATGAAGGTTACACACATTCGTAAGTCAGTATCACTACTGAACCTGCTAGTGGCTTCGGAGCGACTTTTCCTACCACCCAAATAGAAGTACGACCACTTCTACCCTGGGAATGAGTGGATGTACGCGACATCCGACCCACAATCCCAAAATCACTTCTTCGTGTCCGTATGAGGACAAAGACCTCATCCCGTCCCCACCCCAGTCACATGCGTTTAGTGCTACTCCAAATTTCGCATAGACACTTGAAACGACGATCTGCCCTTATACTCACCGAGTCGTCTAGGGCCCTTAGGACACATCACTACCCCTCATGGGCGTCTTGATGATATTGTACTCATAGTGCATGCACAAACAATGTTTTCTTATCAAGCCATGTAATATGTGGTGCCACTGGTCCAACGGCCCCGACTCTCAACTCAACCTGTAGTTGTTTGTCTTAACTAGTCTGTCGACCTGTCATGTCGCATTGCCGCTAGTTGACTGAGCATGTCGGTCCTATCTTGGTACCATGGCCAAACAATTCACTTATTAAGTTATATGGCACATATATCATGTTCATTTACGAGCTCCTGCTCGTGCCAACTAGCCTTGGGCCCACTGTATGAGATTTTCAAAAAACTGTGCATTATAGCCCTCAAGTTCCAAAATCGAGGCCCCCAGCCTATAAGAACTATTCGAGCTCCCATCGAGAAGGTCTCCCAAATAGTTTAAGCATTGGCTCACAGTCAAGGGAGAACACCTCCTACAAAATAGGTTTTCACTGTCCATTATACCAACCAGTATAAGGACATCTCCATTCATAACCGATGAACAGGTTTTCAACTTCCTTCGAGGAAGTCTCATCATACCAACCGGGTATGATCTACTTACAACCAGTAAGTAATTTTTCCGCATAATTTTCACATCACTTTGTCTAAGTGGTGATGATTAAAATACCACTAAACAGTGGGTTTTTATACTGAGGTACTTATCATCCCCTACCGGGTATGATATAAAATTTTCATTAACAACCGGTAAGTGATTTTTATCTTTAAGTTGTGCTCATCATCCCAAACGGGTATGATGTTAGTAAACCCACTCACCCGTTAACGTAGTGAATTCTACTTGACCGGTTCTTTGTATTCACGCGAGCTCGTCCATGCTGGCGTTCCCGGTATTTCGCATTCCTACACGATATGAACATCCTTGTTCAATATTACTCGGCATAACAGCCTTCATTCATTTCCAATGAATGAGAAAATCCAAACTTTTAGTTATTTGCAATTAGGTCCCTAAAGTTATTTCTCTTTAACTTTAAGTCCCAAATGTCGGTTTTTCCTCAAATTGAGTCCCGTAACTTTTAAAATTTATCTTGGGACCTCAATTTATTCAATTTCACAAAAAAGGGGTTTAATTTCCCAAATTTCCAATTTGGTCCCCCAATTTTTCCAAAATTACCATTTTGCCCTTCCTTTACAAAAATAGTAAGTTTTGCCCCAAAAATTCCCAAATTCCTCAATTCGTCCTCAAAAATTATTTTCATGCCCAATTGACCCTCAATTTCATAAAATTGCATTTTGGCCCTTTGAAATTCAAAAATCCCCAATTTTTCCCCCAATTTCAACTCTTCAACACTACCAAATTTGATTTCATCAACTTGATTGATCAAACACTTCTAA
Organism: Trapa bicornis; assembly: GCA_030064425.1. Classification (NCBI taxonomy): domain Eukaryota; kingdom Viridiplantae; phylum Streptophyta; class Magnoliopsida; order Myrtales; family Lythraceae; genus Trapa; species Trapa bicornis. Next base: position 8,614,247 of record CM057761.1, on the reverse strand, counting down.
TTATTGAAATTGGAGTTGAAATTGAGTTCCTGCATGTTCATATGATTCTAAGAAACTTTGAATCGTAGATTTTAACACCGAAACGAGCTCAAGCGGAGCTTCGCCGGAAAATAGACTATAGAGAGAGAAAGCTTCGATTTCTCACCGGTGAGGGCACGGCAGTCTGAGCTTTCAATCTAGGTAGATAGCTCTCATCTTGAGGTTCATCCTAGAATCAATGATCACATCAATTGATGTCAAATTGAGTTAGAATTTCATTATTGAAATTCTACCGGTTCTCTCTCTAACACCGGCGGGAAATTGTAGAGTGGAGCCGAATTGGCTTACCTTTCAGTTCTAATTCGACCATGAGAGGGTGGAGGAAGTGTTAGAAAGGCTTGGTTTGGCCTAAGTAGGGCTCGAAATGGCCAATTTCAACTCAGCCAAAACAGGGCAGCTTCGGGCCGTCGGAGCTGCTTCACTATTCTATCATGTTGGCGCTTCTCTAGTGATTCTCAGATTGACTGGAGTTTGCTATCAGATAGCTGAATTCTCGCCGGTTCTAAAGAGTCTGACCTCACTTTCCGAGGTTAAGAAAAATTTTCAAGTCGAAGCTCTGGTTTAAGCTTCACCGGGAAATAGAGTAGTAGAGAGAGAGAGAGAGAGAGAGAAGTGTTCGGGTGTGAGTAGAATGAATGGGTATGACCTCTTTATATAGGTGTAAAACTGTATATTAAATGGGAGAGATTTATTACTAGTGTGAGGTTGCCCATCCTCACACTACTCTCGAGCAAGCACACTTAACTTCAAAGTTATTATGGATTCTTGTTCACCTGAACCAATTTGGTTTTTCTCTTCTAATTTGTCTTAAATTTCTTTTCCAAGGTTTAATGAACCTTTTGGATCACCCGGAAGTTGTAAATTTCCAAATTGCTTGTTCCCAAATGATCGGGTTTGTAAACCGACTCAGTTTTCTTACTTGGGTTGACTAGTTCTTTCTCGATTTTTCTTAACTCAAAAGTGTGGGGTTTACCTTAAGAGCCCCTCCCCATTCATCCTCTCCACACCTGAAAACTTCATTCTCTGGTGAAGCTTGAACTAGAGATCTGACATGGGCACTTTGCTGAGCCAAACAAGGCGAGGTGGGGTTCTTTAGAACTGGGGAGAAGTCAGTTACACGCCTATAGTCTCCGTTTGCTCCAAGGGTCATTGGAGAAATGCCGGCATGATGAAACAGTGAAGCAGCTCTGACTAACCGAAGCTGCCCTATTTTGATCGAGTTGAAATTGGCTATTTCGAGCCCTCCTCAGGCCAAACCAAGCCCTCCCAACACTTCCTCATCCCTCCCACAACCGAATTAGGACTGAAAGGTAAGCCAATTCGGCTCCCCTTTGCAATTTTCGGCCTGTGCTAGAGAGAGAAACGACAAAAATTTGATGATAAAATTCTAACTAAATTCGACATCAATTGGTGTGATTCTTAATTCTCAGATGAACCTCAGGATGAGAGCTATCTGCCTAGATCAAAAGCTTGGACCATCATTCCCACACATGTGAGTAATTGATGCTTTCTCTCTCTATAGTTCATTTTCTAGTGAAGCTCCGTTTGAGCTCGTTCCAACATTAAAACTTGCAATTCAAGTTGCTGGAGAATCGTATAAATAATAGAAACTCAATTTCAACTTCAATTTCAACAATTGGAAGTGTTTGATAGGTCAATTTGATTAAATCAAATTCGGCTATGTTAAAAAGTGGGAATTGGGGGGAAATTGGGGATTTTTAAAAATTTGAAGGACTGAAATGAAATTTCCTAAAATTGAGGGTCAATTGAGCATGATAAAAATGTTAGAGGGCCAATGGAGGAATTTTAGAATTTTTGGGGTGAAACTTGCCATTTTTGTAAAGGAAGGGCAAAATGGTAATTTTGGAAAAGTTAGGGAACCAAATTGGAAATTTGGGAAATTAATCCCCTTTTTGTGAAATGGAATAATTTCATGTCCCATGATAAATTTTAAAAGTTTTGGGACTTAATTTGAGGAAAACCAGACATTAGGGACTTAAAGTTGAAGAAAAATAACTTTAAGTACCTAATTGTAAATAAATGAAAGTTTGACTTTCTCATTCATTTGGAATGAATGAAGGCTATAAGGAAAAAGGATAATGAACCGAGATGTTCATATCGTGTAGAAACATGAAATACTAGGAACGCCATCAAGGACAAGCTAGCGTGAATACAAATAACCAGTCTAGTGGAATTCGCTGCATTAATGGGTGAGTGGGTTTACTAACGTCATACCCGGTTGGAGTGATGAGCACAACTTAAAGTTAAAAACCACTTACCGGTTGTAAGTGGAATTTTATATCATACCCGGTTGGGGATGATAAGTACCTCAAAATGAAAACCCACTATCAAGTGGTATTTTAAACATCACAACTTAGAGAAGTGATGTGAAAATTATACGAAAAAAACTACTTACAGGTTGTAAGTAGATCATTCCCGGTATGTATGATGAAAGTTTCTCGAGGGAAGTTGAAAACCCGTTCATCGGTTATGAGCGGAGATGTCCTTATACCTGGTTGGTATAATGGACAGTTGAAAATATAATTTTGTCGGAAGTGCTCTCCCCTAACTGTGTGCCTGCTTAAACTATTTGGAAGACCTTCTTGATGGGAGCTCGAATAGCTCTTATTGGCCAGGGGCCTCGGTTTTGGAACTTGGGGGCTAATATGCCCAATTTTAAAAATCTCGTACAGTGGACCCAAGGCCAGTTGGCACGAGTAGGAGCTTGTAAACAAACATAAATTATATGCCATAAAACTTTAAATAAAGGAATTGTTTGTCCATGGTACCAAGATAGGACTGACATACTCAGTCAACTAGCGGTAGTGCGATATGATAGGTCGACGGACCAGTCAAGACAAACAACTATGGGTTGAGTTGAGAGTTGGGGCCGTTGGACTTGTTACACCACAGATTATATGGCATAATGAGAAAATATTGATTGTGCATGCACTGTGAGTAAGGGACTATCAAGATGCCCAAGTGGGCTAGTGATGCGTCTTAAGGGCACTGGACGACCTGGTGAGTATAAGGGCAGTTCGTCGTACCAGGTGACCGTGCGAAATTTGGAGTAGCACTAAGCGCATGAGACCGGGGTGGGGACGGGATGAGGTCCATGTCCTTATATGAACACGAAGAATTGATTTCGGGATTGAGGATTGGATGTCGTGAAAATCCACTCATTCGCATGGTAGAAGTGGACGAACTTCTATCTGGCTCGTTGGTAAAGTCGCTCCGAAGCCACAAGTGGGTTCAGTGGATGAGCTGGCCTGCGAATGTGTGTTTAACCTTCATAATGAAGGATGTGTGTTGGGTGATGACACACCGTGATTAAATAAGGAAATGCTGATATAACCCGAGATTTCAAATGAAATGGTTTTGAAAGAAAGGAGTCTGGCACACTCGAAAATTGATCTTTTTCCTAAAATTAAAAAGTTATGAAAACCCATTCACTGAGTAGTCATACTCACCCCCTCCCTTATATCCCTTTTAGGATATTTCGAAAAGCCTACCCTTAAAGACCATCAACTAAGATGCCTATGAGAGAGGTATGATAAATCTAAATTATTATGCAATTTTGATTTATGTTATTCCAAGAAAAGGTGCAAGTTAATGGATGCCTTACTCTTTACGGTTTATAGTAAGGGGAAACCCTTTAATAAACTAAGAGAGTGGTGGGTTGATCATAGGGATCCAACCAAAAGGGGTTGGGGCATGACAATAATAGCCACCAAGCTCCAAAATCGAGGCCCCCGACCTATAAGAGCTATTCGAGCTCCCATCAAGAAGGTCTCCCAAATCGTTTTAAGCATTGGCACATAGTTTGGTGAAAGTACTTCCGACAAAAATATATTTTCAACTGTCCATTATACCAACCGAGCATGAGGACTTCTCTGTTCATAACTAATGAGTGGGTTTTCCACTTACTTCGAGGAAGTTTCATCACACCAACCGGGCATGATCTACTTACAACCAGTAAGTAGTTTTTCCATGTGATTTTCACATCATTTCTCTAAGTTGTGATGTTTAAAATACCACTAAATAGTGGGTTTTCATTTTGAGATACTTATCATTCCCAACCGGGTATGATATAAAATCCCACTCACCCATTAATGCAATGAATTCCATTCGACCGGTTCTTTGTGTTCACGCGAGCCTGTCCTTCCTAGCGTTCCCAGTACTTCATATACCAAAATGATATGAACATACTTGTTCATTATTCCTTGGCCTAATTGCCTTCATTCATTCCAAATGAATGAGAAAACCAAACTTTTTATTTATTTGCAATTAGCTCCCTAAAGTTATTTTTCTTTAACTATAAGTCCCTAATGCCAGTTTTTCCTCAAATTGAGTCCCAAAACTTTAAAATTTTAATTTATAACCTCAATTAATTCAAATTTACAAAAAGGGGTTTACTTTCCTAAATTTTTCAAAATTACCATTTTGCCCTTCCTTTACAAAAATGGTAAATTTCACCCCCAAAAATTCTAAAATTTCTCAATTGGCACTATAACATTCTTATCATGCCCAATTGAACCTCAATTTTATAAAATCACATATTGGTCGTTCGAATTTTCGAAAATCCCCAATTTTTCCCCCAATTCCAACTTCCTAACATAGTCGAATTTGATTTTCTCAAATTGACAAATCAAACACTTCCAATTGTTGAAATTGAGTTTCTACATGTTCATACGATTCTCTAGTATTTTGAATTACAATTTTTAACACCGGAACAAGCTCAAACGAAGCTTCGCCGGAAAATGGATTGTAGAGAGAAAAAGCTTTGATTACTCACTGGTGAGGTCGCGACGCTCTGAGCTTTCTATCTACGTAGGTAGTTCTCCTCCTGAGGTTCTTCTTAGGATAAAAAATGACATCAATTGATATCGAATTGGATTAGAATGTGTCATTGAAATTCGGTTGACTCTCTCTCTAACATCGATTGGAAATTATAGAGGAGAGCCGAATTGGCTTATCTTTCCATCCTAATTTGGCCGTGGGAGGGCTGAGGAAGTGTTGGGAGGGCTTAGTTTGGGCTGAGGAGGGCTCAAATTGGCCAATTTCAACTCGGCCAAAATAGGGCAGCTTCGATTTGTCGAAGCTGCTTCACTCTTCAATCACGTAGGCGCTTCTCTAGCGACTCTCGGAATGAATGGATGTCACCACCGTGTAGCTGAATTATCCCCAGTTCTAATGAACCCAACCTCACCTTCTTTGGCTATGAAATGACCCTATATCGCAACTCTAGTTCAAGATTTACCTGAAAACTAAGCAACTGAGAGAGAGTGAGCTTTTTAGGTGTGGAGAGGATGCATGGAGAGGGGCTCTTTATATAGGAAGCTCAAGGACTTCTTGGCCGTCCGATTGGCACCTTTATGGCAGACATTGATGGCTGGAAACATATTGAACTAAGACGTTTCTTCTTCGTCAGCGCTATTTTGATTTTCTAGCGAGTGAACAGTGCTGTCATCTAAAGGAAGAAGACGACTCTATTCTAAACTGGATCGGACCGGTCTGAAATGGGTTCAAAGCTTAAACATGCCGATTCACTCTCCATTCAACCGAGTTTTTCAAATCTAAAAATTTCTAAATTCATTTTCTATCCAATGGTGGCCTCAAATCTCAATTTTGAATTTTGTAAGCCACCTAGAAAAATGAATTTAGAATTCGGTTCAATAGTGGTTCAAACCGGTTCAATTCAGTTCGGATCTGGTTCACCTGAACTAGTTTGGTTTTCATCTCAAATTCCTTCTTAAGTCCATTTCGATGACTTTTTGGGACTCTTTGGGTCACTTGGGATCCATAAATTTCCCGGTCTACCCTCTCTCTATCGATTCCGGTTTATTAGTCGACTCAGTTCATAAACTAGTTCTATTCGATTCAGACCCGATTCACTTGAACCGGTCCAGCTTTTCTTCCCCAATTCATCCTAAGGTTCTTTTCCAAGATTTATGAACCATTTTGAGTCACATGGGAATCATAAATTCTCAATTTTCCCATTTCCTAATCATCAAGCTTGTAGACCGATTTGATTTTAAAATTTGAAATTGACTAGTTCTTTCCTGGTTTTTTCATTATCAAAGGGTGGGGTTTACACGTACACATAAATGAAATCAAGATCTTTGCTTTTAGGTCATAAGCCATGTAGTGGAACAACGTCAGTGTCCCACTCACTGATCTATGAGCTGACCCTCTTCCCTAAACTTATTTGTAAATAAGCCTAGGAACAACAACAACAACAGGATGGTTAAAGTCATACCCGAGCCATACCCGTACTTGAAGTAACCTCATATCTTGTTTACGAAGATTCAGTTTCACTATCATGCCACTACTATTCCCGTGATTTTTATGAAGTTTTTCACGAGCTCCACCACTGAACTTTGAAATAAAAAGTTCAAAATTTTCATTGCATTTTTACAAGTGCTCTACAATTTTGATAATTGGTCACATCGTCGTTACCTTGGTGAATGTACCTGCCACTGTAACATCGAGGGGATTGGCAGGGTTTGCATCAACTCCTAGCCAAGGAAAGTCGGGTCAGGGCGTGACATAAAGTCCCTAAGGCAACTAGGGTGCAAGGATTTCTTAGGAGAGAAGGATGTTTTCACGGCCATGGATTGGTAAGGACAACAAAGAAGTTTATGGCTATGGTCAAGCTCCTGGACGAGGACAAGGTGGACCATGGTCGAGTTTTTTTGGGAGGGAAACACTAACAGGTGGTAGCATAATCTATAGGTTACAGCACTGACACATCTAGGATGGAAGCTATTCAAGAATAAATTTTATGTGAAGTATTTGTCCCCCAACCTGATGAGTGAGAAAAAGCATGAGTTTTTGAATCTCTGTTAGGGTCACGGGATAGTGACCCAATATGAGAACTGTTACAACACTCTTCGGCTATTTGCCCCGATTCTCGCAAAACCCACTGACATCTTCAGCAGTTCTTAGATGGGTTGGACCCCAACATCCACTATTGCATGGAAACCATGGGGCATCCTACCGAGCTGATCATCATGATCAACTCCGCTTGTGAGTGTGAGCGAGACTTGCATAATTGCCAACTCCAAAAGAGGTGATGGTGAAAAGTGCAATGAGTTTTAACCAACTACTACTCCTCCCTGGAAGAATGTTAGGACCACAACGTCCTACTCTAGGAGTCCTACTCTAAGAATCAATAGTCGCTACATGCAGAAAAATAGGAGGGGACCGACCGTAGGGAAATTTTCTATAGAAAGTGATGGACCCTCCTAAGACAGTACCGTCAAGAGCAATACTAGTGTGAGGAGTGCAGCCCTGCGGTGCGCTAGATGTGGGAGGCCCCATCAAGGGCCCTATCATCCATTGTAATTCTTCCAATGTGGAAGGCTCATACACAAGGCACGAGAATGCAGGAGTACCAACATGAGGAAAAACAAGAAAGAGGACGTCTTACTCCTCTTGGTTTAGAAGAGGGTGAAACCCTTCATAAATTGAAGGGAGTGGTGGGTTGCTCATGGGGATCCGACCAAACCGGGTCGGGGCATGACATATAAAGCATGAATTAGTGGGGCATTTCACTCCTTGGAATACCACCTCTGTGGCATTCTCCACCTGAAGCATCACAATCTTATTCTTGTAATCCAACTAAACCTAGTGAGTGGATAGCCAATCCTTCCTGAGGATAAGAACTTCAATTAAATGTAGAGGTATTAAATCGACCTTAAGGACCTCCCCTTCCACTGTCACCTCACATCCATGTAGGACCACACCTCTAAGGATCACCTTTCCCAATGACGTGTATTGTTTTTAGTGGGGATGGGATTCATGGAATTGTAGGTGTTAGTCCTTCTCGCACATATGACCTATATGCTCCTGAGTCTTTAATAGCGAAGTCCTCGATGCCATTTACGTGTACAAATCCTGAGATAATACCAAAAACACTTCATTATTTAATCTGTCTTACACAACTATGTACCACGACCACTTAAGACTCACTTTCTTTCTATTTACAAGGTACCTTCCTAGCATCAGTTTTCAAAAACTAAATGCAAGGCATAGAGTTCAAGGGTTTTAGGAGGTACCAGCGATTACACTCGGGTCTACCCTAGCCTTCTCCTGGGTTAGATTGTAGACCCTTGCGGAAACCCTGTCCTATGGTGTTGGTGTCTGTCCCTGTAATTTGCTTTCCCTTGCCAAATATTTCTTAGTCAGGCTTGCACTACTATGTAGGGTGAAATTCATCTTGCGGTGTTTCTAGAATAATATTATACAAAGCTAAAATACATTAAAATAGTCATACATGTCTTATCGTTTCACTACAAGAGGGTCTTTAAGGTGGGTTTTACTCTGTTACCTTAAAAGGGGTAAAGGGAGGGGGTGAGTTCTACAACTCAGTGAGCGGGTGGTCGGAGTGAGTTTTCAAAACACTTTTAGTTTACCATGCCAAGGTTAACATTTTCTTTTTAAATAGATTTTCCTCCAATTCAGGTTTTCAAAACCTTTTCCCAAGGTATACCATTCCTATTTCCAAGGATTTTCAAACTTAAATCTCGAAACCTTTTTCCCATTTCCATATTAGGTGTGTTTAGCTTTCTTAGCCCATCCCCTTGCCTCGGAAGGCATTTAGCAAACAAACACACGCCCTTCACCAGGAAGGGTATACACATTCATAGGTGTAGCACATCCACTGCACCCACTTGTTGATCAGAGCATCTTTACCATCCACAAAGATAGAAGCCCATCCACTTCTACCATGGGTTTGAGTGAACATCCCAGACGTTTGGCCCTTAGACCCGAATGCCACTTCATGTCTATATGAGGATGGAGACCTCATCCTATCCCCACCTAGGTCTCATGCACAAGAAGCACCTAGAGCTTCATGAATGACTAGCACGACAAACTTCCTTTATCGCCCCCCATGTCGTCCAACAGCCCTTGGAACCCATCACTACCCCCTGGGGCATCTTGATGGTCCCGTACCTTAAGTGCATGCACAACCAAGAGTTTTTACATATTAGCCATCATCTTTGGAGCCAATAGTCCAATGGCCTCGACGCTCAACCCGACCTACAGCTGTTTGTCTAGGCCGGTCTGTCAACCTGGCCCTGATGCAGTACCGCCAGTCCATCGAGCACGGTCGATCCTGACTTGGTACCGTGGTGCAACACAATCCATTCCATTTTCATTAAGAGCTTTCATGGTTCTTCTTAATTAAGTTTGTTTACGAGCTTCTGCTCGTGCCCACTAGCATTGGGCCCACTTCACGTATTTTTCCAAAACTGGGCATTGAGCCCTATGAGTTCAAAAATTGAGGCCCTGGCCTATCTAAGCTGTTCTAGCTCCCGTCAAGAAGGTCTCCCAAATATTTTAAGCATTGGCACACAGTCGGGGGAGAACATTTCAGATAAAATTTCACCTTTTAACTCATCACACCAACCAGGTGTGATGATAGCTTCGCTTACAACCTATAGGCAGGTTTCTCCTTTCTCAAGGAAACTTATCATACCAACCGGAAATGATGTTCAACTTACTCCTACTTACAACCAGTAAGTAGGTTTTATCAATTAAAAATAGTGCTCATCATCCCAACCGGGTATGATGTGAAATAATCCCACTCATGGTGGTCTTTCTTTTCAATTAAAACATGTTCGTCACCCCAACGGGGTATAACGTTAGTATGCTTACTCACCCGATGACTTTGACGTGTTCGCCCCTAGTCTGCTTCCAAGTCCATGCTAGCTTTTCCTTGCTGGCGTTCTGGTCTCTCATGTCCCTACATGATTTGGATATCCTTATCAATTAAGGTTTGGCATGATAGCCTTTGTTTTCTCATGTATGAACGACTACGCTCAAAACTCTTGGTTTATTACACTTAGGTCCCTAAAGTTCATTTTTTTGAACTTTACATCCCTAATGCTACCTTTTCCCCAAATTGAGTCCCAAGGTTTCCAATATTCCCTTTGGATCCTCAATTTACTCAAAATTGCGTAAGGGGCTCAAGTTTTCCAAATTTCCAATTTGATCCACAATTTTTCAAAAATTACGATTTTGCCCTTACTTACCAAAAATAACAATTTGGCCCCAAATATTTCAAAAATTGACCAATTGGTCCCCCATCATCTTTCTCATTGCCAATTGGTCCTAAATTTTGAGAAATTGCATGGAGGTCCCACACTTTTTTGAAATCCCCTATTTTCCCCCAAATATTTCCCCCAATTTCTCCCTTTATACTGATCGAATTTGATTTTTTTCAAATTGGCCATTAAATCGGAGTTAATTACTCCAAATGATGGTATGGATCAGTTCCTATACTTCCATATGATTCAATTGAGCTTTGAATTGCATGATTTGAGTCTAAAATGAGCTCAAACAGAGCTTCATCGGAAAAATGTTCGTATAGAGAAAAAGCTACGAAAGCTTACCCGTCGGAGTGGCACGGTCCAAGCTATCAATCTGGAGAGGTAGCTCTCATCCTTAGGCTCCTTCTAGGATCAAGAATTACTACAATTGAAGTCCATACGAGGGTGAATTTGGTTAGTGAAGTTCAACACTTTCTATCTCTAACACTGATCTACAACGATGGAGGAGGGCCGAATTGGCTTACCTTTCACCTCTGTGGAGGTCGTATGAGGGTCGTGAGGGTGTTGGGGAGGCTTGGTTTGGCCGAAGGAGGTCTAAATTTGGCCGAATACAGCTCAGCCAAAACAGGGCAGCTTCTGTCCGTCGGAACTGCTTCACTGTTTGATTCCGCTAATGCTTCTCTAGCATTCCTCTAGTCGAAAGGGGGTTGTTGTTACGTAGCTATCTTCCCCCAAAGTCATTAGGACCCGACCTTGCCTTCTAAGGCTAAAAAAAGTGCACAAGTTGGAGCTCTAGTTCAAGATTCACCGAAATATAGAGCACTTGAGAGAGAATGGAGATTTGAGGTGTGTAGAGGATGAATGGAGAGGAGCTCTTTATACAGGCAGCTTGGGGACCCTCTGCCCGACCACTTTCCATTTTGGTTGAGCTTATCCTCACCTAAAAATGCCCTGATCGGAGTGAATATTCCTTCACCAGAGAAGGAAAGTTTCAGAATTGATGAACAGTGTTGTCATCTGGAGGAAGATGACGACACTGTTCCAAACCGGACCGGACCGGTCCGACCGGGTTCAATGGTGAAAATCGACCTGTTCAGGCCTAATTCGACTGGTTTTATCAAAATTAAAATTTTTTAAATTAATCTAAATTCATTTTTAATCTAATAGTGACTTCAATTTCCCAATTTGAACATTTTAAGCCACCAAGAAAAATAAATTTAGAAACTGGTTCAAGTGTGGTTCAAAAAAGTTCAATCCAGTTCAAGTTCGGTTAACCGTGAACCGATCCAGTTTTCCCATCCAATTTACTTCATGGTTCTTCCCCATGATTTTCATAACTTTTGGGTCCCTTGGGATTTTTCAATTCCCCATTCTAACCCCTCTTTATTATTCTCGGTTCCTTAAGTGGTTCGATTTTCTCCTTAAATTGACCGGTTCTTTCCCGGTTTTTCCTTGATCCGAGATAACAAGTTTCACAACTCTCCCCTCCTTTTAAGAGTTTTGTCCCCAATACAAATTCAGCATCCTTTTCATCGTGAATATATATTTCCCTTGATGTCAACTTAGGGTTTGCATGACATGCTACTACTTTGGTGGTTCCTTCACTTAGCCCTTTAAACTGCGTGTTTAAGGAATTTCTTTCCTTTCCATTATTTACTCACTCTATGGAGTGTATCCTGATTAGGTATGTTTTACCCACAAGTCCAAAAGTATATCCTCAGGTCCACTTCTTACTCTTCTTAGGGAAAGACTTTCTCTTGGGGGTCCTTATCCAAATCACTCAGTTAGGTGTTCCATAAATGTTTGATAGTCCCCGTTTCAAATCACTCCCTTGGTCATTGATGCCCTTTAGTTTAGCATCCTTTCAGATTTTTCATAACGGTTACAGCATGACATGTTCTAGAAATATCTTTGTCCATTACAGCATGACATGTTCTACACGATTTGGATATCCTTATCAATTAAGGTTTGGCATGATAGCCTTCATTTTCTCATGTATGAGCGAATAGGCTCAAAACTCTTGGTTTATTGCACTTAAGTTTAGGTCCCTAATGCTAACATTTCCCCAAATTGAGTCCCAAGGTTTCCAATATTTCCAATATTCCCTTTGGATCAAGTATGGTTCAAACTGGTTCAATTTGGTTCATGTCTGGTTCACCCTAAACTTGTCCGATTTTCCCATCCAATTTACTTATGGTTCTTCCCCATGATTTTCATGACTTATGGGTCCCTTGGGATTTTCCATTTCCCCATTTTAACCCCTCTTTATCATTCTCGATTCCTTAAGTGGTTCAATTTTCTCCTTAAATTGACTGGTTTTTTCCTAGTTTTTCCTTGATCCGAGATGACAGGTTTCACATCATATCTAGCATAAAGGCCTAGAGGAGGATGCAGAAAGGGTCTGAAGTATCCCTAGTCAAAATCACTAGTGCCAAGGAAGAAGGAACCACAACCAATGACATGACAGTTGTACGGGAATACTCAGATGTGTTCCTAGAGGAATTTCCTAGATTATCTGTTACGCCCCGACCCGGTTTGGTCGGAACCCCATGAGCAACCCGCCACTCCCTTTGGTTTAAGAAGGATTTCTCTTCTTCTAAATTACGAGGAGTCGGGCGTCCTTTTCACCTAGTTTCCTAGAATAGCATTTTTCAATACTTGAGTAATTTTAAAAACATACCTGACTTAGGTTTTAGCTTCAGGAAATCTTCTGAGGTTTTTGTCTCCTTTCTTGAAAGGGATAAAGGGAGGGGGTGAGTTTTTACAACTTAGTAAGCAGGTGTTGGGGGTGAGTTTTCAAAAAGGATTTTGTTTAGTTTATTAAAATCATTCCATAATCTTTCATTAGTTTTCAATTCTTTTCACCATTTTCACATATTATGTGTGTTTAGCTCTTTAGCACATCCTTTCCTCAGGAGGTGTTTAGCAATCATACACATGCCCTTTATCATAAAGGGTACAAATGTTCACCGATGCAACATGCCCACTGCACACACTTATGGATCAGAGCATCTTTACCATCCACCTTAATAGAAGTCCTCGACTTCTACCTTGGGTCTAAGCGACGCCATGAGCGTCAGGGCCTTAGACTCAACATCTTTTCATGTCCGTATGAGGACGGAGACCTCATCCCGCCCCCACTCCATTCTCATGCGCAAGAAGCCCAAACATAGTAGCTTCAGGAAGCCCAACCATAGTAGCTTCAGGAAGTCCAAATACAGTAGATTCATGACTAATAGGTACAAAAAACTGCCCTTATTGCATCTGAGTCGTCCAACAACCCTTGGAACCCATCACTACCCCTTATGGGCATCTTGATGGTCTCGATTCAAAGTGCATGCACAAACAAGAGTCTTAGCATATTAGCCATTATCTTTGGTGGCAACGGTCTAATGACACTGACACTCGACTTGGCTTATAGTTGTTTGCCTAACTGGTCCATCGACCTAGTCCTGGCGCACGCACTACCACTAGCCCATTGAGCCTTGTCAGTCCTAACATGGTCCCATGGAAAATCACATAGCATTTCCATTTTTAATGAGAGTTTTCATGGCTCTTTTACTCATTTTTTTCTACAGACTCCAGTCTATGCCCACTGGCCTTAGGCCCACTTCATGAGTTTTTCAAAAAAACTGGGCCTTGAGCCCTATGAGTTCAAAATTGAGGCCCCAACCTATTGGAGTTGTTCTAACTCTCTCGTCAAGAAAGTCTACCAAATGGTTTAAGCATTTGTACACAATCAGAGGAGAACATTTCCAACAAAATTTCTTTTACATCAAAGCACTCATCACACCAACTGGGTGTGATGATAGAGGTAGGTCCACTTAAAAGTGGATTTTCACTTCTAAAATCATGCTTATCACCCCAATCGGGTATGATAATTAAATATGCCTACTCACAACTGGTAAGTAGGTTTTTCCTTTCATAAAAGTGGGCTCATCATCCCAACTGGTATGATGTATAAAATTCTCACTCACAACTAGTAAGTAGGTTTTTCCTTCCATAAAAGTGAGCTCATCATCCCAACCGGTATGATGTATAAAATTCTCACTCATAACCAGTAAGTAGGTTTTTCCTTTCATAAAAGAAAGCTCATCACCCCAACCAAGTATGACATTTAAAATGTCCCACTCACGGTGGTCTTTCAATTTAAAGTGTGATCATCATCCCAACTGGTATAATGTGTAAAGTTCCCACACACAAGGGATTTTTCCTTTCAAAATAGTACCCACCACCCCAACTGGGTATGGTGTATAAATATGCCTACTCACAACCGGTAAGTAGGTTTTATTTTAACTTTAACATGGTTCTCATCACCCCAACCGGATATGATATTTAAAAGGTCTCACTCACCCAATGACTTTGATGTGTTCGTCCCCAATCGACTTTCCAAGTCCTACTCGAGCTCCTTGCTCACGTTCTTATACAAATTCGTTCCTACATGGTTTGAGTATCCTTATATGGAATGGCTTGGAATGAATAGCCCCTCTATTTCCATGTATTTACATTTAGACCCTTATTTCTACCTTATTGTAATTAGGTCCCTAAAGTCCAAAATCTTTCACTTTAGGTCCCCAAATGCTCAATTATTTTCAATCACGTCCACGAGGCTTCTAATATCCCTCTTAGGTCCTTAATTTTCTCAAAATAGTATATGGGGCTCAAATTTCCCAAATTTCCAAATTAGTCCCACCCCACCCCCCCCCCCCCCCCACTTTTACAAAATTACGAAGTTCCAAAAATGGTCAATTGGTCCCAATTCATTCAAAAATTGACCAATTGGTCCTCCAACATTTTTCTCATTGCCAATTGACCTTAAATTTTGAGAAATTGCTTTTAAGTTCTTCAATTTTTCAAAATTGGGGGCATGATTGATGGCATGGATCAGTTTCTACACTTCCATACAATCCAATTGAGCTTTGAATTGTAGAATTTGGGTTTGAAACGAGCTCAAATAGAGTTTTGCCGGAAAATTGTACGTAGAGAGAAAGCATCAAAAGCTTACCATCGGGGGCACGATGATCCGAGTTCTTGATCTAGAAAGTTAGCTCTTGTCCTCTAGGTCCTCCTAGGATAAAAAATTTGGACAATTGGTGTTAGGATCAGTGAGAATTGATCCAAGATTTATGTCACTTTCTCTCTCTAGAATTGAACTACAACGATGGAGGAGGGACGAATTGGCTTACCTTTCTTATCTGGAAAGGTCGTGTGATGACCTTAGGGGTTAGGGGAGGGCTCGATATGGCCATAGGAGGTCTATATTGGCAAAATTCAGGTTAGCCAAAATAGAGTAGCTTTAGACTGACGAAGTTGCTTCACTATTTGACCTCGTTGGCACTTCTCCGGTGATCCTTGGGTCGAGGGGAGGTTGTTGTCAGGTAGCTGACTTTCTCTAGAGTCTCTAGGACTTAAGTTTGCCTTCTAAAGCTGAGAAAAATGCCTAAGTCGGAGCTATGGTTTGAGCTTTGCTGGAAAACTAAGCACTTTGGAGAGGGAGGGGATTTGAGGTGTGTAGAGGATGAATGGAAGGGAGCTCGGGGACCCTCTACTCTACAAGTTTTCATACTGGTTGAGCTTATCCTCACCAGAAAATGCCCAAATCAGAGGGAATATTCCATCGCCGCAAAAGGAAAGTTGTTTGTATTAATGAATAGTGTTGTCATCCCAAGGAAGACAATGACACTGTTCTGGACCGGACCTGTCCGGTCCGACCGGGTTTGGTGACAAAAATCGGTTGGTTCAAGCCTGATTCAACTGGTTTTCTCAAAATTAAAATTTTCTAAATTAGTCTAAATTCATTTTCTATATGTTGGTGGCCTCAATTTTCAAATTTAAGATTATCAAGCCACCTAGAAAAATGAATTATCCAATTCGGTTCATTATGGTTCAACCCGATTCAATCTGGTTCAAGACCGATTCACTATGAACCGGTCCAGTTTTCCCACCCAATTTACTTCATGGTTCTTCCCCATGATTTTTTGACTTCTTGGTCATTTGGGATTTTCCAAGTTCCCATTTTAGCCCTTTTTTACCATTTTTGGTTCATTTATGGGTTCGGTTCTCTCATGAAAATATTGATTCTTTTCTCGGTTTCCTTGGTCCGAGAGGACGGGTTTCACATTATCCAAGATAGATAGTTCAATTTTGTGATCGAAGTTATCCCAGGAACTAACCCGATAGTCTAAGCGACATATCAAATGGCACCATCAGAACTCAATGAGTTGAAGGAACAACTCAAGGAGCTAATGGAAAAGGGGTTTATCAGACCTAGCTTCTCTCCTTGGGGTGTTGCAGTCCTATTCGTGAAAAAGAAGGATGACAGCATGAGGCTATTCATCAACTATCATCGATTAAATGATGCAACCATCAAGAACCATTATCCCCTCCCAAGGATTGACGACATGTTTAGTCAATTGAGAGGAGCTTCTCACTTCTCAAATATCAACCTCAGATCAGGATACCACCAGTTAAAGGTAAAGGAGGAAGGTATCCAAAAAATCACCTTCAGAACAATGTATAGGCATTATAGATTTAGGGTAATACCCTTAGGACTAACAAATGCATCGGCATCACTCAGGGACCTAATGAACCAGATCTTCCAACCTTACCTTGATCGGTTTGTGATCGTCTTCATCGATGACATCTTGGTGTACTACCCAACATAAGCAGACAAGGAGGTATACCTTCAACTATTACTAGGAGCACTACATAATGAACAACTAAATGTCAAATTCTTGAAGTGTGAGTTTTGGCTAAGCGATGTGGTGTTCCTGGAGCATGTGGTATATGGGAAAGGGATTCAAGTGGACCCTGCAAAGATAAAGGCAATATCCAATTGGGAAGCACCCAACAACCCCGCCAAAGTGAGGAGTTTTCTAGGATTCGTCGGATACTACCAGAGATTTGTGAATGATTTCTCCATAATAGTAGCCTAAATGAAGTAGCTAACATAAAAAGGCATCAAGAATGAGTGGATCCTGAAATGCGAGTGAGCATTTCAAGAGCTTAAAAAATGGCTCACATTAGCCCTTGTACTGGCTCTCCCAGATATGAACGGGAGAGAGTACACCTTGTACAGCAACGCATCCGAACATGGGCTGGGATGCATGTTGATGCAGCAGGGAAATGTGATCTCCTATGCATCAAGGTAGCTAAAGAAATATGAAGTAAATTACCCAACCCATGATCTAGAGTTGGCAACCATTGTGTTCACCCTCAAGATATGGCAATATTACCTATGTGGGGTAAGGTGTTGGATCTTTACAAATTATAAGAGACTCAAATACCTTTTAATGCAAAAGGATCTCAACTTGAGGACGCGATGATGGCTGAAATTAATAAAAGACTATGACCTAATCATAGAGTATCACCTAGAAGGCAAATGTGGTAGTTGATGGCCTAAGTCGAAAGCTCAAGGTGAGCCTAGCTCACATGAGGTTAGTGTACCAAATCATGCTAGAATAAATGAAACACCTACATATATCTCTAAACACGGATGAGGGGTTCCCATGTTTGGTGGTGAATCTAAATGTTTGACCCACCTTGGTGGACCAAATCGGGGTCAAACAAAAGACAGACCCCAACTCGAAGAAGTATGTGAACAGGATGATGGACACCCCCACAAAATTCTGCTTTTGGGCAGATGAATTATTGGTCTTTTAAGGGTCAAGTGGTGGTCCCCAATGACACCAAGCTCAAGAATGTTAGACTTGAAGAGGTGCATGACTCTGTATATGCAATGCACCCAGGTAGCACCAAAATGTACATGATCTTAAAGGAAGGTTACTGGTGGTCGGGTATGAATAGGGAGATTGTAGAGTATATTGCCCAGTGTCTCTCTTGTCAGCAAATTAAAGCCGACTATTAGAAGCCGGCAAGGCTCTTCCAACTGCTCTAGAGTGGAAATAGGAGAAGATCATCATGGACTTCGTAACAGGGTTACCCTCATCAATCCGAGGGAACAACTCCATATGGGTCATAGTGGATCAACTCACTAAGTTTGCCCACTTCCTTCCCATGAAGTTGATAAGCCAATAGAAAGGCTAGTCAGGTTGTACATCACAAAGATAGTACGCTTGCATGGGATCCTAGAATCTATAGTCTCGGACAAGCATCAGAGGTTCACTTCAAGATTCTGGTTAGGACTGCAAAGGTCACTCGGGATGAAGCTTCACATGAGCACATCGTTCCATCACCAGATAGATGACCAATCCTAGAGGACAATTCAAAATCTGGAGAAGATACTCAAAGCATGCCTCCTAAACTTTATGAAAAGATGGGAATACTAATTGTGCCTTATGGAGTTCGCATACAACAACTAGTACCAAGCCAGTATCTAGATGGCTCTGTATGAAGCATTATATGGGAAAAAGTGTTTAACTCAATTGTATTGGGATGAAATGGGGGAACACAAGTTGGAGCGGGTCAAATTGATCAAGGATGCAATGGACAAGATCCGAATTATCGGCGATCGACTCAAGGCAGCTCAGGATAGACAAAAGAGATATGCCAACAACTGACGCCGAGAGTTAAATTTTGAGCTAGGAGACCAAGTATTCTTGAAGGTGTCCCCAAGGAAGGAGGTCATCAGATTCCATAACCAGGGAAAGTTGAACCCGTGGTATATCGGTCCCTACCTAGTCACCAAGAAGATTAGACCAATGGCGAACAAGATTTTTCTTCCGCCAGAATTGGACTAGATCCATGACATCTCCCATGTGTTAGTGCTAAGAAAGTACTAACCAGATCCCATATACGTGCTAGACTACCCTACTCCATAGTTGGAAGAAAGTTTGTCCTACCCAGCATACCCTGTACGCCTTCTCGACCGCCAAGAGAAGAGTCTTCAGAATAAGAAGATTCTAATGGTGAAGGTCCTATGGCAAAATAATCAAGTAGAGGAGACATGGAAATCTGAGGCAATGATGAGGGAGAGGTTTATGAAGTTGTTTTGACTCTCCCTTGACCTAGGAATGTAAATGGGAATCCGTGCAAAGTGAATATTAATGAAATAAATACAATCAATTTTTAGGATAAAACTCCTAAAAAGGAGGGGATGGATATAAAACCGAGAAATCCCTATTTGATAACGAGGTTGGATTGAACTAGAAAGAAGGATCAAACCTAGAAGTGAGATAAAACTAGAATGGGGGGAAAGATTGATGGAGAGGCCATGAGGGGTGAGAAAGTGTCACGCCCCGACCCGGTTTGGTTGGATCCCCGTGATAAACCCGCCACTCTCCCAATTTATTAAGGGCTTTCCTCTTCTCTAAACCGTGAGGAGTAAGGCATCCTTTTCACATGTATCTTTCCTAGAATAACCTGAAATAACATTAATCAAAATTTAATACATTAAACCTTACATACCTGTCTTGCAGGTTCAGCTATAGGAAAGTCTTTAAGTGGGATTTCCCTTGGTTACCTGAAAAAGGGGTAAAGAGAGGGGGTGAGTTTGACAACTAAGTGAATGGGTGTTGGAAGAGAGTTTTCATAATCAAAACATCTTTAATCAGAGTGGGCCAAACTCCTTATTTTCTTTAAGAATATTCTTTTCTCAAATTTAGGTTTTTCAAACCTTTTTCCTCATTTTCACATTAGGTGTGTTTAACATTCAATGCACACCCTTCATCAGGTAGGGAATCATACATTCACAGGGCAGCCCATCCACTGCACCCACTTGTGGCGTTAGAGCGACTTTATTGGCCACCTAGATAGAAGCTCGTCCACTTCTACCCTGGGTATGAGTGGATGTTTGCAACATTCGACCCTCAAACCCAAAATCAACTCCATATCTGTATGAGGACAGAGACCTCATCCCAACCCCACCCTAGTCTCATGTGCATGAAGCTACGATAAACTACCCTTATCTGCACCATGTCGTCCAATAGCCCTTAGGATGCATCACTACCCCTCCTAGGCATCTTAATGGTCATGAACCATAAGTGCATGCACAAACAATAATTTTCCACAAAGTCATTAATTTTTGGTACCATTGGTCCAATGACCCCGACCCTCAACATAACATGCAGTTGTTTGTCTAGGCCGATGTAAACCATACACTTTTGAGTTAAGGAAAACCGGAAAAAGAATTGGTCAAATCGAGCCGGTTTACAATCCCGATCATTTGGGAACAAGCAATTTGAAAATTTACAACTTCCGTGTGATCCAAAGGGTTCATTAAACCTTGGAAAAGGAACTTAAGACAAATTAGAAGAGAAAAACCAAATTGGTTTAGGTGAACAATATCCCATAAAAATTTTGAAGTTAAGCGAAGTATAATTAATTAAATTATAATTAATACCAATAATTTAATACCTAAATTAAATTATTAGAATTAATACAAATAATTTAATACCAATAACAATTAGAGGTGTTTGATCGATCAATTTGATGAAATCAAATTCAGTTGTGCTAAGGTGTTGAAATTGGGGAAAATTGGAGATGTTCAAAATTCAAAGGACCAAAATGCAATTTTATGAAATTGAGGGTCAATTGGGCATGATAAAAATGTTAGAGGGCCAATTGAGAAATTTTAGAATTTTGGGGGTAAATTTTACCATTTTTGTAAAGGAAGGGCAAAATGGTAATTTTGGAAAAGTTGGGTGACCAAATTGAAAATTTGGAAATTTAAACCCCTTTTTGTGAAATGGAATAAATTGAGGTCCTATGATAAATTTTAAAAGTTTTAGGACTCAATTTGAGGAAAAATCGGCATTAGGGACTTAAAGTTTAAGAGAAATAACTTTAGGGACCAAATTGCA
The DNA here is from genome assembly GCA_030064425.1 of Trapa bicornis. NCBI lineage: Eukaryota > Viridiplantae > Streptophyta > Magnoliopsida > Myrtales > Lythraceae > Trapa > Trapa bicornis. The sequence goes on along the minus strand of CM057761.1, from coordinate 8,593,390 downwards.
AATAAATGAAAGTTAACTTTGTCATTCATTTGGAATGAATGAAGGCTATTAGGTCGAAGGATAATGAACCGAGATGTTTATATCGTTTAGGAACACGAAGTACCGGGAATGCCAGCAGGGATAAGCTCGCGTGAATATAAAGAACTAGTCTAGTGAAATTTATGGCATTAACGGGCGAGTGGCTTTACTAACATCATACCCGGTTGGGATGATGAGCACAACTTAAAGATAAAAACCACTTACCGGTTGTGGGTGGAAATTTTATAGCATACCCTGTAGGGGATGATAAGTACCTCGGTATAAAAACCCACTGTTTAGTGGTATTTTAATCATCACCACTTAGAGAAAGTGATGTAAAAATTATGCAGAAAAACTACTTCTCGGTTGTAAGTAGATCATACCTAGTTGGAATGATGAGACTTTCTCAAAGGAAGTTAAAAACCAGTTCATCAGTTATGAACGGAGATGTCCTTATACCGGTCGGTATAATGGACAGTAAAAACCTATTTTGTCGAAAGTGTTCTCCCCTGACTGTGTGTCAATGCTTAAACTATTTGGGAGACCTTCTTGACGGGAGCTCAAATAGCTCTTATAGGTCGGGGGCCTCGGTTTTGGAACTTGAGGGCTAGAATGCCCAAATTTTTTAAAATCTCGTATAGTGGGCCCAAGGCCAATTGGCACAAGCAGGAGCTTGTAAATGAACATGATATATGTGCCATAAAACTTAATAAGAAAATTGTTTGGCCATGGTACCAAGATAGGACTGACATGCTCAGTCAACTAGCTGCAGTGCGACATGACAGGTTGACAGACCAGTCAAGACAAACAACTGCGGGTTGAGTTGAGAGTCAAGGCCATTGGAACAGTGGCACCACATATTACATGGCTTGATAAGAAAAACATTGTTTGTGCATGCACTATGAGTACGGGATCATCGAGACGCCTAAGAGGGATAGTGATGTGTCTTAAGGGCCCTGGACGACCCGGTGAGTATAAGGGCAGATCGTCATTCTAGGTGTCTGTGGGAAATTTGGAGTAGCACCAAGCGCATGAGACTGGGGTGGGGACCGGATGAGGTCCTTGTCCTCATATCGACACGAATAAGTGATTTCGGGACATCCACTCATTATTAGGGTAGAAGTGGTCGTGCTTCTATCTAGGTGGCAGGAAAAGTCGCTCTGAAGCCACTAGCGGATTCATTTGTGATACTGACTTGTGAATGTGTGTAACCTTCATGATGAAGGATGTTTCTTGGGTGATGACACACTGGTAACTATGAAATAATGGAAAAACCTAAGAAAAATTTTAAATGAAGGTATTTTTGAAAATAAAGGAGTCTGGCACACTCCATATAAATGTTTTTCTTAAAAGTTAAAAGTAGACCTTTGAAAACCCATTCACTGAGTAATCGTGTAAACCCCGTACTTTTGAGTTAAGAAAATCGGGAAAAGAACCAGTCAAACCGAGTAAGAAAACCGAGCCGGTTTACATTTGAGAACACGCAATATGGAAATTTATAACTTTCGGGTGATCTAAAGGGTTCATTAAACCTTGGAAAAGAAATTTAAGAAACTTTAGAAAACAAAAATCAAATTGGTTCAGGTGAACTAGATTTCATAAGAACTTCAAAGTTAAGTGTGCTTGCCCAAGAGTAGTGTGAGGATGGGTGACATCCTGAGAAGTATGAATTTTTTTTTTGTAACCCGAAATTTCGGTCAAAAATTTTTATGTACATCTTATCATAAATAACCATAAATTAATATATATTTAATTATTGTAATTAATACCAATAATTTAATACCTAAATTAAATTATTAGAATTAATACAAATAATTTAATACCGAAATTAAATTATTGGAATTAATACCAATAATTTATGGCAATATTAATACTAGTAATAAATCTCGCCCATTTAATACATGGGTTTTACGCCTATATAAATAGGTCATCCCCATTTCATTCTCCTCACACCTGAACACTTCTCTCTCTCTCTCTACTACTCCATTTCCTGGTAAAGCTCAAACTAGAGCTTCGACTTGAATAAAGGTTGGGCTCTTTAGAACCGAGGAGAAGACAGCTATATGATAGCAAACTCCCGTCAATCCGAGAATCATTGGAGAAGCGCCGACATGATGGAATAGTGAAGCAACTCCAACGGACCGAAGCTGCCCTATTTCAGCCAAGCTGAAATCGGCCATTTCAAGCCCTCCTCAGGCCAAACCAAGCCCTTCCAACACTTCCTCAACCTTTCCACGGCCGAATTAGGACCGAAATGTAAGCCAATTCGGCTCCCCTTTACAATTTTCGATCGGTGCTAGAGAGAGAGTCAACCGAATTTCAATAACGAAATTCTAATCCAATTATGCATCAATTGATGCAACTCTTGATTCTGGGATGAACCTCAAGACGAGACCTATCTTCCCAGATCGAAAGCTCGGACCGTCGTGCCTTCACCTGTGAGTAATCGAAGCTTTCTCTTTCTACGTCTATTTTCCGGCGAAGCTCTGTTTGAGCTCGTTCCGGCGTTAAAATCTACGATCCAAATTTTCTTAGAATCGTATGAACATACAGGAACTCAATTTCAACTCCAATTTCAATAATTAGAAGTGTTTGATTCGTCAATTTGATGAAATCAAATTCAGTAGTGTTGAAGAGTTGAAATTGGGGGAAATTTTGGGGATTTTCGAAATTCAAACGGCCAAAATACAATTTTATGAAATTTTGGGCATGAAAATAATGTTGGAGGACCAATTGAGGAATTTTGAAATTTTTGGGGCAAAACTTACCATTTTTGTAAAAGATGGGCAAAATGGTAATTTTGAAAAAATTGGGGAACCAAATTGGAAATTTGGGAAATTAAACCCCTTTTTGGTGAAATTGAATAAATTGAGGTCCCAGGATAAATTTTAAAAGTTGCGGGACTCAATTTGGGGAAAAACCGACATTAGGGACTTAAAGTTAAAGAGAAATAACTTTAGGGACCTAATTGCAAATAACTAAAAGTTTGGGTTTTCTCATTCATTGGAAATGAATGAAGGTTGTTATGTTGAGTAATAATGAACTAGGTTGTTCATATCATGTAGGAACGCGAAATACTGGGAACGCTAGCAAGGACAAGCTCTCGTGAATACAAAAAACCAGTCTAGTGGAATTCACGACATTAACGGGTGAGTGGGTTTACTAACATCATACCCAGTTGGGATGATGAGCACAACTTAAAGATAAAAATCACTTACTGATTATGAGTGGAAATTTTAGGTCATACCCGGTAGGGAATGATAAGTACATCGGTATAAAAACCCACTATTTAGTAGTATTTTAATCATCACCACTTAGAGAAAGTGATGTGAAAATTATGCAGAAAAAATACTTACCAGTTGTAAGTAGATCATACCCGGTCGGTATGATGAGTCTTCCTCGAAGGAAGTTGAAAACCCGTTCATCGATTATGAACGGAGATGTCCTTATACCAGTTGGTATAATGGACAATGAAAACCTATTTTGTCGAAAGTGTTCTCCCCTGACTGTGTGCCAATGCTTAAACTATTTGGGAGACCTTCTTGACGAGAGCTTGCGGGGGGCCTCAATTTTGGAACTTGCGGGCTAGAATGTCCAGTTTTTTGAAAATCTCGTACAGTGGGCCCAAGGCCAGTTGGCACGAGTAGGAGCTCATAAACAAACATGATATATGTGCCATGAAACTTAATAAGTGAATTGTTTGGCCATGGTACCAAGATAGGACCGACATGCTCAGTCAACTAGCGATAGTGCGACATGACAAGTCAACGGACCAGTCAAGACAAACAACTGCGGGTTGAGTTGAGAGTCGGGGTCGTTGGACCAGTGGCACCACAGATTACATGGCTTGATAAGAAAACATTGTTTGTGCATGCACTATGAGTACAGGATCATCAAGATGCCCATAAGGGGTAGTGATGCGTCCTAAGGGCACTGGACGACCCGGTGGCTATAAGGGCAGTTCGTTGTTCCAGGTGTCTGTGCGAGATCTAGAGTAGCACCAAGCGCATGAGACTGGGGTGGGGATAGGATGAGGTCTCTGTCCTCATACGGACACGAAGAAGTGATTTCGGGATTGTGGGTCGGATGTCACATACATCCACTCATTCCCAGGGTAGAAGTGGTTGTACTTCTATCCGGGTGGTAGGAAAAGTCGCTCCGAAGCCACTAGCAAGTTCAGTAGTGATACTGACTTGCGAATGTGTGTAACCTTCATGATGAAGGATGTGTGTTGGGTGATGACACACCGGTAACTAAGAAATAATGGAAAAACCCAAATTTTTAAATGAAGGGATTTTTTTTTTAAAGAAAGGAGTCTGGCACACTCCATATAAATATTTTTCTTAAAAGTTAAAAGTAGACCTTTGAAAACCCATTCACTGAGTAGTCGTACTCACCCCCTCCCTTATATCCCTTTCAAGAAATCCCGTAAAGCCTACCTTGAAAGACCATCAACTAAGATGCCTATAAGACAGGTATGTAAAGTTTAAAATTTCATGCAGTTTTAATTATGCTATTCTAGGAAATAGTGCAGGTTTAAAGGACACCTTACTCTTTACAGATTATAATAAGGGGAAACCCTTTAATAAACCGGGAGAGTGGTGGGTTGTTCCCGAGGATCCAACCAAACCAGGTTGGGGCATGACAAATCGTACTCACCCACTCCCTTATATCCTTTTCAGGAAATTCCGGAAAGCCTACCCTAAAAAACCATCAACTAAGATGCCTGTAAGACAGGTATGTAAAGTTTAAAATTTCATGCAGTTTTTATTATGCTATTCTAGGAAATGGTGTAGTTTTAAAGGACGCCTTGCTCTTTACAGTTTATAATAAGGGGAAATCCTTTAATAAACCAGGAGAGTGGCAAGTTGTTCACGGGGATCCGACCCAACTGGGTTTGGTCGTGACAGCCGATCCATCGATTTGGCCCTAACGCACTACCGCCAGTCCATCGAGTATGTCGGTTCTAACTTGGTACCATGGAAAAATCACATAATCCATTTATTAAGAATTTTCATTACTTTAACATATCATGATTGTTTATGAGCTCCTGCTCGTGCCAATTGGCCTTGGGCCCACTATACATGATTTTCAAAACTGGGCATTTAGCCCCACAAGTTCCAAAACCGAGGCCTCTAGCCTATCTGAGCTGTTATAGCTCCCGTCAAGAAGATCTTCCAAAAAGTTCAAGCATTTGCACACAGTCAGGGGAGAACACTTTTGACAAAAGCATCTTTTCACTTCATCACACCAACCGGGTGTGATTATAGCTCCGCTTACAACCGGTAAGTGGGTTTCTACTTCCTTATAGGAAGTCCATCATACCAATCAAGTATAATTTTCTCTACTTACAACCAGTAAGTAGGTTTTTATCTTAATTCACACATCACTCTAACCTGGTATAATGTTAAAATCCCACATATAAGTGAATTTTAATTTCTAAATTGCTCATCATCCCAACCGGGTATGATGTAAATAAGCCCACTCATGGTGGCTTCCAATTTAGAAAAGGTGCTCATCATCACAATCGAGTATGAAGTGTAAATTAGCCCACTCACCTTTTATCCAAAGATATGTTCATCCTGGAGGAATTCCCAGTACCCCTCCCTGATTGGTCTTCTTGGTGTTTCTTTGCTCCAATACATCCCCATTTTCCTTAAATTTGGTTGTTGCATGGTGGATGTTGAGATTGAGAATTTCATAGGTAGGGAGTATTAATCTGGTAAATCTAATGTGATAATGGCAAAGATAATGTTTGAGGTGTGAACAAGGACTAGTGGACCAGGTAGCTCTCTTATACTCAAATAGCTCTCTTAGCTAAGTTGGTGTGATAAATTGTTCTAAGCTCCTTATATAGCTATAAAATTTTTTGTTAAATGGAGAAGATTTATTACTAAATTATGGGTATTTATGGGTGTTAATGTTGCCCGTTATTCTCATTAAATTGGGAAATTGATGGGTATTATGGCTATTAATTCCAATAATTAAATGTAGGTATTAATTTATCGGTATTTATGGGTATTAATTCTAATAATTGAATGTAGGTATTAATTTTGGGTATTTATCGGTATTAATTCCAATAATTAAATGTAGGTATTAATTTATGGATATTAATTTCAATAATTGAATATAGATATTAATTTATGTGTATTTATGGTAGGGGTGTAGGACTAATACTACAAAGTGTACAAAACCAAATTCACATAATTATCTCATTACCCTATCCATTCCATCGAGTTATTTATTTCGGTCAAAACAACAGTTTTGAGATATTTGTTTATAACCATTTTGTTGTTCTCCATTACAACTTATTACTTTATAAGTCATTCCTTTTTTTTTTTGAAAACTTTCATCTCATTGGACTTATTTTATACATTTGAGTCTATTACTTTAGAAAATTTTATCTTGGGCATATGTGACTGCCTTTCCTTTAATTCCCTCCCGAGGAATTTTCCACTTTAGGAACTAATTTCATTTGTATTTGAGGATTTCACTTATGTTCGAATTTGTCATTGATTGCGTCCATTAATCCAAATCAAGGTACTCTATGCATATTGCATCAGTGTTTGGTTTATTAAATATTTGTCTCACATTTTCTAGAACCTCTTATTTTAGGCTTATGCTCCCAATTTATTACATCTCATCAACTGGGTTAGGCTCTTATCAGTTTTCCACAACATACATGTAGTTATCATTGGTAGTCAAGCAAGTTTCTTATTACCTACAATAAAATTTCCCTTCATGGGTTTCATTTAGTAAAAAATTTTGGTACTTCAAATAAAAGTACTTATATTTATGGCATTCCATATGTAAAGGTTTAAGGTAAGGAAATTACATATAACTTTCTATTTCATTTGGCTCCTTTGTCGAGTATCATTCATAAGGTTTCTTGTATATCTTTTCAGTTTTCCAAACTTTTGATGAATCCTTTATAAGGATATTTTCCGATTTCTCATGGAAATCCACATATCACATTCTTAATAACACTCATGTTACTCTTGTGGATGTTTTCCCACTATAGGTTTCCCGACATCTCTTTTTATTCGCCCTTGAGGACATCCGACCTTAAATGATATCCTTTGATGCCATTCTCTCCTGCTTACCTTTACTCTTGAAGCCTTGTGGGCACATCTTTTGTACCCCATCCTCATTCCCATTTGTACCCTAGTACACGTCTATTTTTTTTAGGGAGAGCTCAAATTCTCCTTGTTTCAAGATCTCTTGATCATCATGCGACAGGCTTACTCAACCTTCTCATGGCTTGAGTTTGGTCATTAATTTGGTCTTGGCCATTGATCTCTTTAAAGATTTCCTTCATCCTTATTTACCAAATGTTTGGCCTTTCCATCTCTCCCTTCTTTGCGAGAGTTTAAATTTATGACCTTCCTGAGGGTTAGTTTGTTAACTGCATCGTTCCTACTATTCTCCTTATTTAATTATTTTGAGACAGATGTCTCTCGAGTCTACTTGTTCTTAATGTCCATCCTATTGTCCTTTAGGGTATAGTCCTTATTACTTCCCAATCCTTTTTAGGGCGTCATTTATTCTACTAGATTGTCCCATTGTTACTAGTTGCTTCCTTCTGCTAGGTTCGTTTGAAGCCTCTATTTGACTCCTCAGCTTTTCCAAAGCCAGTTACACTTAGCCATCCCAATACATCCTTAACCACTTATGCCCCTTTATGAGATTTCTTATTTCGAGTTAAGCCTCTTATGATCCATCTGTCGGTTACTTCGATTTGGAATTTCCCTTTTTTTATGGTCTCACTTCCTACCTTTATCATTCTACCTGGGGACTTCCATCATGTGAGTTTCATGTTCAACCTCTGTAACACTCCTTGAAGGCTTTTTCTTCTTTCCTTTCTTACACCCATTCGTTATCCACCCTTAATCCTTCACTGTCCTCCAATTCCCTTTTTGTTCCTTATCCTTCCTTCAAGGATTTCCTAATTATGGGTTGATTTCTTGCACTCCATATTATGTCCAACCATCCATCAATGGTCCCTCCAAGGGGTACTTAGTCATATACATCCCTCTAGAGTTCCCTTTCCCAACACATTTCTTCCCTATTCACTATTTTCATGTTTTATCCTAAAGTTGTTAGAGGATGTTTTTCGCGTTTATCCTTTCTGAGGGGGTTCTACTTGTACTTCTCATGTACCTTACCTCAATTCTTATGGTATTCCTCTCTTGTTTCACCTTCTTAAAAAGAAGTTTGAATTTTTTTTCCTTTATCCTACTATTTCTTGACCTCTTTGCGAACAGCTTACTTAATCCACTCCATGGTTTTGGTTACCGGTCCTTCCTTGATCCTTGCATTTCTGATCCAAGACATTCCTCCCACTTCTCTTTTCCTTTTATCTATATTCTACTTCTTATCTTTCATGACCCCTCCTCATATAGCTGAGGTATGAGAACGCGACTTTGTTTGAGGGACAAAGTTTTGGAAAACTTGGAATTTTTATTAATAAGGGATACAATATGTTTTGGGTGTTATTCCTATTACAAGAAGTAGTTTCAGCTTGTGGAACTACTATACTAGGTTGTTAGTAATAGTCCTTAGTTATAATTCCCTTACGGTGTCCTTGGTGTTAGGTTGGCTATCCTCTAACTCGTGGATGTGATCTCAACAGGTACTAGCACCACATTCCTTGGTGGCATTGGGTACTTCCCCATAATGCCTCTTGGTCCATTGTGACTTCTACTACACCTCAGGCATTGGAGAGCTTTTAGGGTGGTCGTCCTACGAGGACAGATTGTTAAGTAATGTTGGTGACATTAGTCCTAGTTTTCTTGGTTACTCTCTTGGGAGCCATCTGAAAATTTTAAAACTTTCTCTTAGTTACTATGTTATATAGTTTTGATAATGTATTCAAGGAAATGGGCTTTGATACCACTAAAGTTGTCACACCCCGACCCGGTTTGGTTGGATCCCTGTAAGCAACCCACTACTCTCCTAGTTTATTAAGGGTTTTCCCCTTCTCTAAACCGTGAGGAGTAAGGCATCACTTTCACCTGTATCTTTCCTGGAATAACATTAATCAAAACTGAATACATTAAACCTTACATACTTGTCTTACAGGTTTAGCTATAGGAAAGTCTTTAAGTGGGTTTTCCCTTGGTTACCTAAAAAGGGGTAAAGGGAGGGGGTGAGTTCGATAACTTAGTGAATGGGTGTTGGGAGAGAGTTTTCATAATCAAAACATTTTTAACTGGAGTGTTCCAAACTCCTTATTTTATTTAAGAATATTCTTTTCTCAAATTCCAATTTTTCAAACATTTTTTTCTCATCTCCACATTATGTGTGTTTAACATTCAACACACGCCCTTCATCGGGAAGGGAATCATACATTCATAAGGCAGCCTATCCACTGCACCCACTTATGGCGTCAAAGCGACTTTACCGGCCACCTAGATAGAAGCATGTCTACTTCTACCCTAGGTATGAGTGGATGTTTGTGACATCCGACCCCCAAACCTGAAATCAACTTCATGATCGTATGAGGACAGAGACCTCATCCCAATCACACCCCAAACTCATGTGCATGAAGCTATATCGAGCTTCCCTCACTACTGGCACAACAAACTACTCTTATCTCCACCATGTCATCCAGTAGCCCTTAGAACGCATCACTACCCCTCTTGGGCATCTTAATGGCCCTGAACTACAAGTGCATGCACAAACAATAATTTTCCACAAAGCCATTTAATTTTAGTGTCATTAATCCAACAACCCTGACCCTTAACTCGACCTGCACCTATTTGTCTAGGCCGATCCATTGACCTGGCCCTAACGCACTGTCGTCAGTCCATCGAGTATGTCGGTCCTGATTGGTATCATGGTGAAATCACATAATCCATTCATTAAGAACTTTCATGGCTTTAATATATCATGATTATTTACGAGCTCCTGCTCATGCCAATTGGTCTTAGGCCCACTATAAGTGATTTTCCAAAACCGGGCATTTATCCCCACAAGTTCCAAAACCGATGCCTTTGGCTTATCTAAGTTGTTCTAGCTCCCATCAAGAATGTCTCGAAAAAAGTTTAAGCTTTGGCACACAGTCAGAGGAGAACACTTCTGACAAAAACATCTTTTCACTTCATCACACCAACCAGGTGTGCAAGCGAGTTTCTACTTCCTTCAAGGAAGTCCATCATACCAACCGGGTGTGATTTCCTCTATTTAAAATTGGTAAGTAGATTTTTAGCTTAATTCGCACATAACTCCAACCTGGTGTGATGTTAAAATCCCACATATAAGTGGTTTTTCATTTCTAAAGTGCTCATCATCCCAACCGGGTATGATGTAAATAAGCCCACTCACGGTGGCTTCCAATTTAGAAAAGACGCTCATCATCCCAATCGGGTATGAAATGTAAATTAGACCACTCACCTTTTACCCAGAGATATGTTCATCCTAGAGGAATTCCCAAGTACCCGTCCCTGATTAGTCTTATTGGTGTTTCTCTACTCCAATACTTCCCCATTTTCCTTAAATTTGGTTGTTGCATGATAGATGTCGAGATTGAGAATTTCATAGGTAGGGAGTATTAATATGGTAGATCTAATGTGATCATGGCAAAGATGATGTTTGAGGTGTGAACCAAGTAACTCTCTTCTACTCGAATTGCTCTCTTAGCTCAATTGGTATCGCTCTAATAAATTATTCTAAGCTCCTTATATAGCCGTAAAATTGTTTGTTAAATGAAGAAGATTTATTACTAAATTATGGGTATTTATGGGTGTTAATGTTGTCAATTATTCTTATTAAATTGGGAAATTAATGGGTATTATGGCTATTAATTCGAATAATTGAATGTATGTATTAATTTATCGGTGTTTATGGGTATTAATTCTAATAATTCAATGTAGGTATTAATTTATGGGTATTAATTACAATAATTGAATGTAGGTATTAATTTATGGGTATTAAATCCAATAATTGAATATAGATATTAATTTATGGGTATTTATGGTAGGGGTGTGGGACTAATACTACAAAGTGTACAAAACCAAATTTACCTAAAGGAATTTACTAGATATTTACCATATCCATTCCATCGAGTTATTTATTTCGGTAAAAACAACACTTTTCATTTTATTTTAAATCAAATTTATTCCAATTATATCAATTAAATTTTAAACTTATAATACAATTCCAGAAAAATTTTCGACTGAAATTTCGAGTTTCTAAAAACATGGTGTGACAGAAAGGGTCATGAGGAACCATTAGGAGTGCATCAGAACACAAAGTCAAGTATTAGGAGTAAATCGGGAGAAAATCGGTTTGAGCTGGGTTTGTGTTGTAGGGAGTCACAACCCCCCCCCCCCGAAGTTTTAAGTGTGCAAAACAAATCCAAATTGAGCAGTTCTTGGATCCCTTTAATAGGAAATTAAAGTATAATTTTTATGTATTTTTATTTTTCTAGGAACCAATAGGAAAAGCGGTGAATTGGGCCAAAATCACTAAACTAGTCGAGAAATTCATTGAAAACCAATTTTCTATAGTGCAAACCGGTCAGCATGTAACACTAGGCACACGTAAGTGCGACCACACACGCACATGTCATCTTCTTAGCCCGAACAAACGACTTGGATCACTTGTTTTAACTTGACAACACATAGTAGACATTTCAACTCCCCTGCTTGGGGAATTTAATTAATTGTCAGCACCACGGACTATGATTAATGATAGAAGGCTATGGATAGATAACCGCACAATTTTAGATCACATTCATATAAATTGGGGTCATTCCCTCATCGGATTTTGTTCAGAATTCTCACTCAACCATTAACTGCTCCCAACTCTAGTGACCTTGCTACTAGAGATACTATCAACTTCATCTAACCACCTCCGATGACCATCTAGGTACCCATAGAAAGCTAAGGACCTCAACTTTCCATTGCCATCTCTCTCAACCCTCAATTTTGCCTCTACTGCCAATGTGATCGCATAGTAACCGGTCTATAATGACCAAAAATAGGGCAGTTGATTTACAAGCCAATTCCAACTTCTTCGATGAATGTCATGAGCTAAGAAAATTTTTATGAGTTCCTTGTACCACTAGCTTTCCATAGACTCCATTCTTGCCTGATTTGAGCAAGATCTAAGTGAGAATTAAATTGTTTAAATCTCAAATCATGAGTTAAGTGGCTGAGCTGACTAAAATGGGAATTGCATGAGTTACACACTACCAATTTAGGTTCTTCAAGTGGCCACATACTCATTGAGGAGTCAGCTTTCATACTTCACTAGCATTGATGGTCGATAGGCCTTGTTTGGTGAGTTCTCATCTTTGACCCAACTTTTGCCCATTTGCATGTGAGTTTCCAATCAAGACAAATCGAAGCAACTTTGGATGACTCCGAACAAACTCAGTCTACAATAGTCTAGAGGAAGGACAGGGGGACCTCCCCACTTAATTTAATAATTTTTAGAGGGACTTTTGTTATGTGTCAAAGGTCGGGGTCTAAACAACAATGATTTAAAAGTTAGGGGACCCAATTGCCACTAACCTTTTTGTGAGGTCTTCCTAAGGGGTAAAATTAAGTATTGGGGATGATTGGAATGTATAGTGAAGGTTGGGGACCAGATTTTCCTATTGTGGAAGGATTATGGACCTATTTGCAATAAAGGCAAATTTAAGGACTAAAGTGAAAATACAAGTATTTATGCTTTCATAAGATGACTTTTGGATAGTCCAAGGACTTAAACTTAATTAAAGGAAGTTTAGGGACCCAAATGAGAAATTTGGGGTCAAATGGATCTCGAAGCCTAAGTTCTCGAGAAGAGGGGCAAATTGGTAATTTTACCAAAACTTAGAAGCTTTTCAACAATTAAGGGAAATATAGCTTGGAATATTTCTAATGCCTACTTGGGACCATAATGGGACTCAAGGGAACTTGAGGGACCCATTTAAAAGACTTTGGAAAGTCTAAGGTCCAAAAAGAGAAAGTTGTAAGGTACAAGATCAAAATGGTAATTTTGCCTGAGATAAGGATCTAATGGTAATTTAGGGATACTGGAACCACTAGGTGGTGAGTTAAGGGAATTTGGGCACTTGAATAAGTGCTAAGTGAATAGAGATTAAATTTGTGCCTGAGAGGTTAACCTTAAACAAAGTTAGACCAAGGGTTGTGTTACCGACTAATGAGTCGGGAAACTAGGACCCAAGAGGGCTAAACCAAAAAGTCGTAGGAAGAGTATGGTTAGTGAAATTGTTAGAAGTTAAACTGACCCAATATTGCTAAACCTTGCAGAGAATGCAAGAGGCACTCCAGCAGAATCAAGAGTATATTTTGGAAACCCTACGGAACAAACAAGTTTCATGTTGTGAGGTAAGTGGACATCGACGGCGAGTTCGATTAGACCGACCAAAGCATAAGTTATATGATTGATTTAATTGAGTGAATATGAGTAGAAAGCTGGTCATAGAACTAATATAAGAAGTGTAAAATGACAAAGTTCATGCCTATTAAAACAAATGTGATTTTAAGGGTTAAAGAAAGAATCAGTAGGTATCCTGTCAATTTCCAATTTTCCTCGATGTCGATACTAACTTAGTAGGTGTCCTGCCAATGCCTGTGCCACTTCATAATAGAATTAAAAATGTATAATAAAATCATAATAATCAATTTCATGTGCAATATTCTAGACTATCTCAATATCTTGTGAGCATAGTCCTCATTTCGACCATCTCTATTCAAATCTGTATGCAATTCACACATCAATAATTTATAAGAGTTTTGTCTATCACTCGGCCAACTCCGCTCAATCAAACATAATGGGCACAAGGCTTCAATGCACAATCCTATCATGCCACTAAAATTTGTCACTCCGATCCTCAAGACCTTTTACCCTTCTCTTAACTCGTAAGTGGTATTTTCATTAGTGGACATGCATTTAAGTCATTTTGGACTTCTTATATGAGTGTCAAAATGTAAGATTCACCTTCCTTTCATGACAACACACAAAAACAAACAAGGTGCTCCAGTCAGTCCAATCGGAACTGACGTCATTACTCACTCACCGTGAATCCTAAAGCACATCCATTCTGGAAAGGTTTCTGCACTTCCACTCTCAGAGCCCGACTTGAGTGATTTTTTATTTCTTCTATAATGTTTAAAGCAAACAAGGATACAATTTCAAGCACCGTAGTACCCTCAAATTGGTACTTCATAATTCTTTTAAGAAATTACGATTTCACCCCCAAGCCCAATTTACTCAACCCACTAATCGAGAAATCGTCCCTTTCTAAAGTTCTCTAAGGTTAGTCCATAGGGCTTAAGATCATAACCCTTCAAATTTACACTTACCTAAGTGCTTAAAATTCCCTTGTTTAACACCTAGGGTCCTTACATTTCCAAATTTATAATTTGGTCCCCAATTTTTGGCAAAATTACCCTTTTGCCCATATACTTTAAAACATTTCCTCTTTGGGCATTAGACTTTCCTAAACCTTTAATTTGGGTCCACATGTTTTCTTGAGCCCCATTCTAGTCCCCAAAATGCCTTAAAATACTTCTAAGTCATATTTCTCATTATTTGCAAAATGGTCCCTAAGTTGGAAAAAATTACCATTTTGCCCTTCTTGCCTTAATTCTTTCCCCTCTTTGGTTCAAAACTTTTCCAAGTCATGCACTTGAGTCCTCAAGTTTCCTTAGGCTCAATTCAGATCCTTCACTTGATCACATTTCCTCTTATTTACAATGTAGTACCTCATTTTGCCCCTATTCTTTAAACCAATCTTTCTGGGGTCTTAGATTTCTTAAAACTTACAACTAGATATCTATGCCCCCTTTAAACTCATCCAATCCATAGATTTCCTAGAAATCACTTCTAAGTGTGCAAACTCCTTTATTTGAACTTCGGTCCTTTATGGCATTTAGGTACTTTTTTACCTTTAAGACTTGTCATCCTATTTCCCAAATTCAAGAAAATTTTCCAAAGGATCCCTAAACTTCTTGCAAGCCCTTAGGAAGACCCCTAAGAAAGCTTATTCTCAATTTGGTCCTCCAACTTATCAATATTTATATTTTGGTCCCTAGCCTTTTCTTCATAACAAAATAATCCCCAATAATTCCCAAACTTGGGTATGGGATTTCCCTAGCCTTCTCCAAGTCCATTGTGGTTTATGTTCAGTCGAGCTTGGTCAGAACGATGATTATCAGCTTTAATTATAACTATTTGACTCAACGAACCGAAATTGGGTTAAGGCTGGGAACTCACCCAAAACAGTTCCTTGGTCACTAGCACCAATCCCATTTTAAAGCGGGTTCCCATAAGAGGTCGTGGACACCAAGTTCGTCTCCAACAGAGGTATGAGCTACTTGAAATTAGCATTTTATTAGTTTTTGTTATTTCTAAAGCAAATCCAAGCTTTAACGATTTAATTTTGCCTCTACGCATAGCCTAAATGTGTAAGGCTAGTGGTCTTGAAATGATGAGACTTCGGAGAGACTCCTAACTTTTTTATGGCATTAGTTAGTTGACAGGACCACAAGAAATGGCTCTCAAAACAACTACTCTATTTTTTACTAGAGAAGACCTAGTAATGTTTGATCTCATCGGTGCCGCTAGAGTGGTCGTCAATGGTCGAGAGTGGTGTAATTGGAAAGCCGGTGGCCACATCTTTCAAGAGACACCAAGAGCTCCAAGGTTTGTGGCCAAACGAAGGAGTAGTTTTCTTTGCAAGCTCTCTCATTGTAAATTGTTCTTCAAATTTCAAAGCAAATTTCGATTCCAAAATCGATGGGGAACATCCAAACTTTATATAGCCATATTCTATACTTATATGGCTATCCAACCATACCCTCCTTTCATCATTCCATAGAATAGGGTCCTCAAAATGAATTAATACCCCAATCAGTGGATTTTGGAAGTTGGTTGGGGAAATTCATGTTTTTAAGCCTTCAGCAGGGTCGGGCGTTGGGCAGGAAGACGACACACACGCGCATGCCCGAGCGTATGTACGACCCATGCTCTACATGTGCGACGTGTACATGTGCCTAATGTAGCGCATCGACCAGTTTGCACTATAGCAAACCGGTTTCTAACAAATTTCTCAACTAGTTTGGTCATTTATTGGTGGATTCACTCATTTTCTTATCAGTTCTTGGCCCGATAAAATTACCTAAAATCCTTCATTTAATTTCTTATTTAATGGACTCAATAATCAGCCTGTTTGGTAGCTAACTAGTGTTGTCATGCCTGTTTGGTGCCTCAATTGTTGATTATTTAGTCCATTTTTCGAGGTCACGAACAGTCAGTGCCTGTTTGGTAGCTAACTAGGCATGATTCAAACCACCTGTTTGGTAGCTAACTAGTGCGCTTTCCATGTGGCTCCCACTGACTGTTCGTGCCTACCGACATGGCACTAACCTCACAAATTGATCAACTGCCCAATTTTTTTGTGTTGACCTAGTTATACCATTGATCAGTTCAAATAAACTAGATTCTGGTGAGCCAAAATCATTTTCCGACCAGTTCAAATAATTCAACCAGTTCTCTAATTTCTAAAAATTAATAAATTTATCTAAATTTATTTTCTACATGTGGTGACCTCAATTTACTATTTTTCCTTTTTTAGTCACCTCGAAAAATGAATCTTTAAATTGAGTTCTCTTGGTTCAGTATGGTTTACTCCTATTTACCTCACTTTTGATCACATCCAACCAATTATGGTTACTTTTTGTGATCCCGGTTCAAACTGAACCTTGATTTTCTTTGAAATTATTCAATGTACATTTCCAATTTATTTCCTTTATGAAGAATAAGGTTTACACTATGAATAATTCGATTACACTTACTAAGGGTTGCTCACCCTTCCCCCCAAAGTATTTTTGAGGAATGGTAGAAGAAAGTATGAATTTAAGAATATTCTGAGGGTCGGACCATATCTTCAACCATGGCTAAGTTCGAGATAGACATCATCGAAGAGAATTCACGAATGTTTTCTATTCACTACTATATGTTTTCTCGAGTGTTTCAATTATTTTATGAAGTTGTATATTTTATTTATGAAAATATCATTTTTTTTATTGAAAACTAAATATGTTTTATATTTTAAACATTGTATCTTGTCGATACTATAGTGGTAAAGGGTCACACTACTATAGAATCTGGAATGGTACGATGGAATATTCACGGTTTGACCTAAGAATCAGGTTAGTGTGTGACATTATTTGTAGCACAGCAATTTCAAAAAATATGATCTATCACACCCCGACCTAGCTTGGTCTGAACCCCGTGAGCAACCCGCCACTCCCTTTGGTCTAAGAAAGATCACCCCTTCTTGAGACCACAAGAAGTGAGGTATAATCTATTGTCCTTATTTCCTAAAATAGCATTATACAAAACTCAACAAATTTTTAAAGGAATTTTAAATGTACTTAACTTAGGGTTCATCTTCGAGGATTTTTTTAAAGTTTTTGCATTTCCTAAAAAGGGTAAAGGGAGAGGGTAAGTTTCTACAACTTAGTGAGCAGGTGTTAGGGAGTGAGTTTTAAAACAACAGTTCAAATAGTTTATCAAATCTTTCTCCCTTTACAAAATGTTGGGGGTTTTCTTAATCTCAAAGAAAAATTTCAACACCTCCCCTTGCTCGGGAGGCATTTAGCAAACATTCAAATGCCATTTATCACAAAGGGTACAAACATTCACAGGTACAATCCCCGACTGCACCCACTTGGGGATTAGCGCGCCTTTGCCATCCACCCTGATAGAAGTTCGACCACTACTACCCCTGAGTATTAGTGGGTGTTCACACGTCCGACACTCAGACCCGTAAGTACTTCGGGTTAGATAGAAGGATGATGACCTCATTCTGACCCCACCCCGGTCTTGTGCGTAAGAAGCTACTCTTAGCTTCATGACTTACTAGCACGACAAACTTCCCTTATGATCCCTGGGTCATCCATCAGCCCTTGGAATGCATCACTACCCCTGCATGGGCATCTCGATGGTTCCGAATCAAAGTGCATGCACAAATAATAATCTTAGCAATCATTAGCCATTATCTTTGTTGCCAACGGTCCAACGGCCTGACACTCGACTTGGGCCTGTAGTTGTTTGTCTGGCTGGTCCATCGACCTGATCTTGGTGCACTGCCACTAGCCCATCGAGGCTTGTCGGTCCTAATTTGGTATCATGGAAAGTCACACATAAAGTTGCCAATTATGAAAGTTTTCATGGCTTTTCATTGTTATGCTTGTCTACGGGTAGCAACCCATGGCCACTAGCCTTGGGCCCACTTCATGAGTTTTCAAAAGCTGGGCTTTGGCCCTATAAGTTCAAAAGCGAGGCTTCCAACCTGTTGGAGCTATCCCGACTCTTATCAGAAAATTCTCCCAAATATTTTAAGCATTTCCACATGGTTAGGGTAGTACATTTCTGGAAAAATGGTTTTGAACTTAAGATGTACTCATCATCCCAACCGGGCATGATCTTGGGGATTTTTTGTTTAAGCAAAAGTGTCCATCACATCAACCGAGTGTGATGTTCAATAACCCACTCACAACCGGTAAGTGATTTTTCATTTCAAAATGGTGCTCACCACCCCAACCGGGTATGATGTATAAATATGCCCACTCATGGTGGCTTTTAAATTTTAAAACGTACTCATCATCCCAACTAGGTATGACGTTAAAAAGCCCACTCACTCGATGATTGTGACGTGTTCATCCCCAGTCAACTTTCCAAGTCTGGGTCGTGGTCCCTTGCTCACGTTCTTATTCAAAATTTCCCTATATGGTTTGAGTAACCTTATCCAGAAAGGTTCGATATGAAAGGCCTCTTGTTCTCACATATAGGCAACTAGGCCCTGATTTTTGTCATATAGCACTTAGGTCCCTGAAGTTCATACTCATGACTTTAGGTCCCAAATGCTCAATTATCCCCAATTAAGTCCCTAGGATTTCCAATATCCTCCTTGGGTTCTTAATTTTCTCAAAATCAAATTTGGAACTCAACTTTTTCCAAAATTTCAAATCGCTTCCTCAAGTTTCCAAAATTACCGATTAGCTCCAAACTTTCCAAAATGACCAATTGGTCCCATTTCTTCCAAAAATGACCAATTGGTCCTCCAATTTCTTCTAATTTGCCAATTGACCTTCAACTTTTGGAGAAATTGCACAAAAACCCCTCAATTTTTTAAATTCCCAATTTTTCCCAAAAATTTCCCCCAATTTCACCCCTTTCTATTGATTGAATGTGATTTCTTCAAATTGGCCTTTTAAATAGGGTTAATTGATCATTTCCATGGTGTTAATCGGTCTTTTCACTTCCATATGATTCGACCGAGCTTTGAATTGCCGTTTTTGGGTCTAAAACGAGCTCAAATGGAGCTTTATCAGAAAACTAAATGTAGAAAGAGAAAGCTTCGAGAACTTACTATTGGAAGTGTGGTGGGTGGAGCTTTCAATTTGGGAAGAAAGCTCTCGTCCACAGGGTCATTCTAGGATCACGAGTCGTTGCAATTCTTGTCTTGAGCGGTGGGAATTTGGTTAGTGAAATTCGGGCACTTTCTCTCTTATGACTATAACTATTCCGATGAGGGAGGGCATAATTGACTTACTCTTTCCCTTGGGGAGGTTAGGTGCAGGATGTAGAAGCTAGGCAAAGGCTTAGTTTGGATGTAGGAGGTCTGAATTGGTTGAATTCAAGTTGGACAGAATAGGGCAGCCTCGGGTCCTATGGAGCAGCTTCACTGTCTAGGCTTGCCGACGCTTCATCGGTGATCCTCAAGTCAAATGGAGGGTGTCATTTTACTCTGAAGTCTATAGGACTTGAATTCACCTTCTAAGGTTGAAAGAAGTGCCCAAGTCAGAGCTCTAGTTCTAGCTTCGTCGAAAAATTGAAAACTTCTTCTTCTTCGGATGTTTGAGGTGTATGGAGGATGAATGTAGAGGAACTTTTTATATAGGGAGCTCGGAGACCCTCTGCTCTACTAGTTTCCATATTTGTCAAGCTTATCCTCATCGAAAAATGCCCAAATCGGAGGGAATATTCCCTCATCAAAAATGGAAAGCTAACTTTCCATAATGAATAGTGTCATCGGACGAAGGAGGGAGACGACACTGTTCTGCATGTGCAGACCTACCACATGGCGACACATGATTGGTTGGTTCAGCAAACATGGCAATCCTACTCAGTCGCCGAGTCATCCATTGACTGAACATGTGGTAGCCTCCCATTGGTTGTTCATGTCTACGTGGCTACTAATCAGGCATCTGCTAACCGTTGACAAGACACATGTCTCTCTCTAATTGGTCAGTATTTTTAGGCATTGGCCGAGTAGTTGACTAGGTGCATTTTTCCACATATCGCATGATGATTGGTCGTGTGTGCTAATTGGGCACTGACCTATCAGCAGTCCGTTGACCGGCTGGACGGTTGACCAGTTCAGTCCGATCGCGTTCGATGACCGGAAAATGGAAATCGGCCAGTTTAGGCCTAATTCAACCAGTTTTCTAAAAATTAAAAATTTCTAAATTAATCTAAATTCATTTTCTATCAAATTGTGGCCTCAATTTTCTAAATTAATCTTTTTAAGCCACCTAGAAAAATGAATTATTGAATCAATTCAACCCAGTTCAGGTCTGGTTCACCCTGAACCGGTTCGCCTTTCTCTTCCAATTTACTTCATGGTTCTTCCCCATGATTTTTATGACTTCCTTGTAACTTTGGGTTTTCAATTTTCTAATTTTAACCCTTATTTACCATTTTTTGCTTCATTAAATGGTTTGATTTTCTCATAAAGATTGTCGATGTTTGTCCCGATTTTTCTTATCATTGAAAGTACGGGGTTTATAACTCTCCCCTCCTTTTAGGAATTTTGTCCCAAAACTCTTACATCTCAAATGGTTGAGGGTCCCTATCCCCCATGGCACTTTTGGTTTCCCATGTCTCTTCTTGTACTGGTCCATTCTGCCAAAGGCCTTTAACTATGGGAATCTTCTTGTTCCTCAGGTTCTTGTCTCGTCGATCAAGAATTTGTACCAATTCTACTTGATAGTCCAAATTCTCCTATAACTCACGCAGGGGTCAATCTAGCACATGATTGGGATTGGGTTGGTATGTCCGGAGTGCTGGAATACATCGTGTATTATTTCTAAGTCTGGAGGTTGTTCGAGTTTATATGCTATTGGTCACACCCTCTGAATTATGGTGTAGGGGCCAATGTACCTAGGTTTCAATTTCCCTCGTTGTTGAAACATGAGTATTCCTCCCCATGGGGATACCTTGAGAAATACTTGATCTCCCACTTCGAACTCTAAGTCTCTTCTCCGATGGTCGGCATAGCTCTTCTGCCTATCCTGGACCACCTTAAGTCACTTCTTATGACTCAAATTTTCATGGTGGCATCTTCTATCAGCTTGACCCTTTCAAGCTTTCTTTCCTTGACATTGGTAGTCCCATTGCAACAACCATGGTGATATGTTCCTACTTCCATTTGAGGATTGGTAGGGTTTGTAGTAGTCCTAAGGGTCTCTAGTGTTCCACCTTGATTTGCTGGCAAGATCAGCATCGTGTCACATATACAGTGATGTCCTTCTTCTTCTTTCATCAGCAGTCCCATTTTAGGGTATGGTACATCTTGGTACTACCGGAATATATTACATATACGAAGTTGTATGCTTCTTCTAGTATTAGTCACCTCTACTCCTTATCCTATGGCACACATATCTTACCCGTGTAGGTCAACAGTACATCGCCTCAAATTGTAAAGTCTAGGGTTGTTCCCTCGGTGGTTGGACCTATGTGTGGCTAGAGTTCTTTATCCCTTTCCTAGGGAGGGGGTGACTCTTATTTGCTTTACCAAGCTGAGTCTTACAGCTATGTTAGCCATTAGGCAGTTCCCTTCTCCACCTACTCTAAGGTCTACCTTCACCTCTCCCAATTGTTGTAAGAAGGACAGGTAGTTTTCCTTTACTTGAATTGTCCCTGTTTGATACTTATGGATGAGATTGTCTGCCACCACATTAGCTTTTCTAGATCGGTTGGGACTTTCTCCTCTTCTCCCATCTTTACCAACCTCCATGTTGGAGCAATCCCAGTTCTACTCATCGAATTTTGTGATCACTCTCTAACGTGTGCCATACTTAGAATTTTACTCCCTTATGCCCTTCCTCATATTTGGTGAGTATCTTCTTAAGGATTTTTGTACCTTAGTCCACCCTTACTCACTTGAGTTCCATTCACAGTCTTTCATCCTGTATGGCCTCCTCATCATCCATTCGTCAACTTTTAAGGCTACTCTTAGAGGTTTTCCTTCCGTCAGTCTTGGCTCCCTACCCCTTGTTATATGTCTCTATAGTTATATGTCCCTAGAATTTATTTATGGCATTCTCTTCCCATTCCCCATTCTAGTTTTGTCTTTCTTTGGAAGCCATGGTGGTACATCCTTTATATCATATCCTTTGTCTTACTAATTTACCCGCTTAGAGAAGAGTTCAGGTCCAATTGTTCTGAGGATTCTTGACCCTATCTGAGACTACTTGTGGCTCGAGTTAGGTTGTCCTAGAGTTATCAGTTAACACCAACTCCTTCTCTTCCTTGATTTCCCTTCATCCCTCCATTTTCTTGGACAGTCCTTCCTCCATGGGTTTCTATCTACATATTCTGCCCCGGCCTTTTTGTCTTACCTTGTCATTTGAATTTTCTACCTTTAGGGATTCCAATCCTTCAATGTTTGTGTGATGATTCATCTTTAATAATAAAGGCTATCGTATATGGGACCTTTTGTTCTTTTGCAAAAAAAATCTTACTTTTATTTATCAAAGAAGCAATTCTTGCCATTCACGGCTTATTACAAGCATTTATTTCTACTCTCTTCCTAATCCTTTGGGGTCATTGGTCGGGAGTCTACCTCAGACTTGTTTTGAGACTCCTGGTCTGATGGCTCCAAAGGCATCAAGCTTGTTGATGTCCATTCGTAATCCTTGTAGGCATACACATTAGGGCGGGCTCTGACTCCATGGAATACTTCAAGTCCGTATTTTCCTAGCATCTCTGCCTCATACTCGTATGCATATCTTTGTGGGTTTAAGGCTGATTTGGGTGGGTGAGGGCTCCTGAAAAACCTTCATATAATTTGCATGTGCCTCCCAGTAATTGTTCCAAGTCTCCCGTTGTGTCGAGGTCCTCTCCGACTGTTGTGGTGCTAGGGGAGGTGTTAGGTCTCTCTAAGGAGGAATAGGCTCTTCTCGCCCTTGGGGAGGATTCTGCAAGTTTCTATGTTTTAGTACTTCTCCGAGAAGTATTTTATAGTCTGTGATCATGTCTTTTGGTATAGTCTTTTCAAATTCGGTAAGTCCCTGGCTACTTTTCTTGCTTGAGGCGGGGACCTTTTTCAAGGGTCCGTGAGTGGGGCGAGTTCAGACAGTGAATTTCCTAGGAATCCTTCTTCCTACAGGTTGAACAAATTTTGTTCAATGTTAGGTTATATAGTTTTGATAATGCATTTGGGGAAACATGCTCTAATACCACTCAAGTTGTCACACCCCGACTCGGCTTGGTCGGAACCCCATGAGCAACCTGCCACTCCCTTTCTTCTAAGAAAGATTACTCCTTATTGAGATCATAAGGAGTCAGGTGTAATCTTTTGTTCTTGTTTCCTAAAATAACATTACATAAAACTCAATAAATTTTTAAGGGAATTTTAAGCGTACCTAACTTAGGGTTCATCTTAGAGGATTTTTTTTAAGTTTGTCCCCTTTTCTCAAAAGGGTAAAGGGATGAGGTGAGTTTCTACAACTCAGTGAGCGGGTGTTAGGTAGTAAGTTTTAAAAAAAATAGTTCAAATAGTTTATCAAATATTTCTCCCTTTACAAAATGTTAGGGGTTTTCCTCATCTCAAAGAAACATTTCAACACCTCCCCTTCCTCGGAAAGCATTTAGGAAACATTTATACTCCATTTGTCATAAAGGGTATAAACATTTGCTAGTACAATCCCCAATTGTACCCACTTGGGGATCAGTGCGCCTTTGTCGTTCACCTGGATAGAAGTTTGATCACTTCTACCCTGAGTCTGAGTGGACGTTCACACGTCCAACCCTTAGACCCGCAAGTACTTCATGTCCAATAGGAGGACAGAGACCTCATCCTAACCCCGCCCCAGTCTCGTGCGCAAGAAGCTACTCTAAGCTTCATGACTTACTAGCACGACAAACTTCCCTTATGCTCCCTAGGTCATCCATCAGCCCTTGGAACCCATCACTACCCCTTCTTGGGCATCTCGATGGTTTTGAATCAAAGTGCATGCACAAACAATAGTCTTAGCAATCATTAGCCATTATCTTAGGTGCCAACGGACCAATGGCCCCGACACTCGACTTGGGTCTATAGTTGTCTGTCTAACCGGTCCATCAACCTGGTCTTAGAGCACTACCACTAGCCCATCGAGCCTTGTCGGTCCTGATTTAGTATCGTGGCGAGTCACACATAAAGTTATCAGTTATGAAAGTTTTTATGGCTTTTCATCGTTATTCTTGTCTACGGGTTCTAACCCATGCCCACTTGCCTTAGAACCAATTCACAAGTTTTCAAAAGCTGGGTTTTGGCCCTATGAGTTTAAAATTGAGGCTTTTGACCTATTGGAGCTATCCCAGCTCTCATCATAAAAGTCTACCAAATATTTTAAGCATTTACACACAGTTAGGGAGAACATTTCTAGAAAAATGGTTTTGAACATAAAATATACTCATCATCCCAACCGAATCTGATTTCTTCAAATTGCCTTTCAAATGGGGCTAATTGATCATTTTCATGGTGTTAATTGGTCTCTTCACTTCCATACGATCCGACTAAGCTTTGAATTATAATTTTTAGGTCTGAAATGAGCTAAAACAAAGCTTCGCCGAAAAAGTGAATGTATAGAGAGAAAGCTTCACGAACTTACTGTAAGAGGTGCGGTGGTCTTAGCTTTTGATTTGGGAAGAAAGCTCTCATCCACAGGGTCATACTAGGATCAAGAGCCACTGCAATTCGTATTCTAAGCAATGGGGATTTGGTTAGTGAAATTTGGGCACTTTCTCTCTCATGACTCTAACTATTCCGATGAGGAGTAGTCGAATTAACTTACTCTTTCCCTTGAGGAGGCTGGGTGCAGACTGTAGAAGCTAGGGAAAGGCTCAATTTGGATGCAGGTGGTCTGAATTGGACAAATTCATGTTGGACAAAATAGGGTAGCCTTGGATCCTATGGAGCAGCTTCACTATTCAGGCTCGCCGGCTCTTCTTTGGTGATCCTGAGGTCGAATGGAGGGTGTCGTTAGGTAGATGACTTCGTCCTAAGTATGTAGGACTTGAATTCACCTTCTTTGGTTGAAAGAAGTGCCCAAGTCGTAGCTTTGGTTCGAGCTTCGTCGAAAAATTGAGCACGTCGGAGGAGGAGGAGGAGGAGGTTTGAGGTGTGTGGAGGATGAATGGATGGGAGCTCTTTATATAGGGAGCTCGGGGACCCTCTGCTTTACCAATTTCCATATTGGTCGAGCTTATCCTCATCAAAAAATGCCCAAATAGGAGGGAATATTCTCTCATCGAAAATGGAAAGCTAACTTTCCATGATGAACAGTGTCATCGGACAAAGGAGAGAGACAACACTGTTATGCACAAGCTTTACACGTGCGAACCTACCATATAGCGGCACATGATTGGTTGGTTCAGCTGACATGGTAATCCTACTCAGTCGCCGCATCAACCGTTGATCGAACATGTGAAAGCCTCCCATTGGCTGCTTGTGTCTGTGTGGCTGCTAACCAAGCATCCGCTGACTATTGACCGTTGATAAGACACGTGTGTCTCTCTGATTGGTCGGCGTTTTCAGGCGCTGACCAAGCAGCCGACTAGGCACGCTTTGCCATGCATCGTCCATTGATTGGTCGCATGTGCTGACTAGGTGCTGACCTATCAGCGATTCGTTGACCGGCTGGACCGTTGACCGGTTCGTTCCGACCAGGTTTGGTGACCCGAAAATAGAAATTAGCCGGTTCAGGCACGATTTGACTGGTTTTCTAAAAATTAAAAAAAATTTAATTAATCTAAATTTATTTTCTATCAAATGGTGGCCTCAATTTTCCAAATTTACCTTTTTAAGCCACCTAAAAAAATGAATTATTGAACCAATTCATCATGGTTCAATCTCATTCAGTTCCGGTTCACCCTGAATCAGTCTAATTTTCTCTTCCAATTCACTTTATGGTTCTTCCCCATGATTTTTATAACTTTTGGTTTTCAATTTTCCCATTTTAACACTTTTTTACCATTTTTGGTTCATTAAATGACTCGGTTTTCTCATAAAAACTATCATTTTTGTCCCAGTTTTTCTTATCCTTCAAAGTATGGGCTTACATGATCTGACCCAATTGGACTGAAAACTGGAATCAAGTCGAGAATGAGAAAACTAAACCAGATTTGGAAAATCAAATTAGATTTGAGATTTATCCAAAAAAATTTTGAACATTTGATAAAGGATGTGAATCATTCTCGAAAGACCTTTTTTTTTATCAAAAATCAAATACTATAAATAGTTAATTGAGAACTAGTAAAAATCAAGATCGAATCGGTCAAATTGAAAACTCCACGATTTTAAAAAAATTAAAAATTGTCAATCCGAATAATATGTAATTTGTCAATATATTTTTACAAAAATAAATTATATCAAAAACCAGTCAAATTAAAGGTTAATCAACCAATAAATGACCAAAATTGGTCGAACCAGATAGAAAATTCACTAAAAACTAGTTCGAAACAGTGACAAACCGGTTGTAAGATGTGCGACACCACCACGTGTTGTCCCTTCAATCGACAAGAATCCGAAAGCCTAATCTACTTTTCATCATTTGTTGCATCCTGATCTTCGATGGTAATTAATTCTTGCACGGATGGGATCAAAAGTCGAGAATGGAAGTCTCGATTTAGAGACAAAAGCCAAAACTAGGAACGGGACCCCAAGCCGGGAATGGAACCCGAGTCGGGATTTGAAAAGTCATGATTTAGATAATAACCCCATGATGGAAATCAGATAGGGAACCCAATGTCAGAACAATGGATACGATCAGTTCGGGTCAGGCCTATACGGTGAAACCCAAGCCCTCGGGCCACTTGGCCGATTGCTTGAAAAGGGATGTCAACTCATGTAGAGTTGAGCTCTCCGTATTGTGCATTCATCAAATGAAAAGGAGAGACTTCAGAGAGTTCCAACCTCTCATACTTTAAGCACGTTTTAGCATGAAAGTTGTGGAATGCATTTGGTATGCCAAGTGATGGGGAGATAACATGTGTTGCACAAGCTCCCGGTAACGAGGTGCGAGAGGCACCATTATAATGTAGGTCATGAGAGTTATAATATAATTGTGAGTTATACTATTAAAAACTGGTATGGGTGATTGGGTGATGGAGGGTCACCTACACTCTAGAGAAAATGGAGAGAAGACTGGGGAGATACAATTGAGAAATCTCTATATTTTTAGGGACACTCGAAACCTAGTACACCACTGCTACAAATAGATGGTGGGATGAGTAATAAGTGTATGATAATAGGTTGGCGAGATGTGGTAAAGTGACTATGACTCGATGCTTAGAACACTAGTTGTGAGTGCAGTGTAGGTTCGCAACTCATTCGCTACCGTCCTTATCTAGTGTCGTCATGCAGCGCATTATGGGGTATTGTATGAACATGTAGTACTCGAGTAGCCCAGATGTATGCGAACCTAAATACATAAGATGTATGGGTGAGCAATATAACTTCCATCGGGGCTCCGAGGTGCCAAGGCACCGAGTTAAAAAAGTGATACATGTAAAATGTTAGGTGATACATGTAAAATGTTATGGTCATAAGTGCTCCGTTTCAAATACAAAAACCAAGCCAAAGAAATAATTATAGGCAATGCAAGACTTTGACTACTCTAAGGTTTTGATATTATTTTTTATACTGTTTTGATTTAAAGATATTTATTACTCTATAGTTTATATATCACTTGTAAGATCATTTAACGTCTTGTATTATTGACAATTTCTTTCTATAATATAAAATATTAAGGTTTATTAGGTATATGATTATTATTCTAAAATATCTAATTAAACCCAAGAACATTACCCGTGTGATACAAATACAATCTAGTTTTAAAAACTATGCAATGTAGTGAATTTTACTATTTACTCTTCTCTTGATTATTTGACACATGTCAAATATAAAATCTTTTTTTCTAGAATAATAGGTTAAATAATTCTCATTCATGGTTGAGTATCTTTGTCTCATTGATCAACCTAAAGTATCATTTTATAAATTCATCTCAACATATTCAAAAGATGCAATAACAAAAGAGTTAATTAGTATGGATTGAAATCATACATGAAATATAATATCTCGTCCTTCATATAAGAAACCAAATAAATTTTATTGGGTCAAGAAAATATAATATAGTTTCATTAAGACATAAAACATATTAAGATTATAAAAGGAACCCTTTAAAATATGGTTCTTTGAATTGATATTTATTTCATATGACAATGGTAAATGCTCCAATTCAGTATGACTAATACTTATATATTTGGAAAAGGGGAAAAAATCTAAACCTTTGCTGTTGGCCATCTTCACTTCTCTCGGGCTTCTCCCACATCAACCCCATAGAGAAACCGTGAAAAGTAGAAGCTCCGCCATCGCCTGCTCGTCCTTTCAACTCTCATCACCTTCAGCTTCAGCCTCTTCATCTATATAAATAGCACAGGTATCCATAGAAACACAGTTGGAGTTAGAGAGAGAGAGAGGCTAAGTCTCTGAAGTAGCTCAGATTATGGAGTCAGTCCTGATGGTCAACTCGCAGCCTTTGGCGCTTGTCCGCATCCATGCCGCTGCTGTTGGCTCATATCGGAACCCTTTCCTCCCTCTATCATCTACAAGCTTCCTCCTGCCCTTTTCCATTTCGAGTCGGCCGACTCTCCGTTCTCTTCGCTCCGCCTCTCTTCCCCTCCGGGCTACTCTCACCACTAATTCGACACCGGTAAGGCCATCTTATTTTCGTAATTTAAACCTCTATCTAAAATTAAGTGATGCTTCAGCTGAATTTCCACTTTCTACGACTATGTAATTCACCGTTACCTTTTAGTATGATCACAATATTTGCGATTTTTATGACATCCTAGGCCTGCTTCAATCTCTTTGCTTAGGAAGAACATTGAGGTGATTGTTGTATACATTAGATAGGTCACTCTTGACGAAATTTTAACATAGAGCCATTTTTATTTGTGGTGCGATTAGATCCCAATGGATCTTGATTCCATTGTTAAATGATGTTGATGCATTATGGTTGTTGAATTTTGTGAATATCTCAATCGTAATGGATCTTTTACTCCTTCATGTATTATAATAAAGTTACCATTTCCCTATTGTTTTGGGATATCCAGTTTGATTATATACTAAAATATATCATGTATCCATGGTTTCTGTTTATGGACAGCCAAGAAATGGAATTTATACTGTAGGTGAGTTCATGACAAGGAAAGAGGACTTGCATGTGGTGAAAGCCACAACAACTGTAGACGATGGTATGTACAAGCTATTTATATTTTAGTACTACATAGATATATATTTGTTTGTCTTGGGAGTTTCTAAAGCCTTCTTTTGTTGTCAGCTTTGGAGATGCTGGTCAAAAACAGAATCACTGGTTTCCCTGTAATAAACGATGACTGGAAGCTGGTAATTTATAATTTTGTGTTTGCTTGGATGACCATATACTGCACTCAATCATTATCTAATTTTGTGGAAGGTCTGGTTTCTCAGCTTTTATTCATGAGTGAATTGGTGAAGATATATCTCAAAATTTCTTGAGTTCTTTTCATGTGTCTATTAGATGATAGCAGGTGAATGTTTTGTTTTATCAGAATCTTTTCTGCAGGTTGGTCTTGTTTCTGATTATGATTTGCTAGCATTGGACTCTATATCAGGTACTGTGAACAGCTTCTTAACCAAATATGAAGTTTGGATTTCTTTTATCCTTTTGTCACATCTTAGGATATGATATGATAGTTTGAACTGTTACATTCCCCCATTGATTTGAGAATTACACAATCTAATGGACAACAAAGATAACAATCAGCTACCTATTATGGTTACTTTTTTCATGTATGCAAGCTTGCAAGTTGATATGTGTTATTGGGTTGATTCATAATAAAGTTGCCATGCATAATGTATCCTTATCCTTTCTCAATCATTAATAAATATATAATGTAGAATTGAATTTATGTAACAATTGTTTATGTAGAAGTTGATTGATATACAAGAATCTATCATTGGACCAAACATATGGGTGTAGGAATGAGATTGTAAATTTAATTCAAGTTTTAGAGCTAGAGAATCAATTAAAATGCTGACATTTGACATATAAGATGTTTCCCTCTCTCCCGTATTTAAGAGATTAAGATTATGCAGAGGTATAGCACAAATTGTCTCTGATGGGATTTTGTGGTTTGTGCATGATTTCATAAACTTTGAACTATATAATTATCACAGAAAACCCTCATCATATTCGTATTATGTTTTCTATTTTATATGCAATTAGCACTTTTGCAGGTGGTATGGCTGATAACGACATGTTTCCTGAGGTTGACAGCACCTGGAAAGTATGTCTGGCTTTTCTTTTACATAGTTATGATATTGCTAGTCTGATTTTGCAAGTTTTGACAATAAGCACCAATATTTTTGAGAAAGCCTTAAAAGTCAATAAATTGCTCCATTTATATCAGTAGCATGACATGATGAATTCCAGAAGAGATATCACCATCATATAATTGACTGTATCACGTGTAATTCTCAAGAATCCAGTGGCAGCCTGAAATAAATGGAGCCATTCTGAAGTTAGGTTTTCTCCTTGAGGGTTACATCTCTCACTTTACTGTAGCACCACATCTGACAGAGAATGGATTGACATGAGGAACCTGACCCCTGTGAAATATAGACTATATGAAAATTAATGGCTGTGGATTAAATCATTTACCTGGTTCTGGGGAAGCATGAACTTTCCTTTTCTCATTTAGTTGCCTGTACTTCTCTGGGCATTTATTTAATGTGACCCAACAAATGCCAATTTTATCTTGTAGACCTTCAATGCGGTACAGAAGTTGCTTAGTAAGACCAACGGACAAGTTATTGGTGATTTGATGACTCCAGCTCCAGTTGTTGTTCGAGAAAGCACAAATCTTGAGGATGCTGCAAGGTTTTTCGTATTTTATCTCAGCATTTACTTCTCTTATCTTTGTTGCTATCTATTTACATTGTTCTCTGATGCCAGAATATTGCTTGAGACAAAGTATCGGAGGCTCCCAGTTGTTGATGCTGAAGGCAAGCTAGTAAGCCTCTCGAATCTTTGGTCCAAAAGTTTCATGATTAGTTCTATACTCATTATGGTTCTCAAAGTGGCCCATATATATTGAAATGATTAGGTGGGGATCATCACAAGAGGGAATGTCGTGAGAGCTGCCCTTCAAATAAAGCGTGCAACAGAACCGAATGCCTAATTCAGTAAGATTTCCCCATGGTAGGCCATCCAGTTCTACAAAAGGATGTTCCACGGTAAAAGTAGGAGCTGCATCTCTTGTGCTGCTGCATAATGATATTGCCTGATTCAGTATTTGCGTAGTATTGGATTGTTCATTTTGCATAGTCTGAGTTTAGGTGCAAAATTGTATCAACATGTGAGAACTGTTTTTTCTTAATACATGGTTATGGTGAGAACTGTCCTGGGTAATGGTACAATGTGGTCATCCCAAGTGTTAGGATGGTGAGAACCATCGATTTTAACTCTGGTCTTGTGTGCAAGTACACCTCTTGAATAGTTGAAGATGCTTTGATTTTTCTAGGAGTGCCTAGTCTTGGTGAGAATATGATATTGTGGAAATCAAATTTGAGTTTGTAAAAGGATTTTTAGAAGTTAGAAATTATGGTTTTTCGGTAGTTTGAAAACAATTGAGTTAGTTACTGAAATTAGGGCTATACATGCTTGTACAAATGACTCAAATGATAATAAGAAAGGTTAGTAGGCTTGTATGAGCTGCTCTTCCTTTGATCCTAGAGTTTGAGAGTTCCATCTTGGTTTGTGGGTTATCCTTGAACGTCGAGTGAGTCGAGGATTGTGAGGGTAAACTGACTTGGAGTTGTGTTGCCAAGGACAAAGAGTGGTCGAGGTGGACTATCAGAGTCGACCTAACCTGCAAGAAAATGTACCTTGCATTGAAAGCAATACAATCGATTGGAAACGCATGGATTAAAGTAAGAACTTCCATTCACCATAGTCTTTACATCAAGAAATCGGGCTCGTATAGTGCTAGCATCTTCAAAACATTAATAGCTCACAATGAAAGAAATTCGGAAATAGCGGGAGACCAGATGAATCACATGACATGTCATCATTGGAAAGTAACAACATTACTAACAAAATGACATTGGAAAGTAACAACATTACTAACAAAGTTATTCCATGGCATGTCATCATTGAAAAGTAACAACATTACTAAGAAGGTAAGAACGTTATTCCAAAGTTCCATGGCTTTTGTGACCAAGGCAATCATATGAAGACAGCCATAAGGGAGGAGGAGACTAATTTTGAGTATAAGTAATCCATGATTTGAAATAAAAGATTTTCAAGTAAATAATTATATGTATTTGTCTAACAAGACAATTGTATAAACAATTGTCCATGCGTTTTGAGATGTAATATGGGACATTATGAAATAGAAATTTCACGGGTCTTCAAGGTGAGAAGAGCACTCTTATAAGCCTCAAGAAAATAATTTAATGTTATAAATATTAAATAATGAGAAAGTGTGGTCAGAGTGATCAATCCACCACTCTCCCAGTTTATTAAGGGTTTTGTGACCAAGGCAATCATATGAAGACAGACACGAGGGAGGAGGAGACTAATTTTGAGTATAAGTAATCCATGATTTGAAATAAAAGATTTTCAAGTAAATAATTATATGTATTTGTCTAACAAGACAATTGTATAAACAATTGTCCATGCGTTTTGAGATGTAATATGGGACATTATGAAATAGAAATTTCACGGGTCTTCAAGGTGAGAAGAGCACTCCTATAAGCCTCAAGAAAATAATTTAATGTTATAAATATTAAATAATGAGAAAGTGTGGTCAGATACTCGTGATCAATTCGCCACTCTCCCAGTTTATTAAGGGTTTTTCCTTCTTTTAAACTGTAAGGAGTAAGCCGACCTTTAAATCTGTATCTTTCCTGAAATAATATTAATCAAAATTGCATAAAATTTAAACTTATCATACATTTCTTACAAGTGTGGTTAACTTGATGTCTTTGGGTAGACTTTCCCTAGGTTACTTGAAAAAGGGTATAAGGGAGGGGATGAGTTGAATGACTTAGTGAATGGGTGATTAAAATTTGACTTTCAGAAAATAGTTTGAATTAAAGTGTGTCAGACTCCTTATTTTTTTAAAAATATTTTATTCTCAAAATCTTGGTTTTCATAGCCATTTCTTATCGTTAACCACAAATGGTGTGTTTATCAACCAACAAATACCCTTCATCAAGAAGGGAACATACATTCGCAGGGCAGCACGTCCACTACACCCACTTGTGGAGTCGGAGCGACTTTACCGACCATCTAGATAGAAGCCCGTCCACTTCTACCCTAAGAATGAGTGGATGTACGTGACATCTGACCCTCAATCCCGTAAAGAAACTCCGTGTTTGTATGAGGATAGAGATCTCATCCCGACCCCACCTCAGTCTCATGCGCATGAAGCTACGTCGAGCTTCCCTAACTGCTGGCACAACAATCTACCTTTATCTCCACCATATCGTCTAGTAGCCCCTAGGATGCATCACTACCCCTCTTGGGCGTCTTGAAGGTGTCATACCTCAGTGCATATACAAAACAACAGTTTTCCTTAAAAGCCATTTAATCTTTGGTGCTACTGGTCCAATGGCCCCGACCCTCAACTCGACCTGCAGCTGTTTGTCTCGATTGGTCCATCAACTTGTCTTATCGCACTGCCACCAGTCCATCGAGTATGTCGATCCTGCCTTGGTACCATGGCCAAACACATCATTCATTTAAAATTTTCATGGCTTAAACTCATGTTTGTTTACGAGCTCCTGTTCATGCCAACTGGTCTTGGGCACACTATACAAAAATTTCAAAATTAGACATATTAGCCCCCAAGTTCCAAAACTGAGGTTTGAGTTTGGTCATTTTGGAACTTGTGGGGCTAAATGCCTGATTAGGGGCAAAATCGATTAAATTCCCTATATAAAGAGCACGCCTGCACTCGTCTTCTTCATCTCACAAATGAGCAAAGAAGGTGAAGTGTTCCAGTTTTCGATAGCAGCAACCTAGAGCTCTAATAGCAGGGCTTTCTTTGACCTTTGAAGCTACAATTGGTGTCCCTAGACTCTCACCGGTAAGATATCGAAGCTTTCTCTCTCTAGACTAAGATTTCAGGCGAAGCTTTGTTTAAGCTCATTTCTTAGCCAAATGAAGTGTTTCAAAGCTTGAAATGATGATGGAGATATAGGAAAGATGATTCAAATCATGAATGGGGACAATTAACCAAGTTTTGGTGATCAATTGAACAAAATGATGTTTTGGGGACCAAATTGCAATTTAGGAAAAAAAATTGGGCAATTTGGTGATTTTTAGAAAATTGGGGGTCAAATTGTCATTTAAGGAAATTTTGGGAATTTTTATGAAATTAACTCCCAATTGAGGCCCAATTGGGCAATTGGATGAAATGGAGGGCTAATTAGTAATTTTTAAAAATTTAAGGACCAATTGGCAAGTTTTAAAATTTAAGGACCAATTGGCAATTTTGGAAAAATTGAGGGCCAATTGGTGATTTTGGAAAAACTAAGGACCCATGAAGGAAAATGGGAAGTCCTAGGGACTTAATTGAAATTAAAGAAAGATTAGGGATCTAAATGTAAACTTATAAACTTTAGGGATCTAAATGCAGTTAAGGAATAATGTGAGAACCTATGCATAAATACACGAAAGTATGAAGCCTCTTATGTCAATTCTCATGATGTGGATACTCGTACCATGTATGAGCTAGTTGTCCAAGTACCTGTGCAAAGGAGCACATCACGAATTGAGATCTCACCGGGACGACCACGTCACTGTTACCGGGTGAGTGTGAAATCTATAACATCAGTTCTGATTGGGACGATGGCTTTGCCTCTAAATTAGTTTTCTCGGAATTTGCCTCCCCTGACTATGTGACTCTACTTAAAATATTTGGGAGTTAATTCTAGGACTTAGGCTCGATGATATAAGTGGGCCCAAGGCCGATGGGCACAGGTAAAGACTCGTTAAGAATGAGCATGTTATTAACTGCTAAAAGTCTTGATAATGGATAATATTGTATGATACCCACCGAGCCAAGGTTGGGATGTTGGACTTGTTGGGCCGAATAGCTACTAAGTCAAAGTTGGATCATCGAACCTGTTGGGCTGGTGTGCATGAGCCGAAGCCAAACCAACATACCCTTGGGCTAGAGGGTCAAAGATAATGACTATAAATTAATAAGATTCTTGATTGTGCATGCATGTGATGCGGGATCATCGAGACATCTGGTAAGAGGTAGTGGTGGTCCCAAGGGCTGTTGGATGACCTAAAGAGCATAACGGTGGTCCGTCATCCAGTATATCGAGAAGCTCTACAAGCTTCCTGTGCACGAAGATCGAGGCAACAGGAGGAAAGAGGTCTCGTCCCATAAAGCGGACACGGAGTGTGGTAGGGGTTTGAGGGTCGGATCTTTGAATGAGATCTCAATTCCAGCGAGGGTTTCATTCGTGAGGTCCACTCAAATTGAGGGTAGAGGCTATTAACCTCTATCAAGGTGGACGATAAATGCGCTCCGGTTCATAAGTGGAACGGTCGGAGACTGTTCTACAAACGTATGATCACTTACTATGATAGAAAGGGCGGTTGATAAGTGGATGTTATGCGAACGATGGCTAATGAATTAAGCAACTAAATTAAAAGAAGCGATCATTGTAGAAATTTCCCTCACTGAGTGTGTATATATATATATATATATATATATATATATATACTCACTCTCCTCCTCTCACCCTTTCAGGAATATTTAAAAGAATAAGGGACAAGAGAGAGACTTAAAGCTCCAAGTAAAGGCTTGGACCCTCAAGAGTGTGTTCATGAGGGGTCCAATATAAGGGAAGGCAACATTAAATAAGGTAGAAAGAGTGGAGGAAAAGCCTAAGGACTATAAGGGATTAAGAGAAAATAGGAAACCAAGAGGGATGGGGTTTCCTCTAAGAAGCACCAAGTTGAATGAAAGATAACCAAGGGGAGAGGTGAGGTACAAGAACCCCCTCATAAAGAGTGAACACGAAAAACCTCTTCAGGTAACTCTAGGATAAGATACGATAAGAGTGAAGAGTGGAAGAAGTGTGCTAGGAAGAGAACTCTGGAGGAATGTATAAGTACCCTTGAATGAATTATTGATAGAAAGATGGACCTAACGTAAATTGCTAGGAATCCACCGACAATAAGGAACTACTCGAAGAAAGGATAAGGAATAAAAAAGGGAATTAGTGGATGGAAAGGATTAAGGGCAGATAACCATACCTATGTCAAAAAGGTGTAAGGAAGGAAAGATGGAAAAGCCTTCAAGAAGCATTAGGAAGGTGAACATGGAAATCCCAGGACGGAAGTCCCTAAGAAAAAGGATGAAGGTAGGAAGTGAGACCATGAGATGAAAATTTCCAAGCTAAAGAACTGAAGGGTAGATCATAAGAGGATTTACCCGAAATAAGAGAACCAAGAAGGGGCATAAGTAGTTAAGGATGTCTCTGAATGATAGGTGTGACTTGCTTTGGCAAAAGGAGAGTAGTCAAGTAGGAGACAAAGAGAAATAACTATGACGGATTAGCAAATAGTAAGGACTATACACTAAAAAGGACAACGAGATAGGTATTGAGGATGACTAAACTCAAAGGACAACTGTTCTAAGACAAGTGACCAAGGAGAATAGTGGGGATGAGGTAGTTAACGAATTGACCCTCTATAATACCATAAATTTGACATGAGAAAGGAAGGGAAATGTACAAAGGTCAAAACATTGGAAAGGAAGAATGAAGAAACTCTTGAAGAACTAAATGACCGGGAACGAATCGACGACCAAACCCAAGCCACGGAAGGGATTAAGTAAGATTAGAAGGGGATGGAACAACCTCGAAAGGAAAAAGACTAAGAACCCTTCACCAATAGGAATAAAAATCGTAGTTAATAACAAGTTAGTATAAAGACGATGATAATAGGATGTGCTAGCAAAACTCCCCAAAGTAAGGATCAGTCGGATGGGATGACATAAAGGATATCATGAGGTCAACTTAATGTTAAATAACCAAGAAGATGAAGGAAAGAGGAAATCCGAGGGAAATAGGAGGAAGCCTACCAAGGAAGGGAGCCATGAAAAGGCATACATATTCCAATGGAGAAGTAGGGAACCCAACTAAAGTTGAATGAAGGAGAAAAGTTTCAAATAGAATACAAGTTGGGAATAAAGGACCAGTTACCAGGGAAGTTTACCCAGAACCCAAGGAGTAAGTTAAAACTCAAGGAACGAGTAGAGAAAGAGATAGCATCGAAAGATGTCATATAAGTAAGAT
This sequence comes from Trapa bicornis, assembly GCA_030064425.1. NCBI lineage: Eukaryota > Viridiplantae > Streptophyta > Magnoliopsida > Myrtales > Lythraceae > Trapa > Trapa bicornis. Next base: position 8,555,712 of record CM057761.1, on the reverse strand, counting down.
AGGGGTCGATTGCCCATAATAAAGACATAGAGGAAAGACTAATTAAGAAACCTTGGGAGAATTAAGCTTCAAATTAAGAAGTGAATAATTGAAATGACCACGGACATCAAGACTTGTCATGGTCCACATTCACTTAATGGAACCTAAAGGATGACGGCTCGACATAGTGTGGAATACAAGAAATAAGACCCGAAAACCTGAAATTCATTGGATAGGGAATGAGGGATGGGATGGGAATTTTAAGATAAGGAAGGATTAAAAGCAGGCAAATGTCCCCAAAATAAAGAGAGTGTAGGAAAGTAAAGGGAAGGAACTTTAAAGAAACTAAAAAGAAGATCGAAGGTATAACCCTAAAATGGAAGCCTCTACCTAGAAGAACATAGTAGAGAATGAAAACCATAAAATGGGAGACCTCCCCAAAACAAGGAATCAATACGTAGACCGAAAAAAGGTCGACTCGAAATGAGAAATGGTGAACGATCACAAGCAAGCAAGAAAGGATGGAGGAAAGGAAAGCCCCTGAGTAAAAGACGCCAAAGTAAATGAGGAAGGACATAAGTGACAAAGGATCTCAATGTGTCAATAAGCAGGAAATCCAATGGTTGGAACCAAGGAAAACCATAGGAAAGTTGGTAAAGAATGAATAGATAAATGGAACTGACACGATTCTAATATTAAGAACATTTAAGGACAATTGGACTACATAGGAAGTAGTTGGGAAACACTACCAAGTAGTAGGAATGAACAGAGCCCTACAACTCCTGAACAGAAGGAATGGAATAAACCGTTATCAATGATACACATTCTGGAAACCATAAGGGGCAAAGATAATTTCAGAATAGATCATATTGTAAGAAACATTTAGTGCCAATAGTTCCAAGCAAGGTGACCCAAGTAGGACCAAGTTCGATGACCAAACCTAAGAAATGGAGCCAGAATTGTGGTAAACCAAAAATGGAGGAAGGGCCAAATAAGATAAGGAAGAAAGTATATCAAAACCCACAGGATTAAGGACAAAGAGTTAGAAAGGATGTGGAACTAAGAGCATCAACAATCCAGGAAATGAGGGGAAAATAAGGACAATCGGATGCATATGGAACATCTAACCCAATGAGACGAATAAAAATCCTTAAGAAGAAGAGTATTACCCTAAATAGAGTAAGAAGTAGACCTAAGAAGGTAACTTGGGGATGGGGAAGTTTGGACATGACCGATCGTGATATACACCATGGTGTGGGTGGAAAACATAAAAAAAGAAAGACTTGTCAAGTACGTGGCTAAAGGACCAAGTGAGAGGAATAGCCAAAGTGATAGCATGCCGAGTAAACCCCAGGAGGACATCAAGGAAAGTCACTCCTAGTGCTAATGATTGAGGACAGTTTTGGGGACAAAAACCCAAAAAGGAGGGGAGAGTTGTAAACCCCATCCTTTAAAGATAAGAAAACCGGGGAAAGAATCGGTCAACTTAAGAGAGAAAATCGAACCGGTTCATGAACAGAAAGGGTAAAATGGGAAAACAAAAAACCCCAAGTTACTCAAAGAGTCATAAAAAGCATGGAAAAGAACCTTGGGACAATTGGGAAGAGAAAATAAGACCGATTCAGGGTGAATCGGATTAAACCATACTTGAACCAATTCCTAAATTTATTTTTCTTGGTGGCTAAAAATGATCAAATTGGGGAATTGAAGCCACCATTAGATGGAGAATGAATTTTGAAAATTTTTAATTTTGAGAAAATCGGTCGAATCGGGCCTGAACCGGCCGATTTACGTATTGAACCCAGTCGGACCAGTCCAGTTCGATTCAGAATAGTGTCATCTTCTTCCTCTAGATGATAGCAATGTTCATTCAATGCAGAAATGGACAATGCCGAAGAAGCTTAAATTGCTCTGATCATGCCATTTCAGGGCGAGGATAAGCTTGACCAAAATGGAAAGTAGTTGGACAGAGGGTCCCCGAGCTCCTTATATAAAGAGCTACTCTCCATTCATCCTCTACACACCTCAAATCTCCATTCTCACTCAACAGATCCAATTTCCCACAAAGATCGAACCAGAGCTCTGATATAGGCCTTTTTCTTTGCCTCATGAAGCAAGGTCAGGTTCTAAAGACTCCAACAGAAGTCAGCTACCTCACAGCAGCCTCCATTCGACTCGAGCACCGTCGGAGAAGCGTTGGCATAATCAAACAGTGAAGCAGCTCCAAAGGACCGTAGCTGCCCTATTTTGGCTGAGCTAAGTTCGACCAAATTTAGCAATCCTCCAGCCAAACCAAGCCCTCTCGACACCCCTACGACCCTCACACGACCGCAACACAGCTGAAAGGTAAGCCAATTTGGCCCTCCTCTCTCATTTCTGGTCAGATTTAGAGAGAGAAAGTGCAAAATCTCACTGATGAAATTCTCTCTCGATTTGATATCAATTGTAACAATTCTTGATCCTAGGAGGAACTTCAGGACGAGACCTACCTGCCCAGATAGAGAGTTCGGATCACCGCACCTCCCACGGTAAGCTTTCAAAGCTTTCTCTCTCTACGAATAATTTTCTAGTGAAACTCCGTTTGAGCTCGTTTTGGCCTCAATTCATGCGATTTAAAGCTCAATTGAATTGTATGAAAGTACAGGAACTGATTTATACCTCCAATTGAAGCAATTAACCCCGATTTGATGGCCAATTTGAAGAAATCAAATTCGGTCGGTTTGAAAGAGGAAAATTTTATGAAAAATTAGGGATTTCAAAAAATTGATGGACCTCTTTGCAATTTCCCAAAATTGAAGGTCAATTGGCCTTGAAAAAGATGTTGGAGGACCAATTGGTCAATTTTTGAAACATTTGGGGTTAAATTGCATTTTTTGGAATGTATGGGCAAAATGGTAATTTTTTAAAAGTTGGGGACCAAATTGGAAATTTGGAAAATTTGATCCCCTCAAAGGGAATTTTAGAAATCTTGGGACTCAAATTGGGCAGAAGTTGGCATTAGGGACCTAAAGTTAAGAGAAATGATTTTTAGGGACTTAAGTGCAATTTATCAATAATATGTGAGCCTAGGCTTTTATGCCAAACCGTAATTGATAAAGCCGTCCAAACCGTATAGGGACAAGTGTGACAGGAACGCAAGAAAGAGAAAGCTCGCATAGACTTGAAAAACTGACCAAAGACGAACACGTCACGGTTATTATGTGAGTAGGCATATTTACATCATACTCGGTTGGAATGATTAGCACTTTATAAATGAAAAACCACTTGTAAGTGGGACTTTAACATCATACCCGGTTGTGGTGATGGACGATTTAAGCTAAAATCTGCTTACCGGTTGTAAGTAGAGGAAATCATACATAGTTGGTATGATGAACTTCCTTGAAGGAAGGAGAAACCCGCTTGCCGATTATAAGTAATGATATCATCACACCTAGTTGGTGGGATGAAGTGAAAATATATTTTTGTCAAAAGTGTTCTCCCCTGACTGTGTGCCAATGCTTAAACTATTTGGGAGACCTTCTTGACGGGAGCTAGAACCGCTCAAATAGGCTAGTGGCCTCAATTTTTGAACTTGTGGGGCTAAATGCCCAGTTTTGGAAAAATCGCGTGCAGTGGGCCCAAGCAAGAGCTCATAAACAAACTTGAGTTATAAAAGCCATGAAAATTTCTAATAAAATAATTGTGTGATTTCGTCATGGTATCGAGTCAGGACCGATAATACTCGATGGACTAGCGGTCGTGCGTCAGGGCCAGGTTGACGGACCGACCTAGACAAACAGCTGCAGGTCGAGTTAAGGGTCGGTGTCGTTGGACCAATGGCACCAAAGATAAATGGCTATATGTGAAAACTATTGTTTTGTTCATGCACTTGTGGTGTAGGACCATCAAGACGCCCAAGAGGGGTAGTGATGGATCCTAAGGGCTAATGGACGACATGATAGAGATAAGGGCAGTTCATCATGCCAGTCAGTAGGGAAGCTTGGAGTAGCTTCTTGTTCACGAGACCAGAGTGGTGTCGGGATGAGGTCTTTGTCCTCATATGGACATAGAGTGGTATTCGGGTCTAAGGGTCAAATGTCGAGAACATTCACTAAAACCCAAGATAGAAGTGGATGGATTTCTATCTTAGTGGCCAGTAAAGACGCTCTGAGCCACAAGTGGGTGCAATGGACGGGTTGCACTTGCGAATGTGTGTTCCCTTCCTGATAAATGGCGTGTGTTGTCTGTTAAACACACCTAATATGGAAATGGGAAAAGGGTTTTGAAAACCAAAATTTTGAGGAGAAATTATTTTAAGGGAAACGAAATACCTTGGCATAATTTAAATTAAATTACTTTTCTTAAAAACTCACTTCCAACACCTGCTCACTGAGTTGTAGAACTCACTTCCTCTTTTATACCCCTTTTTAGGAGTAAAGAAACATGACCAAAGAAAACACGAGAATGTACCCTCCATCAGGTATGCTTAATGTCACTTTAAGCTTGCATATTTCTTGATTTATGTTAATCTAGGGAACAAGGTTTAAATTACGTCTGGTTCCTCTTGATTAAAAGAAGAGGAAACCCCTCTTAAACCAAGGGAGCGGCGGGTTGATCATGGGGATCCGACCAAACCGGGTTGGGGCCTGACAGTATCCCTATCGGCCATTGACAGTGACATGTGGCATGTTATGATTAGTACATTTTAAATACGTAAGATACGTAAGATTTCCCTTTTGATGCACATTTCCACTACCACGTGTCAACATCTAATTGCTCGAGGCTATCCAATGTGGCTCTGCTACGTGTCGACCTTTGATTGGTTGGTCATTCCACATACATCTCGTTGGACATTGACGTGGCACCCTTGCCATGTGTCCATTCCCCATTGGTCGATCGTTGCTGAGGTGGATTTCCTCCTTTGGCCATTGACTGAGGGCACATATCACACCTTGATTGGTCAGCACTTCCAGGCTGATTATGCACTGACAAGGCGCACTTCGTCGCGTGTTATATGCTGATTGGACACACATGCTGACTGGGAGCTGACCTGGCAGCGTTTTGTTGACCGGTTGGACCATTGATCGGTTCGGTCCGACCGGGTTCGACGACCCAAATTCGAAAATTGGACGGTTCAAGCCCGATTCGACCGCATTTTCAAAATTTAAAATTTTCTAAATTCTTATAAAATCATTTTATATCTAATGGTGGCCTCAATTTCCCAATTTGATATTTTTATGCCACCTAGAAAAAATAAGTCTTTGAGCTAATTCTACACGGTTCTTCCTAGTTCAATTTGGTTCATACCGAACTAGATCTGAACCGATTCAGTTCTCACACCCATTTTCCTTTACGATTCCTTCTCAAAATGTTTGGATCCTTATCGGTCACTTAGGGTTTCGTATTTTCCTATTTGACCCTTACTCATACATTTGGGATAGGTCGAAGCTTGATTTTTACACAAAATTTCCCGTTTCTCTAGCTCGATTTTCTTATTATGTGAAGACGGGGTTTACAAAAATTGTCTCGATTGAAAGCTAAGGTTATGGAGTTCTTTGGGTGATGGCATATATAAGTCTTGCATAGTACTTCACGATACTTTGCTTTTCAAAAATATTTTCACATCCCAAAAATCAAGTTCGAAAAATGATTTTAGCTCTAATACCACTTTAGTTGTCACACCCCGACCTGATTTCTCAGGTCGTACCTATAGAAAATTGTGTTTTCTTAGGGACTCAAAACTATTTCCTTTCATCTACACTTATGTTATTCCAGTTACTTATATTACTATTAGCAATATTTGAAAGAAGTTTAGTCCTCTATTGTTAAATGTAGGACTGCATCTTGTTTGAGTTATTCAGAATGCTACCATTGGCTACTATGGATCCTGTATTAGTTCATTCTCATGAAAGGTTTACAAGTACTCGCCATACAGTTGGGAAAATGGGTGAACTTTATGTAATTTCCAAGGAATTTCTAATGTATGAGTTTGGGTGATTATTTATTCTTCTTATTGTTGTACCATAATTGTACAATCCCTTTTCTTAGGCTGATTAGGTCATGTTGTTCTTTTTTTATTCATTATGAATAGTGATGGGGTTTGACTCAACCTTCCTTTAACTGTTGTAATAAACCCCTTTTATATATATATATATATATATTCTCACACATATATATACATATATACCACGCATGTATATATGCACATTTAATTTAAATACTTTCATCTTGACCAATTCAATTGAAATTAATTATTATTTAATTTATTCAATCCAAGTTATATAATTCATTATACATGATTTCTCTCAAAATTTTTTAGTTCGAGAAAATACAGTGTTACATAACAAGTGATTCAACTTATGATTGCATAGAAGATTGGGACAACATACCTAAGTCCAGAGGTGGAGACGAGATAAGTGTTGGGAGGTGCACAGTAGGAGGAGAGGAAGGCATGCATGTGAGACCAGAGAAAGCAAATGGAAAATAGATTCATCAAAGTGGACTATGTGACAGATAAATATGTGTTATGTGTGAGTATCAAGACAACGATATTCGAGATAATTGAAGGAATACCCCAGAAACACAGGGAGTAGAATGAAGTTGAAGTTTGTAAGAAAGATAGGGGCGAAAATAAGGAAAGTAACGATAACTAAAAACCTAAAATTGCATATAATTAGGAGTAGAATGATGAACTACCAAATAAGGGATCAGAAGTTGAGAGATCTTGTGGGAATGTGATTGATAAGGAATGAATCAATCTCAAAGGCGAACAAACAATATTTGGTGGGAACATGAGAGTGAATAAGAATAGTGTAACTCATATCAATAATGTGACGATGCTTGCATTCAGTAGACCCATTTTGTTGATGTGTGTATAGGCAGGAGATCCGATTAACAATACATGTGGATTGTAACTCAGATTGAAAATCATTAGAGATAAATTATTTAGCACCTTCAGAGTGGAGAGATTTAATGTGTTGACTAAGTAAATTTTCAACTTGTAAACGGAAGGTACGAAAATAGAAAAAACAAAGAAAACATTGTTTTATAACAAAATACCATAAAATTTTGATATAATCAACCAAGAAATGAACATAATAATGGTGACTTGTATAGTAAATAATGAGGGATAGTCCCTAAATGTTCGTGTGAATTAATTCGAGAGTATGGGCACTATTATGTTAAGTGACTGTAAATGGTTATTAAGTAATTTTTCCACAAGAGCATGAGTTACAAAATGGTAAAGGGGAAATATTATTTATTGAAAAATGTTGAGAAAGCACACGACTCATAATTTGAAAAGAACGGTGACTCAAACGTTGATGCCACTAAGGAACATATTTGATGCGACTAATACAAGCCATAGATGAAATATTATGACGAGTGCACAAATAGTAGAGACCTTCCTTACTACTCCCGCAAAGTAAATGAGAAAAGTGATTTTTTATTAGAAAATGAATGGAATATAATTCAAAATAGTATATATTGTCTTGGGTGAAGTGAAAGACAGATAATAAGTTGAGAGAAATTTGGGAACATAATAAATATGAGTAAGTGAGAAATGTCGAGGTTAAATAGGTAGATCCATAAGAGATAATAGGTAAACTTGTCACGCCTCCAATCATGAGGTGCTAAAGAAGTGTCGAATAATTCTGAATAGACAAGTGTGACAACTCATTAGTAATATGACTAGTAACACATGAATCGACATATCAGTCTAGATGATGTGGACTCAGTCCGTGTCCATAGGAGAAGTGGGCATGGGCAATAGAGGATGTGAGCTTTAATTCATATGACGGATAATGATGGGTCTAAGTGGCTAGTGAGCCCACATAGCTAACATATCACACTATAGGAAGAGGTAGGCTTGGGTGAGGTCTGTCCAAAAGGAGAAGTGAGTCGAATTGCATAATGCATAAGTGGTTGAGCGTCCATCTGACGCGGGCCGAAACTTGGCCCAGATTCGTGCGACCAAAACCACTACAAAGAAAAATGTCCACGATTTTCAGGGATCTTTCCCCCAACTTCTATCAGTTTCTCCCTTGTGTGCTCCCCTACCTGTCATGTACATAGTCAAATAATTGATATATTTGTAGTAAATTTGTGATATTGTTCAGCCAAATATTATAATTAGTATTGTCTAACTTGATAGATAAAGTAGGCAGTGAACTAAGAATAATTACTGCAGTATAAGAACTAGTTGTTGTAGAGAATGATGAGAAGATTGCTAACACATGGAGAATAGTGGATTATGTTTAAAATTATTCAATAGGAACTCAGAAATGCAATAGAGTAATGGATGAGTACTTCTAAGCGTGTTTTGAATATTAAATGCGAAAAGAATGTTGTGGAGGTTTTAATATAACTATGATACCATAAACAAATAAAGAAAAACTAGAAAGGAAATAGTTCAGTTAACAGTTATATAAGATTGTAAATTATAGTGCATTATTTAGTGGAATCCCTATTTATATATAATTTAGTCTAAAAAAATTATAAAATATTAAATATATATATAATTAATATAATAATTTATATTATAAATCCAAATAAATATATACCATCATTAAATTAAGGAGCGTTTTAGACATTGGCAAATCCATCAAAGGCAACCTAACTAGAGACGGAAAGTAAGCTTACGCATATGTACAAATATGACTAGAGTTTAAATAATTGTTTTAATATCCTACCTCACACATGATTAGTCATTAATTTTGAAATGTGCAAAAATAGCTATGATAATATATATACTGCTGCTGATATCATTTACTAGGCTTCTATGTCTGCACTTGTAATAAAAAAAATATAGAAACGCAGTTTTGTAGATAAATAATCGACTTACATTTTTTCTATTAATAGATCACTGATTATTGATAAATACAAAACATTGAATTCAAGAATATTGAAGGAAGCGTTTTTGTTATTAGTGTCCATGATAATCAAAGCTATCTCCCAACAATGAGTGTTTTTACTATTATTAAATGATCACACATTTTGATGATGTGGTAAAGGCTAAAATGTGTGTGACACATTCATCTTTATGTATCTTCACATATGGGATGCTCCACATTTCCTCTTTATTCATTTTATTTTATTTAAAATATTTATTGTATCACTTTCATCTTTATTTTATGTAGTTATCATAAAATTTCAGACCATCTCCAACCTTTAGGCTAAGGAATGAGATATCAATGTTGCAACATTTCTTTCCTCCATCTGGTAGATTTCATATAATTCAAGAAATTATCCACGTAACTTTCTTGCAATTCCTGGTCTCCGAGGAGTTCCTCCATCTTCTTTGCGTTTTCTCTGTAACACCTGCCCTGCTCTTCCACCATAACTAGTCTCAGTGACTCCGTTACAGAATCGCTCGTGAAGGACCCGTCTAACTCATTCCTCGGGATAGGTACCCCATCTTCTTCTCCACCAAGAACCTGGAATTCAATTCCTGATCAGAGAGGAAACTGAGAAGAATTAGAGTCCTTCCAAAGCTGAGAGAATCCACCACAGAGCCCCACCCCGAATGAGTTAGGAATCCACCCACAGAGCCCCACCCCAAATGAGTTAGGAATCCACCCACAGAGCCCCACCCCGAATGAGTTAGGAATCCACCCACAAAGTCATGGGCAAGTATCTCAAGCTGCGGTGCCCATGTTCGCCAGACGAGGCCCCTCCCTTTTACCCTTTCCTCAAAACCCTCGGGCAATTTGATCGGTTCATTATCCGAGGAACCCATTTGGTACGCAGGACCCAAAAGAATGGCATCACAGAGTTCTCCAACCCTAATGCGATCCGGGTTAGTTCATATTGGCTGGGCTTACATTCACTTCCAAATGCCACGTAAATCACCGAGCCCTTATTATGTGAGTCAAGCCACTGTTTGATGCACAGCCACGCCTCAGTTTCCTTTCCAGGATTTAGATCGCTTGATCTTCGAGATAGCTGGCCTAGAGGAAAAACCGGTTTCTGCGTAAGTTCCTCGAGGAGCTTCAGCCACTCGAGCTCTACCTCGTAACTACTCCTGCTGACTAAAATATCTGCCCCTTCCTGTCCCGCCCCGAACCTATAAAAGTCGGACACTCCTGACTCATTAACCTGAACGGCATCGAAGATTTTCTTTATGGAAAAATAGGAATAAGCAATACTGGACTCAAAGGGCACCCACTCAGGAACCACAGTGAAGTCCTCGGGTTTCTTCCTATAATCCCCTCCCATTGTAGCCCATGGGGGGCCGATAAAGACTAATGAGAATGTCATATAGATTGTAAACTGTCCTGTCTTGATCCCTAGTTTCCTGGCAACATGACCCACCCAGTAAGGGGCGAAATCATAGAGGATCCAATCAGGTGCCAAGGAAGCTAGGAGACTTGCAGCAAGTCATAAGCTTTCTTCAAGTATTGGACCTTGTCATAAGGAAGGTCGCTGGTGGCCTCTGCGTTCTCGGGAAGATTCTCCACCGAAGGCAGCTCGATCTTCACAAAGTCGACAAGGGTTTCCAGGTTTGGTGAGATTTTTGGTAGACAGTCGATGTTTCGTGGGGTTGGTAGGAACGAGACTCGATGACCCTTGCTGGCGATACGTTTGGCGAGCTCAAAGTGTGGGATCATATGGCCGAAGGCCTGCCATGGAAACAACACAATATGGAGACTATCCTCATTGGTCTGGGTCGCCATTGTAGGGATGGGGGACAAAGAGAAACCGAAGCCAACAGTGCTTTTACCGAAGTTGCTTTTTTTATCCTTCAACGTTATTTTCAGTGCTAATAATTAAATTAAAATATATTATTAATTAATTTAATCCTTATGCATTAATTCTCGAGAGATTTAAATGTTGGACCCTACTTTGTTTTTTCCATTTAGTCGAGATTAATAGTAGAAAATTCCGAAAAAAAATAATTTTGGAAAAATTAACTAAGAATACACCAATTTTATGATATTTTGATGCACTTTTTTAATTGACCCGGTTAAATAACGTGATTGAGCAAAAAAAAGTTGAATAACGTGGGTTCCACTTGCAATAAAATTATTTTTTTTGTATAAAAATGGAAGGAATTAATAATTTTTATAAAAAATATAGTCCAAACAATTTCTACCATGTTGATTTCCAAAATATTAAAATTTATAATATTGTCCCGAGAGACGGAAAACAAGGTAATATTAATAAGGGTGCTTAGTTCTATGCTTATAAGTTTAGTCAATATATTATAATATTGATTGTGAAATGATTCGTGTCCCTCTCCTTTCTCTTTTTTCGTTTTATTTATAGGTCCACTACTTTTTTTTGCTCTATATAGGGTCCACAGTAAATGTAACTTTTTTTATTATTAGAACATTAAATTAAATATTATTGAGTTATTAAAGCTTCCACCTAACAATTATAAAGTGAAAAAGTAAAAATTACTGTGTTTATGTATTTTTTAATATTTTATTTTTATAATCTTATTTTGGGTATAACCAGTTATTTTAGTTAATTAATTTATTTTGGATAAAATTAAAATATAGGGCAATTAAGAATGGACATTTTCCACATAATAAATCTATATAATTAGGTAAAAAAAACTATTAAAAATTAAAACATTAATAACTATATTAATTACAATACGGTATGATTATATCGATTATTATACAAGAAATAAAAAGTTTCAACCAGCAATATATAACTTGATGCTAACCAATTGATAAAAGAAATAAATCTCTTTACTAGTAAAATATCAATTTACATGTTAAAAATTAATAATATTATATTTAATAAAATAAATGTTCTAAGTATATAAAATTAATAAGATTACACCATTTAAAAACGTACACAATATTATTAGGTAACTTTTAAAAAATTGAGATCAAGGAGTTCCTTTCTAATAAGAATACCACAAAAATTTATTAATTTGTAATACTTATAATAATTCATATATAGGGCCTTAAACATGCACCTTTTTTTTAATTTTATTTCGTTTTAAATAATGTGCATGAAGAAATGGAAGACAACTTTTTGACACTTCAAACTGACAAAGGCATCATCATTAACAAGAATTCCATCTCTTCCTTACTGTTACAGTGGTGATACGATTGCTGCATTGGTAAAGTACAATAGTAGTACCAAGAATGTTTAAATAATGATCAACACCAAATGCAAATACTAGTTTTTTTATTATCGATCCATCTGACCACAGTTTTACCTGAGTTGGTCATCGTAGTATTTTCAGCCGCAACCGGAAGTTTAATGGAGCTACATACATTTAGAGCTGGTATTGCAAATCATGCCTTTCGAGAGATGGAGGATCACGGACCACAAATAAGGGAAACATCTTTTATGGCCACCATGACTGGCCTAAATTTTACTCCGTCCATTGTTCATTGTCATTGGTTTCGAGTCAACGTAGAGAATGAGGGATAGATCATATGATAGTTGAAAGATAAACTTGCCATCATATAGACATATAAAATTAATAGATAATAAATAATATTGCAGGTAGTCTGCACAATTAAAAATAATAATTCAGATTATTTCTATAAAATAACGTTTTTTATATTATTAAATTTTACTCATATTATTTTCAAATATTTTTAATTTTTTTTATTATAACGTTAATTTATTATATTAATTTATGTAAAATTTTCATTAAGCTTACGTAAGCTAGTAATATGGTTCAAATATTATAATAATATTACACATTTTATCTATACTACTCTTTTATTATTTTTATAATATTAAAATCTTATTAAGGAAAACTACTCGAATAGATCTTATGAGATCCCCTTACTCAATTTGAATTCATTATATATATTATTTTTCAACTTATTATCTCAATTATTTTATCACTTTCCTTATAATATTAAAAAAAGTTTAATTTCTGAAAAAATTTCACATAATCTAATTTTTTTATTTAAAAATTATGAGTATATTTATATTTTTCTTTAAAAATTTAAATATTTTCCTCATTTTTAATATATTTATTCAATTTAGTTTAAATTTAATCACAAACACAATTATTTTATGATTTTTTAATATTTATACGAAACTATATTTTTTATTTAAAATCTCTCTTATTTTTAATGTATTTATTATTTATAGTATAATTATAATAATTCTATCAAAATTTAACTCAATTTTTTATTTTTATAAATACACAAAAATAGTTAATTTCTATATATATATATATATTATTTATTTAGCTATTTCAAAGTATTTTTTACATTTTACTTATTTTACCTTTAATAAATTAATTTATTTTTTTCTTAACGTATATATTCAATAATAAATAATGTATTAATTATTCAATTATTTTATTTATATTCAAACTCAAATTCTATTGTTATATTTGAGTTTGTGAAAAATAATAAATAATAAATTATATTTGAAACACAAAATACAATATTGCACAAGTTAATATATAGATAGATTTTCCGATTTAGCTAGATTTGTCATATACATTACTTTTATATATTTTTAGATTATATTAGTATTATTTTAGTATATTATATTTATTCATATAAATTTTTTTATTAATTATATATAAATTTAGCAAATTGTATAAATATTCAATAAATTATTAAAATAATATTTACACTCATTCTATATACTACTATTTTTTGTTATTAAAAAATGATGTTGATTAAAGGAAGTTTTAATATAAGGACCTTGTTTCTCCAACCAACCATTTTCACTTTAGTGGAAAATGGGTGAAGGAAGGTTTGGGGCTATTTACCTATACATACCGAGAAAAAAGAAAATGGGTGAAGAGTGAATTCTTGCTCATCTAAGAAACATTGACTTATCTTTATTTTCTTTTTTAATATAATATTTTTGTTTTCCCACTCTTATAATTAACATGGAGTTTAACTAAGTATGATATGATGTATATATATAAATTATGATATTGTACAATCTATGAAACTAATATTTAAGGCAATAATATTGAAATATATTCATTATATATTAGTCGAATTAAATCACTTATTTTATGAAAGTGGTAATATAAAAAATAGTTAATTTTAATGTTACTCGGAATCCATGACAATAAAGATTTATCACTCCTAAAAGAAGGAAAATCATTCGACTAATTTCAAAAACCAAAATACATTTGCCTAACTTTTGTTTGTACCTAGTGCAATCCTCTAAATTACACTTGCGGGCATATTTCATGTTACTAAGACCTGATGCCCTACTCTCCTTTTTCATGATTCTCAACTAAAATTTAAAATTAAAAACATACTTTCAACATATAAAAAAGACAGTGAAATCTTTCCACATGTATGTCCTATCAACTATAAATATTCATAATTCAAAAACTTATATTATTGCTCACATTTGAATATCAATAAAATATAATTAATACACAAATTTAACCATAATATATTAATTAACTCATATAGCTCTTATCACATCTCATATATATATATATATATATATATGGTTTGACAATGAACCTTTATAGATTTTATTTCCATGCATTATTTTGTCACGTGGCCACTGAATTAACTCTATTGAGTGCTTATAGACTTAATATCAGTTAATTTAAAAATTAAAATTATTAATAAATATTAAAAACATTGTAAGTATTAAAAAATATAGATTTATTAATTGGCATGTAAGACTTTAAATGTCAAAATATCTTGTACACATACTTTTATTAAAAACTAAGACATTTGAATGTTTCTAATTTAGTTTTTCTAGAAAATATATATTTCATAAACAATTATTTAAATGCACATTACTTATAAAATTACAAAATATTATTTTTCTCTTACTGATAAAAGTGATTCAATTTCATTATCCTCAATTGGATATATGAGATGGCTCCTGGGAGGACCCTAATCATGCCATGACTTGTAACCTAACATCACAGTCTAAGAAACTCTCCCTACTTCACAATTGTACTATATTAATAATATAAATTTTCACCATAATCATTATGTAACAACATGATTATGGAATGAATAAGAACATAAATTCCTATGTATTTAAACATATATTAATTTTTAGTGTGTAAATAAATAAAAATTCAAAATTAAAATAAATTACTATGTACGTCACTATATCATCTTCTTTCTAATGTTAGTTGCCCTACTCTGCCTTATTTTTTTAAACATTAACAAATAGATGATAGAACCTATTATTGGGATAATTTTCGTTAAAAAAGTTATTTATTGTCAATCAACTTAGTAGCCATCTACCTTTAGAATCCTTAATGAACTAGCTATTTTCTATAACTCGAGCCAGAGCCAAAGAGGGTAGTCAATACCTTAATTATCATTGTGCTAGCTCAAAATCAAGTATTACTCAAACGATCCATGATTGAGTGATCCCAACCAAGCTTGATTTTGTGCACTTTGTCTCTACAATCTAACACGATTATATACCTTATTTTTTATCACAAAATATAGGATAATTTTTTTGCTATGCAAGCGATATTGTGTAATTCTAATTTGTGAAATAGGTAGATATACTCCCTAACCTTCATTGATGCTATTATTGTCACATTTTGACTTGGGTTACGGTTAAATCTATAAAAAAATTTATTAAATATTTTAAATTTTATAATTATATGTATCATATCACTATAATATTAATAGAATATAATATTTAAAATATAAAATACATATAAGTTTTAGTCAAAAATTATAATTTTATAAAAAAAATGTATCAACCAAAAAATATGTACTAAGAAATAAAAAAGTGGACTAATTCTCCTCAAATATAAACTAATGGCTTATACATTAATGTGCATTTCTCTTTAAAAATCTTTACCTTGAGCCTAGTCGAAGATGCTTGAGATGTTTCTCTTCTCCTTTATTTATTTTTAATACATGTTAATGTGTTGGGAGGGAATGAGCAACACTCCATGAGTGAATATCAATTATCAAGTCTTTTCTCACTAGATGTCATATTAACTAAAAAATGGATTATACAGTGTTTTATAATATATTTTTTTCTCAGTTTTTTTTCAAATCAGACGTTAAAGATTAATTTAAATTATTATTATATTATGTAATTTCAAGCATTGTTGGATGGGAACTCTTTTCATGCAATCCAATCGAGTTGCATATATGAATGCCCACTTGTTATCCCTTTTTTATTTTTAATAAATGTTATATCTATATTTGGTACATTTATATAGGATTTTACTATACTATTCTATTAATTGCAATGCAATTCAATACCATTAAAATGTGACACTCATATAGGTATTCATAAGTTCCATTTAAAAATATGATATAATACATCATGATCTTTACAAGTTTTACCCTTATTTCTTATGCTAGTATCAACATGATTCACCCCTTATTACTATCTTTGATATTTACAATCTCACATTTATATGTTATGCTCTTAGGCAACATGATTCCCCCGTATAACCATAATGGATGAAAGTATAATACACATGATATTATATTATGCATGATATAACACTTTTAAGGATTGAATTACTAATTGACCAATTTATTTTTTAAGAAAGCAAACACATCATAAGGCCTTTAAACCCTATTTCATTGTGCACTGAAAAATACAAGCACATGTCACATGTCATACAGTGTTTAATTTTTTACTTCTCTTAAAAAATTTGCCTCAAGACATATCTGGGTATGTCATAGTTTATAAGTTTTAACGTCCATTCTCATATTAATTTTTAACTCAATTTTTCAACCATAAATCTTAATTTATTTCATATAAGTCAATTGACCCTTTGCCATTTCTCCTAAATCCTTGTCCTAATCCATTTTTCATCTTTCCATATTCTAGTGCATTTTATAAAATCATACCCTAGTCCATTTTTTTTAAAAATAATAGAGTAGACCATTTTTTAAAGACATGATTTTTAACTCAATTAAAAAATATTAGATCTTATACTAATTTCATAATAGCATAACCAATTTTATAAATTTAGTACTTAGCTCCTTTCATACCATCTGTCTTTATGCTCATTTTGTAAATATGTGATTTAAGCTATTTTATAAATAAGAATCTGGTCCATTCTTCATGTGAGGGCCTCATACCCTATATAAACGAGCATTAGCTCATTTCACTCATTTTCCTAGACTTACCCTTTTTGTAAATATGAACGCTCTAATATCCTAACGTGATAACTAGAACATAGTCTTACACTCATTTCGTTAGATAACAAATTTAAAATTATATTAATAAAATATCAATTTACATGTTAAAAATTAATAATATTATATTTAATAAAATAAATATTTTAAATATATAAAATTAATAAGATTACATTGGAAAAGGTGTACATTATTATTAGGTAACTTTTAAAAAATTGAGCACTTAAGTTTAAAAAATAAAACTAATGACCAATTTCTATACAAATTATTGATACTAAGTTAATAATGTGACCATAAAGTCGTTTTAACTAGCTAATAGGTTATCAAATAATAAGAAAATAAAAAATGAATTTGTGTTTTGAGAAAATAAAAGTTAACAATTTGTACGACAATTTAAGTTAAAAGGAGTTCCCTTCTAATAAGAATACCACAAATGTTTATTAATTTATAATACTTATAATAATTCATATATAGGCCTTAAACTTGCACTTTTTTTTCAAATTTATTTAGTTTTAAATGATGAGCATCCAGAAAGAAGTGGAAGACAACTTTTTGACAGTTAAAACTACAAAGGCATCATCATTAACAAGAATTCCATCTCTTCCTTACCGATAGAACCTATTATTGGGATATTTTTTGTTAAAAAAGTTATTTATTGTAAATCAACCTCGTCCATGAGCTGCCCTTTAAAACCTTTAATGGACTCTTGAGCTATTTTCTATAACTTGAGTTAAATAGGGTGGTTAATACTTTAATCAACCATAAATATTCTAGACTTAGATCTAATAACAATATATCAAATCTTCGCAATACTAGAATAGTGGATACAAAATTAGTACAAAAAATACTAATGATTAAAATAAAAAAATAAATATAATTTTTAGCAGAAATTAAAAATTTTCATAAAAGTTACAAATTTATAAATATTTAGAATCCAGAAAAAACATATTATATCAAATAAAAAGTATTTGTGCACTTATTTTTAAGAATTTCTATCTCAATATCAATCCCATCTAGCTGATTTCCAATGCATAAGATCTTTCTCTCCTCATTTATTCCTTTCTAATACATGTTAATGTGTTGGGAGGGTGTGACTAACACTCCATGAGTACGAGTACCAATTATCGAGTCGTTCATTATTCGATGTCGTCTACTAAAAAATGAATTGTATAGGGTTTTTATAATATTTTATTTTTCTTAGTTACTTTTCAAAACTATTTCAGAGTCTCATACACCACCAATGGTTATCTCTCAAAAGTCGTTATATATGGTGGTTCGTCACATAACTCGATATTAAGGATCCATCCAAGCTATTATTAGGTAATTTCAAGCATCGTTGGATGGGAACTATTTTCCCATACAACCCAACTGAGTTGCATATGTGGATGTCCACTTGTTACCACTTTCTATTTTCAATAGATGTTATATCTATATCTGGTTCATTTATAAAAGATTTCACTATTATCTTCTATTGCATGCAATACAATCTAATACCATTAAATGGTGATGCTTATACAAGTATTCATTAAATTAATCAATTGGTGTTCAAATCAAGCTGAATTCTCAAGTAGAGGCGTGACTCTTACGAGAATTCAATCAAATAAAATGATGTATTACATCTCGATCTTCATAAGTTTCACCATTATTTCCTCATATGCAACATAATTCACCCCTTTATTACCATCTTTGGTGTATAGTTATCAATCTTACATTTATATCTCATCCTCGTATGCAACATGATTCCCCCTTATTATTATACTTGATGCAAGTATCATGTACATGATATAACACACTTTAGAGGATTGAATTGCTATTTGATCAATCATCTTATTAGGAAAACAAGCATATCATAGGGCCTTCAAACCCTATTTCATTATGCACAGAAAAACACAAGCACATGACATATGTCACACCGTGTTTGATTTTGAACCCTACTCATCTTAGCCACCAACGTGTCTAGCAGTAGAGATCCAATGAAATAGTAACATTGTTATATCGACCAAAAATAGAGCATAAGCTTTCAAGGCTCACCCTTACCGCCCTAACGGCCAAACTCGACCCAAATTAATGCTGGAAACTCCTCTAAGTCAACTCTAGAGATTGTTAAAGAGAAAAGTAAGCCTTGTGACCATGAAAAATATGAGAATCTTCAGTAACCCACTATTTTTTACATCATTATGTAAATTGGATATTACAGGCAACTTCAGCCACAGTTGTCACGCTCCGGCCTGGTTTGGTCAGGGTCTGATGGACAACCCACCACTCTCTTAAACCTTAAGGAAGGCTCCTTGGGGTCAAGAGAGTCAGGCGTATTATTTGTCATGCTTTCCCTGGATAACATTTAACAAAACTGAATTTTCTGAAATGGTGTACCTAATTTTGGGTCTGAGGGGAAAGACCGAAGTAGTTGTGTTCCTTTCTGAAAATGTTTAGAAGGAGGGGGTGAGTTCGACAACTCAGTGAGGAGAAACTTACTATAACGGTTTACTTGAATTTATCTTGTATTTAATTTATTTTCGTTATTTCCCACATTCACAGAATCCACAACCGCCCTCCTTTCATAAGAGGGATCACGTGTTCGCAGAACGATCCTTGACCACGTCACTTGTGGACCGGAGCACCTTTACCATCCATCCTAGTAGAGGGATGTTGTCTCTACCCGAAGTTTGTGTGGATATTAGTAGTCCGACTCCAAACTTAAATTCTTCCACCATGTCCGCTCAACGGGACGAGACCTCATTCCCCCTACTGCCTCGGTCTCCGTGCGCAGGAAGCCCTTGGCTTCACGACCTATTGAACGATGATACTACCCTTATGCTCACTGGGTCATCTAGCAGTCCTTGGGTTCCATCACTACCTCATGCCAGGTGTCCTGATGGCCCAAACCTCACGGTGCATCCACAATCAATAAGCTTTTTAAGTTATAGCTGTTATCTTTGGCCCTCTTGCACAACGGTCAGTCAGCTTGGCTTCAGCCCTACCACGCGTACTGGCCCAATAGGTTTGACGACTCAGCTTTGGCAGAACAGCAGTTTGACCCAACAAACTCGACAACTCAACTTGGCTCGATGGGTATCACACAAGTTCCCATTATTCAAGTCTTTTAGCCTCATGTGTCACATGTCTGTTTTGGACAGGTCCATGCCCGTATCCACCGACCTTGGGCCCACTAGCATCTCGAGCCTAAGCCCAAAATTAGCTCCCAAATCTTTTAAGCAGAGTCATCTTCTTCCTTCAGATGATAGCACTGTTCACTCGCTGGAAAATCAAGCAATACCAATGAAGATGAAAAGTCTCTGGCCAAGGAGTTTCAAGCAATGAATGACCGCCAAAAAGCACCAATCGAATGACCAAGAAGTCCATGAGCTTCCTATATAAAAAGCTCCCCCTCATTCATCATTCTTATACCTAAAAACTCCATTTTTCGGTGAAACTCGAACTAATCTCCAATTGGTTATTTTTCTAAGCAAAAAAAAAAGGCGAGGTTGGGTTCATTAGATTTGGGGAGAAGTCAGCTACCCAACGGTAGTCTCCATTTGCTCTGAAGGTCATTGGAGAAAAGCCAGCGTGATAGAACAATGAAGCAGCTCCGGCGGACCGAATCTACCCTATTTCAACCGAGCTAAAAATGGCCAATTCGAGCCTTTATTAGCCAAAACAAGCTCTTCCAGCACTTCCACAACCCTCATACAGCTGAATTAGAGTGGAAAGGCAAACCAATTTGATTCTCTTTTGTAATTTTCGATTAGTGCTAGAGAGAGAACCGACAAAACTTCACTTACCAAATTCTCCCTCAATTTGGCATCAATTGACGCGATTCTTTATCATAGGAGAAACCTTAGGATAAGAGCTATCTACCCAGATCGAAAGCTCAGACTGCCGTGCCCCCGACGGTAAGCTTTCGAAGATTTCTCTCACTACGTCCAATTTTAAGGTGAAGCCCCGTTTGAGTCTGTTCCGGCGTCAATTCATGCAATTTAAAGTGCAATTGAATCGTATGGATGTATAGGAACTCAAATACACCTTCAATTTCAATAATTAACTTCAATTGATTGGTCAATTTGATGAAATCAAATCTGGTCAGGTTGAAAGGTTGAAATTTGGGAAAAAATTGAGAAATTTTGGGAATTTCAAAAATTCGAGGGAGTAAACTACAATGTCATAAAATTGAGAACCAATTGAGCATGAAAAAGATGTTGGATGACCAATTGGTCAATATTTGGAATTATTGGGGTCAATTTTACCATTTTTGTAAAGTAGGGGTAAAATGGTAATTTTGAAAAGTTGGGAACTAAATTGGAAATTTAGGAAACTTGAACCCCTTTTGTGATTTTGAATAAATTGATGTCCTAATGTAAATTTTAGAAGTTTCGGGACTCAATTTGGGAAAATCAGCATTAGGGATCTAAAGTTAAAGAAAAAGAACTTTAGTGACCTAATTATAATAAATAAAAAAGTTTGAGTATTTCATCATTTCATGATGAATGAAAGCTATTAGGCCATGGGATAATGAACATGGATGTTCATGTAATGTAGGAACATGAAGTACCATGAACGCCAACAAGGACAAGCTCGCGTGGAGACAAAGAATATATAAAGAGGAAATCACTATGTTATCGGGTGAGTTGGATTTTTATATCATATACGGTTGGGATGATAAGCACCTCATGAATGAAAACCCACTACTAAGTGGAATTTTAAACATCACACCTGAATGGAGTGTTGTAGAAATTATGCGAAAAAACTACTTACAGGTTGTAAGTAGATCATACTCGGTTGGTATGATGAACTTACTCGAAGGGAGTAGAAAACTTGTTCATCAATTATGAGCGGAGATGTCCTCACACCTGGTTGGTGTGATGGATGGCTAAAAGATCATTTTGTTAGAAGTCCTATCCCCTAACTATGTGCCACTACTTAAAATTTTTGGGAGACATTCTTGACAGGAGCTTGAATAGCTTAAATAGGATGGAGGCCTCGATTTTGGAACTTGGGGGCTAATATGCCCGATTTTAAAAATCTTGTACAGTGGGCCCAAGGCCAGTTGGCACGAGTAAGAGCTCATAAACAAACATGAGTTTAAGCTACGAAAAATTTAAATGAATGATATGTTTGGCCATGATACCAAGACATGACCAACATACTTGATGGACAGGCGACAGTGCGACAGTGTGACATGACAGGTCGACAGACCAATTGAGACAAACAACTGCAAGTCGAGTTGAGGGTCGGGGCTGTTGGACCAGTGGCACGACAAAATAAATGGCTTATGTGAAAAACTATTGTTTTGTGCATGCACTGAGGTATAAGACATTCAAGACACCCAAGAGGGGTAGTGATACGTCTAGGGGTTACTAGACGATATGGTGGAGATAAGGGCAGTTTGTCATATCATTAGTCAGGGAAGCTTGATGTAGCTTCATGCACATGAGACCGAGGTGGTGTCAGGATGAGGTCTCTGTCCTCATACGGACACAAAGTTTTCTTTACGAGATTGAGTGTCGGATGTCGCATACATCCACTCATTCTCAAGGTAGAAGTAGACATGCTTCTATCTAGGTAGCCGGTAAAGTTACTCCGACGCCACAAGTGAGTGCAGTGGATGTGCTGCCCTGCGAATGTGTGTTACCTTCATGATAAAGGGCATGTGTTGGTTCATAAACACACCGTTGTGATGAGAAATTGCTATAAAAATCGAGATTTTGAGGATGAAATATTTTAAAAGAAAATAGGGAGTCTAGCACACTCCAATTCAAACTATTTTTCTGAAAGTCATGCTTTAAATACCCATTCACTAAGTCGTTGAACTCACCCCCTCCCTTATATCCATTTTCAGGTAACCAAGGGAAACCTACCCAAGAATCTCCTGTTAGCCATACCTGCAAGATAGATATGTAAAGTTTAAAATTTCACGCAGTTTTGATTAATGTTATTCTAGGAAAGGTACATGTTTAAAGGGCACCTTACTCCTTCCGGGTAAAATGAAGGGGAAAACCCTTAATAAATTGGGAGAGTGGCAGGTTGCTCATAGGGATCCGACCAAACCGGGTCGGGGTGTGATAACTTGAGTGGTATCAGAGCCTATTTCCTCAAATACATTATCAAGACTAGATAACATAGTAACCGATAGGAATAATTTTAAAATTTTTAGATGGCCCCAAGAAAAGTAGCCAAACAAACCTGTGCTACCTTAGCCATCCCGGATGCTAGAGAGAACCCTATCCCAAGGGAGGAAATGTACCAGGAGTATAGAAGGACCCTTGGAGTAACCTTAGGTCAAAGAGGACTCAACAAGAAAGCCTTCAAGGTGTTTAGGCTCAAGGATGACAAGGCATCAAACAAACAACAATCCCTTAAAAAGGCCCTACAATGCTCAAAGTATAGGAGGAACCACAAAGGTCGACGTAAGGAGAATACCTATTATAGATGTGGGCAATGGGGACACTATATTAGAAGATGCCTGACATTTTAGAGGACAATACCCGAGAGGATCTCTTATGAGTGTAGGAGGGTGGGACATATAATAAAGAATTATCCGACATTGCAAGGAATCTGAGGGATACCTTCCAATAAGGACACCTCCACCCCTACAAAAGCCCAAAGGGATAACATTATAAAAACCACAATTTCGGCTAGGGAACCCAATCTCACGCAGGAAGGAGTCCTGCTAGACCCTAGCTTAGTACTAAGTATACCCCAAACTATCATTGTAATAATCTCCCTCAAGAGATGTTAAAACCCCAAGATTTTAAGTTCCTGAAAATTTCTCCATCCCTTAATAATATGATTGTATGCCTCAATTACTCGAGGAAGAATCACGAAAAAAAAGATCATGGGTAAGACCTTAAGAAACCCAGAAATAGCAGAATATAGGTAAAGGGGAATTTTCTCTTAAGGAGCACTACAAGCCACCTAGAAGTAAAAAAGGAAACACCTACTCCATAGAAGACAAGCTGAACGATGAAAGGCAACTAGGATGTCTTGAGATAGCAAGGTATGATCTATTTTGGAAAAATAAAAGAGCCAAGTAGGGTTGTAGACTAACCTAGCAAGGAAGGGAGAGGTGGAAAGGCCAAAATAGTGGAAAGGAAGGATAAAGGAAATCCTTAAAGAAATAAATAGCTGAAAATAAAATGATGACCACAATCAAGCCATAAGGAGGATTTAGTAAGTCGTGTACAAAGAGGTCTTGGAGTAAATAGCGTGTCATACCCCAACCTAATTTGGTCGGATCCTTGTGAACAACCCGCCACTCTCCCAATTTATTAAGGGTTTTCCACTTCCCTAAACCATGTGGAGTAAGGCATCCTTTTCACCTATACCTTTCCTAGAATAACATTAATAAAAACTGAATATAAATTCTACATAGCTGCCTTAAGGTCCGGCTACCGATAGTTATTTAAGGTTGATTTTTCCTTGGTTTCCTAAAAAGGGGTAAATGGAGGGGGTGAGTTTGACGATTCAGTGAATGAGTGCTGGGTGAGAGTTTTCACAATAATCAATTTCTTTAATCGGAGTATGTCAGACTTCTTATTTCATAAAAAAAATGCTTTTCTTCAAATTACGGTTTATCAAAATCTTTTTCCAAGGTTTCCCAATTCATTTCCAAGGATTCTCAAATCCTTTCCACAATTTTCATAACCTCTTTTTCATTTCCATATTTGGTGTGTTTAACATACAACACATGCCTTTCCTCATGAAGGGATCACATACATTCACGAGATACAGTTACACCAACTGCACCCACTTGTGTATCGAAGCATCTTTACCATCCACCCTGATTGAAGTCTCTAACTTCTACCTGAAGTTTGAGTGAATGTGTCTGATGTCCTACCCTCAAACCAACAATACTTCATGTCCATATGGGGACAAAGACCTCATCCCGACCTCATGTACATGAAGCTATGTCGAGCTTCCCTGACTGCTGGCATGACAATATGCCTTTATCTCCACCATATCGTCCAATAGCCCCTAGGACACATCACTATCCATCTTGGGCATCTTGAAGGTCCTGTACCTTAGTGCATGCACAAAATAACAGTTCTTCTCATAAGCCATTTAATCTTTGGTGCCACTGGCCCAACGACCCTCAACTCGACCTGTAACTAATTGTCTCAACTGGTCCATCGACATGTCATGTCACACTGCCGCTAGTCCATCGAGTATGTCGGTCCTGTCTTGCTACCATGACCAATTAATTCATTCATTTAAGTTTTCATGGATTAAATTCATGTTTGTTTATGAGCTCTTGCTCATGTCAACTGGCCTTGGGCCCACTGTACGAGATTCTTCAAAATTGAGCATTCTAGCCCCCAACTTCCAAAACCGAGGCCTCTAACATATTTGAGCTATTCGAGCTCCTGTCAAGAAGGTCTCATAAAAAGTTTAAGTAGTGGCACATAGTCAGGGGAGAGCACTTCCGACAAAAATAATGTTTTAGCCGTCCAACACACCAACCGGGTGTGAGGACATCTTCGCTTACAATCAATGAACGGGTTTTGTTCTTCCTTCTAGGAAGTTGATCATACCAACTGGGTATGATCTACTTACAATTGTTAAATAGTTTGTCCGCATAATTTCCACGTAACTCCATTTAGGTGTGAAGTTTAAAATTCCACTTAGTAGTGGGTTTTCATTTACAAGGTGCTTATCATCCCAATCGGGTATGATATAAAATCCCACTTACCCGATAACGCAGTTATTTCTTCTTAACCGGCTCTTTTTCTTCACGCGAGCTTACCCTTGCTGGCGTTCCTGGTACTTCGTATTCCTACATGATATGAACATCCTTATTCATTATCCCTTTGCCTAACAGCCTTCATTCATCACGAATGAATAAAATACCCAAACTTTTCAACTATTTACAATTAGGTCCCTAAAGTTCTTTTTCTTTAAGTTTAGGTCCCTAATTCCAATTTTTCCCAAATTGAGTCCAAAAACTTCTAAAATTCACTTTGGGACCTCAATTCATTCAAAATCATGAAAAGGGGTTCAAGTTTCCCAAATTCCCAATTTAGTCCCCAACTTTTCCCAAACTGGATTTTGCCCCTACTTTACGAAAATGGTCAATTTGACCCCAATAATTCCAAAAATTCACAGAGTGGAATTCGGGTCTGAGGGTTGGATATCGAGAACATCCACTCATACCCAGGGTAGAAGTGAATGGGCATTTATCTTGATGGACAGTAAATATGCTCCAATTCACAAGTGGGTGAAGTGGACGGGTTGCACCTATGAATGTGTGTTACCCTTACTGATGAAGATTGTGTGTTTGTTTGCTAAACACCTCCTAAGGCAAGGGGATGAGCTAAAAGAGCTAAACACACCTAATGGTAATGGAAAAAGGTTTATAAAATTGGATTCTTCATAAAGGAAATGATAATCTTGGCGTGGTTTGAATAAAACTATTTTGTGAAAACTCGCTCCCAACACTTGTTCACTGAGTTGTAGAACTCACCCCTCTCTTTTACCCCTTTCAGGTAACTGAGAAAAAACCCTTCTTAAAGATCCTCCTAATTTGGAACAATGAGAAGATAGGTATGTCTGTTTTAAAATACTTAGTTTCGTATAATGCTATTTCAGGAAAGACAAGTAGAAAGACGTCTCACTTCTCGCGGTTTAGAAAGGGTGAAACCCTTGATGGACCAAAGGGAGTGGTGGGTTTCTCACGAGGATTCGACCAAACCGGGTTGGGGCATGACAACTTAAGTGGTATCAGAGCCTATTTCCTTGAAGCATTATCAAGACTATATAACATAGTAACTAAAAGTTATGAATTTTAGAAATTTTAGATGGCTCCTAAGAGAGGAACCAAGAGAACAAGAGTCGTAGTTACTTACACTACCCAACAACCCCTTCTTGTGGAACCCCACCCCGATTGTACGAGGAGTTCACCCGAGTGTTTGGACGACCTAACCTTGCCCCTCAGGTGGACACCAACTCTCAAGCTGAGCCTGAGGAAGTACAATCTCATCTCCTTCCTACTAACAATCCCCCTCCAGTTAACATCACTAAATACCTCAAAACTCTTCTTCAACTAGGATGTAAGCCTTTCCTAGGAGAGAAGGATGTTGAAGCTGGTATAGACTATCTGGCCAGCATTAAGAAGCTTATGGGCATAGTCCGGATTTCACAAGAGGACATGGTAATCCTAGAAGAATTTTTCCTGAAGGCTAGTGTGAAAAGGTGGTGGGAAAATATCAGAAGCCTGCATACCACCACCTCCACCTGGGAACAATTTGAGGAGAGGTATACGAAGAAATACCTAGCTCCGCATATGATTAATGAAAAGATGCAAAATTTCCTCTGACTTCGACAAGGGCTTAACTCTATCTTAGAATATGAAACTAAGTTTAATTTGTTAAGACCCTTTGCCCTTTGCCTAGCCGAACATGTAGATATATGCCAACGATTCATGGACGGTCTCAACATGGACATACGAGACCGGATGGGAGTGCTAGGACACCACACGAATTTGGTAGCAGTAATCAGTATGGCTCATGAATGTGAGCGTCTGGTGTAAATCCGACACTAGTAGATGGAGCAGGCTAACCGGAAGGAGGACTAGGGCCAAGGCTGTCATGAAGGACAGAAGGAGCAAAATGGTCCAAAGTGGGGAAACAGGGTGGGTTTCCAAAGGAGGAACGACATGATGCCACCTCAATGAAGAGTAATCCCCACATTACTACAAGGAAACCATCACTGTCCTAAATGCCAACGATACCATGAGGGAGCTTGCTTATCCTATTTCAGATGTGGGCAGGTGGGGCACTTTGCAAAGGAATGCCCCACTCTTAGGGAGAATAAGCAACAAAACACGCTTGGACCACCCCAAGGGAACCCTAGGACTCCTAGGCAAGACGCTACAATAAGGGTACTAGCTAGGATATACAACCTCACCTAGGAAGAGGCTAGAAAAGACCCTAGTACCGTAGTGGGTACTTCCCAAAACCTCCCTAACTAAGATTGAAACAAAACCTGTAATTTGATTTTTATTCAATAAAGAAAAGTTTCCTTATAAAACATGCGTTTATTCAATCAGGGTACATACACTTGTAGGGGAGGAAAGTCTACGTCGTCTTTGACTCGGGAGTAGAGAGATCCTTCATAAAGGAAGATCTAATCCTAGGCCTTCTCCTAGAACAAAGTCTCAACATCCTCACACCCTTAGGAGAAGGATTAAATAGGGACAAATAGTTAAAAGGATGTGAGATCATGATTGGAGTTAAACTAGAGACGAATTTGATCTCATTACCTCTAAGGGAGGTAGAAATAATATTGTGAATGGATTGGTTAAGTACCCATTAAACCAAAATGAACTGTGGGATGAAGGTAATAACTTTCCACACTCCCGAAACACTTGGACTGCGTTTCCAAGGAGATAGGAGGAAGGGAGAAGTGCAATTAGTACCCCACATAAAAGTTCAAAAGATGATACAAAAGGGTTGTAAAGCTTTTCTCGTGATGATCATCAACGGGAAGTCAGAGGAGAAGGGACCGGATGACATCCCGTTAGTTGAACACTACTCGAAAGTATTTCCGGAGGAATTACCTGGATTACCCCCAAGCCGACAACTAGAATTTACCATAGAGGTAATCCCCGGAATGCATCCCATATCCCTAGCTCCTTATTGCATGGTTCCAGCGGAGTTAAAGGAGCAGCTGGACGAGCTATTGGAGAAGGGTTTCATACACAAGAGTCAGTCTCCATGGGGTGCACCAGTCCTATTCATAAAGAAAAAAGGATGGGAGCATGAGGTTGTGCATAGATTATCGAAAGTTGAACCAGGTCACCATAAAGAATAAGTATCCACTTCCACGGATCGACGACCTGTTCGACTAACTGAAAGGAGCAGCCTATTTCTCCAAGATAGACCTTCAGTCAGGATACAACCAACTCAGGATCCGAGAGGAAGACATCCCTAAGACCGCCTTTTGATCTCGATACGGACACTATGAATTTAGGGTGATGCCTTTTGGCCTGACGAATGCCCCTGCAGCCTTCATGTATTTGATGAATCGAGTATTCCAGCCGCACTTGGGCAAGTTCATGATTGTGTTTATATACTCACAAACTAGGCTAGAGCACGAAGAACATCTGGCTACCACCTTAGAGACATTACGAGATAACTGTTTATATGCGAAATTCTCCAAGTGTGAGTTTTGGTTGCAGGAGGTAGGATTTTTAGGGCATATAGTGTCCAAAGATGGAGTCAAGGTGGATCCGACAAAAGTGGAGGTCATATTTGATTGGAAGAAACCCAATAATCCCTCTAAGATATGTAATTTCTTGGGCTTGGCAGGTTACTATAGATGGTTTGTGCATGATTTCTCTAAGATAACTACCCCATTGACCCGTCTCACAAGGAAAGGAGTGGAGTATAAGTGGGATGAAAGTTGTGAGAAATCCTTCCAAGAGTTGAAGACTCGTTTAACAATGGCAATCGCACTCTCTACCTAACCCAAGTGCAAGGGAGTATACCATCTATAGTGATGCATCCATACAGGGACTCAAATGTGTATTAATGCAATAAGGAAAGGTTATCACCTAGGCCTCATGACAACTGAAAATACATGAAAGGAACTATCCCACCCACGACTTAGAGTTAGTCGCAATAGTGTTCGCCCTCAAGATTTGGCGACACTACCTATATGGGGTTAAGTGTAAGATATATACCGATCTTAAGGGTCTTAAGTACTTCCTAACTCAGAAGCAGTTGAACCTCCACCACAAGAGATGGCTAGAGTTGGTAAATGACTATGACCTTGTGATAGAAGATCACCCTGGGAAGGATAATTTGGTAGTAGATGCTCTAAGTTGCAAGTATCAAACTGAGGTGGTGTTGATAAAGAAAAGTTACTTACCCTTATTGCAGCAGTTGGGAAGAATGAAAGTGGACCTTAAAGTACACAAGAGAAAAATGCTTATTGGCTGACGTAAGGGTATGACCTAGCCTAATGGAGCAAATTAAGGTCGAGAAAAAGGGAGATAAGGAACTCCAGTCCTATTTGGACCCGGTCAATGAAGGGACGAACCCGGACTACAACCTTCGAGGCGATGGAGTACTAACATATAAGGGTAGATTGTGTGTGCCTCAAGATAAGGAACTGAAGAGATTAATCTTGAAAGCGGCACATAACTCTGTCTTTGCGATGCATCCGATAAGTACCAAGATGTACTGCACCCTCAAACAAGGTTATTGGTGGAGAGGGATATTGCAGAATATGTAGCCTAATGCTTGTCTTGTCAGCAAATTAAAGTTGAGCACCAGAAACCTTCAAGACTACTACAACCATTACCATCCCAAAATGGAAATGGGAATATATTACTATGGATTTTGTCACTAGACTACCCGTGACTAGGAAGGGATGAGACACAATTTGGGTCATTGTAGATAGATTGATCAAGTCTGCCCACTTCTTACCAATAAGGGTGATAGATTCGGTGGAACAACTAACCGTGTTATACATGAGGGAAATTGTGAGACTCCATGGCATCTTAGTAAGAATAGTGTCGGATAGAGACCCTAGATTTACCTCAAGGTTCTAGCCTAGTTTGCAAAGTGCCTTGGGGACCAAGCTCCACATGAGTACGACATTTCATCCTTAGATCAATGGACAGTCTGAGCGGACGATCCAAATCCTGGAGGATATGGTACGGGCATGCGTACTCACCATGAATAAGGGTTGGGAATAATACTTGTGCCTAATGGAGTTCCTATAATAACAGTACTCAAGCTAGTATTCAAATGGCTCCTTACGAGGCCCTTTATGGATGACCATGTCGTACCCCCTTATTTTGGGAAGAGGGTGGAGAAAGGAGGTTAGAAAGGGTCAAACTAATTGAGGACGCCATAGAAAAGATTAAGATCATAAGGAGTCGACTTAAGGCCACTCAAGATAGGCATAAGATTTTTGCAGACCGTCGGAGAAGGGACTTAGAATTTGAAGTGGAAGACCAAGTGTTTCTCACGGTATCCCCATGGAGGGGAATACTTAGGTTTCAACAATGGGGAAAGTTGAAACCTAGGTACATCGGTCCCTACACCATAATCCAAAGGATAAGCCCAGTGGCCTATAAATTAGAACTGCCACTAGACTTACAAAGAAAACACGATGTATTGCATATCTCGGTACTCCGAAAATATCAGCCCAATCAGAGTCATGTGCTGGATCGACCTCCACCCAAACTAAAAGATAACCTAACCTATAAGGCGGAATCGGTCCAAATCATGGACCAGAAAGAGAAAAACTTAAGGAACATGAAGATTCCCATGGCTAAGGTTCTTTGGCAGAAGGGACCATTACAAGAGGAGACGTGGGAAAATGAGAGTGTAATGAGGGATGGGTACCCTCATTTATTCGTGATGTAAATTGTTTTGGGGACAAAAGCCCTAAAAGGAGGGGATAGTTGTAAAACCCTTCCCTTTATAGTTAAGAAAACCAGGAAAAGAATCGGTCGTTTCAAAAGAGAAAACCGACCTGGTTCACGAACCATAACCGATAAAAAAAAGGGCAAAATGGGAAAATTAACAAATCCCAAGTGACTCAAAGAGTCATTAAAATCATGGAAAAGAGCATTGGGACAAATGGGAAGAGAAAACCAGATTGATTTAGGGCAAACCGAACTTGAACCAGATTCAACCGGTTTCTAAATTCATTTTTCTTGCTAGCTTAAAATATTCATATTAGGGAATTGAAGCCACCATTAGATAGAAAATGAATTTAGATTAATTTAGAAATTTTTAATTTTGAGAAAACTGGTCAAATCAGGCCTGAACTGGCTGATTTACACATTGAATCCTGTCGGACTAGTCCGGTTCTATTCGGAATAGTGTCATCTTCTTCATCAGAGTGACAACAATGTTCATTAATGCCGAAAACGGATAACACCGATGGAGAGGAAACCACTATGTTCAGGCCGTTTCAGGGTGAGGATAAGCTTGACCAAAATGGATAATGGTCATCT
Organism: Trapa bicornis; assembly: GCA_030064425.1. Taxonomy (NCBI): domain Eukaryota; kingdom Viridiplantae; phylum Streptophyta; class Magnoliopsida; order Myrtales; family Lythraceae; genus Trapa; species Trapa bicornis. The sequence goes on along the minus strand of CM057761.1, from coordinate 8,523,735 downwards.
CCATTCATCTTTTATAAAATGCTCCCTACATAAAATGCTCATCTCCATTCATCTTCCACACACCTCAAATCTCCATTCACTCTCAACTGCTCCATTTTCCGGTGAAGCTAGAACTAGAGCTCCAACATATGCCTTTTTTCTTAGCCTCACAAGGAAGGGTCAGGTCGTATAGACGTTAGGGGAAGTCAGCTACCTGATAGCAACTTCCTTTCGACTTGAGGACCACCGGAGAAGCACCGTCAGAATCAAATAGTGAACTAGATTCGAAGGATGAATTTGCCTTGTGTTTGGCCGAGCTGAATTAGGCCAAAATCAGCCCTCCTCCGGCCAAACCAAGCCTCTCCAACCCCCCACAGCCCTCACACGACCTTAATAGAGCTAAAAGGTAAGCCAATTCGTCCCCCCTTAGTCGTTGCAAATTGGGGTTAGAGAGAGAAAGTGCCGAATTTCACTAATTAAATTAACCCTTAATTTGACTTCAATCGTAGCAATTCTTAATCCTAGAAGTAACCTCAGGACAAGAGCTACCTTCCTCGATCGAGAGCTTGGACCGCCGCACCTCCAACGGTAAGCTTTTGAATCTTTCTCTCTCTACGAGTAATTTTCTGGCGAAGCTTCGTTTGAGCTCAATTCAGATCCAAATGTTGCGGTTCAAAGCTCAATTGAATCGTATGGAAGTGTAAGAACTGATTCATACTTCAATTAGAGAAATTAACCCTAATTGAATGGCCAATTTGAAGAAATCAAATTCATTTAGATTGTAGGGGAGAAATTGGGGGAAAACTTTTGGGGAAATTTGGGGATTTCAAAAGAATGAGCGACCTCTTTGCAATTTCATAAAATTGAAGACTAATTGGCCATGAAAAAGATATTGAGGGACCAATTGGTCAATTTCAAGAACATTTGAGGTCAAATTGCCAATTTTGAAAAGTAGGGCAAAATTGTCTTTTTTGAAAAGTTGGGGACCAAATTAGAAATTTGGACAACTTGAGCCCCTTATACATTTTTGAGTAACTTGAGGACTCAAAGGAAAATTTGGAAGGTTTGGGACTCAATTTGGTGAAAAGTTGGCATTATAGAGCTAAAGTTAAGGAAAAGGAACTTGAGGGACCCAAGTGCAATTAATTAACAATTTTGAGCCTAGTCACTCATACATGAGAAAATGATGGATGTTATGCCAAACCTTAATTAATAAGAATGCCCAAATCGTGTAGGAACATGAGGGACCGAAATGCTAGCAAGGAAAAGCTAGCGTAGAGTTAGAAAACTGACTAGAGATGAATACATCACGATCATCGGGTGAGTGGGAATTTATACATCATACTAGTTGGGATGATGAACTCACTTTTATGAAAAGAAAACTTACTTATTGGTAATAAGTAGAGATATTCATACCTAGTTGGTATGATGAACTTCCTTGAGGAAAGGAGAAACCTACTTATCGGTTGTAAGCAGATATATCATCACACCCAATTGGTGTGATGAAGTGGAAAATAAACTTTTTGTCAAAAGTGTTATTCCCTGTGTGTCAATGCTTAAAACATTTGGTAGACCTTCTTGATGGGAGCTAGAATAGCTTAGATAGGTCAGAGGCCTCAGTTTTTGAACTCATGGGGCTAAATGCTCGGTTTTGGAAAAACACGTGTAGTGGTCCCAAGGCCAGTGGGCACAAGCAGGAGCTCGTAAATAAACTTGAGTAAAGAAAGCCATGAAATTTTCCAATGAAATTGTTGTGTGATTTCACCATGGTATTGGCAGCAATGCATTAGGGCTAGGTCGACGGACCAGCTTAGACAAATAGCTGTAGGTCGAATTGAGGGTTGGAGCCCTTGGACCATTGACACCAAAGATAATGGCCATATGTGAAAACTATTATTTGTGTATGCACTTGTGGTATAGAACCATCAAGAAGCCCAAGAGGGGTAGTGATGGGTCATAAGAGCTACTAGATGACACAGTGGAGATAAGGGCAGTTTGTTGTTCCGGTCAGTCGGGAAGCTCGTAGTAGCTTCTTGCGCATGAAACTAGGGTGGGGTTGGGATGAGGTCTCTGTCCTCATACGGAGACGGAGTGGCATTCGGGTTTGCGGGTCAGATGTCGAGAACATACATTTAGACCTAGGGTAGAAGTGGACGGGCTCCTATATTGGTGGATGGTAAAGACGCTCCGATCCACAAGTGGGTGCAGTGAATGGGCTACACCTGCAAAAGTGTGTTACCCTTCTTGATTAAGGGTGTTATGCCCCGACCCGGTTTGGTCTGATCCCCGTGATCAACCCGCCACTCTCCCAATTTATTAAAGGGTTTCCCCTTATTATAGACTGTAAAGAGTAAGACGTCCTTTAAACCTAACCTTTTCCAGGAATAATATAAACAAAACTGCATAATAATTTAGATTTATCATACCTGTATCACAAGCGTCTTAGTTGACGGTGTTTAAGGGTAGGATTTCTAAAATCTCCTAAAAGGGATATAAGGGAGGGGGTGAGTACAACTACTCAGTGAATGGGTTTTCAATACTTTTACTTTTATGAAAAAGATTTGTATTGGAGTGTGCCAGCTCCTTTCTTTCAAAAATTATTTCATTCAAAATCTCGGGTTTTATCACCATTTCTTTATTTAATCATGGTGTGTGATCACCCAACACACATCCTTCATCATGAAGGTTAAACACACATTCGCAGGTCAGTACGTCCACTGAACCTACTTGTGGCTTTGCAGCGACTTTACCGGCCACCCGGATAGAAGTACGTCCACTTCTACCCTAAGAATGAGTGGATGTTCGCGACATCCGACCCTCATTCCTGAAATAAATTCTTATTGTTTGTATGAGGACAGAGACCTCACCCCGTCCCCACCCCGGTCTCATGCGCTTGGTGCTACTCCAAATTTTGCACGGTCACCTGGTACGACAAACTGCCCTTATACTCACCAGGTCGTTTAGTTCCTTTAGGATGCATCACTACCCCTCCTGGGTGTCTTGATGGTCCTGTACTCACAATGCATGCACAATCAATAATTTTCTCATTATGCCATATAATCTGTGGTGCCACTGGTCCAAAGGCCCCGACTCTCAACTCAACCCGCAGTTATTTTTCTTGATTGGTCCGTCGACCTATCATGTCGCACTGCTACTAGTTGACGGAGTATGTCGGTCCTATCTTGGTACCATGGCCAAACAATTCCTTTATTTAAAATTTTATGGCACATATATGACGTTTGTTTACGAGCTCTTGCTCGTGCCAACTGGCCTTGGGCCCACTGTACAAGATTTTCAAAATCGGGCATATTAGCCCCTAAGTTCCAAAACCGAGGCCCCTGACCTATAAGAGCTATTTGAGATCCCGTCAAGAAGGTCTCCCAAATAGTTTAAGCATTGACACACAGTCAGGGGACAACACTTCTGACAAAATTATTTTTTCAATCATCCATTATACCGACCGGGTATAAGGACATCTCCGCTCATAACCGATGAATGGGTTTTCAACTTCCCTCGAGGAAGTTTCGTCATACCAACCGGGTATGATCTACTTATAACAGGTAAGTAGTTTTTCCGCATGATTTTCACATCACTCCTCTAAGTTGTAACGTTTAAAATACCACTTGATAGTGGGTTTTCATTTCGAAGTATTTATCATCCCCAACTAGGTATGATATAAAATCCCACTCACAACCGATAAGTAGTTTTTAACTTTAAGTTGTGCTAATCATCCCAACCGGGTATGGCCTTAGTAAACCCACTCATCTGTTAATGCCGTGAATTCTACTAGATCGGTTCTTTGTATTCACGCAAGCTTGTTCTTGCTGGTGTTCCCGGTACTTCATGTTCCTACATGATATGAACTTCTCGATTCATTATCCTTTGGCCTAATAGCCTTCATTCTTTCCAAATGAATGAGAAAGTCAAACTTTCATTTATTTTCAATTAGGTCCCTAAAGTTATTTCTCTTTAACTTTAAGTCCCTAATAACGATTTTTTCCTCAGATTGAGTCCTAAAACTTTTAAAATTTATCATAGGACCTCAATTTATTCCATTTCACAAAAAGGGGATTAATTCCCCAATTTTCCAATTTGGTCCCCCCAAATTTTCCAAAATTACCATTTTGTCCTTCCTTTACAAAAATGTTAAGTTTCACCCCAAAAAATTCTAAAATTCCTCAATTGGCCCTCTAACATTTTTATCATGCCCAATTGACCCTCAATTTTAGGAAATTACATTTCTGACCTTTGAATCTTTGAAAATCCCAAATTTCCCCCATTTTCCCCTAATTCCAAATCTTTAACACAACCGAATTTGATTTCATCAAATTGACCGATCAAACACCTCTAATTGTTGAAATTGAGTTTCTCCATGTTCATACGATTCCATAGAACTTTGAATCATGAGTTTTAACGCTAGAATGATCTCAAACGGAACTTCCCCAAAAAATAGACTGTAGAGAAAGAAAGCTTCGATTGCTGACCGGTGATGGCACAAAAGTTTGAGCTTTTGATCTGGGTAGATAACTGTCATCCTGATGTTCATACTAGAATCAAGAATCACATCAATTGATGTCGAATTGAGTTAGAATTTCATCATTGAAATTCTATCAATTCTCTTTCTAGCACCGACCGAAAATTGCAGAGGGGAGTCAAATTGGCTTACCTTTCAGTTCTAATTCGGCCGTGGGAGGGCTAAGGAAGTGTTGGGAGGGCTTGGTTTAGCCTAAGGAGGGCTCTAAATGTTCCGCCGGAGCTGCTTCACTATTTCATCATGCCGTTGCTTCTCCATTGATTGTCGGATTTACTAGAGTTTGCTATTAAATAGCTGACTTCTCCCCGGTTTTATAGAGCCCGACCTCTCCTTCCGAGGTTAAGAAAAATGTTCAAGTCGAAGCTCTATTTCGAACTTCACCGGGAAATTGGAGTAGTAGAGAAAGAGAGAGAAGTGTTTGGGTTTGAGAAGAATGAATGAGGATGATCTCTTTATATAGATGTAAAATAGTGTATTAAATGGAAGAGATTTATTACAAGTATTAATATTACCATAAATTATTGGTATTAATTCCAATAATTTAGTTTAGGTATTAAATTATTTGTATTAATTCCAATAAGGCTATAAAAATTTTTGACCGAAATTTCGGGTTACAAATAAAAATCATACTTCCCAGGAGGTCACCCATCGTCGCACTACTCTCAAACAAGCACACTTAACTTCAAAGTTCTTATGGAATCTTGTTCTCAAGATTGAGAATTCTAAGATACCTAACCATTCTCGTGTTTAGTTAACCCCTTGGTCGTTGAAACCTTTAGCTCATTGTTCTTTCGGGCGTTACATACTTGTTTCCACGGTTTTCTTTATTATCACATTTTCGTCCTATTTTGACCCTTCCCCCATTCGTTGTCTATTAAAACTTTTGTCCAAATTTTTATATTCGACCTTGTCATGCTTATTTGCCGACTCTTCCTTACTTTGATTCATATTCTCCTCGGGATTGTTGGGCTTACATGCCCCTTACAGCATGGCATTTTCTAGGACGTGTCTCTGTCCATTAGGTTTCTAGAACATCTCCTTGAGGGTCTCTCTTAGCTTTTTGACCTTTTAGGGATCATATAACTTCATCCCTCTTTTCTTTTGATAGCATTCCTCAACTATCCTTTTTACCGTTATCCTCTCATCCATCATGCCTTTGAAGTTATGTCTCACATAACCACATGGATTTCTCTTACCTACTTATCCTTTCCCAACATTTTTATTGGGTCTTTTCGATTCCAATCATTGGGTTTCCTAATGATTATTGACATATGAGAATTTTTCCCTTCTTATGTCCTTTCTCTTCTTTAGTGACATCCCGTATTTAATTACTTCCTTTTTCCTTAATCCACTCTTACTTGGTCGATGTATTGATTGTTTTGTTTAAGGAATTCCCTTCTTACGATTTCATTCTCGACTATATTCCTCACAGTAGAGGTTTTAACCTTAAGAGTTATATGTTCAACCTTCTTACTATCCTTTGGAGATTCCTTCCTTTATTTCCTTACACCTTCTTCGATGTTGAGGCAATTTCCCCCTTTGAATCCTTATTCATTTTAAAATTCCCTTTCATTCCTTATCTAAGGAATTTCTGATTGTTGGCCTTATTTCATATACTCTACACTATGCTCATCCGTCCATTCTTTAGGCTCCGTTAAGTGAGCATGGACCACAACCCGTCCTGATGTCAGTGGTCATTTTTTCTAATTGATTTCTTAATTGAGGGCTTACTTCTCCAAGATTCCTCATATATTATTTCTTTTGGTTTAATTTACTTCTTAGGACCTCATGAGTACTTTTTTTGGTACTTGATCTTTCCAACTCAACTAGTATTTCATTTGTGAACTTATTGTTCTTTCCATTTTGGTTGATTTCATTTCTTCTTAATTAGGATACATATGTCTTTTCGGGGGTTTCCTTCCTTGATAGGATTCTTTTCCTTTCTCCTGAATTTTTTTTGCAGGTATATCTTTGGTTCTCTATCCTCATCCCTATTCATACCATAGTACACATCTATCTCTTTTAGGGAGAGTTAAAAAAATTATATATATATATATATATATATATTCTAGATTTCCTGACCATTATTTGAAAGGCTTAACTACTCCTTTCTTGGCTTGGATTCTGTCATTAATTTGGTCATTGGTCCTTTTAAGGATTTCTTTCATCATTCCCTTTTTCCAATATTTGGCCTTTCCACCTCTTCCTTCTTTGCTGGAGTTTACTCCATGACCCTCACGAGGGTAGTTTGTTACCTACCGTGCCCCTACTATTCACCTTGTCTAATTCTCTTGAGGCAGTTATCTCTCAAATTTTCTTGTCCTTAATGATCCTTCTAGTGCCCTTCTTAAGGTGTACTCCATACTACTTCCCAGTCCTCCTTAGGGTGTCGTTCATTCTCTTTTACCATCTTGTTGTCATGGTTTGCTTACTTCTGTTATGTTGCTCCGAATCTCCAATTTGATTTCTCTACATTTTCCAAAGAAAGTTGTACCTAAAATTCTATCACTTTTCCAAAGCAGGCTAGTCTTGGCCTCCGATACATCCTCCCTTCAAGTAGTTTCTAATGATGGGTTACTTCCTTGCACTCCACATTATGTCCATCCACCAACCAATGATTCCTTCAAGGTACTTAGTTGTATGCATCTCTCCAGAGTTCCCTTTCATAGCATATTCCTTCTCTTCTTCACTCTCATTGTGTCATTCCCTAGAGTTCTGGAGGATGTTTTTCTGTGTTTACCCCTTATGAGAGGGTTCTAGATATACTTCCCATGTACCTTATCCCTACTCTTGAGGTATCTTTCTCAGTTTGACCTTCTTAAGAAGAAATTTAAATTTTGCATTCACCTCATCATTTCTTGACCTCTTGGTGAACCGCTTACTTAACTAGCTCCATGGTTTCGATCTCCAATCTTTCATGTCTTTCGTAACCTTTGAGAAGGTATTGCCCTAAATTTATGAGGTATGAAATACCCCTTCTTTCCTTACACCTATAATAGTTTATCTTGGCACTTGTCCTTAGTAGAGTTGGGCACTTCTTCAGGTAATGTCTCCATCGTTCATACTTGTAATAGGTTATTCCCTTACATGGATTGTTGTGGTCCCTTCTTTCCTTCGAGTAGGGAAGTCAAGGGTTACTACTAGTTTGGTGCTCTACCATTCTTAAGTCTGATCACTTCGACAGTTTTCTTACTAAATCTCCTTTGCTAAAGGGTCATGGTAAGAGTCCTCCTAGGTTTCTTAATTCCTTGATTCATCTTCCATAACCGAGATGTGTATTTTCCTTTGTTTCTAGGATAGTGTGGGTTTGTTTTATTTTCCTTAGGCCATATTCCCAACAAGATCGCATCATCAGGAGATAGATTTTTGAGAATTTGAGTATTTTATTAATAGGGGGATACAAAAGATTAGGCTTTCAGCACTATCACAGGAAATGATCACAAAATAACTAATAAGCTATGGAATTCTTGATAAACATCCTCCTTCATACTTAGAGTTGTGCCATTGATAGGTCCTAGCACCATTCTCCATGATACTTCCCCATTTGGTCTTTCAAGATTCCTCCCAGGTCTCAGGCATTTGGGAAGCTTCTAGGGTTGTCTTTCTATGAAGATAGGGTGTTAAGTAGAGCAATTCCAAGTTTTCTTGGTTTCTCTCCTGAGAGCCATTTGAAAATTTTAGGATAAATCCTATTAGTTACTATATTTTTCTAGTCTTGATTATGTATTCGAGGAAACAGGCTCTCAGACCACTCTAGTTGTCACACCCCGACACAGTTTGGTCAGATCCCCGTGATCAACCCGCCACTCTCCCAATTTATTAAAGGGTTTCCCCTTATTATAGATCGTAAAGAGAAAGGCGTTCTTTAAACTTGCACCTTTTCTAGGAATAACATAAACAAAACTGCATAATAATTTAGATTTATCATACCTATATCACAGACATCTTTGTTGATAGTCTTTAAGGGTAGGCTTTTCGAAATCTCCTAAAAGGGATATATGGGAGGGGGTGAGTACGACTACTCAGTGAATGGTTTTTAAATACTTTTACTTTTATGAAAAAGATTTGTATTGGAGTGTGCCATACTCTTTTATTTCAAAAATCATTTCATTCAAAATCTCTGGTTTTATCAACATTTCCTTATTTAATCATGGTGTGTCATCACCCAACACACATCATTCATCATGAAGGTTAAACACACGTTCGCAGGTCAGTACATCCACTGAACCCACTTGTGGCTTCGAAGTTTTTTTACCAGCCACCTAGATAGAAGTATGGCCACTTCTACCCTAAGAATGAATTGATGTTCGCGACATCCAACCCTCATTCTCTAAATAAATTCTTCATGCCTGTATGAGGACAGAGAACTCATCCCGTCACCACCGCAGTCTCATGCGCTTGGTGCTACTCCAAATTTTGCATGGTCACCTGGTATGACAAACTGCCCTTATACTCACCAGGTCATCTAGTGCCCATAGAACGCATCACTACCCCTATTGGCTGTCTTGATGGTCCCGTACTCACAGTGAATGCACAATCAATAATTTTCTCATAATGCCATATAATCTGTGGTGCCACTGGTCCAACGGCCCCGACTCTCAACTCAACCCATAGTTGTTTGTCTTGACTGGTCCGTCGAGCTGTCATGTTGCACTGCCGCTAGTTGATTGAGTGTGTCGGTCCTATCTTGGTACCATGGCCAAACAATTCCTTTATTTAAAATTTTATGGCACATAAATGATGTTCGTTTACGAGCTCCTACTCGTGTCAACTGGCCTTGGGCCCTCTGTACGAGATTTTCAAAATCGAGCATATTAGCCCCTAAGTTCCAAAATCGAGGCCCCCGACCTATAAGAGCTATTCGAGCTCCCGTCAAGAAGATCTCTCAAATAGTTTAAGCATTGGCACACAGGCAAGGAAGAGCACTTCCGACAAAATTATATTTTCAACTGTCCATTATACCGACCGGGTATAAGGACATCTCCGCTTATAATCGATGAATGGGTTTTCAAGTTCCCTTGAGGAAGTTTCATCATACCAACCAGGTATGATCTACTTACAATTGATAAGTAGTTTTTTCGCATGATTTTCACAACACACCTCTAAGTTGTGACGTTTAAAATACCATTTGATACTGGGTTTTCATTTCGAGTTACTTATCATCCCCAATCGGGTATGATATAAAATCCCACTCACAACCGGTAAGTGGTTTTTAACTTTAAGTTGTGCTTATCATCCCAACCGGGTATGACCTTAGTAAACCCACTCACCCATTAATACCGTGAATTCCACTACATCGGTTCTTTGTATTCACGCAAGCTTGTCCTTGCTAGCGTTCCTGGTACTTCATGTTCCTACACTATATGAACATCTCGGTTCATTATCCTTTGGCCTTATATCCTTCATTCATTCCAAATGAATGAGAAAGTAAAACTTTCATTTATTTACAATTAGGTCCCTAAAGTTATTTCTCTTTAACTTTAAGTCCCTAATAATGGTTTTTTCCTCAGATTGAGTCCTGAAACTTTTAAAATTTATCATAGGACCTCAATTTATTCCATTTCACAAAAAGCGGATTAATTTCCCAAATTTCCAATTTGATCCCTCAACTTTTCCAAAATTACCATTTTGCCCTTCCTTTACAAAAATGTTAAGTTTCACCCTAAAAATTCTAAAATTCCTCAATTGGCCCTCTAACATTTTTATCATGCCCAATTGACCCTCAATTTTAGGAAATTTTATTTCATCCTTCGAGTCTTCGAAAATCCCTAATTATCCCCAATTTTCCCCCAATTCCAACTCTTTAACACAATCGACTTTGATTTCATCAAATTGACCAATCAAACACCTCTAATTGTTGAAATTGAAGTTGAAATTGAGTTTATTCATGTTCATACGATTCCATAGAACTTTGAATCGCGAGTTTTAATGCTGGAACGAGCTTAAACGAAGTTTCACCGTAAAACAGACTATAGAGAGAGAAAGCTTTGATTACTCACCAGAGATGGCACGACAGTCCGAGCTTTCAATTTGGGCAGATATCTCTCATCCTGAGGTTCATCCTAGAATGAAGAATCGCATTAATTGATGCTAAATTGAGTTAGAATTTCTTCATTAAAATTCTGTCGGTTCTCTCTCTAGCACCGGCTGGATATTGCAGAGTGGAGCCGAATTGGCTTACCTTTCAGTTCTAATTCGGCCGTGGGAGGGCTAAGGAAGTGTTGGGAGGGCTTTGTTTTGGCCTGAGGAGGGCTTGAAATGGCTGATTTCAGCTTGGCTGATATAGGGCAGCTTCGGACTGCCTGAGCTGCTTCACTGTTCCATCATGTCGACACTTCTCCAGCGATTCTTGGATTGACTGTAGTTTTCTATCAGATAGCTGACCTCTCCCCGATTCTATAGAGCCCGTCCTCTCCATCCAAGGTTAAGAAAAATGTTAAAGTTGAAGCTCTATTTCGAGCTTCACTGGGAAATGGAGCAGTAGAGAGAAAGATAATTGTTCGGGTGAGAGGAGAATGAATGGGGATAACCTCTTTATATAGGTGTATAATTCTGTATTAAATAGGAGAGATTTATTACAAGTATTAATATTGCCATAAATTATTAGTATTAATTCTAATAATTTAATTTAGGTATTAAATTATTTGTATTAATTCCAATAATTTAATTTAGGTATTAAATTATTAGTATTAATTACAATAAATAAATATATATTAATTTGTTACTATTTATGATGAGACGTACATTCACATAAAATTTTTTGACCGAACATATATATTAATTTAGGTCACCCATCGTCGCACTTCTCTCGAGCAAGCACGCTTAACTTCAGAGTTTTATGGAATCTCGTTCACCTAAACCAATTTGGTTTTTCTCTTCTAATTTTTCTTAAGTTTCTTTTCCAAGGTTTAATGAACCCTTTGGATCACCCGAAAGTTGTAAATTTCCAAATTGCTTGTTCCCAAATGATCGGGTTTGTAAACCAGCTTGATTTTCTTACTCAGTTTGACCGGTTCTTTTTCCGGTTTTCCTTAACTCAAAAGGACGGGGTTTACAAAGGGCATGTGTTTGTTTGATAAACACCTCCTGAGGCAAGGGGATGAGCTAAAAGAGCTAAACACACCTAATGGTAATGGAAAAAGGTTTTGAAAATTGAATCCTTCTTAAAGGAAATGATAATCTCGACATGGTTTGAATAAAGCCGTTTTCGTGAAAAATCACTCCCAACACCCGCTCACTGAGTTGTAGAACTCACCCCCTCCCTTTTACCCCTTTCAGGTAACCAAGGAAAAACCCTTCTTAAAGACCCTCCTAATTTGGAATAGTGAGAAGACAAGTATGTCTATTTTAAAATACTCAGTTTTGTATATTGCTTGTAAACCCCGCTCTTTGTAGTTAAGGAAAATCGGGAAAAGAACCCGTCAAATTGAGAGAGAAAAATCAAATTGGTTGATAAGCCCGATCATTAGAGAACAAGTAATTTGGGAAGTTACAACTCCTGAGTGACCCAAAGGGGTTCATAAAATCTTGGAAAAGAACCTTAGAACAAATTAGAAGAGAAAAACTAGATCGGTAGATGAACCAAATTCAAGCCGGATTGAACCGGTTTATAAACTGGAACTGATAGAGAGAGGGCAAACCAGGAAATTTATGGATTTTGAGTGACCTAACGAGTGACAAAAGTCATAAAAAAGGACTTTAGGATGAATGGGGGATGAAAACCAAACCGGTTCAAGTGAACTAGATCTAAATCTGATTGAACTTGTTTGGACCGGTTTGAACCATTATTGAATCGGATGCTAAATTCATTTTTTTAGGTGGCTTAGAAAATTCCAATTTGAGAATTGAGGCCACCATTTGATAGAGAATAAATTTAGATGAATTTAAAAAATTTTAATTTTGAAAAACTCGGTGAATTGGGCCTAAACTGGCTGGTTTAATCTTTGAACCAGGTTTGGACTGGTCCGGTTCGGTTCGGAGTAATGTTGTCTTCTTTCTTCAAATGACAACACTGTTCACTGGCCGGAAAATTGAACTAGCACTAGCACTGTTCCATTCAATACGTTTTAGACCATCAATTACTATCATAAAGGTTCCAAATAAATGGCCGACAAGTCCCCAAAATCCCTATATAAAGAGCCCCGCGTGATCGAACAGTGAAGCAGCTCCGGCGAACCAAAGCTGCCCTATTTCTGTCAAGCTAAAATAGGCTAATTCGAGCCCTCATTAGGCCAAACTAAGCTCTCCCAATGCCTCATCAGCCCTCCTACGACCGAATTAGAATGGAAAGGAAAGCCAATTTAGCTACCCTTTGTAATTTTCAATCGGTGCTAGAGAGAGAACCGGTAGATTTTCGATGACAAAATTCTCACTCAATTAAGTATTAATTAATGCAATTCTTGATCATAGGAGGAACCTCAGGACGAGAGCTATCTGCCCAGATTGAAAGCTCGGACTGTCATGCCTCCAATGGTAAGCATTCGAAGCTTTCTCTCTCTACATTTTATTTTCTGGCAAAGCTCCATTTGAGCTCATTCTGACGTTAAATCATGCGATTCAAAGTGCAATTGAATTGTATGAAGATGTAAGAACTTCAATTTAACTTCAATTTCAACAATTAAACTCGTTTGATCAATCAATTTGATGAAATCAAATTTGGTTGTATTGGAAAGTTGAAATTGTGGGAAAATTTGGGGATTTCAAAAATTTGAGGAACTAAAATGCAATTTTATAAAATTGATAGCTAATTGGGCATGGGTATTGGAGGACCAATTGAGCAATTTTTGGTGTAAAACTTACCATTTTTGTAAAATAGGGGCAAAATGGTAATTTTGTAAAATTTTGGACCAAATTGGAAATTTGGGAAACTTGAACCCGTTTTTGTGAATATGAATAAATTGTGGTTCCAAGGTGAATTTTAAAAGTTTTGTGACTCAATTTGGGGAAAAACCGACATTTAGGGCCTAAAGAAAAAAAAAAGAAATTTAGGGACCAAATTGCAAACATTTGAAAAGTTAGATATTTTTAGTCATTTATAATGAATGAATGCTATCAAGCCAAATGATAATGAACAAGGATGTTCATACCATGTAGGAACACGAGATATCAGGAACGCCAGCTGAGACAAGGCTCGCAAGGGATGAAAGCCGATATAGAGGAAATACACTGCACGATTGGGTGAGTGGGATTCAATATCATACCCGGTTGGGATGATAAGTACCTCGGAAATGAAAACCCACTATTAAGTGGTATTTTAACCATCACACCTAAAAGAAGTGATGTGGAAATTACATGGAAAAACTACTTACCGGTTGTAAGTAGATCATACCTGGTTGGTATGATGAACATCTTGGAAGGAAGTAGAAAACCCACTTATCGGTTATAAGCGGAGACGTCTTCATACCTGGTTGGTCTAATGGACGATTAAAAGTTTATTTTGGTCAGAAGTGCTCTCCCCTAACTATGTGCCACGACTTAAACATTTCGGGTGACCTTACTGACGGGAGCTCAAATAGCTCAGATAGGCTTGGGGCCTCCGTTTTGGAACTTGAGGGCTAATATAACCGATTTTTGAAAATCTTGTACAGTGGGCCCTAGGCCAGTTGGCACGAGCAGAAGCTCGTAAACAAACATGATTTTAAGCCATGAAAACTTAAGTGAATGAATTGTTTGTCCATGGTACCAAGACAGGACTGACTTACTCAATGGAATGGCGATAGTGCGACATGATAGGTCTACGGACCAGTGGAGACAAATAGCTGCAAGTTAAGTTGAGAGTCGGGGCCGTTGGACCATTGGCACCACAAATTATATGGCTTATGTAGAAATTTATTGATTTGTGCATGCAATGATTTTATGGGACCTTCAAGATGCCCAAGAGGGCTAGTGATGCGTCCTAGGGCTTTGGACGACATGGTGGAGATAAGGGCAATTAGTCGTATTAGCAGTCTTGAGAAGCTTGACATAGCTTCATGCGCATGAGACCGGGGTGGGGACGGGATAATGTCTCTATCCTCATATAGACATGGAGTTTTGTTTATGGGATTGAGGATAGGATATCATGTACATCCACTCATTTTCAAGGTAGAAGTGTGTGTGCTTCTATTTAGGTGGCCGGTAAAGTCGCTCTGACGCCACAAGTGGGTATAATGGACATGCCGGCCTGCGAATGTGTGTTCCCTTCATGATGAAGGGCATGTGTTGGTTGATAAACACACCATTGTGATGAGTAATGGCTATGAAAAACTTAGATTTTTAAAATAAGAAATTTAAAGAAATTAAGGAGTCTAACACACTCCAAGTTAAAAATTATTTTTTTTGAAACTTCATTTTTTTCAAAAATACCCATTTACTTTATATATGTTATTCCATGGAACAAGGTTGAAATTACGCTTGGCTCCTCTTGAGTTAAAGAATGGGAAAACACCTCTTGAACCAAGAGAGCGGTGGGTTGTTCATGGGGATCCGACCAAACTTGGTCGGGGCATGACAATGCTATTCCCATGTAAAAAGATGCCTCACTCCTTGCGGTTTAGAGAGGGTGAAACCCTTGTTGGACCAAAGGGAGTGGCGGGTTGCTCATGGGGATCCGACCAAATTGGGTCGGGGCATGACAGTCTTGCTCATTTAGCCATTTTCTTTGGTGCCGACGGTCTAACGACCTCAACAATCAATTCGGCTTGCAGTTGTTTGTCTAGGCTGATTCGTCAACCTGACCCTGATGCACTACCAGAAGCCCATCAATAATTGTCAGTTATGACTTGGAACCATGGCGAATCACACAATTGATTCCATTTTAAATGAAAATTTTCATGGCTCTTCCTATTCATGTTTCTTTACGGGCTTCAGCCCATGCCCATTGGCCTTAGGCCCACTGCACGTGTTTTTCAAAACTGGGCCTTGAGCCTTATGAGATCAAAATGGAGGCCTCTGGCATATTAGAGCTGTTCTAGCATGTTAAGAAGGTCTCCCAAATTGTTTAAGCAATGGTACATAGTCAGGGGAGAACACTTCTGACAAAATCTCTTTTTAACTAATCACACCAACCGGTGTGATGATAGGTCTGCTTACAACTAGTATGCAGGTTTTTCCTTTCCATAAGGAAGCTCATCATACAAGCAGTGTACAATATTTAAACGATCCTATTCACAACCGGTAAGTAGGTTTTTAACTTTTAAAATGTGCTCATAATCCCAACTGGTTATAAAGTATAAAGTTCCCACTCACCCATTGACTGTGATGTGTTCATCCCCAATCAGTTTCTAAGACCACGCTAGATCTCTCTTGCTTGCGTTTCGGTCCCAGGTTTCCCTACACAGTTTGGGTATCATTTTCAGTAAGGTTTCGGCATGGCAGCCTTCGTTTTCTTATATATGAGTAACTATGCCCATATCTTTGGTTTATTGCATTTAGGTCTCTAAATTTCATGTTTCTTGACTTTTGGTCCCTAATGCTAAAATTTTTCCCAAATCAAGTCTCAAGGTTCCCAATAACCTCCTTGGGTCCTTAATTTAATTAAAATTGTGAACGAGGCTCAAGTTTTAAAAATTCACAATTTGGTCCTTAATTTTTTTAAAATTACTATTTTACCCCTACTTTCCAAAAATAGCCAAGTGACCCCAATTCTTTCGAAAGTTGACTAATTGGTCCCCCAACATCTTTCTCATTGCCAATTGACCATCAATTTTGAGAAATTGCATGGAGGCACCTCAATTTTTTTGAAATCCCCAATTTTCCCCCATTTCTTCCCCCTTTTATAACCAAATTTGATATCTTCAAATTGGCCATTTAATTGGGTTAATTACTGCAATTGATGGATTGGATCGATTTCTACACTTCCACATGATCAAATGGAGCTTTGAATTGTAGAATTTGGGTTTGAAATGAGCTCAAACGTAGATTCGCCGGAAAAATGTTCATAGAGATAGAAAGCTTCGAAAGGATACCATTAGAGGAGCGGCGATCCAAGCTCTTGATCTAGGGATGTAGCTCTCGTCCTTAGGGTCTTCCTAGGATCAAGATTCACTACAATTGATGTCCATAAGAATGGAATTTTGTTAGTGAAGTTTGACACTTTCTCTCTCTAGCATCGAAATGCAATGACAGAGGAGGGCCGAATTGGAAAACCTTTCACCTCTGTGGAGGTCGTGTGATGGTCGTGGGGACTTTGGGGAGGCTCGGTTTTGCTGGAGGAGGTCTGAATTGGTCGAATTCAGCTTGGCCAAAATAGGGCAGCTTCGAACCGATGGAGCTGCTTCACTGTTCGATCCCGCTGATGCTTCTCTGGCGATCCTTTGGTCGAAGGGAGGTTGCGGTCAGGTGGCTGACTTCCCTCAGACTCTATAGGACATGACCTTGCCTTCTAAGGCTGAGAAAAGTGCCCAAGTAAAAGCTCTAGTTTGAAATTCACCGAAAAATGGAGTACTTAGGAGAGGAGGACGATTTGAGGTGTGTGGAGAATGAATGGAGGGGAGCTCTTTATATAAGGAGCTCAAGGACCCTCTGCATGACTAGTTTCCATTCTCGTCGAGTTTATCCTCACCCAAAAATGCCCTAATCGAAGTGAATATTCTTTCACCAGGAAAGGAAATTTTTTGAACCGATGAATAGTGTTGCCATCCCAAGGAAGAAGATGACATTGTTCTGGACTGGACTGGTCCGGTCCGATCGAGTTCAATGGCGAAAATCGGCCGGTTCAGACACGATTCGACCGGTTTTCTCAAAACTAAAAGTTTCTAAATTTACCTAAATTCATTTTCTATCCAATGATGGCCTCAATTTATCTATTTGAGATGTCTAAGCCATCTATAAAAATGAATTACCTAATCCTATTCATTATCATTCAAAGAGGTTTAGGTTCGGTTCACCCTGAACCGATCTAGTTTTCCCTTCCAATTAGTTTCATGATTCTTCCTCATGATTTTCATGACTCTTTTGGTCACTTGGGATTTTCCAATTTTGGTTCGTTAATGGCTCGGTTTTTTATTCTTGGAAGGACAGGGTTTACAACTATAGTCTCTGTTTAGCTCGAGGATCACTAGAGAAATGCAAGTGAACTCGCACAATATTGTCACTATTTGGTAGTTTGCAACTCGAGCTTTTTTAGTTCAATTCAAGCCACTATGGCCCAATTCCAGCCAAACCAAGCTCCCTAGACCACCCATAGAAGTGTCCCGACCTTCTCTGAGCTATATTGGTAAGTCCTCCCCTCCCCCTCCCGTTGCCCTCCGCCGAAAAATATTGTTCATAGTGCATTTTTCCTAAAATTTAAAATATGAAATTCACACTGCTCGAGCCACTAACTGAGGCATGGTTTGGTTTAGGATGGACCTCCAAAAAGAGAGCAATCCATTGGAATCGAAAGCTCTGATCAACTGCTCTTCACCGGTGAGTAATCGAAGCTTTCTCTCTCTAGAATAATTTTCTAATAAAACTTCGTTTGAGCTCATTTTTAGCCAAATGAAGTGTTTTAAAGTTTGAAATGACGAGGGATGCAGAAGGAAGATGATTCCGATCATGAATGGGGAAAATTGCATAACTTTGGGTGGTCAATTGAATGAAACAAGTTTTCGGGGGTCAAATGGCCATTTTTGGAAAAAATTGGGCAATTTGGGAATTTTGAAAAAATTAGCGGTCAAATTGTAATTCAAGGAAAATTGGGGGAATTCCATGAAATTGACTCCCAATTGAGGTCCAATTGAATAATTGGATAAAATTGAGTACCAATTGGTAATTTTTGGAAATTGAGGACCAATTGTTAATTTTAGAAAATTAAGGACCTAAGAGTGATATTGGAAACCTTAGGAACCTAATTAAAAATAATTTGAGCAATACCAACCTAAAGTCAAGATTTTGAACTCTAAGGACTCAATTGCAATAAGGCATAAATAAGGGTCTTTTGTGCCAAACCATACTTATGGGAATACTCGAACCATGTAGAAACTGGTTGTACGAGTACTTGTGCAGAGGGGAACATCCGAGAATAGAATCCAGCTAGGATGAACACGTCACAATTATCGTGTGAGTGAGACCTTTAATGTCATACCCAGTTGGGATGATGAGCACTTTTTCAGTTGAAAAACCACTATGAGTGAGACTTTTTACATCATACCCGGTTGGGGCGATGCACACCCTCTTTAAACTTTGAAAACCGTTTTTTAGAAATGATCTTTCTTGATTGTGTGAAACTGCTTAAAATTTTTTGGAGACTTTTCTAATGAGAGTTAGAACAACTCCAAGAGGCAGGAGGCCTCGATTTTTGAACTTATGGGGCATAAGGCCTAATTTTGAAAACATGTGAAGTAGGCCCAAGGCCAATGGGCACGGGCTGGAGCACGTAGACAAATATCATTAAAGAGCCTTGAATACTTTCATAATCACTTAATTGTGTTAACCACCACTATGCCGAATTCAAACTGACAAACTCAATGGGCTAATAGCTATCAAGTCGAGGCCAGGTCGACGGACCTGTTAGGCTAGCAGCTATGGAGCCAAAGCCAGGAGTTGGGGCCGGTGGGCCAGTAGCACCAAAGATAATGGATTAAAATCCTAAGACTCTTGTTTGTGCATGCACTGTGATATGAGACCATTGAGACACCCAATTGTGGTCGTGTTGGTTCTATGGGCTATTGGATGACCAGGATGTGATAAGGACAATTTAGTCGTCCAGTGAGTCAAGAAGCTTAGAGTAACTTCCTGCGCACTAAGACCAAGGCGGGGTCATGGGAGGTCTCATCCCACATAGCGAGCATAATGTATATTTGGGTCTGAGGGTTAGATAGTTGATGTCTACTTAGACTCTTGGTAGAAGTCAAGGACTTCTATCGGGTGGATGGTAAAGATGCTCCGATTCACAAGTGGGTGTAGTCGGCATAACTGCATCTCGCGAACGTTTGAACCCTTTATGATAAAGGGCATGTGATTGTTTGCTAAATACCTCATGGGCAAGGGGAAAAGTTAAAGCATTTTCTTAATAAAATAAATTATAAACAGTGTTTTGAAAAATATTACCATAATACCCACTCATTGAGTTGTAGAAACTCACCCCTCCCTTTTAACCCTTTTCAAGAAAGGAGACAATCCGCATAAGGAAATCTGTACATTAGGTCTTCGAAAAAAATCTAGGTAAATAATTTTAATGTTTTTTAAAGTTTTGTATATTATTATTCCAGGGAACAATTACAGAAGATACACTTGACTCCTTTGATTTTGGAAGTGGTAACTCTTCCTACACTAATGGGAGTGGCAAGTTGCTCACGAGGTCCTAACTAAACCGAATCGGGGCATGGCAACTTGAATGGTATCAGAGCATGTTCCTTCGAATGCATTACCAAGACTATATAATCTAAGAACTAAATGAAAAACTACCTAATTCTTCCGAGATGGCTCCAAAAAAGGGAACCAAGAGAAATAGCGTTGCCGTCACCGACACTGCTTGAAATCCTGTTACCATAAGAGACCCCATAGGGGCTCAGACAACCCCACCGAGGCTAAGCTCAGAACACCAGAGGTTATACGAGGAGTTCACACGAGTGTTCGGGAGGCCCAACCTCGCCCCCGAAGCTGATACCAATTCTCATGCCGAGCTTGAGGAAGTACAATCTCATCCCACCTACATCCATATATCCCCCCTAATTGACACTCCTAAGTATCTCAAAACACTCGGTCAATTAAGATGTAAGTCCTTTCAAGGAGAAAAGGGTGCTAAGGTAGCTATGGACTGGCTAGCCAACGTTAAGATATTTATGGGGATAATAAGAACACCTTCAGAGGAGATGGTGACCTTGGTGGAGTTTTTCTTGGAGGCTAGTGCCAAAAGATGGTGGGACAACTTAAGGAGTTTATTTACCACCATACCCACTTGGGAAGAATTTGAAAAAAGTATTCAGAGAAATACATGGCCCCACATTTGATCAAGGAGAAGAAGTAACAATTTTTCTGGCTACAACAAGGGTCTAGCACCATCTTAGAATACGAGACTAGATTTAATGAGTTAAGGCATTTTGCTCTAGAATTAGCTGAATCGGTAGATATCTGCCAACGATTCGTGGAGGGCCTCAACATGGACGTACGAAAATGAATGGGAGTACTAGGATGCACCATAGATCTAGTTGCAATCTTTAGCATGACCCATGAATGTGAGCATATTGTACAGATAAGATGACGCTAAACAGAACAGGTCAATTGGAAGGAGGAAACAAGCCATAACAACAGGGGAGGACGAAAGAATTAAGGTGGGCAGAGGTGGGGAACAAGAATGGGGTTCCTTAGGAGAAGGGAAGGCTATCGGGCCCAAAGGGAGGCAAGTATAGCTCTACAAAGAAGGAGCCCCTAGTGCCCTAAGTGCTAGAAAAACCATGAAGTATCATGCCAAGCATGCTTCGGATGTGGACAACTCGGGCACTTTGCGAAGAACTACCCAGCCCTTCATGGCAATACACAAAGAAATACCCTCCAATGATCTCAAGGGAATCCAAAGGTACTAAACAGGGAACGAGACACAGCCACTACTCCAAGAGTACTAGCCAAGGTTTATGTAAACCCCGCTCTTTTGAGCTAAGGAAAATCGGGAAGGGAACCAGTCAAACCGAGTGAGAAAACCAAACCAGTTCACAAACCCGATCAATTGTGAATGGGCAATTTAGGAATTTACAACTCCCAGGTGATCCAAAGGGTTCAGTAAACCTTGGAAAAGAAACTTAAGACAAATTAGAATAGAAAAACCAAATTGGTTCAGGTGAACGGTATTCCATAAGAACTTTGACGTTAAGTGTGCTTGCTCAAAAAACCAAAGGGAAGTATAATTTTTTTGTAACTTGAAATTTCGGTCAAAAAAAATTTATGCGAACATACGCCTTATAATAAATAGCCATAAATTAATATATATTTAATTATTAGAATTAATACAAATAATTTAATACTAAAATTAAATTATTAGAATTAATAACAATAATTTATGGCAATATTAATACTAGTAATAAATCTCTCCCATTTAATACACGATTTTACACCTATATAAAGAGGTCACCCCCATTCATTCTCCTCACACCTGAACACTTCTCTCTCTCTCTGCTACACCATTTCCCGGTGAAGCTCAAACCAAAGCTTCGACTTGAACATTATTCTTAACCTCGGAAGGAGAGGTTGGGCTCTTTAGAACCGGGGAGAAGACAACTATCTAATAGCAAACTCCAGTCAATCCGAAAATCGCTAGAGAAGCGTCGGCATGATGGAACAGTGAAGCAGCTCCAGCGGACTTAAGCTGCCCTATTTCGGCTAAGCTGAAATTGGCCATTTCGAGCCCTCCTCAGACCAAACCAAGCCCTCCCAACACTTCCTCAACCTCCCACGGTCGAATTAGGACTGAAAGGTAAGTCAATTCGGCTCCTCTCGGCAATTTTCGGTCGGTGCTAGAGAGAGAACCAACAGAATTTCAATGATGAAATTCTAACTTAATTTGAGATCAATTAATGTGATTCTTGATTCTAGGATGACCTTAGGATGAGAGCTATCTGCCCAAATTGAAAACTCGGACCGCCATGCCCTCACCAGTGAGTAATCGAAGCTTTCTCTCTCTATAGTCCGTTTTCCGGCGAAGCTTCGTTTGAGCTCGTTCCGGCATCAAAACTTTCGATTCAAAGTGCTATTGAATTGTAATAAGATAGAGGAACTCAATTTTGACTTCAATTTCAACAATTAGATGTATTTGATTAGTCAATTTGATTAAATCAAATTTGGTTGTGCTAAGGAGTTGAAATTGGGGAAAATTGGGGAAAATTGGGGATTTTTGAAATTCAAAGGAACAAAATGCAATTTTATGAAATTGAGGGTCAATTGGGCATGAAAATAATGTTAGAGGACCAATTGAGGAATTTTTGAATTTTTGGGGCAAAACTTACCATTTTTGTAAAGGAAGGGCAAAATGGTAATTTTGGAAAAATTGAGGGACCAAATTGGAAATTTGGGAAATTAAACCCATTTGTGTGAAATTAAATTATTTGAGGTCCCAAGGTAAATTTTAAAAGTTTCGGGACTCAAATTTAGGGAAAAACCCAACAATAGGGACTTAAAGTTAAATTAAAATAACTTTAGGGACCTAATTGTAAATATATGTAAAGTTGGGTTTTCTCATTCATTTGGAATGAATGAGTGCTATTAGGCCAAAAAATAATGAACAACCATGTTCATTTTCGTGTAGGAGAACGAGGCATTGGGAACGCTAGTCGAGGTGCAGCTTACTAAGGATAGAACCCGACTAAGTGGAATTTCACTACACTATCAGGTGAGTTGGAATTTTATATCATACCTGGTTGGGGATGATAAATACCTCGGTATGAAAACCCACTATTTAGTGGTATTTTAAACATGACAACTTAAAGGAAGTGAAGTGAAAATCATACGAAAAAACTACTTACCGGTTGTAAGTAGATCATACCCAATTGATATGATGAGACTTCCTCGAAGGAAGTTGAAAACCCGTTCATCGGTTATGAACGGAGGTGTCCTTATACCCAGGCAGTATAATGGATAGAGAAAACATACATTTTGTCAGACGTGCTCTCCCTTGACTGTGTGCCAATGCTTAAATAATTTGGGAGACCTTCTCGACGAGAGCTCGAATAGCTCTAATGGGCCTCGATTTTGGAACTTTGGGGCTAAATGCCCGATTTTGAAAATCTCATACAGTGGGCTCAAGGCTAGTTGGCACGAGCAGGAGCTCGTAAATGAACATGATATATGTGCCATAAAACTTAATATGTGAATTGTTTGTCCAAGGTACTAAGATAGGACCGACATGCTCAGTTAACTAGAGGCAGTGCAACATGACAGGTCGACGGACCAGTCAAGACAAACAACTACGGGTTAAGTTGAAAGTCGAGGCCATTGGGACAAATGGCACCACATATTACATGGAAATGTAAGAAAACTCTGTTTGTGCATGCACTATGAGTACAGGATCATCAAGACGCCCATGAGGGGTAGTGATGCGTCCTAAGGTCCCTGGACGACCCGGTGAGTATAAGGGTAGGTCGTCGTTCCATGTGTTTGTGCAAAATTTGGAGTAGCACCAAGCGCATGAGACCAGGGTGGGGATGGGATGAGGTCTCTGTCCTCATACGGACACAAAGAACCAATTTTGGGATTGAGGTCGGATGTTGCGTACATCCACTCATTCCCAGGGTAGAAGTGGTCGTGCTTCTATTCGAGTGGCTAGTAAAGTCACTTCGAAGCCACTAGTGGGTTCAGTGATCGTGTTGACCTGCGAATGTGTGTAACCTTCATTATGAAGGATGTGTGTTGGGTGATGACACACCGTAGTTAAATATGAAATGGTGGAAAAACTGAAATTTTTGAATCAAGAGATTTTTGAAAGAAAGGAGTCTAGCACACTCTAATGATAAATATTTTTCTTAAAAGTAAAAACTTTTGAAAAACCCATTCACTGAGTATTTGTACTCACCCCTCCCCTATATCCCTTTTCAGGAAATACTGGAAAAGCCTAACCTTAAGGATCATCAACTAAGATGCCTGTGATACAGGTATGATAAATCTAAATTCTTATGTAGTTTTGTTTATGTTGTTCCTAGAAAAGGTGCATTTTAAAGGACGTCTTACTCTTTACGGTCTATAATAAGGGGTAACCCTTTAATAAACCAGGAGAGTGGCAGGTTGATCACGAGGATCCGACCAAATCGGGTCGGGGCGTGATAGTTTACAACCTCACACTGGAAGAAGCCCGAAAGGATCCTACTACCGTAGCTTGATACGTGCAACTATAGGGAAGAAAAGTCTACGCCCTCTTTGACTCAGGGGCGAAAAGGTCTTTTATCAAAGAAAACTTGGTTCCCTATCTTCCTCAAAGACTTACATCCCTTGAACTGAGCCTCATCATTCTAACCCCATTAGGAGGAGGACTGAATCGAGATAAGTATTTAAAAGGATGCGAAGTTATGATTAATGGGGTGAATTTGGAAGGAAACCTGATATCATTACTTGTAAAGGAGGTAGAGATAATATTGGGGATGGACTGGTTGAGTGCTCACCAAGCCAGAGTAGACTGTGGAGAGAAAGTGATAACTTTCCATGCCCTAAAGACGCTTGGAGTAAAATTCAAAGGAGATAAAAGGAAAGAGGGAATGCATCTGGTGTCACATATGAAGGCTCAAAGTATGATGCGAAAGGGGTGCAAGACATTCCTCGCAATGATCATCAATGTGGGTTTAGAAAAGAAAGGACTAGAAGGCATCCCGATGGTTGAGCGTTACCCAGATGTATTCCCTGAAGAACTAATCGGAATACCTCTGAACCGTCAACTAGAGTTTACCATAGAAGTAATACTCGGAACGCACTCCATATCACAAGCCCCCTACCGTTTGGCTCTAGCAGAGCTGAAAGAACTAAAAGAATAACTAGACGAGTTGATGGAGAATGGTTTCATATGTCCCAGTCTATCTCCGTAGGGTGCACCGGTCTTATTCATAAAGAAGAAAGACAGGAGTATGAGATTGTGCATTGATTACTGAAAGTTGAATCAAGTCACCATTAAAAATAAGTATCCCTTCCCACGGATTAATGACCTCTTCGACCAGCTGAAAGGGGCAGCCTAATTTGTTAAGATAGATCTCTAGTCATGATACCATCAATTAAAAATCCGAGAGGAAGGTGTACCAAAGACCATGTTCCGGTCCAGATACGGGTACTATGAATTCAAGGTGATGCCCTTTGGATTAACAAATGCTCACGTAGCCTTCATTGACTTAATGAACCGGGTGTTTCAACCTTATTTGGACAAGTTCTTGATAGTGTTTATAGACGGCATTCTTATATATTCACAAACCAAGGTGGAGCATGAGGAACAACTGGCCATCACCCTAGACAAACCACGGGAGAACCAACTCTATGCAAAGTTCTCCAAATGTGAATTTTGGTTGCAAGAGGTGATCTTCTTAGGACATATTGAGTCCAAGGATGGAGTTCAGATGGATTCGACGAAGGTAGAGGCCATATCCGACTGGAAGGCACCCACTAGCCCCATAGAGATATGTAGCTTCTTGGGACTAGCGGGTTATTATGGTAGGTTCGTAGAAGATTTTTTTAAAGATAGTAGCCCCTTTAACTCGTCTTAAAAGGAAAGGAGTGGAGTACAAGTGGGATGACATGTCATGCCTCGACCCGGTTTGGTTAGGTCCTCGTGAGCAACCCGCGACTACCTTGGCTCAAGAAGGATCACCCCTTCTTTTAGGCAAGAGCAGCTAGGCATAATTTTGGAACTTGTTCCCTAGAATAACATTAATCAAAACTAAAGAAAAGCTTAAAGAACTTTAAGCGTACCTGACTTAGGGTTCATCTTTGTGGGTTCTCTTAGTTAGGTTTCCTTTCTCCCGAAATAGGGAAAAAGGGAGGGGTGAGTTTCTACAACTCATTGAACGGGTGTTGGAAGTGAGTTTTCAAAAAGGATTTAGTATTTTAAAAATTATTATTCCCAGAATCTTTCATTTATTTTCAAAGCTTTTCACCACTTTCACTTATTATGTGCGTTTAGCCTTTTTAGCACATCCCCTTTCCTCAGGAGGCGTTTAGCAAACATACAGACGCACTTTTTCACAAAGGGTGCAAATGTTCAGTGATGCAACACACCCATTGCACCCACTTGTGGATCGTAGTGTCTTTACCGTCCACCTTGATAGAAGTCCTCGACTTCTACCCTGGATCTAAGCGACGCCCTGAGCGTCAGACCCTCATACTCAAAATCTCTTCGTGTTTGTTTGAGGATGGAGACCTCATCCTGCCCCTACCCTAGTCTCATGCACAAGAAGCCCAAATACAGTAGCTTTATGACTAACTGGTACGGCAAACTACCCTTATCACATCCGGGTTGTCCAGCATCCTTTGAAACCTATCATTAACCCTCTTGGGCATCTTGATGGGCTCGAATCAGAGTGCACGCACAAACAATAGTTTTAGCATATTAGCCATTATCTTTGGTGCTAACGGTCCAATGGCCCTAACACACGACTTGGCCAATAGTTGTTTGCATGACCGATCTGTCAACTTAGTCCTGGTGCACTACTACTAGCCCATCAAGCCTTGCCAGTCCTGACTTGGTACCATGGCAAATCACACATCATTTCCATTTTAATAAGAGTTTTCATGGCTCTTTTTACTCATGTTTATTTACGGGCTCTAGTTCGTGCCCACTAACCTTGGGGCCACTTCACGAGTTTTCCAAAAACTAGGCCTTGAGCCATATGAATTCAAATTTGAGGCCCCCAACCTGTTAGAGTTGTTCTAGCTCTAGTCAGAAAAGTCTCCCAAAGAGTTTAAGCATTTGCACACAGTCAGGGGAGAATCTTTCTAACAAAATTTCTTTTAGCTTAAAGTTCTCATCACACCAACCGAGTGTGATGATAGGAGTAGGTGCACTCACAAGTGGATTTTCACTTCTAAAAATCATGCTCATTACCCCAACTAGGGATGATATTTGAATATGCATACTCACAACCAGTAAGTAGGTTTTTCCTTTCATAAAAGTGAGCTTATCATCCCGATTGTTATGATGTATAAATTCCCACTCACCCAATAATTGTGACATGTTCGCCTTTAGTCGGCTTTCCAAGTCCAAGTTGTGCTCCCTTTTTGGTTTACTTTCTGATCCATCGTGTCCCTACACGGTTTGAGCATCCTTATAAGGTAGGGTTCGACGTGAAAGCCTTCTTGTTCTTACGTATTGGCAGCAAGACCCAAATTTTGGTTTTATTGCACTTAGGTCCCTAAAGTTCATAATTCTTGACTTTAGGTCCCGAGTGTTCAATTTTTCCCCAATCAAGTCCTAAGGACTTCCAATACCATCCTTGGGCCCTTAGTTTTCTTAAAATTGTAAATGGGGCTCAAACTTTCCCACTTTCCAAATCGGTTCCCAACTTTTCTAAAATTACTATTTTGCCCCTAACTTTCCAAAAATAGCCAATTGGCCCCAATTCTTTTGAAAACTAACCAATTGGTCCTCCAACATCTTTCGCATTTCCAATTGACCTTCAATTTTGAGAAATTGCATGGAGGTCCTTAAAAATTTTGAAATCCCCAAATTTTCCCTAATTTTCACACCGACTTTGATTTCTTCAAATTGGTCATTCGAATAGGGTTATTTTCTCAAATTGGTGGCATGAATCAGTTTATACGCTTCCATAAAATTCAATTGAACTTTGAATTCTGGGATTTGGGTTCGAAATGAGCTCAAACAATGCTTCGCTGGAAAACTAGACGTATAGAAAAAAAAAGCTTTGAAAGCTTACCATCGGAGGCGCGACGATCCGAGTTCTTGATCTAGGGTGTTAGCTCTTGTCCTCAGGGTCCTCATAGGATCAAGAATTGGGACAATTGCTTTTAGGATCAGCAGGAATTTGATCAATGAAATCAGTTACAATCTCTATCTAGAATTAAAATGTACCGACAGAGTAGGGCCGAATTGGCTTACCTTTCACCTCTTGAGAGGTCATGTGATGGTTGTGGGGGCTATGGAAGGACTCAATTAGGCCACAAGAGGTCTGAATTGGTTGAATTTAGAATGACCAAAATAGAGCAACTTCGGTCTGACGAAGCTGCTTCACTATTTGGGCTCACCGGCGCTTTTCCAGCGATCCTTAGGTCGGTTGGAGGTGGGCGTTAGGTAGCTGACTTTCTCCCAAGTCTGTAGGACCCGAATTCATCTTCTAAGGCCAAAGAAGGTGCTCAAGTTAGAGCTCTAGTTTGAGCTTCATTGAAAAATTGAGCACTTCATAGGAAGAGGAGAATTGAGGTGTGTGGAGGATGAATGGAGGGAAGCTCTTTATATCGAAAGCTCGGGGACCCTCTGCCCTACCAGTTTCCATACTAGTCGTGCTCATCTAGATCGGAAATTGCCCAAATCAGAGAAAGTTTCCTTCATTTGAAAAGGAAAGAAAATCTTTCCTCAATGAATAGTATCATCGAACGGAGGAGGAAGATGACACTGTTCCCCATGTGCGGGCTTTGCACGTGCGGACCGGCCACGTGGTAGTACTTGATTGGCTGGTCTGGCTGACATGGCGATCCTACTCAACCGCCATGTTAGCCATTGACTGGTTGACTAGACATGTGGTAGCCTCACATTAGCTGCACATGTCTGCCTGGCTGCTGACCGAGCATCCACTAACCGATGACCAAACATGTGTCTCTCCGTGATTGGTCAGCGCTTTCAAGCGTTGACCGATCGACTGACAGGGCACTCCTTGCCATGTGTCACACGCTGATTGGTCGAGCATGCTGGCTGGACACTGACCGGTCAACGATCTGTTGACTGGTTGGACCATTGATCGTTCTGGTCCGACAGGGTCTAGTGACCTGAAAGCAAAAATCGGCCAGTTCAGGCGCGATTCGACCGATTTTCTCAAAATTAAAAATTTATAAATTAATCTAAATTCATTTTTTATATAATGGTGGCCTCAATTTTCCAAATTGATATTTTTAAGCCACTTAGAAAAATGAATTATTTAATCATTTCATCCCAATTTAATCCGGTTCAGGTCCGATTCACCCTGAACCGATCTGGTTTTTCTCCTCCAATTTGGCTTATGGTTCTTCCCTATAGTTTTTATGAACTTTTGGTCACTTGGGATTTTAAAATTTCCCACTTTAGTCCCTTCTTTTCCATTTTTCGATTCATAATATGGTTCAGTTTTTCTTATGTAAGTTACCGGTTCTTTTCCTAACTTCTTGGGTCTAAGAGGATAAGTTTTACATGACGCATGTGCGAAATCCTTCCTAAACTTAAAGTCTCGTCTAACAATGGCTCTGGTACTAGCCTTGCCCGATCTGGACGCGGGAGAGTACACTATTTAAGCAATGCATCGAAACAAGGACTAAGGTGCATGCTAATGCAGCAAGGAACAGTCTTTGCGTATGCCTTGTGACAATTAAATGCACATGAGAAGAACTACCCCACCCACGACTTGGAATTAGCTACAATAGTGTTCACCCTCAAGATTTGGTAACACTACCTGTACGGGGTAAAGTGTAAAATATACACCAAACATAAGAGTATGAAATACTTCCTATCTCAAAAGGAGCTGAACCTCCAACAAAGGAGAAGTCTAGAGTTAGTAAAGGACTATGACCTAGTAATAGAATACCACCCTGGCAAGGCTAACGTAGTGGCGAATGCTCTCAGCCGCAAATATCAGACCGAAGTGGACCAAATAAAAGCAAACTATTTACCCTTGCTGAAATAGTTGGGGGAAATGAAGGTGGACCTTCGATTAGGTGGAGAAGGTAACTGTCTGATAGCTAATATAGTTGTAAGACCCAACTTGATGGAACAAATAAAGGTACACCAGAAACGGGATAAAGAACTCCAGTCACACCTAGATCAGACCACAGGGGGAATGACCCAAGACTTTGCCCTTTGGAACAATGGATTATTAACCTTCAAAGGTAGGGTCTACGTACCCTAGGACAGGGAATTGAGAAGATTAATATTGGAGGAAGCACACAACTTTGTGTATGCAATGCACCCTGGGAGTACCAAGATGTACCGTACCCTCAAATAGGGCAACTAGTGGAGAGGGATGAAGAGGGACACCACGGAAAACATGGCCCAATGTCTGTCCTGCCAACATATCAATGCAGAACATCAGAAACACTCAAGATTACTACAACCCCCACTGATTCTCGAATGGAAGTGGGAACACATCACTAAGGATTTCATGACGGGGCTACCAGTGACAAGGAAAGGACGGGACATGATTTAGGTCATTGTGGATTGATTGACTAAGTCCGCCCATTCCAAACAATAAGGGTAACCAACTATATAAACCCTGTTCTTTGATAATAAGAAAAGCGGGGAAAGAACTAGTCATTTCTAAAGAGAAACCGAGTCGGTTTACAAACCGGAACCGATAGTGAAAGGGTAAAACGAGAAATTTCTAGATCCTAAGTGACCTAAAGAGTCACAAAGTCATGAAAAAGGGCTTTAGGATGAATTGGAGATGAAAACCAAATGGATTCAGGTGAACCGGATTCGAACCAAATTGAACCGGTATGGACCTGTTTGAACCTCTATTGAACTAGATGCTAAATTCATTTTTCTAGAAGGCTTAGAAAATTAAA
Organism: Trapa bicornis; assembly: GCA_030064425.1. Taxonomy (NCBI): domain Eukaryota; kingdom Viridiplantae; phylum Streptophyta; class Magnoliopsida; order Myrtales; family Lythraceae; genus Trapa; species Trapa bicornis. The sequence continues at coordinate 8,493,101 of CM057761.1, read as the reverse complement.
ATTTGAGAATTTAGGCCACCATTGGGTAAAGAATGAATTTTGAAAATTTTAATTTTGAAAAATTCGGTCGAATCGGGCTTGAACCGGTCAGTTTAAACTTTGAACCCAATTTGGACCGGTCTGGTTTGGTTCAGAAAAGTGTCGTCTTCTTCCTTCAAATGACAGCACTATTCACTCACCAGAAAATCAAGCAGTGTCGACGAAGATGAAATGTCACCAGATAGGGAGTTTCAAGTAATGAATGACCACCATTAAGGCATAAAACGGACGACCAAGAAGTCCCCGAGCTTTCTATATAAAGAGCCCCTCCCCACTCATCCTCCTCACACCTAAAAACTCCATTATCTCTCAAGTGCTCCATTTTCTAGTGAAACTCGAACCAGAGCACCAACATAGGGTCTTTTTTTTAGACAAAGAAGTCGTGGTTGGGTTATTTAGAATCGGTGAGAAGTCAGCTACCCAGCGTGGTCCCCATTTGCTCCGAGGATCACTGGAGAAGCGCCGGTGTGATAGAACAGTGAAGCAACTCCGACGGACCGAAGCTGCTCTTTTCGACCAAGCTGAAACCGGCCAATTCGAGCCCTTCTCAGGCCAAACCAAGCCTTCCAACACCTCCATAGCCCTCCTACAACTGAATTAGAGTAGAAAGCTAAGCCAATTTGGCTCCCTTTTGTAAATTCTGATCGATGCTAGAGAGAAAACCGACAAATTTTAAATGACTATATTTTCACTCAATTTAGCATCAATTGATGCAATTCTTGATCTTATGAGAAACCTCGGGATAAGAGCTATTTGCCTAGATTGAATGCTCGGACTGTAAGCTTTCGAAGCTTTCTTTCTCTAAGTCTAGTTTTCCGGTGAAGCTCCATTTCAGCTCATTTCGGCATCAAATCGTGCCATTCAAAGTGTAATTGAATCGTACGAAGGTGTAGGAACTCCAATCTGACTTTAATTTCAACAATTAAACTCATTTGATTGGTCAATTTGATTAAATCAAATTCGGTTGTGTTGAAAGGTTCAGATTTGGGAAAATTTGGGGAAATTTTGGGAATTTCAAAAATTCGAGGGACTAAAGTGCAATTTCATAAAATTGAGGGCCAATTGGCCATGATAAGGATGTTAGAGGACCAATTGGCCAATTTTTGGAATTTTGGGGGTAAAATTTACCATTTTTGTAAAGTAGGGGAAAATGGTAATTTTGAAAAAGTTGGGGACCAAATTGGAAATTTGGGAAACTTGAACCCCTTTTTGTGATTTTAAATAAATTGAGATCCTAAGGTCAATTCTAGAGTTTCAAGACTCAATTTGGGGGGAAATTGACATTAGGGACCTAAAGTTAAAGAAAAATAACTTTAGGGACTTAATTTCTAATAAATGAAAAGTTTGGTTATTTCATTTATTCGTGATGAATGAAGGCTATTAGGCCAAAGGATAATGAACAAGGATGTTCATATCATGTAGGAACACGAAGTACCGGGAACGCTAGCTAAGACAAGTTCACATGAAGGCAACAAGCCGATTAAGAGGAAATTCACTACAATATCGGGTGAGTGAGATTTAATATCATATCCGGTTGGGATGATAAGAAACTCAGAAATGAAAAACTTGGTGCTAGGACCTATTGAGGGCACAACTCTAAGTACAAAGGAAGCCAAGTGTGAAGTTATAAACGCCAACAAAGGGTGTATAACCTTACCTACGAGGATGCTTATCAAGAATCCTATAACTACTTATTTATTTTGTGACCACTTTTTGTAATAGGGCTAAATCCTCAACATATTGTACTCCTCTATTAATGAAGTACTCCTAATTGATAAAAAAAAAAAAAACCTTGTCTCTCAAAGGATGTAATCTTGCTAGGAAGATGACCCCAAGAAAAGTAACCAAACAAAACCGCAATTCCCTAGACACCACAGAGATCAAGGATAAAGGAATGAATCAAGGAGATTATTAGGTAAAGAAGACATGACAAGAAAACCATCATGGTCTATAAGAACTCTTGGAGTAATATTTGGGGCAAGGAAACAAGCTATTACATGGTACAAAGGAAATAGGACATGAAGTGAAGGATTGTCCCACACCACTAGTATTTAGAATAATACTTTCCAAGAATGATGCCCCAACAGTCATAGGAAATCCAAAAGGTTACCATCCCAAGAAACACGACTACCGCTCATAATTTCAACCACAAATAAGAGAAAGCTCTTCAAGATTTTAGCAAAGTGACAAGAAGGAAAAAGGGCTAAAGGTAGGACCTTGATAAAACCACAAATAGAACAAAAGGTAGCTAAAGAAAACTCTCCCTTAAATAAGAAATTTCCAACAATTTAGGAGCAAAGAAGGGAGTGCATCCACAAGAGAAGACAAGCCGAGCATTTGACGACAAATGTGATATCTTGAGATTTCAAGTACAACTTCCTTTGCAAAAAGTAGAGAAGTCAAATTGGAGTTTCAGACCAACATAGCAGAAGTAAGCAACCGTGACAACAAGATGGTCAAGGAGAATGAACGACACCCTAAGGAGGACCGGGAGGTAATAAGGAATACACCCTAAAATAGGTAATGGAATGGTCATTAAGGACAAGGAGACTCGAGAGACACCTGTCTCAAGAGAATTAGACAAGGTGAATAGTTAAAGCTATGCAGGTAACGAACTAACCCTCGTGAGGGCCATAGATTAAGCTCTAGTAAAGAAAAGAAATAAGGAAAGGCCAAACACTTGGAAAAGAAGGATGGAGGAAATCCTAAAGGAGACTTATAAGCCAAAACCAAATTCACAACCAAACAAAGGTTAAGTAAGCCTCGCACAAAGAGGTCTTCAAACAAATTATGACTTCACTTTTCCCAAGTAAGAAAACTTGTGCATGATACAAGTAGAATTAAGGAAAATGGTATAAGGACGCACCGCTAGATTTCCCAGGAAGGGTGCATGGGAAGGATGACATCCAAGGATATCATTTAATGATTAGATATTTCCAAAGAACGAATGAAAAATGAATCCGGGAGAAAAGGAAGGAATCCTACCAAGTAAGAAAGATTCGGAAAGGCATACATATCCCAATTAAGAGGAGATGGACCCAACTGAAATGGAAAGAAATATAAGCTCCCAAATGAAATGTTGGTTGAGATGGAAAGACCAAGTACCAAGGAAATGTACTCATGAGGGCCTAAGAAGTAAATTAAACCCATGGAACGAGTAAATAGGATGGTAGCATCAGAAGATGTTGTAACAAGTAGGAATGAGTGGACTACAATAATAAGAGAATAAAAGAAGAAATGCATGAGGAATACTGGATAAGTAAGCCCTCAATTAAGACATAAATTAGGGAAATGGCCACTGACATTAGGACGAGTCGTGGTCCACACTCACTTGATTTAGCCTAAAGAATGGATGGATGGGCATAATGTGGAGTACACAAAATAAGACCAATAATCAGAAATTCCTCAAATAAGGAATAAAATGGAATTTAAAACGAAGAAGGATTCAAAGAGGACAAATGCCTCAACATAGAAGAGGTGTAAGGAAATGAAAGAAGAAGTTTCCAAAGAATGGTAAGAATATTGAACATGTAACTCTTAAAGTTAAAATCTCTACTTTGAGGGACATAGTAGAGAATTAAACCATAAGAAGGGAACTCCCCATATAAAACAATTAACACATAAACCAAAAAAGGGATTAACTTGAAATTAATGAATCGTGAAATGGTCACGAGCGACTCAGAGTGGATTATGGAAAAAGGAAAAAAATCCTTAAATAAAGGATGCCACTAAAGAAGAGGAAGGACATAAGAAGGGAAGAATCCTCTTATGTCGGTAAGTCATTAGGAAACCCAACGATTGTAATCGAAAAGACCCAATAAAGAAGTTGGGAAAGGATGAGTAGTAAGAGAAATCGATCTGATTATGTGACACATGATTTCAAAGGCATGATGGATGAGAGGATAACGGTAAAAGGGTAGTCGTGGAATGCTATCAAAGGAAAAAGAGGGATGAAGTTATACAATCCCTAAAAGGTCGGAAAGTTAAGAACGACTTTCAAGGAGATGTTCTAGAAATCTAATGGATAGAGACAAGTCCTAGAAAATCTCGTGCTGTAAGGGGCATGTAAGCTCAATAGTCTTGAGGAGAATATGACTGAAAGTAAGGAAGAGTCAGCTAGTAAGCATCACATGGTCAAATATAAAAATTTGGATAGAAGTTATAATAAATAAAGAATGAAGGTAGGGTCAAAATAGGACAAAAAGGTGATAACAAAGAAAACCATGAAAACAAGTACATAATGCTCAAAAGAACATCGAGCTAGGGGTTTCGACAACTAAGAGAATAATTAGACACGGGAATGGTTGGGTATTTTGGAACTCCCAATCCTGAAATCCTAGGCAAGAACACTCAAGAGGAAAAATCTTTCCCTAAGTAGAGGAGGAAGTGGAAATTAAAGGAAATTAATCTAAATGTGGAATATGCGGATTAAGTTTTGGGGACAAAACATCTAAAAGCAAGGGAGAGTTGTAAACCCCGCTCCTTGGAGTTAAGGAAAATCGGGAAAACTCGAACAAGAGCTCTGACTTGGGAATTTTTCTAAGCCAAACAAGGTGAGGTCAGATTCATTGGATTCTATGAGAAGTCAGCTACACGCCTATAGTCTTCATTTTCTTCGAAGGTCGCCGGAGAAGCGCCGGCGTGATCGAACACTAAAGCAGCTCCGGTGGTCCGAAGCTACCCTATTTTAGCTGAGCTAAAATCAGCCAATTCGAGCCCTTCTCAGGCTAAACCAGCCCTCCCAACACCTCCACAGCCCTTCTACAGCTGAATTAGAGATAAAAGGTAAGCCAATTTGGCTCCCCTCTACAATATTCGATCGGTGCTAGAGAGAACCAACATGATTTTGATGATGAAATTCTAACTCAATTCGACATCAATTGATGCAATTCTTGATTCTAGGATGAACCTTAGGACAATAGCTATTTGTCCAGATTGAAAGCTCGGACCGTCGTGCCTCCGATGGTAAGCTTTCAAAGCATTCTCTCTCTAAGTTCAACTTTTTGGCGGAGCTCCGTTTGAGCTCATCATAGCACCAAATCGTGCAATTTAAAGTGCAATTGAATTGTATGAAGGTGTAGGAACTCAAATGTAACTTCAATTTCAACAATTAAACTCATTTGATCAGTTAATTTGATGAAATCAAATTCAGCAGAGTTAGAATGTTGAAATTGGGGGAAAATTAGGGGAAATTTGGGAATTTTCAAAATTAGAGGGACTAAAGTGTAATTTCATAAAATTGAGGACCAATTGGGCACGATAAAGATGTTGCATTACTAATTGGGCTATTTTTTTAGAATTTTTGAGGCAAAACTTACCATTTTTGTAAAATAGGGGCAAAATGGTAATTTTGGAAAAGTCGAGGGACCAAATTGGAAATTTGAGAAATTAAACCCCTTTTTGTGAAATTGAATAAATTAAGGTCCCAAGGAGAATTTTAAAAGTTTTGGGATTCAATTTGAGGAAAAATCAGCATTAGAGACTTAAAGTTAAAGAAAAATAACTTTAGGGACCTAATTGCAAATAAATAAAAAGTTTAGTTTTCTCATTCATTTGGAATGAATGAAGGCTATTAGGCCGAGAGATAATGAACAGGGATGTTCATATCATGTAGGAATACGAAGTACCAGGAACATCAGCAAGGACAAGCTCGTGTGAATACAAAGAACTGGTCGAGAGGAATTCACTACATTAACGGGTGAGTGAGATTTTTATATCATACCCGGTTGGGATGATAAGTAACTCGGTAATGAAAACCCACTACTTAGTGGTATTTTAAACGTCACAACTTAAAGGAGTGATGTGAAAATGACGTAGAAAAACTACTTACAAGATGTAAGTAGATCATACCCGGTTGGTATGATCAAACTTCCTCGGAGGAAGTGGAAAACCTGTTCATCAGTTACGAGCAGAGATATCCTCATACTCATTTGGTATGATGGATTGTTGAAAATATATTTTTTTCGGAAGTGCTCTTCCCTAACTATGTGCCACTTCTTAAACGATTTGGGAGACCTTCTTAACAGGAGCTCGAATAGCTCTATTAGGCCGGAGGCCTCAATTTTGGAACTTGGGGCTAATATGCCCAGTTTTATAAATCTCGAATAGTAGGCCATAGGCCAGTTGCCATGAGCAGAAGCTCGTAAACAAACATGAGTTATATACCATAAAACTTTAAATAAATGAATTGTTTGGCCATGGTACCAAGACAGGACCGACATATTCAGTCAACTAGCAGTGCGACATGACAAGTCTCCGAACTAGTCAAGACAAACAGCTACATGTTGAATTGAAGGTCGTGGCCATTAGACCAGTGGCAACACAGATTATGTGGCATGATCTGAAAATATTGATTGTGCATGCACTATGTTTACAAGACCTTCAAGATGCCCAAGAGGGGTAGTGATGTGTCCCAGGGCCCTAGACGACCTAGTAGATATATGGGCAGTTCGTCGTACCAAATGACCTTGCAAAGCTCGACGTAGCTTCAAGCACGCAAGACCAGGGTGGGGTCGAGAAGAGGTCTCTGTCCTCATACAAACATGGAGAATTGTTACGGGATTGAGGGTCAGATGTCGCGAACATCCACTCATTCTCAGGGTAGAAGTGGACGTACTTCTATCTAGGTGGCCAGTAAAGTCACTCCAACGCTACAAGTAGGTTTAGTGGACGTACTGGCCTGCGACTGTGTGATTGACCTTCAAGATGAAGGATGTGTGTTGGGTGATGACACACCGTCATTAATAAAAAAAATGGTGATAAAAATAGAGATTTGAAATGTAAGGATTTTTTAAAGGAACTAACGAGCCTAGCACACTCCAAAACAAATATTTTTCCAAAAATTTAAATTTTGAAAACCCATTCAGTGAGTCATTGTACTCACCCCCTCCCTTATATCCCTTTCAGGAAATTTTGAAAAGCCTACCCTCAAAGACCACCAACTAATACGCATGTGAGACATGTATGATCAAATTTAAAATTTTATGCAGTTTCAATTTAGGTTATTTCAGGAAAGTTGTAGGTTTAAAGGACACCTTACTCTTTAGGGTTTATGACAAGAGGAAACCCTTAAATAAACATGGAGAGTGGCGGGTTGATCACGGGGATCCAACCAAACTAGGTCGAGGCGTGACACCCTCTCTTATACCCCTTTTCAAGTAATCAAGGGAAAACCCACCCAAAGACCTCCAGCTAACTACACCTGTAAGACAGGTATGTAAAGTTTGAATTTCATATAGTTTTGATAAATGTTATTTGAGGAAAGGTACAGGTTTAAAGGACGCCTTACTCCTCGTGGTTTAAAGAAAGGGAAACCCCTTAATAAACTAGGAGATTGGCGGGTTTTTCATTGGGATTTGACCAAACTTGGTTGGTGCATGACAACTTGAGTGGTATTAGAGCATGCTTCCTTGAATACATTATCAAGACTATATAACATAGTAACTAAGACAAAATTTTAAAATTTTCAGATGGCTCCCAAGAGAGGAATCAAGAGAACTAAGACTGGTGTTACCAACATTCTATCCCTATAGGATGATCACCCTAAAATACCCAAGAAGTCCCAAGAGACATTAGTGGGAAGTATCCAGAAGAATGGTGTCAGGATCTGTTGCGGTCACATCCTGAGTACAAAGGAAGCCAAGCCTAAGGCCAGGAACACCATCAAGGGCTTACAACCTTACTAAGGAGGATACTTGTCAAGAACCCCGTAGCTCCCCATCTATTTCGTAAACACTATTTGTAATGGGGCTAAGACCCCAACATCTTGTACTACCTCTCACTAATAAAGAACTCCAAGTTCCTAAAACAATATCTCTCAAAATGATGTGACCACGCACCTCAGCTGTAGTAACATTTCCCAAGGGAGGTAACCAAACAAACCCACATTACCTTAGACACCACAGAGACCAAGGAGATTCTCATCCCAAATAAAGGAATGAATCAAGGGAATTATTGGGCAAAGAAGGCGCGATAAGAAAATCATTAAGGTAATTAAAGTGTCTAGGAGAACTCTTGGAGTAACAACTAAGCAAGGAAATGACTTATTACAAGGTGTAAAGGAAATGGGACATGAAGTGAAGGATTGTCCCACACCACAAGGATTTAGAACAATACTTTCCAAGAATAACACCCCACAACTATAGGAAATCCAAAAGGATACCATTCCTAGAAACACGACTCCTGCTTGGAATTTCAACCACATCCAGGAGGAAGCTCTTCAAGATCCTAGCATAGTTAGTGGTGGGACATCGATAAAACTGCAAATAGAACAAAGTGTAGCTGAAGAAAATTCTCCCTTAAAAGTAAATTTCCAGCCAATTAAGAGTAAAGAAGGGAGCGCCTCAACAAGAGAAGACCAGTCAAGCATTTGACGACAAATGAGATGTCTCAGGATGGCAAGTACGACTCACTTTGGAAAAAGTTGTGAAGCCAAATAGAAGTTTTAGACCAACATAGTGGAAGGAAGCAAGTCGTAACAACAAGATAGTCGAGGAGAATAAACGACGCTCTAAGGAAGACCGGGAAGTAAGAAGGATTATACCCTAAAAAGGGTAGTAGGATGGACATTAAGGACAGGAAGACTCAAGAAAACAATTGCCCTAAGATAATTAGAACAAAGGAATGGTAGGGGATGAGATAGTTAACGAACTGATACTCGTACCAATCATAATTTAAGCTCCAATAAAGAAGGAAGAAGTGGAAAGGTCAAATATTTGGAAAAAGAAGGATGAAGGAAATCCTTAAAAGTATCAATGGCCAAATTAACGACCAAAATCAAGCCAAGAGAGGAGTAGGAAAGCCTCTCACATGATCAAGGGATTCTTGAAACAAGGAGGATTTGAGCTCTACCTAAAAGAAATAGACATGTACTGGGGTACAAGTGAGGATGAGGATAGAGTACAAAAGATGTGCCCGTAAGATTTCAAGAGTAAGGGTAAGTAGGAGAAGATGGCATCAAAAGGATGTCATTTAAGGGTATATATTGCCTAGAGCAAATGAAAAAGGAATTTTGGGAGAAAGGGAAAGAGTCCTACCAAGGAAGGAAACCCTAGAACGACATATGTAACCCAACTGAGAGGTAATGGAACCAAGTGAAGAGGGATAAGGAGATGAACTTGAAAATGAAGCGTATGTTGAGGTGAAAGAACCAAGGAAAGTATATTAGGAGGACCCAAGGAGTAAGCTAAACTCAAGGAACGAGTAAGCAGGAAGATAGCATCAAAATATGTCGTACAAATAAGAGAGGGGTGGACTGCCCAAAATAAGGAAAAAGAGGAAAGAACATCTGAGACACCTTAGTGAAGTAAGCCCCCCAAATAAGAAGTGGTTGTGGGGGGAAACAACCACTAATATCAAGATGGATTATGGTCCACACTCGCATAAAGAGTGGATGGCTGGGCAAAGGGTGGAGTACACGAAATAAGACTAATAATCAAAAGTTCCTCAGATAAGGAATCATGGACGAAATGGAATTTTAAGATGAGAAAGGATTCAAAGTGGGAAAATGCCTCAATATAGAAGGAGTGTAAGGAAATGAAGGAAGAAACATTCAAGGAATGGTAAGAAGGTTGAGCATGCAGCTCCTAAGACGAAAGTCTCTACTTTGAGGGACATAGTAGAGAATGAAATCATAAGAAGGGAACTCCCCAAACAAAACAATAGACACATAGACCGAAAGGGATCAAACGAGAATAATGAGTCATGAAATGATCATGAGTAAGTAAAAGTGGATTAAGGAGAAGGAAGGTCCTTGAATAAAGAATGCCAAGGACTTAAGCAGGAAAGAATCCAGTGTGTCAGTAAACCATCGGGAAACCAAATAACTGGAAACAAAAAGACCCAATAAGGAAGTTGGGAAAGGACGAGTGGGTAAGGAAAACTGACACGATTATGTAAGTTGATTGGATAATGGTAAAGGTAGTCGAAGAATACTTCCAAATGAAAAGAGGGATGGAGTTATACAATCCCTGAAAGGTTGGAAAGTTGAGAACAACCCTCAAGGAAGTGTTCTAGAAATCTAATGCACAAAGATATAAGTTCTAGAAAATGTCATGTTGTAAGGGACATGTAAGCCCATCAGCATATGACTCAAAGTGAGGAAGAGTCAGTTAGTAAGCATGACAATGTCAAACATAAAAGTTAAACCAAAGTTATAATAAACAACAAACGAAGGAAGGGACGAAATAGGACAAAAAGGTGATTACACCGAAAACTGTGAAAAATAAGTACGTAGTGCTTGAAAGACACTAAGCTAACGGTTTCGATGATAAATAGAACAATTGGAAAAGATGTTAGAGGACCAATTGGTCGATTTTTAGAATTATTGGGGTCAAATTTGCCATTTTTGTAGAGTAGGGGTAAAATGGTAATTTTTGAAAAGTTGGGGATCAAATTGGAAATTTGGTAAACTTGCACCCTTTTTTGTGATTTTGGATAAATTAAGTTCCCAAAGTAAATTTTAGAAGTTTCAAGACTCAATTTGGGGGGAAATTGGAGTTAGGGGCCTAAAGTTAATGAAAAAGAACTTTAGGGACCTAAATGCAAATAATTAAAAGTTTGGGCATTTTATTCATTCGTGATGAATGAAGGCTATTAAACTAAAGGATAATGAACAATAATGTTCATAACATGTAGGAACATGAAGTAACGGTAATGCCAGCAATGACAAGCTCGTGTGGAGTCAAAAAGCCAGTTAAGAGGAATTCACTGTATTATCAGGTGAGTGGAAATTTTCACATGATACCAGTTGGGATGATGAGTACCTCAAAATTAAAAACCACTAAGTAGGATTTTAACACAGGTGTGATGTGGAAACTACGCGGAAAACCTACTATAGGTTTGTAAGTAGATCATACCCGGTTGGTATAATAGACTTCCTAGATGGGACTAGAAAACCTGTTTACTTGTTATAAGCAAAGATGTCATCACACCCGTTTGTTGTGATTGACAAATGAAATGGTTATTTTGTCAGAAGTTCTCTCCCCTGAATGTGTGCCACTGCTCAAACTTTTTGGGAGACCTTCTTGACGGGAGCTCGTATAGCCCAAATAGTCTGAAGGCCTCGATTTTGGAACTTGGGGGCTAGAATGCCCGATTTTGAAAATCTCGTATAGTGGACCCAAGGCCAGTTGGCACGAGTAGGAGCTCGTAAACAAACATGAGATTAAGCCATGAAAACTCTGAATGAATGATGTGTTTGGCCATGGTAACAAGACGAGAACGACATACTAGATGGACTGGCAGCAGTGCGACAAGACAGGTCGACAGACCAGTCGAGACAAACAGCTACTGGTCAAGTTGAGGATCGGGGCCGTTGGACCAATGGCACCAAAGATTAAATGGATTATGAGGAAAATTATTGTTTTTTGCATGCATTGAGGTTTGGGTCCATCATGGTGCCTAAGAGGGGTAGTGATGCATCCTAGGGGCTACCGGACGACCTCGTGGAGATATGGGCCGCTTGTCGTGCCAGCAGTCAAGGAAGCTCAATTTAGCTTCATGCATATAAGACAATGGTGGGGTCAGGATGAGGTCTCTGTCCTCATACAAACACAGAGTTTCTTTCAGGATTGAGGTCAAATGTTGCGTACATCCACTCATTCCCAGGGTAGAAGTGGATGAGCTTCTATCTAGGTGGTCGGTAAAGTCACTCTAGCAACACAAGTGGGTGTAGTGGACGTGCTGCCCTACGAATGTGTGATACCTTCATGATGAAGGGTGTGTGTTGATTGTTAAACACACCTATTGTGGTTAATGAGGAATATTGGTTTTAAAAACCAAGAAATTGAGGAAATAATTTTAAAGAAAATAAGGAATCTGGCACACTCCAATTCAAACTAATTTTCTGAAAATCCTATGACAAACACCCATTCACTGAGTTGTTGTAGTCACCCCCTTCCTTATACCCCTTTTCAGGTAACCAAGGGAAAACTGACCCAAAGACCTTCGGCTAACCAAACCTGCAAGACATGTATGTAAAGTTTGAATTTCATGTTGTTTTGATAAATGTTATTCCAGGAAAGGTACATGTTTAAAGGACGCCTTACTCCTCACAATTTAAAGAAAGAGAAAACCCATAATAAATCGGGAGAGTGGCAGCTTATTCACGGGGATCTGACCAAATTGGGTCGGGTTGTGACACACTCCCTTTAAACCTTTTTCAGGGAAGTAGATAACCTTTAAAACCTGTTGCCAATCCTCTAAATCCAAGTATTTAAATTTTTTTAGTTATCAGTTTTGCGTAATGTTATTTTAGGGAAAAATGATAGAAGGTACACCTGACTCCTCACGGTCTTGGGAGTGGTGACTCTTCCTAGACCAATGGGAGTGGCGGGTTGCTCACGGCATTACAACAAAACCGAGTCAGTGTGTGACAAGTTTTATCTAACCCCCATCTATGATTTCATTCCACATATCATATATTAAACCCACATTTGGTCATATTTACTACAATGCCCAAAAGTTTCTAAGTTCCCCACATATATAACTCAACGTTTTCAAAGTTTGCATTTTGGTCCTTAAGTTAGGAAGAAAAATACCGTTTTGCCCCTACTCTTAAAATATTTTCTCATTTTGGACCCTAAACTTCCCAAATCTCTCATTTGGGTCCTAAAATTTCCTTTATACACATTTGGGCCCCAAAAATACATTAATTACACTTTGGTCTCTAAAATGGACAAAATTGCCATTCTACCCCTTACTTGCAAAAAGCTTCATTTTTGCCTCTTTACTTTTGCAAAATCACAATTTTCCCTCCATAGTTCAAAATGAATCATTTTATCTCTCATTGGTAAAAAATGATCATTTTGCCCATATTTGATAAAAATTACCATTTTACCCATAATTTACCAAAAAATACTATTTTCCCCAAACTCATGAAAATGACTTTAGAAATCTCCATTTATCTCAAAATCACCTTTCTAGCCCCTTAGGCTACTATCGAGGACTTTTCCCACATATTTACCCATTTTTTTGCAAATTGGCCCCCAAACTTTCCATATTTGCACTTTAGCCCCTAAACTTTGAACTCAATCAAATCAGCTCTAATTTCACAAATCAATCCCAAAATACTATAATTATAATCTTAATGGCTCCCGGGAGGAGTGAGGGGTCTTACCCTAGCCAAACATGACGAAATTTGGCCATTTTTAAAAACTAGAGTTGAGAGAATGTGCCATCAACTAGCTACGATTGAGCGTAGCCCAACTGACCCGCCGATGGAAATCGCCGATGGTCACTTTGGCACTAGTGGCCGAAGGTGGTCGAATTTGGCCCCGAAATGCCAATGGTGATAGGTAGATTTTCTATCCTGAATTTAGGTCGGACAAAATGACCCTTGTGCAGCTTTTTTCGACCACTAACAAGTCAGGAGTCGACAAGAGAACTCAAGAGTAGACATAAGTGGCATTTTGACACCAAGATAACTCGATTTGGTGGTCGAACGAGAGAGAATTTCTCATTCGATCGTTAGAGGGCCGGGAGGTTTTTGATATCAAGATTTCTAATTTTCAATCCAAAATATGATATGTTCAGGGGGAGTTAATGCAAATAACTTTTTATGAGGACCAATAGCTCAGTTATCAATTGATCTTTGCAGTATGTGGCAAGTAATTATTGTTAAAATTTAATAATTTCAATTGATATTTTTGATGGTGTGTGGTTGGTATCTGGTAGGTGGTAAGGGGAGGCACACAAGTGGTATGGATGAGTCGGTTAGACCCGACTCAAATCTAGGTAACCCGAATTCCTTTCTTCTCCCTTTTGTTTTTGCAAATTAAATTATTTTTTCCCTTTTTGGGTCCCCTTGGTAGTTTAATCTAAAATCCTAGTCTTGTTCGATTGAAAATTGACTTTTTCCAAAAATCTTGGTTTTCGTGCTTAGGAAACCAATCCCTAATCCGATTATATCTCTATTCTCGACATCGAGTTCCCATTCTCGCTTGCAACCTTGGTGGATGATCCAATTGAATTTTCCAATCCCGACTCGAGTTCCATTCCCACTTCAAGGTTCCATTCCAAGTTTAGGTTTTAATCCTCAGTTCAGGATTCCATTCCTGGTTTTGGTTATCATTCTCAGTTTAGGATTCCATTCTCGGTTTAGGTTCTCATTCCCAATTTAACCTTAGTTTCTAGTACAATTAGGGATAACTTTTGTTTTGGAAGTTGTAACACCGTAATTAGGGGACCCAAAGATTTTGATTAGAATTAGAATTGGAATTTGATTAAATTGAATCGAGTAAAGTAAACCGGAAGGCTTTGATTTAAATTTGTGAGATTAAATATTTTATAAATAAATAAATAACTATATTTATAATAGTATTTACATATATATATATATGTAATTGGAATTAAGTAAGTGACTTGGTGATACAAAATAAAGCTCAAAATACTAGGCTAAACAATTTTATTAATTCAAAACAACATGGGTTACATTGATGATGGCCCAAAGTCATACAAGGAAGCCTAATTAGTTAGGCTATAAAACAAAGTTCAACTAACCAACTATAATCCCTAACCTAACTGTCACGCCCTGACTCGATTTGATCGGGGTTCGTGATCAACCTGCCACCTTTCCTGCATCATATGGGTATTCCCACATAAATGAGGCAGGGAAGGTAAAGGCATGTTTATGTTCAAACCCTTACTTTAAGTTGGGGGTAGGAAATGTACCTTGAGGGTCCAAGCATGTCCGAAAACTTTTCGTCTGGATGTTAGCCTGAAAAATGGGGAGACAAGGGAATGAGTATGAAATACTCAGTGAAAGAAACTACTATAATGTTTACTTAAATTCATTTCTCTATCTTTAAATTATTCATTTATCATTATTCATACATTTCACATGATCAACAACCCCCTCCCCCTATCATAGGAGGGATCACACGTTCGTAGAACGGTCCCCGACCATTCCACTTCTGGACCAGAGCACCTTTACCGTCCACCCTGATAGAGGTGCACTGCCTCTACCCAGAGTTTGAGTGAACATCAATAGTCTAACCCTCAAACCCTGATCACTTCATCATGTCTGCTTAGTGGGAAGAGATCTCCTTTCCCCTACTACCTCGGTCTCCATGCGCAAGAAGCTCCTCGAGCTTCATGACCTACTGGATGACATACTGCCCTTATGCACCCTAGGTCATCCAACAGTCCTTGGGCTCCATCACTACCTCATGTCAGGTGTCCTAATGGCCCAAATCTCACAGTGCATGCACAATCAACAGTCTTTTAGGTTATAGCCTTTCTCTTTAGCCCTCCAACACAACGGTCTATCGGCTTAGCTTTGGCCCACACGTACTGGCCTAATAGGTTCGACGACCTGGCTTTGGCAATGCAATGGTTTGGCCCAACAAGCTCAACAACTCAGACTTGGCTCGGCGGGTATCACACACAATTTTCCGTTAATAGGATATTTTTGCATTTACTCATAACATGCTAGTTCTAGACATGTCCACCCCCGTGTCTATCAGCCTTGGTCCCACTTGCACACTGAGCTTAAGCCATGAAATATTTTAACCAGAGTCACCCAATCAGGGAAGACTAATTCTGAGAAAATCATTTTCAAAGTTGAACCATCATTCCAACTGTAATAGACGTTATAGCGATTCTCACTCATCGGTGATTTCGGCGAAGTCGTGCAGGTGGAATATCGCTCCTCGGTCTGCTTTCGAGGATTGGCACTCAAGTAATCCGCACCTACATGGCACGAGTGTTCGTGTTAGGACGTTTTGACTAAGAGGTCGCATAATTTCTTGTATATGTACATAGGGCCCCGTACTTTGCCTTAATTGCATCTAGGTCCCTATTTTCCATTTAATCTCTACTAAGCCCTTGGGATTTCCAATCATTCTTCTTGGGTCCTTAATTCTTTTAATTTCACCAATTGACCCTTAATTTACCAAAATTGCCCTTTAGTACTTAACTTTCCAAAAATTGCAATTTGGTCCCCAACTTTTTAAAATTTCCAATTTGCCCTCTATTTTGCCCAAATTGCCCAATTGACCCTCAAATGTGGTGAATTTCATGAAAACACCTTTATTTCATAAATTTGTTTATTGATGCTTCAATTTTTTGAAAATTGCCCAAAAGTCCCTGAAGTCCCCATATTGAACTTCATCTTCTTCCCCAATTTCAGCATATGAAACTTGAAATCTTACCTTGTCCAATTGTCGGCCTATAAGTCCTTAATTTCTCCTATTCTCACCTCAATTCGTCTCCTCCAACTCCCCACGATAGTCCTACACTTTGAATTTTCAATTTTGGTTGTGTTTTAAGCCTCGTCAGAGCTTTGTCGAAAAATTTAAAATAGAGAGAGAAAGCTTGTGTATCTTACCGATGGAGGGGCGGTGGCCGGAGCTTGAGGTAGGGGCAGCTAGTGTTCATCAAGGGGAACCTACTAGGACTGAATTCTGCTACAATTCTCCGTTGTCCTGCGGGAATATAAAGAGAGATGTTTTGGGGGTGCAACTCTAAAACTTTGAAATTTTGACGGGGAGAGGGGAAATTGAGCTTACTAGGGGTCTACAATGGGTTGTGGAGGGTCTTAGGCAGTCAAAGATTGCCAATGCGAGCGGCGGAAGGGTCGAGAGGGTTGAGCTTGGATCGGTAAGGAGCTAGCTGTTTCGAGCTCCTAAGCAACTTCATTGTGCGGTTCCTTTTACACTTCTCTAAGTGTCCTCTAGTCATTCTGTCACGCCCCGACCCGGTTTGGTCGGATCCCTGTGATCAACCCGCCACTCTCCCGATTTATTAAAGGGTTTCCCCTTATTGTAAACCGTAAAGAATAAGGCGTCCTTTAACCTGCACCTTTTTCCTGGAATAGCATAATCAAAACTGCATGAAATTTAAAACTTTACATACCTGTCTTACAGGCATCTTAGTTGACAGTCTTTAAGGGGAGGCTTTCCGGGATTTCCTGAAAGGGATATAAGGGACGGGGTGAGTACGACTACTTAGTGAATGGGTTTTTAAAAGCTTTTAACTTTTAAGAAAAATGTTTATATGGAGTGTGCCAGACTCCTTTGTTTTCAAAAATCCCTTCATTTAAATATTCGGGTTTTTCCATTATTTCTTAGTTACCACGGTGTGTCATCACCCAACACACGTCCTTCATCATGAAGGTTACACACATTCGCAAGTCAGTATCACTACTGAACCCGCTAGTGGCTTCGGAGCGACTTTTCCTGCCACCCGGATAGAAGTACGACCACTTCTACCTTGGGAATAAGTGGATGTGCGTGACATCCGACCCACAATCCCGAAATCACTTCTTCGTATCTGTATGAGGACAAAGACCTCATCCTATCCCCACCCCGGTCTCATGCGCTTGGTGCTACTCTAGATTTCGCACAGACACCTGGAACGACGAACTGCCCTTATAGCCACCATGTCGTCCAGTGCCCTTAGGACGCATCACTACCCCTCATGGGCGTCTTGATGATCCCGTACTCACAGTGCATGCACAAACAATGTTTTCTTATATTGCCATTTAATCTATGGTGCCACTAGTCTAACGGCCCCGACTCTCAACTCAACCCGCAGCTGTTTGTCTTGACTAGTCCGTCGACCTGTCATGTCGCACTGCCGCTAGTTGACTAAGCATGTCGGTCCTATCTTGGTACCATGGCCAAACAATTCACTTATTAAGTTTTATGGCACATATATCATGTTCATTTACGAGCTCCTGCTCGTGCCAACTGGCCTTGGGCCCACTGTACGAGATTTTCAAAATCAGGCATTTAGCCCCCAAGTTCCAAAATCGAGGCCCCCGGCCTATTAGAGCTATTCGAGCTCCCATCGAGAAGGTCTCCCAAATTGTTTAAGCATTGGCACACAGTCAGGGGAGAGCACTTCTGACAAAAATAGGTTTTTACTGTCCATCATACCGACCGATATAAGGACATCTCCGTTCATAACCGATGAACGGGTTTTCAACTTCCTTCGAGGAAGTCTCATCATACCAACCGGGTATGATCTACTTACAACCCATAAGTAGTTTTTCCACATCACTTTCTCTAAGTAGTGATGATTAAAATACCACTAAACAGTGGATTTTTATATCGAGTCACTTATCATCCCCAACCGGATATGATGTTAGTAAACCCACTCACAACCGGTAAGTGGTTTTTAATCTTTAAATTGTGCTCATCATCCCAACTGGGTATGATGTTTGTAAACCCACTCACCCGTTAATGCCGTGAATTCCACTAGACTGGTTCTTTGTATTCACGCGAGCTTGTCCTTGCTGGCATTCCCAGTATTTAACGTTCCTACACGATATGAACAACCTTGTTCATTATTACTCGGCATAACAGCCTTCTTTCATTAATGAATGAGAAAACCCAAACTTTTAGTTATTTGAAATTAGGTCCCTAAAGTTATTTCTCTTTAAGTCCCTAATGTCGGTTTTTCCTCAAATTGAGTCCCGTAACTTTTAAAATTTATCGTGGGATCTCAATTTATTCCATTTCACAAAAAGGGGTTCAATTTCCCAAATTTCCAATTTGGTCTTCCAACTTTTCCAAAATTACCATTTTGCCCTTCCTTTACAAAAATGGTAATTTTTGCCCCAAAAATTTCAAAATTTCCTCAATTGGTCCTCTAACATTATTTTCATGCCCAATTGACCCTCAATTTCATAAAATTTCATTTTGGTCCTTTGAATTTCAAAAATCCTCAATTTTCCCCCAATTCCAACTTCTTAACACAGCCGAATTTTATTTCATCAAATTGACCCATCAAACGTTTCTAATGAACTATAGAGAGAGAAAGCTTCGATTCCCAGGAGGTCACTCATCCTCACACTACTCTTATGTAAGCACGCTTAACTTTGAAGTTCTTATGAAATCTAGTTCACCTAAACCAATTTGGTTTTTGTTTTCTAGTTTGTCTTAAGTTCCTTTTCCAATGTTTAATAAATCTTTTGGATCAACCAAAAGTTGTAAATTTTCATATTGCTTATTCCCAAATGTAAACCGGTTTGGTTTTCTTATTCGGTTTGACCGGTTCTTTTCCCGGTTTTCCTTAACTCAAATGTGCGGGGTTTACACATTCTCTGGCCGTTCTAAGAGTGTCTGGAGCTAGAGCACTCTTCCCTAGTTTCAATGCCACCCTTCGAAGCTTCTTTGGTTGGGATATTGTCCATCGTTGGAGCTCTAGTTTGCTGCTTGCCGGAAAATGCACTATTCTTCTTCTTCACTCAATTATGGGATGTTGAGGATGAATGGAGGGGTGCTCTTTATATAGGGAGTTGAGGAACTATTCAAGCTACCCGTCGGCGAAGACTCAGCATTTGGCTTGGCCGTCAGTGACCTGATCGGAGAGTTTTTCAAGTCACCCAAGACTCTAGCTTTTCCGGCCTCTCTCTCTCTCTATCAGTGTTTGAAGGTTGAAGACATTGATGTGGCGGTTGTGCCACCTGTTGCGCTGTGATTGGCCAGTTTTTTTTGCCATGGTGGTCCAGCTCGTCTACCACGTGAGTCATTGACCGGACACGTGACAACCTCTCATTAGTTACTTGTGTCTGCGTGGCATGTTGACAGGTTGTCCACTAACATGCCAGCCTCTCATTGGCTGCCCATGTCTATGTGGCAGCTGATGGGGCACCGTTGACCGGTCTGGCCGTTGACTGGTCTGGTTCGTTGACCAGTTCAGTTCGACTAGGTTTATTATCTCGAATTCGAAAATTGGTCGGTTCAAACTCGATTCGATCGGTTTTCTAAAATTTAAATATTTCTAAATTTATCTAAATTAATTTTCTATATAATGGTGGCCTCAATTTCTCAAATTGAAATTTTTAAGCCACCTAAAAAAATGAATTAGTGAACTGGTTCACTATGGTTCATCTTGGTTCAGTCTGGTTCGGGTCCGGTTCACCCCGAACCAGTCAAGTTCTATCCTCAATTCCACTTCCCGGTTCTTCCTTGTAATTTTGGTGAATTTTTGGTCACTTGGGATATTCCAATTTACCACATTAACTATTTTTTGTTCATTAATTAGCTCGTTTATTCTCATATAAATCTATATCAATTCTTTTCTCGATTTTCTTTGGTCCCAAAGGATGGGTTTTACACTAACAATAGAAGTAATTGGGCTTATAGCTCATAATTGAAACACAACCACTTGTTGGACTACCTTAACTAAACAGATTAGGAACATAGGCTTGAAGGAATACCCTTGATTGAATTTGGACAACTAGTGTTACGCCCCGACCCTATTTGTTCGGATCCTCGTGAGCAACCTGCCACTCTCCCGGTTTATTAAGGGTTTTCCACTCTTTAAACCGTGAGGAGTATGACATCCTTTAAACATGTACCTTTCTTGGAATAACATTAATCAAAATTGCGTAAAATTTAAATTTACAAAACTATCTTACAGGTTTAGCTAACTATAGGTTTTTAGGTAGGTTTTCCCATGGTTACCTGAAAAGGGGTAAAGGGAGTGGGTGAGTTTAACAACTCAGTAAATAGGTGTTTGAAACATGATTTCAGAAAAATAGTTTCAATTGAAGTGTGTCAGACTCCTTATTTTCTTTAAAACCATTTCCTCAACTTCTTGGTTTTCAAAACCATTATTCCTCATTAACCACAGTCGGTGTGTTTAGCAATCAACACATGCCCTTCATCATGAATGGACCACACATTCGCAGGACAACCCATCTACTGCACCCACTTGTGGCGTCAGAGCGACTTTACCAGCCACCTAAATAGAAGCCTATCCACTTCTACCCTATGAAGGAGTGGATGTACATGACATCCGACTCTCAAACCCAAAAAGAAACTCTGTGTCCATATGAGGACAGAGACCTCATCCCGACCCCACCCCGGTCTCATGCGCATGAAGCTACGTTGAGCTTCCCTGACTGTTGGCACAACAAACTGCCCTTATCTCCACCATGTTATCTAGTAGCCCCTAGGATGCATCACTACCCCTCTTAGGCGTCTTGATGGTCCCGAACCTCAAGTGCATGCACAAAATAATAATTTTCCACATAAGCAATTTAATCTTTGGTGCCACTAGTCCAACGGCCCCAACCCTCAACTCGACCTACAGCTATTTGTCTCGACTGGTCCGTCGACCTGTCTTGTAGCACTACCGCCAGTCCATAGAGTATGTCAGTCTTATTTTGGTACCATGGCCAATCACATAATTCATTAAAGTTTTCATTGCTTAACATCATGTTTGTTAACAAGCTTCTGCTTGTGCCAACTGGCCTTGGGCCCACTGTACGAGATTTTCAAAATTGGGCATTTTAGCCCCCAAGTTTCAAAATCGAGGCATTTGGCCTATCTGAGCTATTCGAGCTCCTGTCAATAAGGTCTCCAAAAATGTTTAAGCAGTGGCACACAGTCAGGGGAGAACACTTCTGACAAAAATAACTTTTCAGCTATCCATCACATCAATAGGGTGTGAGGACATCTCCGCTCATAATTGATAAGTGGGTTTTCTACTTCCTTCTTGTAAGTTCATCATACCAACTATGTTTGATCTACTTACAACTGATAAGTAGTTTTTTCGCGTGTTTTCTCATATCACCCCAACCAACTGTGATGTTAAAATTTTAAATAATAGTGGGTTTTCATTTCTGAGGTACTCATCATCCCAACCGAGCATGATGTGAAAATTCCCACTCACTCGATAGTGTAGCGAATTCCTCTTAAAGCGGTTTCTACATCTACGCGATCTTAGCCTTGCTAGTGTTCCTTGGTACTTCGTGATCCTAAATGATATGAAGATCATTGTTCATTATCCTTTTGGCCTAATAGCCTTCATTCATCACAAATGACTAAAATTCCCAAACTTTTTAATTATTTGCATTTAGATCCCTAAAGTTCTTTTCCTTTAACTTTAGGTCCCTAATGCCAATTTTTCCCAAATTGAGTCCCAAAACTTTCAAAAATTCATTGCAGGCCTCAATTTATCCAAAATCCAAAAAATGCTTTAAATTTTCCAAATTCGCAATTTGGTCCCTAACTTTTCAAAAATTACCATTTTGCCCCTATTTTGCAAAAATGGCAATTTGACCCCAAAATTTCCAAAATTTAACCCAATGGTCCTCCAACATCTTTTTCAAGGCCAATTGTCCCTCAATTTTAGGAAATTGAACTTTAGTCCCTTGAATTTTTTAAATCCATAATTTCCTCCAAAAGTTTCCCCCAATTTCCCTCTTTCAAACTAGCCGAATTTGATTTTATCAAATTGATTGATCAATCAAGGTTAATTATTGAAATTGAAGGTAAAATTGAGTTCCTACACTTCCACACAATTTAATGGAACTTTAAATCGCGTCATTTGGATCCGAATTGTGCTCAAATGGAGCTTCATCAAAATATTGGACTTAGAGAGAAAAAGCTTCGAAAGCTTACCGTCGGTGGTGCAGTGGACCGAGCTTTCAATTTGGGTAGATAGCTCTCTCTACTGAATTGAGGGAGAATTTGGTCAGTGAAGTTTTGTCGGTTCTCTCTCTAACACTAATCGAAAATTACAGAGGGAAGCCAAATTGGCTTATCTTTCAGCTCTAATTCAGTCATATGAGGGTTGTGGAGGTGTTGGGAGAGCATGGTTTGGCCTGAGAAGGGCTCAAATTGGCCATTTTTAGCTCGGTCAAAATAAGACAGCTTCAGTCCGCCATAGCTGCTTCACTATTCTATCATGCCAACACTTCTCCGACAATCCTTGGAGCAAATGTAGACTACCATAGGGTAGCTGACTTCTCCCCGAATCTAATGAACCCGACCTCACCTTCTTTGGCTTAGAAAAACCATAATGCTAGAGCTCTGGTTCGAGCTTCACCGAAAATTGGAGCAGTAGAGGGAGAGAGGAGTTATCATGTGTGAGGAGGATGAATGAGGAGGGGCTCTTTATATAGTAAGGTCGGAGACTCCTTGGCCATCCGATGGCTACCTTTATGGCAATCATTCATTGCATGAAACTCCCTTAACGGAGACGTTTTAGCTTCCCGGCACTGCTCAATTTTTCGGCGAGTGAACAGTGTTGTCATCTGAAGGAAGAAGATGACACTATTATCAATCGGACTAGACCGGTCCGAACCGGGTTCAATGCTTAAGCCGGCTGGTTAAGGCCCGATTCGACTGGGTTTTTCAAAATTAAAAATTTGTAATTTCATCTAAATTCATTCTCTATCCAATGGTGGCCTCAATTCTCCCATTTGAATTTTCTAAGGCACCTAGACAAATGAATTTAGCATTCGGTTCAATAGTGGTTCAAACCGGTTTGGATCCAATTCATTTGAATTGGTATGGTTTTCTTTCCCAAATTGTCCTAAAGTCCCTTTCCAAGGTTTTTATGACTCTTTGGGTCACTCATGAGTTGTAAATTTCCCGATTTGCCCATTCTCTAGTGGTCGGGGTTCGTGAACCGGTTCGATTTTCTCACTCAGGTTGACCGATTTTTTTCCCGGTTTTTCTTAAATCCAAAGGGTGGGGTTTACAACTCTCCCCTCCTTTTAGGAGTTTTGTCCCCAAAACATATCCAACATCCTTCGTACTGGAAAGGACTTTCCTTGATATCAACTTATTGTTTATTGACATACAACCTTCTCGGTTATTTCCATATAGTCCCGATATGACACACCCTTATAAATTTATTTTCCTTCTCATTATCCATTACATGGAGCTCACTTAGGCTAGGCATACTTTACTCGAGGGTTTATGACTATATCCTTAATTTCACATCTCTCTATCCTTAAAGCATAATCCTTTCTCTTGAGGTTCTTTACTCAAAATTTCAGGATTGAGAGTTCCAAGATATCTAATCATTCTCATGTCTAGTTATTCTCTTGGTCATTGAAACCCTTAACTTGTTGTTCTTTCGAGAATTACGTACTTGCTTTCATGGGTCTCTATGTTATCACCTTTTTGTCTTATTTTGACCCTTCTCTCATCCATTATTTATTACATCTTTGGTCTAAATTCGATGTTAACCTTATTATGCTGACTCTTCCTTAGTTGAGTCATATCTTTCCCTGGGCTGTTGGGCTTGCGTGTCCCTTACAGCATGACAATGCTCCAAAATCTGTCTTTGACCATTAAAATTTAAGAACACTTCCTTACTGGGTGTTCCCAACCTTCCAACCTTTCAGGGATTATATAACTCCATCCCTCTTTTCAATGGGTAGTATTCCTTGACTACCTTTATCATTATCCAATCATTCTTCATGCCTTGACAAAATGTCTTATATAACCATGTCAATTTTTCCTTACCCACTCGTCCTTTCCTAACTTCTTTATTGGGTCTTTTGGGTGCCAATCATTGAGTTTCCGGATGACTTACCGACACGTTGGGCTTCATCCCTTCTTATGTCTTTCTTCATTTTTGGTGATGTCCTTTACTCAAGGATTTTCCTTTCCCCTAAACCCACTCTACTTGCTTATGACCATTTCATGATTCCATTGTTTTGGGGAGTTCTCCTTTAACATTTTTTCATTCACAACTATTTCCTTCAAAGTAGAGATTTCCCCTTTAGGCACTAGATGTTTGAATTTCTTACTACTCCTTGAAGGTTTCCTTCATTCGCATTCTTACACCCTTTTAAATTAGGGCTTTTCTCCACCTTTAATCATTTGTGGATCATAATTTCCTAGTTCACCTTTTACTTCCATACTCAAGGTATCTCTGATCATCGGGTCTTATTTTGTGTACTCAACACTATGCCCATTCTATTACCATTCTTTAGAGTGTAGTCTCCACTACTTCCTAGTCCTTCTTAGTGTCTCATTTATTCTTCTTGACCATCTTGTTGCTACTAGTTGCTTCCTTCGGCTCGGTTCATTGGAAATCCCTAATTGGCTCCTTTGCTCTTCCAAAATAGATGACACTTGGTTGTCCTGATATATCCTCAACCACTTATGGTTCGTTACGAGGTTCCTTATGTCGGGTTAAGCCTCTTAGGATTCATCCGGTAGTTCCTTAGCTTCGGAACTTTCCTTTTGAAGGTTTCCCTTCCTACTTTTATCCTTCTACATAGGGACTCCCATCCTGGTTCAACCTCCTTAATGCTCCTTGGAGGCTTTTCCTTCTTTTCTTTCTTACACCCTTCTGGGATCGGTATTATTGCCCATTCTTTATCCTTCACTGTCCTCCATTTCCTTTTTGTTCCTTATTCTCTCTTCGAGGAACTCCTGCTGATAGGTTCGTTCCTAGCACTTTGTTTTATGTCCAGCCATCCACTTCTTGGGCTCTATTAAGCGAGTGTGGGCTACGACCAGTCTTGATGTCATTGGTTATTTTCCCTTTAACCACTTCCAAATTGGAGTGCTTACTTCTCCAAGATTTTTTAGATGTTCTTTCATTTATTTCCTTATTATGGGGAGCCCACCCATTCTTACTTGTAACTATATCCTTCGATGCTATTTCCTACTTACCCATCCCTTGGGTTTAGCTTTCTCCTTGGGTCCTCCTAATATGCTTCCCTTGATTCTTTCACTTCAGCATGCACCTCATCTCTTCATCCTTCATCACTTGATTTATTACTTCTTAGTTGGGACTTGTATGCCTTCCCAGGGTCTCCTTACTTGGGAAAGGTTCCAACACTATTTGCTCCAAGACCTCCTTGTGCGAGTCTTACTAAATCCTTCTAATGGCTTGAATGTGGTCATCATTTCATTTTTTTTGGCCATTTATCTCTTCAAGGGTTTCCTTCATCCTTCCTTTCCACTATTCTGGCATCTCCACCTTCCCCTTCCTTGCTGGGGTTTAGATTTATGACCTTCTCGAGGGTCAATTCGTTGACTGTCTCATCCCCACTATTCTCCTCGTTCACTTGCCTCGGGACAGTTGTCCTTCGATTTTATTCATCCTTGACGCCTATCCCGTCGTCCTTTTGAGGGTATAATCCTTACTATTTTTCGATTCTTCCTAGGATATCTTCTCCCAAAGTTTCTAGTTACACCTTTTTGCTAGGTTAGTCTACAACCCTACTTGGCTCCTCTGTTTTTCCAAAGTAGGTCACACCTTACTATCTCGAGACATCCTAGTTGTCTTTCATCGTTCAGGCTTGTCTTTTATAGAGGAGGTGTTTCCTTCTTTGATCCTAGATAGCTTGTAGTGCACCTTAAGGTAAAATTCCATGTATCTACATTCTACTATAATTGGGTTTTCTTAAGGTCCTACCCTTGATTTTCCTCCTGTAATCCTTCCTCATGTAATTGAGGCATACAATCATACTATTGTGAGATAGAAAATTTTTCAGGAACTCAAAATTTTATTCATTGAGGTAAGAATAAAATTTGGGGGTTTTAACATCTCTTGATGGAGATTGTTACAATGACGGTTTGGGAAGTACCCATTACTATGCTAGGTTCTTGAAGGATTTCTTCCTGAGTGAAATTGAGATTCTTAGCCGGAATTGTGGTTCTTGTAGTGTTATCCCTTCGAGCTTCTATAGAGGTGGAAGGGCTCACTTTGATTCCTTGTGGTATGGGATAGTCCTTTGTTATGTGTCATGCCCTTCTACACTCATAACAAGTTCTCTTAGGTCCTGTCCTCCATAATGTTAGACAACTTCTCATGTAGTGTCCCTATTGCCCACATCTATAATAGGTCCTCTCCTTGCGTGGACCTTTGTGGTTCCTCCCATTCTTTGAGCATTGTGGGGCCTTTCTAAGGGATTGTTGGTAGTTCGGTGCCTCATCATCCTCGAGCTCGAACACCTTGAAAGTTTTCTTGTCGAGTCCCCTTTGACTTGATGTTACTACAAGAGTCCTCTTATACTTCTAGTTCAATTTCTCATCTAGGATGAGATTCTCCCTGGTTTTCGGGGTGGCTAAGGTAGCACGGGTTTGCTTGGCTACTTTTCTTGGGGCCATCTTCCTACAAGGTAGGTAGTTTTAATTAAATCATTATGTTATATAGTCTTGATAATGTATTTGAGAAAACAGACTCTGATACCTCTCAAGTTGTCACACCCTAACCCAGTTTGGTCGGATCCCCGTGAGCAACCTGCCACTTTCCCGTTTTATTAAGGGTTTCCCCCTCTTTAAACTGTGAGGAGTAAGGCGTCCTTTAAACTTATACCTTTCCTAGAATAACATTAATCAAAACAGCGTAAAATTTAAACTTACATACCTGTCTTGCAGGTTTAGCTAACTGTAGGTCTTTAGGTAGGTTTTCCCTTGGTTACCTAAAAAGGGGTAAAGGGAGGGGGTGATTTTGACAACTCGGTGAATGGGTGTTTGAAACATGATTTTCAGAAAAATAGTTTAAATTGGAGTGTGTTAGACTCCTTATTTTCTTTAAAACCATTTCATCAACTTCTCGGTTTCCAAAACCATTATTCCTCATTAACCATAGTCGGTGTGTTTAGCTATCAACACACACCCTTCACCATGAAGGGACCACACATTCACAGGGCAGCTCGTCCACTACACCCACTTGTGGTGTCGGAGAGAATTTACCAACCACCAAAATAGAAGTCTGTCCACTTCTACCCTAGGAATGAGTGGATGTACGCAACATCTAACCCTCAAACCCGAAAAGAAACTTCATGTCTATATGAGGACAAAGACCTCATCCCGACCCCACCTCGGTCTCATGCGCTTGATGCTACGTCGAGCTTCCCTCACTGTTGGCATGACAAACTACCCTTACCTCTACCATGTTGTCTAGTAGCCCCTAGGATGCATCACTACTCCTCTTGTGCATCTTGATGGTCATGAACCTCAAGTGCATGCACAAAACAATAATTTTCCACATAAGCCATTTAATCTTTGGTGCCACTGGTCCAACGGCCCTGACCCTCAACTCGACCTATAGCTGTTTTTCTCGACTGGCCCGTCAACCTATCTTGTTGCACTGCCGCCAATCTATCGAGTATGTCGGTCCAGTTTTGGTACCATGGCCAATTACATAATTCGTTAAAGTTTTCATGGCTTAAGATCATGTTTGTTAACGAGCTCCTGCTCGTGCCAACTAGCCTTGGGCCGACTATATGAGATTTTCAAAATTGGGCATTTTAGCGCCCTAGTTCCAAAACCAAGGCCTCCGACCTATCTGAGCTATTAGAGCTCCTGTCAATAAGGTCTCCCAAAATGTTTAAGCAATGGCACACAATCAGGGGAGAGCATTTCTGACAAAAATAACTTTTTCGATGTCCATTACACCAACCGAGTGTGAGGACATCTCTGCTCATAACTGATAAGCGGGTTTTCTACTTTTACCTAGTAAGTTCATCATACCAATTGGATTTCATCTACTTACACCCAGTAATTACTTTTTTCGCGTGTTTTCTCACATCACCCCAACTAGCTGTGATGTTAAAATTCAACATAATAGTGGGTTTTCATTTATGAGGTACTCATCATCGCAATCGGGTATGATGTGAAAATTTCCACTCACCCGATAGTATAGTGAATTCCTCTTAAAGCGGTTTCTACCTCCACGCGAACTTAGCCTTGCTGGCGTTCCCCAGTACTTCATGTTCCTACATGATATGAATATACTTGTTCATTATCCTTTTGGCCTAATAGACTTCATTCATCACGAATGACTAAAATGCCTAAACTTTTTAATTATTTGCATTTAGGACCCTAAATTTCTTTTCCTTTAACCTTAGGTCCCTAATGCCAATTTTTCCCAAATTAAGTCCCAAAACATTCAAAAAATCATTTTGGATCCTCAAATTCCAAAAAGGGATAAAATTTCCCAAATTCCCATTTTGGTCCCTAACTTTTCCAAAATTACCATTTTGCCCCTACTTTGCAAAAATAGCAATTTGACACCCAAAAATTCTAAAATTTGACCCATTGGTCCTCCAACATCTTTTTCTTGGAAAATTGGCCCTCAATTTTAGGAAATTGCTCTTTAGTCACTCGAATTTTTTAAATCCCCAATTTCCCCAAAAAATTTCCACCAATTTCCCTCTTTCAAACTCACCGAATTTGATTTCATCAAATTGACCGATCAATCGAGGTTAATAACTGAAATTGAAGGTAAATTTGAGTTCCTATGCTTCCACATGATTCAATGGAACTTTGAATCGCGTCATTTGGATCCGAATTGACCTCAAATGGAGCTTCGTCGAAAAACTCGACTTAGAGAGAGAAAGCTTCGAAAGCTTACCATCGAGGGTGCGACGGTCCGAGCTTTCAATCTAGGCAGATAGCTCTCGTCCTGAGGTTACTCCTAGGATAAATAATCGCATCAATAAATGTCGAATTAAGGGAGAATTTGGTCAATGAAATTTCACCGGTTCTCTCTCTAACACAAATAAAGAATTACATAATTAAACCAAATTGGCTTACCTTTCAGCTCTAATTCGGTCGTATGAGGGTTGTGGAAGTGTTGGGAGAGCTTGGGAGAGCTAGGGAGAGCTAGGTTTCGCTGGAGAAGGGCTCAAATTAGTTATTTTTAGCTCAGCCAAAATAGGGCAAGTTCGGTCCATCGGAGCTACTTCACTGTTCTATCACGTTAGTACTTCTCCAATGATCCTTAGAGTAAATGGAGACTACCGTTGGG
This sequence comes from Trapa bicornis, assembly GCA_030064425.1. Taxonomy (NCBI): domain Eukaryota; kingdom Viridiplantae; phylum Streptophyta; class Magnoliopsida; order Myrtales; family Lythraceae; genus Trapa; species Trapa bicornis. Next base: position 8,463,596 of record CM057761.1, on the reverse strand, counting down.
TAGTTGACTTCTCCCTAAATCTAAAGAACCTGACCTTGCCTTCTTTAACTAAAAAAAACCCAATGTTAGAGCTCTGGCTCGAGCTTCGTCGGAAATTGGAGTAGTAGAGGGAGGGAGAAGTTTTCAGGTGTGAGGAAGATGAATGAGGAGGGGCTCTTTATATAGGAAGCTCGGGGACTCCTTGGTCGTCCAACTGGCACTTTTATGGCAGTCATTCATTGCCTGAAAATCCCTAAACATAGACTTTGTAGCTTCGTCGACACTGCTCAATTTTCTGGTGAGTGAACAGTGTTGTCATCTAAAGGAAGAAGACAACACTGTTCTTAATCGGACCGGACCGGTCCGAACTGGGTTCAATGCTTAAATCGGCCAGTTCAGACCCGATTCATTCGAGTTTTTTAAAATTAAAAATTTGTAAATTCATTCTCTATCCAATGAAGGCCTCAATTCTCTAATTTGGGTTTTCTAAGCCACCTAGAAAAATAAATTTAGCATCTAGTTCAATAGTGGTTCAAACTAGTCCAAATTGGTTCAATCCGGTTCGGATCCGGTTAACTTGAATATGTCTGGTTTTCTTTCCCAAATTGTCCTAAAGTCCCTTTTCAAGGTTTTTATTACTCTTTGGGTCACTCAAGAGTTGTAAATTTCTCGATTTGCCCGTTCTCTAGTGGTCAGGGTTCTTGAACCAGTTCAGTTTTCTCACTCAGGTTGACCGGCTCTTTTCCCAGTTTTCCTTAACTCCAAAGGGTAGGGTTTACACCTTGCATCCTCAGCCTCCTATGGAACCTACAACATTGAGCCACCGGCAACGATGGAAGCCCATCCATATTAGAGTCTCAAACAATTGAAGCCCTCAACATTGTAGACTATCTGAGATCATTTGTCCCCCCTCCCTTGGTTCTGGTGACTATACCGACATTCCATCATCCTCTACTATATTTCAATTTGCTTTAAACTTTGATGAATGCCCCTGTTGTATGTTCCTTAGTGTTTCTTTTATAGTGAATACATTATCGTAACTCATGGAATTCTAAGAGTTTGTGAGGCCAAAAATTCTCTTCATTCATTTCCTCATTATTTCAATCTATTGAATTCCCCCTTTCTTTTCTACAGGTAAAACGATGATGGTTGCGGGTATGGGTTATCCACATTTCCCTTCTACCCAACCCATCCCAATGAGATTTGATACATATACAAGCCCGTGTAAATTGAGAATTTTAATCAACTGAGCCTAAATCTTTTTAAGTCCATATTTTCAATTAAATGTTTACTTTTGGTAATTATTGTAAATTGGGAGTGAGCTTATTAGGATTGGCATTTTACCTTTAATTAAATTATGGTCTCATAACACAACTGTGAGTTTTTGTTTAAGGCTCTAAGGAAGAGTTTCTAAAATATAGTTTTCTAGTTATTACTGCTCAAGTTCAACTAGGCATTTCCTTTTTCCTTTGCTTTCATGTTCAAATTATTTATTTTTTTGGTGAGTATGGTAATGGACTCTTTTTATTTCATTTGTTTTGGAATTTCAACACCCTTATATGACATGAGGTTGAATTTTTGTTGAGTTTGGATCTCCTTGAATTGATCTTACTTATCATGCCCAACCAGTTTAGCCTTTATAAGATTGGATTTCCCCCTTTTAACTAGTATGATTCTCATACTTATGGTCTTTCTATATGTAGGGAGGTATTTATAGGTATCCACATCTTCCTCCATTAAAGATTGAGGCTAGCTCAACCTGGTATGCTACTTCCACATGCATTTTTTAGATAAGTACTCAACTTAGTTTTTGTTGTATGTTAACCTCAAGCTTAATGGTATTTGGATAATTGATTTTACTATATACTAGTAATGAGCTTATGGATGTTTAGTTGCTTGTTGTTGGTTGCTAGTAGTTGATTAATTATTGGTTTGTAGTGTAGGATATCATAATGCATGATACTTCCATAGAAGATCATGAGGTTTAGCTTTTGGGTAAGTCAAATTAAAAGATAGATTGTTACTTTAATCCTTGAGGGTATATTCTTTGATTTTTATGCTTAGTTGACTTTTGTCATGCTCTAACCTGGTTTCGTTGGAACCCCATGAACAACCCGCCACTCTCCTGGTTTATTAAGGGTATTCCCCTTCTCTAAACAGGGGGTGAGTTCGACAACTCGGTTTGGGTGTGGGTTTTCACAAAAAAATAACTTTAATTGGAGTGTGCCAAATTCCTTATTTCCTTTAAAAACATTATTTTCTCAAGTTGTGGTTTTCAAAAACTTTTTCCAAGGTTTTCAAACCTCTTTCCAATTTCCATATTAGCTGTGTTTCACAAACAACACGTGCCCTTCATTAGGAAGGGTTCACACACATTTGCGAGATGCATTTACGGCAACTACACCTACTTGTAGATCAGAGCGTCTTTACCATCCACCCTGATAGAAGTCTCTAACTTCTCCCCAAAGTCTGAGTGAACGTCTTCAATGTCCTACCCTCAGACCCAAAATAATTCGTGTCCATATGAGGATGGAGACCTCATCCCAACCCCATCCCGGTCTCATGCGCATGAAGCTACGTCGAGCTTTCCTTACTGCTGGCATGACAAACTACCCTTATCTCCACCATGTCGTCCAGTAGCCCCTAGGACGCATCACTACCCCTCTTGGGCATCTTGATGGCCCCGAACCTTAAGTACATGCACAAACAAAATTTTCCATAAATCCATTTATTTTTGGTGCCACTTGTCCAACGGCCTCGACCCTCAACTCGACCCACAGCTGTTTGTCAAGACCGGTCTGTTGATCTAGTCCTGTCGCACTACCACTAGTCCATCAAGTATATCGATCCTATCTTGGTACCATGGCCAATCACATAATCATTCATTAAGAATTTTCATGGCTTATCATCATGTTTGTTTACGAGCCCCTGCTCGTGCCAACTGGCCTTTGGCCTACTGTACGAGATTTTCAAAACCGAGCATTTTAGCCCCCAAGTTCCAAAACTAAGGCATCTGGCCTATATGAGCTATTCAAGCACTCGTTAAGAAGGTCTCCCAAAATTTTTATGCATTGGCATACAGTTAGGGGAGAGCACTTTTGACAAAATAATCTTTTCACTTGTCCATTACACCAATCGGATGTGATGACATCTCCACTTATAACCGATAAGTAGGTTTTCTACTTCCTTATAGGAAGTTCATCATACCAATTAGGTATGATCTACTTACAATCGGTAAGTAGTTTTTTCGCATATTTCTCACACCATCCCAACTGGGAATGATGTTAAAATCTCCACTTATTAGTGATTTTTCTTTTCCGATGTCTCATCATCCCAACCAGGTATGATGTGAAAATCTCACTCACCCATTAAGTGCACAATATTCTTCTTGATTGGCTTTTTGCCTCCATGTGAGCTTATCCTTGCTAGCGTTTCTGGTCCTTCATGCTCCTACACGATTTAGACATCCTTGTTTATCAACATTTGGCATAATAGCCCTAATTTCTCAAGTACGAGTAAAATACCCAAACTTTTTAATTATTTACATTTAGGTCCCTAAAGTTCTTTTTTCTTAACTTTAGGTCCCTAATGCAAAATTTCCCCAAATTGAGTCTCAAAACTTCTAAAATTCACTTTGGGACCTCAAATTATTCAAAATCACTTAAGGGGTTCAAGTTTCCCAAATTTCCAATTTGGGGCAAAATGATAATTTGACACCAATAAATTCCAAAACTCGACCAATTGGTCCTCCAATATCTTTTTCATGGCCAATTGGCCCTCAATTTTGGAAAATTGCACTTTGGTCCCTCAATTTTACGAAATTCCCAATTTTCCCCAAAATTTTCCCCCAATTTCTCCATTTCAAACTAGTTGAATTTGATATTATCAAATTGACCATTCAATCAGGTTTAATTGTTGAAATTGAAGGTAAAATTGAGTTCCTACACTTCCTCACGATTCAATGGAACTTTGAATCGCATCATTTGGATCTGAATTGAGCTCAAACGGAGCTTCATCGAAAAACTAGACTTAGAGAGAGAAAGCTTCGAAAGATTACCGTCGAGGGTGTGGTGGTCCGAGCTTTCAATCGAGACAGATAGCTCTCATCCTGAGGTTGCTCTTAGTAACATGAATCACATCAATTCATGTCGAATTGGGGGAGAATTTAGTCAGTGAAGTTTCGTCGGTTCTCTCTCTAACACTAATCAGAAATTACAGAGGGGAGCCAAATTGGCTTACCTTTTAGCTCTAATTTAGTTGTATGAGGATTCTGGAAGTGTTGGAAGAGCTTGGTTTAGCCTGAGAAGGGCTCAATTTGGCCATTTTCAACTCGGCCGAAATAGGGCAGCTTCGGTCCGTCGAAGCTGCTTCACTGTTCGATCACGCTAGCGCTTCTCAAGCGACCTTCGAAGCAAATGGAAACTACCGTCGGGTAGTTGACTTCTCCCTGAATCTAAGAAACTCAAACTCGCCTTATTTGGCTCAGAAAAATGCCCAAGTTGGAGCTCTGATTCGAGCTTCGCCAAAAATTGGAGTTGTAGAGAGGGAGGAGTTTTCTGGTGTGAGGATGATGGATGAGGAGTAGCTTTTTATATAGGAAGCTCGGGGACTCCTTAGACGTCCGATTGGCATCTTTATGGTGATTATTCATTGCCTGAAACCCCGTGCTCATAGACTTTTCATCTTCACCGGCATTGCTCAATTTTCTAGTGAGTGAACAGTGCTGCCATCTGAAGGAAGAAGACGACACTGTTCTGAACCGGACCATACCAGTCTGAACCGGGTTCAATGCTTAAACCGGTCGGTTTAGGCCCGATTCAACCGAGTTTTTCAAAATTAAAATTTTTAAATTAATTCTCTATTCAATGGTGGCTTAAATTCTCAAATTTGAGTTTTCTAAGCCACCTAGAAAAATAAATTTAGAAATTGGTTCAATAGTGGTTCAAACCGGCTCAATCTAGTTCGGTCTGGTTCACCTGAACTAGTCTAATTTTCACTTACAATTCATCCCAAAGTCCTTTTCCATGACTTTTCTAACTCTTTAGGTCACTTGAGATTTATAAATTTTTCATTTTGTCCTTTCCCTAACGGTTGGGGTTCGTGAACCGGTTCAGTTTTCTCAACCGGGTTAACTGATTCTTTCCCCGATTTCCTTCTCTTTAAGGGAAGGGGTTTCCAACTTTGGTCTATCCTCAAGAGGTTCTTAATCAATGAAACAACATAATTTCTCAAGCCAGCTAGAATGGCCATCAGTTATTGTAATTCTTGAGATTTTTATAAAATTTGTAAACATTTACATTATCTTTATGAAAGTTCAATTTTTTATGGAAAATTGTGATTTATGTGTTATATTCTGAATATATGTGTTATATTTGGTACTAACAAAATTAGGGTCCCATTATTAGAGTATCGAGAACAGTACAATAGGTTGTTCACAATCCAATTCGAAAAACGGGTATGGCATGAAAAATGTCATTTTTTTTTCTTGAACATACAACACGATGCATGTCTTATTTTTGCAGTTGAGGATGAATCATTGTTGCGTTGGAAAATCGAGAGGAATTAGTCGTGTTTTCACTATCCCAAATGTCATAAATTCATTGCCCACATCCTCCTCTTTAGCTTTTCATCGACCCTCCATCATTTCTCCCTTGCTAGCTCCGCCATTTTCATCGAAAACATCACTTGATAAAGAAATGCTCTGTTTTTCACAAACAAAACAAATTAATAGAGAGATGTTGACCATGAAACCAACCTTGTGTTGGTATGGAACCAGAGCTAACTTACTCCCTCCACATCTCCCATCATCGAGAGTGTTTAATTGAGATTAAATCTTATCTAAACATACTTTGAAACATCTTCAGTCGCATGCAATTTTTTAGACCTTTTTTTTTATAATTATCGAATCGGGCTTCAACAAATATTGTATTGCAGTGGTAAGTTAAATGACCAAATTATGATAAATAAATTTATTTTAAGAAATATATATATATATATATCAATACAATTTGTATATATAAAAATACAAATAACTTATAATTTGTATAATTATAATATAGGTGAAATTGGTGGTCTATCATCCAAGAGAGGCCATACTTATTAAGATATTGTAATACCTAATTGAAATGAGTGAGATATCTAATTGTGTTTATTTGAGACCATTCTTAAATGTCCTAATCTATTTTATTAAAATTATTAATTTATGTAATTTTTGTGTAAATATGTGTTTGCTTGAAATGCAATTATTATCTAATAATTAATTGTGGATTAATACAAAATATTTGGAAAGTTAAACTAAAATTTTAAACTATATGGGTTGTGAATTGTGTGCAGGTTACACTATCCCTAATCCACCATTATTGTGGAATTTTTTTTGAGTTGTTGGATTTTAGACGTGTAAGGTATATAGATTGGATCCATGTGGTTCGTGATGACATGAGAAATGGAGAGAAGATGAAAATGACTATGGTTCATCATAAGTAGACCCTAAAATATTATTGTATGAGTTCAAATTATATGAGAAAAACAAGAGCTAATATATGAAAATAACTATGTTCAGCCATAAGTAGACTCCAAAATATTGTTTTATGAGGTCAAATTATATGAGAACAATAAGAGCTAATGGCTCTTGTATCTCAAAGCCAACTTTAGAGACGTGATACTGATATAATATATGATAGGTAAAATTATGTAATAATATATAATGATTATGAAATACCATTACATAAACCTTTCCTATATCTCATAATGAAAATATATGAATTTGTCATCAATAAAATATAAAAATATTTTTGTAATTTTAAAAAAATAACATGTCCTAAAGAAAATATTTATTTAATTATTTGTGAAAAAAATTGTTTTAGAAATATTGGATAAAAACTTGTAAATTACTCAATTTTATATGAACATTTGTTAAATAAATTTTGCATGTAATACATTATTTTGTGTAGTGATAAGTATTTGTTTTTGAGTTTTTGTAATATCTTAGATTTTGAGTTAAACAGAAATTAAGTTTATGAATGCTCCATGTTAGTTTACTCATTTACTAAGCACAAGAAAAATATGACACACCCTTAAATACCACCATTTTCCGTTACTACAAAAACATAAATTAAGTATAGCACTAACAACATAACTCAATAAAGTTTACAGATATTTCTTAGACGGTATACCCTATTGGTGTAATAAGAATATGCTAAAATTATATATGTATAATAATTTGTTTATGAATTATGAATTATGATTTATTTAATATTTTAATATTAATAAAGTACAAATGTTGAGATAAGAATAATTATGTATTTTTACTCAATTGAAGTTTTATGTACTCATTGTACTACCATAGTAAGACACTTCAATTATATTACAATTATAGTGTAACAAGTGTTCATCTGATTATCACGAAAACACTAACTCTATTTATAGGTAAAACATGACATATGCTCACATGGGTAAGTCCTTTATAGATTTAATTTGATGAAGAAGAACACAACTGCAACATTAGTGAATGCTAAAATTATTAGGGACAAGCACAAACATTGCTTTCATATCATGTTAGAGCAGGAGGATGTTAGTATTATAAAGGGTTGAAGTATCAAACTTTTTTTAAAGAAAATTTTCCAATTTTAAAATAATTAATTGGTAGGTTGAAGGATATAATAATATTCTTTAATATTGATATTAGAACATTCTAAGGTACCGTGATCGCCCTAAGTTCATCAATCCTAATATCTATATACACTAATAAAATATTAGTTATTGAATGTGGTAAACCTAATGTACAGAGAAGTTACTTGGCCTAGTTGGGTGTGATCGCCCCAAGTTCATCAATCCTTTGGTCTGATTTATAATTCCTATATTTCTTCTCTCGTGAAGTTTCCTTGACAACCTAAGTTCCTCTCAATTAGGTTATTCTGGACTTCATCTTTCCACTCTATTACTAATCAGCCTATCCCATCGCTCTAGTGATTAATTCTATACGGCTTCTGGGAGGGGAGAAAGAGAAAAAAAAGTGTAACTTTTTTTGTACAGAAGAGAAAAAGAGAGACTCGGAGCCTTCGTTTTTCTTTTGTAAATTGGTCAGGTAAATGTTTTTTGGTAAAGAAAATTGACTAATTCATCGCATCCCCGGGCTCTTCATCTCCTCTCTATCCTAACAGTTGGGTGCTGCAGTTCGTTCTTCTGGGCTTGTCCAAGTATTCTCGGCTTTCTGTTTGACGACTCACGGCGTTCCTAGACCTGACCACCGGTCCACCTGCTCGCTGTATCATCCTGTCCGGAGCTGGCGCTAGCTGCAGCAGCTCTTTGCTCGATCCGCGGCATTCCTTGGTCGATTGTGGCTTCTGCGGTGTCCTTCGTTCATCTACCGTCCCTTCACTTTCTAGGTCGGTTCCTTTTCTGATAAAAACGGAGACATAAACTGGTATATTTCTTCTCATTTGTCTTCCTTCCTGTTATCTTTTCCTGCTTGTAGCTGTTGTTCTTCCAGTGTAGGGTGTTGCTGCTGTGTGATATCTATTGTATACGTTTCTTGCATGTTGCTACTATGCATTTTCTACTTGATTATTGTTGATTTTTATTGATGTTAAGTTTTTCATTTGTCTTGAGAGTCTGATCGTTCATTTTGCTTGGCCTCAGTTTTTTCTAATTAGTGGATTATTTCCTGAAAATTGTGGTGGCATTCACAGTTAAATTTGAGTTTTTTTGTTGTTTTTGCGATGATCATGTGGCTAGTTGACATCCATCTTTAAAACCAAACCTAGTAGAATTGTAGCTCCATATTTTACTGGTTGTTTTGGGGAGGAATCTATGATGAATTTAATTTAGTCGGGAGTCGTCTTCGGGATATCTGGAGGAGGGTCTGTATCCTTTCTTGCTGATTTTTGTTGGTTTGTATTCTATGAACAAATTAACTTGTTGACTTGATTATATTGTGGCTGAATCAGGTTGTTTTCTATCCTATCATGTTAAGTACTCTCCCAGCTAATCATTTTGATAGAATTATCCCTTATCTTGGTCTGCATTTAAATTTCTCTTCAAGTTGTTTGAAAGATAGTGTTGAACCAAGTTGTACGGTTGACTTTAGTATATTTTTTATATACTTAGTTTAAATGTTTGATTTACGAACTTGGCTGATGATTAAAAGGCAAAAAATGTGACAAGTGAAAATTTGGTTATTTGTGTTTTGCATGGTAAAATTTAGAAATAATATGCACAAATCATAACTTGTTTTATTGGCTTGCAAACCTTTAGAATGTGAGAGGATCCTCAAATCTCTTTTTGGTTCAAGAATGACTTTTAAGGACCTAGTTGGTATAGAATTCATTTCTTAAATGGTTAATGGTGATTACTCTATGTTCTCCCATCAAGCCTCAAAGTCATTAGAGCCCTAAAAGAAGTGGTAGCAACCATGGTAAAAACTCAAAGATGAAAAAGGACTCCAAAGCTCCTTTCCTTTTTCTTATCATAGTGAATACATTTATCATTTTCAATTTCTATCTTCTCATGTTGTATTCTATTGAATATTGACAATATATTATCATATTAAATAAATTATATTGTAAATATATAGAAGGCATATTTGCTGAACACTCCCCTCAAGATGGGTGGTAAATATCTACCATTCCCATCTTATTACATATATCATCCCATTATTTAGAACCTAAATCTTTAGTTAAGAAATATGCTAGTTGTCCACTATTCTTCATATATTATAACTTCACCATCTTAATGTCAATTTTTTATTTAATGAAAAATCGATCAATTTTCACATATTTGATCCTATTATATTGAACTAGATTGTTGACAATATTGATAGTAAACTTGCTATCGCACCATAACTTCATTGGTTCTTATCTAAAGAGGCGAAACTCAATTATTAAACATTTTATCCAAATTATCTCTCAAATGACTTGAGTAATTGATCTGAACTTTTATTCTACTCATTATCGGTCAACTACGACTTCTTACTACTCTATAATACAAGATTAGATCTTCTATTATTCACACAGCTAACTCAATCTAAATTACAAAAACATTTCACTCTAGTATGACTTCGAGCCTTAAACCAAAGTGCCTTACCTATACTCTTTTTTAAATATCTCAATATCCTCATAGTGGTCTCCCAATAATATGTTCTGGATTCGTGCATATATGCTCACAATACTGACAGTATAAGTGATATCAAGTCATTTATGACATAAATAGATTAATTGCCTCACAATACTCTGATATTATTGTTTATCCATCAAATCACATAACTAACACATAATGTATAATTCGATTCTATTGGTGTCGATGTTGTTCGACAACCTAACATCCCTATCTCAATTAGTAAATTCAGTGTATACTTTTTTTTGAGAAAGTACTATGCATCACCATTATCTGACCTATCTTTCTCCCCTTAGCACAATTATTTCCCCTCCTGATATATACCTTCAATTGTAACTCAATTTTTTATCCTTAATACTCAACTTTTGAACATGTAATCACTTTTACAATAATATTTTTAGCACTTTGTTTATTGACAATTTTTTCATTTTTCTGTCGCATATCAAGAATTGGCATTTCTTGTAATATTGTCGAAAACTGGATTGATTCCCTATAAAATAAATCGTTCTTACGAAAAGTCACATCCATACTCATAAATAGTTCATTCTCAGTTGAACTCCAATATTTGTATCCCTTATGAGTATTAGAATAACTCATATAAATATATTTTAATATACGATAATCGAACTTGCTTAACGAATGTTGATATTTTCTATGACAATTCAGCTACGTTGCGTCCCGAGCTTTCTCGAGCTCCACTGAGCCTTCAAACCTGCCAAAACTCGAAAATATCTAAAAAATATTGTTCTGATACTATCTTAAATATTGAAAATATATTATTTGTATCAAATAAATTCTATTACTAATATATAAAAGACATTTATACTATTTATAAATATATACTTAACTTATTAATATTAAACTTATTTCATATATCCCTGTCTTGGTGACTGGCGTACTCATTTTTCATGTCAAAGTTTTCTATCATCTTCTCTTGGAAGTCATTTGCTTATGATGAAATTTCATTTTGCACTGGAAAATTAGATATTTTGTCATTTTACTCCCAGAATGTTTACAATGGTTTCTAACAGACCTTCAATGATACTTTTACCAATGTGATAACAGTGAACCAGTCAAATAAGGGACAAAACGTGCCCTGAAGATGCAGTGCATGGGCATATTGTATTCCTCTGCATTTAACCATCTTCCGGAGCTGAAGTTCTCGATTTTACGGGCTGATCAACCTCTTGCTGATGAACAGAGTCGATCCCTCAAATGCAGAAGGGCGTCCATTGAATGTAATACAAAGATTGTCACGAGCACTTCCAATCCCATTGTGAAGCACTGCATGAAGCTCCGCCAGAACTCCTCTTATCGTCACTCACATGGCTCCACTCTTATTGTTGGTATGACTCCGATAAGGTCCATTGCTGCTTCCAGTCCTCTTCAGAATTCCTTTGATGTCTCAGTTTGATTCACTTACTGTCCTTGGTTTCTAGTGATTTGGAAACATTTCCAAATGCAGATTCCCTTTGCTTCCTTGAGAGCTGGATAGGTACCCTTTGCATTAGTGTTATTTTATCACCCTTTGGAAATGCAGATTTCCAAAGGTACTGTCAGTGTATGTTATTTTATTTTGGTATATAGAATACTTGGAGTATTTGGCCATCCCTCTTGGGGTCTTTAAGCCAAGTCAATCCTCAAGATTGTCACATGGGTTTATTTCAAACTTCACCTTTCATTGTCCTAAAAGTTGCCTACCTCTTCATTGGATGCAGTCTATTTCAGCTGATTCTTATAGATACCAGTGCTAGATGGACCTCACAATATGTAACAGTTTGTTGGTTTAAATCAGATTTTTATATTCTACTTTGAATTAACTTTCCTTTGATGAAATAAGATGGACCAAACAAAGAGGTAAAAAAGTGGGACAGAAAGAAAAAGTGGTTTTAATAAAAAAAATAGAAGGTTGAACTTGTAGAAGGATTTGTACCATTATATGATTTATATGATGCTGTCTAAAAGCTTCCTCTGCATGAGCACCAAACTGTGGACATTGCAAGGGTGCCCACAACAAATCAATACTAACTCCTAGAGGAGTGTCGTTTAATGATTCCAAATCACTAGTTGTTTGTATATTGGCATTGTTCTTTCCGAGTTTTAGTTATGTTATTTGGCATTAGGATTTTATTCAATATTGGTTTGGAAGAGGATTTTGTGTTTCCTTAGGTGGAGAAATTGATGAAATTAATGAAGTCCTCCTTGGGTGTTGAAATCCTAATCTTTATTTTTTTTTTGTTGTTGTTTATTAATTTTTACCAAAATCTTGTGTGGATTTGTTGCAGTGAGACTATATTTTAGTTGGAAGATATGGATAATCACCTATCTACCCATATTGAATGTTAATACTCTCAATTTTGAATAGTTTGTAGGTGTGATGTGAAACTTTTACATATCTTACTTGGGCAGGGAAATAAGCTGCTTTCAACAATCGTTACAAGAGAAAACTACTACAATGGACTGCTTGTTGCTTCTTGAAAGTGCTGCAGTCCCAGATGGGCTCGATGATCACACCATCACTGTTGTGCGTGTGAGCCCCCAAGTGATGAAGAAACTTTCTGGTGTAGAATCCAGTGAATCTACTGAAGCTGCTGCAATTATGAGAATTCCCAGCACATATCACAGTATAGTTAATGGGAAAAAAGAATGCAGATTCCATCAATGGTTCCCTTCTATGCATCGAATTCTAGTTTTTGATAGAATACAGGTATGTTAAGAGTATGCGAATGTTTATTTGACATTGTTGTAGCACTGTAGCTTGAAGCCATTCCCACAAATATTGAAGCTTTATAATGTATAAAGGAATAAATATATGTAAGAAGGGGGTTGGTTTTATATTCCTTTTAATTTGGAAAAGATAATGCCAAGTATCTTCTCATCTTTTGTTTCAATGGTAGAATGCATGGATAGGATATTGACATCCAGTGCTTTCCCTCTTAACTACTTTGTTTAGGTCACTTTTTTTGTTCAATAAGGCGTTATATATTTATTTATTCAAACACTAATGCATCTTCAGTACCTTTGCTGCTGCAACATTTTAGAAATTTTCTTGACGCAAGATATGTCTCCTGACACTCTGCTTTGTGCTACAGGATCCAGGCAATCTTGGCACACTACTAAGGTCAATGGTTGCATTTAACTGGGTAATTAACCAGACTCCAAAATTTTCTTTACTGTTTGTAGAATTCTAAAATAGACAATCTAAAATAATAGAGTAGAATACATTTAGATATTCCTAATAGACTATACGCCTAAACCACTAAAACACGACTTTATTAATAATTAAATTAATAAATTCAATAGATACTTGTATATTTATAGGTTCAAATAACACAAATTTAAAAACAAATAATATTAGAATATTATTATATAATTTTAACTAATAAAATCATATAATGTATTATAATTAAATAAAATATTATTATAACAATTTACCATAATATTTTAACAATATATTCCTAATATCCATCGAAATTATTTATTTTTGTATCTTCAAATGTAGAAGCCACGTGGATTGCAATTTAGACTAGAAAGACTGCAATTTACACTAGTAAGCTTGCAAATCATCCACCTTTGTCTTTTCCTTCGTCTTTTTTTAGTGCATTAGTTTTGGGCCAACCTTCTCCGTCATTCTACCATTATTTTCACGTCTTCTATTGAGAAACTGACATGGTAAGGAGTACTTTAATGCATTATTTAGGAAAACTTTAGATTGGGCAGTGTCTCCTTTACTTATATCTACTGCACACACTGGTTTTTATTTCTTTAGATTTAATAATGGGTATATGACAGATATTGATCAATGATGGTCTACCCTGATTCAATCAGATACTGTTGATGTATCTTATTTTTTGACGTGTAAATCTGATTCAACTATGGGTTTCAAACAGGACGGTGTTTTTCTGCTCCCAGGCTGCTGTGACCCATTTAATGACAAGGCACTACGAGCTAGCAGAGGAGCTTCATTCCAGATTCCAATTGTCGTGGGCGAGTGGAGTCACTTGAAATCCCTAAAAAATGAGTATGGGTTGAGACTGCTTGCAGGCCACCCCGGGAGCAGTGAGGACCATAGGCCCGTCACAGAACTCTCTCGCGTTCTGGTAGATTCATTGCTCCAGGAGCCACTTTGCTTGGTTCTGGGCAGTGAAGGAAGAGGACTCTCAGAGCAGTCGGAGTTGGAGTGCGAGCTTGTGAGTATCCCGATGGCAGGGAAGTTCGAGTCCCTCAATGTCTCCGTTGCTGGTGGAATTCTGATGTATGCTTTACAACCAAGGAACTGCCGAGCATCCTGAGATGCGCAACCCGTCTCTCTTGTCTTGGCCGTAGGGACAGTGATCTTGCGCAAATGAACAAGAGTTCCAGCTATTTATTGAGGCTGGCCAATGTTTTCCATATTTGCATGAATGATTGAGTTGAGAACGTGCAAATCACGAAACCTTGGAGTATAAATGTGATGGCGGTACCTGCATGTAATGCAACTTCTCAAGTCTATTCTATTGCCTTTCATCTTCTTCTCGGAATCACTTAAAAAATATAATCTATTAATTAGATTGAATCTTCCGGTTCCTTTCAAAATCAAACTCCCTTGGTTCAACACCATTCATTTCCAATCCAAGAATCCCTAATAAATAAGCCAACGACAGTTGCTGCACCGATGGTCGAGATGTTTCCTCCTGCCGAAAACGCGCAGCTTAACTCCATCAATCTCCAGGTTGATCTCTTCGACCTACTGGTGGTATCAGCGGGGCCACCGTCCGATGCAGTGCACACCTCGACTGACCAGCATAGTCGGAGGATTAAGCCGGCGCAAGTACTATTGACATCTCTCGGTGCCCCGAACACCTCGTAGAGTTCGACCATTCTCCGGTCGGCCAGGTCACTACCACCGGTGAAAACTCGGCCGTATTGTCGCTTCCGCCACCCGTCTCCCCCCAATAAGAAGTGGAGGCGGCAATCATCACGAGAGCCAAACGTCCCCACGAGAAAGGTGATCTTACACTGTTATAATTTTTTTTTTTGCATACAATTCGTTTCAAGTGCACGAGTTTTACTTTTTTGTTTAAATAAATTTAATATCCTTTATATATTTATTTTATTATTCTTTATTTTCTTATTTATTTTAAATTAATTTTATTCTTATAGATTTTAAATAAATTTATATATTAATAATATTTAATATAAAATATATGATATAATTATATAATAAAAATATTATATATAAAAATGATGTCATATATAATATATTTTATCATATAAATATATATTATTTATTTTTGTAATTATAAAATATTTATATATAACTATTATTATATAATTAATATTAATTTATTTTTATTACAATAATAACTCAATTATTTTATTTAATTTTATAATATAATATAATATATAATAAAAATAATATTTTGTTTACATATAATATATATTTTTATATATTATTTTTTATTATAATTATACAATATTTATATATAATTAATATTAATTCATTTTTATTATAATAATAAATTAATGATATTATATAATAAAATTTGATACATATAATTTATAATATATAATATAATTATATATATTATATATATTATATATAATATTATATATAATATTATATATATTTATTATATAGTATATATAATATAATTATAAATTAATTAATAAAATATTGAATTTAATTAGAAATAATAAATTTATTTTTTAAGTGCTAAAAATATAGTGCGTAAAATTTGAAAAATTTATCACATGCGCTAAATTTTTTAAAGTGAAAAATTTAACAAATGTATCATTTAAATAAAAAATAATTTAAAGATCATCTATTAGGTTTCAAATATTTACTTTTGTTGTTCAAGTATATGTTCACTTTTTTTTACAATAATTATCCAAAAAAAAACTCCCACAAAATATATATATATATATATATATCCAGTTTTAACACTTTTTAAAGTGTTTTTAACCCAAGTATTTCCTCATTTAAAATGTACAATTTCTATTATATCCCTAAAATTTAAGAAAATAGAGCAGTAAAGTCTATTTTATTATAAATTTGAATATATTCTTTAAAAAATTGACTAATACATTGGTTTCTAAATTTATAAAAAACTAAAATTTTATTTCTGACTAAATTATTAGAAATTAAAATTGAATAATAAATTTTTTGGCATTTTCAAAGTTAGAGAACAATATGATAGTGCTATCTTCTAAGTTAGGGCCATATTTTTATAAGGTGATGAGTACGTGAGGAGAAGTAAGTTGTGTGGGGAGGGAAGAGCATCATTTCTTACCCCTTTGATGATGGATTTCAAGCTGGTCGTGTCTGATAAGTTGCAGCACGAGAATATGAATATAAGGAAACCTCATGATCATGAATAAGCAGCTGTCGAGGAAATTAATGGTGACGAGATTGGGACAACTACTCAACATGATCATGTGTCCACGAGTATAGGCTCTACTTGTTCCTCCTGGCTTCTGAGTATACTATTTAAAATAGTCATTAATTCACAAGCTTTTAATTTTGAATTTTATAAAGATAAAAATGAGGTAATTAAGTTGGGTTGAATTCAACCCACAAGATTATACATTTCATTTTTTCATCTATTTTAAATGGTTTATATAGAAAATAATTTATGGAAACATATTTAATTAACCTATTTTTTTTATTAATTTATGCACAATATTGTAATATTAACCCCTCAGCAACCTATAAGTAAAATTATATTTCCACCGCACAATCATATGAAATTTGATTTTGTAAATTTAAAAACCTGTCCACATACTCTCTCCCTATACTCAATTGTTTCTACTCAAAATTCTCTATTATCCAACTACCAAATAAAGTGATTTGAATGTCAAAATGTCGGTAAGTGACTTCTCTTAAGTTCTATGGTCGGATCTCAACATGTTAGTGGCTAAAAAATGTCGTACAATAGTTGTTTTGGTTGACTCTAACTTAGAATAGGAAATCACCGCTGCACCACCGCATTTTCAGGGCCAAATTCGGCCACCTCTGACTACAACTCCAACCGACACCGGTGCCAAAGTGACCACTTGCATCCCCTCTACTTATTCATGGTGAGTGTTGACTTCCGACAAGGGGAAAATTAGCTATCACGAGCCAATTTTCATCGGTGGGTCTGTTAGGTTCTACCTAATCGCCGCCAATCGATAACCAAATTCTCCCAACTACGACAATCACTTGGTCAATCACCACCACAAAAAGTTTCGCCTATACTTTAGCTACAAAACGCCTAAGCTCTGACCACCTTTAGTGAGAATTTCAGACAACTCCGTAAGCATCTCTATTTTAAGCAATTTTGGTACTTGACCGATTTCAATCAAATCCAGTCGTGGTAAGACCACTCACTCCACCTATGAGTCATTAGAAGTATAATTAAAGTATTTGTGAGGGATTAGTAAAAATAAATTTTGGTTTAGTTGATATTTAAGGTATGGGAAGTAAAGTGTAAATTTGGAAAAGTTTTGGGGACCAATTTGAAAAAAGGGGTAACTTGAAAATCACCTCCTAAGATTTTTGGGATATACAAAGATGTTTGAAGTTGTTTTTAGAAGTTTTGGGGTCAAACCCTAATTTTCGGTAAATTAGGAGTAAAAGCGTAATTTTGTTAAAAATGACAAAATAATTGATTACACCTAAATTTAGTTAAAATAGTTCATTTTGAACCATGAAAGATAGAAGCGAACATTTTCAAAGTAAAAGAGTCAAAAATGAGATTTTTGCAAGTGAGGGTCAAAATAGTAATTTTGCCCATTTTAAGGACCCAATTATAAAATCATAGATCTTGGGTATCCATAAATAATCTTTAGTAAGTTAGAGACCTAAATAATTGTAAGAGAAAGTTAAATACCCAAATGAGAGACTTGGAAATTCTAGGGTCTAAAGTGAGAGAGTTTGGATAAATTAGGGCAAAATGGTAATTTTTCCCTACTTGTGGACCAAAATGCAACTTTAGATAATTTGAGTATTCAAGTGATAATATTGGAGACTTTAGGCATTTTTGCTAATATGACCAAATATGAATATACCTTCTATAAGTGAAATGAAATGGCAGAAGGGGTCTTAGTTAAAATGGGCTAATCGACGCGCGAGTCAAGCGAACCTAACCTAAGGGCCAAAACTGTAATTTTGGAAAATTACAGGGCGACTCTATAGTTACATGAGGAAACCAAATTTAACCTTGTTCATGTAATTTGATTTGTGTAGTGAAATTATTATCCAAGTGACACGAGAGTACACACATCTAGAGGCATTCGAAAATACTAATAAATGAATAAGTCCGAGATATAAATGTGAGTGAGTTTATAGATGACAAGTCCTATTGGACCAATCGTGGTTCTTTGCACATTTTACCTTAAAACTACATAATGTAGAAAAGCACAATAGGGCTTGTGTTACGCCCCAACCTGGTTTGGTCAGATCCCCGTGAGCAACCCGTTACTCTACCGGTTTATTAAGTGTTTTTCCCTTCTCTAAACCGTGAGGAGTAATGTGTCATTTTCACTTGTATCTTTTCTAGAATAACATTAATCAAAACTGAATATATAAACCTTACATATTTGTATTGTAGGTTCAACTATTGGAAAGTTTTTAAGTGGGTTTTTCCTCGGTTACTTAAAAAGGGGTAAAGGGAGGAGGTGAGTTCGACAATTCAGTGAATGAGTGTTGATTGAGAGTTTTCACAAAAACAACTTTAAGTAAAGTGTGCCAAACTCCTTATTTCTTTTTAAAATATTCTTTTCTCAAGTTCTGATTTTTAAAACCTTTTCCAAGACTTACCATTTCTTTTCTAAGGATTCTCAAATCCTTTCCAAGGTTTTCAAAAACCTCTTTCTCATTTCCATATTAGGTGTGTTTCACAAGACACACACACACGCCCTTCATCAAGAAGGGTACACACATTCATGAGATGCAGTTACACCGACTACACCCACTTGTGGACTGGAGCGTCTTTACCATCCATCTTGATAGAAGTCTCTGACTTCTACCCGAAGTTTGAGTGAACATTCCAGATGTTCAACCCTCAGACCCAAAAAATACTTTGCGTCCATATGAGGACGAAGACCTCATCCTGATCCCACCCCGGTCTCATGCGCATGAAGCTACATCGAGCTTCCCTGATTGCTAGCACGACAAATTGCCCTTATCTCCACCATATCGTCTAGTAGCCCTTAGGATGAATCACTACCCCTCTTGGGCGTTTTAATGGTCCCGAACCTAAAGTGCATGCACAAACAAATTTTTCCATAAAGGCATTTATCTTTGGTGCCACTAGTCCAACGGCCTCGACCCTTAGCTCTACCAATAGCTGTTTGTTTAGACCGATCCATCAACTTGATCTTGTTGCACTACCGCCAGTTCATCGAGTATGTCGGTATTGTCTTGGTACCATGGCCAAATCACATCATTCATTCATTAGAAGTTTTCATGGCTTATCATCATATTTGTTTACGAGCTCCTACTCGTGCCAACGGGCCTTGGGCCCACTGTACCTAATTTTCTAAAACCGGGCATTTTAGGCCTCAAGTTCCAAAACTGAGGCCTTTGGCCTATATGAGTTATTCGAGCTCTTATCAAGAAGGTCTCCCAAAATTTTTAAGCATTAGAACACAGTAAGGGAAGAATACTTCTGACAAAATAATTTTCAACTCGTCTATCACACCAACTGGGTGTGATGACATCTCCGCTTACAACCGGTAAGTGGGTTTTCTACTTCCTTCCAGGAAATTCATCATACCAACCGAGTATGATCTACTTACAATCGGCAAGTAGTTTTTCAACATGTTGTCACATCACCCCAACCAAGTGTGATGTTAAAATTTCACACAGTAGTGGTTTTTCATATCCAAGGTACTCATCATCCCCACCGGGTATGATGTGAAAATCCCATTCACCCGATAAGTGTAGTGTATTCCTCTTGATCGGCTTTTTGCCTCCACGCGAACTTATCTTTGCTAGCATTTCAGTCCTTCATGTTCCTACACGATTTTGGACATCCTTGTTTATTAACATTTGGCATAATAGCCTTCGTTCCTCACGTATGAACAAAATGCCCAAACTTTTAATTATTTACATTTAGGTTCCTAAATTTCTTTTTCTTTAACTTTAGGTCACTAATGCTAATTTTCCCCAAATTGAGTCCCGAAACCTCTAAAATTCACTTTGGGTCCTTAATTTATTCAAAATCACTAAAGGGGTTCAAGTTTCCCAAATTCCCAATTTGGTCCCCAACTTTTTTGAAAATTACCATTTTGCCTCTATTTTGCAAAAATGGCAATTTGACCCCAATAAATTTAAAAAATTGACCAATTGGTCCTCCAACATCTTTTTCATGGCCAGTTGACCCTCAATTTTGGGAAATTGCACTTTGGTTCCTCAATTTTACAAAATCCCCAATTTCCCCCTTTCAAACTGGCTGAATTTGATTTCATCAAATTGGCCATTCAATCTGAGTTTATTGATTAATTGAAGGTATGGATCAGTTCCTACACTTCCACATGATTCAATGGAGCTTTGAGAACCCACAAATTGGATAAGATGGGCATACAAATGTGAGGCTAAGATGCTGGAAAGGTACGGACTCGAGGTGTTCCATGGGGTTAGACCCTGCCCTAACATGGATGCCTACCAGAAGTATGGATGGACATCCACAAGCTCAATGCCTTCAGAGCCCTTGGACCAGGAGTCCCGAAACAAGTCTAAGACGAACTCCCGACCGATGACCCTAAGGTATTAGAAAGAGAATAACAATAAATGCATGTAATAAGCCGAGAATGGCAAGAACTACTTCCTTGATGAATAAGAATCAATAAAAAAATTTATACGACTATTTCTTTATTAAAGATGAGTTATCACATGAACATCAACATATGGGAAAGTTCATAAGGAGGAAGAGTAGAACGACAAGGTAAGACAAATGGACCAAGGTAGTACGTGGAGGTAGAAATAGTAAGAACGACCCAAGGAAAGGAGAAAGACTACTAGAAAAACCTCACCCGGAATGGAGGTTCCATGCAAAATGGATGGATGGAAGGAAATCAAAAGAAAAGAATGAGTTAGTACTAACTAAGAACTCTAGGATAACCTAACTTAAGCACAGGTAGTCTCAAATAAGGTCAAGGAACTTCAGCACAAAGGAACTCAAACTTTTCTTAAGTAGGAATATGAATAAGACGAAGGAAAGGATACCAAGGACGGTCCGCAAGATTTCCATAGACAAGTAGGTGAGTGAAGACGATGAAGCCGTGTTAAAGATTAGATAACCTCAAGAATGAGTTCTAGGAAGACAAGGAGTCTACCAAGGAAGGGAGTCGTAGGAAAGTACATATCCCAACAAAGAGGCAAAGGACCCAACTAAATTGGAAAGACAAGATAAGCTCACAGACGAAGTATGGGCTGAGGTGAAAAGGTCGAGCACAAGGGAAGCATACTCTCAAGGGTCCAAGGGGTAAGATAAACCTACGGAAAGGGTAAATAGAAGGATAACATCAAGTGATGTTGTAACAAGTGGGAATGGGAGGAATACCATAATAAGGAAATTCAATGACCAAAAGGATTGGCGACCAAACACAAATCGCGGAAAGGATAAAGTGAGCCTATCGTGAAGGGGTCAAGAAATTCCGAAGCAAAGAGGATCTGAACTCTCTCCCTAATAAGGTCAACTTGAATGAAGTATAACTAAGAACAAGGATAAGGTACATAGGACATACCCACAGGATTTCCCTAGAAAAGGGTAAACATGGAAAATGGCATCAAGTTGTTTTAGAGTCGATATTTGCAAAAGCGAAGAAGGAAAGAAATGTATTAAGGAAGGGAGTCCTGAAAAGGTGAATACGATTCAAGGCCACTCAAGAGAACATATGATTTGATGGTTGGGCATAGCGTGTAGTACACGAAACAAAACCTGGTAATAAGAAGTTCCTCGAATAGGGAAATAAGGGACGAAATGGGAATTAGAATACAATAAAGGATTAAAGATGGACAAGTGCACCAACATAAAAGAGTGTAAGAAGAGAAGGAAACCTTCAAAGAATAGTAAGAAGGTAGAAATGTAACTCCCAAAGTGGAAGTCTCTACTTTGAAGGATGTAGTAGAGAATGAGACTATAAAAAGGGAATAACCCAAGCTAAGGAATCAACAAGTGGATCGTAAGGGACCAACTTGAAATAAAGAACTATGAAAGGGTCACAAGCGATTAAGAATGGACTGGAGAAGGGAAATCTTTATGTAAGGATGCCACTGGACATGAAGAAGGACAGAAGGGAGGAAAACCACAAGTATGTCAGCAAGTCCAGGAAGGGATAGGAAACCCGATGGTCGGAACCGAGAAAGACCAATAAGGAAGTCGGGGAAGGATGTATAGATAAGGAGAACCCAAATGCCCCTGAAAAGAATGACATCAAATTAAATGAATGATTGGATAACATCGAAGGTAGTTGAGGAACACTACCAGGTAACAAGAATGAGCCAAGCCACATGACTCCCAAAAGGTTGGAAAGGCGTGAACCATCGTTAAGGAATGTTCTAGAATTATAATGGAAAGAGACAAGTTCTAGAACTTGTCTTACTGCAAGGGACATGTAGGTCCAATAGTCTTAAGAAAGTGTGACTCAATAGGAAAGAGTCAATTATGTAACCTAATGCAGTCCCACAAAAGTATTTGGGTGTACTAGAGTCGGAGTAAAGAAAAGATGAAGGAAGGACTAACCTAAGACGAAAAGGGGGAATAATACCAAAAATCCGCGAGGTTAGGACGAAAAGCTCGAAAGGACGCTAAGCTAAAGATCTTCAACGGTCAATGAAATAAATAGAAACATGGATAGTCAGACGTGTATGGAACACCCAACCTAGTGGTTTAGATGAGAACCCTAAAGAGAATGGGTCTTACCCCAAGATGACAGGGAGCGTTGGATCTAAGAAATTACTAGGACACGAGGATAAGACAAGTCAAGGGAACTTATGTAAACCCCTCCCTTTTTAGTGAAGGAAAACTAGGAAAAGAATCGGTCAAATTGAGTGAGAAAACTGAACTGGTTCATAAACCCGATTATCAAGAAATGGTTAATTTGGAAATTTACAACTCCTGGGTGATCCAAAGGATTCATAAAACCTTGGAAAAGAACCTTATGACAAATTAGAAGAGAAAAACCAGATTGGTTTAGATGAACCAGACCTAATTAGATTGAACTGGTTTATGAACCGAGTTGATTCGTGAACTGAAACCGATGGAGAAAGGGTAAACATGGGAATTTATGGGTCCCTTATGACCTGAAGAGAATTATAAACCTTGGGAAGGAACCTTAGAATAAAGTGGGAGAGAAAAACCAGACCAGTTTGGGTGAACCAGACCTGAACTAGATTAAACCGGTTTAGGTGAACCAGACCTGAACCAGATTAAACCGGTTTAAGGATCGAGTCGGTTTATGAACCGAAATCGATAAAGAGATGGTAAACCAGGGATTTTATGGACCTTAAGTGACCTAAGGAGTCACAAAAGTCATGGAAATGGACTTGTGAAGGAATTGAGGATGAAAACTAAACTGGTTCAGGTGAACCGGAATAGTGTCATCTTCTTCCTCTAGATGACAGCACTGTTCACACGCTAGAAATTTGAAGTAGCACCGGCGAAGAGGAAACATCTCCGTTCAATACATTTCCGACCATCAATGCCTGTAATAAAGGTGCCAATCAGATGGCCAAGTAGTCCCCGAGCTTCCTATATAAAGACCCCATCTCCATTCATCCTCTCTACACCTGAAAAGCTCACTCTCTCTCTTAGTTGCTTAGTTTTCCGGTGAAGCTAGAACCAGAGCTCCAATATAGGGTCTTTTATATGCCAAAGAAGGTGAGGTCAGATTCTTTAGAACCGGGAAGAATTAGCGACACGCATGTAGTCTCTGTTTGCTCCGAGGGTCGCTCGAGAAGCACTAGCGTAATGGAACAATGAAGCAGCTCCGATGGACCGAAGCTGCCCTATTTCGGCCAAGTTGAAATCAGCCATTTTGAGCCCTCTTTAGGCCAAACCAAGCCCTTCCAACACTTCCTTAGCCCTCCCACGGCTGAATTAGGACTAAAAGGTAAGCCAATTTGGCTCCACTCTATAATTTCCGGCTGGTGCTAGAGAGAGAACCCGTAGAATTTCAATGATGAAATTCTAACTCAATTCAGCATCAATTGATATGATTCTTGATTCTATGAATGAACCTCAGGATGAGAGCTATCTGCCCAGATCGAAAGCTCGGACCGCCGTGCCCTCACCGGTGAGTAATCGAAGCTTTCTCTCTCTATAGTCTATTTTCCGGCGAAGCTCCATTTGAGCTCATTCCAGCATTGAAACTTGTGATTCAAAGTTTTATGGAATCATATGAACATGGAGAAACTCAATTTCAACTACAATTTTAACAATTAGAGGTGTTTGATCGGCCAATTTGATGAAATCAAATTCGGCTGTTTTAAAGAGTTGGAATTGGGAAAATTGGGGATTTTCAAAAATTCGAGGGATCGAAATGTAATTTCCTAAAATTGAGGGTCAATTGGGCATGATAAAAATGTTAGAGGGCTAATTGAGAAATTTTAGAATTTTTGGGGTAAAATTTACCATTTTTGTAAAGGAAGGGCAAAATGGTGATTTTGGAAAAGTTGGGGGACCAAATTGGAAATTTGGAAATTTAAACCCCTTTTTGTGAAATAGAATAAATTGAGGTCCTTTGATAAATTTTATAAGTTTCGAGACTCAATTTGAAGAAAAACCAGCATTATGGACTTAAAGTTTAAGAGAAATAACTTTAGGGACCTAATTACAAATAAATGAAAATTTGACTTTCTCATTCATTTGGAATGAATGAAGGCTATTAGGCCGAAGGATAATGAACCGAGATGTTCATATCGTGTAGGAACACAAAGTACTGGGAATGCCAGCAAGGACAAGCTCACGTGAATACAAATAACCGATTTAGTGGAATTCACGACATTAACGAGTGAGTACGTTTACTAACATCATACCCGGTTGGGATGATGAGCACAACTTAAAGTTAAAAACCACTTATCGGTTGTGAGTGGGATTTTATGTCTTACCCGGTTGGGAATGATAAGCATATCGAAATGAAAACCTACCATTATGTGGTATTTTAAACATCACAACTTAGAAGAATGATGTGAAAACCATACAGAAAAACTACTTGCCGGTTGTAAGTAGATCATACCTGGTTGGTATGATGAAACTTCCTCAAAGTAAGTTGAAAACACGTTCATCGGTTATGAGAATAGATGTCCTTATACCCTGTAAACCTCGCCCTTTTGAGCAAAGGAAAACCGGGAAAAGAACCGGTCAAACCGAGTGAGAAACCGAACCGGTTCACAAACCTGATCATTTGCAAACGGGCAATTTTGGAATTTACAACTCCCAGTAAACCAAAGGGTTCATAATACCATGGAAAAGAACCTTAGGATCAATTGGAAGAGAAATAGAAGACCGGTTTAGATGAACCGGATCCAACTAGATTGAACTAGTTTATGAACCGAGTCGATTCATGAACCAGAATCGATAGAGAACGGGCAAATCAGAGAAATTCAACTCCCTTGTGGCCCAAAGAAATTTATAAACCTTGGGAAGGAACCTTAGAACAAAGTGGGAGAGAAAAACCAGCTCGGTTCGGGTGAACCGGACCTGAACTGGATTGAACCGGTTTAAGGACTAAGCCGGATTATGGATTGAAATCGATAAAGAGATGGTAAACCAGGAATTTTATGGACCCTAAGTGACCCAAGGAGTCACAAAAGACTTGTAAATGGACTTGTGAAGGAATTGGGGATGAAAACCAAACCGATTCAAGTCAATCGAATCCAAAACGGTTTGGACTGGTTTTAACCACTATTGAATCGGATCCTAAATTCATTTTTCTAGGTAGCTTAAATAATTCAAATTTGAGATTTAAGGCCACCATTGGATGGAAAATGAATTTATAAATTTTTAGTTTTGAAAAACTCGGTCGAATGAGGGGTGAATCGACTGGTTTAAGCTTCGAACTCGGTCAAGTCCGGTTCGGAACAGTGTCATCTTCTTCCTCAAGATGACATCACTGTTCACTCGTCGAAATATCGAAGTAGTGCCTGTGAAGAAGAAACGCGTCCATTCGGTACGTTTCAGGTCTTTAATGCATGTTATAACGGTGCCAAACAGATGGCCAACGAGTCCACGAGCTCCCTATATAGAGAGTTGCTCTCCATTCATTCTCTCTCAATTGCACCATTTTCTGGCGAAGCTCAAACCAAAGCTCCGATATGGGGATTTTTCTGAGCCAAACAAGGTGAGGCCGGGTTCTTTAGAATCAGGGAGAAGTCAGCTACATGCCTGTAGTCTCCGTTTGCTCTGAGGGTTGTCATAGAAACACCGGCGTGATGAAATAGTGAAGCAGCTCTGGCGGGCCAAAGCTGCCCTATTTTGGTCGACTTGAAATTGGCCATTTCAAGCCCTCCTTAGGCCAAACCAAGCCTTCCCAACAATTTATCAGCCCTTCCACGGCCGAATTAGGACTGAAAGGTAAGACAATTCGACTCCCCTTTGCAATTTTCGGTCGGTGCTAGAGAGAGAACTGATATAATTTCAATGATGAAATTCTAACTCAATTCGTCATCAATTGATGCGATTCTTAATTTTGGGATGAACCTTAGGACGAGCGCTATCTGCTCAGATCAAAAGCTCAGACCATCGTGCCCTCACCGATGAGTAATCCAAGCTTTCTCTCTATATAGTCTATTTTTCGACGAAGCTCCGTTTTAGCTCGTTCTGGCGTTAAAACTTGCAATTCAAAGTTTTATGGAATCGTATGAACATAGAGAAACTCAATTTGATGTTTGATAGGTCAATTTGATGAAATCAAATTCGGCTGTGTTGAAGAGTTGGAATTGGGGGGAAATTGGGGATTTTCAAAAATTCGAGGGACCGAAATGCAATTTCCTAAAATTGAGGGTTAATTGGGCATGATAAAAATGTTAGAGGGCCAATTGAGTAATTTTAGAATTTTTGGGGTGAAACTTACCATTTTTGTAATGGAAGGGCAAAATGGTAATGTTGGAAAAGTTGGAGGACCAAATTGGAAATTTGGAAAATTAATCCCCTTTTTATTAAATGGAATAAATTGAGGTCCTATGATAAATTTTAAAAGTTTCAGCACTCAATTTGAGGAAAAATCGGCATTAGGGACTTAAAGTTAATGAGAAATAACTTTACGGACCTAATTACAAATAAATGAAAGTTTGACTTTCTCATTCATTTGAAATGAATGAAGGCTATTATGCCGAAAGATAATGAATCGAGATGTTCATATCGTGTAGGAACACGAAGTACCGGGAACGCCAGCAAGGACAAGCTCACGTGAATACAAAGAACCGGTCCAGTGGAATTAATGAAATTAACAAGTGAGTGGGTTTAATAACATTTTACTCGGTTGGGATGATAAGCACAACTTAAAGTTAAAAACCACTTACCGGTTGTGAGTGAGATTTTATACCATACTCGGTTGGGGATGATAAGCACATCGAAATAAAAACCCAATACTATGTGGTATTTTAAACATCACCACTTAGAGTAGTGATGTGAAAACCATGCGGAGAACTACTTACCGGTGGTAAGTAGATCATACCCGATTGGTATGATGAAATTTCCTCGAAGGAAGTTGAAAACCCGTTCATCGATTATGAATGGAGATGTCTTATATTGGGTCGGTATAATGGACAGTGAAAACATATTTTTGTTGGAAGTGTTCTCCCTTGAATGTGTGCCAATGCTTAAACAATTTGGGAGACCTTCTCGACGGGAGCTTGAATAGCTCTTATAGGCCGGGGCCTCGGTTTTGGAACTTGTGGGCTAATATGCCCATTTTTTTTAAATCTCGAACAGTAGGCCATAGGCCAATGGGCACGAGCAGAAGCCCGTAAACGAACATAATATATGTGCCATAAAACTTCAATAAGTAAATTGTATGGTTATAGTACCAAGGCTGGTCCGACATCCTCAGTCAATTAGCAGTAGTGCGACATGACCGGTCTTCGGACCAGTAAAGACAAATAGCTGTAGGTTGAGTTGAAAGTCGGGACCATTGGACAATGACACCATAGATTTGTGGTATATTAAGAAAACATTGTTTGTGCATGTACTATGAGTATGGGATCATCAAGACGCCCATGAGGGGTAGTGATGCATCCTAAGGGCCCTAGACGACCCGATGAGTATAAGGGCAGTTTGTCATTCCAGGTGACTATGTGAAATTAGAAGTAGCACCAAGCGCATGATATAGGGGTGGGGACGGGATGAGGTCTCTGTCCTCATACAGACACGAAGAATTTATTCCGGGAATGAGAGTCGGATGTCGCGAACATCCACTCATTCTCAGGGTAGAAGTGGACGTACTTCTATCCGGGTGGCTGGTAAAGTCACTCTGAAGCCACAAGTGGGTTTAGTGGACGTACTGACCTACGAATGTGTGTTTAACCTTCATGATGAAGGATGTGTGTTGGGTGATGACACATCGTAATTAAATAAGGAAATGATGATGAAACCCGAGATTTTGAATGAAATAATTTTTGAAAGAAAGAAGTCTGGCACACTCCAATACAAATCTTTTTCATAAAAGTAAAAGTATTAAAAAAACCCATTCACTGAGTAGTCGTACTCACCCCCTCCCTTATATCCCTTTCAGGAAATTCCGGAAAGCCTACCCTTAAAGACCATCAACTAAGACGCCTGTAAGACAGGTATGTAAAGTTTAAAATTTCATGCAGTTTTGATTATGCTATTCTAGGAAATGGTGTAAGTTTAAAGGATGCCTTACTCTTTACGGTTTATAATAAGGGGAAACCCTTTAATAAACCGGGAGAGTGGCGGGTTGGTCACGGGGATCCGACCAAACCGGGTCGGGGCGTGACATACCCGTTCGGTTGGACAGTTGAACATATATTTTGTTGGAAGTGCTCTCCCCTGACTGTGTGCCAATGCTTAAACTATTTGGGAGACCTTCTTAATGGGAGCTCGAATAGCTCTTATAGGTCGGGGGCCTCAGTTTTGCAACTTGGGTGCTAATATGCTCGATTTTGAAAATCTCGTACAGTAGGGCCCAAGGCCAGTTGGCACAAGCAGGAGCTCGTCAACAAACATGAGTTATATGCCATAAAACTTTAAATAAATGAATTGTTTGGCCATGGTACCAAGATAGGATCGATATTCTCAGTCAACTAGCGCCAGTGCGACATGACATGTCAATGGACTAGTTAAGACAAACAACTGCGGGTTGAGTTGAGAGTCGGGGCCGTTGGACTAGTGGCACCACAAATTATATGGCATAATGAGAAAATATTGATTGTGCATGCACTATGAGTACGAGACCATCAAGACGCCCAAGAGAGGTAGTGATGCATCCTAAGGGCACTAGACGACTTGGTGAGTATAAGGGCAGTTCGTCGTACCAGGTGACCGTGCGAAATTTGGAGTAGCACCAAGAGCATGAGATCGGGGGTGGGGATGTGATGAGGTCTCTGTCCTCATACGGACATGAAGAATTGATTTCGAGATTGAGGATTGGATGTCACGAATATCCACTCATTCTTAGGGTAAAAGTGGACGTACTTCTATCTGGGTGACCGTTAAAGTCGCTCCAAAGCCACAAGTGGGTTCAGTGGACGTACTAACCTGCGAATGTGTGTTTAACATTCATGATGAAGGATGTGTGTTCGGTGATGACACACTGTGATTAAATAAGAAAATGGTGATAAAACCCGAGATTTCAAATAAAATGGTTTTTCAAAGAAATGAGTCTAGCACACTCCAAAATTTATCTTTTTCCTAATGATAAAAAGTTTTGAAAATCCATTCACTGAGTAGTCATACTCACCCCCTTCCTTATATCCCTTTCAGGAGATTTGAGAAAGCCTACCCTTAAAGACCATCAACTAAGATACATGTGAGACAGGTATGATAAATCTAAATTATTATGCAGTTTTGATTTATGTTATTCCAGGAAAAGGTGTAGGCTAAAGGACGACTTACTCTTTACAATTTATAATAAGGGGAAACCCTTAATTAAACTAGGAGAGTGGTGGGTTGATCACGGGGATCCAACCAAACCGGGTTGGGGCGTGACAACTTATGACTAATGTAAAGAACAAATAATTAAATTTTGGGGATAAAACTCCTAAAAGGAGGGGAAAGTTGTGAAACCCACCCTCTTAGACCAAGGGAATCAGGAAAAGAACTGGTAATTTACATGAGAAAATCGAGCCATTTAATGAATAAAAAATGATAAAGAAAGGTTTAATGGGGAAATTTAAGAATCCCAAGTAGCCAAGAAGTCATAAACATCATGAGGAAGAACCATGAGGAAAATTGGATTAGAAAACCGAATCAGTTCAAGGTTAACTAGACCAGAACTAATTGAACTGGGTTGAACCGTGGTGAACCGATTTAATAAAATTCATTTTTCTACGTGGCTTAAAAAAAATCAATTTATGAAATTGAGATCGCCATTTAATAGAAAATAAATTTAGATTAATTTAGATTAATTTAGAAAATTTTAATTTTTAGAAAACCGGTCAAAGGCCTTCACATGCCGATTTTTGTCTTCGGGTCACCAAACCTGATTGGACCGGACCAGTCAATGGATGCCCGATCAGCAGCCATGTAGACACAAGCAGCCAATGGGAGACTGCCCTGTGTTTGGTCAACCGGTCAACGATTGACATGGCGGTTGAGTTTGATCGCCATGTTAGTGGAATCAGCCAATCACCTGCCGCCATGTGGCAGATCCACACGTGCGGAATAGTGTCATCTTTCTCGTTCGTCCAATGACACTGTTCATCGAGGCAATATTTTTCTTTCCTTTTCTGGCGAGGGGATATTACATCCAATTTGGGCAATTTTTGATGAGGATAAGCTCGACTAGTATGGAAACTGGTAGGGTAGAGTGTCCCCGGGCTCCCTATATAAAGAGCTCACTTCCATTTATCTTCCACACACCTCAAACCTCCTCCTCTAAAGAAGTGCTCAATTTTTTGACGAAGCTCAAACCAGAGCTCTAACTATGGCACTTCTCTCAACATTAGAAGGTGAATTCGGGTTCTATAGACTTCAGAGGAAGTCAGCTACCTAATGGCAACCTTCACTCGACACAAGGATCGTTGGAGAAGCACCGATGAGCCCAAACAATGAAACAGCTCCATCGGTCCCGAAGCTGTCCTGTATTGACCGATCTGAATTCAGAAAATTCAAACCTCCTGCGGCCGAATCAAGTCCTTCCTTAGCCTCCACAACCGTCACACGACCTTCCCAGAGGGAAAAGGTAGGCCCATTAGACTCTTCTTCGTCAGAGTAGTTCAGTTCTAGAGAGAGAAAATGTCAAATTTCACTAACCAAATTTCCACTGATCCTAACATCAATTGTAGCAAATCTTGATTCTACAAGGACCTTGAGGATGAGAGCTACCTTTTCAGATCAAGAGCTTATACCGTCGTACCTCCGATGGTAAGGTTTTGGAGCTCTTCTCTCTCTCTCTCTCTACCTTTAGTTTTCCAACAAAGCTCCATTTAAGCTCGTTACAGACCCAAAAACCACCAATTCGAACCTCAATTAGATTGTCTGGGAATGAAGGGTCCGATTGACATCACGAATTGGAGCAATTAACCCCTTTTGAAAGGCCAATTTGAAGAAATCAAATTCGGTAAGTAGAAATGGGTGAAATTTGGGGACAAATTTGGGGGAATTGAGGATTTCAAAAAATTGAAGGACCTTGGTGCATTTTTTCCAAAATTGAGGGTCAATTGGCAAAGAAGAAGGTATTGGAGGAACAATTGGTCATTTTGAAAGAATTGAGACCAATTGGCCATTTTTTTGGAAAGTTTGGAGTCAATCGGTAATTTTTGAAAAAATTGAGGGACCTATTAGAAATTAGAAAAGATTGAGTCCTGATTTCAATTTTGAGGAAATTAAGGATACAAGTAGGATATTGGAAATCCTAGGGTCTTAACGGAAGAAAAGTTAGCTTTAGGGACCTAAAGTCAAGGAGTATGAACTTTAAGGACCTAAAGATTAGAGCCTAACTGCCAATATGTGTGAACAAGAAGGCTCTCATGCCGAACCCTTCCTTACAAGGATATTCAAACCATGTAGGGACACTTTGGACTAGAACGTGAGCAAAGAGGATCATGACTTGGACCTAGAAAGTCGATTGGGGACGAACACATCACAGTCATTGGGTGAGTGGGACATTTTTAAACATCATACCCGGTTGGGGTGATGGACACTTTTATTAAATTGAAAACCTACTTATCGGTTGTGAGTGAGATAATTTAACATCATACCCAGTTGATATGATTAACTCCTTTATTGAAAAGAAATGCCACCAAGAGAGGAAATTTCTCTCATCATATCCGATTGGTATGATTAGTTTATTTTGAGCTTAAAAACCCTTTTTTATAAATAATCTCCCCTGATTGTGTGTCAATACTTAAAATATTTGGGAGACTTTTCTGACTTGAGCTGAGACATCTCCAACAGATCGGAGGCCTCGTTTTTGAACTTATAGAGCTCAAAGCTTGTTTTGACAAACTCGTGAAGTGGGTCCAAGGCTAGTGGGCACAGGCTCGAGCCCGTAGACAAACATGATGATAAGAGTCATGAAAACTTTCCTAAAATGGCAAATTGATGTGTGATTTGCCACGGTACCAAGTCAGGACTGACAAGGCTCGATGGGCTAGTAGCAGTGCATCAGGACTAGGTTGACAAACCGGTCAAGCAAACAACTACAGGTCGAGTCGAGTGTCGAGGTCGTTGGATCGTTGGCACCAAAGATAATGGCTAATATGCTAAGACTGTTATTTGTGCATGCACTCTAATTCAGGACCATCGAGATGCCCATGAGGGGTAGTGATGGGTTTTAAGGGCTACTAGACAATGTGGTTGCGATAAGGGTAGGTTTATCGTGTTAATTAGTCATGAAGCTGGTCGGAGCTTCTTGTGCATGAGACTGGGGTGAGGGCAGGATGAGGTCTCTATCTTCATACGGATACAAAATAATTGTGAGTCTAAGGGTCGGACATCTGGGACTTCACTCAGACTCAAGATAGAAGTGGTCAAAGTTCTATTAAGGTGGACAGCAAAGTCATGTTGATCCCCAAGTGGGTGCAGTCGGGGACTGCCATACGAATGTGTGTACCCTTTATGATAAAGGGCGTGTGTATGTTTGCTAAAATGCCTCCTGAGCAAGGGGAAGTGCTAAAAAGAGATAAACACACATAATAAGTGAAAATGATGAAATGTTTTGAAGAAAGACTTATTAAACAGTTTATTCTTTTAAAAACTCACTCCCAACACCCGTTCACTAAGTTGTAGAAACTCACCCCCTCCCTTTAACCCTTTTTCAGAAAAAAAGGAGACCAACCTTAGAGAAATCCACGAAGATGAATCCTAAGTCAGGTACACTTAAAAATTTATTTTAAGCTTTTCTTTAGTTTTGTGTAATGCTATCCCAAGGAACACGGTCGAAAATTTTGCTTGACTCCTCTTGGGCTTGAGACGGGTTGTTTAAGGGGATCCGACCAAACTGGGTCGGGGTGTGACAAATTAACTATTTCCCATTATTTTGAGCATTGCTCCTGTCAATACTATAGTAATGGTTATGGCATCTATTATAATATTTAGAGGAGTGGCGGGTTACTCACTATGTAATGACCAAACTAGGTTGATGTGTGACATGAACGCCAATAGATGGTGGATTAATATGCAGGCCACTACATCGACACCCCTAGGATGGGAGATCTTTGAGCTAAAGTTTTATGAGGAGTATTTGTCTCTCTACTTCATAAACAAGAAAAAGCAAGAGTTTCTGAACCTTCGTTAGGGTTAAGGAACGGTGACCCAATATGAGAATTATTTCAACACTCTATGTGCTTTTGCCCTAGATCTCACTAGCCCTGCTAACATTTATCAACAATTCTTAAACGGGCTAGACACCAACATATGCTATTGTATGGGGAGCTTGGAGCGCACTACTGAGTTGGTTGTAGTGATCAACTCCACTTACAAGTGCAAGCATGTTTTGCGCACCCGCCAGCTGTAGAAAGGCGTAGGAGAGAAGCACAAGGAGTTTTATCCTCCTACTACTTATTCCTAGAAGAATGTTAGGACCACAACATCCTACTTCGAAGGTCCAACTCCGAGCATCAACAGTCAATACATGCAATGTAATAGGAGAGAACCGATAGTAGGGAGATTTCCTGCAAAAAGTGTTGGACCCTTTCAAGGTAGTAGTGTTGAGAGCAATATGGGCGGTGTAGGGAGTACGACCCCACAGTGCGCCAGGTGTAGGAGGCCTCATCAAGGGCCTTGCCTCCAAATGTGATGCTTCCAATATGGGAAGATTGGGCACATGGCAAGAGAATGCAAGACTGCTAACAATAGGTCATCACTAGGAGGAAACACATAGGACGACCTCCTCTCTACCCGGCGATGCAAGCCCAACCTAGTAATACCCAGGGCTCCAGACAAGCCAACCAAATGGCAAAAGTGCCCAAGAACTAGGACAGGGCTCCCATAAGGGTCTACAATCTTACCTAGGAGGAGCCTAGGGGTGACCCTAGCATTGTCGCAAATACCTCCCAAAACCCTTTAACTCACTACCTTGTCTTTAGTTTTTTTTTTTAAATGGTGCTAAGAAAAACCATGTAACTAGAAAGAACGCGGGCCTTAAATGGTTGCAGTACATAACTATGTAAGACACTTTAAATAATAAATGTATTTTTGGTATTATTTTAGGACTCGAACACATAAATAGCATTGAGGTCTTTACGCTTATATACTCATAAACAAGTAGATAATACGTTTGAGAATGACTAATGCCCAAGATACCATGAGTACCATCCCCATACAAACCAGAACTAGTGGTATACATATTGTTGGGATTTGTTTAACTCAATTTACTCTTATATTGTATCTCATTATTGACTTTTTACACCATTAATATCATCATAATTCTATATTAACATAATTTCTCATACCATGTCATGTCCGTTAAATAAACTAGTTGCTCGGTAAGATTTCAAAACTCTCCCAGTAGTGGAAGCGTCCATACTTTGAAAAAGAGATCATGTGATAATATATAGGGTTATAATCATTATATATGTATCCATTAATAATCTATAATATTAAATGAACATATATTTCCATAATTACTCATGCCATAATCTCCCTTCTATTTTATTCCCTTCATTTCAATCTCCAGGTTTTGCTAGAATTAATATGCATGGTTGCTAGGATAAAAGACAATTGAGATTGTAGTGCCTTTTTAAACATTCCAGTTAGTCATAATTATTATAAGATTCTTCAATGATATAGTTATGAATCTTATACTTTAGTCATTTAATCTTTAAATTTTCTTATAATTTAGTCTCTCTACCAAATTATATAAATTAAAAAAAAACATGTTAATTAGTTTTAGACATTACAATTTAGGTGGATAACTATAGTATATTGTCACCACTATTTTTATCCATTATACTTGTTTGACCCAACACCCAATTGATCATTTAAAGATTAATGTTATTTTCTTATAATTTACTCATTTAATCCTTAAATTTTTTTTATAATTCAGTCTCTCTACCAAATTATATAAATTAAAAAACATATTAATTGATTTTAGACATTGCAATTTGGGTGGATAAAAATGAGTATATTTTCACCCCTAATTTTATATGTTACTTGTTTGACCCAACATCCAATTGACCATTTAAAAGTTAACCCAAACATGTCCATTACAAAATGAGGTTGGCTAATTCAAACAAAAAAATATTTTTATTTTTGATACAATTTATTAGCCTGAAAATATATTATAATTATATGTATAATATGTTAATTCATTAAAAAGTAAGTTTTTAAATAATATTTTGTATTTTTAAAATTTATTTTTATAATATTTAATTATAATTTATTTGGAGCAAAAGAAATTAATTTCATCAACATTGAGGTTTTCTAGATAAAAATAAATAAGAACATTGACACAATTTTTAATGAATTAAATATATTAAATGTTATATTGATGTGCTATAAGATTTTAATGAAAATTTGATAAATATTTTTTAATAAATAAAATATAAAAAATAGGTAATGATAGTATAAAAATAAAATGATGCACATAATGTATGGAGTGAATGGACTGATATTTCCATATTTTTCTTAAAAATACTATTTTTAATTCAATAACAAGTAGAAAATTATGTATATGTAATGTTAGGCTTATTTATATATTCAAAATCATATATTATTAAATTTATTTAAAATTTTATTTTTTTATTATAAAGTTGAAAAGTGCATAATATTTAATATACGAGTGTAATTTTAATTTAAATAATAAAATCAATTAAGTTTATGTTAATAATATTAAAATTATAAGTGTATAGTATTAAATAACAAAAAATATTAATTTTATATTAATAAAATAAAATTAGAAAATGCATAATACTAAATATATGAGCATGTGTTCAATTTTAGTAATAAAATTAAATGGGTTTATGATAATAACATTAACTTATTTGAAATATTATGATTAAATTTAGGCATTATAAAATAAACTCATAAATTGAAGCATTTCTTATTGAGCTAATAGGTTGCAAATGACTAATAATAATAAATATTATACATATTTGAACTTAGTGAACATTGAAGTAATATAATAAATTTTAGATTGAATTATAATAAAACATATATATAATTATATAGAATTTTCGAAAAGCCTAAAAAATCTAAATATAAATCCATAATGAACCTCAAATTTTATACTAACATATTTTAGTCGCGTCATTTAATTACCACAAATTAACACTTTTTTTAGTTTTCATTTCTTTTAAGTCGGTTGGGCAAAAAAATTCAAATTGAAGGATAAAATATTGGTAGGGGAACGTATTGCTGCCGATCCAAATTTTCTTTGGCGCCAATTTAACAGCTCTCTCCCGCCATCTCCCTTCCTTGGAAACCCTAATTTTACGACTGTTCAACTCATTTCTCTTATCGAGTTATTCTGATTCTCTCTTCTGTTCTGGTTGGTGAGTTCCTCCCTGCATCTTACAGCAAAGTCCATAGGCTGCTGGAATGGAAGAGGACCCGCAGCAAGCCTCAGGACGGCGTAGGAGCAGAGGTGCCGATGCCACGGCTCGTTCAGAAGCTCTGCAGCGGCTGAAGGCTCTTCGATCGGGTGGTCGTCGGTCTGATTCGAGTAGCTTCGCTATTAAGTTGGAGAATCCGATTTATGACACGGTCGAAGAGGAAGAGTACGACAAACTCGTGGCCAAGCGCCGGGAAGAGGTTAAGGGGTTTATAGTGGACGACGATGGCCTCCTTGGTTATGCTGATGACGGAGAGGAAGAGGACTGGACGAAGGCGGGTCCGAAATATTCTTCGGAGGAAGAATCAGAAGGTTCGTATTCTGTAGATTCCTTGTTTCCGCTGATCTGGCTTGAATAAAATTCTAAATTACAAATGTGCGCATATTTCTTGAATAATTTTCTGGTATCTCTCCGTTTTAGATTGATAACAAGTAGTCTAAAATACGTGGATCTTACCAGATTAAATGTCTCCTTTTTACTACGCTAGTAATTCCTGCGGTGTGTTTTTAATCGCGAACAGATGAAAAACCGAAGAAGAAGAAAGTGGAAAAGAAGGATCCAATGGTTAGGAAGCCAGCCGCCTCCTCTCTCTCTGCTGCAGCAGCTTTAATGGGAAAACAGAGATTATCATCGTTGTTCACGTCCTCTGTTTTCAAGAAGAACGGTGTTAGAGATGATAAAGTGAAGGGTTTGTCTTGTGATAGTATTGTTGACGATGTAATTGCAGAGTTTGCACCTGATGAGGTTGACAGAGAGCATAGGCGCAGAGTTCATGCAACTGGAAGGAACATTCTCCCAACCATTGCTAAAATTGAGAAGGGTGGTCATGTCTCTACCAATGAAATTGTTAATGGTAATTCTGAGCCAGTGTTAAGGGAAAATAGTGATGATTGTGTTCTTGACAAAGTGACTACTGATGAATTTGAAACAAGGAAATATTCCTTGACTGAGATGCCTGACAATCATGTTGATGTATTGGAAAAAAGTGATTCTGAAAAAGTTACCAAGGAGGCAAATGCAATTGATGTGAAAGCGGATATGCCTGTTAAGGAGGTTCATACTCTCAATGCAAAGATTAAAGAAGAGAAGGAACCATCATTAAGTGCAACTACTGGATGGAAGGCACTGGTAAGTGGGGGAAGAGGAGATATTGGTGATGGTGAAATTGAGTCCCGACCTAGTGTGGAGGAGAAATCAGATTTTGAGCTGGACTCTGAGGGTTCCCTTCCTTTTTATTTGATGGATGCTCATGAGGAGATATATGGTGCAAATATGGGCAACCTCTATCTGTTTGGAAAGGTAAGTTCCATCAAAACGATCATTGCATTTTTTTCATTTGTATCTCAAAATTTTCTATAGAGATCATGGTTAGATAAGAAAATAGACTCTGAAACTAGTTTTTTTCCTGAAGCTGTATTTGGTCTAAAATTCTAGGTTCATTGCTAAAAGTTACTATGTCCTTACAGATGGCAAATTCACTTATCTAGAGCATCTCCTCTTAGGGATGTTCTAGGCTGCTTGCAAACTTGGAACTAGTTGTTTAAAGTTGTGTAAATGTATTTTAACATTCGTGAGCTTGTTCTCATGCCTGTCCAGATAGATAGGGGAGCGTCAAATGTTTTCTGAAGATAAATGCTTCTCCAGAATTTACAAGTTGAATTTCAATATAAAGATCTACTCTAATGCCAAATATGTACACCTATTACTGTTTTCTTCAGGTTAAAGCTGGATCCACATATCATAGCTGCTGTGTTGTTGTTAAGAAAATGCAGAGATGTGTATATGCCATTCCCAGTGGATTGCTTTTTGATTCTTATGATATTGTGAAGCTAGAAAAAAATGTTGAAGAATCTCAGATTACTGCTTCAGATTTCCGTGCTAAACTACACGTAAGATCTAATAGTAGAGTGGGATTTTGTATTTCTTTATCTGTTTTGCTCATTATGGACATGCAAAAGCCTCTTCTGCTGATGCTGGAAACCCCAATGTTCAGAGTCTAACATCAGGAATAAAGGCTGAAGTAGCAAAACATTTGGTGGATTACAATGTCTCATCTTTTAGTATGACACCTGTTAAGGTAATCATTTTGAACTTGGGACTGTGTATATCCTGTATATTGTTCATGGATTGATTATCTCTTGAATTCAAATACTGCAGCGGAAATATGCTTTTGAGCGAACAGACATTCCTGTTGGTGATACTTACGTTCTCAAAATCAATTACCCTTTTAAGGTAATGGATTATCAATATTTGTGTTTATAGAATTTGTGTAGTTCATTGTATTATGTTGCTTAAAATCTGCAGTTCTGCCTACATTGTATTGGTGACTGTTGGTAACAGCTTGCCATTTATGGTTAACAACCTGCCTATTCTAAATGTAGGATCCTCCATTGCCTGCAGATCTTAAGGGTGAAGCTTTTTCTGCTTTGCTTGGAACACATTGCAGGTCTGCACATTGGCTGTTTCCCTATTTTATGAATGTTATATATGCTTTTCTGTAGAATCAGTGCTGTTAGTCCTACTGACAACATAGGTAAGACAAAAAGGGAGAAAGAAATGCCAAGGGAGCCTTCACTTTATGGGGGCAAACTGTTGTTAGATATAATTACTTACCCATGGATTTATAGTACTAAAGGGTTCAACTCTGAAACTGTATCTGTCTATTGGCTGCAGACATGGGAATTGAATCTTGGGTTACTAATGTATCTTGTCTGGTTAATTTGATTTGTATGCACTTAGAAGCTTAATATTTTCATTGGATGCTTGTGTTTTATCTTCTTTCAAGTCAATATATTATTACATAAGTATACTTCAATTATTAACAAATGAAATATTTATATGCAGTGCCTTGGAGCTTTTTCTCATTAAGAGAAAAATTAAGGGACCTTCATGGTTGTCAATTTCCAACTTCTCTACCTCTCCAGCTGCTCGGAAAGTGAGAATTTAAACCTGAAAAATCTAAACTAAAATATATTAAATGATATATTTCCCTCATGCTTCCAATTGCTTGTATAATATACTCTTATTCTTGCATAGGTAAGCTGGTGCAAGTTTGAGGTTACAATTGATTCTCCCAAAGATATAAAGATTGCAGTCTCCTCAAAACATACCATAGAGATCCCTACTGTCATTGTCACTGCAATAAACTTGAAAACTATTAGCAATGAGAAACAGAATGGAAATGAAATTGTTTCTGCTTCAATCATCAGTTGTCTGAAGGCCAAGGTTTGCTTAGAACCATTTTTTTTTCATTACTTCTTTTTTGCTCGTATACATAACTCAGGTGCTAGACATGATGATTGATCCATCAGTTGACTAAATCTGAACTTAAAATATAAATAATTGATGTCTAACTAGAAATCTTACAAACAGATGAATAGTTGAACTTGAACTTGAACCTGATGAATCTATCACAATCTACATATGCATAATGAGAGGAAGTCACTCTCAAAAGCAGTGTTTCAAAATTACTTCATATAAATAAGTTTCATTTACATAATACAATATATATCTTTGCTTGATTATAGATTGTTTCTCCCATGCATAATGGGAGGAAAGTTCCCACAAAAGTAGTGTTTCAAATTTTATTTACTTCATATAAGCAAGTTTCATTTATATAACACAACACTAAGATTATCTTTGCTTGATTATATAGATCGATTCTCCCATGTTGGCCGCAGAGTGGAAGAGGCCTGGCATGCTTAGCCACTTCACTGTTGTGCGCAAGCTTGATGGAGGAATTTTCCCGATGGGATTCACTAAGGAAGCCACTGATAGAAACTTGAAGGCAGGATCAAATGTATTAGCTTTTGAAAGCAGGTATACTACTATGTTTTCCTTTATATTTCTATCTGATAACAAAAGTTGTTTTTTCTTGCAAATATATCCTTGAATTTTTTCCTGCCTATTTACTCATGTTTATTAAATTTTCTTTTTCAGTGAAAGGGCTCTTATAAACCGTCTGATGATTGAATTATTCAAGCTGGATAGTGATGTTATTGTTGGACATAACATATCTGGATTTGACCTTGATGTCCTACTTCACCGAGCTCAGGCAGAGACTTTTCTTTGGTTCTTTCAGAATTATTTTTTTCTTTGGCACTATTCATCATAGCTGGAAACAAGTAAAAGGAAAGGCTCAGCTAGTAGTTTCACCAGATAAGTTGAATAATATCATGGATGTTCTATGAATTGTTTTCAATAGATTGAATAATTTTTCCCTCATGTACCATAACTTAGGGCCTGGTAGATGGAGATTCTAGAGTTAATATCACCTATTTGTTATTTTCCAGTATTATCATATGTTTAACTTGATTATCTTATGATGGTTTGCTATGAAATCATGTAGGCTTGCAAAGTTCCTAGCAGCATGTGGTCAAAGATAGGTCGCCTGAAGCGTTCTGTTATGCCTAAGCTCACAAAAGGAAGCACTGTCTTTGGATCTGGGGCAAGCCCGGGGATTATGTCTTGCATTTCTGGCCGGCTACTGTGTGATACATATCTATGTTCTCGTGACCTATTGAAAGAGGTAGCTTACCAATCTGTAAGTCAGTTATTTGTACTCATCATTATTATCTAATTAATGAAATTTGGACATCTCAGGTCAGTTACTCTTTGACTCAACTTGCAAAGACTCAGTTAAACAAAGACCGCAAGGAGATTATGCCTCATGACATTACCAGAATGTTTCAAAATTCAGAATCTCTCATAGAACTTGTAAGTGCTATGTCCAGTCTGCTAGTTTTTGAAACAATATATGGGGCCATTGTACTATTTCTAGCTTTCATAGATAGGGACCTTGTCTTAATATCACAATCAGTGTGAGTGCTTATGCCATCATATTGGGGACTGTGGGTAGAAAACATCATTGAAGTGAGTTATGTTGTATGATAATATGATGCTGAGTAATTTTGTTTGTTAGGATTTTCTGAAGTAAATAACAAAGACAATACTATCACAATTGGGAAGTCATATTAGTAATTTTCACTTGAATGTCCTTTAACAACTATGGCTATTTGAATGGAAAGTTTTTGACAAGTTAACCATCAATTCTTGAAGATATCTTCTGCCATCAGCTGCTCACATGTGTATGTTTTCCCAGATCGAATATGGTGAGACAGATGCATGGCTATCATTGGAATTAATGTTCCATCTGTGTATCCTTCCCCTTACACGTCAGCTGACTAATATCAGCGGCAACCTTTGGGGAAGGACTCTGCAAGTGAGTTTCGCAACCTCTTCTTTTGCAGCGGCTGTTTTACTTTTTTTTTCTACTTTTTAAATTGATGCCAAGTTTTCTACTTGTATTTTCCTTAGGGTGCGAGGGCACAAAGAGTGGAATATCTTCTATTGCATGCATTCCATGCCAAGAAATATATCGTTCCTGACAAGATTTCATCTCATTCAAAGGATATTAAAACCACAAAACGGAGACTAGGTAATGGCTCTGAGGAACAAAATGAAGGATTAGATATTGATGAACCTCAGGATAATGAGCAGGGCAAGGCCAAAAAAGGTCCTGCATACTCAGGTGGACTTGTTTTGGAGCCAAAAAAAGGATTATATGACAAGTATATATTGCTTCTGGACTTCAATAGTCTTTATCCATCCATCATTCAGGTTGATAATTTTAACACCCCCTGCCCCCTCATATGACATTTTTTATCTTCTCTCTCTTGCCGTATAGTCATATGAGATTCTTTTTCAGGAATACAATATATGCTTCACTACAGTGGAGAGGCCTATAGATGGATCAATTCCTCACCTGCCATCAAGTACAACAGCTGGAGTTTTACCTGAGGTAACTATCAATGATATAATGATTGATCTATTCTTTCCTAGAAAATGGATGAGGTTAGAACATTTTTCCTTCCTGCCATTAACAATTTCTCAGCAGTGATTTACAACATTGTCTATACCTTTTCATGACAGTTTTGATTTAATGTGATTGTAATGCTTATTCTAATAATGCCTTTGATTCCACAGTTATGTTACTGGATGAGCTAATTTAAAAAATTATGCCCTTTGTAGTTGTTGAAAAATTTGGTCCAGAGGAGGAGAATGGTCAAGACTTGGATGAAAAATGCTACCGGTTTGAAGGCTCAACAACTTGACATTCAGCAGCAAGCACTGAAGCTGACAGCTAATAGGTTTGTGCTTTGTCCATTTTATTGTCAGCTTGCTGACAATTGTGATTTCTGTCAGAAAATCAAATAGAAATGTTTGTTTCATCGTATCTGGCCCACTTAATGCAGCATGTATGGATGCTTGGGGTTTTCTAATTCAAGATTTTATGCAAAACCACTTGCTGAGCTTATAACATTACAGGTTAGGAATCTGTGATGCATATACTGACAGAGCTCTGATGTTATCTTAAGCAATGTGCAACATACTTATATTTTTATAATGTCTATTGACTATTCCAGGGAAGGGAAATACTGCAAAGTACTGTTGAACTTGTTCAGAACAACTTGAATTTAGAGGTTTATTATTTGTCAAATTCATGCAGATTCTGAAAGTAGTATAAACTTGATCTTACTTGATGATTCATAATGTTGTACTTTTCAGGTAATCTATGGTGATACGGATTCTATTATGATTTATAGTGGACTAGATGATATTGCAAAGGCTAAAGGAATAGCTGGGAAAATCATCCAAGAGGTTAGCTCAACATTGCCCACGTTATGTCAATTTTCCAGTTATAAAACACCAAGTTTCCACTGATTTACCTAAATGGGTGAAATGCTAGGTAAATAAAAAGTACAAATGTTTAGAAATTGATCTTGATGGTTTGTACAAGAGAATGTTGCTTCTCAAGAAGAAGAAATATGCAGCTGTGAAAGTGCAATACAAAGATGGAATTCCATATGAGGTGCCCTTTGAAGTCATTATATTTTATTTGCATGGGTTATGTAAAATGACATGATACTTAATTTGCAATGTCTCTTGCAGATTATTGAGCGTAAGGGTCTTGACATGGTTCGACGAGACTGGAGCTTATTGTCAAAGGAATTGGGTGATTTTTGCCTCAGTCAGATCCTTTCAGGAGGGTATGCCTGTTGCATCCCTTTATCTTTAGTTATCTTTAGGCTCAGAAAAAAAAAACAAGAATAATGGTGGTGATTACATTATATATTCAATTTTCCTATCTTTGGTCCTTATACAGGACATGTGAGGATGTTGTTGAGTCCATTCATGATGCTCTTGTCAAGGCAAGTCATCTTAACATTAGCACTTGTTACCCCATCATACATTTTCCTTTCTAACAAATTGAATAGAAGCCATATTTGAGATGGTGATTATTAAGTTTCACTGATTATCTATACCAAATATTGGTGCTCTGACTTCGACACCTGGGAGAATGATGAGTTCCTTGACTGTGTTAGTCATTTTTAATTTGAATATTGTTTCAGTCAGCATGACACGGGACAACCATAATTTATGATGATAGTATCTTTGTGCATAGTATTTTCATTTGTAAAAGGTAAATCAAATTCAGGCTGACATGATGCAAACTTATGTTCTCCTAGGAGAAAAAATTGAAAATAATATTGTTAAGCCGATTAGCTTCTTTGCAATATGAATTTCCTTGAAGGTAAATTTGTGTTTTCCATTGCAGACACAGGATGAGATGAGAAATGGACAAGTACCTCTCGAGAAATATATCATCACAAAGTCGTTGACTAAACCACCTGAGGCATACCCGGATGGAAAAAACCAACCACATGTTC
Organism: Trapa bicornis; assembly: GCA_030064425.1. Classification (NCBI taxonomy): domain Eukaryota; kingdom Viridiplantae; phylum Streptophyta; class Magnoliopsida; order Myrtales; family Lythraceae; genus Trapa; species Trapa bicornis. The sequence continues at coordinate 8,418,635 of CM057761.1, read as the reverse complement.
AAGTAAGCAAAATAAAGAAAAAGAACCTACAATCCATTAAATTGTTTAGTCTAAAGTTATACTATTTGAAGTACTGCACTTTAATTATCTCTGCATGATCTGGGATTCCTTAGGTAGCACAGAGACTGAAGTTAAATGGGTATTCTTCTGGATGCTCAGCTGGGGATACTGTCCCTTATATTATTTGCCGCCAGCAGGTATCTAACTAATGGTCCAAAGCATTAAATTAAAGAAAAACCTGGACTTTAGCCAACGTTTCAGTTCATGGGATGCTCAGATGAACTTTTCTGAACAGGGTGCAGAACATAGTGGTTCAACAGGAATTGCTCAGCGTGCAAGACATCCTGATGAACTTAAAAAGGATGATGGCAGATGGTTAATTGACATTGATTACTACTTGTCCCAACAGGTTTCTCCACTCTCTTAGTATGAGTCCACATCTTCACAGAAAACAGTATGTATGGCAGTTACCCAAAAGAAAATCTTTTTCTTCATACTTGATGCAGATACATCCTGTGGTATCTCGTCTATGTGCCTCCATTCAGGGCACAAGTCCTGAACGCATAGCAGATTGTCTAGGCCTTGAGACATCCAAGGTTAGACTGTCTCCATCCAAGATCGATATCTGCTTCCAGTTCACTTTCATTTCAATTTCTAACTCAGAAATAATTCCCAGTACCGAAGCAAGTCTGGTGATACTTCTGGCATTGATAGTTCTACAGTACTCTTGTTTGCTACAGATGATGAAGAGAGGTAATGTTTCATCGTATTTCTTTTTATTAGTCAACAAAGGCAGGGTCCTTCCCAAGATATTATATGGATCTGAATTAACTTCTACATCGCAGAACTATTGTCCTACTGGATTAGAATGACTGATGGTTACAATAATGTTGAATGCATTTTGCAGGTTTCGAGATTGTATGCCTTTGACGTTGACATGCCCAAGCTGCTCCAGTTCCTTCCAGTGTCCTGCCATTGGTAGTTCCATTTGTAAATCCATCCACGAGAAATCAAGTTTGGCTCAGGGAGAGGAGCCTTCATATGGTATCTGGAGCAAACTGCGCTGTCTTAAATGCCCAGGAGAAGGCGATTTGGGTAGATTCACTGCTGGAATGGTGGCTAACCAGGTACTCTAGGGTACTTGTAAATTCTTTAATGCCCATAATTGGCTCCAAGTTCCTTGTAACCTGCAGCATGCCTTAGGCCTACTTATTCATCCCTAATGGACTAGCAGTACTGGATTTGCTCATTCAATGTACTTAGATCTCGGGCCTCACTTCATCAGTGAGCCATTTATTTTGCATGCTAGACAAAGTTCTACTTTTGATTCATCTAGGTTGATCAAAGGGAACCTTAAAGTTGACTGGTGGCTTTTATTGCCAGGTAAAGAGGCAGGTTGATGGATTCATTTCAACATACTACAAGGGCCTGATGATGGTACTTTTATCCTAAACACTATTACATTAAGAAATTATGTTATGTGGGCTTAGGTTAATAGTCTGATAAACTGCAATCATATGATCTTTTACTCTTTTCCATGACCTTCAGTGTGACGATGAGACGTGCAAGCACACTACACGCAGTTTGAACTTGAAACTCCTTGGAGATGCGGAGAGAGGAAGTGTTTGCCCTGAGTACCCTCGATGCAATGGGCGTCTTGTCAGAAAGGTTTGTTTTCTTTCCTATTTTCTCAGGGCCTGCCTGACCGTGTCCATCTTTCTCCTGCTATGTCTTTGGTGATTTTACCCTAATAAATTGCTTCTTCCTTGCATTTATGCGTCCATTTTTCACTTTCAGTACACGGAAGCGGATCTATACAAGCAGCTCGCATACTTCTGTCATATCTTGGATACTCTTCGTTGGACTGACAAGGTTAATCCTGTTTTTCATGACTGATTATTCTTTCTCTGGTTTTCCCCCCAACATTGGATACATTTGATTTTTTGCCCTTATAGATTTACTTTAAATTGGAATGTATCTCTCAATTTTTTACAGGTTGAGGCTACCATTAGACCCCAGGTAGAAAGAGAACTGGTCCGAATTAGGCCCGTGGTGGGTACAGCTGCATCAATAGTACAGCGGATCCGCGACAGATGCGCCTACGGTTGGCTGCAAATGGACCTCATTGCCATATGAGACCCTCGTATTCAATTGTTGGCCTCCCATTCAAATTACTTCTCTTTGTGAATACAAATCTGAATATAGTATGATTTCTTGTAACAGAGGACACCAAAGCTGTTGTTCTCCGCTAATGTAATCATTATCTTAATTTTAATGTCACGTGATTTTAAGGGCTTGCATTTTTCATATCCGATAGAGCAATGTAGAAATCAAACAAATTTTATTTAACCAAGACAAAGGATGGCATTGACTATGAATAATCAATTTTATCACAACAATACATTCTTTCATTGTGAGGCTGGGGACTAAGCTATACTTCAATTGGATTGTGATTTGAGTTATTTTTCTTTGCATGCCAATATTTAAAACTCTCCCTCAGCGGATCTATCCATTTGCACAGAGAGAGAGTACTACTATTATCAATCCGGGGCCACCGATTGTCAGTTCTACACTTCTACTCCTTCAGGACGAGGCGTCTGGTGCAGAAGGTGCAGTAGTATCGACGCTTAGTGCGGAAGAAAAGCGGGAAGAAGCAGAATCGCCACTGGCTCTCCACGTCCATGGCCTGTATCAGGCCCCCGCAATATGGACACGCCCCCGGCGCCGTCTGCCTCCCGATGACCCTCTCGTCCTCTCACACACGAAAACCAGACACATCTCACCGTCGGAAACTCTTCAGATGGGGTTTCGATTCGGTGGATTTTCTCCTCGCGAAGCAATTGAAAGCCTGAAATGTATAGAAAAGGAGCTAAGTATACAAAGAATATTTAGAGAACAATTGGCGCGTGGAGTTGACGCTCCCCTCCCTACGGCTACCTGGCTTCCCTGGAGATCGGAGGAGGTAAACATAAGCGCATTCCCCACTGGAAAAGCTTTAGTTTTTATTGGTCGTCCCGCTGTGGACTACTGCGTTCTGGATGCCTCTGGAAAGTCCGCGGGCAGGATCACAGATGCCTATCACCGGCGGAAGGCGCGTGTATTGAACATTCCGAGTCCCGAGATGCGGGGAAGGTTCGCCTCTATCCTATGCGCGTAGCATTGGAAGAATCACTCAGTCTACCTTTTTTCACAAGTCTTGCTACAAAGGAACATAGTACTTTTTTGACATACTCTAATTAGTTACGAAATTTAATCTATTTTTAATATTATTTTCTCTATAAAAATTATATATATCAAATGTAAAAATATATATTTTGTAAAATATTAACCTATTTAAAAATATATAATAGTAATATTGTAGGAACACAGTGTGATTCTGAAAATAAAAGTATTGAGTTTATTTAATTCAATATTATTATCACAAAATTCATTATATATGATCAAGTAGGTGTAAGTTACTCTCTCCACTTGTCATTTTTTTATATATTACATATGCAATTTTGATGAAAAAAAATAAATATGCCAAATTTAGTTATACTTTGAAAATATAAAAGTTTGAATTATTTATTTAATGATTAATGAAACCTAAAACACATCCGTAGATTAATGATCATCTCCCACTAACTAATCTGTGCATGTGTAAACTTACAACAAACATTTGCCAACTATTGGTAGTATAGGTGCCTTCTAATACCCCCACACTTGATTACATGGCCACTCATTCAATTGTTTTATTAATAATAATGAGCAATATAGAAATATAATTCAATATTCACTTATTCGTCACTTTCAATATATCTAATAGGTGAGTTATCACTATTTCTATAAGTTTGCTAAGTATGTATTTTTCTTTTTTTTTTTGGAAACAATATATACCAAATAAATATATAAGTAATAAGAATAATAGGTTTGAATTTATTTTTGTATTTATCAACTTCATTACTCATCTTAATTAGTGAAAAAACTAATAGAGAAAAAATATATTAAATTACAATTTATCTAATTCCTTCAAGATAAATAGTGGATATTATATAGTTAAAAAATTAAATATAATATATTAATAATATTATAACTTCATTTTATTTATTGTAACTGCTATATTTTTATTTATTATTTATTATTAATATTATCTCTATTATTCACTGTCAATATCAAAAGAGTTAGCGATATTGATATTAAATTTTAATCTAAAGTCAAAAAATAATTTAAAAATGGTTGGATTTGCTCACTCGAGTAAGCAAAAAATAAAGTGTTAAGGTGTTGACATAAAAGTGATTTCTTGCATTTTAAACTGCACAAGAAAGGTATATTGATGTATATACTGGATTTGTATGCTATATCTGCAATAAAACCATAATAAAGCCTTAAAAGAAGTTTGATTTGCAAAAAAAAGGTAAGTATATTGTTACTTGTTTGGTAAATATGTAAAATAGACTTTGTTATTAATAAAAATATGGGATGTGGGTATCACAGAGAGTGATATAGTATTTGTTAAGTGCAACAGAGATGAATAGTGAGAAAGATAAGGGGAAACTAAAATATCCACTTTGGTGGGGAAAATATATGAATGTTATAAAAAAAGAAAATGAAATTTGAGAAATAAGAAATACTAGTTGGATCAAACAAAACTTGAATAAAAATCGTCGAGATCTAATTATACTAGAGGATAGGCAAATGATCAATTTAGGATAGGAGTACGATTAAGGTAACTCAATTATAGAAATTAAATCTTGTGGATGGAGATGCACAAAACACAAAAATGATAATAGATAAGTAATTGTAGGAAAACCGAGATTTAAATATCAAACTAATTCGAGAAAATAATAACTTTTGGTTGTAGTAGATATGAGATGTTATTGAGCAAAAAATAATAGACTTGGAAGAGATAAAAGCAATTCGACTAAAGCAATGACTACAAGTATAAAATTGATGGTTAAGTCAAGATTTTGCTCTCGGGTTAGGTAAAAGAGAGGAAAACTACAAGGGTGACAGTGCATCAAATGCAGTAAAACATGAATCATCATCTGAAAATGAGCAGAATGGGGAAGACCAACAAATTGTAATAGAGAATTCTAATTTTGAAGAGCACTTAGAGCAGAAGCATAAAGATGAAGTTGGGAAGAGAATAAAACATTTTACTCTGAATTTGTTGATGGTGGTCATGACAAGCCCAATTTCAATGACAAAAAACAGATAAGCAGCAAGAAAACCACTCAACAGATGGTGCCCTTGAGGCAAACCAACCAACTTCTGAAGGGAGTGATAATTCTAACTTTGAGTAAAGCCAGAAATCTAGTGAAGAACAACACGATATAACATACTCCACGGAAATTAATACTGAAAAGCTTGATGCAGCAGCGTTGCAGAATTGTACAGATTGTCTGGCCATAGCTTCATATCGTCCATTTGGGCTTTAGAGGTATTATACTCATCTCTTGACAATTAGTTGTCATGGTGCCCCATGAATTTATTTGATTCCCTCGGTGATGTAAGTGTGGTGTTCATCTTTGGTAATTCTTCATTCATCCTTACCTAACATCCTTGACAATTTATCCATCATTTCCTCATTGTCCTTAGACAACTTTCTCGTTATGGTTGACACGCCCTGGCCTGATGTTGCTTCGACCAAGGTCCTGTGCACCCCGTAAATCCCCCCGGCGTTACAAAGACAAGTACCGTCACCAAGGTAACACCGGCGTGACCAAGGCTCGAAATTGTGTAAACTAATAAAAAGGCAGCATAAATTTTGAACTTTTTGTATCAAAGTCCCTTATGGGGGCTCCTAGAAATGCATAGTTAAAAACCATAGGAATAATAGCAACGTGATATGATAGGGAACTCAATCATTAGTAAGCATGAGGTGTGCTCATCTCGTAGTAAGGGGCCTCAGTCCTTTTTAAGAAACTTTAAAAAATAAAAACCAAATTGGTTTAGGTGAACTAGATTACATAAAAACTTTAAAGTTAAGCGTGCTTGCTTGAGAGTAGTGTGAGAATGGGTGACCTCCTAGTAAGTATGAATTTTTTTTGTAACCCGAAATTTGGATCAAAAATTTTTATGTACGCATTATCATAAATAAACATAAATTAATATATATTTAATTATTGTAATTAATACCAATAATTTAATACATAAATTAAATTATTAGAATTAATATAAATAATTTAATATCGAAATTAAATTATTTGAATTAATGCCGAAATTAAATTATTGGAATTAATACAAATAATTTATGTTAATATTAATACTAGTAATAAATCTCGCTCATTTAATACATGGGTTTTACGCCTATATAAAGAGGTCATCCCCATTTCATTCTCCTCACACCTGAACACTTATCTCTCTCTCTACTACTCCATTTCCCGGTAAAGCTCGAACAAGAGCTTCAACTTGAACAAAGGTCAGGCTCTTTAGAACCGGGGAGAAGACAACTATCTGATAGAAAACTCCAATCAATCTGAGAATCGTTGGAGAAGTGCCGACATGATGGAATAGTGAAGCAACTCCGGCGGACCGAAGCTGCCCTATTTCGGCCAAGCTGAAATCGGCCATTTCAAGCCCTCCCAACACTTCCTCAGCCTTTCCACGGCCGAAATAGGACCGAAAGGTAAGCCAATTCGGCTACCCTTTACAATTTTCGATTGGTGCTAGAGAGAGAGTCGACCGAATTTCAATGACGAAATTCTAATCCAATTCCACATAAATTGATGCAATTCTTGATTCTAGGATGAACCTCAGGATGAGACCTATCTGCCCAGATCGAAAGCTCGGACCGTCGTGCCTTCACCGGTGAGTAATCGAAGCTTTCTCTCTCTATAGTCTATTTTCCGGTAAAGCTCTGTTTGAGCTCGTTCCGACGTTAAAATTTACGATTCAAAGTTTTTTAGAATTGTATGAACATGTAAGAACTCAATTTCAACTCCAATTTCAATAATTAGAAGTGTTTGATTGGCCAATTTGATGAAATCAAATTCGGTAGTGTTGAAGAGTTGAAATTGGGGGAAATTTTGGGGATTTTCGAAATTCAAAGGGCCAAAATACAATTTTATGAAATTGAGGGTGGGCATGAAAATAATGTTGGAGGACCAATTGAGGAATTTTAGAATTTCTGGGGCAAAACTTACCATTTTTGTAAAAGAAGGGCAAAATGGTAATTTTGGAAAAATTGGGGGACCAAATTGGAAATTTGGGAAATTAAACCCCTTTTTGGTGAAATTGAATAATTTGAGGACTCAATTTGAGGAAAAACCGACATTAGGGCTTAAAGTTAAAGAGAAATAACTTTAGGTACCTAATTGCAAATAACATTGGAAATGAATGAAGGTTGTTATGTTGAGTAATAATGAACAAGTTGTTCATATCGTGTAGGAACGTGAAATACCGGGAACGCCAGCAAGGACAAGCTCGCGTGAATACAAAGAATCAGTCTAGTGGAATTCATGGCATTAACGGGTGAGTGGGTTTACTAACATCATACCTGGTTGGGATGATGAGCACAACTTAAAGATAAAAACCACTTACCGGTTGTGAGTGAAAATTTTATATCATACCCGGTAGGGGATGATAAGTACCTCGGTATAAAAATCCACTGTTTAGTGGTATTTTAATCATCACCACTTAGAGAAAGTGATGTGAAAATTATGCAAAAAAAACTACTTACCGGTTGTAAGTAGATCATACCCGGTTGGTATGATGAGACTTCCTCGAAGGATGTAACCTTCATGATGAAGGATGTGTGTTGGGTGATGACACACCGTGGTAACTAAGAAATAATGGAAAAATCCAAATTTTTAAATGAAGGGATTTTTTAAAACAAAGGAGTCTGGCACACTCCATATAAATGTTTTTCTTAAAAGTCAAAAACTTTTAAAAAAACTCATTCACTAAGTAGTCGTACTCACCCCCTCCCTTATATTCCTTTCAGGAAATCCCGGAAAGCCTCCCCTTAAAGACCGTCAACTAAGATGCCTGTAAGATAGGTATGTAAAGTTTTAAATTTCATACAGTTTTGATTATGCTATTCTAGGAAAAAGGTGCAGGTTAAAGGATGCCTTACTCTTTACGGTTTACAAAATAAGGGGAAACCCTTTAATAAACCGAGAGAGTGGCGGGTTGATCATGAGGATCCGACCAAACCGGGTCGAGGCGTGACATATTAGCAAAGGGGGTGAGCTCATAGTTTAGTGAGTGGGACTCTGACATTGTGCCACTACATGGATTACAACTAAAACGTTTCTCATAAACATCCTAGTAGTATAGTTTACTCTAATAGCTCGTATCACCCATACAAGCCCCGTGGTTTATTTTTGCCCCTTTAAAATAGAGTCTTGGGTCTTTCGGATTGTCTCTATTCTACGGCCATGTCATTCTCGATCTCTCCCTTTTAGGGTATTTATGCCTTTATTTCATTGAACGTAGACATGGGAAATGGTCTTGCATCACTACATGGCCCACACTCGGACGACACTTTGGGGTTACACATGACCCGTGCCCCAACCCAACTGTAACACCGGAACTTCCAGGACCCGAGTTAAGCACAAATGGACTGAAAATCGAGTGTGAACAGAATAGAATCTTGAACTAGGAATAAGACCCTAAGTGAGGAAATGGGATCCCAAAGTCAAAATAAGAAATAAAACCAGGAACATAATTTGGTCTTTTGAGATTTCTACCATGCCTCACGCATTGGGAAGCTTCTAGGGTTGTCTTTCTACGAGGACAGGGTATTAAGTAGAGTCATTCCTAGTTTTCTTGGTTGCTCTTCTGGGAGTCATCTAAAAATTTTAAGATCAATCCTATTAGTTACTATATTTTCTAGTATTTATTATGTATTCGAGGAAACAGGCTTTTATACCACTCAAGTTGTTACGACCCGACCCTGTTTGGTCGGATCCCCATGATCAACCCGCCACTCTCCAGGTTTATTTAAGGGTTTCCCCTTGTTATAAACCGTAAAGAGTAAGGCGTCCTTTAAACCTGCACCTTTCCTGGAATAGCATAAATCAAAACTGCATAAAATTTTAAATTTGATCATACTTGTCTCACAGGCCTACTAGTTGGTCTTTGAGGGTAGTCTTTCCGGGATTTCCTGAAAGGGATATAAGGGAGGGGGTGAGTACAACGACTCATTGAATGGGTTTTCAAAATTTAACTTTTTGAAAAAAGATTTGTTTTGGAGTGTTCGTTAGTTCCTTTAAAAAATCCTTCTATTTCAAATCTCTATTTTTATCACCATTTCTTATTAATCACAGTGTGTCATCACCCAACACACCTCCTTCATCATAAAGGTCAATCACACAATCACATGCCAATACGTCCATTGAACCTACTTGTGGTGTCGGAGTGACTTTACCGACCACCTAGATAGAAGTACATCCACTTCTACCCTAAGAATGAGTGGATGTTTGTGACATTTGATCTTCAATCCTGTAACAATTATCCATGACCGTATGAGGACATAGACCTCATTCCGACCCCACCCCGATCTCGTGCGCTTGAAGCTACATCGAGTTTCACAAGGTCACCTGGTACGACGAACTGCCCTAATACCATCAGGTCGTCCAGGGCCCTAGGACATATCACTACCCCTCTTGGGCGTCTTGAAGGTCCTGTAAACATAGTTCATGCACAATCAGTATTTTCTCATCATGCCATATAATCTGTAGTGCCACTAGTCCAATGGCCCCGACCTTCAACTCAACCTACAACTATTTGTCTTGACTAGTCGGGAGACCTCTCATGTCGCACTGCCACTAGTTGACTAAATATGTTGGTCTTGTCTTGGTACCATGGCCAAACAATTAATTTATTTAAAGTTTTATGGTATATAACTCATGTTTGTTTACGAGTTTCTGTTTGTGCCAATTGGCCTATGGCCCACTGTTCGAGACTTTCAAAACCGGACATATTAGCCCCCAAGTTCCAAAACTGAGGCCTCCGGCCTAATAGAGCTATTCGAGCTCCCACCAAGAAGGTCTCCCCAATCATTTAAGCAGTGGCACACAGTCAGGGAAGAGCACTTCTAACAAAAATATATTTTCAACTATCCATCATACCAACCGAATATAAGGATATCTCCGCTCATAACCGATGAATAGGTTTTCCACTTCCTCCGATGAAGTTTCATCATACCAACCGGGTATGATCTATTTACATCCTATAAGTAGTTTTTTCACGTCATTTTCATATCACTCCTCTAAGTTATGATATTTAAAATACCACTAAGTAGTGGGTTTTCATTATCGAGTTACTTATGATCCCAACTGGGTATGATATAAAAATCCCACTCACATGTTACTGTAGTAAATTCCTATCGATCGGTTCTTTGTATTCACGCGAGCTTGTCCTTGTTGGCGTTCTTAGTATTTCATATTCCTACATGATATGAACATCCCTGTTCATTATCTCTCGGCCTAATAGCCTTCATTCATTCCAAATGAATGAGAAAACTAAACTTTTTATTTATTTGCAATTAGGTCCCTAAAGTTATATTTTTTTAACTTTAAGTCCATAATGCTAGTTTTTCCTCAAATTGAGTCCCAAAACTTTTAAAATTCACCTTGGCACCTCAATTTATTCAATTTCACAAAAAAAAGGTTTAATTTCTCAAATTTCCAATTTGGTCCCCCAATTTTTTCAAAATTACTATTTTGCCCCTATTTTACAAAAATGGTAAGTTTTGCCCCAAAAATTGTCTAATTGGTCCTCCAACATCTATATCCTACTCAATTGGTCCTCAATTTTTTCAAATTACACTTTAGTCCCTCTAATTTTCAAAATTATCAAATTTCCCCCAATTTCAACATTCTAACTCTACTGAATTTGATTTCATCAAATTGACCAATCAAATGAGTTTAATTGTTGAAATTGAAGTTACATTGGAGTTCCTACACCTTCATACGATTTGTCACGCCCTGACCCGGTTTGGTCAAATCTCCATGATCAACCCGCCACTCTCCTAGTTTATTAAAGAGTTTCCCCTTATTATAAACCTTAAAGAGTAAGGCGTCCTTTAAACCTGCACGTTTTCCTGGAATAACATAAATCTAAATGCATAATATTTTAAATTTGTCATACTTGTCTCACAGGCATCTTAGTTGATAGTCTTTAAGGGTAGACTTTCTGAAATTTCCTGAAAGGGATAAAAGGATGGGGTGAGTACGACTACTCAGTGAATGGGTTTTTCAAAACTTTTACTTTTATGAAAAAGATTTGTATCGGAGTGTGCCGGACTCATTTTTTTTCAAAAATCCTTTCAATTCAAATCTCGATTTTTACCACCATTTCCATATTAATCACGGTGTGTCATCACCCAACACACATCCTTCATCATGAAGGTCAAACACACATTCGCAGGCCAGCACGACCACTGAACCCACTTGTGGCTTTGGAGTGACTTTACCGGCCACCTAGATAGAAGCACGTCCATTTCAATCCTGAGAATGCGTGGATATATGCGACATACAACCCTTAATCCCGAAATCAATTCTCCATGTCCGTATAAGGATAGAGACCTCATCTTGTCCCCACCCCGGTCTCATGTGCTCAAATTTTGCACGGTCACCTGGTACGACGAACTACCTTTATACCCACCAAGTCGTCCATAGCCCTTAGGATGCATCACTACCCCTCTTGGGCATCTTGATGGTCTCGTAATCATAGTGCATGCACAAACAATATTTTCTTATCATGCCATATAATCTGTGGTGTCACTGGTCCAACGGCCCCGACTCTCAACTCAACCTGCAGCTATTTGTCTTGACTAGTCCGGAGACCTATCATGTCACACTACCACTAGTTGATTAAATTTGTCAGTCCTATCTTGGTATCACGGCCAAACAATTCATTTATTAGAGTTTTATGGCACATATCTCATGTTTGTTTACAAGCTCCTGCTTGTGTCCACTGGCCTATGGTCCACTTGTTCGAGATTTTCAAAATCGGGCATAATATCCCCCAAGTTCCAAAACTGAGGCCCCCAGCCTATAAGAGCTATTCGAGCTCCTGTCAAGAAGGTCTCCCAAATTGTTTAAGCATTGGCACACAGTCAGGGGAGAGCACTTCCGACAAAATATATTTTTTAGTTGTCCATTATACCGACCGAGTATAAGAACATCTTCTCTCATAACCGATGAACGGGTTTTCAACTTCCTTCGAGGAAGTTTCATCATACCAACCGGGTATGATCTACTTGCATCTAGTAAGTAGTTTTTCCGCATGATTTTCACATCACTCCACTAAGTTGTGATATTTAAAATACCACTTGGTAGTGGGTTTTCATTTCGATGTACTTATCATCCCCAACCGGGTATGATATAAAATCCCACTCACTCGTCAATGCAGTGAATTCCACTAGACTGATCCCTTATTTTCACGCGAGCTTGTCCTTGCTAGCGTTCCCGGTGCTTCATGTTCCTACACGATATGAACATTTTGGTTCATTATCTCTCGGCCTAATAGCCTTCATTCATTCCAAATGAATGAGAAAAACCAAACTTTTATTTATTTGCAATTAGGTCCCTAAAGTTATTTTTCCTTAACTTTATGTCCCTAATGCCGGTTTTTCCTCAAATTGAGTCCCAAAACTTTTAAAAGTCCCCTTGGAACCTCAATTTATTCAATTTCACAAAAAGGGGTTTAATTTCCCAAATTTCCAATTTGGTCCCCCAACTTTTCCAAAATTACCATTTTGCCCTTCCTTTACAAAAATGGTAAAATTTACCCCCAAAATTCTAAAATTATTCAATTAGCCCTCTAACATTTTTATAATGTCCAATTGACCCTCTATGAATGACATCAATTGATGTCGAATTGGATTAGAATTTCGTCATTCTAATTCGGCCGACTCTCTCTCTAACACCGATCGGAAATTGCAAAGGGGAGCTGAATTGGCTTAACTTTATGTCCTAATTCGGTCGACTCTCTCTCTAACACCGATCGAAAATTGCAAAGGGGAGCTGAATTGGCTTAACTTTCCATCCTAATTCGGCCATGGGAGGGCTGAGGAAGTGTTGGGAGGGCTCGAATTGGCCAATTTCAACTCAGCCAAAACAGGACAGATGCGGTCCGCCGGAGCCGCTTCACTGTTCAATCACGCCGATACTTCTCCGGCAACTCTCGAAATGAACGAATGTCACCACCGTGTAGTTGACTTCTCCTCAGTTCCAATGAACCCGACCTCGCCTTCTTTGGCTAAAAAATTACCTATATCAGAGCTCTAGTTCGAGCTTCATCGGAAAACTAAGCAACTGAGAGAGAGTGAGCTTTTCAGGTGTGGAGAGGATGAATGGAGAAGGGCTCTTTAAATAGGGAGCTCGGGGACTCGTTGGCCGTTCGTTCGACACTTTTATAACAGACATTGATGGCATGAAATGTACCGAACGGAAACGTTTCTTCTTCGCCAGGGCTGCTTCAATTTTTCGGTGAGTGAATAGTGCTATCATCTGAAGGAAGAAGATGACACTGTTCCGAATTGGACTGGACCGGTCTGAACCAGGTTCAAAGCTTAAACCGGTCGGTTCACCCCCATTCAATCGAGTTTTTCAAATCTAAAAATTTTTAAATTAATCTAAATTCATTTTCTATCTAATGATGGTCTCAAATCTAAAATTTGAAAATTTTAAGCCATCTAGAAAAATGAATTTATTATCCAGTTCAATAGTGGTTCAAACCGGTCCAAACTGGTTCAACCCGATTCGGATCCGATTCACCTGAACCGGTTTGGTTTTCATCTCCAATTCACCCTAAAGTCCTTTTTAATGACTTTTATGACCCCTTAGGTCACTTAGGGTCCATAAAATTCCCGCTTTACCATCTCTCTATCAGTTCCGGTTCATAAATTGGTTCGGTTCTTAAACTAGTTTAATCCGGTTTAGGTCTGTTTCACCCAAACCAGTATGGTTTTTCTCTTCCACTTTATTCTAAGGTTCCTTCCAAGGTTTATAAATTTCTTTGGGTTACAAGGGAGTTGAAATTTCTCTAATATTCCCATTCTCTGTCGGTTCTAGTTCATGAACCGACTCGATTCATAAACCGGTTCAATCCAGTTGGATCCGGTTCATCTAAATCGGTCTGGTTTTTCTCTTCCAATTTGTCCTAAGGTTATTTTCCATGGTTTTATGAACCCTTTGATTCGCCCGAGAGTTTTAAATTTCCAAATTGCCCATTTCTTGATAATCGGGTTTGTGAACCGGTTTGGTTTTTCTCACTCAGTTTGACCGGTTCTTTTCCCGGTTTTCCTCAGCTCAAAAGGGCGGGGTTTACAACTCTCCCCTCCTTTTAGGAGTTTTGTCCCGAAAACTTAATTATCAACCTTGCATGAGGAATCATTTCCTTTGATGTCCCTTTGGTGTTTGCTTAACATGCAACCTCTTCTCTTGTTCTTTCAATTAGCCCTTTTTATATCCTTCACTTAAGGAATTTTTTTCCTTTATATTATTTACTCCCTTCATGTAGTTTATCATAACTAGACATACCTTACTTCAGGGTATATTCTTAGATTCATATCTTTCTTTGCTTAGAGCACATTCTTGCCTTTGAGGTTTTGTACTCAAGATTAGGAATTCCAAGATACCTAACCATTACCGTGTCTAGTTAACCCCTTGGTCGTTGAAACCTTTACCTCGATGTTCTTTCAGGCATTACGTACTTGTTTCCATGGTTTTCTTTATTATCAATTTTTCGTCCAATTTTGACCCTTCCTCCATTCGTTGTCTATTATAACTTCGGTCCAAATTTTTATATTTGACCTCGTCATGCTTATTAGCCGACTCTTCCTTACTTTGAGTCATATTCTCCTCAGGATTGTTAGGCTTACATGCCCCTTACATCATGGCATTTTCTAGGACCTGTCTCTGTCCATTAGATTTCTAGAACATCTCCTTGAAGGTCTCTCTTAGCTTTTCGACCTTTTAGGGATCGTATAACTTCATCACTCTTTTCTTTTGATAGCATTCCTCAACTATCCTTTTTACCGTTATCCTCTCATCCATCATGCCTTTGAAGTTATGTCTCACATAACCGCATGGATTTCTATTACCTACTCATCCTTTTCCAATGTTTTTATTGGGTCCTTTTAATTCCAATCATTCGGTTTCTTGATGATTATTAACATACAAGGATTTTCCCTTCTTATGTCCTTTCTCTTCTTTAGTGGCATCCTTTATTCGAGGACTTCCTTTTTCCTTAATCCACTCTTACTAGCTCGTGACCATTTCACGATTCATTATTTCAAGTTGATTTCTTTTTGGTCGATGTATTGATTGTTTTGTTTGAGGAATTCCCTTCTTACGATTTCATTCTCTACTATATTCCTCAAAGTAGAGGTTTTAACCTTAAGAGTTACATGTTCAACCTTCTTACCATCCTTTGGAGATACCTTCCTTTATTTCCTTACACCTTCTCCCCACCCAAGTCTCATGCGCATGAAGCTACGTCAAGCTTCCCTGACTGCTAGCACGACAAATTGCCCTTATCTCCATCAGGTCATCTAGTAGCCACTAGGATGCATCACTACCCCTCTTGGGTGTCTTGATGGTCCCAAACCTCAGTGCATGCATAAAACAATAATTTTCCTCATAAAACATTTAATCCTTGGTGCCATTGGTCCAATGGCCCCGACCCTCAACTCGACCTGCAGTTGTTTGTCTCGATTGGTCCGTCGACCTATCTTGTCACACTACCGCCAGTCCATCAAGTATGTCGGTCATGTCTTTGTACCATCGCCAAATACATCATTCATTTAAAGTTTTCATGGCTTAATCACATGTTTATTTACAAGCTCCTACTCATGCCAACTAGCCTTGGGACCATTGTATGAGATTTTCAAAATCGGGCATTCTAGCCCCCAAGTTCCAAAATCGAGGCCTTTGACCTATCTAAGCTATTTGAGCTCCCGTCAAGAAAGTCTACCAAAAATTTTAAGAAGTGGCACACAGTTAGTGGAGAGCACTTCCGACAAAATAACCTTTTTATTTATTTATCACACCAACCAGGTGATGCGAATCTTGCCAATATGCTGACGACACCCTACACCAAATATGGCAAAGACCCCAAAACTTTCACGACGCAAGTATAAAAAGATGGAATATACCTTGTTTATGTGAGAAACAAGGTATGAGATATGTAGACATCACACCCAAATCCTCTAAGAAGAACTCTTAGAAAACCTTGGTGATAAGTCTTGATTGCTTGAATGCCACAGGTAAAAACCTGATAAGTTCAAAAGTTCTTTCAAGATAGAAAGAAGACAAAACCTCACAAGATTGAAATTTCAAAATGTCTCCTCCATTGTTGTGGAGTATGCCTTTTATAGGCATAGATAATAACTTAATATCCTAAAAAATAAGGAAAAATATCTATTATGGTTACATGCTAACCATATCTAATCTAAATATCTAGAATTTTTAATAACTAATTTAAAGATCTAAACTTAACTAATTAAAGATCTAATATTCTCATTTAATATCCTAAAATATTTATTATATTAATAAATCTCCTTATTAATTAAATCTGAACCTTCTCTTGGGCTCATCTATTGGGCTTCCACTTTAATTTTCTGCAATCTCTTTAATCAACCCATATAAAGCTTATTTGAATCTTTTAGCCCTTAACCTTGTGATTGGGCCCTCTTGCAGTCTCAAATGATTATTCATCTCATTTGGTGACAAACTATTCAGCTCTATTGTAGGTTCGGTTGATTGGACTTGTGAATTTGTAGTCCTTTTAGTCGGATTCACATCACTAGGTGTGATGACATCTCCGCTTACAACCGGTAAATAGGTTTTCCACTTCCTTATAGGATGTCTATCATGCCAACCGAGTATGATCTACTAACAACTGCTAAGTAGTTTTTCCATGTAATTTTCACATCATCCCATTCAGGTGTGATGTTAAAATCCCACTTAGTAGTGGTTTTTAATTTCGAGGTACTCATCATCCCAACCGAGTATGATGTGAAAATTCCCACTCACTCGATAATGTAGTGAATTCCTCTTAACCGGCTTTTTGCCTTCACGCAAGCTTGTCTTTGCTGGCGTTCCCAGTACTTCATGTTCCTACATGATATAAAAATCCTTGTTCATTATCCTTTAGCCTAATAGCCTTCATTCATCACGAATGAATAAAATGCCCAAGCTTTTAGTTATTTGCATTTAGCTCCCTAATACCAATTTTCCCCCAAATTGAGTCCCGAAACTTCTAAAATTTACTTTGGAACACAATTTATCCAAAATCACAAAAAAGGGTGCAAGTTTCCCAGTTTTCCAATTTGGTCCTCAACTTTTCAAAAATTACTATTTTGCCTCTACTTTGCAAAAATGGAAAATTTGACCCCAATAATTCCAAAAATCAACCAATTGGTCCTCTAACATCTTTTCCATGCCCAATTGGCCCTCAATTTTGGAAAATTGCACTTTAGTCCCTCGAATTTTTAAAATCCCTAATTTCCCCAAAATTTCCCCCTTTCATAGTGGACAAATTTGATTTCATCAAATTAACTGATCAATCGAGGTTAATTGTTGAAATTGAAGGTAAAATTGAGTTACTACACTTCCACGCAATTGAATGGAACTTTGAATCGCGTCATTTGGGTTCGATTTGAGCTCAAACAGAACTTTATCGGAAAAATGGACTTAGAGAGAGAAAGCTTCAAAAGCTTACCATTGGGGTGCGGCGATCCGAGCTTTCAATCTGGGCAGATAGCTCTTGTACTAAGGTTCCTTCTAGGATCAAGAATCACATCAATTCATGTCGAATTGAGGGAGAATTTGGTCGGTGAAGTTTCATCTGTTCTCTCTCTAACACTATTTGAAAATTACCAAGGGGAGCCAAATTCGCTTACCTTTCCATTCTAATTCGGTCATATGAGAGCTGTGGAAATGTTGGGAGTGCTTGTTTTGGCCTAAGAATGGCTCAAATTGGCCATTTTTAGCTTAGCTGAAACATGACAACTTTAGTCCACCGGAGCTGCTTCACAGTTCTATCATGTTGGCGCTTCTCTGTTGATCCTCGGAGCAAATGGAGATTACCGTTAGGTAGTTGACTTCTCCCCAAATATAATGAACCCAACCTTGCCTTCTTTTTCTTAGAAAAACCCCAATATTGGAATTCTGATTCGAGCTTCACTAAAAAATGGAGCAGTAGGGAGAGAAGAGTTTTTAGGTGTGAGAGGATAAATGAGGATGAACTCTTTATATAGGATGCTTGAGAACTTCTTAGTCGTCTGATTGGTGCCTTTATGGAGGTCATTCATTGCTTAAAAATCCCTGGCCAGAGACTTTTCATCTCCGTCGGCGCTGCTCAATTTTTTGGCGAGTGAACAGTACTATCATCTGAAGGAAGAAGATGACAATTGTTCTGAACCGGACCGGACTGGTCCGAACTAGGTTCAATGCTTAAACCAGCCGATTCAAGCCCGATTCAAAATTAAAAATTTTTAAATTCATCTAAATTCATTCTCTATCCAATGGTGGCTTCAATTCTAAAATTTGAATTTTCTAAGCCACCTAGAAAAATGAATTTAGAAATTAGTTTAATAGTGGTTCAAACCGGTTTAGTCTCGTTCACCTAAACCGGTCTAGTTTTCACATCCAATTCATCACAAAGTCCTTTTCCATGACTTTTATAACTCTTTAGCTCACTTGGGATTTATAAATTTCCTGATTTGCTGTTTCTCTATCGGTTGGGGTTCGTGAACCAGTTCGGTTCTTTCTCTTGGTTTTGACTGGTTCTTTCCCTAATTTTCTTATCCTGAAGGGGTGGGGTTTATAGAGGGGCTGAGTTTCTACAACTCAGTGAGCTGGTGTTAGGGTGAGTTTTCAAAATAATTCATAGCCTCTTTCTTGTTCCCATGTCTGTGAGTTTAACTTCCTCTTGAAATAAATCACTTCAATTCTTCCCCTTGCTCAGGATTTGTTTAGCATTCAATCACACGCCCTTTATAAAAAAGGGTTCAAACATTCACAAATGTAGTACACCGACTGCACCCACTTGAGGATCATAGCATATTTACTGTCCACCTTGATAGTAGTTTGTGACTTCTACCATGAGTCCAAGTGAACATTAATAGTTCGACCCTCATGCCTGAATCTTACTCTTTTTCCACTAGGGGATGAGTCCTCTTCTGACCCTGCCTCGATCTCAATGCGCCGCTCCGAGCTTCGAGACTCACTCAACGACAAAACTGCCCTTATTGCATCATGGTCATCCAATAACCCTTAGAACCAACACTACCCCATATTGGGTGCCTTGATGATTTCGTAACCGGTGCATGCACAAACAATAGTTTTAGGAATTATATCATTTATCTTTGGTGCTACCAGCCCAACGATCCCGACATCGGCTTCGGCTCCATAACTGCTATGCTCAATAGGTTCAACGACCTGGCTTCGGCTCAACAACTACTAGCCCATCGAGTTGATGGTCTAGTTTCAGCACAGTGGTGGTTCACACAATTAACCTATTATAAAAGGTTTTCATAGCTCATAAACTTACTTGTCTATGGGCTTTGACCTATGCCCATTGGCCTTGGGCCCACTTCATGAGTTATTCTAACATTGGACCTTGGGCCCTATCATTTTCAAAACCGAGGCTTTAGGCCCACTAGAGAAATTCCAGCTCTAAAAAACGTATCATAAAACGTTTAAGTAGTTTCATGCAGTCAATGGAGTCCATTCTTGGAAAATGGTTTTCAAAGTTGAAAACGGTGCTCATCACCCCGACCAGGTATGATGTTGGAAATTCTCACTCACTGGGTACTTAGACGCGTTCGTCCTAGCTGAATTCTAATCGTAAATGTGCTTCTCTGCACCAATACTCGCACGACCTATTTGTACAGGGTTCAAGTATTTTAACAAGGAAATTGGCATAAAAGACCTTTTACTTCCAAGTGTTTTCATATAGGTCCTTAATTTTCCAAAATTACCAGTTGGTCTTCACTTTCCTTAAAATTACCAATTAGTCCTCCACATTCCAAAAATTACCAATTGGCCCTTAATTTCATCAAAATTGTCAATTGTCCCTCAATTGGGAGTTAATTTCATAAAAATCCCCCAATTTTCCATTAATTACAATTTGGCCCCAAATTTTCCATAAATCCAAAACTTGCCCAATTTTGCCAAAAATTGTAATTTGACCCCAAAAATCTTATTTCATTCAATTGACTCCTTAAACTTTGATAATTGACCTCTTTCATGATCTCATTCATCTTCTCTATGTCTCCCTCGTCATTTCAAGCTTTAGCACGTTGAAAATGGCTAAAAATGATCTCAAATGGATCTTCATAAGAAAATCGGTCTAGAGAGAGAAAGCTTTAATTTTTGACAGGTGATGATCTGATAATTAGAGTTTTTTATTCCAATGGATTGCTCTCTTCCTGGAGATCCTTCCTGGATTGAACTGTGCTTCAATTGGTGGCATGAGTAGTGCGAATTTCATAATTAAGTTTTCAAGAAACCGACTATGAACAGTGAATTCCGGCGAAGGAAGATAGAGGGGACTTACCAATTTAGCTCAGGGAAGGTCAGGGAACTTATAGGGGTGGCCTAGGGAGCTTGTTTTGGCCAGAATTGGTCCAAGGATGGCTTGAAATGTGCTCGACCAGTTTAGGTTGCAGACCGTCGAGGAGCAACGGTATTGTGCAAGCTTATTGGTGCTTCTCTAACGATACTCGAGCTAAATGGAGGATCTCGTCATGTAGCTAACTTTTTCAAGATTCTAGAGAACCCAAATTCGACTTCAAAGGTGGAGAAAAGTGCCCAAATGCCTGTTAGGTCCCTAAAGTTATTTATCTTTAACTTTAAGTCCCCAAATGCCAGTTTTTCTGCATATTGAGTCCTGAAACTTTTAAAATTTATCTTGTGACCTCAATTTATTTAATTTCATAAAAAGGGGTTTAATTTCCCAAATTTTCAATTTGGTCACCCAACTTTTCCAAAATTACCATTTTGCCCTTCCTTTACAAAAATGGTAATTTTTTGCACCAAAAATTCTAAAATTCCTCAATTGGTCCTACAACATTATTTTCATGCCCAATTGACCCTCAATTTCATAAAATTGCATTTTGGTCCTTTGAATTTCGAAAATCCCCAATTTCAACTCTTCAACACTGTCGAATTTGATTTCATCAAATTGACCGAAGAAACACCTCTAATTGTTGAAATTGGAGTTAAAATTGAGTTCTTACATGTTCATACGATTCTAAGGAACTTTAAATCGCAGATTTTAACGCCGAAAAGAGCTCAAACGGAGCTTCGCCAGAAAATAGACTGTAGAGAGAGAATGTTTCGATTTCTCACCGGTGAGGGCACGATGGCGAGCTTTCGATCTGGGCAGACAGCTCTCATCTTGAGGTTTATCCTAGAATCAAGAATCACATCAATTGATGTCGAATTGAGTTTGAATTTCATTATTAAAATTCTATTGGTTCTCTCTCTAGCACCGACTGAAAAGTGTAGAGTGGAGCCGAATTGGCTTACCTTTCTGTCCTAATTTGGTCGTGGGAGGGCTGAGGAAGTGTTGGGAAGGCTTGGTTTGGCCTGAGGAGGGCTTGAAATGGCCAATTTCAACTTGGCTGAGATAGGGCAGCTTCGGTCCGCCGGAGTTGCTTCATTGTTCCATCATGTCAGCGCTTCTCCAGTGATTCTCGGATTGACTGGAGTTTGCTATCAGATAGCCGACTTCCCCCCGGTTCTAAAGGGCTCGACCTCTCCTTCAGAGGTTAAGAAAAATGTTTAAGTCGAAGCTCTGGTTTAAGTTTCACTGGGAAATGGAGCAGTAGAGAGAGAGAGAGAAGTGTTCAGGTGTGAGGAGAATGAATGGGGATGACCTCTTTATATAGGTGTAGAATTGTGTATTAAATGGGAGAGATTTGTTACTACTATTAATATTGCCATAAATTATTGGTATTAATTCTAATAATTTAATTTTTTATATTAAATTATTTATTTTAATTCCTATAATTAAATATATATTAATTTATGGCTATTTATGATAAGGCGTACGTTCGCATAAAAATTTTTTACCGAAATTTTGTGTTACAAAAAAAATCATACCTCCCAAGAGGACACCCATCCTCACACTACTCTCAGGCGAGCACGCTTAACTTTAGAGTTCTTATGGATTCTCATTCACCTAAACAAATTTGGTTTTTCTCTTCTTATTTGTCTTAAGTTTCTTTTCCAATGTTTAATGAACCCTTTAGATCACCTAGAAGTAAATTTCCAAATTGCTTGTTCCCAAATGATCGGTTTCGTGAACCGGTCAAAGCGAGTGAGAAAAATCGAACCAATTCACGAAATCGATCATTTGGGAACAAGCAATTTGGAAATTTACTTCTAGGTGATCCAAAGGGTTCATTAACCTTGGAAAAGAAACTTAAGACAAATAAGAAAAAAAAACCAAATTGGTTTAGGTGAACGAGAATCCATAAAAACTCTATAGTTAAGCCATAAATTAATATATATTAAAATATTATAATTAGTACTAATAATTTAATACCTAAATTAAATTATTGGAATTAATACAAATAATTTAATATCGAAATTAAATTATTAGAATTAATACCAATAATTTATGGCAATATTAATACTAGTAATAAATCTCTCCCATTTAATACACAGTTTTATACCTATATAAAGAGGTTATCCCCATTCATTCTCCTCACACCCGAACACTTCTCTCTCTCTCTCTCTCTCTATTGCTCCATTTCCTGGTTAAGCTTAAACGAGAGCTTCGACTTGAACATTTTTCTTAACCTCGGAAGGAGAGGTCGAGCTATTTAGAACCGGGGGGAAGTTAGCTATTTGATAGCAAACTCTAGTCAATCCAAGAATCACTACAGAAGCGCCAACATGAAGCAACTCCGGCGGACCGAAGCTGCCTTGTTTTGGCCGAGTTGAAATTGGCCATTTCGAGCCCTTATCAGGCTAAACCAAGCCTTCTCAACACTTCCTTAGCCCTCCCACGACCGAATTAGGACTGAAAGGTAAGCCAATTTAGCCTTACTAGGAAGTATGATTTTTTTGTAATCCGAAATTTCGGTCAAAAATTTTTATGCGAATGTACGCCTTATCATAAATAGCCATAAATTAATATATATTTAATTATTGTAATTAATACCAATAATTTAATACCTAAATTAAGTTATTAGAATTAATACAAATAATTAAATATCAAAATTAAATTATTGAAATTAATACCAATAATTTATAGCAATATTAATACTAGTAATAAATCTCTCCCATTTAATACACGGTTTTACAACTATATAAAAAGGTCATCCCAATTCATTCTCCCCACACCCAAACACTTCTCTCTCTCTCTCTCTCTACTGCTCCATTTCCCGGTGAAGCTTAAACCAGAGCTTTGACTTGAATATTTTTCTTAATCTCGGAAGGAGAGGTCGGGCTCTTTAAAACTAGGGGAAAGTCAACTATCTGATAGCAAACTCTAGTTAATCCGAGAATCACTAGAGAAGCACCGACATGATGGAAAAGTGAAGCAACTCCGGCGGACAGAAGCTACCCTATTTCGGCCGAGTTGAAATTAGCCATTTTGAGCCCTCCTCAGGCCAAAACAAGCCTTCCCAACACTTCCTCAGCCCTCCCACAACTGAATTAAGACTGAAAGGTAAGCCAACTCAGCCCTCCTGGGAAGTATGATTTTTTTTTGTAACCCGAAATTTCGGTCAAAAATTTTTATGCGAACATACGCCTTATCATAAATAGCCATAAATTAATATATATATATATAATTATTGTAATTAATACCAATAATTTAATACCTAAATTAAATTATTGAAATTAATACAAATAATTTAATATCAAAAATAAATTATTGGAATTAATACCAATAATTTATGGCAATAATAATGCTAGTAATAAATCTCTATCATTGAATAGATGATTTTACACCTATATAAATAGGTCATCCCCATTCATTCTCCTCACACCCGAACACTTCTCTCTCTCTCTACTGCTCCATTTCACGGTAAAGCTTAAACTAGAGCTTCGACTTGAACATTTTTCTTAACCTCGGAAGGAGAGGTCGGGCTCTTTAGAACCGGGGGAAAGTCAACTATCTGATAGCAAACTCTAGTCAATCCGAGAATCACTGGAGAAGTGTCAACATGATGGAATAATGAAGCAGCTCCGGCGAACCGAAGCTACCCTATTTCGACCGAGTTGAAATTGGACATTTCGAGCCCTCCTCAGGCCAAACCAAGCCTTCTTAACATGTTCTCAGCCCTCCCACGACCGAATTAGTACTGAAAGGTAAGCCAATTCGACTCTCTTCTACAATTTCTAGCTAGTGATAGAGAGAGAACCGGCAGAATATCAATAATGAAATTCTAACTTAATTCGGCATCAATTGATACAATTCTTGATTCTAGGATGAAACTCAAGATGAGAGCTAACTACCCAGATCGAAAGCTCGGACTGCCATGCCCTCACCGGTGAGAAATCGAAGCTTTCTCTCTCAACAGTCTGTTTTCCAGTGAAGCTCCGTTTGAGCTCGTTCCGGCATTAAAATCTATGATTTAGAGTTCCTTAGAATTGTATGAACATGTAGGAACTCAATTTCAACTCCACTTTCAATAATTACATGTGTTTCATCGGTCAATTTGATGAAATCAAATTCGACAGTGCTGAAGAGTTGAAATTAGGGGAAAATTGGGGAAAATTGGGGAAAATTGGGGATTTTCATAATTTAAAGGACCGAAATGCAATTTTATAAAATTAAGGGTTAATTGGGCATGAAAATAATGTTAGAGGACCAATTGAGGAATTTTTGAATTTTTGGGGCAAAATTTGCCATTTTTGTAAAGGAAGGGCAAAATGGTAATTTTAGAAAAGTTGGGAGACCAAATTGGAAATTTGGGAAATTAAACCCCTTTTTGTGAAATTGAATAAATTAAGGTCCCAAGATAAATTTTAAAAGTTTCGGGACTTAATTTGAGGAAAAATCGGCATTTGGGGACTTAAAGTTAAAGAGAAATAAATTTAGGGACCTAATTGCAAATAACTAAAAAGTTTGGGTTTTCTCATTCATTGGAAATGAATGAAGGTTGTTAAGTCAAGTTATAGTGAACAAGGATGTTCATATCGTGTAGGAACATGAAGTACCGGGAACGCCAGCATGGACGTGCTCGTGTGAATACAAATAACTGGTCTAGTGGAATTCACTACTTTAATGGGTGAGTGGGTTTACAAACATCATACCCGATTTGGATGATGAGCACAACTTAAAATTGAAAACTACTTACCGATTGTGAGTGGGATTATATATCATACCCGATTGGGAATGATAAGTGCCTCAATATAAAAACTCATTGTTTAGTGGTATTTTAATCATTACCACTTAGAGAAAGTGATGTGAAAATTATGCAGAAAAACTATTTACCGATTGTAAGTAGATCATACCGGGTTGGTATGATGAGACTTCCTAGAAGGAAGTTGAAAACCCGTTCATCAGTTATGAACGGAGACATCCTTATACCGGTTGTTATAATGGACAGTGAAAACCTATTTTGTTGGAAGTGTTCTCCCCTGACTATGTGTCAATGCTTAAACTATTTGGTAGACCTTCTTGACAGGAGCTCGAATA
Source organism: Trapa bicornis (assembly GCA_030064425.1). Classification (NCBI taxonomy): domain Eukaryota; kingdom Viridiplantae; phylum Streptophyta; class Magnoliopsida; order Myrtales; family Lythraceae; genus Trapa; species Trapa bicornis. The sequence continues at coordinate 8,393,033 of CM057761.1, read as the reverse complement.
GATCTTATAGGTCAGGGGCCTCAGTTTTGGAACTTGTAAACGAACATGATATATGTGCCATAAAAGTTAATAAGTGAATTGTTTGGCTATGGTACCAAGATAGGATCGACATGCTCAGTCAACTAGCGGCAGTGCGACATGACAGGTCGACAGACTAGTCAAGACAAACAACTGCGTGTTGAGTTGAGAGTCAGGGTCGTTGGACCAGTGGCACTACAGATTATATGGCAATATGAGAAAACATTATTTGTGCATGCACTATGAGTACGATATCATAAAGATGCCCATGAGGGGTAGTGATGCGTCCTAAGGGCACTGGACGACCTGGTGGCTATAAGGGCAGTTCGTCGTTCCAGGTGTCTGTGCGAAATTTGGAGTTGCACCAAGTGCATGAGATCGGGGTGGGGATAGGATGAGGTCTCTGTCCTCATATGGACACGAAGAAGTGATTTCGAGATCGAGGGTTGGATTTCGTGTACATCCACTCATTCCCAGGGTAGTAGTGGTGGTGCTTCTATCTGAGTGGCAGGAAAAGTCGCTCCGAAGCCACTAGCGGGTTTAGTAGTGATACTGACTTGCGAATGTGTATAACCTTCATGATGAAGGATGTGTGTTGGGTGATGACACACCGTGTTAACTAAGAAATAATGGAAAAAACTCCAAATTTTTAAATGAACGGATTATTTAATAGAAAGGAGTTTGGCACACTCCATATAAATATTTTTTTAAAGTCAAAATATTTGAATCCCATTCACTGAGTAGTCGTACTCATCCCCTCCCTTATATCCCTTTTAGGAGATTTCGGAAAGCCTACCCTTAAAGACCATCAACTAAGACGCCTGTGAGACAGGTATGATGAATTTAAAATGTTATGTAGTTTTTATTATGTTATTCCAGGAAAAAGGTGCATGTTTAAAGGACGCCTTACTCTTTACGGTTTAGGATAAGGGGAAACCCTTTAATAAATCGGAAGAGTGGCGGGTTGTTCACGGAGATTCGACCAAATTGGGTCGGGGTGTGACAAAGTCCCTCCAATGCCACAAGTGGGTTCAGTGGACGTACTGGCCTGCAATTGTGTGATTCACCTTCATGATGAAGGATGTGTGTTGGGTGATGACACACCATGATTAATAAGAAATGGTGATAAAAACAAGAGATTTGAAATGAAAGGATTTTTTAAAGAAAATAAGAAGTCTGACACACTCTAATACAAATCTTTTTCTTAAAAGTTAAATTTCGAAAACCCATTCACTGAGTAGTTGTACTCATCCCCTCCCTTATATCCCTTTTCAGGTAGACGAAGGAAAACCTACCCAAGACTTCTTGTTAGTTACACCTACATGGCAGGTATGAAAAGTTAAAATTTTATGCAAGTTTGGATTTATGTTAGTATAGGAAAGGTGCAGGTTTAAAGGACGCCTTACTCTTTATGGTTTGTAACAAGGGGAAACCCTTAAATAAACTGGGAGAGTGGCGTGTTGATCATGGGGATCCAACCAAACTGGGTCAAGATGTGACATAAAGGGTTTTGAAGGACGTGTGTGGTGGGTTGTATGGGACCATCGGTTGTGGAACGGGTCGGGGCTTGACACGTAGATACTAGAGGGTTAGGGATGCACAAAGTAATGAGGATAAAGCAAGTAAGAGATATACATACGTGGAATGCGTAAGTCATTTAATAAGTGAATAGTGTTCTAAAGGTTTCAAACTACAAAACAAGTGACAAACAAAACACTGGTAAAACGACAATCATGAAGGTAACAACAAAATAACTAATTGATGGTTTCCCAATTTATAGAAATGGATGAGTTACGTACTAGAAGGGAGATATATTTCTCATTCGTCAAGGTCTAGTGCACATAGGACTCATAGAGCCCTTAACCTATGGGACTAAGGCTCAAAATAGAAAATACTATTTGTTTTTCGATGGAGATTTGAAACTTTTCATTAGAGTGTGGTGCCCCAAAAGTAGTTTAACAAGAACCCGAGAATACAATAATTGATAAGTAGTAAACTACAACTTTCGTAAGCAGGGTAGGAGGCTGCCTTGGAAGGTCAATGGCTGATGAATATCTTCCCGCCTTCACCCTCATCTCCGTTCCCTCCACCTACAATGGTTTGGGGGAGGGGTCAGCTCATAGCTCTGTGAGTGGGACATTAAATGTAAACCCCGTCCTTTGATAATAAGAAAAATCGGGAAAAGAATCGGTCATTTACAAAGAGAAAACTAAGTCAATTTTTAAACCGTAAACGGTAGAGAAAGGGCAAACTGGGAAATTTATAAACCCTGAGTGACCTAAAGAGTCATAAAAGTCATGGAAAAGGACTTTAGGATAAATTCGAAGAGAAAACCAAACCGATTCAGGTGAACCGGACCTGAACCGGTTTGAACCACTATTGAACCGATTTCTAAATTAATTTTTCTAGGAGGCTTAGAAAATTTAAATTGGAGAATTAAAGCCACCCTTGGATAGAGAATGAATTTAGATGAATTTAGAAATTTTTAATTTTGAAAAACTCGGTCGAATTAGACATGAACCGGTCGGTTTAAGCATTGAACCCGATTCGAACCGGTACGGTCCGGTTCAGAATAGTGTCATCTTCTTCCTTCAAATTATAACACTTTTCACTAACAAGAAAAGTGAGCAGTGCCAGCAAAGATGAAAAGTCTCTATACAGGGCATTTTTTGCCTTGAGTGATCACCATAAAGTCACCAATTAGACAACCAAGGAGTTCCTGAGCTTCCTATATAAAGAGCCCATCCTCATTTATCCTCCTCACACCTGAAAAGTCCTCTCTCTCTCTCCTGCTCCAATTTTCAGTGAAGCTCAAACAAAATCTCCCACTTAGGCATTTTTCTGAGCCAAATAAGGCAAGGTCGGGTTCCTTAGATTCGGGGAGAAGTCAGCTCGTCGGCGTAATCGAACAGTGAAGCAGCTTTGGTGGACCGAAGTTGCCCTATTTTAGCTGAGCTAAACACAACCAATTTGAGCCCTTCTCAGGCCAAATCAAGCTCTCCCAACACTTCCACAGGCCTCACATGATCGAATTAGAGTGGAAAGGTAAGCCAATTTGGCTCCCCTTTGTAATTTCTTATCAGTGTTAGAGAGAGAACCGATAAAATGTCACTGACCAAATTCTCCCTCAATTCGATATGAATTGATGCAATTCTTGATCCTATGAGGAACCTCAGGATGAGAGTTATCTGCCCCGATCAAAAGCTCGGATTGTCGCACTCCCAATGGTAAGCTTTCGAAGATTTCTCTCTCTAAGTCCAATTTTCCAACAAAGCTCTGTTTGAGCTCAATTCAGATCCAAATGACGCGATTCAAAGTTCCATTGAATTGTGGGGAAGTGTAAGAACTCAATTTTACCTTCAATTTCAAAAATTAACCTTGATTGATTGGTCAATTTAATGAAATCAAATTCGACTAGTTTGAAAGGGGGAAATTGGGGGAAATTTGGGAATTTCATAAAATTGAGGGACCAATGTGTAATTTCCAAAAATTGAGAGCCAATTGGCCATGAAAAAGATGTTGGAGGACCAATTGGTCAATTTTTGGAATTATTGGGGTCAAATTGCCATTTTTGTAAAGTAGGGGCAAAATGGTAATTTTTGAAAAGTTGGGGACCAAATTAGAAATTTGAGAAACTTGAACCCCTTTTATGATTTTGAATAAATTGAGGATCCAAAGTGGATTTTAGAAGACTCGGGACTCAATTTGGAAAAAATTAGAATTAGGGACCTAAAGTTAAAGAAAAAGAACTTTAGGGACCTAAATGTAAATAATTAAAAGTTTAGGCATTTTGTTCATTCGTGAGTAATGAAGGCTATTAGGGCAAATGTTAATGAACAAGTTTGTTCATATCGTGTAGGAACATGAATGACCAGGAACACCAGCAAGTATAAGCTCGTGTGAAGGCAAAAAGCCGCTTTAGGGGAAAATACACTGCACTTATCGGATGAGTGAGATTTTTCACATCATACCTGGTTGGGATGATGAGTACTTCGGAATGAAAAATCACTTCTATGTGGAATTTTGACATCACACCTGGTTGGAGTGATGTGGAAACTACGTGGAAAAACTACTTACCGGTTGTAAGTTGATCACACCCGGTTGGTATGATGAACTTCCTAGAAGGAAGTGGAAAACCCACTTACCGGTTGTAAGCGGAGATGTCATCACACCCAGTCGATGTGATGGACAAGTGGAAAAGTTATTTTGTCATAAGTGATCTCTCCTGACTGTGTGCCAATGTTTAAAAATTTTGGGAGACCTTATTGATGAGAGCTCAAATAGCTCAAATAGTCTAAAGGCCTCGATTTTGGAACTTGGAGGCTAAAATGCCCGGTTTTGAAAATCTCGTACAATGGACCAATGTCCAGTTGGCACAAGCAGGAGCTCGTAAACAAACATGAGATTATAAAAGCCATGAAAATTCCTAATAAATGGATTATGTGATTTGGCCATGGTACCAAGATAGGATCGACATACTCGATGTACTAGCGGCAGTGCGACAGGACCAGGTCAACGGATCGGGCTTGACAAACAACTACAGGTCGAGTTGAGAGTCGGGGTCATTGGACCAGTGGCACCAAAGATTAATGGCTTATTGGAAAAACTTTGTTTGTGCATGCACTTGAGGTTCGGGAACATCAAAACGCCCAAGAGGGGTAGTGATGCATCCTAGGGGCTACTTGATGGAATGGTGGAGATAAGGGTAGTTTGTCGTGCCAGCAATCAGGGAAGCTCGACATAGCTTCATGAGCATGAGACTAAGGTGGGGTCGGGATGAGGTCTCCGTCCTCCTACGGACATGGAATTGATTTCGGATTTGAGGGTCAAATGTCACAAACATCCACTCAAACCTAGGGTAGAAGTGGACAGGCTTCTATTTAGGTGGCCAGTAAAGTCGCTCCGAGACCACAGGTGGGTGTAGTGGATGGGTTGCCCTACGAATGTGTGATCCCTTCCTAATGAAGGGCGTGTGTTGAATGTTAAACACACCTAATGTGGAAAATGAGGAAAAAGGGTTTTGAATAATTTGAAACTCAAGGAAAGAATGGTTTTAAAGAAAATAAGGAGTATGACACTGCAATTCAAACTATTTTATAGAAACTCATGTTTCCAAACACCCATTTATTGAGTTGTCGAACTCACCCCCCTCCCTTTACCCATTTTTAGGTAACTGGGAGAAAAACCTACCTACAGAAATTTCGCTAGCTAAACCTACAAGACATGTATGTAAGTTTAAATTATTCAATTATGAATAATGTTATTCCAGGAAAGGTACAAGTATAAAGGATGCCTTACTCCTCATAGTTTAAAGAAGGGAAAATCCTTAATAAACCAAGAGAGTGGCAGGTTGCTCACGGGGATCCGACCAAACTGAGTCGGGACATGACACTAACGTCGTGCCGCTACATGGCTTACGACCTAGATCTTTCACATAAACCACCTAGCATGATATACTATCTACTTCACTCATATTTTCCTATACAAGTCCCATAGTTTATTTCGGCACTTGAGACACACATTTCAGGCCATCTGGATCATAGTCTAAGATACGGCTGAGCTATTTGAGGTCTCCTCCTTTTTATTCTTTTATTTCTATCACATAAAAGCAAATACCATGACTCTTTCACACACACACGCATGGTCTATGCTCAGGCGGCACTATTGAGCTACTCATAGCCCACGCCTCAACCCAGTAACTCAGGCCTGAACAATAACATGGCATACACTTGGATGACACTACCACGCTACTTACAGCCTACACCTCGACCTAACAACTCATGCATTAGCACAAAACAAAAGGGTACTCATGGCTCTAAACACACAATCACATTCCGTTTGGAATGGATCACCTCTCATGCAATCCCAAACAAAGAGCTAGAGTGTGGGAGGCATTACAGCTTCCATCACCATCACTCGACACCGCACACGTGCCTCCTTTTTCTAGCTCGGTGCCTTAGCACCTTGAGCTACACAGACCCCCAAACAACACACACTTGTGTATACTCATGGCAATCTTTTCACATTCATGGATGTCGATGGCGTATCCTCACCCATCACATTGTATACTTTGGTTGTACCCTGCTACCACGCAAGCTAGTATATGTATAACTCAATTATCCCTAGTTGCTACGCATGGATGTATACATGAAACCTGGGTGATCTGGAAGTATCACTTACACCCTCCTTACTTCACTTCCAGTCTTACCCCAGGCATTGTTACTACCCATTCGGGCGTGCTGATGGTGCCAATTTTAGTTATCATGTCCCGACCCAATTTAGTCGAAACCCCTTAAGCAACCTACAACTCCCTTGGGTTTAAGAAGAACCACTACTTCTTAAGACCGCAAGGAGTCAGGTGAAATTCATGTTCTTATTCCCTTGAATAAAATTGTACAAAAACTCAATAGCTTAAAAAGCAATTTTTTAAGCGTGCCTGACTTTGGATTCATCTTCGTGGATTCTCTAATTTTAGTCTCTTTTTTTTCCTAAAAAAGGGTTAAAGGGAGGGATGAGTTTCTACAACTCAGTGGGCGGGTGCTGGGAGTAAGTTTCCAAAAAAAACCATTTAACAAATTCATTCTTAAAAACATTTCTTCCTTTTTGCTTATTATGTATGCATATCTCTTTTTAGCATTCCCCTTGCTCAAAAGGTGTTTAGAAAACATACATACGCCCTATATCATAAAGGGTACACACATTTGCAGGGCAGTCCCAGACTGCACCCATTTGGGGATCAGCGTGACTTTGTCGTCTACCCTGATAGAAGTCCTGGACTTCTACCCTAACTCTGAGTGGACGTCCTAGACGTCCGACCCTCAAACCTGAAATTCACTTCGTGTCCGTATGAGAACGGAGACCTCATCCTGACCCCACCCCAGTCTCATGCTCATGAAGCTCCTAAAGATTCTTGACTAACTGACATGACAAACCTGCCCTTATTACAACTAGGTCTTCCAATAGCCCTTGGAACCCATCACTACCCCTCATGGGTATCTCAATGGTCTCGAATCAGAGTGCATGCACAAATAATATTTTTTAGCATATTAGCCATCATATTTGGTACCGACGGTCCAACAGCCTCGACACTCAACTTGGCATGTAGTTTTTTGCCCGACCGGTCCGTCGACCCAGTCCTGGCACACTACCACTAGCCCATCGAGTATTGTCAGTCCTGATTTAGTAACGTGGTAAGTCACACAAAATTTTCAGTTTTTATGAGAGTTTTCATAGCTCTTATACTCATGTTTGTCTATGGGCTCTAGCCCGTGCCCATTGACCATGTGCCCACTTCACAAGTTTTTCAAAACTAGGCCTTAAGCCCAATAAGTTCAAAAAATAGGCCCCCGACCTATTGTAGCTATCTCAGTTCTCATCAGAAAAGTCTACCAAATGTTTTCAACATTGGAACACAGTGAGAGGAGATCATTTTTGAAAAATGGCTTTTAAATTCAAAATGCACTCATCACACCAACCAGGTATGATGTATAAATAAGCCCACTCACAAGTGTATTGTCATTTTTTAGAAAATGTGCTCATTATCCTAACATGGTATGACGTTTAAAATGTCTCACTCACCCGATAACTTTGACGTGTTCGTCTCTAGTCGACTTTCTAAGTCCAACTCGTGATCCCCTTTGCTCATGTTCTAGTCCAAGGTGTCCCTACATGGTTTGAGTATCTTTATAAGGAAGGGTTCGGCATAAAAATTTACCAATTGGCCCCAAACTTTCTGAAAATGGAGAATTGGTCCCAGTTCTTTCAATGATCAATTGGTCCTATAATACCTTCCTCTTTGCCAATTGACCATCAATTTTGAAAAATTGCACTAAGGTCCTTCGATTTTTCTAAATCCCCAAATTTTCCCCCAATTTCACCCCTTTCTACTAACCGAATTTGATTTCTTCAAATTGGCCTTTCAAATGGGGTTAATTGCTCCAATTTGTGATGTCAATCGGTCCCTTCACTTCCATACGATCCGATTGAGCTTTGAAATGGGGTTTTTGGGTCTGAAATGAGCTCAAAGGAAGCATATCCAAAAAACTGAAGGTAGAGAGAGAAAGCTCTGAGAACTTACTTCGGAGGTACGGCGGTCCGAGCTCTTGATTTAGGGAGGTAGCTCTCATCCTTAGGGTCTTTCTAGGATCAAGAATTGTTGAATTCATGTCAGGATCAGTGGGAGTTTAGTTACTGAAATTCAACATTTTCTCTCTCTAGAATCGAATTGCTCTAACGAAAAAGAGTCTAATTGGCTAACATTTTCCCTTTGAAAAGGTCGTCTAATGGCTATGGGGGCTAAGGGAGGGCTTGATTCGACTATAGGAGGTCTGAATTTTCCGAATTTAGATTAGGCAAAACAAGGTAGCTTTAGGACAGACGGAGCTGCGTCACTGTTTGGGCGCGTTGATGTTTCTCCAGCGATTCTCGGGTTGAGTGGAGGTTGTCGTCAAGTAGCTAACTTCCTTCAGAGTCTGTAGAGCCCGAATTCACCTTCGGATGTTGAGAGAAGTGCCCAAGTCGGGGCTCTAGTTTGAGTGTTGTCGAAAAACTGGACACTTCTTCTTCAGAGGATGTTTGAGGTGTGTAAAGGATGAAAGGAGGGGAGCTCTTTATATAGGGAGCTCGAGGACCCTCTGCTCTACTAGTTTCCATATTGGTCGAGCATATCCAGATCGGAAATTGCCCAAATCGGAGGGAATATTCCCTCATCGGAAAGGAAAGAAAAATATTGCCTCGATGAACAGTGTCATTGGACGAAGGATGAAGATGACACCATTCCACATGTGCGGACTTGCAATGTGGTGGCACGTGATTAGCTGGTTCAGCAGACATGGTGATCCAACTCAATCATCGCATTAGTTGTTGACCAGTTGACTAAACATATGACAACCTCCCATTGACTGCTCATGTCTGTGTGGCTGCTGATTGGGCATCCGTTGACCGTTGATCAGACATGTGTCCTTCCCTGATTGGTCAGCACTGACGGGGCACGCTTTTCCATGCATCGTGCGTTGATTGATTGCACGTGCTGACTGGGTGCTGACCTATCGGTGGTCCGTTGACCGGCTGGACTATTGATCGGTTCGGTCCGATCGGGTTCGATGACCCGAAAATAAAAATCGGTCGGTCCAGGCCCGATTCGACTGGTTTTCTAAAAATTAAAATTTTCTAAATTAATCTAAATTTATTTTCTATCAAATGGTGGCATCAATTTACCAAATTGATCTTTTTAAGCCACCTAGAAAAATGAATTATTGAACCAGTTTACCATGGTTCAACTCGGTTCAATCCAGTTCAGGTCCGACTCACCTTGAACCTGTCTAATTTTCTCATCCAATTTCCTTCATGGTTCTTCCCCATGATTTTTATGACTTCTTGGTAGCTTTGGATTTTTAATTTTCCCATTTTAACCCTTCTTTATCATTTTGGCTTACTAAATGGCTTGGTTTTCTCATAAAAATTGTCCAGTTCTTGTCTCGGTTTCATTGGTCTGAGAGGACGGGTTTCACGCTAACAATCACGGGTATATATACTGTTAAATCAATAAAACACTTATGACTTTAAGTACTAATCATGGCCAATCGTCGTAACTATGCCACTCACACAATGTTACTGGGAGCTTGTGCAACACATGCTATCTCCCCCCGCACTTTGCATACCAAATGCCTTCCACAATTTTTCATGCTAGAAGCGTGCTTAAAACATGGGAGGCTGGAACTCTCCAGAGTCACCCATTTTCATTTGATGAATGCATAAACAACAATAGCGCAATTCTACATGAGTCGACATCCCTTTTCAAGCAATCAATCCAACGGCCCCAAGCTTGGGTTTCACTGCATAAACCCAACCCAATTACAATCAAATCAAGCATATCACACACACATCAGGAGTCTAACCTTCAACGGTCCTCTCCCCAATTCATGCAAGGCTCTTAAGGCAAAACATACAATTTTTCCCTCGATTTCTAAAAAATTGACATTTATCTCACACCTTAGGTCTCACGATATGTTCTTACTCATACCTTTTTAAAGGATATTTGATTTAGTGGACATGTTTTACCGATTTACACTTCTTATATGAGTTATCAAAGATTAGCTTGCTACTCAGAACATACCATGGAAGGTTACAACCTCAATCTATTTCACTAATGGCCCAAAGCAGCTTTACCGTCCACCCTATTGAAAGGCCACAACCTCCACCACATTGTTTGTGTGAGCAGCATTGCCCAACCCCTAGATATCATCGATTCTTTTATCCACTATTGAGGGACGAGACCTTTACCCCTTCTTCCTCAGTCTCAATGAACCAACACTACCCCGTATAGGGCGTCTATTTGGTTCCATACAATTACAATCACAAATAAATGTTTTTTTTATTTAAGACTTTTATATTTGCACTGCTAGCACAACATGCTTCGACCTGATTTTGGCTCATCAGCTTCAACAAACATTATGAAATTGTTATAATTTTATTAGGCTCTTAAATCATATCTTATTTATGGGGTAGGACCAATTTTCCATTGGTATTGGGCCCACTTGTATGAGTTTTCAAAATATGGCCTTAGGCCCATTTCACTTTTCAAAACCGTGACTAGGAAACATAAGTGTTATATGTAAATAAATCATAGATGATAAAGATTATAATGATGTTTAAAATCGAAAAACCTTTAAAAATATACGATTTATCAAATGCATGACAGTGACAACCACATCAGACCAATGATGTGTGGGTACATGTCACACCCCATCCCGATTTGGATAAAACCCTCTGAACAACACGCCACTTCTCCAAACACTATAATATGAACCATTTCCATTATAATATTATTGACAAAAAGTAAGGCTCAAGACAAAAAGGAAAATAGTGAATCATATAAATTTTCTAAAAATTTGTTAGAATAGATTATGCAGTACATAAATATTTTAAATAAACTTTTTAAATACCATGTTGGTAACTCATACTCTAACATTTTACGCGATATGTTTGGAACTTGTAAGGGGCAAGGGAGGGGGTGAGTTTATAACTCAGTGAGTAGGGTTTATATGACATCATCACTTACTGTTTGTAATTCAACATGTACTCAAATAGAACTTTCATTTTCTTTTAAAATGGGTTTATTTGCCCTGATAAAACAAGACACCACTTGTCTCAACTTTAGAAAAAGGGTTTTCATATAAGTTTTTTACATATTCCCCCTGAGATTAAGGTAGTTTCGTTTCTAGTTGGAAAAATTTTCATAATTAGTTATGATAGTCTTACCATGGGTTTGTATCACACAAACACACTTTCTCATTAAATAGATCAAACTCTTATTTTCACCCAAGTCCTCCATTTTCCCTTAATTGTGATCCGACCCCCAATTTCCCAAAAATCCCAATTTCGCCCAATTTTCCTCTAAAATTGCACTTTAATGCTCATTCCAATTTGGATCCCCTAAGTTTAACTTATTTTCATTCTAGTCCCCGACCATTAACCCATAACCAAAATATCTCCAGAAATTATGAAATTAAGTGGAGAGGTCCTCCTAGCCTCCCTTGTCACGCCCCGACCCGGTTTGGTCGAAGTCCGTGATCAACCCACCACCCTTCCTTGGGCCATTCAGGTACATCTACTCGAATGAGGCAAGGAAGGTGAAGGCATGTCCACATTCGAACCCTTACTTAAGTTGGGGGTAGGAAGCGTACCTTAAGGGCTTGAGCGTATCTGGAACTTCCTGTTGGGGTAATGTCCTACAAAGGGGTTGAGGGAGGGGGTGAGCTCGACAACTCAGTGAGGGGAAGCTTACTATAACGGTTTACTTGAATTTATCTTATATTTATTTCCATTTCACACATTCACAAAATCAACAACCGCCCTCCTATCATAGGAGGGATCACACGTTCGTAGAATGGTTCTCGACCGTGCCACTTGTGGACCAGAGCTATAAACCCCGCACATTTGAGTTAAGGAAAATTGGGAAAAGAACCGGTCAAACCGAATAAGAAAACCAAGCCGGTTTACATTTGGGAATAAGCAATATGGAAATTTACAACTTTCAGCTGATCCAAAAGGTTCATTAAACCTTGGAAAAGAAACTTAAGACAAACTAGAAAACAAAAATCAAATTGGTTTAGGTGAACTAGATTCCATAAGAACTTCAAAGTAAAGCGTGCATGCCTGAGAGTAGTGTGAGGATGGGTGACTTCCTAGGAAGTATGATTTTTTGTAACCTGAAATTTCGGTCAAAAATTTTTATGCGAACGTACGGCTTATCATAAATAGCCAAAAATTAATATATATTTAATTATTGTAATTAATACCAATAATTTAATACCTAAATTAAATTATTGGAATTAATACAAATAATTTAATACTGAAATTAAATTATTGGAATTAATACCAATAATTTATGGCAATATTAATACTACTAATAAATCTCACCCATTTAATACATGGGTTTTATGCCTATATAAAGAGGTAATCCCCATTTCATTTTCCTCACACCTTAACACTTCTCTCTCTCTCTCTACTGCTCCATTTCCTGATAAAGCTCGAATTAGAGCTTCGATTTGAACAAAGGTCGGGCTCTTTAGAACCGGGGAGAAGATAACTATCTGATAGCAAACTACAGTCAATCCGAGAATCGTTGGAGAAGCGCCGACATGATGGAATAGTGAAGCAACTCCGACGGACCGAAGCTGCCCTATTTTGGCCAAGCTAAAATCGGCCATTTCAAGACCTCCTCAAGCCAACCAAGCCCTCCCAATATTTCCTCAGCCTTTCCACGACCGAATTAGGACCGAAAGATAAGCCAATTCGGCTCCCCTTTACAATTTTTGATCGGTGCTAGATAGAGAGTCGACCGAATTTCAATGACGAGATTCTAATCCAATTTTGCATCAATTGATGTAATTCTTGATTCTAGGATGAATCTCAAGACGAGACCTATCTGCCCAGATCGAAAGCTCGGACCGTCGTGCCTTCACCGGTGAGTAATCAAAGCTTTCTCTCTCTACAGTCTATTTTCCGACGAAGCTCCATTTGAGCTCGTTCCGATGTTAAAATCTGCGATTCAAAGTTTTTTAGAATCGTATGAACATGCAGGAACTCAATTTCAACTCCAATTTCAATAATTAGAAGTGTTTAATCGATCAATTTGATGAAATCAAATTCGGTAGTGTTGAAGAGTTGAAATTGGGCAAAAATTTGGGGATTTTCGAAATTCAAAGGGCCAAAATACAATTTTATGAAATTGAGGGTCAATGGGGCAAAACTTACCATTTTTGAAAAATAAGGGGAAAATGGTAATTTTGGAAAAATTGGAGGACCAAATTGGAAATTTGGGAAATTAAACCCTTTTTTGGTGAAATTGAATAAATTGAGGTCCCAGTATAAATTTTAAAAGTTACGGGACTCAATTTGAGGAAAAACCGACATTAGGGACTTAAAGTTAAAGAGAAATAACTTTAGGGACCTAATTGCAAATAACTAAAAGTTTGGGTTTTCCCATTCATTGGAAATGAATGAAGGTTGTTATGCCGAGTAATAATGAACAAGGTTGTTCATATCGTGTAGGAATGCGAAATACCGGGAACGCCAACAAGGATAAGCTCGCGTGAATACAAAGAACTGGTCTAGTGGAATTCACGGCATTAACGGATGAGTGGGTTTACTAACATCATACCCGGTTGGGATGATGAGCACAAATTCAAGATAAAAACCACTTACCGGTTGTGGGTGGAAATTTTATATCATACCCAGTAGGGGGTGATAAGTAACTCGGTATAAAAACCCACTGTTTAGTGGTATTTTAATCATCACCACTTAGAGAAAGTGATGTGAAAATTATACGGAAAAACAACTTATCGGTTGTAAGTAGATCATACCCGATTGGTATGATGAGACTTCCTCGAATGAAGTTGAAAACCCGTTCATTGGTTATGAACGGAGATGTCCTTATGCTAGTCGGTATAATGGACAGTAAAAACCTATTTTGTCGGAAGTGTTCTCCCCTTATTGTGTGCCAATGCTTAAACTATTTAGGAGACCTTCTTGACGGGAGCTCGAATAGCTCTTATAGGCCGTGGGCCTCAGTTTTGGAACTTGAGGGCTAGAATGCCCAGATTTTTGAAAATCTCGTACAGAACAGTGGTTTAGCCCATCAAGCTCGACAACTCAGCTTGGCTCGATGGGTTTCACACAAGTTCCCATTATTCAAGTATTTTAGCCTCATGTATCACATGTCTGTTTTAGACGGGTCCATGCCCGTATCCACCGGCCTTGGGCCCACTAGCATCTCGAGTATAAGCCCGGAATTAGCTCCCAAATATTTTAAGCAGAGTCACCCAGTCAGAGGAGGCTAATTCCGAGAAAACAATTTTTCAAATCTTAAACATTTATTCCAACTGGAATGGACGTTATAGCGGTTCCCACTCACCTGGTGATTTTGGCGGGGTCGCACCGGCGGAATCTAGCCTCGCAGTTCCTCTTCCGGAAGCAGGTGTTCGAATAGTCAGTCCCTACATGTCATGGATGTCCTTGTTAGGGCGTTGAACTAAGGAATTGTACTTCTTGGCATATTTGCGTATAAGCCTTCATATTTGGGCTTAATTGCACTTTAGTCCCCGAGGTTTGTGTGTTCATCTTTTCCTCGTCAATTACCCTTTTTTTTCTTAATCCGACCCCTAGATTTTCTAATTATCCCTTCGGCTCCTTAATTTTATCAACACTGCCCCTGATTTCCTTAAATTTTCTAAAACCGTCATTAAGCCCCAAATTTTTCAAAAAATTACAATTTGACCCCCAACTTTTCAAATTTTACAAATTGGTCCTCCATTTGATCCAATTTGTCTAACGGACCCTCAATTGGAAGGGAATTACATAAAAAGACCCTTAATTTTGTCAAATCACCACTTGGTCTCCAATTTTTGAAAAATCCTCAGTTTGCCCAAACTTTTCAAAAATTGCATTTTGGTCCCCCAACTTTGCAAAATTTCCATTTTTCCCCAAATTTGTCCAATTTGCCCAATTGACCCTCAATTGTGGTGGATTTCATGAAAATACCCTCAATTTTGTGAAATTATCGTTCATCCCTCCAATTTTTGAAAGTTGCACAAAAGTCTCCCAAAATCCCCAAATTGGCCTCCACCTTCTTCCCCAATTTGAGCATATGACACTTTGGATCTTACCTCGTCCAATTGGCGGCCTGTAAGTCCTTGTTTTCTTCAATTCTTGCTTCTAATCACCTCCTACAGCTCCCCTCGATAATCCTGCACTTCGAATTTCATAATTTGGCTAAGTTTCGTTCCTTGTCGGAGCTCCGCCGGAAAATTTACAATAGAGAGAGAAAGCTTGCATTTCTTATCGGCGAAGATGCAGTGGCCAAAGCTTGGGGTAAGGACGGCTAGAGCCTATCAAGGGGAACCTAATAGGATTGAGTTCTACTGCAATTCGTTGCTGCACTGCGAGAATTTGAAGAGAGAAGTTTCGTTGGTGAAATTCTGAAATTCCGAAATTTCGATGAGGGGAGGCAAAATTGAGCTTACCAGGGCCTGTAGGGGTGTTGGGAAGGACCTTAGGCGGTTAGTGGTGGCCAAGGTGGGCAGTGGAAGGGTCGGTTGGGGCGAGGTGGTGTCGGGCAGGAGCTTGCTGCTTCAAGCTCTAAAGTAGCTTTACTGTGCGATCTCCCTCACACCTCCCTGAGCACTCCCCAGTTGTTTTGAGGAGTTCTGGAGCTAGAGGATTCTTCCCCAGTTCCAATGCCACCCTTCGGAGCTCCTTTGGTGGAGGTTTTGCCCAAACATCAGAGCTCTGGTTTGAAGCTCGCCGGAAAACTCACTCTTCTTCTTCTTCGATCGATTGTGGGATGTTGAGAACGAATGAGTGGGTGCCCTTTATATAGGGAGGTTGGCAACTGCTTGGGCTACCCGCCGACGTAAAACTTGGCTTCTGTTACGGCTTCCGGCGACCTAACCGGAGTAGTTTTCGAGTCGCCGAATACTCAAGCTTTTCCGGTGACTTTCTCTCTCTTTTTGTTCTCTACCATTTCTTCTTTCTTTTCTTCTTCCATTTTCTCTTTCGTCCAATTGGACAGGTTTTACATCCCTCTTCCTCGTCGTAACCTTGACTAGAATTGCTCTGATTAGCTTTGATCAGAAACTTAATAGAAAACGAGTTAAAGTCAGGTCAAAGATAGGAACTCACCGGCGGCACGTCGGTCAATGAGGCTGGTCAGGTTGGAAAGCTGACTCTCTCAGGAGTTTATGGTCACTTGAATAAGGTCAAATAGTGGTATGTAGCTCCTACAATATCCAACTTAGTCAGCTCACCCACTTAACTCAAAAATAAGAAATTCAACAATTTATTTCTCCTTCCACAATTACTCAAATTAAGCAAGTTTGGTGACTATGGAAAGCTAGTGGTATGAAAAATCTGCTGATTTTTTCTCAACCATCAAGGACATCAGAATTGGCCTTTGTGTTTCCACTTTGGATAAGTTTCCACTTTGTGTTTTTCCATCTCTCGACTCATCATCCTTTGGAAAGGGAATTACACTCGTTTAAGGATCCTACCCACTTCCATCATAGATTCATTTACATGAATTGACTCTCCAAATCTGGGATCGGGTTCCATTCCAGTCTCGGGCTTCGTTCTCAATTTTTTGTCCTTTTTCCTCAGGTTTTAAAATTTTCTTCCCGGTTTCATATCCCCTTATGGTTTTAGAGTTTTATCATTAGTTTGGGATATAATTCCTAATTCTCACTCGAATTCTAGTCCACTTGGGCTTAACTCGAGTTTTAGGAATTCAGTGTTATAAAAAAAATGTCATTTTGATTCATTTTCCCTTACCACTAAATTTGATTGTTTCCTCTGTCATTCAATCCCATTCAATCCCACCCATTCTCTTCATGCTTCAGCCCTTTCCTCCTGATGCTTTCGATGTCAATGTAGTTGGACACCATGTAATCTCAAGTGTGTAGGGTAGGGTATTGAATTATGATGGTGACATTCATGAGTGTTCTTCAATCAAATAGGATCCTATGATCTCAACTGGGATTAGGAAAGCGTTTCATTGCTTGAGCATTCCATGCCTCTGGGTAAGCCCGACAGAACATGGCAATTGCCCTTCTAGCTTTCGAACCCTTATGTGAATTGCTTCATATAATTCTTGAATTATTCCTCCTATCAGTTGCTAATGCATTCTCATTTTATCGATGCAAGCAAGAGGTAGCTCGATTCTTACAGGGAAGAGGATCTCATCTTGGCCTTTAGTGAATCTGTTCAAATTCCTCCATAACTCCCTTCTTTTATGACCACTTCATGATATAGCTTATGGTTGTTGTTTGTCCATTTTTTATGGCTTGTTATAAGCCTTTTTATATAGGAAACGCTAGCTTGGAGATTTTATGTTGTTATTGAATTCTTTCTAAGGAATCTATTCTAATTCCTTTGTCCATTTTGGAATTGATTTTAATGTAAGTATAAGGTTTAGTTACGGGACTAATCACATGAGTAAAGAGAGTATGTTATGGTTGAAATTCCTTCCTTATCTTTGTAAATTTCCTTTGATTGGTAGGAAAAGTTGAGCTCTTCATAGTTCCTACGGTTCATGTCCCCGGGTTGCATTCCTTAATGTTTTGGGACCTGCAAAACACGCCCCTCAGGATCTGTGCATGGTAAGTGTAAGTTTTCTGCAGCTGGCCCAACTCTTATGTTTACTTCTCTGTTGATTTAAGTCCATTTCTTCGTCCTTTATTATTTTCATGAGCTGGCATTTAATCTAAGTTTCAATTTTCTTTACAATTTAATAGTTGGTTTTTTATTTTGTTAGAATGTGGTAATTGGTTTATTGGGTACGAGCTTGCCCATTTGTTTTCCCCGGCTAGCCAACTTCGGGTAGAGATCATTTATTTGCTAGGTTCTTAATGTAGTAAGGTTTACAGCAAGTATGACCTTATAGTTTTCTTTATTGATTTCATTCTATGCTTTTTCCAAGTTTAGGGAGAGATGGTTGAATTATTCACTTTTTGATTTGCAGTTTCTTGTTGAGGGTGTCGAGTATCAGTCGTTCTTGATGAGGTTGAAGATGGTTTGAGGAAGTCATCTAGGTCTTTCATTGCCGAAGATGGTTTGAAGTTCTCTAAGTCTCACATAGTAAGATAACCCTATATTCCTCTTGTTAATAAAATGGATGAGGTGCAATCATTTTGTGGCCAATTAGGGAAAGAACTTAATTCCTCAATATGTGTGAAAGAGAAGTTATGAAATTCCTCATTTAGAGGATTGTGATTGATTATCGTGCTTCCAAAATGATGAGTGTTATTTTCTCCGTTTCCATGGATAAAGAAAGTCATCTAAATTCTATTAATGATTGCATCCAGATTCTTTGGGAGGTACTTTTATCTTTTATAAATTCTATTCTTTAACTATTTTCATTCTACAACTAGCTTGGTAAATTGAGAATCATTTGACTCTTTCCGTTTGATTTTTTCTAAAATTTACTTGCATGTTAGCTAGAGGGACATACCCAAGTTCTAGTGGAGTAATTCTATTCTAGTTTATCCATCTTCATTGCCAATGGTGTAACTTTTACAGGTGCATATTCATGGAACTTGTTTGGTAATATGCATTCAAGGTTTGTCTGTCTTTCATGGTAATTAATGAAGAACTTATCTCTTGTGTGTGTGTAAGTTTTTGTCCAAGGAGCCCTTCCTGCAAGTTGGTTCTGGGCCGGGAGGAATGTCAAACCTTACGAGTACTTCCTAGGAGGTCTTCCCCATCCTTAACCCAACATCAAATCCTAAAGGATGAGTCCATCAACCAGTTGGTCTATCCAATGTTTGGGCTTAACCTAATGCCTGTATAATTTTTTATTTGTTTGTCACATATTGATAAAGGTCAGACTACTCTTCAGCCCCAGCCCACAAATATGTGTTTATCGCTTAGCCCAAGTCCCAAATCAGTAAGTGGGTTCTCGGGTAGCATAATTTAATGGGCTCACTTGTGTTTCCTTTAAATGTTGGGCTATAGGCCTATCTATTACTTCTCTTGGTCCAAGATTATTGATTGTTGTTGTTTGCGGTCCAACTATAACATATTCAACTCAGGTCTCATGTCCCATAATTTCAAATGCTTTTATTTGGCTATTATTGTAATTATTTTGTATGGAATGGACGGAATAACATTTTCTGGGATTACCTTATTTGTATTACAAATAACATGGACGGAATAACATATTCAACTCGTGTCTCGTGTCTCTTTATACCTTATTTGTATGCTATAAATTTTATTTGATAGCTTAAATCGAATTTTTTGGAATTACTTAACATAATCTTATTAATTTTCATTTGATTCATCCAATAAATAAGATATAATCCAATAAATTTTATATTCGATTTCCAAATTAAATATACTCGTTTAATCTTTTAATAAGAGTTTAGTATATATACATTTATTTGTACTAATAGTGAATTGGTTGATTATCACTAAAATTTACTCTCTACCCGTTTTACTCTGCTACAATTAAAGTAAATATTCGTGACATACTCCTAAGATTGTGCGGCTGATGATGCATATGATATATATACCACTACTAGAGGACCACTAGTATATGCCTACCACAAATAAATATTTTATATTATTGTAATTTTATCTTTTATATACCATACTTATTTATTTAAATGTATACCAAATACATAAATTTAATTATTGAATTACACATGCACTACAATATTTTTAAATGATTTTTAAGAGAAACGGCGAATAAGGGGGAAATAGGTGAACCACAAAGGATTTAGGGTTTTTTAGGTAAAACTGGATTCCACCATTCAAGTGAGCAGGGTTTTAGTCCCTCCTGTTTGTATAAGGTGTTTGAGTCGAGTTCAAATGTATAGACTCAAGGGCCCTATACCTATATTAAAGTAAGTTGGCCGAACTAGTTGGTTGACATTTTAATCTTATGAGCTTGGTGTTATGATCTAAGGATAAAGGTCGCGGATTGAGCCCAGCTGCAAATATTCAGGAGAGTTTTCAAATTACTTAATCCAATCATTATGTTGCATGGTTTTAAATATGTAGACTTGCATTTGCTTACACTCATGCATCACGAATAATGATTGATACATATTACACAAGGTCAGTGCTTATCCATTTGTGTATGCATGACAAAATGAAATTTCCTATTGCAGATGAATTATGGTTCAAACAATGACCCCCGGGCTTACTTTCATTAGCTCTGCTTACTGCAAATCCTCTTTTGAGATTTTTCTGCTTCTGTATCAGTGGCCTGCTCAGGTTCCGCCTCTCTCTGTTCGGGTAGTCCCACCCTCCCAGTCGACAAGATGGAGTCTTCGATGGTTTTTCAACTGAAAACTGTCAATCAACTATCTGAAATAAAACTTGCCCAATATGACTGACACTGTTGATGGCCTCTCGCTTATCTCTTTGCTTTCATCTTCCTAGAATCTCCTTTCGCACGAGCTCGTCAAACCTCTGTCCTAAGGACCCATTAAAGTTGTCGACTTTCTGTGCGGTATCGGAATCTCCCGTTCCCTTCATTGAGAGAAAGACCTTTTCCCACATTTTTCAAGAATGCTCAAACCAGAAGGCCTTGGCTCGTGGCAAAGAAGCCCATGCCCAGATGATCATATCTGGATTCATCCCAACAGTTTTTGTCGAAAACTGTTTAATGCAGATGTATGTGAAATGTTTGAACTTGGAGTATGCCCGCAAGGTGTTCGACAGAATACCCCTTAGGGACATTGTTTCATGGAATGCTATGGTATTTGGATATGCTGGGTGTGGGATGATGAAAGCTGCGAAAGATATGTTTGATTTGATGCTAGATAGAGATGTTATCTCATGGAATTGCTTGATTTCTGGGTTTGTGCGGAATGGGGACTATGTGAAATCAATTGGCCTATTCATGGAGATGAGGTGGGTGGGAGTCGGTTTTGACCCAACTACACTATCCATTATCTTGAAAGCATCTTCTATCTTGGAAGACTTGATGATGGGCGTCCAAATACATGTTCTTGCAATTAGGATGGGTTTTCATGAGAATGTAGTCGCAGCTAGTGCTCTTGTAAACATGTACGGGAAGTGTAAGCAATTGGAAAGTTCACTTCAGCTTTTCCATGAGATGCCTGTGAAAAATATGGTTTCATGGAGTGCTCTTATTGCTGGTTATGTTCAAAGTGATGAGCTGATTGAGGCTATACATATATTCAAGGAAATGCAGAGAGTTGGAATCGGTGTGAGCCAATCCTCTTATGCCAGTGTTTTGAGGTCTTCTTCCGGGCTGTCCGCACTTGGGCTCGGGAGTCAGCTTCATGGTCATGCCCTGAAGAGTAACTTTGGAGCTGATATTATAGTAGCAACTGCAACTTTAGATATGTATGCAAAATGCCAGAGGTTATTTGATGCCCAGAAGTTGTTCATAATGATGCCAAAACGCAGTCTACAATCATACAATGCCATTATCACTGGATATTCTCAGTGCGACAAGGGTGCTGAGGCTTTGGTTTTTTTCCGGCTCTTACAAAGATCTGGTCTTGGTTTTGACGAAATAAGTCTGTCTGGTGCATTAAGTGCTTGTGGAATAATCAAAGGGATCCTCGAGGGACCACAGGTTCATGCAGTGACTACTAAGAGTACGTTTAGTTCAAGCCTATGTGTTGAAAATGCAATTTTGGATATGTATGGAAAATGTGGAGCACTAAAGGAAGCTTGCTCTATTTTTGATGAAATGGAGAGAAGAGATGCTGTGTCCTGGAATGCAATTATTGCAGCCCATGAGCAGAATGAAGATGATGAGAGAACACTCCAGCTGTTCGCTTTGATGGTCCATTCAGGAATGGAACCCGATGAGTTCACTTATGGAAGTGTTCTTAAGGCCTGTGCCAGTGGTCAAGCTTTGAGCTGTGGGCTTGCGATTCACAATAGAATCGTCAAATTGGGAATTGGGGGGGACTTGTTTGTAGGAAGTGCCCTTATCGATATGTATTCGAAGTGTGCAGTGATGGAAGAAGCAGAGAAAGTCCACAGTAGACTAGAAGAAAAAACTACAGTCTCATGGAACACAATAATCTCTGGATTTGCTCTGCAGAATCAGAGTGAGGAGGCCCAGAAATACTTCACATTCATGCTAAAGACAGGTGCTGGACCCGATAACTTCACTTATGCTACAATCATTGATACTTGTGCGAACCTTGCTACTATCAGCCTCGGAAAACAAATTCATGCTTTGGTCTTAAAGCTAAAGCTGCAAGAGGATGTCTACATTTGCAGCACACTCGTTGATATGTACTCCAAGTGTGGAAATCTTAAGGATTCTCGTCTGATGTTTGAGAAGGCACCAGACAGGGATTTTGTGACATGGAATGCAATGATATCTGGTTATTCACATCATGGACATGGGGAAGAAGCTCTTGAAATCTTTGAAAGTATGCAGTGCCACAATGTAAAGCCAAACCATGCGACTTTTGTTTCTGTCCTTCGAGCTTGTGCTCATATGGGGCTCCTCAAAAGGGGGGCAGAATACTTTGAAATGATGGTCAATAATTATAGATTTGATCCTCAATTAGAGCATTACTGTTGTATGGTCGATATATTAGGTAGGTCAGGTCGGATCAATGAAGCCCTGAATCTTATCTACCAGATGCCCTTTGAGGCTGATGCTGTTATTTGGAGAACTCTGTTAAGTGCTTGTGGTACCCATGGAAACATTGAGATAGCAGAAAATGCAGCAAGGCATATTCTTCAATTGGATCCTGAAGACTCTTCTACTTATGTCCTTCTATCGAATATATATGCCAATATAGGAAAGTGGGAGGAGGTCTCAAAAATGAGGAAGGTGATGCAGTGTAATAAGCTGAGGAAGGAACCAGGTTGTAGTTGGATTCAAGTGAAGGAAGAAGTTCATATGTTTCTTGTTGGAGACAAGGCTCATCCAAGAGGAGAAGAGATTTATGAGATGCTTGATTTTTTGATCAGTGAAATGCGGGGCCTGATTTCCATAGCTGGTTCTGTTTGTCTCCATGTGGAGTTAGGAGCAGAAATAGATCAGCAAGAATAGTTGATTTTGCTATAGTTTTCAAAATATATGGCTGAAGTCTTTACCTTCCCTGAGAAGTAGATATTTTAAGTGGTTAATTCATAAATGGGCAAATTCTTGATGGTAACTGGCATTGTCGTGCACAAAACAATTCACACTAGTTGACTGGTCATGATATTGGACTAGCATAATTCATCCTTCCGGTTGATATTCACCAAAAATTGAAGTTTTATATGAATCTCCTGTTGAATTGACATTTTTTTATTAGTTATCCATAGTTTCTAGGTATGCAAAGTGAGAGTTAGGCCAATCAGTTTCATTCTTTACATTGTTGTCATAGGTGATGTCTCATTCCAATTGTTGAGAGTTTTGAATGATCATTATTCTTTATATATTCTTTGGTTTCTTCTCTCTTGCCAGTCTTAACAAGTTGATCTGCTGATGACTGCTCAAATATGCCCAAATTCACTATTGGGTGATGACTGCTCAAAGTTTTGAACTGCTTATGAATGCTCTCATTTATTCCAAATGATAAATGTATTACATTACATATGGATTTCTGATCTCCCATGGAAGGGTAATTTTGTTTGCAGAAAATTATATGGATATTTGGTGAAGCTTTGGCTATTCTCTACAGAAACTGCTTGATATTTGAAGAGCCCAAGGTGCAATTTCCTCAAGGCTATGGTTGGTGGATTTGGGTTATCTCCAAAGTTCATTTATTAGATCAATAGTACAGCTTTTCTAGATCCACTGGAACTTGAATTGCCATTTCAGGACACCCAGGATAACTTTGAACTCTGATTTTGTCAGTTTAGATTTGTTCTATGATTCAGATTGCAAATATGGCTGCAGGTACTGATTTTTCAGGTCCGTCAACCATTCTGGAAGGTGATAGCCGTAATGTTTCATCAGTAGAAAATGAAAGTGCTGATAGTTTGAGACAGTAGACAAGCAGAAAACCCCACCTCTCCACAGTTCAAGAATGCAAAATCTCAACACGGTTTCTCCCTGTTACATATTATCTTATATCTTTCAGGTCAATTCACCATTCGGGAGGCAAAAGTTTCAGTAAGATTATCACTGCCGACCAGTTAGCAAGCTAAAAGGGAGCAATTCTGTTTGCTGAGAAACTGTAAGTATTTGACAGCTCACAGGCACTCTTGAAAATGGAGACATCTCTCAGGTACTAGAGAGACACCAAGTCACTTGGAATCCATGCCAAGGAGAAGGTTCCAATTGATTTGGAAACCCACTTGCATGTGACACTGAACCCTTTACAGGAAACTCCATTTTCTTTCACATATTGTAGCTTAATCGTGAACCTTGACTGTAAAGGCAATCTGATCCTTTTGACTGGAGAAACGTCTCCAGTAACTTAATGATAATTCTCAATTGTTGAGCCCTGGTTTTGTTTATTGCTTGTGAGAACCCCTTTGGGAATGTTTCATCGTGTAAGGATTTCAAATAAAGATAAAAAAAAACACTGAATATTCTTTAATGACAGAAGATTTTCCCTGGGGGTGAATAATTTATGACGTTGCCCTTCTGATGCTGCTTGAAAATGTCTCATTTTTATTTTCTTGTTTCAGATTCAAGGAGAAGTTGACATGAAAGTTGGAGCTCTGAGTTATGCTCTCCTCGCTTCCTGATACACCTGTATTTACTATTGTGAAATATACAGTGTGGTGATACTTCTGCAGGTGTTGTTAAACCATTTAGCAGAACATGTGCTTAAGATATCAACAAGCCTCGTGTAGGAGTGCAGTATTACAAGAATGGGAAGGTACATTGTGAAGCTGTGCGTGGGAAGAAATCATTTTATATGAGTGTGACAACTGACGGCATGCTGGCTTTTATTGTGCAAGGGCGGTCTGATGTCGACCAAGAATTTAGACATGCTTATTTTGATACCAGCTTGCACTTAATGAAAATTTCAACGAATTTGATGTCTTACCATGGACTGAAGATTGCATTTTTATTACCATGACACTTGTATTTTAATTTTATATTGAATCATAGATTGATGTCAGCACCAGCAGCTCAACTTTTCTATAATAATATCTAGTATATGTGATAAATATTCAACTTTCAAATTGACATATATCAATATATAGCAACCTTTTGCATTTCTTATGTATAGCTTCTACTGTTCCACACTTGTTTCTCATTCAAAATCTTGTTTATTGTGTGATTTGGAAACTGTTAATTTGGGTACTCTTTTGCAGAAAACTGTTTTAACATTCCAAACTTGATAGAAGTGAATATACGAATGATCTCTCTATATTCCAGAAAAAGAGAGACTCGATTAAAAAGGGTTTCTTTTGGTGGAATCACCTTCAACTAGAGACCAAGATGTTTTGCATCCTATTCTCATCAAATGGACTATCATAGTCTTCATTCTCCACTTCCTCCTACTACCCCTTGTGATGCATTGATTGAAGGATGCAATTCAAAACCTTAATCTAGTATTCATTTGGTTTGATGCACCTTCTTAAGAATGTAGATGGAGATGACTTATCACGGAATTTTAGCATTTCTCTTTTCAAAAATATGCTCACCATTTTGCAGAAAAAGTTTGCTGATTATCTACATTCATTCTTCCTAATTCCTAATATATTACATTTATATCACACTTTTAAAATCATACTCATTTACTAAGTTATAAATTTTTTTGGCAGTATTTAATTTAATTTTAAGGTAATTATGATTTAAATACTGACAATATACTCACAACACCCTAAATCAAATATATAAAATATCTCAAAACTTTTACCAAATAAGTAAAAATAATATATTATACCATTTTTAGGTGAAAAACAAGATTTGTAAACATACAAAACTCGTCTAATAAGAACTATTAAAAAAATATTAGTAATAATTCTAATGGTTTGAACAAGTAAAAACTTATAAGTTTAAAAATTTTTCAAAATAGAAAAAATATAAAAATTACAATATTATTAAAATCAAAATTGTATCTTATGTAATGATCATTTTATAAACTATTATACATATTAAATATCCTAAAAATAAGAAAATAATATATTATATTTAATATACAAATCATTAATGATATATATAAAAAATATATTTAATATATTTCTTGTATATTGTCTTAAAATATTTAATATAATTAATATTCTAAATTTACCCAATTATCTTAAAAATATCTAAAAAAATTATTTTATCATCAGGAAATCCCAACTCGAAAATCGCCCTAAACTGAATTGGGAAGGAAACACAAACCAGGAATTTGAATCAAACTATGTCGAGAGAAATGTTCGATAGAGAGTCCTAGAAGAATGAAACAGGGCATGAGAGACCTTAGGAAACATCTCAGGATCTAAAATCAAGGATTGAGAAAAAACTTGTGAAAGAACCGATTCGAACCGAGTTCGGGCTGACTCAAGTCACAACCTCCCCCTCCGATTTTTAGAGGAGGCTAAACAAATTGGAATGGGCTGGTTCTTGAGTCTATTTAATAGGAAATTGAATATAGAATTTTTAGTATTTTTATTTTTCCAAGAACCGGCCGGAAAAGAGGTGAACCGACCAAGAAACCCTTGAAACCAACTGAGAAATTCGTCAACAACTAGTTCGCTATAATATAAATGGGTCGACCCGCCACACTAGGTGCACACACATTCGACCATGCTCGCACATGTCGTCTTATTTGCCCGATTTCAGACCCGTGAACCTAAATTTTACTCGATAAACCCCATCCTACAATCCAAAACCCACCACTTGGGGAATTAATTTATTCACATAGCTACATGCTATGGAACAACACAAGGAAGCTATGGATAGATAGTCACCAAGTCTAGAATCCATCAATATTAAGCTTGGATGTGCCCTTTTCGATTTTAGATTAGAATTCTTTATAAGAGCTAAGGAGCTCCCATTTCCAATGATCACATTTGTAGAGAGTATTGTGCCACCGTCCGACCACCACCTCAAGCGATCTTAGTATACTTGGGAAGCTAATGACATCAGCTTTCAATCACCACCTCTTTTGACCCTCAAATCCCTCTCTACCGACGCTAGTGATATAACATATTACCAAACCCACACTAGCCAGAAACAAAGCATTTATTCCGAAAGTGATTTAGATGGCCACGACCACCCTCGAATGTTGAGGAAAATTCAATAGAATCCTCGTGGCACCAGCTTTCAATTGGCACTAGCCTCACACTATTTGGGTAAGTGTAGAGGTAGAATTAAATCCTTTAAATTTGAGTTTTTGGGAGAAATGGAAAAATTGACTAAAACGAGCACTGCGGGCGGATCAAACCACTAATTGACGCGGTTCAAGTGGCCACAGACTCCTTAAGGAACCAACTTTCGAACTACAATCCAATGACTGAGGTGTCATCTCCGGTGAGTTCTCGACCTTGACCCGACTCTTGCTCGTTCTATTGTCATTTCATGATCAAGTATGATAGGCATTGTTCTAGCTGACCTCAACTGAACATAGTTTATAATATCTTAGAGTGAGACTAAGGGGACCTCATATTTGAGAATTTTTGGAGAAGATTTGGTCAGGGGCCAAAGGTCTGGACTAAAATGAAAATAAGTAAAAGTTAGAGGACCCAAAAGTGAGTAAGTTTTCTATGGGGTCTTCTTAAGAGGCTAAATAAAGTTTTAGTGCCAATTAGAAAGTTTGGTGAAGTTCAGGGGTTAGGCTGGCATGCTTTGGAATGCATAGAGACCTAATTACAATAAAAGGAAAGTTATGGGCAATTAGAATGAGACTCAAGGAAACTTGGAGACCCAAATGAAAGACTTGAGAAAGTTTAAGATACAAAGAAAGAAGTTTTTAAAACATAAGGGAAAAATGGTAATTTTATCCAATGACCAAATTGTAAAATTAGAAAAGTAAGATCACTAAGTGGTAAATAAGGCAAGTATGAAGTTGAAAAGTGGTGACCTAAAGCCCTAGGGACTAGACTTGGGGAATGTCATGCCCCGACCCGGTTTGGTCGGATCCCCGTGAACAACCGCTACTCTCCCGGTTTATTAAAGGGTTTCCCCTTATTATAATCCGTAAAGAGTGAGGCGTCCTTTAAACTTGCACCATTTCCTGGAATAGCATAATCAAAACTGCATGAAATTTTAAAATTTACATACCTATCTTATAGGCATCTTAGTTGATTGTCTTTTAGGGTAGGCTTTCCGGGATTTCCTAAAAGGGATATAAGGGAGGGAGTGAGTACGACTATTCAGTGAATGAGTTTTTAAAGGTCTACTTTTAACTTTTAAGAAAAATATTTATATGGAGTGTGCCAGACTCCTTTCTTTTCAAAAATCCAAACTTTCATTTATTTGCAATTAGGTCCCTAAAGTTATTTCTCTTTAACTTTAAGTCCCAAATGCCGGTTTTTCCTCCCCATGCTAATTTCCTCATTTGGGATAGTATTTCTCACTGGTTCTATGGTGGTTGCGGTAGCACAAGTTTGTTAGGTTCTTCTAGGAGGGTTCATATCTATAGAATGGAAGTTTACCGTTGGTTAGGTTTTAGGGCTTTAGTTTTGAAAACTTTGTTTGGAAAACTATGCTCTCATACCTATTAAGTTGTCACATCCCAACACAGTTTGGTTGGAACCTTGTGATCAACCTGCCACCCTTCATGTACTAAATTAGTATTTCTACCAAATAGACCATAGAAGCACACATGTTTTCCATAACAAAATAAGGTTTACCTTTTTGTGACACCCTTGACTTGCTCCCCAAGCTTCTATTTTTCTTGACGGAAGTTTTCTCTTGAAAAATGGTTTAGGGGAGGGGGTGAGTTCTACAACTCAGTGAGTGGGTGTTAGGGTGACTTTTAAAAAAATACAGAAAAGGTTTATGGTTGCTATTCTTTTCGTTCACGGGTTTCGTGGGTTTAACTACTCATTAGAAATGTAAACCCCGCACTTTTAAGTTAAGGAAAACTAAGAAAAGAACCGGTCAAACTGAATAAAAAAACCGAGCCGGTTTACATTTGGGAATAAGCAATATGAAAATTTACAACTTTCGGGTGATCCAAAGGGTTCATTAAACCTTGGAAAAGAAACTTAAGACAAACTAGAAAACAAAAACCAAATTGGTTTAGGAGAACTAGATTCCATAAGAACTTCAAAGTTAAGTGTGCTTGCCTGAGAGTAGTGTGAGGATGGGTGACCTCACACCCATTTATTCTCCTCACACTCGAACACTTCTCTCTCTTTCTACTGCTCCATTTCCCGGTGAAGCTTAAACTAGAGCTTCGACTTGAAGATTTTTCTTAACCTTGAAAAGAGAGGCCAGACTCTTTAGAATTGGGGAGAAGTCAGCTATCTGATAGCAAACTACAGTCAATCTGAGAATCACTAGAGAAGCGCCGACATGATGGAATAGTGAAGCAGCTCCGGTGGACTGACTGGGAAATGTTGGGAGGGCTTGGTTTAGCATGAGGAGGGCTTGAAATGGTCGATTTCAGCTTGACCGAAATAGGGCAGCTTCGGTCCGCCGGGGTTGCTTCACTATTCCATCATGCCGACGCTTCTCTAACGATTCTCGGATTGGCTGGAGTTTTCTATTAGATAGTTGTCTTCTCCCCGGTTCTAAAGAGCTGGACCTCTCCTTTTGAGGTTAAGAAACATGTTTAAGTTGAAACTTTGGTTTGAGCTTCATTGGGAAATGGAGCAGTAGAGAGAGAGAAGTGTTTAGGTGTAAGGAGAATGAATGGGGATAACATCTTTCTATAGGTGTAAAATCATGTATTAAATGGAGAGATTTATTACTAGTATTAATATTGCCATAAATTATTGGTATTAATTCTAATAATTTAATTTCGGTATTAAAGTTTTGATCGAAATTTCGGGTAAAAAAAATCATACTTCCCAGGAGGTCACCCATACTCACACTACTCTCGGGCAAACACACTTAACTTCAAAGTTCTTATGGATTCTTGTTCACCTGAACCAATTTGGTTTTTTCTCTTCTAACTTGTCTTAAATTTCTTTTCTAAGGTTTAATGAACCCTTTGGATCACCCGAAAATTTTAAATTTCCAAATTGCTTGTTCCCAAATGATCTGGTTTGTAAACCGACTCGGTTTTCTTACTCGGGTTGACCGGTTCTTTCCTGGTTTTCCCTAACTCAAAGTACGGGGTTTACAACTCTCCCCTCCTTTTAGGAGTTTTTTCCCCAAAACTTAATTTGCAACCTTGCATGAGGAACCATTTTCTTTGATGTCCATTTGTTGTTTGCTTAACATGCAAACTCTTCTCTTGTTCTTTTAATTAGTCCTTTTTACATCCTTTACTTAAGCAATTTCTTTTCCTTTATATTATTTACTCCCTTCATGGAGTTTATCATAATGAGACATACCTTACTTCAGGGTATATTCTTAGATTTATATCTTTTTTTGCTTAGAGCACATTCTTCCCTTTGAGGTTCTGTACTCAAGATTGGGAATTCCAAGATACCTAACCATTCCCGTGTCTAGTTAACCCCTTGGTCGTTGAAACCTTTAGCTCAATGTTCTTTCGGGTGTTACGTACTTGTTTCCACATTTTTCTTTAGTATCACTTTTTTGTCCTATTTTGACCCTTCCTCCATTCGTTGTCTATTATAACTTCGGTCCAAATTTTTATATTCGACCTCGTCATGCTTATTAGCTGACTCTTCCTTACTTTGAGTCATATTCTCCTCGGGATTGTTGGGCTTACATACCCCTTACAGCATGGCATTTTCTAGGACCTGTCTTTGTCCATTAGATTTCTAGAACATCTCCTTGAGGGTCTCTCTTAGCTTTTTTTGACCTTTTAGGGATCATATAACTTCATCTCTCTTTTCTTTTGATAGCATTCCTCAACTATCCTTTTTACCGTTATCCTCTCAGCCATCATGCCTTTGAAGTTATGTCTAATAGGACCACATGGATTTCTCTTACCTACTCATCCTTTCCAAACATTTTTATTGGGTCCTTTCAATTCCAATTGTTGGGTTTCCTGATGATTTTTGACATACGAGGATTTTTTTCCTTCTTATGTCCTTTCTCTTCTTTAGTGACATCCCTTATTCAATGACTTCCTTTTTCCTTAATCCACTTTTACTTGCTCATAAATGATTTCATGATTCTTCATTCTGCAATAATTTCTTTCGATTTATGTGTCGATTACTTTGCTTGGGAAGGTTCACTCCTTCCAGTTTTGTTCTCTACTATGTCTTTTACAATAGAGATTTCCATCTTAGGAGTTACATGCTCAACCTCCTTATCATTTATTGTATGGTTCTTTCTCCCTTTCTTTGCACCCTTATCTATGTTAGGGCATCTGATTGCTTTGAATCCTTCTTTATCCACAAATTTTGTTTTATCCCTTATTCCTTAGATGGGATACTTCTGATTATTGGTTTTATTCCGTGCATTCCACCCTATGCTCGGTCGTCCACTCTTTAAGCTTCATATGCGCATGTGGACTATGACCCGTCTTACCAATTGTGGTTATTCCTTCTTAGCCACATCTTATTTGGGGGATTTACTTTCACAACGTTTCTCGAACATTCTTTCCTTTATTACCTTAGTATGGGTTGTCCACTCTTTCATACTTGTCACAACATCTTTTGGTGCTAATTTGTTAGGTTATTTCCGTTTAAGGAGGGTTCACATCCTCCTTGTTTCAAATTCTCTTGTTCGCCCTTCGTGAGGCTCACTTAACCGTCTTTAAGTCTATGAACTCGGTTTTGGCCATCAATTTCTTTAAGGATTTTCCTTTGTTCTTCTTTCCCAATGTTTTGGCCTTTTCACTTCACCCTTCTTTGTTGTGGTTTAAATCGATGGTTCTCTCGAAGACCAATTCTTTAATTATCTCTTTCTCTTTCTTTTTTTGGTCCTATCGTCTGGGCAGCTGTATTCATGGTCATCCTATTGTCCATCATAGAGTGTAGTCTTTACTACATTTGTTTGGTCTAAGTTTCTTAGGGCAGTTGTTCGTTAACTGCTTTATTATCATTTGGCTGCTTTTTTGGTCCTATCATCTGGGCAGCTGTATTCATGGCTTTCCCGAGTATTTGTTCGTTAACTGCTTTGCCTCCACCATTTGTTTGGTCTAAGTTTCTTAGGGCAGCTGTTTCTCAGGTCCTCCTGTCCTTAACATCCATCTCATCGACCTTTTTAGGGTGTAGTCCTTCTTAGGGTGTCATTTATTCTCCTTGACCCTATTTGGCTTCATTACTTTTTCCAAGGTGATTCATTCCAATACATCCCGTTTTCCAAGGTAATTCGGCCGTGGGAGGGCTGAGGAAGTGTTGGGAGGGCTTGGTTATTTGGCTCTATTACTCTTCCAAGGCAGGTCATAATTGGCCTCCAATACATCCTTCCAGCAAGAAGTTTCTAACGGTGGGTCGGTGCCTTGCACTTCACGTTATGTCCATCTGCCAATCCAATGATTCCTTCAAGGTATTTAGTTGTATGCATCCCTTTAGAGTTCCCTTTCCCAACCTATTCCTTCTCTTCTTCACTCTCATTGTGCCCTTCTCTAGAGTGTCCAGAGGACATTTCTCTATGTTTGCCCCTTATGAGAGGGTTCTAGATATACTTCCCATGTACCTTATCCCTACTCTTGAGGTATCTTTGCATTTACGTCGTCATTTCTTGACCTCTTGGTGAACCGCTTACTTAGCCAGCTACATGGTTTCTGTAAACCCCACACTTTTGAGTTAAGGAAAACCAGGAAAAGAACCGGTCAAACTGAATAAGAAAACCGAGCTGGTTTACATTTGGGAATAAGCAATACGGAAATTTACAACTTTCGGGTGATCCAAATGGTTCATTAAACCTTGGAAAAGAAACTTAAGACAAACTAGAAAATAAAAACCAAATTGGTTCAGGTAAACTAGATTCCAGAAGCACTTTAAAGTTAAACGTGCTTGCCCGAGAGTAGTGTGAGGATGGGTGACCTCTTGAGAACTATGATTATTTTGTAACCCGAAATTTCGGTCCAAAATTTTTATGCGAATTAGCTTATCATAAATAGCCATAAATTAATATATAATTAATTATTATAATTAATACCAATAATTTAATACCTAAATTAAATTATTGGAATTAATACAAATAATTTAATACTGAAATTAAATTATTCAAATTAATACCAATAATTTATGGCAATATTAATACTAGTAATAAATCTCTCCCATTTAATACACGGTTTTACACCTATATAAAGAGGTCATCCCCATTCATTCTCCTCACACCTGAACACTTCTCTCCCTCTCTCCATTTCCCGGTGAAGCTCGAACCAGATTTTTTACTTAAAAATTTTTCTTAGCCACGGAAGGAGAGGTCGAGCTCTTTAGAACTGGGGAGAAGTCAGCTATTGGATAGCAAACTCCAGTCAATCCGAGAATGACTAGAGAAGCGCCGACATGATGGAACAGTGAAGCAGCTCCGGTGGATCCAAGCTGCCCTATTTCGGTGAAGCTAAAATTGGCCATTTTGAGCCCTCCTCAGACCAAACCAAACCCTCACAACACTTCCTCAGCCCTCCCACGGCCGAATTAGGACTGAAAGTTAAGCTAATTTGACTTCTCTCTATAATTTCCGGCCGGTGCTAGAGAGAGAACCGATAGAATTTCAATGATGAAATTCTAACTTAATTTGACATCAATTGATGCGATTCTTGATTCTAGGATGATCCTCAAGATAAGAGCTATCTGCCCAGATTAAAAGCTCGGACCGCCATGCCCTCACCGGTGAGAAATTGAAGCTTTCTCTCTCTACAGTCTGTTTTCTGGCGAAGCTCTATTTGAGCTCGTTCCAGAATTAAAATCTACGATTCAAATTTTCTTAGAATTGTATGAACATGCAGGAACTCAATTTCAACTCCAATTTATATAATTAGAAGTGTTTGATCGGTCAATTTGATGAAATCAAATTTGGTAGTGTTGAAGAGTTGAAATTGGGGGAAAAATTGGGGATTTTTGAAATTTAAAGGGTCAAAATGCAATTTCATGAAATTGAGGGTCAATTGTGCATGAAAATGATGTTGGAGGACCAATTGAGGAATTTTTGAATTTTTGGTGCAAAACTTACCATTTTTGTAAAAGAAGGGCAAAATGGTAATTTTGGAAAAATTGGGGGACCAAATTGGAAATTTGGGAAATTAAACCCCTTTTTGGTGAAATTGAATAAATTGAGGTCCTAGGATAAAATTTAAAAGTTACGGGACTTAATTTGATGAAAAACCGACATTAGGGACTTAAAGTTAAAGAGAAATAACTTTAGGGACCTAATTGCAAATAACTAAAAGTTTGGGTTTTCTCATTCATTGGAAATGAATGAAGGCTGTTATGCCGAGTAATAATGAACAAGGTTGTTCATATTGTGTAGGAACGCGAAATACCGGGAACGCCAACAAGGACAAGCTCGTGTGAATACAAAAAACTGGTCTAGTGGAATTCACGGCATTAACGGATGAGTGGGTTTACTAACATTATACCCGGTTGGGATGATAATTACAACTTAAAATTAAAAACCACTTACCGGTTGTGAGTGGAAATTTTATATCATACACGGTTGGGAATGATAAGTACCTCGGTATGAAAATCCACTATTAAGTGGTATTTTAAACATCACTACGTAGAGGAAGTGATGTGAAAATCATGTGAAAAAACTACTTACCGATTGTAATTAGATGATACCCAGTTGGTATGATGAGACTTTCTCAAAGGAAGTTGAAAACCCGTTCATCGGTTATGAATGGAGGTGTCCTTATACCCGGATGGTATAATAGATAGAGAAAACATATGTTTTGTCAGAAGTGCTCTCCCCTGACTGTGTGCCAATGCTTAAACAATTTGTGCGACCTTATCAATGGAAGCTCGAATAGCGCTGATAGGCCGGGGGCCTTGATTTTTGAACTTGGGGGCTAAATGCCCGATTTTGAAAATCTTGTACAGTGGGCCCAAGGCCAGTTGGCACGAGCAGGAGCTCGTAAATGAACATGATATATGTGCCATAAAACTTAATAAGTGAATTGTTTGGCCATGGTACCAAGATAGGATCGACATGCTCAGTCAACTTGCAACAGTACGACATGACAGGTCGACGGACCAGTCAATTCAAACAACTGCTTGTTGTGTTGAGAGTTGGGGCCGTTGGACTAGTGGCACCATAGATTACATGGCAATATGAGAAAACATTGTTTGTGCATGCACTGTGAGTACGGGATCATCAAGACGCCCCCATGAGGGGTAGTGATGCGTCCTAAGGGTACTAGACGACCTGGTGGCTATAAGGGCATTTCATCGTTTAAGGTGTCTGTGTGAAATCTAGAGTTGCACCAAGTG
Organism: Trapa bicornis; assembly: GCA_030064425.1. Taxonomy (NCBI): domain Eukaryota; kingdom Viridiplantae; phylum Streptophyta; class Magnoliopsida; order Myrtales; family Lythraceae; genus Trapa; species Trapa bicornis. The sequence continues at coordinate 8,357,669 of CM057761.1, read as the reverse complement.
CATGAGACTGGGGTGGGGACAGGATGAGGTCTCTGTCCTCATACGGACACGAAGAAGTGATTTCGGGATTGTGGGTCAAATGTCGTGTACATCCACTCATTCCCAAGGTAGAAGTGGTCGTGCTTCTATCCAAGTGGCAGGAAAAGTCGCTCCGAAGCCACTACCGAGTTCAGTAGTGATACTGACTTGCAAATGTGTGTAACCTTCATGATGAAGGATGTGTGTTGGGTGATGACACACAGTGGTAACTAAGAAATAATGGAAAAACTCAAATTTTTAAATGAAGGGATTTTTGAAAACAAAGGAGTCTAGCACACTCCATATAAATATTTTTCTTAAAAGTCAAAAGCTTTTAAAAACCCATTCATTGAGTAGTCGTACTCACCCCCTCCCTTATATCCCTTTCAGGAAATCCTGGAAAGCATCCCCTTAAAGACTGTCAACTAAGATGCCTGTAAGACAGGTATGAAAAGTTTTAAATTTCATGCAGTTTTGATTATGCTATTTTAGGAAAAGGTGCAGGTTAAAGGATGCCTTACTCTTTACAGTTTACAATAAGGGGAAATCCTTTAAATAAGCAGGAGAGTGGCGGGTTGATCACGGGGATCCAACCAAACCGGGTCTGAAAATTTTAGGATAAATCCTGTTAGTTACTATATTTTCTAGTCTCGATTATGTATTCGAGGAAACAGTCTCTAATACCACTCTAGTTGTCATGCCCCGACCCAGTTTGGTCAGATCCCCGTGAACAACCCGCCACTCTCCCAATTTATTAAAAGGTTTCCTCTTATTATAATCCGTAAAGAGTAAGGCGTCCTTTAAACCTGCACCATTTCCTGGAATAGCATAATCAAAACTGCATGAAATTTTAAAATTTACATACCTGTCTTACATGCATCTTAGTTGATTGTCTTTCAGGGTGGGCTTTTCGGGATTTCCTGAAAGGGATATAAGGGAGTGGGTGAGTACGACTACTCAGTGAATGGGTTTTTAAAGGTCTACTTTTAACTTTTAAGAAAAATATTTATATAGAGTGTGCGAGACTCCTTTCTTTTCAAAAATCCCTTCATTTAAATATTTGGGTTTTTTCATTATTTCTTAGTTACTGGTGTGTCATCACCTAACACACATCCTTCATAATTAAGGTTACACACATTCGCAAATCAGTATCATCTACTGGACCCGCTGGTGGCTTCAGAGTGACTTTTCCTGCCACTTGGATAAAAGTACGACCACTTCTACCCTGGGAATGAGTGGATGTAGGCGACATCTGACCCACAATCCCGAAATCACTTCTTCATTTCCGTATGAGGATAGAGACCTCATTCTATCCCCACCTCGGTCTCATGTGCTTGGTGCTACTCCAGATTTTGCATAGACACCTGGAACGACGAACTGCCCTTATAGCCACCAGGTCGTCCAGTGCCTTTAGGACGCATCACTACCCCTCATGGGTGTCTTGATGATCCCATACTCACAGTGCATGCACAAACAATGTTTTCTCATATTTCCATGTAATCTGTGGTGCCACTGGTCCAACGGCCTCGACTGTCAACTCAACCCGCAGTTGTTTGTCTTGACTAGTCCGTTGACCTATCATGTCGTACTGCCGCTAGTTGACTAAGCATGTTGGTCCTATCTTGGTACCATGGCCAAACAATTCACTTATTAGGTTTTATGGCACATATGACATGTTCATTTACGAGCTCCTGCTCGTGCCAACTGGCCTTGGACCCACTGTATGAGATTTTCAAAATTGGGCATTTAGCCCCCAAGTTCCAACACAGAGGCCCCTGACCTATCAGAGCTATTCAAGCTCCTGTCCAGAAGGTCTCCCAAATTATTTAAGCATTGGCATATAGTCACGGGAGAGCACTTTCGACAAAAATAGGTTTTTACTATCCATCTTACCGACTAGCATAAGGACATCTCCGTTCATAACCGATGAACGGGTTTTCAACTTCCGTCGAGGAAGTCTAATCATACCAACCGGGTATGATCTACTTACAACCCGTAAGTAGTTTTTCCGCATAACTTTCACATCACTTTCTCTAAGTAGTGATGATTAAAAATACCACTAAGTAGTGGATTTTTATACCGAGGTACATATCATCCCCAACCGGGTATGATATAAAATTCCCACTCACAATCAGTAAGTGGTTTTTATCTTTAAGTTGTGCTCATCATCCCAACCAGGTATGATGTTAGTAAACCCACTCACCCGTTAATGCCGTGAATTCCACTAGACCGGTTCTTGGTATTCACGCGAGCTTGTCCTTGCCGGCGTTCTCGGTACTTCGTGTTCCTACACGATATGAACATCTTGGTTCATTATCCTTTGGCCTAATCGCCTTCATTCATTTCATATGAATGAGAAAGTCAAACTTTCATTTATTTGCAATTAGGTCCCTAAAGTTATTTCTCTTTAACTTTAAGTCCCAAATGCCGGTTTTTCCTCAAATTGAGTCCCGAAACTTCTAAAATTTATCATAGGACCTCAATTTATTCCATTTCACAAAAAGGGGTTTAATTTCTCAAATTTCCAATTTGGTCCCTCAACTTTTCCAAAATTACCATTTTGCCCTTCCTTTACAAAAATGGTAAATTTTGCCCCAAAAATTTCAAAATTCCTTAATTGGTCCTCCAACATTATTTTCATGCCCAATTGACACTTAATTTCATAAAATTTTATTTTGATCCTTTGAATTTCGAAAACCCCCAATTTTCCCCCAATTACAACTTCTTAACTCAGCCGAATTTGATTTCATCAAATTGACCCATCAAACATTTCCAATTGTTGAAATTGAAGTTGAAATTGAGTTTCTACATGTTCACATGATTCTTTAGAAATGTGAATTGCAAGTTTTAACGACGGGACGAGCTCAAACGGAGCTTCGCTGAAAAATGAACTATTGAGAGAGAAAGCTTCGATTACTCACCGGTGAAAGCACGACGGTCAGAGCTTTTGATCTAGATAGATAGCTCTCATCCTGAGGTTCATCCGAGAATCAAGAATCACATCAATTGATGTGGAATTGGATTAGAATTTCGTCATTGAAATTTTGTCGACCCTCTCTCTAGCACGGATCGAAAATTGTAAAGGGGAGACGAATTGGCTTACCTTTCGGTCCTAGTTCGGCCGTGGAAAGGCTAAGAAAGTGTTGGGAGGGCTTGGTTTGGCCTGAGGAGGGCTTGAAATGGCCGATTTCAGCTTGGCCGAAATAGGGCAGCTTCGGTCCGCTAGAGCTGCTTCACTATTCCATCATGTTGGTGCTTCTCCAATGATTTTCGGATTGACTGGAGTTTGCTATTCGATAGCTGTTTTCTCCCCGGTTCTAAAGAGCTCAACCTCTCCTTTTGAGGTTAAGAAAAATGTTTAAGTCGAAACTTTGGTTTGAGCTTCACCGAGAAATGGAGCAGCAGAGAGAGAGAGATAAGTGTTTAGGTGTGAGGAGAATGAATGGGGATGACCTCTTTATATAGGTGTAAAATTGTGTATTAAATGAGAGAGATTTATTACTATTATTAATATTGCCATAAATTATTGGTATTAATTCTAATAATTTATTTGGTATTAAATTATTTTTATTAATTCCAATAATTTAATTTAGGTATTAATGTTTTGACCTAAATTTCGGGTTACAAAAAAAAATCATACTTCCTAGAAGGTCACCCATACTCACACTACTCTCGGGCAATCACACTTAACTTCAAAGTTCTTTTGGATTCTCGTTCACCTGAACCAATTTGGTTTTTCTCTTCTAACTTGTCTTAAATTTCTTTTCCAAGGTTTAATGAACCCTTTGGATCACCCAGAAATTATAAATTTCTAAATTGCTTGTTCCCAAATGATCTGGTTTGTAAACCGACTCGGTTTTCTTACTTGGGTTGACCAGTTCTTTCCTGATTTTCCTTAACTCAAAAGTGCGGGGTTTATAGGGAAGGTTAGAATAAGGGCCAGTTTTTCGACTAGTAGGTCTGGTAAACCGGTCCCGTAGGGGGCAAAACCATAAATTTTTAAGGGAATCTCGATGTGTTAGTTTAGGAGTACTAAGGGTTAAAATGGAGATATCGGAACCCACTCGGAATGAAAGCGTTACGAAAAACTAAGATGAGTGGGAGTATTGACGTCAAGTATGATTGGACTGATCGGAGTACGTTGCTAGGTTGCTTGAAAAGGATAGAAAGCTTGACTTTAAAACTTGTATAAAAAGTGTAAAATGACTATGTGCATGTCCACTAAAACTAATATTCCTTTAAAAGCTAAAAGTAAGGAAATTAGGGTTGTGTGCCCACTTTGTTGATCTTGGGAGATGGTCAAATGACATACCAAACTCCCTATATGATAGATATGATGTGTGCTTGATGTAGAGGTTGTAAACCCTATTTCCTGAAATAAGAAAAGAATAGGAATAGAGGACTAGAAAATTTTGAAAAAGAAATTGTAGTTCTAGTGAATCAAAATTGTTAAAAAACTCAAAATGGGACCTAAAGTAATCCCGAGTGATTATTGAGGTTCCAAAAGTAAAGGAAAATAATTCAAATATAAATTGGAAGAGAGAACCAGACCTATTGAAGGTGAATCAGGACCAAACTGGATCGAACCAAGAAAAATCAATTCAAAGATTCATTTTTCAAGCTGACTTTAAAATGTCAAATTGAAAAATTGATGTCACCACCATGTAGAAAATGAATTTAGAAATTTTTAATTTTTAGAATACCGATCAAATCGGGCTTGAACTAGTCGATTTTCGATTTTGGGTGGTTGAACCTAGTCCAATCAAACTGGTTAACGGTCCAACCAAGTCAACAGATCACATGCCTGAACAACACCCTGTCAGCACACAAGACCAATTAGTGTGCGATGCACGACAAAGCATGCCGTGTGAGCTGCTAGGTCAGCGTGTGGAAGCACCGACCAATGAGAGCATGACACGTGTTCGTTAATGGTCAAACTAAAAATGGGAATTGACCAATGCGAGCATGACATGTGTCATTAGTCAATGGTCAACTAAAGAAAAATCTCATCAACCAGATTGACCAATGAGAGGGTGACATGTGGCAAGTGTGTTAGATCCAAGATGATAAAAAAGGATCGACCAATCAATGATTGACACGTGGTAAAGCCATGTCAGATGAACACAACTGACCATAAGAGGACACGTGGAAATGGAGCATTATGTTAGGAGTGAAAGCTGACTGATTTAAATCAATCAATTAGAGGACACCATGTGGCAAAGTCAACACCTATCATATGACAGTTAGATTTGGTCAATTGCCAGGTTGGATAGAACGACCAATAGGAGGTTGGCACGTGTCCAATTAATGAGTTAAAGGGTGACTCAGACTCTTAGTGGGATGTTACCTCAGCAACTCCAACCAATCAGATTGCGTCACGTGACATCTCACATGCGTGCACAAAATGTCATCTTCTACCTTCAAACATCTGAACAAGAGAGGAAGGGTAAGGTCTCCTTAACTCCATCGAGCCTTAAATCACTCCGACAAGACTTTAAATCGAGAAGTTAATGGTCAATCAATGGTGAATGGATAGAACCTTTAGTTCCCAAGCTCCCTATATAAAGAGCTCCTCTCCATTCGTCCTCTTCACACCTTCAAAGTTCAAAAAACATGAACTGCTCCAATTTCTGACCATCCCTAAACTAGCGCTTCGATGTCAACTTTTTTCTCTACCTTTAAACATGAAATCGGGTTCCTTAGAATCCTATGGAAGTCTTTTGCCCTCTTACATACTCCTTTTAGCTTGATGATCATCGTAGAAGTGCCGGTTAGATTGCACAATAGCCTTGCTCCGCCGCCCAAACAGTCACTCAATGAATCGAGCTTATTTTGAGCAACCTCCAGACTTCCTATGACCAAGCCAACCATCCTTCAACCCTTTGAGACCGAGCCTAGTCTCTCTTGAGTTCTAGAGGTAAGCAATTATCATCGCACATCATTGGAATATGAATTTATATAATACAATTCATGAAATTTTATTAAATCAATTTCTCATTACCCAGGCCATCAATTAAGGTGAAATTTTGTCATGCGAGGATTCTCTCGATGAGAGCTAGCTCCAAATACCAAGAACTCTAGCAATCGTACCTTTGCTAGTAAAAAATTGAAACTTTCTCTCTAGAAATATTTTTGGGTGAAGATTCGTTTGAGCTCAATTCTAGGCCAAATTGAACGGTTCAAAGCTTGGAATTCTTGTATGGAGTTAGAAAAGATGATTAGTAGCATGATAGGAGGCAATTGATGAAGTTAACCGGTCAATTTGATGATTTAATGATTCGTAGACTAAATGCAATTTTTGAAGAAAATTGGGATTCTTGAAAATTTTGGGTATTTTTATGGAATTATTGATAATTAAGGTTCAAATTGTAAATAAGGTGAGTTTAAGAATTTAATTGCAAATAAAAAATAAAAGTTGGGATTTATTTGTAATTTAAAATAAATATAGAGATTTATTTATAAATTTATGTATATTAAAGTTTTATTTATAAATAAAATAAACATCTATATTAAATTGTAAATAAAGTAAATCTAGGGGTTTAATGATAAATAAAATACATGTTTGGGGTTTATTTGTAAATAAAATAAACCTAGGGACTCATATGAAAATAATGGAATACATAAGAATATAAGTGTAAATCCTATGTTTTAATAATATTTTAACTATACGTAATTATTTTGGTACGAAAACACTTGCGTATGTACGCAACACAGGCCAGAGACTTCAGAAATCCATCCGGAGTGAACAAGCCACGAACTTGGGTGAGTGGAATTTCTAGCATCAAGCTCGATTGAGCTGATGAGTGTTATATTTAATACAGGAAGGCTAAACGTAGTTTTCTAGAAATATTCTCCCTTAACTATGTGAAACTACTTAAAACAACTTTTGGGAGGTATTTCCATTGGAAGTATAAAGCATGGATCCTATAGATCATTGATGATATTTTAATGCTTCAGTGAGCCCAAGGCCACAATTTTAAAAGAGAAGTGGTGTCACGCCCTGAACCGGTTTGGTTGGATCCCCGTGATCAACATGCCGCTCCCTTGGTTTAAGAGGGGTTTCTCCCTAACTTTTATTCAAGAGGAGCCAAGCGTAAATTCAAACCTTGTTCCCTGTGATCACATAAATCAATATAATGCAAGCTTAAAAGGAACTTTAAGCATACCTAACGGAGGATACATCTTCACGCCCTCTTTCATTCTTTTCCTTACTCCTGAAAATGGCTAAAATGGAGGGGGTGAGTTCTACAACTCAGTGAGCGGATGTTGGGAGTGGGTTTTCAAAATAGATTTATCTAAACCATCCAAGGTTATCATTTTTTTATAAAAGATTTTTCCTCAATTTTGGTTTTCAAAACCTTCTTCCATTTCTATATTAGGAGTGTTTAGCTCTCTTAGCCCATCCTCTTGCCTCAGGAGGCATTTAGCAAACAAACACACGCTCTTCATCAGGAAGGGTACACACATTCGCAGGGGCAACTCGTCCGCTGCACCTACTTGTGGATCGGAGCATATTTACTATCCACCAAGATAGAAGCCCGTCCACTTCTACCATGGGTATAAGTGAATGTTCTCGACATCCGACCCTTAGACCTGAATGCCACTCCATGTTTGTATGAGGATAGAGACCTCATCCCGACCTCACTCCGGTCTCATGCGTAAGAAGCTCCCAAAGCTTCATGACTCACTGCCACGACAAACTACCCTTATCGTCCCCATGTTGTCCAACAACCCTTGGGACCCATCATACCCCTAGGGCATCTTGATGGTCCCATACTATAAGTGCATGCACAAACAAGAATTTTTCACATATAGCCATTATCTTTGGTGCCAATGGTCCAACGACCCCAACGCTTAACCCCACCTGCAGCTATTTGTTTAGGCCGGTCCGTTGACCTAGCCTTGACGCACTGCCGCCAATCCATCGAACACTGTCGGTCATGACTTGATACCGTGGCAAAATCATATAAAAAATTTCATTAGAAAATTTTCATGGCTCTTTCTTAATCAAGTTTATTTATGAGCTCCTCCTCATGCCCATTGGCCTTAAGCCCACTACATGTGTTTTTCCAAAACTGGGCATTTAGCCCTAATAGTTCAAAAACCGAGCCCCCTAGCCTATCTGAGCTATTCTAGCTCCTGTAAAAAAGGTATCCTAAATATTTTAAGCATTGGCACACAGTAAAGGGAGAACACTTATGACAAAAATTCATTTTTATCTCATCACACCAACCAGGTGTGATGATATCTCTGCTTACAACCAGTAGGCGAGTTTCTCCTTTTCTCAAGTAAACTCATCATACCAACCGGGTATGATTATCTCTACTTACAACCAGTAAGTAGGTTTTATCTGTTAAAGATAGTGCTCATCATCCCACCAGGTATGAAGTTAGGTAATCCCACTCACACGATGACCGTGACGTGTTCATCCTGAGTCGATTTTCCAAGTCCACGCTTGCTCCTCCTTGTCGACGTTTCGGTCTCTCGTGTCCCTACACAATTTGTGCATCCTCATCAATTAAGGTTTGGCATGAAAACCATCGTTTTCTCATGTATGAGCGACTAGGCTCAAAATTGTTGCTTTATTGCACTAAGGTCCCTAAAGTTCATTTTTCTTAACTTTAGGTTCCTAATGCTAACTTTTCCCCAAATTAAGTCCTAAGACCTCCGAAATTCCCTTTAGGTCCTCAATTTTCTCAAAATTGTATATGGGGCTCAAGTTTTCCAAACTTTTAATTTGCTCCCCAACTTTTTAAAAATTACGGTTTTGCCCCTACTTTCCAAAAATAGCAATTTGGCCCCAAATGTTTCAAAAATTGACCAATTAGTCCCCCAACATCTTTCTCATTGCCAATTGGCCTTCAATTTTGGGAAATTGCATAGAGGTCCCTCAATTTTTTGAAATCCCCAATTTACCCAAAAAATTTCTCCCAATTTCTCCCCTTCAACCTGACCGAATTTGATTTCTTCAAATTGACCACTCAATCGGGGTTAATTGCTCCAATTGATGATATGGATGAGTACCTATACTTCAATACGATTCAATTGAGCTTTGAATTTCATGGTTTGGGTCTGAAACGAGCTCAAATGGAGCTTAGCCCAAAAACTGTTCGTAGAGAGAGAAAGTTTTTAAAGCTTATCGTCGGAGGTGCAGCGGTCTGAGCTCTCGATCTGGGGAGGTAGCTATCGTCTCGAGGTTTCTTTTAGGATCAAGAATTGCTACAATTGATGTCCAAATGAGGGTGAATTTGGTTAGTGAAATTTGACACTTTCTCACTTTAACACCGATTTGTAATGATGGAGTAGGGCCAAATTGGCCTACCTTTCAGCTTGGTTGAGGTCGTGTGAGGGCCATTAGGGTGTCAGAGAGGCTTGGTTTGGCTGGAGAAGGGCTGAATTTGGCTGAATTCAGCTAGGCTAAAATAGGACAACTTCGGTCCGTTAGAGCTGCTTCACTATTTGATTCTACCAGCTCTTCTCTGGCGGTCCTCGGGTTGAAAGGAGGTTGCTGTCAGGTAGCTGACTTATCTCGGAATCTGTAGAACTCGACCTTACCTTTTGAGACTAAGAAAACTACCCAAGTCGAAGTTCTAGTTTGAACTTCACCGAAAAATAGAGTAATTGAGAGAGAATGACGATTTGAGGTGTGTGGAAAATAAATGGAGAGGAGCTCTTTATATTGGGAGCTCGGGAACCCTCTGCCCGACCACTTTCCATTTTGATCGAGCTTATCCTCATCTGAAAATGGCCTGATCGGAGTAGTTACACTTTTGCCAAAGAAGGAAGTTTTCTGCATTAATGAACAATATTGTCATCTTGAGTAAGAAGATGACATTGTTCTGAACCAGACCAGACTGGTCCGACCGAGTTTAATGGCAAAAATTGGATGGTTCAAGCTCGATTCGAATAATTTTCTCAAAATTAAAAATTTTTAAATTTATCTAAATTCATTCTCTATCTAATGGTGGCTTCAATTTCCCAATTTGAAAATTTTAAGCCATCAAGAAAAATGAAGTTAGAAATCAATTCAAGTATGGTTCAATCTGGTTCATGTCTGGTTTACCCTAAACTAGTCTGGTTTTCTCTTCCTCTTTGTTCCATGGTTCTTTTCCATTATTTTTATGACTCTTTGAGTCACTTTGAATTTTCCAATTTCCCATTTTACCCTTTCTTTACCGATTTGGGTTCATTAACCAGCTCTATTTTCTCTTTTGAATTAACCGGTTCTTTTCCCGATTTTCTTATCTTTAAAGGATGGGGTTTACAACTCTCCCCTATTTTTAGGGGTTTTGTTCCCGAAACTAAGCCAGCAATCCTTTGCAATGGGAATATTTTCCCTTGATGTCCTCTTGGGGTTTGTTTGACATGTTGCCACTTTGGCGGTTCCTTCACCTCACCCCTTTTAAACCACGTGCCTAAGAAATTCTTTTCCTTTCACCGTTTACACACTCCTTGGAGTTTATCATTATTAGGCATGTCTTACCTACTAGTCCAAAGGTACATCCTTGGGTCCACTTTTTACTCTGCTTAGGTTAAGACTCTTCTTCTTACGAGTTCTTGTCCATGTCATTGGGTTGGATGTTCCATAAACGTCCGATCTTTCCCGTTTCCATTTATTTTCTTGGTCGCTGATGCTCTTTAGCTCAGCATCCTTTCGAACTCTTCGTCCTTAACACCATGGATTTTGATGTGATTCCCTTTTTATCTTATTTTGTTCCTTCCTCCATCTTTTGTTTATTACCACTCCGGTCCAAGTTTTTGTTTGACCATGTGATGCTTAATTGACTGACTCTTTCTTACTTGAGTCACATTTTCTTGGGACTATTGGACCTACATGTCCCTTACAGCATGGCATGTTCTAGAACTTATCTTTGTCCCTTATAATTTTAGAACATTTCCTTGATGGTTGTTCTCGACTTTTCCAACCTTTTGAGGATCGTATCATTTTATCCATTCTTTTTATCCGGTAGTATTTCTTGACAACCTTCACCGTTATCCAACCACCCTTTTACCTTTGGCATCATGTCTTTCATAATGGTGTCAGTTTCCTTATCTATTCGTCCTTTACTGACTTCCACATTAGTTTTTCCCTGGTTCCAACCATCGGGTTTCCCGATGATTTACCAACACGTTGGGATTCTTCCCTTCTTGTGTCCTTCCTCATTTCCAATGGCATCCTTTACTCAAGGACTTTCCCTTTCCTCCATCCACTCTTACTCGCTCATGACCATTTGAAATTTTTACCTTCTATTCCACTTTAATTGGGTTCATTACTTCTTCGTTGGAATATGCATGCCTCTCTAGGGCTCCCTTCCTTGGTAGGCTTCCTCCTTTTTTCCCATGGATTTCCTCTTTCCTTCATCTTCTTGGGTATCTATATTTAAGTCAACCTCATGACATCCTTTGATATCATCCTCTCCCGCTTGCCCTTACTTTGGGAAATCTTGCTGACACATCCCTTGTACCTTGTCTTTATTCCAACTTGTACCCACTACAATTTTATATTTATTAGGGAGGGATTTCAATCTCTTTCCTTTGGAGATTTCTTAATCTCCTTTTGAGAGCTTGCTTAATCCCTCCAGTGGCTTGAGCTTGGTCGTCGATCCTTTCTCGGCCATTAATCTCTTTAAGGATTTCCTTCATCCTTCTTTTCCAACATTTGGCCTTTTCACTTCTTCCTTCTTCTTTAGGGTTTAAATCCATGGTTCTCCAGAGGGTCAGTTCGTTAACTACCCCATCCCTACTATTTTTCTTGTCCAACTGTCTGGGGCTATTGTCTCTAGAATTCACTTATCCTTGATGCCCATCCTATCGCCCTTTGTAGGGTGTAGTCGATACTATTTCTCGGTCCTTCATAGGTCATCATTTATTATCCTTGATCATTCCATTGTTACTAGTTGCTTCCTACTTGGCCACTCTCCTTTTTTCCAAAGCAGGATACACTTTCCATCCCAAGACATCCTTAACCAATTATCTGCCTTTTGAGGTTTCTTATTTCAGGTTAAGCCTCTTATGATCCAACTGTTGGTTCCTTATCTTGGGAATTTCCTTTTTATGGTCTCGCTTCGCTTCCTACCTTTATCCTTCTACTTAGGGACTTATGTCCTGGGAGTTTCACGTTTAACCTCCCTAATGCTCCGTAAAGGCTTTTCCTTCTTTCCTTTCTTACACCTTTCTGATATCGATATGGTTATCCTCCCTTAATCCTTCCCTGTCCTCCAATTCCCTTTTTGTTCCTTATCCTTCCTTCGAGGAGCTCCTAATTATGGGTTGGTTCCTAGCACTCCACGTTATGTCCAGCTGCCCATCACTGGTCCCTTCGAGGGGTCCCTAGTCGTATACATCTTTTCAGAGTTCCATTTCCTAGTATGTTTCTTCTCCTCTTCACTCTTATCGTATCCTACCCCAGAGTTACTAGAGGGCATTTTTTTTTTTACATTTGCCCTTTCTGATGGGGTTTTAGGTGTACTTCACCTATACCTCACCTCTATTCTTTGTTGTCTTTCTTCAACTTTTCCTTCTTAGATGCGACTCAATTCCTCTTTATTTCTTAACTCTTGTACGAGGGCTCGCTCAATCCCTTGTCGGTCCTGAGGTTTTCCTTCTAGTACTAATCCTCCCACTCCTCATGCATATCTTGATGATGCCTTCACCTTTTCCCTTTCTCTAGATTGATCCTATTCTTTGACTCTATAAAAGTATTTCTTCCCTTATACTTGACCCTTTATGAGCACACTCTTTCCTTTTCCCTTTCCTTGGTTAGGGTATGTCCTTTCTGATGACTCCCTTTCTAGGCAGGCTCTTTGTTCCTTCCTAGAAACTTCCTTCTTAACCTTTTGTCTCTACTTGTTGCCTTGTTACTCTACATTGGGAGTTCCTTAGTTCTTGTGGGGTACTATTCGACTTTAGGTTGGCTATCTTAGAGTTGTCAGTTATTGTTAACTTAAGCTGGTCTATAGTCTTCCTTCTCAGGTGGCCTTTTCTCCACAATTTTCCTGGGGTCCTAATTGGTATATTCCAATCCATTAATAATACTTGTCGTCAACAAGGAGACTAACTTTAAAAGAAAAACAATGGTCTTTATTCATTCAAGGAGGTAGTTTCTTGCCGCACTAAGCTTATTATAGGAAATTTCTCACTACTTCTATTCTAGTTCCTTGGGGTCATTAGCCAGGAGTTAGCTTCCGAATTATTTCAAGATTTGTGGTTCAAGGGTTCTAATAAACTAGTTGACGTCCATCAATACTCTCGTTGGGCTTCCATGTTGGGACGGACTTCATGAAGCACCTCGAGTCTGTACCTTCCCACCACATCTGCTCTCATAGGTCCACTTGGGTTAAAATTGTATTGAGTCGGTGGGGGTGCCCGGTGAACTTTCATAAAGGTTGAGTGGGCATCATAGTAGTTATCCCAGGCCTTCCTCTGAGTCGTGGTCCTTTTTGGCAGTTGCGGGGCTGGAGGGGGTGTCAGTCTCCTTAGAGGAGGGGTAGGTTCTTCCTGCCTTGGAGGAGGATACATTATGCCATCTAGCTCTAATAATACTCCAACAAGCTTCCTATAGTCCTCAACAATGTATTTTGGCACTCTTCTCGACTTCCACAAACCTTTGAATGACTATCCTACTGGAGGTAGAAGTCTTTTTCACGATTTCGTGCGTGGGTTTGGTTTGCACGACGAACTTCCTAGGAACTCTTCTTCCTACAGGATAATTAAGTTTTCATTAGTGTCAGGGCATAGTATTGATAATGCTTTAAAGGGAACATAGCTCTGATACCACTAAAGTTGTCACGCCCCGACCCGGTTTGGTCAGATCCCAGTGATTAAGCCGCCGCTCCCTTGGTTTAAAAGGGTTTCCCCCTTTTTTTATTTAAGAGGAATCAGATGTAAATTAAAACCTTGTTCCCTGTAATCACATAAATCAATCTAATTCATGCTTAAAAGGAACTTTAAGCATACCTGATGGAGGATACATCTTCACGCTTTCTTTCATTCTATCCCTTACTCCTGAAAATGGATAAAAGGGAGGGGGTGAGTACTACAACTCATTGAGCGGGTGTTGGGAGTGAGTTTTCAAAACAGCTTTATCCAAACCATCCAAGGTTATCATTTTCTTTATAAAAGATTTTTCCTAAATTCCAGTTTTCAAAACCTTCTTCCATTACCATATTATGTGTGTTTAGCTCTCTTAGCCCTTCCCCTTGTCTCAGGAGACATTTAGCAAACAAACACACACCCTTCACCAGGAAGGGTACACACATTCACAGGGGCAACCCGTCCACTGCACCCACTTGTGGATCAGAGTGTCTTTATCATCCACCAAGATAGAAGCCCGTCCACTCTACCCTGGGTCTGAGTGGATGTTCTCGACATCCGACCCTTAGACTTGAATGCCACTCTGTGTACATGTGAGGACAGAAACCTCATCCCGACCCCACCCCAGTCTCATGCGCAAGAAGCTCCCAAAGCTTCATGATTGACTTTCACGACAAACTACCCTTATCATCCTTATGTCGTCCAAGAACTCTTGGGACCCATCACTACCCTTAGAGCATCTTGATGGTCCCATACTATAAGTGCATGCACAAACAAGAACTTTCCACATATAGCCATTATCTTTGGTGCCAACGGTCTAACAACCCCAATGCTCAACCCGACCTGTAGCTGTTTGTCTAGGTCGGTCCGTCAACCTAGCCCTGACGCACTACTACCAATCCATCGAACACTATCGATCATGACTTGGTACCATGGAAAAATCATACAACAAATTTTATTAGAAAATTTCATGGCTCTTTCTTAATCAAGTTTGTTTATGAGCTCCTCCTTGTGCCCATTGGCCTTGGACCCACTACATGTGTTCTTCCAAAACTGGGCATTTAACCCCAATAGTTCAAAAACCGAGGCCCCTAGCCTATCTAAGCTGTTCTAGCTCCTGTAAAAAAGGTATCCCCAATATTTTAAGCATTGACACACAGTAAAAGGAGAACACTTATGACAAAAAATCATTTTTATCTTATCACACCAACTGGGTGTGATGATATCTCCACTTATAACCAGTAGGCAGGTTTCTCTTTTTCTCAAGGAAACTCATCATACCAACCAGGTATGATTATCTCTAGTTACAACCAGTAAGTAGGCTATATACGTTAAAGATAGGACTCATCATCCCAACTTGGTATGAAGTTAGATAATCCCACTCATACGATGACCGTGACGTGTTCGTCTCTAGTCAGTTTTCCAAGTCCACGCCAACTCCTCCTTGCCAGCATTTCGATCTCTCATGTCCCTACATGTTTGTGTATCTTTATCAATTAAGGTTTGGCATGACATCCATCGTTTTCTCACGTATGAGCGACTAGGCTCAAAATTATTGCTTTATTGCACTTAGATCCCTAAAGTTAATTTTCCTTAACTTTAGGTCCCTAATGCTAACTTTTCCCCAAATTGAGTCCTAAGACTTCCAAAATTCCCTTTAGGTCCTCAATTTACTCAAAATTGTATAAGGGGCTCAAGTTTTCCATATTTCCAATTTGGTCCCCATCTTTTAAAAAATTATGGTTTGCCCCTACTTTCCAAAATAGCAACTTGCCCCAAATGTTTCGAACATTGACCATTTGGTCCCTCAACATCTTTCTCATTGCCAATTGGCCTTCAATTTTGGGAAATTGCATAGAGGTTCCACAATTTTTCAAAATCCCCAATTTTCCCCCAATTTCTCCCATTCAACCTGATCGAATTTGATTTCTTCAAATTGGCCATTCAATCGGAGTTAATTGCTCCAATTGATGATATGGATCACTTCGTACACTTACATATGATTGATTTGAGCTTTGAATTGCATGATTTGTGTCCGAAATGAGCTCAAACGGAACTTCGCTGGAAAACGGTTCGTAGAGAGATAAAGCTTGGAAATTTACCGTCGGAGGTGTGGTGGTTCGAGCTCTTGATCTAGGGAGGTAGCTCTTATCTCGAGGTTCCTTCTAGGATCAAGAATTGCTATGATTGTTATCCAAATGAGGGTGAATTTGGTTAGTGAATTTTGACACTCTCTCTCTAACACCAATCTAAAACAACAGAGGAATGCCGAATTGGCTTATCTTTCAGCTCGGTTGAGGCCGTGTGGTTGTCATGGGGGTGTTGAGGAGGCTTGGTTTGGCCGAAGGAGGGCTGAATTTGGCTGAATTCAGCTCATCCAAAATAGGGCAACTTCGGTCTGTCAAAGTTGCTTCTTTATTTGATCTCGTCGGCACTTCTCTGGCGGTCCTCGGGTCGAAAGGAGGTTACTGTAATGTAGCTGACTTTTCTCGGAGTCTGTATGACCCAACCTTGCCTTCTGAGGCTAAGAGAACTACCCAAGTTGGAGATTTGGTTTGAGCTTCACCAAAAAAAGGAGCAGTTGAGAGAGAATGGCGATTTGAGGTATGTGGAGGATGCATGGAAAGAAGATCTTTATATAGGGAGCTTGATGACCCTCTGTCCGACCACTTTCCATTTTGGTCGAGATTATCCTCACCCGAAAATGACCTGATTAGAGCAGTTACACCTTCACCAGAGAAGGACGTTTTCTGCATTAATGAATAGTGCTATCATCTTGAGGAAGAAGATGACACTGTTCTGAACCATACCGGACCAGTCCGACCGGGTTTAATAGTGAAAATCGGCTAGTTGAGGCTCGATTCAACCGGTTTTCTCAAAATTAAAATTTCTAAATTTATCTAAATTTATTCTCCATTTAATGGTGGCTTCAATTTCCTAATTTGAACATTTTAAGCCAACAAGAAAAATGAATTTAGAAACCGGTTCAAGTATGGTTCAAACCGGTTCAATCCGGTTGAGGTAAAGTCACTCTGAACCGGTCTGGTTTTCTCTTCCCCTTTGTTCCAAGGTTCTTTTTCATTATTTTTATGAGTCACTTGAGATTTTTCAATTTCCCATTTTACCCTTTCTTTATCAGTTTGGGTTTGTTAACCGACTCGATTTTCTCTTTTGAATTGACTATTACTTTTCCCGATTTTCTTATCTTTAAAGGACGAGGTTTACTAGTGGGCTAAAGGCCATGTTTTGAAAATTCGTACAATGGTCCCAAGGATAATGGAAATAGGCCCAATCACATAGACAAATTCTGATTTATGAGCCTCATAAAAGTTATCACAAATTGATAATATAACATCGGGAATTTCCTGATGCATAAATAAGGAAGCGTTGAACTAGGGAAAAATCGAATCGAGTGGTAGAATGCTAATCGGGGAACAAAGCTAGAATGGAAGAGAGGGATCGATGGAGGACTAAGAGGGGTAAAGAGGAGCTTGGGAGACAGTTGAGAGTGTCTCTGAACATGAGGAAAAGTATTGGAAAGAAACTGGTAGTAAACTAGTTCAGACTGACTTTAAGCTCAAGGGAGTCACAAAACCCCCTAAATGTTTAAGGGGTCAAAACAAATTCAAATCGAATGGTTCTTGAGTCCATTCAATAGGAAAGTGAATGTAGAATTTTTATGTATATTTATATTTTTAAGAACCTGTTAGGAAGGGGGTGAATTGGGCCAACAACAACTAAACCAACCGAGAAATTTGCCTGAAATTGGTTCGCTACAGTGTCAAATTGATCAGCTAGGACATCGGGCACATGCATGCGCGGTCACGCACATGCGTGTCATCTTCCTCACTGAACAGCTTACCCAGATTCCCTTGTTTTTACCCGATAGCTCACCTTGACAACCCGAATCTACTACTTGGAGAAATAATCCATTCCCAAGGTCTCTTGTTATGAAGTGAAGAAAGAAGCCTATGGTAGATTGCTATAGAGGTCTAGAACACCTCCATATAAAATGGGGTTGCTCCCTCACCGGAATGAGCTTAGAATTATCTCCCAACCATTGACTGCTCCCTTTTTCAATGACCTCCATACCAGAGAGAGTTTCTCTATCGTCTGACCATCTCCCATGACGTTCTTGGTATCCCTTGAAAGCTGAGGACCTCAGCTTTTCATCGCTACCCCTTTTGACCCTCGACTCTTCTTTTGCTATCACCGTGAGATCACACAATATCCAATCTTCAACAACCCAAAACATGGCAGCAGTTTTCGGGGCTAATTCTGATGGCCACGATGTTCCTCGCAAGTTGAGAAAATTAAGCGAGTTCCTTGAACCTCCAGCTTTCATAGCCTTTGATTTTGCCTGATTTGAGGATGAATTAAATCATCCAAGTTTTGAATTGTCGATATGAGAGACGAGCTCACTAAAACAAGGATTGTAAGAGCTATAGACCACCAATTAAGGTCATTCAAGTTGATATTGGTTTCTAGGAGAGTCAGTTTTCCAACCCCACCATCTCGATGGTTGACATGACATCTCCGATAAGATCCCAGGTCTAACCCGACTCCAATACATTTGCATGCAAGCTTTTGATCATGTCTAATTGGAGCATCTCCATCTAACCTTGACCAATCTAGTCTTACAACAACCTTGAGGGAGACCAGGCAGACCTCCACACTTAGTTTGGTAATTTTTAGAATTAGTTTAATTTTGGTTCAGAGGTCTGGAGCCAAAATGCAAATATTTGAAAGTTAGGGGACCCATATGCAATTTGGATTTTTATGGTGTCTTCCTAAGAGGCAAAATAAAGTTTGGGGAAGGATGGGGACTGGGGTTGCCTATTTTAAAAGGATTAGGGACCTATTCGTAAATAATGTAAAGTTAGCGACCTAAGTGCAAAAAACATAGTTTTGCATGGCTAAAAGGTAACCTTTGGGAAACCTAAGGACTCAAATGTGAGTTAAAAGAGTTTGGAGACTTGAATGTTATATTTGAAGGGTTAAGGAACCCCAAAAACTAAGTTTTAAAGTGGAAGGGCAAAAGTGTAATTCAAAGAACTTTGGGACATTATAGCTATCCTTTGGTTGGACGAATTATCCGAAGAGGATCGCTTAACTGTAGCAATAGCACGAAAAATTGAGCGTTTCTTATCACAACCTTTTTTCGTAGCCGAAGTATTTACTGGTTCCCCAGGGAAATACGTCGGTCTAGTAGAAACCATTAGAGGGTTTAAGTTGATCCTTTCCGGAGAATTAGATGGTCTTCCTGAACAAGCCTTTTATTTGGTTAATTTTGCTAAAACTTAGGGGTATTTTGGTAATTTCAAGGAAGTATGTCTTAAAATATTTACATTGGTCCTCAAAGGACCTAAACGGGACTTCGAGGATCTTGGGGGATCCAAATGAAAGACTTGGGAAAGTCCTAGGTCTAAAGAGGGGAAGTTTAAGATGAAAAGGCCAAAACGGTAGTTTTTACCATATAGGAGGACCAAATGGTAATTTTTAAAATGAACCCCTAGATGGTCCGTAAAGTGGTGGTAACCACTTAGTGGGTGCTCAATGGAATGAGCCTAAGTATTGAGCCAAGGAGGTCCTATGGAAAAGGCTTGGCCAAGAGGCAAGTCATCAATTATCGAACTGATTAGGAGGGACTCCGTAAATGACTTAGATCTAAGACTGTAGGCTAAGTGTTGTGGTTAGAAGTGAGACTTACCTTGGTTGGCTACCCTTGTAGATAAAGTGAAGACTATTCAAGCTGGATTCTAGAGCGGGATTTCTGGGATACCACACGAGATGAGCACATTTCATGAACAGATTAGTGGATTTTGGTTAAATACCATTTGTTGATGGCACGTCCTATTGGACCGAGCCATTTATTTGAATAGTGTGTGGCAATTTGTGCATTAGTAATTATGTTGCACTTTGATAACTGATATAAGAAGTGTAACCAGTAATAAGCATGCCCACTAAATCAAAGATCATTTTGAAAGTAAAGAAAGGAAACAATCATGAGAACTGAAAGCTAGATGAATGCCGATTTTTGAGAAACCGAGGAAAAACATAGTTTTGGTTTAGTACCTTGTATGAAATTGTGGAGAGGGCTGCTGAGGGCTGAACTCCCGATGTGTGTATTCTATGCTTGTGTTGATTGTGACTGCATCGAGTTTATACGGTGAAACCCGAGCTTGGGGTCATTGGGTCCTTGCTTGAAAAGGGATGCCATCTCACGTAGAGTCGAGCTCTCAATGTTTGTGCATTCATCAAATGAAAAGGGGAGACTCTGGATAGTTATGACCTCCTAAGCTTTATGCATGTTTTTAGCATGAAAGTTGTGGAATGCATTCGTTGTGTTAAGTGATGGGGAGATAGTATATGTTGCACAAATTCCCGGTAACATTGTGCATTTGACACCATTACAAGAAATGGCCATGTGTGCCATAATATGATTGTGAGTCATATTATTAAAACTGGTATTTGGTGGTGGGGTGATGGAGGGGTGCCTTAGCAATGGTGTCGTCATATGTGATTACTTCCATATTTTTCCAGGTCGCAGGAATACGTACGAGTACACCTCTATGACAGGTAGATGGTGGGATGAGTCATAAGTTTAGGGGCCATAGGTCGGTGAGAGACAATAATGCATCTATGACCTGGGTGCTTAGAACACCAGTTGTGAGTGCAACAAAGGTTCACAACTTCTTCACTCCAATCCTTGTTTGGTGTCGTCCTATGAGGTGGTGCATTTTGTGGTATTTATATGTTTATGTGGGGCTTGAGTAGCCCAGATATGTATGGGCATGAGTGCCCAAGGTGTGCGAGTGAGCGGTATGAGTTCCACCAAGACATTGGGGTCCTAAGGCAACAAGCTGAAAAAGTGATACATGTGAAGTGCTAGGTGATGGGGATGAGAGTTGTAGCTCCTCCTACACTCCAGCTCGTAAATTGGGATAGGTCAAATGGCTATTCACTCTGGGTGGAATTTTGCTTGTGTGTTTAGGGCCATGAGTGCCCCTTGTTTGTATTGATTGCCTAATTTGTCGGGTTGGGGCATAGGTCGAGATAACCCAAAAGTGCCATCCAAGCGTAGACCTATGATTGTGCGGGACAATATCCCTTGTTTGAACTGTGTGAATTAGATACATGAATACCCGATAAAGACGAGATCGAGAAAATCTAGTCGAAAGATAGCACAAGGCTAGATGAACTGAGACTATGTCTCAAAGGGGAGGAAGTAAACCACGAGACTTGTATGGAGAATAGAAGGAGTAGGAGTAGATATTGTATGCTAGGTGGTTTATGGGAATGGTGTAAACCCTGCTTGTCAATAATAAGAAAGCTGGACTATGGAACTGAAAATGTTCGAGTGGAAACTAAGGCTGAAACGAACCGAAACTCGTAAATTAAAGCAAACTAGGGGAATTGAAGAACTCCAAGTGGTCAATAAATACCAAAAATTTATGGAAGGGAACCATGAATGAAATTTGGTGTGAGAACCGGACTGGTTCAGGGTGAACCAGACGTGAATCGGATTGAAACATGATGAACCATAGGGAACCAGTTCAAATATTTATTTTTCTAGGTGACTTAAAAATATCAATTTAGGAAATTGAAGTCACCATTGAATAGAAAATAAATTTACATGAATTTAGAAGTTTTAAAATTTTAGAAAATTAGTCGAATCGAACCTGAACCAGACGATTTGTTTTTTAATTCGGGTCACCAAACTTGGTCTGACCAAACCGGTCAACGGTCCAGCCGGTCAATGGATTGTTGCTAGGTCAGTGTTCAGTCAACAGGCATGACCAATTAGGGTGCAACACATGGCGAAGTACATTAGTCAACCACTCAATCATCACTTGGAAGCATTGACCAATTAGAGAGTGACACGTGTCCTTAGTCAGAAAATACACGTCAACGACGACCAACCCATAGGGGAGTGACACGTGTCCCCACTTAACAGTCAACTTAGGAGAATTCTTGTCAACAAGGCTGACCAATGAGGAGGTGACGCGTGATAAGGATGCCATGTTAGCATCCAACAAGGATGTCGAAGAAATGGTCGACCAATGAGAGGTTGACATGTGGTAGAGCCACATCTGATGGTCTCAACCAATTAGAGGCTGACATGTAGTAGTGGCACTGTGCTTCAGGAGGAAAATTTGATGCATTTATATCAACCAATTAGAGGATGCCACATGTCACGGTCAACGACTAACGAAGCATGATCAGCAACCACATTGGAATGAGCGACCAATGGGAGGTTGCCACGTGTCCGATCAATGGGTCTAAGGCTGACTTAGACACTAATTAGGAAGTCGCATCAGCAAAGCCAACCAATCACAGCATGCCACATGGAAAGCTCACACGTGTGACACAGTGTCTTCTTCCGTCTTGGGAAAGCTAGCAGAAAGAAGATAAGAAGAAGAGTTTGGTCTCCCGCGACCCGGAAAGCTCTTTGATCTAACCACCGACGAGCGAGGCTAGGGTCGAGTCCTAATATGTCTCTCTCTCTCTCTAAGTTTAGTTTTTTGGCGAAGCTTCGTTTGAGCTTATTTTGGGGCTAATTAAGATGATTCAAAGCATGCACATATCATAGGAAGGTGGGTAAGATGATTAGTAACATGCTAGGGATCAATTAATCGAGTTTGCAGAATTAATTTGAGGCAATAAGATTTCGGGACAAAATGTACAATTTGTTGAAGTTTGGGTGAAAATTAGAAATTTTTTAAAATTGGGGGACTTTTGTGAAAATTATTTTAAATTGAGGACCAATTGGAAATTTGTAAGAAATTGAGGGCCAATTGATGATTTTGAGGAAAATCGAGGACCGATTGGAAATTTCAAAGAAATTAAGGGCTAATTGGTGATTTTGGAGAAATTAGGGACTTAATTGCAATTAAGGGAAAATTGAGGACTTTGGTAAAAATAAGAGGAAATTAGAGACCTATGAGGAAAATTGGAAATCTTAGGGACCTAATTGTGGATAAAATGTATATTAGGGTATTAAATGTAAAGTTATAAACTTTAGGGACCTTTTCACAATTTAGGCATATTGTGAGAACCTATGTGTTAATACATGAATGTATAAGGTATGTTATGCCAATTTTTCTGATGTGAATACTCGAACCATGTAGGAATTGGTTGTCCGAGTAATTGTGCAAAGGAGCACATCACGAATCAGGATCCCACTGGGACAAACATGTCTCTAGTACCATGTGAGTGGGATTTTGGACATCGAGACCTATAGGAGCTTTTGAAATATTATGCTTCATTTTGAAAACCCATTTTCCAGAAATATAATCTCCTAACATTCTGAATCCACTTAAATGTTTTGGGGTTATATTTCTGATAATAGGATAACCCATGTACGGTGTATGTATATACCCTAAGGTTTATGGTCTAGTCTGACCGTCGATGTAGATATATGTGAGACCCATGATCAACAAGGGCGTGCTAGATCTAGTTCTGTACTAGTGGGCCCATGGCCAATGGACAGGGGCCCAACCCTATAAATAAGCTTGATATAATAGCATATAAAAAATTATTAAAAACTAGATAATGCTTGTGAAGCTACTGTGCCAAAGCCAAGTTACAACCTTATGGGCTAGTAGTGAAAATACAAAGTTTTTAAATCAAAACTATGTTTGTGATTACGATCGTACGAGACCAAAGAGATGCCCAATTCGGGGTATTATTGGTCTAAGGGCTATTGGACAATAAGGGTGTCATAAGGGCAGTGTTCACCGTTCTAGTATGTCTCGAAGCCTAGAAAGCTTCATGCGCACTGAGACCGAGGGGGTGGAAGGCGAGGTCTCACCCCTAAAGTATCTTGGGACCAAAGTGTGGATAGGTCTGTGGGATGAGCTACGAAGCTCAAGGAGACTTACGGTAGAGGTTATGGCCTCTAACCAAGGTGGACGGTAAAGACGCTCTAGGTCACAAGTGAAATATATCGAGGTCATTTAGCCTCTAAAAGTCTGTTATACGATCATTTGTTCCCTTTATGGATAAAGGGCGTGTGTTTGTTTGATGTATGAAACAAACCTTGGCAAGTTCACCAATGTAAAACCCCTTCAATTAGGAAGGTACCTACCCTAAGCTTAACGAGATACGTAAAAAAATAATGAGAAATCTAATTACTAAGGATAAGACAAGTAGCAACTTGCTTATCATACGATTTTCCAAAACTAGGGAAAACATGTTGTTTAAAGACCTTGAAGTCATGTTGTCCTACAACCCCACTCACTGAGTTGTCGAACTCACCCCCTCCCTTATCCCCTTTCAGGGAAGCTTGTATACCGAAGAGAGGGAAGCCAGAGAAGCATGCCATGATTTCCCAAAAAGGTAAAAGTTATTAAGATGTTTTGTTTATTTTGTTATGGAAAACATGTATGTTTATATGCCTTTACCTTTCCTGGCCTAACTTGGTGGAAATACCACTTTAGTACGAGAAGGGGTGGTAGGTTGTTCACAGGGATCCGATCAAACTGGATTGGGGTGTGACAACTTGAGTGGTATTAAAGCCAAAGTTTTCAAAACTAAATCCTATAAGCATAACCAATAAATACCCCCTATTGTAGATATGGCACCTAGGAGAGGAACCAAACTGACCCATGAAGCCATGAGAAGATTGGAAAAGATTACTCTAATCCGAGGAAGTAGCTTGAGATCACAAGAGTCTAGGATGACTCAAACCAGTATACCTAGAGCAACTCTCAAATAAAGGAAACTCTATGAGGAATTTGTCAAGTTGTTCGGGGAACCAAACCTTCCGCAAAGAGGGGGCAATTTCCATGTAAGAAGTGCACACCTCAAGGATGAGACACCATCCCATAAACTACCACTTGGATGATTGGTACAAACAAGGTGTCATAGGATGGGGAACATACACCAGAATGAAAACAAAGGCGACCATTCTCATAGGAAGAGGGGAATTGTTTATTACAACTACCAAATGAAAAAAAAAATTAAGGGTGGAAGAAAGGACAAGGTCTCATAGATCAAATCCACCTCAAAGGAAAATTTCCCAATGTCTTGGATTGTCACACCCCGATCCAGTTTGGTCGGATCCTCATGAGCAACCTGCCACTCCCTTTGGTCAATGAAGAGTTTCACCCTTTTCTAAACTGTGAGAAGTAAGGCGTCATTTTCCTGTAATAGCATTATACAAAACTGAATATCTTAAAACATACATACCTATCTTACAATTCCAATACAGGGAGTTCTTTAAGTTTGGTTTTTCCTCAATTATCTGAAAGGTGTAAAAGGGAGAGGGTAAGTTCTACAACTCAATGAGCAGGTATTGGGAGTAAGTTTTCAAAAAAATAGCTTTATCCAAACTGTTCCAAGGTTATCATTTCCTTTAAAAAGGATTTTCTCAAATTTTAGTTTTCAAAACCTTTTCCCATTACCATATTAGGTGTGTTTAGCTCTTTTAGCCCATCCCCTTGCCTCGGGAGGTGTTTAGCAAACAAACATATGCCCTTCATCTGGAATGGTACAAACATTTGTAGGTGCAGCCCGTGCACTACATCCACTTGTGGATCGGAGTGTCTTTACCGTCCACCAAGATAGAAGCCCATCTACTTCTACCATGGGTCTGAGTGGATGTCTTAGACATCCCACCCTCATACCTGAATGCCACTCCATGTTCATATGAGGACAAAAACTTCGTCTCGACCCTATCCCGGTCTCATACGGAAGAAGCTACTTTGAGCTTCCCAACTGACTAGCACGACGAACTGCCCTTATCTCCATCATGTCGTCCAGTAGCTCTTAGGACACATCACTACCCCTCTTGGACATCTTGATAGTCCTGTACGACAAGTGCATGCACAAACAATAAATTTTCACATATGGCCATTATCTTTAGTGCCGATGGACTGACGGCCCCAACCTA
Organism: Trapa bicornis; assembly: GCA_030064425.1. Lineage (NCBI taxonomy): Eukaryota > Viridiplantae > Streptophyta > Magnoliopsida > Myrtales > Lythraceae > Trapa > Trapa bicornis. Next base: position 8,331,943 of record CM057761.1, on the reverse strand, counting down.
CCCGACCTGCAACTGTTTGTCTAAGCTGGTCCGTCGACTTGGCCCTGACTCACTGCCGCCAGTCCATTGAGTATTGTTGGTACTAACTGAGTACCATGGTGAAATCACACAATAATTTCTTAGTAATTTTCATGGCTTTCCTTTACTAAAATTTATTTACGAGCTATTACTCGTGCCCATTGGCCTTGGGCCCACTACATGTGTTTTCCAAAACTGAGCATTTAGCCCCATGTGTTAAAAAATCGAGGCCTCTAGCCTATCTGAACTGTTCTAGCTCTTGTCAAGAAGGTCTCCCAAATCCTTTAAGCATTGGCACATAGTCAGGGGAGAACATCTCTAACAAAAAGTATATTTTCAACTTCATCACACCAACTGGGTGTGATGATATCTGTACTTACAACCAGTAAGCGGGTTTCTCCCTTTCTCAAGGAAGTTCATCATACTAACCAGGTATGATTACCTCTACGTACGATCGGTAAGTAGGTTTTATCAGTTAAAGATGGAACACTTCTTCCCAACAGGGTATGAAATTAGAAAATCCCACTTACAATCAGTAAGTGGTTTTTAGCTTAAATTGCTCATCATCCCAACTGGGTAGGATGTTAAAGTCCCACTCACAAGTGACTTTTCATTTCTAAAGTACTCACCATCCAAACAGGGTATGATGTAAATATGCCCACTCACCCGATCGCCATGACGTGTTCGTCCCTAGTCGGTCTCCAAGTCCATACTAGTTTTTCCTTGCTGGCATTCTAGTTTATCGTGTCCCTACACGATTTGGGAATCCTTATTAATTAAGGTTTGGCATGACAGCCATCGTTTTCTCACGTAAAGGAGATTAGGCCCCAACTTTTAATTTATTGCGCTTAGGTCCCTAAAGTTCACACCTTTTGACTTTAGGTCCCTAGTGTTAAAATTTCCTCAAATTAAGTCCCGAGGACTTCCAATATCCTACTTGGACCCTTAATTTACTTTAAATTGTGTAAGGGGCTCAAGTTTCACAAATTTCCAATTTGGTCCCCATTTTTCCAAAAATTACAATTTTGCCCCTACTTTCCAAAAATAGCGATTTGGCCCCAAATATTTCAGAAATTGACCAATTGGTCCCCCAATACTTTTATAATGGCCAATTGGCCTTCAATTTTTGGAAATTTCATAGAGGTCCCCCTATTTTTCAAAATTCCCAATTTTCCTCCAATTTCTCCCTTTCAAATCGACTGAATTTGATTTTTTCAAATTGGGCATTCAACTAGGGTTAATTGTTCCAATTGAAGGTATGAACAAGTTCCTACACTTCCATACGATAAATTGAGCTTTGAACCGCATCATTTGGGTCCGAATTGAGCTTTGTTGGAAAATTATTCGTAGGGAGAGAAAGCGTTGAAAGCTTACCGTCAGAGGTGCGACGGTCCAAGCTTTCGATTTGGAGGTAGCTCTCGTCCCGAGGTTCCTTCTAGGATCAAGAATTGCTACAATTGATGTTCAATCAAGGGAGAATTTTATCAGTAAAGTTTAGCACTTTCTCACTCTAACTCCAACATGCAACGACTGAGGATGGCCGAATTGACTTACCTTTGAGCTCTGCTGAGGTCGTGTGAGGGTCAGGGAGTGTTGGCGAGGATTGGTTTGGCAAGAGTAGGGCTTAATATTGTCGAATTCATCTTGGCCAAAATAGGGCAACTTCGGTCCATCGGAGTTGCTTCACTGTTTCATTCCGCCGGCACTACTCCTGTAGTCCTCAGGTCGAAAGTAAGATGCTATCATGTAGCTGACTTCCACTAGAATCTATAGGACCCTACCTTGCCATCTAAGGCTAAGAAAAAGGCCTATGTCAGAGCTCTGGTTCGAGCTTCACCGAAAAATGGAGCAGTTAAGAGAGAACGGAGATTTGAGGTGTGTGGAGGATGAATGGAGAGGAGCTCTTTATATAGGGTGCTCGTGGATCCTTTGCTCGACAACTTTCCATTTTAGTCGAGCTTATCCTCGCCCTAAAACAACCTGATCGGAGCTGTTATTCCTTTGATAGCATTATCCATTTTTTGCATTAATGAACAGTGCTCTTATCCAGAGGAAGAAGATGACACTGTTCTGAACCGGACTAGACCGGTTCGACCGGGTTCAATGCATAAATCGACCGGTTCAGGCCCGATTCAACCAGTTTTCTCATAATTAAAAGTTTCTAAATTCATCTAAATTATTCTCTATCTAATGGTGGCTTCAATTCCCCAATTGGATCATTTTAAGCCACCAAGAAAAATTAATTTAGAGACTGGTTCAAGTATGGTTTAAATCGGTTCAATTTGGTTCAATTCGGGTCAGGTCCGGTTCGCCCTGAACCGGTCTGGTTTTCTATTCCCATTTGTCCCAAGGTTCTTTTCCATGAATTTTATGACTCTTTGAGTCACTTATGATTTTTCGATTTCTCAATTTACCCTTTCTTTATCGGTTAAGGTTTGTGAACCGGTTCGGTTTTCTCTTTTGAAACAAACGACTCTTTTCCCAGTTTTCCTTATTTTTAAAGGACGGGTTTTACACTTGGGGCATCCTAGTACTCCCATCCGGTCTCATATGTCCATGTTGAGACTATCCATGTATCGTTGGCATATATCTGTAGGACAAGCTAGATCAAGGGCAAAGGGTCTTTAAGAAGGATCTTTCCTCAAATTCCAATTTTTCAAAAACCTTTTCCATTGCCATTAGGTGTGTTTAGCAAACAACACACTCCCTTCATCATGAAGGGTACACACATTTGCAGGTGCAGCCCGTCCACTACACCCACTTTTGGATCGGAGCGTCTTTACTGTCCACCAAGATAGAAGTCCATCCACTTCTGCCCTAGGTCTGAGTGGATGTTCTTGACATCTGACCCGAATAACACTCCATGTCCGTATGAGGATAGAGACCTCATCCCGACTCTACCCCGATCTCATGCGCATGAAGCTATTCCGAGCATCCCGACTGACTGGCATGACAAACTGCCCTTATATCCACCATGTCGTCTAGTAGCCCTTAGGACCCATCACTACCCCTCTTAGGCATCTTGATGGTCATGTTCCACGACTGCATGTAGAAACAATAATTTTTCACATATGACCATTATCTTTGGTGCTGATGGTCCGACGACCTCAACCCTCAACCTGACCTATAGCTGTTTGTCTAGGCCGGTTTGTCAACTTGGCCCTGACGCACTGCGGCCAGTCCATCGAGTATTGTAGGTCCTGACTCGGTACCATGGAAAATCACACAATAATTTCATTATGAATTTTCATGGCTTTCTTTACTCAAGTTTGTTTACAAGCTCCTGCTCGTGCCCACTGTACGTGTTTTCCAAAACTGGGCATTTAGCCCCATGAGTTCAAAACAAAGGCCTATGGCCTATTTGAGTTGTTCTAGCTCCCGTCAAGAAGGTCTAACAAATCTTTTAAGCATTGGCACATAGTCATGGGAGAACACTTCTGACAAAATGTATATTTTCACATCATCACACCAACCGGGTGTGATGATATCTCTGCTTACAACTGGTAAGCGGGTTTCTCCTTTTCTCAATGAAGTTTATCATACTAACCAGGTATGATTACCTCTACTTACATTTGGTTAGTAGGTTTTATCAGTTAGAGGTGGTTTTAGCTTAAATCGCTCATTACCCCAACCTGGTATGATGTTAAAGTCCCACTCACAAGTGGTTTTTCGTTTCTAAAGTTCTCACCATCCCAACCAGGTATGATGTATAATTAAGTCCATTCACCCGATGATCGTGACGTGTTCGTCTCTAGTCGGTTTCCGACTTCTCGCCTACTTTTCCTTGTTGGCATTATGGTCTCTCGTGTTCCTACACGATTTGGGCATCTTTATCAATTAAGGTTTGACATAACAATTATCATTTTCTCACGTATGAGCGACTAGGCTCAAAATTATTAATTATTTGCACTTAGGTTCCTAAAGTTTATTTTCCTTAACTTTTAGTCCCTAATGCAAAATTTACCTCCAAAGAGTCCCAAGGCTTCCAAAATTCCCTTTGAGTCCTCAATTTAGTGGAAGACAACCCTAAAAGCTCTCCAATGCCTGAGGTATAGTAGAAGTCTCAAAGAACCAAGAGACATTAGGGAGGAGTATCTAGGAGGATGGTGCCAGGACCTATTGAGGTCACAGCCTCGAGTACGAAGGGAGCCAAGCCTGAAACCAGGAACACCAGCAAGGGCTTATAACCTTACCAAGGAGGACTGTGGATTTATAAACCGACTAGGAACGAACACGTCACAGTCACCAGGTGAGGACGCTTATCAAGTGAAGGACAACCCTAAAAGCTCTCCAATGCTTGAGGTATAGTAGAAGTCTCAAAGAACCAAGAGACATTAGGGAGGAGTATCCAGGAGGATGGTGTCAGGACCTATTGTGGTCACAGCCTCGAGTACGAAGGGAGCCAAGCCTAAAACTAGGAACACCAACAAGGGCTTATAACCTTACCAAGGAGGACACTTATCAAGAAACCCATAGCTCACTATCAATTTTGTAACCACCTTTTTGTAATAGGGCTAAGACCCCAACGTATTGTACTCCTCCATTAATGAGGAACTTCAAAATTCCTAAAACCAAGTCTCTCAAAAATGATGTGAGCCTCAGCTATAGAAAGATTGCCCCAAGAATAGTAACTAAACAAACCCGCGTTACCCTAGACACCACGAAGACTAGGGAGAAACCCATCCCAAATAAGGAAATGAACCAGAAGACTAAGGAGTCTAGGAGAACTCTTGGGGGAACTATTGGGCAAAGAAAAACTCAACAAGAAAACTGTCAAGGTGTTCGGACTCAAAGATGGCGAAACACAGAACCACGAGTAAGGGCCCCGATGCTCGAGGCATAAGAGTAACCATAAAGGTCCACGTAAGGAAGTGACCTATTACAAGTGTGGACAATAGGGACACTACGTAAGAAAGTGCCCAGCACTATTGAGGACAGGTATTAAGATAACCTGCTATAGGTGTAGAGGAATAGGACATAAGGTGAAGGACTGTCCCACACCCCATGGATTTGGGCAATACCTCATAAGAACCCCATCAACCACCAGAGTCCGAAAGGATGGATGGCAAGAAGGACCGAAGGTAGGACCTTGAGAATCCGCAAGTCGAGTAGACCATAGGTGAAGAGTAATTCTTCATTCAGGACAGTTACAAGTCTCTAGGAATAAAGAAGGAAGTGCCTTCACCTGAGAACACAAGCCCCGAATGTTAAAAGGCAAATAGGATGTCTTGGGATAGCAAGGTGTGACCTGCTTTGGAAAAACATAGGAGCTAAGTAGGGTTACAGATGAACCTAGTGAAAAGATACAACTAGTGACTATGGGATGAACAAGGAGACGACATAGAAAGGACCGGAAAGTAGTAAAGACCATACCCTAAAAAGGGTGATAGGATAGGCATCAAGGACGAGTGAACTCAAGGGACAACTGTCACAAGAGAAGTGAACAAGGAGAGTGGTAGGGATGAGGCAATTAACGAACTAATCCTTGTGAGAATTATGGAGATAAATCCAGGCGAAGAAGGGACAAGTAAAAAGGCCAAACATCGGAAAAGAAGGATGAAGGTAATCCTTAAGGAAATTAATGGCTGAAAACGGATTAATGACCAAATTCAAGCCGTATGAAGGATTAAGCAAGCCTCTCGCAAGGTGATCAAGAGACCTTGAAACAAGGAGGATTTGAACCCCTCCCTAAAGAAATAAATTGGTATCAGGATACAAGTGGGAATGAGGATAGGGTAACAAAGATGTGCCCACAAGATTTCAAGAGTAACGATAAGCAGGAGAGGACGACATCAAAGGAAGTCATTTAAGGTTAGATGCTCTTGAGGATGAATGAAAAAGGAATTTCTGGAGAAAGGGGAAGAATCCTACCAAGGAAGGAAGCCCAGGAGAGGCATACATATCCCAACTAAGAAGTCAACCTCATCCCTTTATACTAAATAAAACTAAGAAAATAACCAGTTATTTCGAAAGAGGAAACTAAGCCAGTTCACAAACCATAACTGATAAGGAAAGGATAAATTTGGGAATTGACAAATCCCGAGTGACTCAAAGAGTCATTCAAATCATGGAAAAGAACCTTGGGACAAACGGGAAGAGAAAACCAGACCGACTTAGGTCGAACCGAACCTGAACCAGATTGAACCGGTTTAAACCATACTTGAACCGATTTCTAAATTCATTTTTCTTGGTGGCTTACAATGATCAAATTAGGGAATTGAAGCCACCATTAGATAGAGAATGAATTTAGAAACTTTTAATTTTGAGAAAACCGGCCGATTTATGCATTGAACCCGATTGGACCGGTCCGGTCCGGAACAATGTCATCTTCTTTCTGTCGATGACAGCATTGTTCATTAATGCAGAAAATGGATAATGCTGGTGAAGAAATAACGGCTCTGATCTGGCTGTTTCAGGGCAAGGATAAGCTCGACCAAAATGGAATGTTGTTGAGCAAAGGATCCCCGAGCTCCCTATATAAAGAGCTTCTCTCCATTCATCCTCCACCCACCTCAAATCTCCATTCTCTCTCAACTACTCCATTTTCCGGTGAAGCTTGAACTAGAGCTCCGATATAGGCATTTTTCTCAACCTTAGAAGGCAAGGTCGAGTCCTACAGACTCTAGGGAAACTCAGCTACCTGATAGCATCTTCCTTTCGACCCGAGGACCAGGAGAAGTGTTAGTGGAATCAAACAATGAAGTAGCTCTGACGACCAAAGCTGCCCTATTTTGGCCGAGCTGAATTCAGCCAAATTCAGCCCTCCTTCAGCCAAACCAAATCTCCCCAACACCCCCACAGCCCTCATATAAGCTTAATAGAGCTGAAAGGTAAGCCAATTCGGCACTCCTCAGTCGATGCATATCAGGGTTAGAGAGAGAAAGTGTCAAATTTCACTAACTAAATCCACCTTTGATTTGTCTTCAATTGTAGTGATTCTTGATCCTAGAAAGAACCTCAGGACAAAAGCTACCTTCCTTGATCAAGAGCTCGGACCGTTGCACCTCCATCGGCAAGCTTTCAAAAATTTCTCTCTCTACGAGTAGTTTTTTGGCGAAGCTCCATTTAAGCTCAATTTCAACCCAAATGTTGCGGTACAAAGCTCAATTGAATTGTATGGAAATGTAGGAACTGATCCATACCTTCAATTAGAGCAATTAACCCTAATTGATTGGCCAATTTGAAGAAATCAAATTTGGTAAGTTTGAGGGAACTTTTTACAATTTCCCAAAATTGAAGGCCAATTGGCCATGATAAAGATTTTGAGAGACCAATTGGTCAATTTTTGGAACATTTGGGGTCAAATTACCATTTTTTGGAAGTAGGGGCAAGAATGTAACCTAGATTATCGAATCTAGTTCACCATGATTCAACCTGGTTTAATCCGATTCACCCTAAATTGGTCCGATTTTCTCATCCAATTCACTTCATGTTCTTCCCGATGATTTTTATTACTTCTTGGTTACTTGGAATTTTCAAAATTTCCATTTTAACCATTTTTTTACCATTTTTTGTTCATTAAATGGCTCAGTTTTCTCATAAAATCCACTAGTTATTTTCCTAATTTCCTTGTCCAAGAGGATGGGTTTCACTCTAACTAAAAGCTCACAAATATGAGCACAGGAGGGTCGTGAAAGATAAGACATCCGAAAAAAAGGATAAAGGAAATCCTGAAGACAACTAGAAGCCGAAAAGGTTTACTGATATGGACACTTGAGCTACGAGTTAAAAACTTGAGGAGGAATAAAAAAGCCTTTGGTGTACTTGACAAGGAAGTAAGGAAACCTCGGAGCAAAATACCCAGACTTCACCCAAGAAAAAAAATTGGTAAAAGGAACCAAAACTAAGTACAAGGGTATACCCATAAGGTTTTAAGAAGGAAGGAATGAATAAATGTGAAAATGACATCAAAGGATGTCATGGGAGTTAGATACCTAAATGAAAAATAGAAAGGGATCCTGGAGATGTATGTACTCCAACCCAGGGGGCGATGGATCCAATTAATGGAATAACAATGGTAAGGACCGGTGGACATCAAGAATGGTTCCAGTCCTCCCCCACTTATTGGAACTTAAGATCGAACAATGGGGCATAGTGTGGAGTGCATGAAATAAGACCCCTGAATAGAAGTGGGGAAATTAAGGGTATAAGGATATAAGGGAAAATGCAAAAAGGGAAGTTAAAAAATTGACCAAGGGTTGGAGATAGGAAAATGCACCTAAATAAAAGGGTATAAGGATATAAGGGAAGGAGACCATCAAGGGGTGTTAAGAGGGTTGGACGCATAGTTCCAAAGATGGAAGCCTCTAAGTCGAAGTATGAGAGCAGAAAATAGGACAAACAAAGAGAATTCCTAAGGGAGAGCCCAAGGAGATAAATACTCACCATAAGGGATCCCTTGTAAGTAACAACGGGAATAATCGTGAAATAGTCATGAACAAACACAAGTAGACTGAGGAATAGGAACCTTTGAGGAAGGACAATTCCAAACAAGTAAAGATATATGAGGCGAATTAGACAGGTTGTGAAACTGATCGGAAAACCCGATAGTGGAACCAAGAATGATCAGCAAGTGGTAAAAGGCAAGTGCATAAGCAATGCATATAGTTCTTTGAAGAACCAAACGAACATAAAAGACATGACATTAAGTAAGGGAAAAACCTTATGGAAAGAAATTGGCAGACCAAAAGGTCTAGAAAACCATATATGGAGGGAATGAAGAAATTATAGAAGTGAAGGAAGGATCATAGAATGATCACATGTCCCCTATAAAGATCACCTTATAATTTTATCGACAGGAGAGTGAGGGTAGGATTAAAAGACCAACACCAGACAAGAAGGGATGAAGTTAGTAACACCAAGGCAAGAAGAATCAAGAACGAAAAGCTTGACAGGGTGCCTTGCTAAGGACTTTTAAGGATCAAGGGAAAGGAGGTGAGAGGCAATATCGGTAAGAGATCTTCCCCTCAAATTTGGATGCCAAAGCATGTCATTAAGAAAGATGGCAAAATAATTGATGGGGAATGGACACCCCAAGATGGGAGAATGAAGGATCTAATGTAAACCTCGTCCTCTCGGACTAAAGAACCAGGAAAGGAAACCAAGAATTTTTTAGAGTAAACTGAGAAATTAATGATTCAAAAATGATAAAGAAGGTCGAAACTAGGAAATTTGAAATTTCAAGTGACCAAGAAACACCTAAATGCCATGAAAGGGAACCATGAAGAGATTTGAGGTGAAAACCGTACCAGTTCAGGGTGAACCGAACCCAAACTAGATTGAACTAGATTAAACCATGAAGAGATGGTTCAATAATTCATTTTTCTAGGTGGCTTAAAAATGTCAATTTAGAAAACCGAGGCCACCATTAGATAGAAAATAAATTTAGATAAACTTAGAAATTATGAATTTCTAGAGAACTGGTAGAATCGAGCCTGAACCGACCAATTTTTTATTTTAGGTCACAGAACCCGGTCTGACCAAATCGGTCAATGGACCGCTGCCAGGTCAGTGCCTAGTTAGCAGGCACGACCAATCAACACACAACACATGGAGAAGCGCACCCAGTCAGCCGCTCAGCGCTTGGAAGTGCTGGCCAATTAGGAGGTGACACATGTCCTTGGTCAACGATCAAAGGAAGAAAACCCATGTTAGCAACGACCGTCCAATAGGAGAGTGGCATGTGTCCTGGTCTTGAAAAGGCCCTATCAGCAAGGCTGACCAATGAGGAGTTGACACGTGGCAATGATGACACATCAGCATTCGACAAGGATGTCAGAAAAACAATCGACCAATCAAAGGTCGACACGTGATATGCCACGTCGGATGGCTTCACCCAATCAGAAACTAACATGTGGCAGCGGTATTGTGTAGGTGGTAAAATTGATATATTTAAATCATCCAATTAGAGGACACCACATGTCACAGTCAATGTTCAGCAAATATACTATTAACATCCACGTGTGCATAAGTAGCCAATGGGAGGCTGTCACATGTCCGGTCAATGGTTCAATGACTAAGTAGGAAGCCACATCATTAGAGCTAGCCAATCATGGAGCGCCATGCAAACCCCGCACTTTTGAGTTAAGGAAAACTGGGAAAAGAACTGGTCAAATCGAGTAAAAAAATCGAGTCAGTTTACAAACCCGATCTTATGGGAACAAGAAATTTGAAAATTTACAACTTTCGGGTGATCCAAATGGTTCATTAAACGTTGGAAAAGAAACTTAAGAAAAAATAAAAGAGAAAAACCAAATTGGTTCGGTGAACTAGATCCCATAAGAACTTTGAAGTTAAGCGTGCTTGCTTGAGAGTATGAAGATGGGTGACCTCCTGGATAATACAAACAATTTAATATCAAAATTAAATTATTGGAATTAATACCAATAATTTATGTCAATATAATACAAGTAATAAATCTCTCCCATTTAATACACGATTTTACACCTATATAAAAAGGTCATCCCCATTCATTCTCCTCACACCTGAACACTTTTTTTTTCTCTCTCTCTCTACTACTCCATTTCCCGGTGAAACTTGAACTAGAGCTTCGACTTGAATATTTTTCTTAACCTCAGAAGGAGAGGTCGAGCTCTTTAGAACCGGGGAGAAGACAACTATCTGATAGCGAGTTCTAGTCAATCCGAGAATCATTGGAGAAGCGCCAGCATGATGGAACAATGAAGCAGCTCCAACGGACTGAAGTTGCCCTATTTCAGCCAAGCTGAAATCGACTATTTCAAGCCCTCCTCAGACCAAACCAAGCCCTACCAACACTTCCTCAACCCTCCCACGACCGAATTAGGACTGAAAGGTAAGCCAATTCGGCTCCCCTCTGTAATTTCCGGCCGGTGCTAGAGAGAGAACCAACAGAATTTCAATGATGAAATTCAAACTCAATTCGGCATCAATTGATGCAATTCTTGATTCTAGGATAAACCTCAGGATGAGAGCTATCTACCTAAATCGAAAGCTCGGACCGCCGTGCCTTCACCGGTGAGTAATCGAAGCTTTCTCTCTCTATAGTTCATTTTCCGGCGAAGCTCCATTTGAGCTTGTCCCAACGTTAAAACTTGCGATTCACATTCCTAAAGAATCGTATGAACATGTAGAAACTCAATTTCAACTTCAATTTCAACAATTGGAAATGTTTGATGGGTCAATTTGATGAAATCAAATTCGGCTGTGTTAAGAAGTTGGAATTGGGAGAAAATTGGGGATTTTCGAAATTCAAAAGACCAAAATGAAATTTTATGAAATTGAGGGTCAATTGGGCATGAAAATAATGTTGGAGGACCAATTGAGGAATTTTGAAATTTTTGGGGCAAAATTTACCATTTTTGTAAAGAAAGGGCAAAATGGTAATTTTGGAAAAGTTGGGGGACCAAATTGGAAATTTGGGAAATTAAACCCCTTTTTGTGAAATGGAATAAATTGCGGTCCTATGATAAATTTTAGAACTTTCGGGACTCAATTTGAGGAAAAACCGACATTAGGGACTTAAAGTTAAAGAGAAATAACTTTAGGGACCTAATTGCAAATAATTAAAAGTTTGGGTTTTTTCATTCATTGGAAATGAATGAGCTGTTAGGCAGAGTAATAATGAACAAGGATGTTCATATCGTGTAGTAACATGAAATATCGGGAACGCCAGCATGGATGAGCTCGCGTGAATACAAAAAACCGGTCTAGTGGAATTCACTGCATTAACGGGTGAGTGGGTTTACTAACATCATACCCGGTTGGGATGATGAGCACAACTTAAAGTTAAAAACCTCTTACCAGTTGTGAGTGGGTTTACTAACATCATACCCGGTTGGGATGATGAGCACAACTTAAAGTTAAAAACCACTTAACAGTTGTTAGTGGGTTTACTAACATCATACCCGGTTGGGATGATGAGCACAACTTAAAATTAAAAACCACTTACCGGTTGTGAGTGGAAATTTTACATCATACCTGGTTGGGAATGATAAGTACCTTGGTATGAAAACCCACTATTAAATGGTATTTTAAACATCACTACTTAGAGGAAGTGATGTGAAAATTATGCGAAAAGACTACTTACCGATTGTAAGTAGATCATACCCAGTTGGTATGATGAGACTTCCTCGAAGGAAGTTGAAAACCCATTCATCAGTTATGAACGAAGGTGTCCTTATACCTAGGCGGTATAATGGATAGAGAAAACATAAGTTTTGTCAGAAGTGCTCTCCCTTGACTGTGTGCCAATGCTTAAACAATTTGGGAGACCTTCTCGATGGGAGCTCGAATAGCTCTGATAGGTCGGGAGCCTCGGTTTTGGAACTTAGGGGCTAAATGCCCGATTTTGAAAATCTCATACAATGGTCCCAAGGCTAGTTGGCACGAGCAGGAGCTCGTAAATGAACATGATATATGTGCCATAAAACTTAATAAATGAATTGTTTGGCCATGATACCAAGATAGGACCGACATGCTCAGTCAAGTAGCGGCAGTGCAACATGACAGGTCGACGGACGAGTTAAGACAAACAACTGCGGATTGAGTTGAGAGTCGGGGCCGTTGGACCAATGGCACCACAGATTACATGGCAATATGAGAAAACATTGTTTGTGCATGCACTATGAGTACGGGATCATCAAGACACCCATGAGGGGTAGTGATGCGTCCTAAGGGCACTAGACGACCTGGTGGCTAAGGGCAGTTCGTCGTTCCAACTGTCTGTGCGAAATTTGGAGTAGCACCAAGCACATGTGACCGGGGTGGGGACGGGATGAGGTCTCTGTCCTCATACAGACACGAAGAAGTGATTTCAGGATTGTGGGTCGGATGTCACGTACATCCACTCATTACTAGGGTAGAAGTGGTTGTACTTCTATCCGGGTGGCAGGAAAAGTCGTTCCGGAGCCACTAGCGGGTTCAGTAGTGATACTGACTTGCGAATGTATGTAACCTTCATGATGAAGGATGTGTGTTGGGTGATGACACACCGGTAACTAAGAAATAATGGCAAAACCCAAATTTTTAAATGAAGGTATTTTTGAAAAGAAAGCAGTCTAGCACTCCATATAAATGTTTTTCTTAAAAGTTAAAAGTATATCTTTAAAAACCCATTCACTGAATAGTCGTACTCACCCACTCCCTTATATCCCTTTTAGGAAATCCGAGAAAGCATACCCTAAAAGACAAACAACTAAGATGCCTGTAAGATAGGTATGTAAAGTTTAAAATTTCATACAGTTTTGATTATGCTATTCCAGGAAATGGTGCATGTTTAAAGGAAGCCTTACTCTTTACAGATTATATAAAGGGGAAACCCTTTAATAAACTAGGAGAGTGGTGGCTTGTTGACAAGGATTCAACCAAACCAGGTTGGGGCGTGACAACTAGAGTGGTATCAGAGCATGTTTCCTCGAATACATAATCAAGACTAGAAAATATAGTAACTAATAGGATTTATCCAAAAAATTTTAGATGGCTTCCAGGAGAGGAACCAAGAAAACTTGGAATAGCTCTACTCAATACCCTACCTCCGTAGGGAGACAACCCTAGAAGCTTCCCCAATGCCTAAGACCTGGCAGAAATGTCGAAAGGCCAAATGGGGAAGCATCCTGGAGAATGGTGCTAGGACCTATTGATGGCACAACCCTAAGTATAAAGGAGGATGCTTATCAAGAATTCCATAGCTCCCTAGTTAATTTGTGACCATTTTTTGTGACAGTGCTGAGAGCCCAACCTTTTGTATCCCCATGTTAATAAAAGATTCAAATTCCCCAAAACTCTATCTTCTGAGGATGTGATCTTACTAGGAATATGGCCTAAGTAAAATAAAACAAACCCACACTATCCTAGAAACTAAGGAAGAGTCACATCCCAGTGATGGAAGATGAATCAGGAAACCTAGAAGGACTCTTACCAGGACCCTTAGCAAAGGTGATTCAGCTAGAAAACTATCAAAGTGATCAGACTCAAGAACGGTAAATCACCAAACCAATAGTAACCCTGGAAAAAGTCCCACTTAAAGGAAAGAAAGAACCACAACAATCCATGTAAGGGAATAACGATGGGATATTACCTAAAGAGATGCCCAACCCTACTGAAGAACAAGTACCAAGTTGAACTATTATAGGTGTAAGGAAAGAAGGGGTGTTCCAAACCTCATAGATTCATGGCAATACCTCCTCAAGGATTGGAGATCGATACCATGGAGCGGGTTACATAAACAATTCAAAAAGAGGTCAAGAAAAGACGAGGTGAATACAAAAACTTCTTAAGAAGGTCAAACCGAGAAGGATACCTCATAAATAGGGATAAGGTACATGAGAAGCATACTTAGAACCCTCTCATAAGGGGCAAACACAGAAAAATGTCCCCCGAAACTCTAGGGAATGACACGGTGAGAATGAAGAAGAGAAGGAATACGCTATGAAAAGGAATCATTGGTTGGCGGATGTGCAAGGAGCCAACCCCTCATTAGAAACTACTTGAAGGAAGGAAGTATCATAGGCCAAGACTAACCTGCTTTGGAAAAGTGATATAATTTTAAAGTACTACCTTTTTTGGAAAAAATAGAAAAGTCAAAAAATCAAAGTCTCTGACCAGCATACCTAAGGAAGACCGGGAAGTAGAAAGGACTACACCCTAAAAAACCCTAAAAAAAGGTCAGTGAGATGACGTTAAGGACATGAGTACTCGAGAAGACAACTGCCCTAAGAAGACCTAAACCAAGGGACTGGTGGAGGCGGGGTGGTTAACCAGCTAATACACGGAAGAACCATGATGTAAATTCCGACAAGGAAGAGAGGTGGAAAGGTCAAATACTTTGAAAGAGAAGGATTAAAGAAATCCTTAAAGGGACCAAAAGGCCAAATTAACAACCAAACTCAAGCCAAGAAAGAAATAGGCAAGCTTCTCACATAATGATCAAGAAATCTTGAAACAAGGAAGATTTGTACGCTTCCTAAGGAAATAAACAGGTATTGGGTATGAATGAGGATGCGAATATAGTATAAAAGATGTCCTCCAAGACCTGAGGAGTGAAGGTAAACAGGAGAAGACAACATCAATAGTAGAAATCCCCCAGCGTAAATGTAAAAAGGAATGTCCAGAGAAAGGGAAAGAACTCTACAAATGAAGCCCTGAAAAGACATGTGTATCCCAATTGAGAGGAAATGGAACCAACCGAAATAGAAGGAACGATAAGCTCACAAATGAAATGTTGGTTGAGATGGAAAAGTTGAGTACTAAGGAAAAATGAGGTCCTAAGAAGAAAATTAAACTAAAGGAATTATTGATGGGCGGATGGACACAATGTGGAGTGAAAGGAACCAACCCTTAATTAGGAAATGTTTCCAAGGAAGGAAGTATCGTAATGGCCTAGGCTGACCTGTTTGGAGGGAACAGGAGAACCAAGTAGAAAGAGGAAAACTAATAACGATAGACAACCAAATAGAATAAACAAAACCCTAAGAAGGAATGAGATGTAATAAAGACTACACTCTATGATGGACAATAGGATGGGCATGAAGAACGAGTGATACAGCTGCCCAAACAATTGGACCAGAAAAATAAAGAATTGTGAAATGGTTGCGAACAAATCAGAGGGGATTAAGGCCAAAGGAAAACCCTTGAGTAGAGGATATAATCGGGAATGATGATGGATCTAAGAAAGGACGAAAACCAGCATGTCCGTAAAACATCTAGGAATTCAATTAATTGGAATCGTAAATACTCAATAAGGAAGTCGAAAAGGAACGAGTGGGTAAGGAGAACCAACACAATTGAGTAAGTGGAGTTAACAATGGAAAAAAAAGGGATAGTTGAGGAATACTATCAAAAGAAAAGAGGAATGAAGTTATACGATCTCTGAAATGTCTAAAAGCTAAGAGAGACACTTCAGGAGATGTTCTAGAAATCAAATGGATAGAGACGGGTCCTAGAAAATGCCATGTTGTAAGGGCATGTAAGCCTAACAACTCGAGGAGAATATGATTCAAAGTAAGGAAGAGTCGGCTAATAAGCATGACGAGGTCAAATATAACAATTTGGACTGAAGTTATAATAGACAACGAATGGAGGAAGAGTCAAAATGGGATGAAAAGGTGGTGATAAAGAAATTCATGGAAATAAGTACGAAATGCTCTATAGGACGACGAGCTAAGGGTTTCAATGATCAAGCGGTTAACTAGACATGGAAATGGTTAGTTATCTTGGAATTCCCAATCTTGAGTACAAGACCTCAAGGGGAAGAATGTTGCTCTAAGCAAAGAGAGAGATAAAATCTAAGAACATACCCTGAGGTAAGGTATGTCTAGTTATGACAAACTCCATGGAGGGAGTAAATAATATTAACGAAAAGGAATTTCTTAAGTGAAGGTTGTAAAAGGAACTAATTTCAAGGATGAGAGAAAAGTTTGTATCTTAAGTAAACACCAAAGGGGCATCAAAGGAAATGATTGCTCATGCAAGGATGTTAACTAAGTTTTGGGACAAAACTCCTAAAAGTAGGGGAGAGTTGTAAACCCCACACTTTTGAGTTAAGGAAAACCGGGAAAAGAACCAGTCAAACCAAGTAAGAAAATCGAGCCGGTTTACAAACCCGATCTTATGGGAATAAGCAATTTGAAAATTTACAACTTCCAGGTGATCCAAAGGGTTCATTAAACCTTGGAAAAGAAACTTAAGACAAAATAAAAGAGAAAAACCAAATTGGTTCAGGTGAACAAGATCCCATAAAAACTTTGAAGTTAAGCGTGCTTACTTGAGAGTAGTGTGAGGATGGGTGACCTCCTAGGATAATATAAATAATTTAATACCGAAATTAAATTATTGGAATTAATACCAATAATTTATGTCAATATTAATACTAGTAATAAATCTCTCCCATTTAATACACAATTTTACACCTATATAAAGAGGTCATCCCCATTCATTCTCCTCACACCTGAATAGTTTTTTTTTCTCTCTCTCTCTACTGCTCCATTTCTCGGTGAAGCTTGAACCAGAGCTTCGACTTGAATATTTTGCTTAACCTTAGAAGGAGAGGTCAGGCTCTTTAGAACCGGGGAGAAGACAACTATCTGATAGTGAGCTCTAGTCAATCTAAGAATCGTTGGAGAAGCGTCGACATGATAGAACAATGAAGCAGCTCCAACGGACCGAAGTTGCCCTATTTCGGCCAAGCTGAAATAGACTATTTCGAGCCCTCCTCAGACCAAACCAAGCCCTACCAACACTTCCTCAGCCCTCTCACGGCCGAATTAGGACTGAAAGGTTAGCCAATTCGGCTCCACTCTACAATTTCCGGCCGGTGGTAGAGAGAGAACCAGCAGAATTTTAATGATGAAATTCTAACTCAATTCAGCATCAATTGTTGCAATTCTTGATTCTATGATGAACCTTAGGACGAGAGCAATCTGCATAGATCGAAAGCTCGGACCACCATGCCTTCACCGATGAGTAATAGAAGCTTTCTCTCTCTATAGTTCATTTTCCGGCGAAGCTCCGTTTGAGCTCATCCTGGCATTAAAACTTGCGATTCCCATTTCTTAAGAATCGTATCAACATGTAGAAACTCAATTTCAACTTCAATTTCAATAATTGGAAACGTTTGATGGGTCAATTTGATGAAATCAAATTTGGCTGTGTTAAGAAGTTGGAATCGGGGAATTTTGAAATTCAAAGGACTAAAATGAAATTTTATGAAATTGAGGGTCAATTGGGCATGAAAATAATGTTGGAGGACCAACTGAGGAATTTTGAAATTTTTGGCGCAAAATTTACCATTTTTGTAAAGGAAGGGCAAAATGGTAATTTTGGAAAAGTTGGGGGACCAAATTGGAAATTTGGGAAATTAAACCCCTTTTTGTGAAATGGAATAAATTAAGGTCCTATGATAAATTTTAGAAGTTTTGGGACTCAATTTGAGGAAAAACTGACATTAGGGACTTAAAGTTAAAGAGAAATAACTTTAGGGACCTAATTGCAAATAATTAAAAGTTTGAGTTTTCTCATTCATTGGAAATGAATGAGCTGTTATGCAGAGTAATAATGAACAAGGATGTTCATATCGTGTAAGAACGTGAAATACTGGAAACGCCAGCATGGACGAGCTTGCATGAATACAAAGAACCGGTCTAGTGGATTTCACTGCATTATCGGGTGAGTGGGTTTACTAACATCATACCCGGTTGGGATGATGAGCACAACTTAAAGTTAAAAACCACTTACCGGTTATGAGTGGGTTTACTAACATCATACTCGGTTGGGATGATGAGCACAACTTAAAGTTAAAAACCACTTACCGATTTTGAGTGGGTTTACTAACATCATACCCGGTTGGGATGATGAGCACAACTTAAAGTTAAAAACCACTTACCGGTTGTGAGTGGGTTTACTAACCTCATATCTGGTTGGGATGATGAGCACAACTTAAAATTAAAAACCACTTACCGGTTGTGAGTGGAAATTTTATATCATACCTGGTTGGGAATGATAAGTACCTCGGTATGAAAACCCACTATTAAGTGGTATTTTAAACATCACTACTTAGAGGAAGTGATGTGAAAATCATGCGAAAAAATTACTTACCGATTGTAAGTAGATCATACCCGGTTGGTATGATGAGACTTCCTCGAAGGAAGTTGAAAACCCGTTCATCGGTTATGAACGGAGGTGTCCTTATACCCGGCGGTATAATGGATAGAGAAAACATATGTTTTGTCAGAAGTGCTCTCCCCTGATTGTGTGCCAATGCTTAAACAATTTGGGAGACCTTCTCGACGGGAGCTTGAATAGCTTTGATAGGTCGGGGACCTCAATTTTGGAACTTGGGGGCTAAATGCCCGATTTTGAAAATCTCGTACAGTGGGTTCAAGGCCAATTGGCACGAGCAGGAGCTCGTAAATGAACATGATATATGTGCCATAAAACTTAATAAATGAATTGTTTGGCCATGGTACCAAGATAGGACCGACATGCTCAATCAACTAGTGGCGGTGCGACATGACTGGTCGACGGACCAGTTAAGACAAACAACTGCGGGTTGAGTTGAGAGTTGGGGCCGTTGGACCAGTGGCACCACATATTACATGGCAATATGAGAAAACATTGTTTGTGCATGCACTGTGAGTACGAGATCATCAAGATGCCCATGAGGGGTAGTGATGCGTCCTAAGGGCACTGGACAACCTGGTGGCTATAAGGGCAGTTCATCATTCCAACAGTCTCTGCGAAATTTAGAGTAGCACCAAACGCATGAGACCAGGGTGGGGACGAGATGAGGTATTTGTCCTCATACAGACACGAGGAAGTGATTTCGGGATTGTGGGTCGGATGTCACGTACATCCACACATTCCCAGGGTAGAAGTGGTTGTACTTCTATCCGGGTGGTAGGAAAAGTCGCTCCGAAGCTACTAGCGGGTTCATTAGTGATACTGACTTGCGAATGTGTGTAACCTTCATGATAAAGGATGTGTGTTGGGTGATGACACACCGTGGTAAATAAGAAATGGTGGAAAACCCCAAATTTTTAAATGAAGGGATTTTTTAAAAGAAAGGAGTCTGGCACACTCCATATAAATGTTTTTCTTAAAAGTCAAAAGTTTTTAAAAACCCATTCACTGAGTAGTCATACTCACCCCCTCCCTTATATCCCTTTCAGGAAAACCCAGAAAGCCTCCCCTTAAAGACCGTCAACTAAGATGCTTGTTAGACAGATATGTAAAGTTTTAAATTTCATGCAGTTTTGATTATGCTATTCCAGGAAAAGGTGTAGATTAAAGGACGCCTTACTCTTTATAGTTTACAATAAGGGGAAATCCTTTAATAAACCTGGAGAGTGGCGGGTTGATCATGAAGATCCGACCAAACCGGGTCGGGGTGTGACACACCATGTGGCAAGTCCGCACATGCAAATCTCGCATGCATGGAACAGTGTCATCTCCTTCCTTTAGATGACAACATTGTTCATGGAAAGATTCCCGTTTCCATTTCTATCGAGGGAATATCCCTCCGATAATGGCAATTTTGATAGAGGATAGGCTAGATCAAATTGGAAACTAGTAGACCGAGGGTCCTTGACCTCACTATATAAAGAACTCTCCTTCATTCATCCTCCCTATCCCTCAAACGCTCGCAAAAGAAGAAGTGCCTGAATTCTCGACGAAGCTCGAACCAAAGCTCTGACTTAGGCACTTCTTTCCAATTCAGAAGGTGAATTCATGTCCTAGAGATTTTGGAGGAAGTCAGCTACCAAACGACGCTCTCCATTCAGCCTGAGGACTACCAGAGAAGCACCAGCAGGTCCAAATAGTGAAGCTACTCCGTAGAACTCGAAGCTGCCCAGTCCCAATTCGGCCATCCCCGACCTCCTACAGCCAAACCAAGATCTCTTCAAGTCTTTCAAGCCGACTCTCGACCTCTCGAACTACCCAAGTAAGTCAATTCGGTTGTCCCTCGTCAAAATAGCATAATTCTAGAGAGAGAAAGTGCCTCAATTTCACTAATCAAATTCTCACTACTCAAGACAAGAATTGGAGTTTCTCTTGATCCTCGAAAGAACCCCTGGACAAGAGCTACCATCCTAAATTAAGAGTTTCGACTGCCGCAGCTCCATCGGTAAGCTTCTAAAGCTCTCTCTCTCTCTACTTCCAATTTCCTGGTGAATCTCCGTTTGAGCTTGTTTTTTACCCAAAAACGATAATTCAAAGCTTGGTTAGATTGTAGGGAAGTGAGGACACCGATTAACACCATGATAGGCAACAATTAACACAAATTGAAGGGTCAATTTGATGAAATCATCTTCGGGTCAAAGGAAAGGATGAATTGGGGAAATATTTTGCTGAAAATTTGGGGATTTTGAAAATTAAGGGACCTTTGTGAAATTTTTCTAAAATTGAAAGTCAATTGACAAGTTAGAGGAATCTAGAGGGCCAATTGGTCCTTTTTTGAAAAATTGGGGTAAATTGGTCATTTTTAGAAAAATTAGGGCTAATTGGTACTTTTGAGAAATTTGGGGACAAATTGGAAATTTTGGAAAAATTATAGACCCAAGAGGGATATTGGAAATCCTAGGGAATTAATTAAAAATAATTGTGTATTAGGGACCTAAAGTCAAAGATTATGAATTTTAAGGACCTAATTGCAAATACATCGAAATAAGAGGCATTTCATGCCAAACCTTTTCTTATGAGTGCAAGGGAGCATAACAAGGATTGGGAATTCAATTGGGATGAACATGTCACAGTCTTCGGATGAGTGGGTCCTTCTAAATGTCATACCCAGTTGGAGTGATGAGTATGTCTTAAACTAAAAACCAATGTGAGTAGGGTTTTCCAACATCATACCCGGTTAAGGTGATTAACACATTTTATAAATTAAAAGCCACTATGAGTGGACATTTTTGGCATCATACCCGATTGGGGTAATGAATGCTCTTTAAACTTTAAAACTATTTTCCGTAAATGATCTTCCCTAATTGTGTGAAACTTCTTAAAATTTTTGGGAGACTTTTCTGATAAGAGCTCAATAGGTCGAAGGCCTTGTTTTATTTTAAATTTATAGGGTCCAAGGCCCAATTTTTGAAAACTCATGAAGTGGGTCTAAGGCTAGTGGGCTCGGGCTGGAGCCTGTAGAAAAATATGATTAAATAGCCATGAAAACTTTCATAATTGGCTAATTGTGTGAATCACCGTAGTGCCAAGTCCGGACCAATAGACTCGATGGGCTAGTAGATTTTGAGCCAAGGATAGGTCGACAGACCTATGGGGCTAACAACTATGAAGCCAAAGCCGAGAGTTGAGGCCGTTGGCACCAAAGATAATGGATCATAATCCTAAGATTGTTGTTTGTGCATGCACTGTGATACAAGACCATCAAGATGCCTAGTGGGGGTAGTGTTGGTTCTAAGGGCTTCTGTACGACCAAGATGCGATAAGGGTAGTTTTGTCATGCTAGTGAGTCATGAAGCTAGGTGTAGCTTCCTGCGCATTGAGACCGGGGCGGGATCAGGATGAGGTCTCGTCCCACATAGCGGACACAAAGTACATTCGGGTTTAATGGTTGGACAGGTATCGTCCACTCAGACTCTAGGTAGAGGTCGAGGATTCTATCAAGGTGGATGGTAAAAACGCTCTAATCAACAAGTGAGTGCAATCGGTGTACTGCATCGACGAACGTTTGTACCCTTTATGATAAAGGGCATGCAATTGTTTGCTAAACACATCCTGAGTAAGGAGAAGTGTTAAAAATAATTATACTCACATACTATGAATAAAAATGATGATGTAAAAAGTTGTTTTGAAATCTCACCCCAACACTTGCTCACTAAGTTGTAGAAACTCACCCCATTCCTTTAAATATTTTTCAGGAAAGTAGACAACACTTAAAGAAATCTCGAGGCCAAGCCTTTAAGTTAGGTATTTTAATTTTTTTAGCTATTAAGTTTTGTAAAATGCTATTCTAGGGAGCAAGGACAAAAGATACGCCTGACTTCTCGCGGTCTTGGAAAGTAATGACTCTTCCTAGACCAAAGGGAGTGGCGGGTTGCTCACGGGGTTCTGACCAAACCGGGTCGGTGCATGACAACTTGAGTGGTATTAGAGCTTGTTCCCTCGAATTCATTATCAAGACTATATAACACAAAACTAAATAGAACCTTTTCACCTTGTATGAATAAAGGCTCCAAGAAAATTTGCCACACGAATCCGTCCAACCCATGGACCATTGGAAAAGGTTGCCACCTTGAGCAAGAAGAATTGCAAGGGAACTTCCTAGCTCAAAGGAACTGTACCAAAGGACATGGTCGTGGATTAGAGGGCACTTCGCAGAGAAATACTAAAAATAATCAACTGGCAAAAAATCCCCAAGAAAAAGAAGAACTTCACCTCCATAGGGGGACCTGACACCTTCCTCGGCACCATAACAACCAAGAAGAACCCTGACACAAGAAGAGGCTTGGAAGAATTACTGGAAGGCATATGCAAAGTATGTGAAGGTTTTCCATGAGCCCCTACCCATCCGAGTGAACCCTAAACCCATAAACCTGATGAGACATGCCTTCGAGTGTGAAACTATGCTGCTGGAGGGGTATGGGCTCGAAGTAACTCATGAAGTCAGAGCTCGTAAGACACCCCACAACACCGTCCAATTCCGCTCCATCGAACCTAGCGTGAACCTATAAAAGGGGTGTGAAGGAATGTACATGAGTTCGCCACCCTCAAAACCATTAGACAAGGAGATCTGAAATAAGTTAAAGGCAAATTCTCGATCAATGACCAAAAAGGACAATTAATAGAGTGAAACGAGTGCATGTAATAAGTCGATTGCGGCAAGATTAGACTCTGCAACATGACAAAGGGGTCGTAGATCTAATAACTTTTCCCCCAAAAAAATTGAGTATCAATAACTCCCACTAAAAATACTAGAAGTCTTGACTCACGATAGGAAAGATAATTTCACCACAAAGGAAGATAAAAAGGGTTGGAGAAGGCCCGAGAATCAGCAAAACCACAGAGACAATGGAAAAGGAAGCTTGATAAGGAAGGCCACAGGAACAATATACAAAGGTAAAGGCCAATAAAGAAGGAACCGCCCATCATAGACAAGGGGAAGAGAGGTTTGGAAAGACTACAGACGGACCCAACCCTAGGGAATGACTAGTAACCATGAGATGACCAAGGATAATAAAACAATAACTTAAGAAAAGGGCGAGGACGTGGTAAAGATTACAAGTGCACTAAACTGAGGCAAGAATTACACTCAAGCTGAATGGATGTGAGTAGATAACTGCACAAGCCAATGGGTAAGAAGGGTGAGGCAGTTAACTAACTGATCGTCCGAAAAGTCATAGACTTTGGTAAAGAAAGGAAGAATGGATAGGACAGAAGTTAGAGAAGGAAGGATGAAAGAAAACCTTAAAGAAGCCGAGGGGAAGGGTTAGTATTAACTGATGGCTCTAAAGCGACCAAACTCATGCCATGGGAAGGCTCAGGTAAGCCTCGCACAAAAAGGTCATGAAACCTAAGAAACAAACGGATCCAAACTCTTCCCTAAGAAGGCAAACTCATAAAAGGATATAAGTAGGAATGAGGATAGGGTACAAAGAATGTGCTCACAAGAACTTCCAAGGAAAGGGATAAATTGGAATGATGACATAAAAAGGAGGCCTAAACTTACTCTAGGGTTTCATAAACATAAGGACGCATAAAAATGGGGAAGTGGTTCCCGACTCTCCCCTCCCCCCGAGCTAAGTCCCTTGGTTGACCTTGTTTCATGTGTGTGTGACCTCATTTGTAAGTTCAAAGGTAGAAATCATGAATCTGAAGTAAGAAGGTAGAGGATTAGACCAACGAAAGGAAATCCTCTAAGCAGGTCCTATGAGTCAATAAGTAGACCTTGAGGAAATAAATTTAGAATGAAGGACCGTGAAAGGGTCACGAGCAAGTAAGGATGGACTGGAGGACGAAAACCCTAAGTTAAGGACACCATCGGATAAGAGGAAATCCCAAGCATGATAGGAAGTTAAGAGGTGACCAGAAAACCCAATGGTTGGAATCAGGATTGGCCAATAAGGAGGTTGGTAAAGGAAGGGTAAATAAGGAAAACTACGCGTATGGATGAGACACACAAACCAGAAATGAATAATGAAATACTCTAATCATGTAAGGAGAGAATAGGAATGCCATTTAATGAAGGAAGTGGAAGAACTGGGAAGAATAAATTAACACTAATGTGAGGAACACTATGAGATGGGAGAAGGGACAAAGTCCTATGCTCCAAAAAGAACTAGAATGTTGGCAATAGATATATGGTAGAGGACCTCGAAAGAGGCCTGTGAAACCCGTCATCACGGATCAAGGAAAATTGGGAAAGAACTGGTCAATTTAATGAGAAAAACAAACCACTTAAGGGGTTAAATGGGAATTTGGAAAATTCCAAGTGACCAAAACATCATAAAAGTCATGAGAAAGAACCATGAAGTAAAATGGATGGGAAAACTAGGCCAGTTTTGGGTGAACCGGACCTGAACCGGTTGAACTAGTTTAAACTATACATGAAACAATCTCTAAATTCATTTTTCTTGTTGGCTTTAAAATCTCAATTTGGAAAATTGAGGCCACCATAGATAGGAAATAAATTTAGATTAATTTAGAAAATTTTAATTTAGAAAAAACCGGTAAAATTGTGCCTAAACCAACTAATTTTCATAATTTAACCCTATCAGATGGGTCTGGTCTAGTTCGGAACAATGTCTTCTTCTTCCTTGGATGACAACATTGTTCATATGGTAGAAAAAACTTTCCATTTCCAACAAGAGGAATATTCCTCTGATCAGGGCATTTTCGGGTGAGGATAAGCTCGACCAGAATGGAAACTGGTCGAGTAGAGTATAACCCCACCCTTTTAAGTTATGAAAAATCAGGAAAAGAATTGGTGAAACCAGTAAGAAAACTGAACCGGTTCACAAACCTGTTTATCAAGAAATGGGCAATTTGGAAATTTACAACTCCTAGGTGATCCAAAAGGTTCATAAACCTTGGAATAGAACCTTAGGACAAATTGGATGAGAAAAACTAGATCAGTTTAGATGAACCAGATCTAACTGGATTGAACTGGTTTATGAACCGAGTCAGTTCATGAACCAGAACAGATAGAGAAAGGGAAAACTGGGAAATTCATGGATCCCTTGTGACCCAAAGAGATTTATAAACCTTGGGAAGGAACCTTAGAATAAAGTGGGAGAGAAAAACCAAACCGGTTCAGGTGAACCGGACCCGAACCTGATTAAACCAGTTTAAGAACCAAGCCGATTTATGAATCAAATTCAATAGAGAGATGGTAAACTGGGAAATTTATGGATCCCGAGTGACCTAAAGAGTCCCAAAAATCATGGGAATGGACTTGAGAATGAATGGGAGATGAAAACCAAACCGGTACAGGTGAATCAGATCCAAACCAGATTGAACCGGTTTGGATCGGTTTGAACCACTATTGAACCGAATTCTAAATTCATTTTTCTAGGGCTTAAAGAATTCAAATTCGAGAATTGAAGCCACCATTGGATAGAAAATGAATTTAGAAATTTTTAGATTTGAAAAATATGGTCAAATGAGGGGTGAACTGGATGGTTTAAGCTTCGAATCCGATTCAGACTGGTCTGGTCTAGTTCGAAATAGTGTCGTCTTCTTCCTTCAGATGACAACTCTATTCACTCATCGAAAAATCAAAGCAGTGCCGATGAAGAAGAAACATCTCCATTCAATATGTTTCTGGCCATCAATGCCTATCATAAAGGTGCCAAACGGACGACCGAAAAGTCTCCGAGCTCCCTATATAAAGAACCACTCTCCATTCATCCTCTCCACACCTGAAAAGCTCGCTCTCTCTCATCTGCTTAGTTTTCCGGTGAAGCTCAAATCAGAGCTCTGATATAGGGTCATTTTTTAGTCAAAGGAGGTGAGAGTGGGTTCTTTAGAACTGGGGAGAAGTCAGCTACACATCTGTAGTCTCTGTTTGCTCCGAGGGTCGTCGGAGAAGCGCCAACGTGATGGAATAGTGAAGCAACTTTGACGGACCGAAGTTACCCTGTTTCAGCCGAGTTGAAATCGTCCATTTAGAGCCCTCCTCAGGCCAAACCAAGCCCTCCCGACACTTCCTCCGCCCTTCCACAGCCTTATTAAGACTAAAAGGTAAGCCAATTCGGCTCCCCTCTGCAATTTCTGGCCGATGCTAGAGAGAGAATCAATAGAATATTGATGATAAAATTCTAACTCAATTCGGCATCAATTGATGCAATTCTTGATTCTAGAATGAACCTCAATACAAGAGCTATCTGCCTAGATTGAAAGCTCGGACCGTTGTGCCCCCCGACGTTGAGTAATTAAAGCTTTCTCTCTCTACAGTCCGTTTTCCGGTGAAGCTCCGTTTGAGCTCGTTACAGCGTTAAAACTTACAATTCAAAGTGCTATGGAATCGTATGAAAATGTAGATACTCAATTTCAACTTCAATTTCAACAATTAGAAGTGTTTGATCAGTCAATTTGATGAAATCAAATTCGACAATGTTAAGGAGTTAAAATTGGGGGAAATTTTGGGGATTTTCAAAAATTCGAAGGATTGAAATGCAATTTCCTAAAATTGAGGGTCAATTGGGTATGATAAAAATGTTAAAGGGACAATTGAGGAATTTTAGAATTTTTGGGGTAAAATTTACCATTTTTGTAAAGGAAGGGAAAAATGGTAATTTTGGAAAAGTTGGGGGACCAAATTGGAAATTTGGGAAATTAAACCCCTTTTTGTGAAATTGAATAAATTGAGGTCCCAAGGGGAATTTTAAAAGTTTTGGGACTCAATTTGAGGAAAAAAACCGACATTAGGGACTTAAAGTTAAAGAAAAATAACTTTAGGGACCTAATTGTAAATAAAAAAAGTTTGGTTTTCTCATTCATTTGGAATGAATGAAGACTATTAGGCCGAGAGATAATGAACCAAGATGTTCATATTGTGTAGGAACACGAGGTACCGAGAACGCCAGCAAGGACAAGCTCACATGAATAGCAAGAACCGGTCTAGTGGAATTCACTACATTAACGGGTGAGTGGGATTTTATATCCTACCTGGTTGTGGATGATAAGTACCTCAAAATGAAAACCCACTACTAAGTGGTATTTTAAACATCACAACTTAGAGGAGTGATGTGAAAATCATGCGGAAAAGCTACTTACCGGTTGTAAGTAGATCATACCCAGTTGGTATGATAAAACTTCCTCAAAGGAAGTTGAAAGCTCGTTCATCGGTGATGAGCGGAGATGTCCTTATACATGGTCGGTATAATAGACAGTTGAAAACATATTTTTGTCGGAAGTACTCTCCCCTGACTGTGTGCCAATGCTTAAACGATTCGGGAGATCTTCTTGATGGGAGCTCGAATAGCTCTTATAGGCCGAGGGCCTTGGTTTTGGAACTTGGGGGCTAATATGCCTGATTTTGAAAATCTCGTATAGTGGGCCCAAGGCTAATTGGCACGAGCATGAGCTCATAAACAAACATGAGTTATATGCCATAAAACTTTGAATAAAGGAATTGTTTGGCCATGGTACCAAGACAAGACCGATATATTCAGTCAACTAGCGGTAGTGCGACATGACAAGTCGATGGACAAGTCAAAACAAACACTACGGGTTGAGTTGAGGGTCGGGGTCGTTGGACCAGTGGCACCATAGATTATATAGCATGATAAGAAAATACTAATTGTGCATACACTATGATTACAAGACCATCAAGATGCCCAAGAGGGGTAGTGATGCGTCCTAAGGGCAATGGTCAACCTGGTGGGTATAAGGGCAGTTCATCGTACCAGGTGACCGTGCGGAATTTAGAGTAGCACCAAGCACATGAGATCAGGGTGGAGACGGGATGAGGTATCTGTCCTCATATGGACACGAAGAATTGATTTCAGGATTGATGGTTGGATGTCATGAACATCCACTCATTCTCAGGCTAGAAGTGGATGTACTTCAATCTAGGTGGCCGGTAAAGTTGCTCTGACACCACAAGTGGGTTCAGTGGACGGGCTGGCCTGCGAATGTATGTTTAACCTTCATGATGAAGGATGTGTGTAGTGTGATGACACACCATGGATAATAAGAAATGGTGGTAAAAACTGAGATTTGATATGAATGGATTTTTGAAAGAAAGGAGTCTGGCACACTCCAATACAAGTCTTTTTCCTAAAAGTTAAAAGTTTTGAAAAACCCATTCACTGAGTAGTCGTACTCACCCCCTCCCTTACATCATTTTTAGAAAATTCTGGAAAGCCTACCCTTAAAGACAATCAACAAAGAAGCCTGTGAGACAAGTATGATGAAATTAAAATATTATGTAGTTTTGATTTATGTTATTCCAGGAAAAGGTGCAGGTTTAAAGGACGCCTTACTCTTTACAGTCTATAATAAGGGGAAACCCTTTAATAAACTGGGAGAGTGGTTGGCTGATCACGGGGATCTGACCAAACTGGGTCGGGGTGTGACACAGAGGGTCCCCAAGCTCCCTATATAAAGAGCTACCCTCCATTTACCATCCACACACCTCAAATCGCCCTCATCTCCCAAGTGATCCATTTTCAGGTGAAGCTCAAACCAGAGCTCTAACTTGGGCACTTTTCTTAGGCTTAAAAGGCAAGGTCTGGGGGAAGTCAACTACCTGACAACAACCTCCCTTTGACCCGAGGATCGTCTGAGAAGCGTCGATGGAATCAAACAATGAAGCAGCTTCGATGGATTGAAACTACCCTATTTTTGCTGAGTTGAATTCGGCCAAATTCAAACCCCTTCTAGCCAAACCAAGCCTCCTCAACATTCCCACGTGTAAAACCCATCCTTTGATAATAATAAAAATTGGGGAAAGTACCGGTCATTTCCAAAGAGAAAACCAAATCGGTTTATAAACTGAAACCGATAGAGAAAGGGCAAAACGAGAAATTTATTGATCCTGAGTGACCTAAAGAGTCACAAAAGTCATGAAAAAGGACTATTGAACCGAATGCTAAATTCATTTTTCTAGGTGGCTTAGAAAATTTAAATTGGACAATTGAGGCCAACATTGGATAGAGAATGAATTTAGATAAATTTAGAAATTCTTAATTTTCAAAAATTCAGTTGAACCGGGCCTAAACTAACTGATTTAAGCTTTAAAGCCAGTTTGGATCGGTCTGGTCCGGTTCGGAAGAGTATTATCTTCTTCCTTCAAATAACAACATTGTTCACTCGCCGAAAAATCAAGCAGCACCAACAAAGATAAAAAGTCTCTAGTCAGGAAGTTTTATGCAATGAATGACTGCCATTAAGGTGCCAATCGAATGGCCAAGAAGTCCTCAAGCTTCCTATATAAAGAGCCCCGTCTCATTCATCCTCCTCACACCTCAAAACTCCATTCTCTCTCAACTGCTCCATTTTTCAATGAAGCTCGAACCAGAGCTTCGACTCAGACATTTTTCTGTGCCAAAGAAGGCATGGTTGGGTTCTTTGGATTCAAGGATAAGTCAGCTACATGCCCGTAGTCTACATTTTCTCCGAGGGTCAACGAAGAAGTGCCGGCGTGATCGAACAGCGAAGCTGCTCCAGCGAACCCGAGCTGCCCTA
This sequence comes from Trapa bicornis, assembly GCA_030064425.1. Classification (NCBI taxonomy): domain Eukaryota; kingdom Viridiplantae; phylum Streptophyta; class Magnoliopsida; order Myrtales; family Lythraceae; genus Trapa; species Trapa bicornis. The sequence continues at coordinate 8,301,805 of CM057761.1, read as the reverse complement.
TTTTGGCCAAGCTAAAATCAGCCAATTTGAGCCCTTCTCAGGACAAACCAAGCCTTCCCAACACCTCTACAGTCCTCCTACAGCTAAATTAGAGCTGAAAGGTAAGCCAATTTGACCCCCCTCTATAAATTTTGATCGGTGCTAGAGAGAGAATTGAAAGAACTTTGATGACTAAATTCTCACTCAATTCCACATCAATTGATGTAATTCTTGATCCTAAGAGAAACCTCAGGACAAGGGCTATCTGCCCAAATTGAAAGCTCGGACCGCCGTGCCCCTGACGGTAATCTTTCGAAGCTTTCTCTCTCTAAGTCCAATTTTCCAGCGAAGCTCCATTTAAGCTCATTCCAACATCAAATCGTGCGATTCAAAGTGCAATTGAATCGTATGAAGGTGTAGAACTCCAATCTAACTTCAATTTCAATAATTAAACTCATTTGATCGGTTAATTTGATTAAATCAAATTTGGCTTAGTTAGAAGGTTGAAATTGGGGGGAAATTTGGGGATTTCAAAAATTTGAGGAACTAAAGTACAATTTCATAAAATTGAGGGCCAATTGGGCAGGTAAAGATGTTGGAGGACCAACCGGGTAAATTTTGGAATTTTTGGGGCAAAACATACCATTTATGTAAAGCAAGGGCAAAATGCTAATTTTGGAAAAGTTGGGGGACCAAATTGGAAATTTGGGAAACTTGAATTCCTTTTTGTAGTTTTGAATAAATTGAGGCCCTAAGGTGAATTTTAGAGTTTTGGGACTCAATTTGGGGGAAAATCGACATTACGGACTTAAGGTTAAAGAAAATATAACTTTAGGGACCTAATTGCAAATAAATGAAAAGATTAGTTTTTTCATTCATTCAGGATGAATTAAGGCTATTAGGCCAAAGGATAATGATCAAGAATGTTTATATCGTGTAGGAACACAAAGTAACGGGAACTTCAGCTAAGACAAGTTCATGTGAAGGCAACATTCCGGCTACGAGTAAATTGATTGCACTATCGGGTGAGTAAGATATTTAATATCATACCTAGTTGGGATGATAAGCACCTCGAAAATGAAAATCCACTGCTAAGTGGTATTTTAAACATCTCACCTGAGCGGAGTGAGGTGGAAATCACGCGGAAAAAGTACTTACCGGTGGTAAGTAGATCATACCCAGTTGGTATGATGAAACTTCCTAGAAGGAAGTGAAAAACCTGCTTATCAGTTATAAGTGGAGATGTCCTCATACTCGGTTGGTGTAATGGAAGATAGAAAAGTTTATTTATTAGAAGTGCTCTCCCCTGATTCTGCGCCACTACTTAAAAGTTTTGGTAGACCTTCTTGACAGGAGCTCGAATAGCTAAGTTAGGCCGGAGGCCTCTGTTTTGGAACTTGGGGACTAATATGCCCGATTTTGAAAATCTCGAACAGTGGGCCCTAGGCTAGTTGGCACGAGCAAGAGCTTGTAAACAAACATGATTTAAGCCATAAAAACTTAAGTGAATGAATTTTTTGGCCATAGTACCGAGATAGTACTGTCATACTCAATGGAATAACGGCAGTGTGACATGACAAGTCTTTGTACTAGTCAAGACAAACAGTTGGAGGTCGAGTTGAGGGTTGGGGCCGTTAGACAAATGGCACCACATATTACATGGCTTATGTGGAAAATTATTGATTTGTGCATGCACTATGTTACAGGACCTTCAAGATGCCCAAGAGGGGTAGTGATGCATCCTAGGGCTCTGGACAACCTAGTGGAGATAAGGGCAGTTAGTCGTACTAGAAGTATTGAGAAGCTCAACATAGTTTCATTGTGCATGAGACCGGGGTGAGGATGGGATGAGGTCTCTATCCTCATACAGACACGGAGTTTTGTGATGGGATTGAGGGTCGGATGTCGTGTACATCCACTTATTCTTAGGGTAGAAATGCATGTGCTTCTATCTAGTGGCCGGTAAAGTCGCTCCGACGCCACAAGTGGCTACAGTGGACGGACTGACCTATGAATGTGTATTTCCTTCATGATGAAGGGCATGTGTTGGTTGATAAACACACTGTTATAATGAGAAATGGTTATGAAAATCGTATTTGAGAATGAAATGTTTTTAAAGGAAAAATAAGGAATTTGGCACACTCCAATTCAAACTATTTTTCTGAAAGGCATACCCTAAAACACCCATTCACTAAGTCGTTGAACTCACCCACTCCCTTATATCCCTTTCAGGTAACCCCATAAAGCTTACCCCAAAGACCACCAACTAACACACCTGTAAGGCAGGTATGATAAGTTTCAAATTTTATGCAATTTTGACTTATGTTATTACAGGAAAGGTGCAGGTTTAAATGACACCTTACTCCTTACGGTTTATAAAGAAGGGGCAACCCTTAGTAAGCTGGGCGAGTGGCGGGTTGATCATGGGGATCCAACCGAACCTAGTCAGGGCGTGACAACTTGAGTGGTATCAAAGCTTGTTTCCTTGAATACATAATCAAGACAAGAAAATATAGTAACTAATAGGATTGATCTTAAAATTTTCAGAATGGCTCCGAAGAAAGGAACCAAGAGAACTAGTGTTGCAGTCTCTAACACTGCCCAACCATCCCTACCTCTGTAAACTCCCGGGGAAGTCCAAACAACTCCTCCTAGACTTAGCATGGAACACAAGAGGCTGTACGAGGTGTTCACTTGTGTATTTGGGCAACCTAACCTCGTCCATGAGGCTGGCACCAATTCTTGGGTTGAACCAGAGGAAGTACAATCCCATCCCCCCTGTTAACCATCCTCCTCCAATAGACATTCCTAGAAACCTCAAGACTCTCCGTCAACTAGGGTGTAAACCCTTCCTTGGAGAAAAGGATGCTGGTGCCACCATGGATTGGCTGGCAAGTATTAAGAAGCTAATGGGAATCGTCAGGATACCACCAGAGGATATGGTGATCCTAACAGAATTCATCTTGGAGGGAAGTGCAAAATGATGGTGGGACAATGTTCGAAACCTACATACCACCATCCCCACTTGGGAACAGTTCGAGAAGAGGTACTCAAAGGAGTACTTGGTGCCTCATTTGATAAATGAGAAGAAGCAAGAGTTCACCTGGCTTCGACAAGGGCTTAACTCCATATCGAAGTATGAAACAAAATTAAACAAGTTAAAACCCTTTGCTCCTGATCTAGCTGGACTGTAAAACATATGCCAAAGGTTCGTGGATGGTCTCAATATGAACATTCAAGACCGTATGGGAGTACTAGGATGCCCCACGGACCTGGTAGCAGTAATCAGTATGGCTCATGAGTGTGAGCGACTGGTGCAGACCTGACGTTGTCGGTTGGAGCAGTCAACCCGAAAATAGGATAAGGGTCCAAACCATCAGGGAGGACAGAAGGAGCATAATGGTCCTAAATGGGGAAATAGAATGGCATTTAAAGGAGAAAGGACATGCCACTACCTCTTAGAGAATGGTTCCCACCTTACCTCAAGGAAACCCTTGCTGTCTAAGGTATCAAAAGAAACATGAGGGAGCATGTTACATGCTTTGCATGTGGACAAGTGGGGCACTTTGCAAAGGACTGTCCCACTCTCAGGGAGAACAAGTAGAGGAATACCCTTGGACCACCTCAAGGGAACTCCAGGAATCCTAGGCCAGACGGTACAGCATGAGTACTAGCTTGGGTATACAACCTCACCCAGGAAGAGGCTAGAAGAGACCCTAGCACTGTAGCAGGTACATCCCAAAACCCTCCAAACTAGTTCAAGAGAATCTTGTAAATTGAAAATTTTTATTTAATAAAGAAAAGCTTTATTCTAAAATACATGCTTCTTCAATTAGAATATATACAACTATTGGGACAACAAGTCTATGCCCTCTTCGACTCAAGAGCTGAGAGATCCTTCATCAAGGAAGAGTTGATTTCAAGTGTACCCCTAGAACTTACTCCACTAGAACAAAGCCTTAACATTCTCACACCTTTAGGAGAAGGTTTAAACAAGAATAAGCAATTAAAAGGATGTGAGATAAAGATAGGAGGAATCAAACTTGAAGTTGACTTGATTCCATTACCCTTATAAGAGGTTGAAGTAATCCTTGGGATGGATTGGTTAAGTAACCATCAGGCTAGGATGGATTGTGGAAAGAAGATGGTGACCTTCCAAACTCCCAAGACGAATGGATTAAAGTTACAGGGAGATCAAAGGAAAAATGAAGTACAAATGGTGTCCCATCTAAAAGCCCAAAAAATGATACAAAAAGGTTGTACGACTTTCCTGGCCATGGTCGTTGACGAAGAGTCTAAAGAGAAGAGACTTGAAGACATTTCGGTAGTTAGGCACTACCCAGAAGTATTTCTAGAAGAGCTACCTGTACTACCTCCAAGTTGGCAAGTGAAGTTCACTATAGAAATAATCCAAGGAACAAACCCCATATCCCAAGCCCCATACCGTATGGCTCCGATGAAACTGAAGGAATTGAAGGAGCAATTAGACGAATTATTTGAGAAGGATTTCATACGTCCTAGCCAGTCTTCGTGGGGTGCACCCATCCTATTCGTCAAGAAAAAGGATTGAAGTATGAGACTGTTCATAGACTATAGGAAGCTAAACCAGGTCACCATCAAGAACCGATACCCACTTCTGCAGATAGATGACCTATTCGATCAATTAAAAGGAGCAGTTTGCTTCTCCAAAATAGACCTTTGGTCGAGCTATCATCAACTTAGGATTCGAGAGGAGGACATTCCCAAAATGGAATTCCGATCAAGATATGGACATTACGAGTTTAGAGTAATGCCGTTTGGATTAACGAATGCTCCTGTAGCCTTTAGGATTTGATGAACCATATGTTCCAACCACATTTGGATAGGTTCTTGATAGTATTCATAGATGATATTCTTATATACTCACAAACTAGGTTGGAACATGAAGAGCATTTGACAATTACCTTGGAGATATTAAAGGAAAATCAATTATATGTAAAATTCTCCAAGTGCAAGTTCTGGCTATAGGAGGTAGGATTCTTAGGACATATAGTGTCCAAGGATGGAGTCAAAGTAGATCCAGCTAAGGTGGAAGTCATATCAAATTGGAAGGCTCCCAGGAATCTTACAAAAATACGGAGTTTCTTAGGTTTGGCAGGATACTACAGAATGTTTGTGCAAGACTTTTCTAAGGATGCAGCTCCTCTAACTTAACTCACCAGGAAAGGAATTGAGTATAAGTGGGATGAAAGCTGTGAGAAGTCTTTCCTAGAGTTAAAGATTTGATTGACAACTACACCGGTACTCTCCCTACCTAACCCTAATGCCGGAGAGTACACCGTCTATAGTGATGCATCCAGACAAGGACTCGGATGTGTTTTGATGCAACAAGGGAAGGTTATCGCTTATGTTTCGTGATAACTTAAGGTACATGAAAGAAACTATCAAACTCATGATCTGGAATTAGTTGCAATAGTGTTTGCCCTAAAGATTTGGCGATACTACCTTTATGGGGTTAAGTGTAGGATATACACAGATCACAAGAGTTTTAAGTACTTCCTAACTCAGAAGGTGTTAAATCTTCATCAGAGGAGATGGCTGAAGTTGGTAAAGTACTATGACCTTGTGATAGAATATCACTCCGGAAAGGCAAATATGGTAGCAGATGCCTTAAGTCGCAAGTACCAAACTGAGGCGACACAAGTAAAGACGAGTTACTTACCCATGTTGCAACAATTGGAAAGGATGGAGGTAGACCTAAAGATGGATAAACGGGAAAGATGCTTGGTGGGTAACATGGTAGTGAGGCCCAGTCTAAGTGAATAGATCCAAGCTCAACAAAAAGTGGATAAGGAGCTCCAATCCTATCTGAATCTGGTCAATAGAGAAACAAAACCATATTATAACTTGCGTAGTGATGGAGTGCTAACCTATAAGGGTAGGGTATGTGTGCCTCAAGATAAGGAGCTGAAGATATTAATCCTAGAAGAGGCACACGATTCGATATTTGCAATGCATCCGGGCAGTACTAAGATGTACCGCACCCTCAAACAAGGATATTGGTGGAAAGGTATGAAGATGGACATTGTAGAGTATATACCCCGATGCTTGTCCTATAAACAAATAAAAGCGGAGCACCATAAATCGTCAGGACTGCTGCAACCCTTACCAACTCCGGAATGGAAATGAGAGCACATCACCATGGAATTTGTCACAAGACTACTTGTGACAAGAAAGGGTTGAGATGCAATCTGGGTCATCGTGGATAGATTGACCAAATTAGCTCATTTTCTTCCTATAAGAGTGACAAATACAGTAGAACAAATAGTCGTCTTATACATGAGGGAGATAGTGAGACTCCATGACATTTCGGTGAGTAGAGTATCAGATAAAGATCCAAGATTTACTTCAAGGTTTTGGCCAAGCTTACAAAGTGCCATGGAAACCAAGCTTCACATGAGCACAACATTTCATCCTCAAACAGATGGGCGGTGTAAGTGAACCATTCAAACCTTGGAGGACATGCTAAGAGCGTGCGTACTCACCATGAACAAAGGCTGGGAAGAATATTTGTGCCTGATGGAATTTGCTTAAAATAATAGCTATCAGGCCAGTATTCAGATGGCTCCCTATGAAGCCATTTATGGACGACCATGTCGTACCCCTCTATTTTGGGAAGAAGTGGGGGAAAGAAGGCTAGAAAGGGTGGAACTAATTGAAGATGTCACTAAGAAAATAAAACTAATCATGAGTCGCCTTAAAACTGCACAGGATAGGCAAAAGAGTTATGCAGATAATCAAAGGAAAGATTTGGAGTTTGAAGTGGGAGATCATGTATTTCTCAAAGTGTCCCCATGGAGGGGAATACTTAGGTTTCAGCAAAGAGGAACGTTGAAACCAAGGTATATTGGCCCATATCCCATCATTCAAAGGATGGGACTAGTGGCTTATAAATTGGAACTACCTCCAGAACTGCAGAGAATACACGATGTATTCCATATCTCTCTGCTTCGGAAGTATTAGCCTAATCCTAGCCATGTATTGGATTGACCTCCACTGGAGCTAGAAGAGAACCTAACATATCAAACGAATCATCGACCGAAGGGATAAGAACTTAAGGAATAAGAGGATTCCTATGGTTAAGGTTCTATGGTAGAATAGACCCGTGCAAGAAGAGACATGGGAAACCGAAAGAGTGATGAGGGATAGTTACCCTCAATTATTTAGCATGTAACTATTTTGGGGAAAGAACCCGTCATTTCCAAAGAGAAAATCGATTCGGTTTAAAAATGGGAACCTATAGAGAAAGGGCAAACCGGAAAATTTATGGATCTAGAGTGACCTAAAGAGTCACAAAAGTCATGAAAAAGAACTTTTGGATGAATTGGAGATGAAAACCAAACCGGTTCAGGTAAACCAAATTTGAACTGAATTGAACCAGTTTGGACCGGTTTGAACCACAATTGAACCAGATGCTAAATTCATTTTTCTATGTGGCTTAAAACAAATTCAAATTAGAGATTTGAGGCCACCATTGGATAGAGAATGAGTAAAGATGAATTTAGAAATTTTTAATTTTAAAAAATTTGGTTGAATCGGGCTTGAACCAGCCAATTTATGCTTTGAACCCGGTTCGGACCGGTCCGATCCCCTTTGGAACAGTGTTGTCTTCTTCCTTCAAATGACAGCACTGTTCACTCGCCGGAAAATTGACCAGTGCCAATGAAGATGAAAGGTCTCCAGGCAGAGAGATTCAAGCAATGAATGACCACCATTAAGGTGCTAATCAGACAACCAAGAAGTCCCCAAGCTTCCTATATAAAGATCCCCTCCTCATTCATCCTCCTAACACCTGAAAACTCCATTCTCTCTCAAATGCTCCATTTTTTGGTGAAGCTCGAACCAGAGCTCTAACTTGGGAATTTTCCTAAGCCAAAGAAAGTGTGGTGGGGTTCTTTGGATTCATGGAGAAGTCAGCTACAAGCTTATAGTCTCCATTTGCTTCGAGGGTCATTGGAGAAGCGCTGGTGTGATCGAATAGTGAAGCAGCTTCGGTGGACCGAAGCTGCCCTGTTTCGACCGAGCTGAAATCGGCTAATTCGAGCCTTTCTCAGGCCAAACCAAGCCTTCCCAACACCTCCACAATCCTCCTACATCTGAATTAGAGTTGAAAGGTAAGCCAATTTGGCTCCCCTCTGTAAATTCTGATCGGTGTAAGAGAGAGAACCGGTAGAACTTTGATGACTCAATTCTCACTTAATTTAGCATCAATTTATGCAATTCTTGATTCTAGGAGGAACCTCAGGACAAGAGGTATCTGTCCATATTGAAAGCTCGGAGCACCGAGCCCTCGACGGTAAGCTTTCGAAGCTTTCTCTCTCTAAGTCTAATTTTCAAGCGAAGCTCCATTTGAGCTCATTCTGACATCAAATCATGTGATTCAAAGTGCAATTGGATTGTATGAAGGTGTAGGAACACCAATCTAACTTCAATTTCAACAATTAAACTCATTTGACCGGTCAATTTGATGAAATCAAATTCGGTTGAGTTAGAATGTTGAAATTGGGGAAAAATTGGGGATTTAAAAAATTTGAGTTGCTAAAGTGCAATTTCATAAAATTGAGGGCCAATTAGGCATGATAAAGATGTTGTTGGACCAATTGGGCAAATTTTGCAATTTTGGGGGCAAAACTTACCATTTTTATAAAGTAGGGGCAAAATGGTAATTTTGGAAAAGATAGGGGGCCAAATTGGAAATTTGAGAAACTTGAACCCCCTTTTTCTGGTTTTGAATAAATTGAGGTCCTAAGGTGAATTTTAGAGTTTTAAGGCTTAATTTAGGGGAAACCCGACATTAGGGACTTAAGGTTAAAGAAAAAAATAACTTTAGGGACCTAATTGCAAATAAATGAAAAGTTTGGTTTTCTCATTCATTCGAAATGAATGATGGCTATTAGGCCAAAGGATAATGAATGAGAATGTTCATATCATATAGGAACACAAAGTACCGAGAACACCATCTAAGACAAGTTCGTGTGAAGGCAACAAGTCGGCTAAGGGGAAATTCACTACACTATCGGGTGAATGGGATATTTAATATCATACCCGGTTGGGATGATAAGCACCTCGAAAATAAAAACCCACTACTAAGTGGTATTTTAAACCTCACATCTGAGAGGAGTGATGAGGAAATCACACGAAAAAACTACTTACCGGTGGAATGATGAAACTTCTTGGAAGGAAGTGGAAAATCCGCTTATCGATTATAAGTGGAGATGTCCTCATACTCGGTTGGTGTGATGGACAATGGAAAAGTTTATTTTATCAGAAGTGATCTCCCTTGACTATGTGCCACTGCTTAAAATTTTTGGGAGACCTTCTTGACGGGTGCTCGAATAGCTCAGTTAGGCCGGAGGCCTCGGTTTTGGAACTTGGGGGCTAATATGCCCGATTTTGTAAATCTCGAACAGTAGACCCTAGGCTAGCTGGCATGAGCAGGAGCTCATAAATAAACATGATTTAAGCCATAAAAACTTAAGTGAATGAATTGTTTGGCCATGGTATAGAGATAGGACCGACATACTCGATGGACTGGCGGCAGTGCGACATGACAAGTCTTCGTACTATTCAAGACAAACCGCTGCAAGTCGAGTTGAGGGTCAGGATCTTTGGACTAGTGGCACCACAAATTATATGGCTAATGTGGAAAATTATTGATTTATGCATGCAATGTGTTACGAGACCTTCAAGATACCCAAGAGGGGTAGTGATGCGTCCTAGGGCTCTGGACGACCTAATGGAGATAAGGGCAATTAGTTGTACCATAAGTCTTGAGAAGCTCGACGTAGCCTCATTGGGCATGAGATTAGGGTGGGGTTGGGATGAGGTCTCTATCCTCATATGGACACATACATCCACTCATTCTTAGGGTAGAAGTGGACGTGATTCTATCTAGGTGGCCGGTAAAGTCGCTCTGATGCCACAAGTTGGTATAGTGGATGTACTGGCATGTGAATGTATGTTTCCTTCATGATTAAGGGTGTGTGTTGGTTGATAAACACACTGTTATAATGAGAAATGATTATGAAAACTGAATTTGAGAATGAAAAGTTTTTAAAATAAAAATAAGGAGTTTGGCACACTCCAATTCATACTATTTTTCTGAAAGTCAAACCCTAAAGCACCCATTCACTAAGTCGTTGAACTCACCCCCTCCCTTATATCTCTTTTAGGTTACCCTGAAAATCTTATCCCAAAGACCACCAGCTGACACACCTGTAAGGCAGGTATGATAAGTTTCAAATTTTATGTAGTTTTAATTTAGGTTATTCCAGGAAAGGTGCAGGTTTAAAGGACGCCTTACTCCTCACAATTTATAAAGAAGGGGCAACCCTTAGTAAGCTGGGAGAGTGGCAGGTTGATCATGGGCATCCAACCAAACCGGGTTGGGGTGTGACACCACGACCATCACACGACCTCCACAGAGGTGAAATGTAAGCCAATTTGGCCCTCCTCCGTTGTTGCATATCGGTGCTAGAGAGAGAAAATGTCGAACTTCACTAACAAAATTCACCCTCATATGAACTTCAATTGTAGCAATTCTTGATCCTAGAAGGATCCTAAGGACGAGAAGTACCTCCTCAGATCAAGATCTTGGACAGCCACACCTCCAACGGTAAGCTTTTGAACCTTTCTCTCTCTACGAACAATTTTCTGGCAAAGCTCCATTTGAGCTCGTTTCAGACTCAAATTCTGCAATTCAAAGCTCCATTTGATCGTATGGAAGTGTAGGAACTGATCCATTCCATCAATTGGAGTAATTAACCCCAATTGAATAGCTAATTTGAAGGAATCAAATTGGATCAGAAAAGGGGGAAGAAATTGAGGGGATTTTTTGAAGAAAATTAGGGATTTCAAAAAATTGAGGGATCACTGTCAATTTCTCAAAAATTGAAGGTCAATTGGCAATGAGAAAGATGTCGGGGGACAAATTGGTCAATTTTTGAAAGATTTAGGGCCAAATGGCTATTTTTGGAAAGTAGGGGTAAAAATGTAATTTTTAGAAAATTGGGGACCAAATTGGAAATTTGGAAAACTTGAGCCCCTTACACACTTTTGAGTAAATTGAGGATCCAAAAAGGATATTGGAAACCTTGGCATTCAATTTGGGGGGAAATTTAGCATTAGAGACCTAAAGTCAAGAAAAATGAACTTTAGTAACCTAAGTGCAATATACCAAGAACTTTGGGCCTAGTTCGCTCATACATGAGAAAATGAAGGCTGTCATGTCGAATCCTTATTGATAATGATACCCAAATTGTGTAGGGACACGTGAGACCGGAACGCAAGCAAGAGAAAACTAGCTTGGACTGGAAACTGACTGGGGACGAACACGTCACAATCAATGGATGAGTGGACTTTTATACATCATACCGGTTGGGATGATGAGCACTACTTTTAACGGATAAAACCTACTTACCAGTTGTGAGTAGGCATGAACAAACATCATACCCAGTTGGTATGATGAGTTTCCTTAAGGAAAGGAGAAACCCACCTACTGGTTGTAAGCGGAGCCATCATCATACCCGGTTGGTGTGATGAGATAAAATGTGATTTTTGTCAGAAGTGTTCTCCTTCACTGTGACAACTACTTAAACTATTTTGGAGACCTTCTTTACGGGAGCTAGAGCAACTCTAATAGGCTAGGGGCCTTAGTTTTAGAACTCATAGGGCTCAATGCCCAATTTTGGAAAATACGTGCAGTGGGCCCAAGGCCAGTGGGCATGGGCTGGAGCTTGTAAACAAACATGATTAGAAAGAGCCATGAAAACTCCTAATTAAATTGGATAATGATTGTATGATTTACCATGGTATCGAGTCAAGACTGATAATGCGCAATGGACTGGCGGTAGTGTGATTGGGTCAGGTCGACAGAGCGGCCTAGACAAATAGCTATAGGTCGGGTTGAATGTCGGGGTCGTTGGACCATTGGCACCAAAGAGGATGGCCTAGTCATGAAAACTTTTGTTTGTGCATGCACTTAAGGTAAGTGACAATCAAGACACCCTAGGTGGTAGTGATGGGTCCCATGGGCTGTTGGACGATATGGGGGCGATAAGGGCAGATTGTCGTGCCAGTTAGTCATGAAGCTCTAGGAGCTTCTTGCGCATGAGACAAGTGTAGGGTCATGATGATATCTCTGTCTCATACGGACACAAAGTGGCATTTGGGTTAGAGGGTCAGACATCTAGGATGTCCAATCAGACTCAAGGTAGAAGTCTGGGATTTCTATCTAGGTAGACAACAAGTCGTGCTGATCCCCAAATGGGTGCCCTGTGAATTTGTGTACCCTTCCTAATGAAGGACGTGTGATTATTTTCTAAACGCCTCCCAAGGTAAGGGGATGGGCTAAAAGAGTAAACACACTTAATATGAAAATGGAAAAAGGTTTTGAGATTTGAGTTGAAAAAAATCCTTAAAAAGGAAATGTTAAAATATGTCATGGTTTTAATAAAGAAACTAAACATTTTTGAAAACTCACTCCCAACACCCGCTCACTAAGTTGTAGAAACTCACCCCCTCCCTTTACCCCTTTTCAGGTAAAAAAGGAAGACCAACCTTAAAGACCCTTCGCAGTTAAACGGTAAGACATGTACGCAAATTTAAATATATTTAGTTTTATATAATGTTATTATAGGAAAAACAGGAAAAATGATGCCTGACTACTCGTGGTTTAGAAAGAGGTGAAACCCCTCATAGACCAAAGGAAGTGGCTAGATCCTACCCAACCGGGTCAGGGTGTGACAACTTGAGTGTATTAGAGCATGTTTCTTCGAATACATTATCAAGGATATATAACATAAGAACTAAGAGAAATTTTTAAAATTTTCAGATGGCTCCCAATAGAGGAACCAATAAAACTAGGACGGACATCACCAACACTATGTCCCCGTAGGAAGACAACCATAAAAGTTCTCTGATGCCCGAGGTATAGTAGAAGTCACAAGCGACCAAGAGACATAATGGAGAAGCATTCAATGCCACCAAGGAAGGTGGTGTCAGTGCATGTTGAGATCACATCCAAGAGTATGAGGAGAGGCAAGGACACTGTAAGGGACTTATAACAAAGAAGGACGCTTACTAAGAACCTAGTATAGTAGCTCCACAAGCTGAAACTACTTCATGTAATAGGATTAATGCCCAAAATGTATTGTACCCCTTTTTAATAAAAATTCTAATTTTTCCTAAAAACTCTATCACTCAAATAAAGTCACATCCTCATACCTCAACTATATGAGGAGGGGTCACGAAAGATAAGAAAGACTAAAGGAAGAAAACACAAACGAAGCACAGTATAAAGGAAAGGAAAATTTCCTTAATGAGAGTTACAAGCCATATAGGAGTAAGGAAGGAAACACCTCCACAAGAGAAGACAAGCTCGCATGATGGACGGCAAATAGGATGTCTCGGAATGGCAAGTGTGACCTGCTTTGGAAAAGCACAGGAGCCAAGTAGGAAGCAACTAATAACAATGGGATAGTCAAGGAGAATAAACAATGCCCTAAGGAGGACTAGGAAGTAGTGAAGACTACACACTAAAAATGGCGATAGGACGGGCATCAAGGGCGAGTGAATTTTAGAGACAACTATCTCAAAACAATTGGACAAGGAGAGAAATAAGGACGGGGTAGTTAACGAAATGACCCTCGTAAGAATCATGGATTTAAAACCCAAGTGACAAAAGGGAGAAGTGAAAAGGGGTCAAATGTCAAAAAAGAAGAATGAAGGAAATTCTTAAAAAAAATTCAATGGCCGAAAATGGACTGGCAACCAAACTCAAGATAATGGAGGGATTAAGCAAGCCCTTAGAAGGAGGCTAAGAAACCTTGAAACAAAAAGAAATCAAAATTCCTCCCTAATAAAATAAACTTGAAATGATTACAAGTAGGGATAAAGACAAGGTACAAAGGATGTGCCAGCAAGATTTCCAAAGTAAGGGTAAGCAGAAGAAGATGGCATCAAATGATGTCATTTAAGGTTAGATACTCTCAAGGACAAATGAAAAAGGAATTCCTGGAGAAATTGAAAGAATCCTACCAAAGGAAGGAAGCCCTGGAGAGGCATACATATCCCAACTAAGAGGTAATGAAACCAATAATAGCGGGTAGAAAATAAGCTTGCAAATGAAGTGCATGTTGAGGTGAAAAGACTAAGGAAAGCATACTAGGAGGGCACAGAGAGTAAGAAACGAGTAAGTAGGAAGATAGCATCAAAAGATTTCGGAACAAGTAAGAATGGGTGGAATACCCATAATAAGGAAATAAAGGAAAGTATATTTGAGAAACCTTGGAGAAGTAAGCCCTTTAATTAAGAAGTGATTAGGGGAAACAACCATAGACATCAAGACTTGTTGTGGTCTACACTTGATTAATGGATCCTAAAGATTGGAAGGCTAGGCATAGTTTGGAGTACACGAAATAAGACCCGATAGTCGAATGTTCTTTAGATGGGGAATAAGGGATGAAATATGAATTTTAATACAATAAAGGATTAAAAGCGGGCAAATGACCCAATATAAAAAAGGTGTAAGGAGATGAAGATAGAAAACCTTAAAGGAATGGTAAGAAGGTGGAACGTGTAACTACTAAGGTGGAAGTCTCTACTTTGAAGGAAATAGTAGAGAATGAAACCATAAAAAGGGAACTCCCCAAACAAAGGAATTGATACGTAGATAGAAAGGGATCAACTCGGAATAAAAAATCGTGAAATGTTCATGAGCAAGTAAGAGTGGATTGAAGAAAGGAAAGTCCTTGAGTAAAGGACGCCATTGGAAATGAGGAAGGACATAAGAGGGGGAAAATCCCAACATGTATGTAAATCATCGGGAAACCTGATGGTTGGAACCGGAGAAAAACCAATAAGAAAGTTGGTAAGGGATGAGTAGATAAGGAAAAACCTACATGATCATGATGTCAAAATGTAAAGAGATTGGATAATGCCGAAGGTAGTTAGGGAACACTACTAGGTAACAAGAAGGAACGAAGCCACATGACTCCTCAAGGTTGGAAAGGCATGAACCGTTATCCAGAAAATGTTCTAGAACTATAATGGACAAAGAAATTTCTAGAACATGTCATGCTGTAAGGGACATGTAGGTCCAACAGTCCCAGAAAAATATGACTCAAGTAAGAAAGAGTCTGTTAGTCAAACATGATGGAGTCAAACCTAGGAACTGGAATCGGAACTGTAGTAAACAAAAAGATGGAGGAAGGACCAAAATAAGATAAGGAGGAAATCATCAAATTCTACGGGGTTAAGGATGAAAAGTCCGAAAGGATGCTAAGCTAAAGAACATCAACGACCAAGGGAATAAATGGAAACGGGGACGATCAAATGTGTATGGAACATCCAACCTAATGACCTAGATAAGAACCCTAAAAAAGAAGAGTCTTACCCTAAGTAGAGTAAGAAGTGGACCTAAGGGTATACCTTTGGACTTGTGGGTAAAACATACCTAATCAGGATACACTCCATGGAGTGAGTAAATAATCGAAAGGAAAAGAAATTCCTTAAGCACATGGTTTAAAGGGCTAAGTGAAGGAACAACCAAAGTAGTAGCATGTCAAGCAAACTCCAAGTTGACATCAAGGGAAATATATTCCCAATGCAAAGGATGTTGATTATGTTTTGGGGATAAAACTCCTAAAAGGAGAGGAGAGTTGTGAAACCCGTCATCTCATATCAAGGAAAACCGGGAAAGAACCGGTCAATTTAATGAGAAAACCGAACCACTTAAGGAATCGAGAATGATAAAGATGGGCTAAAATGGGAATTTAGAAAATTCCAAGTGACCAAAAAGTCATGGGAAAGAACCATGAAGTAAAATGGATGGGAAAACTGGATTGGTTCAGGGTGAACTGGACCTAAACAGGATTGAACCGGTTTGAACTATATATGAACCAGTCTCTAAATTCATTTTTCTTAGTGGCTTAAAAATCTCAATTTGGAAAATTGAGCCTCCATTACATAGAAAATGAATTTAGATTAATTTATAATTTTTTATTTTGAGAAAACTAGTCAAATCGGGCCTAAACCGGCCAATTTTCACCATTCAAACTGGTTGGACCGGTTTGGTCTAGTTCAGAACAATGATGTCTTCTTCCTTGGGATGGCAGCACGGTTCATATGGAAGAAAAACTTTCCATTTTTGGTGAGCGAAATATTCCTCCAATCCCAACATTTCCGGGCAAGGATAAGCTCGACCAGAATGAAAACTACTCGGGTAGAGGGTCCCCGAGCTCCCTATATAAAGAGCTCCCCTCCATTCATCTTCCACACACCTCAAATCGCCCTCCTCTCCCAAGTGCTCAAATATACGGTGAAGCTCACACCATAGCTCTGACTTGGGCACTTTTCTTAGCCTTAGAAGGCAAGATCGGGAGGGAAGTCAGCTACCTAACAACAACATCCCTTTGACTCAAGGATCGTTGGAGAAGCCTCGGCAGAATCAAACAGTGAAGTAGCTTCGACGGATCAAAGCTGCCCTATTTTTGTCGAGCTGAATTCGGCCAAATTCAGACCCACTCCAGCCAAACCAAGCCTCCCCAACACCCCCACGGCCCTCAGGCGACCTCCAAAGAGGTGAAAGGTATGCCAATTTGGTCATCCACCGTCGTTGCATATTGATACGAGAGAGAGAAAGCGCTGAATTTCACTAACAAAATTCACTCTCATATGGACTTCAATTGTAGCAATTCTTGATCCTAGAAGGATCCTAGGGATGAGAGCTACCTCCTCAGATCGAGAGCTTGGATCGCCACACCTCCAACGGTAAGCTTTCGAACCTTTCTCTCTCTATGAACAATTTTTTGGCGAAGCTCTATTTGAGCTCGTTTCGGACTCAAATGTTGCAATTCAAAGCTCCATTTGATCATATGGAAGTGTAGTTACTGATCCATGCAATCAATTGGAACAATTAACTCCAATTAAATGGCCAATTTAAAGGAATAAAATCCGGTCAGAAAAGGGGGATGAAATTGGGGGGATTTTTTTGGGGAAAATTAGGGAATTCAAAAAATTGAGGAATCTCCAAGCAATTTCTCAAAAATTGAAAGTCAACTGGCAATGAGAAAGATTTTGGGGGACCAATGGGTCAGTTTTTGAAAGATTTGGGGCCAAATGGCTATTTTTGGAAAGTAGGGGCAAAATCGTAATTTTTGGAAAATTGGGCACCAAATTGGAAATTTGGAAATTTTGAGCCCCTTACATAATTTTGAGTAAATTGAGGATACAAAGATGATATTGGAAACCTTGGGATTCAATTTGAGGGGAAATTTAGCATTAGGAACCTAAAGTCAAGAAAAATGAACTTTAGGGACCTAGGTGCAATAAACCAATAACTTTATACCTAGTCACTCATACGTGAGAAAATAAAGGTTGTCATGTCGAATCCTTATTGCTAATGATACCCAAATCGTGTAGGGACACGTGAGACCAGAATGCAAGCAAGAGAAAGCTAGTGTGGACTAGAAACTGACCCGGGGTGAACACGTCACAATCAACAGCTGAGTGAGACTTTTATACATCATACTGGTTTGAATGATGAGTACTATTTTTAACGGATAAAACCTAATTACCGGTTGTGAGTAGGCATGAAAAAACATCATACTCGACTGGTATGATGAGTTTCCTTAAATAAAGGAGAAACCCGCCTACCAATTGTAACCGGATCCATCATCGCACCCGGTTGGTGTGATGAGATAAAAAGTGATTTTTGTCAGAAGTGTTCTCCCATGACTATGTGACAACTGCTTAAACTATTTGGGAGATCTTCTTTACTAGAGCTAGAGCAACTCTAATAGGCTAGGGGCCTCAGTTTTAGAACTCATGAGGCTTAAGGCCCAATTTTGGAAAATACGTGCAATGGGCCCAAGGCCAATAGGCACGGGATGGAGCCCGTAAAAAAACATGATTAGGAAGAGACATGAAAACTCCTAATTAAACTAGATAATGATTGTGTGATTCACCATGGTATCGAGTTAGGACCGACAATGCTCAATGGACTGGCGGTAGTGCGTCTAGGCTAGGTCAATGGACCGGCCTAGACAAATAGCTGTAGGTCGGGTTGAGTGTCGGGGCCGTTGGACCATTGGCACCAAAGAGGATGGCTTAGTCATGAAAACTTCTATTTGTGCATGCACTTAAGGTACGAGACCATCAAGATGCCCTAGGGGGGTAGTGATGGGTCCCATGGGCTGTTGGATGACATGGGGGCGATAAAGGAAAATTGTCGTACCTGTCAGTCATGGAGCTCTAGGAGCTTCTTGCGCATGAGACCGGGGTGTGGTCAGGATGAGATCTCTGTCCTCATACAGACATGAAGTGGCATTCGGGTCTGAGGGTCGGATGTTTGGGACGTCTACAAAGATGTTTGGGATGTTTGGGACTTCTATCTGGGTGGACAATAAAGTTGTGTTGATCCCCAAGTAGGTGCAGTCTATATCTGCCCTGCGAATGTGTGTACCCTTCCTGATGAAAGACGTGTGTTTAAAAGAAAAGGTTAAACTTTGTCATGGTTTTAATAAAAAAAACTAAACATTTTTGAAAACTCAATCCCATCACCCACTCGCTAAGTTGTAGAATCTCACCCCCCCTACCACTTTTTAGGTAAAAGAGGAAGACCAACCTTAAAGACCCTTCGCAGTTGAACTGTAAGACAAGTACGAAAAATTAAATATATTCAGTTTTGTGTAATGCTATTCCATGAAAAATAGGAAAAAGGATGTCTGACTTCCTACAGTTTGGAAAGGGGTGAAACCCCTCATAGACCAAAGGGAGTGGCGGGTTGCTCACAAGGATCTAACTAAACCGGGTCAGGGTGTGACAAGGCACAACTTATTTATACAAGGAAGAATCATTTACATAAGCATGACGAGGTTGAATGAAAGGCTTGAAATGAACCTGAATGATAATAAAGAAAGAAGAGGATTCAAGGAGTAGTATAAGACAATAGACCTGGAAAGGAAAAATGCCTAAGGATAGACAAGTAGAAAGGAAAGATGCAATCAAGATAGAGACGTACCCCACAGTATCATATCATAGTGAATCGCAAATTGGCATAAAGGGAAACATTTCCCAATGGGAAAGATGCATGACTAGCTTTGAGGACAAAACTCCTAAAAGGTGGGGAGAGTTGTAAACCTCGTCCCCTCGGACAAAGGAATTGAGAAAAGAAACCAAAAATTTTTTAGAGTAAATTGAGAAATTAGTGATCCGAAAATGATAAAGAAGGGTCAAAACTAGGAAACTTGAAAGTTCAAATGTCCAAGAAACATATAAATACCATGGAAAGGAATCAAGAAGAGATTTGAGGTGAAAATTCGATCGGTTCAAGGTCAATCGGACCTAAACTAGATTAAACCACATTAAATCGTGAAGAACCGGTTCAATAATTCATTTTTCTAGGTGGCTTAAAAATGTCAATTTGGAAAATTGAGACCACCATTAGATAGAAAATGAATTTAGATGAATTTATAAATTTTGAATTTCTAGAAAACCGATCGAATTGGGCCTAAACCGATTGATTTTCTATGTCGGGTCATAGAACCCAGTCTAACCGAACCGCTCAACGATTCAATCAATTAATGGACCGCTGCCAGATCAGCGAGCAACGCATGGCGAAGCGCTCCCAGTCAGCGCCTGGAAGTGATGGCCAATCAAGAGGTGACACATGTCCTTGGTTAATGGTCAAAGGAAGAAAACCCACGACGATCGACCAATAGAAGAGTGACACATGTCTCAGTCAATGGTTAATGTCGAAAAGGCCCATTCAACAAGGTTGACCAATGATGAGCTGACACATGGCAAGGATGCCACATTAGCATCCAAAAAGAATGTTGAAGAAATGTGGCATGCCCCCATCAGATGGCTTCAGCCAATCAAAGGTTGACACGTGGCAGTGGCACTGTGTCAGGTGGGAAAACTAATATATTTAAATCAGCCAATCAGAGGATACCATATGTCATGGTCACAATCAATAAATATACAGTCATCATCCACTTGTGCGTAAATAGCCAATGGGAGGCTACCATGTGTTCGGTCAACGAGTCAACTGCAGACTAGGCAGCTAAGTAGGAGGATGGAGCCAGCCAATAACTGAGTGCCACATATCAAGTCACACGCAAAGCTCGCAGGCACGAAACAATGGCGTCTCCTTCGTTCAGATGACAACACTATTCATAGATTTCTGTTTCCATTTCCAAGGAAGGAATATGCCCTCTAATAATGGCAGTTTCCATACAGGATAGGCTCGACCAAATTGGAAACTAGTAGAGTCGAGGGTCTCTGAGCTCCTCATATAAAGAGCTCTCCTTCATTCATCCTCCTCATCCCTCAAAAGTTTGAAGAAGAAGAAGTGCTCGAATTCTCGATGAATCTTGAACCAAATTAAGGGACGTTGGTGCAATTTTTCTAATATTGAAGATCAATTGGCAATTTAAAGGAACCTTGAGGGCCAATTGGTCAATTTAGGGAAAAAATGGGTCCAATTAGTAATTTTGATAAATTTGGGGACAAATTGGTAATTTTGGAAAAATTAAGGACTCAAGAGGGATATTGGAAATCCTAGGGGCTTAATTAAAAATAATTGAGCATTATGGACCTAAAGTCAAAGATTATGAACTTTACGAACCTAATTACAATAAGGCAAAAGTTGGGGCCTAGTTGCAAATACATCGAACTTAGAGACCTTTCATGCCAAACATTTCCTTATGAGAATGCTCGAACTATGTAGGAATGGGTGAACGAGAACGTGTGCAAGGAAGAACAACAAGGACTGGGAATCCGACTGGGACGAACATGTCATAGTTATTGGGTGAGTGGGACCTTCTAAACATCATACCCAGTTGGGGTGATGAGTACGTCTTAAACTGAAAACCCACTGTTAGTGAGATTTTCCAACATCATGCCCGGTTGGGGTGATTAGCACATTTTCTAAATTAAAAGCCACCATGATTGGAGGTTTTTGGCATAATACTTGGTTGGGGTGATGAATGCCCCTTTAAACTTTAAAAATTATTTTCCAGAAATGATCTCCCCTGACTATATGATACAAATTAAAATTTTTGGAAGACTTTTCTGATGAGAGCTGGGACAACTCAACATACTAGAGGCCTCGGTTTTTTCGAACTTATAGAGCCTAAGGCTCAATTTTTGAAAACTCGTGAAGTGGGCCCAAGGCCAGTGGGTACGGGCTGGATCCTATAGACAAATATGATTAAAGAACCATGAAAACTTTCATAATTAGCTAATTGTGTGAATTGCAACGGTGCTGAGTTTGGACCAACAGACTTGATGGGCTAGTAGCTTTTGAGTCATGAAGCTCAAAGTAGCATCATGTGCATTGAGACCGGGGTGGGTCAGGATGTGGTCTCATACCACATAGCAGACACGAAGTACATTCGGATATGAGGGTCGGACGGGTAACATCCACTCATACTCTAGGTAGAGGTCGAGGACTTCTATCAAGGTGAATGGTAAAGACGCTCAGATCCACAAGTGGATGCAGTCGGCATACTACATCAGCGAACGTTTGTACCCTTTATGATAAGGAAGGGGAACTTACCCCAACACCCGCTCAATGAGATGTAGAAACTTACCCCCTCCCTTTAAATCTTTTTCAGGAAAGGAGACAACCCCAATTAGGGTGATTCAAAGCAAGAACTGATCATGGGAAGGTGAGGAAGAAGATTAGCAACATGATAGGAACCAATTAATTGAGTTTTCATGTTCAATTTGATTAAGCAAAGTTTCGGGGTCTAAAAGAGAAATTTTGGAGGAAAAATTGGTGATTTGGGAATTTGGAGAAATTTGGGGATTTTATGCAAACACCTTGAATTAAGGGCCAATTTGTGATTTTACTAAAATTGGGGAAAAATTGTAAATAAAACGATTTTTGGAGGATTTATTTACAATTAAGGGTAATTTGATTTATCATGTAGAAATTTTCAAATAAGGAAATTATGGAAAATAAGTGGAGATTATTTGCCATGAAAATATAGACACCTAATGACAAATGTTGGATAGTTGGTGGATCAGTTGTCATGCCCAGACCAGTTTGGTCAGAATCCCATGAGCAACTCTTCACTATCGTTGATCAAGAATGAGTTATCACTTCCAAAATCATGAGTAGTTAGGTGTAACTTCAGTCCTTGTTCCCTAGAATAACATCATACAAAACTGTAAACATTGAAAGTAAGTTACCTAAGTTTATGGGACTTGGAGTAGGGATTCCTTAATAATTGACTTCTTTCTTGAAAATTTTAAAGGAAGGGGTTAGTTTCTAAAACTCAGTGAGCAAGTATTTGGGTGAGTTTTCAAAAGGGTTTATAACATCTATCATGATAAAAAAATGTGTGATTTAAATTTTTCAATAATTTCCCTTTTATCAGAGTTTGTTTATCAAACAATCACAATCCCTTTAACAAAAAGGGTTCAATCATTCGTAGAGTCATCCTCAACTACTCCACTTGTGGATCGAAGCATATTTACTGTCCACCCTGATAGAAGTTCCTCACTTCTACCCTGAGTCTGAGTAGACATCAACAGTCTAACCCTCACACCCGAAGAGTACTTCATGTCTACTAGGGGACAAGACCTCTTCCCCCATCCACCTTGGTCTGTCTTAGTGCGCAAGAAGCTACTCTGAGCTTCAAGACATGCTGGATGACGGGCTTCCCTTATACTCCCTTGGTCCTCATTTTCTTTAAAATTATCAATTGGTCCCCTATTTATTTCCAAAATTTTCCAATTGGCCCTCAATTGGAAGTTAATTTCATGGAAATCCCCAAATTTTCCTTTAATCGCAATTTAGTCCTCAATTTCACAAAAAATTCTTATTTTATTCAATTGACCCCTTTAACACGTTTAATTGATCACTTTCACGATCTCATTCTTCTTCCCCATGTCTCACTCGTCATTTCAAGCTTTAGCACACCGAAAATGGCTCAAAAATAAGCTTGCATGAAGCTTCACTGGAAAATTGGTCTAGAGAGAGAAAGCTTCAATTTTTTATCAGTGAGAATATGACAATAGGAGCTTTTGATTCCAATGGATTGCTCTCTTCGTAGAGATCCTTCCTAGATCAAACCACACTTCAATTGGTGGTTTGAGCAGTGTGAATTTCACAATTTAGTTTTTAGGAAAAATCAACTATGAACCGTGAATTCCGGCGAAGGGCAATAGAGGGGACAATCTAGGCCAGGTCGACGGATCGGCCTAGACAAAAAGCTGCAGGTCAGGTTGAGCATCACAGACATTGGACTGTTGGCACCAAAGATGATTGCTATATGTGAAAAACTCTTATTTGTGCATGCACCTATGGTACAAGACCATCAAGACACCCTAAGGGGTAGTGATGAGTCCTAAGGGCTACTAGACGACATGGTAGAGATAAGGGCAGTTCGTCATGTCAGTTAGTCTTGAAGCTTTGTAAGCTTCTTGCACATGAGACCGAGGTGGGGTCGGGATGAGGTATCCATCCTCATACGGACACAAAGGAGTATTCAGGTCTGAGGGTCGGACGTCTAGGACGTTCTAATCAGACCCATGGTAGAAGTGGATGGGCTTTTATCTTGGTGGATGGTAAAAACTCTCTAATTCACAAGTGGGTGAAATGGACGGGCTAAACCTATGAATGTGTGTACCCTTCCTGATGAAGGGCGTATGTTTGTTTGCTAAATGCCTCTCGAGGCAAGGGGATGGGCTAAGACAGCTAAACACACCTAATATGGAAATGGAAAAAGGTTTTGAAAATCGAAATTGAGGAAAAATCTTTTTTTTAAAAGGCATTGATAACCTTGGATAGTTTGGATAAGCTGAAAATATTTTGAAAACTCACTCCCAACACCCGCTCCTACCTCCAGTAAGATAGATGTTCAAAGGTTAGTTGAAGTTGAGAAGAAAGTGCCAAAAGACATGGTCGAGGACTATAGGAAGCTTGTTGGGGCATTATTAGAGCCAGACGACATAACATATACTTCCACATGACAGGATGTAAACCCTGTCCTTTGATAATAAGAAAATCAGGGAAAGAACCAGTCATTTCCAAAGAGAAAACCGAGTCTATTTACAAATCAGAACCGATGGAGAAACTGAAAACTGGGAAATTTATGGATCCCAAGTGACCCAAAGAGTCACAAAGGTCATGAAAAAGGACTTTAGGATGAGTTAGAGATGAAAACCAAACTGGTTCAGGTGAACCAAATTCGAACCAGATTGAATCGGTTTGGATTGGTTTGAACCACTATTGAACCGAATACTAAATTCATTTTTCTAGATGGCTTAAAAAATTCAAATTGAAGAATTATGGTCTCCATTAAATCGAGAATGAATTTAGATGAACTTAGAAATTTTTAATTTTAAAAAATTCGGTCGAATAGGGCCTGAACCGGCCGGTTTAAGCTTTAAACCCAATTTGGACTGGTCCGGTCCGATTCGGAACAGTGTCGTCTTCTTCCTTCTGATGACAGCACTGTTCACTCGCCGGAAAATTGTGCAACGCCGACAAGATGAAAAGTCTCCGGATAGGGAGTTCAGGCAATGAATGACCGCCATTAAGACTCTTCATTCATCCTCCTCACACCGAAAAACTCCATTCTCTTTCAACTGCTCCATTTTCCGGTGAAGCTCGAACCAGAGCTCTAATATAAGGTCTTTTCTAAGCCTAAGAAGGTGTGGTCGGATTCTTTAAAACTAGAGAGAAGTCAGCTACACGCCTGTAGTCTCCATTTGCTCTAAGGGTCGCCGAAGAAACGTTGGTGTGATCGAACAGTGTAGCAGCTCTGGCGGACCGAAGCTACCCTATTTTGGTCGAGCTGAAATCGGCCAATTCAAGCCCTTATCAGGCCAAATCAAGCCCTCCTAACACCTCTAGAGCCCTCCTACAACTGAATTAGAGCTGAAACGTAAGTTAATTCGACTCTCATCTATAATTTTTTACCGATGCTAGAGAGAGAACCAATAGAACTTCGATGATGAAATTTTCACATAATTTGGCATCAATTGATTCATGATCATAGGAAGAATCTCAGGACACAAGCTATCTATCCAAATTGAAAGCTCGAACCGATGCACCCCCGACGATAAGCTTTTGAAGCTTTCTCTCTATAAGTCCAATTTTCTAGCAAAACTCTATTTAAGCTCATTCTGGCACCAAATCATACGATTCAAAGTGCAATTGAATCATATAAAGGTGTAAGAACTCTAATTTATCTTCAATTTCAACAATTAAACTCATTTGATCAGTCAATTTGATAAAATGAAATTCAGCAGAGTTAGAAAGTTGAAATTGTGGGAAATTTATGGGGGAAATTTGGGGATTTCAAAAATTAGAGGGACTAAAGTGCAATTTCATAAAATTGAGGACCAATTAGGAATGATAAAGGTGTTGAAGGATCAATTGGGCAATTTTTGGAATTTTTGGGCAAAACTTACCATTTTGGTAAAGTAGGGGCAAAATGGTAATTTTAGAAAAGTTGGGGGACTAAATTGAAAATTTGGGAAATTAAACCCCTTTTTGTGAATTTGAATAAATTGAGGTCCTAAGATAAATTTTAAAAGTTTTGGGACTCAATTTGAGGAAAATCCGACATTAGGAACTTAAAGTTGAAGAAAATTAACTTTAGGGACCTAATTGCAAATAAAGGAAAAGTTTGATTTTCTCATTCATTTTGGATGAACGAGTGCTATTAGTCCAAAGAATAATGAACAAGAACGTTCATATCTTGTAGGAACATGAAGTACCAAGAACACCAGCTAAGACGAGTTCGAGTAAGGACAATAAGTCGGCTAACAGAAATATCACTGCATTAATGGGTGAGTGAGATTTTTATATCATACCCGGTTGGGATGGGAAGCACCTCGAAAATGAAAACCCACTGCTAAGTGGTATTTTAAACATCACACATGAGAGGGATGATGTGAAAATCACACGGAAAAACCACTTACTGGTGTAAGAAGATCATACTCAGTTGTTATGATGAAACTTACTTGAAGGAAGTGGAAAACACATTCATTGGTTATGAGCAGAGATGTCCTCATACTCGGCTGCTATGATGGACAGTTGAAAAGTATATTTTGTCGGAAGTGCTCTCCCCTAACTTTATGCCACTGCTTAAACATTTTGGGAGAACTTCTTGACGGAAGCTCGAATAGTTCTGTTAGGTCGGAGGTCTCAATTTTGGTACTTGGGGGCTAATATGCCCAATTTTGAAAATCTCGAACAATGGGCCCTAGGCCAATTGGCACGAGTAGGAGCTCGTAAATAAACATTATTTACATGCCATGAAAACTTAAGTAAATGAATTTTTTGGCCATGGCACCAAGACAGTACCGACATACTCAGTCAACTAGCGGCGGTGCGATATAACAGGACTCAGGACTAGTCAAGACAAACAGTTGTAGGTCGAGTTGAGGGTTGGGTCCGTTAGACCAGTGGCACCACAAATTATATAGCATTATCTAAAAAATGTTGATTGTGCATGCACTATATTACGGGACCTTCAAGACACCCAAGAGGGGTAGTGGTGCGTCCGAGGGCTCTGGACGACCTGGTGAATATAAGGGCAGTTTGTCGTACCAAAAGTCTTGCGAAGCTCAGAGTAGCTTCAAGCGCATGAGACCGTGGTGGGGATAGGATGAGATCTCTATCCTCATATGGACATGGAGATTTGTTATGGGATTGAGAGTCGGATGTCGTGAACATCCACTCATTCTTAGGGTAGAATTGGATGTGCTTCTATCTAGGTGGCCGGTAAAGTCGCTCCGACACCACAAGTGGATTCAGTGGATGGGCTAGCCTGTGATTGTATGATTTACCTTCATGATGAAGGATGTGTGTTGGGTGATGAAACACCGTGGTAATAAGAAATGGTGATAAAAACCAAAATTGAAAATGAAAGGTTTTTAAAAGAAAATAAGGAGTCTGACACACTCCGAATCAAATATTTTTTTTTCCTAAAAGTTGAACTTTGAAAACCCATTCATTGAGTCGTTGTACTCACTCACTCCCTTATATCCCTTTCAGGTAACCCCAGAAAGCATACCCCAAAGACCACCAGTTAACACTTGTAAGACAGGTATGAATAGTTTAAAATTTTATGCAGTTTTGATTTATGTTATTCTTGGAAAGGTGCATGTTTAAAAGACGTCTTACTCCTTATGGTTTATAAACAGGGAAATCCCTTAGTAAACCGGGAGAGTGGCGGGTTGATCACGGGGATCCGACTAAACCAGGTCGGGGCGTGACAGCTCAGATAGGCTAGGGGCCTCAGTTTTTGAACTCTTGGGGCTAAATGCCCAGCTTTGGAAAAACGCATGTAATGAGCCCAAGGCCAGTGGGCACGAGTAGAAGCTCGTAAACAAACTTGATTAAGAAGAGCCATAAAATTTCTAATGAAATTGGTTGTGTGATTTCGCCACGATACCGAGTGAGGGCCTAGTGCTTGATGGACTAGCAGCAGAGTGTCAGGGCCAGGTCGACGGACTAGCCTAGACAAACAGCAGTAGGTCAGGTTGAGAATCGAGTGAAAAAATTTTATTTGTGCATGCACCTGTAGTACGGGATCATCAAGACGCCCTAGGGGTAGTGATGGGTCCTAAGGGATACTGGACGACATGGTGGAGATAAGGGCAATTCATCGTGCCAGTCAGTCTTGAAGCTCTGTAAGCTTCTTGCACATGAGATCGGTGTGGGGTCGGGATGAGGTCTCCGTCCTCATATAGACACGAAGTGGTATTCGGGTCTAAGGGTTGGATGTTTAGGACGTTCCACTCAGACCCAGGGTAGAAGTGGGGCTTCTATATTAGTGGATGGTAAATATGCTCTGATCCACAAGTGGGTGCACTTGATTGGCTACACCTGCGAATGTGTGTACCTTTCCTGATGAAGGGTGTATGTTTGTTTGCTAAACGCCAACACACCTAATATAAAAATGGAAAAAGGTTTTGAAAACCGAAATTGAGGAAAAATCTTTGTTTAAGGAAATAATAACCTTAGGATGATTTTTGGATAAACTGAAAATGTTCTGAAAACTCACTCACAACACCCGGTAACTGAGTTGTAAAACTCACCCCCTCCCTTTTACCCTTTTCAGGAGTAAGGAGATAAAATAAAAGAGAGCGTGAAGATATACCCTTTGTCAGATACGCTTAAAGTTTCTTTTAAGGTTGTATTAAATTGATTTATATTATTCCAGTGAATAAGTTTTGAATTTATGCATGACTTCTCTTGAATAAAAAAAGGGGAAAACCCCTCTTAAATCAAGATATCCGACCAAACTGGGTCAGAGTGTGACAAGTGGGCCAATCAGGCCCTAAATATAGCGGACTACTCACGCGCTAAACATAACAACATGCGCCCATAGTGTACCGTTGTAGTAGCAATACCAACCTGGGAAAAATTAATCGAGCACTATTACAATAACCCACATTACTCAAGTGTTATCTCACAGTTAGGCGTTTTATCACCTGGGATCATGACAACATTGTTGCCGCTCACTCCACAACAATAGGCTACTTATGTACTAAATAGTGGCATGATGGCATTTTCGTTGTTAACCAGCACCTACTCATACAACTCAATTATACGATTATTTTATTGTAAAAGTATAATAGCATAATATAGGTATACCGAGAAATATAAACTTTTGCAGAATTGCTCACCCATCAAAAGATGTCTGTGTTCCCTCTCTTATATTTACAATAAAAAATATTATTGCACGTTATCGTACTGATCACGTTAATTGTCAGATCACGTAATGATGTATACCGTATCTTATTAGCGAAAACTCCCCTCCCATAAATTACACAATACAGTTACATATTAAAATAAATATAATTATAAAATAGATATATTAAAAAATTCCATACTTTACTAGACGACGCTTCCCACATAAAGGGAGGCAAGGATTTCAGCCTCGTGGAAAGCTGTTTCCACTTATGGAAGACAATATAAGTTATCTTCAGAAAAACTTCTTGAGATCTAAGGTAAGGCTTCCTGCACCATGAAGAGTGGTATCCGCTCCAAATATGCACAATGTGCACTGGTGCGCGTCTTTTTCATGGAATATAGTAATAGAAAAAGACAGTTGTGGCTCATTTTGGGTTGAAGTTGCCACTAATTTCAGGCTACACCCAACTTGATTTGAATGAATGTCTAAAATCCGAGTCATTGAATGAATGCCAATAGATCTAAAGAGATTGTTCACTTTCCTACCACTTCTGCATGTGGGACCCAGAACATGAAAAACCATATGACCGAACATAGTGTTCCCAGCCAACTCTTCCTTAACAATGACCTAACCTGATTTGATTTTCGAGAGGCAGTGGTCAAGGGACACGGAGATCGGCAGGACCAGATGTAGAAAGGCCAAGAAGTCCTCATTAATAAACCAGAACAACCCCATTAATCCAAAAATAGTGTAATGATAAGACTTTGTTATAGCTTTGGGTTCTTACAATTAATCGATATTCACTATTTCATTTGATGAAGTAACCAGTCATTTGAAAGTCTGTATATTTAAATTTCGCAAAATAAGAAAAAGAAAAATTAATTTGTTTGGGGAATGATTGGGTTGAGGCTTAGTATAGTGCACCGTATGTACGGTAAGATCCGCCTGACACGATCACAGCCATTGGCTATTATTTATTTGACAGAAAAATCCAAATGAACTATCAGCTTCTTCCCCTCTTCTTATATTAACCCAGTTATGTTATCGTTTGCATGTAGATTTGAGGACGGATCTCTGGTTCGAGCGAGAGAGAGATAGATAGGGAGGGGAGAGAATGACATGATCAATCGGGATCGAGGCTCGGATTTCTCCGAAAGTCTTCCCTCAACCACTTCAAATTCCACTTTCCCTGTGCCAGCGAAAGTTCAGTTTTTTTCCACCATAAATCTCTCCTGAATGGAAGGGTTTTGAAAACTGAAGGAAAAAAAATTGTTCTGGTTGATTTTCAGTTCATGGTGTTCTATTTTCATCTCCTTTCTATGCAGTCTCTCTGTGGACGATGAATTGCACCCAAATGTATGACGTTACGAAAGGTCTATAGCTCATCCTGACAGTCTGCTGTTTTAGAGCTTGAGCGGTTTCTGCTGATGACAACTTGCTCTTCCATATGCAGTAAAATACTTCTTAAAAGGGAGCGCGTTTTTGTGAGTTGTGAGAAAGGAATTATGTTACAGCTGATAGCCTGCTGATTTCGTTTTTATTCGTGGGACAGGACTTTTCTTTGTGGATCAAAAGTTTTGACTGATTCATGATCACTTTTTCTCTTTGGAATACCGACTAACCGATTCCTTTTCATTCTTGTATTCAATTCAATTTAACTTGCTCTAATATGTAAGCAAAACGTCCTGCAATTCCTTTTTGACGCAAAGAAGTCCTTTTCCCCTTGGATTTTTTTCCTTATGGCTGTTTCCTTCACCGGATTCTCACTGTTGAAGTGGAGTCCTTTAGAGAGTGATCCGACCTCCACTGGATCTTCGTTAACTAATTTAGCTACTGAATTCGGCTTTGGCTTAAGGGAGCCTGAGAATTTGAAAATACCTTTTGTTAAGGGGAAGAAGATAACTTCTTCTTCTTCGAGGAAGGTAAAACGCAAGTGGCAGACTCGAGAACAGAGGAGGAACATTGATAGAGAATTTGATATTGTTCTGGTACCATCTGATGGAGTTTGTTTTTCGGGTTCGGATGAGTCAGAGGACTCTGATTGGTCGATCGGGTGGTTAGAGCCTCATGGTCCTGAATTTCCAAGTGACAGTGAGGATGAAGATAGTAGCTTTGCTGTGCTTGTTCCTTGCTATAGACCTGACAGCAAAGAACTGGTAGAGGACTCCCGGAAGCAGTTCTTGAGTGCCATTAAGAATCTTTCCAAGGAGTTTGCTTCTGGTGAGGGTCACATCTCTTTCACAGCTTGCTATTTCATGGTTCATACCTTTCTATTCATGGTTCATTTTTCATAGTGCTGCTAGACTCAAAATTTGGTTGCAACCATAGAGTTTGTTCCTCAGAACGTCTATGGGAATGCTGTCTGTTTATGAATGGAACTCAGCAGAAGATTACATGGGACTTTTTGCTTTTCTCTTTGAAAACTTGATAGACATTTTCGGATAAGCTACATGCGCCCTTATCAATCAGTAGTTGAGTACAGAATCATACAAATGTTCTCACTTACTCTCTTCATTTTATTATCTTGTGGAATGAGCTTTAGATAGAACATTATACACAAGTTCATCTTGGTTTGCTGCAGTTTTACGAGTGCTTCTAATTCTTTAAATTGTATGAAACATCTATTATTCTCAGATTTTGACTGGGGAGAATTTCTTTGGTGTCCAGAGAGCAACAGCTACCTCAACCAATGGCTTTCTTCTCTCCAGAACTATGAAATCTGAACCTGCAGATCCTTGCCCAAAAGGCTCTTCCTGAATCACCTTCTTCACTTCTATCTACCAGAGTGCCCATTCTACTTCACTCTCATATGAAGAATTATCTGAGCAAAAGCGTGGTTCCATTTTGCACGAGTACATGTTAATATGACTATTGAGTAGGTACTTATGAATTTAGTCTAGCATGGCTTTGTATCCCGTAAGGTTGCTTATGTTCTGATCCCGAGAACTGTAAAACAAATTAATGTAATCCTATATTATCTGTCGTCTGAAAATAGTAAATATTTTAGCATGAGCAGTTCCTTGGTGAAGCTGCTTTTTCTTTCCAACTCCATGTCCATTGGCAATTCTCATTTTTGTTGAACTACCCATGCATGGTGTCATCTACATCACCAGGATGTGGTGTACTATAACCAACAAAGGAGTAGCCATCATGACAGATAGAGTGCCAAGCACTGATTGCATTCCCTTGAGGACAAGGCTTCACATGCAATCTTTTCATTGTGATAGTTCTCAATGGACCACTTGCCATGATGCACAGCCAACAATATTGGTTTCATATGCATGCGCACTCTTTCATGCAGTGCAATGAGTGATGGACAAGGCAGAATCAATTCATCAGATTCTGATGGATGCATGAATGACCACATGGTGGGGCCATTGCCAAATATGCTAGAATTTAGAAGAACCCAGATGTGGAGAATACCCATCTTATCAGTAGTGATTGATTGATTCTCACGCGTCCAGGCTCTATGGCAATAATAGGCTAGATGAATTCCAAAACAAAAAAAAGAGAGACAAAGAAACACAACACTCTCAATCAATCAACTTTCTCATCATGATATACAAAGAATTAAAATAACATTTAAATTTGAAGCAAGACAAGTGGAATTCTTTCCATCAGATTTCTACTTCTACTCAGTTGGATGATAATTGCTCCATAAAGTTGATTGAACAATACCAAGTATCTGTACTCACATTGACTAAATTGACTAAATAAAATGGTGCTAAAAAAGGCAAGATACTTAAATATCAAAAGTATAAAATGTAAGGTGAGATAACATAATGATGATCAACAATAAATTACACCCACAATTTCTTCTTTCCATTCATCTTCTCTTTTAATGCTTTACGCTCAACTACAGTAATTTTCCCTTCGCAAAGTAATACAAGGAGCAGTATAGTTACCCTCTAATGGAATTGCAGTATGGAAATGGCGGGCCTTGACCCTCATCTTTTGTAGAAGACTATATCTCGGGAACAGCTTTCTCTGATAGATTCTTCAAGTTCATCAACCTTGTCAAAATCAACTTTGAAAGTAATCATGCAGGTGCCCTCTTCGCCCGTATCATAGTCCTGATTCATGTCCTCCACATTGAAAGATTGTAGCTGGAACAATGAATGATGCATGCCACAGTACAGCAGAAAATCATCAAAAGTGGGCAGATTTTTTTCATATGGATGGGTCAACACCACTGTATCTTTGAAGTTCGAAGGAACTACCATATAAATATCAACACATATTATGCATTAGATCGACCCCCAATAGGTATTTAGATACTTCTTGTCTTCGCTGAATAAACACATGAATATTTAGAATGGAAGCTAAGAAGCTAAATACCGTATATTATGGCTTTGAACAAGATGTTGAGGTAAACCAACCTGATGGTATAGAACTCCCAACAGATCGAAAGAAACCTCCAAACCCATTGGGACCTGCAAAAACAATTTGAATAGGTTGAAATGAATCTGAAAGAAAAAAACAAATTCATGGGGATCTTAAGTGATAGACAGTTATGTGGAATAAACAAAGCCCGGAACATGGTTTCAAAGTAGAAGTAAATCAGTATTAGAAACCATTGCAGGCAACAGAGCAGTACCTTAGATTTCACAAGACATGTTGGAACATTCCTTAAGCATTCTGCAGCTACTCCACCATATGCTCTAACAAGCCCCCCAGTGCCCAGTTTGATACCTCCAAAGTACCTAAAAAGCAAAGCGAAGTTCCATCACAATAAATTGAGAAATGTAATTAGTTTAATAGCTTGTTTCTATTACTTGATTTCTATCTGCCAACAGGTAAGAAAGTCACCAGCATCCTAAGTACCAATTGATCAGCTTTACCTAATGACAACAACCATAACCCGATCTATCCCTGAAGAGGCAATTGCAGTATATATCGGCTTTCCAGCAGTGCCTGATGGTTCTCCATCATCATTTGATCGATATTGATCCCCAACCTACAATGTAGTAAAGGTTGGAAGATTTGAGCTACTTTCCCATCATCAGATAGGCGATAGGAAAACATCTTTTGGCTGCAGCCTTACAGAAGAAGAAACAAAAAGGAAATTTCAGGATGAAGAGGCCGTGTATGAACCTTATAGGCCCAACAATTATGAGTAGCCTTCGGGTCTCTGACCTAAAACAGCAGTCAAGAACAATAGGACCAAACAGCTGGTTACTACCATCAAATTTCAGATTTCACAAAGCTATTAGAAATATAAGAAAATGAATCTCGAGAAAAGAACATTAAATTCCTCTGGAAATGCGAAAGAAATGGACAGGCTCCGATTCCAGATATGGATCCCCAGAAATCTCGATGTAAATGGCGAATGATGGATGGGATACGCACCTGGGAGAGGAAGTAGAGGGCGGAATGGTCGTCGGAGACGGGGCCGGCGATGGCGATGAACTTGCTCTTCTTGATCTCTCGCTCGAAGCTGACCTTCTCCTTGATGGTGGTGAAGGCGCCGGCGCCAGCGTCCGAGGTGGACATCGAATTGCTGGGTAAAGCTCTGCGTGCTCTGCCAAGGGAAGAGAGCAGGGGAGAAGGGAAGACGAGGTGGTGGTGACGGAGGAGGAGCTTGGAACAGTGACGGTGGTAGTTGCTAGGTAGGTTCATGGCCATCATGGCCATGGACGGGGCTGTTTTCCTACTAATCTATCGTACCATTCGAATCAATTCATCGACCCGATGAGTTTCAGGTTCAGTTGCTCGTCCGAGAAAAGCTGGAGGCCCAATAGAGTTGATAGGCCCAGTGTTTGTGGGATTTTGGGTACAAAAGGACGAGGGGGTTGTATAATATAAGTATCTAATATTATAATATATAAATGCATAAACAAATGTCGCTTTGGCCGAGTGGTTAAGGCGTGTGCCTGCTAAGTACATGGGGTTTCCCCGCGAGAGTTCGAATCTCTCAGGCGACGTTTAATTTTTATATTATTATAAAATACCATACACTGTCCTTTCACAGAATTCAATTCGACGCGTAGGGCTCTAGAAGCCGACAAAGTTCGAAGAAATGGACGGCCATTCAACTGTCCCAAAAAAGAATTCAATGAAGATATCCATTAAATAATAGATGGATAGTAGGTGGCTGGCATTCGTTCTATTAAATAAATATTATTATAAAATACCATACACTGTCCTTTCATAGAATTCAATTCGACGCGTAGGGCTCTAGAAGCCGACAAAGTCGGAAGAAATGGACGGCCATTCAACTGTCTCAAAAAAGAATTCAATGAAGATATCCATTAAATAATAGATGGATAGTAGGTAGCTGGCATTCGATCTATTAAATAAATATTAATTTTTATATATTTTTTATGTTAACCAAGTGAAGTGCGGTTTAAAATTTATTTGAACATGATTAAATGGTATATATATATATACTAATATTTGGGATATTTTGAAAATAAGAAAATAATTTTTGTTATATTAAGGTTGTTAGAGAGAGTATATTTAAATATTATTACTTAATAAAATTTAATTTTTTGAAGTACAAAATTTGTTACCTAAACATGATCTAGGGCACACTAATGTGATGGTAGATTTTAAAATAGGTGTGACGAGTTCGGTTCACCGATTTAAATGGAAAGATGACACCAATCAAATCCAGTTATATAATAATATAATAATATTATTTATTTCTATTTTATATTATTCTTTTATATAAATAATTCATTCACTTTTTTATTTCTTGAATATTTATGAGTAAAATTATGTACTTATCATTTATTTCTATTATTTTACACACCCATTTTTTAACATATTTTACTTCATTATTTTAAATTTTAACATAGCATTAGTAATAGAAAGAGTTTGATAGTATAATTCCATTCCGTAAGGGGAGATGGTATTATCTATATATTACCATTTAAGTTAAATTTAAAATTTTAAAATTGTAAAAAAATCATTTAATTAATCTGATATATGATATATCATTATAATAAAAAAATAACTTTTAGTATATACGGACCATCTTTTTTTCTAATTATCACAGTTTTCCTACAAATCTCATTTTAAATCAAATTAGATAATTTAAAGCTTAAAATGATATAGGAGATATATAATAGATTATTACAATCATATTATGACTCAATTGAGAACTTTTAATATCGATTTAAGGGTAATTAAAGTTATATGACCAAATTGTAATTTTTAAATGTTTGCAGACAAAATTATAATTTTAAAAAATTAGGAATTTAATTGTAATTAATGAGATATTAAGTACCCAATTGGAATTAAGGAGAAATTTGAGAACAAAAGGAAGATTTGGGACCTAATTAGAGATAAGGTATAATTTAATAACCAAATTCTAATTAATGAAAAGTTATGGGTTTTAAATGTATATACCAAATTATTTGAGATTTAATTGCCCAATTTTTATGTAGCAACCAATCAACTACAAGTATGTGCCAAGTAAAGGCACACCAAGTTCGGAAATCCATTTGGACAAACTACTCTCTAAATACGAGTAAGTGGTATTTCTGGAATCGAATACGATTGGACCGATGATGCGTTATTTCACAAGATATGAAAATCCTATTTTTTAGAAATAAAATCTCATGACTATATGAATCTGCATAAACTATTTTAGAATTTATTTATATTGCGAGCATAAATCATGTTTGTAGAACTACCCTTGAAAGGTGTGCAAATATATTTCAAGTGGATGATCTAATTTAAATGTTGATGCAAGATATGGGTTTGATCCATGATCGACAAAAAAATTATTAGATTTAGTTTTGTGAAAGTGAATACAAGACCATGATTTTTGAAAGAGAAGTATGCCCAAGGCCATATTTTTAAAACGTGTATAGTGGGCCCAATGTCAATGGAAATGGGTTGAATCTCGTAAATAAGTTTTGATTTAAGAGTTTGATAAAATTATTACAAATTAATAATATTGGCTTAAGTTGCTAAGGCAAAGCCAGGTTGGAGACCGTTGGGCTAGCAACGCAAAAAGGAAGTTCTTAAATTAAAATACACTTGTTTGTGATTACAATCGTTCAAAACAAAGAAAATACCTGATATATGAGGTTGTGTTAGTTTTAAGAGCTACTGGATAGAAAAATTAGTACAAGGGAAGCTATGCTGGTTTAGTATGTCTTAGAACTTTATGAGCTTCGTGGGCATTGAGACCAAAGAAGCAGGGGGAGAGGTATCGTCCCTCAATAGCGGACAAAATTCCTTTAAAAAATGTTTGGGCGTTAGGCAATGGTGCTCACACAGACGAATAATTGATGTTGTAGCCTCACACCAATGTGGTAGAGGTTTTAGACTCTCACCAATGTGGATGGTAAAGATACTTCATAACATAAGTGAGACAAATCGAGGTTGTAACCTCTGATGGTCTATTATGTGAATAAATGATCTCTTTAATAAGAAATGGTGTTTGATTTATTTATTTTTCTGATACAAATCTAAGGAAAGTTACCATAAACAAATTATGAAAAGTTATTCCGGTAAAGAATGAACATATTTTGTCTTAACTTGTGACATATAAGAAGTGGATTTAAATTGAGAAATCATAATAAAGATTTTTCAATGATAAAACAAGTAATAGATTATTTAATCGATTATTCAAACCCATTCTATTTAAAGAAGAACATCCTTATGTTTTTTAGTATGTACTGAATTGTGGACAGGAAGTTACAATGTTAGTAACAATCTACTCACTGAGTTGTATGCTTACCCTCCCTCCCCCCATCCCTTTTAAATCTTAAAATGTCTAGGAAAACATTAGAGGACGAACTATAAAATTGGTATGATATTTTCTCTTACAAATTTATTTACAACACTATATATATTTCGACATACTTTGAAAGCATAAGCTAATGCAATGTTTTTTAGTTATTTTGAGCCTTACTCCTATCAATACTATAATAATGATTATGATTTCTATTATAGTATTAGGAAGAGTGGTGGATTGTACACATGGTTCCAACCAAACTAGGTTGGGGTATGACAACATGGCTAAAAACTACTTAAGTTCCAGCCATCTCCAGTGAGAATTTTTTACAACTCTTAGAGTATCTCTATTTTGATCAGTTTTGGAAAACAACCCAATTTGATCATGTTTGGTTGAGGTAAGACCCCCCACTACTCTCACGAGCCATTAGGAGTATAATGATATCATTTAAGAGTGATTTGTGAATTTATAAGTTTGTTTGATTAAGTTTCAAAATTTAGGGATTAAAGTGAAAATATGGAAAGTTTGGGGTCAAATTTGCAAGTATGGGAAAATTTATGGAATAAATCCCTAAGAGTAGCCTAAGGGGCTTAGAATTGGTTTTAAAACAAATGGAAATGTTTAAAGTCATTTTGGGAATTTTGGGGCAAAATTGTAAATTTTGGTAAAAGAGGGGCAAAATGGTCGTACATGCCCAATTGAAGATAAACTAATTTATTTTGAACCATAGAGGGAAAATTTGTAATTTTTCCAAAATAAAAATGAAAAAAATGAGACTTTTTTCAAATAAAGAACAAAATGATAATTTTGCCACTTTATGGACCAAAGTGTAATTGTAAACCCCATTTCCAATAATAAGGGAACCAGAATTGGGGACCGGAAAAATTTGAGTGAAAATCATGGTTAAAGTGATCCAAAATTTGTATTTCGCAGCCAAAATAGGGATTTGGAAGATTTCAAATGGTCAATGAAGATCCAAAAGCCATGGAAAGAAACCATGAAGTGAATTGAAAGTGAAAACTGGATCGGTTTAGGGTGAATCGGATCTGAACTGCATTAAACCAGGTTAAACCCTAAAGAATCGATTCAAATATTTATTTTTATAAGTGACTTAAAAACATCAATTGGGGAATTGAAGTCAATATTAGGCAGAAAATAAATCTAGATAAATTTAGAAATTTTTAGATTTTAGAAAACTAGTTGAATTGGGCCTTAATTGACCGATTTTCAATTTTGGGTCACTAAACTAGTCAACAGTCCAACCGATCAATGATCTACCTATCAGATCAGTGCGCACGACCAATCAGCGCATAATGCATGGTAAAGCATGCCCAGTCAGCCGCTGACCAATCAGAGCGTGACACGTGTACTCGATCAACGGTCAAACAAAAGAAAATCCACGTCATCGGCGACCGACCAATAGGAGGGCAACATGTGCCCTCAGTTCAACTAAGGAGAGGTCTTGTCAGTCGAGCTAGCCAATGAGGAGTTGACACGTGGCAAAGATG
The DNA here is from genome assembly GCA_030064425.1 of Trapa bicornis. Classification (NCBI taxonomy): domain Eukaryota; kingdom Viridiplantae; phylum Streptophyta; class Magnoliopsida; order Myrtales; family Lythraceae; genus Trapa; species Trapa bicornis. The sequence continues at coordinate 8,262,920 of CM057761.1, read as the reverse complement.
CCACATCAATGGCCGACTAGAATATTGGGGAAACTGTTGATCAATCAGAGGTTGACACGTGGGAGAGTCATGTCGAATGGTCCTAGCCAATCAGAGGCTAACATGTGGCAGTGGTATAGTGCGTTAGGCGGGAAATCTGACTTATTTAAATTAGCCAATCAAAGGATGCCACGTGTCATGGTTAAATGACTAGCCGAATCTAGTCAATAGCCACATTGGAATGGGCGACCACGGTCAAACCATTTTCAAATCGGGAATACTATACTCATTAGCTCAACCAAGCGTGATGCTAAACCCACTCACCTGATGTGTAGTGACGTGTTCGCCCAACCGGGTTCTAATCCGTGTTGTGCTTCTTTGTGCTAGTCCTCAAACACCCAAATCTATAGGATTTGAATATTCTCATAAGTGATCGGCATAAAGGACCCGATATTCGTAAGTATTTGCACCCACGTCCTTAATTTATGCCCTAATTGCTATTAGCCCCCTTTAAGTCCATTTTCCTATAATTACAATTCGACCCCCAATTTTCCAACAATTACCAAGTTGCCCTAAAATTTCCAAAAATTCACGAATTTCCCCAACTTTTTCAAAATGGCCAATTGGCCCCCAATTCCTTCGAAATTGCCTATTGGCCCTAAATTTTTAAAAAATTGCACATAAGCCTCTTAATTTTTTTAAATGCCTAATTTCCCCCAAACTTCACCCAAAATTGAAATTTAGCCTCCCGATTCTTTGATTCATCAAATTGGACATCTAAAACCTGTTAATTCCCTCCTAGCATGCTACTAATTATTTTCCCCTTCTCCCTAAGAGCTTCTTGAACTTTGAATGACCTCATTTGGCTCAAAATTGAGCTTAAATGGGACCTCACCTGAAAACGATTTCTAGAGATAGAGAGTTCGGGGTTCTTATCGGTGGAGGGGCGGTGGTCGAGGCTCTAGATATGGGCAGTTGGTGCTCATCGAGGGGTTCCTCCTAGAATCGGGTTCCGCAGCAATTGGTAGCCTAACGATGGGAATTGGATGAGAGAAGTTTTTCTATCCTAAGCTTTGCAAATTTTACTGTTTCATTGGAGAGAGGCAAAATTGGCTTACCTCAAGGTTACTAGAGGTTGAAGGTCGGCCAAGAGGAGTTGGGGAGGGGTGGTTTTAGCCGTAGGAGACCGAAGGTGGCCAAAATTTGCCTTAGTAGAAACTCACTACTTCTAGTCCTTTAGAGTAGCTTCATTGTTCGGTTGCACAGACACTTTTCCGGTGGTCCTCGGATCGGGTGGAGGGTGCGTCTAGGCAGAGGATGTCTTCTTGGTTCCAGTGACACCAAGTAGAACTCCTGAGGTTGAGGAAGGGCTCGACGTCGGAGTTCTATTTTGCACTTCATCGGAAAAGGGAGTAGTCTACCTTCAGGAGTCGCCTAAGCGATGGGGAGGCTGAGTGGGAGGGTGCTCCTTATATAGGGGTCTCGACAACCGACAAAGTCACCGATCGACGTCGGACTCAGTGTTTGGTTCTCCATATTCTAGCAGAGGTAGCAGATTTTCCGGGCGCGGAAGATCCGGTCCCCTTTCGCCATTCACGGGTTGCCTTTAGTCCAAGGTTGAAGAAGACACTGCTTCGTGCATGTGAGCTTCGCACGTGTGGATTTTCCATGTGGCACTCTATGATTGGATGGCTCTACTGACGTAGCTTCGTGCTCAGCAGCTTAGTCAGCCTTTGACTTACTGACCAGACACATGGCAGCCTCCAATTGGCCGCTCGTTCCAACGTGGCTGTTGACCGTGTTCGGTCAACAGTTAACTGTGACACATGGCATCCTGTGATTGGCCAATTTAAATGCGTTAGATTTCCCTTTCGATACATAGTGCCACTGCCACGTGTCAGCCTTTCATTGGGTGAGGTCATCCGATGTGGCTTTGCCACGTGTCAGCCTCTGATTGGTCAGTTGTTTCTCCGACATCCTCGTCAGAGCTCCTTGCCATGTGTCATCTTGTCATTGGTCACCCCTACTGATGGGCCTTTCTGACATTGACCATTGATCAGGATACATGTCACTCTCTTATTGGTCAGTCTTCGTTGACGTGGATTTCTCTCTTTTGACCGTTGATCAAGGACACATATTGTGCTCTGATTGGTCAGCGCTTCGAGGCACTGACTGACTGCTTTTCACCATGTGTCACTCATTGATTGGCCGAACTTGCTGATTGGGCGCTAACCTGGTAGCAGTTCGTTGACCAGTCTGGTCTGATCGGGTTCGGTGACTCGAAAATGTAAATCGACCAGTTTAGGCCTGATTTAATCGGTTTTCCTAAAATTAAAAATTTTTAAATTCATCTAAATTCATTTTCTATCTGATGGTGGCTTCACTTTTCCAAATTGACATATTTAAGCCACATATAAAAATGAATCTTTGAACCGGTTCTTCATGGTTAAATTCGGTTTAGGTCCAGTTCACCCTGAACCGATCCAGTTTTACATCCCATGGTAAGCCTTATGCCATAATTAATTACTATATGTCTTATGGAAAAATGTACTTTTCCACAAATTATTTTTAAAATGTCTTTTTCAGGTTATTCCTGACTACTGTCGGTACCATAATAGGTATTATTCTATGATAGGAGTGGCGGGTTGATCATGAGGTTACAACCAAACCGGGTTGGGGTGTGATAGTAATCAATACATTTTTTGGACCCATATGCGTCTAAAGGAATTTTAGGGTCCCAAATGAAAGATTTGAGAAGTTTAGGGTCCAAATGAGGAAGTTTTGATGAGTAGGGGCAAAATTGTAATTTTTCCCAACTTAATAATCAAAATGCAAATTTTGAAAAAGTTGAGTCATCTAAGTAGTGAACTTGGAAAGTTTGGGGCATTTTGATAAATATAACCAAATGTGGGTTTAATCTATGATATGTGGAATGAAATTATAGATGGGGGTTAGTCCAAACCGATTAATCAACAAGTGGGTCGAGAGAACCAAGCTCGTGGGGGCAAAACCATAATTTTTGAAAAATTATGAGATATTGTTTATAAGTATTGATTTGATATCTAAAATGACCTGATTATTTAATCTGATTCTTGTAGAATGAACCATGCAGTTGGTCAACACGTGGATCACACAACCCAAGTTATGAGAAATAATAGTTGGGTCAAATAAGTCCCGATGAAAACTATGAGTGTGAGTATTTAAGGCAAATCCAAAATGTAATTTTGGAAAAGTTGATTTATCAAAGTGGTGAACTTATAAATATTTGGGCATTTTAGTAAATATGACCAAATGTGGATTTATCTTATGATATGTTAAATGAAATTATAGATGGGGGTTAGTCAAAATCGGCTAATTGATAAATGGGTCGAGAGAACCAAGCCTATGGAGTAAAACTGTAATTTTTGGAAAATTACGGGATATAATTTATAAGTACTGAATTGATATCTAAAATGACCCTGATAATTTAATCCAATTCATGTAGAATGAATCCTACACCTGATCACACATGGATCACATAACCCGAGTTAAGGAAAATAACAGTAGGGACGAACAAGTCCCGATAAAAAATATAAGCGACTGAATTTCGATCTGCGATGTGCTCCACTGCACAAGTACTCAGACACTCAATTATTATAAGGTTCAAGAAATCATATAAGGGATGTTGTAAGTAAGACCTCATTATCTCATATAGGTCCTTCAATTCTACCTAAATTGCATTTAGGTCCCTAAATTTTGAAATGTTTGCATTTAGGTCACTGATCTCCTTTTTTCCCTCAATTAAGTCCCTAAAGTTTTCTTTTTTCCACTAAAGTCCTAAGTTTCCCATTAATATCAATTCAACTCACAGATTTTTGAAAATACCCAAATTGCCCCATATTTCCCAAATTTGCATTTTGAGCCCCAATTTCTTATCTCCTCCAATTGACCACCTAAACCCTATTACTTCCCCCTTATCATGCTACTATTCGATTTCCCTTACTTCTTACGATCCCCCTGAACTTCGAATTTCTAAATTTGACTAAGTTTTGAGCTCCAACTTTATTAGAAAATAGGTTCTAGAGAGAGAACTCCAAAATCTTACCAACTAAGTCTCGGTTGCCGGAGTTCTTGATTTGGGAAGCTGGTGCCCACTGGAAGGGTCTTTCTAGGATCGAGAATTCTCTCAATCGATGTCTTGATCTTGTAGAATTCGATCAGTGTAGCTTCAGACACTTTCTCTCATTAGCATTTTACTAGTATGATGAAAGGATCTAGATTGAACTTACCCTTGGGCTTCAGGGAGGTTGGATGTCAGTTGAAAAGAGTTGGGGGTGGGCTGATTTTGCTGGAAGAAGTCGGGAGTGACTAGAATTTGGCTCGACTTAATTCAGTTGATCTGTAATCGCCGGAGCAGAGGTACTCTACGGGCTCCCTACCGCTCCTCTACTGGTCATCGAGTTGAGTGGAGACTGTTGCGAGGTAAAGGACCTCCTTCCGATTCTAGGGACTCCAAATTTGCCTCTTGACGTCTAAGAAAGTTCCCTTGACGGAGCTCTGGTTGGTGCGTCACCCGAAAGTGAAGTGGTTTGTCTTCTCAGGTTACCCAAGCGATGGGGAGGTCGAGTGGGGAGGCGCTCCTTATATAGAGGCCTCGACAATTGACAGGGCTAACAGTTGGCGTAAGACTCGATGTCAGACTCACCCGATTCCAGTGGTTGTAAACCCCGTCCCATAAAGACAAGGAAACCAGGGAAAGAACCGATCAACGCGACTGAGAAAACCGAACCGGTTCACGAACCCCAATTATTAGAGAAAGGGATGAATTTGAAGTGAAAACTAGACCGGTTCAGGTGAATTGGACATGAACTAGATTGAACTAGTTTGAACCACTATTTAACCAGTTTCTAAATTCATTTTTCTACGTGGCTTAAAATATTAAAATTGGAGAATTGAAGCCACCATTGGATAGAAAATGAATTTATAAAATTTTAATTTTGAAAAACTCGATCGAATTAGGCTTGAACTGACCGGTTTAAGCATTGAACCCAGTTTGGACCGATCTGGTCCAGTTCAGAATAGCGTCATCTTCTTCCTTCAGATGATAACATTGTTCACTCACCAAAAAAGTGAGCAGCACCGGGTAGATTAAAAGTCTCTGTTCATGGCATTTCAAGCCATCAATGATTGTCACAAAGGTGCCAATCAAACGGCCAAGGAATCCCTGAGCACCTTATATAAAGAGCTCCTCCTCATTCATACTCCATACACCTAAAAACTCCTATCTCTCTACTACTCCAATTTTTGGTGAAGCTCAAACCAAAGCTCCGACTTGGGCATTTTTCGGAGCCAAAGAAGGTGAGGTTGGGTTCCTTAGACTCAGGGAGAAGTTAGCTACACGATGGTGGTCACCATTCGATCCAAGGATCGCCGGAGAAGCATCGGCGTAATCAAACATTGAAGTAGCTCAGGCGGACCGAAGCTGCCCTATTTTTGCCGAGCTGAAAGTGGCCAAATTGAGCCCTCCTCAAGCCAAATCAAGCTCTCCCAACACTTCCACAGCCCTCATATGACCGAATTAGAGTGGAAAGGTAAGCCAATTGGGCTCCCCTATGTAATTTCCCATCAGTGTTAGAGAGAGAACCGGTGAAACGTCACTGACCAAATTCTCCCTCAATTCAACATGAATTGTTGTAATTTTTATCCTAGGAGTATCCTTAGGACGAGAGCTACCTGCCCTGATTGAAAACTCAGACCGCCGCACCCCCGATGGTAAGCTTTTGAAACTTTCTTTCTCTAAGTTTAGTTTTCCTACAAAGCTCCGTTTGAGCTCAATTCGAATCCAAATGACGTGATTCAAAGCTCCATTGAATCGTATGGATGTGTAGGAACTCAAATTTACCTTTAATTTCAACTATTAACCTCAATTGATTGGTCAATTTTATAAAATCAAATTCATCCAATTTGAAAGGGGGAAATTGGGGATTTCGTAAAATTGAGGGACCAAAGTGCAATTTCCCAAAATTGAGGGCCAATTGGCCATGGAAAGGATGTTGGAGGACCAATTGGTTAATTTTTGAAATTTATTGTGGTCAAATTGCTATTTTTGTAAAGTAGGGGCAAAATGGTAATTTTTGAAAAGTTGGAGACCAAATTGGAAATTTGGGAAACTTGAACCCCTTAAGTGATTTTGAGTAAATTAAGGACCTAAAGTAAATTTTAGAAAGTTTGTGACTCAATTTGGGGAAAAGTTTGCATTAGGGACCTAAAGTTAAGGAAAAAGAACTTTAGGGACCTAAATGCAAATAATTAAAAAGTTTAAACATTTTGTTCGTTCGTGAGAAATGAAGGCGATTAGGCCAAATGTTAATGAATGAGTATCTCCAAATCGTGTAGGAACACGAAGGACTGTAATGCTAGCAAAAATAAGCTCGCGTGGAGGCAAAAAGCCGATTAAGAGGAAAATACACTACGGATATCAAGTGAGTGGGATTTTCACATCATATCTGGTTGGGATGATAAGTATCACATAAATTAAAAACCACTACTATGTGGAATTTTAACATCACACCTGGTTGGGGTGATGTAAGAAATATGCGGAAAAAAAAACTATTTACCGATTGTAAGTAGATCATACCTGGTTGGTATGATGAACTTCCTAGAAGGAAGTGGAAAACAAGTTTATCGGTTGTAAGCGGAGGTGTCATCACACTCGGTTGGTATGATGGATGAGTTGAAAATTTTATTTTTATTGGAAGTGCTCTCCCCTCACTGTGTGCCAATGCTTAAAAATTTTAGCTGACCTTCTTGACGAGAGCTCGAATAGCTCAGATAGGCTGGAGGCCTCGATTTTGGAACTTGAGGGCTAAAAGGCCCAATTTTGGAAAATCACATAAATTGGGACCAAGGGCAGTTGGCACAAGTAGGAGCTCAACAAACATGATGATAAAGAATGAAAACTTTTAATGAATGATTATGTGATTTGGCCATGGTACCAAGATAGGACCGACATACTCAATGGATTGGCGGTAGTGCGACAGGACCAAGTCCACGAGCGGTCTAGACAAACAGCTGCATGTCGAGTTGAGGGTCGGGGCTATTAGAGTAGTGGCACCAAATATTAATGGCTTTATGGAAAAAATCTTGTCTGTGCATGCACTTGAGGTTCGGGACCATCAAGACGCCCAAGAGGGGTAGTGATGCGTCCTAGGGGTTATTGGACGATGTGGGGGGGAGGGGGGGGGGTGGGGGGGAGATAAGAGTAGTTTGTCATGCCAGCAGTCAGGGAAGCTCAATGTAGCTTCATGCGCATGAAATTAGGGTGGAGTCGGGATGAGGTCTCTATCCTCATACGGACATAGAGTTGCTTTTCGGGGTTGAGGGTCGGATGCTAAGAACATCCACTCATTCCCATGGTAGAAGTGGACGTGCTTCTATCTAGGTGTCCGGTAAAGTCGCTTTGATGCCACTAGTGGGTGTAATGGATGGGCTGCCCTATGAATGTGTGATCACTTCATGATGAGGGGCGTGTGTTGATTGTTAAACACATTGATTATGGATAATGAGGAAATTAGTTTTTAATAAATGGGAATTCAAGAAAGAAATGATTTTAAAGGAAATAAGAAGTCTAACACACTCCAATTCAAAACTATTTTATAGAAACTCATTTTTTTTCAAACACCCGTTCACTGAGTTGTCAACTCACCCCCTCCCTTTACCCCTTTTCAAGTAACCGAGGGAAAAACCTACCTAAAGACCTTCAGCTAGCTAAACATGCAAGACAGGTATGTAAATTTAAATTTATTCAATTTTGATTAATGTTATTCCAGTAAAGGTACAAGTACAAATGACGCCTTACTCCTCATGGTTTAAAGAAGGGAAAACCCTTTAATAAATTGGGAGAGTGGCGGGTTGTTCACGGGGATCTGACCAAACCGGGTCAGGAGTGACAACTTGAGTGGTATCAAAGCCAGATTTCTCAAATACATTATCAAAACTATATAACATAGTAACTAATAGAAAATTTTAAAATTTTCAGATAGCTCCTAAGAGAGTAATCAAGAAAACTAGGATTGGCGTTACCAACACCACCCAACAATTTGTCCCCATATAAAGATTACCCTAAAATGCTCTTCCATACCCGAGAAGTCCCAAAGAACCAAGAGATGTTAGTGGGAAGTATCTAGGAGGATGATTCTAGGACCTATTGAGGTCACAATCCTCAGTATGAAGGGAGCTAAGCCTAAGGCCAGGAACGCCATTGAGGGCTTATAATCTTGTCAAGGAGGACGCTCGTCAACAACCCGTAGCTCCCCATCTATTTCGTAACCACTTTTTGTAATGGGGCTAAGACCCTAACACATTGTACTTTTCTCCACTAATAAAGAACTCCAAGTTCCTAAAAACTATATCTCTAAAAAATGATGTGACCTTGCGCCTCAGCTATAGGAAGATTGGCCAAGAAAAGTAACCAAACAAACTCGCATTACCCTAGACACCATGGAGACCAAGGAGATTCCCATCATGAATAAAGGAATGAATCAAGGAAATTATTGGGCAAAGAAGGCATGACAAGAAAACTGTCAAGGTAAGGAGTCTAGGAGAACTTTTGGAGTAACAACTAGGCAAGGAAACAACCTATTATAAGGTGTAAAGGAAATGGGATATGAAGTGAATGACCGTCCCACACCGCTAGGATTTAGATCAAAACTTTCCAAGAATAACACCCCCACAACTATAGGAATCCAAAAGAATACCATCCCAAGAAACACGACTCCTACTCATAATTTTAACAACGATCAGGAGGAAGCTCTTCAAGATCCTAGCGTAGTGGTAGGAAGGGAAAAGGATAGAAGGTAGGACCTCGATAAACCACAAACATAACAAAGAGTAACTAAAGAGAATTCTCCCTTACAAAGAAATTTCCAGCCATTTTAGAGCAAAGAAGGGTGTGCTTCCACAAGAGAAGACAAGCCAAGCATTTGACAATAAATGTGATGTCTTGGGATTGCAAGTACGATTCACTTTGAAAAAAGCAGTGAAGCCAAATAGGAGTTTCAGACCAACATAGCGGAAGGAAGCAAGTTGTAACAATAAGATAGTCAATAAGAATAAACGATGCCCTAAGAAAGACCGGGAAGTAGAAAGGACTACACTAAAAAAGGGACAGTAGGATTGACATTAAGGACAAGAAGACTCGGGAAACAACTGCCCTATGATAATTAGACCAATGGAATGGTAAGCATGAGGCAGTTAATGAACTGATACTTGTGAAGGTCATAATTTAAGCTCTTGTAAAGAAGGGAGAGGTGGAAAGCCAAATATTGGGAAAAAGAAGGATGAAAGAAATCCTGAAAAAGACCAATGACCAAACTATTGACTAAACTCAAGCCAAGAGAGAGGTGGGCAAGTCTCTCACATGATGATTAAGAGATCTTGAAACAAGGAGGATTTGAACTCTTCCTAAAAGAAATAGACATGTACTGGGTATAAGTGGGGATGAGGATAGGGTACAAAAGATGTGCCCGCAAGATTTCAAGAGCAAGCATAAACAGAAGATGATGACATCAAAGGATGTCATTTAAGGGTAGATATTCTTTAGAGCAAATGAAAAAGGAATTCTGGGAGAAAAAGGGAAGAGTCCTACCAAGGAAGGAAACCTTGGAAAGGCATATGTATCCCAATTGAGAGGTAATAGAACCAAGTGAAAGGGATAAGGAGATAAACTTGCAAATCAAACGCACGCTGAGGTGAAAGAACCAGGGAAGCATACTAGGAGGACTCAAGGAACAGGTAACTAGGAAGTTAGCATCAAAAGATGCTATGACAAGTAAGAATGAACGAACTACCCATAATATTGAAATAAAGAAAAGAACGTTCGAGAAATGTTGGAAAAATAAGCCCTCCAAATAATAAGTGGTTAAAGGGGGAATAACCACAAATAGTAAGACGGGTTGTAGTTCACATGCGCATAATGGAGCCTAAAGAGTTGGCAGCTGGGCATAGGGTGAAGCAAACAAAATAAGACCAATAATTGGAAATTTCTCATATAAGGAATAAGGGATGAAATGGAATTTTAAGGCAAGTAAATATTTAAAGTAGGCAAATGCCTCAACATAGAAGGAGGTGTAAGGAAAGAAAGGAAGAAATCTTCAAGGAATGGTAAGAAGGTTGAGCATGTAGCTCTTAAGGTTAAAATCTCTACTTTGAGGGACCTAGTAGCAAATGAAACCATAAGAAGGGAACTCCCAAAACAAAGCAATCGACACATAGAACAAAAGGGATCAACTCGAAATAATGAATCGTGAAATGATCACTGGCGAGTAAGAGTGGATTAAGGAAACGGAAAGTCCTTGAATAAAGGACACCACTAAAGAAGAGGAAGGACATAAGTAGGGAAGAATCCTCGCATGTTGGTAAATCATCAGGAAATCTATTGATTGGAATTGGAAAGATCCAATAAAGAAGTTGGGTAAGGACGAGTAGGTAAGATAAATCGATACTGTTATGTGAGACATGACGTTAAAGGTAAGATGGATGAGAGGATAATGGTAAAGGTAGTCAAGGAATATTACCAAACAAAAAGAGGGATAAAGTTATACGATCTCTGAAAGGTTGGAAAGCTGAGAATGACCCTTAAAGAGGTGTTCTAGAAATCTAATGGACAGAGACATGTTCTAGAAAATGTCATGCTGTAAGGGGCATATAAACCTAAGAGTCCCAAGGGAAATATGACTCAATGTAAGGAAGAGCCAGTTAGTAAGCATGATAAGGTTGAACATAAAATTTGGACTGAAGTTGTAATAAACAAGGATGAAGGAAGAGTCGAAATAGGACAAAAAGGTGATAACAAAGAAACCCGTGAAAATAAGTATGTAACGCTTGAAAGAACATCAAGCTAAGGGTTTCAACGACCAAGAGAATAACTAGACATGAGAATGGTTGGGTATCTTCGAACTCCCAATCCTGAGTACATGACCTCAAAGGGAAAGATGTTTCTCTAAGCAAAGAAAGATGTGAATCTAAGGATATACCCTTAAGTAAGGTCTGCCTAGTTTTGATAAACTCCGTGGAAAGAGTAAATAATGGAAAGGAAAAGAAGTTCCTTAAGTTAGTGATATAAAAAGGGCTAACTAAATGAACAACCAAAGAGTTAGCATGCCAAGCAAACCCCAAGTTGACACCAAAGGAAATTATTCCTAATGCAAAGGTTGCTAATTAAGTTTTGGGGACAAAACTCCTAAAAGGAGGAGGGAGTTGTAAACTCCGTCCCTTAAAGAAAAGGAAACTAGGGAAAGAACCGGTTAACATGAGTGAGACAACCAAACCGGTTTACAAACCCTAACCATTAGTGAAAGGGTAAAACGGGAAATTTACAAATCCCGAGTGACCTAAAGAGTCATAAAAGTCATGGAAAATGACTAGGGGATGAATTGGAAGTGAAAACTAGACCAGTTCAAGTGAACCAGATCTAAACTGGTTTAAACCACTATTGAACCGATTTCTATATTCATTTTTATAGGTGGCTTAAAATATTTATATTGGAAAATTGAAACAACCATTGGATAGAGAATGAATTTATATGAATTTAGAAATTTTTAATTTTGAAAAACTCAATCGAATCGGGCATGAACTGACCGGTTTAATCATTAAACCCGATTCGGAACAGTGTCGTCTTCTTCCTTTAGATGACAGCACTGTTCACTTGCCGGAAAAGTGAGCAGCACTGGTGAAGATGAAAACTCTCTGTTCAGGGTGCTTTAGGCCATCAATGATTACCATAAAGGTGCCAATCGGATGGCCAAGGAATCCTTGAGCTCTCTATATAAAGAGCTCCTCCTCATTCATCCTTCTCACACCTGAAAACCTCTCTCTCTCTCTCTCTCCTACTCCAATTTTTGGAGAAGCTCGAACCAGAGCTCCGACATGGGTATTTTTTGAGCCAAAGAAGGTGAGGTCAGGTTCTTTAGACTCGGGGAATAGTCAGCTACTCGATGGTGGTCACCATTTGATCTGAGGATCGTAGGAGAAGCGTCGGCATAATCAAACAGTGAAGCAGCTCCGACGGATTGAAGCTGTCTTGTTTCGGCTGAGTTGAAAGTGGCCAAATTGAGCCCTCTTGAGGCCAAACAAGCTTTCCTAACACTTCCATAACCATCATACAACCGAATTAGAGTGGAAAGGTAAGTCAATTGGGCTCCCCTCTATAATTTCCGATCAGTGTTAGAGAGAGAACTGGCGAAACTTCACTTACCGTATTCTCACTCAATTTGACATGAATTGTTATAATTCTTGATTGTAGGAGGAATCTCAGGACGAGAGCTACCTATCTCGATCGAAAGCTCGTACCGCCGCACCCCTTACAGTAAGCTTTCGAAGCTTTCTCTATCTAAGTTTAGTTTTCTGACGAAGCTCCGTTTGAGCTCAATTTAGACCTAAATAATGCCATTCAAAGCTCTATTGAATCATATGGATGAGTAGAAACTCAATTTTACCTTCAATTTCAACAATTAACCTCGATTGAATTTTTAATTTGATGAAATTAAATTTGGGTAGTTTGAAATGGGGAAATTAGGGAAAAAATTTTGGGGAAATTGAGGATTTCATAAAATTGAGGGACCAAAGTGCACTTTCCCAAAATTTAGGGCCAATTGGCTATGAAAAGGATGTTGGAGGACCCATTAGTTAGTTTTTAAAATTTATTGGGGTAAAATTGTCATTTTTGTAAAGTAGGGGCAAAATGGTAATTTTTGAAAAGTTGGGGACCAAATTGGAAATTTGGGAAACTTGAACCCCTTATGTGATTTTGAGTAAATTGAGGACCTAAATTAAAATTTATAAAGTTTTGGGACTCAATTTGGGGAAAAGTTTACATTAGGGACCTAAAGTTAAGGAAAAAGAACTTTACGGACATAAATGCAAATAAGTAAAAAGTTTGGGCATTTTGTTCATTTGTGATAAATGAAGGCTATTAGGCCAAATGTTAATGAATGAGGATGCCCAAATCGTGTAGGAACATGAAAGACTGGAACGCTAGCAAGGATATGCTCGCGTGGAGGCAAAAAGCCAATTAAGAGGAAAATACATTGTAAATATCGGGTGAGTGGGATGTTCACATCATACTCGGTTGGGATGATCAGTACCACAGAAATAAAAAACCACTACTATGTAGAATTTTAATATCACACCTAGTTGGGGTGAAGTGAAAAATACATGAAAAATAATAATCACTGGTGGTAAGTAGATCATACCCGGTTGGTATGATTATTCCTGGAAGGAAGTGGAAAATCCGTTTCCCGGTTGTAAGCAAAGGTGTCATCACACCCGGTTGGTGTAATGGATGAGTTAAAAATTTTATTTTTGTTAGAAGTGCTCTCCCCTAACTGTGTGCCAATTCTTAAAAATTTTGGGAGACCTTCTGGATGAGAGCTGAAATAGCTCAGATAGGCTGGAGGCCTTGGTTTTGGAACTTAGGGGCTAAAATGCCAAGTTTTGGAAAATCACGTACATTGGGCCCAAGGCCAGTTGGCACGAATAGGAGGTTGTAAACAAACATGATGATAATCCATGGAAACTTTTAATGAATGATTATGTGATTTGGCGATGGTACCAAGACATGACCGACATACTTGATGAACTGGCGGCAGTGCGACATGACCAGGTCGATAGTCTGGTCTAGACAAATAGTTGAGGTCGAGTTGAGGATTGGGGCCCGTTGGACCAGTGGCACCAAAGATTAATGGCTTTATGGAAAAATTCTTGTTTGTGCATGCACTTGATGTTCGGGGCCATCAAGACAACCAAGAGGGGTAGTGATGCTTCCTAAGGGCTACTGGACAGCATGGTGGAGATAAGGGCAGTTTGTCATGCTAGCAGTCATGAAAGCTCGACATAGCTTCATGCGCATGAGATCGGGGTGGGTCGAGATGAGGTCTCAATCCTCATACGAACATGGAATTGCTTTTTGGATTTGAGGGTCGGATGTCACTAACATCTACTCAATCTCAGGGTAGAAATGGATGGGCTTCTATCTAGGTGGCCGATAAAGTCGCTCCGATGCCACAAGTGAGTGCAGTGGATGGGCTGTCCTGTGAATGTATGACCCCTTCATGATGAGGGGTGTGTGTTGATTGTTAAACACACTGATTGTGGATAATGAGGAAATTGGTTTTGAATAACTAGGAATTCAATGAAAAAATGATTTAAAAGGAAATAAGGAGTCTGACACACTCCAATTCAAAACTATTTTGTAGAAACTCATTTTTTTTAAACACCCATTCACTGAGTTTTCAACTCACCATCCTCTCTTTACCACTTTTCAGGTAACCGAGGGAAAAACCTACCTAAGACCTTATGCTAGCTAAACCTGCAAGACAGGTATGTAAGTTTAAATTTATTCAGTTTTGATTAATGTTATTCTAGAAAAGTACAGGTACAAATGACGCCTTACTCCTCACGGTTTAAAGAAGGGAAAGCTCTTAATAAACCAAGAGAGTGGTGGGTTGCTCACAGGGATCCGACCAAACTGAGTCGGGGCATGACAGTGATGGTGGTGGATTTTTTAGGCGCTAGATACTCATTCTCTTTTTGACACTTGTGCTCTTCTCATCTACCTAAGGTTGAAGACGACACTATTATGCGCGTGTGAGCTTCACACATGCGAACTGTCACGTGGCTCGTTCTGATTGGCTAGCTTCACTAGAACGGTTTCCCACTCAGTGTCCAAGTCACCTTTGACTCGTTGACCAGCCATGTGGCGACCTCCCATTGGTCATGTCGCGCCCCAACCCAGTTTGGTTGGAATCCCCGTGAACAACCTGCTACCCTTCCCCGTACTAATTTAGTATTTATACTAAATAGACCTAGGAAGGTAAAGGCATAGGAGTACACATGTTTTCCATGACAAAGTTTACAAAACATTTAAATAATAGTTTACTTGTTCTCGGTACCTTCGGCTTGCTCCTCTCACTTCTACTTTTCTTGACGAGAGGTTTTTCCTGAAAAGGGTTTAATGGGAGGGGGTGAGTTTCTATAACTCAGTGAGCGGGGGTTGAAGAGTGAGTTTTCAAAACAAGCAGTTTATCAAAGTCTTTTATCCTTTTAGTAAATTGTGATATGTGTTCATTTCTTTTTTTTTTTAGCACTTCCCCTTGCTTGGAAGGCATTTAGCAAACATTCACACGCCCTTTCTATTATAGAAAGGATCACACATTCGCAGAACAGTCCCCCACTGTTCCACTTATGGACAGGAGCGTTTTTACCGTCCACCCGAGTAGAGGTTAACGACCCCCACCTAGAGTTTTAGTGGAAATCATACGCCAAACCCTCAAACCCTAATCATTCTTCGTGTCCACTTTGTGGGTTGAAACATCATTTCCCCTGCTGCCTTGGTCTTAGTGCGTAGGAAGCTACTTCGAGCTTCATAACTAACTAGACAAACCTCCCCTTATTACATCCATATCATACAACAACCCTTAGGACCCATTGACTACCCCTCTCAGACATCTAGATGCCCCCGGATCCTCATGCTTGCCAACGGTCCAACGGCCATGACACTCAACTTGGCTTGTAGTTGTTTGTCTGATCAATCCGTCGACCTAGTCCTGACGCACTGCCACTAGCCCATCGAGCCTTATCATTCCTATCTTGGTCCCTTGGCAAGTCACACAAAATTGCCAGTTTTATGAGAGTTCATGGTTTTTATAATCATATTTGTCTACGGGCTCCAACCTGTGAATATTGGCCTTGGGCCAACTTTAAGAATTCTTAAAAATTGGGCCTCAAGCCATATCATTTTTAAATCTGAGGCCTCAAGCCTATTAGAGCAATTCTAGCTCCCATTAGGAATGTCTCCCAAAATGTTTAAGTAGTTTCACGCACTCAAGGGAGACCATTATGAGAAAAATGATTTTCAAACTTAAAGCGATTTTCATCACCCTAACCGGGTTTGACACTGAAAATCCCACTCATCTGGTAACAGTGATGCGACTGTCCCCGTGAGATCTCGATTCGTGGTGTGCTCCTTTGCACCAGTACTTGAACAACCAACTCGTACATGGTTCAAGTATCCACATTAAGATAGTTGACATAAGGGACCTCATACTTAAGTGTATTTACGTGAATCCTCACATTATGCCTTTACTTTTAGGTCACTAATCTTCATTTAATCCCAATTAAGTCCTAAGGGCTTCCAATTATCCCTCATGAGTCCTTAGTTTTTCCAAAATCAACAATTGGCCCTCATTTATTTTCCAAAATTACTAATTGGTCCTTATGTTTCCAAAAATTGCCAATTAGTCCTTAAATTTCCAAAATTGCTAATTGGCTCCTCCATTTCATCCAATTTCCCAATTGGGCCTCAATTGGGAGTTAATTTCATAAAAAATGCCCTAATTTTCTTAAATTACAATTTCTCCCCAATTTTCCAAAAATCCCCAAATTGCTTAATTTCTAAAAAATTGCAATTTGGTCCCCGAAACATCGTTTCGTTTAATTGATCACCAAAACTCGATTAATTATCTCCATTCCTGATCTGAATCATCTTCCATACGTCTCCCTCGTCATTTAAAGCTTTGAAACACTTGATTTGGCTCAGAAATGAGCTCAAACAAAGCTTCACCAAAAAACTTAGTCTAGAGAGAAAGAGCTTTGATATCTTACCGGTGATGGTCCAACGATTGTAGCTCTTGCTTTCTCTGAATTACTCTCCTTCTAGGGATCCTTACTGGATCAAAACATGCCTTAATTGGTGGCCTGAGTAGTGCTCATTTCTCAATTTAAATCTTAGTAAAAACACTCTCTAAATTGTATTTTCTAGCGAGGGGTAGTGGAGGGGACTTGCCAACTTAGCTTAGGGAAGGTCAAGGCACCTTTAGGTGTGGTCTAGGGAGCTTGGTTTGGCCAGAATTGGTCTGGTGATGGCTCGAACTAAGCTCAAGCAACTTGGGTTACCGACCATTGAGGAGCGATGGTACTGTGCGAGCTTTTCAACTCTTTTCTGGTGGTCCTCGAACTAAAGGGTAGGTGCAGTTGTATAGAGGACTTCCTCCCACTTCTAAGGACACAAAATGTAGCTTTAGAGGTTGAAGAAAATCTCGTTGTCGGAGCTCTAGTTTGCGACTCACCGGAAAATGGAGTACTTCACCTTCTTCGCTCATTTGTGAGATGGAAAAGACAGATAGAGGGGTGCCCTTTATATTTGGAGCTTGGTAACTAACTAGGCTACTAGCTGGCATAGAACTCGACCTCTGACTTGATCACCATCGATCATACCGGAGCTCTTCCTGGGTTGCCAAATGAATCGCCCTCCCCTATCTCTCTCTCCTTTCTCTCAGCTGACCAAGGAAGAAGATGATAACATGGTGGGTGTGCCACATGGCACACTGTGATTGGTCAAATTTTTGACATGGCATTCCCACTTAGTCGCCATGTAAACCTCGCCCTTTTGAGTTAGGGAAAACGTGGAAAAGAACTGGTTAAACCGAGTGAGAAACACCGAACCAGTTCACAAACCTGTTTATTGGGGAATGGGCAAATTAGAGAAATTTCAACTCCCTTGTGACCCAAAGAGATTTATAAACCTTGGGAAGGAACCTTAAAACAAAGTGGGAGAGAAAAACCAGACCGGTTCGGGTGAACCGGACCCGAATCAGATTAAACTAGTTTAAGAACCGAGTCAGTTTATGAACCAGAACTGATAGAGATGGTAAATCGGGAATATTATTGACCCTTAGTGACCTAAGAAGTCATAAAAGTCAGGAAAATGGATTTTAGGGTTAATTGGAGATGAAAACCAAATCGGTTCAGGTGAACTGGATTGTATCGATTTGGACTGGTTTGAACCACTATTTAACCAGATTCTAAATTCATTTTTCTAGGTAGCTTAAATAATTCAAATTTAAAATTTGAGGCCACCATTGGATAGAAAATGAATTTATAAATTTTTAGATTTGAAAAACTCGATCGAATGGGGGGTGAACCAGCCGGTTTAAGCTTTGAACCCGGTTCGGACCGGTCCGGTCCGGTTCATAATAGTGTCGGCTTCTTCCTTTAGATGACAACACTGTTCACTCGCCGGAAAATTGAAGTAGTGCCAATGAAGAAGAAACATCTCCGTTCAATATGTTTCCCACCTTCAATAACTGTCATAAAGGTGCCAAACAGACGGCCGACAAGTCCCCGAGCTCCCTATATAAAGAGCCCCTCTCCATTCATCATCTCAACACCTAAAAAGCTCACTCTCTCTGAGTTGCTTAGTTTTTTGGTGAAGCTCGAGCCAGGGCTCTGATATAGGGTCATTTCTGAGCCAAAGAAGGTGAGGTTGGGTTCTTTAGAACCGGGGACAAGTCAGTTACACACTTGTAGTCTCCGTTTGCTTTCAAGGTCTCCAGAGAAGCGCCAACATGATGGAACAATGAAGCAGCTTCGGTAAACCGAAGTTGCCCTATTTCAACCAAGTTGAAATCTGCCATTTCGAGCCCTCCTCAGGCCAAACCAAGTCCTCCCAACACTTCTTCAGCCCTCCCACGGCTGAATTAGGACTGAAAGGTAAGCCAATTCGGCTCCCCTCTACAATTTTCGGCCGGTGCTAGAGAGAGAACCGACAACATTTCAATGATGAAATTCTAACTCAATTCGGCAGCAATTGATGTAATTCTTGATTCTAGGATGAACCTCAGAACGAGAGCTATCTGCCCAAATCAAAAGCTCTTACTATCGTGCCTCTAATAGTGAGTAATCGAAGCTTTCTCTCTCTACGATCCATTTTCCGGCGAAGCTCCGTTTGAGCTCGTTTCATCGTTAAAACTTAGGATTCAAAGTGCTATGGAATCGTATAAACATGTAGAAACTCAATTTCAACAATTAGAAGTGTTTGATAGGTCAATTTGATGAAATCACATTCGGTAGTGTTAAGGAGTTGAAATTGGGAGAAAATGGGGGAAAATTAGGGATTTTCAAAAATTCGAAGGACCAAGAAGCAATTTTATAAAATTGAGGGTCAATTGGGCATGATAAGTATGTTAAAGGGCCAATTGAGGAATTTTAGAATTTGTGGGGGTGAAACTTACCATTTTTGTAAAGGATGGGCAAAATGGTAATTTTGAAAAAATTGGGGGACCAAATTGGAAATTTGGGAAATTAAACCCCTTTGTGTGAAATGGAATAAATTGAGGTCCTATGATAAATTTTAAAAGTTTCAAGACTCAATTTGAGGAAAAACCAGCATTAGGGACTTAATATTTAAGAGAAATAACTTTAGAAACCTAATTGCAAATAAATGAAAGTTTGGTTGTCTCATTCATTTGGAATGAATGAAGGCTATTAGGTCCAAGGATAATGAACTGAGATGTTCATATCGTGTAGGAACACGAAGTATCGGGAACGCCAACAAGGACAAGCTCGCGTGAATACAAAGAACCGGTCTAGTGGAATTCACTACATTAACGGGTGAGTAGGATTTTTTATCATATTCGGTTGGGGATGATAAGTAACTTGAATTGAAAACCCACTACTAAGTGGTATTTTAAACATCACAACATGCGAAAAAACTACTTATCGGTTGTAAGTAGATCATACTCGATTGGTATGATGAAACCTCTTCGAAGGAAGTTGAAAACCCTTTCATCGGTTATGAGCAGAGATGTTCTTATACCCGGTCAGTATGAGGGACAGTTGAAAACATATTTTTGTCGGAAGTGCTCTCCCCTGACTGTGTGCCAATGCTTAAATGATCTAGGAGACCTTCTTGATGGGAACTCGAATAGCTCTTATAGGCCGGGGGCCTCAGGTTTGGAACTTGGGGGGTAATATTCCCAATTTTGAAAATCTCGTACAATGGGTCCAAGGCAAGTTTGCATGAGTAGGTATTTGTAAACAAACATGAGGTATATGCCATAAAACTTTAAATAAAGGAATTGTTTGGCCATGGTACCAAGGCAGGACTGACATACTCAGTCAACCAACAACAGTGCGACATGACAGGTCGATGAACCGATCAAGATAAACAACTGCGGGTTGAGTTGAGGGTCGGGGCCATTGGACCAGTGGAACCACAAATTATATGGCATGATAAGAAAATATTGATTGTGCATGCACTGTGTTTACGGGACCATCAAGATGCCCAAGAGGGGTAGTGATGCGTCCTAAGGG
This sequence comes from Trapa bicornis, assembly GCA_030064425.1. Classification (NCBI taxonomy): domain Eukaryota; kingdom Viridiplantae; phylum Streptophyta; class Magnoliopsida; order Myrtales; family Lythraceae; genus Trapa; species Trapa bicornis. The sequence continues at coordinate 8,242,814 of CM057761.1, read as the reverse complement.
CACTGGACGACCTGGTGGGTATAAGGGCAATTCGTCGTACCAGGTGACCATGCAAAATTTGGAGTAGCACCAAGCGCATGAGACTAGGGTGGGGACGGGATGAGGTCTTTGTTCTCATACGAACACAGAGAATTGATTTCAGGATTGAGGGTCAGATGTCACATACATCCACTGATTCTCACGGTAGAAGTGGTCGTGCTTCTATTTAGGTGGCCAGTAAAGTCTCTCCGATGCCACAAGTGGGTTCAGTGGAGGGGGCTGCCTGCGAATGTGTGTTTGACCTTCAGGATGAAGGATGTGTGTTAGGTGATGACACACCGTGATTAATAAGGAAATGGTGGTAAAAACCGAGATTTGATATGAAAGGATTTTTGAAAGAAAGGAGTTTGGCACACTCTAACACAAGTCTTTTTCCAAAAAGTTAATAGTTTTAAAAAACCCATTTACTGAGTAGTCGTACTCACCCCCTTCCTTATATCCCTTTTAGGAAATTTTGGAAAGCCTACCCTTAAAGACCATCAACTACGATGCATATGAGGCATGTACGATAAATTTTAAATGTTATGCAATTTTGATTTATGTTATTCTAGAAAAAAGGTGCAGGTTTAAAGGATACCTTACTCTTTCTAGTTTATAATAAGGGAAAACCCTTTAATAAACTAGGAGAGTGGCAGGTTATTCATGAGGATCCGACCAAACCAGGTCAGGGCATGACACGCTGCGTCAGCCGTTGACTTGTTGATAGGACATGTGGTGGCCTCCCATTTGTTGCTTGTGTCTATGTGGCATGCTGATCAAGCGGCCGCTGACCATTGACTGGACACATGGCAGCCTCCCATTGGCTGCTCGTGTTCGCATGGATGTTGACTGGGCACCCGCTTACCATTGAACGGTTGACCGGTCCGGTGTGTTGATTGGCTAGACCGTTGAGCGGTCCTATCCGACCAGGTTCAGTGACCCAAATTCTAAAATCGTTCGGTTCAAGCCTGATTCGACGAATTTTCTAAAAATTAAAAATTTCTAAATTCATTTTTTTACCTAATGGTAGCTTCAATTTTTCAATTTAACATTTTTAAGCCACCTAGAAAAATGAATCATTGAACCGGTTTGCCATGGTTCAATCTGATTTAGTTATGATTTACCCCAAACCGGTCTGGTTTTCCCATCCAATTCACTTCATGGTTCTTCCCCATGATTTTTATGACTTTTTGATCAATTGGGATTTTCCAATTTCCCATTTTTACCCTTCTTTACTATTTTCGGTTCATTAATTGAATCGGTTTTCTCTTGGAAATTGGCCAGTTTTTTCCCTAGTGTCCTTGGTCTAAGAGGACGGGTTTCACAACTCTCCCCTCCTTTTAGGAGTTTTGTCCCCAAAACTTAGCTGTTCACCCTTTACCTTGGGAATGAATTCCCTTAAGGTCAACCTAGGGTTGATTTGATACCCTACTCCCTTGGACATAGTTCCCTTGACTTGTCTTACCCCATGTGTCCATGTATTTTTTAGATCCAATGCTGCTTGTTATTTGGGGCCAGACCTTTCCTTTTGAGGATTTTGTCCGGAATTGAGAATTCTAAAATGTCATACCGTCCCCAGGTCTATTTATTCCCTTGATTGTTGGATCCCTTAACTCAGTGTTAGTTCAAGCATTTCTTTTCATGGGTTTCAGTGTTATCTCTTGTTTGTCCTATATTGGTCCTTCCCCCATCCTTTGTTTATTACCACCCCAATCCAAAATTTATGTTTTACCTTTTAATGCTTCTCATGAGTGTTTGGGTTTCTTGTATTTATTTGTCCTACATCACTTCCTTATTAGGCTTTCCCATCCACTTCTTGACTTATCAATATACCGATGGTTTTCCTCCCTTCTGCCCGTCCTCATGTCCAATGGCGTTGTCACGCCTCGACCCGGTTTGGTCGGATCCCCGTGATCAACCCGCCATTCTCCCGGTTTATTAAAGGGTTTCTCCTTATTATAATCTGTAAAGAGTAAGGCATCCTTTAGACCTGCAATATTTTCTAGAATAGCATAATCAAAACTACATGAAATTTTAAACTTTACATACTTGTCTTACGGGCATCTTAGTTGATGGTCTTTAAGGGTAGGCTTTTTGGGATTTCCTGAAAGGGATATAAGGGAGGGGGTGAGTACGACTACTCAGTGAATGGGTTTTCAAAGGTCTACTTTTAATTTTTAAGAAAAACATTTATATGCAGTGTGCTAGACTCCTTTCTTTTTAAAAATCTCTCATTTAAAAATTTGGATTTTTCAATCATTTCTAAGTTACCACGGTGTGTAATCACCCAACACACATCCTTCATCATGAAGGTTATACACATTCGCAGGTTAGTATGACTACTGAACCCACTAGTGGCTTCGGAGTGACTTTACCGGCCACCTGGATAGAACCACAACCACTTCTACCCTGGGAATGAGTGGATGTACGTGACATCCGATCCTCAATCCCGAAATTGCTTCTTCGTGTCCATATGAGAACAGAGACCTCATCCTGTCCCCACCCCAGTCTCATGCACTTGGGGCTACTCCAAACATCACACAAACACTTGGAACGACAATCTGCCCTTATACATACCGGGTCGTCTAGGGCCCTAAGGACGCATCACTACCCCTCTTGGGCGTCTCGATTACCCATACTCATAGTGCATGCACAAACAATGTTTTCTCATTATGTCATATAATATGTGGTGCCACTAGTCCAACGGTCCCGACTCTCAACTCAACCCGCGGTTGTTTTTCTTGACTAGTCCGTCGACCTGTCATGTCGCACTGCTGCTAGTTGACTAAGTATGTCGGTCCTATCTTGATACCATGGTCAAACAATTCACTTATTAAGTTTTATGGCACATATATAATGTTTGTTTACGAGCTCCTGCTCATGCCAACTGGCCTTGGGCCCACTGTACGAGATATTAAAAATCGGGCATTTAGCCCCCAAGTTGGAAAACCGAGGCCCCCGGCGTATAAGAGCTATTCGAGCTCCCGTCAAGAAGGTCTGCCAAATAGTTTAAGCATTAGCACACAACCAGGGGAGAACACTTCCGACAAAATAGGTTTTCACTGTCCATTATACCAATCGGTATAAGGACATCTCCATTCATAATCGATGAATGGGTTTTCAACTTCCTTCGAGAAAGTCTCATCATACCAACTGAGTATGATCTACTTACAATCGGTAACTAGTCTTTTTTTCGCATAATTTTCACATCACTTTCTCTAAGTGGTGATGATTAAAATACCCCAAAGATTCCAAAATTCCTCAATTGGTTCTCCAACATTATTTTCATGCCCAATTGACCCTTAATTTCATAAAATGCCCAATTTTCCCCCAATTCCAACTCTTTAACACAGCCGAATTTGATTTCATCAAATTGACCAATCAAACCCCTCTAATTGTTGAAATTGAAGTTGAAATTGAGTTTTTCTATGTTCATACGATTCCATAGAACTTTGAATCGCGAGTTTTAACAGAGCTTCGCCGGAAAATAGACTTTAGAGAGAGAAAGATTTGATTACTCACCAGTAAGGGCAAGCCAGAAAGAGCTTTCGATCTAAGCAGATAGCTCTCATCCTGAGGTTCATCCTAGAATCAAGAATAACATCAATTGATGTCGAATTAGATTAGAATTTCATCATTGAAATTCGGTTGTCCCTCTTTAACACCAATCAAAAATTGTAAAAGAGAGTCGAATTGGCTTACCTATTAGTCCTAATTCAGCCGTGGAAGTGCTAAGGAAGTGTTGGGAGGGCTTGGTTTAGCCTGAGGAGGGCTTGAAATAGCTGATTTCAGTTTGACCGAAATAGGGCAGCTTCGGTCCGTTGGAGCTGCTTCACTATTCCATCATGGCGGCGCTTCTCCAACGATTCTCAAATTGACTGGAGTTTGCTATCAGATAAACGTCTTCTCCCTGGTTCTAAAGAGCCCGACCTCTCCTTCCGAGGTTAAGAAAAATGTTTAAGTCGAAGCTCTGGTTCGAGCTTCACTGGGAAATGGAATAGTAGAGAGAGAGAGAAGTGTTCAGGTGTGAGGATAATGAATGGAGATAACCTCTTTATATTGGTGTAAAATCATGTATTAAATGGGAGAGATTCATTATACTTCCCATGAGGTCACCCATCCTCACACTACTCTCGAGCAAGCAAGCACACTTAACCTCCAAGTTCTTATGGGATCTCGTTCACCCGAACCAATTTGGTTTTTCTCTTATAATTTGTCTTAAGTTTCTTTTCCAAGGTATAATGAACCCTTTAGATCACCCGAAAGTTGTAAATTTCCAAATTGCTTGTTCCCAAATGATCGGGTTTGTAAACTGGCTTGGTTTTCTTACTCTATTTGACCGGTTTTTTTCCCGGTTTTCCTTAACTCGAAAGTGCGGGGTTTACAGGCATCCTTCGAATAGCGAAGGGTTTTCCCCTTTCCTTTTTTTCTTCCTCTCTTCTTCCCCTATTTTGGGCTATCCTGCCAGCATATCCTTGACACTCAAGTATCTTTGGGGCTTAAATTTCCCTAGTTCTAAGTGGCAAGATTTGGTGTTCACCCTTAAATTTCCCCGATTATTTCTTTGCTTAACCCCTTTTGATTGTGTCCTTGAGGAACTTCTCCTTCATTCAAACATCTACCTACTCCATACAACTCAGACTGATTGTCTGGAGTTACCCGTTTGACTCAAGGGACTGTCTCGAATCCAACTCTTCTGTTGCATGGAGTAGGGTCCCCTCTTTATCCTCGATCGCTCATTTAGTCCATTCTTTCTTTATTATTTCTTGGGTTCACCCACTCCCTTATTTGACTTCGTTGTAGTTGACTACCTGGTTCCTCCTTACTTGGGTCATACTTTCTTGGTACTGTTAGTCCTACCTGTTCCTTGTAGTCGGACATGTCCCATACTATTTTTTTGTACATTGTATTTCTGGGACCTTCCTTCGATAACCGTTCTTAACTCCCAAGTCATTTAGGGATCGTAAGACCCTTTGGCAGTGTTTCTTATCTACTTTGCTTATAATCCAAGCGTCCTATGTACTTAGCTCCATCATTCTATTGGCTCCCACTAACCTCGTAATTTTCCTACCTTAAAATTCAAACTTCCTTGTACCGAATTCTTACCACATTCTTCCTTGGATGGGGTTCCCACACTTTTGTCCTTAACTTATTAGAGTGTCCCACCACTTGTTTCAACTTGCACATCTCTTCCATACACATTGATTTCCCGCTTTGTAGGCGCCTTGCCTTTCATGATCATCAGGATTTTCCTTGTTTGACCGCCCTTTACTAACCCCCTCATGGGGTGTTCTCGATTACGATTATCGAGTTTCCTGATCGCTCCTTGTTTTGACAACATGCTCGGTATTTCTTCCCATCTTTGACAACACCCCTTAAGGGTTCTTTTTCCTTCTGTTGGTTTCACTCTCTACTCTCGTTCCTTCGTAGTAGGGACTTCCCTCTTTGAAACTATGGTCCAACCTTCTTATCCTTCCTTGGAGGTTTCCTCTTTCCATATACTTACACCTTTTTATCTCGGTGTAATCATCCATCTCGTTTCTCCCTACCAACTTTGGATTTCCATTCCAAACTTTATTTTCTACTTGAGGAATTTTCAATTCTTAGGCCTTACTCCATACTACACCCCATTGTCTGATCCTAAGCTCCCTTATGTAAGTGTGGGTAGAAACCAGTTTTGTGGTCCATCATTTCTTAGTTGGGGAGTGTACTTTGCCGAGATTCTTCCTCCTTTGGAAATTCCTTCCCTTATTCATTTGTTATGGGTACCCTACCCATCCCAATTGTGTTATCATCCCTTTGTGGTTGTCTCCTCATCCACCTGTTCTTTGGGTTTAACTCTCTCCTTGGGTTCTCATTACCTTACATTTCCCTTTTTATAGGATTGCCTCTTAGGGGAGGTTGGAGTACTTTCTTTCTGGGATCTCTTGACCTCCTGGTCTAGAGGACTCAAAGGCATTATTTATCCTTCCTTAGTTTCAAACATGTCGGCCACAAATTTTAGGTCTTAGTTCCTTTCGACCCTTCATTTTTATTTTATTTGAGGTTTATTTGTCCCGTTCCTTATTTGTTCATAACTTGAGTTGAGGCACAAGATCCTAATTGGATGCATTGTAATTTGTCAGAAATTTTTAGGAACTTGAATTTTTTTAATTTATTGGGAACATAATACAATACATTTGGGACTTCTTCCATTTTAAAGGGAGATGGTTAAAACGAAAGGTCGGGAAGTGCTTACTACTATGCTAGGGTTTTGATGAACTCCTCCCGGGGTGAGTTTGAAATCCCCAATTGGAGTTGGGGCTCTTGGGCGGCCTCCTATCTTCCATCCCCTTAAACTCCAATAGTTAGGGAGGTATTATTCTTAGGAGGTATTGCCAAAACTCCTTGTGGCAAGGGACATCTCCTCATCATGTGTCCTACTTGTCCACACCTATAATAGGTTATCTCGACACAGGCTCCTACGTGAATCCTCTGATATTTATGTTGTTGAGAGATTTCTTTTTCCCTGTCTACTTTCTCATCCTTTCTTCGTGTCCTTTCTCGCCAGTGGAGGCAGTCCCCCCGGGTGTTGGTGCCACATCACTTAGTGGTTTTAGGGACTTTCGTGCTGTAAACCCCGCGCTTTTGAGTTAAGGAAAATCAGGAAAAGAACTGGTCAAACCGAGTAAGAAAATCAAAACGGTTTACAAACCCGATCATTTGGGAACAAGCAATTTAGAAATTTACAACTTCCGAGTGATCCAAAGGGTTTATTAAACCTTGAAAAATAAACTTAACACAAATTAGAACAGAAAAACTAAATTGGTTCAGGTGAACGAGAGTCCATAAGAACGAAATTAAATTATTAGAATTAATACAAATAATTTAATATCGAAATTAAATTATTGGAATTAATACCAATAATTTATGGCAATATTAATACTAGTAATAAATCTTTACCATTTAATACACGGTTTTACACCTATATAAAGAGGTCATCCCCATTCATTCTCCTCACACTTGAACACTTCTCTCTCTCTACTGCTCCATTTCTCGATGAAGCTCAAACTAGAGCTTCGACTTGAACAAAGGTCGGGCTCTTTAGAACCGGGGAGAAGACAGTTATCTGATAGCAAACTCCAATCAATCCGAGAATCGTTGGAGAAGCGCCGGCATGATAGAATAGTGAAGCAGCTCTGGCGGACCGAAGCTGCCCTATTTCGGCCAAGCTGAAATCGGCCATTTCAAGCCCTCCTCAGGCCAAGCCAAGCCCTCCCAACACTTCCTCAGCCTTTCCACGGCTGAATTAGGATCGAAAGGTAAGCCAATTCAGCCTCCCTTTATAATTTTCGATCGGTGCTAGAGAGAGAGTCGACCGAATTTCAATGACGAAATTCTAATCCAATTCTGCATCAATTGATGCAATTCTTGATTATAGGATGAACCTCAGGATAAGAGCTATCTGTTTAGATCAAAAGCTCGAACCGTCGTGCCTTCACCGGTGAGTAATCGAAGCTTTCTCTCTCTATAGTTCATTTTCCGGCGAAGCTCCGTTTGAGCTCATCCCGGCATTAAAACTTGCGATTCACATTTATGAAAAATCGTATGAACATGTAGAAACTCAATTTTAACTTAAATTTCAATAATTGGAAACGTTTGATGGGTCAATTTGATGAAATCAAATTCGGCTGTGTTAAGAAGTTGGAATTGGGCGAAAATTGGGGATTTTAAAAATTCAAAGGACCGAAATGAAATTTTATGAAATTGAGGGTCAATTGGGCATGATAAGTATGTTAAAGGGCCAATTGAGGAATTTTAGAATTTGTGGGGGTGAAACTTACCATTTTTGTAAAGGAAGAGCAAAATGGTAATTTTGGAAAAGTTGGGGGACCAAATTGGAAATTTGGGAAATTAAACCCCTTTTTGTGAAATGGAATAAATGGAGGTCCTATGATAAATTTTAGAAGTTTCGGGACTCAATTTGAGGAAAAACTGGCATTTGGGACTTAAAGTTAAAGAGAAATAACTTTAGGGACATAATTGCAAATAAATGAAAGTTTGACTTTCTTATTCATTTGGAATGAATGAAGGCGATTAGGCCGAAGGATAATGAACCAAGATGTTCATATCGTGTAGTAACGTGAAATACCGGGAATGCCAACAAGGACAAGCTCGCGTGAATACAAAGAACCAGTCTAGTGGAATTCACGACATTAATGGGTGAGTGGGTTTACTAACATTATACCCGGTTGGGATGATGAGCACAACTTAAAGATAAAAATCACTTACCGGTTGTGAGTGGAAATTTTATATTTTACTTGGTAGGGGATGATAAGTACATCGGTATAAAAACCCAATGTTTAGTGGTATTTTAATCATCACCACTTAGAGAAAGTAATGTGAAAATTATGCGAATAAAACTACTTACCGGTTGTAAGTAGATCATACCCGGTTGGTTTGATGAGACTTCCTCGAAGGAAGTTGAAAAGCCGTTCATTGGTTATGAACGGAGATATCCTTATACCGGTTGGTATAATGGACAGTGAAAACCTATTTTGTCGGAAGTGCTCTCCCCTGACTGTGTGCCAATGCTTAAACTATTTGGGAGACTTTCTTGACGGGAGCTCGAATGGCTCTGATAGGCCAGGGGCCTCGGTTTTGGAACTTGGGGGCTAAATGCCCGATTTTGAAAATCTCGTACAGTGGGCCCAAGGCCAGTTGGCACGAGCAGGAGCTTGTAAACGAACATGATATATGTGCCATAAAACTTAATAAGTGAATTGTTTGGCCATGGTAGCAAGATAGGACCGACATGCTCAGTCAACTAGCGGCAGTGCGACATGACAGGTCGACGGACCGATCAAGACAAACAACTACGGGTTGAGTTGAGAGTCGGGGCCGTTGGACCAGTGGCACCACAAATTACATGGAAATATGAGAAAACATTGTTTGTGCATGAACTGTGAGTATGGGATCATCAAGACGCCCATGAGGAGTAGTGATGCGTCCTAAGGGCACTGGATGACCTGGTGGCTATAAGGGCAGTTCGTCGTTCCAAGTGTCTGTGCGAAATCTGGAGTAGCACCAAGCGCATGAGACCGGGGTGGGGACAAGATGAGGTCTCTATCCTCATATGGACATGAAGAAGTGATTTCGGGATTGTGGGTCGGATGTCACGTACATCCACTCATTCCCAAGGTAGAAGTGGTTGTACTTCTATCCGGGTGGTAGGAAAAGTCGCTCCGAAGCCACTAGCGGGTTCAGTAGTGATACTGACTTGAGAATGTGTGTAACCTTCATGATGAAGGATGTGTGTTGGGTGATAACACACCGTGCTAAATAAGAAATGGTGAAAACCCCGAATTTTTAAATGAAGGGATTTTTTAAAACAAAGGAGTCTGGCACACTCCATATAAATGTTTTTCTTAAAAGTCAAAATCTTTTAAAAACCCATTCACTGAGTAGTCGTACTCACCCCCTCCCTTATATCCCTTTCAGGAAATCTCGGAAAGCCTCCCCTTAAAGACCGTCAACTAAGATGCTTGTAAGACAGGTATGTAAAGTTTTAAATTTTATGCAGTTTTGATTATGCTATTCCAAGAAAAGGTGCAAGTTAAAGGACGCCTTACTCTTTACGGTTTACAATAAGGGGAAATCCTTTAATAAACTGGGAGAGTGGCGGGTTGATGATGGGGATCCGACCAAACCGGGTCGGGGCGTGACACGTGTGTACTGTCCCTATTGGCCACAACTGTAATAGGTTACTTCCTTGCGTAGACCTTTATAGCTTCTTCTCCATCTCAAACCTTGGGGAGTTTTTCTTGGTGGTGGTGCTGGTCCGAACATTTCACCATCCTTAGGTGTGTACTTCCTACGAGACAGTCTCCCTTCCTTAGCTTGAAGCAAGGTCTCCCAAATACCCTGACAAATTTCTCGTAAAGTCTCCTCGGCTCAAGAGTTATCCTTGGTATAGTCGGTTGGGTCCTCCTATACTCTTGAGCTCCCAAGCTAACTTCCTCACTCAGGGTAAGATTTCTTCCTAGTCCTACGGTGGCCATGGCAATGTAGGTTTGTTCGGTTCCTCTAGAAGGGGTCATATCTGTCTGAGAAAAGTTTATCGTTGGTTAAGGTTCTAGAGCTTTTAGTTTTCTAAATCATAATTTTTTAAAATTATGAGATATTATTTATAAGTACTGAGTTGATATTTCAAATGACCCAATTATTTAATCTAATTTATGTAGAAAGAATCATGCAGTTGATCACACGTGAATCACATAACCCAAGTTATGAGAAATAACAATCGGGACAAACAAGTCCCGATAAAAACTATAAGTGCAAATCCAAAATATTAACTTTGGAAAATTTGAGTTATCAAAGTGGTGAACTTATAAATATTTGGGCATTTTGGTAAATATGATCAAATGAGGATTTATCTTATGATATCTGAAATGAAATCATAGATGGGGATTAGTCAAAACCAGTTAATTGATAAATGGGTTTAGAGAACCAAACATGTTGGGTAAAACCATAATTTTTGGAAAATTACAGGACAATATTGATAAGTATTGAGTAGATATCTAAACTGTAAAACCCGTCCTTTGGGATCAAAGAAAACTGGGAAAAGAACTTGTATAGGTTTATAAATAAAGAAACGAGTCGTTTAATGCACCAAAAAATAGCTAACATGAGAAATTGGAAAATCTCAAGTGACCAAAAATTCACAAAAATTACAAGGAAGAACTGGGAAATGGAATTGATGAGAGAACCGAACTGGTTTGGGGTGAACCAAACCCTAACCGGACTGAACCGACATGAACCATAGTGAACCGGTTCACAAATTCATTTTTATATATGGCTTAAAATTGTCAATTCGGGAAATTGAGACCACCTTTATATAGAAAATGAATTTAGAAATTTTTAAATTTCCGAAAAATGGTCAAACCAGGTCTGAACTGCCCGATTTACAAATTTTGAGGAACGAACCCATTTTGACCGGACCGGTCAGTGAATAATAGACTGCAGTCAACAGTCAATAGACTGTAGGCGCCATGTCAGCTACCACGTAGACACGAGCAGCCAATAGGAGGCTACCACGTATCCAGTTAATGGTCAATTGTGCCCCATCAGCCCGCCACACAGACATGAGCAGCCAATGAGAGGCTACCACATGTTTGGTCAATGGATCAATGGCTGAAGCGACGGTTGAGCTGGCACTCCACGTTAGAAAAACTAACCAATCATAGCTGCCATTGTGGCACGATCACCACATCATCGTCTTCAAGCTTCAAATGCTGATAGAGAAGAGGGAGGAGAGAGAGTTGCTGGAAATGTTGGAGTCTCCAATGACTTGAAAAACTCTCCAGCCGGGGAGGATCCTCGCAACGAGAGCAACATGGTGGTAGCTAAAGCTCTGATCACCGGTCCCTTACCAGTAAGATATCGAAACTTTCTCTATCTAGATTATATTTTCCTGTGAAGCTCCGTTTGAGCTCATTTTCAAGCCAAATCGAGCGATTCAAAGCTTGAAATGACAAGAAAAACATAGAGAAGATTATTTAAATCAAGAATGATGGCAATTAACCAAGTTTTAGGTGTCAATTGAACGAAAATGTGATTTGGAGACCAAAATGCAAATTTTGAAAAGTTTGGGCAAATTGGGGATTTTGCGAAAATCAGGGACTGGTTGGCAAATTGATAAAATTGAGGGCCTTTTTATGTAATTCCCTACCAATTGAGGGTCAATTGGGCGAATTTGAGCAAATGGAGGACTAATTTGCAAAATTTGAGAATTTGGGGTCAAATTACAATTTTAGGAATGTTTGGGGGCTAAATGGCTATTTTAGAAAATAGAGGGACCCAAGGGCAAGGTTGATAAAATTAAGGACCAGAAAACATAATTGGAAAAACTTGAGGGCTGAATTAAAGAAACAAGGGGCAATTAAGATGTAAAGATAAATGCACAAACCTTAAGAACTAAAGTGCAATTAAAGTAAAATATGAAGGCCTATATGCAAATATGCAAAGAAGTGTGATTCCTTAGTTTAATGCTCTAACGAGGACATCCGTGCCATGTAGGAGCATACTACTCAAGCGTCGGCTTCCGGAAAAGAGACCACGAGGCTAGACTTAACTGGCGCAACCCCCCCCCAAAATCATTAGGTGAGTGGGAACCACTATAATGTCCATTTAGGTTGGAATGACGATTCAACTTTGAAAACTATTTTCTCAGAATTAGTATCCCCTGACTAGGTGATTTTGCTTAAAACATTTGAGAGCTAATTCTAGGCTTTGGCTTGAGATGCCAGTGGGCCCAAGGCCGATGGATACGGGCTTGGACCCGTGCAGAATAGACATATGATATATGATGCTAAAAGACCTGAATAATGGGAAACTTGTGTGATGCCCATCGAGCCAAGCTGAGTTGTCAAGCTTGTTGGGTCGAACTGCTACTCTACCGAATCCATGTCATCAAACCTGTTGGGCTAGTATGTGTGGTGGGTCGAAGCCAAGTCAATATACCGTTGTGCTAGAGGGCCAAAGATAAAGGCTATCATTCAAAAAGATTGTTGATTGTGCATGCACTATGATGTTAGACTATTGATGTCCACTCAAAACCCAGGTAGAGGCGGTATCCCTCTATCATGGTGGGCGGTAAAGGTCCTCTGTCCATAAGTGGCACAGTCAAGGACCGTTCTACGAATGTGTGATCCCTCCTATGATAGGAGGGCGGTTATTGATTTGAGAAATCTAAGAGGAAAATGTTGAATTATCAACTAATTGAAGTTGCTAAATTGAGCCTTCATAAAAGAGTTTTCTCCCACTCACTAAGTTGTCGAACTCACCCCCTCCCTCTAAACATTTTTAGGAAGGAACACAATTGCACCAACTTTTCCTCCCCAGACCCCAAACTAGGTACACAAATTTAAAAGTTTTAGTTTTGTTTAATGTGGTCCAGGGAAAATATGACAGTTAATATACCTGACTCTCTTGATCTCCCTAAGGAGCCCCTCTTTGAGACTCGAGAGAGTGGCGGGTTGTTCACCTATCCCTAGCCAAATCGAGTCGGGGCATGACAATTTTGGTGGTATAAGAGCTTGTTTTTCCTGGAGACATTATCAAGACTTTATAACCTAAATACTAACTGAAGAAAATTTTAACCCATCTATGGCACCCAAAAAAGGAGTAAAAAGAACAAGGGTGACAACTGTTGATTCCGTCAGAAACCCCCTCTTGGAGGCATAATTTCAAGGATCTACCTCAGCCCTACAAGGCATCAACAGTATAAGGAATTCACCAAGGTGTTCGAGGAACCCCACCTCAGTGACAAACCCCATCTGAACTCCGAGTTCCAAATCCACCAGGAGGAGGTCTAGTCCCAACCCCCTTCCGCACCCATTCCACCCCTCTTCGACATTCCTAGATACTTGAAGATGCTCCGACAATTGGGGTGCAAGCCCTTCTATAGGAAGGAGGAGGCTGGGGCCACCATGGACTGGTTGGCGAGCCTCAAGAAGTTTATGGTATCATCAAGATACTCCCGGAGGAGATGGTTATGATGGCTGAGTTCTTCTTGGAGGCCAGCGTAAAGAGATGGTGGGATAACGCTAGGACCCTCTTCTCGACCCTACCTACCTGGGAAGAGTTTGAAAGAAGGTACTCGGAAGAGTACCTAGCTCCCCATCTCATCAACGAAAAGAAGGTGGAATTCTTCCAACTCTGCCAGGGAGCTCGCATGGTCTCGGAATATGAGACCAAGTTCAACGAGCTACGACCCTTCGCCCCTGACCTGGCGGGACCAGCCTACCTCTACCAAAAGTATATTGATGATCTCAATATGGATATAAGAGACCGAATGGGGGTTTTGGGAAGCCCCACTGACCTAGCCATCATAGTAGGCATGGCACATGAATGCGAGCAGTTGGTCTTGATGAGGCATCGTCGAATGGAGATGGGTGGACGTAGGGAGGACAAGGGACATGGCAACAGAGGAGGCTCGAGGGAATAGGGCCAGCCCTATTGGAGGAACCCACCAAGATTTCCCCGAAGGGAGGAAGGCCATTGTAGCCACAGGGAGATGGACGCACTCCCTCCAAAGAGAGGCCCCTATTGCCCCAGGTGCCAGAAAAACCATGAGGGAGCATGTATAACATGCTACGGGTGCAGGCAGTTCGGACACTACATTAAGAGTTACCCGAGGGCAGGGGAAAATGCCCCGTGAAATGCTCTACCACCACTGCCCAGAAATTAGAGGGCACCCAATGGAGGATGGGAAGCACCCACAAGAGTTCCATCCAGGGTCTACAATCTAACCTTGGAAGAAGCTCAAAAGGACCCCAGCATGGTGGCTGGTACATCTCAACCCTCCACCTCATAAGTCGAGTATGTAGTCAGAGTCTTGTAATCCCGTTTTTGGAATTAATAATATGCATTCCCTGAAAATTTTCGTTAATTTCCACTCATGCTTCTTCCAAGTATTCGGAAAGGAAAGATACACCCTCTTTGACTCAGGGGCTAAACGATCTTTCCATCAAGGAAGCCTTAGTCTCGGAACTTCCAAAGGAAACCTCCCCTCCCCGACCACCCCTCCACATCCTCACTCCACTAGGCGAAACACTAGAAAGACACGCGTACTTTAAGGATTATGAAGTACGAGTAAGAAGGACCACCCTAGAAGCCAACCTGATTCCTCTTCCGCTACGAGAAGTAGAAGTCATTTTAGGGATGGACTGGCTAAGCACACATCAAACCCAAGTAGACTGTGGGAATAAGAGGATAACCTTCCATACCCCTAGAAAGGAAGAGGCTATGTTTGAAGGTGATAAAGGAAGAACTAGAATACACCTGGTGTCTTGTATGGAAGCCCAGGACTTACTACAAAAAGGATGTAAGGTATTCCTCGTGCAGGTCACTTACAAGGACTCGCCGGAGAAGGGTATACAAGAGATTCTAGTGGTCAACCATTACATGGAAGTTTTCCTGGAGGAATTACCTAGCCTACCTCTAGATCGTCAACTAGATTTCGTAATTGAGGTAGTGTCAGGCACTCACCCTATATCCCAAGCACCCTACTGTATGGTGCCAGCAGAACTCAAGGAGCTGAAAGACTAGTTGGACAAACTTTTTGAGAAAGGAATCATACGCCCAAGCCAGTCCCCATGGGGTGCATCTATCACACCCCGACCCGATTTGGTCAGATCCCCGTGATCAACCCACTGCTCCATTGGTTAAAGAGGGGTTTCCCCTTTCTTTAATCAAGAGGAACTAGACGTAATTTTAACCTTGTTCCCTAGAATAACATAAATCAATAAAAATGCAAGTTTAAAAATAACTTTTAAGTATACCTGACAAAAGATAGATCCTAGTGTTTTCCATAGTCATTTTATCTACTCCTAAAAAAGGATAAAAAGAGGGGTGAGTTTTCCACAACTTAGTGAATGGGTGTTGAGAATGAGTTTTTATAAAAAAAAATAGTTTTTAATTGGAGTTTGCCAGACTCCTTATTTCATTTAAGACCATTTCTTCTTCAATTTTGATTTTCGAAATTTATTTCCTCATTATCCACATTAGGTGTGTATAATAGTCAACACATGACCTTTATCAAGAAGGAATCACACATTCGCATGGCATCCCGTCCACTGCACCCACTTGTGGTGTCGGAATGAGTTTACCAGCCACCTAGATAGAAGCCCGTCCACTTTTACCCTGAGTATGAGTGGATGTTCGCAACATCCGACCCTCAAACCCGAAAATCAACTCCGTGTTCGTACGAGGACAGAGACCTCATCCCGACCCCACCCCGGTCTCATGTGCCTGAAGCTATGTCAAGTTTCCCTGACTGTTGACATGATAAACTGCCCTTATCTCCATCATGTCGTCTAGTAGCCCCTAGGATGCATCACAACCCCTCTTGGGCATCTTGATGGTCCCGAACCTCAAGTGCATGCATAAACAAAAGTTTTCTACAAAGCCATTTATCTTTGGTACCACTGGTCCAACATCCCCAACCCTCAACTCAACCTTAAGCTATTTGTCTAGACCGGTCCGTCGATGAGTCCTGTCGCACTACCGCCAGTCTGTCGAGTATGTCGATCCTATCTTGGTACCATGGTGCAATGATATAATTCATTCATTAAGAATTTTCATAGCTTAAATATCATTTTTGTTTACGACCTTCTGCTCAAGCCAACTGGTCTTGGGCCCACTGTACATGATTTTCCAAAAATGAGCATTTAGCCCCACAAATTCTAAAACCGAGGCCTCTAGACTATGTGAGCTATTCTAGCTCTCGTCAAGAAAGTCTCCCAAAAGTTTTAAGCATTGGCACACAGTCAGGGGAGAATAATTTTGACAAAATAATTTTCCACTCATCACACCAACTGGGTGTTATGACATCTCCACTTACAATCGGTAAGTGAGTTTTCTCCTTCCTTCCATGAAGTCCATCATACCAATCGAGTATGATCTACTTACAACCGATAAGTAGCTTTTCCACCTATTTCTCACATCACTCCTACCGGGTGTCATGTTAAAAATTCCACATATAAGTGGTTTTTCCTCTCCGAGGTACTCATCATCCCAACCGGGTATGATGTGAATAAGCCCACTCACTCGATAATCGCAGTGTATTCCTTCTTAGT
Source organism: Trapa bicornis (assembly GCA_030064425.1). Lineage (NCBI taxonomy): Eukaryota > Viridiplantae > Streptophyta > Magnoliopsida > Myrtales > Lythraceae > Trapa > Trapa bicornis. The sequence goes on along the minus strand of CM057761.1, from coordinate 8,226,177 downwards.
TGGTTTTTCCCTCCATGCGATCTTATACTTGCTAGTGTTATGGTCCTTCGTGTTCCTACATGATTTGGACGTCCTTATCTATTAATATTTGGCATGGCAACCTTCATTCCTCACGTAAGAAAGACTAAGCCAAAAATTTTCAATTAATTGCATTTAGGTCCCTAAAGTTTTTTTTCCTTGACTTTAGGTCCCTAATGCTAACTTTTCCCCAAATTGAGTTGCAAAACTTCTAAAAATTCACTTTGGATCCTCAATTTACTCAAAATTGTTTAAGGGGTTCAAGTTTTCCAATTTTCTAATTTGGTGACAAATAATTGTTAGAAAATCAATTGATATCTAGGACATATGGAGAAAATGGTTGTGGTATAAGAATTTGTTCTTGTCTCTCTCTATCATCTCATTCATCTTCCTCTCCTGAGCACAACTCATTTTTCATCTACAATAAACCTTCAATTTTGGTTCACTAATCCTTTCTTTATTGTTACTCGATCTATTAGGACATAGAATTACACCTACAATGACATTTTCAACTGTCACATCACTAATACTCTCTTCATTTTCATGTTGTAATTCAGAAATAGACAAATCATATAGCATTGTGAATTACTTTGTTTATTCACTATAAAAGGGTTTGTTCTCACAAAATGTCATGTCCATACTCACAAAAAGTTTTCTCTCATTTGGACATCAGCACTGGTAACTCTTTTGAGTTTTAGAATAGCCTAATACACTTCAATGCATCTGAATCAAGTTTAATTACTTTGGGACGGTAATCTCTCATAAAACATACACAACCTAATACACGAGGATTGACTAAATATATGTTGTGTCCCGTCAAAAGTTCACAAGTATATTGAAAGTTCAATATATGAGAACACATCCGATTAATTAGATATGTTTTCGTCAATACTATTTCACTTCATAGATATTTTGGAACATTTATCGTAAATAGAATAGAGCGAGCTAACTCTAACGAGTGTCGATTTTTTCGTTCAACCACTCATTTCTATTCTGGTGGTAGTCTCATGCAAAATACATTTTACAGATAAATAAAATGAGAAATTTATATTAACATATTCAGTACCATTATCTGTACAAATAGTACTTATTTTGACATTATATTTTGTTTACACCAAACCTAAAAAATCCTTAAACCAAATCAATGTCTCATACTTATTTTTTCATCAAATACACCCATTTCATCTGTGAGTGACGGTCAATAAATTTAACAAACAATCTGAATCCACCAATCAGAATAATTGGACATAGTCACCAAACATCATAATATATCAATGAAAAATGTGAAATGTCTCTTAAACCAGTAGAAGTATAACTTATTCTTAGGTGTTTTCCAAACTCAGAAGCGTCATATACAAGCTTACTACATTCTACATTATTTATCAAATCGGGTCTTACCCGCTTAATATTCTCAAAAGATAGATTACCAAGACGACAATACTCTAATGTAACTTCATTTATTATTCGTTAAGATAGAGTAATAGTTAGAGCTACGTCAGACCATTCTCTCCCAAGATACCACAATTGATCACGCCTCCATCAAATCTCAAGTATTTTCTTGGTATTCATTTCCTGAATGACACATGAATCTCGATCAAAGATTACTTGATAGTCCAGTTGGTCACTAATTGCACTAATTGATAATAAATTAATAGGAAATTATGGGACATGTAAGACTCATGATAATGTAATTGATGAATTGTATTTAATTGAGTTAGATCCCCTAACCAGTTAAAATGTGTCATCAATAGTTTGAACTGTATTATAGGAAGAAGGTGGACAACAAGTATATGTAACTTGAATTAATAATTTAATTTGTGAAAGATGGTTTAGAAGAAAATGTATGTACAATAGAACTTGAGTCTACATTAGCATAATACATGTCTTCATTTAAAATATCAACATTTTCAGTAGAAACATAATAAGTTTGTCCCCCCATATTGTCCACAACCTCGACCTCGGGCTCCACGTCCTCTAAGACTCCCATGACTAGTTCCACCCTGTGTAGGGATGTATGTCGATGGACAATTTCAACTAATATATCTATTCTTCCCATAATTATAGTATTGTCGGTTGTTAGTAATTGGTATTGTTAGAGCAGAGTGAACTAGTATTGTTGAGATCTTATGAGTATTCAAAATATATTTTTTTTAACTTTTCACATATTAGGGCAACAATAACATCATCTATCGGAGAAATTGAAAATTGATAACATATTATTGCTCTTTTATGTTCATATTCTAGTTTCAGTCCACTCATGAGGTAAATCACATATCGTCGTTCCACTCATGCTCTAATAGAAGTTATATCTACATGATCAAATGTAATCAGTGGATCATAATAATCAAGTTTGGACCATAACTTTTTCAACTCAATATTGTACTCTATTATACTTACGTTCTCATGTTTCAATGCATCTAACTTATCTTTAATCTCAATAACAGTTATCATATTCTCAATACCAAAGAATTGATTAGCCAAAACATTTCATATATCAGATGATTTACTAATATATTCTATCAACCCCGTAATTGAATGACAAATTGATCATGTTATCCATGCAATCATAAGAGAATTAGCCGCTTTTCACCCTCTTTGTTATGTACTAGTAGTATTAGTGGGTTGTATATATTAGTTATCAATATAGTGACTCAATTATTTTGACTCTTAGTATAAATCTCATTTTTCTTTATTAAATTAAATAATTTTTTATTCACTCAAGTCTCCACTCTATTGGAAGTAATTCCAACTTAAATTCTCAAATAGAAATCTTATCACGTAAAAATGATATATCATTTATTTCTAAAAACTTAATTACACCTAAATTTTAGATGAACTCCCTCTTCATTACTAGATATTATGGGTGATTTAACAAATTCATGTATGAAGTTTTCAAAATCACCCAAACTCAAAAATATCTTAAAACCTTATATATGATAGCTTATAGAAATCTAAAATAAAGAATAAGAAACTATTGAAATATATGGTTGGTAGAACATACACTAAATCATTATAATATTTTTTATTGATAACTTATTTAAATAATTAAATAATATACAATTATATTTATATGATCATGATATAAATATATGAATAAATAATACAAAAATATATGATATATTTTAACTAATAAAATTATATAATATATTATAACTATGGTAAATATAACATAATAATATATTAGAATATTTGAACACTTAAGGTGAGTAAATATATACCATGAAAAATTACGTGACCTAACTAAATAACATGCAATTGAGCAAAAAAAAAACTAAATGACATGCAAAATTAAAAATTTGATACTAAGTCAACAAAATAAAGTACTGAAATGAAAAATAATTATTATTTTTTAAGAGTAAGCTCTCTCTCATATATATATATATATATATATATTAAAAGGAAGGATTTTCTTGTTTGGCTCAATATGTTAGGTAGGGATTAAAAGTTAGCTTTCAATGAAAAACAAACCAGATTCAAAAATGGAAAGTTCATTTAATAGGATGTTTGTCTCGCTTGGTTCTAAGTTATTATAAAAACGATGAAGTACCTACTATTTTTCCAAACATAATATAAGATTTTGGAAAAAGTAATAGATGGCACATGGATCTTTGTTTGATCTAAAAACATGGTAGATGGCAGAGTTTGCAAGCAAAGCTCCGTCTATAAAAGCATCATCATCTCTCTCTCCCCGCCCACTTCATCCCTCATATGGCGACCCAAGCTCATGAGGATGCCCTCCACATTGCCATGATTCCATGGCTGGCCTTTGGCCACATGATCCCTTACTTAGAGCTGGCCAAACATATGGCCGGAAGAGGTCATCGTATCTCATTCCTATCTACTCCACGAAACATCGATCGTCTCCCAAAACTCTCACCAAACCTCGAAGCGCTTGTCGAATTTGTAAAGATCGAACTCCCTTCAGTAGAGAATCTTCCTGAGAACGCGGAGGCCACCAGCGACCTCCCTTACGACAAGGTCCAGCACTTGAAGGTAGCGTATGACTTGCTTCAGAAGCCGGTGGCAGGTCTGCTGGCTTCCTTGGCGCCGGATTGGGTCCTCTACGATTTCGCCCCGTACTGGGTAGGTCCTATTGCAAGAAAACTTGGGATCAAGACTGCACAGTTTACAATTTTTACGGCACTCACCTTGGTCTATGCTGGTCCCCCATGGTCTTCCAAGGGAGGAGATTACAGGAAAAAACCCGAGGATTTCACCGTGGCTCCTAAGTGGGTCCCCTTTCATACCAGTGTTGCTTTTTCCTATTTTGCCATAAATAAAATCTTCGATGATGCCATCAAGATGAATAAGTCAGGAGTATCCGATTTTTATCGGTTGGGGGCAGGACAGGAAGGCGCGGATATAATAGCCACCAGGAGTAGTTACGAGGTCGAGCCTGAGTGGCTGAAGGTCCTTGAGGAACTTATGCAGAAGCCGGTGTTTCCAATTGGCCAGCTACCTCCAAGATCAAACGATCTCAATGCTGAAGAGGAAAATGAAGCATGGAAGTGCATCAAACAGTGGCTTGACTCACACAATAAGGGCTCGGTGATTTACGTGGCTTTTGGGAGCGAAGCGAAACCTAGTCAAGATGAAGCAACCCAGATCGCGTTAGGACTGGAGGACTCTGGGATGCCATTTTTTTGGGTCATGCGTACCCAACTAGGCTCCTCAGATAAGGACCGGATCAAACTACCGGATGGTTTTGAGGAAAGGGTAAAAGGGAGGGGTATCGTGTGGTCAACATGGGCACCACAACTTAAGATACTTGCCCATGACTCTGTTGGTGGATTCCTAACTCACTCGGGATGGAGCTCGGTAGTGGAGGCTCTTAGTTTTGGAAGGGCTCTCATTCTTCTCTCCTTCCTTGCAGATCAGGGATTGAATTCAAAGTTTTTGGTGGAGAAGAAGATGGGGTACGCTGTCCCGAGAAACGAGTTTGATGGATCGTTCACGAGTGCGTCTGTGTCCGAATCACTGAGGAAAGTTATGGTGGAAAAGGAAGGATGTTACAGAGTAAACACAAAGATGGAAGAGGTTATCCGAGACCGGCAACTCCAAGAAGGTTACGTAGATAATTTCTTGAATTATCTGAAATCAACCAGGCCGAGGAGAGAGAGGTTGTTGGGTTGATATAGGCCTGATGGTATGAGAATAGCTCACCTAAATATCATGTAAGGGGTTCCACATGCTATCAATTTATTCAACTGAATAAAGGAAAGATTTCTACATATCTGGATTTCATCAAGATGGATTGCTCCGATTTCATGTACCTGCAAAGGAAACCTAAGGCAAGGAGGAAGAAGGCTGATCAGCAAGGGGCCAATAGCCCAACAAGCCCATGTAGACCAATAAAATACACAACCCAACACGTTGTATTAGAGCGCATGCCTTGTCAAAAGAATTTCTTGGTAATCAAGCAATCTAAGAACGACCAAAAAAACCATAAAGACAAATAACTCATATGTTAGTGCACAAGTAGCATTACTTGGAACGAAAAATTATTAATGGAGAACAACTCAAATCAGTTAATAATACCAAAATTTGAGGGCTATTTTGATCTTTTGGTGGCAATTTGTGAAGGAAGGCATTTCCAAAGCTAAAAAGTGGAAGTGAAGAGGGAGCAAAGGTCATCAAGGATTTGAAATTGAAGCATATCAAAAACTATTTATTTCAGACATTGAAAGTTCAATCTTTGAGAGGATTCTAGATAAGAGTTGGAAGAAGGCTAATTCAATGAAGCTGAAATTTCAAGGGCCATCAAAGGGCAAGGAGAACTCAACTTTTATGTGTTAAAGAAATAATTTAAAATTCTTAATATGAAGGAGAGTGAAAGCGTGGAGGAATACTTCGCCACATTCCTAATTGAAAGTAAACAAAATGGGTGCTAATAGAGGGTATGGGTAATACAATGATCCCCTAAATGGAATTATATAAAAAATTAGAGTTGAATCATGATAAAAATTAAATTAAATCGACAATTATTTAAGAAATTGTTCAAAATTAAATTAGATTTAACCCAAAATTATTATCAAAATATATTGAAATTGAATAAAAATCTTATTGATATTTAATTTCTCAAAATAATCCAAAAAAGTGTGAATAAAAAAATTCTAAAAAATAGAAAAATTAAAGAAATGAAAAACAAATTGGAAAAGTGGTTAAACTAAAAAAAAATATTGGTCAAAACAGATAGAAAATATAAAATTGTATTTTCTAAAATCGAGTTAGACTACAAATAAGAATGACAACGGTATAAAAAAAATAAATTAAAATAACAATCGATTTGAAACAATACTTTAATTTTTTTTAAAATAAGTTGAACTGAACCAGAGAAAACCTCTTTAATCGAAAATTAAGGATAAAAAAAATTATCAAATTGGAAAACTCATCAAAATAAGTTCGAGATTTAATTTTTTAGTAGAGTTAAAAGAGGATAAAAGTGTAATTAGGGATTTAAAGTGTAAATAAATAAATTTAGAATATTTTATAAACATAAAGAAATTTAAAAATTAGATGAATTGACCCTAAATCGACCAAAGGAATGCCAAATTGGTCGAACTTACCATAAAATGGATTGAACCAATATGAAACTTGTTGACCAAATCAAATTGGTTGAAGCGATTAAGAAATAAATTAAAGTGATAGGAAACTGGTCGGACCGGTAGGAAATCGATCAAATTAACAAACAACTAGTCACACTTTAATTGGGCCACACACATGATTATTCCCTACATTACATCTATAATACCCTGACTAGATAATTCGGGTGAGACTATTGTCACAACTGCCACGTACTTCAAATGCTACAATAGTGAGTCATGCACTACTATAGAACCAACATATAGTAAGACATCATGAACATAAAACAATCTCATCTCCAGTATGAATTTAAAACATTTCCAAACTTCACATATCAAAATTCCTAACCCGAAATTTTTGTTGTTTCTTGGAAGACTCCTATGGTTATCCCTAAATAAATTTCACCTAAAAAATCTTTGGTTCCTATTTAGGCTTCCTATACATTTTATTTGAAAATGTTAGAGAGATGAGTGAGCTCCAAAATTAAGTGAGTGGGGCACTGATATTAGTATGTTATGTGCACAAACACAAGCCTTACAAAACAATACTAGCATTGAGTATGAAAATTATATAAAGTTTTTCTCATATAAAACTAGTGAAATTTTCTCAGTGATACTTCTTAGGAGAACAAATCCCCATCCATCCAAAGTACACTACATGATGATGACTCATGCATTGTTGCACAAACTGTATTGAATATGTCCAATACGTGTGCATTAGGGTTACAAGTATTTAGTGATGCATTGTGTCATACTCCGTTCCAATTTAGTCGAAACCCTGTGATCAACCCGTCTCCCTCTATCGTGCCATAATGGTATCTCTACCAAGATAGCCCAAGAAATATAAATGCTTAACATTACATATGTTTTCCAATACAAATTTATAAAAGCCTATAGTTACCTTCTAGCGGAAGTTCAATATCGCCCTTCAAGCTTCCACTCTTCTTGGCCCAAAAAATTCTTCCTAAAAAGAAGTTTAATGGAGGTGTGAGTTTTAGAACTTGAGTGGGGCATCACAAAATATATTTTACTGGTTTTCTCTTATTTATGTCCCTCAATTTTTTTCTTTTAAAGAGTTTAAACATGCAAACAATCACCATTTATCATCAAATAGTTTTAAACATTCATAGAGCAGTTCTTGACTACTCCACTTGTGGTTCTGAGCACCTTTACCGACCACCCTAGTAGAATGTCACACTTTTTCCCAAAATGTTTGCGTAGTTTCATGCAGTTGGGGGAGAATATTTCCGAAAAAATGGTTTTCAAATTAAAAATATGCTCATCATCCCAACCGGGCATGATGTCGGAAATTCACACATCAGGATGTCGTGACCCGTCGGTCCTAGGCAAATTTCTAAAGTCTTGGGGCCTTCTCGTGGTCATAGGTTGTAGTCTCTCGGTACTTACCTACATTATCACGAATAATTCATTAAATGATCTTAATATTTTCACTTGGATCCCTAGTTCATTTTTATTTGCAATTTCACCCCTTATAAAATCCATTGAATTGCAAATAAATCATCATAAATAATTCTAATTACAATTAAATTCCTAAAATTATTTTAATTGTAATTAGGTCCTTAATTTCACCTTAATCACTAATTGGATCTCAATTGAGGTTAATTTCACAAAAATCCACAATTTTCAAAAAATTCTCAAATTGCCCAATTTTTTCCAAAATTGCATTTTAGACCTCTGTTTCCTTGATTCATTAAATTGACGATGCAAACTCCGTTAATTATTTTCTAGCATGTTGTTAATCATTTCTCTACCTTCTCACAATTAGTTCATGCTTTGCATCACCCTAATTGGCCTAGAATTAAGCTCAAACGGAGTTTCGCTGGAAAACTGTTCTTAGAGAGAGTAAGCTTCGATTTCTTACTGGTCTGGACGCGGTTGCTGAAGCTCTTGATTTTGGGAGTTAGTACTCGTCGAGAGGGTCCTTCTAGGATTAAGAATTACGTCAATTGATGCCCTAAGCATGGAGAATTTGATCAGTACAGTTCATATAATTTCTCTCTCTATAAATTCACGATTATGATGAGTGGAGGCTGAATTGGCTTCCCTCGAAAGTTCCTAGTTGTTGAGGGTTAGTCAAAGAGGGTTGGCTTGGTGGTAGGAGGTCGGAGATGGTCGGAGTTCAACTCAAGAATTTCTATTGTTTTGGGACCGTTGGAGTGACGGTATTGTGTGAGCCTCCCGAAGCTTCTTTGGTGATCCTCGGGCTAAAAGGAGGTTGCATCGAGGCAGGGAACTTCTTCCCAGTTCCAGAGAACCTGAACTTGCCTTCTGAGGTTGAGGAAAATGCCATCGTCGGAGCTCTGGTTTGTACCTCACCATGAAATGGAGCGTCTTGTCTTCTTCGATCGTTTGCGGGATGGAGAGGACAAATGGAGAGGAACTCTTTATATAGGGAGTTCGATAACTAATAGGGCTACCAGTCTGCCCAAGACTCGGCCTCAGACTCGCCCGTTCATGGTTGTTTTGGAAGAGTTTTCAGTCACCGGAGACTCGGCTGCCCTCCATCGACCTTATCCCCTTCATTTTCCCAAGGTTGAAGACGATTCTGTGCCATGCATGCGAGCTGCCATGTGGCGTGCTATGATTGGCTAGCTTTGATGACGTGACTTCCCACTCAGCATCCAAGTCACCCTTTGACTCATTGACTGGCCACGTGGCTACCTCCTATTGGTCATTCATTCCAATATGGTTGCTAACCAGACTCAACTAGTCATTTGACCATAACACGTGGTATCCTCTAATTGGCTAATTTAAGTAAATCAGATTGCAATCTTGACATATTGTGCCACTGCCATGTGTCAGCCCCTTATTAGCTGAATTAATCCAACATGGCTCTACCATGTGGTGACCTTTGATTGGTTGGTCATTTCTCTGACATCCTAGTTGACCACTGGCATTGCACCTTTGCCATGAGTCTATCCCTCATTGGCCAGCCAGGCTGACATGGCTTCTCTTTAGCTGACCATTGACTGAGGACACGTGTCACTCTCCTATTGATCAATTGTTGATGACGTGGATTTGACCATTGATCGAGGACAAGTGTTACACTCTAATTGGTTAGCGCTTCCAGGCACTGACCAAACAACTAACTAGGCACATTTCGCCATACGTTGCTCGCTGATTGGTTGTGCCTACTGACTGTGCACTAATTTGGCAGTCTGTTGATCGGCTGGATCATTGACCATTTTAGTTTGACCGGGTTCGATGACCTGAAATCGAAAATCGGCCGGTTCAGGCTTGATTCGATCAATTTTCTAAAATAAAAAAAATTATAAATTTATCTAAATTCATTTTCTACCTCGTGGTAACTTCAATTTCACAATTTAACATTTTTATATTACCTAGAAAAATCAATCTTTGAACAAGTTATTTATAATCCAATCCAGTTCTATCCAGTTTAGGCCTGGTTAAACCCAGGTTTCCCCTCCTAATCCATTCACGATTCCTCTCCATGAACTTTGGGTCCTTATTGGCTACTAAGGATTTTTCAATTTTTCGTTTTAACCCTTATTTACTAATTCTAGTTCACTTCGGTCCCCGATTTTCCTTTGAAGTTATTTGGTTCTCCTTTCCAATTACTTATTTTGAGAGAACGGGGTTTACACAATGTTCCTATTTACAAGTGTCAAGTGGCATGTCTCATTAGCTCTCCACTATCCCTCTTTGAACCACATCATGAGGGAACCCCCTCGTACCTACTAAGTACCACTACCTCGATGCCTTAGAGTACTATGATTATCTCCTTCCATTGCTCGGTCAATAAGTGGAAACCACTATATGACTCTCATGTCATGGATATCTCGGAGTAAGCATCTCCTATTCGTTTATCTCACAAACATCACTTAGTACTTGGTAATACCCTCTGCACCTCTACTAGTACTATCTTACACAACTACAAACACAATCAACATATGCTTTATATCATATCATCACAAATATAGATTGCACATCCTTAGTTCATAAAACACTATAGAAACATGTCTTTCCGGAAATACAAATTAATACAATCTTTCAAAAATATGGTTATAGCCATTTTTTTCCCCTCAAAATATGGTGAAAGCTCTTTTTTTCTTTCCAAAATCAATATTATGGTAGTCTCAATATCCCAAAGTCATATTATAGCCCATTTTTCCCAAGCACATGTCGTAGACCATGTTTAGGAAATACGAGCTGCATTTTCCATTTTTTTCCAAACATTCCCTTAGTAACATTCTTGTAATTTCCCTTAGGGGTAGCGATATTGTTGTCATTTCATTGTTTCCCTCTTTCGCTGACACACTGTGCATGGAAAGTACCTCCCAATTTCACTCACTTTCATTTCGAGTTTCCAAAATTTTGAATCCATTATGAACAAAAAATCCTCTTTATCCTACAGGTGTCTGAAGGCTTCTTCGCTGGCACTTCCTTTGATCATCAGTCTTCCGTTTAAAGCCCTGTCATCGGTAAGTCGACTTTCCTTCGCAAAACTACAACCTCCTTGTTTTTGTATAAGTTTTCTCTCTAGTTGTTATGGACTAGAGCTTCTTTGACGTTCCAGCGACACCCCAAACTTGTAAGTCTCCTTAGTTCATCCCCGCAAGGACTCCCATAGACTTGTCCGAATGATCCAAGCCTTCTATCACCCGTTCAGACTCGTCGAGGAGATTGCTTCACCCTGTCCATACCGGGTTTCGACTTCCGGGTGACCTTCGGATTGACTTATCATAGCTTCTACTCCATAATTCCCTCCCGATGGAGCCTCCGATCAATTCCATGGTAATTTTTATAACCATCTATTTGAGTATCGTTCACTCCTTCTTCCAAGTTGTATTTTGTTCTTCTCGCAAGTGAAAACCCTCCCACAGACCTTCCTATAGATTCTCTAGCCTCAATTCCTCATGCTTTGGCCCCTGGTTAGACTATCACCGACCCTCCCACCAAAACCCATTCATCATCTCTTCCAGAATCCTTGTAACTTCCTCGACATCTTGAACCTCCAATCCTCTTCTCATATCCATGCACAACCTCCAACCTTCCTTTTATAAAGTATCAAGGTGGCGAGGAGATCCATCCTCACTCGACTTTGATGAATGAGTACTTTGGGCATCCAAAGTTCTATTATGGTCATCGAATTAATCCCTTGGGTGAGAGTTTACTCAAGCTTGGGATGATTGGCGATGTGTTTCCTTTAGTTCAGACAATAAGGTCTCTGTTAAATTAGCTTGGCCTTGGGTTGCTTGCATGATTAGGACAGGGGAACTGCCCTTCCCATTTTGACATATCTTGTCATATCCTAATCCGGTTTATCCGATCATACCTGTAAATGCTGCATATTTCTAATTTTACAACAACGGGTACCTCAAAACATAATAACTCCAATTAATTTTCAAAATTAGTAATTTAAACTTCAAAAAAATAAACTTTGGAAACCATACCGAGAATATGTATTGAATGTATGACATACCTTTGGTTTAGATTGAATTTTTTATCAAACACATGTCCTTCATCACCATTGTTGTCTGAAAGGGGTAATTGGAGAGAAATATGTTTGACAACTCAATGAGAGTGCTTAGTTGGCTTAGCTAACATCGTGGCCTCATGTTCATGATTTAGCACATACTCTAAGCAAGATTTCAAGTAGGTTTAAAAAAATAAGGGTTCACCAAATATAAGTTTATTGAGCTTTAAAATGATTAAACATGTATGCGACAAGTATGTAATCTATTCATTTCATAGAAAAAAACCAATCATCGGGTCCATATATTACAAGTCTTAAAATTTACTTGTATCAAATAAGCATATCTCAAAAACTCGAATATGCTTAAGGAATACCATTCTTTTTTATCCCAAAGTATTGGGGATCAACTTAAAAAGTCATTACTTGTTCACCATTGAAAATAATTCACATGATTTTCTTATTAAATTCTCTATTTGTATCTCACAAGCTAAAAATCGTTCCTTCCTACTCGGAAAAACTTTTCATTATTTGTTTATGGTGATTTTTCATATGTTTGTATTAGACAAACAAACAAATCAAATGCCATTTCTTAGTAAAAAGATCAAACTATCCCAAGATAGACCATCGAAGGCTACAACCTCGATTTGTCCCACTAGTGGCCCGAATTACCTTTTTCGTCCACCCTAATGAGAGGCTACAACCTCCATCACATTCTTTGTGTCAGCACCATTGTCTAACCCCTAGACATTAACGGTTCTTCTATCCGCTATTGAGGGATGAAACCTCTCACCCTTCTTCCTTGATCTCAATGCATAGGAAGCTCCTAGAGCTTCAAGACATACTAGGCCAACACAACTTCCCTTATACCAACCTTCATGTTCAGTAGTCCTTAGAACCAACACTAACACGTACCGGACGTCTCTTTGGTTCTACAATATTGCAATCACAAATAATGTCTTTTGATTTAATACCTCTCTATTTGCGTTGCTAGCCTAATGGGCTCTAACCCGACTTTAGCTTAGTAGTTTAAACGACAATGTTCAGCGGGTGCCCAATCAGTAGCCACGCAGACACGACTAGCCAATGAGGGTTGACATGTGTCCGGTCAATCGGTCAATGGTTGATGTGGTGGCTAAGTTGGATCGCCATGTTAGCTGAACCAACAAATCACGTGTTGACATGTGGCTGGCCCGTACATGCGAAGCTCGCAAGCGTGGAGCAGTGTCATCTTCCTCCTCCGTTCGATGACATTGTTCATCGAGGAAAGATTTTTCTTTCCATTTTCGACGAAGGAAATTTGCTCTGATTTGGGCAATTTCTAATTAGGATGAGTGCAACCAGTATGGAAACTAGTCGGACAGGGGGTCTCCGAGCTCCCTATATAAAGGCTCCCATTCGTTCATCCTCCACACACCTCAATTCCTCTTTCTCTTTGAAGTGTTCTATTTTCCGACAAAACTCGAACCAAAGCTTCGACTTGGGCACTTCCTTTAGCCTCAAAAGATGAATTCATGTCCTACAGACTCGGGAGGAAGTCAACTACCTCACACCTACCTCTAATCGACCCGAGGATCATCGGAGACGCGCTGGCAAGCTTGAACAGTGAAGCAGCTCCAACAGACCGAAGTTGCTTTGTTTCGGTCGATCGAAATTCGACCAATTTAGACCTCCTATGTAAAACCTATCCTTTGTGACCAACAAAAATAGGGAAAAGAACCGGTATAGATTTATATGCGAAGAAATGAGCCGATTAATGAACAAAAAATAGTTAACATGGGAAATTGGAAAATTTCAAGTGACCAAAAATTTACAAAAATTACAAGGAAGAACTGGTAAGTGGAATTGGGAAGAGAACTAGATTGGTTTAGGGTGAACCAGATCTGAACCGGGGTGAACCATAGTGAATTGGTTCACAAATTCATTTTTCAAGGTAGCTTAAAGATGTCAATTTGGGAAATTGAGGCCACCATTAGATAGAAAATGAATTTAGAAAATTTTAAATTTTAGAAAACCGGTTGAATCGGGTCCGAACTAACTGATTTTTGAATTCAGGACAACAAACCCGGTCGAACTAGACCGGTCAACGGTCCGGCCAGACTGGTCAATGGTCAGACTGGTCAGCAGATGAGACCAATCACTTCGAGCTTCCCTACGGTCAATTGCGTCCAAACCCAACCCCCTACACCCCACCTAGAGGTGAACCGACATTCCCCCGAGCTAAGAAGGTAAGCTCCCTCCGCCACCTTTCATCGGAAAATTTTGTTCACGACAAATTTCTACAGAAACTTTAACACTAAAATTGGCACTGCTCAGGACATCATTTGAGACATGGTTTGATCCAGGAAGGATCCCCACAACAAGGGCAACACATTGATAGCTAAAGCTCTGGTCGTGGGACCTTCACTAGTAAGATATCGAAGATTTCCCTCTCTAGACTGTGTTTTTTGGTAAAGCTCTGTTTGAGCCCATTTTCGGGCCAAATGAAACAGTTCAAAGCTTAAAATAACGAGGAAATCTTAAAGTAAGTGATCGAAATCACGAATGGGGACAATTAACCACGTTTTGATGGTCAATTTGATGAAATTGAGATTCAGGGGCCAAAATACAAATTCAATTAACCACATTTTGATGGTCAATTTGATGAAATTGAGATTCAGGAGCCAAAATGCAAATTTTAAGAAATTTGGGCAAATTTGGGATTTTTCAAAAATTGGGGGCAAATGAAAAATCGATAAAATTAAGGGCATTTTCATGAAATTCCTTTCCAATTAAGGGTGAATTGGGCAAATTGGATAAAATGGTGGACCAAATTGAAAATTTTGAGAAGTTTGGTGTTAAATTATAATTTTGGGAAAATTTGGGACTAAATGGCAATTTTGTAAAATTAAGGGGCCTGTGGGAAATTTTGATAAAACTAAGGACCTAGGAAAGAAAATTGGGAAAAACCTAGGGGTTAAATTGAAAAGAAGGGGCAATTAGGGACTTAAAAGTAAATACACAAACCTGAAGGACCAAATTGTAATTAAGGCAAACTATGAAGGCCTATATGCAACTGCTCAAAGAAAGTGGTCCCTTAGTCCAGTACCCTAACACAAATACTAGTGTCATGTAGGAATAGCCTGCTTGAGCGTCGGCTTTTGGGAGAATACCACTAGGCCAGACTCTGTCGGGACAACCCCGCCAAGATTATCGGGTGAGTGAGAACTGCTATAACATCAATTCTGATTGGAATGACAGTTAAGCTTTGAAAACAGTTTTTTCAAAATTAGCCTCCCTAACTAGGTGGCTTTGCTTAAAACATTTTGGAGCTAATTACAGGCTTAGGCACGATATGCCACTAGGCCCAAGGTCGATGGATATGGGCATGGACCCGTCTAGAATGAGTATGTGATGAGTAATGAGAACTTTGTGTGATACCCATCAAGCCAAATCTAAGTTGTCGAGCTTGTTGGGCCAAAGCTACTCTGCCGAAATGAGGTCATCGAACCTATTGAGCCAGTACGCATGGGTCGAAGCCAAGCTATCAGACCGTTGCACTAGAGGGCCAAAGATAAAGGCTATAATTGAAAAGACTATTGATTGTGCATGCACTATGATGTTCGGACCATCAAGACACCTAGCATGAGGTAGTGATGGAGCCCAAGGACTGTTGGACGACCTAGGATGCATAAGGGCGGTACATCGTTCAGTAGGTCGTGAAGCTAGAGGAAGCTTCCTATGCACTTAGACTGAGGTAGTAGGGTAAATGAGGTATCGTCTCACTCTGCGGATAGGGTGAGGTGATCAGGGTTTGAGGGTTGGACTATTGATGTTCACTCAAACTCCAGGTAGAGGTAATGCGCCTCTATCATGGTGGACGGTAAAGGTGCTCCGGTCCACAATTGGTGGTCGGGGACCGTTTTACGAATGTGTGATCCCTCCTATGATAGGAGGGTGGTTGTTGACTATGTGAACTAAGAAACCTGACAAGAAACTACTGAATTATCATACATTTGAAAATGTTACGTTGAACATTCCTTAAAAGACTTTTTCCTACTAACTGAGTTATCGAACTCACCCCCTTCCTCTAAACAATTTCAGGAAGGAACGTGACTACGCCCATCTCATCCACCCTAAACCCCATCCCAGGTATAAAGATTTTAAATTTCAGTTTTTTTTAATGGTATCTAGTGAAAACATGATAGGTACTACGCCTAACTCTCTTCGATCTCCTAGAGGAGTCCCTCTTCGAGGTCTAGGAGAGTGGTTGGTTGTTTACAAGATCTCAACCAAACCGGATCGGGGCGTGACAACATTAGTGGTATCAGAGATTATGTTTTCCCATATACATTACCAAGACTTTATAACATAAATACTAATCAAAGAAAACTTTACCCCAGCTATGGCACCCAAGAAAGGAGTCAAGAGAACAAGGGCGGCAACCGTCAATTCCGTCGGCAACCTCCACCTAGAGGTAGAGTTCCCGGGAGCTCCATTGGCCCCATAAGGCATCAGCTCCGAGCACCAAAGGCTATATGAGGAGTTCACCAGGGTGTTTGGGGAACCCCACCTTAGCGACAAGCCCCACCTAGACTCCAAGTCCCAAACCCACTAAGAGGAGGTCCAATCCCAACCCCCTTCCTCACCTATTCCACCCTTCTTCGACATCCCCATGTACCTCTAGATGCTTTGACAACTGGGGTCCAAGCCCTTCTATGGGGAGAAGGAGACCAGGGTCACCATGGACTGGTTGGCGAGCCTCAAGAAATTCATGGGTATCATTAGGATACCCCCGGAGGAAATGGTTACGCTAGCATAATTCTTTTTGGAGTCCAGCACGAAGAGGTGGTGGGATAACGTAAGAAGCCTCTTCCCGACCACACCTACCTAGGAAGAGGTTGAAAGAAGGTACACAGAAGAGTACCTCACTCCCCACCTAATCAATGAGAAGAAGGTGAAATTTTTCCAACTCCGCTAGGGAGCACGCACGGTCTTGAAATATGAGACCAAATTCAACACGTTGAGACCCTCCGACTCCGACTTGGCAGGACCAGGCAACCTCTGCCAGAAGTTCATTAACGGTCTCAATATGGATATAAGAGACCAAATGGGGGGTTTTGGGATGCCCCATCAACCTAGTCATCATAGTCGGCATGGCACATGAACACAAGCAGTTGGTCCAAATGAGATGCCGTCGGATGGAGCTGGGCGGGCGAAGGGAGGATAGGGGGTAGAGCAACAGAGGAAGCCCGAGAGAACAGGGCCGACTTTGATGGGGGAATCGACCAAGGTTCCCATGAAGGGAGTTGGGTCACCATGGCCATAGGGAGATGAACGAACTCCCTCTGAGGAGAGGCCCCTACTACCCCCGGTGCTAGAGAAACCATGAAGGGGCATGTATAACATGCTACAGGTGTGGCAGTCTAGCCATTACATCAAGAATTGCCTGAGGACACGGGAAAATGCCCCGTGAAATGCTCTGCCACCATTGCTCAGAAATTAGAGGGCATCCAATGGAGGAAGGGAAGCACCCACGAAAGTCCCCGCCAGGGTCTACAACCTGACTTAGGAAGAAGCTCGAAAGGACCCCAACATAGTGGCTGGTACGTCCCAACCCTCCTCTTAAATCAAGTTTGTAGCTTGGAAATTTGTAGTCCCACTTCTTTCAATTAATAAAATGTGTTTCCTTTAAGAAGTCCGTTAACTTCCACTCAGGTTTTGTACAAGTGTCGGAAGGGAAAGGTACACCCTCTTTGACTCAGGGGCAGAACGATCTTTCATTATGGAAGCCCTAGTCCTGGAACTCCTTACGGAACCCTCCCCTCTCCTTCCACCCCTCCACATCCTCACCTCCTTTAGGGAAACACTGGAGTGACATGAGTACATTAAGGCCTATGATGTACAAATAGGAAGAACTACCCTAGAGGATGACCTAATTCCTCTTCCGTTACAAGAAGTAGAGTCATCTTAGGAATGGACTGGCTAAGCACGCATCTAGCCTAAGTAGACTATGGGAATAAGAGGATAACCTTCCATGCTCCTGGGAAGGAGAAGGTTGTATTTGAAGGAGACAGGGGAAGAGCTGAAATACACCTAGTGTCCTACATAGAAGCATAGGACTTATTGTGAAAAGGATGCAAGGTATTCCTCGCACAAATCACTTGTAAGGGTTCACCGAAAAAGAGACTAGAAGATTTTCTAATAGTCAACCATTACCCCGACATTTTCCCGGAAGAACTACTCGACCTACCCCCAGATCGCCAACTAAAGTTGGTAATTGAGGTGGTGCCAGGAACCACCCCAATCCTAAGCCCCCTACCATATGGTGCCCGTGAAACTTAAGGAACTAAAGGGCCAATTGGACGAATTGCTAGAGAAGGGTTTCATACGCCCGAGCCAATCCCTGTGGGGAGCGCCGGTTCTATTCGTCAAAAAGAAGGACGGAAGCATGAGACTCTGCATTGACTATCAGAAGATTAACCAGGTGACCATTAAGAATAAGTACCCTCTCCCCAGAATAGATGATTTATTCGACCAACTACATGGGGCAGCCTTCTTCTCCAAGATCGACCTGCAATCTGGTTACCACCCGTTGAAGATTCGAGAGGTGTACATACAAAAGATCGCATTCCGATCATGATATGGGCATTACAAGTTTAGATAATGCCCTTTAGGCTGACGAACGCACCTACAACCTTCATGGACATGATAAATCGAGTGTTTCAGACGTACTTGGACAAGTTCATGATTTTGTTTATAGATGATATCCTCATATACTCCCGAACCGAAAAAGAGCAACAGGTGCACCTGGAGACAACCCTGAGTACCCTACGAGAAAATCGGTTGTATGACAAGTTCTCTAAGTGTGAATTTTGGCTACAAGAAGTGCCCTTGCTAGGACATATAGTTTCCAAGGATAGAGTGAAGGTGTATCCAGCCAAGATAGAGACCATTTCAAATTGGAAAGCCCTAACTAACCCAACTGAAATACGTAGCTTTCTTGGCCTTGTCGGGTACTATCAGAAGTTTGTGGAAGAGTTCTCCAAGATTGCAGCTCCCTTAACTCACCTCACGAGAAAGGGAATGGACTATAAGTGGGATGCCAAGAGCAAGGAATCCTTCCAAGAACTCAAGTTTCGATTAACTACGGCCTCAATGCTGGCCTTACTCGACGCGGACGCTAGGGAATACACTATATATAGTAATGCATCCGGACAGGGGTTAGGATGTGTCCTAATACAATAGGAGAAGGTTATTGCCTATGCATCGCAACAACTATTGTCACACCCCAACCCAATTTGGTCGGATCCCCATGAGCAACCCACCACTCTTCCATTTTATTAAGGGTTTTCCCCTTCTTTAAACCGTGAGGAATAAGGCATCCCTTATACTTGTACCTGTCTTGGAATAACATTAATCAAAACTGTAATAAATTAAATTTACATACATGTCTTCCAAGTTTAGCTAATGGAATGTCTATAGGTAGGTTTTTCACTCAGTTACCTGAAAAGGGGTAAAGGGAGGAGTGAGTTCGACAACTCAGTAAAGGGGTGTTTGAAACATGAGTTTCAGAAAAAAAAATGTTTGAATTGGAATGTGTCATACTCCTTATTTTCTTTAAAATCATTCTTTCCTTGAATTCCTAGTTATTCAAAATTAATTTCCTCACAATTGGTGTGTTTAACAATTAACACACACCCTACAACTATTTGTATAGATCAGTCTATCGACCTGTTCTTTTCGCACTACCGCCAATCCATTGAGTATGTCGGTCTTGTCTTGGTACCATGGCCAAATCACATCATTCATTCAAATTTTCATTTTTTAACATCATGTTTGTTTATGAGCTCTTGCTCGTGCCAACTGGCCTTGGGCCCATTGTACGAGAATTTTCAAAATCGGGCAATTAGCCCCCAAGTTCCAAAACTGATGCCTTTGGCCCATCTAAGCTATTCAAGCTCTCATCAAGAAGGTCTCCCAAAATTTTTAAGCAGTGGCACAAACTTAGGGGAGAGCACTTCTGACAAAATACTTTTTCACTCGTCTATCACACCAACCGGGTGTGATGACATCTCCTCTTACAACTGGTAAACGGGTTTTCCACTTCCTTACAGGAAGTTCATCAAACCAATCGGGTATGATATACTTACAACTGCTAATTAGTTTTCTTACGTAGTTTCCACATCACTCCAACCAAGTGTGATGTTAAAATTCAACATAATAGTGGTTTTTCATATCCAGGGTACTCATCATCCCAATCGAATATGATGTGAAAATTCCCACTCACCCGATAAGTGCAGTGTATTTTCCCTAAATCGGCTTTCTAACTCCACCCGAGCTTATACTTGCTGGCGTTCCCGGTTCTTCGTGTTCCTACACGATATGAAAATCCTTGTTAATTGAAATTTGGCCTAATAGCCTTCATTCCTCTCAAATGAATAAAATGCCCAAACTTTTAATTATTTGCATTTAGGTCCCTAAAGTTCTTTTTCCTTAACTTTAGTTCCTTAATGCAAACTTTTCCCCAAATTGAGTCCCAAAACTTCTAAAATTCACTTTGGGGTCCTCAATTTATTTAAAATCACTTAAGGGGTTCAATTTTCCCAAATTTCCAATTTGGTCCCAAACTTTTAAAAAATTACCATTTTACCCATACTTTACAAAAATGGTAATTTGACTCAAATAAATTCCAAAAATCGACCAATTGGTCATCCAACATCTTTTTTATGGCTAATTGGCCCTCAATTTTGAGAAATTTCACTTTGGTCCATCAATTTTACAAAATTTCGAAATTTCTCCAAAATTTTCCCCTAATTTCCCCCTTTTAAACTGGTCGAATTTGATTTCATCAAATTGACCATTCAATTAGGTGTAATTGTTGAAATTGAAGGTAAAATTGAGTTCCTACGCTTCCACACGATTCAATGGAAGTTTGAATCACGTCATTTGGATTCGAATTGAGCTCAAACGAAGCTTCATCGGAAAACTAGACTTAGAGAGAGAGAGCTTCGAAAGCTTACCGTCGGGGGTGCAACGGTCCGAGCTTTCAATCTAGACAGATAGCTCCCATCCTGAGGTTCCTTCTGGGATCAAGAATCGCATCAATTCATGCCGAATTGAGTGAGAATTTGGTTAGTGTAGTTTTGTCGGTTCTCTCAATAACATTGATCGGAAATTAAATAGGGGAGCCAAATTGTCTTACCTTTCAACTCTAATTCAGTCGTATGAGGGCTGAAGAAGTGTTGGGAGAGCTTGGTTTGGCCTAAGAAGGGCTCGAATTCGCCATTTTTAGCTCGATTGAAACAGGGCAGCTTCGGTCTGTCTGTTCAATCACACCAGTGTTTCTCCAGTGATCCTCAGAGCAAATGGAGACTACTGACGGGTAGCTGACTTCTCCCCGAATCTAAAGAACCTGACCTCGCTTTCTTTGGCTTAGAAAAGCCCCATTGTGAGCTCTGGTTCTAGCTTCACTAGAAAATGGAGCAGTAGGGGTAGAGAGGAATTTTCATGTGTGAGGATGATGAATGAGGAGGGGCTCTTTATATAGGAAGCTCGGGGACTCCTTGGTCATCTGATTGGCACCTTTATGGCGGTCATTCATTGCTTGAAACTCCCTAAACTGAGAATTTTCATTTCACCGACGCTGCTCGATTTTTCGGTGAGTGAACAGTGTTGTCATCTGAAGGAAGAAGACATTGTTCTTACCTAAACTGGTGCGGTCTCAACCAGGTTCAATGCTTAAACTGGCCAGTTCAAGGCAATTCGATTGAGTTTTTAAAAATTAAAAATTTTTAAATTTATCTAAATTCATTATCTATCCAATGGTGGCTTCAATTCTCCAATTTGAATTTTCTAAGCTACCTAGAAAAATGAATTTAGAAATTGGTTCAATAGTGGTTCAAACCGATTCAATCCGTTTCACCTAAATTGGCCCGGTTTTCACTTCCAATTCATCCAAAAGTCCTTTTCCATGACTTTTATGACTCTTTAGGTCACTTGGGATTTGTAAATTTCTTGTTTTTCCCTTTTCTCTAATGGTTGGGGTTCGTGAATCGGTTCAGTTTTCTCACCTGGGTTGACCGGTTCTTTCTCCGATTTCCTTGTCTTTATGTGACGGGGTTTACAACTCTCCCCTCCTTTTAGGAGTTTTGTCCCCAAAACTAAATCAGCATTTTTCACTTTAGGATAAACTTCCCTTAATGTTAATGTGGACATGTTAACACTTCGGTCATTCTTTCATTTAGACCACTTTAAATCAAGTGCTTAAGGAATTTCCTTTCCGTTACATTGTTTACTCCTTCAATGGAGTTTATCATAACTAGTATCTCTTACCCGTGAGTCCAAAGGTATATCCTTAGGTTCACATCTTCCTTTGCTTAGGGTAAGATTCTTCCCCATGAGATTCTTAGTCAAGATTTTCAGATTGGGAGTTCCAAGATGCCCAATCGTTACTGTGTTTAGTTATTCTCTTCACCGTTGAAACCATTAGCTCAGTGTTCTTTCAAGTATTACGTACTTTTTTTCACAGGTTTTGGTGTTATTACTCCTTTTTCCTATTTTGACCCTTCCTTCATCCGTCATTTATTACAAATTCGGTCAAAATTTTGTTTGACCTTGTCATGCTTACCAACTGACTCTTCCTTACTTAAGTCACATTTTTCCTCGAGACTATTGGGCTTACATGCCCCTTACAACATGACATACTTTAGAACATGTATTTGACCATTTTAGATTTTTAGAACACTTCCATAATGGTTGTTCTTAACTTTCTAACCTTTTAGAGATTGTATAATTTAATCACTCGTGCCATTTGATAGTATTCCTCGACTATCTTTACCATTATCTAATCAGCTTATATAACTATGTCGATTTTCCTTACCCACTCGTCCTTTCTCAACTTACTTATTGGGTCTTTCTAAATCCAATTATTGGGTTTTCAGATGATTTACCAACATGCTAGGATTCTTCCTTTCTTAGGTCCTTCCTTGTTCCTAGTGACATCCTTTACACAAGGATTTTCCTTTTTCCTTAATCCACTCTTACTTGCTTGTGACCATTTCACGATTCATTATTTTGAGTTGATCCCTTTTTGGTCTATGTGTTGATTGTTTTGTTTGGGAAGTTCCCTTCTTACGGTTTCATTCTCTACTATGTCCCTCAAAGTAGAGATTTTAACCTTAAGAGCTACATGCTCAACCTTCTTACTATTCTTTGGAGATTTCTTCCTTCATTTTGCCTACATCTTCTTCTATGTTGAGGAATTTGCCCACTTTAAATCCTTATTCATCTTAAAATTCCATTTCATCCCTTATTCTTTATCTAAGGAATTTCTGATTATTGGTCTTATTTCGTGAAATCCACACTAAGTGAGCGTGGACCACGACCCATCATGATGTCAGTGGTCATTTCCCTAATTCACTTCTTAATTGAGGGCTTACTTCTCCAAGATTTCTCATATATTCTTTCTTTTATATATTCTTATTATTGTAGACCATCCATTCCTACTTGTTATGGCATCTTTTGATGCTTCCATCCTATTTACCCATTCCTTGGGTTTAATTTACTTCTTGAGCCCTCATGAGTACTTTTCCTTTGTACTTTATCTTTCCATCTCAACCAGCATTTTATTGGTGATCTTATCTTTCTTTCCACTTCAGTTGGTTCCATTACCTCTTAGTTGGGATACGTATGCCTTTCTGGGATTTCCTTCCTTGGTAAGATTCTTTCCCTTTCTCCCAAAATTCCTTTTTTATTCGTCCTTTGGAAGTATATAATGATTAAATGACATCCTTTGATGTCGTCCTTCCTGTGCACCCTTCCAAAGAAATCTAGCGGTACGTCCTTGTACCATTTCCTTAATTCTACTTGTATCCCGCACAAGTTTTCTTACTTGAGAAGGGTTCAAACACGGTTTGTTTCAAGACCTCTTTGTGTGAGGCTTATTTAATCCTCCTCATGGCTTGAGTATGGTCCCCATTCCATTTTTGGCCATAATTTCCTTTAAGGATTTCCTTCATCCTTTTTTTCCAACATTTGGCCTTTCCACTTCTCTCTTCCTCACCTAGGTTTAAATCCATAATTCCTACGAGGGTCAGTTCGTTAATTATCTCGTCCCTACTACTTTCCTTGTTTACTTGTCTTGGGTTACTTGCCTCTCGAGTTGACTTGTCATTGGCGCCTATCTTATCACCCCTTTTTTAGTGTAGTCTTTACTAATTTTTGGTCCTTCCTAGGGCGTCTCCTTCCAGAGTTACTAGTTACATTTGTTTGCTAGATTCTTCTTGGCTCCTCTACTTTTCCATAGTAGGTTACTCCTTGCTATCCCGAGACATCCTATTTGTCTCTCAACATTCGAGGCTTGTCTACTCTGGTGGAGGTGCTTCCTTCTTTGTTCCTAGATGGCTTGTAGCTCTCTTGTAAGGGAAGATTCCCTTCATCTATATTATATTCTTATTTGTGATTTCTCAAGGTCCTACCTTCGGTCTTCCTACCTTCCGTGGCTTTGGATTTTTCGTAGTTGATGTGTATCTTGGGAGGTATTGCCCTAAATCCATGGAGTTTGGGACAATCCTCCATTCAAGGTCCTATCCCCCTACAAGTTAACTTGATTTCTGTCCTTAGTAGGGTTGGGCATTTCTCAACGCAGTGTCTCTATCGTTCATACTTGTAATTAAGTGGACCTAAGTGGTTCCTCCTAGTATTTTTCTAGGGAATTACTGGTTTTGGTGCTTCGCCGTCCTTGAGTCTGGATACCTTGAGAGTTTTCTTGTGGAGTCTTCTTTGCCAAATGATCACTCTGAGAGTCCTCCTAGATTTCTTGATTCCCTAATTCAGTTTCTTAACTGGGATGAGATTCTCCTTAGTTTCTATGGTAGTGCGGGTTTGTTTGGTTACTTTCCTTGGGGCCATCTTCCTAGCAAGATCACATCCTTTGAGAGATAGGGTTTTTAGGAATTTGAAGTACTTCATTAATAGAGGAGTACAATATGTTGGGGGTTTTAGCCCTA
Organism: Trapa bicornis; assembly: GCA_030064425.1. NCBI lineage: Eukaryota > Viridiplantae > Streptophyta > Magnoliopsida > Myrtales > Lythraceae > Trapa > Trapa bicornis. Next base: position 8,201,134 of record CM057761.1, on the reverse strand, counting down.
TTACAAAAATTGGTCATAGAATAAATAGAGAGCTATGGGATTCTTGATAAGAATCCTCCTAGGTAAGGTTATACGCCCTTTGCTGGCGTTTCTAGCTTTAGGCTTGTCTTCCTTCGTACATAGAGTTGTGACCTCAATAGGTCCTAGCATCATCCTCCCGGATACTTCCCCATCTGTTCTTTTGAGACTTCTACTATGCCTTGAGCATTGGGAAGCTTCTAGGATTGTCTTCCTACGAGGACATGGTGTTGACCAGAGTTAGTCTTAATTTTCTTAGTTACTCTCTTGGGAGCCATCTGAAAATTTTGAAACTTTATCTTAGTTACAATGTTATTAAGTCTTGATAATGTATTTGAGGAAACTGGCTCTGATACCACTCAAGTTGTCATGTCCCGACCTGGTTTGGTCGGATCCCCGTGAGTTACCCCTCACTCTTCCATTTTATTAAGGGTTTTCCCCTTCTTTATATTGTGAGGAGTAAGGCATCCCTTGTACCTGTACCTTTCCTAGAATAACATTAATCAAAATTGAAATAAATTAAATTTACATACCTGTCTTGCAAGTTTAGCTAATGGAATTTCTGTAGGTAGGCTTTTCCCTCGGTTACCTGAAAAGGGGTAAAGGGAGGGGGTGAGTTCAACAACTCAGTGAATGGGTATTTGAAACCTAAGTTTCATAAAAATAGTTTGAATTGGAGTGTGCTAGACTCCTTATTTTCTTTGAAACCATTTTTTTCTTGAATTCTCAGTTATTCAAAACCAATTTCCTCACAATTGGTGTGTTTAAAAATCAACACACACCCTTTATCATAAAGGGATCCCACATTCGCAGGGTAGTCCATCCACTACACCCACTTGTGGCGTCGGAGCGACTTTACCGGCCACCAAGATAGAAGCACGTCCACTTCTACCTAGGTTTGAGTGAATGTTCACGATATATGAACCTCAGACCCGAAATAAACTCCATGTCTGTATGAGGATAGAGACCTCATCCCAACCCCACCCCGACCTCATCGCAAGAAGCTACGTCGAGCATCCTGACTACTAGAACAACAAACTGCCCTTATCTCCACCATGTCATCCAATAGCCTTTAGAATGCATCAATACCCCTCTTGGGCATCTCAATGGTCCTGAACCTTAGTGCATGCACAAACAAAGTTTTTCATATAAACCATTAATCTTTGGTGCCACTAGTCAAATAGCCTTGACTCTGAACTCGACCTGCATCTGTTTGTTTAGAACGATCCGTTGACCTGGTCGTGTCGCACTACCGCCAGTCGATCGAGTATGTTGGTCATGTCTTGGTACCATGGCCAAATCACATCATTCATTAAAATTTTCATGGCTTAACATCATGTTTGTTTATGAGCTCTTGCTCGTGCCAACTGGCCATGGGCCCATCGTACGAGATTTTCCAAAATCGGTCATTTAGCCTCAAATTCCAAAATAGAGGCCTTTGGCCTATATGAGCTATTCAAGCTCTCGTCAAGAAGGTCTCCCAAAATTTTTATGTAGTGGCACACAGTCAGAGCACTTCTGACAATATACATTTCCACTCGTCTATCACACCAATCGGGTGCGATGACATCATCACTTACAACCGGTAAATGGGTTTTCCACTTCCTTCTAGAAAGTTCATCATACCAACTAGATATGATCTATTTACAATTGATAAGTAGTTTTTCTATGTAGTTTTCACATCACTCCAACTAGAGGTGATGTTAATATTCCACATAATAGTGGTTTTTCATATCCGAGGTACTTATCATCCCAATCGAATATGATGTGAAAAATCTCCATTCACCTTATAAGTGCAGTGTATTTTCCCTAAAGCAGTTGTCTGCCTCCACGCGAGCTTATCCTTGCTGGCGTTCCTGGTTATTCATGTTCCTACACAATATGAACATCCTTGTTCATTAGCATTTAGCCTAATAGCCTTCATTCCTCACGAATGAACAAAATGCCCAAACTTTTAATGATTTGCATTTAGATCCCTAAAGTTCTTTTTCCTTAACTTTAGGTCCTTAATGCAAACTTTCCCCCAAATTAAGTCATGAAACTTTTAAAATTCACTTTGGGGTCCTCAATTTATTCAAAATCACTTAAGGGATTCAAGTTTCCCAAATTTCTAATTTGGTCCCTAAATTTTAAAAAATTACCATTTTGCCCCTACTTTATAAAAATGGTAATTTGACACCCATAAATTTCAAAAATTGAACAATTGGTCATCCAACATCTTTTTCATGGCCAATTGGCCCTCAATTTTGGAAAATTGCACTTTGGTCTCTCAATTTTACGAAATTCCCAAATTTCGCCAAAAGTTTCCCCTAATTTCCCCCTTTTAAGCTGGTCGAATTTGATTTCATCAAATTGACCACTCAATCTGGTGTAATTGTTGAAATTGAAGATAAAATTGAGTTTCTACACTTCCACACAATTCAGTAGAATTTTGAATCGTGTCATTTGATTCGAATTGAGCTCAAACGAAGCTTTGTTAGAAAAGTGGACTTAGAGAGAGAAAGCTTTGAAAGCTTACTGTCGAGGGTGCGGCGGTCCGAGCTTTCTATTTGGGCAGATAGCTCCCATCCTGAGGTTCATTTTAGGATTAAAAATCGCATCAATTCATGCCGAATTGATGGAGAATTTAGTTAGTGAAGTTTTGTCAGTTTTTTCTTTAACACTAATCGGAAATTACAAAGGGGAGCCAAATTGGCTTATCTGTCAGCTCTAATTAAGTCGTATGAGGGCTGTAGAAGTGTTGGGAGAGTTTGGTTTGGCCTGAGAAGGTCTCGAATTGGCTAATTTTAGCTCAACTGAAACAGCGCAGCTTCGGTCCGTCGGAGCTTTTTCATTGTTTGATCACGCCGACGTTTCTCCCGCTATCCACGAAGTAAATGGTGACTATCATCGGGTAGCTGATTCTTCCTAAATCTAAAGAACATGACCTTGGCTTCTTTGGCTTAGAAAAATCCCAATGTTGTAGCTCTAGTTCGAGCTTCACTGAAAAATGGAGCAGTAGGGAGAGACAAAATTTTTCAAGTTTGAAGAGGATGAATGAGGATGGGCTCTTTATATAGAGAGCTCCGAGACTACTTGGTCATTCGATTGGCGCCTTTATGGTGGTCATTCATTGCCTAAAACTCCACGGAGACATTTTATCTACGCCGGTGCTGCTCAATTTTTCGATGAGTGAACAATGCTGTCATGTGAAGGAAGAAGACTATACTATTTCGAACTGGACCGGATCAGTCTGAACTAGGTTTAATCCTTAAACCGACTGGTTCAGGCCCAATTCGACCGAGTTTTTCAAAATTAAAAATTTGTAAATTCATTATCTATCCAATGGTGGCTTCAATTCTCCAATTTTAATTTTCTAAGCTACCTAGAAAAATGAATTTAGAAACTTGTTCAATAGTGGTTAAAACCGGTTCACCTGAACCGGTCTGGTTTTCACTTCCAATTCATTCTAAAGTCCTTTTCCATGACTTTTATTACTATTTAGGTCACTTAGAATTTCTAAATTTTCTGTTTTCCCCTTTTCTCTAATAGTTGAAGTTCATGAAACACTTTAGTTTTCTCGAACAGGTTGACGGGTTCTTTCCCCGGTTCCTTGTCGTTAAGGGACGTGGTTTACAGCTAAAGCCCCACGAGAAGAATTACCCAACTCATGACCTTGAGCTGGCAGTCATAGTGTTCGCCCTCAAGATATGGTGTCACTATTTGTATGGAGTGAAGTGCCGCATCTACATTGACCATAAGAGCCTGAAGTACTTCCTGACCCAAAATGAACTTAACCTACGATAGAGAAGGTGGCTAGAGTTGGTAAAGGACTAAGATCTGATAATCGAGTACCACCTCAGTAAGGCAAACGTGGTGGCAAACACACTCAGCCGCAAGCACCACACGGGAGTGGCCTCGGTAAGTACCAGCTACCTACCCTTATTAAACCAACTGTGTAGCTTGAGAGTGGACCTCAACTTGGACGAGGGCCAAGGTAACCTAGTGGCTAACCTAGTAGACCAACTATGCACTCCACAGAAGGAAGACACGGAGTTTTGACCCCATTGGAGATAGACCATGGACGGCTCAGCCCAAGACATCACGGTGAGGAGCGATGAACTAATGACCATCAAAGGAAGGGTTTGGGTGCCAAACAACCAGGAATTGAAAAGGGAGATACTGGAAGAGGCATACAACTCGATGTACGCAATGCATCCAGGCACTACCAAGATGTATCGCACCTTCAAACATGGGTACTACTGGAAAGGGATGAAGAGGGACATCATTGAGTACGTGGCCAAATCCCCATCGTGTCAGCAAATTAAGGCTGAACACCAGAAACCCTTCAGATTACTACAGCCTCTCCCTATTCTCGAGTGGAAATGAGAGCATATCACCATGGATTTCGTGAGCGGGCTGCCAATAACAAGAAGGGGTTGGGATGCCTTATGGGTTATCGTAGATCGACTGACCAAGTGTGTGCATTTCTTACCCATCCAGGTGACATACCCGATAGAAAAGCTTGTCATCCTATACGTGGGGAAAATCGTTCCACTCCACGGGGTCCCTGTAAATATAGTATCGGATCGGGACCTGAGGTTCTGCTCTCGATTTTGGCCCATCCTACAAGCTGCCCTAGGGACTAGGATCCACATGAGCACTGCTTTTCATCCTCAAACAGATAAACAGTTAGAACGAACCATCCAAACCCTAGAAGACATGATTCGAGCATGTGTTCTAACAATGAATAAGGGTTAGGAGGATTACCTGTGCCTCATGGAATTTGCCTATAACAATAGCTACAAGGCCATCATCCGGATGGCACCCTACGAGGCCCTCTACGGGCGACATTGTCAAACGCCCCTATTCTGGGAGGCGGTAGGGGAAATAAAGCTCGAAAAGGTTGAGTTGATAGAGGATGCATCTGAGAAAATCCAAATAATAAGGAGCCAACTCAAGACGGCTTAGGATAGGCAGACGAGTTATGCCGACCACCGGAGAAAGGACTTGGAGTTCGAGGTCGGGGACTAAGTATTCCTCAAGGTGTCTCCATGGAAGGGAATACTCTAGTTTCAACATAAAGGAAAGTTGAAATCAAGGTATATTGGTTCGTACACCATAATCCAGAGGGTCGGGCCAATAGCATACTGACTGGAGCTACCCTAGACTTGCAAAGGATTCACAATGTCTTCTACGTGTCAGTACTGCGAAAGTACGAACCCGACCCCAGCCATGTGCCAGATCAACCACCGCCGAAGATTGTGGAAGACCCGACCTATGAAGTAAAACCCATTTGGATCATTGAGTCAACGGGAGAAAAACCTCCAGAACAAGAATATCCCCATGGTGAAGGTTCTCTGGCAACATGGTCAAGTAGAGGAGGAAATGGGGGAAGTTGAGTCAACTATGAGGGGTAAATACCCACGACAATGTAATATGTAATAGTTTTGAGGACAAAACTACTAAAAGGAGGGGAGAGTTATAAAACCCGTCCTCTGAGACCAAAGAAAACCGGGAAAAGAACCAGTATAGATTTATATGCGAAGAAATGAGTCGATTAATAAATGAAAAATAGTTAACGTGGGAAATTGGAAAATCCCAAATGACCAAAAATTCACAAAAATTACAAGGAAGAACTGGGAAGTGGAATTGGGAAGAGAACCAGACCGGTTCGAGGTGAACCAGACCCGAATCGGTGTAAACCATAGTGAACCAGTTCACAAATTCATTTTTCTAGGTGGCTTAAATATGTCAATTTGGGAAATTGAGAGCACCATTAGATAGAAAATGAATTTAGATTAATTTAGAAAATTTTAAATTTCAAAAAACCGGTCGAATCGGGTCTGAACCGGTTGAATCGAGTCCAAACTGATTGATTTTCAAATTCAGGATAGCGAACCCAGTCAGTCCAACCCAGACCGGTCAACGGTCTGACCGGTCAACGAACAAGACCGATCAACGGTCAGACCGGTTAGTGGACCAGACCGGTCAACAGCGCCCCGTCAGTAGCAACGCAAACATGGACAGCCAATGGGAGGCTACCACGTGCCCGGTCAATGGTTAGCTGACAACCCGTTAGTATGCCGTGTAGACACGAGCAACCAATGAGAGGCTACCACATGTCCGGTCAACGGCTGACACGGTAGCCGAGCTAGACCTCCAGATCAGAAAAATGGGCCAATCACATTGCACCACATGGCAAGACTGCCATGTCGTCGCCTTCAACCTTCAGACGTTGACAGAGAGAACGGAGGAGAGAGAGACACCGGAAAAGCTAGAGTCTCCGACGACTCGAAAAACTCTTCGGTCAGGTTGTCGATGGTTGAGTCGAAGGCCGAGTCTTACTTCGGCAAGTAGCCTGGACAGTTGTCAAGCTCCCTATATAAAGAGCACCGCTCCATTCATTCTCAACATCCCATAATCGAGCGAATAAGAAGAGTGCATTTTTCAGCGAGTTGCAAACTAGAGCTCCAGCAACGGGACTTTTCTCAATCTCCGAAGCCACATTAGGTGTCTTTGGAATCTGGAAGAAGTCCTCTACCTAGCTCTACCCTCAATTTAGTCGGAGAACCTCCGAGGAAGAATGAGGAAGCCTGAACAGTACGGTCGCTCTTCAGCTAGGAAACTGCTCAACCCTCTGCCGCCACTTCTAGCTTCCTCACTGCCAAGTGCGACCAAACCCAACCCCCTACACCCAAAGGTGTCTCAACCTTCCCCTAAGCTAAGAAGGTAAGTTCCTTCTGCCATCCTTCACCAGAGAACATTGTTCATAGCTGATTTCTGCAAAAACTTTTACACTAAAATTCGCATCGCTCATGTCATCAATTGAGACGTTGTTTGATCCTGGGAGGATCCCCACGATGAAGGCAACACATTGATAGTCAAAGCTCCGATTGTCGGACCCTCACCGGTAAGATATCAAAGCTTTCTCTCTTTAGACTGTATTTTCTGATGAAGCTCCGTTTGAGCTCATTTCCTAGCCAAATGAAGCGGTTCAGAGCTTAACATGACGAGAAAAACATAAAGTAAGTGATCCAAATCATGAATGGGGACAATTAACCACGTTTTGTTGGTCAATTTGATGAAATTGAGATTCGGGGCCAAAATGCAAATTTTGAGAAATTTGGGGAAAATGGGGATTTTTCAAAAATAGGGGGCTGAATGGAAAATTGATAAAAATTAAGGGCATTTTCGTGAAATTCCCTTCCAATTAAAAGTGAATTGGATAAAATGGATGACCAAATTGCAAAGTTTGAGAAGTTTGGGGTCAAATTATAATTTTGGAAAAATTAGGGATTAAATGGAAATTTTGTAAAATTAAGGAGCCTATGGGAAATTTTGATAAAACTAAGGGACTAAATGGCAATTTTGTAAAATTAAGGAGCCTATGAGAAATTTTGCATCCCGGTGAATGGGTTTAGAATCATGTCCGATTGGGCTGATGAGTACATTTTTCTAAATTAAAAATGGTTTCCGAGGACTGCACTCCCATGATTGATTGAACAAGCTTAAACCTTTTGGAAGGCTGTCCTGATGAAAGCATGAAGAATGGGATAGTAGGGCTAGTACCACTCGAGTGAGCACAAGGCCAATGGGCACGAGCGTAGGCCTGTATACAAGCTAAGACATTTATGCTTGAAAACACCCATAAAATTGGATAATTATGTGAAATATTTACTATGCCTAGTCAGACATACGAACTCATTGGGTTAGTAGCTATTGAGCTGAAGTCAGATCATCAAACTCATTGGGCTAGTAGTCACAGAGTCGAAACTAGGTTGTCAGATCCGTTGGGCTAATAGCCCCAAAGATGATGACTATAATTAATAAAAAACTATTGATTGTGCATGCCATGAGTTCAAAACCATGAAGGCACCCGATATGGGGTAATGATGCTTCTAAGGTCTGTTGGACAACCTAGAGAGCATAAAGGTGGTTTGTCATCCAACATGCTAGAAAGCTTGGAGAGCTTCAAGCACACTAAGATCGAGGTTAGAGGGAGAGAGATCTCATCCTACATATGTGGATATGAAGAATGACACGGGTCTAATGGTTGGGTAATTGATGCTCACTCAGCCTCTTGGTAGGAGTGATGGTCTTCTAATAGGATGAACGGTAAAGGTACACCGGTCCACAAGTGGAACGGTAAAGGTGCACCAATCCACAAGTAGAATGGTCAGAGATTGTCTACAAACTTGTGAACCCTTTTTGAAAAAAGGATAATTGAATTGTATGCAAAACCAAACTAATACCTAAAATAACAACATGAAATGATAGTTTACGTCGATAGTTTAGCCTCTCACTGAGTTAAAGAAATTCACCTCTTCCCTTGCCCCTTTTTAAGGAGACTCACACGCTGAAGGGGAGGAGAATGACGAGCGAGAAGCCTTCACACTCTAAGGTACGAACCCCCACTTAAGTTGTTTGATTTCCTTGCTTTAAAAAATAGATAATGGTATGCCTTTACTTTTCTTGTCCTAACCCGGTAGTGATACCTAGTTAGTACAAGGAAAGGTGGCGGGATGCTCACGGGGTTTTGACCAAACCAGGTCCGGGCGTGACATCAGAGGTCAGTCCTTGCATTGAAGAGGTAGAGGGAAGGTAGGTAGTCACTTAGGCACAGGTGGCCACCAGAGTGGCGGCTGGAGGTGGCCGAATTTGGCCCCGCAAGATCGTCAGTTACGGACATAAATTTTGTCTCAGATCTAGATCATTAGAAATGACAATCAACAGAACTCCATAAGCAGTATTTTGACACTAAGATCACTCCATTTGGTGATCAAACGAGAGAGAATTTCTCATTCAATCATCAGGGGGTCAGTTAGGGTTCTAATATCAAGATTTCTAATATTTGATACAAAATTTGATATGTTCAGGAGGAGTTAATGTAATAAAATATGTAGAGCAACTAGTAACTTAGTTATCCGATGATCTCTAAATTTGTAGAGTCCAATTTGATCCAAAATGGAATGAATTGTAGAGATATTTGTGATGGTGTGTAACCGAAATCTGCTAGCAGTAAGGGTAGCTTGTGGGCGCCCTCGAGTTAGTTGGGTCGACCCGACTCGGGTCCAACTCACCTGTATTCCTTTCTTTTCCTTTTTATTTTAGAAAATTAAATTATATTTTTGCCCTTTTTGTGTCCCCTCGATAATTTAATCTAAAATAATGTCCTTATTCAGGCGAAAATCAGCTTTTTCCAAATACCTTTGTTTTCGTGCTTGATAATCCGATCCCTAATTCAGTCAAATCCCTATTCCTAGCATTGGGTTTCCATTTCCAACATTGGGTTATGATCTGATTTGAATTTCCAAATTTCATATCGGCTTCCATTCCAAGTCCAGTGTTCCATTCTCGGTTTAGATTTTTATCCTTGGTTCGGGATTCCATCCCCGGTTTCAGATTACATTCTCGATTCAGGATTCCATTCCCATTTTTGTTTCTCATTCTTAATTTGGAATCTCATTTCTCGGTTTAGGATCTTATTGTTAGTTCAGGATTCAATTCCTAATTTTACCTTGGTTTCCAGTCTAGTTGGGATTAACTCTAGTTCTTGAAGTCCCGTTGTTAAAGTAGTGCTGTTTGATACTGGTGGGGCTAGAGAGCTAACTTACCCATGCTTCCTTGGACACCTTGATCACCCTATGAGGTGGTCGAGATTGCTTGTAACACCTTATTTATAGTGCATGTTTAACACCATGTCATTACTGGAGGTTTTAGGAATTTACACGGCCACGAGACTTACCAATGGCTCGAATGGTCAGTTATATTCAATAGAGGGACTTAGACAAACTCCCCAAATTATTTTTAGTCATGTATGAGCGGTAGGGAGGTTGGGGTGAGGTCATAATAGTACTACTATGTTTTCAGCCATTGTAGCAATGTTACTATTTGATCATCCTAACATTGGTAGGAGGAACGTCGATGTCAAGGAAAGGTGGAGTTCGAAAGACAACTTCAACACAGTTCCAATTCCACCGATATGAGTGAGTTTGGTGGTTAGAAAGGGAAGTTGTAAGCTCTGATTGCAAGCTCGTCAGGTTCCAATTCCATCGATATGAACACATTTGGTGGTCAGAAGGGGAAGTTGTAAGCTCTGATTGCAAGCTCATCAGAAAGTGAGAGTTGGGTTTCAGAGATAATTTCATTCACCAGCTAGTGAGAGCGGACCGAACTTTATATGGATAGGATGGGAGACCAGCAGATTATCAAACCATATCCATAGCTGGTGAGATGGTACCTCCCCCACTTTGTATTTAACTTCCCCTAGGGACATGAGGCTAGAAATTGAGTTGATAATCATCCCTGAAATTGATAAATGTGGGTATGCCCGACGTAACGCACCACCTAGGGAAGAGGGGTTCACACTTTGCATTTTATAAGTCACTGTTAGGTAAACGAGTTTAAGCCGAGCGGGGAAGACGTTCACGCGTGCATGTGGATGCGCCCGATTTAACGCACCACCTAATTTGCATTGTAACAAAAGTCGTTTAATAGTTAGTTTACCTCCAATTTGATAATTTCTTGGCCAAATTTATTTTTCTAAAGTTTTTTTGTTTAATTCTCTACAATTTGAACTTAATAATAACTATTTTCTTATTTATATCATCCATTCTAAAAATTGGGTGTTTTTTGACTGCTTAGAGACAATTTAATCGATTTTAGTCAGTTCACTTTTTATTCGACCGGTTTTTGACCCAATTAATTTTTCTAAAAAAATTTAATCATTTTTTATATTAATTGGGCTAAATTTTTTATATTTTTTCATTTGGTCCAATTTCTTTTAAAAATTGAGAATTTTTTACCCCAAATTAATTCGATTTCAATTTAAACCAATTATCACTTGTAATATTTATGATCAAATAAGATTTATTGAGTAAAATTACTTGAACTTTCTCATTATTTAAAATAATGATCTAAACTTATTCCTAATCTAATCTAATTTCTAATCCTGTGTTGATTTCCGTATTCTCTCTTCCTCATCAATTTTTTCTAGTTTAGATTGATTATAAGGAGGTTTCAAAATTTATAGTGTTACACGTCTTATTCAGTTTTATCTTAATTTACCGTGGAAGTCACACGCCCGAGATCTGAGTTTCACTCTGCACTGTTTCGGGCGACCTTAGATCAAGAATGTGGATGATCTCGTGCTTTCCATGTAATATGACACGTGTGTGATATGGTTCACACGTGTCTCGCCATAGTAGTTCTTGACCAGTTTGGTCCAATTAAACTGATAAAATTGCAACCAATTTTTTAAAATTTTATAAAATAATTTATTTACATTTATAACTTAAAATTACTATTTTTTATTATTAAGTTTACTCACATCTAATTTAATCCAATTTCTCAATCTAATTTTAGGTTTTTAATCTGATTTGATTAGACTGATATCAAATAATTAATTATATATTAAATGATTATTTCAAGTTTAATTTAATTTAATTTAATTAATTCTAAACTTTTCATTCGATTCGATTTCAAAATCTGATTTATTTTTTTATTAATAATTTGATGGGCTAATAAAAAATAGTATTACAATTATAATTTAATATTTAAAAAAATTACGAAACAATATTTAAAAAAATAAATATAATTCGATGGTAAAAAAGAACATATTATAATTAAATACTTAAAAACTTATTAATCATTTTCTAATATTTTATGGAATAAAGTTTCACTTAAATTCTCGTTATTTTATAAAATGGTAATAATTTCAAGATTTATAAAATATAGATAGTGATGCAATATTATACAAGGCAATTTCCATATTTTGAAAAATTTCCGGATGAAATTATAAAATGGTCAACGATAGATTATAATATTAAATTTGACTTATATACTATTTATATTACAAATTTATTTATACTCAAGGCCGACAATGGGGAGTATTTTTTTTCCAGTATGGCAAAACCTAACGAATCATAGAGTATGGTACAGCTTATAGTGATTAGAAGGTTGAGTAGGTTCACAATTTTTGTGTATTGAAAATAACATATAAATAGTTATTTTGATTCTCACTATGGCTAAAATAACTTCTAAACACATTATTTACATGCATATTTGAAATGTTTTATCATATTTTATAAATATAATATTTTAATAATACGTGAGTTTGCATTTATTTACAATAATTTGATGACTAATAAAAATTTTTGGACAATAATTTATTTTGATAATATATCTGCTATCTTTTTTTTAACAAAAAAACTATGGTTCATATGATTATTATTAAATTAACGAATTTTGATAATAAAAATATATTAATAATAAATTTTTAGTATGTATTGAATTGAAAACATAAAAACTACGTATTAATGTTTTCACTATTTTAGTATTAATAGAATGTAATAAATTACTTATATTCTCAACCCTAACTTGATTGATGTGACAATTACTTTTATAAACACGCTCAATAATTTTAGCGATGGTAGAAAACTTATCCATTACCTAACCCAAGCCCACTCTCCTTCGGGTGGTTTTGGGACTGAGCCTTCATACCTAACTCACGTTTTTTTCTATTAAAAATCTAAAAAAAATCGAATTGAATATCTTGATATAATCAAATTTAATTAACATCCCGTTTTAATTTTAAATTAAAATATTTGTTTAACCTGTTTCAAATTATAATAAATTCCGATACACGTGTATCTCAAAATTGATAGGGATCCAATTGTTTGAATTCAACTCGAATATGCTTGATGATCCATTGGGTCGGGTCTAGGTCCAAGGGGACCTGATCCAACTAAGGGGTTCATTCTCATCCTTGCATAAATATCCTAATTTATTGAAAAATAGCAATGGAATTTGCCCATCTCTCGCACTTATTTAAAGTGAAGAATTTACAATTAAATCTGCATGTACCCGCATTAGGACTCTAAAAGGATTCTAGGTAATAGGGCCATGTATACCTCACATATACTAGCTAGAACATGTAGACTTTAATATAGGAATAAAAGGCCCTAGTAAAATAAAGGCACTTCAGAAAATAGTCCACGAATCTGGTTAAAACATGTGAACTTTTCTGTTGCATTATTAATGTTAAAATTCAAGGCCCATGACCTATTAAATTGTACTAACATGGGCATGACAACAGCAGCATCTTGTGAACATAAAAGTGACACAATGGTTGCTAGAACATCATAATCTTAAATATAATCTGCTTCTAGCATGTCGAGTTCAACGGAAAAGAATAGAAAGCAGTATTAGATCAAGAAGGGACAACATCCTTTATCCTTGAAGGAGGTTGGAGCTTAGGCAGGAGCTGAGGGACCACATTCTGCAGGGATACAAGGGTTGAACCACAATTTCTTTCACTAATGGCCATCTTTGATAGGAGAATAATCTTATAAGAGTCCGATTTTCCCCTGAGAAGTGAAGTCCAGAATTTTTCATCCTCGTTGATGTCTGCTGCCCTTATAATTTTTAGGACTTGATCCAATGTTGCAACATTTCTGCCAGCTCCCGAACCCATTGCTGTAGCAGCTCCCACTGCATTGGCAATTGTTAATGTGCTCACTAAGGGGAATTTGTGGATGAATCCGAAAGCAATGGCTGCTACAAAGCTGTCCCCACATCCAACAGTGTCTACAATATTCACCTAAAAGACAGGAGTTCCCCAATAAATACCCACTGCAGAGCATATAAACTGAAATATATATGATATCAGAACCATGATAGTAATATAGAGTGGATATCCTAACATATCAACATTGTACTGATATATTGAAGATTTCCATTGTAAATTAATTGGTTTTTCCACAAGAAAGTTGAATAAGAGAGCAATTTAAGAAACCAATGATTTCAGAAGTTTTCCTCAAGATTTAAGGCATCTATCTTCAAGGATTAATATGATCAAAAGATCATTTGCAATTAAGGAGTCAACCTTGCCAGGTCACTGGGCAAGTTAATCTTGTTTTGCAAACATCTAAGTTGAATTGCAATCATCCAGCAACTATACTGAGTTTAAATATTCATATGCCTTATCAGGAGACAAAGTGTCACCTTTTTCAATACCTAGAATAATTAAAGGTGAATTATTTCATCTCTTATGAACCCCAGACACAATTAAATCTTAGAGGATGGAAGAATCACTTGTTTCATAAGAAATGCAACAATTTCAGGAGGCTTTTTTAGAGGCTTCCCTTTATTTTTCTTAGGAGTGTCTATATAAGTGCAAGTATTGTTTCACATAGACAGAACTAGACTTAAGCCACAGAGAAAATGAGTCCCTTGGTAGTACAGTTTAGAGGACATAGTAATTTACTTATTTTATCAGAATCGGGTTAACTATCAGATGTGTCACATGATAGAACTAGCTCTAAGCAACATGGAGAAAATCAGTTCTTTGATAATCCAGGTACCATTGACAGAATCATAAATATTGCTAATATACATGCAAGACATGAAAATTTTTAAACTTGTCAACACATTGAAATGGCTCAAGGAGTATTTTTATACCTTGAATGCAGGTGCACATGCTATAGTCGATTTGGTAATGATAATAGAGCCCTTAGAACCCATTTTAATAACAACCCACTTTGTCTGTGTCCCTTGCCTCAACAATGTCTGACCTGCTAGGACTGGATCATCCATACCAGTGAGAGACTTGGCCTGGAATATAAGCAATTAAAGAATTGATTAACAAAATCATTATCCCTTATCATTTAGAAATATATAATAAATATAGCTGAACCTCAGAGACAAAAAATTCAGCAAAGATACAAATATAACATCTAAGTAAATATGTTTAAATTCCATTAATCTCGTTGGAAATTGGTAGTATAGGTACTGAATCCTCAAACGTAGCAACAGCACGAGCAATCTTTCTCAAAGAATGATACTTCAAAGGAAAAAATAATTTACGAGATGCTGGGAGAAAATTGGAAACAAAGTATGATAACCTGTAGACATATATTATATAGAGTACAAATCATAAAAGTTGCAATTGCTGCTCCCCCCTTGATTACAAGAATTCATAACTGACCATTCTACTGTCTAGGAGACCAGTAGTAACCTCTACATATGAAAGTCAAAGTGTATGATCAATAAAGAACTTATCACTCGGTGGACAACATATTTTTCCATGCTGGCAACTTTTTAAGTGGCGGAAATGATGGCTGCCCTCTCACTAATGTACTAATTTCATGAGGTGATACAGAAAAGCACCATAGTGAGACAATGAATAAGTTACTCCCTGACAAATCTACCAAAAAACAGAGTTCTTCCATGACACAAGACTCGCCCTAATATAGTGTGATCATCAAGAAAAAAATGAGGCAATAGTTACCCAATTTGATTCTCCTTTCATGCAAATTTAACTATGTTATTATTGAACGTTGACAAGACAATCTAGTCATCAAAGAAAGTCACACCCTTTATTTCTCATAGTAAATGATTAAAATTTTGCCCCGTATGCATTGAACATAATGATAACATAACATGTACTCTTATTTTTACTTTATTTATTTTCATGAATTTTCCTCCTCTTATAGATAAAATAAATAAATAAATTTAATATGCAAGTTACAGTTTTATGTCAATGTTCTAATTCAAATATATGAGTTTTTCCGAATGCATCGACTACCAACAATAGAATCAATGAATACTTTGTTAATTTTTTTCCACCTAAAATCCAGTGGATGAAAAAACATGGTAAAGGTTGTGCAAAAAAACATGGTAAAAGAAAATTACTTGATAAAACAAGGCTAGCATCTTTTACACTGCATGGTAGATATCTGCTAATAGAGAAACTGCTGGGAAGTTAAGCAAGGTAGATGATCCATTGAGAAAAATAAATAAATTAGAAAATCAAGCCGATATGAAATATATAAAGAAATGTCTTCTAACATGATAGGCATCATTAGTGCATCTCATTATCAATAAAAGGTTGGGAGATCCATTACTATCCAATCCAGTTGCTAGTACATGGAACAGAGCAATATGGTTTATCAAGGCACTGGAACCACATTAGGAATATATAAAAGGCAAAATAGACCTTTAACCAAGATCATCTGAACAGACTTCAAACTGTCTGACAGAGTAACAGTTGAAGATGAACGTAAATCCAAATCTAAAATTAGTTGAAACAACACAAGTCTATTGCAAAGGTTAAGGGTCAAACCTCATCAGCAGTTAGAAGAAGAACATCACTATGTTGCATGAACCTGTCTAGGGCTTGGCGTTCTTCTGGAGAACCTCTGGAAAGACTCTTTCCTCGGGGTCCAGGATCAAAAAATATTGATGTCCCAACCTCAACAGCATAATCTATTGCTGTCATTATCAGGGCAGGGGAAAGATCATCAAAGCCATAGCCATTGCAGAAGAGAATTTTAGACTGTCTAATTGCCATCTTTACATCCCCAGAGAGTTCAGTCATCCAACTGAATGCAGGTTCCTTCATGAAATCAGCTCGGCTGATAAATTAAAAATAGAAAATTATGCTAAGGCATTTCTTATCAAACAAAACTAATCAAATTAAATGCTTACAACACATAGTATGTAACATCTTCTCAGTTCTCCTTACATATAGCACGATATAATAAGTTAGTTGCAGAAACCACAAAATATTATTTCAATTTCAAAGAAAAAAACAAGCATGCTGCTCAATGAACATGTTACCTGCAGAAACCATGCCTCTGCATCGGGTCCACTAGAACCCAGCAAAGAAGGGTTTCATAAGAGGCCTCAGAACCATTTTTATCACCATCTTCATTCATCCCAATCATCGCAATACCCTCAGTATCCAGTACATCTAAGAGAAACTGACCATAGATTTCATCACCTACATGACCAATTGCAGCACAGTGCAGACCCAATCTTGCAGCTGAGATTGCTGTATTGCAGTTACCACCAGCTTCCCAGAATTGCTACATTAGATGAGGTTCAAGATATAAAAGTGAAGAACCCAAACAGTTGGCAACACACCAAGAGTATGATTCAAATCATGAGTGACAGTTGATCATACTGATTAGGTTGCCATTTTTATATAGACAGAATAAGAGATAACACAAATACGAGGTAACATTAGAGTTCAAATGGGCTCTAAAGACATTGCAGGACATTTATTATTATGTGGGTGGTCTTAAATCTTCTTCTGCTATCACAATTTTATACTTGCAAATAGTTTAATTCAATAAATAGATATTCCTTAAGATTTATATTACGTAACTATTTCACCACTTTGATCTGATTGGCATTAAGAGAGAACTGCAGGATTACACAGGGAAAGAAAATCTCTTTCATAAGAGGATCTGACTTTATATCAAAAGATTAACAGATATAATGATCAAACAAGTGCAAATTGCAAAAAACATAACAAAACCACCCTGTGAAGGATAGCTCGTGGATCAAAAGAGACTCCACCCAGCACATGAGGGTAAATGTCAAAGAATTATAAATAAAACCTTATCAGGCGGACAAGATGATAGCTGCTCCATGTAAGACATCCTATCTTCAGGAGCGGCGGGGGGCAACTGAGGAACACCGAGAACAATATCAACACAAAGGTTACCCAGAGTGGCAATATCGAAGTCCTTGACGACAGCATCGTTGTAACCATATATGTTATTGAAGGAGCAGAAGCAAGAAGAATCGCGTCGGTGATTGAGATGGTATAAAGAGACGACAGAGCCGGCGTTGTGGCCGCCAAAGACGGAGAACCAACGGGACCTGCTTAGGTAAGAAATGGGTGAGTTTAGCAGCAGTCTAGGGATAGGGGAGCCGAGGTAGGGCGGAGAGGGTACGGAGGATTTCAGGGATACAGTGGCCAGATTCATCAAGGAAGTGGTTGAGGGGATGAGATTGTCACCGGAGAAGAAGACTGAATACTACTCACCAGGACGACTGACTATATTGTGTTACATCAAACATCACATAACCCAGAATTAATCTGAAATTTGACAATTTATCAAGAAACACCGTACACACAAAGGGGTGATCTTACCTTGCCTGGGTATTTTGCTGGTGGGCTGACCACCATGCAAGTAGTAATGTGTTACATCAAACATCACATAACCCAGACCACCAAATATGCAGATGTTGTGGTCCCACTAGAAAAGAGCTTAACTAGGTTGGAGAACTATAAAATAAATACATCATAATGAGTTCGACAAACAAATAAAGACCATCCATCACTCTGTAGATTTAAGAATGAAATTTGAATTAGGTGATGAGAATTCCCTAAATCTTCACGCTTTCCTAAAATCTAATTTGTCTGCTTCATAGAGAAATAGTTGCAGATGATGCATCAATTGAGAACCATTCCATTCTGGAGGTTAGCATTATATGATCATTTGTTCAAGCTTTTACTAGTTCTCATATGCTTTTTATTGGGATTAATATGCAACTTTTCACTTTCTATTCTATCTATTTTTTTCTCAACACAAAAGCCAGTGATATGGAAATGGAGCTACCAAATAGCGGATTTACTAATTCTGCAACTCTATGTTTTCATATGCAAATCACTGTGTTCTTTGTAAAAACGAGTTTTAGTTGTCAGATTTTGATATAGGCGGAGCTGGTATTTTCCTTTTCCTAGCCTCATCCTTTTAGTGCACTTCATGTTACTCATATTTCCATGTAAAAGAACTATAATAAGACTTAAGAAAAAGGCTTTGAAATTATATCTTTTGAATGGTAGTGTGTTGTTTAAACATTGGACTTTTTTTTCTTTTTCAAATTTTTATACATCTACTCTTTTTTAGAAACTCCCTAAGTTCCCAAGTTTATTTCTATAAATTTACAAGTAAAACATGAAATACAAGAAAAACTTGTGAACATTCAAAAATATTGTTTGAATATTTTTATTGTATCATTCGACCTATTGGAACAGACCATCGTTACAATCGCCTTTATATTACAATAGTAGAACACTCACTACTATAGTATCAACTTGTCATAAAACTCATAATACAAAAATTAAAATATTTTTTTATAAAATAAATTATTTTACAAAAACTGTAAATACAATTAACTCATCTGAAAATTCTCTACTTCTAGAGACTCTAAATATTATGAAGGTAACTTATCTTGAATTATGCACTAATACTTAGTCAGCTTCTTTTAGCTCAAATTGTAAAGTATTTAAAATGGAGTTACACCACTCTCTGCCAATGCTGAGTAGTGTGTCACGCACCTTTCATATGGCATTCACTAAACTACTTTTAGAAAGAGTGTCTTTCTAGTATACTCTAAGGTATAAACCATCTTTAGCCATCGTTTGATCAATATCTGTACACCGCTATATCACTCCAATATCTTGGATATATAAGATAAAAATATCTTTCCATTATTACCTCACCTTCAAAATATTCCTTAGTACCCCACATTTCCCTTCCGTGTAGGCGTGTGTACCGGCATCATTTCACATTTGTCACAAACACAATCAATATAGTACATCACAATATAATTTCCTTAAATGTTGATTTGCTATATGGAAAATCCCTCTAAAACATAATAAATATGATTTTGGCATAGGGATTAGCATGCTATCTAGCCAACTCCTCTAAGCCCAGGTTATATTCAAGTAGTTATGTAACACTGAAAATTTCAAATCTAGGTTAAGCCCACTTAAACCAGAAACTGTTGTTGAATCGAGAAGTGAAACCCAAGAACAGAGGGTTGGAAGTAAATTGGGTTATATACTTATTAAAACCCAAAAAAAAATGAGCAAATGGGTAAGCACACTAGAATACCCTCAAAATACCTATAAGGACCATGAATCGAGGGGCAGAAAATGCCCGAGTGAAAACTGGCCCAAATCGGGATCAAACTGATTTATGGGTAAAGACCCCTGATTTTTAAGAGGATCTAAACAACTTATAAAAGAGAAGATCTTTAGTACAATCAAGAGAGAATGAGAATAAAGGTTTTTAGAAAAATGGATTAGGCCTAGAACCAGTCGAATCAGAGTTGAATCAACCACCAAATGATTGAAACGACTCAAAGCGGTAAAATCCCTCAATTTTTAGAAGGGGATAAATAAATCATAATGGGCTAGTTTTTTAGTCCATTAAATAGAAACTTGAATAAAGAATTTTTAGGCATTTTTATTAGACCAAGAACTGGTCAGAAAAATGGGTGAACCAACCATGAAATGGCCAGACTAATTGAGGAATTTGTTGGAAACTGGTTTGCTACAATGCAAACTGGTCGGTGAGCAACATCAAGTGCACGCATGCGCCACACACTATGGAGGCATGCGTGTCATCTTCCCTGCCCAACTTCTAACCCGAATGAGGATGAAAAACTCGATTTCACCAAGTGAAAAATCCAAAACCAACCGTGTAAACCTCGTTCTCACATAATAAGAAAGCCTAATTTAGGAACTGAAAAATTTCGAGTGAAAAACATGGAGCAAAGAGAACCGAAATTAGTAATTAAGAGTCAAAACAAGAAATTGGAAAATCCTAAGTGGCCAATAAATACCCAAAAATCATGGAAAGAAACCATGGAAGAAATTGGGTGTGAATCGGACCGATTTAGGGCAAACTGGACCTGAACCAAGAGGATTCCCATGGTGAAGATCCTTTGAAAAAATGGCCAATTAGAAGAGGAGACATGAGAGACGGAGTCTGTCATAAGGAATAGGCACCCTCAACTGTTCAATGTGTAAACGTTTTGATGAAAAAACTCTTAAAAGATGGGGAGAGTTGTAAACCTTATTCCATCGTGGGGAGATGGGGGAGCGATTAGCAGCATGATAGGGAGCAATTGCCCAAGTTTGAGCAGTCAATTTGATGAATCCAAGAATTAGGGTAAAAATACAATAAATTAAGGAAATTTGGGTGAAATTGAGGGTTTTGGAAATTTGGGGGCCGAATTACAAATAATGAAAAGCTGAGGACTTGAATGGAAATAGAGAGAAATTAGGGACCCATAAG
Source organism: Trapa bicornis (assembly GCA_030064425.1). Lineage (NCBI taxonomy): Eukaryota > Viridiplantae > Streptophyta > Magnoliopsida > Myrtales > Lythraceae > Trapa > Trapa bicornis. The sequence goes on along the minus strand of CM057761.1, from coordinate 8,180,252 downwards.
GGAAAATGAAAACCTTAGGGACCTAATTGATGATAAATGGACATTAGGAACCTAATAGCAAAATTTTGAGCTTTAGGGACCTAATCGTAATCACGATATAATTAAGGACCAAATTTCGATACGAAAATTATGGGATCTTCCCTACAAATTTTACTAATATGAATGCTCGGACTGTACAGGACAAGTAGTTTTAGGATCATGCATGAGAGTGCGTGGTCGGCCAAGACACCGTTGGGAACAAGTTACACCACCCTGGGTGAGCGGGTTTAGCATCATGCCTGGTTAGGCTAATGAATATAGTATTCCCGAATTGAAAATAGTTTTTTTCCATGACTGCCCTCCACTAACGAACTGTCCTAATATTGTATGGAACATGCAATAGTCGGGTTAATACCGTTTGAGTAGGCCCAATGCCAATGGGCTCAAGCATAAGCCCGTAGATAAAAAAGACTTTTGTGCTTGAAAGCTCTCATAAAATTGGATAATTGTGTGTGATTTAGTTACCGTGCCAAAGCCAAACAAACGAACTCGTTGGGTTGGTAGCTACTGAGCTGAAGTTAGGTCATCGAACTCGATGGACTAGTAGTTATGGAGCCAAAGTTGGGTTGTCAAGTTCGTTGGGCTAGTAAAACCAAAGATGACGGTTGTATCTAATGAAAACTATTGATTGTGCATGCATGAGATGCAAAACTATCGAGACACCTGATATGGGGTAATTATGGTTCTGAGGGCTGATGGATGACTCATGGAGCATAAGGGTAGTCCATCATCCAATATGTCAACAAGCTCCGGGAGCTTCATGGGCACTGAGATTGAGGTCAGAGGGGGAGGAGGTCTCGTCCCACATTATGGACATGAAGTACGGCTCGAGTTTGAGGGTTGAACAACTGATGCCCTCTCAAACTTAGGGTAGAAGTCATAAACTTCTATCAGGGTAGACGATAAAGACGCTCTGATCCACAAGTAGAACCATTAAGGACGGTTCTACGAACATGTGATCCCTTTTTGTGATAAAAGGGCATGTGATTGTGTGACCACCCAATTCCATGAACAACACATTAGAAGGATGGGAAAATGATGATGCACTACGAACTAATGAGAAGCCCAAAAAATCTATCTTTAAGATTTCCCGCTCATTGAGTTAAAAGACTCACCCTCCCTCCCCCCTCCTTTAACATTTTTTTTCAAGAAAGAGACAATCATCAAAGAACTTCCCTTGCTAAGTCTCTAAACTCAAGTACTATTAACACTATCAGTTTTGTATAATGTCATTCTAGGGAACAATGGTAGACAATACACCTGACTCTTCACGATTTGGGGAGGAGTGATTCCTTGAGGTCAAGGCGAGTGACAAGTTGTTTACAAGGTTCTGACCAAACAAGGTCGGGGCATGACACAGTAGGATTTATGTCATTGAATCTAATTAGATCGATGACGTAATATTACTCATATACCAGATAGCATGAGCTGCTTAAAACTATTTTATGAAATATATTCCCCCTTGTAGCTTGAACCTTGCTAAAAAATATTTTTGGAAATATATTCCTCACAAGAGCTTCAACATTGCTTAGAAATTTTACCATTTGGATTTAATGTTGTGAAAACATTTTCAAGGATGAAATCTATATCCATTCCCCGATGTAGGAAATGGGCCGAGCCCATGGTCAAGGGAAATGGATTAAATCCATAATTTGAGAAGTGGGCCCAAAACCAACATTTTAAAAAGTAGTGGGCCCAAAGCCAACATTTTCAAAAGTATTGGGCCTAATGCCATATTTTAAAAACTTGTGAAAGTGGTCCCAGTGCCAATGGAAATGGGCCTTGTCCCGTAAATAATTTTGATTATAAATTTGGAGCATGTTAAAAAACTTAAATCAAGTGATTTTTTGTGAAATGGTCTAGACCTAGTAAATACTAACGAGCTAGAGGCGATTCTTGTAAACCCCGTCCCTTTGTAGATAAGAAAACTGGGAAAAGAACCGGTCGTACCAAAAGGGAAAACTGAGCTAGTTCACAAACCATAATCGATAGAGAAAGGATAAAATGGGAAATTTTCAAATCTCGAGTGACACAAAGAGTCATAGAAACCTTGGGACAAATTGGAAGAGAAAACTAGATCAGTTCAGGTGCACCAGACTTGAACCGAATTGAACCATCATTGAACCGATTGCTAAATTCATTTTTCTAGGTGGCTTAAAATATTCAAATTGGGGAATTGAAGCCACCATTAGATAAAAAATGAATTTAGAAAATTTAATTTTGAGAAAATCGGTCAACTCGGGTCTAAACCGGTCGGTTTAAGCATTAAACCCGGTCAGACCGGTACGGTCTGGTTTAGAACGGTATCATCTTCTTACTTCAAATGACGACACTATTCATTCAATGCATGAACGAACAGCGCTAACAAAGAGAGAAAGTCCCTATTTAGGGTGTTTTAGGGCGAGGATAAGCTTGACCAAGATTTGAAACGGTCGGGCAGAGAGTCCTCGAGCTCCCTATATAAAGTGCCCCTCTCCATTCATCCTCATCACACCTGAAATCTCCATTCTCTCTTAATTGCTCAATTTTTCGGCAAAGCTCGAACCAGAGCTCCGACTTGGGCAGCTTTCTTAAATTCAGAAGGTGAGGTTGGGTTCTTTAGACTCCGGGGGAAGTCAACTATCTGATAGTAACCTCAGTTCAATTCGAGAACCATCGGAGAAGCGCCGGCAAAATCAAACAGTGAAACAGCTCCAAAGGATCGAAGCTAACCTATTTCGGCCAAGCTGAAATCAGCCAAATTCATCCCTCCTCAGGCTAAACCAAGCCCTCCCAACCTCCCTACAGCCATCAAATGACCTCAACTGAGCTGAAAGGTAAGCCAATTTGCCCTTCCTCAATCGTTGTAGGTCAGAGTTAGAGAGAGAAACTACGAAATTTCACTGACGAAATTATCCTTCGATTAGAGTTCAATTGTAGGAATTCTTGATCCTAAAAGGTACCTCAGGAAAAGAGCTACCTTCCCCGATAGAGAACTTGGACTGCTGCACCTCCGACGGTAAGCTTTCGAAGTTTTCTCTCTCTTCGCACAATTTTCTAGCAAAGCTTCGTTTGAGCTCAATTCAGACCTAAATGATGTGGTTCAAAGCTCAATTGAATCGTATGAAGTATAGGAACTGATCCATATCTTCAATTAGAGCGATTAACCCTGATTGAATGGCCAATTTGAAGAAATTAAATTTGGTCAGTTTGAAGGGGAGAAATTAGGGGAAAATTGGGGATTTCGTAAAATTAAGGGACCATTTTGTAATTTCCCAAAATTTAGGACCAATTGGCCATGAAAAAGATGTTGGAGACCAATTGGTCAATTTTTGGAATATTTGGGGCCAAATTTACCTTTTTTGTAAAGTAGCAGCAAAATTGTAATTTTTGAAAAGTTGGGGACCAAATTGGAAATTTAGAAAACTTGAGCCCCTTAAACAATTTTGATTAAATTGAGGACCGAAAGTGAATTTTTGGAAGTTTTGGGACTTAATTTGTGTTATGCCCAAACCCAATTTGGTCGGATCCACGTGAAAACCAGCCACTCTCCTAGTTTATAAAAGGTTTTTCCCTTCTATAAACCGTGAGGAGTAAGGCGTCATTTTCACCTGTATATTTCCTGCAATAATATTAATCAAAACTAAATATAAAGTTTACATACATGTTTTAAGGTTCAGCCACAAAGAGATCTTTAAAGTTGGTTTCCCTTGGTTTCCTGAAAAGGGGTAAAACGAGGGAGTGAGTTTGACAACTCAATGAATGGGTTGGGTGCGAGTTTTCACAAAAATCAATTTTAATCGGAGTGTGCCAAGCTCCTTATTTTCTTTTAAATCATTATTTCCTCAAGTTCGGGTTTTCAAAATATTTTTCCAAGGTTTACCAATTCTTTTCTAAGGATTCTCAAATCCTTTCCAAGGTTTTCATAACATCTTTCCCATTTCCATATTTGGTGTGTTTCACAAACAACACATGCCCTTCATTAGGAAGGGTACACACACATATTCGCAAGATGCAGTTACGCCGACTGCACCCACTTGTGGAACGAAGCGTCTTTACCGTCCACCCTGATAGAAGTCCCTGACTTCTACCCAGAGTCTAAGTGAACATCTCCGATGTTCAACCTTCAAACCTAAAATACTTCGTGTCCATATGAGGATAGAGACCTCATCCCAACCCCACCTCGGTCTCATGTGCGTGAAGCTACGTTGAGCTTCCCTGACTACTGGCATGACAAACTGCCCTTATATCCACCATGTCATCTAGTAGTTCCTAGGATGCATCACTACCCCTATTGGGCATCTTGGTGGTCTTGAACCTCTAGTGCATGCATAAACAAAATTTTTTCATAAAGCCATATTATCTTTGGTGCCACTGGTCCAATGGCCCCGACCCTCAACTTGACCTGCAGTTGTTTGTCTAAACTAGTCTGTCAAATGGGTCTTGTCACACTACCGCCACTCCAACAAATATGTCGGTCCTATCTTGGTATCATGGCCAAATCACATCATTCATTAAAATTTTCATGGCTTAACACCATATTTGTTTACGAGCTCCTACTCATGCCAACTGCCCTTGGGCCTACTGTACGAGATTTTCAAAAAATTGGGCATCTTAGCCCCCAAGTTCCAAGACTGAGGCGTCAAGACTAACTGAGCTATTCGAGCTCCCGTCAAGAAGGTCTCCCAAAATTTTTAAGTAGTGGCACAAAGTCAGGGGAGAACACTTTTGACAAAAATAGTTTTCTCTCATCGATCAGGCCAACTGGATGTGATGACATCTCCGCTTACAACCGATAAATGAGTTTTCCACTTCCTTCCAGGAAATTCGTCATACCAATCGAGTATGCTCTACTTATAACCATTAATTAGTTTTTCCATGTAGTTTCCACATCACCCCATCTAGGTATGATGTTAAAATTCCATTTAGTAGTGGTTTTTCATTCTGAGGTACTCATCATCCTAGCCAGATATGATGTGAAAATTCCCACTCACCCGATAGTGCAGTGTATTCCTCTTATTTTGCTCTTTGCCTCCACGCAAGCTTATATTTGCTGGCGTTCCTGGTCCCTCGTATGCCTACACGATTTGAACATCCTTGTTCATTATCATTTGGCCTAATAGCCTTCATTCATCACGAATGAAAAAAATGCCCAAACTTTTAATTATTTGCATTTAGGTCCCTAAAATTCTTTTTCTTTAACTTTAGGTTCCTAATGCCAATTTTCCCCAAATTGAGTCCTGAAACTTTCAAAATTTCACTTTAGGTTTGTAATTTATCTAAAATCCCAACAAGGGTTCAATTTTCCCAAATTTCCAATTTGGTCCCCAAATTTCTAAAAATTACCATTTGCCCCTACTTTGCAAAAATGGCAACTTGACTCCAAAAATTCAAAAAATCGACAAATTGGTCCTCCAACATCTTTTTTTATGGCCAATTAGCCTTCAATTTTGGGAAATTGCACTTTGGTCCCTCAAATTTTCGAAATCCCCAATTTTCCCCAAAATTTTCCCTCAATTCCCCCCTTTCAAATTGGTCGAATTTGATTTCATCAAATTGACCATTCATTCAGGTTTAATTATTAAAATTGAAGGTAAAACTAAGTTCCTACACTTCCACATGATTCAGTGAAACTTTGAATCACATCATTTGGATCTGAATTGAGCTCAAACAGACCTTCTTCAGAAAACTAGACGTAGAGAGAGAAAGCTTCGAAAGCTTACTGTCGGGGGTGCGACGGTCCGAGCTTTCAATCTAGGCATATAGCTCTTGTCCTGTGTTTACTCATAGGATCAAGAAGCGCATCAATTCATGTCGAATTGAGGAAGAATTTGGTTAGTGAATTTTTGCTAGTTCTCTCTTTAACACTGATCAGAAATTACAGCGGGGAGCCAAATTGACTTATCTTTCCGCTCTAATCCAATCATATGAGGGCTGTTGAAGTGTTGGGAGAGCTTGGTTTGGCCTGAGAATTGCTCAAATTGGCCATTTTTAGCTTGGTCAAAATAGGGTAGCTTCGGTCCGCCGGAGCTTCTTCACTATTCGATCACACCAGCATTTCTCCGGTGATCCTCGGAGCAATGGAGACTACCGTCGAGTAGCTGACTTCTCCCCGAATCTAAAGAACACAACCTCACCTTCTTTGGCTCAAAAAAGCCCTAATGCTCAAACGGTGCTTCTTCGGAAAACTAGACTTAGAGAGAGAAAGCTTCGAAAGCTTACCGTTGGGGGCGCGACGGTCCGAGCTTTCGATCAGGGCAGATAGTTCGTGTCCTAAGGTTTCTCCTTAGGTGTGAGGAGGATGAATGAGGAGTAGCTCTTTATATAGGGAGCTAGGGGACTCCTTGGTCGTACGATTGGCACCTTTATGATGGTCATTCATTACATGAAACTCCCTAAATGGAGACTTTTCATCTTCGTCGGCACTGCTCAATTTTTTTGCGAGTGAACAGTGCTGTCATCTAAAGGAAGAAGATGACACTCTTCCGAACCGGACTGGGCTGGTCCGAACCGGGTTCAATGCTTAAATAGGCCAAAATTAAAAATTTGTAAATTCATCTAAATTCATTCTCTATCCAATGGTGATTCAATTCTCCAATTTGAATTTTCTAAGCCAACTAGAAAAATGAATTTAGAAACTAGTTCAATAGTGGTTCAAACAGTTCACCTAAACCAGTTTGGTTTTCACTTCTAATTCATCCTAAAGTCATTTGTAAACCTTGTCCTTTTGAATTAAGGAAAAACAGGTAAAAGAATCGGTCAAACCGAGTGAGAAACACTGAACCAGTTCACAAACCGATCATCACGGAACGAGAAATTTGGGAAATTTTAACTCCCGAGTGAACCAAAGGATTCATTAAACCATGGAAAAGATACTTAGAACAAATTGGAAGAGAAAAACCAGACCGGTTCAGGTGAACCGGATCCAACAAAATTGAACCAGTTTATGATCTAACAAAATCAGAACTGATAAAGAAAGGGAATACTGTGAAATTTATGGATCCCAAGTGACATAAAGAGTCATAAAAATCATGAAAAAGGACTTTAGGATGAATTGGAGATGAAAACCAAACTGGTTTAGGTGAATCGAATCCAAACCTAATTGAACCGGTTTGGACTGGTTTGAACCACTATTAAACCAGATGCTAAATTCATTTTTCTAGGTGGCTTAAAAAATTCAAATTTGAGATTTGAAGCCACCATTGGATAGAAAATGAATTTAGATTAATTTAGAAATTTTTAATTTTAAAAATTTTGGTCGAATCAGGGGTGAATCGACCAATTTAAACTTTGAACCCGGTTCAGACCAGTACGGTATGGTTCAGAACAGTGTCGTCTTCTTCCTTCACTCGCAAAAAAATTGCGCAGCACCGATGAAGCTGAAAAGTCTAATGCTAGGGAGTTTTTGGCAATGAATGACCACCATTAAGGCGCCAATCGGACGATCAAGAAGTCCCCAAGCTTCCTATATAAAGAGCCCCTCCTCATTCATCCTCTCCACACCCAAAAACTCCACTCTCTCCCAACTGCTCCAATTTTCGGAGAAGCTCAAAATAGAGCTCCGACTTGGGCATTTTTTTAGCCAAACAAGGTGAGGTTGGGTTCATTGGATTTGTGGTGAAGTCATCTACACACCTGTAGTCTCCATTTGCTCCGAGGGTTGCTGGAGAAACGCCGTCGTGATCGAACAGTGAAGTAGCTCCGGTGGACTAAAGCTACCCTGTTTCGGCTGAGCTAAAATTGGCCAATTTGAGCCATTCTCATGCCAAACCAAGCCCTCCCAACACCTCCACAACCCTCATATAGCTGAATTAGTGCGAAAAGGTAAGCCAATTTGGCTCCCCTTTGTAAATTTCGATCAGTGCTAGATAGAGAATCGATAGAACTTTGATAACTAAATTCTCATTAAATTTGGCATCAATTGATGCAATTCTTGATCCTAGGAGGAATCTTAGGAGAAGAGCTATCTACCTAGATGGAAAGTTCAAACTGTCGTGCCCCCGACGGTAAGCTTTCGATGCTTTCTCTCTCGAAGTCCAGTTTTCTGGAGAAGCTCCATTTGAGCTCATTCCTATACCAAATCATGCAATTCAAAGTGCAATTGAATCGTATGAAGATGTAGGAACTCTAATATAACTTCAATTTCAACAATTAAAGTCATTTGTTTGGTCAATTTGATGAAATCAAATTCTGCAGAGTTAGGAGGTTGAAATTGGGGGAAATTTTGGGTGATATTTGGGAATTTTGAAAATTTGAGGGACTAAAGTGAAATGTTATAAAATTGAGGACCAATTAGTTATGATAAAGATGTTGAAGGATCAATTGGGTAATTGTAAAATTTTTGGGGCAAAACTTACCATTTTTGTAAAGTATGGGCAAAATGGTAATTTTGGAAAAGTTGAGGGACCAAATTGGAAATTTGAGAAATTGAATACCTTTTTGTGAAATTGAATAAATTGAGGTCAAAAGGTGAATTTTAAAAGTTTTGGGACTCTATTTGAGGAAAAATCGACATTAGAGACTTAAAGTTAAAGAAAAATATCTTTAGGGATCTAATTGTAAATAAATGAAAAGTTTGGTTTTCTCATTTATTTGAAATGAATGAAGTCTATTAGGCCGAAGGATAATAAACAATGATGTTCATATCGTGTAGGAACATGAAGTACCGGGAACGCTAGCAAGGACAAGCTCACGTGAATACAAAGAATCGGTCGAGAGGAATTCACTACATTAATGGGTGAGTGGGAATTTATTATCATACCCAATCGGGATGATAAGCACCTCAAAAATAAAAACCCACTGATAGGTGGTATTTTAATCATCACACCTGAGAGGAGTGATGTGGAAATCAAGCAGAAAAATTATTTAACGGTTGTTAGTAGGTCATACCTGCCTTGTATGATGAAACTTCCTCGAAGGAAGTGGAAAACCCGTTCATCAGTTATGAGCAGAGATTTCCTCATACTCGGTTGGTATTGTCATGCCCCAACCCAGTTTGGTTGGATTCCCATGATCAACCCGGCACTCTCCCGGTTTACTAAGGGTTGCCCCTTGTTTATAAATTGGGATGAGTAAGGCGTTCTTTAGACCTGCACCTTTCTTGGAATAACATAATTCAAAACTGTATAAAATTTTAAGCTAAACATACCTATCTTATAGGCGTATTAACTAGTGGTCTTTAGGGTAGGCTTTTCGGAGTTACCTAAAAGGGATATAAGGGAGGGGGTGAGTATAATAACTCAGTGAGTGGGTTTTCAAATTTTTTTGTTTTAGGAAAAATATTTGATTCGGAGTGTGCTAGCTTCTTATTCTCTTTTAAAAACCTTTCATTTAAAATTTCGATTTTCATCACCATTTCTTATTAACCATAGTGTGTCATCACCCAACACACATCCTTCATCATGAAGGTCAAACATACAATCGCCGGCCAGCCCGTCCACTGAACCCACTTGTGGTGTCAGAGCGACTTTACCGGCCACCAAGATAGAAGCACGTCCACTTCTACCTTGAGAATGAGTGGATGTTCGCGACATCCAACCCTCAATCCAGTAACAATTCTTCATATTCCTATGAGGATAGAGACCTCATCTCAACCCCACCCCGGTCTCGTGCGCTTGAAGCTACGTTGAGCTTCGCAAGGCCTCTTGGTACGACTAACTGCCTTTATATCCACTAGGTCATCCAAGGCCCTAGGACACATCACTACCCCTCTTGGGCGTCTTGAAGGTCACGTAACACAGTGCATGCACAATCAAAGTTTTCACATCATTCCATATAATCTGTGGTGCCAGTGGTCCAACAGCCCTGACCCTCAACTCAACATGCAGCTGTTTGTCTTGACTAGTCCAAAGACCTGTCATGTCGCACTGCCGCTAGTTGACTGATTATGTTGGTCTTGTCTTGGTACCATGGCCAAATAATTCAATTACTCAATTTTTCTTGGCATATAATTCATGTTTGTTTACGAGCTCTTGCTCGTGCCAACTGGCCTAGGGCCCACTATTCGAGATTTTCAAAATTGGGCATATTAGCCCCAAGTTCCAAAACTGAGGCCTCCGACCTAATAGAGATATTCGAGCTCCCATCAAGAAGGTCTCCGAAATTGTTTAGGTAGTAGCACACAGTCAGGGGAGAGCACTTCCGACAAAATCTATTTTTCAACTATCCATCATACCAACCGAGTATGAGAACATCTCCGCTCATAACCGATCAACGGATTTTCCAGTTCCTTCGAGTAAGTTTTATCATACCAACCGAGTATGATCTACTTACAACTGGTAAGTAGTTTTTTCGCGTGTTTTTCACATCACTCCTCTTAGGTGTGATGTTTAAAATACCACTTAGCAGTGGGTTTTCATTTTCGAGGTGTTTATCATCCCAACCGGGCAGGATATAAAAATCCCACTCACCTGCTCGTGCAATGAAATTCCACTTAGTGGGTTTTCGTCCCTAGCAACCTTAACTTCAGTTGGAGTTCTCGATGTCTCATGTTCCTACATGAAGTGAACATCGTTGTTCATTATCATCTGACTTGATCACCTCATTCAGTATGAATGACTAAATCCACAATTTTTCCAATCTTTGCAAATTGGTCCCTAATGTTATTTTTCCTTTTACTTTAGGCCCCAATTGCCGATTTTTTCCCAAATTGAGTCCTAAAACTTTTAAAATTCCTCTTGGGACCTTAATTTACTCAATTTCATAAAAAGGGATTCAAGTTTCCCAAATTCTCAATTTGGCCCCCAAATTTGCCAAAAATTACCATTTTGCCCTTCATTTACTAAAAATGGTAAGTTTTACCCCAAACATTCTAAAATTGCTCAATTGATCCTCTAACATTCTTATCATGCCCAATTGACCCTCAATTTTATAAAATTGGATTTCAGTCCTTCAAATTTTCAAAAATCTCCAATTTTCCCATAATTTTAACTTTCTAACACAGTCGAATTTGATTTCATTAAATTAACAAATCAAATGAGTTTAATTGTTGAAATTGAAGTTTCTATACCTTCATATGATTCAATTTCACTTTTAATCGCACGATTTGGTGCCGGAATGAGCTCAAACAGTGCTTCTCCGGAAAACTAGACTTAGAGGAAGAAAGCTTCAAAAGCTTACTGTGAGGGGCGTGGCAGTTCGAGCTTTCAATCAAGTCAGATAGTTCATGTCCTGAGGTTTCTCCTATGATCAAGAATTGCATAAATTGATGCTAGATTGAGTTAGAATTTCATCATAGAAGTTCTATCGGTTCTCTCTCTAGCACGGGTTGGAAATTTTAGAGGGGAGCTGAATTGGCTTACCTTTTCATGCTAATTCGGCCGTGGGAGGGCTGAAGAGGTGTTGGGAGAGCTTAGTTTGGCTTGAGGAAGGCTCGAATTGACCGATTTTAGCTCAGCCAAAATAGTTCAGCTTCGATCCGTCGGAGTTGCTTCACTGTTCGAACACGCTGGCGCTTCTTTGATGACTCTTAGAGCAAATAGAGACACAGGCATGTAGCTAACTTCTCCCTGGTTCTAAAGAACTCAACCACGCCTTCTTTGGCTCAGAAAAGACCCTATATTGGAGCTCTGGTTCAAGCTTTATTGAAAAACTAAGAAGCTGAGAGAGAATGGAGTTTTTAGGTGTGGAAAGGATGAATGAGGAGGGGTTCTTTATATAGGAAGCTCATGGACTTCTTGGCCATCCAATTGGCACCTTAATGGTGGTCATTCATTGCCTGAAACTACTTGGCTAGAGACTTTTCGGCTTTGCCAGCGCTGCACGATTTTTCAGCGAGTGAACAGTGCTGTTATTTGAAGGAAGAAGACGACATTGTTCTAAATTAGACCAGACCGGTCGGAACTGGGTTCAAAGCTTAAACCGGCCGGTTCACCCCCAATTCGACCGAATTTTTCAAATCTAAAAATTTCTAAATTCATTTTCTATCCAATGGTGGTCTAAAAATCACAAATTTGAATTTTTTAAGCCACTTAGAAAAATGAATTTATAATCTGGTTCAATAATGGTTCAAACCGGTCCAAACCGGTTCGGATTTGATTCACCTAAACTGGTTTGGTTTTCATCTCCAATTCATTCTTAAGTCCATTTCCATGACTTTTGGGACTCTTTGGGTTACTCAGGATCCATAAATTTTGCGGTTTACCCTATCTTTATTAGTTTGGGTTTGTAGATTGACTCGGTTTTCAATTTGAAAATGACCAGTTCTTTCCCCGGTTTTCTTATTATCAAAGGACGGGGTTTACAAGTATGATGGATAGTTGAAAAGTATATTTTGTCAGAAGTGCTCTCCTCTGACTGTGTGCCACTGCTTAAACATTTTGGGAGACCTTCTTGATGGGAGCTCGAATTGCTCTATTAGGTCGAAGGCCTTGGTTTTGGAACTTAGGGGCTAATATGCCCGATTTTGAAAATCTCGAAAAGTGGGCCCTAAGCCAGTTGGCACGAGTAGGAACTTATAAACAAATATGATTAATATGCCATGAAAAATTAAGTAATGATTTGTTTGGCCATGGTACCAAGACAGGACCGACATACTCAATCAACTAGCGGCAGTGCAACATGACAGGTCTCCGGACTAGTCAAGACAAACAATTGCAGGTCGAGTTATGGGTCAGGGCCATTGGACCAGTGGCATCACTGATTATATGGCATTATGTAAAAAACTGTTGATTGTGCATGCACTATATTACGGGATCTTTAAGATGTCCAAGAGGGGTAGTGATGCGTCCTAGGGCTCTAGACGACGTGGTGGATAAAGGGCAGTTAGTCGTACCAGAAGTCTTGTGAAGCTCGACATAGCTTCATTGCACAAGAGACCAAGGTGGGGACATGATGAGGTTTCTATCCTCATACGGACACAGAGTATTTTTGGTCTAAGGGTAGGACATTAGAGATGTTCATTTAGACTTCGAATAGAAGTTAGAGACTTTTATTAGGGTGGATGGTAAAGATGCTACGATCCACAAGTGGGTGCAGTCGGCATAACTGCATCTCGTGAATGTGTGTGTGATCCCTTCATGATGAAGGGTGTGTGATTTGTGAAACACACTGAATATGGAAATGGGAAAAAGGTTATGAAAACCTTAGAAAGGATTTGAGAATCCTTGGAAAATAATTGGTAAACCTTGGGAAAAGGTGTTGAAAACCAGAATTTGACGAAAGAAGGTCATAAAAGAAAATAAGGAGTCTGACACACTCCAATTCAAACTCTTTTATAAGGAACTCATTTTTCAAACACCCATTCACCGAGTTGTCGAACTCATCCCCTCCCTTTACCCCTTTTCAGGAAAATAAGGTAAAACCAACCTTAAAGATTTATCGATAGCCAAACTTTAAGGCAGGTGTGTAAAATTTATATTCAATTTTGATTAATGTTATTCCAGGAAAGGTACAGGTAAGAAGGATGCCTTACTCCTCACTATTTAGAAGAGGGGAAAACATTGAATAAATCGGGAGAGTGGCAGGTTGTTCACGAGAATTCGAAAAAATCGGGTCGGGGCTTGACATCATTTCTCATAACTTTTGTGACTGTTTTGGTCACTCGATATTTATAAATTTTCCGGTTTGCCCTTTGTCTATCAATTACGATTTATAAATCGACTCGGTTTTCTCTTTGGAAATAACCGATTCTTTTCCCGATTTTTCTTATTATCAAAGGACGGTGTTTACAACTCTCCCCTCCTTTTAGGAGTTTTGTCCCCAAAACTAGATTAACATTCTTTTCCTAGGGAATAATTTCCCTTCATGTCCACTTGAGGTTTGCTTGACATGCTAACATTTCGTTTGTTCTTTCACTTAGCCACTTTTAAACATGCACCTAAGGAACTTCTTTTCCTTTCCACTATTTACTCTTTCCACGGAGTTTATCATAACTAGACTAGTCTTATCCACTATTCCAAAGGCACATCTTTAGGTTCACTTCTCCCTCTACTTAAGGCAAGATTCTTCCTCTTGGGGTTCTTGCCCAGGTCTTCAGGATTGGGAGTTCCAAAATGCCCAATCATTCCCGTGTCTAGGTATTCTCTTGATCGTTGAAACCCTTATCTCGGGATTCTTTCGAGCATTACGTACTTATTTTTATGAGTTTTCAGTGTTATCCCCATTCGTCCTATTTCAACATTTCCTCCATCCATTATTTATTACAACTTCGGTCCCACTTAGGTTTGACCTCGTCATGCTTATTAACTTACTGTCCCTTACTTAAGTCACATTTTTCCTCGATAATATTGGGCTTACGTGTCCCTTACAGCATGACATGTTAAAACATCTATCTCTATCCATCAGATTTCTATAGCACCTTCTTTAAGGTCATTCTCAACCTTCCAACCTTTCAGGGATTGTATAACTTCATCCCTCTTTTTGTCTGGTAGTATTCATCGACTACCCTTATAGTTATCCAATCATCCTTCATGCCCTTGACGTAATGTCTTTCATAACCGTATCATTTTTCTTACCCACTCGTCCTTTCTCAACTTCCTTATTGCACTTTTTTTCTAGTTCCAACATTTGGGTTCTCTGATGACTTACTGATACACTAGGATTCTTCCCTTCTTATGTCCTTCCTCTTCTCTAACGTTGTCCTTTATTTAAGGACTTTCTTTTTTTTTCTTAATTCACTTTTATTTACTCACGACCATTTCATTATTCCAGTTGATCCCTTTCAGTCTATTTTTCTATTGTTTTGTTCAGGGAGTTCCCTTCTTACGGTTTCATTCTCCACTATGTTCCTCAGAGTATAGACTTTCATCTTAGGAACTACATGCTCAACCTTCTTACCATTTCTTAAAGGTTTCTTCCTTCATTTCCTTACACCTCCTTCTATATATTATGGCATTTGCCTACTTTGAATCCTTCCTCATCTTAAATTCCATTTCATTCCTTATTCCTTATCTGAGGAACTTCCGATTATTAGTCTTATCTCGTATACTCCACCCTATGCCCAGTTGTCCACACTTTATGCGAGTGTGGACCACAACCCGTCTTGATATTAGTGGTTGTCCCCCCTCCCCAACCACTTCTTGTTTGGAGAGCTTACTTCCCCAACGTTTCTCAGACGTTCTTTCCTTTATTTCTTATTATGGGTAGTCTACCCATTCTTACTTGTCACAGTATCTTTTGATACTAACTTCCTACTTACCCATTCCTTGGGTTTAACTTATTCCTTGGGTCCTCCTAATAGGCTTCCCTTGGTTCTTCCACCTTAACATGCGCTTCATTTACAAGTTCATCTCCTTGTCCCTCTTCACTTGGTTCCATTACCTCGCAGTTGGGTTACATATGCCATTCCAGAGTTTCTTTCCTTGGTAGGACTCTTTCCCTTTCTCCTGGAATTCCTTTTTCATTTGCTTTAGGGAATATCCACCCTTAGATGACATCCTTTGATGTCGTCCTCTCCTGTTTACCCTTATTATTGAAATCTTGCGGGCACATCTTTTGTACTCTATCCTCATCCTCACTTCTACCCCAGTACATGTCCATTTCTTTTAGGGAGAGCTCAAATCCTCCTTGTTTCAAGATCTCTTACTCATGTGAGAGGCTTACCTACTCTTCTCTTGGCTTGTGTTTGGTCATTAATTTGGCCATTGGTCTTTTTAAGGATTTCCTTCATCCTTTTTTTTTTCCAAATATTTGGCCTTTCCACCTCTCCCTTCTTTGTTGGAGCTTAAATTATGACCATCACAAGTATCAGTTCGTTAACTGCCTCGTTCCTACCATTCCTTTGGTCTAATTATCTTAGGGTAGTTGTTTCTCGAGTCTTCTTATCCTTAATGTCCATCCTATTGTCCTTTTTAGGGTGTAGTCCTTTCTACTTCCCGGTCTTCCTTAGGGCATCGTTTATTCTCCTTGATTATCTTGTTGTTATGACTTGCTTCCTTCCGCTATGTTGGTCCGAAACTTCTATTTAGCTTCACTGCTTTTTCCAAAGTGAGTTGTACTTGCCATCCTAAGATATCCCATTTGTCGTCAAATGCTTTGCAGGTCTTCTCTTGTGGAGGCGCTCCCTTCTTTACTCCTAAATGGCTAGAAATTTCTTCTTAAGGGAGAATTTTCTTCAGTTATACCTTGTTATGTTCGCGGTTTTATCGAGGTCCTACTTTCAGTCCTTTTTCCTTCCTGCCACTATGCTAGGATCTTGAAGAGTTTCCTCTTGAATGTGGTTGAAATTTCGAGCAGGAGTCGTGTTTATAAGGATGGTATCCATTCGGATTTCCTATAGCTATGGGGGCATAATTTTTTTTGGAAAGTATTGTTTTAAATCCTTGTGGTGTGAGACAGTCCTTCACTTCATGTCCCATTTCCCTTATACCTTGTAATAGGTCTTTTCCTTGCTCAATTATTACTCCAAGAGTTCTCCTAAACTCCTTAATTACCTTGACAATTTTCTTATCATGCCTTCTTTGCCCAATAATTCCCTTGATTTATTCCTTTATTTGGGATGGGAATCATTTTAGTCTCCATGGTGCCTAGGGAAATGCGAGTTTGTTTGGTTATTTTCCTTGGGCAATCTTCCTACAACTGAGGCACAATATCACATCATTTGAAAGATATGGTTTTAGGAACTTGGAGTTCTTTTATTAGTGAACAAGTAGTACAATATGTTGGGGTCTTAGCCCCATTACAAAACATTTTTACGAAATAGATGGGGAGCTACGGGGTCTTGACAAGTGTCCTCCTTGGTAAGGTTATAAGCCCTTGATGGCATTCATGGCCTTAGGCTTGGCTCCCTTCGTACTTAGGATTATGACCTAAATAGGTCCTGGTACCATCCTCCTAGATACTTCACACTAACGTCCCTTGATTATTTGGGACTTCTCGGGTAATTTAGGGTGATCTTCCTACAGGGACAGAATTTTGGTAATGCCGGTTCTAGTTTTCTTGGTTCCTCTCTTAGGAGCCATCTAAAAATTTTAAATTTTTTCTCTTAGTTACTATGTTATATAGTCTTAATAATGTATTCGAGGAAATAGACTCTAATACCACTCAAGTTGTCACGTCCCAACCCAGTTTGGTCGGATCCATGAGAACAACCTGCCACTCTCCTCGTTTATAAAAGGTTTTTCCCTTCTCTAAACCGCAAAAAGTAAGGTATTCTTTTCACCTGTATCATTCTTGTAATAATATTAATCAAAACTGAATATAAATTTTACATACCCATCTTAAGGTTTAGCTACATACAGATCTTTAAGGTTGGTTTCCCTTGGTTTCCTGAAAATGGGTAAAGGGAGGGGGTGAGTTTGACAACTCAATGAATGGGTGTTTGGTGCGAGTTTTCACAAAAATTAATTTTAATCGCAGTGTGTCAAACTCCATATTTTCTTTAAAATTATTATTTTCTCAAGGTCTGGTTTTCAAAACCTTTTTCTAAGGTTTACCAATTCTTTTCCAAGGATTCTCAAATCCTTTACAAGTTTTTCATAACCTCTTTCTCATTTCCATATTAGGTGTATTTCACTAACAACACACGCTCTTCATCAGGAAGGGCACACACACATATTCGTGAGATTTAGTTACGCCGAATACACCCACTTATGGATCGGAGCGTCTTTACCATCCACCCTGATAGAAGTCCCTGACTTCTACCCGGAGTCTGAGTGAACATCTCCGATGTTCAACCCTCAAACCCAAAATACTTTGTGTCCATATGAGGATGGAGACCTCATCTCGACCCCAACCAGGTCTCATGCACATGAAGCTACGTCAAGCTTCCTTGACTACTGGCATGACAAACTGCCATTATCTCCAACATGTCGTCCAATAGCCCCTAGGACACATCACTACCCCTCTTGGGGGTCTTGATGGTCTCAAACCTTAAGTGCATGCACAAACAAAAGTTTTTCATAAAGCTATCTTATCTTCGGTGCCACTGGTCTAACGACCCCGACCCTCAACTCGACCTGCAGCTGTTTGTCTAGACCAGTCCATCGATCGGGTCTTGTTGCACTCCCTCTAGTCCATCGAGTATGTCGGTCCTGTCTTGGTACCATGGCCAAATCACATCATTCATTAAAATTTTCATGGCTTAACATCATGTTTGTTTACGAGCTCCTGCTCGTGCCAACTCACCTTGGATCCACTATATGAGATTTTAAAAATATCGAGCATCTTAGCCCCCCAAGTGACATAACCGAGGCTTCTAGCCTAACTGAGCTATTTGACATAACAAGGTCTCCCAAAATCTTTAAGTAGTGGCACACGGTCAGAAAAGAACACTACTAACAAAAATATATTTTCACTTGTCGATCACGCTAATCGGGTGTGATAACATCTCCACTTACAACCGGTAAACGGGCTTTCCACTTCCTTCTAGGAAGTTCATCATACCAATCGGGTATAATTTACTTACAAATGTTAAGTAGTTTTTCTGTGTAGTTTCCACATCACCCCATCCAGGTGTGATGTTAAAATTCCACTTAGTAGTGGTTTTTCATTCTGAGGTACTCATCATTCCAATCGGGTATGATGTGAAAATTCCCACTCACTTGATAGTGCAATGTATTCCTCTTATTTGGCTCTTTGCCTCCACACAAGCTTGTTTTTGCTAGTGTTCCTAGTCCCTCGTGTTCCTACACGATTTGGACATATCATTTGGCCTAATTGTCTTCATTCCTCACGAATGAACAAAATGCCCAAACTTTTTAATTATTTGCATTTAGGTCCCTAAAGTTCTTTTCCTTTAACTTTAGGTCCCTAATGCCAATTTTCCCCAAATTGAGTCCCGAAACTTTCAAAATTTCACTTTGAGTCCTTAATTTATCCTAAATCCCAACACATGGTTCAATTTTCCCAAATTTCCAAAAATTACCATTTTGCCCCTACTTTTCAAAAATGGCAACTTGACCCCAAAAATTCCAAAAATCGACCAATTGTTCCCCCAACATCTTTTTTCATGGCCAATTAGCCCTCAATTTTGGGAAATTGCACTTTGGTCCCTTAATTTTTTGAAATACCTAATTTTCCCCAAAATGTTCCCCCAATTTCCCCCTTTCAAATTGGCCGAATTTAATTTCATCAAATTGACCATTCAATTTAGTTTAATTGTTGAAATTGAAGCTAAAATTGAGTTCCTACACTTCCACATGATTCAATAGAACTTTGAATCGTGTCATTTGGATTTGAATTGAGCTAAAATGGACCTTTGTTGGAAAACTGGACTTAGAGAAAGCTTCGAAAGCTTATCGTCAGGGGTGCGGTGGTCCGAGCTTTCGATCTAGGCAGATAGCTCTCATCCTGAGTCCTATGATCAAGAAGCACATCAATTCATGCCAAATTGAGGGAGAATTTGGTCAGTGAAGTTTCGCTGGTTCTCTCTCTAACATTGATAAAAAATTATAGAGGGGAGCCAAATTGGCTTATCTTTTTGCTCTAATTCAGTCGTATGAGAGCTGTTGAAGTGTTGGGAGAGCTTGGTTTGGCCTGAGAATGGCTCAAATTGGCCATTTTTAGCTCGGTTGAAATAGGGTAGCTTTGGTCCGCCGGAGTTGCTTTTCTATTCGATCACACCAACATTTCTTTGGTGATCCTTGGAGCAAATGGAGACTATCGTCGGGTAGCTGACTTCTCCCCAAATCTAAAGAACTCGACCTCACCTTCTTTGGCTAAAAAAAGCCCCAATGTCAGAGCTCTAGTTAGATCTTCACCAAAAAATGGAGTAGTAGGAAGAGAGACAAGTTTTCAGGTATGACGAGGATGAATGAGAGGATCTCTTTATAGAGAGAGCTTGGGGACTCCTTAGCAATCCGATTGGTGCCTTTTTGGCGGTCATTCATTGCCTGAAAGTCCTTAAACGGAGACTTTTCATCTTTGCCGGCACTGCTCAATTTTTTCAGTAAGTGAACAGTGTTGTCATCTAAAGGAAGAAGACGACACTGTTCCGAACCAGATCGCACCGGTCCGAACTGGGTTCAATGATTAAATCGGTCGGTTCAGGCCCGATTCATCCAAGTTTTTCAAACTTAAAATTTGTAAATTCGTCTAAATTCATTCTCTACCCAATGGTGGCTACAATTCTCCAATTTGAATTTTTTATGCCACCTAGAAAAATGAATTTAGAAACCACTTCAATAGTGGTTCAAACCGATTCAATCTGGTTTAGGTCCGATTCACCTAAACTAGTTTGGTTTTCACTTCTAATTCATTTTGAAGTCCTTTCTCATGACTTTTGTCACTCTTTAGGTCACTCAGGATATATAAATTTCCTAGTTTTCCCTTTCTCTATCGGTTACAATTTATAAACCGACTGGGTTTTCTCTTTGGAAATGGCTAGATCTTTTCTCGGTTTTTCTTATTATCAAAGGACGAGGTTTATAATTTGGGGTAACATTAGAACTAGGGACCTAAAGTCAAGAAAAATGAGCTTTAGGGACCTAAGTGCAATTAACTAACAATTTTCAGCCTAGTCGCTCATATGTGAGAAATGAAGGTTGTTATGCCAAACTATAATAGATAAGAGTTCCCAAATCATGTAGGAACACGAGAGACCAAAACACCAACATAGATAAGCTAGCGTGGAGGCGAAAAACCGATTGGAGAAGAATACACCACAGTTATCGGGTGAGTGGGCCTATTCACATCATACCCGGTTGGGATGATGGGCATTTTAGAAATGAAAAACCACTTATAAGTGGAATTTTTACATCATACCTCGTTGGGATGATAGGCAAATGGAGTTAAAACCTACTTTCCCTGTAAACCCTGCACTTTTGAGTTATGGAAAATCAGGAAAAGAACCGGTCAAACCAAGTAATAAAGCTGATACGGTTTACAAACCCGATCATTTGGGAACAAGCAATTTGGAAATTTACAACTTACGAGTGATCCAAAGGGTTTATTAAACCTTGGAAAAGAAACTTAACACAAATTAGAACAGAGAAACCAAATTGGTTTAGGTGAAAGAGAGTAGTGTGAGGGTGGGTGACCACCTGGGAAGTATGATTTTTTGTAACCCGAAATTTCGGTCAAAAATTTTTATAAGAATGTACGGCTTATCATAAATAGTCATAAATTACTATATATTTAATTATTGTAATTAATAACAATAATTTAATACCGAAATTAAATTATTGAAATTAATACCAATAATTTATGGCAATATTAATACTAGTAATAAATCTCTCCCATTTAATACATTGTTTTACACCTATATAAAGAGTTCATCCACATTCATTCTCCTCTAACCTCAACACTTCTCTCTCTCTCTCTCTCTACTACTCCATTTCCCGGTGAAGCTCGAACTAGAGCTTCGACTTGAACAAAGGTCGGGCTTTTTAGAACTGGGGGGAAGACAGTTATCTAATAGCAAACTCCAGTCAATCCGAGAATCGTTGGAAAAGCGCCGGCATGATAGAATAGTGAAGCAGCTCCGGCGGACCGAAGCTGCCCTATTTCAGCCAAGCTGAAATCAGCCATTTCAAGCCCTCCTTAGGCCAAACCAAGCCCTCCCAACACTTCCTCAGCCTTTCCACGGCCGAATTAAGACCAAAAGGTAAGTCAATTCAGCTCACCTTTACAATTTTCGATCGATGCTAGAGAGAGAGTCGACCGAATTTCAATGACGAAATTCTAATCCAATTCCGCATCAATTGATGTGATTCTTGATTCTAGGATGAACCTTAAGATGAGAGCTATCTGCCCAGATCGAAAGCTCGAACCGTCGTGCCTTCACCGGTGAGTAATCAAAGCTTTCTCTCTCTATAGTTAATTTTTCGACGAAGCTTCGTTTGAGCTCGTCCCGGCATTAAAACTTGCGATTCACATTTCTGATGAATCGTATGAACATGTAGAAACTCAATTTCAACTTCAATTTCAACAATTGGAAATGTTTGATGGATCAATTTGATTAAATCAAATTCGATTGTGTTAAGAAGTTGGAATTAGGGAAAAATTGGGGATTTTCGAAATTCAAAGGACCAAAATGAAATTTTATGAAATTGAGGGTCAATTGGGCATGAAAATAATGTTGGAGGATCAATTGAGGAATTTTGAAATTTTTGGGGCAAAATTTACCATTTTTGTAAAGGAAGGGCAAAATGGTAATTTTGGAAAAGTTGGGGGACCAAATTGGAAATTTGGGAAATTAAACCCCTTTTTGTGAAATGGAATAAATTGAGATCCTATGATAAATTTTAGAAGTTTTGAGACTCAATTTGAGGAAAAACCAGCATTTGGGACTTAAAGTTAAAGAGAAATAACTTTAGGGATATAATTGCAAATAAATGAAAGGTTGACTTTCTCATTCATTTGGAATGAATGAAGGCGATTAGGCTGAAGGATAATGAACCAATATGTTCATATTGTGTAGGAACACGAAGTACCGGGAACGCCAGCAAGGACAAGCTCGTGTGAATACCAAGAACCGGTCTAGTGGAATTAACGGCATTAACGGGTGAGTGGGTTTACTAACATCATACCTGGTTGGGATGATGAGAACAACTTAAAATTAAAAACCACTTACCAGTTGTGAGTGGAAATTTTATATCATACCCGGTTTGGAATGATAAGTACCTCGGTATGAAAACCCACTATTAAGTAGTATTTTAAACATCGCTACTTAGAGGAAGTGATGTGAAAATCATGTGGAAAAACTACTTACCGATTGTAAGTAGATCATACCCAATTGGTATGATCAGACTTACTCAAAGGAAGTTGAAAACCTATTCATCGATTATGAACGGAGGTGTCCTTATACCTAGGCGGTATAATCAATAGAGAAAACATATGTTTTGTCGAAAGTGCTCTCCCCTGACTGTGTGCCAATGCTTAAACAATTTGGGAGATCTTCTCGACGGGAGCTCGAATAGCTCTGATAGGCCGGATGCCTCGGTTTTGGAACTTGGGGGCTAAATGCCCAATTTTAAAAATCTCGTACAGTGGACCCAAGGCTAGTTGGCACGAGCAGTAGCTCGTAAACGAACATGATATATGTGCCATAAGACTTAATAAGTGAATTGTTTGGCCATGGTACCAAGATAGGACTGACATGCTCAATCAACTAGCGGCAGTGCGACATGACAGGTCGACGGACCAGTCAAGACAAACAACTGCGGGTTGAGTTGAGAGTCGGGGCCGTTGGACCAGTGGCACCATAGATTACATGACAATATAAAAAAACATTGTTTATGCATGCACTGTGAGTATGGGATCATCAAGACGCCCATGAGGGGTAGTGTAATAGAGGATTTTACCATATATTAGTCGGTAAATGTCAACTCATCTCTTCTAACACTCGTACCTTCTAAAATTCCATGACACTTCAAAGAGAAAATTAAAGTTATATTATATTATAAATTGACATATTTTAATTAAGATAAATATATTAATTTTTTATAATAATTATATAATATTTGTATGAAATATATATGGTAAAATATGATAGATGAAAAATTAAGTTGTATATAATCAAATATGTTGGATAAATATAATATTTATCAATGTTAAACTTTATATAAATCACTTTATCATAAATATGTTTGTAATGCACCAAAATATTAACTAGAAAAGTAGGAAATATAATCTTATAAAAAAATGTAAAATTATTTTATTAAATTTTACAACAAAATTAATAATATAGTAAGAAACAAATTTTATTCGAACATAATTATAAGTATGCAACACTCTCACCAATGACAACTATTGCCCATATAAGTATACAAGTCTCTCCAGCATGAGCTCATTCATCCCAAGAATAATATAACTTAAGGACATTCAACTTTTGATATTATTTTGTGCAAAAAAACCTTGATATTATTAATGAATTTCGAAAAAAAAAGATGTATTTTAATGATAAGAATAATATCAATCAATTATTTTATATTATCATCAATCACCCCGTTTCACACTTACACGATTTCAAAATCCTTGACGAGCTTCGCATAATAGATGGATCACAACCCTCTACTCTACTTTTGTGGAGCTAACTCTCATTCTAATTCTAATTGTTTCTCCCTAATCCATGTAGCCCTTTCAATTTACTCGCCTGTCACAAAATCTGTTATATATAATAATGTTAAATAAATTTTATTTTATTCATGTTTAATTTTATATAGAATTATATTAGATTCATATAAAAATAATAATAGAACTATTTATATAAATAACTATGAATAAATATAAAATTAGTTAATTAGGAAATAATGCCGATGTAAATTTATATGATAATCAATATTATTTTATTAAAATTTCATCTATTCGTACAATTATCCTCTAAATCCTCCCTCCCCTTAATATCAAATTATTATGGTTAAGTATATTAACTATGAATGAACTAGCCCGTCCTACAGCAGTGGGACAGAAGACGTGACTTTGCAAATATGTTTCCAAGGAAATAAACTGCACGTTGTGTGCACGAATAATATTTTGACAAAGCCCCTTGAATAGAATAAAAGAGGGTAATAATATGAGCCAAATCAATATTAATCTTTTCTGGGTGAAAACATAAACATGATAATAGCTTGTTTAATCCACAATCTCTTACCCTACTTTAGCCATATTGATGGAATGATCATATCTGTAAAGGAGAAGAGAACATAGGTCTTATTTTTTAAAAGGGAAAGAGAATGTAATATAGAGTTATATACACCATCTAAGTGATTCTACCATCCATCTTAAAAGGTGGTAAAAATAGAATAGAACGCCCAAAGAGATGGTATTGGGGATATGTAACCTAGAATTAAAGTAATGGAGCTGGGGATTCAACCTAAGGTTAAATTAATAAAGCTAGAGTTCTCACCTAAATCCAGGAAAATAATATAGCATAAGGTACATATATGCAAGTAAAGGAAGTAGACAAACACATCCAACAATAAGCATGAATGAAGTATTTCACTAGAACAAAAAAAAGACCAAGGTGGTTCAATCTTATTGAACAACTGAAGTGTACATTGAAGCAAATAAACAGGCACAAAGAAAACACATACCCAACCACCGGCTGGGTACCAAGATAAACATATGACAAGAAACCACAAACCAAAACACTGGGTACTATAATCAAAACAAAATGAGCACAAGTGCTAAAGTATAGTGACTTGCAAGGTATCTCACCATATAAATTAACAATCTTAATGGTGTTTAGTCTCAAAAAGACCATCAGGGCCTGCAAAAGGTGAAAGCAGAATATATAAATATCATAGACAGGGAAATGTTTTGAGTGTACAAAATAAATGAGCTGAAAGTAAATTTCCAACCATGGGAAGATAAGAAAAATTCAAGTAAGTCAATTTTCTCTAAATGAATGTGAGTGAAGAAATCTAAATATCATGTTTAGTTATTCCTCTATAAGGACTAGGGTTGTCTATATGACAGACACTGCTGGATTTCCAATTCAATTACAAGACTAACAGTTGCTTGCTTCAGGGCCAAGCTCAACCAACAAATAACTGCTCATGTTTACAAGACACTACTACAACCAGATGGATGAAGTTAGGAAGATATTTAAGACCATCACCTCAACAAGGCAAAGTGGACATACATCAATGCAACCGAATCAACTAGTCCCCGACCATAGACAAGACTTTGAAGTGTTCCACAAAGGAAAACCCAACTTAACCGATGAAGTTGAAGTACTAAAGAAAATTTCATATAAAAATGTGGATAATTAAGATAAATGCAAATTATATTCAACTCAGAATAGAGTAAGATAACAAGACAGATTTGTGAATGAAAACACATTAGTCTTGCAAAAAATAGAAAGAAAGTTTGACTATTCCGAATAACCAACAGAAATAGGCTAGTCTATTTCACATGAACAAAATGTTTGCAGGAAAACAAGAGCATTGGTTGAGCAAGTATACCCCAAGGGAACTCCTTGTTGCGAATGTGCAAGTACGAGTATGACTGCAGTAATAATCAACAGTAGGCAGCATCAGTTGATAATGTATGCATGAAAATATCAAGTAATAATCTTCTACTAAATTACAGCCTAGACGTTTATTTTACTTCAGCAAAGTTAGGACACATATTAGCATGGACAATTGAAATTTGATTGCTTCACAAATGGAACCTGACTGCATGTGCATAAGGCAGAAGAAGTATCCAATCTACCATCGCATTCATATCAAGACTTATAACTAAATCATATTATATCTATACAATTAGGAAAAAAGCTCACAGGAGGTTCATCATAGTGAGGATGGCCCTTCGAAAGGTTGTAAAAGGCTAGAATAGTGCAAGTCGCAATGCCAACATATGTTATCTTCTCCCATTTAGCGGTTTCATCTGGAAAAAAAGTCCACGGTTAAATTTCTTTTCTAAAAAGAATATGAAGGTTGCAGTGAAAATGGAAAGAGTAATCAGAATAATTATCCCAAGCAACTCCATCAGTTTATTGATGATCAAACAGAAACTATTCACTTGCGCCGCCATAAGACAAGGGGGTTGAAACCCTAACAGAAACCTAATATTGGCCAATCTGAAGCCCCTAAAACCAATCGCATCATACATCTCATTTACGATGGACGTATCGTACACAGACAGATCAAGCAACAAAGGGAGAAAAACAAAAGAAAAAAAGTTCGAAAAAATGAATAGGCCTGGAAACAGCGCGGAAGAGGTAGGAGAAAGGAGAATACGGGCATCATCATGGCCGGCGGAAGAAGAAAATGATCGCTTAGGGGCCGCTGATGAGCGGGAGCTGCCGCGAAGAACAGTTCGTAGAGAAGATCGTGCCAATGCCGTCGCCATTGCTAGGCAAGTCTCCAATCTCTCTGTAAATGGGGTTGTTAACGTCTTTTCTGAACGATGTTGCTCTTGTATCTTGTAAATTGGCCCCCGAAAACCCTATTTCCAGTGGTTTCTCTTCTCCTGATAAAACTGCTTAGAAATGCCCCCTGCACTATTTTTTTTGCTCAATTTGCCAGGAACTACTGAGTAGATAAAATTTCAAATAAGATTTTAAGATTTATCATTTATACGGTGTTTAGATTAAATAATTTGGAGGAAAGTTATTTTTATCGTTGGAAAAATCACTAATTTGATAAAAAAATTAAAAGATTTGGTAATTTATTAATTAAATATTTTAATATTGTTATTTTTTATATTATTTATTTATTTATTTATTTTTATATATACTTTAAATAAATTTATATATTAATAATATTTTATATAAAATTATATAATATAAATATATAATACAAATATTATAAATAAAAAATTATTGTATAAAATATTTTTAATGTAATTAAATTATATATAATAGATAATAAATTATTTAATTTAATTATAAAATAAATTTATATTTTTAATTTTTTAATTAATAATTATTTAACTTATTTCAACTCAATACAAATAAATAATTATTAAAAAATTTTAAAAACTTCAAATCTAACACTTAACTTACTATTCAAATACTAAAAACCACTCAATACCAACTTAACTTTAAAAATATTTTATATTCTTACTCAAATAAAATCTTTATATTTGTTTGATAATAAAATAATACTGTAATATTTATATAATAACCTAAATATAATTTTATTTTTTATATAATACTTTATATAAGGTCACTTAATTTAACTTTACATATAATATATGCAATTATTGAACAATAGGAAAATAATATACGGAAAAAATTATATTCAAATAAATTTTATATAAAAATATTAAGGTTTTATTAGAACTGTTAAAAAATATTAAAGTTATATTTAAATTAGAAAAATGATATATCATTATTTAATATTTTCTAAAATGATAGAATCATAAATGAGTAAAAAAAATAGTGCATCAACTTTAATTTATTTTAGCGTGACGATTTCTTTTACCTGAAATCAAGCACAAAATTTATATAAATTTTGATAATATTTTGTTTATTTAATAAGTTATAAACTTTTGTAAGGAATATTTTTAACCATTTTGGTTAAATCAATTTCAACATCATAGTTAGTAATTACTATATTTATATGTGAATACCTAGAAAAATAAAGATTGACACATATCATTTATATCTAGCAAAAAATATATCATTTTATCAATATTCTATGTTCTTGTTAAATAAAAAATTGAAATATATTTATTATAAATATTTTTATTCTTAGAAAGAATTTCCACTTACATACAAAATCAAATATTTTACAAAATTAAAGATTTTTATGTTTAATTTCCTTCTACTATACAAGAGATAACTTTGAATATATCCTTATATTGAGTGGAGTTTGACAATTTGACTCTCTTCTTATTTTCTTTTCTAATCTTTGATGAAAAAGAGCATACTATATATCTAGCTCTAGGTATAGGTGCACTTCCTTTCATTCTTCTTTACATTATTTTGAGAGGTTGTTTTTAGGCTTTTTAAAGATGATTTTATTTTGATGTTATTTCGGTCAAATTATGATTAATAATAGGATTGATTTATTTTTTTTGAAGAAAAAACGTATGTGAACCATAGGAGTGTGAGTTTTCGAAAACTAATTTAGGAGTACTCTTAATTCACAAGATGAAGTTTATCAAGTATATGTAAGTTTATATTTCTGCTAAGTTTTTTAAAAATATTAATAGGTCTTTATATTAATTTTTTCTATCATTTTTTCCGTCATAATTTATGGGATTTGTTAAATTTACAAAAAAAAAAAACTCTAATATTGTTACAATACTAAAAATAGTGGATGTATTCATATATTCCAAATACTAAAATAGTATATATTACTCTACCACTGATATAACACTTACAATAAAAATTTTAAAATTAATATAATTTAAAAATATAATATTTTTAATAAATTAACAAAATCAAGAAACATTATACTAAATTTTTTATAAATAAATAATTAGTACATTTAACTAATTTGTACTTCTATTTTACCATCAAACTTTTAATACGTTTTAATTTTCTTACATTTAGATTGAGAGTTTCAAGTGGTTTTGGAGAGTTGGATAAATTATTTATTTAGTAAAAAAATATAGGTATTTATAGTGTTGGAGAATTATCTCAAAAACCCCTTAATGTATTTGTAGAATTCTATCATTTAGTTCTTAAATTATTTTAATATTATTATTTATTTATTTTTATTTTTATATATTTTAAATAAATTTATATATTAATAATATATTATATAAAATATATTTAATATAATTTTATTATATATAATAACTAATAAATTATTTAATTTAATTAAAATAATAAATTTATATTTCTAATTTTTTCACTATTTTGTGATAGATTATTAAAAAGTTTTAACCGCTCTAAATCCATCACTTCACTCCTATGAGAACACCTCGGAACACTTCAATTTCAAATTTATCCGAACCAATCAATTCAAATATAGCCTTAATAGATATTGGATGATAAGATTAGAACTCTATTAGTAGTATCAATTGATATTGATAGGCCATTTTTTCGAGTTAACTCATACATAATATATATATATATATATATATATAGAGTATTATTAAAATTTTATAAAATATGCTTAAAATTTATTTAAACTTTTAAAAATTTTAAATTTAAGCCCATCATCTTTAAGTTTTAAGATATAAATATCCTTTGAACTTTTATCAAATATTAACACTACAATACCGAAATAAAGTTAAATTACTATCCATTTATGGTTTAGAGTTATGTTACTCTGCTATGAAATTTCTTTATCGTCCACATATTTGTATGAAATATGAATATTATATTAACCATCACAAATAAATACGTTCAATTATGGAGGATATGACCTATCTGATATCAATATCTCATTATACATTAAACCTCTCATTATAATTTCTTAGTACTCGACTTACATGAAACAAATAATTCTTTATTTGCCCTCAACGAATCCAATATCACTAGATAACTATACTACCTTTTACTAAACGCTCAATAGTCTCAAACTTTACATTTGTCCCAAACACACAATTCAATCAATAGTTTTATAATTTATACTTTGTTTGCTATCTGACCAATTCTATATATTGATACTATTTTTAATCAAACTTTACATTCCATTGCCCATTTCTAAGCTTGATGATCATTACAAGGCGTAAGTTGTTTACTCAAACATAAATAAATTAATCAATAGTTTTATAATTGATACTCGACGTTCTATTTTATCAGTATCATTTATTGATATTATTATAAATAAAAATTTATAGAGTATAACTTAAATATAAGTTTTTTAATCAAATACAAGATGTGACTCGTTTCTTAATTACTCGTATTTGTAATCCATGTATTTCAAGAATAACCTTCAAAAACTTTTTTCTATATAGTTTTCATATTTCCAAAATATTTCATATAAAGATACTCAAATTTTATAAAAATTATGAGCAATAATACACATAATTGGTCAAATTAAATGCGATAGTAGTAATCACACTATGTGGTTATCTAAAATTTGTTTGTTCTGATTGAATTTCAGAGTATTTATGTTCCTTACATGATTATGTAGGAGTAAGCCCTACAATATTTCACATATTTATTATTAATATATTTTGGTCAGCTCATATGAAATATATTATGTCATATCATAATTTTTTTCAGTAATTATAGTTTGACCCTAAAATTCAGTTTTCATAATCTAATTCATAATTCATTATAAAAAAGGGAAATCCAAGATTAATAAGAATATAAATCCTTACCACATAAGTCTAAGTTCGATATTTAGGGAGTGTTATCCCAATCATTATGGGTGTTCAACCCATTCTCCTTGAGATGTCAAAGTCCATCTCCTTAGAGTCCAATATTATTGTCTACAAAATGTCTAAGCTCGACCCATAACTAGATTGATGTAAGTCCAATATATAATAATCCATAATTGGAAATCCAATTTTAATACCTAACCCACTTTCTTTTCAAACCCATCTAGCCTTTTGTTTGACACATGAAAAATCCAATTATGTTTTCTTCATAGGGGTGACAATTGACCGGGTCGGGTCTTGGGGTATGGGTCCATCGGGTCTTGTTGGACATGACCCAATTAGATCTGGTTAGACTTGGTTAAGTCCAATCAAACTCGATAACCAAAATATATTATGTTAATAAGTGAATTTGAACAAGTAACTAAACTAATAGTATAATTGATACTTTACTACTTAAACTATTATTAATTTTGTTATTTATTTAAAATAAAAATATTTTAACATAAATAAGTTTTGGAATGAAAATTTAAAAGCCCCACCTGCATTAAATTTCTCACTTAAAATTTAAAATTTTTAAATTTCTATCTAATCAAGTTTTATAATATAATATTTATATTTTGAATATATAACATAATTTATTTTAGTTCAATTGGTAAAACTAACTTATTCTCAAATTCAGATTGCATGCTCAAATTTAATTAATACAAAAATTAATTTTGGTTCATTCTGAAGTATGAAAAGGGCCCTATCATATTCTCTAAGGTTCAGACCACTGGATCCTTAGGCCCTATCATATTCTTTAAGATCCGGACCACTGGATCCTTATCAATATAATGACCATATCCCAACACTGTCTGGTCAATTCATGGACACCACCTTATCACTCCCTTGTCTTGAATATGATGATAAACATTATCTCACTTATTAGTTCACCTCCTAGATATCATTTAGTAAGCAGCACTACCTCTCCATGTAGGTGTCTACGGGTACTGAACTTCATCCCCCTCAAGCACAATCAATGCAACATAGAAATAAATATAAAAATATGTTGGCTTACTATTTGGACAACCTGTCACACTATGTTTTTAGTAACCCAAAATTTCGGTCGAATTTTTTTTAGAATTGTATCATAAGTTTAAAATTCAATTGATATAATTGAAATAAATAAAATGAAAAATGTTATTTTGACCAAAATAAATAACTCGACCGATGTGGGATTTGGGAGGTTTGGTGGCAATTTGCCACCATGTTGGAGCTGATAAGTATCACCAGTGTAAACCCCATTTCTTCAAGATAAAGAAAATCGGGGAAAGACCTAGTCAACCCAAGGGAGAAAATCGAACTAGTTCACAAAATGCAACCGATAGAAAAATGGAAAATTGGGAAACTTACAAATTCTGAGTGACCCAAAGAGTCATAAAAACCATAGAAAAGGACTTTGGGAAAAAATGGAAGAGAAAACTAGATTGGTTCAGGTGAACTGAACCTGAACCGGATTGAACCATCATTGAATTAGTTGATAAATTCATTTTTCTAGGTGGCTTAAAGTATTTAAATTGGAGAATTGAAGCCACCATCGGATAGAGAATGAATTTAGAAATTTTTAATTTTGAAAAACTTAGTCGAATCAGGCTTGAACCAACCGATTTAAGCATTGAACCCGGTCGGACCGATACGTTCCGATTCAGAATAGTGTCGTATTCTTCCTTTAGATGATGACACTATTTATTCAATGGATGAACAGACAGAGCTAGCGAAGGTGAAACACTTTCATTCAGGGCATTTCAGGTCATGAATGAGCTTGACTAATATGCCAAACGGTTGGGCAGAGAGTCTCTGAGCTCCCTATATAAATAGCTCCTCTCCATTCATCCTCTTCACACCTGAAAGCTCCATTCTCTCTCAATTGCTCCATTTTCTAGTGAAGCTCAAACCAGAGCTCCGACATAGGGATTTTTCTGAGCCTTAGAAGGCGAGGTCTGGTTCTTTAGATTCTGGGAGAAGTTAGCTACCCTACCACAATCTTCGTTCGATTTGAGGACCGCCGAAGAAGCGTCAGCGGAATCAAATAGTGAAGCAGCTTCGACGGACCGAAGCTACCCTATATCGGTTGAGCTGAATTCAACCAAATTCAGCCCTCCTCCAGCCAAACCAAGCCCTCCCAACATCCCTACAACCCTCATACGACCTCAATTGAGCTGAAAGGTAAGCCTATTTGACCTTCTCTGTCATTTGCGATCGGTGTTAGAGAGAGAAACTATGAAAACTTCACTGATCGAATTCTCACTCGATTTGATATGAATTGTATCAATTCTTGATCATAGGAGAAACTTCAGGATAAGAGCAACCTGACAAATTCAAGTGAACCGAACTTGAACCGGATTGAACTAGTTTGAACTATCATTGAACTAGTTGCTAAATTCATATTTTTAGATGGCTTAAAATATTCAAATTGGAGAATTGAAGCTACCATTGGAAAGAGAATGAATTTAGAAAACTTTAATTTTGAGAAACTCGGTCGAATCGGGCATGAACCGACCAATTTATGCATTGAACCCAGTCAGACCGGTATGGTCCAGTTCGGAACAATGTCATCTTCTTTCTTTAGATAAGGACACTATTCATTCAATGGATGAACGGACAATGCCAACGAAGATGAAACGCCTTTGTTTAGGGTATTTCAGGTCTTGAATGAGCTTGACCAAGATGCCAAACAGTCAGGCAGAGAGTCCTCGAGCTCCCAATATAAAGAGCTCCTCTCCATTCATTCTCATCACACCTGAAAGCTCCATTCTCTCTCAACTGCTCCATTTTCTGGTGAAGCTCGAACCAGAGCTCCTACATAGGGGTTTTTCTGAGCATTAGAAGGTGAGGTTGGGTTCTTAAGATTTTAGGAGAAGTCAGCTACTTGACGACAATCTCTGTTCGATCCGAGAACCACTGGAGAAGCGTCGGTAGAATCAAACAGTGAAGCAGCTCCGACGGTCTAAAGTTGCTGTGTTTCGACTGAGTTGAATTCAACCAAATTTAGCCATCCTCTAGCCAAACCAAGCCCTCCCAACATCCCCACAATCATCATACGACCTTAATTGAGCTAAAAGGTAAGCCAATTTGGTCCCCATCTATAATTTCAGATCAGCGTTAGAGAGAGAAAGTGTGAAAGCTTCACTACTGAATTCTCCATCGATTCGATATGAATTGTATCGATTCTTGATCCTAGGAAGAACATCAGGATGAGAGCTACCTACCCAGATAGAAAGCTTGGACCGTCGCACCTTCGATGGTAAGCTTTCAATGCTTTCTCTCTCTACGCACAGTTTTCCGATGAAGCTCCGTTTGAGCTCGTTTCGACCTCAATTTTTGCGATTCAAAGCTCAATTGAATCATATGAAAGTGTAGGAACTGTTTTACACCTCCAATTGAAGCAATTAACCCTGATTGAATGGTCAATTTGATGAAATCAAGTTCAGTCAGTTTGAAAGGGGGAAATTGGAGGAAAGTTTTGGGGAAATTCGGGGATTTTGTAAAATTGAGCGACCATTTTACAATTTCCCAAAAATTGAGGACCAATTGGCCATGAAAAAGATGTTGGAGGACCAACTGGTCAATTTTTGAATGATTTGGGGTCAAATTGCCATTGTGGAAAGTATGAGCAAAATGGTAATTTTTGAAAAGTTGGGGACCAAATTGGAAAATTTTGAAAACTTGCCCCTTAAACAATTTTTAGTAAATTGAGGATCCAAAGTGAATTTTAGGAAGTTTCAAGACTCAATTTTGGGAAAAGTGAACATAAGGAACTTTCATTATTTGAATTGGTGTACCTACTTTATTTTTTGTTGAAGTTTGATTAGAGAAGATGACAATTTGTGTGTGTGTTTGTGCTCGTGCATGCGAGATGCTACATGACACACTATGATCTGTTGAAGTCCACTAATGTGGTTAATTGACTATATTAAAATATGTTGATTGTATTCACTATCACATAACGCTTAACGATTTGTTGCACTTGTTTGATTGTGTTAAGTCAATTGTTGACTATGTTACTGCCACCGTGTGGCATTCAATGATTAGTTACCCTAAGCTAACAAGGTTTACCCATTGCCAAATGTGTCCGCTTCTAACGTGGTGTAATGTGACTGATCGTGCCTACTAATGTGACTTACATGTTACTAATTAGGCCTCCTTGCCATACAACACACGACAATTGGTTGCAACCACCAACATGGCAGTTTGATTCCCGCCTGTTGGCCAACGGTGTTTAGACCAATTTCCAAAGAATATTCTGATCGGTTCGATCAATTTCGACCCTTATTAGCCCATTTCACCCAAAATTTGATAGGTTCTTGACCTAATTTATTTTTTTCTAAAACTTCCTTGACACTTTTCCTAAATTTTAGAGTAAAAAAATATATTTTTACCTCTCTTGGTGTCCCTAAAAAATGTTATGTTCCATGATGGGTTGGGTTCATCCCAATTTTAATATGGTGTTTCTTCCAATCATTCCGCACATCAAATTCAAGGTTCCTTATCCCTGATTCCCTATCCAGGATGACTTATTGGGTTTAATATTTTTTATTTTTTCCACTTTCCAAGATATTTGTTCAAATAAATTTTCCTATTCGATGCGTTTCCATTTCTAGTTTTGCCTGATTTATAGCCAAGACATTTCAAATAATATTTTTAGGAGAATTAAATCTTACAACATCTCTCTACATTTTAAGAGTTTTATCCTTAAAACTTATTGGTTGGGTGTAAATTTTTTATTCCCATTTTTTCTGCATACTAGGTCATTTGACCACATGCAAGTATTATAGTATACATACCTTGGACTTACTTCCCACACTTATGGTTTGGGTATACTATGCTTCATGTTTTCCTTTTTTGTACTAATTATAGTTCATAGTTTCATACATGTTCATCTCACAAGGTGTACCTCTCATTATGTTGGGGGTTCTTCACACTCCCAGGTCCATTACGTCCGTCTTCTTAGCGACATTCGCTTATTATAACATTATTATGGTATTTTCTTGTTTCTCCTCCTAGTAAAAATAAGTTGGCATACTCTTCAATACTTGTCAAGTCATTGCGAAATAGTTTCTACCAAAAAATCCAACTTCACCTTGGTGGTATTCTCCCTTGCTGTCATTTCTTCCAACTTCTTGGATTCCAATTCTCTTTCTCACCTAAGTCTCTTTTTTTACAGCCCACCCCTCGATATAACTATTCTCCATTACTTCTAAATGCATAAAATGAGTCACCATGGTACTTTCGACATGGATTTTGTTGCTAATAATTGAGGAACTTATCTTTGTGCATCAATCCCTCTAACGTTCCTACATATTCATGACCTCGATGGAATATTAGGTTTCATACAAACATAAGGTTTACTTGTTGCTCATCTTATTCTTCTGTCCATCTTAGTTATATGTTTTATAACCTATCGCACAATCGACGGTACATCCTATTTTCAACATGGCATATCATTTTGCTATTTACTCATGTCGTTCACATCATCACAACCCTAGTTTCCCAATTCCTTCAATAAGCTTTACCTCATTTGTTTTATCATCTTATAATCTACCCGAATTTATTCCTTTTAGTTCTAACATCCTTACTTCCAAAGTTTCCTTTTACATCTATTTGGGTTACTTCCTTGTGGGAATTCCCATCTCATCCTATAGGAAATCCCAACTTGATAACCGAGCCGAGTTGAACTAGAAAGTGGGATCGAACTAGGAGAGTAACGTTAAACTGAAAAATGAAATTGAACAAAAAATGAGGAAGTGATTGACGAAGAGGCCAATAGGGGTGAAAAAAGTCATGAGAAACCCTTAGTAGTGTCTCAGGATGTGGAGTCAATGATTGGGAGAGAACCGGTTGGAATAGTGTTCAAGCTCTGTAGAGTCACAAAACCCCTCAAAATTTAAGGGGTCAAAACAAATCCAAATGAAGCGATGCTTAGGTTAATTCAATAGAAAATTGAATGTAAAATTTTTAGGTATTTTTATTATTCTAAGATCTGGTGGGAAATAGGTGAACTCAACCAAAAACTACAGAACAAATTACCACTTTGCCCTTTTTCTTTACAACTTTATCCCCGGGCCTCATTTGTCCCAGCTTTTTTCATTTGGGTCTATAAACTTCCTTTAATTATATTTAGGCCCTTAGACTGCCCAAAAATGACCTTTGTTCTAGAAAAATACCTTTATTTGCACTTTAGTACTTAACTTTCCTTTTATTGCAAATAGGTTCCTAGGCATTCCAAAATATGCCAACCTATTCCCCGAACTTCACCAAACTTTACAATTGTGCCTAATACTTTATTTAGCCCCTTAAGAAGACCCCACAAAAAGCTCATTCACTTTTGGGTCCTCTAAATTTCACGTAAT
Source organism: Trapa bicornis (assembly GCA_030064425.1). Lineage (NCBI taxonomy): Eukaryota > Viridiplantae > Streptophyta > Magnoliopsida > Myrtales > Lythraceae > Trapa > Trapa bicornis. The sequence goes on along the minus strand of CM057761.1, from coordinate 8,143,296 downwards.
TGCATTTTAGTCACAAACCTAAGACCCCTAACCAAACCATCTCAAAAAATTCTCAAACTAAGTATGGGGTCCCCCTAGCCTCCCTCTAGGCCATTGAAAACTCTACTCAGCTAGGGTCGACCAAAATAATACTGATCATGCTTGAGCATTAAATGAAAACATAATGAGCAATAGTCGGGTCATGGTCGGGAATTCACCGAAGACGACACCTCAGTCGTTGAGGCTAATGGAGTTCATAAGCTTGCTCCTCAAGGAGTCCATGTTCACTTGAACTACATTTATTGGTGGTTTGAGCTACCTGTAGTGCTCGTTTTAATTATATCTGCCATTTCTCCTAAAAATAGAAGTTTGAAAGATTTAATTGTACCTCTGCACACACCCAAATCATGCAAGTCTGGTGGCAATGGAAAGCTAGTGGTACGAGCAATCTATTGAATTTTTCTCAGTTTTCAAGTGTTGTAGGGGCCATTAGAAACTGCCTTCAAAATAGATACTCTATTTTTGGTCACTAGAGGTCCAACAATGTGCGATCTTATCAGAATTGGTAGAGGGAGTGTTGAGGGTCGGGAGAGGTGGCAATGGAAAGCTAATGTCCTAAGTTTTCCAAGGATACTAAGATTGCTGAAGGTGGTTATCGGACAGAGGTGCAAAGCTCTCTAAAAGTCGAATAACCCAAAATGGGAGCTACTCAACTTTTAGAGAGAACTTTGATCCAAAAACAACAAGGGAACATCCATGCTTTATATGGATGAATTATAGACTTACGCGGCTATCTATCATAGCTTCCTTGCATCATTCTATAGAGGATAGCTCTATGAATGATTTAATTCCTCAAGTAGTGGGTTTTAAATTGTCATTTGGGGATTATTGCTTTATTTTCTAGATTTTGGGTCATGGCTTGGGTGGAGAAGACAACACATTTGCATGGCTGCACCGACTAGTTTGGATTGTAGTGAACTGGTTTCTGACAAATTTCTCAGTCGGTTCATTGGTTTCTTGCTCGGTTCACCCCTTTTTTGACTAGTTCTTGGGAAAATAAAAATAACTAAAAATTCTAAATTCAATTTCCTATTGAATGGACCTAGGAACTGCCTCATTATAATTTGTTAAGACCCATCTAAAAATTCGGTGCTTTTGTGGCATGAGTTAGCCTGAACATGGTTCGAACCCTTTCTTTCCCACGTTTTTCCTGATCCTTGAGTTTGGATCACAAGACATTGCCTAAGGTCTCTCATGACCCTTTTCATCACTCTAGGGCTCTCAATCGAGCCTTTCTCTAAGCTTGGTTTGATTTGAATTCCATATTCATGTTTCCTTCTGGTTTGACCCTATTTCTCGGTTTGGTTCAACCCAATTTTTTAATTATAATTTCCCAATGTTACATCGGTCATTTCGTTGTTCCCTTCCCATTATTTGATAAAAATTTATGGGTATTATGATCATTTTTTCCACCTACCCGAACCTTCTTGCAACCCTCAAATCTCAATTACATCGACTCATCCTCAATATCTTTTGAACACTCTCTCTAGCCACCCATCATCTTCAGCCCTCCCCGAGCTCAATCGCCTGTCGTGATGTCAACACCACGAGGGGGAACTGTTACATTATTCTATTGTTTTCATTATCTAGGAGACCATCATCTCACAAGTTGTCCCCAACGAGATCCTCTATTCAACTGACAAAGATCTCCAATCCTCTTTCTGAATCCAAAAAATGATTCCTCATTTTGACTTATAGCAGAACAATCCTCTAATTTTGATGTGGCAACTGACCTACCCGATTCGTGGGTACCGCTTATGAGCGGCATAGCGATTCCTCCAAGAAGGGTTATCTGATGGCCCCATTACCACACCCAAGAAAACTTGATTTCTAGGGAGTCTCATTCCTCCTACAAATTGACCTCGTGGTAAAGTTCAAATCTATCTTCCTAAGCACTCTCTCTCTTGACTGAGTTGCCCCTATGATAAAGCTCAAATCTATCTTCCCAAGCACTCTCTCTATTGACCGAGTTGCCCTCGTCGTTGCTCACCGGAAGACCTACAATTCAAAGCATGATATAGGTACAGTTAGGGGTTTTGTTCCATTTTATTTGTAGGTGAACCCCTTCCCTCAACTCTAGGGATTCCAAGCCTTGATTCCTCATGCTCTTGTTCTCGGGTAGACTATAGAGCATCGTCGGTCCTTTTGTTTTGGTGATCCCGCTGAAACCCATTCATTGTCTCTCCTTAGAGTTCAAGGAACTTCCTCAACCATCCCAAATTTCCACTCCTATTCTTAGATCTATTGGTAACCTCTAACCTTCCTTTGGCAGGGTATTAGTGTGGCAGAGAGGTCCATGCACACCCCCTTGATGAATGGGTACGAGTCATTCAAGGTTTGGCTACAATCATCAAAGTTAATCCCTTAGCTGAGAGTTTGCTCGAGCTTGGGATGGTTGGTGTTGGGTTTCCTTTGGGTTCAGACAACAAGATCGCTATTCAAATGGTTTAACCTTGGCTTCCTCAGTACACATTATCTGGACAAGGAAACTTCCCTTCCTATTCTGGCATCCTCTCTTCCCTCGTGAAGGTCAAGTTCCCTTGCACACCGAATAAAGCTTCTCCATTATCTATATTGAACCCATAAGAGAATTTTGTTGTCTATTGTTTGTATTGCAGGAATTCGCAAAGAAGATAGGCATTACTAGACAAGTTGATTTGATCACCAAGCAATCGACTTCCTCTAAGATTAATGAACTCGCTAAGGCCCTACTAATCTTCGACAATCCTACTTTCACACACTTCTATGTTCACAAAAAGGATTTGTCATGCCCCGACCCAGTTTGGTCGGATCCACATGAGCAACCTATCACTCTCCTGGTTTATTAAGGGTTCTCTCCATCTTTAAACCGAGAGGAGTAAGGTGTCCTTTATACCTGCACCTTTCCTAGAATAACATTAATCAAAACTGAATAATTTAAACTTACATACTTGTCTTGCAGGTTTAGCTAGAAGAATGTCTGTAGGTAGGTTTTTCTCTCGGTTACTTGAAAAGGGATAAAAGGAGGGGGTGAGTTCGACAACTCAGTGAATGAGTGTGCGAAAAATGAGTTTCTTATGAAAGAATTTGAATTGGAGTGTTCCAGACTCCTTATTTTCTTTTAAAACATTCTTTTCTTAAATTTTGGTTTTCAACACCTTTTCCCAAGGTTTACCAATTATTTTCCAAGGATTCTCAAATTCTTTCCAAGGTTTTCATAACCTTTATCCCATTTCCATATTTGATGTGTTTCACAAACAACACGCCCTTCATCATGAAGGGATCACACACATTCCCGAGGTGCAGTTACGGCGACTGCACCCACTTGTGGATCATAGCGTTTTTACCATCCACCCTGATAGAAGTCTCTAACTTCTACCCGAAGTTTGAGTGAACGTCTCTGACGTCCTACCCTAAGACCAAAAATACCCCATGTCCATATGAGGACAGAGACCTCATACTGTCCCCACCTCGGTCTCATGCGTAATGAAGCTACATCGAGCTTCGCAAGACTTCTAGTACGACTAACTGCCCTTATCTCCACTAGGTCATCCAAAGCCCTAGGACGTATCACTACCCCTCTTGGGCGTCTTGAAGGTGCCGAAACATAGTGCATGCGCAATCAATAATTTTTCACATAATGCCATATAATCTGTGGTGCCACTGGTTCGACGGCCTCGACCCTCAACTCGACCTGCAATTGTTTATCTTGACCAGTCCGAAGACCTATCATATCGCACTACCGCTAGTTGACTAAGTATGTCGGCCCTATCTCGGTACCATGGCTAAACAACTTATTTACTTAAGTTTTCATGGCATATTTATCATGTTTGTTTATGAGCTCCAGCTCGTGCCAACTGGCCTAAGGCCCACTGTTCGAGATTTTCAAAATCGGGCATATTAGCCCCCAAGTTCCAAAACCGAGGCCTTTGACCTAATAGAGCTATTCGAGCTCCCATCAAGAAGGTCTCCTAAAATGTTTTAGCAGTGGCACACAGTTAGGGGAGAGCACTTCCGACAAAATATACTTTTCAACTGTCCATCATACCAACTAAGTATGAGGACATCTCCGCTCATAACCGATGAATGGGTTTTCCACTTCCTTCGTGAAAGTTTCATCATACCCACCGGGTATGATCTACTTACAACTAATAAGTAGTTTTTCCGTGTGATTTCCACATCACCCCTCTCCGGTGTGATGATTAAAAATACCACTTAGTAGTGGATTTTTATTTTCGAGGTGCTTATCATCCCAATCGGGTATGATATAGTAATCCCACTCACCCGTTAATTTAGTGAATTCCTCTTGACCGGTTCTTTGTATTCATGCGAGTTTGTCCTTGCTAGGATTCACAGTACTTCGTGTTCCTACACGATATAAACATCCTTGTTCATTATCCCTCGACCTAATAGCCTTCATTCATTCTAAATGAATGAGAAAACCAATCTTTTTATTCATTTGCAATTAGGTCCCTAAAGTTATTTTCTTTAACTCTAAGTCTCTAATGCTAGTTTTTCCTCAAATTGAGTCCTAAAACTTTTAAAATTCACCTTGGGATCTCAATTTATTCAATTTCACAAAAAAGGGTTTTAATTTCCCAAATTTCCAATTTGGTCCCCAACTTTTTTGAAATTACCATTTTGCCCCTACTTTACAAAAATGGTAAGTTTTGCCCCAAAATTCCAAAATTTCCCAATTGGTCCTCCAACATCTTTATCATGCCTAATTGGTCCTCGGATTTATGAAATTACACTTTAGTCCCATAAATTTTTGAAATCCCCAAATTTCCCCCAATTTCAACATTCTAACTCAACCAAATTTGATTTCGTCAGATTGACCGATCAAATGAGTTTAATTGTTGAAATTGAAGTTAGATTGAAGTTTTTACACTTCATACGATTCAATTGCACTTTGAATCGCACGATTTGATGCCAGAATGAGCTCAAACAGAGCTTCGCTAGAAAATTGGACTTAAAGAGAGAAAACTTCGAAAGTTTACCGTCGAGGGCGCGATGGTCTAAGCTTTTAATCTGGGTAGATAGATCTTGTCATGAGGTTCCTCCTAGGATCAAGAAATTGCATCAATTGATGCTGAATTGAGTGAGAATTTTATCATTGAACTTTTGTCGGTTCTCTCTCTAGCACCAATTGGAAATTACAGAGGGTTGCTAAATTGGCTTACCTTTCAGTTCTATTTCAGCTGTAAGAGGACTGTGGAGGTGTTGGGAGGACTTGGTTTGTCCTGAGGAGGGCTCGAATTGGTCTATTTCAATTTAGCTGAAATAGGGCAGCTTCGGTCTGTCGGAGCTGCTTCACTATTCCATCATGTCGACACTTCTCCGATGACACTCAAAGCAAATGGAGGCTACAGGAGTGTAGATAACTTCTCTCTGAATCTAAAGAACCCAACCACACCTTCTTTGGCTCAGAAAATGCCCAAGTCGGAGCTCTAGTTTGAGCTTCACTGGAAATTGGAGCAATTGAGAGAGAATGGAGTTTTCAGGTGTGGAGAGGATGAATGAGGAGGGGCTCTTTATATATGAAGCTCAAGAACTTCTTGGCCATCCGATTGTCGCATTAATGGAGGTCATTCATTGCCCTAAAATCTATGGCTGGAGACTTTTTAGCTACGCTGGTGCTGCGCGATTTTCCAGCGAGTGAACAGTGATGTCATCTGAAGGAAGAAGACGACACTGTTCCGAATCAGACCGAACTGGTCTAAATCGAGTTCAAAGCTTAAACCGGCCAGTTAACCCCCGATTTGACCAAATTTTTCAAAATTAAAAATTTCTAAATTCATTTTCTATCCAATGGTGGCCTTAGATCTCAAATTTGAATTTTCTATGCCACCTAGAAAAATGAATTTAACATCTGGTTCAATAGTGGTTCAAACCGGTCCCATCCGATTCGGATCTGGATGACGACACTGTTTCGAATCGGACCGGACTGGTCTGAATCGAGTTCAAAGCTTAAACCGACCGGTTAACCCCCGATTTGACTGAATTTTTCAAAATTAAAAATTTCTAAATTCATTTTCTATCAAATGGTGGCCTCAAATCTCAAATTTGAATTTTCTATGTCACCTAGAAAAATGAATTTAGCATCTGGTTCAATAGTGGTTCAAACCTGTCCCATCCGGTTCGGATCTAGTTCACCTGAACCAGTTTGGTTTTCATCTCCAATTCATCCTAAAGTCCTCATGACTTTTGTGACTCCTTAGGTCACTCGGGATCCATAAATTTTCCGTTTTATCCTTTCTCTATCGGTTCTAGTTCATGAACTGACTCGGTTCATAAACCGGTTCAATCCAGCTTAGATCTGGTTCTCCTAAACCGGTCTGGTTTTTCTTTCCCAAATTGTCCCAAGGTCTTTTTCCAAGGTTTTATGAACCCTTTGAGTCACTCGGGAGTTGTAAATTCCCCAAATTTCCCATTCTCTAATGATCGGGTTTGTGAACCGGTTCTGTTTTCTCACTCGTTTTGACCGGTTCTTTTCTCAGTTTTCCTTAACTCCAACAAGCAGGGTTTATAGGATTTATCACTAGGCTTCAACCTCTGTTAAGTTCTTTACACTTTTCCCTTTCAATTTCCTATCCAGATAACTCCTATTAGCTTGGAAGATTGTTGGAGTGTCCTCAAGAATATGCCTTAATTCCAACTTCATAGGAGATGTTTGGTCCATTTCCTAAGGTAATCTCTCTTATCCTTTAACTTTTTTCCTTCCACATTTGAACATTTATTCTGAAGCTACTTATTAGTTGCATTATATCCCCTTATATGATTTCTCACACCTCGACCCGATTTCCCAGTGAGACCTGCAGACAACTCGCCACATCCTACGTGTTTTACAACAATGAGCGCCTCATCAATGTAAACCCAATAGGGTGCAAGGCTTAAAACATAATAACTCAAATTAGTTTCTAAAAATAATAAATTTGACTTTTTGGAAAATAAATTTAGAAACCATAGTGGGACCAAGTAATTAATGTAAGACATACCTTGAGTTTTTATAAAGCTTTCCCTTTCTTCTTGTGTTAAGAAAGTATTTCCATTCCTAAAATGGATATCGGAGTGGAGTGAGTTTCACAACTCACTGAGAGGATTTAGCTGACATCATGACTCAATGCATACTCTGGACAGGTTTTCATGGAGGTTTGGTAAAAATAAGGGTTTACCACAAATAAGCTTATTACTTAAAATAAATAAACTTGTATATTACAAGATTATAATATTTTAAAATCCATAGGAAAGAACCTATTAGCGAGTTCATTCATAACGAGTCTTTTAAAATTTTACTTGTATTTGATAAGCATATCTCAACCAAATGGATATGCATACAAATACTTTTCCTTATAATCCCAACAGGTTGAGAGGTCAACTTAACAAGCTACTATTTATTTTATCAATAAAAAACCTTTCACATGATTTTCAGTTAAATTTCTCTGCTTGTATCTTACAAGCTAAAATTAAGTTCCTTCCTACCTAGAAGAAAATTCATAATTTTATTCAAGGTAAAATTCACATACTTTTGTATCTAACAAACAATCATACACCCTTTCTCATTAAAGGGATTAAACATTCACATATTAGACCGTGTGTGACTACAACCTTGATCTGTCCCACTTGTAGCCCAGATTGTGTTTACCGTCCACCTTGGTGAGATGTTACAACCTCTACCACATATAATCTCAACAATTTGTTTGTGTGAGTACCATTGCCCGACCCCCATATATTTTTGATAAAATTGTTCACTATAGAGGGACGAGACCTTTCTACTCCATCAAATCTATTATACTGTGGGATTCCTAGAGCATTTTACATACTCCACCAATGATCACTTCCCTTGTTCCATTCTTACTATCCAGCAACCCTTAGAACCATCACTACCCATACTAGACGTCTCATGGTTCTGTATCATAAACAATCATAAGCAATAGTCCTATTGCTTAAGACCTTTATCTTTGTACCATTGGTCCAATGGGCTATAACCTAACTCTAGAACAACAGTCATAAGCACATATCATTCATTTATAATATATTTTAATATGCTAATATATCAACAATTATTTATGGGACATGACTCGTTTCCATTGGCCTTAGGCACACTTTCATGAGTTTTTTCAAAATATGGTCTTGGACCCACTTTAACGGGTATTTCAAAATATGGCCTTTGGCCCACTTACATTTTCAAAATCGTGGCTTTGGGCCCATTGGGGCATCATAATTCATGTAAAGAATATAATCCCCCAAAAACATTTTCAGTTGGGTTCAAGTAGTCAATGGAAAATATATTCCAAAAATATTTGTAATTATTAAAGAATAATAAAAATGTGAGTAATATTGCGTAATCGATCCAATCGATACTAATGCCAGAAATCACACTCACCTTTTATTCGGGGACATGTTTGTCCCAGGGTGGTTTCCGATCATTTGTGCTCCTATTGCATGACGGCGTATGATCTCCAAGTCTAAGCTCCCATGCTTGGAGATTCCAAGGGTTGGTTGTATAGTGTTCAATTGAATTTTCGGGATGAAAGTATTTCTATAATTTCCCCCTTTATAATTTATGCTCAACCAAACATGGCCTTATTTATCTATCTTGTCACACTTGCCCTTAGTGGCACTTTGTTATTTGGTTAAATGGTATGGGTAATTTTTTCATTTAGGTAGAATGGCATAAATAGATATTCTTTCCTATGAGTGGGGGCTGATTCATCCTTCTTCCTTTTTATTTGCAACGGATAGTCTTATAGGTAATTTCGTAATCTTCTACTCACCCAGTTCACCAATAGGGTCCTGTTGATCTATCGCTCATATTGCCCTAACATCTCTCTCAATTTATGCAGGGCATTCCAGTGAGCTCGATCATAGTAGCTTTAGCAAGCATTATCCAATTGTGATAATTTTTTACACGTTCTTAAATCAAACTTATTTACGGGACTGGACCCATTTCCATTGGCCTTGGGCCCACTTGTATGTGTTTTCAAAACATGGCATTGGGCCCACTTTACTTTCAAAATTGTGGCATTAGGCCCACTTGTACAAAATTAGATATAGCTCACCGGTGTCGACCATGGACATAACCCATATCCTGCATCGACGGTCGGACTAGACCATACCCCTTGAAGTGTATCCATACACTGCTTATGAAACCCATTCCCTAGACCAAGTAAACCGGGGAAAGAACTGGCGGTTTTGAGAAAATCGAGCTAAAAAAGGAACAAAAAATGATAAAGAAGGGTTAAAATGGGAAATTGGAAAATCCCAATTGACAAAAAATTCATAAATATCATGAGGAAGAATCGGGAAGTGGAATTGATGAGAGAATCGAACCGGTTCAGGGTGAACCTGACCGAAACCATATTGAACTAGGATGGACCATAGTGAACCAGTTCACTAATTTATTTTTCTAGGTGGCTTAAAAATGTCGATTTGGGAAATTGAGGGCACCATTAGATAGAAAATGAATTTATATGAATTTTGAAAGTTTAAAATTTTAGAAAACCATTTCGAATTCGGGTCACTGAACTCGGTCGGACTAGACCAGTTAACGAATCGGTCAATGCTCAATGATCAATGGCGCCCGATCAGTATCCACACAAGCACGGACATCCAATGGGAGGTTGCCATGTGTTCGGTCAATGGTCAATAGATGACTAGTTAGCATGCCACGCAGACATAGGCAACCAATGCGAGGTTATCACGTGTCCAGTCAACAGCTGATGTGGCAGTTGAGTTGGACCTCCACATAAAAAAAACTGGCCAATCATAGCGCACCACATGGCACACCCACCACGTCATCATCTTCAACCTCTAGTCGCCTATAGAGAGAAGAGAGAAGAGAGAAGAGAGAGAGGTCGAAAAAGCGGGAGTCTACGCCGACTCAAAAATCTCTTTCGTCAGTTTGTCGGCAGTCGAGTCGGCGGTCGAGTCTCACGTCGACCAGTAGCTTGAATAGTTACTGAGCACCCTATATAAAGAGCATCCCTCCATTCATTCTCAGCATCCCACAATCGGCCGAAGAAGATGAACTGCATAATTTTCTGACGAGCAGTAGCAAACCAAAGCTCCGACATTGGGGCTTTCCTCCACCTCCAGGAGGAAGTCCTCTAAATACCTGCACCCTTCCTTCTGCCTGAGGACCACTGTAGATGAGCGAGGGAGCTCAAACAGTAATGCCGCTCCTCGGCTGTCAGCAGCCTGAGCTGCTCGAGCTCAACTCAAGCTGTCCTCAGGCCAATTCTCGCCAAACCAAGCCCCTCAAACTCTACTTAGAGGGGCCTCAACCTTCCTCCAAGCTAGCAAGGTAAGCCCATAAGCCAAAAAACATTGTTCACACCTCATTTTTGTAAGAACTAAAACTAAGAAATTCACGATACCAAGTTAGGACCGACAAGGCTCAATGGGCTAGTAGTAGTATGTCAAGGCTAGGTCGACGGACCAGTCAGATAAACTACTATAGGCCGGGTTGAGTGTTAGGGCCATTGGACCGTATGCACCAAAGAGATTGACTAAGAAAAATGAAAACTGTTGCTTGTGCATGCACTTGTGGTATGAAACCATCAAGATGCCCTTAGGGGGTAGTGATGGGTTCGAAGGGCTGTTGTATGACTAATGGTGATAAGGGAAAGAGAAGTTACTGTGTGTGGATTTCTCATAGTACCAGTTAATCATGGAGTTACTGAGTTTAGACTCCCTAGAGTTACTGTGTTTGGACTCTATAGAGTTACTGTGTTTGGACTCCATAAAGCTACTATGTCTGGGGCTTCCTAAAGCTACTATGTTTGAGCTTCATGCACACGAGACTAGGATAAGGTCTCTATCCTCATATGCACATGCTGTTAATTTTGGGTTTGAGGGTCAGATGTCATGAACATCCACTCAGACCTAGGGTAGAAGTGAATTGACTTCTATCTTGGTGGTTGGTAAAGACGCTCCGAGCCATAAGTGGGTGTAGTGGCCGTGATACACCTGCGAATATGTGTACCCTTCTTGATGAAGGACGTGTGTTTTTTGTTAAACACACCTAATATAGAGATGGGAAAAAGTTGTTGAGAACCTTGAAAAGGATTTAAGAATCCTTGGGAAAGAATTAGTAAACCTTGGAAAGAGGTTTTTGGAAAAAGAAGTCAAAATTGAGGAAAAACCTTGATAAAAGGAAAATGTCACCCTTGGCATGGTAAAGGTTTTGAAAAATTGAACTTTGAGGAAAAACTTTCTTTTTAAAGAAATGATAACCTTGCCATGTCTATCTTTAAAACTCACTCCCAACACCTGCTCACTGTGTTGTAGAACTCACCCCCTCCCTTTTTACCCTTTCAGGTAATCGAGGGAAAACCCACTTAAAGACCTTCCGATAGCTGAACCTACAAGATAGGTATGCAAGGTTAATATATTCAGTTTTGATTAATGTTATTCCAGAAAAGATACAGGTGAAAAGGACGCCTTACACCTCACGATTTAGGGAAGGGAAAACCCTTAATAAATCGGGAGAGTGGCGGGTTGTCATGCCTCAACCTGGTTTGGTCGGATCCTCATGATCAACCTGCCACTCTCCCAATTTACTAATGGTTACCCTTTGTTTATAAACCGTGAGGAGAAAGGCATCTTTTAAACTTGCACCTTTCTTGGAATAACATAAATCAAAACTGTACAAAATTTTAAACTTATCATACCTGCCTTGTAGGTGTATTAGCTGGTGGTCTTTGGGTAAGCTTTTCGGGGTTACCTGAAAGGGATATAAGGGAGGGGGTGAGTACAACAACTCAGTGAATGGGTTTTTAAAATTTAATTTTTTAAGAAAAATGTTTGATTCGGAGTGTGCCAGACTCCTTATTTTTCTTCTTTTAAAAAAACCTTTCATTCTCAATTTCGGTTTTTATAACCATTTCTTATTACCACGGTGTGTCATCACCCAACTCACATCCTTCATCATGAAGGCAAAACACATAATCGCAGGCCAGCCCATCCACTGGACCCACTTGTGGCGTTGGAGCGACTATACCGGCCACTTAGATAGAAGCACGTCCACTTCTACCCTGAGAATAAGTGGATGTTCGTGACATCCAATCCTCAATCCCGTAATAAAACTCTGTGTCCGTATGAGAACAGAGACCTCATCCTATCCCCTACCCCGGTCTCATGCGCTTGAAGCTACTCCGAGCTTCGCAAGACTTTTGGTACAACTAATTGCCCTTATATCCACCAGGTCGTCCAAAGTGTCGGGATGCATCACTACCTCTCTTGGGCATCTTGAAGGTCTCGTAAACAAAGAGCACGCACAATCAACAGTTTTTTTTCACATAATGCCATATAATCTATGGTGCCACTGGTCTAACGGCCTTGACCCTCAATTCGATCTACAACTATTTGTCTTGACTAGTCCGAAGACCTGCCATATCGCATTGCTGCTAGTTAACTCAGTATATCGATCCTGTCTTGGTATCATGGCCAAATAACTCATTACTTAAGTTTTCATGGCATATTAATCATGTTTGTTTACGAGCTCCTTCTCGTGCCAAATGGACTAGAGCCTACTATTCGAGATTTTCAAAATTGGGCATATTAGCACTCAAGTTCCAAAACTGAGGCCTCCAGCCTAATAGAGCTATTCAAACTCATGTCAAGAAAGTTTTCCAAAAATTTTAAGCAGTGGCACATAGTCAGGGGAGAACACTTCCGACAAAAATACATTTCAATTGTCCATTATACCAGCCGAGTACCGTTCATAACCGATGAATGGGTTTTCCACTTCCTTCGAGAAAGTTTCATCATACCAATCAGGTATGATCTACTTACACCAGTAAGTAGTCTTTCCGTGTGATTTTCACATCACTCCTCTCATGTGTGATGTTTAAAATACGACTTAGCAGTGGGTTTTCATTTTTTAGGTGCTTATCATCCGAACTAGGTATGATATAAAAATCTCACTCACCTGATAGTGTAGTGAAAATCCACTTAGCCGGCTTGTTTTCCTTACTCGAACTTGTTTTAGCTGACGTTCTCAGTACTTCGTATTCCTACACGATATGAAAATCCTTGTTCATTATCCTTTGGCCAAATAGCCTTCATTTATTCTAAATGAATGAGAAAACCAAACTTTTCATTTATTTGTAATTAGGTGCCTAAAGTTATTTTTCTTTAACTTTAAGTCCCTAATGCCAATTTTTCCTCAAATTTAGTCCTGAAACATTTAAAATTAACCTTGGAACCTCAATTTATTCAATTTCACAAAAGGGGTTCAATTTTCCAAATTTCCAATTTGGTCCCCGAACTTTTCCAAAATTACCATTTTGCCCCTACTTTACAAAAATGGTAAGTTTTACCCCCAAAATTCCAAAATTGCCCAATTGGTCCTCCAACATATTTATCATGCCTAATTGGTCCCCAATTTTATGAAATTGTAGTTTAGTCCCTCGAATTTTTGAAATTCCCAATTTTCCCCCAGTTTTGAACCTTTTAACTTTGCCGAATTTGATTTCATCAAATTGACCAATCAAATGAGTTTAATTGTTGAAATTGGAGTTAGATTGGAGTTCCTACACCTTTATACGATTCAATTGCAATTTGAATCGCACAATTTGGTGCCAGAATGAGCTTAAACGGTGCTTCGCCGGAAAACTGGACATAGAGAGAGAAAGCTTCGAAAACTTAACATCGAGGGCATGGCGGTCCGAGCTTTTGATCTAGGCAGATAGCTCTTATCCTAAGGTTTCTCCTAGCATCAAGAATTGCATCAATTGATGCCGAATTGAATGAGAATTTAGACATCAAATTTCTGTCGGTTCTCTCTAGCACCGATTGAAATTTACAGAGGGGTGCCAAATTGGCTTACCGTTTCACTCTAATTTAGCTATAAGAGGGTTGTAGAGGTGTTGGGAAGGCTTGGTTTGGCCTGAGGAGGGCTCGAATCAGCCAATTTCAGCTTAGCTAAAATAGGGCAGCTTGGCTCCGTCGTAGCTGCTTTACTGTTCGATCACGCTAGCGCTTCTTCAGTGACCCTCAGAGCAAATGGAGACTACCGTCGGGTAGCTGACTTCTCCCTGATTCTAAAGAACTTGTCCATGCCTTCTTTGGCATAGAAAAGACCCTATGTCAGAGCTTTGGTTCAAGCTTCATCGGAAAATAGAGCAATTGAGCGAGAATAGAGTTTTTAGGTGTGGAGAGGATGAATAAGTTGGGGCTCTTTATATAGGAAGCTTGGGGACTTCTTGGCCGTCTGATTAGCACCTTAATGGTGGTCATTCATTGCCTTAATCTCCATGGCCGGAGACTTTTCAGCTTCGTTGGCACTACACGATTTTTTGGCGAGTGAACAGTATTGTTATTTGAAGGATGAAGATGACTGTAACAAACCGGACCGAACCGGTCCGAACTGGGTTCAAAGCTTAAACCGGCCGATTCACCCCCGATTCGACCGAATTTTTCAAATCTAAAAATTTCAAAATTCATCTAAATTCATTTTCTATCCAATGGTGGCCTCAAATCTCAAATTTGAATTTTCTAACCCACCCAAAAAAATGAATTTAGCATTCGGTTCAATAGTGGTTCAAACTGGTCCAAACTAGTTCAATCCAGTTTGGATCCGGTTCCCCTGAACTCGTTTGGTTTTCATCTCCAATTCATCCTAAAGTTCTTTTTCTTGACTTTTGTGACTCTTTGGGCCACTCAGGATACATAAATTTCCCGGTTTGCCCTTTCTCTACTAGTTCCAGTTCATGAACTGACTCAGTTCATAAATCAGTTCAATCTAGTTGGATCTGGTTCATCTAAACCAGTCTGGTTTTTATCTTCCAATTTGTCCCAAGGTTCTTTTCCAAGACTTTATAAACCCTTTGGGTCACTTGGGAGTTGTAAATTTCCCAAATTGCTTGTTCTTTGATGATCGAGTTTGTGAACTGGTTCGATTTTTCTCACTCAGTTTGACCGGTTATTTTCCTGGTCTTCCTTAACTCAAAAGGGTGGGGTTTACACGGGTTGTGCACGGGGATCCGACCAAACTGGGTCGGGACATGACAACTTGAGTGGTATTAGAGCTTGTTTCCTCTAATACATTATCAAAACTATATAACATAGTCACTAAGAGGAATAAGTTTTAAAAATTTATAGATGGCTCCCAAGAGAACAAGAGTTACAGTTACTGACACTGCCCAACAACCTTTCCATGTGGAAACTCTACAAGAAGCCCAGAATGTTCCATCGAGATTAAACTCGGAACATCAGATATTGTACGAGGAGTTCACCCAAGTGTTTGGATGGCCTAACCTCACTCTTGAGTTAGACACCAACTCTTGAGTTGAGCCTGAGAAAGTAAAATCTCCTCCTCCTCCTGCTAACGTTCCTCCTCCAGTGGACATTCCCAAATACCTCAAAACCCTTCGACAATTAGGATGTAAGCCATTCCTAGGAGAGAAGGATGTTGGGGCTGCTATGGACTGGCTAGCCAGCATTAGGAAACTCATGGGGATAGTCAGGATTTCACTAGAGGATACGGTAATCCTGGCAGAGTTTTTTCTAGAAGCCAGTGCGAAGAGGTGGTGGGATAATGTCAGAAGCTTGCATGCCACCGCTCCCACATGGGAGCAATTTGAAGAAAGGTATACAAAGGAATACTTAGCTACACATCTAATCAACGAGAAGAAGCAAGACATTCTCCGACTCCGATAAGGGCTTAACTCTATCTTAGAGTATGAAACCAAGTTTAATGAGTTAAGACCCTTTGCCCCCGACCTAGTCGGACCTGCAGATGTTTGCCAATAATTCGTGGATGGTCTTAATATGGACATACGGGACCGAATGGGAGTACTAGGACACCCCACATATTTGGTTGCTATCATTAGCATGGCCCATGAATGTGAGCGTCTAGTACAAATGAGATGCTATCGGATAGAACGGACCTGTAGGAAAGAAGAAGGAAGCCAGGACAGCCAAGAAAGATAAAAGGAGTTAGGTGGACAGAAATGGGGGACAAGAATGGGGTTCCCTAGGACAATGAAAGGTTATCATACCCAAAGGGAGGCAAGTACGACCCCACAAAAGAGAAGCCCCTATTGTTCAAAGTGCTAGAAAAACCATGAAGGACCATGTCGAATATGCTTCGAATGTAGACAGCTTGGCCACTTTGCGAAGACCTGCCCAGCCCAGAAAAACCATTGGTACACAATGAAGTACCCACTGACCACCTCAAGGAAACCCAAGGGCACTAGATAGAGGGCAAGACATCGCCACTACATCGAGGGTCCCAACCAGAGTATACAACCTCATCCAAGAGGAAACACGGAAGGATCCTAGTGCCATAGTTAGTACTTACTAGGATCCCCCTAAACAAATATAGCCAAAGATTGTAATTCGTTACCATCATAATAAATGAAAGTTATAATTCCTACAAAAAAAAATAAACTTGTGATACAAGTATGAGAAAATACAAAGGATGTACCCACCAAATTTCAAGGGGGAAAACATGAAAGAATGGCATCCAAGGATGTCATGAAGTGGATTTTAGGTTAGATGCCCTAAAAGACGCATAAAATTCTAGGAGAGAAGGCGAAAGAATACTCCCAAGGAAGAAAACCCTGGAGAAACATACATGTCCCAACTAAGAGGGACTGGAATAAAGTGACGAGGGATAAGGAGATGAGCTTGCAAAGGAAGTACATGCTGGGGTGAGAGAACTAAGGGAGGCATACTAGGATGACCCAAGGAAGTAACTTAAACCCAAGGAACAGGTAAGTAGGAAGATAGCATCAAAAGATGTCGTGACAAGTAAGAATGGATGGACTATCCATAATAAGGAAATAAAGGAAGGAACGTCCAAGAAACTTTGGAGAATTAAGCCTTCCAATTAAGAAGTAGTTAAATGGAACAACCACTAACATCAAGGCTGGTGGTGGTCCATGCCTAAAGAGAGGATGACTAGACTTAGTGTGGACTATACAGAATAAGACCGAGAATCGAAAGTGCCACAAGTAAAGGATAAGTGGTATGAAGAAAGTAAGGAAAGAAAACTTTAAGGAATGGAAAAAGGGTTGAGCCTATAACTCCTAAGGTGAAAGTCACTACTTTGAAGGACATAGTAGAGAATGAAACCATAAAAAGGGGACACCTCAAACACAATTGTTGGGACATAGATTGAAAGGGATCAAATCGACATAAATAGTCGTAAAATGGTCACGAGTGAGTAAGAGTGGATAGAGAAAAGGGAAAGTCCTTGGGTAAAGGATGCCACTGGGAATGAGGAAGGATATATGAAGAGTCAAAACTGGATGAAAAGGAACTAACATCGAAACTTATGAAAACAAATACGTAGCATTCGAGGGGACACCGAGCTAAGGGTTTCAACGACAAAGAAAATGACTAGATATAGGAATGATTGGGTATCTTGGAACTTCCAATCCTGAAATCTTGAGTAAAGAACCTCAAGGAGAAGAATCTTGCTCTAAGCAAAGGAGGATGTGAATCGAAAAGTATACCCATGAACTCTTATGTATGATATGCTTAGCTAGGATAAGCTCCATGTAATGAGTAAGCAAGTGAAAGGAAAATAAATTCCTTAAGTCATCAAGCAAACCCCAAGTTGACACCAAAGGAAATTATTTCTGATGCAAAGGTTGCTAATTAAGTTTTGGGGAAAAAACTCCTAAAAGGAGGGGAGAGTTGTAAACTCCGTCAATTAAAGACAAGGTGTCATGCCCCAACCCAGTTTGGTCAGATCCCCGTGATCAACCCACAACTCTTCTAGTTTATTAAGGGTTTTCCTCTTCTTTAAACCTTGAGAAGTAAGGTGTCCTTTGTACATGTACCTTTCTTGGAATAACATTAATCAAAACTGAATAAATTAAATTTACATACTTGTCTTGCAGGTTTAGCTAGCGAAATGTCTGAAGGTAGGTTTTTTCCTCGATTACCTAAAAAGGAGTAAAGGGAGGGGGTGAGTTAGACAACTCAGTGAATGGGTGTTTGAAACATGAGTTTCTAAAAAATAGTTTGAATTGGCGTGTGCCAGACTCCTTATTTTCTTTAAAACCATTCTTTCCTTAAATTCCTAGTTATTCTAAACCAATTTCCTCACAATCGATGTGTTTAACAATTAACACATGCACTTCACCATGAAGGGATCACACATTCGTCGGAAAATCGAACAGCGCTGGCGAAGATGAAACATTTCCATTTAGTACGATTCAGGCCATCAATGAATACCATTAAGGTGCCAAATGGATGACCCCATCCATTGCACCCACTTGTGGCATCAGAGCGACTTAATCGACCACCTAGATAGAAGCTCGTCCTCTTCTACTATGGGAATGAGTGGATGTTCGCGACATCTAACCCTCAAACCCGAAAAGCAACACCATGTCCGTATAAGGACAAAGACCTCATCCTGATCCCATCCTGGTCTCATGCGCATGAAGCTACATCGAGCTTCCCTGACTGCTAGTATGACAAACTGCCCTTATCTCCACCACGTCGTCCAGTAGCCCCTAGGATGCAACACTACCCCTCTTGGGCATCTTGATGGTTCTGAACCTCAGTGCATGCACAAATAATAATTTTCCATATAAGCCATTAATCTTTGGTTCCACTAGTCCAACGGCCCTGACCCTCAACTCGACTTGCAGCTGTTTGTCTAGACTAGTCCGTCAATCGAGTCTTGTCACACTACTGCCAGTCCATCAAGTATGTCAATCATATCTTGATACCATAGCCAAATCACATCATTCATTAAAATTTCCATGGCTTAATATCATATTTGTTTAAGAGCTCCTGCTCATGCCAACTAACCTTGGGCCCACTATACGAGATTTTCAAAACCGGGCATTTTAGCTCCCCAAGTTCCAAAACCGAGGCTTCTAGCCTATAGGAGCTATTTGAGCTCTCGTCAAGAAGGTCTCCCAAAATTTTTAAGTAGTGGCATACAGTCAGGGGAGAGCACTTCTGACAAAAATACTTTTTCACTTACCCATCACACCAACCAGGTGTGATGACATCTCCGCTTATAACCGATAAGCGGGTTTTTCACTTCCTTTGAGGAAGTTCATCATACAACCGAGTATGATCTACTTACAACCGTTTAGTTTTTCCGCATGTTTCTCACATCACCCCAATTAGGTGTGATATTAAAATCTCCACTTAGTAGTGGTTTTTTTGTTTCTGAAGTACTTAGCATCCCAATCGATTTTTCGTTTCAGCCATAGATAGTGCTGCCATATTTGAAGAGTTCGAACTAGGGCATACATCTCCTTATCATATGTAGTCAAGGGTTGCTCCACTCAAATTTTCACTGAAATATGCAATTGGTCTTCCTTCCTACATTAATACACCTCCAATACCTACTCCTGATGCATCACACTCAATTTCAAATGTTTTCAAAAAATTAGGCAATGAGAGAAATGGAGCAGTAGTTAGTTTTTCCTTTATCAATTGAAATGCATTTTGTTGCTCATTACCCCATTTAAAAGGTACGTTTTTCTTTATAATAACAGTAAGAGGTGCAACATAACTACTAAAATTTGGAACAAAACATCTATAAAAACTAGCTAATCCATGAAAACTTCTTACCTGACTTACCAAATAAGGTGTTTGCCAATTTCAAATTACCTTAATTTCCTTGTCAATGGAAATACCTTCAAAACTTATAACATATCCGGGAAATACAATTTTACCCAAACATAATATGCAATTCTTCAATTTGGCAAACAACTGATATTTCCTAAAAACTTGTAAGGTAATTTTTAAATATCCTTCATGTTTATCTAAGCAATTGTCGTATATTATGATTTTATCAAAATATATGGCAAAAAAGTTTTTAATAAAAGCACGCAGGATATAATTTATTAATCTCATAAAAGTGTTATATGCATTAGTCAAACTAAAAATCATAGCCAACCATTCATATAAACCATGTTTTACCTTTAATGCAGTTTTCAATTTATAATTAGCTTTCATTCGAATTTCAGAATATTCACTCTTGTGATTAAATTTTGAAAACAAATAGTTTTCATGCAACTCATCTACCATAATATTTACTTGAGGAATAGATTGAAGATACATTACCTTCATATGGTTGATGATTCAAAAATCAACACACCTCCACCAAATTTTGTCTTTCTTAAGCATTTGCACAATACCTTAAATCATGTTATCCTATGCAGATCCTAGCTTCTTCAAATTTAGGATTTGATATTGAATTTGATACTTGATTTCTCGATCAGGTTGCAAACCAGAAGTTTTCTTCTTAGGAATGATATTCTTGAATTCCTACAGAAGAGAAACACTGATACTCGGAAAATATCCGACAATATGGTTAGTGAAATATAAATAATTGTACATAAGTAATGTAAGGATAGGATATTGAATTATATGTCTCTTGATCTCACTTTTTCTCTCCATAAAATTGTTTTTACTCTCTTTTCTTTTTATTATGGCTTTTCTCTCTTCTTTTTCAACCTTGCCTTTTCTCTCTTCATCTTCAATTTTAGCTTTTCTCTTTTCTTTTTCAATGTTGCCTTTTCTCTCTTCATCTTCAATATTGGCTTTTTTCTCTTCTTGTTTTTCTGCTATTTTCTTTTCATTTGTCTTTCTCTTTTTCAATTGATCCTGAAAAACTTGTTGTAAAGTCAAAGGTACAAGAGATATTGGTCTATTATTCATCACGAATGAGTACCTATCTATTAATCTATCAATATGTAACTTGACGATCTAACTTCCAAGGTTCTCACAATAAAATATGACATGCATGCATTGGTACTACATCACATAATATTTCATCCTAATATTTCCCAATAGAGAATGACACTATCACCTGTTGGGTTACCTCGAGTTTCGATTGATCATTCAACCTTTGAATTTGATATGGCTTTTGATGCTTCATTGTTTGTAAAGCCAACTTTTCCACAAGCTCTCTGCTGGCAAAGTTAGTGCAGCTTTCCCCATCTATGATAACAAGACAAACCTTATTGTTCATAGAGCAACGAGTATGAAATAACTTCTCACATTGGTTGTCTAAGATATCATCAATCCATGGTCTGTCCCAAGTAGTGGGTTGATTGAAGGAATTGAGCTTGATGTTGCCGTGATTAACTTGGAGATCATCGAACTCCCCTAGTTCCAGTGGTTTGAAGCATTGAGATCGACTGCTCCACAATCGTTCAATGGAAGTATGTTGATGTGAGTGTCGTCTCACACCTTCCTCCAAGCGATCCATTTGCGTATGGAGTGGCTTCAATTCAGACTTCACTATCTGTTTCATTTGACTCTTCATTTCTTTCCACTGTAGGTTTTGAATGGGCGATATGAAACCCTCTTCTTTTATTGTGTTTCCTTGTTGATGGGCCTTCTGAACCTGATAATTGTTAGAAAGAAAAGAATCTCGTAACTCTCCCTCACATGTTTCTCTCAAACACTCCTGTTTCACACTCAAATGGCTTTTTCTTATAGATTTAAAGCACTCTTCCCTTTTTCCACTCATATGCCTTCTTTCAATCTTAATTGAACTTAAAAACAAATCATTTTTATGAAGTAGTTCAACTTGAGGAACAATCAAGACATATCGATAAAGGTTTTCAAAAAGCAATTCCAAAAAAATTTAAGTGAGAGGTATGAATAGACTCAGAAATAATAGTAAATTTTAGATAGAGAAGAAAATAAGAAACTAAGATGGAATGAAGTAATAGATTTAGATCGAGCATAATAAGAATGAGATATAAGATAGAATTATGTGGCTCTCTCTTCTTCTTTTTTTGCCTTTTTTTCACAAATTTTTTTTTTGCTCTCTTTTTTTTCTCTTTTTTTTTCTTTTTTTTCGTACGAATTTTTTTTGGCTTTTTTTCTTTCTTTTTTTTTTCACTTACCTACTGAAGAGAAGATAGATAGAAGAAGATGAGAATTTTTTTTCTTTTATAGAGACTAGAAATAAGTAGAGAAGATAAAAAAAAAAAGAACTAGATATAAAAGATCGGATGGAACTTGTCGTGCAACCGTGTACTCTGATACCAACTGATGCGAACCCCGCCAATATGCTGACAACACCCTACACCAAATATGGCAAAGACCCTAAGACTTTCACGATGCAAGTGCAAAAAGATGGAATATACCTTGATTATGTGAGAAACAAGGTGTGGGATATGTAAACGCCACACCCAAATCCTCTAAGAAGAACTCTTAGAAAATCTTGGGTGATAAGTCTTGATTACTTGAACGCCACAAATAAAAACCTAATAAGTTCAAAAAGCTCTTTCAAGAAAAGAAAGAAGTCAAAACTCAAAAGATTGAAATTCCAAAGTAACTCTCCAATGCTGTGGAGTATGCCTTTTATAGGCTCAGAAAACAACCGAATAACCCACAAAATAAGGAAAAAAATCTATTATGGTTATAAACTAACCATATCTAATCTAAATATCTAAGATATTTTAATAACTAATTTAAAAATCTAAATTAACTAATATTATCCTAAAAAATTTATTATATTTATAAATCTCTCCTTATTAATTAAATCTGGGCCTTCTCTTAGGCTCATCTTGGGCTCTTCATTTGGGCTTCTATTTGAATATTCAGCAATCTCTTTAATCAGCACATATAAAGCTTCTTTGAATCTTTTAGCCCTTGACCTTGTGATTGCGCCCTCTTGCAATCACAAATGATTATTCATCTCATTTGGTGACAAACTGTTCAGCTCCATTGCAGGTTTGGTTGATTGGACTTGTGAATTTGTAGTCTCTTTAGTTGGATTCACATCAGTTAAGGAGAACTAGACCCGAGCCAGATTGAACCAGTTTATGAATGGAGTCGGTTTATCAATTGAAATCAATAGAGAAAGGGAAAACCAGGAAATTTAATGATCACAAGTGACCTAAAAGTCACAAAAGTCATGAAAAAGGGCTTTAGGATGAATTGGAGATGAAAACCAAATTAGTTCAGGTGAACCGAATCCAAACCAGATTGAACTGGTTTGGACCAGTTTGAACCACTATTGAACCAAATGCAAAATTCATTTTTCTAGGTGGCTTAGAAAATTTAAATTTGAGATTTGAGGCACCATTGGATAGAGAATGAATTTAGAAATTTTTAATTTTAAAAAATTTGGTAGAATCGGGCCTGAACTGGCCGGTTTAAGCTTTGAACCTAGTTTGGTCCGATTCAGAATAGTGTCATCTTCTACCTTCAGATGACAACATTGTTCACTCGCCGGAAAATTGAGCTGCACCACTGAAGTTGAAAAGTCTTCAACCAGGGAGTTTTACGCAAAGAATGGATGCAATTAAGGTTCCAATCATACGGCCAAGAAGTCCCCAAGCTTCCTATATAAAGAGCCCCACCTCATTCATCCTCTCCACACCTAAAAACTCCATTCTCTCTCAACTACTCCAATTTTCGGCAAAGCTTGGACCAGAGCTCCAACATAGGGTCTTTTTTGAGCCAAAGAAGGTGTAGTCAAGTTCTATGGATTCGAGGAGAAGTCAGCTACATGCTTGTAGTCTCCATTTACTCCGAGGGTCGCTAAAGAAGCGTCGGCATGATCAAACAATAAAGTAGCTCCAGCGGACCGAAGCTTCCCTGTTTCAACCAAGCTTAAATCGGTGAATTCGAGCCCTTCTCAGGCCAAATGAAGCCCTCCCAACACCTCCACAGTCCTCCTACAGCTGAATTAGAGCAGAAAGGTAAGCCAATTTGGCTCCACATTATAAATTCTGATAGATGCTAGAGAGAGAACTGGCAAAACTTTGATAACTAAATTCTCACTCAATTCAGCATCAATTGATGCAATTCTTGATACTAGGAGAAACCTCAGGACTGCCGCACCATTGACGGTAAGCTTTCGAAGCTTTCTCTCTCTAAGACCAATTTTCCGGCAAAGCTCCATTTGAGCTCATTCCAACATCAAATCGTGCGATTCAAAGTGTAATTGAATTGTATGAAGGTGTAGGAACTCTAATCTAACTTCAATTTCAAAATTAAACTCATTTGATCAGTCAATTTGATGAAATCAAATTTGGTTGAATTAGAAGGTTGAAATTGGAGGAAATATTTCGAAAATTTTGGGTGTTTCAAAAATTCGAGTATCTAAAGTGCAATTTCATAAAATTGATGGCTAATTGGGCATGATAAAGATGTTGGAAGACCAATTGGGCAAATTTTGGAATTTTGGGGGCAAAACTTACCATTTTTGTAAAGTAGGGGAAAAATGGTAATTTTGGAAAAGTTGAAGACCAAATTGGAAATTTGGGAAATTGAACCCTTTTTGTGAATTTGAATAAATTGAGGTCCCAATATGAATTTTAAAAGTTCTGGGACTCAATTTGAGGAAAAATCAGCATTAGGGACTTAAAGTTAAAGAAAAATATCTTTAGGGACTTAATTACAAATAAATGAAAATTTTTGTTTTCTCATTCATTTGGGATGAATGAAGGCTATTAGGCCAAAGGATAATGAACAAAGATGTCCATATCATGTAGGAACACGAAGTACCAGGAACACCAGCTAAGATAAGTTCGCGTAAAGGCAACAAGCCCGCTAAGAGGAAATTCACTGCACTATTGGGTGAGTGGTATATTTAATATATCATACCCGGTTGGGATGATAAGCACCTCCGAAATGAAAACCCATTGCTAAGTGGTATTTTAACCATCACACCTAAGAGGAGTGATGTGAAAATCACACGAAAAAACTACTTACTGGTTGTAAGTAGATCATACCCGGTTGGTATAATGAAACTTCCTAGAAGGAAGTGGAAAACCCACTTATCGGTTATAAGCGGAGATGTCCTCCTACTCGGTTGGTGTGATGGACGACTGAAACGTTTATTTTGTTGGAAGTGTTATCCCTTGATTGTGTTCCATTGCTTAAAATTTTTGGGATACCTTCTTGACGGGAGCTCAAATAGCTCATATAGGCCAAATGCCTCGGTTTTGGAACTTGGGGGCTAATATGCCCGATTTTGAAAATCTCGAACAATGGACCCTAGGCTAGTTGGCACGAGCAGGAGCTCATAAATAAACATGATACTAAGCCATGAAAACTTAAGTGAATGAATTGTTTGGCCATGGTACTGAGACAGGACTGACATACTCGATGGACTGGTGGCAGAGCAACATGACAGGTCTTCAAACTAGTCAAGACAAATAGCTGCGAGTCGAGTTGAGAGTCAGAGCCGTTGGACCAGTGGCACCACAATTTATATGGTTTATGTGAAAAATTGTTGATTGTGCAAACACTGTGTTACGGGACCTTCAAGACGCACAAGAGGGGTATTGATGCATCCTAGGGCTCTGGACGACTTGGTAGAGATAAGGGCAATTAGTCGTACCAGAAGTCTTGAGAAGCTAGACGTAGCTTCATTACTTATGAGACCAGGGTGGGGACGAGATGAGGTCTCTATCCTTATACGGACATAGAGTTTTATTATGGAATTGAGGGTCGAATGTCACGTACATCCACTCATTCCCAGGGTAGAAGTGGATGTGCTTCTATCTAGGTGGTCGGTAAAGTCGCTTCGACGCCACAAGTAGGTACAAAGGACAGGCTGGCCTACAAATGTGTGTTTTCCTTCATGATGAAGGGTGTGTGTTGATAGATAAACACACCGTTGAGATGAGAAATGGCTATAAAAAACTGAGATTTTAAAAATTAGACATTTTTAAAGAAAATAAGGAGTCCAGCACACTCCAATTCAAACTATTTTTCTAAAAGTCATGCCCTAAACACTCATTCACTAAGTAGTTGTACTCACCCCCTCCCTTATATCCCTTTTTAGGTAATCAAGGGAAACCTACCCAAAGACCTCCTATTAGTCACACATGTAAGATAGGTATGTAAGTTAAAAATTTTATGCATATTTGATTTATATTATTCCAGGAAAGGTACAGGTTTAAAGGATGCCTTACTTCTCACGGTTTATAAAAGAAGGGGAAAACCCTTTATAAATCGAGAGAGTGGCGGGTTGCTCATGGGGATCCGACCAAACCGGGTTAGGGTGTGACATTAGCACTCCATCACCTCGCAAGTCATAGTCTAGTTTCACCCCTATGTTAACCGAGTCCAAATAGGATTGGAGCTCCTCATCAACCTTACGCTAGACATTTTGCTAGGCCTTAATCTGTTCGGTTAGACTGGGTCTCACCACCACATTAGCCAACAAGCATTTCTCCTTCTTGTCCATCTTCAGGTCCATCTCCATTCTCCCCAGCTGTTGCAACAAAGGTATGTAACTTATTTTTATTTGTGCAGCCTCAATTTTGTATATGTGACTTAAGGCATCTGCCACCACATTTGCCTTTTCGGGGTGATACTCTATCACAAAGTCATAGTCTTTCATGAATTCCAACCATCTCCTCTAATGGAGATTTAACTCTTTCTAAGTTAAGAAATACTTAATACTCTTGTGAGCAGTGTATATCCTACACTTTACCCCATATAGGTAGTGTTACCAAATCTTTAGGGCAAACACTATCGCAGCTAATTACATGTCATGGGTTAGGTAATTTATCTCATGTACCTTAAGTTGTCGTGAGGCATGGACGATAACCTTTCCTTGTTGCATCAATACACATCTGAGTACTTGTCTGAATGCATCACTATAGATGGTGTACTCTCCCACACTTGGGTCGGGAAGGGAGAGTATCGGTGCGGTTGTCAATCGAGTCTTCAACACCAAGAAAGACTTCTCACAGCTTTCATCCCATTTATACTCGACTCCTTTCCTAGTGAGTTGAGTTAGAGGGGCTGCTATCTTAGAAAAATCTTGCACGAACAGTATGTAGTATCCTGCCAGACCTAAGAAACTTTGTATCTCCGAAGGATTCCTAGGTGCCTTCCAATCAGATATGGCTTCCACCTTTGTTGGACCTACCTTGACTCCATCCTTGGACACTATATATCCTAAGAACCCTACCTCATGCAGCCAGAACTCACACTTGGAGAATTTTGCATATAAGCAGTTATCCCTTAGTATCTCCAAGGTGATTGCCATGTGTTCTTCGTACTCCAACCTAGTTCGCGAGTATATGAGAATATCGTCTATGAATACTATCACGAACCAATCCAAGTCTGGTTAGAACACCCAGTTCATTAAATCCATGAAGGCTGTAAGGCCATTTGTCCATCCGAATGGCATCAATATGAACTCATAATATCCATATCGAAACCGAAATGTCATCTTAGGAATGTCCTCTTCCCATATCTTGAGTTGGTAATAGCCCAACCAAAGGTCTATCTTGGAGAAATTGGCTGCTCCTTTTAGTTGATCGAATAGGTCAACAATCCGTGGGAGTGGATACTTGTTCTTGATGGTGACCTGATTCAATTTTCTATAATCTATGCACAGTCTCATGCTCCCATCCTTTTTCTTCACGAATAGGACTGGTGCACCCCATGGAGACTGTCTGGGTCGTATAAAGTACTTCTCTAATAGCTCGTCTAGTTGCTCCTTCAATTCCTTCAGTACTGCTAGAGCCATGCGATAAGCTTGGGATATCGGGTTTGTTGTTGGGATAATTTCTATGGTGAATTCTACTTGTTGACTCGAGGGTAGTCTAGGTAATTCTTCCGATAATACTTCTGGAAAGTGTTTAACCACCGTAATGTCATTGAGTCCCTTCTTTTCAGACTTCTCATCGATGACCATGTCCAAAAAATCGTACAGCCTTTCTATATCATCTTTTGGGCCTTTATATGGGACACCATTTGTATTTCACCCTTACTTCGGACTCCTTGGAATTTTAGACTGTTTGCCTCGGGAGTGTGGAAGATTATTGTCTTCTTTCCACAATCCCTCCTAGCCTAATGGTTACTTAACCAATCCATCCAGAGGTTACTTCTACCTCCTTCAGAGGTAATGAAATCAAATCTACTTCGAGTTTGATTCCTCCAATCCTTATCTCACACCCCTTAAGTTGTTTATTCCTATTTAACCCTTCTTCCTAAGGGTGTGAAAATGTTGAGACTTTGTCCTAGAGGAGTGAGTTCTAGGGGTAAACTTGGAATTAAGTCATCTTTGATGAAGGATCTCTCAGCTCCTAAGTCGAAGAGGGCGTAGACATTTTGTCCCCACAATTGTACGTACCCTGGTTGGAGAAACACATACTTTTAGAGGAAATACTTTCTTTATTGAATCAAATTTTTAATTACAAGTTTTCTTAAGCTAATTGGGAGGGTTTTGGGATGTACCCACTATAGTACTAGGGTCTTTCCTAGCCTCTTCCTAGGTGAGGTTGTATACCCTAGCTGGGACTCTAGCTATAGCGTCTGGCCTGTAATTCCTAGGGTTCCCTTGTGGTGGTCCAAGTGTATTCCTTTGCTTGTTCTATATAAGAGTGGGGAATTCCTTTGCAAAGTGTCACACTCTTTGGTGCCTTTGGCACCTAGGACAGCGAGGGTTTCCTTGTGGCAACATAGGGATTACTCTTTGGGGAGGTGGTGGCATATCCTTTCTCTTTTGAAATGCCACTCTATCTCCCCATCTTGGACCATTATGCCCTTCCGTCCTCCCTGACAGTTTTGGCCCTTGTCCTCCTTTTGGGTCATCTTCTCCATCCGATAGCGTCGGGTTTGTCTGGGCTCCTCAGGGAGTTTCCACAAGTAGAAGTGGTTGGGCAGTGTTGGAGACTACGGTTTTAGTTCTCTTGGTTCCTTTCTTGGGAGCCATCTGAAAATTTTAAAATTATCCCTATTAGTTACCACATTCTCTATTCTTGATAATGTATTTGAGGAAATAAGCTATGATACCACTCAAGTTGTCACATCCCGACCCGGTTTGGTCGGATCCACGTGATCAACTCGCCACTCTTCCGGTTTATTAAGGGTTTTCCCCTTCTTTAAACTGTGAGAGTAAGGCGACCTCTGTACATGAACCTTTCATGGAATAACATTAATCAAAACTAAATAAATTAAATTTACATACCTGTCTTGCAAGTTTAAATAGTGGAATGTCTGTAGGTAGGTTTTTCCCTCGGTTACCTAAAAATGGGTAAAGGTAGGGGGTGAGTTCGACAACTCAATGAATGGGTGTTTGAAACATGAGGTTCTGAAAAATAGTTTGAATTGGAGTGTGTCAGACTCCTTATTTTCTTTAAAACCATTCTTTCCTTAAATTCCTAGTTATTCCAAACTAATTTCCTCACAATTGGTCTGTTTAATAATCAACACATGCCCTTAATCATGAAGGGATCACACATTCGCAGGACAGCTCGTCCACCACACCCACTTGTGGCGTCAGAGCAACTTTACCAGCCACCTAGATAGAAGTCCATCCACTTCTAGCTTGGGAATGAGTGGATGTTAGCGACATTCGATCATCAAACTCTTCCTCACAATTGATCTATTTAACAATCAACACACGTCCTTCATCATGAAGGGATCACACATTCGCATGATAGCCCGTCCACTACACCCACTTATGGCGTTAGAGCGACTTTACCGACCACCTAGATAGAAGCCCATCCACTTCTACCCTGGGAATGAGTGGATGTTAGCGACATCCAACCCTCAAACCTAAAAAGCAACGCCATGTCCGTATGAGTACAGAGACCTCATCCTGACCCCACCCCAATCTCATGTGCATGAAGCTACATTGAACTCATTGCTAGCATGACAAATTGCCATTATCTCTACCATGTCGTCCCGTAGCCCCAAGGACGCATCACTACCCCTCTTGGGCGTCTTGGTGGTCTTGAACCTCAATGCATGTACAAACAATAATTTTCCATATAAGTCAATAATCTTTGGTAACACTCGTCCAACGGCCCCGACCCTCAACTCGACCTGCAGCTGTTTTTCTAGACCAGTCCGTCAATCGGGTCTTGTCGCGCTGCTGCCAGTCCATCGAGTATGTCGGTCTTGTCTTGTTACCATGGTCAAATCACATCATTCATTAAAATTTTCATGGCTTAATATCATGTTTGGTTACGAGTTCCTGCTCGTGCCAATTGGCCTTGGGTCCACTGTACGAGATTTTCAAAACTGGCATTTTAGCCCCCAAGCTCCAAAATCGAGGCCTCTAAACTATCTGAGCTATTCGAGCTCTCGTCAAGAAGGTCTCCCAAAATTTTTAAGTAGTGGCACACAGTCAGGGGAGAGCACTTCTGACAAAAATACTTTTTCACTTGTCCATCACACCAACCGGGTGTGATGACATCACCGCTTATAACCGGTAAGGGGGTTTTCCACTTCCTCTCAGGAAGTTCATTATACCAACCGGATATGATCTACTTACAAAATATCCCCGCAATTTTCATGGCCAATTGGCCCTAAATTTTGGGAAATTGTACTTTGGTCCCTCAATTTTACGAAATTCCAAAATATCCCCAAAATTTTCCTCCAATTTCCACCTTTCAAACTCGCTGAATTTGATTTCATCAAATTGACCACTCAATCAGGTTTAATTATTGAAATTGGAGGTAACATTGAGTTCCTACACATCCATAAGATTCGATTGAGCTTTGAATCGCATGAATTGATGCCAGAACGAGCTCAAACGGAGCTTCAAGACCTTACCGTCGGGGGTGCGGCAGTCTGAGCTTTCGATCGGGGCAGGTAGCTCTCATCCTAAGGTTTCTCCTAGGATCAAGAATCACATATATTCATATCAAATTTAGGGAGAATTCGGTCAGTGAAGTTTGATCGGTTATCTCTCTAATACTGATCGGAATTTACAGAACGGGCCAAATTGGCTTACCTTTCCACTCTAATTCGATCGTATGAAGGTTGTGGAAGTGTTGGGAGAGCTTGGTTCGACCTAAGAATGGCTCAAATTGGTCATTTTTAGCTCGGCCGAAACAGGCAGGTTGGGTCTGCCAAAGCTGCTTCACTTTTCGATCACGTCGGCGCTTCTTCGGTGACCCTATGAGCAAATGGAGAGTATCGTCAGGTAGTTGACTTCTCCCCAAATCTAAGGAACTCGACCTTTCCTTCTTTAGCTTAGAAAAACTCCATTGTCATGGCTTTGGTTTGAGCTTCACCAAAAAAAATGGAGCAGTAGAAAGAGAGGGAAGTTTTCATGTGTAAGGAGGATGAATGGCGAAGGGCTCTTTATTTAGGAAGCTCGGGAACTCCTTGATCTGATTGGCGCCTTTATGGCAGTCATTCATTGCCTGAAACTCCATGAACGAAGACTTTTCATCTTTACCAGCGCTGCTCGATTTTCTGACAAGTGAACATTGTTGTCTTATGAAGGAAGAAGATGACACTATTCCAAATAGAACCGGATCGGTCCGAACCAAGTTCAATGCTTAAACCGGATGGTTCAGGCTCAATTCGACCGTGTTTTTCAAAATTAAAATTTTGTAAATTCATTCTCTATCCAATGGTGGCTTCAATTCTCTAGTTTGAATAATCTAAACCATCTAGAAAAATGAATTTAGAAACTGGTTCAATAGTGGTTCAAACTAGTTCATTCTGGTTCAGGTCCCATTCACCTGAATTAGTTTGGCTTTCTCTTCCAATTCATCCTAAATTCCTTTCTCATGACTTTTGTGACTCTTTAGGTCACATGGGATTTAAAAATTTCCCTATTTTCCCTTTCTCTATCAGTTACGGTTTATAAATTGACTCGGTTTTCTATTTGGAAATGACTGGTTCTTTTCTTGATTTTTCTTATTATCAAAAGATGGGGTTTACACAAGGAAACCGGGGAAAGAACCAGTCAATCCGAGTAAGAAAACCGAACTGGTTCATGAACCCCAATCATTAGAGAAAGGGCAAAATGGGAAATTACAAATCTCAAGTGACCTAAAGAGTCATAAAATTCATGGAAAAGGATTTTGGGATGAATTGGAAGTGAAAACCAAACCGGTTCAATTGAACCAGACCTTAACTGGTTTGAACCAATATTGAACCGATTTCTAAATTAATTTTTTTGGTATATTAATATATTTAAATTAGGGAATTGAAGCCATCGTTGGATAGAGAATAAATTTAGAAATTTTTAATTTTGAAAAACTCGGTCGAATCGGGCCTAAATCGGCCAGTTTAAGCATTGAACCTGGTTCAGAACAGTGTCATCTTCTTCCTCCGAATGACAGTACTATTCACTCGCTGGAAAAAAAGAGTAGCGCCGACAAAGCTGAAATGTCTCCGTTTAGGGCATTTCAGGCCATGAATGATCACCATAAAGGTGCCAATCGGATGGTTAGAGAATCCCCGAGCTCCCTATATAAAGAGCTCCTCGTCATTCATCCTCTCTCTCTACTGCTCCAGTTTCTGGTGAAGCTCAAACCAGAGCTTTGACATTGGGGTTTTTTTGAGCCAAAGAAGTTGAGGTCATGTTCCTTAGACTCGGGGAGAAGTCAGCTACCCAATGGTGGTCACCATTTGATCAGAGGATCGTCGGAGAAGTGCTAAAAGGTAAGCCAATTCGGCCCTTCTCAGTCGTTGTTGGTACGAGTTAGAGAGAGAAACAACAGAATTTCACTAAAAAAATTCTCACTCAATTAGGGGTCAATTGTAGGAATTTTTTATCCTTGAAGATATCTCAGGAACAGAGCTATCTTCCTCCATAGAGAGATCAGATCGCCATACCTCCGACGGTAAGCTTTCAATGCTTTCTCTCTCTAAGTTCAGTTCTTCGGCGAAACTCCATTTGAGCTCAATTCGGACCCAAATGAAGTGGTTCAAAGCTCAATTGAATTCTATGGAAGTGTAGGAACTTATCTATACCTTCAATTTGAGCAATTAACCCCAATTGAATGGTCAATTTGATGAAATCAAATTTGGCCAGTTTGAAAGGGGCAAATTGGGGAAATTTTTGGGGAAAATTGGAGATTTCATAAAATTGACAGACCAAAGTGTAATTTCCCAAATTTGAGGGTCAATTGGCCATGAAAAGGATGTTGGAGGACCAAATAGTCAATTTTTGGAAATAATTGGGGTCAAATTGCCAATTTTGTAAAGTAGGGGCAAAATGGTAATTTTGAAAAGTTGGGAACAAAATTGGAAATTTGGGAAACTTGAAACACTTAAGTCATTTTGAGTAAGTTGAGGACTCAAACTGAATTTTAGAACGTTTCGGGACTTAATTTCAGAAATAATTAGCATTAGGGCCCTAAAGTCAAAGAAGATGAACTTTAGGGACCTAAATGCAATTAACTGAAATGTTTGGGCATTTTGTTCATACGTGAGGAATTAAGGTTATCATGCCAAATGTTAATAAATAAGGATGTTCAAATTGTGTAGGAACACGAAGGACCAAAACGCCGGCAAGGATAAGCTTTTGTGGTGGCAAAAAGCTGACTAAGAAGGGATACACTACGAACATCGGATGAGTAGGATTTGTTCACATAATACACGGTTGGATTAATGAGTACTTCGGATATGAAAAACCACTTCTATGTGGAATTTTAACATTACACTTGGTAGGAGTTATGTGAGAACTACGTGGAAAAACTACTTACCGGTTGTAAGTAGATCATACCCGTTTGGTATGATGGACTTCTTGGAAGGAAGTAGAAAACTTGCTTACCGGTTATAAGCAAAGATGTCATCACACCCGGTTGGTGTGATGGATGGAAAATTTTATTTTTTTAGAAGTGTTCTCTCCTGACTATGTGCCATTGCTTAAACTATTTGGGAGACCTTCTTGACGAGAGCTAGAGTAGCTCAGATAGGCTAGAGGCCTCGGTTTTTGAACTCATAATGCCCAGTTTTGGAAAACCATGTACAGTGGGCCCATGGCCAATGGGCACGAGTAGAAGCTCATAAACAAATACGAATAGGAATAGCCATGAAAACTCTCATTAAAAGTGGAATTTACTGTGTGATTCGTCACGATATTAAGTCAGGACCAACAAGGCTCGATGGAATAGTACGTCAAGGCTAGGTCGATGGACTAATTACATAAACAATTGCAAGCTAGGTTGAGTGTCAGGGTTGTTGTACAGTAGGCACCAAAGAGATTGGCTAAGAAAAATGAAAACTATTCTTTGTGCATGCACCTATGGTACGAGACCATCAAGAAACCCTAGGGGGTAGTGATGAGTCCTAAGGGCTGCTGAATGACATGGTGGCGATAAGGGAAAGAGAAGCTATTGTGTGTGGGTTTCTCATCGTACCATTTAGTCATGGAGTTACTGAGTTTGGACTTCCTAGAATTACTGTGTTAGGAGTCCATGGATGTACTGTGTTTAGACTCCATGAAGCTACTGTGTTTGGGGCTTCCTAAAAATACTGTGTTTGAGCTTCATGCGCACAAGACCAGGATAAGGTCTCTATCCTCATATGAACACAGAGTTAATTTTGGGTTTGAGGGTCGGATGTCACGAACATCCACTCAAACCCATGGTAGAAGTTAATAGACTTCTATCTTGGTGGCCGGTAAAGATGCTCTGAGCCACAAGTAGGTGTAATGGACGTGTTGCACCTGCAAATGTGTGTACCCTTCTTGATAAAGGGCATATGTTGTTTGTTAAACACACCTAATATAGAGATGGGAAAAAGGTTTTGAGAACATTGGAAAGGATTTAAGAATCGTTAAGGAAGGATTAGTAAACCTTATAAAGGTTTTTGGAAAAGAAGATGAAATTGAGGGAAAACCCTAATAAAAGGAAAATGTCACCCTTGGCAGGGTAAATGTTTTGAAAAACAGAACTTTGAGGAAAAACTTTCTTTTTAAAGAAATGATAACCTTGGTGTGTCTATCTTTAAAACTCACTCTCAACAACCGCTCATTGAGTTATAGAACTCAACCCCACCCTTTTTACCCCTTTCAAGTAACCGAGGGAAAACCCACTTAAAGACCTTCTGATAGTTGAACTTGCAAGACATGTATATATAAGGTTAATATATTAAGTTTTGATTAATGTTATTCCAAGAAAGATGTAGGTGCAAAGGACGCCTTACTCCTTACGATTTAGGTAAGGGAAAACCCTTAATAAACTGGGAGAGTGGCAGGTTGTTCACGAGGATCTGACCAAACTGGGTCGGGGCGTGACAAGGGAATCCTTTTATGAGAATTCCCTTGAATTCCACTTCCTGGTCTTTTGACTTGACTTATTGTCTTGGCTTGGGAGTTCTTTGTTTTGTGGGAACTTATTCGGGTTTAGGTTGGGTTACCCTTGTCAGATAGTATTAAACAAGTTTATCCTATAGTTTACCTCCTCAGACGTTCCTATACTACCCTTAGGCCCTGATTGGTGTATTCTTACCCTTGTTATTAATAGGGAGACTAATGCTTTAAGCAGAAAATTTATTGGTCTTTACTTATTAAAAGAAATATTTTCTTGTTGCACTCGACTTATTACATAAAGTTCCTTACAACTTCCTATTCTAGTTTCCTGGGTTCATAAACCGGGAGTTAGTCTCCAGATTGTTCCGGGATTTGTGGTCTGAGGGCTCCGATGAATTGGTTGATCTCCATCCAAACTTTTGTCGGGCTTCCCTGCTAGGATGGACTTCATGGAACGCCTCGAGTCCGTACCTTCCCAACACCTCAGCTTTGCACTCATAAGTCCACTTAATCCATTGGGTGGGGTTAAAGTTGTACAGAATCAGTGGAGTGCCCGAAAAACTTTCATAAAGGTTACGTGGGCATTCTAGTAGTTGTTCTAGGCCTCCCTTCGAGTCGGTGTCCTTTTTGGCTGTCGTGGGGCTGGAGGGCGTGTTGGATTCCTTGGAGGAGGTATAGGTTCTTCCTATCTTGAGGGAGGATATGTTATGTCAGCTGGCTCTAACATCGCCCTAAGAAGCTTCCTATAGTCCTCGACCATGTCTTTTGGCACTTTCTTCTCAATTTCAATAAACTTTTGGACATCTATCTTGCTGGAGGTAGGAGCCTCTTTCACAATTCCATGCATGGGTTTGGTTCGCATGGCGAATTTCCAAGGGACTCTTCTTCCTATAGGGTAATTATATTTTCGTTAGTGTCAGGGCAAAGTATTGATGATGCTTTCAAGGGAACCTGGCTCTGATACCACTAAAGTTGTCATGCTCCGACCCGGTTTGGTGAGATCCCTGTGATCAACCCGCCGCTCCCTTGATTTTAAGAGGGGTTTACCTTCTTTATTCAAGAGGAGTCAAGTGTAAATTCAAATCTTGTTCCCTGGAATTGCATACATCAAACTAAAGCAATCTTAAAAGAAACTTTAAGCTTACCTAATGGAGGGTACATCTTCACGCTCTCTTTTAATTTATCTCCTTACTCTTGAAGAAGGGGTAAAGAGAGGAGGTGAGTTTCTACAACTCAGTGAGTGTGCGTTGGGATTGAGTTTCAAAATAAATTTAGTTTCTCCAAAACTAGGCCAAGGTTAACAAATCCTTTTTTTTTTAAAAGTTCCTCAATTTCAAACCTCCGAAACCTCTTTCCATTAATATACTATTGGTGTGTTTAACCCACCCCCTTGCCTGGGGAGGCATTTAGCAAACAAACACATGTCCTTCATCAGGAAGGGTACACACATCGCAGGTGCAGCCTGTCTACTGCACCCACTTGTGGATCGGAGCATATTTACCATCCACCGAAATAGAAGCCCATCCATTTCTACCCTAGGTCAGAGTGGATGTCCCAGATGTCTAACAATTAGACCCGAATATCACTTCGTCTCCGTATGAGTATGGAGACCTCATCCCGACCCCACCCCGATCTCATGTAGAAGAAGCTTCCGGAGCTTTAAGACTGACTGGCACAACGAACTGCCCTTATCTCCACCATGTCGTCTAGCAGCCCTTAGGACCTATCACTACCCCCTAGGATGTCTTGATGGTCTCGTACAACAAGTGCATGCATAAACATGAGTTTTCATATAATTATCCATCCTTATTGGTGCCAATGGTTCAACGACCCCGACGCTCAACACGACCTAAAGTTGTCTATCTAGGTCAGTTCTTTGACCTGCCCTGATGCACTACCACCAGTCTATCGAACACTATCGGTCCTAACTCAGCACTATGGCACAACACACAACCAATTCCATTAATTAGGAGTTTTCATGGCTCTTCATAATCAAGTTTGTTTATGACCTTCAACCCGTGCGAACTGGCCTTGGGCCCACTAGACGTGTTTTCCAAAACAAGGCATTGAGCCCCATGAGTTCAAAAAACTGAGGCCCCTGGCCTATCTAAGCTATTCTAGCTCCTATAAAGAAGGTCTCCCAAATATTTTAAGCATTAGTACATAGTCAAAGGAGAATACTTCTGACAAAATTCACTTTTAGCTCATCACACCAATCAGGTGTGATGATAACTCCGCTTACAACCGATAGGTGGGTTTCTCCTTTCTTAAGGAAACTCATCATACCAACCGGGTATGATTTTCATTTATTCCTACTTACAACTGGTAAGTAGGTTTTATCCATTAAAAATAGTGGTTATCATCTCAACCGGTATGATGTATAAAGTTCTCACTCACCCGATGACAATGACGCGTTTGTCCCTAGTTAGTTTCCAAGTTTACACTAGCTTTTCCTTGCTGGCGTTCCAGTCTCTCATTTCCCTATATGATTTGGATATCGTTACCAATTAAGATTTGGCATGACAACCTTCATTTTCTCATGTATGAGCGACTAGGCTCAAAACTCTTGGTTTATTGCACTTAGGTCCCTAAAGTTCATTTTTCTTAACTTTAGGTCCCTAATGCTAACTTTTCCCCAAATTGAGTTCCAAGGCTTTTAATATCCTCTTTAGATCCTCAATTTATTCAAAATTATGTAAGGGGTTCAAGTTTTTCGAATTTCCAACTTGGTCCCTAATTTTTCAAAAATTACGGTTTTGCCCTTACTTTCCAAAAAATAGCAATTTGGTCCCAAATATTTTGATAATTGACCAATTGGTCCCCCATCGTCTTTCGCATTGCTAATTGGCCTTAAATTTTTAGAAATTGCATGGAGGTCCCTTAATTTTTTGAAATCCCCAATTTTTCCCAAAATTTTCCCTCAATTTCTCCCATTTATACTAACTGAATTTGATTTCTTCAAATTGGCCATTCAATTTTAGTTAATTGCTCTAATTGATGGTATGGATCAGTTTCTACACTTCCCTATGTTCCAATTGAGCTTCGAATTGCAGCATTTGGGTCCGAAATGAGCTCAAACGAAGATTCACCAGAAAACTATTCGTAGAGAGAGAAAGCTTTGAAAGTTTATCATCGATGGTGCGGCGGTCCGAGCTCTCGATTTGGGGAGGTAGCTCTCATCCTTAGGTTCCTTCTAGTATCAAGAATTTCTACAATTGAAGTCCATGTGAGGGTGAGTTTTATTAGAGAAATTCGGTACTTTCTCTCTCTAACACCAATTTGCAACAATGAAGGAGGGCCAAATTGGCTTACCTTTCACCTCTGTGTAGTTCTGTGATGGTCGTGGAGGCATTAGGGAGGCTCGGCTTGGTCGGAGGAGGTTTGAATTCGGTCAAATTCAGCTCGGCCAAAATAGGGTAGCTTCGAACCATCGGAATACTTCAGTGTTTGATTCCGTTGGCAGTCCTTGGGTCGAAGTAAGGTTGCTATCAGGTAACTAACTTCCCCCAGAGTCTGTAGGACCCGACCTTACCTTTTCATGTTGAGAAAAGTGCCTAAGTCGGAGCTCTGGTTTGAGCTTCACTAGAAAATGGAGCACTTGGGAGAGGAGGGCGATTTGTGGTGTGTGGAGGATAAATGGAGAGGAGCTCTTTATATAGAGAGCTCGGGGACCCTCTACCCGACTAGTTTCCATTCTGATCGAGCTTATCCACACCCGAAAATGCTCTGATTGGAGTAATATTCCTCTCGTCGGAAATGGAAAGTTTTTGAACTAATGAAGAGTGTTGTCATCCTAAGGAAGAAGACAACACTGTTCCGAACCGGACCGGTCCGGTCCAATCGAGTTCAATGGCGAAAATCGGCCAATTTAGGCCTGATTCGTCTGATTTTCTAAAAATCTAAAAATTCATAAATTCATCTAAATTTATTTTCTATCCAATGGTGGCTTCAATTTCCCAATTTGATCATTTTAAGCCACCAAGAAAAATGAATTTAGAAACCAATTTATGTATAGTTCAAACTCGTTCAATTTGATTCAGGTCTAGTTCACCCTAAACCGGTCTGGCCCATCCATTTTACTTCATGGTTCTTCCCCATGACTTTTATGACTTTTTGGTCACTTGGAATTTTCCAAATTCCCATTTTAGCCCATCTTAACCATCTTCGGTTTATTTAGTGGCTCAATTTTCTCATGAGAGTCGTCGGTTCTTTTCTCGGTTTCCTTGGTCCGAGAGGACGGGTTTCACATGAGTGGTGAGGAGGCCAAGTGGGAGGGTGCTCTATTTATAGGGAGCTCGACAACTATTCGGGCTACCGACCAGTGTGAGACTCGACCCCCAACCCGCTCGCGGGCAATGTGACCAGAGCGATTTTTGAGTCATCGGAGACTCCCCTCTTTCTTGATCTCTCTCCTTTCTATTAGTGGACTGAGGTTGAAGGCGATGACGTGGTGGTCATGCCACATGGCGTGCTATGATTGGTTGGTTTTTCTAATGTGGCGTTCCAACTCAGTCGTTGACCAGTTGATCAGACACATGACAGCCTCCTATTGGTTGCTTATGTCTGCGTGGCAAGCTAACAGGTCGTCCGCTCACCGTTGATCGGACACGTGGCAGCCATCTATTGGTTGCCCATGTCTATGAGGCTGCTTACTAGGCGGCATTAACTGTTGACCGGTCTAGTCTGTTGACCAGCTGGACCGTTGACCGATCCAGTCCGACCAGGTTTGGTGACCCGAATTCAAAAATCAATCGATCTAGGCTTGATTCGACCGATTTTTTTAAATTTAAAATTTTTATATTTATCTAAATTTATTTTCTATATAATGGTGGCTTCAATTTCCCAAATTGATATTTTTAAGCCAGCTAGAAAAATAAATCATTAAATTGGTTCAGTATGGTTCTTTCCAATTCAGTTTGGTTTGGGTCTAGTTCACCCTGAACCGGTCCGGTTCTCTCATCCAACCCACTGCATGGTTCTTCCCCATGATTTTTTTAAATTTTTTGTTACTTGGGATTTTTCAATTTCCCATATTAACCCTTCTTTACTATTTTCAGTTTGTTAATTGACTCAATTTTTCTCAAAATCATCGGTTCTTTCTCTGGTTTACTTGGTCTAGGGGACGTGTTTCACACATGTGCACAGTGTCATCTTCAACCTCTGAACTAGGCAGATAAGGATGACGGGTAGGCTGCACTTACTCCGATGGTAAAAAAATCCTCCCAATATGACCGTAAATGGTAGAGATTGGGGTCGAATGATGGACGAATGGATAGCCCTATTAGTTACCGAGCTCCCTATATAAAGAGCTACTCCCCATTCATCCTCCTCATCTCTCAAATGACTAGAGAAGAAAAAGAGCTCCTCAACCCTCAAATGACTTACGGTTTGCCTAGCAGGTTCGAATTTTTGTGTATGCATTTTTTATTTATTAAAATTTTAAAAATGAAAAAACCAATAATGGATACCAATTCTATTGTTTATTACTCTATAAAATTATATCAAAATCAAAATGAGACTCAAGGGGACTTGAGGGCCCCTTACTGATAAGTAATCGAAGATTTCTCTATAGAATGATTTTTTGACGAAGCTCCGTTTAAGTTTATTTCTAAGCCAAATTGGATTATTCAAAGCTTGAAATGATACTCAGGCATAAGAAAGATGATTAGAATCATGTTAGAACTCAATTATGAAGGTTTAAGATTGAATTGATGATAATCAAAGTTGGAGTAAATTGCAATTTTTGAAAATTTGGGGACTAAATTGAAATTTTCAAAAATTTGGGACTTAATGCAAATAGTGAGAAATCAAGTACCCAATTGGAAATAATGAGAAATTAGGGAGCCAAAAGGAAGATTTGAGAATATTAGGGACCTAATTAGAGATGAGGTATAATTTAAAAAACTAATTGTAATTAATGAAAGTTAAAGGTATTAAGTACAAATACCTTATGATTTGGGACTCAATTGTCCAATTTATTGTAGCAATCAATCACCTACAACTTCATGCAAAGAAAAGGCACACAAGGCGTGGAAATCCCCTAGGATGAACAAGTTTCGAAATACGGGTGAGTGAGATTTATAGTATCAAGTTTGACTAGACCGATGACACAATATTATTAGCAATCTGAACAACATATTTTGCTTAGAAAATTCTTTTTCTAGAAATATAATTCCATAATTGCATGAAGCTGCTCAACTCATTTTGGGATATATTCTATTGTGAGCATGAACCATGATTTTAGGACTATCTATAAAAGGTGTATGAAAACACTTCAAGGGAATGATAGAATTCCAACTGTTAATACAGTATATGGGTAGAACTAATAGTCGACAAGAGTTGGTTAGATCTAGTTATATGAAAATGGGTCCAAAGCCACAGTTTTGAAAGAGAAGTGGGTCCAAGGCCATGATTTGAAAACTTGTACATTGGACCTAAAGCCAATGGGAACAAGTCAAATTCTATAAATAAATTTTGATCTAATAGCTTGATAAAAATGATCACAAATTGATAATTTTTGTTTAAATTACTAAGCCATGGTCGAGTTTGAGCACATTGGGCTACATTACAAATATAAAGGTCTTATATTAAAATACTGTTGTTTGTGATTGTAATCATATGGAACCAAAATACGTGCAGTATAGGGTAATGATGGTTATAAGTGATGTTGGACAGTAAGAATGGAACAAATGATCGAGGTTGTAGTATCGCACCAATACATATACAGGGATTTAAACATGAACAATCAAATCTCTAATTTATATATTTAACCACTTAACTATATTGAATTTGATATAATTTTACATAGTAATAAATAATAGAATTGATCTTCTTTAAGAGTATTTTTTATTTTTTGAATTTAGTAAAGCTGAAGTTTATGTGATTAACCACTAAGTCATATTGACTTTAATACAATTTTGCAGAGTAATAAATAATAGAATTGGTTTAAATTAATAGTTTTTTATTTTTTTAAATTCGAATAAATAAAATAAAGATATGTTTAGAGTGATTTGAACCTAGGCAAGCATAAAATAAAAGTGTATGACATTAATCACTCGCCTATATTAACTTTTATTTAATTTTACAGAATAATAAATAAAATAATTGATCTATATTAAAAGTATTTTTTATATTCGGATAAATAAAAAAATATGTCTGCATTTTATCATGCAAATCAAATCTTAATTCTATATTCTTAAAAAATTGATCATATTAATTTTGATATAATATTATAGAGTAATAATATATTTAAAATAATTAAATTTATATAAAAAATAATAAAAATTAATATACTTGAATTTCGAGTCTATTAAATATATTTTTTATATTAATTTGTTTGTTTTGAATATATTATTAATTTTTAAATTACATAAAATTTAAAATAATCGATTTGAATTTCACATTTTTTTAATCCAAAAAAATAAAAATAAAACCTTAAGTGATATAAATTATTTTGTTTTAAATACATTATTAATTTGTAAAATTGTATCAAAATTAATATAATTAAATGGTTAATAACATAAAACTAAGATTTGCTCAGATGATCGAATTTGTGTGTATACATTTTTCTTTATTTATTTGAAGCTCAAAAATAAAAATATCAATGTGGACAAATTTTATTATTTATTTCTCTATATAATTATATTAAAATCAATATACCTAAATGGTAAATTACATAAAATAAATCCTAGCAGGTACAGATCATGTGGACATATATTTTATTTATTTATTTGAATAGGAAAATAAAAAAAATATTAATAGAAACCAATTCTATTATTCATTATTCAGTATAATGATGGAGGTATATGGTGTGGAAGTTGGCTAAGTTAGTCCAATTAACTTGTATAAGTAAATTTATTAAGAAAATTAATTTTATATTAAGTAAAATAAAAAAACTAAGTTTTTAACACTTATAAACTATGAATTTAAAATAAATATATTACTAACTTGATTGTAACTACTTTTTCATCAAATTGCCTAGCACTCGCT
Source organism: Trapa bicornis (assembly GCA_030064425.1). Classification (NCBI taxonomy): domain Eukaryota; kingdom Viridiplantae; phylum Streptophyta; class Magnoliopsida; order Myrtales; family Lythraceae; genus Trapa; species Trapa bicornis. The sequence continues at coordinate 8,100,365 of CM057761.1, read as the reverse complement.
CATTCAACTGTCACAAAAAGACCACAATTTGCCCATGATTAGACGAGCTGATTCGCTTTGAAAAGAAAGGAACTTTTGTGTGGAGGTAATTCAAGTGAAAAGAAAGAATTTTGGTGTGGAAAGGAGGTAAGGAGGAGAAAGGAAATATAATGGTGTTTAGAGTACCTGGCTATAAAAATTAGCATTGATGGAGTTTTGTGGAGGAGGTTTAATTATAAATTAGGATATTTGGAGGCTTTTGCATGGATCCTTTACACACTATCAAGTGAGATGTGTGTTGAGAATAAAATTATATTTTATATAAAATATATAAATGTTGTGTGTTTATAAAGTTGTAAAAGTTTTACTATTTACAAGTAATTATTTTTAAATAGAAATAGTTCTAAATCATTACCGATCTACAATACCTTATCATACGATATTATAGTCAGTGTATTCATACTCGTATCTGACCTTACATTAGAAATTTGGCTCGTGTTCTATTTTATTATGGGGAAAAATAACCAACTTGAGACAATTATTTATCACATTCGAGACCAGAAAAATAATACTCGACTCGTATACAATTATTGAGAACATGTTTAAAATTACGAGTACTTGAGAATATGATATCGCATTAGATAAAATATAGAAGTGTTAGTAAATTTATGATATTGAAAAAGTTCAAATAATTACAAATTATCATTTTTAAATAGAGATATAACCTACCCATTATCCATCCTTCTCACATTTTTGGCCCAAAAAAGAAAGTTTGCACATCATAACAATTTTCAGATTTATATGGATAATCACCAACTTCAAATCAATTCTTGAGATTATTCCCAAGTTACAACACCAACATTAATTTAGCAAGGAATACATGTCAATCCACCCATATAAAATTTCACATAAAACACTTATGTAATGGAAACTGGGGGATTAAAATACTTCTAGCTCGTGAGTTGAGTCTCATATTGTAATAGAAAAGTACATAATTTTATGTAATCTAATGGAATTATCACTTGAGAAGCCACCTTAAGGAGATGTCTTCTTGAACAATCTTCAATTTCATTTTCAGGAGACCTTGCACATAAGGCTTCCACAACTGGGCCCTCTCTGAGTCATATAACACGTATCTCAACTCCTCAAGATTGATAACAATTTTAGGGACCATGGACAAATTCAAGCATCTGTTCATGTGCAGTTCCTTCGGCTCAAGTAGCTTACCAATTTTATCTAGCAACTTGTTAATGCTGAAGTAGTCTAATATGTTTAGGAAGGTTGTGCAATATTAATAAGTTAGGGGTATATTTGTAAATAGTCCAAATATACCCTATATATATTCATAATATAATTTACTATCTGTGAATTCTATTTTTCAATATTCTAACATGGTATTAGAGCTAGTGGGCTCGCACCCGTACCCGACCCGAGACCGGAAACTCGACTCGTGGTCTGCCCGAGTTGGATGGAGGAGGAAAAAATACCCAACTCGAGGTGATTGTCCCCCCTCGTCCGAGACCGGAAGGGGAATACCCAGCTCCTAGACAGGTGTTGAGGACGAGTGTTGAGAGGTGTTGAGAATTGCACATGGCAAGTGTATCCACGTTGCACGTGAGGGCGAGTGTTGAGAATATAATCTCACATCTGTTGATGATCTACGTCTGGTTATTGTGTGTTTGTTGGAGGTAATCTTGTATCTTAGAGGAGTAAGAAACAAGAAGTAGTCGTCCGATCATCAGCAGAAGCGGAGTACAGATCAATGGCTCAAATTATTTATGAGATAATTTGGATAAGAAGCTTACTAGTAGAGAATATTCAATATGCTATTAAAGTTAGGGTTTTCTAGTATTTTCAAGTTTTGGCGGATCTAAAAGATCGGGGAGTATGAGACGGCTCCGGATGCAAAGTACCTGAATTGTCAAAGGAGAAGAAAATATATCTCTAAGATTTGTTGTCGCTGGGAGCTGCGACCAGGAGATCTAGAAGCTAGAAAAGATTCGAGAGAGATGGAAAATATAAATAGCAGATGTCTCATCATACTGGGCAAGAATGAGATCAATTGTGGTAATCAAATACAAATACTTGAATCTTCTAGAGATTGGATTATTGATTCTGGTGCTTCAAGACATATGATAGGATCAATAGAAGAATTTAATACATATAATAAATATCCTCAAACTCATAAGGGAGTAGTTCATACGGTGGATGAAACAGTACAATCTATCAAAGGGAAGGGCTCTATTAGATGTACTAATTTGATCACATTATTATCTGTTTTGCATGTTCCCTCTTTTTCAATTAATCTATTGTTAGTTAGTAGTATCATTGATCAATTGAATTATCAAGTAATTTTTTATGGGGACACTTGTATCTTTCAAGAGAGAAACACTGAGAAGATACTTGGAACCGGTAGTAAGCGTGGAGGATCGTGGTATCTAAATAGAAGAGTTGTGGATAAAAGTTTGAGTGTTACAGTGAATAGTAAAGAAGAAGATGAAGTAATATTAGAATATTTTTTGTTGGGACATCCATCTTTTGAGAGTCTTAAAAGGTTGAAACCAGGGCTGATGACTAAAGTAGAATGCAATAAATTTGTTTGCGATGCTTGTGAGTTTGGAAAATACACAAAAATAAGTTATAATTCTACTGGATTAAAAAGTATAGAGCCATTTTCATTGATTCACTCAAACGTTTGGGGGCCATGTACGATTACCTCCATTAGTGGATTCAGATGGTTTATCACATTTATTTATTGTCACTCTCGGATGACATGGCTATATTTGATGAAGCAAAAAGGAGAAACACTATTATGTTTCAAGGATTTTCTGGCTCTTGTTCAAACTCAATTTAATGTCAAAGTTTTTACTCTTAGAATAGACAATGACACTGAGTATGTGAATCAGGAATTTTCGTCTTATCTATCTAGTAAGAAAATTATTCATCAAACTATATGTCTAGATACCCCGCAACAAAATGGTGTTGCAAAGAGGAAAAATCGTCATTTGTTGGAAGTTGCTCATTCTCTTCTCTTCAAGATGAATGTACCAAAGTATTTATGGAGTGAAGCTGTAGTTACAGCAGCTTATTTGATTAATCGGATGCCCTTGCAAGTGTTGAACTTTAGATCACCTTGTGAAGTATTGATGGAAAAAAAACACATGCATAGTCCTCCTCGTGTGTTTGGATGTATATGTTTTGTGAGAGATCATTGTCCTTCAGTGAGCAAGCTCGATCCTCGTGCATTGAAATGTATTTATGTGGGTTGTTCCAGTACTCAAAAGGGATACAAGTGTTGGAGTCCAAGTGAGAAAAGACTCTTTGTGAGTATGGATGTGACTTTTCGTAAGAATAAACTATTGTATAAGGAATTAACACAATCTGCAACCATATTACAAAACTTGTAAGTTCTTGATATATGGCAAACAAATGAAGAAATTATCAATGATCAAAGTGCTGAAAATATTATTGTAGGATTGAATCTGTATCCTATAATTTGGAGTAACAAAGATGGAAAAAAGGATGAGCCTCAATTGAAGGTATATAGCAGGAGAAATAAGGACGGTGCTAAGGGGGAGAAAGATGAGTCAAGTGATGGTGAGCCAATCCCAAATATTAATCAACTCTCTAACGGTTCATCAACGTCACCAAAAAGTAATGACTCTATACAACCTTCATCAACGTCACCAGAAGGCAATGACTCTATACAATCTTCTAATGGTTCGTCCACATCATCGGATGGTATTAATTCCTTACCTATTGCCATCAATAGAGAATGTAGAGCTAATACAGGGAAACCTCCAATTAGATATGGTTTTGAGAATGATATATCTAATTATGTTTCATATGTATCTGTTCCACCTGCATACAAGTCATTTATTGCATCACTACAATCAGTATAGATACCAAATAATTGGTAAGTAGCTAAACGGGATCCGAAGTGGCTTGGAGTAATGCACGAGGAGATGAAAGCACTAGAGAAGAATAAAATGTGGGAACTTGCTCAACTTCCAAATGGAAAAAAGGCTTTAGGATGCAAGTGGGTATTAAATATGAAACAGAATGCCGAAGGAGAAGTTGTGAGATACAAAGCAAAGTTGGTGGCAAAAGGTTATAGTCAAACATATGGAATAGACTATGATGAGACTTTTGCACCAGTAGCTAAGATGAACACTATCAGAATGTTTGTCTCATATGCTGCTAATTTCGGGTGGACATTACATCAAATAGATGTAAAAAAATGTATTTTTGCATGGAGATCTACAAGAGAAAGTATATATGGAGATTACACCTGGATTTGGTATGACGAAGACTGTGGGGAAGGTTTGTAGATTGAAGAAATCTTTATATGGACTCAAACAGTCACCAAGAGAATGGTTTGATCGATTTCGACGTGCAGTGATCAAAATGGGTTACCGACAATGTAATAGAGACCATACGGTTTTCTATCGACGCTCTAATGGTCGAGTTGCTATTCTCGCAATATATGTGGATGATATCATCATCGCTAGGGATGAGAATATTGAGATATTTAAAAGGGGGTCCGGGTAAAAGACTTTGATTTAAGCCTCGGAGTCACACTAGAGTGGAATGCTTTTGTGATTCAAATTGGGCAAGTTGTGTGGATGACATGAGATCTACGTCTGGCTATTGTGTATTTGTTGGAGGTAATCTTGTATCTTGAAGGAGTAAGAAACAAAATGTTGTCGCCCGATCATCAGCAGAAGCAGAGTACATATCAATGGCTCAAACTGTTTGTGAGATAATTTAGATAAGAAGTTTATTAATTGAGGTTCGCCTATTTAGAGAAGAACCGATGAAGTTGTAGTGCGATAACAAGTCTGCTATAAATATTGCCAACAATCCAATTCAACATGATAGGTGTAAACCCCGCACTTTTGAATTAAGAAAAATCAGGAAAAGAACCGCTCAAACCGAGTAAGAAAATCGAGCCGGTTTACATTTGAGAATATGCAATATGAAAATTTACAACTTTCGGGTAATCTAAAGGGTTCATTAAACCTTGGAAAAGAAATTTAAAAAACTTTAGAAAATAGAAAAACCAAATTGGTTTATGTGAATGAGAGTTCATAAAAACTCTAAAGTTAAGTGTGCTTGCGTGAGAGTAGTGTGAGGATGGGTGACCTCAATACTAAAATTAAATTATTATAATTAATACCAATAATTTATGGCAATATTAATACTAGTAATAAAGAGGTCATCCCCATTTCATTCTTCTCACACCTGAACACTTCTCTCTCTCTACTGCTCCATTTTCCGGTAAAGCTCGAACCAGAGCTTCGACTTGAATAAAGGTCCGGCTCTTTAGAACCGGGGAGAAGACAACTATCTGATAGCAAACTCTAGTCAATCCGAGAATCGTTGGAGAAGCGCAGACATGATGGAATAGTGAAGCAACTCTAGCAGACCGAAGCTGTCCTATTTCGGCCAAGCTGAAATCGGCCATTTCAAGCCCTCCTCAGGCCAAACCAAGCCCTCCCAACACTTTCTCAGCCTTTCCACGGCCGAATTAGGACCGAAAGGTAAGCCAATTCTGCTCCCCTTTACAATTTTTGATTGGTGCTAGAGAGACAGTCGACCGAATTTCAATGACGAAATTCTAATCCAATTCTGCATCAATTGATGCAATACTTGATTCTAGGATAAACCTCAGGACGAGACCTATTTGCCCAGATCGAAAGCTCGGACTGTCGTGCCTTCACCGGTGCGTAATCGTAGCTTTCTCTCTCTACAATCTAGTTTTCGGTGAAGCTCCGTTTGAGCTCGTTCCGGTGTTAAAATCTACGATTCAAAGTTTCTTATAATCGTATGAACATGCAGGAACTCAATTTCAACTCCAATTTCAATAATTAGAAATGTTTGATCGGTCAATTTGATAAAATCAAATTCGGTAGTGTTGAAGAGTTGAAATTTGGGGAAAATTTGGGGATTTTTGAAATTTAAAGGGCCAAAATACAATTTTATGAAATTGAGAGTCAATTGGGCATGAAAATAATGTTGGAGGACCAATTGAGGATTTTTGGAATTTTTGGGGTAAAACATACCATTTTTGTAAAAGAAGGGCAAAATGGTAATTTTGGAAAAATTGGGGAACCAAATTGAAAATTTGGGAAATTAAACCCCTTTTTGGTGAAATTGAATAAATTGAGGTCCCAGGATAAATTTTAAAAGTTACGGGACTCAATTTGAGGAAAAACCGACATTAGGGACTTAAAGTTAAAGAGAAATAACTTTAGGAACCTAATTGCAAATAACTAAAAGTTTGGGTTTTCTCATTCATTAGAAATGAATGAAGGCTGTTATGCCGAGTAATAATGAACAAGTTGTTCATATTGTGTAGAAACGCGAAATATTGGGAACGCCAGCAAGGATAAGCTCGCGTGAATACAAAGAACCAGTCTAGTGGAATTCACGGCATTAACGGGTGAGTGGGTTTACTAACATCATACCCAATTGGGATGATGAGAAAAACATAAAGATAAAAACCATTTACCGGATGTGAGTGGAAATTTTATGTCATACCTGGTAGGAAATGATAAGTACCTTGGTATAAAAACCCACTATTTAGTGGTATTTTAAGCATCACCACTTAGAGAAAGTGATGTGAAAATTATGCGGAAAAACTACTTACCGGTTGTAAGTAGATCATACTCGGTTGGTGTGATTAGACTTCCTCGAAGGAAGTTGAAAACCCGTTCATCGGTTATGAATGGAGATGTCCTTATACCGGTTGGTATAATGGACAGTGAAAACCTATTTTGTCGGAAGTGTTCTCCTCTGACTGCGTGCCAATGCTTAAACTATTTGGGAGACTTTCTTGACGGGAGCTCAAATAGCTCTTATAGGCCAAGGGCCTCGATTTTGGAACTTGTGGGCTAAGAATGCCCAATTTTTTGAAAATCTCGTACAGTGGGCCCAAGGCCAGTTGGCACGAGTAGGAGCTCGTAAACGAGCATGATATATGTGCCATAAAACTTAATAAGTGAATTGTTTGGCCATGGTACCAAGATAGGACCGACATGCTCAGTCAACTAGCGGTAGTGCGACATGACAGGTCGACGGACCAGTCAAGACAAACAAATGCGGGTTGAGTTGAGAGTGGGGGCCATTGGACCAGTGGCACCACATATTACATGGCTTGATAAGAAAACATTGTTTGTGCATGCACTGTGAGTACGGGATCATCAAGACACCCATGAGGGGTAGTGATGCGTCCTAAGGGTACTGGACGACCTGGTGGCTATAAGGGCAGTTCGTCGTTCTAGGTGTCTGTGCTAAATCTGGAGTAGCACCAAGCGCATGAGACCGGGATGGGGACAGGATGAGGTCTCTATCCTCATACGGACACGAAGAAGTGATTTTAGGATTGTGGGTCGGATGTCACATACATTCACTCATTCCCAGGGTAGAAATGGTTGTACATCTATCCGGGTGATAGGAAAAGTCGCTCCGAAGCCACTAGTGAGTTCAGTAGTGATACTGACTTATAAATGTGTGTAACCTTCATGATGAAGGATGTGTGTTGGGTGATAACACACCGGTAACTAAGAAATAATGGAAAAACCCAAATTTTTAAATGAAGAGATTTTTTTTGAAAAAAAAAGAGTCTGACACACTCCATATAAATATTTTTCTTAAAAGTTAAAATTAGACATTTGAAAACCTATTCACTGAGTAGTCGTACTCACCTCCTCCCTTATGTCCCTTTCAGGAAATCCCGGAAAGCCTACCTTGAAAGACCATCAACTAAGATGCCTGTAAGACAAGTATGTAAAGTTTAAAATTTCATGCAGTTTTGATTATACTATTCCAGGAAATGGTGCAAATTTAAAGAATGCTTTACTCTTTACGGATTATAATAAGGGGAAACCCTTTAATAAACCGGGAGAGTGGCGGGTTGTTCACGGGGATCCGACCAAACTGGGTCGGGGCGTGACAATAGGATAAAACATGTGGAAATTGATTGATTTTTCATCAAAGAAAAAATTGATATAAAGATTGTGGAACTGCAATATATGAAGACCAGTGGACAACTAGCAGATTTTTTAACCAAATGTTTAGGTTACAGAGAATGTGATGATATTTGTAACAAGATTGGAATGGTAGATATTTACCATCCATCTTGAAGGAAGTGTGCAATATTAATAAGTTAGGGGTATATTTGTAAATAATGTAAATATATCCTATATATATTCGTAATATAATTTACTATCTGTAAATTCTATTTTCCAATATTCTAACATGATATCAGAACCAGTGGGCTCGCACCCGTACTCGACCCAAGACCGGAAACCCGGCTCGTGGTCTGCCCAAGTTTGATGGAGGAGAAAAAAAAATACCCAACTCGAAGTGATTGTCCCCTCTCGTTCGAGACTGGAAGGGAATACCCGGCTCGTAAACAGGTGTTGAGGGCAAGAGTTGAAAAATGTTGAGAATTACACATGACAAGTATATCCACGTTGCACGTGAGAGTGAGTGTTGAGAATATGATCACACTTTGGATAATATAGAGAAGTTTTGTGGATTTATAAGATTAGAAAAGTACCACTATTTATAATTCGTGACTTTTAAGTAGATACGGGTCTGACCCATTATCAGTCCACAATACCTTTTCTAATAAATACCAAATTCTTGAGCTCACCAGTAGAGAGGTTATGGTAGCTAGTGATGTTAATCTTTCTCAAGCTCACAACATTGCATAGATCAATAAGCAATGTTTTTAACTCACTCCAATATGAAATATCAATCTATGGATGGAAAATGAGGTATTTTGATGTGTGCAAATCTGATTCTCTTCAAACTAGGGAGAGCACTCAAAATGGTTAAATTGCTTATTTCAGCCATAAAGAACCCATGATTTGCGTTAATGAGAGTCTTCAGCCTACTCATTCTGTTGATGAAGGGAGGCAATGTGTAGTTCCTTGACCACAAGTTCAAAACAAGAACTTCTATATCGGGAAGTTCTGGGTTGGGCTATTTCAAGGAAAAATTTTCATCTGCAATTTTTTGAAGTATGAAAGATGTATGAGAAATAAGTGGTTATTGTCCACGCCAATGTCTTCTATGGGAAAAAGTAAGGAGAATCCTCAATACATTTTTATGGCGAATGGATGCAGATATCAACTAACATGTAGAGATAGACAAAAGACAGCACTGAAAGTTTGCTTTTCTTGTGAAGTAAATCAGTTAGGGAACTTGTTTTTACAAACATCCAAATTAAGCCTTTTCCTCTCTTGTATGGCTCCTTTGTTATTCTCATGGATAGCTAACTCTCTAAGAAGATCATGTTGCCTTATATAAATATTACTGTAGAAACCATCACCATGGTTTTCATCGTGCCAGAAGAAGCTATACAAAATTAATATCTGATTTATTTTAAGAGCATGGCAGCCTATGTCCTAGTACCAAAGCAAATAAAATTCATCAAGCAAAAGAGAAAAGGGTGAGCATACTTGGTGACTATCAGATTCACCAGATTCCTCGCGGCAAGTTTGTATATGATTGTAGCAGGGATTGTATGATCATTAGGAAATGAGCCCAAGTCCATGAAGCACTCCTTGTATAATGGAATTCCATCCAAGTCATTCAAACTTCTTCTAAGACAGTCAAAGATCTCTATGCGAATCAACAAAGAGACCTTGAGACCAATAAAGAAGTTTACTCTCCCAGGTTTCAGGAGGGCTCCCACAAAGTGATTTACCCACTACAGTGAGTGCCAAAGGTGATCCCTTACAGCGTTTGACAATCTGCAATAAACATTTGTTGAAATTTTTAAAACAAAAATTCTAGGAACATAATAATGTTAATAGAACCTAGCATGGACAATATCCCCATTTTTCCAATCTGGTTTTCCTGAAAAATGCAAAACATGGCTCCTAATAAGTTGCTCATGTTTGTATTTTGGATGAAATCTTCATTGATGAATTTATGAGAACTTGCTTTTCTTTTCTCAAAAACTATGAAATTGTATTAATGATATCAAAATGAAAGAATGTGCATACAGTTACAGCCAATTTGGAGAAATATTCAAATAGCCCACTGATTTCAAGTGTAGATGGGTACCTCGTCTATAAGCCAATCCGGGGGCTCTATCAAACCACCAGAAGAGCTGCCAAATTTTGATGTAGTTGAGTGAAGGAAAAGTTTTCGGACATCCTCGTGGATCAGTGGATCCAACTTATGTGGAGTACTGAACCTCAATAGCTCAAATCTTGATGTCACTATGATTTTGTAGTCTTTAAGTTTATCACACAGAAATCTCTCCAAGAGGGACTCTGATTCAGACCAGACATCATCTAACACGAGCAACACTGGTACTTCTCCAATTTCCTTCAGAAACTGTTGCAACTGGTCAATTGCTTGTTCTTCTGTTTCAATTTGAGGTACCTCCTTACCCTTGGGATGAATCATATTCTGTACCAAATTGGTGAATTTAGGTGACTGGGAAACAGTGACAAAGAACATATTGTTGAATTTTCCTGAACATGGGAAGAACATTCTGCAATTTAGTTGGGTAGAACAAGGATCCCTTAAGCAAATCAAAGCAACATCTTGTACAGCTGATAGCAAGTTGCAAAGCCATAGAAAACTTTAGTTGCACAAATAAAGCACAACATACCGATGACAAGAGGGATGCACAAACACCTAATGAGTTTCATAGGTAAAATATCTATCATTAAAAACAAAAAATAAGTGGAACGAACAATAACATATATAAATTCTAGAAGGTCAAAAGAAAACACAAATGAAAAATAGGGATTGTCACAAATTCAAGTATTATAAGTAAAAATGGAAAAAAGAAAAGAAAAAGACAACGGAGAAGGGAGAAGGGAAGCATATGCAGGTCCATTGATATGATCCAGCATGAACAATAATAATATGTTAAGTAATTTTTATACAATTCAATAAAAAAGCAAAGTTACTAGTATATAGTATTAGGTATATGAAACATTAACATAAAAGGGTACTTACAACCATGCTGCACAGTAAATTCAAGCAAGATCAGATTGTAACACCATAACAAGGCAATTATCAAATGTTTGACTCCAAACTGATCTTAGATGGAATCTAAGAAATGCAGGTAAAATCTGATACCTTTGATCTCGGAATCATGACAGAGAGTCTGGACCAAGGTAGTCTTACCACAGCCTCCAGGAGCAGAAACAATCTTCATTGAAACACCTTCATCAAGTAGCCACTTCTTCATCTGTTGAACCGACCGATTCAACCCCACCACAAATTCCGGCGCTTTTGGCACGACACAACCTCCATGGCCCCCACTTACCATCCCTGTTTTACTCCACTTACTTTCTATCATCAAGCTCAGCCTCCTAAAAGCTAACTGTACCTCCCTATAGTCTCGACTGATAACTAATGTGTAAATATGAAGGAACTTTATGATGTCATTTTCTAATTTTTCCAACTTACTTGAGGAACGGCACCTCTTATAATAGTTTATACGGACTCTTGTGGACTTCATTACAAGGGTTTTTCCATCCTTCATGAGCTTAACTAACTCTTGCATTTCATCATTAGAACGGTCCAACTGTTTGTTTAATAAATCAATCTCCATTATGATTGGTTTTATACATCTTAATGTCCATTCTAGGGATTTTAAGTGGGAGGAAAACAGGGAGGTTGTTTTCAGCCCCAACTTAATGACTGAAAGCAGCTCAGCAAATAATACACCAACAACTGCTCGGAAACAAGATCTGCCATTAGTTTTGTTGATCACAGAAAAACCACTGGAACATCTAATCGTAGATTTAAGGAAAAAAATTAACCTCTTGGGGTGAAATAAAGGACAACTCGAATATAAGACAAAAAATTGAAGCTAATTGTACAAATGAAAGAATCCTAGCACAATAAAAGGGAAAGTACAAATTATTTCACCAACTTCACCAATCAATAACCTCATTTACCTATTCATCAAAATATCCTCATTATCCTGACTCTCATGAGAGTGTTGCTTAAAGCACAAGTATTAAGTGAAACAGAGAGAATCAACATAATTGAAGCAGCTTCAATAATCAGTGAGATAGATCTCCGTTCCAGCTGAAGCTTAAAATTTTTCAATGCTATCAGTCTGATTACAAATTTCACATTACAACAATCTAATAAAGCGCAAAAGGCACAGAAATAGGCAATTAAACAGAAAGCAGATTCTACTAAAAAATACTAATCAAGAATCCAAAGGTTTCTGAATCTCTTCCAGCTAAATTCAATCTTCAAACGCCTGATCCACCAATAGAGAAAGAATATACGAATCTCACCTTAGCAAATCAGAGGTTTCACGCACCCTTTAAGCTAACAAGTCCAATATGACAGAAGTCAAATAGTGAGGGGAGAACTCCAAGAACCGATTAGAATCACAAGGGGAAGCAGAACTAGCCGATGAAAAGGTATTTGTGGAAGAAACCCACTTCAAGAAACCAACTTTTTCAGATGTCCTTTTAAGAAGAGAACATCAGGTAGGAAGAACATCAGGTAGGAAGAACATCAGGTAGGAAGACGGAATAATCGGGAACGGAGTACCATCTGAACCGAGCAACACGTCATTGTCCGAAATTACATTTCATTTGATTTAATTAGAATTAGGCTGGCTAGCTTTATTATAATAATTTATGAACTCATTTAATAGGATAAACTCTATATTGTAAAAATAAAAGCACATCTTCAAAAACATGAAAATGAATGATAAAGGGAAGTAAATAACATGGAATATAATTTTACCAGTTAAGGAAACATATGGAGTTGAGCAAAAATACAAACATGATGGAGCAAAAATACAAACAAAAATACAAACACATCTTAGCTGACCAATGCATGCACCTCCATTGGCCTCTGGAGCTGGCTTCCATAACTTACGGAACAAAGATAGAAGAATTAGATAATACATTTTTTAATAATGATCAATTCCTAGAAATTGTTTTTCGTCGTCATCGATGATTAATTCCAGAAATCCTTGAGCAGCTTTCTGACCTGCTCGAGGGTCACGAACAGAACGATTGTGAAGGGACCTTGCCTTGAGATCGTCGGTATGAACCCTTTGTAAAGGGCCATGGGTCCCTCCAACCGTACCGTCTTGAGGAAGCAGTCCATGGCGCCGGAGTACGGCGGCGGGCTGCCTGGCTCCACCTTCATGTTCATCACCCGTGTCTTGATCACGTCCACGGGATTGGAGGCCACCGCCGCCACGAACCCTGCCGCGAAGCTTGCCGTCACGTGGGTTCCCAGGCCGTCCTTCATGACGCCGTTGGCCAGGATCGCCTCCTTGATCTGGTCATAGGAGGCCAGCTGGGATGCGGTCACGAGCATGGCCCTGTTGACGGTCAAGGCTGAGCCACGCCACAGGCTGGTAACCCCTTCCTCCTTCACCATACGGCCGATTGCGTCCCCGACGCTCCGGTAGTTCCGTCGCTGCGCGATTGGGAGCCGCCCGTCAGCCTGCATCCGTACCATCGCCACGTCGGCGGGATTCCCAACGGCGGCGCCAATGGCACCCGCCGTTAACCCTGCGCCGATCTTGCTGGCCAACGGGAGGGTACCCGTCCTGGGGTCGGCCCACTTCTTCTTCAGGATGTCGTAGAGACCCATGCGGGTGGTGGAGTAGAGCGTCTGCCGGAGGACCGTGGCGGAGACGCCCGAGAATAGGGCCGCCACGCCTTCCTGTTGTACGATTCTCACCCCGACGGTGATAGGCCCTACACGAGCCGGCGGGGGAAGGCCACGACCTAGCTGGGAAGTGGTGGTCTGGAAGCCGAGGGCTGGCCGGAGATTGTGGAGCTCGGCTTTGGGGGCGGCAGACTCGCCCTGGAGCTGCATGCGAACCTTGATGAGGTCAAGAGGGTGGGTGGAACAGCCAGCGATGATGGAGGCGATGCCGCCTTCAACAAAACCCTTGACGCCCATCTTCTAGAAATCAACCAAATCAGATCTCAAAATAAAAAAAATTGAAAACCAAATTGCACCGGAGATCTGGATATTGGAAGATTAAAGATCCAATTGACGAAAGGCAGATGGATAGATTAACAAGAGAAAGAGGACCAGTTAGAGCGGGTTCATCTCACTGTTTACAAGGAGATGAGAATGGAGGCCGCAGGCGACGGTGGAAGAATGAGAATGAGGGGCTGCGGGTCTCTGAGACATACAATGGCAAGGATGGCCGAGAATATGGCGTCGTCTAGGGTTGGTTTCTGTTATGAGTGAAGGGAAGAGGGAAGAAGATGATCATATTTATAAGAAGGCAATTGGAGGAAGCAACTGGAGAAGAAGGAAAGCCAGTGAAAAAATGTGTTTTTCTCTTTTTAATTTTTTTTTTGTGTTAAACATTTTCTTTCAAGTAATTCATAAATTAGTGTAAAAAATTTAAAATGCTATTGTTTAACAGTTAATAGTTTTTCAGTTAAAAAACAATATTTTGGCAATTTACATAGAAAAAGAAATTATCACATAAATGGTGAGGGCAGCTGAAGTTTTCTTACAATTCCCTTAAATAACACACATTTATTGGCTTAATAGATTACTAAACTATCAAAATCTGCTCAATTATTTTTTTTGCACATAAATTTCTGAATTGGAGAATAAACAAATGCCACGTCTGCCATATTAAATTAAATATAATTATAATTATTAGCATATGTTAACTCTTATATAATGAAATACAATTTCAATTAAATAATACAAATATGATTATATTAAAATAAATTACTAAACTCTTGAAATGCGACCCAAGTGCGTGATATCAATGCTCCATTAGTGGTGAGAGTCCGTGCATATACAATAATAATGACAATTTTAGTTGAACCTTGACCAACTTCTAGTTATGTGACAACAACACATAAATTAGTATTTTAATGCACTTATATAAGTGTAAACCAAGTAAAATGTTGTGAGATTGAGTGAATTATCAATCATATACTTTTAGAATTGGTTTTCAATTTAATTGTTGAAAGTCCTATCTTCCTTCCCATCTATACACCCCACTATTAGCCTAGATGTTGAGTTAAATTTAGGAATTTTCTCCTACTATAAGAGTAGTTGATGTGAGTTCTTGCCACATATGCTATATCTATCAAGTTAAAAAGGAGAACGAATAAACCACCACAATTAAATTTAATATTAGAGCTTGCAAAACGGAAATTCCTAGTAGGGATAACATTTATATCATATATATCCAAAATGACATACTATATATTACTAATTAAAATGTTCTACATAGTAATAATTTATCTAATTCCAAATATCCAAAAAGTCTATCATTTTATTCATTTTCATCTTTAGCAAAATAGTCATCCTTCCACTCACTAAAGTTCGGCCCTCTAAACAAATAAAACCATAAATTAATAATTATACTAATCTCTCACAAACACAATCAAATAATATAAGTTAAATAAATTTAACTTTCTCACATATTTGACACAAATTATTCCCACCCAATTTACACAATTGCAAGTTAACTTGAATACCCATACACTTTTGATTTGTCAAATTTATTTCCCATAATAATATGTTAGAAGTGGCATAAGAGATTAACGTTTTTCTTGTCAATCACCCATTTATCAACATTAAATATAAACATATGCAAATTTAGCAACTATTTTAGATTTCTCAAATGGTCAAATCAATCTATCCTTATCATTAGACCCTAAAATTTCAACTGAACATCCTTCTCAAATTTGAACTGAATACCTGAATCGGAAGGTGAAATCAAATCGGAACGAGTAAATAGATAGATGGAGAGGCCACCAGAGGTAAAAAGGAATGTGAGAGACCCTTAAGTATATTTTAGAACACGAGGCTAAGGATTTGGAAAAAACTAGGAAATAATTAGTTTGGACTAGGTTCGGGCTAGGGGGAGTCACAAAACTCTCCAAAATTTTTAAACGTAAAAAAAAAATATAAATGGAGTGTTCTTGAGTCAAATCAATAGAAAATTGAATTTAGAATTTTTAGGTATTTTTATTTCCCCAAGAATCGATTAGAAAAACTGTGAATCGAGCCAAAAATCGCCGAATCGACCGAAAAATTCGTCAGAAATTGGTTCGTAATAATTCATCAGAAACTAGCGCGCTTCACCATGAATCACGCACCGATTGGTGTGTATGCTAATTGGGCACTGTGGCGGTTCGTTGACCAGTTTGGTCGAACCGGATTCAATGACCCAAAATCGAAAATCGATCTGTTGAGGCCGGATTCGACTGGTTTTCTAAAATCTAAAAAATTCTAAATTCATTTTATACACTTTAGTGATATTAATTTCTCAAATTGATATTTTTAGGTCACCTAGAAAAATAAAATTTTGAATTAGTTCCTTTCAATTTAATTGGTTCAACCTGGTTCAGGTCCGATTCACCCTAAACCGGTTCAGTTCCCTCATCAAATTCCATGATTTTTGGGTATTTATTGAGCATTTTGAATTTCCCAAATTCCCGTTTTAGCTTCTCTATACCAATTCCGGTTCGCTTTGAACTTTGGTTTTCTCTCGAAATTTTTCGATTTTCTTATTATTGGAAATAGATTTTACAACTTCTACCTTCATTTTAGGAGTTTTGTCCTTAAAACTCGTTTGATATTATCACACGTTCGTTAGGATAATTTTGGTCTTCCTCTTACTTCTTCTAAAATTCCAATAACTAAAATTGTTCCCCATTTTCTTTTGTTAGGGTATTTCCCCTCTTATGATCATTCTCTATTACTCTCGCCTTGAATCTTCATCAAGATCATATCCTCTAAGTATCACTTCATGATGGCACCCTCCATACTTTGGTATTATAATTATGGTCCATTTTTTAAGGGCGCATTTATGTAATACATCCAAAATTTTCACCTCATATCATGATTTTTCTCCCATTTAATTGTTTCCTCCACTTTTTGAGATATCCCTTATTACTTCGGTCTTCAGGTAAATTCACACATCTAATTAGTTTGAGACATTGAGCCCCATCCATTTTAATCTCATTTTCATAATGTTTGAACCCCCTATGTTCACCATAGTCATCTCTATTCTCTTCTCGAGTAGCGATTACTTTTTTGGTTTATCTCAGGATAATTCTTATATGTTGGGAGACCTTGTGTATTTGTCCTTTGGATATCCTTTCTTTGGTAGTCTTGTACTATGGTCCTAACTCTTTCAGTATCGTTTCTCCATTGAGGCCCTTTGGGTCTTTCGTTTATCTTTCGCATCGTACTAATGCTTCCGTCTATCACTACCATAACCTAATAGAGGTTCATTTTTCTTCATTCTAGGTTCTTAGCAAGGGTGAAATATCTTCATGTAATATTCTCTCGGTACGTTACATCCCATTTCCTTCATCGAATGACAAAGAATCATTGGAATCCCGTCCACGTGATTATTCTAATCACCATCCCATCATTCTTCAAGTACTTTCTTCATACTTAGCCACCATTGATTCCCAATTAACTCCTTGGGTTCTCCCAGAAAATTCCTAATACCAATCACTTACCATTTGTCAAATGGGAGCATTCATTTAACATCTTATGTATTTTTCCTTTTTCATTCCACTTATGCCACCTGAAAAGTTTCTTCACATCTACTCTTCATCCTTTCGTAACACTTCCTCCCTGTCACAAGGCTACACAGCTTTGTGTCCTAAGTAATTGGCAAGGGTTATTATCTATCCATTATGGGTGGTAAGGTCATATGCTTTGTATCACTTAGTGGCTTCTTCCTGTCGTACCTTGGACCCCGTTAACTTGTCATGAAGCTTGACCTGCTATAACTTCCCTTTTTTAGTTCCGACACCTTCCACTTTACATTTAAGTCTTCATGTGGCATTTACTTTACTCATTTTTCTCTAGGGTGGTTTATGCATCCTAGTTGTATGCCTTTACAGATAGAATTCTTCAACTTGTATTGCATTTCAGTTGCGAGGTCTTTATAGTTCTCTTTTGGGTCCATTTTGTAGTAGTTCCCCCCTTTTTTTTTACATATAAAACTTCTCCTAGTGGAATGTTGGCCATCGTACGATCAAATTTTAAACTTCTTACTTTTCCCTTTTTCATTAAAAAATTTGGCTTGACATCCTTCCAACCGATGGACAGTGTAGATTCTTCCACTCTTCTTGTCCTCATTACTTCTTGTATGCATCTGTTGTTGGATGTGTACATCCTATTTTTTCCGAACAAGGAACCATAAATTTTTGAAAGAAAACCAAGGATTTAAGTGAATTGGGATGGGTAAAATGGGAATTTGGAAAATCCCAAGTAGCAAATAAATAGCAAAAATCATGGAGAATAACCATGAAGTGGATTGGATGTGAAAACTGGACCGGTTGAGGATGAATCGAACCTGAACCAGATTTAATCGTGAAGAACTAGTTCAAAGATTTATTTTTTTAGGTGGCTTAAAAATATTAAATTGGAAAATTGAAGCCAACATTAGATAAAAAATGAATTTAGAGGAATTTAAAATTTTTTAATTTTTGGAAAACCGATCAAATCGGGCTTGAACCGACCAATTTTTTTATTTTGGGTCACCGAACCTAGTCGGACCGGACTGGTCAATGGTCCAGCTCGTCAATGAACCGTTACCAGGTCACCCAATCAACAAGCGCAACTAATCATTGCACGACATGTGGCAAAGCATGCCCAGTCAGTGCTTGGAAGCGATGGCCAATCAGAAGGTGACACATATCCTTAGTCAACAGTCAATGTCGGAAAGGCCCCGTTAACAAGACCACCAATGAGGAACTAACACGTGGCAATGACACCACGTTAGCATCCAACAAGGATGTCGGAGAAATGACTGACCAAACAGAGGTCGACATATGGCAGTGCCACGGTGACCTAAGCCAATCAAAGGCTGACACATAGCAGTGGCATTGTGCGTCAGGTGAGAAATCTGATGCATTTAATTCAGGCAATCAAAGGACACCACGTGTCATGGTCAATGGCTGACCGAACATGGTCAGCAACCACGTTGGAATGAACCACTAATGGGAGGCAGTCACATGTCTAGTCAGTGAGTTAAAGGCTGACTAGGCTGCTGAGTAGGAAGTCGCGTCAGTAGAGCCAGCTAATCGCGGAGTACCACGTAGCAAATCCGTACGTGCGAAGCTAGCATGCGCAACACAGTGTCATCTGAGAAGATAAGGATGATAGCTAGGCTGCTAGAATCCTAACGACCTAAAATCCCTCTGTTACGACCATAAATAAGCAAGATTGAGGCCAAGCGTTTGATGAATGGATAGACCTATCAGTCCCCGAGCTCCTTTCTATTCGTCCTCCTCATCTCTCAAACACCTAGAGAAGAAGAAGTGCTTAGTTTCCCAATGAATCTCGAACCATAGCTCCAACTTGGGTGCTTTTCTCAACCTCCAAACTCAAATTTGGGTTCTCTAGAATCCCGAGGAAGTCAACTACACGACTGCATCCTCCAATCAGCTCAAGAATCACCAAAGAAGCATCGACGAGCTTGTATAGTACCGTCGCTCCTCGACGATCTATAAGCCAAACTAGTTGAGCTCAATTCGAGCCACCCTTGGCCCAATTTTGGCCAAGCCAAGCTCCCTAGACCACTCCTAGAGGTGCCCCGACCTTCCCTGAGTTGAATTGGTAAGTTCCCTCCGCTGCCCTTCGTTGAAATTCACTGTTCATAGTCGGTTTTTTTCTAAAAACTAAATTGAGAAATTCGCACTACTCAGGCCACCGATTGAATCACAATTTGATCTAGGAAGGATCCCTAAGAAGAGAACAACTTAGATGAAGCAAGAGCTTCGATCACCGAATCCTCATGGGTAAATAATCGAATCTTTCTCTCTCTAAGGCGATTTTCCGGAGAAGCTCCATTCAAGCTCATTTTTAAGCCATTTTTAGCGTGCTAAAGCTTAAAATGACGAGGGAGACATATGAAAGATGATTAAGATCATCATAGGGGACAATGACCCAAGTTTTGGTTGTCAATTTGATGAAGCATTGATTCGGGGGTTAAAATGTAATTTTTGGAAAAATTGTGCGATTTGGGGATTTTTTTGGAAAATTGGGGGCCAAATTGCAATTGAAGGAAACTTGGAAGACTTTTATGAAATAAACTCCCAATTGAGGGCCAATTGGTAATTTTTGGAAAATTGGGGACCAATTGGTAATTTTGGGAAAAATTAAGGATATAAGAGGGATACTAGAAACTTTAGGGACTTAATTGAAAATAAATTGAGCATTAGGGACCTAAAGTCAAAATTATGAACTTTAGGGACCTAAGTGCAATAAAGCATAAATTAAGGACCTATATGTAAATACTTAGAAGTAAGAGGTCATTTATGCCAAACCTTACTTATGTGAATACTTGAACAATGTAGGAATTTATTGTACGAGTCCTTGTGCAGAGTAGCACATCACTGATTAGAATCCAGCTGGGACATATACGTCATAGTAACCTGTTGAGTGGGAATTTCAACGTCATACTTGATTGTAGTGATGAGTACCTTTTCGATTTTGAAAACCATTTTCCAAAAAGTTGTCCCCCTCACCATGAGTGGGATTTTGCAACATCATACTCGGTTGGGGTGATGATCACCATTTTCAATTTTGAAAGTCATTTTCTAGGAATTGTCTACCCTGACTGCGTGAAACTACTTAAACATTATGGGAGACATTTCTGATGAGAGCTGGAATTGCTCTAGTAGGCCTGATGCCTTGGTTTTGAAACTAATAGAGCCCAAGGCCCAGTGTTGAAAAACTCGTGAAGTGGGCCTAATGCCAATGGCACGAGCCAAAGCTCATAGACAAATAAGCTTATGAGCTAAGAAAAATTTTCATAACCGGTTAATTGTGTGAACCGCCACCGTGCTGAAGCTGGGCTGTCAGACTCGATGGGTTTGTAGCTATTGAGCCGAAGCCATGTCGTCGAACTTGTTGGCCTAGTAGTTATGGAGTCGAAGTTGAGTTGTCAGGCTCGTTTGGCCGGTAGCACCAAAGATGATGAACAAAATTACTAAGACTATTGATTGTGCATACTATGAGTTCGTAACCATCGATGCATCAGATATGGGGTAGTGTTGGTTCCAAGGGCAACTGCATGATTCAGGGAGTATAAGGGAAGCTTGTTGTCCAGCATGTCGAAAAGCTCAGGATGCTTCATGTGCACTAAGATCGAGGTCGGAGGGGAAGCAGTCTCGTCCCACATCACAGACATGGAGTATCATATGGGTCTGAGGGTCGAATAATTGATGTCCACTCAGACTTAGGGTAGAAGTCACAAACTTCTATAAGGGTGGACGATAAAGGCGCTTCAGTCCACAAGTGGAGTAGTCGGCGAACTGCTCTTCGAATGTGTGAACCCTTTTTGATAAAGGGCATGTGTGGTTGTATGCTAAACCAATCCAAAGCAAGGGGAAGCATTGATACGTTTTTCAAAAAAGAACAAAAACCCACAAACTTGTGAACAAGAAAAGTGTTAGAACGATATTTTTTAAAACTCACCCCCTCCCTTTTAAACTTTTTCAGGAAAGAAGACAACCTTTAAAGAGTTCCGCCACCAAGCCTCTAAACTCAGATATTTTATTTTTAAGCTATTAGTTTTGTGTAATGTTATTACAGGGAACAATGATAGAAGGTAGCCTGACTCCTCGCAGTTTTGGGAAGTTGTGACTCTTCCTAGACCAAAGGGAGTGACAGGTTGCTCACGGGGTTCCGACCAAACCGAGTCGGGGCATGACATAATGGGTTTCTTCTCCTTAGCTCGTCTTTGGCTAGTGTGCGCACTAGATCCATATCATATGTCTTTCCATATTTCTCCATGGCTAGGGTGTTGTGTTTATGATGATTAGTGTCATGCCCCGACCTTGGTTGGTCGGATCCCTGTGATCAACCCGCCACTCTCCCGGTTTATTAAAGGGTTTCCCCTTATTATAGACCGTAAAGAGTAAGACATCCTTTAAAACTGCACCTTTTTTAGGAATAACAATTTAGATTTATTATACCTGTATCACAGGCGTCTTAGTTGATGGTCTTTAAGGGTAGGCTTTTTGAAATCTCCTGAAAGGGATATAAGGGAGGGGGTAAGTACGACTACACAGTGAATGAGTTTTCCAAAAGTTTACACTTAGAAGAAAACATTTATTATTAGAGTGTGCCAGATTCCTTTCTTTTTAAAAATCATTTCATTATAATTCTTGTGTTTATCACCATTTCTTTTTATCCACGGTGTGTCATCACCCAACACACATCCTTCATCATGAAGGTTACACACATTCGCGGGTTAGCACGACCACTGAACCCACTTGTGGCTTCGGAGTGACTTTACCAGCCACTCGGATAGAAGTACGTCCACTTCTACCCTGAGAATGAGTGGATGTTGACGATATCTAACCCTCATTCCCGGAATAAATTCTTCATGTTCGTTATGAGGACATAGACCTCATCCCATCCCCACCCCAGTTTCATGCGCTTGGTGCTACTCCAAATTTCGCACAGACACCTAGATTGACGAACTGCCCTTATACTCACCGAGTCGTCTAGGGCCCTTAGGACGCATCACTACCCCTCTTGGGCGTATTGATGATCCCGTGCTCATAGTGCATGAACAATCAATATTTTCTCATTATGCCATATAATCTATTGTGCCACTGGTCCAATGGCCTCAACTCTTAACTCAACCCGCAGTTGTTTGTCTTGATTGGTCCGTCGACCTGTCATGTCGTACTGCTGCTAGTTAACAGAGCATGTCGGTCCTATCTTGGTACCATGGCCAAACAATTCACTTATTAAGTTTTATGGAACAAATATCATGTTCGTTTATGAGCTCCTGCTTATGCCAACTAGCCTTGGGCCCACTCTATGAGATCTTCAAAACCGGGCATTTAGCCCCCAAGTTCCAAAACCGAGGCCCCTAGCCTCTTAGAGCTATTCAAGCTCCCGTCAATAAGGTCTCCCAAATTGTTTAAGCATTGCCACATAGTTAGGGGAGAGCACTTCCAACAAAACATATGTTTTCTCAATCCATTATACCGCATGGGTATAAGGACACCTCCGTTCATAGTCGATGAACGGGTTTTCAACTTCCTTCGAGGAAGTCTTATCATACCAAACAGGTATGATCTACTTATAACCGGTAAGTAGTTTTTCCGCATGATTTTCACATCACTTCCTCTAAGTTGTGATGTTTAAAATACCACTTAATAGTGGGTTTTCATACCAGGTACTTATTATCCCCAATCGGGTATGATATAAAATTCTCACTCGCCCGTTAATGCCGTGAATTCCAGTAGACCAGTTCTTTGTATTCACGCGAGCATGTCCTTGCTGGCGTTCCTGGTACTTCGTGTTCCTATACGATATGAAACTTTCGGTTCATTATCCTTCGGCCTAATAGCCTTCTTTCATTCCAAATGAATGAGAAAGTCAAACTTTCATTTATTTGCAATTTGGTTGCTAAAGTTATTTCTCTTTAACTTTAAGTCCCTAATGCCGATTTTTCCTCAAATAGAGTCCTAAAACTTTTAAAATTTATCATAGGACCTCAATTTATTCCATTTCACAAAAAGGGGATTAATTTCCCAAATTTTCAATTTGGTCCCCCAACTTTCCAAAATTACCATTTTGCCCTTCCTTTACAAAAATGGTAAGTTTCACCCCAAAAATTCTAAAATTCCTCAGTTGGCCCTCTAAAATTTTTATCATGCCCAATTGACCCTCAATTTTAGGAAATTGCATTTCGGTCCCTCGAATTTTTGAAAATCCCTAATTTCCACCAAAATTTCCCCTATTTCCAACTCTTTAACACAACCGAATTTGATTTCATTAAATTGACTGATCAAACACCTCTAATTGTTGAAATTGAACTTGAAATTGAGTTTATCCATGTTCATACGATTCCATAGAACTTTGAATCGCGAGTTTAAACGCCGGATTGAGCTCAAACGGAGCTTCGCCAGAAAATAGACTGTAAAGAGAGAAAGCTTCGATTACTTACCGGTGAGGGCATGACGGTCCAAGCTTTTGGTCTTTAGGTTCATCTTAGAATCAAGAATCGTATCAATTGATGTTGAATAGAGTTAGAATTTCATCATTGAAATTCTACTAGTTCTCTCTCTAACACCGGCTAGAAATTGTAGAGGGGAGCTGAATTGGCTTACCTTTCAGTCCTAATTCGGTCATGAGAGGGCTGAAGAAGTGTCGGGAAGGCTTGGTTTGGCCTGAGGAGGGCTCGAAATGGCCGATTTAAACTCGGCCGAAATAGGGCAGCTTCGGCCCGCGGGAGTTGCTTCATATTTTCATCATGCCGACGTTTCTCCGGCGACCTTCGGAGCAAACGGAGACTACAGGCGTGTAGGTGACTTCTCCCCGGTTCTAAAGAACCCAACCTCACCTTGTTTGGCTTAGAAAAGACCCCATATCAGAGCTCTCATTCGAGGTTTGTTGGAAAATGGAGCAGTTGAGAGAGAATGGAGTTTTCAGGTGTGGAGAGGATGAATGGGGAGGGTTCTTTATATAGGGAGCTTGGGGATCCGTTGGTCGTCCGTTTGGCACCTTTGTAACAGGCATTGAAGACCTGAAACGTACCAAACGGAAATGTTTCTTTCTCACTAGTGCTGGTTCGATTTTTCGGCGAGTGAATAGTGCTGTCATCCCGAGGAAGAAGATAACACTCTTCCGAACCGGACTGGAACGGTCCGAACCAGATTCAAAGCTTAAATTGGCTGATTCACCCCCATTCGACCAAGTTTTTCAAATCTAAAAATTTCTAAATTCATCTAAATTCATTCTCTATCCAATGGTTGTTTAAGCCACCTAGAAAAATGAATTTAGAACTCGGTTCAATAGTGGTTCAAACCGATTCGGATCCGGTTCACCTGAACCGGTTTGGTTTTCTTCCTCAACTCCCTCACAAGTCCATTTCCATGTCTTTTGTGACTCCTTGGGTCACTTAGGGTCCATAAAATTCCCAGTTTACCATCTCTTTATCGATTCCGGTTCATAAACCGACTTGGTCCTTAAACCGGTTCAATTCGGTTAAGATCCAGTTCACCTGAACCGATCTGGTTTTTCTCTCCCACTTTGTTCTAAGGTTCCTTCCCAAGGTTTATAAATTTCTTTGGGGTACAAGGGTGTTGAATTTCTCTGATTTTCCCATTCTCTATCGGTTCTGGTTCATGAACCGACTTGGTTCATAAACCGGTTCAATCCAGTTGGATTCGGTTCATCTAAACCGATCTAGTATTTCTCTTCCAATTCATCCTAATGTTCTTTTCCATGGTATTATGAACCATTTGGATTACCCGAGAGTTGTAAATTCCCAAATTGCCCATTCACAAATGATTGGGTTTGTGAACTGCTTCGATTTTCTCACTTGGTTTGATCAGTTCTCTTCCCAGTTTTCATTAGCTCAAAAGGGCGGGGTTTACAACTATCCCCTCCTTTTAGGAGTTTTGTCTCCAAAACTTAATTATCATCCTTGTATGAGGAATCATTTCCTTTGATGCCCCTTTGGTGTTTGCTTAACATGCAAACCCTTCTCTTGTCCTTCCAATTAGCCCTTTTTACAACCTTCACTTAAGGAATTCCTTTTTCTTTATATTCTTTGCTCCCTCCACGAACTCTATCGTAACTAGACATACCTTATTTTAGGGTATATTATTAGATTCATATTTTTCTTTGCTTAGATCACATTCTTCCCTTGGGGTTATGTACTAAAAAATCGGGAATTCCAAGATAACTAACCTTCTTGTGTCTAGTTAACCCATTGATCATTGAAACCTTTAGCTCGATGTTCTTTCGAGCGTTACGTACTTATTTCCATCATTTTCTTTATTATCACTTTTTGTCCTATTTTGACCCTTCCTCCATTCGTTGTCTATTATAACTTCGGTCCAAATTGTTATATTTGACCTCGTCATGCTTATTAGCTGACTATTCCTTACTTTGAGTCATATTCTCCTCGGGTTGTTAGGCTTACATACCCTTGCAGTATGGAATTTTCTAGGACCTGTCTCTGTCCATTTGTTTTCTAGTACGTCTCCTAGAGTGTCTCTCTTAGCTTTTAGACCTTTTAGGGATCTCATAACTTCATCCCTCTTTTCTTTTGATAACATTCCTCAACTATCATTTTTACCATTATTATCTCCTCCATCATGCCTTTGAATTTATTTCTCACATAACCGCATGAATTCCTCTTGCCTACTCATCTTTCCCTAACTTCTTTATTAGGTCTTTTCGATTCCCATTGATTGAGTTTTCCAATACTATACCGACAAGCTGGGATTCATCCTTTCTTAGATCCATCCTTGTTCCCAATGACATCCTTTAATCAAGGATTTTACTTTGTCCTTAATCCACTCTTACTTGTTCGAAATCATTTCACAATTCTTTATACCGACTTTATTCCTTTCGGTCTACATGTCGATTTGCTTGGTTTGGGGAGTTTCCCTTTTTACGGTTTCATTCTCTACTATTTCCTTCTAAGTAGAGACTTTCACCTTATGAGTTACATGTTCCACCTTCTTACCATTTCTTGAAAGTTTCCATTCTTCATCTCCTTACACCCTTTCTATATTGGGGCATTTGCCTGTTTTCAGTCCTCCATTGTCTTAAATTTTTCATTCCATTCCTTATTCCTTATTTGAGTAGATTTTGATTATTGGTCTTATTTCGTGTACTCCACCCTATGCTCAGCCATCCACTCTTTAGGCTCTATTATGCGAGTGCGGACCACAATCCATCTTGATATTAGTGGTTGTCCCCCCTTAACCACTTCTTATTTAGGGAGCTTACTTTCCCAAGGTTTCTCGAATGTTCTTTTCTTTATTTTCTTATTATGGGTAGTCTACCCAGTCTTACTTGTTACAGCATCTATCGATGCTATCTTTCTACCTACTCGTTCCTTAGGTTTAACTTACTCCTTAGGTCCTCCTAGTATATTTCCCTTGGTTCTTTCACCTCACCATGCACTTCATTTGCAAGTTCGCCGCCTTGCCTCTCATCGCCTGGTTCCATTTCTTCTTTATTAGGTCATGTATCATTTCTCAAGGTTTCTTTATTCGGAAGGATTCTTACCCCTTTCTCCCGAAATTTCTTTATCATTCATCTTGAAGACACCTTACTTTAAATGACGTCCCTTGATGCTATTCTTTCATGTTTACCTTTACTCTTGGGATCCTACGGGTACGTCTTTCATACTCCATCCTCATTATCACTCGTACCCCAGTACATGTCTATATCTTCCTTAGGGAGAGCTAACATCCACCAAGTGTCAAAATCACTCGATTGTCCTTCGAGAGGCTCACTTAACCATCTCATGGCCTTTTGATAGTAAATCCGATCTTGGTCATTGATTTCTTTAAGGATTTCCTTTCTCCATTTTTTTCAACATTTTAGCCTTTTCACTTCTCCCTTCTTTGTCATGGTTTAAATCCATGGTTCTCTTGAAATTATTGTTTGGTTCTCCAGCTCTCTCCAAATAGGTCACACTGGGTCATCACGACACTTCCTTCCTTTTTGTAACATTTCATAATTAAGGGTTGGTTTCTTGCACTCCACATTAGGTCCATCCACCCATCCATAATTTCTTCAAGGTTAGTTAGTCGTATGCATCCCTCCAAAGTTTACTTTCATAATGTATTGCCTTATGGAGCGTTCAAATCTTATTTGTTTCAAGATTTCTTGACAATTGTGTGAGAGGCTTGCCTATTCTTTTCTTGGCTTGAGTTTAGTCGTTAATTTGACCTTTGGTTCTATTAAGGATTTCTTTCATCCTTCTTTTCCCGAGTATTTGACCTTTCCACCCCTCTCTTCATTGTTAGAACTCAAATTATGGCTTTCATGTGTATTAGTTTGTTAACTGTCTCGTCTCCACCATTCCTTTGGTCTAAGTTTCTTAGGGCAGTTGTTTTCTCGAGTCCTCCTATCCTTAACGTCTATCTCACTAACCTTTTTGGTTGTAGTCCTTTCTACCTCTCGGTCTTCCTTAGGGTGTCATTTATTTCCTCTGACTATCTTGTTTTTATGGTTTGCTTACTTCTGCTATGTTGGTTAGACACTTCAATTTTTGACTTCTATGCTTTTTCCAAAAGAGGTTGTACTTTAAAATTATATCACTTTTCAAAAGCAGGTTAGTCTTGGCCTCCGATACTTCCTTCCTTCAAGTAGTTTCTAATAAGGGGTGGGCCCCTTGCACTCCACGTTATGTCCATCTGCCAACTAATGATTCCTTCAAGGCACTTGGCTGTATGCATCCCTCTAGAGTTCCCTTTCACAGCGTATTCTTTCTCTTCTTCACTCTCACTGTGTCATTCACTAGAGTTCCGAGGGATGTTTTTCTGTGTTTGCCTCTTTTGAGAGGGTTCTAAGTATACTTCCCATGTACCTTATCCCTATTGATGAGGTATCCTTCTCGATTTGACCTTCTGAAGAGGTTTTTGCATTCCCTCGTCATTTCTTGACCTCTTTGTGAAACGTTTATGTAACCTGCTCCATGGTATCGGTCTCCAATCCTTCATGTCTTTCATGACCTTTGAGGAGGTATTGCCCTGAATCTATGAGGTGTGGAACACTCCTTCTTTCATTGCACCTATAATAGTTCATGTTGGTAATTGTCCTTTAATAGGGTTGGGCAGCTCTTCAGGTAATGTCCCATCATTATTCCCTTACATGGATTGTTGTGGTTCCTTCTTTCCTTCGAGTGGGGCTTTTCCAGGGTTACTAGTGATTTGGTACTTTACCATTCTTGAGTTTGATCACTTTGACAGTTTTCTGGCTGAATCTCCTTTGCTAAAGGGTCATGGTAAGAGTCCTCCTATGTTTCTTAATTCCCTAATTTATCTTCCATAACCGAGATGTGACTTTTCCTTAGTTTCCAAGATAGTGTGGTTTTGCTTTATTTTCCTTAGGCCATATTTCCAACAAGATCGCATCATCAGGAGATAGAGTTTTGAGAATTTGAGTATTTTATTAAAAGAAGGATACAAAAGATTAGGCTTTCAGCCCTATCACGGAAATGGTCACAAAATAACTAAGGAGTTATGAAATTCTTGATAAACTTCCTCCTTCATACTTAGAGTTGTGCCATCGATAGGTCCTAGCACCATTCTCCAAGATAATTCCCCATTTGGGGAGGGGCTCTTTATATAGGGAGCTCGGGGATCCGTTGGCTGTCCGTTTAGCACCTTTATGACAGGCACCGGACCGGACCGGTCCGAATCGGGTTCAAAGCTTAAACCGGCCGGTTCACCCCCCATTCGACCGAGTTTTTCAAATCTAAAAATTTCTAAATTAATCTAAATTCATTCTCTATCCAATGATGGCCTCAAATCTCCAATTTGAATTATTTAAGCCACCTAGAAAAATGAATTTTGGACTCGGTTCAATAGTGGTTCAAACCGGTCCAAACCAGTTCGGATCTGGTTCACCTGAACCGATTTGGTTTTCATCCCCAACTCTCTCACAAGTCCATTTTCATGTCTTTTGTGACTCCTTGGGTCACTTAGGGTCCATAAAATTCCCAGTTTACCATCTCTTTGTCGATTCCTGTTCATAAACTGGCTTGGTCCTTAAACTAGTTTGGGTCCGGTTCACCCGAACCGATCTGGTTTTTCTCTCCCACTTTGTTCTAAGGTTCCTTCCAGAGGTTTATAAATTTCTTTGGGGCACAAGGGAGTTGAATTTCTCTGATTTCCTTGTTCTCTATCGGTTCCGGTTCTTGAACCGACTCGGTTCATAAACCAGTTCAATCCAGTTGGATTCGGTTCATCTAGATCGGTTTGGTATTTCTCTTCCAAATCGTCCTAAGGTTCTTTTTCATGGTATTATGAACCATTTGGATCACCTAGGAGTTGTAAATTCCCAAATTGCCCATTCACAAATGATCGTGTTTGTGAACTAGTTCAATTTTCTCACTTGGTTTGACTGGTTCTCTTCTCGGTTTTCCTTAACTCAAAAGGGTGTGGTTTAAAATTGGTGACTTCCAAGGATTTTCTTGTTTCTCCACACTCACCACACCAAGGTCATGGGTAAGTTTCCATCTCACTGCCTTGTGGTCTCTTTCCATAGTGTTGCTGTAATCCCTATCTCTGCACCATAGGAAAACTAGGTAAGGGAACTGTAAAGTTTGAAGGAAAACAAGCCGGAATCAGTAAATGCATGCTAAAATGAGAAATTTGGTGATCCCGAGTGGTCGATGAATACCCAAACACCATGGGAAGTAACCATGGGTGGAAGGGGGAGTGAGAACTGGACCGGTTCAAATATAACCAGACCTGAACAGAAATGAAACAGAACAAACTAGGATGAACTGTATGGAATCGGTCCAAAGATTTATTTTTCTAGGTGACATAAAAACATCAATTTGGGAAATTGAGACCACCATTAGATAGGAAATGATTTTATAAGAATTTCAAAATTTTTAAATTTCGGAAGACCAGTTGAATCGGGCCTGAACGAGCAAATTTTCAATTTTGGGTAACTGAACCTGATCGGACTGGACTAGTAAACGGATCGCTGCTAGGTCAGCGCCCAGTTAGCAGGAGTGACTAATTAGCGTGCGATGAAAGGCGGAACATGCCATGTAAGTGCACAGTTAGTGCTTGGAATCCCTGACCAATCTAGACGTGACACATGTCCTCAATCAACGGTTAAGAGAGGAAATCCACCTCATCGATGACCAACCGAAAGGAGAGCCACATGTGTCCTTGGTCAGTGGTCATTGTCGGAAAAGCTCAATTAGCTAGACCGACCAATGGGAAATGGACACATGGCAAAAGTGCCACGTCTGATTGGGATGTCTGAGAAAAGATTAACCAATTAGAGGTCGACACATGGTAGAGCCACATCGAATAGCCTTAGCTAATAAGAGCCTGACACATGGCAGTGGCACTATGTGTTAGGAGGGAATCTGACGTATTTTAAAGGACCAATCAAAGGACGCCGCATGTTACAGTTAGTGGCCGACAGGGATACGGTCAACGACCACGTTGGCATGAGCAACCAATAAGAGGCTACCACGTGTCTGATCAGCGAGTCAAAGGCTGACTAGGCTACTGTATAGGTCATTGCGTCAACACAGCCAACCAATCACGACACGCCTCGTGGCAAGCCGAC
Source organism: Trapa bicornis (assembly GCA_030064425.1). Taxonomy (NCBI): domain Eukaryota; kingdom Viridiplantae; phylum Streptophyta; class Magnoliopsida; order Myrtales; family Lythraceae; genus Trapa; species Trapa bicornis. Next base: position 8,069,318 of record CM057761.1, on the reverse strand, counting down.
AGGTGCGAAACTCGCACGCGCGACACTGTGTCATCTTCTTTGTTTGGATGACATAGAGAAGAGGATAAGAAGGGGAGAAAGTCTCTGCCGACTCGAAAAAAGCTTCAGTCTAACTGCCAACGAGTGAGGCAGGGGCCGAGTCCTACGTCAACTAGTTGCCTGGATAGTTACTGAGCTCCCTATATAAAGAGCACCCATCCCCTCGTTCTACCCATCTAGCAATTGGGTGAAGAAGAGAAGGAGTACCAGTTTCCAATGAGGCGCGAACCAGAGCTCTAACGTTGGGTGAATTCTCAACCATTGAAGCTGCTAGAGGACTCGTTGGAGCCAAGAGGGAGTCCTCCACCCAGCCGCACCATCCACTCGAGCCGAGAAGTGCTGACAAACCCAAATAGTGAAGCTGCTCTGAAGTACTCAAAGTAGCTTCATTCCGCCAAGTCCAATTCCGACCACCCCCGACCTCTTACAGCCGAACCAAGCCTCCCCCAACTCTATCCAGTTGACTCTCGACTCCCTAAAGTGCCCACATAAGTTAATTCAGCTTCCACTCCTTGGAACAACTTAGTTCTACAAAGAGAAAGTACCTCAATTTCACTAACCAAATTCCCACTGCTCATGACATGAATTGGAGCCACTCTTGATCCTCAAAGGACCACCTTGACAAGAGCTATCATCCCAAATCAAGAGCTCTGACCATCGCAGCCCCGTCAGTAAGCTCTTGAAACCTTCTTTGTTACGTCCCTGCCTAGTTTGGTTGGATCCCTGTGAGCAACCCGCCACTCCTTTTGGTTCGAAAGGATTTCATCCTTCTTAAACCGTGAGGAGTAAGGTGTCCTTCCTTCCTATCTTTCTTGAAATAGCATTATACAAAACTAAATATCTTAAAAATAGACATATCTGTGTTACAAGTAGGTCTTTTAAGTTTTGGTTTCCCCATGGTTACCTGAAAAGGGTAAAAGGGAGGGGTGTGTAAACTCCACCCTTTTGAGTTAAGGAAAAATTGGGAAAAAGAACCGGTCAAATCGAGCGAGAAACACCAAACCGGTTCACAAACCCGAACATTAGAGAACGGGAAATTTGGAAATTTACAACTCTCGGGTGAACCAAAGGGTTCATAAAATATTGGAAAAAAACCTTAGGACAAATTGGAAGAGAAAAACCAGACCGGTTCAGATGAACCAGATTGAACCGGTTAATGAACTGAGCCAGTTTATGAACCAAAACTAATAGATAGAGAGCAAACCAAGGAAATTATGGATCCCAAGTGACCTAAAGAGTCACATAAGTCAAGAAAAAGGACTTTAGGATGAATTGGAGATGGAAACCAAACCAGTTCAGGTGAACCAGATCCGAACCGGATTGAGCCTGTTTGAAACACTATTGAACTGGATTCTAAATTCATTTTCCAGGTAGCTTAAAAAATTCAAGTTTGAGATTTAAGGCCATCATTGGATAGAAAATGAATTTATAAATTTTTAGATTTGAAAAATTCGGTCGAATTGGGGGGTGAACTGGCCGATTTAAGCTTTGAACCTAGTTCGGATCAGTCCGGTCCAGTTTGGAACAAAGTCATTTTCTTCCTTGAGATGTCAGCACTGTTCACTCGCCGAAAAATTGTGTAGCATTGACGAAGCTGAAAAGTCTCTGGCCAGGGAGTTTCAGGCAATGAATGACTGCCATTAAGGGGCCAATGGGACGACCAAGAAGTCTCCAAGCTTCCCATATAAAGAGCCCATCCCCATTCATCCTCTATACACCTGAAAACTCCACTCTCTCTTAACAACTCCATTTTCTAGTGAAGCTCGAACCAGAGCTCTAACTTGGGCACTTTTTTGAGCCAAACAAGGAGAGGTTGAGTTCTTTAGAACCATAGAGAAGTCAGCTACATGCCTATAGACTCCATTTGGTCTGAGAGTCATCGGAGGAACGCCGACGTGATGGAACAATGAAGCAGCTCCGACGGACCGAAGTTGCCCTATTTCACCCAAGCTGAAATGGGCCAATTTGAGCCCTCCTCAGGCCAAACCAAGCCTTCCCAACACCTCCACAACCCTTCTATAGCTGAATTAGAGTTGAATGGTAAGCCAATTCGACTCCCCTCTGCAATTTCCAACCGGTGCTAGAGAGAAAACTAACAGAACTTCGATGATAAAAATCTAACTCAATTCAACATCAATTAATGCAATTCTTGATCCAAGGATGAACCTCAGGATGAGAGCTATTTGCCCAGATCAAAAGCTTAAACCGTCGTACCCCCGATGGTAAGCTTTCGAAGCTTTCTCTCTCTAAGTCCAGTTTTCTGGTGGAGCTGCATTTGAGCTCATTCTGACACCGAATTATGTGATTCAAAGTGCAATTGAATCGTATGAAGGTGTAGAAACTTCAATATAACTTTAACTTCATCAATTAGAAGTGTTTGATTGGTCAATTTGATGAAGTAAAATTCTCATGTATTAGAAAGTTGAAATTGAGGGAAATTTTGGGGAAAATTGGGTATTTTAAAAAATTTGAAGGTCTAAAATGCAATTTTAGAAAATTGAGGGTCAATTGGGCATGATAAGAATGTTAGAGGGTCAATTGATAAATTTTAGAATTTTTGAGGTAAAACTTACCATTTTTGTAAAGGAAATGCAAAATAGTAATTTTAGAAAAGTTGGGGAACCATATTAAATTTGGTACATTAAACTCCCTTTTTGTGAATTTGAATAAATTATGGTCCTAAGATAAAATTTAAAAGTTTCAAGACTCAATTTGAGGAAAAACTGGCATTAGGGACGTAAAGTTAAAGAAAAATATCTTTAGGGACCTAATTGCAAATAAAGGAAAATTTAGTTTTCTCATTCAATTGGGATGAATGAGGGCTATTATGCCAAATAATAGTGAACAAGAACGTTCATATCGTCTAAGAACAAGAAGTACCAAGAATGCTAGCTAAGATGAGTTTGATTAAGGATAACAAGTTGGCTAAGAGAAATTTCACTGCACGATTGGGTGAGTGGGATTTTTATATCATACCCGGTTGGGATGATAAGTACTTCGGAGCTGAAAATCCACTACTTAGTGGTATTTTAAACATCACAACTTAGAGGATTGATGTGAAAATGACGCGAAAAAACTACTTACGAGATGTAAGTAGATCATACTCATTTGGTATGATGAAACTTCCTCGGAGGAAGTGGAAAACCCGTTCATCGATTATGAGCGGAGATATTCTAATACTCGGTTAGAATGATGGATAGTTAAAAATTTATTTTTGTCGGAAGTGCTCTCCCCTAACCGTGTGACACTGCTTAAACGATTTGGGAGACCTTCTTGACATGAGCTCGAATAACTCTATTAGGCCAGAGGCCTCACTTTTGGAACTTGTTGGCTATTATGCCCAATTTTTGAAAACCTCGAACAGTGGGCCATAGGCCAGTTGACACAAGCAGGAGCTTGTAAACAAACATGAGTTATATGCCATAAAACTTTAAATAAATGAATTGTTTGGCCATCGTACCATGGCAAGAACGACATATTCAGTCAATTAGTGATAGTGTGACATGACATGTCTCTGAACTAGTTAAGACAAATAGCTGCAGGTTGAGTTGAGGGTCGGGGCCGTAGGACTAGTGGTACCCCAGATTATATGGCATGATGTGAATATACTGATTGTGCATGCATGGTGATTATAGGACCTTCAAGAAGCCCAAGTCGGGTAGTGATGTGTTCTAGGGCCCTGGATGACCTGGTGGATATAAGGACAGTTCGTCGGACTAGGTGACCTTGCGAAGCTCGACGTAGCTTCAAGTGCACGAGACACGGTGAGGTCGGGATGAGGTCTCTGTCTTCATACAGACACGGAGAATTGTTACAGGATTGAGGGTTGGATGTCGTGAACATCCACTCATTCTCAGGGTAGAAGTCAACGTACTTCTATCTAGGTGGCCGGTAAAGTCGCCCTAACACCAAAGTGGGTTCTGTGGACGTATTGGCTTGCGATTGTGTGATTGACCTTCATGATAAAGGATGTGTGTTGGGTGATGACACAATATGATTAATAAAAAATGGTGATATTCGCAGGTCAGTACGTCCACTGAACCCACTTTGGTGTTAAAGTGACTTCACCGGCCACCCGGATAGTAGTACGTCCACTTCTACTCTGAGAATGAGTGGATGTTCACGACATCTGATCCTCGTGCTCGGAATAAATTCTTCATGACTGTTATGAGGACAAAGACCTCACTTAAAGTTAAAGAAAAATAACTTTAGGGACCTAATTGCAAATAAAGGAAAAATTGATTTTCTCATTCAATTGGGATGAATGTGGGCTATTAGGCCAAATAATAATGAACAAGAATGTTCATATCATGTAGGAACAAGAAGTACCGAGAACGCCAGCTAAGATGAGTTTGATTAAGGACATCAAGCTGGCTAAGAGGAATTTTACTGCATGATCGGGTGAGTCGGATTTTTATATCGTATCCAGTTGGGATGATAAGTACCTCGAAACTGAAAATCCACTACTTAGTAGTATTTTAAACATCATAACTTAGAGGAGTGATGTGAAAATGACGCGGAAAAATTACTTACGAGATGTAAGTAGTACCCACTTTGTTTGATGAAACTTCCTTGAAGGAAATGGAAAACCCATTCATCGATTAAGAGCAGAGATATCCTCATACTTGATTAGTATGATGGATAGTTAAAAATTTATTTTTGTTGGAAGTGCTCTCCCTTGACTGTGTGCCACTGCTTAAACGATTTGGGAGACCTTCTTGATGGGAGCGGGAGCTCGAATAGATCTGTTAGGCTGAAGGCCTTAGTTTTGGAACTTGGGGGCAATTATGCCCAATTTTTTAAAATCTCAAACAGTGGGCCATAGGCCAGTTGGCACGAGTAGGAGCTCGTAAATAAACATGAGTTATATGCCATAAAGCTTTAAATAAATGAATTATTTGGCCATGGTATCAAGACAGGATCGACACATTCAGTCAACTAGTGGCAGTGCGACATGACAAGTCTCCAGACTAGTTAAGACAAACAGCTGCAGGTTGAGTTGTGGGTCAGGGCCATTAGGCCAATGGCACCACAAATTATATGGCATGATGTGGAAATACTGATTGTGCATGCACTATGATTACGAGACCTTCAAGATGCCCAAGAGGGGTAGTGATGTGTCTTAGAGCCCTAGACGACCTAGTGGGTATAAGGGCAGTTCATCGGACCATATGACCTTGCGAAGCTCGACGTAGCTTCAAGCGCACGAGACCAGGGTGGGGTCGGGATGAGGTCTCTGTCCTCATACGTACACGGAGAATTGTTACAGGATTGAGGGTCAGATGTCGTGAACATCCACTCATTCTCAGGGTAGAAGTGGACGTACTTCTATCTAGGTGGCCAGTAAAGTCGCTCCGATGCCACAAGTGGGTTCAGTGGACGTATTGGCCTGCGATTGTGTGATTGGGTGATGACACACTATGATTAATAAGAAATGGTGATAAAAACCGAAGTTTGAAATGAAAGGCTTTTAAAGGAAAATAAGGAGTCTGGCACACTCCAAAACCAACATTTTTTCTAAAACCTAAATTTTTGAAAAAACCCATTCACTGAGTCGTTGTACTCACCCCCTCCCTTATCTCCCTTTCAGGAAATCCTGGAAAGCCTACCCTAAAGGACCTTCAATTAATACGTATGTGAGACATGTATGAATTGTTTAAAATTTTATGCAATTTTGATTTATGTATTCCAAGAAATGTACAGTTTTAAAGGAAGTCTTACTCTTCATAGTTTATAAATAAGAGGAAACCCTTAGTAAACTGGGAGGGTGGCGGGTTGATCACGGGTATCCGACCAAACCGAGTCGGGGCGTGACATGGTGAGTTCTACAACTTAGTGAATGGGTGTTGGGATTGAGTTTTCATTAACAAAACATATGTAATTAGAGTGTGCCAAACTCCTTATTTCCTTTAAGAATGTTCTTTTCTCTAATTCCAGTTTTCAAAACCTTTGGGTGACCTTTTCTTTTAAAAGGTTTTTCCTCAACTTTTAATTTCTTTCTAAAACATTTTTCAAGGTTTACCAATTTCTTTTCCAAGGATTTCTCAAATCCTTTCCAAAGTTTTCAAAACCTTTTTCCCATTTCCATATTAAGTGTGTTTCACAAATAACACACGCTCTTCATCAAGAATGGTACACACATTCGGGAGATGCAGTTACGCCGACTGCACTCACTTGTGGATCGGAGCATTTTTACTATCCACCCTAATAGAAGTCCTTGACTTCTACTTGGAGTCTGAGTGAACATCTAAAATGTTCAACCCTCAAACCCAAAAATATGTGTCCATATGAGGACAAAGATCTCATCTAGACCCCACCCTAGTCTCATGCGCTTGAAGCTACATCAAGCTTCCCTAACTACTGGTACGACAAACTGCCCTTATCTCTACCTTGTCGTCCAGTAGCCCTTGGGATGCATCACTACCCCTCTTGGTCTTCTTAATGGTCTTGAACCTCAAGTACATGCACAAACAATAGTTTTTCCATAAAGCCATTTATCTTTGGTGCTACTTTTCCAATGGCCCCAACCCTCAACTCGACTTGTAGCTGTTTGTCTAGGCCGATCGATCGACCTGGCCCTTACACACTACCACCAATCCATCGAGTATGTCAATCCTGTCTTGGTACCATGGCGAAATCACATAATCCATTCATTAAAAATTTTCATGGCTTTAACATATCATGTTTGTTTACGAGCTCCTACTCGTGCCAACTGGCCTTGTGCCCACTATACATTATTTTCCAAAAAAATTGGGCATCTAGCCCCACAAGTTCCAAAACCGAGGCATTAGGCCTATCTGAGCTATTCTAGCTCTAGTCGAGAAGGTCTCCCAAAAATTTTAAGCATTGGGACATAGTCAGTAGAGAACTCTTTTGACAAAATAATCTATCCATTCATCACACCAAACGGGTGTGATGATACCTTTGCTTACAACCAGCAAGTAGGTTTTCCTCTTCCTTCAAGGAAGTGTTTCATACCAATGGGTATGATTTTTTCCACTTACAACCGATAAGTAGGTTTCTGCTTAGTTCTCACATCACTCCAACTGGGTGAGTAGGTAATTTTGGAACATTTGAGGTCAAACCTTTGCCCAATTTGACTCCCAAAGTTTCTAACATTCCCTTTGAATCCTCATTTTACTCAAATTATATAAAGGGCTTAAGATTCCCAAATTTCCAATTTGGTCCCCAACTTTTTAAAAATTACCATTTTGCCCATACTTTCCAAAAATGGTAATTTGACCTCAAATGTTCCAAAAATCAACCAATTGTCCTCCAACATCTTTTTCATGGCCAATTGGTCCTCAATTTTGGGAAATTTCAATTTGGTCCCTCAATTTTACGAAATCCCCAAATTTCCACAAAAGTTTCACCCAATTTCCCCTTTCAAACTGACCGAATTTGATTTCAACAAATTGACCATTCAATTAGGGTTAATTTCTCCAATTGAAGGTATGGATCAGTTCCTACACTTCAATATGATTCAATTGAGCTTTGATCCGCGTCATTTGGATACAAATTAAGCACAAACGAAGCTTTGCCAAAAAACTGAGCCTAGAGATAGAAAGCTTCTAAAGCTTACCGTTGGAGGTGTATCTTCCGGAGCTCTCTATCTGGGTAGGTAGCTCTTTTCTTGAAGTAACTTCTAGGATGAAGAATTCCTACAATTGACCCCAAATCAAGTGAGAATTTTGTCAGTGAAATTCTATAGTTTCTCTCTCTAACTCCGACCTAAAATGACTAAGGAGGGCCGAATTGGCTTACCTTTCTGTTCAGTTGAGGTCGTATGATGGCTATGGGGATGTTGGGAGAGCTTGGTTTGGTCGAAGGAGGGCAGAATTTGGCCAAATTAAGCTCGATCGAAATAGGATAGCTTCGGTCCATTGGAGCTACTTCACTATTTGATTCCATTGGCGCTTCTCCGTCAGTCCTCGTATCGAATGAAGGTTCTATCAGATAGCTAACTTCCCCTAGAGTCTAAAGAACCCGGCATCACCTTCTTAGTTCAAGCTTCACCAGAAAATGGAACAGTTGAGAGAGATTGGAGTTTTCAAGTGTGACGAGGATGAATGGAAAGGAGCTCTTTATATAGGGAGCTCGAGGACTCTTTACCTGATCGTTTGGCATCTTAATGGCGCTCATTCATGACTTAAAATGCTCTGAACGGAGGTGATTCATCTTCGTCGGCACTATTTGTTCTTCTGGTGAATGAATAATATTGTCATCTAAAGGAAGAAAACGACATTGTTCTAAACTGGATCGGACTGGTCTGAACCAGGTTCAATGCTAAAACTGGTCGGTTCATGCCCAATTCGACCAAGTTTTTCAAAATTTCAAAATTTATCTAAATTTATTCTCTATCCAATTGTATCTTTAATTCCCCAATTTGAATAATTTAAACCACCTAAAAAATGAATTTAGAAACTAGTTTTATGATGGTTCAAACTGGTTCAATCCGGTTTAGGTTGAGTTCACCTGAACTAGTTAGGTTTTCTCTTCCAATTTGTCCCAAAGTCATTTTCCATTGTTTTTATAATCCTTTGGGTCACTCGAGATTTGTAAATTTCCCAATTTGCCTTTTCTCTAACGGTTGGGGTTCATGAACCAGTTCAGTTTTCTCCCTTGGGTTGACCGGTTCTTTCCTCGATTTTCTTATCTTTATTGGATGGGCTTTACATTCTCTCTACTTCCAATTTTCTGGTGAAGCTCCGTTTGATCTCGTTTTGGACCCAAAAATAGTGATTCAAAGCTTGATTAGATCGTAGGGAGGTGAAGAAACCGATTAGCACCATACTAGGTCATAATTAACATGGCTTGAGGGTCAATTTGATGAAATTGAATTTTGAGACAAATGATGAACGAATTGGGGAAATATATTAGGGAAAATTGGGAATTTTCAAAAGTTCGAAGGACTTATGTATAATTTTCAGAAAATTTAGGGCAAATTGGGGACTAAAATGCAATTAAGTGAAATATTTGTATTTCAAAGTCCAAAAAGGGAATTTTGTGAATATTTATAAAATTGACAATTTATAATGTTGGTATTTAACTGGGAGTTAATTAACTTGAGGGTAGAATTCAAGAATTTTGAAATAAATTAGGACTTAATATTCCTTAACCGGAATGATGTAGTTATAAGAGGAAGCATGCAAACCTAGAACCACAAAACACCCCAGAAATATGGACAAACCAGCTCTAGAGAAACGAGTCACTACACACCAGGTAAGTGGATTTGGCATCATGTCCAGTTAGATTGATGGCTACTAGTTTTCTGAATTGAAAACCATTTTCCACGTTCATTCTCTCATGACTAGTTGACTACGCTTAAATATTTTGGGATATGGTCCTGACGAGAGCATGAATCATAAGATGATAGACTTGAAGTGCTGAAGTGGGCCCAAGGACAATGGGCTTGAGCTAAGGCCCATTTACAAGTTAAGCCTTATATACCAGAACAATCTCATAAATGAATAATTGTGTGTGTATGCCTACTACTATGTCGTAGCCAGGTGTATGGACTCGTTAGGCTAGTAACCATTAAGCAGAAGCCGGGTCGGCAAACTCGTTAGGCTAATGGTCATAAAGTCAAAGCCAAGTCATCGAGCACATTGGGCCAGTAGTGCCAAAGATGATGAATTTAACTAACAAAACTATTGTTTGTGCATGCAATGAGTTCAGAACCATCGAGGCCCCCATTGTGGGGTAGTGGTGGCTCCAAGGGCTACTGGACGACCTAGGGAGTATAAGGGAAGTTTGTCGTGCAATATGTTGAAAAGTTGAGGGAGCTTTATGCGCACTAAGACTAAGGACGAAGGGGGAGAGGTCTCATCCCACATTGCGTACATGGAGTATGATTTGGGTCTAAGGGTTGGACAATTGATGTCCATTTAGACTTAGGGTAGAAGTCACAGACTTCTATCAAGGTAGACAGTAAAGGTGATCCGGTCTATAAGTGGAGTAGTTGAAGTCTTCTCTACAAATGTGTGATCCTTTTTTGGTAAAGGGTGGTTGAACTGTATGTGAAATTAAATTAATGGCTTAATTTTGAACAAAATACTAAAGTACATGGATAGCTAGCCCCTCACCAAGTATTGAAAATCACCCCTCCCTTAACCCTTTTCAGGGAGGTATGCAAGTTGTGATGACCGACAACAATGAGTGGGAATAATTTCACTCCCTCAGGTATGAGCTCACCCTTAATCTACTTTGATTTCTCTACTTTGGAAAGACTGACCGGACAATACTCCTTTATTTTCCTTGCTCTAACTCGGTAGAAATACTCGGATAGTGTAAGGAAAGGTGACGGGTTGCTCACGAGGTTCCAACCAATCCGGGTCAGGGCGTGACAGTTGTGACCACCCCTTCTATTGGGAACATCAATTTTTATGTCATTTTAACCAATGAGAGTCCTCAGGTACTTGTCATGGGTTTTCTTTAAGAGATTTTGTGATTCCGATTTACCCCTCTCTTGCTAATTTCCTTATTGGTCCATTTTTACTTCATTTATATGGTTTTCTGATTATTCCTCAACTTTGACTAACGACATAGTCATGGCTATCCTTCTTCTACTTCTTATCATATCTCTTCATTGGTTGGAGATATCCTTTCTTAAGGATTTCTTTTCCTTAATCGACTTGTGCTTGATCGTGACCGTTTCACAAGTATCTTTTCTTCACTTATAAATGATCCCATATTGTAAGTATTTCCCTTCGTGGGCTTTTCTGTAAAAGTTTTCCTTGTTTGTCACTTTCTCTACTATCGTCCCTTGAAGTAGATAGATTTTCATCTTTGAAAATTTACACCTCGTAGCTTGAGTTCCTTATGGTAGAGGTGGAGCTTGACCAATCCTCTCTGATGTCCATAAGTCTTTTAACCTCCTTCTTGGAATTTCATGAGTACTTGCCCTTTGTACTCCATCCTTATCCCCACTTGTATTCCATTTACAAGTTTACTTGTTAAGAGAAAACCTTTAGATATTAGCTCCCTCACTCCCTTTTCAAAGATATCAAAAAGGTTATCTCCCTAAAATTTTAAACTCGCCTTCCAAGTTTCCTTTTGACTTCTTAGTCCAAGTCTTAAACCTATTGGTAGTAGTATTTATAGTATTAACTCTTTCATCTTTTAATTGCCTTAAGGATTTCCTTCATCCTTCTTTTTTGAGTTTTTGACCTTCACAACATTTTACCAAGGTATTATTTTACTCAAATTAAAGAGAACAAACTTTGGTATATAAAGTTTTACTTTATTGATTTCATCAGTCATTATATGACTTTATTACACATGTAAGGAATTACACCTCACATCCCTACTATCCCTCACAACTAGTCACACTAGACTGACTCATATTTCTTTTTAACTGAAGTTTGAGGGTGGGCATAGTTCTCCATGGTACTTCCCACACCTAGTACATTGATTCATACTTGCCTCTTCATACTCGATGAATATGCCTCACTCCATGAACTTCTGAATTTGACTTTTCGTGTGATAGAGACCCTGTACTTTTCTAGCACTACTGCTTCATTCTCATATGATTGCTGCATAAGGTTTAGTGGTTATAGATTCATATGGATAAGTGGTAGTTTATTGAAGACTCACACATAATTGGCATAGGCTTCCTAGAAGTTCTTTTTAGTTTCTTTATGGGCTTGGATCTACTCTAACTTTTGGGGTTGTGGTGGAGGTGACTCATATTCCACCGAGATTCAGGAGTTTCTTTTTCCTTTGTGAATATTCCTACAAATGAAATATTCTTATAAGTTTTACGAAAAATATTCGTTAGATAAGTTTCATACAGTAATTAATCCTGGTATTATTTCAAAATACTACTTAAGTTTTACTTAAACTCAAGATTGAAAATTATTTCCTCTGATACCACTTAAGTTATCATACCCTAACTTGTTTGGTCGGAATCCTGTGAACAACCTGTCACTCCTTCCAAATTTTATAAAGATAATCACCACTATGGTACCTGTAGGAGTCAGACATAATCTTAAAATATTTGAAAATAATTTAAAAGAATATATTTTCATAAAACATATTGGAATATCATTAATACATGAACATACCAAGAAGCTAAATCCACGCAAGCTTTCCTCTTCATAATTTTCCTAGAAGGCTTTAAGGGAGGGGGTGAATTCGACAACTTATGAGCGGGAAATAAGGTGATTTACTCAAGGATATAAAAGATTGTTCCATCATCAACTTATATCACCATTCTCATTTTTGGTTTAATAAACAACGACATGCCTTTTATCATTAAAAGAGATATTTTCACCATTCTCTTCCATGAGTTTGATTTAACAATCAATCACATGCCCTTTATCATTAAAGGATCATACTTTTGGAGAATAGTCCCTGACTATTCCACTTGTGCCCACACTAGTAAGAGACTAGAACCTCTATCACAAGTCTGTGTGAGCACCATTGCCTAACCCCTGACTTTTCCAAAACTTCATGTCCACTATTGTGGGACAAGGGCTCTGCCTCTTCCTACTCGACCTCAATGCGCACGAAGCTCCCATAGCTCTTTGACATACTGGAATGGAAAAGCTCCCCTTATACTCCCTAAGCTGTTTAGCAACCCTTAGAACCAACACTACAATTGTAAAGGGCCCCTCGATGGTTTTGTTTCACATCAAACAAAATCAACGATCTTTTCATAAAACCTTTAACTTTGGGCTACTAGCCCAACATGTCATGCCTCGACCTAGTATGGTCGAAACCTCGTGATCAACTCGCCACTCTTCTCAACCTTGATCATGCATAGTCATGCATATTGTCTATCGTGGTTCCCTAGAATGATATTATACAAAATTGATAGCATAAATCATACCTGAGTTTTGAGGCTTGGCGAGGGAAGTCCTTGGATGACCGTCTCTTTCCTGAAAAAAATGTGAAGGGGAGGGGATGAGTCTTACAACTCAATGAGTGGGAAATTTTAAAGATAAACTTGTTTGGGATTTCCCTTAATCCATACTGTTCCATTATTTACCCTACCTCGGTTGGAATAGAATCACATACACCCTTTTTATCATAAAAAGTGATCACACGTTGGTAGTCCCGCCCCTAACAGTTCTTCATGTGGACTGGAGCACCTTTACCGTCCACCTCGATAGAAGTTCATAACTTCTACTGTGAGTTTGAGTGGACATCAGTCGTCCGACCCTCAGACCTGAGTCATACTTCATGTCTGCAAGGTGGGATGAGACCTCTTCCCCTTCTGACCTCGATCGTAGTGCACAATAAGCTCCTAGAGCTTTTTGACATATTGGACAACGAACCGCCCTCATCTTTCGTGGGTTATCCAACAACCCTCAAAACCACCACTACCCCATACTGGGTGTCTTGATGGATTCACATCACATGCATGCATAATCAACAATTTTCATTAGATATAGCTGTCATATTTAGTGTTACTGACCTAACGGACCTGACAACCCGACTTCGACTTCGTAACTACTTGCCCAACTAGTTCGATGACCCGACTTCGACTCAGCAGCTACTAACCCAATGAGTTCTTCTATCCAGATTTGGTACTACAATCAAATCACACACAATTCACCAGTTCTTATGAGAGTTTTCAAGCACATAAACCTTATCTTGTCGACAGCATACACCTGTGCCCATTGGCCTTGGGCCGACTCAAACAGTATTACCCGATTATTGCATGTTTCATGCAACATCAGGACAACCTCCCAAAAGTTTTAAGCTTGTTCAAATAGTCAAGGAAGGGCAGTCCTAGAAAGCTAAATCCCAATATATTAGTAAGTCAAGAAGTAATCGGGAAACCCAATGGTTGGGACTAGGAAAACCCAATGAGGAAGTTGATAATGGACGAGTAGATAAGGAAAATCGACACGATTATGAAAGACATGATGTCAAAGGAAAAAGGATGATTGGATAACGGTAAAGGTAGTTGAGGAATACTAGAAGATGAAAAGAAAGGGACGAAATTATATGATCCTTGAAAGGTTGGAAAGTCGAGAACAACCATAAATGAATTGTTGTAAACCCCGTCCCTTTAAAATAAGGAAACTGGGGAAAGAACTGGTCAACCCGAGTGAGAAAAACTGAATAGGTTCACAAACTCGATCATTAGGGAACGAGCAATTTGGAGAATTTATAACTCCCAAGTGACCCAAAGGGTTCATATGACCTTGGAAAAGGATCTTAGGACAATTTAGGAGAGAAAATCAGACCAGTTTAGGAGAACCAGAACCAAACCATATTGAATCGAAACCGATAGAGAAAGGGAAAACTGGGAAATTTATGGATTTTGAGTGACCTAGAGAGTCACAAAAGTCATTAAAAAAGACTTTAGGATGAATTGGAGATGAAAACTAAACCAGTTTAGGTGAACTAGATTTGAATCAAATTGAACCAGTTTGGACTGGTTTGAACCACTATTGAACCAGATGCTAAATTCATTTTTCTATATGGCTTAAAAAAATCCAATTTGAGATTTTAGACCACCATTGGATAAAAAATAAATTTAAAAATTTTTAGATTTGAAAAATTTGGTCGAATTGGGAGTGAACGGGCTTAATATACTCATTAGACCAATCGGGTGTGATATTAAACCCACTCACCTGGGGTGGTGTAACTTGTTTCCGACGGCATCTTAACCGACCACGTGTTCTCTTGCACAATCAGTGAACCGCCAATCCCGTACGGCCCAAGCATTCATATTAGTACTATTTGTAGGAAGAACCTCATAATTGTCATATCAACAACCTGGTCCTTAATTATGCCATAATTACGATTAGGTTCCTAAAGCTCAAGAATTTGCTCTTAGGTCCCTAATGTCCATTTATTACCAATTTGGTCTCTAAAGTTTTTATTTTCCCCTTTAGGTACCTAATTTCTCTCTATTTCCCTTAAAATCCTCCACTTTTCATTATTGGCAATTGGCCCCCGTTTGTCCAAAAATCCCCAATTCGCACAATTGTTCCCAAAATTGCACTTTGACCCCCCGAATTCTCATTTCCTCAAATTGACCACTTAAACTTGGTGAATTGCCCCTTAACATGCTACTAATCTTTCCCTATCTCTCTACGATCGTCCTAGCATTTGAAAAACTTCAATTGATCCATTTTTGAGCTCAAATGGAGTTTCATCGGAAAAGCTTTCTAGAGAGAGAGCTTCATTTTCTTACTGGCGAGGGGGCAGTAGTTGATCTCTGGATATGGGTGGCTAGTGTTCTTTGAGGGGATTCTCCCATGATAAACTTCGGGTCAATTTCTTACCTCAGCACAGAGAATTTGAGGAGAGAAGTTTTAAAGTTTCATTTTCTACAACTTCACAATTTCAGCAAAATGGGGTGGAATTGGCTTACCTCGAAGGTTTCTGGAGATTGGGGGTTGGTCGATGAGAGTTGTGGGAGGTTCGACCCAGTCACTTGAGATCGGAGGTGGCTGAAATTTAGCTCAGGATTTTCTGTTATTTCAGGGTCGCCAAAGTGATGGTACTGTACCAGCTTCTCGACTCTTCTCCGATGATCCTTGGACTAAAAGGAGGTGGTGACGAGGTAGGGAAATTCTTCTCGGTACCATAGAGCATGAATGTGCCTTTGGAGGTTGAAGAAAATGTCCTTGTCGAAGCTCTGGTTTACGTCTCGCCGAAAAGCAGACCTCTTCAGGTTATTCAATGGCTAGTGGGATGAGGAATGTGAGGGGAGGTGTGCTCTTTATATAGGGAGTTTGGAAACAATTTGGGCTACTTGGCAGTGTAAGACTCGACCTTCGCTTTGCTCGCTGACGATTGGATTAGAGCTTTTTTTTAGTCGCCGAAGAATTTCTCCCTCTCTATTATCCTCTTCTCCCTATCAGCCAAGTGAGGATGACGGCACTATGGCACGCGTGCAAGGTTTGCATGCATAGGCTTGCCACATGGCGCGCTGTGATTGGTTGGCATTGTGTTGATGTAGCATCCTCATCATTAGCCTAGTCAAACTTTGACTTGCTGATTGGACACGTGTCAGCCTCCCATTGGCTACTCCTTCCTACTGGGTTTCTATTGACCATGACACGTGGCATCCTTTGATTAGCCATTTTAAATGCATTAGATTTCCCTCCTGACATACAATGCCACTACCACATGTCGGCCCTTGATTGGCTGGGGTTGTCCGACATGGCACTGCCACGTGGCAACCTCTAATTGGTCGGTCATTTTCTTAGACATCCTAGTAAGATGCTGACATGGTACTTTTGCCACATGTTAGTTTCTCATTGGTCGGTCTTTGTTGATGGGCCTTTCTGACATTAACTGTTGACTGGAACACGTGTCAATCCCCCATTGGTCAGTCATCGCAGATGTGGATTTTCCTACGCTAATCATTGACCAAGGACATGTGTCACTTGCTGATTGGGCAATGCTAACTGAGCGGTTGACTAGGCCCCATTTGCCACGTATCGCCCGCTGATTGGTCGCGCTTATTGACTGGGCACTAACCTAGTGGTAGTTCATTCACCTTCTAGACCGTTGACAGGTCTAGTGGGCCGAAATCGTAAATCGACCAGTTTAGGCTTGATTCAACCAATTTTCCAAAAATTAAAAATTTTTAAATTTATCTAAATTCATTTTTTATTTGGTGGTAGCTTCAATTTTCCAATTTGATATTTTTAAGCCTCTTAGAAAAACGAGTCTTTGAATCAGTTCTTTCTGGTTCAACCCAATTCAATCAGGTTCAGGTCTGGTTCACCTTGAACCAGTCCGATTTTCACATCCAATTCACTTCATGTTTCTCCTTCATGACTTTTGTAATTTATTTGCCACTTGGGATGAGCAAATTCCTGTCTTAAATACTTATTTACCATTTCTGGTCCAAATGGATACCCAATTTTATTTTGGTAAATTTGGGGGTTTTCCCCCAATTTATTTCTTTATTTCGAAGGAACGAGGTTTACAACTCTCCCCACCTTTTAGGAGTTTTTACCCCAAAATGTTTACACGTTGAATAGTTAAGGGTGCCTATTCCTTATGACTGACTCCGTCTCCCATGTCTCCTCTTATACTTGACCGTTTTGCCAAAGGATCTTCACCTTGGGAATTCTCTTGTTCCTCATGTTTTTCTCTTGTTTGTCGAGGATTTGTATCGGCTCCACCTCATAGATCAAGTCTTCCTCTAGCTCGGGTGGTGGCTAATCATGGCTCGAGTCGGGCTCATATTTTCAGAGAACTGACACATGGAACACGTTGTATATTCTTTGTAGATCCGGAGGCAACTCCTGCTTGTACTCCACTGGTCCAATCCTCTAAATTATGATGTATGAACCGATGTTCCTTGGTTTCAACTTTCCTCACTTTTGAAACCTAATTATGATACCTTGAGCAATACCCGGTCTCCTACCTCAAATTCTTGGTCCTTCCTTCAATGGTCAACATAGCTCTTTTGTCAATCCTGGGCCGCCTTAAGTTAACTCCTCATTATTTGGATCTTCTCCATTGCATCTTCTATAAGCCCGACCTTCTCGAGTCTCCTCTCCCCTACCTCCTCCTAGAATAGGGGCATATGACATGGTTACCCGTAAAGGGCCTCATACAGTGCCTTATGTATGATGGCCTAATAGCTATTATTATAGGAAAACTCCATGTGGAACAGATAGTCCTCCCAACCCTTATTCATTATTAGGACACACACCTGGAGCATATTCTCCAAGGTTTGGATCATCTGCTCAAACTACCCATCTGTTTGAGGATGGAAGGCAACGCTCATGTGGAGTTTGGTTCCTAGGGTATCTTGCAAGCTAGGCCAAAATCAGGAGGTGAACCTTGGATCTCAGTCTGATACCATGCTTACTGGGACATTATGAAGTCTCACAATCTCCCCTACATACTGGACGGCCAACCTTTCTATAGAGTCAGTTTCCTTTATCGGTAGGAAACAGGCGGACTAGGTTAACTGGTCTACGATGACACATATCCATATCACATCTCGTCCCCTTTTTGTCATGGGCAGTCCTATCACAAAGTCCATGGTGATGTGTTCACACTTCCATTTGGGGATCAATACAGGCTTTAACAATCTAGAGGACTTTTGATGTTTGGCCTTAATCTGTTGGCATGATAGGCATCTTGCCATGTATTCTGCGATATCCTTTTTCATTCCCTTTCAATAGTACCCCAGTTTTAGGGTACATTATATTTTCATGCTGACGGGATGCATGGCATATACCGAATCATGCACCTCCTCCAATATCAACCTCCTCAACTCCTTATCGTTCTGTACACATTCCCTCCCTTTGAAGGTCATCAACACGTCTTTTCTGGCCATAAAGTCTTGGGTTGGTTCTCTATCAGTCTGGTCCTAGTGCAGATGGAGCTCCTTGTCCTCCCTTTGTAGGGTCCTTATTTGGTCTATTAGGCTGGGTCATACGACTATGTTGGCCACTCAGCATCTCTTACCCCCATCCAAGCTAAGGTTCACCCTCAAGCTACATAGTTGGTTTAGAAAGGGCAAATAGCATGTTCTTATCAAAGCTACTCTTGTGTGATACTTGCGGCTAAGTGCATCCGCCACCACATTAGCCTTGTTGAGGTGATATTCTATCATTAGATCATAATCCTTTACTAACTTTAGCCATCTCCTCTATCGTAGGTTGAGCTCCTTTTGGATTAGGAAATACTTAAGGCTCTTGTGGTCAGTGTATATACGGAACTTGACTCCATACAAGTAGTGTTGCCAAATCTTGAGGGTGAATACTATTGCCGCCAACACCAAATCTTGGGTGGGGTAATTCCTCTCATGTGTTTTCAATTATCGAGAGACAGATGTGATGACCCTTCCCTACTGCATCAGGATGCATCCTAGTCCTTGTCCAAACACATCGATGTACACCATATAGTCCCCCGCATTTGGGTATGGTAATGCCAGTACCGGGGCTGTCGTCAAACGAGACATAAGTTCCTGGAAGGACTTCTCACACTTAGCCCGCCATTTGTATTCTACCCCTTTCCTTGTGAGACGAGTCAACGAAGCCGCGATTTTGGAAAAATGCTCTATGAACTTCTGGTAGTATCCCGCAAGTCCGAGGAAGTTGCGTATCTCGGTTGGGCTGATGGATGTCTTCCAGTTGGATATCATTTCTATCTTTGCTAGGTCCACCTTTACTTCATCCTTGGACACGATATGCCCTAAGAAGCCTACTTCTTACCGCTAGAACTTGCATTTTGAGAATTTAGTGTAGAGTCAGTTTTCCCATAAAATACTCTAGGTGATCTCTAAGTGTGTCTCATATTCCTCTTCAGTTCGAAAGTAGATGAGGATATAGTCTATAAAGACTATCATGAACATATCCAAGTAAGGTTGGAACAACTGGTTCATTAGGTCCATAAAGGTAGCAGACACATTTGTTAGTCTGAAGGACATCATCCTGAACTCATAGTGCCCATATCGTGACCGAAATGTAGTTTTCTGTATATCCTCCTCCTGGATCATCAGTTGGTGATATCCCGATCGTAGGTCAATCTTGGAAAAGTATGCAACTCCCTTGAGAGGGTACTTATTCTTGATGATCACCTGGTTTAGTTTTCTGCAGTCGATGCAAAGTCTCATACTCTCATCCTTTTTCTTGACGAACAAGACCGGTGCACCCCATGATGATTGGCTTGGGCGTATAAAGCCCCTCTCTAGTATCTCGTCCAACTATTCCTTAAGCTCCTTTAGTTCTGTGGGTTCAATATGGTAGGGGGCTTGCGATATGGGGTGTGTTCTTGGCACCACCTCAATCGCGAATTCTAGTAGGCGATCTAGTGGTAGTCCTCATAACTCTTCTAGGAATACGTTCGAGTAGCAGTTTACTATTGGGATCTCTTCTGGTCCCTTTCTCTCTGAATCCTTGCTAGTGATCAGTGCGAGGAACAACTTACACCCTTTTCGTAACATGTCATGCGCCTTTATGCAGGACACTAGGTGTACTCCCGCTCCCCCTTTATCCCCTTCGAATGATGCCCCTTCCATCCCTGGAGTGTGGAACGTTATTTGCTTGTTCCCACAATAAAGTTTTGCCTGGTGCATGCTTACACAGTCCACCCCCAAGATGACCTTTGCTTCCTTTAATGGTAGGGAATCAGGGCTGCCTCACAGGTCACTCCTCCTATCTGGATCTCACATGCCTTTAGGAGTTCGTTTCGGGCTAACTCCTCTCCCAATGATGTAAGAATGTGGAGGAGTGGCGTGAGGGGCATGAGCTTCCTAGGAAAGATTGGAACTAGGGTTTCCTTGACGAAGGATTGTTCGACCCTTGAGTCGAAGAGGGCGTATACCCCTTTTCTGAATATTTGTACATGCCTTGAGTGAAAATTTTAATAGACTTTCTTGAGAGAATGGAACTTTTATTGATTCAAGAATAAGGACTACATGACTTGAGGTTATAGGCTTGTCTTAAGGGAGGGGTTGGGATGTACCAACTACTACGTTGGGGTCCTTCTATGATTCTTCCTGTGTGAGGTTGTACACTCTAGCAGGGACTTTGGTGGGTGCCTCCCTTCCCCTGTTGGGAGCCCTCTCCAGATGGTGTTTAAGGGTTATTTCACTGGGCATTGACTCAGAGTGCCAGGCTGTTCCTCGCATAGTGCCCAAGCTATCCACATCTAAAACATGCTTGGCACACCCCTTCATGAGTCCTCTGGCACTTGGGGGCAATAGGTACCCTTCCTCTAAGGGGGTGTGTTCACCTCCCTATGGGTTTGAGAACCCTCCCCTTTTCTAGGGAACCTTACGTTGGTCCCCCATCGCGACCCACCTTGCTCCCTCGTGCTTCCCATGTTACTCTGGCCCCTTTCTTCCCTTCGCCTGACTTGCTCCATCCGGTGGCATCTCATTTCTATTAGACGCTCGTATTCATAGGCCATGCTGACGATGGCGGCCAGATCCGTGGGGCATCCCAATACTCTCATCTGGTCTCTCATGTCCATAGTGAGTCAGTCTATGAACTTTTGGCAGATATCTATCAGTCCGGCCAAGTCAGGCACAAAGGGTCTTAGCTCATTAAACTTGGTCTCATACTCTGAGACCGTACTTGCTTCCTATTAGAGCCAAAAGAACTCTAGTTTCTTTTCGTTGATCAAGTGGGGGTCCTGGTACTCCTCCGAGTTTCTCTCCTCAAACTCTTTCACAGTGGGTGTAGCAGAGTAGAGGCTCTTCACGTTATCCCACCATCTCTTAGCACATGACTCCAGGAAGAATTCGACGAGGGTCACCATCTCTTATGGGGGTGTTCTTATGATTCCCATGAATTTCTTAAGGCTAGCTAACCAATCCATAGTTGCACCGACATCTTTCTCCCCTCGAAAGGGCTTTCACCACAAATATTGGAGTGTCTTTAGGTATTTTGGAATGTCAAAGAGAGGAGGGGCAGGGGCAGGGGTAGACTAGATTGTACTTACTCGGGCCAAGTATGGAATTCAGAGTCCAGGTTGGGTTTGGTGTTGAGGTTGGTTTTCCCAAATACCCTAGTGATCTCCTTGTACAACCATTGGTGTTCCAAGCTGAGTCCTTATAGGATTGGCTGGGCCCCTTAGGATTCACCCTTGGGAAGGGTGTATCCGATGGAATCTACCGCTGTTGCCCTAGTTCTCTTGGTTTCTCTTCTAGGAGCCATGTCTGGGTTTAAAAGTTTTGGATTAGTCTTTAGGTTATAAAGTCTTGACAATGCATTTGAGGGAAACACAGGCTCTGATACCGCCCAAGTTGTCATGCCCCGATCCGATTTGGTCAGAACCCTGTGATCAACCTGCCACTCTTCTTAACCTCGAGGAGTCACTCCTCCCCTAAATCATGAAGAGTAAGGTGTATTATCTATTGTCATTCCCTGAAATGACATTATACAAAACTGATAGCATAAGTCATACTTGGGTTTTGAAGCTTGGCGAGGAAATTCCTTGGATGACTGTCTATTTCTTGAAAAAAATGTTAAGGGGAGGGGATGAGTCTTACAACTCAGTGAGTGGGAAATTTTAAAGATAGATTTGTTTAAGCTTTCCCTTAATTCGTTGTGTTCCATTAATTACCCCTCCTCGGTTGGCACATAATCACACACACTCTTTTTATCATAAAAAGGGATCACACATTCACAGTCCTGCCTCTGACGGTTCTACTTGTGGACCGGAGCGCCTTTACCGTCCACCCCAATAGAAGTTCATAACTTCTACCTTAAGTCTGAGTGGACATTAGTCATCCGACCCTTAGACCCAAGTCATACTTCATGTCCAAAAGGTGGGATGAGACCTCTTCCCCCTCTGACCTCGGTCTTAGTGTGCATGAAGCTCCAAGGGCTTCTTGACGTATTGGACGATGAACCACCCTTATGTTCCCTTGGTCGTCTAGCAGCCCTCAGAACCACCACTACCTCATAGCGAGCTTCTCGATGGCTCCACATCACAAGCATGCTCAATCAATAGTTTTCATTAGATATAGCCATCATCTTTAGTGTTATCGGTGCAACGGATCCAATAATCCAGCTTCAGCTTTGTAACTACTAGCCCAACAAGTTCGATGACCCGACTTCGACTCAGTAGCTACTAACCCAACGAGTTCGTTTGTCCGGCTTTGGCACTGCAACCAAATCACACACAATTTACCAGTTCTTATAAGAGTTTTCAAACATATAAACCTTATCTTGTCAACAGGCCTACACACATGCCCATTGGCCTTAGGCCCACTCGAATGGTATTACCTGACTATTGCATGTTCCTTGCAACATCAGGACGATCTCCCAAAAGTTTTAATCTTGTTCAAACAGTAGGGGAGGGTAGTCCTGGAAAACCAATTTTAATGCGGGAATACTGTACTCATTAGTCCAACCGAACGTGATAAAACCCACTCACCCAAGGTGGTGTAACTTGTTTTTGGCGGCGTCTTAGCCAGCCATGCTTTCTCATGCATGATCCGTGAACCACCCATCCTGTACAGACCGAGCATTCATCTCAGTACTATTTGTAGGAAAAATTCCATAATTTTCGTATCAACAATCTGGTCCTTAATTATGTCATAATAACGATTAGGTACTGAAAGCTCAAGAATTTGCTTTGATGTCCCTAATGTCCATTTATTACCAATCAGGTCCCCATAGTTTTTATTTTCCCCTTTGGCTCCCTAATTTCTCTCTATTTCCCTTTAAATCCTCCACTTTTCATTATTTGCAATTCGACCCCAAATCTTTCCACAAATCCCTAATTCACCCAATTTTTCTCAAAATTGCACTTTGACCCCCAAATTCTCATAATAAATAAAATTGGTTCATGAGTTTAAGGGAAAGTACTCAAGATGAGGACTCAAGGGAAGATCAACAAATTTAAATACCAAGAAGCAAATATTTTGATACTAAAGACAAACTACAAAACCCAATGAATTATCAATATAAGAATGGTTATCAATGAATAATTGGACAAGTTTTACCAAGATGATGGGGACCTCAACTCCAAGTGACTCGAGTAGAAGGATGTGGCAAGTATGGGAGATAATACATAAAACCCTAGTGATATAAAAGTTTTGTGGACAAGGAATGACTTGAGGAAATAAGTTGAAAGGTTAACATGAGATATTCATGGACAATACACTAAAAAGGAAGTGTATATACATGGGAGGATTGGGATCCTTCAAGGAGGATTATTATACCATAAGGAAAGTATGATGGTAATCATACTAGCACAACATGGGTATACCATAAAAACAAGATGGTTGGAATATACCCAAATGATATGAGTAGAGAGAGACCAATAGGAGATGGACAAGTAAGAAATGTGTAGACCTATTAAAAAGGGAATATCTTATGGAGGGTATCCCAAAGGCATTCAAGGGTTAATAAGGTGAGAAACATAATTCAAATAAGTGACCAAGCTGGACTTTCTCATTCCATGAGGACCAGAGAAGCAATAAGGTTAACGAATAACCATACATAAATAATGGAGCATTTATTTTTTTTTATAAAATTTAGGAGAGATTTACGATGCAAACCTCGTATAAGCACTATCCTGAATGCCTTGGAAGGGGTAGAGAGAGGATAGTGAATGGTATCAACATAGATTCTTGAATGTTTCCTTCAGATCCCTAACCTTCTTTTTATTTCTAGTTGGGTCCTTAACTTATCAATATTCGCAGTTTAATATTCAAACTTTCCAAAATTACAATTTAGTCCTTGAAACTTTATTCTTTATAAAACCAAACTTAAACCTTTCAAATTCAATCCTATCATGATACTAATAATCTTCCTTATGTCCCCAAAATCATTTAAAGCTTTAAATCGTTCAATTTGGTCTAGAAATGATAGATAATAGAGCTTCGTCAAAAAATCACTTCTAGAGAGATGGTTTCAAATTCTTACCTATGAGGGCATGGCAGCTCGAGTTCTGGGTAGGGAAAACAAGCTCTCTTCTCGGGGATTCGTCTAGTATCAAATGACACCTCAATTGATGGCTTGAGTTGTCAAAATTTGGGTTAGAAATAATTCAATTATAATGGACTATAATTAGGAAATTTAGGCAAACAATGGTGGTGGGGACTTACCGGTGTATGGTAAACGTGGGCATGACTAGGGATGGTATGGGGATTTTAACTATGTCGTGAGTGGTCGTGGGTGGCTCGAATTCAACTCGACCTAGACAAAGTGCAATCGGGAGATGGAGTTGTGGTACTGTGTGAGCTTGCTAGGGCTTCTTTGGTTGTTCTCAAACTAAAAGAAGGTTGCTGCTATCATGTGGAGAACTTCCTTATGATTCCTAGAAATCCAAGAACGCACTATGCGGTGGAGAAAATGCCCAAGTTGAAGCTCTTGTTGGAGGGTTTTTGGAAAACTAAGTAATGAAGGGTTTCTAAGCATTTGAGGTGTGTGGAGATTGAGAGAGGATGAACTATTTATATAGAGAGCTCAGGGACTCTTGACACTGTCTGTTTCCCCATCTTCTAACCCTAATCTCCTCCTAGGAATGGAAGGCTTTATTTCTTCATTTCCCAATCCTCCCTTTATTGAAAATGGAAGGTTTTTATTTAGTTTTAGTCAATCCCCCACTCTATTTATTTCTCCATTTGCTACCTATATTCCTGATGAGTAAATACTCGCTCACCAGAAATAGAAGGTTTTTTTATTTGGTTTCCCTCTCCTCTCTTTGTTAGGTTATCCGAGTTAGAAGATGAGACTGTGCACGTGTCTACAAACTTTGCATGTGTGAGATGCTATGTGGCACATTGTGATTGGTTGGGGTTACTAACATGGAATCCTAGTCAAGCTCCAGATCACCATTTGACTATCTGACCTGCCATGTGGTGACCTCCCATTGGTCACTTAATTCGACGAGGTGCTTGATCGAATTTGACCGTTAGATAATCATTAAGACTTTTCCACGTGGTATCCTCTCATTGGTTGAAATAAATAGGTCAGTTTCCCCACCTCACGACATGTGCTAAGGCCACATGTCATTTAAGATAGGGAAATCCTAACTTGAAAATTGGGTTGAGGCGAACTAGGAAGTGGGATTGAACTAGGGGAAAATGTTAAATCAGTAAAAGAAATTAAACCATAAATATGGAAGGGATCGATGGAGAGGCTAAGAGGGGTGAAAAGGGGGCATGAGAAACTCTTATGAGTGTCTCAAGACACAGAGTCAGAGATTGGGAGAAAACCAAGAAATAACTGGTTTAAACCAAGAGATTTAATCATTTAATTAATAAAGATTTGTCTTTACGATTTTTTCTTGAGTTCAATTAAGATTGAAAGAAGACTTATGAGGGGAAAAAGGCAAGAGTGTTTGAATCTATAAAAAAAGTCAGTTAGTGTGAAACACGAGTGCTTAAGGGAATATATAAGGGAGTGTTGCAAGGTTATATTATAACATTTGTAGGAACACATGGCCTAACGAAGAGGGAACACCCTAAATAAGGAGGAGTCCCTACAACCCAATCCAAACTTACAAATGCAAGCTATAATAAGTGAGATGAAATGATAGATGACGTCTAAATTGGAGCCACTTCATGTGTGGATGGATCAATTGGAGGAAGGATTGAGGAGTTCACGTCAACATACAACCTATTGAACAACGATCTCGAAGCTTTTAATCTAGGCATCTTGATCCATAGGAACTCAACAAGTTCGATGAAATCCAAGGTAATTGCAATAGACTAAGACACGATTTTCACACCCAGCCCTATTTGGTCGAAACCATGTGAACAACTTACCACTCCACATGGCATAAAAGAATAATCACCACTGATGTCACACCCCGACCCGTTATGGTCGGATCCCCATGAGCAACCCGACACTCTCCCAGTTTATTAAGGGTTTTCCCCTTCTCTAAACTGCAAGGAGTAAGGTGTTCTTTTCACCTGTAGCTTTCTTGGAATAACATTAATTAAAACTGAATATGTTAACCTTACATACCTCTCTTGTAGGTTCAGCTATCAGGAAGTTTTTAAGTGGGCTTTTCCCTTAGTTACTTGAAAAGGGGTAATGGGAGGGGGTAAGTTCGACAACTCAGTGAATGGGTGTTGGGAGAAAGTTTTCATAAAGCATATTTAATCGGAGTGTGGCAAACTCCTCATCTCTTTTAAAAATATTCTAAAATTCCCAGTTTTCATAATTTCTTTTCATTATTTCCACATCAGGTGTATTTAACAATCAACACAAGCCCTTCATCAGGAAAGGAATAATACGTTCGCAGGACAACCTGTCCACTGCACCCATGTGTGGTGTCAGAGCGACTTTACCAACCACCTAGGTAGAAGCCCATCCACTTCTACCTTGTGAATGAGTGGATGTTCGCAACATCCGATTCTCAAACCCAAAATCAACTTCATGTCCATATGAGGACAGAGACCTCATCCCGACCCCACCCCGGTCTCATGCGCATGAAGCTATGTCGAGCTTTCCAGACTACTGGCATGACAAATTGCCCTTATCTCCACCATGTCGTCCAATAGCCCTTAGGACGCATTACTACCACTCTTGGGCATCTTGATGGTCATGTACCTCAAGTGCATGCACAAACAACAATTTTCACATAGTCATTTATCTTTGGTGCCACTGGTCCAACGACCTCGACACTCAACCCAACCTACAGTTGTTTGTCTAAACCGATCCGTCGACTTGGCCCTGACGCACTGCTGCAAGTCCATCGAGTATATCGGTCCTGTCTTGGTACCATGGTGAAATCACATATCCATTTCATTAAGAGTTTTCATGACTTTCATATCTCATGTTTGTTTATGAGCTCTTGCTCGTGTCCACTGGCCTTGGGCCCATGGTACGTGATTTTCCAAAAATCGGACATTTAGCCCTACCAGTTAAAAAACAATTCCTCCGGCCTATTTGAGCTATTCTAGCTACTGTCAAGAAGGTCTACCAAAACGTTTAAGCATTGGCACATAGTTAGGGGAGAACACTTTTGACAAAACATATTTTCACTTCATCACACCAACTGGGTGTGATGATCTCTCCTCTTACAACCGTTAAGTAGGTTTCTCCTTCCTTCAAGGAAGTCCATCATACTAACCGGGTATGATTTCCTCTACTTACAACCGGTAAGTAGGTTTTAACGTCGTTTGCCCATCAACCTAACCGGGTATGATGTCAAAATTCCACTTACAAGTGGTTTTACTTTTCTAAAGTGCTCATCATCCCAACAGAGTATTATGTACATAAACCTACTCACCCGATAACCGCGACGTGTTCATCCTCGATCGGCTTTCCAAGTTTATGCGAGCTTTATCTTACTGGCGTTCCAGTCACACTTGCCCCTACACATGTTGGACTGCCTTATCAATTACGGCTTGGCATAAAAGCTTTGGCTCACAATTTATTTATAAATTGTACTTAGGTCCCTAAAGTTCCTTTTTCTTAACTTTAGGTCCTTATTGTCAACTTTTCCCCAATTTGAGCCCCAAGGTTTCAAAGAATTCCCTTTGAGTCCTCATTTTACTCAAAATTGTATAAGGGGCTCAAGATTTTCCAAATTTCCAATTTGGTCCCGAACTTTTCAAAAATTACCATTTTGCCCCTACTTTCCAAAAAGGGCAATTTGACCCCAATTGTTCCAAAAATTGACCAATTTGTCCCTTAACATCTTTTTCATGGTCAATTGTGCCTCAATTTGGAAATAGCAATAATGTCCCTCAATTTTATGAAATCCCCAATTTTCCCCAAAATTTTCCCCCAATTTCTCCCCTTCAAACTAACCGAATTTGATTTCTTCAAATTAGCTATTCTATTGGGGTTAATTGCTCCAATTGAAGGTATGGATCAGTTCCTACACTTCCATACAATTGAGCTTTGAACCGCGCCATTTGGATCCGAATTGAGCTCAAATGAAGCTTCGCCGGAAAATTGTGTGTAGAGAGAGAAAGCTTGCCATTGGATGTGCGGTAGTCCGAGCTCTCTATTAGGGAAGGTGGCTCTCTTCCTGAGGTACCTTCTAGGATCAAGAATTCCTACAATTAACCTCAAATCGAGGGAGAATTTTGTTAGTAAAATTCTATAGTTTCTCTCTCTATCTCCGACCTTCAATGATTGAGTAGAGCCGAATTGGCTTACCTTTCAGCTTAGTTGAGGTCATATGAGGGTTGTGAGGATGTTGGGAGAGCTTGGTTTGGCTGTAGGAGGGCTGAAATAGGTCAAATTTAGCTCAGTCAAAATAAGGCAGCTTCGGTCCATCGGAGCTACTTCACTGTTTGATTTTGCTGATGCTTTTCCGGTGGTCCTCGTATAGAACGGGGGTTGCTATCAGATAGCAGACTTCCCCCAGAGTGTAAAGAACCCAATTTCACCTTCTAAGTTGAAGAACCAAAGAGCTTTGATTCAAGCTTCACCAGAAAATGAAGCAGTTGAGAGAGAATGGAGATTTTGGGTGTGAGGAAGATGAATGGAGAGGAGCTCTTTATATAGGGAGCTCGAGGACTCTCTGCCTGACCGTTTCATCCCTTAGTCAGGCTTATCCTCACACTGAAATGCCCTGAACGGAGATGATTTGTCTTTGTCAGCATTGTCCATTCATGCATTGAATGAACAGTATCGTCAAATGAAGGAAGAAGATGACACTGTTCCAAATTGAACCAGACCGGTCCAACCGAGTTCAATGCTTAAACCCTGCCCTTTTGACTTAAGGAAAACCGAGAAAAGAACTAGTCAAATCGAGTGAGAAAAATCGAACTGGTTTACAAACCCGATCATTAGAGAACGAGCAATTTGGAAATTTACAACTCTTGGGTCATCCAAAAGGTTCATAAAATCTTGGAAAAGAACCTTAGGACAAATTTGAAGAGAAAAACTACACCGGTTCAGATGAACCTGATCCAATTGGATTGAACCGATTTATGAACCAAGTCGGTTCATGAAGCGAAAATGATAGAGAAAGGGCAAATCGGGAAATTTATGAATCCCAAGTGACCTAAAGAGTCATAAAATTCAAGAAAAGGAACTTTAGGCTGAATTGGAGATGAAAACCAAACCGGTTAAAGTGAACCAGTTTGGACTGGTTTGAACCACTATTGAACCAGATGTTAAATTCATTTTTATAGGTGGCTTAAAAAAATTCAAATTTGAGATTTGAGGCCACCATTATATAAAAAATGAATTTAGATGAATTTAGACATTTTTAGATTTGAAAATTTCGATCGAATTAGAAGTGAAACGACCAGTTTAAGCTTTGAACCTAGTTCGGACCGGTTTGGTCCGGTTCGAAATATTGACGTCTTCTTTCTTTAGATAAAAGTACTGTTCACTCGCCGGAAAATCGTGCAGCGCTAATGAAGCTGAAAAGTCTCTGGCCAGGGAGTTTCAGGCAATGAATGACCACCATTAAGGCACCAATCGGACAGCCAAGAAGTCCCCGAGCTTCCTATATAAAGAAACCCTCCTTATTTATCATCTCAACACCTAAAATCTCCATTCTCTCTTGACTACTCCATTTTTCAATGAAGCTCGAACTAGAGCATTGACTTGGGCACTTTTCTGAGCCAAACATGGTGGGGTTGGGTTCTTTAGAACCAGGGAGAAGTCAGCTACACGCCTGTAGTCACCGTTTGCTCCGAGGGTCACCAGAGAAACGACGACATGCTTGAAAATTGAAGTAGTTCCGATGGACCGAACCTGCCCTATTTCGGTCGAGCTGAAATTGGCCATTTTGAGAACTTCTCATGCCAAACCAAGCCCTCCCAACACCTCCACAGCCCTCCTACAATTGAATTAGAGCTAAAAGGTAAGCCAATTCGGCTCCGCTCTATAATTTATGACTAGTGCTATAAAGAGAGCCAACAGAACTTCAATTATAAAATTCTCACTCAATTTGGCATAAATTGATGCAATTCTTGATTCTAGGATGAACCTCAGGACGAGACCTATCTACTTAGATCGAAAGCTTGGACCGTCGTTACCTCGATGGTAAGCTTTCGAAGCTTTCTCCTCTAAGTCTAGTTTTCTGGCGTAGCTCTGTTTGAGCTCATTCTGACACCAAATTATGCGATTCAAAGTGCAATTGAATCATATGAATGTGTATAAACTCCAATGTAACTTCAATTTCAACAATTAAACTCATTTGATAGGTCAATTTGATGAAATCAAATTCGAAAGAGTTAGATTGTTGAGATTAGGGGAAGAATTGGGGAAAATTTGGGAATTTTGAAAATTAGAGGGACTAAAGTGTAATTTCATAAAATTGAGGACTAATTGGGCATGATAAAGATGTTGGAGGACAAATTGGGCAATTTTTGAAAATTTTAAGGCAAAACTTAGTATTTTTGTAAAGTAGGGGCGAAATGGTAATTTTAGAAAAGTTAGGGGACCAAATTGTAAATTTGGGAAATTAAACATCTATTTTTGAATTTGAATAAATTGAGGTCCTAAGATAAATTTTAAAAGATTTGGGACTCAATTTGAGGAAAAACCAGAATTATGGACTTAAAGTAAAAGAAAAATAACTTTAAGGACCTAATTATAAATAAAGGAAAAGTTGGTTTTCTCATTCATTTAGGATGAATGAGGGCTATTAGGCCAAATAATAATAAACAAGAATGTTCATATCGTGTAGGAACATGAATTACCGAGAACGCCAGCTAAGACGAGTTCGAGTAAGTACAACAAGCTGGCTAAGTGGAATTTCACTACACTATCGGGTGAGTGAGATTTATATATGATACCTAGTTGGGATGATAAGTACCTCGGAAATGAAAACACACTACTAAGTGGTATTTTAAACATGACAACTTAGAGGAGTGATGTGAAAATTAAACATTTTTACTTAAAAATTTTAATTTTGAAAACTCATTCACTGAGTCATTGTACTCACTCCCTCCCTTATATCCCTTTCAGGAAATCCCGGAAAGCCTACCCCAACGACCATAAACTACTATGCCTGTGAGACAGGTATGATCAGTTTAAAATCTTATGTAGTTTTGATTTATATTATTCAAGGAAAAGTGCAGGTTTAAAGGACACCTTACTCTTCATGATTTATAAACAAGGGTTAACCCTTAATAAACTAAGAGAGTGGCGGGTTGATCATGGGGATCCGACCAAACCGGGTCAGAGCATGACAACTTGAGTGGTATGAGAGCCTGTTTCCTCGAATACATAATTAAGATTAGAAAAGATAGTAACTAATTGGATTGATTTTAAAATTTTCAAATGGCTCCGAGGAGAGTATCCAAGAAAATTTGGACCGGCATTACCAAAACCACCTAACTCTCTATCCCCGTAGGGAGATCACCCTAAAATACCCGAGAAGTCACAAAAAACCAAGAGACATTAGTGGAAAGTATCTAGGAGGATGTTATCAGGATCTGCTGAGGTCATAGTCCTAAGTACGAAGGAAGCCAAGCCTAAGGCCAAGAACTCCATTAAGGGCTTATAATCTTACTAAGAAGGATGCTTGTCAAGAACCCAATAGCTTCCCAATTGTTTCGTAGACACTTTTTGTAACAAGGCTAAAAGCCCAACTTATTGTACTATCTCTCCAATAATAAAGAACTCCAAGTTACTAAAAACTATGTCTCTAAAAAATAATGTGACTTTGCACCTCAAGCTGTAGGAAGATTGTCCAAGAAAGGTAAACAAACAAACTCGAGTTACCCTGGACACCACAGAGACCAAGGAGATTCCCATCCCAAATAAAGGATTAAATCAAGGGAATTATTAGGCAAAGAAAGCACAACAAGAAAACCATCAAGGTAATTAAGGAATCTAGGAGAATACTTGAAGTAACAACTGGACAAGAAAACGACCTATTACAAGCTGTAAGGGAAATAGGACATGAAGTGAAGAAATGTCCCACACCACAAGGATTTAGAATAATACTTTCCAATGATAGCACCCCCATAACTATAGGAATCTGAAAGGATATCATCCCTAGAAACAGAACTCCTGCTCGAAATTTTAACCACATCCAGGAGGAAGCTCTTCAAGATCCTAACGTAGTGGTGGGAATGAAAAAGGACTGAAGGTGGGACCTCGATAAACTGCAAATAGAACAAAGGGTTGCTGAAGAGAATTCTCCCTTAAATTTTTAGTCATCTAGGAGTAAGGAAGGAAGCGTCTCTACAAGAGAAGACAAAACGGGCATTTGACGATGAATGGTATGTCACAGGATGATAAGCGTGACCTGCTTTGGAAAAAGCAGAGAAGTCAAATTGGAGTTTCAGATCAACATTGCATAAGTAAGCAGACCATAATAACAAGATAGTTAAGGAGAATAAAAGGTGCCCTAAGGAGGACTGAGAAGTAGTAAGGACTACAGCCTAAAAAGGGCAATAGAATGGTCATTAAGGACAAGAAGACTCGAGAATAACCAAAGTGGTCTAAGTGGAAGAATAACCGAAGCATTAACATGTTCAAGTTAACATTAAGGAAGGTTATTCTAGGATGAAAAATACTAATTTAGTTTTGGGGACAAAACTCCTAAAAGGAGGGGAGAGTTGTAAACCCTGCCCTTTTGAGTTAAGGAAACTCGGGAAAAGAACCGGTCAAACCGAGTGAGAAACACCGAAGCGATTCACAAACCCGATCACTAGAGAACAGGCAATTTGGAAATTTACAACTCCCGGGTGATCCAAAAGGTTCATAAAATATTGGAAAAGAACCTTAGGACAAATTTGAAGAGAAAACTAGATAGGTTCAGATGAATCGGATCTAATTAGATTGAATCGGTTTATGAACCAAGTCGGTTCATGAACTGAAACCGATAGAGAAAGGGCAAACCGGGAAATTTATGAATCCTGAATGATCTAAATAGTCAAGAAAAAGGACTTTAGGATGAATTAGAGATGAAAAAAACCAGTTTAGGTGAGCCGGATTCGAACCGGATTGAACTGGTTTGGACCAGTTTGAACCACTATTGAACTGGATGATAAATTCATTTTTCTATATAGCTTAAAAAATTCAAATTTGAGATTTGAGGCCAGCATTGGATAGAAAATGAATTTCGATGAATTTATAAAATTTTAGATTTGAAAATTTGGGTCGAATTGGAGGTGAACCGGCCGATTTAAGCTTTGTACTCGATTCGGACCAGTCCGATCCGGATGAGTGTCATCTTCTACCTTCAGATGATAGCATTGTTCACTCACCGGAAAATTGTGCAGAGCCGGTAAAGCTAAAAAGTCTCTAGCTAGAGAGTTTCAGGCAATGAATGACCACCATTAAGGTGGTAATCGGATGGCCAAGAAGTCCCCGAGCTTCTTATATAAAGAGCCCCTTCTCATTCATACTCCACACCTGAAAACTCCATTCTCTCTCAACTACTCCATTTTCCAGTGAAGCTCGAACCACGGCTCTAACTCAGGCACTTTTCTGAGCCAATCAAGGTAGGATTGGGTTCTTTAGAACTAGGGAGAAGTCAGGTACATGCCTGTAGTCTCTATTTGCTCCGAAAGTCGTCGGAGAAGCGCTCGCGTGATCGAACAGTGAAGTAGCTCCGGCGGACCGAAGCTGCTCTATTTCGACCGAGCTGAAATCGGCCAATTTGAGCCCTTCCCATGCCAAACCAAGCCACTCTAACACCTCCACAACCCTCCTACAACTAAATTAGAGCTGAAAGGTAAGCCAATTTAGCTCCCCTCAGTAATTTTTGACCGATGCTAGAGAGAGAACCGATAGAACTTCGATGATAAAATTCTCACTCAATTATACATCAATTGTTGCAATTCTTGATTCTAGGATGAACCTCAGGCATACCCGATTGGTATGATGAAAACTTCCTTAGAGGAAGTGGAAAACCCGTTCATCAGTTATGAGCGAAGATGTTCTCATACTCGGTTGGTATGATGGACAGTTGAAAATATATTTTTGTTGGAAGTGCTCTCCCCTCATTGTGTGCCACTGCTTAAACCATTTGGGAGTTCGAATAGCTCTATTAGGCCGAAGGCCTTAGTTTTGGAACTTGGGGGGCTACTATGCCAAATTTTGAAAATCTCAAACAGTGGGCCCTAGGCCAGTTTGCACGAGCAGGAGCTCGTAAACAAATATGAATTATATGCCATGAAAACTTGATTAATTGAATTATTTGGCCATGGTACCAAGACAGGATCGACATACTCAGTCATTTAGTGGTAGTGCGACATGACAGGTCTCTAGAATAGTTTAGACAAATAATTGCAGGTTGAGTTGAGGGTCGGGGCCATTGGACCAGTGGCACCATAGATTATATGGCATAATGTAAAAATATTGATTATGCATGCACTGTGTTTATGGGACCTTCAAGACGCCCAAGAGGGGTAGTGATGTGTCCTAGGGCCTTGGACGACCTGGTGGATATAAGGGCAGTTAGTCGTACTAGGAGGCCTTGAGAAGCTTGACATAGCTTCAAGGGCATGAGACCGGGGTGGGGTCAGGATGAGGTCTCTGTCCTCATACATACACGGAGAATTGCTACGGGATTGAGGGTTGGATGTTACAAATATCCACTCATTATCAGGGTAGAAGTGGACATGCTTTTATCTAGGTGGTCAGTAAAGTCGCTCCGATACCACAAGTGGGTTCAGTGGATGTACTGGTCTGCAATTGTGTGTTTGACCATTATGATGAAGGATGTGTGTTAGGTGATGACACACCGTGGTTAATAAGAAATGGTGATAAAGCTGAAATTTATGAGGAAAGATCTTTAAAAAGAAAATAAGGAGTCTGACACACTCCAAATCAAATATTTTTCCTAAAAAAATTAATTTTAAAAACACATTCACTGAATCGTTGTACTCACCCCTCCCTTATATCCCTTTTAGGAAATCACAAAAAGCCTACCCCAATGACCATCAACTAATACGCCTGTGAGACAGGTATGATCAGTTTAAAATCATATGCAATTTTGATATATATTATTCCAGGAAAGATGCAGTTTTAAAGGACACCTTACTCTTCATGGTTTATAAATAAGGGGCAGTGGCGGGTTGATCACGTGGATCCGACCTAACCAGGTCAGGGCGTGACAGATATTGTTTCTATATTAGTTGGATCCACCTTAATTCCTTCTTTCGAAATGACATATCCCAAGAAGCTCACCTCTTGCAATCAAAACTCACACTTCGAGAATTTGATGTAAAGTCTATTTTCCTTTAAAACACTTAGAGTGATCCCCAAATACTCTTCATACTCTGCCTTTGTTTGTGAGTATATAAGTATATCATCCATAAATACTATCACAAATTTGTCCAAGTAAGATTGAAACACTCAGTTCATTAGATCCATAAAAGCTGTAAGAGCGTTTGTTAAACTAAAGGGTATAACTCTAAATTTGTAATGGTCATAACGTGATCTAAACACAGTCATTTGTATATCCTCCTCTTTAATCATAAGTTTATGATATTCATATCATAGATCAATCTTGGAAAAGTAAGCTGCTCCTTTCAGCTGGTTAAATAGGTCATCAATCCTTGGTAAATGGTATCTATTTTTAATAGTCACTTGATTTAACTTCCAATAATCCATGCATAACCTCATACTTCCATCTTTCTTCTTTATGAACAATATCGGTGCACCCCACAGAGATTAATTGGGTCGTATGAAGCCTTTTTCAATAATTCATCCAACTGCTCCTTCAACTTCTTTAAGTATACGAGAGCCATATGGTAGTGTGTTTGATAAATGGGATGTGTTCCAAGTATCACTTCTATGGTGAACTCTGATTGACAATCCAGAGATAGTCTAGATAATTCTTCTGGGGATACTTTAGGATAGTGTTTCACTATTGGAATCTCCTCCTATCCTTTCTTCTCATGGCTTTTGTTCATCATCATGGCGAGGAATAATTTACATCATTTTCGTAGCATGCTATCGACCTTGACATAGGATATCAAATGTATTCCATTCTTCTTCCTATCTCCTTCAAATACTACTCATTGAGCCTTCGGAGAGTGAAATGTCACCATCTTATTTTGACAGTCCACCTTTGCTTGGTGTGAGGATAGCCAATCCATTCCTAGAATCATCTCTACTTCCCTTAAAGGTAATGGAATTAAATCAGCCTCTAAATTAGTCCCCATGATCTTTACTTCGCATTCCCTAAGGAATTTTTCTCTAGTTATTTCCTCTCCCAACGGTGTGAGGATGTGGAGACTCGAATTGAGGGGAATTAATTCTTGAGGAAGGGTTGGGACTAAAATTTCCTTGATAAAGGACCATTCGATTCTAGAGTAAAAAAGAGCATAGGTTTTCCTCCTGAACAATTGCACATACCCTGGTTAAAAGACAAATACTAAGTTTTAGGGTGAAATGGGTATTTTATTAATTCAAGAAAATACAATATTTGGGAAGTTACATTTGCCCTAAGAAAGGGTTTGGGAGGTACAGGCCACTACACTAGTATCATTTTTTGCTTCCTCGTGTGTAAGGTTATATACTCTAGCTAGAATCCTTGATGTAGTAGGCGGCCCTCGTCCTCTGTTAGATGTGTTTTGGGCTCCGGGTGGTGAATGAGCAGTGTTCATTGAGGGCATCCTAATATTTCCTTGAAATGTTGTCCAACTCCTACCAAAGTGTCCAAGTTGCCCATAACTAAAACATGCTTGGCATGTTCTGTCACGCCCTGACCTAGTTTGGTCGGATCCCCGTGATCAATCTGATACTCCCTTGATTTAAGAGGGGTTTCCCCTTCTTTTTAATCAAGAGGAGCCCGGTGTAATTCGAACCTTGTTCCCTTGAATAGCATAAATCAATAAACATGCAAGCTTAAAAGTGACACTAAGCATACCTAATGGAGGGTACATCCTCGTTTTTTCTTTGGTCATGTTTCCTTACTCCTGAAAGGGGTATAAAATTGGGCATGAGTTCTACAACTTAGTGAGCGGGTGTTGGAAGTGAGTTTTTAAGAAAAGTAACTTCATTTAAATTATGCCAAGTTATATTGTTTCCTTTAAAATAATTTCTCCTTAAAATTTGGTTTTCAAAACCCTTTTTCCCATTTCCATATTAGGTGTGTTTAGCTAACAACACATACCCTTCATCAGGAAGGGAACACACATTCACAGGTGCAGCCTGTCCACTGCACCCACTTGTGGCTCGAAGCTTCTTTACCTGCTACCAAGATAAAATTTCATCCACTTCTACCATGAGTCTGAGTGGATGTTCTCAATATCCGACTCTCAGATCTGAATACAACTCTGTATCTGTATGAGGATAGAGATCTCATCCCGACCCCACCCCGGTCTCATCGCAAGAAGCTACTCCAAGTTTCTTGACTGATTGGCATGACAAGCTGCCCTT
This sequence comes from Trapa bicornis, assembly GCA_030064425.1. Lineage (NCBI taxonomy): Eukaryota > Viridiplantae > Streptophyta > Magnoliopsida > Myrtales > Lythraceae > Trapa > Trapa bicornis. Next base: position 8,031,612 of record CM057761.1, on the reverse strand, counting down.
ATCTCCACCATGTTATCTAGTAGCCCTTAGGACCCATCACTACCCCTCTTGGGCATCTTGATGGTCTTGTACCACAAGTGCACGCACAAACAATAGTTTTCACATAAAGACATTATCTTTGGTGCCACTGGTCCAATGACCCCAACCCTCAACCTGACCTTTAGCTGTTTGTCTAGGCTAGTCCATCAACCTGGCCCAGACGCACTGTCGCCAGTCCATCGAGTACACTTCTAACATTTCATACTATGGCGAAGTCATACAACCATTTCATATAAAAATTTTCATGGATTTCATAACTCAATTTTGTTTACGAGCTCCTGGTCATGTCAACTGGCCTTGGGCCTACTGCACATGATTTTCTAAAATCGAGAATTTAGCCCCATAAGTTCAAAAACCAAGGCCTCTAGTCTATCTAAGCTGTTTTATCTCTCGTAAAAAAAGGTCTCCCAAATAGTTTAAGCATTGGCACACATTCAGGAGAGAACACTTCTAACAAAAAGTATCTTTTCACTTCATCCCACCAATCGAGTGTGATGAAATCTCTGCTTAAAATTGGAAAGCAAGTTTTCTCCTTCCTTCAAGCAAGTTCATCATGCCAACCGGGTATGATTTCCTTTACTTACAACCAGTAAGTAGGTTTTAGCTTAGATTGCTCATCACCACAATCGGGTGTCACGCACCGACCTGGTTTGATCAGATTCCTATTAACAACCTGCCACTCTCCCAGTTTATTAAAGGGTTTCCCCTTATTATAAACCATAAAGAGTAAGACGTCCTTCAAACCTGTACCTTTTCCTGGAATAACATAAATCAAAACTGCATAACATTTTAAATTTATCGTACCTATCTCACACGCGTCTTAGTTGATGGTCTTTAAAAGTAGACTTTTCAAAATTTCTTGAAAAGGGACATGACGGAGGGGGTGAGTACGACTACTCAATGAATGGGTTTTTCAAAAATTAACTTTGAGGAAAAGAATTGAATTTGAGTGTGTCAAACTCCTTTCTTTCAAAAATCCTTTCATATCAAATCTCGGCTTTTACCACCATTTCCTTATTAATCATGGTGTGTCATCACCCAACACACAACCTTCATCAGGAAGGTCAAATACACATTCGCAGGCCAGCCCATCCACTGAACCCACTTGTGGCGTCGGAGTGACTTTACCGGCCACCTAGATAGAAGCATGTCCACTTCTACCCTGATAATTAGTGGATGTACGTGACATCTGATCCTCAATCTTGAAATCAATTCTTGTATGAGTACAGAGACCTCATCCCGTCTCCACCCCGGTCTCATGCACTTGGTGCTACTTCAAATTTCGCACGGTCACCTGGTACGACGAACTGCCCTTATACCTCCAAGGTCGTCCAATGCCCTTAGGTCACACCACTAACCCTCTTGGGTGTCTAGATGGTCCTATAATCATAGTGGATGCATAAACAATATTTTCTTATCATGCCATATAATGTGTCGTGCCACTAGTCCAACGGCCTCGACCCTCAACTCAACCCGCAATTGTTTGTCTTGACTAGTCCATCAACCTGTCATGTCGCACTGCTGCTAGTTGTCTGAGTATGTTGGTCCTGTCTTGGTACCATGGCTGAACAATTCCTTTATTTAAAGTTTTATGGCATATAACTCATGTTTGTTTACGAGCTCCTACTTGTGCCAACTGGCCTTGGGCCCAATATACGAGATTTTTAAAATTAGGCATATTAGTCCCCAAGTTCCAAAATCGAGGCCCCTAGCCTACAAGAGCTATTCGAGCTCTCGTCAAGAAGGTCTCCCAAATCGTTTAAGCATTGGCATATGGTCAGGGGAGAGCACTTCCGACAAAAATATGTTTTCAACTGTCCAACATACCAACCAGGTATAAGGACATTTCTACTTATAACCAATGAATGGGTTTTCAACTCCCTTCAAGTAAGTTCAATCATACCAACCAGGTATGATATACTTACAACCGGTAAGTAGTTTTTTCACATGATTTTCACATCACTCCTCAAAGTTGTGATGTTTAAAATGTCACTTTGTAGTGGGTTTTGATTTTGAGGTACTTATCATCCTCAACCGAGTATGATATAAAATCCCACTCACTCGTTAATGCCCTTAAGATACATCACTACCCCTCTTGGGTGTCTTAATGGTTCCGTACTCACTGTGCATGAACAATAAAAAATTTCTCATCATGCCATGTAATCTGTGGTTCCACTAGTCTAATAGCCCCAACTCTAAACTCAACCAACTCTAACTATAAGAGCTATTTGAGCTCCCATCAAGAAAGTCTCCCAAATCGTTTAAGCATTGGCACATAGTCAGGGGAGAGCATTTCCGACAAAAATATGATTTCAACTGTCCATCATACCAACCGGGTATAAAGACATCTCCATTCATAACCGATGAATGGGTTTTCAACTTCCTTTGAGGAAGTTCCATCATACCAATTGGGTATGATCTACTTACAACCGGCAATTAGTTTTTTCGTATGATTTTTCACATCACTTCTCTAAGTTGTGATGTTTAAAATACCACATAGTAGTGGATTTTCATTTCAATGTTCTTATCATCCCCAACCGGGTATGATATAAAATTTCCACTCACAATCGATAAGTGGTTTTTAACTTTAAGTTATGCTAATCATCCCAACAGGGTATAACGTTAGTAAACCCACTCACCCACTAATATAGTGAATTCCACTAAATCAGTTCTTTGTATTCACGCGAGCTTGTCCTTTCTAGCGTACTCGGTACTTCATGTTCTTACACGATATGAACATCTCGATTCATTATCCTTTGGCCTAATACCCTTGATTCATTCCAAATGAAGGAGAAAGTCAAACTTTCATTTATTTGCAATTAGGTCCCTAAAGTTACTTCTCTTTAACTTTAAGTCCCTAATGCCGATTTTTTCTCAAATTGAGTACCGAAACTTTTAAAATTTATCATAGGACCTCAATTTATTCCATTTCACAAAAAAGGGGATTAATTTCCCAAATTTCCAATTTGGTCCCCCCAACTTTTTCCAAAATTACCATTTTGCCCTTCTTTTACAAAAATGGTAAGTTTCACCCCAAAAATTCTAAAATCCCTAAATTGTCCCTCTAACATTTATATTATGTCCAATTGACCCTCAATTTTAGGAAATTGCATTTTGGTCCCTCGAATTTTTGAAAATCCCCAATTTCCCCCAACTCCAACTTTTTAACACAACTGAATTTGATTTCATTAAATTGACCGATCAAAAACCTCTAATTGTTGAAATTGAAGTTGAAATTGAGTTTCTCCATGTTCATACGATTCCGTAGAACTTTGAATCGTGAGTTTTAACGCCGGAACGAGCTCAAACGGGGCTTCTCCAAAAAATAGACTATAAAGAGAGAAAGCTTCGATTACTCACTGGTGAGGACACGGCGGTCCGAGCTTTCGATCTGGGCAGATAGCTCTTGTGCTGAGGTTCATCATAGAATCAAGAATTGCATCAATTGATACCGAATTGGATTAGAATTTTGTCATTGAAATTCTGTCAACTATCTTTATAACATCGATCGAAAATTGTAAAGGGGAGTCGAATTGGCTTACCTTTCGGTCCTAATTTGGCCATGGAAGGGCTGAGGAAGTGTTGGGAAGGCTTAGTTTGGCATGAGGAGGGCTCAAAATGGTTGATTTCAACTTGGCCGAAACAGGGAAGCTACGGTCCACCAAAGCTGCTTCACTGTTCCATCACGCCGACGTTTCTCCAACGACCTTGGGAGCAAACGGAGACTACAAGCGTGTAGTTGACTTCTCTCTGATTCTAAAGAACCCGACCTTGCCTTGTTTGGCTATGAAAAGTGCCATGTTGAAGCTCTGGTTTGAGCTTTAGGAGAGAATCAAGTTTTTAGCTGTGGAAAGGATGAATGGGGAGGGGCTCTTTACATAGGGAGCTCAAGGACCCATTGGCTGTCCGTTTGGCACCTTTATGACAATTATTGATGGCTTGAAACATACCGAATGGAAACGTTTCTTCTTCGCTGGCGCTGCTTCGATTTCCTGGCGAGTGAACAGTGTTGTCATCTTGGGGAAGAAGATGACACTATTCCGAACCGGACCAGACCGGTCCGAACTGGGTTCAAAGATTAAACTGGCTGGTTCACCCCCATTCGACCAAGTTTTTCAAATCTAAAAATTTCTAAATTCATCTAAATTCATTTTCTATCCAATGGTGGTCTCATATCTCAAAATTTGAAAATTTTAAGCCACGTAGAAAAATTAATTTAGCATCCACTTCAATAGTAATTCAAACTAGTCCAAACCGGTACGGATCCGGTTCACCTGAACCGGTTTGATTTTCAACTCCAATTCCTTCACAGGTCCATTTCCATGACTTTTGTGACTCCTTAGGTCACTTAGGGTCCATACAATTCCCGGTTTATCATCTCTTTATCAATTCTGGTTCATAAACCAGCTCGGTTCTTAAACCGGTTTAATCTAATTCAGGACCGATTCACTCGAACCAGTCTGGTTTTTCTCTCCCACTTAGTTTTAAGGTTCCTTTCCAAGGTTTATGAATTTCTTTGGAGCACAAGGGAGTTGAATTTCTCTAATTTGCCCGATCTCTATCGGTTCTGGTTCATGAACCGATTCGGTTCATAAATCGGTTCAATCCAGTTAGATCTTGTTCATCAAAACCGGTCTGGTTTTTTCTCTAAGGTTCTTTTCCTTAGTATTATAAACCCTTTGGATCACCTGGGAGATGTAAATTCCTAAATTGCCCGTTCACAAATGATCGAGTTTGTGAATCGGTTCAATTTTCTCACTCGGTTTGACCGATTCTTTTCCCAGTTTTTCCTTAGCTAAAAAGGGCAGGGTTTAAACCGGTTCTAAAGAACTCGGCCTCATCTTGTTTAGCTCGGAAATGACCCTGTATCGGAGCTTTGGTTCGAGCTTCACTGAAAAACTAAGCAACTACGAGAGAGTGACCTTTTCAGGTGTGGAGAGGATGAATGGGAAGGGGATCTTTATATAGGAAGCTCGGGGACTTCTTTGTCGTCCGATTGGCACCTTTATTATAGGCATTGATGGCGGGAAACGTATTGAACGGAGATGTTTCTTCTTCGTCGGTGCTGCTTCAATTTTTCGACAAGTGAACAGTGCTATCATCTCGAGGAAGAAGATGACATTGTTCTAAACTGGACCGAACCGGTCCGAATCGGGTTCAAAGCTTAAACCGGCTAGTTCATCCCACATTCGACTGAATTTTTCAAATCTAAAAATTTCTAAATTCATTTTCTATCCAATGATGACCTCAAATATCAAATTTGAATTATTTAAGCCACCTATAAAAATGAATTTAGAATTCAGCTCAATAGTGGTTCAAACCGGTTCAATCTGATTCGGATCCGGTTCACCTGAACCGGTTTGGTTTTCATCTCCAATTCACCTAAAGTCCTTTTTCATGACTTTTATGACCCCTTAGGTCACTTAGAGTCCATAAAATTTTTGGTTTACCATCTCTCTATTGGTTTCGGTTCATAAACCGACTCGGTTCTTAAATCGGGTTAATCCGGTTCGGATCCGGTTCACCCGAACCGATCTGGTTTTTCTCTCCCACTTTGTTTTAAGGTTCCTTCCCAAGGTTTATAAATCTCTTTGGGTCACAAGGGAGTTGAAATTTCTCTAATTTGTCCATTCCTAATAAACGGGTTTGTGAACCAGTTCGATTTTCTGACTTAGTTTCACCGGTTCTTTTCCCGGTTTTCCTTAACTCAAAAGGGTAGGGTTTATAACTCTCCCCTCCTTTTAGGCGTTTTGTCCCCGAAACTTAATTAGCACCCTTGCATGAGGAATCATTTCCTTTGATATACCTTTAGTGTTTGCTTAACATGCAAATTCTTCTCTTGTTCTTCCAACTAGCCCTTTTTACATCCTTCACTTAAAGAACTTATTTTCCTTTATATCATTTACTCCCTTCATGGAGTTTATCATAACTAGATATACCTTACTTAATGATATATACTTAGATTCACATCTTTCTTTGCTTAGAGCAATATTTTTCCCTTTTAGGTCCCGTACTCAAAATTGGGAGTTCCAAGATACCTAACCATTCTCGTGTCTAGCTAATCTCTTGGTCGTTACAACCCTTAGATCGACGTCCTTTAGAGCATTACGTACCTGTTTTCATGGATTTCCTTGTCAACACCTTTTCGTCCTATTTCAACTCTTCCTTTAAATGTTACTCATTACAATTCAGTCCAAATTTTATGTTTGACATTGTCATTTTTACTAATTGACTCTTCCTTATTTTGAGTCATGTTTTTCCTCGGGACTGTTGAGTTTACCTGCCCCTTACAGCATGACATTTTCTAGATCTTGTCTCTATGTCCATTAGATTTCCATAACACTTCCTTTAGAATTATTCCCAACTTTCTAACCTCTCAGGGATTGTATAATTTTACTCCTCTTTTCTTTTGGTAGTATTCCTCAACTACCTTTACCGTTATCCACATCAACTTACAAAACTGTGTCATTTCTCCATACCCACTCATCCTTTTTCAACTTCCTTATTGAGTCTTTCTGGTTCTAATTATTTGATTTCCAGATGTTTTACTGACATGCTGGGATTCATCCTTTCTTAGGTCCATCCTCATTCCCAATGACATCCTTTACTCAAGGATTTCCTTTGGCTTTAATCCACTCTTACTTGTTAGTAATCATTTCATAGTTCATTATTCTCATTTGACCCTTTTCAGTCTATTGTTTTGTTAGGGGAGTTCCTTTTTTACGATTTTATTCTCTAATATGTCTCTCAAGGTAGAGACATTTGTTCTAGGAGCTACATGCTCAACTTTCTTACCATTCCTTGAAGGTTTCTTCCTCCATTTTCCTTACTTTTCCTTCTATATTGTGGCATTTGCCCACTTAGAATCCTTCCCCATCTTAAAATTCCCTTTCATCCCTTATTCTTTATTTGAGGAACTTATTAGTCTTATTTCATGTACTTCATACTATGCTCAGTCATCCTCTCTTTAGGCTTCATCATGCGCATGTGGACTATGACCTATCTTATCAATTGTGGTTATTCCTCCTTAACCACATCTTATTTGGAGGGTTCACTTTCCCAACATTTCTCAGACGTTCACTCATTCTTACTATGGATAGTTCACTCATTCTTACTTGTCACAGCATCCCTTGATGCTAACTTCCTACTTACCATTTTCTTGAGTTTAACTACTCAGATTTTGTTAATATGCTTCCTTGCATTTCTTTCACCTTAGCATGCATTTTATTTGTAAATTCATCTCCTTGTCTCTCGTCACCTGGTTCCATTTCTTCTTTATTGGGTCATGTATCCTTTCTCAAGATTTCTTTATTTGGGAGGATTCTTACCCTTTTCTCCCGTAATTTCTTTTTCATTTATCTTGAAGATACCTTACTTTAAATGGCGTCACTTGATGCTACTCTTTCATGCTTACCTTTACTCTTAAGACCCTATGGGTACGTCTTTCGTACTCCATCCTCATTATCACTCGTACCCATTACATGCCTATTTCTTTATAGGGAGAGCTCACATCCACCTAGTTTCAAAATCACTTGATTGTCCTTCAAGAGGCTCACTTTAACCATCTCATGGCCTTTTGATAGTAAATCCGGTCTCGGTCATTGATTTCTTTAAGGATTTCCTTTCTCCTTTTTTTTCAACATTTTAGCCTTTTCACTTCTCCCTTCCTTGTCGTGGTTTAAATCCATGATTCAATCGAAGACCAATTCATTAACTGTCTCTTTCTCTCCATTTCTCTGGTACAGTTGTCTGGGCAGCTGTATTGCTCATCCTTCATGCCTATCCTATTGTCCTTCATAGAGTGTAGTCTTTATTACATCTCAGTCTTTCTTAGGGTTTTGTTTATTGTCTTTGATCATCCTGTTGCTACTAGTTTCTTCTTTCTACTTGGTTCTCCTAGAATTATTATTTGGTTCTCTCGCTCTCTCCAAATAGGTCACACTAGGCCATCACGATACTTCCTTCCATTGAAACATTTCCTAATTAAGGGTTGGTTCCTTGCACTCCACATTATATCCATTCGCCCATCCATAATTCCTTCAAGGGTAGTTAGTCGTATGCATCCCTCCAAAGTTTACTTTCATAGTGTATTTCTTTATGGAGCGTTCAAATCTTCCTTGTTTCAAGATTTCTTGACAATTATGTGAGTGGCTTGCCTACTCCTTTGTTGGCTTGAGTTTAGTTGTTAATTTGTCCTTTAGTCCTTTTAAGGATTTCTTTCATCCTTCTTTTCTCGAGCATTTGGCCTTTCCGCCTGTCTCTTCTTTGTTGGAACTCAAATTATGGCTTCCCCATGTATTAGTTCGTTAACTGCCTTGCCTCGGCCATTCATTTGGTCTAAGTTTCTTAGGAAAGTTGTTTCTCGAGTCCTTCTGTCCTTAACATCCATCTCACTGATCTTTTTAGGGTGTAGTCCTTCCTACCTCCCGGTCTTCCTTAGGGTGTCATTTATTCTCTCTAACTATCTTGTTGTAATGACTTGATTTCTTTTGTCATGTTGGTCCAAAATTCCTATTTGGCTTCATTGCTTTTTCCAAGGTGATTCATTACTGTAATCCCAATACATCCCGTTTGTTGTCAAATGTTCATCTTGTTTACTCTTGTGGTTGCTCTCCCTTCTTTACTCCCAATATTTAGAATTTTCTTCTTTCAAGGGAGAGTTTTCTTTGTTCTATTTGTGGTTTATCGAGGTCCTACCTTTAGTCCCTTTTCTTTTTCTTCCTACCATTATGCTAGGATCTTGAAGAGCTTAGTCTTGGATCTAATTGAAGTTCCGAGCAGGAGTTGTATTTCTAAGGATGGTATCCTTTTGGGTTTCCTATAGTTGTGGGGGCATTATTCTTGGAAAATATTGTCCTGACTCCTGGCGGTGTGGGACAGTCCTTCACTTTGTGTCCTATTCCCTTATAGGTTAACTTGATTCCTGTCCTTAGTAGGGTTGGGCACTTCTCCACGTAGTGTCCCTATTGTTCATTCTTGTAATTACATGAACATAAGTGGTTCCTCTTGGCATTTTTTTTCTAGGGAATTGTTAGTTTTAGTGCTCCTTCATCCTTGAGTCTAGATACTTTGAGAGTTTTTCTTATGGAGTCTTCTTTGTCAATTGATCACTCTAAGAGTCCTAGATTTCTTGATTCCCTAATTCAATTTCCTTAACTTGGATGGGATTCTCCTTAGTTTCTATGGTAGTACAGGCTTATTTAGTCACTTCTTTGGGGCCATCTTCCTTGAAGATCACATCCTTTGAGGGATAGGGTTTTTAGGAATTTGGAATACTTCACTAATAGAGGAGTACAGTATGTTGGGTATTTTGGCCCTATTATAGAAAATGATCACAAAATAACTAGGGGGCTACGGGATTCTTGATAAGCATCCTCCTATGTAAGGTTATATGCCCTTTTCTGGCATTTATGGCTTCATGCTTGGCTTCCTTCATACTTTGAGCTGTGACCTCAATAGGCCCTAACACCATCCTCTTGAATACTTCCTCATTTGGCTTTTGAGACTTCTACCATACCTCAGGCATTAGGAAGCTTCTAGGGTTGTCTTTCTACAAGGACAAGGTATTGAATAGAGTCATCCCTATTTTTCTTGGTTCCTCTCTTAGGACCCATCTAAAAATTTTAAGATCAATCCTATTAGTTACTATATTTTCTAGTCTTGATTATGTAGTCGAGAAACAGGCTCTAATACCACTCTAGTTGTCACGCCCCGACCCGGTTTGGTCAGATCCCCGTGAACAACCCACCACTCTCTTGGTTTATTAAAGGGTTTCCCCTTATTATAAACCATAAAGAGTAAGGCGTCATTTAAACCTGCACCTTTTCCTGGAATAACATAAATAAAAAATGCATAACATTTTAAATTTATCGTACCTGTCTCACAGGTGTCTTAATGGATGGTCTTTAAGGGTAGGCTATCCGAAATTTTCTAAAAAGGGATATGAGGGAGGGGATGAGTATGACTACTCAATGAATGGGTTTTTCAAAAATTAACTTGGAGGAAGAGAATTGTATTGGAGTGCGCCATACTACTTTCTTTCAAAAATCCTTTCATATCAAATCTCGGTTTTTACCACCATTTCCTTATTAATCACGGTGTGTCATCACCCAACACACAACCTTCATCATGAAGGTCAAACACACATTCTCAGACTAGCCCATCCACTGAACCCACTTGTGGCGTCGGAGCGACTTTACAGACCACCTAGATAGAAGAACATCCACTTCTACCCTCAGAATGAGTGGATGTACTTAACATCCGACCCTCAATCCCAAAATCAATTCTCCATGTCTGTATGAGAACAAAGACCACATCCCATCCCACCACGGTCTCATGCACTTGGTGCTACTCCAAATTTCGCACAGTTACCTAGTACAATGAACTGCCCTTATACCCACTAGGTCGTCCAGTGCCCTTAGGACGCATCACCAACCGGGTATGATATAAAATCCCACTCACCCGTTAATGTAGTGAATTCCACTAGACCGGTTCTTTGTATTCAAACGAGCTTATCCTTGCTGGCGTTTCCGGTACATCATGTTCCTACACGATATGAACATCTCGGTTCATTATCCTTCGGCCTAATAGCCTTTATTCATTACAAATGAATGAGAAAAGTAAACTTTTATTTATTTGCAATTAGGTCCCTAAAGTTATTTCTCTTTAACTTTAAGTCCATAATGCCAATTTTTCCTCAAATTGAGTCCCGGAACTTTTAAAATTTATCTTATGATTTCAATTTATTCCATTTCACAAAAAGGGGTTTTATTTCCCAAATTTCCAATTTGGTCCCCCAACTTTTCCAAAATTACCATTTTGCCCTTCCTTTACAAAAATGGTAAATTTTACCCCAAAAATTCCAAAATTCCTCAATTAGTCCTTTAACATTATTATCATGCCCAATTGATCCTCAATATCATAAAATTACATTTTGGTCCTTTGATTTTTGAAAATTCTCAACTTCAACTCTTTAACACAGCCGAATTTGATTTTATCAAATTGACCAATCAAACACTTCTAATTGTTGAAATTGAAGTTAAAATTGAGTTCCTCCATCTTCATACGATTCAATAGCACTTTGAATCGCAAGTTTTGATGTCGAAATGAGCTTAAACGAAGTGTAAGATTATAAAGAGAGAAAGCTTTGAAAGCTTACTGTTGGGGGCATGGCGATCCGAGCTTTTGATTTGGGCAGATAGCTCTCATCCCGAGGTTCATCCTAGAATCAAGAATCGCATCAATTGATGCTGAATTGAGTTAGAATTTCATCATCAAAATTATGTCGGTTCTCTCTCTAGCACTGGTCGAAAATTGCAGAGGGGAGCCAAATTGGCTTACCTTTCAATCCTAATTCAGCCGTGGAAAGGCTAAAGAAGTGTTGGGAGGGCTTGGTTTGGCTTGAGGAGGGCTCGAAATGGCTGATTTTGGCTCGACCGAAACAAGATAGCTTCAGTCCGCTAGAGTTGCTTCATTGTTCCATCACGCGGGCAATTCTTCAACGACCCTCGGAGCAAATGAAGACTACAGGCGTGTAGCTGACTTCTCTCCAGTTCTAAAGAACCTGACCTCGCCTTGTTTGGCTCAGAAATGACCATGTATCGGAGCTCTGGTTCGAGCTTTACAGGAAAACTAAGCAACTGAGAGAGAGTGAGTTTTTCAGGTGTGGAGAGGATGAATGGGGAGGGGGTCTTTATATAGAAAGCTCGGGGACCTCTTGGCCGTCCGATTGGCACCTTTATGACAAGCATTGATGGTCGGAAACGTACTGAACGGAGATGTTTCTTCTTCGTCAGTGCTGCTTCGATTTTCCAATGTGTGAATAGTGATGTCATATGAAGGAAGACGATGACACTATTCCAAACCAGACCGGACCGGTCCGAACCAGGTTCAAAGCTTAAACTGGCTGGTTCACCCCCCATTTGACCAAAGTTTTCAAATCTAAAAATTTCTAAATTCATTTAAATTTATTTTCTATCCAATGGTGGCCTCAAATCTCAAATTTGAATTATTTAAGCCACCTAGAAAAATGAATTTAGAATCTAGTTCAATAGTGTATCAAACGGGTCCAAACCGGTTCAATCTGGTTCGGATCTGGTTCACCTGAACCGGTTTGGTTTTCATCTCCAATTCACCCTAAAGTCCTTTTTCATGACTTTTATGACCCCTTAGGTCACTTAGGGTCTATAAAATTCTCGGTTTACCATCTCTCTATCGATTCCAGTTCATAAACCGACTTGGTTCTTAAATCGGTTTAATCCTGTTCAAATCTAGTTCACTCGAACCGGTCTAGTTTTTCTCTCACATTTTGTTCTAAGGTTCCTTCCCAAGGTTTATAAATCTCTTTAGGTCACAAGGGAGTTGAAATTTCTCTAATTTGCCTATTCCCCAATAAATGGGTTTGTGAACCGGTTTGATTTTCTTACTCAGTTTCACTGGTTCTTTTCCTAATTTTCCTTAACTCAAAAGGGTGGGGTTTACACCAAGTATGATGTTAAAGTCCAAATCACAAGTGGTTTTTCATTTCTAAAATTCTCACCATCCCAACCGGATATGATGTAAATATGTCCACTCACCCGATAACCGTGACGTATTCATCCTCGGTCAGTTTTCCAAGTCTACACGAGCTTTCTCTTGCTTGCATTCCAGTCACACTTGTCCCTACATGATTTGGGCAGACTTATCGATTACGGTTTGACATAAAAGCATAGGCTCACAAATTATCAATAAATTTCACTTAGGTCCCTAAAGTTCATTTCTCTTAACTTTAGGTTCCTAATGCCAACTTATGCCTAATTTGAGTCCCAAGGTTTCCAAAATTCCCTTTAAGTCCTCATTTTACTCAAAATTGAATGAGGGGCCCAAGTTTTCCAAATTTCCAATTTGGTCCCCAATTTTTCAAAAATTACCATTTTCCTCCTATTATCCAAAAAGTGGCAATTTGACCCCCAAATGTTTCAAAAATTGACCCAATTGGTCCTCAAACATCTTTTTCATGGTAAATTTGCCTTAAATTTTGGGAAATTACAAAGATGTCCCTCAATTTTTTGAAATCCCCAATTTCCCCCTTTCAAGCTAACCGAATTTGATTTCTTCAAATTGGTTATTCAATCGGGGTTAATGTCTTTAATTGGAGGTATAAGTCAGTTCCTACACTTCCATACTATTCAATTGAGCTTTGAATCGCATGAATTGAGACCAAAACAAGATCAAATGGAGCTTCGCCAGAAAATTATTCGTAGAGAGAGAGAGCTTCGAAAGCTTATCGTCGGAGGTGCGACGATCTAAGCTCTCTATGTGGGCAGGTAGCTCTCATCCTAAGGTTGCTCTTAGAATTAAGAATTGCAACAATTGATATCGAATCGAGGGAGAATTTCATTAGTGAAATTTCACAATTTCTCTATGAAACTCTGATCGAAAATGATAGAGGAGGGCTGAATTGGCTTACCTTTCAGCTTTGTTGTGATCGTGTGAGGGTCGTGGTGGTGTGGGGAGGGCTTGGTTTGGCCGGAGAAGGGCGGAATTTTGCTGAACTCAGCTTGGCTAAAATAGGGCAGCTTCAGTCCTTTGAAGCTACTTCACTATTTGATTCCACCAGCGCTTCTCTGATGGTCCTCGTGTCGAAAGGAGGTTTCTATCATGTAGCTAACTTTCCCTGGAGTATTTAGAACCCGACCTTATCTCCTAAGGTCGAGAAAAAGGCCTATATCAAAGCTTTGGTTTGAGCTTCGCCGAAAATTGGAGCAGTTGAGAGAGAATGGAGATTTGAGGTATGTGGAGGATCAATGGAGATGATCTCTTTATATAGGGATCTCGAGGACCCTATACCCGACCACTTTCCATTTTGTCAAGCTTACCCACGCCCCAAAAATGACCTAATCGGAGCAATTTAAGCTTTGTCGACGTTATTCATTTCTGCATTGAATGAAAAGTGTTGTCATTTGGAGGAAGAAGATGACACTGTTCCGAACTGGACGGAACCAGTTCGACCAGTTCAGTATGTAATTCGATTGGTTCAGGCCCGATTCGATCGATTTTCTCAAAATTAAAAATTTCTAAGTTCATATAAATTCATTCTCCATCTAATGGTAGCTTCAATTCCCCAATTTTATCATTTTAAGACACCAACAAAAATGAATTTGGGAACCAGTTCAAGTATGATTCAAACCGGTTCAATTAGATTCACCTTGAACTGGTCTAGTTTTCTCATCCCAATTATCCCAATGTTCTTTTTCATGCTTTTTATTACTCTTTGAGTCACTTACAATTTATCAATTTTCCATTTTTACCATTTCTCTATCGGTTAAGGTTCATGAACGGACTCAATTTTTTCTTTTGGTTTGATTGAATCTTTCCCCAATTTTCTTATTTTTAAAAGATGAGATAAAACAGGATTTACAGAACCAACTCCATGGAGGTTGGATCTGAGGACCGGATACTAGGAGGATTACTAATTATTTTTATGTTTTTAGTAGTAGGCTCAACAATGTTAACCTCATGAAGGTAAGAACATGTTGTGTTACGGTCCCTTCTATCATCTAATTCTTCCCGAGGGATACGGTGGTCCTCTAATATAGGAGGACTAGTTAGTTGTCTAGAATATGTTGGATTGTCTACTTAAGTATGCTTAGTTATCTATTTCAGCCATGTTTCGTGGGTGCTCTTTGTCATGTCGTTCGATTATCAATTAATTTTTAAGGTGAAACTAATATTATAAGTTTAAAATGTTAGTTAAAAGATATTTTAGTAGTGTTTGATATATTATATTTTATTAATATTTATTTTATATATAAAAATATATTAATAGATGAGTAGAAAAGAGAGAATAAAGGTCAAATACCAAAAATATGTTAAATATTGTCCAATAACATTGTAAGCTTTCTACGAACTTATTTTTAAGTGTAGTTTCAATTTTGATATGCAAGTATAGGTTTTGATAAGTTGGATGAGGCAAACATGATTATGTGAGTTTATTTTTTGGTGATTGTTCTCAAAAATTGAGAATGAAGTATACGATGATTTTTTTCCAAAATTACACAAATGTTAAATTGATATATTTTCTTAAAAAAGATTGAGTATTATTCTTGCATTTATTATCATGATAAAATGAATTTGAATTATAAATTCATATAATATATTTCAAAACATTTAACTAACTTGTTAAAATAAAATTACAAATTCCAACATAATACTCGAAATTGAACATATATTATCAATTACAGTTAATATATAATTAGTATCACATGGTAGGTTTTTGTTCAATCCATCTAATCTTTATCTTATTCTAAGTTCATCATCTCATATATATATATATATATATGCAGCAAATAAGTATAAAACGAAGGAAAAAAACGGCATG
Source organism: Trapa bicornis (assembly GCA_030064425.1). Lineage (NCBI taxonomy): Eukaryota > Viridiplantae > Streptophyta > Magnoliopsida > Myrtales > Lythraceae > Trapa > Trapa bicornis. The sequence continues at coordinate 8,016,215 of CM057761.1, read as the reverse complement.
TGCAGGATCATGAGTTATCCCCTTGATATTAATAATAAAATGCTCAACCACCTGATGATCTATAAAATTGCACTGCAACTTGACTAGAGAGAGATAGAGAACTTCGCTTTGAGCACCTCGCAACTCGCAACTCCAAGAGGAATAATTTTGCTCAACCAGTATGAACTCTATTTTGATCTTTACGAGGCAAGGTATGCAAACTTTGATTTTTCATCTAATAAATAATGAGTGGTCGACTTGTTTAAAAAATAGGTTAATGTTAGAGCCATAACTCCTGTTGAACTAAAACTTCATTATCATATTAGATCACATATTCCTTATAGAATCGTCTTACTTCTCTACATTGCAGCGCCAAGTCACCGAGTTGCTTTGACTTTCCGTCTGTTCCTTCTTTCTTACTTCAAAGAAAAAAAGTCAAATATGTAGCAAAAAAAAAAGCTGAAACATATTTATACACACACAAAAAATTACATGGTTAAGAGAATGATTTTATTTAATAAAATAAAAAAAATCTTTTATATTTATAAAAATATGATATATCACCCTAATATTTTAAGTTAACAATTCTAACGATAATTAGAATGAGTGATTGTATATAATATTATAAGTGAAATAAAAAAAATTGATATATATTATGTTGGGTATCTAAAAGAAATATCTAACTCATTGCAATTTTAATTTTGGTTTATAAATGATACGTATATATTATACAAATATTGATAAAAAAAATTTTCTTATAGTTGAAATTTAAAATAGTTAAATAATATAAAATTGTTTGATATAATTGTTTTTACAATAAAAATATACAATACAATCAATTCTTTCTCCTACATCGTTAAAATTTAAAATAAGGTAGAATAATAGGTTGAAAAACAGAAGTGGTAGGTAATAAAAGTAAATGACATCACAATTTTATATAAAAATAATTTAATGAATTAAATAAAAGAAACCCTTATTTATATGTTAAAAATAATATAAAATAAAATAAAATAAAATAATAATAAATATTAAAATTATATAATATATAATAAGTAGATAAAATATTATTATTATATAATAAAATATTTTTTCTTACCTCTTTCTCTAATTGATATATGATTTCGCCTCTTTCTTCAAAGTTTTAGTATCTTAAGTTTCATTCAATTTTCAGTCTTAATTTATAGGTTCGTTAACATCACAACTTGATTTGAGTAGGCCAAACCGATTTTAAATTTCATACTTCAAAAAAATTAATTTTTATTAATTCATAATATTTAAATATATTCTCTCTAAGAATTTTAATACAACAAATTTGAGAGTAGGCCAAACCGATTTTAAATTTCATACTTCAAAAAAATTAATTTTTATTAATTCATAATATTTAAATATATTCTCTCTAAGAATTTTAATACAAAAAATTTGAGATTCGAACCCTCGCGGGAAAACCCCATGTACTTAGCAAGCACACGCCTTAACCACTCGGCCAAAGGAATATTCTTATTTATAATATATATTTGAATAACAAATTAATAAATACTAAATTGCTAATAAAATCATATTTTATTATTGGATCTTATCAACTTAATAATTTAGTTTTGTCGGAAATTAATAAGTTAAATAGGAGAACAATATAAACTATCATTATTTTTTTACCATGATCCACTACTCAAATCTATTTTTGAGGTAAAAAATCGCATCTCATATTTACAAATATGTAACACTTCAATACAAATCATTAAAATTCCCAATTAATAAGCATTGGTCTCAATCTAAAATTATAGTAAAAAAATAATCATGCATAGGGAGGGTCGTAAAGGTGCCACTTTATCAATTTTTTTAATTTCTTATTATTATTTTAATATTTTGTCCATACTTGTTAATATTATAAATAAAAAATAGCAAAATGTATTAAAGTATTATACATATCAAACTTTTAAAATTTTAAGATTTAGAACCAAAATATTATAAACATACATTTAGTGCAAAAATTTTCAATAAAATTTCTGGTTGGAACAAAATTATTTTTATATACCTAGTTGTAAAAATCATTCAAAAGTATATCTTAGATATGCGTTTTTATTAATATTAACAATACAGTGCTATTGAAATATTGTGTCAGTTTTCCATATGACCTCAACTCATCAATATACTATGGACCCTCTTCAAAAGCTCTCTTTGCACATTTCCTCTCATTGAACATAAGCATAAACACCTAACTCCTATTCTTTTAAATTCAAACTTCTAAGACCACTTGGATAAACGCCCCAACTTATTATTTCATCAGCAATTACTTTCCAATCCATTTTAACGGCGACAAAATAGTTGTATCATGCAAAAAATAATTTAAACCAAGCACACTCATATAGATAATACATATGCAAAATTTTAAATATCATATATTTTGATTATCAAATCGAACAATTATATTTCTCAAATGCATACTAAAAAAAATCAATATACAATGGGTGATCAACTCTATATCAGAAAATTAATACTAGAAACATAAGTTTTATTCACATATTTCTAATATACAACTATAATTTTTTTACGATATATCGATCTTATAATATTTAGTCAATAAAAAATGATTTTATTTAGTGAACATGTATCCATTTTATTTTTTATTATTTTTTAAAATATTTTCTAAAATATACATAATGTATTTCATTGTATTATAGAAAGACAATAATGCACATCGGCCAGTCAAAATGTACTCGTCGTCAATATTTCCGCTCATAGTTTTTATCGGAACTTGTTCATCCCTACTTTTATTTTCCTTAACTCGGGCCATGTGATTAACGTGTGATCAACTGCATGATTAATTCTACATGAATCAAATTAAATTATCAGGGTCAGTTTATGTTACGTCCCAACCCAGTTTGGCTGGGGATAGGTGAACAATCTGTCACTCTCTCGAATCTGGAAGAGGGGCTCCTCAGGGAGATCAAGAGAGTCATGTGTATTACCTGTCAAGTTTTCCCTGTACCACATCAAACAAAACTGAAACTTTTAAATTTGTGTACCTTGTTTGGGGTCTAGGGAGGAAAAGTTGGTTCAGTTGCGTTCCTTCTTGAAAATGTTTAGAGGGAGGGGTTGAGTTCAACAACTCAGTGAGTGAGAGAAAACTCTTTTATGAAGACTTAATTTAGCAACTTCAATTATTTGATAATTCAACAGTTTCCTCTTGGGTTTCTCAAATCAACAACTGCCCTCCTATCATAGGAGGGATCACACATTCGTAGAACAGTCCTTGAACGTGCCACTTGTGGACCAGAGCGCCTTTACCGTCCAATATAATAGATTGATACTGCCTCTACCTGGGGTTTGAGTGGATATCAATAGTCTAACACATCAAACCCCCAATCACTTCATCATGTCTGTTTAGTAAGACGAGACCTCATTTCCCCTACTGCCTCGATCTCCATGTGTAGGAAGCTCCTCGACTTCACAACCTACTGAACAACGAAACCGTCCTTATGCTCCCTAGGTTGTCCAGTAGTCCTTGAGCTCCATCACTACCTCATGTCACGTGTCCTGATGGCCCGAACATCACAGTGCATGCACAATCAACAATCTTTTTGAATTATAGCATTTATCTTTGGCCCTCTAGCACAACGGACTATCGGCTTGGCTTCGGCTCACCACGCGTAGTGGCCTAACAGGTTTGACGACCAAGCTTCGGTAGAGCTGCGGTTCGGCCCAACAAGCATGACAACTCAACTTGGCTCGATGGGTATCATGCAAGGTTCCCATTATTTAGATCTTTTAACATCATATATCGCATGTCTGTTCTGGACGGGTCCAAGCCCGTATCCATCGACCTTGGGTTCACTAGCATCTTGAGCCTAAGCTCGAAATTAGCTCCCAAATATTTTAAGCAGAATAACCCATTTAGGGGATACTAATTCCAAGAAAATAGTTTTCAAAGTTAAACCATCATTCAAACTGGAATTGACGTTATAGCGGTTCCCACTCACTCGGTGATTTTGGTGGGGTCGCGTCGGCAGAATTTGGCCTCCTTATCTCTTTTTTGGAAGCTGACACTCGAGTAGTCTGCTCCTACATGGCACATATGTCCTCGTTAGTGTATTAAACTAAGGAAACATACTTCTTTGTGTATTTGCATATAGGCTTTTATATTTTGCCTTAATTGCACTTTAGTCCCCAAGGTTTGTGCATTTATCTTTATGTCTTAATTGCCCATTTTTCTTTAATTCGGCCCCCAAATTTTTCTAATTATCTTTTCTGGTCCTTAATTTTATCAACCTTGCCCTTGGGTCCCTCTATTTTCTAAAATTTCCATTTAGCCCCCAAACTTTCCCAAAATTATATATTAACCCTAAATTCTCAAAATTTGCAAATTTGTCCTCCATTTGCTCCAATTCGCCCAATCCTCAATTGGGAGGGAATTGCATAAAAAGCCCTAAATTTTATCAATTGGCCAATTGGTCTGAGATTTTCGTAAAATCCCCAATTTGTCCAAACTTTTCAAAATTTGCATTTAGTTCCTGAATCACATTTTCATTCAATTGACCCCTGAAACTTGGTTAATTGCCCTCATTCTTGATTTAAATCGTCTCCTCTATATTTTTCTCGTCATTTCAAGCTTTGAATCGCTCGATTTAGCTCAGAAATGAGCTCAAATAGAGTTTTATCAGAAAATACAGTCTAGAGAGAGAGCTTTGATATCTTACCAGTAAGGGTCCGGTGATCAGAGCTTTAGCTATCACCGTGTTGCTCTCAAAACGGGGATCCTCCCTAGATCAAACCATGCTTTAATTGATTACTTGATGTAAACCCTGCTCTTTGAAATTAAGGAAAATCGGGAAAAGAATCGGTCAAACCGAGTGAGAAAACTGAATCGGTTCACAAACCTAATCATCAGAGAATGGGCAATTTGGGGAATTTACAACTCCCGAGTGACCCAGAGGGTTCATAAAACCTTGGAAAAGAATTAGGACAAATTGGGAGAGAAAAATCAGACCGGTTCAGGTGAACTAGATCCAAGCCGGATTGAACCAGTTTATGAACCAGAACAAATAGAGAGAGGGCAAACTAGGAAATTTATGGATCACGAGTGACCTAAAGAGTTACCAAAGTCATGAAAAAGGACTTAAGGATGAATGGGGGATGAAAAAAAAACCGGTTCAAGTGAATTAGATCCAAACCGGATTGAACCGGTTTGGAGCAGTTTGAACCACTATTGAACTGGATGGTAAATTCATTTTTCTAGGTGGCTTAGAATATTCAAATTGGAGAATTAAGGTCACCATTGGATAGATAATGAATTTAGAAATTTTTAATTTTGAAAAACTTGGTTGAATCGAGCCTGAACCAACTGGTTTAAGCTTTGAACCCGGTTCAGACCGGTCCAGTTTAGTTCGGAATAGTGTCGTCTTCTTCCTTCAGATGACAACACTGTTCACTCGCCAGAAAATTGAACCAGCACCGGTGAAGAGGAAACATTTTTATTCAGTACATTTCAAGCTATCAATGACTGTTATAAATGTGTCAAATGGACAATCGACGAGTCCCCGAGCTCCCTATATAAAGAGCCTCTCTCCATTCATCCTCTCCACACTTGAAAACCTCACTCTCTCCTAGCTACTCAGTTTTTTAGTGATGCTTGAACCAGAGCTCCAATATAGGGTCTTTTCTGAGCCAAAGAAGGTGTGGCCGAGTTCCTTAGAATCGGGGAGAAGTCAGCTAAACGGTGGTAGTCTCCAATTGCTCTAAGGGTCATCGGAGAAGCGCCAACGTGATTGAACAGTGAAACAGCTTCGATGGACCAAAGCTACCCTATTTCTGTCGGGCTGAAATCAGCCAACTTGAGCCCTCCTCATACCAAACCAAGCTCTCCCAACACCCTCAGCACTCCTACGGCCGAATTAGAATGGAAAGGTAAGCCAATTTGGCTTCCCTTTGTAAATTCTGATTGGTTTTAGAGAGAAAACTAGCAGATTTTTTATGATTAAATTCTCACTCAATTTGGAATCAATTGATGCAATGCATGATCCTAGAAGGAACCTCAGGACGAGAGCTATTTGCCCATATCAAAAGCTCGGACCGCCATGCCCCCGACAGTAAGCATTCGAAGCTTTCTCTCTCTACGTTTTATTTTTCGGTGAAGCTCTGTTTGAGCTCGTTCTAGTGTCAAATTGTGTGATTCAAAGTGCAATTGAATCGTATGAAGATGTAGGCACTCCAATTTAACTTCAATTTCAAAAATTAAACTCGTTTGATTGGTCAATTTGATGAAATCAAATTCGACTGTGTTGGAAAGTTGAAATTAGGGGATTTAAAAAATTTAGGGACTAAAATACAATTTTTATAAAATTGAGGGCCAATTGGGCATGATAAAGTTTTGGAGGACCAATTGAGCAATTTTTGGAATTTTTGGGGTAAAACTTACCATTTTTGTAAAGGAGGGGCAAAATGGTAATTTTAGAAAAATTAAGGACCAGATTAGGAATTTGAACCCCTATTTGTGAATTTAAATAAATTGAGATCCTAAGGTGAATTTTAAAAGTTTCGAGACTCAATTTGGGGAAAAACCAGCATTTGGGGCCTAAAGTGAAAGAAAAAGAACTTTAGGGACCAAATTGTAAATATTTGATAAGTTGGATATTTTTAGTCATTCATAATGAATGAAAGCTATCAAGCCAAATGATAATGAACAAAGATGTTCATACTGTGTAGGAACATGAGATATTGAGAACGCCAGCTGAGACAAAGCTTACAAGGGATGGAAACTGATTTAGAATAGATACATTGCACGATCGGGTGAGTGGGATTTAATATCATACCCGGTTGGGATGATAAGCAACTCAAAAATGAAAACCCACTATTAAGTGGTATTTTAACCAACACCTGAGAGGAGTGATGTGAAAATTATAGAGAAAAACTACTTACCGGTTGTAAGTAGATCAAACTTAGTTGGGATGATTAGCACCTCGAAAATGAAAACCCACTATTAAGTGGTATTTTAACCATCACACCTGAGAGGAGTGATGTGGGAATTATGCGGAATAACTATTTACCGGTTGTAAGTAGATCATACCCGGTTGGTATGATGAACTTCATGGAAGGAAGTAGAAAACCCGCTTATTGGTTAAAAGCGGAGGTGTCCTCATACCTGGCTAGTGTGATGGACGACTAAAAGTTTATTTTTTCAGAAGTGCTCTCCCCTGATTGTGTGCCACTGTTTAAAATTTTTGGGAGATCTTCTTGACAGGAGCTCAAATAGCTCAGATAAGCGGAGGCCTCGGTTTTGGAACTTGGGAGCTAATATGTCCGATTTTAAAAACCTCATATAGTGCACCCTAGGCCAATTGGCACGAGCAGGAGCTAGTAAAGAAACATGATTTTAAGCCATGAAAACATAAATGAATGAATTGTTTGGCCATGGTACCAAGACAGGACTGACAAACTCGATGGACTCGCGGTAGTTCGACATGACAAGTCTACAGACTAGTTGAGACAAACAGTTGTAGGTCAAGTTGAGGGGCAGGGCCGTTGGACCAGTGGCACCACAAATTATATGGCTTATGTGGAAAATTATTGATTTGTGCATACACTGAGTTTACAGAACCTTCAAGATGCCCAAGAGGGGTAGCAATGTGTCCTAGAGCTCTAGAAAACATGGTGGAGATAAGGGTAGTTAGACGTACCAACAGTCTTGAGAAGCTCAACTTAGCTTCATGTGCATGAGATTGGGGTGGGGACGAGATGCGGTCTGTCCTCATACGGACACGAAGTTTGTTTACGGGATTGAGGGTCGGATGTTGCGTACATCCACTCATTCTCAGGGTAGAAGTGGACGTGCTTCTATCTAGGTGGTCAATAAAGTCACTCCGACGCCCCAAGTGGGTATAGTAGACGTGCTGGCCTGCGAATGTGTGTTCTCTTCATGATGAAAGACGTGTGTTGGCTAATAAACACACCAGTTATGATTGAGGATTGAGTAATGGCTATGAAAATGAGATTTTAAGGATGAATTATTTTAAAAAGAAATCAAGGAGTCTGGCACACTCCGATTCAGACATTTTTCCTAAAAGTCAAATTTTAAAAACCCATAGAAAACCCACTTATCGGTTATAAGCGGAGGTGTCCTCATACCCAATTGGTGTGATAGATGACTAAAAGTTTATTTTTGTCGAAAGTGCTCTCCCCTGACTATGTGCCATTGCTTAACGTTTTGGGAGACCTTCTTGATGGGAGCTCGAATAGCTCAGATAGGTCATATGCCTCAGTTTTGGAACTTGGGCTGCCAATATGACCAATTTTGAAAATCTCGTACAGTGGGCCCTAGGCCAGTTGGCACGAGTAGGAGCTCGAAAACAAACATGAGTTTAAGCCATGAAAACTTTAAATGAATGAATTATTTGGCCATGGTATGAAGACAAGACCGACATACTCGATGGACTGGCGACAGTGTGACATGACGGGTTTACGGACCAGTCGAGACAAATAGCTGCGGGTCGAGTTGAGGGTCGGGGCCGTTGGACCAGTGACACCACATATTAAATGGCTTATGTGAAAAATTGTTGTTTTGTGCATGCACTAAGATACAGGACCTTCAAGATGCCCAAGAGGGTAGTGATGTGTCCTAGGGCTACTGGACGACATGGTGGAGATAAGGGCAGTTAGTTGTGCCAGCAGTCTTAGAAGCTCGATGTAGCTTCATGCACATGAGACCGAGGTGGGGTCGGGATGAGGTCTCTATCCTCATACGGACACAGAGTTTTATTTATAGGATTGAGGGTCAGATGTCGCGTACATTCACTCATTCTCAGGGTAGAAGTGGACGTGCTTCTATCTAGGTGGCCAGTAAAGTCGCTCTGACACCACAAGTGGGTACAGTAGACGTGCTGACCTACGAATGTGTGTTCCCTTCATGATGAAGGACATGTGTTGGATGATAAACACACCAATTATGATTGAGGAATGAGTAATGGCTATGAAAATGAGATTTTAATGATGAATTGTTTTAAAAAGAAATAAAGGAGTCTGGAACACTTCTATTCAAATATTTTCCCTAAAAGTCAAACTTTAAAAGCCCATTCAATAAGTTGTTGAACTCACCACTCCCTTATATCCCTTTACAGGTAACCAAGGGAAACCTACCCAAGATCTCCAGTTAGTTACACCTGCAAGACATGTATGTAAAGTTAAAATTTTATGCAATTTTGATTTATGTTATTCCAGGAAAGGAACATGTTTAAAGGACGCTTTGCTCCTACCGGGTTAAAGAAGGGGAAACCCTTAATAAACTAGGAGAGTGGTGGGTTGCTCACGGGGATCCAACCAAACCGGGTTGGGGTGTGACATCTCCTCTCATTTTAGGAGTTTTGTCCTCAAAATTGTTACATATCAAATAATTATGTATATATGTCCCTTATTGTTGACTCGACCTCCCACATTTCTTCCTCCACTTAACCATTTTGCAGGAGTATCTTCACCATAGGAATATTCTTGTTCCAGAGGTTCTTCTCACGCTGGTCAAGGATCCAAACGGATTCTACTTCGTAAGTTAGGTCTTCCTCGATTTCTAGTGGTGGCTCATCTAGCATTTGGTTGGGGTCGGGCTTGTACATTCGCAGTAGGGACACATGGAAGACATCATGGATCCTCTATAGGTTTGGAGGCAACTCCAATTGCTAGGCTACAGGTCCGACCCTTCGAATGATGATGTATGTGCCAATGTATCTATGTTTCAACTTCCATCTTTGTTGAAACCTTAGTATCCCTTTCCAAGCTGACACCATTAGGAATACTCTATCCCCGACCTCAAATTCTAGGTCCTTCCTCTGATGGTCGACATAGCTTTTCTGCCTATCTTGGGCTACCTTAAGTTGGCTCCTTATGATCTAGATCTTTTCTGATGCGTCCTCTATCAACTCGACTTTCTCGAGTTTTCTTTCTCCTACTTCCTCCTAAAACAAGGGTGTGCGACGAGGTCATCCGTAGAGCGCCTCGTAGGGCACCATTTGGATGTTGGCTTAGTAGCTGTTATTATATGTGAATTCCATGAGGCACAGATGGTCCTCCCAATTCCTTTTTATCGTGAGAACGCATGCCCGTAACATGTCTTCTAGAGTCTAGATGGTCCGTTCTAACTGTCTATCTGTCTGAGGGTGAAAAGCTGTGCTCATGTGGAGCCTGGTTCTCAGTGTCGCTTGTAGGCTAGGCTAGAATCAATAGGTGAACCTCGGGTCCCTATCCGATACTATGCTTACAGAAACCACGTGGAGTCGTACAATCTCCCCCATGTATAGGGTGGCGAGCTTTTCTATTGGATTTGCCACCTGGATGGGTAAGAAATGTGAGGACTTGGTCAGTTGATCCACGATAACCCATATGGCATCCTGACCCCTTCTTGTTACTGGAAGCCCGGTCACGAAATCTATGGTGATGTGCTCCCATTTACACTCTAGAACCGGGAGAGGCTATAGCAGTCCGAAGGGTTTCTGGTGTTCGACCTTAATTTCCCTATTTTTGGGTAAGATACATTTTTGTACTACCCGAATGCATAATGTACATTGAGTTGTTGGCTTCTTCTAGTATCCCCCTTTTTAATTCCCGGTTGTTTGTCACCCAGACCCTCCCTTTGAAGGTCATTACCCCATCACTCCTGATTGTGATGTCTGGCATTGGACTATCCTCGTTTTGCTCCCCATGAGGACTAAGTTCCTCATCTTCCTTTTGTAGAGCCCGTATTTGGTCCACTAGGTCGGGTCGTACAACTGGGTTGGCTACTAAGTTACCTTGGCCCCTGTCCATGCAGAGGTCCACCCTTAAGTTGTGCAGCCAGTTTAGTAAGGGCAGGTAGCTGGTACTAACTAAGGCCACTCCCGTGTGGTACTTGCGGCTGAGTGCATCTTCCACCACGTTGGCCTTACCGGGGTGATACTCGATCGTTAGATCGTAGTCCTTCACTAGCTCTGGCCACCTTCTCTGTCGTAGGTTGAGCTCCTTTTGGGTTAGAAAGTATTTCAGGCTCTTATGATCGGTGTAGATGTGGCACTTTACTACGTACAAATATTGATGCCATATCTTGAGGGTGAACACTATTGTGGCCAGCTCAAGATCGTGAGTGGGGTAATTCTTCTCATAGGGCTTCAACTATCGTGATGAATAGGTAATAACATTCCCTTGTTGCATCAAGACGCATCCAAGTCATTGTCCAGATGCATCGCTATACATCGTGTATTTCCCCGCATTTACATCGGGTAAGGCTAGTACTGGAGCCATCGTTAGTCGAGATTTGAGCTCTTTGAAGGACTCCTTGCACTTGGCACCCCACTTGTAGTCCACTCCCTTCCTCCTAAGTCGAGTTAAGGGAGCTGCTATTCTAGAGAAGTCCTCCACAAACTTCTGGTATTATCGGGTGAGGCCGAGGAAACTACGGATCTTGGTGGGGTTGGTGGGGGCTTTTGTAAACCCCAACCTTTGGAGTTAAGGAACACTAATACCTTGTCCTCGTAGGAAGACAACCCTAGAAGCTTCCTAATGCCTGAGATATGGTAGAATTCTCAAAAGCCAAATGAGGAAGTATTCAAGAGGATGGTGCTAGGGCCTATTGAGGTCACAACTCAAAGTATGAAGGAAGCCAAGCATGAAGCCATAAACGCTAGAAAAGGGCATATAACCTTACATAGGAGGATGCTTATCAAGAATCACGTAGCTCCCTAGTTATTTTGTGATCATTTTCTGTAATAGGGCCAAAATACCCAACATACTGTACTCCTCTATTAGTGAAGTACTCCAAATTCCTAAAAACCCTGTCCCTCAAAGGATGTGATCTTCAAGGAAGATGGCCCCAAAGAAAGTGACTAAATAAACATGTACTACCATAGAAACTAAGGAGAATCCCATCCAAGTTAAGGAAATTGAATTAGGGAATCAAGAAATCTAGGAGGACTCTTAGAGTGATCAATTGACAAAGAAGACTCCATAAGAAAAACGCTCAAAGTAGCTAGACTCAAGGATGAAGGAGCACTAAAACTAACAATTCCCTAGAAAAAAATGCTAGGAGGAACCACTTATGTTCATGTAATTACAAGAATGAATAATAGGGACACTGTGTGGAGAAGTGCCCAACCCAACCTATAAGGGAATAGGACACAAAGTGAAGAATTGTCCCACACCGCTAGGAGTCATGACAATATTTTCCAAGAATAATGCCCCCACAGCTATAGGAAACCCAAAAGGATACCATCCTTAGAAATATAACTCCTGCTCGGAACTTCAATTAGATCCAAGACTAAGCTCTTCAAGATCCTAGCATAATGGTAGGAAGAAAAAGAAAAGGGACTAAAGGTAGGACCTCGATAAACCACAAATAGAACAAAGAAAACTCTCCCTTGAAAGAAGAAAATTCTAAATATTGGGAGTAAAGAAGGGAGAGCAACCACAAGAGTAAACAAGATGAACATTTGACAACAAACGAGATGTATTGGGATTACAGTAATGAATCACCTTGGAAAAAGTAATGAAGCCAAATAGGAATTTTGGACCAATATGACAAAAGAAAGCAAGTCATTACAACAAGATAGTAAGAGAGAATAAATGACACCCTAAGGAAGACCAGGAGGTAGGAAGGATTACACCCTAAAAAGGTCAGTGAGATGGATGTTAAGGGCATGAGGACTCGAGAAACAACTATCCTAAGAAACTTAGACCAAACGAATGGTGGAGGCAAGGCAGTTAACGAACTAATACATGGGGAAGCCATAATTTGAGTTCCAACAAAGAAGAGACAAGCGGAAAGGCCAAATACTCTAGAAAAGAAGGATGAAAGAAATCCTTAAAAGGACTAAAGGACAAATTAACGACTAAACTCAAGCCAAGAAAGGAATAGGCAAGCCACTCACATAATTGTCAAGAAATCTTGAAACAAGGAAGATTTGAATGCTCCATAAAGAAATACACTATGAAAGTAAACTTTGGAGGGATGCATACGACTAACTACCCTTGAAGGAATTATGGATGGGCGAATGGACATAATGTGGAGTGCAAGGAACCAACCCTTAATTAGGAAATGTTTCAAAGAAAGGAAGTATCGTGATGGCCCAGTGTGACCTATTTGGAGAGAGCGGGAGAACCAAATAATAATTCTAGGAGAACCAAGTAGAAAGAAGAAACTAGTAGCAACGGGATGATCAAAGACAATAAACAAAACCCTAAGAAAGACTGAGATGTAATAAAGACTACACTCTATGAAGGACAATAGGATGGGTATGAAGGACGAGTGATACAGCTGTCTAGACGACTAGACCAGAGAAATGGAGAGAAAGAGACAGTTAATGAACTGGTCTTCGATAGAATCATGGATTTAAACCACGACAAGGAAGGGAGAAGTGAAAAGGCTAAAATGTTGAAAAAAAAGGAGAAAGGAAATCCTTAAAGAAATCAATGACCAAGACCGGATTTACTATCAAAAGGCCATGAGATGGTTAAAGTGAGCCTCTTGAAGGACAATCAAGTGATTTTGAAACTAGGTGGATGTGAGCTCTCCCTAGAAAGAAATAGGCATGTACTAGGTATGAGTGATAATGAGGATGGAGTACGAAAGACGTACCCGTAGGGTCTCAAGAGTAAAGGTAAGCATGAAAGAGTAGCATCAAGTGACTCCATTTAAAGTAAGGTATCTCCAAGATAAATGAAAAAGAAATTACGGGAGAAAAGGGTAAGAATCCTCCCAAATAAAGAAATCTTGAGAAAGGATACATGACCCAATAAAGAAGAAATGGAACCAGGTGACGAGAGACAAGGAGATGAATTTACAAATAAAATGCATGCTAAGGTGAAAGAAATACAAGGAAGCATATTAATAAAATCTAAGGAGTAGTTAAACTCAAGAAAATGGTAAGTAGGAAGTTAGCATCAAGGGATGCTGTGACAAGTAAGAATGAGTGAACTATCCATAGTAAGAATGAGTGAACGTCTGAGAAATGTTGGGAAAGTGAACCCTCCAAATAAGATGTGGTTAAGGAGGAATAACCACAATTGATAAGACAGGTCATAGTCCACATGTGCATGATGAAGCCTAAAGAGGGGACGACTGAGAATAGTATGAAGTACATGAAATAAGACTAATAAGTTCCTCAAATAAAGAATAAGGGATGAAAGGGAATTTTAAGATGGGGAAGGATTCTAAGCGGGCAAATGCCACAATATAGAAGGAAAATTAAGGAAAATGGAGGAAGAAACCTTCAAGGAATGGTAAGAAGGTTGAGCATGTAGCTCATAGAATGAAAGTCTCTACCTTGAGAGACATATTAGAGAATAAAATCGTAAAAAAGGAACTCCCCAAACAAAACAATAGACTGAAAAGGGTCAAACGGGAATAATGAACTATGAAATGATTACTAACAAGTAAGAGTGGATTAAGGCCAAAGGAAATCCTTGAGTAAAGGATGTCATTGGGAATGAGGATGGACCTAAGAAAGGATAAATCCCAGCATGTCAGTAAAACATCTGGAAATCAAATAATTGGAACCAGAAAGACTCAATAAGGAAGTTGAAAAAGGACGAGTGGATAAGGAGAAACGACACAATTTTGTAAGTTGATGTGGATAACGGTAAAGGTAGTTGAGGAATACACCAAAAGAAAAGAGGGGTGAAATTATACAATTCCTGAGAGGTTAGAAAGTTGGGAATAATCCTAAAGGAAGTGTTCTGGAAATCTAATGGACATAGAGACAAGGAAAGAACCGGTTAACCCGAGTAAGAAACCCGAACAGGTTCATGAACCCCAACCACTAGAGAATGGGAAAATTGGGAAATTTATAACTACTGAGTGATCCAAAGAGTCATAAAAACCTTGGAAAGAGACTTTAGGACAATTTGGGAGGGTAAACCAGACCGGTTCAGGTGAACCGGATCTGAACCGATTTGGACCATCATTTAACCAGATGCTAAATTCATTTTTCTAGGTGGCTTAAAATATTCAAATTAGAGAATTGAAGCCACCATTGGATAGAGAATGAATTTAGATAATTTAGAAATTTTTAATTTTGAAAAACTCAGTCGAATCGAGCCTAAACCGACTAGTTTAAACGTTAAACCCGGTTCGGACCGGTCCAGTTTTGTTCGGAATAGTGTCGTCATCTTCCTTTAGATGACAACACTATTCACTCGCCGGAAAAATGAATAGCACCGACGGAAAGGAAACATTTCTGTTCAGGAAGTTTCAGGCCATCAATGAGTGTTATTAAGGTGCCAAATGGGTGGCCGAAGAGTCCTCGAGCTCCTATATAAAGAGCCCCTCTCCATTCATCCTACACACACCTAAAACGTTACTCTCTCTTAGCTACTTAGTTTTTCGATGAAGTTTGAAGAAGAGCTTCGACATTGGGGTTTTTCTAAGCTAAAGAAGGGAAGATTAGGTTCCTTAGACTTGGGGAGAAGTCAGCTACCCGACGGTGGTCACCATTCGATCTGAGGATCGCTAGAGAAGCGTCGAGATAATCAAACAGTGAAGCAGCTCCGACGGACCGTAGCTACCTTGTTTTTGTCGAGCCGAAACCAACCGATTTCAGCCCTCCTCAGGCCAAACCAAGCTCTCCTAACACTTCCTTAGCCCTCATACGACCGAATTAGAACGGAAAGGTAAGACAATTTAGCTCCCCTTTGTAAATTTCAATCAGTGTTAGAGAGAGAATCGACGAAACTTAACTAACCAAATTCTCCTTCAATTAGGCATGAATTGATGTGATTCTTAATTCTAGGAGTAACCTCAGGATGAGAGCTACATGACCCGATCAAATGTCAGACTACCGCACCCCCGACGGTAGTCTTTTGAAGATTTCTCTCTCTATGTCCAATTTTTAGGTGAAGCTCCGTTTGAGCTGGTCCCGACGTCAATTCATGCGATTCAAATCTCAATTGGATCATATGGATGTGTAGGAACTCAATTTTACCTTCAATTTTAACAATTTATCTTGATTGATCGATCAATTTGATGAAATCAAATTCGACTAGTTTGAAAGGGGGAAATTGGGGGAAAATTTTGGAGGGAATTGGGGATTTCATAAAATTGAGGGACCAAAGTGCAATTTCCAAACATTGAGGGCCAATTTGCCATGAGAAAGTTATTGGATAACCAATTGGTAGATTTTTGGAATTTATTGGGGTTAAATTATCATTTTTGTAAAGTAGGGGCAAAATGGTAATTTTTGAATAGTTGGTAGGATTTTGGATAAATTGAGAACCCAAAGTTAATTTTTGAATGTTTTGGGACTCAATTTGGAAAAAAAAATTGGCATTAGGGACCTAAAGTTAAGGGAAAACAACATTAGGGACCTAAATGTAAATAATTAAAAGTTTAGGCATTTTGTTCATTTGTGAGGAATGAAGGCTATTAGGCCAAATGATAATGAACAAGGATATTCAAATCGTGTAGAAAAATAAGGGAACGGGAACGCCAGCAAGGATAAGCTCATGTGGAGGCAAAGAGCCAAATAAGAGGAATACACTCCACTTATCAGGTGTGTGAGATTTTTCACATTATACCCGGTTGGTAGGATGAGTACCTTAGAAATGAAAAACCACTATTATGTGGAATTTTAACTTCACACCTAGTTGGAGTGATGTGGAAACTACATGGAAAAACTACTTAGCTATTGTAAGTAGATCATACCTTGTTGGTATGATGAACTTCCTGGAAGGAAGTAGAAGACCCGTTTATCGGTTATAAGCGGAGATGTGATGGACAAGTGAAAAAGTTATTTTGTCGAAAGTGCTCTCCCCTAAATATGTGCCAATGCTAAAAATTTTGGGAGACCTTCTTGACGAGAGCTCGAATAGCTCAGATAGACCAGAGGCCTCCTTTTGGAACTTAGGGGACTAAAATGCCCGTATTTTTTGAAAATCTCGAACTGTGGGCCCATGGCCAGTTGGCATAAGGAGGAGCTCATAAACAAACATGATAATAAGCCATGAAATCTTTTAATGAATAAATGATTTGATTTGAACATGGTACCAAGACATGACCGACATACTCGATGGACTGGCGGTAGTGTGACAAGACCTGGTTGACGAACCAGTCTTGACAAACAGCTACAGGTCGAGTTGAGGGTTGTGGTCATTAGACCAGTGGCCCCACAGATTAATGGCTTATGGAAAAACTTTGTTTGTGCATGAACTAAGGTTCAGGACCATCAAGACGCTCAAGAGGGGTAGTGATGGAGATAAGGATAGATTATCGTACCAGCAGTTAGGGAAGCTCAATGTAGCTTCATGTGCATGAGATCAGGGTGGGGTTGGGATGAGGTCTCTATCCTCATACATACATGAAGTTATTTTTCGGGTTTGATGGTCGGATGTCACAAACATCCTCTCATTTCTACGGTAGAAGTGGACGAGCTTCTATCTAGGTGGCCAGTTAAGTCACTCCGACGCCACATGTCACGCCCCAATCCGGTTTGGTCGGATCCCCGTGAACAACCCGCCACTCTCCAGGAAAAGGTTTTCCCCTTCTCTAAACCATGAGGAGTAAGGTGTCCTTTTCACCTATATCTTTTCTGGAATAACATTAATCAAAACAAAGTATAAATTTTACATACTTGTCTTAAGGTTTAGCTATAGACAGATCTATAAGGTTGGTTTCCTGAAAAGGGGTAAAGGGAGGGGGTGAGTTCGACAACTCAGTGAATGGGTGTTAGGTGCGAGTTTTCACAAAAATAACTTTAATTGGAGTGTGCCAAACTCATTATTTCCTTTAAAAACATTCTTTCCTCAAGTTCTAGTTTTCAAAACCTTTTTCCAAGGTTTACCAATTCTTTTCCAAAGATTCTCAAATCTGTTCCAAGGTTTTCAAAACTCTTTCCCATTTCCATATTAGGTGTGTTTCACAAACAACACACACACTTCATTAGGAAGGTTACACACACATTTGCAAGATGTAGTTACACCGACTGTACCCACTTATGCATCGGAGTGTCTTCACCATCCACCCTGATAGAAGTCTCTGACTTCTACCCGAAGTCTGAGTGAACATCTCTGATGTTCAACCCTGAGACCCAAAATACTTTGTGTCCATATGAGGATGGAGACCTCATCCCCACCCTACCCCGATCTCATGCGCATAAAGCAACATCAAGCTTCCCTGATTGCTTGCATGACAATCTGCCCTTATCTCCACCATGTCGTCCAATAGCCCTTAGGATGCATCACTACCCATTTTGGGCGTCTTGATGGTCCCGAACCTCAGTGCATGCACAAACAAAGTTTTTCCATAAGCCATTAATCTGTGGTACCACTAGTCCAACGGCCCTGACCCTCAACTCGACCTGCAACTGTTTGTCTAGACCGGTCCTTAGACCGGGTTTTGTCGCATTGCTGCTAGTCCATCGAGTATGTTGGTCTTGTCTTGGTACCATGGACAAATCACATCATTAATTCATTAAAAGTTTTCATGTCTTATCATCATGTTTGCTTACGAGCTCCTACTCGTGCCAATTGGCCTTGGGCCCACTGCACAAGATTTTCAAAAATCCGGGCATTTTAGCCCCCAAGTTCCAAAACTAAGGCATCTAGCCTATCTGAGCTATTTGAGCTTTCGTCAAGAAGGTCTCCAAAAATTACAAGCATTGGCACATAGTCAGGGGAGAGCACTTTCGACAAAATAACTTTTTCACTTGTCCATCACACCAATCCGGTGTGATGACATCTCAGCTTATAATCGATAAATGAGTTTTCCATTTCCTTCTAGAAAGTTAATCACACCAACCAGGTATGATCTACTTACAACCATTAATTAGTTTTTCTGCGTAGTTTTCACATCACTCCAACCAGGTGTGATGTTAAAATTCCACATAATAGTGGGTTTTCATTTTCGAGGTACTCATCATCCTAACCGGGTATGATGTGAAAAATCTCACTCACTCGATAAGTGCAGTGTATTCCTCCTATTTGGCTATTTGCCTCCACGTGAGCTTATCCTTGCTGGTGTTCCCGATTCCTCGTGTTCCTGCATGATTTGAACATACTTGTTCATTATCATTTGGCCTAATAGTCTTCATTTCTCACAAATGGACAAAATGCCCAAACTTTTAATTATTTGCATTTAGGTTCCTAAAGTTCTTTTCCTTTAACTTTAGGTCCCTAATGCCAATTTTTTTCCAAATTGAGTCCCAAAACTTTCTAAAATTGACTTTGGGTCCTCAATTTATCCAAAATCCCAAAAAGGGTTTAAGTTTTCCCAAATTTCCAATTTGGTCCCCGACTTTTCAAAAATTACCATTTTGCCCTTACTTTACAAAAATGGCAATTTAACCCCAATAAATTCCAAAAATTGACCAATTGGTCCTCCAATAACTTTTTCATGGCCTATTGGCCTTCTTCAATGTTGGGAAATTGCACTTTGGTTCCTCAATTTTACGAAATCCCCAATTTCCCCCAAAATGTTCGCCAAATTTACCCCTTTGAAACTGGCTGAATTTGATTTCATCAAATTGATCGATCAATTGAGGCAAATTATTGAAATTGAAGGTAAAATCAGGTTACTTTACATCCATATGATTCAATTGAGCTTTGAATCGCATGAATTAACGTTGGGACAAGCTCAAACGGAGCTTCGTCTGAAAACTAGACTTAGAGAGAGAGAGCTTTGAAAGCTTACCATCGGGGGTTAGGCGGTCCGAGCTTTCAATCGAGGCAGGTAGCTCTCGTCCTAAGGTTCCTCCAAGAATCAATAATCATATCAATTCATGTCGAATTGAAGGAGAATTTGGTTAGTGAAGTTTTGTCGGTTCTCTCTCTAATACTAATTAGAATTTACAGAGTAGAGCTAAATTGACTTACCTTTTCATTCTAATTCGGTCGTATGAGGGCTGAGGGAGTGTTGGGAGAGCTTGGTTTGGCATGAAGATGGCTCAAATCGGCTGGTTTCAACTAGATAGAAACTGGGCAGCTTTGGCCCGCCGGAGCTACTTCACTGTTTGATTACGCTAACATTTCTCTAGCGATCCTCGGATTGAATAGTGACCACCATCGGGTAGGTGACTTCTCCCCGAGTCTAAGGAACCCGACCTTGCCTTCTTTGGCACAGAAAATCCCCAATGTTGGAGCTCTGGTTCAAGCTTCATCGACAAACTGAGTAGCTGAGAGAGTGATGTTTTCAAGTGTGTGGAGGATGAATGGAGAGGGGCACTTTATATAGGGAGCTCGGGGACTCTCCTGCCATCCGTTTGGCACCTTAATGACACTTATTGATGGTCTGAAATGTCCTAAACGGAAATGTTTCCTTTCTGTCGGCACTGTTTGTTTTTTCGGCGAGTGAACAGTGTTTCATCTAAAGGAAGAAGATGACATTATTCCGAACTGGGTTCAACGCTTAAACCTGCCGCTTCAGGCCCGATTCGACCAAGTTGTTTTAAATTAAAATTTTATAAATTCATTCTGTATCAAATGGTTACTTCAATTCACCAATTTGAATATTTTAAGCCACCTAGAAAAATGAATTTAGCATCCAGTTCAATGATGGTTCAAACCGGTTAAATTCGGTTCAGATTCGGTTCACCTAAACCGGTTTGATTTTCCCTCCCAAATTGTCCTAAAGTCTCTTTCCAAGGTTTTTATAACTTTTGGGGTCACTTGTGAGTTGTAAATTTCCCAATTTTCCCGTTCTCTAGTGGTTGGGGTTCGTGAATTTGTTCGATTTTCTTACTAGCGTTGACCGGTTCTTTCCCGTTCTCTAGTGGATGGGGTTTGCAAGAATAAATAATGAAACTGAAATTTCAGTTAGATAAGAATTTAAAACGGGCAAATGCCCTAAAAGAGGAAGGGAAAGAAAGGAAAGAAACCTTCATGGAATGATAAGAAGGTCGATCATGTAGCTCCTAAGGTGAAGGTCTCTAATGTGAGGGATATAGTAGGGAATAAAACCTTAAAAAGAGAACTTCCCCAAACAAGTAATCAACATATAGACCAAAGAGGATTAGCTCTGAATAAAGAAAAGGGATATTATCACAAATGAGTATGAGTGGATTAAGAAAAAGGAAAGGTCCTTGAGGAAAGGACGCCACTAAAATGAGGAAAAACATAAGAAGGGTCAAAACCGAACAAAAAGGGAGATAATACTAAGACCTGTGAAAGCAAATACGTAATGCTCAAAAGGACATTAAGCTAAGGGTTTTGACGATAAAAAGAATGACTAGACACAAGAATGATAGGGCATCTTAAAACTCCCAATCCTGAAATTCTGAGTAAGAACTTCAAGGGGAAGAATCTTGCCCTAAGCAAAGGGAGACGTGAACTTAAGGATATACCTTGAAACTCGCAGGTAACACATGCATAGCTAGGATAAACTTCGTGGAATAAGTGGAAATGAAAGGAAATTCCTTAAGTGCGTGTTATAAAGTAGATAAGTGAAAATAATCTAAGTGTTAGCTTGTCAAATAAACTCAAAGTTGACATCAAGAGAAGTTATTTTATATACAAAGGATACTGAATAGGTTTTGGAGACAAAACTCCTAAAAGGATGGGAGAGTTGTAAACCCCGTCCCTTAAATATAAGGAAAACTAGGGAAAGAACCGGTCAACTTGGATGAGAAAACCGAACCGATTCACGAATCCCAACCATTGGAGAATGGGCAAATTGGGAAATTTACAACTCCTGAGTGACCCAAAGAGTCATAAAAACCTGGAAAAAGGACTTTGGGATGAATTGGAAGAGAAAACCAGACTGGTTTAGGTGAACCAGATCTAAACTAGATTGAACCAGTTTGGACCGGTTTGAGCCATAATTGAACTGGTTGCTAAATTTATTTTTCTATGTGGCTTAAAATATTCAAATTGGGGAATTGAAGCCACCATTGGATAGATAATAAATTTAGAAGAATTTAGAAAATTTTAATTTTGAAAAACTCGGTGGAATTAGGCTTGAACCGACCAGTCTAAGCATTGAACCTGGTTCAGACTGGTCCGGTCCGGTTTGGAACAATGTCATCTTCTTCCTCCAAATGATGACATTGTTCACTTGTCGAAAAAATGAACAACACTGATGGAAATGAAATATTTATGTTAAGGGCATTTTAGGCCATCAATGAGTGCCATTAATGTGCCAAACTGTCGGCCAAAGAGTTCTCGAGCACCCTATATGAAGAGCTCCACTCCATTCATCTTCCCCACACATGAAAACTTCACTCTCTCTTAACTACTCAATATTGCAACAAAGCTCAAACCAAAGCTCTGACATAGGGGTTTTTCTGAGCCAAAGAAGGCGAGATCAAGTTCCTTAGATTTGGGGAGAAGTCAGCTACCTAATGGTAGTCTCCATTCGATCTAAGGACCACCGAGAAGTTCCGGTGTAATCAAACAGTGAAGTAGCTCTGGCGGACCAAAGCTGCCTTGTTTTGGTCAAGCTGAAATCGGCTTAATTAAGCCCTCCTTAGGCCAAACCAAGCTTTCCCAACACTCCCACAACCCTCACATGATCGAATTAGAGCCAAAAGGTAAGCCAATTCGGCTCCTCTCTGTCATTCCCGATCGGCGCTAGAGAGAGAAATTGTTAAACTTTATTGACCAAATTCGCCCTTAATTCGATATGAATTGTTGCAATTCTTGATCCTAGAAGAAATCTCAGGATGAGAGCTACCTACACGGATAGAAAGCTTGGACTATCACCCCTCCGACAGTAATCTTTCGAAGCTTTCTCTCTCTACGCACAGTTTTTCGACCAAGCTTTGTTTGAGATCGTTTCGGCCTCAATTCATGTGATTCAAAACTCAATTGAATTGTATGGATGTGTAGGAACTGAATTATACATTCAATTTCAACAATTGAATGGTCAATTTGATAAAATCAAATTCAACTAGTTTGAAAGGGGGAAATTGGGAAAAGTTTGGGATTTCGTGAAATTGAGGAACCAAATTACAATTTCATAAAATTGAGGGCAAATTGGCCATGAAAAGAATGTTAGAGGACCAATTGGTCGATTTTTGAAAATAATTGGGGTCAAATTGCCATTTTTGTAAAGTAGGGATCTCTACCCATTACTGTTGGTAAAAAACTTATAGCTAATGTAGGAAAACCTCCAATTATATATGATTATAAAAATGATATAAATATATATAACTATGTATTATATATATATCTATTTTATCTACATACAAGATATTTATTACATTATTACAATAAGTGTGTATACTGAGAAATTGGAAATAGGCAAAGAAAATGATCAAAAGTGGTTTGCAACATTGCATAAGCATATGCGTGCATTAGAGAAAAAATAAAATTTGGGAACTTAACTTACTTTCAATTGGAAAAAAGGTTGTTGGATACAAATGGGTAATTACTATTAAGCAAAATGTCGAAAAAAATGTTGAGATTAACTTAAAGGGATTAAATGAATTTATTAGCTCAAATCTTTCAAGTGCTTTTAGTTTCAAAGTAACTTATCCTATATACGTCTCTTTTACGTGTTTAGAGATTTTTTGCATGAAAATTCAAAGTTTATTAATAAATTAGAAATAACATAATCATTTATGATATCAATCCCTCCCTCCTCTCACTATGCTCATATAATAATAAGTATTTATAGTAAAATAACTATAAGATAAATGATTATACATGAATTCACCCCATTACCCATATATATATATATATATATATATATATATATATATATATATATGCATTAGGCAATTCTTTCCTCCACTTTGTGGCATTGTTTAGCTAGACTTCAAATCTAATCAACATATGGTTAGATCAACATTAACACTTTGATACATTACTTTTCTCTAACTATTGAATCCGTATATCTTGTTGCAATTTTGTGTCCATCTCACCTAGTTTTTTTGCCCTATAACAGAACTTTCAATTAATCAAACCATAAAATCGTACATTCTCTTTCAACAAATTACAAAAGTTCACTAACTGTAAATTTACCACTTCATTCTTTTACTTCCCCGAACTTGCTGGGAATTGTGTCCGCGCAATAATTTAATTGTATGCTTATTAGACTTGCTCAAACACCAGTAACGACCCTTGGAATTTCTCGATGGACTTACCATCCTACTTCCCTATTTTTACGGAACATTGTATCTCGTCACTAGTATTGCCTAGTTCATATGCTGCTGCATTGGCTGCAATGGTTTCATAAAAAAAACTCTCTCCATTCAAAGACAAATGGCAATAGACTCCATTAAAACAATTATTTCCATTATGGGGAGAAAATTTACATAGTAGTGGTTTATTCTGTCGTATTTTTAGTATTAAATTTGGATTAGACAAAATTTAAATAAATTTATAATTAAATAATAATAAATATAATTATCTTTTGAATACAATTTATTGATATAATTTTTTTATTAAAATATATTACTAAATGATAAATGGTATACAAATTTTTATTTACTACCATACTAGGTTGTGTTTTTTTCCTGTGACGTCAAATAATAATACTCAGTTCAACCTACAAAATCATGTGATTTTATGAAATTATTTAAAATATACATAATGTCTAATATTTGTTATATTACTATTGCACAAGTATGATAACATAATTAATAATATATTGACAATTTAGACTTATATTTGAGGCCATGAATTCAATAGTATTTACAACTTAAATGCAAACCACAAATTGTATAATACAATATCATGTAGATTACTCTGATGTGTTGATACTCACACAATAATTATAAAAAAAGAAACAATTATATTACAATTTCTTTCACAAAATTGGTACAGATTCATATGAAAATGTCAAAGTTCATTGGATAATAATTTGTATAAATTAAATAATTATTTGACATTTCACTATTTAATTATTAAGCATATTATATACTTTATACAAAATAAAAATATCTTATAATTGTAATACTTAATTTAGATGTAAAAATAAATTAATGACATTTTCGGCTGAATTAGTGCTAGTGCTTGAGATTTCACTAGAAATATTTAGTTTTACTTTTCTTATTATTTAGATTTCACTAGGTAATTTAATAATTATTTTCCAGTAAAAGGAAAACTAATTAAAATTCTTAGGGTTAATGTTCATTGAGATTAAAATTGATATATATATATATATATATTTAAAAAAATTTATTTATTATATATTAAGTCACATAGTAAATAATAAATATTTATAATATATATTAAATTTATCATTTGATGAATTATAGTATAAATTGTTATAAGTGATACGAATTCACTCTTGATTAAAGATATTTGAAAAACAATATGAAGCGAATTGACTCTTAATTAGAGATATTTAAAAAATAATATGAAGCGTTCTATATAATCGGGTGAGTAACTTTATAGACGATGTGTTATATTTGACTGATCGTGATTCCTATTCAATACTATTTTAATTATAAGATGGCTAGAAAATGATGATGGGAGTACGAAGTATTATGAGAAATATGGAAGACGCAGTATTAACCACAATGGCTAAGGATTGTATCATTTGTCATGCTAATAGATTTTAATATTATATTTCTAAATAAGAAATAAGAACAAACTACACATAGGAATGATAGAGATATACAATCACTTGGCTAACTCATCCAGTCCCAAGAATTAACAAAATAATATTTGTTTACTTGATATATAATTATGTTTTGAAAACATGATAGTGAGATTAGTTAGATAGTATTATACCACATGCCAACATTAATTTATACTATTATTTTTTTTATACAGTTTCAATATATTGTTTAGGTGGATGAGTGATGGTGCCGACATGACACCTAATAAAAGAGGTGGTGTTAAGTATACAGGGAAAATTGAAGTAGGGATACAAGGATAAATCGGCTTCTAGAAAATATCTGGACCTAGGAGGTTTATGGTAGTGCTCTAGATAATTGCTTGCGATCTTAGTATAAGATGAGTGGATTGAAAGATGCATAATGTCAGATGACATATCATCGATATTTGTGTGAGTGAGACGATCATTTCGAGATTTTTCATGAAAGTGTGATGTAAAGCATATGCACATACTCCTCACAGTCTAGAGTTCACATATAACGAGACTAGGGAGTTTTATTTACACACACAACTGGAAAGGTTGTGAAATGGGAGATGAACTCATAGGTTTTATGAAAACTCAGAACATGGGGAAGTTCATCTTAGGATGCCTCCCTTTTAATTGCTAAGATTGTGAGAAGGGATATAAACTTCCAAAAATTTTGTTAAAATAAGAATAGACAACGATAAGCTAAATCATGAACTAAGCACAAAGATTATAATAACTAAATAAATAGATAGGGACTGGTTATAAAGTTATGTCACGACTTTATATCGGTAAATTTATTCACTCAGTTGTGAGCTCAGCCCTGCCCTAAACTCTTTTGAAGAATATAAGAAGGAGCTCGAATATTGGATACAACCTCTCTAACACTAGAATATCTAGAACACGAGTTATACTCGAGTTGTCTATAAAATCGAGTGTGAACTGAAAATAGAATTTCGAACTAATAATTAACTCTAAGCACATAATGGGATATGAAACCAGAAATGAGATTTCCAAATTAGAGATAGAAGCCAAGATAGAGAATAAAACCTCGAGTCGGGAATGAAACCGGAGACAGGATTTGGAGAGTTGAAAATTTTATTCGTAAACCAATAACAGAAGTGGGTAAGACCACGAGAATGCTCTCAAAAGACTCTAAAGGACCATGAATTGAGGGGTGGAAAAGCACCAACTGAAAACCTCCACAAAATAGGACCAAACTAAATTACAGAAAAATATCCCCAATTTTTAAGCAGACCTAAACAACTCAAAAAGGGAGGATCTTGAGGCCAATCAATAGAGAATGAGAAGGAGAATTTTTAGAAAATTAGATTAGGCTAGAAACCAGTCAAATTAGAGGCACATAATGGCCGAAACCGATCAAATCAACTTAGAGCAAAAAAACCCACTGAATATTTGAGGGTACTAAATAAATTCAAATGAGGAGTTTCTTGATTCCATTAAAAATGAAATTAAATTTATACTTTTTAGGTATTTTATTTTTCCAAGAAGCATCTAGTAAAAGGCTCGACATCCCTAGATGTCTAAGAAAAATTAAGCAGACTCTTGAGACCAACAACTTTCTATAGCCATCGATCTTGCTCGATTTGAATGAGTATGTGAGGAGAATTAAATTATTCAATTTCTAATTTTTGGGTAAAGTGTGCGAGTTAACTAAAATGGACATTGCATGAGCTATATACCTCCAATCAACACAATTCAAGATGGACGAACTCTTTGAAGTGTCAGCTTTCAAATTGCACTAGCCTTGATGATAGATGTGTTATCTTCGATGTGTTCCCGACTTTGATCCGACTGCTACTAGCTTTTTGTTAAGTTTCTGATCATGTTCGATCCGAGCAATTCTAAATGACTCTAGCCAAACCAAGTTTACGAAGGCCTAGAGGGCGGTCAGGGGGACCTTGACACTTAGTTTGATAATTTTTGGAGATACTTTTGTCTTAGGTCAAAGGTCGGAGACTAAAATACAAATAATTGAAAGTTAGGGGAGCCAAATGTAAATGAACTTTCTATGGGGTCTTCTATGAAACTAAATAAAATTTTGGGGCCAATTGGAAAGTTTGGTGAAGTGCAGGGACTAGGTTGGTATACTTGGAAACTTCTAGTGACCTATTTGCAATAAAGACAATATTAAGTACAAAATTACAAATAAGAGTATTTGTTCAGCCAAAAGGTAATTGTCGAGTTGTCATGCCCCGACTCGAAACCCTCGGATGATGACCCATGAACCCCTCACCAACCCCCTGACGCTACTGAGGCAGATACCTTCACCAAGTTAACACCGGTGGGATAAAGGCTCAAAACTGTGTAACCTTGAAAACTACAACGAAATTTTTGAAATTTTTGGAATAAGTCCCTTGTGGGGGCTACTGAAAAACACATGATTAAAAATCATGGGAATAGTAGAGTCATGACATGATAGGGAATGCAAACCTTTGTAATAGAGGTGTGCTCACCTCATGGTATGAGGTCTCGGTTTTGACTTTCGCCTTCTCCTCTTCCTATACTTGCTTGGCTTATCTGCACAATTGTTAGGGGAGAGGAGTGAGATCACAAATCAATGAGTGAGAGGCTAATGTCACACCACCTCATGGGTTATGACTCAAACCTTTCCCTTAAACCAACTAGCATACAAGGTCTACTATAATCGCTCGTATCCTCCAAACGAGCCCCGTGGTTTACTTCCTCCCATTAGAGACATAGTCTCTAGTCATCCAACTCGCCTCTATCTTATGGTTAGGATATTCTCGGTCTCCCTCTTGTCGGGTATTCATGAAATCAAATTACTTATTTCAAACATGGGATGTAGTCCCGTACTATCATACGACCTATGCTTGGGAGATGCTCCCGGGTCATCGAGACCCATACCCTAACCCGACAACTTAGGCAAACAACATGAATCAAGGGGCACTCATGATCCTAAACACACAAACCCAATCAAATTGGAATGGATGGCCATTTGTCAAATCCCAGACCAGGAGTTAGTGTGTGGGAGGCCTTAGGGCTCTCATCCGCACCATTGGCACCTCACATGTGCCACCTTCCAACTTGGTGCCTTAGCACTCGGGGGTCCTGGTAGCCTTGCACCCGCTCTCCCGCACAACATGGCACTCGAACCTACACACAATTCATGAGCTACTTAGGCCCCACATAATGTAAGAACCTCCCTAGAATGCACATCCCTCTTTGGGACGGCACCTGACATGAAACTAGAGTGAAGGGATTGCGAACATTCTTCGCAATCACAAATTGGTGTCTCTGCATCCATGACATAGCCACATTCATGCCACTCACCGACCTATGGCCCCTACACTTACAACTCATCCAATCATCTTCCCATTGTAGAGGTGTACTGGGTTGGTACCCGAACGAATTATGTGTAAATCCCATACTCTCAAAATAAGAACCTGGGAAGGAGAACAAGAAAATTTTGAAAGAAATCCGAGTATCAAAGCGACCCAGAATTGGTAAAGAAGGGTCAAACTAGGAATTTGGAAAATTTCAAGTGGTCAATGAAGATCCCAGAACCATGGAAAAGAACCATGAAGTGAATTGGAGGTGAAGATCAAACCGATTCAGGGTGAACCAGACATGAACTAGATTAAACATGATTGAACCTTGAAGAACTAGTTCAAAGATTCATTTTTCTAGGTAACTTAGGTATATCAATTTGGCGAATTGAAGTCACCATTGGATAGAAAATAAATTTATATGAAATTAGAAATTTTAAAATTTTACAAAACCAGTCAAATTGGGACTAAATGGGTCGATTTTCAATTTGGGTCATCGAACCTAGTTTGATCGAATCAGTCAATGATCCAGCTGATCAATGGAGTGCCTACCAGGTCAGCACTCAATCACCATGCGCGACCAATTAGAGGCTAATTAGAGTGTGACACATTTCCTCAGTTAATGGTCAGATGAACGAAAAGTCATGTCTCCGACGATCGACTAATGGGATAATGACACTTGTCCTCAATTAAAGGCCAACTGGGGAGAAGACTCGTCGGTCGAATTGGCCAATGAGGAGCTGACACATGACAAAGATGCCATGTCAGTAGCCAATAAGGATATCAGAGAAAAGGTCGACCATTTAGAGGTCGACACGTGGCAGAGCCACGTCGGGTGGCCCCCCGCCAATTAGAGGCTAACACGTGGTAGTGGCACTGTGCATCAAGAGGGAAATCAAACTTATTTAAAATAGCCAATCAAATGATGTCGTGTGTCATAGTCAAACAGCTAGTCAAATATGGTCAAGAACCATGTTGGAATGAACATCCAATGGGAGGTTGCCATGTGGCTGGTTAACGAGTCAAAGGATGACTTGAACGCTGAGTGGGAAGCCATGTCAGTGAAGCCAATCAATCATAGTGCACCACGTGACAGCTCACACATGCGAAGCTCGCACATGCACGCATAGTGTCATCTTTAATCACTAAACTGTGTGGATAAGAACGACAGGCTTACTACATCTTCTCCAACGGCCAAAAGATCCTTCCAATATGACATTAAATGGGAGAGATTGGGGCCAAGCGATGGACTAATTAATAGCCCTACCATTTGCTCCCTATATAAAGAGCTCCTCCCCAATCATCCTCCTCATCACTCACACAACTAAAGAAGAAGAAAAACTCCATTTCCCAGCAAGGCACAAACTAGATCTTTGACTTGGGCATTTTCCTCAACCTCTAAAGGCAAATTTGGGTTCCCTAGAATCCTGAGGAAGTCAATACATGACTGCAAACTCCATTCAACTTGAGAATCACTGGAGAAGCACTGGTGAGCTCGCACAGTAACCTCACTCCCTCGACAGTCTGCGACTAAAGTCAATCAAGGTCAATTTGATCCTTAGGCCAACCACGACCAAACCAAGCACTCCAGACCTTCCCTAGAGGACTCTTGACCTTCTTTGAACCATCTAGGTAAGTCCCATCCACAGCTAATCATTGTAATTCACTATTCATAGTGTGTTTTGCATGAAAAAAAATTAAAGAATTTGCACTACTCAGACCACCAATTGAGTCATGGTTTGATCTAGGAAGGATCCCTAAGGAAGAGAGAAATTTAGTGAAAGCAAAAGCTCTGATTACCAGATTCTCATCGATGAGTAAACAAAGCTTTCTCTCTCTAGGACGATTTTTCGGCGAAGCTCCGTTTAAGATCATTTTTAAGTCAAATCTAGTGTTTCAAATCTTGAAATGAATCATGGGACACAGGGAAGGTGATTAGCATCATGTTAGGACTTAAATGGCAAGAATTAATATTGAATTGATGAAATTCAAGTTGGAGGATTAAATTACCATTTTTGGAAAGTTTGGGACTTAATTGTAATTTTTGAAAATTTGGGGGTTTTCTATAATTTATGAGAGATTACTTTCCCAATTGGAAATTTGAGTAAATTAGGAACCCAAATGGAAGATTTGAAAATATTAAGGTCCTAAATCGAAATTTAGGTATAACTTAGGGGCCAAATCATAATTTTGGGTAAATTATGGGTCTTAAGTACAATTACCTTACTTGATAGGACTTAATTGCCCAAATTTATTGTAGGTACGAATAACCTACAAGTTCGTGCAAGAAAAAGGCACTTCCAGCTTGGAAATCCCTGAGCCGACCAAGTCTCGAAATACAGGTTAATGGGATTTTTGACATTGAGATTGAGGATAAGATCATGCTCCTTTTTTAAACTCGATTTTTCAAGAAATATAACCACTTGGCCGTGTGAATATGATTAAACTATTTGGGATTGTATTTTTTATAGTATGAAGCATGCTGTTAGGATAACCCATAAACGGTGTATGGATACATCTTAAGGATTATGGTCTAGTTTGATCGTCAATGCAGGATATGGGTGAGGCCCATGATTGACAATGGTGGGCTTGATCTAGTATTGTGTGAGTGGGCCTAAGACCATAGATTTCTGAAAATGAAATAGGCCCAAGGCCATGTTTTGAAAAATTTCGCAAAAGTGGGCCAAAAGCCAATGGAAACAAGTCGAACCCTGTCGATAAGTTTTATTTAAGATCATGTCAATAATTATCACAATGGGATAATTCTTGTGAAGCTACTATGTGATGTGAATTCGACTAAAGAGACTACGAATTCACAATTCTAATCAACCGAACCTACAATGGAGATGAACAGTTAGTCACCAAATGGGATAAATGATCATTTGAGACTACAAGAGGGCCCAATCACAAGGTTAAGGGGCTAAAAGATTTAAAGATGCTTTATATGGGCTGATTAAAGAGATTGAAGAAAATTCAAGTAGAAGCCCAATAGAAGAGTCCAAGAAAAGTTTCATATTTAATTAATAAGAAGAGATTTATTAATATAATAAATCTTTTAGGATATTAAATAATAATATTAGATATTTAATTAGTCAAGTTCAGATTTTTAAAGTAGTTATCAAAATATCCTAGATATTTAGATTAGATATAGTTGGCATGTAATCATAAGATATATTTTTCCTTGTTTTTAGGCTATTCAGTTGTTATCTATGCATATAAAAGGTATACTCCACAACATTAGAGGAGACAATTTGGAAATTAAATTTTGTGAGGTTTTGTGTTCTTTCTCTCTTGAAATAAAATTTGAACTTGTCAGGTTTTTACCTGTGGCGTTCAAGCAATCAGACTTATCACTCGGGATTTTCTAAGAGTTCTTCCTAGAGGATATGTGTGTGGCATCTACATATCTCATACCTTGTTTCTCACATAAATAATGTATATTTTGATCTTTTCATACTTGCCTTGTGAAAGTCTTGGGATCTTGCCATATTTGGTATAGGGTGTCGTCAGCATATTGGTGAGGTTCACATCATTTGACATTAGAGCACACAGTTGCACGACAAGTTTCATCCTTTTTTTTATATCTGGTTCTTTTGTTTATCTTCTCTACCTATTTCTATTATAGAAAACCAAAAAAAGTCTCATTTTCCTTTATCTATCTTCTTTTTAGTAAGTTAAAAAAAAGCCAAAACAAATTCGTGCCAAAAAAAGAAAAAAAAATTAAAAGTAAATTGTGCAAAAAATAGGCAAAAAAAATAGGGGCACACAATTCTATCTTAATTTATCATTCTTATTAGAGTATATCTCTATCTGAGTTTCCTTCTTATTTTACAATTTGAGTTTATTACTTCATTCCATCTAAGTTTCTTATTTTTATTCTATATCTAAATTTCATTATTATTTCCTATTTAACTGAGTCTATTCGTATCTTTCACTTAAATTCTTTTAGAATTACTTTTTGAAAACCTTATTGATTTGTCTTGATTGTTCCTAAAGTTGAATTGCTTCATAAAAATGATTTGTTTTTAAGTTCAATTAAGATTGAAAGAAGACAAATGAGTGGAAAAAGGCAAGAGTGTTTTGAATCTATAAAAAAAGTCATTTTTGTGTGAAACACAAGTGTTTAAGAGAATCATGTGAAGGAGAGTTGCGAGGTTCTTTTCTTTCTACCAATTGGCAGGATCATAAGGCCCAACGATGGGGAGATACTATGAAAGAAGAGGGTTCTATACAACCCTTTCAAAACCTACAATGGAAAGTAATGAAAAGTGAAATGGAACAAATAGTGAAGTCTAAATTTGAGCCACTTCATACGTGAATGCATCGCTTAGAGGAAGGTGTTAGACGACACTCACATCAACATACTTCCACTGAATGACTATGGAGCATTCAATCTCGATGCTTTGATCCACATGAACTAGGTAAGTTTGATGATATTCAAGTTAATTGCGACAACCTCAAGCTCAATTCCTCTAATCAACATACTACTTGAGACAGATCATGAATTGATGATATCTTGGACAACCAACGTGAGAATTTATTTCATACTTGTTGTTCTATGAAAAATAAGGTTTATTATGTTATCATAGATGTGATAACCTACACTAACTTTGCTAGCAACGAGCTTATGGAGAAGTTGGCATTACATACAATTAAGCATCCAAATCCATATCAAATTCAAAGGGTGAATGATCAACCCAAACTCGAGGTAACCCAACAGGTAATATTGTCATTCTCTATTGGGAAATATCATGATGAAGTATTATGTGATGTAGTACCCATGCATGCATGTCATATTCTATTGAGAGAACCTTGGAAGTTAGACAATCAAGTTACATATGATAGATTAACAGATAGGTACTCATTCGTGATGAATAATATACCAACATCTCTTGTACCTTTGACTTTACAACAAATCTTTCAAGATCAGTTGAAAAAGAAAAAGGCAAATGAAAAGAAAATAGCAGAAAAACAAGAAGAGAGAAAAGGAAAAATTGAAGATGAAGAGAGAAAAGGCAACATTGAAAAATAAGAGAGAAAAATAAGAGTTGAAATTGAAGAGAGAAAAGTCAAAATTAAAAATGAAGAGAAAAAATGCAATGTTGAAAAAGATGAGAGAAAAGCCTTAATAAAAAGAAAAGAGAGTAAAAATAATTTTATGGAGAGAAAAATTTCAGAAATTGTCTTTACAGTACTTGTGTATAAGGATTTATATTTTATTACTAATCAAATTGTCAGATATTTGTCGAGCAGTATTATCACTTTTTTTTTGTAGGAATTCAATTTTATCATTACAAAGAAGATAACTCCTAGTTTGCCATCAGTTCGAGAAATCAAGAATCAAAGTCAAAACCAAGTCCTAAAACTGATGGAAAAGTGATATATACGTACGAGCAAGTGAGCATGTGTCGTACCCATGAAGGATGAAACTTGGCAAATATGCATCAATTATCGAGCCATTGACAATATCACGGTAAAGTATCGACAACATCTTTCTCATTTATATGATATTATTATTGAGTTGTATGGATACTATTTGTTTTCAAAACTTGATCTTAAGAGTGAATATCATCAATTTCAAATTAAAGTAAAAGATGATTTGAAAACAGGAATTGAAACAAAACCAGGTCTTTATGATTGGTTAGTTGTGATTTTTGGATTGACTAATGTCTCTAGCACTATCATGAGATCAATTAACCATATCTTGCATGTTATCATTTTAAAGTTTGACTATATATATTTTGATGACATCCTAGTATATGATAAGATCTTAGATGAACTTGTGGAATATTTGAAAATTATGTTAGAAGTTTTAAGGAAAGGTAAGTTGTTTGAGAATTTTAAGATATTTATCGCTTGTTTGAATAAGCTTGTATTTGCTAAAAATGTGGTAAGTTTTAAAGGGATTTCCATTGACAAGGACATTAAGGTAATTTGAGATTGGCAAATACCTTATTTGGTAAGTCAAAAAAGAAGATCAATTGCATATTATAATGAAAAGTTCAACAAAGTAGCCTTCAAGCTGAACGAGTGTCATGCAAGGTGGGTTGATTTCATCAAAATATTTTCTTACGTGATAAAGTGTAAGAAAGGTATAAAAATGTAGTTGTTGATACATTATTTGAAAGGTACGTTTTGCTTACAATCATTTATAATAAATTGCTTAGTTTTTCTTAGAATACTTTGTTGGATACAAAACTTCTATATTCAACTGCATGTTTACCACATGTTGTTTTTGCTTATAATTGTTATATTTGTTTAGTGACTAAGTTATCACCATTAGAGTTTATCTATGGTTTTAATCCATTAGATAAAAAATGACAGACTCAAGAAAATATTAATATAGCAAACAAGAGTTTCAAGAAGGTTGTTTTTGATACAGGGATTTGGATTAGCCTACATTTGAGGGATTATTTAAAGTGTTAAAACTCAATAGTAATAATTACAATAGGAAGTTATCTGACAAATATACTATTAGTTATAGCATAAATATTTCTAATTTAATGTATTTTGATGTAGGTGATGAAGGAACAGAAGATTTTAGGACAAATCATTTTCAAGAGGGGGAGAATCATGTGAATTCAACTAAAGAGACTACAAATTCACAAGTCCAATCAATCAAACTTGCAATGGAGCTGAACAGTTTATCACCAAATAGAATAAATGATCATTTGAGACTTCAAGAGGGTCCAATCACAAGGTTAAGGGGCTAAAAGATTCAAAGATGGTTTATATGAGTTGATTAAATAGATTGCATAAAATTCAAGTAGAAGCCCAATAGAAGAGCCTAAGAAAAGCCCAAGAAAAGGTTCATATTTAATTAATAAGGAGAGATTTATTAATATAATAATTTTTTAGGATATTAAATAATAATATTAGATATTTAATTAGTCAAGTTGATATTTTTGAAGTAATTATTAAAATATCCTAGATATTTAGATTAGATATGGTTGGAATGTAACCATAAGATATATTTTTCCTTGTTTTTAGGCTATTCAGTTGTTATCTATGCCTATAAAAAGGTTACACCCTTTTGGGCTAGTTGCACAAATATAAAGATTTCAAATCAAAATACCTTTGTATGTGATTGCAATCATACATAACCAAAGAGACGACCAGTTCGGGGTATTATTGGTTCTAAGGGCTATTGGATAACAATGGTGTTATAAAGGTAGAAAACACTATTCTAATATATCTAGAAGTTGTGGGAGCTTCATGCAAATTGAGATCGAGGGGGTGGAAGCGTGAGGTCTCACCCCTACAATTGGGGCTTTAGAGTATCGATAAGTATAGGGATTTGGGCATTGGTGCTCACTTAGATAATTGGTCGAGGTTGTAGCCTCACACCAATTTGGTAGAGGTTGTAGCATCTCACCAAGATGGACGGTAAAATCGCTTTGGGCTACAAGTGGAATAAATCGAGATTGTAGCCTATGAGGGTTTGTTCTACGACTGTTTGATCCCTTTACTCACCACCTCTAATGTGAAACCCATCCTCTTGGACCAAGGAAATAAAAAAAAGAATTGGCAAATTTCATGAGAAAATTGAGTCAATTAATGAACTAAAAATAGTATATAAAGGGTTAAAATGAGAAAACCGAGTCAATTAATGAACTGAAAATAGTATATAAAGGGTTAAAATGGGAAATTGGAAAATTCCAAGTGACCAAAAAGTCATAAAAATCATGGGGAAGGACCATAAGGTGAATTGGATAGAAAAATCGGACTTGAACTGGATTGAACCATGGTGAACCAGTTCAAAGATTCATTTTTTTAGGTTGCTTAAAAATATCAAATTTGAAAATTGAAGCCACCATTAGGTAGAAAATGAATTTAAAAATTTTAAATTTTTAGAAAACCGGTCGAATCGGGCCTGAACCAGCCGATTTTCGAATTCGGGTCACTGAACCCGATTGGATCAAACTGGTCAATGGTCAAGCCGGTCAATAGACCAGAACGATCAACCGGTCCAAATTTCTTAAATTCCTATCTCTCAATGATATGATCTTGCTAGGAAGATGACCCCAAGGAAATTAACCAAACAAAACCCACACTACCATAGAAACTAGGGAAATTTTCCATTTCAGTTAAGGAAATTGAATGAGTGAATTAAGAAACCTAGAAGGACTCTTAGAATGACCCTTAGCAAAGGAGACTCAACAAGAAAAAAAAAAGAACCATCAAGGTGTTCATACTCAAGGACGGCAAAGCATCAAGTCACCAGCAACCCTAGAATGGCCCCGCAATGCTTGAAGTAAAGTAGGAACCACAATGATTCACGCCTGAGAATA
This sequence comes from Trapa bicornis, assembly GCA_030064425.1. Taxonomy (NCBI): domain Eukaryota; kingdom Viridiplantae; phylum Streptophyta; class Magnoliopsida; order Myrtales; family Lythraceae; genus Trapa; species Trapa bicornis. The sequence goes on along the minus strand of CM057761.1, from coordinate 7,979,172 downwards.
ACCATTACATATGTGAAATATGGGGACACTACGTGAAGAATTGTCCAACCCTACTAAGGAAAAGCACCAAGATAATCTGTTATAGGTATAAGGGAAATAGGACACGTAAAGAAGAACTGTCCCACACCTCATAGATTTAGGGCAATACCTTTTGAAAAGTCACGAAAAACATGAAGGACTGGTGACTAAAACCATGAAGTAGGGTAACATTTTGCAAGGAGGTCAAGAAATGGTGAGGTAAAGTGAAGTTTAAACTCATTCTTAAGAAGATCAAACAGAGAGGGATATCATAATAATAGAGGTAAGGTACATTGAAAGTACACCTAGAACACCCTCAGGAGGGACAAACACGAAAAATGTCCTTAAAAAACTCTAAGGTAGGACATAGTGAAGAAGAGAAGAAATATGCTATGAAAGAGAACATTGGAAGGATGCATATGACTAAGTACCCCTTGAAGGGATCATTGATGGGTGGATGGTCATGACGTGGAGTGTAAGGAACCCCCTTAATTAAGAAATTTTCCAAGTAAGGATGTATTAGGATGACCTAGCGTGACTTGCTTGGAGAAAAACAGAAGAGCCAAATAACTACTCCAGGAGAACCTAGTAGAAAGGAGACAATTAACGAACTAGCCTTCGGGAGAACCATGGATTTAAACCGTGACAAAGAAGGGAGAAGTGAAAAGGCCAAAACATTGGATAAGAAGGATGAAGGAAAATCATTCAAAGAAATCAATGGCCAAGACCAGATTTACAATTAAAAGTCTTGAGATGGTTAAGTGAGCCTCATGAAGGATGATCAAGAGATTTTGAAACCAGGAGGATGTGAACTCTTCTTAAAAGGAAATAGAACCTGATGAAGAGGGATTTGGAAATGAATTTGTAAATAAAATGCATGTTATGATGAAGGGAACTCAGGGAAGCATAATAGGAGGAATCCAATGAGTAAGCAAAACCCAAGGAATGGGTGAGTCAGAAGATATCATCAAAAAATGTTGTACAAGTAAAAAAGGGGTGGACTGGCCATAAAAAAGGGAATAGTATAAAGTACATCTAAAGAATCTTGGAGGGGTAAGTCTCTTGTTGAGAAGTGACTAAAGTAAACGATTTCTAACATCAAGACTAGTTGTGGTCTACGCTCACTTGATATAGGCTAAAAAGAGTATGGCTAAGCATAAGGTGGAATGCATTAAATAAGACCAATAACCAGAAGTCTCACAGATAAGGAATGAGGAAAGGAATGGGAATCTTAAGACAATGGAAGATTAAAGGCGGGCAAATACCTGATATAGAAAAGAGTGTGAAGAAAGGAACAAAAAACCCAACAAGGAATGATAAAAAGGTAGAGCATGTAGCTCCTAAGATGGGAGTCTCTATTGTGAGGGACATAGTAGAGAACAAAACAGGAAGAAGGGAACCTTCCCAAGCAAATGAATCGACACATAGACCAAAAGTGATTAATTTAGAATGAAGAATCATGAAATGATCACGAGTAAGTAAAAGTGAATTAAGGAAAAAGGAAAAATCCTTAAATAAAGAATGCCAAGGACTTAAGAAGGAAAGAATCCCAACTTGTCGGTAAACCATTGGGAAACCAAATCATTAGAACTGGAAAGACTTAATAAGGAAGTTGAGAAAGGACGAGTGGGTAAGGAGAACCGACATGGTTATATAAATTGATTGGATAATGGTAAAGGTAGTCAGGGAATACTACCAAAAGAAAAGAGGGATGAAGTTATACAATCCCTGAGAGGTTGGAAAGTTGGGAACAAACCTAAAGGAGGTGTTCTAGAAATCTAAAGGATATAGAGACAAGATCTAGAAAATGTCATTATGTAAGGGGCATGTAAGCCCAATAGTCTTGAGGAAAACATGACTCAAAATAAGGAAGAGTCAGTTAGTAAGCATGACAAGGTCAAACATAAAATTTTGACTAAAATTGTAATGAACAACGGATGAAGGAAGAGTCGAAATAGGATGAAAATGTGATAACAAGGAAACTCGTGAAAATAAGTATGTAACACTCTAAAGAACATCGAGCTAAGGGTCTCAACGACCAAGATAATAACTAGACATGGGAACAATTGGGTATTTTGGAACTCCCGATTTTGAAATCTTAAGTAAAGAATCTTGAGATGGAGAAATTATACTTTAAGGAATGAAGGATGTGAATTGAAGGATATGACTCTAAACATTCCAGTGAGATATAAATATCTAAAGTAAGCTCCATGGAATGAGAAAGTGATGCGAAGGAAAAGAGAACCTTAAGCGTATGTGATATAAGGGATAAATGTAAATAACTAAGAAGGTTGTATATCAATAAACTACAAGTTGATATCAAAGGGAAGTTCTTTCCAGTGCAAAGTACGTTGAACAAGTTTTGGGGACATAACTCCTAAAAGGAGGGGAGAGTTGTAAACCTCGCTCTTTGGAGTTAAGGAAAACCGAGAAAAGAACCAGCCAAATTGAGTGAGAAAACTGAATCGGTTCACAAACCCGATTATCAGGAAACAAGCAATTTGGGAAATTTACAACTCCCGAGTGACCCAAAGGGTTCATAAAACCTTGGAAAAGAACCTTAGGACAAATTAGAAGAGAAAAACTAAACCGGTTCAGATGAACCGGATCCAACTGTAATGAACTGGTTTATGAATCGAGTCGTTTCATGAACCGGAACTGATAGAGAAAGGGAAAACTGGGAAAATTATGGAGCCCGAGTGACCTAAATAGCCACAAAAGTCGAAAAAAAGAATTTAGGATAAATTAGAGATGAAAACCAAACTGGTTTAGGTGAACCGGATTGAATCGGTTTGGACCGGTTTGAACCACTATTGAACCAGGAGCTAAATTCATTTTTCTAGGTGGCTTAGAAAATTCAAATTTGAGATTTGAGGCCACCACTGGATAGAAAATGAATTTAGAAATTTTTAGATTTGAAAATTTTAGTCAAATTAGGGGTGAACCAGCTAGTTTAAGATTTGAACCCGGTTCGAACCGGTTTGGAACAGTGTCGTCTTCTTCCTTCAGATGACAGCACTGTTCACTCGTTAGAAAATCACACAGCGCTGGTGAAGCTGAAAAGTCTCCGACCAGGGAGTTTCAGGCATTGAATTACCGCCATTAAGCTGTCAATCAGATGGCCAAGACTGAGCTTCCTATATAAAGAGGCCCTCCTCATTCATCCTCTTCACACTTGAAAACTCCATTCTCTCTCAGTTGCTCAAATTTTTGGCAATGCTTGAATCAGAGCTCCGATATAGGGTCTTTTCTAAGTCAAAGAAGGCATGGTCAGGTTCTTTAGAACTTGGGAGAAGTCAGCTACACACCTATAGTCTCAATTTGCTCAGAGAGTAGTTGGAGGAACGCTGGCGTGATTGAACAGTGAAGCAGCTCCGACAGACTAAAGTTGCCCTATTTTGTCTAAGCTAAAATCAACCAATTCAAGCCATTCTCAGGCCAAACCTATCCCTCCCAACACCTCAATGGCCCTCCTACAGCTGAATTAGAGTTGAAAGGTAAGCCAATTCGGCTCCCCTCTGTAATTTCCTACCAGTGCTAGAGAGAGAACCGACAAAACTGCGATGATAAAATTCTCACTCAATTGGGCATCAATTGATGCAATTCTTGATCATAGGAGTAACCTTAGGAATGAGCTATCTTTTCAGATCGAAAGCTCGGACCGTCGTGCCTCCAATGGTAAGCTTTTGGAGTTTTCTCTCTCTAAGTCCAGTTTTCCAGCGAAGCTCCGTTTAAACTCATTTTGGCACCAAATTGTGCGATTCAAAGTGCAATTGAATCATATCAAGGTGTAGGAACTCCAATCTAACTTCAATTTTAACAATTAAACTCATTTGATTGGTTAATTTGATGAAAACAAATTCAGCAGAGTTAGAATATTGAAATTGGGTGAAAAACTAGGGGGAAATTTGGGAATTTCGAAAATTCAAGGAACTAAAATGTAATTTCATAAAATTGAGGGCCAATTGGGCATGATAAAGATGCTGGATAGAGGTCCAATTGGGCAAATTTTTTAATTTTAAGGCTAAACTTACCATTTTTGTAAAGTAGAGGCAAAAAGGTAATTTTGGAAAAGTTGAGGATCAAAATGGAAATTTGGGAAATTAAACTCCTTTTTGTGAATTTTAATAAATTGAGGTCCCAAGGTGAATTTTAAAAGTTTCAGAACTCAATTTGAGGAAAAACTGGCATTAGGGACTTAATGTTAAAAAAATAACCTTAGGGACATAATTACAAATAAAGGAAAAGTTTAATTTTCTCATTAATTTGGGATGAATGAAGGCTATTAGGCCAAAGGATAATGAACAAGAGTGTTCATATCATGTATGAACATGAAGTACCGGGAATGCCAACTAAGATAAGTTTGAGTAAGGATAACAAGTCTGCTAAGAGGATATTCACTACACTATCGGGTGAGTGGGATATTTAATATCATACCCGTTTGGGATGACAAGCACCTTGAAAATGAAAACCCACTACTAAGTGGTATTTTAATTATCACACCTAAGAGGAGTGATTTGGAAATCACACGAAAAAACTACTTACCGATTGTAAGTAGATCATACTCGGTTGGTATGATGAAACTTCCTCGAAGGAAGTGGAAAACCCGCTTATCGGTTATAAGCGGAGATGTCCTCATACTCGGTTGGTATGATGGATTGTTGAAAAGTATATATTGCTGGAAGTGCTCTCCTATGACTGTGTGCCACTGCTTAAACATTTTGGGAGATCTTCTCGATGGGAACTCGAATAGTTTATATAGGCCAGAGGCCTCGGTTTTGGAACTTGGGGGCTAATATGCCCGATTTTGAAAATCTCGAACAGTGGACCCTATGCCAACTTGCACAAGTAGAACCTCATAAATAAATTAGTTATTTGGCCATGGTACCGAGACAGGACCGACATACTTAATGGACTAGTGTCGGTGCGACATGAGAGGTTTTCGGACTAGTCGAGACAAACAGTTGCAGGTCTAGTTTAGGGTTGGGGCTGTTGGACCAGTGGCACCACAGATTATATGGCATTATATGAAAAACTATTGATTATGCATGCACTATGTTACGGGACCTTCAAGACGCCCAAGAGGGGTAGTGATGCATCCCAGGGCTCTCGGCAACCTAGTGGATATAAGGGTAGTTAGTCGTACCAGAAGTCTTGCGAAGCTTGGAGTAGCTTCAAGTGCATGAGACTGGGGTGGAGACAGGATGAGGTCTTTGTCCTCATATGGACACAAAGATTTGTTATGGGATTGAGGGTCGGATGTCATGAACATCCATTCATTCTCAAGGTAGAAGTGGACGTGATTCTATTTAGGTGGCTGGTAAAGTCGCTCCAACACCACAAGTGGGTTCAGTAGACGGGTTGGCCTGTGATTGCATGTTTTACCTTAATGATAAAGGATATGTGTTGGGTAATGACACACCGTGGTTAATAAGAAATGGTGATAAAACCAGAATTTGAAATGAAAAGTTTTTAAAAGAGAATAAGGAGTCTCACACACTCCAAATCAAACATTTTTCCTAAAAGTTAAATTTTGAAAACCCATTCACTAAGTCGTTTTACTCACCCTCTCCCTTATATCTCTTTTAGGTAATCCGAGAAAGCCTATGTAAACCCAACCCTTTTGAGTTAAGGAAAATCGGGAAATGAACCAGTGAAAGTGAGTAATAAAATTGAACCGATTCACAAAACCGTTTATTGGGGAACGGGCAAATTAGAGAAATTTCAAATCCCTTATAACCCAAAGAGATTTATAAACCTTGGGAAGGAACCTTAGAACAAAATGGGGGAGAAAAACCAGTCCAGTTCGGGTGAACCGGACCCGAACTGGATTAAACCAGTTTAAGAATCGAGTCAGTTTATGAACCAGAACCGATAGAGAGATGGTAAATTGGAAATTTTATGGACCCTAAGTGACCTAAGGAGTCATAAAAGTCATGAAAAAGGACTTTAGGGTGAATTGGAGATGAAAAACAAACCTGTTCAGGTGAATCGGATCCGAACCGAATTGAATCAGTTTGGAACGGTTTGAACAACTATTGAACCAAATTCTATATTCATTTTTCTAGGTGACTTAAAAAATTCAAATTTGAGATTTAAGGATAGAAAATGAATTTAGAAATTTTTAGATTTGAAAATTTCGGTTGAATGGGGGGTGAACCGGCCAGTTTAAGCTTCAAACCCGATTCGAGCTAGTCCGGTCCGGTTCGGAACAGTGTCATCTTCTTCATTTAGATGACAACACTGTTCACTCGACGGAAAATCGAATCAGCACCAACGAAGAAGAAATGTCTCCATTCAATACGTTTCTAGCCATCAAGGCCTGTCATAAAGGTGCCAAACGGACAGTCGACAAGTCCCCGAGCTTCCTATATAAAGAGCCCCTCTCCATTCATCCTCTTCACACATGAAAAGCTCACTCTCTCCAATTGCTTTGTTTTTCAACGAAGCTCAAACCAAAGCTCCGATATAGGGTCATTTTTTAGCCAAAGAAGGTGAGGTCAAGTTCCTTAGAACTGGGGAGAAGTCAACTACACGGTTGTGATATCCATTTGCTCCGAGGATCGTTGGAGAGGCGCCGACGTGATGGAACAATGAAGCAACTCCAGCGGACCAAAGTTGCCCTATTTTAGCCAAGTTGAAATTGGCCATTTTGAGCCCTCCTCAAGCCAAACCAAACCCTCCCAACACTTCCTCATCCCTCCCACGACCGAATTAGAACTGAAAGGTAAGCCAATTAGGCTCCCCTCTGTAATTTCCGACCGATGCTAGAGAGAGAACCAGTAGAATTTAGATGATGAAATTCTAACTCAATTTTGCATCAATTGATGCAATTCTTGATTATAGGATGAACCTTGGGACGAGAGCTATCTACCCAGATAGAAAGCTTAGGCTACCACAGTCTCACTAGTGAGAAATCGAATCTTTCTCTCTCTATAGAGTATTTTCCGGTGAAGTTCTATTTGAGCTCGTTTCGACGTCAAAACTTGCAATTCAAAGTGATATTGAATCGTATGAAGATGTAGGATCTCAATTTTAACTTCAATTTCAACAATTGTATGTGTTTGATTGATCAATTTGATGAAATCAAATTCGACTGTGTTAAGGAGTTGAAATTGGGGGAAAAATTGGGGATTTTTTAAAATTTAAAGGATTAAAATACAATTTTATAAAATTGAGGGTCAATTGGGCATGATACAAATGTTAGAGGGCCAATTGAGGAATGTTTAGAATTTTTAGGGTGAAACTTACCATTTTTGTAAAGGAAGGGAAAATGGTAATTTTGGAAAAGTTGGGGGACCAAATTGGAAATTTGGGAAACTAAACCACTTTTTGTGAAATGGAATAAATTGTGGTCCTATGATAAATTTTAAAAGTTTCAGGATTCAATTTGAAGAAAAATCGACATTAGGGACTTAAAGTTAAAGAGTAACTTTTGGGACCTAATTGCAAATAAATGAAAGTTTGGTTTTCTCATTCATTTGGAATGAATGAAGGCTATTAGGCCGAAGGATAATGAACTGAGATGTTCATATCGTGTAGGAACACAAAGTACCGGGAACGCCAGCAAGGACAAGCTCACGTGAATACAAAGAATCGGTTTAGTAGAATTCACTATATTAACGTGTGAGTGGGATTTCATGTCATACCCGGTTGGGGATGATAAGTAACTCGAAATGAAAACTCACTACTATGTGGTATTTTAAACATCAATACTTAGAGAAGTGATGTAAAAAACATGCGGAAAAACTACTTACTGGTTGTAAGTAGATCATACCCGGTTGGTATAATGAAACTTTCTCGAAGGAAGTTGAAAACCTGTTCATCAGTTATGGTCGGTATAACAGACTGTTGAAAACATATTTTTGTTGGAAGTGCTCTCCCCTGACTATGTGCCAATGCTTAAACGATTTGGGAGACTTCTTAACGTGAGCTCGAATAGCTCTTATAGGCCGGGGGCCTCAGTTTTAAAACTTGGGGATGATCTACTTATCATACCCGGTTGGGGATGATAAGTAACTCGAAATGAAAACCCACTACTATGTGGTATTTTAAACATCACAACTTAGAGAAGTGATGTAAAAATCATGCAGAAAAACTACTTCCCAGTTGTAAGTAGATCATACCTGGTTGGTATGATGAAACTTCCTCGAAGTTGAAAACATGTTCATCAGTTATGAGCGGAGATGTCCTTATACCCGGTCGGTATAACAGACAGTTGAAAACATATTTTTGTTGGAAGTACTCTCCCCTGATTGTGTGCCAATGCTTAAATGATTTGGGAGACCTTCTTAACGTGAGCTCGAATAGCTCGTATAGATCGGGGGCCTCATTTTTAGAACTTGGGGGCTATTATGCCAGATTTTAAAAATCTCAAACAAGTGGGCCATAGGCTAGTGGGCACGAGCAGAAGCTCGTAAACAAACATGAGATATGTGGCCTAAAACTTTAATAAATGAATTGTTTGGCTATGGTACCAAAACAGGACAGACATATTCAGTCAACTAATGGCAGTGCGACATGATCGATCTCCGGACCAGTCAAGACAAATAGTTGCAGGTTGAGTTGAAGGTCGGGGGCCATTGGACTAATGGCACCACAGATTACATGGCATGATAAGAAAATACTGTTTATGCATACACTATGATTACGGGGTCATCAAGACGCCCATGAGGGGTAGTGATACGTTCTAAGGGCCCTGGATGACCTCGTGAGTATAAGGGCAGTTCATCGTACCAGGTGATCGTGCAAAATTTGGTGTAGCACCAAGCGCATGAGATCGAGGTGAGGACGGGATGAGGTCTCTATCCTCATACATACATGGAGAATCGATTTCAGGATTGATGGTCAGATGTCACATACATCCAGTCATTCTCAGGGTAGAAGTGGACGTGCTTCTATCTAGGTGGCTGGTAAAGTCGCTCTGACGCCACAATTGGGTTTAGTGGACATACTGGCCTGTGAATGTGTGTAAGACCTTCATGATGAAGGATATGTGTTGGGTGATGACACACCGTGATTAATAAGAAATGGTGGTAAAAATCGAGATTTGAAATGAAAGGACTTTTGAAAGAAAGGAGTCTGGCACACTCCAATACAAATCTTTTTCCTAAAAGTTAAAAGTTTTGAAAACTCATTCACAAAGTAGTCGTACTCACCCCCTCCCTTATACCCTTTTAGAAAATTCTGGAAAGCATATCCTTAAAGACCAACAACTAAGAAGCATGTGAGACAGGTATGATAAATTTAAATTTTTATGCGGCACACTCTATATAAATGTTTTTCTTAAAAGTTAAAAGTAGACCTTTGAAAACCCATTCACTAAGTAGTCATACTCACCCCCTCCCTTATATCCCTTTCAAGAAATCCCGAAAAGCCTACCCTAAAAGACTATCAACTAAGATGCCTATAAGACATGTATGTAAAGTTTAAAATTTCATGCAGTTTTGATTATGCTATTCCAGGAAATGGTGCAAGTTTAAAGGACGCCTTGGTCTTTACGGTTTATAATAAGGAGAAACCCTTTAATAAACCGGGAGAGTGGCGTGTTATTCATGGGGATCCAACCAAATCAGGTCGGTGCATGACATCTTAAGTTAAAAAAGGAGGAAACTCCTCTTGAACTAGTGGAGCGGTGGGTTGTTCACAAAGATCCGACCAAACCGGGTTGGGGCGTGACAAGCCTTGGACCCACTTCATGAGTTTTTCAAAACTAGGCCTTGAGCTCTATAACTTCAAAATCGAGGCTTCTGACCTATTGGAGCTGTCTCGGTCCTAATAAAAAGAAAGTCTCCCAAATAGTTTAAGCATTGGAACATAGCCAAGAGAGAACATTTCTAGAAAATAGTTTTTAAGTTCAAAATTCACTTATCATACCAATCGGGTATAATGATAGAAAATTCCTACTCAAAGTGGTTTTTCATTTTAAAATGGTGTTCACCACCCCAACAGAGTATGATTTGTAAATAAGCCCACACAAAAGTGGTAAATAGGTTTTTAGCTTTAAAATGTGCTCATCACCCCAACCGGGTATGATGTAAATGTGCTCACTCATTTAATGACTATGACGTGTTCATCCCCAATCGGTTTTCCGAGTCCAAGTCTTGCTCCCCTTGCTCACGTTCTAGTCCCAAGTGCCCCCACACAATTTGGATATCCTTATCAGAAAGGGTTTGGCATGAAAGCCTTCTTGTGCTCACGTATTGGCAACTAGGCCCTAATTCTTGGTTTTATTACACTTAGGTCCCTAAAGTTCATACTCTTTGACATTATGCCTGTCATGCCCCTACCCGGTTTGGTCGGATAAGATCAACCCGCCGCTCTCCCGATTTATTAAAGGGTTTCCCCTTATTGTAAACCGTAAAGAGTAAAGCGTCTTTTATACCAATAGGTATAAGGACATCTCCGTTCATAACCGATGAACGGGTTTTCAACTTCCTTTGAGGAAGTCTCATCATACCAACCGGGTATGATCTACTTACAACCGATAAGTAGTATTTTCGCAATATTTTCACATCACTTTCTCTAAGTGGTGATGATTAAAATACCACTAAACAGTGGGTTTTTATACCGAGGTACTAATCATCCCCAACCGGGTATGATATATATAATCCCACTCACAACCAGTAAGTGGTTTTTAATTTTAACTTGTGCTCATCATCCCAATTGGATATGATATTAGTAAACCCACTCACCCGTTAATGACGTGAATTTCACTAGACCGGTTCTTGGTATTCACGTGAGCTTGTCCTTGCTGTCATTCCCGGTACTTCATGTTCCTACACGATATGAACATCTTGGTTCATTATCCGACCTAATCACCTTCATTCATTCCAAATGAATGAGAAAGTCAAACTTTCATTTATTTGCAATTAGATCCCTAAAGTTATTTCTCTTTAACATTAAGTCCCAAATGCTGGTTTTTCCTCAAATTAGGTCCTGAAACTTCTAAAATTTATCATAGGACCTCAATTTATTCCATTTCACAAAAAGGGGTTTAATTTCCAAAATTTCCAATTTGGTCCCCCCAACTTTTCCAAAATTACCATTTTGCCCTTCCTTTACAAAAATGGTAAACTTTGCCCCAAAAATTTCAAAATTCCTCAATTGGTCCTCCAACATTATTTTCATGCCCAATTGACCCTCAATTTCATAAAATTTCATTTTGGTCCTTTGAATTTCGACAATCCCCAATTTTCCCTCAATTCCAACTTCTTAACACAACTGAATTTGATTTTATCAAATTGACCCATCAAACGTTTCCAATTGTTGAAATTGAAGTTGAAATTGAGTTTCTACATGTTTATACGATTCTTTAGAAATGTGAATCGCAAGTTTTAACGTTGGGATGAGCTCAAATGGAGCTTCTCCAAAAAATGAACTATAGAGAGAGAGAGCTTCGATTACTCACCGGTGAAGGCACAGTGGTTCGAGCTTTCAATCTAGACAGATAGCTCTCATCCTAAGTTTCATCCTAGAATCAAGAATTGCATCAATTGATGCGGAATTGGATTAGAATTTTGTCATTGAAATTCGGTCGACTCTCTCTCTAGCACCGATCAAAAATTGTAAAGGGGAGCCAAATTGGCTTACCTTTCGGTCCTAATTCGGTCGTGAAAAGGATGAGGAAGTGTTGGGAGGGCTTGAAACGGTCGATTTCAGCTTGGCTGAAATAGAGCAGCTTCGGTCCGTCAGAGCTGCTTCACTATTCCATCATGTCGGCGCTTCTCCAATGATTCTCGGATTGACTGGAGTTTGCTATTAGATAGTTGTCTTCTCCCCATTTCTAAAGAGCTCGACCTCTCTTTCCGAGGCTAAGAAAAATGTTTAAGTTGAAACTCTAGTTCAAGCTTCACCGAGAAATGGAGCAGTAGAGATAGGGAGATAAGTGTTCAGGTGTGAGGAGAATGAATGGGGATGACCTCGTTTGCATAAAAAAATTTTAACCAAATTTTGGGTTACAAAAAAATTATACTTCCTAGGAGGTTCCCCATCCTCACACTACTCTCAAGTGAGCACACTTAACTTCAAAGTTCTTATGGAATCTCATTCACCTTAACAAATTTGGTTTTTGTTTTTTATTTTATCTTAAGTTTCTTTTCTAGGGTTTAATGAACCCTTTGGATCACCCAGAAGTTGTAAATTTCTAAATTGCTTGTTCCTATATGATCGGGTTTGTGAACTAGTTCGGTTTTCTCACTCGGTTTTACCGGTTTCCTTCCCGGTTTTCCTTAGCTCAAAAGGGCGGGGTTTAAAATGTCCCTAGTGCTCAATTATCCCCAATTTAAGTCACAAGGATTTCCAATATCCTCCTTGGGTCCTTAATTTTCTTCAGAATTGTAATCAGAACTCAATCTTTTCCAAATTTCTAATAGGTCCCTCAAATTTTAAAAAATTACCGATTGGCCCCAAACTTTCCAAAAATGGCCAATTGGTCCCAATTCATTAAACAATGACCAATTGGTCCTCCAATACCTTTCTTTTTGCCAATTTACCCTCAATTTTGGAAAAATTGCACTAAGGTCCTTCAATTATTTGAAATCCCCAAATTTCCCCAAATTTTTCCACCAATTGCACCCCTTTCTATTGACCAAATTTGATTTCTTCAATTTGGCCTTTCAAATGGGGTTAAATGCTCTAATTCATGATGTCAATCATTCCCTTCACTTCCATACAATCCGATTGAGCTTTGAATTTAGGTTTGAAACGAGCTCAAAAGGAGTCTCGTCGGAAAACTGAAGGTAGTTAGAGAAAGCTCTGAGAACTTACTATCGAGGTGTGACAATCTGACCTCTTGAAATAGGAAGGTAGCTCTCGTCCTCAGGGTCCTTCTAGGATCAAGAATTGCTACAATTCATGTTTTGATTAGTGGGAATTTGGTTAATGAAATTCAACATTTTCTCTCTCTAAAACTGAATTGCTTCGATGAAGAAGAGTTGAATTGGCTTACATTTTTCCTCTCGGAAGGTCGTGTGATGGTTGTGGGGCTAAGGGATGACTCGATTCGGTCATAGGAGGTCTGAATTGGCCGAATTCAGATTGGGCAAAACAGGGCAGCTTTGGGACCGCGAAGCTGCTTCACTATTTGGGATCGTCGACGCTTCTCCAACGATCCTCGAGTTGAGTGAAGGTGGTCGTCAAGTAGCTGACTTCCACCAGAGTTTGTAGGACATGAATTTTCCTTCGGCGATTGAGAGAACTTTGAAACCCTTGCGCTCAGACCAAGGAAACTGACAAAAGTACCAGCAATTGTTTTTTAGAAAACTGAGTCAATTAATGAAGCAAAAATAGTAAAGAAGGGTTAAAATGAGAAATTGGAAAATTCCAAGTGACCAAAAAAGTCATAAAAATCATGGGGAAGAACCATGAAGTGAATTGGATGATAAAACCAGACGGATTTGGGGTGAACTAGACTAGAACTGGATTGAACCATGGTGAACTGGTTCAAGGATTCATTTTTCTAGGTGGCTTAAAAATGTCAATTTAAAAAATTGAGCCTGCCATTAGATAGAAAATGAATTTAGATGAATTTACAAATTTTAAAATTCAGAAAACTGGTGGAATTGGGCTTGAACCAACTGATTTTTGAATTCGGATCACCAAACCCGGTTGGACCGGATCAGTTAACGGTCTAGCCAGTCAACGATCTAGCCAATCAACATACTTGACTGGTCAATGGTTAGCGAACACCCAGTCAACAGCCACGTAGACACAAGCAGCCAATAGGAGGCTACCACTTGTTTGGTCAACGGTCAGCTGATGACTAGTGAGCCTGCCACGCAGACACGGGCAGGCAATGGGAGGTTACCACTTGTCCGATCAACGGCTGAGTGGGACTGCTACATTAGAATATTGACCAATCATAGTGCACCACATGGCACGCCAGCAACGTCATTGTCTTCTTCCTCAGCCAGCTGATAGAAAGGGCAGAGAGAGAGGAGGGTGATTCCACTAGCGACCCGGGAAGAGCTCCCGTATGACCGCCAATGGCTGAGTCGGAGGTCGAGTCCTATGTCGGTCGGTAGCCTGGTGTGTTGTCGAGCTCCCTATATAAAGAGCACCCCTCCATTCATCTTCCCCATCCCATAAACCAGCAAAAAAGGTGAATTGTCCCATTTTCTAATAAACAGCAAACCAGAGCTTTGACAACGCAATCTTTCTCAACCTCTGAAGCTGCATTCAGTGTCCTTAGAATTGAGAGGAAGTCCTCTACCCAGCTACACCCTCCCTTTAGCCCGAGGACCACCAAAGAAGAGTGGGGAACCTTGCACAATACTGCCGCTCCTCGACGGTCAGCAACCGGAGCTGCTCGAGCTCTAGTTGAGCCATCTCCCCACCAACTCTAGCCAAACCAAGCCCCCTAGACCACATTCGGAGGTGCCCCGACCATCCATGAGCTGTGATGGTAAGTCCCCTCCGTTGCCCTTTGCTGGAAAATATTGTTCACAGTACGATTATGCTAAAATGTTAAATTGAGAAATTCGCACTACTTAGGCCACCAATTGAGGTGTAGTTTGATCCAGGAAGGATCGCTCGGAGGAGAGCAATTCAGTGAAAGCTAGAGCTTTGGTCATCGGACCCTCACCGGTAAGATATAAAAGCTTTCTCTATCTAGACTAAGTTTTTCAATGAAGCTTCGTTTGATCCCATTTTTTAGCCAAATGAAGCGTTTCAAATCATAAAATAATGAGGGAGACATATGGAAGATGATTTAGATAATGAACGGGAACAATTTACCAAGTTTTTAGGATCAATTGAACGAAATGATAATTTGGGGACCAAATTATAATTTTTAAAAATTAGACAATTTGAGGATTTTTGGAATATTGGGGAGCGAATTGTATTTTAAGGAAAATTGGGGCATTTCATGAAATTAACTTCCAATTGGGCAATTGGATGAAATGGAGGGGCAATTGGAAAATTTTGAGAAATTAAGGGCCAATTGGCAATTTTTGGGAAATTAAGGACCAATTGGAAATTTTTGGGAAATTAAGGACCAATTAGCAATTTTAGAAAAATTAAGTGCCAATTGGTGATTTTGGAAAAATTAAGGACCCATGAGGGATAATTGGTAATTCTAGGGACTTAATTGAAATTAAAGGATGATTAGGGACCTAAATGTAACATTATAAACATAGGGACCTAAATTCAATTAAGGCATAATGATAGCACCTATGCACAAATACACGAAAGTATGCGACCGCTTATGCCAATTCCCATGATATGGATAGTCTACCATGTAGGAACTGCTTATTCAAGTACATGTGCAAAGGAGCACACCACAACTCGAAGACTCACCGGGATGACCGCGTCACTATTACCGAGTGAGTGGGAATTCTATAACATCGGTTCCGATTGGAACGATGGCTTTGCCTTTAAAACTTATTTTCTCAAAATTTGCCTCATCTCACTAGATAACTCTGCTTAAAATATTTGGGAGCAAATTTTGGGGCTTAGGCTCAATAATATAAGTGGGACCAAGGCCGATGGGCACATGTATGGATCCGTTAAGAATGAGCATGCTATGAACTATTAAAAATCCTAATAATTGGTAATTTTGTGTGATACCCACCAAGCCAAGGTTGGGATGTTGGGCTTGTTGGGCCGAATAGCTACTAAGCTGAAGCAAGGTCGTCAAACTCGTTAGGCTGGTGCACATGGGCCGAAGCTGAGCCATCAGACCCTTGGGCTGGGCGACCAAAGATAATGGCTATAAAAGTATAAGATTCTTGATTGTGCATGCATGTGATGTGGCATCTTCGAGGTGCCTGGTACGAGGTAGTGGTGGTCCCAAGGACAGCTGGATGACCGATGGAGCATAAGGGTGGTCCGTCGTCCAGTATGTCGAGAAGCTCTGGGAGCTTCCTACACACTGAGACTGCAACAACAGGGGGGAAAGAGGTCTTGTCCCATAAAGTGGACACGAAGTGTGATTGGGATTTGAGGGTCGGACATGCAAGTTCCACTCAAACTCAGGGTAGAGGTTGTTAACCTCTATCAGGGTGAATAGTAAAGGTGCTCTGGTCTACAAGTGGAACAGTCAGGGACTGTTTTACAAACATGTGATCTCTTTCTATGATAGAAAGGGCTGTTGATAAGTGAATTCTATGTGAATGATTTAGCGAGCCAAATACGGGGGGGGGGGGGGGGGGGGGAGGGGGGGGAGGGGGGAGGGGGAGGGGGGTCATTGGCCAAGGATAACAATAGGGTGAGTGCCTGGTCATGAAGGCACAAACCCCGACCTAGGATACACGAGCAGAAACTAGGGCATGCCAAAGACCCCTCATGAGGACAAATCAAAAGGGGGCTTCCCCTCCCCTAAGGAATACTCGTAAGTGACAGTGGGGATAATCATGAAATGGCAATGAGACATCCAATCGAATGGAAAAGTGAGAGGTGATTTAAGCTAGTGGTGAAGTGATAGGGAACCATGGCAGTAGGAATCGAGAAAAAATTCGTCGGAAGATGGGTAAACAAGTAGGCAAGATAATCCATGCACGAAATTCCACAACAACAAAAAATGTCGAGGGAGATTTTGGAGAACAAGCGTGGAGCCTACAATAGAGCTTGGTTAAGCTGTGATATAATGGAGGCAATGAGGAGAAAGTTGATACTCAAGGAAAACATGTCAAACGATACGAGGCGGGAATACTATCCTACCCTTGTATGAAGGAAAGCGTAGGAGGGTACCCTCTAATGGAAGAAACATTAAAGCTTCGATGCGAAAAAGTTCAAATTTT
The DNA here is from genome assembly GCA_030064425.1 of Trapa bicornis. Classification (NCBI taxonomy): domain Eukaryota; kingdom Viridiplantae; phylum Streptophyta; class Magnoliopsida; order Myrtales; family Lythraceae; genus Trapa; species Trapa bicornis. The sequence continues at coordinate 7,962,415 of CM057761.1, read as the reverse complement.
TATGAAAAAAGACACCTACGGGGTAATGGAGAAATGATCGAATCATGGATATATGCATTAGGTAACCGGATGACCCCAAAGTATTGAAGGAACGCTGCCATGCGATAAAGAAGGGAGGAGCCCAAGATCCCTAATAAAATTAGAGGATTGCGGGAGAGATGTTCCAGAAGTATCATAGACAAGGACAGGCCCAGAACATGTCAGGTTAATAGGGGCATATAGGCTCCAAGTCTCCAAAAGGAGGTATTACTCAGGGAAAGAAGAGTCACCTATCTAGGCATGACAAAGTCAAATACGGGAGTGGGTGGACCTGAGAATTTATAAAGGAAGAATGGACTGAAGGCACGATTAAGGTTAAAGGGGGAACCTTACTCCAAGCAATAGAAGAATTGGATCAAAGACAATATTTTGGGACAAATGGGTAACTCTGAAAAATCAGTGAAAAGCTTAGGGAGTAAGTAGTGGTTTGAAGGGAGGAGAAGTTCCTCAAGGACACAATAAATAGGGATTTAGCGAAGAAGTAATTGTGAAAATTTAAGGGTGAACACCAAGTCGCAGGGATAGACAAAAGGCAGGAAAATCCCCGGTGTGTCGATAAGTCAAGAAGGGGATGGGAAACCCGATAGTTGGAAATGGGAAAACCCAATAAGAAGTGATGTAGGATGAATAAATACAAAAAATCCAAATGTTTACAATGAGCATGAAGTCAATATAAATAGAGTATTAGGCGCATGAAGGAGAAACATGGACTGAAATCGAGTAATGAAGCATTTTGATAACACAAGAGGAAGAATAAGGGAATACACTTTAAGGAGGGGAGTGGAAGAACTCAGTCTGAACCTCAAAGTAAAAAGGACTTTGAGTCTAAAGAGAAATAACTAAATGCAAGAGTCATGCTACAAGGGACACATAGATCTAACAGTTCCAATAAAAGGTGGGACTCAAGTAAGAATGGAATGGATTGAAGGACCAAAAGAGGGATAACACCAGAATCCATGAAAAACAAGTACAAAAAGCTTGAAGGGACAATGAGCTAAGGAGTTTCAATGACCAAGAGAATAAATAGACCTGGGTACAGTCGAACATTTTGGGAACTCCCCATTTCCAGACAAAATCCCCAAGAAGAAAGGCCTAATCCCAAACGGCAGGAAGTATTGGATCTAAGAAATTACAAGGACACATGGGAAAGACAAGTCAAGGGAACAAAGTCTAATGGGGTAGGGTATCAAATCAAACACCAAATTTACCGCAAGGGGGTTCGTTCCTGATGTAAAGGGTGAACAACTAAGTTTTGGGGACAAAACTCCTAAAAGGAGGGGAGAGTTGTGAAACCCGTCCTCTCGGACCAAGGAAACCGAGAAAAGAACCGGCAATTTTGTTTTAGAAAACTTAGTCAATTAATGAACCGAAAATAGTAAAGAAGGGTTAAAATGGGAAATTGTAAAATCCCAAGTGACCAAAAAAGTCATAAAAATCATGGGGACGAACCATGAAGTGAATTGGATGAGCTCGGGGTGAACCGGATTGAACCATGGTGAATTGGTTCAAGGATTCATTTTTCTAGGTGGCTTAAAAATGCAAATTTGGAAAATTGAGGCCACCATTAGATAAAAAATGAATTTAGAAATTTTTAAATTTCAGAAAGCCGATCGAATTTGTCCTAAACTGGCAGATTATCGAATTCGGCTCACCAAACCAGGTTTGACCGGACCGATCAATGGTTCAGCCGGTCAACGGACCAGGTCGGTCCATGGTCTAACCGGTCAACAGACTAGACCGTTCAATGGTCAGCGGGCACCCAGTCAGCAGTCAATGGGAGACTGCCACTTGTCTGGTCATCGGTCAGTTTGCCACACAGACACGAGCAACCAATTGGGGGTTGCCACGTGTTCAGTCAACCGGTCAATGGCTCACACGGTGGATGAGTGGGACTGCCACGTCAAAAAAACTCACCAATCATAGTGCGCCACATGGCATGCCCACCACGTCATCATCTTCTTCCTCAGCCAGCTAACAAAAAGGAGAGAGAGAGGAGGGCAATTAATTCGCCGACCCAAGAAGAGCTCTAATATGACCACCGATGGCCATGTCGGAGGACAAGTCCTATGATGGCCGGTAGCTTGGTCAGTTGCTGAGCTCCCTATATAAAGAGCACCCACCATTCGACTTCATTATCCCACAAACGATCGAAGAATGTGAAGTGTCCCATTTTCCAGTGAGCAGTAAACCAAAGCTCCGATAATAGGACTTTTCTCAACCTCTGAAGCTACATTCAGTGTCCTTAGAACCAAGAGGAAGTCCTCTACTTAGTTACACCCTCCCTTCAGCTCGAGGACCACCAAAGAAGAGCAGGGAAGCTCACACAATACCTTTGCTCCACGATGATTAGCAACCCGAGCTGCTCAAGCTCAAGTCGAGCCATCCACATACCTACTCTAGCCACATGAAGCCCCCTAGACCACACCCATGGGTGCCCCGACCTTCCCTGAGCTGTGACAGTAAGTCCCCTCCATCACCCTTCACCGGAAAATACTGTTCATAGTACATTTATGCAAAAAATTTAAAATGAGAAATTTGCACTGCTCATGCCACCAATGAGAAGTGGTTTGTTCTAGGAAGGATACCTGGGAGGAGAGAAATATAAAGAAAGCTAGAGCTCCGGTCGTCGGACCCTCACCGGTAAGATATTAAAGCTTTCTCTCTCTAGACTAAGTTTTTTGGTGAATCTTCATTTGAGCCCATTTCTGAGCCAAATGAAGCGTTTCAAAGGTTAAAATGATGAGGGAGACATAGGGAAGGTGATTCAGATCATGAATGGGAATAATTAACCGAGTTTTAGAGATCAATTAAATGAAATGATGATTCGATGACCAAATTGCAATTTTTGAAAAATTGGGCAACTTGAGGATTTTTGGAAAATTGGGGGTCGAATTGTAATTTAATGAAAATTGTGGCATTTCATGAAATTAACTTCCAATTGGGGCCCAATTGAGCAATTGGATGAAATGGAGGGCCAATTGGAAATTTTTGAGAAATTAAGGGCCAATTGGTAATTTTTTGGGAAATTAAGGACCAATTGGCAATTTTAGAAAATTTGAGGGCCAATTGGTGATTTTGTAAAAAATAAGGACCCATGAGGGATAATTGGAAATCCTAGGGACTTAATTAAAATTAAAGGATGATTAGGGACCTAAATGTAAAATTATAAACTTTAGGGACCTAAATACAGTTAAGGCATAATGAGAGAACCTATGCGCAAATACACGAAAGTATGTGGCCTCTTATGCCAATTCCCTTAATATGGATACTTGTACCATGTAGGAACTGATTATCCAAGTACTTGTGCAAAGGTGCACCCCATGACAAGAGGTCTCACCGGGACGACCGCGTCATTGTTACCAGGTGAGTGGGAATTCTCCAACATTAATTTCGAATGGAACGGTGGCTTTGCCTTTAAAAATGGTTTTATCAGAATTTGCCTCCCCTGACTGGGTAAATCTGCTTAAAATATTTGGGAGCAAATACTAGGCTTAGGCTCGATAATATAGCTGGGCCCAAGGCCAATGGACACGAGTATGGACTCGTTAAGAATGAGCATGCTATGAACTATTAAAAGTCCTGATAATGGGTAATTTTGTGTGATACCCACTGAGCCAAGGTTGGCATGTTGAGCTTATTAGGCCGAATAGCTTCCAAGCCGAAGCTAGATCGTCGAACCTATTGAGCTAGAGCACATGGGCCGAAGTCGAGCTAAAAGACCCTTGGGCTAGGGGGCCTAAGATAATGGCTATAAAAGAATAAGATTCTTGATTGTGCATGCATGTGATGCGGGACCATCGAGACACCTGGTACGAGGTAGTGGTGGTACCAAGGGCTGTTGGATGATCTAGAGAGCATAAGGCCGATTGGTCATCCAGTATGTTGAGAAGCTCTAGGAGCTTCTTGCGCACTGAGACCAAGGCAGTAGGGGGAAAGAGGTCTCATCCCACAAAGTGGATACGAAGTGTATTTGGGGTTTGAGTGTCAGATGTGCAAGGTTTACTCAAACTCAGGGTAGTGGCTGTTAACCTCTATCAGAGTGGACGGTAAAGGCTCTTTGGTCCACAAGTGGAATGGTCGGGGACTGTTCTACAAACATGTTATCCCTTTCTTTGATAGAAAGGGCAATTGATAAGTGAATGGTATGTGAACGATGGCTAAGGAATTTAGCAACTAAATTAAAAGAAGTGATCATTGTAGAAATTTTCCCTCACTGAGTATATATGTACTCAGTCCCCTCCTCTCATCCTTTTACGAATATTTGAAAGAATCTAGACAAAGGAGACATAAAGCTCCAAGTAAAGGCTCGGATCCTTAAGGTACATTTCCCATCCCAAACTTATAGTAAGGGAATGAACGTAGGTACGCCTTTACCTTGGGTCATCAAGAGAGGAATACTATGATGATTTAAGGAAGGGTGGCAGGTTGATCACATGACTCCGACCGAACTGGGTCAGGGTGTGACAACTTAAGAGGTATTATAGTATAATTTCCTAATAAATCTTAATAAACCCTAGTTCCTAATCCCCAAAATCTTGCATAAAATCATGAATGGGAACACAAATGGAGAGTACATTCCCTGGATACATGCCATTGAGCAAAGGATAGAAGAGCTAGAAGAGCCCATTGCGTGGAGAGAACCTCGAGAGAGGACCCTTCCTCACTCGGTGGAAGATGAGACCTCTCCATCTTGAGAACTAGATCAGGCCCAAATATGAGAAGAGGCTGAAAGGAACTTCTAGGAAGCCTACGCTAACTATGTGAGAGTCCCCGAGCTTCCTATATAAAGAGTTCCTCCTCATTCATTCTCCTCACACCTGAAAACTCCTCTCTCTCTCTCTTACTCGAATTTTAGGTGAAGCACGAACTAGAGCTTCGACTTGGGCATTTTTCTAAGCGAAAGAAGGTGAGGTCGGGTTCCTTAGACTCAGGGAGAAGTCAGCTACTGTATCACCATTCGATTCGAGGATCGCTAGAGAAGCGTCGGCGTGATCGAACAGTGAAGTAGCTCCGACGAACCAAAGCTGCCCTATTTCAATCGAGCTAAAAACAACCAATTTGAGCCCTTCTCAGGCCAAACTAAGCTCTCCCAACACTTCCACAGCCTCATACGACTGAAATAGAGCTGTAAGTAAGCCAATTTGGCTCCACTCTGTAATTTTCGGTCTGTATTATAGAGAGAATCGACAAAACTTCACTAACTAAATTCTCCCTCAATTAGACATGAATTGATGAAATTCTTGATCCTAGGAGGAACCTCAGGATGAGAGCTACTTGTCCCAATTGAAAGCTCGGAATGTCGCACCCCCCGACGGTAAACTTTCAAAGCTTTCTCTCTCTAACTCTAGTTTTCCAACAAAGTTTTGTTTGAGCTCAATTCGGATCCAAATGATATAATTCAAAGCTCCATTAAATCATGTGGAAGTGTAGGAACTCAATTTTACCTTCAATTATAACAATTAAACCCGATTGAATGGTCAATTTGATGAAACCAAATTTGGCCAGTTTGAAAGGAGGAAATTGGGGCAAAATTTTGGGGAAATTTGGGGATTTCGTATAATTGAGGGACCAAAGGGCAATTTACCAAAATTGAGGGCCAATTGGCCATGAAAAAGATGTTGTAGGAACAATTAGTCAATTTTTGGAATTATTGGAGTCAAATTGCCATTTTGGTAAAGTAGGGGCAAAATAGTAATTTTTGAAAAGTTATGGACCAAATTGGAAATTTGGGAAACTTGAACCCCCTTTATGATTTTGAATGAATTAAGGTCCCAAAGTGAATTTTAGAAGTTACGGAACTCAATTTGGAGAAAAGTTTGCATTAGGGATCTAAAGTTATGGAGAAAGAACTTTAGGGACCTAAATGTAAATAATTAAAAAGTTTGGACATTGTGTTCATACATGAGGTGAGTGGGCTTTTTTACATCTTATCTGGTTGGGATGATGAGTACATCATAAATGAAAAACCACTATTATGTGTAATTTTAACATCACACCTAGTTGTGGTGATGTGAGAAATACGCAAAAAAAAAACCTAATTAACGGTTGTAAGTAGATCATACCCAGTTGGTATTATGAACTTCCTATAAGGAAGTAGAAAACCCACTTACTGGTTATAAGCGGAGATGTCATCACACCCGGTTGGTGTGATAGACTAGTGAAAAAGTTATTTTGTCAGAAGTGCTCTCCCATGACTATTTTCCAATGTTTAAAAATTACGAGAGACCTTCTTGACAAGAGCTCGAATAGCTTAGATAGGTCAGATGCCTCAATTTTGGAACTTGGGGGCTAAAATGCCTAGTTTTAAAAATGTCGTACAGTGGGCCCAAGGCCAGTTGGCACGAGCAGGAGCTCGTAAACAAACTTGATGATAAGCTATGAAATCTTTTAATGAATGAATGATATGATTTGGCCATGGTACCAAGATAGGACCGACATACTCGATGGACTAGCGACAGTGTGACAAGACCCGATCAATGGACTGGTCTAGACAAACAGCTATAGGTCGAGTTAAGGGTCGGGGCCATTGGACTAGTCTCAACATAGATTAATGGCTTATGTAAAAACTTTGTTTGTGCATACACTAAGGTTCGGGACCATCAAGACACCCAAGAGGGATAGTGATGCGTCGTAAAGGCTACTGGACGATATGGTGGAGATAAAGGCAGATAGTCATACTAGCAGTCAAGGAAGCTCAATGTAGCTTCATGTGCATGAGACTGGGGTGGGGTTGGGATGAGGTCTCTATCCTCATACGAACATGGAGTTGCTTTTCGAGTTTGAGGGTCGGATGTCACGAGCGTCCACTAATTCCCAGGGTAGAACTGGATGGGCTTCTATCTAGGTGGCTGGTAATGTCGCTCCGACACCACAAGTGAGTACAGTTGACGGGCTACCCTATGAATGTGTGATCACTTCATGATGAAGGGCGTGTGTTAATTGTTAAACACACCGATTGTGAGGAAATTGGTTTAAATAACCGAGAATTCAAGGAAAGAATGGTTTTAAAGAAAATAAGGAGTCTAGCACACTCCAATTCAATCTATTTTAAAGAAGCTCATGTTTCGAAAACCCATTCACTGAGTTGTTGAACTCACCCCCTCCCTTTAGTCCTTTTTAGGTAACCAAGGGAGAAACCTACCTAGAGACATTCCGCTAGCTAAACCTACAACACAAGTATGTAAGTTTAATTTATTCAATTTTTATTAATGTTATTCCAAGAAAGGTATAGGTATAAAGGACACTTTTTTCACGCCCCAACCCGGTTTGGTCAGATCCCCGTGAACAACCCGCCACTCTGGTTTATTAAAGGGTTTCCCCTTATTATAATTCATAAAGAGTAAGGCATCCTTTAAACCTGCACCATTTCCGGGAATAGTAAAATAAAAAATGCATGAAATTTTAAACTTTACATACCTGTCTTACAGGCATCTTAGTTGATTGTCTTTCAGGGTAGGCTTTCCGGGATTTCCTAAAAGGGGTATAAGGGAGGGGGTGAGTACAACTACTCAGTGAATGGGGTTTTAAAAGTCTACTTTTAACTTTTGAGAAAAACATTTATATGGAGTGTGCCGGACTCCTTTCTTTTCAAAAATCCCTTCATTTAAAAATTTGGTTTTTTCCATTATTTCTTAGTTACCGATGTGTCATCACCCAACACACATCCTTTATCATGAAGGTTACACACATACGCAAGTCAGTATCACTACTGAACCCGCTAGTGGCTTCGGAGTGACTTTTCCTCCCACCCAGATAGAAGTACGACCACTTCTACCCTGGGAATGAGTGGATGTACGCGACATCTGACCCACAATCCCAAAATCACTTCTTCGTGTCCGTATGAGGATAGAGACCTTATCATGTCCCCACCCTGGTCTCATGCGCTTGGTGCTACTCTAGATTTCGCACAGACACCTAGAATGACGAATTTCCCTTATAGCTACAAGGTCATCCAGTGCCCTTAGGAAGCATCACTACCCCTCATGGGCGTCTTTATGATCACGTACTAATAGTGCATGCACAAACAATGTTTTCTCATATAGCCATGTAATCTATGGTGCCACTGGTCCAATGGCCCCGACACTCAACTCAACCCGTAGTTGTTTGTCTTGACTGGTCCGTCGACCTGTCATGTCGCACTGCCGCTAGTTGACTTAGCATGTCGGTCCTATCTTGGTACCATGGCCAAACAATTCACTTATTAAGTTTTATGGCACATATATCATGTTTGTTCACAAGCTCCTGCTTGTGTCAACTGGCCTTGGGCCCACTGTACGAGATTTTAAAAATTGGGCATTTAGCCCCCAAGTTCCTACACGATATGAACATCTTGGTTCATTATCCTTTGGCCTAATCGCCTTCATTCATTCCAAATGAATGAGAAAGTCAAACTTTCATTTATTTGCAATTAGGTCCTTAAAGTTATTTCTCTTTATCTTTAAGTCTCAAATACCGGTTTTTCCTCAGATTGAGTCTCGAAACTTCTAAATTTTATCATAGGACCTCAATTTAGTCCATTTCACAAAAAGGGGTTTAATTTTCTAAATGTCCAATTTGGTCCCCTAACTTTTCCAAAATTACCATTTTGCCCTTCCTTTACAAAAATGGTAAATTTTGCCCAAATATTTTCAAAATTCCTCAATTGGTCCTCCAACATTATTTTCATGCCCAATTGACCCTCAATTTCATAAAATTTCATTTTGATGCTTTGAATTTCGAAAATCCTCAATTTTTCCCCAATTCCAACTTCTTAACACAGCCGAATTTGATTTCATCAAATTGACCCATCAAACATTTCCAATTGTTCAAATTGAAGTTGAAATTAAGTTTCTACATTTTCATACGATTCTTTAGAAATGTGAATCGCAAGTTTTAACATCGGGACGACCTCAAACGGAGCTTCGCCGAAAAATGAACTATAGAGAGAGAAAGCTTCGATTACTCACCGGTGAAGGCACGACGGTCCGAGCTTTCGATCTGGGCAGATAGCTCTCATCCTGAGGTTCATCCTAGAATCAAGAATCGCATCAATTAATGCGGAATTGGATTAGAATTTTGTCAATGAAATTTGGTCGACCCTCTCTCTAGCACCAATCAAAAATTATAAAGGGGAGCCGAATTGGCTTACCTTTCAGTCATAATTCGGCTGTGGAAAGGCTGAAGAAGTGTTGGGAGGGCTTGGTTTGGCCCGAGGAGGGCTTGAGATGGCCGATTTCAGCTTGGACAAAATAGGGCAGCTTTGGTCCGCCAGAGCTGCTTCACTATTCCATCATGTCAGCGCTTCTTCAATGATTCTTAGATTGACTGAAGTTTGCTATCAGATAGTTGTCTTCTCCCTGGTTCTAAAGAGCTCGACCTCTCCTTTCGAGGTTAAGAAAAATGTTTAAGTCGAAACTCTGGTTCGAGATTCACCGGGAAATGGAGCAATAGAGAGAAAGAGAGAAGTGTTCAGGTGTGAGGAGAATTAATATTGCCATAAATTATTGGCATTAATTCTAATAATTTAATTTTGGTATTAAATTATTTGTATTAATTCCAATTTAGGTATTAAATTATTGGTATTAATTACAATAATGCTATTTATGATAAGGCGTATGTTTGCATAAAAATTTTTGACTGAAATTTCGGGTTACAAAAAAAATCATACTTACCCAGAGGTCACCCATCCTCACACTACTCTTAAGTAAGCACGCTTAACTTCAAAGTTCTTATGGATTCTTGTTCACCTGAAACATTTTGGTTTTTCTCTTCTAATTTGTCTTAAATTTCTTTTTCAAGGTTTAATGAAACCTTTGGATCACTCGGAAGTTGTAAATTTCCAAATTTGCCTGTTCAAAAATGATCGGGTTTGTGAACCGGTTCTGAATCCTCACTTGGTTTGACTGATTCTTTTCCCAGTTTTCCTTAGCTCAAAAGGGTGGGTTTTACAACTCTCCCCTCCTTTTAGGAGTTTTGTCCCCAAAACTTAGTTTACATCCTTGCATGAGCAATCATTTCCTTTGATGCCCCTTTGGTGTTTGCTTAAGATACAAACTTTTCTCTTGTACTTGAAATTAGTCCCTTTTACAACCTTCACTTAAGAAATTCCTTTTCCTTAATATTATTTACTCCCTCCATGGAGTTTGTCATAACTAGAGATACCTTACTTCAGGGTATGTTCTTTGATTTTATCTCTCTCTTTGCTTAGAGCAACATTCTTCCCCTTGAGGTCATGTACTCAAGATTGGGAATTCCAAGATAACTAACCATTTTTGTGTCTAGTTAACCACTTGATCATTGAAACCCTTAGATCGTCGTCCTATAGAGCATTTCGTACTTATTTTCACGGATTTCTTTATCACCACCTTTTCGTCCCATTTCGACTCTTCCTTCATTCGTTGTTCATTACAAATCAGTCCAAATTATGTTTGACTTTGTCATGCTTATGAACCGACTCCTCCTTATTTTAAGTCATGTTTTCATCGGGATTGTTGGGTTTCTTGTCCCTTATAGCATGACATTTTCTAGATCTTATCTCCAAAACACTTTTTTTAGGGTTATTCCTTATTTTTCAACCTCTCGGGGATTGCATAACTTCATCCCTCTTTTCCTCTTGTAGTATTCCTCGACTACCTTTACCGTTATTAACTCAATGTACACAACTATGTCAGTTCTCCTTACCCACTCATCACTTTTCTAACTTTTTTATTGGGTCTTTCTGGTGCCAATTATTTGGTTTCCCAATAGTTTACCAACAAACTGGGATTCTTTCCTTCTTAAGTCCTTGGCATTCCTTATTCAAGGATTTTTCGTTTTTCCTTAATCCACTTTTACTTACTCACAATCACTTCATGATTCATCATTCTACAATAATTGCTTTCGATCTATGTGTCGATTACTTTGCTTGGAAAGGTTCCCTCCTTTCGGTTTTGTTCTCTACTATGTCCCTTACAATAGAGATTTTCATCTTAGGAGTTACATGCTCAACCTCCTTATCATTCATTGTATGGTTCTTTCTTCCTTTCTTCGCACCCTTATCTATGTTAGAGCATCTGTTTGCTTTGGATCCTTTTCTATCCACAACTTTTGTTTTATCCCTTATTCCTTAGATGGGATACTTCCGATTATTGGTTTTATTCCGTGCATTCCACCCTATGCTCAGTCATCCACTCTTTAAGCTTCATATGCGTGTGTGGACTATGACCCGTCCTACCAATTGCAGTTATTCCTCCTTAGCCACATCTTATTTGAAGGACTTACTTTCCCAATGTTTCTCGAACATTCTTTACTTTATTACCTTAGTATGGGTTGTCCACTCATTCATACTTGTCACAACATCTTTTTGATGCTAACCCGTTAACTTATTTCCGTTTAAGGAGGGTTCACATCCTTCTTGTTTCAAAATCTCTTGTTCGTCCTTCGTGAAGCAAACTTAACCGTCTCAAGACTTTAAACTAGAAATCTGGTTTTGGCCATTAATTTCTTTAAGGATTTTCCTTCATTCTTCTTTTTCCAATGTTTTGGCCTTTTCACTTCTCCCTTCTTTGTCGTGGTTTAAGTCCAGGGTTCTCTCGAAGACCAGTTTTTCAATTGTCTCCTTCTCTCCATTTTTTTTATGATCCAATAATCTAGCAACTGTATCACTCGTCCTTCATGCCCATCCTTTGTCCTTCATAGAGTGTAGTCTTTACTACATCTCAGCCTTTCTTAGGGTTTTGTTTATTCTCTTTGGTCGTCCCGTTGTTACTCGTTTCTTCTTTCTACTCTGTTCTCTGGAAATTATTGTTTGGTTCTCCTGCTCTCTCCAAGTAGGTCACACTAGGCCATCACGATACTTCTTTCCTTTGAAATATTTCCCAATTAAGGGTTGGTTCCTTGCACTCTACATTATGTCCATCCGCCCATCAAAATTCCTTCAAGGGTAGTTAGTCATATGCATCCCTCTAAAGTTTACTTTCTTAGTGTATTTCTTTATGGCGTGTTCAAATCTTCCTTGTTTCAAGATTTCTTGATAATTATGTGAGAGGCTTGCCTATTTTTTTTCTTGGTTAACTTGGCCTTTGGTCCTGTTAAGGATTTCTTTCATCCTTCTTTTCCTGATTATTTGGCCTTTTCACCCCTCTCTTCTTTGTTACAACTCAAATTATGGTTTTCCCGTGTATTACTTTGTTAACTGCCTCGCCTCCACCATTTCTTTGGTCTAAGTTTCTTAGGGCAGTTGTTTCTCAAGTACTCTTGTCCTTAACGTCCATCTCACTGACCTTTTTATGGTGTAGTCCCTTCTACTTCCCGGTCTTCCTTAGGGTGTCATTTGTTCCCTCTAACTATCTTGTTGTAACGACTTGCTTTCTCTTGTCTTGTTAGTCCGAACTTCCTATTTGGCATAGTTTCTTTTTCCAAGGTGGTTTATTTCTATAATCCCAATACGTCCCGTTTGTTATCAAATGTTCGTCTCGTCTTCTCATGTGGATGCACTCCTTTCTTTGCTCCTAAATTGTTTGGATTTTCTTCTTAAAGGAGGAATTCTCTTCAGCTATCCTTTGTTCCGTTTGTGGTTTTATTGAGGCCCTACCTTTACCCCTTTTTCCTTCTTACCACTTTGCTAAGATTTTGAAGAGTTTCCTCTTATCTGTGGTTGTAACTGGAGTCACGTTTCTTGGGATGGTATCCTTTCGAATTTCCTATAGTTGTGGGGTGTTTATTCTTGGAAAATATTGTCCTGACTCCTGGCGATGTGGGACAGTTTTTCACTTCGTGTCCTATTCCCCTCTACGTTAACTTGATTCCTATCCTTTGTAGGGTAGGACACTTCTCTACACAGTGTCCCTATCATTCATGCTTGTAATTACATGAACTTTCTTTTTCAAGTCTTCCTTGAAGATCATATCATTTGAGGGACAGGGTTTTTAGGAATTTGGAGTACTTCATTAATAGAATAGTACAGTATGTTAGGGGTTTTGACCCTATTACAGAAAATGGTCACCAAATAACTAGGGAGCTACGAGATTCTTGATAAGTATCCTCCTATGTAAGGTTATATGCCCCCTTTTATGGTTATATGCCCCCTTTTATGGCTTCACGCTTGGCTTCCTTTATACTTAGAGTTGTGACCTTAATAGGTCCTATCACCATTCTCTCGGATACTTCATCATTTGCTCTTTTGAGATTGCTGCCATGCTTCAGGCATTTGGGAAGCTTCTAGGGTTGTCTTCCTACAAAGATAAGGTGTTGAGTAGATCCATTCCTAGTTTTCTCGGTTCCTTTCCTGGGAGCCATCTAAAAATTTTAGGATAAATCCTATTAATTACAATATTTTATATTCTTCATTATGTATTCTAGGCTCTAATACCACTCTAGTTGTCACGCCCCAACCCAATTTGGTCGGATCCCCGTGAACAACCCCCCACTCTCTCGGTTTATTAAAGGGTTTCCCCTTATTATAATCAGTAAAGAGTAAGGCCTCCTTTAAACCTGCATCATTTCCTGGAATAGCATAATCAAAACTGCATGAAATTTTAAACTTTACATACCTGTCTTACAGGCATCTTAGTTGATTGTCTTTCAAGGTAAACTTTCTGGGATTTCCTAAAAGGGATATAAGGGACAGGGTGAGTACGACTACTCAGCGAACGGGTTTTTAAAGGTCCACTTTTAACTTTTAAGAAAAACATTTATATGAAGTGTGCCACACTCCTTTCTTTTCAAAAATCCCTTCATTTAAAAATTTGGGTTTTTCCATTATTTCTTAGTTACCGGTGTGTCATCACCCAACACACATCCATCATCATGAAGGTTACAAACACTCGCAAGTCAGAATCACTACTGAACCCGCTAGTGGCTTCGGAGCGACTTTTCCTGTCACCCGGATAGATGTACAACCATTTCTACCCTGGGAATGAGTGAATGTATGTGACATCCGATCCACAATCCCAAAATCACTTCTTCGTGTCTATATGAGGACAGAGACCTCATCCTGTCCCCACCCCTGTCTCATGCGCTTGGTGCTACTCCAAATTTCGCACCGACACCTAGAACGACGAACTACCCTTATAGCCACCAGGTCGTCCAGTGCCCTTAGGAAACATCACTACCCCCTCATGGGCATCTTGATGATCCCGTACTCACAGTGCATGCACAAACAATATTTTCTCATATTTCCAGTTAATCTGTGGTGCCACTGGTCCAACGGCCCCGACTCTCAACTCAACCCGCAGTTGTTTGTCTTGACTGGTCCGTCGACCTGTCATGTCGCACTACCGCTAGTTGATTGAGCATGTTGGTCCTATCTTGGTACCATGGCAAAACAATTCACTTATTAAGTTTTATGGCACATATATCATGTTCATTTACGAGCTCCTGCTCGTGCAAACTGACCTTGGGCCCACTGTACGAGATTTTCAAAATCGGGCATTTAGCCCCCAAGTTCCAAAACTGAGGCACCCAGCCTATCAGAGCTATTCGAGCTCCTGTTAAGAAGGTTTCCCAAATTGTTTAAGCATTGGCACACTGTCAGGGGAGAGCACTTCTGACAAAACATCTGTTTTTTTTATCCATTATACCGCCCGATATAAGGACACCTCCATTCATAACCGATGAACGGGTTTTCAACTTCCTTCAAGGAAGTCTCATCATACCAACCAAGTATGATCTACTTACAACCAGTAAGTAGTTTTTTCCGCATGATTTTCACATCACTTCTTCTAAGTAGTGATGTTTAAAATACCACTAAATAGTGGGTTTTCATGTCGAGGTACTTATCATTCCCAACCGGGTATGATATAAAATTTCCACTCACAACCGGTAAGTGGTTTAAAAATTTTAAGTTGTGCTCATCATCCCAACCGGGTATAATGTTAGTAAACCCACTCACAACTGGTAAGTGGTTTTTATCTTTAAGTTGTGCTCATCATCCCAACCGGATATGATGTTAGTAAACCCACTCACCCGTTAATGCCGTGAATTCCACTAGACCGGTTCTTGGTATTCACGTGAGCTTGTCATTGCTGGCGTTCCCGGTACTTCGTATTCCTACACGATATGAACATCTTGGTTCATTATCCTTTGGCCTAATTGCCTTCATTCATTCTAAACGAATGAGAACGTCAAAATTTCATTTATTTGCAATTAGGTCCCTAAATTTATTTATCTTTATCTTTAAGTACCAAATGCCGGTTTTTCCTCAAATTGAGTCTCGAAACTTCTAAAATTTATCATAGGACCTCAATTTATTCCATTTCACAAAAAGGGGTTTAATTTTATAAATTTCCAATTTGGTCCCCCAACTTTTCCAAAATTACCATTTTGCCCTTCCTTTACAAAAATGGTAAATTTTGCCCAAATATTTTCAAAATTCCTCAATTGGTCCTCCAACATTATTTTCATGCCTAATTAACCCTCAATTTTATAAAATCACATCTTTGTCCTTCGAATTTTCAAAAATCCATAATTTTCCCCCAATTTCAACTTACTAACGCAATCAAATTTGATTTCACCAAATTGACCGATCAAACACTTCTAATTGTTGAAATTGAAGTTGAAATTGAGTTTCTACATGTTAATATGATTCTTTAGAAATGTGAATCGCAAGTTTTAACGTCAAGATGAGCTCGAACGGAGCTTCGCCAGAAAATGAACTATAGAGAGAGAAAGTATCGATTACTCACCGGTGAAGGAACGTTGGTCCGAGCTTTCGATCTGGGCAGATAGCTCTCGTCCTGAGGTTCATCCTAGAATTAAGAATCGCATCAATTGATGCAGAATTGGATTAGAATTTCATTATTGAAATTTGGTCAACCCTCTCTCTAGCACTGATCGAAAATTGTAAAGGGAAGCCAAATTGGCTTACCTTTCGATCCTAATTCGGCCGTGGAAATGATGAGGAAGTGTTGGGAGGGCTTGGTTTGGCCTGAAGAGGGCTTGAAATGGCCAATTTCAGCTTGGCTGAAATAGGGCAGCTTCGATCCGTCGGAGCTGCTTCACTATTCCATCATGTCGGCGCTTCTCCAACGATTCTCAGATTGACTGGAGTTTGCTATCAGATAGCTATCTTCTCCCCGGTTCTAAAGAGCTCGACCTCTCCTTTCGAGGTTAAGAAAAATGTTTAAGTCGAAACTCTAGTTCGAGCTTCACCGGGAAATGGAGCAGTAGAGAGAGAGAGAAAAGTGTTCAGGTGTGAGGAGAATGAATGGGGATGACCTCTTTATATAGGTGTAAAATCGTGTATTAAATGGGAGAGATTTATTACTAGTATTAATATTGCCATAAATTATTGGTATTAATTCTAATAATTTAATTTCGATATTAAATTATTTGCATAAAAAGTTTTGACCGAAATTTCGTGTTACAAAAAAAATCATAGCTTAACTTCAAAGTTCTTACGGATTCTTGTTCACCTAAACCAATTTGGTTTTTCTCTTTTAACCTGTCTTAAATTTCTTTTCCAAGATTTAATGAACCCTTTGGATCACTCGGAAGTTGTAAATTTCCAAATTTGTCCGTTCAGAAATGATCAGGTTTGTGAAAAGTTCTTAATCCTCACTTGGTTTGACCGGTTATTTTCCCGGTTTTCCTTAGCTCAAAAGGGCGGGTTTTACAGCTTTACTCCTCACGGTTTAAATAAGGGGAAAACTCTTAATAAATCGGAAGACTGGCAGGTTGCTCACGAGGATCCAACCAAACTAGGTTGGGGCGTGATAGAGCGGCAGGTTGATCACGGGGATCCCACCAAACCAGGTCGGAGCATGACAACTTGATGGGTATCAGAGCTAAGTTCGCTCAAAACATTATCAATACTATGCCCTAACACTAATAAAACTTTAACTACTGTGTTGGAAGGAGAATCCCAAGAAAGTTCGCCGTGAAATCCAATCCTCCACACCTAAACCTGAAAAAGATGCCTACCCCTAGTGAGGCAGGTGTTCAATGGTTCCTAAAGGGCGAAAAGGGAATATCCAAAGATATGGAGGAGGATTATCGAAAACTCGTGGGAGCCTTACTAGAACTAGAAGGCATTACATACCCTCCTCCAAGGCAAGAGGAACCCATTCCGCCTCTCCTCGCTAGAATTTACTGTTCACAGTGTATTTTTACTGAAAACTAAGTTCAGAAATTCACATTGCTCATGCCACTAATTGAGGCGTGGTTTAATCGAGGAAGTAACCCCAAGAAGAGAGCAATCCATTGGAATCAAAAGCTCCGATCATCAGACCCTCACCGATGAGTAATCGAAGCTCTCTCTCTCTAAGACGATTTTCCGGCGAAGCTCTATTTAAGCTCATTTCTAAGCTAATTTTAATGTTTGAAAACTTGAAATGATTCAAGGGATATATGGAAGATAATTAGTAGCATGTTAGGACTCAATTGGGAAGGATTAAGGTCGAATTTATGATATTCAAATTAGAGAACTAAATTGTAATTTTTGAAAGTTTAGGGACTTAATTGGAATTTTTGAGAAATTGGGAATTTTCTGTAATTAATGAGAATTATTGTACCTAATTGAAAATTTGAGGAAATTATGGACCCAAATGGAAGATTTGAAAATCTTAGGAGCCTAATTGGGATTAAGGTATAATATAAGGGCCAAATGGTAATTATTGAAAAGTTACTAGTCTTAAGTGTAATTACCTTATTAATTGAGACTTAATTGCCCAATCTATTGTAGGAATGGATCATCTAAAAGTTTGTGCAAAGAAAAGGCATGCCAAGCTTGGAAATCCTCGGGACAAACAAGTATGGGAATACAGGTGAGTGTGATTTCTGACATAGGGACCGATTATGCACGTACTAGGATCAAGGTTTACTTTGAAAATAGATTTCCAAAAATATAATTTCCTAACTGTATGAAACTGATTAAACATTTTGGGATTATATTTTTGAAGAATGTATTAAGTAGGTTAGTAGGACAACCCTAGCACATTGTATGGATACACTTCAAGTGATGTGGTCTAGTCCGATTGTTGATGGAGGATATATGTGAGGCTCATGGTCAACATTAGTGGGCTAGATCTAGTTCTATGCAAGTGGGACCAAGGCTAAAGTTTTTGAAAGTGAAGTGTGCCCAATGCCATTTTTTGACAACTCGTACAAGTGGGCCTAAGGCTAATGGAAACTAGTCCAGTCCTGTAAATAAGTTTGATTTAATAGCTTGTAAAAAATTATCATAATTAGATAATGCTTGTTGTAGCTACTATGTCAAAGCCAGACCACAGCCTGTTGAACTAGTGGTGCAAAGATAAAGGTTTTAAATCAAAATATACTTGTATGTGATTGCAACGTGCAGAACCAAGAGACGCTCAGTACGGGATAGTGTTGGTTCTAAGTGTCGCTGGACAGCAAGGTTAGCACAAGGACAGAAATGTTGTTGCAGTATGTCTTGAAGTTTTGGGAGCTTCATACGTATTGAGGTCGAGTGGATAGAAGAGTGAGTTCTCACCCTACAATTTGGGGAGCGAAATATCGATAAGTCTGTGGGTTGGGCCAAGGTCCTCACACATACAATGTGGTCAAAGGTTGTGGCCTCTCACCAGTGTGAACGGTAAAGGCACTCGAAACCACTAGTGTTATAAATTGAGTTTGTAGCCTATGAGGGTGTTTGTGTGATTTTCTAAAACAAACACTTATAGATTTGATTGATTAAATTCCTTCAACTAAAAAGGTACCTACCCTAATCTTAATGAGATGAACAAAGAAATTGATGAGAAATCCTTTTTATGAAAGATAATACAAGTAGCGGCTTGTTTATCATATAATTTTCAAGAAAGGAAAGTTTTGCTTAAGTGCACACCGAATCATGGATAGGAAGTCGTGATGTCCTATAAACCCTACTCATTGAGTTATCGAACTCACCCCTACTCCCTTAAACCCTTTCAGGGAAGTTTTTACACCAAGAAAAATGAGAGCTTGTGATGAAGAGGAACGCTTGCGATGATTTAACTTCTTATACGTTCATGCATTAATAATATTTCGATATGTTTTATGGAAAGATTTTTTTTAAATTATTTTGAAATCTTTTTAGGTTACACCTAACTTCTACCCGTACCACACAGTAGTGGTTATCTTTATAAATTATGGAAGAAATGACTGGTTGTTTAGAGTGTTCCGACCAAAACTAGTCGAGGTGTGACAAAATGTATATTCATGTAGATTACTTTCACACATTTTTCATAATAATTTTCCAAATATACATATATCCATAGATTTCTTATAAAATTGTAAAGAGTAGTGGTCGGTACAATTGGACTCGTTATCAATAACTCATTTATTGTTATATCTGTGACTTGTTCGTCCCTACATTTCTTTCCAAATAACTCGAAAAGTGTGATTATCATGTTGTAGTGCAACTGTTTACTTTATATGAATAACTTTTACACAATCGAGGTCATGTTGGTTCACCTGAGTATTTTGTACTATTTTATAATTTTTTTTTAAATTACGATTTTATCAAGTGAGTTTGATTTGCTCAATTTAGTGTTAACGAACCAATTCATGCTACCATTTCCATAATTGTCCATCAATCTAAGGTTTTTCCTTATTTAGATCTATTTACCCTAATATCTTCTAAATCTCTAAAATTTTAATATATACATCTAATTTTCCTAAATTTACCTTTAAATCCATAACTTTTCATAATTTACCAAAATATCCCTTTTCTTTTCAATACATCTAATTATAAGACTAACTTTTAAAAGTTCTGGTTTTAGTCTCTATAATATGCATTGGTCTTATTTGGTACTGAACCCTTATAAATTATATTTTTTACCTCAAACTTTTTTGTATTTACTATTTTTCCCCTAAAGTTTTCAAAATCTTTATCTAGGTCTTTAACTTTTCCAAAGCCTCTAATTTAGATCCCTAAGCTTTCTAACACTTCATTTCATATCCATATACTTCCATTGAGTTTACTTTAGGTTTCCATTTTACTGAAATTTTATTTTTATCTCCATAATTTCCAAATTTTATATTTTAGTTATTCAACTTTCTCTTTCACAAAAACACCTTAATATGTTAAGTAAAAACTCCTAAAATGATCTTAAATATGTTACCCAAGTCCCCATGATCCTGCTCTAGTCGATTGCACTTGAAACTGTTTTGTTTTGGTCAAGTTGGATCACGCATTAAAAATAATACAAAGTCGGATTTTACTCTGTAGCTCAACGGAGAGAGGTTGGCAATGATCATTGCATGTATGGTTGAAAAGCTAATTTTTCCATAAGTTGTTTGCCCCCTTGATCCCTAAAATATTAGTCGGAGTTTCCTACAATACCTAATTTGCAGATCTTGGTTAAAATAAAGTATTATGAAAACTTTCACAATGAAATACAATCATGGTTTTTTTGGCTTAGGGGTGATAGGATTCGATAGCATAAGACTCTAGAAAATTTTGAGCTATTTTAGGTGGTCAGGAGGTGGCAAATTTAGCAATGAAAAGTGTCGGCCACTTCTTAAGTTGTTAGGGACTGTAGGTGGTAGATGGGGAAAGAAAACCAACTTTGAGGGCACATAATGACACCAAAATTACTAAATTGGGTGGTAGGAGAAAGAGATAATTTTTGTTTGAAAGTATGGATTGTTCTAATCACCAAAAAGTCTCTCTTCTAACTTATATTTCGAAATTCTAATATGTGAGGAGCAGACATTTCAATTTTTAATATGGAGAGATAAAAGGATGAGTTGTTAATTTAATAATAAATTTTGTTATGTAAAATTTAATTAAAATTTTGATTTTCTAGATAATTTTTTCTAGCTTATCAAATAGAAAAAATACTTAAGAAAATGATAGAGTAGACTGTAGTGTTGGAGAAAGGCGTATATGTGCTATACATGCGACGCATATTTCTGGAGTAGCACATTAACGAACTAAATTATAATTAATAAATTGGTTAGTTTGCGATAAATTTGATCTAATATTTATTTAATTTTTTTTAAATTTTTTAATTAATCTTATATAATTTAGATTAAATTTTTTAAAATTTTTTCTATTTTTGGGAACGGTTAGAAAAATTGTACAATTTTGGGCGCCATCCATGTAACCATCACATTTACACCCAAAATTGAAGTCTCTTATATATCTGGACAGAGCTTTTTTTTTCAATATTTCTCTCCTGGAGCTTACAATAGGTTTTAAAAGTGCCGTAAAAATTACCTCTCAATTACCTCTTCCGCATCTATCCAAATCTCTAACTATGTTTTTCTCTTACATATTTTTTTATTCGGTGAATGAATGAAAAATTTTTATACATATAAATCACGAGTCGAGTTTTTAATATCGGTGCGAATACAATTATAATATCAGTAAATTTAATAAAATGTGAAAAAAATAGTGTGAATCGATGAATAGTTCTATTTAAAATTTATAATTTTTAATTAATAAAATATTATAAAACTTATAAAACTATAATAATTCTATATTTTATTTAATTTAAAATTATGTTATTAATAATATAATATATATTCCCCTACACTACTATCTATTTTAAGTTCCTAATAGCACATGTACTCCATTTTCTCCTTCTATTTGTTCCAAATCTTATTTAATTTTTCAAACATGTCCTTATGTCTACTTGTCGTCTCTAATTAATTTGTATATATTTTCTTCAGGTTCAGATCTCCTCCTGTAAGGCATTGATGAGCAACATTGCCTTCAACTTCCTTTGTCCGGAAATGTTAATGTTTGTCCAAATCTCTCACAAGTGGAAACACTTTCGAATACTCCCCACCTCCACGCACGTGGCAAACTCTCTGGACTTCTCAACCCCTAACAACTTTGGGTATGTGACCTTGTGGGCCAGAACGTCCTTCCCTGTAGTTTTTCCCAGCTCTAGGGAAGACTTTGTCACGTCCAGTATATCATCGATCACCTGGAATAATAAACCAGTGCTTCTAGCAAAGCTCCTCAGTTTCTCAATCTCCTCATTGGCTCCACCACCCATGATTGCACCAAGCACTACCGAGGCCTCCAGAAGGCATGCTGTCTTGTGCAGGTGGATGAACTCGAGCTCCTTCAGGCTTATATTGGACATCCCCTCGGAGCATATATCTGCCACTTGGCCTGCCACGATGCCCTCGGCTCCAATCGATCTTCCCAGCTCTCTGATGGGCCGGACTATTTGTGATGGGTTAACACCTTTTGTTTCTGCTGCAATGTGCTCAAATGCCAATGCTAAAAGTGCATCACCGGCCAAAACTGCAACAGCCTCACCGTAGACCTGTAAAAGAAGAAGGTCAGCATTTCTCCATTTAAATGGAAGTAAACAGAATTCTGATAGACATTATATCAAACACCTAAAAAGCGACCAGACCAATATACCTACCTTGTGATTGGTTGGCTTCCCACGACGCAGGTCACCGTCGTCCATACAGGGCAAATCGTCATGGATGAGAGACATGGTGTGGATCATCTCCAGGGCGCACGCTGAGGGCATGGCCACAGGCAAGGTACCGCTTCCCACCGGCTAGAAGGGAGTAACGCATTGCCTAGTAGATCTTCATCGAAGATCTCAGAGGAACCGCAGCATCCAGGGCC
This sequence comes from Trapa bicornis, assembly GCA_030064425.1. Taxonomy (NCBI): domain Eukaryota; kingdom Viridiplantae; phylum Streptophyta; class Magnoliopsida; order Myrtales; family Lythraceae; genus Trapa; species Trapa bicornis. Next base: position 7,939,878 of record CM057761.1, on the reverse strand, counting down.
TCGTTCACCGACACGAGCTTCCCCGCCAAGTACGGTTTGAAGTCAAACGATGATGGCGGCCTCGGGCCGCCGTCTTCTCCAGCAGTTCCCATCTTTGTCGAGATCCCTGAGACTGGCCCGAGCTCAGGCGGCGGAGGGAGTTTAGCCTGAACTCCCAGTGTAATAGGAGGCTTCCTGAAGAACGGAGAAAGTAGGATTCTGAAGTACACTGATGTCATTTCCCTGGAGTTTCAAGTCTCAACAGATATAATTGAACACGAACTTTTATATTTTTAAAAATTTGGTACACATTTTTTTATCCAATCAAATATTGAAATTAAATATTATATCAATTTCAATTTATAGTCGTGATACTAATTTACCTTTAATTTTATTTAAGGCAGAATATTAGATACTTTGATAAACATTACTCTTTGTTTCTCTATTATTTGGCCGGTTTTAATACCAAAATCCTAAAAAATCTTTGAAAATTTAGTGTAAAGAATAATATAATAGAAAGTCTCACCTTAATTATATTTAATGAAAAAAATCTTATTAAATTTAATAAAATATCAATTATCTACTCCATTAACTTGAAGCAAAAAAAAAAAACATTTTGCCAAAGTTAATAATATGATTAAAGTGTATGTGTTTTAATTGATAACCTATACCTTAACATTTACAAAAAAAAAGTATCAAATAAATTGATATTTTTTCCACCATATTATAAATTTTATATAATAACTTAAATAAAAATATTTAATATAAATATTTCTTACTCTAGTATAATTGGACAAGAACTCTTTTCTCGAATTAATTAAGGGTATACATTCACTTGTTATCTATTTCTATTATTAATAAATTTTATATTTATATTATGAAATATTTCATTATTATGTTATATCACGTACTGTGATCAAATAACATTAATAAACAAGATTTATACATATATTCTTTCCATAGTACAAGTATTTAAATCGATTAAATTCTAGAGTATAAATAAGAATTCAATCAATCAACGTATAATAAATCCTAGTTTTCTCATATGTTATTCTCGCAAACTAACATAAATTCACCCATTAATACTATTATATGTGTATAGTATAATTCCACCCTTATCCTATTCTACCATAAAATATGGTTATCCTACTATTATCATCATTGATACAAATATTATGCACATCATAAATATTATATATTATATTATAACATTTAAAGATTGACTTGCGAATGGATTAATCATTATAAATTGACGCGTAAATTAACTAATCATTATATTAAAAAAATACAATATATTGAAGTCAGATTTTATCAAAATAGACAATCATGTTATATTTTATTAAGTATTTAGTCCTGCTACTTTTAAAAATTCATTCGTACTGAAGTCAGATTTTATCATGCATATAAAATAGACAATTATGTCATATTTTATTAAGTATTTAGTTGTGCTACTTTTAAAAATTCATTAGGACGTATCCGGATATTTCATAATTTTCACATACTATTATTCATTCTCATATTTAGATATTATTTTAGTATTCGATCTTTAACTTATTTCACATAAGTTAATTTGGATTTTCGCCTAAATACCTAAATTCGTGTTCTTAATTTATTTTCTATTTTATCGTACCTTAGTCCATTTTCTAACACCAAACTCTATCCTTTTTTTATATATATATATATTTGTATATGTCATTTTATAAAACACGAGCGAAATAAACATCGAGTTTTATACCCATTTAATAACTAGTGAAATAAACAAATTTATAAATTCAAGCCTCAGCCCAATTCATATATATCAACAGTATACACTTTTTATAAACACATGGCATAAGTCAATTTATAAACATATATTTGGTCCTTTTTTCATGACCCCTATTATACCTTTTATAAATATTAATCTATGTCATTTATAAAATATATGTTCTAGCCCTATTCCATAACTATCACACCCCGACCCGATTTGGTTGAATTATTGTGAACAATCCACCACTCTCTTGGTTCAAGAGAAGTTTTCTCCTTTTTTAACTCAAGTGGAGCTAGGTGTATTTTCAACATTTTTCCCTGAAAAAACATATATCAAATAAAATACAAGTTTAAGAGAAATTAAGCATACATGACAGATGGCCCGCCTCAAACAAAATGAGAAATAAAGGGGAGGCATATTGATTCGAAGTCACTGGTATAACTTGGTGTTATCCCTAGTTATTTTTACTAATTCCTGAAAAAGTGATAAAAAGATGTGTGAGTTTTTAAAACTCAGTGAATGAGTTTTAATAAAATTTTAAGTTGGATGAAAATAGTTTTAAAAAATATGCAGTGTGCCATACTTAATTTCTTTAAGTTTTCCCATCATCAATATCGGTTTTCAAAAATTATTTCTTATTACCACAGTGTGTCATCACCCAATGCACATCCTTCATCATTAAGGTCAAATACACAATCGCAGGTTAGCCCGTCCACTGAACCCACTTGTGACATCGAAGCGATTTTACCGGCCACCTAAATAGAAGCACGTCCACTTCTACCCTGATAATGAGTGGATGTTTGCTACATCCGACCCTCAATCTCGTAACAAATCTCCGTGTTCATATGAGTACAGAGACCTCATCCTGACCCCACCCCGATCTCATGCATTTGAAGCTACATCGAGCTTCGCAAGGCTTCTGGTATGACTAACTACCCTTATATCCACCAGGTCGTCGAGGGCCCTAGGACACATTACTACCCCTCTTGGGCGTCTTGAAGGTCCCGTAAACACAGTGCATGCACAATCAACATTTTTCACATGATGTCATATAATCTGTGGTGGCATTGGTTCAATGGCCCCGACCCTCTACTCAACTTGCAGATGTTTGTCTTGACTAGTTCGGAGACCTATCATGTCACACTATCGCTAGTTGACTGAGTATGTCGGTCATGTCTTGGTGCCATGGCCAAACAATTCAATCAATTAAGTTTTCATGGAATATAAATCATATTTGTTTATGAGCTCCTGCTCGTGCCAACCAGCCTAGGGCCTACTATTCGAGATTTTCAAAATTTGGGCATAATAGCCCCAAGTTCCAAAACCGAGGCCTCCGGCCTAACAGAGCTATTCGAGCTCCTATTAAAAAGGTCTCCCAAATTGTTTAAGCAGTGGCACATAGTCAGGGGAACACTTCTGAAAAAATATTTTTTCAACTATCCATCATACCAATCAAGTATGGGGACATCTCCGCTCATAACCGATAAACGGGTTTTCCACTTCCTTTGAGGAAGTTTCATCATACCAACCGAGTATGATCTACTTACAATCGGTAAGTAGTTTTTCTGCATGATTTTCACATCACTCCTTTGAGGTGTGATGTTTAAAATACCACTTAGCAGTGGGTTTTCATTTTTGAGATACTTATTATCCCAACCGGGTATGATATAAAAATCTCACTCACCTGATCATGCAGTGAAATTCCTTTTAGTCGATTTTCGTCCCCTTACAAGTTTAATCTCAGCTGGCGTACTCGTTGTCTTGTGTTCCAACATGAAATTAACATTATTGTTCATTATCATTTGGCTTGATCATCTTCATTCATTATAAATGACTAAATATTCTACTTTTTAAATATTTACAATTCGGTCCCTAAAGTTATTTTTCCTTTACTTTAGGCCCCAATTGACGGTTTCCCCCAAATTAAGTCCCGAAACTTTTAAAATTCCCCTTAGGACCTCAATTTATTCAATTTCATATAAAGAGGTTCAAGTTTCCCAAATTCTCAATTTTTCCAAAATTACCATTTTTCCCTTCTTTTACAAAAATAGTAAGTTTTACCAAAAAATTCTAAAATTTGCTCAATTGGTCTCCTAATATCCTTAGCATGCCTAATTTACCCTCAATTTTATAAAATTACATTTTGGTCTCTTAAATTTTTGAAAATCCCTAATTTCCCCAAATTTTCCCCCAATTTCAACTCCTTAAAACAGCTGAATTTGATTTTATCAAATTGACCGATCAAACGTGTAAACCTCACTCTTTTAAGTTAAGGAAAAACTAGGAAAAGAACTGGTCGTACTGAGTGAGAAATCCGAACACGTTCACAAACCCGTATTGAAGAATGGGCAAATTGGAGGAATTTTAACTCCCAAGTGACCCAAAGAAGTTCATAAACCTTGAAAAGGAACTTTAGGACAAATTAAGAGAGAAAAACTAGACCGGTTTGGGTGAACCAAACCCGAACCGGATTGAACCAGTTTAAAAACCGAGCCCGTTTATGAATCGAAACTGATAGAAAGAAGGGAAATCGAAAAATTTATGGACCTTAAGTGACCTAGGGAGCCATAAAAGACATGAAAATGACTTTAGGGTGAATTGGAGATGAAAACCAAACCGGTTCAGGTGAACCAGATCCGAACCGGATTGAACCGATTTGAACCACTATTGAACTAGATGTTAAATTCATTTTTCTTGGTAGTTTAAAAAATTCAAATTTGAGATTTGAGACCACCATTGGATAGAAAATGAATTTAGATTAGTTTATAAATTTTTAGATTTGAAAATTTCGGTTGAATTAGGGGTGAACCGGCCGGTTTAAGCTTTGAACCTGGTTCGAACTGGTTCGGTCCAGTTAGGAATAGTGTCGTCTTCTTCCTTTAGATGACAGCACTGTTCACTCACCGGGAAATTGAAGTAGCACCGTTGAAGAAGAAACATTTTTACTCAATACGTTTCAGGTCATCAATGTCTATTAACAAGGTGCCAAACAGATGGTCAACGAGTTCCCAAGCTCCCTATATAAAGAGCCCCTCTCCATTCATCCTCTCTACATGTGAAAAGCTCACTCTCTCTCAGCTGCTTAGTTTTCCGATAAATCTCGAACCAGAGCTCCGATATAGGGTCATTTCTGAGCCAAAGAAGGCGAGGTCAGGTTCCTTAGAACTAAGGAGAAATCAACTACACGGTGGAGACATCCATTCATTGGAGAAGCGTCGGTGTGATCGAACAATGAAGTAGCTCCGGCGAACCGAAGCTGCTTTGTTTTGGCCGAGCTAAAATCAGCCAATTCAAGCCCTCCTTAGGTCAAACCAAGCTCTCCCAACACTTCCTTAGCCCTCCTACGGCCAAATTAGGACAGAAAGGTAAGCCAATTTGGCTTCCCTCTACAATTTTTGATCGATGCTAGAGAGAGCGCCGACATAATTTCAATGACAAAATTCTAATCCAAATCGGCATCAATTGATGTCATTCTTGATCCTAGGAGAAACCTCAGGAGGAGAGCTACCTGCCCAGATAGAGAGCTCAGGCTTCACCGGTGAGCAATTGAAGCTTTCTCTCTCTATAGTCTATTTTCCGGTGAAGCTCCGTTTGAGCTCGTTCTAGCGTTAAAACTTACGATTCAAAGTGCTATAGAATTGTATGAACATGTAGAAACTCAATTTTAACTTCGATTTCAACAATTAGAAGTGTTTGATCGGTCAATTTGATGAAATCAAATTCGACTGTATTAGGGAGTTGAAATTGGGGATTTTCGAAAATTCGAAAAACCAAAATGTAATTTTATAAAATTGAGGGTCAATTAGGTATGATAAAAATGCTAGAAGGCCAATTGAGCAAATTTTAGAATTTTTTGGGTAAAACTTACCATTTTTGTAAAGGAAGGGCAAAAGGGTAATTTTGGAAAATTGGGGGCCAAATTAGGAATTTGGGAAACTTGAACCCCTTTTTATGAAATTGAGTAAATTGAAGTCCCAAAAAGGAATTTTAAAATTTTTGGGACTCAATTTGGGGAAAACTGACAAATTGGGGCCTAAAGTTAAAGAAAAATAACTTTAGGAACTAAATTGCAAATATTGGAAAAGTTGTGAATTTAGTCATTCATACTGAATGAAGTGATTAAGTCAAATGATAATGAAAAATAATATTTATTTTGAGACAATGGGGACGTCAGCTGAAGTTAAGCTTACTAGGGACGAAAACTGACTAAGAAAAATTTCACTGCACGATCGAATGAGTAAGATTTTATATCATACCCGGTTGGGGATGATAAATACCTCAAAATAAAAATTCAATACTTAGTGGTATTTTAAACATCGCAACTTAGAGATGTGATGTGAAAATGACACGGAAAAACTAATTATTGATTGTAAGTAGATCATATCTGATTGGTATAATGAAACTTTTTCAGAGGAAGTGGAGAACCCGTTTATCGATTATGAGAGGAGATATCCTCATACTTAATTGGTATGATGGATAGTTGAAAATTTATTTTTGTCAGAAGTGTTCTCCCCTGACTGTATGCCACTGCTTAAACAATTTGGGAGACCTTTCCGACAGAAGCTCAAATAGCTTTGTTAGGCCAGAGGCCTCGAATTTTCGAACTTGGGGGCTAATACGCCCAATTTTGAAAATCTCAAATAGTGGGCCATAGGCTAGTTGGCACGAGCAGGAGCTCGTAAACAAACATGAGTTATATGGTGCAATGTGCTTTATTGACCCTGCTCACGTGGCCTCTCACTCAGCATCCGAGTAATCCGTTTACTCATTGATTGGCCATGTGACGACCTCTCATTGGTCACTCTCTCCAGCATGGCCACTAACAAAATCTAACACTTAATTAACTGTGACACGTGGTGTCATTTGATTGATTGATTTAAATTTGTTAGTTTTTTCACTTGACGTATTGTGCCATTGCCACGTATCGGCCCCTAATTTGGTTGTGGCCATCTGATGTGGCTTTTCCATGTGTCGACTTTTGATTGGTCGACAGTTCTCCAACATTCTAGTCGGACATTGACCTGACACCTTTGCCATGTGTCAACTTTTTATTGGTCAGCCCTGCTCATAAGAATTTTCCTCAATTGAGTGTTGATTGAGGACACATGTCATACTCCCATCGGTCAATTTCTAATGGCATTGATTTTTTGTTTAACCATTGGACCGGAGACACATGTCACACCACACTATGATTGGTCAGCACTTTCATACGTTGATCGAGTGGTTGACTGGGCATAATTCGCCATGTGTCACACGATAATTTATCACTCGTGTTGATTGGGTGCTAACCTAGTAGGTGGTCCATTGATCGGCGGGACTGTTGACCGGTTCAGTTGGACCGGGTTCGGTGACCCGAAATAAAAAATCGACCCATATTTAGAAATTTAAAAATTTCTAAATTAATTTTTTTATATTATGTTAAATTCAATTTATCAAGTTGATATTTTTAATTTATATAGAAAAATAAAATTTTAAGTTGATTATTCTTGATTTAACACGATTCGATAGAATTCAATACTATTTACCATGAAACAGTATTATTCTCGCATCAAATTTGATTAATAATTTATTTATTTTATTTTTAAATATTTATTGAATACTTGATATTGTTCAATTTTTATTTTGGTTTTATTTTTACCAATTCTATTTTATTTTAAATTACAGTTTTCTATTGCAATTTTCCATTTTTAATTTTCATATTTTCCTATTTTAAAATAATAGAATTTAGGCATCATAATATAAATATATATATATATATATAGATATTTTAACAAATTATAGAGCTATAAGTTATATAGTGGATAAACTAATTTACTAATTTGTTATATCACCATATTTTTAAAATAATTACATGACAAAACAAGATATTGTAATGTAAGTCACTTTTTATTACCGGTGCAATTTGATTTACAAATATAGAAATATGTATAAAAAAGTTTAATTTATACTTATTAATTATTATATTATCGTAATTTTTGTATACTATACTCATTAAGAAATTTTTTAGTCTTCTATGTAAATTATAAATTATAAATTTTAATTTTTTTTCTATAACATTTTATAATCGAGTTACATGTTGTCATTGGAACTATGTTTCTGTAGTGACAATATATATATATATATATATATATATATTGTCGTAGGAATAATGGTATAAGAATATATTGTTATGTGGTGCCAATTAAAATAACTTAATATTCAATAATTTTAAAATATTTTAATTAAATGATTGAATTTTAAAATTAAAAAACTTAAGCATATGGAGATAAATTCAAAAAGTAAATTATTATTCTACTATTTACTTTTATTTTCATTATTTTTATTTTTTCTATCTTTTATGATATATTTATCATAATTTAATATAATGTATTTGACACTAATCATCATTTCTTGGGATTATACATCTACCATTAATACTTATATAGAACATTGAATAATAAATAATAAAGATGGTTCAAATTTCTAAATTCTCGGTATCCAAATTGGTTACCACTATTGCTTGCAAAAATATCTAATTTGAGAAATGTGACATGCATGTAAATGCATGGTTCCTTTTTTTGGTCAATTATGCATTTATTGCCAATAAAAACAATTAATTCAATTAGTTGGAGATTAAATTCTTGCAACGGATTTTTAACCCATTAATCTCTTTTTGCTTCATGTGCCTGGTCAAAACAAGCCGGCCTTGAACATATCGAAAAGGGTCTCAGATTTGGCTTTGATAGTGCAAAGTCACAAACCTAATCCTATAAAAAGCTGACAGCTGGCACACCTCTCTCACGTGTCATCCCGAAACCCTAGTCATCGTCCTATCGGACATATACAGCCACACCACATCACCAACATCCCCCAACACAGCACCAAAGCTCCCTCTCTCCCCAGTTCTCTCTTTTCCTTCAGTTTCTTCTCTCTTCTGTCTCTGCCTCCTCTCCGGAACTATCCATTGCTCCTAGCAACTTCACTATTCCTGAAGGTGTAAATTCTCTGCGGCTGCCTGTTCCCGCAGCTCTGTCACGGTGGTGGCTGAACCCTAGGACTTCCTCTGCTGGATCCGTGTGTTGGAAGCTCTGCCCTGTTTTCACTTACTGCTGCCCACAAATTTCAACGAACCAGGTATCTCCTGCTCCGAGTTAGAGCGTTTGTAGCGTATTGTGCTAGTTCGGAAGTAGTCGAAGGGGTCCTTCCTCAGTGGGACTTGGCGGTTGGTTTGTTTTCTGCTGCACTATTGAGCTGGATTTCAGGTTATCTTTGAGGATTCTTTTAAATTTCACCAGTGAAAGAGCGAAGAGATTTCTTCTGGTGATGAAAAATTAATTGCTACCTCGTATGATACCCCACGTATTTGAATTTACTTGCTTGGCTAATGGATACCCTAGTGAGACGTATAATACTGCCTTGTAGACGAAGTTGAATTAGAATTCTTGTTTCTTCCCGCGAAAGAATTGCCAAACGAAAGATTTGTTGATCATCACAGAGAAGATGTGATGGTTATGAGCTGCTCTTGAGGTTGCAGCTTCCTGGACAAAATCGGGCATTGATTATATCTCCTTTGTTAAGGAAAGGTTATTGGCCATTCTCAGAAAATTTCTGCCATTTGAAGGTTAAAAATATTTGTAATTGTGCAAAGCTGAAGGCTTTAATGATTATTTGGCAGCAACGGTAGGTGACTCTGTGACATCTTATTCGCTTCTTCCTTCAAAAGCTAATGTTGCATACCTTGGTGATCGTTAAGAAGATAGGTTAGGTGCTCTAGCTGCTGATAATCTTCAGTGGTGGGATGAATCTCTACTTACACTTGTTCAGTTGTCCTCTTTTATATTGATGGAGGGATTGACTAACACGATGTCATATGCATATTTGGTAGGCATTCATAGAAATTCAAGTGTTCCATTTTTTGTCACACTTGGTAGATAGGTATGAAAGAGAGAATTTTAAGTAAAATGTAGCAAAACCTGCTAGTATGCATATCCTAGGTTTATCCCTTGAATAAATTCATTTGGATGGTTATGCTTAGAAAATTGGATGGTTATGTATTTCTTTTTCAAATTTGTCTGTGGTTGGAATCATCAAAAATATCTCAGCCCAGAAACCAGTATTAATTTGCCAGTTGTCACCCATAGATGCATCTAATTTTTATTGGTAAAAAGATGTATTGTTTTACAGGTAATTTACATTGAGCAATTACACTTCAATATTAGATATTGAGGTCTTTCATTGGTACTTAGTCCATATAAAGTTATTCTAGATCTTGCAAATATATTAAATTAACTTTCTTGTGAGGGAAAAGTTTCATTTGGAAAAGACCACTAGTAGAATTACATCTGAAATTCTCTTTTTTATCACCAGTATTTTGCTCAATTATTTGTAGGCAGTTTCCAATGTTTCTCAATTTTATCCTTCATTAATTTCAAGTTTCAGTATTTTGGAAGCACAACCCTCTTTATTACTAATTTCTACTTCATTCTTTTAAAGAAGGGTAGCTGTCTGTATCACCATGTAAACTAAGGCCCTTACATTAATCTACAGGAATTTGTGCTTACTGAAGCCATCTATTTGAAGATTGCTGACGCTTCACAACCTTTAGAAAGAAGCCTTAGAAAATTTGTAATCAAATTTTTTCTTGGCCACAAAATTTTGATGGGAACAGGAGAAGATAGTACAACCTCCAAATCAGCTAAACCTACTTCCTCTCAGGTCCTTTATTCCTCCTGAGATATTTTCTCTCTCTGTAGGTCTGTCTCAATTCTTCTGTTTTGATTTTCAGGAGATACCAATAACGGCTGCATATCCTGATTGGACAAGCTCTATGCAGGTTCACTAGAAACACTTCTATGACTCATTGAATTATTCATGATAAGAATGAGCTTCAACCCTTTATTTTCATCTAGGCCTATTATGGTGCTGGTGCTACTCCCACTCCCTTTTTTGCTTCAAACATTGCATCCCCGACTCCTCACCCTTATCTGTGGGGTGGCCAGGTAAATGATCTCTTTATATGTGAATGTATGGTTGGTTGCTAGTTATCAGAAGGATTTTGTTTTAAGTTTAGCCAAAATCACTTGTTACATGTATCATTCTTGTTCTGGCACTTTGCAGCATCCTCTAATTTCACCCTATGGAACCCCTGTTCCATACTCTGCCATATACCCTCCTGGAGGAGTTTATGCTCATCCTAACATAGCCATGGTGAGATAACAAACAAGTTTACAGCCGTGCCCTCTTTGAGGCCATTCTTAATTTACCTGGAAAATATTTTGCCTCTATAGACCCCAGGTTCAGCCCCTTACAACAACAATGAGGTGGCAGCAAAGGTTGCAGATGGAAAAGAAGGTGCCTCTAAAAAGAATAAGAGAACTCCACAAAATGCAGGTTCAGCTGGAAACAAGAATGGGGATGGTGCAAAAGTGACCTCAGGCTCAGGAAATGATTGTGGTTCACATAGGTATGTTTATTATTTTCAAGTCAGGTCTGTATCCATAAGTTAGATACTCTGTTTTTGTGTAATCTTCGTTTGTACAGAATTCTGCCACTGAACTATATTTTCTGATTGTTTCAGTGGGGAAACTGGTAGCGATGATTCGTCAGATGCTAATGAGGATAACAATCAACAGGTATTCACTAAGTGTAGAGTGTCTTACCATCTCTATTTTGTTTCAAACGAATTACTGCCATCATGGCTAACAGGTCTCCCTGGTATAATTTTTGTTCTTTGCAGGATTTCAGAGCAAGTAAGAGAAAGGGATAGTTTATCAGATGTTTCCAGATATCAACTTGTTTTCTGCATCTTGTCATGTCTTCATTGGTTCCAGTTTCTCATCTGAAACTGGTCTTTCAGGTGACACTGTGCATGCAGCTGGAACAAATGTTCAAGCTTCTGTAACTGGTAAGCCTATTAACTCTGGGCCAGCAACAAATCTTAATATGGGGATGGACTTGTGGAACTCACCCTATGCTGCTGGAACTGCTAAAATGAGACCAGCTGTTGCTTCATCAGCTGTAGCGCCGGGTACAATGATGTCAGATCAATGGATTCAAGTATGGAACTTCTCCCATTAGTTCCACAACTTTTCTATTAAATGATACATTTTCCTTATTGAAACAGTTAGTTGGACAATGTTTTTCTCATTTTCCTCCATGCATGTCTTAGGCACTTGGAAACCAAAAGCCTTGTGTGCCATTTTCTATTCTCATGGCCATTCTTGTTATATTTGTAATAGCGGAAATATCTTCAATAAGTTCTTCCCTGATTTGTTTCATTGCTTGCCAGGATGAACGTGAACTGAAGAGACAGCGGAGGAAGCAGTCCAATAGAGAGTCGGCTAGAAGATCAAGATTACGTAAGCAGGTATATATCCATCAAGTCCATCTCTCTAGTTTGTAGATAGCATTTGACACTTGAAAATTGTCTAATTAGAATTGAAATGGCAGATTCATGTGAAAACACCAATGTTACCGGGGAATGATACTCATAGTTAAGTCAGGAGTTATATCAATTATCAATAGTTTTCTTCCATCTTATTTTTCATCCACCCCCCAGGCGGAATGTGAAGAACTCCAAGCTAAGGTTGAGACATTAACCAATGAAAACCACAACCTCAGAGAAGAGATGCAGCGACTTTCCGAGGAATGTGAGAAGCTCTCGTCTGAGAACTGCTCCATTAAGGTACTATAAGTTATAATCTTATGGGTTATGCAAGTTTTATACTCTTCTATCGGCACCATAAACTTATGCTCTCTTTCGAAAATAGGAGGAATTGACACGGCTGTGTGGACCTGGGGCAGTGGCTGCCCTGGAACAGAACTCCACTGCAAGTCAGCCACAAGAAAAAGAAGAATGACGGGATCTTTTTTTTTCAGTATAATGTGGTTCTCTCAGTAGGGGTGAGGATTTAGTTTTGACTAGGTTAAGGTAAGGAGATTGCCTTCAGGAGATGTCTTCACTTATTCTACACATTTATGAGCAAAAAACAAAAACACACTGCTTGCTGCCTCTGTAGCAATCACATAGATTTTCTCATAATTCTAACCGCCCATTGGTTAAGTCCTTGTTGTGACTGTAAGCAAAATGAATTGTTTATAAACTTTATTGTGTTGGAGAGGGAAAGATAATAGCTTCATTTGAAGCTACTGTTAATATATTCACCTGTCACTCTTCAGATATATGGTTTCTATGCCTTGGGGTATCAACTTATGCTGCATGTGATATGAAGCTTTTCGTATATGGGGACAATCTGGTAAGGACGGAATGGAGTTTTGTTAATTGCACAAATGGTCCAAAATGTTTGTCTTGAGTACTAGATATTCTCTCTTTAAAAGGCTGGTAAAGCAATGGTTAGTAAAATAGAAAAATGTTATTTATATTAAATATGAATTTTTTCAATTTTACATTTATAATAATTTTTTATATAATATTAGAATTAATTTATCCATACAATGTCCAACAATTGATGATCAATCAATTTAATTCATGATCAATTTGAGATAGGAAATCAAATTATGAGCTATTTATTCGAAATTAGAATATATATATTTGACTCCTTTAGTCTAACAAAACTATTAACGTTCAGAATGAGCAAGCCACAAAATCCATACATTAACGAGACTATTATTCGATTAAGGCCATTCAGTTTTACTGCAAATAGACCTACATCCTTCCCCTCATTCATTGTCCAAGCCTCCAAGGACAGAGTATGCCTTGACAAAGCAGATGCCACATTCAGAGATATTCGGTCAGGTACTGGTTCCTGAAACAAGGTATGTCAGGAGTGAAGCCATTTTAGGCCGTACAGCAGCTGGGGAAACCATGCTTGAAGTTTACTTAGTGGATAGCATTTGGAACTTGCAATTTGTTATCATCTCGTATATGCTAATATATATGTTACACCTGTACTCGACCTAATACTAGAATCGCTCGATCATGGAAGAAAAATAATTAACTCAAGTCAATTGTTCCCACTCGTACAAGATTGTAAGAATAATATCAGGTTCGTATGTTGATTGCGAATTTAACATTGCACGTGAGAGCGAGATTGAGAATATAATCTAAAATTAAATAAAATAAAGTAGTATGGTAGGTTTATAATATTGTAAATATTTCACAACTTATAAATAATAACTTTTAAGTAGATATGAGTCCAACCCATTATCCATTCGCCGTACCTTTATACATGGTATCAGAGCTAGTATACTCACACCCGTACTCGACCTATATTGGAAATCCAACTCGTGGTCTGTCCGAGTATAGAGGAAAAATACCCAACTCGGGGTCATTGTTCCCACTCGTCTGAGACTGGAAGAATAATGCACGGCTCATATACAGTTGTTGAGGGTAGGTTTAACATTGTAGGTGAGGGCGGATGTTGAGAATATAATTTAGAAGTGTTATGGATTTATAAGATTGGAAAGGTTTTACTTCTTACAAGACTACGCTTGCCCTCTTGCTCACTCCGAGTCCCTTCTCCCCGAATTTTGCTGGCTCGAAAGCCAGAGTAGTAAGCAATGTGTACTCTATACATGTGCTCCGACTTTCAATCCTCTATTTGATCTCTTGCTTGCGTAGGGTTGTTTCTCCCATCTGCTTGCTCTCTTGCTCACCTAGATTCGTTCCTCCCATCTGGCTGGCTCTCAAACCTAAGTACGACCTATTATCGGTATATAATATCTTCTCATAATAATTAATTCAAGATAATAAATCTTTTGAATAATCATAGGAATGGAAAGCCATTCTTTATTGCCCTCCCAAAGTTAATGCATTCAAAATCATGAAATAAAGAACGCTATGAAATGCTGAAATCTAGGCTAACTCACAAACCAGATTCTTGGGAGCTTTTGGGAGCACCTAAACTCATAGTAGAAATTAATTTGGTTAACATTACTTAAAAATTATTAAAATATCATATTTCTAATATATTAATACATCATCTTCATATAAATTGTAATTATTCTTGAACTATAGCCTCACCTCAGGAACTCCTATTAATTTAGGAAAACCTATATATAAAATTATATAAAATAAGAACATTCAACTAATGGTGAAAAATATGAGGCCAAATTTATACACCTTATCCACATTTTTAGGTTCCAAACCACTCTGAAAATGTTCCTCATAAGATTGGTTGATCTAATATTTGCTCATAGTTAGGAATTTGTATTCAGGATTGAATATATATATATATATATATATATAGTTAGAGAGAGCCATGAAATCAAACCTCATCAAGAATTGAATCATGGAAACCCTTCTCAAATTCATATTATGTATCCGCTAATGTTATCTTATTGTCATATTCCGACCCAATTTGGTCGGATTTCCGTGAGCAACCCGCTCTCTCTTTGATTTATGAAGTATTTCGCCATTTTCTAAACCGCGAGTACTAAATTATTATTTTATGTATTTCCTGGAACAACATTATACAAAATTAAAAATCTTTTAAACAAACATACATGTCTTTACCGTTCCCATACACGAAGGTCTTTAAGTTTGGTATTCTCTTGGTTACCTAAAAGGGGTAAAAGGGAGTGGGTGCGTTCTACAACTCAGTGAGCGGGTGTTGGGAGTGGATTTTTAAAATAGCCTTAGTTTATCCAAACCACGCCAAGGTTATTATTTCATTTAAAAAATATTTATTCCTAAATTTCGATTTTCAAAACATTTACCCTGCTAAGGATTACATTTTCTTTCAAAAGGGTTTTTCTCAAATTTAATTTCCTTTCCAAGGTTTACCATTAATTTTTCAAGGATTTTCAAGCCTCGAAACCTTTTTTCTGTTTTAATATTAGGTTTGTTTAGCTTTCTTAGCCCATCCCCTTGCATCGGGAGGCGTTTAACAAACAAACACACTCCATTTATCAAGAAGGGTAACACACATTCGTAGGTGCAACTCATCCACTACCCACTTGTGGATCGGAGCGTCTTTACCATCCACCAAGATAGAAGCCTGTCCACTTCTACCATGGGTTTGAGTGGATGTTCTCGACATCCGACCCTCAGTCCCGAATGCCACTCCGTGTCCGTATGAGGACAGAGACCCCATCCCGACCCCACACCAATCTCATGCACAAGAAGCTACTCTAAGCTTCAAGACTGACTAGCACGACGAACTACCCTTATCTCCACCATGTTGTCAGTAGCCCTTAGGATCCATCACTACCCCTCTTGGGCATCTTGATGGTCATGTACCATAAATGCATGTAAAAACAACAATTTTCACATATGGCCATTATCTTTGGTGTCAATGGTCCAACGACCTCGACGTGCAGCTGTTTGTCTAGGCCGATCTGTCGACCTGGCCCTGACGCACTGTCGCTAGTCCATCAAGTATTGTCAGACCTGACTCAGTACCACGGCGAAATCACACAACCATTTCATTAGAATTTTTCATAGCTTTCTTTACTCAAGTTTGTTTACGAGCTCTTGCTCGTGCCCACTAGCCTTGGGCCCAGTGCTCATGATTTTCCAAAACCGGGCATTTAGCCCCATGAGTTCAAAAATTGAGGCCTCTAGCCTATATGAGCTGTTCTAGTTCTCGTCAAGAAGGTCTCCCAAATCTTTTAAGCATTGGCACACAGTTAGGGGAGAACACTTATGACAAAACAAATAGATGTGATGATATCTCCGCTTATAACTGGTAAGCCGGTTTCTCCTTTTCCTCGAGGAAGTTTATCATACCAACTGGGTATGATTATCTCTACTTATGACCAATAAGTAGGTTTTATTTTCATAAAAGTGAGCTCATCATCCCAACCGATATGATGTATAAATTCCCACTCACAAGTAGTTTTTCATTTCTAAAGTGCTCACCATCCCAACCAAGTATGATGTATAATTAAGCCCACTCACCTTTGAGCCATAGACATATTCATCTTGGAGGGATTCCTAGGTACCCGTCCCTGATTGGTCTTATTGGTGTTTCTCTGCTCTAATACTTCCCATTTTACTTTAAATTTGGTTGTTGCATGGTAGATGTCGAGATTGAGAATTTCATAGGTCGGGTGTATTAATCTCATAGATCTAATGTGATCATGGCAAAGGTGTTATTTGAGGTGTAAACAAGGACTAGTGGACTAGGTAGCCCTCTTCTACTCGAATTGCTCTCTTAGCTATAAAATTGTTTGTTAAATAGGGAAGATTTATTACTACATTGTTTCTAATTGATATATTCTGATCAAGTTGTAGTATGATGGAATTCCAACCTTTATCATCATAAATGAGAAGTAACTCTAATCCCTTTCTCATTCTCATTCATAATTCCCCAAATCACTGCTCTCATTAACTAGACTTTTGATTCATTATGCACACATCAAATACTCATCTTATTATATAACATGGATAATTCTCACATAATTTACATTTCCTTAAATACTTTACATTAAATAGCCCATGTTAATTGGGGCGCCCAACTTTAGCCTCATTTAAAACTAATAACCAATTACCCTTGCAGTAACTAGGACATTACATCAATTTATGGGTTAGGCAAATGGACGATATCTAGGAAATTGTATGGTTTTTTCCCTTTCATTCCAATAATTGTTATGTGCTTTATGGTAGGGGCGTAGGATTAATACTCCAAAAGTGCTAATATTTTCGTACTAAACAAAATTCACATAATGATCTCATTATTTTAACTTGAAGAAATTTAATAGATATTTACCCTATTCATTCAATTTCCATAAAATAGAATAAAATTGTAAATATGTATGGTTGGATTTTCACATGGCCTAGGCTCTTTAATACCCTTTTAATTCTACAACTATTATTTTTTATGGTCCAACATTATATGAATCTATGTTTTATATGGGCATTAACTTAGTAGTATAATAGAGTGAAAAATGTTATTTAAATTTCTTATATAAACTTGGGTTTCATTTATTTTTGTATAACATAACTATATTGGTACTTTTAACATATTAATAAAATTATGTGTATTTATTTGATAATGGTACAATCTTAACTCTCAAATCCATTTCTCCTTTATATTTGTTTGAAAATAAATTTTGTACAATTATATATATATATATTATATGTAAATATCTCTTCAACATTTATATATATATACATAATTAACAATTATATATATAATATTTAGTTTCCACTTAAATTCAACAGATTTAACTAAATTCCATCAAATTATTTATTTCGGTTAAAACAACACTTTTCATTTTATTTTAAATCAAATTTATTCAAATTATATCAATTAAATTTTAAACTTATAATACAATTCCGGAAAAAATTTCCGATCCAAATTTTGGATTACTAAAAATAAGGTATTACACCCATGTTCTGTAACTACATCATCTAATGCCAACAAGATAAGGAAGAACTATTCAATTAAACAATAAAAGGAAAAAACACATTAAGTGTGGGAACTTGCAAATGTAAAAGAAAAAAGTACAAACGCTTAAATTCCTACAAAATCAAAATTATAGCGAAACAAAATTACCTGGCCATACTCAAATAACCTTCATGCTCTCTTATTAACTTCATCATAATCTTCTTGAGTCATCAAGACACTAAATATTCACTCATGATGGATAGTCTTTTTTTATTTGGTGGGATGTGAAAATAGTGTATAAACATATAACTAATTCCAAAATAAACATCATTATTTACTACTGTTAACATTTAAAAGAAAAGCTTAAGAGGAAAAAAATTCTCTCACCTAAATGCACCACCATCATTGTTGTACTTCCCTACTTCATTTCTATAGACAGTCCACAATAATGTATGAGTGCTCCTGTAACATAACTTCTAACTGCAAGTTTAATATAATAAGATATCTATTGTTACGTCCTGACCCGATTTGATCGAATTCCCATGATCAATCCGCCACTCTCTTTGGTCCACATGAAGGGTTTTACCCTTTTCTAAATCACGAGGAGTAAGACATCATTTTTCTTATCTTTCCTAGAATAGCATTATACAAAACTTAATGTCTTAAAACAGACTTACCTGTCTTATAGTTTCAATAAAGGAGGTTTTTAAGTTTGGTTCTTCCTTGGTTACCTAAAATGAGTAAAAGTGAGGGGGTGAGCTCTACAACTCAATGAGTGGGTGTTGGGAGTGAGTTTTCAAATTCGATTTTCAAAACCTTTTTTCCAAGGTTTACCATTCTTTTTCTAAGGATTCTCAAATCCTTTTCAATGTTTTCAAAACCTTTTTTTTTCCATTTCCATATTAGGTGTGTTTAGCTTTCTTAGCCCATCCCCTTGCATTGGAAGGCGTTTAGCAAATAACACACACCCTTCATCAAGAAGGATACATACATTTGCGAGAAGCAGTTACGACGACTACACCCACTTATGGATCAGAGCTTTTTTACCATCCACCTTCATAGAAGTCCCTGACTTTTACTCGTAGTCTAAGTGAACGTCCCAGACGTCCTACCCTCAGACCCAAAATACTTCGTATCCATATGAGGACGGATACCATATCTTGACCTGACTAGCTAGCACGACAAGCTGCCCTTATTGCCTCTCATGTTGTCCAATAGCCCTTGGGACCCATCACTACCCCCTCGGGCATCTTGATGGTCCCATACAATAAGTGCATACATAAACAAGAGTTTTTTTCACATAAAGTCATTATCTTTGGTGTCAACGGTCCAACGGCCTCGACGCTCAACCCGACTTGCAACTGTTTGTCTAGGTCAGTCCGTCGACCTGGCCCTAACGCACTACGGCAAGTCCATCGAACATTGTTGGTCCTGACTTGGTACCATGGCAAAATCACACAATCAATTTTATTAAAAAATTTCATGGCTCTTTATAATCAATTTGTTTACGAGCTCCTACTCATGCCCACTGGCCTTGGGCCCACTACACGCGTTTTTCCAAAAGTCAGACATTTAGCCCTATGAGTTCAAAAACTGAGGCCACTAGCCTATTTGAGCTGTTTTAGTTCCTGTCAAGAAGGTCTCCCAAATATTTTAAGCATTGACACACAGTCAATGGAGAACACTTCTGACAAAAATTCATTTTTATCACACCAACTGAGTGTGATGATATCTCCGCTTACAACCGATAAGCGGGTTTCTCCTTTCCTCATCATACCAATCAAGTATGTTGTAAAATAATCCCACTCACAAGTGGTTTTTATTTCTAAAGTGCTCACCATCCTAACCCGGTATGATGTATAATTATGCCCACTCACTCGATAACTGTGACGTGTTCATCCCGAGTCAGTTTCCCAAGTCAATGCTAGCTTTTCCTTGTTAGCGTTCTGGTCTCTCATGACCCTACATGTCACACCCCGATCCGGTTTGGTCGGATCCTCGTGATCAACTCGCCACTCTTCCGGTTTATTAAAGGGTTTCCCCTTATCGTAAACCGTAAATAGGAAGGCGTCCTTTAACTTGCACCTTTTTCCTGGAATAGCATAATCAAAACTGTATGAAATTTAAAACTTTACATACCTGTCTTACAGGCATCTTAGTTGACGGTCTTTAAGGGGAGGCTTTCCGGGATTTCCTGAAAGGGATATAAGGGAGGGGGTGAGTACGACTACTTAGTGAATGGGTTTTTAAAAGCTTTTGACTTTTAAGAAAAACATTTATATGGAATGTGCCAGACTCCTTTGTTTTCAAAAATCCAATCATTTAAAATTTTGGATTTTTCCATTATTTCTTAGTTACCATGGTGTGTCATCACCCAACACACATCCTTCATCATGAAGGTTACACACATTCGCAAGTCAGTATCACTACTGACCCTGCTAGTGGCTTCGGAGCGACTTTTCCTGCCACCCGGATAGAAGTACGACCACTTCTACCCTGGGAATGAGTGGATGTACGTGACATCCTACCCACAATCCCGAAATCACTTCTTCGTGTCCGTATGAGGACAGAGACCTCATCCTGTCCCCACCCCGGTCTCATGCGCTTGGTGCTACTCCAGATTTCGCACAGACACTTGGAACGACAAACTGCCCTTATAGCCACCAGGTCGTCCAGTGCCCTTAGGACGCATCACTACCCCTCATGGGCATCTTGATGATCCTGTACTCACAGTGCATGCACAAACAATGTTTTCTTATATTGCCATGTAATCTGTAGTGCCACTAGTCCAATGGCCCCGATTCTCAACTCAACCCGCAGCTGTTTGTCTTGACTAGTCTGTCGACCTGTCATGTCGCACTGCCGCTAGTTAACTGAGCATGTCGGTCCTATCTTGGTACCATGGCCAAACAATTCACTTATTAAGTTTTATGGTACATATATCATGTTCGTTTACGAGCTCCTGCTCGTGCCAACTGGCCTTGGGCCCACTGTACGAGATTTTCAAAATCGGGCATTTAGCCCCCAAGTTCCAAAACCGAGGTCCCTGGCCTATCAGAGCTATTCGAGCTCCCGTTGAGAAGGTCTCCCAAATAGTTTAAGCATTAGCACACAGTCAGGGGAGAACACTTCCGACAAAATAGGTTTTCACTGTCCATCATACCGACCGGTATAAGGACATCTCCGTTCATAACCGATGAACGGGTTTTCAACTTCCTTCGAGGAAGTCTCATCATACCAACCGGGTATGATCTACTTACAACCGGTAAGTAGTTTTTTTTTCGCATAATTTTTACATCACTTTCTCTAAGTGGTGATGATTAAAATACCACTAAACAGTGGGTTTTTATACCGAGGTACTTATCATCCCCTACCGGGTATGATATAAAATTTTCACTCACAACAGGTAAGTGATTTTTATCTTTAAGTTATGCTCATCATCCCAACCGGGTATGATGTTAGTAAATCCACTCACAACCAGTAAGTGGTTTTTAAATTATAAGGTATGCTCATCATCCCAACCGGGTATGATGTTAGTAAACCCACTCACAACCGGTAAGTGGTTTTTAAATTATAAGGTATGCTCATCATCCCAACGGGGTAAGATGTTAGTAAACCCACTCACAACCGGTAAGTGGTTTTTAAATTATAAGGTATGCTCATCATCCCAACCGGGTATGATGTTAGTAAACCCACTCACCCGTTAATGCCGTGAATTCCACTAGACTGGTTCTTTGTATTAACGCGAGCTTGTCCTTGCTAGCGTTCCCGGTATTTAACGTTCCTACACGATATGAACAACCTTATTCATTATTACTCGGCATAACAGCCTTCATTCATTAATGAATGAGAAAACCCAAACTTTTAGTTATTTGCAATTAGGTCCCTAAAGTTATTTCTCTTTAACTTTAAGTCCCTAATGTCGATTTTTCCTCAAATTGAGTCCCGTAACTTTTAAAATTTATCGTGGGACCTTAATTTATTCAATTTCACCAAAAAGGGGTTTAATTTTCGAAATTTCCAATTTGGTTCCCCAATTTTTCCAAAATTACCATTTTGCCCTTCTTTCACAAAAATGGTAAGTTTTTCCCCAAAATTTCCAAAATTCCTCAATTGGTCCTCCAACATTATTTTCATGCCCAATTGACCCTCAATTTCATAAAATTGTATTTTGTCCCCTTCGAATTTCAAAAATCCCCAAATTTTCCCCCAATTTCAACTCTTCAACACTACCGAATTTTATTTCATCAAATTAACCGATCAAACATTTCTAATTATTGAAACTAGAGTTAAAATTGAGTTCATGTATGTTTATACGATTCTAAGAAACTTTGAATCGCAGATTTTAACGTTGGAACGAGCTCAAACGGAGCTTTGCCGGAAAACAGACTATAGAGAGAGAAAGCTTCGATTACTTACCGGTGAAGGCACGACAGTCCGAGCTTTCGATCTGGGCAGATAGGTCTCATCCTGAGGTCCATCCTAAAATCTAGTATTGTATCAATTGATGCGGAATTGTATTAGAATTTTGTCATTGAAATTCGGTCGACTCTCTCTCTAGCACCGATCGAAAATTATAAAGGGGAGCCGAATTGGCTTATCTTTCGGTCCTAATTCGGTTGTGGAAAGGCTGAGGAAGTGTTGGGAGGGCTTGGTTTGGCCTGAGGAGGGCTTGAAATGGCCGATTTTAGCTTGGTCGAAATAGGGTAGCTTCGGTCTGCCGGAGTTGCTTCACTATTCCATCATGTCGGCGCTTCTCCAACGATTCTCGGATTGACTGGAGTTTACTATCAGATAGCTGTCTTCTCCTCATTTCTAAAGAGCCCGACCTTTGTTCAAGTCAAAGCTCTGGTTCGAGCTTTACCGGGAAATGGAGCAGTAGAGAGAGAGAGAGAAGTGTTCAGGTGTGAGGAGAATGAAATGGGGATGACCTCTTTATATAGTCGTAAAACTCGTATATTAAATGGTCAAGATTTATTACTAGTATTAATATTTCCATTCAGGTTACAAAAAATCATACTTCCTAAGAGGTCACCCATCCTCACACTACTCTTAGGTAAGCACACTTAACTTTGAATTTCTTATGGAATCTAGTTCACCTGAACCAATTTGGTTTTTTGTTTTCTAGTTTGTCTTAAGTTTCTTTTCCAATGTTTAATAAATCCTTTGAATCAACCGAAAGTTGTTAATTTCCATATTGCTTATTCCCAAATGTAAACCGGTTTGGTTTTTTTATTCGGTTTGACTGGTTCTTTTCCCGGTTTTCCTTAACTCAAATGTGTGGGGTTTACACTACATGATTTGGGCATCCTTATCAATTGAGGTTTGGCATGACATCCATCGTTTTCTAACATATGAGCGACTAGGCTCAAAATGGTTGGTTTATTGCACTTAGGTCCCTAAAGTTTATTTTCCTTAACTTTAGGTCCCTAATGCTAAATTTTCCTCAAATTAAGTCCCGAGTTCTTCCAATATCCTCCTTGGACCCTTAATTTACTTTAGATTATGTAAGGGGCTCAAGTTTCCCAAATTTCCAATTTGCTCCCCAATTTTCCATAAATTATGATTTTGCCCCTACTTTCCAAAAATAGCAATTTGGCCCCATATATTTTGAAAATTGACCAATTGGTCCCCTAACATCTACCTCAATGCTAATTGGCCTTCAATTTTAGGAAATTGCATATAGGTCCCTCAATTTTTCAAAATCCCTAATTTTCACCATAATTTTTCCTCAATTTCTCCCCTTCAAACTGATCGAATTTGATTTCTTCAAATTGGCCATTCAATCGGGGTTAATTGCTCCAATTGAAGGTATGGATAAGTTCCTACACTTCCATATGATTCAATTGAGCTTTAAACCACAACATTTGGATCTGAATTAAGCACAAATGGAGCTTTGTCAGAAAACTATTCCTAGAGAGAGAAAGCTTCGAAAGCTTCGAAAGCTTACCGTCGGAGGTGTGTCGGTCCGAGCTCTTGATCAGGGGAGGTAGCCCTCGTCCTGAGGTTCTTTCTAGGATTAAGAATTTCCACAATTGATGTCCAGTTGAGGGTTAATTTTTTCAGTAAAATTCAGCACTTTCTCTCTCCAACTCCGTTCGGCAACGACGGAGGAGGGCCGAATTGGCTTACCTTTCAACTCTATTGAGGTTGTGTGAGGGTAGAGGAGGTGTCGGGGAGGCTTGATTTGGTTGGAGGAGGGCTAAATTTGGCTAAATTCAGCTCAGCCAAAATAGGGTAGCTTCGGTTCGACGAAGCTGCTTCACTATTTGATCATGTTGGTGCTTCTCTAGCGGTCCTAAGGTCAAAAGGAGGTTGCTATTAGGTAGCTGACTTCCCCGGAGTCTATAGGACCCGAGCTTGCCTTCTAAGGCTAAGAAAAATGCCTAAGTTGGAGCTCTGGTTTGAGCTTCGCCGAAAAATGAGGCAGTTGAGAAAGAATGGTGATTTAAGGTGTATGGAGGATGAATGGAGCTCTTTATATAGGGAGCTCAGGGACCCTCTGTCTGAACACTTTCCATTTTGGTCAAGCTTATCCTCACCCGAAAATGGCCTAATCAGAGCGGTTATGTAAAACCTACCCTTTAGAGCTAAGGAAAATCGGGAAAAGAACTGGTCAAACCAAGTGAGGATTTAGAACCGGTTCACAAACCTGATCATTTTTGAACGGGCAATTTGGGAATTTACAACTCTCGGGTGATACAAAGAGTTCATTAAACCTTTGAAAAGAAACTTAAGACAAATTACAAAAAAAAACCAAATTGGTTCAGGTGAACAAAATCCCATAAGAACTTTGAAGTAAAGTGCTCTTGCTTGAGAGTAGTGTGAGGATGGGTGACCTCCTGTGAAATATGATTCTTTTTGTAACCCGAAATTTTGGTAAAAAAATTCTCTCCTATTTAATACACAATTTTTACACTTATATAAAGAGGTCATCCCCATTCATTCTCCTCACACCTGCACACTTCTCTCTCTCTCTACTGCTCCATTTCCCGGCCAAGCTCGAACTAGAGTTTCGACTTGAATATTTTTCTTAACCTCAAAAGGAGAGGTCGAGCTCTTTAGAACCGAGGAGAAGACAACTATCTAATAGTAAACTCCAGTCAATTTGAGAATCACTGGAGAAGCGCCAGCATGATGGAATAGTGAAGCAGCTCCGGCGGACTGAAGCTGCCCTATTTCGGTGAATCTGAAATCAGCCATTTCGAGCCCTCCTCATACCAAACCAAGCCCTCCCAACACTTCATCAGCCCTCCCATGGCCAAATTAGGACTGAAAGGTAAACCAATTCGGCTCCCCTCTACAATTTCCGGTCGATGCTAGAGAGAGAACCGACAGAATTTCAATGATGAAATTCTAACTCAATTCGATATCAATTGATGCGATTCTTGATTCTAAGATGATCCTTAAGATGAGACCTATCTGCCCAGATCGAAAGCTCGGACCGTCGTGCCCTCACCGATGAGAAATCGAAGCTTTCTCTCTCTACAATCTGTTTTCCGATGAAGCTCCGTTTGAGTTCATTCCGAAATTAAAATTTGCGATTTCAAAGTTCCTTAAAATCGTACGAACATGTAGCAACTCAATTTCAACTCCAACTTCAACAATTAGAGGTGTTTGATCGGTCATTTGATGAAATTAAATTCGATAGTGTTGAAGAGTTGAAATTGGGGGAAATTTGGGGATTTTCGAAATTCGAAGGACCAAAATTAAATTTTATGAAATTGAGGGCTAATTGGGCATAAAAATAATGTTAGAGGACCAATTGAGAAATTTTAGAATTTTTGGGGCAAAACTTACCATTTTTGTAAAGGAAGGGCAAAATGGTAATTTTGGAAAAGTTGGAGGACCAAATTGGAAATTTGAGAAATCAATCTCCTTTCAGTGAAATGGAATAAATTGAGGTCCCTTATACCCACTCATTCGTTAACGCAGTGAATTTCTACTTAGTCAAATTCCGTCCTTAGTAAGTTGGACCTCGACTATCGTTCCTGATGTCTCGTTCTCCTACACGAAATGAACATAATTTTTCATTATTCTTTGGCCTAATCGCCTTCATTCATTCCAAATGAATGAAAAAACCCAACTTTACTATATTTGCAATTGGGTCCCTAAAGTTATTTTTCTTTAATTTTAAGACCTTATTAGCGGGTTTTTCCTAAATTTGAGTCCCGAAACTTTTAAAATTTATCTTAGGACCTCAAATTATTTAATTTCACACAACGGGGTTTAATTTCCCAAATTTTCAATTTGGTCCCTCGATTTTTCCAAAATTACCATTTTGCCCTTCCTTTACAAAAATGGTAAGTTTTGCCCCAAAAATTCCAAAATTTCTCAATTGGTCCTCTAATATTATTTTCATGTCCAATTGATCCTCAATTTCATAAAATTGCATTTTGGTTCTTTGAATTTTGAAAATCCCCAATTTTCCCCCAATTTCAACTTCTTAACACAATTGAATTTGATTTCATCAAATTGACCGATCTAACACCTCTAATTGTTGAAATTGAGTTACTCCATCTTCTTATGATTAAATAGCACTTTGAATCGCAAGTTTTGATGCCAGAACAAGCTCAAACGGAGCTTCGTTGGAAAATGGACCGTAGAGAGAGAAAGCTTCGATTACTCATCGGTGAGGGCATGACGGTCTGAGCTTTCGATTTGGGCAGATAGCTCTCATCTTGAGGTTCATCCTAGAATCAAGAATTACATCAATTAATGTCGAATTGAGTTAGAATTTCATTATTGAAATTTTGTCGGTTCTCTCTCTAGCACCAGTCGAAAATTACAGAGGGGAGCCAAATTGGCTTACTTTTTAGTCCTAATTCAGCCGTGGGAGGAATGAGGAAGTGTTGGAAAGGCTTGGTTTGGCCTGAGGAGGGCTCGAAATGGCCAATTTCAATTCGGCTGAAATAGGGCAACTTCGGTCCACCGGAGCTGCTTCACTGTTTCATCACGTTGGCATCTTGCTGGCGACCCTCGGAGTGAATGGAGACTACAGACGTGTAGTTGACTTCTCCCCGGTTCTAAAGAACCTAAGCTCGCCTTATTTGGCTCAGAAAAGACCCCATGTCGGAGCTCTGGTTCGAGCTTCGCCGAAAATGGAGCAGTTGAGAGCGAATGGAGTTTTTAGGTGTGGAGAGGATGAATGGGGAGGAGCTCTTTATATAGGGAGCTCGGGGACCCATTGGCCGTTCGTTTACAAGTCGAGGGACCTGAACCTATTCAATAGTGGTTCAAACTGGTTCGGATCCGGTTCACTTGAACCAGTTTGGTTTTCATCCCCAATTCCTTTACAAGTCCATTTCCATGTCTTTTGTGACTCCTTGGGTCACTTAGGGTCCATAAAATTCCTGGTTTACCATCTCTTTATTGATTCTGGTTCATAAACTAACTCGGTCCTTAAACTAGTTCAATCCAGTTCGGGCCCGGTTCACCCAAACCGGTTTGATTTTTCTCTCCCACTTTGTTCTAAAGTTCCTTCCCAAGGTTTATGAATTTTTTTGGAGTATAATGGAGTTTAATTCCTTTGTTTTGCCCGATCTCTATCGGTTCTGGTTCATGAACTGACTCGGTTCATAAATCGGTTCAATCCTGTTGGACCCTGTTCATCCAAACCGGTCTAATTTTCCTCTTCCAATTCATTCTAAGGTTCTTTTCCATAGTATTTTGAACCCTTTGGATTACTTGGGAGTTGTAAATTCCTAAATTGCCCATTCACAATTATTGAGTTTATGAACCGGTTTAGTTTTCTTACTTAGTTTGACCGGTTCTTTCCCGGTTTTCCTTAACTCAAAAGTGCGGGGTTTACATCAACTCTCCCCTCCTTTTAGGAGTTTTGTCCCCAAAACTAAGTTAGAAATCCTTTGCATCAGGAGTAACTTCCCTTGATGTCCTCTTGAGGTTTCCTTGACATGTTTCCACTTGGTTGGTTCCTTCACCTCGCCCCTTTAAACCACGTGCCTAAGAAGTTCTTTTCTTTTCAATTATTTACTCACACCATGGGGTTTTATCATCATTAGGCATGTCTTTTCCATGGGTCCAAACGTACATCCTTAGGTCTACTTCTTACTCTGCTTAGGGTAAGACTTTTCCTCTTAAGGGTTCTTATCCAAATCACTCAGTTGGGTGTTCCATAAACATCCGGTCATCCCCGTTTCCCATCATTCCCTTGGTCATTGATGCTCTTAGCTTAGCATCCTTTCAGACTTTTCATCCTTAATCCCATGGGTTTTGATATGATTTCCTCCTTATTTTATTTTGGTTCTCCCCCCCATCTTTATTTTACTATGACTCTGGTTCTAGTTCTTAGGTTTGACTAACGGACTCTATCTTACTTGAGTCACATTTTTCCTAGGACTGTTGGGACTACATGTCCTTTACAGCATGACATGTTCTAGAAATGTCTTTTTTCATTATAGTTCTAGAACATTTGTCCTCGATAACAGTTCATGCCTTTCCAACCGTTTAGAAGTAGTGTGGCTTCATTCCTTCTTGTTACCTAGTAGTGTTCCCTGACTACCTTCGGCATTATCCAATTGTCCCTTTACATTTTGACATTATGATCATGTTGGTTTTGCCGTATCTACTCGTCTCTTACCAACTTCTTTATTGGTTTTCCCCCGGTTCCAATCCATCGGGTTTCCCGATGACTTGCCAACATGTTAGGATTTTTCCCTCTTATGCCCTTACTCATTTTCAATGTCATCCTTTATTCAAGGACTTTTCCTTTCTTCAATCCACTCTTACTCGTTCATGACCATGTCACGATTCCTTTGTTTGGGGAGTTCTCCTTTTATGGTTTTCTTTCTCTAATATGTCCTTCCAAGTAGAGACTTCCATCTTAGGGGCTATACCTTCAATCTCCTTACCATTCCTTGAAGGTTTCCTTCCTTCACATTCTTACACCCTCTTTGAGCTTTTGTCCACCTTTAATGCTTCACCGACCTTAATTTTCCCAATTCACCCCTTTACTTCCTATCCGAGGAACTTCTGATCATCAAGTCTTATTTTGTGTACTCCACACTATGTCCAGCCGTCCACTCTTTAGGTTCCATTAAGCGAGTGTGGACCACAATCAGTCTTGACATTAGCGATTGTTCCCCTTAACCACTTCTTAATTGGAAAACTTACTTCCCCAAGGTTTCTTGTACATTCTTTCCTTTATTTCCTTATTATGGGTAGTCTACCCATTCTTACTTGTCATTGCATCTTTTGATGTTATCTTTCTACTTACCCATTCATTGGGTTTAACATACTCCTTGGCTCCTCCTAGTATATTTCCCTTGGTTCTTTCACCTCAAAATGCACTTCATTTGCAAGTTCATCTCCTCATCCCTCATCACTTGGTTCCATTACATTTTAGTTGGGACATGTATCCCTCCCTAGGGTTTCCTTCATTGGGAGGATTCTTACCCTTTTCTCTTAAAATTCCTTTTTCATTCACCCTTGAGGTCATCTAACCTTAAATGACATCCTTTGATGTCATTCTCTCCTACTTACCTTTACTCTTGAAACCTTACTGGCAGTTCTTTTGTACCCCATCCTTATTCTCACTTGTACCCAATTATACGTCTATTTCTTTTAGGGAGAGCTCAAATCCTCCTTGTTTCAAGATCTCTTGATCATCCTGCGAGAGTCTTACTTATCCTTCTCATGGCTTGAGTTTGATCGTTAATCTAGTCTTGGCCATTGATCCCTTTAAGGATTTCCTTCATCCTTATTTTCCAAATGTTTTGCCTTTCCACCTCTCCCTTCTTTGTTGGAGTTTAAATTTATGACCTTCACAAGGGTCGTTAACTGCCTCGTCCCTACTATTCTCCTTGTCTAATTATCATGAAACTATTGTCTCTTGAGTCTACTTGTCCTTAATGTCCATCCTATTGCCCTTTAGGATGTAGTCCTTACTACTTCCTGGTCCTTCTTAGGGCGTCGTTTATTCTCCTTGGCCACCCCATTGTTACTAGTTGCTTCCTTCAGCTAGATTCATCTAAAATCCCTATTTGACTCCTCTGCTTTTCCAAAGCAAGTTACACTTGCTATCCTGAGACATCCCATTTGTCGTCTAATGCTCGAGACTTGTCTTCTCTTGTGGAGGCGCTTCCTTCTTTTGCTCCTAAATGGATTGTAACTCTCCTTAAGGAAAATTTCCTTTCATCTATACTTTATTATGATTGCAATTTTTCTCTAGGCCTTACCTTCGGTCCTTCTTGCCTTTCGTCCCTTTGGTCCTCGATAGTTGACATGGTACTTAGGAGGTATTGCCCTAAATTTGTGGGGTGTGGGACAGTCTTTTATCTTATGTTCTATTCCTATAACGTTTTATCTTAGTACCTGTCCTTAGTAGTGTGGGTACTTTCTTACGTAGTGTCCCCGTCGTCCACACTTATAGCAAGTAGTCTCCTTGCGTGGTCCTTTATGGATTCTCCAATACTTTGAGAATTTGGAAGCCTTTCTAGGGGATTACTAGTAGTTCTGTGCTCTGTCATCCTTGAGTTCGATCACCTTGATGGCTTTCTTATTGTGTCTTCCTAGCCCAGTAGTTACTCCAAGAGTTTTCCTAGACTTCTTAATCACCTTGTCGGTTTTCTTGTCGATCCTTCTTTGTCCAATAGTTTTACCCCAAGAGTTCTCTTAGTTCTCTAGTTCTTTTCCTTACTTGGGATGAGATTCTCTTCGGTTGTCGTGGTGTCAAGGGTAATGCGAGTTTGTTTGGTTATTTTCTTGGGGCAATCTTTCGATAGTTGAGGCACAAGATCACATTGTTTTTGAGAGACAGGGTGTCACGCCCCAACCCGGTTTGGTTGGATCCCCGTGATCAACCCATCGCTCCCTTGGTTTAAAAGGGTTTCCCCTTCTTTTAATAAAGAGGATCCAGGCGAAATTTCAAATCTTGTTCCCTATAATAGCATAAATCAATCAAATGCAAGCTTAAAAAGAAATTTTAAGCATACCTGACGGGGGATACATCTTCACGTTTTCTTTATTATATCTTTTTATTCCTAAAAAGGGCTAAAAAGGGAGGGAGTGAGTTCTACAATTCAGGGAGGGGGTGTTGGGAGTGAGATTTCAAGAAACAGATTTATTCAAACTATGCCAAGATTATCATTTTCTTTAAAAAGTTTTTTTTCTCAAATTCTGGTTTTCAAAACCTTTTTCCATTTCCATTAGATGTGTTTAGCTATTTTAACTCATCCCCTTGCCTCAGGAGGCATATAGCAATCAAACACATACCCTTCATCAAGAAGGGTACACACATTCGCAGGTGCAGCCCGTCCACTGCACCCACTTGTGGATCGGAGTGTATTTACCATCCACCAAGATAGAAGACCACCCACTTCTAACCTAGATCTAAATGGATGTTCTCAACAATCGACCCTCAATCCCAAATACCACTCCGTGTCCATATGAGGATAGAGACCTCACCCCGGTCTCATGCGCAAGAAGCTACTCCAAGCTTCCCGACTAATTAGCACGACGAACTGCCCTTATCTCCACCATGTCATCCAATAGCCCTTATGATCCATCACTACCCCTATTGGGCGTCTTCATGGTCCTGTACCACAAGTGCATGCACAAACAATAATTTTTACATATGAGCATATCTTTGGTGTCAATGGTCCAACGGCCCCAACCCTCAACTCGACCTACAGTTGTTTGTCTAGGCCGGTCTGTCGACCTAACCTTGATGCACTGTCGCCAGTCCATCAAGTACTGTCGGTAATGACTTGGTACCATGGAAAAATCACACAACAATTTCATTAGAAATTCCAAGGCTTTCTTAACTCAAGATTGTTTACAAGCTCCTGCTCATGCCCACTGTACGTGATTTTAAAAAATCGGGCATTTAGCCCCATGTGTTCAAAAACCGAGGCTTCTAGCCTATCTGAGTTGTTCTAGCTCCCGTCGGTAAGGTTTTCCAAATCTTTTAAGCATTGGCACACAGTAAGGGGAGAACACTTTTGACAAAAAGCATATTTTCAACTCCACACCAATTGGGTGTGATGACATTCCTACTTACAACTGGTAAGCGGGTTTCTCCTTTTCTCAAGGAATTTTATCATACCCACTGGGTATGATTACCTCTACTTACAACTGGTAAGTAGATTTTATTAGTTAAAGATGATACTTTTCATCCCAACCATGTATGAATTTAGAATATCCCACTCACAACTGATAAGTAGTTTTTAGTTTAAATCACCCATTACCCTAATCGGGTATGATGTTAAAAGTCCCACTCACCCGATAAACCTAACATGTTCGTCCCAAGTCAGTTCCTGAGTTCACGCTATCTTTTCCTTGCTAGCATTTCGTCTCTTGTGTCCCTACACGTTTTGGGCATCTTTATCAATTAAGGTTTGGCATGACAGCCTTCATTTTCTCACGTTTGAACGACTAGGCTCAAAATTATTAATTAATTGCACTTTGGTCCCTAAAGTTCATTTTCCTTATCTTTAGGTCGCTAATGCTAACTTTTTCCCAAATTGAGTCCCGAAACTTCCAAAATTCTCTTTGGGTTCTTAATTTACTCAAAATTATATAAGGGGCTCAAGTTTTCCAAATTTCCAATTTGGTCCCCAATTTTTCAAAAATTACAATTTTGCCCCTACTTTCCAAAAATGGAAATTTGACCCTAATTGTTCTAAAAATTGACCAATTGGTCCTCCAATATCTTTCTTATGGCCAATTGGCCTTAAATTTTGAGAAATTGCAAAGAGGTCCCTCTTTTCCGAAATTCCTAATTTTCCCCAATTTCTCTCCTTCAAACTGACAGAATTTGATTTCTTCAAATTGGTCATTCAATCAAAGTTAATTATTTCAATTAGAGTATAATTCAGTTACTACACTTCCATACGATTCAATTGAGCTTTGAATCGCATGATTTGAGTCTGAAACGAGCTCAAATGGAGCTTCACAAGAAAATCGTTCGTAAAGAGAGAAAGCTTCGAAAGCTTACCGTCGGAGGTGCGATGGTCTGAGCTCTCTATCTGGGAAGGTAGCTCTCGTCATGAGCTTCCTTCTAGGATCAAGAATTGCTATAATTGATATCAAATTGAGGAAGAATTCCATCAGTAAAGTTCAAAACTTTCTCTCTCTAAATCCGACCAGCAATGACAAAGGAGGGTCGAATTGGCTTACCTTTTAGCTCGGTTCTGACCGTATGAGGGCTGTAGGGGTGTCGAGAAGGCTTGGTTTAGCCGGAGGAGGCTTGGTTTAGCTGGAGGAGGATGAATTTGGCCGAATTCAGCTCGGCCAAAATAGGGCAGCTTCGGTCCTTCAGAGCTGCTTCACTATTCGATATCGTTGGTGCTTCTCCGGCGGTCCTCGGATCGAAAGGAAGTTGTTGTCAGGTAGCTGACTTTCCTTAGAGTCTATAGAACCCAACCTTGCCTTTTGAGGCTTAGAAAAAGGCCTATATTGGTGCTCTGGTTCGAGCTTCGCTGAAAAATGGAGCAGTTGAGAGAAAATGGAGATTTAAGGTGTGTGGAGGGTGAATGGAGAGGAGCACTTTATATAGGGAGCTCGGGAACCCTCTGCCTGACCACTTTCCATTTTGGTCGAGCTTATTCTTGCCCTAAAACGGCTTGAACAAAGCAATTTCAGCTCGCTGGTGTTATCCATTTTCTGTATTAATGAATAGTGTTGTCATCCTAAGGAAAAAGATGGCACTATTTCCAACCAGAACAGACCGAACCGACTGGCTTCAATGCATAAAACGGTCAGTTCAGGCCCGATTCAAACCGATTTTCTCAAAATTAAAAATTTCTAAATTAATCTAAACTCATTCTCTATCTAATGTTGGCTTTAATTCTCCAATTTTAGTATTTTAAGCCTTCAAGAAAAATAAATTTAGAAACTGGTTCAAGTATGGTTCAAACCGATTCATGTCCGGTTCACCCCGAACCGGTCAGGTTTTCTCTTCCCATTTGTCCCAAGGTTCTTTTCCATTATTTATATGACTCTTTGAGTCACTTGGGATTTTGTCGATTTCTCATTTTACCCTTTCTCTATCGATTAAGGTTCAGGAACCGGCTCGATTTTCTCTTTTGAATTGACCGGTTCTTTTCCCGATTTTCTTATCTTTAAAGGAAGGGGTTTACAACTCTCCCCTCCTTTTAGGGGTTTTGTTCCCAAAACTAAGTCAGTAATCATTTGCATTGGGAGTGTCTTTCCTTGATATTCTTCTAGGTTTTGCTCGGTATGTTATCACTTTAGCTATTTCTCTCAATTAGTCCTTTTGCTACGTACTTCAGAAGTCTTTCTTTCTTTATATTTTCCACACACACCACGGAGTGTATCACAATTAGTCATGTCTAAACTACCCATACCAAGGTACCTCCTTAGGTCTACTTCTTACTCTACTTAGGGTAAGACTTTTCTTCGTAAGGATTATTATTCATGTTATTGGGTTGGACGTTTCATATACATCCGATCGTCCCTATTTTCCATCATTTCTTAGATTTTTGATGCTATTAGTTTAGCATCCCTTAGGGCTTTTTGTCCTTAACCCCTTGGGTTTTGATATACTTTCTTCCTTATCTTATTTTGGTCTTTCCTCCATTTTTGGTTTACCACGATTCTGGTTCCATTTCTTAGATTTGACTAATGGGCTAGGTCTTACTTGGGTCACCTTTCTTGGAACTGTTGGCACTACATGTTCTTTATAGCATGATTTGTTCAGGAATTATCTTTGCCCATCATGGTTCCAGAATGTGTATCCTTGATAACGGTTTATGTCTTTCCATCCGTTTAGGAGTTGTATGGCTTTGTTCCTTCCTACTACTCGGTAGTGTTTCCCAACTACCTTTTATTTTATCCAATTGTCCATTAAATTTCTTAATATCATAATCGTGTCAGTTCCCTTTATCTACTCATTCTTTACCAACTTTTCTATGGGTTTTCCCCTAGTTCCAACCATCGATTTTTCATGGTAGCTTACTGACACATTGGGATCCTTTCTCAATTATGTCCTTTCTCATTTACATTAGCGTTTTTTACTCAAGGCTTTCATTTCCTCCATCCTTTCTTGCTTGCTTATGACCATTCACCATTCATCATTCCTCATTCTAAGTTGACCCCTTTTTTCGGTCTACGTATTGATTCCTTGTTTGAGGGGTCTCCCCTTTATTGTTTTCATTTTCTACTATATCTTTCAAAGTAGAGACTTCCATTTTAGGGTTATACATTCGATATTCTTACTATTCCTTGAAAGTTCCTTCCCTTTACCTCCCAAAACTCTCTTTATTTTGGGACATTTTCCAGCTTTTAATTCTCCGTTTTCTTAAAGTTCCCATCTCATCCATTATTTCCTAATGAACTTCTGATTTTTGGGTTTGATTTCGTGTATTCCACACTATGCCCAGCCATCATCCTTTAGGCTCCCTTAAGTGAGCGTGGACCATGACAAGTCTTGATGTCAGTGACCGTTTCCATTATCTATTTCTTAATTGGAGGGCTTACTTCTCTGAGATTTCTCAGGTAGTCTCTATGTCCTTATTATGGGTAATCCACCCCTTTCTTACTTGTACGACATCTTTCGATGCTATCTTCCTATCTACCCATTCCTTGGGTTTAACTTACTCCTTGGGTTCTGGGTAAACT
The DNA here is from genome assembly GCA_030064425.1 of Trapa bicornis. NCBI lineage: Eukaryota > Viridiplantae > Streptophyta > Magnoliopsida > Myrtales > Lythraceae > Trapa > Trapa bicornis. The sequence goes on along the minus strand of CM057761.1, from coordinate 7,904,280 downwards.
CCCCTTGTAATTGGTCCTTTATTCCCAACTTGTATTCCATTTGAAATTTTACCTTATATTCCACTTTAGTTGGGTTAATTACTTCTTCGTTGGAATATGTATGTCTCTTCAGGGCTCCCTTCCTTGGTTGGCTTCCTCGTCTTTTTCTCAAATTTCCCCTTCATTCGTTTTTTCTTGGGTATCTATCTTTGCGTCAACTTCTTGACATTCTTTGATGTCATACTTTCCTGCTTTTCCTTACTTTGAATAATCTTACTGGCACATCCCTCGTACCTTGTATTTATTCCAACTTATACTCACTAAAATTTTATTTCTATTAGGAAAGGGTTTTCGATCTTTTTCCTTTTAGGGTTTCTTAATCTCCTTCTGAGAGCTTACTTCATCCCAATGGCTTGAGTTTGGTCGTCGATTCATTTTCGACCATTTATTTATTCAATGATTTCTTCATTCTTCCTTTCTAATGTTTTGGCCTTTACACCTTTCCCTTCCTTGCTGTAGTTTAAATTTATGGTCTTTTCGAGAGTCAATTTATTAACTGCCTCGTCCCCACTATTCTCTTGTTTCACTTGTCTTGGAACAATTGTCCTTCGAGTTTACTCATCCTTAATGTCAATCCCATCATCCTTTTTAGGGTATAGTCCTTACTATTTTTTGATCCTTCATAGGGGGTCGTTTATTTTCCTTGATTATTTTGTTATTTCTAATTGTTTCCTACTTGACTACTCTCCTTTTTCCAAACCAAGTCACACTTGTCATTCAGAGACATCATTAACTACTTATGCCCATTTTTAGGTTTCCTTATTTCAGGTTATGCCTCTTATGGTCCGCTTGTCGGTTACTTAGCTTGGGAATTTCCCTTTTGTTTCTTATCCTCCCTTCGAGGAGTTCCTGCTTACAGGCCGGTTCCTTGCATTCCATGTTATGTCCAGCCACCCATCAATGGTCCATTCAAGGGGTACTTAGTCATATACATTCCTTCAAAGTTCCCTTTTTTTAGCACCTTTCTTTTACTATTCACTCTTACTGTGTCCTACCCTAGAGTTGTCGGATGAGGTTTTTCGTGTTTGCCCTTTTTGAGGGGGTTCTTGTAGCTTACCTCTCTTCTTTGTTGTCTTACATTCAACTCGTTCTTCTTAGAGATAACCTAATTTCTCTTGGTTTCCCAACTATTGTATGAGGGCTCTCTCAATCTCTTAGGGTCCTTAGGCTTTCCTTCACTCTTTCTACATCTTTTAATTCTTACTTCCTTTTTCTCATATTCATCTGATTTCTTTGACTCTGCTTCCCTTATACTATACCCCTTATAAACAAACTCTTTCCCCTTTTTCCTACCCTTGATTAGGGGGTATGTCCTTTCTGATAACTCCCTTTCTAGGCAACCTTTTTGTTCCTCCCAAAAACTTTCTTCTCAGTCTTTTGTCTTGTCTTGTTGCCTTATTACTCCGCGTTTCCTATTTCTTGTGGGGAAACTATTTAGGTTGGCTATTTTAGGGTTAGTATAAACTATAGTTGACCAATAGTCTTTCTCTTTAGGTGGTCTTCTCTCTATTTATTATTTCGATCAAGATTGGTATACTCCAATCGACTAGTTGTACTTATCGTTATCAAGTAGACTAACTTTTAATTAAGGAAAAAAATAAGCTTTATTCAAAAAGGTAGTTTCTTGTCGTACTTGGCTTATTACAGTAATTCACTACTTACTAATCTTTTATAGCCATAGATCGGGAGTTATCCTACAAATGGTTTTAGGATTTGTGGTATTATTGATCTGATAAACTAGTTGACTTCCATCTATACTCCTGTCGGGCTTTCCTGATAATACAGAATTTATGGAATAACTCGAGTCCGTAACTCCTTAGTAACTTAACCTCGTACTCATATGTACACCTTATCTACTCAATAGGGTTAAAGTTAGATTGAGTTAGTGGAAGTACTTAATAAACTTTTATAAAGGTTGTATGAGTATCTCAATAATTATCGTATACATTTTTTTTAATTATAGTCATTTTTTATTGTTGCAAGTTGAAGGGTTTTAATTTATTTATTACTTAAAGTTTTATTTATACCTTAAAATAGGATATATGATGCATTCTCACTCTAATAATACTACTCTAATAATACTATAATTCTCAACGGTATATTTACCTATTTTATTCTCCACCTCTACTGATCTTTGAATACTTGTCTTTTATGAATTTAGTTCATGATAAATTTCCTATGAACTAAATGGTAGTGAAGCATTTGCTACTATTAGGATATTATATAATTATTGTACAATCACTTGCCAAATAAATAAAATATTATTTGTATAATTATAGATATTATTTAATGTATAATTGCAGTTGTAGTGAAATGTACTAGTCGTGTAAAGCATAGAGAGTGGTTCTTATATTGGTTGCTTGGATGTTAGACGTACATTTGAGGTGATAGAAAGTGCGGTGGACAGCGGGTTGTAAAATCGTTGTTTGGCCCCCAGCCTTCTACCTCAAACCTTTCCTCCGCTACCGGCTATGACGCGGAGGCCGATCCCTTTGAGCATGCGCCCCCTCTCCCTCCGCTCCTCCCTCTCCTTCTCCAGCCACCTCGCCGAGCTCAAGCGGATACTTGAATCTTCTAATCCTTCAGCGCCTTCGCCCTCTACTGTGGTGGTAGACAATCTCAGGGCCTATATGCAGATTGTCCACATCGATTTTGGGTTTAGATTACCATACATGGCAGCACGCCCTCAAGCTCTTTAGGGATTTCCATTCTGTCATTTGATTTTATACTGGTCATTCTTCTTCTTCTCATTTTTGGGCCTGCACTCGTCTTCTCTGGCCTCATTTCTCATTTTATTACTATATATTATTATAATAGAATATAATTATAACATATAATCTAATATTATATTATTTTTATATTAGTTAGGTATAGTTTTATATTATTTATATTATATAAATAGATGTGCTTTTTTATTTAATTTATTTATTTATTTTATTTAGTTAATTTATTAGTAAAGTTGTGCTAATATAATTTATACCTATTTATTTTTCAATATTTTTCTGGAAATATTTTAAATTTCAACTATAGTAAATATTAATAAATTATTATCCAAATTTGCTAGCCATTGAGTAAATTGAATATATTATACAAGATAAGTTGTTGCTCTTTATCTTTTCCATGTATCTATTTTTAGCGGAGAACCCAATAGCATCTTTTCTGCTGCAATCTACCATGCATACCAGCTTGAGGATAAGAGGAAGACTCGAGCAGAGATATACAAGATAAGTTCTTCCTTCTAATTTTATTTTTATATTAATATCATATTTATTATTCTAGTAAATACATTTCTAATTTAAAATATTTCTGATATTTAATTTTTAAATTAAAATTATAGTCCATCTATCAAAATTTAACTCAATTTTTATAAAATTAAATAAAAATAATATATTCGTATATATATTTTTTATTCAACTTTTTAAAACTATTTTTCTTATTTCATTCCTTCTAATTTTAATAGATTTTTTTATTATTTGTTTCTTAGCGTACATATTAATTAATATATTATTAATTAATTATTTATTTATTTTATTTATATCTAACTTAAAAGTTTTATTACACCACCACCACAGCTGGTTAGTGCCTCCGCGGCCGAGCGGCTCGAGCTCCAGCTCCACCGCGTCTTCGAGCTTGCCTCTCATCATCGGAATTTCCGTCGGGTTAGGGGTGCCGGCCCTTCTCACAATCGCAATCTGCATTGCCTGTTGTTGCTCGAGTAAGAAGAGGAAGAGGCGTGATGAAAGGCACTACTACGGACCATGGCGCATAAAGGTAATTAACCTAAGAAATTACCTAATTATTTTAAATAGATTAATTAATCGAAAGAATTTAAGTTAAATACAAAAAAGAAGTAAAGTGAGTATTTTTTCCCATGGCATACAGCCAATGAATACTACCCTAGCGGACAGCACCAGCACCCGAACTGGCACAATGGCGGCGGCCAGAACCTGCCGCCACCTTCCAATGGGGCGTGTCCAGCGCCGCCGCCGTCCATGAACAGTGGGGACATGGGATACTACTCGGGGCAGCAGCGGCTCCACCAACCAATGCCGCCGCCATCGCCGGGGTTATCCCTGGGCTTCAACAACAACTCCTTCACGTACGAGGAGCTGTCGATGGCAACGAACGGGTTCCCGCAGGAGAGGCTTCTGGGGCAGGGAGGGTTCGGGTACGTGCACAAGGGAGTGCTACCGAGCGGGAAGGAGGTGGCGGTGAAGAGCCTCAAGCCCGGGAGCGGCCAGGGTGAGAGAGAGTTCCAGGCCGAAGTAGAGATCATCAGCCGCGTCCATCACCGCCACCTCCTGTCCCTGGTCGGGTACTGCATCACCGGCAGCCAGAGGATGATGGTCTACGACTTCGTCCCCAACAACACCATACGTCGCCCTTGGGATAGTATTTTTGGAGGGGAGAAAATCATTATTGTCCCGAGATTTGATTTGCAGAACAAGGTCGGCCTGTGATGGAATGGGAAACCCGACTTCGGATCGCCGTCGGATCGGCTAAGGGGTTTGCCTATCTTCACGAGGGAGGACTGTGAGTGATCTTTCTTCCATATTATATATATGTGGATGGATCCGAACATGTCCTACAAATGAGCATATCGTGCCTTCTGCAGGCCATCCAAGTATCATTCACCGGGACATCAAAATTGCTAACATTCTTCTTGACAACAACTTCGTAGCTATGGTATAATAATCATACTCTGGTCATATTCCATTGTTTCCAACTTCAAGCAAGTGACTGTGACATATATGCTCACGTTGCTGATTTCGGGCTAGCAAAACTTTCTTCTGACAAGAACACTGTAAACGTAAGTTTAAGAAAAATTGAGAAAAGATAATGTAAAATTAAGTAAAAAAATCGAACCACTTTATATTTAAAAATAATCAATATACTAATATTAATATTAGTAATAAATTTCGCATATTTGATATATGGATTTTACGCCTATATAAATAGGTTATTCCTATTTCATTTTTCTCACACTTTAACACTTCTCTACTGTTCTATTTCTCGGTAAAACTCGAATCAGATATTCGATTTAAACAAATGTTGGGCTATTTAGAATCGAAGAGCAAACAGCTATCTAATAAAAAACTACAATCAATCCGAGAATAGTTGGAGAATCGTCGACATTATGGAATAGTGAAGCAAATCCGACGGACCGAAACTGCCCTATTTCGGCCAAGTCCTTCTCAAGCCAAACCAAGCCCTCCCAACATTTACTCAGCATTTCCACAGCCGAATTAGTACCGAAATTTAAGCCAATTCGACTCCCGTTTACAATTTTCGATCGGTGCTAGAGAGAGTCGACCGAATTTCAATAACGAAATTCTAATCTAATTCCGCATCAATTGATGCAATTCTTAATTCTAGGATTAACCTCAAGACGAGACTTATCTGCCCAGATCAAAAGCTCGGACCACCGTGCCTTCACCGGTGAGTAATCGAAGCTTTCTCTCTTTACAGTCTGTTTTCCGGCGAAACTCCGTTTGAGCTCGTTGCGGCGTTAAAATCTGCGATTCAGAGTTTCTTAGAATCGTATAAACATGCAAGAACACGATTTCAACTCCAATTTCAATAATTAGAAGTGTTTGATCGGTCAATTTGATAAAATCAAATTCAATAGTGTTGAATAGTTGAAATTGGGGGAAAATTTGGGGATTTTTGAAATTCAAAGGGCCAAAATACAATTTTATGAAATTGAGGGTCAATTGGGCATGAAAATAATGTTAGATGACTAATTGAGAAATTTTGGAATTTTTGGGGCAAAACTTACCATTTTTGTAAAAGAAGGGCAAAATGGTAATTTTGGAAAAATTGGGGAACCAAATTGGAAATTTAGGAAATTGAACCCCTTTTTGGTGAAATTGAATAAATTGAGGTCCCATGATAAATTTTAAAAGTTACGGGACTCAATTTGAGGAAAACCCGATATTAGGGACTTAAAGTTAAATAGAAATAATTTTAGGGAGCTAATTGCAAATAACTAAAAGTTTGTATTTTCTCATTCATTGGAAATGAATAAATGTTGTTATGCCGAGTAATAATGAACAAGGTTGTTCATATCGTGTAGGAACGCGAAATACCGGCAACGTCAGCAAGGAGAAGCTCGCGTGAATACAAAGAACTAGTCTAGTGGAATTCACGGCATTAACGGATGAGTGGATTTACTAACATCATACCCGGTTGGGATGATAAGCACAACTTAAAGATAAAAACCACTTACCTGTTGTAAGTGGAAATTTTATGTCATACCTGATAGGGAATGATAAGTAACTTGGTATAAAAACCCACTATTTAGTGGTATTTTAATCATCACCACTTAAAGAAAGTGATGTGAAAATTATGCAGAAAAACTACTTACCGGTTGTAAGTAGATCATACCCGTTTGGTATGATAAGACTTTCTCGAAAGAAGTTGAAAACCCGTTCATCGGTTATGAACGGAGATGTTCTTATATCGGTTGGTATAATGGACAGTGAAAACCTATTTTGTCGGAAGTGTTCTCCCTTGACTATGTGCCAATGCTTAAACTATTTGGAAAACCTCATTGTCAGGAGCTCGAATAGCTCTTATTGGCCGGGGCCCTCGATTTTGGAACTTACGGGCTATAATGCCCAGTTTTTTGAAAATCTCGTACAGTGAGTCCAAGGCCAGTTGGCACGAGCAGGAGCTCGTAAACGGACATGATATATGTGCCATAAAACTTAATAAGTGAATTGTTTGACAATGGTACCAAGATAGGACCGACATGCTCAGTCAACTAGCGGCAGTGCGACATAATAGCTCGATGGACCAGTCAAGATAAACAATTGCGGGTTAAGTTGAGAGTCAGGGCCGTTGGACCAGTGGCACCATAGATTACATGGCTTGATAAGAAAACATTGTTTGTGCATGCACGGTGAGTACGTGATCATCAAGACGCCCATTAGGGGTAGTGATGCGTCCTAAGGGCACTGGACAACCTGGTGGCTATAAGGGCTGTTCGTCGTTCTAGGTATCTGTGTGAAATCTGGAGTAACACCAAGCGCATGAGACCGGGGTGGGGACAGGATGAGGTCTCTATCCTCATATGGACACGAAGAAGTGATTTCGGGATTGTGGGTCGGATGTCACGTACATCCACTCATTCCCAGGGTAGAAGTAGTTGAACTTCTATATAGGTGGTAGGAAAAGTCGCTCCGAAACTACTAGCGGATTCAGTAATTATACTGACTTACGAATGTGTATAACGTTCATGATAAAGGATGTATGTTGGGTGATAAATGAATAGATTTTTTTGAAAAGAAATGAGTGTGATCCACTCCATATAAATATTTTTCTTAAAAGTTAAAAATAGAATTTTGAAAACCTATTAACTGAGTAGTTGTACTCATCCACTACTTTATATCCCTTTTAGGAAATTTCGGAAAGCCTACCTTAAAATACCATCAATTAAGATACCTATAAAATAGGTATGTAAATTTTAAAATTTCATTCAGTTTTGATTATACTATTACAGGAAATACTAAAGTTTTAAAGGATATCTTACTATTTACGAATTATAATAAGGGAAAACCTTTTAATAAATTGGAAGAGTGGCGGATTGTTCACGGGGATCCAACCAAACCGGATCGTAGCGTGACAAACACCTACATCTCCACCAGGGTCATGAAAAGTTCATTTAGGTAATGAAGGCCTTTTAGTGATCTCTAATATTCTTTACCTTTGCCTCCAATTATCATGAAGGATAGCCTAGGCTAGGCATTAGAGATCCTATATAAGTATGAAAATAGTCCACTGGACTTTCTTTTTCTGCAGATATTTAGCTCCGGAATACGCAGCGAGCGGCAAGTTAACTGAGAAATCCAATGTCTTCTCATTCGGGGTCATGCTGCTGGAGCTGATAACCGGAAAAAGGCGCGTGGATAACAGTTTTATCATGGAGGATAGTTTGGTGGACTGGGTACACTCTTAACCTTCTACCATTATAGATGGATTCCAAATTCCTTACACAAATTGTATATACATTGACTGCAAAGTAAATGATTGTTTTTTTGTGTGAGGGGTTACAGGCTGGGCCTCTTCTGAACAGGGCGTTGCAGGAAGGAGTCTACGAAGGGTTCGTGGATGATTGCATAGAGGGCAACTACAACCACCAAGAGATGGCTCGGATGGTCTCTTGCGTCAGCGCCAGCATTCGCCACTCTGCCAGGAAGCGCCCCAAGATGAACCAGGTTAGAAATCATATAAATTGATCAATATACAATTTACTTGCATCATAGAGAATGACAGAGTTGATCCTACGGGTGTATTGCTTATTGTGTTCACATCTCTTATCCTGTATTACTCCTTACAGATAGTTCGGGTGCTTGAGGGAGACGTCTCGCTGGACTACCTGAACCACGGAGTGAAGCCGGGGCAGAGCTCCATGTTCAGCTTATCTAACGGCAGCTCTCACAACGACACCTCCATGTACAATGCGGACATGAAGAGGTTGAGGGACTTGACACTCGGCAGCCAAGAATTTGCAGCAGCGAATTTGGCGGTGACACCTCCAGCAGTACTATGGAATCAAGGGAGATGGCTGCCCACTCCTTGCCTAACAAGCTCTGATCGCTGCCATTAAATTACATCAATCCATTAACCGATTCATTCACTCAAGGAGGAGGAAGATTTTCGTTTGTCATTCCAGATTAAAACAAGACATGCATTCAAATGTGTATCTTCATTGTTTAATTAAATATATATTTGTTTATTTTTTTTATTATTATAAAATTTTAAATTTATAATAATAAAAAATATGTTATATATAATATATTTTATTATATATCATTTTTCTTATTATTCAATTAATATTAATTTATTTTTTATTATAATAATAATTCATCTATATTATATGATTGTATTATATAATAAAATATTATATATATATATATTATATAATATAGTTATATAAAATTTATTTGATATGATATTTATTGTGTTATTAATTTTATATTAATATTTAATTTTATCTTATATAATATAATTATAAGTAATATACTTTAATTATATATAAATTAATAAGAGATTTTTTTTGCACAATAATAAGAGAATATTTAATAAATCATTTAAATAAATTATAAAATACAACTAATTTATTCTAATTCTCATTAATTCTCCCTATTCCCATTTAATACCACTCCCTCCTCCACCACCCTGGTAAAGCCCCAAATGTCTATGAACTTCTCCGACAACATTTATAAAAAAAGCACGAACCATTTCTTTTAAGCAAAGGAAGTAGAAGTTGATATGACAAATTTATTATTTGATACGAGATTTCCATGCCCCCATCCGTTACTACCGCACCAGCGGCCACGTGTCACAGTTACCCTCGGTCGTGCCAGGTTATATATATCCTGAAAAGAAGGGCTACGCTGCCTTTTGCGTTGGCTTTTCTTCCAAGATTGCTGTTAAATATAACAAATATAATTATGTATATAATAAATTAAATTAAAAAATATATAAAATATATGTGTACTAATTATAATTTATTAATATTTTATATTAAACTAAATATGAGTGGTTATAAATATTATTCTATTATTTATAAAGTAAATATTTAGTTAAAAAATATTATTTATTGTACACTATTATTAATATATTACAACTATATAATATTTATATTAATTTTTTATTAAAAATCGATTAATTTAACCTGTTGAAATATATTTTTTACAATATTTATAATAAATTTGTTATCAAATCACAAATTTATATATTTTTATCTAAAAAGTTGAATATCAATTATTAAGTTTTTTATCTATATTATCTACAAAATAATTTTAACTATTGTAATTCAATTATTGGTCGATTTCTTATTATTTTATTGTATAAAATTATCTACAACAAATAAATAATAGTAGATATTCTATCATTAATACAACTAACACAATTTTAATAACAAAAACCTTACATGGTAGTATTAATACGAATATTAAACTAAAGTTTTTTATCTAAACTTCTTTTTAAATATCTTAATATTATTATAATAACTTTTCAATAATTTTTTCTATTATCTTAGATATATGTGCTGACAATATTAAATGTATACGTGGTATCAAAACTTATATACACTTATATAATATATATAGATCAATTATCTTATAATTATCTAATATATTTATTTATCTATTATACCATTTAACTGGGTAAATAACTTTCGATTATATTGGTGTTGAAACTATTCGACAACTTAACATCATTGTATTAGTAAATACAATGTATACTTTTTATAAAAAAGTATTATAATTTTCCTATACCTTACGATGTCAATACCTAGAAAATAATTTAAAGTACTCATATCTAATAATTTAGAGTACTCATATCTTTCACATAAAATTGTTTACTTAATTATTTTTTCAACTGTAATATATCAGAATAATCATTCTCGGTTATGATAATATCATCCATATATACTGCGATAATAGCAACTCACTATTAAAGTGTCGATAGAAAATCGCATGTTCTTCATTAAATTGTCGGTAACCCATTTTAACCAATATATATCAAAATCGATCAAACCATGCAATCGATGTCTGTTTGAGTACATAGATAGATTTATTTAATATAAATATATTTGCCACAGTTTTCATCCTACCAAATACACGTGTAATCTCCATATATATTTATTCTTATAGGTATACATATAAAAATGCATTATTTACAACAATTTAATATAATGTCCACCCGAAATTATCAGCACATTAAATAAACATTTTGATAGTGCTAATCTTAGCTAATGATGCAAAAGTATCATCATAGTCTATTACATATGTTTGTCTATAACCTTTTGTCACCAACCTTACTTTTTATCTCACAATTTCTCATTCGTTATTCTATTTCATATTAAATAATTACTTACATTCTACAACTTTATGTTTTTCATTCAGAAGTTGAGCAAGTTCTCACGTTTTATTATTCTATAGTTCTTTTATTTACTCATGCATTGCTACAAGTCAATTCGAATCTCGTTTAGCCTCATGCCACTTCTTTAATATGTGTGTTTTAGATATATCATTCTCAAAACCATACCTAATTGGAGATTTCCCTGCACTAGCTATACATTCTCTATTAATGGCAACATGTAAAAAAATCATTACTATTTGATGATCGATGACGTGGATTAACCATTAGAAGGTTGATGAATACCAGGGATATCTAAAGATATGAATTGTGGAATAAATATGTCACGCCCTGGCCCGGTTTGGTAGAATCCCCGTGAATAACTTGCCACTCTCCAAGAAAGTCTCCCAAATTGTTTAAGAAGTGGCACATAGTCAGGGGAGAATACTTCCGACAAAATAAACTTTTCAATTGTTAATCATACCAACCGAGTATGAGAACATCTTCGCTCATAACCGATTAACAGGTTTTCCACTTCCTTCAAGAAAGTTTCATCATACCAACCGGGTATGATCTACTTACAACCGGTAAGTAGTTTTTTCGCGTGATTTTCACATCACTCCGCTCAGGTGTTATGTTTAAAATACCACTTAGTAGTGGGTTTTCATTTTCGAGGTGCTTATCATCCCAACCGGGTATGATATAAAAATCCCACTCACAATTGGTAAGTGGTTTTTAGCTTAATTTGCTCATCACCCCAACTGGTTATAATGTTAAAAGTTTCACTCACGATGGCTTCCAATTTAGAAAAAGTGTTCATTATCCCAACCGGGTATGAAGTGTAAATTAGCCCTCTTACAACCAGTAAGTAGGTTTTCAATAAATAAAAGCGCTAATCATCCCAACCGGTATGATGTATAAGATTCCCACTCACCCGATAATGAAGTGAATTCCTCTTGATCGATTTTTTGTATTCACGCGAGCTTGTCCTTGCTGTCATTCCCGGTACTTCGTGTTTCTACATGATATGAACACCCTTATTTCATTATTCCTCGACCTAATAATTTCATTCATTCCAAATAAATGAGAAAACCAGACTTTTCATTTATTTGCAATTAGATCCTTAAAGTTATTTTTCTTTAGCTTTAAGTCCCTAATGTCAATTTTTTCTCAAATTGAGTCCTGAAACTTTTAAAATTCACCTTAGTATCTCAATTTATTCAATTTCACAAAAAGGGGTTCAATTTCCCAAATTTCCAATGTGGTCCCCCAACCTTTCCAAAATTACCATTTGCCCCTACTTTACAAAAATAGTAAGTTTTGCCCAAAAAATTTCAAAATTGCCCAATTGATCCTCCAACATCTTTATTATACCCAATTGGTACTCAATTTTATGAAATTGCACTTTAGTCCCTCGAATTTTCAAAATTTCCTAATTTTCCCCTATTTCAACCTTCTAACTCTATTGAATTTGATTTATCAAATTGATCGATCAAATGAGTTTAATTATTTAAATTGAAGCTAGATTAGAGTTCTTACACTTTCATACGATTTAATTGCACTTTAAATCACACGATTTGGTGCTGGAATGAGCGCAAACGAAGTTTCGCCGGAAAACTAGACTTAGAGAGAGAAAGTTTCGAAAGTTTATTGTCGGGGGCACAACGGTTCGAGCTTTCGATCTGGACAGATATCTCTTATCCTGAGTTTCCTCCTAGGACCAAGAATTGCATCAATTGATGCCGAATTGAGTGAGAATTTTATTATCAAAGTTTTGTCAGTTCTCTCTCTAGCACTGGTCAGAAATTGCAGAGGGGGGCTAAATTTACTTACTTTTCAGCTCTAATTCAACTGTAGAAGGACTGTAGAGGTGTTGGGATGGTTTGATTTGGCCTGATAAGGGCTCGAATTGGTCGATTTTAGCTCGGCCGAAGTAGGGCAACTTCGGTTCGCCGGAGCTGTTTCACTATTCAATCACGCCGACGCTTCTCTGGCTACCCTCAGAGCAAATGGAGACTACATGCATATAGCTGACTTCTCCCTAGTTCTAAAGAAACCAACCTCGCCTTGTTTGACTTAGAAAAGTGCCCAAGTCGGAACTATAGTTCGAGTTTTACCGAAAAATGGAGTAGTTAAGAGAGAATGGAGTTTTCAATTGTTGAGAGGATGAATGAGAAGTGGCTCTTTATATAGGAAGCTTGGAGACTTTTTGATCATCCGATTGAAGCATTAATGGTGGTCATTAATTGCCACAAACTCCCTGGCAGCGGCGCTTGTGATTTTTCGATCAGTGAATAGTACTGTTATCTAAAGGAAGAAGATGATACTATTCCGAACCGGACCGGACAGATCCGAATTGGGTTCAAAGCTTAAACCGACCACTGGAAAAGCAGGAACATGCAAAATAGATGATAATATAATCAAATCAATACATTTAACAGAGTCATTCTCTTTAATAGATTGTATTATTCCATCTGTCATATGAATAACTCACTTATAAGTTTGAGAATACTTATCATATGTATTAAACTATTCTATTAACTCAATCATACGTATTGAAGTACTAGAATCAATAATCCAATCTTTAAATGATGGTATGGAAGATTCAAGTATTTGTATCTGATTACCACAATTAATTTTATTCTCGTCCAATATGATAATACATCTACTATTCATATTTTTCAACTCTCTCGAATCACTTCCAGCTTTTGGGTCTACTGATCGCAACTCCCAATTATGACAAATCTTAGAAATATTTTTTTGTCTCCATTGACAATTCAACTAATTCGCATCTAAAGCTATCTTAAGCTCACCCGATACTTTAGATCCGCCAAAACTTGAAAATACTAAAAAAACCCTATCTATGATACCATATTGAATATTAGAATTATAATATTGTTACTAGTAAATTACAATAAGAATATATATGGGATATATTTGCACTATTTACAAATATACCACTAATTTATTAATATTACATATTAAATCACCGAAAAAGATAAATATATAATTACACTATTTATAAATATATCACTAATTTATTAATATTACACATTAAATCACTGAAAAAGATAAATATATAATTTCTCTCTCGTGATTTAAATAATATCTTGAATTATCATATTTTTTCATAAATACAAAATCCATTACATAACAATGGCAGGAAAAAGATTACCTTAAGATATTCAATTATGGACTCGGGCTTGAACATTTTGGTGGGATCAACTTGTGACTGATTTGATTTTGATATATCCACTAATTGATGCAGCAATTTTAGAGCTTCTCCATGCATTGAATTGAATTTGTAAAGCTCTAGGAGGGCAGCATATTGATTTCTTTTCTGAAGAATTTCATCGCATATTTTCACATCGCAATAGTTGAAACCTTTTAGTAAGTCCAAATCAGCTGATGACTGCCTAGTGAGAAGAAGAGACTGGAATAATGCAGTGTCCAGTATTGCAGCCATATCCCTTGCTCCAGAACTGATCGATGTGCTTTCACGTCCCTAGGAAACCAAACAACAGAATGTAGCATGAGATAATCAACAGTGAACAAGCTCATCAAATACATACTAGAACCAAAGAATACCTTATTTAATATCTTAAACCTATTAGAATCATATGAGCCATAATTATTGCCAACAACATTCAGAGAAATGGTTGAGAATAAAATCTGAAATGAGATAAAATAAAGGAGTGAGATAAGTTTATAAGGTTGGAAATGGGTCCAATCCATTATCGGTTCACATTACCTTCTTATATGGTATTAGATTCAGTACCTGACCCAAGACTGGAAATTCGGCTCGTAATCTGCCCGATTATAGAATAGGAAAAATATCCAACTCGAGATAATTGTTCCCCACTCGTCCGGGACCGGAAAAATAATACCTAACTCACCGCAGTTGAGGGCGGATATTAAAAATAAGGTCTTAAATTGAATAAAATAGATAAATTTTATATATTTATAAGGTTTAAAAGTGTACGATACTTTATCGATTCATAATACCTTCTTATATAAATAATAATTCTTTTATGGTAGATAGTTACGAAAATACTTCTTTTCATGTTCTTGACCCGGCTCTATCCAACATATATCTTAGTCTTCTCCAAATTTATCTAAATCCACAACAAAAAATTTTGAGAAGAGAATATCAAATCTAGTGTCTTATCCAAGTAACAACCTTCCTAAGGTCAGCTATGGAAGTTCTGCCAAAGTTAAAGTGAGTCGTGCAGTCAAGAAGTTGAATCAATGGACCTGAGGCTCTAAGGCTTTTGCCCAGAGAAACTAAACTTCAGGTACTCAGAAATGTTAACAAATTTCACCAACGTCATTTTGTGAGAGTTTTAATATGTGCAATACCAAATCAAATACTTTCAGAACTGGAACCTGTAAGATAAGGTTTACCACATGATACCTCTAAAAAAGTAAAAAAAAAAATGACCATTTGAGAAAGATCATAACAAATGAAAATGTTCATTTGCATGCTTATGAGATGAGGTGTGTTTATTTTATCTTCTCGTTTTGTGAACTTGATTTTCTCATATTTTTATAATATTGTTTCGATTATGAAGGATACACCATCACTCTTATCCTGCAGAACTTGCTTCCTTTTTTTGGACCACTGGTTAGAAAGTCTAGTGAAGCTTACAGGAACTACTCTGTCATTAAGAGTTTGAGGCAGAACGAGAACCTTGAGGTAAATTGTTGTGTTAAAATGCCTCCAGAACAGATGGCTTTATGAGCAGCATCTCACAGTTCTTAATGTTGGAGACTACTCTGTTAGAGCCAAGATGATTGAAAAGAACTCGGCTGCAGCACAGTCAAAATTTCGGCCATTTCAGCAACATACATCACAAGATTATGCTGTGGTAGGTCAACCTTGTTTGTGTCCAAAGGGTTGAGACTTGTGGAGTGCGAAGCTTTCTCGGGCTCCATGATGCTGATGGGATTCCATGTTGGAGAGAAAATTGTAGTAGTCCAAGGGGAATTCTGTACATAGAACGATGTTTGGTCCTCTGTAAATGTGAGATTGTGTTGAACTTTACTGTAAGTTATAGGAGATCTGCCACCGGCAGAGGTGTGCATTCATTGTCAAGGAAGTTTTCTTATGCAATTGAGCAAAATATTAAATAAGATTTGATATTGGTTTGAAGAGTTCCATTGAAACTGTCTCAGTAAAGCATCTCTTACAAAACCATTACAAGAGAGTAGAGAAGATTTGAAGCAAATTATAAGCCTTCATCCTTCAGGATTTATGGGCTCCTTTTTAACTCCATTCTGGTCTTATATTATACATTTGACTAATCAATGTAAGACTAGCAAAGCATAAAACACTGATACTCTGCCTCTGACATTGGTTACTTTAATGATTAAAAAAGGTGGGAAAAAGAAAAGGAAGAAGGGAAATCCTCTGACCCTGTCTGTCCTTGTCTGACTCGGACAACTGGGGAATAAGGACAAGAGAGGAGCTCATAAAATTTTCAAATGTACTTATGATGACCCCTCTCCACAGTAGTGACTTCACTGCTTTTGCATCATAAGAGTAATGACTGAACAATTCCCAAATATGGTCCAATCATGATGATTCAGATCCCCATCTATGATCTAAGCAGCTAATTCTAGGTTCCAATTGGAGGATTGATCTGTGAGCCTCTTAACATCACAACTCCATGAACTGGCATTGAACCTTCAACATCATCTGACCAGTTGTGGGTTTCAGTAGAATAATTAATGCATCTGAAAACAAGCTTATTTTTTCACTTTTTTGGATATTTTGATGAATTCTTCACCCAAAAATAAATACATAAAATAATGCATACACATAATATATATATGTATAAAACCTCCATCAGTTGTAGTCCCAGGTGAGCTCAAACTCAAGGTCACAAAACATGAAATGAGATGATCATCAAAGAGGCAAAAAACACACAACCAACTGAGAATTCTGTCCGTTCACTGAAGTAGGTTTCACCTGATTTCTCAACTGCATCTTCTGTAAAAACTGAGCTACCAAAAATGCACTAGG
This sequence comes from Trapa bicornis, assembly GCA_030064425.1. Taxonomy (NCBI): domain Eukaryota; kingdom Viridiplantae; phylum Streptophyta; class Magnoliopsida; order Myrtales; family Lythraceae; genus Trapa; species Trapa bicornis. The sequence goes on along the minus strand of CM057761.1, from coordinate 7,887,347 downwards.
AATAGGGTTTCTTCACTCTTTAACCTCATTTGACATAGATAGTAGTACTAGTACAATTTTGACTGAATATTGAGACTATTTTGCATCCCAGCATTAGCTCCATAACCAAACTTGAGACATTTTATAATGTACGTTTCATTACAGCAAATATCCATTTTCTTCTTTTGTTTTGTAAGAACTTTGACTCCTCTTGTATATGGCGCTTACTTGTATATGTAACTGATATGGAAAAAAAAAACTAAAGCAAAGCGGTTAATAATATAATGTTATCCATTTCTTGTGATTCAGATTGATTTGAGGAGACAAAACAAAATTAAAGAAAAAAGGAAGAAAATTAAAGACTAAAAAAATAAAAGAAGTTGGCTGAGACCACTTTAAACCTCACCACAAAAGTAGAGTTTCCTAGACTTCCACCACTAGCTGGTTTTGCAGTAGTTCCCATTTTGATTTCGATTTAGGGTCTCATTTTTTTCTGGTTCATCTCCTGAAGTCATGGACAAGGCCACTGGGGCGGTCGGCGATGTTGAAGTGCCAGCTGGAGAAGAAGGAGATGCCATTGTCAGGAGGTGGTGATGGTGGTGGTCGTAAGCCTGAACCTGAACTCCGTGCCGTAGCAAGGGAGCTTATTCTGGTGGTGGGTCTGAGGGGTGATCCAAGAGTCGTACTGGCCATGGCTGAACATGGGCTGGGAATCGACCATCCCACCTGCGGTGGCCGCAGCTGCCGTGGCCCTCCGCTCCTCCTTCTTGAACCGGATCCCGCACGCATTGCATAGAGACTGCATCACCAAAAGCACATCAGTTAATAATGGTCGATTCCCAAATATAGATACACATCCCATGATTCATCTAATTCGCCAGATATAACCATTTCAGCTGACAGTTCATTTTTTTCATGGATTGAGAAGATGAGAGAAACATCAAGTGACTGACCGACAGAAGAAAATGTTCTTTTTTGATGCAGCACCAAGCATGGATCATGAAAATATCTTTAGCTCAGGGAGAGAGAAAATATCACTTTTTAATATAGAAAGGACATAATTTGCAGATCTATTGTGATTCATATATTATTGTTGATTAATTATTAAAATATATGCTTATATAAAAGTTTTTATATTGATTAGTTGCAAAATACACAACATACATATATATGATTACATGTTTATTTATATACCTTGGGACCACGAGGACCCTTCCTCCATAGCGGAGTGGATGTGGTGTCACAGTTGGTGCATCGGCGGGCCACCAGGGGATCCCCACCGCTGCTATAACTGCTTCCCCCACTGCGACCAGTGATGCGATCAGTGATGAGAGGTGCGTGCTTGGTGGTCTGGAGGATGTCCCAGCAGAAGTTAGAAATCGAAGAGTGGCCCCCGCGGCCACCGGCCCTCCTTCAGGCGTCGTCAGCATCGACCTCGCTCAGGCGTGTCGACGGCATCCCCAGAGAAAGGGTGCAGTCAATGGAGGGCGAGGAGGGATGGTATAGGACGTACTAATGTATGGGTCAGACACCGGGTAGGAGCTGTAAGGGTCCGCCGAAAAGAGGACGTAGGGAGGGCTAGTCTGGCCGGCGTGGTGGAAGGCACCGCACCTCGAGCCATGGTCCACCATATGATTCGAGCTCCCGCATGGCTGCATTGCGTGAATTAATGCACGGTTTAAGGTAAGTTAACAACAACTCGGAACCATTGAGCATATGTATGAGAAGCTCATGAGTAACTATAATGGATCCGGAGTTATTAGGATTTGCAGAGGCATGATTATAATGGGGAGTATTAATGAGATTGGTGTTAATTGATTGAAGGAGACAGGAGAGAGAAGGCAGAGAGCAAGGAGTGGAGATGTGGGTTGAATTTATATACAATGGTGGCATAGACAGAGAAGACCGGTCAGCTTGGGGGCAGTCGACAAAGACTTTGTCGTGGAATGTGATAGGATTTGGGGCTGTAAAGGCAATGGGGCAGAGGCAGAGGTTGGGGCCACTACACTGATGTTCTTTAATAATCTTTTCAGAAAAATAAAGATGGAGAGAGAATCAGTATCCTCACTGCCCCAATCTTTTAGGTACTTTCGACATTATATTAATTGATTAATATTAATAAAATATTTATTTATATATATGAAATATAATTTTGCATTTTATAAATGGAGAAAATTTATGTTAAAAAATTATTTCAATAAATGAGTATTTATAAACTTAAATTTAAATTACTCCAATTTTTATAATAGAAAAATAGGCGCAATAATATAATAATTAAAATATTATAAATTTAATTATACTTATTAATCTACTACCGTCCTTCCAATTTTAGGCTTAAACTTCTATTATTACATTAAAAAGTTCAAATAATAAAAAGGTCAATATATTGACCTTTTAAAAGAGTGATGTCATGTTAATATATTGACCTTTTAGTAATTATTAAGAAATAGAATTTTATGTGATGAAATTACTCCTAATTAGATTGCAATATATATGATGATGGGGGATTTGGTGCTCATAATGGGAACTTATGCTATTTTGTTCCTTACTTTCTTCCTCTTTTATCTCATGGATTATGGTAAGAGTTCTTCAATAGTGGACTTGTTTTTGTTCTGTCAAAATTTATTAAGAGTAAATTTATAAGTTTGGTTTATCATCTTTCATCACTTCAATAATTGAAATTAACAAATGATCTTAATATTAAAAATATTTACCAATTTTTTTATTTGGCACTGAAAATTGTATATTTGATAATTATACTTGAATGTAAAATTTTACATTAAAATTTTATATATTTGTCCAAAATACATGAGTATACTATCAAAATTTATTTTAGAATATTACCCAAATTCATGAATGTACTTTTTTTTATTGCTGTGGAGAAATGAACATCATGTGAATACAAACAAAAAAGTTGAACTGTATTAGTCAATCACTCATATGACCTATCACATACATAAAATGGGTAGAATTTGAATGTGTATTAAATTCTTCCACTAAATATTTGGTGGGGTTACACAATGAAAATGTAGAGTAAAATTTGAATACTAGTGGAAAATATATCAGTAAAATTATCATCCACTTCCATTACAAAGATGTCTTTGAAAGATTCATTTGCAACGTATGAGTTTCTTCACTTCATGTAATTTGCTAAACTCTCAAGTGTCATTATTCTTAGGAGACTTCCTATTATCTTCCATAATAATTATTTATTTATCACAAATAATTCTCATTTATAACTTCTAGCACACTTAGGGTATAAGCAATCAAATATGTGTTTGCATATCTCAAGAGGTCAAATATCTCTAATAAGTTTATCTATTATATGTAATGATTGTACAACAATATAAACTTCTTATACATCTACTTTGAATTCTTGTGTATATCTTGAATAAATAATATTATCTATTTATACTATTTCTATTGATCTTATATCATAAGTATTATATAATCAATTCATCAAATATAATTTTTTTCCACCATAATTTATATTATTTCACACACTATATATAAAAGAAAGATGCACTTAGTTGATAATGACTCAGATTTATTATCATTAAAATAAGCATAGGATTAATCCCCAAAAATCTGCAAATTTGAGTGCTTTGCTGGTGAGTGGTGAGTAAGATGACATCTGAGTGTGTGTGTTCTTATTAATAGTGATTGATGGTGCCAAATTAATCAAATAAGAAGTAGTGTAAACTAATTCAACTCAAAATTATTTAGACAAATTATAATTAGATAATTAATAATATTTATTCCTCATAATGGTTTCATTAATACTTAATGTAAGCCCAAAATTATGCAGTAGGTCTCTCCAAAAATTTTAATTTATATAACAAATAAATAATTGATAATATAAATCTATTGAAATAATATTAAAGGTAGCATTTTGATCTAATCTATTTGACTGCACTATTGATTAATTGATATTGAAAGAAAAGATAAATTTCAGTAATTGTATTGTTTTTGATACATTTACAATGTCTCCAATATATAGGAAAAAATGATACATTAAAAGTCAAACAAATTAATATATGACTCTTAATATACAATAATTAATAGAAAATTAATTATAAGTTATAAACTTTTGAGTGACCACATTTAATTAAATATTATCTAGTTATTACTCCACTGCAAGCAAAATGGTAGGTATGAAAACATTAACCTTGGAATAAAGTATAAAGAAACGATGAGAATATAGTCAATTGGTGAATATATATGCAATTTGAACGTTAATTCCAATAAAACGAATGATAAGTTTTTTTTGCAACGACCCTTTCTCGAACAAAGTGATAATCTATCTCAATGTGCATGGTACGAGCATGAAAAACAAGATTATCATTGAGATAAATGGCAGATAAATTATCACATCATAAAGTAGGAGAATTTGAAGGTGAGAATTCAAGTTCATGAAGAAGAGATTGAATCCATATTAGTTCAGCTATAACGTTTCCCAAGATTTTATATTTAACTTCAGTGCTATATCGTGCAACTGTGCGTTGCTTCTTAACATTCCATGAAATTAAATTGCTGCCAAGAAGTATTGAGAAACCAATGATAGAACATTGATTATCAAGATTACCAACCCAATCGGCATTGGAGAAACAATGGAGTTGGGATTGAGAATTTTTCCAAAAGTAAAGACCATGACTTGATGTACCTTTGAGATATCATAGAATTCGTTTAACTGCCACCCAATGAGATGTAGTTGGTTGGTGGGTAAATTAACATACTTGATTAACTGCATAAGAAATATCAGTTCTTGTTAGTGTGAGATATTGAAGAGAACCAACGACCTGTCGATAAATGCAAGAATCATCCACAGAAGTTCCATCATGAAGGAATAGGCGAGAGCCAGCAGTAACAGGTGTCAAGGAAGGTTTGTAATCAACTATAGCAGCTCAAGTGAATAGATTAGAAATATACTTCTTTTGAGTTAGAATAAGCCCACCGGAATGTGAATGTACTTCTATGCCAAGAAAGTGATGTAGCGTGCCTAGATCCTTGATAGAAAATTCTTGTTTGAGGGCACTGAGAATGAAGTCCAAAGAAGCAGTATAAGTTCATGTAAGTATAATGTCATCTACATAAACCAGAAGAAAAATTACAAAATTTGGGGTTTTGTAGATGAATAGGGATGTATCAGTTAGTGATGCTTCAAAGCCAAGTGTGAGAAAAAATGTACTCAAACAAAGAAATCATGCTCTAGATGCTTGCTTCAGACCATATAAGGACCTACGAAGACGACAAACATGATGAGGATGTGATAAATCAATATAGCCCGGTGGTTGAGCCATATAAACCTCTTCATCCAGATGACCATGAAGAAATGCGTTGTTAACGTCCAGTTGTCGAATATGCCAATTATGTGTGACGATAATTGAAAGTATAATACGAATAGTAATTGGTTTAATTACCGAATTGAAAGTAGCATAATAGTCAATACCTTCTTGTTGAGAAAAGCCTTGAGCTATGGGACGAGCTTTACATTGAGCAATAGATCCATCAGGATGTTGCTTTAATTTATAGACCCATTTACACCATGTAATATGCTTGTTGGTTGGAGCAGGAACAAGATCCCATGTGTGATTTTTTATAAGAGCATCATATTCAACATTTATTGAATGAACCCAACAATGATATTTTTGTGCTTGCTTGAGATTATGAGGTTCCTGAGTAGAAATAGTAAGAAAAGCCCTAGAAGTTATTTGAAAATAACATAGGGATAATGTACCATCTTGTAATCTAGTAATCATGCAGTGTGTGGATGAAGCAAAAACATCATTTGGAGAAGCTAAAGATTCAGCATTAGAGTGTTCAATGACAAGAGAGTGAGTAGATATAGATAACTCATCATATATTGTTATTGGAGAATTAGATGGTATTGATGAAAAAGAATAAGAGAAGAGAGAAGGAATAATAGAATTACCAGGAGTTGTTGCAATTGTATTGGTTGTTGGCAAACACTTATCAAAAGGAAAGTTAGTCTAATTAAAGTGTACAGTTGGACTAATATAGATACGACTTGTCTGTGGGTCAAGACATCGATAACCAATAAAATCAGAAGGATACCCAAGGAAGATAAGCTTTGGAGTGAGGTTGAAATTTATAAGTTTGATATGGTCTAAGATAAGGAAAGCACAAATGTCATGCCCCGATCCGGTTTGGTCGGATCCCCATGAGCAACTCGCCACTCTCCCTGTTTATTAAGGATTTTCCCCTTCTTTTACCTGTGAGGAGTAAGACGTCCTTTAAACTTATACCTTTCCTGCAATAACATTAATCTAAACTGCATGAAACTTTAAACTTTCCATACATGTCTTGTAGGTATGACTAATAGGAGGTCCTTGGGTAGGTTTTCCTTGGTTACCTGAAAAGGGATATAAGGGAAGGGGTGAGTCCAACGACTCAGTGAATGGGTGTTTAAAGCTTGATTTTCAGAAAAACAGTTTGAATTGTATTGTGCTAGACTCCTTATTTTCTTTTAAAACATCTCATCCTCAAAATCTCAGTTTTCATAGCCATTTCTCATCACAATGGTGTGTTTATCAACAAACACACGCCCTTCATCATGAAGGGAACACACATTCGTAGGGTAGCACATCCACTACACCCACTTGTGGTGTCGGAGCGACTTTACCGGCCGCCTATATAAAATCACGTTCACTTCTACCTTGAGAATGAGTAGATGTACGCAACATCCGACCCTCAATACTGTAAAGAAAACTCCGTGTCCATATGAGGACATTCCCGACCCCACCCCCGTCTCATGCGTATGAAGCTACGTCGAACTTCCCTGACTATTGGCACAACAATCTGTCCTTATCTCCACCATGTCATCCAGTAGCACCTAGGACGCATCACTACCCCTCTTGTGCGTCTTGAAGCTCCCATACCTCAGTGCATACACAAAATAACATTTTTCCTCATAAGCCATTTAATATTTGGTGCCACTAGTTCAACGACCTCGACCCTCAACTCGACTTGCAGTTGTTTGTCTCGAATGGTCCGTCGACCTGTCATGTCGCATTGCCGCCAGTCCATCGAGTATGTCGGTCCTATCTTGGTACCATGGCCAAACACATTCATTCATTTACAATTTTCATGGCTTAAACTCATGTTTGTTTATGAGCTCCTGCTCATGCCAATTGGCCTTGGGCAAACTATATGAGATTTTCAAAATCGGGCATTTAGCCCCCAAGTTCCAAAATTGAGGCCTCCGACCTATTTGAGCTATTCGAGCTCCCGTCAGGAAGGTCTGCCAAAAAGTTTAAGCAGTGGCACATAGTCAGGGGAGAGCACTTTCGACAAAATAATCTTTTAGCCGTCCATCACACCAACCGGGTGTGAAGACATCTCTGCTCACAATCGATGAATGGGTTTTCTACTTCCTTCCAAGAAGTTCATCATACCAACCGATTATGATCTACTTACAATAGGTAAGTAGTTTTTTTTCAAAAAATTTCCTCATCACTCCATTCAAGTGTGATGTTTAAAATTTAACTTAGTAGTGGGTTTTCATTTCCGAGGTGCTTATCATCCCAACCGGGTATGATATAAAAATCCCACTCACCCAATAACGTAGTAATTTCCTCTTAACCGGTTCTTTATCTTCATGCGAGCTTGTCCTTACTGGCGTTCTCGGTACTTTGTGTTCCTACACGATATGAAATTTTTTTTTCATTATCCCTTGGCCTAATAGCCTTCATTTATCATGAATGGATAACATACTCAAACTTTTCAATTAATTGCAATTAGGTCCTTAAAGTTCCTTTTTCTTTAACTTTAGGTCCCTAATACCGATTTTCCCCCAAATTAAGTCCCAAAACTTCTAAAATTCACCTTGGGACCTCAATTTATTCAAAATCACAAAAGGGGTCCAAGTTTTTCCACATTCCCAATTTGGTCCTCAATTTTTCCAAAATTACCATTTTGCCCCTACTTTACAAAAATGGTAAAATTTACCCAAAAATTCCAAAAATTAGCCAATTGGTCCTTCGACATCTTTTCCATGCCCATTTGACCCTCAATTTTAGGAAATTGCACTTTAGTCCCTCGAATTTTTGAAAAACCCAAAATTTCCCCCAATTTCAACCTTCCAACTAGGCCGAATTTGATTTCATCAAATTAATCGATCAAATGAGTTTAATTGTTAAAATTGAAGTTAGATTTATGTTCCTACACCTTTATACGATTCAATTGCACTTTGAATCGCACGATTTGACGCTGGAACGAGCTCAAATGGAGTTTTTCCAGAAAACTGAACGTAGAGAGAGAAAGCTTCCAAAACTTATCATCGGGGGTGCGGGGTTTGAACTTTTAATCTGAACAGATAGTTTTTATCCTGAGGTTCCTCCTATGATCAAGAATCACCTCAATTCATGTCGAATTGAGGGAGAATTTGGTTAGTAAAGATCTGTAATTTCTATATCTAGCACCGATTGGATATAAATGGGAGCCAAATTGGCTTACCTTTCTGCTCTAATTCAGCCGTAGGAGGGCTATGGAAGTGTTGGGAGGGCTTGGTTTGGTCTCAAAAGGGCTCGAATTGGCTATTTTCAGCTTAGCCAAAATAGGGCAAATTTGGTCCGTTGGGGCTACATCACTGTTCTATCATGTCGACGTTTTTTCGGTAATCCTCAAAGAAAAGGGAGACTATAGGCTCCCCAAATCCAAAGAACTTGACCACACCTTTTTTGGCTAAAAAAAATGCCCAAGTCGGAGCTGTGGTTCAAGCTTCATTGGAAAATGAAGTAGTAGGGAGAGAGTGGAGTTTTCAAGTGTGAGAAGGATGAATGAGGAGTGGCTCTTTATATAGGAAGTTCGAGGATTCCTTGGCCCTCTGATTGGCGCCTTAATGGTGTTCATTCATTGCCTGAAAATCCCTGGCTGGAGACTTTTCATCTTCGCTAGTGCTCCTTGATTTTTTAGCGAGTGAACAGTGCTGTCATCTAAAGTAAGAAGATGACATTATTCTGAACTGGACCAAATCGGTTTGAATCGGGTTCAAAGCTTAAACCGGCCGGTTCAGGCCCGATTCGACTGATTTTTTCTAAATTAAAAATTTGTAAATTCATTCTCTATCAAATGGTGGCCTCAATTCTCAATTTGAGTTTTCTAAGCCACCTAGAAAAATGAATTTAGAAACTAGTTCAATATTGGTTCAAACCGATTTAATTTGGTTCTGTTCCGGTTCACATGAACCGATTTGGTTTTCATCTGCAATTCATCCTAAAGTCCTTTTTAATGACCTTTGTGACTATTTAGGTCACTAGAGATCCATAAATTTCCTATTTTTCCCTTTCTCTATCGATTCCTATTTATAAACCAACTCAGTTTTCTCTTTGGAAATGACCAGTTTCTTTCCCGGTTTTCTTATTATCAAAGGATGGGGTTTACAACTCTCCCCTCCTTTTAGGGGTTTTGATCCCAAAACAATTACATGTCAAATAATTGAGGGTAACTATCCCTCATTACACTTTCAGTTCCCCATGTCTCTTCCTGCATGGGTCTGTTTGCCACAAAACTTTGACCATAGGAATCTTCTTATTCCTTAAGTTCTTATCCCTCCGGTCGATGATTCGTATCGGTTCCGTCTGATAGGTCAAGTTCTCTTCTAGCTCTGGTGGAGGTCAGTCCAATACATGGCTAGGATCAGGCTGGTACTTTCGAAGCACGTATATATGGAATACATCATGTATCCTCTACAAGTTTGGAGGCAATTCCAATTTATAGGCCACGGGTCCTATCCTTTGAATAATGCGATATGGGCCGATATACCTCAGTTTCAACTTTCCCCTTTGTTGAAACCTAAGTATTCCCCTCCATGTGGAAACCTTGAGAAATACTTAATCTCCCACATCAAACTCCAGATCTTTCCTTCGATGATCCACATAACTATTTTGCCTGTCCTGTGCGGTCTTAAGGCGACTCCTTATTAGTGTTATTTTCTTTGTGGCATCCTCAATTAGTTCTGCCCTTTCCAGCCTCCTTTCCCCCACTTCTTCCCAAAATAGTGGGGTACGACATGGTCGTCCATAAATGGCTTCATAAGGAGCCATCTGAATACTAGCTTGATAATTGTTATTGTAAGCAAATTCCATTAGGCACACATATTCTTCCCAACCTTTGTCCATAGTGAGTACGCATGCCCTCAGCATGTCCTCCAAGGTTTGAATAGTTCGCTCAGACTGTCCATGAGTTTGAGGATGAAATGCCGTGCTCATGTGGAGCTTGGTTCCCATGGCACTTTGTAAGCTTGGCCAGAACCTTGAAGTAAATCTTGGGTCTCTATCTAATACTATATTCACTGGAACACCATGGAGTCTCACTATCTCCCTCATGTATAAGACAACCAGTTGTTCCACTGTATCCGTCACTCTTATAGGGAGGAAATGAGTTGATTTGGTCAATTTATCCACGATGACCCAAATTGCATCTCAACCCTTTCTTGTCATAGGTAGTCTGGTGATAAAGTCCATGGTCATGTGCTCCCATTTCAATTCCAGAATTGGTAAGGGTTGCAACAGTCCTGATGGTTTCTGATATTCGGCTTTAATCTGCCGATAGGACAAGCATCGGGCTACATACTCCGCAATGTCCCTCTTCATGCCCTTCCACCAATATCCTTGTTTGAGGGTGCAGTACATCTTAGTATTGCCCAGATACACTGAATCGTGTGCCTCTTCCATAATTAACCTCTTCAACTCTTTATCTTGAGGCACACAAACCCTACCTTTGTAGGTTAGCACTCCATCATCTTGCAGGTCGTAGTTCAGTTTTGTTTCTCTATTAACCAGATCCATATAGGTTTGGAGTTCCTTATCAGTCTTCTGTTGAGCCTTAATCTGCTCATTTAGACTGGGCCTTACCACCACATTGGCCAACAAGCACTTCTCTCGCTTATCTATCCTCAGATCCACCTCCATCCTTCCCAATTGTTGCAATAAGGGCATGTAACTTGTCCCTCGGTCTGATATTTGTGACTTAAGGCATCGGCCACCACATTCGCCTTTTTGGGGTGATATTCTACCACAAGATCGTAATCATTCATCAATTCTAGCCATCTCCTCTGGTAGAGATTTAACTCTTTTTAAGCTAGGAAATACTTAAGACTCTTGTGATCAGTGTATATCCTACACTTAACCCTGTAGAGATAGTGTTGCCAAATCTTCAAGGTAAACACTATCACAACTAATTCCAGATCATGGGTTGGATAGTTCCTCTCATGTACCTTAAGTTTTCGCGAGGCATAAGCAATGACCTTCCCTTGTTGCATTAGTACACATTTGAGTCCATGTCCGGATGCATCACTATAGACGTTGTATTCTCCCACATTAGGTCAGGTAGGGAGAGTACCAATGCGGTTGTCAATCAAGTCTTCAACTCTAAGAAAGTCTTCTCACAACTTTCATCCCATTGATACTCAACTCCTTTCCTAGTGTTCCGAGTAAGAGGAGCTGCTATCCTAGAAAAGTCTTGCACGAACCATTTGTAGTATCCTCCCAGACCTAAAAAACTCCGTATCTCTGAAGGATTTCTTGGTGCCTTCCAATCTGATATGGCTTCCACCTTGGTTGGATCTACTTTGACTCCATCCTTAGACACTATATGTTTTAAGAATCCTACCTCCTACAGCCAGAACTCACACTTGGAGAATTTTGCATATAAGTGATTTTCCTTCAATATCTCCAAGGTGATTGCTAAATGTTCTTCATGCTCCAACCTAGTTTGTGAGTATATAAGAATGTCATCCATGAACACTATCACGAACCTATCCAAGTGTGGTTGAAACACACGGTTCATCAAATCCATGAAGGTTGTAGGGGCATTCGTTAATCCGAACGGCATCACTTTGAACTCATAATGTCCATATCGAGATCAGAATGCTGTCTTGGGAATGTCTTCCTCTAGGATTCTAAGTTGGTGATAGCCCGACCGAAGGTCTATTTTGGAGAATTAAGCTGCTCCTTTTAATTGGTCGAATAGGTCATCAATCAGGGGGAGTTGGTATTTGTTCTTGATGGTGACCTAGTTCAACTTCCTATAGTCAATGTACGGTCTCATAATTCCATGCTTTTTCTTTACGAATAGGACGGGTGCAACCCACAGAGACTAGCTAGGACGTATAAAATCATTCTCCAATAATTCATCCAACTGCTCCTTCAATTCCTTTAGTTCTGCTGGAGCCATGTGATAAGGAGCTTGGGATATGGGGTTGGTTCTTGGGATAATCTCTATGGTGAATTCCACTTGCCGACTTGGAGGTAGCCCATGTAGTTCTTCTGGAAATACTTCCGGATAGTGTCTAACCACCATAATGTCTTCAATTTTCTTCTCTTCAGACTCTTTGTGGATGACCATGGCCAAGAAAGCCGTACAGCCTTTCTGTATCATTTTTTAGGCTTTCATATGGGACACCATTTGTACTTCGCCTTTCCTTCGGTCTCCTTGGAACTTTAGTCTGCTTGTCTTGGGCATGTGGAAGGTCACTGTCTTCTTTCCACAGTCCATCCTGGCCTGATGGTTAACCATTCTATCCCAAGGATTACTTCTACCTCCTTCAAGGATAATGGAATCAAATCTGCTTCAAGTTTGATTTCTTCAATCTTTATCTCACATCCTTTTAATTGCTTATTCCTATTTAACACCTCTCCTAAGGGTGTGAGAATGTTGAGACTTTGTTCTAGTGGAGTAAGTTCTAGGGGTACACTTGAAATTAAGTCTTCCTTGATGAGGGATCTCTCGGCTCTAGAGTCGAAGAGGGCATATACTTGTTGTCCCCATAATTGTATATACCCTAATTTGAAGAAACATGTATTTTAGAGGAAAGACTTTTCTTTATTAAATGAAATTTTCAATTACAAGATTCTCTTGAACTAGTTGGGAGGGTTTTGGGATGTACCTGCTACAGTGCTTGGGTCTCTTCTAGCCTCTTCATGGGTGAGGTTGTATACTCTAGCTGGTACTCGTGCTATAGCGTCTGGCCTGGGGTTCCCTTGAGATGGTCCAAGGGTATTCCTCTACTTGTTCTCCTTGAGAGTGGGGCATTCCTTTGCAAAGTGCCCCACTTGTCCGCATGTAAAGCAAGTCAAGCATGCTCCCTCATGGTTCCTTTGACACCTTGGACAACGAGGGTTTCCTTGAGGCAAGGTGGGGACTACTCTCTAGGGAGGTGGTGGCATGTCCTTTGTCATTTAAAATGCCATTCTATTTCCCCACTTTGGACCATTATTCTCTTTCTGTCCTCCCTGACAATTTTGACCCTTGTCCTACTTCCGGGTCATTTGGTCCATCCGACAGTGTCGGGTCTACACTAGTCGCTCACACTCATGAGACATACTGATTACAATCGTTAGGTCTGTGGGGCGTCCTAGTACTCCCATACAGTCTTGTATGTCCATATTGAGACCGTCCACGAATCGCTGACATATATTTGCTAGCCCAGCTAGGCTAGGAGCAAAGGGTCTTAACTTGTTGAATTTCATTTCGTACTCCGATATAGAGTTAAGCCCTTGTCAAAGTTGGATGAACCCTTGCTTCTTCTCATTAATCAAATGAGGAGCCAGATACTCCTCTGCATACCTCTCCTCAAATTGCGCCTAGGTGGGGGTAGATGTATGCAAGTTTCAGACATTGTCCCACCATCGTTTAGCACTTCCTTCCAGGAAGAATTCTGTCAAGATCACCGTGTCCTCTGGTGGTATCCTAACGATCCCCATCAAATTGTTAAGGTTTGCCAGCCAATCCATGGCGGCACCTGTCATGCCCTGACCTAGGTTTGTTGGATCCCCATGATCAACCCACCACTCTTCCGATTTATTAAAGGGTTTCCCCTTATTATAAACCGTAAAGAGTAAGGTGTCTTTCAAACCTGCACCATTTCCTAGAATAACATAATCAAAACTGCATGAAATTTTAAACTTTACATACCTGTCTTATAGACATCTTAGTTGATGGTCTTTAAGGGTAGGCTTTCCAAGATTTCCTAAAAGGGATATAAGGGAGGGTGTGAGTACGACTACTCAGTGAATGGGTTTTCAAAGGTCTACTTTTAACTTTTAAGAAAAACAATTATATGGAGTGTGCTAGAATCCTTTCTTTTCAAAAATCCCTTCATTTAAAAATTCGGGTTTTCCCATCATTTCTTATTTACCACGGTGTGTCATCACCCAACACACTTCCTTCATCATGAAGGTTACACACATTCACAGGTCAGTACGACTATTGAACCCACTAGTGGCTTCAGAGCTACTTTACCGGCCACTCGGATAGAAGCACAACCACTTCTACCCTAGGAATGAGTGGATGTATGCGACATCTGACCCTCAAGCCTGAAATCGCTTCTTTGTGTCCATATGAGGACAGAGACCTCATTCTGTCCCCACCGCGGTCTCATGCGCTTGGTGCTACTCCAAATTTCGCACAGACACCTGGAACAACGATCTGCCCTTATACTCACCGGATCGTCTAGGGCCCTTAGGACATCACTACCCCTCATGGGCGTCTTGATGATCCCGTACAGATAGTGCATGCACAAATATATTTTTCTTAATTTGCCATGTAATATGTGGTGCCATTTGTCCCAATAGCCCCGACTCTCAACTCAACCCACAGTTGTTTGTCTTGACCGGTCTGTCGACCTGTCATGTCGCACTGCCACTAGTTGACTGAGCATGTCGGTCTTATCTTGGTACCATGGCCAAACAATTCACTTATTAACTTTTATGGCACATATATCATGTTCGTTTACAAGCTCTTGTTCGTGCCAACTGGCCTTGGGCCCACTATACGAGATTTTCAAAATCAGGCATTTACTCCCAAGTTCAAAAATCGAGGCCCCTGGCCTATCAGAGCTATTCGAGCTCCCGTCAAGAAGGTCTCCCAAATTTTTTAAGCATCGGCACACAGTTAGGGGAGAACACTTCTGACAAAATGGGTTTTCACTGTCCATTACACCGACCGGTATAAGGACATCTCCGTTTATGACCGATGAACTGGTTTTCAGCTTTCTTCGAGGATGTCTCATCATACCAATTGGGTATGATCTACTTACAATCGTTAAGTAGTTTTTTCTCATGGTTTTCACATCACATTCTCTAAGTTGTGATGATTAAAATTCCACTAAATAATGGGTTTTTATTTCGAGGTACTTATCATCCCTAACGGGGTATGATATATAATCCCACTTACAACCGATAAGTGGTTTTTAATTTTTAAGTTGTGCTCATCATCCCAACCAGGTATGATGTTAGTAAACCCACTTACAACCGGTAAGTGGTTTTTAAATTATAAGGTGTGCTCATCATCCCAACCGGGTATGATGTTAGTAAACCCACTCACCCGTTAGCGTAGTGAATTCCACTAGATCGATTCTTTGTATTCACGCGAGCTCGTCCATGCTAGCGTTCCCGATATTTCGCGTTCCTGCACGATATGAACATCCTTGTTCATTATTACTCGGCATAACAGCCTTCATTCATTTCCAATGAATGAGAAAACCCAAACTTTTAGTTATTTGCAATTAGGTCCCTAAATTTATTTCTTTTTAACTTTAAGACCCTAATATCGGTTTTTCCTCAAATTGAGTCCCGTAACTTATAAAATTTATCTTGGGACCTCAATTTATTCAATTTCACCAAAAAGGGGTTTAATTTCCCAAATTTCCAATTTGGTCCCCCAATTTTTCCAAAATTACCATTTTTCCCTTCCTTTACAAAAATGGTAAGTTTTCCCCCAAAAATGCAAAAATTCCTCAATTGGTCCTTCGACATTATTTTCATGCCCAATTGACCCTCAATTTCATAAAATTGTATTTTGGTCCTTTTAATTTCGAAAATCCCCAATTTCCCCTCAATTTCAACTCCTTAGCATAGTTGAATTTAATTTTATCAAATTGACCGATCAAACACATCTAATTGTTGAAATTGAAGTTAAAATTGACTTCCTCCATCTTCGTACAATTCAATAGCACTTTGAATCATAAGTTTTGACACTGTAACGAGCTCAAATAGAGCTTCACCGGAAAACAGACTGTAGAGAGAGAAAGCTTCGATTACTCACCGGTAAGGGTACGGCGGTCTGAGCTTTCGATTTGGGCAGATAGCTCTCATCCTGAGGTTCATCCTAGAATCAAGAATCAAATCAATTGATGAAGAATTGAGTTATAATTTCATCATTGAAATTCTGCCGGTCTCTCTCTAGAACCAGCTGGAAATTGTAGAGGGGAGTCGAATTGGCTTACCTTTCAGTCCTAATTCGGCCGTGGAAGGGATGAGGAAGTGTTGGGAAGGCTTGGTTTGGCTTGAGGAGGGCTCGAAATTGCCAATTTCAACTCGGCCGAAACAAGGCAGCTTCGGTCTGCCAGAGGTGCTTCACTGTTCCATCATGTCGACGCTTCTCTAGTGATTCTCGGATTGACTGTAGTTTGCTATCGGATAGCTGACTTCTCCCCGGTTCTAAAGAGCCCAACCTCTCCTTCCGAGGTTAAGAAAAATGTTCAAGTTGAAGCTCTGGTTTAAGCTTCACTGGGAAATGGAGCAATAAAGAGAGAGAGAGAGAAGTGTTCAGGTGTGAGGAGAATGAATGGGGATGACCTCTTTATATAGGTGCAAAACTCATACTTCCTAGGAGATCACCCATCCTCACACTACTCTCGGACAAGCAAGCTTAATTTCAGAGTTTTTATGGATTCTTGTTCTCTGACACTAGTTTGGTTTTTCTCTTCTAATTTGTCTTAGGTTTCTTTTCCAAGGTTTAATGAACCCTTTGGATCATTTGGAAGTTGTAAATTTCCAAATTGCTTGTTCCCAAATGATCAGAATTGTAAACCGGCTCGGTTTTCTTACTCGGTTTGACCAGTACTTTTCCCAGTTTTCCTTAACTCAAAAGTGTGGGGTTTCCCCGAACCGGTTCACGTACCCAATCAATTGGGAATAGGGAGTTTGAAAATTTACAACTTTTGGGTGATCCAAAGGGTTCATAAAACCTTGGAAAAGAACCTTAGGACAAAATTGGAAGAGAAAAACCATACCAATTTAGATGAACCGGATCCAATTGGATTGAACCGATTTATGTACCAAGTCGGTTCATAAACCAGAACCGATAGAGAAAGGGAAAACCAAGAAATTTATGGATCCCTTGTGATCCAAAGAGATTTATAAACCTTGGGAAGAAACATTAGAACAAAGTGGGAGAGAAAAACTAGATCAGTTCGGTTGAACTGGACCTGAACCGGTTTAAGGATCGAGTCATTTTATGAACCCAAATTGATAAAGTGATGGTAAACCGAGAATTTTATGGACCCTAAGTGACCAAGGAGTCACAAAAGTCATGGAAATGGACTTTTTAAGGAATTGGGGATGAAAACCAAATCGGTTGAGGTGAACCGGATCTGAACCGGTTTGAACCACTATTGAACTGGATCCTAAATTCATTTTTCTAGCTAGCTTAAATAATTCAAATTTGAGATTTGAGGCCACCATTGGATAGAAAATGAATTTAGAAATTTTTAGATTTGAAAAATTTGGTCGAATGAGGGGTGAACCGACCAGTTTAAGCTTCGAACTCGGTTCGGACCGGTCTGGTCTAGTTCGGAACAGTGTCATCTTCTTCCTCTAGATGACAATACTGTTCACTCACCGGAAAATTGAAGCAGCACTGGTGAAGAAGAAACATTTCCGTTCAATATGTTTTCGGCCATCAATGATTGTCATAAAGGCATCAATCGGACCGCCAAGGAGTCCCCGAGCTTCCTATATAAAGACCCCCTCCCCATTGATCCTTTCCACAACTGAAAAGCTCACCCTCTCTTAGTTGCTTAGCTTTCCGGTAAAGCTTTAACTAGAGCTCTGATATAGAGTCTCTTTTGAGCCAAAGAAGGCAAGGTTAGGTTTTTTAGAACCAGAGAGA
The DNA here is from genome assembly GCA_030064425.1 of Trapa bicornis. Classification (NCBI taxonomy): domain Eukaryota; kingdom Viridiplantae; phylum Streptophyta; class Magnoliopsida; order Myrtales; family Lythraceae; genus Trapa; species Trapa bicornis. Next base: position 7,869,455 of record CM057761.1, on the reverse strand, counting down.
AGTGAGCTACACGCCTATAGTCTTCGTTTGCCCCGAGGATCACTGGAGAAACGCCGGCGTGATGGAACATTGAAGCAGCTCTTGTGGATCGTAGCTGCCCTATTTTGGCCGAGTTGAAATTGGCCATTTCGAGTCATCCTCAGGCCAAACCAAGCCCTCCCAACACTTCCTCAGCCCTCCCACAGCCGAATTAGGACTAAAAACTATGCCAATTTGGCTCCCCTCTACAATTTTCGGCCGGTGCTAGAGAGAGAACCAGTAGAATTTCGATGATGAAATTCTAACTCAATTCGGTATCATTTGATGTGATTCTTGATTCTAGGATGAACATTAGGATGACAGCTATCTGCCCAGATCGAAAGCTCAAACCACCATGCCCTAATAGGTGAGTAATCGAAGCTTTCTCTCTCTACAGTTTATTTTCCAGCGAAGCTCCGTTTGAGCTCGTTCTGGTGTTAAAACTTGTGATTCAAATTGCTAAAGAATCGTATGAACATGTAGAAACTCAATTTCAACTTCAATTTCAATAATTGGAAACATTTGATCGGTCAATTTGATTAAATCAAATTCGGTAGTGTTAAGGAGTTGAAATTGGGGGAAAAATGGGAAAATTAGGGATTTACGAGGGTCAATTGGGGAATGAGAAAATTATCAGAGGGCCAATTGAGGAATTTTAGAATTTTTGGGTTAAAATTTACCATTTTTGTAAAGAAGGGTAAAATGGTAATTTTGGAAAAATTGGGGGACCAAATTGGAAATTTGGGAAATTAAACCCCTTTTTGTGAAATGGAATAAATTGAGATCCTATGATAAATTTTAAAAGTTTCGGGACTCTATTTGAGGAAAAACCGGCACTAGGGACTTAAAGTTAAAGAGAAATAACTTTAGGGAACTAATTGCAAATAAATGAAAGTTTGGTTTTCTCATTCATTTGGAATGAATGAAGGCTATTAGGCCAAATAATAATGAATTGAGATGTTCATATCGTGTAGGAACATGAAGTACCAGGAACGCCAGCAAGGACAAGCTCGCATGAATACAAAGAACCGCCTAGTGGAATTCACTGCATTAACGGGTGAGTGAGTTTACTAATGTCATACCCGGTTGGGATGATGAGCACAACTTAAAGTTAAAAACCACTTACTGGTTGTGAGTGAGATTTTATATCATACCCGACTAGGGATGATAAGTACCTCGAAATGAAAACCCACTACCAAGTGGTATTTTAAATATCACAACTTAGAGGAGTGATGTGAAAATCATGCGGAAAAACTACTTACTGGCTCTAAGTAGATCATACCTAGTTGGTATGATAAAACTTCCTCGAAGGAAGTTGAAAATCTATTCATCAGTTATGAGCGGAGATGTCCTTATACTCAATCGGTATGATGGACAACTGAAAACATATTTTTATCGGAAGTGATCTCCCCTGACTATGTGCCAATGCTTAAACAATTTAGGAGATCTTCTTGACGGTAGCTCGAATAGCTCTTATACGCCGGGGGCCTCGGTTTTGGAACTTAGGGCTAATATGCTAGATTTTGAAAATCTCATACAGTGGGCCCAAGGCCAGTTGGCACGAGTAGGAGCTCATAAAAAAACATGAGTTATATGCCATAAAACTAAATAAATGAATTGTTTGGCCATGGTACCAAGATAGGACCGACATACTCAGTCAACTAGTGGCTGTGCGACATGACAAGTCGACAGACCAGTCAAGACAAATAACTGCGGGTTGAGTTAAAGGTCGGGGCCATTGGACTAGTGGCACCACAGATTATATGGCATGATAAGAAAATGTTGATTGTACATGCATTGTGATTACAGGACCATCAAGACGCCCAAGAGGGGTAGTTATGCGTCCTAAGGGCACTGGACGACTTGGTGGGTATAAGGGCAGTTAGTCGTACTAGGTGACCGTGCGAAATTTGAAATAGCACTAAGCACATGAGACCAGAGTGGTGATGTGATGAGGTCTCTGTCCTTGTATGGACACGAAGAATTGATTTCTTGATTGAGGGTTAGATGTCGCGAACATCCACTCATTCTTAGGGTAGAAGTGGACGTAGTTCTATTTGGGTGGCCGGTAAAGTTGCTCCGAAGACACAATTGGGTTCAGTGGACGGGCTAGCCTGCGAATGTGTGTTTGACCTTCATGATGAAGGATGTGTGTTAGGTGATGACACACCGTGATTAATAAGGAAATGGTGGTAAAAACCGAGATTTGAAATAAAAGGTTTTTTAAAGAAAGGTGTCTGGCACACTCCAATACAAATCTTTTTTTATAAAAGTAAAAGTATTGAAAAACCCATTCACTGAGTTGTCGTACTCACCCCCTCCCTTATATCACTTTCAGGAAATTCTAGAAAGCCTACCCTTAAAGACCATCAACTAAGGCGCATGTGAGACAAGTATGTAATCAATTAAAATATTATACAATTTTGATTTATGATATTCCGGGAAAAGGTGCCAGTTTAATGGATGCCTTACTCTTTACGGTCTGTAATAAGGGGAAACCCTTTAATAAATTGGGAGAGTAGCGGGTTGATCACGGGGATCCGACCAAATCGGGTCGGGACATGACATAGGGATGTTTGGGCAGTGTTGGAGACTGTAGCTCTAGTTCTCTTGGTTCCTTTCTTGGGAGTCATTCTGAGAATTTTAAAAAATCAATCCTATTAGTTACTATATTTTATAGTCTTTATTATGTATTCAAGGAAACATACTCTGATACCACTCAAGTTGTCACGCCCTGTCCCAGTTTGGTCGGATCCCCATGAGCAACCCACCACTCTCTTGGATTATTAAGAGTTTTCCCCTTCTTTTATCCGGGAGGAGTAAGGCATCCTTTAAACCTATACCTTTCGTGGAATAACATAAATCAAAACTGCATAAAATTTTAACTTTACACCTGTCTTGCAGGTGTGACTAACAGTAGGTCTTTATATAGGTTTCCCTTGATTACCTAAAAAGGGATATAAGGGAGGGGGTGAGTTCAACGACTTAGTGAATGGGTGTTAAAATTTGACTTTTAGAAAAAAAAATGTTTGAATTGGAGTGTACCAGACTCCTTATTTTCTTTAAAATATTTCATTCTCAAAATCTCGATTTTCAAAGCCATATCTCATCATTTACCACAATCGGTGTGTTTATTAACCAACACACGCCCCTCATCATAAAGGAAACACACATTCGAAGGGCAGCACGTCCACTGCACCCACTTATGGTGTCAAAGTGACATTACTGACTACCTAGACATAAGCCCATCCACTTCTACACTAAGAATGAGTGGATGTACGCGACATCCGACCCTCAATCCCATAAAGAAAACTCCATGTCTGTATGAGGATAGAGACCTCATCCCGACCCCACCCCAGTCTCATGCGCATGAAGCTACGTCGAGCTTCCCAGACTGCTCGCACAACAATTTGCCCTTTTCTCCACCATGTCGTCCAATAGCCCCTATGATGCATCACTACCCCTCTTGTGCGTCTTGAAGCTCCCATACCTCAGTGCATACACAAAACAACATTTTTCCTCATAAGCCATTTAATATTTGGTGCCACTGGTTCAACGACCTCGACCCTCAACTCGACCTGCAGCTATTTGTCTCAACTGGTCCGTCGACCTGTCATGTCGCATTGCCGTCAGTCCATCGAGTATCTTGGTCCTGTCTTGGTACCATAGCCAAACACATCCATTCATTTACAATTTTTATGGCTTAAACTCATGTTTGTTTATGAGCTCCTGCTCGTGCCAACTGGCCTTAGACCCATTGTACGAGATTTTTAAAATCGGGCATTTAGCCCCCAAGTTCCAAAACCGAGGCCTCCGGCCTATCTGAGCTACTCGAACTCCCGTCAGGAAGGTCTCCCAAAAAGTTTAAGTAGTGGCACATAGTCAGGGGAGACCACTTCCAACAAAATAATCTTTTATTCATCCATCACACTGACCGTGTGTGAAGACATCTCCGTTCATAATCGATAAATGGGTTTTCTACTTCCTTCGAGGAAGTTTATCATACCAATCGGGTATGATCTACTTACAACTGGTAAGTAGTTTTTTTCTGCAAAATTTTCTCATCACTCCATTCTGGTGTGATGTTTAAAATTCCACTTAGTAGTGGGTTTTCATTTCCGAGGTGCTTTTCATCCCAACCGGGTATGATATAGAAATCCCACTAACCCGATTACGTAGTGATTTCATCTTAACCGGTTCTTTGTCTTCATGCGAGCTTTCCCTTTCTGGCATTCCCAGTCCTTCATGTTCCTACATGATATGAACATCGTTGTTCATTATCCCTTGGCCTAATAGCCTTAATTCATCATGAATGGATGAAATACTCAAACTTTTCAATTAATTGCAATTAGGTCCCTAAAGTTTTTTTTTAAAACTTTAGGTCCCTAATGCCGATTTTCCCCCAAATTGAGTCCTGAAACTTCTAAAATTCACCTTAGGACCTCAATTTACTCAAAATCACAAAAAGGGGTTCACGTTTTTAAAAATTCCCAATTTGGTCATCAATTTTTACAAAATTACCATTTTGCCCCTACATTACAAAAATGATAAATTTTACACCAAAAATTCCAAAAATTAGCCAATTGATCCTCCAACAACTTTTCCATGCCTAATTGACCCTCAATTTTAGGAAATTGTACTTTAGTCCCTCGAATTTTTGAAATCCCCAAAATTTCCCCAATTTCAACCTTACTACTCGGCCGAATTTGATTTCATCAAATTGACCGATTAAATGAGTTTAATTTTTGTAATTTAAGTTACATTTAAGTTCCTACAACTTCATATGATTCAATTGCACTTTGAATCATATGATTTGACGGCAGAACGAGCTCAAATGAAGCTTCGATGAAAAACTAAATATAGAGAGAGAAAGCTTCGAAAGCTTACTGTCGGAGGTGCGGTGGTCTGAGCTTTCAATCTGGGTAGATAGCTCTTATCTTTAGGTTTCTTCTAGGATCAAGAATCATCTCAATCCATGTCGAATTGAGACAGAATTTGGTCAGTAAAGATCTGTCGGTTCTCTCTGTAGCACCGATTGGAATTCATAGAGGGAAGCCAAATTGGCTTACCTTTCCGCTCTAATTCAGCCGTAAGAGGTCTATGGAAGTGTTAGGAGGGCTTGGTTTGGCTTGAGAAGGGCTCAAATTGGCCATTTTCAGCTCGACCGAAGCAGGGCAGCTTCAGTCCACCGTAGCTGCTTCACTCTTCTATCACATTGGCGTTTGTCCGGCGACCCTCGGAGCAAATGGAGACTACATGCATGTTGTTGATTTCTCCCCAAATCCAAAGAACCCGACCATGCCTTCTTTGGCTCAAAAAATGCCCAAGTCAGATCTCTTGTTCGAGCTTCACTGGAAAATGGAGCAGTAGGGAGAGAGCGGAGTTTTCAGGTGTGAGGAGGATGAATGAGGAGGGGCTCTTTATATAGGAAGCTTAGGGACTCCTTAGCCATCCGATTGGCACGTTAATGGTTGTCATTCATTTCCTGAAACTCCTTGGCTGAAGACTTTTCTTCTTCGTCGGTGCTGCTCGATTTTCAAGCGAGCGAACAATGCTTTCATCTGAAGGAAGAAGATGATACTATTTCAAACCGGGTTCAAAGCTTAAATCTATCAATTTAGGCCCAATTCAACCGAGTTTTTCAAAATTAAAAATTTGTGAATTCATCTAAATTCATTCTCTATCAAATGGTGGCCTCAATTCTTCAATTTAAGTTTTCTAATCCACCTAGAAAAATGAATTTAGAAACCGGTTTAATAGTGGTTCAAATCGGTTCAATCCAGTTCACTTGAACCGATTTGGTTTTCATCTCCAATTCATCCTAAAGTCTTTTTTCATGACTTTTGTAACTCTTTAGGTTACTCAGAATCCATAAATTTCCCAGTTTTCCCTTTCTATATCAGTTTCGGTTTATAAACCGACTCAGTTTTCTCTTTGGAAATGATTGGTTCCTTTCCCAGTTTTCTTATTATCAAAGGACGGGGTTTACAACAAACATCCAAATACTCATGAATGAGTGTAGATTGGTGGAGTTTTGTAATGAATTTGGTATGGAGATTGAGATTGAAGTGTACGAGTAGGTAATCTATTGATTAAATAGACTTTAGTTTCAAATGCAAAATCTCAAAACTAGATGGGAAGATAAGAATGATTTAGAAGCGTGTGTCCCATATCAATGATTTGTCTATGTTTTCTTTCTATGGAACCATTTTGTTGGGGGTGTGTGAGGTCATGAACTATGATGAGTGATTCCATTATTTTGAAGTTCAGCTTGAAAGGCTATTGATAAAAATTCTTTGACATCATAAGATTGAAAAAAATTTAATTTTGGTATCAAAGAGATTTTCAACAGGTAGTCGAAATGTACAAAAATTTTGAAGAACCTCCGAGTGATTTTTTATAAGAAAAAACCAAGAATATTTACTATAATCATCAGTGAAATGAATATAGTAAATATGTCTAATATAAGATCGGACTGGAACAGGTCTCCAAATATCAGTATGTATTAGTTGAAAAGGTCGAGTGCTTTTATGATTAGTAAGAGAAAAGTAATTTTGAATAATTTTACTCAGTGAACATGCATCACAAAATATAGTACTAATATAAGTACTTTATATTGAATTTGTTGATAAAATTTATGATACAATAGGAAATGCAGGATTTCCAAGTCTGTTATGCCAAATGTTTCAGACATATTTGAAAACTTAAAATACGAGGACTAACTGATGATAAATGTGTTACACGCAGACAGTACAAGCCTCCTTTACGAGCTCCCTGGAACAATTACTAATGAGTGAGATGATCCTTTACAATAAAAAATGAGTGTGAAACTCAAAATAACAATGATTATCTTGAGTAAATTTTGAAACACATAATAAGTTCATGGAGATAGTGGGAACATATAATACTTTAGTTAAAGGAAATCATCTAAATGAATTTGAAAAGAAAGTTGAATCGATAGAGAGAATTTTTAAACCTGACCCATCTCCACTGAGCAATTGTTCAGGATGAGTTGCTTTTTCATGTATAGATAAATGTGTCATGTCATTGGTCAAATGGTTAGTGGCACCTGAATCTATATACCAGTTAAGAGTATGAGCTACTAGATGATTGTTGTGTACGTTGACTTGATGGTTGATTTTTTATAGAAATTGAGGACAATCAGGAGCAATGTGGCTTGATTTTTGATATATTTGACAAACAAAATGATAATCTCATTGCTGATAATTGCGTGTGCCCGACCTATGTCCACCAAAAACTGACCCATGAGGCATTTTGTTCAAATTGGGCTGCTCCGAGAAGTGACCTCGTCCTTGCTTTCGATTGTTACTTTGTGATTGCCAGGATGCCTGATTTTTGACAGTATTATAAAAGCCCACACGTTGAGTGAAATGTTGCCTTTCAGATTCTAATGATGGACCTTTCATGCGAGAGCCTAACATATGTTATCGTTCCTGATTTCCAGATGTGATTCTAGGGATCAAAAATTGCCTTGAATTGAAGGTGAAGAATGGGGTCGACGCTCCAGAAGTCGCCCTAGGAAAGAAGAGTTGGTAGATCCATGATGATAGTGGCGAGTGACACCAGCGAATGACAATGTTGTAGACAAGCGATGACTCATGAGTGGTGATGGTAAGATTCCTCTACTAATTTTGTAGTTGAGCTTTGCTTATTTAGAGATGAGCATCGATTTGAGTTCATCTAGACTTGTTTGCTTGAGTGTATGAGTGAGCACCATGCAAAGAGACTGATATTCTTCTCCTAACCCATCGAGAATTTTGTCTTTGATTTCAGATTCAGATTTAGAAAGGTCAATCTAGGCATAGTTGGTGGCATCACTAGCAATGAATGTCAAGTAAACTCCCATTGTTCGATCTTCCTTAATCGTGTCACGCCATTGAGAGTCAAGTAGATCTTGATGAGCTCAGACTTGTTGAGCAAATAGGACTTCTAATTTATCCAACATATCTGCAGAATTGTGAATTCCAATTACCTGTAGATTAACTTGAGTGTCTAATGATCTTAAGATAGTAGTGAGACATAGTCTATCATAGATCTTCCAAGTCTTGTAGGATGGGTTGAGAATAAAAGTAGATTCATTATCTTTCTAAGGAGGCAAGAACTCTGGCAGTGTCGGGATGGTTCGATCGACATACCCCATCAAGTCGTAAATTTCCAAGAGTGGTATCATATTGTTGAGCCATAGGAAATAGTATGTTCCATCCAACTTAACCGGAAGTACTAGAATATTGCTTGGAAGTTGAACTGCTACTGCTGAAGAACTCATGTTAATTTTGTAGGTTTCGAAAGAAAATATGGAAGATGGTGAAAATTGATAGGGGTTAAGAAAGTGAGGTTGATGGTGAGATAATGATAGAGATATAGTAACAATAAAAGAAATTTAGATAATCTTCTAGTGTCAATAAGAACTTAAATTTAGAAATACACAATAAAAGTGAATTTGAACAGCGTAGCTAGGATGTAGGATCAAATTACATTAACAAGAATGTTCTGATACCATGATGAATTTCAGTAATTGTATTGTGTTTGATATATTTACAATGTCTCCCTTGAATAAAATGATACATGTAGAGTCAAACAAATTAATATATTACTCTTAATATACAAACTTTTTAGTGACCACATTTAATTGAATAGATACAATATCTACCAAATTACTTGAAAATATTTAAAAAATATGATATTATATGAAATTTTAAATATATATATTTTTTATAATTTTGAAATAATCTAATCATATGCATTCAATACCTTTCTTAAATATTGTAATTGCACCCCTTTTATTGGACTTTATCAACAACCCTTCAAATTTTCATTAAGTTTGTATCATTAAGTATAGTGTCTTAGACTATATACTACTTGTATGAAATTCATCACTCAATACAAGAAATTCCTCCATAATTCTCATACAACATATACCAAACTTTATCAAAATTACTTGAAAATACTTAAAAAATATAATCTAATATGAAAGTTGAAATTTTTTTTTATAATTTTGAAATGATCTAATAACATGAATTTAATAAATAGACTTTTTATTAAGACCTTTCTCTTTGCACTACTAGCCCAACGAACAACAACCCGACTTCGGCTTAGTAGATGAAACACAAATATTATCTATTTGTGATAATTTTCACTAGGCTCAATAAATCAAAGTTTTTCTATGGGATTCGACCTGTTTCCATTGGCCTAGGGCCCACTATACAAGTTATCAAAGCACGGAATTTGGCCCACTTCACATTTAAAATTGTGGCCTTGGGCCCACTAGAGCATTGTCCGATCTATATGGTACATGCTTCAAGTTCTCAATAGAAATAACCCCCAAAATTTATTTTAATCAGTTTCACACAGTCAAGTGAGATTATTTCCAGAAAATTGGTTGTCTTTAGGTATTTTTCATCACCCCAAATGTGCATGATGTCGGAAATCCCACTTACTCGAGATCGGTGACTTGTTCGTTCCGGATGGATTTTCGATGTATTTGGACGGTTTCGCTGTTGTAGGTAAGAAGATTTTTTTTTACACCTAAATTATTATGGATAATAAATTTATCAAATATTCAATTTTTCTAATTAGGTCCCTATGTTTTCTTTCATTTACATAGAAGTCACTAAGTTTATTTTATTGACAAATAAATTTCCAATTATTTGCCACAAGTTCCTAAATTTACTTTATTTTCATTTTCATCCCCATAAAATTTTATTTAAAATAAAATTATCTAAAATTACAATAAATCATTATATTTATTTTTAATTCCAAAAAATATTTTTAATTGTAATTAAGTCCCTAAATTATTTTTATTTGCATTGAAATCCTAAATTCTCAATAATTCCATAAAAGTCCTTCAATTTTCAAAAATTTCCATTTCGCCCAATTTTTCTAAAAATTGCACTTTAGTCCCTGAATCATTAATTCCCCAAATGAACCAATTAAAATTTGCCAATTATCTCCTATCATGCTACTAATCATCTTCTCTACCTCTCTACGAGCATTCTAAGCTTTGAATTGTCCAATGTAGCCTAGAATTGAGCTCAAACGAAGTTTTGTTGGAAAACTTTTCTAAAGAGAAAGGTTCAATTTATTACCAGTGATGGTACGGTTGCTAGAGCTCTTGATATGAGAAACTAGCTCTCATAAAGAGTATACTCTTAGGATCAAATTTCACTTCAATTGATAGCGTGAGCAATGATAATTTTATTAGAAAAATTTTCACGATTTTTGTTATGTAAATTTACTATTCCGACAAAGGGAGATGACAATTACTTACCATAAAAGCTGAGGGAGGACGAGGCTCGACCGTGGATAGTCGTAAGAGGGTCGACCTGGTCTCAGATGGTCTGAGGGTGGCCCAAATTTTTCTCTAAATTATCAGTTCTTTTTTTTTACCGTAGGAGTGGTGGTACTATGCGGACGCACCAACAATTCTCCGGTAACCCTCGAGGTGAAAGGAGTATGTAGGAAGGTAGATGACTTATTCACGATTCTAGAGAATGCAATTGTGCATTTGGAAGTGAAGAAATAGGTCGATGTTGGAGCTCTGGTTCAGGGATGGTCAGAAATTGGAGCTGTTCGGGTTCTCCAAGCTTTGGAGGTGTGAAGATGATGAATAGAGAGGAGCTCTTTATATAGGGAGCTCGTGGTTTGACCGTTCTATCCATCCATCTATTGGTCATCCATTAACTCTCAAATTAAAGGCCTTATTAGAGAAACTTAAGGCTAGTCGGAGTTAAGGCGACAATCTCTCTCCCCTTCCGTCTAGAAGTTTAAAGGAAGAAAACGACACTTTGCACACGCATGCAAGCTTCGCACGTGTGGGTTGACATGTGGCACATTGTGATTGGCTAGCATTGCAGATGCATCCTCCCACTCAGCGTTCGAGTAACCCTTTAACTCGTTGATTGGACATGTGGTGACCTCTCATTGGCAGCTGAAGTTGACGTGGCCACTAATTGAATCTAACCCTCAATTAACAAAATGCCATGTGGCATCCTCTAATTGGTTAATTTAAATTCATTAGTTTTCCCACATGATGTGCTATGCTATTGCCACGTGTCCTCCTCTGATTGGATGTGGCCATCCGATGTGGCCTTGCCATGTGTCATCTCCTAATTTGTCGACCTCTCTCGAACATACATGTTAGCCACTAACCTGGCATCTTTGCCACGTGTTAGCCTCCCATTGGTCAGCCCTACTCACGAGGATTTTCCTCAATTGACTATTGATTGAGTACACATATCACACTTCTATTAGTTAGCCCATGGTGATGTGTCTTTTCTACATTTGACTGTTGATCGAGGAAATGTGTCACACTCTAATTGGTCGGCGTTTTCAAATGCTTATCGGGCGACTAACTAGGCGCACTTCTCCACATGTCATGCGCTAATTGGTTGCATGCATGCTAACTAGGCACTAACCTGGCAAGCAGTTCATTGATCGGCTAGACTGTTGACCGGTTTGGTTGAACTAGGTTCGATGACCCAAAATCGAAAGTCAACCAATTTAAGACCGATTCGACCAATTTTCTAAAAATTAAAAATTTCTAAATTTATTTTCTACTTAGTGGTGACTTCAATTTCCCAATTTGACATTTTTAAGTCACATAGAAAACTGAATATTTGAACCAATTCTTCTCAGTTCATTCCGATTCAATCTGGTTTAGGTCCAATTCATCCTGAACCATTCCAATTCTCATTTCCAATTTGCAATATTATTCTTTTCTTTGATTTCTTGAACCTCAATCATCCTTTGGGATCACTTCATATCTCGTTTTGATTCCTCATCGATGTTTCGATTCACTTTGAACCATGGTTTCCTAGTTGATCATGTTAAGTGGTGGTGGATCATACATCACTCCTACTTCATAACTCAGGTCGATTAGCCACATAATAGCTTGCTTTATCCATTCATGATTAAGGGTTTTCTTATGTCCTCCGAACATCCCTCTATGAAAGCATCCTTCAGACTTCGTATCTTATGAATCTGGTTTTCTTAAGGCTGCCTTACGGAATTCATCCAAAACTTTTCACTTCATATTATGTGTTCATCCCATGTATTACTAATCCGTCCTCTTTCCAAAAAGTGCAATCGCTCTTCTAACTACTCCATAGTTATTGCTCGTAAATTGGGAAACTATGTGTTTCCCTTACCCATTGGTGTGTCCCTTATTACTATGGTCTTTAAGCATATTCGTGCACCCATTTGGTTGGTGACATCATGCCTCATCCATCTTAATCCCCTTTCTATAGGTGTTTAAGTCATTTGTCCAACATAAGTACCCCCATTCTTTCTTCGAAGGAGCGATCACTCCTTTGGTGTATCTCAAGTTATTTCTTATAAATTAAAAGACCCCATGTCTCCATCCTTTGTATATCCTTTCATCCTTTGTATATCCTTATAGTTGTGCCTCTTTTAGTATTGTATCTCCATTGAGTCATTTTGTCTCATTCATTTGACTTTTGTATTGTACTAATGTTTCTGTTCACCACCGTCATAACCTAATAGTTGCTTAATCATCCTTGTCTCGGGTTCTTAGCATGAGTGGAGTGCCTTTCCATAATACTCATTCGGTACATTTCTCCCAATTCCTTCATTGAGTGGCAAGGATCATTGGGATCCTATCTAAATGGTTGTCCTGAATATCATCCTAATGTTCATTAAGCACTTTATTCATACTCAGTCACTACTGATTTCCTATTTAACTTCCTAGGGACTCCTCACTATTTCTTAATACTCGTTATTTTCCATTTGTCCATAGATGGAATTCCTTCAGCGTCTTATTGGGTTTTCCCTCTATTTCGCTTTGAGCCTTTCTACTTCCCAACTTGAGTGTTCCATCATCATCTTCCTTTTTTGCCATCCATTAGTTACAGGAAGTTGCTGATTTTTCTCCTTTTTTTTGTAAGAAATTGCTCTAAGGTTTGTTCTTTAATGAGGTGGTCCGCTTATACTACAAGAATAAATACCTTTATGACTTTTCCCATCATTTCTTAGCACTTCCTCCTTTCCATGAGGTTACACAACCACGTGTCCTAGGTGGCTAGCAAGGGTTATTATATAACTAGTATGGGTGGTAAGGTCAAATGCCTTTTATCGCTTAGTGGCCTCTTTCCTTTGTACCTTAGACCCCGATAACTTCTTAAGAAGTATGGCTTCTATGACTTCCCTTCAAATCCCGACATGTTTAGGTTTTCTATTAGGTTTTCATGTGTTATTTCTTTTACCCATCTCACTCTGGGGTGGTTTATCCATCCTAACTACATGTCTTCTATGATTAGAGTTCTCCAATTTATATTGCACTCAGGGTGCGAGGTTTAGTGGGTCTCTTCTGGTTCCATATTATGGTATGTGCTACCTCAATCCGAGCAGCTATTTATAACCATCATGGACACGTTATCTTTGGTTTTGCGAAATTTCACATATTCGTCTTTTCATCCCATTCCTCATTGTGATTATATACAAAACTATTCTTAATGGATTGTTAACCATACTACGTCAAACCTTTAAGTTTCATTCTTCTCCCCATGTCGTCTGAAAATTTGGTTCGATATCCTTCCAACTGATGGGGTTTTCCTTACTTAGTTTAACAAGGATAATGTAGATTCTTCTACCTTCTTTGTCCTCATTACTTCTTGAAGGCGTCCATGGTCTTATCAATTTTCATTCGTAGGCTCGTCTTCGGATATTGTGCACACTTGGTTTGTGTCGAATATCCTTCTTAGATTTGGGTGGTCGTAGCCAAATCCTTCTCGACCATGCTTATTCCTTCCTTGTTCCTCTTAGCTAGGGTGTTATGGCATTCATGACGGTTAGTGGATTCCAAGGTTTCCTTGGTCATGTGTGAGTTTCCATTTCACTACTCTCTGTTTTCTTTCAACCATTTGCAGTAGTCCCTTTCTTTAGAAACTCCATTTGATGTCCTCTTAGCCAATGTGGGTCTTTGGGTACTTGTCATTGATTTTTTTTTCTTTTAGCAATTTCAGCATCCTGGTTAAACTATCCTTTACCAATTTTCTTATTGGTCCATTTTTTTCCTTGAATTATTGAGTTTCCTGATTACTTCTCAACTCGTCTAATGGCATACACATGACTATACTCCTTCTAATTTGCATAGTACATCTCCATTTAGTTGGGCATATGATTCTTTAGGGGTTTCATTTCCTTAGCCTACTTGTGCCTTTTCGTAATCATTTCATGCTTATCCCTTCTTTACTTGTGAATTTTCCTTTCAGGCAAGAACTTGCATCCTTCAACTTTTCCTTAAATATATCCCTTGCTTGCCCCATTCTTTACTTTCGTCTTTCAAAGTAGAGACCTTTATCCTCAGATATTTATGTCATATTTCCTCATTACCCTCTAAGGGTTTCTTTTTACCATGTACATCCCATTTTTATCGTTGTCTCCATCATCATTCCTTTATTTGGTCCATCGACTTCTTTTGTTGTTGATGTTTGAGTCCTTTCCAAATTTCCTTTGTGTATCACATTCCTCATCCTTGGAAGTCTTTCCCTTCTTTTTGTCCTTCCTTAAAGTAACAATTTTCATTTAACAAGTTGGTCATCAAGGACACAATTTGGTTTTCTTTGTTTCTCCTAAAACAATTCTATCGTTTTATCTTGCCTTCATGAATGGTTGTCTAACCTTTCAAATCCTTGTATGGCTTCCTTTAGTTGACTTTCCTTTGAAATAAAATCCTTCATATGATACTTAGTCTATTGGTTGAGACTATTCTTTCACATGAGGTTTTCCTTCTTTCCTTTCGATAAGGTATTGAGTTACGTGCCTTGAAAGATTTATTCATTGTTTTCTTAACAACATGTATGGTTTCTTTGATGTAAACCCCACCCTTTGGAGTTAAGAAAAACAGGGAAAAGAACCGGTCAAACCAAGTGAGAAAAACCGAACCGGTTCACAAACCCGATCATTAGAGAATGAACAATTTGGGAAACTTACAACTCCTGAGTGACCCAAAGGGTTCATAAAAACCTTGGAAAAGAACCTTAGGACAATTTGGGAGAGAAAACTAGACCGATTCAGGCGAACCAAATCCAAGCTGGATTGCACCGGTTTTTAAACCAAGTTTGTTTATGAACCGGAACCAATAGAGGAAGGGCAAACCCAGAAATTTATGGATTTCAAGTGATCTAACGAGTCACAAAAGTCATGAAAAAGAACTTTAGGTTGAATGTGGGATGAAAACGAAATCAGTTGAGGTGAATCGGATTGAACCGGTTTGGACCGATTTGAACCACTATTTAGCCTGATGCTAAATTCATTTTTTTAGGTGGCTTAGAAATTTAAAATTGGAGAATTGAGGCCACCATTTGATAGAGAATAAATTTAGATGAATTTAGAAATTTTTAATTTTGAAAAACTCGGTCAAATCGGGCATGAACCGGCCGGTTTAAGCTTTGAACCAAGTTCGGACCGGTCCGGTTTGGTTCGAAATAGTGTCGTCTTCTTCCTTCAGATGACAACACTGTTCACTCGCCAAAAAATCAAACTAGTACCGACGAAGAGGAAATGTTTCCATTCAATACGTTTTAGGCCATCAATTACTGTTATAAAAGTGCCAAACAGACGACCGACAAGTCCCCAAGCTCCCTATATAAAGAGCCCCTCTCCATTCATCCTCTCTACACCTAAAAACCCAACTCTCTCTTAGCTACTCAATTTTTTGGCAAAGCTCAAGCTAGAGCTTCGATATAGGGTCTTTTTGGAGCCAAAGAATGTGTGGTCGAGTTCTTTAGACTCGGAGAGAAGTCAGCTACACGGTGGTAGTCTCTAATTGCTCCGAGGGTCGCCGGAGAAGCGCCGGTGTGATCAAACAGTGAAGCAGTTCTGGCGGACCGAAGCTGCCATTTTTCTATCGAGCTGAAATCAGCCAATTCGAGCCCTCCTCAGGCTAAACCTAGTTTTCCGATCACCTCCTTACCCCTTCTAAGGCCAAATTAGTGCGGAAAGGTAAGCCAATTTGGCTACCCTCTATAAATTCCGATCGGTGCTAGAGAGAGAACCGACAGATTTTCACTGACTAAATTCTCCTTCAATTTGGCATCAATTGATGCAATTATTCATCCTAGGAGGAACATTAGGACAAGAGCTATCTGCCTAGATCGAAAGATCGTACCGCCGCGTCCCCAATGGTAAGCATTTGAAACTTTCTCTCTCTACGTTCAATTTTCAGGCAAAGCATCATTTGAGCTCGTTCCTGCGTCAAATCGTGTGATTTAAAGTGCAATTGAATCATGTGAAGGTGTAGGAACTCCAATCTAACTTCAATTTCAACAATTAAACTCATTTCATAGGTCAATTTGATGAAATCAAATTCGACTGATTTAGAAGGTTGAAATTGGGGGAAATTTTGGGATTTCAAAAATTCAAGAGAATAAAATGTAATTTCATAAAATTGAGGGCCAATTGGGAATGATAAAGATGTTCTAGGTCCAACTGGGCAATTTTTTTGGAAATTTTGGGGTAAAACTTACCATTTCTATAAAGTATGGTCAAAATGGTAATTTTGGAAAAATTGGGGACCAAATTGGAAATTTTTGAAACTTGAACCCTTTTATGTTATTTTGAATAAATTGAGGTCCCAAGGTAAATTTTAAAAGTTTCGAGACTCAATTTGAGGAAAAATTGGCATTTGGGTCTAAAAGTAAAAGAAAAAGAACTTTAGGGATGAAATTGTAAATATTTGAAAAGTTGGATATTTTTATTTATTCATAATAAATTAAGGCTATCAAGCCAAAGGATAATGAACAAATATGTTTATAACGTATAGGAACACGAGGTATCGAGAACGTCAGCTAAGACAAAGCTCGCAAGGAGATGAAAACTGGTTAAGAGGAAATCATTACATTTACAGGTGAGTGAGACTTTTATATCATACCTGGTTGGCATGATAAGTACCTTAGAATTAAAAACCCACTACTAAGTTGTATTTTAACCATCACACCTAAGAGTAGTGATGTGGAAATTTCACAGAAAAACTACTTACCGATTGTAAGTAGATCATATCCGGTTGGTATGATGAACTTCCTAGAAGGAAGTAGAAAAACCGCTTATCAGTTATAAGCGGAGATGTTCTCACACCCAGTTGGTGTGATGGATGGCTAAATGTTTATTTTTGTCGGAAGTGCTCTCTTTTGACTGTGTGCGACTGTTTAAACTTTTTGGGAGACCTTCTTGATGGGAGTTCGAATAGCTCAGATAGGTCGTAGGCCTCAGTTTCGGAACTTGGGGGAAAATCTCGTACACTGGGCCCAAGACTAGTTGTCATGAGCAAGAGCTTATAAACAAACATGAGTTTAAGCCATGAAAACTTAAAATGAATGATTTTTTTGGTCATGGTACCAAGACAGGACTGACATACTCGATGGACTAGCAGCAAGGTGACATGACAGGTCGACGGACCAGTCAAGACAAACAATTGCTGGTTGACTTGAGGGTCAGGGCCGTTGGACCAGTGGCACCATATATTTAATGGCTTATGTGGAAAATTGTTGTTTTATGCATGAAATGAGGTACCGGACCTTCAAGAAGCCCAAGAGGGGTAGTGATGCGTCCTAGGGGCTACTGGATGACATGGTGGAGATAAGGGCAGATTGTCATGCCAACAGTCAAGAAAGCTCGATGTAGCTTCATGCGCATGAGACTAAGGTGGGGTTGGGATGAGGTCTCTGTCCTCATACGGACATGGGGTTTTCTTTAAGAGATTGAGGGTCGGATGTTGTATACATCCACTCATTCTCAGGGTAGAGGTGGACGTGCTTCTATCCAGGTGGTCAATAAAGTCGCTCTGACGCCACATGTGGGTGCAGTGGACGTGCTGCCCTGCGAATGTGTGTTCTCTTCATGATAAAGGGCATTTGTTGGTTGATAAACACACCGATTACGATTGTAGGATGAGAAATGGCTATGAAAATAATATTTTAAGAATGATATATTTTTAAGAAAATAAGGAGTCTGACACACTCCAACTTGAAAACTATTTTATTGAAACTTCATTTTGAAAAATACCCATTCACTGAGTTGTAGAAACTCACCCACCCTTTTTACCCCTTCTTAGGAAATTGAGCAATGACTAGGGATAACACCAAGCCTTACCCTCTATTTGGTATGCTTAATTTTTTTAATCTTGCATTTTATTTGATAAATGTTATTCCAGGGAATAAGGTTGAAATTACATCTGACTCCTCTTGAATTAAAGAAAGGGAAACCCCTCTTGAACCAAGAGAAGCGGCGGGTTGTTCATGGGGATCCGACCAAATTGGGTCGGGGCGTGACAACTTGAGTGGTATCAGAGCTAAGATCCCTTGAAACATTATCAATAATATGTCGTGGCTTTAATCAAACTTTAACTATAGTCTAGGAAGGAGAATCCCTAGGAAGTTCGTGGTGAAATCCAATCCTCCACCCATAACCCTAAAATAGACACCCAACCCAAGGGAAGAGGTCGTTCAAAGATTCTTAAAGGGTGAGAAAAGAGTACCCAAGGATATGGTGGAAGACTACTGGAAACTGGTAGGAGCCCTATTGGAACCGGATGGCATCACATACCCTTCTCCAAGGCAAGAGGAACTTGTACCTCCCCCTAGGAGCCCAACTCCTCCTCCAGCCCCACAACAACCGAAGAGGAATCCCACTAAGAAGGAGGCTTGGGATAACTATTGGGATGCATATGCCACCTTCATGAAGGTCCACCAAGTACCTCCACCTACTCAACCTGGCTTCAATCCCTCCCAATGGATGAAGTGGACCTATGAGTGCAAGGTTGAGGTACTAAGGTGGTACGATTTGGAGGCCATACATGAAATTCGTCCCATTAGGGAATACGAATGGACTCCAACTAGTTCCTTAGAGCCTTCTAATCAAGAGTCCCACAACCTTTCTAAGGCTAGCTCTCAGCCTATGACCCCAAGGGATTAGGGTAGAAAATTTTGTAATAAGCTAAGTATGGCAAGAAAATTTCTGAGTTTCCTTGATAAATTCAAACAATAAGTGTACGTTAGTCAACATAAAAGGATAGAAAATCACCCAAAGAAGGAAAACGGGTTATTTCTTGTTAACCTTAACCTTTAAAAATTTCCTTAAAGAACAAAGAAATTTGACAAGGAAGAACTCTTAGATTTCACACAAGGAAGATAAATTCTAATTATAGGAAAGAAGAAGAAAGTTAGAACGAAAAGGAAGTAGGCATCTAAGAGTAGAGGATTGAGGAATTAAAGAAGGGTTCAAAGAATAAGGGTAAAGAAAACAAATAGATTATTCCAAAGAAAACCATAGGAATGGAAGTTGATTGGAGAGAAAGGAAGAAGTTAAAGCACATAAGATGTTAAGATAAGTAAGACAAGACAAGGAAAAGAGAAGAGAAAAGAAGTATGATAGAAAGAAAACTCTAGGAATAATACCAACACTTGGAAAGAGCTAGGATACACACCTTTAGAAACCCGATAGTAATAAAGGACTTGTTTAGAGATAAGGATGGAAACCAAAAGTAATAGAAGATAAGGGGAAAAAACCAGAGTGAATCACCATGCAAAGGTCGAGAAGCATAAAAAAGAATGAAGAGAGAACTTTCAAGGAGCAGTAAGGAAAATTAGCATGAAAATCCCAATATGGAAGTCCCAAAAAGAAGAGTGGAGATAGAAAGTGGAATCATAGAAAAAGTTCAATCAATAGATGAGATATCATAAACTGGGGCAAGAACCAGGACCTTATTAAAAGACACAGGCGACCAAGTAAATACTTGGAAGGCCAAGCATGATATGATTGTAGGAGAACAAGTAACCAAATGGGAATTTAAGACTGATACGATTAAAGGAAATAACTTATATTGGTCAAATCGCCCGGAAGAATAAACTAAGCTATAATAAGAATTAGAGAGTAGTAAGGACTACACCCTAAACAAGGCAAAGTGAGAAATACTAAGGACACGAAGATATAAGAGATTTTGACACAAGAGGGATGTTAGGTTCACCTCAAAGGAATAAATGAGTGCTCAAAGCAAGTGAGAATGAAGTAAGATAGACGAAAAGTACTCGTAGGATCTCAAGAGTAAAGGTAAGCAGGAGAATGTAGTGACAAGGAAGGACATTCAAGGTTGAATATTCGCAATGGTAAAACTAGAAGGAAATTCTGGGACAAAAGAAGTGTAAACCTTATTAAGGAAGGAAACCTTGGAAGGACACATGTGTACCAATTAAGAGGAAATGAAACCAACAAAATTGAGAAGAAGATAAGCTCCTCAAGGACAAGTTGCTGGACATGAAATGATCAAGTGCAAAGGAAAAGTTACTATGAAGGTCCAAGGGACAAGCTAAATCCCAAGTAACACGTAAGTAGGCAGACAAAATCAAAAGATGACGTATGTAGATTGATCACGAGTGAGTAAGAATGGATTAAGAAAGAGAAGAGACCTTAAAAGAAAGGACGTTAGTGGGAATGAGGAATGACGTAAGAAAGGAAGAGTTCCAGCATGTCAGAAAGTTATCGGGAAACTCAAAGAGGTGAAAGTTGAATGACCTAATAAAGGATTTTGAAAAGGACGAGTAAGTGAGGAAACCAATACGGTTAGAAGGACGCGAAGTTAAAGACAAGTCCCAAAGAATGTCGTGTCATAAGGAACATGTAAGCCCAACTGTGTTAGGGAAATATGAGTTTGGTGAGGAAGAGTTTATGATTGGAGCATGACAAAGTCAGACATTAAATGTAGAACGGAATTGTAATAACCAATGAATGGTAGAAGGATCAATGTAGGAGGAAAAATGTGTCAACACCAACATCTATGGAAGTATGTACGTGATACGAGAACGTACACTAAGCTAAGAAGGTCGACAATAAAGGAAATAACCAAATGCAAGAAGGATTAAGTATTTTGGAACTCCTAATCCTGAAATCTTAAGTAAAGGATTTTGAAATGGAGAAATAGTGCTCTAGGAAAACGAAGGACGTATGTCACGCCACGACTCGGTTTGGACGGATCCTCGTGATCAACTTGTCATTCTCACGATTTATTAAGGGTTTCCCCTTGTTTATAAATCATAAAGAATAAGGCGTCCTTTAAACCTGTACCTTTCCTAGAATACATAAATCAAAACTGCATAAAGAAATTTGACTTACATACCTGTCTTGCAGGTGTGACTAATAAGAGGTCTTTGGGTAGGTTTCCCTTGGTTACCTAAAAAGGGATATAAGGGAGGGGGTGGGTACAACGACTCAGTGAATGGGTTTTCTAAATTTTACTTTTTAGGAAAAAGACTTGTTTGGAGTGTGTCAGACTTCTTATTTCCTTTAAAACATTCTTTCATTTCAAATCTCTTTGTTTTATCACCATTTCTTATTATTCACGACGTGTCATCACCCAACACACATTCTTCATCATGAAGGTCAAAACACAAAATCACAGGCTAGCCCATCCACTGAACCCACTTGTGGCGTCGGAGCGACTTTATCGACCACCTAGATAGAAGTACGTCCACTTCTACCCTAAGAATGAGTGGATGTTCACGACATCCGACCCTCAATCCCGTAAAAATTCTCCATATCCGTTTGAGGACGGAGACCTCATCCCATCCCCACCCGGTCTCATGTGCTTGAAGCTACTCTGAGCTTCACAAGGTCACCTGGTCTGACAAACTGCCCTTATACCCACCAGGTCGTCCAGGGCTCTAGGACGCATCACTACCCCTCTTGGGTGTCTTGAAGGTCCAATAACACAGTGCATGCACAATCAATAGTTTTTCATATAATGCTATATAATCTGTGGTGCCACTGGTCTAAGGCCCCGACTCTTAATTCAACCTACCATTATTTGTCTTGACTAGTCCAGAGACTTGTTATGTCGCACTGCCAATAGTTGATTGAATATGTCGGTCCTTACTTAATACAATGACCAAAGAATTCATTTATTTAAAGTTTTATAGCATATATCTCATGTTTGTTTATGAACTTTTGCTCATGCCAATTGGCCTATGGCCCATTGTTCGAGATTTTCAAAATCGAGCATATTAGCCCCCCAGTTCCAAAACTGAGGCCTCCGGCCTATAAGAGTTATTTGAGCTCTCGTTAAGATGGTCTCGCAAATCGTTTAAGTAGTGTCACACAATTAGGGGAGAGCACTTATGACAAAAATACATTTTCAACTATCCATCATACCAACCAGGTATGAGGATATCTCCACCCATAACCAATTAATGAGTTTTCCACTTCCTCCGAGTAAGTTTCATCATACCAACCAGATATAATTTACTTACAACCGATAAGTAGTTTTTTCGCGTTGATTTTCACATCACTACTCTAAGTTGTGATGTTTAAAATATCATTAAGTAGTGAGTTTTCATTTCGAGGTACTTATCATCCCCAACCGGGTATGATATAAAATCTCACTCACCCGTTAATGTAGTGAATTCCACTCAACCAGTTCTTTGTATTCACACAAGCTTGTCCTTGCTGACGTTCCCGGTACTTCGTGTTCCTATACGATATGAACATCCTTACTCATTATCCCTCAGCCTAATAGTCTTCATGCATTCCAAATGAATGAGAAAACCAAAATTTTTATTTATTTGCAATTAGGTCCCTAAAGTTATTTTTCTTTAACTTTAAATCCCTCTAACATTCTTATCATGCCTAATTGACCCTCAATTTTACAAAATTGCATATTGATCCCTCAAATTTTTGAAAATCCCTAATTTCCCCCAGTTTCATCTTCCTAACACATCTGAATTTATTTCATCAAATTGACCTATTAAACACTTCTAATTGTTGAAATCAAAGTTAAAATTGAGTTCATACATCTTCATACGATTAAATAGCACTTTGAATAGCAAGTTTTGACACCGGAACGAGCTCAAATGGAGCTTCGTCGGAAAACAGATAGTAGAGAGAGAAAGCTTCAATTACTCACCGTTGGGGCACGGCGGTCCAAGCTTTTGATCTGGGCAGATAGCTCTCGTCCTGAGGTTCATCCTAGAATCAAGAATTGCATCAATTGATTCCGAATTGGATGAGAATTTTATCATCAAACTTCTATCGGTTCTCTCTCTAGCACTGGTCGAAAATTGTAGAAGGAAATGAAATTGGCTTACCTTTCCACTCTAATTCAACTGTAGGAGGGCTGTGGAGGTGTTGGAAGGGCTTGGTTTGGCTTGAGGAGGGCTCAAAATGGCCAATTTCAGCTCAACTGAAACAGGGCAGCTTCGGTCCACTAGAGCTGCTTCACTATTCCATCACTCCGCTCTTCTCCGGCGACCCTCGGAGCAAACAGAGACTACATATGTGTAGTTAACTTCTCCCTAGTTCTAAAGAACCCGACCTCAACTTGTTTGGCTCAAAAAAGTGCCCAAGTCAAAGCTCTGGTTCAAGCTTTACCAAAAAATGGTGCAATTGAGAGAGAATGGAGTTTTCAGATGTAGAGAGGATGAATGGGGAGGTGGTCTTTATATAGGAAGTTCAGGGACTTCTTGGTCGTCCAATTGGTGCCTTAATGGCAGTTATTCTTTGCCTGAAACTCCATAGCCAAAGAATTTTCAGCTTCGCCGGCGCTGCGCGATTTTTCGGCGAGTGAATAGTGTTGTCATCTAAAGGAAGAAGACGACACTGTTTCGAACCAGACCGGATCGGTTCAAACAAGGTTCAAAGCTTAAACTGGCCGGTTCACCCCCATTCGACTGAATTTTTCAAATCTAAAATTTTCTAAATTTATCTAAATTCATTTTCTATCAAATGGTGGCCTCAAATCTCCAATTTAAATTTTTTATGCTACCTAGAAAAATGAATTTATAATCTAGTTCAAACCGGTCCAAACTGGTTCAATCCGGTTCAATTTGGTTCACCTAAACCAGTTTTGTCTTCATCTCCAATTCATTCTCAAGTCCATTTCCATGACTTTTGGGACTCTTTAGGTTACTTGGGATCCATAAATTTCCCAGTTTTCCCTTTCTTTGTCAGTTCCAATTCATGAACCGACTCGGTTCATAAACTGGTTCAATCCAGTTGGATATGGTTCATCTAAACTGGTCTAGTTTTTCTCTTTCAATTTGTCCTAATGTTCTTTTTCAAGGTTTTATAAACCCTTTGGATCACCCCAGAGTTTTAAATTTCCAAATTGCCCGTTCCCATCTGGTTTTTCTCTTCCAATTTGTCCTAGGGGCTATTGGACGACATGGTGGAGATAAGGGCAGATTGTTGTGCCAGCAGTTAGGGAACCTCGACGTAGCTTCATGTGCATGAGACCGAGATGGGGTCGGGATGATGTCTCTATCCTCATATGTACATGATTAAGGGTCGGATGTCGCATACATCCACTCATTCTCAGGTTATAAGTGAACGTGCTTCTATCTAGGTGACGGGTAAAGTTGCTCCGACGCCACAAGTGGGTGCAGTGGACGTGTTGCCCTACAAATGTGTGTTCTCTTCATAAAGAAGGGCATGTGTTGGTTGATAAACACACCGGTTATGATTGTGGGTTGAGAAATGGCTATTAAAACAAGATTTTAAAAATGAGATGTTTTAAAGAAAATAAGGAGTATGACACACTCCAACTTGAAAACTATTTTATTGAAACTTCATTTTTGAAAATACACATTCACTGAGTTGTAGAAATTCACCCGCCCTTTTTACCCCTTCTCAGGAAATAAAGCAATGACTAGGGATAACACCAAGCCTTACCATCTGTCAAGTATGCTTAATTTTTTTTAAGCTTGTATTTTATTTGATAAATGTTATTCTTGGGAATAAGGTCAAAATTATTCCTTGCTCCTCTTGAATTAAAGAGGGGGGAAACCCCTCTTTAACCAAGAGAAGTGGCGGGTTGTTCATGGGGATCTGACCAAACCGGGTCGGGGCGTGATAATTGAACTCTTATGTCATTATTGTTATACAATGATATCCTTCTTCCAGAGATTTAGGTGTTGATGTTGGATCCTTGAAGAACCCTTAATAATTTTTCAAAGATTTTTAAGTTTCTCATCCTTTCATGAGAAGAGTCGATAATCCTTACTTTCAATAATTTCTCAACAATAGGATTTTATTACTTCTTAGTTGAAAATTCAGCTTTATTACAAAAAGTGATTTACACAACGATATATTCTACACTCCCTTGTTGACTGACTCGAAGTTCTTATTAAACGAAGTTTGAAATAATCCTTCTCGAGGTTTTAAGTTGGGGTGTTTCACTTTTGGTGGTGGGCATGGTCCTCCATGGTGCTTCCCACACTTAGTGCAACTGTTCATACTTGGCTCTTCATACTCAGATGAAGACATCTCTCTCCATGAATTCTAGAATTTTACCTTTCGAGTTACAGATATTTCGTATTTTCCCAATACCACGACCTCATACTCGTAGGCTAGCGCATGAAATTTGTTGGTTATGGTTTGGTATGGAAAGGAGGTAACTTCTTGAACGCCCGTACATAATCAACATAAGCTTTCCAGAAATTTATCTTGGCTTCCTTTTGGGTTTGGGTGAGATATGGATTTTTGGAGTAAATTTCAAATTGATGTTGTGGTGGAATTGTCTCATCTTCCACCGAGATTGGGGATATTCTCTTTCTTTTAAGAATTTTCCTATATAAATGGTATTTCTATATGTTTGCGAAATATTTTGCAAAATAAACTTTTATGCAATAATTATTTTTGGTATTATTTCAAAAATATTTTCCCCAAATTTCTAGATTTTTTAAAATAATTTGTTTTCAAAACTCAAGTTCCAAAATCTTTAGCTCTAATACCAATTTAGTTGTCACACCCCGACCTGATTTGGTCGAAACCCTGTGAACAACCTGTCACTACTCTCAGTATTAAAAGAGTAATCATCACCATAGTTCTCGTAAGAGTTAGGCGTAACTCCAAAATATTTCAATGTACTTTCAAGGAAATATCTTTGCACAAAATATACCGGAATATTATTAAAGCATAAAATGTACCATGCAGCTAAATCTTCACAAGCATTCCCCTTCATGATTTCCTAAAATGGTTTAAGTGAGGGGGACGAGTTTGACAAATTAATGAAAGAGTAATCACGTATAAATATTCAAGGATTTAGGGGATTGTTTATTAATCAGCACATTTCACCATTCTTCTTTATGAGTTCTGGTTTAAACAGACAAGCATATGCCATTTCTCATCAAATTAATCATTTTTTCACAAAATAATTCCATACTGTTTCACTTGTGGCCCGGAACAATTTTACCGTTCACCTTAATAAAAGGCTACAACCTCTACCACATATTCTGTATGAGCACCATTACCTAACCCCTAGACCTTTTCAATACTTCTTGTCTACTATTGTGGGATGAACCCTCTCCCCCTTCTTCCTTGGTCTCAATGTGCACAAAGCTTACAAAGCTACACGACAAACTGGACCAACAATACTTCCATTATACTCCCTAAGCTCTCCAACAACCCTTAAAACCAACACTACCCTATATACCGAACGTGTCAATGGTTTCGTATTTCAACAAACACAAATAATAGTCTTTTTTTTAAGACCTTTCTATTTGCGCTACCAGCTCAACGAGCTACAACCTGACTTCAGCTCAATAGCTGAAACACACATATTATCCATTTGTGATAATTTTCATTAGGCTCAATAAATCAAAGTTTTTCTACAAGATTTGACCCATTTCCATTAGCATATGACCCACTGCCTTGGACCCATTTCACTTTCAAAATCGTGGCATTAGGCCCACTAGAGCATTATCCGATCTATAAGGTACATACTTCATGTTCTCAATAGAAATAACCCCAAAATTTATTTTAAGTAGTTTCACACTGTCATGTGAGATTATTTCTGAAAAATAGATTTTGAATTTAGGTATTATTTCTGAAAAATAGATTTTGAATTTAGGTATTTTGAAGGTATATTTATCACCCCAAACGAGCATGATGATAGAAATCTCACTCATTCGAGATCCATAAAAAATGAATCTGAAAAATGATTAAAACTCAAGAGAAGAGAAGACCACACCAACACCAACCCATACCTTAAGGACAATCATCGGAGACATAAGTATTACCAAGATACTTATAAAAAAGAGAAAGGCATACAGCCAAAAAGTCCTAAAAGAAAATTTGCTACGAGTTATAGACAACATGCATAATACATAAAAATGGACACTTGAAGGATTATGAGACAAGAACCACTAGGTTGTGGCCATCACCTAAACCCTAGGTCGGCCAGGTAGCATCTCATTTTTTAATTCATTTTTTATCAGGTTGAGTCTATGTGTTCTAAGCCATCATAATCTGGATGGTCCCAAACCTAGAGGCGTTGGAACCTTGGTTGCCTTAGCCGTAGGGCATCAGTTTATGGTTAGGCTTGCCTCTTTTCTAGCTTTTTCGGTTGAAAT
Source organism: Trapa bicornis (assembly GCA_030064425.1). Classification (NCBI taxonomy): domain Eukaryota; kingdom Viridiplantae; phylum Streptophyta; class Magnoliopsida; order Myrtales; family Lythraceae; genus Trapa; species Trapa bicornis. The sequence goes on along the minus strand of CM057761.1, from coordinate 7,842,066 downwards.
GGGGAGTTGTTCCAACTCATGACTGGTTATGGATTGAGGCGGGGCATTGTGGGAGGGTAGATAGCCGCATGACATTTTAAGCTTGTCATTAGGCTTGCATATTAAGTTTTAGTTTTAGAAGAAATATTTAAAGTCTACACAAAAAAATGAAGGTGGTCTAGATGTTTCAGACACAACATTTGTTACTTGAAGCACAAAATTTGCTGAAAAGGGCAGAAAAGTATATTTTTTTATGGATAGAAGTTGAACCATATATAAGACTTTTGAGAGCTATTAAGGTCTAGAATTGACTGAGGTACCTGGTCTTCTATCATCCATCTCAAACACCACATTCCCCTAGTGTCTTTTAAGCTATATAATTAATTTATATTCCATCATGTGTAACTAGCAAAATTGACGAATTTTAAAGAGATGATTAAATTGGACTTAAGGAAAGGATCTATGAATATTTTATGGTGGAAATGAAAAATCAGATGGATGAAGGGTGGGAGTAGGGCCACGGATGATGGGAGAGGACTGGAGAGCAGTCAAAAGGGAGCCCACGTGACCTTGGAGAGAGGGAGAGGGAGAGGGAGAGGGTGAACAATTGGCTTCCATGGATCTTCTTGATTAATTCTCTGATCACCAGGCGGACCCCATCTCTCGAGTCTCTCTCTCATCACAACTGGGTCGTCTGCACAGACTACTGTTTATAACGGGTGCAGTGAAAGAGATCCAAATCTTTGAGTTTTTTTTCTCTTTCTACTTCTAATACTAATACATAGAATAAAATAACAGATAGAAAAAGGGTTACCCATTTCACGAACTAACTCTAACCCATAAGTTCTTTTTGTCTTAGGCCGAGTCTTGTTACTGCGTTGGTCAACAATATCACGAGGGAGAAAGACGATGGGACTCGTGGAAAAGTTTGAATTTTATAAAATTAAATAGAATATAATTCATGCTAATTTTTTCAACCTTATGACATGCTTATGCGCATATCCCTTACTCTAACAACGCCCTAATTAACATGGCTTAACAATGGCTTGCCACAAGTGGCATAAAAGAGGGAAAGCATATGTGTTCTATGGACTTTGACAATACTCTAGTATGATGTTTTAGAGGCTGTATCCGTGTCCTTAGCCAGTGTTCTACCTTGTAGCTCGTGTACATTCATCCACTAGCGAGCTACCTACCTAGGTAGCTCTCTCTAAGATGCAGCAGCAGCATTAACATTCTGATGGGGATCATATCACCAGAATTAATCAAAGTCTTAAGACAAAAGAGCGGTGACAGTCTCGGCACTGAAAGCTACTGTGAAGAATTAAGTGATTAATGTTTTGTGTGTACTATGAGGAACACGTTCATTGAACTGCCACCGAGGAGTCACGTGAAGCAAAAAACAAAGGCCAAAATTCGTCATGATCGTAACACTCTACTTCTCTGAATGGGATTTCTTATTATTATTAACATTCATCCCCATATTTCTTGCTTATGATTGCTGATGAGAGACGGATAGAGCATACTGGTACTGACCTGAGTCGAGCCAAATTAGTAGAGTTGTTGGGATTCGAATATAAAATTAAACCACATCTCAAGCGACAAATATATAATCAAACATTCACTACTAAATGAATAAATCAAATAAAAATTATCAAAATAAACATGATGGACAAATTTGATAATTATCTGGTGTATTCTTTACTGGTGGCCTCTCTCTTTTCTGAGTGACTTTAGTTCGCCACATAGTCAACGTAGATATCATAAGTTTATGGACCAGGGAACATGTGCGTGTGTACGGCCGACTTGCGTGACTCTTCATTTCCCAGAGGTATTCAGTTCTTTGACCACCCGCCATCTGATATTAGATCACTAATTTAAAGTGTCGTGATTGCAAGGATACACACCAATGATCTAAATCACTATCGGACTGAATTGAATAAGTAGCAACTAAGACAAAAATAGCGAGAGAAAATTCACTTGAGCCTAACTCATATAGTGCATGCCAGCAAACGCATCAACACATAAATTTTTTATTTTATTTACTAAATTAATTTTATCTCGTCCACCAATACCAAAAAAGAACTTTTAACTCTTCTTTCGAGTATATTTACGAGTTTGATCATGGAGAGCTCAACATCCTTTAAAATACCAAATTTGTAAATCATGTCTTCCAATAATAGATAATTCAGAAGGTAGTATCAAAATTTTTTAAAATAAAATCGTAATTCAAATTAAACCGAAATAACGAAAATAAATTAAAACGGTATATGAATTGATACTGAATAACAATTGAGGTTAAATAAATCAAGAAAAAAATATGATATTTTAAATTGGAAGTAATAACGAGACCGATTTAGGGTAAACTGAATATTAACCGGATTTAAACAGGAAAAGTCAATTCAAACATTCATTTTTTTAGTTGATTTAAAAATATTAATTTGGAAAATTGAAGTTAACAATGTGTAGAAAATAAATTTATATAAATTTAGAAATTTTTAATTTTTAGAAAAAGCGGTTGAATCAGGCATAAACCAGCCGATTTTCCACTCCGGATCACTGAATCCAGTGCAACCAAACCGGTCAACGATCCAGCCGGTCAACGGAATGCCTGCGAGATCAACATCCAGTAAATGTGCATGACCAATCAACGAGCGACATGTGGTGAAGCACGCCCAGTTAGGCACTCGGTCAGTGTCTGAAAGCATTGACCAATCAAAGTTTAACATGTGTTATCGATTAACGGTGAGACGAAGAAAATCCACGTCACCGAAGATTGAGTAATGAGTGAGCGACATGTGTACTCAATTAATAGTCAACTGAGGAGAAGTCTCGTCAATAGGTTAGACCAATGAAGAGCTTACACGTGGCAAAGGTGCCACATCAGTGATTGACTAGGATATTGGAGAACGGTTGACCAATCACAAGTTGACACATGGCAAATCTATGTCGAATGGCCACAACCAATTAGAGGCTGACATGTAACAATGGCATAGTGCATCAAGTGGGAAAACTGATAAATTTAAATTAGCCAATCAAAGGATACCACGTATCATAGTCAACGGAGAGCTAGATTCGGTTAGCGACCATGTTGATTTAAGCGACTAATGAGAGGCCATCACGTGTCCGGTCAACGGGCCAAATGGTGACTCGAACGCCAAGTGAGAGGTGTGTTAGCAACGCGAATCAATCACAGCGTGACACGTGGTAACCCGCATGTGCGAAGCTTGCATGCCTGCGCATAATGTCGTCTTTTTTCCTTTAGATTTCTGAATGGGAAGGGAGAAACACCGACACCTTAACACCGTCGAGCCTTAAATGGCTCTGGCAAGGCCTTAAATCGACGAGTTAATGGCTGACCAATGGATGGATGGCTAGAACGGTCAATCCCCGAACTCCCAATATAAAGAGCTACTCTTTATTGGTACTCTACACTCCTCCATTGATTAGAGAACACAAACAACTCCACGTTCTGATCATCCTTGAATCAAAGCCCCCACATTGACCCTTTTCTTCACCTCTGACTATGCAATTTAGTTATCTAGAATTTTGAGGAAGTCCTCCACCTTCCTACATACTCCGTTTAGCTTAAACATTGCCAAGGAAGCCCCGGTGATGCCGCATAGTACAAACACTTCGTTAATCGAATCCAGGAAAAATTTTTTTAGCCAAATTTCAGCCACCTCTAACACCGTGAAACCAGGTCGACCCTTCCACTATTCCTCATAGTCGAGCCTTGAGCTCACTAAACCTGTGTGGTAAGCCAATTCCACTGCACTTCTGTGGAATAGTGAAATTACAAGGCATAAATTGTGAAAATTTTGTTAATGAAATTTTCATTGCCCAAGCTATCAATTGACATGAAATTTGATCCTAGGAGGATCCGCTCAATGAGAGCTATCCCCCCATACCTAAAGCTCTGACAACCGTCTCTTTGCTAATAAGAAATCGAAGTTTTCTCTCTATAGAAAGATTTTTCGATGAATCTTCATTTGAGCTCGATTCTAGGTCAAATTAAGTGATTCAAAGCTTAGAATGCTCGTAGGAAGATGAAGAAGATGATTAGTAGCATGATTGAAGGAAATTGACAAGGTTTAAATGTTCAATTTGATAAATCAAGTATTTAGGGGCTATAGTGCAATTTTTGATGAAATTGGGCAAATTGGGGATTTTTGGAAATTTGGAATTTTTTGTGAAATTTACATCAATTAATAGACAATTTGTAAATAAGAAGTATTTAGGGATTTAATTGTAATTAAAAATAAATTTGAAAATTTTTTTTGTAATTAAAAATAATTATAAGAAATTATTTACAATGTTTAAATAATTTTATTTTGATAAAGTTTTATATAGGTGAAATTACAAATAAAGAAAACTTAGAAAATCATGGTAAATAATTGGAAAATTATTGCCAATAAAATAAATTTAGGGACGACTATGTCAAAGAAAGAAAATATAGGGATCTAAGTATAAAATTAGATAATTGATGAGCTTATTATATGTAACAATGTAGGGTGGAGAGAAAACACATGACCTACAACATCAACATCGTTCATATATATCAAAAATTCATCTGGGACAAATGAGTCATGAAATTCGAGTGAGTGGGATTTCCGACGTTATACCCGTTTGGGGTGATAAACGTACTTTTGTATTACCCGTAAGTTAAAACCATTTTCTATAAATAATCTCACTTAACTGTGTGAAACTGTATAAATAAATTTTGGGAGTAATATAAGTACTCTATAATACTTATATTACTCTAGTGGGCCCAAGGCTACAAAATTGAAAGATAAGTGGGCCTAATGACGTGTTTTGAAAATTCGTATAGTGGGCCCAATACTGATGAAAATAGTTTAAATCTTGTAGATAAATTTTGATTTATGAGCCTAGAATTAAAATTATCACAAATGGATAAATGTGTGTAAGCTACTAAGACGAAGCCGGATTGTAACCCATTGGGTCTGTAGCACGAAGAAAAATGTCTTAACTAAAAGACTATTGCTTGTAATTTGAAGATCGTACGAAATCAAGAAGACGCCCATTACATGGGTAGTATTAATTCTAAGGGCTGCTGAACAACAAGGTTCATAAAAGGAAAGAAATGCTTTATTGGTATGTTGTGGAGCTTTGGGAGTTTTGTGCGCATTAAGACCGAGGAATAAGGGGGAGAGGTCTTGTTCCTCAATAGCGGACAAGAAGTTTCATAAAAAGTTTGTGGGTTGGGCAATGGTGCTCGCACAGATATGTGGTAGAGGTTGTAGACTCTTACCGGGTCGGACGGTAAAGTCGATTTGGGCCACTAGTAAGACAGATCGAGGTTATAGCCTCATAAGATCTGTTATGCAAAAGTATGAAACCTTTGATGATAATGGACGTATTTGTTTGTTTAAAATAAAACTTTATGAAGGTGAATGGTGAAAATGATTGATGAATAAACAACACTTATACTATTTTATATATCCTTGATTACTCATTAACTAAGTTATCAAAATCACCCCTCCCCTAAATTCCCTACAGGGAACTGACATATCGTAAAGAGGCAGGATATCTCGACTCTTCAACTAAGGTATCAATGTATGGCTTAATGAGTTTATTTTATAAATTTTGACTTGGAAAACACTTATGTTTCAAGCATTTACCCTATCTAGACTATCACGGTAGGAAATACTGTTGTAGCATAGAGAGGGGTGGCATTTGGTGTCGATGGTCCAACGGCCTCTACACTCAAACTGACATATAACTGTTTGTCTGGCCGGTCTGTCGACCTAGCCCTGACGCACTATTGCTAGTCCATCGAGCTTTGTCAGTCATAACTTGGTACCATGGAAAATCACACAATTATTTCCACTTTTAATGAGAGTTTTCATGGTTCTTCGTATTCATGTTTGTTTACGAGCTTTAGTTCGTGCCCACTAGCATTGGGCCCACTTCACACATGTTTTCAAAACTAGGCCTTGAGTCTTATGAGTTCAAATTCGAGGCCCCTAGCCGGTTAAAGTTATTCAAGCTCTCGTTAAAAAGGTCTTCCAAATAGTTTAAGCAATGGCACACTATCAGGGGAGAACACTTCTAACAAAAAACCTCTTTTAGCTTAAGGTACACATCACACCAACCGGGTGTGATGATAGAGGTAGGTCTGTTTACAATTGGTAAGCAGATTTTTCATTTCTTAAAAGTGTCCATCATCCCAATCAAACATTATGTATAAAACATCCCACTCACAATCGGTAAGTAGGTTTTCAGTTAAAAATGCTTATCACCCCAACCAGGTATAACGTTTAAAATATCCCACTCACTCGATTACTCTTACGTGTTCGTCCACAGTCAGCTTTCCAAGTCCTGCTTGATCTCCTTTACTCACGTCCTTATCTGAATTTGTTCATACATGGTTTGAATATCCTTATAAGGAATGACTTGGCATGAATAGTCCCTTTATTTCCAGGTATTTACATTTGGGCCCTTATTTTTTTCTTATTACAATTAGGTCCCTAAAGTCCAAAGTCTTTCACTTTAGGTCCCTAAATACTCATTTATTTTAAATCAAGCCCCCTGGGCTTCCAATATCCCTTTGTGTCCTTAATTTTCTCAAAAAGGTACATGGGGCTCAAATTTTCCAAATTTCCAAATTGGTCCCCCAACTTTTACAAAATTACTATTTTGCTCCTAAGTTTCAAAAATGGCCAATTGGTCCCAATTCTTTCAAAAATTAACCAATTGGTCCTTCAACATCAACGGAGCTTACTTGGAAAACTGTGCGTAGAGAAAGAAAGCTTCGAAAGTTTACTGTCGGAGGTACAACGATCTGAGTTCTTGATCTGGGGAGTTAGCTCTTGTCCTTAGGGTCCTCCTAGGATCAAGAATTGGGACAATTGCTATCAGGATTAGTGAGAATATGATCAATGAATTTTGTCACTTTCTCTCTCTAGATCCAAACTGCAACGACGGAGGAGGGCTGAATTAGCTTACATTTCTCCTCTGGAGAGGTCGTCTGATGGCCTTGGGGGCTAAGAGAAAGCTTGGTTTGGCTATAGGAGGTCTGAAATGGCCGAATTCAGGTAAACCAAAATAGGGTAGCTTTGAACCGATGTAGCTGCTTCACTATTAGATCTCGTTGGCACTTCTCCGGCGATCCTTGGGTCGAGGGAAGGTTGTCATCAGGTAGTTGACTTCCTCTGGAGTCTATAGGACCTGAGTTTGCCTTCTAAGGCTGAGCAAAGTGCCCAAATCAGAGCTGTGGTTTGAGCTTCACCGGAAAACTGAGCACGTTTGAGGAGGAGAGGATTTGAGGTGTGTGTAGGATGAATAGAGTGGAGCTCTTTATATAGGAAGTTCAATGACCCTCTACTCTACTAGTTTCCATATTGGTTAAGCTTATCCTCTTTCAAAAAATGCCCAAATCGGAGGGAATATTCCCTCGATGGAATAGGAAAATTTTCTGCATTGATGAACAGTGATGTCATCACAAGGAAGAAGACGACATTGTTTTGGACTAGACTGGTCCGATCTGACCGGGTTCGTGATGAAAATCGGTCGGTTCAAGACCGATTTGACCGGTTTTCTCAAAATTAAAATTTTTAAATTAATATAAATTTATTTTCTATCTAATGGTGGACTCAATTTTCCAAATTGAGATTTTCAAGCCACTTATAAAATGAATTATCTAATTTGGTTCATTATAGTTCAACCTGGTTCACCTTGAACCGGTCCGGTTTTCACATCTAATTTACTTTATGGTTCTTACCCATGATTTTTATGACTTTTTGGTCACTTGTGATTTTCCAATTTTCCATTTTAACCCTTATTTACCATCTTTGGTTCATTTAGTGGCTCGATTTTCTCATGAGAGTTGCCCGTTCTTTTCCCGGTTTCCTTGGTCCGAGAGGATGTGTTTCACATTGTATATGGTAAGAATTTTCTAGTTCTAGATATATGGAAGTGTTGTTTAGTTTTGAGTACAAAACTCCTAAAATGAGGGGATTGGTTATAACACAAGAATTCTTGAACCAAAAATCGAGACTAAACTAGGAACCGAGGTCAAAACAGAAAGGAAAACACAAACCAGAATTGGAAATTGGTTCAAACCATAATTTTAGACAATGAATGAGGCTCGTGAATTACACTCAAAGAACCCCCTTAATTGAGATTCAAGGATTGGGAAAAGTCCATGGAAGAACTGGTTCAAATTGGGATTGAAAAGGCTTAGACCATAAAACCCCACAATTTTTAGAGTGGGTTATACAAATTAAAATTTAGTGATTCTTATACCTATTATGAAAGAATTGAACAAAGAATATTTAGAAAATTTTATTGGTCCAAGAACTGATTGAATGGAGGGTGAACCAATAAAAAATAACAAAAATTGGTCGAACGAGCCAAGAAATTCACTGAAATTAGTTCAGAATAGTGCCTAACCGTTTGAACAGGTAGGACATGTGCAGCATGACCGCAGCAGAGCCAAGCACCGCACGCGCGACATCCCCTCCACCTGACTATGAGCCCAAAATTTAGTTATAACCCTATTTTGACCCCCATTGTATTCCAAAACCTATCACACATGGATTAAATCTTGTAGACAGACACATGCTATGAAATGATGAAAGGGAGCTATTATTAGATAGTTAATTAAGGTTTGTTTGTGGCCATATAAAAACTATGAGCGGGAGTAATTACGGTGAATTCGATTGGACTAACTCATGTGTTTTACTGCATTTCTATAATACTATGAAATGTATTATGTATATTTTGGAAAATGCCATTGAAAAGCAATGAAAAATTACTTGGATGCATGTTCACTAAGAAATAATATTTTTCTAAAATTATTAAATGGGATAAGGTCCATATACCATGAAAAAACTATAGTCACATATTAGGACTTTGAGAGTAGGGGCATAATGCCCGAGATTGATTCTCTCGTATGGAGTTTATCGTGTTAAGGATCAAGCTTCTCATAATTGAGATTTGAACATGTTTATTTCTTACTGGTTGTTGTGCATGCGTTCGATTCATGGAGTTGGACAGGTTAACGACCAAGTTCCTCGTGATTATGATTTGAACATGCACGTTGCTTGCTGATTATTTTGCATGCATAAGGACTAAGTTCTTTGTGATTATGATTTGAGCACGCATGTTACTGAATATTATGCATGCATCTAAAATATCAAGTTAGTTGGATTGAGAACCAAACTATATAATAATATGAATTAAGTATGAGTGTTGCTCATATGTATATTTATGATATATATATATATATTGGTTGGATGTTTGGGACATCAACATAATAATTGTCGAATTAGTGTCGACGCATAGGATATATTGGAAGTGATGGATAAGAGAAGATAAAAATTATCCTTTCATATTACCCTTGATCCTTTAGGTAATATATGAGTGTGATCTCATGTAAAGTCACCCAAATTAGAGATTAGTATCGATTGGGTAAAGTATACGTGGATAACTGTAACATTATATTTTAATAATTCGAAATTTCTGTCAAATTTTTCTAAAATTTTATTTTAAATTTCAAACCTAATTAATATTATTAGAACAAATCAAATAAATAAAATGATAAGGCTTATTTGACAGAAATAAACCAGTCCAAAGAATCGAGCTAAGTGGATTGGAATTTAATGGAAAATAAATTTTTTTATATATATATATAATTATATAAATATATATATAGAGTAAAAAGAGATCTTTACACATAAAAGGTATATATATATATATATCGGATTAATTTCTAAACAATGAGAAGAAAAGTGGTGAGGTTGTATTAATACCCAACAAATACATACATTGTATATGTATGTTGAAGTACCTACAAAATAAATGGACTAATTACAAGTATTCTCAAAGATACTGGGCGCACAATAGATGATATAGGAACAATACCTAAGAAAAATCATAATTAAAGGCTACAGGACGCAATGCCTCATATAAGACTAGTATTATCACCATACAAGATAAGCAATTTAACATATAAGGAAACCATCACACATGTTCCAAAATTTTTTAAATAAAATGTGATTAATCTTTTCACCTCTCCATTCTAAGCAAGGTCTACAAAAAAAAATTATAGTTATTAGATATATTAACTAGAATAGACTAATATATTTACAAGATTTTGCATTTAGGAGATCATTTCCTAACTAATCATTTTAGCTGAAGTACCTCTTATGACCAACCACTCCCAGATTATGTTTAGATTTTTTGTGGAAAAATCAGGGACTATTACCTACTCCATTATGAGAACCCTAAAAAGCATATAACGGTATTTGGAAATTTTCAACAAGAGTGACGTAAATTATATAAAAAGCTTTATATGAACCTAACCAGCTCAGGAAAGGAAGCATAGCTAAATGTAACAAACTCTAAGATTACAAATAAATTGTAACCCAAGATATTTTGGAAATTTTACATCTAATTGACCGTTATGGAAAGTAATGAGTTACAACAAGACTAATTCAGTCCATTAGCTATTTGGAGAATTTATTTATATTGCACAAGAAAAATGATAAATAATGCTAGCAAACACTTATATTTATGATTAGAGGAAATAGTCAAGAGACCATCCATGTTCATTATATCCTATGGTTAAAACCTCTAAAAATCTACATATATATAACCTACTCAAATTGAGACTAACTTAGTAAAGAGAATGTAAATAAATATATTACCGATCAGTATTGATTGTCGGATACCTCATTAAACAATATAGTATTAGTGAAGAGATTCTTGTTATTGAATTTAGAACTAATGAAATAAATTAATTATTTATCTAACTATGGAAGTTGAACATTTTATTTTAAATGGCTTCTAAATCATATTGTCCAGTTATTTAAAAATTAAAACCAAGTTTAAGTTATGGGAGTGACTAGTGAGGGGTAGCATGTGAAGTGACATAAGCGGGAATAGGAGTTACCCAGAAAACTACTATAAGGAGGCGTAAGGGGAATCAGAGAGGAAAGATGCAAACTGGTAGAGAGTAAGATAATTTAGTGAAAAGCTCACTCAGGCTTTTACAATATTTAGCTAAATGTGACATTTTGTTAATAAGATACATTTTTTAAACAATTGTTATCAACTTGGCCCACAAAGAAACAGACTTTGCACGAACACTGATAGAAAAAAATTGTGCCAATTTAATGCCCTTCTCTATTCCTTGCATGTCATAATAAGTAAATCTGGGCACTTCTTGGCTCTGTCAATTCAGTGCCTCCATGAATCGGTTGACTCACCGAGTCAAACTTCTCAAGTCGGTCATCTCAACCCGCTCGGTCCCTCTCCCCCCTCTGTTCCCACGGGGGCACCGAGACGAAGGCCCTTGATCTCCGGCTTGCGTGCCAGTTATTCCATCTCCTTTGCTCTCCCGGCCGGCCGAGTAAGCCGCCGCCGGATGTCCGACTTGATTCGGCCGTCGTCGATGGAGTCCTACATTGAGGATCCCAACCCTAACGTGGAGAGCATGAGCGAGAACTTCGTGGGCATCGATAACGTGAGGAAGGATAACGACGCCGCCTGTAGGGGTGGAAATGGTGAGGGATTGGTTCAGGGCAGGACGCTCCCTGAGGAGCTCTTTAGAAACGTTGCAGTGCTCAGCTGCGAGTCCTCGGCGGAGGGAGGCAGGTGCGATGTCTACCTGGTGGGCACGGCTCATGTTTCTCAGGTGAATTTTTGACGAAAAATGAGATAATTGATCGTGTTTTGTGTCTCCTGGTTCTGTCTGATTCTTGAAGATGATAAAGATGACTAGCTTGAGAACTTGTAACTTTGCATTTGTAAATTATTCTCTATGCTGTTCTTATTAAATTGCAATGGATGTACCCGGTAACTCCTTGAACCAGAAACTACTACTTTTCCTGTGTATGGATGATCTTGCTGAAGATGCTTCTTCTTGTAATTGCAGGAATCGTGCAGAATAGTGCAATCTGTCATAAGTTGCTTAAAACCAGAGGTTCTTCTTTCTTCCATGCTGTTTAGTAGTCAAATATCTGTTTGCCGCAGCTTGAAATTCGTCCTATGATTATCTGTTCTTCCTGTAGCTTTGTGGCTTCTTGCTGTGAACTTCTTGAAATTCAGATTCGATTTGACGTAGGTCGTTTTCTTGGAAATCTGCTCCCAAAGGGTGGCCGTGCTATCACCCCAGAATTTGAAGGTTTACCTCATATTATCTTTCTATGACCCATGCTATAATAATCACCATCCTGTATAGCCATGTTTTTTCTAGTACTTATTTGCATTTCCCCAACTATCAGTGGCATGTCCGTGCATTTGCTTCTGCACGGGCTAATAAGGTTATTTCAGTTTCTGCAGTACAATAATGTCCTCCCTCTGTTGGAATGCTCCTGTACAGCAGCAAATCTTGCCTGCTTAGAATCATTGCCCTTCTCTGCTCCTTTGTTTTAATGACAATGGATGCATTATATCTTTTATTTGTTTTGGCAAATACTGTGAACTTCTTTCTTTAATCGCATCTGCATTTATTTGTCCATTCTTTAGAGGCATTTTCACAGGGTGGGTATAGTCTACTTGTACTGTGACCAATGCCAATCTTCACCTTTCTTTGCTTTCGTCAATGTTTCATCAGGTACCAACCTTTGCAGAAATGGTAGAAATGCTGAAGAAAAAGCATAATCTATTCGGGATTCTTTACAGCTGGTTTCTTGCAAAGGTAATTGCTTTAAATTCTTTAAGTTTCAGGCTTATTTCATTTGGAGATAGTTAGAGTCGAGTTATTTGATTTTTGAAGTAAATCTTGAAGACTAACAATTTTCTAGGTTGCTAGTAAGCTTGAGGCTTTTCCTGGTGCTGAGTTTCAGGTAGCTTATGAAGAAGCCATGAAATATGGAGGGAAGGTCGTACTTGGTGATCGCCCTGTACAGGTAGCTTCTTACATGAAATGAAGGTCATATGTATAATCATGGAAGTCTGATGTTTTTCTGCTCCAGGATCTTGTTCTTTTCCTGAATCAGCAAATATGGAGAAATAATATCATAAGTTGTTTTTTTTGTTCATAGATTCATTTTGGTGTAACTGATAGGATTTCTGGATGGTAATCCTGAAATAAGAATTTTAAAATACATCATTGCCTAAAATTTGGAATCTCATTATTAGATCTTCATCAGCCACTGCTACTTCCAGAGAGATACTGAATGTTCTACTTCCAGCCATGCTTGTGTCATGGACTCTTACGTCCTATAAAAGATGGACCCATTGCAGAGTGTTCTCTATAAATAGAAGGGCATTTAGCTCATTCTAGTTAGAAGTATGTATGGTATGTTTTATATTTGTACTTTCAATCTCTTTTTCTTAAATTATTAGAGTGTTCTACCACTCGTTTATTGTTTGAGCAAGGTATCAATTTCCTTTCTACTTACCATCTTTTTTTTATAAATTTAATCACATGTGAGTTAACAAATTACATTGAATGGAAAAAATTCATTTATGACTTTTTCTTAGTAATTCATTGCTCTCATTACATAACTACACATTTTAGATAGTTAGTAACTATTTCTTTTAACTATTTTGGTTAGAATATTGTGAATGCTTCATGTCATTTCCAATTGACACCACTCTTATGATACTCCACATCTTCGCTATCTCTTTTGGGAGCACCATTTGTGCCATTTTTTTTTTGGACATTTTAAACCCTTTCTCTCCATGTCTTGGGTGTGTCCATTTTTTATCAATTATTTTATCATCATTCTTAATGGCATGATTAGACATCCAAACTCAAGGTAAAAATCTCTTAGTAATCTCACCTCCCATTTCCTTTTCCTTAAGCGCACCCTTACTCATATAATTACCCTAGGCAATATGTTACTATTCTCAATCTTTTACTTCATCATTTATGTAATGCCCTTAAGTGTTTTCCCTTCCCTTCAAGTATTAACTTACTCCATTAAATTTATTATGATTGGCTTGTCTTACCTGTCTACTCAAAGGTACTTTCTTGGGTCTATGCCACTTATGGTTAAAACTCTCAGTCTTGAGGTTTTCGTCTATAGGTTAATCCAGATCATAGGATTGGGAGCCCTGAAATGTTTAACTGTTCCATTGTTTGGTTGTTTCTCTTAATCATTAAAAATCATTAGCAATGTGCCCTTCCGAGTTTTTTTGGTCTTGCCTCTTCTTTCCTTGGCATTATTAACTTCGCTCCTTTGGTCTTGTGTCGGTCCTTGAGTCTATCCATAACTCTCATGTCGATACAATTATAAAATGATCCTTATAAGGAACGTATGATCATTCTATGGTCCCTTCTTTTGCTTCTTTATTTCCTTCGCTTTTGATCTCTCCGTAGATCGTTTTCATAACCCAGTCCTCCATTTCTTTTCCATGGGTCTATCCATTACTTAGTCGTTATGCCCTTTATAACTGTTTGGGTTTCCAAGGATTTTAGAGATTGCTTATTTACTTGTCCTTCACCAACCTCCTTAATGGCCATTCTTGGTTCCAACTATAAAGTTTTTCGATCACTTTTCGACTTGTCTATCGACATACTCATGATTATCCTCCATCATACGTTTCCCTTTGTTGGAGATATCCTTCCTTATGGTTTTATATTCCTTAGTCTACTGGTACTTGTTCATGACTATTTCATGATTATTCTCTCCATACTCATAATCGATCCCTTATAGAAGTATTTACATCCCTGGGCTTTTCTTTGGGAGTTCCTTTTATTTGTCACATTCTCTAATCTAATCTTGTACTTCGAAGTAAAGACCCCCATCTTTAGAATCATATGTCCAACCTTCTTATCACTTCTTGAATGTTGCCTACCTTCATATCCTTACACCCCTTTTGTATCAATGCATTTGTCAATATCTAATCCTTAGTCGTATTAGAATTATCTATTTAAAATTTATTTCCCATCCAATGAATTCTTATTACTGGGGTTTTATTTCGTGTACTCTACACTACGCCCTATTAATCATATTAAGTTTCCTTAAGGTGAGATGGAACTTGACCAAACCTCATCGACCTCCATAATTCTTTCCTTATTTTTTCATCGGATCCATTTGACTCCCATGTTGGGTACTCACTTGGAGGTTTGTGGCCTCCCTAGTGCATTGATTCATACTAGGCTCTTCATACTCCGAATAAGACGTTTCATTCCATGAATCCCTACATTTGCCCCTTTGAGTTATAGAGATCCCATACTTTTCCAGCACTATTGCTTCATATTCATAGGCTTGTCGTATAAGGTTCATTGGTTCTAGATTCATTCAAGCCGGTGGTATTTTATTGAAGGCTTGTACATAGTTGGCATAAGCTTCCTAGAAGTTCTTTTCAGCTTCTTTATAGGCTTAGCTTCTTTATTTATTAATAAAGGAACAAACAATAACAGAACAGACCCTCAGAGTCAACAGCCTCGATCTGTTCCACAAGTGGTCTGGAACACCTTTACCGTCCACCCTGTTAAGAGGCCACAAACCTCTACCACAAGTCTATGTGAGCACCATCACTCATCCCACAAACATCATCGCTTCATATGTCTGCTATTGAGGGATGAGACCTCTACCCCCTTCTTCCTCTGTCTCAATGCGCAAGAAGCTCCCAGAGCTTCTTGACATATTGGAACAACATTTCTGCCCTTTTGCCAACGTTGCTATCAAGCAGCCCTTAGAACTAACACAACCCTGTACAGAGTGCCTCTTTGGTTTCACATGATTGCAATTACACATAAGTGTCTTGATTTAAGACCTTTATATTTGTGCTACTAGCCCAACAGACTAATACCTAACTTCGAAATAGTAGCTTCACCAAATATTATCCAATTATAATAATTTTTTTATAGGTTCTTAAATCAACTTATTTACGGGACTAGACCCATTTCCATTGGCCTTGGGCCCACTTGTATGAGTTTTATAAAATATGGCCTTGGACCCACTTCACTTTCAAAATTGTAGCCTTGGGTCTACTTGCACAATAGTAGATCTTGCCCACCATGGTTGAACATAGACCTCACCCATAGCATGCATCCATAGTTGAACTAAACCATACCTCTTAAGGTGTATCCATACAACATTCATGGGTTTTCCTAAAAACACACTTCATTCTTTGTTTAGAAATGTAATCCCAAAAAGTTTAAGTAGCTTCACACAGTCAAGGAATTATATTTCTGAAAATCTCTTTTCAAAATAAAGCATGATCTTAAGTATATACATAATTAGTCCAATCGATCACGATGTCAGAAATCCTATTTACCCGTATTTCGAGACTTGGTTGTCCTGGGAATTTTCAAGCTTGACGTGGCTTTCCTTTGCAAGAACTTCTAGGTGATCCATTCCTACAATAGATTGGGCAATTAGGTCCTAAATTAAGACCCATAACTTTCCCATAATTATGATTTGGCCGTTAAGGTATACCTTAATCCCAATTAGGTCCCTAAGATTTTCAAATCTTCCATTTTAGGTCCCTAATTTACTCAAATTTCCAATTGGGCAAGTAATTTCTCATTAATTACAGAAAATCCTCAATTCTTCGAAAATTACAATTAAGTCCCCAAACTTTCAAAAATTACGATTTAGTCTTCCAACTTGAATTTCATCAATTCTACATTAATTATTCCTAATTAAGTCTTAACATGATACTAATCACCTTCTCTATGCCCCTCTCCCCCCGAAACATTTCAAGCTTTAAAACACTAAATTCAACTTAGAAATGAGCTTAAACAAAGCTTCACCGAAAAATCATCCTAAAGAGAGAAAGCTTCAATTACTCACTAGTGATGGTCCGGTGATCGGAGCTTTTGCTTCCACTGAGTTGCTCTCTCCTTAGGGATCGTTTCTGGATTAAACCTCGCCTCAATTGGTAGCCTAAGAAGTGCAAATTTATCAACTTAGTTTTCGGGTAAAAATGCACTATGAACAGTAAATTTAGCAAAGGGTGGCAGAAGGGACTTACCATGATGGTTTAGAGATGAGGAGGACTCCTGTCACACCCCGACCCAGTTTGGCCAGATCCCCATGAGCAACCCACCACTCCCTTTTGGTCTATGGGGGTTTCACCCCTTTCTAAACCGCGAGGAGTCAAGCATCTTTTTTCCTAGAATAACATTATACAAAACTAAATATATTAAAATTTTCATGCATGTCTTATGATTCAACTACGAGGGGTCTTTTAAGGTTGGTCTTCCTCTTTTACTTGAAAAAGGGTAAAGGGAAGGGTGAGTTTCTATAACTTAGTGAGCGGGTATTAGGAGTGAGTTTTCAAAAATGTTTAGTTTCTTTATCAAAACTATGTCAAGGTTTACTGTTCCTTTTTCAAGGGTTTTTTCTCAAACTCAAATCTCATAACCTTTTTCCTTTTCCATATTTGGTGCGTTTAGCTCTCTTAGCCCATCCCCTTGCCTCGGGAGGCGTTTAGAAAATAAACACACGCCCTTCATCAAGAAGGGTACACACATTTGTAGGGCAGTCCCAAACAGCACCCACTTGGGGATCAACACGATTTTGTTGTCCACCTAGATAGAAGTCCTACATCTACCCCTAGTATGAACGGACATCCCAAATGTCCGACCCTCAAACCCGAATGCCACTTTGTGTTTGTACGAGGATGGAGACCTCATCCTGACCCCACCCCAGTCTCATGCGCAAGAATTTCCGAGAGCTTCATGATTGACTAGCATGACAATCTACCCTTATCGCCCCCCATATCGTCTAACAGCCCTTTCGACCCATCACTACCCCTAGGGCATCTTGATGGTCATGTACCTTAAATGCATGCACAAACAAAAGTTTTCATGATTAAGCCATCTTCTTTGGTGCCAATGGTTCAACGACCTCGACACTCAACCCGATTTGTAGTTGTTAGTCTAGGCTGGTTTGTCGACCTAGCCTTGACGTACTGTTGCCAATCCATTGATCATTGTCGATCCTTACTCGATACCATGGTGAATCACACAAACATTTTCGTTTTAATTAGTAGTTTTCATAGCTCTTCCTAATCATGTTTATTTACGGGCTTTAGCCCGTGCCCATTGGCCTTGGGCCCACTACACGTGTTTTTCCAAAACTAGGTCTTGAGCCCTATTAGTTCAAAAACTGAGGCTTTGGTCTATTAGAGCTGCTCTATCTCCCATTAATAAGGTCTCCTAAATAGTTTAAGCAGTTGTCACACAGTCAGGGGAGAACACTTCTGACATAATCACTTTTTATCTCATCACACCAACCGGGTGTGATGATGGATCCCCTTACAACCGGTAGGCGGGTTTCTCCTTTTCTTAAGGAAACTCATCATACCAACTGGGTATGATGTTTGTTCATGCCTACTCACAACCGATAAGTAGGTTTTATCTATTAAAAACAATGCTCATCATCCCAACCAGTATGATGTATAAAAGTCCCACTCATAGTGGTCTTTTATTTCTAAAATCGTGCTCATCACCCCCAACCGGGTATGATGCGTAAAGATCTCACTCACCCGTTGAATGTGACGTGTTCGTCCCTAGTCAGTTTCCAGTCCACGCTAGCTCTCTCTTGCTTGCGTTCTAGTATCACATGTCCCTACATGGTTTGGTTATCATTATCAATAAGGATTCGACATGATAATCTTCATTTTCTCACGTATGAGTGACTAGGCCCAAAATTTTTGGTTTATTATCTTAGGTCCCTAAAGTTTATTTTTCTTGACTTTAGGTCCCTAATACTAAAATTTCCCCCAAATTGAATCCTAAGATTTTCAATATCCTCTTTGGATCCTCAATTTACTCAAAATTGTTATGGGGTTCAAGTTTTCCAAATTTTCAATTTGGTCCCAAATTTTCTAGAAATTATGGTTTCGCCCCTACTTCCCAAAAATAGCAATTTAGCCCCAGTTCTTTAAAAATTGACCAATTGGTCCTCCAATATCTTTCTCATTGCCAATTGACCTTCAATTTTAAGAAATTGCATGAAAATCCCTCAATTTTTCAAAATCCCCAATTTTTCCCAATTTCTCCCCCTTTTTTGATCGAATTTAATTTCTTCAAATTGGCCATTCAATTGGGGCTAATTGCTCCAATTGATGGCATGGATCAGTTTCTACACTTCCATATGACCAAATGGAGCTTTGAATTGCAGAATTTGAGTCTGAAACGAACTCAAACGGAACTTCACCAGAAAATTGGTCGCGGAGAGAGAAGGCTTCGAAAACTTACCGTTAGAAGTGCGGCGGTCCGAGCTCTCAATTTGGGGAGGCAGCTCTCATCCTTAGGATCCTTCTAGGATGAAGAATTGCTCCAATTAAAGTCTATATGAGGGTGAATTTTATCAGTGAAATTTGGTACTTTCTCTCTCTAATACCGATCTACAACAATGGAGGAGGGCCTAATATGCTTACCTTTCACCTGTATGGAGGTCCTGTGAGAGCTATGGGGATATTGGAGAGACTTGGTTTGGCCAAAGGAGATCTGAATTTGGCCAAATCCAGCTCAGCCAAAATATGGCAGCTTCGGACCAACGACGCTACATCACTGTTTGATTCTGCCGGCGAACCTTAGGTTGAAAGGAGGTTGTTCTCAGGTAGTTGACTTCCTCGAAGTCTATAGGACCCGACTTTTCCTTCTGAGGCTAAGAAAAGTGCCAAAGTTGGAGCTCTAGTTTAAGCTTCGCCGAAAAATGGAGCACTTCGGAGGAGGAGAGGATTTGAGGTGTGTAGAGGATGAATGGAGGGGACCTCTTTATATAAGGAGCTCAAGTACCCTCTACCCTACCAGTTTCCATATTGGTCAAGCTTATCATCTTTAGAAAATGCCCAAATTGGAGAAAATATTTCTTCACTGGAGAAGGAAAGTTTTTCTACCATATGAATAGTGTTGTCATCATAAGGAAGCAGACGACACTGTTCTAAACAGGATCGGACCGGTCCGGCCAGGTTCAATGGCAAAAATTGGTCAGTTCAGGACCGATTCGACTGGTTTTCTCATAATTAAAATTTTCTAAATTAATCTAAATTCATTTTTTATCTAATGGTGGCCTCAATTTTCCAAATTGAGATTTTTAAGCCACTTAGAAAAATGAATTTAGAAATTGGTTCATCCATGGTTCTACCTGGTTCAATCTGGTTCACCGTGAACCGGTTCAATTTTCCTATCCAATTTACTTCATGGTTCTTCCCCATGAATTTCATTACTTTCGGTAATTTGAGATTTTCCAATTTTACCCATCTTTATCGTTCTTAGTTCCTTAAGGGGTTCGATTTTCTTATTTAATTAATCGGTTCTTTCCCGATTTTCCTTGATCTGAGGTGACGGGTTTCACAACTCTCCCCTCCTTTTAGAAGTTGTCTCCAAAACTAAATTACCTATCCTTTATATTGGGAATAATTTCCCTTGATGTCAACTTAGGGTTTGCTTTGACTTGCTATCTCTTTGGTTGTTCCTTCACTTAGCCCTTTAATCCATGTGCTTAAGGAATTTCTTTTCCTTTACACTATTTACTCACTTCAATGAGTGTATCCTGATTAGGTATGTTTTACTCACAAGTCTAAAAGTACACACTTAGGTCCACTTCTTACTCTAGTTAGGGTAAGATTCTTTTTCTTGAGGGTTTTTATCTAGGTCATTGGGTTGGATGTTACATACACGTCCAATCGTCCTTATTTCCATTTATTCCCTTGGTCATTGATGCTCTTTAGCTTAACATCCTTTTGGACTTTTCATCCTTAACCCTGTGGGTTTTGATATGATTTCCTCCTTATCTTATTTTTTGTCATTCCTCCATCTTTTGTTTAATACAACTCCGATTCCAATTCTTAGGTTTGACTTCATCATGGTTAATTAACAGACTCTTTCTTACTTGAGTCACATTTTCTTGGGACTGTTGAACCAACATGTCCCTTACAATATGACATGTTCTAGAAATTTATTTGTCCATTATAGTTCTAGAACATTTTCTCGATAATAGTTCATGGCTTTCTAACCGTTAGTAGTTGTGTGGCTTCGTTCCTTATTATTACCTGGTAGTGTTCCCCAACTAACTTCGGAGTTATCCAATTGTCACTTTACATTTTGACATCATGATCGTGCCGATCTTTCCTTAACTACTCACGTAAAACCCATCCCTTTATAGATAAGAAAACCAAGAAAAGTACCAGTCGTTTTAAAAGAGAAAACTGAGCCGGTTCACGAACCATAACCAATAAAGAAAGGACAAAATGGGAAAACTAAAAAATCACAAATGACTCAAAGAGTCATAAAAATCATGGAAAAGAACCTTGGGACAAAGGGGAAGATAAAACCAGACTGGTTCAGGGTGAACCACTCCTGAACCAGATTGAACCAGTTTGATCCATACTTGAACCGATTTCTAAATTTATTTTTCTTGGTGGCTTAAAATATTCAAATTGGGGAATTAAAGCCACAATTAGATAGAAAATGAATTTAGAAATTTTTAATTTTGATAAAATCGGTCGAATCGGGCCTAAACCGACCGATTTTTTCCATTGAGCTCGGTTGGACCGGCCTGGTCCAATTCTGAAAAGTGTCATCTTCTTCCTTAGGATGACAACACTATTCATTAATGCAAAAAATAGATAATGCCAACGAAGATGAAACCGCTCCATTTAGGCCATTTCAGGGCAAGGATAAGCTCGACCAAAATGGAAAATGGCCTAAATGGAGCTCGACCAAAAATTCGGTTGAATTGGACTTGAACCGACCGGTTTAAACTTTGAACTCAATTTGGACTGGTCCGGTCCGGTTCATAATAGTATCGTCTTCTTCCTTCAGATAACAGCACTGTTCACTCACCAAAAAATTGAGCAGCGTTGGTGAAGATGAAAAGTCTCTGGCTTGGGAGTTTCAGACAATGAATGATGCCCATTAAGAAGCCAATCAGATGGTCAAAAAGTCCTCGAGCCTTCTATATAAAGAGCCCCTCCTCATTCACCTCCTTACACCTGAAAACTCCATTATCTCTCAACTTATTCATTTTCCGGTGAAGCTTGAACCAGAGCTCCGACTTGGGCATTTTTTTAAGCCAAAGAAGGCATGGTCGGCTTCTTTGGATTCAGGAAGAAGTCAGCTACACTCTTGTAGTCTCCATTTGCCACGAGGGTCGTCAGAGAAGCGTCGGCATGATCGAA
This sequence comes from Trapa bicornis, assembly GCA_030064425.1. Taxonomy (NCBI): domain Eukaryota; kingdom Viridiplantae; phylum Streptophyta; class Magnoliopsida; order Myrtales; family Lythraceae; genus Trapa; species Trapa bicornis. The sequence continues at coordinate 7,820,025 of CM057761.1, read as the reverse complement.
CAGAGAAGCAGCTACGACGGTCCGTAGCTGCCCTATTTTGGCGGAGCTAAAATCGGCCAATTCGAGCCCTTCTCAAGCCAAACCAAGCCTTCTAACACCTCGACAACTCTCCTATAGTTGAATTAGAGCAGAAAGATAAGCCAATTGGGCTCCACCCTATAAATTTCGATCGGTGCTAGAGAGAGAACCGACAGATTTCTAGTGACTAAATTCTCACTCAATTCGACATCAATTGATGCAATTATTGATCCTAGGAGAAACCTCAGGACAAGAGCTATCTGCCCAGATTGAAAGCTCAGACCGCCATGCCCCCGGCGGTAAGCTTTTGAAGCTTTCTCTCTCTAAGTCCAGTTTTCCATTGAAACTTTGTTTGTGCTCATTCCGGCATCAAATTGTGTGATTCAAAATGCAATTGAATTGTATGAAGGTTTATGACCTCCAATCTAACTCCAATTTTAATAATTAAACTCATTTGATCGGTCAATTTGATAAAATCAAATTCAGATGTGTTAGAAGGTTAAAATTGGGGGGAAATTGTGGAAAATTTGGGAATTTTGAAAATTCAAGGGACCAAAGTGCAATTTCATAAAATTGAGGGCCAATTGGACATGATAAAGATGATTGAGGACCAATTGGGCAATTTTTGAAAATTTTGGGCAAAACTTACCATTTTTGTAAAGTAGGGGCAAAATGGTAATTTTAGAAAAGTTGGGGACCATATTGGAAATTTGAGAAAATTGAACCCCTTTTTATGATTTTGAATAAATTGAGTTACTAAGGTGAATTTTAGAGTTTCAGGACTCAATTTTGGGGAAAATTGACATTAGGGACCTAAAGTTAAAGAAAAATAACTTTAGGGGCCTAATTGCAAATAAATGAAAAGTTTGGTTATTTTATTCATTCAGGATGAATGAAGGTTATTAGGCTAAAGAATAATGAACAAGGATGTTCATATCATGTAGGAACATGAAGTACTAGGAACGCTAGCTAAGACAAGTTCGCATGAAGGCAACAAGCCGGTTAAGAGAAAATTCACTACACTATTGGGTGAGTGGGATTTAATATCAAACCCGGTTGGGATGATAAGAACCTTGAAAATGAAAACCCGACTATTAAGTGGTATTTTAACCATCACACCTGAGAGGAGTGATGTGGAAATTACGCGAAAAATCTACTTACTGATTGTAAGTAGATCATACCCTGTTGGTATAATGAACTTCTTGGAAGGAAGTAGAAAACCCGCTTATCGATTTTAAGCGGAGACGTCTTCATACCCGGTTGGTATGATGGACAGATGAAAAGTTTATTTTGTCGGAAGTGCTCTCCCTGACTGTGTGCCACTACTTAAAAATTTTGGAAGACCTTTTTGACGGCAGCTCGAATAGCTCAGATGGGCCGGAGGCCTTGGTTTTGGAACTTGGGGGCCAATATGCTCGATTTTTTTTTAAAAATCTTATATAGTGGGCCATAGGCTAGTTGACATGAGCAGGAGCTCATAAACAAACATGAGATAAACCATGAAATCTTTAAATGAATGATTTGTTTGGCCATGGTACCAAGACAGGACCGACATACTCGATGGACTGGCGGTAGTGCGACATAACAGGTCGACGGATCAGTCGAGACAAACAGTTGTAGGTTGAGTTGAATGTCGGGTCTGTTGGACTAGTGGCAGCATAGATTAAATGGCTTATGTGGAAAACTGTTGATTTGTGCATGCACTATGTTATGGGACCTTCAAGATGCCCAAGAAGGGTAGTGATGCATCCTAGGGCTACTAGACGACATGGTGGAGATAAGGGTAGTTAGTCATGCCAGCAATCTTGGATGCTCAATGTAGCTTCATGCGCAAGAGACCGGGGTAGGGATGGGATGAGGTCTCTATCCTCATACAAACACGGAGTTTTGTTATGGTATTGAGAGTCGGATGACGTGTTATCCACTCATTCTCAAGGTAGAAGTGGACGTGCTTCTATCTAGGTGGCCGGTAATGTCACTCCAATGCCACAAATGGGTACAGTAGATGTACTGGTCTGCGATTGTGTGTTCCCTTCATAATGAAGGGTGTGTGTTGGTTGATAAACACTCCGTTGTGATGAGAAATGGCTATGAAAACTAAGATTTGAGAATGAAATGTTTTAAAAGAAAAATAAAGAGTTTGGCACACTCCAATTCAAACTATTTTCTGAAAGTCATACCTTAAAACATCTATTCACTAAGTTGTTGAACTCACCCCTCCCTTATATCCCTTTTAGGTAACCTGGGAAAACCTACCCAAGACCACCAGCTAACACACCTATAAGGCAGGTATGATAAGTTTAAAATTTTATGTAGTTTTGATTTATGTTATTCCAGGAAAGGTACAGGTTTAAAAGAAGCTTTACTCCTCTCGGGTCAAAGAAGGGACAACCCCTAGTAAGTCGAGAGAGTGGCGGGTTGATCATGAGGATCCGACCAAACCTGGTCGGGACGTGACACTTTGAGACTCAATTTGGGGAAAAGTTGACATTAGGGACCTAAAGTTAAGGAAAATGAACTTTAGGGACCCAAGTGCAATTAATTAATAATTTTGAGCCTAGTCGCTCATACGTGAGAAAATGATGGTTGTTATGCCAAACCTTAATTGATAAGGATGCCCAAATCATGTAGGAACACGATAGACTGGAATGCCAACAAGGAAAAGCCAGCGTGGAGTCAGAAATTGACTAGAGACGAATACATCACGATCATCGGGTGAGTGGGGATATTTAATGTCATACTCGGTTGGGGTGATGAGCAAGTTTAAAAGTTAAAAACCTACTTAGTAGTTGTGAGTGGGATTATCCAACATCATTACCGGTTGGTATGATGAATTTTTTTAGGAAATGAGAAACCCAATTACCGGTTGTAAGCAGAGATATCATCCTAGTTGGTGTGATGAAGTTAAAAACAAACTTTTTGTTAGAAGTGTTCTTACCTGATTGTGTGTCAATGCTTGAAAGATTTGGGAGACCTTCTTGATGGGAGCTAGAATAGCTCAGTAGGCTAGAGGCCTCAGTTTTTGAACTCATGGGTCTAAATGCCCAGTTTTGGAGCAAAAAACACGTGTAGTGGGCCCAAGGCCAGTGGGCACGAGCAGGAGCTCTTAAACAAACTTGAGTAAAGAAAGCCATGAAAATTTCTAATGAAATTGTTGTGTGATTTCACCATGGTGCCAAGTCAAGACCAACTATACTCGATGGATTGGTAGTAGTGTGTGAGGGTTAGGTTGACGGACCAACCTAGACAAATAGTTGCACGTCAGGTTGAGGGTCGTAACTGTCGGACCATTGGCACCAAAGATAATGGCCATATGTGAAAAATGTTGGTTGTGCATGCACTTGTGGTACATGACCTTCAAGACGCCCAAGAGGGGTAGTGATGGGTCCTAAGGGCTACTGGACGACATACTGGAGATAGGGGCAGTTCGTCTTGAGCTTCATGCGCATGAGACTAGGGTGGGGTCGGGTGAGGTCTCTATCCTCATACAGACACGAAGTGGCATTCGGGTCTGGAGGTCATATGTCAAGAACATCCACTTAGACCCAGGGTAGAAGTGGACGGACTTCTATCTTGGTGGACGGTAAAGATGCTCCAATCTACGAGTGGGTGCAATGGACGAACTACACCTGTGAATGTGTGTACCCTTCTTGATGAAGGGCATATGTTTGTTTGCTAAACACCTCCTAAGGAAAGGGGATGGGCTAAGAAAGTTAAACATACCTAATATGGGTATGAAAAATGGTTTGGAAAATCAAAATTTGAGAAAAATCCTTTATAAAGGGAATGATAACTCATTCCCAACACCTGCTCACTGAGTTGTAGAACTCACCCCCTCCCTTTTACCCCTTTCAGGTAACTGAGGAAACACCACTCTTAAAGGCCCTTCTAATTTAGAGTAGTAAGATGACAGGTATGTATTTTTTAAAATACTTAGTTTTGTATAATACAATTCCAAGAAAGACAAGTAAATGGACACCATACTACTCACAGTTTAAAAAAGGGTGAAACCCTTAATAGACCAAAGGGAGTGGCTGGTTGCTCATGGAGATCTAACCAAACCGGGTCAGGGTGTGACAACTTGAGTGGTATCAGAGTCTATTTACTCTAATGCATTATTAAGACTATATAACATAGTAACTAAGAGGAATAAATTTTAAAATTTCAAATGGCTCCCAAGAGAGGAATCAATAGAATAAGAGCAGTCATTACTGACACTGCCCAACAACTCCTCCCTGTGGAAACTCCCCAGGAAGCCCAGACGGTTCCACCTAAACTAAGCTCCAAACATTAGAGACTATATGAGGAATTCACCCGAGTGTTTTGACGGCCTAACCTCACCCATGAGGTGGACACTAACTCTCGAGTTGAGCATGAGGATGTAAAATCTCGCCCCTCCTGCTAACAATCCCCCTCCAGTTGACATCCCTAAATACCTCAAAACTCTCTGTCAACTGGAATGTAAACCTTTCCAAGGAGAGAAGGATGCTGGAGCTGCTATGGACTGGCTGGCCAACAGTAAGAAATCATGGGGATAGTTAGGATTTCACCAGAGGACATGGTAATCCTGGCAGAATTTTTTCTAGAGGCCACTGCGAAAAGATGGTGGGACAATGTCAGAAGCCTGCATACTACCACCCCCACCTGGGAACAATTTGAGGAGAGGTATACAGAGGAATACCTAGCATCGCATCTAATTAATGAGAAGAAGTACGATTTCCTCCGACTCCGACAAGGGCTTAACTCTATCTCGGAGTATGAAACTAAGTTTAATGAGTTAATGCCCTTTGCCCCGGACCTAGCTGGACTTGTGGATATATTCCAATGATTCGTGTATAGTCTCAACATGGACATACAAGACCGGATGGGAGTGCTAGGATGCCCTACGGATCTGGCAGTTGTAATCAATATGGCCCATGAATGTGAGTGTTTGGTGTAAACCCGACGCCGTCGGATGGAACAGGCTAACAGGAAGGAGGACAAAGGCCAAGGTTGTCATGGAGGATGGAATGAGCAAAATGGTCCAAAGTGGGGAAGTAGGATGGGTTTCCAAAAGAGGAAGGACGTGCCTCCACCTCAATGGAGAGTGATCCCCACCTTACTACAAGGAAACCCTCGTTGTCCTAGATGCCAAAGATACCACGAGGGAGCCTGCTTATCCTATTTCGGAGGTGGATAGTTGGAGCACTTTGCAACGGAATGCCCCACTCTTAGGCAGAATAAACAATGAAACATACTTAGACCACCCGAAGGGAACCCAAGGACTCCAAGGCAAGGCACCACGACAAGGGTACTAGCTAGAGTATACAACCTCACCTATGAAGAGGTTAGAAAATACCCTAGTACCGTAGCGGGTACTTCCCAAAACCTCCCTAACTAAAATTGAGACAAAACATGTAATTTGATTTTATTCAATAAAGAAATATAAATCTTTCCTTCGAAAAACATGTGTTTCTTCAATCAGGATACATACACTTATGGGGGAGAAAAGTCTACTCTCTCTTTGATTCGAGAGTAGAAAGATCCTTCATCAAGAAAGATCTAATCCCAGGTTTTCCCCTAGAACTTACCTCCCTAGAATAAAGTCTCAACATCCTCACACTCTTAGGAGAAGGATTGGATAGGGACAAATAGTTAAAGGGACATGAGGTCATGATTGGAGGAGTTAAACTAGAGGCGGATTTGATCCCATTACCTCTAAGGGAGGTAGAAGTAATATTGGTAATGGATTGGTTAAGTACCCATCAAGCCAAGATGCACTGTGGGAAGAAGGTAATAACTTTCCATACTCCTGAAACATTCGGACTACATTTCCAAGGAGACAGGAGGAAGTGAGAAGTGCAATTAGTGTCCCACATAAAGACTCAAAAGATGATACAAAAGGGTTGTAAAGCTTTCCTTGCAATGATCATCAATGAGAAGTCATAGGAGAAGGGATAGAAGGCATCCTGGTAGTTGAACATTACACGGACATATTTCAGGAAGAATTATCCGAATTACCCCTAAGTAGACAACTAGAATTTACCATAGAGGTAATCCCCAGAACACATCCCATATCCTAGGCCCCTTATTGCATGGCTCCAGCGGAGTTAAAGGAGTTAAAGGAGCAGTTGAACAAACTATTAGAGAAGGGTTTCATATGCCCTAGTCAGTCTCTATGGGGTGCACCAGTCCTATTCGTAAAGAAAAAGGATGGGAGTATAAGGCTATGCATAGATTATCGGAAGTTGAACCAGGTCACTATAAAGAATAAGTATCTACTTCCACGGATCGATTACTTGTTTGACCAACTAAAAGGAGAATCCTACTTCTCCAAGATAAACCTTTAGTCAGAATACCACCAACTTAGGATCCAAGAGGAAGACATCCCTAAGACCGCCTTTCGGTCTTGATATAGACACTATGAATTTAGGGCGATGCCTTTTGGCCTGACGAATGCCCTTGCAGCCTTCATGGATTTGATGAACCGAGTGTTCCAATTGCACTTGGACAAGTTTTTGAGAGTGTTTATAGAAAACATACTTATATACTCACGAACTAGGTTGGAGCACGAAGAACATCTATCTATCACCTCGGAGACACTATGAAATAACCGCTTATATGCGAAATTCTCCAAGTGTGAGTTCTGGTTGCAGGAGGTAGGGTTCTTAGGGCACATAGTGTTCAAAGATGGAGTCAAGGTGAATCTAGCAAAGGCGGAGGCCATATATGATTGGAAGGCACCCAAGAATCCCTCTAAGATATGAAGTTTCTTGGGATTGGCAAGGTACTACATACAGTTTGTGTAGGATTTCTCTAAGATAGTTGCCCCTTTGACCTGTCTCACAAGGAAAAGAATGGAGAATAAGTGGGATGGAAACTATGAGAAATCCTTCTTAGAATTGAAGACCCATTTAACAACAGCACCCATGCTCTCTCTACTTGACCCAAGTGCAAGGGAGTATACCGTCTATAGTGACGCATCCAGACAAGGACTTGGATGTGTATTAATGCAACAAGGAAAGGTTATCGCCTACGCCTCATGACAACTAAAAGTACATGAGAGGAACTACTCTACTCACAACTTAGAGTTATCCGTAATAGTGTTCGCCCTCAAGATTTGGCGACACTACCTATACAGGGTTAGGTGTCGGATATATGCCAATCACAAGAGTCTTAAGTACTTCCTAACTCAGAAGGAGTTGAACCTCCACCAGAGGAGATGGCTTGAGTTGGTAAAGGACTATGACCTTATGATAGAATATCATCCAGAGAAGGCCAATGTGGTGGTCACTCTAAGTCGCAAGTATCAAACCAAGGCGGCACAGATAAAGACAAGTTACCTACCCTTGTTGCAGCAATTGTGAAGAATGGAAGTGGACCTTAAAGTAGACAGGAGAGAAAAATTCATATTGGCTGAAGTAGTGGTAAGACCTAGCCTAATGGAGCAAATAAAGGTCCATCAAAGAGGGGATAAGGAACTCCAGCCTTAACGAAGGGACGAACTCAGTCTACAACCTTTGAGGCAATGGAGTGATAACCTATAAGGGTAGAGTGTGTGTGTGTCTCAAGATAAGAAATTGAAGAGATTAATCTTGGAAGAGGCGCATGACTCTGTCTATGCAATGCATTCGGGCAGTACCAAGATGTACCAAACCCTCAAACAAGGTTATTGGTGGAGAGGGATGAAGATGGATATTGCGGAATATGTATCTTGATGTTTTTCCTGTCAGCAAATTAAAGATGGGCACCAGAAACCTTCAAGACTGCTACAACCCTTACCAATCCCCGAATGGAAATGAGAACACATCACTATGGACTTTGTCATGGGACTACTTGTGACTAGAAAAGGATGAGACGCAAATTGGGTAATTGTGGATAGATTGACCAAGTCCACCCATTTCTTACCTATTAGAGTGATTAATTTGGTGGAACAACTGGTCGTCTTATACATAAGGGAAATTGTGAGACTCCATGGCATCCCAATAAGCATAGTGTTGGATAGAGACCCTAGATTTACCTCAAGGTTCTAGCTTAGTTTGCAAAGTTCCTTGAGGACCAAGCTCCACATGAGTACGACATTTCATCCTCAGACTGATGGACAGTCTGAGCGAATGATCCAAACCCTGGAGGACATGCTATAGGCATGTGTACTCACCATGAATAAGGGTTAGGAGAAATACGTGTGCCTGATGGAGTTTGCTTATAATAACAATTATCATACCGATATTCAAATGGCTCCTTATGAGGCCCTTTATGCATGACCATGTTGTACCTCCTTATTTTGGGAAGAGGTGGGAGAAAGGAAGCTAGAGAAGGTAAAACTAATAGAAGATGACACGAAAAAGATTAAAATCATAAGGAGTCAAGTTGAGGCCACTAAAGACAGTCAAAAGAGCTATGCGGACCATCAGAGATGCGATCTAGAATTTGATGTGAGAGACCAAGTGTTTCTCAAGGTATCCCCATCGAGGGGAATACTTAGATTTCAACAACGGAGGAAGTTGAAACAAAGGTACATTGATCCCAACACCATAGTCCAAAGGATATGGCCGGTGGCATATAAATTAGAACTGCCATCTGACTTACAAAAATACATGATGTATTCCATATCTCGTTACTCATAAAGTATCAGCGCGATCCCAGTCATGTGCTAGACCGACATCCACCGAACTAGAAGAGAACCTAACCTATTAGGCAGAACCGGTCTAAATCATCGACCGGAGAGAGAAACAATTAAGGAACAAGAAGATTCTCATGGTCAAGGTTCATTGGCAAAATGGACTAGTGCAAGAGGAGACATGGGAAAACAAGAGTGTTTTGAGGGATGGGTACCCTCATTTATTCGAGATGTAAATTGTCACACCCTAGCCTGGTTTTGTCAGATCCCTATGAACAACTCACCACTCTCTCGGTTTATCCAGGGTTTTCCCCTCTTCTAAATCATGGGGAGGAAGGCGTTCTTCTTACTTGTACCTTTCTTATAATAAAATTAATCAAAATTGAATATAAATTTTACATACCCGCTTTAAGTTTTGGCTACTGATAAATCTTAAAGGTTGGTTTTCCCTTGGTTTCCTGAAAGGGGGTAAAAGGGAGTGGGTGAGTTCAACAACTCAGTGAATGGGTGTTCAAAGATTTACTTTTAGAAAAATAGTTTGAATTTTGGAGTGTTCCAGACTCTTTATTTTTCTTTTAAAAACATTTCATTCTCAAGTTTTTGGTTTCCATAACCATTTCTCATCATAACGATGTGTTTAACAACCAACACACACCCTTCATCATAAAGGAACACACAATTGCAGGCCAGCCCATCCACTGAACCCACTTGTGGCGTCGGAGCGACTTTTTCGACCACCTAGATAGAAGCACGTCTACTTCTACCTTGAGAATGAGTGGATGTTCACGACATCTGACCCTCAATCCCATAACAAAACTCCGTATCCGTATGAGGACAGAAACCTCATCCTGTCCCCACCCCGGTCTCATGTGCTTAAAGCTAGGTCAAGCTTCATAAGACTTCTGGTACGACTAACTGCTCTTATACCCACCAAGTCATCCGGAGCCCTAGCATCACTACCCCTCTTGGGCATCTTGAAGGTCCCGCAACACAATGCATGCACAATCATTAGTTTTTCACATAATTCCATATAATCTGTGGTGCCACTGGTCCGACAGTGTAAACCCCGTCCTTTTGAGCTAAGGAAAACCAGGAAGGGAACCGGTCAAACCGAGTGAGAAAACGAAACAGGTTAACAAACCCGATCAATTATAAATGGGAAATTTAGGAATTTACAACTCCCAGGAGATCTAAAGTGTTCAAAATACTATGGAAAAAAACCTTAGGACAAATTGGAAGAGGAAAATTAGACCAGTTTGGATGAACCGGGTCCAACAGGATTGAACCGGTTTATGAATTGAGTTGCTTCATGAACTGGAACCGATAGAGACCAGGCAAAACAAAGGAATTCAACTCTATCGTACTCCAAGGAAATTCATAAACCTTGGGAAGGAAACTTAGAACAAAGTGGGAGAGAAAAACCAGACCGGTTTGGGTGAACCGAACCCGAACCTCATTGAACCGGTTTAAGGACCGAGTCGGTTTATGAACCAGAATCAATAAAGAGATGGTAAACCAGGAATTTTAAGGACCCTAAGTAACTCAAGGAGTCACAAAAGACATAGAAATATACTTGTGAAGGAATTGGGGATGAAAAGCAAACCGGTTCAGGTGAACCGGATCCGAACTAGTTCGGACCGGTTTGAACCACTATTGAACCGAATCCTAAATTCATTTTTTGTAGGTGGCTTAAATAATTCAAATTTGAGATTTGAGGACATCATTGGATAGAGAATTAATTTAGAAATTTTTAGATTTGAAAAACTCGATCGAATGGGGGGTGAACCGGCCGGTTTAAGCTTTGAACCCGGTTCGGACCGGTCTGGTCTGGTTCGGAACAGTGTCATCTTCTTCCTCAGGATGACAACACTATTCATTTGCCGGGAAACTGAAGAAACGCTAGCGAAGAAGAAACGATTTTTTTCGGGGCATTTCAAGTCTTCAATGTCAGTCATAACGGTGCCAAATGGATGGCCAACAGGTCTCCAAGCTCCCTATATAAAGAGCCCCTCCCCATTCATCCTCTCCACACCTGAAAAACTCCATTCTCTCTCAACTGCTCCATTTTTCGGTGAAGCTCGAACCAAAGCTCTAACATGGGGTCTTTTCTAAGCCAAACAAGGCGAGGTCAAGTTCTTTAGAACCAGGGAGAAGTCAGCTACACGTCTATAGACTCCGTTCACTCCGAGAGTCACCGGTGAGATGCCGGCGTGATGAAACAGTGAAGCAGCATCGACGGACCGAAGTTGTCTTGTTTCGGCCGAGTTGAAATCGGCCATTTCAAACCCTCATCAAGCTAAACAAAGCCTTCCCAACACTTCCTCAGCCCTCCCATGGCTGAATTAGGACTAAAAGGATGAACCTCAAGATGAGAGTTATTTGCCCAGATTGAAAGCACGGACCATCATGCCCTCACCGAAACACAACGTACCGGGAATGCCAGCAAGGACAAGCTCGCGTGAATATAAAGAACTGGTCTAGTGGAATTCACGGCATTAACGGGTGAGTAGGTTTACTAACATCATACCCGATTGAGATGATGAGCACAAGTTAAAGATAAAAACCACTTACCGGTTGTGGGTGGAAATATTATATCATACCTGGTAGGGGTTGATAAGTACATCAGTATAAAAACCAACTATTTAGTGATATTTTAATTATCACCACTTAGAGAAAGTGATGTAAAAATTATGCGAAAAAACTACTTACCGGTTGTAAGTAGATCATACCCGGTTGGAATGATGAGACTTCCTCAAAGGAAGTTGAAAACCCGTTCATTGGTTATGAACGGAGATGTCCTTATACTGATCAGTATAATGGACAGTAAAAACCTATTTTGTCGAAAGTGTTCTCCCCTAACTATGTGCCAATGCTTAAACTATTTGGGAGACCTTCTTGACGGGAGCTCGAATAGCTCTTATAGGCTGGGGGCCTCGGTTTTTGAACTTGAGGGCTAATATGCCCTATTTTTGAAAAACTCGAATAGTGGGCCATAGGCCAATGGGCATGAACAGGAGCTCGTAAAAGAATATGATATATATATGTGCCATTAAACCTTAATAAGTGAATTGTTTGGTCATGGTACCAAGGCAGGTCCGACATAGTCAATCAACTAGTAGCAGTGCAACATGACCGGTCTCCGAACTAGTCAAGACAAACAGCTATAGGTTGAGTTGAAGGCCGGGACCGTTGGGACAAATGGCACCACATATTACATGGAAATTTAAGAAAACTTTTTTTGTACATGCACTGTGAGTACGGGACCATCAAGACACCCAAGAGGGGTAGTGATGCCTCCTAAGGGCACTGGACGACTTGGTGAGTATAAGGGCAGTTTGTCATACCAGGTGATCGTGCGAAATTTGGAGTAGCACTAAGTGTATGAGACCGGGGTGGGGACGGGATGAGGTCTCTGTCCTCATAATGAACACGAAGAATTTATTTCGGGAATGAGGGTCGAATGTCACGATCATCCACTCATTCTCAGGGTAGAAGTGGACGTACTTCTATCCAGGTGGCCAGTAAAGTCGCTCCGAAGCTACAAGTGGGTTTAGTGGTTGTGCTGATCTACAATTGTCTGTAACCTTCATGATGAAGGATATGTGTTGGGTGATGACACAACGTGGTTAAAAAGAAATGGTGATAAACATGAGATTTCAAATGAAATTATTTTTTTTAAAAGAAAGGAGTCTGGCACACTCCAATAATAAATGTTTTCTTAATAGTCTAAACTTCTGAAAACCCATTAACTAAGTAGTCGCACTCACCCCTCCCTTATATCCCTTTCAAGAGATATTAGAAAGCTTACCCTTAAAGATCATCAACTAAGACGCCTGTGATATAGGTATGATAAATCTAAATTATTATGCAATTTTGTTTATGTTATTCATGGAAAAGGTGTAGGTTTAAAGGACGCCTTACTCTTTACAGTCTATAATAAGGGGAAACCCTTTAATAAACCGGGAGAGTGGTGGGTTGATCACGGGGATCCGACCAAATAGGGTCCGGTCATGACAGAAAGTGCTCCATGGACTAGCGGTAGTGCATTAGGGCCAGGTCGACGGACCAGCCTAGACAAACAGCTCCAGGTCGGGTTGAGCGCCAAGGCCGTTGGACCGTTGGCACCAAAAAGTGTTCATATCGTGTAGGAAAATGAAGTACCGAGAATGCCAGCTAAGACAAGTTTGAGCAAGGACAACAAGCTAGCTAAGAGGGTATTCACTACACTATCGGGTGAGTGGGATATTTAATATCATACCCGATTGGGATGATAAGGACCTTAAAAATGAAAACCCACTACTAAGTGAAATTTTAATCATCACACCTGAGAGGAGTGATGTGGAAATCTCGCGGAAAAACTATTTACCGGTTATAAGTAGATCATACCTGGTTGGTATGATAAAAATTCCTAGATGGAAGTGGAAAACCCGCTTGTCGTTTATAAGCAAAGATGTCCTCATACCCGATTGGTATGATGGACAATTGAAAAGTTTATTTTGTCGGAAATGTTCTCCCCTGAGTGTGTGCCACTACTTAAAATTTTTGGGAGACTTGTTTTATGGGAGCTTGAATAGCTCATATAGATCGGAGGCCACGGTTTTGGAACTTGGGGGCTAATATACCTGATTTTGAAAATCTCAAACAGTGGCACTATGCCAGTTGGCACGAGCAGGAGCTCATAAAAAAACATGATTATTAAGCCATGAAAACTTAAGTAATGAGTTGTTTGTCCATGGTACCGAGACAGGACCGACATACTTGATGGACTAGCGGCAGTGCGATATTACAAATCTTCAAACTAGTCAAGACAAACAACCACAGGTCGAGCTGAGGGTCGGGGCTGTCGGACCAGTGGCACCATAGATTTTATGGCTTATGTGAAAATCTATTGATTGGGCATGCACTATGTTATGGGACCTTCAAAACGCCCAATAGGGATAGTGATGCGTCTAAGGGCTCTAGACGACCTGATGGAAATAAGGGCAGTTAGTCATACCAGAAGTCTTGCGAAGCTCGACGTAGCTTCAAGTGCATAAGACTAGGGTGGGGACAGGATGAGGTCTCTGTACTCATACGGACACGAAGTTTTGTTAAAAGATTGAAGGTCGGATGTTGCGGACATCCACTCATTCTCAAGGTAGAAGTAGATGTAATTCTATTTAGGTGGCCAGTAAAGTTGCTCCGATGTCACAAGTGGGTATAGTGGATGGGCTGGCCTACGATTGTGTGTTTCAATGTGAAGGATGTGTGATTGGTGATGACACATTGTGGTAATAAGTAATGGTTATAAATACCGAAATTGAGAATAAAATGTTTTTAAAAGAAAATAAGGAGTCTAGCACACTCCGATTTAGACATTTTTCCTAAAAGTTAAATTTTGAAAACTCATTCACTGAGTCATTGTACTCACCCCTCCCTTATATCCCTTTCAGGTAACCCCGAAAAGTTTACCCAAAGACCACTAGCTAACAGACCTGTAAGGAAGGTATGAAAAGTTTAAAATTTTATGTGGTTTTGATTTTTGTTATTCTAGGAAAGGTGTAGGTTTAAAGGACGCCTTACTCGTCACGGTTTAAAAAGAAGGGACAACCCTTAGTAAGCTGGGAGAGTGGCAGGTTGATCATGGGGATCCTACCAAACCGGGTCGGGGTAAGGTTATAAGCCCTTGCTAAAGTTATAAGCCCTTGTTGGCATTCTTGGCTTCATGCATGGCTCCCTTCGTACCTAGGGCTATGACCTCAACAAGCCCTGACACCATCCTCCTAGATACTTCCTTCTAATGTCTCCTGGTTCTTTGGGACTTCTACTATACCTTGGGCATTTGAGAGCTTTTAGGGTTGTCTTCCTACGAGGACAGAGTGTTGGGTGGTGTTGGTGATGTTAATCCTAGTTTTCTTGGTTTCTCTCTTGGGAGCCATCTGAAAATTTTAAAAATTTTCTCTTAATTTTTATCTTATATAGTCTTGATAATGTATTCAAGGAAATAGGCTCTGATACCACTCAAGTTGTCACGCCCCGACTCGGTTTGGTCGGATCCTCGTGAGCAAACCGCCACTCCCTTTGGTCTATAGGGGTTTCACCCCCTACTAAACCGCGAGAAGTCAGACGTCATTTTTCCTATTTTTCCTAAAATAGCTTTATAAAAAATTGAATATATTAAAATTTTCATAATTGTCTTATGGTTCAACTACAAGGGGTCTTTTAAGGTTGATCTTCCTCTTTTACTTGAAAAGTGGTAAAGGGAGGGGGTGAGTTTCTACAACTCAGTGAGCTGGTGTTGGGAGTGAGTTTTCAAAATTATTTAGTTTTTTTTATCGAAACCATGCCAAAGTTTACCATTCTTTTTCAAGGTTTTTTTTCTCAAACTCAAATCTCAGAAACTCTTTCCATTTCCATATTAGGTGTGTTTAGCTCTCTTAGCACATCCTCTTGCCTCAGGAGGCATTTAGAAAACAAACACACACCCTTCATCAGGAAGGGTATACACATTCACAGGGCAGTCCCAGACTGCACCCACTTGGGGATCAGTGCAACTTTATTGTCCACATAGATAGAAGTCCCAAACTTCTACCCTAAGTTTGAGTGGATGTCCTACACGTCCAACCCTCAGACTCGAATGCCACTTCGTGTCCGTATGAGTACGAAGACCTCATCCTGACCCCCACCCCTATCTCATGTGCAAGAAGCTCCCAGAGCTTCATGAGTGACTAGCACAATGATCTGCCCTAATCTCCCCCCATGTCGTCCAACAGCCCTTGGGACCCATCACTACTTCCCCCTCCCCCCTCCTAGGGCATCTTGATGGTCTCGTACCTTAAGTGCATGCACAAACAAAAGTTTTCATGATTAAGCCATACTCTTTGTTGCCAATTATTCAATGGCCCTAACATTCAACTTGACGGACAATTGTTTGTCTAGGTTGCTCTGTCGACCTGGCCCTGATGCACTATCGCCGTCCATTAAGCATTGTCGGTCTTGACTCAAAACCATGGCGAATCACACAAACATTTCCATTTTAATTAGGAGTTTTCATGGCTCTTCATAATCATGTTTGTTTACGGGCTTCAGCATGTGCCCATTGGCCTTGGGCCCACTACACGTGTTTTTCCAAAATTGGGCCTTGAGCCCTATGAGTTCAAAAACCGAGGGCCTTGCTTATTAGAGCTACTCTGGTTCCCATCAAGAAGGTCTCTAAATAGTTTAAGCAATATTGTCAAATAGTTAGGGGAGAACACTTATGACAAAATCACTTTTTATCTCATTACACCAACCGGGTGTGATGATGGATCCGCTTACAATAGGAAGGCGGGTTTCTCCTTTTCTTAAGGAAACTCATCATACCAACCAGGTATGATGTTTGTTCACGCCTACTCACAAGCGGTAAGTAGGTTTTATCCGTTAAAAATAGTGTTGATCATCCCAACTGGTATGATGTATAAAAGTCCCACTCATAGTGGTCTTTCATTTCTAAAATTGTGCTCTTCACCCCCAATCGGGTATGATGTGTAAATATCCCATTTACCCATTGATTGTGACGTATTCCTCTCCAGTTAGTTTCAAGTCCACACAAGCTCTCCCTTGCTTGTGTTCCGGTATCACGTGTCCCTACACAGTTTAGGTATCATTATCAACAAGGATTCTGCATAACAGCCTTCGTTTTCTCATGTATGAGTGAATAGGCCCAAAATTCTTGGTTTATTGTACTTAGGTCCCTAATGCTAAAGTTTTCCCCAAATTGAATCCCAGGGTTTCCAATATCCTCTTTGGAACCTCAATGTACTCAAAATTGTGTAAAGGGTTCAAGTTTTCCAAATTTCCAATTTGGTTGCTAATTTTTTAAAAATTGTGGTTTTGCCCCGACTTTCCAAAAATAGCAATTGGTCCCCCAACATCTTTTCCATTGCCAATTGACCTTTAATTTTAAGAAATTGCATGGAGGTCCCTCAATTTTTCAAAATCCCCCAATTTCTTCCCCCTTTTTCTAACTAAATTTGATTTCTTCAAATTGGCCATTCAATTGGGGTTAATTGCTCAATTGATGGCATGGATCGATTTCTACACTTCCATATGACCAAATGCCACTTTGAATTGTAGAATTTGAGTGTGAAACGAGCTCAAACGGAGCTTTGTAGGAAAATTGTTCATAGAGAGAGAAAACTTTGAAAGCTTACCGTCGGAGGTGCGGGAGTCCGAGCTCTCGATTGGGGGAGGTATCTCTTGTCTCGAGGCTCATTCTAGGATCAAGAATCGCTACAATTGAAATCCAAATGAGGCTGAATTTAATTTGTGAAATTCAATTCTTTCTCTCTCTAACACCGATCTACAACGACGAAGGAGGGCCAAATTGGCTTACCTTTCAGTCTATCGAGGTCGTATGAGGTTCGTGGGGGTGTCAGGGGGGCTTGGTTTGGCGGGAGAAGGTCTGAATTTGGCTGAATTCAGCTTGGCCAAAATAAAGCAACTTCGAACCGATGGAGCTGCATCACTATTTGATTCCGTCGGTACTTCTCCGGTGATCCTCGGGTCGACAAAAGGTTACTATTAGGTAGTTGACTTCCCCTAGAGTATGTAGGACTCAACTTTGTCTTCTGAGAAGGAGAAAAGTGCCCAAGTCAAAGCTCTGGTTTGAGCTTCATCAGAAAATGGAGCACTTTGGAGGAGGAGAGGATTTGAGGTGTGTGTAGGATGAATTAAGGGGAGCTCTTTATATAGGTAGCTCAAGTACCCTTTGCCCTACCAGTTTCCATGTTGGTCAAGCTTATCCTCTTCAGAAAATGATCAAATTGGAGAGAATATTCCTTTATCGGAAAAGGAAAGTTTTTTTTTTACCCTATGAATAGTGTTGTCATCCCAAGGAAGAAGACGACACTATTCTAAACCAAACCGGACCATTCCAACCAGATTCAATGGCGAAAATTGGCTAGTTCAGGCCTGATTCGACCAATTTTCTCAAAATGAAAATTTTCTAAATTAATCTAAATTCATTTTATATCTAATGGTGGCCTCAATTTTCCAAATTGAATTTAGAAATTGGTTCATCCATGGTTCAACTTGGTTCAATCCAGTTCAAATCTGGTTCAGCCTAAACCGGTCCAATTTTCCCATCCAATTTACTTCATGGTTCTTCCCCATGAATTTCATGACTTTTTGGTCACTTGGGATTTTCCAATTTTCCATTTTTACCCCCTCTTTATCATTTTAGGTTCCTTAAGGGGTTCAGTTTTCTCATTTAATTGATCAGTTCTTTCCCGGTTTTACTTCATTCGAGGTGACAAATTTCACAACTCCTCTAGGGAAGGTTAGGAGGGCTTGGTTCAGTTATGGCTAGTCTGAGGGTGGCTCGAATACAGCTTGGTTGACTGTGGTCACAAGCTGTTGAGGGAGTGGAAGTATTGTGCGAGCTCGTCGGAGTTTCTCCAATGACCTTCGAGCTGGATGGAGTTTTCCTTCTCCAAGGACCCTTGGCTCTACTAGTTTCCAAATTTGTCAAGTTTATCTCCTCCGAAATTGCCATGGTTGGAGTGGATATTCCCTTGCTATAAATGGAGAGGAATTATTCCATTTTGTCGTTCTATGAACAATGCTATCATTTGAAGGTTGAAGACGACACTATGCACACAGGCAAGTTTCACATGTGCGAGTTGCCACATGTCAGTCTATGATTGGATGGCGTCGCTAATGCGACTTTTCACTCAGCGTTTGAGTCACTCATTGACCGGACACATGGTGGCCTCCCATTGGTCACCCACATCGACGTGGCCATTGACCGAATCTATATCCCCGTTGATGATGACATGTGGCATCCTTTGATTGGCTAATTTAAATTTGGCATTTCCCTCTTAACACATTGTGACAATGCCACTTGTTAGCCTCAAATTGGCTCAGACCATCCAATGTGGCTTTTCCATGTGTCGACCTCTAATTGGTCCACTATTCGCTGACATCCTAGTTGGCTGCTGGCATGACACCTTGTCCATGTGTTAGCACTTCATTGTTTGGCCATACCGACGAGGCTTATCCTCAGTTGACCGTTGATTGAGTACACGTGTCGCTCTCCCATTGGTCGATCATTGCTGACGTGATTTTTCTTCCATCTAACCGTTGACCGAGGACACGTGTCATGCTCTGATTGGCCAGCACTTCAAGACTCAGAATGAGCATGTAAACACCGTTATCAATAATAAGAAAGTTGGACTAGGGAACTGAAATAATTTTAAGTGAGAATCGAGGTTAAAACAAACTGGAACTTGTAATCATAAGCAAACCTAGGAAATTTAAAAACACCAAATATCAAATAAAAGTCCAAAAACCATGGACAAGAACCATGAAATAAATGGGATGAGATAACCAGACTGGTTCAGGGTGAACCAGAATAAACCATGGAGGACCGATTCAAAGATTCATTTTTCTAGGTGGCTTAAATACATCAATTTAGAAAACTAAAGCCACCAATGGGTAAAAAATAAATTTAGACAAATTTAGAAAATTTTAAATTTTAGAAAATCAGTCTAATTGAGCTTGAACCGTCCAATTGTCAATTTCGAATAATCGAACTTGGTCCGACCAAACCGGTCAACAGACTAGATAGTTAATGGACCATTGCCAGGTTAGTGCCTAGTCAGGAGGCATGACCAATGAGTGCGCAATGCGTGGTGCAGTGTGCCTAGTCAGTTGCTCGGTCAGCACTTGGAAGCGCTGGTCAATCAGAGAGTGACATTTGTCCGTGTTCAACTGTCAGAGGATGAAAATCCACATCAGCAATGATCGACCAATAGGAGAGTGACACATGTCCATAGTTAATGGTAAACAGTCGAGAAGCCCTGTCAGCTGAGCTAACCAATAAGGAGTTGACACGTGGTAAAGATGCCACATCAATAATTGATTGGGATGTCAAAGAAACAATGTACCAATCAAGGTTCGACACGTGGTAGAGACACATCAGATGGTCTCAACCAATCAGAGGCTGACACGCGACAGTAGCACTACGTGTCAATTGGGAAATCTAACGTATTTAAGTCAACCAATTGGAATGAACAACCAATGGGAGGTCGTCCCGTGGCCAATCAATGACTGACTCGGACGCTAAGTGGGAAGTCGCGTCAGCGATGCCAACCAATCATAGTGTGCCACATGGCAATTCACATGTGTAAGTCTTGCACGCACACGCACAGTGTCATCTTCCTCCTTGGAACGCTGATAGATAAGAAGAAAGAATTGGCCGTTCGGTCTTCGGTGACCAAAAATAGCTCTGGTATGACCGTGAACAGGCGAATTGGGGGCTAAGTTGTGTGTAGACTGATAGACTGGTCAGTTGTCAAGCTCCCTATATAAAGAACTCCTCTCCATTTGTGTTCCTCATCCCGCAAATGATTGAAGAAGAGAGAGTACTCCATTTTACGGTGAGACACAAAATAGAAGTCTGACATGGGCACTTTCTTCTTCAGCCTCCGACGCCGCATTTGGGCTCCCTGGAACTGGAAGGAAGTCATGCACCCTACTCCAACCTCCATTCAACTTGAGGACCACTGTAGGAGTGTCGGTGAGCTCAAATATTACCGATGTTCCGACGGTCGCAAAGTAGCCGAATTCTCAAAGCTAAATTTTGGTAGCCCCTAACCTTCTGGAGCTAGTCTGACCCTTCCACAACCCTCCTCGATTGACCCTCGACACCCTAGAACCTACATGGTAAGCCAATTCCGCCCAGTTTTACCGAAACAGTAAGGTTTTAGAAACTGAAGTACTAAAATTTCTCTCATCAAATTCTCTGTATTCAAGCAACCAATTGACTCGCTCTTTGATCCTAGGAGTATCCTCGGGAAGAGTACTAGCTACCCCAATCTAGAGCTCTAACCGCCGCCCTCTCGTAGGTAAGAAATATGAGCTCTCTCTAGAAAGTATTTCCAGTGAAGCTCCGTTTAAGCTTAAATTTGGGTCAAATGAAGTCATGCAAAGGTCAGGATGATCGTGGGGAGATGGGGAAAATGATTAGTAGTATGATATGGGCCAATTAATTGAGTTTAAGTGATCAATTTGATGAAATGAGAATTCGAGGTCAAAGTGCAATTTTTGGAAAAAAATTGGGTGAATTGGGATTTTTTGGAAAATTGGGGGCCGAATTACAATTAAGGGAAAATTGAGGACTTGAATGGAAATAAGAGAATAGTAGCGACTTAAGAGGGATATTGGAAACCTTAGGAACCTAATTGAGGGCAAAGTGAACATTGGGGACCTAAATGTAAAGTTATGAACTTTAGAGACCTAATTGTAATTAAGGCATAAATTAAGGACCTACGTGCAATACATGAAATTGTGAGGTTCTTTATGCCAATTTCCTCATGTGAATACTCGAACCAGACCTGAACCGGATTGAACCAAGAAAAACCAATTCAAAGATGCATTTTTCTAGGTGACATAAAGAGGTCAATTTGGGAAATTGAAGTAACCATTAGATAGAGAATGAATTTAGACAAATTTAGAATTTTTCACTTTATAGAAAACCTGTCGAATCGGGCATAAACTGATCAATTTTCAATTTCAGGTCATCAAACACGGTCTGACTGAACCAGTTAATAGTCCAGCCAGTCAATGGACCACCTGCTAGGTCAGAGCCCAGTCAGCAGGCACAACCAATCAGAGCGTGACACATGGCAAAGTGCATCCAGTCAATTGCTCAGTCAGCGTTTGGAAGCGCTGACCAATTAGAGAGTGACACATGTCCTTAGTCAACGGTCAAAACCACATCATCGATGACTGACCAATAGGAGAGCGACATGTAGCCTCAGTCAATGGTCAATTGAGGAGAAGCCTTGTTAGCCAGGCTAGCAAATGAGAAGCTGATATGTGGCAAGGATGCCATGTCAGTAGTCGAGTAAGATATCAGAGAAATGGTTGACCAATGAGAGGTCGACATGTGGCAAAGCCACATCGGATGATTTTAGCCAATCAGCGGCCAACACATGGTAGCCACACAGTACGTTAGGAGAGATATCTGATTTATTTAAATCAGCCACTCAGAGGTTGACATGCGGCAGCCGTACAGTGCTCGAAGAGGGAGATTTAATTCGTTTAAATCAGCCAATCAGAGGACACCACATGTCACTGTCAACGAGTCAAAGGGTGACTCAAAAGCTAAGTGGGAAGCCACATCAGCGAAGCCAGCCAATCATAGTGTGCCACAAGGTAGCTCGTACGTTTGTAGCTCGCACGCATGTGCATAATGTTATCTTCAACCTTGGACAGATGATAAAAATTGGATCATCAGAGGAAGACCGAGTCTCCTGTGACCAAAAAATCTACCACTATGACTACTAATGGGTGAGTCTAGTGGCGAGTCTTGCGCCAGTCGGTAGCCTTATTAGTTGTCGAGCTCTTTATATTAAGAACCCTTCCCTATCCGTCCTCCCCACCCCTGAGTGACTGAAGAAGATAGAGCACTCCAAGTTCCAGCGAGACACAAACCATAGCTCTGATGTAGGAGTTTTCTGAAGCCTCTAAAAGCAAATTCGGAGTCATTGGAACCGGGAGGAGATCCTCTACCATGTGGTAATCCCCACTCGGCTCGACGACCACTGGAGGAGCATCAGAGAGCCTACACAGTAAAGCTGCTTCAGCGGTCATAGAATAGCCGAATTACTTTGAGCTAAATTCCAGTCACTCTTGACCTCCTGTAGCAAGCTAACCCTCCCCCAACTCAATCCAAGTGACACCTAGCCTCCTCAAAGCTTAAGAGTAAGTCCAATCTACCTCCTCTCATCGGAATAGTAAAATTCTAGAGAGTGAAAGTGTTCAGACTATACTGATCAAATATTTCATGCTCAGGACAATAATTGGAGAAATTCTTATTACTTAGAAGGACCTTCTTGACGAGTACAAGCTTCCCAAATTGAAAGCTCCAGCAACCAAGATCCAGCCGGTAAGAATTCGAAACTTCCTCTCTCCAAGAATAGTTTTCCGACGAAGCTCTGTTTGAGCTTAATTATAGAATGATTAGATTAATTCAAAGCATGGATTGATCGTGGGAAGGTAAGGAATACATTTAGCAACATGATAGGGGCAATTAACAAAGTTAAGCAATCAATTTGATGAAATGAGATTTCAGGGGTCAAAGTGCAAATTTTGGAGAAATTGGGCAATTTGAGGATTTTTGGAAAATTGGGGGCCATAATGTAATTGAAGGAAAATTGAGGACTTGAATGGAAATAAGAGAAACTTAGGGACCTAATTGAGGATAAATTGGATATTGGGGACATAAATGCAAAAGATTAAATATTAGGGGCCTAATTACAATTAAGGCATAATTTAAGGACCTATGTGTAAATACATGAGAGTATGAGGTCTTTTATGCCAAATTTTCTTATGTGAATACTCGGGTCATGTAGGAATTGGTTGTCCGAGTACTTGTGCATAAGTGCACATAACTAATCGGAATCTAGTCGGAACGAACACGTCATGGTTATCGGGTGAATGGGTTTTCCGGCATCAGACCCGTTTAGGGTGTTGAGCACATTTTTAATTAGGGACCTAAATGCAGAAAGTGGATATTGAGAACCTTAGGGACCTAATTGAGGATAAAGTGGATATTGGAAACCTAAATGCAAACATTTGGACCATTCACAATCCGCACCTTGACTGACAACTCAGGCCTCAACAAATCACTCATCCAGAATGTATCGTCTCGTGGACAATACCAGACAGGGAACTAAAGTGTGGGAGTCACAAGGGGACTCTCACCACCACACTCATAGCTAGGTGTCTCAGCACCCTAGGGTCTTAACGAAACTCAAGCAACTCACCCGCACAACGTGGCACTCAAGACTACACATCAATTGGGCTATTCGGGCCCAACATATAACATAAAACCTCCCAAGAATGCACCGCCCTCATGGGACGACACTAGACAGAGAACTAGAGTACGAGTGTTGCAAACCTTCTCCGTACTCATAGTTGTGTCTCCACACCCGAGTCATGGCCACATAATCTGCCTCTTATTGGCTCATAGCCCCTACACATATGACTTATCCCGCCATCTACTCGTTGTAGAGGTGTACTGGGATGGTATCTATACGTGTTCCGGGTGTCCTGGGAAACATGGAAGATAACACTTTGCACTGCCCAATCTCATTTCAATTTTCCCTGTGAGTGATAGCATAACCACGAAAGCATCCATCCATCGCCCTTGATCCCCCATACTTGTATTCAAAATAACAATCATATGACTACAGGTCATAAGGTGACACTCATGGTCATTTCTCGTAATGGTGTTACAACATTACTTTACCGAAAACTCAGTGCAACATATGCCTGACTCTCCATCATTTTGCACACAAGAATGCATACTAAATTAACATGCTAAAAACATGGATACACATGGGAGTTCAAACCCTCTTTGGTCATCTCCCATTTACTGATGTATGCACAAACATTGGGAGCTCGACTCTATGGAAGTCGGCTTCCCTTTTCAAACAACTGGCCCAACGGGCCCAGACTCAGGTCTCATCACTTGATCCCCGACTCGGTCATAATCACAACAATGCATACATACCGGGAATTCAGCCCTCTCCCCAATTGACCCAATGGATCTAAGACAAAATGGTTTTCCCTTAGTTTCTCAAAGCTAGTATTTATTTCATATCTCAGTCCTTAAACCCGGTTCTTACTCATACTTTTAAAATGATATTTAATTTAGTGGGCATGCTATTACCGATTCACACTTCTTATATGAGTTTTCAAGATTTAGCTTCCTACTTTAACACGCAGGTCACAAGAAAGAAATTAAGGATCAGAGTCGATCTAATAGGACGCATCATTAAACAAACAAACTCACATTTTCATTGGAACTTGTTCATTTCGACCATTATTTCCTTTATCTCTGGTTATGCGATCCTCGTATGATCCCTGCATGATTCATTCTACATTAATCAAATCGCACAACCGGATCAATTTAGAGGTCTACTAAATACTCATAACTATTATCTCGTAATTTTTCACAAATTACGATTTTGCCCATTGGATAGGTTCTCTAGACTAACGTATTGATAACCCTTCAAGATTACTAACCCCAACTATGATTTCTTTCAAAATCAAGGTTAGGCCACGTTAGATCTTACTCACCAAAATGCTCCAAATGTTTCTAAGTCCTATACTTAGATAACCTAACTTTTCTCAAAGGTTGTATTTTGGTTCTTAAGTGGGGTAAAATTACCATTTTGCCCCTACTCATCAAAAGTTACTCAATTGAGACCATAGACTTCTCAAGTCTCTCATTTGGGTTTGCTTAATTCCTTTATAAACACTAGGGCCCCAAAAATATATTAATTACATTTTGGTCCCTAAATGGACAAAATTACCATTTTACCCCTCCTTTACACCATATTTATGGTTTTGACCTTAAATTCTCAAAAATAACTTTAGACATCCCCATATGTCTTAAAAGCACTTCTAAGCCCCTTAGCCTACTCTTAGGAACAATTTCTATATTTTTCTCATATTTACAATTTGATCCCTAAACTTTTCATAATTGTAATTTAGTCCTTAAACTTTGAAATTTGAATCTAAGCTTCTAAATTCACAATTTACCCCCAATTACTCTTATCATACTCATAATGGCTAGTGGAAGGAATGGAGGGCCATACCCCAACCAACCACGACTGAATTTGGTCATTTGCCAAAATTGATCAAAATTGAGCAATATAGGGTGTTGACAGAAATTCTCATCGGAGGTGGCCGTAGAGCTGACCACACCTTAGACGTTTTGTAGCCAAGGTCCAAGCAAAACTTTTAGTGGTAGTGTCGACCAAGTGGTCGCCGGAGTTGGGAGCAATTGGTCTTCGACTGACTGCAAAAGGACTGAATTAAATAGACCCACCTGCAGAGATTGTCTCCTACGATTTCTCCCTTACCAGATGTTGACCCTGGGCATGAAGGTGTAGAGGGGAGGGAGGCCAATAATTTGGCACCAGTGGAGGTCGGAGTGGTGGCTATAGGATAAAGAATTGGCCCCCGAAAAGGTTGCTAGCGACAGCCGATTCTACTATCCAAATTTGGGGTTAGTAAAAACGACCATTTTTTCGTTCATTTGACACTAAGATCACCTCATTTAGTGATCGGACGGGAGATATATGCCCATTTTACTGATAAGAGGTCGGGAGTAGTTCATGGACGAAATTTCTCACTTTAAATGATAATATCAAGCTATACACGAGAAATTAAGGCAATTAACTCCATATAGTTATTGTTAGTTTGGTTCCTAATTGATCTTTCCAATTTGTAGTACTCAATTTGATAAAAAATCAAATAAATTAGAGCAAAATTTTGATATAATGCAGTAAAAATTATTAGTAGGTGTTCAATGTTTCATGGTTTAAGGTAAGTGGGATTGACCCAATTCATTCGTTTCTTGTTTTATTTCCATTTTTTATCCGTACCTATTACAAATCGATTTTTATCCGCGGCGTCTCTCCTGATATTGATCGGCCATTGTTATAAGTCAATTTTTAATAAATTTTTCGACAATTTTAATTATTTTTATCCTTTTATTAACGAGTTCACAATTGACCTAATTTAATTTTTTAAAAATTGTTGACGTTTGATTTATAATAATAATATTTTTATCATTTACTAAACTTTTTTAAAAAAATTTAAATTTTTTATTCTAATTAATTTGATTCCATCCATTTTTCAAATGAATATTTCTCCGTATGTAATTACCGAACTCAAAAATTCTTTTATTCTTGTTTAATTTTATTTTCACTATATCCCCTTTAACATATTTGAACTATTTTTTTCAAATGCACATTATTTGTTTAATTTGCCTCGATCTTAAATGTTGATTTAAATTTTAAATTATAACTTGTTTAAATAAATATTTTTATTTTAAAAAATGGGGTATTATATTTAGAATATATGTCATTAAAGTTTATACTAATATTATATTAACTATTTTCTAATTTATCCAAAAATTAAAAGTGTGAAAATATAAATATGACCAATAATCATTATTTCTAACCAAAAATATTCAAACTTTTAATATTTTTAGAAAATATTAAGGAAAAAGTACAACATTTATGTTTTACTAGTCATCCACAAATAATGGATAATCAAATTTGATGAGTAAATAAAATTTAGTTGTTAATGATCTAATTCTAATTAGATAGTATCATCTAATTTTCATGTTTGACGTGGCTTATTTTTTATTAATTTTATCTATTAAAAGTTATATAAATAAGATTGTGTAAATTTGGATATCTACATGCAAGTAAACAAAATATGGAAATTTGATAGGATTAACTTTTGATTACTATCCAATGTGTTTTTTTTTGCACGAAACTATGCAACGTGTTGAGTTTGTTGATTATGCAAAACAAAAATGTCGGTTATCTCTATGTGAAAGTTCCCTGATGACTAGTGACGATTCCTCCCTTCTGCAATATATACCTGTCGTACTAATGCCTCATTCGAACAGTAATCTTCATTCTTTCTGCAAATGAAATGAAATCTCTATGTTCAATCTCCGTCTCCGTATCTCCTCGTTCCCTCTCCTCATGCCCTCCCACGGTCCCTCACTTCCACCTCCACCGGTACCTCCATGGACCTCGCCGTTCCTCCTCCATCTCATGCTCTTCCTTGCGCCGTCGACCTCGGAGATCCCGGAGGCTCGGAAAGGACGGTTCCAGCCTCCGAACAGGTACCTTCGAAGACATGCCCTCCAAAATCGATTCATCTGATGCGGAAAGTCTCAAACTTACCATTGATCTCAACCACTGGACTGCCCGAGGGAGGCTAAAAGCCGACCAGTTCGTTCGCAGGGGAGGAGAAGCTTACAGGGATCTTCAAACCTTGATAACCTTTGACGAGAATAGGAAAATAGTTGTTTCCTGCCGCAGGTCGACCGTTGAGTTCTTAGGGGGTTTGTTGGTTGTAAGCTGTGTGGTGGTGTTTGCTTTCAGGGTTTTGTTGAAGTTAGGTGCTGAGATAGGGTCGAGATTGCGTTTTGAAGGGGATAAGACCAAGGTAGTGGTGAGGCGGGATAGGAGTTTGGGGGGGAGGGAGGTCGTCGTGGGGACAGGGAAGGAGTTGGACAAATTTAGGGTTTTGGAGAATCCATTATCTCCAGAGAGGGGAAATCTGATTGGGGTTTCACAGAGACCAAAGAGAAACTTCAGTGTTCGGTTTGAGAAGGAATTACCGGAATGGTGGCCCAGTTCTTTGCCGGGTCCTGATCCGGATGTGGATCGAGAGGAGTATCAGAGGGATGCCAATAGATTGATTAGAGGTCAGCATTGGATGGCTTATTTTCATTTTTCTCTCAGTATGGGGAGTTTTTCTTTAGATTAATGCCTATGTAGATTTGCAAATTAGATATTGTTCTTATAGTAGGAGAAGGTAATGCCATGAGATTTTGCATAGAATGTGTTTGATAGAATTGACTCAGAACCTACATATTGCTCTACTCATCAGCTAGGGTTGGCATCAGATTGGAGTTTATACTTGGAATAGGAAGGCCTTCTTATTTTGAACCCAATAAGATTCCACTAAGCCACCACTGCATACTGTTGTTATTTTTTGTGAATCATTGTCATATGATTGTAATGTTCTCCTAATTGATTACAGTTTTGGTCCTGTAAGGCACTGATGCAGCTTTGTGTTTTTTTGGCCTCAATGCTGTGTTGCTCACAAACAAGAAGAATTAACACTGCTTGTCTTATTTTTGTGCCTTACTTCATCAAACATTGACTCATTTATATGATTTGATATTCAGCAATTGTTGATAATAGATTGCACGGGAAGGACATTGCTGAGATTGATATAATTCAAGTTAGTGCCTCTCTGTTTCTCTCTCTCTTTCTATATATATATATATATATTGTCTGCTCTGTTTACTTTCACTTTTCATCAGGTATATTGAAATTTCCCGTATGAATGATTTGATTTCTGTTAGAGGAAAGGAAATTGATTGTTTTCCTCTAGTCTGCATTATTTCTCGTGCATTTACTAGTTCTTTTTTAGGTGATCCTTTGGTGATGCTCGGGAATCTTCTTTGTCTGCATTTATGAGCAGTTGCGCCGAATATGCAGGATATCTGGGATCTGCATCTCATTTGGAACTACCAATACCCGAGATTACTTTTTTCGAACTTCTGTTGATTTTGTTTTAAATGTTTGCAGCCGGTATGTACTTGTAGGCAGCTTCCTTTTTTCTCCATCTAATAATTTACCAGTTTTTTTATACTCTCCCAACCTTCTCATGTGTGTTAACTCTCTGGAAGAAACTGCAGTGCTTCAGGACAGTCCTTGCCTGTTCAGATTGATGGGGAAGATGCTTGTATTTTCATTGCTGGTCTTGCTGAGAACATAGGGCTTGAGAATATCCGTGCTGCCAGAATTGTTTCTGCTGCAGTTGCTGCACGAACACGAGCCACTTTTCTGCAGGCCTGGGTAATTGTCCAATTCTATCTAAAGTAACTGTTCTGTTTGTTGAAATCTCTGATGGATATGTTTGATATTGTGGGAACTTTAATGGGCCTGGTACAGACCTACATTGATTGTACAAAACTAGTTTCCAAGCTTTAAATGCAATTTTGGCAAAATAGTGATTGCTATTCTCATCTGGGGATAAAGCATTGATAAATGAGATAAAATTTCCAACAAGTTAATAAGTGCTGACTTGTAAAGTGTCATAGATGACAATGTTTTTACTGAAGATTGATATGGCCACAAACATGAGGGGTACAAATTGTTAACTATGAGGCCAAGATGTCTGATGCAATATGTTGAATGTATAAATCATTGAGAGTGGTTTCTCTGGAAAAGATCTGCCGTTGAAATTATCCTTTAGGTCATATTCACTTCCTCTCAAAAGACAACTCAGAGATATTTGCATTCATCTGTCATCTTGGCTTATACATTATTGAGATGATTGGATTTTCTGCAGGCTCTGGAAATGCAAGGTGAACACTCGGGATCACTGGTCGAGCTGTTGAAAATATGGTTCATTCACAGAATATTCCCTCCCAAGGAGAACTCTGTATGTGTGCGATGATTAATTTCCTTCAGAAGAATATTTACAGTTCTTACCTTCGAAAGAATTACATTTCATGCATTCAAAAGAATTTTTGCACAGTAAAATCTAGCAAGGCCAGTTGTTTCACTATTGTCAAGAAAAACTCATTGGCAGTGCATAGTATTAATCAGAGTTTGATATAAAGAAAAATAACCCTATATCTTCTATATTTACTTATTCTCTCATTTTATCTTTTTTTTCCTCTTGATCTTTTACCTTTCACGACCAATAATAATTGGGCACCTTATGAATGAAGCTACAATGACAATGTAGACTGCTGGTACAATTATTTTACTGGACAACATTTTCTGCAAATGTGTAACATGACTGGTGATTATAATCTGAATTTGTTCATTTTTTAAACTATGATTCTTCTTGTTCGTTGAAGCCTGAAATGGAGATGGTGGCACTAGGACTGAAAAAACAGCTGAGACCAGAACATCGAGAGTTTCTCATGAACATGCTCATTGGGGTTTGCCATGGAGAAACTCCCATAAGCTTAGCAGAAGCTCTGGGCCTGGTAAGTTCCAACTTATTGAACAAGAAACCTGCATTCTTTGATCTCATCTATATCTCACTTTTGGATCCACAGAGATTCAAAATCTCAGCATTCTTATTAGTTGAATTCTGAATTTGTATAAAAACTCTGCAGGGTCTTCCCCGTCAAGGTGTCACTGATCACGAAGAAAGTTTAACATGAAAAACCAGCAGTTGACAAGTCCCTACAGCAAGCTTCATTTTGTATTCCCATAGGTGAGCTTCACATTCTAGAAATAGAGGTGCATCAGTCTTACTTCGAAATGGGGTCATCTTACACATATTAGGTTTCTTGAAATCTATCTCTAGCTAGCTGAATTATCTAGTGATCATGTATCAAGTATACTATTCATGCTACATGGGAAAACTGCAATTTGAGAAAACGAGGGTACAAAAATCAAATAAAATGTAGCGCAGTGGGCTCTATGGGTGACATTTTGGTTCAACGGTGAAATAGCTGGTTTTCCTAATTATAAAATAGCTGGTTCAACGGTGGGCTCTATGGGTGACATTATCACATATCAATACCTTAAATTCTCGAATATAGCTTATGTGGAATGGATTTACCTAATTAGGTAATTTTGTATAATTATTATTACAAGCAAGGACTTTAGTTTCTTTTCCCATTCAAAATGGGTGCACAATATCATCCACTCCCTCTTCTTCTCGCCCCTTTTATCCACGTATTATCATTTTCAATAAAAAAAACTGCCACTTTAGCATATCCACTCTGTGGTTCTTACGTGGGTCACCTTGAAGCAGCTTCCTTAAATTCCTAAGGTTGAGGTGGGGTTGCCATATAACCTCGCCGGTTTCCAAGACCATTTGCACTTCTTTCGCCACCCTCCCTTACCCTTTACCCTTGGAGTAATAGCTATTTTTGTATATTCATTAACTTGTACTATTAGTGATTTCTATTTATTTTATGTTATTTTTCCTATTTGTGGTATTTGGTTAAATATAAATTACTATTTGGGTTGGATATTTAAGTTTTTCTCATTATTGTTTGAAATTTTTTACATTTTTAGTTTTACTTATTATTTTTAGTAATTACTTTTACTATTTGTTTTTTTTACATTTTTATTGTATTTTTTTACTTTTTTTATAATATTTTTTGTTGTTTTAATTAATTTTTACTCATTTTTTTTATAATAAACCATCCCAAAATATGTTGGTGCTTGATTGTGATTTCTAGTCTTTTTTTGTTGTTTTGGAAATTTCTATTATTATAAGTGTTTTTTATTATTTCTAGTGTTTATATGAATTTATTGTATTTTTATGTATTGAATGAACCCAATTTTTTTTTGTATTTCTTATTATAAGTATTTATAACTATTTTTGTTATTTATTTGTATTTATCTTATTATATTTTGTTGTACATTTATTTATATCATATTATTATTTTTTATTTTATAATATTTTTAATTTCATTACTATTTTTATAATTATATTTGTCATTTATTTTTTAAAATTTATCGAGTTTTTTTAGTGATTTATACTATTTTTATTATTTTTTTATGATTAATAACATTTGTGAATAAAGAAATATCCTACTATTTTTGTATTTTGTATATTTATTACTTTTTTTAGTTACTTGATATTTTATATATTTTTACTAATTTTCCCCTTTTCTTATTTTTGTTCATTCGTTTATCTTTTGTTTATTAAAGTTCTGGTTCCAATTATTAGGTTTGACTTCATCATTTTTAACTAACGGATTCTTTATTACTTAATTCATGCTTTTTCAACGGTTAGAAGTCGTGTAACTTCCCGATTACCTACCACCGACATATTGGGATTTTCCCACTTTTATCTCCTTACTCATTTCCAATATTCTCTACTATATCCTCCAAAGTAGAGAATTACACCTTATGTAACAGTTACATGTTCAACTTTCTTACCATTTATCTCCTTACACCCTTTTTATATTGGTACATTTGTCCGCTTTTAATCCTTTATTGTTTTAAAATTTTCATTCCGTCCCTTATTTCCTATCCAAAGAATTTTCGACTATCGAGTCTTATTTCATATACTCCACACTATATCAATCCTTCCTATCTTTATGCTTCATTAAGTGATTGTGGACCACAACCAAGTCTTGATGTCTGTAGCTGTTTTCCTTAATCACTTTTTAATTGCAGGGCTTACTTATTAAAATTGATGTCTGTATCTTCTTATTTACTCGTTCATTGATTTTAAATTACTCTATCTCCTAGTATGCTTCCCTTGGTCTTTTCACCTTAACATGCACTTCATTTGCAAGCTTATCTTATTATCCGCTTCAATTGGTTCCATTACATCTTAGTTGGGATATGTATATCTCTCCAGGGCTCCCTTCCTTGGTAGGATTCTTCCCCCTTTTCTTGGAATTCCTTTTTCATTCGTTCTTGAGAGTATCTAACCTTAAATGACAAATCCTTTAATGTCATCCTCTCCTGCTTACCCTTACTTTTGAAATCTTGTGGGCACGTCTTTTGTACCCTATTCTCATTCCCACTTGTATCACAATACAAGTCTATTTCTTTATGGAGAGTTCAAATCCTCCTTGTTTCAAATTCTCTTAATCACCTTGCGAGAGGCTAACTTAATCCTTCTCATGGCTTGAGTTTGGTCATTAATCTATTTTCGACCATTGATTTCTTTAAATATTTCATTCATCCTTCTTTTTCGATGTTTGGCCTTCTCACTTCTCCCTTTTTCGCCTAGGTTTAAATCCATGATTCTTATGAGTGTCAATTCGTTAACTACCTCGTCCCTATTATTCTTCTTGTGCAACTGTCTAGAGGCAGTTGTCTTTCGAGTTTACTTGTCCTTAATGTCCATCCTATTGCCCTTTTTAGTATGTAGTCATTACTACTTCACCATCCTTCTTAGGGCATCATCTATCCTCCTTGATCACCCCATGATTACTAGTCACTTTCCATTGCTAGAAACATTTAGATTTTCTTTTGTGGAGGTGTTTCCTTGCTCCCAGATGGCTTGTAACTCTCCTTAAGGAAAATTTCTTTTCCTCTATACTTTGCTCCGTTTGTGATTTTTCTCCAAGCCCTACCTTCGGTCCTTCTTGCCTTTCGTGACTCCTCCTCATGAAGCACAAGATTATGTTATTATATAAGAGGCAAGGTTTTAGAAATTTGGAGTCCTTTATTGTAAACCCCGTCACTTAAAGATAATAGAACCGGGGAAAGAACCAGTCAACACAAGGGAGAAAATCGAACTGGTTCACGAACTGCAACCGTTGGAATAGGGGCAAATTGGGAAATTTAAAAATCTCGAGTGACCCAAAGAGTAATAAAAACCATGGAAAGAGACTTTGAGGTAAATTGGAAGAGAAAACCAGGCCAGTTCAGGTGAACCAAACCTGAACCGGTTTGAACTATCATTGAACTGATTGCTAAATTCATTTTTCTAGGTGTCTTAAATTATTCAAATTGGGGAATTGAAGCCACCATTGGATAGAGAATAAATTTAGAAAATTTTAATTTAAAAAAAATGGTCGAATAGGCCTGAACCGGCTGGTTTAAGCATTGAACCCGATCGGATCGACCCAGTCCAGTTTGGAACAATGTCGTCTTCTTCCTTCA
The DNA here is from genome assembly GCA_030064425.1 of Trapa bicornis. Taxonomy (NCBI): domain Eukaryota; kingdom Viridiplantae; phylum Streptophyta; class Magnoliopsida; order Myrtales; family Lythraceae; genus Trapa; species Trapa bicornis. The sequence goes on along the minus strand of CM057761.1, from coordinate 7,786,230 downwards.
GATGATAACATTGTTCATTCAATAGATGAATGGACAGCACTAGTGAAGATGAAACGCCTCCATTCAGAGCATTTCAGGTCATGAATGAGCATGACCAAGATGCCAAACGGTTGAACAGAGAGTCCACAAGCTCCATATATAAAGAGCCACTCTCCATTCATCCTCCTCACACCTGAATTCTCCACTCTCTCTCAACTACTCCACTTTTCGGCGAAGCTCGAACTAGAGCTCCAATATGGGTTTTTCTAAGCCTTAGAAGGCGAGGTCACGTTCTTTAGTTTCCGGGAAAAGTCAGCTGCCTGACGGCAATATCTGTTCAATTCGAGGACTACCGGAAAAGCGCTGGCAGAATCAAACAGTGAGAAGTAGCTCTGATGGACCGAAGCTGCCCTATTTTGGCCAAGCTAAAATCGGCCAAATTCAGCCCTCCTCTTGCCAAACCAAGCCCTCCTAACACTCCCATGGCAGCCCCCTTCTGTCATTTCCGATCGACGTTAGAGAGAAAAACTATAAAACTCCACTAACAAAATTCTCCCTCAATCCAGGATGAATTGTATCAATTCTTGATCCTAGGAGTAACTTTAGGACAAGAGCTACCTGCCAAATAGAGAACTTGGACTGTCGCACCTTCGATGGTAAGCTTTTGAAGCTTTCTCTCTCTACGCACAGTTTTCCGACGAAGCTCTGTTTGAGCTCGTTTCAACCTCAATTCATGCTATTCAAAGCTCAATTGAATCGTATGGAAGTGTAGGGATTGATTTATACCTCCAATTGAAGCAATTAACCTTGATTGAATGGTCAATTTGATAAAATCAAATTTAACCAGTTTGAAAGTGGGAATTGGAGGAAATTTTGGAAAATTTGGGAATTTCGTAAAATTGAGAGAACAAATTACAATTTCCCAAAATTAAGGGCCAATTGGCCATGAAAAATATGTTGGAGGACCGATTTTTGAAATAATTAGGGTAAAATTGTCATTTTTGGAAAGTAGGGGCAAAATGGTAATTTTTGAAAGGTTGGGGACCAAATTGGAAATTTGGAAAAATTGAGCCCCTTAAACAATTTTGAGTAAATTGAGGACCCAAAGTGAATTTTTGGAAGTTTTCAGACTCAATTTGAGGAAAAGTTAGCATTAGGGACCTAAAGTCAAGGAAAATGAACTTTAGGGACCTAAGTGCAATTAACTAACAATTTTGAGTCTAGTTGCTCATATGTGAGAAACAAAGGCTATTATGTCGAACTCTAATAGATAAGGGTGCTCAAATTATATAGGAACACGAGAAATCGGAACACCAGCAAGGATAAACTAGCGTGGAAGCGGGAACCTACTAGAGAATGATATATTTTAGTTATTAGGTGAGTGGATTTATTCACATAATACCCGGCTGGGATGATGAGCACTTTAAAAACAAAAAACCACTTATATGTAGGATTTTGACATCACACCCAGTTATAGTGATGTGCGAACTGAGCTAAAACCTACTTACCGGTTGTAAGTAGAGATGATACCCGGTTGGTATGACAGACTTCTTGTAAGAAAAGAGAAACCCGCTTAACGGTTGTAAGGGGAGGTATCATCACACCTAGTTGGTGTGATGTAGTGAAAATGTGTTTTGTCAGAAGTGCTCTCCCCTGACTTGTATGCCAATGCTTAAACGTTTTGGGAGACCTTTACGGGAGCTAAAATAGCTCAGATAGGCTAGAGGCCTCGATTTTTGAACTTGTGGGACTAGATGCCCAATTTTGGAAAATCACGTATAGTGGGCCCAATGTCAATGGGCACGAGTAAGAGCTCATAAACAAACATATAATATGAAAGCCATGAAAATTCTTAATGAAATGGATATGTGTTTTCGCCATGGTACCAAGACAGGACCGACATACTCGATGGACTGGCGGCAGTGCGTTAGGGTCAGATCAATAAACTGGCTTAGACAAAAAGCTGCAGGTCGGGTTGAGGATCGGAGTCGTTGAATCAATGGCACCAACGATAAATGTCTATGTGAAAATTGTTGTTTGTGTATGCACTTGAAGTTCAAGACCATTAAGATGCCCAAGAGGGGTAGTGATGCATCCTAAGGGCTACTAAACAACATGGTGAAGATAAGGGCAGTTTGTCGTGCCAGCAGTTAGGGAAGCTCAATGTAGCTTCATGTGCACGAGAGCAGGGTGGTGTCAGGATGATGACTCTGTCCTCATACGAACATGGAGGTGTATTTCGGGTTTGAGGGTCAGATGTTGCGAATATCCACTCAGACCCAAGGAAGAAGTGGACGGGCTTCTATTTTAGTGGATGGTAAAGTCGCTCCGAGCCACAAGTGGGTGCAGTTTGCTCTGCGAATGTGTGATCCCTTCCTGATGAAGGGTATGTGTTGGCTATTAAACACACCTAATATGGAAAATGAGGGAAAAGCATTTTGAAAACCAGAATTTGAGGAAAGAATATTCTTAAAGGAATAAGGAGCTTGGCGCACTCCAATTAAAGTTGTTTTATTTATAAAAACTCACTCCCAACACCCATTCACTGAGTTATAGAAACTCAACCCTCTTTTATATCCATTTTTAGGAGCAGAGAAAATGATTAAGGAAAATACCTGTATCTACCCTTTGTCAGGTATGCTTAAAAGTTATTTTAAGCTCGCATTTTTATTGATTTATGTTATTTTAGGGAACAAGGTTAAAGTACGCCTGACTCCTCTTAATTAAAGAAAGGGGGAAACCCCTCTTAAACCAAGGGAGCGACGGGTTGATCACAGGGATCCGACCGAACTGGGTTGGGGTGTGACAACTTGAGTGGCATCAGAGCCATGTTCCCTTGAAAGCATTATCAATACTATGCCTTAACACTAACAGAAACTTAATTACCGTGTAGGAAGGAGAGTTCATAGAAATTTCACCATGAAATCCAAACCCCCACATGAAATCATGGAAAAGATGCATACCTCTAGAGAGGTAGCCATTGAACGATCCTTGGAGGGTAATAAGAGAGTGCCCAATGACATGGTCGAAGATTATAGGAAACTCGTTGGAGCCCGATTCGAGCTAGAAGGCATCACCTATCCTCCTCCAAGGTAGGAAGAACCTATCCCTCCTCCAAGGAGCCCAACACCACCTCCAACCCCACAACAACCAAAAAGGACTCCCACTAAGAAGGAGACCTGGGATAACTATTGGGATGCCTACGCCACCTTTATGAAAGTCCACCAAGTACTCCCACCTGCTTAATCCAACTTCACTCATTCTCAATGGATGAAGTGGACATATGAGTGTGAGGCCGAGGTGTTTAGAAGGTACGAACTTAAGGCCATGCATGATGTTCATCCTATAAAGAAAATCAAAAGGGAATATGGATGGACTTCAACCTGTTCATCAAAGCCTTCGAACCGTGAATCCCACAACCGTTTAGAGGCAAACTTTTGACCTATAACCATAAGGGACTAGGAAGTAGTAAATTCCTGTAATAAGCTGAGTATGGCAAGAAAACTATCTCTTGGAATGAATGAAAGTTCAGTTTTCCTTGATTAAAATTTAATCTCCTTGATAATGACAAGTACAACTAACAGAAATGAAAGTATACCAATAATGATCGGGGTAATAGATGGAGAAAAGATCACCTAAGGAAGAAAACTACGGGTCACTTCTAGTTAACCCAAAACTTATAGATAGCTACAAAAACCAGGAGTATGGAGTAATAAGGCAACAAAACTGGGAAAGAAATTCTAGAGGAGTCTGCCTAGAGTTGACCAGGAAGGACATACCCCAACTAAGGGAAGGAAGAAGAAGAGTGTGAAGTTCAGTGTAAAGGAAGTAAGTATCAAAAGGTGTAGGAGTAGTAAAAGCCTAAGGACCATAAGGAGTTAAGGAAGAACCCCTATATATAAAAGTTAGGAAACCAAGAAGAATTGGGCTGCCCCAAGGGAAACCCATGGAATGGAAGCTGACCAAGAGGAAAGTAAGGAAGAAGTAGGAGCACAGAAGGTGCTAAGCCACTTTAGGATAAGACAAGGAGCGAAGAGGAAAAGAAGTATGATAGGAAGAGAACCCGGAGGGATATACAAGTACCCTTGAAAGAGTTAGTGATAGGGATGACACAACTATTAGGAACTCACTGACAATCAAGAGCTCCTCAAAGAAGGATAAAGATAGGAGTTGGAACCATGGAAAGAGAAATTCCAAGCTAAGTAACCGACAAATGAACCATAAGAGGCTTGAACCCAAATAAGGAAGCATATTAAAGGGCATATGTGGTTAAGGACGTACCTGGATGGCCAGGTGTGACATGCTCTGGAAGAGTAGAGAAGAAAATAGGGATTTGAGATGAACCTAGCTAAAGGAAATAACTAATAACAACAAGATAGTCAAGGAGAATAAATGACACCTTAAGAAGGATTGGGAAGTAGTAAGGAACTACACCCTAAATAGGACAATGGGATGGATATTAAGGACAATAAAACTTAAGAGACAACTATCTCAAAATAATTAAACTATGAGGATAATATGAGTGAGATAGTTAACGAACTGACCCTCGTGAAGGTAAAAAACTCTAGTAAAAAAAAAGGTAGAAAGACCAAAAATCTTTGGGAAATAAGGATGAAGGAAAACCTTAAAGAGATTAATGGCTAATATAAGATTTATGACCAAAAGCCACGAGAAGAGTAAGTAAGCCTTCTGCAGGATGATCAAGAGATCTTGAAACAAAGAGAATGTGAACTCTCCCTAAAAGAAATAGATGAGTACTAGGAACAAGTGAGAATGAAGATGAGGTATAAAAGAAGTACACGTAAGGTTTCAAGAGTAAAGGTAAGTAGGAGAGGATGGAATCAAAGAATGTCAATTAAGGTTAGATGTTCTCAATGGAAAAACTAGAAGAGAATTCCGAGAGAAAAGAGTATAAAACCTACCAAGGAAGGAAACCTTGGAAAGACATACGTATCCCAATTAAGAGGTAATGGAACCAATAGAAGTGAAAAGAAGATAAGCTCATCAAAGATATGCTGGTTGAGATAGAAAGATTGAGTACAAAAGATGTCATACGAGTAATAAAGGGGTGTACTAACCATAAAAAGGAAATAGAGGAAAACACATCTAAGAACCCTTGGAAAAGTAAGCCCTTCAGTTAAGAAGTGATTAAAGTAAATGATCACTAACATCAAGACAGGTGGTGGTTTACGCTCAATTGATGGAACCTAAAGAGAGGATGGTTAGGCATAGTATGGAGTACATGGAATAAGACCGATAATCGGAAGTGTCTCAAGTAAGGAATAAGGGATGAAATAGAAATTTTTAGATGGAGAAGGATTCAAAGCGGGCAAATGCCCCAATATAGAAAGGGGTGTGAGAAAATAAAGAAAGAAATCTTCAAGGAATGGTAAGAAGGTTGAGCATGTAGCTCCTAAGGTGAAAGTCTCTATTGTGAGGGAAACAGTAGAGAACAAAACCATAAGGAGAGAATTCCCTAAACAAAGTAATTGACACATAGACTGAAAGGGATTAACTCGGAATAAAGAATCATGAAATTGTCACAAGTGAATAAGAGTGGATTAAGAAAAGGGAAAGTCCTTGAGGAAAGGATGCCACTGGAAATGAGGGAGGATGTAAGAAGGGAAGAATCCCAGTGTATCAGTGAGTCATCAAGAGATCCAATGATTAGAATCAGAAAGACCTAATAAAGAAGTTGGGAAGGGACGAGTAAGTAAGAAAAACCAACACAATTATGTAAGACATGACAACAAAGGCAAGATGGATTATTGGATAACGGTGGAGGTAGTTGAGAAATACTACCGGACGAAAAGAGGGACGAAGTTATACGATCCCCAAAAGGTAGATGGTTGATAACAACCATTAATGAAGTGTTTTAATATTTTAAAGCCCAAAGATAGATTCTAGAGCAAGTCGTGTTGTAAGGGACATGACTCAAGTGAGGAAGAGTTAGTTGGTTAACCCAAATAGGGTTAAACATTAAATTTGGACCGAAGTTGTAATAAACAACGGATAAGGGAAGGATCAAAATAGGATGAAAAGGTAATAACACTGAAACTCGTGAAAGCAAGTATGTATCACTCGAAAGGACATCGAGCTAAGGGTCTCCACAATAAAGAGAATAACTAAACACGGGAATGATTGGACATCTTGGAACTCCCAATATTGAAATCTTAAGTAAGAACCTTAAGGGGAAGAATCTTGCCCTAAGCAAAGGAAGATGTGAAACTAAGGATATACCATTGAACTTGTAGGTAAGACATGCTTAGCTATGATAAACTCCATGGAATGAGTAAGCAATGGAAAGGAAAAGAAATTCCTTAAGTGCGCATTATAAAGGGGCTAATTGAAAACAACCGAAGTGTTAGCATGTCAAGCAAACTCCAAGTTGACATCAAGGGAAGTAATTTCCAATGCAAAGGATGCCGAATAAGTTTTGGGGACAAAACTCCTAAAAGGATGGGAGAGTTGTAAACCCCATCACTTAAAGATAAGAAAACAAGGGAAAGAACCGATCAACCTAAGGGAGAAAACTGAATCGGTTCACGAACTGCAACAGTTGGAGAAAGGGCAAATTGGAAAATTTACTAATCCCATGTGACCTAAAGAGTCCAAAAAACTATGGAAAGGGACTTTGGGATAAATTGGAAGAGAAAACCAGGCCGGTTCAAGTGAACCAGCCCTAAACCAGATTGAACCGATTTGGACCAGTTTAAACCATCATTGAACCGATTATTAAATTCATTTTTCTAAGTGGGTTAAAATATTCAAATTGACAAATTGAAGCCACCATTGGATAGAGAATGAATTTAGAAAATTTTAGTTTTGAAAAACTTAGTCGAATTAAGCCTGAACCGGCCAGTTTAAGCATTGAACCCGGTCCAGTCTGATTTGGAATTGTGTCTTAGAAGACGACACTGTTCATTCAACGGATGAATGGACAACACCAACGAAGATGAAACGCCTCTGTTCAGGGCATTTCAGGTCATGACTGAGCTTGACCAAGATGCCAAACGGTTGGGCAGAAAGTCCTCGAGCTCCCCATATAAAGAGCCCATCTCCATTCATCCTCCTCACACCCAAAATCTCCACTCTCTCTCTCAATTGCTCCTTTTTTCGGTGAAGCTTGAACTAGAGCTTCGACATAGGAGTTTTTTTGAGCCTTAGAAGGCGAGGTTGGGTACTTTAGTTTCCAAGAGAAGTCAGCTACCTAACAACAATCTCTGTTTGACCTAAGGACCATTGGAGAAGCGCCGACGGAATTAAATAGTGAAGTAACTCCAATGGACTGAAGATGCCCTATTTCGGTCAAATTGAAATCGACTAAATTCAGCCCTCCTCTAGCCAAACCAAGCCCTCCCAACACTCACACGGCCCCTCACATGACCGTAATAGAGCTGAAAGTTAAGCCAATTTGGCCCCCCTGTCATTTTCAGTGGGCATTAGAGAGAGAAATTGCAAAACTTCATTGACAGAATTCTCAATCAACCCGGGGTGAATTGTATTGATTCTTGATCCTAGGAGGAACCTCAGGACGAGAGCTACCTACCTAGATAGAGAGTTCAAACCATCGTAACTCCGACGGTAAGCTTTCGAAGCTTTCTCTCTCTACGTATAGTTTTTCCGCGAAGCTCTGTTTGAGCTCATTTCAGCCTCAATTCATGTGATTAAAAGCTCAATTGAATCATATGGAAGTGTAGGAACTGATTTACACTTCCAATTGAAGCAATTAACCCTAATTGAATGGTAAATTTGATGAAATCAAATTTAGCCAGTTTGAAAGGGAGAAATTGGGGGAAATTTTGGAAAATTTTGGGATTTCGTAAAATTGAGGGAACAAATTGGAATTTCCTAAAATTTAGGGCCAATTGGCCATAAAAAAGATGTTGGAGGACTAATTGGTCAATTTTTGAAATAATTGGGGTCAAATTGCCATTTTTGTAAAGTAGGAGCAAAATGGTAATTTTTGAAAAGTTGGTGACCAAATTGAAAATTTGGGAAATTTGAGCCCCTTAAACAATTTTGAGTAAATTGAGAACCCAAAGTGAATTCTTGGAAGTTTCAGTACTCAATTTGGGGAAAAGTTAGTATTAGGGACCTAAAGTAAAGAAAATGAACTTTAGGGACCTAAGTGCATTTAACTAACAATTTTGAGCCTTGTCGCTCATCTGTGAGAAACGAAGGTAATTATGTTGAACTCTAATAGATAAGGATGCTCAAATCGTATAGGAACACGAGAGACTGAAACACCAGCAAAGATAAGCTAGCATGGAAGTGGGAACCGACTGGAGAAGGATACACTTCAGTTATCGGGTGAGTGGGTTGATACACATCATACCCGGTTGTGATGTTGAGCACTTTAGAAACAAAAAACCACTTATATGTGGGATTTTGACATCACACCCGGTTGGAGTGATGTGCAAACTGAGCTAAAAACTACTTATCAGTTGTAAGTAGAGATCATACCCGGTAAGTATGACGGACTTCCTCGAAGGAAGGAGAAACTCGCTTACAATCGGTATCTCCTACACACCCAATTCATATGATGTATTGAAAATGTGTTTTGTCAGAAGTGCTCTCCCCTGACTTGTGTGCCAATGCTTAAACTTTTTGGGAAACTTTCTTGCTGGGAGCTAGAACAACTCAAATAAGCTAGAGGCCTTAGTTTTTGAACTTGTGGGGATAAATGCCCGATTTTGGAAAATCATGTACAATGGGCCCAAGGCCAGTGGGCATGAGCAGGAGCTCGTAAACAAACATATGATATGAAAGCCTTGAAAACTCTTAATGAAATGGATATGTGTTTTCTTCATGGTACCAAGATTGGACTGACATACTAGATGGACTAGCAACAGTGCGTTAGGGCCAGGTCGACAAACCGACCTAGACAAACAAGTGCAGGTCGGGTTGAGGGTCAGGGCCATTGGACCAGTGACACCAAAGATAAATGGATATGTGAAAATTATTTTTTGTGCATGCACTTGAGGTTCATGACCATTAAGATGCCCAAGAGGGGTAGTGATGCATCCTAAGGGCTATTGGACAACATGGTGGAGATGAGGACAGTTTGTCGTACCAGCAATCAAGGATGTTAGGGTGGGGTTGGGATGAGGTCTCTGTCCTCATACAGACATGGAGTTGTATTTCACATTTGAGGGTCGGATATCGCAAACATCCACTCAAACTCAGGGTAGAAGTGGACGGGCTTCTATCTTGGTGATCGATAAAGTCACAAGTGGGTGCAGTGGACGAACTGCCCTATGAATGTGTGATCCCTTCTTGATGAAGGGCGTGTGTTGACTGTTAAACACGCCTAATGTGGAAAATGAGGAAAAAGGATTTTGAAAACCAGAATTTGAGGAAAGAATATTCTTAAAGCAATAAGGAGTTTGGCACACTCTGATTGAAACTGTTTTATTTATGAAAACTCACTCCCAACACCCATTCACTGAGTTGTAGAAACTCATCCCTCTTTTATATCTCTTTTCAAGAGTAGAAAAAATGACCAAGGAAAACACCCATATATACCCTTTGTCAGGTATGCTTAAAAGTTATTTTAAGCTCTCATTTTTATTGATTTATGTTATTCTAAAGAGCAAGGTTAAAGTACGTCTGGCTCCTCTTGATTAAAGAAAGGGGGAAACCCCTCTTAAACCAAGGGATCGGTGGGTTGATCATGGGGATACGACCAAACCGGGTTGGAGCATGACATTTATTAATTGATAAGGAATATAATATGTCTGGGCTTTGTCCCCAAGGATGGAGATATTTACAATGAACGGTGAGTACTATCTACTACACTAGGGTCTTGACGATTCTTCTCCTTGGTGAGGTTGAAATCTCTAGTTGAGGTTGTGGTTCTTGGGGTGGCCTTCTGCCTTCTGTCCCTTTGGTCCATGGTAGTCGGCGTGGTTCTTAGGAGGTATTGCCCTAAATCCATGGGGTGTGGGACAGTCCTTCATCTTATGTCCTATTCCTATAACGGTTTATCTTAGTACCTGTCCTTAGTAGTGTGGGCACTTTCTTATGTAGTGTCCCTATTGTCCACACATGTAGCAAGTCATTTACTTGTGTGGACCTTTGTGGTTCCTCCAATACTTTGAGCATTAGGGAGCCTTTATAGGGGATTGCTAGTAGTTCTGTGCTTTGTCGTCCTTGAGCCCGATCACCTTGATGGTTTTCTTATCGTGTCTTCCTTACCCAATAATTACTCCAAGAGTTCTCCTAGACTCCTTAGTCCCCTGGTTCATTTCCTTATTTGGGATGGGATTCATCCTGATCTCCATGGTGTCTAGGGTAATGCAGGTTTGTTTGGTTACTTCTCTTGGGGCAATCTTCCTACAGCCAAGGCACAAGATCACATCAATTTTGAGAGACAGGGTTTTAGGAATTTAGAGTTCTTCATTAATGGAGAAGAAGTACAGTACGTTGGGGTTTTAGCCCTATTATAAAAAGGTGGTCACTAAGTAGATTGGGAGCTATTGGTTTCTTGATAAGTGTCTTCCTTGGTAAGGTTATAAGCCCTTGTTGGCGTTCCTGGCTTCAGGCTTGGCTCCCTTCGTACTTGGGGCTGTGACCCCAACAGGTCCTCACACCATACTCCTTGGTGTTATTGGATACTTCCCCATAATGTCTCTTGGTCCTTTGGGACTTCTACTATACCTCAGGCATTGGAGTGCTGCTAGGGTTGTCTTCCTATGAAGATAGAGTGTTGGGTGGTGTTGGTGACGTTAGTGCAAGTTTTCTTGGTTACTCTCTTGGGAGCCATCTGAAAATTTTTAAAATTTTGTCTTAATTCTTATGTTATATAATCTTGATAATGTATTCGAGGAAATAGGTTCTAATACCACTCTAGTTGTCATGCTCCAACCCAGTTAGGTCAGATCCTCATGAGCAACCTGCCACTCCCTTTGGTTCAAGAGGGTTTCACCCCCTTCTAAAACGCGAGGAGTCAGGTGTCCTTTTTTTCCCTATTTTTCCTAGAATAGCATTATAAAAAACTCAATATATTTAGAATTTACATACCAATCTTAGGGTTCAATTGTGGAGGGGCCTTTAAAGTTAGTCTTCCATTCTCTTGAAAAGGGTTAAAGGGAGACAGTGAGTTTACACAACTCAGTGAGCGTGTGTTGGGAGCAAGTTTTCAAAAACATGCTTAGTTTATCAAAACCATTGTTAAGGTTTACCATTCCTATTCAAGGATTTTCTCAAATCACAAATCTCATAACTTTTTCCATTTTCATATTATGTGTGTTTAGCTCTCTTAGCACATCCCCTTACCTTAGGAGGCGTTTAGCAAATAAACACACACCCTTCATTAGGAAGGGTACAAACATTCGTAGGGCAGTCCTAGATTGCACCCACTTGGGGATCAGTGTGACTTTGTTGTCCACCGAGATACAAGTCCCATACTTCTACCATGAGTTTGAGTGGACGTCCCAAACGTCCAACCCCTAGACCTGAATTCCACTTCGTGCTTGTATGAGGACGGAGACCTCATCCTGACCCCACACTGGTCTTATTTGCAAAAAGCTCCTAGAGCTTCATGACTAACTAGCACGACGAATTGCCCTTATCTCCACCATGTCGTCCAACAGCCCTTGGAACCTATCACTACCACATAAGGCATCTTGATGGTCACGTATCCACGAGTGCATGCACAAAGAATCATTATTTTCATGATTAAGCCATTCTCTTTCATGCCAACGGTCCAACGGCCCCGACACTTAACCCGACCTACAGCTGTTTGTCTAGGCTGGTCCATCGAGAATTGTCGGTCCTAACTCGATACCATGGCGAATCACACAATCATTTTCCATTTTAAATAGGAGATTTCATGGCTCTTACTAATCATCTTTGTTTATGGACTTCAGCTTGTGCCCACTAGCCTTGGGCCCACTGTATGTGTTTTTCCAAAACTAGGCCTTGAGCCCTATGAATTCAAAAATTGAGGCCTTGTCAGTCTTGTTAGAGCTGCTTTAGCTCCCGTCAAGGTCACCCAAATTGTTTAAGCAGTTGTCACACAGTTAGGGGAGAACACTTCTGACAAAAATTCTCTTTTAATTCATTACACCAATCGAGTGTGATGACGGATCCGCTTACCACCGATATGCGGGTTTCTCCTTTCCTTAAGGAAACTCATCATACCAACCGGGTATGATGTTTGTTTAATTGTACTCACAACCAATAAGTAGGTTTTTAGCCTTTAAAATAGTGCTTATCATCCCAACCGGCCACTCACCCGTTGACTATGACGTGTTCATCCCCAGTCAGTTTCCTAGTCCACGCTAGCTCTCTCTTTCTTGCGTTCAATCCAAAGTGTCCCTACACAGTTTGGGTATCATTATTAATGAGGGTTCGGTATGACAACCTTCATTTTCTCATGTATGAGCGACTATGCCCAAATCTTTGGTTTATTGCACTTAGGTCCCTAAAGTTCATGTTTCTTGACTTTAGGTCCATAATGCTAACTTTTCCCCAAATCGAGTCCCGATGGTTCCAATATACTCCTTGGGTCCTCAATTTTACTTAAATTGTGTAAGGGACTCAAGTTTTCCAAATTCTCAATTTGGTCCCCAATTTTTCAAAAATTACGGTTTTGCCCCTACTTTCCAAAGTAGCCAATTGACCTTCAATTTTGAAAAATTATACTGAGGTCCCTCAATTTTGTGAACTCCCCAATTTCCCCCAATTACTACCCCCTTTACTAACCAAATTTGATTTCTTCAAATTGGCTGTTCAATTGGGGTTAACTGCTCCAATTGATGGCATGGATCAATTTTTACACTTCCATATAATCAAATGGAGCTTTGAATTGGAAACAAGCTCAAACAGAGCTTCGCCGAAAACCTAGTAGTAGAGAGAGAAAGCTTCATAAGCCTACCGTCGAAGGTGTGACGGTCCGAGCTTTTGATTTGAGGAGGTATCTCTCGTCCTTAGGGTTCTCCATGGATCAAGAATTGTGACAATCGAAGTCCATATGTATCATGCCCCGACCCGGTTTGGTCGGATCCCCGTAAACAACCCGCCACTTTCCCAGTTTATTAAAGGGTTTCCCCTTATTATAATCCATAAAGAGTAAGGCGTCCTTTAAACCTGCACCATTTCTGCGAATAGCATAATCAAAACTGCATGAAATTTTAAACTTTACATACCTGTCTTACAGGCATCTTAGTTGATGGTCTTTCAAGGTAGGCTTTCCAGGATTTCCTGAAAGGGATATAAGGGAGGGGGTGAGTACGACTACTCAGTGAATGGGTTTTCAAAGGTATACTTTTAACTTTTAAGAAAAACATTTATATAGAGTGTGTCTGACTCCTTTCTTTTCAAAAATTCCCTTCATTTAAAAATTTGGGTTTTTCCATTATTTCTTAGTTACCGGTGTGTCATCACCCAACACACATCCTTCATCATGAAGGTTACATACATTTGCAAGTCAGTATCACTACTGAACCCGCTAGTGGCTTCGGAGCGACTTTTCCTGCCACCCGGATAGAAGTACAACCACTTCTACCCTGGGAATGAGTGGATGTACGTGACATCCGACCCATAATCCCGAAATCACTTCTTCATGTCCGTATGAGGACAAAGACCTCATTCTGTCCCCACCCCGGTCTCATGCGCTTGGTGCTACTCCAGATTTCGCACAGACACCTGGAACGATGAACTGCCCTTATAGCCACCAGGTCGTCTAGTGCCCTTAGGACACATCACTACCCCTAATGGGCGTCTTGATGATCCCGTAATCATAGTTCATGCACAAACAATATTTTCTTATCAGGCCATGTAATATGTGGTGCCACTGGTCCAACGGCCCCGACTCTCAACTCAACTCGTAGTTGTTTGTCTTAACTAGTCCGTCGACCTGTCATGTTGTACTACCGCTAGTTAACTGAGCATGTCGGTCCTATCTTGGTACAATGGCCAAACAATTCACTTATTAAGTTTTATGGCACATATATCATGTTCATTTATGAGCTTCTGCTCATGCCAATTGGCCTTGGGCCCACTGTACGAGATTTTCAAAAAATTGGGCATTCTAGCCCGCAAGTTCCAAATCGAGGCCCCCAGCCTATAAGAGCTATTCAAGCTCCCGTCAAGAAGGTCTCCCAAATAGTTTAAGCATTGACACACAGTTAGGGGAGAACACTTCTGACAAAATAGGTTTTCACTGTCCATTATACCAACCGGTATAAGGACATCTCCGTTCATAACCGATGAACGGGTTTTCAACTTCCTTCGAGGAAGTTTCATCATACCAACCGGGTATGATCTACTTACAACCGATAAGTAGTTTTTCCGCATAGTTTTCACATCACTTTCTCTAAGTGGAGATGATTAAAATACCACTAAATAGTGGATTTTTATACCGAGGTACTTATCATTCCCTACCGGGTATGACATAAAATTTCCACTCACAACCGGTAAGTGGTTTTTATCTTTAAGTTGTGCTCATCATCCCAACCGGGTATGATGTTAGTAAACCCACTCACCCGTTAATGCCGTGAATTCCATTAGACTGGTTCTTTATATTCATGCGAGCTTGTCCTTGCTGGCGTTCCCGGTATTTCGCATTCTTACATGATATGAACAACCTTGTTCATTATTACTCGGCATAACAGCCTTCATTCATTTCAAATTAATGAGAAAACCCAAACTTTTAGTTATTCGCAATTAGGTCCCTAAAGTTATTTCTCTTTAACTTTAAGTCCCTAATGTCGATTTTTCCTCAAATTGAGTCCCGTAACTTTTAAAATTTATCCTGGGACCTCAAATTATTCAATTTCACCAAAAAGGGGTTTAATTTCCCAAATTTCCAATTTTGTTCACCAATTTTTCCAAAATTACCATTTTGCCCTTCTTTTACAAAAATGGTAAGTTTTGCCCCAAAAATTCTAAAATTCCTCAATTGGTCCTCCAACATTATTTTCATGCCCAATTGACCCTCAATTTCATAAAATTATATTTTTGCCCTTTGAATTTCGAAAATCCACAAATTTTCCCCTAATTTCAACTCTTCAACACTACCGAATTTGATTTCATCAAATTGACCGATCAAACACTTCTAATTATTGAAATTGGAGTTGAAATTAAGTTCCTGCATGTTCATACAATTCTAAGAAACTTTGAATCGCAGATTTTAACGTTGGAATGATCTCAAACGGAGCTTCGCCGGAAAATAGACTATAGAGAGAGAAAGCTTCGATTACTCACCGGTGAAGGCACGACGGTTCGAGCTTTCGATCTGGGCAGATAGGTCTCATCCTGAGGTTCATTCTAGAATCAAGAATTGCATCAATTGATGCGGAATTGGATTAGAATTTCATCATTGAAATTCGGTCGACTCTCTCTCTAGCACCGATCTTCCAATTGTAAAGGGGAGCCGAATTGGCTTACCTTTCAGTCCTAATTCTGTCGTGGAAAGGCTGAGAAAGTGTTGGGAGGGCTTCGTTTGGCCTGAGGAGGGCTTGAAATGGCCGATTTCAGCTTGGCCGAAATAGGGCGGCTTCGGTCCGCCGGAGTTGCTTCACTATTCCATCATGTCGGCGCTTCTCCAACGATTCTTGGATTGACTGGAGCTTGCTATCAGATAGTTGTCTTCTCCCCGGTTCTAAAGAGCCCGACCTTTGTTTAAGTCGAAGCTCTGGTTCGAGATTTACCGGGAAATGGAGCAGTAGAGAGAGAGAAAAGTGTTCAGGTGTGAGAAGAATGAAATGGGATGACCTCTTTATATAGGCATAAAACCCATGTATTAAATGGGCGAGTTTTATTACTAGTATTAATATTGCCATAAATTATTGGTATTAATTCCAATAATTTAATTTCGGTATTAATTCTAATAATTTAATTTTGGTATTAAATTATTTATATTAATTCCAATAATTTAATTTAGGTATTAAATTATTGGTATTAATTACAATAATTAAATATATATTAATTTATGGTTATTTATGATAAGGCGTACATAAAAATTTTTTACCGAAATTTTAGGTTACAAAAAAAAATTTATACTTCCTAGGAGGTCACCCATCCTAGGTATTAAATTATTGGTATTAATTACAATAATTAAATATATATTAATTTATGGTTATTTATGATAAGGCGTACATAAAAATTTTTTATCGAAATTTCAGGTTACAAAAAAAAATTTATACTTCCTAGGAGGTCACCCATCCTCACACTACTCTCGGGTAAGCATGCTTAACTTTGAAGTTCTTATAAAATCTAGTTCACCTTAACCAATTTGGTTTTTGTTTTCTAAAGTTTCTTAAATTTTTTTCCAAGGTTTAATGAACCCTTTAAATCACCCGTAAGTTGTAAATTTTCATATTGCGTGTTCTCAAATGTAAACCGGTTCGATTTTCTTACTCGGTTTGACCGATTCTTTTCCCAGTTTTTCTTAACTCAAAAGTGCGAGGTTTACAATATGAATGGGAATTTCGTTAGTGAAATTTGACACTTTCTCTCTCTAGTTTCAAATCTACAACGATGGAGGATGGCCAAATTGGCATACCTTTCACCTTTGTGGAGGTCGTGTGAAGGCCATGAGGACTTTGGGGAGGCTTGGTTTGGCCGAAGGAGGTCTAAATTTGGCCAATTCAGCTCAACCAAAATAGGACAGCTTCAAATTGTCGAAGCTGCTTCAGTGTTTGATTCCGTCGGTGCTTCTTCAGCGATCCTTGGGTTGAAGGGAGGTTGTTGTAAAGTAGCTGACTTCCCTGGAGTTTGTAGGACCCGACCTTGCCTTTTGAGGTTGAGAAAAGTGCCCAACTCAAAGCTCTGGTTTGAGCATAGCCAGAAAATGGAGAACTTCGGAGGAGGAGATGATTTGAGATGTGTGGAGGGTGAATGGAGGGAAGCTCTTTATATAGTGAGCTCAAGAACCCTCTGCCCTACCATATTCCATATTGGTCGAGCTTATCCTCTTCAGAAAATGCCCAAATTGAAGGGAATATTCCCTCGTTGAAGAAGGAAAGTTTTTCTGCCATATGAACAGTGTTGTCAACCCAAAGTAGAAGACGACACTATTTTGAACCGGATCGAACCTATAAACCTTGCCCCTTCAAGATAAGAAAACCCGGGAAAGAACCGGTCAAAACAAGGAGAAAGAACCAAACTGGTTCACAAACCCCAATCGATAGAGAAAGGGCAAATTAGAAAATTTACAACTCCTGAGTGACCCAAAGTGTCATAAAAACATTGGAAAGGGGCTTTAGGACAATTTGGGAAAGAAAACTAGACTGGTTCAGGTGAATCGGATCCGAACTAGATTGAACCGATTTGAACCACTATTGAACAAAATGCTAAATTCATTTTTCTAGGTGGCTTAAAAATTTTAAATTGAAGAATTAGGCCACCATTGGATAGAGAATGGATTTAGATGAATTTAGAAATTATTAATTTTGAAAAACTCAGTCGAATCGTACCTGAACCGGTCAGTTTAATTGTTGAACCTGGTTCGGACCGGTCTAGACCGATTCGAAACAGTGTCGTCTTCTTCCTACAAATGATAGCACTATTCACTTACTGGAAAATTGAGCAGCGCCGACGAAGATGAAAAGTCTCCAGCCAAAGAGTTTCAAGCAATGAATGACCTCCATTAAGGTGCCAATCGGACGACCAAGAAGTCCCCGAGCTTCCTATATAAAGAGCTCCTCGTCATTCATCATTCTCACACCTAAAAACTCCACTCTCTCCCTACTGCTCCATTTCCCGATGAAGCTCAAACCATAGCTATGACTTGGACATTTTTCTGAGCCAAAGAAAGTTAGGTCAAGTTCTTTAGATTTGGGGAGAAGTTAGTTACACGACGGTAGTCTGCATTTGCTCTGAGGATCATCGGAGAAACGCCGGCGTGATAGAACAGTGAAGTAGCTTCGACGGACCGAAGCTGCCCTATCTCGGTTGAGCTAAAAACAGCCAATTCGATCCCTTCTCAAGCCAAACCAAGCTCCCACAACACTTTCACAACCCTTATACGACTAAATTAGAGTTGAAAGGTAAGCCAATTTGGCTCCCCTATGTAATTTCCATTCATTGTTAGAGAGAATCGATGAAACTTCATGGACCAAATTCTCCCTCAATTTGGCATGAATTGATGTGATTCTTGATCCTAGGAGGAACCTCAAGACAAGAGCTATCTCCATAGATCGAAAGATTGGACTGCCGCACCTCCGACAGTAAGCTTTCGAAGCTTTTTCTCTCTAAGTTCAATTTTTCGACGAAGCTCCGTTTGAGTTCAATTCAAATCCAAATGACGCGATCCAAAGTTCCATTGAATCGTGTGGGAGTGTAGGAACTCAATTTTATCTAAAATTTAATTAACCTCGATTGAATGGAAAATTTGATGAAATCAAATTCGATCAGGTTGAAAGGGGGTAATTGGGGGAATATTTTGGGAGAAATTGGGGATTTCAAAATTTTGAGGGACTAAAGTGCAATTTTCCAAAATTGAGGGCCAATTGGGCATGTAAAAGATGTTGGAGGACAAATTGGTCAATATTTAGAATTATTGGGGTGAAATTTACCATTTTTGAAAAGTAGGGGCAAAATGGTAATTTTGGAAAAGTTGGGGACCAAATTGAGAATTTGGGAAACCTGAACCCCTTTTCGTGATTTTGAATAAATTAAGGTCCCAAAGTGAATTTTAGAAGTTTTGGGACTCAATTTGGGGAAAATTGGCATTAGGGACATAAAGTTAAATAAAAATAACTTTAGGGACCTAAAGTTAAAGAAAAAGAACTTTAGGGACCTAATTGCAAATAATTGAAAAGTTTGGCTATTTTATTCATTCATGATAAATGAAGGCTATTAGGCCAAGGGATAATGAATAAGGATGTTCATATCGTGTAGGAACACAAAGTACCGGGAACGCCAGCCAAAACAAGCTCGCGTAGAGGCAAAAAGCTAGATAGTTCGGAGGCCTCATTTTGGAACTTGGGGGCTAATATGCCCAATTTTGAAAATCTCGTACAGTGTGTCCAAGGCCAATTGGCATGAGCAAGAGCTCGTAAACAAACGTGAGTTTATGCCATGAAAATTTTAAATGAATGATATGTTTGGCCATGGTACCAAGACAAGACCGACATACTCGATGGACTAGCGGTAGTGCAGCAAGACAGGTCGACGGATCAGTCGAGACAAACAGCTGGAGGTCGAGTTAAGGGTTGGGGCCATTGGACCAGTGGCACCAAAGATTAAATGGCTTGTGAGGAAAATTGTTGTTTTGTGCATACACTGAGGTATGGGACCTTTAAGACACCCAAGAGGGGTAGTGATGCGCCCTAGGGGCTACTGGATGACATGGTGGAGATAAGGGCAGATTGTCGTACTAGCAGTTAGGGAAGCTCGACGTAGCTTCTTGCACATGAGACTGGGGTGGGGTCGAGATGAGTTCTCTGTCCTCATACGGACATGGAGTTTCTTTACAGGATTGAGGATCAGATGTCACGTACATCCAATCATTCTTAGGGTAGAAGTGGACGGGCATCTATCTAGTTGGCTGGTAAAGTTGCTCTAACGCCACAAGTGGGTGCTGCCCTGCGAATGTGTGATCCCTTCACGATGAAGCACGTGTGTTGATTATTAAACACACCGACTGTGATTAATGAGGAAATGATGATTTTGAAAACCAAGAAATTGAGAAAATGGTTTTAAGAAAATAAGGAGTCTGGCACACTCCAATTAAAACTATTTTTTTGAAAGTCAAGTTTTAAACCCCCATTCACTGAGTCGTTGAACTCACCCCTCCCTTATACCCCATTTCAGGTAACCAAGGGAAAAGCCTACCTTAAAGACCTCGAGTTAGCTACACCTACAAGACAGGTATGTAAGCTTAAAATTTCATGTAGTTTTGATTAATGTTATTCCAGGAAAGGTACAGGTTTAAAGGACACCTTACTGCTCACGGTTTAAAGAAGGGAAAACCCTAAATAAACCGGGAGAGTGGCGGGTTGCTCACAGGGATCCAAACAAACTGGGTCAGGGCATGATAGAACCAATCTGACAGGGTTCAATGGCAAAAATCGATCGGTTTAGGCCTGATTCGACTGGTTTTCTCAAAATTAAAAGTTTCTAAATTTGTTTAAATTCATTTTCTATATAATGGTGGCCTCATTTTTCCAAAATGAGATTTTTAAGCCACCTAGAAAAATAAATTAAGAAACTGGTTCATCCTTGGTTCAACCTCGTTCAATCCAATTCAATCCGGTTCAGGTCTGGTACACCCTGAACTGGTCTGGTTTCCCCATCCAATTTACTTCATGTTTCTTCCCCAAGATTTTCATGACTTTTTGGTCACTTGGGATTTTCCCATTTCCCATTTTAACCCCTCTTTATCATTCTCGATTCCTTGAGTGGTTCAGTTTTCTCATTAAATTGATCGATTCTTTCCATGTTTTCCTTGATGTGAGATGGTGAATTTCACAACACTATTTTGCGTGTGTGAGCTTCGCACGTGTGGAAGTGCCACGTGGAGCCTCGTGATTGGCTGGCTTGGCTAATGCAGCGTCCCAGTCTGCAGCCTAGTCAGCCTTTGACACGCTGACAGGATAAGTGGCAGCCTCCCATTGGTTGCTCTCACCTACGTGACTGCTAACTGGATTTCATTAACGGTTGATCATGACACGTGTTGTCCTCTAATTGTCTAGTTTAAACACGTCAGATTCCCCTCCTGGCGCATAATGCCACTAGCACGTGTCAACAACTGATTGGCTGGGGTCATCTGACGTAGCATTGCCACGTTTCGGCCTCTGATTGGTTCGTCATTTCTCCGACAACCATGTCGGATGCAAACATGGCACTTTTGACACGTATCAGCTCCTAATTGGTTGATCTTTGCTGACGAGGCCTTTCAGGCATTGACTGTTAACCGAGACACGTGTCTCTCTTCTATTGGTTAGTCATCACTGAGGTGGATTTTCCTCCTCTGACTGGTGACCATGGACACATGTCGCGCTCTGATTGGCTAGCTCTGATTGAGCAACTGTGTAAACCCCATTCATCCTCCTCACACCTGAACACTTCTCTCTCTCTCTCTCTCTCCCCCCTCCCTGCCCCCCCCCCCCCCTCCCCCCCCCTCTATTGCAACATTTCTTGGTGAAACTCGAACTAGAGCTTCGACATGGAAATTTTTGTTAACTTCAGAAGGAGAGGTCAGGCTCTTTAGATTCTGGGGGAAGTCAACTATCTGATAACAACCTCTGTTCAATCTAAGGATCACCGAAGAAGTGCCGACATAATCAAACAGTGAAATAGCTCCAGCAGACCAAAGCTGCCCTGTTTCGGGCGAGCTGAAATTGACCAATTCGAGCCCTCCTCAGGCCAAACCAAGCCTTAACAACACCTCCACATCCCTCCTACAACTGAATTAGGACCGAAAGATAAGCCAATTCGGCTCCCCTATGTAATTTTAGACCGATGTTAGAGAGAGAGTCGATAGAATTTCAATGACAAAATTCTAATCCAATTCGACATCAATTGATGTCATTCTTGATCCTAGGAGGAACCTCAGGAGGAGAGCTACCTGTACAGATTGAAAGCTTAGGCCGTCGCGCCCTCACCGATGAGCAATTGAAGCTTTCTCTCATTATAGTCTATTTTTCGGCGAAGCTCCGTTTGAGCTTGTTCCGGCGTTTAAGCTTATGATTCAAAGTGCTATGGAATTGTATGAACACAGAAACTCAATTTCAACTTCAATTTCAACAATTAGAAGTGTTTGATCAGTCAATTTGATGAAATCAAATACCACTATGTTAGGAAGTTGAAATTGGGGATTTTCGAAAATTCAAAGGACCAAGTTGCAATTTTATAAAATTGAGGGTCAATTGGGCATGATAAGAATGTTAGAGGGCCAATTGAGGAATTTTAGAATTTTTGGGGTGAAACTTACCATTTTTATAAAGGAAGAGCAAAATGGTAATTTTGGAAAAGTTGGGGGACCAAATTGGAAATTTGGGAATTTGAACCCCTTTTTGTGAATTTGAATATATTTAGGTCCTAAGATAAATTTTAAAAGTTTTGGGACTCAATTTAAGGAAAAAATCGTATTAGGGACTTAAAGTTAAAGAAAAAAAACTTTATGGACCTAATTACAAATAAATGGAAAGTTTGGTTTTCTCATTCATTTGGAAGGAATGAAGGCTATTAGGCCAAGGGATAATGAATAAGGATGTTCATATCGTGTAGGAATACGAAGTACCAGGAATGCCAGCAAAGGCAAACTCGTGTGAATACAAATAATCGGCCGAGTGGAATTCACTACATTAACGGATGAGTGGGCTAATTTACACTTCATACCCAGTTGAGATGATGAGCACTTTTATTTAATGAAAACCTACTTACCAATTGTAGTGGGCTTACTAATTTCATACTCAGTTGGGATGATGAGCACAATTTAAAGTTAAAACCCCTTACCAGTTGTGAGTGGGATTTTATATCATACCCGGTTGGGGATAATAAGTACCTCGAAATAAAAACCCACTACTTAGTGGTATTTTAAACATCACAACATAGAGGAGTTATGTGAAAATGACGCGGAAAAACTACTTATAGGTTGTGAGTAGATCATACCTACTTGGTATGATGAAACTTCCTCAGAGGAAGTGGAAAACCCGTTCATCGGTTATGAGCGGAGATATCCTCATACTCGATTGGTATGATGGATAGTTGAAAATTTATTTTGTCGGAAATGCTCTCCCCTGACTGTGTGTTGCTACTTAAACGATTTGGGAGACCTTTTTGACGGGAGCTCGAATAGCTCTAATAGGCTGGATGCCTCGATTTTGGAACTTAATGGCTAAAATGCCATTTTTGGAAATTCATATACAGTGGGCCCAAGGCTAGTGGAAACGAGCAAAAACTCGTAAACAAACATAAGGTATATGCCATAAAACTCTAAATAAATGAATTGTTTAGTCATGGTACTAAGACAGGACTGACATATTCGGTCAACTAGTGGCAATGCGACATGACATAAATCCGGACTAGTCAAAACAAACAGCTGCAGGTTGAGTTGAGGGTCAGGGCCGTTAGACTAGTTGCACCAAAGATTATGTGGCATGATGTGAAAATACTGATTGTGCATGCACTATATTTATGGGACCTTCAAGATGCACGAGAGGGGTAGTGATATGTCTTAGGGCCCTGGACGACCTGGTGGGTATAAGGGTAGTTCGTCGGACTAGGTGACCTTGCGAAGCTCGATGTTGCTTCATTGCACACGAGACCAAGGTGGGGTCAGGATGAGGTCTCTATCCTCATACAAACATGGAGTATTTTTTGTTTGAGGTTAGTGCGTTAGGGACGTTCACTCAGACTTTGGGTAGAAGTTAGGGACTTCTATCAGGATGGGTGGTAAAGACGCTCTGATCCACAAGTGGGTGCAGTCGGCATAACTGGATCTCGTGAATGTGTATGTGATCCCTTCATGATGAAGGGTGTGCGATTTGTGAAACACAATGAATATGGAAATGAAAAAAAAAAGGTTATGGAAACCTTGGAAAGAATTTGAGAATCCTTGCAAATATAATTGGCAAACCTTGGGAAAAGGTATTGAAAATCAGAATTTGAGAAAATAATATTTTAAAAGAAAATAAGGAATCTGGCACACTCTAATACTAATATTTTTTCCTAAAAGATAAATTTTGAAAACTCATTCACTGAGTAGTTGTACTCACCCCCTCCCTTATTCCCTTTCTAGGAAACAAAGGGAAAACCTACCCAAATACCTCCTATTAGTCATACCTACAAGACACGTATATAAGTTAAAATTTTTATGCAATTTTGATTTATGTATTCTAGGAAATGTATAGGTTTAAAGGATGCCTTACTCTTCACGGTTATTAAACAAGGGGCAACTTATGGTAAACTGGGAGAGTGGCGGGTTGATCACAGGGATCCAACCAAACCAGGTCGGGCCGTGACAAACTGGCTGGGCATGCTTTGCCACGTGTCGCATGTTGATTGGTCGTGCCTGCTGACTAAGCGCTGACCTGGCAGCAGTTTGTTGATTGACTGGACCGTTACTAGTCCGGTCCGACTGGGTCCGTTGACTTGAAATCGTAAATCGGTTGGTTCAGGCGCGATTCGGCCAGCTTTTTAAGAATTAAAAATTTCTATATTCATTTTTTAACTAATGGTGGCTTCAATTCTCCAATTTGATATTTTTAAGCCACCTATAAAAATGAATCTTTGAATCGGTTCTTCATGGTTCCACGTAAAGGGTATAAAGGTAGTTCGTCATACGAGGTGACCTTGCAAACCTTAACGTAGCTTCATTGCACACGAGACTGGGGTGGGGTCAGGATGAGGTTTTTGTCCTCATACGGACATGGAGTATTTTTGGTTTGAGGGTAGGACGTCAAGGACATTCACTCAGACTTCGGGAAGAAGTTAGGGACTTCTAATAGGGTAGATGGTAAAGATGATCCGATCCACAAGTGGGTGCAGTCGGCATAACTGTATCTCGTGAATGTGTGTGTGATCCCTTCAAGATGAAGGGTGTGTGATTTGTGAAACATACTGGATATGGAAATGAAAAAAAAGGTTATGGAAACCTTGGAAAAGATTTGAGAATCCATGGAAAAATAATTGGCAAACCTTAGGAAAAGGTGTTGAAAACCAGAATTTGAGAAAAGAACATTTTAAAAGAAAATAAAGAGTTTGGCACACTCCAATACAAATATTTTTCCTAAAACAAAAATTTTGAAAACTCATTCACTAAGTAGTTGTACTCACCCCCTCCCTTATATCCCTTTTTTGGTAACCAAGGGAAATCTATCCAAAAACCTCCTATTAGTCACACCTGCAAGACAGGTATGTAAGTTAAAATTTTTATACAGTTTTGATTTATGTATGCCAAGAAAAGTACAGGTTTAATGGACACCTTACTCTTCACGATTATTAAACAAGGGGCAACCCTTAGTAAACCCAGAGAGTGACGGGTTTATCACGTGGATTCGATCAAACCGAGTTGGGGCGTGACAACTTGAGTTGTATCAGGGCTTGTTTCCTCAATACAGAATCAAGACTAGAAAATATAGTAACTAATAGGATTGATCTTAAAATTTTCAGATGGCTTCGAGGAGAGAAACCAAGAAAACTAGGAATGACTCTACTCAACACTCTGTACTCGTAGGAAGACAACCCTAGAAGTTCTCAATGCATGAGGCAAGGTAGGAATCTCAAAAGTCCAAATAGGGAAGTGTCACGCCCCAACCCAGTTTAGTTGGATCACCGTGAACAACCCGCCGCTCTTTCTCGGTTCAAGAGAAGTTTCCTCCTTCTTTTACTCGAGAGGAGCCAGGCAAAATTTCAACCTTGTTCCCTGGAAGACATATATCAATTAAAATGCAAGCTTAAGAAAAATTAAGCATACCTGATAAAGGGTAAGACCTAGTGTTACTCCCAGTCATTTTCTCTTTTCCTAAAAATGGATAGAAAAGAGGGGTGAGTTTCTACAACTCAGTGAATGGTTTTTTCAAAAGTATACTTTTAAATTTTTTTAGGAAAAATATTTATATTGGAGTGTGCCAGACTCCTTACTTTTCAAAAATCTCTTCATTTAAAAATTCGGGTTTCTCCACCATTTCTTATTATCACGGTGTGTCATCACCCAACACACATCCTTCATCATGAAGGTTACACACAATCGCATGTCAGCACGACCGCTAAACCCACTTGTGGCTTCGAAGTGACTTTACTAGCCACCTAGATAGAAGTACGACCACCTCAATCCTGAGGATGAGTGGATGTATGTGACACCCGACCCTCAATCCCAAAATCGATTCTTCATGTCCATATGAGGACAGAGACCTCATCCTGTCCCTACCCCAATCTCATGCG
This sequence comes from Trapa bicornis, assembly GCA_030064425.1. NCBI lineage: Eukaryota > Viridiplantae > Streptophyta > Magnoliopsida > Myrtales > Lythraceae > Trapa > Trapa bicornis. Next base: position 7,760,409 of record CM057761.1, on the reverse strand, counting down.
CTTGGTGCTACTCTAAATTTTGCATGGTCACCTGGAACGACGAACTGCCCTTATACTCACTAGGTCGTCCAGGGCCCTTAGGACGCACCACTTCCCCTCATGGGCATCTTGATGATTCCGTACTCATAGTGCATGCACAAACAACGTTTTCTTATTATGCCATGTAATATGTGGTGTCACTAGTCCAACGGTCCTGACTTTCAACTCAACCAGCAGTTGTTTGTCTTGATTGGTCCGGAGACCGGTCATGTCGCACTACTACTAGTTGACTGAGAGTGTCGGACCAGCCTTGGTACCATGACCATACAATTCTCCTATTAAAGTTTTATGGCACATATATTATGTTCGTTTATGAGCTCCTGCTCGTGCCCATTGGCCTATGGCCCACTGTTTGAGATTTTCAAAAACCGGACATATTAGCCCCCAAGTTCCAAAACCGAGGCCCCCGGCCTATAAGAGCTATTTGAGCTCCCGTCGAAAAGATCTCACAAATTGTTTAAGCATTTGCACACAGTTAGGGGAGAACACTTCCAAAAAATATATGTTTTCACTGTCCATTATACCGACCCGATATAAGGACATCTCCGTTCATAACCGATGAACAGGTTTTCAACTTCCTTCGAGGAAGTTTCATCATACCAACCGAGTATGATCTACTTACTACCGTTAAGTAGTTTTTTCGCATGGTTTTCACATGACAACTCTAAGTCGTGATGTTTAAAATACCACATTGTAGTTGGTTTTTATTTCGGTGTGCTTACCATCCCCAACGAGGTATGATATAAAATCCCACTCACCCGATTGTGCAGTGAAATTCCACTTAGTCGAGTTCCATCCCTTGCACGCTGGACCTCAACTGGCATTCCCGATGTCTCGTTCTCCTACACGAAATGAACATAGTTGTTCATTATTCTTTGGCCTAATAGCCCTCATTCGTTCCAATGAATGAGAAAACCTAACTTTATATATATTTGCAATTAGATCCCTAAAGTTATTTTTTTTAACTTTAAGTCCCTATTGTCAAGTTTTTCCTCAAATTCAGTCCCAAAACTTTTAAAATTTATCTTAGGACCTAAATTTATTAAATTCTGCAAAAAGGGGTTTAATTTCCCAAATTTTCAATTTGGTCCCTCAATTTTCCCAAAATTACCATTTTGCCCTTCTTTTACAAAAATGGTAAATTTGCCCCAAAAATTCTAAAATTTCCCAATTGGCCCTCTAATATTCTTATCATGACTAATTGACCCTTAATTTTAGAAAATTACATTTTGGTCCTTTGAATTTTTGAAAATCCCCAATTTCAACCCTTTAATATAGCCGAATTTGATTTCATCAAATTTGTCATTCAAACACCTCTATTCATTGAAATTGAAGTTGAAATTGAGTTTCTACATGTTCATACGATTCTAAGAAACTTTGAATCACAGGTTTTAATGCTGGAACGAGCTCAAACGAAGCTTCGCTGGAAAACAGACTATAAAGAGAGAAAGCTTCGATTTCTCACCGATGAGGGCACGACGGTCTGAGCTTTCTATCTGAGTAGGTAGCTCCCTCCAGAGGTTCTTCCTAGGATTAAGAATGACATTAATTGATGTCAAATTGGATTAGAATTTCACCATTGAAATTCGGCTGACTCTCTCTCTCTCTAACACTGATAAAAAATTATAGGGGAGCCGAATTGGCTTACCTTTCGGTCCTAATTCGGCCGTGGAAGGGCTGAGAAGGTGTTGGTAGAGCTTGGTTTGGCCTAAGGAGGGCTCAAATTGGCCAATTTCAACTCGGCCGAAATAGGGCAACTTTGGCCCGCCGGAGTTGCTTCACTGTTCGATCACGCCAGCGCTTCTACATGTTCTAATGAACATGACCTTGCCTTCTTTGGCTCAAAATTGACCCTATATCGGAGCTTTGGTTCGAGCTTCGACGGAAAACTAAGCAACTGAGAGAGAGTGAGCTTTTCAAGTGATGAGAGGATAAATGGAGAGGGTCTCTTTATATAGAGAGCTCGGAGACCTATTACTCGTCCGTTTGGCACCTTTATGACAGGCATTAAAGACCTGAAACGTACCAAACAAAAACGTTTATTTTTCATCGGTGCTGCTTCAATTTTTCGGCGAGTGAACAGTGCTATCATCCTGAGGAAGAAGATGACACTGTTCCGAACCGGGTTTAAATCTAAAAATTTCTAAATTCATCTAAATTCATTTTCTATTCAATGATGGCCTCAAATCTCAAATTTGAATTATTTAAGCCACCTAGAAAAATGAATTTAGGATTTGGTTCAACAATGGTTTAAACCGGTTCGAATCCGGTTCATATGAACCGGTTCGATTTTCATCCCCAATTCCTTCACAAGTCCATTTCCATGTCTTTTGGGACTCCTTGGGTCACTTAGGGTCCATACAATTCTCGGTTTACCATCTATTAATCGATTCTGGTTCATAAACTAGCTCGGTTATTAAATCGGTTTAATCTGATTTGGGTCCGGTTCATCCGAACCGATCTGGTTTTTCTCTCCCACATTGTTTTAAGGTTCCTTCCCAAGGATTATAAATCTCTTTGAGTCACAAGGGATCCATAAGCTTCTTGGTTTACCCATTCTCTATCGGTTTTGGTTCATGAATCACTCGGTTCATAAACTGGTTCTCTTGAACTGCTTCGGTCTTTCCTCCTTATTTCGTCCTAGAGCTATTTTCCCAAGTTTATGAACCTTTTAGAGTCACATGGGAGTTAGAATTTTTCAAATTTGCTCATCCCCTAACAATCGGGCTTGTAGACCAATTCGGTTTAAAGATTCAAATTTACCAGTTCTTTCCCCGGTTTTCTCATTACTAAAGGATGGGGTTAATAAGAAGTATCCAAGAAAAATGGTGCTAGGACATATTGAGGGCACAACTCTAAGTACAAATGAAGCCAAGCGTGAAGCTATAAACGCCAGCAAAGGGCATATAACCTTACCTAGGAGGATGTTTATCATAAATCCTATAGCTCCCTATTTATTTTATGACCACTTTCTGTAATAGGGCAAAAACCCCAACATATTGTATTATCTATTAATTAAGTACTCCCAATTCCTAGAAACCTTGTCTCTCAAATAATGTAATGTTGTTAGGAAGATGGCCCCAAGAAAAGTAACCAAACAAAACTGCAATTCCCTAGACACCACGGAGATCAAGGATAAAGGAATGAATCAAGGAGATTATTAGGCAAAGAAGGCATGACAAGAAAACCAACATGGTAAGGAGTCTAGGAGAAACCTTGGGGTCACTAAGCAAGGAACAACCTATTATAAGGTATAAAGGAAAGGACATGAAATGAAGGACTGTCCCACACCACTAGGATTTAGAACAATACTTTCCAAGAAAGAAGCCATCACAGCTATAGGAAATCTAAAAGGATATCATCCCAAGAAATGCGACTCCAGCTTGTAGTTTCAACCACAGACAAGAGGAAGCTCTTCAAGATTTTAGCGAAGTGGCAGGAAGGAAAAAGGGCTAAAGGTAGGACCTCAATAAAACCACACACAGAACAAAAGGTAGCTGAAGAGAATTCTCCCTTAAAGAAGAAAATTCCAACTATTTAGGAGCAAAGAAAGGAGTACATCCACAAGAGAAGACAAGTCGAGCATTTGACGAAAATGGGATGTCTTGAGATTGCAAGTACAACCTCTTTTGGAAAAAGCAGAGAAGTGAAAATTAGAGTCACTGACCAACATAGCAAAGGTAAGCAAACCATAAAAATAAGATAGTCAAAGAGAATGAACGACGCCCTAAAAAGGACCGGGAAGTAGTAAGGAATACACCCTAAAAAGGGTACTGGAAGAGTCATTAAGAATAAGAAGATTCGAGAGACAATTGCCTCGAGAGAATTAGACAAGGTGAATAGTAGAGGCTAGGCAGGTAACACACTAACCCTCGTGAGGGTCATAGATTTAAACTCCAGCAAAGAAGGAAGAAGTGGAAAGGCCAAATATTAGGGAAAAGAAGGATGAAGGAAAATCCTTAAAAAGAAAAATAGCCAAATTAACGACCAAACATAAGCCAATAGAGGAGTAGGTAAGCCCCTCGCATGATCAAGAGATCTTGAAATAAAGAAGATATGAGCTCTCCCTAAAAAAAATAGACATGTACTGAAGTACATGTAAGGATGAGGATATAGTACAAAGATGTACCTGCAAGATTTCAAGAGTAAAGGTAAACAATGACATCAAAGGGTGTCATTTAAGGGTAGAAATTCCCTAGAGCAAATGAAAAAGGAATTTCAGGAGAAAGGGAAAGAATCCTGCCAATAAAGGAAGCCCCGGAAAGACATACGTATCCCAATTAGGAGGAAATGGAATCAACCGAAATGGAAAGAATGATAAGCTCACAAATGAAATGCTGGTTGAGATGGAAAGATCAGGTACCAAGGAAAAATACTCATGATGGCCTAATAAGTAAATTAAACCAAAGGAATGGATAAATAGCATGGTAGCATCAAAGATTGTCGTAACGAATAGGAGTGGGTGGACTACAATAATAAGAGAATAAAAAAAAGAATATATGAGGAATCTTGGAGAAGTAAGCCCTCAATTAAGAAATAAATTAGAGAAAATGACCACTGACATCAGGACGGGTCATGGTCCACGGTCACTTAATGGAGCCTAAAGAATGGACGGATGAGCATAGTGTAGAGTATATGAAATAAGACAAACAATGAGAAATTCCTTAGATAAGGAATGAAAGGAAATTTTAAGACGAATAAGGATTTAAAGTGGGCAATTGCCTCAATATAGAAGAAGGTGTAAGGAAATGAAGGAAGGAATCTCCAAAGGATGGTAAGAAGGTTGAACATGTAACTCTTAAGGTTAAAACCTCTACTTTGAGGAATATAGTAGAGAATGAAACCGTAAGAAGGGAATTCCCCAAACAAAACAATCAATACATAGACCAAAAAGAGATCAACTCGAAATAATGAATTGTGAAATAGTCACGAGCAAGTAAGAGTGGATTAAGGAAAAAGTAAAGTCCTTAAATAAAGGATGCCACTAAAGAAGAGAAAGGATATAAGAAGGGAAAAATCATCATACATCAATAAGTAATTAGGAAACCCAATGATTGGAATTGAAAAGACCCAATAAAAAAAGTTGGGAAAGGATGAGTAGGTAAGAGAAATCGATACGGTTATGTGAGACATAACCTAAAATGCATGATGGATGAAAGGATAACGGTAAAAGGATAGTTAAGGAATGCTAGCAAAACAAAAATGGGATGAAGTTATACGATCCCTAAAAGGGCGAAAAGCTAAGAGAGACCCTCAAGGAGATGTTCTAGAAAACTAATGGACAGAGACAAGTCCTAGAAAATGTCATGCTATAAGGGGCATGTAAGCTCAACAATCCCGAGGAGAATATTACTCAAAGTAAGGAAGAGCCAGCTAGTAAGCATGACAGGGTCGAATATAAAAATTTGGACCGAAGTTATAATAAACAATGAACGGAGGAAGGGTCAAAATAGGATGAAAACGTGAGAGCAAAGAAAACTGTGAAAACAAGTACGTAATGCTTGAAAGGACATTGAGCTAAGGGTTTCATCTACCAAGAGAATAATTAGACATGGGAATGGTTGGGTATTTTGGAACTCCCAATCCTGAAATCCTGGGCAATAACACTCAAGAGGAGAAATCTTGTCCTAAGTAGAGGAGGAAGTGGACATTAAAGGAAATTGACCCAGATGTGAAATATGCAGCTTAAGTTTTGATGACAAAACCCCTAAAAGGAGGGGAGAGTTGTAAACCCCGCTCTTTTGAGTTAAGGAAAGCTAGGAAAAAAATGGTCAAATCAAGTGAGAAATACCAGACCGATTCACAAACCCGGCCATTTGAGGGTTCATAAAACCTTGGAAAAGAACCTTAAGACAAATTAGCTCTCTAAGACCTGAAATCGTAAATCAATTGGTTCAGGAGCGATTCGACCAGCTTTCTAAGAATTAAAATTTTCTAAATTCATTTTCTAACTAATGGTGGCTTCAATTCTCCAATTTGATATTTTTAAGCCACCTATAAAAATGAATCTTTGAATCGATTCTTCATGGTTCCACATAATTCACTCTGGTTTAATCAAGTTTGGTTCACCTTGAACCAGTTCAGTTTTCATACCCAATCCATTTCGCGGTTCTTCTCCATGATTTTTGTGATTTATTGGCTAATTGGGATTTTCCAAATTCCCATTTTGACCCTTATTCACCAAATTTTGTTCCGTTTAAACTCTCGGTTTCCCTCACTTGAGATCTTCTGATTTTACTTCCCAGTTCTTATGGTCCCAAAGGAAGGGGTTTACAATAAGAGTATTAGTAATATAATGACTTAATTTATTTGGATTTGATCTCTTATTCAAGAACTTAATTTGCCACTTTCTAGTTCTTTTGCAGTTTGGTGCAACAACCTGTAAGATATCTATCTCACTACTAACCCTGTTTTCATGCTCACACTAAAAATGTCAAGATTTGCTATAATTTTGTTCAAAAACAAATGAGTTGTGGTTATGTTAATATTTATTTTATTGACATTAATGCTTAAATAGTTTATCTATTCACCAAAAGTTTATACATGATTCAGTAAATACTCAAAAGTATAATTCTTTATTATTCATAAATCAATGATGTGAACTTGAACCGGGTATTATTTTGTTATCACCAGAAATAATAACATGTTGGTAGGTTTGATGAAAAAGTAAGCATGTTACTAATATTTGTTGGGTGCATCCTTAATTGGTATTTATGTGTGAGTCACTAAGACATTGACATTGTAAATGTAAAATTTTATTCTCTTACGTGTTGCAGATAGACACCTAGGGTGAATTATTGCATAGGTCCAATGTTAGTAGTTACATGGGAAATGACATTTGATGAATAAATGTGGGATGAATGTGACAAACGAGAGTGTGAGAAGATGTCTGCTCTTTAGAGTAACAGAATGTATCATATGCTAATTCCTCAATCCATTTTGCTAGAAGACATTAGAGATGTTATCATGTTGTGAACTATTGTTTGTTGGCTAAGATATCAACTTAATCTATATGCATGAACCGTCGGTATTTGTTTTCTATTTATACTATTAGTTTGTTAAAAAGACAGGGGGAGAGATGGCATTGGGATTCGTAATGCACCTTGTGGGTACCGCACGAGTATTTGAGTGAAGTCCCTCATATAACTAATGATAATGGGATTGATTCAAGGTTGACTTGATTATGGCTAAACTATGACCATCACCAACACATTTGTGACGATCAAACCGTCCCCTTTGGGTTAGTCATAAATTATTAGGAACCACAAGAACTAACAAAATTGCCGTCCTAAAACTAAATTAGGAAAAAAGAATATGTTGATAGAGAGACTATATGCATAAGAAATTGAAACAACTCATTTTTCTACAGTCGAACTCAATGATAAGCATGCCTATTTATAGGTTCATATTATATCATAACTACCTTAAATAGAATCTATGATATAATAGTAACTAATAAGATTATATCGTAACTACATTAAATATCTTAGACTATTTCAACACTCCCCCTCAATATTGACGGTAAATATCTATCATTCCCATCTTGTTACAAATATTAATCCACTTTTTAGATCCTAACTCTTTTGTTAAACAATCAACTAATTGTTCGCAAGTCTTCATATAGTATAGCTCTACGATCTTGCTCTCAAGTTTCTCTTTGATGAAGAATCGATCAATTTCAATATGTTTGGTCCTATCATGTTGAATTGGATTGTTAGCAATGCTCATCATTGATTTATTATCACACCATAACTTAATGGGTTCTTTTATGAATAAACATAACTCCATCAAAAAGTTTCTTATCAATATTATCTCACATAGGCCTTGAGACATAGCTCTGTATTCTGCCTCTACCATTGATCTGGCAACCACCTCCTATTTCTTACTTCTCCAGGATATAAGATTACCTCCATCAAACACACAGTAGCCTGATGTCGATCTTCTATCATTTGCACAACTAGCCCAATTAGAGTCACAAAATCCTTTCACTCCAGTATGACCTCGAGACTTGAACCAAAGGCCTTTTCCTGGGCTACTCTTTAAATATCTCAATATTCACATAACTGTCTCTCAATGTTCTATCCTAGGACCATGCATATATCTACTTACAATACTAACTGCATATGTGATGTCTGGTCGTGTGTGACACAAGTAGATAAGTTATCCCACAATTCTCTGGTATTGTTCTTTATCTACTGGGACCCCCTGACTGAGCACATAGCTTATGATTTGGTTCAATTGGAGTAGAAGCAGTTCGATAACCAACATCCTTATTTCAGTAAGTAGATCCAATAAATATTTTCTCTGAGAAAGAACTATGTTTGTCCTTGGCCTAACTATCTCATTATCGAGAAAATACTTAAGTGGATCCAAATCTTTTACTTCAAATTCTTTGCTCAATCTTTGCTTTAGTCGTAGTTTCTCATTTGTCACGCTCTGACCCGGTTTGGACAGATCCTCATGAGCAACCCGCCGCTCCCTTGGTTTAAGAGGGGTTTCCCCTTTCTTTAATCAAGATGAGCTAGGCGTAATTCAACCTTGTTTCCTGGAATAACATAAATCAATCATAATGCAAGCTTAAAAATAAATTTTTAAGCATACCTGACAAAAAGTAGGACCGAGTGTTATCCTTAGTCATTTTTCTTAAATCTTGAAAAGGGATAGAAAAGGTGGGTAAGTTTCTACAACTCAGTGAATGGGTGTTTGAAAAAAGTGTTCTAAAAAAATAGCTTTTAATTGGAGTGTGTCTGACTCCTTATTTTCCTTTAAGAGTATTCCTTCCTCAAAATTTCAGTTTTTAAACACTTTCCTCATTATCCACAATCAGTTTGTTTAACAATCAACATATGCCCTTCATCATGAAGGGATCACACATTTGCAGGGCAACCCATCCACTGCACCCACTTGTGGCATCAAAGCGACTTTATCGGCCACCTAGATAGAAGCTCGTCCACTTCTACCCTCGGAATGAGTGGATTTTCGCGGCATCCAACCCTCAAACCCAAAATCAACTCCATGTCTGTATGAGGACAAAGACCTCATCCCGGCCCCACTCTCGTCTCATGTGCATGAAGCTACATCGAGCTTCCCTGACTACTGGCATGATAAACTGCCCTTATCTCCACCATGTCGTCCAGTAGCCCCTACGACACATCACTACCCCTCTTGGGTATCTTGATGGTCCCAAACCTCAAGTGCATGCACAAACAAAGTTTTCCATAAAGCCATTTATCTTTGGTGCCACTGGTCCAACGACCCTGACCCTCAACTCGACCTGTAACTATTTGTCTAGACCAGTCCACCGACGTGGTCCAATCGCACTGCCGCTAATCCATTGAGTATGTCGGACCTATCTTGGTACCATGGCCAAATCACATAAATTATTCATTAAAAATTCTCATGTTATCGTCATGTTTGTTTACTAGCTTCTACTCGTGCCAACTGGCCTTGGGGCCACTATACGTGATTTTCAAAAAAAATCGGGCATTTAGCCCCACAAGTTCTAAAACCAAGGCCTCTGGCCTATCTGAGCACTTCTAGCTCTTGTAAAAAAGGTCTCCCAAACATTTTAAGCATTGGCACATAATTAGGGGAGAGTGTTTTTGACAAAATAATCTTTCCATTCATCACACCAACAGGGTGTGATGACATCTCTACTTACAATCGGCAAGGAGATTTTCTGCTTCCTTCCAGGAAGTCCATCATACCAACCAAGTATGATCTATCTACTTACAACTAGTAAGTAGTTTTTTCGCTTATTTCTCATATCACTACAACCGAGTGTAATGTTAAAATTTCACATATAACCGATTTTTAATTTCCAAGGTGCTCATCATCCCAACCGGGTATGACTTGAATAAAGCCACTCACGATGGCTTCCAATTTAGAAAAAGTGCTCATCATTTCAACCGGGTATTAAGTATAAATTAGCCCACTCACCTGATATTCCTAGTGAATTCCCTCTTAGTTGGCTTTTTTTCCTCCACGCGAGCATATCCTTGTTGGCATTCCGATCCTTCGTGTTCCTACACGATTTGGACATACCATATTTATTAACATTTGTTATAATAGCCTTCATTTTTTACGTATGAACAAAATGCCCAAACTTATCAATTATTTGCATTTAGGTCCCTAAAATTCTTTTTCTTTGACTTAAAGTCCCCAATTCTAATTTTTCCCCAAATTATGTCCCAAAACTTCTAAAATTCACTTTGGATAATCAATTTATTCAAAATCACAAAAAGGGGTTCAAGTTTCCCAAATTTCCAATTTGGTTCCAGATTTTTCAAAAATTACCATTTTGCCCTTACTTTACAAAAATGGCAATTTGGCTCCAATTATTTTCAAAAATCAAACAATTGGTCCTCCAACATCTTTTTCATAGCCAATTAGCCCTCAATTTTGGGAAATTTCACTTTGGTCTCTCAATTTTACAATATCCTTAATTTTCCCCATAATTTCCCCCTTTCAAACTGGTTGAATTTGATTTCATCAAATTGAGCATTCAATCAAGGTTAATTGTTGAAATTGAAGGTAAAATTGCGTTCCTACACATCCATATGATTCAATTGAGCTTTGAATCGCAAGAATTGAGGCTCGAACAAGCTCAAATGGAGTGTTGGGAGAGCTTGGTTTGGGAGTGTTGGGAGAGCTTAGTTTGGCCTGAGTATGGCTCAATTTGGTCATTTTCAGCTCAGCCGAAATAGGGCTCAATTTGCTTCAATGTTTGATTATGTCGGCACTTCTCCGATGATCCTCGGATCGAATGATGACCACCGTCGAGTAGCTAACTTCTCCTCGAGTCTAAGGAACTTGAACTCGCCTTCTTTGGCTTAGAAAAACCCCTATGTCAAAGCTCTGGTTCAAGCTTCATCGGAAAACTGAGTAGCTGAGGGAGAGTGGAGTTTTTAGATGTAAGGAGAATAAATGGAGATGAGCTCTCCGGCCGTCCATTTGGTAGCTTAATGGCGCCCATTGATGGCCTAAAACGTCCTAAACGGAAATATTTCCTTTCCACCGGTGCTGTTTATTTTTCTGATGAGTGAACAATGTTGTTATCTGAAGGAAAAAGATGACACTATTCCGAACCGGAACAGACCGGTCCAAACTAGGTTCAATGCTCTAACCGGTCAGTTCAAGTTCGATTCGATCGAGTTTTTCAAAATTAAAAATTTTTAAATTCATCTAAATTCATTCCCTATCCAATGATGACTTCAATTCTCTAATTTGAATATTTAAGCCACCTAGAAAAATGAATTTAGCATTTGGTTCAATGATGGTTCAATGATGGTTCAAACCGATTCAATCCGGTTCAGATCCAGTTCACCTGAACCAGACTGGTTTTCTCTCTCAAATTGTCCTAAAGCCCCTTTCCATGGTTTTTATTACCCATTTGGGTTACTCAGGATGTGTAAATTCCCCATTTTGCCCATTCTCTAACGGTTGGGGTCTATGAACCGGTTTGGTTTTCTCACTCAAGTTGACCGGTTCTTTCCCCAATTTTCCTTATCTTCAAGGGATGGGCTTTACAACTCTCCCCTCCTTTTAGGAGTTTTTCACCAAAACTTTATTCCATATACCTTGCACATGAAATAATTCCTCTTAATGTCAATCAAAAATTTGTTGACATACCAACATTTCAGTTATTTACACTTAGCCTCAATCTAACACGCACTTTAAAGAATTTCTTCTTTTCCCTTGCTTACTCATTCCATGGAGCTCATCCCCACAAAACATATCTTACCTAAGGGTTCAAGGGTATATCCTTAGATTCGCATCCTCCTTTGCTTAGAGCAAGGTTCTTCCCCTTAAGGTTCTTTACTCATAATTTCAAGATTGGAAGTTTCAAGATACCAAATCATTCCTATGTGTAGTTACTTCCTTTATCATTAAAACCCTTAGCTCGGTGTCTTCTTGAGTGCTACCTACTCGTTTTCATAAGTTTTCGGTGTTAACTTCTTTTATCCAGTTTTTTACCCTTCTTATATCCTTTCTTAGTTTCAATGGCGTCCTTTTCTCAAGAACTTTCCTTTCTTTTAGTCAACTCTTACTCTATCGTGATCACTTCATGATTCCAATTACAAGTTAATCTTCTCCGGTCTTAAGTGTCAATTACTTGTACTGAAAGCTCCCTTATTTATTTCGGTTTTGTTATCTACTATGTCCCTCCCAGTAAAGACTTTCACCTTAGGGAATACATCCTCAACCTTCTTATCATTTCTTAAAGGTTTCTTTCCTTCCTTTCTTCATGTTCATTTCTATATTGAGACATTTGTTTGTTTAAATCTTTTTTATAACTAAAATTTTGATTTCGTCCCTTATTCGTTACTTGAAACACTTTCGATTCTCGATCGTATTCCTTGTACTACACACTATGTCTAGTCTCTTCTCTTTAAGCTCCATCAATCAAGTGTTGACCACCACCAGTCCTAATGTAAGTGATCTTTCACTTTAATCACTTCTTAACTTAAGGGTTTACTTTTCCAAGGGTTCTTAGGCGTGCTTTCCATCTGCCCCTTTCTTACTTGCACGTCAGCTTTTGATGTTGTTTTTCCTACTTACACGTTACTTAGACTTAACATACTCCTTGGATCCCCTTGAGTACCATTCCTTTGTACTTGATCTTTTTACCTTTATCAACAGATCATTCATGGACTTATCTTCTTTTCCACTTCTGTTGGTTTCATTACTCCTTGGTTGGGACACATATGTCCTTCCAAGGCTTCCTTCCTTGATAGAATTTATACTCCTTTATCTCTAAATTCTCTTCAAATTTTTCCATTGAAAACATCTCCTTAAATGACCTTCTTTGATACCATTTGCTCCTGCTTCCCATTGCTCTTGAAACCTTACGTGTACTTCTTGTGTACCTCATCCTCCTTCTCACTCATTCCTAGTACCCATCTATTTCTTTTAGGTGGATTTCACATCTTCTTGGTTTTACGATCTCTAGATCGTCCTACATGATGCTTTGCTTAGCATTATCATGGCTTTTGAACGTTACTCCCATCTCAGCCATTAATCCCTTTAAGGCTTTCCTTTGTCCTCTTTTCCCCAACTATTTTTAGCCTTTCCACCTCTCCCTTCTTAATTAAAGTATTGACTATCACAAGGGTCCATTCATTAACTATCTCGATCCTATCATTCTCCCTGTTAAGTGATCTTGAGGTCGTCATCTCTTGAGTCTTCTCATTCTTAATGTCCATCTCATTTCCATTTTTAGGGCATAGTCCTCACTACTTCCCTGTCCATTTTAGGGTGTTGTTTATTTCTCATGTTTACTATGTTGTTGTTAGTTATTTCCTTCAACTAAGTCCGTCTAAAATCCCTATTTGGCTTTTTCTGCCATTTCTATAGCAGATCATACTTGGCCATCTTGATATGTCCTTAATCATCAATGCCTTCTAATGAGGACCTTATTTTGGTTTTGACCTCTGATGGTTTATCTATCGGTTATTTATCTTAGGACTTTTCCTTCCATGGTCCCACTTTCTATCATATCCTTTTTCTATGGACTTCCACTCTGGAAGTTTCACGTTCGACCCTCTTAATGATATCTTGAAAGTTTTACCCATCTTCTCTTCTTACACCATTCTATCATCGGTATGGTTATTCGCTCTTGATGCCTCCTTGCCTTCCAAAATCCTTCCTTTGAGAAGCTTCTAATTGTTGTTTAGTTCCTCGTGATTTGTGTCTTACCTATAAAAAATTCCTTTAAGGGTACTAATATTATTTCTGTGGTTTTCTTCCTAGCATACTTCTTTCCTTTCTCCTTTCTCTTGTCTATCTCGAATTGACTTAACATCTTTAGTGATCCCATATCTTTCTTACTTTCTTCCTAGTCGGCTTTCATTCCTTTGGTTTCCCTTCTTGTTTTCCTTACTTTTATCCTTAGAGTCTTTCCTTAACTCTTTAGACTTCCACTAGTTTCGTACCCTTCCCTTGCATCAGACTTCTTCTTCCTTTAGTTAGGATTTGTCTACTTTGGTGAACTCTAGTAGACTTTTCCAAAATTTCTTTCCAAGTCTTATTGTCTTGTTTTCCCTAATCTGGAAGGGAAAACTTTCTTGGCTAATTTAAAGGTTGGGTTAACTAGTAGTGATTCGTAGTTTTCCTTCCTTAGGTGATCTCTTCTCCACCCGTTACTTAGATCTTTATTGACATACTCTTATTTCTGTTAGTTTTATTATCAAGGAGACTAAAATTTTTATTTAAAGAAAAATCAGATTTTTATTCATTCAGGAAATAGTTTCTCGCCATACTTGGCTTATCACATAGATTTTCTACCCCCAGTCCCTTGGGATCATAGGCTGGGAGTTAGCCTTGGAATGATTATGGAATTCATGATGTCACGCCTCGACCCGGTTTGGTCAGATCCCCGTGATCAACCCGCCACTCTCCCGGTTTATTAAAGGGTTTCCCCTTATCGTAAACCGTAAAGAGTAAGGCGTCCTTTAACTTGCACCTTTTTCCTGGAATAGCATAATCAAAACTGTATGAAATTTAAAACTTTACATACCTGTCTTACAGGCATCTTAGTTGATGGTCTTTAAGGGGAGGCTTTCCGAGATTTCCTGAAAGGGATATAAGGGAGGGGGTGAGTACGACTACTCAGTGAATGAGTTTTTAAAAGTTTTTTACTTTTAAGAAAAACATATATATGGAGTGTGCCAGACTCCTTTGTTTTCAAAAATCCCATCATTTAAAAATTTGGATTTTTCCATTATTTCTTAGTTACCACGGTGTGTCATCACCCAACACACATCCTTCATCATGAAGGTTACACACATTCGCAAGTCAGTATCACTACTGAACCCGCTTATGGCTTCGGAGCGACTTTTCCTGCCACCCGGATAGAAGTACGACCACTTCTACCCTGGGAATGAGTGGATGTACGTGACATCCTACCCACAATCCCGAAATCACTTCTTCATGTCCGTATGAGGACAAAGACCTCATCCTGTCCCCACCCCGGTCTCATGCACTTCGTGCTACTCCAGATTTCGCACAGACACCTGGAACGACAAACTGCCCTTATAGCCACCAGGTCGTCCAGTGCCCTTAGGACGCATCACTACCCCTCATGGGTGTCTTGATGAACCCGTACTCATAGTGCATGCACAAACAATGTTTTCTTATATTACCATGTAATCTGTGGTGCCACTAGTCTAACGGCCCCGACCCTCAACTCAACCCGCAGCTATTTGTCTTGACTAGTCCGTCGACCTGTCATATCGCACTGCCGCTAGTTGAGTGAGTATGTTGATCCTATCTTGGTACCATGGCAAAACAATTCACTTATTAAGACTTATGGCACATATATCATGTTCATTTACGAGCTCCTGCTCGTGCCAACTAGCCTTGGGCCCACTGTACGAGATTTTCAAAATCGGGCATTTAGCCCCCAAGTTCCAAAATCGAGGCCCCCGGACTATTAGAGCTATTCGAGCTCCCGTCGGGAAGGTCTCCCAAATTGTTTAAGCATTGGCACACAGTCAGGGGAGAGCACTTCCGACAAAAATAGGTTTTTACTGTCCATCATACCGACCGGTATAAGGACATCTCCGTTCATAATCGATGAACGGGTTTTCAACTTCCTTCGAGGAAGTCTCATCATACCAACTGGGTATGATCTACTTACAACCCGTAAGTGGTTTTTTCGCATAACTTTCACATCACTTTCTCTAAGTAGTGATGATTAGAATACCACTAAACAGTGGGTTTTTATATCGAGGCACTTATCATCCCCAACCGGGTATGATGTTAGTAAACCCACTCACCTATTAATGCCGTGAATTCCACTAGACTAGTTCTTTGTATTCACGCGAGCTTGTCCTTGTTGGCGTTCCTAGTATTTAACGTTCCTACACGATATGAACAACCTTGTTCATTATTACTCGGCATAACAGCCTTCATTTATTAATGAATAAGAAAACCCAAACTTTTAGTTATTTGCAATTAGGTTCCTAAAGTTATTTCTCTTTAACTTTAAGTCCCTAATGTTGGTTTTTCCTCAAATTGAGTCCCGTAACTTTTAAAATTTATCGTGGGACCTCAATTTATTCAATTTCACCAAAAAGGGGTTTAATTTTCCAAATTTCCAATTTGGTTCCCCAATTTTTCCAAAATTACCATTTTGCCCTTCTTTCACAAAAATGGTAAGTTTTTCCCCAAAATTTCCAAAATTCCTCAATTGGTCCTCCAACATTATTTTCATGCCCAATTGACCCTCAATTTCATAAAATTGTATTTTGGCCCCTTTGAATTTCGAAAATCCCCAAATTTTCCCCCAATTTCAACTCTTCAACACTACCGAATTTGATTTCATCAAATTGACCGATCAAACACTTCTAATTATTGAAATTGGAGTTGAAATTAAGTTCCTATATGTTCATACGATTCTAAGAAACTTTGAATCGCAGATTTTAACGTCAGAACGAGCTCAAACGGAGCTTTGCCGAAAAACAGACTGTAGAGAGAGAAAGCTTTGATTACTCACCGGTGAAGGCACGACAGTCCGAGCTTTCGATCTGGGCAGATAGGTCTCGTCCTAAGGTTCATCCTAAAATCAAGTATTATATCAATTGATGCAAAATTGGATTAGAATTTTGTCATTGAAATTCGGTCGACTCTCTCTCTAGCAACGATCGAAAATTATAAAGGGGAGCTGAATTGGCTTACCTTTCGGTCCTAATTCGGCCATGGACAGGTTGAGGAAGTGTTGGGAGGGCTTGGTTTGGCTTGAAGAGGGCTTGAAATGGCCGATTTCAGCTTGGCCGAAATAGGGCAGCTTCGGTCCGTCGAAGTTGCTTCACTATTTCATCATGTCGGCACTTCTCCAACAATTCTCGGATTGACTGGAGTTTGCTATCAGATAGTTGTCTTCTCCCCGGTTCTAAAGAGCCCGACCTTTGTTCAAGTCGAAGCTCTGGTTTGAGCTTTACCAGGAAATGGAGCAGTAGAGAAAGAGAGAAGTGTTCAAGTGTGAGGAGAATGAAATGGGGATGACCTCTTTATATAGTCGTAAAACCCGTGTATTAAATGGGTGAGATTTATTACTAGCATTAATATTACCATAAATTATTGGTATTAATTCCAATAATTTAATTTCGGTATTAAATTATTTGTATTAATTCCAACAATTTAATTTAGGTATTAATTCTAATAATTAAATATATATTAATTGATGGCTATTTATGATAAGCCGTACGTTCGCATAAAAATTTTTTTGACCGAAATTTCGAGTTACAAAAAAAAAAATCATACTTCCCAAGAGGTCACCCATCCTCACACTACTCTAAAGTAAGCACACTTAACTTTGAAGTTCTTATGGAATCTAGTTCACATAAACCAATTTGGTTTTTATTTTCTATTTTGTCTTAAGTTTCTTTTCCAATGTTTAATAAATCCTTTGGATCAATCGAAAGTTGTAAATTTTCATATTGCTTATTCCTAAATGTAAACCGGTTTGGTTTTCTTATTCGGTTTCACCGGTTCTTTTCCCAGTTTTTCCTTAACTCAAATGTGTGGGGTTTACACATGATCTGATGGCTCTGAGGAATAGGATGAAGTCCATCCATATTCCTTTATGGGATGAACTTCATGTATGGCCTCCAGTCCGTACTTCCTTAATACCTCAGCCTCACACTCATATGTCCACCTCATTTATTGAGAAGGATTGAAGCTGGACTGAGTAGGTGGGGGTACTTGGTAGACTTTCATGAAAGTGGCATAAGTATCCTAGTAGTTGTCCCAAGCCTCCTTAGTGGGATTTCTCTTTGGTTATTGTGGGGCTAGAGGAGGTGTTGGACTCCTAGAGGAAGGAACAGGTTCCTCTTACCTTGAAGGAGGGTATGTAATACCCTCTGGTTTTAGTTAGGCTCCCATGAGTTTGTAATAATCCTCCAACATATCTTTGGGCACTCTCTTCTCGCCCTTCAAGAATCGTTGAATAGATGCCTCCCTGGAGGTAGGCATCTTTTTCAAGGTCAGGTGTAGAGGATTGGATTTCACGGTGAACTTTCTAGGGATTCTCCTTCCTACACGGTGGTTTAGGTTTTATTAGTGTCAGGGCATAGTATTAATAATGTTTCAAGGGGACTTAGCTCTGATACCACTCAAGTTGTCATGCCCTGACCCGGTTTGGTCGGATCCTCGTGAGTAACCCGCCGCTCCCTTAATTTAAGAGGGGTTTCCCCTTTATTTAATCAAGAGGAGCCAGGCGTAATTCAACCTTATTCCCTAGAATAGCATAAATCAATAATAATGCAAGCTTAAAAATAAAATTTTAATCATACCTGACAAAAAGTAGGTCCTAGTATTATCCTTAGTCATTTTCCTTAAATCCTAAAAAGGGATACATAAGGTGGGTGAGTTTCTATAACTTAGTGAATGGGTTTTTGAAAAAGAGTTCTAAAAAATAGTTTTTAATTAGAGTATGCCAGACTCCTTATTTTCCTTTAAGATTATTTCATTCTTAAAATTTTGGTTTTTAAACACTTTTCTCATTATCCACAATCAGTGTGTTTAACAATCAACACACGCCCTTCATCATGAAGGGATCACACATTTGCAAGGCAGCCCGTCTACTACACCCACTTGTAGCATCGAAGCGACATTACCAACCACCTAGATAGAAGCCCATTTACTTCTACCCTGGGAATGAGTGGATGTTTGTGACATCCGACCCTCAAACCCGAAATCAA
This sequence comes from Trapa bicornis, assembly GCA_030064425.1. Classification (NCBI taxonomy): domain Eukaryota; kingdom Viridiplantae; phylum Streptophyta; class Magnoliopsida; order Myrtales; family Lythraceae; genus Trapa; species Trapa bicornis. The sequence goes on along the minus strand of CM057761.1, from coordinate 7,741,666 downwards.
TTCCATGTCCTTATGAGAACAGAGACCTCACACTGACCCCACCCGAGTCTCATGCGTATGAAACTACGTCGAGCTTCCCTGACTACTGGAACGACAAACTGCCCTTATCTCCACCATGTCGTCCAGTAGACCCTAAGACGCATCACTACCCCTCTAAGGCATCTTGATGGTCCCGAACCTCAAGTGCCAACTGGCCTTGGGCCCACTTTACGTGATTTTCCAAAAAATCGGGCATTTAGCCACATAAGTTCCAAAACTAAGGCCTCTAGCCTATCTGACTTGTTCTAGCTCTCGTCAAGAAGGTCTCCCAAACATTTTAAACATTGACACATAGTTAGGGGAGAGCATTTTTGACAAAATAATCTTTCCATTCATCACACCAGCCAGGTGTGATGAAATCTCCGCTTACAACCGGCAAGGGGGTTTTCTCCTTCCTTCCAGGAAGTCCATCATACCAACCGAGTATGATCTCTCTACTTACAACCGGTAAGTAGTTTTTTCACTTAGTTCTCACATCACTACAATCAGGTGTAATGTTAAAATTCCACATATAAGTGATTTTTAATTTCCAAGGTGCTCATCATCCCAACCAAGTATGACTTGAATAAACCCACTCACGGTGGCTTCCAATTTAGAAAAGGTGCACATCATTCCAACCGGGTATAAAGTATAAATTAGCCCACAAACCCGATATTCCTAGTGAATTCCCTCTTAATCGGCTTTTTGCCTCCACGCAAGCATATCCTTGTTAGCATTCCGGTCTTTCATGTTCCTACACGATTTGGACATACGTTGTTTATTAACATTTGTTATAATAGCCTTCATTTTTTACATATGAACAAAATGCCTAAACTTTTCAATTATTTGCATTTAGGTCCCTAAAGTTCTTTTTCCTTGACTTTAGGTACCTAATGCTAATTTTTCTCCAAATTGAGTCCCGAAACTTCTAAAATTCACTTTGGGTCCTCAATTTATTCAAAATCACATAAGGGGTTCAAGTTTCCCAAATTTTTAAAATTACCATTTTGCCCCTACTTTACAAAAATGGCAATTTGTCCCCAATTATTTTTAAAAATTGACCAATTGGTCCTCCAACATCTTTTTCATGTCTAATTGGCCCTCCATTTTAAGAAATTGCACTTTGGTCCCTCAATTTTACGAATCCCCAATTTCCCCCTTTCAAACTAGCCGAATTTAATTTCATCAAATTGACCATTCAATCAAGGTTAATTGTTGAAATTAAAGGTAAAATTGAGTTCCTACACATCCATACGATTCAAGTGAGCTTTGAATTGAGGTCGGAACGAGCTTAAACAGAGTTTCGCCAGAAAATTGAACTTAGAGAGAGAAAGTTTCGAAAGCTTACCGTCGAAGGTGCAGCGGTCCAAGCGTTTGATCAGGGTAGGTAGCTCTCGTCCTAAGGTTTCTCTTAGGATCAAGAATTATATCAATTCATGTCGAATTGAGGGAGAATTTGGTCAATAATGTTTTACCATTTCTCTCTCTAACGCTGATCAGAAATTACAAAGGGGAGCCAAATTGACTTACCTTTCTACTCTAATTCAGTCGTATGAGGGCTGAGGGAGTGTTGGGAGAGCATGGTTTGGCCCAAGGAGGGCTCAATTTGGTCATTTTCAACTCGGCTGAAATAGGGCAACTTCAATCCGTTGGAGTTGCTTAACTGTTTGATTATGCTAGTGCTTCTCCAGCAATCCTTAGGTCGAATTGTTACCACTGTCGGGTAGCTGACTTCTCCCCGAGTCTATGGAACCCGACCTCGCCTTCTTTGGCTCAAAAAAACTCCTATGTCGGAGCTCTGGTTCAAGCTTCATCGGAAGAATGAGCAGCTGAGGGAGAGTGGAGTTTTCAGGTATGAGGAGAATGAATGGAGAGGAGCCCTTTATATAGGGAGCTCAAAGACTCTCTGACTGTCCCTTTGGCACCTTAATGGCGCTCATTGATGGCCTGAAACATCCTGAACGGAAATGTTTCCTTTTCGTCGGTGCTGTTTGTTCTTTCGGTGAGTGAATAGTGTTGTCATCTGAAGGAAGAAGATGACACTGTTCCAAACCGGACCAGACTGGTCTGAACCGGGTTCAATGCTTAAATCGGTCGGTTCAAGCCCGATTCAACCGAATTTTTCAAAATTAAAATTTTCTAAATTCATTCTCTATTAATTGGTGGCTTCAATTCTCCAATTTGAATATTTTAAGCCACCTAGAAAAATGAATTTAGCATCTGGTTCAATGATGGTTCAAACCAGTTGAATTTGGTTCAGATCTGGTTCACCTGAACCAATCTGGTTTTCTCTCCCAAATTGTCTGAAAGTCCCTTTCCATGGTTTTTATGACCCCTTTGGATCACTCGAAATGTGTAAATTTCTCATTTTGTCTGTTTTCTAACGATTGGGGTTTGTGAAGCGGTTTGGTTTTCTCACTCAAGTTGATCAGTTCTTTCCCCGGTTTTCCTTATCTTCAAGGGACGGGATTTACATCATCGCTATCATCTCTAGTTATAATAATATTATCTACATATACTATGAGAATAGCAACTCGACTATTTGAGTATCGATAGAAAATTGTGTGATATCCATTAGATTGTTGATACCCCATTCTAACTACTACATGTCAGAATCGGTCAAACCAAGCTCTTAGTGATTGCTTGAATCCATACAAAGACTTCTTAAGTTTACATACCCTCCGAGTGGTCTTCATTGTATCAAATCCCGGTGGAATCTCTATATACACCTCTTCTTGTAAGTCTCCATGCAAAAAATGCATTCTTTATATCTAATTAATGTAATTTCTATCCAAAGTTAGTAGCATATGAGACAGTACTCATCTTAGCAACTGGTGTAAATGTCTCATCATAATCTATTACATACGTCTGGCTGTAGCCTTTTGCTACCAATCTTACTTTATACCTCTCAACCTCTCCTTCAGCATTTTTCTTAACAGTGAATACCCATTTTCATCCAACAACCTTCTTTCTGCTTGGAAGTAATGCCAGTTCCCAAGTCTTATTTTTCTCTAATACACACATCTCCTCATGCATTGCTGCAAGCCACTTTTGATCATTTTTTGCCTCTTGCCAATTTCTTGGTATGTTCAGTGACTGTAATGATACAATAAATATCTTATATGCAGATGGGACAGATGCATATGAGACATAGTTAGATATATCATGTTCATAACCATATCTAATTGGAGGTTTTTCATGCATTAGCTCTAGGTTTTTTTTACGAATAGCAATGGGTAGAAATTCATTACCATCTGGTGATGACAAGGAATCATTGGAAGATTGATGGGTATCTCAGACATATGGGGGCAATGTTTATAGTATAAGTACATGTTCTTGTCTCTCTCCATCATCTTCTTTATCTTCCTCCCCCTATTCTTGTCTCTCTCCATCATCTTCTTTATCGTCCCCCTTCCTAAGCACAACTCTTGTTCCTTCTACTATAAACCTTCAATTTTGGTTAATTGGTCCTTTCTTCATTGCTACTCGATCTCTTAGTACACGGGATTACACCTACAATGACATCTCCAACTGTCTTATCACAGATTGTCTCTTCATTTTCATGTTATACTTCAAGCAATCATCTAGCACGGTGGATGACGTTGTTGATTAAAAATGGTTCATTTTCATGAAATGTCACATTCATACTCACAAAAAGTCTTATCTCGCTTGGACACCAGCACTTTTAACCTTTTTGAGTGCTAAAATAGACTATATAAATACACTTCAGTGCACGTGGATTAAGTTTGGTTACTGTGGGACGATGATCTCTCACAAAACACACGCAACCAAATACACGAGGACGAATTGAATGTATCTTGCGTTACATCAAAAGTTCACAAGGAGATTGAAAATTTAATATCTGAGAAGGCATCCGGTTAATTAAATATGTTGTCGTCAATACTGCTTCACTCCATAGATATTTTAGAACATTAATTGTAAATAGAGAAGTGTGAGCTACCTCTAACAAGTGTTGATTCTTCCGTTCAACCACTACATTCTGTTCTGGTGTAGCTAGACATGTGGTCTGATGCATAATCCCTTTTGTAAATAAATATGATTAGAATCTCTATTAAAATACTCAATACCATTATCTGTATGAATAGTACTCACTTTGGAATTATATTGTGTTTGTACCAAAGCTAAAAAATTTTAAAACAAATCAATATCTCATACTTATTTTTTATCAAATACACTTATGTCATCCTTGAGTAACAATCAATAAATGTAACAAACCATCTGAATCTGTCAATCGAAATAACTGGACATGGTCTCCAAACATCAGAATGTATCAATGAAAAATGTGTAATACTTCTTAAACTAGTAGAAGAATAACATGTTATTGTATGCTTTCCAAACTCACAAGAATCACACATAAGCTCGCTACGTTATACATTATTTATTAAGTCAGGTCTTACCCTCTTAAAATTCTCAAAAGATAGATGACCAAGACGTCGATACTTCAATATAACTTCATTCATCACTCGTTCAGACAAAGTAGTGGTTAAAGTTATGTCAGACCCTTCTCTCCTAAGATACCACAACCCATCAAGCCTCTATACAGTCCCAACTATTTTCAAGTTTTTTGTTTGAACTAAAGGCTACAGACACGATATAGCTGGATTGTTTTAGGAGATGGAGAAAATAGATACAACGGTAACGGGAAGGGGAAGGGAGTTGAAAGAAATTTTAGAATGTATGGCCAAATTGCTTGTAGGAAGAGATGATATATCGCCTCCACATAACGAGATTCTTCATCGAGATTTGAAATTAGAATTACTCCCAATAGAGCAGAGACTTAAAGGAACGAAAAACTATTTGAGTTGGTCGAGAAGAATGAGACTCATACTAGAGTCAAAATATTTGGAATTCTACATTGACGACTCATATGAAAAACCCAGTAATGCTACCAGTATATCATGGAAAGTGTGGATGGCGACTAATTCTCTAATGGTTGTATGGATAATAGGATCACTTTGTCCTTCTATCGCAGGGTTGGTAGAAGGTATTAGTAAAGCATCTAATATATAGAAGGTTTTGGCTATTCAATTTTCTAGTATTGGGAATATGATGACCGTGATTGAGATTAAAGATAAGTTGGACACACTAAAGCAGGGAGAGCGAAGTATAATAGAGTACAATACTAAGCTGAAAAGGTTATGGTCTGAACTTGATTATTATAATTCATTGATTACATATAATCGTTTAGATACAGCTTATATTAGAGCATGAATGGAGCAACGACGTGTAATTCGCCTATTGAGTGGACTAAACCTAGAATATAAATACAAGAGAGCAATGATATGTAATTAATCTCTAATTTCTCTTATGGAAGATTTTATTGATGTCCTGAACCATGAGTAGTCAAGACAAAAAGTTATGAATACTCTTGAGATCTTAGCAACACTATTTCGCTATGCTATAGCAATACCGATTATTAACAATCGATAATACTATAATTGTGGAAAAAATGGACATATTAACTGGAATTGTTCTTCGAGAACAAGTCGTAGCCTCAGAGTACGTAAAGCCCGAGGTCGAAAACGATTTGGGGGACAAATCTATCATGCTTCTACTAAATATGCTAACATTTTAAATAATTACAGATTATGCTAATGCTGGCTCTGATACAATGTTATAAAACTAAATTAGGAAAAAATAATATATTGATAGAGAAGCTATATATATAAAAAAAATTGAAATAACTTATTTTTTCACACTCGAAATAAATGATAGACATATTTATTTATATGATCATATTATATCGTAACTATTTTAAATATAATTTATAATATAATTTTAACTAATAAAATTATTTCATAAATAACTTAAATATTTTAGACTATTTTAATTATTATCTTGAATATCTTCGGCAAGAGTGTCAATAGCATTCAAATGTTAATCAAGTTATATTCTATTCAAACGATGCTGGCAATCACGTCCGCACACACCAGACACATGAGCAATATTAATGAAGCTTCAATGGGTGGATTAATTTGCTCGCAAATCTTTCAATCTTTACTTCATATTTGTGGGTATTAAAAAATAAACACTAAATTGCTAGTTCTAACGAAATCGAACTGCAGCTGCGGTCTGACGAAGGTGGATTCATGCTTAGTCATAGGCCTAAAGAAACTCGGCAGAGAAATGCAACATCCTAAATGGTCCTAATTTCACAGTCTGAACAAAGTCGGGCTTTGTGCTGCTTGGCCTGTCCTGACTTAGAAAATGCATTTATTTAAGCAACTTAAATTATTTTGTATTTTAGATTAAAAAAAACACACTAAAATTAGGGGTATTCCTAATTTTAACTTGAAATTTAGTGTTTTAAAAGGGCATAAGTTTATAAATTTGTTTATACGTTCTATTAAAAATATTTTTTTTATCTCTTAATCCCTATTTCTATTATTCTACAATGGTATCCTATTTGTAATAGAAGAAAAAAGTGTAACTTTTATGAGTACCAACAAATTAATTACTTCTTTTCTTTTTCTTGTTCTTATTGCTGGATCCATCTCGAGTCCAACTCTCACCAGTAGTCTCCACAAGAGCATTCCCCGTCTTCGAACACATGAAAACGTGATTTATCCCTCATGACGATCCGCCTCTCGTAGACCTTAGAAATCATCTTAGCAACCTTATGGCAGTCTTGGCAGACCCGCAGATTCTTGAAGATCCTTAGAGTCACACCCTTTTCGGTTGCAAGCAGCCCTAATCCAATGGCCAACTTCTCGCTGTGCCCTCTCATCGCCATCTCCTTCTCATCGTCATCGAGATCAAGCAGCAGAGCCCCAATCTCGGGTCTATATCCTTCATCCCTCAGCCTCTTGTAAACCCGATCCCACATGCCATTGATCCTCTCAATATACGAATGCGAGTTATCTCCAGCGATAAACTCATGAATGGTCCCATTGATAGTGATGCTACTAATTCCAGGAAGCTTATCTACTCCATTCTCCTTCATCAGTCCTCTTACTCTAGCTGCAGCTTCCCATTTGCCTCCTGCACTAAGGATACTTGCAGCATGTATGTACCTACCACCATGGCCAGAATCTATCCGGATCAGCCTCTCTCCGATCAGTTCCCCCAGCTCGAGATTTTTATGAATCCGACAAGCAGTCAAAAGGGTGCCTAGGATGAAGGCATTTGGCTCCAAGGGCATAGTATCCACCACCTCTTTCGCCTCCTCGAGAAGCCCGGCTCTCCCCAATAGGCCGACCAGGCACCCGTAATGTTCCATCGAAGGGGTCCAACCATGGACCGACCTTATGGCCGAAAAGACAGCCCTCCCCTCCCCAACAAGTCCTGCATGGCTACAAGCACTCAAGACAGCCGTCAAAGTTATAGGATTTGGCTTTATGCCCTCTTTCTGCATCTTTTTGTACCAGTAAAGAGCCTCCTTTGCCCGCCCATGAATTGCAAGGCCCGTGATCATCGCCGTCCATATAGAAACACATTCCCTTTTTGATCTCCCGAAGACTGCACGAGCCTCCTCGATGCACCCGCTCTTGGCGTACATGTTGATAAGTCCACACTCCAGCATCGGGTCGGCCTTAATGTTGTTCCTCTCGATGTAGACATGGATGTACCTGCCTTGTTCTATTGCTCCAAGATTTGCACATGCAGAAAGAGCACTCGCTAGTGCTGCAGCATCAGGCTGAAGGAGCCCTTCCATCTGCATTTGATGGAATAATCTCAAGGCTTCACTGTTCATACCAGCTGAGGCAAGCCCCGAAATCATAGTCGTCCATGAGACGACATTCTTTTCAGGCATCGCATTAAACAACACGTAAGCCATTTCTACTTCGCCGCTCTTTACGTAAGCGTCGATGATCGAGTTCCAAGTCACCGCATCCCTCTCGGAAGCTGTGTCGAAGATAAGGCGAGCAGATTCCCTTCTACCAGCTGATGCATAAGCATGGACAAGGGCGTTGAGGGTGAAGACATCCTTCTCGAACCCGAGCTTCACTATATGGCCATGTAATTGGAGTGTCGCCTCGATGAAGGAAGGGTTGCAGCAGGCCTTGAGAAGGAAAGGGAAGGTGTGGGAATTGTGAGGGACTGATGAATGGCATATCATTTGAGTGTATGTAACCAGGGCTCCTTCTGGCTGGCCGCTGTTTGAGTACCCTCTGATCATCGCATTCCACATGAAAGTGTCTGGATTTGTTATCCGGTCGAAGACTGTCTGGGCATATGGTAACTCCCCGGTTGTTGGGGAGACCGAGACGGCGGCTAGCAACCTCCGGAGGGCTGTCGGGTCCGAGGTGAGGCCAGTCTTTAGCATGTTCGCGTGGATTTGCTTGATTCCTTCTGTATTCGAGCATTTCTCGAGCAGGAACAACGTTCGGGGAATGTCGATGCTGTAAGGGAACGCCTTCGCCGGAGCAACCGGTGCCTGTTGCATTGTAACTGGGACTAGGGAAATCCGATTGGAAGATTAGGATTCTATAACTTTTTTGTCTGTAAATTTCTGTGGCTCCAATTTTGTCGGAATATGTGACAGGCGGGATAAGGATAATGTTGCGCCTGTCAACTAGGAGAGTTATCTAGTTATATATTGATATGGTAAATATTATTATTATTTTTAAATAATACATATTTTAAAATGTTAAATAATATTAAAGCTTTCGGTCTTGGGCGTCATTTCAAAGCTTTCAGGCCGACATAGATAAGGTATTCTCCCGTTGCACTTTTTGTTAGCTGAAATTAAATAAGTCTTTTTTTGCTCAAATAAAAATTAAATAAGGAAGTGAAATAGTCATTTTGGAGATGAGAAACTTGACATTAACATTAAAATTAACTTTTAAATTTAAAATATAAGATAGATAGGGTGGTGAGTAGAAATGTTGACACATAAAAATTATTGCTAGATCTAAATTATCACAAGAGTAATATTTTATTAATAAATAATTTAAGTAATTAAATGAGATACACTTATTTATAAGTTTAGGGTAATTAATATCAAATTTATAAGCTAAAATGTAAATTATAATAATTAATAACATGGATGAGATAAATTAGAAGATAAGTTATGTTAGGACAACTTTTAAATAAAATAAGTATTTTGATAAATATTAAAATAATTAAATGGTAAAAAGTAATCTTAGGAAATATTTAAGGTATAAGTGAAAATTTTAAATAATTGAGAAATTAAAGATAAATAAAATTATATGAGAAAATTTTTCATGATTTTGGTAAAATAGTTGTTTGAATAAGTTTTTAACCCAAATCGAGTTAACTCACACCGGGAGAAAGTGTAATTTTTATAAAAATTACACACGACCGAATTAAAATTATTTTAAAAAATTTAATGTGATCCATTTATATAATTTGGATTATATAGTGTAAACTATGACTCAAATATAATGGAAATTATGTTTTATAGATATTTGAAAAACTTATGAAATAAATTAGTTGTAAATATAACTATGAGTAGGATTTAGTAATTACGGATTTGATTTCATCTACCTTTCAATTTACGTTAATTTATTAAATTTTTAATTTACGTTAATTTATTAAATCTTAAATAGTTGTGTGTGTTTTATTTAAGTGTTTTTGTAAAATAAAAAAAACTACATTAATGCGGATAATGGATATCTCTACAATAAAAATAGATGAAAGGCGAGATTAAAACAACCTTCCAAAATTTATTTAGAATTAAAATTTTTATAAATAACTTTTTAAACTTCATAAATGATCACAAACAAATATAACAAATTAAGTAGCTGCCTTAAAAACCTATTAGTAAATCTAAGTAATTTATCTTGGTTCTTTTTCTTTAAAGAAGTCATCTTCTCTCCTTCCTATATCGATGAAATTTGTTAGGTGGAGGGGTGAACAATCCTGAATGAGTATAAAAGCTACTTATTATATTGTTAACTGTCTCGATATTTTTATAATTTAAAATAGTATATATATAGTTTAATATTTCATTTTCTTTAATAGTTAATTACTAAACCTAGCATTTGTGGATTAGTAAAAACTAAGTTCAAAACGTTGGATGAAACTATCACCCCTACCAACTAACGAGTATTATCATGCATACTTGATATTGTACTATAATATTCCCTTAACGTATACATCTTTATAATGGGAATAAATTTAATCACAATAGACAAGAACTATTATCTTAACCAATTAATAGAGTGACATTTATTGATATACATCTACTCTCAATTCCTTTTTTCCTCTATATTTGTTTAAAAATTAATATTGTACAGGTATATATATACATTTATGTGTAAATATATTTTTTATCATATATATTTATATATATACATAATTAACCATTATAGAAATATTTATTTTTTGCTTAATTTCAACTAATTTAATTTTATTTTATTTATTTCTGTCAAATCGGCCCTTATCATTTTATTTTAAATTAAATTTTTTCTAATTATATCAATTAGATTTTAAAGTTAAAATAAAATTCTAGAAAAATTTTTGACCAAAATTCTAAGTTACTAAAACATTGTGTTATATTTTCTTAGAGTCATTATTTGAAATTTTCACTACTTTTCCCTTTTGACATTTGGTGATTTTATTTTCATTAAATCAGTAAATAGAGACAGATACTCATTTGTCAATCAGTATATGTATAAGAAGGTATTATCTTATCTAGAAGGTATTTATTTTATCAAAGGAAGTATAAATTTACTCAAGTTGTCTTGTCCAACTCACCCAAAATAAATTGGGTATCCAACCATATATTTCTATCGGTTAAAAATTTTGGTTGGAGCTCCCATGAGATTGTATTATATGCTAGGTTAATGGTATGTTTGGATTTTAACCAATATCAATAATGTTTACATAAAAAGTTTGCTCTCTTTAGAGAGTACCGACTTATACCATTAAAAAAGGAAAAATCTTGTATAACTTTATGGGTATTTTCAAACATCTATCTCTCATGAGTTAATTGATTTTCCATGAATATATAGTCTTATATTTACTAGTTGTTCATTTTTTTAGAAAGTTTGTTTGACACCTTCTAATACAAATGAAAGTTCTAAAAATATTTAACAATCTTCCTCCACCAGTTCATGCATCCATCATTGAACTATATTCTTTCCATTTCAGGATTTTCTTTATGTAAATATTGTACCAACTTATTGTGTCTACTATAACATGTACTTTATGATTTGCACATCGCTCATCATCATGCATTCCCTCATTGCATTACATGTTAGTATATTATTCTCAAGATTATCTCATTCTCCATGTATTGTTGTATTGAGGTATTTGATTATAATCATTTCGTGATTATCCATTATAACTTATTAAATTATAAGTTGTTCTTTATTTAAATACTTTTATATCATTAGACTTCTTTTGTATATGTTCTTTATTTAAATACTTTTATATCATTAGACTTCTTTTGTATATTTGAATCTACTGCTTTAGAAAATTTTATCTTGGTCAAATGTGACATGTCTTTCCTTAGATGCCCACCCGGGGTATTTTATACTTTAAGAACTAATTTCCTTAGTACTTGAGGATTTCCCTCATGTTCATTTAACTCTTTTGACAATTCATTTGCCCAAAATTTGTAATTGGTTGGATACACTGATCCAAATCAAGATACTCTTTGGGTACTATATTAGTATTTGGTTTATTAGACCTACGTTTCAAATTCCTCGAGTCACTTATTTTAGTCTTATGTTCCAATTTGTATCCTTTATAGTATTATTGGTAGTCATGCAAGTTACCCATTACTTGCAGTAATATTCCCCTTAAAGGGTTTCATCTAGTGCATAATTTTAGTATTTCAAGTGAAAGTACTTATATTTGTGGTGTTTCATATGTAAAGGTTTAGGGTAAGGAAATTAAATGTTCATTTCTACTTGCTTCGGCTTCCTTGCCAAGTATTATCCATAAGGTTTCTTGTATACCCTTTCGACTTTCTAAATGTTTGGTGAATCCTTCCTAGGGATTGCAAACAAATCCTTATAAATATTTCTAATTGTAATTAAATTCTCATAATTATGTTTAATTATAATTAAGTCCCTAAATTCTCCTTAATTACAAATTGACCCTCAATTGATGTCAATTTCACAAAAATTTCCAAAATTTTTAAAATCCCCAATTTAACTAATTTCGTCAAAATTTCACTTTAGTCACCGAATCTTCAATTTATCAAATTGATCATTTAAACCTTCTTAATTTTCTCCTAACACGCTATTAATCATATTCTCCATCTTCCTATGAGTATTCTAAGCTTTGAATCACTTCATTTGACCCAAAATTAAGATCAAACGAAGTTTCGTCAGAAATTCTTTCTAGAGAGAGAAAGCTTCATTTTCTTATCGGCGAAGGGGCGGTTGTCGAAGCTCTAAGTAAGGTGGCTAGTATTTGTCGAGTGGATCCTATTAGGATCAAATTTCATATTAATTGACTGTCTAAGCAAAGAGAATTTCATTAGCAAAATTTCTCATGTTTTTGCTCTATAAATTCACTATTTCGATTAAGGGAGGCGGAATTGGCTTACCACTAAGGTTCAGGGAGGTTGAGGTTAGGTTGGGAAGAATTGTGGGAGGGTCGGCCTGGTTTTAGAAGGTCAGTAGTGGTCAAAATTTAACTCGAAAGCTTTTGTCTGAATTTCGTCGTCAAAGTGAATGTACTATGCAGCATCGCCAGAGCTTCTCCGGTGACCTTCGAGCTGAATGGAGTATGTAGGAAGGTGAAGGACTTCCTATGGATTTTAGGGAACTAAATTGTGCAGTCGAAGGTGGAAGAAAATATCAATATCGAAGCTTTGGTACAGAGATGGTCAAAAAATGAAGTTGTTCTTCTTTTTCAGGCTTTCGAGTGATAAGGATGATGAATGGAGAGTAGCTCTTTATATATGGAGCTTGGGTACTGACCGTTCTAGGCATCCATCCATCGGTCAGCCATTAACTCACCGATTTAAGGCCTTGTTGAAGCCATTAAAGGTTTGTCAGAGTTAAAGCATTGATCCTTCTCCCTTCCTGTTCAGAAAACTAAAGGAAGAAGACGACACTATGCACGGGCATGCGAGTTTCGCATGTGTGGCATGCCACATGTCATGTTATGATTGGTTGGCGTCGCTAAAGTGACCGCTCACTCAGTATCCGAGTCACCCATTAACCGGAAACGTGGTGACTTCTCATTGGTCGACTAAACTTACGTGGTCGTTGACCAAATCTAGTCCTCCATTGACCATGACACGTGGTGTTATCTCATTGGCTAATTTAAATTCATCAGTTTATCCTCCTAACGCGCTGTACAATTGCCAAATGTCTGCCTCTAATTGGTTGTTGTCATCCTACGTGGCTTTGCCATGTGTCAACCTTTGATTGGTTGACCGTTCTCCGACGTCCAAGTCGACAGTTGACATGGCATTGCCATGTGTCAACACCTCATAGTCAGCTCTATCGATGAGGCTTCTCCTCAGTTGACCATTTGACTAAGGACATGTGTCGCTCCCTCATTGCTCGGTCTTTGGTGACATGGATTTTTCTTCGTCTAACCATTGACCAAGGATACGTGTTACACTCTAATTGGCCAGCGCTTCTAGATGCTAACCGAGCGGCTGACTAGGCATGCTTCATCATGCATCGTACTCATTGGTCGCATGCACTGATTGGGCGCTAACCTGGCAAGTGGTCCGTTGATCGGTTGAATCATTGACCGGTTCGGTCGGACCGGGATCAATGACCCAAAATTGAAAATCGAACAATTCAGGCCCAATTTGATCGATTTTCTAAAATCTAAAAATTTTAAATTTTATCTAAATTCATTTTCTATACAATGGTGATTTCAATTTTACAAATTGATATTTTTAAGTTATCTAAAAAAAGAATCTTTGAATTGGTTCCTTCTAGTTTGGTTCGATTCAACCTGGTTCAAGTCCAGTTCACCTTGAATCGGTCTGATTTACACATCTAATTTCATTCATGGTTATTTTCCACGATTTTTAGGTATTTATGTACCACTTGAAATTTCCAAATTCTCATTTTAGCTTCTCTATATTAATTCCGATTCACTTTGAATCTTAGTTTTCTCTCAAACTTTTTCAGTTCCCATTTCCAGGTTTCTTATGATTGAAAATGGGGTTTACACTTAGCCTCTTTTATAAATATCGAGTCTTAGCCCTTTCATAAATATAGAGTTTAGCACTTTCATAAACAATAGGTCTTAGCCCCTTTAATATACATTTGGTCTTAGCCCCTTTAATAAACAGTGTTTCTTATCTCCTTTCATAAACAACGAGTCTTAGCCCTTTCATTCATAACTTATTTGAAAGGGTCGAGTATCACCCATTTTCAAACACTCGGGTTTACACTCATCTTTTCTAAAGTAATTGGATCATGGTTCTTTCTCAAATGATTCAAAATATCTCTTGTATTTTGATAAAAGCTTCCCTATAGCTTTTCTATGGGTTTTCTCAAAAATTTTCCAAAGCATACATACCAATACTTTTTCATAAAGTGATAAGTATTAATAATAATATCTCAATCGGACGCGAATACGGAAATCCCACTCACCGTTGTAATCGGGACACGTTCGTCCCAACTATTTTTTCATTTATCTCGGGAAGCATGACTCTCGTATGATTTGTTGTCAAATTCATCTACACTAATCAAATCATAAGGTTGGAGATAATTTCAAACTTTACTCGGTATTTGTACATTACCCCGTAATTTTCCCTAAAATTATGGTTTTACTACTCGTGCCCGGTTCGCACGATTCCCACATATCAATATACTCGTTTCGCCTAATCCCCATCCATTTATTCCTTTCGGTTATCTAAGCTTATACCCATGTTAGGTCATATTTTCCAAAATGCCCACAATGTCTCTAAGTTTCCCACTTACACAACTTTTATAAACTTTGCATTTTGGTCCTTTAAGATGGGTAAAATTATTATTCTACCCCTACCCATCAAAACTCTAACCCTAAACTTCTCAGGTTTTTCCTTTAAGTCCCTATACTTCCCTTAATCCCATTGGGGTTCTCAAATTTATATTATTTACATTTTTACCTTAAACTTTTTTTCCAAATTCATGTCCCTAGTCTCTTCCAAGCTACTTCTTTGGGTCTCTAAACTTTCTAAAACTTATTTTCAAGTACATGAACATCCACTTAGTCTCATTTGGGTCCCCATTTTTCTAAAATGTTACTTTTGGCACCTAAACATTTCAAAAATTACATTCAATTCCCTCAACATTCTTCTCTGTTAAAAAAACATCTCTAGAATAGTGTGGTTTTGGTCATGATTGGGCCTTCACCGAAAAACTAATCGTAAACCCCATCCCTTTAAAACAATGAAACTGCGGAAAGAACCGGTCAACCCGAGTGAGAAAAATCGAACCAGTTCACAAACCCAATCATCAGAGAATGGGCAAATTGGAGAATTTGCAACTCCCAAGTGACTCAAAAGGGCTCATAAACCTTGGGAAAGAACCTTAGGACAAATTGGGAGAGAAAAACTAGACCAGTTTGGGTGAACCGGATCCGAACCGGAATGAATCGGTTTATGAACTGAGCCGGTTTATGAACCGGAACCGATAGAGAAAGGGCAAACCGGGAAAATTATGGATTCCGAGTGACCCAAAGAGTCAAATAAGTCATGAAAAAGGACTTTAGGATGAATGGGGGATAAAAACTAAACCGGTTCAAGTGAACCGGATCTGAATTGGATTGAACCACTATTGAAATGTATGCTAAATTCATTTTTCTAGGTGGCTTAGAAAATTCGAATTTGAGATTTAAGGCCACCATTGGATAGAAAATAAATTTAGATAAATTTAGAAATTTTTAGATTTGAAAAATTCGGTCGAATCAGGGGTGAACCGACCAGTTTAAGTTTTGAACCCGGTTCAAACCAGTTCGATCTGGTTCAGAACAGTGTCATCTTCTTCCTTCAGATGACAGCACTGTTCACTCACTGGAAAATCATGCAGGGCCGATGAAGCTGAAAAGTCTCCGGCCAGTGAGTTTCAGACAATGAATGACCGCCATTAAAGTGCTAATTGGACGGCCAAGAAGTCTCCGAGCTTTTTATATAAAGAGCCCCTCCTCATTCATCCTCTTCACACCTGAAAACTCCATTCTCTTTCAACTGCTCCAATTTCCAGCAAAGCTCGAACTAGAGCTCCGACTTGTGCACTTTTCTGATACAAACAAGGTGAGGTGAGGTTTTTTGGATTTAAGGAGAAGTCAGCTACACGCTTGTAGTCTCTATTTGCTACAAGGGTCGCTGGAGAAGCGTCGGCGTGATCGAACAGTGAAATAGCTCCGGCGGACCAAAGCTGCCCTACTTCAGCTGAGCTGAAATCAGCCAATTCGAGCCCTTCTCAGGCCAAACCAAGCCCTCCCAACACCTCCACGGTCATCCTACAGCTAAATTAGAGCTAAAAGGTAAGCCAATTCGGCTCCCCTCTATAATTTTCGACCGATGCTAAAGAGAGAACCGATAGAACCTCGGTAATAAAATTCTCACTCAATTTGGCATCAATTGAGGTAATACTTGATTCTAGGAGTAACCTTAGGATGAGAGCTATCTGCCCAGATCGAAAGCTCGGACCGTCGTGCCCCCGACGGTAAGTTTTTGAAGCTTTCTCTCTCTAAGTACAATTTTCTGACGAAGCTCCGTTCAAGCTCATTCCGACACCAAATCATGTGATTCAAAGTGCAATTAATTCATATGAAGGTGTAGGAACTCCTATTTAACTTCAATTTCAATTAAACTCATTTGATCGGTCAATTTGATGAAATCAAATTCGACAGAGTTAGAAGGTTGAAATTGGGGAAAATTTTGGGGGAAATTTGGGAATTTTGAAAATTAGAGGGACTAAAGTGTAATTTCATAAAATTGAGGACCAATTGGGTATAATAAAGATGTTGGAGGATCAATTTTAAAAATTTTGGGGTAAAACTTACCATTTTTGTAAAGTAAGGGCAAAATAATGATTTTGGAAAAGTTAGAAGACCAAATTGGAAATTTGAGAAATTGAACCCCTTCTTGTAAAATTGAATAAATTGAGGTCCCAAGGTGAATTTTAAAAGTTTCGGGACTCGATTTGAGGAAAAACCAGTATTAGGGACTTGAAGTTAAAAAAAATAACTTTAGGGACATAATTACAAATACATGAAAAGTGTGGTTTTCTCATTCATTTGAAATGAATAAAGGCTATTAGGTCGAAGGATAATGAACAAAAATGTTCATATTGTGTAGGAACACAAAGTATCGGGAACTCCAGCAAGGACAAGCTCATGTGAATACAAATAACCGGTCGAGAGTAATTCACCGCATTAACAGGTGAGTGGGATTTTTATATCATACCTGGTTGGGATGATAAGCACCTCAAAAATGAAAACCCACTGCTAAGTGGTATTTTAAACATCACACTTGAGAGGATTGATATGAAAATCACGCGAAAAAACTACTTACTAGTGTAAGTAGATCATACGGTTGGTATGATGAAACTTCCTAGAAGGAAGTCAAAAACCCGTTCATCGGTTATTAGCGTAGATGTCCTAATACTTGCTTGGTATGATAGACAATTGAAAAGTATTTTATCGGAAGTGCTCTCCCCTGATTGTGTGCCACCTCTTAAACATTTTGGGAGACCTTCTTGACAGGAGCTAGAATAGCTTTATTAGGTCGGAGGCCTCGATTTTGCAACTAGGGGGCTAATATGCCAAATTTTGAAAATCTCGAACAATGGGCCCTAGGCCGGTTGGCACGAGTAGAAGCTCGTAAACAAATATAATTTATATACCATGAAAACTTAATTAAATGAATTGTTTGGCCATGGTACCAAGACAGGACTGACATATTCAGTCAACTAGCGGCAGTGCGACATGGCAGGTCTCCGGACTAGTTAAGACAAACAGTTGCAGGTCGAGTTGAGGGTCGGGGCCATTGGACCAGTGGCACCACAGATTATATGGCATTATGTAAAAAACTATTGATTGTGTATGCACTGTGTTTACGGGACCTTCAAGACGTCCAAGAGGGGTAGTGATGCATCCCAGGGCTCTGGACGATCCGGTAGATATAAGGGCAGTTAGTCGTACTAGAAGTCTTGCGAAGCTCGACATAGCTTCATTACACATGAGATCGGGGTAGGGACAGGAGGAGGTATCTATCCTCATACGGACATGGAGTATTTTGGTCTGAGGGTAGGACGTTAGAGACGTTCACTCAGACTTCGGGTAGAAGTCAGAGACTTCTATCAGGGTGGATGGTAAAGACGCTCCAATCCACAAGTGGGTGCAGTCGGCGTAACTGCATCTCGCGAATTTGTGTAATCCCTTCATGATGAAGGGTGTGTGGTTTGTGAAACACACTGAATATGAAAATGGGAAAAAGATTATAAAAACCTTGGAAATAATTTGAGAATCCTTGGAAAATTATTGGTAAACCTTGGAAGAAGGTGTTGAAAACTAGAATTTGAGAAAAGAATGTTTTAAAAGAAAATAAGGAGCCTGGCACACTCCAATTCAAACTATTTTATAAGAAACTCATTTTTTAAACACTCATTCACTGAGTTGTCGAACTCACCCCCTCTCTTTACCCCTTTTCAAGAAACCAAGTGAAAACCAAACTTAAAAATTTATTAGTGGCCAAACCTTAAGGCAGGTATATAAAATTTATATTTAGTTTTTATTAATGTTATTCCAGGAAAGGTACAAGTAAGAAGGACGCCTTACTCCCCACGGTTTAGAAGAGGGAAAAACCCTGAATAAACTAGGAGGGTGGCAGTATGTTCACAAGGATCCGACCAAACCGGGTTGGGGCGTGACACTAACACAGTTCGAAAAAGTGTCGGGAACTCACTAGAGATGGTGAGTCGATCGTCAGCATGAACGGGGTTGGAAAGCTAATATTTTTCTTGTTCATTACATCTTAAATCACCCCAAATGGTGGTCTGAGCAGCTTGAAAAAGATTTACAGAGGGTCCTTAAGATAGAGGCATTATCGAAGATCCAAAGAATTATCATGACCATGAGGCTTACCTTCAGCTTAAATGGTCAATGACATTGGCTTGATGGGATTGAGAGGAATCTATATAATTATTTTGGTCATGGTTGGTCATCGAGTAGTTCAAAGAAAGGTTGGGAAGACATTGCTCTGTTTTCGGCTAAGAGAGCAGTGTTTGTGTTTGATCACACTGGCATCGGTAGAGGGTACGTCAACATCGGGGAGTGATAAAGTTTAAATCCTGACTTTAGTGCATTCCTAATGCTACCATAATGACCAAGTTTGGTGGTCGAAAATAAAAGTTATAGGATTTCATATGGAGGTCACCGAAAAATTGAGTATTCTCACTTCCAAAGTGTCCAGCGAGAGTGGGATCGAGCCTTATTTGGTTAACTCAAGAGGCCAACGATCTATCACCCCATGCACATAGCGGGTCATATAGGACCCCATAGATCTCACTTTTTATTTAATTTTTCTTCAGGGCATTATGCTAGAAACTGAGTTGAAATCAAGTCATTTTCAGGTCGGGTATTCGGGTTTTAGTTGGGTGAAGAAGACAATCATGCACGTGCATGTGGGGCATGCGTATACTACTAGTGTAACACGTCGACCGGTTCGTATTGTAGCAAACTAGTTTCTAGTGAATAAATCGATTGTTTCAATCTATTTTGGTATTTAATAAGTCAGTTGACCTTCAATTCGACAAATTCTTGGCCAAAATTATTTTTTTAAAAGTTTTTCGTCCAATTTTTCATAAATTAGGCTTAAAAATATTAATTTTATAAATTATATAGCCTATTTTAAAAATTGGGGATTTTACTTTTACAAGTTGTTTCAATTAGTTTTGGTCGTTTTTTTGTTAATTTACCTCCATTTTGACCGATTTTTTTATCCAATTTATTTTTTTAATTATTCGTTCAATTTCATATTAATTGAGCTAAAAAATCACTGGTTTTCAATTTATATAACCAGTTTTAAAATCGGGTTTTGTGCCCCTATCTAGTTCAATCACAAATTGAAACGGTTTTCAATCAAATTTTTTCTAATCTTTTTTTTTCAATCAATGGGGGTTCGAAGGAAAATTTATGAAATTTTTCATTGTCTAAGTTTATAGTTTGAACTGGTTTCTAATTTGTTTTGATTCCACATCTTAGTTTTCTATTTTCTATTTTTTAAAATTAATTTTCAATTTAATTCAGTTTAAATTTTAGTTTTGTAAATTCTAGTGTTACTACCGTAGTATTATTTGATCATTTAATATGATGAACTACTATACTCGAATGTAAATATATTATGTAGAAGATTATAGGCTGCGATTAGTGATGATAAATCAAATTGACATTGAAGAATTGGTGGCGTTATGCAATATTTTGAAGGAATACCTCCAAATAATGTAATAGTATTAAGTTCACTATAAAGTTGCTTATAAGTAGTTTAATCCGGACAATAAAAAAATTTCTCTCGATCAGAAGATTTTCTTAAGAATATAAACTAATTCATAAGATTGTAAGTATGTTGTTGGGGTCGTACATATGCTTGAGAGTTTGTATATGTATTAGTTATACTTGTAACCTCTTAGTATGTTTTCTAAAGAAGATTTCATATATACTTTATAGTTTAAATGCATGCATTCTTGGTAAAAATATATGTTTTCATTGTATTCCATAATATTATACACATGATATTATGTTTTGTTATTCATGTTTTATTTTATTAGATTCAGTTGGTGCGTCATTTGATAGATATTTAATAGTTTCAAATACTTGTAAACTCGTTTTAAGATCATTGCTCCCAATTTAAATTAAATAAATTGACCGATATTTTCAACTATTTATTAAACTATTCAAAAGTTTAACCTATTTGGTATAGCACCAAATAAAATAATAATAGTCACAAAATACAAAGTGGGGTTATTTTAGTCGGAAGAGTGATTTATACTTCTCCCCCTTCTCTCCTTATATATTCAATGGAGAAAGGAGAGGAAGAGGGCGACGGCGAGGGCATGGGCAGACCGACTGAGGTGCATGGAGGGACAGATGAGGGAAGGCGCACGTACAAATAGACGGGTGTGTGTGATCGGGCGGGTTGAGACGCACGAACCCGGTGGGCGGAGGCATGCGAAGAGACGGGTTGAGGTGCGCAGATGGATGAACAGAGGTGTGCCGTGGAGCAAGATGAGGCGCGCGTGAGGCGTGCGAACGGATGAGTAATACCACGGCTCTCTATTGACCAAATCCAGTCCAGATGCCGTAGATATTTAAAGGTAATTCTTTCTTAAGAAAGAATCTGCTGATATGAGCTCTCTGTTAAAAAATCAGAAACAATGCATAGGGAATCTATCTTTCGTCCATTAACCGGTTGCGAATGACGTGCAAAAGAAAGCCTATGCCAAACCAAACAGCACCAAGAATAATAATAACTCGGACCCATAGGAGCGAGTTGAATGCTTCCAACACCAAAGTTGTCCATGACCAATACTACAGCCCGGAAAATGTTGAGCCTAACACAGCACCGACCACCACTTGACTGATAGTGTGCAGCTGCTGTGAGACCCGTAGCCACGACTGCAAAAGGATAATGTGGAACTGAAGTGAAGCAGTAATAACAGAAATAATTTCCCACTTAAGTGATAGTTTCAGAAGATATACCACCAAGCCATGGATTGGAAGTCAATGAGGAAACTTCATAACTATTATTTCATCAATTCCATATTTAGTTTCCACGGAGAGTTTTATTAGATAAAGATATAGTAAAAACTACTTACAAAGAAACTGCCCATCGCAAACACTATCAGGCTAAGTGTTATAGACAACCTGTTAACTCCAAGCCATTCAAAGACTGCAAAAGGAGCGGATGGAAACATAAGAAAATCATTGTTAGGGATCAAGGAAAGTGTAAGAAGTTACCACTAAACTTCCTTTTGGAACTTGGAAGTGGGCACATGTAATGATGGAGAAAAATACAGAAGGGTGCATTGAATTTGCATGGGTGAGAAGAGAACTAAGGAGAGAGAATAATTACTTGATAAGATAGCATAAACAACAATGAAGAAGATGGATTGCCCATGAGAGGAGGGCATCCCAGGATCTGATCTAAGGGTGGAGACAGGCCGATCTTGGTTTATTATTCATTTCAGCATAATTGATAACATAACATTTATGACGGAACCCATACCGGCCCAGAGAGATTGTGCATCTTAACTCCATAAGATGAATGCGCCAAAGAGTGTGGATATTAGCCATTTACTCTGTAAAAGATGGATAGAGAATCAAACGATAGGCTTGTTTTAAGTAGCTATTGTATTTAAGGGTAAATTTTCAACTAAGAAATCACGCATATAAATTAATTTTTTTGAGATGGTTAAAGTATTATGGAATGAGCAATTCCTACAAACTAAAATAATTTGATGCCACTAGTTCTTATCTAGGAGCATAAATGCTGTCAATGGAGGCTGAAGATGAAAAAGACATGTAGCTAACACTAACCTCCCATTAGTCCTAATCTTGGGCTATTAAAAAAAAACAAGCAAAGTTTTAGTTTTTCAAACCATCCACCAGAGAATGTAAAAAATAGGTATGAACCCCAAAAAAAAACTATCACCACCCGTTGAAAGGGGTGGGAAAGTACCTTATTGGCTTGTTTAGTTGGAGGCCACCCAAAAATGACATAATACAAATTAGTGAACGAGGTATGAGGAGGACATGTGCCAGTTTTAATGGGCAGAATAATGCGTATTTCATTTCAATAACTTTATGCATATGAGATGAATTTTAGAGCATGGTAGATGAAATGTTAGAGATCATCTTTGATCATCCAAGAATGGACTCAATAGCTCACAAGCAATATAAATTGGAAAAATGTATCGGTTTGGTTAGTTATAGGTGACATCACAACATGACTTTACAGGAATTAATGTTTAAGTACTAGTAGTTTAGTATACATGGATAGTTAGTGGGACTACAAACCATTTCCACATGGATTTTGCATGTGTATGTGGAAATCAATGCAGAAGAGCATGAGAATGTGGTATATGTTGAACTAGAGGATGAATAGAGGCTGAAATAAGGGTGCAATGAAGCTAGATACCCATGTATTGTTCATCATGCAAAGTATTTGTACACTATAGAGGACCAAATGAACTACCATGTGGAGAGACATGGGTTGAGATTGAGATTGAGATTGAGATTGAGGTTGAGGTGTCAAAACCCAATCTATTGAGGATGAAAACCCTAAACTAAAATACCATAGTAAAGAAGTAAGTAATGAGACTAGAGTGGAAACAACTGTTATTGAGGATATAATAGCTAAGCATGCGAAATGATGTTGACATAGAAGTGTTAAAAGATATGATGACCCATATTTCTTATAGGAGGATGTCTTGCCAATTGAGGACTCTTTTATTCACAAACCAATAAAAACCAAGCAAATATGAGAAAGGGCATGGTACACTGAAGCAAATGAAAAATCATAAGCAAAATCAGGAGACCAAGTGGAAGAAAAATAAAACAAAAAAAATTAGGGAAGGAGGCTCATCTCCATCCTAACCAATATGATAAATCCTTGTTGGAACATCCATGGTCTTAATGATCCCACTGAGCAAAATGTTGCGAGACACTTTGTAAATAAATAAAATGTTGAAGTTATGGTTTATCTAGAAACTCATACACAAAGGTAATAAATAGGAAGAGGATAAGATGTGCCTAGCAAGAGTGGTGTATGACTCATAATTTTGTACTTTCTAGAAATGTAAGAATTTTAGTGTTATGGAACTCACACATCCAAGTTTGGATAGTAAGAAGTGAATCATAATTTATCCCTCTTTTATATTTGTGGACACAATTGGAGAGATAGAAATTACTTTTGTGTTTGCAAAAAATGATGTATTGGCTCGAAAGAAAGAGCGGCAACAAAGGATAACAAACCATTCGATTAAGGATGGCATTGAAACCATCAGTCATGAAATGTGAGCAATTACCGCCGCTGTTGTTGCTGATAAAAGCTTCCTGCTCAAAAACCCTAACCCCATCATCCCCATCGATGCTGTGGCTACTAAAAGCAGCGCCCTTTCCTATCTTGCTCTGGACGGATACTCTCCTCCTACCGCTAAACAGGTCAAACCCACCAACGTTTACACTATTTGAACAAGGAAAACTGGTGGGCTTTGACTTTGAAGTCCCCAGCATAAGATAAGGCGAAACGTAGTATCTGAATCTGCAGATTGGCCGGGGAATCGAGGTAGTCGGAGGAACCTCCATTTTGGCGCTTATTGATTGATTATGGAGGCATTTCAGTTTGAAAGAGGCAAGCAAGAAGAGATCAAAGAACAGAAGAGAGAAGGTAAGGTAAGAGACAATTATATCATCTCGAGATTGGACAACTATAGTTAAACAAACGGGACGCGAACCGCTTTCCAAAAGATTCTCTCAAGCCTCAAGGTTCGTACTTTTACATGCAACACTTCAGCCGTTCACACGTATATCAGCACAACACGTAAATTGACTAAATTCACGAGTAGTTAATACATGTCTATACTCTATAGATGTGAATGAGTGCTAGTGTTGCTTTCTTGAACCAAGTAAAATTCACATAATGTTGCATAGATTTCGCTACATCTGAATTCATTCATTTACGTGTCCATTATATTAGTTAAATATAATATTAATGTGTTTGGAAGAAGTAAAATTACATTAATTATGTTAATTATCAATTCAAATAAATAAATAATTAATTAATTAACAATAAAAAAAGAATATATATAATTTTCGTAAAACCAAATTTATTTTTACTCACCTACTTCCTTTCTTGTATTATCAAGAAATAATACATCTATCACAATTAATATAGGCTCAATTGATATTAAACTATTTTTATCAAACTCAATTAGTCGATGCACTTGATCTAATATAGTAGTAAATATACTGTTTAAACTATTACCGTTGATGATGTTGGGGTAGACAACTATATACAATACTTACAATCACAACTATGCAAAGAATTTGTAATTTTGTCTTGTGATTCACACGATAGATCTCCTAGATATGTGATTTTGGTCTTACCCATACGGATTTCATGGGCAGTTGTGCCTTTGTCAATCTTGATGTATGTGTCATGGTATGGTTGTTCTCCACATCTTCATATTTTTCGCAAATCTTTCAATGATATCTGCCTCACTAGTGGGTGGGACGCACAAAAATATAATTGAATTTGAACCAACTTTGGAAATTAGCGGGAATTAAGCCTCAGCCACTCAATTTTGGATCGAATACTTGGATTCAACGATGGATTTTGGGTACAGGTGAACTCGGTCAAATTTGGTGTATTTTTTTTTATAAAAACGTCATTTTTGGTGGACTTACAAGAAGAAAAGAATTGTAAAAATTATTATTTATATTAAATTAATATGAATATTTTATTAAAATTATAAAAAAATTATTTCATATATATAAATTAATATTTTGTATATAAAATAATTTGTAAATAAATTTATAATTTTTTATTTATAGTAATATTTTCTATATTTTATGTTGATTAGTGATAGTATTTCATATAATTATATTAAATTATTTAATTTAAATAAATTAATTTTATTGCAAATAAAATAACTAACATACATAAATTTAAAAAATAATTATAATAAATTATTTATTTTATATAAATTGATATTAGTGTAGATAAAATATTTTTATATAAATTTAGAATTTTTTAACTATATAAATATTTATTATATTTAAGTTGATATATTATAATATTATACATAATTATTCTAAATTATTTAATATACATAAATATATAGCCACTATACGTAAAATTAAAAAAATAATTATATTAAATTATTGCCATTACATAATTTACTATTATTGTATATAAAATAACTTCTAAATAATATTATTATTTTCTATTTATAAATTTATATGGCTAAATTATTTAATTCAAATAAATTAATTTTATTGTAAATAAAATGGTTACGGTATATAAAAATAAAAAAATAAAAAAATAGTTATAGTAAATAATTAATGTACAAAAATTTATATTTATGTAAATAAAATACTTTAAACATAAATTTAACAAAAATTAATTATTTAATATATTTATGGTTTGATATTACAAATTTATATTAAATTATTTTATTTACATAAATTATTTATATAAATATAATTACGGTAAATAAAAATATAATATCATAAATTAGTAAATTATTTGTTGTATATAAATTAATATTATTATATATAAAATAACTATTTATTAAAATTGTACATGAAATAATAAATTTTAATTATAAAATTTACTAATTATATGTACACAATATATAAACAATTATAAATTTATGTATATAATTATATTATAAAATAATTATCCTAAATTATATAGATTTATGTAATTTTAAAACAATTGTACGTAACCTATTTTATAAAACTAATTCAAGTTGGAATCAAGGGATTATAGCACTAATCGGGTTATGGTAGCTCGGATTCAATTTTAGTCGAATCCAATAACTATAATCCAAATCGGATAGATGGATTTGGGTGTAGATGTATGAGTACATTTAAATTGTAGTCAATTATTTGACCCTATCCAAATTTGGATAGGTATAGATTTTTTTCGGATAGGTATAGTTGGGATTCAATTTCTGGACTAGTCTTACCCATTCCCACCCCTAGGCCTGAGCGAGGAATTTCGTCAATTGCATTAATTTTGTTAATTATCAATTCAAATAATCAATTAATTAACAATAAAAAAAGAATATATGTATATATAATTTTCGTAAAACTAAAATTATTTTTACTCACCTATTTCGTTTCTTTATTAGCAAGAAACAGTACATCTATCACAATTAACATCTACTGATTTTATCAAACTCAAATATACTGTTTACTGTTGATGTTGACGCTGACAACTATATACAATACTTACAATCACAACTATACAGGAATTTGTAATTTTTTTCGATGTGATTCGACAGATCTCAAGATACGGAGTCGAATTTGCTACTGTTCCCTCCTCATTATATTATTAATTACTTTTGAATGTATTTCAAATTGAAATGTTGGGCTAGTTTGTGTCCCTCGATTACCGGCTTCAGCTTCCGTTGGAGAGCAACACTTTATTAAGTTCGGTTTAATCATATTTTTATTTAAATTTTAATTAAAATTTCCGAGTTAGTAAAATATGGTCCTAATCACAGTGTTGGCAACAGTAGGCTCAAAGGGTTTTTTTTTTAATTTTGGATAATAATTAGTAGTTTGGGAGATTAGGATGAGTTTGGAAACTCTACTCTATTTTTGGGTGGCTTAGTGGTGTTACTCTTTCGTGTCTACTGTCCTAGAAGGCAAGTATACGGCCCATAGAGTTGAGTTCAAAAGCTACCTCTCTCCTTATTGCAATGATATATATATATATATATTGCTATGTAATGATCTTTTTATTAAAATGTGAACTAAAATAACCATTGTTATATAAAATTAAAATACTTAAAATAAATTGTTGAATTTAAAATTAGATTATAAATGATAATAGGAGAATAAAATTTAAGAATTAATATGAGAGTTATACTTGGTTAACATTAGTTAAAATAGCATGGCACAATTCAACCTAATAAGTAAGCTCAGGTACACTCACAAGATAGGTTTGGTGTGAATGATTGACCATTCTATAATACGAGTCAAATGATTATTTGAGCGGGTAAAATAGTTAGATTATAAAGTTAAATGTTAAAATATATAAATAATAATTATATAGGCTAATTGAATAAAAGAATAAAGTAGAATCTCAACAAAAAAAAGTAGAGCACAAATAAGAGTTCAAATTTTTTCTAAAACATTAAATAATAAAATTATAAAATAATGTAATAAATTAACATTTGAAATATTTACTGAAATATTTACTGAAATATCTTGTAAATATTAAATTATTTTAGATATTTCTTTAAATTAGCAATAAATTATTAGTATATCTACTATAATATATTATTTCATTTTTAAAAAAATTACTAGCAATTATAAATTATATAAAAAACTCATTCAATACTATTATAATAAATACATTTAATTCAATATATTTGTAAATTTTATATTTTATTTATTTTTAAGAGAATTTTAATTTATTAAATTTTTACTTGTATTCTTCCTATTAGAATTTTTTAAAAGTTTTTCTTAAATTATATTCTTCCTATAAGAATTTTTTAGAAGATTTTCTTAAATTATTTGACCATATAGTGTACGTCTACACGTCCATGGCATTCCACTCTTTTTTAACTTCGGAAGAATATCTAGAGTTGGCATGGCATCCCCTCCGTTCTGATATACAGTTGGGTCCGCGTTGTAATCGGTATTGCGCTGACTGAATTCGAGCATTGGCTTCGAATCAACTTGTATCCACACCAGATTCAAGATATCCGGGACGCCATTGGCCTCATTGCTATCCCTACTGAGACAAATACCTGGAAGGTGGATCTCGAGCCCAAAATAGTCCCATGAACTACCAGTCGTCTGCCATATGGAGCCTTGACCTACCCGTGACATGGCCGATTGGCATACCTAGTTCCTACCTTAGCTTTCATTTCCACTTCCAAGGCAGCTGACCTAATGGACTTTGGCCCTAAATCACTGAGTATTTGCTTCTCTTTTCTTCCATCTGATCGATCTGGAAAGCTCAGCCATAGGAAAGGGACGCCATTGCTGTGTATAGGGCCCTCTGAAAAGTCCCTAGCTATGGTATGCCGCCCTTTCCGTCGATTCGATTTTGTTATTCTTTTACCATATGGAACCCTTTCGACGCTGTATACGCAATCCGAGTTTCATTCGGCGTTGGTGGAAATTATTTTCTTCGATGTGGTAGTTGGTTCCTTCTTTGCTTGATAGGCTAGGGTTTTGATTAATGATGATCAGATCCTATAATGTTGGGCTTGAGTGGCCTCTGCAAAGGAGAATTCATAAATAAATTAATAATTATTTACAGCAGTTGTGTTTACCACTTGTGAGATATCCAATA
Organism: Trapa bicornis; assembly: GCA_030064425.1. Classification (NCBI taxonomy): domain Eukaryota; kingdom Viridiplantae; phylum Streptophyta; class Magnoliopsida; order Myrtales; family Lythraceae; genus Trapa; species Trapa bicornis. The sequence continues at coordinate 7,712,709 of CM057761.1, read as the reverse complement.
TGTGGAGGTATATAGGCTCAGCATGCATTCATATTTATTGCTGGACGTTTCTCTTTGATCAAATGTTTGAGTTGAATGTTCATTCATACCATAAATGGTTGGTGGACGTTTTCTCTTTGTTCAATGGTTTAAAGGGCATGTTCAATCATAATGTAAATGTTTGTATGTTTTACTTTCTGCAGCTCTCAATATTTTGATATCACATTAAAAAGTTTCCGTTTTCTTATCTATGATGGTGTGTGTATACGTTAGCTTCATCAACTTTATCTCTGTTAGAAGAAGGATAGAACTACAGTTTTCCAGCTCTAGCACTTCAAAGTTCATTTTCCTTCCAACTAGAAGCTTGCTTTTCCTGGGTTCATGCGTGGTTACCTTTTTATTTGCTCTCAGTCATTTTGTAAAAACAGCTAAATATTTTGTGATATCATCCAGGCTTCTAGAATTCTTGCCAACTTGATTATAATAGGTGGGGGTATTCTAGCAAGAGCATTCGTTCAAGCTTATCGGCAACACTTGCCAGTAAGTGAGCCATGGAATATCTCCATCTGAGTGCATTAAATGTCTGTTTAATGCCAATAATTATTTACAAAAAAGTGAACCTTGCTTTTGGTTTTTTTCTCTATAAACTTTTTGTATTGATATGTCATCTTCTTTATAACCTTGGGCATATTAACACGATTCTCAGATCCTGCGAGAGATATTGCCATATAATAATGCAACTGATCGATGGAGGTCACTCAATCCATAGGGATATTTAATAAAAGGCCAGTGTTATATATACATGTAGATATGCAAACTAGTAGTTTATTTCTAAGGATGGATAGAGTAAGGAATTGCCAAGGTATACTTGAATGTACCATTAACTATGAAACATGATAGCCTATTGGTCTTACATAGTCTTCTTTTGTCATTATTAATATATTTTAGTGTTTGTAATTTTGACTGGTTAGTTTTTTATGTATGCCATAATTGTCTTAGGGGGTCCTTTTCTCAGCAACAATCAGAATCAGGGTGGATATCTCATAATTGAGCTGTGGAATGTATATAATTTTTTCCTTTCATGGCATAATGTATTTTTTTGGTTAAGGTCGCGGCAATGTATTATCTACTTATTATGATGGGTATTAGTTATTCTCATTGATATGACAACAATATCATTCACCCTCTGAATTGCCAATATGATCTCGCCCACACTTTATTTTTTCTTAGTCTGGTAAAAGTTCTTTACATTTAGGTTACTTGGGTTCTACTACTCTGTCAACCTACATTGTCTGCTGTGTTAGATGAACTGTCAGATGAGAACATGATTCAATAGGTCATGAATATATTTGATCGTCACATTACTGAAGTTAGGGTTTTTATTTTAGTCATTATTCTTATATTCTGCACAGTTTTTACTTTCCATGTTACTGATAGTACTTTAAAACAAGTGTGTGCCTTCATCAGCAGTCACATATGTGTCCAGTTTTCAAAGAAAAATGACTATGACATCCCCTTTTAGTATGTATGACTTCCATATTGGTTCCAGATGCATCAAAATCCGGCACTGCACAGGAAGCAATGTAGAACACCATCCCACGGGTGGGCAAGTCCATGACAGAGCAAGAGGCTAGGCAGATTCTTGGTATAGAAGAAGGAGCTGCTTGGGAAGAGATACTGAAGGTACATAAATTCTACCCATGTTCAATCTGATTTTGTATTTTAAAGGGCTGTCTCTCTTTTTTCCTTTTTCATATTTGTAGGAATTAGCCATACCTGAGCTGTGCCATGATAATTCTTGCAGAAATATGATGTGCTGTTTGAGAAGAATGCCAAGAATGGTAGCTTCTACCTTCAGTCGAAGGTTCACAGGGCAAAGGAATGTTTGGAGGTGGTATACCGAGGTAAAGGGGAAAATGCGCCAAGTTAAAAATCTCCTTGACCTTAGTCTTATACCATCATTTCATCTTTTAGTGGTATCACCACTAACTAAAGCCTTAGTTTGCTTAATACATTGGAAAGGTGGAGATTTATCAAGGAACTGTTTGGTGTGTATGCTGTGTTGGTAGTCTGGTGGTCTTTGAAATAGTGAAAGCCTTAAAAAGTTTTTGACTGTAATATGCTCACCCTTATTACTAAAAAAAAATCAAAATTTCATTAGTCCAATTAGTCCCGGATATTTGGCCATGTGAACTTATTTTTTCAGTTGCCCCACAATGTTTTTCCATGTTACCCCTAACAATTTTTTTCTGCCATCAATAATTTGTTCAATTTTTCCTCATGTAACTAATGAGGCTATCAGAAGGTGTGCCCATAATTGCCCCCAACCACCTCTACCAGACACATCAGGAGTTTCATAGAGTGGCCTCCACGGATGCTGGATAGCCTCCCCGACAAGACCTCCGGAACGGTAAGTCCTTCTCCCATTCTCCTACAAATCCATGAAAAGGGTTTTTGTAGTGGAGGCTCGTTTAAAGATGTCACGACTAATGCACATTTGAATCACTAAAAATCTATAAGGGAATTATTCAACAAAAATTATTTTCATTCACATGTCATGAACTTTAATCTCGTTTGAAGAGAATATACAACATTGTTATTTGTTCTAAACAAACTTGTGTTGGTGAATTTCTTAGTTATCAGTTTATGAGATATATTGACGGTTTTTGTGATAGCTAAGAAATGAAAACTAATTCTCAACAAATATAAGAATTAGTTATCAGTTTTTGTGCCATGATAATTCACTACTCAGGCCCAGGCTTGGTTAGCCCAATAAACTTACGTTATCATTACAGTGTTGATGAAAAATACTAAAACAAATTAAGAATATATTTTAAGTTATATTAATAATACTAAATATTTATAAAAATTAATAACTTAGTACTAAGAAATTTAAAAATACTCTTGTGATATCATTTTTTTATAAAATAAATTCATAATATTAGAATTAATTTATTTAGTTGAAATCTATGGGGTAAACTATTGGTCAACATTAACAAAATCTAATATAAATTGATTTTATACTAAATTAATTTATTTTCTAAATTATTTTAAAACAAAATTTTTATTTTACAAGATATGATATCATTTTAGTACAGTCATATAATTTAGCTCTTGGCTAGAGGTGTCGAAGTCATACTCCCCAAACAAGAGGTCCTTCAACACAGATCGTGCAGAGAATGCATTACCTGAACATGGAGAACGGCATTGAAATGTCTAACTTTGAAGGAACTTGATAATACCAAAAAAAGTCCGGATTGAATTTTTCGAAAAACGATAGACAAATCCACACATCTTCAAGACTAGATCGAGATGCTCGGATTGAGAGAGGCGAAGCCGAGGAACTCGGCATCTCTCTTGAGGATGGCCATCTTCTCCCTCTCCATACAAACCCAAGCCTCGAGCTCCCTCTCCTTCCCCATCCTCGCATCCAGCAGAAAGACCCCTCTATCGAACGGAGCATTATGCAGCGGGCCAGGGGAGACCCACAGGGGCATCCCACGGCCAAAGTCCAGCTCGTTGAATCCCATCCTGCAGAAGCTGATGAAGGCGTAGGCCTCCACGTCAGCATCCGAGTACTCCCCATCCACCGCATCGAGCCACCTGGTGACCTCCGATATTCCTCCTTCGCCGGTGAGCTTCCCCACGTAGTCTTTCTTCATGTCGGAGAACGACTTCCTCAGCGAGCCGACGAGGACGGGGAGCTCCGGCTGGCAGTTTTCGGGGCTGCTGCTCCTGTGGGAAGATATCGCCTTCCAAACTACGTTTCCGACGGCGTCCTCTGGCAATGGGGGATCTACTTTCTGCCTTAGGTTCACGAGATGGGCTAGGACGGCCGATTTGTTCCTACCTATCAGTCAATATATATGTCAATTCTTTTTTTTTTTTTAATTTACAAAAGCTAATGCATTCCATGTAAGATTGAGGATAGAACACTACTAGAAATCCTAGAATTTTATCAAAATTTTAAAGTTAGTATTAAAATTTTAAAATTACTTTACAGAAACCAATGCATTCAGATCATTCAGTGTAGAAGATGCATCGGCTACGGTTTATGTCTGACAGAAGATCTTAATCGTATAATTCTGATCAGTCTTGGTACTTAATAAACAATACCTTGAAATCAGAAACAATTCATCGCAATACGTACCTGAAGTAGCCTTCGAAGCCTTCATCATATATTTCCATATGAATCCAGATAGCACTTCTACGGCCGACGGGTTCGGCACGCTGTCGCTCTTAGATTCGTCCCTGAGGGATGCGATGGCTCTTGCATCGAACACGAACCTTTCCACGCATAGCTTTTCGCCATCCATAGAGCGTTTTCCGGCCCACGCACCAGCATTTGAAGGGAGGGTCTCTCTTCTTGGGAAGACAGAAGAAGCTGGTACACGGGTAGCACTGTTGGTGAGATGATGATAGTCGACGTCCCTCGTCAGAGAAGCCCATTTCTTGAGAAACTGGCTGATCAGAGTCCCATCGATGACCTTGTGCAGGAGTGAGATCCCTATTGCAACGGCACCGCATGGGAAGCTGTTAACTTGGACGTAAATCTGCCAACAATAACAAGGATGAACCAAAAGCATTAGTGTTGTTATCTATTCCTTCACTCCAATGCATCGAACAATCAAAGAAGAATCGACTAACTAATAATTAAGCAAGTAATTCGCTGGAGAACCTGAAAATCCCCCGAATTTGATGGATCGAAATTCCCCTCCTGGCTCGGAAACAGATGGTCGAACAACTCGAACCTCGGCCGGCTCAGGAGACCCGAAAGGTCGCAGCCCATAACACGGGCTTCCGAGAACGAGAGGCCCTGGTCATTGCACTCGATGTAGAGGTTGTCCCTGACCGTGCCGGCAAGAGGGTAGAAGTGGCTGAGGGCCTTGGAGATGCCGCTCTTGAGGATGGAGATGAACAAGGCGGTATCATCGGTACTTTTCTTATCACTGGAGTAGAAGAGGACCATTCTAGTGTAGACATGAGGATAGAGCTGGTCGATGAGGGAGAGGGGGAATGTCTTTAGGTGGTCGGGGGTGGGAGAAGAGGGCTTGATGATCTCTCTGGAGATGAGCTTCACTTGAATGGAATCCATATGGTTTCTCTTCTGTCTCTTTTTCTTCAGCTTTCCTCCTCCCTTTGGACTCGCATATATAGATATTTAATCATATATTGTTGGTATCAAGTTACTCCATTCACACTTGCTCATTTACATGGCCATGCCCACTGTTTAGAAGTAGCTCCCTACTCTTACTATGTATGTGAGATTCCTCGCCCCGGTATACATTCTTGTCGGTGTATTTATTATTGCATATATCAAACAAAAAAATAAAATAAAAAATGGTATAGAAAAAATAAAATAAAGGTATTCGGACAACCAATGAAATATTGACAACGCTACAATGATACAGCCAACTTGTAAAGCAATTTGCATTTTCTAATTTGGTAGGGTAAGCCTCGATAAAATGCACTAATTCGGTGGAATATAAAGATGGGCCATCTTAGACCTCATTCCAATTAGGTGAGCTCCAAATTATTTATGTAAGGTATAGGCATAAAAATGTCAAAATCAACCACCTGCAAAAAAATGGCAGTTAGTGCTATCAAGAATCTCACAGTGACTGACACTATTGAACTCAAACACTATTGTCAACAATCACAAGTAAAACGAGTTACTCGTTCCTATTGCACTTAATGCTCCTTTTGATTATTTAATGTAAATATTTTTATTAAAAAAGTTGCTGCTTTCTTGGCAGATCTATGGGTAAAAAAAAAAAGCTGACTCAACATCTATTATTACACCCACCACAATGTCCTGTTGAGTGGAACAGTTGGATAAAATAAAAAAAAATTATATTCATTTCATTCACATTTTAATTTATGTTGAAAAAGATATGAGTGCTCACCTAACAATAAAATTTAGAGGGATATAATATTTTTAATAAAATATAAAATTATAGATTAAATGATCCATAGAAAAAACATTGATCTAAATTAACTATTAAAATAAAAAGAAATTCAAAGTTAGACATGCTACAATACACATATTGGAGAGGACCTGGCTCAAGCGATTACATGGGGAGTTATTCATTAGAACCCAATTTTCCATCCGTTCTCTTGGCCTCTTACAGGGTTCAAGACCTGTTCTTCATATTTAATTGTCGCTTGATTCCGTCCCAGAAAAAAAAAGCTTTTCTGATTTTCTTACAATACCATGACAATGGAAACTTGTGAGAATGTGGTGAAGTATAGGCTAAAGGCACATTCTGGAATTGATGGATTGAATGATGTGAATGTGAATGTGAATGTGAATGTAGTTGTGATGAAAATCTCAAATTGGAAAATTGAGGCAACCATTAGATAGAAAATGAATTTAGATTAATTTAGAAAATTTTAATTTTTAGAAAATCGGCTGAATTAGGCCTGAACCAACCAATTTTCATTACCGAACCTGGTGGAACTGGACCGGTCCGGTTTAGAATAGTATCATCGTCTTCCTCATGATGATAGTAATGTTTATCCATGCATAAAAACTTTCCTTTTTCGGAGAGAGAATATTCCCTCTGATTTGGGCATTTTCTGGTGATGATAAGCTTGACCAATATGGAAACTGGTAGAGCAAAGGGTACCCGAGCTCCCTATATAAAGAGCTCCCCTCCATTCATCCTCCACACACCTCTAATCTCCTCCTTTACCAAAGTGCTTAGTTTTCCAACCGATGAACAGTGCTGTCATCCCAAGGAAGAAGACTGTTCCAGGCTGAACCGATGAACAGTGCTGTCATCCCAAGGAAGAAGACTGTTCCAGGCTGAACCGGTCCTGTACGATCGAGTTCAATGGCAAAAATCAGCCGGTTCAGGCCCAATTCAACCGGTTTTCTCAAAACTAAAAATTTCTAAATTTTTCTAAATTCATTTTCTATCCAATGGTGGCCTTAATTTCTCCATTTGAGATCTCTAAGTCACATAGAAAAATGAATTACCTAATCCGGTTCATTATGGTCCAAACCGGTTCAATCTAGTTTATGTCCGGTTCACTCTAAACCGGTCTGGTTTTCATGACTCTTTTGGTCACTTGGGATTCTCCAATTTTCCATTTTACCCTTCTTTACTATTCTCGATTGGTTAAATGGCTCGATTTTCTCTTTAGAATCGACTGGTTCTTCTCTGGGTTTTTTTATTCTTAAAAGGACAGGGTTTACCTGCCCTATTTTTGCCGACCTGAATTTGGCCAATTCAGACCTCCTATGGCCAAATCGAGCCTTCCATTAGTCCCCAAGACCATCACATGACCTCTCAAGAGGAGAAAGGTAAGCCAATTCGGCCCTCCTCCGTCGATGCAGTTTGGTTCTAAAGAGAGAAAGTGCTAGATTTCCTTAATCAATTCCTACTGATCCTGACACCAATTGCCCAAATTCTTGATCCTAGAAGGACCTTGAGGACAAGAGCTAACTTCCTAGATCAAGAACTCGGATCACTACACCCCCAACGGTAAGCTTTTGATGCTTTCTCTCTCTACATACAATATTTTGACGAAACTCCATTTAAGCTCGTTTCGGTCCCAAATTCTGCAATGCAAATCTCAATTGTATTGTATGGAAGTATAAAAACTGATTCATGCCACCAATTTAAGAAATTAACCCCATTTGAATAACAAATTTGAGGAAATCAAATTCGGTTAGTTGAAAGTAGTGAAATTGGGGAAATAATTTAGGGGAAATTAGGGATTTCAAAAAATTGAAGGACCTAAATGCAAATTTTCAAAATTGAGGGTCAATTGGTAAGAAGAAAGATGTAGGAGGACCAATTGGTCAATTTTTGAAAGAATTGGGACCAATTGGCCATTGTTGGAAGTTAGGGGCAAAACGTTAATCTTAGAAAAGTTGGGGACCAACTTGAAAATTTAGAAAATTTAAGCCCTATTTACAATTTTGAGAAAAATTAAGGACTCTAGAGGGATATTGGAAACTCCAGGGATTTGATTAAAGATAATTGAACATTTAGGGACTTGAAGTCAAAGATTTTGGACTATAGGGACCTAATTGTAATAAGGAAAAAATAAGGGCCTAAATATAAATACATATAAATAGAAGGGCTATTCATGCCAAGCTGTTCCTTATAAGGATACTCAACCCATGTAGGAACGAATTTAGATAAGGACGTGAGCAAAGGAGCTCTAACAGGACTTGGAATGCTGATTGGGGACGAACACGTCACAATCATCAGGTGAGTGGGCTTAATAACATCATACCCGGTTGGGGTGGTGAGCACCATTTTGAAATGAAAAACCACTTGTGAGTGGGATTACTAACATCATTCTTGGTTAGTATGATAAACACGTTTTGACATTTGAAAGACCACTATGAGTGGGAAATCTTATACATCATACCTGGTTAGTATGATGAGCACTATTTGAAATGAAAACTACTCACCGGTTGTGAGTGGACAAATCTCTATCATCATACCCGATTGATATGATGAATACCTTTAAACTAAAAACCATTTTAACGAAAATGTTCTCCTCTAACTGTGTGCAAATGCTTAAACTATTTGGGAGACTTTTCCGATTAGAGCTAGAACAACTCCATCAGGCCAGATGCCTCAATTTTGAACTTATAAGGGCTCAAGGCCCAGTTTTGAAAAGCTTGTAAAGTCTGCCCAAGGCTAGTGGGCATGTGCTGGAGCCCGTAGACAAACATGAGTAAAAAAACCATGAAAACTCATTAAAATTGGAAATTTTGTGTGACTTGCCACGATACCAAGACATGACTAACAAGGCTTGATGGGCTAGTGGCAGTGCGCCAGGACCAGGTCGACGGACCGGTTAGGGTAACAACTACAAGCTAAGTTGGGTGTTGGCGCTGTTGGACCATCGACATCAAAGATGACGGCTATTATGTGAAAAAATTATTGTTTGTGCATGCACTCTGGTTCAGGGCCATCGAGACTGTAAACCCCACCCTTTTGAGTTAAGGAAAATCGGGAAAAGAACCGGTCAAACCGAGTAAGAAAAACGAGTCGGTTTACAAACCCAATCATTTGGCAACAAGCAATTTGGAAATTTACAGCTTTCGCGTGATCCAAAGGGTTCATTAAAACTTTGAAAAGATACTTAAGACAAATTGAAAGGGAAAAACAAAATTAGTTTAGGTGAGTAAGATCCCACTAGAACTTGTCAAAAAAATTTAATACCTAAATTAAATTATTGGAATTAATACTAGTGATAAATCTCTCCCATTTAATACACAATTTTACACCTATATAAAGAGGTCATCCCCATTCATTCTCCTCACACCCAAACACCTCTCTCTCTCTCTCTACTGCTCCATTTCCCGATGAAGCTCGAACCAGAGCTTCGTCTTGAACATTTTTCTTAACCTCAGAAAGAGAGGTCAGGCTCTTTAGAACCGGGGAGAAGTCAGCTATCAGATAGAAAACTCCAGTCAATTCGAGAATCGCTGGAGAAGCGCCGACGTGATGAAACAGTGAAGCAGCTCTGACGGACAGAAGCTGCCATGTTTCGGTCGAGTTAAAATCGGCCATTTCGTGCCCTCCTCAAGAAGCTTTCCCAACACTTTTTCAGCCCTCCCACGACTGAATTAGGACTGAAAGGTAAGCCAATTCGATTCCCCTCTGCAATTTTTGGCGGGTGCTAGAGAGAGAATAGGTAGAAATTCAATGATGAAATTCTAATTCAATTCAACATCAATTGGTGCAATTCTTGATTCTAGGATTAACCTCAGGATGAGAGCTATCTAGCACCCGCCAAAAATTGGGACTTAAAGTTAATGAAAAATAACTTTAGGGACCTAATTGCAAATATATGTAAAGTTAGATTTTCTCATTTATTTGGAACGAATGAGGGCTATTAGGCCAAAGAATAATGAATAATTAAGTTCATTTCGTGTAGGAGAACGAGACATTGGGAACACCAGTCGAGGTCTAGCTTACTAAGAACGGAACCCGACTAAGTGAAATTTCACTGCACTATTGGTTGAGTGGGTTTACTAATATTATACCCGATTGGGATGATGAGCACAACTTAAAATTTAGAAACCACTTATCGGTTGTGAGTGGGATTATATATCATACTCGGTTGGGAATGATAAGTGCCTTGGTATAAAAACCCACTGTTTAGTGGTATTTTAATGATCACCACTTAGAGAAGGTGATGTGAAAATTATGCAGAAAAATTACTTACCGGTTGTAAGTAGATCATACCCGGTTGGTATGATGAGACTTACTTAGAGGAAGTTGAAAACCTGTTCATCGGTTATGAACAGAGATGTCCTTATACCAGTTGGTATAATGGACAGTGAAAACCTATTTTTTCAGAAGTGTTCTCCCTTGACTGTGTGCCATTGCTTAAACTATTTGGGAAACCTTCTTGACAGGAGCTTGAATAGAACTTAAAGGCCGGGGCCTCAATTTTTGAACTTGGGGGCTAAATGCCCGATTTTTGAAAATCTCGTACAGTGGGCCCAAGGCCAGTTGGCACAAGCAGGAGCTCGTAAATGAACATAATATATGTGCCATAAAACTTAATAAGTGAATTGTTTGGCCATGGTACCAAGATAGGACCGACATGCTCAGTCAACTAGTTGCAGTGCAATATGATAGGTTGACGGACTAGTCAAGACAAACAACTGCGGGTTGAGTTGAGAGTCGGGGCCGTTGGACCAATGGCACCACAGATTATATGGCATAATGAGAAAACATTGTTTGTGCATACACTATGAGTATGAGATCATCAAGACGCCCATGAGGGGTAGCGATGCATCTTAAGGGCCCTGGATGACCTGGTGAGTATAAGGGCAGATCGTTGTTCCAGGTGTTTGTGCAAAATTTGGAGTAGCATCAAGCGCATGAGACTTGGGTGGGGATAGGATGAGGTCTCTGTCCTCATACAGACATGAAGAAGAAAATTTCAGGATTTTGGGTGGGATGTCGCGTACATCCACTCATTTCCAGGGTAGAAGTGGTTGTACTTCTATCCGGGTGGTAGGAAAAGTCGCTCCGAAGCCACTAGCGGGTTTAGTAGTGATACTAACTTGCGAATGTGTGTAACCTTCATGATGAAGGATGTATGTTGGGTGATGACACACCGGTAACTAAGAAATAATGGTAAAATCTGAATTTTTAAATGAAGGGATTTTTGAAAAGAAAGGAGTCTGGAACACTACATATAAATATTTTTCTTAAAAGTTAAAAGTAGACCTTTGAAATACCCATTCACTGAGTAGTCGTACTCACCCCCTCCCTTATATCCCTTTCAAGAAATCCCAGAAAGCCTACTCTTAAAGACCTTCAACTAAGAAGCCTGTAAGACAGGTATGTAAAGTTTAAAATTTCATGTAGTTTTGATTATGCTATTCCAGGAAATGGTGCAAGTTTAAAGAATGCCTTACTCTTTACAGTTTATAATAGGGGGAAATCCTTTAATAAACCGGGAGAGTAGTGGGTTGATCGTAGGAATCCGACCAAACCGGGTTGTGGCGTGACAGAGATGCCCAAGAGGGTTAGTGATGGGTTCCAAGGACTACTGGACAATTTGGTGGCAATAAGGGCAGTTTTTCATACTAGTTAGTCATAAAGCTACTATGTCTGTGCTTCTTGCGCATGATACCGAGATGAGCGGGCTAGATGAGGTCTCCGTCCTCATACGGACATGAAGGGTTTTTTTGGGTTTGAGGGCTAAGTGCTTGGGGCGTCACTCAGACTCAAGGTAGAAGTGGTCGAACTTCTATCAGGGTGGACAACAAAGTCGCGCTGATCCCTAAGTGGGTGTAGTTGGAGTATTGTATCTGTGAATGCGTGTACCCTTTATTATAAAGGGCATGTATATGTTTGTTAATGCCTCCCGAGGAAAGTGGATGTGCTAAAAGAGATAAACACACATAATAAGTGAAAATGGTGAAAGATTTTGGAATGGTTTGAATAAATTAAACATATTTTAAAACTCACTCCCAACCCCCGCTCACTAAGTTGTAGAAACTCAGCCACTCCCTTTTAACCCCTTTCAGGAAAAAGGAGACAAAACCCTAGAAGATTCCTCGAAGCTGAACCTTAAGATAGGTATGCTTAAAATCTTTATTTACTCAAGTTTTGTATAATGCTATTCAGGAAACCATGTTAGAAGGATGCTTGACTCCTCACGGTTTAGAAGAATGGAAATCCTTCTTAGACCAACGAGAGTGGCACGTTGCTCATGAGGTTGCGACCAAATCGAGTCGGGGTGTGACAACCTCGTACTGAAAGGAGGCTACGACTAGGTGGAGAACTTTCCTCGAAATCTATTGGGACCGATGCTAGCTTCTCTCATTGAGAAAAAAGGCCCTTACTGGAGCTCTATTATGCAGGTCATTGGTAAAAGGAGCAATAGAGAGAAATCAAGAATTGAAGGTGTGTGAATGATGAGTGGGGATGTGCTCTTTATATAGGGAGCTCGAGGACTCTATGCTCTACAAGTTTCCCAATTTGGATGAGCCAATCTTCTCTAGAATTTCCATTGCCGGAGTGAATATTTGCTTGTTAGAAAAGGAAAGAAAATATTCAAACTTTCATTTTGTGAATAGTGCCATCAGACAAAGGTTGAAGATGACACTATGTGCGCACGTGCGAGCAACCAACGATTAGTTGGGCTAGCTTACATGGCATCTAACTTAGGGTCTTGGTCAACCTATGACCCATTGATTTTCCATGTGGCTACCTCCCATTGGTTGCTCGGGTTGACGTGACTATTGATTGGGTTTTGACCATTAATGCTTTTCCACGTGTTATCATTTGATTGTATGATTTAAATATGTTAATATTCTTTCTGAAATAGTCGATGTGCCATGTGGCCTCTCCAGATTAGTTGAAGGTTTTTATTGTAGATTGCCATTTGTCACTCTCTCATTGATTGGTTCTCTTAGACACCCTAGTCATCTATTGACTTGGTACACCATCCACATCTCACCTTCTATTTGGTACATTTCGTTAACATGGGATTTTGGTAAGTCTGACCATTGACTTTCACCATATGTCGCTCCTTGATTGGTTAACACTTCCATACACCGATCGAGCGGCCAATGGAGTACACTTGCCACGCGTTGCTCGTTGATTGGTTGTATAGTTGACCTGGCGACCACGTGGCATCTGATCCATTGACCTGGTCTGATCGTTGACTGGTCTAATTGAACTGGATTTCGATGACCCAAAGACTTAAACCACACAGTTTAGGCCCAATTCAACCAATTCTATAAAAATATATTTTTTAAATTAATATAAATTCATTTCCTACGTGGTGATAACCTAAATTTACGAATTCCCTTTCTTAAATTACCCTAAAAAATAAATTTTGAATCGATTCTCTCGGTTCTATACGATTCTATTTGATTCAAGTCCAATTCACCAAGTTCGATCCGATTCTTGCTTCAGTTGGTTGAATTAAAGGATAATAAGGGTATTAGTGTTGATTTCCATCCCACATTTATCACTTTGTAACATCATGGTACAACCGAGACTTCGGTTTTTTATGAACTTTTTTTAGTTCAAATTCCGAGTTCTTTTATTTAAGGAAAGAGGGGTTTACAACTACTTCCCTCCGTTTAGGAGTTTTATCCCCAAAACTCGTTACATAGTAAATAAATGAGTGTACTTAGTTCTTATTGTGGATTTAGTCTCCCTTGTTTCATCTTCCATCTGATGGTTGTGCCATCGCGCCTTCACCATAGAGATCTATTATTCCTAAGGTTCTTCTCTCATCTTGATTTGAATTCGACTAAATACACTATGAATTCACAAGTCCAATCAAACGAACGTGCAATGAAGCTGAATAGTTTCTCACAAAATATGATAAATGATCATTTGAGACTACAAGAGGGCTCAATCACAAGGTTAAGGGGCTAATAGATTTAAAGAAGTTATATGATCTGATTAAATATATTGTAGAAAATCCAAGTGTAAGCCCAATAGAAGAGCCCAAGAAAAGATCAAGGGAAGGTTTAGATTTTAATGATAGATTTATTAGGATATTAAATAATAATATTAGATATTTAATTAGTTAAGTTCAGATTTTTAAATTAGTTATTAAAATATCATAGATATTTAGATTAGATATGGTTGTCATGTAACCATAATATATATTTTTTCTTGTTTTTAGGCTATTCAATTGTTATTTGTGCCTATAAAAGGCATACTCCACAGCATTGGAGGAAACACTTTGGAAATTTAATTTTGTGAGGTTTTGTCTTCTTTCTCTCTTGAAAGAACTTTTGAACTTATCAAGTTTTACCTATGGCATTCAAGTAATCAAGACTTATCACTAGTGTTTTCTAAGAGTTTTTCTTAGAGGATTTGGGTGTGCCGTCTACATATCTCATAACTTGTTTCTCACATAAATAAGGTATATTTCATCTTTTAGTACTTACATTGTGAAAGTCTTGGAGTCTTGCCATATTTGGTGTAGGGTGTCGTTAACATATTGGCGATGTTCGCATTAATTAATGATGTGAATCCGACTAAATACACTACGAATTCACAAGTGCAATCAACCGAATGTGCAATGGAGCTGAACAGTTTGTCACTAAATGTGATAAATGATCATTTGAGACTGCAATAGGGCTTAATCACAAGGTTAAGGGGCAAAAAGATTTAAAGAAGTTATATGGGCTAATTAAATATATTGTAGAAAATCTAGGTAGAAGCCCAATAGAAAAGCCCAAAAAAAGCCCAAGGGAAGGTTCAAATTTTAATGAGAGATTTATTAGGATATTAAATAATAATATTAGATATTTAATTAGTTAAGTTCAAAATTTTAAATTAGTTATTAAAATATACTTGATATTTAGATTAGATATGGTTGTCATGTAACTATAATATATATTTTTCCTTGTTTTTAGGCTATTCAGTTGTTATCCGTGCCTATAAAAGGCATACTCCATAAGAGACACTTTGGAAATTCAATTATGTGAGGTTTTGTCTTCTTTATCTCTTGAAAGAACTTTTGAACTTATCAGGTTTTTACCTGTGGCGTTCAAACAAACAAGACTTATCACCCGAGGTTTTTCTAAGAGTTCTTCTTAGAGGATTTGGGTGTTGCGTCTACATATCCCATACCTTGTTTCTCACATACACAAGGTATATTCCATCTTTTCATACTTGCATTGTGAAAGTCTTGGGGTCTTTCCATATTTGGTGTAGGGTGTTGTTAGCATATTGGCGAGGTTCGCATCACATTTGTCCGTAATGCTGACAGGTTCCACCTCATATCTTAAGTTTTGTTCCAGCTCTGGTAGTGGCTGCACTAAACATGGTTGGGGTCGGGCTCGTATTTCCTTAGGATGAACACATAGAACACATCATGTAACTTTTGGAGTTCTAGTAGTAGCTTTAGTTTGTAGGCCATAGATTCAATCCTTTGGATAATTTCATAGGGGCTTGAATATCTTGGATTCAGCTTCCCTCGCTGTTAGAACCAAAGTGTACCTTTCTATGGTGATACTTTGAGGAACACCTTGTCTCCCACATCAAACTCTAATTCCCTCTGGCAGTGGTCGACATAGCTCTTTTACCGATCTTGTGCGGCCTTGAGTTAGTGTCAAATAAGTTTGATCTTTTCTGAGGTGTCCTCAATAAGCTTGACCGAAGGTCGTGTAGAATTTTTATGTATTTTTATTTTCCCAAGAATCATCTCAGAAAGGGGTGAACCGTGCCAAAAACTACTGAATCAATCGAGAAATTCGCTAGAAATTGGTTCGTTACAATGCAAACTATTCGGCATGTAACACTAGGTGCATGCACGCGCGACGTGGATGGAGCGGGGGCACATGCACCTACAGCCACATCCACACGCGGCCACATCCACGCGTGTTGTCTTTCTCATTCGACTTTCATATCCAAATCCCTTGTTTTAACATGTCATGCCCTGACACGATTTGGCGGATCCCCGTGAGCAACCCACCACTCCATTTGGTCCATGAAGGGTTTCACCCTTTAATAAACAACGAGGATAAGGTGTCCTTCTTTCTTGGAATAGTGTTATACAAAATTGAATATCTTAAAACTGACATACCTGTCTTACAGGGAGGTCTTTAAGTTTGGTTTTTCCTTGGTTACCTAAAATGGGTAAAAAGAGAGGGGGTGAGTTTTACAACTCAGTGAGCAGATGTTGGTAGTGGGTTTTCAAGAAAACAACTTTATTCAAACGTGCCAAGATTTATTGTTTCATTTAAGAAGGATCTATTCCTCAATCTCAAATTTCAAAACGTTTACCCTACCAAGTGTGATATTTTCTTTCAAAAGGTTTTCCTCTATTTCAATATCTTTTCTAAAACCTTTTTCCAAGGTTTACATTTATTTTTCCAAGGATTCTCAAATCCTTTCCAAGGTTTTTCAAAACCTTTTTTGCATTTCCATATTAGGTGTGTTTAGCATACAACACATGCACTTACTTGTGGCTCAGAGCGTTTTTGCTGGCCACCAAGATAGAAGTACGTCCACTTCTACTCTATATCTTAGTGAATGTTCTAGACATTCAACCCTCAGCCTAAATGCCACTTTGTATTCGTATGATGACATAAACCTTATCTCAGTCTCACACACATGAAGCCCAAATACAGTAGCTTCAGGAAGCCCCAAACATAGTAGATTCTTGAAGTCCAAACATAGTAACTTCTTGGAGTCCAAAAGTAGTAACTCCATGGAGTCCAAACACAATAACTCCATGACTGACTAGTATGATGAGAAACCCAAATGTAGTAGCTTCTCCTTCCCTTATTGCCACCATGCCGTCTAGCAGTCCTTAGGATCCATCACTACCCCCTAGGGCATCTTGATGGCCCCGTACCACAAGTGCATGCACAAACAATAGTTTTTATTTGCCTACAGTCCAACAGCCCCGACACTCAACCTGACCTGCAGTTGTTTATCTAACTGGTCCATCGACCTAGCCCTGACGCATTACCACTAGCCCATCAAGCCTAGTCGATCATGACTTGGTACCGTGGTGAATCACACAGTAAATTTCACTTTTAATGAGAGTTTTCATGGCCCTTCCTATTCATGTTTGTTTACGAGCTTCTGCTCGTGCCCACTAGCCTTGGGCCCACTATACGTGATTTTCCAAAACCGGGCATTTAGCCCCCATTAGTTCAAAAACTAAGGCCTCTAGCCTATCTGAGCTGTTCTAGCTCTCGTCAAGAAGGTCTCCGAACTAGTTTAAGCAATAGCACACAGTTAGGGGAGAAAACTTTTGATAAAAATGTATTTTCCACTTCATCACACCAACCGAGTATGATGATATCTCCGCTTACAACCGGTAAGCAGGTTTCTCCATTTCTCAAGGAAATTCTTCATACCAACCGGGTATGATCATATATACTTACAACCAGTAAGTAGATTTTCTTTTAATAAAAGTGCTCATCACCCCAATTGGGTATGATTGAATTATATGCCCACTCACCTGATGAACGTGACGTGTTCGTCGTCAGTAAGTTTTTCAATTCTACGTGAGCTTTCTCTTTCTTGCGTTCTCGTCACACGTGTCCCTACACAATTTAAGCAGCCTTATCATTTACGGTTTGACATAAAAGCCTAGGCACAAAATTTTTGATTAATTTCAATTAGGTCCCTAAAGTTCATTTCTCTTAACTTTATGTCCATAATGCCCATATTTTCCCAATTTGAGTCCAATGTTTCCAAAATTTTCCTTGGATTCCTCATTTTACTCAAAATTGTATAAGGGGATCAAGTTTTCCAAATTTCCAATTTGGTCCCTAACTTTTCAAAAGTTACCATTTTACCCATACATTCTAAAAATGACAATTTAGCCTCAATTGTTCTAAAAATTGACCAATTGGTCCTCCAAAATCTTTTCCATGGCCAATTGACCCTTAATTTTGGGAAATTGTAAAGAGGTCCCTCAATTTTATGAATTTCGCAAAATTTACCCAATTTTCCCCTAAATTCTCCCATTCAAACCAACCGAATTTGATTTCTTTGAATTGGCCATTCAATCGGGGTTAATTGCTCCCATTGAAGGTATGGATCAGTTCCTACACTTCTATTGAGCTTTGAACCTCATCATTTGGGTTCGAATTGAACTAAAACGGAGCTTCGCCAGAAAATTGTACGTTGAGAGAGAAAGCTTCAAAAGCTTACCATTGGAGGTGTGGCAGTCCGAGCTCTCTATCGAGGAAGGTAGCTCTCTTCCTAAGTTAACTTCTAGGATCAATAATTCCTACAATTGACCTCAAATAGAGGGAGAATTTCATCATTGAAATTATGCATTTTCTCTCTCTAACTCCGACCTGCAATGTCTAAGTAGGGTCGAATTGGCTTACCTTTTAGCTCAGTTGAGGTCGTATGAGGGCTATGGGGATGTTGGGAGAGCTTGGCTTGGTTGGAGGAGGGCTGAATTTTGCTGATTTCAGCTCGACCGAAACAGGGCAGTTTCGGTCCTTCAGAGCTACTTCACTGTTTGATTTTTCTGGCGCTTCTCCGACGGTACTCGGATCGAATGAAGGTTGCTATCTGATAGCTTACTTCCCCTGGAGTCTAAAGAACTCGACCTCACCTTATGAGGTTAAGAAAACTGCCCAAGTCGGAGCTCTAGTTTGAGCTTCATCGAAAAATGGAGCAGTTGAAAGAGAATGGAGATTCCAGGTTTGATGAGGATGAATGGAGAGGAGCTCTTATTATAGGGAGCTCGGGGACTCATTGACCGACCATTTCACATCTTGGTCAAGCTTATCCTCACCTGGAAACAGCCTGAATGAAGACAATTCCTCTTCGCCGGCGTTGTCCATTCATGCATTGAATGAATAGTTTCATCATCTAAAGGAAGAAGACGATACTGTTCCGAACCGGACTGGATTAGTCCGGTCCGACCGGTTCAATGCGTAAATCGGTCGGTTCAGGCCCGGTTCGACCGGTTTTCACAAAATAAAAAATTTCTAAATCCATTCTCTATTAAATGGTGGCTTTAATTCTCCACTTTGAATATTTTAAGATACCTAGAAAAATAAATTTAGAAACCGGTTCAAACTGGTTCAGATTCAGTTCACCTGAACCGGTGTGCTTTTCTTTTCCAATTTATCCCATCATTTTTATAACTCTTCGAGTCGCTTGGGATTTGTCGATTTCCCATTTTCCCCTTTCTCTACCGGTTACAGTTCATGAACCGGTTTGGTTTTCTATCTTGAGTTGTCTGGTTCTTTCCCCGGTTTTCTTATTTTTAAGGAACTGGGTTTACATAACTCGACAGTGCATAGCTGACTAGCGACTCCACCACTTGGGGACATTAATTCATTGCTGGCACCACAAGCTATGGATTAGTGAGAGAAGGCTATGGATAGATAGCCACACAAGTCTAGATCACAACTATATAAATTGGGGTTGTTTACTCATTGGATTTTTCTCAGAATTCTCTCTCAACCACCAAATTCTCTCAACTCCAATGAACTTACTATGAGAGAGCATAGCTCCTCCGTCCGACCACTTTCGACAACCATCCTAGTACCCCTAGAAAGCTGAGGACTTTAGCTTTCCATTGCCACCTCTCTCGACCCTCAACTATGCCTCTACTAGAGTTGAAATTGAGTAGCTATTTTAGAGCTCAATTTCGATGGCCACGATGACCCTCCTGAGCTGAGAAAAATTTGATAAGTGTCTTGTACCACAAGCTTTCTACAACCTCTAGCCTTGCCCAACTTGAGCAAGATTTGAGGGAGAATTAAATCGTTTAATTCTTAGATCATAGGCTAAGTGGCCAAGCTGACTAGAACATGAATTGTAGGAGCTACATACCATCAATTGAGGTGATTCAAGTGGCCACCAACTCCTTGAGAAATCAGCTTTGAGACCCCACTGGCCTCGAGGACTATTGAGCCTTCTCCTATGAGTTCCTGACTTTGACCCTACTTTTACTTGTTTGTGCGTGAGTTTCTGATTTGACCTGATTGGAGTAACTCTTGCTAACTCTAGGAAAACTAAGTTTATGATGGCCTAGAGGGAGGATAGGGGGACCTCCCCACTTAATTTGATAATTTTTAGAGATACTTTGTTAGTGGGTCAATGGTTAGGGACCCAATTGCAATGTTTTGAAAGTTAGGAGACCCAATTGCTATTAAGCTTTTTACGGGGTCTTCCTAAGGAGAAGATGAAGTATTGGAGTTGATTATAAAGTTTGGTGAAGGTTGGAGACCGAGTTTGCCTATTGTGAAAAATACATGGACCTATTTGTAATAAATGTAAAGTTAATGACTAAAGTGAAAATATGAGTGTTTGTACAGCCAAAAGATGACTTTTGGGTAGTCTGAGGGTGCAAACCTAACTAAAATATAGAGACCCAAATGAGAAATTTGGGGGCTAAATGAATCATGAAGCCTAAGTTCTCAAGAAGAGGGGCCAAATGGTAATTTTGCCAAAGCTTAGGGGCTTTTTGCGAATTAATAGAAAATAGAGCTTGGATTGCTTACAATTCCTATTTGGGGAGCATAATGGCACTCAAGGAAACTTGAAGGACCCAATTGAAAGACTCGGGAAAGTATAGGTCCAAAAAAGAGGAATTTGTAAAGTATAAGGGCAAAATAGTAATTTGGGGAAAATGGAACCACTAGGTGGTGAGTAATGGAGATGTGGATACTTTAATAAGTGCTAAGTAAAAAGAGAATGGACTTGGTCCCAAGAGGTTAACCTTAGACAAGGTTAGATCGAAGGCCAAGTTACCGGTTAGTGAGTTGGGTGACTAGGGTCAAAAGGGCTAAATAGTAAAGTCGTATGAAGAGTATGGTCGGTGAAATAGTATAATGGTCATAAGTGTAACTGACCCTATTATTTCAATTCCTTGTAGAGAATAGAAGAAGCACTCTAGCAGAATCAAGAGCATTTTCCGAAAACCCCGCGTAACCAGCGAGTTTCATGTTGTGAGATTTGTGGGCATTGACGTCGAGTTCGATTGGACCAACCGAAGCATAAGATATAGGCTTGATTGATTGAGTTCATAGGAGTAGAAAGCTAACTTATAATTCATATAAGAAGTGAAAAATGACTAAGACCATGGGCATTAAAATAAATGTGATTTGAAGGGTTAATGAAGGAACGTGTCATGAGACTAGGGTAAATGGTATAAATACGGTTATGAGGAACCGGTGAAAATGTTGGGCCTTGAGCCATTTTTTGACTTGGGGAGATGGCCAATGACTGATTGAGCTCCCAAACAAGTGTCATTACTATACCGTATGCTGACTTAGCGATCGGGGCACCGAGTATGCCATGTGACCTCGGGTATTGGGCCTGATGCCCACTATGTAATATGAGGAGACGACCGAGAGACCGACCAGACACCTGATATTGTTAAATTTTGTGGGTAGTTGGTCTGGTGAGGGACTAGACTCCCAATTATATCCATGTTTATAAACACGTTAATTGTTGCATGATTTTACTGTGTAAATTGGGGAGCCGAGTGAGTAATGCACCGAGCTCCCAAGTAATGAGATGCATTAAGCACCATTATGTAACCCGACCATGAGCGCTAGGGGATGGCCACAAGTCATTATATTTCTTGTTGTAAATACCGATATAGGAGAGAGGGGGCAATAGATGGATGCATGAGTGGTTGTGCCGTTGCCCAAGGGAAAATGGAAAGCAGATCGAGGAGTGATTGTGTGTAATCTTCCATCTTTCTCGGGACACTCGAGGTGATGTACGAGTACAATCCCAGTACATTATTGTGACGAGATGATGGTGGAATCAAGTCGCATGTGTACGTGGCATGGACTGACGATTGGCATTATAGCGGCCATGACCCTAGGTGCTGAGACACCCAACTACGAGATGACACTTGAGGAGTGTCGGAAGTTATCATGAGACTCCCACTCTCCAGTTCCTAGTTTGTTATTGTCCAAGTAGCGATACACTCTAGGAGTGATATAAATGTGGGGCTCAAGTATCCCAAATTCTTTGCAGGCGTGAGTTGCCCATTGTTGTGCGAGGGAGTGGCAGCGGGACTTTCATGACCTTGAGTGCTATGACACCTAGTTGTAAGACGACACCCAAGAAGTGCCGATTGTGGTAAGAGTGCCTTGGGGACACCCACACTCCAATTTTCTAATTTGGTATCATCCAAGCGGTGGTACACTCGAGGGTGTGTTGGGTATGTTATTGTGTTAAGGGCCTAAGTAGCCCGTTGTGTAAAGGCCTTGTGTAGCATGGGTTGAGGCACGTGCCATGAGTAGCCTGGAAGTGCTAGCTAAACGTAGGCCATCCCTTGCGTGTGCAACATGAGTTCCCAATTTATGCATGTAGTAGTAATACATTTTTGGTTAGTGAAAACCAAAGGGTTAGACCGAGGATATCTTGACTGTAACATAGATTATGAGTTGGATGGCCTGAGATCATTGTCTCCAAGGGAAAAGTAAGCCACAAAACTCGAATGTGTTAAGTTTGAGTAATATGATACAAAATCATGCTAAGTGGTTTATAGGGAACATCTGGGTCATAAGCCATGTAGTGGCGCGATGTTAGTGTCCTATTCACTGAGTTGTGAGCTCACCCTCCCCTAAATATGTTACAGGCAAAGCCAAGAAGGTGTGAGGTAGAGAAGGGAAGGAACTTCCTGAGGCACAAGATCGCCCAAGGTAACCCCGTACCCTACTCCCGATGGATGCTTTTGTTTTATCATATTGCTATGAATCCCTGAATAATTGATAACTCATTTTGTGGGCTCCCACGAGAAACTTTGAAAGAAAAGTTTCAAATTTTCACTATGTTTTGCAAGTGTTTTGTGAGAAGCCCTAGTCCTTCTAGTTCTCACTATGGTGAAACTACCCACCATAGTGGTTAACGATGAGGATGGACGGAAGGGCACATGTCCCGGATTGACATAATCTAGCTGGGCATGTCATCAATTGTCTAGATGCATAAGCTATCACCTTCCTCCTTTGCATCAACACACATCTTGTAAGCTAGGGAATATCACACTTTAGGGGCAATTAACCCCGATTGAATGACCAATTTGAAGAAATCAAATTCGGTTAGTTTGAAGGGGAGAAGTTGGGGGTAATTTTGGTGATTTCAAAAATTGAGGGACCTCCATGAAAATTCTCAAAATTGAAGGCCAATTGACAATGAGAAAGATGTTGGGGGACTAATTGGTCAATTTTCAAAACATTTGGGGCCAAATTGCTATTTTTGGAAAGTAGGGGCAAAATCGTAATTTTTAGAAAAATTGGGGATCAAAGTGGAAATTTAGAAAACTTGAGCCCCTTACACAATTTTGAGTAAATTAAGGACCCTCAGAGCTAGAATAGCTTAGGTAGGCTAGGGGCCTCGATTTTTGAACTCCTAGGGCTAAATTCACAGTTTTGGAAAAACACGTGTAGTGGGCCCAAGGCCAGTGGGCACAAGCAAAAGCTCATATACAAACTTGATTAAGAAAGAGCTATGAAAATTTCTAATGAAATTGGTTGTATGATTTCGCCACGGTACTAAGTCAGGACCGACAGTGTTCGATGGATTGGAAATAGTGCATCAGGCCTAGTTCACAGACCAGCGTAGACAAACAACTGCAAATCGGGTTGAGTGTCGGGGCCATTAGCACCAAAGATAATGGCTATATGTAGAAAACTTTTGTTTGTGCATGCACTTGTGGTATGGGACCTTTAAGATGCCCTAGGGTGTAGTGACGGGTCCTAAGAGCTACTGTACGACATAGTGGAGATAAGGGCAGTTCGTCGTATCAATCAATCGTAAAGCTTGGAGTAGCTTCTAATGCATGAGACTGGGGTGGGGTCGAGATGAGATCTCTGTCTTCATATGGACACAGAGTGGCATTCGGGTCTAAGGGTCGGATGTCTATGACATCCACTACAACCCAGGGTAGAAGTGGACGGGCTTCTATCTTGGTGGACGGTAAAGACGTTCCGTTCCACAAGTGGGTGTAGTGGACGGGCTGCACCTGTGAATGTGTGTACCCTTACTGATGAAGGGTGTGTGTTTATTTGCTAAACGCCTCTCGAGGCAAGGGGATGGCTAAGAGAGCTAAACACACCTAATATGGAAATGAAAAAAGGTTTTGAAAATCTAAATTGAGGAAAATCCTTTTTTTGGAAATGATAACCTTAGCATAGTTTTGGTTGGATAAACTAAAGAGATTTTGAAAACTGATTCACAACGCCCGCTCATTAAGTTATAGCACTCACCCCTCGCTTTTACCCCTTTTTAGGAATAAGGAGATAAAATGAAAGGGAGCGTGAGGATGTGCCCTCTGTCAGGTATGCTTAAAGTCCTTTTAAGCTTGCATTAGATTGATGTATGTTATTCCAGGGAACAAGGTTTGAATTTATGCATAGCTCCTCTTGAATAAAAGAAAGGGGAAACCCCTCTTAAACCAAGAGAGCGACGGGTTGATCATGAGGATCTGACCAAACCGGGTCGGGGTGTGACATCCCAACCCTTGTTCATCATCAGGACACACGCCCAGAGCATATCCTCTAAGGTCTGGATTGTTCGCTCGGACTGCCCATCTGTTTGAGGATGAAAAGCGATGCTCATGTGGAGTTTGGTTCCCAGGGCATCCTGCAGGCTGGGCCAAAACTGGGAGGTGAACCTCAGATCTCAGTCCGATACTATGCTTACTGGGACCCCATGGAGCGTCACGATCTCCCCTACATACAGAGTGACCAACTTTTCTACGGAGTCAGTTACCTTTATCGGTAATAAATGGACAGACTTAGTTAATTAATCTACGATGAACCATATTCCATCTCGTCCCCTTCTTGTCATGGGTAGTCCCGTCACAAAGTCCAGGGTGATGTGTTCCCACTTCCATTCGGGGATCAGTAGGGGCTGCAACAATCTGTAGGGCTTTTGATGTTCTGCTTTAATATGTTGGCATGATAGGCACCTTGCCACGTATTCTACGATGTCCATCTTCATTCCCCTACACCAGTACCCCAATTTTAGGGTACGGTACATTTTTGTGCTGCTAGAATGCATGGCATATATGAAATTGTGCACCTCTTCTAGTATCAACCTCCTTAATCCCTTGTCGTTCGATACACAGACCCTCCCTTTAAAGGTCATAAACCCATCTTTTCCGACTATAAAGTCTCAGGTCAGCTCCTTGGCAATCTGGTCCCAGTGCGGATGGAGCTTCTCGTCTTAGGGCAAAATGGTAATTTTGGAAAAGTTGGGGGACCAAATTAGAAATTTGGGAAATCAAACCCCTTTTTATGAAATTGAATAAATTGAGGTCCCAAGGTGAATTTTAAAAGTTTTGAGACTCAATTTGAGGAAAAACTAGCTTTGGATCTTAAAGTTAAAGAAAAATAATTTTAGGGACCTAATTGCAAATAAATAAAGTTTGATTTTCTTATTCATTTGGAATGAATGAAGGCTATTAGGCCGAGTGATAATGAACAAGGATGTTCATATCGTGTAGGAACATGGAGTATCGGGAATGCCATCAAGGATAAGCTCGCGTGAATACAAAGAACCAATTTGGTGGAATTCTTTACATTAACTGGTGAGTGGGCTTACTAACATCAAACCCGGTTGGGATGATGAGCATATTTTAAAGTTAAAAACCACTTACCGGTTGTGAGTGAGATTTTATATCATACCTGGTTGGGGATGATAAGTACCTCGAAATGAAAACCCACTACATAGTGGTATTTTAAACATAACAACTTAGAGGAGTGATGTGAAAATCAACCGGAAAAACTACTTAACGGTTGTAAGTAGATCATACCTAGTTGGTATGATGAAACTTACTCAAAGGAAATGGAAAACCCATTCATCGGTTATGAGCAGAGATGTCCTTATATTCGATCGGTATGATGGCCAGTTGGAAATATATTTTGTTGGAAGTGCTCACCCCTGACTGTGTGCCATTGCTTAAATGATTTGGGAGACCTTATTGATGGGAGCTCGAATAGGCTGGAGGCCTCTGTTTTGGAACTTGGTGGCAAAAATGCCGTTTTTGGAAAATCACGTACAGTGGGCCCAATGCCAGTGGACACGAGTAGAAGCTTGTAAACAAACATGAGATATATGCCATAAAAACTCTAAATAAATTAATTATTTGGCCATGGTACCAAGACAAGACCAACATATTTAGTCAACTAGTAGCAGTGTGATATGAAAGATCTCCCTACTAGTGAAGACAAACAGCTGCAAGTTGAGTTGAGGGTCGGGGCTGTTGGACCAATGGCACCACATATTATATGGCATGATGTGAAGATACTGATTGTGCATGCACTGTGTTTACAGTACCTTCAAGATGCCTAAGAGGGGTAGTGTTGTGTCCTCGGGCCCTAGATGACCTGGTGGGTATAAGGGCAGTTCGTCGGACTAGGTGATCTTGTGAAGCTCGACGTAGCTTCATTACGTACGAGGCTGGGGTGGGGTCAGGATGAGGTCTCTGTCCTCATACAGACACAACGTATTTTTGGTTTGAGGGTAGGATGTCAGGGATGTTCACTGAGACTTCGGGTAGAAGTCATGGACTTCTATCAGGGTAGATGGTAAAGACGCTCCAATCCACAAGTGGGTGCAGTCGGCGTAACTGCATCTTGCAAATGTGTGTGTGATCCCTTCATGATGAAGGGTGTGTGATTTGTGAAACACACTGAATATGAAAATGGGAAAAAGGTTATGGAAACTTTGGAAAGGATTTGAGAATCCTTGGAAAAAATAATTGGCAAACCTTGGGAAAAGGTGTGGAAAAACAGAATTTGTGAAAAGAATATTTTAAAAGAAAATAAGAAGTCTGGCACACTCCGAATCAAGCATATTTCCTAAAAGATAAAATTTGAAAACCCATTCATTGAGTTGTTGTATTCACCCCCTCCCTTATATCACTTTCATGAAATCCCAAAAAGTCAACCCTCAAGGACCACTAACTAATACACCTGTGAGACATGTATGATAAATTTAGAATTTTATGCAATTTTTATTTATGCTATTCTAGGAAAGGTGCAGGTTTAAAAGACGCCTTACTCTTTAGAGTTTATAATAAGGGGAAACCCTTAAATAATCCGAGAGAGTGGTGGGTTGTTCATGAGGATCCGACCAAACCGGGTTTGGGCATGACAACTTGAGTGGTATCGGAGCCTGTTTCCTCGAATACATAATCATGACTAGAAAATATAGTAACTAATAGGATTAATTTTAAAATTTTCAGAAGGCTCCTAGGAGAGGAACCAAGAAAACTAGGAATGACTCTACTAAACACCTTACCCTCGTAGGAAGACAACCCTAGAAGCTTTGTAATGCCCGAGATATAGTGGAAGCCCAAAGGAACAAATGGGGAAGTATCTAGTACCACAAAGGAGTACGGTGCCAGTACATGTTAGGATCGCCATTTTGTGTATAAAGGGAGCCAAGTCTATGGCCAGGAATGCCAGTACAGACAAATAACCTTACCTAGGATGATGCTTATCGAGAATCCCGTAGCTCCCTATTTATTTTGTGACCATTTTTTCTAATAGGGCTAAAACCCCCAACATATTGGATTACTCTATTAATAAAGTACTCAAAATTCCTATAATCCCATCTCTCGATAAAGTGATCTTGCTAGGAAGATGGTTCTAGGAATAGTAAACAAACAACCCCTTCACCATTAAAATTAGGGAGAATCCCATCCTAGTTAAGTAAGCTGAATTAGGGAATCAAGGAATATAAGAGGACTCCTAGAGTGACCATTTGGAAAATAAGACTTAGCAATAAAACTCTCAAGGTGTTCACACTCAAGGACGGCGAAGCACCAAACTACCAGTAACCCCTAGAAAGGCCCCTAATACCCGAAGGAAAGGAGAAACCACAACGGTTCACGTAAGGGAATAACCTATTAAAAGTGTGAACAATGGGACACTATGCGAAGAAGTACCCAACCCTACTAAGGACAAGTACCAAACCTATCATAAGTGTAAGGGAATAGGACAGGTAAAGAAGGACTATTCCACACATCATAGATTTAGGGCAATACCTCCTCAAAGGTCACAAAAGACATGAAGTATTGGTGACCAAAACCATGGAGCAGGTTAAGTGAGTTGTTCACAAAGAGGTCAAGAAATGACGAGGTAAAAACCAAATTTAAACTTCTTCTTAAGAAGGTCAAGCCGAGAAGGATACCACAAGAATGGAGGTGAGAAAGTATACCTAGAACCCCCTCATAAGGGGCAAACATAGAAAAACGTTCTCCGGAAACTCTATGGGTATGACACAATAAGAGTGAAGAGGAGAAGAAATACGCTATGAAAAGAAACTTTAGAGGGATGCATACGAATAAGTACCCTTGAAGAAATCATTGATGGGCGGATGGATAGAATGTGGAGTGCAAGGAACCAACCCTTAATTAGGAAACTTTTCAAAGGAAAGAGGTATCGTGATGGCCTAGTGTGACCTATTTTGGAGAGAGCAGAAGAACCAGATAACAATTCCAGGAGAACCAAGTAGAAAGAAGAAACTAGTAGCAATGAGATGGTAAAAAAGAATAAACAAAACCCTAAAAAGGCTAGGAAGTAGTAAAGACTACACTCTATGAAGGATAATAGGGTGGGCATGAAGGACGAGTGATATAACTACCCAGACAATTAAATAAGAAAAATAGTAAGAAGGAGACAGTTAAAGAACTAGTCTTTTAAAGAACTATGGATTTAAACAGCGACAAAGAAGGGAGAAGTGAAGAAGGCCAAAACATTGGAAAAGAAGGACGAATGAAAACCCTTAAAGAAATTAATGGCCAAAACCAGATTTATAATTTAAAAGTCTTGAGACGGTTAAGTGAGCTTCACGAAAGGCGATTAAGAAATTTTGAAACAAGGAGGATGTGAACCCTCCTTAAAAGGAAATAAGTTAACAAGTAAATAGGAGGTTAGCATCAAAAGATGCCGTGACAAGTAAGATTGAGTGGACTACCCATACTAGGGTAATAAAGGAAAGAACGCTCGAGAAACATTGGGAAAGTAAGCCCTCCAAATAAGATGTGGCTAAGGAGAAATCACCACAATTGGTAAGACGGGTCATAGTCCACACACGCATATGAAGCATAAAGAGTGGACGATTGAGCATAGTGTGGAATGCACGGAGTAAAACCAATAATCAAAAGTATCCCAAGTGAGGAATAAGGGTGGAACAGAAGTTGTGGATAGAGAAGGATCCAAAGTGGACAAATGCCCTAACATAGATAGGGGTGCGAAGAAAGAGAGAAAGAACCCTACTAGGAATGATAAGAAGATTGAACATGTAACTCCTAAGATGGAAATCTCTATTGTAAGGGACATAGTAGAGAATGAAATCGGAAGAAGGGAACCTTCCCAAGCAAAGGAATCGACACATAGATTGAAAACGATTATTGTAAGAATGAAGAATCATGAAATGATCACGAGTAAGTAAAAGTGGATTAAGGAAAAAGGAAAAAATCCTTGAATAAAAAATGCTAAAAACTTAAGAAGGAAGGAATCCCTACTTGTTGGTAAATTATTGGAAAACCCAATCATTGGAACTAGAAAGACTCAATAAGCAAGTTGAGAAAGGACGAATGGGTAAGGAAAACCAACATAGTTGTGTAAGTTGATTTGGTAACAGTGAAGGTAATCGAGGAATACTACTAGAAGAAAAGAGGGATGAAGTTATACAATCCTTGAAAGGTTGGAAAATTAGGAATGACCCAAAAGGAGGTGTTCTGGAAATCTAATGGTCATAGAGACAAGGTTTTGAAAATGTCATGCTGTAAGGGGGCATGTAAACCCAACAGTCCCGAGGAAAAAAACATGACTCAAAATAAGGAAGAGTCGGTTAGTTAGCATGACAAGGTCAAACATAAAATTTGGACTAAAATTGTAATGAACAATGGACGAAGGAAGAGTCGAAATATGACGAAAAAGTGATAACAAGGAAACCCGTGAAAATAGGTATGTAATGTTCTAAAGGACATTGAGCTAAGGGTTTCAATGACCAAGAGGTTAATTAGACGTGGCAATGGTTAGGTATCTTGGAATTCCCAATCCTAAGTACGGGACCTTAAAGGAAAAAAATGTTGCTCTAAGCAAAGAAAGATGCAAATCTAAGGATATACCCTTAAGTAAGATATGTCTAGGTATGATAAACTCCATGGAGGGAGCAAATAATATAAAGGAGGGGAAATTCCTTCAGTGAATGATGCAAAAAGGGTAAATTGAAAGAACAAGATAAGAGTTTGCATGTTAAGCAAATACCAAATGGACATCAAATGAATTGGTTCCTCATGCAAGGTTGCTAATCAAGTTTTAGGGACAAAACTCCTAAAAGAAGGGGGGAGTTGTAAACCCTGCCCTTTTGAGTCAAGCAAAGCCGGGAAAAGAACAAGTCAAACCGAGTAAGAAAAACGAACCGATTCATAAAACCGATCATTTGGGGATGGGCAATTTGGAAATTTACAACTACCAGGTGATCCAAAGGGTTCATAAAACCTTAGAAAAGAACCTTATGACATATTGGAAGAGAAAAACCAGACCGATTTAGTTGAACTAGATCCAACTAGATTGATCCGATTTATGAACCGAGTCAGTTCATGAACCAGAACTAATTGAGAAAAGGAAACCGGGAAATTTATGGATCTCGAGTGACCCAAAGAGTCTCAAAAGTCATGGAAATGGACTTGAGAATGAATTGGAGATGAAAACGAAACCGGTTCAGGTGAACCAGATCCAAATCGGATTGAACCGGTTTGAACCACTATTAAACCAGATTCTAAATTCATTTTTTTAGGTGGCTTAAAAAATTCAAATTTGAGATTTGAGGCCACCATTGTATAGAAAATGAATTTAGATGAATTTAGAAATTTCGTCGTATAGGGGGTGAATCAACTGGTTTAAACTTGGAACCCGGTTCAGACCGGTCTGGTCTGGTTCAGAATAGTTTCATCTTTTTCCTTCAGATGACAACACTGTTCACTCGTCGGAAAATCGCACAGCACTAGTGAAGCTGAAAAGTCTTCGGCTAGGGAGTTTCAGGCAATGAATGACCACCATTAAGGTGCCAATCGGACGACCAAGAAGTCCCCGAGCTTCCTATATAAAGACTCTCTCCCCATTCATCCTCTCCAGACCTAAAAACTCCACTCTATCAATTGCTCCATTTTTTGGTGAAGCGCGAACCAGAGCTCTGACTTGTGCACTTTTTTGAGACAAACAAGGCGAGGTCGGGTTCTTTACAATTGGGGAGAAGTAGTTTCCATTTTCTTCGAGGGTCGTCGGAGAAGCACAGACGTGATGGAACAATGAAGCAGCTCCGACAGACCGAAGCTACCCTATTTTGGCTGTGCTGAAATCGACCATTTCGAGCCCTCATCAGGCCAAACCACTCCCACCCAACACTTCCTCAGCCCTCCCACGGCCGAATTAGGACTTAAAGGTAAGCCAATTTGGCTTCACTCTACAATTTCTGATCGGTGCTAGAGAGAGAACCGACATAATTTCGATGATGAAATTCTAACTCAATTCGGCATCAATTGATGCAATTCTAGATTCTAGGATGAACCTTAGGATGAGAGCTATCTGCCCAGATCAAAAGCTTGGACCGTCGTGCCCTCAGCGGTGAGTAATTGAAGCTTTCTCTCTCTTTAGTCTATTTTTCGATGAAACTCCGTTTGAGCTCGTTCCAGCTTCAAAACTTGCTATTCAAAGTGCTATTAAATCATATGAAGGTGTAGAAACTCAATTTTAACTTCAATTTCAACAATTAGAAGTGCTAAATTGATCAATTTGATGAAATCAAATTTGTCTGTGTTAGTAAGTTGAAATTGGGGGAAAAATTGAGGAAAATTGGAGATTTTCGAAAATTCGAAGGACCAATATGTAATTTTATAAAATTGAGGGTTAATTCGGCGTGATAAGAATGTTAGAGGGCTAATTATGGAATTTTAGAATTTTTGGGGTAAAACTTACCATTTTTGCAAAGGAAGGGCAAAATGGTAATTTTGGAAAAGTTGGGGGACCTAATTGGAAATTTGGGAAATTAAACCCCTTTTTGTGAATTTGAATAAATTGAGGTCCCAAGGTGAATTTTAAAAGTTTTGGAACTCAATTTGAGGAAAAATCGGCATTTGGGACTTAAAGTTAATGAAAAATAACTTTAGGGATCTTATTGCAAATAAATAAAGTTTGATTTTGTCATTCATTTGGAATGAATGAAGGCTATTAGGCCCATGGATAATGAACAAGTATGTTCATATCGTGTAGGAACATGAAGTACCAGGAACGTCAGCAAGGATATGCTCGTGTGAATACAAAGAAACAGTCTAGTGGAATTCACTACATTAACGGGTGAGTGGGCTTACTAACATCATATCCTATTGGGATGATGAGCATAGTTTAAGGTTAAAAACCACTTATCGGTTGTGAGTGATGTTTTATATCATACATGGTTGGGGATGATAAGTACCTCGAAATGAAAACCCACTACTTAGTGGTATTTTAAACATCACAACTTAGAGGAGTGATGTGAAAATCACGCGGAAAAATTACTTATTGGTTGTAAGTAGATCATACTCGGTTGGTATGATGAAACTTCCTTGAAGGAAGTGGAAAACTCGTTCATCTGTTATGAGCGGAGATGTCTTTATACTCGGTCGGTATGATGGACAGTTGAAAATATATTTTATCGGAAGTGCTCTCCCCTTACTGTGTGCCATTGCTTAAACGATTTGGGAGACATTTTTGACGAGAGCTCGAATAGCTCTGATAGGTCGGAGGCCTCGGTTTTGGAAGTTGATGGCTAAAATGCTGTTTTTGGAAAATCACGTACAGTGGGCCCAAGGCCAGTGGACATGAGCAGAAGCTCGTAAACAATCATGAGATATATGCCATAAAACTCTAAATAAATGAATTTTTTGGCCATGGTACCAAGATAGGACCGACATATTCAATCAACTAGTGGCAGTGCGACATGACAGGTCTCTAGATTAGTCAAGGCAAATAGCTGGAGGTTGAGTTGAGGGTCGGGGCCGTTGGACCAGTGGTACCACATAAAATATGGCATGATGTGAAAATACTGATTGTGTATGCACTATGTTTATGGGACCTTCAAGACGCCCAAGAGGGGTAATGATGTGTTCTAGGGCCCTGGATGACCTAGTGGGTATAAGGGCAGTTCGTCTGACCAGGTGACCTTGCGAAGCTCGACGTATCTTCATTGCGCACGAGACTGGGGTGGGGGTCAGGATGAGGTCTCTGTCCTTATACGGACACAGAGTATTTTTGGTCTGAGGGTAGGACGTTAGGGATGTTCACTCTGACTTTGGGTAGAAGTCAGAGACTTCTATCAAGGTGGATGGTAAAGATGCTCCGGTTCTCAAGTGGGTGCAGTCGGTGTAACTGCATCTTGCGAATGTGTGTGTGATCCCTTCATGATGAAGGGTGTGTGATTTTAGATACACACTGAATATGGAAACTGGAAAAAGGTTACGGAAACCTTGAAAAGGATTTGAGAATCATTGGAAAAAAATAATTGGAAAATCTTGGGAAAAGGTGTTGAAAACTAGAGTTTGAGGAAAGAATATTTTAAAAGAAAATAAGGAGTCAGGCACACTCCGAATCAAGCATTTTTCCTAAAATATAAATTTTGAAAACCCATTCACTGAGTCATTGTACTCACCCTCTCCCTTATATCCCTTTCAGGAAATCCCAAATTGTCTACCCTCAAGGACAACTAACTAATATGCTTGTGAGATAGGTATGATAAGTTTAAAATTTTATGCAATTTTGATTTATGTTATTCCAGGAAAGGTGCAGGTTTAAAAGACGCCTTACTTTTTACGGTTTATAACATGGGGAAACCCTTAAATAAACCGAGAGAGTGGCGGGTTGTTCACGGGGATCTGACCAAACCGGGTCAAGATGTGACAAGTTCGACCCTTTCCAGCTTCATTTCTCCTACTTCTTCCTAAAATAAGGGGGTATGACATGGTCATCCATAAAGGGCCTCATAAGGGGCTGTTTGAATACAAGCATGATAACTGTAATTGTACACAAAGTCCATCAGGCACAAGTATTCCTCCTAACCCTTATTCATGGTGTGTACGCATGCCCTTAGCATGTCTTCCAAGGTTTGGATCGTTTGCTCAAACTATCCATTGGTTTGAGGGTGAAATTCTGTACTCCTGTGGAGCTTGGTTCCCAAGGCACTTTGCAAACTAGGTTAGAACCTTAAGGTAAATCTAGGGTCTCTATCCGACACTATGCTTATTGGGACTCTATGCAGTCTCACTATCTCCTTCATGTATAAGGCGTCTAGTTGTTCCACTGAATTCATCACCCTTATAAGTAGGAAATGGGCAGACTTTTTCAATCTATCCACAATGATCCAGATTGTGTGTCATCTCTTTCTAGTCACAAGTAGTCTCGTGACAAAGTTCATAGTGATGTGCTACCATTTCCATTTTGGGATTGGCAAGGGTTGTAGCAGTACTGATGGTTTCTGATGTTCAGCTTTAATCTGCTGACATGACAAGCATCGGGCTACATATTATGCAATATCCCTCTTCATCCCTTTCCACCAATAACCTTGTTGAGGGTACGGTACATCTTAGTACTACCCGGATGGATCGCATAAACAGAGTTATTTATCTCTTCCATAATTAACCTCTTCAATTCCTTATCTTGAGGTACACACACTCTATCCTTGTAGGTTAGTACTCCGTCGCCTTGACGATCATAGTCCAGTTTCGTCCCTCCGTTGACCAGATCCAAATAGGGACAGAGTTCTTTGTTCACTTTTTGCTGGACCTTAATTTGCTCTATTAGGCTGGGTTGTACTATTACGTCTTCCAATAAGCATTTCTCCCGCTTGTCCACCTTAAGGTCCACCTCCATTCTCCCCAACTGCTGCAACTAGGGCAAGTAGTTTGTCTTTATTTGCGCTGCCTCAGTTTGGTACTTGCGACTTTGGGCATCTACCACTACATTGGACTTCCCGAGGTGATATTCTTTCACAAGGTCATAGTCTTTAACCAATTCCAACCATCTCCTCTGGCGGAGGTTTAACTCCTTCTGAGTTAGGAAGTATTTAAGACTCTTGTGATCAGTATATATCGTACACTTAACCCTGTATAGGTAGTGTCACCAGATCTTGAGAGTGAACATTATTGCGACTAACTCCAAGTCGTGGGTAGGGTAGTTCCTCTCATTTACCTTTAGTTGTCACGAAACATAGGCAATAACCCTTCCTTGTTGCATCAATACACATCCGAGTCCCTGTTCGGATACGTCACTATAGACGGTGTACTCCCCTATACTTGAGTCAGATAGAAAGAGTACAGGTGTTGTTGTCAAACAAGTCTTCAACTCCAAGAAGGATTTCTCACAGCTTTCATCCCACTCATACTCTATTCCTTTCATTGTGAGATGAGTCAAAGGGCCAGCTATCTTAGGGAAATCCTACATAAAGCATTTGTAATATCCCGCCAAGCCCAAGAAACTTTGTATCTCTGAGGGATTCCTGGGTGCCTTCTAATCGGATATGGCCTCCACCTTTGCTGGGTCTACCTTGACTCCATCTTTAGACACTATGTGCCCTAAGAACCCTACCTCCTGCAACCAGAACTCACACTTGGAGAATTTTGCATATAAGTGGTTTTCTCCTAGTATCTCCAAGGTGATTGCCAGATGTTCTTCATGCTCCAACCTAGTTTGTGAGTATATAAGAATGTCGTCTATAAATACTATCACGAACTTGTTCAAGTGTGGCTGGAACACTAGTTCATTAAATTCATGAAGGTTGCAGGGGCATTTTTCAAGTCAAAAGGCATCACCCTAAAGTCATAATGTCTGTATCGGGATTGAAAGGTAGTTTTAGGAATATCTTCCTCTCAGATACTGAGTTGGTGGTATCCTAGTCGTAGGTCTATCTTGGAAAAATAGGCTGCTCCTTTTAGTTGGTTAAAAAGGTAATCAATCCGTGGATATGAATACTTGTTCTTTTGGTGACCTTATTCAACTTCCAATAGTCTATGCACAACCTCATGCTCCCGTCCTTTTTCTTTACGAACAGGACTGGTGCACCCCAAGGAGACTGACAAGAGCATATGAAATTCTTCTACAATACCTCATCCAGCTGCTCCTTTAATTCCCTTAACACCGCTAGAGCCATGCAAGAAGGGGCTTGGGATATGGGATGTGTTCCTAGGATAACCTCTAGAGTGAACTCGAATTGTCGGCTTGGGGGTAATCTGGTTAATTCTTCCGGGAATATATTTGGGTTAGGTTCAACTACCAGAATGCCTTTGGGTCCCTTCCCCTCGGGCTTCTCGTTGATGATCATTGCCAGAAAAGCTTTATAACCTTTATGTATCAACTTTTGTGCTCTAATATGGGACACCATTTGTACTTCTCCCTTCCTCCTATCTCCTTGGAATTGCAGTCCAAGTGTTTTAGGAGTGTGGAAAGTTACCATCTTCTTCCCACAGTCTATCTTAGCTCAATGGGTACTTAACTAATCTATTCCCAATATTATTTCTACCTCTCTTAGAGGTAGTGGGCTCAAATATGCCCCTAGTTTAATTCCTCCAATCTTGATCTCACACCCCTTTAACTATTTGTCTCAGTTTAATCCTTCTCCTGAGGGTGTGAGGATGTTAAGACTTTGTTCTAGAGGGTAAGTTCTAAGGGAAGGCTTGGGATTAGATCGTCTTTGATGAAGGATCTTTCTGCTCCCGAGTCGAAGAGGGCATAGACCTTTCTTCCCCACAAGTGTACGTACCCTAATTAAAAAAACACATGTTTTTAGAAGGCTATTCCTTTATTGAATGGAACTTTAATGACAAGTTTATCTAAATCTTAGTTGGGAGGGTTTTGGGAAGTATTTGCTACAGTACTAGGGTCTTTTCTAGCCTCTTCCTATGTGAGGTTGTATACCCTAGCTGGTAATCTGGTTGTGGCATCCTGTCGGGGAGACCTTGAGTTCCCTTGGGGTGGTCTAGGCATGTTTCGTTGCTTGTTCTCCCTAAGAGTGGGGCATTCCTTTGCAAAGTGCCCCACTTGACCACATATGAAATAGGACAAGCACACTCCCTCTTGGTACCTTGTGGTAGGGCGGGGATTACTCTCCGGGGAGGTGGTGGCACATCCCTCTTCTTTTGAAATCCCATCCTATTTCCCCATCTTGGACCATTTTGCTCCTTCCATCCTCCATGATGGCCTTGGCCCTTGTCCTCCTTTCGGTTTGCCTGCTACATTCGACGACGTTGATTTGTACCAGCTGCTCACATTTGTGAGCCATACTGATCACCGCCACTAGATCTGTGGGGCATCCTAGTACTCCCATTGTCACACCCCAACCTGGTTTGGTTGGATCCTTGTGAACAACCCACCGCTCTCTTGATTCAAGAGGATTTTCCTCCTTCTTTAACTCGAGATGAGCCAAGCGTAATTTCAACCTTGTTCCCTGGAAAGACATATATCAAATAAAATGCACGCTTAAGGAAAATTAAGCATACCTGATAGAGGGTAAGGCTCGATGTTATTCCTAGTCATTATCTCTTTTCCTGAAAAATGGATAGAAAAGAGGAGTGAGTTTCTACAACCCAGTGAATGGGTTTTCGAAAATTAACTTTGAGGAAAAAGATTTGTATTGGAGTGTGCCAGACTCCTTTCTTTCAAAAATCCTTTCATTTCAAATCTCAGTTTTTACCACCATTTCCTTATTAATCATGATGTGTCATCACCCAACACACATCATTCATCATGAAGGTCAAATACATATTCGCAGGCTAGTACGTCCATTGAACCCACTTGTGGCGTTGGAGAGACTTTACAGGCCACCTAGATAGAAGCACGTCCACTTCTACCCTGAGAATGAGTGGATGTACACCACATCTGACCCTCAATCCTGAAATCAATTCTCCATTTTCGTATGAGGACAAAGACCTCATCCTATCCCCACCCCGGTCTCATGTTCTTGGTGCTACTCCAAATTTCACACGGCCAACTGGTACGACGAACTGCCCTTATACTCAATAGGTCGTCCAAGGCCCTTAGAACGCATCACTACCCCTCTTGGGCATCTTGATGGTCCCGTAATCACAGTGCATGCACATTCAGTATTTTCTTATCATGCCATATAATATGTGGTGCCATTAGTCCAATGACCCCGACCTTCAATTCAACTTGCAGCTGTTTGTCTTGACTGGTTCGGAGACCTGTCATGTTGCACTGCCACTAGTTGATTAAATATGTCGGTCTTGTTTTGGAACCATAGCCAAACAATTCATTTATGAAAGTTTTATGGCAAATATCTCATATTTGTTTACGAGCTCCTGCTTGTGCTCACTGGCCTATGGCCCACTATTCGAGATTTTCAAAACTAGGCATAATAGCTCCCGAGTTCCAAAACCGAGGCCCCCGACCTATAAGAGCTATTCGAGCTCCTGTCAAGAAGGTCTTCCAAATCATTTAAAAATTGGCACACAGTTAGGGGAGAGTACTTTTGACAAAAATATGTTTTCAACTATCCATCATACCAACCGAGTATGAGGATATCTCCGCTCATAACCGATGAATGAGTTTTCCACTTCTTTCAAGGAAGTTTCATCATACCCACCGGGTATGATCTACTTACAACTGGTAAGTAGTTTTTTTGCTTGATTTTCACATCACTTCTCTAAGTTGTGATGTTTAAAATACCGCTAAATAGAGGGTTTTTCATTTCGAGGTACTTATCATCCCCAATCGGGTATGATATAAAATCCCACTCACCCGTTAATACAGTGAATTCCCTTGACCGATTCTTTGTGTTCACGCGAGCCTGTCCTTCCTGGCGTTCCCGGTACTTCATATACCTACATGATATGAACATTCTTGTTCATTATTCCTTGGCCTAATAGCCTTCATTCATTCTAAATAAATGAGAAAACCAAACTTCCTATTTATTTGTAATTTGGTCCCTAAAGTTATTTTTCTTTAACTTTAAGTACCTAATGCCGGTTTTTTCTCAAATTGAGTCCCAAAACTTTTAAAATTTATCTTAGGGCCTCAATTTATTCAAATTCAAAAAAGGGGTTTAATTTCCCAAATTTCCAATTTGGTCCCCCAAATTTTCCAAAATTACCATTGTGCCCTTCCTTTACAAAAATGGTAAGTTTCACCCCAAAAATTCTAAAATTCCTCAATTGGCCCTCTAACACTCTTATCATTCCTAATTGAAGCTCAATTTTATAAAATCACATTTTGGTCCTTCAAATTTTTGAAATCTCCAATTTTCCCCCAATTCCAACTTCCTAACATAGCCAAATTTGATTTCATCAAATTGAACGATCAAACACTTCCAATTGTTGAAATTGAGTTTCTACAAGTTCATATGATTCTCTAGCATTTTGAATCACAAGTTTTAACGCCGAAACGAGCTCAAACGGAGCTTCGCCGAAAAATAGACTGTAGAGAGAGAAAGCTTCGATTGCTCACCGGTGAGGGCGCGACGGTCTGAGCTTTCTGTCTGGGCTAGTAGTTCTCCTCCCGAGGTTCTTCCTAGGATTAAGAATGACATCCATTGATGTCGAGTTGGATTAGAATTCTATCATTGAATTTTGGCCAACTCTCTCTCTAACACTAATCAGAAATTGGCTTACCTTTCCGTCCTAATTCGGCTGTGGGAGAGTTGAGGAAGTGATGGGAAGACTTGGTTTAGCTTGAGGAGTGCTCGAATTGGCCGATTTCAACTCGGCCGAAACAGGGCAACTTGGGTCCGCTGGAGCTGCTTCATTGTTCTATCACACCGACACTTCTCCTGTTACTCTCAGAACCAATGGATGTCACCATTGGGTGGCTGACTTCTCCCCGGTTCTAATGAACCCGACCTTGGCTTCTTTAGCTCAGAAATGACCCTATATCAGAGTTCTTGTTTGAGATTTTTCGAAAAACTAAGCAGCTGAGAGAGAGTAAGCTTTTCAGGTGTGGAGAGGATGAATGGAGAGGGGCTCTTTATATAGGTAGCTCGGGGACTCATTTACTGTTCGTTTGGCACCTTTATGACAGACATTGATGGCCTGAAACATATTGAACCGAAACGTTTCTTCTTTGTAGGCACTGCTTTGATTTTTCGGCAAGTGAACAGTGCTGTCATCTGAAGGAAGAAGACGACAATGTTCCAAACCAGACCGGACTGATCCGAACTGGGTTCAAAGCTTAAACCAATCGATTCACCCCCAATTTGACCAAAATTTTTAAATCTAGAAATTTATAAATTCATCTAAATTCATTTTCTATCCATTGGTGGCCTCAAATCTCAATTTTGAATTCTTTAAGCCACCTAGAATAATGAATTTAGAATCTGGTTCAATAGTGGTTCAAACCAGTCTAAATCGGTTCAATCCGGTTCGGATTCGGTTCACTTGAACTAGTTTGATTTTTATCTCCAATTCCTTCTCAAGTCCATTTCCATGACTTTTAGGACTCTTTATGTCACTTGGGATCCATAAATTTCCCGGTCTACCCTCTCTCTATCCATTTCGATTCATGAGTCGACTTAGTTCATAAACCGGTTCTATCCGGTTCGGACACGGTTCACTTGAACTGGTCCAGTTTTTCTTCCCCAATTCGTCCCAATGTTCTTTTCAAAGATTTGTGAACCATTTTGAGTCACATGGGACTTGTAAATTCTTAATTTGCCTGTTTCCTAATAATCGAGCTTGTAGACCGATTTAGTTTTAAAATTTGAAACTTACCGGTTCTTTCCCCGGTTTTCTCATTATCAAAGGATGGGGTTTACAACTCTCCCCTCCTTTTAGGGGTTTTGCCCCCAAAACAATTACACGTTAAATAATTGAGGGTAACTATCCCTCATCACACACTCGGTTTCCCACGTCTCTTCCTGCACGGGTCCGCTCTACCACAATACCCTTACCATAGGAATCTTCTTGTTCCTCAAATTCTTGTCTCTCCGGTTGATGATTCGTATTGGTTCTGTCTGATAGGTCAGGTTCTCTTCTAGTTCCATTGGAGGTTGATCCAATACATGACTAGGATTAGGTTGATATTTCCGAAACACTAAGATGTGGAATACATTATGTATTCTCTACAGATCATGATGTAGTCCCAATTTATAAGCTACCAGTCCTATCCTTTGAATGATAGGATATGGATCGATATATCTTGGTTTCAACTTTCCTCTTTACTGAAACCTAAGTATTCCCCTCCAGGGTGACACTTTGAGGGACACTTGATCTCCTACTTCGAACTCCATATCTTTCCTTCGATTGTTTGCGTAACTCTTTTGCATGTCCTGGACTCCTTATTAATTTTATCTTCTTGGTGGCATCCTCAATTATTTCTGCCCTTTCTATCTTCCTTTCTCCCACTTCTTCCCAAAATAGAGGGGTATGACATGGACGACCGTAAAGGGCTTCATAGGGAGTCATCTGAATACTGGCCTGATAACTATTGTTGTAAGCAAATTTCATCAAACACAAGTATTCCTCCCAGTTTTTATTCATGGTAAGTATGCATGCTCTCAGCATGTCTTCTAAGGTTTGGATGGTTCGCTCCAGTTGACCATCTATCTAAGGGTGAAATGCCGTGCCCATATGAAGCTTAGTCCCCATGGCATTTGGTAAACTTGGCCAAAACCTAGAGGTAAATCTCTGATCTCTATCCGATACTATACTAATTGGAACACCATGGGGTCTTATGATTTCCTTCATGTATAGGACGGCCAGCTGTTCTATCGTGTCCATCACTTTAATAGGAATGAAATGTGCTGATTTAGTCAATCTATCCACTATGACCCAAATTTGCATCTTGGCCCTTTTTGGTCACCGGTAGGCCCGTGACGAAGTCCATGGTGATGTGGTCCCATTTCCACTCCAGAATTGGTAAGGTTTGTAGTAGTTCTAACGGTTTCTGATGTTCTGCCTTTATCTATTGGCACAACAAACATCGGGCTACATATTCCATAATGTCCCTCTTCATACCCTTCCACTAGTATCCTTATTTGAGGGTACGATACATCTTAGTACTACCCGGATGCATAGTATTCACTGAATCGTGTGCCTCTTCTAGAATTAATCTTTTCAACTCCTTATCTTGAGGCACACATACCCTACCCTTATAGGTTAGTACTCCATCACCTCTCACGTCATAGTCCAATTTCCTTTCTCTGTTTACTAGATCCAAATAAGACTGGAGTTCTTTATCGGTCCTTTGTTGAGCCTTAATATGCTTGGTTAGATTGGGTCTTACCGCCACATTAGCCACCGAGCATTTTTCCTGCTTGTCTATCCTCATATCCACCTCCATCCTTCCCAATTGTTGTAACAATGGTAGGTAACTTGTCTTTACTTGTGCCGCCTCAGTTTGATACTTGCGACTTAAGGCATCTGCTACCACATTAACCTTTCCGGGGTGATATTCTATTGCAAGATCATAATCCTTCACCAATTCCAACCATCTCCTTTGATGGAGATTTAATTCCTTCTGAGTTAGGAAGTACTTAAAGCTCTTGTGATATGTGTATATCCTGCACTTAACCCCGTAAAGGTAGTGTTGCCATATCTTTAGGGCAAACACTATTACAGCTAATTCCAAGTCATGAGTCGGGTAATTTCTTTCATGTACCTTCAATTGTTGCAAGGCATATGCAATAACCTTCCCTTGTTGCATTAAGACACATCCAAGCCCTTGTCTAGAGGCATCACTATAGACCGTGTACTCTCCTGCATTAGGATCAGATCAGGAGAGTACTGGTGCAGTTGTTAGTCGAGTCTTTAACTCTTGAAAAGACTACTCACAACCCTCATCCCATTTATATTCAACTCCCTTCTTGGTGAGTGAAATTAGTGGAGCTGCTATTTTATAAAAGTCTTGCACAAACCGTCTATAGTATCTTGCCAATCCTAAGAAACTTCTTATTTCTGCAGGATTCCTTGGAGCCTTCCATTATGATATGGCTTCCACCTTAGCCGGATCCACTTTAACTCCGTACTTAGATATGATGTGCCCTAAGAATCCTACCTCCTGCAGCCAGAACTCACACTTGGAAAACTTTACATATAATTGGTTTTCCTTCAATATTTCCAATGTAGTTGCCAAATGCTCTTCATGTTCCAACCTGGTTTGTGAGTATATAAGGACGTCATCTATAAATACTATCACAAACTTGTCCAAATGAGGTTGGAATATACGGTTCATTAAGTCCATGAAGGTTACAGGGCATTCGTCAATCCAAATGGCATCACTTTGAACTCGTAGTGTCCATATCTAGATCTAAATGTTGTCTTAGGGATGTCCTCTTCTCTAATCCTGAGTTGGTGATAGCCCGACCAAAGGTCTATTTCAGAGAAGTAAGTTGCTCCCTTTAATTGGTCAAACAATTCATCTATCCTTGGGAGTGGGTACCAATT
The DNA here is from genome assembly GCA_030064425.1 of Trapa bicornis. Classification (NCBI taxonomy): domain Eukaryota; kingdom Viridiplantae; phylum Streptophyta; class Magnoliopsida; order Myrtales; family Lythraceae; genus Trapa; species Trapa bicornis. The sequence goes on along the minus strand of CM057761.1, from coordinate 7,669,380 downwards.
TTTTATGGTGACCTGGTTCAGCTTTCTATAGTCGATGCACAGCCTCATGCTTCCATCCTTTTTCTTTACGAATAGAACAGGAGTACCCCACGGAGACTGACTTGGACGTATGAAATTCTTTTCCAATAATTTGTCCAACGGTTCCTTTAATTCTTTCAGCTCTGCTGGAGCCTTGCGATATGGGGCTTGGGATATGGGGTTTGTTCCTGGGGTTATTTCTATGGTGAACTCCACTTGTTGTCTTAGAGGTAGTCTGGATAACTCTTCCGGAAACACCTCTGGTAATGTCTGACTACCGAAATGTCTTCTAGTTCCTTTTCTTTAAACTTCCCGCCTACAACCATGGCCAGAAAGAATGTACATCCTTTATGTATCATCTTTTGCTTTCAGGTGGGACACCAATTGTACTTCACCTTTCCTTCGATCTCCTTGGAACTTTAGTCCTTTCGTTTTGGAAGTATGGAAAGTTACCATTTTCCTTCTACAGTCCATTCTTGCTTGATGATTACTCATTCAGTCCATTCCCAGAATTTCTTCCACCTCCTTTAGAGTAATGGGATCAAGTCAGCTCCAAGTTGGATTCCTCAAATTCTTATTTCACATCCTTTTAGTTGTTTGTTCCTGTTTAAACCTTCTCCTAAAGTTGTAAGGATGTTAAGGCTTTTTACTAGTGGAGTGAGTTCTAGGGGTACTTTTGAAACCAACTCTTCCTGTAGTAGATCACGCTCAGCCGCATAATACTCTCACTTAACCACTCGTATTTCTTACCAAGGACCTCATCATGGCCTTGGTGTTGAAACCCTCCTTTGATCACCCATTTTTGACCTAATGCTTTCTCCTTCCCTGATCCAACTTCCTATTTTCTATCTTAGAATCTCCATTAGATGAATTTCTCCTTATCGTGTTTCTAAGGGTAAGTCTTAAGGGTTGAGTTTAGCAATTCATAACCCATTCTTCCTTAAGGGGATTTCTTCCCTTTTATTTAAACTTTTATGATCATATTCTTAAATTTTCTTCAAGGAACTCAGGGGTTTTAATAAACTTCTACCTTCATTTAATCATGAAATATTTTCTTGCCATAATTTGGATTATTACATGAATTCTCTACCCCTTAATCCCTTGGGGTCATAGGGCTAGAGTTAACCTTAGAACGATTATGGGATTCCTGATCAAAAGACTTTGAGGAACTGATTGGGGCCCATTCGTGCTCCTCAATAGGATGAATTTCATGCATGGCCTCAAGTCTGTATCGCCTTAGTACTTCCACCTCACACTCATAAGTCCACTTCACCCATATAGATATATTGAAGTTAGGTTGAATGGGTGGAAGTACTTGGTGGACCTTTATGGAGGTGGCATATGCATCCCAATAGTTATCCCATGCCTCCTTCTTGGTGGGATTCCTCTTCGGTTGCTGTGGCATTGGAGGAGGAGGGGTTGGACTTCTAGGAGGTGATGGTGGTTCCTCTTGTCTAGGAGGAGGGTATTTGTTCCCTTCTAGTTCTAGTAAGGCTCCAACTAGTTTCCAGTACTCTTCCACCATGTCCTTGGGCACCCTTTTTTTGCCTCTTAGAAACCTTTGAACTTGGGTTGGATGTCTTTTTCACGATTATAGGGGAAGGACTGGATTTTTTCATGAATTTCCTAGGGACTTTCCTTCCTACATGATAGTTTAGAGTTGGGTTAATATCAGGGCATAATATTGATAATGTTTTAAGGGAACTATGCTCTGATACCACTCTAGTTGTTACGCCCCAACCCGGTTTGGTTGGATCCTCATGAACAACCTGCCACATTGAACTTTGTTTCATACTCTGAAATAGAGTTAAGCCCTTGTTGGAGTCGAAGGAAATCTTGCTTCTTTTCATTAATTAGATTTGGAGGCAGGTACTCCTCCATGTACCTCTCCTCAAATTGCTCCTAGGTGGAGGTGGTGACATGTAGGCTCCGGACATTGTTCCACCATCTTTTTACACAGACCTCTAGTAAGAATTATGCCAGGATCACCATGTCCACTGGTGAAATCCTGACTATTCCCATAATCTTTTTGATGTTGGTCAGCCAGTTCATGGTAGTTCCAGCATCCTTCTCTCCAAAGAAAGGCTTACATCCCAATTGATAGAGTTTTGAGGTATTTGGGGATATCAATTGGAGGAGGGTGGTTAACAGGAGGGGGATGAGATTATACTTCCTTCGTCTCAGCTCGAGAGTTGGTGCCCACCTAAGGGACGAGGTTAGGTCGTCAAAATACTCAATTGAATTCCTCGTACAATCTCTAGTGTTCCAAGCTTAGTCCAAGTGGAGTTGTCTGGGCTCCTCGAGAGAGTTTCCATAGGAAGGGGTTGTTGGGCAGTGTCAAAAACTACGACTCTTGTTCTTTTGGTTCCTTTGTTGGGAGCCATATGAAATTTTAGGATTTATCCCTATTAGTTACTAGGTTTTATAGCCTTGATAAGGTATTTGAGGAAACAGGCTCTAATACTACTCAAGTTGTCATGCCCCAACCCGGTTTGGTCAGATCCCCATGAGCAACCCGCCACTCCCTTTGGTTTATGAAGGGTTTCACCCTTTTCTAAACTGTTTCGAGTAAGGCATTCTTTTTCCCATTTTTCCTAGTATAGCATTATACAAAACTAAATGTATTAAATCTTTCATAATGTCTTCATGTTCGGCTATAGAATGGTCTTTAGGGTTGGTTTCCCTTGCTTACTTGAAAATGGGGTAAATGGAGGGGTGAGTTCTATAACTTAGTGAATGGGTGTTGAGAGTGAGTTTTTCATACATAGCTTTAATCAAAGTGTGCCAAAACTTCTTATTTACTTTAAGAATAATCTTACCACAAATTCTGCTTTTCAAAACCTTTTTCCTCAATTCCACATTCGGTGTGTTTAGCAAACAACACGCGCCCTTCATCAAGAAGGGAATACACATTCGTAGGGCAGCCCATCCACTGTACCCACATGTGGCTCAAAGCGTCTTTACCTGCCACCAAGAGAGAAGCCCACCCACTTCTACCCTAGGTCTGAGTAGATATTCGCCACATCCGACCCTTAGACCCAAAATCAACTTTGTGTCTATATGAGAACAGAGACCTCATCCCGACCCCACCCCGGTCTCATGCGCAAGAAGCTATGTCGAGCTTCCCGACTGCTGACACGACAAACTGCCCTTATCTCCACCATGTCGTCCAGTAGCCCTTAGGATGCATCACTACCCCTCCTCTTGGGCATCTTGATGGTCATGTACCTCAAGTGCATGCACAAACAAAGTTTTCCACATAGCCATTTATGTTCGGTGCCACTGGTCTAACGCCCTCGACCCTCAACTCGACCTACAGCTGTTTGTTTAGTCCGGTCCGTCGACCTGGCTCTAACGCACTACCTCCAGTCCATTGAGTACTGTCGGTTCTAACTTGGTACCATGGCAAAATCACATAATAGTTCATTAAGAGTTTTCATGGCTTTCATAACTCATGTTTGTTTATGAGCTCCTACTCGTGCCCAGTGGCCTTAGGCCCACTGCACATGATTTTCCAAAAACAGGGCATATAGCCCCATAAGTTCAAAAAATGAGGCCTCTGGCCTATCCGAGCTGATCTAGCTCTCGTCAAGAAAGTATCCCAAAGAATTTAAGCATTGGCACATAGTCATGAGAGAACACTTCTGACAAAAATAAGTTTTCACTTCATCTCACCAACCGGGTGATGATGATACCTTCGCTTACAACCGGCAAGTGGGTTTCTTCTTCCTTCAAGGAAGTCCATAATACCAACCAGGTATGATTTCCTCTACTTACAATTGGCAAGTAGGTTTTAATTTCATTTTCTCATCACTCCAACCAGGTATGATATCAAAATTCCACTTACAAGTGGTTTTTCTTTTCTAAAGAGCTCATCATCCCAACCGGGTATGATGTACATAAGTCCACTCACCCGATAACTGTGACGTGTTCATCCTCGATCGGTTTCCAAGTCTACGTGAGCTTTATCTTGCTGGCGTTCCAGTCACACTTGTCCCTACACGTTTTGGATAGCCTTATCAATTAAGGCTTGGCATAAAAGCCAATGCTCACAATTTACCTATAAATTGCACTTAGGTTCCTAAAGTTCCTTTTTCTTAACTTTAGGTCCCAAATGCCAATTTTTCCCAAATATGAGTCCCAAGGTTTCCAAGAATTCCCTTTGAGTCCTCATTTTACTCAAAATTGTATAAGGGGTTTAAGTTTTCCAAATTTCCAATTTGGCCCCCAACTTTTAAAAAATTACCATTTTGCACATACTTTCCAAAATGGCAGTTTGACCCCAATTATTCCAAAAATTGACCAATTGGTCCCTCAACATCTTTTTCATAGCCAATTGCCCCTTAATTTTTGGAAATTGCAAATAGGTCCCTCAATTTTATGAAATCCCCAATCTCCCCCCAATTTCTCCCCTTCAAATTGCCCATTTAATCAAGGTTAATTGCTCCAATTGAAGGTATGAATCAGTTCCTACACGTCCATATGATTCAATTGAGCTTTGAACTGCATCATTTGGTTCTGAATTGATCTCAAATGGAGCTTCGCCAAAAAACTGTGCGCAGAGAAAGAAAACTTCAAAAGCTTACCGTCGAAGGTGTGGCGGTCTGAGCTCTCTATCGGGAAAGGTAGCTCATTTCTTGAGGTACCTTCTAGGATCAAGAAATCCTATAATTGACTTCGAATCGAGGGAGAATTTTGTCAGTGAAATTTTGTAGTTTCTCTCTCTAACCACAACCTGCAATGATTGAGGAGGGTCGAATTGGCTAACCTTTCAGCTTAGTTGAGGTCATATGAGGGGTGCGTGGATGTTGGGAGAGCTTGCTTTGGCCGGAAGAGGGCTAAGTTTGGCCGATTTTAGCTTGGCCAAAAAATGACAATTTCAGTCCTTCAAAGCTGCTTTATTGTTTGATTCTGCTAGCACTTCTCCGATGGTCCTCGGATCAAACGGAGGTTGCTATCAGATAGCTGACTTCCCCCAAAGTCTAAAGAACCCAACCTCACCTTTTGAGGTTAAGAAAACTACCCAAGTCAGAGCTTTGGTTCTAGCTTCACTAGAAAATGGAGCAGTTGAGAGAGAATAGATATTTCAAGTGTGAAGAGGATGAATGGAGAGGAGCTCTTTATATATGGAGCTCGGGGACTCTCTGCCTGACCGTTTCACATGTTGGTCAAGCTTATCCTCGCCTGGATATAGCCTAAATGGAGATGATTCCTCTTCACCGGTGCTGTCCGTTCATGCATTGAATGAGCAGTGTCGTCATCTAAAGGAAGAAGACGACACTGTTCAGAACTAGACCTAACCGGTCTGACCGGTTCAATGCGTAAATCGGCCGATTCAGGCCCAATTTGATCGATTTTCTCAAAATTAAAAATTTCTAAATTGATCTAAATTCATTCTCTATCCAATGGTGGCTTCAATTCTCCAATTTGAATTTTTTAGGCCACCTAGAAAAATAAATTTAGAAACCAGTTCAATCCGGTTTAGATCCGGTTCACCTGAGCTAGTCTGGTTTTCTCTTCCAATTTGTCCCAAAGTCCTTTTCCATGACTTTTATGACTATTTGACTCTCTTGGGGTTTGTAAATTTCTCAATTTACCCTTTATCTATTAGTTGTGGTTCTTGATCCAGCTCAGTTTTCACTTTTGAAATGACCGGTTCTTTTCCTAGTTTCATTATCTATAAAAGGGATGGGATTTACAGGTGCACCCCACAGTGATTGGCTCGGGCATATAAAGCCCCTCTCTAGTAGCTCGTCTATCTGTTCCTTAAGCGCTTTGAGTTTTAAGGGTGCCATACAGTAGGGGGTTTGCGATATGGGGTGTGTTCCTGGCACCACATCAATCGTGAATTCTAGTTGCAATCCGGGGTTAGTCCTCATAACTCTTCGGGGAATACGTTTGGGTAGCGGTTTACTATCAGGATCTCTTTTGATCCTTTCCTCTCCGAATCCTTGCTCATGATCAGACCGAGGAACATCTTACACCGTTAAGATCCTTCAGGGCTTCTTCCTGAGTGAGGTTGTACACTCTAGTTGAGACTCTAGTGGGTGCCTCCCTTCCCCCGTTGGGTGCCCTTTGGTTTCCAGGCGGTGCTTGATGGGTTTTTCGATGGGTGTTTCCTTAGAGTGTCGGGCAGTTCCTTGCATAGTGCCCAAGTTGTTCGCAACCAAAACATGCTTGGCATGCCCCTTCATGAGTCCTCTAACACTTAGGGCAGTAAGGGCCCTTCCTCTAAGCAAGTGTGCTATAGACTCCGGGGGAAGTTAGCTACCTCATAGTAATCTCTTTTCGACTTGAGGACCACTGGAGAAGTGCCGACAGAATCAAATAGTGAAGTAGCTCGGACAAACCGAAGCTGCCTTGTTTTGGCCGAGCTGAATTCGACCAAATTCAAGAGAGCTGAAAAGTAAGCCAATTCGACCCTCCTTAGTCGCAACAGATCGGGTTAGAGATAGAAAGTGCTGAATTTCAATGACTAAATTCACCCTCAACTTGACTTCAATTATAGCGACTCTTGATCCTAAAAGGAAACTCAGGACAAGAGCTACCTCCCCCAATTGAGAGCTCAGATCGCTGCACCTCTAACGGTAAGCTTTCGAAGATTTCTCTCTCTATGAATAGTTTTTCGGTGAAGCTCCGTTTGATCTCGTTCCGAACTCAAATCATGCAATTCAAAGCTCCGTTGAATCGTACGGAAGTGTAGAAACTAATCCATACCTTCAATTGGAACAATTAACCCTGATTGATGGTCAATTTGAAGAAATCAAATTCGGTGAGTTTGAAGGGGAGAAATTGGGGAAAATTTTGGAAAAAATTGGGGATTTCGAAAAATTGAGGGACATCTTTGCAATTTCCCAAAATTGAAGGTCAACTGGCCATGAGAAAGATGTTGCGGACCAATTGGCCAATTTTCAGAACATTTGGGGCCAAATTGCCATTTTAACAAAGTAGGGGCAAAATTATAATTTTTTAAAAGTAGGTGCAAAAATGTAATTTTTGAAAAGTTGGGGATCAAATTGGAAATTTGGAAAACTTGAAGCCCTTACACATTTTTTAGTAAATTGAACACCAAAAAGGGAATCTTGGAAGTATTAGAACTCAATTTGGGGAAAGGTTAGCATTAGGGACCTAAAGTTAAGGAAATGAACTTTAGGGACCTAAGTGCAATAAACCAACAATTTTTATTCTAGTCACTCATATGTTAGAAAACAATGGTTGTCATGCCAAACCTTAATTGATAAGGATGCACAAATCGTGTAGGGACACGAGAGACCAAAACGCCAGCAAGGACAAAGCTGGCGTGGAAGTTGAAAACCGATTGGGGACGAATATGTCATTGTCATCAGGTGAGTGGGCTTAATTATATATCATTCCCGGTTCGGATGGTGAGCACTTTAGAAATGAAAAACCACTTTTGAGTGGGATTATTTCACATCATACATAGTTGATATGATGAGGAAAGGAGAAACCCGCTTACAAGTTATTAGCGGAGATATTATCACACCTGGTTCGTGTGATGAGATGAAAAATGATTTTTTTGTCAGAAGTGGTCTCCCATAACTGTGTGTCAATGCGTAAAATATTTGGGAGACCTTCTTAATGGGAGCTAAAACAACTTAGATATGTTAGGGGCCTCGATTTTTTAACTCATGGGGTGAAATGCCCGATTTTTTGAAAAACGCGTGCTATAGGCCAAAGCCTAGTGGGTAGGAGCAGGAGCTCGTAAACAAATTGATTATAAAGAGACATGAAATTTTCAAATGAAATTGATTGTGTGATTTCACCACGGTACCAAGTCAGGATTGATAGTGTTCGATGGATGAGCGACAGTGCGTTAGAGCCAGGTCGACGGACCGGCCTAGACAAACAGTTGCAGGTCGAGTTGAGCGTTAGAGCCATTGGACTGTTGGCACCAAAGATAATGGCTTTATGTGGAAAACTCTTCTTTGTGCATGCACTTATGGTACGGGACCATCAAGATGCCCTAGGGGGTAGTGATGGGTACCAAGGGCTGCTAGATGATATGGGGGGCGATAAGGGCAGTTTGTTGTGCCAGTCAGCCATGAAGCTCTAGGAGCTTCTTGCGCATGAGACCAGGGTGGGGTTAGGATGAGGTCGCTATCCTCATACGGACACGAAGTGGCATTCGGGTCTAAGGGTCAGACGTTTGGGATGTTACACTCAAGCCCAAGGTAGAAGTTGACGGGTTTCTATCTTGATGGATAGTAAAGATGCTCCGAGCCACAAGTAGGTGTAGTGGATGGGTTGCACCTGTGAATGTGTATACCCTTCCTAATGAAGGGCATGTGTTTGTTTACTAAATGCCTCCTGAGGCAAGGGGATGGGCTAAAAGAGCTAAACACACCTATTATGGTATTGTAAAAAGGTTTTGAAAATACAAATTTGAGGAAAATCCTTCTTAAAGGAAATGATAACCTTGACGCAGTTTGAATGAAGCTATTTTTTTAAAAATTCACTCCCAACACCCGTTCACTATATTGTAGAACTCACCCCTTCCCTTTTATCCCTTTCAAGAAACAAAGGAAACACCAACCTTAAAGGCCCTCATAAATTGGAACTGTAAGAAATGTACATTTGTTTTAAAACATTCAGTTTTGTATAATGTTATTTCAAGAAAGATAGGTTAAAAGCACACCATACTCCTCATGGTTCAGAAAAGGAGGAAACCCTTAATGGACCAAAGGGAGTGGCGAGTTGCTCATGGGATCATAGTCTATTTCCTTGAATACATTATCAAGACTATATAACATAGTAACTAAGAGGAATAAATTTTAAAATCTCAGATGGCTCCCAAGAGAGGAACCAAGAGAATAAAAGTTGTAGTTACTGACACTGTCTAACAACCCTTCCTTGTGGAAACTCCCCGAGAAGCCTAGACAGTTCCACCTGGACTAAGCTCCGAACATCAAAGATTGTTTGAGGAGTTCACCTGAGTGTTTGGACGGCCTAACCTTGCCCCTAAGGTGGACACCAACTCTCGAGCTGTGCCTGAGGAAGTACAATCTCATCCCCCTCCTGCTAACAATCCCCCTCTAGTTGACATTCCTAAACACCTCAACTAGGATGTAAGCCTTTCCTAGGTGAGAAGGATGCTAGAGTTGCAATGGACTGACTGGCTAGCCAACATCAGAATTTCACCAGAAGACATGGTAATCCTAGCAGAATTTTTCCTGGAGGCCAGTGCGAAGAGGTGGTGGAACAATGTCAGAAGCTTGCACACCACCACCCCCACATGGGAACAATTCGAGGAGAGGTATACGTAGGAATACCTAGCTCTGCACTTGATCAATGAGAAGAAGCAAGACTTCCCCTGACTCTAATAAGGGCTTAACTCTATCTCGGAGTATGAAACTATGTTTAATGAGTTAAGACCCTTTGCCCTTGACCTAGCCGGACCTACGGATATATGTTAACGATTCGTGGACGGTCTCAACATGGACATAAGAGACCGGATGGGAGTGCTAGGATGCCCCCATCTATTTGGTAGCCATAATCAGTATGGCCCATGAATGTGAGTGTTTGGTACAAACCTGACGCCGCTGGATGGAACAGACCAACTAGAAGAAGGATAAAGGCCAAGGTCGCCACGAGGGACAGAAGGAGCAAAATAGCCCAAAGTGGGGAAGTAGGGTGGGTTTCCAAAGAAGGAAAAATGTGTAACCACCTCAAAGGGAGGTCATTCCCATCATACTACCAAGGAGCCCTCGCTGTCCTAGATGCTAGAGGTACCACGAGGGAGCATGCACATCCTGTTTCGGATGTGGACAAGTGGGGCACTTTACGAGGGAATGCCCCATGCTTAGGGAGAATAAGCAAAGAAACACACTTGGACCACCCCAAGGGAACCCAAGTACTCCGACGTAGGATGCCATGACATGGGTACCAGCTAGGGTATACAACCTCACCTAAGAAGAGGCTAGAAAAAACCCTAGTACCATAGCGGGTACTTCCCAAAAACCTCCCTAACCAAAATTGAGACAAAAACCTATAATGGCAATGTGACCCCAACCAAGGCATAGTAGCCTTTGTTTCTCATGCATGAACGATTAGGCTAAAAATTTTCAGTTAATTGCACTTTGGTCCCTAAAGTTCTTCTTCCTTGACTTTAGGTCTCTAATGCTAACTTTTACCCAAATTGTGTCCCAAAACTTCCAAAATTTTACATTGGGTCCTCAATTTACTCAAAATTATTGAAGGGGTTCAAGTTTTCCAAATTCCCAATTTGGTCCTCAATTTTTCAAAAATTACCATTTTGCCCTTACTTTCCAAAAATGACAATGTGACCCCAATTATTTCAACAACTGACCAATTGGTCCTCCAATATCCTTTTCATGGCTAATTGGCCCTCAATTTTTGGAAATTTCCAATTTGTTCCCTTGATTATACGAAATTGTCAAAATTTCCCCCAATTTTCCCCTTTCAAACTGGCCAAATTTGATTTCATCAAATTGACCATTTAATCGATGTTAATTGCTTCCATTGTAGGTATAATTTAGTTCCTACACATCCATGCGATTCAATTGAGCTTTGAATCGCATGATTTGAGGTTGAAACAAGCTTAAACGGAGCTTCGCCAGAAAACTGTGCGTAGAGAGAGAAAGCTTACCGTCGAAGGTGCATTGGTCTAAGCTTTCTATCTGGGCAGGTAGCTCTCGTCTTGAGATTCCTCCTAGGATCAAGAGTCAATACAATTCATATCGAATCGAGGAAGAATTTGGTTAGTGAAGTTTTCACAGTTTCTCTCTCGAACGTCGATGGGAATGACAGAAGGGGCCGAATTGGCTTACCTTTCAGCTCTATTATGGTTGTATGAGGGTCGTTGGAGTGTTGGGAGGGCTTGGTTTGGCTTGAGGAGAGCTAAATTCGGATGATTTCAGCTCGGTTGAAATAGAGCAACTTTGGTCTGTCAGAGTTGCTTCACTACTTGATTACGTTGGCGCTTCTCCGGTGGTCCTCAGATCGAATAGAGACTGTCGTCAGGTAGCTGACTTCTCCCGGAATCTAAAGAACCCAACCTCGCCTTCTAAGGCTCAAAAAAAACCCCAATGTCAGAGCTCTAGTTTGAGCTTCGCTAGAAAACTGAGTATGTCATGCCCCAACCTGGATTGGTCAGATCCCCGTGAGCAACTCGCCACTCTCCCAGTTTATTAAGAGTTTTCTCTTCTTTAACCAAAGAGGAGTAAGGTGCTCTTTCAACTTGTACCTTTCCTGGAATAACATAAATTAAAACTCCATGAAATTTTAGCTTTACATGCCAGTCTTGCAAGTGTGACTAAGAGGAGGTCTTTGGGTAGGTTTCCCTTGGTAACCTGGAAATGAATATAAGGGAAAGGGCGAGTTCAACAACTCAATGAATGGTGTTTAAAGTTTAACTTTTAGGGAAAATATTTGAATTGAAGTGTGTCAAACTCCTTATTTTCATTAAAATAATTCATCCTCAAAATCTCAGTTTCATAGCCATTACTCAATCCTCAATCATAACTGGTGTATTTATCAACCAACATATGCCCTTCATCATGAAGGGAACATACATTTGTAGGCCAACCCATCCACTATACCGGCCACCTAGATAGAAGCACATCCACTTCTACCCTAAGAATAAGTGGATGTACACGACATCCGACTCTCAATCCCGTAAATAAAACTCTATGTCCATATGATGACAGAGACCATATCCCTGTCTTATGCACATAAAACTCAAACACAGAAGCTTTAGAAAACCCCAAACACAGTAGCTTCGTGGAGTTCCAACATAGAAACTCCGTGGAGTACAAACACAGAACTCCATGACTAATTGGTACAACGAGAAACACAAACCCAGTAGCCTCTCTTTCCCTTATTGCCACCATGTCGTCCAGTAGTACTTAGGATGCATTACTACCCCTCTTGGCATCTTAAGGGTCCCGAACCTCAAGTGCATGCACAAACAAAGTTTTTCAACATAAGCCATTTAATCTTTGGTGCCACTGGTGCAATGGCCCCCTACCCTCAACTCGACCTGCAGCTGTTTGTCTCGACTAATCCATCGACCTGCCATGTCACACTGCCGCCAATTCATCGAGTATGTCGGTCTTGTCTTGGTACCATGGCCAATCAATTCATTCAGTTATGTTTTATGGCTTAAAATCATGTTGGTTTATGAGCTCCTGCTTGTGCCAACAGGCCTTGAGCCCATTGTACGAGATTTTCAAAATCAGGCATATTAGCCCCCAAGTTCCAAAACCAAGGCCTCCAACCTATCAAAGCTATTCGAGCTCCCATCAAGAAGGTCTCCCCAAAGTTTTAAGCAGTGACACACAGTTAGGGGAGAGCACTTCCGACAAAATAATCTTTTCATCTGTGCCTCGCACCAATCGGGTATGAGAAATCTCCACTTATAACCGATAAGCAAGTTTTCTACTTCCTTCCCGAAAGTTCATCATACCAATCGGGTATGATCTACTAACAACCAGTAAATAGTTTTTCTACGTAATTTCCACATCACTCCTCTTAGGTGTGATGGTTAAAATACCACCTAATAGTGAGTTTTCATTTTTAAGGTGCTTATCATACCAATCGAGTATCATATTAAATCCCACTCAACCATTAATGTAGTGTATTTCTCTCGACCGGTTCTTTGTCTTCATGCGAGCTTATCCTTGCTGGTGTTCCTGATACCTCATGTTCCTACATGATATGAACATCTTTGTTCATTATCTCTTGGCCTAATAGCCTTTATTCATCGTTCATGGATGAAATACTCAAACTTCTCGATTTATTGCAATTAGGTCCCTAAAGTTCTTTTTCTTTAACTTTAGGTCACTAATGCCGATTTTCCCTCAAATTGAGACTCGAAATTTCTAAAATTCACCTTGGGACCTCAATTTATTCAAAATCACATAAAGGGGTTCAAGTTTCCCAAATTTTCAATTTGATCCCCAACTTTTCCAAAATTACCATTTTGTCCCTAGTTTACAAAAATGGTAAGTTTTGCCCCCAAAAATTCTAAAATTTTCCCAATTGGTCCTCCAACATCTTTATCATGTCTAATTGACCCTCAATTTTATGAAATTGCACTTTAGTCCCTCAAAATTTTGAAATCCCCAAATTTCCCCCAATTTTTCCCTCAATTTCAACCTTCTAACTCAGCTGAATTTGATTTCATCAAATTGACCGATCAAATGATTTAATTGTTAAAATTGAAGTTAGATTGGAGTTTCTACCCCTTCATATGATTTAATTGCACTTTGAATCTCACGATTTGATGTTGGAATGACCTCAAACAGAACTTCACTGGAAAACTAAACTTAGAGAGAGAAAGCTTTGAAAGCTTATCGTCAGGTGCGTGATGGTCTGAGCTTTCAATCTGGGCAAATAGCTCTTATCCTGATGTTTCTCCTAGGATCAATAATTGCATCAATTGATGCCAAATTGAGGGAGAATTTGGTCAGTGAAGTTTCGCCAGTTCTCTCTCTAGCACTAATCAGAAAATACAAAGGGGAGCCAAATTGGCTTAACTTTCCATTCTAATTCAGCTGTTGGAGGGTTGTGGAGGTGTTGGGATAGCTTGGTTTGGCTTGAGAAGGGCTCAAATTGGCAGATTTCAGCTTGGCCAAAATAGGTAAGCTTCGGTCCACCGGAGCTGCTTCACTGTTCTATCATGCTGGTATTTCTCTGGCAACCCTCGGAGCAAATGGAGACTATAGGCGTGTAGGTGACTTCTCCCCGAATCCAAAGAACCCAATCATGCCTTCTTTGGCTAAGAAAAGACCCTATATCAGAGCTTTGGTTCGATCTTTGTTGGAAATTGGAGCACTTGAGAGAGAATGGAGTTTTCAGGTGTGGAGAGGATGAATGAGGAGGGACTCTTTATATAGGAAGCTCGGGGACTTCTTGTCCGTTTGATTGGCACCTTAATGGTGGTCATTCATTGCCTAAAACTCACTGGCCGGAGACTTTTCAGCTTTACCGACACTCCTCAATTTTTGGGTGAGTGAACAGTGCTGTCATCTCAAGGAAGAAGATGACACTGGTTCGAACCGGATTCAAAGCTTAAATCGGCCGATTCAGGCCTGATTTGACCAAGTTTTTCAAAATTAAAAATTTCTAAATTCATTCTCAATCCAATGGTGGCATCAAATCTCAAATTTGAATTTTTTTAAGCCACCTAGAAACAAGAATTTAGCATCCGGTTCAATAGTGGTTCAAACCGGTTCAATCCGATTCGGATCCGATTCACCTGAACTGGTTTAGTTTTCATCTCCAATTCATTTTGGAGTCCTTTTTCATGACTTTTTTGACTCCTTAGGTCACTGAGGATCCATAAATTTCTCGATTTACCCTTTCTCTATCGATTCTAGTTCATGAACCGACTTGGTTCATAAACTAGTTCAATCCAACTTGGATCTGGTTCTCCTGAATTGGTCTGGCTTTTCTCTCCCAATTTGTCCTAAGGTCTTTTTCCAAGGTTTTATGAACCCTTTGGGTCACTCATGAGTTGTCAATTTCCCAAATTGCCCGTTCTCTTGATGATCAATTTTGTGAATCGATTCAATTTTTCTCACTCGGTTTGACCGGTTCTTTCCCTGGTTTCCTTGTCTTTAAGGGATGGGATTTATAGAGTAGTTGAGAGAGAATGGAATTTTCAGGTGTAAGGAGGTGATTGGAGAGGAGCTCCTTATATGGGGAGCTCGGGGACTCTCTACCTGACCGTTTTGCATCCTAATGGCGCTCATTCATGACCTGAAACGCCCTTCACGGAGGCGTTACATCTTCACCGGTGCTTTTCTATTCATTCGTTGAATGAACAATGTTGTCATCAAAAGGAAGAAGATGACAATGTTCCAAACCGGACCGAACCGGTCTAAACCGAGTTTAATGCTTAAACCGACTAGTTCAAGCCTAATTCGACCAAGTTTTTCAAAATTAAAAATTTCTAAATTCATCTAAATTAATTCTCTATCCAATAGTGGCTCCAATTCCCCAATATGAATATTTTAAGCCACCTATAAAAATAAATTTAGCAACTAGTTTAATGATGGTACAAACTGGTTCAATCCGGTTCAGATCTGGTTCAGATTCGGTTCACCTAAACTGGTCTGGTTTTCTCTTCCAATTTGTCCCAAAGTCTCTTTCCATTGTTTTTATGGCTCTTTGGGTCACTCGAGATTTGTAAATTTCCCATTTTTACCTTTTTCTAACGATTGGGGTTCGTGAACCAGTTCGGTTTTCTCCCTTGGGTTGACACCTCTTTCCCCGATTTTCTTATCTTTAAGGGACAGGGTTTATAACTCTCGCCTCGTTTTAGGAGTTTTGTCCCTAAAACTTCTTCAACATCCTTTGCATAGGAAATAACTTCCCTTAATGTCAATTTGGAGTTTGTTTGACATGCTAACACTTCGACTATTTTCACTTAGCCCCTTCATAACACGCACTTAAGGAATTTTATTTTCCTTTCCATTGCTTACTCATTCCATGGAGTTTATCCTAGCTAAGCAAGTCTTTCCTGCGAGTTCAAGGGTATATTCTTAGGTTCACATCTTCCTTTGCTTAGGGCAAGATTCTTTCCCTGGAGGTTCTTACTCAAGGTTTTAGGATTGGGAGTTCTAAGAAACTCAATCATTCATGTGTCTAGTCATTCTCTATATCGTTGAAACCCTAAGCTCGGTGTCCTTTCGAGTGCTACGTACTTTCTTTCACAAATTTCGGTGTTATCACTTTTTTTGTCTATTTTGACCCTCCCCTCATATGTTGTGTATCACAACTTCGATCATAATTTATTATTTGACCTTGTCATGCTAAATTAATTGACTCTTCCTTTCTTGAGTCATATTTTTCCTTGGGCTTTTGGACTTACATGTCCCTTATAGCATGACATGCTCTAGAACCTATCTTTGGCTGTTAAAAATCTTAAGACATTTCCTTAATGGTTGTTTTCAATCTTCTTACCTTTCAGGGATTATATCTGTCACGCCCTGACCCAGTTTGGTCGAATCCCCGTGATCAACCCGCCACTTTCCCAGTTTATTAAAGGGTTTCCCCTTATTGTAAACCGTAAAGAGTAAGGCGTCCTTTAACCTGCACCTTTTTCCTGGAATAGCATAATCAAAATTTCATGAAATTTAAAACTTTACATACCTATCTTATAGGCATCTTAGTTGATAGTCTTTAAGGGTAGGCTTTCCGGGATTTCCTGAAAGGGATATAAGGGAGGGGGTGAGTACGACTACTCAGTGAATGGGTTTTTAAAGATCTACTTTTAACTATTAAGAAAAACATTTATATGCAGTGTGCTAGACTCCTTTCTTTTAAAAAATCCATTTATTTAAAATTTTGGGTTTTTCCATTATTTCTTAGTTACCGGTGTGTCATCACCCAACACACATCCTTCATCATGAAGGTTACACACATTCGCAAGTCAGTATCACTACTGAACCCGCTAGTGGCTTCGGAGCGACTTTTCCTGCCACTTAGATAGAAGTACGACCACTTCTATCCTGGGAATGAGTGGATGTACGCGACATCCGACCCACAATCCCGAAATCACTTCTTCATATCCGTATGAGGATAGAGACCTCATCCTATCCCCACCCCGGTCTCATGCGCTTGGTGCTACTCCAGATTTCGCACAGACACCTGGAACGAAATAGGTTTAAGCATTGGCACACAGTCATGGGAGAACACTTCCGACAAAATAGGTTTTCACTGTCCATTATACCAACCGGTATAAGGACATCTCCGTTCATAACCGATGAACGGGTTTTCAACTTCCTTCGAGGAAGTCTCATCATACCAACCGGGTATGATCTACTTACAACCGATAAGTAGTTTTTTTCGCATAATTTTCACATCACTTTCTCTAAGTGGTGATGATTAAAATACCACTAAATAGTGGGTTTTTATACCGAGGTACTTATCATCCCCTACTGGGTATGATATAAAATTTTCACTCACAACCGGTAAGTGGTTTTTATCTTTAAGTTGTGTTCATCATCCCAACCGGGTATGATGTTAGTAAACCCACTCACCCGTTAATGTCGTGAATTCCACTAGACTAGTTCTTTGTATTCACGCGACTTGTCCTTGATGGCGTTCCCGGTATTTCGCGTTCCTACACGATATGAATAACCTTGTTCATTATTACTCGGCATAACAGCTTTCATTCATTTCCAATGAATGAGAAAACCCAAACTTTTAGTTATTTGCAATTAGGTCCCTAAAGTTATTTCTCTTTAACTTTAAGTCCCTAACGTCGATTTTTCCTCAAATTGAGTCCCGTAACTTTTAAAATTTATCCTGGGACCTCAATTTATTCAATTTCACCAAAAAGGGGTTTAATTTCCCAAATTTCTAATTTGGTTCCCCAATTTTTCCAAAATTACCATTTTGCCCTTCTTTTACAAAAATGGTAAGTTTTGCCCCAAAAATTCCAAAATTCCTCAATTGGTCCTCCAACATTATTTTCATGCCCAATTGACCCTCAATTTCATAAAATTGTATTTTTGGCCCTTTGAATTTCGAAAATCCCCAAATGTTTCCCCAATTTCAACTCTTCAACACTACCGAATTTAATTTCATCAAATTGATCGATCAAACACTTCTAATTATTGAAATTAGAGTTGAAATTGAGTTCCTGCATGTTCATACAATTCTAAGAAACTTTGAATCGCAGATTTTAACGCCGGAACTAGCTCAAACGGAGCTTCGCCCGAAAATAGACTATAGAGAGAGAAATCTTCGATTACTCACCGATGAAGGCACGACGGTCCGAGCTTTCGATCTGGGTAGATAGCTCTCGTCCTGAGGTTCATCCTAGAATCAATAATTGCATCAATTGATGCGGAATTGGATTAGAATTTCGTCATTGAAATTCGGTTGACTCTCTCTCTAGCACCGATCAAAAATTGTAAAGGGGAGCCGAATTGGCTTACCTTTCGGTCCTAATTCGGCCGTGGAAAGGCTGAGTAAGTGTTGGGAGGGCTTGGTTTGGCCTAAGGAGGGCTTGAAATGGCCGATTTCAGCTTGGCCGAAATAGGGCAGCTTCGGTCCGCCGGAGTTGCTTCACTATTCTATCATGTCGGCGCTTCTCCAACGATTCTCGGATTGACTGGAGTTTGCTATCAGATAGATGTCTTCTCCCCGGTTCTAAAGAGCCCGACCTTTGTTCAAGTTGAAGCTCTGGTTCGAGCTTTACCGAGAAATGGAGCAGTAGAGAGAGAGAGAGAAAAGTGTTCAGGTGTGAGGAGAATGAAATGGGGATGACCTCTTTATACAGGCATAAAACCTATGTATTAAATGGGCGAGATTTATTAGTAGTATTAATATTACCATAAATTATTGGTATTAATTCCAATAATTTAATTTTGGTATTAATTCCAATAATTTAATTTTGGTATTAATTCCAATAATTTAATTTCGGTATTAATTCCAATAATTTAATTTCGGTATTAAATTATTTGTATTAATTCCAATAATTTAATTTAGGTATTAAATTATTTGTATTAATTCCAATAATTTAATTTAGGTATTAAATTATTGGTATTAATTACAATAATTAAATATATATATTAATTTATGTTTATTTATGTTTATTTATGATAAGGCGTACATAAAAATTTTTGACCGAAATTTCGGGTTACAAAAAAATTCATACTTCCTAGGAGGTCATCCATCCTCACACTACTCTTGGGCAAGCATGCTTAACTTTGAAGTTCTTATGGAATCTAGTTCACCTGAACCAATTTGGTTTTTATTTTCTAAAGTTTCTTAAATTTCTTTTCCAAGGTTTAATGAACCCTTTAGATCACCCGGAAGTTATAAATTTACATATTGCGTGTTCTCAAATGTAAACCGGCTCGGTTTTCTTACTCGGTTTGACCGGTTCTTTTCCCGGTTTTTCTTAACTCAAAAGTGCGGGGTTTACAATATCACTTCGTCCCTCTTTTTTCGTCTAGTAGTGTTTCTCAACTACCTCTACCGTTATCCCATCATCCATCTTGCTTTTGTCGTCATGCCTTAAATAACAGTGTCGATTTTTCATTACCTACTCATCCTTTCCGAATTCCTTTATTAGGTCTTTTCGATTCCAATCATTGGGTCTCCTTATGACTTACCATCACGTGGAGATTTTTCCGTTCTTATATCCTTCCTCATTTCTAGTGGCGTTGTTTCCTCAAGGACTTCCTTTTTCATAATCCACTCTTTAGGCTCCAACAATTAAGCGTGGACCATAACCAGTCTTGATGTTAGTGATCATTTACTATATTCACTTCTTAATTGTAGGGGTTACCTTTCCAAGGGTTCTCATATTTGCTTTCTACGGTTTTCTTTTTATGGGCAGTCCACCCCTTTCTTACATGTGTGACATATTTTAATGCTATCTTCCTACTTACCCGTTACCTGGGTTTAACTTACTCATTGGGCCCTCATGAGTACTCTTCCCTTGTACTTGATCTTTCCATCTAAACCAGCAAATCATTTATGATCTTATCTTCTTTTCCACTTATGTTGGTTCCATTACTTCTTGGTTGGGACACATATGTCCTTCCAAGGTTACCTTCCTTGATAGAATTTATACTCCTTTGTCTTAGAATTCTCTTCTCATTTTTCTTTGAGAACATCTAACCTTAAATGATATCCTTTGATGTCATCCTCTCTTGATTACCTTTACTCTTGAAACCTTATGTGCACTTCTTTTATACCCCATCATTATTTCCCAAAGGTTTTGGCCTTTCCACCTCTCCCTTCTTTATTGGAGTTTTGACCTTCACAAGAGTCAGTTCGTTAACTACTTCGTTCCTACTATCCCCCTTGTTTAATTATTTTGAGATAGTTGTCTCTCGAGTTTTCTTGTCTTTAATGTCGATCCCATTGTCCTATTTAGGATGCAGTCCTTACTATTTTCCAATCCTTCTTTGGGCATAATTTATTCTCCTTGTCTATCATGTTGTTCTTAGTTATTTCCTTTAGCTAGATTCAACTGAAATCCCTATGTGGTTTCTCTGCTCTTCCAGAGTAGGTCACACCTGGCCATCCCGATTCACCCTTAACCACTTATGCCCCTTTTATGAGGTTCTTATTTCGGGTTAAGCCTCTTATGATCCATTTGTTGATTACCTAGCTTGGAAATTTCCCTTTCCACGGTCCTACTTCCTAGCTTTCTTCTTCTACCTAGGGACTTCCGTCCGAGGAGTTTCACGTTCAACCTCCCTAACGCTCCTTGAAGACTTTTCCTCCTTTCTTTTCTTACGCCCTTCTGACATTGATATGGTTATTCATCCTTGATCTTTCCCTATCCTCCAATTCCTTTTCATTTCTTATCCTTCCTCCAGGGAGCTCCTGATTGTCGGTGAGTTCTTAATAATTGATGTCCTGCATCTCACTAACTCTTTCAAGGGTATTTGGGTATTCCTCTGGAGTTCTCTTCCTATCACACTTCTTGTTTTCTTCCCTCTCTCCATGACTTATCCTAAAGTGGCTTAGCACTTTACGTGCTCCTACTTCTTCCTTATATCTTACTTTCTTCTGGGTTATCTTCTATCCAACTAGCTTCCTTTTGGGCAACCCAATTTTTTTTCTTGGTTTCTTGACTTTTATATATATAGGGGCTCTTCCTTAACTCCTTATGGCCCTTAGGTTTTCCTTTACTACTTCTGCACCTTTTGATGTTTACTTCCTTTACACCATTCTTCGCACTCTTCCTCTTCTTCCTACCCTTAGTTAGGGTATACCCTTTCTGGTGATTTTATGCAGATTTCCTCTAGAATTTCTTTCCCAGACTTATTGCCTGGTTACTCCATACTCCTGATTTTTGTGGAGGAATTTATTTGGCTATCTAAGGGTTATGATTAACTAAGGGTGACCCTTAGTTTCCCTTCTTATGTGGTCTTTTCTCTATCTACTATCCTGGTCATGATTAGTATACTTCCAATCTGTTAGTTGCACTTGTCATAATCAAGAAAGTTTTAATTAAGGAAAAACTAAACTTTCATTAATTTCAAGAGATATTTTTCTTGTCGTGCTCGGCTTATTATAGAAATTTACTACTAACTAATCCCTTGGGGTCATAGGTCGAGAGTTTGCCTCTGAACGATTGTGGGATTCATAGTTTGAAGGCTCGGATGAACTGGTTGAAGTCCATCCATATTCCCTTTGAATTTCCCTTATAGGATGAACTTCATGTATGGCTTCCAATCCGTAACTTCTCAACACATCGGCCTCACACTCGTATGTCCACATCATCCATTAGGAAGGACTAAAGTTGGGTTGAGCTGGTGGAGGTACTTGGTGGACTTTTATAAAGGTGGCGTGGGCATCCCAATAGTTGTCCCAAGCCTCCTTCTTAGTGGGAGTCCTTTTTGGTTGATGTGGGGCTAGAGGAGGTGTTAGGCTCCTTGGAAAAGGGATAGGTTCTTCCTGCCTTGGAGGAGGATAGGTGATGCCTTCTCGCTCTAATAGGGCTCCAACTAGTTTCCTATAGTCTTCGACCATGTCGTTAGGCACTCTCTTCTCGCCCTCCAAGAATTGTTGAACGGCTACCTCTCTGGAGGTAAGTGTCTTTTTCACGATTTCATGTGGGGGTTTGGATTTCAAGGTGAATTTTCTAGGAACTCTCCTTTCTACATGAAAATTAAGTTTTTATTAGTGTCAGGACATATTATTGATAATGCTTTCAAGGGAACATGGCTCTGATACCACTCAAGTTGTCACGCCCCGACCCGGTTTGATCGGATCCTCGTGATCAACCCGTCACTCCCTTGGTTCAAGAGGGGTTTCCCCCATTCTTTAATCAAGAGGAGTCATGTGTAATTTAACATTGTTCCCTAGAATAACATAAATCAATAAAAATGTGAAATTAAAATAACTTTTAAGCATACTTGACAATGGATAGATACGAGTGTTTTCCATAATCATTTTCTCTACTCCTGAAAAGGGATACGAAAGAGGGGTGAGTTTCTTCAACTTAGTGAATGGGTGTTGGGAGTGAGTTTTTATAAACAAAATAGTTTTAATCGAAGTGTGCCAAACTCCTTATTCCCTTTAAGAATGTTCTTTCATCAAATTCCAATTTTCAAAATATTTTTTCCTCACTTTCCACATTAGGTGTGTTTAATAGTCAACACACCTTCATTAGGAAGGGATCACACATTCGTAGGGTAGCCCATCCATTGCACCCACTTATGGCTCGGAGCGACTTTACTAGCCACTAAGATAGAAGCTCATCCACTTCTACCCTGGGTTTGAGTGGATGTTTGCGACATCCGACCCTCAAACCCAAAATTAACTCTGTGTTTGTATGAGGATAGAGATCTCATCCCGACCCCACCCCGACCTCATGCGCATGAAGCTACATCGAGCTTCCCTAACTACTGGTACGACAAACTGCCCTTATCTCCACCATGTCATCCAGTAGCCCTTAGGACGCATCACTACCACTCTTGGGCATCTTAATGGTCCCGAACCTCAAGTGCATGCACAAACAATAGTTTTTCCACAAAGCCATTTATCTTTGGTGCCACTAGTTCAATGGCTCCGACCATCAACTCGACCTGCAGCTATTTGTCTAGGCCGGTCTATCGACTTGGCCCTGTTGCACTACCGTCAGTCCATCGAGTATGCTAGTCCTTTCTTGGTGCCATGGTGAAATCAATCCATTCATTAAGAATTTTCATGGATTCAATATATCATGTTTGTTTAAAAGCTCCTGCTCATGCCAACTAGCCTTGGGCCCACTACATGTGATTTTCCAAAAATTGGGCATTTAGCCCCACAAGTTCCAAAACCGAGACTTCTGGCCTATCTGAGCTGTTCTAGCTCTTGTTAAGAAGGTCTCCCAAAAATTTTAAGCATTGGCACACAGTAAGGGGAGAACACTTATGACAAAATCATCTTTACATTCATCACACCAACCAACTGTGATAATATCTCCACGTACAACCTACAAGCGGGTTTTCTTCTTCCTTCAAGGAAGTTCGTCATACCAACTGTGTATGATTTTTCTCTACTTACAACCATTAAGTAGTTTTCCGCTTAGTTCTCATATCACTCCAATCGGGTGTGATATTAAAATTCCACATATACGTGGTTTTTCATTTTCGAGGTGCTCATCATCCCAACCGGGTATGATATGAATAAACCCACTCACCCGATAGTTGTGGTGTATTCCTTCTCAGTTGGTTTTTTCCTCCACGCTAGCTTATCTTTGCTGGTGTTTCAGTCCTTCGTGTTCTTATACGATTTGGACATCCTTATCTATTATTATTTGGCATAACGGCCTTTGTTTCTCACGCATGAACGACTAGGCTAAAAATTTTCAGTTAATTATACTTAGGTCTCTAAAGTTCTTTTCCTTGACTTTAGGTCCCTAATGCTAACTTTTCCCCAAATTAAGCCCTGAAACTTTCAAAATTTTACTTTGCGTCCTCAATTTACTCAAAATTATTGAAGGGGTTCAAGTTTTCCAAATTTCCAATTTGGTCCCCAATTTTTTAAAAAATATCATTTTGCCCCTACTTTCCAAAAATGGCAATTTGACCCCAATTATTTCAAAAATCAACCAATTGGTGCTCTAATATCCTTTTCATGGCCAATTGGCCCCCAATTTTGGAAAATTGTAATTTGATCCCTCAAATTTACAAAATCCCCAAAATTTCCTCTTTCAAACTAACCGAATTTGATTTCATCAAATTGACCATTCAATCGGGGTTAATTGCTTCAATTGGAGGTATAATTCAGTTTCTACACATCCATACGATTCAATTGAGCTTTGAATTTCATGAATTGAGGCCGAAATGAGCTCAAACGATGCTTCGCTGAAAAACTATGCGTAGAGAGAGAATGCTTTGAAAGCTTACCGTCGGAGGTGCGACAGTCCAAGCTTTCTATCTGGGTAGGTAGCTCTCATCCTAAGGTTTCTCTTAGGATCAAGAATTGATACAATTCATATCGAATAGAGGGAGAATTTGGTTAGTGAAGTTTTCATAGTTTCTCTCTCTAACGCCGATCGAGAATGACAAAAGGGGCCGAATTGACTTACCTTTAAGCTCTATTACAATCATGTGAGGGTCGTGGGAGTGTTGGGAGGGTTTAGTTTGGCCTAAGGAGGGTTGAATTCGACCAATTTCAGCTTGGCGGAAACAGGGTAACTTTAGTCAGTCGAAGCTGCTTCACTATTTGATTATGCTGGCGCTTCTCCGGCAGTCCTCAGATCGAATGGAGACTGTCGTTAAGTAGTTGACTTCTTCCAAAATCTAAAGAACTTGACCTCACCTTCTAAGGCTCAAAAAAACCCCAATGTCAAAGCTCTGGTTTGAGCTTCACCAAAAAATTGAGTAGTTGAGAGAGAATGGAGTTTTCAATTGTGAGGAGGATGAATAGAGAGGAGCTCTTTATATAGGGAGCTCGGGAACTCTCTACCCGACCATTTGGCATCTTAATGGCGCTCATTCATGACCTGAAATGCCCTGAATGGAGGCGTTTCATCTTCACCGGTGCTTTTCCATTCATACATTGAATGAACAGTGTCGTCATCTGAAGGAAGAAGATGACATTGTTTCGAACTAAGTTCAATGCTTAAACCGGCCGATTCATGCCCGATTTGACTGAGTTTTTCAAAATTAAAAATTTCTAAATTTATCTAAATTCATTCTCTATCCAATGGTGGCTCCAATTCCCCAATTTGAATATTTTAACACACCTAGAAAAATGAATTTAGCAATTGATTTAATGATGGTCCAAACTGGTTCAATCCGGTTCAGATCGAATTCACCCGAACCGATCTGGTTTTCTCTTCCAATTTATCCCAAAGTCCCTTTCCATGGTTTTTATAGCTCTTTGGGTCACTCGGGATTTGTAAATTTCTCAATTTTTTCCTTCTCTAACAGTTGGAGTTCATGAACCGGTTCGATTTTCTCCCTTGGGTTGACTGGTTTTTTCTCCGATTTTCTTATCTTTAAGGGACGGGGTTTACAAGACTCCAATCAAGTATGTTCTACCTCTTTGAATATTCTTAGGAAGGCCTGGACAGCTATTTGGTAAGTTTAATGTGTCCCTAAGATTAGAAACTTTCTTTGGCATATATGTTCAAATTTTTTGTCAAGTGTTAATTTATGTAGAAGGAATATGAGTAATTATGTTGAATGCTTTATGTGTGAAGTTGTACAATAAGTGGATCATATATTGCTTAGGTGTCCTTAGACTCATACAATATAGTTTTTTGTTTGTAAAGTGCATTTGGATGATAGAGGTGAATTATCTTTTTTGAACTTGTTAGAAGAGAGTATAGAAAATGATGTCATTAATAAGAATATGAGAGATGATATACTCAATAGGATAACTTATACTAGTTGGAATATATGGAAAGCTAGGAACAAAACTTTGTTTTATGTTGATCCTCATATTCTGAAGGTGATTACTTGACACATTTTAACATTTATATACGAGTATAGGCATTGTGTAAGTCATAAGTCATCTTAGTTTGAAGCTATATATGTATTATAATGGCTTTTATGATATATTTATTGGTTGTACAGGAGTTTGATATATTTCATGTGGTTATTTAGGTCAGACCATCACGTCCTTACCCGATTTCTAGTGTCAGAGTTTAATGACAACCTATCAAGTCCCCTCAATACTACAATGGTATGCACTTTCATTATAGTTGTACGATATCACTAAAACTTAGAAAAAATTACATATATTTTTAATGAAAATTTAATTTTTTTATATTTTTAATGAAAATTTAATTTTTTTATATTTTTAATGAAAATTTAATTTTTTTCTTATATAAAATAGTGTGCCCAAAACTTATGCAAAATTTACATAAATATAGCAACCAATAAATATAATTTCAAGTTTCCATGCACTTACTTCGTTATCTATACCGATGAAGGTGATGCCTTGAACTTGTACTTAATGGGCTCATTCCGTCCCTTGCAATTATTTTTGGGGAGAGGTGAACTATTAAATTAACGTATAATTTTATCCACAGGAGGTCAATATACATCTTTAAAGGATTCATTCAAAATATCTATATATGGATATTATTTATAAATTCTTGTAATAGTTTTCTTTTATCATTTTTTTCAATCATCAGTACTTATGCTTTTAATTTTAAATAAACACACACTCAATTAGAGTAATATTATATTAGAAATCAAAATTTTTCATTAGAAACTAATATGTATATAATATATATGTCGAGAATGTCTAATCAATCATTTGTTTATTATATTATAAATCAAATGTTATTATTAGAATAACTTGATTATTTTCCAATTAAAATGTATATAATTGTATCGAGTTTGAGGTTTTAATTTCAATAATATATATTTTAGTTGTTAACTCTAACTACTTAGTCAATTATATTGTTCTTAAATTGTTATATTCTTTTATGCACTTAAATATATATAAATTTTCATGTTCGGTACCCGGGAGATTTGGAAGCCATCTCATTCCCTTATGCACAATTTTCAATTGATCACTAAGATAGACTCACAACCAGCAAGTTATGCTGTTGAACACCAAATAATAACATGTATAGGGTAAGGTTGAAAAAAATTTTAAAAGAAAAGAGTTTTCTTGAAAACGGATTAGACGGGCCTAATCGGGTCGGATCTTGGATCCCACCCGGGCCGGAACGGGTCTTCTTTGTCATGGATCAGGCAGGGTTTCGAGGCACTCATCCGGCGCATTGATTTGTGTGTATCTCAGTATCGTGTATCAAGTGCGATAACTTGCACTTTCAGTTCTACGGACTAATTTATTCTTCAGCTAATAACTCAGACTCAAGCGCGATCACTTTTTCCGTACTCAAGCTCGCAATTGGCTCAAACCACCGGTGCAACCTGTAATCCTTCTCTCAGTTGCATTCGCTGAATGTTAAATTTGCTGTTTTTGTGCGCATTTTTTAGTTTTCCTGCTGCGATTTTCAATCTGATTCAACTGAATGTGATTCAGCGCTATCGCCTTCTTCTTCCATGAAATGCCCATACTCTAATCCTTGGGTTTTAGTTGCAAGAGCTGCAGCTTTTTATCTATACTCAAATGTTGGATACAGATCGATGTGAAAAGGATCTGATCGCTTGAATTTAACTCGTAATGATTGTAATTCCAAGTGCAGTTCGTTCCGTTTGCTTTTTTCTTGATGCACCATGTTACTTGGAAGATTTTCGTAGTTGCTAGGGTTTGAGACCATTAAACACTGGAATCCATCAGACCATAACTGGGTAGAAACTTGTTTACTTCAAGCACTAACAATTATTCTAATGAAAGTAATTGCTATTGTTGGATAGTTGTTGAAATGGATGCAGTCCTTTATATTGAATCGATATCTTTAATTTTTTTAATCAGTGAATGATATCTTTATTGCTTATATGTCAGGGTTTGGCATGCTATAATAATCACAGTCAGCCGATAGAGCAAAAAAAAAATCAGTCTACCGGGTGTCCTTTACTTTGGCATCAAAGTCTTCCAGCATCAATTAAATATGGCTTATGAGATAAATGAGCAAAAGAGTAAGCCTTTTTTACGAATATCCACTAATAAATATATGTTTAAAAAGTATATATATGTATTTATTGACTAGCCTATGATCTATATATTCTAGTTACATTCATTTTTATACCTTCACCAACTACTGTGTGCTTTTGAATGCATTATGACTGTCAATTCATTGTTCTGCTTCCCTAGCATGAAAATATGTTCTGTTCATTTGTAGCATTATATCTGGTTATTGTAATGCTGCATATATTTGTTCTATCTTTTGCAGGCAGTATACTAATGGGAGATAGTTTGTTTTAAAAGCACCTTTACCAGGCTTTTGGTTCTAAAAAAGCTTTTTCTTGCAATCATAGTCAAGAGTTATCATCAAGAGTGCATTTCTTAGAGTTTTGCTGGGTAAAACACATGAATTTTCCCCCTTAACATGGCTAAATGACTGCAATCATTTTCAGTGAGAATTATCCATCATATACAGCATCTGATGTTACTTTTGGAATTTCATCTTCACATGGCTGAGGCTCTGTACATTAAGAGTGATGAAGTAGGATAGGCTTAGTTGTGGACATGATAATTCTCAACTTTTTAGAACAATAATCTTTAGCAAGTAAAAAATGGAGTACATAGTGTTGAAAGTGAAGATATAACCTAAAGGATAATCTGGTGCAAAAAAAACTAAAGGATAATAGATGTATATATTGTATATTCATGCCCATTGGTCTTCACTTTATCTTTTTAGTTTCATGTTTTTACTTATGCGTACTTAGGATGTGCTTGAACGTAGTCCTGAAAGTTCTGTAGATTAATCTACAACTGAAACAGAGGAAGCTTTTGGCGGCATTTGGAGTGGAAATTTTGATTTCATGTCATTACACTGATAGTTGGCACAGTTTTGGTCTTCAGCTGGATCAAGAACCATCTTTGCACTCCTACTCTTCAAAGGGCATTTTCCTAGGCATATTCTTAGAACAGACCTTATAAATTAGAGTTGATGGGCATATCAAAGGCATTTTCTTGGACTTGGAATTTCATTTTTTTCTATGTACAATTTGTTTTATCTGATCGTTTAGAGATCCTTTTCATGATATATCACTTAATTTTTATGAATATTGTCAAGTCTCTGCAAAATCAGTTCTTGTAGTTTTTTTTGATGAATGGACTCTTATTTTACACGTCCTTGCTCTCTCCCTTGGTATATAACTATTATATTTTGAATTGAACTTGCAGAGGTTGGTTTAGGACTTATCGGTTTTAGCATCTTCTTCTCCTTCCTTGGCATAGCCCTCTTCTTTGATAGGGGCTTGCTTGCTCTGGGAAATGTAAGGCTCTTCAAATGAAGATTGTGTAGAACCTGCATTCTATGAGAGTGCAATAAAAATGTCATCTAAAATGCTAACTTTATATAGTGTTAGATCTTTTTATTGGCAGGGGTTGCCATTCTGCTTGGTTGGTATTCAACATGGAAGCTTTTCACAAACAGAGCAAACTACAAGGTGTTCAATATTTGAGTTCTTGAACTTCTTAGATCATACTTCTTTCCATTCATATCATCCATGCCTAACAATAAACTGAAGGCACCAACACTCGGAGGTTATTAAAAATTAGAAGGGAACTCAGTAACTACCATAATCGACGCAAACGTAAGGTGGAATGATAAATATTATTTGATAGAGTTCCTAGATGTCTATGTATTGGTTAATAGCTTGTTAGGGGAAAGAAAAGGGTCTGAAAGTTTAAGAGTATAGAGCACAAGTTATGTCCAAAATAACTTGGTAATTTAATGTACTTTGTGATTCTACCAATGAAGACTAATATCTCTCATTTTTCTTCTCTCTCTCTCTCCACCCCATCCTACCCCATTCCATTTGTTCAGTTTTATGTATAATTGCTTTCTAGTTTGTAAGCACTACATCTTTATGCCAGGAAGCCTTACTGGGGTTCTTTCGACTAGGGCAGACTGCATTAGAAGGAAAATTGCCATTTCAGAGTTTCCCTTAGATTAAGACGTTTTCCTCAGTATAAAGAAATATTTCTTTCCAGTTTTTCTACTGTCAGGCAGGAAATCACACTTATCTTTCCTTTTCTCTGCAGGGTTCAGCTGCATTTTTTCTAGGACTCTTCCTAATATTTGTTCGTTGGCCTATACTTGGAATCATCGTACAAATTTATGGTTGCATCATTCTCTTTGGGTTTGTTTCAAAAATTCAACTAACTTGAATATTGTGCAGAATCTGCATGAAGAAAATCTTCCTCTATATCTTCCGAATTTCTCATTTTGGATATTTTCTTATTTATACAGAGGTTTTTGGCCAACAGTCAAGGTGTTTCTCTATCATATTCCAGTAGTTGGATGGATCTTTCGGTTATTTAATTCTGGTAATTGTTCTTAATACTTTATGATTGGCCTTTCTACCTTGGAAAATTAATGCTTTATCTCTCACTTTATTGGTTCTTCCATGTCATTAATGATGTACCTCATCATCACATCTTCAATGCATGACCTGCTGTATTGCATGATGCAATATCAAATGACAAAAGTCTGGTTTGAACTAAACTTAGTATGAAATGATTTTTCTCATTTGCACACTTCTTTTAAGAAAAGTAAATTGATGACATTCCCGGTACAGGTGAACTTTCTGGAAAATGTGGTCCTGACCTCGTCAGTTTTTGCAAGACAGAAATATCAGTCTTCTTCTCGATTATCAAATATATGACACCATAAGAATTTTGAAAATCTCGATTATTATATTGGTCAAGTAACTGCCACAGGAAATTTTGTCATAAAAATAGATGTCACTGGAAAGTCAGAGACACGCTTTAAGCAGAAGTTTCTCTCCCAAAATTATTTTTATTTGCTTGTAATGATTCTCCTGATTTATGTTGAAAATAAAGGACTTGAAACATTCATCCATAGGACATGTCATTCATTCTTCCAGTCTCATGGTGAGAACATTTTTTCCCATGAACATTCAGAGCTTTATTCTTCAATTTGCAGACTATGCAAATCAGCTTTTTTTTAATGAATTTCTGTAGTTTTACTTATGTTGGAGTTGCTTGATATGCATCTATCATTCATATTAACTATTTTGCTGCTTCAGCTTCTTGATTGCAGGTGATGGATGAGGCTTTGCTTGGACGAGAGTTAGCATCTGTAGTTCTATCTTCTTTCTTCAACTTTTATGTTGTGAACGTGCCAAGACCTTTCCACTAACACCTGAAGGGGAAATCCGAATTTCTGGAAGATGTGTTGTGGCGGAAATAATATTTTTAGACTCTTTCAGGTACCTTCTTGATACATGTTTCATGGTCCAAAGTGGGAAACTACTATTTAGGTTAGAATAGTGGTGTTCTGTTAAATATTTGTGCTTTAGTACTTGTATCTTCCTTTTCCTTTATTTAATTTCGAATCTGCCATTAGGAATGCCTTTGGATTATCTAGTATGATGAAAGTATCAGCTGAATTATTATAAATGTGTATTTCTTATCCTATAGATTATCATATTTATTTCTAATTATAATAATTTATTGTCATGTTTGATAGATGCCTTTAAGATTATCACTCCACCCTCCCCCAAGAAAAATGTACTTGTATTTGCCAAAATCATAATTGATAGGTGGCTATGAGTTTGTTAAGAAATTGATTGATACAGTATATGACAAAGATGGGTATATTAAACAATTAATTTTAATTAAAATATATAATCAATAATTATTTTTATGCTGAAAATGTATGATTGTTAAAAAAATGTAAAATTTGATGTGAAGTTGCTTATAGAAAAAATAATTATGAAGTTTATTATAAAATTCAAAAGATACATTTTATATGCCATAGTGGGGAAAATAACTTGGAAATATACAAACTTCGTACACTTTTTTCAATTCTAGCATAAATTTTCAAACTTGATCAATATGATTAGAAACTTTCATAGTTTTGTCTAAATCTGCCATGTTCATCACTTTTGTCAGACAAATTATATCTATCTTTGACAAAAAGCATCCAATCTATCAAAAACTCTGAGAGATTAGTGCCGAGAGTAGATTTGGACAAAATTGAAAGCTCCGGCTGTTCTCATCTAAAGTAGAAGTTTGTGATAGAATTAGGAATATTTTGAAAATTTTGTGCTTTTCTAGATCATTTGCATATCATAATATGAAAATGTATTACATGATTGTCTAGTCTTATAGAGAATTATTGTTCAAGGGGGAAAATAATTTATGGCATGTAGATGAGCACCTAAAATTACTAGGCAACGTGTTTGCTAGTATTTGAACATGATCTTATACAAGATTTATTCCTAAATATTGGAATATGACATTACCATGTTAATATATTGGACTAGACATTATTTCAACACTTGGTAAACCACATATTTTGTTATTAGATTGAAGCTGATTGTTTTTCATATATTTTTTTCGTAACACAAGACAACAAAAATCATAATAAAATATTAAAGAAGTGACAATTCACCACCAAAATAATGCCACCATCCCTTGCATCAAAATCCATTAAAGCATCTAATTAAATAAATTGCCCGTTCAAAATAAATTATCATAATTTGTCTCCGTTTTGATTGAGGGGTTTACAGCGTGAATGGTTTCGTAATTTTTTCTGTTGTATGTAGGGGTTTGTAGGGTTCAAAAGCACCTCTAAATTATATTAAAAGTCATTTTTGAGGTCTAGTGTGGTTGTAATTTTTTTTAATAAAATAATATTAAATGATAATAATATATTTGTTTTCTTTTATATAAAATATAATAAATTATTTTCTTTTGTTCTTATTTCCTTTTTTAGTTTCTTTTTCTTCCTTCTATTGATGCGTAATATCTGAGGTGAAATTTTAATTTATACTTAAATAAATTTATGAGTTAACCATTTTTTTTCCATAGATTTATAATTTTTTATTATTTTATCCACAAAAAATTATAGTTAATAGCTTTTTATATAGAAAATTTTATATTTTTATATATTATTATTTTTATAAATTCTATATTTAGTTTTTCTATACTGTTAAGTTTTAGGTTTTATGGTTAATTATTTTTAAATATATTTAAATTTTGATATCTTATATTTATTTATGAATATATAAAATATTATGTGTTATTTTTTATAGATAGATTTGTTAGTTGATATATCGCATATAAAAGGAAAGCAAACCCAAGTTTCTAATATCGTATTTTGATTATTGTTTTAATAATTTTTAAAAAATATTTTTGTTAAAATTGTGTTTCCCTTTTTTAAATAAAGAAATATAAAAATTAGAATTAATATATTAAATATAATTATCAATATTGAAAAATATTTAAATTAATCAGAATAAGATTGAAATTTTTTTAAAATTTGTGTAAGTTGTTGGAGGCATATTAGACAAATATCAATTGATAAATAAGTGGTAAAATTACTATATATATATATATATATATATATTAGTATATGGTGCTAGAAGAGTAATTCAATTTTGGTTTTTAAAATTTAGAAAAATTATAAAAGGATATTTACATAATATGTTGAAATCTATAATTAAAATAGAACAAAAACTTATTTGTCAATTATATGGTAAATAGATTTTTTACAAAATACTTAATAGCTTAAATCCTTTCCATATTTTAAAATAATTTAAATTTATATATATAATTTTAAATAAAAATAATATTATATTTATTTATCTTATATTTAAGTATAATTTGAATATTATATGAGTGAATAAATGAGACTCTTTTTTCTATTAAAGTATCAAAATCATATGCATTTAAGTATTATAGTGAAAAATTGGTCAATATTGAAAATTCTAGCCGAATTTGATTTTGAATTGAAATTTATATATATATTCTACTAGGGCGGGAAGGAATCGCATCAAATTTAATATCATGCTTCGATTCGATTTTCGAATAATACTGTGCAACTCGTCAAATTCTCGATATTACAATAGTTGGTATTTTCACCGAAGTAAAATTGGAGGAATTAAACCTCATAATAAATAAGATTACCTTGAACTATACAAATAATTAAGTAATATAATAATTGATCAATAATAAGTTAAAACTTTCGTACACAAACGTTAGATCTATCTCAAGTAACGTTTGTTCTGTAAGTGATATACTGACTTATACCTCAGGAAACCTTAGCTTTCACTTGTAATTATTATTTAGGGGAGGGACTGAAGTAAGACCACTACATGACTTACAACTTTAAACTTCATATAAAATTTTAAAATAAAGATTTTATTCATGATTTTTACAAAATTATTTACTATTCATAGTTTTATCCGACCCCTTAAAACTCTTATCTTGAGCCACCTAAAATCGTAATTCATCATTACGTCAAATCAAACTCTCCCAAAAAATAATATCAATAATTTATGGTATATACACAATAACACATATTGGCAACTCATGACCCGAGCTATGCTCCGAAGTCATGTCATAATTTTGATTGGGTAAGATGAAATCACATGAGTTATGAATACTATTCACAACCAATACTCCTCAGGTGCGTCTCTCATTTGGATTTCTTAGCATCCGAGTACATGACTCTAACCCACCAACTCCATGTACATGCATTTTACACATGCGACTCAATTTTTTCATTTCTCATTGTAGCGATGTAACACTTGGGACCACACTCATATATCATTTGGGGCTCCCGAGAAGTCTAGAAGCACTATTATCAATCTCCCGTTATCCACCACTTCCAATCTCCCTAGGCATCGAAACTACATCAATAGGTGTCGTGTCAACTTTCCAAACTTCCTACTAGTATATTAATATACACATGTATATCACAAAAATATGCACATAGATAACACTTATGCTCATCTCATATATCACTAGTATGATACTCATTCTAACAATCTTCATTCATGTGCATGTATAAAAATAACAAGTAATATGCATGATCAATCAATTATAGGGAGCTTAGTCCATCACCCAATTAACTTAAATATTTAAATGCATACACTATGTTCAGTAGGTAATTATCATGATCAAGATCTTATCACAACGAGTTTTATTCATCACTTGACCAACTCCTATGAACAATAATATCAAAGACATAAGGCCCCAAGTCACATAATGGTAGCATGCAAATATGGTTCATTTATTTTGGTCTAGCAACCCTTAACCCATTTATTCACTTCTTAAAATGTTATTTCTCAGTGAGCATGCATTCATCTCATTGTCACTTCTTTTAAAATAATTTTTCAAATCATGCATAATACATTTCAGGGATTTGGTCGGTCCAATCGAACTCACCATCACTACTCCTACTCACTATTTTTATTGGAACTTGTTCATTATTATGGGTTTTCCTTTTAGCCTAGGTTGTGAGATACTCGCTTAAGCAATTATGCATTCTCTCTACAATAGTCATATTAAGGCATTAGGATAAAATGAAGTACGTATATTAACACATAAATGATACTCCGTAACTTTCATATTAAATTATGGTTCCGCCCATCGAGCTCGGTTTACTCGACTTACGTGTCGAATAAACCTTCTTTAACTAACATTTTATAAGGTTAGTTATACTTGCTTAGGGTCATAACCTCTTGTGGTTATACTTATCCATGTGCTTAGAAATACTTAATCTACAACTTAGGTACCTTACTTTCTAAAAAATTATATTTTGGTCCTTAAATTGGGCAAAATTACCATTTTGCCACCCTAGATTTTTTCAAGTTTTTCACTTGGCTACCCAAGTTTTCTTGAATCTCATTGTGGTTCCAAAAATACCTTAGCATCTTTCTTAGGTCTCATTTCTCACCATTTACAAAATAGTTCTTAAGTTGAACAAAATTACCATTTTGCCTATACACTTTATGTCACGCCCCGACCCGGTTTGGTCGGATCCTCGTGAACAACCCGTCACTCTCCCGGTTTATTAAAGGGTTTCCTCTTATCCTAAACCATAAAGAGTAAGACGTCCTTTAAACATGCACCTTTTTCCTAGAATAACATAATCAAAACTGCATAACATTTTAAATTCATCATACCTGTCTCACAGGCACTTAGTTGATGGTCTTTAAGGGTAGTCTTTCCAAAATTTCCTGAAAGGGATATAAGGGAGGGGTTGAGTACGACTACTCAGTGAATGGGATTCAAATCTTTTGACTTAAAAAAACATTTATACGAAGTGTGCCAGACTCCTTTCTTTTCAAAAATCCCTTCATTTAAAAATTCGGGTTTTTCCATTATTTCTTAGTTACCACGGTGTGTCATCACCCAACACACATCCTTCATCATGAAGGTTACACACATTCTCAAGTCAGTATCACTACTGAACCCGCTAGTGGCTTCAGAGCGACTTTTCCTGCCACCCGGATAGAAGCACAACCACTTCTACCCTAGGAATGAGTGGATATACGTGACATTCGACCCTCAATCCCGAAATCGCTTCTTCGTGTCCATATGAGGACAAAGACCTCATCCTATCCCCACCCTGATCTCATGCGCTTGGTGCTACCCTAAATTTCGAACAAACACCTGGAATGACGATCTGCCCTTATACTCACTAGGTCGTCCAAGGCCCTTAGAACACATCACTATCCCTTATGGGCGTCTTGATGATCCTGTACTCATAGTGCATGCACAAACAATGTTTTCTCATATTTCCATGTAATCTTTGCCGCCACTGGTACAACAGCTCCAACTCTCAACTCAACTCGCAGTTGTTTGTTTTGACTAGTCCATCGACCTGTCATGTCGCACTGCCGCTAGTTAACAGAGCATGTCGGTCCTATCTTGGTACCACGGCCAAACAATTAACTTATTAAGTTTTATGGCACATATATAATGTTCGTTTATGAGCTCCTACACGTACCGACTGGCCTTGGGCCCACTGTATGAGATTTTCAAAAACTAGGCATTCTAGCCCTCAAGTTCCAAAACCGAGGCCCTCAACCTATAAGAGCTATTCGAGCTCCGGTCAAGAAGGTCTCCCAAATAGTTTAAGCACTGGCACACAGCCGAGGGAGAACACTTCCGACAAAAATAGGTTTTCACTGTCCATTATACCAACCGGTATAAGGACATCTCCGTTCATAACCGATGAATGGGTTTTCAACTTCCTTCGAGTAAGTCTCATCATACCAACCGGGTATGATCTACTTACAATTGGTAAATAGTTTTTTCGCATAATTTTCACATCACTTTCTCTAAGTGGTGATGATTAAAATACCACTAAATAGTGGGTTTTTATACCGAGGCACTTATCATTCCCAACCGGGTATGATATATAGTAAACCCACTCACAACTGGTAAGTGGTTTTAAATTTTTAAGTTGTGCTCATCATCCTAACCGAACATGATGTTAGTAAACCTACTCACCCGTTAACGCAGTGAATTCCACTAGACCAGTTCTTTGTATTCACGCGAGCTCGTCCATGCTGGTGTTCCCGGTATTTCACATTCCTACACGATATGAACATTCTTGTTCATTATCACTCGACATAATAGCCTTCATTCATTTCCAATGAATGAGAAAACCCAAACTTTTAGTTATTTGCCATTAGGTCCCTAAAGTTATTTCTCTTTAACTTTAAGTCCCTAATGTCGGTTTTTCCTCAAATTGAGTCCTATAACTTTTAAAATTTATCTTGGGACCTCAATTTATTCAATTTCACCAGAAAGAGGTTTAATTTCCCAAATTTCCAATTTGGTCCGCCAATTTTTCCAAAATTACCATTTTGCCCTTCCTTTACAAAAATGGTAAGTTTTTCCCCAAAAATTCCAAAATTCCTCAATTGTTCCTCCAACATTATTTTCATGCCCAATTGACCCTCAATTTCATAAAATTGCATTTTGGTCCTTTGAATTTTGAAAATCCCTAATTTTCTCCAATTTCAACTCCTTAGCACAGTCGAATTTGATTTCATTAAATTGACTGATCAAACACATCTAATTGTTGAAATTGAAGTTAAAATTGAGTTCCTCCATTTTCTTACGATTCAATAGCACTTTGAATCGTAAGTTTTGATGCTGGAACAAGCTCAAACGGAGCTTCGCCGGAAAACGGACTGTAGAGAGAAAACTTCGATTACTCACCGGTGAGGGCACGGTGGTTCGAGCTTTCAATTTGGGAAGAAAGCTCTCATCTTGTGGTTCATCCTAGAATCAAGAATTGAATCAATTGATGCCGAATTGAGTAAAAATTTCATCATTGAAATTCTATTGGTTCTCTCTCTAGCACCAACGGAAAATTGCAAAGAGGACTTGTAAATGCCGAACCCTTTGGAACACCTAGGACTTGTAAATTCCTAAATTTCCCATTCATAATTGATTGGGTTTGTGAACTGGTTCGGTTTTCTCACTCGGTTTGACCGGTTCCCTTCTCGGTTTTCCTTAGCTCAAAAGGGCAGGGTTTACAACTCTCCCCTCCTTTTAGAAGTTTTGTCCCCAAAACTTAATTAGTAACCTTGTATGAGGCATCATTTCCTTTGATGTCCCTTTTGTGTTTGCTTAACATGTAATCTCTTCTCTCATTCTTTCAATTATCACTTTTTACAACCTTCACTTAAGGAATTCCTTTTTCCTTTTTATTATTTACCCCCTCCATAGAGTTTGTCATAACTAGACATACCTTACTTCAGGGTATGTTCTTAGATTTTATCTCTTTCTTTGCTTAGAGCAACATTCTGCCCCTTGAGGTTCTGCACTCAAGATTGGAAATTCTAAGATAACTAACCATTTCCATGTCTAATTAACCACTTGGTCATTGAAACCCTTAGCTCGACATCCTTTAGAGCATTACATACCTATTTTCACGGATTTCTTTATCATCACTTTTTTGTCCCATTTCGACTCTTTCTTCATTTGTTGCTCATTACAAATCAGTCCAATTTATGTTTGACTTTGTCATGCTTATGAACCGACTTTTCCTTATTCTGAGTCATGTTTTCATTGGGCTTGTTGGGTTTTCTTGTCCCTTACAGCACGGCATTTTCTAGATCTTGCCTCTATATCCATTAGATCTTCAAAACACCTCTTTTAGGGTTATTCCTTATTTTTCAACCTCTCAAGAATTATATAACTTCATCCCTCTTTTCTTTTGATAGAATTACTCAACTATCCTCTTTACCATTATCCTCTCCTCCATCATGCCTTTAAAGTTATGTCTTACATAACCGCATGGATTCCTCTTCCCTACTCATCCTTCCCCAACTTCTTTATTGGATCTTTTCGGTTCCAATTGATTGGGTTTTCCATTACTATATCGACAAGTTGGGATTCATCCTTTATTAGGTCCATCCCCGTTCCCAATGACATCCTTTACTCAAGGATTTTACTTTGGCTTTAATCTACTCTTACTTGTTCATAATCATTTCACAATTCTTTATACCGAGTTGATTCCTTTCGGTCTACATGTCAATTTGCTTGGTTTGGGGAGTTTCCCTTTTTACGGTTTCATTCTCTACTATTTCCTTCAAAGTAGAGACTTTCACCTTAGGAGTTACATGTTCTACCTTCTT
This sequence comes from Trapa bicornis, assembly GCA_030064425.1. Classification (NCBI taxonomy): domain Eukaryota; kingdom Viridiplantae; phylum Streptophyta; class Magnoliopsida; order Myrtales; family Lythraceae; genus Trapa; species Trapa bicornis. The sequence goes on along the minus strand of CM057761.1, from coordinate 7,630,405 downwards.
ACCATTTCTTGAAGGTTTCCTTTCTTCATCTCCTTACACCCTTTCTATATTGGGGCATTTGCCTGCTTTCAATCCTCCATTATCTTAAAATTTCCATTACATCCCTTATTCCTTATTTGAGTAGCTTCCGATTATCAGTGTTATTTCGTGTACTCCACCCTATGCCCAGCCATCCACTCTTTAAGCTCTATTATGCGAGTGTGGATCACAATCCATCTTGATATTAGTGGTTGTTTCTCCTTAACCACTTCTTATTTAGGGATCTTACTTTCCCAAGGTTTTTCGGATGTTTTTTCCTTTATTTTCTTATTATGGGTAGACTACCCATTCTTACTTATTATGACATCTATTGATGTTATCTTTCTACCTACTTGTTCCTTGGGTTTTACTTGCCACAACATCTCTTAATATGCTTCCTTGGGTTTCTTTCATTTTAGCATGCACCTTTATTTGTGAATTTGTCTCCTCACCTCTCGTCACCATGTTCCGTTGATTCTTTATTACATCATGTATCCTTTCTTAGGATTTCCTTATTTGGGAGGATTCTTACCCTTTTCTTCCGAAATTTCTTTTTCATACATCCTTGAAGACACCTTACTTTAAATGATGTCCCAATGCTATTCTTTCATGTTTACCTTTACTCTTGAGATCCTATGGGTACGTCTTTCATACTCCATCGTCATTATCACTCGCACCTCAACATATGTCTAGAGCTTGCATCCACCTAGTTTCAAAATCCCTTAATTACCCTTCGAGAGGTTCATTTTAACCATCTCAAGACTTTATAGTCCCGGTTCTGGCCATTGATTTCTTTTTAAGGATTTTCCTTCGTTCTTCCTTTAAAACTATTTCCTTGGATCACTCAAGCATGCTTTCTTGGTTCCTTCACATTGGCTTGCACTTTATTTGTGAGTTTATCTCTTTTTCCCTTTCTCTTGGTTCCATTATCTCTTTGTTGGGATGCATATGTCTTTTCAAGATTTTCTTCCTCGGTAGGACTATCCCCTTTTTCCTGGTTCTGTGAAATATCTGCCTTTAAATGGCATCCTTTGATTGTCGTCCTTTTCTATTTATCCTTTCTCTTGAAATTTTGTAAGTATATCTTTGGTTCACTATCCTCATCCTTACTCATACCACAATACACGTCCATTTCTTTTAGGGAGAGTTTAAATTTTTCCTTGTTTCAAGATTTCCTGACCATCATGTGAAAGGCTTACCTACTCCTTTCTTGACTTGAATTCTGTCGTTAATTTGGTCATTAGTTCTTTTAAGGATTTCTTTCATCTTTCTTTTCTCCAATATTTGGCCTTTCCACCTCTTCCTTCTTTGCTAGAGTTTACTCTATGACCCTCACGAGATAGTTTGTTACCTATCTCGCCCCTATTTTTCGCCTTATTTAGTTTTCTTGAGGCAGATGTCTCTCTAATCTCCTTGTCCTTAATGATCTTTCCAGTGCCTTTTTTAGGGTGTATTCCTTACTACTTCCCAGTCATCCTTAGGGTGTCGTTCATTCTCTTTGACCATCTCGTTGTCATGGTTTGCTTACTTCTATTATGTTGCTCCGAATTTTGACTTCTCTATATTTTCTAAAGGAAGTTGTACCAAAAATTCTATCACTTTTCCAAACAGGTCAGTCTTGGCATCCGATACATCCTCCCTTCAAGTAGTTTATAATGAAGGGTTGGTTCCTTACACTCCACGTTATGTCCATCTGTCAACCAATGATTCCTTCAAGGTACTTAGTTGTATGCATCTCTCCAGAGTTCCCTTTCCTAGCGTATTCCTTCTCTTCTTCACTCTCATTGTACCATTCCCTAGAGTTTCTAGAGGAACTTTCTTTGTGTTTTCCCCTTATGAGAGGGTTCTAGATATACTTCCCATGTACCTTATCCCTACTCTTGAGGTATCTTTCTCGGTTTGACCTTCTTAAGAAGAAATTTAAATTTTGCATTCACCTCGTCATTTCTTGACCTCTTGGTGAACCGCTTACTTAGCCAGCTCCATGGTTTCGGTCTCCAGTCCTTCGTGACCTTTGAGGAGGTATTGCCCTAAATTTATGAGGTGTGAAACACCCCTTCTTTCCTTACACCCACTATAGTTTATCTTGGTACTTGTCCTTAGTAGGGTTGGGCACTTCTTCAGGTAATGTCTCAATCGTTCATACTTGTAATAGGTTATTCCTTTATATGGATTGTTGTAGTCCCTTCTTTCCTTCGAGTAGGGCATTTCTAGGGTTACTATTGGTTTGGTGCTTTACCGTTCTTAGGTCTGATCACTTTGACATTTTTCTTACTGAATCTCGTTTGCTAAAGGGTCATGGTAAGAGTCCTCCTAGGTTTCCTGATTCATCTCCCATTATTGGGATGTGACTATTCCTTAGTTTCCAGGATAGTGTGGATTTGTTTCATTTTCCTTAGGCCATATTCCTAGTAAGATCACATCCTCAGAATATAGAGTTTTAGAGAATTTGAATATTTTATTAACATGGGAATACAAATGGTTGGGCTCTCAGCCCTATCACAGAAAATGGTCACAAATTAACTAGGGAGCTATGGGATTCTTGATAAGCATCCTCCTTTATACTTATGGTTATGCCATCAATAGGTCCTAGCACCATTCTCCAGGATACTTCCCAATTTGATCTTTCGACATTTCTACCATGTGTCAGGCATTTGGAAGGCTTATAGGGTTGTCTTCCTACGAAGGTAGGGTATTGAGTAGAGCCATTTCAAATTTTCTTGGTTCCTCTCCTAGGAGCCATCTGAAAATGTTAGGATAAATCCTATTAGTTACTATATTTTCTAGCTTGATTATGTATTCGAGGAAACAAGCTCTAATACCACTCTAGTTGTCACGCCCCGACCCGGTTTGGTCGGATCCTCGTGAACAACCCGCCACTCACCCGGTTTATTAAAGGGATTCCCCTTATCCTAAACCGTACAGAGTAAGACGTCCTTTAAACATGCACCTTTTTCCTAGAATAACATAATCAAAATTGCATAACATTTTAAATTCATCATACCTGTCTCACATGCGTCTTAGTTGATGATCTTTAAGGGTAGGCTTTCCAAAATTTCCTAAAAGGGATATAAGAGAGGGGGTGAGTACGACTACTCGGTGAATGGGATTCAAATCTTTTGACTTAAAAAAACCATTTATATGGAGTGTACCAAACTCCTTTCTTTTCAAAAATCCCTTCATTCAAAAATTCGGGTTTTTTCATTATTTCTTAGTTACCACGGTGTGTCATCACCCAACACACATCCTTCATCATGAAGGTTACACACATTCTCAATTCAATATCACTACTGAACCCGCTAGTGGCTTCGGAGCGACTTTTCCTGCTACCCGGATAGAAGCCCGACCGTTTCTACCCTGGGAATGAGTGGATGTACGTGACATCCGACCCTCAATCCCAAAATATTTTCTTCATGTTCATATGAGGATAGAGACCTCATCATGTCCCCACCCCAGTCTCATGCGCTTGGTGCTACTCCAAATTTCGCACAAACACTTGGAACGACGATCTGCCCTTATACTCATTGGGTCGTCCAGGGCCCTTACGACACATCACTACAACTCATGGGTGTCTTGATGATCTGGTACTCATAGTGCACATATTACCATGTAATCTTTGGTGCCACTAGTACAACGGCCCCGACTCTCAACTCAACCCGCAGTTGTTTGTCTTGACTAGTCCGTCGACCTGCCACGTCGGACTGCTGCTAGTTGACTAAGCATGTCGATCCTATCTTGGTACCGTTGCCAAACAATTCACTTATTAAGTTTTATGGCACATATATAATGTTCATGTACGAGCTCTTGCTTGTGCCAACTAGCCTTGGGCCCACTACACGAGATTTTCAAAAACTGGGCATTCTAGCCCTCAAGTTCCAAAACCGAGGCCCCCGACCTATAAGAGCTATTCGAGCTCCGGTCAAGAAGGTCTCCCAAATAGTTTAAGAATTGGCACACAGTCAGGGTAGAACACTTCTGACAAAAATAGGTTTTCACTGTCCATTATACCAACCAGTATAAGGACATCTCCGTTCATAACCGATGGACGGGTTTTCAACTTCCTTCGAGAAAGTCTCATCATACCAACCGAGTATGATCTACTTACAACCGGTAAGTAGTTTTTCCGCATAATTTTCACATCACTTTCTCTAAGTGGTGATGATTAAAATACCACTAAACAATGTGTTTTTATACCTAGGCACTTATCATTCCCAACCGGGTATGATATATTGTAAACCCACTCACAACCAGTAAGTGGTTTAAAATTTTTAAGTTGTGCTCATCATCCCAACCGGGTATGATGTTAGTAAACCCACTCACCAGTTAACGTAATGAATCCCACTAGACCGGTTCTTTGTATTCACACGAGTTTGTCCATGCTGGCGTTCCCGATATTTCGCATTCCTACACGATATGAATATCCTTGTTCATTATCACTCGGCATAATAGCCTTCATTCATTTCCAATGAATGAGAAAACCCAAACTTTTAGTTATTTGCAATTAGGTCCCTAGTTATTTCTCTTTAACTTTAAGTCCCTAATGTCGGTTTTTCCTCAAATTGAGTCCCATAACTTTTAAAATTTATCTTGGGACCTCAATTTATTCAATTTCACCAAAAAGGGGTTTAATTTCCCAAATTTCCAATTTGGTCCGCCAATTTTTCCAAAATTACCATTTTTCCCTTCCTTTACAAAAATGGTAAGTTTTTTCCCAAAAATTCCAAAATTCCTCAATTGGTCCTCCAACATTATTATCATGCCCAATTGACCCTCAATTTCATAAAATTGCATTTTGGTCCTTTGAATTTCGAAAATCCCCAATTTTTCCCAATTTCAACTCCTTAGCACAGCTGATTTTGATTTCATCAAATTGACCAATCAAACACATCTAATTGTCGAAATTGAAGTTAAAATTGAGTTCCTCCATCTTCTTATGATTCAATAGCACTTTGAATCGTAAGTTTTGACATCGGAACGAGCTCAAACGGAGTTTCACCGGAAAATGGACTATAGAGAGAGAAAGCTTCGATTACTCATCGGTGAGGGCACGATGGTCCGAGCTTTCGATTTGGGCAGAAAGCTCTCATCCTGAGTTTCATCCTAGAATCAAGAATCACATCAATTGATTCCGAATTGAGTTAGAATTTCATCATTGAAATTCTGTTGGTTGTCTCTCTAGCACCGACCGAAAATTGCAGTGAGGAGTCGAATTGACTTACCTTTCAGTCCTAATTCGGCCGTGGGAGGGCTTGGTTTGGTCTGAGGAGGGCTCGAAATAGTTGATTTCAGCTTGGCCGAAATAGGGCAAGTTCAGTCCGCCGGAATTGCTTCACTGTTCCATCATGCCGACACTTCTCCAGCGATTCTCGAATTGACTAGAGTCTGGTATTAGATAGTTGTCTCCTTTTGAGGTTAAGAAAAATGTTCAAGCTGAATCTCTAGTTCGAGCTTCACCGGGAAATGGAGCAATAGAGAGAGAGAGAGAGAGAGAAGTGTTCAGGTGTGAGCAAAATGAATGGGGATGACCTCTTTATATAGTTGTAAAATCGTGTATTTGGGAGAGATTTATTACTAATATTAATATTGCCATAAATTATTACTAATTTAATTTTCGTATTAAATTATTTATATTAATTTCAATAATTAAATATATATTAATTTATGACTATTTATGATAAGGCGTACTTTCGCATAAAAAGTTTTTTTGACTGAAATTTTGGGTTACAAAAAAAATCATACTTTGCAAGAGGTCACCCATCCTCACACTACTCTCGAGCAAGCACGCTTAAATTGAACCAATGCAGAAAATTGGGAAGGGAACCAGTCAAGCTTAGTGAGAAAATCGAACCGGTTCACAAATTCGATCAATTGTGAACGGGCAATTTAGGAATTTACAAGTCACAGATGATCCAAAGGGTTCATAAAACCTTGGAAAAGAAACTTAAGACAAATTAGAAGAGAAAAACCAAATTGGTTCAAGTGAATGAGATCCCAAAAGAACTCTGAAGTTAAGCGTGCTTGCTCAAGAGTAGTGCGAGGATGGGTGGCCTCCTAGGAAGTTCGAACTAAAGCTTCGAGTTGAGCATTTTTCTTAACTTCGAAAGGAGAGGTCAGGCTCTTTAGAATCAAGGAGAAGTCAGCTACACGCATGTAGTCTCTGTTTGCTTCGAGGGTCACCGGAGAAACGCCGACATGATGGAATAGTGAAGCAGCACCGACGGACCGAAGTTGCCCTGTTTCAGCCGAGTTAAAATCGGCCATTTCAAGCCCTCCTTAGGCCAAACCAAGCCCTCCCAACATTTCCTTAAACCTCCCATGGCCGAATTAGGACTGAAAGGTAAGCTAATTCGACTCCCCTCTGTAATTTCCCGTCGGTGCTAGAGAGAGAATTGACAGAATTTCGATGATGAAATTCTAACTCAATTCAACATCAATTAATGTGATTCTTGATTCTAAGATGAACCTTAGGACGAGAGCTATCTACCCAGATAGAAAGCTCGGATCGTGCCTTCACCGTTGAGTAATTGAAGCTTTCTCTCTCTACCATTCATTTTTTGGCGAAACTCCATTTAAGCTCGTCCCGGCATTAAAACTTGTAATTCAAATTGCTAAAGAATTGTTTGAACATGTAGAAAGTCCATTTCAACTTCAATTTCAACAATTGGAAACGTTTGATCGGTCAATTTAATAAAATCAAATTCGAATGTGTTAAGAAGTTGGAATTGGGGGAAAAATTGGGGATTTTCAAAAATTCGAAGGACCGAAGTGCAATTTCCTAAAATTGAGGGTCAATTGGGCATGATAAAAATGTTAGAGGGCCAATTGAGGAATTTTAGAATTTTTGGTGTAAAATTTACCATTTTTGTAAAGGAAGGGCAAAATGGTAATTTTGGAAAAGTTGGTTGACCAAATAGGAAATTTGGGAAATTAAACCCCTTTTTTGTGAAATGGAATAAATTAAGTTCCTATGATAAATTTTAAAAGTTTCAGGACTCAATTTGAGGAAAAACCGACATTAGGGACTTAAAGTTAAAGAGAAATAACTTTAGGAACCTAATTGCAAATAAATGAAAGTTTAATTTTCTCATTCATTTGGAATGAATGAAGGCTATTAAGTCGAAGGATAATGAATTGATATGTTCATATCGTGTGGGAACATGAAGTACCGGAAACGCCATCAAGTACAAGCTCGCATGAATACAAAGAACCGATATATTGGAATTCACTGCATTAACGGGTGAGTGGGTTTACTAACGTCATACCGATTGGGATGATGAACATAACTTAAAGTTAAAAACCACTTACTGGTTGTCAGTGGGGTTTTATATCATACCCGGTTTGGGATGATAAGTACCTCGAAATAAAAACCCACTACCAAGTGATATTTTAAACATCACAACTTAGGAAGAGTGATGTGAAAATCATGCGGAAAAACTACTTACTGGTTGTAAGTAGATCATACCCGATTGGTATGATGAAACGTCCTCGAAGGAAGTTGAAAACCCGTTCATCGGTTATGAGCGGAGATGTCCTTATACCCGGTCGGTATAATGGACAGTTGAAAATATATTTTTGTTGGAAGTGCTCTCCTTTGACTGTGTGCCAATGCTTAAATGATTTGGGAGACCTTCTTGAAGGGAGCTCGAATAGCTCTTATAGGTCGGGGGTCTCGGTTTTGGAACTTGGGGGCTATTATGCCCAGTTTTGAAAATCTCGAACAAGTGGGCCATAGGTCAATGGGCACGAGCAGGAGCTCGTAAACAAACATGAGATATGTGCCATAAAACTTTAATAAATGAATTGCTTAGCTATGGTACCAAGATAGGACCGACATATTTAGTCAACTAGGGGCAGTGCGACATTACAGGTCTCTGGACCAGTTAAGAAAAATAGTTGCAGGTTAAGTTGAGAGTCGGGGTCGTTGCACCAGTGGCACCACAGATTATATGGCATAATAAGAAAATACTATTTGTGCATGCACTATGATTATGTGATCATCAAGATGCCCATGAGGGGTAGTGATGCATCCAAAGGCCCTGGACGACCCGGTGAGTATAAGGGCAGTTCGTCGTACCAGGTGACCGTGAGAAATTTGGAGTGGCACTAAGCGCATGAGACCGGGGTGGGAACGGGATGAGGTCTCTGTCCTCATATGGACATGGAGAATTAATTTCGGGATTGAGGGTCGGATGTCACATACATCCACTCATTCTCAGGGTAGAAGTGGACGTACTTCTATCTAGGTGACCAAATGGGGAAGTATCCCGGAGAATGGTGCTAGGACCTATCGATGGCACAACTCTAAGTACAAAGGAAGCCAAGCATGAAGCCATAAACGCCAACAAAGAGGCATATAACCTTACATAGGAGGATGCTTATCAAGAATCCCGTAGCTCCCTAGTTATTTTATGACCATTTTCTGTAATAGGGCAAAATACCCAACATACTGTACTACTCTATTAATTAAGTACTCCCAATTCCTAAAAAACTTGTCTCCCAAAAGGATGTAATCTTGTTAGGAGATGGTCCCAAGAAAAGTAACCAAACAAAACCGCGATTCCCTAGATACCACGGATATCAAGGATAAAGGAATAAATCAAGGAGATTATTATGCAAAGAAGGCATAACAAGAAAACCATCATGGTAAGGAGTGTAGGAGAATTTTGGAGTAACTAAGCAAGGAATAACCTATTATAAAGTACAAAGGAAATAGGACATGAAATGAAGGACTGTCCTACACCACTAGGATTTAGAATAATACTTTCCAAAAATAAACCCCACACAACTATAGGAAATCCGAAAGGATACCATCCCAAGAAATACAACTCCTGCTTGTAATTTCAACCACACACAGGAGGAAACTTTTCAAGATCACAACAAAGTGGCAGGAAGGAAAAAGAGCTAAAGGTAGGACCTCGATAAAACTATAAACATAACAAAAGGTAGCTGAAGAAAACTCTCCTGTAAACCTCGCCCTTTTGAGCTAAGGAAAATTGGGAAGGGAACCGGTCAAACCGAGTGAGAAAACCGAACTGGTTCACAAACCCGATCAATTGTGAATGGGTAATTTAGGAAATTACAACTTCCAAGTGATCCAAAGGGTTCATTAAACCTTGGAAAAGAAACTTAAGACAAATTAGAAAATAAAAACAAAATTAGATCAGGTGAACTAAATGTCTTAAGAACTTTAAAGTTAAGCGTGCTTGCTCGAGAGTACTGTGATAGCTTATCATAAATAGCCATAAATTAATATATATTTAATTATTGTAATTAATACCAATAATTTAATACCCAAATTAAATTATTGGAATTAATACAAATAATTTAATACAAAAATTAAATTATTGGAATTAATACAAATAATTTAATACAAAAATTAAATTATTGGAATTAATACAAATAATTTAATACCGAAATTAAATTATTGGTATTAATACCAATAATTTATGGCAATATTAATACTAGTAATAAATATCTTTCATTTAATACATGGTTTTATACCTATATAAAGAGGTCATACCCATTCATTCTCCTCACACCCGAACACCTCTCTCTCTCTCTACTGCTCCATTTCCCAATGAAGCTCGAACTAGATCTTCGACTTAAACAAAGGTTGAACTCTTTAGAACCGAGGAGAAGATAGCTATCTGGTAGCAAACTCCAGTCAATCCGAGAATCGTTGGAGAAGCGCCGACATGATGGAATACTGAAGTAGCTCTAGCGGACCGAAGCTGCCCTATTTCGACCAAGCTGAAATTGGCCATTTCGAGCCCTCCTCAGACCAAACCAAGCCCTCCCAACACTTCCTCAGCCCTCCCACGGCCAAATTAGGACTGAAAGGTAAGCCAATTCGGCTACACTCTACAATTTCATGTCGGTATTAGAGAGAGAACCAGTAGAATTTCAATAATGAAATTATAACTCAATTCGGCATCAATTGATGCGATTCTTGATTCTAGGATGATCCTCAAGATGAGAGCTATCTTCCTAGATTAAAAGCTCGAACTATCGTGCCCTCACTGGTGAGAAATCGACGCTTTCTCTCTCCACAATCTATTTTCCAGCAAAGCTCCGTTTGAGCTCGTTCCAACGTTAAAATCTGTGATTTCAAAGTTTCTTAGAATCTTATGAACATGTAGAAACTCAATTTCAACTCCAACTTCAACAATTAGAGGTGTTTGATCGATCAATTTGATGAAATCAAATTTGATAGTGTTGAATAGTTGAAATTGGGGGAAAATTGGGCGAAATTTGGGGATTTTCGAAATTCAAATGGCCAAAATGCAATTTTATGAAATTGAGGGTCAATTGGGCATGAAAATAATGTTGGAGGATCAATTGAGAAATTTTGGAATTTTTGGGGCAAAACTTACCATTTTTGTAAAGGAAGGGCAAAATGGTAATTTTAGAAAAATTGGGGGACCAAATTGGAAATTTTGGAAATTAAACGCCTTTTTTGTGAAATTGAATAAATTAAAGTACCAAGATAAATTTTAAAAGTTATGGGACTCATTTTGAGGAAAAACCGAGATTTGGGACTTAAAGTTAAAGAGAAATAACTTTAGGGACCTAATTGAAAATAACTAAAAGCTTGGGTTTTCTCATTCATTGGAAATGAATGAAGGCTATTATGCCGAGTAATAATGAACAAGGATTTTCATATCGTGTAGGAACGCGAAATACTGGGAACGCTAGCATGGACGAGCTCGCGTAAATACAAAGAACCAGTCAAATGGAATTCACTGCGTTAACGGGTGAGTGGGTTTACTAACATCATACCCGGTTGGGATGATGAGCACAACTTACAGATAAAAACCACTTACCGGTTGTGAGTGGAAATTTTATATCATACCCGGTAGGGGATGATAAGTACCTCGGTATAAAAACCCACTGTTTAGTGGTATTTTAATTATCACCACTTAGAGAAAGTGATATAAAAATTATGTGAAAAAACTACTTACCGGTTGTAAGTAAATCATACCCGGTTGGTATGATGAGACTTCCTCAAAGGAAGTTGAAAACTCGTTCATCAGTTATGAACGGAGATGTCCTTATACCGGTTGGTATAATGGACAGTGAAAACCTATTTTGTCGAAAGTGTTCTCCCCTGATTGTGTGCCAACGCTTAAACTATTTGGGAGACCTTCTTGACGGGAGCTCGAATAGCTCTTATAGGCTGGGGGCCTCGATTTTGGAACTTGAGTGCTAGAATGCCCAGTTTTTTTGAAAATCTTGTACAGTGGGCCCAAGGCCAGTTGGCACGAGCAGGAGCACGTAAACGAACATGATATATGTGCCATAAAACTTAATAAGTGAATTTTTTGGCCATGGTACCAAGATAGGATCGACATGCTCAGTCAACTAGTGGTAGTGCGACATGACAGGTCGACAGACTAGTCAAGACAAACAACTGTGGGTTGAGTTAAGTGTTGGGGCCGTTGGACTAGTGGCACCACAGATTACATGGCAATATGAGAAAACATTGTTTGTGCATGCACTGTGAGTACGTGACCATCAAGACGCCCATGAGGGGTAGTGATGCATCCTAAGGGCATTGGATGACCTGGTGGCTATAAGGGCAATTCGTCGTTCCAGGTGTCTGTGGGAAATCTGGAGTAGCACCAAGCGCATGAGACTGGGGTGGGGACAGGATGAGGTCTCTGTCCTCATACGGACACAAAGAAGTGATTTTAGGATTGTGGGTCAGATGTCACGTACATCCACTCATTCCGAGGGTAGAAGTGGTCGTACTTCTATCCGGGTGGTAGGAAAAGTCGCTCCGAAGCCACTAGCAGGTTCGGTAGTGATACTGACTTGTGAATGTGTGTAACCTTCATAATGAAGGATGTGTGTTGGGTGATGACACACCATGGTAAATAAGAAATAATGGAAAAACCCAAAGAAAATAAATGACAGCCTAAGGAAGACCGGGAGGTAGAAAGGACTACACCCTAAAAAGGTCAATGAGATGGATGTTAGGGACAGGAGTACTCGAGAAACAACTGCCCTAAGAAACTTAGACCAAAGGAATGGTGGAGCCGAGGCAGTTAATGAACTAATACATGGGAAAACCATAATTTGAGTTCTAACAAAAAAGAGAGGAGCAGAAAGGCCAAATACTCGGAAAAAGAAGGATGAAAAAAATCCTTAAAAGGACTAAAGGCCAAATTAACGACTAAACTCAAGCCAAGAAAAGAATAAGCAAGCCTCTCACATGATTGTCAAGAAATCTTGAAACAAGGAAGCTTTAAATGTTCCATAAGGAAATACACTATGAAAGCAAACTTTGGAGGGATGCATACGATTAACTACCCTTGAAGGAATTATTGATGGGCGGATGGACATAATGTGGAGTGCAAGGAACCAACCCTTAATTAAGAAATGTTTCAAAGGAAGGAAGTATAGTGATGGCCTAGTGTGACCTGTTTGGAGAGAACAGGAAAACCAAATAATAATTCCAGGAGAACCAAGTAGAAAGAAGAAACTAGTAGCAATGGGACAACCAAAGAGAATAAACAAAACCCTAAGAAAGGCTAAAATGTAGTAAAGACTACACTCTATGAAGGACAATAGGATGGGCATGAAGAACAAGTGATATAGCTACCCAGACGATTGGACCAGAAAAATAGAAAGAAAAAGACAGTTAAGGAACTAGTATTCTAGAGAACCATGGATTTAAACCATGACAAAGAAGGGAGAAGTGAAAAGGCTAAAATGTTGAAAAAAAATGGAGAAAGGAAATCCTTAAAGAAATCAATGACTAAGACCAGATTTACTATCAAAAGGCCATGATATGGTAAAGTGAGCCTCTCGAAGGAGATCAAGTGATTTTGACACTAGGTGGATGTGAGCTCTCCCTAAGGAAGATATAGACATGTACTGGGGTACAAGTGATAATGAGGATGGAGTACGAAAGACGTACCCATAGGATCTCAAGAGTAAAGGTAAACATGAAAGAATAGCATCAAGGGACATCATTTAAAGTAAGGTGTCTTCAAGATGAATGAAAAAGAAATTACAAGAGAAAAGGGTAAGAATCCTCCCAAATAAATAAATCTTGAGAAATGATACATGACCTAATAAAGAAGAAATGGAACCAGGTGACAAGAGGCAAGGAGATGAATTTGCAAATAAAATGCATGCTAAGGTGAAAGAAATGCAAGGAAGCATATTAAGATAATCTAAGGAGTAGTTAAACTCAAGAAAATGGTAAGTAGGAAGTTGGCATCAAGAGATGTTGTGACAAGTAAGAATGAGTGAACTATCCATAATAAGGTAATGAAGGAAAGAACGTCCGAGAAATATTGGGAAAGTGAACCCTCCAAATAAGATGTGGTTAAGGAGGGATAACCACAATTGGTAAGACAAGTCATAGTCCACACGTGCATACGAAGCTTAAAGAGTGGATGGCTGAGCATAGTGTGAAGTGTATGGAATAAGACTGAAAATTTAAAGTATCTCTAGTAAAGAATAAGGGATGAGACAAAAGTTGTGGATAAAGAAGATTCCCATATGGGCAAATGCCCTAACATAGATAGGGGTGCGAAGAAAGGGAAAAAGAACCATACAATGAATGATAAGGAGGTTGAGCATGTAACTCCTAAGATGGAAATCTCTATTGTAAGGGACATAGTAGAGAACAAAACCGGAAGGAGGGAACCTTCCCAAGCAAAGTAATCGACACATAGATCGAAAGCAATTATTGTAGAATGAAGAATCATGAAGTGATTACGAGTAAGTAAAAGTGGATTAAGGAAAAAGGAAAAACCCTTGAATAAGGAATGCCAAGGACTTAAGAAGGAAAGAATCCCAGTTTGTTGGTAAACTATTGGGGAACCAAATAATTGGCACTAGAAAGACCCAATAAAGAAGTTAGGAAAGGACGAGTGGGTAAGGAAAACTGACACGGTTATGTAAGACATGTTGTCAAGATATGAATGAGAATTGGGTAACAGTAAAGGTAGCTAATGAATACTACCGGATGAAAGGAGGAATAAAATTATACAGTCCCTAGAAGGCTGGAAAGTTGGAAATAACCCTAAAAAAGGTGTTATAGGAATCTGATGGACAGAGACATGTTCAGAACTATGTCATGTCGTAAGGGAGATATAAGCACCAACAGTCCTAAGTAAAATGTAACTCGAGTAAGAACGAGTCAGTTGGTAAACATAACGAGGTCAAACATAAATTTGACCGAAGTTGTAATCAATGACAGATGAAGGATAGGTCAAATTGGGATGAAAGAATAATAACACAGAAACATGTGAAAACAAGTATGTAATGCTTGAAAGAACGTCGAGCTAGGGGTTTCAACGATGAAGAGAATAACTAGACAAAGGAACAATTGGGCACCTTGGAACTTCCAATCTTGAAATCTTGAGTAAAATCCCCAAAAGGAAGAACCTTACCCTAAATAAAGGGAGATGTGAACCTAAGAATATACATTAGGATTAATGAGCCAGACATGCCTCGTTATTATAACTCAATGGAAGGAGTAAGCATGATAAATGAAAAGAAATTCCTTAGATAAATGATTACGGGGACTAAGCGAAAGAGCAATAAAAGTGTTAGCATGTCAAGAAAACCTAAGTTGACATTAAGGGAAATTATTCCCAATGTGGAATATATTGGTTAAGTTTTGGGGACAAAACTCCTAAAAGGAGGGGAGAGTTGTAAAACCCGCTCTTTTGAGTTAAGGAAAACCGGGAAAAGAACTGGTCAAATCGAGTGAGAAATACCAGACCAATTCACAAACCCAACCATTTGAGGGTTCATAAAACCTTGGAAAATAACCTTAAGACAAATTAGAAGAGAAAAACCAAATTGCTTCAAGTGAACGAGATCCCAAAAGAACTCTAAATCTCATGGGAAGTATGTTTTTTTGTAACCCGAAATTTTGGTAAAAAAATTTTATGCGACGCCCTATTATAAATAGCCATAAATTAATATATATATTTAATTATTATAATTAATACCAATAATTTAATACCTAAATTAAATTATTGGAATTAATATCAATAATTTATGGCAATATTAATACTAGTAATAAATCTGCCCCATTTAATACACAATTTTACAGCTATATAAAGAGCCCATCCCCATTCATTCTCCTCTCTATTGCTCAATTTCCCGGTGAAGCACGAACCAGAGCTTCAACTTGAGCATTTTTCTTAACCATGTAAGGAGAGGTCAGGCTCTTTAGAACTAGGGAGAACTCAGCTACACGCATATAGTCTCTGTTTGCTCCTAGGGTTGCCGGAGAAACACCGGCATGATGGAACAATGAAGCAGCTCCGGCAGACCGAAGTTGCCCTATTTCGGCCGAGTTGAAATCGGCCATTGCAAGCCCTTCTTAGGCCAAACCAAGCCCTCCCAACACTTACTCAGCCCTCCCACAATCGAATTAGGACTGAAAGGTAAGCCAATTCGGCTCCACTCTGCAATTTCTGACTAGTGCTAGAGAGAGAACCGACAGAATTTCGATGATAAAATTTTAACTCAATTCGGCATCAATTGATACGATTATTGATTTTAGGATGAACCTCAGGATAAAAGCTATCTGCCCAAATTGATAGATCGGACCACCGTGCCCTCACCAGTGAGTAATTGAAGCTTTCTCTCTCTACAGTTCATTTTCCGACGAATCTCTGTTTGAGCTCGTCCCGGCATTAAAACTTGCAATTTAAATTGCTAAAGAATTGTATGAAGATGTACAAACTCAATTTCAACTTCAATTTCAACAATTAGAAGCGTTTGATCGATCAATTTGATGAAATCAAATTCGGTTGTGTTAAGAAGTTGGAATTAGGGGAAAAATTGGAGATTTTCAAAAATTCAAAGGACTAAAATGCAATTTCCTAAAATTGAGGGTCAATTGGGCATAATAAAAATGTTAGAGGGCCAATTGAGGAATTTTAGAATTTATGGAGTAAAATTTACCATTTTTGTAAAGGAAGGGCAAAATGGTAATTTTGGAAAAGTTGGGGGACCAAATTGGAAATTGGGGTAATTAAACCCCTTTTTGTGAAATTGAATAAATTAAGGTATTATGATAAATTTTAAAATTTTTGTGACTCAATTTGAGGAAAAACCAGAATTATGAACTTAAAGTTAAAGAGAAATAACTTTAGGGACCTAACTGCAAATAAATGAAAGTTTGATTTTCTCATTCATTTGGAATGAATGAAGGCTATTAGGCCGAAGGATAATGAAATAAGATGTTCATATTGTGTAGGAACACTAATTACCAGGAACGCCAACAAGGACAAGCTCACTTGAATAAAAAGAACCGATCTAGTGGAATACACTACATTAACTGGTGAGTGGGTTTACTAATGTTATACCTAGTTGGGATGATTAGCACAACTTAAAGTTAAAAACCACTTACCAGTTATGAGTGGGATTTTATATCTTACCCGGTTGGGGATAATAAGTACCTCGAAATGAAAAACCACTACCAAGTGGTATATTAAACATCACAACTTAGAGGAGTGATGTGAAAATCATGCGAAAAAACTACTTACTAGTTGTAAGTAGATCATACTCGGTTGGTATGATGAAACTTTCTCGAAGGAAGTTGAAAACCCGTTCATCGGTTATGAGCGGAGATGTCCTTATACCCGATCAGTATAATGCACAGTTGAAAATATATTTTTGTTGGAAGTGTTCTCCCCTGACTGTGTGCCAATGCTTAAACGATTTGGGAGACCTTCTTAATGGGAGCTCGAATAGCTCTTATAGGTCAGGGGCCTCGGTTTTGGAACTTAGGGCTATTATGCCCGATTTTGAAAATCTCAAACAAGTGGGCTATAAGCTAGTGGGCACGAGTAGGAGCCCGTAATCAAACATGAGATATGTGCCATAAAACTTTAATAAATGAATTGTTTGGCCATAGTACCAAGACAAGACCGACCGACATATTCAGTCAACTAGCAGCAGTGGGACATGACAGGTCTCTGGACCAGTCAAGACAAATAGCTGGAGGTTGAGTTGAGAGTCGGAGCCGTTGGACTAGTGGCACCACAGATTATATGGCATGATAAGAAAATACTATTTGTGCATGCACTATAATTACGGGGTCATCAAGACGCCCATGAGGAGTAGTGATGCATCCTAAGGGCCCTGGACGACCCGTTGAGTATAAGGGCAGTTCATCATACCAGGTGACCGTGCAAAATTTGGAGTAGCACTAAGTGCATGAGACCGGGGTGGGGATGGGATGAGGTCTCTGTCCTCATATAGACACGGAGAATTGATTTCAGGATTGAGGGTCAGATATCACGTACATCCACTCATTCACAGGGTAGAAGTGGATGTAGTTCTATCTAGGTGGCAGGTAAAGTTGCTCTGAAGCCACAAGTGGGTTCAATGGTCATGTTAGCCTGCAAATGTGTGTTTAACCTTCAAGATGAAGGTTGTGTGTTGGGTGATGACACACTGTGATTAAATAAGGAAATGGTAATAAAACCCGAGATTTTAAATGAAAAGATTTTTGAAAGAAAGGCGCCTGGCACACTCCAATACAATTCTTTTCCTCAAAGTGAATTTTTGAAAACACATTCACTGAGTAGTTGTACTCACCCACTCCCTTATATCCCTTTCAGGAAATTCCAAAAAGCTTACCCTTAAAGACCATCAAGTAACACGCCTGTGAGATAGGTATGATAAATTTGAAATATTATACAGTTTTGATTTATATTATTCTAGGAAAAGGTGTATGTTTAAAGAACGCCTTACTCTTTATGATTTATAATAAGGGGAAACCCTTTAATAAACCGGGTGAGTGGCGGGTTGTTCATGGGGATCCGACCAAACCGGGTCGAGGCGTGACAGAAGATGTCATGTGCCATGGTCAATGGAGGGCTAGATTCGGTCAGCGGCCATGTCGGTTTAATCTACCAATGAGAAGTCACCACGTGTTCGGTTAACAGGTCAATGAGTGACTCGAATTTTGAGAAAGCAATCGCGTCAGCGAAACCAGCCAATCACAACATGACATATTTTAGTTCCCTAGAATACTGAGGAAATCCTCCACCTTCCTACATACTCCATTCAGCTCGAAGGTCATCGGAGAAGCTCCAATCAAGCTGCACATAACATTCACTTTGGCGATGTAATTCGGGTAAAAGCTTTTGAGATAAATTTTGGCCACCGCCAACTCTTTGAGATCAGACCGACCCTCCCACGACTCTTCCCGACTGAACCTCGACCTCCTTGAACCTTAGTAGTAAGCTAATTCCATCTCCATTCGTCTGAATAGTGAATTTAAAGAGTAAAAATACTAGCCACCCATACTCAGAGCTCTGATAATCGCCCCTACATCGGTAAGAAAATGAAGCTTTCTTTATCTAGAAAAAATTTCCGACGAAGCTCCGTTTGAGCTCGATTTTGGGTTAAATGAAGTGATTCAAAGCTTAGAATGCTAATAGGAAGATGAAGAATATGATTAGTGGCATCTTAGTAAGAAATTAACAAGGTTTAGATTATCAATTTGATGAATTGAAGATTCAGGGGCTAAAGTACAATTTTGATAAAATTGAGCAAATGGGAAATTTTCAAAAACAGTTATGTCTATTTTAAATTACTTAGTTTTGTACAATACTATTTCAGGAAAAACACATGTAAAAAAGGACATCTTACTTCTCGTAGTTTAGAAAAGGGAAAACCTTTGATAGACCACTAGAGTGGCGAGTTGTTTATAGGGATCCAACCAAACCGGGTTGGGACATGATAGAACCTCCATAACTTCATTTTTAATTATTTTCTTCTCAGATGTTATAGTCGTAAATTGTACTACTTTCTACTACAAATTAGATTATTTTGTAGGTACGGGTCAAGTTATAGGCGAGGAAGACAATCACACATACATGTGGGTGTGCCTCGCACCTTGCATGTGCAGTGTGTGCATACGTCCGATACAACACGCCACCCCATTCGCACCGTAGTGAACTAACTTTTGTTAAATAAATTAGTTAGTTTAATAGTTTGGGTAGTTCATCCCAATTTAATCGATTATTTACCCAATTTATTTTTAAAATTTTTTTTTGTTTAATTCTCTATAATTTGGATTCAATAATAACCATTTCTAATTTATATCACCCCTTATAATAACCCATAAAATGCAGAAATTATAATTCCATTAATTTTAAAATATTTGTTCTAATAATTTTTATAATATTCTCCTAATTGCAAGCTTAATATTTAATATTTTATGTAGATGAATTGAATTTTATTTAGTTGGATGTGTGGATTATAATAATGGATACGTGATAATAATACTCGTGCGATATTCCCAACACATTTATTTTACATAGTTTTGAGTACTATACTTTTTCTGCCCAAAACTATGTGATTTTTTGGATATATTTGATGGGTAATTTTGATGGGCCTTTGATGGGCTTAAAATCTGAAAGGTCAGTATTTCTGATCTTTAAAATCTCAAAGCTGCTGTGTTATTCCCCTGAAACCCTAACAACCAACACATCCACAGAGGGAGAAGGAGAGAGCGAGGGAGCTAAAATGGTGAAGTTCTTGAAGCCAAATAAGGCTGTGATCGTTCTCCAGGGTCGCTACGCTGGAAGGAAGGCGGTGATCGTCCGCTCTTTCGACGACGGCACGAGGGACCGGCCGTACGGCCACTGCCTGGTGGCCGGGATTAAGAAGTACCCAAGTAAGGTGATCAGGAAGGATTCGACGAAGAAGGCGGCCAGGAAGTCACGCGTTAAGTGCTTTGTTAAGCTCGTTAACTATCGCCACCTGATGCCCACCCGGTACACTCTCGACGTCGATCTCAAAGACGTCGTCAGCGGCGACTGCCTGCAGAGCAAGGATAAGAAGGTGAGCGCGGCAAGGGAGACGAAGAAGCGCTTTGAGGAGCGCTTCAAAACCGGAAAGAATAAATGGTTTTTCACTAAGCTCAGGTTTTGAGATCTTAGATGGGAAATGTATGTTTTGGAGAATTTAGTCCCCCTTGTCAACCGTATTCCTGTCATATCTATTGCCTTTTACTGTTCAAAGATTTGGATATGTTTGAAAATTTTATTCCTTGATGCAGTATTAACGGACTGTTTTTTCGTAGTTATATTGTGTTCGGATTTTCCCACATTTCGTTGGATGTGCCTCTGGGTAAATGAGATTTTGCCTTGCCTTTTATTTTGATTGTTTCCATTGATGAATCCGCATCTTTCTTTATCTGAGCCATCTTATCCAGTACCATACTGATGTATTCTAGGGTGGGATGGAGAGAAAAATCCGGTTTTTATGTTGAAAATGAAATACTCTTTGTTAGGAGATGTAATAATTGCAATAGACTTAAAATGTCTCTGAAATACAGGTGGTGTGCACATTGTACTGGAACAAATAGTTCAAGGGTTGATTCTAGTGCTTAGTCACTTTAGTATATGATGAGGTTTTTGGTGAATATCTGATGTGTCATTAAACGATCTTTTCTTTCGCTTTTGTTGTTGAATTTCTGGTTGAGTGAATTATCTGTGTTAGCAAGTCCATTATCTTTGAACGACTATTGACGACTTCTGCATGCTGATAATGCGTTTTTCTTGCTTATTTATATGTACACCCCCCAGTCCAGAAAACAGTTTGAAATTGTAACCTTTCTTCATATATTGAGGAGACAGCTGATTTCAGGTTAATCTGATACCATAGTCCATTTAAAGTTAGTGTTTGATCTTGTGCTTGTGTTGGTGATTTCTTTGATTTGTTGGGTGGCTGTTTTATATCTGAAATATTTGTTATGACTAGTATCTCTAGTTATATATTGTTTGGATTCCACATATAGCAGAAGTTGACATAGTAAATTGTATCCTGGTTTTACTTGGTACATCCATAATCTAGTTTGTTGTTAACCCTTGGCATATGAGCTGAAGGCTTTGGTGTCATTCTTGTTTGCATCTTTGAGGCACGCATCTGAAATCTTGTTTACATTTCACACATGCCTTTAATAATTAAAGAAAGACTAGAATGTTTTAGTTGGTATATCCAGTATTTTTTTTGTTTAATCCTTCCTTTTAGTGTAAGGTTGAAGGTTTTGGTTTGCATCTTATTGCATTTTTTTACCACATCTGAAATCTTATTTACATTTACCTGCCTTTTAATTCTGAGCGTGTGTGATGCTTAAACATCATCTTTACTGTGATCGTGTGAACGAACTCTTTGTTGCTAGTTTAGTGAGAGCCTGGGATCTGAAAATCATAGTGAGAACGTAGAGATAGTTGAGCAAGCCCTAGGAGATGGCCCAATAAATTAGTCACTGCAATATATAATTTAATCCTCAAATATTACTAGTAATCTATGTTTAAGGTTATGCCATGTGCCAACTGAGATGCTAGGGATTAGAGTTCTATTGTATACTTTAATTGTGATTTATATTTCACTTCCTTAATTGATTGATAAAATTCATAATTGCGCTATGATTGCAAAATTTTATTTGCCTTCCATGTTGAAAAATATTTTTATTTCATAAATTGAGTGCAAAAATATTTTTGTTTTTTGATTAAGATATTTCATCATAAATTAAATATTGATAATTTATTATACCTTAATATTTTTTAATCATTTTTATAATATTGATCATCACAAATAAGAAATATGTATGATTTTTATGGGACTATGTGTAAACCATTACTATCAAACAAATATGTTTATATTGATTGAATGATGTTCTGTTCCCCAGGTTCAATGTGAGCCCTCATGTTTGAGAGAATGACATGAATTTGAATACTAAGGTTACATAAAATCATCCTACTAATTATCAATCAAACTGTTTACATTATCATGTCATCATAAATTATTCAGCATAAGTGCGTTTAAATAAAATTCATGATTATTAACTAGCATTATAGTACTATTGATCCCCTATTAATTAGTTGTTCCAATTTAAATAGTCTTTGATAAGATTACTTTGAAAATATTTTTAAAATATGATATGATATGAAATTTGAAACTTTGAGTGATTTTTAAATGACAAAAGTAGAACTATTAAAAATTAGATAAAGTATAAAAAATTGCACAATGAGAATTATGGCACACTTAATTGGGAGAAACCACTACTTGACTCGACCTCTTAACTGCACATAATAACATTAACAAAGTATTAACTTACCTGGCATACCTTGCAATGTATACTACAACTCTATAATACATGTATAACTCACATGATAAATCAATGATTGAGTTATTCAAAGCATTTAGTAATAGGTAGAGTTTCTTCCACTTCTACCCATTTTCATTCCAAGTGGTTATGAATCTAACCCACTCATAAATGCAAATGGCTCTCCTTGCCATTTCCCATCGGGGCTATATAACCCACATATGCAAATTTAGAGTTGGTCTCAAATGAGACATTGCAATTTAATTTCACCACATCCGCGGTGATCTCTAGCTGGAGTATCCTTTTATATACTTTGAACTCCTCAATACAGAATAATCATATTCAAGATTTCCGTATCATTATATCATTCTTGGGAGCAACACACCCTACTAAACCTTTATTCCCCTTTCTAAATTAACCAAGTATATGCTATCATACTAACAATATGCTTTCTGTGATTTCTTACAAGATTATTAGCTCTGTACAAGAGTATAATAATTTTGATAGAGATAAATGATAACAATGATATATAAGCAAGTCACACAAAAAATCGTATAAGCTTAGTTCAACATATGGTCTACTTTCTAACCCTAAACACACACTATATACTCCATATTCATGCCCAAATTTTCCCAAGTATAGTATGGGATGAGGGACATACATGTGTGTGATACCTATTTATGTTTAAAAGAAATGCATGTCATTTTTACTATCATCTTACCTCATTTTTACTATCATCTTACCTGTAATTTATTATGGGTACTTGCATTACATCCCCCACCCGATTTTTAGATCAAACTTATAAACAATTCGTTATATTATTTTGATATTATAATAGTATACACAAATATTATTATAGAATTGATAGTATTAAAGGCTAATAATATGAATATATATATATATATTAGTAAAATATTTTTTAAAATGTCAACTTTGAGAAAATATAAAAAATACCGAAAAATATGTGTACAAAATATTTATAAACATTTTATACCTTTAATTAACTAGTTTTGTTTTTCATTATTACCATCACACTTTTTTTATATTTCGATTTTTTTTATAATAATATTAAAGTAGATGGAGGAGAGTAAAATTAATTGACATGATAACCATTTTTAATTTGTAAAATAAGCTTTAAATCTTTTCTCATTTACAAATACTTAAGGATTCAAGCTTTCCGCTCAAGTTTTAAAAACTTAAGCTTGTATTTTATTTAAACTTAAATGTTATAATTTTATAAATGCAGAATATTTTAAAAGTTTACCTAACACAAGTTTTTCAATAATAATATTTAGCCCTAAAAAAACTTTAAAAAACCCACTCTTTTATAAAATGTGGGGTTAACCCATTTCCATATACAAAGGGTTCGACCCATTTCTCATTTGGTGGACAATATACTAAACTCATATTTTTATAAAAAATTTAAAAAATTTATCTCATATAAAACTTATTTTTTGTAAAATATTTTATAAAACATGCTCAACATATTATCATACAATATTATATAATACTAGAAATTATAGTAATCGTTTATTCGAAACTTATTCGTATCATAATAATTCTGGAATATTTATAATTCTATTACATGGTTGATTATTTATTTGATTTCTATAATATTATATGTAGTAATTATAATTTGAATTATATGGTATATATATATATATTATATGATATCATAATTTTTTTCAAAATTATAATTTTATCCACCACACCCAAGTTTTAGAATTAAACGTACAATTCTATCAAATAGTTAAGGGAAATCCAATACTAAAATTAATTACAAATCTCTTAGCATACAAAAGTACGAGTCTGATACTTGGAAAGGCCACCATAATTGTCATGGTGTCCAAACTCATCTCTTTCAGATTACTTCAAGGTCTGACTCCATATATAAAATTATATATTTTTTAATTTAGTCAAATTTTAACATTAGGCACAAACTAATGATAACTTCTTATTTTCGTGTAATTTTCTGAAATGTATT
The DNA here is from genome assembly GCA_030064425.1 of Trapa bicornis. Taxonomy (NCBI): domain Eukaryota; kingdom Viridiplantae; phylum Streptophyta; class Magnoliopsida; order Myrtales; family Lythraceae; genus Trapa; species Trapa bicornis. Next base: position 7,606,298 of record CM057761.1, on the reverse strand, counting down.
TCACTAACGAGATCCAAAGTACAATTCATATTTCATTCATACTAGGCTCATGTATAAAAATGATAGAAACTTCTTCCTATTATAAGGGTTGATATTATTTCCTATAAAAATGTTCACTTAGACCTTTACCTAACTTCTTCTACTGGGATTCCAAAATTATTATATGGTTCTTCTCATCTCTACATTTGAGCATGATGATAAGTTCTTTCTTTTGGATTTTTTATTTCTCGAGATTCCTCTAAACCATGCTATTTATTAGAGTCATTGTTTGTTGCAAGTATTACTAGGGGCTTGTGCGAAAGTAGTCCTAATAGGGTAGTCGTTTTACGAACACTAGGGCATTCACAATTAAAATGTCAAAGCTAGCATTCACAATTAAAATGTCAAAGCTACCCACATACATAACAGGTTAAGGCTCGAAAATTTCCTTGGTGTGCCTTCCGTATTTTTTTTTACAGTTGTATGGCTTGTTACCCCTTTTCTCCGAGGATTATCTATTCCTCAAAAGTCCTTTCTCTCTCATCCTTAAAAAAAAAGGATAGACGTACTCTAATGGTGGCCATGCGGTAGATATCCAACTTCCTAGTTTTACTACTACTATGGGTGGGTAATTCTACTTTACTTTTCTCCTATTTTTCAACATAACCTGCAGCCTGTTGTAGTATATAGGATATGCTTGCACTTATATGTAAAGCTGATCATGACTGCTAGATTAGTGGGTCACCCAAAAATGTCCATATAACACTCAATTTCAAGAGATATCCCTCCTAGTAATATATGATATATATCCTTGGAATTGGCATAATCTGGTACCAATATCCAATAGTATTGAATGCTTTTCCGTACTCGATCACATACCCTAGGCTTGTCGTAATTGGAGAAACTCATGCTCCTTATCATTTATTAGATATGTAGACTAATATTCCTCTGTGAACTTGGCCCCATTAGTTTAGAAATAAAAAACCCCCTAGTCTGTCTCAATTTTGTCTTTAGGTTTCTCCCGATATATTGTTATGCCTGAACGTATTCACGGGCCATCTATTAGTAGTGTAGTTTCCTAGCATAATGTTGACTCTTCTCAAACTTTTCCTGTTGTACATTGACTAAAAAATCTTCAGTTAGACCCGATCGAGTCCCACTAAATCTAGAGGTTTAGGGGTTTAGGTCAAGGTCTAGGAGAATAGACTCAACGACCCAATGGTCGGGTACGTGTCCAAGGGATGGACATAGTGATCGGGTTTGGGCCCATGAGTACAGACCCGACAAACCCGATGAAGTTGCCCTTTTTTCACTTGAGAATTACCCAAATTTTATTTTGGTATCAATGAGATTTTAATAAGCAACATAAATCTAACAATAAGAAATTTTTACCAATGAAATCGAGATAAATTATGTTATATATTCAAAATATAAATATTATATTATAAAAGTTGATTAGATGGAAAATTTAAAATTTAAAATTTTAGGCAAGAAATTTCATACGGATAGGGTTTTTAAATTTCCCATAAAAAACTTATTTATGTTAAAATATTTTTATTTTAAATAAATAATAAAATTAATAATAGCTTATTTGGTAGAGTATCGATGTAATTATTAATTTGGTTATTATAGGTTTGAATCCACTCATTAACATAATATATATTTTAGTTATCGAGTTTGATCGGACTCGACTGGACTCGAACAGGTTTGACAGGATGTCACGCCCCGACTCGGTTTGAACGTTTGGAACCTGCGAACAATTCACCACCCCTCTTTATGCTAAAATAGTATTATCTACCATGATAGTCCAAACATTAGAAAAAATCGAAACATAAATATTTTCCAAGATAAAATTTACAAAACTAACTCAATAACACATAACATTTTCTTTGTTCCTTGGTTGAGTAGTTGAGATATCTTTTGTCTTGATGGTTCAAAGATTTCCTAAAGGGGAATTAGGGGAGCGAGTGAGTTTGATAACTCAGTGAGCAAATATCAAGGCAATGCTTTTAAATTGTGCAAAGTTCCAAAGAGAGATGGTTCATACATCATTAGATTCACACAATATTTTGAGTTTGTATTAGACAAACAATCAATACACTAAATACCCTTTTTCTCATAAAAAGGGATCAATTATTTACATAGAAGACATCCTGACTATCCTACTATAGTCCGAAACACCTTTACCAACCACCTTGGTGAGAGGCTATAACCTCTACCACATTGGTGCAAGGCTACAACCTCGATCATTAGTTTGTGTGAGCACCATTGCCCAACCCCAACCTTTTCTGATGAATTGGTCCACTATTAGAGGGACGGAACCTCTCCTACTTCCCCTCGGTTTTAATGCACATTAGGACTCTCAGAGCTCCATGACATACTAGACCACTGATAGCTTCCCTTGTTTCAATCTTGTTGTCTAGTAGCCCATAGAACCATCACTACCCCATATGACGTCTTATGATTCCGTACAACTTTAATCACAAACAATAGTCTTTTGGTTAATACCTTTCTCTTTGCACTACTGACCTAAGGGCTACAACTCGACTTTATCTCATTAGCTTAAACACACATTATCCATTTGTGATAACTTTTATTAGTCTTATAAATTAGAATCTTATTTATGGGATTAGACCCATTTCCATTGACCTTTGGTCAACTGTACGAGTTTTTAAAAAATGGCTTTGGGCCCACTTCTCTTTCAAAAACTATGGCCTTGGGCCCGCTAGAACGTCATAATCTATAGGATTCATGCTTTCAACAAAAATATCTCCCAAAAGTCGTTTTGAGCAATTTCACACAATTAAGGTTGAATATTTCTAAAAAATAGGTTTTAGCTTGTATTTAATGTTAATCAACTCGACCGAGGTTGATGTTGGAAATCTCACTCACTAGTGCTTGTGTTTTATTTATATCGAATGGATTTCTGAAGTTTTTTAGTCGATGTTGCGTACATACGTGAATGTGTTATTACCTACATAGTTATAAAATAATTGAAATATTATTAAATTATAAAATTTACACTTAGGTCTCTATTCATTCTTCTATTTACATATAAATCCCTAATTTTATTTTATTGGCAAATAAATCCCAATTATTTACCCTCAATCCCCCTAAATTTCCTTTATTTACAATTAATCCTCATATTTATTTCATTTAAACATAAACATTTAAATTACATAAATTTATAAATAAATCATTATATTTATTTTTAATTGTAAATAAATCCTAAATTTTTTATTTGCAATTAAATTCCCAAACTCTTCTTATTCACCATTTTTCCTTAATTCTCAATAATTCCATAAAAATCCCCAAAATTTCAAAAAAACCTAATTTTAACCAATTTCTTCAGAAATTGCATTTTAGCCCATGAATATTTAAATCTTAAAATTGACAAGTTAGACTTCATTAATTGCCTCCTATCATGCCACTAATCATCTTCTATACCTCCTTACGATCACTCTAAGCTTTGAATCATCCAATTTGGCCTATAATTGAGCTCAAACAAAGTTTCAATTTTTTTATCGGCGAAGGCAGGATTGCCGAGTTCTTATTATGGGGAGCTAGCTCTTAGAGAGTATACAAATATGATCAAAATTTACCCCAATTGATGGCCTAAACAACAAGAATTTGATTTAGTAAAATTTTACAATTTTTATTTTGTAAATTCACTATTCCAGTGAAGGGCAGTGGTAATAGCTTACCTCTTAGATTCATGGAGGACTAGGCTTGGCTGTAGAGGGTCAGATGGTTGTCTCGATCGTAGGAGGTCTAGAGGTGGCCCAAAATATGCTCGATTCGTTTAGTAAAATTTTGTGTGGTGGAGCAAGGTTACTATGCGATCCCACCAGGCTTCTCTAGTAATCCTCATGTTGAAAGGAGTGTGTAGGAAGATCGAGGACTTCCTTAGTATTCCAGGGAACCTGATTTTGCATTCGGAGGTGAAGAAACGGGTTGATGTTGGAGGTTTGATTTGGGGATGGTCGGAAATTGGAGCAGTTTTGGCTCTTTGAGCTTTGGAGTTATGGAGTAGACTAATGGAGGGGGCCCTTTATATAGAGAGCTCGAGGGCTGACATTTTTATCCATCCGTCCATTGGTCGACCCTTAACTCCCTAATTTGAGGCCTTGTCAAAGAAATTTAAGGTGACTTTTCCCTTCCACTACTGTTCAGATGTCTGATGGAAGAAGATGATACTATTCACGCGCATGCGAGCTTCACAAATGTGAATTGCCATGTGGCGTCCTGTGATTAATTAGCGTTGCTGACACAACACCCCACTTAGTGTCAGAGTCACCCTTTTACCAGTTGACTGAACACGTGGTGACCTCCCATTAGTCACTCTATCTGATGTGGCAGTTGACCAAATCTGACCATTATTGACTTTGCCACGTGGCATCATTTGATTGGTTGATTTAAATATATTAATTTTCCCACATGATGCACTATTTCATTGCCACGTGTACTCTTTTGGTTGGATGTGGTTATCTAACATGACTTTACCACGTGTCGGTCACCAATTGGTCAATCCTTCCTGTTCATCCTAGTTGGTTGCTAACCTGAATCACTTTACATGTGTCACCCTCTCATTGGTTAGATCGGCTGATGGGGATATCCTTCGGTTGAACGCTGACTAAGGGCACATGTCACATTCTCATTGGTTATTTTTCGATGGGTCCTTACAAATGGCATCGGTCTCATATAACCTCCTAAGTTCCTAAATTTCCATATTTCCCATCAAATTTGTAATAAAAATTTATTTAGACCTCTTTCTTATCTTTAATTACCATTTGGCCCTTAGATTTTTATTTTATTACCATTCAGCCCTTAAAGTTTTCTTTATTTACAATCTTATCCTTATAATTCTCATAATTACCTTCATACCCCAAACTTCACTAAGATTAAAATTTTACACCCTTAAAATTTATATATTTTCATTTTAGTCTGAACTTTTCTTAACTGAATATTTTTTGCCCTAAACTTTTTTAATATTACATTTAGACCCCTAATTTTCCTTAAATTACCTATATGCCCCATTTTTTTCCTAAATTACCATTTTGACCCTATATTTTACTTTTTTTGCACTTTGGTCTCTAACTTCCTTAAACTTATTATTTTTACCCTAAATATCTCAATTCTGCCCATTTAGACCCCTAAGGGTGTAAAATATCCATTTTCCCCTTTTTATGCAAAATTACCACTTTACCCATCATTTTCCTAAAAAATGACTGTTTTGCTCTTTTACATCTGAAAATCATTTTCGACACCTCCATTTGCCTTGAAATTACTTCCTAAACCTTGATACTTTCCTTGGAACCATTCCACAACTTTTTTTCCTAATTGTAAACTAGTCCTCGAACTTCCTAAAGCTTACATTTTGGTCCCCAAACTTAGCAAGCATCTCTAATTTACTTCAAATTTTGTAACTCCTCCCAAATATCTCTGTTTAACTCCTAAGGGCTTGTGGGAGAAGTTGAGGGTCCAACCTAGACCGTAGTTGGCCGAATTTGACCATTTCCCAAACACATCCAAAATGACAAAAACTATATAGGCAAGAGTTGACTCATAAATACTCACTAGAGAGGGAACCACCGGTGGCTGGTGAGTAAGCGTTTTGAAGCCTTGGAAGAGAGGTATGTTCTATGGTGGTGGCTAGCGAAATGGTTGCCAAAGCTGACCAAATTTGGCACCAAACTAGTGGTGGTTGATCGTTCCAACACAGATCCAATGAAGGAAAAGAGCTCGTGGTGGTTGAAACTTCCCTTATCGGAGGTTAGCCATGACCATGGGATGGTAGAGGAGAGGTAGGGGAACTTTTTTTTCATTTGGAAGGGTGGTCAGAGCTAGCCAAATTTAGCCCCACAAGAACGGTGGCAACTCATAGTTTCATTGTCTAGTGTGAGGGCCGGCTAAAATGACACTCGTGCGATATTTTTTGACCACTAGTTGATCGGGACCCAACATAGACCTGAAGATTAGTCTCTCAACGGTATTTTGACACTAAAATTCTCAAATTTGGTGGTCGGATGAGGAAGTATTTGCTCTCAAAGATTTTGGGTACCAGGAGAGTTTCTAATATTGGGTTTTCAAACTTCATAGATGAAATTCAATATGATGGGGCAATAGAAATGCAATTAATTTCTCTTGAAGGTCGTTCAAGGAGTTGTCGTTGCATTGTCAAATTTTACTTTGTGAAATTTGGTGAAGAAATAGGTCAATTAAACTTGTTTACATAACCTGTCATTTGCATAACTTGTGAAATTCAATCTGATGGTTTGTTGGGAGGAGTAGGGTGTATGACCATAGTCAAATCAGGTCATCCAAAGTCGGTTGAAACTTACATGACTCGGTTCCCCCTCATTCTCAAAATTTCTAAAATTACATTTTCCCATTCAGGTCCTTTTAATAATTTAAATTATCCCCTTTTCGATCTTGGCTCTCCAAAATCGACCTCTTGAAATTCCCAACCTATTATTCAGGAAAATAACTTCATTTAATACAATCCAATCTCGACCCGAAGCTCGGGTTCCTATACTTGGTTCTTCTAAGATTCTCTATCCTTTGATGTCTAATCCGACAGTTGGGGAAATTTCGAGTGTTACACGAATTCCGGACTCGGGTTCCCATTCTTGGCTCATTTTTGGATTCCCAGTCCATCACGTCCAATTTTATTGTTAGAAAATCTCAATGTTATACTAAATCTAACATCCGTGATATCTTTATTTTAGTAAATATTATGTGAAACACGTCCACTCGGACCAAGGGAACCAGGAAAGGAACCGACCAATTTCCATGAGAAAAACTGAGTCAATTAATAAACCAAAAATAGTAAATAAGGGTTAAAATGAGAAATTGGAAAAACTCAAATGACCAAAACGTCACAAAAATCATGGAGAAGAACCCTAAAGTGAATTGGATGAGAAAACCAGACCAGTTTAGGGGGACCAAACCTAAACTGGATTGAACTAGGTTGAACCATGGTGAACCAGTTCAATAATTCATTTTTCTAGGTGGCTTAAAAATGTTAAATTGGAAAATTGAAGCCACCATTAGATAGAAAATGAATTTAGATAAATTTATCAAATTTTAATTTTGAGAAAACTGATTGAATCGGGAATGAACCGACCGATTTTCAAATTTGGGTCACCGAACCTAGTTGGACCGGACCAACCAACGGTCTAGACTAGTCAATGGTTAACAACGCCCAATTAGCAGCCACACAGACTGTAAACCTCGCACTTTTGAGTTAAGGAAGATTGGGAAAGAACCGGTCAACCCGAGTAAGAAAACCGAGCCGGTTTACAAACTTGATCATTTGGGAACAAGCAATTTAGAAATTTACAACTTTCAGGTGATCGAAAGGGTTTATTAAACCTTGGAAAAGAAATTTAAGATAAATTAGAAGAGAAAAACCAAATTGGTTAAGGTGAACAAGAATCCATAAGAACTTTGAAGTTAAAACAAATTAGAAGAGAAAAACCAAACAGAGCCTTGTCATAATTAGCCATAAATTAATATATATTTAATTATTGTAATTAATACCGAAATTAAATTATTGGAATTAATACCAATAATTTATGGCAATATTAATACTAGTGATAAATCTCTCCCATTTAATATTATAAGTCATCCCCATTCATTCTCCTCACACCCGAACACTTCTCTCTCTCTCTACTGCTTTATTTCTTGATGAAGCTTAAACCAGTGCTTCGACTTGAAATGTTTTTTAACCTCGGAAGGAGAGGTCAGGCTCTTTAGAATTGGGGAGAAGTCAGCTATCTGATAGCAAACTCCAGTCAATCCGAGAATCACTAGAGAAGCGCTGACATGATGGAATAGTGAAGCAGCTCCGGCGGACCGAAGCTGCCCTGTTTCAGTTGAGTTGAAATTGGCCATTTCGTGCCCTACTTAGGCCAAACCAAGCCTTCCCAACACTTCCTCCGCCCTCCCACGGCTGAATTAGGACTGAAAGGTAAGCCAATTCGACTCCACTCTACAATTTCCTATCAGTGTTAGAGAGAGAACCGATAGAATTTCAATAATGAAATTCTAACTTAATTCGGCATCAATTGATGTGATTCTTAATTCTAGGATGGACCTCAAGATAAGAGCTATCTGCCTAGATCGAAAGCTCGGACCGCCATGCCCTCACCAGTGAGAAATCGAAGCTTTCTCTCTCTACAGTTTGTTTTCCAGCGAAGATCCGTTTGAACTTGTTCCGACGTTAAAATCTGCGATTCAAAGTTTCTTAGAATCGTATGAACATGCAGAAACTCAATTACAACTCCAATTTTAATAACTAGAACTGTTTGATTGGTCAATTTGATAAAATCAAATTCGGTAGTGTTAAAGAGTTGAAATTGGGGATTTTCGAAATTCAAAGGGCCAAAATGCAATTTTATGAAATTGAGGGTCCATTAGGCATGAAAATAATGTTGGAGGATCAATTGAGGAATTTTGGAATTTTTGGGGCAAAACTTACCATTTTTGTAAAGGAATGGCAAAATAGTAATTTTGGAAAAATTGGGGGACCAAATTGGAAATTTGGGAAATTAAACCCCTTTTTGGTGAAATTGAATAAATTGAGGTCCCAAGATAAATTTTAAAAGTTACGGGACTCAATTTGATGAAAAACTGACATTAGGGACTTAAAGTTAAAGAGAAATAACTTTAGGGACCTAATTGCAAATAACTAAAAGTTTGGATTTTCTCAAAGGCTGTTATGCCGAGTAATAATGAACAAGGATGTTCATATCATGTAGGAACGCGAAATACCGGGAACGCTAGCATGGACGAGCTCGCGTGAATAAAAAAAACCAGTCAAGTGAAATTTACTGCGTTAACGGGTGAGTGGGTTTACAAACATCATACCTGGTTGGGATGATGAGCACAACTAAAAGATAAAAACCACTTACTAGTTGTGAGTGAAAATTTTATATCATACCACGTAGGGGTTGATAAGTACCTCGATATAAAAACCCACTGTTTAGTGGTATTTTAATCATCACCACTTAGAGAAAGTGATGTGAAAATTATGCGAAAAAACTACTTACCGGTTGTAAGTAGATCATACCCGGTTGGTATGATGAGACTTACTCAAAGGAAGTTGAAAACTCGTTCATCGATTATGAGTGGAGATGTCCTTATACCGGTTGGTATAATGGACAGTGAAAACCTATTTTGTCGGAAGTGTTCTCCCCTGACTGTGTGCGAACGCTTAAACTATTTGGGAGACCTTCTTGACGGGAGCTCGAATAGCTCTTATAGGCCGGAGGCCTCGATTTTGGAACTTGAGGGCTAGAATGCCCAGTTTTTTGAAAATCTCGTGCAGTGGGCCCAAGGCCAGTTGGCACGAGTAGGAGCTCATAAAGGAACATGATATATATGCCATAAAACTTAATAAGTGAATTGTTTGGCCATGGTACCAAGATAGGACCGGCATGCTTAGTCAACTAGCAGCAGTGTGACATGACAGGTCGACGGACTAGTCAAGACAAACAACTGCGGGTTGAGTTGAGAGTCAGGGCCGTTGGACCAATGGCACCACATACTACATGGCTTGATAAGAAAACATTGTTTGTGCATGCACTATGAGTACGGGATCATCAAGACGCCCATGAGGGGTAGTGATGTGTCCTAAGGGCCCTAGACGAATCGGTGAGTATAAGGGCAGATTGTCGTTCTAGGTGTCTGTGTGAAATTTGGAGTAGCACCAAGCGCATGAGACCGGGGTGGGGACGGGATGAGGTCTCTGTCCTCATACGGACACGAAGAAGTGATTTCGGGATTGTGGGTCGGATGTCACGTACATCCACTCATTCCGAGGGTAGAAGTGGTCGTACTTCTATCTGGGTGGCAGGAAAAGTCGCTCTAAAGCCACTAGCGGGTTCAATAGTGATACTGACTTGCGAATGTGCGTAACCTTCATGATGAAGGATGTGTGTTGGGTGATGACACATCATGGTAAATAAGAAATGGTGGAAAAACCTAAATTTTTAAATGAAGGGATTTTTGAAAAAAAAGGAGTCTGGCACACTCCTTATAAATGTTTTTCTTAAAATTCAAAAGCTTTTAAAAACCCATTCACTGAGTAGTCGTACTCACCCCCTCCCTTATATCCCTTTCAGGAAATCCCAGAAAGCCTCCCCTTAAAGACCATAAACTAAGATGCCTGTAAGACAGGTATGTAAAGTTTTAAATTTCATGCAGTTTTGATTATGCTATTCCAGGAAAAGGTGCAGGTTAAAGGACGCCTTACTCTTTTTGATTCACAATAAGGGGAAATCCTTTAATAAATCGGGATAGTGGCGGGTTGATCACGAGGATCCAACCAAATCAGGTCAGGGCATGACACAGACATGGGTAGCCAATGGGAGGTTGCTATATCTTTGATCAACGGTCAATGGACGGCCGATCAACTTGCCACGCAGACATGAGCAAGCAATGGGAGGTTGCCACATATCTGGTCAACGGCTAACGTGACGGTTGAGTTGGAACACCACGTTAGAAAAACCAACCAATCACGGCGCGCCATGTGGCATGCCATGTCACACCCCAACCCAGTTTGGTCAAGGGCTCGTGATCAACCCACCCCTCTCCTAGGCCTCGAAGAGGGACTCCCTCATAAGACCAAGGAGAGTCAAACATAATACATGCCATGTCTTCCGTAGACAACATTAAACAAAACTGGAATTAAATTTTTATACCTGGTGTAGGTTCTGGTGAAGAAGAGTTGGTGTAGTTCACGTTTTTTCCTGAAAAATATTTAGAGGGAGGGGGTGAGTTTGACGACTTAGTGAGTGACAGTAATCTTAGGGAATGTATAATGAGACACTTTCAATATTTCAACATTTCACATTCAGCTCCTTCTTTTTCTTTCACACAATCAACTGCCCTCCTATCATAGAAGGGATCATACGTTCGTAGAGCAGTTCCTGACTATTCCACTTGTGGACCGTAGTGCCTTTACCGTCAACCCTAATAGAGGTTAGTTGCCTCTACCTTGAGTTTGAGTGGACATCAATAGTTCGACCCTCAAACCCTAATCACTTCATGATGTTCGCTTGTGGGATGAGACCTCCTTTTCCCTACTACCTCGGTCTCAGTGCGCAGGAAGCTCATTGAACTTCTCAACATACTAGACGCCAAACCATCCTTATGTACCCTTAATCATCCAACAACCCTTGGGATCCGTCACTATCTCATGCCAAGTGTCCTAATGGCCCTGTATCTCACAATGCATGCACAATCAATAATCTTTTCATTTATAGCTATTATCTTTGGCCCTACTGTGCAACGGTCTATTGGCTTGGCTTCGGCCCACATGTACTAGCCCAATAGGTTCGATGACTTAGCTTCAACTTAGTAGCGGTTTGGCCCAACAAGCCCAACAACCTTGACTTGGCTTGGTGGGTATCATGCACAATTACCTGTTAATTGGATCTTTTAGCATTATTTATCGCATGCTGATTCTGGACGGGTCCATACCTGTGTCCAAAATTGCTAATTGGTCCTCCACTTTGTTCAAATTGCTCAATTAGCCCTCAATTGGGAGTGAATTTCATGAAAATGCCCTCAATATCATCAATTTACCATTCGACCCCCAATTTCTAAAAATCCCCAAATTGCCCAATTTTTCAAAAATTGCAATTTGATCCCCGAATTACAATTTTATTCAATTGATCATCAAAATGTTGTTATTTGCCCCCATTCATTATTTGGATCACCAACCCTATGTTTCCCTCGTCATTTTATGCCCTGAACCACTCCATTTGGCTTATAAATGAGCTCAAATGGAACTTTGCTAGAAAATACAGTCTAGAGAGAGAAAGCTTCAATATCTTACTAGTGATGGTCCGGTGACCGGAGCTTTGGCCATCATTGCATTTCTCTCTCTGTGGGGATCTTCCCTGGATCAAAGCACGCCTCAATTGGTGACCTGAGCATTGTGAATTTCTTAGCTAAAGTTTTTTGTAGAATTTTGTCGTGAATAGTATTTTCCTGCGAAGGGTGGCGGAGGGGACTTACCTTCTTAGCTCGGGGGAAGGTCAAAGCACCTCTAGGTGGAGTGTGGGGGTCTGACTTGGCCAAAATTGGCTGAAGGAAAGCTCAATTTTAGCTGCAAGAAGTTGAGCTGTTTCCTAGCCGAGGGCCGATAACACTATTTGAGCTCCCTTGCTCCTCCTCGGTGGTTCTCAAGCTGTAAGGAAGGTGTGGCTAGGTAGAGCACTTCCTCGTGGTTCCAAAGACATTGAATGTGGCTTCGGAGGTTAAGAAAAGTCCCGTCACCGGAGAACGAATGGAGGGGATGCTCTTTATATAGGGATTTCAGCAACTGTTCAGGCTACTAGCCGGTGTGAGACTTGACCCCCGCCCCGCTCGCCGGCGACTTGACCGGAGGGATTTTCGAGTCGTTGGTGACTCTCTCTTTCCCAGCCTCTCTCTCTTCTCTATCAGCGGACTCAGGTTGAAGAGGATAACGTGGTGAGCATGCCACGTGGTGCACTGTGATTGGCCAGTTTTTTTGACGTGGAGGTCCAACTTAGTTGCCGCGTCAACCGTTGATCGGTTGACCGAACACATGGTGGCCTTCCATTGGTTGCTCGTGTCTACGTAGCAGGTTGACGGGTTGTCCGTTGACCATTGACCAGTCTGGTCTGTTGACCGGCTAGACCGTTGAGCGATCCAGTTCATTGTCCGGTCGGACTGTTGACCGGTCCAGTCCGACTAGGTTCGGTGACCTGAATTCAAAAATTGGTTGGTTCAGACTCGATTTGACTGGTTTTCTTAAATTTAAAAATTTCTAAATTCATTTTCTATCTAATGGTGGCCTCAATTTCCCAAATTGATATTTTTAAGTCACTTAGAAAAATAAATCATTGAATTGATTCACTATGCTTCATCTCGGTTCAATCCAGTTCAGGTCCGATTCACCCTGAATCAGTCCAATTCTCTCACCCAATTCACCTCCTAGTTCTTCCAAATGATTTTTATGATTTTTTGGTCACTTGGGATCTTCCAATTTCACGCGTTAACCCTTCTTTACCATTTTTCATTTATTAATTGACTCGGTTCTTCACAAGAAAAGTTTACCAGTTTTTTTTCTGGTTTTCCTTGGCCCCCACAGGACGAGTTTTACATGCCTGCCATGTCATCGTCATCTTCCTTAGTCAAATAACAGAAGGGTTAGAGAGAGAGGGAGGCCGATTGCTTCGGTGACCCGGGAAGAGCTCCATTATGACCACCAGTGGCCAAGTCCTATGCCAGCTGGTAGCCCAGTCAGTTATCGAGCTCTCTATATAAAGAGCACCCCTCCATTGATTCTCAGCATCCTACAATCAAGCGAAGAAGGTAAAGTGTCCCAGTTTTTGGTGAGCAGCAAACTAGAGCTCCGACAGTAGGACTTTTCTCAACCTCTGAAGCCACATTTTGTACCCTTGGAACTAGGAGGAAGTCCTCTACCTAGCTGCACCATCCTTTTAGCTGAGGACACCAGAGAAGAATGGGGGAGCTCGCACAGTGTTGCAGCTCCTTGGCTGTCAGCAACTCGAGCTTCTCAAGCTCTAGTCGAGCCCTCCCCATGCCAATTCTAACCAAACTAAGCTTCCCAGACCTCCACTGAGCTGAGATAGAAAGTCTCCTTTGCCGTCCTTCGTCGAAAAATACTATTCGCAGTACGTTTTTGTAAAGTTTTAAATTAAGAAATTTGCACTGCTCAGTCCACCAATTGAGGTGTGGTTTGATCAAGGAAGGATCCCCAAGAGGAGAGTAACTCAAAGAAAGTAAGAGCTTCGGTCGTCGGATCCTTGCCGGTAAGATATTGAAGCTTTCTCTCTCTAGACTTAGTTTTCCAACGAAGCTTCATTTGAGCTCATTTCTAAGCCAAATGAAGTGATTCAAAGCTTAAAATGACGAGGGAGACATAGAGAAGATGATTCAGATCATGAATGGGAACAATTAAATAAGTTTTGAGGATCAATTAAACAAAATGAAGATTCAGGGGTCAAATTGCATTTTTTGAAAAATTGGGCTATTTGGGGATTTTTGGAAAATTGGGGGCCATATTGTAATTTAAGGAAATTTGGGGCATTTTCATGAAATTGACTTCCATTTGGGGCCCAATTGGGCAATTGGATGAAATGGAGGACCAATCGGCAAATTTTTGAGAAATTAAGGGCCAACTAGTAGTTTTTGGGAAATTAAGGACCAATTGGCAATTTTGGAAAAATTGGGGGTCATTTGGTGGTTTTGAAAAAATTAAGGACCCATGAAGGATAATTGAAAATCCTAGGGACATAAATGAAATTAAAGGATGATTAGGGACCTAAATGTAAAATTATAAACTTTAGGGGCCTAAATATCATTAAGGCATAATGTGAGGACTATGTGCTAATACATGAGAAATACGAGGTCCCTTACATCAATTTTCCAAATGTGAATGCTCGATCCAGGTAGGAGCTTGTCATGCCCCGATTCGGTTTGGTCGGATCCCAGTAAGTAACCCGCCACTCTCACGGTTTACCAAGGGTTTTCCCTTTATTTAACCCGGGAGGAGTAAGACATACTTTAAATCTGTACCTTTCTTGGAATAACATAAATTAAAACTGCATAAAATTTTAACTTACATACCTATCTTGTAGGTGTGACTAACAAGAGGTATTTGGGTAGGTTTCCCTCGATTACCTGGAAAGGGATCGAAGGGAGGGGGTGAGTACAATGAATCAATGAATGGGTTTTTAAGTTTGACTTTTAGGAAAAATATTTGAATTGGAGTGAGCCAGACTCCTTATTTTATTTTAAAAGAATTCATCCTTAAAATCTCGTTTTCATAGCCATTACTCAATCCTCAATCATAACCGACATGCTTATCAACCAACACATGCCCTTCATCATGAAGGGAACACACACTCATAGGGCAACACATCCACTACACCCACTTGTGGTGTCAGAGTGACTTTACCGGCCACCTAGATAGAAACACATCCACTTTTACCCTGAAAATGAGTGGATGTATGTGATATCCGACCCTCAATCTTGTAAAGAGAACTCCATGTCCGTATGAGGACAAAGACCTCATCCCGATCTCACCCCGGTCTCATGCGCAATGAAGCTACATCGAGCTTCCAAGACTACTGGCATGACTAACTGTCCTTATCTCCACCATGTCGTCTTGTAGCCTTAGGACACATCACTACCCCTCTTGGGCATCCTGAAGGTCTCGTAACTTAGTGCATGCATAAAACAACAGTTTTCCACATAAGCCATTTAATCTATGGTGCCACTGTCCAACGGCCCTGACCCTCAACTCAACCTACAACTGTTTGTCTCGACTAGTCCGTCGACCTGTCATGTCGCACTACTGCCAGTCCATCGAGTATGTTGGTACTGTCATGGTACCATGGCCAAACAAATCATTCAGTTAAAGTTTTCATGGCTTAACTCATGTTTGTTTACGAGCTTCTCCTCGTGCCAACAGGCCTTAGGCCCACTGTACAATATTTTCAAAATCGGGCATATTAGCTCCCAAGTTCCAAAATCGAGGCCTCCAACCTATCTGAGCTATTCGAGCTCCATCAAGAAGGTCTCCCAAAAATTTTAAGCAATAGCACACAGTAAGGGGAGAGCACTTCCGACAAAATGAACTTCTAGCCTTCCATCACACCAACGAGGTGTGTGGACATCTCCGCTTATAATCGATAAGCGAGTTTTCTACTTCCTTCTAGGAAGTTCATCATACCAACCGGGTATGATCTACTTACAATCGGTAAGTAGTTTTTTCGCGTAATTTTCACATCATTCCTCTTAGGTGTGATGGTTAAAATACCACTTAGTAGTGGGTTTTCATTTCTGAGGTGCTTATCATCCCAACCATGTATGATATAAAATCCCACTCACTCAATAACATAGTGATTTCCTCTTAACCGTTTCTTTATCTTTACGCGAGCTTGTCCTTGCTGGCATTCCCGGTATTTCGTGTTCCTACACGATATGAACATACTTGTTCATTATCTCATGGCTTAATAGCCTTCATTTATCATGAATGGATGCAATACTCAAACTTTTCCATTAATTTTAATTAGGTTGCTAAAGATCTTTTTCTTTAACTTTAAGTCCATAATGCAAAATTTTGCCCAAATTGAGTCTTGAAACTTCTAAAATTCACCTAGGAACCTCAATTTTTTCAAAATCACAAAAGGGGTTCAAGTTGTCCCTAATTTTTCCAAAATTACCATTTTGCCCCTAATTTACAAAAATGGTGTGTTTTGCCCAAAAAATTCCAAAAATTACTCAATTGGTCCTTCAACATCTTTTCCATGCCCAATTGCCCTCAATTTTATGAAATTGCACCTTAGTCCCTCAAATTTTTGAAATCCCCAATTTTCCCACAATTTCAATCTTCTAACTCAGTCAAATTTGATTTTATCAAATTGACCGATCAAATGAGTTTAATTGTTGAAATTAAAGTTAAATTGGAGTTTCTACACCTTCATACGGTTCAATTACACTTTGAATTGCACGATTTGATGCCAGAATTAGCTAAAATGGTTCTTCGCCAGAAAACTAAACATAAATAAAGAAAGCTTCGAAAGCTTATCATCGGAGGTGTGGCGGTCTGAGCTTTTGATCTGGGTAGATTACTCTCGTCCTGAGGTTCCTCCTAGGATCAAGAATCACATCAATTGTTGCCGAATTGAGGGAGAATTTAGTTAGTGAAAATCTGTCAGCTCTCTCTCTAGCATCGATTGGAATTTATAGAGGGGTGCCAAATTGGCTTACCTTTCTGCTCTAATTCAGTTGTAGGAGGGCTGTGGAGGTGTTGGGAGAGCTTGGTTTGGCCTGAGAAGGGCTCAAATTGGCCGTTTTTCTCTCGGCCAAAATAATGCAGCTTCGGTAATCTTGAGCTAGTTCACTGTTCTATCACACCAGCGTTTCTCCGGCGACCCTTAGACTAAATGGAGATTATAGGTGTGTAGCTGACTTCTCCCCGAATCCAAAGAACCCGACCACGCCTTCTTTGGCTAAAAAAAAATGCTCAAGTCAGAGCTTTGGTTTGAGCTTCACCGAAAAATGGAGTAGTAGGGAGAGAGTGGTGTTTTCAGTTGTGAGGAGGATGCATGAGGAGGGGCTCTTCATATAGGAAGCTCGGGGACTTCTTGGCCATTTGATTGGCACCTTAATTGCTATCATTCATTGCCTGAAACTCCCTGGCAGGAGACTTTTCATCTTCGTCAATGCTGCTCGATTTTCCAGTGAGTGAACAGTTGTAAACCTCGCACATTTGAGTTAAGGAAAACCGGGAAAAGAACCGGTTAAACCGAATAAGAAAACCAAACCGGTTTACATTTGGGAATAAGCAATATGAAAATTTACAACTTTCGGTTGATCTAAATGATTTATTAAACATTGGAAAAGGAACTTAAGACAAACTAGAAAACAAAAATCAAATTGGTTCAGGTGAATTAGATTCCATAAGAACTTCAAAGTTAAGCGTGCTTACTTGAGAGTAATGTGAGGATGGGTGACCTCCTGAATATATAGCCATCAATTAATATATAGCCATCAATTAATATATATTTAATTATTGAAATTAATACCAATAATTTAATACCTAAGTTAAATTATTGGAATTAATATAAATAATTTAATACCGAAATTAAATTATTGAAATTAATACCGAAATTAAATTATTGGAATTAATATCAATAATTTATGGCAATATTAATACTAGTAATAAATCTCACCCATTTAATACATGGGTTTTATGACTATATAAAGAGGTCATCCCCATTTCATTCTCCTCACACCTAAACACCTCTCTCTCTCTCTACTACTCCATTTCCCGGTAAAGCTTGAACTAGAACTTCGACTTGAACAAAGGTCGGGCTCTTTAGAACCGAGGAGAAGATAGCTATCTGATAGCAAACTCCAATCAATCCGAGAATCGTTGGAGAAGCGCCGACATGATGGAATAGTGAAGCAACTCCGGTGGACCGAAGCTGCCCTATTTCGGCCAAGCTGAAATCGGCCATTTCAAGCCCTCATGCCAAACCAAGCCCTCCCAACACTTCCTCAGCCTTTCCACGGCTGAATTAGGATCGAAAGGTAAGCCAATTCGGCTCCCCTTTATAATTTTCGATCGGTGCTAGAGAGAGAGTCGACCGAATTTCAATGACGAAATTCTAATCCAATTCCGCATCAATTGATACAGTACTTGATTTTAGGATGAACCTCAGGACGATACCTATCTACCTAGATCAAAAGCTCGGACTGTCGTGCCTTCACCGGTGAGTAATCGAAGCTTTCTCTCTCTACAGTCTGTTTTCCGGCAAAGCTCCGTTTGAGCTCGTTCCGACATTAAAATCTGCGATTCAAAGTTTCTTAGAATTGTATAAACATACAGGAACTCAATTTCAACTCCAATTTTAATAATTAGAAGTGTTTGATCGGTTAATTTGATGAAATCAAATTCGGTAGTGTTGAAGAGTTGAAATTGGGGGAAAATTTGGGGATTTTCGAAATTCATAGGGGCCAAAATACAATTTTATGAAATTGAGGGTCAATTGGGCATGAAAATAATGTTGGAGGACCAATTGAGGAATTTTGGAAATTTTGGGGAAAAACTTACCATTTTTGTGAAAGAAGGGCAAAATGGTAATTTTGGAAAAAAATTGGGGAACCAAATTGGAAATTTGGAAAATTAAACCCCTTTTTGGTGAAATTGAATAAATTGAGGTCCCACGATAAATTTTAAAAGTTACGGGACTCGATTTGAGGAAAAACCGACATTAGGGACTTAAAGTTAAAGAGAAATAACTTTGGGGACCTAATTGCAAATAACTAAAAGTTTGGGTTTTCTCATTCATTAATGAATGAAGGCTGTTATGACGAGTAATAATGAACAAGGTTGTTCATATCGTGTAGGAAAGTTAAATACCGGGAACGCCAGCAAGGACAAGCTTGCGTGAATACAAAGAACCAGTCTAGTGGAATTCACGACATTAACGAGTGAGTGGGTTTACTAACATCATACCCGGTTGGGGTGATGAGCGCAACTTAAAGATAAAAACCACTTATCGGTTGTGAGTGGGTTTACTAACATCATACCCGGTTGGGGATGATAAGTGCCTCGATATAAAAACCCACTATTTTGTGGTATTTTAATAATCACTACTTAGAGAAAGTGATGTGAAAGTTATGCGGAAAAACTACTTACGGGTTGTAAGTAGATCATACCCGGTTGGTATGATGAAACTTCCTCGAAGGAAGTTGAAAACCCGTTCATCGGTTATGAATGGAGATGTCCTTATACCGGTCGGTATGATGGACAGTAAAAACCTATTTTTATCGGAAGTGCTCTCCCCTGACTGTGTGCCAATGCTTAAACAATTTGGGAGACCTTCTCGACGGGAGCTCTAATAGCTCTAATAGGCCGGGGGCCTCGATTTTGGAACTTAGGGGCTAAATGCTCGATTTTGAAAATCTCATACAGTGGGCCCAAGGCCAGTTGGCACGAGCAGGAGCTCGTAAATGAACATGATATATGTGCCATAAAACTTAATAAGTGAATTGTTTGTCCATGGTACCAAGATAGGACCGACATGCTCAATCAACTAGCGGCAGTGCGACATGATAGGTCGACGGACTAGTCAAGACAAACAGCTGTGGGTTGAGTTGAGAGTCAGGGCCATTGGACTAGTGGCACCACATATTACATGGCAATATAAGAAAACATTGTTTGTGCATGCACTGTGAGTACGGGATCATCAAGATGCCCATGAGGGGTAGTGATGCGTCCTAAGGGCACTGGACGACCTGATGGCTATAAAGGCAGTTCGTCGTTCTAGGTGTTTGTGCGTAATCTGGAGTAGTACGAAGTGCATGAGACCGGAGTGGGGATAGGATGAGGTCTCTGTCCTCATACGGACATGAAGAAGTGATTTTGGGATTGTGGGTCGGATGTCACGTACATCCACTCATTCCCAGGGTAGAAGTGGTCGTACTTCTATCCGGGTGGCAGGAAAAGTCGCTCCGAAGCCACTAGCGGGTTCAGTAGTGATACTGACTTGTGAATGTGTGTAACCTTCATGATGAAGGATGTGTGTTGGGTGATGACACACCGTGGTAACTAAGAAATAATGGAAAATTCTGAAATTTTAAATGAAGGGATTTTTGAAAACAAAGGAGTCCGGCACACTCCATATAAATATTTTTCTTAAAAGTCAAAAGCTTTTAAAAACCCATTCACTGAGTAGTCGTACTCACCCCCTCCTTTATATCCCTTTCAGGAAATCCCAGAAAGCCTCCCCTTAAAGACCGTCAACTAAGATGCCTGTAAGACAGGTATATAAAGTTTTAAATTTCATGCAGTTTTGATTATGCTATTCCAGGAAAAAGGTGCAGGTTAAAGGACGCCTTACTCTTTACGGTTTACAATAAGGGAAACCCTTTAATAAACCGGGAGAGTGGTGGGTTGATCATAGGGATCCGACCAAACTGGGTCGGGGCGTGACAATAGTGCTGTCATCTGAAGGAAGAAGACGACACTATTCCAAACTGGTCCGAACTGAGTTCAAAGCTTAAACCGGCCGGTTCAGGCCCGATTCGACTGAGTTTTTCAAAATTAAAAATTTCTAAATTCATTCTCTATCCAATGGTGGCCTCGATTCTCTAATTTGAATTTTCTAAGCCACCTAGAAAAATGAAATTAACATCTGGTTCAATAGTGGTTCAAACCAATCCAAACCAGTTTAATCCAGTTCGGATCTAGTTCACATGAACCGGTTTGGTTTTCATCTCCAATTCATCCTAAAGTCCTTTTTCATGACTTTTGTGACTCTTAGGTCACTCGGGATCCATAAATTTCTTGGCTATCTCTATCGGTTGGGGTTCGTGAACCGGTTCGATTTTCTCACCCAAGTTGACCGATTCTTTCCCCGATTTTCTCATCCTAAAGGAGCGGGGTTTACAACTCTCACATCCTTTTAGGAGTTTTGTCCCCAAAACTAAATCAACATTTTTCACTCTAGGATAAACTTCCCTTAATGTTACCTTAGACATATTAATACTTTTGTCGTTCTTTCACTTAGCCCACTTTAAATCACGTGCTTTAAGAATTTCTTTTCCTTTAAATTGTTTACTCCTTCCATGAAGTTTATCATAACTAGTATGTCTTATGGTTCTTTATGAGGTTCTTTATGTCGGCTTAAGCCTCTTAGGATCCATCTGGTGGTTCCTTAGCTTTGGAACTTCCCTTTTTTAGTTCTCACTTCCTACTTGTATCCTCTACCTAAGGATTCCAGTCCTAGTTCAACTTCTTAACGCATCTTGGAGGCTTTTCCTTCTTTCCTTCTTACATCCTTCTAAGATCTATATTGTTTCCCGCTCTTTATCTTTCACTATCCTCCATTTCCTTTTTGTTCCTTATCCTCTCTTCGAAGAGCTCCTGCAGATAGATTGGTTCCTAGCACTCTTTATGTCCAGCCATACACTCCTCGGGCTCTATTAAGCAAGTGTGGGCCATGACCAATCTTGATATCATTGGTTGTTTTCTCCTTACCTGCTTCAAAATTGGAGGGCTTACTTTTCCAAGGTTTTCCGAATGTTCTTCTTCCATTTCCTTATTGGGTAGCCCACCCATTTTCACTTTTCACTGTGTCCTTTGATGCTATTTCCTACTTACCAGTTCCTTGTGTTTAACTTTCCCATTGGGTCCTCTTAATGTGCTTCCCTTGGTTCTTTCACCTCAGCGTGCACTTCATCTCCTCATCCTTCATCACTTGGTCCATTACTTTTTAGTTGGAACACGTATGCCTTCCTAGGGTCTCCTTCCATGGGAAAGGTTTAGGCACTATTTGCTCCAAGACCTCATTGTGCGGAACTTACTAAATCCTACTTATGGCTTGAGTGTAGTCATCATTTCATTTTCTGCCATTTATATCTTCAAGGGTTTTCTTCATCCTTCCTTTCCACTATTCTGGCCTTTCCACCTCCCTCTTCCTCGCTAATAGTCAACAACCCTACTTGGCTCCTTTGTTTTTCCAAAGTAGATCATACCTTACTGTCTCGAGACATCTTAGTTGTCTTTCATCATTCGACTTATCTTCTATGGAGGGGGTGTTTCCTTCTTTGCTTCTAGATGGTTTGTAGTGCATCTTTAAGGGAAAATTCCCTTTATCTATATTCTACTATGTCAGCCCTGACCCGGTTTGGTCGGATCCCTATGATCAACCTGCCACTCTCTCGGTTTATTAAAGGGTTTCCCCTTATTATAGACTGTAAAAAGTAAGGCGTCCTTTAAATCCACACATTTTCTTGGAATAAGATAAATCAAAATTGCA
Organism: Trapa bicornis; assembly: GCA_030064425.1. Lineage (NCBI taxonomy): Eukaryota > Viridiplantae > Streptophyta > Magnoliopsida > Myrtales > Lythraceae > Trapa > Trapa bicornis. The sequence goes on along the minus strand of CM057761.1, from coordinate 7,583,982 downwards.
TAATATTTTAAATTTGTCATACCTGTCTCACATGCATCTTAGTTGATGGTCTTTAAGGTTAGGCCTTCCAGAATTTCCTGAAAGGGATATAAGGGAGGGGGTGAGTACGACTACTCAGTGAATGAGTTTTCAAAACTTTCAATTTTTAGGAAAAAGATTTGTATTGGAGTGTGCCGGACTCCTTTCTTTCAAAAATCCTTTCATTTCAAATCTTGGTTTTTACCACCATTTCTTATTAATCACGGTATGTTATCACCCAACAAATATCCTTTATCATGAAGGTCAAATACACATTCGTAGGTCAGTACGTCCATTGAACCCACTTGTGGCGTTAAAGCAACTTTACCAGCAACCTAGATAGAAGTACGTCTACTTCTAACCTGAGAATGAGTGGATGTTCACGACATCTGACCCTCAATCACGTAACAATTCTCTTTGTCTGTATGAGGATAGAGACTTCACCCTGTCCCAACCCCGGTCTCATGCGCTTGATGCTACTCCAAATTTCGCATGGTCACCTGGTACGACGGACTGCCCTTATACCCACCAGGTCGTCCAGGGCGCTTAGGACACATCACTACCCCTCTTGGGTGTCTTGATGGTCCAATAATCATAGTGCATGCACAATCAGAATTTTCTTATCATGCCATAGAATCTGTGGTGCCATTGGTCCAACGGCCCCAACCCTCAACTCAACCTGTTGCTGTTTGTCTTGACTAGTCCATCGACTTGTCATGTCGCACTACTGCTAGTTGATTGAGTATGTCGGTCCTGTCTTGGTACCATGACCTAACAATTCATTTATTAAAGTTTTATGGCACATATCTCATGTTTGTTTATGAGCTCCTGCTCGTGCCCACTGGCCTATGGCCCACTGTTCGAGATTTTCAAAGTCGGGCATATTAGCCCTCAAGTTCCAAAACCGAGGCCCCCATCCTAGCTATTCGAGCTCCCATCAAGAAGGTCTCCCAAATCATCTAAGCATTGGCACATAGTCAGGGGAGAGCACTTCCAACCAAATATGTTTTCAACTGTCCACCATACCAACCGAGTATGAGGACATCTTCGTTCATAACCGATGAATGGGTTTTCCACTTCCTTCAAGTAAGTTTCATCATACCAAACATGTATGATCTACTTACAACTGGTAAATAGTTTTCTGCGTGATTTTCACATCACTTCTCTAAGTTGTGATGTTTAAAATACCACTAAATAGTGGGTTTTCATTTCAAGGTAATTATCATTCCCAACCGAGTATGATATAAAATCCCACTCACCCGTTAATGTAGTGAATCCACTCGATCGGTTCTTTGTATTCACATGAGCTTGTCCTTGTTGGCGTTCCTGGTACTTCGTATTCCTACACAATAAGAACATCCTTATTTATTATCACTCGACCTAATAGCCTTCATTCATTCCAAATGAATGAGAAAACCAAACTTTCTATTTATTTGCAATTAGGTCCCTAATGTTATTTTTCTTTAACTTTAAGTCCCTAATGCCGGTTTTTCTTCAAATTGAGTCTCGAAACTTTTAAAATTTATCTTAGGACCTCAATTTATTCAAATTCACAAAAAGGGGTTTAATTTCCCAAATTTCTAATTTGGTCCCCCAACTTATCTAAAATTACCATTTTGCCCTTCTTTTACAAAATGGTAAGTTTTACTCCAAAAAATTCTAAAATCCCTCAATTGGCCTTTTAACATTTTTATCTTGCCCAATTGACCCTCAATTTTATAAAATTGCATCTTTGTCCTTCAAATTTTTGAAAATCCCCAATTTTCCCCACAATTTCAACTCCTTAACACAACCGAATTTGATTTCATTAAATTGACCGATCAAACACATCTAATTGTTAAAATTGAAGTTAAAATTGAGATCCTACATCTTCATACGATTCAATAGCACTTTGAATCGCAAGATTTGATGCCGAAACGAGCTCAAACGGAGTTTAACCGAAAAATAAACTGTAGAGAGAGAAAGCTTCAATTATTCTTCGTCAGGGGCATGGCGGTCCGAGCTTTCGATTTGGGCAGATATCTCTCGTCTTGAGGTTTATCCTAGAATCAAGAATTGCATCAATTGATGCCAAATTAAGTTAGAATTTCATCATTGAAATTCTGCTTGTTCTCTCTCTAGCACCGATCGAAAATTGCATAAGTGAGCCGAATTGGGTTACCTTTCAGTCCTAATTCAGCCGTGGGAGGGTTGAGGAAGTGTTGGGAGCGCTTTGTTTGGCATGAGGAGGGCTCAAAATGGCCAATTTCAGCTCGGCCAAAACAGGGCAGCTTCGGTTTGCCAGAGCTACTTCACCGTTCCATCACGCCGGTGCTTCTCCAGCAACCCTTAAAGCAAATGAAGACTACAGGCATGTAGTCCACACAAGGAAAAGCACTTGCCATTCGTTGGTTATTAGGGGCATCCCGAAAACGTCTGGGTCGAAATATGGCTTTCAAATTAAGTTCCGAATTAGTGGATGCTGCCAAAGGGAGTGGCGATGCCATACGCAAAAAGGAAGAGACTCATAGAATGGTAGAGGCAAATAGAGCTCTTGCACATTTTCCTTAATCCATGAACAGAGGATCTATACGGATCTATGTGTCTCGATCAAAAAAGAATCAATAGAAAAAGAAAGAATCGGAATTGATCGATATCTTTCTCGAAACAAACAAAAAAGAAACGAAAGATGAAACATAAATCATAGATGAACTAAGCCCTCTCGGGGGCTTGCTTAAGAATAAGAAAGAGGAATCTCATGTAAATACCATGGAATAAGGTTTGATCCTATTCATGGGGATTCCGTAAATATTCCATTATAAAAATAGAAAGTTTGAAACAATTGGCATTATTTTTGGAGATTGGATGCGGTTACTAATTCATGATCTGGCATGTACAGAATGAAAACCTCATTCTCGATTCTACGAGAATTTTTATGAAAGCCTTTCATTTGCTTCTCTTCGATGGAAGTTTTATTTTCCCAGAATGTATCCTCATTTTTGGCCTAATTCTTCTTCTGATGATCGATTTAACCTCTGATAAAAAAGATATACCTTGGTTATATTTCATCTCTTCAACAAGTTTAGTAATGAGCATAACGGCCCTATTGTTCCGATGGAGAGAAGAACCTATGATTATCTTTTCAGGAAATTTCCAAACGAACAATTTCAACGAAATCTTTCAATTTCTTATTTTACTATGTTCAACTCTATGTATTCCTCTATCCGTAGAGTACATTGAATGTACAGAAATGGCTATAACAGAGTTTCTGTTATTCGTATTAACAGCTACTCTAGGAGGAATGTTTTTATGCGGTGCTAACGATTTAATAACTATCTTTGTAGCTCTAGAATGTTTCAGTTTATGCTCCTACCTATTATGTGGATCATTTTGAGGCAAGCGGATCATTTATGATGAAAAGGATGAGCTTCAAGAGAATGATTCGGAGTTCTTCCAGAGTGGAACCATGCAGTACCAGACACGAGATAGATCTTCCAAAGAACAAGGCTTTTTTCGAATAAGCCAATTCATTTGGGACCCTGCAGATCCACTCTTTTTCCTATTCAAAGATCAGCCCCCTGTCTCTGTGTTTTCACATCAAGAATTCTTTGCAGATGAAGAGATGTCAAAGGGGCTTCTTACTTCCCAAACGGATCCCCCTACATCTATATATAAACGCTGGTTTCTCAAGAATACGCAAGAAAAGCACTTCGAATTGTTGATTCATCGCCAGAGATGGCTTAGAACCAATAGTTCATTATCTAATGGGTTTTTACGTTCTAATACTCCATCCGAGAGTTATCAGTATTTATCAAATTTGTTCCTATCTAACAGAAGGCTATTGGATCAAATGACAAAGACATTGTTGAGAAAAAGATGGCTTTTCCCGGATGAAATGAAAATCGGATTCATGTAACAGTAGAAAGGTTGCCCATTACAACGCTGGAAAAATATGTGGCCATGCCCCACAAAAACATATTTCCATTTTTTTAAAAGGAAATGGTTGTTGCTACCTGTTCCAATAACGAATCATTGGTTGTTAATAACTAAATAAAATGGATGGTCTCAATTGGAAGATCACAAGATTTCGTGATCCCCAATTCCAAGAGCTCGGATCAAATCGATATTTGAGAATCACTGTCAATATTGTAGGTCCGGGATAACCAACCAACCCTTTGTTCCATAGTCCTGGGGCTGTATCCATGCGCGCCAATTAAGAATTCTCAGATGTACTAGTACTAGCAAGTGCATCAAAGATGCAGCCAAGCCGGGTTGAGGAAGAGTTACGGGGTGTAAAACAAAAAAAAAAATATGCTGATTCGGGCGGGGCATACTCTATTTCATTTTTCAGCCCTTAACAATAAATAATAAATAAAAAGAAAAGAGGAAGGCCATTTCGACAAAAGACCCACACCCAAGTTCCATAGCCTTGGGTCCGCTATCCCGATCATGATTTCCCTACCCTATGGACCTCACCTTCTTTGGCTAAAAAATGACCCTATATCAGAGCTCTGGTTTGAGATTCATCAAAAAACTAAGCAGTTGAGAGAGAATAGAGTTTTCAGTTATGAAGAGGATGGATGGGGAGGGGCTCTTTATATACGGAGCTCGGGGACTCGTCGATTGCCCATTTGACACCTTTATGACAAACATTGATGGCCTGAAATGTATTGAACAGAAATGTTTTTTCTTCACCGGTGCTGCTTCGATTTTCTGGTGAGTGAATAGTGTTGTCATCTAAAGGAAGAAGATGACACTGTTTTGAACCGGACCGGATCGATCTGAACTAGATTCAAAGCTTAAACCGGCCGGTTCACCCCCCATTCGATCGAGTTTTTCAAATCTAAAAATTTTTAAATTCATCTAAATTCATTTTTTATCTAATGGTGGTCTCAAATCTCAAATTTGAATTATTTAAGCCACCTAGAAAAATGAATTTAGGATCCGGTTCAATAGTGGTTCAAACCGGTACAAACTGGTTCAAACCGATTCTGATCCGATTCACCTGAATTGGTTTGGTTCATCTCCAATTCACTCTAAAGTCCTTTTTCATGACTTTTATGACTTCTTAGGTCACTTAGGGTCCATAAATTTTCCAGTTTGCCCTTTCTCTATCAGTTCTGGTTCATAAACCAGCTCGGTTCTTAAACCGGTTTAATCCAGTTCAGGTCCGGTTCAATCGAACTGGTCGGGTTTTTCTCTCCCAATTTGTTCTAAGGTTCCTTCCCAAGGTTTATAAATCTCTTTGGGTCACACGGGAGTTGAAATTTCTCTAATTTGCCCGTTCCTTAGTAAACAGGTTTGTGAACCGGTTCGGTGTTTCTCACTCGGTTTGACCGGTTCTTTTCCTAGTTTTTCTTAACTCAAAAGGGCGGGGTTTATAACTCTCCCCTCCTTTTAGGAGTTTTATCCCCAAAACTTAACCAATATATTCTATATCGAGAATAATTTCCCTTAATGTCAACTTGGGTTTTCTTGACATTCTAACACTTCGATTGCTCTTTTGCTTAGTCCCCGTAATCATTCATTAAAGAAATTTCTTTTCATTTATCATGCTTACTCCTTCCATGGAGTTATAATAACAAGGTGTGTCTGGCTCATTAATCCAAATGTATATTCTTAAGTTCACATCTCCCTTTATTTAGGGTAAGGTTCTTCCTTTTGGGGTTCTTACTCAAGATTTCCAGATTGGGAGTTCCAAAGTGCCTAATCGTTCGTTTGTCTAGTTATTCTCTTCATCGTTGAAACCCCTAGCTCGACATTCTTTCGAGCATTACGTACTTATTTTCACAAGTTTCTGTGTTATTATTATTTCGTCCCAATTTGACCCATCCTTCATCCGTCATTGATTACAACTTTGGTCAAATTTATGTTTGACCTCGTTATGTTTACTAACTGACTCCTTCTTACTCGAGTTACATTTTACTCAGGACTATTGGTGCTTATATGTCCCATACAACATGACATAGTTATGAACCTGTCTTTATCCATTAGACTTCTACAACACCTCTTTTAAGGTTGTTTCTATCTTTCCAGCTTTCTAGATACTGTATAATTTCATCCCTCCTTTCATCGGGTAGTATTCCTCAACTATCTTTACTATTATCTAATATCCTTCGTATCTTGACAATATGTCTTACATAACCATGTCGATTTTCCTTACCCACTCTGTAAACCCCGTCCTTTAGTAATGAGAAAACTGGGGAAAGAATCGGTCAATTTGAATCTTTAAACTGAATTGGTCTACAAGCCCAATTGTTAGGGGATAAGCAAATTTGAAAATTTCTAACTCCCATGTGACTCAAAAAGGTTCATAAACTTGGAAAAAGAACCATAGGACGAAATGAGGAGGAAAGACCGAAGCAGTTCAAGAGAATCGGGTCCGAACCGGATAGAACCGGTTTATGAACCGAGTTGATTTGTGAATCGGAATTGAGAAAGAGGTGGTAAACCGGGAATTTTATGGATCCTAAATGACATAAGGAGTCAGATGAGTCATGAAAATGGACTAGAGAATGAATTAGAGATGAAAACTAAACTGGTTCAAGTGAACTGGATCTGAACCGGACTCGAACCGATTTGGAACGGTTTGAACCACTATTGAATCGAATCCTAAATTCATTTTTCTAGGTGGCTTAAATAATTCAAATTTGAGATTTGAGGCCACAATTGGATAGAAAATGAATTTAGAAATTTTTATATTTGAAAAAATTAGTTGAATGAGGGGTGAACCAGTCGGTTTAAGCTTTGAACCTGATTTCGACCGGTCCTGTCCGGTTTGGAACAGTGTCGTCTTCTTCCTTCAGATGACAGCACTGTTAACTCATCGAAAAATTGAAGTAGTGCCGGTGAAGAGGAAACACCTCTGTTTAATACGTTTTCGGCCATCAATACATGTCATAAAGGTGCCAATCGAACGACTAAGAAGTCCCCAAGCTTCCTATATAAAGACCCCCTCCTCATTCATCCTCTCCACACCTGAAAAGCTCACTCTCTCTCAGTTTCTTAGTTTTTTGGGGAAGCTCCAACCAGAGCTCTGATATAGGGTCATTTCTGAGCCAAAGAAGGTGAGGTCAGGTTCTTTAGAACTAGGGGGAAGTCAGCTACACGGTGGTGGCATCCATTCATTCCGAGAGTTGTTGGAGAAGCACCAGTGTGATCGAATAGTGAAGCAGCTCCGGTGGACTGAAGCTGCTTTGTTTCGGCCGAGTTGAAATTGGCCAATTCGAGCCCTCCTCAAGCCAAACCAAGCCCTTCTGACACTTCCTTAGCCCTTCCACGTCCAAATTAGGATCGAAAGGTAAGCCAATTTGGCTCCCCTTTGTAATTTTCGATCGGTGTTAGGGAGAGAGTCGGGCAAATTTCACTAACGAAATTCTAATCCAATTCGATATAAACTGATGTCATTCTTGAACCTAGGAAGAACCTCTGGAAGAGAGATACTTGCCCAGATAGAAAGCTCAGATCGCCGCGCCCTCACTGGTGAGCAATCGAAGCTTTCTCTCTCTACAGTTTATTTTTCGGCGAAACTCTATTTGAGCTTGTTTCGATGTTAAAACTCGCGATTCAAATTTCTATGGAATCTTATAAACATGGAGAAACTCAATTTCAACTTCAATTTCAACAATAAGAGGTGTTTGATCGGTCAATTTGATGAAATCAAATTCGACTGTGTTAAGGAGTTGAAATTGGGGGAAAATCGGGGAAATTGGCGATTTTTAAAAATTTTGAGGGACCAAAATGAAATTTTTTAAAATTGAGGGTCAATTGGGTATGACTAGAATATTAGAGGGCCAATTGAGAAATTTTATAATTTTTGGGGTAAATTTTACCATTTTTTGTAAAGGAAGGGCAAAATGGTAATTTTGGAAAAGTTGGGGGACCAAATTGGAAATTTGGGAAATAAAACCTCTTTTGTGAAATTGGATAAATTGAGGTCCCAAGGGAAATTTTAAAAGTTTTGGTACTCAATTTGAGGGAAAACCGACATTCACGGACTTAAAGTTAAAGAAAAATAACTTGAGGACCCTAATTGCAATTAAGTAAAAGTTTGGTTTTTCTCATTTATTTGGAATGAATGAAGGCTATTAGGCCGAGAGATAATGAATTGAGATGTTCATATTATGTAGGGACGTGAAGCACCGGGAACGCCAGCAAGGATAAGCTCACGTGAAGTTAAGGAACTGATCTAGTGGAATTAACGACATTTACGGGTGAGTGGGATATTATATTATACCCGGTTGGGGATGATAAGTACCTTGAAATAAAAAATCCACTAACCATTGGTATTTTAAACATCACAACTTAGAGGAGTGATGTGAAAATCATGTGGAAAAAAACTACTTATTAGTTGTAAGTAGATCATACCCGGTTGGTATGATGAAACTTCCTCGAGGGAAGTTGAAAACCCGTTCATCGGTTATGAACGGAGATGTCCTTATACCTAGACGGTATAATGGACAGTTGAAAATATAATTTTTTTGAAAGTGCTCTCCCCTGACTGTGTGCCAATGCTTAAACTATTTGGGAGACCTTCTTGACGGGAGCTTGAATAGCTCTTGTAGGGTGGGGGCCTCGATTTTGAAACTTGGGGGCTATTATGCCCAGTTTTTAAAAATCTCGAACAGTGGGCCATAGGCCAGTGGGCACGATAGGAGCTCATAAACAAACATGAGATATGTGCCATAAAACTTTAATAAATAAATTGTTTGGTTATGGTACCAAGACAGGACCGACATACTCGGTTAACTAGCAGTAGTTTGACATGAGTAGTCTCCGAACTAGTCAAGACAAACAGCTGCAGGTTGAGCTGAAGGTTATGGCCGTTGAACTAATGGCACCACAGATTACATGGCATGATAAGAAAATATTATTTGTGCATGCATTATGATTTCGGGATCATCAAGACGCCCATGAGGGGTAGTGATGCATCCTAAGGGCCTTGGACAACCCGGTAAGTATAAGGGCAGTTCGTTGTACCACGTGACCGTGTGAAATTTGGAGTAGCACTAAGCGCATGAGACCGGGGTGGGGACGGGATAAGGTCTATGTCCTCATATGGACACGAAGAATCAATTTCAGGATTGAGGGTTGGATATTGCGGACATCCACTCATTGTCAAGGTAGAAGTGGATGTACTTCTATCTAGGTAGTCGGTAAAGTTGCTCCGAAGCCACAAGTGGGTTTAGTGGTCATACTGGCCTATAAATGTGTGTTGAACCTTCATGATGAAGGATGTGAATTGGGTGATGACACATTGTGGTAATGATGGAAAAACCCGAGATTTGAAATTCAAAGGATTTTTGAAAAAAAGGAGCCTGGCACACTCCAATATAACTTTTTTCCTAAAAGATATTTTCTCGAAAATCCCATTCACTAAGTAGTCGTACTCACCCCCTCCTTTTTATCACTTTTTAGGAAAAAGGAAAATGACTAAGAACAATACAAAGACTTACTCTCTGTCATGTATGCTTATATTTCCTTAAGCTTGCATTTTATTGGTTATATGTCTTCCAGGGAACAAGGTTGAAATTACACTTGGCTCATCTTGAGTTAAAGTCAGAGGAAACTCCTCTTGAGTCGAGAGAGCGGTAGGTTGTACACGGGGATCCAACCAAACTGGGTTAGGGCGTGACAACTAGTGTGGTATCAGAGCCTAGTTCCCTTGAAATATTATCAATATTATGCCCTGATATTAATCCAACTCTAAAATATCATGTAGGAAGGAGAATCCCTAGAAAATTTGCAAAGAAATCTAGTCCTCCCCTTATAAGCATGAAAAAGACATCCAACCCAAGGGAGGATGCCGTTCAAAGGTTCCTAAGGGGCGAAAAACGAGTACCCAAGGACATGGTGGAGGACTATCAGAAACTAGTTGGAGCCTTACTGGAACCAAAAGGCATCATATATCCTCCTTCCAAACAAGAGGAACCATCATCACTTCCTAGAAGTCCAACCCCTCCTCCAATACCACAACAACAGAAGAGGAACCCCACCAAGAAGGAGGCATGGGATAATTATTGGGATTCTTATGCCACCTTTATGAAGGTCCACCAAGTACCTCCACCCACTCAACCTAACTTCAATCTGTCTTGATGGATGAAATCGACTTATGAGTGTGAGACGGAAGTACTAAGGCGGTACGGGTTGGAGGCCATATATGAAATTCATCTTATTGAGGAGCACGAATGGACCCCAATCAATTCATCAGAGCCTTCTGATCAAGAGTCCCATAATCATTCTAGGGTTAACTCTAGCCCTATGATCCCAAGGGATTAAGGGGGTAGGAAATTCATGTAATAAGCCAAATTTTTGGCAAGAAAATATTTCCTGAATAAATTAGAAGTTTATTAAAACCTTGAGTTCCTGAAGAAAATCTAAGTATATAAAAGTTTAAGTGAAAGGGAAGAAATCCCCCTAATAAAGAATGGGTTATGGATAGTTAAACTCAACCCTTAAGACTAGAAAAAAAAATGATCCATCTGATAGAAATCCTAAAAAGAAAAAAAAGAAAGTTGGAGGAGCAACCATCCAAGAGTACATAACTTGATCAAAAAGTTTTGAGAAAAACTCGGGAGGAAGTATAACATCCCAAAAAGAACCACAAGAATAGAAGCTGACTTGATTACATTACCTTAGGGGAGGTTGAAGTAATTTTGGGGATGGACTAGCTGAGTAATCATCAAACAAGGATGAAATGTAGAAGGAAGACAATAATTTTCCATACTTTCGAGACTAAGGGACAAAAGTTCTAGGGAGATAAAAAGGAAAGTAAAGTACAATTGGTGTCTCACCTGAAAGCTCAAAAGATGATACATAAAAGATGTACAGTTTTTCTAGCCATGGTCGTGAATGAAGATTCTGAAGAAAAGAAAACTGGAAGACATTCCTATAGTCAGACATTATTTAGAGGTTTTTCTAGAAGAGCTACCCGGACTACCTCCAAGTCGACAAGTGGAGTTCACCATAGAAATAACCCCAGGGACAAACCCCATATCCCAAGCCCCATATCGCATGGCTCCAGCAGAGCTGAAAGAATTAAAGGAACAATTGGACGAATTATTGGAAAATGATTTCATACGTCCAAGTCAGTCTCCATGGGGTGCTCCTGTTCTGTTTGTAAAGAAAAAGGATGGAAGCATGAGACTATGTATTGACTATAGAAAGCTGAACCAGGTCACCATAAAAAAATCGATACCCACTTCCAAGGATAGACGATTTGTTTGACCAATTAAAGGGAGCAGCTTACTTCCCCAAAATAGATCTTCGGTTAGGTTATCACCAACTCAGGATTCGAGAGGAGGACATCCCTAAGACGGCGTTCCGATTTAGATATGGACATTATGAGTTCAGAGTGATGCCATTTGGATTGACGAATGCCCCTGCAGCTTTCATGGACTTAATGAATCGCATGTTCCAACCTCATTTGGATAGGTTTGTGATAATATTCATAGATGACATCCTCATATACTCATGAACCAGGTTGGAACATGAAGAGCATTTGATAACTACATTGGAAATATAGAAAGAAAACAAATTATATGCAAATTTTTCCAAATGCAAGTTCTAGCTTTAGGAGGATTCTTAGGACACATCGTATCCAAGGACGGAGTTAAAGTAGACCCAGCTAAGGTAGAAGCCATATTAGATTTGAAGGTTCCATGAAGTCCTACAGAATTAAGGAGTTTCTTAGGATTGGCAGGATACTACAAACGGTTCATACAAGATTTTTCTAAAATAGCAGCTCCTCTAACTCGACTCACCAAGAAGGGAATTGAGTATAAATGGGATGAGAACTGTGAGAAGTCTTTTCAAGATTTAAAGACGCGACTAACAACCACACCAGTACTATCCTTACTTGACCCGAATGCAGGAGAGTACACAGTTTATAGTGATGCCTCTAGATAAGGGCTTGGTTGTGTCCTAATGCAATAGGGGAAGGTTATCGCATATGCCTCACCACAATTGAAGGTACATGAGAGAAATTACCCGACTCATGACTTGGAGTTAGCTACAATAGTGTTTGCCCTAAAGATATGGTGACACTACCTTTACGGGGTTAACTGCAGGATATACATAGATTATAAGAACCTTAAGTACTTTTTAACTTAGAAGGAGTTAAATCTCCGTCAAAGGAGATGGCTGGAATTGGTGAAGGATTATGATCTTGCGATAGAATATCACCTCGTAAAGGCTAATGTGGTAGCAAATGCCTTAAGTCACAAGTATCAAACTAAGGTGGCACAAGTACAAACAAGTTACCTACCCTTGTTACAAGGGAAGGATGGAGGTAGATCTGAGGATAGACAAGCAGGAAAAATGCTTGGTGGCGAATGTGGCGGTAAGGCCCAATCTAACCGCACATATTAAGACTCAACAAAGGACCGATAAAGAATTCTAGTCTTATTTGGATTTGGTAAACAAAGAAAGGAAACCAGACTACGACATACGAGGTGACGGAGTACTAACCTATAAGGGTAGGGTATGTGTACCTCAAGATAAGGAGTTGAAAAGATTAATTCTAGAAGAGGCATACGATTCAGTGTATGCTATGCATCCGAGCAGCACTAAGATGCACTGCACCCTCAAACAAGGATATTGGTGGAAGGGTATGAAGCGAGATATTGTGGAATATGTAGCCCGATGTTTGTCCTGTCAACAGATAAAAGCAGAGCATCAGAAATCGTCAGGACTACTACAACCTTTACCAATTTTAGAGTTAAAATGGGAGCACATCACCATGGACTTTGTCACGGGCTTATCGGTGACCAGAAAGGGTCGAGATGCAATTTGGGTCATAGTGGATAGATTGACCAAATCAACACATTTTCTTCCTATAAAGGTGGCAGACATAGTAGAATAGTTAGCCGTCCTATATATGAAGGAAATCATAAGACTCCATGGTGTCCCAGTGAGTATAGTATCGGACAAAGATCCAAGATTCACTTCCAGATTTTGGCCAAGCTTACAAAATGCTATGGAGACCAAACTCCATATGAGTACTGCATTTCACCCTCAGACAGACGGGCAGTCTGAATGAATCATCCAAACATTGGAAGACATGCTAAGAGCATGCGTACTCACCATGAATAAATGTTGGGAGGAATACTTGTGCCTGATGGAATTTGCTTATAATATTAGTTATTAGGCCAATATTCAGATGGCTCCCTATGAGGCCCTTTATGGATGACCATGTCACACCCCTCTATTTTGGGAAGAAGTGGGGGAAAGAAAGTTAGAAAGAGTAGAAATATTAGAGGATGCCACAAAGAAGATAAAATTAATAAGGAGTCGTCTTAAGATCGCACAGGATAGGCAAAGGAGTTACGCAAACAATCAAAGGAAAGATCTGGAGTTCGAAGTAGGAGATCAAGTATTCCTCAATGTATCCCCATGGAGGGGAATACTTAGGTTTCAGTAAATAGGAAAGCTAAAACCAAGATATATTGGTCCCTATTCCATTATTCAAAGGATATGACCGGTAGCTTATAAATTAGAACTGCCTCCTGATCTGCAGATAATACATGATGTATTCCACATCCCAGTGCTTCAAAAATATCAGTCTGATCCTAGTCAAGTATTGGATCGACCCCCAATGGAACTAGAAGAGAACCTGACCTATTAGATAGAGCTGGTACGAATCATCGACCGGAGAGACAAAAAATTTGAGGAACAAGAAAATTCCTATGGTTAGGGTGTTGTGGTAGAACGGACTCGTACAGGAAGAGACATGGGAAACCGAGTCTATGATGAGGGATAGTTACCCTCAATAATTTAATGTGTAACTATTTTTGGGACAAAACCCTTAAAAGGAGGGGAGAGTTGTAAATCTCGTCCTTTGATAATGAGAAAACCCGGGAAAGAACTGGACAATTTTTGAATTTTTAACAGAAACGGTCTACAAGCCCAATTATTAGGAAATGAGGAAAATTGATGATTTACAACTTCCAAGTGACTCAAAATGGTTCATAAATATTGGAAAAGAACCTACGAAATGGGGAAGAAAAATCAAATCGGTTCACGAGAACCGGGCCCAAACCGGATAGAACCGGTTTATGAACCGAGTTAGTTTGTGAACTAGAACCGATAGAGAATGAGTCAACCAAGAAATTTATGGACCCCTTGTAATCCAAAGAGATTTATAAACCTTGGGAAGGAACATTAGAGAAAAGTAGGAGTGAAAAACTAGATAGGTTCGGATGAACCAGACCCGAACCAGATTGAACCGGTTTAAAGACCTTGTTGGTTTATGAACCAGAATCGATAAAGAGATGGTAAATTGGAAATTTTATGGACCCTAAGTGACCCAAGGAGTCACAAAAGACATGGAAATGGAATTGTGAAGGAATTGGGGATGTCCAAACCGATTCAGGTGAACTGGATTCGAACCGGTTTGGACTGGTTTGAATCACTATTGAACCGAATCCAAAATTATTTTTTGAAGTGGCTTAAATAATTCAAATTTGAGATTTGAGGCACCCATTGGATAGAAAATAAATTTTGATGAATTTAGAAATTTTTAGATTTGTAAAACTCGGTCGAATGAGGGGTGAACTAGTCGGTTTAAGCTTCAAACCTGGTTTGGACCGGTCCGATCCAATTCAGAATAGTGTCGTCTTCTTCCTTCAAATGATAGCATTGTTCACTCATCAGAAAATCAAAGTAGCGCCAACGAAGAGGAAACGTCTCCATTCATTATGTTTCCGACCATCAATGCCAGTCATAAAGTTTCCAATTGAACGGCCAAGAAGTACCCCATTCATCCTCTCCACACTTGAAAAGCTCAGTCTCTCTCAATTACTTAGTTTTCCGGAGAAGCTCAAACCAGAGCTCCGATATAGGGTCATTTTTTAGCTAGAAAAGGAGAGGTTGTGTTCCTTAGAACTGGGAGGAAGTCAGCTACACAGTGGTGGCATCCATTCGTTCCAAGAGTCGCCGGAGAAGCGCCGGCATGATCGAACAGTGAAGCAGCTTTGGCAGACTGAAGCTGCCCTATTTCGACTGAGTTGAAATCGGCCAATTTGAGCCCTCCTTAGGACAAACCAAGCCCTCTCGACACTTCCTCATCCCTTCCACGGCTGAATTAGGACTGAAAGGTAAGCCAATTCGGCTCCCCTTTGTAATTTCCCATCGATGTTAGAGAGAGTGTCGACCGAATATCAATGACAAAATTCTAATCCAATTCGACATCAATTGATGTCATTCATGATCCTAGGAAAAACCTCTCGAGAAGAGCTACCTGCTCAGATAGAAAGCTCAGACCGTCGTGCCCTCACCGGTGGGCAATCGAAGCTTTATCTCTCTGTAGTTTATTTTTTGGTGAAGCTCCATTTGAGCTCGTTCCGATGTTAAAACTCGCAATTCAAAGTTCTATGGAATCGTATGAATATGGAGAAACTCAATTTCAACTTCAATTTCAACAATAAGAGGTGTTTGATTAGTCAATTTGATGAAATTAAATTCGGCTGTGTTAAAGAGTTGAAATTGGGGATTTTCGAAAATTTTGAGGGACCAAAATGAAATTTTTTAAAATTGAGGGTCAATTGGGCATGATAAGAGTATTAGAGGGCCAATTGAGAAATTTTAGAATTTTTGGGGTAAAATGGTAATTTTGGAAAAGTTGGGGGACCAAATTGGAAATTTGGGAAATTAAACCCCTTTTTGTGAAATTGGATAAATTGAGGTCCCAAGGGAAATTTTAAAAGTTTTGGGACTCAATTTGAGGGAAAACCGACATTCAGGGACTTAAAGTTAAAGAAAAATAACTTTAGGGACCCAATTGCAATTACATAAAAGTTTGGTTTTTCTCATTCATTTGGAATGAATGAAGGTTATTAGGGCGAGAGATAATGAACTGAGATGTTCATATCGTGTAGGGACACGAAGCACCGGGAACGCCAGCAAGGACATGCTCACTAAATTCAAGGAACCGGTCTAGTGGAATTCACGACATTTACGGGTGAGTGGGATTTTATATCATACCCGGTTAGGGATGATAAGTACCTCGAAATGAAAACCCACTAACTAGTGATATTTTAAACATCACAACTTATAGGAGTGATGTGAAAATCATGCGGAGAAAAACTACTTACCGGTTGTAAGTAGATCATACCTGGTTGGTATGATGAAACTTCCTCGAGGGAAGTTGAAAACTCGTTTATCGGTTATGAGCAAAGATGTCCTTATACCCAGATGGTATAATGGACAGTTGAAAATATAATTTTGTCGGAAGTGCGCTCCCTTGATTGTGTGCCAATGCTTAAACTATTTGGGAGATCTTCTTGACGGGAGCTCGAATAGCTCTTATAGGTTAGGGACCTCGGTTTTGAAACTTGGGGGCTATTATGCCCGATTTTTAAAAATCTCGAATAGTGGGCCATAAGCCAGTGGGTACGAGCAAGAGCTCATAAAGAAACATGAGATATGTACCATAAAACTTTAATAAATGAATTGTTTGGTCTTGGTATCAAGACAGGACCAACATAATCGGTTAACTAGCAGTAGTGCAACATGACTAGTCTCCAGACCAGTCAAGATAAACACCTGCAGGTTGAGCTGAAGGTTGGGTCCGTTGGACTAATGGCACCACATATTATATGGCATGATAAGAAAATATTGTTTTTGCATGCACTATGATTTTGGGTTATCAAGACGCCCATGAGGGGTAGTGATGCATCCTAAGGGCCCTAGACGACTCAGTAAGTATAAGGGCAGTTTGTCGTACCAGGTGACCGTGTGAAATTTGGAGTAGTACTAAGTGCATGAGACCAGGGTGGGGACGAGATGAGGTTTCTATCCTCATATGGACACGAAGAATTGATTTCAAGATTGAGGGTCGGATGTTGTGGACAACCACTTATTCTTAGGGTAGAAGTGAATGTATTTCTATCTAAGTGGCCGATAAAGTCGCTCTGAAGCCACAAGTGAGTTCAGTGGTCGTTCTGGCCTGGGAATGTGTGTTGAACCTTCATGATGAAGGATGTGGGTTGAGTGATGACACAACATGGTAATGATGGAAAAACCCAAGATTTGAAATTCGAAGGATTTTTTCAAGAAAGGAGCCTAGCACACTCCAATACAACTCTTTTCCTAAAAGATATTTTCTTTTAAAAACCCATTCACTTAGTAGTCGTACTCACCCCCTCCTTTTTTTCCCTTTTTAGGAAAAAGGAAAATGACTAAGAACAATGCCGAGACTTACCCTCTGTTAGGTATGCTTATATTTCCTTAAGCTTGCATTTTATTGGATATATGTCTTCCAAGGAACAAGGTTGAAATTACGCCTGGCTCATCTCGAGTTAAAGTCGGAGGAAACTCCTCTTGAGCCGAGATAGCGGCGGGTTGTACACAGGGATCCAACCAAATCGGGTTGGAGTGTGACAATGGCGATCCGAGCTTTTGATCTAGGCAGATAGCTCTCGTCTTGATGTTAATCCTAAAATCAAGAATTGCATCAATTGATGCCGAATTGAGTTATAATTTCATCATCAAATATCTGTCGGTTGTTTCTCTAGCACCAGTCAGAAATTGCAGAGGGGAGTCGAATTGGCTTACCTTTCAGTCCTAATTCGGCAGTGGGAGGGTTGATGAAGTGTTGGGAGGGCTTGGTTTGGCCTGAGGAGGGCTCAAAATGGATGATTTTAGCTCGGCCGAAACAGGGCAGCTTCAGTCCACCGGAGCTGCTTCACTATTCCATCACACTGGTGCTTCTCCAGCAACCCTCGGAGCAAACGGAGAATTCAAGCTAGTAGCTGACTTCCCCCCGGTTCTAAAGAACCCGACCTCGCCTTCTTTTGCTAAAAAATGACCCTATATCAGAGCTCTAGTTCGAGCTTCGCTGAAAAACTAAGCAGTTGAGAGAGAATGGTGTGTTCAGGTGTGGAGAGCATGAATGGAGAGGCGCTTTTTATATAAGGAGCTTGGGGACTCGTTGGCCATTCGTTTGACACCTTTATGACAGACATTGATTGTCACGGCCTGACCTGGTATGGTCGAATCCCTGTGATCAACCCGCCACTCTCCCGGTTTATTAAAGGGTTTCCCCTTTATTATAAACCGTAAAGAGTAAGGCATCATTTAAACCTGCACCTTTTCCTGGAATAACATAAATTAAAACTGCATAATATTTTAAATTTGTCATACCTATCTCACAGGCATCTTAGTTGATGGTCTTTAAGGGTAGGCTTTCAGAAATTTTCTGAAAGAGATATAAGGGAGGGGTGAGTACGACTACTCAGTGAATGGGTTTTTCAAAACTTTTACTTTTATGAAAAAGATTTGTATCGGAGTGTGCTAGACTCCTTTCTTTCAAAAATCCCTTCAATTCAAATCTCACTTTTTACCACCATTTCCTTATTAATCACGGCGTGTCATCACCCAACACACAACCTTCATCATGAAGGTCAAACACACATTCGTAGGCCAGCACGCCCACTAAAGCCACTTGTGGCTTCAGAGAGACTTTATCGACCACCCAGATAGAAGTACGTCCACTTCAACCAACTAAAGCCACTTGTGGCTTCGGAGCGACTTTACCGACCACCCAAATAGAAGTACGTCCACTTCAACCCTGAGAATGAGTGGATGTACACGACATCCGAACCTTAATCCCGAAATCAATTCTCCATGTCCGTATGAGGATAGAGATCTCATCCTATCCCCACTCCAGTCTCATGTGCTTGGTGCTACTCCAAATTTCACACAGTCACTTGGTACGACTAACAGCCCTTATACCCACCAAGTCGTCCAATGCCCTTAGGACACATCACTACCCCTCTTAGGCATCTTGATGATCCCGTAATCACAGTGCATGCACAATCAGAATTTTCTTATCATGCCATATAATCTGTGGTGCCATTGGTCCAATGGCCTTGACCCTCAACTAAACTTATAGTTGTTTGTCTTGACTAGTCCATCGACCTATAATGTCACACTGCTGCTAGTTGACTGAGTATATCGGTCCTGTCTTGATACCATGTCCAAACAATTCCTTTATTTAAAGTTTTATGACATATAAATCATGTTTGTTTACGAGCTCCTGCTCGTGCCAACTGGCTTGGGCCCACTGTATGAGATTTTCAAAATCGGGCATATTGGCCCCCAAGTTCCAAAATCGAGGCCCCCGTCCTATAAGAGTTATTCGAGCTCTCGTCAAGGTCTCCCAAATTGTTTAAGCATTGGCACACAGTCACAGGAGAGCACTTTCGACAAAAATATGTTTTCAGGTGTCCATCATACTAACCGGGTATAAGGAGATCTCCGCTCATAACTAATGAATGGCTTTTTAACTTCCTTCGAGGAAGTATCATCATACCAACCGGGTATGATCTACTTACAACTGGTAAGTAGTTTTTCCACATGTTTTTCACATCACTCCTCCAAGTTGTGATGTTTAAAATACTCCTTAGCAGTGGGTTTTCATTTCGAGGTACTTATCATCCCCAACCGGGTATGATATAAAATCCCACTCACAACCGGTAAGTGGTTTTTAACTTTAAGTTGTGCTCATCATCCCAACCGGGTATGACATTTTTAAACCTCGACCTTTTGAATTAAGGAAAACTAGGAAAAGAAATGGTCAAACCGTGTAAAAATCAAACCGGTTCACGTACCCAATCAATTGGGAACGAGCAATTTGGAAATTTACAACTCCCAGGTAATCCAAATGGTTCATAAAACCATGGAAAAGAACCTTAGGACAAATTGGAAGAGAAAAACTAGACCGGTTTAGATGAACTGGATCCAATTGGATTGAACCGATTTATGAACCAAGTCGGTTCATGAACTGGTAGAGAAAGGGCAAACAGGGAAATTTATGGATCCCTTGTGACCTGAAGAGATTTATGAACATTGGGAAGGAATCTTAGAACAAAGTGTGAGAGAAAAACCAGACTGGTTCGGGTGAACCGAACCCGAACCAGATTAAACAGGTTTAAGAATCGAGCCGGTTTATGAACTGGAACCGATAGAGAGATGGTAAACTGGAAAATTTATGGATCCTAAGTGACCTAAGGAGTCACAAAAGTCATGGAAATGGACTTGTGAAGGAATTGGAGATGAAAACCAAACCGGTTCAGGTGAACCAGATCCGAACCGGTTTGAACAACTATTAAACTATATCCTAAATTCATTTTTCTAGTTGGCTAAAATAATTCAAATTTGAGATTTGATACCACCATTGGATAGAAAATGAATTTAGATAAATTTAGAAATTTTTAGTTTTAAAAAACTTGGTCGAATGAGGGGTGAACCGACCGATTTAAGCTTTGAAACCGGTTCGGAATAGTGTCCTCTTCTTTCTTCAGATGACAACACTGTTCACTCGCCAGAAAATCGAAGCAGCGCCGACGGAGAAGAAAAATTTCTGTTTGATACATTTGAGGCCACCAATGTTTGTCATAAATAGCCCCTCTCCATTCATTCTCTCCACACCTGAAAAGCTCACTCTCTCTAAGTTGCTTAGTTTTCTGGTGAAGCTCGAACCAGAGCTCCGATATAGGGTTTTTTCTGAGCCAAAGAAGGCGAGGTCAAGTTCTTTAGAACCGGGGAGAAGTCAACTACATGCCTGTAGTCTCCGTTTGCTCCGAGGGTCGTCGGAGAAGAGTCGAGGTGATGGAACAGTGAAGCAGCTCTGACGGACCGGAGCTGTCCTGTTTCGGCCGAGTTGAAATCGACCATTTCGAGCCCTCCTTAGGCCAAACCAAGCCCTCCCAACACTTCCTCAGCCCTCCCACGGCCGAATTAGTACTAAAAGGTAAGCCAATTCGGCTCCCCTCTGGAATTTCTAGTCGATGCTAGAGAGAGAACTCATAGAATTTCGATGATGAAATTCTAACTCAATTCAGCAAAAATTGATGTGATTCTTGATTCTAGGATGAAACTCAGGATGAGAGTTATCTACCCAGATCGAAAGCTCAGACCGTCATGTCCTCACCGGTGAGTAATCGAAGCTTTCTCTCTCTACAGTTCATTTTCCGACAAAGCTCCGTTTGAGCTCGTCTCAGTGTTAAAACTTGCTATTCAAATTGCTAAAGAATCGTATGAACATTTATAAACTCAATTTCAACAATTGGAAACGTTTGATCGGTCAATTTGATGAAATCAAATTCGATTATGTTAATAAGTTGGAATTGGGGGAAAATTAGGGGTTTTTGAAATCTCGAAGGACCAAAATGCAATTTCCTAAAATTGAGGGCCAATTGGGCATGATAAAAATGTTAGAGGGCCAATTGAGGAATTTTAGAATTTTTGGGGTGAAACTTACCATTTTTGTAAAGTAAGGGCAAAATGGGAATTTTGGAAAAGTTGGGGGGACCAAATTGGAAATTTGGGAAATTAAACTCCTTTTTCTGAAATGGAATAAATTGAGGTCCTATAATAAATTTTAAAAGTGTCGGGACTCAATTTGAGGAAAAACCGGCATTTAGGCCTTAAAGTTAAAAAGAAATAACTTTAGGGACCTAATTGCAAATAAATGAAAGTTTGACTTTCTCATTCATTTGTAATGAATGAAGGCTATTAGGCTGAAGGATAATGAACTGAGATGTACATATCGTGTGAATACAAAGAACCGATCTAGTGGAATTCACTGCATTAATGGGTGAGTGGGTTTACTAACGTCATACTCGGTTGGGATGATGAGCACAACTTAAAGTAAAAAAAAAACCCACTTACCGGTTGTGAGTGGGATTTTAAATCATATCTAGTTGGGGATGATAAGTACCTCGAAATGAAAACCCACTACTAAGTGGAATTTTAAACATCACAACTTGGAGTAGTGATGTGAAAAAAATGTGAAAAAACTACTTACTGGTTGTAAGTAGATCATACCTAGTTGGTATGATAAAACTTCCTCGAAGGAAGTTGGAAACCCGTTCATCGGCTATGAGTGGAGATGTCCTTATACCCAATCAGTATGACGGACAATAGAAAAAACTATTTTGTCAGAAGTGCTCTCACCTGACTGTGTGACAATGCTTAAACAATTTGGGAGACCTTCTTGACGGGAGCTCGAATAGCTCTTATAAGTCAGGGGCCCCGGTTTTGGAACTTGGGGGCTAATATGCTTGATTTTGAAAATATCGTACAGTGTGCCCAAGGCTAGTTGGCACGAGCAGGAGCTCGTAAACAAACATGAGTTATACGCCATAAAACTTTAAATAAATGAATTGTTTGGTCATGGTACAAAGACAGGACCGACATACTCAATCAACTAGCAGCGTGACAAGCGCACCTCCGATGGTAAGCTTTCGAATATTTCCCTCTCTACGCCTAGTTTTTCGACGAAGCTTCGTTTGAGCTCGTTTCGACCTCAATTCATGCGATTCAAAGCTCAATTGAATCGTATCGATGTGTAGGAACTCAATTATACCTTCAATTTCAACAATTAAAATCGATTGAATGGTCAATTTGATGAAATAAAATTCGACCAATTTGAAAGAGGGAAATTGGGGATTTCATAAAATTGAGTGACCAAAGTGCAATTTTCCAAAAATTGAGGGCCAATTGGCCATGAAAAAGATGTTAGAGGACTAATTGGTCAATTTTTGAAAATTTTTAGGGTCAAATTGCCCTTTTTGTAAAGTAGGGGCAAAATGGTAATTTTTGAAAAGTTGGGGACTAACTTGGAAATGTGGAAAACTTGAACCCCTTTTTGTGATTTTGAATAAAATGAGGACCCAAAGTTAATTTTAGCAGTTCGGGACTCAATTTGGGGAAAAATTAGCATTATGGACCTAAATTCAAGGAAAAAAAACTTTAGGGAACTAAATGCAAATAATTAAAAATTTTGGGCATTTTGTTCATACGCGAGCAATGAAGGCTATTATGTTAAATGTTAATAAACAAGGATTTCCAAATCGTGTAGGAACATGAAGGAGTGGAATGCCAGTAAGGATAAGCTCACGTGGAGGCAAAAATCATACTAAGAGGAAATACAGTCCGAATATTGGGTGAGTGGGATTATCCACATCATACCCAGTTGGGATGATGAGTACTTTGGAAACAAAAAACCACTTCTATGTGGAATTTTAACATCACACCTGGTTGGAGTGATGTGAGAACTACACGAAAAAACTACTTACCGGTTGTAAGTAGATCATATTCGGTTGTTATGATGAACTTCCTAGAAAGAAGTAGAAAACCCGCTTACCGGTTGTAAATGGAGAAGTCATCACACTCGGTTGGTGTGATGGACGAATTGAAAAGTTATTTTGTCAGAAGTGTTCTTCTCCGACTGTGTGCCAATGCTTAAAACTTTTGGGAGACCTTCTTGACAAGAGCTGGAATAGCTCAGATAGGCCAGAGGCCTCGATTTTGGAACTTGGGGGTGCTAAAATGCCCGGTTTTGAAAATTACGTACAGTGGGCCCAAGGCCAGTTGGCATAAGCAGGAGCTCATAAACAAACATGAAGATAAGCCATGAAAATTATTAATGAATGATTTATGTGATTTGGCCATGGTACCAAGATAGGACCGACATACTCGATGGAATAGCGGTAGTGGGACAGGACCAGGTCGATGGACCGGTCTAGACAAACATCTGCAGGTTGAGTTGAGGGTCGAGGCCATTGGACTAGTGGCACCAAACATAAACGGCTTTATGGAAAACTTTATTTGTGCATGCACTTGAGGTTCAGGACCATTAAGACGCCCAAGAGGGGTAGTGATGCATCCTAAGGGCTATTGGACGACATGGTGGAGATAAGGGCAGTTTGTCGTGCCTGCAGTCAAGGAAGCTCGACGTAGCTTAATGCACATGAGGTCTGGGTGGGGTCGGGATGAGGTCGCTATCCTCATATAGGCACAAAGTTGATTTCAGATTTGAGGGTCGGATGTCGTGAACTGCTCATTCCCAGGGTAGAAGTGGACGGGCTTCTATCTAGGTGGTCGATAAAGTCGCTCTGACGCCACAAGTGGATGCAGTGGACGAGCTGCCTTGCGAATGTGCGATCCCTTTATGATGAAGGGCATGTGTTGATTGTTAAACACACAAATTGTGGATAACGATGAAAGTGTTTAAAAAACCAAAATTTGAGTAAGAAATAATTTTTAAAGAAAATAACGAGTTTGGCACACTCCAATTAAAAACTATTTTATAAGAATTTTTTTTCAAATACCCATTCACTAAGTTGTATAAACTCACCCACCTTTTCTATCACTTTTCAAGATTTAAGGAAAATGACTAAGGATAACACCCAGACCTACCTTTTGTCAGGTATGCTTAAAATTTTATTTTTTTAACCTTATATTATTATTATTTATTTATGTTATTACAGGGAACAAGGTTGAAATTACGTATGTCTCCTCTTGATTAAAGAAAGGGGAAAACCCCTCTTAAACCAAGGGAGCGGTGGGTTAATCACAGGGATCCGGCCAAAGCAACTCAGGGCATGACAACTTGAGTGGTATTAGAGCTAAATTTCCTTAAAGCATTATCAATACTATGTCCTAACACTAATAAAACTTTAACTACCGTGTAGGAAGGAGAATCCTTAGAAATTTTGCTGTGAAATCCAATCCTCCACATCTAACCTTGAAAAAGAAGCCTACTTCCAAGGAGGTAGTTGTTCAATGATTCTTGAAAGGCAAGAAGAGAGTGCCCAAAGATATGGTGGGGGTTATCAAAAACTCGTGTGAGCCTTACTTGAACCATAGGACATTACATACCCTCCTTCAAGACAAGAGGAGCTTGTTCCTTCCTCTATGAGCCCAACACCTCCTCCAGCCCCACAATAACCGAAGAAAAATCCCACTAAGAAGGATGCTTGGGACAACTACTGGGATGCTTATGCCACCTTCATGAAAGTCCACCAAGTACCCACACCTACTCAGTCCAGATTCAATCCTTCTTAATGGATGAGGTGGACATATGAGTGTGAGGCTGAGGTATTAAGACGGTACGGACTGAAGGCCATACATGAAGTTCATCTCATAAGGGAAGATGGATGGACTTCATCCAGTTCCTCAGAGCCATCAGATCATGAATCCCACAATTGTTCCAAGGCTAACTCCCAGCCTATGACTCTAAGGGACTAGGGGTAGAAAATCTCTGTAATAAGCCAAGTATGGCGAGAAACTATTTCCTGAATGAATAAAATTCCAATTTTTCCTTGAATGAAAATTTTAGTCTCCTTGATAATGCAACTAACAGAAATAGGAGTATGCCAATAAAGATCAAAGTAACGGATGGAGAAGAGATCACCTAAGGAAGGAAAACTACGGGTTACTACTAGTTAACCCAACTTTTAAAGTAGCCAAAAACGTTTTCCCATCCAGAGAAGGGAAAAAAAATAAGACAATAAGACTTGGAAAGAAATTCTGGAAAAGTCTACTAGAGTTCACCAAGGGAGACAAATCTTAACTAAAGGAAGGAAGAAGAAGTTTGGTGCAAGGGAATGGTACGGGAATGGTGGAAGTCTAATGAGTTAAGGAAAGACTCTACAGATAAAAGTAAGGAAACAAGAAGGATTGGACTATTCTAAGGAAAATCAATGGAATGGAAGTTGACTAGGAAGAAAATAAGAAAGATATGGGAGCACTGAAGATATTAAGTCAATTCGAAATAAGACAAGGAGAAAGGAGAAAGGAAAGAAGTATGGTAGGAAGAAAATCATAGGAATAATACAAGTACCCTTGAAGAAATTTTTGATAGGTAAGACACAAGTCACGAGGAACTCAATAACAATCAAAAGCTTCTCAAAGGAAGGATTTTGGAAGGCAAGGAGGCATCAAGAGTGGATAACCATACCGATGATAGAATGGTGTAACAAGAGAAGATGGGTAAAAACTTTCAAGATATCGTTAAGAGGGTGGAACGTGAAACTTCGAGAGTAGAAGTTCGTAGAAAAATGATAGGATAGGAAGTAGGACCATGGAAGGAAAAGCCCCAAGATAAATAACCGATAGATAAACCATCAGCAGTTAGAACCAAAATAAGATCCTCATTAGAAGGCATTGACAATTAAGGACATACCGGGATGGCCAGGTGTGATTTGCTATAGAAAGGAAAAAAAAAGTCAAATAGGGATTTCAGACGGACTTAGCTGAAGGAAATAACTAATAACAATAGAGTAAATAGCAGAAATAAATGACACTCTAAAATGGACAAGGAAGTAGTGAGGAATATGCCCTAAAGGAGAAATGAGATGAGCAATAAGAACAAGAAGACTCAAGAGACGACAGCCTCAGGATCACTTGACAGGGAGAATGATAGGATTGAGATAGTTAATGAACAGATCCTTATGAAGGGGTGTAAAGGCTAAAATAATTTGGGGAAGAGAGGATGAAGGAAAGATTTAAAGAGATTAATGGTTGTGACGAGGGTAACGATCAAAAGCCATGGGAATGATAAGCAAAGCCTCCTGTAGGATGACCTAAAGATCATGAAACCAAGAAGATGTGAAATCCACCTAATGGAAATAGATGGGTACTAGGAACGAGTGAGAAGGAAGATGAGGTACACAAGAAGTACATGTAAGGTTTCAATAATAATAGGAAGCAGGAGCAAATGGCATCAAAGAAGGTCATTTAAGGTCAGATGTTTTCAATGGAAAAACTGGAAGAGAAGCCACGAGAAAAGAGTATAAACCACCAATAAAGGAAATCTTGAAATGACATAAATATCCCAATTAAGGAATAATAGGATCAACAGAAGTAGAGACAAGATAAACTCATCCAAGATATTCTAGTTAAGATGGGAGGATCATGTATAAAGGAAAAAGTATCCAGAAGAACACGAGGAATAAGTTAAGTCCAAGTAATGTGTAAGTAGGAAAACAATATCAAAAGATGACATTCAAGTAATAAGGGGTGGACTGCCCATAAAAGAGGAAACAGAGGAAAGCACACCCAAGAAACCATGAAAAAGTAAACCCTCTAGTTATGGAGTGATTAAAGTAGGTAATCACTGACATCAGGATTTGGTGGTGGTCAAACACTAGATTGATGGAGTTTAAGGAGAGGATGACTAGACATAGTATGGAGCACAATGAATAAGACTGAGAATCAGAAGTGTCCCAAGTAATGAAAAAAGGGAGCTTTCACAAACAAGTAATCGGCGCTTAAGACCGAAGGAGAATAACTCATAATAAGATCATGAAGTGATCATGATAGAGTAATAGTTGACTAAAAGAAAGGAAAGTCCTTGAGCAAAGGACGCCACTGAAACTGAGAAAGGACATAAGAAGGGTCAAAACTGGATAAAATAAATTAACATAAAAAACCAATGAAAAAAAGTAAGCAACACTCGAAAAGACATAGAGCTAAGGATTTTAACGATCAAGGAAGTAACTACACGTAGGAATGATTAGGTATTCTGGAACTCTCAATCCTAAAATCCTGAGTAAAGAACCTCAAGGGGAAGAGTCTTGCTCTAAACAAAGGAGGATGTGAATCTAAGGATAAACCCTTGAACTCTTGGGTAAGATATGCTTAGCGAGGATGAGCTCCATGGAATGAGTAAGCAATGGAAAGGAAAGAAATTTCTTAAAGTGCGTGTTAGAATGGGGCTAAGTAAAAAAAACTAAAATGTTTGTATGTCTACAAACACAAGACTGACATTAAGAGAAATTATTTTCTATGCAAGGGATGTGGAATAAGTTTTGAGGACAAAACTCCTAAAAGGAGGGGAGAGTTGTAAGTTGCGCCCCTTGAATATAAGGAAAACGGGGAAAGAAGCGGTCAACTCGAGTGAGAAAACTAAACTAGTTCATTAACCCCACCCGTTAGAGAACATGAAAAATGGGAAATTTACACATCCCGAGTGACCCAAAGAGTCATAAAAACCATGGAAAGGTACTTTAGGACAATTTGGGAGAGAAAACTAGACCAGTTTAGGTGAACCGGTTTGGACCGATTTGAACCATCATTGAACCATATGCTAAATTTATTTTTCTAGGTGGCTTAAAATATTCAAATTAGAGAATTGAAGCCATTGGATAGAGAATGAATTTAGATGAATTTAGAAAATTTTTATTTTGAAAAACTCGATCGAATAGAGCCCGAATCGACCAGTTTAAGCATTGAATCTACTTCGAACCAGTCTAGTTCATAACAATGTCGTCTTCTTCCATCAGATGACAACACTATTCACTCACTAGAAAAATGAACAGCGCTGGTAGAAAGGAAACATTTCCATTCAGGATGTTTCAGGCCGTCAATGAGCGCCATTAAGGTGCCAAAAGGACGGTTGGAGTGTCCCCGAGCTCCCTATGTAAAGAGCTCCTCTCCATTCATTCTCTTTACACTCAAAAACTCCACACTCTCTCAGTTACTCAATTTTCTTATGAAGCTCGAACCAGAGCTCTGACATAGGGGTTTTTCTAAGCCAAAGAAGGTGAGGTCAGGTTCTTAGACTCAAGAAGAAGTCAGTAACCCGACGGTGGTCACCATTCGATCCGTGAATCACCGGAGAAGCATCGACATAATCAAATAGTGAAGCAGCTCTAGCGGACCAAAACTGCACTATTTTGGCCGAGCTAAAAATGGCCAAATTGAGCCCTCCTCAGGCCAAACCAAGCTCTCCCAACACTATCATAGTCCTCACACGACAAAATTAGAGCTGAAAGGTAAGCCAATTCGACTCCCCTCTGTAATTTCTTATCATCGTTACAGAGAGAAATGGTGAAATTTCATTAACTAAATTCTCAATCAATTCGACAATAATTATTGTAATTCGTAATCATAGGAGGAACCTTAGGAAGAGAGCTATCCCCCTGATCGAAAGCTCGGATCGTCGCACCTCTAACGGTAAGTTTTCAAAGCTTTCTCTCTCTACACACAATTTTTCGGCGAAGCTCTATTTGAACTCGTTCCGGCCTCAATTCATGCGATTCAAAGCTCAATTGAATCATATGGATGTGTAGGAACTCAATTATACCTTCAATTTCAACAATTAAAATCGATTGAATGGTCAATTTGATGAAATTAAATTTAGCCAGTTTGAAATGGGGAAATTGGAGAAAAGATTTTGGGGGGAATTGGGGATTTCATAAAATTGAGGGTACAAAGTAAAATTTCTCAAAATTGAGGGCCAATTGTCCATGAAAAAGATGTTAGAGGACCAATTGATCAATTTTTGAAATTTATTGGGGTCAAATTGCCATTTTTGTAAAGTAGGGGCAAAATGGTAATTTTTAAAAAGTTGGGGACCAAATTGGAAATTTGGGAAACTTGAACCCCTTTTTGTGATTTTGAAAAAAATTGAGGACCTAAAGTGAATTTTAGAAGTTAGGGAGAAATTTGGGGAAAATTAGCATTAGAGACCTAAAGTCAAGGAAAAAGAACTTTAGGGACCTAAATGTAAATAATTAAAAATTTTGGGCATTTTGTTCATACATGAGGAATGAAGGCTATTATGCAAAATGTTAATAAACAAAGATGTCCAAATCATGTAGGAACATAAAGGACCGTAACGCCAGCAAGGATAAGCTCATGTGGAGGCAAAAAGCTGACTAAGAGGAAATACAGTGTGAATATCAAGTGAGTGGGATTATCCACATCATACCCGGTTGGGATTATGAGAACTTCAGAAATGAAAAACCACTTTTATGTGGAATTTTAACATCACACTTGGTTGGAGTGATCTGAGAACTATGTGGAAAAACTACTTGCCGGTTGTAAGTAGATCATACCCGGTTGGTATGATGAAGTTCCTAGAAGGAAGTAGAAAATCCGCTTACCGGTTGTAATCAGGGATGTCATCACACCCGGTTAGTGTGATGGATGAATTAAAAAGTTATTTTGTCAGAAGTGTTCTTCTCCCCTTACTGTGTGCCAATGCTTAAAGCTTTTGGGAGACCTTGACGAGAGCTGGAATAGCTCAAATAGGCCAGAGACCTCGGTTTTGGAACTTGGGGGCTAAAATGCCCAGTTTTGAAAATCACATATAGTGGACCCAAGGCTAGTTGGCACGAGCAGGACCTCATAAACAAACATGATAATTAGCCATGAAATTCTTAATGAATGATTTATATGATTTGGACATGGTACCAAGACAGGACTGACATACTCGATGGACTGGCGGCAGTGGGATAGGACCAAGTCAACGAACCAATCTAGACAAACATATGTAGGTCGAGTTGAGGGTCGGGGCCGTTATACTAGTGGCACTAAAGATAAATGGATTTATGGAAAACTTTGTTTGTGCATTCACTTGAGGTTCGGGACCATTAAGATGCCCAAGAGGGGTAGTGATGCGTCCTAAGGGCAACTGGTCGACATGGTAGAGA
Source organism: Trapa bicornis (assembly GCA_030064425.1). Taxonomy (NCBI): domain Eukaryota; kingdom Viridiplantae; phylum Streptophyta; class Magnoliopsida; order Myrtales; family Lythraceae; genus Trapa; species Trapa bicornis. The sequence continues at coordinate 7,553,758 of CM057761.1, read as the reverse complement.
TAAGGGCAGCTTGTCGTGCCAGCAGTCAGGGAAGTTCGACGTAGCGTCATGTGCATTTGGCCGAGGTGGGGTCGGGATAAGGTCTCTATCCTCATACATACATAGAGTTGATTTTGGGTTTAAGGGTCAGATGTCACGAATATCCACTCATTTCCAGGGTAGAAGTGGACGGGCTTCTATCTAGGTGGTCTGTAAAGTCGCTCCGACGCCACAAGTGGGTGCAGTGGACGGGCTGCCCTGTGAATGTGTGATCCCTTCATGATGAAGGGCATGCGATGATTGTTAAACACACTGATTGTGGATATTGAGGCAAGTGTTTATAAAACTGAAATTTTGAGGAAGGAATATTCTTAAAGGAAATAAGGAGTTTAACACACTCTAATTAAAAACTATTTTATAAGAACTTTTTTTTCAAACACTCTTTCACTTAGTTATAGAAACTCACCCACCTTTTCTATCACTTTTCAGAATTTAAGGAAAATGAACAAGGTTAAAATTACACATGGCTCCTCTTGATTAAAGAAAGAAGGAAACCCCTCTTAAACCAAGAGAGCAGCGGGTTGATCATGGGAATCTGACCAAACCGGGTCGGGGCGTGACAAACACTGTAAGCGACTTATAACCAAGAAGGATGCTTACTAAGAACCTAGTATAGTAGCGCCACAAGCTGAAACTACTTCTTGTAATAGGGTTACCACCCAAAGCATATTGTACCCTTTAATAACAATTCTAATTTTTCCTAAAACTCTATCCTTCAAACAAAGTTGCATTCTCATACCTCAACTATATGAGGAGGGGTCAACCCATAATTAGGATCTGGGAAGTATGTGGAGAAAGGACCACCTGAGAAGGATGATTACAGGCCACCAACAGTTAATACTAACTAACAACCCTAAGATAGCCAACCTAAATGGTTTTCTCCAAGAACTAAGGAGCTCTCCACGTAGAGCAATAAGGCAACAAGCCAAAAGACTAGAAAGGAAATTCCCAAGAAGGAATAAAGAACCTACATAAAAGGGGAGTCACTGAAAGGGACATGCCCTATCCAAAAGACAAAGAATTTAACTAAAATAGGGAAAGGAAACTGTATCGTCACACCCTGACATAGTTTGGTCAGATTCATGTGAGAAACCCGCTTGTAAACACCATCCCTTAAAGACAAGGAAACTGGGGAAAGAACCGGTCAACCTGGGTAAGAAAATCGAACTAGTTCACGAACCCCAACAGTTAGTGAAATGGGTAAATTTGAAAATTTATAGATCCCAAGTAACCTAAAGAGTCACAAAAGGCATGGAGAAGGACTTTAGAATGAATTGGAAGAGAAAACCAAACCGGTTTAAATGAATTGGACTTGAACCGGATTGAACCAGTTTGAACCGGTTTGAATCACTATTGAACTAGTTTATAAATTCATTTTTCTAGATGGCTTGGAAAATTCAAATTTGAGAATTGAGGCAACCATTTGGTAGAGAATGAATTTAGATGAATTTAAAAATTTTTAATTTTGAAAAACTTGGTTGAATTGAGCCTGAACCAACCGGTTTAAGCATTGAACCTGGTTCGAACTGGTACGATTCGGAACAGTGTCTTCTTCTTCCTTCATATGACAATACTATTCACTCACCGAAAAATCGAACAGCGCCGGTGTAGATGAAAAGTCTCCGACCAGGGAGTTTCAGGCAATGAATGACCGCCATAAAGGCATCGATCGGACAGCCAAGAAGTCACCGAGCTTCTTATATAAAAGCTCCTCCTCATTCATCCTCCTCAACCTAAAAACTCCTATCTCACCCTACTGCTCCATTTTCCAGTGAAGCCCGAACCAGAGCTCTAACTTGGGCACTTTTCTAAGCTAAATAAGGCAAGGTCGAGTTCATTAGATTCAGGGAGAAGTTAGCTAACCGGTAGTTTCCATTTGCTCCGAGTGTCACAGGAGGGATGTCGGCATGATAGAACAGTGAAGCAGCTCTCGCGGACCGAAGCTGCCCTGTTTCGGCCAAGCTGAAAACAGCCAATTCAAGCCCTTCTCAAGCCAAACCAAGCTCTCCCAACACTTCCACAACCCTCATATGACTGAATTAGAACTGAAAGGTAAGCTAATTTTTCTCCCCTCTGTAATTTTCGATCAGTGTTAGAGAGAGAACCAGTGAAACTTCACTAACCAAATTCTCCCTCAATTCGGCATGAATTGATGCGATTCTAAATCCTAGGACTAACATCAAGATGATAGCTATCTGTCCAAATTGAAAGCTCGGGCTGCCACACCCTCGACAGAAAGCTTTCGAAGCTTTCTCTCTCAAAGTCCAATTTTCTGACGAAGCCCTAGAAAGGCATACATATCCCAATTAAGAGGTAATGGAACCAACCGAAGTGGGAAGAAAGATAGTCTCACCAATAAAATGTTGGTTGAGATGGAAAGATCAAGTACAAAGGAAAAGTACCCATGAAGGCCCAAAAAGTAAATTAAACCCAAGGAATGGATAAATAGGATGGTCGCATAAAAAAATGTCGTAACAAGTAGGAACGAGTGGATTACAATAATAAGGGAATAAAGAAAAGAACGTATGAGAAACCTTAGAGAAGTAAGCCCTCAATTAAGAAGTGAATTAGGGAAATGACTACTGACATCAAGATGGGTCGTGGTCCACACTCACTGAATGGAGCCTAAAGAGTGGACGAATGGGCATAAAGTGGAGTACACAAAATAAGACCAATAATCGGAAATTGCTCAGATAAGGAATAAGGGATGAAATGGAATTTTAAGACGAGGAAAGATGCAAGTAGGCAAATACTTCAATATAGAATGAGGTGTAAGTAAATGGAGAGAGAAACTTTAAAGGAATGGTAAGAAGGTTGAACATGTAGCTCCTAAGGTTAAAAATCTCTACTTTGAGAGATATAGTAGAGAAAGAAAACCATTAAAGGGGAACTCTCCAAATATGGGAATCATGAAATGGTCACAAACAAACAAGAGTGGGTAAGGAAATCGACACAGTTATGTAAGACATGACGTCAAAGGCAAGATAGATGAGAGGATAACAATAAAGATAATCAAGAAATACTACCAGATGAAGAGAGAGACGAAGCTATACGATACCCGAAAGGTTGGAAGGTTGAGAACAACCATTATAGAAGTGTTCTAAGATTTAAAATGGTCAAAGACAAGTTCTAGAATATGTCATGCTGTAAGGGACATGTAAGCCCAATAGTCCTAAGGAAAAATATGGCTCAAGTAAGGAAGAGTCAGTTGGTAAGTATGACAAGGTCAGATTAAATGTGGATGAAAATTGAAATAAATAACGGATGGAGCAAGGCTCAAAATAGGACGAAGGGGTAATAACCCCGAAACCTGTGATAACAAGTTCGTAATGCTCGGAAGAACACCGAGCTAAGGGTTTCAATGATAATGAGAATAACTAGACACATGAATGATTGGGCATCTTTGAACTCCCAATCCTAAAATTCTGAGCAAGAACCCTCAAGAGGAAGAATTTTTCCCTAAGTAGAGGAGGAAGTGAAATTAAGGATGTACCTTGGAGTAGTGGGTAAGACATGCCTAATTATGATAAACTCCATCGAGTGAGTAAACAATGGAAAGGAAAAGAAATTCCTTAAGTGAATGATATAAAAAGGGGCTAACTAAAAGAACAACCGAAGAGTTAGCATGTCAAGCAAACCCCAAGTTGACACTAAAGGAAATTATTCCTAATGCAAAGGTTGCTAATCAAGTTTTGGGGATAAAACTCCTAAAAGGAGGGAAGAGTTGTAAACCCGTCCCTTAAATACAAGGAAACTGGGGAAAGAACCGGTCAACCTAGGTTAGAAAACTAAACCGATTCACAAACACCAACCGTTAGAGAAAGGGTAAATCGGGAAATTTATAGATCTTGAGTGACCTAAAGAGTCACAAAAGGCATGGAAAAGGACTTTAGAATGAATTATAAGAGAAAACCAAATCAGTTCAGCTGAACCGAACCTGAAACGGATTGAACCGGTTTGAATCACTATTGAACCAATTTCTAAATTCATTTTTCTAGGTGGCTTACAAAATTAAAATTTGAGAATTGAGGCCACCATTTGGTAGAGAATGAATTTAGATGAATTTACAAATTTTTAATTTTGAAAAACTTGGTCGAATCGAGCTAGAACCGGCCAGTTTAAACATTGAACCCGACTTTCACCGGTTCGGAACAATGTCGTTTTCTTCCTTTAAATGACAGCACTATTCACTCATCGGAAAATCAAATAGCATCGACGAAGATGAAAAGTCTCCGACTAGGGAGTTTCAGGCAATGAATTACTGCCATAAAGGCTCAAATCGGATGGACAAGAAGTCCCCAAGCTTCCTATATAAAGAGCTCCTCTTCATTTATCCTACTCACACCTGAAAACTCCTCTCTCTCCCTACTGCTCCATTTTTCGGTGAAGCTCGAACCAAAGCTCCAACTTGGGCACTTTTTTGAGCCAAATAAGGTGAGGTCGGGTTCATTAGATTCGGGGAGAAGTCAACTACCCAACGGTAGTCTCCATTTGCTCCGAGGGTAGTCGAAGAGATGCTGGCGTGATAGAACAGTGAAGCAGCTCCAACGGACTAAAGCTACCCTGGTTTGGCCAAGCTAAAAACGGTCAATTCGAGCACTTCTCATGCCAAACCAAGCCCCCCCCCCCTGACACTTCCACAGCCCTCATATGACTGAATTAGAGTTGAAAGGTAAGCCAAATTGGCTCCACTCTATAATTTTCTATCAATGTTTGAGAGAACCGATGAAACTTCATTGACCAAATTCTTCCTTAATTTATCATGAATTGATGAGATTCTTGATCCTAGGAGGAACCTGAGGACAAGAGCTATATGACCAAATCGAAAGCTCAGGTTGATGCACTCCCCACAGTATGCTTTCGAAGCTTTCTCTCTCTAAGTTCACTTTTCCGATTAAGCTCCGTTTGAGCTCAATTCGGATCCAAATGACACGATTCAAAGTTTCATTGAATTGTGTGGAAGTGTAGGAACTCAATTTTACCTTCAATTTCAACAATTAAACTTGATTGAATCATCAATTTGATGAAATCAAATTCAACCAGTTTGAAAGGGTAAATTGGGTGAAATTTTTGGGGGAAATTGGGGATTTCGAACAATTGAGGGACTAAAGTGCAATTTCCAAAAATTGAAGGCCAATTGGCCATGGAAAAGATGTTGTAGGACCAATTGGTCAATTTTTGGAATTTTTGGTGGTCAAATTACCATTTCTGTAAAGTAGGAGCAAATGGCAATTTTTGAAAAGTTGGGGACCAAATTGGAAAGTTGGGAAACTTGAACCATTTTGGGGATTTTGGATAAAATGAGGGCCCACAATGAATTTTTGAAAGTTTTGGGACTCAATTTTGGGAAACATTGGCGATAGGGACCAAAAGTTAAAGGAAAAGAACTTTAGGGACCTAAATGCAAATAATTAAAAATTTGGGTATTCTGTTCATTTGTGAGGAATGAATGCTACTAGGCCAAATGATAATTAACAAGGATGAAATGAGGGACAGGGAATGCTAGCAACGACAAGCTCGCATGGAAGCAAAGAGCCAAATAACAAGAATACACTGCATTATCGAGTGAGTGGGAATTTTCACATCATACCCGGTTGGGATGATGAGTACCTTGGAATTTAAAAACCACTACTAAGTGGCGTTTTAACATCACACCTAGATGGGGTTATGTGAGAAAACACACAGAAAAACTACTTATCGGTTGTAAGTAGATCATACCCAGTTGGTATGATGAACCTCCTGGAAGGAAGTAGAAAACCCACTTATCAGTTATGAGCGAAGATGACCTCACATCCAGTTGGTGTGAGCGACAACTGAAAAGTTATTTTGTTAGAAGTGCTCTCCCCTTACTGTGTGCCACTGCTTAAACTTTTTGGGAGACCTATTTGATGAGAGCTCGAATAGCTCAGATAGGTCGGAGGTCTAGGTTTTGGAACTTGGGGGTAAAATGCCCGATTTTGAAAATTTAGTACAATGGGCCCAAGGCCAATTGGTACGAGCAAGAGCTTGTAAAGAAATATGAGATTAAGCCATGAAAACATTAATGAATCATGTGTTTGGCCATGGTACCAAGACAGGACTAATATACTCGATGGACTAGCGGCAGTGTGACAAGACAGGTTGACGAACTAGTCGAGACAAACAGCTGCAGGTCGAGTCGAGACGAACTATTGTTTTATGCATGCACTAAGGTTCGAGACCATCAAGACACCTAAGAGGGGTAGTGACACATCCTAGGGGTTGTTGGACGACATGGTGGAGATAAGGGCAATTTTTCATGCCAACAGTCAGGGAAGCTCGACGTAGCTTCATGTGCACAAGACCGGGGTGGGGTCGGGATGAGGTCTATATCCTCATACGGACACGGAGTTTTCTTTTTATGGTTGAGGGTCGGATGTCGCATACATCCACTCATTCTCAAGGTAGAAGTGGACGGGCTTCTATCTAGGTGGCCGGTAAAGTCGCTCCGATGCCACAAGTGGATGCAGTGGATGGGCTACCCTGCCAATGTGTGATCCCTTCATGATGAAGGTTGTGTGTTGATTGTTAAACACACCGACTATGATTAATGAGGCATAATGGTTATGAAAACCGAGAAATTGAGGAAATTATTTCTAGAAAATAAGGAGTCTAGCACACACCAATTCAAACAATTTTTCAGAAAATCAAGTTTTAACTATTCATTCACTAAGTCATCAAACTCACCCCCTCCCTTATACCCCTTTTCAGGTAACCAAGGGAAAACCTACATAAAGACCTCCAGTTAGCTACACATGCAAGACAGGTATGTAAGTTTAAATTTCATGTAGTTTTGATTAATTTTATTCTAGGAAAGGTACAAGTTTTAAAGGATGCCTTACTCATCTCGGTTTAAAGAAGGGGAAAACCCTTAATAAACTAGGAGAGTGGCAGGTTGCTCTCAAGTATCTGACCAAACTGGGTCAGGGCGTGACACCGCCACTATCCCGGTTTATTAAGAGTTTCCCCTTCTCTAAACCATGAGGAGTAAGGTGCCCTTTTTACCTGTATCTTTCTTGAAATAACATTAATCAAAACCAAATACATTAAACCTTACATACTTGACTTGCAGATTCGACTATAGAAAAGTCTTTAGATTTATTTTCCCTTGGTTATCGAAAGGGGTAAAAGGGAGGGGTGAGTTCTACAACTCAGCGACTGGGTATTGGGAGTGAGTTTTCATAAACAAAACAGCTTTACTCGATGTGTGTCAAACTCCTTATTTTCTTTAAGAATGTCCTTTCCTCAAATTCCGGTTTTCAAATCTTTACTATTTCTTTTAAAAAGGTTTTTCTTCAATTTTTAATCTTTTTTCCAAAACTTTTTCCAAGGTTTACCAATTCTTTATCCAAGGATTCTCAAATCCTTTCCAAGGTTTTCAAAACCTATTTCCCATTACCATATTGAGTGTGTTTCATAAACAACACACACCCTTCATCAAGAAGGGTACACACATTCGCGAGATGCAGTTACGCATACTACACCCACTTGTGGATCGGTGTGTCTTTATCATCCACCCTGATATAAGTCCCTGACTTCTACTCGGAGTATGAGTGAACATCTCTGATGTCCAACCCTCAAACCCAAAAATACTTCGTGTCCATATGAGGATGAAGACCTCATCCAAACCCCACCCCGGTCTCATGCGCTAGAAGCTACGTTGAGCTTTCTGATTGTTGGCATGACAAACTACCATTATCTCCATCATGTCGTCCAGTAGCCCTTAAGATGCATCACTACCCCCTCTTAGGCATCTTGATGGTCATGAACAATAGTTTTTCCATAAAGCCATTTATCTTTGGTGCCACTGGTAAAATGGCCTCAACCCTCAACTCGACCTGCAGCTGTTTGTCTAGGTCGATCCGTCGACCTGGCCCTGACACACTGCCGCCAGTCCATTGAGTATGTTGGTCCTTTCCTAGTACCATGGCAAAATCACATAATCCATTCATTAAGATTTTTCATGGCATAAATATGACATGTTTGTTTACTAGCTCTAGCTTGTGCTAATTGGCCTTGGGCCCAGTATACGTGATTTTCCAAAATCGGGCATTTAGCTCCACAAGTTCCAAAATCGAGGCCTCTAGCCCATCTGAGTTGTTCTAGCTCTCGTCAAGAAGGTCTCCCAAAAATTTTAAGCATTGGCACACAATCAGGGGAGAACACTTCTAACAAAAACATCTTTCAATAAATCACGCCAACTAGGTGTGATGATATCTCTGCTTACAATCGGCAAGCGGGTTTTCTTTTTCCTTCAAGGTAGACCATCATACCAACCGGGTATGGTTTTCTCTACTTACAACTGGTAAGTAGTTTTCCGCTTAGTTCTCACGTCACTCCGACTGGGTATGATGTTAAAATCCCACATATAAGTGGTTTTTCATTTCCAAGGTACTCATCATCCCAACTGGATATGATGTGAATATAATCGCACACCCGTTAACCGTGACATGTTCGTCCTCGGTTGGTTTTCCGAGTTGACGCAAACTTTATCTCGTTGACATTCCGATCACACTTATCCCTACATAAATTGGGCAGCCTTTTCACTTAAGATTTGGCATAATAGCCTAATCTCACGATTTATTGATAAATTGCATTTAGGTCCCAAAAATTTATTTTTCCTTAACTTTAGGTCCCTAATGCAAACCTTTGCCCAATTTGACTCCCAAAGTTTCCAAAATTTCCTTTGAGTCCTCATTTTACTCACAATTATATAAGGGGCTAGAGTTTCCCAAATATCCAATTTAGTCCCCAACTTTTCAAAAATTATCATTATGCCCCTACTTTTCAAATATGGAAATTTCACCCCAAATGTTCCAAACATCGACCAATTGGTCCTCCAACATCTTTTCCATGGCTAATTGGTCCTCAATTTTGGGAAATTGTAATTTGGTCCCTCAATTTTATGAAATCCCCATATTTTCCCCCAATTTCCCCCATTGAAATTTGTTGAATTTTATTTCATCAAATTGACCATTCAATCAGGGTTAATTGTTCCAATTGAAGGTATGGATCAGTTCCTACACTTTCATATGATTCAATTGAGCATTGAACAACGTCATTTGGGTCTGAATTGAGCTCAAACGGAGCTTCGCCAAAAAACTAAGCGTAGAGAGAGAAATCTTCGAAAGCTTACTGTCGAAGGTGTGGCGGTCAGAGCTCTCTATTTGGACAGGTAGCTCTCGTCCTGAGGTTCCTTCTAGGATCAAGAATTCCTACAATTGACCCCAAATTGAGGGAGAATTTTGTTAGTGAAATTATGTAATTTCTCTTTCTAACTCCGACTTGCAACGATTGAGGAGGGTTGAATTGGCATACCTTTTAGCTTAGGTGAGGTCGTATGAAGGCTGTGGGGATGTTGGGAGATATTGGTTTGGCCGGAGGAGGGCTGAATTTGGCTGAATTCAGCTTAGTCGAAATAGTGCAGCTTCGGTCTATCAAAGTTGTTTCACTATTTGATTTCATTGACGCTTCTTCGGTGGTCCTCGGATCGAACGGAGGTTGCTGTGAGATAGTTGACTTCCTTGGAGTCTAAATAACCCAACCTCACCTTCTAAGGTTGGAAAAATTGCCCAAGTCAGAGCTCTAGTTCAAGCTTCACCAGAAAATGGAGCAGTTGAGAGAGAATGGAGTTTTCAGTTGTGAGGAGTGTGAATGGTGAAGAGCCCTTTATATAGGGAGCTCGGGGACTCTCTACCTGACCGTTTGGCATCTTGATGGTGCTCATTTATGACTTGAAATTCCCTGAACGAAGAAGATTTTTCTTCGTCGGCACTATTCATTCTTCCGGTGAATGAATAGTGTCATCATCTGAAGGAAGAAGATGACACTATTCCGAACCGAACCAGTCTAAACTGAGTTAAATGCTTAAATAGGCCGGTTTAGGCCCGATTCAATCGAGTTTTTTAAAATTAAAAATTTTCCTAAATTCATTCTCTATCCAATGGCAGTTTCAATTCCCCAATTTAAATATTTTAAGCCACCTAGAAAAATAAATTTATAAGTCGGTTCAATTCGGTTCACCTGAACCGGTCTGGTTTTCTCTTCCAATTCATCCCAAAGTTCCTTTCCATGGTTTTTATGATTTTTGGGTCACTCAGGATTTGTAAATTTTCCAATTTTTCCTTTCTCTATCGGTTGTGGTTCATGAACCGGCTCGATTTTCTCTCTTGAGTTGTTCGGTTCTTTCCCTGGTTTTCTTATCTTTAAGGGATGAGGTTTATAACTACCCCTCCTTTTAGAAGTTTTATCCTCAAAACTTAATCAGCATATTTCATATCAGGAATAATTTTCTTTAATGTCAACTTGGGGTTTGCTTGACATGCTAACACTTCGGTGATTCTCTCACTTAGCCCTTTTAAATCAAACATTTAAGGAATTTCCTTTCCTTTAAATTGTTTACTCCTTCCATGAAGTCTATCATCCATAGGCATGTTGTGCTCACTAGTCCAAATGTATATCCTTAGGTCCACTTCCTCCTCCACGTAGGGCAAGATTCTTCCTCTTGGGGTTCTTGCCCAAAACTTCAGGATTGGGAGTTCTAAAATGCTCAATCTTTCCTATGTCTAGTTATTCTCTTGATCGTTGAAACCCTTAGCTCGGTGTTCTTTCGAGCATTAAGTACTTGTTTTCATGGGATTTTGGTTTTATCACCCCTTCATCCTATTTCAACCTTTCCTCCATCTGTTATTTATTACAACTTCGGTCCAACTTATCTTTGTCCTCATCATGCTTACTAACTGACTTTTCCTAACTTGAGTCACTTCCAATTATCAGTATTATTCTGTGTACTCCACACTATGCCCTGCCTTTTTCCCTTCTTAGAGTGTAGTCTCTACTACTTCCCGGTCCTTCTTAGGGTATCATTTATTCTCCTTGACCATCTCGTTGTTACTAATTGCTTCCTTCTGCAAGGCTCATCTAAAATCACTATTTAGCTTCTTTACTCTTCCAAACACAGGTTACACTTGGCCATCACGATATACCCTCAACCACTTATGCTTCTTTATGAGGTTTCTTGTTTCGGATTAAGCCTCTTATGATCCATCTGTCGGTTTCTTAGTTTGGGAATGTCCTTTTTAAGGTCTTACTTCCTACCTTTATCCTTTTACCTAGGTACTCTCGTCCCGATTCAACCTCCTTAACGTTCTTTGGAGGCTTTTCCTTCTTTCCTTATTATGGGTAGCCCACCCATTCTTACTTATCATGGCGTCCTTTGATGCTATCTTCCTACTTACTCCCTCCTTAACTTACTCCTTGGGTTCTCCTAGTATGCTTACCTTAGTTCTTTCACCTCAGCATGCACTTCAGCTTCTCATCCTTCGTCACTCAGTCCATTACTTCTCGATTGGAACATGTATGTCTCCCCGGGTTTCCTTCCTTGGGAGAATCCTTCCCCTTCTTTCCCAAAATTCCTTTTCATTTGCCCTTGAAAGCATCTAACCTTAAATGTACTTTTCCTAACATCTTTGATGTCATCCTTCCTGCTTCCCTTTCTTTGGAGCTTTGGCGGGCATGTCCTTAGGATTTTCTTTTACTTGTATCTCATCACAAGTTTATTTTTTTTTTGTAGGAAATGGAACTTTTTATTTATTAAAATGATAATGAGCTATAGGATTTTTTGCTATATTTGTCTAGGGGAGCTTTGATAAGTACTAGCTATGGTACTAGGATCATTTCGTGCTTCCTCCTAGGTGAGGTTGTATACTCTAGTTGGTACCCTCGACATAGTGGCTATGTCTTGTCCTCCGTCTAGTGCCCTTGGGTTCCCTTGAGGTGATTGATGGTTACTTCGTTGTGTATTACCTCGAAGAGCTAAACAACTCTTCGCAAAGTGTCCGAGTTGTCTGCATTCGAAGCATGTTCGACATGACCCTTCATGGCTTTTTTGGCACCTAGGGATATAGGGGTTTCTCCTTTGTGGGGTTGTACTTGCCTCCCTTTGGACATGATAATCATCATTTCTCCTAAAGGTCCCCATTCTTGTCCCCCATCTCTGGCAACTAGGCTCCTTTTGATTTTTCTGGTAGTTTTGTCCTCCTTCTTCCTTCCAGCCAACCTGTTCTATCCGGCGGCGTCTTGTCTATACCAGATGTTCACACTCATGGGCCATGCTGATGATGGCAACCAAATTCGTGGGGCATCCTAGTACTTCTATTTGGTCTCGTATGTCCATGCTGAGATTGTCCACGAACCGTTGGCAGATATTTATTGATACGACTAAGTCTAGAGCAAAAGGTCTTAGCTCATTAAATCTAGTCTCATACGCCGAGATGGTGTGGGATCCTTGTCAAAGCTGGGAGAATTCTTGCTTCTTCTCATTGATCAGATGCGGAGCTAAGTATTCCTCTGAATACTTCCCCTCGAATTGCTCCGAGGAGGGTGTGGTGGTGTGCATGCTCCTAATGTTGTCCCACTACCTTTTCGTACTGGCTTTCAGGAAGAATTCTACCAAGATCACCATATATTTTAGTGGAATCCTAATTATTCCCATAAGTTTTTTAATGTTAGCCAGCCAATCCATAGCAGCCCCAGCATCCTTCTCTCCTAGGAACGACTTACATCCTAATTGACGGAGAGTCTTGAAGTATTTGGGGATATCAATTATAAGAGGGATGTTGACAGAAGTTAGATGGGATTGTACTTCCTCGGGCTTATCTTGTGAGTTGGTATTTACTTCTAGAGTGAGGTTGGGCCTTCCTAACACTTGGGTGAAGTCTTCATATAGTCTTTCATGTTTCGAGCTTAGTCCAGGTGGATCCGTTGGGGCTTTTCAAGGAGTTTCTACAGGGAGTGGTTGTTGGGTAGTGTCAAAAACAGCGGCTCTTGTTCTCTTGGTTCCTTTCTTGGGAGCCATCTGTAAATTTAAGATTTATTTCTCTTAGTTACTATGTTATGTAGTCTTGATAATGCACTCGAGGAAATAGACTCTGATACCACTCAAGTTATCACATCATAACCCGGTTATGTCGGACCCCCATGAGCAACCCGCTACTCTCCCGGATTATTAAAAGTTTCCCCTTCTCTAAACCGTAAGGAGTAAGGCGTCCTTTTTACCTATATCTTTCCTGAAATAATATTAATTAAAACTAAATATATTAAACCTTACATAACTGACTTGCAGGTTCAGCTACACGAAAGTCTTTAGATTTGTTTTCCCTTGGTTACCTAAAATGGGTAAAAAGGAGGGGTGAGTTCTACAATAGATGTTCAGAGTGAGTTTTCATAAACAAAATAGCTTTACTTAGAGTGTGTCAAACTCCTTATTTTCTTTAATAATGTTCTTTACTCAAATTCCGATTTTCAAATTTTTACCTGCCTAGGGCGACCTTTTCTTTTAAAAATGTGTTTTCTCAATTTTTAATCTCTTTTCAAAAACCTTTTTCCAAGGTTTACCAATTCTTTATCCAAGGATTCTCAAATTATTTCCAAGGTTTTCAAAACTTTTTTCCATTACCATATTAACTGTGTTTCACAAACAACACACACCCTTCATTAGGAAGGGTACACACATTCGCGATATGCAATTATGTCGACTACACCCACTTGTGGATCAAAGCGTATTTACCATCCACCCTGATAGAAGTCCATGACTTCTACCCAGAGTCTGAGGGAACATCTCTTATGTCCAACCCTCAAATGCAAAAATACATTATGTTCATATGAGGATGGAGACCTCATTCTGTCTCCACCCCGGTATCATGTGCAAGAAGCTATGTCGAGCTTTCTGACTGCTGGCATGACAAACTACCCTTATCTCCACCATGTCGTCCATTAGCCCTTAGGACGCGTCACTACCCCTCTTGGGCATCTTGATGGTTCTGAACCTCCAGTGCATGCACAAACAATAGTTTTTCCACAAAGTCATTTATCTTTGGTGCCACTGGTCCAATGGCCCCGACCCTCAAGTCGACCTGTAGCTATTTGTCTAGGCCAGTCCGTAAACCTGGCCCTAATGCACTACCGCTAGTCCATTGAGCATGTCGGTCCTGTATTAGTACCATGGCGAAATCACATAATGGATTCATTAAGAATTTTCATGGCATAAATATCACATGTTTGTTTATAAGCTCCTACTCGTGTCAATTGGCCTTGGGCCCACTGCACGTGATTTTCCAAAATCGGGCATTTAGCCCCACAAGTTCCAAATCTGAGGCCTTTGGCCTATCTAAGCTGTTCTAGCTATCATCAAGAAGGTCTCCCAAAATTTTTAAGCATTGCCACAAAGTCACGGGAGAACACTTTTGACAAAATTATCTTTCAATTCATCACACCAACCAGGTGTGATGATATCTATCCTTACAATCAGCAAGCGTGTTTTATTTTTCCTTCAAGGAAGACCATCATACCAATTGTTTATGGTTTTCTCTACTTACAATCGGTAATAAGTTTTTCGCTTAGTTCTCAAATCACTCCGACCGGGTGTGATGTTAAAATCCCACATATAAGTGGTTTTTCATTTCCGATGTGCTCATCATCCCAATCAGGTATAATTTGAACAAACTCGCTCACTCATTAACCGTGACGTGTTTGTCCTCAATTGGTTTTCCAAGTTGACGCGAGCTTTATCTTGCTGGAGTTCCAATCATACTTGACCCTACACAAATTGGGCAGCCTTTTCACTTAAGGTTTGGCATAATAGCCTAACCTCACAATTTATCAATAAATTACATTTAGGTCCCTAAAGTTTATTTTTCCTTAGCTTTAGGTCCCTAATGCAAACCTTTACCCAATTTGACTCCCAAAGTTTCCAAAATTCCCTTTGAGTCATCATTTTACTCAAAATTATATAAGGGGCTCAATTTTCCCAAATTTCCAATTTGGTCCCCAACTTTTTAAAAACTACCATTTTGCCCCAACTTTCCAAAACTAGCAATTTGACCCCAAATGTTCCAAAAATCGACCAATTGGTCCTCCAACATCTTTTCCATGGCCAGTTGGTCCTCAATTTTGGCAAATTTCAATTTGGTCTCTCAATTTTATGAAATCCCCAAATTTCACCAAAATTTTTCCCCAATTTCCCCCTTTCAAATTGGCTGAATTTGATTTCATCAAATTGACCATTCAATCGAGGTTAATTGCTCCAATTGAAGGTATGGATAAGTTCCTACACTTCCACACAATTCAATTGAGATTTGAACCACATCATTTGGGTCTGAATTGAGCTTAAACGGAGCTTCATTGGAAAATTGAGCGTATAGAGAGAAAGCTTCGAAAGCTTACTGTTGGAGGTGCAGCGGTCCGAGATCTCTATCTGGGCAGGTAGCTCTCATCCTGAGGTTCATTCTATGATCAAGAATTCCTACAATTGACCCCGAATTGAGGGAGAATTTCATAAGTGAAATTATGTAGTTTCTTTCTCTAACTCTAACCTGCAATGATTAAGGAGAACTGAATTGGCTTACCTTTCAGCTCAGTTGAGGTCGTATGAGAGTTGTGGGAATGTTGGTAGAGCTTGGTTTGGCTTAAGGAGGGTTGAATTTGGCCAAATTTAGCTCGACCGAAATAGGGAAACTTCGGTCCATCGGAGTTGTTTCACTATTTGATTCCTTAAATCAAACAAAGGTTGCAATTAGATAGCTGACTTCCCCTGGAGTCTAAAGAACCTAACCTCATATTCTGAGATAGAGAAAACTGCCTAAGTCGAATCTCTAGTTCAGGCTTCACCAGAAAATGGAGCATTTGAGAGAGAATGGAGTTTTCAGGTGTGAGAATGATGAATGTGGAGGAGCTCTTTATATAAGAAGCTCTAGGACTCTCTATCTAACCATTTGGCATCTTGATGGCACTCATTCATGACCTAAAATGCTCTAAATGGAGGCAATTCATCTTCATCAATGCTTTCTATTCTTCCGATGAATGAACAGTGTCATCAACTAAAGGAAGAAGACGACATTATTCCAAACCGGACCGGACTGGTCCGAATCGGGTTCAACGCTTAAACCGGTCAGTTCAGGCCTGATTCGACCAAGTTTTTCAAAATTAAAAATTTCTAAATTCATTCTCTATCTAATGGTGGCTTCAATTCCCTAATTTGTATATTTTAAGCCATCTATAAAAATGAATTTAGAAATCAGTTCAATGATAGTTCAAACTGGTTTAGGTCTGGTTCACCTGAACCGTTCTGGTTTTCTCTTCCAATTCATCCCAAAGTTCCTTTCCATAGTTTTTATGACTCTTTAGGTCACTCGGGATTTGTAAATTTCTCAATTTTCCCTTTCTCTATCGGTTGTGGTTCGTGAACCGACTCAGTTTTCTCTCTTGAGTTGTCTAGTTCTTTCCTTGGTTTTCTTATCTTTAAGGGACGGAGTTTACATGTTTGCTCATAAAGGGCTAAGTATAAGGGAAGTAATACTTCTATGGGGTTAAGGAATTGGATCAGCCTAGGAAAAGGGAAAAGAAGATGGCAGCATTAAGAGATGCAATAGAATTGGATCAGTCCCTCATAGAAGAGTTATGAAACCAAGAAGAATTTGATTGCCTCTAAGAAGAATCAGTTGAATGAAAGATAACCAGGATGAGAGGTAAGGTACAAGAACCCCCTCAAAAAGGGTGAACACGAAAAAACCTCCTCAAGCAACTCTAGGATAGGACACGATAAGAGTGAAGAGGAAAAGAAATGTGCTAGGGAAGAGAATTCTAGAAGAATGAATGGGACCAAATAAAGGAACCATTGATGGGTGAATGGACAAACCGTGGAGTGCAAGGAACCAAACCATAATCAAGAACTCCTTGAAGGAAGGATAAGGAACAAAAAGAGAAATTCCCAAGCTAAGGAAACGATAGATGGATCATAAGAGGCTTAACCCGAAATAAGGAACCTCATTAAAGGGCATAAGTGGTTAAGGATGGATCAAGATGGCCAAGTGTGACCTGCTTTGGAAAAGTAGAGGAGCCAAATAGGGATTTCAAATGAACCTAGCGGAAGGAAGCAACTAGTAACAACAAGATAGTTAAGGAGAATAAACGATGCCCTAAGAAGGATCGGGACTACACCCTAAAAAGGGCAATAGGATGGACATTAAGGACAAGAAAACTCAAGAGACAACTGTTGCAAGATAATTAAACCAGGAGAATAGTGGGGATGAGGCAGTTAACGAACTGACCCTCGGGAAGGTCATAAAATATAACTACAGTAAAGAAGGGAGAGGTGGAAAGGCCAAACATTTGGAAAATAAGGATGAAGGAAATTTTTAAAGAGATCAATGGCCAAGACCGGATTAACAACCTAACTCAAACCATGAGAAGGTTAAGTAAGCCTCTCGTGGGGTGATCAAGAGATCTTGAAACAATGAGGATTTGAGCTCTCTCTAGAAGAAATAGATGTATATTGGGGTACAAGCAGGGGAGGATGGCATCAAAGGATGTCAATTAAAGTTAGGTGCCCTCAAGGGTGAATGACAAAGGAATTTCGGGAGAAAAGGGTAAGAATCCTCCCAAGGAAGGAATCCCTGGGGAGGGATACATGTCCCAACTAAGGAGTAATGGAACTAAGTGACTAGGGATGAGAAGATGAACTTGCAAATGAAGTGCATGATGAGGGGAAAGAACAAAGGGAAGCATACTAGGAGGACCCAGGGAGTGAGTTAAACCCAAGAAACGGGTAAGTAGGAAGATAGCATCAAAAGATGTTGTGACAAATAAGAATGGGTAGACTACCCATAATAAGGAAATAAAGGAAAGAACGTTTGAGAAACCTTATGGAAGTAAGCCCTCCAATTAAGAAGTGGTTAAGGGGGAACAACCAATAATATCAAGACTAATTGTGTTCAACACTTGCTTAATGGAACCTAAAGAGTGGACGGTTGGACATAGTGTGGAGTACAAAAAATAAGACCCGATAGTTGAATGTTCTTGGATAAGGAATAAGGGATGAAATGGAGATTTTAACACAATGGAGGATTGAAAGTAGGCAAATGCCCCAATATAGGATGGGTGTAATGAGATAAAGAAAGGGAACCTTCAAGGAATGCTAAGAAGGTTGAACATGTAGCTCCTAAGGTGAAGTCACTACCTTAAAGGACATAGTAGAGAATGAAACCATAAAAAGGAAACTCCCCATACAAACAATCGATATGTAGACTGAACGGGATCACCTCGAAATAAAGAATTGTTAAATGGTCACGAGCGAGTAAGAGTGGATTAAGGAAAGGGAAAGTCCTTGGGTAAGGATGCCATTGGAAATGAGGAAGGACATAAGAAGGGCAGAATTCTAGCGTGTCGATAAGTTATCGGGAAACCCAATGATTGGAATCGGAAAAACCTAATAAGGAAGTTGGGAAAGGATGAGTAGGTAAGGAAAACTAACACGATTATGTAAAACATGACATCAAAGGCAAAAAGGATGATTGGATAACGGTAAAGATTGTCAAGGAATACTATCGGACAAATAGAGGGATGAAGTTATACGATCCCCGAAAGGTTAGAAAGTTGAAAACAACCATCAAGGAAGTGTTCTAGAATTCTAATGGACAAGGACAGGTTCTAGAACATGTCATGCTATAAGGGACATGTAAGCCCAATAGTTCCAAGGAAAAATGTGACTCAAGTAAGGAAGAGTCAGTTAGTTAAGTATGACAAGGTCAAACATAAAACTTGGACCACAGTTGTAATAAACCACGGATAGAGGAAGGGTCAAATAAGACAAAAAGGAGATAACACTAAAACCCAAGAAAGTACATAACGCTCGAAGGAACACTAAGCTAAGGGTTTCAACGATCAAGAGAATAACTAGACACGGGAACGATTGGGCATTTTGAAACTCCTAATCCTGAAATCTTGGGAAAGAATCCTCAAGAGGAAGAATCTTACCCCAAGCAGAGGAAGAAGTGAACCTAAGGATGTACATCTGGACTAGTGAGTAAGACATGCCTAGTTATGATAAACTCCATGGAGCGAGTAAATAATGGAAAGGAAAAGAAATTCCTTAAGTGCATGATTCAAAGGGGCTAAGTGAAAGAATAACTGAAGTGTTAACATGTCAAGAAAACTCAAGTTGACATCAAGGGAAATTATTCCTAATGCAAAGGATGTTGACAATGTTTTGGGGACAAAACTCCTAAAAGAAGGGGAGAGTTGTAAACCACATCCCTTTAAAGATAAGAAAATAGGGAAAGGAACCCGTCATTTCAAAAGAGAAAACCGAGCCTGTTAACGAACCATAACCGGTAAAGAAAGGGCAAATGAGCAAATTGAAAAAAACCTGAGTGACTCAAAGAGTCATAAAAATCATGTAAAAGAATCTTGGGACAATTGGGAAGAGAAAACCAGATTGGTTTAGGGTAAACTGGAGCTGAACCGGGTTGAAACGGATTGAACCAGTTTGAGCGGGTTTCTAAATTCATTTTTCTTGGTGGTTTAAAATGATCAGATTGGGGAATTGAAGCCACCATTAGATAGAGAATGAATTTAGATGAATTTGAAATTTTTTAATTTGGAGAAAACCAATCGAATTGGGCCTGAACCAGCTGATTTACGCATTGAACCCGGTTGGACTAGTCCGGTCTTATTCGGAACAGTGTCATCTTCTTCCTCCATATGACAGCACTATTCATTCAATGCAGAAATAGACAACATCGGTGAAGGAAAAATAGCTCCGATTAGGCCGTTTTAGGGTGAGGATAAGCTCAACCAAAAAGGAAAGTTGTCGGGCAGAGAGTTCCCGAGCTCCCTATATGAGGAGCTCCTCTCCATTCATCCTCCAGACTCCTGAAATCTCCCTTCACTCTCAACTATTTCAATTTTTGGTGAAACTTGAACCAAAGCTCTGATATAGGCATTTTTCTCAGCCTCAGAAGGCAAGGTCAGGTCCTATAGACTCCGGGGGAAGTCAGCTACCTGATAGCACCTTCATTTCAACCTGAGGACTGCCGCAGAAGTGCTGGCGGAATCAAATACTTAAACAACTCCTATAGACTGAAGCTGCCCTATTTTGGCAGAGTTGAATTCAGCCAAATTCAGACCTCCTCCGGCCAAACCAAGCATCCCCAACATCCCTACAGTCAATTCGGCCCTCCTCAATCATTGCAAATCGGAGTTAGAGAAAGAAAGTGCTAAATTTTACTGACAAAATTCTCCCTCAATTTAATATCAATTGCAGAAATTGGGGGAAATTTTTTAGGAAATTTTTGGGGAAATGTTGGGGAATTCGAAAATTTGAGGGACATCCTTACAATTTCCCAAAATTGAAGGCCAATTGGCCATGAAAAAGATGTTGGAGGACCAATTGGTTGATTTTTGAAATATTTGGTGTCAAATTACCATTTTTGGAAAGTAGGGACAAAATGGTAATTTTTGAAAAGTTGGGGACCAAATTGGAAATTTGGAAAACTTGAGCCCCTTTTACAATTTTGAGTAAAATGAGGACTCAAAGGGAAATTTTGGAAACCTTGGGACTCAAATTGAACAAAAGTTGGCATTAGGGACCTAAAGTTAAGAAAAATGAACTTTAGGGACCTAAGTGCAATTTATCGATAATTTGTGAGCCTAGGCATTTATGCAAAACCATAATTGAAAGGTTGCCCAAATCGTGTAGGGACAAGTGTGACCGGAACGCAAGAAAGAGGAAGCTCGCATAAGACTTGGAAAAACTGACCGAGGACGAACACGTCACGGTTATCGGGTGAGTGGGCATGTTAACATTATACCCGTTTGGGATGGTAAGCACCTTAGAAATGAAAAACCACTTATAAGTGGGACTTTAACGTCATACAATGTTGGGGTGATGGGCGATTTAAGCTAAAACCTACTTACCGGTTGTAAGTAGAGGAAATCATACCTAGTTGGTATGATGAACTTTCTTGAATGAAGGAGAAACCCGCTTAACATAATACCATGTTAGGGTGATGGGCGATTTAAGCTAAAACATACTTACCAGTTGTAAGTAGAGGAAATCATACCCAAATGGTATAATGAACTTTCTTGAATGAAGGAGAAACCCGCTTGCTGGTTGTAAAAGTAGAAATAATCACACCCAATTGGTGGGATGAAGTGAAAATATATTTTTTTTCATAAGTGTTCTCCCCTAACTGTGTGTCAACACTTAAACTATTTGGAAGACTTTCTTGATAGGAGCTAGAACAGCTCAGATAAGCCAGAGGCCTCGGTTTTTGAACTTGTGGGGCTAAATGCCTAGTTATGGAAAAAATCTAGTGTAGTGGGCACAAGCAGGAGCTCGTAAACAAACTTGAAATGAGAAAGCCATAAAATTTCTAATGAACTTATTGTGTGATTTCGCTATGGTACCAAGTGAGGACAGACAATACTCGATGGACTAGCGGCAATGCATCAGGGCTAGGTCGGTGGATCGGCTAGAAAAACAATTGGAGGTCGGGTTGAGGGTCAGGGTCATTGGACTAGTGGCACCAAAGATAAATGGCTATTTGTGAAAACTATTGTTTTGTGCATGCACTTGTGGTACAGGACAATCAAGATGCCCAAGAGGGGTAGTGATGGGTCCTAAGGGCTACTAGACGACATGTGTAAACCCCGTCCTTTACTAATGAGAAAATTGGGGAAAGAACCGGTAAATTGGAATCTTTAAACCGAATTGGTCTACAAGCCCGATTATTAGGGGATGAGTAAATTTGAAAACTTTCTAACTCCCATGTGACTCAAAAAGGTTCATAAACTTAAGAAAAGGACCCTAGGATGAAATAAAGAAGAAAGACCGAAGTAGTTCAAGAGAACCGTGTCCGAACCGGCTATAACCATTTATAAACCAAGTTGATTCATGAACCAGAACCGATAGAGAATGGGTGAACCAAGAAGCTTATGGATTCCTTGTGATTTATAATCCTTGGGAAGGAATCTTAGAACAATGTGGGAGAGAAAAACCAGGTCAGTTCGAGTGAACTAGACCCGAACTGGATTAAACCGGTTTAAGAACTGAGTTGGTTTATGTACCGAAATCGATTAAGAGATGGTAAACCGGGAATTTTATGGACCCTAAGTGACCCAAGGAGTCACAAAAGACATGGAAATGGACTTGTGAAGGAATTGGGGATGAAAACCAAACTGGTTCAGGTGAACCGGATCTGAACCGGTTCGGACCGATTTGAACCACTATTGAACCGGATCATAAATTCATTTTCATAGGTGGCTTATTCAAATTTGAGATTTGATGCCACCATTGGATAGGAAATGGATTTAGAAACTTTTAGATTTGAAAAACTCTGTCGAATGAGGGGTGAACCGACCAGTTTAAGCTTTGAACCCGGTTCGGACCGGTCTGGTCCGGTTTAAAATTTTGGGGAAATTTGGGGATTTTTGAAAATTCGAATGACCAAAATGTAATTTTCTAAAATTTAGGGTCAATTGGTCATAATAAGAATATTAGAGGACAAATTGAGAAATTTTAGAATTTTTGGGGCAAAATTTACCATTTTTGTAAAGGAAGGGCAAAATGGTAATTTTGGGAAAATTGAGGGACCAAATTGAAATTTTGGGAAATTATACCCCTTTTGCATAATTTAAAAAATTGAGGTACTAAGATAAATTTTAAAAGTGTCGGGACTCAATTTGAGGAAAAATCCGGTAATAGGGACTTAAAGTTAAAGAAAAATAAATTTAGGGCCTAATTGTAAATATATATATATATATATATAAAGTTGGGTTTTCTCATTCATTGGAATGAATGAGAGCTATTAGACTAAAGAATAATGAACAAATATGTTCATTTCATGTAGGAGAACGAGACATCGGGAACGCTAGTTGAGGTCCAACATGCAAGGGACAAAACTCGTCTAAGTGGAATTTCACTGCACAATCGGGTGAGTGGGATTTTATATTATACCCAGTTGGGGATGATAAGTACATCGAAATAAAAACCCACTACTATGTTGTATTTTAAACATCAAGACTTAAAGTAGTGATGTGAAAACTATGCGGAAAAACTGCTTACCGATGGTAAGTAGATCATACCCGGTGGTAAGTAGATCATACCCGGTTGGTATGATGAAACTTACTCGAAGGAAGTTGAAAACCCGTTCATCAGTTATGAACGGAGATGTCCTTATATCGGGTCAGTATAATGGATAGTGAAAACATATTTTTTTGTCGGAAGTGTTCTCCTCTAATTGTGTGCCAATGCTTAAACAATTTGGGAGACCTTCTCGACGGGAGCTCGAATAGCTCTAAAACGTCGGGGGCCTCGGTTTTGGAAGTTGGGGGCTAATATGCCCGTTTTTTTCAAAATATCGAACAGTGGGTCATAGGCCAATGGGCACGAGCAAGAGCTCATAAACGAACATAATATATGTGCCATAAAACTTTAATAAGTAAATTGTATGGTCATGGTAACAAGGCTGGTCCAACATTCTCAGTTAACTAGCAGTAGTACGACCTGACTGGTCTCCAGACTAGTCAAGACAAACAACTGTAGGTTGTGTTGAAAGTCAAGACCGTTGGACTAATGACACCACAGATTACCTGGCATAATAAGAAAATATTTTTTGTGCATGCACTATGAGTACGGGATCATCAAGACGCCAATGAGGGGTAGTGATGCGTCCTAAGGGCCCTGGACGACCCACTGAGTGTAAGGGCAGTTTATCGTTCCAGGTGACCGTGTGAAATTTGGAGTAGCACCAAGCGCATAAGACAGGGGTGGGGACGGGATGAGGTCTCTATCCTCATATGGACACGAAGAATCGATTTCAAGATTGAGGGTCGGATGTCACGTACGTCCACTCATTCTTAGGATGGAAATGGTCATACTTCTATCTAGGTGGCCAGTAAAGCCACTCTGAAGCAACAAGTGGGTTCAGCGGTCGTGTTGGCCTGCAAATGTGTGTAACCTTCATGATGAAAGATGTGTCTTGGTTGATGACACACTATGATAATAAGAAATGGTGGGAAAACATGAATTTTTTAAATGAAGGGATTTTTTAAAAGTGAGTAGTCTGGCACACTCCAATATAAATGTTTTTCTTGAAAGTCAAAAGATTTGAAACCCATTCATTGAGTAGTCGTACTCACCCCCTCCCTTATACCTCTTTCATGTAGTCCCGAAAAGCTTGTCCTTAAAGACCTGTGAATTTAAACGCCTACAAGATAGGTATGATTATTTTAAATTTCTATACAGTTTTGATCTATGTTATTCCTGTAAAAAGGTGCAAAGAA
This sequence comes from Trapa bicornis, assembly GCA_030064425.1. Lineage (NCBI taxonomy): Eukaryota > Viridiplantae > Streptophyta > Magnoliopsida > Myrtales > Lythraceae > Trapa > Trapa bicornis. Next base: position 7,529,581 of record CM057761.1, on the reverse strand, counting down.
CGCCTTACTCTTTACAGGTTAGAAAAGGGAAAATTCTTTAATGAACCGGGAGAGTGGCGGGTTGTTCACAAGGATCCGACCAAACCGGGTCGGGGCGTGACAACTAGAGTGGTATCAGAGCCTAGTTCCCTTGAAACATTATCAATAATATTCCCTAATATTAATCTAACTCTAAACTATCTTGTAGGAATGAGAATCCTTAGGAAATTCGCAAGAAAATCTAGTCCTTCCCCTATAAGTGTGAAAAAGACATCCAACCCAAGGAAGGAACCCATTCAGAGGTTCCAAAGGGATGAAAAACGAGTACCCAAAGACATGGTGGAGGACTACCGGAAACTAGTTGGAGCCTTACTGGAACCAAAAGGCATCATATACCTTCCTTCCAAACAAGAGGAACCATCACCACCTCCTAGAAGTCCAACCCCTCCTCCAATACCACAACCACAAAAGAGGAACCCCACCAAGAAGGAGGCATGGGATAATTATTGGGATGCTTATGCCACCTTCATGAAGGTCTACCAAGTACCTCCACCCACTCAACCTGACTTCAATCCGTCTCGATGGATGAAATGGACATATGAGTGTGAGGTGGAAGTACTAAGGCAGTACGGGTTGGAGGTCACACATAAAATTCGTTCTATTGAGGAGCACGAATGGACCCCAATCAATTATCTAGAGCCTTTTGACCAAGAGTCTCATAATCGTTTTAGGGTTAACTCTAGTCCTATGACCCCAAGGGATTAGGGGGTAGAGAAGTCATGTAATAAGCCAAATTTTTTGCAAGAAAATATTTCCTGAATGAATTAGAAGTTTATTAAAACTCCTGAGTTCCTTGAGAAAAAAAATTTTAAGTAGATAAAAGTTTATGGGAAGAAATTTCCCCTAAGGGAGAATGGCCTATGGATAGTTAAACTCAAACTTTAGGACTTAGAAAAATGTTAAGGAGAAATTCATCTAGTGGAGATCCTAAGGAAAGAAAAAGGGAGTTAGAGGAGCAACCATCCAAGAGCACCTAACTTTCGAGAGACCCAGGAGGAAGTATAACATCCCAAAAAGAACCACAAGAATAGAAGTTGATCGATAATGAAAAGAGATTAAGATTTCACTTGGAAAAGATGAAGAGAAAGTGCAATAACAGGAAGTCCCAAGTGTAACAAATTCCCTAGAAATTTTAGAGGATAAGAAACATATGGAAGGTAAAGTGTGAGTAGAAGAAAGAAGAAAAAACAAGAGTAGATGAAGTGTACCAAGTCTATAAGTTAGGAGAGAATTTCCAAAGAATAAGGCCATCAAACACTAGAAAGTACGAGTGGTTAGAGTATTAGAAGGTTGAGCATGATCCACTACAAGAAGGCCTAGAATACTTGAATTAGGAATATCAAAGAAATATTATGTAAGGAAATAACTTAATTGGACCACACAATTTGGAGGAGTAAATGAAGTCTAACCGGAGATGGGATATAGTGGGAGAAATAATACATGCCAACCAAGACAAGAGGGAAACACTAGGGATATAAAGGTACAAAAGGTTTGAAAACAATAAGGATAAGAGACCCACCTCAAAGGAGTAGGTGAATATGGAAGCGAGTGGAAATAAAGCAAGGTCAACCAAAAGTACCACTGGATCCAAAGAGCAAGAATAAGTTGGTAAAGATATCGACAAAATACACTCCCAAAATTTAAAGAGTTCAATGATGGAATAAGAAGAAAATACGAAGGGAAGGAGAATGGAAAGCTCATTAGAGAAAGAAATTACCCGACTCATGATTTAGAATTAGTTGCGATAATGTTGGCTCTAAGGATATGGTGTCCCTACCTTTACGGAATTGAGTACAGGATATACACAGATCACAAGAGCTATAAGTACTTCCTAACTGAAAAAGAATTAAACCCCGTCAGGAGAGATGACTGAAATTGGTGAAGGATTATGATCTTGCAATAAAATACTACCCCGGAAAGGCTAATGTGGTAGCAGATGCTTAAAATCACAAGTATCAAACTAAGATGACATAAGTAAAGACAAGTTACATATCTTGTTACAACAATTGGGAAGGATAGAGGCGGACCTAAGGAAAGACAAGCAGGAAAAAAAATGCTTGGTGGTTAATGTGGCAGTAAGACCTAGTCAAATAAGCATATTAAGGCTCAACAAAAGATTGATAAAGAACTTCAATCTTACTTGGATCCGGCTAATAGAGAAAGGAAACCAAATTATGACATGCGAAGTGACAAAGTAATGACTTGTAAGGGTAGGATATGTGTGCCTTAAGATAAGGAGTTGAAAACATTAATTCTGGAAGAGGCACACGGTTTGGTGTATGCTATGCATCCAAGCGGTACTAAGATGTACCGCACTCTCAAAAAAAATACTGGTGGAAGGGTATGAAGCGAGACATTGCGAAATATGCAGCCAAATGTTTGACTTGTCAATAGATAAAAGTGGAGCATCGGAAACTGTCAAGACTACTACAACCATTACCAATTTCCGAGAGGAAATGAGAGAACATCATCATGAACTTTGTCACAGGCCTATCGATGGCTAAAAAGAGGTCAAGATGCGATTTGGATAATAGTGGATAGATTGACCAAATTAGCTCATTTTCTCTCTATAAAAGTGATGGATACAGTAGAATGTTCATAAACTTGGGAAAAAGACCCTAAGATGAAATAAAGGGGAAAGACCGAAGCAGTTCAAGAGAACTGGGTCCGAACTGGAGAGAACCAGTTTATGAACCAAGTTAATTCATGAACTGGAACCGATAGAGAGTGGGTAAACCAAGAAGCCTATGGATTCCTTGTGATTTATAATCCTTGGGAAGGAACCATAGAACAATATGAGAGAGAAAAACCAGATCGGTTCGGGTGAACCGAACCCGAACCGGATTAAACCGGTTTAAGAACCGAGCCAGTTTATGAATCGAAATCGATTAAGAGATTGTAAACCAGAACTTATATGGACCCTAAGTGACCCAAGGAGTCACAAAAGACATGGAAATGGACTTGTGAAGGAATTGGGGATGAAAACCAAACCAGTTCAGGTGAACCAAATTCGAACCGGTTCGGATCGGTTTGAACCACTATTGAACCGGATCCCAAATTTATTTTTATAGGTGGCTTAAATAATTCAAATTTGAGATTTGATGCCACCATTGGATAGAAAATGAATTTTAAAACTTTTACATTTGAAAAACTCGTTCGAATGAGGAGTGAACCGGCCAGTTTAAGCATTGAACCTGGTCTGGTCCGGTTCAGAACAGTGTCATCTTCTTCCTCACGATGACAGTATTGTTCACTCGCCGAAAAATTGAAGCAGCGCCGGCAAAAAAGAAATGTTTCCATTTCATACATTTCAAGTCTTCAATGCCCATCATAAAGGTTCCAAACAGATGGCCAACGGGTCCCCGAGCTCCCTATATAAAGGGCCCCTCTCCATTCGTCCTCTCCACACCTAAAAAGCTTACTCTCTCTCAGTTGATTAGTTTTCCGGCGAAGCTCAAACTAGAGCTCTGATATAGGGTCAATTTTGAGCCAAAGAAGGTGAGGTCAGTTAATTAGAACTGAGGAGAAGTCAGCTACATGGTGGTGATATCCGTTCGTTCTGAGAGTCACCCAAGAAGCGCCGGCGTGAACGAACAATGAAGCAACTCTGGCGGGCCGTAGCTGTCCTGTTTCAGCCGAGTTGAAATCGGCCAATTCGAGCCCTCATTAGGCCAAAACCAAGCTCTACCAACACCTCGTCAGCCCTTCCACAGCCGAATTAGGACCGAAAGGTAAGCCAATTGGGTTCCCCTTTACAATTTCCGATCAGTGTTAGAGAGAGAATCAGTCGAATTTCAATGATGAAATTCTAATCCAATTCAACATCAATTGATGTCGTTCTTGATCCTAGGAATAACTTCCAGAGGAGAGCTACCTGCCCAGATAAAATGCTCAGACCGTCGCGCCCTCACGGTCAAGAAATCGAAACTTTCTCTCTCTACATTATGTTTTCCGACGAAACTCCGTTTGAGCTCGTTTTGGCATTAAAACCTATGATTCAAAGTTCCTTAGAATTGTATGAACATGTAGAAACTCAATTTCAACTTTGATTTCAATGAATAGAGGTGTTTGATCGGTCAATTTGATAAAATCAAATTTGGTTGTATTAAATAGTTGAAATTTGGGGAAATTTTGGGGAAATTTGGGATTTTCAAAAATTCGAAGGACCAAAATGTAATTTTCTAAAATTGAGGGTCAATTGGTCATGATAAGAATATTAGAGGGAAATTTGAGAAATTTTAGAATTTTTGGGGTAAAATTTACTATTTTTGTAAAGGAAGGGCAAAATAGTAATTTTGGGAAATTTGAGGGACCAAATTGAAATTTTGGGAAATTAAACCCCTTTTGCAGAATTTAATAAATTGAGGTACTAAGATAAATTTTAAAAGTTTCGCAACTCAATTTGAGGAAAAACCTGGCAATGGGGACTTAAAGTTAAAGAAAAATAAATTTAGGGCCTAATTGCAAATATATATATATATATATATATATAGTTGGGTCTTCTCATTCATTGGAACGAATGAAGGCAAGTAGGCCAAAGAATAATGAACAACTATGTTCATTTCGTGTAGGAGAACAAGACATCGGGAACGCCAGTTGAGGTCCAGCGTGCAAAGGACGAAACTCGACTAAGTGGAATTTTATTGCACGATCGGGTGAGTGGGATTTTATATCATACCCGGTTGGGGATGATAAGCACATCGAAATAAAAACCCACTACTATGTTGTATTTTAAACATCATGACTTAGAGTAGTGATGTTAAAACCATGCGAAAAAACTACTTACTGGTGTTAAGTAGATCATACCCAGTTGGTATGATAAAACTTTCTCAAAGGAAGTTGAAAACCTGTTCATCAGTTATGAACGGAGATGTACTTATATCGGGTCGGTATAATGGTTAGTGAAAACATATTTTTTTGTCAAAAGTGTTCTCTCCTAACTATGTGACAATGCTTAAACAATTTGGGAGACCTTCTTGACAGGAGCTTGAATAGCTCTTACAGGCTGGGGGGGCCTCAGTTTTGGAACTTGGGGGCTAATATGCCTATTTTTTTTAAAATCTCGAACGATGGGCCATAGGCCAATGGGTACGAGCAGGAGATCGTAAACGAAGATAATATATGTGCCATAAAACTTTAATAAGTAAATTGTATGGTCATGGTACCAAGGCTGGTCCGACATTCTCAATCAACTAGCAGCAGTGCAACATGACCGATCTCCGGACCAGTCAAAACAAATAGCTGCAGGTTGAGTTGAAAGTCAGGACCGTTAGACTAATGACACCACATATTACATGGAATAATAAGAAAACATTGTTTGTGCATGCACTATGAGTATGGGTTCATCAAGACGCCCATGAGGGTTAGTGATGCGTCTTAAGGGCCCTGGATGACCCGGTGAGTATAAGGGCAGTTCGTCGTTCCAGGTGACCGTGCAAAATTTGGAGTAGCACCAAGCGCATAATATCGGGGAGGGGACAGGATGAGGTCTCTGTCCTCATATGGACACAAAGAATCAATTTCGGGATTGAGAGTCGGATGCCACGTACGTCCACTCATTCTCAGGATGGAAGTGGTCGTACTTCTATCTAGGTGGACAGTAAAGTCGCTCCGAAGCCACAAATGGGTTTAGCGGTCATGCTGGCCTACGAATGTGTGTAACCTTCATGATGAAAGATGTGTGTTGGGTGATGACACACTGTGATAATAAGAAATGGTGGAAAAACCCCCCGAATTTTTTAAATGAAGTGATTTTTGAAAAGTGAGGAGTCTGGCACACTCTAATATAAATATTTTTCTTGAAAATTAAAAGATTTGAAACCCATTCATTGAGTAGTCATACTCACCCCCTCCCTTATACCCCTTTCAGGTAGTCCCGGAAAGCCTGTCCTTAAAGACCTATGAATTTAAACGCATGTAAGACAGGTATGATTATTTTAAATTTCTATGTAGTTTTGATTTATGTTATTCTTGGAAAAAGCTACAAAGAACGCCTTACTCTTTACAGTTTAGAAAAGGGGAAACCCTTTAGTAAACCGGGAGAGTGGCGGGTTGTTCACGGGGATCTGACCAAACTGGGTCGGGGCGTGATAACATGGTAGAGATAAGGGTAGTTCATCGTGTTAGTCCGTCGGGAAGCTCGGGGTAGCTTCTTGCGCATGAGACTGAGGTAGGGTCGGGATGAGGTCTTTCTCCTTATATGGACATGGAGTGGTATTCGTGTCTGAGGGTCAGATGTCGAGAACGTCCACTCAGACCTTGTGTAGAAGTGGATGAACTTCTATATTAGTGGCCGATAAAGATGCTCTGAGCCATAAGTGGTTGTAGTGAACGGGTTGCACCTACGAATGTGTGTCCCTTCCTGATGAAGGACATGTGTTGTTTGCTAAACACACCAAATGGCAAATGGAAAGAGGTTTTGAAATTTTGAAATTTGAGAAAAGATAATTCTTAAAAAGAAATAAGGATTTTGGCACACTTTGAATAAAGTTGTTTTCTAAAAAAACTCTCTCCCAACACTCGCTCACTGAGTTGTAGAACTCAGCCCCTCCTTTCTTACCCCTTTCAAGTAACAGAGGAAAGACCCTCCCTAAAGACTACTAATTCGGAACAAGATATGTATGTCTATTTTAAATTACTCAGTTTTGTATAATGCTATTTCAAGAAAAACATAGGTAAAAGGATGCCTTACACCAAGCGGTTTAGAAAGGGGGAAACACTTGATAGACCACGAGAGTGGCAGGTTATTCGCGGGGATCCAACCAAACTGGGTCAGAGCATGACATTTCTGATGTAAAGGATGGATGGATAAGTTTTGATGACAAAACTCCTAAAAGGAGGGGAGAGTTGTGAAACCCCCAAACCAAGTAAACCGGGGAAACAACCGGTGGTTTTGAGAAAATCGAGCCAAAAAAGGAACCAAAATTGATAAAGAAGGGTTAAAATGGGAAATTGGAAAATCCCAAGAGACCAAAAATTCATAAAAATCATGAGGAAGAACCGGTAAGTGGAATTGATGAGAGAACCAGACTGGATTGGGGTGAACTAGACTTGAACCGGACTGAACCGGGATGAACAATAGTGAATCGGTTCAATGATTCATTTTTCTAGGTGACTTAAAAATGTTATTTTGGGAAATTGAGAAACCATTAGAAAGAAAATGAATTTAGAAATTTTTAAATTTCAGAAAACTGGTCCAATCGGGTTCGAACCAGCCAATTTTTGAATTCAGGACAGCAAACCCGGTCGGACCAGACCAGTCAACAGAGCCCAGTCAATAGCCACGCAAGCACGGGCAGCCAGTGGGACGCTACTAGGTATCCGATCAATGGGTGACCGGTCAGCATGCCATGCATACGTGGCGGTTGAGTTGGACCTCCCCATTAGAAAAATTGGCCAATCATAGTGCACCATGTGGCACGCCCACCACGTCATCATCTTCAACCTACAGCCGCTGACAAAGAGAATAGGGATGAGAGAGAGGCTAGAACAGCTAGAGTCTTCGGCGACTCGAAAATCTCTCTAATCAGGTCATCGGCGGCCGAGTCTCACGTCGGCCGGTAGCATGAATAGTTGTTGAGCTCCCTATATAAAGAGCACCCCTCCATTCATTCTCAGCATCCCACAATTGATCGAAGAAGATGAACTGCTTAGTTTTCCAGCAAGCATGAAACTAGAGCTCCGACATCAGGGCTTTTCTCCACCTCTAAAGTTGCATTCAATAACATTAGAACCAGGAGGAAGTCCTCTACATGGCTGCACCCTCCATTCAGCCCGAGGGCCACCGTAGGAGAGCAAGGAAGCTCAAACAATAATGCCACTCCTTGGCTATCAGCAGCCTGAGCTGCTTGAGCCATCCCTAGGCCAATTCTCGCCAAACCACACCCCCCCCCCAAACTCCACCTAGAGGTGCCCTGACCTTATCCCGAGCTAATACAATAAGACCCAATGTCGCCCCTTCACCGGAAAACACGAATCAAGGCGCATTAAAAGTAAAAATTGAAACTAAGAAATTCACACTACTCAAGCCATCAATTGAAGTGTGATTTGATCTAAGGAGGATCCCTTGGAGGACAGCAACTAAAAGAAAGTTGGACCCTCACTGGTAAGATATCGAAGCTTTCTCTCTTTGACTGAATTTTTCGACGATGCTCTGTTTGAGCTCATTTCCTAGCTAAATCGAGCAGTTCAAAGCTTGAAATGACGAGAGAAACATAGATAAGATGATTCAAATCAAGAAAAAGGGCAATTAGCCAAGTTTTGGAGGTCAATTGAACGAAATTGTGATTCGGGGAACAAATTGCAATTTTTGGGAAATTGGGCAATTTGGGGATTTTTTGAAAATTGGGGTCTGAGTTACAATTTAAGGAAATTAGGGGCATTTTCATGAAATTAACTCCCAATTGGTAATTTATGAGAAATTAGGGAGCAATTGGCAATTTGAGGAAAATTGAGGACCAATTAGTAATTTTGGAAAATTCAAGGACCTACAAGGAAAAATTGGAAGTCCTATGGACTTAATTAAAAATAAGCTGAGCATTAGGGACCTAAAGTCAAAATTTATGAACTATAGGGTCCTAATCGTAATAAGGCATAAACCAAGGACCTATATGAAAATATATGGAAGTATAAGGTCTTTTATGTCAAACCATCCTGATGCAAATACTCAAACCATGTAGGCATGAGTCATACGAGTACAAGTGCCAAGGAGCACATTGAAGATCGGATATCCAGTGGGGACGAATCCGTCACGATACCGGGTGAGTGGGATTTTCAGCATCATACCCGGTTGGGGGTGATGAGAACTGTTTTAAAGTTTAAAAATTCATTTTTCCAGTAATGGTCTCCCTTGACTGTGTGAAACTGCTTAAACATTTTGGGAGACGTTCCTCATGGAAGCGGGAATTGCTTTGATAGGCTCGAAGCCTTGAATTTGTAAATGATAAGGTCGGAGACCTAGTTTTGGAAAACTCGTGAAGTGGGCCCAAGGTCAGTGTGCACGGGGTAGACCCGTAGACAAACGTGAATTATAAGAACCATGAAAACTCCTAGAAAAATTGGAATTTCTTGTGTGATTTGTCATGGAGCCGAGACGGGACTAACAAGGCTCGATAGGGTAGTGGTAGTGTGCCCAAACCAGGTCGACGGGTCGGTCAAGGCAAACAACTGCAAGTCAAGTCGAGTGTCAAGTTCGTTGGACCATTGGCACCAAAGAGCATGGTTAATGGATCAAAACTGTTGTATGAATGCATAAGGAATCCGAGAGCATCTAGACGCCCAAGAGGGGTAGTCGATGGGTCCCAAGGGTGCATAAGGGTGGGTCTGTCATGCTAGTCAGTCATGAAGCTCTGATAGCTTCCTGTACACTGAGACCAAGGTCGGAGGGGAAATGAGCTCTCGTCCCATAAAGCGGACATGATGAAACACTAAGATCGAGGCCGAAGGGGAAAGGAGATCTCAAGACCGAGGCCAGATGGGAAATGAGCTCTCGTCCCACCAAGCGGACATGATGAGGGTTTGAGGGTCGGACTATTGATGTCCACTCAAACTCAGGGTAGAGGCAGTGCACTTCTATCCAGGTGAATAGTAAAGATGCATCAAACCACAAGTAGAACGGTTAGGGACTATTCTACGAATGTGTGATCCCTTTTTATGATAGAAAGGGCATGTGATTGTTTGCTAAGGCACCTCCCGAGCAAGGGGAAATGTTAAAGAAGAGATGAACTCGTATTACAATAAACTAAACGTATAAAATATTTTGATAAAACTGTTTGTTTGAAAACTCACTTCCCAACCCCCGCTCACTGAGTTGTAAAAACTCACCCCCTCCCATTAAACCTTTTCCAGGAGAAACGCCCCGCCAAGAACAGTAGAAACTAGGGGGAAAACCAAGGGTACCGCAACTAGGTAAACTATTATTTAGATGTTTTGTAAATTTTGTTATGGAAAACAGGTGCACTTCAATGCCTTTATCTCTCTCGGTCTAATTGGTAGTGTCACGCCCTGACCTGGTTTGGTCGGATCCCCATGAGCAACCTGCCACTCTTCCGGTTTATTAAGGGTTTTCCCCTTCTTTAACCCGAGAGGTGTAAGGCGCCCTTTAAACTTGTACCTTTACTGGAATAACATTAATCAAAACTACATGAAATTTTAAACTTTACATACCAGTCTTGCATGCGTGACTAACAGAAGTTCATTGGGTAGGTTTCCTTTGGTTACCTAAAAAGGAATATAAGGGAGGGGTGAGTTCAACGACTCAGTGAATGGGTGTTTAAAATTTGACTTTCAAAAAAATAGTTTGAATTGGAGTGTACCAGACTCCTTATTTTCTTTTAAAACAATTCATCCTCAAAATATTGAACCCCTTTTTTCCTAAAAGTGAAATTTTGAAAACCCATTATATCCCTTTCAGGAAATTTTTGAAAGACTACCCTCAAAAACCATCAACTAATACACATGTTAGACATGTATGATAAATTTAAAATTTTATGCAATTTTGATTTATGTTATTCTAGGAAAGGTGCATGTTTAATGGACGCCTTACTTTTTATGGTTTATAATAAGGGGAAACCCTTTAATAAACCGGGAGAGTGGCGGGTTGATCACGGGGATCCGACCAAACCCGGTCAGGGTGTGACACATACGGTTTCAAATGTCCATATTGAGACCGTCCATGAACTGCTGGCATATGTCTATCAGCCCAGCTAGGTTAGGAGCAAAGGGTCTTAACTCGTTGAATTTCATTTCGTACTCCGACATGGAGTTAAACCCTTGTCGAAGATGGATGAACTCTTGCTTCTTCTCATTAATCAAATGAGGAGCCAGGTACTCCTTTGCGTACCTTTCCTCAAATTGCTCCCAGGTGGGGTGGAGGTATGCAAGTTTCAGACATTGTCCCACCATCGTTTAGCACTTCCTTCTAGGAAAAATTCTGTCAAGATCACCATGTCTTCTAGTGGTATCCTGACGATCCCCATCAGCTTCTTAATGTTTGCTAGCCAATCCATGGCAGCATTGGCATCTTTCTCTCCATGGAAAGGTTTACACCCTAGTTGACGAAGGGTCTTGAGACTTATGGGGATGTCTACTAGAGGGGGTGGTTAACAAGAGGAGTATGGGATTGTACTTCCTCTAGTTTAACCCAAGAATTGGTGTCTGCCTCAGGGACGAGGTTAGGTTGCCCAAATACACAGGTGAACTCCTTGTACAACCTCTGGTGTTCTGTGCTAAGTCCAGGAGGGGTTGTCTAGGCTTCTCTGGGAGTTTCCACGGGTAGGGATGGTTGGGCAATATTGGAGACTACAGCTCTAGTTCTCTTGGTTCCTTTCTTGGGAGCCATTCTAAAAATTTTAAAATCAATCCTATTAGTTACTATATTTTCTAATCTTGATTATGTATTCAAGGAAACAGGCTCTGATACCACTCAATTTGTAATGCCCTGACCCGGTTTGGTTGAGTCCCCGTGAGCAACCTACCACTCTCTCGGTTTATTAAGGGTTTTCCCCTTCTTTAACCTGGGAGGAGTAAAGCATCCTTTAAACCTATACCTTTCCTGGAATAACATTAATCAAAACTGCATGAAATTTTAAACTTTACATACCTGTCTTGCAGGTGTGACTAACAGGAGGTCTTTGGGTAGGTTTCCCTTGGTTACCTAAAAAGGGATATAAGGGAGGGGGTGAGTACAATGACTCAATTAATGGGTGTTTAAAATTTGAATTTTAGAAAAATAGTTTGAATTGGAGTATGTCAGACTTCTTATTTTCTTTTAAACAATTCATCCTCAAAATCTCAGTTTTTCATAGCCAATTCTCAATCATTAGTCACAACCGGTGTGTTTATCAACCAACACACATCCTTCATCATGAAGGGAACACAAATTCGCAGGGTAGCGCGTCCACTACACCTACTTGTGGTATCGGAGCGACTTTATCAGCCACTTAGATAGAAGCACGTCCACTTCTACCCTAAGAATGAGTGGATGTATGTGACATCCGACCCTCAATCTTGTAAAGAAAACTTTGTGTCCATATGATGACAGAGACCTCATCCCGACCCCACTCAGTCTCATGCGCATGAAGCTAAGTTGAGCTTCCCTTACTACTGGCACAACAATTGCCCTTATCTCCACCATGTTGTTTAGTAGCCCCTAAGACGCATCACTACCCATCTTGGGCGTCTTGAAGTTCACGTACCTTAGTGCATGCACAAAACAATAGTTTTCCTCATAAGCCATTTAATATTTGGTGCCACTAGTCCAACGGCCCTGACACTCAACTCGATCGGCAGCTATTTGTCTCGACTGGTCTGTCGACCTGTCATGTCGTACTGTCGCCAGTTCATTGAGTATGTCGATCCTGTCTTGGTACCATGGCCAAACATATCATTCATTTAAAGTTTTCATTGCTTAAACTCATGTTTTTTACGAGCTCCCTTTCGTGCCAACTGGCCTTGGCCCCACGGTACGAGATTTTTAAAATCGAGCATATTAGCCCCCAAGTTCCAGAACCGAGGCCTCCAGCCTATCTGAGCTATTCAAGCACCCATCAAGAAGTTCTCCTAAAATGTTTAAGCAGTGGCACATGGTCAAGGGAGAGCACTTCTGACAAAAATAATTTTCAGTTGTCCATCTCACCAATCGGGTGTGAGGACATCTCTACTCATAATCGATGAATGGTTTTTCTACTTCCTTCTAGGAAGCTCATCATACCAACCGGGTATGATCTACTTACAATCGATAAGTAGTTTTTTCACGTAATTTCTACATCATTTCATTCATGTGTGATATCTAAAATTTATACTTAGTAGTGGGTTTTTATTTCTCAGGTGCTTATCATCCCAACCAGGTATGATATAAAATTCCACTCATCTAATAACACGGTGATTTCCTCTTAATTGGTTCTTTGTCTTCACGCAAGCTTGTCCTTGCTGGTGTTCCCGGTACTTCATGTTCCTACACAATATGAACATCTTTCATTCATTATTCCTAAAGTGCTTTTTCTTTAATTTTAGGTCTCTAATGCCGATTTTACCCCAAATTGAGTCCCGAAACTTCTAAAATTCACATTAGGACCTCAATTTATTCAAAATCATAAAAAGGGATTCAAGTTTCCTAAATTTCCAATTTGGTCCCCAACTTTTCCAAAATTACCATTTTACCCCTACTTTACAAAAATGGTAAGTTTCAACCCAAAAATTTCACAAAATTGACCCATTGGTCCTCCAACATTTGTATCATGCCCAATTAGCCCTCAATTTTATGAAATTACACTTTAGTATCCCGAATTTTTGAAATCCCCAAATTTTCCCCTAATTTCAACCTTCCAACTCAGTTGAATTTAATTTCATCAAATTGACCGATCAAATGAGTTTAATTGTTGAAATTGAAGTTAGATTGGAGTTCCTATACCTCCATACAATTCAAGTACACTTTGAATCACACGATTTGACATCGGAACGAGCTCAAATGGAGTTTCGTCGAAAAATTGAACGTAGAGAGAGAAATCTTTGAAAGATTACCGTTGGGGCGTGGCGGTCCGAGCTTTCTATCTAGGCAGATAGCTCTCGTCCTGAGGTCCTTCCTAGAATCAAGAATTACCTCAATTCATGTCGAATTGAGGGAGAATTTAGTCAGTGAAAATTTGTCGGTTCTCTCTCTAGCACCAATCAGAATTCACAGAGGGGAGCCAAATTAGCTTACCTTTCCGCACTAATTCGGTCATAGGAGGGCTGAGGAGGTGTTGGGAGAGCTTGATTTGGCCTGAGGAGGGCTCAAAATGGCTGTTTTTAGTTCTGCCAAAAAAGGGCGGCTACGATCCGCTTGGGCTGCTTCACTATTCAATTACGTCGGCGTTTCTCCTACAATCCTCGAAGCAAATGGAGACTACATGCATGTAGCTGACTTCTCCCCAAATCCAAAGAACTCGACCATGCATTCTTTGGCTTAGAAAAATGCCCAAGTCGGAGCTCTTGTTTGAGCTTCACTGGAAAATGGAGCAGTAGGGAGAGAGTGGAGTTTTCATGTGTAAGGAGGATGAATGAGGAGGGGCTCTTTATATAGGAAGTTCAGGAACTCCTTGGTCGTTTGATTGGCACCTTAATGGCGGTCATTCATTTCCTAAAACTCCCTGTCTGGAGTCTTTTCATCTTCGTCGACGCTGCTCAATTTTCCGGTAAGTGAACAGTATTGTCATTTGAAGGAAGAAGACGACACTATTTCAAACCGGATCAGGCCTGTCCGAACCTGGTTCAAAGCTTAAATCGGTCGGTTCAGGCCCGATTTGACTGAGTTTTTTAAAAAATAAAATTTTTTTAAATTAATTATCTATCCAATGGTGGCCTCAATTCTCTAATTTAAATTTTCTAAGCCACCTAGAAAAATGAATTTAGCATTCGGATCAATAGTGCTTCAAACCGATCCAAACCAGTTCAATCTGGTTCGGATCCGGCTCACCTAAACCAGTTTGGTTTTCATCTCCAATTTATCCTAAAGTCCTTTTTCATGACTTTTGTGACTCTTTAGGTCACTCAGGATCCATAATTTCTCGATTTGTCCTTTTTCTATCGGTTACGGTTTTAAACCGACTCGATTTTCTCTTTGGAAATTACCGATTCCTTTCCTAGATTTCTTATTATCAAAGGACGGGGTTTACAAGTAGAAATACTAAATTAGTATGAGGAATAGTGATGTCACGCCCCAACCCGGTTTGGTCGGATCCCCGTGATCAACCCGCCACTCTCCCGGTTTATTAAAGGGTTTTCCCCTTATTGTAAACCGTAAAGAGTAAGGCGTCCTTTAACCTGCACCTTTTTCCTGAAATAGCATAATCAAAACTGCATGAAATTTAAAACTTTACATACTTATCTTACAGGCATCTTAGTTGACAGTCTTTAAGGGGAGGCTTTCCGGGATTTCCTGAAAGGGATATAAGGGAGGGGGTGAGTACAACTACTTAGTGAATGGGTTTTTTTAAAAGCTTTTGACTTTTAAGAAAAACATTTATATGGAGTGTGCCAGACTCCTTTGTTTTCAAAAATCCCATTATTTAAAAATTTGGATTTTTCCATTATTTCTTAGTTACCACAGTGTGTCATCACCCAACACACATCCTTCATCATGAAGGTTACACACATTCGCAAGTCAGTATCACTACTGAACCCGCTAGTGGCTTCGGAGCGACTTTTCCTGCCACCCGGATAGAAGTACGACCACTTCTACCTTGGGAATGAGTGGATGTACGTAACATCCTACCCACAATCCCGAAATCACTTCTTCATGTCCGTATGAGGACAGAGACCTCATCCTGTCCCCACCCCGGTCTCATGCGCTTAGTGCTACTCCAGATTTCGCACAGACACCTGGAACGACGAACTGCCATTATAGCCACCAGGTCGTCCAGTGCCCTTAGGACGCATCACTACCCCTCATGGGCATCTTGATGATCCCATACTCACAGTGCATGCACAAACAATGTTTTCTTATATTGCCATGTAATCTGTGGTGCCATTAGTCCAACGGCCCCGACTCTCTACTCAACCCGCAGCTGTTTGTCTTGACTAGTCCGTCGACCTGTCATGTCGCACTGCCGCTAGTTGACTGAGCATGTCGGTCCTATCTTGGTATCATGTCCAAACAATTCACTTATTAAGTTTTATGGCACATATATCATGTTCGTTTACGAGCTCCTGCTCGTGCCAACTAGCCTTGGGCCCACTGTACGAGATTTTCAAAATCGAGCATTTAGCCCCCAAGTTCCAAAACCGAGGCCCCTAGCCTATCAGAGCTATTCGAGCTCTCGTCGAGAAGGTCTCCCAAATAGTTTAAGCATTGGCACACAGTCAGGGGAGAACACTTCCGACAAAATAGGTTTTCACTGTCCATTATACCAACCGGTATAAGGACATCTCCGTTCATAACCGATGAACGGGTTTTCAACTTCCTTCGAGGAAGTCTCATCATACCAACTGGGTATGATCTACTTACAACCGGTAAGTAGTTTTTTTTTCGCATAATTTTCACATCACTTTCTCTAAGTGATGATGATTAAAATACCACTAAACAGTGGGTTTTTATACCGAGGTACTTATCATCCCCTACCGGGTATGATATAAAATTTCCACTCACAACCGGTAAGTGGTTTTTATCTTTAAGTTGTGCTCATCATCCCAACCGGGTATGATGTTAGTAAACCCACTCACCCGTTAATGCCGTAAATTCCACTAGACTGGTTCTTTGTATTCACGCGAGTTTGTCCTTGCTGGCATTCCCGGTATTTCGCGTTCCTACACAATATGAACATCTTGCTTCATTATCCTTCGACCTAATCACCTTCATTCATTCCAAATGAATGAGAAAGTCGAACTTTCATTTATTTGCAATTAGGTCCCTAAAGTTATTTCTCTTTAACTTTAAGTCCCAAATACCGGTTTTTTTCCTCAAATTGAGTCCCGAAACTTCTAAAATTTATCATAGGATCTCAATTTATTCCATTTCACAAAAAGGGGTTTAATTTCCCAAATCTCTAATTTGGTCCTCCAATTTTTTTCAAAATTACCATTTTGCCCTTCCTTTACAAAAATGGTAAATTTTGCCCCAAAAATTTCAAAATTTCCTCTAACATTATTTTCATACCCAATTGACCCTTAATTTCATAAAATTTCATTTTGGTCCTTTGAATTTCAAAAATCCCCAATTTTCCCCCAATTCCAACTTCTTAACACAGCCGAATTTTATTTCATCAAATTGACCCATCAAACGTTTCTAATTGTTGAAATTGAAGTTGAAATTGAGTTTCTACATGTTCATACGATTCTTCAGAAATGTGAATTGCAAGTTTTAATGCCGGGACAAGCTCAAACAGAGCTTCGCCGGAAAATGAACTATAGAGAGAGAAAGCTTCGCTTACTCACCGGTGAAGGCACGACGGTTCGAGCTTTCGATCTGGACAAATAGCTCTCATCCTGAGGTTCATCCTAGAATCAAGAATCGAATCAATTGATGCAAAATTGGATTAGAATTTTGTCATTGAAATTCGGTCGACTCTCTCTCTAGCACCAATCAAAAATTATAAAGGGGAGCCGAATTGGCTTACCTTTTGGTCCTAATTCGGCCGTGGAAAAGCTGAGGAAGTGTTGGGAGGGCTTGGATTGGCCTGAGCAGGGCTTGAAATAGCTGATTTCAGCTTGGCCGAAATAGGGCAGCTTCGGTCCGTCGGAGCTGCTTCACTATTCTATCACACCGGCGCTTCTCCAACGATTCTCTTATTGACTGGAGTTTGCTATCAGATAGCTGTCTTCTCCCCGGTTCTAAAGAGCCCAACCTTTGTTGAAGTCGAAGCTCTGGTTCGAGCTTTACCGGGAAATGGAGCAGTAGTGAGAGAGAGAGAAGTGTTCAGATGTGAGGAGAATGGAATGGGGATAACCTCTTTATATAGTCGTAAAACTCGTATATTAAATGGGTGAGATTTATTACTAGTATTAATATTGCCATAAATTATTGGTATTAATTCCAATAATTTAATTTCAGTATTAATTCCAATAATTTAATTTCGGTATTAATTCTAATAATTTAATTTCGGTATTTAATTATTTATATTAATTCCAATAATTTAATTTAGGTATTAAATTATTGGTATTAATTTCAATAATTAAATATATATTAATTAGGTATTAAATTATTGGTATTAATTTCAATAATTAAATATATATTAATTTATGGCTATTTATGATAAGCCGTACGTTCGCATAAAAATTTTTAACCGAAATTTCGGGTTACAAAAAATCATACTTCCCAAGAGGTCACCCATCCTCACACTACTCTCACTTAACTTTGAAGTTCTTGTAAAATCTAGTTCACCTGAACCAATTTGGTTTTTGTTTTCTATTTTGTTTTAAGTTTCTTTTACAATATTTAATAAACCTTTTGGATCACCCGAAAGTTATAAATTTCGATATTGCTTATTCCCAAATGTAAACCGGTTTGGTTTTCTTATTCAGTTTGACCGGTTATTTTCTTGGTTTTCCTTAACTCAAATGTGCGTGGTTTACAAGTGACAAGTTGATTATAAGACTCCAACCAAACCGGATCGGAACGTGACAAGCCAAATACAAGTAATGTTTCACTCTTTCAAGTGTAGATCTCTTTTTTTTTATTTTTTTTCATCCACCTCTTCTATATTTTTAGAGATACCCGGCTCAATAACCTCCCAATATTCATTAGCTCAAAGGTAATTTTCTATTATCTTACTGTAGTGATCGAAATATTCATCAAACTTTTAAATTGCGACTTGAAAGAATTTGTTTGGTTCTATACCTAAATCTTATCCTATGAGTTAGAGAGAATGGTTTAACCAGAAGTATTTAAGAAATCTGAGTGATATCATTGATGAGAAATAATTATGAGGTACGCTTAAATCTTCCTTTGCCGACCTACTTAAAAAAATCTCTTTCATTGTTGATGTAAAAATGCTCTGATTAGTCTACTTTGTAATAAAAAAATTGGCTTTTAATTTTAACTAATTGTGACATTCAATTGTATGATATTTTGTCAGCACGTGGAATCACTCTACCAGTAAAAATGTTGTCGTTTTTGCCTCCTTATGCTTGTTCAATGAATGACAGCATTTTACACTTCCTTTTTGTTTTAGCGAGCCATGTTGAACTGGGCTATATTTGTCTAAAAAAAATTGTTGTATCACTCATTATTTGAGATTTAATTTTAATTAGGTATATGTTCAACTATTTATCGATTAATAATATTTTTTTTAAATGCTATAAAAGTAAGTGGAATTATATATCTATTCGAACCGAAACTGAAAATCTGCATTATAGTTTATTTAAATATAAAAAAAATATATCAACTCGAATTTATTATTTCCAATAACACGAGAGTAGAATAATAATACTATTCTCCTATACTATTATTTAATTTTATAAAATTAATATGGTTATAATATTTAAAAATAATAAATTTTAAATATATATATATAATACGAGTACTTATTGTAATATAATAATTTCACTCATAAATAACAACAATTTTATGGAGAGAATTTTTTGATAAATCATTTACTCCATCTCTATCTACACCTCTACTTCTACCTCCCTTATTCAACCAATATCTAAATTGTTTCCCGTAAATTTACAATAAAATGAGAATTATAATTACAAAATTGTTATTTACCTTTAATTATTTTTCGTGTATATTTAGGATACTCTCGCTCTACTTGCTCTTTAGATCTCTACAAACAATTTTTTTCCTTTCTTCTTTGTGACTATTAATGTCCTTTATGCTTTAATCATCGCCCTAATAGCTCTTCTTGTTTTGTTTCAGGAAATTAGGTTGCATGGATCTTCTTTCATTCATCAATTCTTGGGGAGTGTTGCTTATACATTCATTACCTTACTTCCTTTTCTCACCTTTGTTTTCACAATCACGTATCT
Organism: Trapa bicornis; assembly: GCA_030064425.1. Lineage (NCBI taxonomy): Eukaryota > Viridiplantae > Streptophyta > Magnoliopsida > Myrtales > Lythraceae > Trapa > Trapa bicornis. Next base: position 7,510,102 of record CM057761.1, on the reverse strand, counting down.
ATTAGTCTTTCTATTATACAAGTAAAAATATATACGTCTTATATTTGAATTCATACTTATCATTATTTCCTTTCTTTTGATATTATCTAATTCTAACTATAATATATTTATTCTTATGTTAACACATGTGGAGGTGAATTCTTAAATCCATACAATTGTTTTTTTTCTTTTTGGCAACTTTCTTGTTGATGTGACGGTTAAGAGTCGTTTATGTCTATTCGAGAGTTTATAGGTAGTACAAAGTGACAAATATATGTATTGATGTTATAGTCCATAATTTTAATGTTAATTGAAAATTCTGAGAATAAATTGTGGAAATATAAGTTTTTGTATTAATTTATATTTAAAATTTATTAATTATAATTAGTATAATATTTTTAAATTTATAAATATTTAACAATCTTTTATTTTATTTAATATATATGATAATATTTTCAATATAGTTATTCAGTTATAATAAATATAATATAAGAGAATATATTATATATCGATAAGAATTCGGGTTAATTTATATTTAAAAGTTATAATTTTTAATTAATAAAATATTTTTAATTTTATAAAATAAAAATATTTTTTATTTTATTTTATTTAAAATGATATCCTCAATAGTAATAAAATAGGGATAACCAAACCACTTCGTACAAAAAAAATTATTTGTAAATATTTTGATTTAATAAATTATCTTTTTAGAGAGAGAAAAAAGTTACACGTTCTTGTCATTACCTCCTCGCCAGCAATATAGTAACAAACTACTTGGCAACTTCACCAAGATATATCAATAACAATAATAAGTCATGTAGGCAAAATATGTCACGGAATAAGTATATAGTGAAAGAGTAAGAAATCTGTATGACTTGATTTCAAAAAAATACAAAGTATTTGAAGGTTCTAATATCTCTCTAATCATATACATATATATATATGTATATATATATATTATTCATTTTCTTTCCTGAAACACTGCGGTACTTCTGTGACTCGAATAGATGTCAGCATAGAAAAATGACATTCTAGCTTGCACGTTGAACATCATATTTAACACGTGCAACACTTCACTCTCTGCACATATATATATATATATATATATATAGTCGCCCTCATGTTAGGGGAAGAGTTCAAGAAAATAATTGAAACACTATTTATATTTTACTAATAATCATCTGTCGAATTTAATCATGGGCTCTTACAATGAGTATAGCATCCCTCGAATGAATTTCTTATATTGATTATTATCACTCAATTTAATGAAAATTCACAGAAAAGCACGACCCATCATCCAGATCCAGATATAGACTAACCAACCACTCGTAATCTTGAAGGAAATCCAAATTTGACACCAGCTGAATTTATAGCTAAACAAAATCAATCTATTAGAGGGTTCCTTTTAGTTGCAAGATTTTACGGCACAGAAGAAATCATGGGACGAGACTAACTTTTTTTTAGAAGATGAAATAAATCAAACCAAGGCAGAAAGAGTCATTTGGAAAGGAAGGTTCATTTGAGAAGAGCATCATATTACAATTAAGGATAAAGGAAGATGGAAAGAGAGAGGTGCTGGGTAGACAAGTGGAAGACTGAGCCATGTGCCGACATGTGGTATGTGGGGCTCTTCAACAACATCCCCAACCATTTCTTGAAAGGAAAGTTTCATATTCTTTTAACTGATTCTCATTTATATATATATATATATACACACACACTAATAACTTAATTCAAAGAAATATTTTTTGCTGAATTAAATAATTAATAAAAGGTTATTTTTTAATTATCTCGTTATACATTTATGGCTCCTATGGGCTCTCATTCAAGTGATTAGTCATTTTCACATATAACATTTTTCTATCTAGTGGACTTATGATCAAATCTATATGTCATAATATAAATAAAAATTATTTTTTTATTTATTCATCTTTTATAAATTATGTTATCAATAAAATATTTATATATGAATTGAAACAAAAAAATACTTGCACTTAAGTTAAATTATTGTGCAAACAATAATATTTTAGTCATTTTTTTATTAATTACTATTCAAATTAATAGATTTGTATTTTACTTTTTATTCTAAGTGATATGAAATTAATAAATTTTGATTAATTTAAGTTTGAATGTGATTTTTATAAAGTTGTGCTTTTGAATGACTTTTGAATATAATAACTTTATGTTTGTAGGGGTAGTTTGGAAATAAGGGTTTAGAGTGGTTAACTTTTTTTTGCACAATAATTTGGAGTGATTAATGAATAATTTAGATTTTTATTGTTCATATTCTTTAAATAATTATGTGTTAATATATGTTATAAATGAACTAGGTTATTCAAATAGGAAACACTTAACCTTGTTTGAATTTATGGATTTGGAGTTGAGTTGAAGTTTGTTGATAAAAAATTGAAAATATTAGCTTTTTTAATTAAATTTAATAATTTATTAAGTAATATATCCATTAAACTATATTATTTGTGCTATATAATAAAATAAAATATTAATATAAAAAATATTTTTAAATATATATAATTATATATATGATAAATTTTATTATATAATTAAATTATTATTATAATAATAAATAAATATTGATTATATAATAGTAGTTATATATAAATATTTTATAATTATAATAATAATAATAATATATATAATAAATTATATTTTATATATACAATATATTATATAATTATATCATATAATTTTATATAAAAATATTATTAATATATAAATTTATTTTAAATGTATAAAAATAAAGAATAATATAAATATATAAAAAATATATATATTAATCTCATTTAAACAACAAAATTAATAAATCATCCCAATATACAAAAGTTAAGACTTTCCGTATATATTGAGAGATTTGTAAAGGTTTATCCACCAATATTGTGTTAATTATGAGCACACTCCTTTTCTCACTCTAAAGTGTATAATCATTTTGAACTTTGTTTAATTTATTTTAAATACATGTGAAATTTATATTTTAAAGAGTATATTATATTAGTCAATTATTAATTTATATGTTTTTTTTGTTATTATTAAAATATATGTAATATAAGTATATATGTATATATAATAAATATGAACTCAATTATTTATAATTAAAATCAAATTTTATTTATATTATAAAATTTTATCACAACAAAATTAACACAAAATATTTTGTGCATATATATTATACACAATTTTACTGTAGGTATATAATTAATAAATTTCTATTATTCTTTATAATAACCTTATAAAAATAATTCATTAACAAAACTCAAGTATGTGATATGCTTAGAATATGTGTTATTCATTTCAACTGATTTAAGATAATATTCCATAATATACTTGAGGTATAATAACATAAATGTGCTAATGTGGCCATTATTTAATAGCATAAATTAGTTGAAAATAATGGTCACATTATTGAATGAGACACTATATATTATTAGCAACTTATTTAAACATAACCTTTGGCATTTTTTTAAAAAGAGTGGATCAATATAGTCCTCTAACATTTAATTTATTATTAATTTTATCCCTCAATTTTATTGGTTGATAAATTAGTACTTCAATTTCATTTTTTTCTAAAAATTTGGTCTCTCAACTTAAATTGGGCAAACATATTCTCAACATGACAATTAGACTAGTGGACTAAAATGCTTGATTGAATAAAAATTGGAGGACTAAATTATTAAAAAATAAATTTAAGAGAACAAAGTGTTGAGTGGAAATAAAATTAGAGGAATAAATTATTTAAAAATAAAATTGAGAAGCAAATCATTATTGAATCGTTACATATGTAACATGTATGCAATTTTGAGGTAAAATGATTGCAACGCTAGATTTAACAAAATGAGCAAAAGTTAAGCCAGTTTAGAATAGAATAGGCAGAAGTAGGTTGTATTATATTTAAGAAAATTCATGTATCATATTAAAACAAATGAAAAGTATGGTACCATCTATACAAACTTTTACCAAAGATATCATCCTTAAATATTTTGTAAAACATTGTACCATTAAATAATAAATGAAAATATATTATTTTAAAATATTTTGCAAATTTTTAGTACCATTAGTCTAATTTTTCTTAAATTAGATTAGGAGGGTTCTTACCTCTTTTATGGACTGCAAGAATTACATTAAGATTAATTAGATTTTTATTTTTAGAATATTTAAAGAAGAATGGCAAAATTATACTATAGATTATTTAAATAATTTGACACTTTGTGTGATATTTAAATTATACGATTAAATATCTAATTTTGAGTATTCATTGCCTTTGTACCTAATTTAATAATTAAGGTAGAATTTAATGTTACACAATGAATGATGAAATATTTTGATAGAAATTTAGTTCATTCTTATTTTATTGAATAAAATTTTAACTATAGTACATGATTGAGGAATTTGTGTGTACAATTACCTAAATAAAAATATTATTCACTTTATTTTGCTTTTTAAATATTATGTACTTAATTATTATGAGAATATATCGTGTATCGATAAATAGTCGAATTTATTTTTACTTAAAATTTATAACTTGTAAATAACGTGTATATAAGTTATATTTAAAATTTTAAACTCACATTATTATTCTAATTCCGAAATAGTGTAACAATTACATTAAATATAACAATAGCGTTAAATTGGATATTTTTCTTCTATACTCGCAAAATATAAGTCGAATTTCTAGTATCAGATCGGGTGCGGGTGCAGATGCGAGTTAACTGGCTATTATATCATGCGATAAGTTATTATATACCGATAATGAATCAGATTAATATTTAATTAAAAGGTATAATATGTGAGTGTTAAAAATTTTCAAATTTATAAATTTTAACACTTATTTATTTTATTTAATATATTATCTTATTTTTAACAATTATAATATTATTCAATTATTAGGGAATGGTTACCATTTATACCCAAAAATAATATATAGATTAATTAGTATTCAAGTCAACTGAAGATCATTAAAATGGTAGCCACATGTGCACACATTTACTTATAGATAAGTGCCTTGATAATTTTTGTGGCTGAAAAATGACCCTCTGTCCGGAAAATCGCCGGCCTAGTATACATATTTGCCCGACTTGATTAATTAGGAATGTGGCAAATATATGTTGCTAATGTGGTATAATGAGAGGTATATTGGTAGTAGAACCACAACTTGTCATATAACCTATGGATTTGAGTTAGATATATGGGGAGGGTCCACTCAAGCCCTTTCTTTTTAAAGTTATTTCTCTTATTTTCAAAAAAAATTATTTACTATTATATTAGTAAAAATGAATGACATCAACATTACAATACGTGAGTAAAAAATTGAGATAATTTTGTGTGGCACTTTTTTATAAATGTGGTGTAAGTTATATAATGTTGGCATGTGTAATTTATAATGTAATTATATATTAGGATGTTTAATTTTATAAATTTCGCTCAATATTTTATATGATCTTAAATTTAATAAAATATATAAATAATAAATTTTAAATAAATATAAGTTTGATTACGTATTATAAATAATACTTTTTTATATGTTATTTGGTGGAATTCGCTCTCGTACTCCTAGTGGTATTTCCTATTATAAAAGAAAAATTTTCAAATAGAGTAAGTTACTAAAATTATACATGTTAAATGCATACACTAAATGAAAGTACACGGTACATGAAGGTGTGGAGAATATAATTTTGATAATAATTAATTTTGGATTTTTTATTTTATATAAATTATATATAAATATTGTATTATTTAAGTGAACTTTTAAACATTATATTATAAAATATAAGATATGTTTTCTTGTCTGTTCATTGATATTAGTGTAGTTAATGAATTAAGATGTCAAATTAATAACCTTTGGAATCTAGACCAATCTAAATTTGTGTTGCTTATAATTATTTTGAATTCAAAGTGAATGGTCTAATTAATTAATATAAGTTTTCTTCACTCAAAATATTAAAGTCAAGAATATTATTCATAAATATTCAATGGAAGATATTATTTACATGATGGTAATATTAATTTAATATTAAATTCTCTTAAAAAAATGAAAAACAACTCTTATCTCCAAAGTCTTGCTTGTCGTTAGCCCCCAATTCCAATCCCCATTCCCTATATAATTCACAATATTCTTCTCACAACTGTTGAATATTCCCACTCTATTTTTTCCTTTTTTTAATTCATCTCTTTGTGCTAGAGTCTTCCTTTAGCATTCCCACCAACTTCAATGTCATTCTTTCCTCCTTTTTCTCTCGGACTCTCTCTCCCTCTCTAGTTCTCTGTATAAACTTTATTGGTGTCAGAGGAGCTCAAGCATACCTTTTGGTTGTCCATGGTGCAAGGAGAAGTACGATTCCTTTCCTGCTTGTATGAGACAGAAGCAAATACCAAACAAAGGTCATTCATTCTATTTCCATAGAAGATCATAGTATGCTGTTTATCATCGCAGTTTAGTGCTTGTACTAGAATTCATCATCGTACACCCAGAACAAAACCATCATTATCTCCTCCTTTTCTTCCTCATCATCATGATTGTGTATATATATAGGAGACCCTCTTCGCCAATATCAGAAACCCTAATATTTCCATCCTCCTAATTTCCGAGATGACACTAGCAAGAGACACGGCCATGAAGAACCCAACAAACTCACTCAAGAGAAGATTTTCTCTCAAATTCCTCAAGACCCTCGTGAGAATAAGGAAATCTAGGCCGCCGCCTTCGCCTTCTGCATCTTCTTCTTGGGAGATCCGCTGGCGCGCTCAGAAGATCAAGCTCGCGGCGTACTCTTCCATGGCTCTATCCGTGGGTTCGAAGAGGACCTGGAGCCGGGCCCTCACGATGAAGCTCCGTGCTACTATGGGTAATCGACGATGGTCGTCCTGGAAGGGATCGAAGAAGATGACAAAAAGAAGGATTGTTGCAAAGAAGAATATGGAGAAGAGGCATCTAGAAAAGGACATGAATTCCGGACTCCAACAGCTAAGGCAGCTCGTTCCGGGCGGTGAATCCATGGATCCTCGGAGCCTTCTGGAGGAGACTGCTCATTTTGTGCGGTGCCTTGAGACTCAGGTTAGGGTCATGAGGAGTATTGTTGAAGGCTTCCCCTGTTGAGAAGGTGATGAAAATATTATCTATATATATAATAAATATACGAAGAGAAGTTGGCAAAAACACCAAATGGTTGGACACATAACATTGGATATTTGATATGAAGAAAGATGAAGCAAGTACTATATTTCCTGTTTTTATAAGATGTATATAGACAAAGTACATTACATGTGTAATTAGCCATACAACACAGATATCCATGAGTCTCTATCATGTACAATTTTGTGATGTTACATGTAGCTAAGATTTTTCACATGCATAAGAATATGATTTGGTAGAATTACACAGGGCTGTGTGTGTCTAGTAGATGCATGTAGCTGAAAGGCAGCACATGTATATTGTTGGATATACATCAATATGAGGAAGGAAAAATCAACTTTTAATATGTAGCTTTTAATATGATTCGTTTTGCATGCTTTTGATTTTCAAGAAAGAAAATTCTATATTTTTTTATTACACGTATGGTAAAATCAAATAAGGAAAACATGAGATGAGATTAGAAGAATATAAGCATTTTGTCAATTAAATCTAAACTTTTAAGTCTCTTTCTCTATTTCTATGCATGCATTTTTGTTGTTTTTCCTAACAAAGTAAATAAGCTGATGAAACATATGTTTGAGAAAATGACCCAAATGAACTCTTAACTTCACATGTTTACTATGATATTTGGAGGATGAAAATCAAGCAGAAAACTTGGGAATATTTGTCATTGGTCTTCCAATGTACGTTGAACAAGCTTATCTTCTACTCGTCCCGTTCTTTAGACCAAAGACAATCCATATGTATAAGTTGAAAACTCTGACAATACCAGGTATTTTTGTACTACCGCTCCATAAGTGGGGTTTCCATTATGGAGTCTCAAATCAAATGGCAACTAGTGCGAGTCTATTAAATTTAATATTATTTCATAAGGTATTATTTATTAATAAGTGGTAAGAATTAAGTATATTTAAAAATTAAAATTTATAATTAACGTAAAATTTACAATATTATAAATTAATAACCTTCTTTATTTTATTTAAGGTGAGATTATATTCTTAAAATTGAAAACAAATGATATACTAGAGTCCAATAAATTTTAAAATAAGATAAAATGATATATAAATCATCATGACATACCAATAAACTAACTCTTTATCCAAGTCAAGGTATATATAACCCTACACCATCTTTGGAATGTCTTTACTTATCAAAATTTTTGGGGGCCTTCTCTTATAATATCCTAAAAAATATATGTATTAAATGTGTGAGAAATCTATCATGCCATGTCATACAGATGCATGTGGCAATTTGCCATAAGGATTTTTGGGACAGAGAGCGACACCTCTTCAATTTGCCACACCGCTTTACGGATTATGCGCAGCAGATGGGGTGAGATCCATTGGGTCTCCACAATTTACCATCTTAACTTGACAAACTCTTTGGGCTAAACCAGAGAGCAATATAAAGTAACATTATTGTAAGATATGATATTGGAGAAAGAATTATGAGATTTGTAAGAACCTTACAGTATGACTAATTTTTGACAGAAATAATTCTCTTGTAGATTGTCCGTGGAATTTCCCAATAAATCAAAGAGGGAATGACTCTCACATAAGATAAAAATTACAGCATACTATTTTTGTTAGAAATTTGGACAATTTTTTGTGTAATCAAAGTTCATTTTGTGTGAGAAAAATCAGTCATATATAGATTTCTGGTAATGAGAAGGAACTAAATCCTATTTAATAAGTAAATGCACCAAGAAAAAGAATTAAGGATGTAGGTCTGAATTGCTCAGGCCCATACCAACCCTAATCAAGAACCCTTTAATAATATTTTTTTATCCATCCTAATAATAGAGATGAAAGTATGATAGGCCACTTTATGATGATTATTTTTGTATATTAATCAGAGAAAAAATATAAATGATATTATAGCTTACATGTATTATACTATATAATATGATATATTAATATAATTATTTAAGAAAAAAATATAAATATTATTTTTTAAAATCTTTAATAAATTTTAGAATGAAATAGTTCCAAATTAATATCCTAATAGGGTTCGACACATTTTTTTTAATTTTTGGATAATTTTTATGAATCCATCCATCCAAGTTTTAAATTTAAATATTATTGTAAAGATAATTTAGAATTATTTCAATATTTATTATTCCTAATAGACATATATAACTCGTGCTTTTTAAATGTTCATTCTAATTAAAAAATAATTTTTGCATGTGCTATATATTATTGTGAAATAGGAGAAGCTGATTACTCTGATTCTTGGGAGGCCGCAAACAAGGCGGAAAACATGGGGAATATTTGTCTTTTGTTTTCCAATGTATGTAAGGCAAGTTTATCTTCTTCTTGTCCCCATCCTTATTTAGGCCAAAGCTGATCCATATGGAGGAAACCCATAACGTATAGATGGAGAAAGAGGATATGCATTTCCAAAAAAAAAAAAGTAGGAGGGGTTAGTTGACCCTGGTCAGTGGTGAGAGCCCATTTTTTTAGACTTTTTATTAAAAAAGTTTTAATTATTATCTTTACATTTAATTAGTATTTTTAAAAGTATAGGTGGACCGTTAAAACTTAATGATTTATAGTAAAAATAACAGTTTGGCTTAGATTTAGGTTTTTAATTTTAATTTCTTAAAAATATAGAGCTTAAATAAAAAGGGAAAATAAATAATTCGTTGTTATGGAGATGAACAATTATTAACTAAAAAATTAGAAAAAAAATTATCATTTTAATTAAATTAAAACTTGAGTACTAAAATATAATTATGCTAATTTTAGCATAATAATATGTTTTTTCCCATGACATTTGGAAAGGACGGTTCGTAGCTGCCACGAGAATAAATTGGATCTTTAATAGATCAACATAGTCCTAATCCCAGATGACTATCTGAGTGGATTTGACAGCAGAAAATAGTCAGCAAGTGCAAGGAAGAAGTGCATATTACCTACCAACTTCAAGAATTAATAGTTACATGGCATATACATTTCTCTGCTAATGATAGGCAGAGATTTGTCAATGTGGTCCAAACACTTAACTAGCAGTATGCTACATCTAAAAAATGAACCTAGGAACTATTTATACCCAAGAGCTTTCTAGAAGTACCAGCTGTGGTTAGGGAGTTCCCAAGTTAAAATCATCAGTTGAACAATTCAAATAATTCTGCTGTACCTATAGAGGTCAGTCATAAAGAGCAGCAACCTGAACTGTTGGAGATTCTACACCTCCGAGAAGGAAATGGCAGAGGAGCTGATCACCAGCAATGAGAAAGGGAAGGCCAAAGCAAGGCGAATTAAGGGAGGAAAACTATCTCCCTATCTCAAAACAGCAACTTAAATCTACTAATGAAGATGGGCAGGGATCTCCTGTGCATAAGAAAGAAGGTTTAAGTCATTAGCATATGAGCCACATGAAGAGAGAATAATAATGTCTATAAAAACTAGTCAACTGATGTAGTAAAACTAAAAGGGATGTATTGAGATATTCAAATTTAGGGCTGACTAATTTATAAGGTAAGCGGAACTAACATATAAAGTACATTAACAATTTTCCAAGACTATTTAAGGGACAAATTAGTTTGCCACATAGGAAAAAATAAATTTTCAATTTTGAAATTAAAAAAAATTTAGTAGTAGTCCAGCAAAAACAGCGTCAGTTTACTACAACAGAGAGAACTGAAAATCTCAACAGGCACTTTTATACTTAGTCAAGTGCACCAAGAGCATTTGGCTTGATACTATATAAATACAGAGACAAATTGGACCCTGAAAGTCTGACAATGTTAATTCCCCCAAAAAATTTTAACAAGGTAGAGGACATGATTTTGGGAACAGTAAAAGATGTCATCTTAACTGACATACACATTGGAATTATTTTATAACAAAAACACTATCATGTTCATACTTGCTCAAAGATTGAGGCAGTGACATTGGAATCACAAAATTAGGCAGCTTGGAACAGAGGGTTATCCAAAGATGCAGTGTTTCTGCCTTGATTACACTCAATTCATAGTGAAAAACATCTAAGCGCCCAGAGACTGCAAGCAGGAATCTTTTACTTTGGTTTGGTAATCAGCTTACAGCTTTCACCAGGTTTACTGCAAGTAACTAGATAAATAGTCCATCTTGTAAAAACCTATATTTAGGTTAATGACTACTATCTAAGAGACTTGGAAATATTAAATTTCCATTAAGGCAGTCAACATTTGAATGAATATTAATACAATTACCATGCCAGTCATTATTAGTCTTCACACTTACCCTGAACATGTTTTTCCCAGGGAAAATATTTAAAAGAACAGAACCTAATTTGACTAATGTTGATGCAAAAAACAGGAAAACTACATTATAAGCATTTCCAAAAATCCCTAAAGCAGGACCATATTAATACAATTACCATGCCAGTCATTATTAGTCTTTGCATGAATAGTAGCACAAATCTTATTAAGGTTAAATAAAAGGTAAATTTTGCTTAAAGTGGGTACAGTGTCAGTGATTGAGATATTTTAAATCCATTAAATTGCCAAGAATTACAATGGGAATTCTTTAAAAGCAAACATGTTCTTCATATAAAGGAAGTTTATGAACAGAGCACTCAAGCTTTCAGAGACAGGCATGCAAGTTCCTAATCCACTTAATAAGTACTGCAACATATATCATAAACCTAATAGATAACTTTTACAAGGCAGGAACATTAGGAGCTGTAACGCCTCAATATTAATATAACAATAGTTAGTTGAATAAAATATCAAAGGAAATCAAACACAATTTTAAATTAAACCAAATTACCTACTTCATTCTCCATTCCAGTCATACAATTCACTGCAAGGTACACGCAGCTTTGCAGCTTGCTCCTCTGATTCAGTATCATTAACAACCCCCCTGCATCTCTCAAAGCCACAGTAACATGCTAGTCTCTCATCTATAGAGAAAAACCTGAAAAAAAAAAGCAGCAGAAAGAATATCAGCAACATATAACATTTCACACCAAAAAGAAAAGGATGTGCACACATCAATTGATATAGAACCTGTAATCATAGGTTAGTTCTTCCCATCTCTTAATATCCCTTTTGGCGAAGATAATTATATGATCATCACCATTGACAGTTATGACTCTAGAATAGCAATTTGGCTGCAAAAGAATAAGAAATAGAGACATAATTCAGCAATGCCAGTAGAAATAAAGGATTGTAATAATGTTTGCATTTGCCTGTCACAAGTTTCCTTTTTAGCAATTCAACAGTGATAATCAACTGACACATGCAATTGACCAGCGTGAATCTTTTAAATAGTAAACCAGCTGAGAGAATCTGATATTTGCAACTCCAAAAATAAAATATATTAGCTATGAATAAGGATATGATATTTTTTTCTAACAGTACACTGGACAGTAACAGTATTTATAAAGCCTAAGAACGCCCAAAGGGGCAGGAGAAATGCTTTCTTCAGGTGCCCATGATGATGCCATCATCAGTAAATAGAAACTTTCATGGCTGAGTTGAACTGAAGTATAAAGTGAATAAATGTTTGGCATGCTTCATGTCCTTGTTAATAAAACCAATCAGGCCTTTTATGTATCTTATGACAAACATGATTACATACATGGACATATTAGCAGCATCATATTTAATTGATGTTATGCATTATCCAGATGTAAGAAATTAGAAAATGCATAAAACAAATAGAATAGAAAAAGAAGCACAGGAGGAGATACCCACTTCGCATGAGTGATTAATCAGATGGGCTATGCTGCCTGCTCTTGTGGCATCAATTACTCGCTCTTCATCAATTCGAAACATGTAAGTCCCAGCACCCTGTAGAAAATTAATGAACAGAAACTCAGCTACTAAACTTTAATGCTTCCATAAATTCAGCAATTCATAAATTAATGGGATGATGAAAATGCTAATTAATTAGTTTGAATCACTGGTAAGAAAATAGACATACTTTGACCAAAGAATCAGTTAATAGCAGCACATCATTTCTACAAACTCAGAGAAATAGCATTAAGAATAAATACCCAGAATATATGCATTTACTCTTTCTACCAAAAAAACTCGGAAAACAGCATATCCATGTTTTCGATGATATTGTGCAGAGAGTATAGATCAATGTATTAATTATATTATTTTCCACCTGTTCATCAAACCAAAACAAAACTCTAAGGGAAAAAAAACAAGTTCTGACATCTACTACAATTAAAATTACATGTATAAAAACAGTTAATTGCATTGGTCAGGAACTGTAAATTAACCTGAATGGTCAAGTGCATCAGCATCTTCTTGAAAGTGGATCAGTGAGTAGGACATTTTCTTTCCACTCAAAGTGAGCCATTTAACAGAGGTCATTTTCCAAGTATGCACCAATGTGCAGTCATGATTTTCAAAAATACTCCTGCATCTTGGATTGTTATTCTTATCTGAATTTGGTCCCAAATACTACCATTTTCACCTTCCAGTCCTACTACCTAGAATTATGAATATGTTTGAATTCCCACTACCTTCAATTTGGCTCATAAGATTAAATATGAATATAAGGCTTTCAATCTTTCTCTAAGATCTCCTTTTTCTATAAGCAAAAAGACATCTTCCAAGGAAAACAAAAATGGAAAGAGTAGCCAAAGATTATCTAAGTAACATAACCAAGAAAAAAACTGAAATCATATCAGAGATGTCCAGAAAGAGCATACCACTAGTGAATTATATATGAAGTGCTCCCTTCTGTCTGCTATAGGGGGTCTAACAAGTTCACCCGTGTACTCAATGACCTATATGTAGAAATCAATTAGATTGAATTGTTAGGTCTTATATGAAACAACAGTGTAAAAGGACACAGAATACCATGTCCCCAGCTCTATGTTCTTGCTTTGCAAAGATACCAAAGCCATGAATGCCCGACTTCCCTACATAGAAAAGGAAAATCAATGCAAATACAAAGAATAACATGACTATGGCTCATAAACAGGGTTTATTAATATTGCTGAATATTGATCCTTGAAAATACGATCATGAAATCTTATAAAAGAAGATAGTTAGACACAGTTTTGGCCCATGAAAGGGGAAAAAGAAAGATACCTAGGAAACAATAGTTTAATAAATGAAGTTTCAGTATATCTAGGGAAAGTTCACATATTAGATAGGAGACACATAAATATAAGAGCAGAATAAGAAAACATTTTCAGGTAGAAAAGATAACAGTGAAGTGAAGTATTCACCAGTCAAAGGTAACAAAATAATAATAATTCCGCCTTAATATTTATGAGCATAATATACTCTTGGTGCAACAGGGAAGATCACAATCATGAATGAGCCTACTGAAAATAAACTCATCACAAAATGAAGTGAAAATAGACCTTACCAAATGCTAATCTCTTTCTAAAGGTCTCTCTCATGAATCCGTACTTCTCAGCCATAGAGCTTATGTTCTCAGGCACTAGTCTCTGAAGGCTAGAAGCATACTTGGAAAGAGTAACTTCATTGTATGTCATTTCTTTGCCTAATAATTCATGTTGACAGTATCCACTAACAAGGTATGGCTGATTCTCAACAAAAGAGCGCTTCAATGATGCAGCAGCAAGGGCAGCAGGTTCTTTTCGTCCTCTTCTCCCAAAATAATTGTAAGGCTCTGCAAGAAATAAGTACAACCAGCATATTAACTATACAAGTGATGTGCTAGTAAAGCATTTTCATTGTATGAGCTACTACTAACTATCTGCTTATCCAATACTACTAAATATCAACCTATCCAAACATTCATTGAAAGAAAACTACATAACAGAAAATGCAACACAAAGGGTTGTGCAAAACTAATCCTGACAACATGAAAGAGAAACATATAGCTTCTACACATACCAGTGCGAGCACATCCAGTTGGATTAGTGGGTGGATTGTAGTCACAACATTGACTTGCTATTTGTCCAATATGGGCAACTTCAGAGCGTCGCTCATTAGATGGTTGCTTGTGCCTTTTGCAGAATGAAAAAAGACGAATGCACTGATTCTCCTCGTCATCATCAAAAGAAAGAAGATGCAGTCTCTCTTCATCTTCAAGCTATATTTAATTAGTTACAGGAAAGGGAATCAGAAATGTTGCCATGGAAGTATTTGAATTCTAGATAAAATATAAAATAAAGTTAAATGTACGATAGGTTTTATATTGCATATAGTCAGTATGGTATAACATAAACGTGCAGAAAACTAATATACCTCAACACATAGATCAGCTGCCCGGGCGCACAATGGATGGTATGCCACACGACAACTATTGTTTGAACACTGAAAAAGAAAATGCATCACTTCAGGTAAGTCATGCAAAAACAATTCCATAAAAAACATTCAATGTGGCTGTGAGAACAAAAGTTATAACATGGCACAAAAATGACCAAAGAGAGTTTGCACCAGTTAGGTGACAACTGGGACAACAAGCCTCTAAACAAACATAACAATAAAAAGGCAAAAACATCAACCATTCTCTTTATTTTAGAAAAAAATATAGTTTATAGCAGCAAACTTACTTGAATGCAAGCACCATATGCAACACCACAGATATTACAAAACAGCTTCCAGCGGTCCTGCAAAAAGAATAGCATAATCCTTAAGAACAACCATGGTGTAATATAATTCAGCAATTCACCTATGAATACCAGCATAGAAAAAACATAAAATTTTAACTAGTGAGAGAATTCATGCTACAGTAACATAAATTTGGAAACATACCCTGTGGATTCTACTTATTCCATCAATCGGCTCCATTCGCTTAACATCAGACAAGCATGTTTCTAAAGCATCAGGAAAACAACAACATAAAGCACTATTCGACTAAACTTCTGACGGGATATACTAAATTGGAAAAACACTAACCAGGAATCCACATGGCACACGCCAAATGTGCCCAGCGTCCATCAGTTGTTGGTTTCATTGCACCCCCTGCAGATGGATAATTTACAAATTTCAGATTAGTAACTGCTGCAACGAACTAGACATTATTATCTTTTTCCTATTCTATGCAGTCTTTGTACCCTCTTAGAGTTTCCATTAATTCAACTTGACTATGTACCCTTGAGAGGAATAAAAGAGTGTAGCATTAAAAAAAGTACCAACAACAGGGCAAAGGCAACATATTGGGGGAGGTGTAGGAGCCCCTGGACGACATAAGTTGCAGAACCATAATACACCATCAACAGGCTCTAGTTCACCATAGCATCTAGCATGAACCTGAGAAAATATCAATATTACAATAAAAATACATAATTATGTAGGAATATTCTTCTGTGCAAAAAAAGTACGAAGATTTTATTAGGTGATTCAAAACAATTTATTTATAAGCACTATGAGAGTCCAAATGGCATATTAACCACTTTACAGTATCCAATGAAAATAAAAAACAGATAAAATTGATGGAATTAAAAGGTCCTCACCATCATTCTGCATTTGTCACATTGGAGGAACAGATTATTTGAATATTCCTGAAATCACGAATTACTTTTAGCATAGGTTTAGTCAAAAAAGCAACCCAAGACATAGGCAACAGATTGATGGAAGGAGGGAAGAGAAAGATGTAAGAATGGGTGGGATAGGTTTGTCTGGCAAGGATCGTGCAGGGGGTGAAGTATAATGAACAAAAGGACAACTTGTTGCTCGAGGATACATGAAAACTACTTGCTAAAGAACTTATTTAAACTTCAACAGTTCACATCAGTGTTTAAAATTACATGCAAGAAAGCTTTCACACAGAAGAAGTTTCCATGGAAAATCAAGGTATATTACTAAAATTGTACAGTATGTACTTCCGGAAATATTTGGGTAAAAGCAAGTCACACCTCATCCATGTGGCAGACATTACATCTGTCAAGGTCTTTCCACTCCACACGCACAGGACGATATCCAGCAGGGAGATCCTGGCTGGAATTTTTGCACTTGAAGGACTTTGACAGATTTCTGGATTTGGACAAGGCCTATATACATTAATAATATTTACTCACGTGTGAGACAAAAATGAACTAACTTCAAATGAAATAGTCAATCAATAGAGAAACATTTGTTCAATAAAATCAATTACTATAGTATTCAAATGCCAAACTATGGACTCTGTATAGCAATCCAAAATGATTTGCAGAAGTGGCATGTTGATACCTGTATCAATTTAATGACTTCTGGATTGGAGAAACCAAACATATCAGAACCATTTCCTGGTATTCTTTCAATGCAACAGCCAGAAGCAGATCCATTAGCTGAACTGCTACATGCCTTCATTCTACAGTAGATTTTGTCCCAGCAGGCTGATGGTGTAGAACCTTTAATCTTGAAAATAATAGAAAACAGAACTAACACAGGTTAAGACAGAAATTTATCTTCAAAAAGGGATTATGAACCTTTCTGCTAGGTAATTGGACCAACATTTAAAAATCAAATGTAGAGAAAAGGTAGAATCTCCCATCACCAGGGACTAATTATGAACTGAGAAGCATAAACTCACAAATAGATTGCACAAACTTTTTATGAACTGTTAGAAGATTCTTTACATCATCGTAAATGCATTTCAAATTTATACTCAGAAGGTAGCAATAGATTCTGAAATGCACATGGTAATGACAGGCATCATAAAAGATGAATAGCTTGAGCAAACTATTTCAGGAAATGGATGGATTAACAACAAATTGAAGGACCAATAATAACAGGAAGTTTCTCCCAAAGTATAAGAAACAAACTTATCTTAAGATAGTAATAATCTACCGTCACCCTTTGATACTCACCAAATAATATTAATCTATCTGCACATCCATTGTTCTTGTTGAAATGCACAAATCAACTTAAATAAAGCTCATTTTTTTTGTATCCTCATTTCATGCTCCTTTTCCCCAGAAAAGGTAAATTCCAAATATAACTTCTTCAAACAGCTAGCATCATGCAAGAAGATGCCCTCAAAGAAAGGTATCAAGAGCATCCCTTGGAGACTGTATGGTACAAGCATATCCCCTAGAAAGTATGTTTCTTTTATTAGGAGGTGGTATGAGGACAAGTTTTGACTATTGACAACTTAAGAACAAAGAGGAGAGTTATTGTTATTAGCTGCTACTCGCGTATAGGGAAGGAAGAGTCCATTAATCATTTACTATTGCATTGTAACTGGACTGAGAGGCTAGGGATAGAAGCATATAGGTGGATTGGGATGGAAAGGGTGACAGTGGAATCAGTAGAGCATCAATTTTTTTTTTGCTCATCAAAATAAACTCTCATTAATCTATCAAATTTGAGAGCATGTTTTGGGGTTAATACGATAAGACAGTGAAGTGTTCATTTTGATGATTCCTTTTTTCAATCTTTTGGACCACCTAGAAGAAGAAAAATAGAATGGTCTAAGGAACTAAAACTCCAATGGCTAGGGAGTCAGTTTTCTGGCAGACATTTGCATAGGAAAGGTAATGAGGGTGTATCATACATAAAGGATCATATGCCATTCTGCACCAACTTTATGAGCATGAATAAAATTACTTATCTTCAAAAAAGGCATTTTAAAAATACCAAGTATAAATGCTTACAACGAAAATAAAGTAAGCACAATTCTTGACATAATTTTCTATATGAACTTATCCCATTTGACTTGTATGGATAATCCATTCTGATAATAAATCGGATGTTCTATATGCATACACATCCCATTTTTAACATCTTTAAGGCCGATAAAAATATAATTTCAATAATTTTTCATCAATAGTGTACATATAACAGATCTAGCATAATTTTAGCGTCCAAACTATTTGATAAAAGCACAACAGGCCTGTCTCAGGGAGAAAAACTAGAAGCACAGCAGAGTAACCAGGAAGGAACTCAACAAGGAAAAAAGGATCAAGAAGAAGAAAATTGAAGAATACATGACATGATTTTTCTTCATTTCTAGGTTGAAATGAAAAGAGAAAATGACATAGCAATACTTCAAAATAACATACCTGCTCTCCACTGCCCAAAGTGACCTTGAAAAGAGGCCGGCCTCTTGATTTAGCATCTTCCAGCACCTCCATCTTATATACAGCAGAAGTGCTTGGATCTAGAAGAATGAAAGGCATTATAAATTACCGAAGTTATGAAACAACAGGTAATGGATATCCATATGAAAAAGCAAGCTCCAAGTTGAAAAAGGAAAAAAACAAATGTCAATATGACAAGGATCAATATACCGGTAACTGAGGTAAATTTCCTGACAGCAGTGTATCCCTTCGGACAGGTGAATTCTCCATCTTGAAAATTTGACGAGTCCCTCATAATCCTTCCTGTGAACATCTTAAAGCCTAAAATTTCAAATTATTGTACACAATACTCACCAGAAACTGCATGATTTTCTTTACTAACACATTTCCCAATGAGTGAAAAACAAAACATAGTACATAGTTTATAGTCATCTCGACTTGAAAGATAATTTTTTCTAGTTTATAGTCATCTTGACTTGAAAGGGCATTTTTTTCTTCAATATAGAATGACATCCTTACTGCTCCCCTGCTGAATAGGAATTCATGCAGGAGAAGCAAAGGAATTCCCAGTATAACTACCCTGGAAATCAGCAGCTGTAACTAAAAAATTACCAAGGCTTGTTATTTGCAGATCTCCGATTACATATGGAGGAGCTCCAATGCCCCCCAGAAATCTCTCACTTGGTTCTTCATTTATGCAATCTATAAAAGTTTCTCTGCATTCACCACCTTCATCACTTAAACTTACACGGTCCCCACTGCGAGGATCACTTTGCAGTCGTACCATTCTTCTTGGAAGTCTCTGTTCACTCAGATATCTGCTCAAAGTATGGAATGCATTTGTCAGGCATGCATCAGACGGACTCCAGCTAGTGGTTTGCATATTTTTTATCGAATAATAAAAAGCATGTGTACATCTTTGTTTCCAACTAAACTTGTACTAAACGATTAGACCAGATTATCAATGCAAGGAAAACTGTGCATCAAAAACAGTTTTTAAAGCAAGAATTGCTCTAGGCATCAGAAATAAGGCCATTACATAATTTCATGAATCGAGAGCAGTAAACCCTTAAGACAAGCAATAGTTTAATCCTTCCAACAAAGCCTCAAGTACATGGCCATAATGAGGCTTTACCACCAAGAGACAAGTTTATGAATGAAATTTACCAGCATTTCGAGCAAATTATCCCCAAGTAAAATTTAAGATCATTTTATTTGTAAGACAAGTTATGCATCACAAATTATTGTGAAGATGGCATCAACATGTAGAAGAGAGCATATGGGTAAAGGTTGTCCTGAAATTAGAAAAGGCTTCAATGCTTCAGAGAGGATTATATATAAACAGTTCAGATGCAAAGTTCTTCACTTGAATTTCAGAATCATTAAATTAATAACATACACTTTTGCTTCTTCTAGTCCTTGAATGAAAAGAGGCTTTTTGCACTTCAAGTGGAAAGAATTATTGAGTCCCTTTAAGAATGATATAACCTGTTTTGTCTTTATCCTGGAAAAAGAAACACAATGCACTATATTCAGAAGTAAGCAAATTTCTAGAAAAAGCTGCATGATAAAACATAAACAGATTTCAGCCAAGTTTTATAATATTCTTCTATTAAAAAATATATGCAAACCTTGCAAAATCATGAGTGCCAAAAAAGTGCACAGAAACTGATTTTCCTGCAGATATTTTATTTGAAATACTGCGGCTTGTCATGAGGGAGTCATCCACAATGATCCCAGGCCACATTGCATGACCTATTAAACATCAAATAAATAAATAGTCCTCATATACAAGCAGATAACAATGAAATTGCAACAAACAAACTGTATGTCAAATAATAACTAAATTAAATCCACAAAAAAATGATGGATCTACATAGATCATACCAATTGACAATAAATGGGAGAATCAAATTTCTAAATAGCAACTAAGAAAACTTAAATATATTGAAGGAATCGTAGACAAAATGACAAACCAATATCCAGGATAAATTTGGCAGGACAGATTATATTCTATTTTACTAATGAGATGCTGCTAATAGCAAAATTCTTTATGAATAACGCCATAAACTTCAAAACCTCAGAAAAAGCTAGTCAACCTAATGAGAACTTGAGCCTTGTTGTGTGTTATCCATCAATATGATTGAGGAAGAGGTCCCTTTCATGAAAGGATTAAAATTATCTGACCTTAGTCTTTCTTAAGATTCTCCAATAGCATAGAGCCTTGAAGAGAATGACTTAGATTTTTTTTGCTCAACAATGACTTAGATTCAAGCACCAACATTCTCAACAGCAACTTTTGGGAGAATTGTGGAATTTAAAAAGAATCATAGTATAGAAAAAGCTGTATTATGTGAATAAAAGACATTCTATTCTACAACAGATTTTTATGACAAAAGGTCCTATGCAGGTAAGGATTTTATGCTCAAAGTCTGTCAGCACCTTTTTTTTATCTGTGATATATGAGTTGTAGATGAATTATGTAAGAAGAAAATTATCAATCACTGAGACATAAATAGAATTCTGGAGTGCTGCATAAACCAATACCTATATAATAAGAAAGAGGATGGCCTCAGGAGTCAGAAAAAGAGCTCTGAACGTGACAATTGAAAGAATCCATTCAATGAGGACCTAATGGATATTCTAATAATGCAATGCATCCTGGTATGCCTGGATCCCCAGACATATCAATGAAGTAAATAAGGCAACAAAAAGGAAAGAGTAAATTTACAAACCAGTAAGCTTAGCCCACACAATATCCCCAGACTCTAACTCTTGAAAATCATCCCAGCCAGCAGCCAGTACAACCATCTCATCATAACTAAGTGAATCTGTACTTGAACTTTTACTGCCATATTTCAGGTTCAGATGCTGCATTTCTTCAGGGGAAGTAAAAAACTTGATCTTCTCCTGTGCAAGATTTATATCTTCTGTATCTCCATCCTCATACTTGACCTACATAAGTTCTTTCTATCAATAAACTTAAAGGAAGTTGACAACCAACAGATACTTCAAAGGAGAAAATACAATCAAGATGAAGAAAAAGCAAACACAAGATCCATACATGATGCTTGCCAATTTCAAGGTCATACCCCACAATACTGCCAGTGTACCAGTCAACATCTAATGGCCAAAACACCTGCAAATCATAACCACATTTCAATGTTGTTAAAATGGAAGAGTAATGAATCTATAACAGCTCCAAGTTTGAAGGAATGGAATTGTTCCTTACTTTACACTGCAAACCAATGAAGGCATTCGGATCCACATCTTCAAAACTCAGCCTATACAAGACATAACTCAAATTATCAGGGCAAACTTCAAACATAGAGCAAATACTGTAAGA
Source organism: Trapa bicornis (assembly GCA_030064425.1). NCBI lineage: Eukaryota > Viridiplantae > Streptophyta > Magnoliopsida > Myrtales > Lythraceae > Trapa > Trapa bicornis. The sequence goes on along the minus strand of CM057761.1, from coordinate 7,487,708 downwards.
GAACACCACCTGTCCTGGCTATTAAACTAAGCAGCACCGATCAAAACACACGACAGTTTTCCACCAATAGCAAAATTTAAGTATTTACAGCCGAACAGGTTGTCTGGAGAAGTCCATGACCGTTCATTCCAATTCCTCAGACGAGGCAATACAGTAATGAATGCTTTTAAAAGGTCAGTACTTGCCCTATCAAGCAGCACATTTCACTAACCTGACCCATCTCTTTTTGTTTTGTAGGCCATCATCCATGCTCTGGGTACCCTCAGATTTCCTCGTGGGTTTACGTTTTTGAGAGTTGATCATCATGTGATTGCGATTCTCTCTCAATCTAGGTCCTTTAAAATCAAGCGGTGCACTGGAAACAACACCTAATTTCGGAAGTTCTCCATTAAAAGACTTGCGCTTTTTCTTGGTATTCACCAATTCATCGATATCGGATACACCAGCAACAACAACCCGACCTCTATCGGACTCAATGGGTTCAACTTTTGCGGGCTTAGTAACAGTCAATTTTGCACGAGAAAGCAAATCGAAGAAGGAACCACTTTGCATTGCATCATCAACGAGTTGCCTTTTATTCCGCCGAGAGTAGACATGGAGCATTGGAGCATTGTCTCTGGGCCTCCTCCGCCCGCTCCTCCCCTCGTCAATGCAGCTTCCCTCGCAGCCGCTGGCATTCTTGGGGTCATCGGAGATATTCTCGAACTTCCGAGCTTTGATCTTCTTCGACATAAGAATTGAGGATCCACTGGCGGGAGACGTGGCCGAGTAGACGTCGTCCAGTGAGAGGTAGCGGATGGAGCCGGAACTGAGGGCGTCGATGCCGGTATCGTCTTCTTCTCCGGGAGCAGAGAAAGCCATTAAACAGTAAAGTGTCGACTTCTTGAATTGCAGGAATCCCACTATCCCTCTTCAAGAGCGACTGATACTGGGTAGGAGGAAAACATCCACTTTTCTCTCTCTCTCTTTGACTCAAGCTTAGGCTGATGAGCCAGCCGTACATATAGAGAGAGAGAGGAGAAAGAGAGAGAGCTACAAGGTTAGGGTTTTAGAGGGATGTGGAAGAAGGAAAGAGATCTTTTTGGAGGGATCAGCGTCGCTAAAGCAATCGGTTTCCCGCCGTCGTTGCTCTGAACGACAAAAAATGTGAGAAATTAGCATCATCCTCTCTACCAGACCAGATGATAAAAAACTGCGAGAAATAGGAGCACTGACCCTCAAAAATTTCCCAAGTATTGCAATTATTCATGAGCTTTCTCTCTCTGACTCACCTCCTTAGGGAGCCATTAACCTTCCTACTAATCCAGCACCAATTTCATGTTGAATTTTGGAAGTCTTTTTTTCTGTAAGCTATTTTGGGAGTATAACTTTACCCGTAATTCAGTTGCACTGTCCAACCTGTGTGGTTTGGGAAGGCTGAAGTGGGTGTCAATCACCTTTTCACCAAACCCGAGGAGGACATAGAGTGATATTATGAATAGAATATACTTAGGAAGTTTTATACCATAAAATGAACTTAGAATCTTTTATCGTTAATTGTTACTTATGCTATTACGGATGTGACTGGCCATAAAAAGTGATGGTTACATTAAAATTGGAATACTAGTCCCACTCCTAATTATATTATTATGTTATATTTGTTAGAATTTACCATAACTAATAGTATTCGATACCATTTTTATTTGTTAAACTTTTTTAAATTTATAAATAAAATATAGTTATTTATTTTATCACATATTTTATTATATTCTAAATAATTATATTAGATATGCAATTTTAAACTCGAAATAAATAACTAAATATAATTCGATTATTTATACTCTATATCCACCAGTCAGGTTACAGTATTGCTAATATGGGTATAAGCTCGACTCTAATTAAATATAATAATTTATTAGGTAACGAGAAATGATTTTATTTATTTTTAATTAAAATTTATAAATAGTAAGCGTTGAAACATTTTTAAAGTTATAGCAGTTTATTATTTTATCTAATATTTATTATATTCTAAATGATATTTAATTACTATAGTAATTTATTTACACTTTTGTTTGCACTATTTTCTCTATTTTTTATTAATAGATAAATTCATTTTTGCCAAAAAAAATATCACTTTCAACGCGTACATGAACTGAAAACAAAATTTTATGGAGACGTTTTACGAGCGGGCTCAATATGCAACAATCAACAACTTTGTCGGTGGATTGGGCTCACTTGAAAACAAAGGTATGCAGGAAAGGACTTAATGATAATTAATACAAATAGAGGGATAAAATAAGGATAAAAGAACCATTAAGGGACCAATTCGAACTACAAATAAGTCTTATTATGCGCATATACGAGGGAGATCGTTCACCAGCTCTCTTCAATCTCCATTCATGGCGGTCAATAGAGCTTGGGCGACCATGCTTGACTCTGTAGCTCCGGTTTTCTTCTCCTTCTTCTCTCTGCTTTTCCTGGTTACCACTGAGACGGCTGGTGTTAGCTCCAGTGTCTATAACAGCTCTGGATTTTTCAGCCTCAAGTACCGATTTTCCGACCAAGAGCGGTCTCTGAACGTCCTCAAAGCTCACGATACCCAGCGCCAGCTCCAGATTCTCGCAGGTGTCGATCTTCCGTTGGGCGGAATCGGCCGCCCCGACACTGTCGGGTAAAACTCTTTTTTTTTTTTAATTCTGCAATTCATATTTTTTTTCTCTTGGAAACATTGTTTAGGGTTGACTTTGACGATTAGAGGTTTCGATTGCCTTCGTGTTTAATTTTCATATCTTTTCCACTTCATGTATGTTATCTCAAACTCGAAGAAGCTTTGATGTTGATCAGTGTTTATGGAATAAGAAAAGTGCCATACAACTTGATTTTTTATAAAGCCCCTGGCTTCAAGTAACTTTTAAGGGTTGAATTATGGCAGATGGACATAACATTCGATTTTAGTCAAGTGTAAAATATCTTCTTTTGCTTATTGTATCCACCTGGAAAAATCATGTCAGTGATGAGTATTCTATATTTTGTTGTATAGTTTAAGATGAACATGGGTCCATTTCATGACAGTTGTTGATCTTGACGTATTACATTTAGTTTTAAAAAAATCTAGACCTGGATGGGAGCTGTCGTGCATAGTTAACACTCGAAACTGATTGTTGAAAGTGATCATATTGTGTAATGGAGGCGGATCATAGTTGAAGCTTTAAAGTATGTTGAGAATCTTCTGTTTTATTGTTTCCTTCCTATGGGGATCCTTCTTAGGCTAATTATAACACTTTCCTTCAACATTTTAGGCTTTATTATGCTAGGATTGGGATTGGTACCCCATCAAAGGACTACTATGTACAAGTTGATACTGGGAGTGATCTTATGTGGGTCAATTGCATCCAATGCAGAGAGTGCCCCAGAAGAAGTTCTCTTGGTGTATGCCCTGTTATCAACCTCTGCTTGTTTATCATATATATATAATTTTTTTGGAACTGAAACAGTATTTTATTTCCATTAGATAGACCTCACGTTCTATGATGTTGAGGATTCCAACTCTGGTAAATTGGTTCCGTGTGATAACCAATTTTGCTTAGAGATAAATGAAGGTCCATTGTCAGGTTGCACAACTAACATGTCCTGCCCATATCTTGAGATATATGGTGATGGTAGCTCTACTGCGGGATACTTTGTGCAAGATATCGTACAATATGCCAGAGTTTCTGGAGATCTTCAAACCACAACAGCCAATGGAAGTGTTATATTTGGGTTAGTTTCTAAAATTTCCCTTTTAATCCTTTTCCAACCATGCAGCTTATTCCCTGAAATTGATTCCTCCAAGTTGAACCGGAAAAAAGTTGGAAATGATTATTGTGCACATGATGTTGGCACTATTATGAAATTATTGCACGAAAGTTGTAAATGCTAGCAAAAATTCAGAACAAGTTTTCAGTTACAGGAATGTTTAATAATGTGCCAATTCTTCAAAACACATTCACATGCTAATAGCAAATATTTTCACTGCTTTGGTATAGATGTGGTGCTAGACAGTCAGGTGACTTAGGCTCATCAAGTGGAGCTGCACTTGATGGAATTCTTGGCTTTGGAAAGGCGAATTCATCAATAATTTCTCAATTAGCTTCTTCTGGAAGTGTGAAGAAAATGTTTGCTCATTGCCTGGATGGTACAAATGGTGGGGGCATCTTTGCTATTGGGCATGTTGTGCAACCAAAAGTTAATACAACTCCATTAATAGTGAATCAGTACGTGGTAAACATTTGATTTAAACATCTCATATTTGAAGTTCAGTCATTGTATTTTCTAGGTTCTTCTAGCTAATTGTTATTTTTATCAACTCCGTCTTTTGTTGTCTTTTTCAGTCATGGGCCTCATCTTATCATTAATTCATCCCTTCATATGTTAGTGTTATGTATTCTTCAAAAGAATATGGGCTTGAATTAGGATAGACAGTGACTTCTCTGAGTTTGTTCCAATTTTTTTGTTTAAAAAACAAACCTTTAGTGATATGCATGGCTTTAAATTATTCATAAGAGCATTGTTCCTGTTATTAATGCACTCATGCGGTAACTCCTTCATAAAATTTTTGCCATCCTCAAAGGCAGTAAGCATATGGTTGTTCAGTGACCTATGTATGCAAGACGAGTGATTGAAAATCATCTCTTATCTGTTGAGATCCGTAAACATGTGGCCAGATCCATGAATCCAAGCTGTTAATTCTACATATGTATTTATGCCATATTCCTCATATTCTGTTCTTGGCTTTGTTCATTTACTGCGATAGATCCTATTTATTCTGGTGTATAATATGTAGCCTGCATTCCATTTAGCATTCTTACATTCTGAATCATGTATGATTGATGTTTTTCCCACCCTCAAATGATATGAAGAAGTAATAAACTGCATGTGCACAGTCCAAGATATCCTCATAAATTTGAAGAAAAATGGAATCCGAGTAAAATGTTCCTCTGAGTTTTAAGGTTCCTTCCCAATTTATTTTCCATATGATGCATCATTTCTTTTAACTGAATATCCATTCGGTGGTCATCCAAATGCTTTGGTATCTCCAACATCAGTTTATTCTTCAATGTGTTTTTGAAACTACCCATTTTGTTAGAATTAATCCAATTTATATTAAAAGTTGCTGCTTGCATTCGTTCTTATGAATTGTGTGATTAATTACCAGGCCACATTACAGTGTTAACATGACTGCTGTTCAAGTGGGTATCGAGTTTCTGAATTTATCTAGAGATGTATTCGAGGGAGACAGAAGAGGAACCATACTTGATAGTGGCACAACTTTGGCATATCTTCCAGAAATAATTTATGACACATTAATAAGCAAGGTTTGTGATCAGAAAAATAAATCGCATGTATTTCATTAGTTGTATTTTCAGTTGATTACATTTGTTTTCTTTCCTCAGATTATCTCTTGGCAACCTGAACTAAAAGTCTTCACAGTTCATGATGATTACACATGCTTTCAGTACTCTCAGAGGTACATCAATTTTTTATTTTCCTTTTTTGAGCTGTTGCCTAGGATTCAGCTGGAAAACCAGTTTGACCACTTAAAATCTAAATGTGATCCTGTTCTTCATGTATTTACAATCCTGCCTATGGGCATGTTGGATTTCTTCAAGATATTGAAGAAAAATCATTGGAACTAAGATTATCTAATTATTTATTTAGACCCTCCATATTAGATTGAAAACTAGAGGTGTGGAGTTTAAACTCCTCAAAGATTATGAAATATGGTAGACCTTATAAGCAACACCAATCTTTAGAAACCAATTCTATCTAAAGAATGCATACCATACTTTACATTCATCAAGAATTTTATTCTTGAATGAACAAAATACATAACACATGACATGATAAAGGAAAATGTTTGATTACTTGGCTGCTTCTCTGTGATGGTTCAGACAATGACTTTTGTGCATGCCAAGTATAGACTATAGAGAAAATGATTGCAATTTCTTCTTGGTTCATAAAACTAATGAATGTTTATTATATTATTAACTTTATAAGCGCGGAAAATCCATATTTCAATAATCTTACCTCATAATTTTACTGTGCTTATTTGGTGTTAGGTGTTCCTGTCTTGCTGCCCCACATATTTTGACATTGTTTTGCATGTTTTTAGTCTTTCCTTTCCTTAGACCTGGTTGCTTGTCAAGTAGATCTTTTCTTTAATACGGCTTAATCAGAAGTATTAATTCCAGCTATTATTTTTCAAAAATTACCTTGCATTAGCTTTTAATAGTGATAGTGGATGATGGTGATTTGTTATTTCAATTATCTCATTACACTTTTCGATTGCAGTCTTGATAATGGCTTTCCAAATATCACTCTCCATTTTGAAAACTCGCTAACTCTCAAGGTTTATCCTCATGACTATCTATTCTCCTACGTAAGTATCCCAAACCTCTTTTTTTGTACAAGTTCATTGCCCTATTTGATTAAGAGATCAAAGAAGTTTTTCCTTTGTATGCATATTTCCATTTCATATTTGGCTCATCTATGACAATTAGATGGTGGATTAATGGACCTTGTATCAGATCTTGGTTCTTCATTAAAATAAATTATTTCATTAATGTGGAGATTGTGTAACCTTTTAATGACTATGATTTCTATTGATTACCTACCATCTGCTAAATTGTATTCCCAATATTTTCATAGTTCATACACTCTTAATGAATTTTGCAGGAGGGGTTGTGGTGTGTTGGATGGCAAAACAGTGGTTTGCAGCCCAGTGACAGGAGGAACTTGACACTTTTGGGAGGTATTACGACTAAATGCATTTATTTTCCTCAAAATAAATGATTCATTTTGGTATATACTGTTTCATGATGGTTCTCCTTTTCTTCTTTCAATGCTTGGCTTGATGAGCCAAGTCCGATGATATAAAACATCTTGTTGAGAGAAGTTACTTGAGGTATTTACTAACATTTTCCTGTTTGGATAACAACATAGTGCACTTTACTTGTGAATTTTCTTAACATTTATTATTCCACATAGCTCAGTAAAATTTACCCTAACATCAATATTGAAGATGGTCTGATTAGGAGGTTTGTCCTTGGGCCTCTTAGAAACATACTGGAGAAAAGACAAGAAATAAATGCTGATTTAAAAACTTGCTCAGCTTTTGGTACATGTAAAAGGTGTTCTTATTATTACTACCTGTCATGATGGAGTGTCTGTGAAAGCAGATTTCAAGCTAAATCTATCTTTCCCTAGGAGTTTGCCATCATTTTTATAAAATGGAACACGCTATGTATGATGTGTGGTTTGTAGATTTCATCTTCAGTACTGTCAATTCTCTGGATTTTGCCTTCACTTACATCAATGTTCAACCTGGCACAAGATAGTGGTTCTTTATTATATATCTGATGTTTATTTTAGGCAGAAGCCAGTTCATTATCCAACAGATGAAACTTGTAATTCTATGATTTTGGCACCTCAGAAAGTTTCCATATTAGTTTAATACTTGATATATTCTCTATTGCAGATTTAGTGCTGTCAAATAAGTTGGTGGTATATGATCTTGAAAATCAGGTCATTGGATGGACAGAGTACAATTGTACGTAGCATATTCTCCTTGCTATGCAGATGGTCTTCTCCTATTTAATCTACTATACTATATCTACTATACTGCATAGGTCAGAGATTAATTGTTCTGATCCATGATGTTATTGATCAGAGAATGGTCTAATAAAGTTAGTTCACTTCATTCTTGATAAAACGATAAATTCTTTTAAAGGAAGCTGTTAAAATAAAAATATGCTTTGCATATCTTTTAAAATCTTTTCCTTTTCCATAACCAGCCACTATGGTTGGTATATTAGAAAAAAAGTAATCATTTTCATCATAAATCATTGTATAACATATATGTGATGGTCTGTAATTCCATCCGAATCAGAAGCAAGGTTCTCATATTTATCTTGCTAAAGTTTCATTGAGAATGATAACATGGAAACTGGGTACTTAAATAATTTAACTTGTAATCTGTTTATGCTTATTTAACCAATCTATATGATAAAATATTGCTAAAAGAGTGTAACTTACTGATCCATCACGTATTTATTGCTGTTAGATTTGGATAATTATTGCCTTCTCTAATGCTTCTATTCATTTTTCTTGTAGGTTCTTCCAGCATCAAACTACAAGATGACCACAGTGGTACTGTACATTTAGTAGGTTCCCACTACATTTCATCGGGATGCTCTCGGCTTAATCCGGTCTGGTTGTTTGCTTTAATATTGTTATCCATGCTGGTGCTGACATTAGAATTGTGATTGAAACATAGTATTCTTCTAATTAAAGGCAGAGAAATTTAACATAGGGAAAGGGGATGGCAGTGAAGCTGGCACGTAAAGATGCACAGTGAATACTATTTTGGGTCACACCGCGGTAGGTTCCACGGTTCACAGGAGAGCTTATTAGGGAGGGTAAGCTAGTCTCCTCATTCAGGTAGTCCAGGGAGGGGAAGCTAGTTTCCTCATTCAGGTAGTCCAGTGAGGGTCAGATCTTATTGTCACTGAGGGGAGAAGGTTTGTAATTCTCCCATTGGTGAGATATGCTTGTAAAAGCTTACAGGGACTTAACTTTTACATCAGAACTGACTACACCTGTATATCAACTGGAGAAGGCAAAGTTCTCAATTTCCTGGTATCCAAGTCTCCAGCCGACTCATGTAAGGGTTCAACCATCTCCAATTAATTTTACCAATTATCATAACAAATGTGTGGCATTGTTGCCTTCACTTATCAGGGTAACTTGCAATCTTTAATTCACCCCATTTTTAAAAAAATTTAGATTATGTCATAAGATAATAATTAGAAAAAAATAAGAACATATCATGTATAGTACATTTTATTAGTTAATTGAATAGAAGTCATTAGATTCACTTTGTAAGCTCTCTGTTTTTTCTAAGGATAACTTGAGAACTTTACTAGGAAAACTTCATGGCTATTTTCACAAGGTAATGGGTTTGAGCAGGGACATTCCTACTTGGCCATTTTATATTTATAATGGAAAGTTTGGGTCAAAGTTATAATTATTTGCACAATATTTCTTGAATTCCACTCATCCTTCTCTATTCATAAGATCTTGGACTATGATCAGAGATTTTCCTGGGCCAAACTAGCAATGGGTACTCACTGCATCTCTCCAATATTGATTCATGTCCATGTGCAATTTCTTGCTAATGATGCCTTCTCGAATGTCCATACAACTTGCCTCATGATCGTGATTGTGTTACAATTCTCTACTCTTATGTGATTGTGCTCCACTCACAATTTGGTATATTGCTCTTGCATTCTCTTTCAAAAGTTCCTTGCACGGTTACCAATTTCCAATAATATTCATACATCTAAAGATTCAATATATGAAACCTATCATTTTTTTTTTGAAGAGTAGTGTTATAGTGTAAATTCTTGGGTGTCGGAGGAAGAAGGCCATCCATTTTTTAGTGTTTGTGAATGATATAATACTCTTCTCATTGTCCATACCCCATGATGATTCCATGCTATATGAGTAAGAGAACAATCTCGAAAAAGATGTCTAACATCAACGCTGTCCGTATTGCATGGAGGATAGACGCATGTCGTCTACATGCGGGGGAGGTAAAGAGGAAAAGATGAATTATAGATAAAATGTTTATAATATTTGTTTTAATATTTATTGAATATTTATAAAATATTATAGTTTTATATAGATTTAATAAAATATTTAAATTAATAAATATAAAATTTTAAAATGATAAAAAAATTTTAAAATATATGAAAAGAATGTAAATTAAATTTAATTGTATACTAAAACTTTTTTAGTTTTATTTATTTACTCAGTACTTGCCAATATAATATGATTTATTATCTATTACTCTAAAATAAAAAAAGTATATTAATAAAACTTGAGGCTTAATGTAAATAATATAATTAAAGTATATTGTGTATTATTAAATATGTTCCGTAAGAAAAAAAATAAACAAATTTATTGAAGTTAAAATGAGTTAAATTTAAAAAATACATTAACATAATTGAATATATATTGACCATTTTTGTGAAAATTTTAAAAAAATTGAGCTTAATTTTAATATAATAGTAGTAATTATGATATAAATGATTAATATCTTAAAAATAAAAGAGATTTTAAATAATAAAAATATATACCAGAATAATGAGCACCTATTAATATGAAAAATAAAAAATTTATTGATAACTAAGAAATTTTTATGATATTTTACTGAATTTATTCTAAATTAAATAAATACTTTAAAAATAATAAGTGTATTTACACTTTTAAAAAATAAAGAAAAATTACTTAAAATTTTGAAAAAAAAAATATTGAATTATATTAAAAATTTCTCACAAATAATATTTTCCTTTCTTAATATTATAACAAAATTGATAAAACAATAGAGTAATTGAGTTGAAAAATAATATAAATAATAAATACGAACTAGATTACATAATAAGAGCATATTATCGTATTTGAGTAGATTTTTTAAATAAAACTTTAATATTATAAAAAATTAATAAAAGCGAAGTATAAAAAAGGTGTATAATATTTATTGTAATATTTAATTAAATATTTATATAATATAATTGGTTTATATAAGATTAATTAATGATTTAAATTAAAATTTTAATAATATATATATATAATTTGAGTGAAATCTATTATTTTCTAAAAAGCACCTCATAAAATTTATTGATAATTTTGTATTTTAAAATTAAATTCTTTCAATTTTTGGATTGTTTAGTATTATATTAAATATTAAAAATATTTCAAAATTTTTTTATCACATATAAAATCCATGGAATGTAAGATTGTTTTAAAATAATAATGCACAAGAATCAATGCTAATTTAAAAAAAACTATAATAATAAGTTTGAATACTTGATAAAAAATAAAACATTCACATGTAAACTATACATTGAGTATTTATAACTGCTAATTTTAAATTAATAATAATTAAATGATATATATAATTGATATTCCAATTGTTTATTGTTATTATAAATTCTGTTATTTTAAAATAACAAAATAAAAAATAATAATCAGAAAATTTTGGAAAAAAATATTTTTTTAAATTAACCGAAATTAGTAAAAAAAATACTAAAATAGAAATTGAATAATCCCAAATTTTTAATAAAAATCTAAAAATAATACGAATAGATCATAAACCGAATTATATTTAAGAAGCATACCGATTTATGGTGAATCAAACATTAAACATGTTGAACTATATTATATTAGAAAAAACTATTTTAAATATCATTTTTTATAAATTACTTAAATATATAATTTTAGAAAATTAAAATCACCACAATTTAGAAAATAAATTTAGATAAATTAATAAAATTTTAATTTTCAAAAAACCGGTCGAATCGGGTCTAAATCAGTCGATTTTTTATTACGTATCATTGAATCCGTTCCAATCGAACCGGGCAATGATGCAGTCGATTAACATACTGTGTAAACCCCATTCTCTCACAATAAGAAGTAGAAAATGAGAACTGTATTTCAAAGTGAATTGGTTAATTGATGTTAACAATGAGTAGAAAAATAATTTAGATAAATTTATAAATTTTTAATTTTGAGAAAATCGGTCAAATTAGGCCTGAACTACCCTATTTTTTATTTCAGGTCACCGAACCCGATCTGACCGAACTAGTCAACGGTCCAGTAAGTCAATAAATTGCTTGTTAGGTCAGTGCCTAGTAAGCGCACACGACCAATCAGCGCGTGACACGTGATGAAGTGCGCCCAGTTAGCCACTCGGTCAATGGTTGAAAGCGTTGACCAATCAGAGTGTAGCACGTGTCCCTATTCAATAGTTAGACAGAGATAATCCATGTCACCGAAGACTGACCAATGGCAGAATGACATGTGTCCTTAGTTGACGGTCAATTAAGAAGAAGACTCGTGAACAAGGCTGACCAATGAGAAGTTGACACGTGGTAAAGATGCTAAGTTAGTGACCAGCTAGGATGTTGGAGAACGGTCGACCAATCAGATGTTGACACATGGCAAAACCACGCCGGATGGCCACAACTAATCAAAGGCTGACATGTGGCAATGACACATTGCATTAGTTGGGAAAATGGACGAATTTAAATTAGCCAATCAGAAGACACCACGTGTCACAATCAATGAATGGCTAGATTTGGTCAGCGATCACGTAGGAGAGAGTGACTAATGGGAGGTCACCACGTAGCCAGTTAATGAACGACTTAGATGCTGAGTAGGAAGCCGCATCAGTGAAACAAACCAATCAATGTGCACCACATGGCAGTTCGCACGTGCAAAACTCGTACGCACTTGCACAGTCGTCTTCTTCCTTTAGACTTCTAAACAGTAGAGGAGGAGGAAGGTCGTCATTACTCTGGCGACCAATAAATCTCTTCGACAAGTGAGTAAATTGGAGAGTTAATGGCCGGCCGATTGGTGGATAGATAGGAACAAAAGTCCCCAATCTCTATATAAAGAACCCCCCTTCATTCATCCTCTCAAACCTTTGAAAGCCTAAAAAAGATGAACTACTCCATTTTTCGACCATTCCTCAATTAGAGATTCGACATCGACCATTTTCTCCACTTCCAAACATGAATTTGGGTTCCCTGGAACTAGGAATAAGTTCTCTACCTTGCTGCATACTCCCTTCAACTCGAGTATCACCGGAGAGGTGCTGTGAGCCCACACAGTACAATCGCTCTGGCTATCGACTTTGAGCATGAATTTTCAAGCTGAATTCAGGCCACCCTTGGACCTCCTAAGGCCATGCTGACCCTCCCACGACTCTACACGACCGAGCCTAGCCCTCCTTGAGCCTTCGAGGTAAGCAATTGTCGCCGCCCTTCATTGAAATAGTGAAATTACAGAGAGAAAACTGCTAAAACTTTGATGATCGAATTCTCCCTATTCAGGACACCAATTGAGGTGAAATTTGATCCTAGGATAATACTCTCAACGAGAGCTAGCATCCCAAATCAAGAGCTCTGACAATCGTGTCCTTACCGGTAATAATTGAAAACTTTCTACTTAGAAGTATTTTTTAGCGAAGTTTCATTTGAACTCAATTCTAGGCCAAATTGAATGATTTGAATCTTGAAATGATCATGGGGAGGTAGGGGAGATGATTAGAAGCATGATAGGAGTTAATTAATCGAGTTTAATCGGCCAATTTGATAAAATGAGATTTTATAGGCTAAAATGCAATTTTGAAGAAATTGGGTGATTTGGAGATTTTTGGAAATTTAGTATCTTTTGTACAATTGACATAATTTAAGGGTCAATTGAGGATTTAAATGAAATTGGAGGCTTAATTGTAATTGAAATAATTTTTTGAGATTTAATTGTAATTAAAAGTAAATAAATTGTTTTATTTGTAATTTTGAATAATTTTATACTAAATATAATTATTTGGAGATAAAATTATAAATAAAGTAAATTGAGAAAATTTTGGCAAATAATTTGGAGTTTATTTGTCAATAAAATGTACTTATAGACTTATGTGTAATTAAAGAAAATATAGAGATCTAAGTATAATTATTGAATAATTGATGGATCCGTAATCATGTAGGTGTGAAAGGAAAGCCTTGACCTACAATAAAGAATCCAACCCAATATATTGGAATTCTGTCCAAGACGAACAAGTCACAGATCTCACATGAGTGGGATTACTGATATCGAGTCCAATTGGACCGATGACACGTACTTAGAAACATGCTTTACTTTGATACCTAATTTTCCATATGTATAATCCCTTGACTGTGTGAAACCACTTAAACCTTTTGAGATTATACTTTTAAAGAAAGTATCAAGTATGATATTAGGACAAACCCTTGATGGTGTATGGATACACTTAAAGGGGAATGTTCTAGTTCCAACCGTCTATGTAGGAAATGGGTGAAGCCCATGGTCAACAATGGTGTACTAAATCTCGTTCTGTTGAAGTGGGCCCAAGGCCGTGTTTTGGAAAACTCGTATGAGTGGGCCTAAGGTCAATGGCAACGGAGCAAACCTGTAAATAAGTTATTGATTTAAAAGGATTACAAAATTATCACAAATTGATAATATTTGCTGATACTGCTGAGCTAGAGTCGGGTTGGAGCCCGTTGACCTAGCAACACAAAGTTAAATGTCTTAAATCCCAAGACTTATTTATATTATTGCAATAGTTCAGAACCAAAGAGACGTCATGTATATGGTAGTATTGGTTCTAAGGGCTACTGGACAGTAAGCTTGGTACAAGGGAAGCGATGTTGTTTCGGTATGTATTAAAGCTTTGGGGCCTTCGTGCGCACTGAGATCGAGGGGATAAAAGAGTGAGGTCTCACCTCTACATATGAGGATTGAAGTATCAATAAGTCTAGGGGTTGTGCCAAGGTGCTCACAAAGATGATGTGGTAGAGGTTGTAGCCTCTTACGAGGGTAGACAGTAAATACGCTTCGGGCCACTAGTGGAATAGATTGAGGTTGTAGTATTTGAGGGTCTGTTCTGTGACTATTTGATCCCTTTATTGAGAAAAGGGTGTTTGTGTATTTGTGTGATGCAAATAGTGGTAGGTTTACATAATTAAATTATGAAAAATCTCTCCAACTAGGAAAATAAGCAAGTGAATTTAAAAAAGATTCCCTTTTCAATGATAAATAAGTTGTAATTTTTTTATTTGTCAATCATACCTAATTTAAGCTTGTAAGATACAAGTAATGGATTTAAACGAGAAATTTTTTTTAATGAGAATACAAGTTGTAACTTGTCTAAACCCTTGGTTTAAGGAAAGGAAAGTCATATTTATTTTTAAGTAAGTGCTGAATTGTGGGTAGGAAGTCATGAAGTTAGTAGGACCCTTACTGAGTTGTAAACTAACTACTCCTTTATCCCTTTCAGGTCTTAAATATGTAAATGATTACATTAAAAGATAGACTACCAAACTGGTACGTTATTTATCCTTACAAGTTTATGTATAACATTATATATTCCAACATATTTTGAAAAATATAATATGATGCACTATTTTCTGTTGTTTTACGCCTTGGTCCTACCATTACTATGATAACAAAGGTAAAATCTATTATAGTATTGAGAGGAGTGGTGGGTTGTTTATCGGGTTCCGACCAAACTAGGTCAGGTGTGACAACTTAAGTGGTATCAAAGCAAAAGTTTTTCGAAATTGGTTATTAGAAGGAAAATTATTTTTGAAAATCTATAATCTTGGGAGATTTTGGAACAAATGCCAAAAATAATTGCTACATAATTTTTGTACAATTCCATACTAATAGGAAAACTAATTATGTAGGAGAATCCCTAATGGGAAGAGAACTCAACAAAAGTCAATAGAGGATGAGATATGTAAACCCCATTCTTTCATAATATGAAAGCCATGAATGAGAACTGAAAATTTTTTGAGAGAAAACTGAGGTTTAAAGTGAATCGAAATTGGTAATGAGAATCCAAAAATGGGAAATTGAAAAATCCTACTATATGAAACTCGTCTTCTCGGATCAAGGAAATCGGGAAAGAACCGATCAATATAATGAGAAAATCGAACCATTTAAGGAATCGAGAATGATAAAGACGGGTTAAAATGAGAAATTGAAAAATCCCAAGTGACTAAAGAGTCATAAAAATCATGGGGGAAGAACCATGAAGTAAATTTGATGGAAAAACCAGACTCATTTAGGGTGAACCGGACCTGAACTGGATTGAACCAAATTGAACCATGGATGAACCAGTTTCTTAATTCATTTTTTTATATGGTTTGAAAATCTCAATTTGGAAAATTGAGGCCACCATTAGATAGAAAATGAATTTTGACTAATTTAGAAAATTTTAATTTTAAGAAAACCAGTTGAATTAGGCTTGAACCGACCAATTTTCATCGCCGAACCCGGTCTAGTCTGGAATAGTGTTGTCTTCTTTTTTGGGATAACAACTGTCACGCCCCGACCCAGTTTGGTCGGATCCCCATGAGCATCTCGCCACTCTACCGTTTTATTAAGATTTCCCCCCCTTTTTTTAAACTATGAGGAGTAGGGCATTCTTTTTACCTGTATCTCTCTTGTAATAACATTAATCAAAACTAAATACATTAACCTTAGATACATGTCTTGCAGGTTCGGCTTCAGGAAGTTATTTAGGTTTGTTTTCCCTTGGTTACCTAAAAATGGGTAAAGGGAGGGGGTGAGTCCGACAGCTTTGTGAATGGGTGTTGGGAGAGAGTTTCCAAAAATAAGATATATTTATTCGGAGTGTGTCAGACTCCTTATTTCTTTTAGAAACATTCTTTTATCATGTTTTGGATTTCAAAACCCTTTTTCCTCATTTTCCACATTAGATTTGTTTAACAGTCAACACACGCCCGTCATCAGGAAGGTATTACACATTTGCAGGTCAGCCTATCCACTGCACCCACTTGTGGTGTCGGAGCGACTTTACCGACCACATATATAGAAGCTCGTCCACTTCTACCCTGAGTATGAGTATAGAGACCTCATTCCGACCCCACCCCAGCCTCATGCGCATGAAGCTATGTCGAGCTTCTCTGACTACTGGCACGACAAACTACCCTTATCTCCACCATATCATCTAGTATCCCTTAGGACGCATCACTTCCTCTCTTGAGCGTCTTGATGGTCCCGAACCTCAAGTGCATGCACAAAAAATAGTTTTCCACAAAGCCATTTTTCTTTGGTGCCATTGGTCCAACGACCCTGACCCTCAACTCGACGTGCAGCTGTCTGTCTAGACCAGTCCGTCGACCTGACCCTGTTGCACTACTGCCAGTCTATCAAGTATGTCGGTCCTTTTTTAGTAAAATGATAAAATCACATAATCTATTAATTAAGAATTTTCAATCATATTTTTCATATTTGTAACAGTTGATATAAATTGTAATTTTGTTAGAGAAATGGTCAATTTTAGAGAATTTATCATTTATTTTATTAGAATTTAATCTCAACTTGCTAATATATTTACTAAATCATGTCATTTGATCGAATTGCCACATTTCGGTTCAAACTTAAGGTTTATTACCTCAGATTTTGTTAGCGGGATGTAATAACAATTATACATTTGTTGAACCTGTCATTATATAACTCCAGCCCCTTCAGTTGATTTCTTAACCTCTTGGTGTTTACTCTTAATCTAGTGACAACCCTTCCGGATTTTTATTAATTATTGTACATTAACCGATATGCAAGTAAGGATATATTTTTATATATTTAAATATTATAATTATATCAAACACAGCAATCAAATACAGAAATTTATCTACACTATTAAATTAAATATTGAGAGATAATATTAAATATGAAAGTAACGAAAGGAGGAATGAGCGAATTGATAAAGAATTCTGGAAGGTCTAAGTTTCTGTGCGGAGAGAGGAGACCCAGGATTACACGAATGGAGGGATACCCGTACCCGATTGCCAATGCGGTAATTGTCTGTCATTAGGCAAGCAGTCAAAGAAACTGATACAGAAATGCAACATGGCATCTAGATAATAAAAGAACTGTGCCATATCATTCCTTGGAAACGAATTGGCTCTCATAGACCAACGATTCAGCCCCACACAAATGAAGTTACCTATGTCAACACACTACCAATACCCAGTAAAGCAAGACGACGAGATTTCGATTGCTTTGCGAGCAAAGACAACCTTCTCACTGGAGTTAAAGATTTCAGGGTTTGAGATGAAAAGCGGTTCATGTATAGTACAGAGCAGAAGGCTCTATTTTTTTTTTTGCACAACCAAAGACTCTAATTGGATGTGTATAATTTTGATGATTTGGCCATGTTCCAGTTGTGTCTACTTTCATCTCTAGATCAACTAATCCGAAAGCTACCATAGCTGAGTTTAGTCAAAGCTCAACGGGCGAGTTTGCTTCTACTCTGCGAATATGATATACAAACACTCATGGCATGTTTTCATGCCGCCCCTTTGTCTTGTCATCTTGCATGATGCATTATTCTAAAGATCCAAATGCATCTCATAAAAGCACTATGCATCCACCAAACCCAAAGCAAAAGATAAGTAAATATGTATACTAGAAGAGGCATCAGACGATAATGAGAAATTATAACACAGCGGGCACACATTTGAGTTTTTTTTCCAGAAATACATGCTTTCCCGTGAATTACAAGGCAAATGAACAGCGGAGTATATTACTTACACATATGGGACAATATTCAGAGACCAAACAAACAAATATAGGAACAAATAGTAGCTGATAAATCACACATATGCTATCAATTTTTCATAAAATCTTGGCCAAGTTCGGACACTACAACAGACACATCTTGATGCAGTTCTTATTGATGATTTATGGATTTGAAACTTGCAAAATCCCATTCACATATTAAACTTACGAGGAGGCCGCAACTGCTGCAGGAGAATCAGGAGGGTTGAACAGTCCTTGTTCAGCACAGGTCAGCACGTCGTGGGGGCCTGCTTGCTCGCGCCCCACACCCAACAGATCAAGGTAATAGAGGTAGTGAGAGACGATATTGTTCATGGAGTCCACATCGCCTTTCCCGCAGGTAAGGTCTCCATAGAGGAGGTTCATTGTGGCCCCAAACCCTGGGACCCGCTTCGCGAGGGTGTCATTCTTGGTGGGCTTCCAGTTCCCCACAAAGACGTCATGGGCTGAGGGCTGGCCCTTCTTCACTGGGGTGATCCACTTCCATATGGCAGCTTGGAAGGCTAGGGTGGCGTTCTGCTCAATGTATTCAGGGTGGTTCAAGAGGTCCGCCTTCAGTGCTTTACCAGCTGCACCATAGTTGTAGTTCCTGAAATAACAATGGAGTTAAAGATTGTGACATTAACCTATATCCCAACATTTAATCCTGGCATTTTTTTCCTGGGGTTTCTGAAAAATGGCTTTTTAAGTCAAAGGTGAAAGTTCATGACCACTCCATGGGATATCAAAGATATTTATCTCAAAGCAGAGAGTGTTCAGAAGCACTTCATTGAAAGCAATCTCTGTTTAAGCATCCCCTCAGTTTTCCTTGGTCTAGTCAGACAAGAAATGGTTTTAAAAGTGCAATTTCTAGCAGGCCAAACTCTTTTCATGTGAAGGATCAAACCACCAGCACCATTTTCCACATTGAGGAGCACCTCATGCAACCAGGAAGAATAAGCACATAATGTGTTTTTTAAATTGTTCTGTTGATTGTTGGGAAGAGAGATTATATAATCCCAAGACAAATGAAAGATCAAACTCAAATTAACATAATGAAATGAAAAAGGCATGTACCAGTAGATAGGCAAGGCACCACGACCGTAGTATTCAGCTCCAGGAGCACAAGGGAATTCAAATTTGTAGAAGTCATCACAGTATGACTGGCTCGGGCTCATCTCCCTATTGTAGCAAAGCCCCCAGGCAAGTGGTCCTCCAGTGGCAACTCCATATCCACCTATTTAATCAACAAATCACAAAAAAAAAGTTATGGCCATTCTATAGAGCTATTCCTTGTATCCCCCAAATCTTTAGTGAAATTTATAGGACAGTCAAGATTCAATTAGGGAGACACACAGAAAATAATCTAAGCTAAGCAACAAGTAAAAGGGAGGATAACGAAATACCGCCCGCTAAGACTAATGGATGAAAAGCATAATTTTGACCATCCACATCAAGCAAAGTGACATACAACCTACTAACCCGGCTATAAGGGTAATTAGTAATTACAAACACCAAATATCCACTTAGGAGGTAGATCTCAAGGATCTTATCGTCTTTAGAGTAGGTTTTGTTTCAATAACCCCATTAACAACCTAATTGATTTTAGGCACTTGCCCGAATATTGAAGGTCAAGCGGAACCGGATCTGAAACAAACACTCAAACAGGATACAAATGATAAAAGGAGTGGCAGAAGGGCCAAGTTGGTTATGGGAATTATGGCCTAAATTCCTCAGATTCGCCTAGGTCCGTGCTCCACCAAATATGATGAGAATGATCGTAAAATCTGAGGGTTTCCGCTGCAGATTTATTCCACAGAAGCTGCAACTTCTAAATCGACTAGTTCATGTCGCAAATGCGGCCCATTTCAATCAAATTAATGCAACCTCGATAGAGGAATTCCAGCCGCAGAAAGAAAATCTTCTCAACAAAAACGAGAAGCACCGACACTTTGACGGCACAAATTAGGAACCAAAATCTGCGAATCCACATAGAGAGAACGAACAGGGTGAGAGGGAAGATGTCTTACAGGATGTCTTGGAGCCGACGTGGCCGAGGAAAGCGGCGATTTCCTTCATCTGCATCTGCTTTCCGCCGGTCGTACCGAAGCCGAGCGGCTCGTAGATGTTGGCAGCAATGATGAACGACTGGTAGTCCCAGAAGCCCACGGCGTGGGCCACAGGGGTGTTCCTCTTGGAGAAGAGGTTCTCGAACTGGTACACCTGGAAGACGTCGGATATGGTCTCGTTACAGCAGAACTCCGACCAAGTGTTACACTCCCACTCCTTCTTCCGGCACAGCTTCTTGCCCTTCACCGTCTTCACATCCGTCTTTCCGTCGTTGGCCTCTGCCGCCAGTATTAGCAAGCCGAGGGACAGGATCGCGATAATTGCAAAAACAGACACCCTCTTTGCCTCCATAGTCTCCGTCGTCGTCTTCCTTCAGCAGCAGCTGGCGAATGTGGTTCTTCTTCTTCCTTCTTTCAGCTCGATGACAGATAGCTTCTCACCAGTCACCAGACGCAGACTTGGATCTAAAGAGAGGCATTCTCCCTGCACTATTTAATTATGATAAATTTCAATTCGATCCTCTCACCAGTCACCAGACGCAGACTTGGATCTAAAGAGAGGCATTCTCCCTGCACTATTTAATTATGATAAATTTCAATTCGATCCTCTCACTTTTTATAGTTATATATATGTCCATATACTATTCTACTTTTTGTAGTTTTAGCCCTAGAACACTGTTGAGAGCCACCGACACCCAAATAATGACCTGTGCTGCGTCTAGAAGGGGCAGTTGTGTGATCATTTTCAGGGATGAAGTGTACAATATTATATTTATAAATAATTATGTATATATTAGCACAAAATATCATTTAATTATTTTATGGGGGTAAATTGGATGTATTTTATAATTGTAATATTTAATAATTTTGTTTAAATTTTAAATAATATTCATTATTATACATAATATATATTATTTATTTACTTTCGTCCATCTCTTCCAAAAGAGCATATAAGATAAGTTCTATGAGGGCAAAATAAGATATATTAATAAAGTAACGTTTTCTTGCAATTGTTCCACAATACAAGCCTGAGTTTGTATTAGGTTATTAGACAAATTAAATAGTCAATAGTTATCATTGGCTTCAAGTAGCTCACGTCAGCTTTTCCTCTACAAATGGCTTCAATCCACAATATTAGTTGATAATAATGTAGTTATATCTCATTAGTAGAATTACTTCAAGCGGATAACCTCGGCTTTTCCTCTTTTTTCCTTTCCTAATGTACGGTTTCTTTTCGGTGAAATAGTAGTCAACGGCTGTCCGGAACACTCACCAAGCCGTTCACTGATTGTGCTTCGTCACTTATCGTGCTTCGTTAGTTGTCGCATTGACCTGCTAGGTGATACGTTATTCGGCTATACTTTAATCGGTTTGATTAGATTATTTTTATTAATCTGAAATTAAAAATCGATCGATTTATATTTAATTTAACTGATTTTTTAAAAATTAATATTTTTTAAATTTATATAAATTTATTTTATTTAGTAAATTTAATTTTTTAAATTAATATTTTTAAATAGTTACAAAAATAAAATTTTAAACTAATTTTTCTTAGTTAATTCTGTTTCAATACGATTTTCACACTTAATAGCACTGTTAACGATTATTACACTCAATTTGGTTGTAGGTAGGATGGTACGTATTTGTAGCGAATGTGTAATGAAGGATTGGAAGGCGTATGTTAAATAAGATAGGTTTATTAATAAAAAATTAAAAAATATTTTTAATTAAATAGAATAATTTATTAAGTTGTATATATATAATTAAATTATATTAAATATCCTATATAAGAAAATATAATATAATAATAGGTAGATATATATAATTATATTATATATAATGAATTATATGTATAAAAAATTATTATATAATCAAACTATGTAAAATAATTTAGTTATTATTACAATAAAAAAGAAATAATATTAATTATATAATAATAGTTATATATACATATTATAATTATATTAAGAAAAATAATATATTTATATATAATAAATTATATTATATGTAAGATTGGAATTTATGAAAATCGGATTTAAGTTCATTTGTACCATAAACCGATATCGAATTAGAAATGAATTTTCGAATAAAAAATGAAAAAAAACTTGAAACCAGTAATTAAACACCAAAACGGGATTAAAAGTCGAATCGAATCATAAATTAAGTTTGAAAATGACAATTTGAACACGAGCTATAAATAGTTTAAATCCTATTCTCTCAAAATAATAACCAGTAAATGGGAATTGTAAAATTTTGAGAGAAAATCGAGAATTAAATTCAACCAAAAATGGTAAATAGTAGCTAAAACAGAAAATTAGAAAACTAAAAGTGTTCAATTAAGTTTTAAAAATAATGAAAATGAATTATGAATCAAATTGGATATGGGAAGCGGACCGGTTCATGGTGAATTAGACTTGAAACGAATTGAAACAGGATAAAGTGAGAAAAACTAATTTAAAAATTCATTTTTCTAACTAATTTTAAAATATCAATTT
Source organism: Trapa bicornis (assembly GCA_030064425.1). Classification (NCBI taxonomy): domain Eukaryota; kingdom Viridiplantae; phylum Streptophyta; class Magnoliopsida; order Myrtales; family Lythraceae; genus Trapa; species Trapa bicornis. The sequence continues at coordinate 7,464,970 of CM057761.1, read as the reverse complement.
GGAAAATTGAAATCACTAAAAATAAATAAATTTATATAAATTTAGAAAATTTTAATTTTTAGAAAACCAGTTGAATCGGGCCTAAATCCACTGATTTTTTATTTTTGTTCACTGAACCCATTCCGACCGAACTATTCAATAGTCCAACCAGCAACGGACCACCTACCAGGTCAGTTCCCGGTCAACATCCGATCAATTAGCGTGTGACACGTGGCAAAGCGTGCCCAGTCAACTGCTCAATGAGCACCTGAAAGCATTGACCAATTCGAGCGTTACAAGGGTCACTTGTCAACGGTCAAACAAAGAAAATCCACATCACCGATTACTGACCAATTAGAGAGTGATATGTGTCCTCAATCAGTGGTCAACGAAGGAGAAAACTCGTCAGTAAGGATGATCAATGAGGAGCTGACACATGACAAACATGCAATGTCAGTAGCCGATTAGGATGTTGAAAAATGATCGACCAATTAGAAGTAAACACGTGGCAAAGCCACGTCGGATGACCACATCCAAACAAAGGCTGACACATGGCAATGGTACAATGCATTAGAAGTGAAAGCTGAAGAATTTAAATAAGCCAATTAGAGGAGGCCACGTGTTAACATTACTTCGCATAACAATCCCCCGACTATTCCACTTGTGGCCTGGAGTGACTTTACCGTCCACCTTGGTAAAAGATTGCAACCTCTACCATAAGTTTGTGTGAGCACCATTGTCATGCCTTGACCCGATTTGGTCGAATCCCCGTGAACAACTTGCCACTCCCTTTTATTCATAAAGGGTTTTACCCTTTTCTAAACTGTGAGGTGTAAGGCGTCTTTTTTCCTGTATTTCCTGGAATAACATTATACAAAACTGAAAATCTTTTAAACAGACATACATGTCTTTACAGTTCCCATATAGTGAGGTATTTAAGTTTGGTTTTCCATTGGTTACCTAAAAGGGGTAAAAGGGAGGGGTGAGTTCTACAACTCATTGAGCGGGTGTTGTGAGTGAGTTTTCATAATAGACTTAGTTTATCTAAACCACACCAATGTTATTATTTCCTTTAAAAAAGATTTATTCCTAAATTTCAGTTTTCAAAACCTTTACTTTACCAAGTGTAACATTTTCTTTCAAAAGGGTTTTTCTCAAATTTAATTTCTTTTCCAAAATCTTTTTCCATGGTTTACCATTCCTTTTTCAAGGATTCTTAAGTCTCGAAACCTTTTTCCCATTTCTAAATTAGGTGTGTTTAGCTTTCTTAGCCCATTCTCTTGCTTCAAGAGGCGTTTAACAAACAAACATGTGCCCTTCGTTAGGAAGGGTACACACATTCGCAGGTGCAGCCCGTCTACTGCCCGTCTACTGTACCGTCCACCAAGATAGAAGCCCATCCACTTCTAACTTGGGTCTGAGTGAATATTCTCGACATTCGACCCTCAGACCTGAATGCCACTCCGTGTTCGTATGAGGACAGAGACCTCATCCCGACCCCACCCTAATCTCATGCGCAAGAAGCTACTTCGAGCTTCCTGACTAACTGGCACGACAAACTGCCCTTATCTCCATTATGTCGTACAGTAGCCCTTAGGACACATCACTACCCCTTTTGGGAATTTTGATGGTCCTATACTATAAGTGCAAGTACAAACAATAGTTTTTACATATAGCCATTATCTTTAGTGCCAGTGGTCCAACGACCCCGACCCTCAACCCGACCTGGAGCTGTTTGTCTAGGCCATTCTGTCGAGTATTGTCAATCCTGACTTGGTACCATGGCGAAATCGTACAACCATTTCATTAGAAATTTTCATGGCTTTTCTTTACTCAAGTTTGTTTACGAGCTCCTGCTCGTGCCTAGTGGCCTTGGGCCCACTACACGTGATTTTCCAAAATCGGGCATTTAGTTCCATGAGTTAAAAAACCGAGACCTTTGGCCTATCTGAGCCATTCTAGCTCCCATCAAGAAGGTCTCCCAAATATTTTAAGCATTGACACATAGTTAGGGGAAAACACTTTTAACAAAAAGTATATTTTCAACTTCATCACACCAATTGGGTGTGATGATATCTTCGCTTACAACCGATAAGCAGGTTTCTCCTTTCCTCAAGGAAGTTTATCATACCAACCGAGTATGATTATCTCTACTTACGATCAGTAAGTAGGTTTTCTTTTTCATCAAAGTGAGTTCATCATCCCAACCGGTATGATGAATAAAATTCCCACTCACAAGTGGCTTTTCATTTCTAAAGTACTCACCATCCCAATCGGGTATGATGTAAATATGCTCAGTCACCTTTTATTTAGAGACATGTTCATCTTGGAGGGATTCCTAGGTATCCGTCCCTGATTGGTCTTATTGGTGTTTCTTTGCTTCGATACTTCCCAATTTTCCTTAAATTTGGTTGTTGCATGGTGGATATTGAGATTGAGAATTTCATAGGTAGGGAGTATTTAATCTGGTATATCTAATGTGATCATGGAAAAGATAATATTTGATGTGTGAACAAGGACTAGTGGACCATGTAGCTCTCTTCTATTTGAATTGCTCTTTTAGCTCAGTTGGTGTCACTCTGATAAATTGTTTTAAGATCTTTATATAGTTGTAAAATTGTTTGTTAAATATTTCTGATTGATATATTCTAATGAGTTGTAGTTTGATGGAATTACAACCTTTATCATCATAAATGAGAAGGGATATCTAGAAAATTCTATGGTCTTTTGCCCTTCATTCCAATAATTGTTATGTCCTTTATAATACTTAAATGTTGTCAGCAATTCTCATTAAATTAGGAAATTAATAGGTATTTATGAGTATTAATTCCAATAACTTAATATAGGTATTAATTTATGAGTATTTATGGTAGTGGTGTAGGACTAATACTCCCTAATAGTTTCGTACTAAACCAAATTCATATAATGATCTCATTATTTTCACCTAAAGGAATTTACTAGGTATTTACCCTATTCATTCCATTTCCATAAGGTAAAATAAAATTGTAAATATGTATGGTTGGATTTTCACATGGCCTAAACTCTTTAGGATCCTTTTAATTCTACAACTGTTATTTTCTATAGTCCAACATTATATAAATTTATGTTTTATATGGGTATTCACTTAGTAGTATGATGGAGTGTAATTGTTATTTAAATTACTCATGTAAACTTAGGTTTCATTCCTTTTTGTATAAAATAACTATATTGGTACTTTGAACATATTAATAAAATTATGTGTGTATTTATTTGATAATGGTACAATCTAACTCTCAAATCCCTTTCTCCTTTATATTTGTTTAGAAATTAATTTTGTACAAGTATATATATATATATATACACCCTTATATGTAAACATCTCTTCAACATTTATATATATATACACATAATTAACAATTACATATATAATATTTAATTTCCGCTTAAATTCAACAAACTTAACTCGATTACATCGAGTTATTTATTTCGGTAAAAACAACACTTTTCATTTTATTTTAAATCAAATTTATTCCAATTATAACAATTAAAATTTAAAATTATAATACAATTCCGGAAAAGTTTTCTACCTAAATTTCTGGTTAATAAAAACAAGGTGTGACAACTACTCCCCACCTTTTTTAGGAGTTTTGTTCCCAAAACTCATGCAACATTAGTCTCTAGTTCTTGCCATTTTTTGTGCACTCATGTGATTTCATTTTCAATAAATTTCTATAGAGACATTTGTTTAATTTACCACAATAATTTTTCAAGATAATGTTATCTTTTCTCAAGACTATTTATTTGATCAGTGGACAATTTTACTTAGGTTCTCTTATCTAATTCATTTACAGCAAATTAGGTATTCAACCATACATTTTAATCGGTTAAAATTTCTGATTGGGGCTTCCTTATAAGGTTGAATTACACACTAAGTTAATGATATCTTTGGATCTTAATCGATCACTTAGTGTTTACATAAAACTTTTGCCCTCTTTAGCGAGTATTGTTTATACCATTCAAAAGTAAATATCATTTTTAGTGTATTTTCACTTACCTATCTCTCATTAGAGAATTGTTGTTCTATGATCACATGGTCTTTATATTTACTAGTTGTTCATTTGCTTTAGGAGGTTTGTCTGACACCTTTTAATCCAATGAAGGATCTAAAAATCTTTAACAAATTTTCCTCCACCGGTTCATGCATCCATTATTGTACCAACTTATTGTGTCACACCCTAACCCGGTTTGGTCAAATCCCCGTGAATTAACCCGCCACTCTCTCGGTTTCCTAAGGGTTGCCCATTCTTTTAAACTGTGAGGAGTAATGTGTTCTTTTAAACCGGCACCTTTCCTAGAATAACATAAAACAAAACTGCATAAAATTTTAACTTATCATACTTGTCTCACAAGTGTGTTAACAAGTGGTCTCTGGGTAGGCTTTCCCCGAGATTTACTTTAAAGGGGGTATAAGGGAGATGGTGAGTACAACGACGTAGTGAATGGGTATTTAAAGATGACTTTCAGAAAATAGTTTGAATTGGAGTGTGTCAGACTCCTTATTTTTCTTTTAAAACCTTTCATTCTCAAATCTTGGTTTTTCATAGCCATTTCTCATCTCAACGGTGTGTTTATCAACCAAAACATGTCCTTTGTTATGAAGGGAACACACATTTGCAGGCCAGCACGTCCACTGTACCCACTTGTGGCATTGGAGTGACTTTATCAGCCACCTATATAGAAACACATCCACTTCTACCCTGAGAATAAGTGGATATACGTGACATCCAACCCTCAATCCCATAACAAAACTGCATGTTCATATGAGGATAGAGATCTTATCCCGACCTCACCCCGATCTCATGCGCATGAAGCTATGTCGAGCTTCCAAGACTGTTGGCACGACTAACTGCCCTTATCTCCACCATGTCGTCCAGAGCCCTAGGATGCATCACTTCCCCTCTTAGGCGTCTTGAAGTTCCTATAACATTAGTGCATGCACAAATCAATAATTTTCCACATAAGCCAAATAATCTATGGTGCCACTGATCCGACAGCCCCAACCCTCAAATCGACCTGCAGGTGTTTGTCTTGACTCGTTCGTAGACATGTCATGTCGCACTACTGCTAGTCCATCGAGCATGTCGGTCCTGTCTTTGTACCATGGCCAAACAATTCATTCATTTAAGTTTTCATAGCTTGAATCATGTTTGTTTACATGCTCCTGCTCATGCCAATTGGCCTAGGGCCCAATGTACGTGATTTCCAAAATCGAGCATATTAGCCCCCAAGTTCCAAAACCGAGGCCTCCAGCCTATTTGAGTTATTCGAGCTCTTGTCAAGAAGGTCTCCAAAAAGTTTTAAGTAGTGGCACACAGTTAGGGCAAAGCACTTCTGACAAAATAAACTTTTCATCTCTCCATCACACCAACCGGGTATGAGGACATCTCCGCTTATAACTGAGAAGCGAGTTTTCTACTTCCTTCTAGGAAGTTTATCATACCAACCGAGTATGATCTACTTACAACCGGTAAGTAATTTTTCCACATCATTCCTCTCAGATGTGATGATTAAAATACCACTTAATAGTGGGTTTTCATTTCCGATATGCTTATCATCCCAACCGGGTATGATATTAAATCCCACTCACCCAATAGTGTAGTGAATTTCCTCTTAACCAACTTGTTGCCTTCACGCGAACTTATCTTAGCTGGTGTTCCTGGTACTTCATGTTCCTACACAATATGAGCATTCCTTGTTCATTATTCTTTGGCCTAATAGCCTTCATTCATCACAAATGAATAAAATAACCAAACTTTTAATTTATTTGCAATTAGGTTCCTAAAGTTATTTTTCTTTAACTTTAGGTCCCAAATATCGGTTTTCCCTCAATTTGAGTCCCGAAACACTAGATTTACCTTAGGACCTCAATTTATTTAAAATAACATAAAGGGGTTCAAGTTTCCTAAATTTCCAATTTGGTCCCCAATTTTTCTAAAATCACTATTTTGCCCCTACTTTACAAAAATGGTAAGTTTTGCCCCAAAAATTCTAAAAATTGCCGAATTGGCCCTCCAACATCTTTATCATGCCCAATTGGCTCTCGATTTTATGAAACTGCACTTTAGTCCCTCAAATTTTTGAAATTCCCAATTCCACCCTAATTTTCCCACAATTTCAACCTTCTAACTCAGCCGAATTTGATTTCATCAAATTGACTGATCAATGAGTTTAATTATTGAAATTGAAGTTAGATTGGAATTCCTACACCTTCATATAATTCAATTACACTTTGAACCGCATGATTTGATCCCAAAATGAGCTCAAATGAAGCTTTGCAGGAAAACTAAACGTAGAGAGAGAAAGTTTCGAAAGCTTATCGTCGGGGATGCGATAATCCAAGCATTTGATCTGGGTAGATAGCTCTCATCCTGAGGTTCCTCCTAGGATCAAGAATTGCATCAATTGATATCGAATTGAGTGAGAATTTAGTCATTGAAAATCTGTCAGTTCTCTCTCTAGCACCGATCGGAATTTACAGAGGGGAGCCAAATTGGCTTACCTTTCTGCTCTAATTCGGTCATAGGAGGGTTGAGGAGGTGTTGGGAGAGCTTGGTTTGGCCTAAAGAGGGCTAGAATTGGCCAATTTTAGCTCGGCCGAAATAGGGCAGCTTCGGTCTGCCGGTGCTGCTTCGCTGTTCTATCATGTTAGCGTTTCTTCGACGATCCTCGGAGAAATGGAGACTACAGGCATGTAGCTGACTTCTCCCCGAATCCAAAGAACCCGACCATGCCTTCTTTGGCTCAGAAAATGCCCAAGTCAGAGCTCTTGTTCGAGTTTCACTGAAAAATGGAGCAGTAGGGAGAGAGTTAAGTTTTCAGGTGTGAGGAGGATGAATGATGAGAGGCTCTTTATATAGGAAGCTTGGGGACTTCTTGGTTGTTCAATTAGCGCCTTAATGGTGGTCATTCATTGCCTGAAACTCCCTGACTGGAGACTTTTCAGCTTCATCGACGCTGCTCAATTTTCCGTTGAGTGAATTGTGTTGTCATCTGAAAGAAGAAGACGACACTATTCCGAACCAGACTGGACCGGTCCAAATCGAGCTCAAAGCTTAAACCAGCCGATTCAGGCCCGATTTGACAGAGTTTTTAAAAATTGAAAATTTCTAAATTTATTCTCTATCAAATAGTGGCCTTAATTTTCCAATTTGAATTTTCTAAGCCATCTAGAAAAATGAATTTAGTATCTAGTTTAATAGTGGTTCAAACCGGTCTAAACCAGTTCAACTCAGTTTGGATCCGGTTCACCTAAAATGGTTTGGTTTTCATCTCCAATTCATCCTAAAGTCCTTTTTCATGACTTTAGGTCACTCGGGATTCATAAATTTCCTAGTTTGCCCTTTCTCTATCGGTTCCGGTTTGTAAACCGACTTAGTTTTCTCTTTAGAAATGACTAGTTCTTTCCCCGAGTTTCTTATTATCAAAGGATGGGGTTTACAACTCTCCCATCTTTTAGGGGTTTTGTCTCCTAAATAGTTACATGTCAAATAATTGAGGGTAACTATCCCTCATCACACTTTCGATTTCCCATGTCTCTTCCTGCACGGGTCTATTAAGTTCTTATCCCTTCGGTCGATGATTTGTACCGATTCCATTTGGTTGGTTAGGTTCTCTTCCACCTCTAGTGGAAATCAGTCCAATACATGGCTAGGATTAGGCTGATACTTCCGAAACACAGAGATGCAGAATACATCGTGTATTCTCTATAGGTCTAGAGGTAGTTCCAATTTATAGGCTATTGGCCCTATCCTTTGAATGATGGGATATGGGTCGATATACCTCGGTTTCAACTTTCCCCTTTGTTGAAACCTAAGTATTTCCCTCCATGGGGACACCTTGAGGAACACTTGATCTCCCACATCAAACTCCAGATCTTTCCTTCTATGATCCGCATAACTCTTTTGCATGTTCTATGCGGTCTTAAGACAACTCCTAATTAGTTTTATTTTCTTCGTGGCATCCTCTATCAGTTCTACCCTTTCCAGTTTCCTTTCCCCTACTTCTTCCCAAAATAAAGGGGTACAACATGGTCGTCCATAAAGGGCTTCATAGGGAGCAATCTGAATATTGGTCTGATAGCTATTATTATAAGCAAATTCCATTAGGCACAAGTATTCTTCTCAGCCTTTGTCCATGGTGAGTACGCACGCTTTAACATATCCTCTAAGGTTTGGATGGTTCGCTCATACTGTCCATCGATCTGAGGATGAATTGTTGTGCTCATGTGGAGCTTGGTTCCCATGGCACTTTGTAAGCTTGGCCAGAACCTTGATGTAAATCTTGGACCTCTATCTAATACTATACTCATCGAACACCATGGAGTCTCACTGTCTCCCTCATGTATAAGATGACCAATTGTTCCACTATATCTGTCACTCTTATAGGAAGAAAATGAGCTGATTTGGTCAATCTATCCACGGTGACCCAAATTGCATCTCGATCCTTTCTTGTCATAGGTAGTCCTGTGACAAAGTCCATGGTGATGTGCTCCCATTTCCATTTTGGAATTGGCAAGGGTTGCAGCAGTCTTGACGGTTTCTAATGCTTCTCTTTTATTTATTGACAGGACAAGCATCGGATTACATATTCCACAATGTTCCTCTTCATGCCTTTCCACCAATATCCCAGTTTGAGGGTGCGGTACATCTTGGTACTGCCCGGATGCATTGCATACACCGAATCGTGTGCCTCTTCCAAAATTAACCTCTCTAGCTCCCTACTTTGAGTCACACATACCCTACCCTTGTAGGTCAGCACTCCATCACTTCGCAGGTCATAGTCCAGTTTCTTTTCACTATTAATTGGATCTGGGTAGGGTTGAAGTTACTTATCCACTTTTTGTTGAGCCTGGATATGCTCAGTTAGACTGGGCCTCAACACTACATTAGCCACCAAGCATTTTTCTCGCTTATCCATCTTTCGGTCCACCTCCATTCTCCCCAATTGTTGCAACAAGGGTATGTAACTCGTCTTTACTTGTGTCACCTCAGTTTGGTACTTGTGACTTAAGGCATCTGCTACCACATTTGCCTTTCCAGGGTGATATTCTATCACAAGGTCATAGTCCTTTACCAACTCCGACCATCTCCTCTAGTGAAAATTTAACTCCTTATGAGTTAGGAAGTACTTAAGACTCTTGTGATTTGTGTATATCCTACACTTAACCTCGTAAAGGTAGTGTTGCCAAATCTTTAAGGCAAACACTATTGTAGCTAATTCTGGATCATGAGTTGGTTAGTTTCTTTCATGTACCTTAAGTTGTCGTGAGGCATAAATGATAACCTTCCCTTGTTGCATCATTACACATTTGAGTCCTTGTCTAGATGCATCACTATAGACGGTGTACTCTCCCGCATTAGGGTCAGGTAGGGAGAGTACTGGTGTAGTTGTCAATCGAGTCTTTAACTCCAGGAAAGACTTCTCACAGCTTTCATCCCCCTTATACTCATCTCCTTTCCTGGTGAGCCGAGTTAGAGGAGTTGCTATCTTAGAAAAGTCTTGCACGAACCGTTTCTAGTATCCTGCCAGACCTAAGAAACTCCGTATCTTAGTAGGATTCCTTGGAGCCTTCCAATTTGAGATGGCTTCCACCTTGGCTGTATTTACTTTGACTCCATCCTTGGACACTATATGCCCTAAGAATCCTACCTCCTGCAGCCAAAACTCACACTCATAGAATTTTTCATATAAGTAATTTTCCTTTAATATCTCCAAGGTGATTGCCAAATGTTCTTCATGCTCTAACCTGATTCATGAGTATATGAGAATATCATCTATGAATACTACCACGAACCTGTCCAAGTGAGGTTGGAACACACGGTTCATTAAATCCATGAAGGTTGCAGGGGCATTCGTTAATCCAAACGACATTACTCTGAATTCGTAATGTCCATATCGTGATCGGAATGTCATTTTGGGAATGTTCTTCTCTCGGATTATGAGTTGATGATAGCTCGATCGAAGGTCTATTTTGGAGAAGTACACTGCTCCTTTTAATTGATCAAACAGGTCATCATACTTCCTATAGTCTATACACAGTCTCATACTTCCATCCTTTTTCTTTACAAATAGCACGGGTGCACCCCACGGAAACTGGCTAGGACGTATGAAATCTTTCTCCAATAATTCGTCCAATTGCTCCTTTAATTCCGTCGGAGCCATACGATATGGGGCTTGGGATATGGGGTTTGTTCCTATGATTATTTGTATAGCGAACTCCACTTGTCGATTTGGAGGTAGTCTGGGTAGCTCTCTTGGAAATATTTCTGGATAGTGCCTAACTACTGGAATGTCTTCAAGTCTCTTCTCTTCAGACTCCTTGTTGACGACCATGGCCAAGAAAGTCGTACAGCCTTTCGATATCAACTTTTGGGTTTCAGATGGGACACCATCTGTACTTCTCTTTTCCTTTGATCTCCTTGGAACTTTAATCCATTCGTCTCAGGAGTGTGGAAGGTCATCGTCTTCTTTCTATAGTCCATTATAGCCTAATGGTTACTTAACCGATCCATCCCAAGGATTGCTTCAACCTCTTTCAAGGGTAATGGAATCAAGTCAGCTTCAAGTTTGATTCCTCCAATCTTTATCTCACATCCTTTTAATTGTTTATTCTTGTTTAATCCTTCTCCTAAAGGTGTGAGGATGTTGAGACTTTGTTCTAGTGGAGTAAGTTATAGGGGTACACTTGAAATCAACTCTTACTTGATGAAGGATCTCTCAGCTCCTTAGTCAAAGATGGCATAGACTTGTTGTCCCCATAATTGTATATATCCTAATTGAAGGAACGTGTATTTTAGAGGAAAGTTTTCTTTATTAAATAAAAATTTTCAGTTTACAAGATTCTCTTGAACTAGTTTGGAGGGTTTTGGATGTACCCGCTATAGTGTTAGGGTCTCTTCTAGCCTCTTCCTGGGTGAGGTTGTATACCCTAGCTGGTACTCGTGCTGTAGCATCTGGCCTAGGATTCCTAGGGTTCCCTTGAGGTGGTCCAAGGGTATTCCTCTATTTGTTCTCCTTGAGAGTGGGGTAGTCCTTTGCAAAGTGCCCTAATTGTACGCATGCAAAACATGTCAAGCATGCTCCCTCATGGTTCCTTTAACACCTTGGACATTGAGGGTTTCCTTGAGGCAAGGTGGGGACTACTCTCTAGGGAGGTGGTGGCATATCCATTCTCCTTTGAAATGCCATTCTATTTTCCCATTTTGAGCCATTATGCTCCTTCCGTCCTCCTTGATAGTTTTGACCCTTATCCTCCTTCATGGTTGTTTGCTCCATCCAATGGCATCGGGTCTGCACTAGTCGCTCACACTCATGAGCCATACTGATTACTATTGCTAGGTCGGTGGGGCATCCTAGTACTCCCATACGGTCTCAAATGTCCATATTGAGAATGTCCACAAACCTCTTGCATATGTCTGCCGACCTAGCAGATCAAGAGCAAAGGGTCTTAACTCGTTGAATTTCATTTCGTACTCTGATATGGAGTTAAGCCCATACTGAAGTTGGATGAACTCTTGCTTCTTCACATTTATAAAATGAGGTGCCAGGTACTCCTTCGAGTTCCTCTCCTCAAATTGTTCCCAAGTGGGGATGGTGGTACGTAGGTTTCGGACATTGTCCCACCATCGTTTGGCACTTCTCTACAGGAAGAATTCTATTAGGATCACCATATCCTCTGATGATATCCTGACGATTCCCATCAGCTTCTTAATATTTGCCAGCCAATCCATGACAGCACCGACATCTTTTTCTCCTAGGAAGGGTTTACACCCTAATTGACGGAGAGTCTTGAGATTTCTAGGAATGTCTACTGGAGGGGGATGGTTAATAGGGGGAGGATGGGATTGCACTTCCTCTTGTTCAACCCGAGGATTGGTGCTTGCCTCAGGGACGAGGTTAGGTTGCCCAAATACACAGGTGAACTCCTCGTACAACCTCTGATGTTCCATTCTAAGTCCAAGAGGAGTTGTCTGGGTTTCTATGGGAGTTTCCACAAGTAGGGGTGGTTGCGTAATGTTGGAGATTGCAACATTAGCTCTCTTGGTTCCTTTCTTCAGAGCCATTCTAAAAATTTTAAGATCAATCCTATTAGTTAGTATATTTTCTAGTCTTAATTATGTATTCAAGGAAACATGCTTTGATACCACTCAAGTTGTCACACCCCAACCCAGTTTGGTTAGATTCCCGTGAATCAACCCGCCACTCTCCCGATCTCATAAGGGTTGACCCTTCTTTTAAACCGTGAGGAGTAAGGCGTACTTTTAAAGCTGCACATTTCATGGAATAACATAAAATAATACTGCATAAAATTTAAACTCATCATACCTGTCTCACAGGTGTGTTAATTGGTGGTCTTTGGGTAGGCTTTCCCTAGGATTTACCTGAAAGGGGTATAAGGGAGGAGTGAGTACAACGACTCAATAAATGGGTATTTAAAGATGACTTTAAGAAAATAGTTTGAATTGGAGTGTGCCAGACTCCTTATTTTTCCTATAAAACATTTCAATCTCAAATCTCAGTTTTTCATAACCATTTCTCATCTCAACGGTGTGTTTATCAACCAACACACGCCCTTCATCATGAAGGAAACAGTCATCCGCATGCCAACACATCCAGTGTACCCACTTGTGGCGTCGGAGCGACTTTACTAGCCACTTAGATAGAAGCACGTCCACTTCTTCCCTAAGAATGAGTGGATGTACGCAACATCCGACCCTCAATCCCGTAACAAAACTCCATGTCAATATGAGGAAAGAGACCTCATCCCAACCCCACCCCGGTCTCATGCGCATGAAGCTATGTCGAGCTACCAACACTATTGGAACGACTAACTGCCGTTATCTCCACCATGTCGTCCAGAGCCCTATGATGCATCACTACCCCTCTTGGGCATCTTGAAGGTCCTGTAACATCAGTGCATGCACAAATCAATAATTTTCCACATAAGCCATATAATATGTGGTGCCATTGGTTCGACGGCCCCAACCCTCAACTCGACCTGCAGCTGTTTATCTCGACTGGTCCGTAGATCTGTCATGTCGCACTGCTGCCAGTCCATCGAGCATGTCGGTCCTGTCTTGATACCATGGCCAAACAATTCATTCAATTAAGTTTTCATGGCTTGAATGAAGTTTGTTTACGAGCTCCTGCTCCTGCCAACTAGCCTAGGGCCCACTATACGTGATTTCCAAAATTGGGCATATTAGCCCCCAAGTTCCAAAATCGAGGTCTCCGACCTATCTATGCTATTCAAGCTTTCGTCAAGAAGGTCTCCCAAAAGTCTTAAGTAGTGGCACATAGTTAGGGGAGAGCACTTCCGACAAAATAAACTTTTCATCTGTTCATCACACTAACCGGGTACGAGGACATCTCTGCTTATAACTAATAAGCGAGTTTTCTACTTCCTTCCAGGAAGTTCATCATACCAATCGGGTGTGATCTATTTACAACAAGTAAGTTGTTTGTCCGCGTCATTTCCACATCACTCCTCTCAGGTGTTATGGTTAAAATACCATTTAATAGTGGGTTTTCATTTCTGATGTGCTTATCATCCCAACCGGGTATGATATTAAATCCCACTCACCCGATGGTGAAGTGAATTTCCTCTTAACAGGCTTGTTGACTGCACGCAAACTTGTCTTAACTGGCGTTCCCGGTACTTCGTGTTCCTACACTATATGAACATTCCTTGTTCACCATTCTTTGGCCTAATAGCCTTCCTTCATCACAAATGAATTAAATAACCAAACTTTTCATTTATTTTCAATTATGTCTCTAAAGTTATTTTTCTTTAACTTTAGGTCCCATATCACGCCCCGACTCGGTTTGGTCGGATCCCTGTGATCAACCCGCCGCTCTCCCGATTTATTAAAGGGTTTCCCCTTATTATAGAACAAAAAGAGTAAGACGTCCTTTAAACCTACACCTTTTCCTTGAATAACCTAAATCAAAACTACGTAATATATTAAATTTATTATACCTGTCTCACAAGTATCTTAGTTGATGGTCTTTAAGAGTAGTCTTTTCGGAATATCTTGAAAGGGTATAAGGGAGGGGGGGTGAGTACGACTACTCAGTGAATGGGTTTTCGAAATTTAACATTTAGGAAAAAGATTTGTATTGGATTGTGCCAAACTCCTTTCTTTCAAAAATCCTTTCATTTCAAATCTCGGATTTTACCACCATTTCTTATTAATCATGGTGTGTCATCACCCAACACACATCCTTCATCATGAAGGTCAAACACACATTCGCAGGCCAGTATGTCCATTGAACCCACTTGTGGCATCAGAGTGACTTTACCGGCCACATAGATAGAAATACGTCCACTTCTATCCTGAGAATGAGTGGATGTTCGCGACATTCGACCCTCAATCCCGAAATCAATTCTCCATGTTCGTATGAGGATAGAGATCTCATCCTGTTCCCACCCCGGTCGCATGCGCGTAGTGCTACTCCAAATTTCGCACGGTCACTTGGTATGACGAACTACCCTTATACCCACCAGGTTGTCTGGTGCCTTTAGGACGCATCACTACCCCTCTTGGGTGTCTTGATAGTCTCGTAATCACAGTGCATGCACAATCAATATTTTCTTATCATGCCATAAAATCTGTGGTGCCACTAGTTCAATGGCCCCAACCCTCAACTCAACCTACAATTGTTTGTCTTGATTGGTTCATCGACCTGTAATGTCACATTACTGCTAGTTGACTGAGTATGTTGGTACTGTCTTGGTACCATGGCCAAACAATTCCTTTATTTAAAGTTTTATGGCATATAACTCATATTTTTTTATGAGCTCCTGCTCGTTCCAACTGGCCTTGGGCCCACTGTACAAGATTTTCAAAATCGGGCATATTAGCCCCCAAGTTAAAAAACTGAGGCCCCCGACCTATAAGAGCTATTCGAGCTCCCGTCAAGAAGTTCTCCCAAATTGTTTAAGCATTGACCCACAATCAGGGGAGAGCATTTCCGACAAAAATATGTTTTCAACTGACCATCATACTGACCGAGTATGAGGACATCTCCACTCATAACCGATGAACGATTTTTCCACTTCCTTTGAGGAAGATTTATTATACCAACCGGGTATGATCTACTTACAACCCATAAGTACTTTTTTTTCTGCATGATTTTCAAATCACTTCTCTAAGTTGTGATGTATAAAATACCACTAAATAGTGGGTTTTTCATTTCGAGGTACTTGTCATCCTCAACCGGGTATGATATAAAATCCCACTCATCCGCTAATGTAGTGAATTCCACTAGATAGGTTCTTTGTATTCACACGAGAGTGTCCTTGCTAGCGTTCCTGGTACTTCATATTCCTACATGATATGAAAATCTCGGTTCATTATCCTTCGGCCTAATAGCTTTCATTCATTCCAAATGAATGAGAAAACCAAACTTTCATTTATTTGTAATTAGGTCCCTAAAGTTATTTCTCTTTAACTTTAAGTCCCTAATACCGGTTTTTCCTCAAATTGAGTCCCAAAACTTATAAAATTTATCATAGGACCTCAATTTATTCCATTTCACAAAAGGGGTTTAATTTCCCAAATTTCCAATTTGGTCCCCCAATTTTACCAAAATTGCCCTTCCTTTACAAAAATGGTAAGTTTCACCCCAAAAATTCTAAAATTCCTCAATTGGCCCTTTAACATACTTATCATGCCCAATTGACCCTCAATTGTATAAAATTGCATCTTGGTCCTTTGAATTTTTTAAAATCCACAATTTTCCTCAAAGTTTCCACCAATTTCAACTCCTTAACACTGTCGAATTTGATTCTATCAAATTGACCAATCAAACACTTCTAATTGTTGAAATTGAAGTTGAAATTGAGTTTCTACATGTTCATACTTCCATAGCACTTTGAATCATAAGTTTTAACATTGGAACGAGCACAAAGGGAGTTTCGTCGAAAAACAAACTGTAGAGAGAGAAAGCTTCGATTACTCACTGTCGGGGGCATGATGGTTTGAGCTTTTGATCTGGGCAGATAGCTCTCGTCCTGAGGTTCATCATAGAATCAGGAATTGCATCAATTGATGTCGAATTGAGTTAGAATTTCATCATCGAATTTCTGTCAGTTCTCTCTCTAGCACCGGCCGAAAATTGCCGAGGGGCGCCGAATTGGCTTACCTTTTAGTCCTAATTCGGCCGTGGGAAAGCTGAGAAAGTGTTGGGAGGGCTTGGTTTGGTTTGAGGAGGGCTCGAAATGGTCAATTTCACTTTTCCAAAATAGGGCAGTTTCGATCCGCTAGAGCTGCTTCACTGTTCCATCACGCCAGTGGTTATCCGGTGACCCTTGGAGCAAACAGAGACTACAGGTGTGTAGCTGACTTCTCCCCAGTTCTAAAGAATCCGACCTTGCCTTGTTTGGCTAAAAAATGACCCTATATCGAAGCTCTGGTTCGAGCTTCACCAAAAAACTAAGCAACTTAGAGATAATGAGCTTTTCAGGTGTGGAGAGGATGAATGGGGAGGGGGTCTTTATATAGGAAGCTCGGGGACCTCTTGGCCGTCTGATTGGCACCTTTATGTCAGGCATTGATTGCCAGAAACATATTGAATAGAGACGTTTCTTCTTCACCGGCGCTGCTTCAATTTTCCGGTGAGTGAACGGTGCTGTCATCTAGAGGAAGAAGATGACACTGTTCCAAACTAGACCAGACTGGTCTGAAGCGGGTTCGAAGCTTAAACCGGCCGGTTCACCCCTCATTTGACCAAAATTTTCAAATCTAAAAATTTGTAAATTCATTTTCTATCCAATGGTGGCTTCAAATCTCAAATTTGAATTTTTTAAGCCATCTAGAAAAATAAATTTAGAATGTGGTTCAATAGTGGCTCAAATCGGTCCAAACCGGTTCAATCCGGTTTGGATATGGTTCATCTGAATCGGTTTGGTTTGCATCTCCCATTAATTTTCAAGTCCATTCCTATGACTTTTGGGATTATTTAGGTCACTCGAGATCTATAAATTTATCAGTTTACCATCTCTCTATTGGTTTTGGTTCATAAACTAGCTCGGTTCTTAAACCGGTTTAATCCGGTTGGGGTCCGGTTCACCCGAACCGGTTTGGTTTTTCTCTCCCACTTTGTTCTAAGGTTCCTTCCCTAGGTTTATAAATCTCTTTGGGTCACAAGGGATCCATGAATTTCCCTATTTTCCCTTTCTCTATCGGTTCCGGTTGATGAACTGACTCGGCTCATAAACCGGTTCAATCTAGTTGGATCCGTTTAATCTAAAACAATGTAATTTTTCTCTTCCAATTTGTCCTATGATTATTTTCCAAGGTTTTATGAACCCTTTGGATCACCTAGGAGTTGTAAATTTCCAAATTGCCCATTTCTTGATAATCGGGTTTGTGAATCGGTTCTATTTTTCTCACTCGGTTTGACTGATTCTATTCCTAGTTTTCCTTAGCTCAAAACGGCAGGGTTTACAACTCTCCCCTCCTTTTTGGAGTTTTGTCCCCAAAACTTAATTAGCAACCTTGCATGAGGAATCATTTCCTTTGATATCCATTTGGTGTTTGCTTAAGATGCAAACTCCTCTCTTGTTCTTCCAACTAGCCCTTTTTACATCCTTCACTTAAGGAAATTCTTTTCCTTTATATCATCTATTCTTTTCATGGAGTTTATCATAACTAGATATACCTTACTTAAGCATATATCCTTAGATTCACATCTCTCTTTGCTTAGAGTAACATTTTTCCATTTGAGGTCCTGTACTTAAAACTGGGAGTTCCAAGATACCTAACCATTCCCGTGTCTAGTTAACCTCTTGGTCGTTTGAACCCTTAGCTTGACATCGTTTAGAGCATTACGTACCTGTTTTCACGGATTTCCTTGTTATCACCTTTTCGTCCTATTTCGACTCTTCCTTTATCTGTTGCTCATTACAATTCAGTCCAAATTTTATGTTTGACATTGCCATTTTTACTAACTGACTCTTCCTTATTTTGAGTCATATTTTCCTTGGTACTGTTGGGTTTACCTGCCCCTTACAACATGATGTTTTCTAGATTTTGTCTCTATGTCCATTAGATTTCCAAAACACCTCCTTTAGGATTATTCCCAACTTTCCAACCTCTCAGGGATTATATAACTTTATCCATCTTTTCTTTTGGTAGTATTCATCCACTACCTTTACCGTTGTCCACATCGACTTACAAAATTGTGTCGTTTCTCCTTACCCACTCGTCCTTTTTCAACTTCCTTATTGAGTTTTTCCGATTCCAATTATCGGACTTCCAAATATTTTACTGACATGCTGGGATTCATCCTTTTTTAGGTCCATCCTCATTCCCAATGACATCCTTTACTCAAGGATTTCCTTTGGCCTTTATACACTCTTACTTGTTCATAATCATTTTGATAGTTCATTATTCCCGTTTGACCCTTTTTTAGTCTATTGTTTTATTCTGGGAGTTCCCTTTTTATGATTTCATTCTTCAATATGTCCCTCAAGGTAGAGACTTTCGTTCTAGGAGCTACATACTCAACCTTCTTACCATTCCTTAAAGGTTTCTTCCTATGTTTTCCTTACTTTTCCTTCTATATTGTGGCATTTTCCCGCTTAGAATTCTTTCCCATCTTAAAATTTCATTTCATCCCTTATTCTTTATTTGAGGAACTTATTAGTCTTATTTCGTGTACTTCATACTATACTCAATCGTCCACTCTTTAGGCTTTATTATATGCGTGTGGACTATGACCTGTCTTACTAATTGTGGTTATTCTTCCATAACCACATCTTATTTGGAGGGATTACTTTCCCAACGCTTCTCAAACATTCTTTCCTTCATTACCTTTTTATGGATAGTCCACTCATTCTTGCTTATCACAACATCTCTTAATATGCTTCCTTGGGTTTCTTTCACCTTAGCATGCATTTTATTTACGAATTCGTCTCCTCACCTCTCGTCACCTGGTTCCATTTATTATGTCATGTATCATTTCTTAGGATTTCCTTATTTGGTAGGATTCTTACCCTTTTCTCCAGTAATTTCTTTTTCATACATCGTTGAAGACACCTAACTTTAAATGATATCCCTTGATGCTATTCTTTTATGCTTACCTTTACTCTTGAGATCTTATGGATACATTTTTCATACTCCATCCTCATTCTCACTCGTACCTCAGCATCTGTCTAGAGCTCACATCCACCTAGTTTCAAAATCCTTCGAGATGTTCACTTAACTGTCTCAAGACTTTTAATAATAAATCCAATTTTGGCCATTGATTTCTTTTAAGGTTTTTCCTTTATTCTTCTTTTCCAATGATTTGGCCTTTTCACTTCTCCCTTCTTTATCATGGCTTAAATCCATGGTTCTCTTGAATACTAGTTCTTTAACTATCTCTTTCTCTCTAGTTTTCTAGTCCAATCGTCTGGGCAATTGTATCACTCGTCCTTCATGCCCATCATATTGTCCTTCATAGAGTGTAGTCTTTACTACATCTCAGCCTTTCTTAGGGTTTTGTTTATTCTCTTTGGTTGTCTGTTGCTACTAGTTTTTTCTTTTTACTTGGTTCTCCTGGAATTATTATTTGGTTCTTCCACTCTCTCCAAACAGGTCACACTGGGACATCATGATACTTCCTTCCTTTAAAACATTTGCTAATTAAGGGTTGGTTCCTTACACTCCACATTATGTCCATTCGCCCATCAATGGTTCCTTCAAGGGTAGTTAGTCGTATGCTTCCCTCCAAAGTTTACTTTCATAGTGCATTTCTTTATGGAGCATTCAAATCCTCCTTGTTTCAAGATTTCTTAACAATTATGTGAGAGGCTTGCCTATTCCTTTCTTGGCTTGAGTTTGGTCATTAATTTGGCCTTTGGTCCTTTTAAGGATTTCTTTTATCCGTCTTTTCTCAAGTATTTTTCCTTCCCGCCTCTCTCTTCTTTATTGGAACTAAAATTATGGCTTTCCCATGTATTAGTTCGTTAACTGCCTTGCCTCCACCATTCATTTGGTCTAAGTTTCTTAGGGCAGTTGTTTCTCGAGTCCTCTTGTCCTTAACGTCCATTCACTGACCTTTTTAGGGTGTAGTCCTTTCTAACTCCCGGTCCTCCTTAGGATGTCATTTATTCTCTCTAACTATCTTATTGTAACAACTTTCTTTCTTTTGTCATGTTGGTCCGAAATTCCTATTTGGCTTCATTGCTTTTTTTTTCCAAGGTGATTCATTCCTGTAATCCCAATACATCCCGTTTGTCGTCAAATGTTTGTCTTGTTTTCTCTTGTGGTTGCTCTCCCTTCTTTGCTCCCAATATTTAGAATTTTCTTCTTTCAAGGGCGAGTTCTCTTTGTTGTATTTGTGGTTTATCGAGGTCCTACCTATAGTCCCTTTTCTTTTTCTCCCTACCATTATGCCAGAATCTTGAAGAGCTTACTCTTGGATGTAATTGAAGTTCTGAGCAGGAGTTGTATTTCTAAGGATGATATCCTTTCGGGTTTTCTATGGCTGTGAGGGCATTATTCTTGGAAAATATTGTCTTGACTCTTGGCAATGTGGGACATTTTTTTTTTCACTTCGTGTCCTATTCCCATATAGGTTAACTTGATTCCTGTCCTTACTAGGGTTGAGCACTTCTCCACGCAATGTCCCTATTGTTCATACTTGTAATTACTTGAACATAAGTGGGTCCTCCTGGTATTTTTCTAGGGAATTGTCAGTTTTGGTGCTCCTTCGCCCTTGAGTCGGGATACCTTGAGAGTTTTTCTTGTGGAGCCTTCTTCGTTAATTGATCACTCTTAGAGTCCTCCTAGATTTCTTGATTCTCTAATTTGATTTCCTTAACTTGGATGGGATTCTCCTTAGTTTCTTTGGTAGTACAGGCTTGTTTAGTCACTTTCTTTGGGGCCATCTTCCTTGAAGATCACATCCTTTAAGGGATAGGGTTTTTTTAGGAATTTGGAGTACTTCATTAATAGAGGAGTTCAGTATGTTGGGTGTTTTGGCCCTATTATAGAAATTGATGATAAAATAACTAGTGAGCTATGGGATTCTTGATAAGCATCCTCCTATGTAAGGTTATATGCCATTTGCTGCCGTTTATAGCTTCATGTTTGGCTTCCTTCATACTTTGAGTTGTGACCTCAATAGGTCCAAACACCATCCTCTTGGATACTTCCTCATTTGGCTTTTGAGAGTTCTATCATATCTCAGGCATTGGGAAGCTTCTAGGTTGTCTTCCTACGAGGACAAGGTGTTGAATAGAGTCATTCCTAGTTTTCTTGGTTCCTCTCCTGGGAGCCATCTGAAATTTTAAGATCAATCCTATTAGTTACTATATTTTTTAGTCTTGATTATGTATTTGAGGAAATGGGCTCTGATACCACTCTAGTTGTCACGCCCCAACCTGGTTTGGTCAGATCCCGGTGATCAACCCATCACTCTTCCGGATTATTAAAGGGTTTCCCCTTATTATAGACCGTGAAGAGTAAGGCATCCTATAAACCTGCACATTTTCCTGGAATAACATAAATCAAAACTATATAATATATTAAATTTATCATACCTGTCTCACAGGCGTCGTAGTTAATGGTCTTTAAGGGTAGGCTTTCTGGAATTTCCTAAAAGGGTATAAGAGAAGGGGTGAGTACGACTACTCAGTGAATGGGTTTTCAAAATTTAACATTTAGGGAAAAGATTTGTATTGGAGTGTGCTAGACTCCTTTCTTTCAAAAATCCTTTCATTTCAAATCTTGGGTTTTACCACCATTTCTTATTAATCACGGTGTGTCATCACCCAACACACATCCTTCATCATGAAGGTCAAACACACATTCACAGGCCAATACGTCCACTGAACCCACTTGTGGCGTCGGAGCGACTTTACCAGCCACCTAGATAGAAGTATGTCCACTTCTACCTTAAGAATGAGTGGATATTCACAACATTCGACCCTGAATCCCGAAATCAATTCTCTGTGTCTATATGAGGACAAAGACCTCATCCCATCCCCACCCCGGTCTCATGTGCTTAGTGCTACTCCAAATTTCGCACGGTCACCTGGTACGACAAACTGCCCTTATACCTACCAGGTCATCCAATGCCCTTAGGATGCATCACTACCCCTCTTGGGCGTCTTGATGGTCCCATAATCACAGTGCATGCACAATCAGTATTTTCTTATCATGCCATATAATTTGTGGTGCCACTGGTCCAACGGCCACGACCTTCAACTCAATCCGCAGTTGTTTATCTTGACCGGTCTGTCGACCTGTAATGTCGCATTGCCGCTAGTTGACTGAGTATGTCCGTCCTATCTTTGTACCATGGCCAAACAATTCCTTTATTTAAAGTTTTATGGCATATAACTCATGTTTGTTTACGAGCTCCTGCTCATGCCAACTGGCCTTGGGCCCACTGTACGAGATTTTCAAAATCGGGCATATTAGCCCCAAAGTTCCAAAACTGAGGCCATCGATCTATAAGAGCTATTCGAGCTCCCGTCAATAAGGTCTCCCAAATCGTTTAAGCATTGGCACACAGTCAGGGGAGAGAACTTTCGACAAAAATATGTTTTCAACTGTCCATCATACCGACCGAGTATGAGAACATCTCCGCTCATAACCGATGAACGGGTTTTCGACTTCCTTCAAGGAAGTTTCATCATACCAACCAGGTATGATCTACTTACAACCCGTAAGTAGTTTTTTTCTGCATGATTTTCACATCACTTCTCTAAGTTGTGATGCTTAAAATTTCACTAAATAGTGGGCTTTTCAATTTGAGGTACTTATCATCCCCAACTAGGTATGATATAAAATCCCACTCACTCGTTAATACAGTGAATTCCATTAGACCAGTTCTTTGTATTAACGTGAGCTTGTCCTTACTGGAGCTCCCAGTACTTCATGTTCCTACACGATATGAACATCTCGGTTCATTATCCTTCGACCTAATAGCATTCATTCATTCCAAATGAATGAGAAAACCAAACTTTCATTTATTTTCAATTAGGTCCCTAAAATTATTTCTCTTTAACTTTAAGTCCCTAATGCCGATTTTTCCTCAAATTGAATCCTGAAACTATTAAAATTTATCATAGGACCTCAATTTATTCCATTTCACAAAAATGGGTTTAATTTCCCAAATTTCCAATTTGGTCCCCTAATTTTTTCAAAATTACCATTTTGCCTTTCCTTTACAAGAATGGTAAGTTTCACCCCAAAATTTTTTATAAAATTGCATCTTGGTCCTTCGAATTTTTTAAAATCCCCAATTTTCCCCCTAATTTCAACTCCTTAACACTGCCTATCAAACACTTCTAATTGTTGAAATTGAGTTTTTACATGTTTATACGATTCCATAGCACTTTGAATTGTAAGTTTTAACACCGGAACAAGCTCAAATAGAGCTTTGCCGAAAAATGGAATGTAGAGGGAAAAAACTTCGATTACTCACCGTCGGAGGCACCACGGTTCGAGCTTTTGATCTGGCAGATAGCTCTCATCCCGAGGTTCATCATAGAATTAAGAATTGCATCAATTGATGCCGAATTGAGTTAGAATTTCATCATCAAACTTTTGTTGGTTCTTTCTTTAGCACCAGCCGAAAATTGTAGAGGGGAGCTGAATTAGCTTAACTTTCAGTCCTAATTCGGCCGTGGGAGAGCTGAGGAAGTGTTGGGAGGGCTTGGTTTGGCCTGAGGAGGGCTCGAAATGGCCAATTTCAGCTTGACCAAAATAGTGCAGCTTCGGTCTGCTGGAGATGCTTCATTGTTCCATCATGCCGACGCTTCTCTGGCGACCCTCGGAGCAAATGAAGACTATAGTCATGTAGATGACTTCTCCCCGGTTCTAAAGAACCCAACCTCACGTTGTTTTGCTCAGAAATGGCCCTATATTGGAGCTCTAGTTCGAGCTTTGCCAGAAAACTAAGCAATTGAGAGAGAGTGAACTTTTCAGGTTGGAGAGGATGAATGTGGAGGGGGTCTTTATATAGGAAGCAATGGAGACGTTTCTTTTTCGCTGGCACTGCTTCAATTTTCTGGTGAGTGAAAAGTGCCGTCATCTGGAGGAAAAAGATGACACTGTTCCGAACCGGACGAGACCGGTCTAAACCGGGTTCGAAGCTTAAACCGGCCGGTTCACCCCTAATTTGACCGAATTTTTCAAATCTAAAAATTTCTAAATTCATTTTCTATCCAATGGTGGCTTCAAATCTCAAATTTGAATTCTTTAAGCCACATAGAAAAATGAATTTATAATCCGGTTCAATTGTGGTTCAAACTAGTCCAAACCTGTTCAATCCGGTTCAGATCCCGTTCACCTGAACTAGTTTAGTTTTCATCTCCCATTCATTCTCATGTCCATTCCCATGAGTTTTGGGACTCTTTAGGTCACTCGGGATCCATTAATTTCCCGATTTACCATCTCTCTATATGTTTCGGTTCATAAACCAACTCGATTCTTAAACCGGTTTAATCTGGTTCGGATCCGGTTCACTCGAATCAGTCAGATTTTTCTCTCCCACTTTGTTCTAAGGTTCCTTCCGAAGGTTTATAAATCTCTTTGGGTCACAAGGGATCCATGAATTTCCCGGTTTGCCCTTTCTTTATCGGTTCCGATTCATGAATCAACTTGGTTCATAAATCGGTTCAATCTAGTTGGATCCGATTCATCTAAACCGGTCTAGTTTTTCTCTTCCAATTTGTCTTAAGGTTCTTTTCCAAGGTTTTATGAACCCTTTGGATCATCCAGGGGTTGTAAATTTCCAAATTGCCCATTTCTTGATAATTGAGTTTATGAACCGATTTTGTTTTTCTCACTTAGTTTGACCGGTTCTTTTCCCGATGTTCCTTAGTTCAAAAGGGCGGGGTTCACATCCCAAATGCCAATTTTCCCTCAAATTGAGTGTCGAAACTTTAGAATTTACCTTAGGACCTCAATTTATTCCAAATCACATAAAGGGGTTCAAGTTTCCAAAATTTCTAGTTTGGTCCCCGTACTTTTCCAAAATTACAATTTTGCCCCTACTTTACAAAAATGGTATGTTTTGCCCCAAAAATTCCAAAAATTGCCCAATTGGCCCTCATTTTATGAAATTGCACTTTAGTCCCTCGAATTTTCAAAATTCCTAATTTCCCCCCAATTTTAACTTTCTAACTCAGCCGAATTTGATTTCACAAAATTGACCAATCAAATGAGTTTAATTGTTGAAATTGAAGTTAGATTGGAGTTCCAACACCTTCATACGATTCAATTGCACTTTGAATCGCATGGTTTGATGCTATAATGAGCTGAAATAGAGCTTCACCGAAAAACTGAATGTATAGAGAGAAAGCTTCGAAAGCTTACCTTCAGGGGCGCGACGGTCCGAGCTTTCAATCTTGGCAGATAGCTCTCGTCCTGAGGTTCCTCCTAGGATCAATAATTATATCAATTGATGCCGAATTGAGTGAGAATTTAGTCATTGAAAATCTGTCAATTCTCTCTCTAGCACCAATAGGAATTTATAGAGGGTAGCCAAATTGGCTTACCTTTCTGCTCTGATTCGATTGTAGGAGGGTTGAAGAGGTGTTGGGAGAGATTGGTTTGGCATGAGGAGGGCTAGAATTAGCTGATTTTAGCTTGGTTGAAATAGGGCAGCTTCAGTTCGCCGAAGCTGCTTTACTATTCTATCACGTCGGCGTTTCTCCTACGACCATTGGAGCAAATGGAGACTACAGGCGTGTAGCTGACTTCTCACCGAATCCAAAGAACTTGACCATGCCTTCTTTGGCTCAGAAAAATGCCCAAGATGTAGCTCTGGTTCGAGTATCACTAAAAAAATGGTGCAGTAGGGATAGAGTGGAGATTTCATGTGTGAGGAGGATGAATGAGGAGGGGCTCTTTATATAGGAAGGTCGGGGACTTCTTAGCTCTCCGATTGGTGCCTTAATGGTGATCATTCATTGCCTGAAACTCCCAATCGGTGCTGCTCGATTTTTCGACGAGTGAATAGTGCTGTCATATGAATGAAGAAGACAACATTGTTCCAAACATGATCGGACTGGTACGAACCGAGTTCAAAGCTTAAATTGATCGATTTAGACCGATTTTATATCACCCTTCAATTCGAATTAGCAAAAGCAATGTCTCCTTGCATAATATGGATTCCAAACATTCATGATCTAGATGTGAATGAGTCGAATTACTTATCCCTCGGTCTATTAGTGAACTATCTCTCCATGGATTGTGAAAGCTGTTCCACTAAAAATATTCTTGTTATTGTTTCTACTCATATTCCCAAAAAAGTGGATCCGGCTCTAATAGCGCCGAATAAATTAAATACATGCATTAAGATATGAAGGCTTCTTATTCCACAACAACGAAAGCACTTTTTCACCCTTTCATATAATAGGGGATTTCACTTTGATGGGCCATGCATGCATTAAGCACGTTTGATGGGCCAATTTGATGAAATCAAATTCGACTGTGTTAAAAAGTTGGAATTGGGGGAAAATTGGGGATTTTCGAAATTCAAAGGATCAAAATGAAATTTTATGAAATTGAGGATGAATTGGGCATGAAAATAATATTGGAGGACCAATTAAGGAATTTTGAAAATTTTGGGGCAAAATTTACCATTTTTGTAAAGGAAGGGCAAAATGGTAATTTTGGAAAAGTTGGGGGACCAAATTGGAAATTTGGGAAATTAAACCCCTTTTTGTGAAATGGAATAAATTGAGGTCCTATGATAAATTTTAGAAGTTTTAGGACTCAATTTGAGGAAAAACTGGCATTTGGGACTTAAAGTTAAAGAGAAATAACTTTAGGGACCTAATTGCAAATAAATGAAAGTTTGACTTTTTCATTCATTTGGAATGAATGAAGGTGATTAGGCCGAAGGATAATGAACCAAGATGTTCATATCATGTAGGAACATGAAGTACCGGGAACGCCAGCAAGGACAAGCTCGCGTGAATACCAAGAATCAGTCTAGTGGAATTCACGGCATTAACGGGTGAGTGGGTTTACTAACATCATACCTGGTCGGGATGATGAGCGCAACTTAAAATTTTTAAACCACTTACCGGTTGTGAGTGGAAATTTTATACCCGGTTGGGAATGATAAGTACCTCGGAATGAAAACCCACTATTTAATGGTATTTTAAACATCACTAACTAGAGGAAGTGATGTGAAAATCATGCGGAAAAACTACTTACCGGTTGTAAGTAGATCATACCCGGTTGGTATGATGAGACTTCCTCGAAGGAAGTTGAAAACCCGTTCATCGGTTATGAATGGAGGTGTCCTTATACCGGGCGGTATAATGGATAGAGAAAACATATGTTTTATTGGAAGTACTCTCCCCTAACTGTGTGCCAATGCTTAAACAATTTGGGAGACCTTCTCGACAGGAGCTCGAATATCTCTAATAGGCCGGGGGCCTTGGTTTTGGAACTTGGGGCTAAATGCCCGATTTTGAAAATCTCGTTTAATGGGCCCAAGGCCAATTGGCACGAGCAGAAGCTCGTTAACGAACATGATATATGTCCCATAAAATTTAATAAGTGAATTGTTTGGCCATGGTACTAAGATAGGACCGACATGCTCAGTCAACTAGCGGCACTGCGACATGACAGGTCAACGGACCAGTCAAGACAAACAATTGCTGGTTGAGTTGAGAGTCGGGGCCGTTGGACCAGTGGCACCACAGATTACCTGGCAATATGAGAAAACATTGTTTGTGCATGCACTGTGAGTACGGGATCATCAAGACACCCATGAGGGGTAGTGATGCCTAAGGGCACTGGACGACGTGGTGGCTATAAGGGCAGTTTGTCGTTCCAGGTGTTTGTGCAAAATCTGGAGTAGCACCAAGTGCATGAGACTCGAGTGGGGACAAGATGAGGTCTTTGTCCTCATACGGACACGAAGAAGTAATTTTGGGATTGTGGGTTGGATGTCGCGTACATCTACTCATTCCCAGGGTAGAAGTAGTCGTGCTTCTATCCGAGTGGCAGGAAAAGTCGCTCCGAAGCGACTAGCGGGTTTAGTAGTGATACTGACTTGCGAATATGTGTAAGCTTCATGATGAAGGATGTGTGTTGGGTGATGACACACCGGTAACTAAGAAATGGTGTAAAAACCCAAATTTTTAAATGAAGGAATTTTTGAAAAAGAAAGGAGTCTAGCACACTCCATATAATTGTTTTTTTAGTTAAAAGATTTGAATCCCATTCACTGAGTAGTCGTACTCACCCATTCCCTTATATCCCTTTTAGTAAATCCCGGAAAGCCTACCCTTAAAGACCGTCAAATAAGATGCATGTAAGACAGGTATGTAAAGTTTTAAATTTCATGCAGTTTTGATTATGCTATTCCAGGAAAATGTGCAGGTTAAAGGAAGCCTTACTATTTACGGTATATAATAAGCGGAAACCCTTTTAATAAACCATGAGAGTGGCGGGTTGATCACAGGGATCCGACCAAACCGGGTCGGGGCATGACATGCCTATTCCTAATCCTAAATGGAATGTAATGACATAGGGATTCATATGTAAACATAGTATCCATATAGATACGCTCGAATGCCCCCCTCTCATAATGAGAATGTATATAACCCTATTTTGGTCCGGTATGGAATGAACTTATAATCATGGAATTGACTCAATCATCAGATTATAGATTATAAGTTCATAACCATAGCCCATTCCTATTTTGGGCGGAAAAGATCTACTAATTCTTTGATTCCAGTTAGTAAGAGGGATCTTTAATTAAGAAATAGATTCTAGAAGCTAAAAAGGGTATCCTGAGCAATTGCAATAATCGGGTTCATTGAGATTACTGGTATAGTAGATGTTATCACACAAACAATCATACTCAATTCAACCGAGTTTTTCAAAATAAAAAATTTCTAAATTCATCCTCTATCCAATGGTGGCCTCAATTTTCCAATTTGAATTTTCTATGCCACCTAGAAAAATGAATTTAGCATTCGGTTCAATAGTGGTTCAAACCATCCAAACCAGTTCAACGCAATTCAGATCCAATTCACTTGAACCGGTTTTGTAAACACCGCACTTTTGAGTTAAGGAAAATCGGGCAAATAACCAGTCAAACCAAGTAAGAAAACCGAGAAGGTTTACAAACCCGATCATTTGGGAACAAGCAATTTGGAAATTTACAACTTTCGAGTGATCCAAAGGGTTTATTAAACCTTGGAAAAGAAACTTAACACAAATTAGAAGAGAAAATCCAAATTTATTCAGGTGAATGAGAGTTCATGAAAACTCTAAAATTAACTGTGCTTGCCTAAGAGTAGTGTGAGGATGGGTGACCTCCTGGGAATTATGATTTTTTTGTAACCCGAAATTTCGGTACAAAAATTTTATGCGAAGCATACGACTTATCATAAATGGCCATAAATTAATATATATTTAATTATTGTAATTAATACTAATAATTTAATACCCAAATTAAATTATTAGAATTAATACAAATAATTTAATACTGAAATTAAATTATTGGAATTAATACAAATAATTTAATACTGAAATTAAATTATTGGAATTAATACCAATAATTAATGATAATATTAATACTAGTAATAAATATCGCCCATTTAATACACGGTTTTTACGCCTATATAAAAAGGTCATCCCCATTTCATTTTCCTTACACCTGAACACTTCTCTCTCTCTCTCTCTACTGCTCCATTTCCCGATAAAGTTCGAACCAGAGTTTCGACTTGAACAAAGGTCGGGCTCTTTAGAACCGGGGAGAAGACAGCTATCTGATAGCAAACTCCAGTCAATACGAGAATCGTTGGAGAAGCGCCGACAAGATGGAATAGTGAAGCAACTCCGACGGACCAAAGCTGCCCTATTTTGGCCAAGCTGAAATCGGCCATTTCAAGCCCTCCTCAGGCCAAACCAAGCCCTCCCAACACTTCTTCAACCTTTCCACGGCTGAATTAGGACCAAAAGGTAAGCCAATTCGACTCCCCTTTACAATTTTCAATCGGTGCTAGAGGGAGAGTCGACCGAATTTCAATGACGAAATTCGAATCCAATTCCGCATCAATTTATGCAAATTCTTGATTCTAGGATGAACCTCAGGACGAGACCTATCTGCCCAGATTGAAAGCTCGGACCGCCGTGCCTTCACCAGTGAGTAATCGAAGCTTTCTCTCTCTAAAGTCTGTTTTCCGGCGAAGCTCCATTTCAGCTCGTTCCGATGTTAAAATCTGTAATTCAAAGTTTCTTAGAATCATATGGACATGCAAGAACTCAATTTCAACTCCAATTTTAATAATTAGAAGTGTTTGATCGGTCAATTTGATGAAATCAAATTCGGTAGTGTTGAAGAGTTGAAATTGGGAGAAAATTTGGGGATTTTCGAAATTCAAAGGGCCAAAATACAATTTTATGAAATTGAGGCTCAATTGGGTATGAAAATAATGTTGGAGGACCAATTAAGGAATTTTGGAATTTTTGGGGCAAAATTTACCATTTTTGTAAAAGAAGGGCAAAATGGTAATTTTGGAAAAATTGGGGGACCAAATTGGAAATTTGGAAAATTAAACCCCTTTTTGGTGAAATTGAATAAATTGAGGTCCCAGGATAAATTTTAAAAGTTACGGGACTCAATTTGAGGAAAAACCGACATTAGAGACTTAAAGTTAAAGAGAAATAACTTTAGGGACCTAATTGCAAATAACTAAAAGTTTAGGTTTTCTCATTCATTGGAAATGAATAAAGGCTGTTATGCCGAGTAATAATGAAGAAGGTTGTTCATATCATGCAAGAATACGAAATACCGGGAACGCCAGCAAGGACAAGCTCGCGTGAATACAAAGAACCAGTCTATTGGAATTCACGGCGTTAACGGGTGAGTGGGTTTACTAACATCATACCCGATTGAGATGATGAGCACAACTTAAAATTTAAAAACCACTTACCGGTTGTGAGTGGAAATTTTATATCATACCCGATTGGGAATGATAAGTACCTCGGTATGAAAACCCACTATTAAGTGGTATTTTAAACATCACTACTTAGAGGAAGTGATGTGAAAATCATGTGGAAAAACTACTTACTGACTGTAAGTATATCATACCTGGTTGGTATGATGAGACTTACTCGATGGAAGTTGAAAACCCGTTCATTGGTTATGAATGGAGGTGTCCTTATACCCAAGCGGTATAATGGATAGATAAAACATATATTTTATTGGAAGTTCTCTCCCCTGATTGTGTGCCAATGCTTAAACAATTTGGGAGACCTTCTCGACGGGAGCTCGAATGGCTCTAATAGGCTGGGGGCCTCGGTTTTGGAACTTGGGGGCTAAATGCCCAATTTTGAAAATCTCGTACAATGGGCCCAAGGCCAGTTGGCACGAGCAGGAGCTCGTAAACGAACATGATATATGTGCCATAAAACTTAATAAGTGAATTGTTTGGCCATGGTACCAAGATAGGACCGACATGCTCAGTCAACTAGTGGTAGTGTGACATGACAGGTCGACAGACCAGTCAAGACAAATAACTGCGAGTTGAGTTGGGAGTCAGGGCCGTTGGACCAGTGGCACCACAGATTACATGGCAATATGAGAAAACATTGTTTGTGCATGCACTATGAGTACGGGATCATCAAGACGCCCATGAGGGGTAGTGATGCGTCCTAAGGGCACTAGATGACCTGGTGGCTATAAGGGTAGTTCGTCGTTCCAAGTGTGTGTGCGAAATCTGGAGTAGCACCAAGCACATGAGACCGGGGTGGCGACGGGATGAGGTCTTTGTCCTCATACGGACACGAAGAAGTGATTTCGGGATTGTGGATCAAATGTCGTGTACATCCACTCATTCCCAGGGTAGAAGTGGTCGTACTTCTATCCGGGTGGCAGGAAAAGTCACTCTGAAGCCACTAGCAGGTTCAATAGTGATACTGACTTGCGAATGTGTGTAACCTTCATGATGAAGTATGGGTGTTGGGTGATGACACACTTGTAACTAAGAAATAATGGAAAAATCCAAATTTTTAAATGAAGTGATTTTTGAAAAGAGAGGAATCTGGCACACTCCATATAAATATTTTTGTTAAAAGTTAAAAGTAGACTTTTAAAAACCCATTCACTGAGTAGTCGTACTCATCCCCTCCCTTATATCCCTTTCAGGAAATCCCGGAAAGCCTACTCTGAAAGACAATTAACTAAGATGCTTGTAAGACAGGTATGTAAAGTTTTAAATTTCATGCAATTTTGATTATGCTATTCCAGGAAATGGTGCAAGTTTAAAGGACGCCTTACTTTTTACGGATTATAATAAGGCGAAACCCTTTAATAAACCGAGAGAGTGGGGGGTTGTTCATGGGGATCCAACCAATCCGGGTCGGGGCATGACAACTAGAGTGGTATCAGAGCTTATTTCCTCGAATACATAATCAAGAATATAAAATATTGTAACTAATAGGATTTATCCTAAAATTTTCAGATGGCCCCAGGAGAGGAACCAAGAAAACTAGGAATGGCTCTACTCAACACCTTATCTTCGTAGGAAGACAACCCTAGAAGCTTTCCAAATGCCTAAAGCATGGCAGGAATCTCAAAAGAGCAAATGAGGAAGTATCCCAGAGAATGGTGACAGGACCTATTGAGGTCACAACTCTAAGTATAAAGGAAGCCAAGCGTGAAGCCATAAAAGGGGGCATATAACCTTACATAGGAGGATGCTTATCAAGAATCTCGTAGCTCCCTAGTTATTTGGTGACCATTTTCTGTAATAGGGCCAAAATCCCCAACATATTGTACTACTCTATTAATGAAGTACTCCAAATTCTTAAAAACCCTGTCCCTCAAATGATGTGATCTTCAAGGAAGACTCCAAAAAGAAAAAAAAAACTCTCACTGTATCCAAACTTAAGGACGAAATAGCACCAAAACTAGCAATTCCCAAGAAAACGCAAGGAGGAACCACTTATGTTCATGTAATTACAAGCATGAATGATAGGGACACTGCATGGAGAAGTGCCCAACACTACAAAGGACAAGAATCAAGTTAACCTAGAGGAGAATAGGACACGAAGTGAAAAAACTATCCCACATCACCAGGAGTCAGGACAATATTTTCCAAGAATAAACACCCCACAACTATAGGAAATCCGAAAGGATACTATCCCAAGAAACGTGACTCCATTTGCAACCACAGATAAGAGGAAACTCTTCAAAATCTTAGCAAAGTGGTAAGAAGGAAAAAGGGGTAAAGGTAGGACCTCAATAAAACCACAAACGGAACAAAGGATAGCTGAAGAGAATTCCCCCTTTAAGAAGAAAATCCAAACAATTTAGGAGCAAAGAAAGGAGTGCATCCACAAGAGAAGACAAGACAAACATTTGATGACAAACGGGACGTATTGGGATTACAGGAATAAATCACCTTAGAAAAAGCAACTATGCCAAATAGGAAGTTCGGACCAACAGGACAAGAGAAAGCAAGTCGTTACAACAAGATAGTCAGAGTGAACAAATGACACCCTGAGGAAGACCGGGAAGTAGAAGGGGCTACACCTTAAAAAGGTCAGTGAGATGGATGTTAAGGGCAAGAGTACTCGAGAAAAAACTACCCTAAGAAAGTTAGACCAAAGGAATGGTGGAGGCGAGACAATTAACAAACTAATACACGGGAAAACCATAATTTGAGTTCCAACAAAGAAGAGAGGGGCGAAAAGGCCAAATACTTGGGAAAAGAACGATGAAAGAAATCCTTAACAGGACCAAATGCCAAATTAACCAAGAAAAAAAATAGGCAAGCCTCTCACATAATTATCAAGAAATCATGAAACAAGGAAGATTTGAATGCTTCATAAAGAAATACGCTATGAAAGTAAACTTTAAAGGGATGAATACGACTAACTATCGTTGAAGGAATTTTGATGGGCGGATGGACATAATGTGGAGTGCAAGGAACCAACCCTTAATTGGGAAATGTTTCAAAGGAAGGAAGTATTGTGATGGCCTAGTGTGACCTACTTGGAGAGAGTAGGAGAACCAAACAATAATTTCAGGATGAACAAGAGATTTTGAAACAAGAAGGATGTGAACCCTCCTTAAACGAAAATAAGTTAACAGGTTAGCATCAAAAAGATGTTGTGACAAGTATGAATGAGTGGACAACCCATACTAAGGTAATAAAGTAAAGAATGTTCGAGAAAAATTGGGAAAGTAAGTCCTCCAAATAAGATATGGCTAAGGAGGAATAACCGCAATTGGTCAAACTGGTCATAGTCCACATGCGCATATGAAGCTTAAAGAGTGGACGATCGAGCATAGGGTGGAATGCACGAAATAAAACCAATAATTGGAAGTATCCCATCTAAGGAATAAGGGATAAAACAAAAGTTGTGGATAGAGAAGGATCCAAAGCAAACAGATGCCCTAACATAGATAATGGTGTGAAGAAAGGGAGAAAGAACCATACAATGAATGTAAGGAGGTTGAGCATGTAACTCCAAAGATGAAAATCTCTATCGTAAGGGACATAGTAGAGAACAAAACCGGAAGGAGGGAACCTTCCCAAGCAAAGTAATCGACACATAGATTGAAAGAAATTATTGTAGAATGAAGAATCATGAAGTGATTATGAGTAAGTAAAAGTGGATTAAGGAAAAAGGAAAAACCCTTGAATAAGGAATGCCAAGGATTTAAGAAGGAAAGTATCCTAGTTTGTTGGTAAACTATTGGGAAACCAAATAATTGGCACAAGAAAAACCCAATAAAGAAGTTGGGAAAGGACAAGTGCGTAAGGAAAACCGACACGGTTATGTAAGACATGTTGTCAAGATATGAATGATAATTTGGTAACAGTAAAGGTAGTTGAGGAATACTACCCAATTAAAGGAGGGATAAAATTATATAGTCCCTGGAAGGCTGGAAAGTTGGAAACAACCCTAAAAGAGGTGTTGTAGGAGTCTGATCAACCGAGACAAGTTCAGAACTATGTCATGTAAGTAAGGGACATATAAGCACCAACAATCTTGAGTAAAATGTAACTCGAGTAAGAAGGAGTCAGTTTGTAAACATAACAAGTTCACACATAAATTTGACCGAAGTTGTAATCAATGACGGATGAAGGATGGGTCAAATTGGAACGAAAGAATAATAACACAAAAACCTGTGAAAACAAGTATGTAATGCCCGAAAGAACGTCGAGCTAGGGGTTTCAATGATGAAGAGAATAACTAGAAAAAGGAAAGATTGGACACCTTGGAACTCCCAATCCTAAAATGTTGAGTAAAATCCCCAAAAGGAAGAACCTTATCCTAATTAATGGGAGATGCGAACCTAAGAATATACATTAGGATTAATGAGCCATACAAACCTCGTTATTATAACACCATGGAAGTAGTAAGCATGATAATTAAAAGAAATTCCTTAGATGAATGATTACGGGGACTAAGTGAAAGAGCAATCGAAGTGTTAGCATGTCAAGAAAACCCGAGTTAACATTAAAGGAAATTATTTCCGATGTGGAATATATTGGCTAAGTTTTGGGGACAAAACTCCTAAAAGGAGGGGAGAGTTGTAAACCCCTCACTTTTGAGTTAAGGAAAATCGGGAAAAGAACTAGTCAAACCATGTAAGAAAACCGAGAGGGTTTATAAACCCGATCATTTGGGAACAAGCAATTTGGAAATTTACAACTTCTGAGTGATCCAAATGGTTTATTAAACCTTGGAAAAGTAACTTAACACCAATTAAAAGAGAAAAACCAAATTGATTCAGGTGAATGAGAACTCTAAAGTTGACCGTGCTTGTCTAAGAGTAGTGTGAGGATGGGTGACCTCCTGGGAAGTATGATTTTTTTTGTAACCCGAAATTTTGGTCAAAAATTTTTATGTATGGCTTATCATAAATATCCATAAATTAATATATATATTTAATTATTGTAATTAATACCAATAATTTAATACCTAAATTAAATTATTAGAATTAATACAAATAATTTAATACATAAATTAAATTATTGGAATTAATACAAATAATTTATGGCAATATTAATACTAATAATAAATCTCGCTCATTTAATACATGGGATTTATGCCTATATAAAAAGGTCATCCCCATTTCATTTTTCTCACACCTGAACACTTCTCTCTCTCTACTGCTCCATTTCCCAGTAAAGCTCGAACCAGAGCTTCGACTTGAATAAAGGTCGGGCTCTTTAGAATTAGGGAGAAGACAACTATCTGATAGTAAACTCCAGTCAATCCGAGAATCGTTGGTGAAGCACCGACAAGATGGAATAGTGAAGCAACTCCGGCGGACCGAAGCTGCCCTATTTCGGCCAAGCTAAAATCAGCCATTTCAAGCCCTCCTCAGGCCAAACCAAGCCCTCCCAACACTTCCTCAGCCTTTCCACGGCCGAATTAGGACCGAAAGGTAAGCCAATTCGGCACCCCTTTACAATTTTCAATCGGTGCTAGAGAGAGTGTCGACCAAATTTCAATGACGAAATTCTAATCTAATTCTGCATCAATTGATGCAATTCTTGATTCTAGGATGAACCTCAGGATGAGACCTATCTGCCCAGATCGAAAGCTCGGACCGTCGTGCCTTCACCGGTGAGTAATCGAAGCTTTTTCTCTCTAAAGTCTATTTTCTGGCGAAGCTCCGTTTGAGCTCGTTCCGGCGTTAAAATCTGTGATTCAAAGTTTCTTAGAATCTTATGGACATGCAAGAACTCAATTTCAACTCCAATTTCAATAATTCAAGGTGTTTGATCGGTCAATTTGATAAAATCAAATTCGGTAGTGTTGAAGAGTTGAAATTGGGGGAAAATTTAGGGATTTTCGAAATTCAAAGGGCTAAAATACAATTTTATGAAATTGAGGGTCAATTAGGCATGAAAATAATGTTGGAGGACCAATTAAGGAATTTTGGAATTTTTGGGGCAAAACTTACCATTTTTGTAAAAGAAGGGCAAAATGGTAATTTTGGAAAAATTGGGGGACCAAATTGGAAAATTGGGAAATTAAACCCCTTTTGGGTGAAATTGAATAAATTGCATTCCTAGGATAAATTTTAAAAGTTATGGGACTCAATTTGAGGAAAAACTGACATTAGGGACTTAAAGTTAAAGAGAAATAACTTTAGGGACCTAATTGCAAATAACTAAAAGTTTTTGTTTTCTCATTCATTGGAAATGAATGAAGGCTGTTATGTCGAGTAATAATGAACAAGGTTGTTTATATCGTGTAGGAATGTGAAATACAGGGAATGCCAGCAAGGTCAAGCTCGCGTGAATACAAAGAACTAGTCTAGTGAAATTCACGGTATTAACGAGTGAGTGGGTTTACTAACATCATACCCGGTTGGGATGATGAACACAACTTAAAATTTAAAAACCACTTACCGGTTGTGAGTGGAAATTTTATATCATACCAGGTTGGGAATGATAAGTACCTCAGTGTGAAAACCCACTATTAAGTGGTATTGTAATCATCACTACTTAAAGGAATTGATGTGAAAATCATGTGGAAAAACTACTTACCGATTCTAAGTAGATCATACCCGGTTGGTATGATGAGACTTCCTCGATGGAAGTTGAAAACCCGTTCATTGGTTATGAACGGAGGTGTCCTTATACCCAGGCGGTATAATGGATAGAAAAAACATATGTTTTGTCAAAAGTGCTCTCCCCTGACTGTGTGCCAATGCTTAAACAATTTGGGAGACCTTCTCGATGGGAGCTCGAATAGCTCTAATAGGCCGGGGGCCTCGATTTTGGAACTTGGGGGCTAAATGCCCAATTTTGAAAATCTCGTACAGTGGGCCCAAGGCCAGTTGGCACGAGCAGGAGCTCGTAAACGAACATGATATATGTGCCATAAAACTTAATAAGTGAATTGTTTGGCCATGGTACCATGATAGGACCAACATGCTCAGTCAACTAGCGGTAGTGCAACATGACAGGTCGACGAACCAGTCAAGACAAACAACTGCGGGTTGAGTTGAGAGTCGGGGCCGTTGGACCAGTGGCACCACATATTACATGGCAATATGAGAAAACATTGTTTGTGCATGCACTATGAGTACGGGATCATCAAGACGCCCATGAGGGGTAGTGATGCATCCTAAGGGTACTGAACGACCTTGTGGCTATAAGAGCAGTTCGTCGTTCCAGGTGTCTGTGCGAAATCTGGAGTAGCACCAAGTGCATTAGACCGGGGTGGGGATGGGATGAGGTCTCTGTCCTCATACGGATATGAAGAAGTGATTTCAGGATTGTGGGTCAGATGTCTTGTACATCCACTCATTCCCAGGGTAGAAGTGGTGGTACTTCTATCCGGGTGGCAGGAAAAGTCGCTTCGAAGCCACTTGCGGGTTCAATAGTGATACTGACTTGCGAATGTGTGTAACCTTCATGATAAAGTATGTGGGTTGGATGATGACACACTTGTAACTAAGAAATAATGGAAAAACCCAAATTTTTAAATGAAGGGATTTTTTAAAAGAGAGAAGTTTGGCACACTCTATATAAATGTTTTTCTTAAAAGTTAAAAGTAGACCTTTAAAAACCCATTCACTTGCGTACTCATCCCCTCCCTTATATCCCTTTAAGGAAATCCCGGAAAGCCTACCCTGAAAGACAATCAACTAAGATGCCTGTAAGACATGTATGTAAAGTTTTAAATTTCATGCAGTTTTGATTATGCTATTCTAGGAAATGGTGCAGGTTTAAAGGACACTTTACTCTTTACGGATTATAATAAGGGGAAACCCTTTAATAAACCGGGAGAGTGGCGGGTTGTTCATGGGGATCTGACCAATCCGGGTTGGGGCGTGACAGGTTTGGTTTTCATCTCTAATTCATCCTAAAGTCCTTTTTCATGACTTTTGTGACACTTTAGGTCACTCGGGATTCATAAATATCTCGATTTGCCCTTTCTCTATCGTTTCTGGTTTGTAAACCGACTCAGTTTTCTCTTTGGAAATGACCGGTTCTTTCCCTGGTTTTCTTATTATCAAAGGATGAGGTTTACATATTAGGTCTACGATACCATGTACTTTTTTATTTACTCCATCATTCATCACCATGCCCTTCCACACAGCAAGACATGTTGATATATCATTCTCTATGATTTTCCATTCTTTACATACATTTGTATTGAGGTATTTATTTATAACCATTTTGTTCTTCTTCATTACAACTTATTACTTTATAAGTCGTTCTTTTTTAAGACTTTTATTTCACTAGACTTCTTTTTTTACTTTATAAGTCTATTTCTTTAGAAAATTTTATCTCGGTCATATGTGACCAACTTTCCTTTAATGCCCTCCCGAGGAATTTCCCACTTTAGGAAGTAATTTCATTGGTATTTGAGGATTTCACTCGTTCGAATTTGTCATTGGCTGCATCCATTAATCTAGATCAAGGTACTCTATGCGTATTGCATGAGTGTTTGGTTTATTAAACCTTTGTCTCACATTTCCTAGAACCTCTTATTTTAGGCTCATGCTCCAGATCTGTTATATCATATCAATTTGGTTAGGCTCTTATAAGTTTTCCACAAAATACCTACGATTATCATTTGTAGTCAAGCAAGTATTTTATTACTTGAAATAAAATTTCCCTTCATGGGTTTCATTTAGTATAAAATTTTGGTACTTCAAATGAAAGTACTTAAATTTATGGCATTCCATATGTAAAAGTTTATGGTAATGTACTTATATTTCTTTCTATTTCCTTCGGTTGCTTTGTCGAGTAACATTAATAAGGTTTCTTGTATATCTTTTTAGCTTTCCAAACTTTTGATGAATCCTTTAAAAGGATATTTTTCGATTTCTCCCTGAAATCCACATATCACATTCTTAATAACACTCATGTTAGTCTTGTGGATGTCTTTCCACTATAGATTTCTTGACATCCCTTGGTAGGTATTCAATCAAGGCCTATTCCTTGAGGTCACTTCCATACTATAGTCATAAACCTAGCACTCATTTCAATAAAGGTATTTCTGGTAGAAGGTTAAGGGTATTGGGTATTTTTTTATTAGTTTTAGGTTATATAGTCTTGATAATGAATTTCAGGAAATAGGCTCTGATACCACTCAAGTTGTCATACCCCGACCTGGTTTGGTCGGATCTCTGTGAGCAACCCGCCACTCCCTTTGATTCATAAAGGGTTTCACCCTTTTCTAAACCGTTAGTAGTAAAGTGTCTTTTTTCCTATATTTCTTGGAATAACATTATATAAAACTGAAAATCTTTTAAACATACATACATGTCTTTATAGTTCTCATAAAGGGAGGTCTTTAAGTTTGATTTTCCCCTAGTTACCTGAAAGGGGTAAAAGGGAGGTGGTGAGTTCTACAACTCAGTGAGCTGGTGCTCAGAATGAGTTTTCAAAATAGCTTTAGTTTATCCAAACCACACTAAGGTTATCATTTCCTTTAAAAAGGATTTATTCCTAAATTTCAGATTTCAAAAACTTTACCCTGCCAAGGGTGACATTTTCTTTCAAGAGGGTTTTTCTCAAATTTAATTTCCTTTCCAAAACCTTTTTCCAAGGTTTACCATTCCTTTTCCAAGGATTCGCAAGTCTCAAAACCTTTTTTCCATTTCCATATTAGGTGTGTTTAGCTTTGTTAGCTCATCCCCTTACCTTGGGAGGCATTTAACAAACAAACACACACCATTCATCAGGAAGGGTACACATATTCACAAGTGCAGCTCGTTCACTGCACCCACTTGTGGATCGGAGCATATTTACCATTCACCAAGATAGAAGACCATAGACTTCTACCCTAGGTCTAAGTGAATACTCTCGACATCCGACCCTCAGACCCGAATGCCACTCCGTGTCCGTATGAGGACAGAGACCTCATCCCGACCCCACCCCGATCTCATGCGCAAGAAGCTACTCCGAGCTTTCCGACTGACTGGCACGACGAACTGCCCACATCTCCACCATGTCATCCAGTAGCCCTTAGGACCCATCACTACCCCTCTTGGGCATCTTGATAGTCTTGTACCACAAGTGCATGCACAAACAACAGTTTTCACATATAGCCATTATCTTTGATGCCAATGGTTCAACAGCCCCGACCCTTAACCCAACTTGCAGCTATTTGTTTAGGCCAGTCCGTCGACCTGGCCATGACGCACTGCCGCCAGTCCATCGAGTATTGTCGATCCTGACTCAATACCATGGCGAAATAATACAACCATTTCATAGAAATTTTCATGGCTTTCTTTTATCTCAAGTTTTTTTTTTGAGCTCCT
The DNA here is from genome assembly GCA_030064425.1 of Trapa bicornis. NCBI lineage: Eukaryota > Viridiplantae > Streptophyta > Magnoliopsida > Myrtales > Lythraceae > Trapa > Trapa bicornis. The sequence goes on along the minus strand of CM057761.1, from coordinate 7,423,723 downwards.
GCTCGTGCCCACTGGCCTTAGGGCCACTGCACGTTATATTCCAAAATCGGGCATTTAGCCCCATGAGTTCAAAAACCGAGACCTTTGGCCTATATGAGCTGTTCTAGCTCACGTTAAGAAGGTATCCCAAATCTTTTAAGCATTGGCACACAGTCAGGGGAGAATACTTCGAACAAAAAGTATATTTTCAACTTCATCACAGTAACCAGGTGTGATGATATCTTTGCTTACAACCGATAAGCAGGTTTCTCCTTTTCTCAAGGAAGTTCCGCATACCAACCGGGTATGATTATCTCTACTTATAACTAGTGTAAACCTCATCCTTTAATAATAAGAAAATTGGGAAAAGAACCGGTCAATTCAAAAGAGAAAATCGAGTCAGTTCATGAACCTTAACCGATAGAGAAAGGCTAAAATGGGAAATCGACAAATCTCAAGTGACTCAAAGGGTAATAAAAATCATGGAAAAGAACCTTGGGACAAATGGGAAGAGAAAACCGGTTTGAACCATATTGGAACTAGTTTCTAAATTCATTTTTCTTGCTTGCTTAAAATGATAAATTTGGGAAATTCAAGCCAGATAGAGAATGAATTTAGATGAATTTAGAAAATTTTAATTTTAAGAAAACGGTTCGAATCTAGCCTGAATAAGCTGATTTACACATTGAACCCGATCGGACTAGTCCTGTTGATTCGGAACAGTGTCATCTTCTTCTTCAAGATGACAAAACTGTTTATTAATGCAAAAAAAGGGATAATGTCGACGAAGGAAAATCGGCTTCGATCAGGCCATTTTAGGGCAAGCATAAGCACGACCAAAATGGAAAGTTGTCGGGTAAAGGGTCCTCGAGCTCCCTATATAAAGTGCTCCTCTCCATTCATCCTCCACACACATCAAATCTCCATTCTCTCTCAACTGCTCCATTTTCCAGTGAAGCTCAGACTAGAGCTCCAATATAGCCATTTTTTTGTAGCCTCAGAAGGCACAACCAGGTCCTATAGATTTTGGGGGAAGTTAGCTACCTAACAGCAACTTCCTTTGGACCCAAGGACCACTGGAGAAGCACCGACTGAATCAAACAGTGAAGCAGCTCCAACGGACCGAAGCTGACCCATTTTGGCTTAGCTAAATTTGGCCAAATTCGGCCATCCCCCAACCAAACGAAGCCTCCCCGACACCCCACGGCCATCATATGGCCTCAATAGAGTAGAAAGGTAAGCCAATTGGATCCTTCTCAATCGTTGTAGATCAGAGTTAGAGAGAGAAAGTGCTTAACTTTACTGATAAAATTCTCCCTATATCAATTATACCAATTCTTGATCCTATAAAGAACCTTAGGATGAGAGCTACCTCCCCAGATCGAGAGCTCGGACCGTTGCACCTCCGATGGTAAGCTTTTGAAACTTTCTCTCTTTATGAACAATTTTCCGGCGAAGCTCCGTTTGAGCTCATTTTGGACTCAAATCATGTGATTCAAAGCAAAATTTAAATTGTATGGAAGTGTAGGAATTTATTTATACCTCCAATTGAAATAATTAACCTTGATTGAATGACCAATTTGAAGATATCAAATTCGGTCAGTTTAAAGGGGAGAAATTGGGGAAAATTTTGGGGAAATTTTGGGAATTTCGGAAAATTGAGGGAACTTTTTGCAATTTCCCAAAATTGAAGGCCAATTAGCCATGAGAAAGATGTCCAAGGACCAATTGGTCAATTTTTGGAACATTTGGGGTCAAATTGCCATTTATGGAAAGTAGGGGCAAAATTGTAATTGTTTGAAATTGTTGTGTGATTTTTCCATGGTACCAAGTCAGAATCGATAGTACTCGATGGATTGGCAGTAGTGATTCAAGGCTAGGTCGACGGATCTGCCTAGACAAACAACTATAGGTCGGGTTGAGGGTCGATGCCGTTGGACCATTGGCACCAAAGATAATGGCCATATGTGAAAATTATTGTTTGTGCATGTACTTGTGGTACAGGACCATCAAAATGCCCAAGAGGGGTAGTGATGTGTCCTAAAGGGCTACTGGACGACATGTTGGAGATAAGGGCAGTTTGTCGCGTCAATCAGTCGGGAAGCTCAGAGTCGCTTCTTGTGCATGAGACTAGTGTAGGGTTGGGATGAGGTCTCTGTACTCATACGGACACGGAGTGGCATTTGGGTCTAAGGGTCAGATATTAAGAACATCCATTTAGACTAGGGTAGAAGTGGATGGGTTTCTATCTTGGTGGATGGTAAAGATGTTATGATCCACAAGTGGGTGCAGTGGATGGGCTGCACCTGCGAATGTGTGCACTCTTCCTGATGAAGGGCATGTGTTGTTTGCTAAACACACTTAATATGGTAATGGGAAAAATTTTTGAAACCAAACTTTGAGGAAACCTTCTTTTAAAGGAAACGATAACCTTGGCACAATTTAAATTAAGCTATTTTTCTTGAAAACTCACTCCTAACACCCACTCACTAGGTTGTAGAACTCACCCTCTCTCTTTTACCCCATCCAGGAGTAAGAAATATGACAACAGAAAATGTTAAGATGTACCATCCATCAGGTATGCTTAAAGTTACTTTGAATTACGCCTGGCTTCTATTGATTAAAGAAGGGGAAACCCCTCTTAAGCCAAGGGAGCGGCGGGTTGATCACGAGAATCCGACCAAACCAGGTCGGGGAGTGACAACTTGAGTGGTATCAGAGTTATGTTTCCTTGAGTGAAAAATCCTAGTGGTGTGGGACAGTCCTTTATTTCATGTCCTATGTCCTTTGTACTTTATAATAGGTTGTTCCTTGCTTAGTTACCCCCAAATTCTCATACACTCCTTACCATGACGGTTTTCTTGTCATGCCTTCTTTGCATAATAATCTCCTTGATTTATTCCTTTATCCTTAATATCCGTGGTGTCTAGGGAATCGTAGTTTTTTTTGTTACTTTTCTTGGGGCCATCTTCCTAGCAAGATCACTTCATCAAGAGATACAATTTTAGGAATTTCGAGTACTTGATTAATCGAGGAGTACAATATGTTGAGGGTTTTAGCTTTATTATAGAAAGTGGTCACAAAATAAATAGGGAGCTACGGGGTTCTTGATAGGCATCCTCCTAAGTAAGATTATACACCCTTTGCTAGCATTTATGGCTTCATGCTTTGCTTCCTTCATACTTTGAGATGTGATCCCAATAAGTCCTGGTACCATTTTCTGGGATACTTCCCCAATTGGGCTTTTGAGATTCCTACCATGCCTCAGGCATTTGGGAAGCTTCTAAGGTTGTCTTCCTACGAAGATAGGGTGTTGAGTAGAGCCATTCCTGATTTTCTTGGTTCCTCTCCAGGGAGCCATCTGAAAATTTTAGGATAAATTCTATTAGTTAATATATTTTCTAGTCTTGATTATGTATTCAAGGAAACAAGCTCTGATACCACTCAAGTTGTCACGCCTCGACCCGATTTGGTCGGATCCCCGTGAACAACTCGCCACTCTCCCGATTTATTAAAGGGTTTCCCCTTATTATAGACCGTAAATAATAAGTCGTCCTTTAAACCTGCACCTTTTCCTGGAATAACATAAATAAAAAATGCACAATATTTTCACTTCATCATACCTGTCTCACAAGCGTCTTAGTTGATGGTCTTTAAGAGTAGGCTTTCCAAAATTTCCTGAAAGGGATATAAGGAAGGGGTTGAGTACAACGACTCAGTGAATGGGTTTTTAAAACTTTTAACTTTTAGGAAAAGAATTGTATTGGAGTGTGCTAGACTCCTTTCTTTCAAAAAATCCTTTTATTTCAAAATCTCTGTTTTTACCATCATTTATTATTAACTACAGTGTGTCATCACCCAACACACATCCTTCATCGTGAAGGTCAAACACACATTCGCAAGTTAGCACGTCCACTGAATCCACTTGTGGCTTCGGAGCGACTTTACCGGCCACCCAGATAAAAGTACGTCCATTTCTACCCTAAGAATGAGTGAATGTTCACGACATCCAACCCTCAATCCTGAAATCAATTCTTTGTGTCCGTATGAGTACAGAGACCTCATCGCGTCCCCACCCCAGTCTCATGCACTTGGTGCTACTCCAAATTTTGCATAGTCACCAAGTACGACGAACTGCCCTTATACCCACCAGGTCGTCCGATGCCCTTAGGACGCATCACTACCCCTCTTGGGCGTCTTGATGGTCCTGTAATCACAGTGCATGCACAATTAATATTTTCTTATCATGCCATATAATCTATGGTGCCACTGGTCCAATGGCCCCGACCCACAACTCAACCTATAGTTGTTTCTCTTGACTGGTCCGTCGACTTGTCATGTCTCACTGTCACTAGTTAACTGAGTATGTCAGTCCTGCCTTAGTACCATGGCCAAACAATTCCTTTATTTAAAGTTTTATGGCATATAGCTCATGTTTGTTTACCAGCTCTTGCTCGTGCCAGCTAGCCTTGGGCCAACTATACGAGATTTTCAAAATCGGGCATATTAGCCCCCAACTTCCAAAATCGAGGCCCCCGACCTATAAGAGCTATTCGAGCTCCCGTCAAAAAGATCTCCCAAATCGTTTAAGAAATGGCACATAGTCAGGGGAGAGCACTTTCGACAAAAATATGTTTTTAGCTGTCCATCATACCAACCGGGAATAAGGACATCTCCACCCACAGCCGATGTGTAAACCCCGCCCTTTTGAGCTAAGGAAAACCGGGAAGGGAATCGGTCAAACCGAGTGAGAAAAATCGAACTGGTTCACAAGCCCGATCAATTGTGAATGGGTAATTTAGGAATTTACAACTCTTAGGTGATCCAAAGGGTTCATAATACTATTAGGATGAATTGGAAGAGGAAAATTAGACCGGTTTGGATGAACCGGGTCCAACAAGATTGAACCGGTTCATGAACCGAAACCGATAGAGATCGGGAAAAACAAAGAAATTTAACTCGATTGTACTCCAAAGAAAATCATAAACCTTGGGAAGGAACCTTAGAATAATGTGGGAGAGAAAAACCAGACCTGTTCAGGTGAATCGGACCCGAACCAGATTGAACCGGTTTAAGGACCGAGTCGGTTTATGAACTGGAATCGATAAAGGAATGGTAAACTGGAAATTTTATGGATCCTAAGTGACCCAAGGAGTCACAAAAGTCAGGGGAATGGGCATGGGAAGGAATTGCGGATGAAAACCAAACCAGTTCAGGTGAATCGGATTCGAACCGGTTTTGACCGGTTTGAACCACTATTGAACCGAACCCTAAATTCATTTTTCTAGGTGGCTTAAATAATTCAAATTAGAGATTTGAGGCCACCATTGGATAGAAAATGAATTTAGATGAATTTATAAATTTTTAGATTTAAAAAACTCGGTCGAATGAGGGGTGAACCGGCCAATTTAAGCTTTGATCCCGGTTCGGATCAGTCCAATCCGATTCGGAATAGTGCCATCTTCTTCCTCAGGATGATAGCACTGTACACTCGCCAAGAAACTGAAGAAACGCTTCTGTTTGGGGCATTTCAGGTTTCAATGTCAGTCATAACGGTGCCAAATAGATGGCCAACAGGTCCCCGAGCTTCCTATATAAAGAGCCCCTTCCCATTCATCCTCTCCACACCTAAAAACTCCATTCTCTCTCAACTGCTCCATTTTTCGGTGAATCTCAAATCAGAGCTCTGACATGGAGTCTTTTCTGAGCCAAATAAGGCGATGTCGGGTTCTTTAGAACTGGGAAGATCACGACTTAGAGTAGTAATGTGAAAATCATACGAAAAAAACTACTTACCAATGGTAAGTAGATCATACCCGGTTGGTATGATAAAACTTCCTCGAAGGAAGTTAAAAACCCATTTATCGGTTATGAACGAAGATGTCCTTATATCGGGTCGGTGTAATGGACATTGAAAACTTATTTTTGTCGGAAGTGCTCTCCCCTGACTTTGTGCCAATGCTTAAACTATTTGGAAGACCTTCTTGACAGGAGCTCGAATAGCTCTTATAGGCGAAGGGCCTCGGTTTTGGAACATAGAGGCTAGATGCCCGATTTTGAAAATCTCGTACAGTGGGCCCAAGGCCAGTTGGCACGAGCAGGAGCTCGTAAACGAACATGATATATGTGCCATAAAACTTAATAAGTGAATTGTTTGGCCATGGTACCAAGATAGGACCGACATGCTTAGTCAACTAGCAACAGTGCGACATGATAAGTCGACGGACCAATCAAGACAAACAACTGCGGGTTGAGTTGACAGTCGAGGCTGTTGGACCAGTGGCACCACAGATTATATGGCATAATGAGAAAATATTGATTGTGCATGCACTGTGAGTACAAGATCATCAAGACGCCCAAGAGGGGTAGTGATGCATCTTAAGGGCCCTGGATGACCCGATGAGTATAAGGGCAGTTCGTCGATCCAGGTGTCTGTGCGAAATTTGGAGTAGCACCAAAAGCATGAGACCGGGGTGGGGATAGGATGAGGTCTTTGTTCTCATAACAGACATGAAGAATTTATTATGGGAATGAGGGTCCGATGTCACGAACACCCACTCATTCTCAAGGTAGAAGTGGACGTACTTCTATCCGAGTGGCCGGTAAAGTTGCTCTGAAGCCACAACTTGGTTTAGTGGTCGTGCTGACCCGCGAATGTGTGTAACCTTCATGATGAAGGATGTGTGTTGGGTGATGACACATCGTGGATAAAAAGAAATGGTGATAGACACGAGAATTTGAATGAAATGATGATTTTTAAAAAGAAAGGAGTCTGGCACACACCAATAATAAATGTTTTCTTATAAGTCTAAACTTTTGGAAAAACCCATTTACTGAGTAGTCGTACTGATCCCCTCCCTTATATTCCTTTCAGGAGATTTCAGAAAGCCTACCTTAAAGACCATCAACTAAGACGATGCGATACAAGTATGATAAATCTAAATTTTTATGTAGTTTTGTTTATGTTATTCCTGGAAAAGGTGCAAGTTTAAAGGATGTCTTACTCTTTATGGTCTATAATAAGGGGAAACCCTTTGGTGGGTTGATCATGGGGATCCGACCAAACAAGGTCGGGGCGTGACAACTAGAGTGGTATCAGAGCCTATTTCCTCGAATACATAAGAATGACTAGAAAATATAGTAATTAATAGGATTTATCCTAAAATTTTCAGATAGCTCCCAGGAAAGTAACGAAGAAAACTTGGAAAGGCTCTACTCAATACCTTATCTTTGTAGAAAGACAACCCTAGAAGCATCCCAAATACCTAAGACCTCACAGGAATCTCAAAAGACCAAATGGGGAAGTATCCTAAAGAATGGTGCTAGGACCTATCGATGGCACAACTCTAAGTATGAAGGAGGATGTTTATCAAGAACTTCATAGCTTCTTAGTTATTTTGTGACCATTTACTGTGATAGGGCTGAAAGCCTAATCTTTTGTATCCTCCTATTAATAAAATACTCAAATTCTCTAAACTCTATCTCCTGATGATGCGATCTTGTTGGGAATATGGCCTAAGTAAAATAAAACAAACCCACACTATACTGGAAACTAAGGAAAAGTCACATCTCGGTAATGGAAGATGAATCATAGAATTAAGAAACCTAGGAGGACTTTTACCATGATCCTTTAGCAAAGGAGATTCAGCAAGAAAACTGTCAAAGTGATCAGACTCAAGAATGGTAAAGCACCAAACCACTAGTAACCCTAGAAAAGCCCCACTCGAAGGAAAGAAGGAACCACAACAATCCATGTAAGGGGATAATGATGGGACATTACCTAAAGAGATGCCCAACTATAAAACCCGCCCTTTTGAGCTAAGGAAAACCAGGAAAAGAACCGATCAAACCAAGTGAGGATTCAGAACTGGTTCACAAACCCGATTATTTCTGAACGGGCAAGTTGGGAATTTACAACTCTCGAGTGATCCAAAGGGTTCATTAAACTTTGGAAAAGAAACTTAAGACAAATTAGAAAACAAAAACCAAAGTGGTTCAGGTGAACTAGATTCCATAAAAACTTTAAAGTTAAGCGTGCTTACCTGAGAGTAAAGTGAGGATGGGTGACCTCCTGGGAAGTATGAATTTTTTTGTAACCCGAAATTTCGGTCAAAAATTTGTATGTACGCCTTATCATAAATTAATACCAATAATTTAATACATAAATTAAATTATTGGAATTAATACAAATAATTAAATATCAAAATTAAATTATTGAAATTAATACTGAAATTTAATTTATTAGAATTAATACCGAAATTAAATTATTGGAATTAATACCAAAAATTTGTGGTCATATTAATACCAGTAATAAATCTCGCCTATTTAATACACGGGTTTTACGAACTATATAAAAAGGTCATCCCCATTTCATTCTCCTCACACCTGAACACTTCTCTCTCTCTCTCTCTACAGCTCCATTTCCCGGTAAAGCTCAAACAAGAGCTTCGACTTGAACAAAGGTCGAGCTCTTTAGAACTGGGGAGAAGACAACTATCTGATAGCAAACTCCAATCAATCCGAGAATCGTTGGAGAAGCGCCGACATGATGGAATAGTGAAGCAACTCCGACGGACCGAAGCTGCCCTAATTCGGTCAAGCTGAAATCGGCCATTTCAAGCCCTCCTCAGGCCAAACCAAGCCCTCCCAACACTTTCTCAGCCTTTCCACGGCCGAATTAGGACCGAAAGGATGAACCTCAGGATGAGACCTATCTACCCAGATCGAAAGCTCAGACCGCCGTGCCTTCACCGGAACACGAAGTACTGGGAACGCCAGCAAGGACAAGCTCGCGTGAATACCAAGAACCGGTCTAGTGGAATTCACGACATTAACGGGTGAGTGGGTTTACAAACATCATACCTGATTGGGATGATGAGCACACCTTATAAAGTTAAAAACCACTTACCGGTTGTGAGTGGGTTTACTAACATCATACCCGGTTGGGGATGATAAGTACCTCGATATAAAAACCCACTGTTTAGTGGTATTTTAATCATCACTACTTAAAGAAAGTGATGTGAAAGTTATGCGGAAAAACTACTTACGGGTTGTAAGTAGATCATACCCGGTTGGTATGATGAGACTTCCTGGAAGGAAGTTGAAAACCCGTTCATCGGTTATGAACGGAGATGTCCTTATACCGGTCGGTATGATGGATAGTAAAAACCTATTTTTGTCGGAAGTGTTCTCCCCTAACTGTGTGCCAATGCTTAAACTATTTGGGAGACCTTCTCGACGGGAGCTCGAATAGCTCTGATAGGCCAAGGGCCTCAGTTTTGGAACTTGGGGGCGAAATGCCCGATTTTTGAAAATCTCGTACAGTGGGCCCAAGGCCAGTTGGCACGAGCAGGAGCTCGTAAACGAACATGATATATGTGCCATAAAACTTAATAAGTGAATTGTTTGGCCATGGTACCAAGATAGGACCGACATGCTTAGTCAACTAGCGCTAGTGCGACATGACAGGTCGACGGACTAGTCAAGACAAACAGCTGCGGGTTGAGTTGAGAGTCGGGGCCGTTGGACTAATGGCACCACATATTACATGGCAATATAAGAAAACATTGTTTGTGCATGCACTATGAGTACGGGATCATCAAGACGCCCATGAGGGGTAGTGATGCATCCTAAGGGCACTGGACGACCTGGTGGCTATAAGGGCAGTTCATCGTTCCAGGTGTCTGTGCGAAATCTGGAGTAGCACTAAGCGCATGAGACCGGGGTGGGGACAGGATGAGGTCTCTGTCCTCATACAGACACGAAGAAGTGATTTCGGGATTGTGGGTCGGATGTCACGTACATCCACTCATTCCCAGGGTAGAAGTGGTCGTACTTCTATCCGGGTGGCAGGAAAAGTCGCTCCGAAGCCACTAGCGGGTTCAGTAGTGATACTGACTTGCGAATGTGTGTAACCTTTATGATGAAGGATGTGTGTTGGGTGATGACACACCGTGGTAACTAAGAAATAATGGAAAAACCCGAATTTTTAAATGAAGGGATTTTTGAAAACAAAGGAGTCTGGCACACTCCATGTAAATATTTTTCTTAAAAGTCAAAAGCTTTTAAAAACCCATTCACTGAGTAGTCGTACTCACCCCCTCCCTTATATCCTCTCAGGAAATCCCGGAAAGCCTACCTTAAAAGACCATCAACTAAGATGCCTGTAAGACATGTATGTAAAGTTTAAAATTTCATGCAGTTTTGATTATGCTATTCCAAGAAATGGTGCAGGTTTAAAGGACGCCTTACTCTTTACGAATTATAATAAGGGGAAACCCTTTAATAAACCGGGAGAGTGGCGGGTTGTTCACGGGGATCTGACCAAACCGGGTCAGGGCGTGACACCAACCCTACTAAAGGACAAGTACCAAGATGAACTATTATAGGTATAAGGAAAGAAGGGGTGTTCCACACCTCATAGATTCAGGGCAATACCTCCTCAAAGGTCACGAAAGACATGAAGGATTGGAGACTGATACCATGGAGCAGGTTACATAAACAATTCACAAAGAGGTCAAGAAATGATGAGGTGAATGCAAAAAAAAAAAAACTTCTTAAGAAGGTCAAACCGAGAAGGATACCTCATGAATAGGGATAAGGTACATGGGAAGCATACTTAGAACCCTCTCGTAACAAGCAAACATAGAAAAATGTCCCCTGTAACTCTAGGGAATGACACAGTGAGAGTGAAGAGGAGAAGGAATCATTGGTTGGTAGATGGACATAACATGGAGTGCAAGGAGACAACCCCTCATTAGAAAATACTTGAAGGAAGGAAGTATCGGAGGCTAAGACTAACCTTCTTTGGAAAAGTGATATAATTTTAAAGTACAACCTCTTTTGGGAAAAAGCAGAGAAGTAAAAAATTGGAGTCTCTGACCAACATAGCAGAAGTAAGCAAACCATAAAAACAAGACAGTCAAAGGAAATAAATGACACCCTAAGGAAGACTGAAAGGTAGAAAGGACTATAACCTAAAAGGTCAGTGAGATTGACGTTAAGGACAAGAGGACTCGACAAACAACTACCTTAAGAAACTTAGACCAAAGGAATGGTGGAGACGAGGCAGTTAACGAACTAATACACGAGAAAGCCATAATTTGAGTTCCTGCAACGACTAAACTCAAGCCAAGAAAATAATAGGCAAGCCTCTCACACAATTGTCAAGAAATCTTGAAACAAAAAAGATTTGAACGCTCCATAAGGAAATAAATTATGAAAGTAAACTTTGTAGGGATGCATACGACTAACTACCCTTGAAGAAATTATGGATGAGCGGATGTACATAATGTGGAGTACAAGGAAACAACCCTTAGTTAGGAAATGTTTCAAAGGGAGGAAGTATCGTGGTCGCTCAGGGTGACATGTTTGAAGAGAGCAGGAGAACCAAGTAGAAAGAAGAAACTAGTAGCAGAGGGCAGCCAAAGAGAATGAACAGAATCCTAAGAAAGGCTGAGATGTTGTAAAGACTACATTCTATGAAGAACAAAAGGATAGGCATGAAGGAAGAGTGATACAACTGCCCAGATTATTGGATCGAAAAAATAGTGTGAAGGAGGTAGTTAAAGAACTAGTATTCGAGAGAACCAGGAATTTAAACCATGATAAGGAAGGGAGAAGTGAAAAGGGCAAATCATTGGAAAAGAAGAACGAAGAAAAATCCTTAAAAGAAATCAATGGCCAAAATCGAAACTATAAAGTCTTGAGACAGTTAAATGAACCTCTCAAAGGGTAATCAAGGGATTTTTAAACTAGGTGGATGCGAGCTCTAGACATGTGCTGAGGTACGAGTGATAATGAGGATGGAGTATGAAAAACATACCCGTAGGATCTCAAGAGTAAAGGTAAACATGAAAGAATAGCATCAAGGAACGTCATTTAAAGTAAGGTGTATTCAAGGATGTATGAAAAAGAAATTTCGGGAGAAAAGGGTAAGAATCCTCACAAATAAGGAAATCCTAAGAAAGGATACATGACGTAATAAACAATAAATGGAACCTGGCGATGAGAGGTGAGGAGACAAATTCACAAATAAAAATGCATGCTAAAGTGAAAGAAACCCAAGGAAGCATATTAAGAGATGTTGTGGCATGTAAGAATGCGTGGACTATCCATAATAAGGTAAGGAAGGAAAGAACGTATGAGAAACGTTGGGAAAGTAAGCCCTCCAAAAAAGATGTGGTTATGTAGGAATAACTGCAATTGGTAAGATAGGTTGTAGTCCACACGCGTATAATAAAGCCTAAAGAGTGGATGGCTGAGCATAATATGAAGTACCTGAAATAAGATTAATAAACTACTCAAATAAGGAATAAGGGATGGAATGGGAAAATTTTAAGACAATGAAGGACTAAAAGCAGGCAAATGCTCCAATATGGAAAGGGTGTAAGGAGATGAAGAAAGGAAACCTTCAAGAAATGGTAAGAAGGTTGAACATGTATCTCCTAAGATGAAAGTCTCTACCTTTAAGGAAATAGTAGAGAATGAAACTGTAAAAAGAGGAAACTTCCCAAATCAAGCAAATTACATGTAGACCGAAAGGAATCAACTCGATATAAAGAATGGTGAGATGATTACAAATAGGTAAGAGTGGATTAAGGCCAAAGTAAAATCCCTAAATAAAAGATGTTATTAGAAATGATGATGGAGCTAAGAAAGGACAAATACCAGCATGTCAGTAAAACATCTAGAAATCAAATAATCAGAACTGAAATACAATAAGGAAGTAAAAAAAGGACGAGTGAGTAAGGAGAACCGACACAGTTGTGTAAATTGAGTTAATAACGGTAAAGGTAGTCGAGGAATACTACCAGAAGAAAGGAGGGATGAAGTTATACAATTCCTAAGAGATTGAAAAATAAGGAAAAAAACCCTAAAAGAGGTGTTTTGGAGATCTAATGGATATAGAGGCAAGATCTAGAAAATGTCAGGTTGTAAAGGACAAGAAAACCCAACAAGCCCGATGAAAACATGACTCAGAATAAGGAAGAGTCGATTTATAAGCATGACAAAGTCAAACATAATTTGGACTGATTTGTAATGAGCAACAAATGAAGAAAGAGTCGAAATGGGATGAAAAAGTGATGATAAAGAAATCCGTGAAAATAGGTACGTAATGCTCTAAAGGATGTTGAGCTAATGGTTTCAATGACCAAGTGGTTAACTAGACACGGAAATGGTTAGTTATCTTGGAATTTCCAATCTTGAGTACAAAACCTCAAGGGGAAGAATGTTGCTCTAAGCAAATAAAGAGATAAAATCTAAGAACATACCCTGAAGTAAGGAATGTCTCATTATGGAAAACTCCATGGAGGGAGTAAATAATACAAAGGAAAAAGGAATTCCTTAAGTGAAGGTTGTAAAAAGGGCTAATTGAAAGAACAAGAGAAGAGTTTGCATGTTAAGCAAACACCAAAGGGGCATCACAGGAAATGATTCCTCATACAAGGTTGCTAATTATGTTTTGGGGACAAAACTTCTAAAAGGAGGGGAGAGTTGTAACCCCGCCCTTTTGAGCTAAGGAAAATCGGGAAGGGAATCGGTCAAACCGAACCGGTTCACCAACCCGATCAATTATGAATGGGCAATTTAGGAATTTACAACTCTCAAGTGATCCAAAGGATTCATAATACTATGGAAAAGAACCTTAGGATGAATTGGAAGAGGAAAATTAGATCGGTTTGGATGAACCGGGTCCAAAAGGATTGAACCGGATTATGAACCGAGTCGGTTCAGGAACCGGAACCGATAAAGATCGGGAAAAATAAAGGAATTCAACTCCATTGTACTCCAAAGAAAATTATAAACCTTGGGAAGGAACCTTAGAATAAAGTGGAAGAGAAAAAACAGACCGGTTCGGGTGAACCGGACATGAATCGGATTGAACCGGTTTAAGGACCGAGTCATTTTATGAACCGGAATCGATATATGAATGGTAAACTGGGAATTTTATGGACCCTAAGTGACCTAAGGAGTCACGAAAGTTAGGGGAATGGACTTGTGAAGGAATTACAGATGAAAACCAAACCAGTTCAGGTGAACCGGATTCAAACCGGTTTGAACCACCATTGAACCGAACCCTAAATTCATTTTTCTAGGTGGCTTAAATAATTTAAATTAGAGTTTTAAGGCTACTATTGGATAGAAAATGAATTTAAATGAATTTAGAAATTTTTAGATTTAAAAAACTCAGTCGAATGAAGGGTGAACCGGTCAATTTAAGCTTTGAATCTGGTTCGGATCGGTTTGGTCCAGTTCGGAACAGTGTCATCTTCTTCCCCAGGATGATAGCACTGTTCACTTGTCGAGAAATTAAAGAAATGCCGGCGAAGAAGGAACGCTTCTGTTCAGGGCATTTTAGGTCTTCAATGTCAGTCATAACTATGCCAAACGGATGGCCAACGGGTTACCAAGCTCCCTATATAAAGGGCCCCTCCCCATTCATCCTCTCCACACCTGAAAAATCCATTCTCTCTCAACTACTTCATTTTTCGGTGAAGCTCGAACCAGAGCTCCGACAAGGGGTCTTTTCTGAGCCAAACAAGGAGAGGTCAAGTTCTTTAGAATCGGGGAGAAATCAGCTACACGTCTGTAGTCTCCATTCACTCCGAGGGACGTTGGCGAGATGCCAACGTGATGAAACAGTGATGTAGCTCCGACGGACCGAAGCTACCCTGTTTCGGTTGAGCTGAAATTGGCCATTTTGAGCCCTTCTCAGTCCAAACCAAGTCCTTCCAACACTTCTTCAGCCCTCCCACCACCGAATTAGGACTGAAAAGATGAACCTCAGGACGAGAGCTACCTGCCCAGAGAGAAAGCTCAGACCGTCATGCCCTCACCGGAACACGAAGTACCGGGAACGCCAGCAAGGACAAGCTCGCATGAATACAAAGAACCGGTCTAGTGGAATTCATGACATTAACAGGTGAGTGGGTTTACTAACATCATACCTTGTTGGAATGATGAACACAACTTAAAGTTAAAAACCACTTACCGGTTGTGAGTGGGATTTTATATCATACCCGGTTGGGGATGATAAGCACATCGAATTAAAAATCCACAACTACGTGATATTTACGACTTAGAGTAGTGATGTGAAAACCATACGAAAAAAACTACATACCGGTGGTAAGTAGATCATACCAAGTTGGTATGATGAAACTTCCTCGAAGGAAGTTGAAAACCCATTTATCGATTATGAATAGAGATGTCCTTATATCAGGTTGGTATAATAGACAGTGAAAACATATTTTTATCGAAAGTCCTCACCCCTAAGTGGGTTCATTGGTCGGGTCATTATCCGGGTGGCCGGTAAAGTCGCTCCGAAGCCACAAGTGGGTTCATTGGTCGTGCTGACTTGCGAATGTGTGTAACCTTCATGATGAAGGATGTGTGTTGGGTAATGACACACTGTGGATAAAAAGAAATGGTGATAAACACGAGAATTTGAATGAAATGATGATTTTTTAAAAGAAAGGAGTCAGGTACACTCCAATAATAAATGTTTTCTTATAAGTCTAAACATTTGGAAAAACCCATTTACTAAGTAGTCGTACTCATCCCCTCCCTTATATCTCTCTCAGGAGATTTTGGAAAGTATACCCTTAAAGACCACCAACTAAGACACCTATGATACAAGTATGATAAATCTAAATTATTATGCAGTTTTGTTTATGTTATTCATGGAAAAGGTGCAGGTTTAAAGGACGTCTTACTCTTTACGATCTAAAATAAGGGGAAACCCTTTAATAAACTGGGAAAGTGGTGGGTTGATCACTGGGATCCAGCCAAACAGGGTCGAGGCGTGACACGATGAATGGGTTTTCAACTTATTTCGAGGAAGTTTCATCATACTAACTGGGTATGATCTACTTACAACCGGTAAGTAGTTTTTCCGCAGGTTTCTCACATCACACCTACAAGTTGTGATCTTTAAAATACCACTTAATAGTGGGTTTTCATTTCGAGGTACTTATCATCCCCAACCAGGTATGATATAAACTCCCACTCACAATCGGTAAGTGGTTTTTAACTTGAAGTTGTGCTCATCATCCCAACCAGGTATGACATTAGTAAACCCACTCACCCGTTAATGCAGTGAATTCCACTAGACCGGTTCTTTGTATTCACATGAGCTTGTCCTTACTGGCGTTCCCGGTAATTCATGTTCCTACATGATATGAAGATCTCGGTTCATTATCACTTGGCCTAATAACCTTCATTCATTCCAAATAAATGAGAAAACTAAACTTTTATTTATTTGCAACTAGGTCCCTAATGCCAATTTTTCCTCAAATTGAGTCCCAAAATTTTTCAAATTTATCATAGGGGCTCAATTTATTCCATTTCACAAAAAGGGGTTTAATTTCCCAAATTTCCAATTTGGTCCCCCAACTTTTCCAAAATTACCATTTTGCCCTTCCTTTACAAAAATGGTAAGTTTCAACCCAAAAATTCTAAAATTCCTCTATTGGCCCTCTAAGATTTTTAACATGCCCAATTGACCCTCAATTTTAGGAAATTGCATTTCAGTCCTTCAAATTTTGGAACATCCCCAATTTTTCCCCCAATTCCAACTTCTTAACACAACCGAATTTGATTTCATCAAATTGACCGATCAAATGTTTCCAAGTGTTGAAATTGAGTTTCTACATGTTCATATGATTCTTTAGTAATTTGAATCGCAAGTTTTAACGTCGAAACGAGCTCAAACGGAGCTTTGCCAGAAAATGAACTGTAGAGAGAGAAAGCTTCGATTACTCATAGGTGAGGGCACGATAGTCCGAGCTTTCGATCTGGGCAGATAGCTCCCGTCCTGGGTTCATCCAAGAATCAAGAATTGCATCAATTGATGCTGAATTGAGTTAGAATTTCATCATCAAAATTCAGTCGATTCTCTCTCTAGCACCGGTCGGAAATTGTAGAAGGGCGCCGAATTGGCTTACCTTTTAATCCTAATTCGACCATGGAAGGGTAGAGGAAGTGTTGGGAGTGCTTGGATTGGCCTAAGGAGGGCTCGAAATGGCCAATTTCAACTCGGTCAAAATAGGGTAGCTTCGGTCCGCCGGAGCTGCTTCACTGTTCCATCACACTGGCATTTCTCTGGCAACCCTCGAAGCAAACTGAGAGTACAAACGTGTAGCTGACTTCTCCTTGGTTCTAAAGAACCCAACCCCGCCTTCTTTGGCTTAGAAAAGATCCTATATCAGAGCTCTGGTTTGAGCTTCGCTAGAAAACTAAGCAAATGAGAGAGAGTAAGCTTTTCAGGTTGGTGGAGGATGAATGGGGAGGGGGTCTTTATATAGGAAGCTCGAGGACTACTTGGTAGTCCGATTGGTGCCTTTATGATAGGCATTGATGGCCAGAAACGTATTGAACGGAGATGTTTCTTCTTCGCCGACACTGCTTCGATTTTCTAGCGAGTTCACAGTGCTATCATTTGAAGGAAGAAGATGGCATTGTTCCGAACCGAACCGGACCTGTCCAAACCGGGTTCGAAGCTTAAACTAGCCGGTTCACCCCTCATTCAACTGAGTTTTTCAAATATCAAAATTTATAAATTCATTTTTTATCCAATGGTGGCCTCAAATCTCAAATTTGAATTATTTAAGAAACCTAGAAAAATGAATTTCGGATCTAGTTCACCTGAATCGATTTGGTTTCATCTCCAAATCTTTTACAGGTCCATTTCCATGACTTTTGTGACTCCTTAGATCACTTAGGGTCCATAAATTTCCTAGTTTACCATCTCTCTATTAGTTTCAGTTCATAAACTCACTCGGTTCTTAAACCGATTTAATCTGGTTTGGGTCCGGTTCACCCAAACCAGTCTAGTTTTTCTCTCCCACTTTGTTCTAAAGTTCCTTCCCAAGGTTTATAATTCTCTTCAGGTCACAAGGGATCCATAAATTCCCATGTTTGCCTTTTCACTATCGATTCCGGTTCATGAACTACCTCGGTTCATAAACCGGTTCAATCCAATTAGATCCGGTTCATCTAAATCGGTCTAGTTTTTCTCTTCCAATTTGTCCTAAGGTTCTTTTCCGAGGTTTTATGAACCCTTTGGATCACCCGTGAGTTGTAAATTTCCACATTGCCCATTCCCAATTGATCGGATACGTGAACAAGTTTGGTTTTCTTACTCGGTTTAACTGGTTCTTTTCCCAGTTTTCCTTAACTCAAAAGGGCGAGGTTTACAGTAACAAAGCAACAAGACAAGATAAAAAGACTAGAAAGGAAGTTTCTAGAAAGGAACAAAGAGCTTGCCTAGAAAGGGAGTCCATAAGGGATTGAGTGAGCCCTCGTACAGGAGTTAAGAAACCTAGAGGAATTGAGTTGCCTATAAGAAAAACCAGTTGAATGAAAGACAACAAATAAGTGAGGTAAGGTACAAGAACCCCCTCAAAAAGGGCAAACACGGAAAACCCCCTCCAGTGATTCTAGGGTAGGACACGGTAAGAGTGAAGAGGAAAATAAATGTGCTGGGAAAGAGAACTCTATAGGAATGTATAGGACTAAGTACCCTTGAAAGAACCATTGATAAGCGGATGGAAATAACGTAAACTGCTAAGAAACCCACCCACAATCAGGAACTTCTCAAAAGAAGGATAAGGAACAAAAAGGGAATTAGAGGACGGAGAAGGATTAAGGGTGGATAACTATACCGATCTTGGAAGGGGTAAGAAAGGAAACAAGGAAAAGCCTTACAGGAGCGTAAGAGAGATTGAATGTGGAAATCCCATGATAGAAGTCCCTAATAAAAAGGATGAAGGTAGGAAGTGAGACCACAAGAAGGAAATTTCCAAGCTACATAATCGATAGGTGGATTATATGTGGCTTAACTCAAATAAGGAACCTCAAAAAGGGGCATAAGTGGTTAAGGATGTCTTAGGAAGGCAAATATGACCTGTTTTGGAAAAAGGAGAGTAGTCAAGTAGGAAACAAATAGAAACAACGGAATGATCAAGTAGAATAGACTACACCTTAAAAAGGGCGACGGGATAGATTCGAGGGACAACTGATCTAAGACAAGTGAACCAAGAGAATAGTGGGGACGAGGCAATTAAAGAACTAACCCTCGAGAAGATCATAAATTTAAACTCCAGTATGGAAGGGAAAAGTGTAAAGGCCAAAATATTGGAAAAGAAGGATAAAGAAATCCTTGAGGAAATAAATGGAAAAGAATGAATCGATGACCAAACCCAAGCCACATAAGGGATGAAATAAGCTTTCAATAGGAGATTAAGAAACCCCGAAAGGAAAAAGATAAAAAAAAACCCTTCCCTAATAGAAAAAAATTGTAGTGATTACAAGTTGGAATAAATACAAGGTACAAGGGAATTGTCAACTTAATTCCTCGAAGTAAGGGAAGCAAGAGAGGATGACATCAAAGGATGTCATTTAGTTGACGTAAATATAGATATCCAAGAAGATGAAGTAAAGAGGAAATCCAGGAAAAGAGGAGGAAGCCTATCAAGGAAGGGAGCCCTGAAGAGGCATACATATTCCAATGAAAAAGTAATGAACCCAACTAAAGTGGAATAGAAGGTAAGGTTGCAAATGGAATGCAAATCGGGAATAAATGACCAGTTACAAGGGAAGTTTACCTAGAACCCAAGGAGTAAGTGACACCTAAGAAACAGGTAGATAGGAAGATAGCATAGAAAGATTTCATACAAGTAAAAAGGGGGTGGATTGCCCATAATAAGGAAATAGAGGAAAGACTACCAAAGAAACCTTGGAGAAGTAAGCCCTCCAATTAAGAAACAAATAACGAAAATGACCAATGACATCAAAACTTGTTGTGGTCCACGCTCACTTAATAGAGCCTAAAGGATGACGATTGGACATAGTGTGGAATACACGAAATTAGACCCGAAAATCAGAAGTTCATTAGGAAATAAGGGATGAAATGGGAACTTTAAGACAACTGAGAATTAAAAGCTGGCATATGTCCCAAAATAAAGAGAGTGTAGGGAGGTAAAGGGAAGGAACTTTCAAGGAATAGTAAGAAGATCGAAGGTATAACCCTAAAATGGAAGTCTCTACTTTAAAGGACATATTAGAGAATGAAAATAATAAAGGGGAGACCCCCCCCCCCCCAAACAAGGAATCAATACATAGACCAAAAAAGGGTCAACTCGGAATGAGGAATGATGAATGGTCACAAGCAAGCAACAAATGATGGAGGAAAGGAAAGCTCTTTAGTAAAAGACACTAATATAAATGAGGAAGGACATAAGTGAGAAAGAATCCCAATGTGTTGGTAAGCTATCAAGAAAAACCGACGGATGGAACTAGGGAAAACCTATAGAACTAACCCTCGAGAAGATCATAAATTTAAACTCCAGTATGGAAGGGAAAAGTGTAAAGGCCAAAATATTGGAAAAGAAGGATAAAGAAATCCTTGAGGAAATAAATGGAAAAGAATGAATCGATGACCAAACCCAAGCCACATAAGGGATGAAATAAGCTTTCAATAGGAGATTAAGAAACCCCGAAAGGAAAAAGATAAAAAAAAACCCTTCCCTAATAGAAAAAAATTGTAGTGATTACAAGTTGGAATAAATACAAGGTACAAGGGAATTGTCAACTTAATTCCTCGAAGTAAGGGAAGCAAGAGAGGATGACATCAAAGGATGTCATTTAGTTGACGTAAATATAGATATCCAAGAAGATGAAGTAAAGAGGAAATCCAGGAAAAGAGGAGGAAGCCTATCAAGGAAGGGAGCCCTGAAGAGGCATACATATTCCAATGAAAAAGTAATGAACCCAACTAAAGTGGAATAGAAGGTAAGGTTGCAAATGGAATGCAAATCGGGAATAAATGACCAGTTACAAGGGAAGTTTACCTAGAACCCAAGGAGTAAGTGACACCTAAGAAACAGGTAGATAGGAAGATAGCATAGAAAGATTTCATACAAGTAAAAAGGGGGTGGATTGCCCATAATAAGGAAATAGAGGAAAGACTACCAAAGAAACCTTGGAGAAGTAAGCCCTCCAATTAAGAAACAAATAACGAAAATGACCAATGACATCAAAACTTGTTGTGGTCCACGCTCACTTAATAGAGCCTAAAGGATGACGATTGGACATAGTGTGGAATACACGAAATTAGACCCGAAAATCAGAAGTTCATTAGGAAATAAGGGATGAAATGGGAACTTTAAGACAACTGAGAATTAAAAGCTGGCATATGTCCCAAAATAAAGAGAGTGTAGGGAGGTAAAGGGAAGGAACTTTCAAGGAATAGTAAGAAGATCGAAGGTATAACCCTAAAATGGAAGTCTCTACTTTAAAGGACATATTAGAGAATGAAAATAATAAAGGGGAGACCCCCCCCCCAAACAAGGAATCAATACATAGACCAAAAAAGGGTCAACTCGGAATGAGGAATGATGAATGGTCACAAGCAAGCAACAAATGATGGAGGAAAGGAAAGCTCTTTAGTAAAAGACACTAATATAAATGAGGAAGGACATAAGTGAGAAAGAATCCCAATGTGTTGGTAAGCTATCAAGAAAAACCGACGGATGGAACTAGGGAAAACCTATAGAAAAGTTGGTAAAGAATGAGTAGATAAAGGGAACCGACACAATTCTGATGTTAAGAGATTTAAGGGATAATGGGACAACAAAAAATAGATAGTTGGGAAACACTAACGAGTAGTAGAAAGGAATGAAGACATACGACTCCTAAACGGATGGAAAGGCATGAACCATTATCAAGGATACACATTCTTGAATCATAATGGGCAAAGATAATTCCAGAATAGATCATGATGTAAAGAACATGTAGTGCCAACAGTTCCAAGAAAGGTGACCCAAGTAAGACCGAGTCCGATAGTCAAATCTACAAAATGGAACCAGAATCGTGGTAAACCAAAAATGGAGGAAGGACCAAAATAAGATAAGGAAGAAATTATATTAAAACCCAAGTGGTTAAGGACAAAAATTTATAAGGAATGCTAAACTAAGAGCAACAACAATCTAAGAAATGATGGGAAACAAGGACGATCAGATGTATATGGAACATCCAACCCAATGACATGCATAAGTATCCTTAAGAAGAAAAATCTTACCCTAAGTAGAGTAAGAAGTAGATCTAAGAGGTACCTTGGGATGGGTAGTGTCACGCCCCAACTCGGTTTGGTCGGATCCTCGTGAGCAACCAACCTCCCACTCTCCCAGTTTATTAGGAGTTTTCCCCTTCTCTAAACCGTGAGGAGTAAGGCATCCCTTATACATGTACCTTTCTTAGAATATCATTAATCAAAACTAAATAAATTTAAACTTACATACCTGTCTTACAGGTTTAGCTAGCGGAAGGTCTTTAGGTAGGTTTTTCCCTTAGTTACCTGAAAAGGGGTAAAGAGAGGAGGTGAGTTCGACAACTCAGTGAATGGGTGTTAGAAAATGAGTTTCTATAAAATAGTTTTGAATTGGAGCATGCTAGACTCCTAATTTCCTTTAAAATCATTTCTTCCTTAAATTCTCATTTATTCAAAACTAATTTCCTCATTATCCAAAATTGGTGTGTTTAACAATCAACACACGCCCTTCATCATGAAGGGATCACACATTCGCAGGGCAGCCCGTCCACTACACCCACTTGTGGTGTCAGGACGACTTTACCAGCCACCTAGATAGAAGTCGGTCTACTTCTACCCTAAAAATTAGTGGATGTTCGTGACATTCGACCTTTAAACCCAAAAAAAAACTCCGTGTCCGTATGAGTACAGAGACCTCATCCCGACCCCACCTCGGTCTCATGCACATGAAGCTACGTCAAGCTTTTCTAACTGCTGGCATGACAATCTGCCCTTATCTCCACCGTGTCGTCCAATAGCCCTTAGAATGCATCACTACCC
Source organism: Trapa bicornis (assembly GCA_030064425.1). Taxonomy (NCBI): domain Eukaryota; kingdom Viridiplantae; phylum Streptophyta; class Magnoliopsida; order Myrtales; family Lythraceae; genus Trapa; species Trapa bicornis. Next base: position 7,400,874 of record CM057761.1, on the reverse strand, counting down.
CTCTTGGGCGTCTTGATGGTCTCGAACCTTAGTGCATGCACAAACAAAGTTTTTCATAAAGCCATTAATCTCTAGTGTTACTAGTCCAACAGCCCCAACCCTCATCTTGACCTACAGCTGTTTGTATAGACCGATCCGTCAACCTGGTCCTGTCACACCACCACCAATCCATCGAGTATGTCAGTCATGTCTTGGTACCATGGCCAAATCAAATAATCATTCATTAAAAGATTTCATGGCTTATCATCATGTTTCTTTACAAGCTCTTGCTCGTGCCAACTGGCCTTCGGCCCACTCTACATGATTTTCCAAAAATCGGGCATTTTAGCCCCCAAGTTCCAAAACTGAGACTCTGACCTTTCTGAGCTATTCGAGCTCTCGTCAAGAAGGTCTCCCAAAAATTTTAAGCATTGGCACATTGTCAAGGGAGAACACTTTTGACAAAATAGATTTCTCAACTCGTCCAACACACCAACCGAATGTGATGACATCTCCGCTTACAACCGGTAAGCGGGTTTTCCACTTTCCTCTAGGAAGTTCATCATACCAACCAGGTATGATCTACTTACAACAGTTAAGTAGTTTTTTCGCGTAATTCTCACATCAACCCCAACCAAGTGTGATGTTAAAATTCCACATAATAGTGGTTTTTCATTTCTAAGTTACTCATCATCCCAACCGGGTATGATATAAAAAATCCGACTCACCCAATAAGTGCAGTGTATTACTCTTTATCGGTTTTTTGCCTTCACGCGAGCTTATCCATGCTAGCGTTTCCGGTCCTTCGTGCTCTTACACGATTTGGACATCCTTGTTTATTACTATTTGGCATAATAGCCCTAATTCCTCATGTATGAACAAAATACCCCAATTTTTCAGTTATTTGTATTTAGGTCCCTAAAGTTCTTTTTCCTTAACTTTAGGTCCCTAATGCTAATTTTTTCCCAAATTGAGTCCCGAAACTTCTAAAATTCACTTTGGGACCTCAATTTATTCAAAATCACAAAAAGGGGTTCAAGTTTCCAAAATTTCCAATTTGGTCCCCAACTTTTCAAAAATTACCAATTTGTCCCTACTTTACAAAACTAGCAATTTGGCCCCAATAAATTTTAAAATTTGATCAATTAGTCCTTCAACATCTTTTTCATGGTCAATTGGCCCTCAATTTTGGGAAATTGCACTTTGTTCGCTCAATTTTTATGAAATCCCCAATTCCCCCCTCCCCCCTTTCAACTGGTTGAATTTTATTTCATCAAATTGACCATTCAATCAGGGTTTATTGATACAATTGAAGGTATGGATCAGTTTCTACACTTCCACATGATTCAATGGAGCTTTGAATCATGTTGTTTAGGCCTAAATTGACCTCAAACGGAGCTTTGTTGGAAAATTAAACTTAGAGAGAGAAAGCTTCGAAAGATTACCGTCGGAAGTACGACGGTCCGAGCTTTCGATCGGGGCAGGTAGCTCTCGTCCTGTGGATTCTCCTAGGATCAAGAATTACAACAATTCATGTTGAATTCAGTGAGAATTTGGTCATCAAAGTTTCATCATTTCTCTCTCTAACACTGATCAAAATTTACAAAGGGGGACCAATTTGGCTTACCTTTCATCTCAAATTTAGTTTTATGAGGGTAGTGGAAGTGTTGGGAGAGCTTGGTTTGGACTGAGGAGGGCTCAATTTGGTCATTTTCAGGTCAGCCGAAACATGGCAGCTTCGATCCGTCGGAGCTGCTTCACTATTTGATTACGCCGGCACTTCTCCGACATTCATATTCCAAAGCCATGCTGATGATGACAGCCAAATTCGTGGGGCGTCCTAGTACTCCCATCCATTCTCTTATATCCATGTTGAGACTGTACATGAATTGTTGGCAGATATTTACCGGTCCAGCTAATTCTGGAGCAAAATGCCTTAACTCATTAAATTTAGTCTCATACTTTGATATATAGTTAAGCCCTTGTCGAAGTCGAAGGAAATCTTGCTTCTTCTCATTAAATAGATGAGGGGCCAGGTACACTTCCACGTACCTCTCCTCAAACTACTCCTAGGAGGGTGTTAAGGTATGTAGGCTCCAGACATTGTCCCACCATCTTTTGGCACTACCCTCCAGAAAACATTCTGCCGGGATCACCATATCCTCTAGTGATATCCTGACTATCCCCATCAGCTTCTTGATGTTAGCTAGCCAATCCATGGCCGCTCTTGCGTCTTTCTCTCCGAGAAAATGCTTACACCCCAGTTGACAGAGAGTCTTGAGATACTTGAGAATATTAATTGGAGGGGGATGATTAACAGGAGGAGGATGAGATTGTACTTCCTCTAGATCAACCCGAGAGTTGGTGCCTACCTCAGGGACGAGGTTATGTTGCTCAAATACTCAAGTGAACTCCTTGTACAACCTCTGGTATTCTAAGCTTACTCTAGGTGGAACTGTTTGGGTTTCACGGGGGGTTTCTACTAGAAGGGGTTGTTGGGCAGTGTCAGAAACTGTGGCTCTTATTCTCTTGGTTCCTCTCATGGGAGCCATCTGAAATTTTAAGATTTATTCCTCTTGGTTACTATGTTATATAGTCTTGATAATGCATTCAAGGAAACAAGCTCTGATACCACTCAAGTTATCATGCCTCGACCCTATTTGGCCGGATCCCTATGAACAACTCGCCACTCTCCCAGTTTATTAAGGGTTTTCCCCTTCTTTAAGCCATGGGGAGTAAGGTGTCCTTTTTCACCTGTACCTTTCCTAGAATAACATTAATCAAAACTGAATATATTAACCTTACATACCTATCTTGCAGGCTCAGTTTTAGATGGGTTTTCCCTTGGTTACCTAAAAAGGGGGTAAAGGGAGTGGGTGAGTTCGACAACTTAGTGAATGGGTGTTGGGTGAGTTTTCACAAAATCAATTTTAATCGTAGTGTGTCAAACTCCTCATTTCATTAAAAATACTTTTCTTCAAATTGTAGTTTATCAAAACCTTTTCCAAGATTTTCCAATTCATTTCCAAGGATTCTCAAATCCTTTCCATGGTTTTCATAACCTATTTCCCATTTCCATATTAGGTGTGTTTCACAAATAACACACGCCCTTCATCAAGAAGGGTTCACACACATTCGCAAGATGCAGTTACGCCGACTACACCCACTTGTGGATCGGAGCGTCTTTACCATCCACCCTGATAGAAGTCTCTGATTTCTACCCGAAGTCTGAGTGAACGTCTCCAACGTCCTACCCTCAAACCCAAAATACTTCGTGTCCATATGAGGACGGAGACCTCATCTTGATCCCACCCTGGTCTCGTGCGCATGAAGCTACGTCGAGCTTCCCTGACTGTTGGCACGACAAACTACCCTTATCCCCACCATGTCATCCAGTAGCCCTTAGGACGCATCACTACCCCTCTTAGGCGTATTGAAGGTCCCAAACCTCAAGTGCATGCACAAACAATATTTTTTTCCTGCAATGCCATTTATCTTTAGTGCCATTGGCCCAACGACCCCGACCCTCAACCCGACCTGTAGCTATTTGTCTAGACCGGTCCATCGACCTGGTCCTAACACACTACTGCCAGTCCATCGAGTTTGTCGGTCTTGTCTTGGTACCATGGCCAAATCACATAATTCATTAATTAAGAATTTTCATGGCTTAACATCAAGTTTGTTTATGAGCTCCTACTCATGCCAACTGGCCTTGGGTCCAGTGTACGTGATTTCCAAAACCGGGCATTTTAGCCCTCAAGTTCCAAAATCGAGGCATTTGGCCTATTTGAGCTATTCAAGCTCTCATCAAGAAGCCCTCCCAAAATTTTTAAGTATTGGTACATAGTTAGGGGAAAACACTTCTGACAAAAATTACTTTTCAACTCGTCCATCACACCAACTAGGTGTGATGACATCTCTACTTACAACCACTAAGTGGGTTTTTTATTGGAAGGAAGTTCATCATACCAATCGGGTATAATATACTTATAACCGATAAGTAGTTTTTCAGTGTAGTTCTCACACCACTCCAACCAGGCATGATGTTAAAATTCCACATAGTTGTGGTTTTTCATTTCCGAGGTGCTCATCACCCCAACTGGGTATGATGTGAATAAACCCACTCACAGTGGCTTAAAATTTAGAAAAAGTGCTCATCATCCCAACCGGGTATGTAGTGTAAATTAGCCCACTCACCTGTTAACCATAATGTGTTCGTGCTCGGTTGGTTTTCCAAATTGATGCAAGCTTTCTCTTATTGGCATTCTGATCACACTTGTCCCATCGGAGGTGCAACAGTTCGAGCTTTCTATCGAGAAAGGTAACTCTCTTCCTAAAGTACCTTCTAGGATCAAGAATTCCTACATTTGACCTTTCAGCTTCATTGAGGCCTATGAGGGTTGTGGGGATGTTGGGAGAGCTTGGTTTGGCTGGAGGAGGGAAGAATTCAGCCAATTTCAGCTCGGCCGAAACAGGGTAGCTTCGGTCCGCCGGAGCTGCTTTACTATTTGATTATGTCGACGCTTCTCCAACGATCCTTGGATCGAATTGAGGTTGCTATCAGATAGATGACATCCCCCAGAGTCTAAAGAGCCCGACCTCACCTTCCGAGGTTAAGAAAAATGCCCAAATCAGAGCTCTCATTTAAGCTTCACCGGAAAATGAAGTAGTAGAGAGAGAGAATAGTTTTCAGGTTTTAGGTGAATGAATAGGGATTAGCTCTTTATATAGTTGTAAAAATAATTTTTTAAATGAGCAAGATTTATTACTACATTATGGTTATTTATTCTCATTAAATTGGGAAATTGATGAATATTTATGGGTATTAATTCCAATAATTGAATGTAGGTATTAATTTATGGGTATTTATTTAATAATGGTATTAATTCCTCAAAATCCCTTTCTTCTATATATTTGTTTGAAAATTAATTTTGTATAGGTATATATATATACACTTTTTATGTAAACATCTATTCAATATTTATATATATATATATATACATAATTGTTAATTATGTATATAATATTTAATTTCCGCTTAAATTCAACGGAAAAATTTTCCGACCGAAATTTCGGATTACTAAAAACACGGTGTGATACCTATGGTCAAGATTTTTTGGCAAAACGGACACGTGCAAGAAGAGACATGGGAGACCGAGAGTGTAATGAGAGATGGGCACCCTCAATTATTCGACATATAACTGTTTTGGGGATAAAACCCCTAAAAGGAGGGGAGAGTTGTAAACCTCATCCTTTGATAATAAGAAAAACTGGGAAAAGAACCGGTCATTTCCAAAGAGAAAAACGAGTAGGTTTATTAACCGTAATCGATAGAGAAAGGGCAAACCGAGAAATATATAAATCCCAAGTAACCTAAAAAGTTACAAAAGTTATGGGAAAGGACTTTACCATGAATTGGAAGAGAAAACCAAACCGATTCAAATGAACCGGACCTAAACCAAATTGAACCAGATTGAACCACTATTGAACCAATTTCTAAATTCATTTTTCTAGGTGGCTTAGAAAATTCAAATTGGAGAATTAAAGCCACCATTGGATAAAGAATGAATTTAGATGAATTTAGAAAATTTTAATTTTGAAAAACTTGGTCGAATTGGGCATGAACCGGTCGGTTTAAGCATTGAACCTGATTCGGATCGGTGCAGTCTGGTTCGAAATAGTGTCGTCTTCTTCCTTTAGATGACATCACTGTTCACTCGCCGAAAATGCGAGCAGTGCCGGCGAAGATGAAAAGTCTTTGTTCAGGGCGTTTTAGGCCATGAATAAACACCATAAAGGTAACAATCAGACGGCCAAGGAGTCACCAAGCTTCCTATATAAAGAGCTTCTCATCATTCATCCTCCTCACACTTGCAAACTCCTCTCTCTCCCTACTGCTCCATTTTCTGGTGAAGCTTCAACTAGAGCTCTGATATTGGGGTTTTCTTTAGCCAAAGAAGGTGAGGTCGGGTTCCTTAGACTCGGGGAGAAGTCAGCTACCCGACGGTGGTCACCATTCGATCTAAGGATCTGGCACAAACAAGACGCCGTCGGATAAAGCAAGCCGGTCGGAAGGAAGAGGAAGGGTAGAACAACTAGAGAGGTCAAAAGGAGCTTGGTGGGCAAAAATGAGGGACAAGAATGAGACATTTTAGGAGAAATAACGGTTACCATGCCCATAGGGAGACAAGTACAACCCCACAAATGAGAAACCCCTATTGCCCTAGGTGCCGAAAAAGCCATGAAGGGTCATGTCGAAAATGCTTCGAATGTGAACAGCTTGGACACTTTGCAAAGTGTTGTCCAACCCTTCGAGGTAATACATAACAAAGTGACCATCAACCACCTCAAGGAAATCCAAGGGCACTAGACAGAGGACAAGACATAGCCATTACGTCAAGGGTACCAACCTGAGTATACAACCTCAACTAGGAGGAAGCACGAGATGAACCTAGTACTATAGCTAGTACTTACCATAGCTCCCCTAGACTAACATAACCAAAAACCCTGTAATTCATTATCATTATAATAAAATTTCCATTTCTTATCAAATTTGTGATGAAATACAAGTAAAAGAAAATCCTAAGGATGTATCCACCAAACCTCCAAAGAAAGGTGAAGCCGGAAGGATGGCATTTGAGGATATCATGAAAGTTAAGGTTAGATACCCTAAGGACGAATAAGAAGGAATTCTTGGAAACAAGTGAAAGGATTCTCCTAACGAAGGAAACCCTAAGGATGCATACATATCTCAACTAAGAAGTGATGGATCAAGTGACGTAGGATGAGGAGATGACGTGCATACTGAGGTGGAAGAATCAAAGGAAGTATACTAGGAAGACCCAATGAGTAAGCTAAACCCAAGGAACGGGTAAGTAGGAAAATAGCATCAAAGGACGTCGTGACAAGTGGACTACCCATAATAAGGAAATAAAGAAAAAGCCCCCAAGGAGCGTTAGGGAGGTTGAACCGGTACGGGAGTCCCTGGGTAGAAGGATAAAGGTAGGAAGGGAGACCTTAAAGGGGGGAATTCTCAAGCTAAGGAACCTAATAAAGAAGTATAAGTGGATGAGGGTATATCGGGACAGCCAATTGTGACCTATTTAGGAAGAGCAAGGAAGCCAAATAAGGACTTTAGAGAACCTAGCGGAAGAGAGAAGCTAGTAACAGCAGGACGATCAAGGATGGTTCTAAGAAGGATCCGAGAGTAGTAAAGACTACACTCTAAGAAGGGCAATATGATGGGCATGGTGAGGAGTACACGAAATAAGACCCGACGATCGGAGATACCTCAGATAAGAAAGTAAAGGGTGAATTGGGAAATTAAGGTCGGTGAATGATTAAAGGTTCACAAAAGCTCTAAAGGGTGTAAGAATGCATAGGAAGGGAACCTTCAAGAGGGAGTTTTGACTTGAAGGACATAAAAGAGAAAGAAAACCATTAAAGGAGAACTCCCCAAATAAGGGAATCGTGAAATGGTCATGAACAAATAAGAGTGGGTAAGGAGATTGACACGGTTATGTAAGACATGACATCAAAGGCAAGATGGATTAGAGGATAACGGTAAAGGTAGTCGAGAAATACTACCAGACGAAGAGAGAGATGAAGCTATACGACCCCCGAAAGGTTGGAAGGTGGAGAACAACCATTATAGAAGTGTTCTAAAATTTAAAATGGTCAAAGACAGGTTCTAGAGTATGTCATGCTGTAAGGGACATATAAGCCCAACAGTCCCAAGGAAAAATGTGACTCGAGTAGGGAAGATTCAGTTGGTAAGCATGACGAGGTCAGATATAATTTGGATCAAAGTTGAAATAAATAATGGATGGAGGAAGGGTCGAAATAGGACGAAGGGATAATAATACCAAAACCTGTGAAAATAAGTACGTAATGCTCAGAAGAACACCAAGCTAAGGGTTTCAATGATAAAGAGAATAACTAGACACAGGAACGATTGGGCATCTTGAAACTCCCAATCCTAAAATTTTGAGTAAGAACCTAAAGGGGAAGAATCTTGCCCTAAGAAAATGAAGATGTGAACCTAAGGATATACCCTTGAACTCGCAGGTAAGACATGCTTATCTAGGATAAACTCCATGGAATGAGTAAGCAATGGAAAGGAAAAGAAATTCCTTAAATGCGTGTTATAAAGGGGCTAAGTGAAAATAACTAAAGTGTTAGCATGTCAAACAAACTCCAAGTTGATATCAAGAAAAGTTATTTCCTATGCAAAGGATGCTGAATAAGTTTTGGGGACAAAACTCCTAAAAAGGTGGGGAGTAGTTGTCACACAGTGTTTTTAGTAACCCAAAATTTCGGTCAGAAAATAGGAAGCTCGAGGACTTCTTAGCCATCCGATTGGTGCCTTAATGGTAGTCATTCATTGCTTGAAACTCCTTGGCCGGAGAATTTTCATCTTTGCCGACACTGCTCGATTTTCTAGCGAGTGAACAGTGTTGTCATCTGAAAGAAGAAGACGACACTGTTCTGAATTAGACCAGACCGGTCCGAACCGGGTTCAAAACTTAAACTGGTCGGTTCATGCCTGATTCGACAAAGTTTTTCAAAATTAAAAATTTCTAAATTCATTATCTATCAAATGGTGGCCTCAATTATCCATTTTAAATTTTCTAAGACACCTAGAAAAATGAATTTAGCATATGGTTCAATAATGGTTCAAACCAGTCCAAATTGGTTCAATCCGATTCACTTGAACCGGTTTGGTTTTCATCTCCAATTCATCCTAAAGTCCTTTTTCATGACTTTTGTGACTTTTTAGGTCACTCAGGATCCATAAATTTTTCGATTTGCCCTTTCTCTACCGATTCTAGATCACGAACTAACTCGGTTCATAAACCGGTTCAATTCGGCTCAGATCCGGTTCTCCTGAACCAGTCTGGTTTTATCTCCCAAATTGTCCTAAGGTCTTTTTTCCAATGTTTTATGAACCCTTTGGCTCACTTGATAGTTGTAAATTTCCCAAATTACCCGTTCTCTAATGATCGGGTTTATGAACCGGTTCGATTTTCTCACTCGGGTTGATCGGTTATTTCTCCAATTTCCTTGTCTTTAAGGGGTGAGGTTTACAATAGCGGACACGAAGATAATTAGGGTCCGAGTGATGGGCAGTAAGGCTCACTCAAACTTAGGGTAGAAGGTATGACGTTCTTCCAGGGTGGTCAGTAATGATGCTACGGACCACAAGTAGAGTATTCGGAGACTATTTTATGAATGTGTGAACCCTTTGATGATAAAGGGCGATTGTTAGTGTGATGAAACTCCTTGAGAAAATGGAGTGAGATGATAAAAAAAACCCAACAAAGCCTTTTTGTTTATTTACAATACCCCCACTCACTGAGTTTTAGAACTCACCCACTTCATTGCTCCCTTTTCAGGAAAATAAGACTCAATCTCGCAAGAAGGCACCACCCGCCACCTAACATAAGATACAATCGGTATAAATCCTTTATTTTGAGTTAGTTTTGATAATGTTGTTCAAGTAAAACTAAGGAGATTGAATCACGTCTTATTCTTATCGGTGACTAAAGGGAGAGTATCCTTATATACTAAAAATAGTGGCAGGTTGATCACGTGGATACAACCAAACCGGATTGAGGCGTGACAACTTAAGTGGTATCAGTGTCGGTTTCTATCAAATAAATTATCAATACTTTATAAACTAAAAATTTATGAAAATTCTAAATCTATAGATATGGCTCCCAAGAGAGTAACCAAAAAAAACTGAGTAACCACTACAGAAACTACATAAAATGAGGTGGGTTCAGGTCTGTAGCAGGTATAAGTCCAACGGACCCTATTCCATCGTCACTTTTAAGCATAAATTTAACAAAAAAAATTAATCCATCCCGTGCCATGGGTACTAGGTTTGGGTACTAATTTTGGCATGTTAATATATCACCTTTGAAAATATTGTTTTAGAAAGTCGGTGTTCATCGAATCTAGTTCATATTTTATTTATTTTCTACTTAAATGTATATGTTAAGTGGGGCTATAGAGGATAGTAAGATGAGATAAGCCAAACTTGATAATGATAAACCTTAAGCCTCTGAAGTTAGAGCGCTACTAAAAATAAAAGTATCAGACCTTAGAGCACGAGGATAGTAAGATGAGATAAGCCAAACTTGTATAGTGAGTATAGTGAATGCACCATAATCAAGAGTGTTAATAGTTTACATTAAATATGTTTTAAGTAAAATATTGATTATGCGTTAACTAAAGAATTGTAATCTTAGGCAATATAATACTCTCAAAAGTTAAAAATGTGTTAATTTAAAAGCATTGTTTACAATTTAAGGTAATTTCTCCGAGGTATAAGATTAAGGATTTGAGTGTAATAATCTGTTTTGATTGAGGGGTATATTTTAATTAGTTGTAAACTTCTTGAAATTAGGGTAAAAAATTAGAAATATAAATTTATTATTTTGACTAAATTTAATAATATATATAATTAAATTATATAACATAATAATTGGGTTATTATTTAAATTAATAATAGCAATTAATAATTGAATTATTATTTCAATTATTAATATTAATTAGTGATTATGTTATTAGTATAATAAAAAATAAATTAATATTAATTATATAGTAATAGTTATATGTAAATATTTTATAATTATAATAAAAATAATATATAATAAACTATATTATATTTATTCCACATGTTATTTTTTTATACAGAGTATTTTTATTATATAATTATATTATGTTATTTTATATTAAATGTTATTAATATATAAATTATTTAAATTATATAAGAATAAAAATAAATTAAAAATATAAATACATAAAATAATATTAAATTTATTTAAACAACAAAAACCAAAAATCTCCAAATTTTTCAGATGAAATTATTTTATTTTAGCAAATGATAGATTAATGGCGCATATAAAAAGTATTCACTTACAAACTATTCAATTCAAAAATGATCAAATAAGTATAATAAAGATAATAATAATATTAAGACAAAATTAAAAGCACCAAAGACAACATTAAAATTTTACTTGTCAAAGTCAAATTTTGGCAATGCTAAAGGGGAATCTCGCATGTTAGAATTGTGCAATTAAAGAATTAAGTTTGCTAAACTTCAACATAGGTATGTGTTAAAGTGACAAGACATTTCCACAAGAAATGTTTAGATACCACAAACATAGGTTTGAAGTTAAGAGGACCACCTAGGATTCAATACGACTGCCAGGCGTATGATTTCACCATGAAGTTCAACATAATTCTAAGCCAAAACTGTTGTTATGGTGTTGTAATATTTGTAAATTGAAGTTACCTTAGAACACACATTAACTAATATTAAAAGTCCAATTCTAAAGTATCACTCTTACTCACCTTCAAAATATAAAAATTTGTGTTGTACTGTAAAGTGTTGTGGTGTAAAGTGTTTGTAATGAAATACATTATAATCTTAGGCATGGCAGATGATGTAAAGCGATATACAACTAGTTTGTCACATACGTCTTGATTTTATTGGTCGGATACACGTTAATCTACTGTTCGTCCTTGTTGATGTAATTATTGTATTTATTTTCACTACAATGAATAATAAAAAATAGTACTTTCTATAAAAAAAAATATTATGTAAAATTTAGCATATATTTTAAATTTTTCTTTTAAATTTTTTGTTAAATTCCACCAAAATATTTTTTTTAATATCATGATAAATATAGTAAAATAATAAAAAGTTTAAAACATATGAGCAAGTTAAAAAACTACCTTGGTCTATAAATGTCGTGTAGTTTGCTCCACTTTAGTTTTAAATCTACAATTTATTTAGAAAAGGGGAATGAACTCAACCGCTCACTCAATGGGCACTAAGGTTGACTCACTTTATGAATTACAATTTATATATTCCCTATAATAGTACCTAACATTATTTTTTATCTTTTAATTTAACATCTCATTTTCTATTTTTGTGGTTTATTGAGTCACTCGAGATAATTGTTTTAAGCCTCACCAATCCATAAACTATCTTGATCGGGTGACTCTTAAATCCCTTGTTATTCTTATATAAATGACAATTTATGTAACAAAATATCATAAAGTAAAATATCGAGAAACTCAAATCCCGCTCAGTATGGCTTAAATACTCAGCATTTTCGGGTTATTCATGTTTTGTGCCTCATGTTAGGCTATTCAATCCCTCACATTTGTGCTACTATGTGGGCTACTATTCAGTCCTTATTCATACAATTTCACATGCCCGGAGTGTACTGCAATATAACAATATCACATACGGGTAAAAGTATCATCTCACAATTTGGGGTTTCAGCACCTAGGGTCATGGTTGCACTAACCCCACTCACCGACACATATAACTCAATTTCACCATCGTCTCGTCGTAGTTGTGTACTAGGACAGTGCATGTACATCATCCAGGTGTCCCGAAAAAACTATAAGTATTCACATTATTATCTCCCCGAACTCCTTTCCATTTTTACTTGAGTGACGGTACAGCCTCTGTCACGCCCCGACCCATTTTGGTCGGATCCCCGTGAAAAACCTGCCACTCTCCCGGTTTATTAAAGGGTTTCCCCTTATTATAATCCGTAAAGAGTAAGGCATCCTTTAAACTTGCACCATTTCCTGGAATAGCATAATCAAAACTGCATGAAATTTTAAACTTTACATACCTATCTTACAGGCATCTTAGTTGATGGTCTTTCAAGGTAGGCTTTTCGGGATTTCCCGAAAGGGATATAAGGGAGGGGGTAAATATGACTACTCAGTGAATGGATTTTCAAAGGTCTACTTTTAACTTTTAAGAAAAACATTTATATGAAATGTGCTAGACTCCTTTCTTTTCAAAAAAAAATCCCTTCATTTAAAAATTTAGGTTTTTTCATTATTTCTTAGTTACCAGTGTGTCATCACCCAACACACATCTTTCATCATGAAGGTTACACACATTCGCAAGTCAGTATCACTACTAAACCCGCTAGTGGCTTCAGAGCGACTTTTCCTGCCACCCGGATAGAAGTACAACCACTTCTACCTTGGGAATGAGTGGATGTACATGACATCTGACCCACAATCCCAAAATCACTTCTTCGTGTCCGTATGAGGATAGAGACCTCATCCTGTCCCCACCCCGGTCTCATGCGCTTGGTGCTACTCCAGATTTCGCATAGACACCTGGAACAACGAACTGCCCTTCTAGCCATCAGGTCGTCTAGTGCCCTTAGGACGCATCACTACCCCTCATGGGCGTCTTGATGATCTCGTACTCACAGTGCATGCACAAACAATGTTTTCTCATATTGCCATATAATTTATGGTGCCACTGGTCCAACGGCCCCGACTCTCAACTCAACCTGCAGTTGTTTGTCTTGACTAGTTCGTCGACCTGTCATCTCGCACTACCGCTAGTTGACTAAGCATGTCGGTCCTATCTTGGTACCATGGCCAAACAATTCACTTATTAAGTTTTATGGCACATATATCATGTTCGTTTATGAGCTCCTGCTCGTGCCAACTAGCCTTGGGCCCACTGTACGAGATTTTCAAAATTGGGCATTTAGCCAAGTTCCAAAACTGAGGCCCCCGGCCTATCAGAGCTATTCGAGCTCCCGTCGAGAAGGTCTCCCAAATAGTTTAAGCATTGGCACACAGTCAGGGGAGAACACTTCCGACAAAATAGGTTTTCACTGTCCATTATACCAACCGGTATAAGGACATCTCCGTTCATAACCGATGAACAGGTTTTCAACTTCCTTCAAGGAAGTCTCATCATACTAACCGGGTATGATCTACTTACAACTGGTAAGTAGTTTTTTTCGCATAATTTTCACATCACTTTCTCTAAGTGATGATGATTAAAATACCACTAAACAGTGGGTTTTTATACCGAGGTACTTATCATCCCCTACCGAGTATGATGTTAGTAAACCCACTCACCCGCTAATGTTGTGAATTCCACTAGACCGGTTCTTTGTATTCATGCGAGCTTGTCCTTGCTGGCGTTCCTGGTACTTCGTGTTCCTACACAATATGAACATCTCGGTTCATTATCCTTCGGCCGAATCGCCTTCATTCATTCCAAATGAATAAGAAAGTCAAACTTTCATTTATTTGCAATTAGGTCCCTAAAGTTATTTCTCTTTAACTTTAAGTCCCTAATGCCGGTTTTTCCTCAAATTGAGTCCCGAAACTTCAAAAATTTATCATAGGACCTTAATTTATTCCATTTCACTAATAGGGGATTAATTTCTCAAATTTTCAACTTGGTCCTCCAACTTTTCCAAAATTACCATTTTGCCCTTCCTTTACAAAAATGGTATTTTTGCCCCAAAAATTCTAAAATTTCTCAATTGGTCCTCCAACATTATTTTCATGCCCAATTGGTCCTCAATTTCATAAAATTTCATTTTGGTCCTTCAAATTTTGAAAATCCCCAAATTTCCCCCAATTTCAACTCTTCAACACTGCTAAATTTGATTTTATAAAATTGACCGATCAAACACCTCTAATTGTTGAAATTGGAGTTGAAATTAAGTTCCTACATGTTCATACGATTTTAAGGAACTTTGAATAACAGATTTTAACGCTGGAATGAGCTCAAACGAAGCTTCACTGGAAAACAGATTCTAGAGAGAGAAAGCTTCGATTTCTCACCGGTGAGGGCACGGTGGTCCGAGCTTTCGATCTGGGTAGATAGCTCTTATCTTGAGGATCATCCTAGAATCAAGAATCACATCAATTGATGCCAAATTGAGTTAGAATTTCATCATTGAAATTATGTCGGTTCTCTCTAGCACCGGTCGGAAATTACGGAGGGGGGCCGACTTGGCTTACCTTTCAATCCTAATTCGGTTGTGGGAGGGCTGAGGAAGTGTTGGGAGGTTGGTTTGGTCTGAGGAGGGCTTGAAATGGCCGATTTCAGCTTGGCCAAAATAGGGCAGCTTCGATCTGTTAGAGCTGCTTCACTGTTCCATATGTCGATGCTTCTCCAACAATTCTCGGATTGACTGGAGTTTGCTATCAGATAGTTGTCTTCTCCTCGGTTCTAAAGAGTCCGACCTCTCCTTTCGAGGTTATGAAAAATGTTGAAGTCGAAGCTCTAGTTTAAGCTTCACCGGGAAATGGAGCAGTAGAGAGAGAGAGAGAAGTGTTCGGGTGTGAGGAGAATGAATAGGGATGACCTCTTTATATAGGTGTAAAACCCGTGTATTAAATGGGAGAGATTTATTACAAGTATTAATATTGCCATAAATTATTGGTATTAATTCCAATAATTTAATTTTGGTATTAATTCTAATAATTTAATTTCGATATTAAATTATTTGTATTAATTCTAATAATTTAATTTAGGTATTAAATTATTGGTATTAATTACAATAATTAAATATATATTAATTTATGGTTATTTATGACAAGGCGTACGTACAAAAAATTTTGACCGAAATTTCGGGTTACAAAAAAATTCATACTTCCTGCAAGCACACTTAACTTCAAATTTCTTATGGAATCTTGTTCACCTAAACCAATTTGGTTTTTGTCTTTTAAATTTTCTTAAATTTCTTTTCTAATGTTTAATGAACCCTTTAGATCACCCGGAAGTTGTAAATTTCCATATTGCATGTTCTCAAATGTAAATCGGCTCGGTTTTCTTACTCGGTTTGACCGGGTCTTTTCTTGGTTTTCCTTAACTCAAAAGTGCAGGGTTTACAGCCTCACTAGACATTCTTTTGTCACCCCCTTCTATGTCGGTATTTCACTTAGATCACAAAGCACAATATCAATTAATGGCACTTATGGACTAAAAATCTTAATGGTGCCAAAGACATCTCATTACCAAGAGTTTAGTTATGTATACGTCCGACTCTCCAATCATACACAAAGTATTAAAATTAACACAGTACTTGGTGTAAAGATACTTGGATGTTCGATCGATCGTCTCCCCACATTACATGGGTTTGGCTTATAGCCACTCGTGACTCACGGTATACCTGACATATTAAATAAGTACATAACATAGCAAAACAATTCATATGAGCCATGTCCATCACTCGATCGTCTACTCAATCAAGCAAATGACCTACTATCCAACAATTTACGGTCCTAATGGACCTTAACTACTTAGGAGGCATCGATATTATGATATTTGCTTTAGTGGGTATGTATTCATTAATTTGTACTTCTTATATGAGTTTTTAAAACGGACTACTATTATTTTTTCACATCAATATATACATCATATATATGCTCCAGTCGGTCCAATAAGACACGCCGCCAATGTTCCCACTCACCTCGTGTCATAGAACTTGTTTGTTCTGTGAGAAATTCCATAAATCTCGTTCTTCATTTCCACTCGAGCGATCATTTGTGTCTTCTACAATATTTAGCATAATAGATGTAAACCCCGCACATTTGAGTTAAGGAAAACCGGGAAAAAAACCGGTCAAACCGAATAAGAAAACCAAACCGGTTTACATTTGGGAATAAGCAATATGAAAATTTACAATTTTCGGTTGACCCAAAGGATTTATTAAACATTGGAAAAGAAACTTAAGACAAACTAGAAAACAAAAACCAAATTGGTTTAGGTGAACTAGATTCCATAAAAACTTCAAAGTTAAGTGTGCAAGAGTAGTGTGAGGATGGGTGACCTCCCGGGGAGTATGATTTTTTGTAACCCGAAATTTCGGTCAAAAATTTTTATGCGAACGTACGGCTTATCATAAATAGCCATCAATTAATATATATTTAATTATTGGAATTAATACCAATAATTTATGGCAATATTAATACTAGTAATAAATCTCGCCCATTTAATACACGGGTTTTACGCCTATATAAAGAGGTTATCCCCATTTCATTCTTCTCACACCTGAACACTTCTCTCTCTCTCTCACTACTGCTCCATTTCCCGATAAAGCTCGAACCAGAGCTTCGACTAGAACAAAGGTCAGGCTCTTTAGAACTAGGGAGAAGACAGCTATCTGATAGCAAACTGCAGTCAATCCGAGAATCGTTGGAGAAGTGCTGACATGATGGAATAGTGAAGCAACTCCAGCGGACCGAAGCTGCCCTATTTCGGCCAAGCTGAAATCAGCCATTTCAAGCCCTTCCAACACTTCCTCAGCCTTTTCACGGCCGAATTAGGACCGAAAGGTAAGCCAATTCGGCTCCCCTTTACAATTTTTTATTGGTGCTAAAGAGAGAGAGTCGACCGAGTTTCAATAACAAAATTCTAATCCAATTCCGCATCAATTGATGCGATTCTTGATTCTAGGATGAACCTTAGGACGAGACCTATCTGTCCAGATCGAAAGCTCGAACCGTCGTGCCTTCACCGGTGAGTAATTGAAGCTTTCTCTCTCTACATTCTATTTTCTAGCGAAGCTCCATTTGAGCTCGTTCCGGCATTAAAATCTGCTATTCAAAGTTTCTTAGAATCGTATTAACATGCAGTAACTCAATTTCAACTCCAATTTCAATAATTAGAAGTGCTTGATCGGTCAATTTGATAAAATCAAATTCGATAGTGTTGAAGAGTTGAAATTGGGGAAAAAATTAGGGATTTTCGAATTTCAAAGGGGCCAAAATACAATTTTATGAAATTGAGGGTCAATTGGGCATGAAAATAATGTTGGAGGACCAATTGAGGAATTTTGGAAATTTTGGGGAAAAACTTACCATTTTTGTGAAAGAAGGGCAAAATGGTAATTTTGGAAAATTTGGGGAACCAAATTGGAAATTTTGAAAATTAAACCTCTTTTTGATGAAATTGAATAAATTGAGGTCTCACGATAAATTTTAAAAGTTACGGGACTCAATTTGAGGAAAAACCGACATTAGGGACTTAAAGTTAAAGAGAAATAACTTTAGGGGCCTAATTACAAATAACTAAAAGTTTGGGTTTCCTCATTCATTAATGAATGAAGGCTGTTATGTCGAGTAATAATGAACAAGGTTGTTCATATCGTGTAGGAACGTTAAATATCGGGAATGCCAGCAAGGACAAGCTCGCGTGAATACAAAGAACCAGTCTAGTGGAATTCACGGCATTAACGGGTGAGTGGGTTATTCACATCATACCCGATTGGGATGATGAGCACAGTTTAAAGTTAAAAACCACTTACCAGTTGAGAGTGGGTTTACTAACATCATACCCGGTTGGGATGATGAGCACAACTTAAACTTAAAAACCACTTACCGGTGGTGAGTGGGTTTACTAACATCATACCCGGTTGGGATGATGAGCACAACTTAAACTTAAAAACCACTTACCGGTGGTGAGTGGGTTTACTAACATCATACCCGGTTGGGATGATGAGCACAACTTAAAATTAAAAACCACTTACCGGTTGTGAGTGGGTTTACTAACATCATACCCGGTTGGGATGATGAGCACAACTTAAAGATAAAAACCACTTACCGGTTGTGAGTGGGATTATATATCATACCCGGTTGGGGATGATAAGTGCCTCGGTATAAAAACCCACTGTTTAGTGGTATTTTAATCATCACCACTTAGAGAAAGTGATGTGAAAATTTTGCGAAAAAAAACTACTTACCGGTTATAAGTAGATCATACTCGGTTGGTATGATGAGACTTCCTCGAAGGAAGTTAAAAACTCATTCATCGGTTATGAATGGAGATGTCCTTATACCGGTTGGTATAATGGACAGTGGAAACCTATTTTGTCATAAGTGTTCTCCCCTGACTGTGTGCAATGGCTTAAACTATTTGGGAGACCTTCTTGACAGGAGCTCGAATAGCTCTTATAGGCCGGGGGCCTCGGTTTTGGAACTTGAGGGCTAAAATGCCCGATTTTTTGAAAAATTCGAATAGTGGGCCATAGGCCAATGGACACGGGCAAGAGCTCGTAAAATAACATGATATATATATATGTGTGTGTGTGTGTGTGTGTGTGTGTGTGTGTGCCATTAAAACTTAATAAGTGAATTGTTTGGCCATGGTACCAAGGCAGGTCCGACATACTCAGTCAACTAGTAGCAGTGCGACATGACCGGTCTTTGGACCAATCAAGACAAACAGCTACAGGTTGAGTTGGAGGTTAGGACCGTTGGGACAAATGGCACCACATATTACATGGTAATTTAAGAAAACTTTGTTTGTGCATGCACATCAGTACGGGATCATCAAGACGCTCATAAGGGGTAGTGATGTGTCCTAAGGGCCCTGGACGACCCGGTGAGTATAAGGGCAAATTGTCATTCCAGGTGTCTGTGCGAAATTTGGAGTAGCACAAAGTGCATGAGACTGAGGTGGGGACAAAATGAGGTCTCTGTCCTCATATGGACACGAAGAAGCAAATTTCGGGATTGTGGATCGGATGTCGCGTACATCCACTCATTCCCAGGGTAAAAGTGGTCGTACTTCTATCCGGGTGGCAGGAAAAGTCGCTCCGAAGCCACTAGCGGGTTAAGTAGTGATACTGACTTGTGAATGTGTGTAACCTTCATGATGAAGGATGTGTGTTGGGTGATGACACGCCGATAACTAAGAAATAATAGAAAAACCCAAATTTTTAAATGAAGGAATTTTTGAAAACAAAGGAGTCTGGCACACTCCATATAAATATTTTTCTTGAAAGTTAAAAGATTTGAATCTCATTCACTGAGTAGTTGTACTCATCCCTTCCCTTATACCCCTTTCAGGAAGTCCCGGAAAGCCGAACCTTAAAGGACTTGCACAATTAAACGCCTGCAAGATAGGTACAACTAATTTAAATTACTGTGCAGTTTTGATTTATGATATTCCTGGAAAAAGGTGCAAGTTAACGCCTTACTCTTTATGATTTATAATATAATGGAAAACACTTTAGTAAATCGGGAGAGTGGCGGGTTGATCACGGGGATCCGACCAAACCGGGTCGGGGCGTGACAATAGAGTTAGTCTCACTTCTAACCCTTCAATAATTTAACCTATCGTACTTTTTATGATTTTACGGTTTATCCCTCACAGGTATGGGCTACCCCGACTCACTAGTTGGTAAACCGACACTTAATCCTAATATTTTCTAGGGTTAATCCATCAAGCTTAAGTTTATTCTATTTCTAATCAGCACTTATTGGAGTACTCATATTTTCTTTATTTATCCCTAAGGGTCCAACTTTTCCCAAATTATCATTTAGTCCATAACTTGGGTCAAATTACCATTTTGCCCCTATACTTTATAACTTCTTTTATTCGTAACTTAGACTTTCTCAAGTCTTTCAATTGGGTTCCCCAAGTTTACTTAAGTCTCATTCCGGACCCAAATAGGCATTGGAGCAATTTCATGCCCTATTTCTCATTAATTTACAAATGGCCCCTAAGTTTTAGAAAAATACCATTTTATCACTTATCTTTGAGGACTCTATTTCCCTTCATTTTTCACATGAATCTCCATAAACTTTCTTTACTTATGTTTGGGTCTTTGAAATTCTTAAAAGTTGCCTTTTGGCTATACAAATTCTCTTATTTACAATTTAGTTCTTAATTTACATTTATTACAAATAGACCACTAGATCTTCTAAAATAGGTAAATCTAGCCTTTAAACTTCACAAAACCTTCCAATTAGCCTCAAAACTTTATTTAGCCCTTTAGAAATACCCCAGAGAAAACATATTTACATTTGGGTGCTCTACCTTTTAAATATTTATATTTTAGTATATTACCTTTGACCATGACAAAAATATATGTATAAATTTTTAAATTAAGTGTAAAGCTCCCAATGGACTCACTTTAGGTTGTCGTAAGCTTAGTTTTATAAGACAAACATGGCATAAGCTTAACCGCTACATATTAAAATCAAATGTGTTGAGACAACCTAAAACATATAAAAAGGCATGTAATGGGACCGCCTATCCACATAAAAAAACTAATTGAAGATACCAACTAAGAAAGTAATAACGAGTACCAAATCTTGTATTTTGATGTTAAAAGATTGAGTCGGGTTAATTCTAATTCGATTTTTCATTCCCAAATTTAATTTTAAATATGAGGTTGATGAATCGCAACCAAAATTGATTCTCATATTCGAATATAATCAATATTAGGTTCAGTCAAATATGGTTTGATTAGATGTATTATATTATTCAAATTATATTTTTTTTAAATTGTTATATTAAATAGAATGTTAATAATTTTTTATAGATTTTTTGTAATCATCATTTTCTATGTAAGTTTAAATTATTTTTTATAATATTTGTATTTTTAAATATATAATATATTAATAGTAGTTCTAAAATAAATGAATATGTAGTGTAATTATATGAGCTCTCAACTAAATAATATATTATATATTCTAAATTTATATTTATTAAAATTTAATGTTTTAATTTTTTATTATTAAAAAAATGATTCATTCGAGATCAATCCAAAATTTTACATGAACTAACTCTTAAGGTGGTGTAAGATTCTTAATCTTGCACTAGTCGTCTTAAGAGCTCTTAATAAAAGAAAATGACATATAATTATCATAATAACATTTAATAAGAATAAATATGAGAAATAAAGAGAGTATTAAAAAAAATATCATTAATAATAACAATATAAATGAATGCCATGTACATTTATTATTCTAAATCATTTTAAACTGTTGTATACCTCTTTCAAAAGAAATTATTGTGCATATTTTGTTAATAGTAATAATAATAATAATTAATTAATTTTTTAGACAAGTAATATTTTATTTCCATTAACCAATCATATTTTAGTTTTACTCAATGAAGATTTCATGAAATAGCCAATTGGTCGGATTCTTTTAATATTTCCTGAGGGCAAAGAAGAGCCAAAAGAATATAAAGTAGTAAAAAAGTGGAATATGCCATGTTGAATAATAGGGGTAGGTGGAGGGGAGAGAGGTTAGGTGGGGCCTAATAAGAGAGGATGGTCAATCTTAACATCCTACTCGACATTCGGCCTCTGTGACCCGACAAGAACCCTTCATCTGACCGGACAGCTCCCTTATGCTTACCTTAACCCCTCCCTATTATTTATTTATATGCCAACAATAAATAATACGGTTAACTTAATATTATAAGCTAATTCAAATAGATATAAAACATTTGCCTGAGTTCTTTTGTTTAAATTGCATTTACCCTGCCATTGTAATTCTATATTTATCAGTATGAAGTTTGAACTCCAAATGGTAAAAGATACTACAAAGTTCTATTGTCTTTTCTTTGTCATCCAAAACTACAATGTTATATTGGATTGGATATGGATCCAGTAGCACATAAAATGACACGAACCCGAATTGGTGCTCTTCTAAGTGGTGGCTTCTCCAATATATCTTGAGGTGAGAATACACTTTCACTTGAAGAATTTCAAATTTATAAAGTCTGTATTAAGTGAGGTCAATGGGGGATTCATTCACAACCCAATGGCATGTTGATGGATCTGGGAATGTCATCAATGCAGGTATAGCTTCAACTTTATTATTTCAAAGTTTCTGTTTCCCCTTTTTTCCTCATCCCATGGAGTTGTCTCTATATTTGTTGTGAGGACAATGTGCTTGCCTTCTGTAGACACTTGTCCATTTATGATCCCAAGTTATATGCAACTTCATAATGCAACCTAGAATATATATTTTTCTGTATCATATGACTCAGTGCGACACTATTTTACAGCTGCTTATAGCTTCATTATGATATGTTATATTATTGAGTATGAATGCTATTCATAAAATCTTATATTTTAAATTTTTACTGGGTCTAAACTTTGTTTTATATATATGCTTGACTAGTAGGATCACATGGATTGTTGCTAGCTCTTTCCTTCATTTGTGAAAAGTATAATCTTTAGACCTGATCCATCTAAAATGTTAGTTTTTTGATGATTTTCTCTCCTTTTTTTCTAATCTTCATACCTCACAAGGGTGATAAAAACTGCTACTCGGGTTTTTCAAGCTATGTGAATAGCTCATAACCAACTCAAGATTCACTTTATGATTGCCTTGCACCAGGGGGCACACTAGCTGTTGTGATCTCCTTCCACAGTTTGGAGGACGGAATAGTGTAACAAACTTTTCTGGACTGTGCAGCAACAGTGAAGACGATGAAGAAGATGGGCAATCAAGTGAACTGATGAATAAATCAGGACCAAGTATAGGGCCAAGTATATTTGACAGTCTTGATCATTGTGTGGTTTTTTGGAGATCTTTCTTTAGCTATTTGAATTTGCTCCTGTTCAATTACGATCTTATAATGCAATCGCATTCTCTCTGGTCCAATTGCTGTTTTTATTTTTGCCTTCTCCTAATTTATCCAATATGCCTGGTTGGTTCTTTGCACCTAGTATTGGTGTAGCAGCTATATTTTATTTTATTCTCTTTTTCCAGGATTTCATAATTGGACATTAAACCCATTTCATACGGTCGATTCATGGTGCTACTGTAGAAAATACTTTATTTGAAGATGGTGATGGTGTAAATACATTTTCAATTGTCACCGCTTTTGATCCCAAATCTTCGGATTACTTTTTTCAATAAACATTGGGTTTTTTTGCACATACTTTTTTTAGCTAGGTTAGAAATGAAGATAGGATATTGTTTTTCATATGTTATTTAGTAGTACAATTTCTTATAAAATATTTTAAATGGTATATTTACTTATATTTCATAATGATATATCACTTTTCATTTCTTTCAAGGCTATATTATATTTTCCATAAAATTGATTAGTAAAGAATGTAATGAATATATCATCATATTCTGATCAGAGTCTATACATGAACCTCTATAGTGCTATAAGATATTATGTAAATATAATTATCTACCAAAATCAAGATTTACAATTGGTTGACCAATTGAATACAAAATGGTTGTGTATGCACTTTTACTCTATAAATATAGTATTATTCAACAAAAAATGACAAGGATGAATCCAAAAATAGAAATAACTTGATTTCATTACAACTTTTTTTAAACTATACTAAATTGTTTGGAGACTTCAATTGGGCTGGCCTCATCAATCTTCAAGTCTTCGTGTTCCATCTCATCATCCAATTCGTTTGTCAAATTTCAAAGTTCACTTTACATTCAACTTCAGATCAAGCCCACATGAGTCACAATACCTTTTGGTCTTGATCATGTACCCTCCTCCAACTATGATTAAAAAAAAACAACTAAAAATAGAATAATATGACATCATTTTGTTGTAATTACAAGGAGTGCATTTAATTCACAAGTAATATAAATTAATTTTATCATAGTATTCTCAAGTTCGACGGAGTTGGAATCAACTTGTTGTACACAAATTTACTGTATATCCGGTGGCACATTATATATCTCATCTCCCTTTCAAAGCAAACCTACATAATACAATGACAGCATGAAATTTTGTGGTTAACTAATATCCCAAAAAAAAAAGTGACGCTACTAATATATTACTCGCACTCAAGCTCTCGCACCATTGTGTCACTTCCTCCTATTAACTATTGTCCCTGCAAATACTGACCCAATCCCTAGTGGATGGTTTACAAAAGGAGAATGACTATGAATATGATAACACAAAGTATTGCCATCGTGAAAGTTTGTTCATGAGAAACTCATACAGAACGTCAGGCGTGGATGTCTTCGCACACAATGGTTAAAAAAAATCATGCAAATGCTATCGTTAGATGATGATAATGAAGATTTACCTCACCATTCGCCTCAAAAACATCCAAAAGAATTGGAAGGTTCGAACAACACTAAGAGTATTTTTGCCGTGTATCTATCATGGCATACCATACATCCATCATTACTAGGATATTTAGGGGTATGATGAAAACCATACAAAAGACTATCATATTGTCTACTTAATGAACAAGATTGAGAGCATGAACCAGACTCGATATGTTGAACATCATGTGCATCGTAAGTCATGAGGAATTATATTGAGGCAAAACCTTAAAAGATGGAATAATAATGGAAGATAGTGTAAAGAAATGTAAAAGAAAAAAGCACCCTCCCACTGCTCTCCATAAAATGGAGGCTAGATTTTGAAATAAGGCTCAAATATTTATATTTATATTTTTTTGTTTAAATATTTATGATAAATTCTAAAAAATTATTAAGTTATAATGGGCGCCTCATCATTATAAAACCGACAAGGTGCAAGGTTCAAAATAAAATATCCCAAAATATTTTTCAATCTAATAAATTGACTTTTGAAAATTTAACTTCCAAAAATCATATATCGAGACTATATACTGAATGTAAAACATACCTTTGGTTTGGGTTTGGGTTTGGGTTTGGGTTTGAGTTTGGGTTTGGGTTTGGCTTTCCAACATGTGTCCTTCTTCACCATCTTTACCTGAAAGGGATGATTGGAGGGGAATGAGTTCGAAACTCAGTAAGAGGGCTTCACTGACATTATGAATTCTCGTCCATGATTCAACTCATACTCTAAATGAGGTTTCAGAAAGGTTTAGGTAAAATAGGAATCACCACGGGTAAACTTGTGTAGATATTAAACAATTGACTTGTATTTGATAAGTTTGAAATCTATTTCTTTCACCAGAATAAAGTTATCCTTTCATCTTACGTTTAAGTTTAGTAGACACAATCAACCACCCTCCTATCATAGAAGGGATCACACATTCGCAGTACGGTCCTCGACCGTGCCACTTGTGGACTGTAGCGCCTTTACCGTCCACCCCGATAGAGGGATGCTGCCTCTACCCGAAGTTTGTACGAACATCAATAGTTCGACCCCAAACTCAAGTTTCTCCACCATGTCCACTCAATGGGATGAGACCTCATTCCTCCTACTACCTCGGTCTCTGTGCGCAGGAAGCTCCTCAGTTTCACAACCTACTGAATGACAAAATTGCCCTTATGCTCCTTGGTCATCCAACAGTCCTTGGACTCCATCACAACCTCATACCAGGTGTCCTAATGGTCCGAACATCATGATACATGCACAATCAACAAGATTTTTGAGTTATAGCCATTATCTTTGACCCTCTTGCACAATGATCTCTTAGCTTGGCTTCGGCCTCACCACGCGTACTGGCCTAATAGATTCGATGACCTAGCTTTGGCAGAGCAGCGGTCCGGCCCAACAAGCTTGACAACTCAGCTTGGCCTGATGGGTATCACACAAGTTCTCATTATTCGAATCTTTTAGCATCATTCATCACATGTTCATTCTGGACGGGTACACGCCCGTGTCTATCGGCCTTGGGCCCACTTTCACGAGATTTCTAAAACATGGCCTTGGACCCACTTCTTTTTAAAACTGTGGCATTGTGCCTATTGGGACATTATAATCCCCATAAAGAATATATTTCCCCTAAATAAGATTTTTAGCTTGGTTCACACAGTAAAAGGGAATTTATTCTCAAAATATTTTACTAAATGAAATATAGAAGCTTTTGAATACTATTGCATCATCGGTCCAATTAGTACCAATGTCAGAAATCTCACTCACCTTTTTATCCGAGGACGTGTTCATCCCGAAGGGGTTCCTAATTGCACGTGTTTCCTCTTGTACTATCGTGTGTGAACGTTCTCCCTTCTTCTCCCACTGAACTCTTTGGTAAAATCTGGGATTCGTTGGATAGTATTCCTCTGGATTTTTTTATCTTAGGGACATTTCGCTAATGTCCCTTCAATCTTACTTTGTAGCCAAACATGTCCTTCATCCCTCATTTCCAATTTTCTCGAACATGCCCTTAGCAGTCTCACAATCCCAGCTCGGACCAAGTAGACCACACACTGTAACAGTAGCTAAATTACTAATAATTGTTCCATAATCAATTATAACCCAGTCTTAACATACCTATCCGAGATAGCATTCCAACTGATGGTATCTCATGGGCATTTCGTCAAACAAGCGACGTGCTTCAAGCTCTCCATATCTCGCGCCACTTATTATTATATTCCAAGGAACAATATCACTCTCCTCCATCACAGAAAATAACTTCTTAGCAGCAGCAATGCCCGCACTTGCAATAAGTGTCAATGAGCGAATTGGGTACAAATATATCAGCAAAGAACCTAAACTTTTCCACACAGGTGTGAATCATCTGAACCAAGGGCAGATAAGATTGTCCGGAGCACCCCTTCCAAAGAAAAAGGGTACAGCAGGAATGCCATTTATCTGCATCCTCGAGAAGGTTTCAAGTGCCTTCAAGGCCTGAGAGCAAATCGACATATTATACAAATGGGTATTTGGTTCATCAACTTGCGCAAAGACCTTAACGGCTAGCCCATCTGATGACACAGAGAGACAATCCCAAATATACAAAGGGATCCATAGCTTTGATGGTGTGGGTGAATGATACTGCCACTTTCTCAAGACTTATGTTTATCAAGAGGTTCCCCATTGTGTGCGCTACGGCAAGGGGTAAAATTACTGCAAGCTGAGCGCGAGCGATCTTTAGTCTTCGATGGATTATGAATGTCCTTATGAGCAGGATGATCACAGTCCCATAGGAAAACTGGAATGTTGTGATTGTTGCTGGAAATGGATATACCTTCAGGACCTATTTATTATAAATGTTGAAGTAAATGTTAAGAAGGTACCAAACACCAAACATGACTCCAAGTTGCAGTGTCCTGGTTGTCCAGTGCGATTTCCCTGAGCCATCATCCTCAAGGAGCTTCCCAGGTCTAAAGCAGTAGCTTTCACCTTCAAGCCATCCTCCCTCTTCTTTGAACTCAAGACAAGAAACCGAGAAGAGATAGCACGTGCATCTATTCTTGGAGTCGTGCAAGGGCATGGAGGTGGTACAAGTGATAATCTAGCTGGGCGGGTGATTAAGGACTGGTTCTGGACCTTGAGAAATGAAGTTGAAGGTGAGAGAGCAAGAGCAGCGCTTGGCATCTTTGTTATAAACTCTTGGCCTCCAGAGGAAGAGGAAGAAGAGAGGCAGAGGTTCTAATATTCTCTTCTTAAACCCACAGACCAATTCCTCGAGCTCATTCAGCTTATCACTAGTTGCATAAAGGATCTTTTTGTGCTCTCCTTAGCCTTGGAGTCTTCCTGCCCAACAGGCGTAGTAGGGGCAATGGTGGCAGCAACCTCTTCCTTCTCCTCCAATAGCCTATGGTAGTTTATATTATCATCTACCTCCTTAAATACGTTGGTCATTATTAGCAGGACTGTTGCATGTATACCCCTAACATGTCCAGTTGCCCCGCACCAAACGCCTGCCCACACAGCGTCTATAGGGCGCTCCCCATTCCAGCCCTTTTTGGCATCTTTTGCATAAATGGGTTGACCCATGCACCGAAGGAGAAGCCAACATGTCTGAGTTCTCGATGTAAACAGCAGCGAAGGTTGGGGTACTAATGTGGCCGGTGAATAGTTGTGTGATGGCGCAGTACTGGCAGATGGAGGTGAAGATGGCGGGGTCTGCCAAGTACCACAGCTTCTTGGCCTTGACGGAGAACTCACGGTAGAAATCCCGAGGCTCAGTGTTCGGACCGATGTCTTCGATTCCGGGAGTGAAGAAGGCAGCAGTGGAGGAGCCGTGAGGCTCGTGTTGGTGGAGAATGACTCGACTCAAGTGATATGATCTAAGGAATGCGGTTCCAAGGCAGGCTAGCTATAGGCACTGCGGACCTCAACCTCGGTGACGAGGGCTGAGTGGACCATCTTGGCGATTCCTTCCTCGTGCATCCAGGAGAGCATGGCAGAGAGGCGGATGGAGCTAACTCTATGTAGGGCGATGTCAAGAGCCATGTAGACCTCGACGTACTTGCGAGCAAGCTTCTCGGGGGTGACGTCCATTCCCCTGCAAGCGGCCACCACAACGCTGGTCATCGAGTTAACTATATGAATACATTCAAGGATGTCAACAGAGTTGTCCTGATCGACCATCGTGATCAGAGGACGTAGATCGCATTGACAAGCCTCTAGATGATGCGGTAACGGCTCTCAACGTCGACGATGAGATGACAACTAGGGGTGGCAAGGGGATCGTCTCTAATGAGGTCGGGCTGTGGTCCCGAGGATGGGGATTGTTAAGGGGAAGGGGGGCGAAGGCTCTTCTCAACTAGGTGGAAGGACTAACTAGGGGGAGCTCCAACTGGTTCTCTGCTTCGTAGGGTGCAACTTGAAGGAATCATAATCGCTATCCCCCATCTTTCCTTCCTCCACTATGGCCTAAGAACTGCCCTATAGTGGGCAACAATTCAACAGCCACTTTTCAAGCTGGCGAGAAAGCCCCAATGACCTCCTCCCTAAAAGATGAGAAAAATCCTAGCTTTTTCTCCATTAGTTACACTTGAAAGTCAAGGTAGATAGTGGACCAAGTAAAGGCAGTAACGCTAAAAAACAGACGGAGAAAAAATGGGAAGACTTTCAGATTTTTTTTTCATGATGAGAAATAGAAATAGAGAGAGTGAAGACATGGTAGGCACATAGAAATGAAGGAAAATTCAGTTTTCTTGAAGTTAGAAAATTCAGTTTTCTTAAAGTTAGAGAGATAAAAGGACAGTGAAAGAGTTTAAAATAAAAAAAAAAAAAAAGGAGGAAATGACAAACTTGGAAATTGGCTTTACAGGGTAGACATGTTATTATTATTGGCAAAAATTGTCAAGGCATGTAGAACAACAATATGTTGTGCAGATTCAGGACGCTGCTCATAGGAGTGACCTAGTATGACTAGTAAGAGCATCTCTTCATGCCATCATCTAGCCTCCTCTCTTCTTCCATGTTTGAGAAGATTATGAACTATGATGTCGTATATCCACCTATTTGGCTCCAATCCTTTCTTACACATCCAATCAAAGAAATTCAGTGCATAATCTGCACTTTTAGCTTTGCAGAGGCCAACAATCAATGTGCTGCAAAGTCTTCTTTTTATCACCCTTCTCTATTTGATATCAACATAAAAGTTCAGAGCATCCGATATCCTCCCACTCTTAAGATAACTTTTCAAGACAAGGACATCAGAGGTTACATTGGGACTAATACCACTTCTCTTCATTCTCTCATAAATTTCTCTAGCTAGTTCTGGGTTTTTGGCATTCCCAACTCCATTAATGAAGAAGTTGAAGAACCAAATCTTTGGACCAGAATAAGATAACTGCCTCTCCAGCAATGACAGGATCCTTGCCAAGAGATTATCCATATCTGTTAAGCAATGTATGACTGACTTATACAGAGATCATTACACGAGGTGACCTTTCTTTTGCATATTTATGAGAAGATCTACAGCCATATCCATCCTACTAGACCTAACAAGGGCACAGATCAAATGAATAAAAGAGCCAGACTGGTGACTAAATCTAAGGATCTCGCTGACCTTCCTGTGAAGCTCATAACCTTCTTCAATCCTATTGGTCTTGCACAAGGCCAACACAAATCTGTCCTATGTGGAAGTACTAGGCACAAAGTCCTGCTCCAATGCAGCAAGAATGAGTTCCATCATCTCATTATGCTTATTTTCCCTGTACAAAGCATCCGTGAGGATGCTACAAGACTTTTTACCTAGGAAATAACCACTGGCAATGGAACTCTTCCAAACTTAGTATGCTTCAATCGTGCCGCTAGTACTACAGAGTGCATTGATCAGAAAGTTATAAAACTTGTAGCTTGGGGAGAAAATAATATCGTTGCAGGAATTATACAATTATAGTGCCACTTCTACCATTCCTATCTTGCAGAAGAAGCACAAGGTAACATTTATCGTCTGCCAATCAGGTGGGATCTTGTTCTCTTTCATCTCCACCAGTAAATCAAACACATCCCAAACACGATTCTTTTTCTTGACATCTTGAAGCAGAATGTGTCAGGGATGTAACCTTCTATCTGGGATGTAACCTTCTATCTGTTTCTTGCTTTGGAGGAACTCAAAAGCTTTGTCCAACTTACCAGGAACAAGTTCTCTTAACCAAATACCATAGATTTCATCCATCTGCACTACTCCTAACTCTCTAAATTACTTTATCAAGGAATGAGCTTGTTCAAACTTACGGTGCTCACATAGTGCCGGTACAAGAGTGCCTAATAAGTGAGCACCGAGTTCCTTCCTTTCCTTCAACATACCATCTACATACTCCATGGCATAATCCAATTGGTTTCTTTTACAGAGATACTTGACCATGACTGAATAAATAAATACATTATCATGCATACGACTCAAAACCTGTTTCATATTAAATTTGTTTTATGGATTATGCACTGTATTTTCAATCTCATACAAGGTCATTTTGAATGGGCAAAATACAGATCTCATCCAACGGACTAGGGGTATCAGAAAGGGAAATCCTCTTTCTCCATATCACTTTATTTTAATAGCAAATGTCCTTTAAAGAATACATTATTTTTCCTTGAAACGTCTAATGATAGTGCATGTCTAATACAATTATTTAGTGAATATTGTTTGGCTTCGGGTCAAAAGATCAGTTTAATCAAATATTTTTTTATATTTCAATGTAAATACAAGGCCATCAACTCGAACAATAATTAGCAATAACTTGGGCATAGGTAATGGTGAAGTCAATTATACATACATTGGTATGTCTATCTTATAGGGACGCAATAAACGAAAAACCCTTCATTTCTTGAAGGAAAAAATAACACGAAAACTCAAAGGGTAGAAATTAGCATACTTGTATATAAGTGGTCGAGAGATTCTTATAAAATCCACCATTTGTGCTATACCCACATATATTATTATTGAATATTGGAAAATAGCATTCACTTCTATTAAATTACATTAAGAATATATATAGGGTATATTTGCACTATTTATAAATATACTCCTTAACTTATTAATATTTCACACTCCCCCTCAAGATGGATGGTAGATATCTACCATTCCAATCTTTTTACAAATATCATTCAATTCTCTGTACATTAAACCTTTAGTTAAAAAATTTCCTAGTTGTCCACTGGTCTTCATATATTGCAATTCCACAATCTTCATATCAATTTTTTCTTTGATGAAAAATCGATCAATTTTCACATGTTTGGTCCTATCATGTTGAACTAAATTATTGGCAATATTTATAGCAGACTTGTTATCACATCACAACTTCATAGGTTTTTCTCTAAAGAGGCAAAGCTCCATTAATAAGCTTTTTATCCAAATTATCTTACAAATAGTTTGAGCCATTGATCTATACTTTGCTTTTGCTGATGATCGGGCGACTACTTCTTGTTTCTTACTCCTCCAAGATACAAGATTACCTCAAACAAATACACAATATTAAGACGTAGATCTCCTATTATCCACACAACTAGCCCAATCTAAATCACAAAAGCATTCCACTCAGGTATTACTCTGAGGCTTAAACCAAAGTCCTTTACCTGGACTCCTTTTTAAATATCTCAATATCCTCATGGTAGCATCCCAATGATTTGTCCTAGGATCGTGCATATATGTCACGCCCCGACCCGGTTTTATCGGATCCCCGTGATCAACCCGCTACTCTCCCGGTTTATTAAAGGGTTTCCCCTTAACGTAAACCGTAAAGAGTAAGGTGTCCTTTAACTTGCACCTTTTTCCTGGAATAGCATAATCAAAACTGTATGAAATTTAAAACTTTACATACCTGTCTTACAGGCATCTTAGTTGACGGTTTTAAGGGGAGGCTTTCCGGGATTTCCTGAAAGGGATATAAGGGAGGGGGTGAGTACGACTACTCAGTGAATGAATTTTTAAAAGCTTTTGACTTTTAAGAAAAACATTTATATGGAGTGTGCCAAACTCCTTTGTTTCCAAAAATCCCATCATTTAAAAATTTAGATTTTTCCATTATTTCTTAATTACCACGGTGTGTCATCACCCAACACACATCCTTCATCATGAAGGTTACACACATTCGCAAGTCAGTATCACTACTGAACCTGCTAGTGGCTTTAGAGCGACTTTTCCTACCACTCGGATAGAAGTACGACCACTTCTACCCTGGGAATGAGTAGATGTACGTGACATCCTACCAACAATCCCGAAATCACTTCTTCATGTCCGTATGAGGACAGAGACCTCATCCTGTCCCCACCCTGGTCTCATGCGCTTCGTGCTACTCCAAATTTCGTACAGACACCTGGAACGACGAACTGCCCTTATAGCCACCAGGTCGTCCAGTGCCCTTAGGATGCATCACTACCCCTCATGGGCGTCTTGATGATCTCGTACTCACAGTGTATGCACAAACAATGTTTTCTTATATTGCCATGTAATCTGTGGTGCCACTAGTCCAACGGCCCCGACTCTCAACTCAACCCACAGCTGTTTGTCTTGACTAGTCCGTCGACCTATCATGTCGCACTGCCGCTAGTTGACTGAGCATGTCGGTCCTATCTTGGTACCATGGCCAAACAATTCACTTATTAAGTTTTATGGCACATATATCATGTTCATTTACGAGCTCCTTCTCGTGCCAACTGGCCTTGGGCCCACTGTACGGGATTTTCAAAATCAGGCATTTAGCCCCCAAGTTCCAAAACCGAGGCCCCTGGCCTATTAGAGCTATTTGAGTTCATGTCGAGAAAGTCTCCCAAATAGTTTAAGCATTAGCACACAGTCAGGGGAGAACACTTCCGATAAAATAGGTTTTCACTGTCCATTATACCAACCGGTATAAGGACATCTCCGTTCATAATCGATGAACGGGTTTTCAACTTCCTTCGAGGAAGTCTCATCATACCAACCGGTTATGATCTACTTACAACCCGTAAGTAGTTTTTTCGCATAACTTTCACATCACTTTCTCTAAGTAGTGATGATTAAAATGCCACTAAACAGTGGGTTTTTATATCGAGGCACTTATCATCCCCAACCGGGTATGATGTTAGTAAACTCACTCACAACCGGTAAGTGATTTTTAAATTATAAGGTATCCTCATCATCCCAACCGGGTATGATGTTAGTAGACCCACTCACACGTTAATGCCGTGAATTCCACTAGACCAGTTCTTGGTATTCACGCGAGCTTGTCCTTGCTGGCGTTCCCGGTATTTTGCATTCCTATTCCTACACGATATGAACAACCTTGTTCATTATTACTTGGCATAACAGCCTTCATTCATCTCCAATAAATAAGAAAACCCAAACTTTTAGTTATTTGCAATTAGGTCCCTAAAGTTATTTCTCTTTAACTTTAAGTCCCTAATGTCTGTTTTTCCTCAAATTGAGTCCCGTAACTTTTAAATTTTATAATGGAACCTCAATTTATTCAATTTCACCAAAAAGGGTTTAATTTCTCAAATTTCCAATTTGGTCCCCCAATTTTTCCAAAATTACCATTTTGCCCTTCTTTTACAAAAATGGTAAGTTTTGCCCCAAAAATTCCAAAATTCCTCAATTGGTCCTCCAACATTATTTTCATGCCCAATTGACCCTCAATTTCATAAAATTGTATTTTGGCCCTTTGAATTTCAAAAATCCCCAAAATTTTCCCCCAATTTCAACTCTTCAACACTACCGAATTTGATTTCATCAAATTGATCGATCAAACACTTCTAATTATTGAAATTGGAGTTGAAATTGAGTTCCTGCATGTTCATACGATTCTAAGAAACTTTGAATCGCAGATTTTATCGCCGGAACAAGCTCAAACAGAGCTTCGTCGGAAAATAGACTATAGAGAGAGAAAGCTTCGATTACTCACCGGTGAAGGCACGGCAGTCCGAGCTTTCGATCTGGGCAGATAGGTCTCGTTCTAAGGTTCATCCTAGAATCAAGAATTGCATCAATTGATGCAGAATTGGATTAGAATTTCGTCATTGAAATTCGGTCGACTCTCTCTCTAGCACCAATCAAAAATTGTAAAGGGGAGCCGAATTGGCTTACCTTTCGGTCCTAATTTGGCCGTGGAAAGCCTAAGGAAGTGTTGGGAGGGCTTGGTTTGGCCTGAGAAGGGCTTGAAATGGCTGATTTCAGCTTGGCCGAAATAGGGCAGCTTCGGTCCACCGAAGTTGCATCACTATTCCATCATGTCGGCGCTTCTCCAACGATTCTCGAATTGACTAGAGTTTGCTATTAGATAGTTGTCTTCTCTTCGGTTCTAAATAGCCCAACCTTTGTTCCAGTCGAAGCTCTGGTTCGAGCTTTACCGGGAAATGGAGCAATAGAGAGAGAGAGAGAAGTGTTCAGGTGTGAGGAGAATGAAATGGGGATGACCTCTTTATATAGTCGTAAAACCCGTGTATTAAATGGGAGAGATTTATTACTAGTATTAATATTACCATAAATTATTGGTATTAATTCCAATAATTTAATTTCGGTATTAATTCTAATAATTTAATTTCGGTATTAATTTCAATAATTTAATTTCGTTATTAAATTATTTGTATTAATTCCAATAATTTAATTTATTTATTAAATTATTGGTATTAATTTCAATAATTAAATATATATTAATTGATGGCTATTTATGATAAGCCGTATGTTCGCATAAAAAATTTTGACCAAAATTTCGGATTACAAAAAATCATACTTTGAAGTTCTTATGGAATCTAGTTCACCTGAACCAATTTGGTTTTTGTTTTCTAGTTTGTCTTAAGTTTCTTTTCCAATTTTTAATAAATCCTTTGAATCAACTGAAAGTTGTAAATTTTCATATTGCTTATTCCCAAATGTAAACCGGTTTGGTTTTCTTATTCGGTTTGACTGGTTTTTTTCCCAGTTTTCCTTAACTCAAATGTACGGGGTTTACAATATATCTGCTTACAATATTGACTGCATATGTGATATCAGGTCTTGTATGACATAGATAGATCAAACGTCCCACAATTCTCAGATATCGTTCTTTATCCAGTGGGTAACCTGACTGAGCACATAACTTATGATTCGGTTCTATTGGTGTTGAAGTAGTTCGACAACTTAACATCCCTGTCTCGGTGAGTAAATCTAAT
The DNA here is from genome assembly GCA_030064425.1 of Trapa bicornis. NCBI lineage: Eukaryota > Viridiplantae > Streptophyta > Magnoliopsida > Myrtales > Lythraceae > Trapa > Trapa bicornis. The sequence continues at coordinate 7,365,107 of CM057761.1, read as the reverse complement.
GTATACTTTCTCTGAGAAAGTACTATGCCTTTCCTAGATCTTGCAATCTCAATATCGAGAAAATACTTTAGAGGACGAGTCTTTTACCTCAAATTATTTACTTAGTTATTTTTTCAACTGCAATATCTCAACATCATCATCCCCACTGATGATGATATCATCCACATATATTGTAAGAATAGCAACTCGACCATTAGAGTGTCGATAGAAAACCGTATGGTCTCTGTTACACTGTCGGTAACCCATTTTGACCACTGCACGTCGAAATCGATCAAACCATGCTCTTGGTGACTGTTTGAGTCCATACAGAGATTTCTTCAATCTACAAACCTTCCCCACAATCTTCATCATACCAAATCTAGGTGAAATCTCTATATATACTTTCTCTTGTATGTCTCCATGCAAAAATGCATTCTTTACATCCATTTGATGTAATGTCCACCCAAAATTAGCAGCACATGAGATAAGCATTCTGACGATGCTCATCTTAGCTACTGGTGCAAAAGTCTAATCATAGTCTATTCCATATGTTTGACTATAACTTTTTGCCACCAACCTTGCTTTGTATCTCACAACTTCTCCTTCGGCATTCTGTTTTATATTGAATATCCACTTACATCTTATAGCTTCTTTTCCATTTGAAAGTTGAGCAAGCTCTCACGTTTCGTTCTTCTCTAGCATTTTCATCTCCTCATGCATTGCTCCAAGCCACTTCGGATCCCGTTTAGCTTCTTACCAATTATTTAGTATCTGTATTGACTGTAGTGATGCAATAAACGACTTGTATGCGGGTGGAACAGATGCATATGAAACATAATTAGATATATCATTCTCAAAACCATATCTAATTAGAGGTTTCCCTATATTAGCTCTATGTTCTCTACTAATGGTAATAGGTAAGGAATCATTACCATCCGATGATGTGAATGAACCATTAGAAGGTTATATAGAGTCATTACCTTCTAGTGATGTTGATGAAGGTTGTATAGAGCCATTACCTTCTAGTGACGTTGATGAAGGTTGTATAGAGGCATTACTTTTTGGTGGCGTTGATGAATCGTTAGAGTGTTGATTAATACTTGGGATTGTCTCACCATCACCTGACTCATCTTTCTCCCCCTTAGCACCGTCCTTATTTCTCCTACTATATACCTTCATTGAGGCTCATCCTTTTTTCCATCTTTGTTACTCCAAATTATAGGACACAGATTTACTCCTACAATAATATTTTCAGCACTTTAATCATTGACAATTTCTTCATTTGTTTGTCGTATATCAAGAATTGACAAATTTTGTAATACGGTTGCAGACTGTGTTGATTTCTTATAGAATGGTTCATTCTCACGAAAAGTCACATTCATACTCACAAAGAGTCTTTTCTCACTTGGACTCTAACACTTGTATCCCTTTTGAGTACTGGAATAACCCACATAAATACATTTCAATGCACAAGGATCGAGCTTGCTTACCGAAGGATGATGATCTCTCACAAAACATATACATCCAAACACACGAGTAACGACTATGTATGTGTTTTTTTCCATCAATACTTCACAAGTTGATCTGAAGTTCAACACTTGCGAGGCCATCCAATTAATCAAATAAGTTGTTGTCATTACAACTTCACTACATAAATACTTTAGTATATTCATCTTAAGGAAAAGAGAATGAACAACTTCCAACAAATGCAACACCATTTTGTTGGGGGGTATCTGGACATGTAGTCTGATTAATAATTCTCTTACTAGATAGATAAGACGAAAATTCTCAATTCACATACTTAATGTCATTGTTTGTTCTAAGAGTACAAACTTTGGCATTAAATTGAGTTTGAACAAGAGCTAGAAAATCCTTGAAACATAATAGTGCTTCTCATTTGTGCTTCATAAAATATAACCATGTCATCCGAGAGTGACAATCAATAAATGTGATAAACCATCTGAATCCACGAATAGAGGTAATCAGACATGGCCCCCAAACATCTGAGTGAATCAATGAAAATGGCTCTATACTTCTTAATCCAGTAGAATTATAACTTATTTTTGTGTATTTTCTAAACTCATAAGCATCACAAACAAGTTTATTGAGTTCTACTTAACTCATCAGCTCTCGTCTTAACCTTTTAAGACTCTCAAAAAATGGACGTCCCAACTGACAATGTTTTAACATTGCTTCATCTTCTTCTTTACTATTCACTGCAACACACAAACTTTTATTCACAACTCTTTTATTTAGATACCACAATCCTCCACGCTTGCTGCCAGTTCCAAGTATCTTCTCAGTGTTTCTCTCTCGAAAGATACAAGTGTCCCTATAAAAAATTACTTGACAATTCAATTTATCAATGATACTACTAACTGACAACAGATTAACCGGAAAAGATGGAACATGCAAAACAGATGATAATGTGATCAAATCATTACATCTAACAGAACCCTTCCATTTGATAGATTGTATTGTTCCATCTATCGTATGAACAACTCCCTTATGAGTTTGAGGATATTTACCATATGTATTAAATTCTTCTATTGATCCTGTCCTATGTCTTGAAGCACTAGAATCAATAACTCAATCTATAAACCCCGCACTTTTGAGTAAAGGAAAACCGGAAAAGAACCGGTCAAACCGAATAAGAAAACCTAGTTGGTTTACATTTGGGAACAAGCAATATAGAAATTTACAACTTCCGGGTGATCCAAAGGGTTCATTAAACCTTGGAAAAGAAACTTAAGATAAATTAGAAGACAAAAACCAAATTGGTTCATGTGAACTAGATTATATAAGAACTTTAAAGTTAAGCGTGATTGCGCGAGAGTAGTGTGAGGATGGGTGACCTAATACACGGTTTTACACCTATATAAAGAGGTCATCCCCATTCATTCTCCTCACACCTGAACACTTCTCTCTCTCTCTCTCCCTACTGCTCCATTTCCCGGTGAAGCTCGAACTAGAGCTTCGACTTGAACAAAGGTCGAGCTCTTTAGAACTGGGGAGAAGACAGCTATCTGGTAGCAAACTCCAGTCAATCCGAGAATCGTTGGAGAAGCGACGACATGATTGAATAGTGAAGCAGCTCCAGTAGACCGAAGCTGCCCTATTTTGGCCAAGCTAAAATCAGCCATTTCAAGCCTCCTCAAGCCAAACCAAGCCTTCCCAACACTTCCTCGGTCCTCTCATGGCCGAATTACGAATAAAAGGTAAACCAATTCGGCTCTCCTCTACTATTTCCAGTCGGTGCTAGAGAGAGAACCGGCAGAATTTCAATAATGAAATTCTAACTCAATTCGACATCAATTTATGCGATTTTTTATTCTAGTATGATCCTCAATATAAGAGCTATCTGCCCAGATCGAAAGCTCATACCGCCATGCCCTCACCGGTGAGAAATTGAAGCTTTCTCTCTCTACAGTCTGTTTTCCAACGAAGCTCCGTTTGAGCTCATTCCGGCGTTAAAATCTGCGATTCAAAGTTTCTTAGAATCGTATGAACATGCAGGAACTCAATTTCAACTCCAATTTCAATAATTAAAAGTGTTTGATTGGTCAATTTGATGAAATCAAATTTGGTGGTGTTGTAGAATTGAAATTGGGGGAAAATTTGGGAATTTTCGAAATTCAAAGGGCCAAAATACAATTTTATGAAATTAAGGATCAATTGGGCATGAAAATAATATTAGAGGACCAATTGAGGAATTTTGGAATTTTTGGGGCAAAACTTACCATTTTTGTAAAAGAAGGGTAAAATGGTCATTTTGGAAAAATTGGGGGACCAAATTGGAAATTTAAGAAATTAAACCCCTTTTTGGTGAAATTGAATAAATTGAGGTACCAGGATAAATTCTAAAAGTTACGAGACTCAATTTGAGGAAAAACCGACATTAGGGACTTAAAGTTAAAGAGAAATAACTTTAGGGACCTAATTGCAAATAACTAAAAGTTTGGATTTTCTCATTCATTGGAAATGAATGAAGGCTGTTATGTCGAGTAATAATGAATAAAGTTGTTCATATCGTGTAGGAACGTGAAATACTGGGAACGCCAGCAAGGACAAGCTCATGTGAATACAAAGAATTGGTCTAGTGGAATTCACGGCATTAACGGGTGAGTGGGTTTACTAACATCATACCTAGTTGGGATGATGAGCATAACTTAAAGATAAAAATCACTTACCGATTGTGAGTGGGTTTACTAACATCATACCCGATTGGGATGATGAGCACAACTTAAAGATAAAAACCACTTACCGGTTGTGAGTGGAAATTTTATATCATACCCGGTAGGGGATGATAAGTACCTTGGTATAAAAACCCACTATTTAGTGGTATTTTAATAATCACCACTTAGAGAAAGTGATGTGAAAATTATGCGAAAAAAACTACTTACCGGTTAGTATGATGAGACTTCCTCGAAGGAAGTTGAAAACCCGTTCATCGGTTATGAACGGAGATGTCCTTATACCGGTTGGTATAATGGATAGTGAAAACTTATTTTGTTGGAAGTGTTCTCCCCTGACTGTGTGCCAATGCTTAAACTATTTGGGAGACCTTATTGACGAGAGATTGAATAGCTCTTATAGGCCGGGGGCCTCGGTTTTGGAACTTGAGGGCTAGAATGCCCAGATTTTTGAAAATTTCGTACAGTGGGCCCAAGGCCAGTTGGCACAAGCAGGAGCTCGTAAATGAACATGATATATGTGCCATAAAACTTAATAAAGTGAATTATTTGGCCATGGTACCAAGATAAGACCGACATGCTTAGTCAACTAGAGGCAGTGCGACATAACAGGTTGACAGACCAGTCAAGACAAACAACTAACGGCAGTGCGACATGACAAAGTCGAGGCCGTTGGACCAAGGGCACCACATATTATATGGCTTGATAAGAAAACATTGTTTGTGCATGCACTATGAGTACGGGATCATGAAGACGCCCATGAGGGGTAGTGATGTATCCTAAGGGCCCTGGACGACCCGGTGAGTATAAGGGCAGATCGTCGTTCCAGGTGTATGTGCGAAATTTGGAGTAGCACCAAGCGCATGAGACCGGGGTGGGGACATGATGAGGTTTTTGTCCTCATACGGATACGAAGAAGTGATTTCGAGATTATGGGTCGGATGTCACGTACATCCACTCATTCTCAGGGTAGAAGCGGTCGTATTTCTATCTGGGTGGCAGGAAAAGTCGCTCCGAAGCCACTAGCGGGTTCAGTAGTGATACTAACTTGCGAATGTGTGTAACTTTTATGATAAAGGATGTGTATTGGGTAATGACACACCGGTAACTAAGAAATAATGGAAAAATCCGAATTTTTAAATGAAGGGAATTTTGAAAACAAAGGAGTCTGGCACACTCCATATAAATATTTTTCTTAAAAGTCAAAAGTTTTTAAAAACTCATTCACTAAGTAGTCGTACTCACCCCCTTCCTTATATCCCTTTCAGGAAATCCCGAAAAGTCTCCCCTTAAAGACCGTTAACTAAGATGCTTATAAGACATGTATGTAAAGTTTTAAATTTTATACAGTTTTGATTATGCTATTCCAGGAAAAGGTGCAAGTTAAAGGATGCCTTACTATTTACGGTTTACAATAAGGGGAAATCTTTTAATAAATCGGAAGAGTGGCGGGTTGATCACGGGGATCCAACCAAATCGGGTTAGGGTGTGGAGAATATACGAATGTTAATAAGGATCAAAGTTACACTAGAAATGAGTCAAATTCGCCTAAAGAAACTGAAGGAGTATGGAAACGACTATAAAGTGACACTGTAAAAATTAATATGGATAACTAATTTGATCCATTAACCAGAAATGCAGTTAAAATAATCATAGTAAGGAATAAATATGGCTTTCTAGTACAAGCTAGTGGCTCCTAGTTTTATTACACCCACACATTGGAAGTTGAGCCACGAGCTGTATTAAAATGAGTAAAACTTGCAGAAAAATAAGAATGATAAAAAATTATACTTGAATTTGACTATATATACTATGTATTATACTTTATAAACATCAAATAGAAATTATATATATTGTACGCATTTATATTGATAAATCACTGAATTAAATAAAATTTTTAGAATATTAAATAAAAATAGTTAAATGATTAAACCACTACTTTTCAGATATATTAACATGTTCAAATGTTTTAAATACTTTTGTATTTGATAATATTAAATTTATTATTGAAAATAATATTATTTTAATTTTATTGTATAAATATTATATCTGATTTAATAAATTAATAAAATATTATTTTATTAAAAAAAATTCCCCCATCAAAATAATTATCTTCTGCCAAGCATTCAAAAGTACCCATAGGTATACGAGTCCAACTCCAAGCCATTGAATCGCATTTTACCAAACAGGTGGAGGGCAACATCCGACTTCCCAGCCAATGCATAACTCACCACCAATGTATCTCGAAATCTCAACTTGTAAGCATTCCTACATTAATTTTATGTTCAAATACTAAAAATTTCGATATAGAGACTTGAAAATAGTTAAATAGAAATTTTCATTTGTTGAACAAACCTCCCAATATCCTCCAAAAAGTCCATCATATGTGACTCCGGCTTATTCATGGAGAGGATCTTGAACATAGCGTGGAAGGTGGCTCGAGTGTGGTAGAACCGAGGCTGACGACCTGCCCAATCAAAGAACTTGAGACAGAGGAGGACACCAGAGAGCCGTCTTCTTCCATCGAGGAGGACGTCAAGAACAAAGGACTCCGACAGGGGGAGGTTCAGTAGCAAGAGCGCATGATCAGAAGCCGAGTTGTCAGGGCCACTATCTGCACTAAGGATCTCGAAGATTCGTGAGAAGACACTGATGTTGCCACACTGGAACCACTCCCTGAACGTCGTCACCACCTCACTGGTTGGGAAACCCGCTGCATGGAGAGCCCTGCTGCTAAGTGCACTGGTAGAAGGACCGGCCGGCTCGAAAGAGGAGAAACTTAAGGCGGTGGAGGTGGAGGATAGGGATGTACCGATGCCAAAACCGACTGTAAGAGAGCGGTGGAGGGTGCACCTGATCCCGCAGGCGAAGAAGGACGAGCAGCTGGAGTATCGATGTGGAGCGCCGGCCAGATCCATTTTTCACCGCGACGCATTATTTTACAGGCTGTTGAAAAAAATGAGATGGCCACTGAGAACTGACGGAGGAATATCAGGGACCGGTAGTCTCCGGCGACGGCTGGGGGTCTAAATTAAACCAAAAGCCAAATCTACACAGTCGAAATCAGCCAATCCGAAAACTAACAAAAATACAAATCAGATCAAGAAAAAAAAAACAGATACCCAGTAATTGCCCCTATAGTGTGGAGTGTGCTAGAACGACAACACTGACGTCATCCATTACGTAGTATGTCGTCATAATCCGCTGACCTTCTCGCATGACCACCAACCACCCATCTTCCCACTCTACACCTAGCACTGCTATAAAAAAGTCTGCATCCATTGTCCCGTTTCTGGGAGATATCCTAGTTTTGCTCTATCTTGGGTTGCGAATCTGTGAGGTATACCTAGAAGAGGCAGAGACATGGCGGCAGTCAAGAAGATCAAGTTGGGCTCTCAGGGCCTCGAGGTCTCAGCTCAGGGGCTCGGGTGTATGGGCATGTCTTCTTTCTACGGCCCTCCGAAGTCCGAGTCCGACATGATCGCCCTCATCCACCACGCCATTGATAGCGGCGTCACCTTCCTCGACACATCCGATATCTATGGGCCATACACGAACGAGATTCTCCTCGGAAAGGTCCGCCCCTGATTTTTTTCCCACACTATTTCTTATTTCTCGCTTCTTGGAGATTTTGTTTTTTTCTGTTACCTGTTGCTGGTAACTTCTTCAGAAAACATGAATCTCAGGCGATGTGGAAATCACATGATGAGATAGGAAGAGATGGATTTATTATTTTCCGGGGATTTGATGATTCCCTAGTGGATAGGCTCGTTGCATGTTAAGGGGTAAATTTGACGAGTAAAATGCCCTTTTGGGGTAAGTTGGTAGTAAAATGACTCTTGGGATTCAATGATCAGCTCATTTAATTCATCAATGAATTGGTTTTAATGCTTGGAGCAGGCACTCAAAGGGATAAGAGACAGAGTCCAATTAGCTACTAAATTTGGCATCAGTTTTGCAAATGAGAAAAGAGAGATCCGTGGAGACCCAGCCTATGTAAGAGCAGCCTGTGAGAGCAGTTTGAAGCGGCTTGATATTGATTGTATTGACCTCTACTACCAGCACAGGGTTGATACTCGAGTTCCAATCGAAATAACGGTATAGAGCCTTTCCTGCCATTCTTAATTCAGTGTGACTATAGTTGTCTAATTTTCTATATTGAAATTCATGCTGTGATTCTGTAAGATGGGAGAGGTGAAGAAACTTGTTGAGGAGGGGAAAATAAAATATGTTGGTCTATCTGAAGCCTCTGCCTCAACAATCAGAAGGGCTCATGCTGTTCATCCAATAACTGCTGTTCAATTGGAGTGGTCACTATGGACGAGGGATGTAGAGGAAGAGATAGTTCCCACCTGCAGGTGAGGCAAGATCATCGTCTGTTAATCTCATTTAGTTTTTGGATAACAAGATATGGATTCTTATTGGTATTTCCTTGCTCTGTTTCTCAGGGAACTGGGGATAGGGATTGTTGCATATAGTCCTTTGGGACGCGGATTCTTCTCTTTGGGCTCAAAACTGATAGAGACCTTGGCAGATGGTGACTTCAGAAAGGTCCATATTGTTTCCCCTGTAACTAGAATTTTATTATTAATTTGAAGGGTATTTGGATTCGAATATGGTATCTCATATTGGAGAATAGAACAGTTTAGAGATTCATGTTACTGTAAATTGGAGACTTCTTGTCTAACATCAGTCAAAGAACTCTGCATTAAATGACTGCAAAATTATTTTGAGAGCTTTCTTCCCTTTCTTATGGCTGCAATTGCTGCTATATACAAATTTTCTTTTGAAGTAATTTCATGCAGTCGATCGGGTCCAGGGGGGTTCGGGACCTGGTGGCCAGGTCTCAAGACCCGGTTAATGCTCTAGAGTTGAATCACACTTATCTCAATATGAATGCTCAGTGTAATTAAAGTCTTGAAATTTTGAGCTTGAGTGATTACCAGAGGCCTGAACCTAAAGGAAAATTGAATCTTAATGGGAGTCCTTGCGTTGAGTTCCCTAGGTGACTTGATACTTGGCCTGAAAACCATAACTATACAGCTTGCCATTCTCATTTTTCTGTGCTGATTCCCTTTTTCTGCTGCAGTTCCTTCCTAGGTTCCAACCCGAGAACTTGGAGCACAATGCAAAGCTGTTTGATCGTGTGACAGAGATTGCTGAAAGGAAGGGGTGCTCCCCATCGCAGCTAGCCCTCTCATGGGTCCATCATCAGGGGGATGACGTTTGCCCCATCCCAGGGACAACAAAGTTAGACAACTTCAACCAGAACCTTGGAGCCCTCTCTGTCAAACTGACACAGGAGGAAATGGCAGAGCTCGAATCTATTGTGGCATCCGTTAATGTGAAGGGCGACAGGTACAGTGCCGATATTTCCACATGGAAGGACTCAGATACCCCTCCACCGTCATCATGGAAATCTGCCTAAAGAAAAGCTTCTCCAACACTTTAAATTCTGAATAAGGGGCTTATCCCAGGTATCCAAACCGTGAAGAGTCAATCAAGGTTTGTAAAACATGGGGTATTTGAAGTTGCTTCTTGAATATTATCGTCATAATGGTATTGAATAATGTTATGGTTGGGAGCTGGAGAATATATCAGTGGATGTTCTTGGTGTGTAATAGTGCGGTTTGTATGATATGAAACTCTGCCCAGGTTGCTTGCTCCAATATTATCTGTCAAATTTCACATAATGAGGAATGGTGGATGAAGATAGACTACTCACAAGAAGTACTAAATTGGACTGATTAATCAAATCAGATTGATTGGCCAAGAAGGATAGTGAAAATCTTTCCAAATGAAACAACAATTGATAATTGATTGGGCAAATTTTACATATGAAGTTATTTTGTTTTGAAATATATGTTATGGTACGATACAACACATTATGCTAAATTAAGTTGTTTTAATATTTTGTATGTATATATATATATATATATATATAATATTTTGGAGATGGAATTACCATGGCATTTATTGAAGAGCTGGCAACATTTATAAAACAAGTTGTGGACATCTAGATACAATTAATAGAACTTCTAAAATAGGATTATGGGTAAATAAGAACTTTAGTAAAAATGTAACATTTTTAAACTTATATAAGATCTTATTATTTACCATTTTTAAATTTGTTATTAATAATTATTTATAAATTGTATATAATTCTTCGGTATAAAATTAGTGGGACAAACAGATAAAACTCACTAGTAGTGAAAAAATTTTATGTTAATAAAAAATTATATTTATATATAATTAAAAATTATAATTTATAAATATTAAATAAAATAAAATTTTATTTATTTTATTCAATTTAAAATTATATTACTATTTACCTTTTAATTTACTATTATTATTTTCAATATTGAGATGGAAAGGAGAAGGAACTATTATTTACAATTTATAAATATCCATATGCGAGGGAAGATGGATAGGATTCCACTATTATTTACATTTATTATGATCAATGAAACATGCTTCATATTCCACGGCACTAAGATTGTGCCTCTCAATTAAAGATCATCTCATAAGAACTTTTAGTGTAATGCAAACTAAAAGAATCAAATTGAATGACTCACAACATTATGATTAGCTAGTAGATTTTTCTCACACTTAATGCTCCCAGCAATGAATGACAACAACATTGAGCTAATATTTTTATATCATAAGAGAAAATTGAATTTATTCCACTTACTAAAAAAAACTTTAGGGTTGGTTTTTGAAAAATTAAGGAATAAAATACATAAATAAAATCTCATAAATAAGTAAATAGATAATTTTTATACTACAAATTATTTCACTTATCCCTACAAATATTAGTTTCAATTAAACACCCCAAATTTAAATTATTTAAATTTAATTAACTCGAACTTGATTTCATTGTTCATATATATATATATATATACCCATATTGGATCATTCAGCAACCACACCAAATTCAATCGAATTTTTCTCACCTGACTTATAGTTCTTCTTGCCCTTAATTAAAAATTTTAAAATTATTTTTATAAAATAGAATAATAGTAGTATTTTATAAAATATTTGTATTTTTTTCTTCTATTAAATCCGTACAGCTATAAATTAAAATTTTTATAATATTTTTCTTTCAAAATATATAATATATTATTAATATTTTAAAAATAAATGAAATTTTAATACAGTGGAATAAAATCTCAACCTCTCTATAGCCTTTTAGAAATTTATTTTTTTTAATATTTTTTTAGGTCTAGTACAAACGTAGTCTAGGTGCTCACTCAAATCTCAAATAGTATATTTACCATTAGAGAGCCACCTCGCGCTGTATTCAAATCCGATCAAATTCGAATTCCATGACCCAATTGGGTTTCACTTCAAATAAATACTGGATAGTTGATCTAAATTGTCTTGTATCGGATGGTTGGATTCGGATTTATATAGGTATACTCCACTAATTCATTCTTTTATTATTATCCTATATATATATATTTAAATATATTTATTTTACAATTAATAGAATTTGATTACATGTAACAATAAACTTATATATAATAATAAAGTTAATTTATTAAATAAATTAATATTATTTTTATTATATACTTAAAATATAAATATTATATTATAAAATTTAATTGTATGAAAATTTTAAAAAAATGAATTATGTGCTATTATTACTTTTAAATTTATGGTAAAAATAAGTATTTATAATATAAAATTTATATTTTGAATGAATAACAAAAATTAATAGTAGATTATAAATTCTAATATTCATTTTTGTTTGGGGTTAAATTTTAAAAAAAATATTTTTTTTGTAATAAAATTCCTTGCACATCTTTAGAAAAAAAATTAAAGAAAATTTATTTTTAATAATAAAATTTATTATTTTTTTATAGGATTACGGCTTTGCTTGCCGAGTTAAGGGCAAACGAAATGAAACAAATAAAAACTTCCAACTGATCCATTATTTTTTTACCATATATACTGACATAATTTGTTTACGACAAGAGAAAAGTGGTTCGATTATTTTTTTACCAAGTTGGGACCCGTCTGGATCCGGTGAACTCGAGTTCAGGATCCAATGAACCTTGCTTCATGATGGAGCCCTGTTCATGACCACTAGGATGTTAATATTTTGGGTCGGGTCGAGTTTATCCTGACCTGCATTGGAAGGTGGGTCAAATGACCAGTGTACCTGAATTTCGGGTACACTTTTGCGAATCCAGACCTGAGATTAATCGTATGGACCCGAATTACGGGTCTGGAAACTTGGACCCGAAGCTCGGATCCTTATTGGAGGACTCCACTCGGGTTCATTTGGGAGGATCTGACTCGGGTCGTTAGGAAGTTGTCACCTTCTGCCTTGGGCACGGTAAGTGCTACAAGAATAGCCACACTTCAGCTTGAAGTGGGGTTGAAGAAGTGAATGGAACCAACATGAGGCTGCCCAGTCAGGTAGCCGTAGCTACACCAGCAAACCACTTCTCCTAGTCCTTCAGACTCCAAGTAGCATAAGAGAATATATTTATTCGGCTTGAGCCCCCAAATCATATTCTCTATAGTAGAACCAGTTGACAAGCTTTATCACCCCTCTTATTGAACTACTTCCATCTTATTCATTATACAATTATTTTAAATAATATATAGAAGGAATTGTCAGCTCTAATTCAATACATTTGCACTGTTGCACCTCGTCCCACAATAAGTTTGTTAATAAAAGGAGTTGGATCCAATTTAAGGATTAATATACAGATATAACCGACAATCCATCTGCCCTCTCCCTGCAAGTGAGCCTTACTCCAATGTTACAACGTTATATTCATAAGTTCCTCACTAGGTGAGAAGCCACGACACCACATGAAGTTCTAACAAGAATGTTGAAAGACCACTTTTTTCTTACAAGTAAATGGAAAGTACAGACAAATATTGCATTGAAACCAACTTCCATTTCCTTGAGATGAACAATCTGAATCCAATCTAACAAGATAACCATTAAAACATATAAATTACAGAAATAAACTAATCTATATGAAGGGTACCATGTATTAATCGGATGCTACAAGATAGGCACTTTGTTGGGGAACAAAGGATTTCAACTCCCTAACTCAGAAGATATATCTGGTACATGACACTTTTCTTCCATAGGGGAGGCAAAACATTTTCTTTGTTTTTCTACTATCTCAATCAGGATACTGAGAATTATTGTTCTCACGGTGCACTCTCTCAAGGGAGATATGAAACTGAAGAAGATCCCAAAAGCAAGATCATTTTTCTGTCACCAACTCCAGAAACTGATTCCTCTCAGTTTTAAATGTACCCTTCAAGAGGAAAGGAGAAATTTATCTGTTCAGGGAGTAATTCCGGGAACATGTGGAACAGGCAGCTTAGGTTTCTTTATTTTCTCCATTACCACTGCTTGAGTTGTCAAAATGATCCCTGCAATGGAGACTGCACTCTGTAGAGCGCATCTTGTGACTCTAGAAGGATCTATGACTCCTGCAATGAAAAGATCCTCATATACACCTGTCATAGCATTGTACCCAATACACCAATCACTCGCTTGGATTTTCTCCACTACAACATCACCATCCACTCCCGCATTAGCTGCGATGGCTTTAGCTGGCTCAATGAGTGCCTGCAAGTACATCCGTTAAAAGGGTAAATTTCAAGCAATCAAAAGAATATGTATGTCTATCACAATTGATTATTCCAAAGCCAACTTGACTATGGAAACAAAATAATTGAGGAAAGGGTCATTTGTCTATAGAAGGAAAAATGTAGACCACCAAACCAAATCAAGAGAGGAAGAGCAGTAAAAGAATTTTGCCAACCATTCACTGGTAAACCATGTGACTTGATCAAGTTAGGAATTCTAATAGCTTGACATGCAATCAGAGCACAAGTGCTAAATTCAGATTATTTTAAATCCCCATTTCCTATTTATTATTTCCTTCTTCTATTCAGCCTAGACAGGTGAAGTCCAGGCTATTAAGTGAAAAAGTGAACTAAAACCGATGCATGTGTATTGTTTATGCAGATGCAGGGCCCTATAAGCTGAGGAATATAGGAGCCGTAAAAGGACAGAACCAGCACCTTTGCTATTATGTCAGAACCAATCTGCTCATGTTCATTGACCATGGAACTCCTTATAGCAGGAATACAATCCAAGAGATGAATGTATGTGGCACCACCCCCAGGAACAATTCCTTCATCCATGGCAGCAAATGTGGCATTTTTTGCATCCTCAATTCTCAGCTTCCTGTCCTCTAGTTCCATTTCAGTGTGAGCTCCAACCTGTGGCATGATTAACTTCTTAATCATCATAGCATAATAATTCTGAATAACTTCAAGATACATACAAGTGCATTTTAACGACAAAATCTTATCATGTGAAGTTCATTGAGCTGTTGACCTTTATTACAGCAACACCACCAGTAAGCTTAGCAATCCTTTCACTTAGCTTTCTTGAATGGTAAGCGCTGTCAGTCTCAATCATATCCTTTTTAATCTGCATGATTCTGGCTTGAATTTCAGCTTTAGTGGATGGATGAGCAACTATTGTTGTTGAATTACCAGTTATTGTCACTTTTCTTGCAATACCTAGCTGATCGGTGGTCACGCATTTAAGGGTCAGGCCCAGGTCTCCAGAAATATAATCAGCGCCTGCATATTTTTTTACAAGACGTTGAGAATGTTTAGTAAGCAAAACATGGGCATGAAAAACACCCAGAATATTGAAATAGAATATATTTTCAATAGTATACAACATAGAACTACAATAGATGGAAAAATGATACATAAATATATATACTACTCACTGGATATTTAAATTAACTGCTGATTGAATCTGTCTTCCGAGCAGAGGAAAGGATAGAGTTCATTTATTTGTGCTCTATAATTTAGCAGAAAAGGTTAAAAAAAAAGAACATCTTCTGAACGGGATATGATTTAATGATACATGCTTGTAGCTCTGCCTGAAGAACATTGAGGATGCTGAAGAAGAAAATTTAAAGAACAAGAGAGTTCAGAGTAGCCATTATAATCTCACCTGTCATCAGTGCAATGTCCTGCAAAAGACCCTTCTTTCCTTCTCCAAAACCAGGACACTTAATAACAGCAACATTTATTAAACCTTGCCTTTTGTTAACCACTAGGGTTTCCAGTATGTCCTTTGAGATATCCTCAGCAATGATTAGCAAAGGAACACTAAGTTGATTTGCCTTCTCTAGCAACGGAATTATTTCCTTGACATCAGATATTTTTTTATCAGTCACAAGCACTTTAGGATTGTCAAGCTCCACAATAGACTTCTCCTGATTTGTGATGAAATGGGGCGACATGTAGCCCTTGTCAATCTAGACATAAATTATACCTAAGCACAAATCAGTCAGGCAACCAATTAAAAAGATAATGTTAAATGCTAATAACAATAGGAATGAGCTCCATAGTGAAAGGTCAACTGCATCACCTTCATTCCTTCTTCAACTATAACTGATGTTTCAGACGAGGAGGAGGACTCAAGGGAAATAACTCCATTAGGGCCTATCTTTTCTATGGCTTCAGCAATTAAGTTTGCAATAAAATCATCATTTCCAGCAGATATAGAGGCCACAGCTGCAGTATCATGTGGACACCGGTTCCTTAAAATATTACAAGAAGGGCATGGTTTCAACAAAGTTAAAATGGTAAAATCCAATAACCTTTGATGTCTTCCTTTCCTTTTATAGGAAAGCTCTTGTCCTTCAAGATTTTGACCAATTCTCTAACAGTCATATCCATTCCTCTTTTCATGGAAACTGGATCGGCCCCAAAGGAAACTGCTAATAGCCCTGATTTAATTATTGCCCGAGCTAAAATGATTGCTGTGGTTGTACCATCACCAGCCAATTCGTTCATTCTTACAGCAACCTAATTGTTCATAAGAGTAGAATCTGATGCTAAGACCATCTCGAAGACAGCTTTTTGAAAATTAATTCAAAGGGCCTTCTTGAAGACAAACTTTTCTAAAACACAAGATAAATTATAAATTAGTGATGAATGACCTCTTGAACCAGCATAGACCCTGCATTTTCAATTGAATCTGAAAGTTCTATGGCTCGAGCAATTGTCACGCCATCATTTATCACCTTCAAACCCCCAGAATCAGAAAGAACAACATTTCTCCCTGCCAGAGTAAATAGACGCATATTAAGAATTATGGTACCATAAAATGACCTTTGAAGATAGTTAACAGATCACCTACAGTCTAATTGATAATGTTCAAAAGTTTTGCATACATCAGCATAGAAATCATTGGAACACTCTGGGGCTTATATGGTCGACCACATAAGAAATGTTGCAGGATTCAACTTAAAAACCAACTCAATTATAATTACTATTTTTTTCTCATTTTCCCTTAATATCATGTGTAACTTCCCACTATTTCTTCCCCGATCCAATTCCTTGTCAAACATCTTTGGAGCACTATACAGGAAGAGTTTGAAAAAGAGTATAAGATAAATTCCCGTGGAACCAGGACTTCATGTAGTAGTAAAAAAATACATCATTGATCTCATGCCAACAGGGCACACGAGAAGAAATGTCAGTTTTCATATATTCATCAGTCATCAACACAATAAAAGTAAACCTTTTGAGGGTAACCTGACCAGAAATCGTATATAAGTGCTAATGAAGCGGGTGACAAGTACCTCTGGGCCCAATGGTGACAGAGACAGCATCAGCCAACTTATCAATCCCAGCCTGCAAAGCTTCTCTGCACTCTTTCCCGTAAGAGATCTTTCTCGGGCCCGCCAAGACCATAGAGCTCCGACGTGCTCTATTCCACATGAGATTTTCTCTCTGCCCCGCTTCAAGCTTCTGCAATAATAACCTCAATTCAACCACAATATATACTATTAGATTCGTAATGGACAATCCAACACTGAAACACACTAACAGTCAAATAAAGAGAGCAAGAAAATGTCCTCGGATGACTGACCGAAGGGTAAAAGACCTTCGGAGGGAAAATCAATGGAGAAGAGAAGGAAAGGAGCATGTCTTCAGTGTAGAAAGAATGTTCTCTGGAGCGGCAAAGGATTGTTTCTTTGGGGCACGGAGCGAGGGGAGGTATTTGGTAAAATAAAATGGACGGTACATACATTTAAATCCTTCCAAATTTATTTATTTAAACTAAAATATAAATTTCTAATTTCAAGGTTTGTATGGGTTGTGTTATTTTATTTTTAAATTACTTTTATTATTTACTTTAAATAATTTTAATAATAAAATATTTATAATAATAATTATCATATAATTAATATTTTTTATTATAATAATAACTTAATTATTTTACATCATTTTAATTATATAATAAATTTTTATACATATAATTTATTATATATTTATTTTATTTTATATTATATAATATATATAATTTAATTTAATTATATATACTATCTAATAAATTATTTAATTTAATTAAAAAGAGTATTTTTAATATTTTATATTTTATTAATAAAACTTTAACAATATCCAAACAATAGATTTAAAATGATTTTAACAACTTCAAATACTTACTAAATTTACCTTCTAAATACTTACAAATATTTTTTATACAAAACACATCAATATCCAAATAAATCTGTCCTACACCGCGGGGCACTTTACTTTTTTTTTTCAAAATTTATCAAAATATACATAATTTTTAAAAATTCCTTAAGAAAAAGGTAAATTTATAAAATTTTCTATAATTTTTTAAAATATACAATTTATTTAGTTACATTAAAATATACCTACAATTACTTTACTAAGTTAATTTTATAATAATCAGTAGATTAAAATATGTACCTACATATTTCTATTTAAATTATAAATTTTAAGTATTTTAACTTATTTAATATTATAAATTAATAATATTTTTTTATTTTATCAATTTTAAAATTATATTATTAATATCAATATTAAATATAGTTTAGTATTTTTATTTTATATTTGTATGTTAATTATGAGGGTAAGCACACTAACTTTAAAACTATACAATAATGTATTATATCGATAAAATTTCAGTTATAAATAGTAAAAATTTATATCTTATTTAATTGTAGATAATATTTTCAACAATAACAAAAAAAAAGTTAATTTTTATGAACTCCATTATTTTTTATAATTTAAATAATATAAATATTAATTTATAAATAATTATGTAAAATCATGATATAGTGCTCCATAACAATTGAAACACATCCTTATCATCGATCATGATGGATATAGTTGGAGTTAGCGAATGATATTGCTCTAACCATGACAAATACAATTGTTTATTGAGAATTTTCAAGTAAAATCTACTGGGTTTTAAAAAAAGTCCGAGTAAATCTAGTAGCATATTTCAACAGTTGGTTTGCATTTACAGAAAATGACATGATATTGCAACTCAAATCACCCATGCAGGGAGGTCTCTCATCACAGCACAGACTGAAATTTGTGTGCAGTTTGTATGTTGATCTGGTTCTGTACAAGCAAAGGGTCCATTTCATAACATCCAAAAATAAGGTCTACTTTATAATATGACAAACTTATTCTCTATCTAAAGTTTCTGAAGCCTAACAAATGAATAAATATCACAAACATGTAACCAAAAACTACCATATCTACACAAAGAAGAACTCTATGATCACTCAGGATAATCTAACAAGGCAAACTTGACTTGCAATCCAATCTTCCCGCCATCATTCACGAGCTTAGCAGCTATCACCAGCCAGTGCCCAGGAGCATCATGAGGTCCACGTACCACCTCAGCAGTGTCCACAAACTTGAGGAGCTTCTTTCCTTGGATAGAAGGAGGGCCATCTGGGTATATGCCCGAGTTGAGCACTGTCGCTTGGGTTTGTTTATCTTGGCCTGAAGAAGTTCTGGACTTGAAAGTGAAAGTTGTGCTTATATTAGAGAGGAAACCCGACTTGCGGGAGGCATCCGGTACAGAAACCCACTCAGTCTTCCGGATTGTGCAATTGGGTATGTAGGAGAAGAGTAAACGGAGGTGGAGCACTGTCTTGGGCCAGCTACCCTTGGTGATCAGCTGAGCGCCTGTCACGATGAAGACGCCAGTGAGCCCACCGGCTAGCCAGTCCGGGTTGTACTTTATGGGAGCAGTGCAAATATTGGAGTAACTCTTCCATTTGATTGGTTCAAAGAAGTTGGCACTGGACTCAGACTCATCAGATCCTCGCCAATGAAGTTGTCCCTCAGCCTCAAGGTTTGGTGATGGTAAGGCCATAACATGAGGCGGACTTGAGAGATGCTGCAAATGCAATGCCAAACGGTTGCATTTCTTTCCTTCCAGGTATAGGCGTAAGCCCACCACAGGTTTCTGACTACTTGAAACCTATTAAGAATCAGCAGATCTTGATTAGATAAACTGCTTCTGGTGCAGGATGCCTTGAGATCCTACCACAACTTCATTTGTATATAATTTTTGCTTAAATTTAGGTATCCAAGAATCAAGAAGGCTACATCAATATTTTTAGCACACACAACTATCTCACAAACCAGCATGAGCAACAATAAGCAGTTGGAAGCATTTCAATGGTACCAATAAAGCTCTAGCTCTATGTCTTGTAAGTCTATGAAAATGTGCAGAAGAGGATATATATTTTATGTCGAACCTGAGCAGAGCTGACATTAAGCTTAGAACCCAGGAAGCTGAACTGAAGAGCAGGGCAAGAGGTTTTCTTCCTATGATGCCTCAGCGGCAGCTCAGAGAAGGTCGGGGCCCATTGCCTTGGGACTTGGAATTCCAAAAAGTACTCTAAATCCGCTGGATCAGGCTTGTCTGATGTAAAGGAACACAAAATAATTAGCACTGCCCGTGATTCAGTTACAAGAATGCTAATAATCATGACTCTGGAGAAACATAGAGACAAGACAGCAGATTTCGCACTGTTTTATCTGAATAAACATTCGTGAGCTCAAAAAAAGATCATATGTTGCTTCAAGATATTTCCTTTAGAAGATGGAAATTCATCCTATGAAAATCTATATATAGTATGTTGTAAATTGAACATTTGCCATATTCTGCCGTCTTTACTTGTCCTTATCCTCAACTCTTCATTGTTCAACCTCTCATATCCCATAATTACAGATTATTCAATATACAATATCAATGAATATAAGAGTTTACTTCATCTATCATAACTCATGGAGACAAAAAAATGGTGAGATCAATATGCATTTTAAGCATATAACAGAAAATATAAATCATTCTAGAAGAGCAAACCAATTATCTTATGTATCACATTCATCAGGTGATTGAGGACTTACAACGCAGATATAAATTGATTGCATGACTCAAATATCCACTGCCAGAGACTCCGGTGAGAAGATAAGTTATAGGGACAAACTTGAAGTGGATTGCTTCAGGTTTGTTGGGTACTGTTTGGAGCCATTTTGAGTGGCTATGTTGGAACACATCTCCTCCTCTCTTTGAACAGATTATTGTGAGTCCCTGCTTAACATCATATGATGGATAGGATAAACATATTGGACAAGAAAGATAAGATATTTTGATCCATTGATCGTAGCACCCTTACATCTTTGCTTGATGTTTCAGTAGTGCTGCTCAACTGCAAGGGATTCGACTGTAGAATACGTTCAAAAACCTCGGGCACCTGCAGATGTGCCATACATACATTCAGTTTTTGCCAGCCACGCCGAGCTTTATTTTGGTCAGTGTAAAGTTTTGCTATCCAAGCAATTGCTAAAATTTAATGTCTCATGCATTTCTATTATAACATAGGAATAGAGTTATATTCAGTTAAATATAAATGCAATGAGAGTGACAACCTTGTGCTTCCTATCTTTAGCTTTCCCTGGTAACAAAGAATGACTTTTACCATCTGAGAACAAGAAGTCGCCTATATCGTGTAAGTTTCTCCTAAGATCAGTTGGAGGAATTTGTGATGAATATCTCTGCCTTACGCAGATTAAGTCTTGCCCTCCTATTGCCATGCCAACAATTATGTGTGTTCCGTAAGTGTGGATGAATCTGCACAACAGTTTCCCATTAGGATTCAAAATAATGCAAAATACGCAGAGAATCAAGAAATGAAGTTAAATTAAATACCCCATTTTATTTTAAAGGGAAAAGTTTGCTGGTTGTTCGGAAATCACTTTAAAAATGTACCATCAAGATCAAACACCACTTGCAACTACTGCTAAAGGATGCTAATATGATATGCTTCTTGCTGATAGCCAAGTGAGCTGCCAGATGTGGCTCATCAGATTAATTTTGAAAACCTAATTTAAAGAAAGATTGACTGCCCCTCTTGAGAAGCACTTCAAAACAAATTTTAAGCATTAATAAAACAATCAAACTTTTGGAAAAGATAATTATTTTAAAATGCACAATCCACTACAATAAAAAAATATGATCCATATTGAAATAATCTCACTGAAAGCCTTTCATCACTTTTACTTGAAAAAATATAATGTAAATGTATTTATAAATGTGCATATATATACACCAGCATATGATTACTACGAAGTAACGCATAGAAAGAACAACCTTGCTAATGAGGCAGGGTCCCAACAAGGCGGAACGGAATTTTTTACTTTCTCTTGAAGGATCAAAGGGGACGATGTAAGCTGCAAACAGTACAGGGAAATAAAGTAGCCATCAAAGGCGAGATATTTTGTTTCCCTAACATCCTGCAACCAATCCCCGCTCAGTTCAAATATGCTATTGAGGTAGCCCGATGGAATTTTTCCTTGCACTGAAGCTTTTTGGTTAAGTAACTCTGACATCTACAAGAGAAGTAGATAACAAGAAAATTCAGGTGGAGTCGCACAGAATTCAATCATAAAATTGACAAATGCTGACACAAAGATATGCTAAGCATAGTAAGAGTTAAACAACGAAATTTAAATATTCTGCCCATAAGAACAAGCCTTCTCCAAGGTCAAATCATCATGTTTTATTGTAGCCACCTATAGATGAGAACTGAAGGCATAATTGTCCTGATGACTTATCTCTAGTTTTTTTCTTTGGGCAGTGGAAACTGGGCTTCTACTGATACTTTTAAAACAAAACAAAACAAGTTACGATTCGGACACCAATACTTCGAAAAAATAATGTCTACTTATAATGTAGAACATAAAAAAATATTTGTATGAGAAGGTCTATGTTGATAAAGGAAATCCTTTATTTCCAGAGAAAACATGAAAGAAAATTGCATATCTCAATGTTTTAAATGAAACACAAGCAGTCACGAAAGGTATAAGGACCTACTTTTTCTGAATTAACTAGGCACAAATAGCATAAGGTTATGGGCAGCATCAAACTTGGAAAGATACTTGAAAATAGACTAAATAGGTTTTTACCCGAAGAGCAAAACTGTTGAGCGGTAAGGTATGGTATTTTAGTATTAGGAATTTCATTATTTTAATTGATATAGGCCTTCTCTGTCTATTTATAGTTTGATGGCACATTGGCTTACACTAGAGCAACCAAGCAGAAACTATGAAATTGTCTGAGGCAATCACACATGCCAACCTGGATTTCATCTAAGAATTCAACCACATCACATAAAACAAGATTTATGGGATCCAAGAAAGCCCTAGTCCATAGCACTACTCTGATTCCTCACCATTTTTGTCTTGTAAACTAATCAATGACCATTCACCTAATAAAACAAACGAAATCAGGACAGACGAACTGAAACAGTAATTGCAGAGACCATTGTGTCTACTACAGATATTTCACCTGATTGAATTCAAGAACATCAGACTTGAACCGGATCCTGTCACCCTTATCGCATCGAATATCCTGAGGGACGTCCTTCAACGTGAGCCCTCCACCTCCGGGGATCATAATATCCCTCTTGCTGCTCTCATCCACAACCACCAGCCTCTGCCCAGCACCGGCAAGCCCGGTCCCTTTAGCGAACCTGAGCCGGAAATCGCTCGTAAGGTCAAACCCACAACCGAGAGCCTCCAGGGCCCTCACCTCAATCGGTTTCTCCGCCGCACCAGAGGCTGCGGGCCCTTCTTCCATGTTGATCATCGGCTATGTATTTTGATGGGTCTTCAAGCTCCGATTTTTATCCTCGATGCAGGATGAGAAGAATGTGAGAAGAATGGCGATGGAGGAGAGGGACCACGGGGTCTGAATATTGTCCGCATCAAAGTAGAGGAAGGCTGAATTTCAACAGTCAAAGCAATTCCATTCAACCAAAGTGACGCCTCGCTTCCCAAGTCAACCAAATATTATAGGGACGACTGAAGTAAAACAAAGTTAGGGAGAAAAACAAAATACGCAGAGAATGGCTGTACGTCTAGAGGCTCTCCTGATAGAACTTAACCAAACTGAAAAAGTAATAAAAAAAGTGGCATCGAATTTTCAAAGATAGGGCCCGCTCCAGTGCTGACTAAGGGCACGATAATAGTGTTAGTTCAACTTACAAGTTGGTAAGGGTGGATAAACTGTTTGACCATCTCATTTTAATTAAAAATAACTTTTTAACTCAATTTTATTTTTCAGTAGTTTAATTCTTCAACGATAATTTACGTAAAAATCATGAAAAATGAATAAAATGTTAGAGAAAAGTGAAATTAAATTATTTAAAAAATAAAATTAATGGACCTGATAGTTATTTGAATAGTTAAAGTAAGAGATATTTAATAGTATTTAAAAATGTGTAAAATTTAATTTAAAATTAATAAATTATAATTAGTATAAAAACTTTAAATTTATAAATAAATAATATATTTTTATTTTATTAAATATAATATAATATTCTCAACATCCCAATACAATCACGTGTAATTTTAAACAATATTTTAGTATTATTTTTACGTTATTGCACTAATATAAATAATATAATTGAGTTGAATATTTTTTCTTAATACTTATAAATTTAAATTTTCAGTATTGAGTTATTTATAAGTACAACTAAATTAGTTATAATAATGTTTGATAATATATTATGTACAGATAAAATTGTGCTAATATATATTTAAAATTCTCACAAATAATTCTCATTTATATTTTTATTTAATTTTTAAAAATATAAAAATAATTTAAATAATATTAAATAACTTTTTAATAACATAGGCAAAAAAAGGTGTAGTAAATATTACAAAGTAAATTTAATACAATAAAAACCCTAAATTCAATACAATAAAAATAATACTATATCTAACCACGATAATATGTATAAATAAAAAAGAGAATATAAATTAAATAATTTAAAACGATATAAAAAAAACAACATTAATTTATAATTTATTAAAATTTGATATATAAAATAATGGAAAATGAACTATTTGGGATCGCATTAAGGAAGCTATTTCAACTACTTCAATCAGGTACCGACTCATTCAAATACGCGTCCACTAACCACCAAAAGGGATATAATTGGGCCATTTTCTACTTGTTTACTACTTTATTCAAATTGTTAATGAGTTGGGTTTGGGTTTTAAAATGTTGAAATTATTATTTATCTTGTAAGATCGAGTTCAAGAAAATATAACCATAGTAAACTAAATATGTAATGTTTGAAATTTATTATTTTAAAATTAACAAAAAAAAATGTGTACAAATGGCTCAAAATCCGTAAATTCGATCAATTTTGTTGAAATTAAAATCAGAAATCAAATATCTTGCGGGATCTCCCACTCCACTCGCATTGTTCTATGAAACACTAAGATCAGTGTCATCCATGTTATGTTTTCTAGAATAATAGAAAATGATATGACCAACTAGTCAATTGTATTGTCATATTGTATATGCATTAAATAAATGTGATATTTTATAAATTATTGATATGAATTAATATTTGTGAGAGATATTATCCATACATGTTTTTAATATAATTTATTCAAAAAAATATAGGATATAAATATTTTTATAGGAATATAAATTATAAATAATATTTTTAAATTGTTATAAATTTTGAATTACTTTAGTAATTATATTACTTAATTCAAACACTAAAAAAATTATATCATATTGCTTAACTCGAACACACAGAAAAAATTTGATGTGTTCTTTACTACACCTCAAATATTTTGGAAAAATATAAACCCAAAAAATTTACTAATATATCATACAACCCAAAAATTAATATATATAAAAATGAGATTATTACTTGAATATAATTTATAAATATTTGTAAAATATTTAATATATAATTGTGAGGAAAAATTCAATAATTTATAAATATTTGTAAATTATTTGACTATTGTATTCTCAATATATACTATATAGTTGTAATACATTCACAATTATAGTATATAAGTGGGCAGATTGTGATACATGTACCAAGGCAAGGTTTTGGATGCCTATGGAAAACCATATTTAAGACTTATTTTTAAAGTAATTACTCATAATTTTAATAGGTTTATTCACTATTTGTGTAATAAAATTTCTGAAATTATTAGTTAAATTGAATTAGATTGTAAACTGATATTAAATCGAAAATTAAAACCTGAAAATCGATATTTGAAATCGAAACAAATTGTAAATTAGTTAATATAATATATTTTAAACAATAAAAAATTCCATAAATTTCCCTTAAAAATCCCATTGATTGAAATTCAAGTATTTGGAAAATATTGATTGAAAATTAGTTTAAATCGAGATCGAACCAACTTTAGATATAAAATTCCTAATTTTAGGATAAATAATATAAATTAGAAAATAATGATTATTGAGCTCAATTAACATTAAATTAAATGAGTAATTTTTAAAAAATAAATTGGAAGAATAACTAGTCAAATTGGAGATAAATTAGCCAAAAGACGGACAAAATCGATCAAACTAGCTCGTAAACTATCATGCCCTATACTGGTTTGGTCGAGGCCTTGTGGTCAACCCGCCACCCTCCCATACCTCCAAGAGTGATCCCTTTAGAAGATCAAAGAGAGTCAGATGTAGTACTTGTCATGTTTTCTCTGGACAATATTAAACAGAACTAAAATGGTAAATTCTTATACATGGGATAGGTTCTAGAGAGTGAGAGGTTGATATAGTCACGTTCCTTCCTGAAAATGTTTAGAGGGAGGGGTGAGTTCGACAACTCAGTGAATGAGGGAAAATCTTTTAGAAAATGTCCAATTCAGCATTTTCAAATGTTTGACATTTCACCAGCAGTTTCTTTCTAGATTTTTCTATTCACATGATCAACAACTACCCTCATATCATATGAGGGATCACACGTTCGCAGAATGGTCCCCGACTATTCTACTTATGGACTGGAGTGCCTTTACCATCCACCTTGATAAAGGTGCACTGTACCTGAAGTTTGAGTGGACATCAGTAGTTTGACCCTCAAACTCTGATCACTTCACCATGTCCGATTTGTGGGACGAGACCTCCTTTCCCCTACTGCCTCTATCTTAGTGTGTAGGAAGCTCATCGAGCTTCTTGACCTACTGGATGACATACCGCCCTTATGCACCCTCGGTCGTCCAATAATCCTTGGGCTCCATCACTACCTCATGCTAGGTGTCTTGATGGCCCGAATCTCATAGTGCATGTACAATCAACAATCTTTTTTAATTATAGCCTTTATCTTTGGCCCTTTAGCACAACGGTCCATCGGCTTGGTTTAGCCTACGCGTACTGGCCCAACAGGTTCGACAACCTAGCTTTGGCAGATCAGGGGTTTGGCCCAACAAACTCGACAACTCAGACTTGGCTCGGCGAGTATCACACACAATTTCCCATTATTTGGATTTTTTAGCATAATTCACCACATACTAGTTCTAGACGGGTCCATACCTGTATCCATCGGCCTTAGGTCCACTAGCATACCGAGCCCAAGCCTCGGAATTAGCTCCTAAATATTGTAAGCAGAGTCACCTAGTCAAGGGAGGCTAATTTTGAGAAATCATTTTCTTTTTAAAGCAAACCATCATTACAACCGGAATGGATGTTACAGTAATTCCCACTCACCCGGTAATCTTGGTGGGGCCGTCTCGACGGAGTTTGGCTTTGCGGTGTTCTTCCAGAAGCCGGCACTCGAGTGGTCTGCTCCTACACGACACAGATATCAATATTAGGGTACTGGACTAAGGGACCGCATCTCATTGAGCACTTGCATATAGGCCCTCATATTTTGCCTTAATTGCAATTTGGTCCCTAAGGTTTATGCATTTACCTTTACGTCCTTATTTGCCCTTTCTTTTCAATTCAGCCCCTAGGTTTTCCAATTTTCTTCCCTGGGTCCTTAGTTTTATCAAAATTGCCCATGAGCCCCTCAATTTTCCAAAATTGCCATTTAGTGTCCAATTTTCCCAAAATTTCAATTTGACCCCAAACTTCTCAAATTTTGCAAAGTGGTCCTCCATTTTCTCCAATTTGCCCAATTGACCCTCAATTGAGAGGGAATTTCATGAAAATGCCCTCAAATTTATCAATTTGCCATTCGACCCCCAATTTTTAAAAAATCTCCAATTTTCCCAAATTTCTCAAAATTTGCACTTTAGCCCCAAATCTCACTTTCTTCAAATTAATCATCAAAACTTAGTTAATTGTCCCCATTCATGATTTGGATCACTTCCTTTATGCTTTCCTCATCATTTTAAGCCCTAAACCATTTTATTTAGCTCGGAAATGAGCTCAAATGGACCTTCGCCGGAAGATACAGTCTAGAGAGAGAAAGTTTCGATATCTTACTAGTGGGAGTCTGGTGACCGGAGCTTTGGCTACCACTATGTTGCTCTTGTCGCGACGATCCTCCCTGGATCAAACCACGTCTCGATTGATGACTTGAGCAGTGTGAATTTCATTGTTAAAGTTTTTATAAAACTTGGCTGTGAATAGTGTTTTTCGATGAAGGGTGGCGGAGGAAGCTTACCTTCTTAGCTCAGAGGAAGGTCGAGACACCTCTAGGTGGTGTGAAGGGGGTTTGGTTTGGTTACAATTGGCTGTGGGAAAGGTTGAAGCGGCTGCAAGGGTGTTGGGCAGTTTCCTGGCCGAGGAGTGGCGGTACTATTCGAGCTTCCTCGTTCCTCCTTGGTGGCTCGCAAGCTGAACGGAGGATAGGGATAGGTAGAGGATTTCTTCTCGATTCCAAAGACACCCAATGTGGCTTCGAAGACTGAGAAAAGTCCCATGGTCGGAGCTTAGGTTTGCTGCTTGTTAGAAAATGTACTCTTCTTTTTCGCTAAATTGTGGGATGCTAAGAACGAATGGAGGGGTGCTCTTTATATAGGGAGCTCAGCAATAGTTCAGGCTACCCGCCGGCGTAAGACTCGGCCTCCGACTTGGCTGCCGGTGACCTAATTGGAGAGTTTTTTGAGTCGCCAAAGAATCCAACTTTTCCGGCCTCTCTCTCTCCTCCATTCTCTTTGTCATCGGTTGAAGGTTGAAGATGATGATGTGGTAGTCGTGCCACGTAGCGCATTGTGATTGGCCAGTTTTTCTGACATGGAGGTCTAGCTCGGCTGCCACGTCAACCGTTGACCCATTGACCGGACACATGGCAGCCTCTCATTGGTTGCTTGTGTTTGTGTTGCATGCTGATGGGCCGCTCGCTGACTATTGACCGAACACGTGGTAGCCTTCCATCGGCAGCCTGTGTCTTCGTGGCTATTGACGGGGCACCGTTGACCGGTCTGGTCTGACTGGGTTCGCTGTCCCGAATTCAAAAATTGACCGGTTTGGACCCGATTCGACAGGTTTTCTAAAATTTAAAAAATTCTAAATTCATCTAAATTCATTTTCTATCTAATGGTGGCCTCAATTTCCTAATTTGACATTTTTAAGCCACCTAAAAAAATGAATTATTAAACCGGTTCACTATAGTTCATCTCGATTCACCCCGAACTAGTTCGGTTCTCTTTTCAATTCCACTTCATGGTTCTTCCTCACAATTTTTTATCACTTGGGATCTTCCAATTCCCCACGTTAACCCTTCTTTTTTTATTTTTTGTTCATTAATTGGCTCAATTTTTCACATGTAAATCTCTACTGGTTCTTTTTTTTGATTTTTCCTTGGCCCCAAAGGACGGGTCTTACAACTCTCCCCTCATTTTAGGAGTTTTGTCCTCAAAACTATTACATTCTAAATAGTTGTGGGTATCTTGCCTTTACACTTGACTCAACCTCCCATGTTTCCTCCTCCACTTGACCATTTCACTAGAGAATCTTTACCATGGGGATGTTCTTGTTCCAAATATTTTTCTCGCGTCGGTCAAGAATTTGTATGGGCTATACATCATAGATCAAGTCTTCCTCGATCTTTGGCGACGGTTGATCTAGTACTTGGTTGGGGTCGAGCTCGTACTTTTGTAGTATCGACACGTGGAAGACGTCATGGATGCTTTGCAGGTCCAGGGGTAACTCCAATCAGTATACCACTGGTCTGACCCTCTGAGTTATGGTGTACAGACCAATGTATCTTGGTTTCAGCTTTTCTCTTTGTTGGAACCAGAGTATCCCCTTCCATGGTGACACCTTAAGAAATACTCGGTCCCCTACCTCGAACTCCAGGTCCTTTCTCTGGTGGTGGCATAACTCTTCTGCCGATCTTGAGCCACCTTGAGTCGGCTCCTTATCATCTGGATTTTCTCGGATGCATCCTCTATCAACTCAACCTTCTTGAGTTTTCTTTCCCCTACCTCCTCTCAGATCAGGGGCGTGCGACAAGGTCGCCCGTAAAGGGCTTTGTAGGGTGTCATCTAGATGCTAGCCTGTTAGCTATTATTATATGTGAATTCCATGAAGCACAAGTAGTCCTCCCAACACTTACTCATTGTCAGGACGCATGCCTAGAGCATGTCTTCTAGGGTTTGGATGGTCCATTCGTTTGAGGGTGGAAGGCGGTTTAGTCCCAAGGGTAGCTTGTAAGCTAGGCCAAAACCAAGAGATGAACCTCAGGTCTCGATCCGATACTTTGCATACGGGAACCCCATGGAGCCGTATGATCTCTCCCACGTATAGGGTGACCAACTTTTCTATCAGGTCTGTTACCTGGATGGGTAAGAAATGTGAGGACTTAGTCAGCCGATCCATGATGAGCCATATGACATCCCGACCCCTTCTTGTTACTTGCAGCCCGGTCATGAAATCCATGGTGATATGCTCCCATTTCCACTCGTGAATCGGGAGAGGTTGTAGTGGTCCGGATGGTTTTTGGTGTTCGACCTTAATTTGCTGGCATGAGAGGCATCTGGCCACATACTTAGTGATAACCCTCTTCATCCCTTTCCACCCGTATCCTTTTTTTAGGGTGTGGTACATCTTGGTACTGCCTAGATGCATGGCGTACATCGAGTCATGTGCCTCCTCCAATATCCCCCTTTTTAATTCCCGGTTGTTTGGTACCCAAACCCTTCCTTTGAAGGTCATTACCCCGTTGCTCCTTACAGCGTGGTCTTAGGCTGGGCCGTCCACAATCTGTTTCGAATGGGGATAGAGCTACTTGTCTTCCTTTTGTAGAGCCCGTATTTGGTCCACTAGGCTGGGCGGTACGACTAGGTTAGCCACTAGGTTACCTTGGCCCTCGTCCAAGTTGAGGTCCACTCTCAAGCTACGTAGTTGGCTTAATAAGGGTAGGTAGCTAGTACTTACCGAGGCCACTCCCATGTGGTACTTGCGGTTGAGTACATCAGCTACCACATTTGCCTTACTGGAGTGGTATTTGATCGTCAGGTCGTAGTCCTTTACTAGCTCTAGCCACCTCTTCTGCCACAGGTTGAACTTCTTTTGGGTTAGGATGTATTTCAGTCTCTTGTGGTCAGTGTAGATGCAACACTTCACTCCATAAAAATAGTGACGCCATATCTTGAGGGCGAAAACTATCGCTGCCATCTTGAGGTCATGGGTGAGGTAATTTTTCTCATGGGGCTTTAGCTGTCATGATGCATATGCAATAACTTTCCCCTATTGCATTAGGACACATCCTAATCCATATCTGGATGCGTCATTATATACAGTGTACACCCCAGCGTCCGCTTCGGGTAAGGCCAGCACTGGGGCTGTTGTTAATTGGGATTTGAGCTCTTAGAAGGATTCCTCGCACTTAGCATCCCACTTATAGTGCACTCCATTCCTCGTGAGGAGAGTTAACGGGGCTGCAATCCTGGAGAAGTCTTCCACAAACTTCTGGTAGTATTTGGCGAGGCCGAGGAAGCTATGTACGTTGGTTGGGTTGGTGGGAGCTTTCCAATTTGAGATGGCCTCTATCTTGGCTGGATCCACCTTTACTCCATCCTTGAACACTATATGCCTCGGGAAGCCCACTTCTTGTAGCCAAAATTCACAGTTAGAGAACTTGGCATAGAGTCGATTTTCTCGCAAGGTACTCAAGGTCATCTCCAGGTGTGCTTGGTGTTCTTCTTTGGTTCAGGAGTAGATGAGGACATCGTTTATAAATACAATTATGAACTTGTACAAGTATGGCTGAAACACCCGGTTCATCAGGTCCATGAAGACCGCATGTAAACCTTGTCTTATGATAATAAGAAAACCGGGGAAAGAACCGGCCATTTTTAATTTGAAAACCGGGTCGGTCTACAAATCGGAACCGATAGAGAAAGGGCAATCTGAGAAATTTGTTGAT
The DNA here is from genome assembly GCA_030064425.1 of Trapa bicornis. Lineage (NCBI taxonomy): Eukaryota > Viridiplantae > Streptophyta > Magnoliopsida > Myrtales > Lythraceae > Trapa > Trapa bicornis. The sequence goes on along the minus strand of CM057761.1, from coordinate 7,333,426 downwards.
CCCGAGTGACCCAAACAGTCCAAAAAGTCATGAAAAAGGACTTAAGGATGAATTGGAGATGAAAAACAAACCGGTTTAGGTGAACCATATCTAAATCGGATCGAATTAGTTTGGACCGGTTTGAACCAATATTGAACTGGATGCTACATTCTTTTTTCTAGGCGGCTTAGAAAATTCAAATTTGAGATTTGAGGCCACTATTGGATAGAAATTGAATTTAGAAATTTTTAATTTTGAACAATTCGGTCAAATCAGGCCTGAACTGGCCGATTTAAGCTTTGAACCCAGTTCAGACCGGTCCGATCCAGTTCGAAATAGAGTCGTCTTCTTCTTTCAGATGACAACACTGTTCACTAGTAAAAAAATCGCACAGCACCAGCAAAGATGAAAAGTCTCCGGCCAGAGAGTTTCAGACAATGAATGACCGCCATTAAGGCACCCATCAGACGACCAAGAAGTCCTTGAGCTTCCTAAATAAAGTGCCCCTCCCCATTCATCCTCTCCACACCTAAAAACTCCATTCTCTCTCAACTGCTCCAATTTTCGACGAAGCTCAAACCAGAGCTCTGATATAGGGTCTTTTTGGAGCCAAAGAAGGTGTTGTCAAGTTCTTTGGGTTCGGGGAGAAGTCAGCTACACACTTGTAACCTCCATTTGCTCCGAGGGTTACCGAAGAAGCGCCGGCGTGATCGAACAGTGAAGCAGCTCTAGCAGACCGAAGCTGCCCTATTTCGGCTGAGCTGAAATTGGCCAATTTGAGCCCTTCTTAGGCCAAACCAAGCCCTCCCAACACCTTCATATCCTTCTACAGCTGAAATAGAGTTGAAAGGTAAGCCAATTCGGCTCCCCTCTGTAATTTCCGACCAGTGCTAGAGAGAGAACCGACAGAATTTTGATGATAAAATTCTCACTTAATTTGAAATCAATTGATGCAATTCTTGATCCTAGGAGAAACTTCAGGACCAGAGCTATCTGTCCAGATTGAAAGCTCAAACTGCTGCACCCCCGATGGTAAGCTTTCGAAGCTTTCTTTCTCTAAGTCTAGTATTTCGGCGAAGCTCCATTTGAGCTCATTCCTACATCAAATCGTACGATTCAAAGTGTAACTGAATCGTATGAAGGTGTAGGAACTCCAATCTAACATCAGATTCAACAATTAAACTCATTTGATTGGTCAATTTGATGAAATCAAATTCGGCTTTGTTAGATAAATGAAAGGTTTATTTTGTCGGAAGTGCACTCCCTTGACTGTGTGCCATTGCTTAAAATTTTTGGGAGACCTTGTTGACGGGAGCTCGAATAGCTCATATAGGCTGGAGGCCTTGGTTTTGGAACTTGGGGGGTTAATATGCCTAATTTTGAAAATCTCAAACAGTGCGCCCTAGGCTAGTTGGCATGTGTAGGAGCTCGTAAACAAATATGATTAATATGCCATGAAAATATAAGTAAATGAGTTGTTTGGCCATGGTACCGAGACAGGATCGACATACTCGATGGACTAGTGGCATTGCGACATGATAGGTCTTCAGACTAGTCAAGAAAAATAGTTACTGGTCAAGTTGAGGGTCGGGGCCGTCGAACTAGTGACACCACAAATTATATGGCATTATGTGAAAAATTATTGATTGTACATGCACTATGTTACGGGACCTTCAAGACGCCCAAGAGGGGTAGTGATGCGTCCTAGGACTCTGAACGACTTGGGGAATATAAAGGCAGTTAGTCATACTATAAGCCTTGTGAAGCTCGATGTAACTTCAAGCGCATGAGACCGGGGTGGAGACGAGATGAGGTCTCTGTTATCATACGGACAAAAAGTTTTGTTATGGGATTGAGGGCCGGATGTCGCGGACATCCACTCATTCTTAGGGTAGAAGTCGATGTACTTCTATATAGGTGGCCGATAAAGTCGCTTCAATGCCACAAGTGGGTACAGTGGATGGACTGGCCTACGAATATGTGTTATCCTTCATGATGGAGGACGTGTGTTAGTTATTAAACACACCGTGGTAATGAGAAATGGCTATGAAAACTGAGATTTTTAAGGATGAAAGTTTTTAAAGAAAATAAGGAATCTAACACACTCCGATTCAAACATTTTTCCTAAAAGTAAATTTAAAAAAAAACCATTCACTGAGTCGTTGTACTCACCCCTCCCTTATATCCCTTTTCAGGTAACCCAGGGAAAACCTACCCAAAGACCCTAGAAACTACACCTGCAAGACAGGTATGTAAAAGTTTAAAATTTTATGCAGTTTTGATTTATGGTATTACAGGAAAGGTATAGGTTTAAAGGACTACTTACTTCTCATGGTTTAAAGATGGGGAAAACCCTTAATAATCTGGTAGAGTTGCGGGTTGCTCTCAGGGATCCGACCAAACCGGGTCAGGGTGTGACACCGCGGGTGTGTTGAGGGTACTTATTCTTAATTGTTACCTGGTTCAATTTTTGGTAGTTGATGTAGAGCCGTATGCTTCCATTTTTCTTTTTGACGAACAACATCGGTGCACCCCACGGGTACTTGCTTGGGCGTATAAACCCTTTTTCTAAGAGTTCGTCCAACTGGTCCTTCAACTCCTTAAGTTCTGCGGGCGTCATACGGTAGGGTGCTTGGGATATGGGGTGGGTCCTTCACACCACTTTGATCACGAACTCTAGCTGACGATCCGGGGGAAGGCCAGGTAGTTCCTTCGGGAAGACGTCGGGATAACGGTTGATTATCAGGATTTCGACTAACTCCTTCTCTAGTGAATCCTTGCAAGTGATCTGAGCGAGGAATAGCTTACACCCTTTCCATGGCATGTCCTACGCTTCTATGCAGGATACCAGGTGTATTCTGGCTCTCCCTGTATCTCCTTCTAATACTTCCTCCTCCTTTCCAAGGGCACGAAAGGTTATCCTTTTCTTTCTGTAGTCGACCTAGGCATGATGTGTGCTTAGCTTGTCCATTCCTAAAATGACCTCTACTTCTCTTAGCGGAAGATTAATCAGGTCGACCTCTAGGGTGGTTCTTCTTATCTGCACTTTGCAGGCTTTAAGATACTTGTACCGCTCTAGTGTTTCTCCTAGTGGTGTCAGGATGTGGGGGGGTGGCAGGAGAGGAGATGGTTCATTAACGAGTTATGGGACTAGGGTTTCCTTGATGAAAGATCGCTTCACCCCTAAGTCGAAGAGGATGTACCTCTCCTTTCTAAATACTTGTACAAAACTTGAGTGGGAGTTAACAGAACTTTTAAAGGGAACATATTTTATTAAATTGAAAGGGGGACTACTAGACTCCAAGCTACAAACTCAATTTATGAGGAGGGTTGGGACATACTAGCCACCATGCTAGGGTCCTTCTGAGCTTCTTCCCGGGTTAGGTTGTAGACCCTAACTAAAACTCTAGTGGGTGTTTCTCTCCCCCCATTGGGTGCCCTCTGATTTTCGGGCAGTGGGGGTGGAGCATTCCGCGGAGGATTGTCTCGTGTTCTTGGGCAATTTCGGATGAAGTGCCCAAACTGTCCGCATCCGTAGCATATTACACACGCCCCTTCATGGTTTCTCTGGCATCGGGGGTAGTAGGGGCTTCTACTTGGAGGGGGTGCGTGTACCTCCCTATGACCGTGATGACCCTCCTCCCTTCATGGGAACCTTGGTCGGTTCCCCCATATTGATTGACCCTGTTCTCTCGGGCCTCCTCTGCTGCTCTGCCCCTTGTCCTCCCTCCGCCCATCCAACTCCATCCTACGATACCTGGTTTGGACCAACCACTCGCACTTGTGCGCCATGCCAATGTTGGCGACTAGGTCGGTGAGGCCCAAAATAGGCATGTTAATGGGACCCTAGACACAAGCTTTGGGTCCCTACCCGACCTGAGCGGAGCCGAGTAGCCTCAGGTCTCGCTAGTTTGATTCCTGTGGGCTCGGGTCCTACTGGCTAGACCGAAGGATGTGGACCCGAATGTGGGCCCACAATCATTTTAAATTTTTTCCTTTTTTAATGCAACCATATCGTTTCATTAAATGTAAGAAAAAATATTAAAAATTTTTAATATAAAAGTGATTTAAAAATTACTATATCTTTTTCTATCACGTCCTTATATTATTTTTTTTCTTTTCTTAAACCTTAATTAATTTTTTTTCCTTTCTTATACTCTAATAGATTTATAAATATATTATGTTATATTATATTATTTTTTTTCCTTTCTTATACTCTAATAGATTTATAAATATATTCTCGACATGCTATATTAATTTTTTTCCTTTCTTATAACCTAATATATTATTTTTTCTTTCTTATACAATAATATATTTATAAATACTTGTAAAAATTACACTATAAAATTCATATTACATTAAATTAATATCACACTGTATTATTTGATACAAAATCATATTAATATCACACTGTATTATTTGTCAATTAATTTTCACGCATTCACAGTTTTACTAATTAATTGTATTATTTATTGATTGTTTCTTATTATTTACAAGTTAAAGTTAATAAAAAATTATAACAGTAAATTATTAGGTAAATTAAAGTTAATAAACATTGAAAAAATTAAATTACCAAACAAATATTAGAAAATTTATATATTACAATAATTTAGAATTTTTTATATTTGGTAAAAAATATATATGAATGAAGAGTGATATTGCAGAATATGTAGGTCGATACATGTTCTGTAGATTAAAGTTGAGCATCAGAAACCATCAGGACTACTAAAACCCTTACCAATCCCAGAATGAAAATAAAAGCACATCACTATGGACTTTGTCATGGGATTACCTGTGACAAGAAAGGGACGAGATGCAATTTGGGTCATAGTGAACCGATTAACCAAGTCTGCCCATTTTCTACCAATAAGAGTGACGGATTCAGTAGAACAACTGGTTGTCCTATACATGAGGGAACTAGTAAGACTCAATGACATCCTAGTGAGTATAGTATCGAATAGAGCCTAGATTTACTTCAAGGTTCTGACCAAGTTTGCAAAGTTCCTTGGGAACCAAGCTCCAAATGAGTACAACATTTCATCCTCAGACCAACAGACAGTCAGAACGAATGACCCAAACCTTGGAAGACATGGTGAGAGCATGCGTACTCACCATGAATAAGGTTGGGAGAAATACTTGTGCCTGATGGAATTTACGTATAATAATAGCTATCAAACTAGTATTCAAATGGCTCCTTATGGAGCCCTTTATGGATGACCATGTCATACCCTGTTATTTTGGGAAGAAGTGGGGGAAAAAAGTTGGAAAGGGTCGAACTAATCAAGGATGCCATAGAAAAGATCACTAATTAGGAGTCACCTTAAGGAAATAAGGAGCGTGACACACTCCAATTAAAAACTATTTTATAGAAACTCATTTTTCAAACACGCATTCACTAAATTGTCGAATTCACCACCTCTCTTTACCCCTTTTCAGGTAACCGATGGAAAAACCTACCTAAAAACCTTCCGCTAGCTAAACCTACAAGACAGGTATGTAAGTTTAAATTTATTCAATTTTAATTAATGTTATTTCAGGAAAGGTACAAGTAAAAATGACACATTACTTCTCAAGGTTTAAAGAAGAGGAAAACCCTTAATAAACTGGGAGAGCGGCAGGTTGCTCATAGAAATCCGACCAAACCAGGTCGAAACGTGACAACATAAGTCCCAAAGTTTGAATAGGGGGCTTAGGCTCATTCTTATGAAATAACTTAGGCCAATGTGTATGAAAGGGGTATATGAATCAATGTTTATTAAATGGGTTAAAAGCCTCGTAAAATGATTAAAAAGGTAAATTGGTTAAGAACCACGTTTAATATTATGAAGAAAATGGACTAGGCCATCTTGTTTAAATAGAAGTGGACTAAGTTATTGTAAAAATTCTTAAGAAATACAAGTAGTATGGTTGGTTAGTGAGTGAGCCAAACTTCAAATAAGACTGAATTTTATATGATTACATTTAAATTTGTATGTTTGTTGTGTATGATATATTTTTGTAATATGGCATCGATAGAACTCCTAACTAAATGTAGTATCGATGTTAGGTGTAGATTGTAAGCGACGAATAAGGGATTGATGAAATCTTCTAAATTACCTAAAACCGATTGATGGTCTGAGTGTATGGAGGACGGGAAAAGCTCCCATATACATATACTTTGTTTCGTGGAGGGTGAAAAATGTCTAAATATACATATGATTGGGGATACTACCCTGACATCCCCAAGTGTACGTACTAGTATAGTACTTAGTGAGCATGTGCATGCAGTCCCATACTCTTATACATCTCATTGCTCATATATGAAATATTCAGGAATATGGTTGGATAATGATAATAACTTAGTATTTGTTGTTTAACTTGTATGTATATAGTATTTATATTGAATGCCAAATAGAGCCATATATATAATCATGATAATTTGGAGGTTTTGTGAGAAAACCTAATGATACTAAATTATAAATGAATTATTTTTAACTTTGAGAATAATAATTATGAACTATATTTATAAATGGTAAATGAATTATTTTTAACTTGAGAATAATGATTGTGAACTATATCTATAGATATTACATGTAGAGTATTTTGATAATTAAGAATATTCTTAGAGAAAAAATAGAAAATGAACATGTATAAACATCGTATAAATATTTTGAAAGTAGACAAAATCAAGATATTAGGTGAATATATCAGCAATCTTCGTACTAATTGAGTATTGTTCACCCCTTTCCTAACACATTTTAGGAAAGAGAAAAATAAAAAAAGTGAGAACGGTCTCGAAAGTTGGACTACATATCCGATGGAGACAAATATCGAAATGTACATACTTAGAGAGAATTGCATGAAAAATTTTCATTGATTATTGTATGTTTTGTAAACTTTTTTTCATTATTCACTTTTTTATAGAAATTTTAATATTTATATTATGAGTATTGTGTGATGTCGATTTTGCAGTGGTGAATGTGTCCATTATAGGGAATAGCAGATTGTTATAGGACATTGATTCGTAAATCGGATTGGGGTAACACATTAAGTAGTTTTCAATTACTTTTGAGTACAGATTTAACTAAAAAAATTTAACAAAAGTTTTTTACAAACATTTTGATACAAAAATTATTTAATTTGATGATCGGTAAGCGTTAAATTTTAAGTCTATCGCTTAGGGGTTGAGAGTATACCCAACATCAAGTATTTCAACTTTGGGTGAGAATTTTACTTTAATTAGTCTTAAGGGGAGGTCGCTAAAAGAGTGCCAACTTAATCACATTTTTTATGTGAAATTTGACCCAAATCGAGTTAGTTTTACGTGTTTACAACTTATAGCGTACAATAAGGAAGTGGGTGGTTGGGATCAAAGTCATGGACAGCCATCCACCTCTCCTCAAGTTTGGCCGAGGTCAACGAATTCCATTCTAATAACCTGAGAGATTTTTTTCTCTTTTATAGTCAAATTTTTTTTTTTACCTTTTTCAGATATTTTTGTTAATTTAAATTAAGTGTAAATTTCAACTAGTGTAAACTGATTTTTCAAAAAATTCAAATTTATTGTTAAGAAAAAGATTTCAAATTCGATTTAATCACAATTTTAAATTTAATTTCTTACTTTCAATCCAACTATAGTACAATTTAGTTAAAATTTAAATTTTAGGAATTTTGATATTAAAAAAATTAAACTTTATATTTGTTATATTGCACACAAATTATCTTAATATATGTACATACATTTTAATACTACAATTACAAAAATTCCATATTTAAATGGTACCACGGTCGAGTATTATTCTCTAAATCTTCATCCTAAATAGGCTAGAAGTTTCACAAGTGTTTTTTTTTGTATCTTTTTAAGATATTAATTTTACAAATATTTTTTTTTATATATTTTTAAGATATTCATTAATATCTTGGAAAACTAAGAAATAATATGTGATTGTGCATTCAAACACATAAGTTATGGTTATATGCTTTGGTGATTGATATGCGTTTTAAAATACCATATCCTATTTTATTATATTGTAATAATTAAGTTACTAGGTAAATAATTTAATGGATTATTAGTGAGCTAAAAAAATTTTAAATTATAATTTTGTAAACAAAAAGATAACCACTTCAATGCTTAAATTGATGCATATTGGGTCAACAAATTAGCTTGCAAATATTTAAAGACTAAACATTCAACCCAATTCAAAAGTTTGTTGGCCAATATGTGAGTTTAAAATCTTTACATTCCCTCTTTAGCGGGAGTAATGGGTATTATTAGTTGATGATCGTACGTATTTGAACTAATATATCTAATCTAATGGGGTATTATTATTATTATTATTGAAGTTTGGTTATTTTTTGTTATGATCAACTTGTTACAAGATTAAAAATTATCAAGATAATGTATAAATAATGCCCTTTTTGGCAGTGGAGTAAAACTGTTGTCTTCATCTTCGTTTTTCTAGGGTTGTTCCTGTAGTAGACAATTTCTTGATTGCGCCTACATGACAGTAAAGAGCTACAATTGATACAGGAAATTCAAGTAATAAACACCAAAATTTCCAGGAGAACTCCATGAGATTTCCGAGAGAATTTCCAAGGACTCTAGAGTGATCTCCCACAGATTTCCAAGATATTTCACCTTTACTTTCTTTTAGAATACCCAGAGAGTTCCGAGAGATCATACTAGAATTTTGACAGAATTTTTCATATTAACTATTGATTTTTTGACGAATTTTCTGCTGCATGCAATACCTAAAATTCTTGAGAAAAGCTCCTTGGTCTATATTCAGTTATAATTCCGTTGTTAATATATTTTTGATAAATTTTGTATGATAATTCTATCAAATATTTTTTTTTGAAAAATGTTTTCATCGGATCAGTGAATATTTATATGATGAGATTCATTCTATGTAGTTGAAAAGATATGCAGTGCATTGAATGTTAGGCATGTTATTCACGGATGTCTCTTTCATCAAGAGACTACTACAGAAAAAGAGAAGCCACCCAATACTCAACACATGCATGCATCAGGTGCATTTATTTTTGTTACAATGATAAAAAGGGAAAATAATGCACTCGTGATCATCAGAAACCCTAGCTGGCCACTGCTACCTCAAGGTAGTGGAGGGTCATGAATTGGCGGTTCATATGATGGGCTGAAACGTGGAATGCTTCCCCCTACCAGACCCTTGCTCACAGCCACAATTTTCCGAGATTTGTTCAGCTCCCTCACTGCACGTTAATGGCGGACCAGCAGTAATAACATGAACATGCTAGAATAATAATTGATAAAACAAAAAAATGAACAAGCTAGTATAGAAGATGTGACATTGGCTTCTCTGGACAGGGTAGAGATACATACACTTCTACATGGGAGAGAGAGGGGTGCATAAATTTCTATGTGGGAGTAAAGACAGCATGAAACCTATGTGTTCATGGTTTCAACTACACGGAATTTATCCTATTACATATCTTTTTATGAAAGATAATCATACGTAGAGGTTAAATTCTTACAGCGTGGTGATGTAGAGGAGCAATGGGAACGTGATGCAAGGGCTTGAGCTGAGAGCAGGAGGACGAGAAAAAGAAGAAAGGGGATAACCTTGGGAGCCATCAATTATGAAGTCAAGCCACATTGGGTCACATATTTGGACTTTGCTGCTTACTTATAGATGTGGAATTGGGGCCAGCTTGACAACAAATTTGACTACTGGGGATACTTCTCCAGTACTTTAATGGGTTTAAAATGAATTTTCTATAATCCATGTTTATCTCTTCCAAGTCACAATCAATCTATTCAATAGTGCTTTGCCTGTAAAAAGATTAACTCTATGGAGGGGCATTGACTATTTATCGATTATTTTCAGTGGAGATGGAGATGCAAATGGAAAACCGCGTGCTGATCCACCATCCTAGTGGTCCCATATGCCAGCACCATCCTAGTGGTCCCATATGCCAGCACCATCCTAGTGGTCCCATATGCCAGCACTATCCTAGTGGTCCTATGTGGAAGTCTAGAGTAATTCAAAGATGTCAAATTATTAACCACCATGTTGGTTGATTTTGCGCTGCCGTATAATTGAATAATAGGGGCTTCAAAAGCTTGCAAGCTTTATTAGGAATACGCGTGAGAATAGAAGCATTCTTTGTGCATTGTCAGACCATTTGTGATTTATTAAATCTTTGCATGTACTATTTTTATTAATATCTTATATTTATCGAATCAACTACATTTCAAAGCCAAGTGGAATCTCACACCATAAAGTCATTTGATTACTCGAATTTAAAACATTACTTGGAGAAAGTGAACAACAAATCGGTTGAACCCACTTATGTTCGAAAAATGGCAATAGTTTTACAATCAAGTTTTCTTTATTTAGAAAATAATACATGGCTGAAGAATAAGATCAGACAATGAATCGCCCTTGAGACAATCTATGCTTTTTTATGGGGTAATGTCTATCCTACTAGCAAGCCAATAACCCAACACACTCCAGCAAGCAACGCTCCAAATCCTCCTGCGCAACTTCTCCGTAAACACGTCAGCCCCACCCTGACCCTTTCTACTTGCATCTATAGTGTATATATATAGTTCATACTATATACTTATAATTATATCTTTTTCTCATAACCTCCTTGTTACATAAGACCATTTCCAACTCCTTTCCCAGTACTGGCTTGCTGTTTATCATCATAACTAAGCCAAATTGGGTGCTAGGCTAACCCAAACAACAGCTATTGGCATTAGATATTGACTAAGTTAAAATAAAACAAGAATGTCTCATACAAATTAACCGGCAAATTCCAGTTTTTCTATAAACGAAATAAATAAAAAAAAGCTTTGAAAACAATGACATTTGCCCATGAGCATAATAGTTTAACATACCATGATTAAACAGATTTAGCAAACATGTCGATGCTTCTGCAAGTACCCTCGTGATCTTATATCTGCCTGCAAATAGACATGGCCACTAAATAAATATCTGGGGAAACCACTGCTTTTTGGCATTGTATATATGGGGGTGCAACAAAGAGAAGAAAACTTGACAAATTGATAATTCTTTCTGAATCTCCATACTTATTTTCTTCTCAAATTCTCATGTAAAGCTTGAAAGTTAATTGACATTACATTAGCAGTTGAAAACAACTTGGAGATTGTAGTTTGGTCTTGAAAAATCAAAATAGGGCTATATGTGCAACATCACCTCCATTTTCTTCTTCCCCTCTCTTCACTTTGTCTCATGACTGCCTATGCTTCATCCCCATGGTCGCTTTCCCCCACTCCTCCCTCCCTCATCCTCTCTGTTTTTCACCATCCCCACTTTTCTCCTTGAATCAGAAAGAAATGATCCTCCTATGCAATATCATGTTTGGTAACACAAACAATTGATACATCTATCTATTTGTTTTACCATAAGCAAAATACTATGTCTATCTCCACTTCCATATATCTCACTCCGCTTGTTTACTTCAGTGTCCCCTTTTACAACATCTATCTCCACTTCCATATTATCTCACTCCACTTGTTTACTTCAGTGTCCCCTTTTACAACAGTTCCAATTCAGATTTTTTTTTCGGACGAAAATTTGCTTTGGCATTGATAATTAAGGCAAAACTATTAATTACTCATTCATTAAAAAAACTCTTGATGGCCCTAAAAGTTGCGGTCCTTTTTCAATATATTAGTTCATACCTGTCGGATTGGCTCTGGTATTCGGTATCTGCAGATCATTTGAACAATTGTGATGGCAGTATCCAGTGATATGCGGTGTCCAGTTGATATGAACATAGGCCTCATAGATCTCGGCGAAGATCTCAAAGCCTACGATGCAATAGAGGTAGCTCTATAAAAAATATCTCTAGGCTATGAATCATCCTTTATGACCTTGGATGTCTATGTTAGTAAACTACAACCAATAGCATCTTTTCATCAGATCTGGCTGCTCTTAGAAAGCAGAAAAAACAGTGGTATTATATATGCAAATTCATTTTATTAAATTGGAGCATATTAGTTCACACTTGTCATATCTCAAACAAGATACCTACCAGTACATGTATACATGATAAAGATCCTAGAGTTTTACTTACCCCCTTTCTCAGATGCTGATGAATGGAGCATAGATGACAACAGTGTCAATAGACAGAAACCAAATGTTTCAAAATATTGTACTAGTAGATTATAATAGGCTGGATATAAAATGTGGGATTCCTCAAGATTTGATCAATCAAGTTCATATGCATAAAAAGAATGTAAAAACCATACTTTTACGCCATAATACTCACATTGATAACTACACATAATATATAGATGCATATATACATTCTTCAAACATCAACCATATAATTAAGCATCAAATTTCAGAAAATAGACAGCAATGAAGTAAATTTACTATTTTTATGCAGGGTCAAGTCCATCTCTTCACAGATTCTGGGCAGTAACTCTTCAATTACTAGGAGTATATTGATAAAGAGCATAGAGTGTGGTCGCGGATTTGTGATAAGAAAGGGAAAATAAATTAATTAGACACATATCACTCTCCTTCTTGTGGTATTTTATGGAATCATAATACCTTGAATTTATCAGAATTGGATGGAGATCGCAATTTATATTAGTAGCCAAATTAATTATATCCATAAATAAGTGCCTCAAGAAGATTACAAGCTATTATTCAGACAAAAGTTGCAAGTTTTAAATATCTTACAGCTCCCCATATGATCCCGGATGAGCCAGTCAAGGTCACCAGATTGAGATCCGGCTTGGCTCCAAGAAGTTGCTTTACATTATTTAAAGTGAGGCCATCCATGTGATGGAGCTGATGAACAAATAAAACACCTCCCATAATTATTAGAGATCAGTAAATATAAATTAAAACTGATGAGAATCTGTCACAGTTCCACCAAGCAAAAAAGAAAAGCTTCTGGAACTATAAAGGGCATTGGCCTGCTGAAGTATGGGTTGAATTTCTCCAAAGAAGTTTTCTAAAGCTAAATAATAATAGCAATTCAGTAGGTGGATCTAAGACTATTACAGTCAAAGAAAGGGCCTGATCAAAAGCAGAATGGGCTAGTTCTGGCAAAAACTATTACAACTATTTTATGAGTTGTGTATTGTGCTTTTTGCACAAAAAACAAAACAATCACGATATCCTTGTTCTAACTAAACCACGTGTAGCAATAGAACATCTTGAAATATTAAAGACTGCTACAGCTTTAGTGTTACTAATAGAAGTTGAGTAACTTACATTTTTCCCAATTCCAATTGTAGGACAATCAGCCAAAACACCAAGATGACATGCGAGACCAAAACCTACTCAAGAAAGCTCAATTTTCTTATTAATGCATTGATAGTATATCATCAAAAACAAAATCAATATTCACTCAGAAAACTGATTAAGTGTACAAAACTATTGAACTTTTGGAAGTTTTTGTACTACGGACTTGATTTCTAAAGATTTGTACCAAAGTGTTGCATTACCAAAGATTTTGTACCTTGTGTGCAATTTTGCTACACAGTTTAGAGTCCATGTTCTTAAATCTTTTAGTCATATCAAACAAATTAAGAAAAAATAATAGTTTAATCTAAGAATTGAAGTAGCTTATTAACAAAAAGCGATGAGCAGATACTGACAGTTCAGGGACTACTAATACCATCGAAGCAGAATGGGCATCTTCTGATATGTTTAGTAAAATTAGAAGTACTTCCCAACATTTTGATTATGAGAATATACTCTAGAGGCAGAATTGCATACATGAATCTCATGCAGGTCAAGCTGTATCTCAACTTCTAGATTTAAGTTTGTATTAATATTAGTATGAATATCATGAGATTGACCCCAAAAAAGCTATGAGCAGATACAGTGATCCATCAATTTGACATGTAACACAAAAGCCTATGCATTAATCATCACTAATAGTGGTGTATGAAGGGATTGTTTCTGTACTGTAATGTGAACCCCGTGTTTTGCGGATGATTATTAAAGAAGGGAAGATAAACTCTTTCTAGTTAGAAGATCATTATAAAGATTTAGTGAAGGGCAGAAAGATTCACACCAAATATCCCATACACCCCTGTACTTCTTGATATATTTATTATGTAAGATTCTACCGATTCATTGAAGTGTTGTAATCTGGAAAATGATACACCTAGAGTTTCCTCAGCATAATCAAATACAAATAGGCCATCTCCTAATAGCTTAGCAATTTCCATATATTTGAATGTGAATCATTGAAAGTTGAAATCCTAACCTTTGCAGTATATTCTTCTTATAATAGTAATTTACCTGTAAAATATTTTGGCACATTCACATGAATAAGGTAGATACATGATAGCACTTGCCTTGTGGATGAAGGATTCCATTTCCATCTACAAATATCAACTGCTGAAACGTGAGAACTATCAATAAGTTACTAAAAATAGAAATAAAAAAACTGATCATGGACTTAAGTTTGACATAGCCAAAGTTACAAGATCATGAAAATTTTGCCAGCTAGCAGCCAAAAATACAAAAATGCAATCATCACCTGTGGGTAAAAGTGTGGAGAATTGGCTTTCACCTTTTCGAGGAGTTGTAGGAGAACAGGAGCCTAGGAAAAAATCAAAGAAAAAAGTGATACCTTTCTCAATAGATCTTTGCAAGTGAAATGGCCAAAAGAAAAGGAACAAGGGAAAGAATGCGGGATGGAAAGAAAATGAAAAACCTGAAACAGTATTAAAAATGGAACAAACTAAACAATCTAACCGAGATTTAGATTAGGAATTAAACTGATAATACCCCCTCAAATGAGACAAATGTGAATTCAATGTGTACAAAGATAAATTTAAGTAGATTTAACATAATATATATATCATTAGCTAAACAACATAATAACAGCATGTTGAGCGTTCAGTTCACTGTTCAGAAAATCAACTAAGCCAAAAAAACTGAAGCTAGAGAATGACAGATGCTATAATATTCCATAGAAATCATATAACCCATTACAGATATCATGCATACAAACGGATTGGAGATTATATGACAAAAATAAACTTGTTGATAATTAAATGATACTGAAAGTAGCCAGCTTCAAAGTCAGTTTCTGCATAACCCACTCATAGTTTCGTGGCCAAAACCCCATTTAATCAGGATTTGGTCGAATACAAAAAGTACATGCAGTATGCTTGAATATCTGAAAATGCAAGACAAAAAATGACCTCACCTCACGAAAGGCAAGGAAGCCCGGGATGTAGGGTACTCCAAGGCGGACCAGAGAGTACTCCTGATGAACAACTTGGAGAGTGGGTAGAATCAGAACGACAAGAGCCGCACAAGCAAGCGATGGGTCGTCTTTGCAGTAGCTTACGTCGACTCCTCCCACATATTTCAGCACCTCTTTCTTCTCATCATTCCCGTCAGCGGCTGCTTCAGACTCGTGTTTGGGAAGCTTCCACGTGAAATCATCCGCCGCGATGAGCCTCTGCTTCAGCTCATTTTGAACCCTGTATCCCAAAGAAAACGAGCCTTAATTTTCTCTTCCTTGGCTGCTTCTTGTGGCTACCCAGATGAAGAATGAAAATAGAAAAGCAAACAGAATATTGTCATTAAAATATCCATGGGATGGGACATACTCTATCCATTTGGTCTGATTCTCTATTTCGCAGTCACCGGTGCTCTCCATCAATCTCTCCAAAAGTAGGTCGGAATTTTGACTTCGATCTCGCATTTCGGTGCCCCACTGCTGCTTTCAGCCGTGGAAACAAACCATTCCTAGCCGGAAAATTTCTTTCCACTCGCTGTTTTCGAACGAGAAGGGGAAGTCTTGGCAAATGATGCATAGCACAGTCGACAATCCAACAGGTTAATTGCAAAAATGATACCAAATGTTTTGGGAATATTTCATTTTAGTACACAATTTTCTTTTCCACATTACAGAACTTTTCCTCTATCTACTCCGTTGCTCGGACAAAAAGGCCCAGGAATCCATGCTGTGGGAATGAACTCGGGAGCCGCACCAGCCCCATTACAATCCAACAGGGATCGAAAGAGAAAACCCAAGTACTCCATCTAAATCTCTAGCCTAATGATGCCCCTAAGAAAAGTGTAGATCTGAATGGTGTAATACTAGCGGATAAAAGATTCAGGTGGGAACACTCCATTGCTAAAATGGGGATAGAGGGAGAGATAATAGTCAAAGAGATTGGCCATAATACCTTTGCAATTTATGTTCAAAGTAGAGCCGCTACTGACCAATTAGTTTACAGCTCACCATGGGTTATATAAGGTAACAATTTGTTTCTAGCTGAGTTGGAACACAAACAAGAGGGTTGTAGACTTGGACATGAGAGGGTGTGGCCTATCTGGTTGCAATTGCACGGACTAGCAAGTAAACAACTGATAGAAAACAATGGTAGAAAATTAAGCAATTTACGTGAGACAGTAATTCAAGTGGAGGATACAAACTCTGGCCAAATGCAGTGAACTTTATCTCCGGATACATGTCCTTACCGTTCAATTCCAATATGAGCGGATTATGACTTTCTCCTATCACTGCAACATGCTCGTACACCCTAAAAACAATTGTATTGAAGACCATTAGGATGACCAAAGTTTTGGCCCATGGAAAAGGCACCCCACAAGATAAAAGTTACCATTTTAAGCAAAACGCCAGCCACAATTGGCAATTGCCCACTTATATGACCTCTTATTAAGATGCGAAATCAGCCAGCACATTCCAACAAATCAGAAAACTCGAAGGAATATTCTGAACAACCCAGCTACTACTCTAATATGGAACTAAGGAAGCTTGAGAGAATCGAGAGGAAGCGAGCATGGAGGGATATGAACAAGGGAATTGTACAAGAGATAAATCATTAATGAGTGACACCTTGAATCCCAACATTGTATGCATGAACCACCTAGTACAACAACCGTTAAACAAAAGTGGAAGGTAAATGGTGGGATAGGGTATTACACAGGGAATCTAAAGTCAAATCAAACTGGTAATTAAGTTAAGGTTGAAAAGGAAACCCTAAAAAACCTTAAAAAATCAAACCCGTTAATTTAAAATTAAATCGATTTTAGAATATGCTTAAAAATCGGGAAATATTACAATGAAAATGTTCATAAAAATACACCATGAGAACGTTCCATGATTTAAAATCAAGAACTGGAAGAAACCCGAGAGAGAACTGGTTTGGCCCGGTTTTAAATTGGTCCAATTCACAAAACCCTCATTTTTAAACAAATAGGAATTTAATGATATTTTGGTTTATTTAATAAAAAATTGAATGAAAAATTTTTAAAATTTTTTAGGGCAAAAAATCGACAGAATTGGAGGTGAACTAGCCAAGAAATGGTCGAACTGCTCAAAAGATTTCTTGGAAACTAGTTCGAAATAGTGCAGAACCGACCGAAGGGTTCGAACACGTGCCTCACGCACCTGTTCCCTTCGCCCGACTCCTTGCCCCAAACTCGAATTCCAACCTTGAATTCCAACCCTGAATTTCCCCAACTAAATTCCAAAACCCACCACTTGGTAATTAATTCATTCAAAGAAGCACATGCTATGGAATGATGAAAGTAAACTATGGTCAAGTAGCCAACTAAATCTAGAATCTGACCATATAAAGCTTGGGTGTCCCCCTATCGGTTTGAGATCGAAATTCTCTATGAAACGCTCATACCTTCGTTTTTCAGTGAGCACACTTGTAGAGAGCACCACTTCCTCCTCCGACTACCAAACTTGGAGTTTTATGCATCCCTAAATAGCTACGAGATTCAGCTTTCAACACCACCTCTCTCAACCCCCTGCGTTGCCTCTACGAGCGTCATCAAGATCAAATAATACCGAACCCTACCAGCTCTGAAATAGAGTAGTTGCTTGCGTGGTCATTTCCGATGGCCTCAACAACCAACAATGGCTACAAAAAATTTAGTAGACTACTCTTGACCACAACTTCCGAAAGCCACTAGTCTCATATGATTTAGGTAAGTTATTACGCCCTAACCCGGTTTGGTTGGAATCCCGTGATCAACTTGCCACTCTTTTTGGTATAAGATAACCACCACTATGGTACCAGGATGAGACAAGCGTAACCTGAAAATAATTTTAAAATAACTTACAGAAATCTGTTTTTCTATAAAACATACCAGAATATGATTATAAGGTTTAACAAGGGATATACTATTCACCCGCATTCCTTTTTATATTTTTCTTGAAAGGGGTTTAGGACAGTAGGTGAGTTCTACAACTCAGTTGGTAGGATTATATGACATCATGACCTAGTATGAATTTAAGCAAAATTTTCTATTTTCGTTGAAAATCACGTGATAAGCAAGTCACTACTTATCTTATCTTTTGTAAAAGTCTCTCGTCATTGCTTAGCTCATCAAGCTTAGTGTAGGTATCTTACTAGTTGTAGTGATTTAAATTTAAAAAAAACTACCAAGATTTGTTTCATACCATAAACAGATACACACCATTTTTTAATAAATTGATCAAAAAGTCGCAGAACATACCTTCAAAGGCTAACCATGTAAACCCTGTCCCTTAAATATAAGAAAATCGTGGAAAGAACCGATAAACTCAAGAGAGAAAACCGAACCGATTCATGAACCTTAACAGGTAGAGAAAGGGCAAAATGATAAATTGAAAAACCCCAAGTGACTCAAGGACTCATAAAAAACTAGGGAAAGAGACCTTGAGACAAATTGGAAGAGAAAATTAGTCCGATTCAAGTGAATCGAACCTGGACCGGATTGAACTAGCTTGAACCATCATTGAACCAGTTGCTAAATTCATTTTTCTAGGCGGCTTAAAATAATCAAATTGGGGAATTGAAGCCACCATTGGATAGAGAATGAATTTAGATGAATTTAAAAATTTATAATTTTGAGAAAATCGGTGGAATCGGGTTTGAACCAGTCGGTTTAAGCATTGAATCCGGTTGGACCGGTCCGGTCTAATTAAGAACAGTGTCGTCTTCTTCCTTCAGATGATGACACTATTCATTCAATGCTTGAACGAACATCGCTGACGAAGAGTAATCATCTTCATTCAGGCTGTTTAGGTCATGAATGAGCTTGACCAAGATGCTAAACGGTCGGCCAGAGAGTCCCCGAGCTTCCTATATAAAGAGCTCCTCTCCATTCATACTCCTTACACCTAAAATCTCCATTCTCTCTCAACTTCTCCATTTTCCAGTGAAGCTCGAACCAGAGCTCCAACTTGGGCAATTTTCTTAACCTCATAAGGCGAGGTCGGGTTTTTTAGACTCAGGGGGAAGTCAGTTATCTGATAGCAACCTCCGTTTGATCCGAGGACTGTCGAGGAAGCGTCGATAGAATCAAATAATCAAGCAGTTATGAAGGACCGAAGCTGCCCTATTTCGGCTGAGCTAAATTTAGCCAAATTTAACCCTCCCCCGGCCAAACCAAGCCCTCCCGACAACCCCACGACTCTCATACGACCTCAACTGAGCTGAAAAGTAAGCCAATTCGGCCCTACTAAGTCGTTGTAGGTCGAAGTTAGAGAGAGAAACTATGAAATTTTACTGACAAAATTCTCCATCGATTCAAGGAGAATTGTAGAAATTCTTTATCTTAAAAGGTAACTTAGAAAGAGAGTTACTTGCCTTGATAGAGAGCTCGAACCACCGCACCACCGATAGTAAGCTTTTGAAGCTTTCTCTTTCTACATTTAGTTTTTCGACGAAGCTCTGTTTGAGCTCATTACGACCTTAATTCTTGTGATTCAAATCTCCATTGAATCATATGGAAGTGTAGGAACTGATTTACACCTCCAATTAAAGTAATTAACCCTGATTGAATGGTCAATTTGAAGAGATCAAATTCAGCCAGTTTGAAAGGGGGAATTGGGGGAAATTTTTGGGGAAATTTGGGGATTTCATAAAGTTTAGGGACCATTTTACAATTTCCCAAAATTGAGGGCCAATTGGCCATGGAAAAGATGTTGGAGGACCAATTGGGGCCAAATTGCTGTTTTTGAAAAGTAGGGGCAAAATGGTAATTTTTGAAAAGTTAGGGACCAAATTGGAAATTCGAAAAACTTAAGCCCCTTATACAATTTTGAGTAAAATGAGGACTCAAAGGGAAATTATTAAAATCTTGGGACTTAAATTGGGCAAACATGGGCATTAGGGACCTAAAGTGAAAAGAAATGCACTTTAAGGACCTAAGTGCAATTAATTGAAAATTGTGAGCCTAGACTTTTATGTCAAACTATAAATCATAAGGGTGCCCAAATTGTGTAGGGACACGTGTGACGAGAACGCAAGCAAGGGAAAGCTCACGTGGAATTGGAAAACCGTTTAAGGATGAACACGTCATGGTTATCGGGTGAGTGGGCTTATTCACATCATACCTGGTTGGGATGATAAGCATTTTAGAAATAAAAAACTATTTATATGTGAAATTTTGACATCATACTCAGTTAGGGTGATGGGAAAACGATGTTAAAACCTACTTACCAATTATAATTAGAGGGAATCATACCCGGTTGGTATGATGGACTTTCTTGAAGGAAGAAGAAACCCGCTTGACGGTTATAAGCAGAGGTATCATCACACCTGGTTGGTGTGATAAAGTGAAAATTATATTTTTGTCAAAAGTGTTCTTTCCTTACTATGTGCCAATGCTTAAACTCTTTGGGAGATCTTCTTGATAGGAGCTAGAATAGCTCAGATAGGCTAGAGGCCTCAGTTTTTAAACTTGTAGTGCTGAATGTCCAGTTTTGGAAAATCATGTACAATGGACCCAAGGCCAGTTGGCACGAGCAGGAGCTCGTAAACAAATAGGAGATATGAAAGCTATGGAAATTTTTAATGAAATGAATGTGTGATTTTGCCATGGTACCAAGACAGGACCGACAATATTCGATGAACTGGCGGCAGTGCATTAGGAACAGGTCGAGGGACTGGCCTAGACAAATAAATGCAGATCGGGTTGAGGGTCGGGGCCGTTGGACCAGTGGCACCATAGATAAATGGCTATGTGGAAAAACTATTGTTTTTGCATGCACTTGAGGTATAGGACCATCAAGACACCCAAGAGGGGTAGTGATGCATCCTAAGGGCTATTGGACAACATTGTGGAGATAAGGGTAGTTTGTCATGCCAGCAGTCGGAAAGCTCGACGTAGATTCTTGCGCATGAGACTGGGGTGGGGTAGGGATGAGGTCTCCGTCCTCAAATGGACATGAATTATTTTGGGTTTGAGGGTCGAACGTTTGGGACATTCACTCAGACTCTGGGTAGAAGTTAGAGACTTCAATCATGGTGGATGGTAAAAATGCTCCGATCCACAAGTTTGTGTAGTCGGCGTAATTGTATCTCGTGAATGTGTGTACCCTTCTTGAGGAAGGGCGTGTGTTGTTTGTGAAACACACCTAATATAGAAATGGGAAATTTTTTTTGAAAACCTTGGAAAGGATTTGAGAATCCTTGGAAAAAGAATTAGTAAACCTTGTAAGAAGGTTTTGAAAAATAGATTGAAAATTTAGGAAAAAAACCCTTTTTAAAAGAAAATGTCGCCCTTGGCAGGGTAAAGGTTTTGGAAACCTAACTTTGTGGAAAAACCTTATGTTTAAAGAAATGATAACTTTGGTGTGACTATTTTTAAAGCTCACTCCCAACACCCGCTCACTGAGTTGTAGAACTCACCCCTCCCCTTTTACCCCTTTTAGGTAACCAAGGAGAAAAGAAAACCAAAAGACCTCCTTGTAAGACAGGTATGTCAGTTTTAAAATATTAATTTTTGTATAATACTATTCCTGGAAAGACAGGAAAGACGGACGCCTTACTACTTACGGTTTAAAAGGGTGAAACCCTTTATGGACTAGAAGGAGTGGCGGGTTGCTCATGGGGATACGACCAAACTAGGTCAGGGCATGACAAACCACTTCCATCTGTTCCACTTGTGGCCCAGAGCATCTTTACCATCCACCTCGGTGATAGGCCACACCCTCTATCGCAAGTCTATGTGAGTACCATCACTTATCCCACAAACTTATCGATACTTCGATCCCCGAATTGTTTGGGGGTGAGACCTCATTCTTCCACCCCATCGGTCTCAATACACATGAAGTTCTCGAAGCTTTGGGACATACCATGACATTATTTTTCTGCCCTTATAATACCCTTGCTATTCAGTAGCTTTTAGAACCAGCACTACCCTATACTGTACATCTATTTGGTTTCGTACGATTGCAGTCACAAATAAAATATTTTTATTCAAAACATTTATCTTTGCATTACTAGCCCAACTGACTGCGACCTGGATTCGACATCGTAGTTTCAGCAAACATTATCCAATGTTTTGATAATTGTTTATAGGCTCTTAAATAAAACTGATCCACATGACTAAATCCATTTCTATTGGCCTTGGGCCACTTGTATGAGTTTTCAAAATCTATCATTGGGCCCACTTCACTTTTAGAAAATTTGTGGCCTTGGGCCCACTTGCACATAACTAGATTTGGTCTACCATTTGTCAATCGTAAACTTTGCCCATATCCTGCATCGGTGGGACTAGACCACAACCCTTGAATGGTATCCATATACTATTCATTGGTTGTCCTAATATCGTGCTTCATGCTATCATCATAAATAAAATCTCAAATAGTTTAAGCATTTTCATACAGTCAATGGATTTTATTCCTGGCAAATTGATTTTCAAACTGAAGCATGACCTTTAAATAATTAGAATAGGTCCAATTGGTTCTGATGTCAGATATCCCACTCACTCGTGTTCCGAGACTTGGTCGTCCTGGGGATTTCCAAGCTTGACGTGCCTTTCCCTTGCACAGACTTGTAGATGACCTGTTCCTATAATGAATTGGGCAATTAGGTCCCAAACAATAAGGTATTTACACTTAAGACCCGTAATTTTTTAATAATTACGTTTTATTCCTTAAGTATACCTTATTCCCAATTAGATCCCTAAGATTTTCAAATCTTTCATTTAGGTTCCTAATTTCCTTAAATTTCCAATTGGGTACCATAATTCTCTTAATTACTGAACATCTCCATTTTTTAAAAAATTGTAATTAAGTCTCCATACTTTCAAAAATTATAATTTAGTCCATCAACTTTGAATTTTGTCAATTCGATCTTAATTCTTCCCAATTGAGTCCTAATATGATACTAATCATCTTCCCTATGTCCCATGATTCATTTCTAGCTTCAAAACACTAGATTTGGTTTAGAAATGAGCTCAAATGGAGCTTCACCATAAAATCGTTCTAGAGAGATAAAGATTCGATTACTCACCAATAAGGATTCAATGATTGAAGCTTTTGCTCCACTGAGTTGCTTTCTTTTTGGGGATCCTTCCTGGATCAAACCGTGCCTCAATTGGTAGCTTGAGCAGTGCGAATTGCTTAACTTAGTTTTCGGGCAAAAGACATTGTTAATAGTGAATTTTGGTGGAGGGGACTTACCAAGACGCTTTAGGGAAGATTAGGACTCCTCTAGGGAAGGTCTAGAGGACTTGGTTTGGTCGTGGTTGGCCCAAGGTTGGCTAGAATTGAGCTCAACCAACATTGGTCGCAGATTATCAAGAGAATGAGGTTACTATGCAAGCTCATCAACGCTTCTCCGACAATCCTCGAGCTGAATGAAGCATGCACTCGTGTAGCTAACTTCCTCAAGATTCCATGGAACCCGAATTTGCCTTCGGAGGTTGAGGAAAATGCCCAAGTCAGAGCTCTGGTTCATGCCTCACCGGGAAATGGAGCTATTCTAATTCTTTAGTCATTTGAGGAATGAGGAGGATGAATGAGGAGGAGCTCTTTTTATTGAGAACTCAAAAACTGATAGGGCTATCAGTTCATCCATGACTCAACCCCAATCTCACTCATTCACAATCATATCAGAGGGTTTTTTAGTCACTGGAAATAGGCAACCATTCATCGTTCTTCTCCCGCCAACTTTCGGAGGTTAAAGATGACATTGTGCATGCACGTGCGAGCTTTGCATGTGCGAGATGTCACGTGGTGCACGGTGATTGGCTGGTTTTGCTAATGCGGCTTCCCATTCAATGTTTGAGTCACCGTTTGACTCATTGACCGGTCACGTGGTGACCTCCCATTGGTCATTCATTCCAACGTGGCTGCTGACCATATTCGATCAGCCGTTGACCGTGATACATGGTGACCCCTAATTGGCTGATTTAAATAAGTCAAGTTTTCCTCCTAACATGCCACTGTCACATGTCAAATTTTGATAGCCTGGGACCATCCGACATAGCTCTACCACATGTCGACCTCTAATTGGTTGATCGTTTCTCTGATATGCTAGTCGGTCATTGGCGTAGCATCTTTGCCATGTGTGAGCTCCTCATTGGCATGTCCGACCGACGGGGCTTCTCCTTAGTTGACTGTTGACTGATGACACATGTCGCTCTCCTGCACATTGACCAAGGACACGTGTCACTCTCTGATTGGTCAATACTCTAAGTCCTTAGGCCTACTTTGACAGCACATTTCATGCTCATATTCAAGTAATGAGGATTCATGCTTTGAATAAAAATACATCTAGAAAATAGTTTTATGTGGGGTTCACACAATCACATGAATATATTTCTAAAAAAGAGTTTTAGCATCTCATTCTATCAGTTTGTATAGGTACCTAAGCTTCATCGATTCAACCTTACTTGATGTCAGAAATCACAGTCGCCTAGGGTTCGTGACTTTTTGACCCATATGGATTTCTGAATTCACTTGCCTTTGCTTGCACACATAGATAGGACATTTTATCCCTACATTATTTCGAACAATTGAGTCCAGTCAAATATGAAATTGCACTTAAGTCCCTATATTTTTCTTTATTTACATACATATCCCTAAGTTTACTTTATTTACAATTAAGTGTCTAAAGTTCCCAAATCTCTCCCTTATGTACTTAATTATTCTTTTCTTCCTTTTAGGTCCCTAAATTATCACTCATTACAATTAAAACATCATTATTTTGAAAATTGGAATTTAGTCCCTTAGTTTTCAAAAATTGCATTTTAGTCCCCGAATCTTTGATATTCAAGAAATCATGTTAAACTCCCTCAATTTCATCCTAACATGATACTAATCGTCTTCCCCATGTTCCTATGATCATTTAAAGCTTTGTTTCATCAATTTTATCTTAGAAATGACCCTAAATGAAGCTTCGTCGGAACAATCATTCTAGAGAGAGAAAGCTTTGTTTTCTTACTAGTGAGGACGCCACTATCGAAGTTCTTGGTTTGGCAAGTTAAATCTCTCCAAGGGGATCCTTCTAGGATCAAATGGAACCTTAATTGATGGCCTAAGTGATGAGAATTCTATTTATAAAGATTTTAATGAATTTGTTCTATAAATCAAATATTTTGGCAAAGGGTGGCGGTAGGGACTTACCACTAGGATCTAGGGAAGACATGGTGAAACTAAGGATGGTCGGGGAGGATTGGCTTGACCTCATGTGGTTTGAATGTGGCTCAAATTGACCTTGAATCATTTAGGAAGTGTTCGAGCAACTAAGCAAGGTTATTGTGTGGGCTCATGAGTGCTTCTCCGATAAAACTTAAGCTTAATGAAGTATGTAGGTGGATAACAAACTTTCTCAGGATTCCAGGGAACCTGAATTTGCGATATGAGGTGAAGAAAAGTGTCAATGTCGGAGCTCTAGTTTGCAGGTGGTCAAAGAATGGAGGAGTGTGGGTTCTCTGAGCTTTTGAGGTGTGAAAAGGATGAGGGGGAGGAGTTCTTTATATAGGGAGCTCGTGGACTCTCAACACTATCCACTACACTATCTTTCGGCCATTAATTCACCAATTTATGGTCATGTTGGAGGAATTTAGTGATCGTCAAAGTTATGGAGACTCTTCCTATGAAACTCGTCTTCTCCGATCAAGGAAACTAGGAAAAGAACCAACAAATCTTATGAGAAAATCAAGACTACCTACCTTGTAGGAAGATGGCCCTAAGAGAAGTAGCCAAACAAATTCGTACTACCCTAGCCACCCCGAAAACCGGGGAGAATCCCATCCTAAGTGAGGAAATGAACCAGGGAACTAAGGAGTCTATGAGGACTCTTGGAGTAACCCCTGGGCAAAGAAAACTCGACAAGAAAATCATCAAGGTATTCAGGCTCAAGGATGGCGAAGCACAGTACCACTAGTAATCTCCTATAAGGGCCCTCCAATGCTCGAAGTATAGGAGGAACTGTAAAGGTCCACGTAAGGAAATGACCTGTTACATGTGTGGACAATGGGGGCACTACGTGAGAAAGTGCCCAATAGTATCGAGGACAAGTACCAAGATAACCTGTTATAGGTGTGGAGGAATAAGACATAAGATGAATGACTATCCCATACCCTATGGGTTTAGGGAAATTCCTCCTAAGAACCATGTCGACTACCAGCGTCCAAAGGGACGTAAGGCAGAAGGCCACCCCAAGAACCACAACTTCAATTAGTGAGTCTATCTTCACTAAGGAGAGGGCTCGTCAAGACCCTATTATAGTAGAGAGTACTTATCGACTGTTCATTTGTAACTATCTCCCTCTTTAGGAGACATAGCCTAAATGTGTTGTACTTCTTATCAATAAAAACTCTGAATTTTTCTAATACTCTATCTCTCAAATAAAGACACATTCTCATACCTCAACTATATGAGGAGGAGTCACAAAAGGCAAGAAAGACCGAATGTAGGACCTTGAGAAACCCCAAACGAAGCAGAGGATAGGGAATTTACCATTAAGGAGAGCTACAAGCCATCTAGAAGCAAAGAAGGAAGCATCTCCACAAGAGAAGACAAGCCCCAAACATTGAATGACAAACATGATGTCTCGATATAGCAAAGTGTGACCTTCTTTGGAAAAGTAGAGGAGCCAAGTAGGGTTATAGATGAACCTTGTGGAAAGAAGCAACTAGTAACTATGGAATGATCAAGAAGAAGCCCTAAGGAGGACCAGGAAGTAGTAAAGACTACACCCTAAAAAGAGCGATAGGATGGGCATCAAGGACAAGTAGACTAGAGAGACAACCATCCTAAGGCAATTGGATACGAAAAGTAGTAGGGATGAGGCAATTAATGGACTAACCCTTGTATGAATCATGGATTTAAACCCCGACAAAGGAGGGAGAAGTGAAAAGGTCAACGTCAGGGAAAGAAGGATGAAGGAAATCCTTAAAGAAATCAATGGCCGAAAATGGACTGATGACCAAACTCAAGCCACAAGAAGGATTAAGTAAGCATCTTAAAAGGAGGTCAAGAAACCTCGAAATAAAAAGAGATCAAAACTCCTCCCAAATGAAATAAACTTGTGGTGATTACAAATAGGAATAAAGATGAGGTACAAAGGATGTGCCTGTAAGATTCTCAAAGTAGGGGTAAGCAGGAGAGGATTGGATCAAAGGATGTCATGAAGTCGATTTAAGGTCAGATACCCTCGAAGAGGAATGCAAAAGGAAATTCCAGGGGAAAAGAAAAAGGAGCCTACCAAGGAAGGGAGCCTTGGAGAGGCATACATATCCTAACGAAGAAGTAATGGACCCAATTGAAATGGAATAGAAGGTAAACTTGCAAATGGAAGGCATGTTGGGATAAAGGGTCAATCACAAGGGAAGTGTACCCAAAGCCCAAGGAGTAAAGTTAAACCTATGGAACGGGTAGTATGAAGATAACCTCAAATGATGCCGTAACAAGTGAGTATGTGTCACGCCCCGACCCGGTTTGGTCGGATCCTCATGAACAACCTGCTACTCTCCCATTTTATTAAAGGGTTTCCCCTTATTATAAACCATAAAGAGTAAGGTGTCCTTTAAATCTGCACCTTTTCCTGGAATAACATAAATTAAGATTGCATAATATTTTAAATCAAACGTACCTATCTCACAGCGTCTTATTGGATGGTCCTTAAGGGTAGGCTTTCCAGAACTTCCTAAAAAGGGATATAGGGGAGGGGTGAGTACAACTACTCAGTGAATGGGTTTTCATTAGTTTGACTTTTATGAAAAACAATTATTATTAGAGTGTGCCAGACTCCTTTCTTTCAAAAATCCCTTTTATTCAAAATTTGGGTTTTCCCATCATTTTCATTTTCACCACGGTGTGTCATCACCCAACACACATCCTTCATCATGAAGGTTAAACATAGACTCACAGGTTAGTACGACCACTGAACCCACTTGTGGCTTCGAAGTGACTTTACCGGCCACCCGAATAGAAGAACGTGCACTTCTACCCTAGGAATGAGTGGACGTACGCGACATCTGACCCTCAATCCCGAAATTGATTCTTCGTGTCCGTATGAGGACAGAGACCTCATCTCGTCCCCATCCTTGTCTCAGTTGCTTGGTGTTACTCCAAATTTCGCACAGACACTTGGAATGACAAACTGCCCTTATACTCACCGGGCCGTCCAAGGCCCTTAGGACGCATCATTACCCCTCATGGGTGTCTTGATGATCCCGTACTCATAGTGCATGCACAATCAAAGTTTTCTCAACATGCCATGTAATCTGTGGTGCCACTAGTCTAACGACCCTGACCCTCAACTCAACTCGCTATTGTTTGTATTGACTAGTCCGTCGACCTGTCATGTCGCACTGCCGCTAGTTGATTGAGTAGGTCGGTCCTATCTTGGTACCATGGCCAAACAATTGTTTTATTTAAAGTTTTATGGCATATAATTTATGTTTGTTTACGAGCTCTTGCTCGTGCCAATTGGCCTTGGGCCCACTGTATGAGATTTTCAAAATCGGGCATATTAGCCCCCAAGTTCAAAACCGAGGCCCCTGGCCTATAAGAGCTATTCGAGCTCCTGTCGAGAAGGTCTCCCAAATTGTTTAAGTATTGGCACACATTCAGGGGAGAACACTTCCGACAAAAATATATTTTCACTATCCATTATACCGACCCGATATAAGGACATCTTCGTTCATAACCGATGAGTGGGTTTTCAACTTCTTTCAAGGAAGTTTCATCATACCAACTGGGTATGATCTACTTACATCTGGTAAGTAGTTTTTCCGCATGGTTTTCACATCACTATTTTAAGTCGTGATGTTTAAAATACTACATAGTAGTGGGTTTACATTTTGATGTGCTTATCATCCCCAACTGAGTATGATATAAAATCCCACTCACAACTGGTAAGTCATTTTTAACTTTAAGTTGTGCTCATCATCCCAACCGGGTATGATGTTAGTAAACCCACTCACCCGTTAATGCTGTGAATTCCACTAAACCGATTCTTTGTATTCACGCAAGCTTATCCTTGCTGGCGTTCCCAGTACTTCGTGTTCCTACACGATATGAACATCTCAATTCATTATCCTTTGGCCTAATAGCCTTCATTCATTCTAAATGAATCAGAAAGTCAAACTTTCATTTATTTGCAATTAGGTCCCTAAAGTTATTTCTCTTTAACTTTAAGTCCCCAATACTAGTTTTTTCCTCAAATTGAGTCCCAAAACTTTTAAAATTTATCATAGGACCTCAATTTTTTCCATTTCACAAAAAGGGGATTAATTTCCCAAATTTTTAATTTGGCCCCCCAAATTTTCCAAAATTACCATTTTGCCCTTCCTTTACAAAAATGGTAAGTTTCACCCCAAAAATTCTAAAATTCCTCAATTGGCCCTCTAACATTTTTATCATGCCCAATTTACCCTCAATTTTAGGAAATTGCATTTCGGTCCCTTGAATTTTAAAAAATCCCCAATTTCCCCCAATTCCAACTCTTTAACACAACCGAATTTGATTTTATCAAATTGAACAATCAAACACCTCTAATTGTTGAAATTGATTTTCTTCATGTTCATACGATTCCATAGAACTTTGAATCGTGAGTTTTAATGTCGGAACGAGCTCAAACGGAGCTTCGTTGGAAAACAGACTGTAGTGAGAGAAAGCTTTGATTACTCACCAGTGAGGGCACGACGGTCCGAGCTTTCAATCTGGCCAGATAGCTCTCATCCTAAGGTTCATCCTAGAATCAAGTATCAGAACAATTGATGCCGAATTGAATTAGAATTTCATCATTGAAATTCGGTCGACTCTCTCTCTAACACCGGTGGAAAATTGTAAAGGGAAGTCGAATTGGCTTACCTTTTGGTCCTAATTCAGCCGTGTAAGGGCTGAGGATGTGTTGAGAGGGCTTGGTTTGGCTTGAGGAGGGCTCGAAATGGCTGATTTCAACTTGGGTGAAACAGGGCAGCTTCGGTTTGCCAGAGCTGCTTCACTGTTCCATCCCGCCGACGTTTCTTCGGTGATCCTTAGAGCAAACGAAGACTACAGGCGTGTAGTTAACTTCTCCCCAGTTCTAAAGAACCCGACCTTGCCTTGATTGGCTTAGAAAAGTGCCCATGTCGGAGCACTGGTTTGAGCTTCACCGAAAAATGGAGCAGTTGAGAGAGAATGAAGTTTTCAGGTGTGGAGAGGATGAATGGGGAGGGGCTCTTTATATAGGGAGCTCGGGGACCCATTTGCCGTCCGTTTGGCATCTTTATGACAACCATTGATGGGCTGAAATGCACTGAACGAAAATGTTTCCTTTTCACCGGCGCTACTTCAATTTTCCTGCGAGTGAACAATGTTGTCATCCTAAGGAAGAAGATGACACTGTTCCGAACTGGACCAGACCAGTCCGAACCTGGTTCAAAGCTTAAACCGGCCGGTTCACCCTCCATTCGACCGAGTTTTTCAAATCTAAAATTTTTTAAATTCATCTAAATTCATTCTCTATCCAATGGTGGCCTCAACTCTCCAATTTGAATTATTTAAGTCACCTAGAAAAATGAATTTAGAATTCAGTTCAATAGTGGTTCAAACTGGTTCGAATCGGTTCGAATCCGGTTCACCTAAACCGGTTTGATTTTCATCCCCAATTCCTTCACAAGTTCATTTACATGTATTTTGTGACTACTTAGGTCACTTAGGGTGCATAAAATTCTCGACTTACCATTTCTTTATAGATTCTGGTTCATAAACCGACTCAGTCCTTAAATCGGTTCAATCCGGTTCGGGTCCAGTTCACCTGAACCGATCTGATTTTTCTCTCCCACTTTATTCTAAGGTTCCTTTCCTTGGATTTATAAATCTCTTCCGCTCACAAGAGATCCATAAATTTCCTATTTACCCTTTCTCTATCTATTTTGGTTCATGAACCGACTCGATTCATAAACCGGTTCAATCCAATTGGATCCGGTTCATCCAAACCAGTCTGGTTTTTCTCTTCCAATTCATCCTATGGTTCTTTTCAATAGTATTATAAACCCTTTGGATCACCTTTGAGTTGTAAATTCCCAAATTTCCTGTTCACAAATGACCGGGTTTGTGAACCGGTTCGGTTTTCTCACTCGGTTTGACTAATTCTTTTCCTAGTTTTTCCTTAGCTCAAATGGGCGGGGCTTACAACTCTCCCCTCCTTTTAGGTGTTTTGTCCCCAAAACTTAATTATCAGCCTTGTATGAGGAATCATTTCCTTTGTTGCCCCTTTGGTGTTTGCTTAACATGCAAACTCATCTCTTGTCCTTCCAATTAGCTCTTTTTACAACCTTCACTTAAGGAATTCCTTTTCCTTTATATTATTTACTCACTCCATGGAGTTTATCATAACTAGACATACCTTACTTCATGGTATATTCTTAGATTTTATCTCCTTCTTTGTTCAGAGCAACATTCTTCCCTTTGAGATTCTTTACTCAAGATTGGGAAGTCCAAGATAACTAATCATTCTCGTGTCTAGTTATCCTTTTGGTAGTTGAAACCTTTAGCTCAATGTTCTTTCGAGCGTTACGTACTTGTTTCCATGATTTTCTTTATTATCACTTTTTCGTCCTATTTTGACCCTTCCTCCATTTGTTGTCTATTATAACTTCGGTCCAAATTATTTTATTTGACCTTGTCATGCTTATTAACCGACTCTTCCTTACTTTGAGTCATATTCTCCTCGGGGTTGTTGGGCTTACATGCCCTTATAGCATGGCATTTTCTAGGACCTGTCTCTGTCCATTTGATTTCTAGATCATCTCCTTGAGTGTCTCTCTTAGCTTTCAGACCTTTCAGGGATCGTATAACTTCATCCCTCTTTTCTTTTGATAGCATTCATCAACTATCCTTTTTACCATTATCCTCTCCTCTATCATGCCTTTGAAGTTATGTCTCACATAACCGCATGGATTCCTCTTACCAACTCATCTTTTCCTAACTTCTTTATTGGGTCTTTTCGGTTCCAATTGATTAGGTTTCCAATACTATACCGACAAGCTAAGATTCATCCTTTCTTAGGTCCATCCTCGTTCCCAATAACTTCCTTTACTCAAGTATTTTACTTTGGCCTTAATCCACTCTTACTTGTTTGTAATCATTTCACAATTCTTTATACTGAGTTGATTCTTTTCGGTCTACATGTCGATTTGCTTGGTTTGGGGAGTTTCCCTTTTTACGGTTTCATTCTCTAATGTTTCCTTCAAAGTAGAGACTTTCACCTTAGGAGTTACATGTTCAAACTTTTTACCATTTCTTGAAGGTTTCCTTTCTTCATTTCCTTACACCCTTTCTATATTTGGGCATTTACCCGCTTTTAGTCCTCAATTGTCTTAAATTTTCCATTCCATCCCTTATTCCTTATTTGAGTAGCTTCCGATTATCAGTCTTATTAAGTGTACTCCACCCTATGCTCAGCCATCCACTCTTTAGGCTCTATTATGTGAGTGTAGACCACAATCCATCTTGATATTAGTAGTTGTTCCCTCTTAACCACTTCTTAATTAGGGAGCGTACTTTTCCAAGGTTTCTTGGACGTTCTTCCCTTTATTTTCTCATTATGGATAGTATACCCATTCTTACTTGTTACGGTATCTATTGGTGCTATCTTTCTACCTACTCGTTCCTTGGGTTTAACTTACTCCTTAGGTTCTCCCAGTATTTCTCCTTTGGTTCTTTCTCCTCACCATGCACTTAATTTGCAAGTTCGTCTCCTCATCCCTCATCACTTGGTCCCATTACCTCTTAGTTGGGACATGTATCCCTCCTCAGGGTTTCCTTCCTTGGTGAGATTCTTTCCCTTTCTCCTAGAATTCCTTCTTCATTCATTTTTGTATGTATATATATCCTTGAATGACATCCTTTAATGCCATCCCCTTCCGTTTGCCTTTACTCTTGAAATCTTGCAGGTACATCCTTTGTACCCTATCCTCATTCCAACTTGTACCCCTATACATGTCTATTTCCTTTAACTAGTGCTCAAATCCTCATTGTTTCCAAATCTCTTAATCGTCCTGCGAGAGGCTTACTTAATCTTCTCCTGGTTTTGAGTTTTGTCGTCAATCCGTTCTTGGCCATTGATCACTTTTAAGGATTTCCTCTATCCTTCTTTTCCAAATATTTGGCCTTTCCACCTCTCCCTTCTTTACTAGAGATTAAATTTATGACATTCATGAGGGTTAGTTCGTTAAGTGACTCATCTCTACTATTCTCCTTCTCTAATTATCTTGAGGCAGTTGTCTCTCGAGTCTTCTTGTGCTTAATGCTCATCCCATTGCCC
This sequence comes from Trapa bicornis, assembly GCA_030064425.1. NCBI lineage: Eukaryota > Viridiplantae > Streptophyta > Magnoliopsida > Myrtales > Lythraceae > Trapa > Trapa bicornis. Next base: position 7,299,951 of record CM057761.1, on the reverse strand, counting down.
TTTTTAGGGTGTAGTCCTTACTACTTCCCAGTCCTCTTTAGGGTGTCGTTCATTCTCTTTGAACATCTCATTGTCATGGTTTGCTTACTTCTGTTATGTTGCTTCGAATCTCTACTTTGACTTCTCTATATTTTCCAAAGGAAGTTGTACATACAATTATATCAGTTTTCCAAAGCAGGTTAGTTTTGGCCTCTAATACATCCTTCCTTCAAGTAGTTTCTAATGAGGGGTTGGCTCCTTGCACTCCACGTTATGTCCATCTGCCAACCAATGATTCCTTCAAGGCACTTGGTTGTATGCATCCCGCTAGAGTTCCCTTTCACAGCGTATTCCTTCTCTTCTTCACTCTCACTGTGTCATTTCCTAGAGTTCCGGGGGACGTTTTTCTATGTTTGCCCCTTATGCGAGGGTTCTAAGTATGCTTCCCATGTACCTTATCCCTATTCATGAGGTATCCTTCTCGGTTTGACCTTCTTAAGAAGTTTTTTTTTTGCACTCACCTCATAATTTCTTGATCACTTTTGAACCGTTTACGTAACCTGCTCCATGGAATCGATCTCCAATCCTTCATATCTTTCATGACCTTTGAGAAGGTATTGCCTTGAATCTATGAGGTGTGGAACACCCATTCTTTCCTTACACCTATAATAGTTCATCTTGGTATATGTCCTTTAGTAGGGTTGGGCATCTCTTCAAGTAATGTCCCATCGTGAAGTGTGATTGGGGTTTGAGGGTCGGACGAGCAAGGTACACTCTGGGTAGAGGTTGTTAACCTTTATCAGGGTGGATGGTAAAGGTGCTTCAGTCCACAAGTGGAATGGTTGGAGACTATTATGTGAACGTGTGATCCCTTCTATGATAGAAGAGAGGTTGATAAGTGAATGCTATGCGAACGATGGCTAATGAATTATGCAACTGAATTCAAAGAAGCGATCATTGTAGAAAATTTTCCCTCACTGAGTATATATATACTCATTCCTCTCCTCTCATCCTTTCAGGAATATTCGAAAGAATCAAGGACAAGAAAGATGTAAAGCTCCAAGTAAAGGCTCGGACCGTCAAGGTACATTCCCCATCCTAAACTTATTGTAAGGGAACGGACATAGGTATGCCTTTACCTTCCATGGATCATCAAGGTAGAAATACTAGGATGATTCATGGAAGGATGGCGGGTTAATCACAAGACTTCGACCAAAACGAATCGAGGTGTGACAACTTTAGTGGTATTAGAGCTAGGTTTTCCTAATAAATCCCACGAACCCTAGTACCTAACCCCTAAAACCTTGTAGAAAATCATGAATGGGAACGCGAATGATGAGTAAATTCCTTGGATACATGCCATGGAGAGAAGGACAGAGGAGCTAGAAGAGCCCATCTCGTGAAGAGAACCTTGGGAGAGGACCCCTCCTCACTCGGTGAAAGATGAGACCTCCCCACCCTGAGAACTAGATCAGGCCCAAATCCGAGAAGAGGCTGAAAGAAACTTCTGGGAAGCCTTCGCCAACTATGTGAGAGTCTTTCACTAACTTCCCTTGATACACGGTGGCACGTGTACTTAAAACCATATGTAGCGCAACTATGCATGCAAGGACACAATCTTGCACTAGTATGGAGTCGAGGTCACGCGAGAGGTACGAGTTAGGAGGGCCCTCGACAGTTCGTCTTTCTCAAAATTTGAAGAGCCCAACATGAATCCGTGCCCCTGATGTGGGAGATACCACATAGGCAATTGTCCACCTAAGATGAGGTGGTGCATCAAGACATCTGTCATAGTCTCACAACCCACCCATGTTAAACTCTAGGTCGGTTAACATGAGAGGTTAGGAATTGAATGGTGAATCCCTTGAAATTGATTGCTGTAATAAGCCATAACTAGGGCTCCACCGGTTAATGAATAAAAAGTTCTTTTTATTTCACTCTTGTGCAACGACAAATATGAAGGATGGAAGTGACCCCCAGCATGAGGGACCCTTGCAAAGTTAAAATACCCTGTGAAAGGACGAAGGGACTGGAGAAATTCTTAACTTACCAAGCAATTGTAGACTAGAAAACGCTAGAACTATAGGAACACCAGAAGTAGGAAGAAGGTACTTGCAAAAGGGAATACATTCCCATGCAAAGGAGGCATGGGGTGCTATGAAACCAGTGGAGGCAAGGAGAACCCTAGTCAAGAAACAAACTCAAGATGGATTAACCCCTCTAGCTTCCCAAAGTTTAGTACCAACTACCCTGAAAGAAGACGTAGGATCTGAAAACCCCTTGAATAGTAAGGCTAGAATGGGGGCAATAGAACCTTGAGAGAGATTCCCGAGAGGGGCAAGGGAGGTTCAGACCCAAGAATAAAGGAACCAATGGAGCAACCCCTCTCTAGTGGGTCTAGAAAGTCAAAGGAAAACTGTACAAGATAAGCTAGAATAAGGTGCCGTGAAAGGACCTCAAATGAGCAACAATGTATCGAAGGACGATAACTTTAAGGATGGACGCTATCAACCAAAGGAAGGGTAAGACACGGTTGGTGAACTGCATAGAGATCGAGGAGCCAATGGCGAGGATTAAGGATGCGACCACAAAAGTGGGTGTGAAGATACGAAGGGAGGACACTGGACAAGGATTACAATAGGGTGAGTGCCTAGGAATGATGGTGGAAGTCCCAGCCTAGGATATACGAGCAGAGACTGGGGCGGCCAAAGACCCCATAAGGGCAAATATAAAAGGGGGCTTCCCCACCCCAAAGGAACCCTCATAAGCGACAGTAGGGATAATCATGAAAATGGCAACGAGACATCCAACCGAACGGAGAAGTGAGAGGTGAGTTAAGCCAGTAGTGACGTGATAGGGAACCCTAGATGTAGGAATTGAGAAAAATTTGTCGGGAGACAGGTAAATGTGTAGGCACAATAATCCATGCTTGGGATTTCGAGACAACAAAAAACGTCAGTAAAACAATGATGGAGATTTGGGAGAACAAGCGTGGAGCCTACAATAGAGCTTGGTTGAGATGCGATATAAGGGAGGCAATGAGGAGAAATTCGATACTCAAGGAGAACACGTTAAAAGAAACACGGCAGGAATGGTATCTTATCCCCGTAAGAATGAAAGTGTAGGAGGATATTGCTAATGGAAGAAATGGTAAAGATTCGATGGTGAAAAAGTCGAAATTTTCAAGAAAATGGGCACCTACGGGGTAAGGAGAAATGATCAAATCATGGATGTATGCATTGGTTAACTGGAAGACCCCAAAGTAGTGAAGGAACGCTACTAGGTGATAAAGAAGGGTAGAGCCCCACGATCACTAATAAATTAGAGGATTGCGGAAGGGATGTTCCAGAAGTATCTTGGACAAGGACATGTCTAGAACATGTCAGGTTACTAGGGGCATGTAGGTCCCGAGTATCCAAAAAGGGGTATGACTCAGGGAAAGAAGAGTCACCTATCTAAGCATGATAACGTCAAATAAGGGAGTGGGTGGACCCGATAAATAATAAGGGAAGAATGGGGTAAAGGAGCGATTGAGGATAAAGGGGGGAACCCTACTCCAAGCAATAGAAGAACGGGACCCAAGATCGTATTTTGGGACAAATAGGTAACTCTAGAAAGTCTGTGTAAATCATGGAAATTTAAGGGGTGAATTCCAAACCTCGCCATTTAGAACAAGCAAAAAATTAAGCCCCAAAGAAACTCGATTGTCAAGGACAAGCTGCAAAGATGGCCCAAAACAGGGGAAGAAGAGGGGGAAAAGAAAAGGGAAAAACCCTTCGCTAGTTGAATGACGCCATTGGACAAAAGGATGGACAGAAGGGAGGAAAATCTAGTATGTCAATAAGTCAAAAAGTGGACGGGAAACCCGATAGTTAGAAATGAGAAAACCCAATAAGGAAGTGGTGTAGGATGAATAAATGCGGGAAACCCAAATGCTTACAAAGAGCCTAACGTCAATATAAAAAGGAAATTAGGAGCATGGAAGAGGTGTATGAATCGAAATCGAGTAATGAAGCATTTTGACAATACAAGAGGAAGAATAAAGTGAATACACTCTAAGGAGGGGAGTGGAAGAACTCAGTCCAAACCTTAAGGTAAGGAGGACTTCGAGTCTAAAGAAAAATGACCAAATACAAGGGTCATGCTACGAGGGACATGTAGGCCCAACAGTACCAATAAAAGGAGGAATCAAGTATGAAATAATGGATTAAAGGATCAAAAGGGGGATAACATTGAAACCCATGAAAAGCAAGTATGAAAAGCTCGAAGGGACAACGAGCTAAGGAGTTCCAATGACCAAGAGAATAAATATACCTGAGTACGGTTGGACATGTTGGAACTCCCCATTCTAGACAAAACCCTCAAGAGGAAAAGTCTGACCCCAAACAACAGGAATCCTTGGAGCTAAGAAATGACATGGACACGGGGGGAGTAAGACAAGTCAAAGTAACTAAGTCCAATGAGGGAGTGAATGGGGGTAACTAAAGCGGTAGGGTGTCAAATCGAACCCCAAGTTGATCGCAAGGGAATTCAGCTCCGATGTAAAGGATGAACAACTAAGTTTTAGGGATAAAACTCCTAAACGGAGGGGAGAGTTGTGGAACCTGTCCTCCCAGACCAAGGGAAAGAAGGAGAAGAACCGACGATTTTCATGAGAAAATTGAGCCGTTAAGTAAACCAAAAATGGTAAAGAAGGGTTAAAATGGGAAATTGGAAAATCCCAAGTGACCAAGAAGTCATAAGAATCATGGGGAAGAACTAGGAAGTGAATTGGATGTGAAAACTGGATTGATTCGTGGTGAACCGGATACGAACCGGATTGAACCATAGTGAACCGATTCAATGATTTATTTTTTTAGGTGGCTTAAAAATGCCAAATTTGAAAATTGAAGACACAATTTGGTAGAAAATGATTTTAGATAAATTTAGAATTTTTTTATTGTTAGAAAACTGGTTGAATCGGGTATGAATCAATCGATTTTCGATTTTGGGTTACCAGACTGGTTAACGGTCCAACTAGTCAATGGACTAGACCGGTCAATGGTCAAAGGGCACCCGGTCAGTAGCCACGCAGACATGAGCAGCCAATGGGAGGCAACCACGTGTCTAGTTAATTGTCAGTGGACGACCGGTCAGCCTACCATGCACACACGAGCAGCCAATGGGAGGCTGCCATGTGTCTAGTTAATCGGTCAACGGTTGACACGGTGGCTGAGTGGGAATGCCATGTTAGAAAAACTAACCAATCATAGTGTGCCACATGGCTCGCCGACCATGCCATCGTCTTCTTCCTCGGTTAGCAAACAGAAAGGAGAGAGAGGAGATGGGATACCTCTAGTGACTTAGGAAGAGCTTCGGTATCACCGCCGACGAGCGAGTCGGAGGCCAAGTTCTATGTCGGCCGGTAGCTCAATCAGTTGCTGAGCACTCAATAGAAAGAGCACCCCTCCATTCATCTTCCCCATCCTACAAACGAGCAAAGAAGGTGAAGTACTCTAGTTTCCATCGAGCAGCAAACCAGAGCTACGACAATGGGGTTCTCCTCACCCTCTGAAGTTACATTTGGTGTCCTTAGAACCGGGAGGAAGTTCTCTACACACTGCACCCTCCCTTCAGCCCGAGGATCTTCCCCATCTATTGCACCCACTTGTGGCGTCGAAGTGACTTTACTGACCACCTAGATAGAAGCCTGTCCACTTATACCCTAGGAATGAGTGGATGTACACAACATTCGACCCTCAAACCCAAAAAGAAAACTTTGTGTCCATATGAGGACAGAGACCTCATCCTGACCCCACCCTGGTCTCATGCGCATGAAACTATGTCGAGCTTCCCTGATTGCTGGCACGACAAACTGCCCTTATCTCCACCATGTCATCCAGTAGCCTAGGACGCATCACTACACCTCTTGGGCATCTTGATGGTCCCGAACCTCAGTGCATGCACAAAATAATAATTTTCATCATAAGCCATTTAATCTTTGGTGCCACTAGTCCAACGGGCCCGACCCTTAATTTGACATGCAGTTGTCTGTCTTAACTAGTCTGTCGACCTATCTTGTCGCACTGTCGCCTGTCCATCGAGTATGTCGGACCTGTCATGGTACCATGGCCAAATCACGTCATTCATTAAAGTTTTCATGGCTTAACATCATGTTTGTTTACGGGCTCCTGCTCATGCCAACTAGTCTTGGGCCCATTGTATGAGATTTTTAGAGTCGAGCATTTTAGCCCTCAAGTTCCAAAATCAAGGCCTCCGTCCTTTCTGAGCTATTCGAGCTCCCGTCAAGAAGGTCTCCTAAAATGTATAAGTAGTGGCACACATCCAGGGGAGAGCACTTCTAACAAAATAATTTTTCATCTGTCCATCACACCAACCGGGTGTGAGGACATCTCCGCTCATAATCGATAAGATAGTTTTCTACTTCCATATAGGAAGTTCATCATACAAACTGAGTATGATCTACTTACAATTGATAAGTAATTTTTTCGCGTGTTTTCTCACATCACCCCATCCAAGTGTGATGTTAAAATGTCACTTAGTAGTGGTTTTTCATTTCGAGGTACTCATCATCCCAACTGGGTATTGTAAACCCCGTCCTTTAGTAATGAGAAAAATCGGGAAAGAACCGGTCAATGTGATCTTTAAATCGAATTGGTCTGTAAACCCAACTAATTGGGGACAAATGAATTAAAAAATTTCTAACTCCCATGTGATTAAAAAATAATTATAGACTTGTAAAAAGAACCCTAGGATGATATGAGGAAGAAAGGCCAAAGCAGTTCAAGAGAACCGGGTCCGAATTGGACAGAAGCGGTTTATGAACCAAGCTGGTTCATGAACCGGAATCGATAGAGAACGGGCACAATAGAGAAATTCAACTACCTTGTGCCCCAAAGAAATTTATAAACCTTGGGAAGAAACCTTGGAACCAAGTGGGAGAGAAAAGAAACCAGATCGGTTCTGGTGAACCGGACCCGAACCGGATCAAACCGGTTTAAGGACCAAGCCGGTTTATGAACCAGAATTAATAAAGAGATGGTAAACCAGGAATCTTATGGACTCTAAGTGACCCAAGGAGTCACAAAAGTCATGGAAATAGACCTGTGAAGAAATTGGGGGATGAAAACCAAACCGGTTCAAGTGAACCAGATCCGAACCGGTTCGAACCGGTTTGAACCACTAATGAACGGAACCCTAAATTCATTTTTCTAGGTGACTTAAATAATTCAAATTGAAGATTTGAGTCCACCATTGGATAGAGAATGAATTTAGAAATTTTTAGATTTGAAAAACTCGGTCAAATGAGGGGTGAACCGGCCGGTTTAAGCTTGGAACCCAGTTCAGACCAATCTGGTCCGGTTCAGAACTGTGTCATCTTCTTCCTCAGGATGACAGCTCTGTTCACTCGTCGAGAAACTGAAGAAATGCCAATGAAGAAGAAACGCCTCCGTTGGGTACGTTTCAAGTAATCAATTCCTGTCATAACAGTACCAAACGGATGGCCAACGGCTCCCCAAGCTTCCTATATAAAGAGTCCCTCTCCATTTGTCTTCTCCAGACCTGAAAAGCTCTCTCTCTCTCTATTGCTTAGTTTTCCGGTGAAGCTTGAATCAAAGCTCTGATATAGGGTCAATTCTGAGCCAAAGAAGGCTAGGTCGAGTTCATTCGAACTAGGGAGAAGTCAGCTACACTGTAAACCCCGCACTTTTGAGTTAAGGAAAACTGGGAAAAGAACTGATCAAACCGAATAAGAAAACTGAGTCAGTTTATATTTGGGAACAAGCAATATGGAAATTTACAACTTCTGGGTAATCCAAAGCATTCATTAAACCATGGAAAAGAAACTTAAGACAAATTAGAAAACAAAAACCAAATTGGTTCAGGTGAACTAGATTCCATAAGAACTTTAAAGTTAAGCGTGCTTGTCAGAGAGTAGCTCGAACTAGAGCATCTACTTGAACAATGGTTGGGATCTTTAGAACCAGGGAGAAGACAGCTATCTGGTAGCAAACTACAGTCAATCCGAGGATTGTTGAAGAAGCGCTAGTATGATGGAATAGTGAAGCAGCTCCAGCGGACCGAAGCTGCCCTATTTCGGCCAAGCTGAAATTGGCAATTTCAAGCCCTCCTCAGGCCAAACCAAGTCTTCTCAACACTTCCTCAGCCCTCCTATGGCCAAATTACGACTGAAAGGTAAACCAATTTGGCTCCGCTTTGCAATTTCCGGTCAGTGATAGAGAGAGAACCGGTAGAATTTCAATAATGAAATTCTAACTCAATTCGACATCAATTGATGCGATTCTTGATTCTAGGATGACCCTCAAGATGAGAGCTATCTGCCTAGATCGAAAGCTAAGACTGTCGTGCCCTCATTGGTGAGAAATCGAAGCTTTCACTCTCTAAAGTCTACTTATTAACGAAGCTCCGTTTGAGCTCGTTCTGGCATTAAAATCTGCGGTTCAAAGTTTTTTAGGATCGTATTAACATGCAGGAACTCAATTTCAACTCCAATTTCAATAATTAGAAGTGTTTGATTGTTCAATTTGATGAAATCAAATTCGATAGTGTTGAAGAGTTGAAATTGGGGGAAAAATTGGGGATTTTCAAAATTCAAATGGCTAAAATGCAATTTTATGAAATTGAGGGTCAATTGGGCATGAAAATAATGTTGGAGGACCAATTGAGGAATTTTGGAATTTTTGGGGCAAAACTTACCATTTTTGTAAAGGAAGGGCAAAATGATAATTTTGGAAAAATTAGGGGACCAAATTGGAAATTTGGGAAATTAAACCCCTTTTTAGTGAAATTGAATAAATTGAGGTCTCAAGATAAATTTTAAAAGTTACGGGACTCAATTTGAGGAAAAACCGACATTAGGGACTTAAAGTTAAAGAGAAATAACTTTAGGGACCTAATTACAAATAACTAAAAGTTTGGATTTTCTCGTTAATTGAAAATGAATGAAGGCTGTTTGTTATGCCGAGTAATAATGAACAAGAATGTTTATATCGTGTAGGAACGTAAAATACCGAGAACAGCAGTATGGACAAGCTCGCTTGAATACAAAGAACCGGTCAAGTGGAATTCACTGCGTTAACGGGTGAGTGGGTTTACTAACATCATACCTGGTTGGGATGATAAGCACAACTTAAAATTAAATACCACTTACCGGTTGTGAGTGAAAATTTTATATCATACCCGGTTGGGCAATGATAAGTACCTCAGTATGAAAACCCACTATTAAGTGGTATTTTAAACATCACTACTTAGAGGAAGTGATGTGAAAATCATGCGGAAAAATTACTTATCGGTTGGTATGATGAGACTTCCTCGAAGGAAGTTGAAAACCCGTTCATCGGTTATGAACGGAGGTGTTCTTATATAGGGCGGTATAATGGATAGAGAAAACATATGTTTTGTCGAAAGTACTCTCTCTTGACTGTGTGCGATTGTTAAATAATTTGGGAGACCTTCTCGACGGGAGCTCGAATAGCTCTGATAGGGAAGGGGCCTCAGTTTTGGAACTTGAGGCTAAATGCCCGATTTTGAAAATCTCGTACAATGGGCCTAAGGCTAGTTTGCACGAGCAAGAGCTCATTAACGAACATGATATATGTGCCATAAAACTTAATAAGTGAATTGTTTGGCCATGGTACCAAGATAGGACCGACATGCTCAGTCAACTAGCGGTAGTGTGACATGACAGGTCGACAGACCAGTCAAGACAAACAACTGCGGGTTGAGTTGAGAGTCGGGGCCGTTGGTCCAGTGGCACCACAGATTACATGGCAATATGAGAAAACATTGTTTGTGCATGCACTATGAGTATAGGATCATCAAGACGCCCATGAGGGGTAGTGATGCGTCCTAAGGGCACCGGCCGACTCGGTGGCTATAAGGGCAGTTTGTTGTTTCAAGTGTCTGTGCGAAATTTGGAGTAACACCAAGCGCATGAGACTGGGGTGGGGACAGGATGAGGTCTCTATCCTCATATGGACACGAAGAAGTGATTTCGGGATTGTGGGTCGGATGACACGTACATCCACCCATTCCTACGGTAGAAGTTGTCGTACTTCTATCCGGGTGGCAGGAAAAGTCGCTCCGAAGCCACTAGCGGGTTCAGTAGTGATACTGACTTGTGAATGTGTGTAACCTTCATGATTAAGGATGTATGTTGGGTGATGACACACTGGTTACTAAGAAATAATGGAAAAACCCAAATTTTTAAATGAAGGGATTTTTTTTGAAAGAAAGGAGTCTGGCACACTCCATATAAATATTTTTCTTAAAAGTTAAAAGTAGACCTTTAAAAACCCATTCACTGAGTAGTCGTACTCACCCCCTCCCTTATATCCCTTTCAAGAAATCCCGGAAAGACTACCCTTAAAGACCGTCAACTAAGATGCCTGTAAGACAGGTATGTAAAGTTTTAAATTTCATGCAATTTTGATTATGCTATTTTAGGAAAAAGGTACAGGTTAAAGGATGCCTTACTCTTTACGATTTACAATAAGGGGAAACCCTTTAATAAACTGGGAGAGTGGCGGGTTGATCACAAGGATCCGACCAAACCGGGTCGGGGCATGACAACTAGAGTGGTATCAGAGCCTGTTTCCTCGAATACATAATCAAGACTAGAAAATATAGTAACTAATAGGATTTATCCTAAAATTTTCAGATGGCTCCTAGGAGAGAAACCAAGAAAACTTGGAATGGCTCTACTCAACACCCTACTTCTGTAGGGAGACAACCCTAGAAGCTTCCCAAATGCTTGAGACAGGGCTGAAATGTCAAAAGACCAAATGGGGAAGTATCTTGGAGAATGGTGTTAGGACCTATTAGTGGCACAACTCTAAGTATGGAAGAAGATGTTTATCAAGAATTCCATAGCTCTTTAGTTATTTTGCAACCATTTCCTGTGATAGGGCTGAAAGCCTAATCTTTTGTATCCCCCTGTTAGTAAAATACTCAAATTCTCAAAACTCTCTCTCCTGATGATGCAATCTTGTTGGGAATATGGCCTAAGGAAAGTAAAGCAAACCCACACTATCCTGGAAGCTAAGGAAAAGTTACATCTCGGTTATGGAAGATGAATTAGGGAATTAAGAAACCTAGGAAGACTCTTACCATGACCCTTTAGCAAAGGAGATTCAGTAAGAAAACTATCAAAGTGATCAGACTCAAAGAACAATAGAGCACTAAACCAATAGTAACCCTGGAAATGCCCTACTCGAAGGAAAGAAGGGACCACAACAATCTATGTAAAGGAATAACCTATTACAAGTATGAACGATTGAGACATTACCTGAAGAAGTGCCCAACCATACTAAGGAGAAGTACCAAGATAAACTATTATAGGTGTAAGGAAAGAAGGGGTGTTTCACACCTCATAAATTCAAGGTAATAACTCCTCAAATGCCGCGAAGGACTAGAGACCGTAACCATGGAGCTGGCTAAGTAAGAGCTTCACAAAGAGGTCGAGAAATGACGAGGTAAATGCAAAATTTAAATTTCTTCTTAAGAAGGTCTACTCGAGAAAGATACCTCAAGAGTAGGGATAAGGTACATGGGAAGTATATCTAGAACCCTCTCATAAGGGCAAACACAGAGAAGCGTCCTCTGGAAACTCTAGAGAATGACATAGTGAGAATGAAGAAGAGAAGGAATGCGTTGTGAAAAGGAATCATTGGTTGGCAGATGTGCAAGGAGCCAACCCCTCATCAGAAACTACTTGAAAGAAAGAAATATCAGAGGCCAAGACTAACCTGCTTTGGAAAAGTGATATAATTTTAAAGTACTACCTCTTTTGGAAAAATCAGAAAAGTAAAAAATCAAAGTCTTTGACTAACATACCTAAGGAAGACCGAGAAGTAGAAAGGACTACACACTAAAATGGTCAGTGAGATGATGTTAAGGACAGGAGTTCGCGAGAAGACAATTGCCCTAAGAAGACCTAAACCAAGGGACTGGTGGAGGCAGGGCAGTTAACCAGCTAATATGCAGAAGAACCATGATGTAAGTTCTGACAAGGAAGAGAGGCGGAAAGGTCAAATACTCTGAAAGAGAAGGATGAAAGAAATCCTTAAAGGGACCAAAAGGCCAAATTAACAACCAAACTCAAGCCAAGAAAGAAATAGGCAAGCTTCTCACATAATGATCAAGAAATCTTGAAACAAAGAAGATTTATACGCTACCTAAGGAAATAGATAGGTATTGGGTATGAATGAGGATGCGAATAGAGTATAAAAGATATCCTACAAGACCTAAGGAGTAAAGGTAAACAGGAGAAGACAACATCAAGAGTAGAAATCCCCTAGAGCAAATGTAAAAAGGAATGTCCGGAGAAAGGGAAAGAATTCTACAAAGGAAGGTAGCCCCGAAAAGACATGTGTATCCCAATTGAGAGGAAATGAAACCAACCAAAATAGAAGGAACGATAAGCTCACAAATGAAATGTTGGTTGAGATGGAAAAGTCGAGTACCAAGGAAAAATGAGGTCCTAAGAAGGAAATTAAACTAAAGGAATTATTGATGGGCGGATGGACACAATGTGGAGTGAAAGGAACCAACCCTTAATTAGAAAATGTTTCCAAGGAAGGAAGTATCGTAATGGCCCAGGCTGACCTATTTGGACAGAACAGAAGAACCAAGTAGAAAGAGAAAAAACTAATAATGACAGATAGCCAAATAGAATAAACAAAACCCTAAGAAGGAATAAGATGTACTAAAGACTACACTCTATGATGGATAATAGCATGGGCATGAAGAACGAGTGATACAGCTGCCCAGACGATTGGACCAGAAAAATAAAGAATTGTGAAATGGTTGCAACAAATCAGAGGGGATTAAGGCCAAAGGAAAACCCTTGAGTAGAGGATATCATTGGGAATGATGATGGATCTAAGAAAGGACGAAACCTAGCATGTCGGTAAAACATCTAGGAATTTAATTAATTGGAACATGAAATACTCAATAAGGAAGTAAAAAAGGAACGAGTGGGTAAGGAGAACCAACACAATTGAGTAAGTGGAGTTAATAATGGTAAAAAAAAGGATAGTTGAGGAATACTATCAAAATAAAAGAGAAATAAAGTTATACGATCCCTAAATGGTCTAAAAGCTAAGAGAGACACTTCAGGAGATATTCTTGAAATCAAATGGACAGAGACGGGTCCTAGAAAATGCCATGCTGTAAGGGCATGTAAGCCCAACAACCCGAGGAGAATATGACTCAAAGTAAGGAATAGTCGGGTAATAAGCATGACGAGGTCAAATATAACAATTTGGACCGAAGTTATAATAGACAACGAATGGAGGAAGAGTCGAAATGGGACGAAAAGGTGCTGATAAAGAAATCCGAGGAAATAAGTACGAAATGCTCTATAGGACGACGAGCTAAGTGTTTCAGTGATCAAGCTTTAACTAGACACAAAAATGGTTAGTTATCTTGAAATTCCCAATCTTGAGTACAGGACCTCAAGGGGAAGAATGTTGCTCTAAGCAAACCGAGAGATAAAATCTAAGAACATACCATGAGGTAAGGTATGTCTAGTTATGACAAACTCCATGGAGGGAGTAAATAATATTAACGAAAATGAATTTCTTAAGTGAAGGTTGTAAAAGGGACTAATTTCAAGGTCGAGAGAAAAGTTTGTATCTTAAGCAAACACCAAAGGGGCATCAAAGGAAATGATTGCTCATGCAAGGATGTTAACTAAGTTTTGGGGACAAAACTCCTAAAAGGAGGGGAGAGTTGTAAACCCCGCACTTTTGAGTTAAGGAAAATCGGGAAAAGAACCGGTCAAACCGAATAAGAAAATCGAGCCGGTTTACATTTGGGAAAAAACAATATGGAAATTTACAACTTCCAGGTAATCCAAAGGGTTCATTAAACCTTGGAAAAGAAACTTAAGACAAATTAGAAAATAAAAATCAAATTGGTTTAGGTGAACTAGATTCCATAAGAACTTTAAAGTTAAGCTTGCTTGTCAGAGAGTAGCTCGGACTAGAGCTTCTACTTGAACAAAGGTCGGGCTTTTTACAACCGGGTAGAAGATAACTATCTGGTAGCAAACTCCAGTCAATCCGAGAATCATTGGAGAAGCGCCAGCATGATGGAATAGTGAAGCAGTTCCAGCGGACCGAAGCTACCCTATTTCGGCTAAGCTGAAATTGGCCATTTCAAGCCCTCCTCATGCCAAACCAAGTCTTCCCAACACTTCCTCAGCCTCCTACGGCCAAATTACGACTGAAAGGTAAACCAATTCGGCTCCCCTTTGCAATTTCCGGTCAGTGCTAGAGAGAGAACCGACAAAATTTCAATAATGAAATTCTAACTCAATTTGGCATCAATTGATGTGATTCTGGATTCTAGGATGAACCTCAAGATAAGAGCTATCTGCCTAGATCAAAAGCTCAGACAGTCATGCCCTCACCCGTGAGAAATAGAAGCTTTCTCTCTCTGTAGTGTGTTTTTCGACGAAGCTCCGTTTGAGCTCATTCTAGCGTTAAAATCTGCGATTTAAAGTTTTTTAGGATTGTATGAACATGCACGAACTCAATTTCAACTCCAATTTCAATAATTAGAAGTGTTTGATCATTCAATTTGATGAAATCAAATTCGGTAGTGTTGAAGAGTTGAAATTGGGGGAAAAATTGGGGATTTTCGAAATTCAAAGGGCTAAAATGCAATTTTATGAAATTGAGGGTCAATTGGGCATGAAAATAATGTTGGAGGACCAATTGAGGAATTTTGGAATTTTTGGGGCAAAACTTACCATTTTTGTAAAGGAAGGGCAAAATGGTAATTTTGGAAAAATTAGGGGACCAAATTGGAAATTTGGGAAATTAAACCCCTTTTTGGTGAAATTGAATAAATTGAGGTCCCAAGATAAATTTTAAAAGTTACGGGACTCAATTTGAGGAAAAATCGACATTAGGGACTTAATGTTAAAGAGAAATAACTTTAGGGACCTAATTGCAAATAATTAAAAGTTTGGGTTTTCTCATTCATTGAAAATGAATGAATGCTGTTTGTTATGCCGAGTAATAATGAACAAGAATGTTCATATCGTGTAGGAACGCGAAATACCAGGAACAGCAGTATGGACAAGCTCGCTTGAATACAAAGATCCGGTCAAGTGGAATTCACTGCGTTAACGGGTGAGTGGGTTTACTAACATCATACCCGGTTGGGATGATAAGCACAACTTAAAATTAAAAACCACTTACCGATTGTGAGTGAAAATTTTATACATACCCAGTTGGGCAATGATAAGTACCTCGGTATGAAAACGCACTATTAAGTGGTATTTTAAACATCACTACTTAGAGTAAGTGATGTGAAAATCATGCGGAAAAACTACTTACCAGTTGTAAGTAGATCATATCCAGTTGGTATGATGAGACTTCCTCGAAGGAAGTTGAAAATCCGTTCATTAGTTATGAACGGAGGTGTCCTTATAACGAGTAGTATAATGGATAGAGAAAACATATGTTTTGTCAGAAGTACTCTCCCCTAACTGTGTGCCATTGCTTAAACAATTTGGGAGACCTTCTCAACGGGAGCTCGAATAGCTTTGATTGGCCGGGGGCCTCGGTTTTGAACTTGGGGCTAAATGTCCGATTTTGAAAATCTCGTATAGTGGGCCCAAGTCCAGTTGGCACGAGCAGGAGCTCATTAACGAACATGATATATGTGCCATAAAACTTAATAAGTGAATTGTTTGTCCATGGTACCAAGATAGAGCCAACATACTCAGTCAACTAGCGGTAGTACAACATGAAGGTTGAGTTGAGAGTCGGGGCCATTGGACTAGTGGAACCACAGATTACATGGAAATATGAGAAAACATTGTTTGTGCATGCACTGTGAGTACGAGATCATCAAGACGCCCATGAGGGGTAGTGATGCGTCCTAAGGGATCTGGATGACCCGGTGGCTATAAGGGCAGTTCGTCGTTCCAGGTGTCTGTGCGAAATCTTGAGTAGCACCAAGCACATGAGACCGGAGTGGGGATAGGATGAGGTCTCTGTCCTCATATGGACACAAAGAAGTGATTTCGGGATTGTGGGTCGGATGTCACATACATCCACTCATTCCTAGGGTAGAAGTGGTCGTACTTTTATCCGGGTGGCAGGAAAAGTCGCTTCGAAGCCACTAGCGGGTTCAGTAGTGATATTGACTTGTGAATGTGTGTAACCTTCATGATGAAGGATGTGTGTTGGGTCATGACACACCATGGTAAATAAGAAATGGTGGAAAAACCCAAATTTTTAAATGAAGGGATTTTTTAAAACAAAGGAGTCTGGCATACTCCATATAAATATTTTTCTTAAAAGTTAAAAGCTTTTAAAAAACCCATTCACTGAGTAGTCGTACTCACCCCCTCCCTTATATCCCTTTCAGGAAATCCCGGAAAGCCTCCCCTTAAAAACCGTCAACTAAGATGCCTGTAAGACAGGTATGTAAAGTTTTAAATTTCATGTAGTTTTGATTATGCTATTCCAGGAAAAAGGTGCAGGTTAAAGGACGCCTTACTCTTTGTGGTTTACAATAAGGGGAAACCCTTTAATAAATTGGGTGAGTGGTGGGTTGATCATGGGGATCCGACCAAACCGGGTCGGGGCATGACATACACGGTGGTAGTATCCATTTGTCCCGAGAGTCGCTAGAGAAGCACCAACGTGATCAAACAATGAAGCAGCTCTGGCGGACCGAAGCTATCCTATTTCGGCCGAGTTAAAATCGGCCAATTCGAGCCCTCCTCAGGCCAAACCAAGCTCTCCCGACACCACCTCAGCCCTTCCATGACCGAATTAGGAATGAAAGGTAAGCCAATTCGGCTCCCCTTTACAATTTCAGATTGTTGTTTGAGAGAGAGTTGGCCGAATTTTGATGGAGAAATTCTAATCATATTCGGTATCAATTGATGTCATTCTTGATCCTAGGAAGAACCTCTGGAGGAGAGCTACCTGCCCAGATAGAGAGCTCTGACCACTGTGCCCTCACCGTGAGAAATCGAAGCTTTCTCTCTCTGTAGTCTGTTTTCCGACGAAGCTTCGTTTGAGCTTGTTCCAGCGTTAAAATCTATGATTCAAAGTTTCTTAGAATCATTTGAACATGTAGTAACTCAATTCCAACTCCAATTTCAACAATTAGAGGTGTTTGATCAGTCAATTTGATGAAATCAAATTCGACAGTATTAAAGAGTTGGAATTGGGGGAAAATTGGGGATTTTTGAAAATTTGAAGGACCAAAATGTATTTTTCTGAAATTGAGGGTCAATTGGTCATGATAAGAATATTAGAGGGCCAATTGAGAAATTTTTGAATTTTTGGGGTAAAATTTACCATTTTTCTAAAGAAAGGGTAAAATGGTAATTTTGGGAAAATTGAAGGACCAAATTGGAAATTTGGGAAATTAAACCCTCAGTGTGAAATCAAATGATTTGAGGTCCTAAGATAAATTTGAAAAGTTTCGGGACTCGAATTTAGGAAAAACCCGACAATAGGGACTTAAGGTTTAAGAAAAATAACTTTAGGGATCTAATTGCAAATATATGTAAAGTTGGATTTTATCATTCATTTGGAATGAATGAGGGCTATTAGGCCAAAGAATAATGAATAATTATGTTTATTTCATGTAGGAGAATGAGACATCGAGAACGCCATTCAAGGTCTAGCTTGCTAAGGATGGAGCCCAACTAAGTGGAATTTCACTACACTATCGGGTGAGTGGGATTATGTATCATACCCGATTAGGGATGATAAGTACCTCAGTATAAAAACTCACTGCTTAGTGGTATTTTTAATCATCACTACTTAGAGAAAGTGATGTGAAAGTTATGTGAAAAAACTACTTACGGGTTGTAAGTAGATCATACCCGGTTGGTATGATAAGACTTCCTCGAAAGAAGTTGAAAACCCGTTAATCGGTTATGAACGAAGATATCCTTATACCGGTCGGTATAATGGACAGTAAAAACCTATTTTTGTCGGAAGTGTTCTCCCCTGACTGTGTGCCAATGCTTAAACTATTTGGGAGACATTCTTGATCGGAGCTTGAATAGTTCTTATAGGTCGGGGCCTCGGTTTTGGAACTTGAGGGCTAAAATGTCAGTTTTTGAAAAACTCGAACAGTGGGCCATAGGCCAATGGACACAAGCAGGAGCTCGTAAAAGAACATGGTGTATATATATATATATATATATATATGCACCATTAAAACTTAATAAGTGAATTGTTTGGTCATAGTACCAAGGCAGGTCCAACATACTTAGTCAACTAGTAGCAATGCGACATGACATGTCTCCGGACCAGTTGAGACAAATAGCTACATGTTGACTTGAAGGTCGGGATCGTTGGGACAAATGGCACCACATATTATATGGCAAACTTAAGAAAAATTTGCTTGTGCATGCACCATGAGTACGAGATCATCAAGACGCCCATGAGGGGTAGTGATGTATCCTAATGTCCCTGGATGACCCGGTGAGTATAAGGGCAGATCGTCATTCTAGGTGTCTGTGCGAAATCTAGAGTAGCACCAAGCGCATGAGACTAGGGTGGGGACATGATGAGGTTTCTGTCCTCATATGGACACGAAGAAGTGATTTTAGGATTGTGGGTCGGATGTCGCGTACATCCACTCATTCCCAGGGTAGAAGTGTTCATACTTCTATCCGGGTGGCAGGAAAAGTCGCTTCAAAGCCATTAGCGGGTTCAGTAGTGAAACTGACTTGCAAACGTGTGTAACCTTCATGATGAAGGATGTGTGTTGGGTGATGACATACCGGTAACTAAGAAATAAAAGAAAAACCAAAATTTTTAAATCAAGAGATTTTTGAAAAGAAAGGAGTATGGCGCACTCCATATAAATATTTTTCTTGAAAGTCAAAAGATTTGAATCCCATTCTCTGAGTAGTTGTACTCACCCCCTCCCTTATACCCCTTTTAGAAAGTACCAAGAAGTCGAACCTTAAAAGACAAGCACAATTAAATGCCTGCAAGACAGGTCCGATTAAATTAAATTACTATACAGTTTTAATTTATGATATTCCTGGAAAAAGGTGCAGATCTAAAGAACGCCTTACTTTTTATGGTTTATAATATAAGGGGAAACCCTTTTGTAAATCGAAAGAGTGGCAGGTTGATCACGGGGATCTAACCAAATCGGGTCGGGGCGCGATAGGTATGATGTGAAAATTCCCACTCACCCGATAGTATTGTGAATTCCTATTAAAACGGTTTCTGCCTCCCCGCAAGCTTAGCCTTGTTGGCATTCCCAATACTTTATGTTCCTACACGATATAAACATCATTGTTCATTATTTTTTGGCCTAATAGCCTTCATTCATCATGAAAGAATAAAATGCCCAAACTTTTAGTTATTTGCATTTAGGTCCCTAAAGTTCTTTTCTTTTAACTTTAGGTCCCTAATGTCAATTTTCCACCAAATTGAGTCTCGAAACTTCTAAAATTCACTTTGGGACCTAAATTTATTCAAAATCACAAAGAGGGGTTCAAGTTTCCCAAATTCCCAATTGGGTCCCCAACTTTTCAAAAATTACCATTTTGCCCATTTTTTACAAAAATGGAAATTTGACCCCAATAATTCCAAAAATTAACCAGTTGGTCCTCCAATATCTTTTTCATGGCCAATTGGCCCTTAATTTTAGGAAATTACACTTTAGTCCCTCAAAATTTTGAAATGCCTAATTTTCCCTAAAATTTTCCCCCAATTTCCCTCTTTCAAACTGGCTGAATTTGATTTCATCAAATTGAGTGATCAATTGAGGTTAATTATTAAAATTGAAGGTAAAATTGGGTTTCTACACTTCCACATGATTCAATGGAACTTTGAATCATGTCATTTGGATCCGAATTGAGCTCAAACAGAGCTTCATCAGAAAATTGGACTTAGAGAGAGAAATCATTGAAAGATTATCGTCGAGGGTGCGGTGGTCCGAGCTTTCGATCTGGACAGATAGCTCTAGTCTTGAGGTTTCTCCTAGGATCAAGAATCACATCAATTCATGCCAAATTGAGGGAGAATTTATTCTATGAACTTTCGCCAATTCTCTCTCTAACACTGATTAGAATTTATAGAGGGGAGCCAATTTGGCTTACCTTTCAGCTCTAATTCAGTCGTATGAGGGCTATGGAAGTGTTGGAAGAGCTTGGTTTGGCCCGAGAAGGGCTCAAATTGGCTGTTCTTAGCTCGACCGAAATAGGGCAATTTCGGTCCACCGGAGCTGCTTCGTTGTTTGAACACGCCGGCATCTCTCCGGTGATCCTCAGAGCAAATAGAGACTACCATCGGGTAGCCGACTTCTCCTCGAATCTAAAGAACTCGACCTCACCTTATTTGGCTTAGAAAGCCCCAATGTAAGAGCTCTGATTTGAGCTTCACCATAAAATGGAGCAATAGGGAGAGAGAGGAGTTTTCAGGTGTGAGGATTATGAATGAGGAGGAGCTCTTTATATAGGAAGCTCGTGGACTTCTTGGCCATCCGATTGGTGCCTTTATGGAGGTCATTTGTTGCCTGAAAGTCCCTGGCCAAAGAATTTCCATCTTCGTTGGCGCTGCTCAATTTTCCAACGAGTGAATAGTGATATCATCTGAAGGAAGGAGATGATATTGTTCTGAATCGGACCGGACCGGTATGAACCGGGTTCAATGCTCAAACCGGCCGGTTCATGCTCGATTCGACTAAGTTTTTCAAAATTAAAATTTTCTAAATCCATCTAAATTCATTCTCTATCCAATGGTGTCCTCAATTCTCCATTTTGAGTTTTCTAAGCTACCTAGAAAAATGAAGTTAGAATTCAGTTCAATAGTGGTTCAAACCTATCCAAATCGGTTTAATCTGATTCGTATCTGGTTCACTTGAACCGGTTTAGTTTTCTCTCCCAAAATGTCCAAAGGTCCCTTTCCAAGGTTTTTATGTCTCTTTGGGCCACTCATGAGTTATAAATTTCTCAATTTGCCCATTCTCAAATTGTCGGGGTTTGTGAACTGTTTCGATTTTCTCACTCGGGTTGATCGGCTCTTTCCCCAATTTCCTTAACTCCAAAGGGTGGGGTTTACAACTCATGCCACCAAATGAGGCATGGTTTTTTCTAGGAGGTATCCTTGGAAGGAGATTAATTCCGAGAAAGTTAGAACTTTGGTCGTTGGACCCACACTGGTAAGATATCGAAGCTTTCTCTCTCTAGACTAATTTTCCAGTGAAGCTTCGTTTGAGCTCATTTCCAAGTCAAATGAAGCATTTCAAAGCTTGAAATGACAAGGGAGACATAGGGAAGATGGTTCAAATCACGAATGGGGATAGTTCAACAACTCAGTGAATGGATGTTTGAAACATGAGTTTCTAAAAAATATTTTAAATTTAAGTGTGATAGACTCCTTATTTTAAAATTCTTTCTTCCTCAATTTCTCAGTTTTCAAAACTATTACTCATCATTTACCACATTCGGTGTGTTTAAAAATCAACACACACCCTTTATCATGTAGGGATCACACATTCATAGGGCAGCCCATCTACTGCACCCACTTGTGGCGTCGGAGCGACTTTACCGGCCACCTAGATAAAAGCTCGTCCACTTCTACCCTGGGAATGAGAGGATGTACGCGACATCCAACCCTCAAACCCAAAAAGAAACTTCGTGTCCACGTGAGGACATAAACCTCATCCCGACCCCACCCCGGTCTCATGCGCATGAAGCTACGTCGAGCTTCCCTGACTGCTAGCATGACAAACTGCCCTTATCTCCACCATGTCGTCCAGTAGCCCCTAGGATGCATAACTACCCCTCTTGGGTGTCTTGAGGGTCCTGAACCTCAATGCATGCACAAAACAATAGTTTTCTTCATAAGCCATTTAATCTTTGGTGCCACTAGTCCAACGGCCCCGACCCTCAACTCAACCTGCAACTATTTGTATTGACTAGTCCATCGACTTGTATTGTTGCATTGTCGCCAGTCCATCAAGTATGTTAGACCTGTCTTGGTACCATAGCCAAATCACATCATTCATTAAATTTTTCATGTCTTAACATCATGTTTGTTTACGAGCTCCTATTCATGCCAACAAGCCTTGGGCCCACTATACAATATTTTCAAAATTGGGCATTCTAGCCCCAAGTTCCAAAACCGAGGCCTCCGGCCTATCTGAGCTATTCAAGCTCCTGTCAATAAGATCTCCCAAAATGTTTAAGTAGTGGCACACTATCAGGGGAGAGCACTTCTTTCAAAAATAACTTTTTACCTGTCCATCACACTAACTGGGTGTGAGGATATCTCTGCTCATAATCGATAAACGGGTTTTCTACTTCCTTCAGGAAGTTCATCATATCATCATATCAACTAGATTTTTCGTGTGTTTCCTCACATCACCCCATCCAGATGTGATGTTAAAATTCCATTTAGTAGTGATTTTTCATTTTGAGTTACTTATCATCCCAACCAGGTATGATGTGAAAATTCTCACTCAATCGATAGTGTAGTGAATTCCTATTAATTGGCTCTTTGCCTCCACGCGAGCTTGTATTTGTTGGCATTACCGGTACTTCGTGTTCCTACACAATATGAACATCCTTATTCATTTACATTTGGCCTAATAGCCTTCATTCATTATGAATGAATGAAATACCTAACTTTTAATTATTTGCATTTAGGTCCCTAAAGTTATTTTTCGTTAACCTTAGGTCCCTGATGCTAATTTTTCACAAATTAAGTCCCTAAACTTCTAAAATTCACCCTGGGGCCACAATTTATTCAAAATCATGAAAAGGGCTTAGAGTTTCCCAAATTTCTAATTTGGTCCCCAACTTTTAAAAAATTACACTTTTACTACTACTTTACAAAAATGGTAAATTTGACCCCGATAATTTTGGAAATCGACCAATTGGTCCTCCAACATCTTTTCCATGGCAAATTGGCCCTCAATTTTGCGAAATTTCACTTTAGTCCCTCAAATTTTCGAAATCCCCAATTTCCCCCTTTCAACTTGGCCGAACTTGATTTCATCAAATTTATTGATCAATCGAGGTTAGTTATTAAAATTGAAGGTAAAATTGAGTTTCAACACATCCATACGATTCAATGGAACTTTGAATAGCATCATTTGGATCCATATTTAGCTCAAACACAGCTTCATCGAAAAACTGGACTTAGAGAGAGAGAAAGCGTCGAAAGCTTATCGTCGGGGGTGCGGCGGTCCTAGCTTTCAATCTAGGCAGATAGCTCTCATCCTGAGGTTTCTCCTAGGATCAAGAATCCCATCAGTTCATGTCGAATTGAGGAAGAATTTGGTCAGTGAAGTTTTGCCGGTTCTCTCTCTAACATTGATCGGAATTTACAAAGGGCAGCCAAATTGGCTTACTGTTCCACTCTAATTTAGTCATATAAGGGCTGTGGAAGTTTTGGGAGAGCTTGGTTTGGCCTGAGAAGAGCTTAAATTGGCCATTTTTAGCTTGAACAAAATAGGGCAGCTTCGATCTTTCGGAGTTGCTTCACTGTTCGATCATACCGACATTTTTCCAACGATCCTCGAAGCAAATGGAGAGTATCGTTGGGTATCTGACTTCTCCCCGAATCTGAAAAACCTAACCTCACCTTGTTTGGCTCAAAAAAATGCCCAATTAAGAGCTTTGGTTCGAGCTTCACTAGAAAATGGAGCAATAGGGAGAGAGAGAGAGGTTTTTAGGTGTGAGGAGGATGAATGAGGAGGAGCTCTTTATATAGGAAGCTCAGGGACTTCTTGGCCATTTGATTGATGCCTTTATAGTGGTCATTCATTGCCTGAAACTCCCTAGCTGAAGACTTTTCATTTTTTCCAATGCTGCTCAATTTTTCGATGAGTGAATAGTGCTATCATTTGAAGGAAGAACACGACACTGTTCCAAACCGGAGCGAACCATTCCAAACCGGGTTCAATGCTTAAATTGGCCGGTTCAGGCCTGATTCGACCGAGTTTTTCAAAATTAAAAATTTGTAAATTCATCTAAATTCATTCTCTATCATATAGTGGCCTCAATTCTCAAATTTAAAATTTCTAAGCCACCTAGAAAAATGAATTTAGAAATTGGTTGAATAGTGTTTCAAACTGGTTTAGGTCCGGTTCACCTTAACTGGTTTGGTTTTCACCTCCAATTCATCCTAAAGTCCTTTCTCACGAGTTTCGTGACTCTTTAGGTCACTAAGGATCCATAAATTTCTCAGTTTTCCTTTTTCTCTATAAGTTACGGTTTATAAACTAACTTGGTTTTCTCTTTGGAAATGACTGGTTTTTTTCCAAGTTTTCTTATTATCAAAGGACGGGGTTTACAACTCTCCTCTCCTTTTTAGGGGTTTTGTCCCCAAAGCAGTTACATGTTAAAATAATTGAGGGTAACCTTCTGTCACACCCCGACCCAGTTTGGTCGGATCCCCGTGAACAACTCGCCGCTTTGTTGGTTCAAGAGGGGTTTCCCCCTTATTTAATTCAAGAGAAGCCAGGCGTAATCTCAACTTAGTTCCCTGGAATAACATATATCAAATAAAATGTAAGCTTAAGAAAAATTAAGCATACTGGACAGAGGGTAAGGCTTGGTGTTATCCCTAGTCATTTCTCTATTTACTAAAAAGGGATAAAAAGAGTGGATGAGTTTCAAAAACTCAGTGAATGGGTATTTACAAAAAAAATGAAGTTTCAAAAAAATAGTTTTTAAATTGGAGTGTGCCAGACTCCTTATTTCCTTTCAAACCAAGCCTTCAACTTCAAAACCTCGATTTAAAAATCATTATTTCTCATTAACCACAATCGTTGTGTTTAACATACAACACACGCCCTTCATCACTACAATCACTTGTGGCATCGGAGCGACTTTATCGACCACCTACATAGAAGCCCGTCCACTTCTACCCTAAGAATGAGTGGATGTACGAGATATTCGACCCTCAATCCCATAAAGAAAACTTCGTGTCCGTATGAAGATGGAGACCTCATCCCGACCCCATCCCGGTCTCATGCGCATGAAGCTACGTCGAGCTTCCCTCACTGTTGGCATAACTATCTACCCTTATCTCCACCATGTCATCTAGTAGCCCCAAGGACGCATCACTACTCCTCTTGGGCGTCTTGATGGTCCCAGATGCCGATTTCCCCCCAAATTGAGTCCCAGAACTTCAAAATTTTACTTTGAAACCTCAATTTATTCAAAATTACCATTTTACCCCTACTTTTAAAAAATGGAAAGTTTCACCCCAAAATTTTCATAAATTGACCAATTAGTCCTCCAACATCTTTATCATGCCCAATTAGCCCTAAATTTTAGGAAATTGCACTTTAGTGCCTCAAATTTTTAAAATCCCCAATTTCATCCTTATAACTCGGCGGAATTTAATTTTATCAAATTGACCAATCAAATGAGTTTAATTGTTAAAATTGAAGTTAGATTTGAGTTCATACACCTCCATATGATTCTATTTCACTTGGAATCACATGATTTGATGCCAGAACGAGCTTAAATGGAGCTTCGCTAGAAAACTGAAGGTAGAGAGAGAAAGCCTCGAAAGCTTACCGTCGGGGGCACAACCGTCTGAGCTTTCGATCTCGACAGATATCTCTCATCCTGAGATTTCTCCTTGAATCAAGAATCACCTTAATTCATGTCAAATTTGGTCAGTAAAGATCTACCGGTTCTCTCTCTAACACCGATCAAAATTCATAGAGGGGAGCTAAATTGGCTTACTTTTTCGCTCTAATTTCGTCGTAGGAGGGCTGAGGAGGTGTTGGGAGAGCATTTTTTGGCTTGAGGAGGGCTTGAATTGGCAAATTACAGCTCGATAAAAATAGGGCAGCTTTGGTCCGTAGAAGCTGCTTCACTGTTCGATCATGCTGGCACTTCTCCAACGACCCTCAGTGCAATTGAAGACTTCCATCGTGTAGCTGACTTCTCCCCAAGTTCAAGGAACCCAACCACATCTTCTTTAGCTCAGAAAAGATCCTATATCAGAGCTCTGGTTCGAGCTTCATTAGAAAACTGAGTAGTTGAGAGAGAGTGAGCTTTTCAAGTGTGTGGAGGATGAATGGAGATGGGCTCTTTATATAAGGAGCTTGAGGACTCGTCGACCGTCCGTTTGGCACCTTAATGACAGTCATTGATGGCTTGAAATGTACTAAACAGAAACATTTCCTCTTCACGAGTGCTGGTTCGATTTTCCGATGAGAAAACAGTGCTGTTATCTGAAGGAAGAAGACCACAGTGTTCCGAACCGGACCGTACCAGTCCGAACTAGGTTCAATGCTTAAACCAGCCGGTTTAGGCCCAATTAGACTGAGTTTTTCAAATTTAAAAATTTCTAAATTCATCTAAATTCATTCTCTATCCAATGGTGGCCTCAATTCTCCAATTTGAATTTTCTAAGCCACCTAGAAAAATGAATTTAGCATCTGGTTCAATAGTGGTCCAAACCGTTGTATCTGGTTCACTTGAACCGGTATAGTTTTCTCTCCCAAATTGTCCTAAGGTCCTTTTCCAAGGTTTTTATGACCCTTTGGGTCACTCAGGAGTTGTAAATTTCCCAATTTACCTATTCTCTAATGATCGGGTTTGTGAACCGGTTCGGTTTTCTCACTCGGTTTGACCGATTCTTTTCTTGGTTCTCCTTAACTCCAAAGTTCAGGGTTTACAACTCTCCCCTCCTTTTAGGAGTTTTGTCCACAAAACCTATTCCACACCTTTATTTTGGAATGAATCTTCATTGATATAAATTTGTAGTTTATTGACCTACAACCTTCTCTATTATTTCCATTTGTCCCTTATATAACATACTTAAAAGTTTCTTTTCATTCACTTCCGTTTCTCATTCCATGGAGCTTGCTATAGCTAAGCATATCTCACTGGAAGATTTAAGGTCATATCCTTAAATTTACATCCTTCATTTCCCCAAAGCACTATTTCTCTATTCCAAAAACCTTTACTTAAGATTTTAGGATTGGGAGTTCTAAAATACCCAATCCTTCTTGCATCTAGTTATTTTCTTTAATGTTGACCTTCTTAGCTTAGTGTCTGTTCCAACATCATGTACTTACTTCCACAGGTGTTGGTGTTATCACCTTTTCATCCTACATTAATCCTTCCCTTATTCTTTGGTTATTACTTTTTCGTTCCACATTTAGCGCCTAACCTTGTCATGCTCAAATCATAGACTCTTCCTTACCTAAGTCATATTTCCCTGGGACAGTTGGGCTTACATGTCCCTTACTGCACAAGATTCTTTGGAACTTGTTTTTGACATCATATCCTTTATAACCATATTGGTTTCCTTACTTACTTGTCTTTTCCCAACTTCTTTATTGGGTCTTTCAAATTTTTAAGTTTTTTGAGTTTCTTGATACTTACTAACATGCTGAAGCTCTTCCTTTCTTACGTCATTCCTCATTCCCAAGGAAGTTCTTTCCCTTAAGGATTCTTCTCTTTCGTAAACCACTCTTACTCACTTGTGATCATTTCACGATCCTTTATTCTGAGTTAGTTTCTTTTTTAGTCATATGACGTCTTTTGATGTTGTCTTCCTACTTACCTGTCACTTGGGTTTAACTTATCCCTTGAACCTTCATGATTACTTTCCCTTTGCACTTCATCCTTTCATCTCCAGCAGCATGTCTTTGAGGAGCTTTATCTTCTTTCCAATTTTGTTGGTTCCATTTCCTCCTAATTAGTACACATATGTTTTTCCAAGGTTCCCTTCCTTGGTAAGTTTTACACTTCTTTTCTCCCGAAATTTCCTTCTAGTTTTACCATTGCGAATATCCAATCCTTGAATGACATTTCTTGACGCCATGTTCTCCTACTTACCTTTACTCTTGAGATCCTACGAGTACTTCTCGTCTATCTCACCTCATTCCCACTTGCTCCTGGTACTCATCTCTTCCTTTGAGGTAGAGTTCACACCCCCTTTGTTTCAAAATCTCTCGTTCATCTTGTAGAAAATCTGTTCAACATTTTCATAGCTTTCGGATCGTTACTCCGGTCTTAGCCATTGATCACTTTAAGGCTTTCCTCTTCTCTTATTTCCCAAAGGTTTTGGTCTTTCCATCCTTTTCTTCTTTACTGGAATTGTGACTTTTACAGGGGTCAGTTCGTTAACTACTCTACCCATATTATCCTCTTTGTTTAATTGTTTTGAGATGGTTGTCTCTCGAATTTTCATGCCCTTGGTATCCATCCCTTTGCCTTATTTAGGGTATAGTCCTTATTACTCCCTAGTTCTTATTAGAGCATAGTTATTCTTCTAGATGATTTGGTTATTATGGATTATTTTCTTCAATTGGATCTGTTTAAAATCCCTATTTGGTTCCCTGCTCTCTTACATGTATATCATACTTGGCCCTCCACGTATTTACTTAGTTGCCTATGTCCTTTAATAAGATCATGCTTACTACTCCAGTTTATGATATCTCATCTGTTGATTACCTTAGAGTGTAACTTCCTCCTTTCCACGACTCCACTTCTTACCTTCATTCTTCTTCTAGGGACTTCTATCCTGAAATTTTCACGTTCATTTTCCTCTATTTCTCCTTGAAAGTTCTCCCTTCATTCTTTTCTTATACTTCTTGACCTATGTATGGTGATTCACCCAAGCTTTCTTCCTTATCTTCTATTCCTTTTTTTTTTTCGCATCCTTATCTCCGAACGAAGTCCTTTATTACTATCGAGTTCCTAAGGATGTGTGTCCTAATTCTTTTCCAAGTATTAGTATTATTCCAGGAGTTTCTTTCTATCATCCTTCTTTCCCTTTTCCTTTCTTGTTGTCCTGCCTTCATTATCTTAACATTTTCAGTGCTTCCCCTAACCTTCTTTCTTTCTTCCCGATCAACTTCCATTCCTTTGGTTTTCCTTGGAATAGTCTATTCTTATTTGTTTTCTTTACTCTGATCCTTTGAACCCTTCCTTAACTCCTTAGATTTTACTAATTCCTCTGCCCACTTCCTTTTGTTCTAACTTCTCCTTCCTTCCCTTAGCTAGGATTCGTCTTCCTTGGGTGACTCTAAGAGTTTCTTCCTTGCCAAATTTATTGTACTTCTGAGGATAATTTTAAAGATTGAGGTTAACTGTAAATAACCCGTTTTCCTTCCTTGGGTGATTTCCTATCCTTTTATGTTGATCCTTATTTGCATACACTTATTGTTTGAATTTATCGAGGAAAACTTAGAAGTTTTATTAAAAATTTCACTTTCATTTATTTAAGAAATATTTTCTTGCCATACATGGCTTATTACAGAAATTTTCTACCCCCTAATCTGTTGGGGTCATAGGCCGGGAGTTAGCCTTGGAACAGTTGTGGGACTCTTGATCAGATAGCTTTGAGAAACTAGTTGGGGTCCATTCATACTCCCTTATGGGACGAATTTCATGTATGGTCTCCCATCCGTACCACCTTAGTACCTTGACCTCGCACTCATACGTCCACTTCATGCATTGGGAGGGATTGAAGCCGGACTGCGTAGGTGGGGGTACTTGGTGGACTTTCATGAAGGTGGTATACACATCCCAGTAGTTGTCCCAAGCCTCCTTCTTGGTTAGATTCCTCTCTGGTTGTTGTGGGGCTGGAGGAGGGGTTAGGCTTCTATGAGGAGATATAGGTTCCTCTTATCTTGGATGAGGGTATGTGATGCCTTCTGGTTCCAATAAGGCTCCCACCAGTTTACGGTAATCTTCCACCAAGTCTTTAGGTATTCTTTTCTCACCTTTTAAAAATCTTTGAACGGCTGCCTCCCTTGGGGTAGGTGTCTTTTTTAGGGTTATGGGTGGAGGATTGAATTTCACTACAAATTTTCTAGGGATTCTCCTCCCTACACGAGAGTTAAAGTTGGATTAATGTTTAGCCATAATATTGATAATCTTTCAAGCGAACTTAGCTCTGATACCACTTAAGTTGTCACACCCGGACTCGGTTTGGTCGGATACTCATGAACAACCCGCTTCTCTCTTAGTTCAAGAGGGGTTCCCCCCTTCTTTAATTCAAGAGGAGCCAAGCGTAATGTCAACTTTGTTCCCTGGAATAACATATATCAAATAAAATGCAAGCTTAAGAAAAATTAAGCATACCTGATTTTAAGGCTTAATGTATCCCTAGTCATTTCTCTATTTCCTGAAAAGGGATAAAAAAAGTGGGTGAGTTTCTAAACTCAGTGAATAGGTATTTTAAAAAAAATGAAGTTCTAATAAAATAATTTTTAAATTGGAGTGTGTCACACTCCTTATATCCTTTCAAACATTTCATCCTCAAAATCTCAGTTTAAAAATCATTATTCCTCATTAACCACAATCTGTGTATTTAACATACAACACATGCCCTTCATTATGAAGGGATCACACATTCGCAAGGCAGCACGTCCACCGCACCCACTTGTGGCGTCGGAGCGACTTTACCGGCCACCTAGATAGATGCCCATCCACTTCTACCCTGGGTATAAGTGGATGTATGTGGCATTAGACCCTCAAACCCGAAAAGAAACTCTATGTCCATATGAGGACAAAGAAATCATCCCAACCCCACCCCGATCTCATGCGCATGAAACTACGTCGAGCTTCCCTGATTGCTGGCACGACAAACTACCCTTATCTCCACCATGTAGTCTAGTGGCCCCTAGTACATATCACTACCCCTCTTGGGTGTCATGAGGGTCCTAAACATTAGTGCATGCACAAAACAATAATTTTCCTCATAAGCCATTTAATCTTTGGTGTCACTGGTCCAACGGCCCCAACCCTCAACTTGACCTACAGTTATTTGTCTCAACTGGTCTATTGACCTATCTTATCATAGTGCCGCCACCAGTCCATCGAGTATGTCGGTCCTGACTTGGTACCATGAACAAAACACATCATTCATTAAAGTTTTCATGGCTTAACATCATGTTTTTTGACGAGCTTCTGCTCATGCCAACTAGCCTTGGTCCCACTATACAAGATTTTCAAAAGCGGACATTTTAGCCCCCAAGTTTCAAAACTGAGGCCTCTAGCCTATCTAAGCTATATGAGCTCTCATCAAGAAGGTATCCCAAAATATTTAAGTTGTGGCACACAGTCAGGGGAGAGTACTTCTGATAAAATAACTTTTCAACTGTCCATCACACCAACCGGGTGTGAGAACATCTCCGCTCATGACCGATAAGCGGGTTTTTCTACTTCCTCCTAAGAAGTTCATCATGCCAACCGAGTATGATTTACTTACAATCGGTAAGTAATTTTTTTGTGTGTTTTCTCACATCACCCCATCTAGGTGTGATGTTAAAATGCCACTTAAAAGTGGTTTTTCATTCCGACGTACTCATCATCCCAACTAGGTATGATGTGAAAATTCCCACTGACTCGACACTGCAATGAATTCCTCTTAAAGCGGTTTCTGCCTCCACGTGAGCTTAGCCTTGCTGGTGTTCTCGGTACTTCATGTTCCTACATGATATGAACCTACTTGTTCATTATCCTTTGGCCTAATAGCGTTCATTCATTACGAATGAATAAAAAGCCCAAACTTTTAATTATTTACATTTAGGTCCCTAAAGTTCTTTTTCTTTAACTTTAGGTCCCTAATGCCAATTTTTCCCAAATTGAGCCCCAAAACGTCTAAAATTCACTTTGGGACCTCAATTTATTCAATATCACAAAAAGGGGTTCAAGTTTCCCAAATTTCCAATTTGGTTCCCAACTTTTCAAAAATTACCATTTTGCCCATACTTTACAAAAATGGTAAATTAGAAACCAAAAATTCCAAAAATTGACCAATTGGTCCTCCAACATCTTTTCCATGCCCAATGGGCCCTCAATTTTGGAAAATTGCACTTTAGACCCTCAAATTTGCGAAATCCCCAATTCCCCCAATTTTCCTCTTTCACACTAGCAGAATTTGATTTCATCAAATTGACCAATCAATCAAGTTTAATTGTTGAAATTAAAGGTAAAATTGGATTTCTACATTCCACACGATTCAATAGAACTTTTAATTGTGTCATTTTGATCTGATTTGAGCTCAAATGGAGCTTCATCATAAAACTAGACTTTGAGAGAGAAATTTTCAAAAGCTTACCGTCGAGGGTGCAATGGTCTAAGCTTTCAATCTAGGTAGATAACTCATCCTAAGGTTTCTTATATAATCAAGAATCACATCAATTCATGCTGAATTTAGGGAGAATCTGGTCAATAAATTTTCGTGGGTTCTCTCTCTAACACTAATAAGAAATTACAAAGGGGAGCCAAATAGGCTTACCTTTCGGCTCTAATTCAGTCTTATGAGGGCTGTGGAAGTGTTGGGTGAGCTTGGTTTGGCCTAAGAAGGACTCAAATTGGCCATTTTTAGCTCGACCAAAATAGGGAACTTCGGTCCTTCGGAGCTGCTTCACTGTTCGATCATGCCGACATTTTTCCAGCAATCCTCGGAGTAAATGGGACTACCGTTGGGTAGCTAACTTCTCCCTGAATCTAATTAACCTGACCTCACCTTATCTGGCTTAGAAAAATGCCCAAGTCGAAGCTCTGGTTCGAGCTTCACCGTAAAATGGAGCAGTAGGGAGAGAGAGGAGTTTTCAGGTGTGAGGATGATCAATGAGGAGCTCTTTATATAGGAAGCTCGAGGACTTCTTATTGTTTGATTGGTGTCTTTATGGTGGTCATTCATTGCCTGAAACTCCCTGACCGAAGACTTTTCATCTTCATTGGCATTGTTCGATTTTTCGGTGAGTGAACAGTGCTGTCATCTGAGTAAGAAGACGACTGTTCCAGACGGGTCCGAACCGGGTTCAATGCTTAAACCAACCGATTCAGGCCCGATTCAACTGATTTTTTCAAAATTAAAAATTTTTAAATTTATCTAAATTCATTCTCTATCAAATGGTGCCTCAATTCTCAAGTTTTAATTTTCTAAGCCACCTAGAAAAATAAATTTAGCATTTAGTTAAATGATGGTTCAAACCGGTCCAAAACCGGTTCAATCTGGTTTAGATCCGATTCACCTAAACCAGTATGGTTATCTTTCCCAAATGATCCTAAAGTCCATTTCCAAGGTTTTTATGACTCTTTGGATCACTCGGGAGTTGGAAATTTCTCAATTTTCCCATTCTCTAGTGGTCGAGGTTTGTGAACGGGTTCGGTTTTCTCACTCAGGTTGACCAGTTCTTTCCCCGGTTTTTCTTATCTCCAAAGTGCGGGGTTTACAACTCTACCCACTTTTAAAAATTTTGTCCCCAAAACTTATTCAACGTTCTTCGAACTGGAAAGAACTTCCCTTGATGTCAATTTATTGTTCATAGACATTCAACCTTCTTAGTTATTTTCATTTATCACTTATATAACATACACTTGAGATTTTCTTTTCCTTCCTATCACTTTCTCATTCCATGGGGCTTACTTTAGCTAAGCATATCTCACTGAAAGGTTTAAGGTCATATCCTTAAATTCACGTCCTTCATTCCTTAAAGTACAATTTCTCTATCCTGAGATTCTTTACTTAAGATTTCAGAATTGGGAGTTCCAAAATGCCCAATCATTCATGTATCCTGTTATTCTCTTTATTGTTGACCTCCTTAGCTTAGTGCCTATTCAAGCACCATGTATATGCTTCCACAGATGTTGATGTTATCACCTTTTCATCCTACATTTATCCTTCCCTCAATCATTGGTTATTACAACTTTGTTCCAACTTTAATGCATGACCTTGTCATGCTTAACTAAAGAATTCTTCCTTACTTGAGTCATATTTCCTTTGGAATATTGAGCTTACATGTCCCTTACAGCATGACAATGCTCTAGAATCTGTCTTTGACCATTAAAATTTTAGAACACTTCCTTACTGGGTGTTCCCAACCTTTCAACCCTTTAGGAATTGTATAAATTCATCCCTCTTTTCATCGAGTAGTATTCCTCAACCATCTTTACTGTTGTCCAATCATCCTTCATGCCTTGACAAAATGTCTTACACAACCGTGTCGGCTTTCCTTACCCACTCGTCCTTTCCCAACTTCTTTATTGGGTCTTTCTGGTGCCAATCATTGGATTTCCTAATGACTTACCGACACGTTGGGATTCTTCCCTTCTTATGTCTTTCTTCATTTCAGGTGATG
This sequence comes from Trapa bicornis, assembly GCA_030064425.1. Taxonomy (NCBI): domain Eukaryota; kingdom Viridiplantae; phylum Streptophyta; class Magnoliopsida; order Myrtales; family Lythraceae; genus Trapa; species Trapa bicornis. Next base: position 7,265,862 of record CM057761.1, on the reverse strand, counting down.
TCCTTTACTTAAGGATTTTCCTTTCCCCTAAACCCACTCTTGCTTGCTTGTGTCCATTTCACAATTCTGTTGTTTGGGGAATTCTCCTTTAATGATTTTCATTCTCCACTATGTTCTTCAAAGTAGAGATTTCCCCTTTAGGTGCTATATGTTCGAATTTCTTACTACTCCTTGAAGGTTTCCTTCCTTTGCATTCTTACACTTGAATTAGGGCTTTTGCCCCCCTTTAATCATTTGCTGATCATAATTTCCCAGTTCATCTTTTACTTTCCTACTCAAGGTATCTCCGATCGTTGGGTCTTATTTCGTGTACTCAATACTATGCCCACTCTATTACCCTTCTTTAGAGTGTAGTCTCTACTACTTCCTGATCGTTCTTAGAGTCTCGTCTATTCTCATTGACCATCCTGTTGCTACTAGTTGCTTCTTTCTACTAGGTTTGTTGGAAATCCCTAATTGGCTTCTTTGTTCTTCCAAAACAGGTAACACTTGGTTGTCCCAATATACCCTCAACCACTTATGGTTCTTTATGAGGTTTCTTATGTCAGGTTAAGCCTTTTATGATCCATTTGGCAATTCCTTAGCTTCAAAACTTTCCTTTTTTGGGTCTCACTTCCTGCTTTTATCTTTCTACCGAGGGACTCTTGTCCTGGTTGAACCTCCTTAACGTTCCTTGGAGGTTTTTCCTTCTTTCCTTTCTTACACCCTTATGAGATCGGTATTGTTAGCCGTTCCTTATCCTTTACTATCATCCATTTCCTTTTTGTTCCTTATCCTTTCTTCGAGGAACTCCTGCTGATCGGTTGGTTCTTAGCACTGTGTTTTATGTCCAATCGTCTACTCCTTGGCCCTATTAAGTGAGTGTGGGCCACGACTAGTCTTGATGTCATTGGTTATTTTCCCTTTAACCACTTCCAAATTGGTTGGCTAACTTCTCCAAGTTTTTCATATGTTCTTTCCTTTATTTCCTTATTATGGGTAGCCCACCCATTCTTACTTGTCACTGCGTCCTTTTATGTTATTTCCTACTTACCTGTTCCTTAGGTTTAACTTTATTTTTGGGTCTTCCTAGTATGCTTCCCTTAGTTCTTTCACTTCGGCATGCACTTCATCTCCTCATCCTTCGTCACTTGGTCCATTACTTCTTAGTTAGGATAGGTATACCTTCTCAGGGTCTCCTTGGGAAAAGTTTCGACATTATTTGCTCCGAGACCTCTTTGTGCGAGTCTTACTAAATCCTTCTTATGGCTTGAGTGTGGTTATCATTTCATTTTCAGCCATTTATTTCTTCAAGGATTTCTTCCATCCTTCCTTTCCATTGTTCTAGCCTTTCCACCTCCCTCTTCCTTGCTGGGGTTTAGATTTATGACCTTCTCGAGGGCCAGTTCATTAACGGTATCATCCCCACTATTCTCCTAGTTCACTTGTCTCAGGATTGTTGTCCTTCGATTTTACTCATCCTTGATGTCTATCCCATCATCCTTTTGAGGGTGTAATCCTTACTATTTTTTGGTTCTTCCTAGGGCATCTTCTCTCAAAGTTTCTAGTTACACTTTTTTGCTAGGTTAGTCTACAACCCTACTTGGCTCCTCTATTTTTCCAAAGTAGGTCACATCTTCCTATCTCGAGACATCCTAGTTGTCTTCCATCGTTCATGCTTGTCTTTTATGGAGTAGGTATTTCCTTATTTGCTTCTAGGTGGCATGTAATGCTCCTTAAGGGAAAATTCCCTTTATCTACATTCTGCTATATCTAGGTTTTCTTAAGGTCCTACCATTGATCTTCCTCTTGTGATCCTTGCTCATGGGAAGTATGGTATTTTTGTAACCTGAAATTTCGGTCAAAATTTTTTATGCGAACATCCTATCATAAATAGTCATAAATTAATATATATTTAATTATTGGAATTAGTACCAATAAATATTAATCAATTTATGACAACATTAATACTATTAATAAATCTCTCACATTTAATATACAATTTTACACCAATATAAAGAACTCACCCCCATTCATTCTCCTCACACCTGAACACTTCTCTCTCTATTTCTCTTCTCCTCCATTTCCCGCTGAATCTCGAACTAGAGCTTTGACTTGAGCATTTTTCGTAACCTTGGAAGGAGAGGTCGGGCTCTTTAGACCTGGGGAGAAGTCAGCTACACGCCTGTAGTCTCTGTTTGCTCCGATGTCGCCAGAGAAGTGATGGCATGATGGAACAGTGAAGTAGCTCTGGCGGCCAAATCTGAGCCCTCCTCAGACCAAACCAAGCCATACCAACACTTCCTCAGCCCTCCCATGACCGAATTAGAATGGAAAGGTAAGCCAATTCAGCTCCCCTCCATAATTTCCGATCGGTGTTAGAGAGAGAACCGACATAATTTCGATGAGGAAATTCTAACTCAATTCGGCATCAATTGATGCAATTCTTAAATTCTAGGATGAACCCCAGGACAAGAGCTATCTGCCCAGATCGAAAGCTCGGACCGTCGTGCCCCTGACGGTAAGCTTTCGAAGCTTTCTCTCACTACAGTCTATTTTCCGACGAAGCTTCATTTGAGCTCGTTTTGGTGTCAAAACTTGTTATTCAAAGTGCTATTGATTCGTATGAAGATGTAGGAACTCAATTTTAACTTCAATTTCAACAATTAGAAGTGTTTAATTGTTCAATTTGATAAAATCAAATTCGGTTGTGTTAAGGAGTTTATATTGGGGAAAAATTGGGGATTTTCGAAATTTGAAGGACCAAAATGCAATTTTATAAAATTGAGGGTCAATTAGGCATGATAAGAATGTTAGAGGGCTAATTGAGAAATTTTAGAATTTTTGGGGTAAAACTTACCATTTTTGCAAAGGAAGGGCAAAATGGTAATTTTGGAAAAGTTGGGGGACCAAATTGGAAATTTGGGAAATTAAATTCCTTTTTGTTAAATTGAATAAATTAAGGTCCCAAGGGAAATTTTAAAAGTTTTTGGACTCAATTTGAGGAAAAACCGGCATTTGGGACATAAAGTTAAAGAAAAATAACTTTAAGGACCTAATTGCAACTAAATAAAAGTTTAGTTTTCTCATTAATTTGTAATGAATGAAGGCTATTAGGCCAAGGGATATTGAACATGGATGTTCATATCGTGTAGGAACATGAGGTACAGGGAATGCCAACAAGGACAAGCTCGTGTGAATACAAAGAACCAGTCTAGTGGAATTGCCTAGATTAACGGGTGAGTGGGCTTACTATCGTCATAACCGGTTGGGATGATGAGAATAGTTTAAAGTTAAAAACCATTTACCGGTTGTGAGTGCGATTTTATATCATACCCGGTTAGGAATGATAAATACCTCTAAATGAAAAACCCACTATTTAGTGGTATTTTAAACATCATAATTTAGAGAAGTAATGTGAAAATCACGCGGAAAAACTTCTTACCGATCGTAAGTAGATCATACTCGGTTGCTATGATGAAACTTCTTTGAAGGAAGTGGAAAACCCATTTATCGGTTTTGAGCGAAGATGTCCTCATACTCGGTTGGTATGTTGGATAGTTGAAAACATATTTTGTTAGAAGTGCTCTCCCTTGACTGTGTGCCAATGCTTAAACAATTTGGTAGACCTTGTTGATGGGAGCACGAATAGCTCTTATAGGCAGAGGCCTCAGTTTTGGAACTTCGGAGCTACTATGCCCGGTTTTAAAAATCTTGAACAGTAAGCCATATATCGGTGGGCACGAGCAGAAGCTTGTAAATAAGAATAAGATATGTGCCATAAAACTTTAATAAATGAATTGTTTGGCTATGGTACCAAGATATGACCAACATATTCAGTCAACTAGTGGCAATGCGACATGACAAGTCTCCAGACCAGTAAAGACAAACAGCTGCAGGTTGAGTTAAAGGTCGGAGCCATTGGACTAATGGCACCACGGATTACATGGCATGATAAGAAAATACTATTTGTGCATGCACTGTGATTACGGGGCCATTAAGATGCCCAAGAGGGGTAGTGATGCGTTCTAAGGGCCCTGGACGACATGGTGAGTATAAAGGCAGTTTGTCGTACCAAGTGATTGTGCGAAATTTGAAATAGCACCAAGTGCATGAGATTGGGGTATTGATTGGATGAGGTCTCTTTCCTGATATGGACACGAAGAATTGATTTCAGTATTGAGGGTTAAATGTTGTATACATCCATTAATTATCAGGGTCACTTCATTTGCTTAGTTTTCTTCATCCTCCTCAATGCTTTATGATCCAAACGAAGCATGATTTCCCTACCTCGTAATGCTTGATACTTTTTAAAGCGTAAAACGAGAGTATTTCTGGTGAACAATCAGATTCGTTCCGTTTTATTTGAATGGATTAGTCCTTTTTTTTCTACCAAATAGGTACTACTTCGAAAAGATGAGCAGGAGAAGCGGTACTAATCCGAAGCTGAACCTCTCGCCGACACGGCGGACGGCGAACGTTCCGAGCCCTATGCGGTTGGGTTCACCGGCTACAGATTCGCCGCCGAGCTTGTGCGTGTCGTCGGATGCTGATGGGCACCACTCGAGCAGCAGCAGCCCGATACAGCGACTCGGGTTCCAGTCAGCGGAACCCGAGTCTCGGATCTCGAGTACATTATTGGACCCGAATCCGCATTATCTACGGTTCCGGATCCAACATAGAAATACGTACCCGAGCAGACCCGATTATTCTCGGATTCGCTTGGGTCTGGTTGAGAAGCCTAAATATGAATGGGTGACTGCGGGAGAAAAAAACAAAGTCCAATTCGAAAGGGCAGAACAGGAAACGGATGAAAAGCATGCCTCTCTCTTCCATTAAAGATAGCACGACAACGAGTTATTGTTCATGTTACAAGGCTCTAGGCTTTTTGCTACACGAACCATGATAGAGACGCACTCAATAACAACCATCTACCATCATTCTTATCAGACACTGCTCCTACGCTTGGGCACATTATCATCATCTAAAATACATCTGTGCTACAAGAGAAGTGTACTGCAAGTTTGTCGGCAAGCCAACTGGTCCTTGAAACGCGAGATTTCTTCAAACACAGGGAGTCTCCTGGACTTGTGTGGTGTCCATTCCTCCAGCAAGTGCTCGCCTCCCTCGGCGAAAGCATCCTCTATGCTGGAGCTCGACTCGACCAACCGAAGCCGCGACTTGGACGCTTGGGAATGAGCTCCTCCTAGCTCGAGGAGGAGATCTTCAGCCCGGGTTCTTGACTTTGGATCCTCAGATCCAGGAAGTTTGCCCATCAGCACATCCTCCAGGATTGTACGTGCCTCCAAGTGTCGGGATTGCTCGATCAAGCATAGGCATAAGTTGCAGCCTTTGTTCACATCCGGGTCAATCAGCTGGGCTTTTCGGTAGACCACTTCTGCTGCCACGTAATTTCCCAATTGCATATAAGCCCAGCCAAGGTTTCCCTGTTTCAAGTGAGAATAGCACATAAGACTCTTTAGAACAATTGATAGATGGTTAAATTTCGATTTTACATAAAAATGTGTCACTTTTATTTAGTTACAAAATACCAAACATTTCATAAAATTCATATTTTATAAACAATTATAACTTATACTAAAATAGTTTAAATAGTTTTTCGTGTAGGATGACGTTAAAATTAAAAAAATATATATATATATAAATGAAATACATAATTCAAAAATAAAATATTTATGGGAAAAAATAAAAATAATTCTTTTAATTGAAAAATTAATATCATAAAATTATATAACAATAGATGTATTTAAATTTCTTAATTCATTCGTAATTTAATTATTATCATTATCAATACAACTTATATTAAAAAAAATAAATTATTTTTATTAAATTTTTAATATTTTATTTAAAAAGGTACGTATATATTTAAAAAATAAAAATTAAATATATTTTTACTTAATAAAATTATAAGTAAAAAATATATATTTGTATAATATTATAATTTATATATAACTAAATAATATATATTGGTGTGATATTATACAAAATATTAATTAAATATAATTTAAAATATAAGTAAATATTATATTTAATGTGTATTTGTTTTAAATTTATATAATTTAAATTAAATTAAATAGTATAAATTTTAATTTATTTTTTAATATAATTTATATTAATAGTAGAAAATATTAAATTATTATTAAAGTTAATTAAAATTTTCAATTAACTCTATTATTATAGTGGTATATTCATGTTAGCCTAATTTAAGTAAAATTAAAATTATTGTTAAAATGTTAAGTTTCAGAAAATTTTAATACTAAATTATAATATTTCAAGTATTTAATATAAAAGTAAAATTAAGTTAAAATATTTTATGCAAAATTATAATTTAACAACTATCAAACATAAAAATGAAAAAGTTAACAGGAATAAATGTAATTATATAACTGAACCTTAGAGGATAAAAATATACTTTCAGTTTTTCTTAATTCTCTTTTGGTAGAGATTGTGAATATCATTATGATTTTAATAATTTATTTTAATGGAGGCACTTTCCTTTGGTACCTACAGAGCCCAAAAATTTCTTTTTATGCCATTTTTTTCAAATCATTATGAGGAACAACTCACTCATAAATAAAATCAAAAGGAAATTCCAAATTTTTGGATGGAGGTTGAAAAGTTCCTAATAGAGCTCACAATGATAACTGAATAAGAATTGGAAATTACCAAAATTCTGGAGGTCTCTTGCTTAACAGTAACCTGAAATTTCTTCCCATGAGAGCGAGCAGTTTTTGTTGGTTTCCCATTGAAGGCCTCGCCATGGTATATCATCCAAAGCTTCTGTTTCAAAAGCTCAATCTGTTCTTCAATTCTACCACATTTCTGGCAGAAATAAAATTGTCACTCATAGTGTAATATGTAACAGTAAAAGACGTAGAATTAACAAAAGAAATAATGACTCATACTGAAGGTGTTATCATATAATTATTTAGAGGAAGTTGAATTAAATTAACAGGTATCATCATAGTACAAGCAACCCACCGAGCATGCTTAGATTATATACAATTCAAAGCTCATATGCTATGACCACTTGTTAAACACTTGCCAGTGTTCATGGATTTCAGAGGCCATAGAACTAATGATAGTAATGCAACAACATTCTCTACAATCTTTAACAATTGTTACTAGAATATAGATAAGATGCATTTATCCACCACCAGATGGATGTAAGCTGGGTATGCTTGCTGAGGATTTTAACAGTTGCAAATCTAGCATGACTGCATCCATGAAGTAATTCAAATCTAAAGCATAATGTATAGACAGTAAGATTGGCAGTAAAAGCCTTCGTGAATTAAGTAATATGATGAAACAATGGAATCAAAATAAGCACCTTGTACAAGTCAATCAATACGTTATCTAGGGATTCTTGAGCTTGTTTGGAACAACGACCCCGGAAGGAATTTATAGCCTCAATTGCTTCTTCAGCTCTATCTTGCTGCTTCATAACAATGGCCATGTCCTTTAGGGCACTATCTACTCGATCCCCTGCATTTATAGCCTTCCAGAATAGAACTATTGCTGCATCTGGGTCCTTATGAACCAGCTATATTTTCCAAAAGAGAGACAGAAAAGAAAACAAATAATAAGAACTACATAGAAAGCCACCCCATATGTAAATCTGACGCACTGATCAAACGCAAAAAAAAAAATCAACATTTTAAAAAACAGAGGACATGCGTTCCACATGATAACGTGGAGAAAGTACTTTTAATAGGTTTTCATCTGCTAGTTATCTTTTCCTACTAACTCAGCGTTAGTATGAAAGTCAACAATCTACAGGTTTGGCTAAATTGCTCGCTAATCCCAAGCTCGGGGATACCAATAACTTGAAGCCTAAATTGCGTTTCACGGCCTAATTTGGCTTGGCTTGGTTGCGAGCATTTTCTAACACGGAACGCTGCCAATTATTCAAGAACCAAGCGGCATCACACTTCATAGTAAACTGTAAAATGACAACATTTAGTTAAAGCATCATGTTTCCAGTAATGAATTTATCTCATGGATCTAATCTCGAGTATTACACTGGCAATTTTCAAAAAGTCAAATCCTATAGCCGGAAACAAAAGCAGTCGATCTCGACAGTTTCAGAATGCATTTGTTGAACAATCACCGGAGTTGTACAATGCATTTAGATTCAAATCTTTTTAAAAGTGAAGCAGGTTTCAAACAAATCCCCCACACAGGTCCTCCAGTTACCTCTAATTCAGTGAAACTAAAACCCGAAAAAAACAAATCAATAGGCTTCAGAGCACAAGAAGGAGGAACGAAACGAAAATGTATGCACAGAGAAAGGATCACAGGTTCAGGTCGCGTGCACAGGATCCGAACCTGAACGTTCTTGGCCCGGACATAAGGACTGTCCCCGGGAGGTAGCTTGTGGATGACGTGGTACGATATTTCTTGTTTATCACTCTTCCTCGGACTCATTCTCACTCTCTTTCCTTCCTTTGATCCTCTCTGCCTCTCTCTCGTCTGCGATTGAGAGCTCAACAACGATGCCTTCCCAGTACAGAGTGCATGAGTAGAACCTACCTAGGTGAAGAATTATCAATGGACAGAGAAGCAAACGTAGGAGTTGGTTTGTTCAATGGCAGTTGTCTCCTTTGAGGATGAATGTGGACTTGAAAGCGTACAGATTCATCTCTCTCTCTATTTGATGATAATAATGCGGATGCTATGGATGTACATTCAACCTTATACTTTTTCTGTGTTTTTTTGTCAAATACTTGTACGCATAAAATTCTATAAATTGCAAATCAGTCCATATTTTTACCGTATGGGGATGGCAATTCTGGGCAGTTATAACACTCAAATTTACAAATATGGACACGGCATTGATAATTCTGCCCATATCTTTTAGAAGGACGCGGCATTTTATTTTCTGCCCATATCTTTTATGTTAATCTGCCTATACCCTCACCACGAGGAATCTGAAATTTTTTGGATTTTGGTCCTCGTACCAATTTTGGTCATAATATTTTTCTCCAGCTTAAATTAGACGAAATTTGACTGAGTCACACATATCGAATAAAAGTCAATTATAAGCTTAGATAAAATGGGATTAGGAGAATTTCAATAATTCTTTCAAAGTCATAAATAGATGGAGATTTAATAAAAAAATTTAAAAAGTATTAGCGTTCTTTTTTAATTAATTTAAATAATTCATTGAATAATATTATTTTTATTTATATATAATTGAATTAAATTATAATATGATAAAATAAAATAATATCTAATAAAAATATCATATTAAATAATATACATAATTATATTTATATATGTTAAATTATATATATATATATCATATTTTATTATATATTCAAAGTAAATTATATAATGAAAACGAGTTAGTTTTACCATTAGAAAATTAATTAATATTAATTATATTGTATAATAATAACAATAAAAATAATATATCCATATGGTAAACTATATTATATATATATATATATATCATATAATTGTATTATATAACACAAATACATCATTGTTACAATAAAAATAAAGACAAATATTTGGGATAAATTATACTTATTCCAAACTTATAAACTATTATATTTTAGTGCTTCCTAAAATTGATATATTTGTATCAATTTTAACTTTTCTTAAAAAATGAATCAAGAGTTAATAAATGATAATCTAAGGTAATTTCTATGGTTATTATAATTTATATATAAATATTTTTATTCAACTTAAATTACATAAATATATATTTTTAAATGGATATTATATATAATTTTCACATAATAAAAGTAAAAACAATAATTATGTATAATTAATATGTTATTTAATTAATTTAGAATAATAATTTAAATATTTTATATAAATATAATAGAAAAATATAAAATTTAAATTATTAATAAATATTACACATAATTTGAGTTAAATAAATTATTTATATATAAATTATAAAATCGTACATATTATTTATAAATTATGATGTGTACAAAATTTTCCTGATAATTTTATTAATTGAAAACTATATATAATTTATTATTTTATATAAATTTTATCACGTCCCCTCATCCGATATCTTGGACCGAGAAGTCGATTTTAACTTGACATGTATACTAGATACTATTAAATTAGTTATATTCACCCAAGTAGAACCAACAATGCATGAGACCACAAAATAAAATTTACAAAATTTAACAAAAATTTAAAATTTTCTAAACGTATGTAATAAACCTAATATGTAAACCTCGTTTTCGAACCACAGGAAAGCCAAATTAGGAAATCGGAAAAATTTCAAAGAAAAACCATGGTAGAAACAAATCGGAATTGGTGAATGCAGGTCAAAACGGTAAATCAGAAAATTTCATGTGGCCCATAACTAACCAAAAATCATGTGAAGTAACCATAGATGAAATTGGGTGTGAGAACCGTACTTGAACCGGATTGAACCGAGATAAACTACATAGAACCGGTTCAAGCATTCATTTTTCTAAGCAGCATAAAAATTTCAATTTGAAAAATTAAAGGCACCATTGGATAGAAAATTAATTTACAAGAATTTTAAAATTTTAAAATTTTAGAAAACTGGTCGAATCGGGCCTAAATCAACCGATTTTCACTTTCGGGTTATTGAACCTGGTTGGACTAGACCAGACAACGGTTCAACCGGTCAATGGACTGCGGCTAGGTCATCGCCCAGTCAGTAGATGCGACCAATCAACGCGTGACGTGTGGCGAAGTGCACCCTGTCAACCGCCCGGTCAAAGCCTGGAAGCGCTGGCCAATTCGGAAGCGACACGTGTCACTGGTCAATAGTTAGAGGAAACGACAACCGACCAATATAAGAGTGACACGTGTCCTCGGTCAGCGGTCAAGGTTGGAGATGCCCTGTCAACCAGACCGACCAATGGGAAGCGAACACGTCGCAAAGGTGCCACGTCAGCGTCTAACTAGGATATCTGAGAAATGGTCGGCTAATCAAAGGTCGACACATGGCTAAGCCACATCAGATAGCCTCGACTAATCAAAGGTTGACACGTGGTAGTGACACTATGCACGTGCGGCGCAGTGTCATCTTTCTCCTTAGGATGATTGATAGAAAGCGATAAGAAGGGAATTGATCTCCGATGACCTGGTAAATGCTCTAATCTGGCCGCCGACAAATGAGACAGGGGCCGAGTTCTATGTCGGTCGGTAGCCTTGTTAGTTGCCGAGCTCCCTATATAAGGAGCACCCCTCCCTTCGAGTTCCTCATCCCACAACTGAGCGAATAAGAAGAGGTGCTTCATTTTTCGGCAAGACGTAAACTAGAGCTTCGATACCGACACTTTCTTCCACCTCTAAAGTTGCATTTGGTGTCTCTAGAACTGGGAGGAAGTCTTCTACCCAGCTGCACCTTCCATGTGACCCAAGGACCGCCGAAGGAACGCTAGAATGCCCAAAGAGTGACGTTGCTCCGAAGGACCCGAATTAGCGTGTTTCAGTCGAACCAAATTCCAGCCACCCCAGGCCTTTTGCAGCCAAACCAACCTTACCACGAGTCCTCCCGGTTGACCACCGAATCCCATGAAGCTTTCACGTAAGTAAACTCAGTCTTCACTTGTCGGTGCATCTTAGTCCTAGAGAGAGAAAGTGTCTGATTTTACTGACCAAATTCCCACTACTTAGGACGTGAATTGGGTGCTAGAGAGAGCAAACTTCCTAAATCCAAAGCTTCGACCACTGCACTCCCGCCGGTAAGCTTTCAAAGCTTTCTCTCTCTAAGTCTAATTTTTTGGCAAAGCTCCATTTGAGCTTGTTTTGGGGAAAAAAATGATGATTAAAAGTATAATTTGCTCGTAGGCATGTGAGGGAAAACAGTTAGTATCATGCTAGGGAGCAATTAACTAGAATTACAAGGTCAATTTGATTAATTTGGATTTCGGAGCAAAAATGAGTAATTTGGGGAAGAAATTGGGTGAATTTGAGAATTTTTGAAAATTGAAGAACTTTTGTGCAATTATTTTATAATTGAGGGACAATTGGCAATTTTGATGAAACTGGGGACCAATTATTGATTTTAAGGAAATTAGGGACAAGTTGGCAATTTTTGGGAAATTAAGGGCTAATTGGTAATTTTGGAAAAATTGGGGACTTAATCTCAATAAAGCAAAAATGTGGAATTTCAAGTTTGAAAGGGGATTTTTGTGAATTTTGAAAAAGTTAACGAGTTCATAAATGTTGGTATTTAACTAAGAGTTAATTGCCATGAGGGTAGAATTCGAGAAATAATGAAGTGACCCGGGGCTTAATGTTTATTATCCGGAATAATGTAAGTATGAGAGGAATACGTTAGCCTACACCCATGAAGTGCCTTGGGAGTACTAACAAGCTAGCTAAGGAAAGGTCAAGCCACTACATACCGAGTGAGTGGGTTTAGCATCACGTCCGGTTGGGCTGATGAGTACACTTTTCCCGAATTAAAAATGATTTCCAGGACTGCCCTCCCCTGACTGATTGAACAAGTTTAAACATTTTGGGAGATTGTCTTGATGAAAACATGAATCATGCGATAGTAGAGCTAGTACTGCTCGAGTGGGCCTAAGGCCAATGGGCACGGGCATAGGCCCGTATAAAAGTTAAGGCTTATGTGCTTGAAAATATGCTTATAATCAGATAATTGTGTGAATTAGCTATTCTGCCAATGTTGGACAGTGGAAATTGTTGGATTAGTAGCTGATGAGCCAAATCCGAGTTGTCAAATTCATTGAGCTAGTAGTTATGGAGCCAAAACTGGGTTGTCGAGTCCATTGGTTTGGTAGCACCAAATATGATGACCATAAATAATAAAAATGTTGATTGTGCCTATCATGATACGGAACCATCGAGGCACCCGATATGAGGTAGTAGTGATTCTAAGGACTGTTAGATGACTAGGGAGTATAAAGGAAGTTCATCATCCAGTATGTCGGGAAGCTCAGGGAGCTTCATGCACACTAAGACCGAGGTCGGAGGGGGAGGGGTCTCATCCCACAATTGTAAACACGGAGTATGATGTGGGTTTGAGGGTTGGGTAATTGATGTCCACTTAGACTCTTGGTAGAAATCGTGGACTTCTACCAGGGTGGACGGTAAAGGTACTCATGTACAAAAGTGGAATGGTCGGAGACTGTTCTGCGAACGTGTGAACCCTTTGTGATAAAGGGCGATTGAATTGTGTGCAAAGCCAAACTAGCACCTTAAATAAAAATATGAAATAATAATGTACGTCGATAGCTTAGCCCCTCACTAAGTTATGAAAACTCACCTCCTCCCTTACCCCTTTTAAAGGAGGCACACATGCTAAGAGGGAGAATGTCACGCCCCGACCCGGTTTGGTCGGATCCCCGTGAGCAACCCGCCACTCTTCCCAGTTTACTAAGGGTTTCCCCTCTTTTAAACCCGGGAGGAGTAAGGCATCCTTTAAAACTATACCTTTCATGGAATAACATTATGCAAAACTGAAAAATAGACATACCAGATTTTATAGTTCCTATACAGGGAAGTCTTTAAGATTGGTTTTCCCTTGGTTTCCCGTTAACCATGGCGTGTTTGTCCACGATTGGTTTTCCAAGTTGACGCGAGCTTTCTCTTGCTGGCATTCCGATCACACTTGTCATGTCGGAGGTGCGACAGTCCGGGCTTTCTATCGGGAAAGGTAGCTCTCTTCCTAAAGTACCTTCTAGGATCAAGAATTCCTACTATTATCCTTTCAGCATTGTTGAGGTCGTATAAGGGTTGTGGGGATGCTGAGAGAGCTTGGTTTGGCTAGAGGAGGACTGAATTTGGCTAATTTTAGCTAGGCTGAAATAGGGTAGCTTCAGTCTACCAGAGCTATTTCACTGTTTGACTATGTCGGCGCTTCTTCGGCGATCCTTGGATCAAATGGAGGTTGATATCAGATAGTTGACTTCCCCCGGAATCTAAAGAGCCCAACCTCTCCTTATGAGGTTAAGAAAAATGTGTTGGACCAACCTCCACCAGAACTGAAAGAGAACTTGACCTATCAAATAGAACCAGTATGAATCCTCGACCGAAGGGACAAGAATTTGAGGAATAAGAAAATTCATATGGTCAAGATTCTTTAGCAAAACGGACCTGTGCAAGAAGAGACACGAGAAACCGAAAGTGTAATGAGGGAATACTACCCTCAATTATTTAACATGTAACTATTTTGGGGACAAAACTCCTAAAAGGAGGGAAGAGTTATAAACCTCGTCCTTTGATAATAAGAAAACCGGGAAAAGAACCGGTCATTTCCAAAGAGAAAATCAAGTTGGTTTATAAATCGAAACTGATAGAGAAAGGACAAACCGGGAAATTTATGGATCCCGAGTTACCTAAAGAGTCACAAAAGTCATGATAAAGGACTTTAGGATGAATTGGAGGTGAAAACCAAACTGATTTAGGTGAACTTCACCTGAACTGGATCGAGCTAGTTTGAACCACTATTGAATCGGTTCCTAAATTCATTTTTCTTGGTGGCTTAGAAAATTCAAATTTGAAAATTGAGGCCACCATTTGATAGAGAATAAATTTAGATGAATTTACAAATTTTTAATTTTAAAAAACTTAGTCGAATGGGGCCTAAACCAGCCAGTTTAAGCATTAAACCCGATTCGGACCAGTCTGGTCTGATTAGGAACAATGTCGTCCTCTTCCTTCAGATGATAGCACTTTTCACTCGCAGAAAAATTGAGCAGCGCCAATGAAGATGAAAAGTCTCCGGCCAGGGAGTTTAAGGCAATGAATGACCACCATTAAGGAGCCAATTGGATGGCCAAGAAGTCCCTAAGCTTCCTATACAAAGACCCCCTCCTCATTCATCCTCCTCATACCTAAAAACTCCACTCTCTCCCCATTGCTCCATTTTCTGATAAAGCTCAAACTAGAGCTCCGACTTGGGCATTTTTTAGAGCCAAAGAAGGCATGGTTCTTTAGATTTGGGGAGAAGTCAGCTACACGACAGTAGCTTCCATTTACTCCGAGGATTGCTGGAGAAACGTCGGTGTGATAGAATAGTTAAGCAGCTCTGACAGATCGGAGCTGCCAAGTTTTGGCCGAGCTGAATATGACTAATTCGAGCCCTTCTTAGGCCAAACCAATCCCTCCCAACACCTCCACAACACTCATACATCTGAATTAGAGTGGAATGGAGGAACCTCGGGACAAGAGCTATTTGCCTAGATCGAAAGCTCAGACTGTCGCGCCCCCAACAAAATAGGAAGTACCAGGAACGCCAGCCAAGACAAGCTTGTGTAGAGGCAAAAAGCCAATCGAGAGAAATTCACTGCATTCACGGGTGAGTGGAATTTTTACATCATACCTGGTTGGGATGATGAGCACCTCAGATGTCACGCCCCGACCCGATTTGGTCGGATCCCCGTGAACAACCTGCCACTCTCCTGGTTTATTAAAGGGTTTCCCCTTATTATAAACTGTAAAGAGTAAGGTGTCCTTTAACCTGCACCTTTTCCTGGAATAACATAAATCAAAACTGCATATTAATTTAGATTATTCATACCTGTCTCATAGGCGTCTTAGTTGATGGTTTTTAAGGGTAGGCTTTCTGAAATCTTTTGAATAAGGAAGGGGATGAGTACAATTACTCAGTGAATGAGTTTTCAAAACTTTTTATTTTTAGGAAAAAGATAAATTTTGGAGTGTGCCAGACTCCTTTCTTTCAAAACCATTTCATTTGAAATCTCAGGTTTATCACCATTTCCATATTTAATCATGGTGTGTCATCACCCAACACACGTCCTTCATCATGAAGGTTAAACACACATTCACAGGTCAGTACGTCCATTGAACCCACTTGTGGCTTCGGAGCGACTTTATTGGCCACCCAGATAGAGTACGTCCACTTCTACCCTGAGAATGATTGAATGTTCGTGACATCCGACCCTCAATCCCGAAATCAATTCTTCGTGTCCGTATGAGGACAGAGACCTCATCTTGTCCCCACCCCAGTCTCATGCGCTTGGTGCTACTCCAAATTTCGCCCGGTCACCTGGTACGACGAACTGCCCTTATACTCACCAGGTTGTCCAGTGCCCTTAGGATGCATCACTACCCCTCTTGGGCATCTTGATGGTCTCATACTCATAGTGCATGCACAATCAATATTTTCTCATTATGCCATATAATCTGTGGTGCCACTGGTCCAATGGCCCCGACTCTCAACTCAACCCGCAATTATTTGTCTTGACTAGTTCGTCGACCTGTCATGTCGCACTACCGCTAGTTGACTGAGTATGTTGGTCCTATCTTGGTACCAGGGCCAAACAATTCCTTTATTTAAAGTTTTATGGCATATAATTCATGTTTGTTTACGAGCTCCTGCTCGTGCCAACTGGCTTTGTGCCCACTGTACGAGATTTTCAAAATCGGGCATATTAGCCTCCAAGTTCCAAAATCGAGGCCCCCCGACCTATAAGAGCTATTCGAGCTCCTATCAAGAAGGTCTCCCAAATAGTTTAAGCATTGGTACATAGTTAGGGGAGAGCACTTCTAACAAAATTATATTTTTAACTATCCATTATACCGACCAGGTATAAGGACATCTCCGCTCATAACCGATGAACGGGTTTTCAACTTCCTTCGAGGAAGTTTCATCATACCAACCGAGTATGATCTACTTACAACCGATAATAGTTTTTTCGCATGATTTTCACATCACTTCTCTAAGTTGTGATGTTTAAAATACCACTTGATAGTGGGTTTTCATTCCAGTATGCTTATCATTCTCAACTGGGTATGATATAAAATCCCACTCACAACCGGTAAATGGTTTTTAACTTTAAGTTGTACTTATCATCCCAACCGGGGTATGATGTTAGTAAACCCACTCACCTGTTAATGTCGTGAATTCCACTAGACCGGATCTTTGTATTCACGTGAGCTTGTCCTTGCTGGCGTTCCCGGTTCTTCGTGTTCCTACACGATATGAACATCTCGGTTCATTATACTTTGGCCTATTAGCCTTCATTCATTCCAAATGAATGAGAAAGTCAAACTTTCATTTATTTGCAATTAGGTCCCTAAAGTTATTTCTCTTTAACTTTAAGTCCCTAATGCCGATTTTTCCTCAAATTGAGTCCCGAAACTTTTAAAATTTATCATAGGACCACAATTTATTCCATTTCACAAAAAAGGGATTAATTTCCCAATTTTCCAATTTGTTCCCCCAACTTTTTTGCAAAATTACCTTTTTGCCCTTCCTTCACAAAAATGGTAAGTTTCACCCCAAAAATTCTAAAATTCCTCAATTGGCCCTCTAACATTTTTATCATGCCGAATTGACCCACAATTTTAGGAAATTGTACTTCTGTCCCATGAATATTCGAAAATCACCAATTTCCCCCAATTCCAACTCTTTAACACATCCAAATTTGATTTCGTCAAATTAACTGATCAAACACCTCTTATTGTTGAAATTGAAGTTGAAATTAAGTTTCTCCATGTTGATGCAATTCCATAGAACTTTGAATCACGAGTTTTATGCCAGAACGAGCTCAAATGGAGCTTCGCTGGAAAACAGACTATAGAGAGAGAAAACTTCGATTAGTCACCGGTGAGGGCACAACAGTCCGAGCTTTCGATCTGGGCAGATAGCTCTCGTCCTGAGGTCATCCTAGAATCAAGAATCACATCAATATATGCCAAATTGGATTAGAATTTCTTCATTGAAATTCGCCCGACTCTTTCTTTAACACCGATTGGAAATTGTAAAGGGGAGCCGAATTGGGTTACCTTTCAGTCCTAATTCGGTCGTGGAAGGGCTGAGGATGTGTTGGGAGGGCTTGAAATGGCTTACTTCAACTTAGCTGAAACAGGGCAGCTTCGGTCCGTCGGAGTTGCTTCATTGTTTCATCACGCCGACATTTCTTCGGCAACCCTCGGAGCAAACAGAGACTACAGGCGTGTAGCTAACTTTCTCTCCGGTTCTAAAGAACCCGACCTCGCCTTGTTTGGCTCAGAAAAGACCCTATATCGGAGCTTTGGTTCGAGCTTTGTCGAAAAACTAAGCAACTGAGAGAGAGTGAGCTTTTCAGGTGTGAAGAGGACGAATGGAGAGGGGCTTTTTATATAGGGAGCTCGGGGACCCGTTAGCCATCCATTTGGCACCGGTATGACAGGCATCGAAGATCTGAAATGTACCGAACGGAAGCATTTCTTCTTCGTTGACGCTGCTTCGATTTTCTAGCGAGTGAATAGTGTTGTCATCCTAAGGAAGATGATGACACTATTCCAAACCGGGTTCGAAGCTTAAACCGACCGGTTCACCCCTCATTCGACCGAGTTTTTCAAATCTAAAAATTTGTAAATTCATCTAAATTTATTTTCTATCGAATGTGGCCTGAAATCTCAAATTTGAATTATTTAAGCCACCTAGAAAAATGAATTTAGGATCCAATTCAATAGTAGTTCAAACCGGTTAGGATCCAGTTCACCTAAACTGGTTTGGTTTTCATCCACAATTCCTTCACAAGTCCATTTCCATGTCTTTTGTGACTCCTTGGGTCACTTAGTCCATAAAATTCCCTGTTTACCATCTCTTTATTGATTCTAGTTCATAAACCGACTCAGTCCTTAAAACGGTTAAATCCGGTTCACCCGAACTGATCTGGTTTTTCTCTGCCACTTTGTTCTAAGGTTCCTTCCCTTTCACAAATGATCAGGTTTGTGAACCAGTTTGGTTTTCTCACTCGGTTTGATCGATTATTTTCCCAGTTTTTCCTTAGATTAAAAGGGCGGGGTTTACATCGGAAATGAAAACCCACTACTAAGTGGAATTTTAAACAGCACACCTAGATGGAGTGATGTGGAAATTACGCGGAAAAACTACTTACTATTTGTAAGTAGATCATGCCTAGTTGGTATGATGAACTTCCTAGAAGGAAGTAGAAAACCCGTTCATCGATTATGAGCGGAGATGTCCTCATACCCAGTTGGTGTGATGGATAGCTGAAATATTATTTTTGTCGGAAGTGCTCTTCCTTGACTGTGTGCCACTGCTTAAACTTTTTGGGTGACCTTATTGATGGGAGCTCAAATAGCTTATATTGTTTGGAGGCCTCAGTTTTGGAACTTGGGGGGTAATATGCTCAACTTTGAAAATCTTGTACAGTCGGCCAAAGGCCAGTTGGCACGAGTAGAAGAGTTTAAGCCATGAAAATTTTAAATGAATGATGTGTTTGGCCATGGTACCAAGTTAAGACCGACATACTCGATGGACTAGTTGCAATGCGACAAGATAGGTCGACGGACTAGTCGAGACAAACAACTACAAGTCGAGTTGAGAGTCGGGGCCATTGGACCAGTGGCACTAATGATTAAATGGTTTATGAGAAAAACTATTGTTTTGTGCATGCATTGAGGTACAGGATCTTCAAGATGCCCAAGATGGGTAGTGATGCATCCTAGGGGCTACTAGACGACATGGTGGAGATAAGGGCAGAATGTCATGCTAGTAGTCAGGGAAGCTCAATGTAGCTTCATGCGCATGAGACTAGGGTGGGGTTAGGATGAGGTCTTTGTCCTCATACGAACACAGAGTTTCTTTACGTGATTTAGGGTCAGATACCGCGTACATCCACTCATTCTCAGGGTAGAAGTGGACGGGCTTCAATCTAGGTGGTCGGTAAAGTCGCTCTGACGCCACAAGTGGGTGCAATGGACATGCTGCCCTACGAATGTGTGATCCCTTCACGATGAAGGGCGTGTGTTGGTTGATAAACACACCATTTTGGTTAATGATGAGAAATGGCTATGAAAACTAAGATTTTGAGGATAAAATGTTTTAAAGAAAATAAGGAGTATAGCACACTCCAAATCAAACTATTTTCTGAAAGTCAAATTTTAAAACACCCATTCATTGAGTCATTGAACTCACCCCTCCTTTATAACCCTTATTAGGTAACCAAGGGAAAGCCTACCCAATGACCTCAAGTTAACCACACACGTAAGACAAGTATGATAAGTTTAAATTTCATGCAGTTTTTTTTAATGTTATTCCACAAAAGGTACATGTTTAAAGGACGCCTTACTCCTAACAGTTTAAAAGAAGGGTAAACCCTTAATAAATTGGGAGAGTGGTGGGTTGATCACGGGGATCTAACCAAACCAGGTCGGAGCATTACAATTTCAATGATAAAGAGAATAACTAGACACATGAAAGATTTGGCATTTTGGAACTCCTAATCCTAAAGACCTGGGTTAGAACTCCAAGAGGAAGAATCTTGCCTTAAGCAGAGGGAGAAATAAACCTAAAAATGTACCTTTTGAATAGTGGATAAGGCTCGTCTAGTAATGATAAACTATGTGGAAGGAGTAAATAGTGGAAAGGAAAAGAAGTTCCTTAGGTGTGTGTTTAAAAGGGGCTAAGTGAAAGAACAAACGAAATGTTAGCATGTGAAGCAAACCCCAAGTGGACATCAAGGGATATTATTCCCAAGGAAAATGATGTTAATTTAGTTTTGGGGACAAAACTCACAAAGGAGGGGAGAGTTGTAAACCCCATCCCTTAAAGACAAGGAAAGCAGGGAAAGAACCGGCCAACTCGGGTGAGAAAATTGAACCGGTTCCCAAACCCCAACCATTAGTGAAGGGCAAAACGGGAAATTTACAAATCTCGAGTGACCTAAAGAGTCATAAAAGTCATGGAAAAGGACTTTAGGACAATTTGGGAAAAAAAACTAGACCGATTCAGGTGAACTAGATCCAAAACGGATTGAACCAGTTTGAACTATCATTTAACCGAATGCTAAATTCATTTTTCTAGGTGGCATAGAAAATTGAAATTGGAGAATTGAGGCCACCATTGGATAGAGAATGAATTTAGAAAATTTTAATTTTGAAAAACTCGGTCGAATCGAACTTGAACCATCCGGTTTAAGGATTCAACTCAGTTCGGACCGGTACGGTCCAGTTGGGAACAATGTTGTCTTCTTCCTTCAGATGACAGCACTGTTCACTCGCCAAAAAATCGAGCAACGCCATTGAAGATGAGAAGTCTCTGGCCAGGGAGTTTCAGGCAATGAATAACCGCCATAAAGGTGCCAATCGGACGGCCAAGAAGTCCGTGAGCTTCCTATAAAAAGAGCTCCTCCTCATTCATCCTCCTCACACTTTCCAATTTGGTCCCTCAATTTTTCCAAAATTACCCTCACACTTTCCAATTTTGCCCTTCCTTTACAAAAATGGTAACTTTTGCCCCAAAAATTCTAAAATTTCTCAATTGGCCCTCTAATATTCTTATCATGACCATTTGACCCTCAATTTTAGAAAATTACATTTTGATCCTTCGAATTTTTGAAAATCCCTATTTTCCCCAATTTCAACTCTTTAACACAACTGAATTTGATTTCATCAAATTGACCAATCAAACACCACAAATTGTTGAAATTGAAGTTGAAATCGAGTTTCTACATGTTCACACGATTCCATATAACTTTGAATCACAAGTTTTAACGCTGGAACGAGCTCAAACGAAGCTTGGCCGGAAAATAAACTGTAGAGAGAGAGAGAGCTTTGATTTCTCACCAGACTGTAGAGAAAATAGATTGGCCGGAAATGATGTTTGAGATTTCTATCTGGATAGGTAGCTCTATTCCAGAGATTCTTCCTAGGATCAAGAATGACATCAATTGATGTCGAATTGGATTAGAATTACATCATTGAAAATCGGCCAACTCTCTCTCTAACACCAATAAAAAATTGTAAAGGAGAGCGGAATTAGCTTACCTTTCGGTCCTAATTCGGCTGTGGAAGGGCTGAGGAGGTGTCGGGAGAGCTTGGTTTGGCTTGAGGAGAGCTTGAATTGGTTGATTTCAACTCAGCCAAAATAGGGTAGCTTCAATCCATCGGAGCTGTTTCAATGTTCGATCATGCTAATGCTTCTCCGGTGACTCTCGGAGCGAACGGATGTCACCACCGTGTAGTTGACTCCTCCGCAGTTCTAATGAACCCGACCACACCTTCTTTGGCTTAGAATTGACCCTATACAGGAGATTTGGTTTGAGCTTCACCGAAAAACTAAGCAACTAAGAGAGAGTGAGCTTTTAAGGTGTGGAGAGGACAAATGGAGAGGGGCTCTTTATATAGAGAGCTCGGGGACTCGTTGGTCGTCCATTTGGCATAGTTATGACAGGCATTGAAGACCTGAAACATACCAAACAGAAGCATTTCTTCTTTGCAGGCACTCCTTCGATTTTCCAGTGAGTGAACAGTGCACAGTCATCCTGAGGAAGAAGATGACACTATTCCGAACTAGACCGAACTGGGTTCAAAGCTTAAACTGGTCGGTTCACCCCCCATTCGACCGAGTTTTTCAAATCTAAAAATTTATAAATTCATTTTCTATCTAATGGTGATCTCAAATCTCAAAATTTGAAAATTTTAAGCCACCTAAAATAATGAATTTAGCATCCGGTTCAACAGTGATTCAAACCGATTCAATTTGGTTCAGATTTGGATCACCGGAACCGATTTGGTTTTCATCTCCAATTCATTCTCTAGTCCATTTTCATGACTTCTATGAACCTTAGGTCACTTAGGATCCATAAAATTCCCAGTTTACCATCTCTTAATCGATTCCATTTCATAAACTAGCTCGGTTCTTAAATCGGTTTAATCCGGTTCGGGCTTGGTTCTCCCGAACCGACTTGGTTTTTCTCTCCCACTTTGTCCTAAGGTTCTTCCCTAAGGTTTATAATCTTTTTGTATCACAAGGGATCCATAAACGTCTCGACTAACACATTCTCTATCGGTTCCGGTTCATGAACCAACTTGGTTCATAAATTGGTTCTATTCGGTTCAGACCCGGTCCTCTTGAATCGCTTTAGTTTTTCTTCCTCGTTTTGTCCTAAGGTTCTTTTTCCAAGATTTTTGAACCATTTTGAGTCATATGGAAGTTGTAAATTGTCAATTTGCCCCGTTTCCAAATAATCAAGCTTGTAGACCGTCTCGGTTTAAAATTCAAAACTGACCGGTTCTTTCCCCGGTTTTCTCATTATCAAAGGATGGGGTTTACACATCGAGCCAAGCTGAGTTGTCAAGCTTGTTGGGCTTAATCATTGCTCTACCGAAGCCAGGTCTTCGAACTTGTTGGGCTAGTACTCGTGGTGGATCGAAGCCATGCCGACATACCATTATGCTAGAGGGCCAAACATAATGGCTATAATTCAAAAGATTGTTAATTGTGCAAGCACCGTGATGTTTGGGCTATTAGGACACTTGGCATGAGGTAGTGATGGAGCCCAAGGACTGTTGGATGACCCAGGAAGCATATGGGTGGTTTCGTCATTCAATAGGTCAAGAAGCCAAGGAGCTTCATGTGCATGGAGATTGAGGAGTAGGGGAAATGAGGTCTCGTCCCACTGAGTGGACATGGTGAAGTAATTGGGGGTTTGATGTGTCGGACTATTGATGTTCACTCAAACCTCGAGTAGAGGCACTATCCCTCTATCAAGAAAGGCACTCCAGTCCATAAGTGGCATGGTCGGGGACCATTCTACGAATGTGTGATCCCTTCTATGATAGGAGGGAGGTTGTTGATTTGAGAATACTCAAGAGGAAACTATTAAATTATCAAATATTTGAAATTGCCAAATTGAGCCTTCATAAAAGAGTTTTCTCCCACTCACTAAGTTGTCGAACTCATCCCCTCCTTCTAAACATTTTCAGGAAGGAATGCAACTGCACTAGCTTTTCTTGTCCAAACCCCAAACCAGGTACACAACTTTAAAAGTTTCAGTTTTACATAATGTTGTCCAGGGAAAACATGGCAGGTAATATGCCTGACTCTTTCGACCTCCCTAAGGAGCCCCTTTGAGACTTGAGAGAGTGGTGGGTTGTTAACCTAATCTTGACCCAACCCGATCAGGGCGTGATAACTTTGGTGGTATCATAGCCTATGTTTTCTCGGACACATTATCAAAAATTCATAACCTAAATATTAATTGAAGAAAACTTTAACCCAGCTATGGCACCCAAACGAGGAGTCAAGAGAAGGAGGGCAGCAACTGCTGATTCCACCAGAAACCCCATCCCGGAGACGAAATTCCCAAGAGCTACCTCGGCCCTGCAGGGCATCATCTCTGAACACCAACGACTGTATGAAGAATTCATCAAGGTGTTCGAGGAACCCCACCTTAGCGACAAACTCCACCTGGACTCCAAGTCCCAGACCCACCAGGAGGAGGTATAATCCCAACACCCTTCTAGACCTATTCCATCCCTCTTCGACATCCTCAGATATTTGAAGACGCTCTGACAATTGGGGTGTAAGCCCTTCTATGGGGAGAAGGAGGCCGGGGGCGCCATGGACAGGTTGGCGAGCCTTAAAAAGTTTATGGGTATCATCAGGATACACCTAGAGGAGATGGTTATGATAGATGAATTCTTCTTAGAGTCCAGTGCGAAAAAGATGGTGGGACAATGCTAGAGGCCTCTTCCCAACCCCACCTACATGGGAAGAGTTTGAAAGAAAATACTCGGAAGAGTACCTAGCCCCCACCTCATCAACAAAAAGAAGGTGGAATTCTTCCAACTCTGCTTGGGAGCCCGCACGGTCTTGAAATATGAGACCAAGTTCAACGAGCTGCGACCCTTCACCCCCGTCCTAGCGGGACTAGCCAACCTCTACCAGAAGTTTATTGACGGTCTCAATATGGATATAAGAGATTGAATGGGGTTTTTGGGATGCCCCAATGACCTAGCCACCATAGCAGTTAGTCCAAATGAGGCGTCGTTAGATGGAAATGGGGGGACGTAAGGAGGATAGGGGACAAGGCAGGGAGATGGACGCACTCCCTCCAAAGAGAAGCCCCTATTGCCCCCAGTGCCAAAGAAACCATGAGGGAGCGTGTATAACATGCTACGAGTGCGGACAGTTCGGACACTACATTAGGAGTCGCCCGAGGGCACAGGAAAATGCACCACAACGTGCTCTGCCACCACCACCCAGAAACCAGAGGCCAAACAATGGGGGACGAGAAGCAACCACAAGAATTCCCGCCAGGGTCTACCATCTAACCCGGGAAGAAACCCAGAAGGACCCCAACATGGTAGTTGGTACGTCCCAACTCTCCTCCTCGTAAATCGAGTCTGTAGCCAGAGTCCTGTATTCCCTTTTCGAAATTGATAAAATGCATTCCCTAAAAATTTTTGTTAATTTCCACTCAGGCTTCGTCCAAGTATTTGGAAAGGAAACATACGCCCTCTTTAACTCAGGGGCAGAATGATCTTTCCTCAAGGAAACCCTAGTCTCGAAACTTCCAAAAGAAACCTCCCCTCTCCGGCCACCCTTCACATCCTCACCCCACTATGCGAAACCATAGAAAGACATGCGTACGTTAAGGCTTGCGAAGTATGAGGTGGAAGGACAACCCTTGAATTTGACCTAATTCCTCTTCCGCTACAAGAAGTAGAAGTCATTTTGGGGATGGATTGGCTAAGCGCGCATCAAGCCCAAGTAGACTGTGGGAAAAAGAGGATAACCTTCCATGCCCCTAGAAAGGAAGAAGCTATATTTGAAGGGTACAGAGGAAGAACTGGAATATACCTGGTGTCCTGTATGGAAGCCCAAAACTTACTACGAAAAGGATGTAAGGCATTCCTCGCCCATGTCACTTGCAAGGACTTGCCAAGAAGTGTCTAGAAGAGATTCCAGTGGTGAACTGTTACCTAGATGTCTTCCCAAAGGAATTACCTAACCTAACCCCGGATCATCAACTAGAATTCATAATTGAGGTAGTGTCAGTCACTTTCCCTATATCCAAAGCACCCTACCATATGGCACCCACAAAACTCAAGGAGTTGAAAGACCAATTAGACGAACTTTTAGAGAAAGGATTCATACACCTAAGTCAGTCCTCGTGGGGTGCACCAGTGTTATTTGTCAAGAAGAAAGGCGGAAGTATGCGGCTCTGCATTGATTACGAAAAATTGAACTAGGTAACGATAAAAAATGAATGAGAAAACCCAACTTTACATATATTTGCAATTAGGTCTCTAAAGTTATTTTTCTTTAACTTTAAGTCCCTATTGTCGGGTTTTTCCTAAATTCGAGTCCTGAAACATTTTAAAATTTATCTTAGGGCCTCAAATCATTTGATTTCACACAAAGGGGTTTAATTTCCTAAATTTCCAATTTGGTCCTTCAATTTTCCCAAAATTACCATTTTGCCCCTTCTTTAGAAAAATGGTAAAATTTGTCCCAAAAATTCCAAAATTTCTCAATTGGCCCTCTAATATTCTTATCATGACCAATTGACCCTCAATTTTAGAAAATTACATTTTGGTCCTTTGAATTTTTAACAATCTCCAAATTTTCCCCCAATTTCAACTCTTCTACACTACCGAATTTGATTTCATCAAATTGATCGATCAAACACCTCTAATTGTTAAAATTGGAGTTGAAATTGAGTTCCTACATGTTCATATGATTCTAAGGAACTTTTAATGATAGATTTTAACGCTGGAACGAGCTCAAACGGAGCTTCGCCAGAAAACAGACTATAGAGAGAGAAAGCTTCGTTTTCTCACCGGTGAGTGCACGGCGATCGGAGCTCTCTATCTGGGTAGGTAGCTCTCCTCTAGAGGTTCTTCCTAAGATCAAGAATGACATCAATTGATATTGAATTGGATTAGAATTTCTTGATTGAAATTCAGTCGACTCTCTCTATAACAACGATTTGAAATTATAAAAGGAAGCCGAATTGGCTTACCTTACGGTCCTAATTCGGCCGTGGAAGGGCTGGGGTGGCGGCGGGAGAGCTTGGTTTGGCCTGAGGAGGGCTCGAATTGGCCGATTTCAACTCGGCCGAAATAGGGCAGCTTCGGTCCGCCGGAGCTGCTTCACTATTTGATCACGCCGACGCTTCTTCGGGGACTCTCGGGACGAACGGATGCTACCACCGTGTAGCTAACTTCTCCCCGATTCTAATGAACTTGACCTTGCCTTCTTTGGCTTAGAATTGACCCTATATCGGAGCTCTGGTTCGAGCTTTGCTGGAAAACTAAGCAACCGAGAGAAAGAGAGCTTTTCAGGTGTGGAGAAGACGAATGGAGAGGGGCTTTTTATATAGGGAGCTTGGGGACCCATTGGCCGTCCATTTGGCACTGTTATGACAGGAATTGATGACCTGAAATGTACCAAATGGAGGCATTTCTTCTTCGCCAGTGTTTCTTCAGTTTCTCGACGAGTGAACAGTGTTGTCATTATGAGGAAGAAGATAACACTGTTCCGAACCGGACCGGACCGGGATCAAAGCTTAAACCAACCGGTTCACCCCTCATTCGACCGAGTTTTTCAAATCTAAAAATTTCTAAATTCATTCTCTATCCAATGGTGGCCTCAAATCTCCAATTTAAATTATTTAAGCCACCTAGAAAATGAATTTAGGATTCGGTTCATTAGTGGTTCAAACCAATCCAAATTGGTTCGGATCCGGTTCACCTTAACCGGTTTGGTTTTCATCCCCAATTTCTTCACAAGTCTATTTCCATGTCTTTTGTGGCTCCTTGGGTCACTTAGGGTCCATAAGATTCCTGATTTACCATCTCTTTATCAATTCTAGTTCATAAATCGACTTGGTTCTTAAACTAGTTTGATCCAGTTCGGGTCTAGTTCACCCGAACCGATTTGGTTTTTCTCTCCCACTTGGTTCCAAGGTTTCTTCCTAAGGTTTATAAATTTCTTTGGGGCACAAGGGAGTTGAACTTCTCTGATTTGCCCGTTCTCTATCAATTCTGGTTCATGAACCAACTTGGTTCATAAACCGGTTCTATCCAGTTCGGACCAGGTTCTCTTAAACTGCTTTGGCCTTTCTTCCTCATATCATCCTACGATTCTTTTCACAAGTTTATAATTATTTTTTAGTCACATGGGAGTTAGAAATTTTTGAATTCACTCATCCCCAATTAGTTGGGTTTGCAGGCCAATTCGGTTTAAAGATCATATTGGCAAGTTCTTTCCCAGTTTTTCTCATTACTAAAGGACGAGGTTTACACTAGTAGTACGACCCTACCTAGTGGATCAAATACAGGCTCTACAAAAGGAAGATGAGGAACTCCGTCCCCATTGGGAGCGAAATAAGGATAGCTCAGTACCAGACATCGCAGTTAGGAGTGATAGGGTAATGACCTTCAAACGGAGGGTCTGGGTATGAAATAACCGGGAATTAGAAAGGGGGTTACTAGAAGAAGCCCATGACTCGATGTACGCTATGCGTACGGGTAGTACAAAAGTGTATCACACCCTAAAACAAAGATATTGGTGGAAGGGGATGAAGAGGGACATCGTAGAGTACATGGCCAAATGCCTATCATGTTAGCAAATTAAGGCCGAACATTAGAAACCCTCCAAATAGTTGCAGCTTCTCTCGATTCCAAAGTGGAAATGGGAGCACATCACCATGGATTTTGTGACCGAGCTGGCCGCAACAAGAAGGGGCTGGGATGCCATATGGGTTATCGTGGATTGACTGACCAAGTACTCACATTTCCTACCCATCCGGGTGATAGACCCGATAAAGAAGCTCGCCGCCCTATATGTGGGGGAAATCGTACGACTCCACGGAGTCCCAGTAAGCATACTATCAAACCGAGACCCAAGGTTCACCTCTCGATTCTAGCCTAGCTTGTAATTAGCACTAGGGATCCGACTCCACATGAGCACAAATTTTCACCATCAAATAGATGGGCCATCTGAATGGACTATCCATACTTTAGAGGACATGCTACGAGCATGCATTTTGACAATGAAACGGAATTGGGAGGACCACTTGTGCCTCATGGAATTCATGTATAACAATAGCTACCAGACCAGCATTCAGATGGCGCCCTACGAGGCACTCTACAGATGACCTTGTCGCACACCCTTTTTTTGGGAGGAAGTAGGAGAAAGAAAACTTGAGAGAGTTGAGTTGATAAAGGACGCATCGAAGAAGATCCGGATCATAAGGAGCCAACTTAAGGCTGCCCAAGATAGGTAGAAAAGTTATGCCAACAACCGGAGGAAGGACCTGGAATTTGAGGTTGGGGATAGAGTATTCCTAAAGGAATCACCTTGGAAAGGGATACTTAGGTTTTAACAAAGAGTGAAGTTGAAACCCTGGTACATTGGCCCATACACCGTCATTCGAAGGGTCGGACCTGTAGCCTACCAATTGGAGTTGCCTCCAGACCTATAGATGATCCATGACGTCTTCCATATATCCCTACTACGAAAGTACGAGCCCAACCCCAGCCACGTGCTAGATAAGCCACCACCAAAAATCAAGGAAGACATGACTTACAAAGTAGAACCCGTACGAATCCTCGATCGGCGTGAGAAGAACCTCCGGAACAAGAATATTCCCATGGTGAGGATATTCTGTCAAAATGGCCAAATAGAGGACGAGACATGGGAGGTCGAGTCAACGATAAGGGATAGATATTTGCAGTTATTTCATAGGTAACAATTTTGAGGATAAAACTCCTAAAAAGATGGAAGAGTTGTAAAACCCATCCCTTGGAATTAAAGAAAACTAGGGAAAAGGACCGTTATAGGTTTATAAATGAAGAAACAAGTAGTTTAATAAATGAAAAATAACTAACGTGGGGAAATGGAAAATCGCAAGTGACCAAAAATTCACAAAAACGACAAGGAAGAACCAGGAAGTGGAATTGAGGATAGAACCAAATCGGTTCGGGGTGAACTGAACCTGAACCGAACTGAATCGACATGAACAATAGTGAACCAGTTCACAAATTCATTTTTCTAGGTGGCTTAAAAATGTCAATTTGAAAAATTGAAACCACCAGTAGATAGAAAATGTATTTAGAAATTTTTAAATTTTAGAAAAATGATTTAACCGAGTCCAACGGTCAATAGACAGTTAGCGCCATGTCAGTTGCCATGCAGACATGGGCAGTCAATGGAAGGCTGGCACGTGTCCGGTTAACGGATAGCTAGTGCCCCATTAGCACTCCATGCAAACACAGTCAACTAATGAGAGGCTGCCACGTTTCTGATCGATAGGTCAACGGCTGACGCGGCAGCCGAGCTGGAACTCCACGTCAAAAAAACTAACCAATCATAGCATGCCACATGGCACAACAACCACGTCATCATCTTCAACCTTCAGACACTGATAGAAAAGAGAGAGAGAGAGAGTCGTTAGAAAATATGGAGTCTCTAGTGAATCGAAAAATGCTCTAGTCAGGTCACGGATGGCCGAGTCGGAATTCAAGTCTTACGCCGGCGGGTAGCCTGAACAACTGTCAAGCCCCTTAAATAAAGAGCACCACCTCATTCATTGTCAGCATCCCAAAATCGAGCGAAGAAGAAGAAGAGTGAGCTTTCCGACGAGCTACAAACCAGAGCTCCAACGACATGCAAAATCTCCACCAAAGGAGCTCCGAAGGGTGGCATTGGAACTGAGGATGAGTTCTCTAGCTCTAGACCATCCCGGAACAGCAAGAGGACGCTTAGGGAAGTACACAGAGAATCGCACAATGAAGCTTCTCGGGAGCTCAAAGCAGCGAGCTCCTGCCCACATTGACCACCTCTAACTGCCTAAGACCCTCCACAACACCCCTACAGGCCTTGATAAGCTCAATTTTTCCTCTCCTCATCGAAAAATCTAAATTTCAGAGCTGCACCACTCGAAACTTCTATCTTCAAATTCCTGCAGGACAACAACAAATTGTAGTAGGATTTAGTCCTGCTAGATCCCCCTCGACTAGCTCTAGCTGCCCCCACCTCAAGCTTTCTCTCTCTATTGTTAATTTTTTTGGTGAAGCTCCGATAAGGTGTAAAACTCGACCAAATTCAGAAATTTGAAGTGTAGGATGATTGAGGGGACCTAGAGAAGGCGAATATAAGTAAGAATTAAAGAAATTAAGGACTTACAGGCCACCAATTGGATTAGGTAAGATTCGAAGTTCCACATGCTTAAATTAGGGAAGAAGATGAAGGGCGATTTGTGGACTTTGGGGGACTTTTGTGCAATTTTAAAAAATTGGAGGGCCGAACTACAATTTCATGAAATTGAGGGCGTTTTCATGAAATCCGCCCCAATTGAGTGTCAATTGGGCAATTTGGACAAATTTGGAGCAAATTGGAAATTTTGAAAATTTGGGGGACCAAATTGCAATTTTTGGAAATTAAGGACTAAAAGGAAAATTTGGTAAATTAAGGGCCAATTGTGGAAATTGAAAGAGTTAAGAACCCAAAAAGAATAATTGGTAGCCCAAGGGACCTAATAGAGACTAAAGAGATATTAGGGACCTTGTGCAATTTAAGTAAAGTACTGGGCCCTAGGTGCAAATATAAGAATAGGTGTGACCTCTCCCTAATACGAACACTCGTACCCTGCAGGGACGGATTACTAAAGCACCGACCCCCTGAAGTGCACCAAGGAGGGAGAATCCGTTGGCGTGACCCCACCAAGATTATCGGGTGAGTGGGAACTACTATAACGTCCATTCTGGTTGGAATGACGGTTCAGCTTTAAAAACTATTTTCTTTGAATTAGCATCCCCCGACTTGGTGATTCTTCTTAAAATATTTGGGAGCTAATTTCGGGCTTAGGCTTGAGATGCTAGTGGGCCCAAGGCCAATGGATACGAGCATTGACCCGTCCAAAATAGACATGTGATATATGATGCTAAAAGACCTGAATAATGGGAACTTTACGTGATGCCCATCGAGCCAAGCTGAGTTGTGAAGCTTGTTGGGCTTAACCGCTGCTTTGCCGAAGCCAGGTCTTCAAACCTATTGGGCCAATATGCGTGATTGGTCAAAGCCAAGCCAACAAACCGTTGTGCTAGAGGGCCAAAGATGGCTATAATTCAAAAGATTGTTAACTGTGCATGCACCATGATGTTCAGACCATCAGGATACCTGGTATGAAGTAGTGATGGATCCCAAGGATGGCTAGACAACCAAGGGAGCATAAGGGCGGTTTCGTCGTTTAGTAGGTCGTGAAGCTAAGGAGCTTCCTATGCTTGGAGACCGAGGCAGTAAGGGAAATGAGGTCTCATCTTATTGAGCAGATATGGTGAAGTAATTGGGAGTTTAATGTGTCGGACTATTGATGTCCACTCAAACCCCAGGTAGAGGCAATATCCCTCTATCAGGGTGGATGGTAAAGGCGTTTCGGTCCACAAGTGGCACAGTCAAGGATTGTTCTGCGAATGTGTGATCTCTTCTATGATATGAGTACGGTTGTTGATTTGAGAATACTCAAGAGGAAACTGTTAAATTATTAAACATTTGAAATTGCCAAATTGAACCTTCATAAAAGAGTTTTTACCCACTCACTGAGTTGTTGAACTCACCCCTCTCTCTAAACATTTTCAGGAAGTAACGCAAATGCACTAGCTTTTCCTCCCCAAACCCCAAACCCGGTACACAACTTTAAAAGTTTCAATTTTGCGTAATGCTGTCCATGGAAAACATGGCAGGTAATATGCCTGAATCTCTCGACCTCCCTGAGGAGCCCCTTTGAGACTTGAGAGAGTAGCATGTTGTTCACCTAATCCTGAACCAACCAAGTCGGGGCGTGTCAACTTTGGTGGTATCAAAGCCTATGTTTTCCCGGACAAGTTATCAAGACTTCATAACCTAAATACTAATTGAAGAAAACTTTAACCCAGCTATGGCACCCAAACGAGGAGTCAAGAGAATGAGGGTGGCAACTGATGGCTTCATCTAAATTCATTCTCTATCTAATGGTGGCTTCAATTCCCCAATTTGATCATTTTAAATGACCAAGAAAAATGTATTTAGAAATTGGTTCGAGTATGGTTTAAATCGGTTCAATTCAGTTCACCCTGAAATGGTCTAGTTTTCTCTTCTCAATTATCCCAAGGTTCTTTTCCATGATTTTTATGACTCTTTGAGTCACTTAGAATTTGTCAATTTCCCATTTTACCCTTTCCTTACCGGTTTGGGTTTGTTAACTGGCTCGGTTATCTCTTTTGAATTGACTGGTTCTTTTCCTAGTTTTTCTTATCCTTGGTTTACACAACGGCATTGTGCGAGCTCCCCCACTCTTCTCCAATGGCCCTCGGGCTAAAGGAAGGGTGCAAATAGGTAGAGGGCTTCCTCTCGATTCTAGGGTACCAAATGTGGTTTCAGACGTTGAGAAAAAGTCCACTGTCAGAGCTCTAGTCTGTTGCTCACCGGGAACTAGGACACTTCACCTTCTTCGCTCGATTTTGGAATGTTGAGAACAAATGGAGGGGTGCTCTTTACATAGGGAGCTCAGGAACTGACCAGGCTACCAGCCGGCGTATGACTCAACCTTCAACTCAGCCGCTGACGGTCATACCAGAGCTCTTCTCGGGTCATCGGACGAAGCGCCCTTCCTCTTCTCTCTCCTTTCTATGAGCTAACTGAGGTTGAAGATGATGACGTGGTGGGAGTGCCACATGGAACGCTGAGATTAGCTATTTTTTCTAATATGGTGTTCTAACTTAGTCACCACGTAAGTCATTGACTGGTTGACCGAACACGTAGTAGCCTCCATTTGCTACTCATGCCTACGTGGCAAGCTAACTGGTCGTTGATCGTTGACCGGACACGTGGCAGCCTCCCATTGGCTGCTCGTATCTATGTGGCTACTGATTGGGTGTCGTTGACCGTTGACTAGTTGGACCATTGACCAGTCTGGTTCGTTAACCGGTTGGACGTTTACCGGTAAACGGTTTAACCATGTTCGGTAACTCGAATTCAAAAATCAATCGGTTCAGGCCCGATTCGGCTGGTTTTCTAAAATTTAAAAATTTCTAAATTAATCTAAATTTATTTTCTATCTAATGGTGGTCTCAATTTTCCAAATTGATATTTTTAGGCCATCTAGAAAAATGAATTGTTGAATCGATTCACTATGGTTCAATCTGGTTCAGTCTGATTCATGTTTGGTTCACCTTGAACTGGTTTGGTTCTCCTATCCAATTCACTTCATGGTTCTTCTCCATGATTTTTGTTCTAAGTGGCATGATTTTGTGCTTACCCCATGATTACTTCCTTGCTTAGTCCCTATTTATTTCGCCCTTGAGGGGCTTCTCCTCTCTTCTGACGTCTACCTACCCCGTGGGACTTACACTAATTTCCCAAAGTTACCCATTTTTTTCCAAAAGTACGGTCCTGGACCCCGTTCTTCTATGGCTTGGAGTAGGTTTCCCCCTTTATCCTCAATCGCTCCTTTATGTCATTTTCCTTTCTTATTTATCGGGCCCATCCACTCCCTTACTTGATTTAGTCATGATTGGATAGACAACTTTTCTTTCCCTGAGTCGTACCCCTTTTTGGGGGATCGAGGCCCACATGCCCCTAGTGGTTGGACATGTTCCATACATCTGCTCGCCTTCTGGAACCTCTCTCCTGCAATCCTCTAATTTATTTGGAATCTTGAGCTATCCCATTCATTATAACTTGGTAGTGTTTCTTCACTACCTTGGGGGCCATCTAGTTATCTAATGCATACATCCATGGCTTGATCATTTCTTCCTAACCCCATAGGTGTCTATTTTCTTAAAATTTCTAGTTACATTAAAGGGTGTCCTCTCACGCTTTCCTTCTTATAGGGTAGGATACCCTTCTTGCCTTGTGTTTTCCTTGAGTATCGAACTCCTCCTCATTATTTTCCTTATATAGCACCCTAACCAACTTTATTGCAGGCTCCACGCTTGTTCACCCAATTCTCCTCGTTGTTTCACTTTTCATGATTCCTATTTCCAGGGTTCCTTATCACTTCACCACCGGTTCATCTCTCATTCCGCCATTCAATTGAATATCTTATTGCTATTTCATGATCATCCTGGCTGTCACTCACTACAGTTCCTCTAGGGTGGGTAGGCCCCCTTTTTATTCATCCTCAAGAGGTCTTTGGCCTACCCTAGTTTCTATTTGTGCATGCTAGGTTGGAACTTTCACCTTCATGCCCAGGTGTTTATCCTGTTGTTTTCCTTGGTCAATGTCTGCCCCTAGGGTCTTACCACCTTCCTTTGTGGTCACCTCTTTAGTTCCTACCATGGGCTCCTCGACCTCTACTTGATTTACCGACCATGCCTTACCCATACTTTGGTTGATCGTGTTTCTACTTAGGGTTCTCTTTCTCCGGTACATGGCTGCTCTTTTGGGCTTATCTTATGGCACTTTACTTTAACTTATCCCATACGGTTTCCCTTATGACTTTCCAGGCTCACTAGGGGGTTTACACCACTGATTCCATTATTCTTGGGTCTGAACCTCCCTTGCCCCTCTCGGGGTCTTTTTTTGATTTTCTACCCTAATCTTACTATTCTAGGGTTTCCTGTCCTAGCGTTCTCCTTTGGGGTGGTTATACTAACTTCGGGAAGCTGGTCAGCTAATTACTTATCCCCACCACCTGAGGTTTCTTGACACCTCAAGCTTCCTTTGTATGGGAATGTATTTCCTTTCTGCCTACTCCTGGTGTCCCTATAGTTCTAAGGTTTCCTAGTTCACGAGGGATTGTAGGCCAAGAACTTTTTAGTTCCTTTGTTCTTTCCTGGGCATTTATAACTTTCCCAGTGTTTCTAGGCTGGGGGTCATTTCCATCCTTCATATTTAGCATCGTGCGAAAGTGAAATAAATTGGAACCTTTTATTCATTAAATGGTGAAGTCCCCGGTTACGGTTTATTACAACAATCAATTTCAAGCAATTTATTGCTACATCCCTAACCTCTCTAGTTAACTGACCTAGAGTGAAATACAAGTAGGTTGCGAAACTTAGCGTCAGTTGCCCTGACACGTCTCCTCCTCTTAGGCGGGCAATTGCCTCTGTGGTATCTCCCACATTGTGGGCATGGGTTCATGTTGGGCTCTTTGAATTCTGACGATGCCAACGTGCTGGGAGCCCTCATGGCTCATATCTTTAGTGTGATTTCCATTCCATACCAGATTAGGACAACGGCCTCGTATGTGTAGGTGTGTTGCATAGGATTTACCGTACACGCACTACTGTGTATTGGAGGAAGTCGGCGAAACACCCTCACATAGTTAGCATATGCTTCCCAGAAATTTCTCTCAGCCTCTTCTCAGATCTAGGCCTGATCTGGTTCTCTAGGTGGGGAGGTTTCATCTTCCATCGATTTGGGAGGATTCCTCTCCCGAGGTGCTCTCCACGGGATGAGCTTCTCTAATTCCTCTATCCTCTGCTCCATGGCGTGTCTCCAGGGAATATATTCTTCGTTACCATTTCCGTTCATATTTTTCTACAAGGATTTCGGGGGTCATGAGTTAGGGTTGGTGGGGACTTATTAGGAAAGTTATATTCTGATACTACTCAATTTGTCACGCCCCAACTTGGTTTGGTCGATGTTCTGTGATCAACCCGCCACCCTTTCATGTATCATCCTAGAATTCCTACCTAGATGATACAAGGAAGATAAATGTGTGCCTACGTTCATTCCATTATTATGAGTTTGGGATAGGGAACATACCTTGAGGGCCCAAGCTTTATGTCTCCTTAGTCCTTATCACTTTCGAGGTTCCTCAAAGGGTGAAAGGAGGGGAATGACTATATACATATATACTCAGTGAGGGAAAATTTCTACAACGATCAATTTAATTTGTTACTTAATTCATTATCCATCATTAGCATAATATTCACACATCAACCTCCCTCCTATCATAGAAGGGATCACACATTTGCTGAACAGTCCCCAACCATTCCACTTGTGGATCGGAGTGCCTTTACCGTCCACCCTTATAGAGGTTAACAGCCTCTACCCCGAGTTTGAGTGGACCTTTCTCGTCCAACCCTCAAACCTAAATCAAACTTTTTGTCCGATTTGTAGGATGAGACCTCTTCCCCCATGCTGCCTTGGTCTCAGTGCATAATGGATGACATACCACCTTTATGCTCCCTTGATCGTCCAGCAACCCTTGGGATCCACTAGTACCTCATATCATGTGTCTTGATGGTCCCGTATCATAGTGCATGCACAATCAAAAGTCTTTTTCATTTATATTCATTATCTTTGGCCCTCTAGCTCAAGGGTCTGTTGGCTTGGCTTCGACCTATGTGTACTAGCCTAACAGGTTCGATGACCTGACTTTGGTGTAGCAACTATACAGCCCAACAAGTCCAACATCCCAACGGGTCCATACTCGTGTCCATCGGCCTTGGGCCCACTTGTACCATCGAGTCTAAGCCCCAAAATTAGCTCCCAAATATTTTAAGCATAATCACCCAATTAGAGGAGGCTAATTCTAAGAAAAGCATTTTTAAGGCAAAGCTACCGTTCCTATTGGAATTGATGTTGTAGAGTTCCTACTCACCTTGTAATAGTAATGGGTCGTCTCGGTGAGACCTCATTCTGTGGTGCACTTCCTTGTGTCGTTACCTAGGCAATCTGCTCCTACATGGTACAAATATCCATATCAGGAGAATTGGCATAAGAGGTCGCATACTTTCTAGTATTTTGTGTATAGAGCCTCACATTATGCTTTAATTGCCAATTGGTCCTTCATTTCATTCAATTTTCCCAATTGAATCTTAATTGGGAGTTAATTTCATGAAAATGCCCTTAATTTCCTTAAATTGTAATTTGACACCAATTTCCAAAAATCCCCAAATTACCCAATTTTTCAAAAATTGCAATTTGGTCACTGGATCACAATTTCGTTCAATTGATCCCCAAACCTAGCTAATTGCTTTCATTCATGATCTAAATCATCTCTCCTATGTCTCCCTCGTCATTTTAAGACTCGAACCACTTCATTTGGCTTAGAAATGAGCTCAAATGAAACTTCACCGGAAAATTAAGTCTAGAGAGTGAAAGCTTCGATATCTTACCAATGAGGGTCCGACGATCGGAGCTCTTACTTTCTCTGAGTTGCTCTCCTCTTGGGGATCCTCTCTGGATAAAACCCCGCCTCAATTGTTGGCCTAAGTAGTGCGAATTTTGCAGTTTAAAATTTTGCAGAAATGTACTATGAATTGTATTTTTTGGCGAAGGGTGGTGGAGGGGACTTACCAGTGTGACTTAGGGGACGTTGGGGCACCTCTATGTGTGATCTAGGGGACTCAGTTTGGTCATAATTGGTTTGGGGAGGGCTCGACTTGAGCTTGAGCAACTTAGGTTGCTAACGTTCGAGGAGCAGCAGCACTGTGCGAGCTCCCCTGCTCTTCTCTGGTGGCTCTCGTGCTGAAGGGAGGGTGCAGCTAGGTAAAGAACTTCCTTTCGGTTGTAGGGGTACTAAATGTAGCTTCAAACGTTGAGAAAAAGCCTGCTGCTAGAGTACTGGTCTGCTGCTCATCGGGAACTAGGACACTTTACCTTCTTCACTCAATTTCGGGATGTTGAGAACGAATGGAGGGGTGCACTTTATATAGGGAGCTCGGGTACTGACCAGGCTACCGACCGACGTAGGACTCGGCCTCTAACGGTCATACCGGAGCTCTTCCCGGGTCGCTGGAGGAAGTGTCATTCCTCCACTCTCTCCTTTCTGTCAGCTGGCTAAGGTTGATGATGATGACGTGGTGGGCATGCCACGTGGTGCATTGTGATTGGCTGGTTTTTCTAACATAGCGTTCCAAATCATTTGCTGCATCAACCGTTGACTAGACACATGGTAACCTCCCATTGATTACACGTGCATGCGTCGCAAGCTGACCGGTCGTCCGCTAACCATGGACCAAACACGTGGTAGACTCCTATTGGTTGCCCATGTCTGTGTGGCTACAAATTGGGTGTTTGCCGTTGACCAGTTCGATCTATTGACCAGCTGGACCATTGACTGTTCCGGTTCATTTACCTGGTGGACCGTTAACCAGTCTGGTTTGACCGAGATTGGTGACCCAAATCTGAAAATTGGTCAACTGAGGCATGATTCGACCGATTTTCTAAAATTTAATGATTTATAAATTCATCTAACTTCATTTTCTATCTAATGGTGGCCTCAATTTCCCAAATTTATATTTTTAAGCCACCTAGAAAAATGAATCAGTAAATCGATTCACTATGGTTCAATCTGGTTCAGTCTGGTTCACCGCGAACTGGTCCAGTTCTCCCATCCAATTCACTTCATGGTTCTTCGCCATGATCTTTTGTAAATTTTTGGTCACTTGGGATTTTCCAATCTCCCTTGTTAACCCTTGTTTACTATTTTTGGTTCATTAATTGACAAGCATTTTCATATGTAATTTTGTCGGTTCTTTTCTCGGTTTTCCTTGGTCTGATATCACAGGTTTTACAAGGCTAACCAAGGGAGTAGAGGCCCAAAGATGAGGATAGGAGATAGAGTCCCCCTTGGGACCTCTCCCTCGAAGGGAGTACTCGAGTGGCAACCACAAGGGATGTCAAGGCTAAGGCACACAATTCTGTAGTATCCCGAAGCCGTAAGGAATACATAACATGGATACGTCCTAGCACTCAAGAAGTGTGAACTGGACCCACACCGAGAATCGAGTAAGCAAACACCAGAACTAGGAAAGGAGAATCCCATCATGGTCTAATGCATGGAAATTTTTGGGGTTAAAACTTCTTAAAGGAGTGGAGAAGTTGTAAACCTCATTTCCGCACCATAGGAAAACTAGATTAGGGAATAAAAAAATTTTCAAAGGAAAACTGGCGTAGAAACGAATAGGAATTGGCGAATGCAGGTCAAAACGGGAAATTGGAAAATCCCAAGTAGCTGATAACTACCCAAAAATCATGGGAAGTAACCATGGATGAAATTGGGTGTGAGAACTGGACCGGATTAGGCCGAACCAAACCAGAACCAAGATAAATCGCATGGAACATGTTCAAATATTCATTTTTCTAGGTGGTATAAAAATATCAATTTGGAAAATTGAAGCCACCATTGGATAGAAAATGAATTTACAAGAATTAAGAAATTATTAAATTTTAGAAAACCGGTCCAACCGGGCCTGAACTAGCCAACTTTTGCTTTCGGGTCACCAAACTCGGTCGAACCAGACCGATCAACGGTCTAGCCGCTCAATGAGTCGCTGCTAGGTCAGCGCCCATTCAGTTGACATGACCAATCAACGTGTGATGTGTGGTGCAGCACGCCCCATCAGCCGCTTGATCAGCACCTAGAAGCGCTAGCTAATTAGGAAGCGACACGTGTTATTGGCCAACAGTCAGAGGAGGAGAAATCCACATCAGCGACAACCGACCAATAGGAGAGCAACTCGTATCCCTAGTGAGCAGTCATGGTTGGAGAAGCCCAGTCAGTCGGACCCATCAATGGGAAGTGGACACATGGTAAAGCTGCCATGTTAGTGTCCAACTAGGATATCTGAAAAATGGTCGACCAATCAGAGGTATACACGTGGTCGAGCCACGTCGGATAGCCTCGGCCAATCAAAGGCTGACACATGGTAGTGGCACTCTGCGTTAGTCGATAATCTAACGTATTTATATGGGTCAATAAATGGACGCCACATATCACAGTCAATGGTCGATAGAGATACAGTCAGCAATCACATTGCATTGAGCAACCAATGGAAGGCCGCCACATGTCTGGTCAGCGAGTCAAAGGCTGACTAGGCTGCTGAGTAGGATGTTGCATTAGTAAAGCCAACCAATCACGACACACCATGTGGCAAGCCCGCACGTGCAAAGCTCGCACGCGCGGTATGGTGTCATCTTCCTCCTTAGGATGACTGACAAAATGGGATAAGAAGGGAGCTAGGTCTTTGAAGACCTAGAAAATGCTTTGATCTGTCACCAACAAGCGAGACGGGGGTCGAGTCCTATGCCGACCGCTAGCCCTGACAACTTCTAGCTTCCTATATAAAGAGCACCCCTCCCTTCAACTTCCTCATCCCACAACCGAGCAAAGAAGAAGAGATGCTCCATTTTCTATAGAGACATAAACTAGAGCTCCGATATCGACACTTTCCTCCACCTCTGAAGCTGCAATTGTTGTCTCTAGAACCAGGAGGAAGTCCTTTATGCAATTGGACCCTCCATTTGACTCGAGGACTACCAGAAGGCCCAAATAGTGATGTTGCTCCAAAGGACCCGAAGTAGCATGTTTCGGTCAAGCCAAACCAACCCTCCAACAATTCCTCTCGGTTGACCACCGACTCCCCTGAAGCTTCCACGTAAGTAAACTCAGCCTCTACTCGTTGGAGCAACTTAGTCCTAGATATAGAAAGTGCTCGATTTCATTGACCAAATTTGTCACGCCTCGACTCGGTGTGGTCAGAGTCTTGTGATCAACCCGCCACCCTTCCTCGTGCTAATTTAGTATTTCTACCAAACAGTCCAAGGAAGGTAAAGGTGTCGAAGTGTACTTGTTTTCCATTAACAAAGTATACAAAACAACAAAATAAAAGTTACCTACTTACGGTACCTTTGGCTTTCTAATCTAGCCTCTAAGTGTCATGGCGAGGTAGTTCTCCTAAAAAAGGTTTAACGAGTGGGGTGAGTTTCTACAACTCAGTGAGCGGGGATTGGGAAGTGAGTTTTCAAAATAATCAGTTGATCAAAGCATTTTATAATTTTAGTTTGTTGTAATATGAATTCATTTCTTCTTGAGCCCTTCCTCTTGCTCGGAAGGCATTTCAGCAAACATTCACACGCCCTTTTTATCATAGAAAGGGATCACATGTTCGCAAAATAATCCCCGACTATTCCACTTGTGGACCAAAGCACCTTTACCATCCACCTGAGTTTGAGTGGACATCAATAGTCCAACCCTCAAACCCTAATTATGTCTGCTTGGTGGGATGAAACCCCATTTCTCCTCTGGCCTCAATCTTAGTGCTTCAACATGTCTGCTTTATGGGACAAGACTTCATTTCCCTTCCAGCCTTGGTCTCAGTGCTTCATCATGTCTGCTTTGTGGGATGAGACCTCATTTCCCATCTGGCCTTAGTCTTAGTGCGCAGGAAGCTATTAGAGATTCATGACTGACTAGCACGACATACTTACCCTTATTGCATCCAAGTTGTCTAGTAGACCTTGGGACCCATTGACTACCCCACTCAGGCATTTAGATGTTCCCAGATACTCATGCATGCATAAAAATATTTTTGAATCATTGATCATGATCTTTGGTGCCAATGGTCCAACGACTCCAACACTTGACCTGGCCTGCCACTATTTGCCATGATAGGTTTGTCGACCTGGTCTGGGCATACTACCACTAGCCCATCAAGCCTTGTCAGTCCTGTCTTGGCCCTGTGAAAAATCACACAATAATTCCAATTTCGTGATAGTTTTCATGGTTCTTAAAATTCAAGTTTGTCGACGAGTCTAACCCGTGCACACTAGCCTTGGGCCCACTTCACGAGTTTTTCAAAACTGGGCCTTTGACCCTATCATTTTCAAATCTGATGCCTCATGCTTGTTAGAGAATTCTAGCTCCCATCTAGAACGTCCCCAAAATGTTTAAGCAATTTCACGTAGTAAGGGGAGACTATTCCTGGAAAATTGATTTTTCAAACTTAAAAACAGTTCTCATTACCCCCAACCGGGTATGATGCTGAAAATCCCACTCACCCGGTAATAGTCGTATGGTCATCCCAGTGAGATCTAGATTTGTGGTGCATTTCCTTGCACTGGTACTTGAACAATCACCTCCCGCATGGTTCGAGTATCAACAAAAGGGACCTCATAGTTTTAGGTATATAACATAGGTCCTCACACTATGCCTTAATTACATTTAGGTCCCTCAATGTTTATAACCTTATATTTGGGTCGCCAATTTTTTTTATTTAATCACAATTAAGTCCCTAGGACATCCAATTACTCCTCATGGGTCCTTAACTTTTCCAAAATTATCAATTAGTCCTCAATTTCCCAAAATTGCCAAATTGGTTCTTAATTTTCCAAAATTGTTAATTGGTCCTTGAATTTTCAAAATTTTCTAATTGGCCCTCCATTTCATCCAATTGCTCAATTGGGCCCCAATTAGAAGTAAATTTCATGAAAATGCCTCAATTTTCATTAAATTACAATTCTGCCCCCAATTTTCCAAAAATCCACAGATTGCCCAATTTCTCAAAAATTGTAATTTGATCCCCAAATCACAATTTCATTCAATTGACCCCAAAAACTTGGTTAATTGCCCTCATTCTTGATTTAATCATCTTCTATTTGTTTTTCTCATCATTTCAAGATTTGAACCTTTCGATTTGGCTCACAAATAAGCTCAAATAGAGCTTCGTTGAAAAATTTAGTCTAGAGAGAGAAAGCTTCGACATCTTATGGGTTAGGGCGCGACCAAAGCTCTTGATTTCTCTGAATTGCTCTCCCCCCAGGGATCCTTCGGGGATCAAACCATGCCTCAATTGGTAGCCTAAGCAACATGAATTTCTTAGTTTAAGTTTTTTACAAAGATGTACCGTGAACAGTGTTTTTCGGTGA
Source organism: Trapa bicornis (assembly GCA_030064425.1). NCBI lineage: Eukaryota > Viridiplantae > Streptophyta > Magnoliopsida > Myrtales > Lythraceae > Trapa > Trapa bicornis. Next base: position 7,222,535 of record CM057761.1, on the reverse strand, counting down.
AGGGGCAGTGGAGGGGCTTACCGTATTAGCATAGGGGAAGGTCAGGGCACTTCTAGGTGGAGTTTGGGGGCTTGGTTTGGCCGAAATTAGCTTGGAGATGGCTCGATTTGAGCTCAAGCAACTCAGGCTACTAATAGTTGAGGAACAGCATTACTGTTTGAGCTTCATTTCTCTTCTACGATGGCCCTCGGGTAGAAGGGAGGGTGCAGCATGGTAGAGGACTTCCTCCCAGTTCTAATGACATTGAATGCAACATCAGAGATGGAGAAAAGCCCCGATGTCAGAGCTATGGTTTGCTACTCGCCAGAAAACTAAGTACTTCACCTTCTTTGGTCGATTGTGGGATGCTCATAACGAATAAAGGGGTGCTCATTATAAAGGGAGCTCAACAACTGACCGAGCTACTGGCCGGTGTAGGACTCGGCTGCCGGCGACCTAATTGGAGCGATTTTCGAGTCGTCGGAGTTTCCCCTTCCTTCCTTTGCTCTCTCTCTCCTCTTTGTTTTCTCTGTCAGCAGTCAGAGGTTGAAGACGATGATGTGGTGGGTGTGCCATGTGGTGCGCTGTGATTGGTCAGTTTTTTTGACATGGTGTTCCAACTCAACCACCGTGCGAGTCATTGATTGGTTGACCGAACACGTGGCATCCTCCCATTGGCTGACTGTGTCTACATGGCAGGCTGGCCAGTCATTTGCTAACCAATGAACGGACACGTGGCATCCTCCCATTGGCTGCCTGTGCTTCTGTGGCTACCGAGTAGGCTTCATTAACCATTGATTGATTCAATTTGTTGACAGTTAGGACCATTGGCTAGTCCAGTTCATTTACCAGCTAAACCGTTGACCGGTCTGGTCCAACCAGGTTCGGTGACCCGAATTCAAAAATCGAACAGTTTGCTATGTAATTTCTAAAAATTTCATAGAAATATAAAAATTTCTAAATTCACTTTCTATCTAATGGTGGCCTTAATTTCCCAAATTTACATTTTTAAGCCACCTAGAAAAATGAATCATTGAACCAATTCACTATGTTTCATTCCGATTCAATCTGGTTCGGGTCTGGTTCACCACCGAATCGGTCCGGTTCTCCTATCTAATTCATTTCATGGTTCTTACCCATGTTTTTTGCGAATTTTTGGTCACTTAGGATTTTCCAATTTCCCACGTTAACACTTATTTATTATTTTTGGTTCCTTTTTTGGCTTGGTTTTCTCAAAATCGTCAGTTCTTTCCCTAGTTTACTTGGTACGGGGATGGGTTTCACAACTCTCCTCTCCTTTTAGGAGTTATGTCCTCAAAACTTATCTATCCATTCTTTATATCGGGAATGAATTCTCTTGTGATCGACTTAGGGTTTGACTGGACATCCTACCGCTTTGGTTACCCCTTTCACTCATTCATTAACTCTCTTAGACTTAGTTCCTTTGACTTCTCTTACTCCCATGTCCAAGAAATTTCTTAGGTCCCATGCTTCCTTTCGTTTGGGGTTAGATCTTTCCTCTTAAGGGTTTTGTTTAGAATTGGGAGTTCCAAAATGTCCGACCGTACTCGGGTCTATTTACTTCCTTGGTCACTGAATCTCCTTAGCTTGTTGTCCAGTCGAGCTTTTTGCACTTATTTTTTATGAGTTTTGGTGTTATCCCCTTTTTGGTCCTATATTGGCCCTTCATTCTGCTCTTATACCACTTTCTTGTTTGGTTTCTCCGTTTCCAACTATCAGGTTTTCCATCCATTTCTTAATTTACCGACGTACTAGTGGGTTCCCTCCTTCCAGTCCTTTCTCATATCCAATGGCATCCTTACTTAAGGACTTCTTTCTCTGGTCCATCCTTACTCGCTCATGACCATTTCATGATTCCTTAATCCGCGTTGACCCCTTATGGTTTACTTGTCCATTCCTTGATTTCACTTGAAAGAGTTCCCTTCATTATTTTCATCTCCTACTTTCGTACTTTAAAGTCGAGATTTTCCATCCTTCGAGTTGCGCATTCATCCTCTCATCCTTTCTTGAAGGTTTCCCTTAATCACCTCTTAGTTGAAGGGCACATTCTCCAAGGTTTTTCAGGTATCCTTCCCGAGGTTTCCTTATTAAGGTTATTCCACCCATCCCTACTTGTTATGTCATCATATGAGGTTATCTTTCTACTACTTGTTCCTTTGGTTTTGCTTCGCTCTTTGGGCTTTGGGTCACTATCCTTTTCATTCGTCCATGGGGGTATCATACTCTTAATCAGCTCTATCACATCCTTTGATGTCGTCCTTTTTTGCTTACCCTTTCCTTATTCCTACAGTTTACTTGATTTTGGGGAAGTCCAAATCATCTTTGTGTCGATGTCTCTTGATCACCTTACTAGAGGTTCACTTAATCCTTCTTGTGGCTTGAGGTGTGGTCGTCAATCTCCCTAGATCATTGGTTGCCCTAAGGATTTCCTTCATCCTTTCTTTTCTGACATTTGACCTCTTTTTGTTTTCACTTCTCCCTCCTCCGTCAGGGTTTAATTCTATGATTTCCATGAGGGACAGTTTTTTTAACCGCCTTGTTCCTACTTCTCTCCTTATCTAATTGTCTTGAGATAGTTGTATCTGAGACTTACTCGTCCTCGATGCCCATCCCATCGCCTTCTTTAGGGTGTAGTTGTCACCACCTTTTTGGTCCTTCTTAGGTTGTCGTTTAGTCTCCTTTGGTTATCTCATGGTTTCTAGATGCCTACTTTCGCTAGGTGGGTTTATGACCCTACTTGGTTCCTCTACTTTTCCAAAGGAGGTAACACTTCGCCATCCCTAACTTCATGTTTCTACCTGAGGAAATTATGGTTCTCGTCCTCGTCATGTGCACTCCCAATTACGCCTCCTCGTCTAATCCTAGTCTTGATGTTCATCATTTCTTAGTTAGTGGGCGTACTCTTCCAAGATTCCACTCTCCTCAGAAATTCCTTCCTATGTTTCCTGGTTAAGGTTACCTTACCTATCCCAATTAGGTTATTGTCTCCTTTGTTTTTGTCTCCTCGTTCACCCATTCTTTGGGTTTAGCTCTATTAATGATCCTACCTTCCCTCTTACATAGGTTTGCCTCTTCTAGGGAGGTCAGAGTACCTTGAACTCTTTGCATGAGGGATTCAAAGGCATTATTTGTCCTTATTAGGTTTGTCCTTCTCGTTCCTTATTTGTCCTAGGGCACGAGATTTTGATTGGACGCATTATGATTCGGGGCGACAAAATTTTATGGGAACTTGAAATCTTATTTATTGGGAATATAATACAATACATTTGGGGACTTCTTCCCTCTAAGGGAGATGGTTAAAAGAAAGGTCGGGAAACTCTATTCTAGAATTTTGAGGAACTCTCTCCGGGGTGGGTTTGAAATCCTCATTTGGAGTTGTGGCTCCTAGGGCGGCCTCCTGTCTTCCATCCCCTCAGACTATGGTAGTCAGAGAGATATTACTCTTAGGAGGTATTGCCATCAATCCTTGTGGCATGGGATATCTCCTCACCATATGTCCTATTCCTCCACACCTATAATAGGTTATCCCGACATTGGCTCCTATACGGATCCTTCGGTATTTACATGGTAGAGACGCTTCCTCTATTTTCTTCTCCTTTCTCTTCCTTTCTTCATGTCCTACGCCACTCGTGGAGGTAGTGCTCCCCGGGGTGGGTACCACATTCCTTAGTGGTTTTGGGCATTTTTGTGCATAGTGTCCCTTTTGTCCATAATTATAGCAGGTTACATCCTTGCGTGGACATTTATAGCTCCATCCCGAGCCTTGGGTATTTTTTTTGTGATTTTTTATGGTTTCTATGTTTTACCGTCCTTGGGTGCGTACATCCTACAAAATAGTCCCCCCTCCTAACCATGAACCAAGGTTCCTCGAATACCTTGTCGAATTCTTCATAAAGTCTCCTTGGCTCAAGAGACATCCTTGGTCTCGTGGGTTAGTTCCTCTTAGACCCTTGAGCTCACAAGCTAATTCCCTCACGCGAGGTAGGATTTCTTTCGGGTCCTAGGGTTGTCGTGACAGCGTGGATTTGTTCGGTTTCTCTAGGAGTGGTCATATTTGTTTGACATAAGTTTACCGTCTGTTAGGGTTCTAGGGCTTTTAGTTTTGAAACTTTGTTTGTAAAACCATGCTCGTATACCACTTAAGTTATCACGCCCCGACTCGGTCTGGTCAGAGTCTTATGATCAACCTACCAACCTTCCTCATGCTAATTTAGTATTTCTACCAAATAGTCCAAGGAAGGTAAAGGTATCAAAGTGCACCTGTTTTTCATAACAAAGTTTAAAAAACAACTAAATAAAAGTTACCTACTTACGGTACCTTTGGCTTTCTCCTCTAGCCTCTGCTCGTCATGGCAAGGTAGTTCTCCTGAATAAGGTTTAATGGGAGGGGATGAGTTTCTACAACTCAGTGAACGGGGATTGGGGAGTGAGTTTTCAAAACAATCAGTTGATCAAATAGTTTTATACTTTTAGTTTGTTATAATATGAATTCATCTTTTCTTGAGCACTTCCCCTTACTCGGAAGGCATTTCAGCAAACATTCACATGTCATTTCTATCATAGAAAGGGATCACACATTCGTAGAATAGTCCCCGACTATTCCACTTGTGGACCGGAGCTCCTTTACCATCCACCTGAGTTTGAGTGTATATCAATAGTCCGACCCTCAATCCCTAATCATTTTTACTTAGTGGGATGAGACCCAATTTCCCCTCCAGCCTCAGTCTTAGTGCTTCATCATGTCTGCTTTATTCGACAAGACCTCATTTCCCCTCTGGCCTTTGTCTCAGTGCTTTATCATGTCCGCTTTATGGGACGAGACCTCATTTTTCGTTCGGCCTTGGTCTTAGTGCATACAAAGCTATCAAAGCTTCATGACTAACTGGCACAACAGACTCGCCCTTATTGCATCCAGGTCGTCCAGCAACCCTTGGGACCCATCAACTACCCCTCTCGAGCATTTAGATGTTCTTGGATTCTCATGCATGCATAAAAATAGTTTTGAATCATTGACCATGATCTTTGGTGCCAACGGTCCAACGGCCCCAACACTTGACCTAGCCTGCAACTATTTGCCATGACCGGTCCATCGATATGGTCTGGGCACACTGCCACTAGCTCATTGAGCCTTGTTAGTCCTATCTTGGTCCCGTTACAAGTCACACAATAATTCCAGTTTCATGAGAGTTTTCATGGTTCTTAAAATTCACGTTTGTCAACGGATCTAACCCGTGCACACTAGCCTTGTGTCCACTTCACGAGTTTTCCAAAACTGGGACTTCAGCCCTATCATTTTTAAATCTAAGGCCTCATGCCTGTTAGAGCAATTCTAGCTCCCATCTGGAACGTCCCCCAAAATGTTTAAGCAGTTTCATGTAGTCAATGGAGACCAATCCTAGAAAATTTATTTTTCAAACTTAAAAATGATTCTCATTACCCCCAATCGGGTATGATGCTGAAAATCCCACTCACCAGATAATAGTGGCGTGGTCGTCCCGGTGAGATCTTGAATTGTGGGGCCCTTCCTTGCACCGGTACTAGAACAATCAGCTCCTGCATGGTTCGAGTCTCGACATAAGGGACCTAGCACCGATTATAATTTATAGAGAGGAGCCAAATTGGCTTACCTTTCCACTCTAATTCAGCTGTAGCAAGGCTATGAAGGTGTTGGGAGGGCTTAGTTTGGCTTAAGGAGGGTGCAAATTGGCCATTTTCAGCTCGGCCAAAACTGGGCAGCTTGGGTCCGCCGAAGCTGCTTTACTGTTCTATCACACCGGCATTTCTCCGGCGACCCTCAAAGAAAATGAAGACTACATGAGTGTAGCTGACTTCTCCCTAAATCCAAAGAACCTGACAATACCTTCTTTGCCTCAGAAAAATGCCCAAGTCGGAACTCTAGTTCAAGCTTCAACAAAAAAATGGAGCAATAGTGAGAGAGTTGAGTTTTCAAGTGTGAGGAGGATGAATGAGGAAGGGCTCTTTATAAGGAAGTTCGGGGACTTCTTGGCTGTCCAATTAGCGCCTTAATGGTGGTCGGCATCTTGGGTCCGCCGAAGCTGCTTTACTGTTCTATCACACCGGCATTTCTCCGGCGACCCTCAAAGAAAATGAAGACTACATGAGTGTAGCTGACTTCTCTCTAAATCCAAAGAACCTGACAATACCTTCTTTGCCTCAGAAAAATGCCCAAGTCGGAACTCTAGTTCAAGCTTCAACAAAAAAATGGAGCAATAGTGAGAGAGTTGAGTTTTCAAGTGTGAGGAGGATGAATGAGGAAGGGCTCTTTATAAGGAAGTTCGGGGACTTCTTGGCTGTCCGATTAGCGCCTTAATGGTGGTCATTCATTTCCTGAAACTCCCTTGTCGAAGACTTTTTATCTTCACTGGCACTGCTCAATTTTCTAGTGAGTGAATAGAGTTGTCATCTGAAGGAAGAAGATGACACTGTTATGAATCGGACCAAACTGATCCTAACCGAGTTCAAAGCTTAAACTGGTCAGTTTGGGCCCGATTCGACCGAATTTTTCAAAATTAAAATTTTCTAAATTATCTAAATTCATTCTCTATCAAATGGTGGTCTCAATTCTCCTATTTGAATTTTCTAAACCCCTAGAAAAATGAATTTAGCATCCTATTCAATAGTGGTTCAAATTGGTCCAAACCGGTTCAATTTGGTTCAGATCCAGTTCACCTGAACCGGTTTGGTTTTCATCTCTAATTCAACCTAAAGTCCTTTTTCTATCACTCAGGATAATAAATTTCTCGGTTTGCCCTTTCTCTATCGGTTCCGAATCTTAAATCAACTCAATTTTTTCTTTGGAAATAACCGGTTCTTTACCCGGTTTTCTTATTATCAAAGGACGGGGATTACAACTCTCCCCTCCTTTTAGGGCTTTTGTCCCCAAAACAATTACATGTCAAATAATTGAAGGTAACTAACCCTCATTACACTTTCGGTTTCCCATGTCTCTTCATGCACGGGTCCGTATTGCCACAAAACCTTGACCATAGGAATCCTATTATTCCTTAAGTTCTTATCCCTTCGGTCAATAATTCATATTGGTTCCATTTGATAGGTCAAGTTCTCTTCCAGTTTAGGTGGAGGTTGGTCTAGTACATGGTTAGGATCAGGCTGATACTTCCAAAGCATAGAGATATGGAATACATCGTGTATTCTATGCAGGTCTGGGGTAGTTCCAATTTATAGGCTACCGGTCCTATCCTTTTAATGATGGGATATGGGCCGATATACCTTGGTTTCAACTTTTCCCTTTGTTGAAACCTAAGTATTCCCCTTCATAGGGATACCATGAGGAACACATGATCTCCCACATCAAACTCTAGATCTTTCCTTCGATGATTCACATAATTATTTTGACTGTCCTGACAGTCTTAAGATAACTCCTAATTAGTTTTATTTTCTCTGTGGCATTCTCAATTAGTTATTCCCTTTCCAGCTTCCTTTCCCCCACTTCTTCCCAAAATAGACGGGAACAGCATGGTCGTCCATAAAGGGCTTCATAGGAAGCCATCTGAATACTGGCATGATAGCTATTATTATTATAAGCAAATTCCATTGCGCACAAGTATTCTTCCCAGCCTTTGTTCATGGTGAGTACGCATGCTCTTAGCATATCCTCCAAGGTTTGAATGGTACACTCAGACTGCACATCGGTCTGAGGATGAAACGCCGTGCTCATGTGGAGTTTGGTTCCCATGGCATTTTGTAAACTTGGCCATAACCTTAAAGTAAATCTTGGATTTCTATCTTATACTATACTCACTAGAACACCATGGAGTCTCACTATCTCCCTCATGTATAAGATGGCCAATTGTTCCACTATATCCATCCCTCTTATAGGAAGAAAATGACCTGATTTGGTCAATCTATCCATGATAACCCAAATTGCATCTCGACCCTTTCTTATCATAGGTAGTCTTGTGACAAAATATATGGTGATGTGCTCCCATTTCCATTCCGAAATTAGTAAGGTTGCAGCATTCCTAACAGTTTCTAATACTCCGCTTTTATCTGCTAATAGGACAAGCATCAGGCTACATATTCTGCAATGTCCCTCTTCATGCCTTACCACCAATATCCTTGTTTGAGGGTGCGATACATCTTGGGCATAATAGCCCCCAAGTTCCAAAACTGAGGCCTACGACCTAACAGAGCTATTCAAACTCCCGTCAAGAAGGTCTCCCAAATTGTTTAAGCAGTGGCACACAGTCAGGCGAGAGCACTTCTGACAAAAATATATTTTCAACTATCCATCATACCAACCGAGTATTAGGATATCTCCACTCATAATCGATGAACGGTTTTTCCACTTCCATTAAGTTTCATCATACCAACCAGGTACGATCTACTTACAACCAGTAAGTAGTTTTTCCATGTCGTTTTCACACCACTCCTCTAAGTTGTGATATTTAAAATACCACTAAGTAGTGGGTTTTCATTTCCAAGGTACTTATATTCCCAACTGGGTATGATATAAAAATCTCACTCACCCGATCGTGTAGTGAAATTCCACTAAGTAGGTTTACGTCCCTTACGAGCTTAACCTTAGCTGGCGTTCCCAATGTCTCGTGTTCCGTCGGGGGTGCAGTGGTTCGAGCTTTCGATCTGGACAAATAGCTTGTGTCCTGAGGTTCCTCCTAGGATTAAGAATTGCATCAATTAATGTTAAATTGGATTAGAATTTCTTCATTGAAATTATGTCGTTCTCTCTAGCACCTGTCAAAAATTGTAGAGGGGGGCCGAATTGGCTTACCTTTTAGTCCTAATTCAGTCGTGGGAGGGCTGAGGAGGTGTTGGGAGAGCTTGGTTTGGCCTGAGTACGGCTCGAATTGGCCGATTTCAGCTCAGCCGAAACAGGGCATCTTTAGTCTACCGGAGCTGCTTCACTATTCGATCACGCCGGCATTTCTCCGGTCACTCTTAGAGGAAATGGAGACTACAAGTGTGTAGCTGAATTCTCCCCAGTTCTAAAGAACCTGACCACGCCTTCTTTGGCTTAGAAATGACATTATATCGGAGCTCTGGTTCAAGCTTCACCGGAAAATGTAGCAGTTGAGAGAGAATGGAGCTTTCAGGTGTGGAGAAGATAAATGAGGAGGGGCTCTTTATATAGGAAACTTAGGGACTTATTAGTCATCTGATTGGAACCTTAATGGCGGTCATTCATTGCCTAAAACTCCCTGGCTAGAGACTTTTCAGTTTCGCTGGTGCTGCGCGATTTTCCGGCGAGTGAACAGTGTTGTCATCTGAAGGAAGAAGACGACATTATTTAGAACCAAGTTCAAAGCTTAAACCGACTGGTTCACCCCCAATTTGACCAAAATTTTCAAATATAAAAATTTCTAAATTAATTTTCTAACCAATGGTGGCCTCAAATCTCATATTTGAATTTTTTTTAAGCCACCTAGAAAAATGAATTCAGCATCTAGTTCAAGAGTGGTTCAAATCGGTTCAATCCAGTTTGGATTCGGTTCACCTGAACTAGTTTGGTTTTCATCTCCAATTCACCCTAAAGTCCTTTTTCACAACTTTTGTTAATCCTTAGGTCACTCGGGGTCCATAAATTTCCTATTTTACCCTTTCTCTTTGGATTCCGGTTCATAAACTAGCTTAGTTTATAAACCGGTTCAATACGGTTCAGATCCAGTTCACTCGAACCAGTCTGGTTTTTCTCTCCCAATTTGTCCTAAGGCTCTTTTCCAAGGTTTTGAACTCTTTTTGGGTCACTTGGGAGTATTAAATTCCTCAATTTGCATGTTCCCCTATGATCGGGTTTGTGAACCGGTTCAGTGTTTCTCACCCGGTTTGACCGGTTCTTTTCCCGGTTTTCCTTAATTCATAAGGTCGGGATTTAAAACTCTCACCTCCTTTTAGGAGTTTTGTCCTTAAAACTAAATCAACATTTTTTTCACTCCGGGATAAACTTCCCTTAATGTTAACTTGAACTTGTTAACACTTCGGTCATTCTTTCACTTAGACCACTTTAAATTTCTTGCTTAAGGAAGTTCCTTTCCTTTACATTGTTTACTACTATCATGTAGTTTATCATAACTAGTATGTCTTGTTCACAAGTTCAAAGATATTTCCCTAGGTTCACATCTTCTTTTGTTTAAGTCCTTCCTCATTACCAATGACATCCTTTACTCAAGTATTCTCATTTTTCCTTAATCCATTCTTACTTGCTCGTGACCATTTCGCGATTCATTATTTCGAGTTAATCCCTTTTTGGTCTATGTGTTGATTGTTTTATTTGGGGAGTTCCCTTCTTATTGTTTCATTCTCTACTATGACCCTCCAGGTAGAGACTTTCGTCTTAGGAACTACATGCTTAACCTTCTTACTATTCTTGAAGGTTCCTTCCTCCTTTTCCTTGCCCTTTCTTCTATACTGGGGTATTTGCCTACTTTGAATCCTTCCTCATCTTAAAATTCCATTTTGTCCCTTATTATCAATCTATGGATCTTTCAATTATTAGTCTTATTTCACGTACTCCATCTATGCCCATTCTTCCTTTCTTTAGAGTGTAGTCTCCACTATTCATCGGTCCTTCATATGGTCTCGTTTATTCTCCATGACCATCAAGTTGCTACTAGTTGTTAACTTCTTTTCTAGGTTTGTCGGAAATCTCTAATTGGTTTCTTGGTTCTCCCAATCAGTTAATACCTTGGCTATCCCGACATACCCTTAATCACTTATGGTTCTTTATGAGGTTCTATATGTCAGTTTAAACCTCTTGGGACCCATCTTATGGTTCCTTAGCTTTGGAACTTCCCTTTTTGAGGTCACTCCCAAATTGTATCCTCTACTTAAGGATTCTCGTCCTAGTTCAACCTCTTTAATGTTTCTTGGAGGCTTTCATTCTTTCCATTTTATGAGTAGTCCATTTGTCACGGTGTCCCTTGATGCCATATTCCTACTTACCCACTCCTTTGGTTTAGCCTACTCCTTGGATTCCTCCTATTATGCTTCCTTGGGTTCCCTTCATCTTAACATGCATTTTATTTACAACTTTGTTTCCAAATTCCTCTTCATCAGGTTCTATTTCCTTTTAAGGAGAGTTCACATCCACCTGGTTTCAAATCTCTTGATCATCCTTCCTGAGGCTCACTTGACTGTCTCAAGACTTTTAAATGTAAATCCGATCTTGGCCATTGATTTCTTTAAGGATTTTCCTTTGTCCTTCGTTTCTAATGTTTTGGCCTTTTCACTTCTCCTTTCTTTGTCATGGTTTAAATCCATGGTTATCCCAAAAGCCTGTTCGTTAACTATTTCATTTCTACTAGGTTCTCCTAGAGTCGTTATTTGGCTCTTATATTTTTCTCCAAGCAGGTCATGCTAGGTCATCCTGGTACATCCTTCCTTGGAAAATTCCTTAATTAAGGGTGGGTTCCTTGCAATCAACATCATGACCGTCCGCCCTTCAATGATCCCTTCTGAGATCGGTATTGTTTTCCCATTCTTTGTCCTTCAATGTCCTCCATTTCCTTTTTGTTCCCTTTGAGGAGCTCCTACTGATAGATTAGTTTCTAGCACCCTTTATGTCTAGCCATACACTCCTTGGGCTCCATTAAGTGAGTGTGGGCCACGTCCAGTCTTGGTATCATTGATTGTTTTCTCCTTACCTCCTTCCGAATTGAAGGGCTTACTTTTCCTAGATTTTTCGGATATTCTTTCACCTCGGCGTGCACTTCATCTCCTCATCCTTCATCACTTGGTCCATTATTTCTCAGTTGGAACATGTATGTCTTCCTAGGGCCTTCTTCCTTGGGAAAGGCTCAAGCACTTATTTGCTCCAAGACATCTTTGTGCGAGACTTACTAAATCCTCCTTATGGCTTGAGTGTAGGCATCATTTCTTTTTTGGCCATTTATTTCTTCAAGGGTTTTCTTCATTCTTCCTTTCCACAGTTATGGCCTTTCCACTTCCCCCTTCCTTGCTAGGTTAGTCTACAACCCTACTTAACTCCTCTATTTTTTCAAGATAGATCATACCTTATTGTCTCGAGGCATTCTAGTTGTCTTTCAGCATTCAGCTTGTCTTATATGGAGGAGGTGTTTCCTTCTTTGCTCCTAGGTGGTTTGTAGTGCTCTTTAAGGAAATTTTCCTTTATCTATATTCTACTATTTTTGGATTTTCTTAAGGTACTACCCTTGATCTTCTTTTCGTGATCCTTCCTCGAGCTATTGAGGCATGCTACCGTATTATTAGGGAATAGAGAAATTTTTAGTAACTCAGAATCTGATTTATTGAAGTAAGTATATAGTTTGGGGTTTTAACATCTTGTGAGGGAGATTGTTACAATGATGGGTTGAGGAGTATTCACTACTTAAACTATAGTCTAGAGGGATTTCTTCCTAGGTGAGATTAGGTTCCCTAGTCGCAGTAGTTGTTCTTGTAATGTCATCCCTTTGAACTTTTGTAAGGGTGAAGGTGTCCTTATTAGAAGGTATCACTTGGATTCCTTGCAGTGTGGGATAATTATTTGCTATGTGTCCCACCTTCCTACACTCATAAAAGATCCTCTCGGATCTTGTCTTCCGAAATGTAGGGCATCTTCTACTGTAGTGTCCCCATTTCCCACATTTATAACAGGTTATCTCCTTGTGTGGATCTTTAGGGTTCCTCTAACACTTTGAGCATTCTGGGGCCTTTCTAAGGGGTTGTTGATGATTTGATGCCTTGCCATCCTTGAGCCTAAATACCTTGGAGGCTTTCTTGTCGAGTCCTCAACCTGAGGTTACTCCAAGGGTCCTTCTATACTCTTGGTTCATTTCCTTCCTTGGGATGGGGTTCTCCCTAGCTTCCAGGGTGGCTATGGTAGCGTGGGTTTGTTTGGCTCCTTTTCTTGGGGCCATCTGAAAATTTAAGATCAATCCAATTAGTTACTATATTTTCTAGTTTTTATTATGTATTCGAAAGAATAGCTCTAATACCACTCAAGTTGTCACACCCTAACCCGGTTTGGTCGAATCCCCGTAAACAACCCGCCACTATCCTGATTTACTAAGGGTTGCCCCTTATTTATAAACCGTTAAGAGTAAGACGTTCTTTAAACCTGCACCTTTCCTATAATAAAATAAATCAAAATTGCATACAATTTTAAACTGATCATACCTATCTTTATAGACAAATTAAAGGTTGGTCTTGAGGTAGGCTTTCTGGGGTTACCTGAAAGGGATATAAGGGAGGGGGTGAGTACAACGACTCAGTGAATGGTTTTTCAAAAATTATCTTTTAGGAAAAGTGTTTGATTCATATTGTACCATACTACTTATTCTCTTTTAAAAAAATTCATTTCAAATTTTAATTTTTATCACCATTTCTTATTAGCCATGGTGTGTCATCACCCAACACACATCCTTTATCATGAAGGTTAAGCACACGATCGTAGGCCAGCCCATCCACTAAACCCACTTGTGGCGTCGGAGCGACTTTACCGGCCACAAAAATAGAAGTACGTCCACTTCTACCCTAAGAATGAGTGGATGTTCACGACATCCGACTCTCAATCCCATAACAATTCTTTGTGTCTGTATGAGGAGAGAGACCTCATCCTGACCCCACCCCAATCTCATGTGCTTGAAGCTACGTCGAACTTCGCAAGGCTTCTGGTATTACTATCTGCCCTTATATCTACTAGGTCGTACAGGGCCCTAGGACACATCACTACCCCTCTTGTACGTCTTAAGGGTCCCGTAAACACAGTGCATGCACAATCAACATTTTTCACATGATGCCACATAATCTGTGGTGCCACTGGTCCAACGGCCCCGACCCTCAACTCAACCTACAGCTGTTTGTTTTGACTAGTCCAGAGACCAGTTATGTCGCATTGCCGCTAGTTGACTGAGTATGTTGGTCATGTCTTGGTACCATAGCCAAACAATTCAATTACATAAGTTTTCATAGCATATAAATCATGTTTGTTTACGAACTCCTACTCGTGACAGCCAGCCTTGGGCCCACTATTCGAGATTTTCAAAATTGGGCATAACAGCCCCCAAGTTCCAAAACTGAGGCCTCCGACCTAACAAAGCTATTTGAGCTCCCGTCAAAAAAGTCTCCCAAATTGATTAAGTAGTGGCACATGGTCAGGGGAGAGCACCTCCGACAAAAATATATTTTCAACTATCCATAATACTAATCAAGTATGAAGACATCTCCGCTCATGACCAATCAATAGGTTTTCCACTTCCTTCAAGAAAGTTTCATTATACCAACCGGGAATAATCTACTTAGATAAGTAGTTTTCCGCGTGATTTTCATATCACTCCTCTCAAGTGTGATGTTTAAAATATCGCTTAGCAGTGGGTTTTCATTATCGAGGTGCTTATCATCCCAACCGGGTATGATATAAAAATCTCATTCACCCATTAATGCAGTGGGATTCCTCTTAGTTGGCTTGTTGTTCTTACTCGAACTCGTCTTAGCTAGCGTTCTCGGTACTTCATGTTCCTACAAAATATGAATGTTCTTGTTCATTATTATTTGGCCTAATAGCCCTTATTCATCCCAAATGAATGAGAAAATCAAACTTTTCCTTTATTTGCAATTAGTTCCCTTAAATTATTTTTCATTCACTTTAAGTCCCTAATGTCGGTTTTTCCTCAAATTGAGTCCCGAAACTTTTAAAATTCATCCTAGGACCTCGTTATTCAAATTCACAAAAATGGGTTTAATTTCCCAAATTTCCAATTTGGTCCCCCAACTTTTCCAAAATTACCATTTTGCCCCTACTTTACAAAAATAGTAAGTTTTGCACCAAAAATTCCAAAATTGCCCAATTGGTCCTCTAACATCTTTATCATACCGAATTGGTCCTCAATTTTATGAAAGTGCACTTTAGTCTCTCTAATTTTTTAAATTCCTAAATTTCCCCCAATTTTTCCCTAATTTCAACCTTCTAACTCTGCCGAATTTGATTTCATAAAATTGATCGATCAAATGAGTTTAATTGTTGAAATTGAAGTTAAATTAGAGTTCCTACACCTTCATATGATTCAATTGCACTTTGAATAGCACGATTTGGTGCTAGAATGAGCTCAAACGGAGCTTCATCGAAAAACTAAACTTAGAGAGAGAAAGCTTTGAAAGCTTACCGTCGATGGCGCGACGGTCTGAGCTTTCGATCTGGACAGATAGTTCATGTCCTGAGGTTCCTCCTAGGATCAAGAATTGCATCAATTGATGCCGAATTGAGTGAGAATTTTATCATCGAAGTTCTACCAGTTCTCTCCCTATCACCACTCAAAAATTACCGACGAGAGCAGAATTGGCTTACCTTTCAACTCTAATTCAGTTGTATGAGGGTTGTGGAGGTGTTGGAAGGACTTGGTTCAGCCTAAGAAAGGCTTGAATTGGCCAATTCTAGCTCAACCAAAATAGGGCAGCTTCGGTCCACCAAAGCTGCTTCACTATTCTATCACACGGGCGTTTCTCCAGCGACTCTCGAAGCAAATGGAGACTACAGGCATGTAGCTGACTTCACCCCAAATCTAAAGCACCCGACCTCACCTTCTTTGGCTTAGAAAAGTGCCCAAGTCAAAGCTCTAGTTCGAGCTTCACTGGAAAATGGAGCAGTTGAGAGAGAATGGAGTTTTCAGGTGTGGAGAGGATGAATGAGGAGGTGCTTTATATATAGGAAGCTCGGGGACTTCTTAGTCGTCCGATTGGCATCTTAATGGCGGTCATTCATTGTTTGAAACTCCTTGGCCGGAGGCTTTTCAACTTTGCCAGCATTGTGCAATTTTTCGGCCAATGAACAGTGTTGTCATCTAAAGGAAGAAGACAACACTATTCCGAACCGGACCGGACCGGTCCTAACCGGGTTCAAAGCTTAAACTGGTCGGTTCACCCCCAATTCGACCGAATTTTTCAAATCTAAAAATTTCTAATTTCATCTAAATTCATTTTCTATCCAATGGTGGCCTCAAATCTCAAATTTGAATTTTTTTAAGCCACATAGAAAAATAAATTTAGCATTCGGTTCAATAGTGGTTCAAACCGGTCCAAATTAGTTCAATCTGTTTCGAATCCGATTCACCTAAACCGGTTTGTTTTCATCTCCAATTCACCCTAAAGTCCTTTTTCATGACTTTGTGACTCCTTAGGTCACTCAGGGTCCACAAATTTCCCAATTTGCCCTCTCTCTTTGGGCTCCGATTCATAAACTAGCTCAGTTCATAAACCTGTTCAATCCAGTTCGGATCTGGTTCACCCAAACCAGTTTGGTTTTTCTTTCCCAATTTGTCCTAAGGTTCTTTTCGAAGGTTTATGAACTCTTTTTGGATCTCTCAGAAGTTTAAAATTCCCCAATTTGCCTGTTCCTCTATGATCAAGTTTGCGAATTGGTTCAGTGTTTCTCACTTGGTTTGTCTGGTTCTTTTCCTAGTTTTCCTTACTTCAAAAGGGCGGGGTTTACACATGTCATGTAGAAATAGACTGCTCCAGCGCCAACTCCAAAAGACATGCCGCAAAGCAAGGCTTCATCGGGAAAACCCCATCGAGATTATCGAGTGAGTGGGAACCTTATAATGTCGATTCTGGTTGGAATGATAATTTGCATTGAAAATGATTTTCTCAGAATTAGTCTCCCCTGACTGGGTGACTCTACTTAAAATATTTAGGAGCTAATTCCAAGGCTTAGGCTCGATATGCAAGTGAGCCCAAGGCCAATGGACACGAGTGTGGACCCGTCCAGAATCAACATGCGATGACTAATGCTAAAAGATCCAATTAATGGGTAATTGTATGTGATACCCACCGAGCCAAGTCAGGAATGTTGGGCTTGTTAATCCAAACAGCTGCTAAGATGAAGCCAAGTCGTCAAACCTATTAGGCTAGTATGTGTGGATCAAAGCCAAGCCAATATACTGTTGCACTAGAGGGCCAAAGATAATGGCTATAACTAAAAATACTCTTGATTGTGTGTGCACTATGAGATACGGGGCCACCAGGACACCTAGTACGAGGTAGTGATGGATCCCAAGGGCTGCTGGATGACCTAAGATGCATAAGGGCAGTTTGGCTTCCAATATGTCAAGAAGCTCAAGGAGCTTCCTATGCACTAAGACCGAGGCAGTAGGGGAAAGGAGGTCTCGTCCCACAAAGTAGATATCATGAAGCGATTAGGGTTTGAGGGTCAGACTACTGATGCCCACTCAAACTTAGGGTGGAGGTAGTTAACCTCTATCAATGTGGAGGGTAAACGCGCTCTGATCCACAAGTGGAACGGTCGGGGACCATTCTGTGAACGTGTGATCCCTCCTATGATAGGAGGGTGGCAGATTATGTGCAAAACCCAAGAAGGAGTTGAATGTGAAATGTTAACAATCTTGAAAGTTGCTTAGTTGAACATTCCCTAAAAGATCTCTCCCACTCATTGAGTTGTCGAACTCACCCCCTCCCTCTAAACCTTTTTCAGGAAGGAACGTGACTACGCCGAACACTTCCTCACCAAGACATGCACCAGGTATAAAAAAATTTTAATTCTAGTTTTGTTTAATATTGTCCAGGAAAAACATGACAGGTACTACACTTAACTCTCCTTGATCCCAAGGGGGAGTCACTCTTCGAGATCCAAGAGAGTAGTGGGTTGATCACAGGACCTCGACCAAATCGGGTCGGGGTGTGACAACCGATCTAGTAGCCATTATAAGTATGGCACACAAGTGTCAATGATTGGTACAAGAAAGACGTCACAAGACAGAGAACATGGGCAAGAATGAAGACCAAGGTGATCTTCCTCACAAAGAAATGAGATTTTTCCAATTTCATAACAACCCCCATGAAGGAATAAAATTAAGGGTGAAAGAAAGGACAAGGCCTCATAGACTAAATAGGGAAGGGGACAATAAGGCACCACAAAGTAAAACTTCCCAATGTCCAAGTTGCTAGAGGAACCACGAAGGAGCATGTACTGAAGTAATCTATTACAGTTGTGTATAGTTAGGACATATTGTGAAAATTTGTTCAGTACCTCGAGGGTTTATGACAGTACCGCCTAGAAGCAACACTTCTCCAACTACCAAAGTTCAAAAGGATAGAGACTGAGGAACCACCACAACATCTAGGGTCCCAACAAGAGTTTACAACCTTGTGTAAGAAGAATCTCAAAAGGACCCCAATATGGTAGCAAGAACTTCCAAACCCCATGTAAACCCTAATTTCCAATGACAAGTAATCTAGAATGGAGAAATAGAAATTTTCGACAGAAAACCGTGGATTAAAGTGAACTAAAATATTGAAAAAATAGTAATAATGGGAAATTGGAAAATCACATGTGATCTATGAGAATCTAAGAACCAAGGAAAAGAACCGTGAACTAAATGGGATGTGAAAATCTGACCGAATTAGGGTGAATCGGACATGAACCGTATGAAATCGGGAAAAACTAGTTCAAAGATTCATTTTTATGTGAATTAAAAATATCAATTTGTCCAATGTATAGAAAATGAATTTAGACAAATTTAGAAATTTATAATTTTTCAAAAATCGATCGAATTGGGCCTAAAGTAGGCTACTATTTTTATTTTGGGTCATCGAACCCAGTCCAACCGAACTGGTCAACGGTCTAATCAGTCAAGGGACCGCCTACCCAGTTAGCACACATGACCAATCAGCATGTGGTGTCATGCCCCGACCCGGTTTGGTCGGATCCCCGTGAACAACCCACCACTCTCCCAGTTTATTAAAGGGTTTCCCCTTAACCTAAACCATAAAGAGTAAGGCGTCCTTTAAACATGCACCTTTTTCCTGGAATAACATAATCAAAACTGCATCACATTTTAAATTCATCATACCTGTCTCACAGGCATCTTAGTGGTTTTTAAGGGTAGGCTTTCTGAAATCTCCTGAAAGGGATATAAGGGAGGGGGTGAGTACGACTACTCAGTGAATGGGATTCAAATCTTTTGACTTTAAACAAAAACATTTGTATGGAATGTGTCAGACTCCTTTCTTTTCAAAAATCCATTCATTTAAAAATTTGGGTTTTCTATTATTTCTTAGTTAGCACGGTGTGTCATCACCCAACACACATCTTTCATCATGAAGGTTACACACATTCGCAAGTTAGTATCACTACTAAACCCGCTAGTGGCTTCGGAGCGACTTTTCCTACCATCCAGATAGAAGCACGACCACATCTACCCTGGGAATGAGTGGATGTACGTGACATCCGACCCTCAATCCCGAAATCGCTTCTTTGTGTCCTTATTAGGACAGAGACCTCATCCCGTCCCCACCCCATCTCATACGCTTGGTGCTACTCCAAATTTCGCACACACCTAAAACGACAAACTGCCCTTATAGCCACCAGGTCGTCCAGTGCCCTTAGGACACATCACTACCCCTCATGGGTGTCTTAATGGTCTCGTACTCACAGTGCATGCACAAACAATGTTTTCTCGTATTGCCATGTAATCTATGGTGCCACTAGTCCAACGACCCCAACTCTCAACTCACCCCGCAGTTGTTTGTCTTGACTAGTCCGTCGACCTGTCATGTCGCACTATCGCTAGTTGACTGAGTATGTCAATCCTATCTAGGTACCATGGCCAAACAATTCACTTATTAAATTTTATGGCACATATATCATGTTTGTTTACGAGCTCCTGCTCGTGCCAACTGGCCTTGGGCCCATTGTACGAGATTTTCAAAAACTGGGCATTCTAGCCCTCAAGTTCCAAAATTGAGGCCCCCGGCCTATAAGAGCTATTTGAGCTCCTATCAAGAAGGTATCCCAAATAGTTTAATCATTGGCACACAGTCAAGGGAGAACACTTCCGACAAAATAGGTTTTCACTGTCCATTATACCAACCGTTATAAGGACATCTCCGTTCATAACCAATGAACAGGTTTTCAACTTCCTTCGAGGAAGTCTCATCATACCAACCAGGTATGATCTACTTACAACCGGTAACTAGTTTTTCCGCATAATTTTCACATCACTTTCTCTAAGTGGTGATGAATAAAATACCACTAAATAGTGGGTTTTTATACCGAGGCACTTATCATTCCCAACCGGGTATGATATATAATCCCACTCACAACCGGTAAGTGATTTTTATCTTTAAGTTGTGCTCATCATCCCAACCGGGTATGATGTTAGTAAACCCACTCATTCGTTAACGCAGTGAATTCCACTAGACCAATTCTTTGTATTCACGCGCGCTCGTCCATACTGGCATTCCCGGTATTTCGCGTTCCTACACGATATAAACATCCTTGTTCATTATTACTCGACATAACAGCCTTAAAAATGAATGAGAAAACCTAAACTTTTAGTTATTTGTAATTAGGTCCCTAAAGTTATTTCTCGTTAACTTTAAGTCCCTAATGTCGGTTTTTCCTCAAATTGAGTCCCGTAACTTTTAAATTTTATCTTGGGACCTCAATTTATTCAACTTCACCAAAAAGGGGTTTAATTTCCCAAATTTCCAATTTTGTCCCCCAATTTTTCCAAAATTATCATTTTGCCCTTACTTTACAAAAATAGTAAGTTTTGCCCCAAAAATTCCAAAATCCCTCAATTAGTCCTCTAACATTATTTTCATGCCCAATTGACTCTCAATTTCATAAAATTGCATTTTGGTTCTCTGAATTTCAAAAATCCCCAATTTTTCCCCCAATTTCAACTCCTTAGCACAGCCAAATTTGACTTCATCAAATTGACCGATCAAACGCATCTAATTTTGAAATTGAAGTTAAAATTGAGTTCCTCCATCTTCTTATGATTCAATAGCACTTTGAATCATAAGTTTTGACGCCGGAACGAGCTCAAACGGAGCTTCACCGAAAAACGGACTGTGAGAGAGAAAGCTTCGATTACTCACCGATGAGGGTACGGCGGTCCGAGCTTTCGATTTGGGTAGATAGCTCTCGTCCTGATGTTTATCCTAGAATCAAGAATCACATCAATTGATGCCGAATTGAGTTAGGATTTCATCCTTGAAATTCTATCGGTTCTCTCTCTAGCACCGACCGAAAATTGCAAAGGGGAGCCGAATTGGCTCACCTTTCAGTTCTAATTCGGCCGTGGGAGGGCTGAGGAAGTGTTGGGAAGGCTTGGTTTTGCCTGAGTAGGGCTCGAAATGGCCAATTTCAACTCAGTCGAAACAGGGCAGCTTCGGTCCGCCAAAGCTGCTTCACTGTTCCATCATGTCGGCGCTTCTCTAGTGATTCTCGGATTTACAGAAGTTTGCTATCAGATAGTTGACTTCTCCCCGGTTCTAAAGAGCCCGACCTCTCCTTCTGAGGTTAAGAAAAATGTTCAAGTCGAAGCTCTGGTTTAAGCTTCACCAGGAAATGGAGCAATAGAGAGAGAGAGAAGTGTTCGGGTGTGAGGAGAATGAATGGGGATGACCTCTTTATATAGGTGTAAAACCGTGTATTAAATGGGAGATATTTATTACTAATATTAATACAAATAATTTAATACCGAAATTAAATTATTGGAATTAATTACATTAATTAAATATATATTAATTTATGACTATTTATGATAAGGCCTACGTTGACATAAAAAGTTTTGACCAAAATTTCAGGTTACAAAAAAATTCATACTTCCCAAGAGGTCAACCATCCTCACACTACTCTCGAGCAAGCACGCTTAACATCAAAGTTCTTATGGATTCTCGTTCACCTACACCAATTTGGTTTTTCTCTTCTAATTTGTCTTAGGTTTCTTTTCCCAGGTTTAATGAACCCTTTGTATCACCTGGAAGTTGTAAATTTCCAAATTGCTTGTTCCCAAATGATCGGGTTTGTAAACTGGCTCGGTTTTCTTACTCAATTTGATCAGTTCTTTTCCCAGTTTTTTCTTAACTCAAAAGTGTGGGGTTTACATGTGGCATGTAGCAAAGTGTGCCCATTCAGTCGTTTGATCAGTGTCTAGAAACACTGACCAATTAGAGTGTGATATGTGTCCACGGTCAACGGTCAAAAGAAGAAAATCCAAATCACCGATGACTGACCATTAAGGGAGTGACATGTGTCTCTAGTCAACGGTCAATTGAGGAGAAGCCTCATCAGCAGAGCTGGCCAATGAGGTGTTGACATGTGGCAAAGGTGCCACATCAACGGTCGACTAGGATGTTGGAGAATGGTCAACCAATCAGAAGTCGACACGTGCTAGAGCTATGTTGGATAGCCTCATCCAATCAGAGGCTAACATGTGATATTGGCATAGTGCGTCAGTTGGGAAAACTCATAAATTTAAATCAGTAGATTAGAAGACACCCAGTGTCATGGTTAACGAATGAAAAGATTCAGTTAGTAGCCACGTCGATTTAAGCAACCAATGAGAGGCCGACACATGTTCGATCAACGGTTCAACGAGTGACTTAGACGTTGAGTGAGAAATTGCGTCAGCAATGCCAGTCAATCACAGCGTGACACATGGTAACCCGCACGTGTGAAGCTTGCATGCGCACGCACCATGTCATCTTCTTTCTTTAGATTTCTAAATAGGAAAGGAGAAGGACTAGCACATTAACTCCTATGATCCTTCAATGGCTCTGACAAGGCCTTAAATTGGCGAGTTAATGGCCAAACAATGGATGGATGGCTAGAACGGTCAGTCCCCGAGCTCCCTATGTAAAGAGCTACTCTCCATTCATCCTCTTCATCCCTCGAAATCTTGAAGAGGAAGAATAACTCCATTTTCCAACCATCTCTAAACCAGAGCTCCAACATCGACCTTTTTCTCCACCTCCGACCATACAATTTAGTTCCCTAGAATCCTGAGAAAGTCCTCCACCTTCTTGCATACTTCATTTAGCCCGAAGGAAACTGGAGAAGCTCTAGCAAGGCAGCACAATACACTCACTTTGGCGACAAAATTTCTACAAAAGCTTTCGAGATAAATTTTGACCACCATCGACCCCCTACAGCTAGGCCGACCCTCCCATGAGTTCTCACGGTGGAGCCTTAACCTCCCTGAACCTTTGTGGTAAGCCAATTTCTCCTCCATTCGCCGGAATAGTAAATTTACAAAGAGTAATTCATGATCACTTTCCTAAAGAAATTCTCGTTGCCCAAGCTACCAATTAATGCGAAGTTTGATCCTAGTAGAATCCCCTTGACAAGCACTAGCCGCCCATACCCAGGGCTCCGACAAACGTCCCTTCGCCGATAAGAAATCGAAGCTTTCTCCCTCTAGAAAGATTTTTCGACGAAGCTCCGTTTGAGCTCGATTCTAAGTCAAATTAAGTAATTCAAAGCTTAGAATGCTCGTAAGGAGATGGAGAAGATGATTAGAAGCATGATAGGAGGAAATTGACAAGGTTTAGATGATCAATTAATGAATTGAAGAGTCGGGGAATAAAATGCAATATTTGACGAAGTTGGGTAAATTTGGGATTTTAGGAAATTTGGGGATTTTTGTGAATTTGGCATCAATTGAGGGTCGATTTGTAATTATAAATAAATTAGAGACTTAATTACAATTAAAAATAATATTAAGAATTTAATTACAATTAAAAATATTTATAATGATTTATTTGCAATTTAAATAATTTTATTTTGATAAAATTATATAAATGGTGAAATTGCAAATATAGTGAACTTATCAATTTTGGTAATTAAATGAAAAGATTCGGATATTGAATAAATCATTATCTGTAATAATTTAGGTATGAAAAGGAGACTTCTACCTACAACGGCAACACGATTCATAGACATCAAAAATCCATCTAGGACGAACAAGTCATGGAATTCTAGTGAGTGGAATTTTTGGAACCATGCGTGTTTGAGGTGATGAACTTACTTTCTAATTTCTTGAAAATTAAAATTCGTTTTCCAAAAGTAGACTCACTTGAATGCATGAAACTGCATTAAAAAATTTTGGGAGTTATTTTTGTTGAGAGCATAAATCATGTATATTATAGAGCTAGAATTGCTCAAGTAGGCCTAAGGTTGTGGTTTTGAAAGAGAAGTGGATCAAATGTCGTGTTTTGAAAATTTGTAAATTATAGAGAGAGAATTGAGCAATTTTGATGATTGAATTCTCCCAACACACGTCCATGTGGACATATGTGTGTGTGTGTCTTGTGCTCCACGACGTGCAGTGTGTGCATGCACTCAGCGTGGCGCGTCGACTAGTTTGCACTATAGCGTACTGGTTTCCAACAAATTTCTTGGTCAATTCAGCGGTTTTTTGCATGTTTCACCCCTTTATGGCCGGTTCTTGGAAAAATAAAAATACCAAAAACTTAGATAGTCAATTTTCTATTAAATATACTCAAGAACCATCTCATTCTGATTTGTTTAGCACCTTCTAAATTTTGGGAAGTTTTACCACTCCAAACTAGTTCGATCGGTTTCAGCCATCCCGTGGTCGACTCACCTCCGATTCAATCAGTTCCTAACCCAATCAAATTTTCTAAAAATCATTTGTCTCATTCTCTCTTGATTTGCCTCAAAATCCTTTCTTTTTTTTTTTTGCTCAGTAAAGTACTATTTCATTAATTTATCAAATCCAATACAATATTCGTACAATAATAAGATGAAAATGAAATAATTCTCTCATTCTCAATAATAGATCTAACATTATTGGGTACAGTCGTATTTAAACCACTTGAGCCCCGATTCTTCCTGTAAAAACATGATAATGCATCTGCACAAGAGTTACTTAATCGTTTAACTAGTATCACTTGATACTCTAGAAACCTCAAATAATTCAGCAATTCATCAATATAAAGGCGGGCAGTCCATGAAACTTCTAGTTCCTGCTTCTGAAGTATAGTACATAGTATGCGCGAGTCAGATTCAAGTATGATTTTGGGTAATCCTTATTCTTTTGCAAGTTTTAATCCTTCCAATACGGTTCGTGCCTCGGCTTCCAATAAGTGTGTGCAATAAAATCAGGAGCCACTAGGCAGTAGAGAGTCATGTTCATTCCTGACTATAATTCTCGTCCCTGCATTTCTCATCAATAGATCAAATGAGTCATCCACATTAATCTTCATAGTGTCATTTGGTGGCCGCTTCCATACTCATTCAGTTTCCATAGGTGAATTTGGCTCATTTCTAGTGTGACTTTGATTCTTATTAGCGTCTGCATATTCTCCAATCGAACCCATGATATTAGTAATCAGTTCATCAACTTGTGGCGTGCATCCTAGAAATAGAGTTCTATTCAGTTCCTTCCATATCGCCCAACATGTTGTGGTAAATATGCACTTCATTGATTCTCTCTCATGTTTTTCCTGTTTTAAATTACATAACTAAGATTCAATTCATTCAATTAAGGACAAATCAGTAAACTCTTCAATTCTTACACCACACGTTGCAAACCACACTAATATAGTACATGTGTATTTAACTAGTAAATGATGTATGCTTTCCACTTCACCACATATGGGACATGCATTAAAAGATATAGATTTTCTCCAAAATAAATTGTCATAATCATTCCACATTACTCTCCATTTTATGAGTCATTTAGGTCTTCTTAAAAATCAGGGACATTTTCCCCTAATTCGGTTCGTTCCCATTTTGGCTCGTTCCCATTTTAGTGGTCTTACTCATTTCCAACATAGGTTTATGATCCGGATTCGATTTTAGCTTTTATTTTTTGTTTGATAAAATGGTAATAACTTACTGAAAATAATAAGTTGAGCTTGGGTGAGTAATGGAAGTTGACTTCCTTAATGTATTTTGGCTCACAATGAAGTTAACTAAAGTAGGTTGTGAGAAGTTCCTGAAATTTTTCTTAGACATGTTTCGGCATTTAAAAAATGATAATGTTTAATCTTGTTCTAATACCACCAAAATTAAGACATTTGGTATTAGAATTGAAAGCTTGAAACTTTTGTATTAAGTTTATCATAAAATAGATAAATGTGATTTATAGAGAATTACAGTGAAATTTAAGTGAGTGGGCAACCAAAGAAGGTAAGTGGGACACTTAAACATCTATCCATAACATGAAATGTGTAAAATTATGCATTATTAGCTCCCTTTGCAATTATTTCTCCATAGAAAGTGTCTCCCCAACATGATTCCGACTAATAAGTATGCTGTTTCAGCCAGACTTATCTTATTGGATCAGTCTACCCTAAGCGGACCCAATAACTTTATGTGTCGGATACTCGATAAGGTGAAATCAATAGGAGAAACCCTGAGCAAAAATTTGGACCAACTGTCACTTCTCCATACGGCCCCAAAACACTTCAGCTCGGCAATCTTCCGGCCAGGCCCATTCTTCTCAGGCAGGACCAATTAATGCCATCAAAGCTACTGACCAAACAGCCATTTTTCAAGACAAATCCATATTACTAGTTCATGCCATTAATGTCCAGAAATCCACAAGAAATGTCACACCAAAGAAAGGCACCAACAAACCCACCTCCAACCACCACTGACATTAGACAAATCAGACAGCCCGATCTGGACCAGGTCCGATTGATCCATGTCTTTTCAGTAAAATACCAAAGTCCCATTTGCAAGCTCCACTTGTCCAATTAAAGTGAATACACAAAAAGATGTGAATTGATTTATTCTGATGTCTATCTGAAAGAATCAGGGCGCTTTGGTTTGGTTTGGACAACTGCCTCAATCTTCTCCATCACAGCAGGAGTCAGCAAGGGGATGACATCAATTGCCTTCATGTTCTCTTGAATCTGAATTTTTCAAAGCCACCATTCATTTTAAGCTTTATATAAGCCAAGACTCTATAATACAGAAGACCATTATATCTCCACTTATAGGTGTGCATGCACATTCCCAATAAAATGTGTTTACCCATAAACCAGAAATATTTTCTTCCATAAGCAATTTAATTGCCAGTAAGAAGGTTTTCTGCTTAATCAACAATAAGACCATATTCTCCTATATTAATCAAAGTAATTTGCAATAAAGAAAAGAATTGGAGGATTCACCAGATGAGCAGATATAAATATTTTATGGACTAATAGTGTAGATTGAAAAGGTTGCACTAACCTGGGATTCTTTTGTTGCACCGGTAATTACTGAGGAGACACTAGGATTTGATGCACACCATGCAATTGCAAGTTGAGCCAGTGGTACACCAAGTTCATCAGCTATTGGTTTCAGTCCATTCACTTTTCTCAGCACATCATCAACCAGAGAGCGGTTAGCCAGATTCTGAAATGCAGAATTTGGTTAGTAGAATGAAGCTGTTCTTAAATTTAGAAAATGGATATAACGAACAGAAAATTCGCTACGAATTTGAAAGAGGTTTTAGATCCATATGCATTAGCACAAAATCAGAGTAAGAAACACTAATATATAGAACACGTTCAATCAATGCCCGAGAAATTCTCAGAGATGCAACCTGTTATATTTAATATTCAAGGCTTGAAACAGCAGATGGTTGGAACTAAAAAAATGCAAAACAGTTTCATGTGGATGTATTGCAATAAACCAGTAAAGTTTTGTCAGACCTAAATGAAGATCAGTATAAAAGGAAATGTCAAGAAAATTAAAAAAACAATTAACAGGGCACCTGCATGGCATGATATATTTTGGATGTGTGAGAGAGGGATCTAAATGGCGTACATATGATGGTCTATAATCACAGAAAAAATTAGTGTCGCCATCAAAAGTTTAATTCCTTTAATTTTAATTATTTATGGATAGAAAACTGTGTATGGGGGTGGTGGGAGTAAATAGCTAAAACAGGCTTGAACTTTAACCATGTTTTTATTTATTGTCTGAACTTCTAATCTTGGCCAAAATGGATCTAAACTCCCTATGGTGTTCTATTTGTGACATGCCCTCATGTTTCCAATTAAAGTTAACCGAAGAAGGTCAAAACTTCTCATAACAATCACAAATGGAACAAGTATAGATGTTTGGGCTTTTCAGTCAAAAACTGATGGAAAATATGATGATAAACCACAACTGAATAAAGGAGGAAGTTTGGCCCTTTTTTCAAGCAAAATTAGAAGTTTAGACCACAGATCAAGATGGAGCTGAAGTTCAAGCCTTTTTTAGTAATTTAATCTATGTGTTTCCAAACATAAATGTAGCCTAGTTAATGCCAGTCACATCTCTTATACAAAATGGATTAGTCCTAGTTTTTCTTGTTTCTGATATCTATGGTCTGTGATAGAATTTTAAAGCAAAATTCTAGCAACTGGATTCAAATTTAAGAGAAGGAACACCTTATAATTTTCGAGTGCAAAGCGGCTATCGGGAGGTATATTTCCCTTGTTGTATTTTCCAGTCAAGACTCCAGAAGCCAGAGGACTCCATGTGGTTAGTCCCAAGCCATAGTTGTTGTAGAGTGGGAGGAATTCTGACTCAACCTGAGAATGCAGTAGCAAGGTCAAATCACTTGTTGGAGAAGGCCAAGGTTGTAATAGATCACAATACATTTATTGGGAAAAAGGTCAAGGAACAAAACTGTTCTCCACAAAACAAAGGGCAACATATGTAAATTTTTCATATATATACAAATATATACATATATTTGCTATTTCTGGGGTACAAAGCATTCCACTTTAAACGGTTGAAGAATGTTAAAAGGTCAATAGATGAGTTTCTACTTCAAAAGTTGACAACATTACAAAGAGCTAAAATTGAGGGATTTTCCATGGTTCTTATAATCAAGCATGAACTAAGCAATGCCATGTAGCTTACACAAAAGTGTTCTTCCCTGAAACAGTAGATTTCCCTAGCCAAAGTTTACAATATTCACTGAATGTTTAATTAACAAAAACATTATATTGAATAATCATTTATAGTAATGAATTTTGCTTGAAAACTAGCTCAATCGACTGCCCATGAAGAATTTAGGAAATGTGAGACATGCAAAGATAACTTCAAAGAATATTCCAACTCAATTACTTTCAAATTCCAGAGACAATGATTATCACAAGCCAGAATAAAGGGATGCCTTTCTAATTTCAGCACATCTTAAGATATCCATAATACCCTTTAATTGAGATAAAAATTAAAAATCAAGTCAATTAATGCACTTTTTTAACGGATAACTAATTATAGCAAGGGAAAATATGAAAAACAAAATACATCATCAAAGATAAAAGCTAAAATGAACCCTCTGGATATGCATTTTTATTTATTTTTGAAGAGTTAGATATGCATATTTTCGTTAATCTTTCACACAACAACAAAGCTGTTGAGTTGTCAAAAGGGAGAACAAGGACAATACAATGCAAAGAAAACAACATAATAGTTCATTTTATAGGAGAACTCAACAGAAAGGTAACACTATCCATTTACTAATTTGAACTATAGTGGCTTCAAATTGCTGAAACTGGCTATGGACAATAAATCTAGGTTCATTATATTGTATTAAACAAATAGATTGCAGACCCACAATAAATAAAACCATATAGTCTCAGTTATTTTCAAAAATATCATATGGGAAAGCAACTTAGATACTCAATAAAAAATGGACCCACCTTATGCCTTGACAGTAGGTTATACTCTGGCTGCTCAACAATTGGGCCCACCATATCCAATCTCTGGGCAACACCCCAGGCCTCAGTTATCTGTTGGGCAGACCACTCACTAGTTCCCCAATAGAATGCCCAGCCCTTGTCAATTACATAATTCATTGCCCTCACTGTTTCTTCAATTGGTGTAGAAGTGTCAGGCCTACAACAAAATAAGTTTTATGCATACACCAACCAATTAAGAACTACTTCAATAATCTCCATATCAAATATTATGAAAAAGAATGGGAACTCAGATATGAACTCAGATATGTGGACAGTTTATTTTCAATACAACTTTGTCAGATTTAGCAACTTCAGCTTCCTATGGACAGTAATTGGTAACATTTACTGCCATTCCGCTAAATAGTAATTATTTCTACCATTCTAAATATCCCCAAACAAAGGACTTTTCAAAAAGATCACCAATTTTCCTCCTCTGTTATATCCCACAAATCAAGAAATTCTAAAAACACTGCAAAGAGATCAAGTTAGAATTATAAATAACATGATCCGACTCATCCATCTAACCTTCGCCGTCTTCCTCTCACATAAAAATCATATGCATCAAAGAACTGAAGCTCACACTTCACAATTCAAAACAGTTTCAGGTTTTGCACGATTAGCTACACTATTGCCAGAATGGAACAGTACTCAGCATTAGATGGAGCAGGTAAAGACAGTCTCACACACTTAACAGTATATCTCCTACAAGTAAAAGAATTAAATCCAACTATGCTCAGATTCAATCGAATCGGATCGGATCTCATCAATGTGGATACCTCGGATGAGGCTTTTACCTGTGACAGTAGATGACGTCGACATACTCCATGTCGAGGCGCTTGAGGGAGGCCTTGGTGCCTTCCACGATGTGCTTGCGGGAGAGGCCCTTGTCATTGGGGCCAGAGCCTCCCCAGAAGATCTTGGTAGACACAACGATGTCAGAGCGCTTCCAGCCTAGCTCCCGGATAGCCTGGCCCATGATCTCCTCGGCTCGGCCGTTGGCGTATACTTCAGCATTGTCGAAGAAATTAACGCCATGATCGCGGCAGCACTGCAGCAGCGACTTCGCTTCCTTCACGTCAAGCTGATTCCCGAAGCTCACCCAGGCGCCATAGGAGAGTTGGCTCACCTTCAAGCCCGATCGTCCGAGGTTCTTGTACTGCATCTTCTTCCTCTTTCTCTGGATCGATTGATGGATCGAGCGAGAGAAAACAGAGGGAACCGAAAGGTGAATCACAGACCGACTTCCTAAGCAAAATGATTCCGTTTCACATGAGAATAAGCTGGGCCGTCATGGCGGAGCAATTATGCGCGGTGACTGGATTGCACCCTGGGCTCCATCACCGTTGGTTTTAATAACAGGATTAAAATCCAACGGTCAGGAGGCGAGCACCGATTGACCAATCAGCGGAAGAAAATGGAAGGCCCTGAATTACAGCAGAAAATCCCCCGTTGCATGTACATTGGCCCTGTTTAAAATTTATAAGAGGAAGCATATCTCTTCTTCCGTATTCCCCGTTAAAATTTAATTGCAGTTTTTTATTTATTAATCATTTTATTATATTTTTGTGCATAAAATTAATTTTATCTTTTATCAATTTAATTATATAATTTTATTTTCACCTAATACTTTGTTTCCCCCAAATTAGACAATAAAATAGGATATAATGCAAGTAAAATTATGACTGAATTATTAAATTACTATTTTATCAATAAAATGCAATACATTAATAATAATGCATTGTACTTTGCTACATTACTATTAATACATACTATAATTCATAAGCAAAGTACTAATAAAATTTGAACTAAAATACACAAGTATCCATTTGATAAAATTGGTACAATGGCCTACGCTTAAAATATAATGGCATGCCCAGTTCCAGCCTATTTGTATCAATAATTGCATTGGGAACACACATGTGGTTCAAATAAGAGAACCAGGGATGACAGGTCATGGCCCAAAAAGCACATTTCGCAAGGGAAATTGTAGGTTTTCAGTTTTCACAGCACTCCCATCGTCAGATCACCAGCCGCTAGTCAGCCCCGTGACAGGGAAGTCAATAGCTCGGGTCGGGTGGGTTTTACCAGTCCCGCGTCCGACCCGAAATTGGGCCCAGCAGATTCGCTCGGATCTACTTGGTCGGGTCCAAACCCGACCCGATCTCAGGTATGCTAGACCCGAGATCCGACTGGACCCAAGCCTCGGGTACAGAAGTTAGGTTCGAACTTGCTACTCGGGTATATTTGGATCAGAGTCGGATCTATTTTATATTTTTTAATATATATTTTTTACTAAAAATAAAAAAATTAAATTATTGTAATATATAATTTTTTAAATATTTATTTAAAATTTTAATTTTTCAAATGTTTATTAAATTTATTTTACCTAATAAATTACTATTATAATTTTATATTAAATTTAATTTATAAATAATAAAGAAAACGATGTAAAAATTAATGTGTAGTTATAAAATGAAAAATAGTGTTAGATATATGTGTATAAATATATATTGGTGGTTACATATTAACACTTTTTATTTATTGATATTTTTTTTATATAATTATCGATATATATAATTTTATTTATATAATTTAAATTTAATTTTTTAGTTAAAAATAAATTATAAATATCGTAATTATTTTAAAATTTTGAATATATGTTATATATTATTAAATAATACATTTAATTAGAAATATAATTTAATATAATATAAAATTTTTCATTGTAATTATTTTAATTATTTATAAATTTATTAGTATTTAAAAAAGGAAATATAATTTATTAGAATTTAATAAAGGAAAAATAAGTAATATAGTATATTAATAAGATATTTATAAATATATTATGATATAATAAAGGAAAATTAATTTATTAATGTTCAGTAAAGGAAAAAAGAATACCGATAAAATATTAATAATAGAAAAAATAGAATAATTTTTAAATAATATTTTTTATTAAAATTTTTTAATATATTTTTTTTAATTTAATTAAACAACATGTTTTATTTAAAAAAAAATTTAAAAGTACGGTAGGCACACCTTGGGGTTCATTTGTACCTGAGCTTTGGGTCCACTTTTCTGAACCCAAAGGGAGCTCGTAAAGACCAGGTATGCGGGATCCGAAGATCAAGTCTCGGGTCCAATCTATGGACCCGAACCCGAGACTTCTTAGGTTCACTCGAGTCGGGTAGGGAGCTGAAGCTCGGATCTCGGAGCAGCAGTTTGTGTACCAGGATTTTCATGGATGTATATATTTCAATTAGCATAGGTAGCCTTCTACTCCAAATATACCCAATGTCCAATTAGCACTAAAGGTTGTTCAGCATTTTTTTTATGGTTTTTAATAAACTGGATTAGTTGATGAATGCCCCTAGAATGAAATCATATAAATCCTACACTTCCCTTATATCCTGTGCATGTTATATAAAGAAAGGTGGATTATCCTCATACTGAAAATCTCATAGTTCCTTTTCTATTCAATGATAATTTTTATAGAGTCTTAGTGATCAGTCTAGAAATTGTACCCAGTTTCTGCAAAGTGGGTCTTTACCATCTCCAGGTACTTGTAACGGTGAGAAATTTTATTCTTCTCCTCCTTTGGCATCTCCACATAGCTTTAACCATAGCAGATAAATAGTTGGCATCTACTAACTGCACATAAGATGCTAAACAGCTTGCTATAAATGAATAACTGTCAGGCTTAAGCTTGCTATAAATGAATAACTCTTTCGGTTAGCATGATTATAGAGAGTGTAAATTTTCAAAAATCCTTTCTTTGGAGTACACAAAAAATAGGGCCGATCAAATAAAAAAGGTGTAACAAAACTCTACATGAAATTCAGTTTTTGATTCACATATATCATGTAAACATTTTCCATCAGTAAAATGTTCTCAATGCTCTTGATTGTCATTCAAATGACAATATTGAATAAACTACAAAAAGACTATTAGTCATGTGCACTTTTGTTCAATATTTTCATTGAATGACAATAATAAGGGTAATAAGAACATTTTGCATTCATTTAATGGTAAATTTTAGTGGAAAATATTTACATAGTAGATATGGAATGCAAAGTGAATTTCATGTAGAGTTCTGCAAAAAAAAAAAAAAAAAGAGTTCAAGGTAGATATGGGAATTTGACTAAAGTTCATGCTCAAAACTGTAAGGCAAGGGAACATCACATACATTCATGTCCAATGTTCTGCAGAAATCACTCTGCATAGGTAATCTTGGTTGGTTAAATGAAGATGATGAAAAATAATTTGGATTGGAGTAGCTAAGCTCAGAAATCTCATTTTCTCCGTTTTACTGAAATGAAATCTGCTGTCTTAATTCTCTTTCACTGCTCTAAATACTAAGAATATAAAAAGGAAAAGATAGTTCTACATTTCTTTATATCCATATTTTCTTTCTACTACCAAAATCTTCTATAATTTCTACTATAAACTTCAAAACCTGTTATTGTACATTTTTTTCTAGCTACCATATGAAAACATAAAAAACTCTAAAAAATATACCCCTCAAAGAAAGCGGTTAGGTTACTCTTAAACTCAACCAAATCAAATCAAAAGTAAATAATGATAAAAATTTTTTTGCTATAATTTAATTGAGTAATTTAAAAAGATTCGAATGTAGGGATTTGAAATGATTAGTAAATCACTACAAACTATTTTATTTACCCTACTACTAATTACTTTCTTTATTTTAAGGTTTTGTAGTGATTGAATTATTTATTGTTTAAATTATTTTAATAATCTGTGTTTATATTATTAATTGTTTATTTATTTATTTTTATTATATATTTTAAATAAATATATATTAATAAATATTTTATTAAAAATTATATGATATAAATATATAATAAAAATAAAATGTACAATATATCATATAATTTATTTTATATATTTATATTATTTTTTATTATAATTATAAAAAATATATATTAATTATTATATAATTAATATTAATTTTTTTATTATAATAATACTTTAATTATTATGTATAATATATTATTTTAGTATATAGTATATTTAATATAATTTAATTATATATAATATTTAATAAATTATTTAATTTATTTAAAATAATAAATTTATTTTTTTAATTAATAATTATTCAATGCACCCACTTCCTTACAAACCATTAATTATTAAAAATTTTTAACATTTATCACTTATATTACCCTCTAAAACCTACTATTAACAACAACTCCAAATCTCTATTACACTCAATCCAAACATAGTTTGAGAACCAATTAAACTTATTTTTCAATCTTTTGTTTTTCTACCCATTGAAGTTTGGTATAACAGCACTGTGACCATTTATAATTCATCATGTAATAGTCTTAGAGATAGGGCAATCTAAAAGTGGAACGTGTAGAGAAAAACTTACATGTAGGGCCTGCAAACAAATATCCATAATACAAGCAATTGCAACTCAGCATTAACAAGTACAATAAGGCTCAGTATTGAAATGCTGAAACGAAAGATGTAACACCCAGAAGACCCTTTTAAAGCATTGAAAAATAGGTAAATATTTTCCATCCGAACATACACTATCCTTATGTTTGAATCGAGAGATTTGAGAAGAAAGGGTTGGTGGAGAAATTACTTATTTAGTAAAAAAAATGAAAGAGTGCGGAGGGATATAGAGCCCTTCAAACCCTCTCATTCTTTTTATTTATTGCTTAAATTATTTTAATATTTTTATTTACAGTTTATATTATATTATTTATTTTTATATAATTTAAATAGATTTATATATTAATAATATTTTATATAAAATTATATCATATAAATATTATAAATAAAAAATTATTGTAAAAAATATTTTTTTATATAATTTAATAATATATAATAGTTAATAAATTATTTTATTTTATTTTATTTTATTAAAATAATAAATTTATCTTTCTAATTTTTTATTAATAATTATTTCTCTCGTTTCCGCTCCATCCAAACAATAAATTATTAAAAATTCCCTCCAAACCACTCGCTCCCTACCAACAAATCCCTTAATCCAAACATAACATAAAAGGTTTTCTAAAAATATAGATAATTTTCTAAATGATTGAATAAAATATCATACAGCCTTACAACCTTATATCATGAATAATTAATCCTCCTAGAAATGTTTTTTGATTAAAAAAGTTAAGATAAAAAGCTAACCATTTTATAGAACTTTCATAAATATTCAAGATTCTCATGTTCCATAATAACTCACTGCTATCCTATGATATCACTCTACTTCTTTAATGCTAGTGGAAGGGGGTGATGTAAGAAAAGTTAACAAGATAAAACATCCAATAAAATAGAATGAACTAGTAGAGAAAGCAACATGGACAAGAAAATTTTGCATCAAAGTAGCTTTCAACTTTCTAAGCTTCTAAAAGTCCTTACATGGTACTTCACACATTAAACATATGTTTCTTCACCAATGTTGAGTGGAAAGATAAAGCACCTCATACCTAGGTGGCATGAATATGAATCATTTCAATTGATAAAATTCATGATTAAAGAATTAAATTCAGACAAATAATCCAGATTCTATTTTCATAATGCAAATGGTGTGAAAAAAAATTGTATCTTTCATCTGGGCAGCATAAGATGTTCTATGCAAAATAATGTTTTCTATCCCTGGTAGAAGAAAAAAAGGGAAACAACATGAAGAGCACAAAATTGAAATGTAAATATATTTTTTCATATATACACTTAACAGCAACAAAGAAAAGGAAAGCAATGAATCATTTCCATCCGAGATAAAAAGGGTTACATTCCAAACGAATCACAAGAAATTACTCGTAGTGCATCCAAATGAGCCTTCTCAGATATTTCTGTGTTCTCCTTACAATTCGGGAACCGGATAAAAATCCAAACTTATAATTTCTTAGAAACTTGTGGAAATATTGAGAGTAGCGAATATAATTTCGCATACATTCTATTAATAATTTATATATATTTTATACAAGTTTGGTATAATAAAAATAAAATAAAGTAATATTGTACAATTTCTATTATACGAAATATAATTACAGAGCTCTCAATTCTGTAATGGAAAAGGTGGTATAGGTCTAATAAACTACTGCAAGATCAAGGGTAGGTCACAAATATCGAGTTTTGGACCGTAATAAGCAAAAATAGGTGGATTCCATGCGTTTAGTAAGTAGGTCAGCAAGTTTATCATCTATACTAATGAAAAAAACTGAAGCAGACGTTCTCGAACAAAATATTAATCAATATCAATTTGTTTGGTATGAGCATAAAAAATATAATTATCAATAAAATAAATTGCAGAGACATTGTAACACTATAAAGTGGGAGGCAAATAAAAGAAAATATCAATCTCCCAAAAAATAAATTGAATCCTAATTAGCTTAATATTGGCATTTCTTTTGTATTCGGCCTATGTACTTGAACGAGCAATAGTTGGTTATTTCTTATAACTACAAGAGATAAGATTACCTACCATAAAAATAGTAAAATCACTGACAAAATGACGATCATTAGGATTGTTAGCCCATTCAACATCAGAAAAATAGTGAAGGGAGATGGGTGAATCTCGCCGTAGAATGTGTTTTACAACAACCCAATGAGAAGTGGTGGGATGATACATGAACTGACAAACCTGGTGTTGGTGTATTGCATATGCAAGATCGGGGCGAGTAAAGGTGAAATATCAGATATATCACACAATTTGCCAGTACGGAACATGATCAGAATGGGGATCCCATCAACGAGGCACTATAGCGACCGGAGTGGAGAGTAATCGACAAGTAGTCATAGCAGCCATAAAGAGCAAATCACGAATATATTTTTTGTTGAGTAAGGTAAATACTGTTAGAGTGATAGTGGACTTCAATAATAAGAAAGTGATGAAGTGGTCTCAAGTTTTTAATGGAAATTTTTTTATGAAATGCTAAGAGAACATGATTAATAGGAGCATGAGTTGAGCCGGTGAGAATGATATTATCAACATAAACAAGTATGAACATAAGAAATGCTTGAGTACGATATATGAAAAGAGAGTAACAGAAAATGTGAAACCCAACTAAAATAAAAATGAGATCAAACGAAGAAACTACGCTCGGGGAGCCTGCTTAAGGCCATAAATAGAGCGTTAAAGGTGGCAAACATGGTGAGGATGAGCAGGATCAACAAATTCTAGCGGCTAAGCCATATAAACTTCTTTGGTGAGGTGCCCATGAAGGAACACATTATTCATGTCGAGCTGATGAGTAACCCAACCGAAAGAGACAACAAGAATGAAACTAACCCGTATGGTAACAAGTTTGATAATAGGGTTGAAAGTATCATCATAGTTGAGACTAGGTTGTTGAGAAAAACTCCGAGTAACAAGACGAGCCTTATAATGAGCAATGGAGCTATTAGAGTGTTGTTTAATTTTGTAAACCCACTTACAACCCACAATATGTCGATTTGGTGGAGGCACCAAATCCCATGTATGATTGTAATAGAGAGCAGAGAGTTCATAACACATGACATTTTGTTAGTAGAGGTGCCTACTAGCTTGGAGATAGGTCTAAGGTTCTGAAATAGAAATAAAAACAGTGGGATTGATAGTAAAGCAAGAAGGAGGAAGAGTACCATCCTGAGAATAGGTAGTTATCCGAGTAGGTGCCGGTGCAATGGGAGAGCCGAGAGGCTCCTACGGTGATGAGGCCAAAGAGTCTGCAAACATATGAGAGAATAAAGTATTAATAGTATATGAGGAAGGAGGCATACCTGATTCTGAGGCATCTTGGAGAGGAAGAGAGTAAGAGTGTAAAGGGAGAGAGGGACAAGGAGTTGTCATAAGAGTAGAAGAGTGAACATTAAGCTGCGATGAATGACCTGCAAAAGAAAAACCAGACTCATGGAAAATAACGGTACGAGAGATAAAAATGCGACCAGTGAAGTGATCAATACATCGATAGCCAAGATAGTCAGGAGGATAACAAAAAAAACACACGGTGTAGATCAAAGTTAGAGCTTGTGAAGATGATAAGTACATAAATAATGAAAACAAAGACATCAAAAAACACGAAGATGAGTGTAATGAGAGTTCATGAAAAAGGCGAGAAAAGGGAGATTGGTGAGTACGGGTAGGAAGATGATTAATAAGAAAAACAACGTTTTCAAAAGCAAAATCCCATAATTCAGAGTAAGGTGAGATTGAGCAAGAAGAGTTAGCCCCATATTGACAATTTGTCGATTTTTACGTTTAGCAGAACCATTTTGTTGATGGACATGTGAACATGAGATACGATGAAGAATGTCATATGATTTAAGTTCAGTTTGAAAAGAGAGAAATAAATTCTTTGACTTCATTAGTTTGAAGTACCTTAATTTTTTGATAAAAAAATATTTTCAACTTGATGATGGAAAGCTCGGAAAACGGATGAAGTATTCAAGTGATGTTTAAAAATAAAGAATTATGAATATTTGCTGAAGTCATCTAAAAAGTGAATATAATATATATGACCTATGGACGTTGAATGATTTTACTACAAGAATAAGTATCACATAGAGGTAAATAATAAACTTGATTGATTGATATATACTTAGATAAAATATGATGCATAATAGGATAAGCGGAGTGCCTAAGACATTGGTGTCACACTGAACTAGTAATAGAACAACTAACATAAGCACGAGGTGAAATAGGTGAAGATCTCAAGCGCAAGTAATATAGTCCTTTCTACGTTCCCTGCGGAGTAACTCCTGATGAGATTGAAGGTCCTTAACAAGAAAAAATGAAAGGTTAAACTCAAAATAACATGAGTTATATGAGGTGAATTGAAAAACAAATAAGAGATTAATTGATATTTGGGGTGCGTAATAAATATTCTTGAGAAAAAAAATAGTGAACAAAATTGATGAGATAAGTGGTTCTAGAGAAGATAATTGGTAAACTTATTCCATCTCCAATCAGTAGATGCTCAGGAAATGTCTGGTCATACTGAACAGATAATTGAGATAAATCATTAGTAACATAGTTAGTAGCACCTGAATCAATATATCAATCAAGTTGATGATCAGTGTCACTTCCGGGTATGGCACATGCTTGAGGAACTTGAAATGTAGACAATTGTGGACAAACAGTGGCAATATAATCCATTTTGTCCACATAATTGACAAGATTGTTTCGATAAAAATCTAGTTCGTTTCTCAAAGGAGGCCATCCTATTCTTGATGGGTTGAATAAGAAGGCCAGGAGTAAGATTGGGCCGAAAGCATTGTGAGGGTAGATGAATGGACCCAAACCCATTAACACGTTCTGTCACGCTCCAACCTGGTTTGGTTGGATCCCCGTAAATAACCCACTGCTCTTTCTCGGTTCAAGAGGAGTTTCCCCCTTCTTTTCGTCGAGAGGAGCTAGGCAAAATTTCAACCTTATTCTCTGGAAGATATATATATCAAATAAAATGCAAGCTTAAAGAAAAATTAAGCATACTTGATAAAAGGTAAAGCTCGATGTTACTTCTAGTTATTTTCTCTTTTCCTGAAAATGGGTAGAAAAGAGGGGTGAGTTTCTACAATTCAGTGAATGGGTTTTTCAAAGGTCCACTTTTAACTTTTAAGAAAAATATTTATATGGAGTATGCTAGACTCCTTTCTTTTCAAAAATCCATTTATTTAAAAATTTGGGATTTTCCACCATTTCTTAATTACCACGGTGTGTCATCACCCAACACCCATCCTTCATCATAAAGGTTACACACATTTGCAGGTTAGTATGACTACTAAACCCACTAGTGGCTTTGAAGCGACTTTATCGGCCACCCGGATAGAAGCACGACCACTTCTACCCTAGGAATGAGTGGATGTACGCGACATCCGACCCTCAATCCCGAAATCGCTTCTTCATGTCCATATGAGGATAAAGACCTCATCCCGTCCCCACCCTGGTCTCATGCGCTTGGTGCTACTCCAAATTTCGCATAGACACCTAGAACGACGATATGCCCTTATACTCATCAGGTCGTCCAGGGCCCATAGGACACATCACTACCCCTCATAGGCGTCTTGATGATCCCGTACTCATAGTGCATGCACAAACAAAGTTTTCTTAAATTGCCATGTAATATGTGGTGCCATTAGTCCCAACGGTCCCAACTTTCAACTCAACTGGTAGCTATTTGTTTTGACTGGTCCGGAGACCGGTCATATCGTACTACTACTAGTTGTCTGAGTATGTCGGACCTGCCTTGGTACCATGACCAAATAATTTACTTATTAAGGTTTAATGGCACATATATATCATGTTTGTTTACGAGCTCCTGCTCGTGTCCATTGGCATGGCTCACTGTTCGAGTTTTTTTAAAACTGTGCATTTTAGCCCTCAAGTTCCAAAACCAAGGCCCCCGACCTATAAGAGCTATTCGAGCTCCCGTCAATAAGGTCTCCCAATTAGTTTAAGCATTAGCACACAGTCAGGGGAGAACACTTTCGACAAAATAGGTTTTCACTGTCCATTATACCGATCGGTATAAGGACATCTTCGTTCATAACCGATGAACGGGTTTTCAACTTACTTCGAGTAAGTCTCATCATACCAACCAAGTATGATCAACTTACAACCGGTAAGTAGTTTTTTCGCAAAATTTTTACATCACTTTCTCTAAGTGGTGATGATTAAAATACCACTAAACAGTGGGTTTTTATACCGAGGTATTTATCATCTCCAACTAGGTATAATATATAATCCCACTCACCCGATAGTGCAGTGAAATTCCACTTAGTCGAGTTACATCCTTAGTAAGCTAGACCTTGACTAGCGTTCCCGATGTCTCATTCTCCTACACAAAATGAACATAATTGTTCATTATTCTTTGGCCTAATAACCCTCATTCGTTCCAAATGAATGAGAAAACTCAACTTTACATATATTTGCAATTAGGCCCCTAAAGTTATTTTCTTTAACTTTAAGTCCCTATTGCCGAGTTTTTCCTAAATTTGAGTCCCGAAACTTTTAAAATTTATCTTAGGATCTCAAATTATTTAATTTCACACAAATGGGTTTAATTTCCCAATTTTCCAATTTGCTCCCTCAATTTGTTTTCCAAAATTACCATTTTGCCAATTCTTTAGAAAAATGGTAAATTTTGCCCCAAAAATTCTAAAATTTCTCAATTGGCCCTCTAATATTCTTATCAGGACTAATTGACCCTCAATTTTAAAAAATTACATTTTGGTCCTTCGAATTTTTAAAAATCCCCAAATTTCCCCAACTTTTCCCTCAATTTCAACTGTTCAACACTGCCGAATTTGATTTCATCAAATTGACCGATCAAACACCTCTAATTGTTGAAATTGGAGTTGAAATTGAGTTTCTACATGTTCATACAATTCTAAGGAACTTTGAATTGCAGATTTTAACGCAAGAACGAGCTCAAACGAAGCTTCGCCGAAAAACAGAATGTAGAGAGAGAAAGCTTCGATTTCTCTCTGGTGAAGGCGCGACGGTCGGAGCTTTCTATCTGGGCAGGTAGCTCTCCTCCAGAGGTTCTTCCTAGGATAAAAAATGACATCAATTGATATCGAATTGGATTATAATTTATTCATTGAATTTCAACTAACTCTCTCTCTAACAACGATCTGAAATTATAAAGGGAAGCCGAATTGGCTTACCTTTCAATCCTAATTCGGTCGTGGAAGGGCTGAGGAGGTGTCGGGAGAGCTTGGTTTGGCCCGAGTAGGGCTTGAATTGGCCGATTTTAACTCGGTCGAAACAGGGTAGCTTCGGTCCGCCGAAGCTGCTTTACTGTTTGATCACGCCAACACTTCTTCGACGACTCTCGGGATGAACGAACGCCACCACCGTGTAGCTGACTTCTCCCCTATTCTAATGAACCCGACCTCATCTTTTTTGGCTTAGAATTGACCCTATATCGGAGCTCTAGTTTGAGATTTGCCGGAAAATTAAGCAATTGAGAGAGAGTGAACTTTTCAGGTGTGGAGAGGACGAATGGAGAGTGGCTCTTTATATAGGGAGCTCGGGGACCCGTTGGCCGTCCGTTTGGCGTCTTTATGACAGGCATTGAAGACCTAAAATGTAACGAATGGAAACATTTCTTTTTCGTAGGCACTACTTCGATTTTCTGGTGAGTGAACAGTGCTGTCATCATGAGGAAGAAGATGACACTGTTTTGAATTGGACCGGACCGGTCCGAATTGGGTTCAAAGCTTAAACCGGCCGGTTCGCCCCTCATTCAACCGAGTTTTTCAAATCTAAAAATTTCTAAATTCATCTAAATTCATTCTCTATCCAATGGTGGCCTCAAATCTCTAATTTAAATTATTTAAGCCATCTAGAAAAATAAATTTAGGATTTGGTTCAATAGTGATTCAAATCGGTCCGAACCGGTTTGGTTTTCATCCCCAATTCCTTCACAAGTCCATTTCCATGTCTTTTGTAACTCCTTGGGTCACTTAGGGTCCATAAAATTCCTGGTTTACCACCTCTTAATCGATTTCGGTTCATAAACTGGCTCGGTTCTTAAACCAGTTTAATCCGGTTCGGGTCCGATTCACTCGAACTGATTTGGTATTTCTCTCCCACATTGTTCTAAGGTTCCTTCCCAAGGATTATAAATCACAAGAAAATCCATAAACTTCTTGGTTAACTCATTCTCTATCGATTCCGGTTCATGAATCCACTTGATTCATAAATCGGTTCTATCCAGTTCGGACTTGGTTTTCTTGAATTGCTTCGGTCTTTTTTCCTCATATCATCTTAGGGTTCTTTTCCTAAGTTTATGGATATTTTTTAGTCACATGGGAGTTAGAAATTTTTGAATTTGCTCGTCCCCTAATAGTCGAGCTTGTAGACCAATTTGGTTTAAAGATTATATTAACCGGTTCTTTCCCGGTTTTTCTCATTACTAAAGGATGGGGTTTACACGTTCAGTGAAGCTGGGCTTGTTGGTGCGTCTTGTGAAGCCCATTTTGTGTCCCATGAAACCCATCTAATTGGGTCCTCTATAAAAACGCCCCTGAGAGTCAAAACAGTGCATTTGAGCTTCATTCCTTCTGCCAACTAAGAATTGGCATCCACGATACTCTGAAGACCAAAAGGTGACTCGTTCAAATCGAGGATTTCGGTTGCCCGTTCCAGTCTTGATGCGATGTGCCCAAAGGATCTCTGTTGTAAGGATACTTGAGGATGTTGAGAGATTGCTGTAATGGGAGTACCTTAATCATGCGTTCCTTTCAGAAGACCCGAGAGTGGAGCTCCTAGATTTGTTGATCCATGCAGCAAGATCCGATGAGACTCATGTGCAAGGAGGAGAGATTTGACAACCTTAACCATAATAGAATCAAATGTTATAGATAGTTCCAAGGTAAGAGACTCTCATTCATACCTCAATCCTACTTGCATGTAATTTTTTATTTATTTTAGAGTTTTTGGATGACCGATTTGAGTTAAACTTATTATAAAAGAGCTAATAGAAAATAAATATACAAAGATATTGTGCTTTTTAAGATCGCATTATTGCTAATTTATGATATATTATTGGGAGTGAACATTAGAACTGAAAAATAATTTATAATTGTTATAAAGCTTTAATAATTGTAGTGACTCAAGTAACTTATACATTAATTTTAGTTATTAAGAATAAAAGAATAATAATTATACAAAACTTATCATAAGTTTTCTAAATTTCAAATGATAGGTTTAACAATTTATAGTAATCTACTTATTTAATAGTTTGGGTGATGAATTAATGGGCGCCCGAACTATTAGCATATCCAATAAAATAATATGCTTGCAGAAAATAACCTATATTATTTCTCCTTATATAATATTATGTTGAAGAGAGTACAGTAATGAGGTAATAGATGATGTAGAGCCCATTTTAACTATTACTAATATCTAAGAAATGATGTTAATACCATAAATGCTACAGAAGAGACGGATTTACGCTCGAAATTAAGGGAGTGGAAAGGAACAGACTAGCCCAAAATTACTGGAACTTCTTCGAGCCTTCGCGTTGCCGATCAGGAACGTCAGTGCCCGTGAGACAAGCATGCCCCAAGCTTTCACCGCCGCTGCCGCCATATCTCACGGCTTGCTGGTTTCTGGCGTTGAAGTTTGAAGGCAGATCGTAAAAACACTCACCGTCACACGGTGAAAAGCATGATCGGGCGATAATTAGATTTTTTTTTGCACACGGCTATAAATAAGATTAATATCCAAGTACAAAAGTTAATTATTTTATTAAAATTATTAATTT
Source organism: Trapa bicornis (assembly GCA_030064425.1). Classification (NCBI taxonomy): domain Eukaryota; kingdom Viridiplantae; phylum Streptophyta; class Magnoliopsida; order Myrtales; family Lythraceae; genus Trapa; species Trapa bicornis. The sequence continues at coordinate 7,177,845 of CM057761.1, read as the reverse complement.
TTTATACATTATAAGTTGGCATCAATTTTATTTAATTTTTGTGTGCAAAAAAATATTTTATTTTAATACATATTTGATTAAATATAAATAAAATTTATTATAATAGTATTTAATTATCAAAATAATTCTTATAATCAAGTGAAGGAAAACTTTGACTAGCTCCATAATTCAACACTATTTATTTATTATTAATAGATGTTCTGTTAGTATTATATAAAATAAAGAAGATTAAAATTGTAATAAATTGAGTAAAAATGGAATGCAATATTTAAAAGTTATTATAAATTAATAATTATTTAACTTAAATTTATAATTTATCATTATTAAAATATAAAATATAACGAATAACTGGTGCTATTTGGGGGCAAGCCCACGAGTCACCCCGATTCAAGATAATACGACCGACCGATCACGCGTTTTCATGGTCACTCCGAACAAAACAAGGCCAGCCCTATTGTATTAATAATAGAACATAACAAAGCAGGTCACCATGACCATGGCTCCTGTTGCTGTTGCTGTCCTCCTCAAGCATAGAACACAGTAATAAATAGCAGAAGCTGCCCCCTTTCGTCTCCTTTACATTCATGAACACCAACACCAGATAAAAAAGAAAAAGGCACCTTGGACTCAACCCTCCCATCAAGGTAAATCTATATATACTTAAGCTTACCCACCTCTTTGGCCTCTCTCTCTCTTACGAAGAGTATAGCAAGGACGACCCGGAGAAGCTTGTGATATTGCACTTCCTGGAAGAAGTCGCCGGAAGTCCGACAACCCTCTTGAGGCCCACCGTTTTCTCCGAAGATGGGGAACCCTTGAGGAGGAGATCATCGACCTTTGTGAACCCCTCAGTCTCATGCTTGATCTCCTTGAGCATGGCGGCGACGTCCTTCATGGTGGGCCTCTCGTCCGGGGATGAATTGACACACAGCAGGGCTATCCCTAGGGCTTGCCTTATCTCCTGGACCTCGGACTCGGGTCGGGTCATGAGGGCTCGGTCGAGGACCTCGAGGCTTCCCCTTTTCTGCCGGACCCAGTCGACCACGTGGAGCCCTCCCGGGATCGTGGGGTCAATGGGTTGCTTGCCGGTTATGACTTCGAGGACCACCACTCCGTAGCTATAGACGTCGCTCTTCTCCGTGATCTTCATCATGTACCCATATTCTGTTGATCACAAGATAAGCAAGACAGAATTGGCTCATTTTATGGTCTCCTCATCCTATGCATATGTAATAGTAGAAAACTGTAAAATGTGAGAATTTCTTACCTGGGGCGATGTATCCGTAAGACCCAGCAACCGTGTTTGAAGATCGGGCAAAGTCGCCATCTTCGACGAGCTTGGCTAAGCCGAAATCAGCTATGTAGGGCTCAAACTCGAGCCCTATGAGGATGTTATTGGCCTTGATATCCCTGTGGACGATGGGAGGCACACAGTCATGGTGCAAATAAGCAAGCCCCTGCGCCGACCCTAGCAAAATCCTGTACCTCCCCTCCCAATCCAACGGCCTCCCATTCTGCTCATGAAGCAGGCTCCCGAGGCTCCCATTGTGCATGTAATCGTACATAAGCAGCCTCGTCTTCTTGTTCCAGCAGCAACCTAGGAACCGTACGATGTTCTTGTGTCGTATCGACCCGAGCGTCTTCACCTCAGTGGAGAAGGAGTCACGGATGTTTCCGGCCTTGTCGTCATCTTCGTCCTTGTGGTGGGGGTGCGTCGTTGCAGGCCAGAGCTTCTTCACGGCGATGATTTCTCCGTTTCCCATGTCAGCCTTATAGACCACGCCCGAACAGCCTTTTCCGATGACGTTGCTCTCCACGAGACACTTGAGGACCTGGTCCACAGAGAAGCTGAGCTTCTGGAACGGAGTGAACTGCCACTGCCATGGCAGGGAGGATTCCTCGAGCTCTGAGTCATCGTCCCGGACCGTCCTTCTGGCTCGAACCACGGCCAACACCCCCATCACCATCATGGCCACGGTGAGGGCGATTAGCATTGAGAGTGCCAGCTTCAGCCGCCGCGAGCGCTCGTTGCCGGAGCGGTTTCTACCGTCCGTTGTGCTGCTCGAGAAGCAGGAGGAGCAGAGGCCGCCGTTTCCGATGAGGTTTTCCGGCGGGAGCTGGCGGAAGAGTTTGCTGTCGGGGAGGAATCCGGTGAAGTTGTTGTATGAGATGTTGAGGGATACGAGGTTGTCTAGTGAGGATAAGGGACTCAAGACACCCTCGAGCTTGTTATGGGAAATGTCGAGGACCGAGAGCTTGCTCCACGATGATATCTGTGTCGGTATTGGCCCCGAGAGGCCGTTCAAGCTCAGGTTGAGCGCGATCTCGAGGGCCTCTATCTGGCCCAGCTCCGGCGGGATTTTGCCGGAGAGGCCGTTGCTGCCGAGATCGAGCAGCTGGAGGCTCGTGCAGAGGCCGAGCGATGGGGGGATCGGGCCGGAGAAGGCGTTTCGGTTCAGGACGAGCTTGTTCAAGGCCACGAGGCGGCCAAAGCTGGCCGGAATCTGCCCGGAGAGGCGATTCTCCGACATGTCCAGAACCTGCAGGCTCGAGAGCGACGATAACGAGTCTGGCAAAGGCCCCGCTAGTGTGTTGTTGCTGAGGTCTATCATCTGAAGCTCAGTGCAGTCTCCAATCTCCTCGGGGACTGACCCAGTGAGCCTATTGCTTGACAGATCAAGGAAGTTGAGCCTTTTGAGGGAGCCTATCTCTCTAGGGACCTCTCCGACGATGCGGTTAAAGCCGAGCCGGAGCCTTACGAGGGAGGAGCAGTTTCCGATCTCCGGCGGGATTGTTCCGGAGATGTCGTTGGAAATGAGGAGGAGCTTCGTGAGGTTTCTAAGCTGGAAAAGGCCAGAGGGGATGGTTCCCGTGATGGAGTTGTGGGACAAGTCAAGGGACTGGAGGCTGCTGCAGGAGGACAGTGACGGAGGGATGCTGCCCTCGAGGCTGTTCTGCCAGGCGAAGAAGACTACTAGCTGAGAGAGCTGACCGAGCTCTGGCGGAACCAGACCGGAGATCTGGTTCACGTCGAGCTGGAGCTGGAGTAGCTGGGTGCAGTTGGAGATGCTCGAGGGGATCGAGCCAGAGACATTGTTAATGCTGATCATGAACTCCTGGAGGTTTGCTAAATTCCCTAAAGAGGTGGGTATGGCTCCTGAGAGGTGGTTGATGGACATATCCAACATGGCAAGGCTGGTGCAGTTTCCAATCTCGTCGGGGATCGGGCCGGTGAGGTCGTTCTGCCAGAGCATGAGAGACTCGAGCTTCGAGAGCTTGCCGAGCTCTCTGGGTATCTGGCCGGAGAGGCTATTCTCGTAAAGGAAGACGTTCACAAGCTCCGAGCAGTTTCCGATATCGGCCGGAATGTCGCCAGAGAGCATCGTGGTGTAGGCGGAGAGAGTTTGTAAACGGCTCAGCTGGCCCAGCTCCGGCGGAAGCGGTCCGGAGATTCGTGTGTCTGAGAGGCCTAGGACGGTCAGCTTCCAGCACTGACCCAGCTCCCGCGGGATCCTACCGGCAACGCCGTTATTGCCTCCGAGGCGTAAGACCTCAAGCTCCTGAAGCCTCCCGAGCTCTGGTGGAATTGGACCACTGAGCCGGTTGTCAAAGATCAACAGGTTCCTCAGCCCCCTGCACCGGGCTATTTCAGGCGGGATCTTCCCGGAGAGCTGGTTCGAGTTTAGTATCAGGTTCTGGAGGCGGCCGAGATCGCCGATGCTCGAGGGGATGCTTCCAGTAAGCGCGTTGAAGCTGAGGTTTATGACGGAGAGAAAGGGGCAGGAGGAGGCAATGCTTTCGGGGATGTTGCCGGTGAGGTTTGCCTCTGAGATAACGAGCTTCTGCAGAGAAGGGAAGGAGGAGAGGTTGAGGGAGGACAGGGGAAGCTCTAGGGCTATGGAATTGATGTTGATCTCAGTAACGAGGAGGGATGTGGGGGAGCAGGCGATGAAGGACCAGTTACAGGGGGTAGGGTCAAGTGGGTTCCAATCGGAGGGGACAGCGGAGGGAGGAGGAGGAGTGGAGGAGGAGTGGAGCCATGAAATTAGAGCGGAAGCTTCAGCAGAGGCTCCTGCTGATGCAGGAGGGAGAGATGAAGAGTGGAGGAAGAGAAAGAAGAAGAACAAGGATTGCCTCGAAGAGGGCATCGTTTCATGGACACAAGTAAGTGGTCAGCTCCCCCTTTGTTTGTTGCATCAATTTCCAAACCCAGCTACTCGGGCTCCTTGCATAGTTCTTCTTGGTCTCTGTTCTTTTGGGTTTAGCAGATCTCTCTCTATCTATCTCCCCGTGTCTCTCTCTCTTTTCTGTGTTTTATTGCCTTCGACTCAAACCCGAGAAGAGGAAGACTCCCAAGGAAGATGAACAAGAACTCTCTCACTCTCGGTACTGGTGAAAGGAAACCCCGGCATGGAAAAGAATCTGACCAAATATTTTTTAAAGTGGCAATGAACCAACTAAAGAAAGGGGCGAAATTGAATGGTGCCTAGCCTAGAGATGGGAGACTGCACCAACACCACCATGACTGACACTGGCCTCTTTATGTGTGAGGTGAGTAGAATTCTTATGGTGGGAAGGAGACATTGAGCAATAGAATATTACAGGCCTGGCTATCACGCGCTGCCCACTTATATATTGTAGATGTAATCATTCATTAGGGAATATCGCAAGAAGTGATGCCTCTGTATGTGGATGAATCTACTGTTCCATGTCTGGGTCATTCTTTCTCATCCCTGCTGAAAGAGAGGGTGGGTTGGATTCCAAGCCCGAAAGCTGAGAACTAAGCAAAGATCCTCGGGCCATGGAAGCCGAAAGACATGGAGGGTGCTGCCCTCCCTATGCTATACCAACGTATAATTAACTAGTGTAGGACTATTTTAGTTAGTAGTCCTGTAATTTCACCTATTTTATCAATAATTTAATATGAGTTTATTTATTATTTGTTATATTAAGTTTATCCCCTAAATCTTGTATTTTTCTATATTAATTTCCATCCATATAAACAAGTTGAATTTAAATTGATCATCTCTATTTTCTTAGATTCAAACCTGAGAGATAATGGGGACAGCTGGGAATTCAACATCCTACATAGCTATAAAGATTAGGAAGGGCCTCCCCACTCCTAGAGACCACTAATAGAGTAGAGCACATGGGAGGATGGATAGTGCAAGTTTTACTCTGGTTTTAGTCTTGTTTATAAAACGAAACTGGCCTTTAACAAGCATATAAATGAGGGAATCCATCGAAATTAGAGACTGAGACGTCAGTGTACTAGTTGCCATTGGATCCAATGTCATATCTGTTCAAATAATCAATTACTTTATTGTTAATGTCATGCTAGTTGCAGTCTTTCTGGGATTCCTTTTTTAGTAATTGCGCAATCTCTGAATTCATACAATTTATGGTAATTTATGGGATTTTGCTAAATAAGATTACGTGGACAAATAATCAATAATTTATTATAAGTTATCTCTTAATAGTGTAACCGGTTATAAAACTTTTAAAATAACATTATTGTTCCCTTAGTTATATTCATTACTAGCACATGAAATCTCTAATGAGAGTGGAGTTATGCTTATGGCCTGTGCTTGATTGATTTGGATTTCAATAATATAGTATAGTATATATTTATGAGCTTGCATAAAAGAAAAAATGTTGAGGTGATGAGTGGGATCAAAGGGAAGATTTATTCCTTGGCAAGTTAACAAAGGGTCATTTATTTATTGTCATGTCTGAATTTTTAGCTTATATATATATATATATATATAAGAGTGGTAGATGATTGAGTGCTTGCCGTGAATGAATGCTGTTGTAAAGTTGTTCACCGTCAATTTAAATTTAAACAAGTTGAAAACGAAAAACTCCAATTGAACCTTAAACAAAAACGGAATGACAACGAATCGATTTAAATTGATATTTCAGAAATCGGGGAGATTCGCTTTTACTCAGTAACCAATGATTAGGAATATTAGGTGGAAATAAAAAATAATTAGATAGAAAAATCAAGTTTAACATAAATGAAACGTATCGTGGAAATAAAAATAATTAGATAGAAATTAAGTTGAACCTAAACGAAGCATATCCAATATAATTTTAATTTTTCTTGAGAGAATCAGTGAAGTAAAACAGTAATTTTAGATTTAAAATAATAAGTAAATAATTTAAAAAAAATAGAAAATTAAATGAATTAGTATTGAATGGATTGTAAAATATTTTATATTGTCCAAATTCGACCGGATTGAACCGAACAATAGTGATTAGATTGGTTAGCTGAGTCAACACGAGTTGGTAAGTTAAACCAATAGACATGACTAATTATCATGCGCTACGTGACGACAATTATATAATCAATAATGACTTAATACAGTAATATAGGCGCGCCCAATCGATGCAAATCACATGGCACCGATACCATCAATGAAAACCAAAACTAAGTCAGATACACATGTAAGCAATATGGAATCGGTAAACCCTGTCCCTTTAAAGTAAATAACTAAATCGGGAAAAATCCTAAATACTTTTGAAAGAAAATCGGTGTTTATCGGAATAAAAAAGGTTAAAAAAATAAGGCAACAAAGATTTCGACATCCCAAGTGGCCCATAAATTACAATAGTCATGAAGGAGAAACCTAAATTAGATAGGATGTGAAAATCGTATTGGTTCAAGGAAAATTGGACCTGAACCGAGTTGAACAGTAGTTAATTGGGTTGAACCATAAAAAACCGGTTTAAAGATACATTTTTCTAATTGGCTTAAAAATGTTAAATTGGAAAATTTAAGCCACAATTAGATATTGAATAAATTTAGATAAATTTAGAAAATTTTAATTTTTAGAAAACTGGTTAAATCGGATTTGAATTGACCGATTTACAATTTCGGGTCACCGGATCCGGTCGGACCGGACCAATCAACGGTTCAACTGGTCAACGGATAGCTGCCAGGTCATCGTCCAGTCAGCAAGCACGAACAATCAACGTGTGATGAAGCGCGCCCAGTCAGTCGCTCGATCAGCACCTGAAAACGCTAACCAATTAGAGCGTGACGCTTGTCAACGATGACCAACCAATGGGAGAGTGATACGTGTCCTAATCATCGGTCAAGGTTGGACAAGCCTGTCAATGAAGATCGGCCAATGGAGATCTTACACATGGCAAAGGTGTGAAACCCGTACTCTTGGACTAAGGAAACCAGGAAAAGAACTTGCAAAAGAACCAACAACTCTCATGTGAAAATCGAACCATCTAACAAACTGAAAATGGTAAAAAAAGGTTAAAATGGGAAATTGGAAAATCACAAGTGACCAAAAAGTTATAAAAATAATGAGAAAGAACTATTAAGTAAATTGGCTGGGAAACCAGACCGGTTCAGGGTGAACTAGACGTGAATAGATGGAACCAGGTTGAACCATGGATGAACCAATTTTTTAATTCATTTTTCTAAGTGGCTTGAAAATCTCAATTTGGAAAATTGAGACTACCATTAGATAGAAAATAAATTTAGATTAATTTAGAAAATTTTAATTTTTGGAAAACCGGTCGAATCGGGCCTGAACCGACCAATTTTCGTCACCGAACCCGGTCGAACCGGACCAGTCTGATCCAGAATAGTGTTATCGTCTTCCTTGGGATGACATCACTGTTCATTAATGGCAAAAAACCTTCCTTTTCTGGTGAGAGAATATTCACTCCGATTATGGTATTTTTCAATAAGGATAAGCTCAACCAATATGGAAACTGGTAGAGCATAAGGTACTCGAGCTCCCTATATAAAGTGCTCCCATCTATTCATCCTTCACACACCTCAAATCCTCTCGTCCTCCGAAGTGCTTTGTTTTCTAGCAAATCTCAAACCAAAGCTCCGACTTGGGCACTTTTCTCAGCCTTAGAAGGCAAACTCGGGTCCTATAGACTCAGGAGGAAGTCAGCTACTTGACGACAACCTCCCCTCGACCTAAGGATCGCCAGAGAAGTGTCGATGTGATCAAATAGTGAAGCAACTCCATCGATTTGAAGCTACCCTCTTTTTTTTCAATCAGAATTCAGCTAATTAAGACCTCTTGTGGCCAAACTGAGCCTTCCTCTAGCCTCTAGAGCTCGCACTCGACCTCCCCAAGGAAAATGGTAAGCCAATTTGGCCCTCCTTCGTCAGTACAATTCGGTTCTAGAGAGAGAAAATGCCAATTTTCACTAATCAAATTCCCGCAGCTCAAGACACGAATTGTAGCGATTCTTGATCCTAGAAGGACCCTAAAGACAAGAGCTAATTCCTCAGATAAAGAACTTGAATCGCCGCGCCTCCGACGGTAATCTTTCGAATCTTTCTCTTTCTACGTACAATTTTCTGATGAAGCTCCATTTGAGCTCGTTTCGGACCCAAATTTTACAATTCAAAACTCAATTGGATTGTATGGGAGTGTAGAAACCAATTCATGCCATCAATTGAAGCAATTAACCCTGTTTGAATGGCCAATTTGAAGAAATCAAATTCGGTCAGAAGAAAGGGGTGAAATTGTGGGAAAATTGGGAATTTCAAAAAATTGAAGGACCTAAATGCAATTTCTCAAAATTGAAGGTCAATCGGCAATGAGAAAGATGTTGTAGGATAATTGGTCAATTTTTGAAAGAATTGGCACCAATTAGCCATTTTTGGAAGTTAGGGGCAAAATTGTAATTTTGGAAATGTTGGGACCAATTTGGTAATTTGGAAAATTTGAGCCCCATATACCATTTTGAGAAAAATAAAGGACCCAAGAGGGATATTGGAAACTCGAGGACTTGATTGAAAATAATTGAGCACTCAAGGGCATAAAGTCAAAGATTATGGACTTTAGAGACCTAATTTCAATAAGATAAAAATATGGGTCTAAATGTAAATACATGGAAATAGAAGGGCTATTCATGCCAAGCCATTACTTATAAGGATGCTCAAACAATATAGGAACAAATTTAGATAAGGACATGAGCAAATGAGCTCGAGCAGGACTTGGAAAGCTGATTGGGGACAAACACATCACAATCATCGTATGAGTGAGAATTTTCTAACGTCATACCCGGTTGGGGTGATTAGCACGTTTTGAAATGAAAAACCACTTGTGAGTGGGCTTACTAACATCATACCCAGTTGGGGTGATGATCATTTTTTAAACTAAAAATCCAATGTGAGTGGGAACTTTATAAATCATACTGGTTGGGATGATGATCACACTTTAAATTGAAAGACCACTGTGAGTGGGACTTTTCAAACATCATACCTAGTTGGAATGATGAGCACCTTTTTGAGAATTTAAAAACCCACTTACCGGTTGTAAGTGGACCTACCTTTTATCATCACACTTTGGTTGGCATGAAGAGTAATTTGAGTTAAAAGAAATTTTGTCAGAAATGTTCTCCCCTGACAGTGTGCAAATACTTAAACTATTTGGGAGACTTTTCTGACAAGAGCTAGAACAGTTCTAACAGGTCGGGGGCCTCGAATTTGAACTCATTAGGCTTAAGGCCCAGTTTTTGAAAAACTTGTGAAGTGGGCCCAAGGCCAGTGGGCACGGGCTGGAGCCCGTATACAAACATGAGTAAAAAGAGCCATGAAAACTCTCATTAAAAATGGAAATGCTATGTGATTTGCCATGGTACTAAGTCAGGAATGACAAGGCTCGATGGGCTAGTGACAGTGCACCAGGACTATGTCGATAGACCGGTCAGGAAAAACAACTACAGGCCACGTCGAGTGTTAGGACTGTTGGACTATCAACACCAAAGATAATGGCTATTATGCTAAGACTATTTTTTATGTATGCACTCTGATTCGGGATCATTAAAATGTTCAAGAGGGGTAGTGATGGATTCCAAGGACTACTAAATGTCATGGTGGTGATAAGGGCAAGAAGCTATTGTGTTTGGGCTTCTCGTCGTACTAGTTAGTCATGAAACTACTGTGTTTGGGCTTCTTGCACATGAGATCGGGGTGAGGACATGATAAGGTCTCCATCCTCATACGAACATGAAGAGATTTTGATTCTGAGGGCCAAGCGCTTAGGACGTCACTCAGACCCAAGGTAGTAGTCGAGGACTTCTATCAAAGTGGATGGTAAAGACACTCCCATCCACAAGTGGGTGTAGTGGGCGTGTTGCATCTACGAACATGTTTACCCTTTATGATAAATGGCATGTGTATATTTTCTAAATGCCTCCCGATGAAAGGGGATGTGATAAAAGAGCTAAACACACAATAAGTGAAAATGATAAAAAGACTGTGAAAGAGAAATATGTTTATGATAAACTAGTTATTGGAAAAATATGTGTAAACCCTTTGTGATAAAGGGGCACGTATAATTGTACTACTTGAAACACTTCTCAAGCAAGGGGAAGTATTGAAAGAATTGAACTCACATAACAATAAAAATTTGGTAAGAAAAAGGATGAAATGTTTTTCTAAGATAAAGCTAAATCCATAGTCATGTGAATAAAGAATGTTTTGATAAATCATTGCTTTTAAAACTCACTCCCAACACCCACTCACTAAGTCGTAGAAACTCAACCACTTCCTTTAAACCCTTTTCAGGAAAAAGGAGACTAACCTTAGAGATTTTTCGTAGCTAAACCCTAAGTCAGGTATGCAAGTTTTAAGCTATTAAGTTTTGTATAATGCTATTCCAAGAAATAAAGTCAGAAGTTACACCTAACTACTCGTGGCCTCAAGAGGTAGTGACCCTTCTTAGACCAAAGGGAGTGGCGGGTTGTTCATGGGGATCCAACCAAACCGAGTCGGGGCATGACAACTTGAGTGGTATCAGAGCCTGTTTCTTCTAATACATTATCAAGACTATATAAGATAAGAACAAAAAGAAAAACTACCAAAATTTTCAGCTGGCTCCCAGACAAGTAACCAAGAAAACTAGGACTGACGTCACCGACACTACCCAAAATCCTATTCCCGTAAGGAAGGTAGACCTAAAAGCTCTCCAATGTCCGATGTATGGTAGAAGCCATAAAGGACCATACAGGGAGGTAACCTATTTTGGGTGTAGATGGTGGAGACATTATGCAGGGAAGTGTCCAATACCATCAAGGAGTGTGGCGCCATGACTTGTTGAGAACACAACCTCAAGTATGAAGGAAGCCAACTTGATGTCGGAAACACCAACAAGGGCTTAAAACCTTACCAAGGATGATGCTTATCAAGAACTTAGTATAGTAGCTTCCCAACCTACTATGTAACTAGCTATTGTAATAAGAATAACACCCCAAACGTATTGTATTCCTTATTAATTAATAAAAACTCCAAATTTCTAAAACTCTGTCTCTCAGATAATGCGATCATATACATCAACTATATGAGGAGAGGTCAAGGAAGGCAAGAAGGAAAAAATGTAGGACCTTGAGAAAACACAAATGGTGAAGAGTATAGATGAAGGAAAATTTCCCTTAAGAAAGTAACAACCATCTAGGAGCAAAGAAGGAAGCGCCTCCACAAGAGAAGACAAGCCCCGAACATTGGATGACAAATGGGATATCTCAGATGGCAAGTGTCACGCCCCGTCCCGATTTGGTCGGAGTCCTATGATCAATCTGCCACCCTTCCTCATACTAATTTAGTATTTCTACCAATTAGAACGAGGGAGGTAAAGGCATGGAAGTGCACCTATTTTCCCTAACAAAGTTTACAAAATATCTAAATAATAGTTTACCTAGGTGCAGTACCCTTGGCTTTTCTCCTAGCTTCTGCTCTTCTTGGCGTGGCGTTTCTCCTGAAAAAGGTTTAATGGGAGGGGGTGAGTTTATATAACTCAATGAGCGGGGGTTTGGAAGTGAGTTTTCAAACAAACAATTTTATCGAAACGTTTTTATATTTTTAGTTTATTGTAATATGTGTTCATATCTTCTTTAACATTACCCCTTGCTCGGGAGGTGCCTCAGCAAACAATCACACACCTTTTCTATCATAGAAAGGGATCACACATTCATAGAATAGTCCCCGACCATTCCACTTGTGGTTTGGTGCGTCTTTATTATCCATCTGAATAGAGGTGGACATCAATAGTTCGATCCTCAAACCCTCATCATGTCTGCTTGGTGGGATGAGACCTCATTTCCCCTCCGTCCTTAGTCTCGAGACCTCTTTTCCCATCCGACCTCAGTCTCAATGCTTCATCATGCCCGCTTTGTGGGACGAGACCTCATTTCTCCTCCAGCCTCGGTCTCAGTGCGCAGGAAGCTATTAGAGCTTTATGACTGACTGACACAACAAACCCATCCTTATTGCATCTAGGTCATCCCAACAGCCCTTGTGACCCATCGATTACACCTCTTGGGTGTCTAGATGCTCCCTAATTCCTCATGCATGCATACAACAATTTTGATCCATTAACCATTCTCTTTGGTGCCAATGGTCCAACGACGTTGACACTTGACCTAGTCTGCAACTATTTGCCTTGACCGACCCATCGACCTGATCTAGGCGCATTGCCACTAGCCCATTGAGCCTTGTTAGTCCTATCTTGGCCCCGTTACAAATTACATAACAATTCTAGTTTTTCTGAGAGTTTTCATGGTTCTTATGATTCATGCTTGTCTATGGGTCCAACCCGTGTACACTGGCCTTGGGGCTCACTTCACGAGTTTTCCAAAACTGGGCCTTAGGCTCTATCATTCTCAAATTCGAGGGTTCGAGCCTATTAGAGTGATCCTCACTCTCATCAGGAATGTCTCCCAAAATATTTAAGTAGTTTCACGTAGTTAGGGAGACCATTCCTAGAAAAATGATTTTTCAAACTTTAAAATGGTCCTAATCATCCCAACTAGGTATGATGCTAAAAATATCACTCACCCGGTACTGTGACGGATTCATACCAGCTGAATTTCCAATGTCCAATGTGCTCCTTGGCACCCATACTCGTATAACTCGTGACTACATGGTTCGAGCATCCATATAAGGAGAATTGACATAACAGACCTTATACTTTCTAGTATTTGCGCATAGGTGCTTACACTATGCCTTAATTGTAGTTAGGTCCCTTAAAGTTTATAACTTTACATTTTAGTCCATGATCTTCATTAATCTTAGTTAAGTCCCTAGGACTTACAATTTTTCATCACAGGCCCTTAACTTTTCCAAAATTACCAATTGGTCCTTGAATTTTCAAAAATGGCCAATTGGCCTTCCATTTAATTCCATAGCCCAATTGGGCCCCAATTAGAAGTTAATTTCATGAAAATGCCCCTAATTTCCTTAAATTGCAATTCAAACCCCAATCTTCCAAAAATCCCCAAATTGCCCAATTTTCTCAAAATTTCTATTTGGTACTCGAATCTCAATTTCATTTAATTGACCCCCAAAACATGGTTAATTATCTCATTTGGTGATCTGAATAGTCTTCTCTATGTCCCCCTCATCATTTTGAGCTTTAAACCGCTCGATTTGTCTAAAAAATGAGCTCAAATGGAGATTCGTTGAAAAATTTAGTCTAGAGAGAGAAAACTTCGATATTTTATCGATGAGGGTCTGATGACCAAAGCTCTTGCTTTCTCTAAATTGCTCTCTTCCCGAGGATCTCCCTAGATCAAACCGCGCCTCAATTGGTGGCCTGAGCAGTGTGAATTTCTTAGTTTCAGTTTTCATAGAAATGCGCCCTGAACAGTGTTTTTTGGCGAAGGGGCGGCAGAGGGGCTTACCGTATTAGCTCAAGGGAAGGTCGGTGCACCTCTAGGAGTTTGGGGGGGGGGGGGCTTGGTTTGGCTGGAATTGGCCTAGGGACGACTCAAGTTGAGCTCGAGCAGCTCAGGCTCCTCACATTCGAGGAGTACTGTTACTGTTTGAGCTTCCTCGTTCTTCTACGGCGGCCCTCAGGCTGAAGGGTGGTGTGCAGCTGTGTAGAGGACTTCCTCCTGGTTTTAATTGTACCAAATGGAGCTTCAGAGGCGGAGAAAAGCCTCAATGTGGGAGCTCTAGTTTGCTGCTCATTGAAAAACTGAGTAGTTCATCTTCTTTGGTTGATTGTGGGATGCTAAAAATGAATGGAGGGGTGCTATTTATATTGAGAGCTCGACAACTGTTCAGGCTACCAGCCGACGTGAGACTCAGCCTCTGACCCAGCGACTGGTGACCCGACCGGAGAGATTTTCGAGTTGCCGGAGACTCCAACTTTTCCGGTGTAAACCCCGCACTTTTGAGTTAAGGAAAACCGGGAAAAGAACTGGTCAAACCGAATAAGAAAACCGAGCCGATTTACATTTGGGAACAAGCAATATGGAAATTTACAACTTTTAGGTGATCCAAAGGGTTCGTTAAACCTTGGAAAAGAAACTTAAGACAAATTAGAAAACAAGAACCATATTGGTTCTAGTGAACTAGATTCTATAAGAACTTCAAAGTTAAGCACTTATCATAAATAGCCATAAATTAATAAATCTCTCCCATTTAATACATGGTTTTACACCTATATAAAGAGGTTATCCCCATTCATTCTCCTCATACCTGAACACCTCTCTCTCTCTCTCTCTTTACCACTTCCGGTTGGGATGATTAGCACAACTTAAAATTAAAAACCACTTACTGGTTGTGAGTGGGTTTACTAACATCATACCTGGTTGGGATGATGAGCACAACTTATTGGAATTTAATCGGGAGAGTATTTTCTTGGTTCCTCTCCGGGAGCCATCTGAAAATTTTAGGATAAATCCTATTAGTTACTATATTTTCTAGTCTTGATTATGTATTCGAGGAAACAGGCTCTGATACCACTCTAGTTGTCACGGTCCGACCCGGTTTGGTCGGATCCCGGTGAATAACCCGCCACTCTCATGGTTTATTAAAGGGTTTCCCCTTATTATAATCCGTAAAGAGTAAGGCGTCCTTTAAACCTGCATCATTTCCTGGAATAGCATAATCAAAACTGCATGAAATTTTAAACTTTACATACCTGTCTTACAGGCATCTTAGTTGATGGTCTTTCAAGGTAGGCTTTCCGGGATTTCTTGAAAGGGATATAAGGGAGGGGGTGAGTACGACTACTCAGTGAATGGGTTTTCAAATGTTTACTTTTAACTTTTAAGAAAAACATTTATATGGAGTGTGTCAGACTCCTTTCTTTTCAAAAAATCCCTTCATTTAAAAATTTGGGTTTTTCCATTATTTCTTAGTTACCGGTGTGTCATCATCCAACACATATCCTTCATCATGAAGGTTACACACATTCGCAAGTCAGTATCACTATTGAACCCGCTAGTGGCTTTGGAGCGACTTTTCCTGCCACCCGGATAGAAGTACAACCACTTCTACTCTGGGAATGAGTGGATGTACGTGACAACTGACCCACAATCCCAAAATCACTTCTTCGTGTCCGTATGAGGACAGAGACCTCATCCTGTCCCCACCTCGGTCTCATGCGCTTGGTGCTACTCCAGTTTTCACACAGACAACTGGAACGACGAATTGCCCTTATAGCCACCAGGTCATCCAGTGCCCTTAGAACGCATCACTACCCCTCATGGGCGTCTTGATGATCCCGTACTCACAGTGCATGCACAAACAATATTTTCTTATATTGCCATATAATTTGTGGTGCCACTAGTCCAACGGCCCCGACTCTCAACTCAACCCGTAGTTGTTTGTCTTGACTAGTCCGTCGACCTGTCATGTCGCACTGCTGCTAGTTGACTGAGCATGTTGGTCCTATCTTGGTACCATGGCCAAACAATTCACTTATTAAGTTTTATGGCACATATATCATGTTCGTTTACGAGCTCCTGCTCGTGCTAACTGGCCTTGGGCCCACTGTACGAGATTTTCAAAATCGGACATTTAGCCCCCAAGTTCCAAAACCGAGGCCCCTGGCCTATCAGAGCTATTCGAGCTCCTGTTGAGAAGGTCTCCCAAATAGTTTAAGCATTGGCACACAGTCAGGGGAGAACACTTCTGACAAAATAGGTTTTCACTGTCCATCATACCAACCGGTATAAGGATATCTCCGTTCATAACCGATGAACGGGTTTTCAACTTCCTTCGAGGAAGTCTCATCATACCAACCGGGTATGATCTACTTATAACCGGTAAGTAGTTTTTTTTGCATAATTTTCACATCACTTTCTCTAAGTGGTGATGATTAAAATACCACTAACTAGTGGGTTTTTATATCGAGGTACTTATCATCCCCTACCGGGTATGATATAAAATTTCCACTCACAACCGATAAGTGGTTTTTATCTTTAAGTTGTGCTCATCATCCCAACCGGGTATGATGTTAGTAAACCCACTCACAACCGGTAAGTGGTTTTTAACTTTAAACTGTGCTCATCATTCCAACCGGGTATGATGTGAATAACCTACTCACCCGTTAATGCTGTGAATTCCATTAGACTGGTTATTTGTATTCACACGAGCTTGTCCTTGCTGGCGTTCCCGGTATTTCGCGTTCCTACATGATATGAACATCTTGGTTCATTATCCTTCAGCCTAATCGCCTTCATTCATTCCAAATGAATGAGAAAGTCAAACTTTCATTTATTTGCAATTAGGTCCCTAAAGTTATTTCTCTTTAACTTTAAGTCCCAAATGCCAGTTTTTCCTCAAATTGAGTCCCGAAACTTCTAAAATTTATCATAGGACCTCAATTTATTCCATTTCACAAAAAGGGGTTTAATTTCCCAAATTTCCAATTTGGCCCCCTAACTTTTCCAAAATTACCATTTTGCCCTTCCTTTACAAAAATGGTAAATTTTGCCCCAAAAATTTCAAAATTCCTCAATTGGTCCTCCAAAAATATTTTCATGCCCAATTAACCCTCAATTTCATAAAATTTCATTTTGGTCCTTTGAATTTCGAAAATCCCCAATTTTCCCCCAATTCCAACTTCTTAACATAGTCGAATTTGATTTCATCAAATTGACCCATCGAACGTTTCCAATTGTTGAAATTGAAGTTGAAATTGAGTTTCTACATGTTCATAAGATTCTTCAGAAATGTGAATCGCAAGTTTTAATGCCGGGACGAGCTCAAACAGAGCTTCGTCGGAAAATGAACTATAGAGAGAGAAAGCTTCGATTACTCACTGGTGAAGGCACGACAGTTTGAGCTTTCGATCTGGACAGATAGCTCTTATCCTGAGGTTCATCCTAGAATCAAGAATTACATCAATTGATGTGGAATTGGATTAGAATTTCGTCATTGAAATTCGGTTGACTCTCTCTCTAGCACCAATCGAAAATTATAAAGGGGAGCCGAATTGGCTTACCTTTCGGTCTTAATTCGGCCATGGAAAGGTGAGGAAGTGTTGGGAGGGCTTGGATTGGCTTGAGCAGGTCTTGAAATGGCTGATTTCAGCTTGGCCGAAATAGGGAAGCTTCGGTCCGCCGGAGCTGCTTCACTGTTATATCACGCTGGCGCTTCTCCAACGATTCTCGGATTGACTAGAGTTTGCTATCAGATAGCTATCTTCTCCCCAGTTCTAAAGAGCCTGACCTTTGTTCAAGTCGAAGCTCTGGTTCGAGCTTTACCGGGAAATGGAGCAGTAGTGAGGGAGAGAGAGAGGTGTTCAGGTGTGAGGAGAATGAAATGAGGATGACCTCTTTATATAGGCGTAAAACTCGTGTATTAAATGGGCGAGATTTATTACTAGTATTAATATTGCCATAAATTACCTGGCAAGCACGCTTAACTTTAAAGTTCTTATGGAATCTAGTTCACCTGAACCACTTTGGTTTTTTTTTTTCTAATTTGTCTTAAGTTTCTTTTACAAGGTTTAATTAACCCTTTGGATCACCCGAGAGTTGTAAATTCTCAACTTGCCCATTCATAAATAATCGGGTTTGTGAACCGGTTCTGAATCGTCACTTGGTTTGACCGGTTCTTTTCCTGGTTTTCCTTAGCTCAAAAGGGCGGGTTTTACAATGCTTATCAAGAATTCCATAGCTCCCTAGTTAATTTGTGACCAGTTTCTGTGATAGGGCTGAGAGCCCAACCTTTTTGTATCCCCATGTTAATAAAAGATTCAAATTCCCCCAAACTCTATCTTCTAAGGATGTGATCTTACTAGGAATATGGCCCAAGGAAAATAGAACAAACCCACACTATCCTAGAAACTAAGGAAGAGTCGCATCCCAGTGATGGAAAATGAATCGGGAAACCTAGGAGGACTCTTACCATGACCCTTAACCAAAGGTGATTCAGCTAGAAAATTGTCAAAGTGATCAGACTCACGAACAGTAAAGCACCAAACCAATAGTAACCCTGGGAAAAAGCCCCACTCAACAATCCATGTAAGGGAATAACGATGGGACATTACTTGAAGAGATGCCCAACCCTACTGAAGGACAAGTACCAAGTTGAACTATTATAGGTGTAAGGAAAAGAAGGGGTGTTCCACACCTCATAGATTCAGGGCAATACCTCCTCAAAGGTCACGAAGGACATGAAGGATTGGAGACCGATACCATGGAGCGGGTTACATAAACAATTCAAAAAGAGGTCAAGAAAAGATGAGGTGAATACAAAAAACTTCTTAAGAAGGTCAAACTAAGAAGGATCCCTCATGAATAGGGATAAGGTACATGAGAAGCATACTTAGAACCCTCTCATAATTGGCAAACACAAAAAAAAAATGTCCCCCGTAACTCTAGGGAATGACACAGTGAGAGTGAAGAAGAGAAGGAATACGCTGTGAAAATGAATCATTGGTTGGGGGATGTGCAAGTAGCCAACCCCTCATTAGAAACTACTTGAAGGAAGGAAGTATCAGAGGCCAAGACTAACATGCTTTGGAAAAGTGATATAATTTTAAAGTACTACCTCTTTTGGAAAAAGTAGAAAAGTTAAAAATCGAAGTCTATGACCAACATACCTAAGGAAGACCGGGAAGTAGAAAGGACTACATCCTAAAAAGGTTAGTGAGATGACGTTAAGGACAGGAGTACTCGAGAAGACAACTACCCTAAGAAGACCTAAACCAAGGGACTGGTGGAGGCAGGGCTATTAACTAGCTAATACGCGGAAGAAACATGATGTAAGTTCCGACAAGGAAGAGAGGCGAAAAGATCAAATACTCTGAAAGAGAATGATGAAAGAAATCCTTAAAGGGACCAAAAGGCCAAATTAACAACCAAACTCAAGCCAAGAATGAAATAGGCAAGCTTCTCACATAATGATCAAGAAATCTTGAAACAAGGAAGATTTATACGCTCCCTAAGGAAATAGACAGGTATTGGGTATGAATGAGGATGCAGATAGAGTATAAAAGATGTCTTGCAAGACTTGAGGAGTAAAGGTAAACATGAGAAGACAACATCAAGAGTAGAAATCCCCCAGGACAAATGTAAAAAGGAATGTCCGGAGAAAGGGAAAGAATTCTACAAAGGAAGGAAGCCCTGAAAAGACATGTGTATCCCAATTGAGAGGAAATGAAACCAACCAAAATAGAAGGAATGATAAGCTCACAAATGAAATGTTGGTTGAGATGGAAAAGTGGAGTACCAAGGAAGAATGAGGCTCTAAGAAGGAAATTAAACTAAAGGAATTATGGAGGGGTGGATGGACACAATGTGGAGTGAAAGGAACCAACCCTTAATTAGGAAATGTTTCCAAGGAAGGAAGTATTATAATGACCCAGGCTGACCTGTTTGGAAGGAACAGGAGAACCAAGTAGAAAGAGGAAAACTAATAAGGACAGACAGCCAAATAGAATAAACAAAACCCTAAGAAGGAATGAGATGTAGTAAATACTACACTCTATGATGGATAATAGGATGGGCATGAAGAACGAGTGATACAGCTGCCCAGACGATTGGACCAGAAAAATAAAGAATTGTGATATGGTTGCGAACAAATCAGAGGGGATTAAGGCCAAAGGAAAACCCTTGAGTAGAGGATATCATTGGAAATGATGATGGATATAAAAAAGGACGAAACCCAGCATGTCGGTAAAACATCTGGGAATTTAATTAATTGGAACAGGAAATACTCAATAAGGAAATAAAAAATGAACGAGTGGGTAAGGAGAACCAACACAATTGAGTAAGTGGAGTTAATAATGGTAAAAAAAGGATAGATGAGGAATACTATCAAAAGAAAAGAGAAATGAAGTTATATGATCCCTGAAAGGTCTAAAAGCTAAGAAAGACACTTCAGGAGATGTTCTAGAAATCAAATGGACAGAGATGGGTCCTAGAAAATGCCATGCTGTAAGGGCATGTAAGCCCAACAACCCGAGGAGAATATGACTCAAAGTAAGGAAGAGTCGGCTAATAAGCATGACGAGGTCAAATATAACAATTTGGACCGAAGTTATAATAGACAACGAATGGAGGAAGAGTCAAAATGGGACGAAAAGGTGGTGATAAAGAAATCCGAGGAAATAAGTACGAAATGCTCTATAGGACGACGAGCTAAGTGTTTCAATGATCAAGTGTTTAACTAGACACGGAAATGGTTAGTTATCTTGGAATTCCCAATCTTGAGTACAGGACCTCAAGGGGAAGAATGTTGCTCTAAGCAAAGAGAGAGATAAAATCTAAGAACATACCCTAAGGTAAGGTATGCCTAGTTATGACAAACTCCATGGAGGGAGTAAATAATATTAACGAAAACGAATTTCTTAAGTGAAGATTGTAAAAGGGACTAATTTCAAGGACGAGAGAAAAGTTTTTATCTTAAGCAAACACCAAAGGGGCATCAAAGGAAATGATTGCTCATGCAAGGATGTTAACTAAGTTTTGGGGACAAAACTTCTAAAAGGAGGGGAGAGTTGTAAACCCCACACTTTTGA
Source organism: Trapa bicornis (assembly GCA_030064425.1). Taxonomy (NCBI): domain Eukaryota; kingdom Viridiplantae; phylum Streptophyta; class Magnoliopsida; order Myrtales; family Lythraceae; genus Trapa; species Trapa bicornis. The sequence continues at coordinate 7,157,095 of CM057761.1, read as the reverse complement.
GTTAAGGAAAACCGGGAAAAGAACCAGTCAAACCGAATAAGAAAACCGAGCCGGTTTACATTTGGGAATAAGTAATATGGAAATTTACAACTTCTGGGTGATCCAAAGGGTTGATTAAACCTTGGAAAAGAAAATTAAGACAAATTAGAAAATAAAAACTAAATTGGTTCAGGTGAACTAGATTCCATAAGAACTTTAAAGTTAACCGTGCTTACCTAAAAGTAGTGTGAGGATGTGTGACCTCCTGGGAAGTATAAATTTTTTTGTAACCTGAAATTTTGGTCAAACATACGGTTTATCATAAATAGCCATAAATTAATAAATCTCTCCCATTTAATACACGGTTTTACACCTATATAAAGAGGTTATCCCCATTCATTCTCCTCACACCTGAACACATCTCTCTCTCTCTCAACTGCTCCATCTCCCGGTGAAGCTCGAACTAGAGCTTCGACTTGAACAAAGGTGGGCTCTTTAGAACCGGGGAGAAGACAGCTATCTGGTAGCAAACTCCAGTCAATACGAGAATTGTTGGAGAAGCGTCGGCATGATGGAATAGTGAAGCAGCTCCAGTAGATCGAAGCTACCCTATTTCGACCAAGTTGAAATCGGCCATTTCAAGCCATCCTCAGGCCAAACCAAGCCTTCCCAACACTTCCTCAGCCCTCCCACGACTGAATTACGACTAAAAGGTAAACAAATTTGGCTCCCCTTTGCAATTTCCAGCCGGTGCTAGTAAGAGAACCGACAGAATTTCAATGATGAAATTCTAACTCAATTCGGCATCAATTGATGCGATTCTTGATTCTAGGATGATCCTCAAGATGAGAGCTATCTGCCTAGATCAAAAGCTCAAACTGCCATGCCCTCATCGGTGAGAAATCGAAGCTTTCTCTCTCTACAATCTATTTTTTGGTGAAGCTCTGTTTGAGCTCATTCTGGCGTTAAAATTTGTGATTCAAAGTTCCTTAGAATCGTATGAACATGTAGGAACTCAATTTCAACTCCAATTTCAACAATTAGAGGTGTTTGATTGGTCAATTTGATGAAATCAAATTCAACAATGTTGAAGAGTTGAAATTGGGGGAAAAATTTGGGGATTTTTGAAATTAGAAGGACCAACATGAAATTTTATGAAATTGAGGGTCAATTGGGCATGAAAATAATGTTGGAGGACCAATTGAGAAATTTTAGAATTTTTGGGGCAAAACTTACCATTTTTGTAAAGGAAGCGCAAAATGGTAATTTTGGAAAAGTTAGAGGACCAAATTGGAAATTTGAGAAATTAATCCCCTTTTTGTGAAATGGAATAAATTGTGGTCCTATGATAAATTTTAGAAGTTTCGGGACTCAATTTGAGGAAAAACCGGCATTAGAGATTTAAAGTTAAAGAGAAATAACTTTAGGGATCCTAATTGCAAATAAATGAAAGTTTGACTTTCTCGTTCATTTAGAATGAATGAAGGTGATTAGGCCGAAGGATAATGAACCGAGATGTTCATATCGTGTAGGAACACGAAGTACCAAGAACGCTAGAAGGACAAGCTCATGTGAATAAAAAGAATCGGTCTAGTGGAATTCACAGCATTAACGAGTGAGTGGGTTTACTAACATTATACCCGGTTGGGATGATGAGCACAACTTAAAATTAAAAACCACTTACCGGTTGTGAGTGGGTTTACTAACATCATACCCAGTTGGGATGATGAGCACAACTTAAAATTAAAAACCACTTACCGGTTGTGAGTGGAAATTGTATATCATACACGGTGTGGAATGATAAGTACCTCACTATGAAAACCCACTATTAAGTGGTATTTTAAACATCGCTACTTAGAGGAAGTGATGTGAAAATCATGTGGAAAAACTACTTACCAATTGTAAGTAGATCATACCAGGTTGGTATGATGAGACTTCCTCAAAGGAAGTTGAAAACTCGTTCATCGGTTATGGACGGAGGTGTCCTTATACCTGGGCGGTATAATGGACAGAGAAAACATATGTTTTGTCGGAAGTGCTCTCCACTGACTGTGTGCCAATGCTTAAACAATTTGGGAGACCTTCTCGACGGGAGCTAAAATAGCTCTGATAGGCTGGGGGCCTCGATTTTGGAACTTGGGGGCTAAATGCCCAATTTTGAAAATCTCGTATAGTGGGCCCAAGGCTAGTTGGCACGAGTAGGAGCTCGTAAACGAACATGATATATGTGCCATAAAACTTAATAAGTGAATTGTTTTTCCATGGTACCAAGATGGGACTGACATGCTCAGTTAACTAGTGGCCGTGCGACATGACAAGTCGATGGACCAGTGAAGACAAATAACTGCGGGTTGAGTTGAGAGTCGGGGCCGTTGGACCAGTGGCACAACAGATTACATGGCAATATAAGAAAACATTGTTTGTGCATGCACTGTGAGTACATGATCATCAAGACACCCATGAGGGGTAGTGATGCGTCTTAAGGGCACTGGACAACCTGGTGGCTATAAGGACAGTTCGTCGTTCCAGGTGTCTGTGCAAAATCTGGAGTAGCACCAAGCGTATGAGACTGGGGTGGGGACAGGATGAGGTCTCTGTCCTCATACTGACACGAAGAAGTGATTTCGGGATTGTGGGTTGGATGTTGCGTACATCCACTCATTCCCAGGGTAGAAGTGGTCGTGCTTCCATCCGGGTGGCAGGAAAAGTCGCTCCGAAACCACTAGCGGGTTTAGTAGTGATACTAACTTGCGAATGTGTGTAACTTTCATGATAAAGGATGTGTGTTGGGTGATGACACACCATGGTAACTAAGAAATAATGGAAAAACCTAAATTTTAAAATGAAGGGATTTTTGAAAAGAAAGGAGTATGACACACTCTATATAAATGTTTTTTTTAGTCAAAAGATTTGAATCCCATTCACTGAGTAGGCATACTCACCCCCTCCCTTATATCCCTTTTAGGAAATCCCGGAAAGCCTACCCTTAAAGACTGTCAACTGAGATGCCTGTAAGGCAGGTATGTAAAGTTTTAAATTTCATGCAGTTTTGATTATGCTATTCTAGGAAAAGGTGCAGGTTAAAGAACGCCTTACTCTTTACAGTTTACAATAAGGGGAAATCCTTTTATAAACCGGGAGAGTGGCGAGTTGATCATGGGGATTCGACCAAACCAGGTCGGGGCATGACATCCGGCCTCTCTCTCTTCTCTCTATCAACAACTAGAGGTTAAAGATGATGACATGGCAGTCGTGCCATGTAGCGTGCTGTGATTAGCCGATTTTTCTAATGTGGAGTTCTAGGTGGCTGCCACGTCAGCCATTGACCCATTGACTAGATATGTGGTAGCCTCCCATTGGCTGCCCGTGTCTGCATGGCATGCTCACTGGTCATGCGTTGACCGTTGACCAGACACGTGACAGTATCCCTTTGGTTACCCGTGCTTACGTGGCTGCTGATTGGGCTCTTTGATCGTTGATTGGTCTGACCAGTGATAGGTTCGATTTGTTGACCGGTCAGACCATTGATTAGTCTAGTTAGATCGTTAACCGGTCTAGTCAAATCATTGACCGGTCTAGTCTGACTAGGTTTGCTGTCCCGAATTCAAAAATCGGCTGGTTCGGACCTAATTTGACCGGTTTTCTGAAATTTAAAAATTTTTGAATTCATTTTCTATCTAATGGTAGCCTCAATTCCCCAAATTGATATTTTTAAGCCAGCTAGAAAAATTAATCATTAAATTGGTTTACTATGGTTCATCCTGGTTCAGTTTAGTGTGTGTTTGGTTCACCTCGAACTAGTTCGGTTTTCTCATCAATTCCATTTCCTAGTTTTTTCTCATGATTTTTATGAATTTTTGGTCACTTGGGATTTTCCAATTTTCCACTTTAATCCATCTTTATCATTTTTGGTTCCTTTTTTGGCTTAGTTTTCTCAAAACCGCTAGTTCTTTCCTCGATTTACTTGGTCCAATTTCCTACTTTGGAAAAGTAGAGGAGCCAAGTAGGAAGCAACGAAATGGTCAAGGAGAATAAACGATGCCCTAAGAATGACCGAGAAGTAGTAACGACTACACCCTACAAAGGGCGACAAGATAGGCATTAAGGATGAGTGAACTTGAGAGACAACTGTCTCAAGACAAATGGATAAGGAGAGTAGTAGGGATGAGGCAGTTAATGAACTAACACTTGTAAGAATCATGGATTTAAACCCAAGCGATGAAGGGAGAAGTGAAAGGGCCAAATGTCTGAAAATAAGGATGAAGGAAATCCTTAAAGAAATTCAATGGCTGAAAACGGACTGGTGACTAAACTTAAGCCACATGAGGGATTAAGCAAGCTCTCAGAAAGAGGTTAAGAAACCTCGAAACAAAAAGAGATTGAAATTCCCCCCTAATAAAATAAACTTGAAGTGATTACAAGTAGGGATAAAGACAAGGTACAAAGAGGTGCCAACAAGATTGCCAAAGTAAGGGTAAGCATGAGATGATGACATCAAAGGATGTCATGAGATCAATTTAAAAAATAGATACCCACAAAGATGATGGAAAACGGAAATTCCGGGAAAGAGGAGGAAGCCTACCAAGGAAGGGAGCCCTAAAGAGGCATATATATATCCCATCGGAGAGGCGATTGACCTAATTAAATTGAGAAAAGAAGATAAGCTCGCAAATGAAATGCAGGTTGAGGTGAAAAGATCAAGTACAAAGGAAACGTACTCATGAGGGCCCAAGGAGTAAGTTAAACCCAAGGAACGAGTAAGTAGGAAGGTAGCATCAAAAGATGCCATAACAAGTAAGAATGGATGGAATACCCATAATAAGGAAATAAATGAAAGGATATCTGAGAAACCTTAAAGAAGTAAGCCCTTCAATTAAGAAGTGATTAAGGGAAACAACCACGAACATTAAGACTGGTTATGGTCCATGTTTGCTTAATGGAGCCTAAAGATTGGATGGCTGAGCATAGTGTGGAGTACATGAAATAAGACTTGATAATCGAAAGTTACTCGGATAGGGAATAAGGGACGAAATGGGAATTTTAAGACAATGAAGGATTAAAAGTGGGCAAATGCCCCAATAAACAAAGGGTGTAAGGAGATGAAGAGAGGAAATCTTCAAGGAATGGTAAGAAGGTTGAACGTGTAGCTCCTATGGTGAAAGTCTCTACTTTGAAGCACATAGTAGAGAAAGAAACCATCAAAAGGTAACTCCCCAAACAAAAGAATCGACACATAGAGTGGAAGGGATCAACTCAGAATAAAGAATTGTGAAATGCTCACGAGTGAGTAAGAGTGGATTGAAGAATGGAAAATCATTGAGTAAAGGATGCTATTGGAGATGTGGAAGGACATAAGGAAGGAAAAATCCCAATATATCAGTAAGTCAAGAAGTAATCGGGAAATCCAATGGTTGGGACTAGGAAAACCCAATGAGGAAGTTGATAAAGGACGAGTAGATAAGGAAAACTGACACGATTATGAAAGACATGACGTCAAAGGAAAAAGGATGATTGGATAACGGTAAAGGTAGTCGAGGAATACTAGAAGATGAAAAGAAAGGGACGAAATTATATGATCCTCGAAAGGTTGGAAAGTTGAGAACAACCATAAATGAAATGTTGTAAACCCCGTCCCTTTAAAATAAGGAAACTAGGGAAAGAATTGGTCAACCCGAGTGAGAAAAACTGAATAGGTTCACAAACTTGATCATTAGGGAACGAGCAATTTGGAGAATTTATAACTCCCAAGTGACCCAAAGGGTTCATATAACCTTGGAAAAGGATCTTAGGACAATTTGGGAGAGAAAATCAGACCAGTTTAGGAGAACCAGAACCAAACCATATTGAATCGAAACCGACAGAGAAAGGGTAAACTGGGAAATTTATGGATCTTGAGTGACCTAGGGAGTCACAAAAGTCATTAAAAAAGACTTTAGGATGAATTGGAGATGAAAACTAAACCAGTTTAGGTGAACTAGATTTAAATCAAATTGAACCAGTTTGGACTGGTTTGAACCACTATTGAACCAGATGCTAAATTCATTTTTCTATGTGGCTTAAAAAAATCCAATTTGAGATTTTAGACCACCATTGGATAAAAAATAAATTTAAAAATTTTTAGATTTGAAAATTTTGGTCGAATTGGGAGTGAACCGCCTGGTTTAAGATTTGAACCCTGTTCGGATCGGTACAGTCCGGTTTAGAACAATGTCGTCTTCTTCCTTCAGATAACAGCACTGTTCACTTGCCAAAAAATCGTGCAGCGCAGGTGAAGTTGAAAAGCCTTCGCCCAGGGAGTTTCAAGTAATGAATAACCGCCATTAAGACCCAAATTGGATGACAAGAAATCTCTAAGCTTCCTATATGAAGAGCCCCTCCTCATTCATCCTCTCTACACCTGAAAACTCCATTCTCTCTTATGTGCTCCAAAGAAAGGTCTTTGGATATAAGGTCTTTTCTAAGCCAAAGAAGGTGTGGTCAGGTTCTTTAGAACCAGGGAGAAGTCAACTACACGCCTTTAGTCTCCATTTGCTCCGAGGGTCGTCGGAGAAGCGCCGACGTGATCGTATAGTGAAGTAGCTCTAGCGGACTGAAGTTGCCCTATTTTAGTCAAGCTGAAATCGACCAATTCAAGCCCTTCTCAGGCTGAACCAAGCCTTCCCAACACCTCCATAGTCCTCCTACAGCTGAATTAGGGCTGAAAGTTAAGCCAATTTGGCTCCACTCTACAATTTCTGACCGGTGCTAGAGAGAGAACTGACAAAACTTTGATGATAAAATTCTCACTCAATTTGGCATCAATTGATCCAATTCTTGATCCTAGAAGTAACCTCAGGACAAGAGCTATCTGCCCAAATCAAAAGCTTGGACCATCGCAACCCTAACTATAAGCTTTCGAAGCTTTATCTCTCTAAGTCCAGTTTTCCAGCGAAGCTCCGTTTGAGCTTATTCCAACACCAAATCATGCAATTCAAAGTGCAATTCAATTATATGAATGTGTAGGAACTCCAATCTAACTTCAATTTTAAGAATTAAACTCATTTGATTGGTCAATTTGATGAAATCAAATTCAGTAGAGTAAGAAGGTTGAAATTAAGAGAAATTTGGGAATTTCAAAAATTAGTGGGACTAAAGTGCAATTTCATAAAATTGATGACCAATTGGGCATGATAAAGATGTTGGAGGATCATAAGGGAATTTTGGAGTTTTGGGGGCAAAACTTACCATTTTTGTAAAGTAGGGGCTAAATGGTAATTTTAGAAAAGTTAGGGGACCAAATTTGAAATTTGGGAAATTAAACCCCTTTTTGTGAAATTGAATAAATTGAGGTCCCAAGGTGAAATTAAAAAGTTTCGGGATTCAATTTGAGGAATAACTGACATTAGGGACTTAAAGTTAAAGAAAAATAACTTTAGGGACCTAATTGCAAATAAACAAAAAGTTTGGTTTTTCTCATTCATTTGTAATGAATGAAGGTTGTTAGGCCAAAGGATAATGAACAAGCATGTTCATATTGTGTAGGAACACGAAGTACCGGGAATGCCAACAAGGATAAGCTCGCGTGAATACCAAGAACTGGTCGAGAGGAATTCACTACATTAATGGGTGAGTGAGACTTTAATATCATACTCGATTGGGATGATAAGCACCTCGAAAATGAAAATTCACTGCTAAGTGTTATTTTAATCATCACATCCGAGAGAGGTGATGTGAAAACCACGCGAAAAAAACTACTTACCTATTGTAAGTAGATAATACCTAGTTGGTATGATGAAAATTCCTCGATGGAAGTGGAAAACCCATTTATTAGTTATGAGCGGAGATGTTCTCATACTCGGTTGGTATGATAAACAGTTGAAAAGTATATTTTGTCAGAAATACTCTCCCCTAACTGTGTGCCACTACTTAAACATTTTGGGAGACCTTCCTGACGGGAGCTTGAATAGCTCAGATTGGTCGGAGGCCTCAGTTTTGGAACTTGAGAGTTAATATGCCCGATTTTGAAAATCTCGAACAATGGGCCATAGGCCAGTTGGCACGAGCATGAGCTAGTAAACAAACATGAATTTTAGCCATAAAACTTAAATGAATGAATTGATTGTCCATGGTACCAAGATAGGACCGACATACTCGATGGACTGGTGACACTGCGACATGACAGGTTGACGAATCAGTCGAGACAAACAATTGCAGGTCGAGTTAAGGGTCGGGGCTGTTGAACTAGTGGCACCAAAGATTAAATGGCTTTTGAGGAAAACATTGTTTGTGCATGCACTTGAGATTCAAGACCATTAAGACGCTCATAAGAGGTAGTGATGCATCCTAAGGTCTACTAGATTACATGGTGGCGATAAGGGAAAAGAGTTGCTACTGGGTTTATGTTTCTCATTATACTAGTTAGTCATGGAGTTTTGTATTTGTACTCCACGAATTTTTGTGCTTGTACTCCACGGTGTTCTGTGTTTGTACTCCACGGAGTTTCTATGTTTGGACTCCATGAAACTATTGTGTTTGGGGTTTCCTAAAGCTTCTGTGTTTGAGTTCAAGCACACGAGACTGAGATATGGTCTCTGTCCTCATACGGACACAGTTTTTCATGCGTGTTCCCTTCATGATAAAGGGCGTGTATTAGTTTATAAACACACTGGTTATAGTTGAGGAGTGAGTAATGGCTATGAAACCGAGATTTTGAAAATGAGAAATTTTAAAAGTAAATAAGTAGTCTAACACACTCCAATTCAAATATTTTCCCTAAAAGTTAAACTTTAAACACCCAATCACTGAGTCGTTGAACTCACCCCTCCCTCATATCCCTTTTTAGGTAACCAAGGGTAACCTATCCCAAAGATCTCCTGTTAATCACACCTGCAAGACATGTATGTAAGTTAAAAAGTTAATGCAATTTTGATTTATGTATTCCAGGAAAGATACAGGTTTAAAGGATACCTTACTCTTCATGGTTTATAAACAAGGGGTAACCCTTAGTAAATCGAGAGAGTGGTGGGTTGATCATAGGGATCCGACCAAACTGGGTCGGGGCATGACAACTTGAGCAGTATTAGAGCCTGTTTCCTCGAATATATTATCAAGACTAGAGAACATTGTAACTAATAGGAATAATTTTAAAATTTATAGATGGCTCCCAAGAAAGGAACCAAGAGAAGTAGAGACGCATTCTCCCACACTGCCCAACAAACCCTCCCTATGGAAACTCCCTGAGGAGCCTAGACAACCCCACCTGGATTAAGCTTGGAACATCAGAGATTGTACGAAGAGTTCATCTGAGTGTTTGGATGACCTAACCTCACTCCTGAGGTGGACACCAACCCTCGAGCTGAGCCTAAGGAACTACAATCCCATCCCCCTCCTACTAACGTTCCTCCTCCAGTGGACATTCTCAAATACCTCAAAACCCTCCGACAATTAGGATGTAAGCCATTCCTAGGAGAAAAGGATGTGGGGGCTGCTATGGACTGGCTAGCTAGCCTCAAGAAACTCATGGGGATAGTTAGGATTTCACCAAAGGATATGGTCATCCTGGTGGAGTTTTTCCTGGAAGCTAGTGCGAAGAGGTGGTGGGATAATGTTAGAAGCTAGTGGAATACCTAGCTCCACATTTAATCAACGAGAAGAAACAAGACTTCCTCCAACTCCGACAAGGGCTTAGCTCTATCTTAGAGTATGAAACCAAGTTTAACGAGTTAAGACCCTTTGCCCTGAACCTAGCTAGAATTGCGAATGTTTGCCAACAATTTGTGGATGGTCTTAATATGGACATACAGGACCGAATGGGGGTACTAGGATGACCCACAAATTTAGTTGCTGTCATCAGCATGGCTCATGAATGTGAGCATCTTGTATAGACGAGACACTGCCAGGTAGAACAAACCGGTAGGAAAGATGAAGGAGGCCAGGATAATCGGAGAAGACAAAAGGAGCTAGGTGGACAAAAATGGAGAACAAGAATGGGGTTCTCTAGGACAATGGAAGGTTATCATAGACAAAGGGAGACAAATACAATTCCACTAAGAAAAAGCCCCTATTGTTCCAAGTGCCAGAAAAACCATGAAGGACCATGTTGAATATGCTACGAAGGTAGACTGCCTGGCCTTTTTGTGAAGACCTGCTTAGTCCTTCAAGGCAATACACAACAAAGTATGCACCTACCACTTCAAGGAAACCCAAGGGCACTAAACAGAGGGCAAGACTTCGCCACTACATCGAGGGTCCCAACCAAAGTATACAACCTCACCCAAGATGAAACACAGGAAGACCCTAGTACCATAGTTAGTACTTCCTACAAAGACTGTAATTCATTATCATCATAATGAAAGTTATATTTCCTACAAAGATAAAGTTATGATACAAGTAAGAGAAAATATAAAGGATGTATCCACAAAAGTTTCGAGGAAACGAGAATGGATGGGATCTAAGTACGTCACTTTGAGGATAGATACACTCAAGGACAGTTAGAATTTTGGAAGAAAGGGGAAGAATACTACCAAGGAAGGAAAACTCTAGGGAATCATACATATCATAACTAAGAGATAATGGAACCAAGTGACGAGGGATAAGGAGATGAGGTTGCAAAGGAAGTGCATTCTAGGGGTTTAAGAATTAAGGAAGGCATACTAGGATGATCCAAGAAAGTAAGTTAAACCCAAGGGAACAATAGGATAGCTTGGAACTCTCAACCTTGAAAATTTGAGCAAGAATCCTCAAGAGGAAAAAACCACCTTAGGTAGAGGAGGAAGTGAATATAAAGATATCTTTTTTGATGTGTGGGTAAGACATGCCTAGTTATATTAAACTCCAGGAAGTGAGTAAACAACAGAAAGGAAAAGATATTCCTTAAGTGTGTGATTCAAAAGGGTTAAGTGAAAGAACAACCAAAGTGTTGGCATGCAAGCAAATCCCGAGTGAACATTAAGGGATGTTATTCCCGATATAAAGGATATTGATTTAGTTTTGGGGACAAAACTTGTAAAAGGAGGGGAGAGTTGTAAACCCCGTCCCTTTAAAAGAAGGAAACCGGGGAAAGAACTGGTCAACCTGAGTGAGAAAAATTGAACCAGTTCACAAACCCGATCATTCGGTCTGGTTCATAACAATATCGTCTTCTTCCTTGAGATGACAACATTGTTCACTCGCCGGAAAATCGTGCAGCGCCGACAAAGCTGAAAAGTCTTTGACCAGGGTATTTCAAGCAATGAATGACCGCCATAGAGGCACTAATCGGACGACCAAGAAGTCCCCGAGCTTCTTATATGAAGAGCCCCTCCTCATTCATCTTCTCCACACCTGAAAACTCCATTTTCTCTCAGATGCTCCAATTTCTAGTGTAGCTCAAACCATAGCTCCGATATAGGGTATTTTTTGAGCCAAATAAGGTGTGGTCAGGTTCTTTAGAACCGAGGAGAAGTCAACTACACGCTTTTAGTCTCCATTTGCTCCAAGCGTCGTCAGAGAAGCGCCGACGTGATCGAAAAATGAAGCAGCTCCAACAGACCGAAGCTGCACAATTTCAGTCGAGCTGAAATTGGCCAATTCGAGCCCTTCTTAGGCCAAACCAAGCCTTCCCAACACCTCCACAGTCCCCCTATAGCTGAAAGGTAACCCAATTTGGCTCCCCTCAGCAATTTCTGACCGGTGCTATTCAAAGAACCCATGGAATTTTGATGATAAAATTCTCACTCAATTCGGCATCAATTGATGCAATTCTTGATCCTAAGAGTAACCTCAGGACAAGAGCTATCTGCCCATATCAAAAGCTCAGACCGCCGTGCCCCCAACGGTAAGCTTTCAAAGCTTTCTCTCTTTAAGTCCAATTTTCCGGCGAAGCTCCGTTTGAGCATATTTTGGAACTAAAGCATGCGATTCAAAGTGCAATTGAATCGTATGAATTTGTAGGATCTCCAATCTAACTTGAATTTCTACAATTAAGCTCATTTGATTGGTAAATTTGATGAAATCAAATTCAACAGAGTTAGAAGGTTGAAATTGGGGAAATTTTGGAAATTTCAAAAATTAGAGGGTCTAAAGTGCAATTTCATAAAATTGAGGACCAATTGGGTATGATAAAGATGTTGGATGATTAATTGGACAATTTTGGAATTTTTGGGGCAAAACTTACCATTTTAGTAAAGTAGGGGCAAAATGGTAATTTTGGAAAAGTTGGGGGACCAAATTGGAAATTTGGGAAATTGAACCCCTTTTTGTGAAATTGAATAAATTGAGGTCCCAAGGTAAAATTTAGAAGTTTCGGGACTCAATTTGAGGAAAAACTGACATTAGGGACTTAATGTTAAAGAAAAATAACTTTAGGGACCAAATTGTAAATAAATGAAAAGTTTGAATTTTCTCATTCATTTGGAATGAATGAAGGCTGTTAGGCCGAATGATAATGAACAAGGATGTTCATATCATGTTGGAACACGATGTACCATGAACGCCAACAAGGACAAGCTCGCGTGAATACCAAGAAACAATCGAGAGGAATTCACTACATTAATGGGTGAGTGGGAATTTAATATTATACTCGATTGGGATGATAAGCAACTCGAAAATGAAAACCCACTACTAAGTGGTATTTTAATAATCACACCTGAGAGGAGTGATGTGGAAACCACGTGGGAAAAACTAAATATCAGTTGTAAGTAGATCATACCCGATTGGTATGATGAAACTTCCTCGAAGGAAGTGGAAAACTCGTTCTTCAGTTATGAGCAGAGATGTCCTCATACTCGGTTGGTAAGATGGACAATTGAAAAGTTTATTTTGTTAGAAGTATTGTCATGCCCCGACCTAGTTTGGTCGGATCCCTATGATTAACCTGCCACTCTACCGGTTTATTTAAGGGTCTCCCCTTGTTACAAACCGTAAAGAGTAAGGCGTCCTTTAAACTTGCACCTTTCCTGGAATAACATAAATCAAAACTGCAGAAATTTTTAAATTTATCATACCTGTCTCACAGGCGTATTAGTTGGTGGTCCTTGAGGGTAGGCTTCCGGTATTTCCTAAAAAGGGATATGAGGGAGAGGGTGAGCATAATGACTCAGTGAATGGGTTTTCAAAAATTAACTTTTAGGTAAATGATTTGTTTGGAGTGTGCCAGACTCCTTATTTCCTTTCAAAAATCATGTCATTTCAAATATATGTTTATCACCATTTTTTTTATTAATCACGGTGTGTCATCACCCAACACACATCCTTCATCATGAAGGTCAATCACATAGTCACAGGCCAGTACGTCCACTAAACCCACTTGTAGCATCAGAGCGACTTTACTGACCACCTAGATAGAAGTACGTCCACTTCTACCCTGAGAATGAGTGGATCTTCGCGACATCCTACCCTCAATCTTGTAACAACTCTTCGCGACACCCTAATCTCCTGCTCTTGAAGCTACTCCAAGCTTCCCAAGGTCACCTGGTCTGACGAACTGCCCTTATACCCACTAGGTCGTCTAGGGTCCTAGGACACATCACTACCCCTCATGGGCGTCTTAAAGGTCCTGTAATCACAGTGTATGCACAATCAGTATTTTCACATCATGCCATATAATATGCGGTGCCACTAGTCCAACGACCCTGACCCTCAACTCAACCTACAACTATTTGTCTTAACTGGTCCGTCGAACTGTAATGTCGCACTGCCTCTAGTTGATTGAATATATCGGTTCTGTCTTGGTACCATGGCCAAACAATTCATTTATTTAATATTTTATGGCATATAATTCATGTTTGTTTATGAGCTACTGCTCGTGCCAACTGGCCTATGGCCCATTGTTTGAGATTTTCAAAACCGACATGTTAGCCCCCAAGTTCTAAAACCAAGGCCTCCGGTCTATCAGAGCTTTTTGAGCTCCTATCAATAAGGTCTCCCAAATTGTTTAAGCAGTGGCACACAGTCAAGGGAGAGCATTTCCGTCAAAATTATATTTTCAACTCTCCATCATACCAATCGAGTATGAGGGTATCTCTGTTCATAAACGATGAACGTGTTTTCCACTTTCCCCGAGAAAGTTTCATCATACCAATTGGGTATGATCTACTTACAGTCAATAAATAGTTTTTCGGTGTCACTTTAACTTCGCTCCTCTAAATTGTGATATTTAAAATACCACTAAGTAGTGGGTTTTTATTTCCAAGGTACTTCTCATCCTAACCGGGTATGATATATAAATCCCACTCACCCATTAATGCAGTGAATGCTTCTCTACCGGTTCTTTATATTCAGGCGAGTTTGTCCGTGCTGGCATTTCCGGTACTTCATGTTCTGTCGGGGACAGACGATCCGAGCTTTCAATCTGGACAAGTAGCTATCATCCTGAGGTTCATCCTTTTAGCTCTAATTCAGCTGTAGAAGGGTTGTAGAGGTGTTAGGAATGCTAGGTTTGGCCTGAGGAGGGCTCAAATTGGCTAATTTTAGCTCGATCGAAACAGGGCAGCTTCGGTCCGTCGGAGCTGCTTCACTGTTCCATCACGCCGGCTCTTCTCTGGCAACCCTCGAAGGAAACAAAGACTAGTAGTTGACTTTTCCCCAGTTCTATAGAACCCGACCTTGCCTTGTTTGGCTCAGAAAATTACCCAAGTCGGAGCTCTGGTTCGAGCTTTGTCGAGAAATGGAGTAATTGAGAGAGAATGGAGTTTTCAAGTGTGAAGAGAATAAATGAGGAGGGGGTCTTTATATAGGAAGCTCAAGGACTTCTTGGTTGTCTGATTGGCACCTTAATGGCGGTCATTTATTGCCTGAAACTCCCTGACCTAAGACTTTTCAGCTTCGCCGGCGCTGCGTGATTTTCCAGTGAGTGAACAGTGTTATCTTCTAAAGGAAGAAGATGGCACTATTCCGAATCGGACTGAACCGGGTTCAATGCTAAAACTGACTGGTTCACCCCCAATTCGACCGATTTCTTCAAATCTAAAAATTTCTAAATTCATCTAAATTCATTTTCTATCCAATGGTGGCCTCAAATCTCAAATTTGAATTTTTTAAGCCACCTAGAAAATTGAATTTAGCATCCGGTTCAATATTGGTTCAAACTAGTCCAAACTGGTTCAATCTAGTTCACCTGAACCAGTTGGGTTTTCATCTCCAATTCATCCTAAAGTCCTTTTTCATGACTTTTATGGCTCCTTAGGTCACTTAGGGTCCATAATTTTCCAAGTTTGCCCTTTCTCTATCAGTTCCGGTTCATAAACCGTCTCGGTTCTTAAATCGGTTCAATTTGGTTGATATCCAGTTCACCTAAACTGGTTTGGTTTTTCTCTCTCAATTTGTCCTAAGGTTCTTTTCCAAGGTTTATGAACCATTTTGAGTCATTTGGGAGTTGTAAATTCTCCAATTTGCCTGTTTCCTGATAATCGGGTTTGTAAACTGATTCGGTTTTCTCACTCGGTTTGACCGGTTCTTTTCTCAGTTTTCCTTAACTCCAAAGAGCAGGGTTTACATCTCCTTGTCGTAGGTAGGAAAGCTGAGGACTACTCTACTCAACTTTTCACTAAAATATGCGATCAATACACCTCCAATGCCTATTTCTGATGTTTCACAATTAACTTTGAATAATTTAGTGAAATTAGGTAATGTAAGTAAATGAACACTAGTTGGTTTATCCACTAAATGTTTGGATGTAATTTCATGCTCGTCATACAATTTAAATGCACCTTCCTTTTTATTACCATTGTTAAAAGTGAATATAACTACTAAAAATTAGAATAAAATGGCTATTAAAACAAGTTGATTAGTGGAAAATTCTCACTTGACTTACCAAATTAAGTGTTGGGCAATCTCAAATTACCTTAATTTTCTTGTCAATGTCAATCCATTCAAAACATACAACTTAACCAAGAAATATAAGCTTATCCAAACAAAAGATGCATTTCTTCAAATTGGCAAACAATTCATCTTTCTTAAAAACTTGTAAGGCAATTATAAAATATCCTTCATATTCATCTAATGACTTATTGTATATTTTGATGTCATCAAATATACATTAATAAACTTTTCAATGAAAGCACACAAGACATAATTCATTAACCTCAAAAAAGTGTTAGCAACATTAGTTAAACCAAAAATCATAACCAACATGTCACATCCCGACCCGGTTTCCCCAGTCGGACATGTATACAACTACTGCATCATCCCATGTTTACAACAATGGGCGCCTCATCATTGTAAACCCGACAGGGTGCAAGGCTCAAAACAAAATATCTCAAATTATTTTCCAAAATTAATAAATTAAACTTTTGAAAAATAAACTTCAGAAACAATATTGGTTCTATATACTGAATATAAGACATAACTTTAATTTAGGTTTGGCTTTTTGAATCAACACATGTGCTTCTTCACCATTGTTACCTAAAAGGGGTAATTAGAGGGGAATGAGTTCGAAAACTCAGTGAGAGGGTTTAACTGACATTGTGACTTCATGTCCATGATTCAACACATACTCCAAATAGGATTTAAAGGAGGTTTGGGTAAAACAGGGGTCACCATAGGTAAGCTTATAAAGATTTAAAGAATTGACTAGTATTTGACACATTTAAAATCCATTCCTTTCATCAGAAGGAAGTTATCCACGGTCCATCATAACGAGTCTTGAAGATTTACTTGTATTTACAATAAGGAACAACTCACACACCCCGAATGTCCATACATACTACTTTTCCATAAATCCCTATTAGTTGGGATTCCACTTAACAAGTCACCACTTGTTTGTTATTGAAAATCATTTCACACGATCTTCAATTATTATTTTACCTTACGTTTTAAGTTTAGCACACACACAATCATACGCCATTTATCATCAAAGGGATCATACTTTCGCATAACAGTCCCCGACTGTTCCACTTGTGGACAGGAGCGCCTTTACCGTTCACCCTCATATAAGTCCACGACTTCTACCAAGAGTCTAAGTGGGCATCAATTACCCGACCCTTAGACCCGCATCATACTTCGTATCCGCAAATGTGGGATGGGACCTCTCCCCTTTTGACCTTGGGTCTCAGTGCGCATAAAGCTGCCCAAGCTTCCTGACATACTAAATGACAAAATTTCCCTTATGCTCCTTGGGTCGTTCAATAGCCCTTAGAACCACCACTACCCCATACTTGGCACCTCGATGATTCCGAACACATGGCATGCACAATCAACTATTTTTTTTATTTATAACCATCATCTTTGGTGCTACTGAGCCAACGAATCCGACGACCTAGCTTTGGCTCAATAACTACTAGCCCAACGAGTTCGACGACCTGACTTCAGCTCAGTAGCTACCAGTCCAAAGAGTTCGACGACCCAACTTTGGCTTAGTAGCTATATCACATAATTTATCCATATATGGAAGTTTTTCATAAACTCATAAAACTTAACTTATTTATGGAACTAGACCCGTTTCCATTGGCCTTGGGCCCACTTTACACAAGACTAGGTGTAAACCCCATCCTATTATAAATAAGAAAATTGGGAAAAGAACCAGTTGTTTCCAAAGAGAAAATTAAGCCAATTCATGAACCTTAACCAATAAAGAAAGGAAAAAATGTGAAATTTACAAATTCCAAGTGACCTAAAAAGTTATAAAAACTATGGAAAAGGACTTTGGGACAAACTAGAAGAGAAAACTAGACCAATTCAGGTGAACCAGATTTAACCAGTTTGAATCGGTTTGAACCATCATTGACCTGATTGCTAAATCCATTTTTCTAAGTATCTTAAAATATTCAAATTGGAGAATTAAAGCCACAATTGGATAGAGAATGAATTTAGATGAATTTAGAGATTTTTAATTTTGAGAAAATTAGTTGAATTAGGCCTAAAATGGTCCATTTAAACATTGAACCTGGTCGGACCTAAAAACTCCATTCTCTCTCAACTGCTCCATTTTCCTGTAAAACTAGAACCAGAGCTCCAACTTGGGCACTCTTCTCAACCATAGAATGCAAGGTTGGGTTCTTTAGACTTCGGGGGAAGTTAGCTTTCTGATAGCAACCTCCGTTCGATCCGAGGACCAACGGACAAGAGCCGGTGCAATCAAATAGTGAATCAACTCCGACGGACCGAAGCTACACTCTTTCGGCCAAATTTAGCCCTCCTCCAACCAAACCAAGCTCTCCCAACATCACCATAGCCCTCATCCGACCTCAACTAAGCTGAAAGGCAAGCCAATTCGACCCTACTCAATAGTTGCAGGTCTGAGTTAAAGAAAGAAACTACAGAATTTCACTGACAAAATTCTCCCATAACTCAAGGTCAATTGTAGGAATTCTTGACCATATAAGGTACCTTAGGAAGAGAGCTACCTTCCTCGATAGAGAACTCAGACTGTCGCACCTCCAACGATAATGTTTCAAAGCTTTTTCTCTCTACGCACAGTTTTTCGGCAAAGCTCCATTTGAGCTCAATTCAGACCCAAATGACGTGGTTCAAAGCTCAATTGAATCCTATGGAAGTGTAGGGAATGATTCATACCTTCAATAGGAGCAATTAACCTTGATTGAATAGCTAATTTCAAGAAATCAAATTCAGTCAGATTGAAGGAGTAAACCCCATCCTTTGATAATAAGAAAACTAGGAAAAGATCGGTCATTTCCAAAGAGGAAATCGAATCAATTTATGAACCATAACCGATAGAGAAAGAGCAAACTAAGAAATTTATGGATCCCAAGTGACCTAAAAAGTCACAAAAGTCATGAGAAAAGACTTTGGAATGAATTGGAGGTGAAAACCAAACTGGTTCAGGTGAATTGGACCTGAACCAGATTGAACCAGTTTCTAAATTCATTTTTCTAGTTGGCTCAAAAACCTCAAATTGGAGAATTGATGCCACCATTTGATAGAGGAAGAATTTAGATGAATTTAGAAATTTTTAATTTTGAAAAACTCGGTCGAATTTGGCCTGAACTGGCTGGTTTAAGCGTTGAACCCGGTTTGGAACAGTGTCGTCTTTTTCATTCAGATGACAACACTATTCACTCATCGAAATATTGAGCAGCGTCGGTGAAGATGAAAAGTCTCCGGCCAGAGAGTTTCAGACAATGAATGACTGCCATTAAGGCGCCAATCGGACGGCCAAGAAGTCCACGAGCTTTCTATATAAAGAAACCCTCCTCATTCATCTCTCCACACCTGAAAACTCCATTCTCTCTCAACTACTCCAATTTTCGGTGAGGCGTGAACCGAAGCTCTGACTTGGGTATTTTTCTGAACCAAACAAGGCGAGGTTGGGTTCTTTAGAACTGGGGAGAAGTCAGCTATACGCCTGTAGTCTCCATTCGCTCTGAGGGTCGTCGGAGAAGCGTTGGCGTGATCGAACAGTGAAGCAACACCGACGGACCGAAGCTGCCCTGTTTTGGTCGAGCTAAAATCAGCCTATTCGAGCCCTTCCCAGGCCAAACCAA
Source organism: Trapa bicornis (assembly GCA_030064425.1). Classification (NCBI taxonomy): domain Eukaryota; kingdom Viridiplantae; phylum Streptophyta; class Magnoliopsida; order Myrtales; family Lythraceae; genus Trapa; species Trapa bicornis. The sequence continues at coordinate 7,137,719 of CM057761.1, read as the reverse complement.
GCCCCCCAACACCTCAACAGCCCTCCTATAGCTAAATTAGAACTGAAAGGTAAGCCAATTCGGCCCCCCTCTGTAATTTACGACCGGTGCTAGAGAGAGAACCGGTAGAACTTCAATGATAAAATTCTCACTCAATTCGGCATCAATTGATGCAATTAGGAGGAATCTCAGGACACGAGCTATCCGCCTAGATTGAAAGCTTGGACCGTTGCGCCCCCGATGGTAAGCTTTCAAAGCTTTATCTCTCTAAGTCCAATTTTTCGGCAAATCTCCGTTTGATCTCGTTTTAGCACCAAATCGGGCGATTCAAAGTGTAATTGAATCGTATGAAGGTGTAGGAACTTCAATGTAACTTCAATTTCCATAATTAAACTCATTTGATTGATCAATTTGATGAAATCAAATTCGACAGAGTTAAAAGGTTGAAATTGGGGGAATTTGGGGGAAATTTGGGAATTTCGAAAATTAGAGGGACTAAAGTGCAATTTCATTAAATTGAGGACCAGTTGCGCATGATAAGGATGTTGGAGGACCAAATTGGTAATTTTGGGGGCAAAACTTACCATTTTTGTAAAGTAGGGGCAAAATGGTGATTTTGGAAAAGTTGGGGACCAAATTGGAAATTTGGGAAATTCAACCCCTTTTGTGAATTTAAATTGAGGTCCTAAGATGAATTTTAAAAGTTTTGAGACTCAATTTGAAGAAAAACCGACATTGGGGACTTAAAGTTAAAGAAAAATAACTTTATGGACCAAATTACAAATAAAGGAAAAGTTTAATTTTCTCATTCATTTGGGATGAATGAGGGCTGTTAGGCCAAAGAATAATGAACAAGAACGTTCATATCGTGTAGGAACATGAATCATCGAGAACATCAGCTAAGACAAGTTCAAGTAATGACAACAAGCCTCTACAAGAAATTTCACTACAATAATGGGTGAGTGGGATTTTTATATCATACCCAGTTGGGATGATAAGCACCTCGAAAATAAAAATCCACTGATAAGTGGTATTTTAAACATCATACCTGAGAGGAGTGATGTGAAAATCACACAGAAAAACTACTTACCGGTTGAGAGTAGATCATACTAGGTTGGTATGATGATACTTCCTCGAATGAAGTAGAAAACCCGTTCATCGGTTATAAGCGGAGATGTCCTCATACTCGATTGGTATGATGGACAATTGAAAAATATGTTATGTCAGAAGTGCTCTCCCCTGACTATGTGCCACTACTTAAACAATTTGAGAGACCTTTTTTACGGGAGCTCGAATAGCTCTGTTAGGCTGGAGGCCTCGATTTTGGAACTTGAAGGCTAATATGCCCAATTTTGAAAATCTCGAATAGTAGGCCCTAGGTCGATTGGCACGAGCAGGAGCTCATAAACAAACATGATTATATTCCATGAAAGCTTAAGTAAGTGAATTGTTTGTCCATGGTACCAAGACAAGACCGATATACTTAGTCAACTAGCAGTAGTGAGACATGACAGGTCTCCGAACTAGTCAAGACAAACAGCTACAGGTTGACTTGAGGATCGAGAATGTTGGACCAGTGGCACCATAGATTATATGGCATCATGTGAAAAATGTTGATTGTGCATACACTGAGTTTACGGGACCTTTAAGACGCCCAAGAGGGGTAGTGATATGTTTTAGGGCTCTGGACGACCTAGTGGATATAAGGGAAGTTTGTCGTACCAGAAGTCTTGCGAAGCTCGGAGTAGCTTCAAGAGCATGAGACCGAGGTGGGGACAAGATGAGGTCTTTATCCTCATATGGACAAGGAGATTTGTTATGGGATTAAGGGTCGAATGTTGCAAACACCCACTCATTCTCAAGGTAGAAGTGGACGTACTTCTATCTAGGTGGCCAGTAAAGTCGCTCTGACGCCACAAGTGAGTTCACTGGATGGGCTGGCCTATGATTGTGTGTTTTACCTTCATGATGAAGGATGTGTGTTGGGTGATGACACACCGTGGTTAATAAGAAATGTGATAAAATCAGAATTTGAAATTAAGGGTTTTTAAAAGAGAATAAGAAGTCTAGCACACTTTGAATCAAACATTTTTCCTAAAAGATAAATTTTGAAAACCCATTCACTGAGTCATTATACTCACCCCCTCCCTTATATCTCTTTTCAGGTAACCCTGGAAAGCCTACCCCAAAGACCACTAGCTAATATAGACAGGTATGATCAGTTTAAAATTGTATGTAGTTTTGATTTATGTTATTCTAGGAAAGGTGTAGGTTTAAAGGATGCCTTACTCTTCTCGGTTTACAAACAAGGGGTAACCCTTTGTAAACTGGGAGAGTGGCGGGTTGATCATGGGAATCCGACCAAACTAGGTCGGGGTGTGACAACTTGAGTGGTATTAGAGCATGTTTCCTCGAATACATAATCAAAACTAGAAAATATAGTAACTAATAGGATTAATCATAAAATTTTCAAATGGCACCAGGAAAAGTAGTCAAACAAACCCACACTACCATAGCCACCCCAGAAGACCAAGAAAACCCCATCCCAAGGGAGAAGATGAACCAAGAGCATAAAAGGATCATTAGAGTAACCCCGGGTCAAAGAGGACTCAACAAGAAAGCCTCCAAGGTGTTAGGCTCAAGGACGGCAAGGCATCGAACCATCAACAATTCCTTAGAAAGGCCCTATAATGATGAAAATGTGGGAAGAACCATAAAGAGCCACACAAGGAAATGACTTGTTATAAATATGGGCAATGGGGACACTACAGTAGAAGATGTCTGACATTGTGGAGGACAACACCAGAGAGGATCTGTTATGAGTGTATGGAGGTGGGACACATAGCAAGAAATTATCCCACACTGCGAGGAAACTAAGTGATACCTTCTAATAAGGACACCTCCACTCCTACAGAAGTTCGAAGGGATAACATTTCAAGAACCTCAATTGTAACTAAGGAACCCAATTTCACCTAGGAAGAAATCCTTCTAAACCATAGTTTAGTAGCGAGTACTCCCCAACCCATCATTGTAACAATCTCCTTCAAGAGATGTTAAAACCCAAAACTATAGTCTTACTTCAATAAGATTATGAGCTTCGAAAAGTTTCTATGTTCTTTAATAATATGAAAGCATGTCTCAATTACCGAGAATGAATCATGGAAAGAAGATTAAGGGTAGGACCTTAAGAAAACCCAAAGATAATAGAATATAGATAAAGGGAATTTTTCCTTAAGGAGCACTACAAACCACCTAGAAGCAAAGAAGGAAACACCTCCTCCATAGAAGACAACCTGGATGATGACAGATAACTAGAAAGCCTTGAGACAGTAAGGTATGATCTACTTTGGAAAAATAGAGGAGCCAAGATGGGTTGTAGACTAACCTAGCGAGGAAGGGAGAAGTGGAAAGGACAGAACAATGGAACGGAAGGAGGAAGAAAACCCTTGAAGAAATAAATGGCCAAAAAGGAAATGAAGACTACATTCAAGCTATAAGTAGGACTTAGTAAGTCCCTCACAAAGAGGTCTTGGAGCAAATAAATGCCTGAACTTTCCCAAGGAAGGAGACCCTCGGAAGGCATACATGTTCTAACTAAGAAATAATGGACCAAGTGATGAAGGATGAGGAGATGAAGTGCATGCCGAGATGAAGGAACCAAGTGAAACACATTAAGAGCACCCAAAGGGAAAGTTAAACTCAAGGAACGGGTAAGTAGGAAATAGCATCAAATGACATATTGACAAGCGAAAATGGGTGGGCTACTCATCATAAGGAAAAAGAGGAAAGAACATCTGGAAAATCTTGGAAAAGTAATCTCTTTAATTTGGAAGGAGGTAATCAGAAAAACAATCAATGATATCAAGACAGGCAATGGCCCTCACTCACTTAATAGAGCCCAAGGAGTGTATGGATATATGTAAAGGGTGCTATGAACCAACCTATCAGCAGGAGCTCTTCGAAGAGAGGATAAGGAACAAAAAGGAAATGGAGGATAATGAAGGACGAAGAACGAGAAACAATACCGACCTTAGAAGGGTGTAAGAAGAAAGGACGGAAAAGCCTTCAAGAAGCATTAAGAAGTTGAAATAGGACAGAAATCCTTAGGTAGAAGATACAAGTAAAAGTGAGACTTCAAAAGGGAAGTCTCAAAGCTAAGGGACCACCAGATGTATCCTAAGAGGCTTAAACCGATATAAAAAGCATCATAAGGAATCATAAGTGGTTTGCACCGGTTAGAACTACTATTGAACCGAATCCTAACTTCATTTTTCTAGGTGGCTAAAAAATTCAAATTCGAGATTTGAAGCCACCATTAGATAGAAAATAAATTTAGATGAATTTAGAATTTTTTAGATTTGAAAAATTCGGTCAAATGAGGGGTGAACTAGCCGGTTTAGGCTTTGAACTCGGTTAGGATCGGTCCGATCCGGTTCAGAATAGTGTCGTCTTCTTCCTTCATATGATAACATTGTTCATTCGCCGGAAAATCGAAGCAATGTCGACAGAGAAGAAACATTTCCATTTGATATGTTTCGGGCCATCAATATCTGTCATAAAGGTGTCAAACGGATGGCCAACGAGTCCCTGAGCTCTCTATATAAAGAGAGCTCACTCTCTCTCAGTTGCTTAGTTTTTCAGTGAAGCTCGAACCAGATCTTCGATATAGGATCATTTCTGAGCCAAAGGAGGTGAGGTTGGGTCCTTTAGAACTGGGGAGAAGCCAGCTACACGCCCATAATCTCCGTTTGCTCTGAGGGTTGTCAGAGGAGCGTCGGCGTGATCTAACAGTAAAGCAGCTCCGGCGGACCGAAACTGCCCTATTTCGGCTGAGTTGAAATTGCCCAATTTGAGCCCTCCTCAAGCCAAACCAAGCCCTCCCAACACTTCCATAGCCCTCCAATAGCTGAATTAGGATGGAAAGGTAAGCCAATTCGGCTCCCCATTGCAATTTCTGATCAATGTTAGAGAGAGAGTCGGCCGAATTTGAATGATGAAATTCTAATCCAATTCAAAATCAATTGATGTAATTCTTGAAACTAGGAAGAACCTCAAGAGGAGAACTACCTGCCCAGATAGAAAGCTCGGACCGTTGCACCCTCACTGGTGAGTAATGGAAGCTCTCTCTATAGTTCATTTTCCGACGAAGCTTTGTTTGAGCTTGTCCCATCGTTAAAACTTGCAATTCAAATTGCTAAAAAATTATATAAACATGTAGAAACTCAATTTCAACTTCAATTTCAAAATTGGAACGTTTGAACAATCAATTTGATGAAATCAAATACAGTTGTGTTAAAAAGTTGGAATTGGGGGGAAATTGGGGATTTTCAAAAATTTGAAGTACCAAAATGCAATTTTCTAAAATTGAGGGTCAATTGGGCAATAAAATTGTTAGAGGGCCAATTGAGGAATTTTAGAATTATTGGGGTAAATTTTACCATTTTTGTAAAGGAAGGGCAAAATGGTAATTTTGGAATAGTTGGGGGACCAAATTAGAAATTTGGGAAATTAAACCCCTTTTGTGAAATTAAATAAATTCAGGTCCCAAGGGAAATTTTAAAAGTTTTGGGACTCAATTTGAGGGAAAAACCTGCATTAGGGACTTAAAGTGAAAGAAAAATAACATTAGGGACATAATTGCAAATAAATAAAAGTTTGGTTTTTTATATTTATTTGGAATGAATGAAGGCTATTAGGTCGAGAGATAATGAACCGAGATGTTAATATCATGTAGGAACACGAAGCACCAGGAACGCTATCAAGGACAAGCTCCGTGAAAACAAGGGACCGGTGTAGTGGAATTCACTACATTGACGGGTGAGTGGGATTTTATATCATACCCGGTTGGGGATGATAAGTACCTCGAAATGAAAACCCACTACCAAGTGGTATTTTATACATCACATCTTAGTGAAATGATGTAAAAATCATGCAAAAAAACTACTTACCAGTTGTAAGTAGATCATACCTAGTTAGTATGATAAAACTTCCTCGAAGGAAGTTGAAAACTCGTTTATCGGTTATGAGCGGAGATGTCCATATACCCAGTCAGTATAATGGACAGTTGAAAACATATTTTGTTGGAAGTGCACTCCCCTGACTGTGTACCAATGCTTAAATGATTTGGGAGACCTTCCTGATGGGAGCTCGAATAGCTTTTATAGGTCAGGAGCCTCAATTTTGGAACTTGGGGGCTATTATGCCCAGTTTTGAAAATCTCAAAGTGGGCCATGGGCCAGTGGGCACGAGCAAGAGCTCATAAACAAACATGAGATATGTGCCATAAAACTTTAATAAATGGATTGTTTGGCCATGGTACCAAGACAGGACCGACATATTCCGTCAACTAGTGGCAGTGTGACATGACAGGTCTCTGGACCAGTGAAGACAAACAGCTGTAGGTTGGGTTTAGAGTCGGGGCCGTTGGACCAGTGGCGCCACACATTATATGGCAAGATAAGAAAATATTGTTTGTGCATGCACTATGATTACGGGATCATCAAAACGTCCATGAGGGGTAGTGATTCATCCTAAGGGCCCTAGACGACCTGGTGAGTATAAGGGTAGTTCGTCATACCAGGTGACCATGCGAAATTTGGAGTAGAACTAAGCGCATGAGACCGGGGTGGGGACGAGATGAGGTCTCTGTCCTCATATAGACACGGAGAATTGATTTCGGGATTGAGGGTTGGATGTCACGCACATCCACTCATTCTCAAGGTAGAAGTGGACGTACTTCAATCTAGGTGGCCGATAAAGTTGCTCCGAAGCCACAAGTGGGTTCAGTGAACGTGCTGGCCTGCGAATATGTGTTAACCTTCATGATAAAGGTTGTGTGTTGGGTGATGACACACCATAATTAAATAAGGAAATGGTGGTATAACCCGAGATATTAAATGAAATGATTTCTAAAAGAAATGAGTCTAGCACACTTCAATACCATCCTTTTTCCTCAATGTAATTTATTGAAAACCCATTTACTGAGTCGTCGTACTCACTCCCTCCCATATATCCCTTTCAGGAAATTTCGGAAAGTCTACCCTTAAAGACCATTAACCTAGACGCCTACGAGATAGCTATGATAAAAATTAAATTATTCTGCAATTTTGATCTATGTTATTCCAGGAAAAATGCAGGTTTAAAGGACGCCTTACTCTTTACAGTTTCTAACGAGGGGAAACCCTTCAATAAACTGGGAGAGTGGTGGGTTGATCATGAGGATCCGACCAAACCGGGTCAGGGCGTGACAACTTTAGTGGTATCAGAGTCTGTTTCCTTAAATACATAATCAAGACTAGAAAATATATTAACTAATAGAAGTCATTTTAAAATTTTACAAAAATGGCTCCAAAGAAAGGAACTAAGAGAACTAGGGTCGCCGTCTCCAACACCGCTCAACCACCCCTACCTGTAGAAACTCCCAGAGTAGCCTAGACAACCCCTCCTGGACTCAGCAGGAAGCATCAAAGACTGTATGAGGAATTCACCCATGTATTTGGCCAACCTAACCCCACTCCTGAGGTGGGCACCAACTCGAGGGTTGAACCAGAAGAAGTACAATCCCACCCTCCCCCTGTTAATCCAACCGCTCCAATGGACATTCCTAAAATCTCAAAACCCTCTGACAACTAGGATGTAAACCTTTCCTCGGAGAAAATGATGCTAGAACCGCCATGAATTGGTTGGCCAATACCAAGAAGTTGATGGGAATTGTCCGGATACCACCAGAGGATAAGTTGATCCTGATGGAGTTCTTCCTCGAAGGAAGCGCTAGACGATAGTGGGACAATGTTTGAAACCTACATAGCACCACCCCCACTTAGGAACAATTTGAGGAGAGGTATTCGGAGGAGCACCTAGCACCCCACCTAATAAATGAGAAGAAGCAAGAGTTCATCCGGCTTCGGCAAGGGCTTAACTTCATATCAGAGTATGAAACAAAATTCAATGAATTAAGACCCTTTGCTCCTGACCTAGCTGGGCCAGCTGACATATGCCAGAGATTTGTGGATGGTCTCAACATGGACATTAGAAACCATATGGGAGTACTAGGATGCCCCACAGACCTGGCAGATGTAATCAGTAGGGCTCACGAATGTAAGCGACTAGTACAAACCCAACGCCGTCGAGTGGAGCAGACAACCAGAAGGGAGGATAAGGATCTAAACCATCAAGGAGGAAGGAAAGAATATACCGGCCCAAGAGAAGGAAACAAAATAGTATTCCAATGGAGAAGGGGTATGCCACCACCTCCTCCTAAAATAGTCCCTACCTTACCCCAAGGAAACCCTCGCTGCCCGAAGTGCCAAAGGAACCATGAGGGAGCATGTCATACATGTTTCACATGCGGATGAGTGCGACACTACGTAAAGGATTGCTGCACCCTTAGGGAGAACAAACAGGGGAATACTCTTGGACCACCTCAAGGGAATCCCATAAACCTCAGACCAGAAGCTATAGCAAGAGTAACAGTTAGATTATACAACCTCACTCAGGAGGAGGCTAGAGGAGACCCTAGCACTGTAGCGGGAACATCCCAGAACCCTACAAATTTGTCCAAAGAAGTCATGTAAATTAAACATCTCATAATTTAATAAAAGAGAATTCCTTCTAAACCATATGTTTCTTAAATCAGGGTATATACAGCTATGGGAACAACCCGTCTATACCCTCTTTGACTCTGGAGCAGAGAGATCATTTATCAAGGATGAGTTGGTTTCGAAAATACCTTTAGAGCTCACTCAACTAGTACAAAGCCTTAACATCCTTACCCATTTAGGAGAAGGTTTATACAGGAATAAACAATTAAAGGGATGTGAGATAAGAATTGGAGGAATCAAACTTGAAGCTGACTTGAACTCATTACCCCTAAGATAGGTTGAAGTAATTATGGGAATGGACTGGCTGAGTAATCATCAAGAAAGGATGGACTGTAGAAGGAAGATGGTAACTTTCCACACTTCCAAAATGAAAGGACTCAAGATCCAAGGAGATAGAAGGAAAGGTGAAGTACAACTGGTGTCCCACATGAAAGCTTAAAGGATGATACAGAAAGGATGTACAGCCTGAAGAAAAGGAACTGAAAGACATTCCAATAGTCAGACATTATCCAGAGGTTTTTCCAGAAGAGCTACCCGGACTACCTCCAAGTCGACAAATGGAGTTCACTGTAGAAATAACCGCAGGAACAAACCCCATATCTCAAGCCCCATGTCACATGGCTCCAGCAGAGCTAAAGGAATTAAAGGAATAGCCAGACGAATTATTGGAAAAGAATTTCATACGTCCAAGCTAGTCTCCATGGGGTGCTCCTGTTCTATTTGTAAAGAAAAAGGATGGAAGCATGAGACTGTGCATCGACTATAGAAAGCTGAACTTGGTCACCATCAAGAATCGATACCCACTCCCAAGGATAGATGATTTGTTTGACCAATTAAAGGGAGTAGCTTACTTCTCAAAAATAGACCTTCGGACAGGCTATCAACAACTCAGGATTAGAGAAGAGGACATCCCTAAGATGGCATTTAGATCTAGATATGGATACTATGAGTTCAGAGTGATGCTGTTTGGATTGACAAATGCCCCTGCAGCCTTCATGGACTTAATGAACTGCATGTTCCAACCTCATTTGGATAGGTTCGTGATAGTATTCATAGATGACATCCTTATATACTTACGAACCAGGTCAGAACATGAAGAGCATTTGGCAACTACATTGGAAATATTTAAGGAAAACCAATTATATGCAAAATTTTCCAAGTGTGAGTTGTGGTTACAGGAGGTAGGATTCTTAGGGCACATCGTATCTAAGGACAGAGTTAAAGTGGATCTGGCTAAGGTGGAAGCCATATCAGATTGGAAAGCTCCAAGGAATCCTACAAAAATAAGAAGTTTCTTAGGATTGGCAAGATACATTAGATGGTCTGTGCAAGACTTTTCTAAAATAGCAGCTCCGTTAACTCGACTCACCAGAAAGGGAGTTGAATATAAGTGGGATGAGTGTTGTGAGAAGTCTTTTCAAGAGTTAATGACTCGACTAACAATTGCACCTGTACTCTCCTTACCAGATCCTAATGCAGGAGAGTACAAAATTTATAGTGATGCCTCTGGACAAGGGCTTGGTTGTGCCCTAATGCAATAGAGGAAGGTTATCGCATATGCCTCACGACAACTGAACGTACATTAGAGAAATTACCCAATTCATGACTTGGAATTAGCTGCAATAGTGTTTGCCCTAAAGATATGGCAACACTACCTCTACGGGGTTAAGTACAGGATATACATGGATCACAAGAGCCTTAAGTACTTTCTGACTCAGAAGGAGTTGAATCTCCATTAGAGGAGATGGCTGGAATTGGTGAAGGATTATGATTTTGCAATAGAATATCACCTCAAAAAGACTAATGTGGTAGTGGATGCCTTAAGTCGCAAGCATCAAACTGAGGCGGCACAAGTAAAGACAAGTTACTTACCCTTGTTACAACAATTAGGAAGGATGGAGGTGAATCTGAGGATAGACAAGCAAGAAAAATGCTTGGTGGTGAATGTGGAGGTAAGACCCAGTCTAACCGAGTATATTAAGGCTCAACAAAGGACCGATAAAGAATTCTAGTCTTATTTGGATCTAGTAAACAGAGAAAGAAAACCAGACAACGACGTACGAGGTGACAGAGTACTAACCTATAAGGGTAGGGTATGTGTGCCTCAAGATAAGGAGATGAAAAGATTAATTCTAGAAGAGACACACAATTCAATGTATGTTATGCATCCGTGCAGTACTAAGATGTATCGCACCCTCAAACAAGGATATTGGTGGAAGGATATGAAGAGGGACATTGTGGAATATGTAGCTCAGTGTTTATCTTGTTAACAGATAAAAGCAGAACATTAGAAACTGTCAGGACTAGTACAACCCTAACCAATTTCGGAGTGGAAATGGGAGTACATTACCATGGACTTCGTCACGGGCTTACCAATGACCAAAAGGGGCCGAGACATGATTTGGGTCATAGTGGATAGATTGACCAAATCAGCACATTTCCTTCCTATAAAACTAACGGATACTATAGAACAGCTAGCCATCCTATACATGAAGGAAATCATAAGACTCCATAGTGTCCTAGTGAGTATAGTATCAGATAGAGATCCAAGATTTACCTCTAGGTTTTGGCCAAGCTAACAAAATAGCAGGGGGGACAAAACTTCATATGAGCACGGCATTTCACCTACAGACAGATGGACAGTCAGAGCAAACCATCCAAACCTTAGAAGACATGCTAAGAGCGTGCGTACTCACCATGAATAAAAATTGGGAGGAATACTTATGTCTAATGGAATTTGCTTACAACAATAGTTATTAGGCCAATATTTAGATGGCTCCCTATGAAGCCCTTTATGGATGACCATGTTGTATCCCTCTATTTTGGGAAGAAGTGGGAGAAAGGAAAATAGAAAGGGCAGAATTAATTGAGGATGCCACCAAGAAGATAAAATTAATAAGGAGTCGTCTTAAGACTGCTCAAGACAGGCAAAAGAGTTATGCAGACAATCGAAGGAAAGAATTGGACTTCGAGGTAAGAGATCAAGTGTTCCTCAATGTGTCCCCCTAGAGGGGAATACTTAGGTTCTAGCAAAGAGGAAAGTTGAAACCAAGGTATATCGGTCCATATCCCGTCATTCAAGGGATAGGACCGATAGCTTATAAATTGGAATTACCTCCTGACCTGCAAAGAATACATGATGTATTCCATATCTTAGTACTTCGAAAATATCAGCATGATCCTTCTCATGTATTGGACCAACCTCCAATGGAACTAGAAGAGAACCTGACCTATCAGGCAGAGCCGGTACGAATCATCGACCAGAGAGACAAGAATTTAAGGAACAAGAAAATTCCTATGGTCAAGGTGTTGTGGCAGAACAGACCCGTGCAGGAAGAGACATGGGAAACCGAGTCTATGATGAGGGATAGTTACCCTCAATTATTTAACGTGTAACTGTTTTGGGAAACCCTTAAAAGGAGGGGAGAGTTGTAAACTCTATCCTTTGACAATGAGAAAATCGGGGAAAAAATCAGTTAGTTTTGAATTTTTCAACTGAATCAATCTACAAGCTCGATTAATAGGAAATGGGAAAATTGAAAATTTACAACTTCCATGAGGCTCAAAATGGTTCATAAATCTTGGAAAAGAACCTTAGGACAAATTGGGGAAGAAAATTGGACTGGTTCAATTGAACTCAGTCAGAACCAAATAAAACCAATTATAAATTCTTTTTTTGTATGTGGCTTAAAAATTTAAATTCGAGATTTGAAGCCACCATTAGATAGAAAATGAATTTAGATAAATTTAGAAATTTTTAGATATGAAAAATTTAGTCAAATGAGGGGTGAACCGGCTAGTTTAAGCTTTGAACCCGGTTCAGACTGGTCCGGTCCGATTCGGAACAGTGTCGTCTTCTTCCTTTAGATGACAGCACTATTCATGTCACGCCCCGACCCAGTTTGGTCGGATCCCCGTGAACAACCCGCCACTCTCCCGGTTTATAAAAGGGTTTCCCCCTATTATAATCCGTAAAAAGTAAGGTGTGCTTTAAACCTACACCATTTCCTAGAATAGCATAATCAAAACTACATGAAATTTTAAACTTTACATACCCGTCTTACAGGCATCTTAGTTGATGGTCTTTCAAGGTAGGCTTTCCAGAATTTCCTGAAAGGGATATAAGGGAGGGGGTGAGTACGACTACTCAGTGAATGGGATTTCAAAGGTCTACTTTTAACTTTTAAGAAAAATATTTATATGGAGTGTGTCAGACTCCTTTCTTTTCAAAAAAATCCCTTCATTTAAAAATTTGGGTTTTTCCATTATTTCTTAGTTACCGGTGTGTCATCATCCAACACACATCCTTCATCATAAAGGTTACACACATTCGCAAGTCAGTATCACTACTGAACCCGCTAGTGGCTTCGGAGTGAGTTTTCCTGCCACCCGGATAGAAGCACGACCACTTCTACCCTGGGAATGAGTGGATGTACATGACATTTGACCCACAATCCTGAAATCACTTCTTCGTTTCCGTATGAGGACAGAAACCTCATCCTGTCCCCACCCTGGTCTCATGCGCTTGGTGCTACTCCAGATTTCACACAGACACCTAGAACGGCGAACTGCCCTTATAGCCACCAGGTTGTCCAGTGCCCTTAGGACGCATCACTACCCCTCATGGGTGTCTTGATGATTTGGTACTCACAGTGCATGCACAAACAATATTTTCTTATATTGCCATATAATTTGTGGTGCCACTAGTCCAACGGCCCCGACTCTCAACTCAACCCGTAGCTGTTTGTCTTGACTAGTCCGTCGACCTGTCATGTCGCACTGCTGCTAGTTGACTGAGCATGTTGGTCCTATCTTGGTACCATGGCCAAACAATTCACTTATTAAGTTTTATGGCACATATATCATGTTCATTTACGAGCTCCTGCTCGTGCTAACTGGCCTTGGGCCCACTGTACGAGATTTTCAAAATCGGACATTTAGCCCCCAAGTTCCAAAACCGAGGCCCCCGGCCTATCAGAGCTATTCGAGCTCCCATCGAGAAGGTCTCCCAAATTGTTTAAGCATTGGCACATAGTCAGGAGAGAGCACTTCCGACAAAACATATGTTTTCTCTATCCATTATACTGCCCGGGTATAAGGACACCTCCGTTCATAACCGATGAACGGGTTTTCAACTTCCTTCGAGGAAGTCTTATCATACTAACCAAGTATGATCTACTTACAACTGGTAAGTAGTTTTTCCGCATAATATTCACATTACTTTCTCTAAGTAGTGATGTTTAAAATACTACTTAATAGTGGGTTTTCATACTGAGGTACTTATCATTCCCAACCGGGTATGATATACAATTTCCACTCACAACCGGTAAGTTGTTTTTAAATTTTAAGTTGTGCTCATCATCCCAACCGGGTATGATGTTAGTAAACCCACTCACCCGTTAATGCTGTGAATTCCACTAGACTGGTTCTTTGTATTCACGCGAGCTTATCGTTGCTGGCGTTCTCGGTATTTCGCGTTCCTACACGATATGAACAACCTTGTTCATTATTACTCGGCATAACAGCCTTCATTCATTTCCAATGAATGAGAAAACCCAAACTTTTAGTTATTTGCAATTAGGTCCCTAAAGTTATTTCTTTTTATGTCCCTAATGTCGGTTTTTCCTCAAATTGAGTCCCGTAACTTTTAAAATTTATCCTGGGACCTCAATTTATTCAATTTCACCAAAAAGGGGTTTAATTTCCCAAATTTCCAATTTGGTCCCCCAATTTTTCCAAAATTACCATTTTGCCCTTCTTTTACAAAAATGGTAAGTTTTACCCCAAAAATTCCAAAATTCCTAAATTGGTCCTCCAACATTATTTTCATGCCCACCGGTGAAGGCACGGCAGTCTGAGCTTTCAATCTGGGCAGATAGGTCTCGTCCTAAGCTTCATCCTAGAATCAAGAATTGCATCAATTGATGCAGAATTGGATTAGAATTTCGTCATTGAAATTCGGTCGACTCTCTCTCTAGCACCGATTGAAAATTGTAAAGGGGAGCCGAATTGGCTTACCTTTCAGTCCTAATTCGACCGTGGAAAGGCTGAGAAAGTGTTGGGAGGGCTTGGTTTGGCCTGAGGAGGGCTTGAAATGCCCGATTTCAGCTTGGCCGAAATAGGACAGCTTTGGTCCGCAGAAGTTTCTTCACTATTCCATCATGTCGGCGCTTCTCCAATGATTCTCGGATTGACTAGAGTTTGCTATCAGATAGCTGTCTTCTCCCCAGTTCTAAAGAGCCCGACCTTTGTTCAAGTAAAAGCTTTGGTTCGAGCTTTACCGGGAAATGGAGCAGTAGAGAGAGAGAAGTGTTTAGGTGTGAGGAGAATGAAATGGGAATGACCTCTTTATATAGGTATTAAATGATTGGTATTAATTACAATAATTAAATATATATTAATTTATGGTTATGTATGATAAGGCATACATAAAAAATTTTTGACTGAAATTTTGGGTTACAAAAAATTCATACTTCCCAGGAGATCACCCATTCTCACACTACTCTCGGGCAATCACGCTTAACTTCAAAGTTCTTACAAAATCTTGTTCACCTAAACCAATTTGGTTTTTGTCTTCTAAGTTTTCTTAAATTTCTTTTCGAAGGTTTAATGAACCCTTTAGATCTCCCGTAAGTTGTAAATTTCCATATTGCGTGTTCTCAAATGTAAACCGGCTCAGTTTTCTTACTCGGTTTGACAAGTTCTTTTCCCGATTTTCCTTAACTCAAAAGTGTGGGGTTTACAATTCACTCGCCGAAAAATTGAAGCAGCACCGGCGAAGAAGAATCGTCTTTGTTCAATACGTTTATGGCCATCAATGTCTGCCATAAAGATGCCAAACGAATGGCCGACAAGTCCCCGAGCTCCCTATATAAAGAGACCCTCTCCATTCCTCTTCTCCACACCTGAAAAGCTCACTCTCTCTAAGTTGTTTAGTTTTCCGACGAAGCTCGAACTAGAGCTCCGATATAGGGTCATGTTGTAGCCAAAGAACCGGGGAGAACTCAGCAACATTGTGGTGACATCCATTCGATCCAAGAGTCGCCGGAGGAGCTCCGGCGTGATCGAAGAGTGAAGCAGCTCCGTTGGACCGAAGTTGCCCTGTTTAGGTCGAGTTGAAATTGGCCAATTCGAGCCCTCCTCAAGCCAAACCAAGCCCTCCCAACACTTCCTCAGCCCTCTCACGGCCAAATTAGGACAGAAAGCTAAGCTAATTTGGCTCCCCTCTACAATTTTCGATCGGTGTTAGAGAGAGAGTCAGGTGAATTTATAAGAGAAATTCTAATCCAATTCGATATCAATTATGTCATTCTTGATCCTAGGAAGAACCTCAGGAGGTGGACTACCTACCCAGATAGAAAGCTCGGACCGCCGTGCCCTCACCGGTGAGAAATTGAAGCTTTCTCTCTCTATAGTTCATTTTCTAGCGTAGCTCCATTTGAGCTTGTTCTGGTGTTAAAACTTGTTATTCAAATTACTAAAGAATCGTATGAACATGTAGAAACTCAATTTCAACAATTGCAAACGTTTGATCGGTCAATTTGATAAAATCAAATTCGGTTGTGTTAATAAGTTCGAATTGGATGTAATTGGGGATTTTCGAAAATTCGAAAAACCAAAATACAATTTTCTAAAATTGAGGGTCAATTGGGCATGAAAAAAATGTTAGAGGGCCAATTGAGGAATTTTAGAATTTTTGGGGTAAAATTTACCATTTTGTAAAGAAAGGGCAAAATGGTAATTTTGGAAAAGTTTGGGGACCAAATTGTAAATTTGGGAAATTAAACCACTTTTTGTGAAATTGAATAAATTGAGGTCCCAAGGGGAATTTTAAAAGTTTTGGGACTCAATTTCAGGAAAAACCGGTATTAGAGACTTAAAGTTAGAAAATTAACTTTATGGACCTAATTGCAAATAATGAACTGAGATGTTCATATCGTGTAGGAACACGAAGCACCAGGAACACTAGCAAGAAAAGCTCGCGAGAAAACAAAGGACCGGTCTAGTGGAATTCACTGCATTGACGGGTGAGTGGATTTTGTATCATACCCAGTTGGGGATGATAAGTACCTCAAAATGAAAACCCACTAACAAGTGGTATTTTAAACATCACAACTTAGAAAAGTGATGTGAAAATCATGCGGAAAAACTACTTACCGGTTGTAAGTAGATCATGGTATGATGAAACTTACTCGAAGGAAGTTGAAAATCTGTTCATTGGTTATGAGCGGAGATGTCCTTATACCCGGTCGGTATAATGTATAGTTGAAAATATATTTTGTTAGAAGTGCTCTCTCCTGACTATGCGCCAATGCTTAAACGATTTGGGAGACCTTCTTGACAAGAGCTCAAATAGCTTTTATAGGTCGGGGGCCTCGATTTTGGAACATGGGGGTTATTATGCCCGATTTTGAAAATCTCGAACAAGTGGGCCATAGGCCAGTGGGCACGAGCAGGAGCTCGTAAAAAACATGAGATATATGCCATAAAACAAAATAAATGAATTGTTTGGTCATGGTACTAAGATAGGACCGACATATTCAGTCAACTAGTGGCAGTGTGACATGACAGGTCTTAGGACCAGTCAAGACAAACAGTTGCAGGTTGAGTTGAGAGTCGGGGTTGTTGGACCAGTGGCACCACATATTATATGGCATGATAAGAAAATATTGTTTGTGCATGCACTATGATTATGGGATCATCAAGATGCCCATGTGGGGTAGTGATGCTTCCTAAGGGCCCTAGACGACCCGGTGAGTATAAGGGCAGTTCATCGTACTAGGTGATCGTGCGAAATTTGGAGTAGCACTAAGCGCATGTGACCTGCGTGGGGACGGAATGAGGTCTCTGTCCTCATACGGACATGGAGAATTGATTTCGGGGTTGAGGGTTGGATGTCATGTACATCCACTCATTCTCAGGGTAGAAAAGGATGTACTTCTATCTAGGTGGCCGGTAAAGTCGCTCTAAAGCCACAAGTGAGTTCAGTGGTCAAGCTGGCCTGCGAATGTGTATTTGACCTTCATGATGAAGGTTGTGTGTTGGATGATGACACACTATGATTAAATAATGAAATGATGGTAAAATCAGAGATTTTAAATAAAATGATTTTTGAAAGAAAGAAGTTTGGCACACTTCAATACAATCCTTTTTCCTCAAAGTTATTTATTGAAAACCCATTCACTGAGTAGTCGTACTCACCCCACCCTTATATCCCTTGCAAGAATATTCGAAAAGTCTACCCTTAAAGACCATTAAGTTAGATGCCTACGAGATATGTATGATAAAAATTAAAATATTATGTAGTTTTTATTTATGTTATTCCAGGAAAAGTGCAGGCTTAAAGGATGTCTTACTCTTTACGGTTTATAACAAGGGGAAACCCTTTAATAAATCGGGAGAGTGGCGGGTTGATCATGGGGATCCGACCAAACTGGGTCTAGGCATGACAATCATCTTCAACCTTCAAACACTATCAGAGTGAAGGGAGGAGAGAGAGTCGCTAGAAAAGCTAGAGTCTCCGGCGACTCGAAAAACTCTCTGGTCAGGTCGCCGGCGGCAGAGTCGGAGGCCGAGTCTTACGCCAGCATGTAGCTTGAGCAGCTGTCGAGCTCCTTATATAAAGAGCACTCCTCCATTCATTCTTAGCATCCCACAATCTAGCGAAGAAGAAAAAAAAGAGTACATTTTTCAGTGAGCTACAAGTTAGAGCTCCGACTATGGGTGAAATCTCCACCAATGGAGCTCTAAAGGGTGGCATTGGAACTGGGAAGAGTGCTCTAACTCCAGACACTCTCAAAACGACCAGAGGATGCCTAGAGAAGTATCCAAGAGATCACATAATGAAGTTACTCCAGAGCTTAAAATAGCGCACTCTTGCCCGACCCAACTTCGGCCCTTTCGCCGCCTACATTGTCCACCTCCGACCGTGTAAGACCCCCCCACAACATCCTTACAGACCCCGGTAAGCTCAATTTTGCCTCCCATCATCGGAATTTATATGTTTTAGAGTTGCATCATCCAAAACATCTCTCTTCAAATTCCCACACGATAGTGGCAAATTGCAACTAGATTAGATCCAAATAGGTCCCCCTCGACGAGCACTAACTACCCCCACCTCAAGCTCCAACCACCGCCCCTCCGTCGGTAAGATACTCGAGCTTTCTCCCTCTACTATAAAATTTTCAGCGAAGCTCCCACGAGGCTTAAAACTCGACCAAATTTGGATATTCAAAGAGCAGGACGATTGGGGGAAGCTATAGGAGACTAATAGAGTTAAGAATCGAAGAAATCAAGGACTTATAGGCCGCCAATTGGATGGGGTAAGATCCGAAGCTTCATGGGCTGAATTGTGGGAGAAGATGAAGTGTAATTTGGGGATTTTTAGGGACCTTCATGCAATTTTCAAAAATTGGAGTACTCAACGATAATTTCATGAAATTGAGGGTATTTTCATGAAATTCACCCCAATTGAGGGTCAAATTGGATAAATTTGGGGGCAACTTGGAAATTTTAAAAAGATTGGTGATCAAATTGCAATTTCTAGAAAATTAAGGACCAGATAGCAATTTTGGTAAATTAAGGACCAATTGATGAAATTAAAAGAGTTAAGGACCCAAAAATAATAAATGGAAACCCAAGGGGCTTAATAGAGATTAAAGAGAAATCAGGGGCCCAGGTGCGATTTAAGCAAAGTACGGGGCCATAGGTACAAATATAAGAGGGTGTGACCTCTTCCTAATATGAACACTCGTACCCTACAGGTACGGATTACTCAAGCACCGACCCCGAGAAGTGCACCAAGGAGAGAGACTCCACCGGCGCGACCCCGCCAAAATCACCGAGTGAGTGGAAACCACTATAACGTCAATTCCGATTGGGATGACGGTTCAACTTTGAAAATAATTTTCTCAGAATTAGCCTTCCCTGATTGGGTGACTTTGCTTAAAACATTTGGGAGCTAATTCTGGGCTTAGGCTTGACATGCTAATAGGCCCAAGGCTGATGGATACGGGTGTGGACCCGTCCAAAACAGATATGTGATATATGTTGCTAAAAGACCTAAATAAGGGGAACCTTGTGTGATACCCATTGAGCCAAGTTGAGTTGTCAAGCTTGTTGGGTCAAACCGTTGCTTTACCGAAGCCAAGTCGTCGAATCTATTAGGCTAGTACACGTGGGTCGAAGCCAAGCCGACAAACCATTGTGCTAGAGGGCCAAAGATAAAGGTTATAATTTTAAAAAGACTATTGATTGTGCATGCTCTATGACGTTCGGGCCATCAAAACACTTGGTAGGAGGTAGTGATGGAGCCCAAGGACTACTGGACGACCAAGGGTGCATAAGGGTGGTTCTGTCATTTAGCAGGTTGTGAAGCCAAATAGCTTCCTATGCATGGAGACCGAGGCGGTAGGGGAAATGAGGTCTCATCCCAGTAAGTGGGCATGATGAAGTGATCAGGGTTTGATGTGTCAAACTATTGATGTTCACTCAAACTCTAGGTAAAGGCAGTGTACCTCTATCAGGGTGGACGATAAAGGTGCTATAGTCCACAAGTGGCATGGTCGAGGACCGTAATACGAATGTGTGATCCCTCCTATGATAGCAGGGCGGTTGTTGGTCGTGTGAAGTGTGCGAATAATGGCAAATGAAAAACAACAAATGAAAAAAAATAATGGACAAATAAATGAATTCAAACAAACGTTATAGTAGTTTCCATCACTTAGTATTTTTACTCACCCCCTCTCTCACTCCTTTTTTAGGATAACACTCAAACGGAAAGTCCCGGATGTGCTTGGGCCCTCAAGATACACTTCCTACCCCCAACTTAAAGTAAGGGTTTGAACGTAATCACGCCTTTACCTTCTCCGTCTCATTCGGACAGAAATACCCGAATGATGCAAAAAAAGGGTGGTGGGTTGATCACAGACCCCGATCAAATCGTGTCGGGGACTGACAAACTATCTTCTTTCAATGTGTTTCCTCGTTGTTGGGACTTGTAATCTTGCCAATTGTTAGAAACAAAAGAACCTCACAACTCTCTCTCGGTTTCTTTCAAACACTCCTGTTTCACACTTGAATGGCTTTTTCTTATAGATTTAAAACACTCTTGCCTTTTCCACTCATATGCCTTCTTTAAATTTTAATTGAACTAAAGAACAATTCATGTTTATAAAGTACTTCAACTTGAGGAACAATGAAGACAAATTAACAAAGTCTCAAAAAGCAATTCCAAAAGGATTTAAGTGTGAGATATGAATATAATCAAAGTGATATAGAAAATATAATAGAGTAGAAAGAATAAGATATTGAGTATAGACTTTGTGATTATTCTTTTTTTGCCCCCTTTTTTACCTTTTCTTGCCTTTTTGTGCTTCCTTTTTTTGCCTTATTTTGTTTTCATTTTTTTTTGCACGCCTTTTTTTTTACTTTTTTTTCACAATTTCTTTTGCAAGTTTTTTTTTATTTTTTTACATAATTATTTTGGCTTTTTTTAATATAAAGAAAGTAGATAAAAAAAGATGAGATTTTTTATAGAGACTAGAAATAGAAACAAGATAATGAAAATATAACTAGAGAGGAGAAAATAGAGATTTTTGGGGGTTTTTTTATAGTGAATAGAAAGAGGTAAAAGATAATGAAATTAGAACAAAATCTGAAAAGATAGTATGGAATTTGTAGTGCAACCGTGTGCTCTAATACCAACTGATGCGAATCTCGCCAATATACTGAGGACGCCCTATAAAAAATATAGAAAATACCCCAAGACTTTCACGATCCAAGAAAAAAGAATGGAATATATATTGTTTGGTTGAGAAACAAGATATGGATAGATGTATACGCCACACCAAAATCCTCTAAGAAGAGCTCTTAGAAAACTCTAATGATAAGTCTGATTGCTTGAACGCCACAAGTAAAATCCTAATAAGTTTAAAAGTTCTATTAAATGAGAAAGAACATATAAACCATACAATATCATTGAAATCAAAGATCTGTCCTTTACAATGCTATAAAGTTAGCCTTTTATAGACACTTATGAATACTAACTATCCTATAAATAAAGAAATAAAAGATTATGGTTGACATGTCAACCACTAATTATTCATATAGAAAATATTCCTAAGATATTTAATGTATATTTATTTAGAGATGTCTAAGATAATAAATATTTTAAACTTTGCATATTATCTTAGACTTTTGTGAAAATATATTATTTTATTCTTCAATATTATATAATATTTATTATGTAAATAAATCTCCCACTTGAAATTCGAATTTAAATTATCTTCTTGAGATCTTATTGTACTATTCTTTTGGGCTTGAAATCTTATTGGACTCTTCTTTTAGGCTTCCACCTAGATTTCTTCAATTGCTCCAATCAGCTCATTCAATATTTATTCAAATCTTTTAGCCCTTAATTTATAAATCACAATGTGCCCAATTTGATTCACATTAGAAGGAGAGAGATCTTGTCCCATAATAGCGGACATGAAGTTTTGGAAAAGTCTAGGGGTTGGGCCATGATGCTCACACAGACTTATGGTAAAGGTTATAGCCTCTTATTAGGGTGGACGATAAAGTCGCTCTGTGCCACAAGTGGAATAGTTGGGAACTGTTCTTTGAAGGAATGATCCCTTTGATGATAAAGGGCATGTGATTGTTTGTTAAACCAAACCCGTGAATGAGAATGGTGAAATATCCATTTGATGATCAAGGGTGTGTAATTGTTTGTTAACCCAAAACTCATAAATGAGAATGGTGATATATGTTGATAAATGAACAATCATTTACATCCTTGAGTAAATCACCTTATTACCCACTCACTGAGTTGTCGAACTCACCCATCCCTTAAACTCTTTTAGGAAGAATTATGAAGAGGAACATGTGTGAAGACTTAGCTTTTTTGCAAGTCTTATGCATTAATTATATTCTAGTATGTTTTATACATAGATATTTCCTTAAAGTTATTTTGAAATATTTTTAAGTTAGGTCTAACTCATGCCGATACCACAGTGGTGGTTATCATTTTTAAATATCGGGAAGAGTGGTGGATTGTTCATAGGGTTCTGACCAAACTAGATTAGGGTGTAATAAGTTCGGCCAATTTTGGCAATTTCTTGGTCGGTTTATCTCAAATTTGATCAATTATTGGCCTAGCTTATTTTTTAAAAATTTTTTGTTCAATTCCCTACTAATTGGGCTTGAGAATTTCTACTTTTGGATTTATGTAACTCGCTTTAAAAATCAGGGAGTTTTATTTTTCGGGTCAACTTTATCGGTTTTGATTATCTTTTGATCAGTTCGCCCCCAATTTAAATTATTCTTGGTCCAATTTATTTTCCTAAAATCTTTTTATCTAATTCCATATTAATTGGGTCCAAGAATTTATATTTTTGTATTTATATACCCCCTCCTAAAAATCAGGGGTTTTTGTGCTCCAAGTTAACTCAATCCCAATTTGAACTGGTTTTCAATCAGCATTTTCTTGATTCTTGATTTTTCGATCAAGTAAGGTTCTTTTATGGTAATTTCATGAATTTATTCATTATCTAATCTTATGGTTTGGACCAAATTCTAATATGGTTCGATTTACAATCCTTAGTTTGGAATTTCATTCACAGTTCAACATTGGTTTTCGATACTATTAAGTTTAAATAAATTTTTAAAAATTTTGGTGTTACAAATACTCTCCTACTTTTCTTTGTGAAAGGCATTACGACCCATATTTTTAGAAAAATGAGCACTAACTCGAGGTCCTCTTTCTAAAGGAAAATATCCATAATGAAATGGTGTGATTTTTATGGTCTGATTGTGAATTGTTCTAAGACACACGAGCAGCGGGGTTAACCATTTAGCAAGTTGAGTCTAGACTAATAATATTTTTATGATTGAATTTATTGATGTGTGTTTGGTATACCATAGTTTTCCGTTTTGGCAAACATGCTCTAGGGATCAGTAGAACGCCTATGATAAGAGGTAATGTTGATATTTAGGGTAAAATGGAAGTGGAGGAATAAAGGGAGATTATGACGAATTCTAGATCACCCAAACCCCCAAGAAAACATATGGGTGGTTGACCCCGAAAAATGTGTGGGTGGTCAGTGTGTACTTAAGGCCCTAAGAAAGTGGAACTTAGTCATAAGTATACTGATATTCATTAAAACATCATCAACATCATTATTAGGGACAACAATCATAGTATGATGTGTTTTGCGAATGTGAGCACGTGGGGGACATACCTATCATACCTATCATAGCTCAAATTAATCATGTGTGAAATATTTGGGGCATGGCTAAATTGCAATGATTACTTAACATGTATGTGTAATCTGAGGTGGGATTTCATGATGAAACCCAACTATGTTAAATTATTTATAATCGATTATTTTTTTAGAATTAGTTTTGAAAATATCTCGTAAAGGGGATTATTAGTCTTTCAAACTAATCTTGAGAAATTGGAAAAGAAACATTTGTCCGTATTAGTCATTTTGAGTATAAACAAGATCGAAGTTATGAATGACCCAATGATGGTCTTTGCACTCAACCTTTCTCACCCACTCTCCCAACATATTTTCGGAAAATAAGAGAAGAAAGGAATAAGTGACAAAGATTTTGAGCATCAAAATGCAACTCCAACTAATATTGAGATCGAGGTCGACATATTCGATTATAATGTAGAAACATTTTTCATTTATTACTATATATTTTTTCGGGCTTTTAAATGTATTATAAAGTTGTGTATTACATTCATGGAAAGTTTTAAATTTTTAGTGCAAATTGGACATTTTTTTATATTATGATTATTGTATAATATTATTATTATTATGGTGGTGAAAAAATTTATTATTATAGAATCAGGAGTGATAAGTCGAGTTGCTCATATTTTAACTTGTAAATCGAATCGAGACATGATAAGATGGATAATATTGCCGAGAATGTGATTAAAGTGAATTATGATAGTTGTTTTGTATATTATTTTATGTGTGATATTGGTTTCATAGCACGAGAGGAGACTGATTATAGTTGGAGGCCATGGTGTTACATTGAAGTGTAACTCACCACTTGAAGCATATACAAGGGCGGTTATAGTGGGTATTATCTATGCAGCCGTAAATGTTGGAGACACTATAGTAGAGGTAAATTGCTAGATTCTAGTAAATGCTCAATTTAGAATTAAACGTGTGTTGTGAATTATACCCTTTAGCTAGAGTATTATTTAGTTGTTTACGGTATTTTATATTGTACATAATTTTAGATAAAATTGAAAATTAAATAATAATTTACTAATTTATTCGAGTTAGTATTTACATTTTTATTTAGAAATTAGTACAAATAGCATGAGATATGATATTGTAGAAAATATTTATTGAATGAAATGGATGTGAATTAAGTAAATTTAACAATCACACCTTATTTAATATTTTAGTCAAAATAATACAAATGTTTCATTAATTACTCAATTCAAAGGTATTCCTTCATAAAAATGTTGTCAATAAAATATGTGTATATTAATTGAGTTTGAGTAAAATACTTGTGTTTGGATTGAGCCACAACACCAAAAGTATTATATGTAAATTAAGTTAAATAAAAGATTTATACTAAATTTAATAATCAAGCAAAACTTTACATCTTATTTTATATTTTAACTTAAATAATAAAAAGCAAAGATAAAGGGAAATAATTAGATCTATTTTATTTTAAAAATTAAATTGAAAACATTTATGTAGGGAGTTTAACTAGTTGACGTATATATTAACCTCATACTTTGCATGTAAGTTTCAATTGTCAGAGGGAATATAGTGGATCTAGAGCTGGAAGTAACAAGAAGCAAATGGTATTTGGCCAATAAAAACAAAGCGTCACATGGTAGTCACGTCAGTGTATTGCCCCGTAGCAATGACTTTGTGAGTATTGGTCAACAGTCTTGATTTCCTTTCTCTATGAGGGCTGTTTTAAAATTATGAATTATTTGAAGGAAAACAAATGTATAAAGACCCTTTGAATACTTTTTTGGCC
Source organism: Trapa bicornis (assembly GCA_030064425.1). Classification (NCBI taxonomy): domain Eukaryota; kingdom Viridiplantae; phylum Streptophyta; class Magnoliopsida; order Myrtales; family Lythraceae; genus Trapa; species Trapa bicornis. Next base: position 7,112,124 of record CM057761.1, on the reverse strand, counting down.
AATGTACCTAAATCATTGTAGCAAGCAATCCACTGAAATACTGGGAAAGATTCCTCCACCCTGGTCAATTTAAATTAAATTAATGCGTGCCTATGGTATGATCTTAGGTTAAAATATTACGGCAAAAGCGAGTAGGAGAATTCTTTTTTCTTTCTTCTTTCTTGAAATTGTATAAGATAATTCCCATTTATTAAGTTTTATTGGTGCATTAATTTATCAATTTTAATATGATTTTCATTCTTTCCTTGTAACTTGGTTGACATAGGTAAGTGTGAGTTGATGACAAAGGATCCCTGCCAGGTAGAACATGATATGTTTGAAGGTGGATTCTGAGGAGTTGACTGCAAGAGGAATTGTTTTGCCAACATGGAATTGTTTTGAAAGCATATTTAATTAAAATAAAATAAAAGGCAAACTTGAATGAGTAATTATACGAGTAATACAATACTCTTGATTAAATAATCAAGTTTGTATAAATTCAATTTAAATAGTACGATTTTTTATATACTTTAATCTTTTATTATTACTATATTTTATTGTGATAAAAATAAAGAAATAAATATTATAAAAACGTATTCACTAACATTATAGTTATTTAAATTTGGAACATAGTGGTGGGTATTAGTGGGGTAGCTTTTAAAGGCACAATCCCTGATTTTGAGGGCACCGCACGAGGAAGAGATAAGAGAGACGAGAAAATCCAGGTTTCCGGATGGTACTAATTCCTTCGTACCAAACCCTATCTCACACGCATGAAAGTGAGCTCTTTTCCTCGAATCATTACAGTATTTTGAACTTTATGAACATATCATTATCCCCACAAATGTCATCTAGCTTTTGGCGCCAATTATAGCTTGACCCACATGAAATGAAAGGTATGGAAATCGGCAATGCATATATAAATCACTTTACTAAATCATGTTGATATTACTATTATATTATATGAGATATCTTTCTCCATTATTTACATAATTTCAGTGGCTACTATATTGTATTCGGACCGAAACACCACTTGTCCAAGAAAAAAACGACTCACACCCATAACCAATGGTCGATTCGTGTGGAATTTGAGGGTACTAGAAATTAGTCGAATTTGAGTTGGTTAGAAACTATTAGATTGAATGGGATTATAGTGAACCCAGACGTCCTTCCAAGCGAAATTGGTCTAAAGAGCCAGAGCACAGGGACCCAATCTTGCCTTTATAGGACAGCTAGTAGAACCAATTTTTTTTTTGCTCATAAAAGTAGAATGAATTGAAAAAGGGAAACATAATAAAGCTAAACGGCGGAGCACCTTCCGGGCCCAGATATTAAGGGTCGTGGCCTTGGGAAACTCTCTTGCCCTGCTGGAATCCAGTCAAGTTTTCTGCATGTCAGGCCCCACCCACCTAAGAGTAGGATCCACCTGTTGAGCTTGATCGAGATGAGTCTCTGTTTATTGAGAGGAATGGGTTGAATTTATTTCAATGATTTATGCTTTGATGGTTATTCGAATTGTTGACTCGGTCAAATAATATATCGTATTATTTCAATATTTATGTATATATTATAATATAATTTAATATAATAGTTATAATATTATTTAAATTTGACAATAACCTTTCTCAACTCAAAAATTACATTTAAATATAATTTAACATAATATTTATCATATTATTAAACTAATAATTAAAATTCTGACTAAATTTGAAAATATTTCGAAAATTAAGTTATTTTTAAATCAATAATCAAGGAAAGCAAACAGGTGTGGCGCTTGAGTTGGGCTCAGTGGCTGAATTAGATGCTCCTTCCTTGTTTCATGTTGCCTATGGGCCTTGTTGAGCCATCTTTATTAGGCCTTCAAAGTAGCTTATGGACGGACTATCGTGATGAATGAATGATCCCACAAACTTCGTGCATAATGTATTGCATCTCCTAGAGTTATATATATGTGGCGTTAGGACATTTAAATTATAATATTGCAAATAGATAGGGAAGATATGAAGATTTGTATCACTCATCCAACATTGTCATGTCATGTACTAACACTATTAGTTTTTCCATATATTTGACATAACTCATTCTAACCCACAACAATATTTCCCGCATTCACAACTTTCCCAAAAAAAACTACAACTTATGAAAATTGTTCATTGGACACACACTAGAGTGTATGGTAGAAGGGGGTCTCTTGATGGGGTCGGTGGTTTAGGAGGCGAAGCTGGGGGCCTGGGAGGAGGAGTCGGCGGTTTGGGAGGCAGAAGGGGTTTGGTGGGAGGAGTAGGCGCAATGGGCGGGCTAGGTGATACAGCTGGTGGCCTTGGTGGGCTTTCAGTGGCCGGTAGAAGCTTACCGTCACGAGTACAATAGGGTTGAACCAATGATACGAAGTTCATATTGCAGTTATTTGCATATTAGTGGATCGCTAGTTTCTTTCTTGCATGAGCTGCTGTTGTCTTTTCTTGAGTAGTCCACTGATATCTGATCCGGAACTTAAGTTTGTATGTCTGGTCGTCCTCGAGATCATCTTCTCCTCTTTCTGTGTTGATATTTTATCCTATTAACGGACGTGGGTTTCAATAATCCTTGAATATAACATGAAATTGCAGTTCCCGAGGAAACATAAATCTAACTAAAACCCCATGTACATAAAATTACGCACAAGATATAAATAATAAGTACCTGCAATGGCTCGCATAGGATAGCATGCAGCTCTAGAATGTTTACGGGTGCAATGGCTAGGCTACTCTTTATTTTAATCTCTTAAAACTCTTGAAAGAGGGTAGAGAACTTTTTTATAACTATTGACTTGCTTCTGGATGGCTTACAACTCTTACTTAATATATATAATAAGCACTCGGCTATCATGCATGATCCATATGGAAAAGATGTGAAAAACATAAAAAAAAAATGGAAAAGGGTCTCCAAGTCCGGTGAAAGATCTGACCCAATTTTCGATCAACCTCACTCTTGCCCTACCCTCAATCCCCTGCTAGTTTTTTCTATCAAATTGAAGGCAACAAAATCTAAAATCTAGCTGAAAACTCTCTTACCAAACTTTATATTAAATTAATTGAGTTTTTTTTCTCCTAAATTTAACTCCCAAAATGGAAAAAATAATTCTTGGAAATACTCCAAATACCTTAGAGGACGACCATGCAATACTCATTCACGACCACCAAATGCGGCTCATATAGTGCTCTTGATGTCTAGGTCTCAACCTATAAGTGGTCAGGAAAATATCAATTAGTGTTGTTTTGGTCGTCTGAATAAAAAAACCTGCATGGTGTTACCGTTCTTTTGGAGCCAAATTTGGCTTGCTCCAGCCACATCTCCAACTGATTCCAATGACAAAATAACCCTCTATTTCTCCATTATCTCAACAAGTCTTGCGTGATCTATAGCAATAGGACTTTGAACTACCACAAACCGATTTTCTCTAGTGAGCATATTCTATAACTTCCGGCCGTAACACTTTGGGGCAAAATTTGCGTAACAAACTCAACTTCATAAAATAGGAACCATTTGACGTTACAAAAGGGTCTTAAATATGTTTGGCATTTCCACTTTTTTTTAATTCCCTCCAAGGTCTCCAAAGTAAATTCTAATAATTAGTTATGCTCAATACAAATTACAAGTTTTTGAGTTAAGAGTAAAGTAAGAAACCAGTTGTTAAAAAAATGTTTCAGCCTAAGTACTTTCTAAATCCAACCATCGTTCAACATGCTGAAGTTAAATCTGAGTCATCATCAAATACAATAGAGTAAATCATCACGAAATACATCCTGACAGATCAGAGTAACCATTTTTTTAAGTTGACAGTGCTAACCCCCACCTTAACAAGGATTATAGGGCTAGCTATTTTATGAGACTAAGATAATTCACTTAATTCTCTTACAGATAAAAGTCGAGTATCAACAAACTAATGCTAACATCAGATAAAGGTTAGGCTATTGAATAGAGAATTACCATGACCTTATTTTCCACAAAAATGAATCAGTCCGTACCACAAATGTATGACGATAGTACTTGCATAAGGAAATTAATGGAAGAGATAAATAGGTGTTCCATAAATAATGATAAGGAAGGGTTATAATCTTTCTCATTCAAGGAGGGGAATACGAGCAATCTAAGAGATTAATCCAATTCCAAAATTTATAGGGAGAAAAGGAAAGGGGTATTCATTCATTGGACCATTCAAGAACTCCCAATAGTTAAGTCACATAAATGATAGGATTAGAAAAAAGAGTTAATTACATGGCTTAATATAAAAAGAGAATACAAGTCCAATACCCATAGTTCTCGAAGAACCAATATTCAAGAGAAGATAATAACCAATAAAGGACATACACCGATCATCCAAGAGTACAAAGTCAAGCCACAACCTCTCGTACAAATGAAAGATATCAGATACTATCTAAAAGGATGATAGTAAGGGAGGGAGTTTACTTGAGTAATACAAGTGAGCCAACATCACTCAGGTGTCCCATTCAGAAGCACGATGAGTCATCCACTTCATAGAACCTTGCTAGCATCTCAAATTAGCCAAAATTGTAATGCCTCTTCACACCATATTATCCCCAAATCCATAATTCTAGACAATGTCACCACACCTGAATATGAGTGAAAGGGAAAGGTCGGAAAAGTCTGTTTCCGAAGAGAAGGAGTAGCCCCGTGAGTTTTCACTGAAGCTGATGAACATCAAGGAGGAGTCGAAGGACCCTCTAGAACACCTACAATAGAGACGAAGCAAATGGATAATCAAATGGATGACATAAAACATCAAGGAGGGAGACATATGCATTTAAAAATCTTCCAAATGGTGCTTGTGCATTTAATTGTCGCCATTTGAAGACCACAAGGAGCTCGATCTTCGGTTGAGGGTTGAATCGAGAGAGAGTGAGCTAACAAATCCGTGGGGAGGGTAATGGCGAAAGAAAACCGAAGGAAAGCATACCTGGGCAAGAAGGTGGTACTTCAGGGAAAGGCAAGATATACTTAATGTACCTGCAGAAAGATGGAGCTCGAACAAAAAATTGGGGTCTTAAGTAGAGAAGGAAGATCCTACCAAAAGAGGAGACGAATCTCACTAGTGGACCTATAGGGTCTCTAAGAACAATCAATGGATAGGAAATTGGCAATCAAAGGAAGAAGGAAGAAAGGTTGTGAAACTCATCCCTACATTAAGTAAAGTAAATCGGGGAAGTAAAGTAAATGGGGAAAGAATTTACGATTTAAAAAAAAATTGAGTTAATTAATAAGTTAAAAATTGTAAAAAAAGAGTTAATATAAAAAATTAAAAAATCACAAATAATAAAATATTCACAAAAATTATGAGAAAGTACCATATAGTAGGTTGGACGATAGAATCGAATCGGTTTAGGGTGAATCATACCTAAATCAAACTGAATTAGAAATAATAATAGTTAACTAGTTTATTGATTCATTTTTCTATATTATTTAAAATTATTAATTTGAGAAATTGAGATCACTATTAGAGAGAAAATTAATTTATAAATTTTTAAATTTCAAAAAACTGGTCGAATTAGGCCTGAACTGACCGATTTTTAAATCTAGGTCACTGAACCTGGTCGAACCGAATCGGTCAATGATCCAGCTGGTCAACGAATCGGACTAATCAACAGATTAACCAGCCAACAAACTAGGCCGATCAACAGTCAATGATGCCTTATCAGCAGCCACATAGACTCGGGCATTTAATAGGAGACTGCCACGTGTTTGGTCAATGATCACTAGGAGACCTTTTACCTTGCCATATAGACACGAGCAACTAATAAGAGACTGCCATGTGTCTCGTCAACCGATCAACGACTGAAGCGACGACTGAGTTAGAACGTCACATTAGAAAAATCAGTCAATCACAATGCGCTACATGACACGCCACCACGTCATTGACTTTAACCTCAATCCACTAATAGAAAGGAGAGAGATTGGGAAATAAAGGAGTCTTCGGCGACTCGGAAATTGCTCCGTCAGGTCGCTGACAAGCGGGAAGGGGCTGAGTCTCATGTTGGCCGGTAGCTCGAATAGTTGCCGAGCTCCCTATAAATAGGGCACCGTCCCACTCGGCCTCCTCACCACTCAGGCGCTCTCTGAAGACAAGTTACTCATTTCCCAACGAAGCTCCGATCAAGACTTCGATGATGGGCCAATTTGCAACCAAAGAAGCTTCGGTGAGTGGCATCAGAACTGGGAAGGAGTCTTCGAGCTTGGGGAACCCTCAACTCGACCGAATGACAACCAGAGAAGCGCTAGAGCAATTCTACAGTGAAGTCACTCTAGAGCTTAGAAATAGCAAACTTCCGACTGACCAAACCCCGACCCTCTCATGCCTCCCACCGCGAGAATTGACCACCTCCAACCCCTTGAGACCCTTTCGTGCCCTTCTCAAATACCCGATAAGCTCAATTTCACCTCTACTTGTTGAATTTTCTAAGTTTTAGAACTCCACATCCTCGAAACTTCTCTCTTTGAATTCCCACAGTGCGGTGACAAATTGCAGTAGGGCTCAATCCTGGTAGGACCCCCTCGATGAGCAATATCTGCCCACACCTCAAGCTTCGACCATTGCTCCTCCATCGGTAAGCATATCAAACTTTCTCTCTCTATTGTGATTTTTCGACAATGCTCCGGCAAAGCTCGAAACTTAGCTAAGTTCAGAAATTCGAAGTGTAGGACGATCGGGGGAGCTGGGGAAGGCGAATAGCCGCATGAAACGAAGAAATTAAGGATTTTCAGGTCATTGGACGAGGTAAGATTCGGGAACTCAAATGTTCAATTGGGGAAGAAAAGGGAGGCAATTTGAGGATTTTTCAATAAAAAGGGATTTTTGTGCAATTCTTTAAAAATTTGAGGGTCGAATGGAAAATTGATGAAATTGAGGGCATTTACGTAAAATTCACTCCCAATTGAAGGCCAATTAGGCAATTTGGATAAAATGGAAGGCCCACTAGCAATTTTGAAAAATTAAGGGACAATTTGCAATTTTGGGGAAATTAGGGACCAAAAAACAATTTTGGAAAAATCGAGTACCAATGAGTGATTTTGATAAAATTAATGACCTAAGAAGGATAATTGGAAATCCTAGGGACTTAATTGAAATAAAAGGGATAACTAGGGGCATAAATATAATTAAGGCTTAATCGAGGGCCTAAGTGCAAATACTCGAAACTTGCGACCTCTGAAACAAATCGTCGTGATGCGAATGTTCATACCATGCAGGAGAGGATTTCCCCCAAATACTGGCGCCAGGGAGCACACCACAATTCAAGATCTCACCGGGACGCCCCCGTCACTACTACCAGGTGAGTAGAAAATCTATAATATTGATTCCGATTGGAACGATGGCTTGCTTTAAACACATTTTTTTTTGGAATTAGCCTCCCTTGACTAGGTGACTCTGCTTAAAATATTTGGGAGCTAATTTTAGGGCTTAGGCTTGGTAATATAAGTGGGCCTAAGGCCGATGGACACGGGTATGGACCCGTCGAAAATCAGCATATAATAAATATTGCTAAAAGTTCTAATAATGAGTAATAGTGTGTAAAGCTTGTTGAGCCAAACCGTTGCTAAGTTGAAGCCAAGTCGTTGAACCTATTGTGCCAGTACGCATGGGCCGAAGCCAAGCCAACAGACCCTTGAGTTGGATGGCCAAAGATAAGGGCTATAAATGAAAAAGACTCTTGATTGTGCATGCACTGTGATGCAGGGCCACCAGGACACCTGATATGAGGTAGTGATGGATCCCAATGGCTGCTGGATGACCTAGGGTGCATAAGGGCGGGTTGGTGTCCAATATGTCGAGAAGCTCGGGGAGCTTCCCGTGCACTGAGACTGAGGTAGTAGGGGAAATGATGTCTCATCCCACAAAGAAGACACCATGAATTGATTAGGGTTTGAGGGTCAGACGAGCAAGGTCCACTCAAACTCAGGGTAGAGGCAATTAACCTCTATTAGGGTGGACGGTAAAGGTGTTTTGATCCACAAGTGGAGAGGTCAAGAACCGTTCTACGATCGTGTGATTCCCTTCTATGATAGAAGGGTATATGATGTGTGAATTACCGACAAATGATGATAAATGAATTGAGTAATAAATTAAATTAATTGTTGTAGAAATTTCCCTCACTGAATATGTGTACATTTATACTCATCCCCCTCCCCTCACCCTTTTAGGAACACATGGAAAGGATCAGGACAAGGGAGAAGTAAAGCGCAAAGAAAAGCTCGAGTCCTTAAGGTACGTTCCCCATCCCAAACTCATAGTAAGGGAATGAACGTAGGCACACCTTTACCTTCCCTATATCATCAAGGTAGGAATACTTAGATGATGCATGGAAGGGTGGCGGATTGATCACGGGACCTCGACCAAACCAGGTTGGAGCATTACAACTTGAGTGGTATTAGAACATAACTTTCCTAATAAGTCCTTCCACCAACCATAATTCTTCATTTCCGATACCCTTGCAGAAAATATGAAGAAAAATGCCAACGAAGGGTATATCCCCTAGATACATGCCATGGGGCGAAGGCTGGAGGCACTAGAGGAGGCTATCCCATGGGAAGCACCTCAGGAGAGAACCCCTCCCTACTCAATGAAAGATGAAACTTTCCCACCTAGGGAACCAGATCAGTCTCAGATCCGAGAAAAAGCTGAGAGAAATTTCTGGGAGGCATACGCTAACTATGTGAGAGTCTTCTACCAACTCCCTTCGATACACAGTAGTGCGTGCATGGCAAGACCCATGCAATACGCCCATGATGTCGTTGTCTTGAATTGGTATGTGGTGGATATCGCACCAGCAGTACGTGCCAGGAGGGCTCCCAGCTCATCGACATCCACGGAGTTCGAGGAACCCAACATGAACCCATGCCCATGCTGTGGGAGTTACCATGGGGGCAACTGCCCGCCCAAGAGGAGGAAATGTGCCAGAGCGTTCGATGTTGAGTCCCGTAACCTGCCCATGTTTAACTCTAGGTCGGTTAACTGGAGAGGCTAGAGATGTATCAATAAATTTATTAGGATTGACTGTTGTAATAAACCCTAATCGGGGCTTCACTGGCAAGTGAATAAAAAGGTTCCAATTATTTCACTCTCGCGCAATGCCAAACGTGCAAATGACCTCTAGCCTAGAAACCCCCGAAAAGTTAAAAGTACCCAGGTAAGGACAAAGTGTAATCTCTTGACCTACTGGACCCTCATAAACTATAGGGACACCGGAAGTAAGGAAAAAGTTTGCATACAAAGAGAGCCAGGGGCACCAAGAAACCTTACAAGGTGTGATAAGTGATTAGCTGACCAAGCCCCACGAAGTTAGTAGAAATTACCCCAAAATAGGATGCCAAAACGAGAAACCCTAGGGGATAGAAGGGATAGGACAAAGAAACCTTGAGAGGGACAAGGGAGATTCGAACCTAGGACAATTGAGCTAACAAAATAAACCCCTAGTGAGCTGGTGGGTCACCTGGTAAACCATGCGAGATGAGCTAGAATGGGGTGCCATCAAAGAACCCCAATAAGGCCACAATATACCAAAATACAATAACCTTAAGTAGAAACACGATCAATCGTGGTAAGAGTAAGGCCAGGTCAACAACCCAAGTAGAGGACGAGGAACCCATGGCAAGAGCGAAGGAGACGACAACAAAAGGAAGGTGGTAAGACCCTAGGAGTGGGCACTAGCCAAGGATAACAATAGGGTAAGTGCTCGATCATGAAGGTGGAAGTCTAGACCTAGTAGACACGAATAGAAATAGGGGTAGGTTAAGGACCTCTTAAGGACAAATCAAAAGAAGGCTTAACCACCCTAGAGGAACCCTAGTGAATGACGGCTAGGATGGTCAGGAAATAACGACAAAGTATTCCATGGAACGAAAGAGTGAGGAACGAGTCGGTAGCAAAGGGATAAGGAACCCTAGCATTAGGGATCAAGAAAAGTAAAACAATGAGAAGGATTGGATAGACAAGCGTGGAGCTTGTAAGGTTGGCTAGGATGCCATATAAGGAAATAATAAGGAGGAGTTTGATACTCGAGGAGGAACTCAAGACAGGAAGTGTATCCTACCCCGTAAGGAGAAAAGCGTGGGAGAACACCCTCTGTTGGGGCCAAAAATTTCAAGGAAACGAACACCCACAGGATTAGGGAGAAGTGACCAAGGCACGGGTATAAGCATTCAATAACCAGATGACCCCAAGTTGGGGAAAGAACACTACCAAGTCATACTAAGGGGCAAAACCCAAGATCCCAATAAAGTAGGGGATTGCGGGAGAGATATATCCCAAAAAGTGAGTACGGGCTTAGAACACATCAGACCACTAGGGATATGTAGGCCACGAGCCCCCAAGAAGAGGTACGACCTAGGGACGGGAAAGTTGCTCATCCCAGCATGACAAAATTAGTTCTGACTCGTACGCCCTCTTCATGCTCTAATGTCCTTTAGATGTTGATGTACGACTAAGTCCAAAATACTTCATTACTTGATTCTGACTCACACATCAGTTCTGACTCGTAAGCCCTCTCCATGCTCTAATGTCCTTTGGATGTTGATGTTAGGCTCCTTGTGAGGGTTTGGGTTTTCCTGCATTTATTCGTTCTACCCTATTTCCTTAGTGGGTCTTCCTGTCTCCAACTATCGGGTTTCTTGCCCCCTTCTAGACCTATCAGCCTATCGGGGTTCTTCTTCCTTAGTCTATTCCCACGTCCACTGGCGTTCTTTGACTGGTGGGGAATTCTTCCCTTCCCTTCTCCCTCTCTTATCCCTCTGCTTGGTCGGATGAAGCTACGTTGAACTTCCGTAACCGCTGGCACAACAAACTTCCCTTATCTCCACCATGTCGTCCAGTAGTCCCTAAGATGCATCACTACCACTCTTGGACGTCTTGATGGTCCCGAACCTCAAGTGCATGCACAAACAATAGTTTTCAACAAAGCCATTTATCTTTAGTGCCAATGGTCCAATGACCCCGACCCTTAACTCGACCTGTAGCTGTTTGCTAGGCCGGTATGTCGACCTGGCCCTAACGCACTACCGCTAGTCTATCGAGTATGTTGATCCTGTCTTGGTACCATGGTGAAGTCACATAATTCATTCATTAAGAATTTTCATGGCTTTAACATATTATGTTTGTTTACGAGCTCCTGCTCGTGCCAACTAGCCTTGGGCCTACTGTACATGATTTTCCAAAATCGGGCATTTTAGCCCATAATTTCCAAAACCAAGGCCTTTGGCCTATTTGAACTATTTTAGCTCTCGTCAAGAAGGTCTTCAAAAAATTTTAAGCATTGACACACAGTCAGGGGAGAACATTTCTGATAAAAATAACCTTTCTACTCGTCACACCAACCGGGTGTGATGACATCTCCACTTACAACCAGCAAGCGAATTTTCTCCTTCCTTCCAAGAAGTCTATCATACCAACCGGGTATGATCTCTCTACCTGCAACCGGTAAGTAGTTTTTTCACTAGTTCTCACACCACTCCAACCAGTGTGATGTTAAAATCCCACATAGAAGTGATTTTTCATTTATAGAGTGTTTATCATTCCAACTGGCTATGATGTCAATAAACCCACTCACGGTGGCTTCCAATTTAGAAAAGGTGCTCAACATCCCAACTGGGGGTGAAGTGTAAATTAGCACACTCACACGATAACTGAAGTGTACTCTTCTTTAATCGGTTTCCATGTCCATGCTAACTGGTACTTGCTGGCGTTCAGGTTCCTCATATTCCTAGATGATTTGAACATCCTTATCTATTAATACTTAGCATAACAACCTTTGTTACTCATGTATGAACGACTAGGTAAAAATTTCCAGTTAATTGTACTTAGGTCCCTAAAGTTTATTTTTCCTTTACTTTAGGTCCCCAATGCTAATATTTCCCTAAATTGAGTACTAAAATCTCCAAAAATTCAATTTGGGTCCTCAATTTACTCAAAATTGTTTAAGGGGCTCAAGTTTTCCAAAATTACAATTTGGTCCATAACTTTTCAAAAATTACCATTTTGTCCATACTTTACAAAAATGACAATTTAACACCAATTATTTTTAAAAATTGACCAATTGGTCCTTCAACATCTTTTCCATGGCCAATTAGCCCTCAATTTTGGGAAATTACAATTTGGTCCCTTAATTTTACAAAATCACCAAAAATTTCCCCTTTCAAACTAGCTGAATTTGATTTCATTAAATTGACCATTCAATTGGGGTTAATTGTTCCAATTAAAGGTATGGATCAGTTTCTACACTTCCATACGGTTCAATTGAGCTTTGAACTGCACCACTTGGGTCCGAATTGGGCTTAAATGAGGCTTCGCCGAAAAATTGAGCGTAGAGAGAGAAAGTTTCGAAAGCTTACCGTCGGAGGTGCCGCGATCTGATCTCTCTATTGGGGAAGATAGCTCTATTCTTGAGGTATCTTCTAGGATTAAGAATTCCTACAATTGACCTCAAATCAAGGGGGAATTTTGTCAGTGAAATTCTATAGTTTCTCTCTCTAACTCTGACTTGTAACGATTGAGGAGGGCCGAATTGGCTTACTTTTCAACTCAGTTGAGGTCGTATAAGTGCTGTGGGGATGTTGGGAGAGCTTGGTTTGGCCTGAGAAGGGCTGAATTCAGCTAATTACAGCTCGGCCGAAATAGGGCAGCTTTAGTCCACCGTAGTTGTTTCACTATTTGATTACGCTGATGCTTCTCCAGCGATCCTCGGATCAAATGAAGGCTGCTATCAGATAGCTAACTTCCCACAGAGTCTAAAGAATCCGACCTCACCTTCTAAGGTTGAGAAAAATGCCCAAGTCGGAGTTCTGGTTTGAGCTTTACCGGAAATTGGAGTAGTTGAGAGAGAATTGAGTTTTTAGGTATGAGAAGGATAAAGGGAGATTAGCTCTTTATATAGGGAGCTCGAGGACTCTCTGGCCGCTTGTTTGACACCTTTATGGCGCTCATTCATCGTCTAAAATGCCTTAAACAGAGGCGATTCAACTTCACTGGTGCTGTCCGTTCTTCCGATGAGTGAACAGTGTTGTCATCTAAAGGAAGAAGATGAAATTGTTCCGAACTATACCGAACCGGTCCGAACTATGTTAAATGCTTAAACCGGTCGGTTCAAGCCTGATTCGATCGAGTTTTTCAAAATAAAAAATTTCTAAATTCATCTAAATTCATTCTCTATACAATGGCGGTTTCAATTCCCCAATTTGAATATTTTAAGCCTAGAAAAATGAATTTAGCAATCGGTTCAATGGTGCTTCAAACTGGTTCAATCCAATTTGGGGTTTAGAGAATGAATCTTGATTATAGGATTTCCTATGGAAGGTTTGTGAACACATTTCATGGGAATAGTCTAATTCAACAACTGCTGTAGGATATAGGTAATACTTATGTTCGACAAAGAGTTGATTAGATTTAACTCTGTGAAAGTGGGCCCAAGACCAACGAAAAAGAGTCCTATCTCGTAGAGCAGTTTTGATTTAAGAGCATGATTAAAAATTATCACAATGGATAATCTTTGCTTCCGCTGCCGAGCCAAAGCCGGGTTGGAGCCTATTAGGCTAGCAACGCAAATATAACGGTCTTAAATCAAAAGACATTGCTTGTGATTACGACCATGCGAAACCAAGAGACGTCTGGTACGGGGTAGTATTGGTTATAAGGGCTACTGGATAACAAGGTTGGTATAAGTGTCTTGGCTTAGTATGTCTTGAAGCTCCAGGAGCTTCGTACACATTGAGACTAAGAAAGAAGGGGGAGAGGTCTTGTCCCTTAATAGCGGACAAAAGTTTTGATGATGTCTAGGGATTGGACAATGGTGCTCACACATACAATATGGTAGAGGTTGTGGCCTCTCACCAGGGTGGACGGTAAAGGCACTCCGGGCCACTAGTGGGACAGGTCAAGGTTATAACCTCTAAGGGTCTATCTTGCGATTGTTTGATGCATTTACTAAGAAAGGGTATTTGATTTGTTTGTTTATATAATACAAACATATGGAAAGTCACCATGAACAAATCATGAAAAGTTCTTCTAGGTAGACATGAACGATGTTTTTAGCTTGTGAGATACAAGCAGAGAAGTTAATTAGAAAGTCATGTGAACAATTTTTAATTATAAACAAGTAATGACTTGTTAAGTTGATCACCAACACTTTGGAATAAAAAGGAATGGTATCCCATAAGCATATTCAACTATGTGAGATTTGTGTTAATCAAACAATCACACGCCCTTTCATTTAAGGGATCAATCTTTCATAGACACAGTCCTCGACTGTTCCACTTGTGGCCTGGAGAGAATTTACCATCCACTTTGGTGAGAGGCTATAATCTCTACCACATAGTCTGTATGAGCATCATTGCCCAACCCTCAGACCATATTGATAATTATTGTCTACTATTTGTGGGATGAGACCTCTCCCCCTTCTTCTTCAATCTCAATGTACACAAAACTCCTAGAGGTCATTAACATACTAGAATATCAAAGCTTTCCTTATGCTCCTTGAGCCATCCAGCAGCCCTTAGAACCAACACTACCCTTGTATCGAGCGCCTCGATGGTTCTATATCACATCAAACACTGTCAACAGTATTTTCTTAATACCTTTATATTTGTGCTACCAGCCCAATGAGTTTGACAACCTAACTTCGCTTGATAGCTAAATCACACAAATGATCCATTTATAAAAATTTTCATAAGGCTCAATAATGAATTTATTTACGAGACTATGCCCATTTCCATTTTCTTTGGGTCTACTGTACGAATTTTCAAAACACAGCCTTAGGCCTACTTCTCATTCAAAATTATAGCCATGGGCCCACTTGAGAAATTCTAGCTCTATAAGATATACATGCTTCATGCACTCAGCATAAAATAACTCACAAAATTTGTTTAAGCAGTTTTAAAGTCAAGGGAGACTATTTCTAGAAAACGGTTTTAACTTTCATTTAATACGAAAGTACATTCATCACCCCAAATGAGCATGATGATGGAAATCTTACTCACCTGAAATTTGTGACTTGTTCGTCCCAGATGGATTTCCGCTTGTCAATGAACGATCTTGCGTTTGTAGGTAGAAGTCTCCTTTTCGCACCTACATTATCACGGATAATAAATTACTCAAATATGAGAAAGTTTCCACTTATTTACCTATGTTTTAACCTAATTATATAGAAGTCCCTAAGTTCATTTTATTGACAATTAATTCATAATTAATTAACATAATTTCCTAAGTGCACTTTATTTGCAATTTCACCCCTTAGTAATTTTATCAAAATAAAAATAATTAAAATTGCAAATAAATTGTTGTAATTATTTTTAAGTGCAATTAAATTCTCAAAAATTATTTTTAATTACAATTAAATCCAAAAACTCTTTTTATTTGCAAATTTATCCTTAATCGATATCAATTTCACAAAAATCCCTAAACTTTCGAAAATTCCCAATTTGCCCAATTTTCCAAAAAATGCACTTTAGCTCCTGAATCCTTGATTCATAAAATTGAATGCTTAAACCTTGTAAATTTCCTCCTAAGATGCTACTAATCATCTTCTTCATCTTCCTACAAGCATTCTAAGCTTTTAATAACTTAATTTGATAAAAAATCGAGTTTAAACAAAGATTCGTCGAAAAACCTTTCTATATAGAAAAAGATTCAATTTCTTCCCAGTGAAGGGAAGGATGTTGGAGCTCTAGGTATGGGTGGCTAGTGCTCGTCAAGAAGATCCTCCTAGTATCAAATTTTACGTCAATTGATAGTCTGCACAAGGAGAATTTTATTAGCAAAGTGTTTCATGATTTTGCTCTATAATTTCACTATTCCGTCAAAGGGAGGCAAAATTAGCTTACCACAAAGGTTTAGGGAGGTTGAGGTTCTGTCATGAGGAGCCATGGGAGGGTCGGCCTAGCCTTAGGGGTCGATAGTGGTCAAAATTTAGCTCGAAAGCTTCTGCCCGAATTCTGTCATCGAAGTGTCGGTACTTCTTCGAGCTAAATGGAATATGCACGAAAGTGGAGTACTTCTTCAGGATTCTAGAAAACTAAATTGGGTGGTCAGAGGTGGAGAAAAAGTTTGTTATCAAAGCTTTGGTTTGAGGATGGTCGGAATGGGGAGCTGTTCGAGTTCTTTGATTAATGGAGGGGTGTAGAGGATAAATGGTGAAAAGCTCTTTATATAGGGAGCTTAGGGACTGACCATGCTAACCATCCAACAATCAATTGACCATTAACTCTTCAATTTAAGGCATTGTGGGAGCCCTTAAAGACTCATCGGAGTTAGGGTGTCAGTCCTCCTTTCTTGTTCAAAAAACTAAAGGAAGAAGACGACATTGTGCATGTGCGTTTAGCTTCACGCGTGTAGGCTACCATGTGTCACGTTGTGATTAGGTAGTGGTGTTGACTCAGCATCCCAGTCATCCGTTGATTGAACACATGGTGAGTTCTCATTGGTCACCTAAATCGACATGGCCGCTGACCGAATATAGACCTTCATTGAGCATGACATGTGGTGTATTGGGATTGGTTGATTTAAATTCGCCAGTTTTCCCATTTGACACACTATAACAATGCCTTGTGTCAACCTCTGATTAGTTGTGACCATCTAACGTGGCTCTGCCACATGTCAACCACTAATTGGTTAATCATTCTTCGACAAATTGGTTAAGCACCGGTAGAATCAAACAGTGAGTCAGCTCCAAAGGATCGAAGCTGCCATATTTTGGCTGAGCTAAAATCTGCCAAATTCAGCACTCCTCTGGCCAAACTAAGCCCTCCTAACATCCCAACAACCCTCATATGACCTCAATTGAGCTGAAAGGTAAGCCAATTCGACCCCCTCTGTCATTTTCAGTTGATGTTAGAGAGAGAAATTGTGAAAAATTCACTAATAGAATTCTCCCTTGATTCGATATGAATTGTAGCGATTCTTGATCCTAGGAGGGACCTCAGGATTAGAGCCACCTGCCCATAGAAAGCTCGGACCACTGCACCTCTAACAGTAAGCTTTCGAAGCTTTCTCTCCCTACGCTCAATTTTTCGGTGAAGCTCCGTTTAAGATCGTTCCGGCCTCCATTCATGTGACTTGAAGCACAATTGAATTGTATGGAAGTGTATGAACTGATTTACACCTCCAATTGAAGCAATTAACCCTAATTGAATGGTCAATTTGATTGAATCAAATTCGGCCAATTTGAAGGGGAAAATTGTTGGGAAATTTTGGAGGAAATTGGGGATTTCATAAAATGGAGGGACTTATTTTCAATTTCTCAAAATTGAGGGCTAATTGGCTATGGAAAAGATGTTGGAGGATCAATTGGTCGATTTTTGAAATAATTGGGGTCAAATTGCCATTTTTGGAAAGTATGGGCAAAATGGTAATTTTTTAAAAGTTGGGGACCAAATTGGAAATTTGGAAAACTTGAGCCCCTTAAACAATTTTGAATAAATTGAGGACCCAAAGTGAATTTTTGGAACTTTCGGGACTCAATTTTGGGAAAAGTTAGCATTACGGACCTAAAGTCAAGGAAAATAAACTTTAGGGACCTAAGTACAATTAATTGATAATTTTGAGCATAGTCACTTATATGTGAGAAACGAAGACTATTATGCCAAACTCTAATAGATAAGGGTGCCCAAAATGTGTAGGAACATGAGAGACCAAAATACCAGCAATGATAAGCTAGAATGGAGGCGAAAACCGACTGAAAAGGAATATACCATAGTTATCGGGTGAGTGGGCTTATTCACATCATACCCGGTTTGGATGATGAGCATTTTAGAAATGAAAAAAACACTTGTAAGTGGAATTTTGACATCATACCCAATTGGGGTGATGGGCAAGCAAAGTTAAAACCTACTTACCTATTGTAAATAAAGAAAATCATACTCGATTGCTATGATGGACTTCCTTGAAGGAAGAAGAAACCTGCTTGCCGGTTGTAAGCGGAGATATCATCGCACCCGGTTGGTGTGCTGAAGTGAAACTTTATTTTTGTTAGAAGTGTTCTCCCATGATTGTGTGCCAATGCTTAAACTCTTTGGGAGATCTTCTTGACGGGAGCTAGATTAGCTCAGATAGGCCAGAGGCCTCGGTTTTTGAACTTGTGGAGCTAAATGCCTAGTTTTGGAAAATCACGTACAATGGGCCCAAGGCCAGTGGGCACGAGCAGGAGCTCGTAAACAAACATGAGATATAAAAGCCATAAAAACTCTTAATGAAATGATTATGTGATTTTGCCATGGTACCAAGACAGGATAGGCATACTCGATGGACTAGCGGCTGTGCGTGAGGGCCAGGTCGACGAACCGGGGTAGACAAACAGCTATAGGTCAGGTTAAGGGTTGGGGTCGTTGGACCAGTGACACCAATGATAAATGGCTATGTGGAAAAACTATTGTTTGTGCATGCACTTGAGGTTCATGACCATCAAGATGCCCAAGATGGGTAGTGATGCGTCCTAAGGGCTACTGGACGACATGGTGGATATAAGGGCAGTTTTTCATGCCAGCAGTTAGGAAGCTCGACGTAACTTCTTGCATATGAGACCGGGGTAGGCTCGAGATGAGGTCTCTATGCTCATACGGACACAGAGTGATATTTGGGTCCAAGGGTCGGATGTCGTGAACATCCACTCAAACCTAGGGTAGAAGTGCAGGGGCTTCTATCTTGGTGGCCGATAAAGATGCTCCAAGCGACAAATGGGTGTGGTGGACGGGCTACATGTACGGATGTGTGCTCTCTTCCTGATGAAGGGTGTGTGTTGTCTGCTAAACACACATAATGTGGAATTGAGGAAAAAGGATTTTGAAAACTGAATTCGGAGGAGAATCTCTTTTGAAAGAAAAACAACCTTGGCACACTTAGTTAAAAACTATATATTTAAAAATTCACGTCCAACCCCCACTCACTGAGTTGTAGAACTCACCCCTCTTTTATTTCCATTTTTAGGAGTAGACATTACTAAGGAAAACACCCGGATCTACCCTTTATCAAGTATGCTTAAAAGTTATTTTAAGCTTACATTTTTATTGATTTATGTTATTCTAGGGAACAAGGTTTAAATTATGCCTGACTCCTCTTGATTAAAGAAAGGGGGCAACCCCTCTTAAACAAAGGGAGTGACGGGTTGATCACTGGGATCCGACCAAACCGGGTCGGAGCTTGACAACTTGAGTGGTATCAAAGCCTGGTTTCGTTGAAGCATTATCAATACTATCCTCTAACACTATTGAAAACTTAATTATTGTGTGGGAAGGAGAGTTCTTAGGAAATTTGCCATGTGATCCAAACCCCCACATGAAATTGTGAAAAAGTTGCCTACTTCCAGAGAGATAGCTGTTCAAGGATTCCTAAAGGGCGAGAAGAGAGTGCCCAACGACATGGTAGAGGACTAAAGGAAACTGATCAGAGCCCTATTTGAGCCAGAAGGCATCACCTATCCTCCTCCAAGGTAGGCATAACCTATCCCTCCTCCAAGGAGCCCAATGCCTCCTCTAGCCCTACAACAACAAAAAAGGACTCCCACTAAGAAGGAGGCCTGAGACAACTATTGGGATGCCCATGCCACCTTTATGAAAGTCCACCAAGTACCCCCACCAGTTCAATCCAACTTCAATCCTTCCCAATGGATGAAATTGGCATACGAGTGCTAGGCTGAGGTGTTGAGAAGGTACAGACTCGAGGCCATACATGAAGTTCATCCTATTAGGGAAATCCAAAGGGAATATGGATGGACTACAACCTGTTCATCAGAGCCTTCAGACCGTGAATCCCACAACTGTTCAAGGGCTAACTCTCGACCCATGACTCCAAGGGACTAGGAAGTACTGAATTCTTGTATTAAGCCGAGTATGACAAGAAATTATCTCTTTGAATGAATGAAAGTTCAGTTTTTCTTAATTAAAATTTAATCTATAAACCCCATCCTTTGATGATAAGAAAACCGGGAAAAGAACCAGTCATTTCCAAGGAGAAAATCGACTCGGTTTATAAACCAGAACCGAGAGAAAGGACAGGCAGGGAAATTTATGGATCTTGAATGACCTAAATAATCACAAAAGTCATGAAAAAGGACTTTAGGATGAATTGGAGGTGAAAACAATATCGATTTAGGTGAACCAGACCTGAATCAGATTGAACCGATTTGAACTACTATTGAATCGATTTCTAAATTCATTTTTCTAGGTGGATTAGGAAATTCAAATTGGGGAATTGAGGCCACCATTTGATAGATAATGAATTTAGATGAATTTATGAATTTTTAATTTTGAAAAACTTGGTCGAATCGGGCCTGTATCGGTGGATTTAAGCATTGAACCCAGTTTAGAACAGTCCAGTCCAGTTTAGAATAGTGTCATGTTCTTACTTCATATGACAGCACAGTTTACTCGCCGAAAAATTGAGCAGCGCCGACGAAGATAAAATGTCTCCGGCCAGGAAGTTTCAAGTAATGAATAAATGCCATAAAGGTGCCAATTGGATAGACAAGAAGTCCCAGAGCATCCTATATAAAGAGGCCCTCCTAATTCATCCTCCTCACACCTGAAAACTCCATTCTCTCCCTACTGCTCCATTTTTCGGTAAAGCTCGAACCAGAGCTCCGACTTGGGCATTTTTCTGACCTAAATAAGGCAAGGTTGGGTTCATTAGATTCGAGGAGAAGTCAGCTACCCAACGGTAATCTCCATTTGCTTAGAGGGACGCCGAAAAAATGTCGGCGTGATAGAACAGTAAAGTAGCTCCGGCAGACCAAAGCAACCCTGTTTTGGCCGATCTGAAAATGGCCAATTTGAGCCCTTCTAAGGCCAAACCAAGCCCTCCCAACACTTCCACAGCCCTCATGCAGCTGAATTAGAGTGGAAAGGTAAGCCAATTTGGCTCCCCTTTGTAAATTCTGCCCTCATGCAGCTAAACCACCGCGTCCTCGATGGTAAGCTTTCGAAGCTTTCTCTATTTACGTTCAGTTTTCCGGCAAAGCTCTGTTTGAGCTCATTCCAACGTCAATTCATGCGATTCAAAGTGCAATTGATTCGTATGGATGTGTAGGAACTCAAATCCACCTTCAATTGCAACAATTAACTTCGATTGATTGGTCAATTTGATGAAATCAAATCCGGTTAGTTTGGAAGGTTAAAATTGGGGATTTCAAAAATTTGAGGGACTAAAGCGTAATTTCCTAAAATTGAGGGCCAATTAGGCATGAAAACGATGTGGGAGGACCAATTGATCTATTTTGGAATTATTATCGTCAATTTTACCATTTTTATAAAGTAGAAGCAAAATGGTAATTTTGGATAAGTTGTGTACCAAATGGGGAATTTGGGAAACTTAAACCCTATTTTGTGATTTTGAATAAATTGAGGTCCAATAGTGAATTTTAGAAGTTTCAGGACTCAATTTGGGAAAAAAATGGCATTAGAGACCTAAAGTTAAAGAAAAAGAACTTTAGGGACCTAATTGTAAATAATTGAAAAGTTTGGGTATTTTATTCATTCGTGATAAATGAAGGCTATTAGGCCAAAGGATAATGCCAACCATGACAAGTTCGCGTGAAGAAAAAAAGTAGGTAATGAGGAAATTTACTACACTATCGGGTGAGTAGGATTTTCACATCATACCCGGTTGGGATGATGAATACCTAAAAAATGAGAACCCACTACTAAGTTGAATTTTAAAACATCACACCTAGATGGAGTGATGTGGAAATTATGCGGAAAAACTACTTAACAATTGTAAGTAGATCATACTCGGTTGGTATGACGAACTTCGTGGTAGGAAGTAGAAAAGCCGCTTATCGCTTATAAGTGGAGATGTCCTCACACCTGGTTGGTGTGATGAACATATGAAAAGATTATTTTGTTGAAAGTGCTCTCCCATGACTGTGTGCCATTGCTTAAAATTTTTGGGAGACCTTCTTGACAGAAGCTCGAATAGCTCAAATAGGTCGGAGGCCTCGGTTTTGGAACTTGGGGGCTAATATGCCCGATTTTGAAAATAACGCATAATGGGCCCAAGGCCTGTTGGCACAAGCAGGAGCTGATAAAAAAACATGAGTTTAAGCCATGAAAATTTGAAATGAATTATAAGTTTGGACATGGTACCAAGATAGGACATACATACTCGATGGACTGGCGGTAGTGCGACAAGATAGGTCGACGGACCAGTTGAGACAAACAGCTGTAGGTCGAGTTGTGGGTCGAGGTCGTTGGAAAAATGGGACCAAAGATTAAATGGCTTATGAGGAAAATTATTATTTTGTACATGCACTGAGGTTAAAGACCTTCAATACATCAAAGAGAGGTAGTGATGTGTCCTAGGGGTTACTAGACAAAATGGTGGAGATAAAGACAGTTTGTCGTGCCAGCAGTCAAGAGTGCTCAACGTAGCTTCAAGCGCATGAGACCGGAGTGGGGTTGGGATGAGGTCTTTGTCATCATACGAACACAGAGTTTTCTTTGCAACATTGAGGGTTGGATGTCTCGTACATCCACTCATTCTCAAGGTAGAAGTGGATGGGCTTCTCTCTAGGTGGCCGGTAAAGTCGCTCCGATGCCACAAGTGAGTGCAGTGGATGTGTTGCCCTACGAATGTGTGTTCCCTTCATGATGAAGGGCATGTGTTGGTTGATAAACACACCTTGTGGTTAATGATGAGATATGTCTATGAAAAAAGACATTTTGAGAATGAAATGTTTTAAAAAAGTAAGGAGTTTGACATAATATAATTCAAACTAATTTCTGAAAGTCAAATTTTAAAACACCCATTCATTGAGTTACTAAACTCACCCCCTCCTTTATACCCCTTTTCAGGTAACCAAGGGAAAGCCTACCCAAATACCTCAAGTTAACCACACCTGTAAGACAGGTGTGTTAAGTTTAAAATTTCTTGCAATTTTGATTAATGTTATTCTAGGAAAAGTACAAGTTTAAATGATGCCTTACTTCTCACGATCTAAAAGAAGGGGAAAACCCTTAATAAACTAGGAGAGTGGTGGGTTGATCACGGGGATCTAACTAAATCGGGTTGGGATGTGACAACTTGGGTGGTATTAGAGCCTATTTTCTTGAATACAATATCAAGACTAGAAAATATAGTAACTAATAGAAATGATTTTAAAATTTTCAGAATGGATCCCAAGAGAACTAAAGTCGCAGTCTCCGACACTGCCCAAACAACCCCTCCTGGACTTAGCTCGAAACACCAGAGGTTGTACAAGGAGTTCACCCATGTATTTGAGCAACCTAACCTCACCCCTGAGGCATGTACTAACTTTCGGGTCGAACCAGAGGAAGTACAATCCCATCCTCCTCCAATTAACCATCCCCCTCCAGTAGACATTCCCAAAAATCTCAAGACTCTCCGTCAACTGAGGTGTAAGCTTTTCCTCGTAGAGAAAGATGCTGGTGTTGACATGGATTGGCTGACAAATGTTAAGAAGCTGATGGGAATAGTTAGGATACCACCAGAGTACATGGTGATCCTAAAAGAATTCTTCCTGGAGGGAAGTGCCAAACGGTGATGGGACAATGTCTGAAACATACATACCACCATCCCCACTTGGGATCAGATTGAGGAGAGGTACTCAAGGGAGTTCATCCAACTTCAGCAAGGTCTGAACTCCATATCGGAGTATGAAACAAAATTCAACGAGTTAAGACCTTTTGCTCCCGACCTGGCTGGGCTAGCAGACATATGCCATTAGTTCATGGACATACGAGATCTTATGGGAGAACTAGGATGCCCCATGGACCTGGCGACAGTGATTAGAATGGCTCATGAGTGTGAGTAACTGGTGTAGACCCGACGCCGCCGGATAGAGCAAACGACCTGGAAGAAGGATAAGGGTCAAAACCGTTAGGGAGGACGAAAGAGCATAATGGTCCAAAATGGGGGAAATAGAATGAAATTTCAAAGAAAAAAAGGACATGCCACCACCTCCCTAGAGAGTAATCCCCACCTTACCCCAAGGAAACCCTCACTATCCAAGGTGTCAAAGGAACCACGAGGAAGCATGCTTGACCTGCTTTGCATGCGGACAAGTGGGACATTTTGCAAAAGAATGCCCCACTCTTAGGGAGAACAAGCAAAGGAATACCCTTGGACCACCACAAGGGAACCCTAGGAATCCTAGGCCAGACGCTACAGCTAGAGTACCAGCTAGGGTATACAACATCACCCAGGAAGAGGCTAGGAAAGACCCTAGTACTGTAGCGGGTACATCCCAAAACCCTCCCAATTAGTTCAAGAAAAAGTTGTAATTGAAAATTTTATTCAATCAAGAAAACTTTCCCCTAAAACTATACGTTTCTTCAATTAGAGTATGTGCAATTATGAGAACAACAAGTTTATACCCTCTTCAACTTAGGAGCTGAGAGATCCTTCATCAAGGAATACTTGATTCCTAGTGTACCCTTAGAACTTACTCCACTAGAACAAAGTCTCAACATCCTTACACCCTTGGGAGAAGGGTTAAATAGGAATAAGCAATTAAAAGGATGTGAGATAAAGATTGGTGGAATCAAACTTAAAGCGGATTTGATTCCATTGCCCTTGAAGGAAGTATAAATAATCCTTGGGATGGATTGGTTAAGTAACCATTAGGCCAAGTTGGACTGTGGAAAGAAGATAATGACCTTCCACACTTCCGAGACCAGGAGACTAAAATTCCAAGGAAACCAAAGGAAAGGCGAAGTATAGATGATGTAACATATGAAAGCCCAGAAGATGATACAGAAAGGCTGTACGGCTTTCCTGGCCATGTTCATCAATGAAGAGTCCAAATAAAAGAGAATTAGAGACATTCTGGTAGTTAAACACTATCCGGAAGTATTTCCAGAAGAGCTACCCGGACTACCTCCAAGTTAGAAAGTGGATCACACCATAGAAATTATCCCAGTAACAAACCCCATATCCCAAGCCCCTTATTGCATGGCTCCTTCAGAATTGAAGGAGTAATTGGACGAATTATTGGAGAAGGATTTTATACGTCCTAGCTAGTCTTCGTGGGGTGCATCCATCCTATTCGTAAAGAAAAAGGATGGAAGCATGAGACTGTGCATAGAATATATGAAGTTGAACCAGGTAACCATCAAGAATAGATACCCACTTCCACAGATTGATGACCTATTTGACCAATTGAAAGGTGCAGCTTACTTCTCCAAAATAGACCTCCAGTTAGGCTATCACCAACTTAGGATCTGAGAGGAGGGTATTCCCAAGACGACATTTCGATCTCGATATGGACATTACGAGTTCAGCGTGATGCCATTCAGATTAACAAATGCCCCTACAACCTTCATGGATTTAATGAACCATGTGTTCCAACCACACTTGACAAGGTTCATGAAGTATTCATAGATGATATTATCATATACTCACGAACTAGGTTGGAGCACGAAGAACATTTGGCAATCACCTAGGAGATATTGAAAGAAAATCACTTATATGCAAAATTCTCCAAGTGTGAGTTCTGGCTGCAAGAGGTAGGATTCTTAGGACATATAGTGTCCAAGGATAGAGTCAAGGTAGATCCAACAAAGGTGGAAGCTATATCTAACTGGAAGGCACCCATGAATCCTCCAGATATAAGAAGTTTCTTAGGTCTAGCAGGATACTACAGACGGTTCGTGCAAGACTTTTCTAAGATAGTAGCCCCTCTGACTCGACTCACCAGGAAAGGAGTTGAGTATAAGTGGGATGAAAGCTCTAAGAAGTCATTCTTAGAATTAAAGACTTGATTGACTACCACATTGGTACTCTCACTACCCGACCCTAGTGCGGGAGAATACACCATCTATAGTGATGCATCCGGATAAGGACTCATATGTTTATTGATGCAACAAGGGAAGGTTATCGCTTATGCCTCGTGACAACTTAAGGTACATGAAAGAAACTACCCAACTCATGATCTAGAATTAGCTGTGATTGTGTTTGCCTTAAAGATTTGGTGACACTACCTTTACGGGGTTAGGTGTAGGATATACATGAATCACAAGAGTCTTAAGTACTTCTTAACTCATAAGGAGTTAAATCTCTGCCATAGGAGATGACTGGAATTGGTGAAGGACTATTACCTTGTGATAGAGTATCACCCCGGAAAGGCAAATATAGTAGCAGATGCCTTAAGTCGCAAGTATCAAACTAAGGCAGCACAAGTAAAGATTGCTGATAGGAATTGGTCGAGTGATGGACCAAATTCCTTGTAATAAGATCTTGATCATGATAATTTCCTAGTGAACATGGTACATGCAACTGAATAATTGAGTTGGTCGAGTGATGGACCAAATTCCTTGTGATTGATTGATCACACATATTTCTTGTTATTTTTCATACATGCATCTAAATGGAGATGGTCAAAATGAGGACCATACTCAGTGGAATGTGAGATAAACATAAATGATATTTATGTGCATGTTTTTGTGATATACATGTGTGTATATATACCGGTAGGAAGTTTGGTGCATTGACAAAACACCTATCGATATAGTGTCGATGCCCATGGAAATTGGAAGTGGAGGATAATTGGATATTGATAATAGGGCTTCTAGATTTCTCAAGATCCCAGATGATGTAGGTTTGTTGTCCCAATGGTTACACCACTGTGATAAGAAATGTTGAAATTGAGTCTCATGTATAAGAGGCATGTACACACCATTATGTAGGTTAGTGTCATGTACTCGGATGAAAAGACATCCAGTCATGCCCCGACCCGGTTTGGTCAAATCCTCGTGAGCAACCTATCACTCCCTTTGGTCCATAAAGGATTTCCCCATTTTCTAAACTGCGAGGAGTAAGGTGTCCTTTTTCATGTCTTTCCTGGAATAGCATTATACAAAACTAAATATCTTAAAATTGATAGACTTGTCTTACAGTTCCAATACATGGAGGTTTTTAAGTTTAGTTTTTCCTCGGTTACTTGAAAGGGGTAAAAGGGATGGGTGAGTTCTATGACTTAGTGAGTGGGTGTTGTGAGTGAGTTTTCAAAATAGCTTTTGTTTATCTAAACCAAGCCAATGTTATCATTTCCTTCAAAAGGGTTTTCCTCAAATTCAATTTCTTTTCCAAAACCTTTTTCCAAGGTTAACCATTCCTTTTTCCAAGGATTTTCAAACTCAAATCACAATAACCTTTTACCATTTCCATATTAGGTGTGTATAGCTTTCTTAGCCCATCCCATTGCCTCGGGATGCGTTTAGCAAACAAACACACACCTTTCATCAAGAAGGGTACACACATTCGTAGGTGTAGCACGTCCACTGTACCCACTTGTGGATCAAAGTAACTTTATTGTCCACCAAGATAGAAGCTCATCCACTTCGACCTTCGATCTGAGTGGAACACCCTAGATGTCCGACCCTCATATCCAAATACCACTTCATGTCCATATGAGTATGGAGACCTCATCCCGACCCAACCCCAGTCTCATCCACAAGAAGCTACTCCGAGCTTCAAGACTAACTGGCACGACGAATTGCCCTTATCTTCACCATGTCGTCTAGTAGCCCTTAGGACCCATCACTACCCCCAAGGGTGTATTGATGATCTCGTACCACAAGTGCATGCACATACAAGAGTTTTCCACATATAGTCATTATCTTTGGTGCTAAAGGTCCAATGACCCCGACGCTCAACCCGACCTGCAACTATTTTTCTAGGCTGGTCCGTTGAACTCTCCCTAACACATTGCCTTCAGTCCATCGAACACTATTGGTTTTGACTTGGTACCGTGGAAAAATCATACAACCAATTTCATTATAAATTTTCGTGTCTCTTTCTTAATCAAGTTTATTTACAAGCTCCTGCTCATGTCCACTGGACTTGGGCCCACTGCACGTGTTTTTCCAAAACTGGGCATTTAGCCCCATGAGTTCAAAAATCGAGGCCCCTAGCCTATCTAAGTTGTTCTAGCTCCCGTCAAGAAGGTCTCCCAAATGTTTTAAGCATTGGCACACAGTCACGGGAGAACACTTCTGACAAAAATTCATTTTTAATTCATCACACCAATTGGGTGTGATGATATCTTCGCTTAAACTGGTAGGCGGGTTTCTCCTTTTCTCAAGGAAACTCATCATACCAATCGGGTATGATTATCTCTATTTATGACTCGTAAGTAGGTTTTATCCATTAAAAGTAGTGCTCATCATCTCAACCGGGTATGATGTATAATTAAGCCCACTTACAACTGGTAAGTAGGTTTTCTTTTCATATAGGTGAATTCATCATCCCAACCGGTATGGTGTATAAAGTTCCCACTCACACGATGATCGTGATTGTTTGTCCCTTGTCGATTTTCCAAGTCCACTCTAGCTTTTCCTTAGCTGGCATTCCAGTATCTCGTGTCCCTACATGATTTGGGCATCTTTATCAATTAAGGTTTCGCATGACAGCCGTAGTTTTATCACATATGGGCGACTAGCCCCAAATTTTGATTTATTGTACTTAGGTCCCTAAGGTTCACACCTTTTGACTTTAGGTCCCTAGTATTAAAGTTTCCTCAAATTAAGTCCTGAGTACTTCCAATATCCTCCTTGGGCCCTTAATTTATTTTAAATTGTGTAAAGGGCTCAATTTTTCCAAATTTCCAATTTGGTCCCTAATTTTCCAAAAATTACGGGTTTTCCCTACTTTCCAAAAATAGCAATTTGGCCCCAAATATTTCAAAAATTGACCAATTGGTCCCTCAACATCTTTCTTATTACCAATTGGCCTTCAATTTTGAGAAATTGCATAGAGGTCCCTCAATTTTTTTAAATCCCCAAAATTTCCCCCAATTTCTCCCATTCAAACTGACCGAATTTAATTTCTTCAAAGTGGTCATTTAATCGAGGTTAATTGGTCCAATTGAAGTTATGGATCAGTTCCTACACTTCCATACGATTTAATTGAGCTTTGAATTGCATGATTTGGGCCTGAAACAAGCTTAAATGGAGCTTCACCAAAAAACTATTCGCACAGAGAGAAACCTTTGATAGCTTACCATCGGAGGTGCAGCGATCCAAGCTTTTGATCTAAGGAGGTAGCTATTGTCCTGAGGTTCCTTCTAAGATTAATAATTTCTATAATTGAAGTCCAATTGAGGGTGAATTTAATCAGTGAAATTTGGCACTTTCTCTCTTTAACATCAATATGCAACAATGGAGGAGGGCTGAATTGGCTTACCTTTTAGTTCTGTTGAGGCCATGTGAGGGTCGTGGGGGTGTCAGGGAGGCTTGGTTTGGTCGGAAGAGGGCTAAATTTGGCAGAATTCAGATTGGCCAAAACAGGGCAGCTTCGGTCCATCGGAGCTGCTTCACTATTTGATTCCACCGTCGTTTCTTCGACGATCCTCAGGCGAAAGGAGGTTACTGTTAGGTAGCTCACTTCCTTTGAAGTCTATAGGACCTAACCTTGCCTTCTAAGGCTAAGAAAATTGCCCAAGTTGGAGCTTTGGTGTGAGCTTCATCGGAAAATGGAGCAGTTGAGACAGAATGGAAATTTTTGATGTGTGGAGGATGAATGGAAAGGATCTATTTATATAGGGAGCTCGGGGACCGTCTACTCGACCACTTTCCATTTTGGTCGAGCTTATCCTCGCCCAAAAATGGCCTTATCAGAGCGGTTACACCTTCGCTGGATAAGGAAGTTTTCAACATTAATGAACAATGTTGTCATCTTGAGGAAGAAGATGACGTTGTTCCGAACTGAACCGGACCGGTCCGACCGGGTTCAATGGCAAAAATCGACTGGTTCAAACCTGATTCGACCGATTTTCTCAAAATAAAAAATTTCTAAATTAATATAAATTCATTTTCTATCTTTTCCCAATTTGAACATTTTAAGCCACCAAGAAAAATGAATTTAGAAACCGGTTCAAGTATGGTTCAAACCGGTTCAATTCGGTTTTGTTCTGGTTCACCCTGAACCGTCATGGTTTTCTCTTCACTTTGTTCCAAGGTTCTTTTCCATGATTTTTATGACTCTTTGAGTCACTTGGGATTTTTCAATTTCCCATTTTACCCTTTCTTTACCAGTTTGGGTTCATTAACCGGCTCAATTTTCTCTTTTTAATTGATCGGTTCCTTTCTCGGTTTTCTTATCTTTAAAGGATGGGGTTTACAACTCTCCCCTCCTTTTAGGGGTTTTGTCCCCGAAACTAAGTCAGTAATCCTTTGCATCGGGAGTAATTTTCCTTGATGTCTTCTTGGGGCTTGCTTGGCATGTTGCCACTTTGGTGGTTCCTTCACCTCACCCCTTTAAACCACGGGCCTAAGAAATTCTTTTCCTTTCAATTTTTTACTCACTCCATGAAGTTTATCATCATTAGGCATGCCTTACCCACTGGTCCAAAGGTGCACCCTTTATTCCGCTTCTTACTCTACTTAGGGTAAGACTCTTCTTCTTAAGGGTTCTTATCCATGTCATTGGGTTGGATGTCCCATAAATGTCTAATCTTCCCTGTTTCCATTTATTTCCTTGGTCGTTGATGCTCCTCAACTCAGCATCCTTTCGGACTCTTCATCCTTGACCACGTGGGTTTTGATGTGATTCCCTTTTTACCTTATCTTGGTCCTTCCTCCATCTTTTGTTTATTACAACACTGGTCCAAGTTTTATGTTTAACCTTGTCATGATTAACGGACTGACTCTTTCTTACTTGAGTCATATTTTCTTGGGACTGTGGGATCTACATGTCCCGTACAACATGACATGTTCTAGAACTTATCTTTGTCCATTACAATTCTAGAACAATTCCTTGATGGTCCTTCTAACCTTTTAGAGATCGTATAATTTCATCCTTTCTTTTCATCCGGTAGTATTCCTCGACAACCTACACCGTTATCCAATCATCCTTTTAACTTTTGCATCATGTCTTTCATAATGGTGTGGGTTTTCATTATCTATTCGTCCTTTACTGACTTCCTTATTGGTTTTTCCTTGGTTCCAACCATCGGGCTTCCCGATGACTTACCGACACATTTGGAATTCTTCCCTTCTTTTGTCCTTCTTGATTTCTAATGGAATTCTTTACTCAAGGACTTTCCCTTTCCTCAATCCACACTTACTCGCTCGTGACTATTTCATGATTCTTTATTCCGAGTTGGTCCCTTTCGGTCTACGTGTCGATTGCTTTGTTTAGGGAGTTCCCTTTTACGGTTTCATTCTCTACTATGTCCTTCAAAGTAGAGACTTTCACTTTAGGAGCTACATGTTCAACCTTCTTACCATTCCTTGAAGGTTTCATTTCTTCATCTCCTTACAACCTTTCTATATTAGGGCATTTGCCCGCTTTCAATCATCCATTGTCTTAAAATCTCCATTTCATCCCTTATTCCCTATCCGAGGAACTTCCAATTATCGGGTCTTATTTAGTGTACTCCACACTATGCCCAGCCATCCACTCTTTAGGCTCCATTAAGTGAGCGTGGACCACGACCAGTCTTGATGTCAGTGGTTGTTTCCCTTAATCACTTCTTAACTGGAGGGCTTACTTCTCCAAGGTTTCTCAGATGTTCTTTCCTCTATTTCCTTATTATGGGTAGTCCACCCCTTTCTTACTAGTATGATATCTTTTGATGCTATCTTCCTACTTACTCGTTCCTTGGGTTTAACTTACTCCTTGGACCCTCCTAGCATGCTTCCCTTGGTCTTTTCACCTCAACATGCATTCTATTTGTAAGCTTATCTTCTTATCTCTCTTCACTTGGTTCCATTACCTCTCAGTTGGGATACGTATACCTTTCCAAGGATTCCTTCCTTGGTAGGATTCTTCCCCTTTCTCCCGGAATTCCTTTTTCATTCGCCCTTGGTAATATCTACACTTAAATGAAATCCTTTGATGTCGTCCTCTCCTGCTTACCCTTACTCTTAAAATCTTGCGGGCGCGTCTTTTGTACCTTATCCCCATTCCCACTTGTACCCTAGTACCAGTTTATTTCATTAGGGAGGTGTTCAAATCCTCCTTTTTTCAAGGTCTCTTGATCACCTTGCTAGAGACTTACTTGATTCTTCTCACGGCTTGAGTTCAGTCGTTAATCTGTTTTCGACCATTGATTCTTTAAGGATTTCCTTCATCCTTCTTTCCCAATGTTTTGGCCTTTTCACTTCTCCCTTCTTCTCTGGGGTTTAAATTCATTGTTCTCTTGAGGGTCAATTTGTTAACTGCCTCGTCCCAACTATTTTCTTGTCCAATTGTTTGGGGCAGCTGTCTCTAGAATTCACTCGTCCTTGATGCCCATCTTATTTCCCTTCTTAGACTGTAGACTTTACTACTTCCCGGTCCTTCTTAGAGCATCGTTTATTCTCCTTGACCATCTCGTTGTTACTAGTTGCTTCCTTCTGTTAGGTTCATCTGAAATCCCTATTTGGCTCCTCTGCTCTTCCAAAGCTGGTCACACTTGGCCATCCCGATGCATCCTTAACCACTTATGCCCCTTTATGAGGTTCCTTATTTCGGGTTAAGCCTCTTATGATCCATCTGTCGGCTCCTTAGCTTGGGAATTTCCCTTTTATGGTATCACTTCCTACCTTTATCCTTCTACCTAGGGACTTCTGTTCTGGGAGTTTCATGTTCAATCTCCCTAATGCTCCTTGAAGGCTTTTTCTTATTTCCTGTTTTACACCCTTCTAATATCGGTACGGTCATTTGCCCTTAATCCTCCAATCCCCTTTTTGTTCCTTATCCTTCCTTTGAGGAGCTCCTGATTATGGGTTGGTTCCTTGCATTCCATGTTATGTCCAACCGCCCATCAATGGTCCCTTCAAGGGGTACTTAATAGTATACATCCCTCCAGAGTTCCCTTTTCTAGAACATTTCTTCTCCTATTCACTCTTTTCGTGTCCTACCCTAAAGTTGTCAGAGGATGTTTTTTGTGTTTGCCCTTTTTTAGGGGGTTCTAGGTGTACTTCCCATGTACCTTACCTCTATTCTTGTGGTATTCCTCTTTGGTTGACCTTCTATTGAAGAAGTTCAAATTTTACCTTGCAATTTCTTGACTTCTTTGCGAACATCTTACTTCACCCGCTCCTTAAGGGAAAATTCCCTTTATCTACATTTGACCTCGTCTGGTTTTCTTAAGGTCCTACCCTTGGTCTTCTTCCCGTGATCCTTCCTCATGTAATTGAGGCACATAATTGCATCATTGAGAGACAGAAAATTTTTAGGAACTCAGAATTTTCTTTATTCATCGTTGAAGTAGGAATACGGTTTGGGGTTTTAACTTCTCTTAAGGGAGATTGTTACAATGACGGGTCGAGAAGTACTCACTACTATGCTAGGGTCTAGAAGAATTTCTTCCTGGGTGAGGTTGAAATTCCTAGCCGGAATCGTGGTTCTTGTGGTGTTATCCCTTCGATCTTCTGTAGGTGAGGTGGTGTCCTTATTGGAAGGTATCGCTTTGATTCCTTGTGGTGTGGGACAGTCCTTTGCTATATGTCATACTCTTCTATACTCATAACAGGTTCTCTTGGGACCTGTCCTCCGTAACATTGGGCACATTCTCATGTAGTGTCCCCATTGTCCACATCTATAACAGCCATCTCCTTGCGTGGGCCTTTGTGGTTCCTCCTATACTTCAAGCATTGCAGGGCCTTTCTAAGGGTTTGCTGGTGGTTTAGTGCTTCGCCGTCCTTGAGCCCGAACACCTTGAGGGTTTTCTTGTTGAGTCTTCTTTGATCAGGGGTTACTCTAAGAGTCCTCCTATATTTCTTAGTTCCCTAGTTCATTTCCTCCTTTGGGATGGGATTCTCCCCGTATTTTGGGTGGCTAGGGTAGCGTGGGTATGTTTGGCAACTTTTCTTGGGGCCATCTTCTTACAAGGTAGGTAGTTTTTGTTTAATTCTTATGTTATATAGTCTTGATAATGTATTTGAGGAAACAAGCTCTTATACCACTCAAGTTGTCATACTCCAACCCAGCTTGGTCGGATCCCCGTGAGCAACTCGTCACTCCCTTTGGTCCATGAAATATTTCACCCTTTTCTAAACCGCGAGTAGTAAGGCGCCCTTTTTCCTGTCTTTCCTGGAATAGCATTATACAAAACTGAATATCTTAAAATAGACATACTTGTCTTACATTTCCAATAAAAGGAGGTCTTTTAGTTTAGTTTTTCCTCGGTTATCTCAAATGGGTAAAAGGAAGGGGGTGAGTTCCACAACTCAGTGAGCAGGTGTTGAGAGTGAGTTTTCAAAATAGCTTTTGTTAATCTAAACCATGCCAAGCTTATCATTTCCTTTAAAAAGGGTTTTCCTCAAATTCAATTTCTTTTCCAAAACCTTTTTCCAAGCTTTACCATTCCTTTTTCTAAGGATTTTCAAACTTAAATCTCGATAACCTTTTTCCATTTCCATATTAGGTGTGTTTAGCTTTCTTAGCCCATCCCCTTGCCTCAGGAGGTGTTTAGAAAACAAACACATGCCCTTCATCAGGAAGGGTACACACATTCCCAGGTGTAGCACGTCTAGTGCACCCATTTGTGGATTGGAGCGTCTTTATCATCCACCAAGATAGAAGTCCGTCCACTTCTACCTTGGGTCTGAGTGGAACATCCTAGATGTCCGACCCGAATGCCACTTCATGTTCGTATGAAGATGGAGACCTCATCCTGACCCCACCTCGGTCTCATGTGCAAGAAGCTACTCCAAGCTTCAAGATTAACTAGCACGACCAACTGCCCTTATCTCCACCATATCGCCTAGTAGCCCTTAGGACCCATCACTACCCCCTAGGGCATCTTGATGATCACGTACCACAAGTGCATGCATAAACAAGAGTTTTTCACATATAGCCATTATCTTTGGTGCCAACGGTCTAATGACCCCGACGCTCAACCCGACTTGCAACTGTTTGTCTAGGCCAATCCGTCGACCTGGCCCTAACGCATTGCCCCCAGTCCATCGATCACTATTGGTTCTGACTTGGTATAGTGGCGAAATCATACAACCAATTTCATTAGAACCGGTATAATGTATAAAATTAAGCCCAACTGGGTATGATGTATAATTAAGCTCACTCACAACCGGTAAGTAGGTTTTCTTTTCATATAGGTGAACTAATCATCCCAACCGGTATAATGTATAAAATTCTCACTCACTCGATAACCATGACCTGTTCGTCCACAGTCAGTTTTAAAAGTCCACGCTACCTTTTCCTTAGCTGGCATTCTAGTCTCTCATGTTACTACACAATTTGGGTATCCTTATCAATTAAGGTTTGGCATGACAACCTTCATTTTCTCACATATGGGCGACTAGCCCCAAATTTTGATTTATTGCACTTAGGTCCCTAAGGTTCACACTTTTTGAATTTAGGTCCCTCATGTTAAATTTTCCTCAAATTAAGTCCCGAGGACTTCTAATATCTTTATTGGGCCCTTAATTTACTTTAAATTGTGTAAGGGGCTCAAGTTTCCCAAATTTCTAATTTGGTCCCTAATTTTTTAAAAATTACGATCTTGCCCCTACTTTCCAAAAATAGCAATTTGGCCCCAAATATTTCAAAAATTGACCAATTGGCCCTCAACATCTTTTTCAATGCCAATTGGCCTTCAATTTTGAGAAATTACATAAAGGTCCCTCAATTTTTTGAAATCCCCAAAATTTCCCCAAAAATTTCCACAATTTCTCCCCTTTAAACTGACCGAATTTGATTTCTTCAAATTGGCCATTCAATTGGGGTTAATTGCTCCAATTGAAGTTATGGATCAATTCCTACACTTCCATATAATTCAATGGAGCTTTGAATTGCATGATTTAGGTTCAAAACGAGCTCAAATGGAGCTTTGCCGAAAAACTATTTATATAGAGAGAAAGTTTTGAAAGCTTACCGTGAGAGGTGTGGTGGTCCAAGCTTTCGATCTGAGGAGATAGCTCTCATCCTGAGTTTCATTCTAAGATCAAGAATTTCTACAATTGAAGTCCAATTAAGAGTGAATTTAATTAGTGAAATTCGACACTTTCTCTCTATAACACCGATCTGTAACGATGGAGTAGCGCCGAATTGGCTTACCTTTCAGATCTGTTGAGGCCGTGTGAGTGTCTTGGGGGTGTTCGGGAGGCTTAGTTTGGCTGGAAGAAGGCTGAATTTGGCCTAATTTAGCTCGGCCAAAACAGGGCAGCTTCAGTCTATTGGATCTGCTTCTCTGTTTGATTCCGCTAGCATTTCTCCGACAGTCATCGGGTCAAAAGGAGGTTGTTGTCAGGTAGTTGACTTCCCCCGGAGTATGTAGGACTCGACCTTGTCTTCTAAGGCTAAGAAAACTACCCAAGTCAAAGCTCTGGTTTGAGCTTCACCGAAAACTAGAGCAGTTGAGAGAGAATGGCGATTTGAGGTTTGTGGAGAATAAATGGAGAGTACCTCTTTATATAGGGAGCTCGGGGACCCTCTGCCCAACCACTTTCTATTTTGGTCAAGCTTATCCTTACCAAAAAATGGCCTAATCGGAGCGGTTACACCTTCGCTAGAGATGAAAGTTTTTTCGCATTAATGAAAAGTTACGTTATCCTGAGAAAGAAGATGACACTGTTTCGAACCAGTTCGACCGGGTTCAATGGTGAAAATCGACCAGTTTAGGCCTAATTCGACCAATTTTTTTAAAATAAAAAATATTTAAATTAATATAAATTTATTTTCTATCTAATTGTGGCTTCAATTTACCAATTTGAACATTTTAAGCCACCAAAAAATGAATTTAAAAATTGGTTCAAGTATGGTTCAAACCGATTCAATCCAGTCCAGGTTCGGTTCATCCTAAACTGATCTAGTTTTCTCTTCCACTTTGTTCCAAGTTTTTTTTTCCATGATTTTTATAACTATTTGAGTCACTTGAAATTTGCCAATTTATCATTTTACCCTTATTTTTACCGGTTTGTGTTACTTAACCGGCTCGGTTTTCTCTTTTGAATTGACCGGTTCCTTTCCTAGTTTTTTTATCTTTAAAGAACAGGGTTTACATGTCCAAATAAGAGACGAACCCAAGGGGTATCAGTTGTGGAGAGTACATGTGACTTAAACACTTACATATTACTAGAT
This sequence comes from Trapa bicornis, assembly GCA_030064425.1. Classification (NCBI taxonomy): domain Eukaryota; kingdom Viridiplantae; phylum Streptophyta; class Magnoliopsida; order Myrtales; family Lythraceae; genus Trapa; species Trapa bicornis. Next base: position 7,075,136 of record CM057761.1, on the reverse strand, counting down.
CGAAATTATGTCATGACTTTCGGGTGTGACTTGAGCCATGAGTTGTTATTATGTGTTATTGCATACATACTATGAAACGTTAACATGATTTTTGGGAGAAAAAGTTTGACCTGACGTAATGATGAATTACGATTCTGGGTGACCCGAGACAACATACTTAAGAGAGGGTAAAACTATGGACGATAAATAATTTTGTAAAAATCGTGAATAAATCACCAAGTTAAAATTTTATTTGAAGTCAAAATTTGTAAGTCATGTAGTGAAACCGCTTTAGTAACTCATTTGCATAGCTATGAGCTTACTCACTCACTCAAACATTTATAAGTAAAAGTTTGTAATGCACAAGTTGGGACATCACATAAATAACAAGTGCGGCTTAAAGCAGAGCTCGAAGATTGCATACCGATATTTTAAATTATTACTTATTAATTACTATATTTCATATTACTTGTATAAATTTTTTATCACACTATTTATTAAAAAAATTTAAATTTTCATTAAAATTTAAGATAAAATTATTTATTATAAAAATTAGTCCCTTCAATTTTACCTTAATAAAATTAACCCTAATTATAAATTAGAGTGCTTTGACAAGTTGCACTATATTGTTGCGGGGCATGATAAGAGTGGTGGTTATAGGTGGACAAAATTAACTTTGAAAAGGGAGTTCTGTCTTGGATCATAGTGACCAAAACAGTTATACCACATTTTTCGATCACTTTTATATCTATACTCAATTATAGAGTTATCACTTACTAGCATTTTAATATAAAAATTACTTAATTTATTAGTAATATTAGCGATAATGTTTTGGTTGATTATTCGAGTGTATTGAAGTATATCAAGAAACGAGTTTCCAATTGAATATTATATATTTAACTCGTAATTTAGAAAAGTATTAAAATAAAAAATACTTAATTGGTAATAATAGGGTTTAATTGTGAAAAAAATATACTTAATTTATAAATAATAATTTAAAATTATATATATTAAATATATACATGAGTTTAAATGTTTATATTAAATTTATTAAAATAAACAATATTATTTATTTAACATTTAAATAATTTTTCCAAGTTAATATTAACCTAATAGAAAAAATTACTATTATCAGGAAAGCAAGATTGCTAGTACACACTCGTCCAACCTTGCTCCAACAGTAGATGACGTTTAATTTGTTAAAATTAACTACATTTTTTTTAATTTTAAAAATTTTAAATTAATTGATAAGTTATATTGTTTGAAAATTTATCTTAAAATTTAAAATTATTTAAAGCTAATTTTCAATAACTAATTTATTGACTAGGATCAAATAGGCTTGGAAGCATGAGGCAACGAGCATTAGAGATTTTCGGGCGTCTTAGATATTGGAAAAAAGAGTTGACCGACCTTAATTAGCATGATCTTTATTGGACTGTACAATCCACAAAATATAATCGAATGCAAGGGCTTTACTGTGAATTATAACTTTATTTTCGTAAAGTGAGTGGAGGCCGAGTCGACTCAAATGGCAAGAGGCGGGAAACGGTGGCGGTGGTGGGGAGATTGATGATTGAGAGACACAGATAGACACACACGGAGAATGGCTAGAGAAGCTTCAACCAACGAGCTTCTGCGGAGGGCCGTCGACACCATCAAATCATCAGATGTACGGATTCGATGGCTCCTCAGCCGCCTTCTAAGATTTCTTACTCCCCAATAGGCGTGTTTTACTTTCAATTCAGCACGTCTTCTTCTCTTTCAGAGTAGCACAATTAACTACCATGATTGGATGTTTTTCCTTCTGCTACACTTTTTGGAATCAAAGATGAACTTGTGTCCTGCATTTGAAGTGCGCTTGTAGTTTTGTACATCGCTGTTGATGTAGGAAAAAGTCCAGGCTGAATTTCTATAGAGATATCTTTCTAATGTTGCCGCATTAAATTAAAGAGTGAATTCAAGTTCTTCTTAGCCATTTGTATGGAACAGTCCTGGATTTGGATATTGTTGCTAGAGTTTTGTACTCCTCGGGCATTTGCATCCATTGAATTGAATGCCAGAGTTGAAATTGTCCACATGCAAATGGTTTAACTATGTATTGCTCTTTACAAAAGATGGTTTGTTCGCATTGTTGATTTTAGCATATGTTTTTATACATCGTTATAGCTTTCTGTATTTAATGAATATTACTGCAGGTAATGGAGATCCGTATTGAGTTGATCTCTAAACTCGTTGATTTGGACGTCTCTGAGAAATGCGACCTATGTTACCTTGCTGAGAATTTAATTGTATCCTAACATGCTATCTATTTTAACTGGTAGGCAACTTTGCCTGTCATTTTACAAAAATATCTCTTGGAATTATTGCAGCAGCTTGGACTGTGTTTTAGGTTTTCCCTTTCAGTAGTCCCTGGTAAGCCAACACACGTACACTTGATATATCTTAAATGTGTAGCTACTTACAACTGTAAAAGGATTTATCTCTCTATAATTGGTAAATCTGTCCATCTTTTAAACTGATGATCATCTAATACTCGGAGGGTGGGGGTGGGTAAGTATGCCCTCTTATTCTCTTGTTGTCCAAGAGTATTATACCTATTATTTGATTTCTGAGTTTTTTATTCATATTCTATCCAAAACACAAAATCTTTAAACTTCACACTTCTTGTAATTGCATTTTTATGGTTGCGTGCCACTAACAGAATTACAGAACTGTTGCTGTTAAGTGGCTAATCTCGTAATTCATGACTGGCCTTTTGGCTCAAATTTACATTATTTCATTCACAGTAAGAGATCAAATACATTTTGAACCTTAACAACAAGCTTGACCTTTTGGGAGGACTTCACATGTTTGGATGTGAGCCAGTGCACATTAAACAAAGTTATATTACAAGTTGCTTCTAAACATATCGTGCCTGATAAATCTGGTGGTGTTCTTACACTATTCATGGACCTTGGAAATAAGGTACAACCAATCTTTTCTGCCATTACTGCTCCATACTAGAACACGATTGTCCCTGAGGGTGTGCACATATTCGGCCACATAGAATTTTCCCAAAGTGATTAATATGAATCTTTATTTTTCATCATGTACTACCTTACAATTATTTGAGCGTTTTTGATGTAGGCAAGCCTTTGGTCTCGAAAGCACTTAAATATGACTGCTATGTCCATGGAGGAATCACAAGAAGAGAAACACTCTGAAATCTTTTTTCAGGTATATACTATTGCATGAACGAAATTATATGTATTTCTAAAGAGAACTTGCATCTGTATGATTTTATTGCAAGACATTTTAAGCCATCTGATTGCTTATTTAAATAATAGAAGGAAAAAATCAAATTATTTAAGTAGATGGAATTATTTCCTACTTTTCTAAGAGCTACACACCATTGATGATTGACATGCTTTTAAGCCAATCCTGAAACTTCATGCTACAGTTACTTTTGGATGTGCTGAATTTCTCTGCTGCAAGCTTTTCTGCTCTCACTCATACTGATAGTATACAAGAAGTTGTTTCGATGGATGTTGTTGAGAGGTCCTTCCAGGAACAGCTAGATTTGATCAAAGTCTCCATGGAATATCTTAAGGTATTCTTGTCACACATTTATATATAAGAATCACAGTATTATTACCCTGGACCTCTATTTTATAAAAATTATATTTTTATACCCAATCAATTAAGTGCTGCATGCATTGTGTTCCGTACAATTGGTTCATACATTTTTCTGTTTCAAATATTTTAGATCACTATGCTATAAATACGTTTTTGACAGTTTATATATCCAAAAAGAGAAATAGCTATAATCTCTGACAGATTACTGAAAGTTTCTTGTTTATTGGTAGTTTGTCATGATGCTTACATTTGATCTTTTACAGGTTTTATTTTTTGAATTATGCGTGGTATTTTGCTCCTTTTCAGCCAAGCTATGTCTAGTTAATGGTAAAAGTATGTTTTTTTTTTCATATTATTCCCAGAAGCTTGAAGCCCGTAGTTCAGATATATTGAAGGCTTCCCAGCTAGTGATTGATTCTATTATAAGATTCTGCAGTGAGCAATGCCAAGTTAAAGACTGGACTAACTTTGCCAAATGTCCTGAAGTTGAAAATGGAAGCCTAGATTGTGAAGGGCCTACAAGGGTGAATCCTGTTGTCAAGATATGGAAATGTGTCATCCTCAAATTGTGTGACCTGGGAATCCTTGCATCCAAAGATGGTGGACATCTTGTAAGTATTCTTAACACCTCCTGGAAGGGGGTGGTTAGGCTTCTTCAACAAGGCAAGGGATCACTGGAAGTTGTTCTTAATGTGTCAAATATTATCCTGGAACTAATATCACTGGCTTGTGGTTCTCTCAGAATGGCAGCTACATCTTGGTCATCTGCTTCAGAGGGACCTATTTCTGTTGCAGTGGCCAGACGGGCATTTATCCCTGTGAAGTTTTACCTTGTCAATGCAGTGAAGATATCTTCCATATATCCTACACAAGCATTTCATGTGCACAGGGGGATAACTCTGTGTGCTACCATGATCTCATGTTTGAGAATATCATTAAGCAAAGAAAGGAATTTTAAAATTGCAAGTGAATTGATTTCAGAACTTTTGGAGCCAATGACCATGAGCTTACTATATTCCATACTAAATTCTGATGAAGTGAAAGAAGAGATGAAGTTTGAAATTTTAGATAGTTTATTCACTGCAGGCTGCAATGATTCTTCTCGTGATGATTCATGTGGAAAAGATATGATGCAATTGGGGAAAATCTTTTCTGAAGCCCATGATTCTATTTCCAGTGCAAATGCACTACTACTTGGCAGAATATTATTATTCATTTGTCTGTTGAGATTTTCTATTAATGCTGAGGAGAACGTGAAGCTTGGGATTACCAGAAAGCTTGAATGGCTTTTCAATATGCTTATAGAAGAAGAGGTATATGCGTTCATTTTTTCAATGCAGATTCCTCTATCATATGGAACCAAAGAGAAAATGGAGACAGTCTGGGAGCCGTTGTTTTGCTCTCTTTTGGTGTCATTGAAGACTTTCACAGTTACTGCTTCCTGTGGTATTGCCTGGGGAGAACTCATCTCTTTCTTGCTTTATAATATCTTCCATCCTCACCTCATTTGCCAGGAGATTATAATGGATATCTTATGCTTCCTGATGCGGTATGCTGAAAATAGTGTAGTAAATGATATTATAGATAAACTCTGTTCTTGTTTCAAATCGGTGGCTCATTTGCCATCACTTCTTGATCCTGGTTCTGCGGCAAGGAAAATTGCAAGATCATTATCTCTTCTAGCCAAATGTGGCACTCAATCTGCTGCAGACCAAGTATATGGTTCTATTATTGGTGAAAATAGATCTCAGTTGTCCTCAGTTATGCTTGTGGCTTTTCTCATGGAGGGTTTCTCAATGCAATTGCTATCGGACAGTTTAAGGGAGATAGCTAAAAGGAGAATAATCACTGATTACTGTGCCTTTATGGGGACTTCTTATGGCAGATACTTACAAAATGACAGCTGTATTCTGTCCATGGCCCCAGTTTTTGTACTTTCTGCTTCTTTGCTGTCAACGTAAGTCTCCTATGCTAATTTTAGTGGGTGAATCATATGTCAGAAGCAATTTTCTATTCCATTTCAGTGACACAGATTCCCTGGATAAATTACATGTCAAAGAGTATGCATAAAAATTTATTGGTTTTTGCATTATGATTAGGCTTTGCTATATTCATGTTGTGTAATTTTGTAAGTTTGTGTCCTGTTGTCTGGCTGCATTTATTAGAGATTGCATGAATTAATTTATTTGCTCATTGAGTAGTCTAGTCATATATAGAAATGAAATATTTTCTTTGCATGAAGTTACCACTGGCTTTTAATTCAATAGGCATCCTGTTCATTTGACTGTAGAAGCTTGAGTTGTTCTTAATGTCCTCGTTCTTACAAAATTAGTCTCATCTAAATTATCATCTATTTCTGCCACTTGGCTGAAATACTTTTATATATAACTAAATTCCCTAAACGTGAATTCTTCCCCAAAACTTTGAATACAAATGTTTTGCTCTTGTAGCCAGTTTGATGAGTCTGACATCAACAAAAGGACCCTGAAATTCTTATTTGCAATTATGGGCATCCTATCAGAGTCCACAGACCCCAAAACACTTGAAAACTGTCATAGTCTATTGGCAGAAACACTATGGATTTTATCTAACATGAAGAACCAAAGCACCTTCAATGAAATGGATGATGTCATCCTGCAGCTTCATGGCATATTCATGTCGAAGGCACGTTCTGACGCTTGGAAATGGAGGTCCAAGGGTGAACTTGCCCTTTTCATGGCAGGTTTCAGTTACATGGAAATATCTGAGACAGAGGAATGCAAAAAGAGTTCTGCTCTTCGTAGTCTGTATCACATGCTGCTGAAAGAACGCCACTGGGCCCTTGCACATTTGGCATTAGCATCATTTGGGTATTTTGCTGCACGGACTTCGTGTAATCAGATGTGGAAATTTGTGCCCGAGAATGCTGCCCTTTCATTTGATCTATTAAAAGAAAACAAGGTCAACGAGGAAAGGTTTATGTCTGAATTCAAGGCATTTCTTGAGAAAGATGCAGCTCTACATGAGATTGCTCCTACCTCTGATCTGCTTCAGTTACTACAGGCAGAAGCCATGTTGCTTAAAGAAGCCACCCAAAAAAAGATGCAGGCTCTTGAGATCATGGGAATGGACTGTGAGGTTATGGAAGCTAATCATCAGCAGCTCCCAAGCAAAAGGAGAAAGCTTCCTGTTGAAATCAGCAAGGGAGTTGACCTGCTGCAGAGTGGTATGAGGGTCATGGGTGAAGGTCTCACTCAGTGGCAGAAAGCTGAACCAGATTCCCCCGAACTTCATGATAAGTTTGTCGCCCATTTTGCTTGCCTTCAAGATGCGATAGCTAATTTAGCTAGCATTAGTGGTAGTGGAAATAGCTGAGTTTTGGATGAATCCTCATGCTCCAGTTTCTTTTGGTGCTGGAGGACATTGCTTAGGATCTCAACCAGTAAGTGCTGCTATTTTCGAGGAATAGATTTTACAGTTAAAGATCTCAACCATTAGTAGTAGTTCCACACTTCCCGTGGTCAATTCTATTCTATCTGGTAGATTCAAATGAAAATTGAAGATAATATTAGTGTGAGCTTGTTAATTAGAACTTTTATTTTCCTAATTAAATTAATTACATTATTTTTAGTGTGATTTTTTAATTTTTTAAGATTTTTTTAATTTTATAAATATCGTGTATTTATAAAATTAAAAAAATTATAATTTTTAATCGGAGTTCAATTAAATATGACTTTATTATATGGTATATATTTATAAAATTAAAAAAATTATAATTTTTAATCAGAGTTCAATTAAATATGACTTTATTATATGGTATAATAAGTTGTGTAGTGGCACACTATACCGGAAAATTGACTTGTTTGGACGATTACAGAAAAAAAATCCAATTCGCGGTTGTTCACTTTTTTCGAGACTGAGTAATTATATTTTTTTAATTAAATATAAGTTTGATTTTTTTCCGTAAGTTCAAATCATTGTGGGCTGTACGAGAGTTTAACTTATATTACTTTATGATTAAATATAAATATAAACTAAGTATTTTTAAAATTTACTCCCAACTGTGCTTATTAAGTTTTAGAAACTTCCTACCTTACCCATTTTTTAGGAAAAAAAATGAGATTAAACTAAAAGAGCCGCTTACTAAGTTTTAGAAACTCATTATTCACTTTATTTTTTTTAGAAAAAAAAATGAGATCAAACCGAAAGAGTTCAAGAAGATAAATTCTTAGTTAAGTATACTTAAATTTATTTCAAGCTTACTTAGTTTTGATTAATGCTATCACAGAGAAAAAAATATAAGAAATTATGAATAGCTTCTCTTGTATAAGAGAATGAGAAACCCTTCTTGAACCGATGAAGCGGCGTGTCTCACGGGAATCTGATCAAACCGAGTCGGGTGAGATAGTCATTGCCATGTGTTGGTCCCTTTTTGGCTTACATTCTCCAATGTGGCTCTAACATGTGTCGACCTTTAATTTTTTTTGTACAATTGTCAACCTTTGATTGTTCGGTCATTTTTCTGAACTTTTGATCGGATGTTGACGTTGTGTTCTTGCCACATGTTAGCTCCTCATTGGTTGGTCGTCATGAGGTGGATTTTCCTCTTTTGACCGTTGACCAAGGATACGTGTTGCTCTGCTATTGGTCGGTTGTCGCTGATGTTAATTTTCCTCTTTTGACCATTGATTGAGTACATATGTCGGCCTCCGATTAGCCAGTGCTTCTAGATGTGGACTAAGTGGCTGAATGGGCACGCTCCATCACGTGTCGCAGACTGATTGGTCATCTCTGCTGATTGGACGATGTCCTGACAATAGTTCATTGACCGTCTAGATCATTGACCGGTGTGGTCCGACCAAGTTCGGTGACTCGAAATAAAAAATCGGTTGGTTCAGGCCCGATTTGACTGGTTTTCTGAAATTTAAAAATTTCTAAATTATTGTAAATTTATTTCCTATACAATGGTGGCTTCATTTTTCCCCAATTGATGTTTTTATTCCACCTAAAAAAAATGCATCTTTGAACTAGTTCCATACGGCTCATTTAGGTTAAATCTAGTTCAGGTCCGGTTCGGACTGAACCGATCCGGTTCTTACACCCACTTTCACCCATGGTTACTTCCCATGGTTTTTGGGTATTTATCGACCACTTGGGATATTTAGATTTCCCATTTTAACCCATATTTCCCAATTTCAGTTCGTTCCCATCTCGGTATTCCTTGGAAATTTTCAAGTTCCCTCATCTGACTTTCATGTGGTGCGGAGACAAGGTTTAGAACTTCTCCCCTTCTTTAACGAGTTTTGTCGCATAAACTTTCCATGCATTAGGCCATGATGGAATTCTTCTTTCCCCTAGTTCTGGTGTTTGCTTACCTGGTTCACCCTTCCCGAGTACCAATACGTCTCCATGTTATGTATTCCTGATGGTTTTGGGGTACTACGAAATTTTGCCCCTTATCCTCAACTTCGTGGTGTCTGTGTCCTTTTCTCATTTATTCATTCATGAGCTCAATTCCTTTCGAGCTTCCCTTTTGCTACCTCTTTCCAAGGTAGGCCATGCAAAACAGATCTCCATACGGAGTCCTGGGATTATTCTGGTATTTTTTGGGCTATGGCCCTCATGAGGGCTGTGAAACTCGTTCTCTCGGACCAAGGGAAACTAGGAAAAGAACCAACGATTTTCATGAGAAAACCAAACCATTAAGTGAACCAAAAAATGGTAAAGAAGAGTTAAAATAGAAAATTAGAAAATCCCAAGTAACCAAAAAATCATAAAAATCATAGGGAAAAACCATGAAGTGAATTGGATGGGAAAACCAGATTGGTTTAGGGTGAATTGGACCTAAACCGGATTAAACCAGGTGAACCGGTTCGATGATTCATTTTTCTAGATGGCTTAAAAATGTCAAATTGGAAAATTAAAGCCACCATTGGATAGAAAATGAATTTAGAAATTTTTAATGTTTAGAAAACCGGTCGAATCGGGCATGAACCGACCGATTTTCGAATTCGGGTCAACAAACTCGATCGGATAAGACCGGTCAATGGTCTAATCGATCAATGGTCCAGCTGGTCAATGGACTAGACGGTCAACAGACCGGACCGATCAACGGACCGAACTGGTCAACGGTCAACGGATGCATGGTCAACAGCCACATAGACACAAGCAGCTAATGGGAGGCTGCCATATGTCTAGTCAATGGTCAGCGGACGCCCAGTCAGCATGCCATGCTGACATGAGCAGCCAATGGGAGACTGCGACGTGTCCGGTTAACCGGTCAACGGCTAACGCAGCGGTTGAGTAGGAATGCCATATCAGCAAAACCAACCAATCACAGTACGCCGCATGGTACGTTAGACACATCATTGTCTTCCTCCTCAGTCAATAGATAGAAAGGGAGAGAGAAGGGAAAGGCTAGTCCTCCAACGACCCATGAAAAGCTCCGGTGTGACGGCCAACAGCCGAGTCTAGGGCCGAGTCTTATGCCGGTGTCACGCCCCGACCCGGTTTGGTCAGATCCCCGTGAACAACCCGCCACTCTCCCGGTTTATTAAAGGGTTTCCCATTATTATAATCCGTAAAGAGTAAGGCGTCCTTTAAACCTGCACCATTTCCTGGAATAGCATAATCAAAACTGCATGAAATTTTAAACTTTACATACCTGTCTTACAGGCATCTTAGTTGATGGTCTTTCAAGGTAGGTTTTCCGGGATTTCCTGAAAGGGATATAAGGGAGGGGGTGAGTACGACTACTCAGTGAATGGGTTTTTAAAAGCTTTTGACTTTTAAGAAAAATATTTATATGTAGTGTGCCAGACTCCTTTGTTTTCAAAAATCCCTTCATTTAAAAATTCGGGTTTTTCCATTATTTCTTAGTTACCACGGTGTGTCATCACCCAACACACATCCTTCATCATGAAGGTTACACACATTCGCAAGTCAGTATCACTACTGAACCCACTAGTGGCTTCGGAGCGACTTTTCCTGCCACCCGGATAGAAGTACGACCACTTCTACCCTGGGAATGAGTGGATGTATGCGACATCCAACCCACAATCCTAAAATCACTTCTTCGTATCCGTATGAGGACAGAGACCTCATCCTGTCCCCACCTCAGTCTCATGCGCTTGGTGCTACTCTAGATTTCGCACAAACACCTGGAACGACGAACTGCCCTTATAGCCACCAGGTCGTCCAGTGCCCTTATAGCCACCTGGAACTTTTCCTGCCACCCGGATAGAAGTACGACCACTTCTACCCTGGGAATGAGTGGATGTATGCGACATCCAACCCACAATCCTAAAATCACTTCTTCGTGTCCGTATGAGGACAGAGACCTCATCCTGTCCCCACCTCAGTCTCATGCGCTTGGTGCTACTCTAGATTTCGCACAAACACCTGGAACGACGAACTGCCCTTATAGCCACCAGGTCGTCCAGTGCCCTTAGGACGCATCACTACCCCTCATGGGTGTCTTGATGATCCCGTACTCACAGTGCATGCACAAACAATGTTTTCTCATATTGCCATGTAGTCTATGGTGCCACTGGTCCAACGGCCCCGACTCTCAACTCAACCCACAGTTGTTTGTCTTGACTAGTCCGTCGACCTGTCATGTCGCACTGCTGGTAGTTAATTGAGCATGTCGGTCCTATCTTGATACCATGGCCAAACAATTCACTTATTAAGTTTTATGGCATATATATCATGTTCGTTTAGGAGCTCCTGCTCGTGTCAACTTGCCTTGAGCCCACTCTATGAGATTTTCAAAAAACTGGGCATTCTAGCCCCCAAGTTCCAAAATCAAGGCCCCCGGCCTATAAGAGCTATTCGAGCTCCCGTCAAGAAGGTCTCCCAAATAGTTTAAGCATTGGCACACAGTCAGGGGAGAACACTTCCGACAAAATAGGTTTTCACTGTCCATTATACCAACCGGTATAAGGACATCTCCATTCATAACCGATGAACGAGTTTTTAACTTCCTTCAAGGAAGTCTCATCATACCAACTGAGTATGATATACTTACAACCGATAAGTAGTTTTTTTCGCATAATTTTCACATCACTTTCTCTAAGTGGTGATGATTAAAATACCACTAAACAATGGGTTTTTATACCGAGGTACTTATCATCTCTTACCGGGTATGATATAAAATTTTCACTCACAACCGGTAAGTGGTTTTTATCTTTAAGTTGTGCTCATCATCCCAACCGGGTATGATTTTAGTAAACCCACTCACAACCGGTAAGTGGTTTATAAATTATAACGTGTGCTTATCATCCCAACTGAGTATGATGTTAGTAAACCCACTCACCCGTTAATGTAGTGAATTCCACTTGACCGGTTCTTTGTATTGACGCGAGCTCGTCCATGCTGGCGTTCCTGTTATTTCACGTTCCTACACGATATGAACATCCTTGTTCATTATTACCCGGCATAACAACCTTCATTCATTTTCAATGAATGAGAAAGTCAAACTTTCATTTATTTGCAATTAGGTCCCTAAAGTTATTTCTCTTTAACATTAAGTCCCAAATGCCAGTTTTTCCTCAAATTAAGTCTTGAAAATTCTAAAATTTATCATAGGACCTCAATTTATTCCATTTCACAAAAAGGGGTTTAATTTCCCAATTTTCCAATTTGGTCCCCCAACTTTTCCAAAATTACCATTTTGCCCTTCCTTTACAAAAATGGTAAATTTTGCCCCAAATATTTTAAAATTCCTCAATTGGTCCTCCAACATTATTTTCATGCTCAATTGACCCTCAATTTCATAAAATTTCATTTTGGTCCTTTGAATTTCGAAAATCCCCAAAATTTTCCCAATTCCAACTTCTTAACACAGTCGAATTTGATTTCATCAAATTGACCCATCAAACATTTGCAATTGTTGAAATTGAGTTTCTACATGTTCATACGATTCTATAGAAATGTGAATCGCAAGTTTTAACGTCGGGACGAGCTCAAACAGAGCTTCATCGGAAAATGAACTATAGAGAGAGAAAGCTTCGATTACTCACCGGTGAAGGCACGACAGTCCAAGCTTTCGATCTGAGCAGATAGCTCTCGTCTTGAGGTTCATCCTAGAATCAAGAATCACATCAATTGATGCGGAATTGGGTTAGAATTTTGTCATTGAAATTTGGTCGACTCTCTCTCTAGAACCGATCAAAAATTGTAAAGGGGAGCTGAATTGGCTTACCTTCCAGTCCTAATTCAGTTGTGTAAAGGTTGAGGAAGTGTTGGGAGGGCTTGGTTTGGCTGGAGGAGGGCTTGAAATGGCCGATTTCAGCTTGGCTGAAATAGGGCAGCTTCGGTCCGCTGGAGCTGCTTCACTATTCTATCATGCCGGCGCTTCTCCAACAATTCTCGGATTGACTGGAGTTTGCTATCAGATAGCTGTCTTCTCTCCGGTTCTAAAGAGCTCGACCTCTCCTTACGAGGTTAAGAAAAATGTTTAAGTGGATACTCTAGTTCGAGCTTCACCGGGAAATGAAGCAGTAGAGAAAGAGAGATGTGTTCAGGTATGAGGAGAATGAATGGCCATAACCTTTTTATATAGGTGTAAAACCGTGTATTAAATGGGAGAGATATATTACTAGTATTAATATTGTCATAAATTATTGGTATTAATTCCAATAATTTAATTTCGGTATTAAATTATTTATATTAATTCTAATAATTTAATTTAGGTATTAAATTATTGGTATTAATTACAATAATTAAATATATATTAATTTATGGCTATTTATGATAAGCCGATTCGCATAAAAATTTTTGACCGAAATTTCGGGCAAGCACGCTTAACTTTAAAGTTCTTATGAAATCTAGTTCGTCTGAACCAATTTGGTTTTTGTCTTTTAATTTATCTTAAGTTTCTTTTTCAAGGTTTAATGAACCCTTTGGATCACTCGGAAGTTGTAAATTTTCATATTGCTTGTTCCCAAATGTAAATCGGCTCAGTTTTCTTATTCGATTTGACCAGTTCTTTTCCCGCTTTTCCTTAACTCAAAAGTCCGGGGTTTACAACTCCCCCTCCGACCTTGGCCTCAGTGTGCATGAAGCTCTCCGAGCTTCATGACATACTGGACGACAAATGTTCCTTATGCTTTCTAGGTTGTCCAGTAGACCTTAGAAACACCACTACCCCATATCGGATGCCTCGATGGTTCTGTATCCTAGCATGCACAATCAACAATTTTATTATTTATGACCATCGTATTTGGTGCAACCAGCCCAATGGAACCGATAGCCTAGCTTCGACTCCGAACTACTAGCCCAATGGGTTCAACGACACGACTTCGGCTTAGCAGCTACTAACCCAACAAGTTTGTGTGCCCGACTACGACATAGTAGCTAATTCACACAATTATCCTATTATAAGAGTATTTTCAAGCACATAAGTCTTAATTTATATTTGGGTCTACGCCCCTGCCCATTGGCCTTAAGCCCACTCGAGAAGTACTAGCTCTATATCACATGATTCATGCTTTCATCAGGAGAGTCTTCAAAAATGTTTAAGCTTGTTCAATCAGTCAGGGGATAGTAGTCCTGGGAAACCATTTTCAATTCAGGCAAAATGTGCTCATCAACCCAATCGGACGTGATGCTAAACCCACTCACCTGGTATGCAATGACTCGTCCTTTGCCGGGCTGGCTTGTCAGTACTCTTGAGGCGTTCCACGGTTGTAGGTCGACATACTCCTCTTGTACCTACATTATTCCAGATGAGGAACATTAAGTCCTGGTTCATTGCATCATTTCTTGAATTTTACCCTCGTGGCACTTAGCTCTTGGTTAAATACAAACCTTGTGATTTTGTAAACTTTGTCAAAATTTCACAAGATTACGTCATTTGAATTGGTGAACAAATTTCTCTTTCCATTTATTCCTCCATTCTAGCCATTGTGTCAGAGTTCCTTTGCCATTGACATAATCTTCGACCTTATATTCCCTTCCCGACCACTGTGATTTGGATAGACCTACATTATAGGGCAAGTTCTCGTCCTAACTATACCTCAACAGCCCAAGCTCTTTATTGTCTCATCACTATTACCTTGTGGATTTCTCCTATCCTCTTTTTCATTTGGGTTACTTTAGGATTTTGAAGTCTATCAGGTCCCTCCTAGGATCTTCTCCTACTTTCCTCATCACCCGATTGTTTTGAAATCCTAGCTTCTGACTTGGCCAATGTCTCCACACAGGGAAATTCGTGTACTCAAATCCACTTGGGTCGCTTCCCCTTAGCTCGTATCGTCATCATATGATGTGATCCATAAAAAATGTTTGAGATTCCTTCCCTCTCGTTTTCCACTCACTTAATGTGAGGAGTATCTTATTTACTATTGATATTAATTCCTTATCCACTATTAAAGCTTTGGGTATTCAACTTGAATAGTCCATTTCCAAACTCCTTCCTTCCTTCGAGGACCTGAGATTTACATCTTTGCCCATTTATAGCTCCCTAGCTTACAGGCATCCTTTCTTTCTTATGATTAATGTCTACCCCAGACTTTTGTTTGCACATGGTCATGCATGGGTATATAACTCTCCCTTCGAGGAGTCTTACCCTTGTTGTCATTTGGGATTATGCATCCTCAACACCGTAGGATGGAATCTTTAAAAAATGTTTCCTCGTCAACATCCAACTCCAAATCTATAAACTCATGGAATTTGCATCCATTCTTAGCATTCGGTAAAATTTCCTAGTCATCATGATCATTTCCCAACGTTCAATAATTTCTCCTTCATTGCTCATTTATTTTTTACTTCTTTATTACTCCATTTTGAACTTTGTCCTTACAACTTCTCACCATTTATTCCATTACATGGTACTTATACTATGCTTCATTTCATGCTTTAAGCTTGTTTCTTCCAAGCACTTCTCCTTGGCCTTGTGAGTAATAACCTTAAGAGCCTCCACCTTCCCTTCCTTCATGTATTCACTTTGTGGAGTTTACCCTTATTAACTCCTCATACTTACTTACCGAGAGGAGGTTTATCTATTCCTACCATAAGTCTTTTATGGTTAAGTTCTTTTCATTTCTCCAGCTTTGTTCTCCCCACCCAACCACTCATCTTAGATGCTTGGTGACTAATTCTTGTACTCCTTTTGGTTAAAATCTCTTGAATGCTTCATGTCATTTTCATTTGGCACTACCCTTACCACACTCCATATCTTCGCTATATCATTTTGGGTGCATCATTCATGCCATTACTACCTTGGAAATTTAACCCTTTCTCTCCATGTCTTGGATGTGTCAAAAAAAATTTTATCCATTATTTTGCCATCATTCTTAATGGCATGATTAGACATTCAACCTCGAGGTGAAAATCACCTAGTGATCTCACCTCACATTTCCTTTTTTTTTGACGTTGTGCCCTTCATGACCATTTGGGTTTTGCTTATTTACTACTGGTCATTCTTGGTTCCAACTATCGGGTTCCCCGATCACTTCTCAACTTGTCTATCAACATACTCATGATTCTCCTTCATCATGTACTTCCTCATTTTTAGTGGCATTCTTACCTAAGGATTTCCATTTCTTGGTACATAATTACTTGTTTATGACCATTTCACTGTTATTCTCTCTTTACTCCTATTAGATCCTTTACGGTATACTTATTGGCTCCTTGGACTCATCTTGAGGAGTTCCTTTTGTTTGTCCCATTTTTTTTATTCTTGTTCTTCAAGGTAGAGACTTCCATATGTGAGATTATGCATCCCACCTTCTTATCACTTCTTAGAATATTTCCTTCCTTCATAATCTCACACCCCTTTTTTATATATTGGGGCGTCCCTCCATATCCCATCGTAACCATTTTGGGATTTTCCACTTGAAATGTATTTCCTAACCAATGAATCCCCATTATTGGGGTCTTATTTCGTATACTTCATACTATGCCATGTGACTCAAATTGAGTATTCTTGAGGTGGAGATGGGTCTTAACCAAACCTCTCTGATCCCTATGATTCTTTATCTTCCTTGCTCCATAGTTGGTTTGATTCGACTCCATTGTTGGGTACTCACTTCCCAGGTTCCTTTACTAGAATACACCCCATTCTACACTTTGGAAGATTCTCATAGATTTTCAACCTATATACAGTTTTATGACAACTTTTAATGTCTTCTTTCAGTTTACCCATTCCTTGTGTTTAACTTTCTTCCTTACAACCTTGGAAGTACACTTTCCTTTCCCTTGTACTCGAGCCTTACCTCCCCTTGTATTTCATTACAAGTTTAGTCGTTAAACTGAAGGTTTTGGATATTTTTCTCCCACGTCTTTATTTCTCGACTTTCTTGTCAAGAATACTCTTTTTTTTTTTATTTTCGATTATAGTATGATGTTATAAACTTTTGAAAGAAGATTTTATTTATCAACTCCAGTCACCATAAGGGTGGTTTATTACACAACTCAAGCAATTATGCAAATTTCTCACTAACTACCTGTCTAGCCTCACATGGCAACGGACTTAGAGTTTATTGCTTGTGAGTTGCGGGATTCCTAATTGTAAAGTGGGGGGGAGGTGTTGATGCCATCTTTTTAGGTGGGCATGGGACTCCATGATATTTCCCACACATCGCACATTTGTTCATGCTAGGTTCTTCATACTTCGATGAAGACGCATCCCTCTATGATTCCCTGAATTTTCCCCTTTGAGATATGGAAATATTTTACATTTCGAGTACTACCGCTTCATACTCATAGGCTTGTCGCATCCAATTCATTGGCTCTATATTAGTATGGATAGGTGATAGTTTGTGGAAGACCCTCACATAGCCGACCTAGACTTCCTAGAAGTTCTTCTCCGCTTCTTCTTGGACCTGGGCCAATCCTGGCTTCTGGGTTTTGTTGGAGATGTCTCATCTTCCACCAAGATCTAGGGTGTTCTCTTTTTGGAGTTTTTCCTACAAGTGCAATATTCCATATAAGTTTAATATTTTCGGAATGTAAGTTTCATGAAGTAATTATTTTCGGTATTGTTTCAAAATATTTTTCCCAATACATCCTAATTTTTTAAAATAGTTTATTTCCCCAAACTCAAGTTCAAAACCTTGGGGCTCTAATACCGCTGCAATTGTCATGTCCTAACCTGGTTTGGTTGGAATCCCTGATCAACCCGTCACTCCTTCCAAAACGAAATAACGACCATGGTGGTACTGACATGAGTCAGGCGTAAACTAAAAATAATTTTAAAGTTTTTATGAAAGTACGTTTTTCTAGTAGACATACCGGAATATAATTATAGCACATTGCTTACTAGGGGATGTACTCTTCGTCTGTGATCCTCTTCATATTTTCCCTGAAAGGTTTAAGGGAGAGCATGGTGAGTTTGACAACTTTGTGAGTGGACAAGAAGGTAATTATTTAAAATATCATTCTTATCATGACATTCTCATGTAGGGGTTTTCACAATCAAGTACACGCACTTTATCATCAAAGGGATCATAAATTCGCAAAACTGTCTCTGACGGTTCCACTTGTGGTTCGGAGTGACTTTACCAACCATCCCCGTAGATGATCACACCTTCTACCAAAAGTCTGAGAGAGCTCCACAGCCTAGCCCATCCCCCATACTTAATTCGAGCTCCACAACCCATCCCCATACTTGAATGGCTTAGTTAGGACAGAGGCCTCGGTTTTTGGAACTTGGGGCTAATATGCCCGATTTTGAAAATCTCGTACAGTGGGCCCAATGCCAGTTGGCACAAGCAGGAGCTCGTAAACAAACATGAGTTTAAACCATAAAAACTTTAAATAAATGATATGTTTGGCCATGGTACCAAAACATGACCGACATACTCGATGGATTAGCGACAGTGCGACAAGATAGGTCGACGGACCAGTCAAGACAAACAGCTAGAAATATAGTAACTAATAGGAATGATTTAAAAATTTTTGGAATGGCTCTCAAGAAAGGAACCAAGAGAACTAGAGCTACAGTCTCCAACACTGCCTAACCACCCCTACTTGTGGAAACTCCGAGAGGAGCCCAAACAACCCTCCTGGACTTAGCATGGAACACCAAAGGTTGTAGGAAGAGTTCACCCATGTATTTGGGCAACCTAACCTCGTCCCTGAGGTAGGCACCAATTCTCGAGTTGAACCAGAGGAAGTGCAATCTCATCATCCTCCTGTTAACCATCCCCCTCCAGTAGACATCCCTAGAAATCTCAAGACTCTCCATCAACTGGGGTGTAAACCTTTCCATAGAGAGAAAGATGTTGGAGCCTCCATGGATTGGTTGGCAAACATTAAGAAGCTGATGGGGATCGTCAGGATACCACCAGAGGACATGGTGATCTTGATAGAATTCTTCCTAGAAGGAAGTGCTAAACGGTGGTGGGACAATGTCCGAAACTTGCATACCTCCACCCCCACCTGGGAGCAATTTGAGGAGAGGTATGTGGTGGAGTACCTGGCTCCTCATTTAATTAATGAGAAGAAGCAAGAGTTCATCTTACTTCGGCAAGGGCTTAACTACATATCGAAGTACGAAACGAAATTAAACGAGTTAAGACCCTTTGCTCCTGACTTAGCTGGGACAGTAGATATATGCTAGCAGTTCATGGATGGTCTCAATATGGACATACGAGACCGTATGGGAGTACTAGGACGCCCTATGGACCTGGCGGCAGTAATCAGTATGGCTCATGAGTGTGAGCGACTGGTGAGAGATCCTTCATCATAGGAGGTGAGAGATCCTTCATCATAGGAGGTGAGAGATCCTTCAACTCAAGGAATACTTGATTCCAAGTGTACCCCTAGAACTTACTCCACTAGAAAAAAGCCTTAACATCCTCACACCCTTAGGAGAAGGGTTAAATAGGAATAAGCAATTAAAAGGATGAGAGATAAAGATTGAAGGAATCAAACTTGAATCGGATTTGATTCCATTACCCTTGAAGGAGGTAGAAGTAATCCTTAGGATGGACTGGTTAAGAAACCATCAAGACAAGATGGACTATGGAAAGAAGACAGAGACCTTCCACACTCCCAAGACAAGTGGACTAGAGTTCCAAGGAGACCAAAGGAAGGGCGAAGTAGAGATGGTGTCCCATATGAAAGCCCAAAAATGATACAGAAAGGTTGTACGACCTTTCTGGCTTTGGTCAACCAAGAAAAGTCTGAAGAGAAGAAAATTGAAGACATTCTAGTGGTTAAACACTATCCAGAAGTATTTCCAGAAGAACCACTCGAGCTACCTCCAAGTCGGCAAGTGGAATTTACCATAGCGATTATCCCAAGAACCAACCCCATATCCCAAGCTCCTTATCGCATGGCTCCAGCGGAACTGAAGGATATGAAGGAGCAATTGGATGAATTATTGGAGAAGGATTTTATATGTCCTAGCAAGTCTCCATGGGGTGCACCCGTCCTATTAGTAAAGAAAAATGATGAAAGTATGAGACTATTCATAGACTATACGAAGTTGAATTAGGTCACCATCAAGAACAGATACCCACTTCCACGGATTGATGACCTATTTAACCAATTAAAAGGAGCAGCTTACCTCTCTAAAATAGACCTTCGATCAGACTATCACCAACTTAGGATCTGAAAGGAGGACATTCCCAAGATGACATTCCGATCCCGATATGGACATTACGAGTTTACAGTGATGTCGTTCGGATTAACGAATGCCCCTGCAGCCTTCATGGATTTGATGAACCATGTATTCCAATCGATCTTGGAGAGGTTCGTGATAGTATTCATAGATGACATTCTTATATACTCACCTTGGAGCATGAAGAACATTTAGCAATCACCTTGGAGATATTGAAGGAAAATCACTTATATGCAAAATTCTCCAAGTGTGATTTCTGGCTGCAAGAGGTAGGATTCTTAGGATATATAGTGTCCAAGGATGGAGTTAAAGTATATCCAACCAAGGTGGAAGCCATATCAGATTGGAAAGCACCAAAAAATCCCTCAGAGATACGGAGTTTCTTAGATCTGGCAGGATACTACAAACGGTTCGTGCAAGACTTTTCTAAGATATCGGCTCCTTTGACTCGACTCACAAGGAAAGGAGTTGAGTATAAGTGGGAGGAAAGCTGTGAGAAGTCTTTCTTAGAGTTGAAGACTCGATTGACAACCGCACTGGTACTCTCCCTGCCTGACCCTAATGCCGGAGTGTACACTGTCTATAGTGATGCATCCAGACAAGGACTCGGATGTGTACTGATGCAACAAGGGAAGGTCATTGCTTATGCCTCGTGACAACTTAAGGTACATGAGAGGAACTACCCAACCCATGATCTAGAATTAGCTGCGATAGTGTTTTCCTTGAAGATTTGGCGACACTACCTCTACGGGGTTAAGTGTAGGATATACACTGATCACAAGAGTCTTAAGTATTTCCTGACTTAGAAAGAGTTAAATCTCCACCAGAGGAGATGGTTGGAATTGGTGAAGGATTACAATCTTGTGATAGGATAACACCCTAGAAAGGTGAATGTGGTGGCAGATGCCTTAAGTCACAAATATCAGACTGAGGTGACACAAATAAAGATGAGCTACATACCCATGTTACAACAATTGGGAAGGATGGAGGTGGATCTAAGAATAGACAAGTAGGAGAAGTGCTTGTTGGCCAGTGTGGTGGTAAGGCCTAGTCTAATCGAGCAAATTAAGGCTCAACAAAAGGTTGATAAAGAACTTCAACCTTATTTGGATCCGGTTAATAGAGAAACGAAACTGGACTACGACCTGCGAGGAGATGGAGTGCTAACATACAAGGGTAGGGTTTGTGTGCCTAAAGATAAGAAGTTGAGGAGGTTAATCCTGGAAGAGGCACACGATTCGGTATATATAATGCATCCGGGCATTTCTAAGATGTACCACACCCTCAAAGGATATTGGTGGAAAGGAATGAAGAGAGAAATTGTAGAATATGTAGTCCGATGCTTGTTCTATCAACAGATTAAAGTCTAGCATCAGAAACCATAAGGACTGCTGCAACCCTTACCAATCTTGGGATGGAAATGAGAGCACATCACTATGGACTTTGTCACGAGATTACTTATGACAAGAAAAGGACGAGATGCAATCTAGGTCATAGTGGACCGATTAACCAAGTCCGCCCATTTTCTACCTATAAGAGTGATAGTTTCAGTCAAACAACGGACCATCCTATATATGAGGGGGATAGTAAGACTCTATGGTGTCCTGGTGAGTACAGTATCAGATAGAGAGCCTAGGTTCACTTCAAGGTTTTAGCCAAGCTTACAAAGTGCTATGGGAACCAAGCTCCACATGAGCATGATGTTTCATCCTTAGACCAATGGATAGTCTGAGCAAACTATTCAGACCTTGGAGGATATGTTGAGGGCATGCATACTCATCATGGATAAACGTTGGATGGAATACTTGTACCTAATAAAATTTGCTTACTATAATAGTTATCAGGCTAGTATTCAGATGGCTCCTTATGAAGCCCTTTATGGACGACCATGCCGTACGAGGGAAAGGAAGCTAGAAAGGCCAGAGCTAATCGAAGATGCTATAGAAAAGATAAAGTTAATCAGGAGTTGCCTTAAGGCCGCTCAGTACATGCAAAAGAGTTATACTGACCATAGGAGGAAGGATTTGGAATTTGAGGTGGGAGACCAACTATTTCTAAAGGTCTCCCCATGGAGGGGAATACTCTAGTTTCAACAAAGGGGAAAGTTGAAACCGAGGTATATCGCTCCATATCCCATTATTCAAAGGACAGGACCGGTGGCCTATAGATTGGAATTACCTCAAGACTTGTAGAGAATACACAATGTATTCCATATCTCTATGCTTTGGAAGTATCAGCTTGATCCTAGCCATGTATTGGATCGACCTCCACCAGAGCTAGAAGAGAACTTAACCTATTAGACAGAACCGGTATGAATCATCCACCAAAGGGACAAGAACTTAAGGAATAAGAAGATTTCTATGGTCAAAGTTCTGTGGCAAAATGGACTCGTGCAGGAAGAGACATGGGAAACTGAAAGTGTAATGAGGGATACTTACCCTCAATTATTTGACATGTAATTATTTTGGGGACAAAACTTGTAAAAGGAGGGGAGAGTTGTAAACCCCATACTTCGATAATAAGAAAAACTGGGGAAAGAACCGATTATTTCCAAAGAGAAAACTGAGTCGGTTCATAAGCCGAAACCGATAGATAAAGGGCAGACCGAAACATTTATGGATTTTGAGGGATCAAAGGAGTCACAAAAATCATGAAAAAGTACTTTAGGATAAATTGGCGGTGAAAACCAAACCGGTTCAGGTGAACCGGACCATAACCAAATTGAATCGGTTTGAATAGGTTTGAACCACTAGTAATCTGATTTCTAAATTCATTTTTCTAGGTGGCTTAGAAAATTCAAATTGGAGAATTGAGGCAACTATTTGATAGAGAATGAATTTAGAAGAATTTAAAAAATTTTAATTTTGAAAAACTCGGTCGAATCGGACCCGAACGGGCCGGTTTAAGCTTTGAACCTGGATCGGAACAGTGTCATCTTCCTTCAGATGACAACACTGTTCACTTGCCGGAAAATTGAGCATCACCGATGAAGATGAAAAGTTTCCAGCAAGGGAGTTTCAGGCATTGAATGACCACCATTAATGTGCCAATCAAACGACCAAGAAGTCCCTGAGCTTCCTATATAAAGAGCCCCTTCTCATTCATCCTCATCACACCTGAAAACTCCACTCTGTCCCTACTGCTCCATTTTTCGATGAAGCACGAACCAGAGCTCTAACTTGGCCATTTTTCTAAGCCAAAGAATATGTGGTAGGGTTCTTTGGATTCGGGGAGAAGTCAACTACATGCATGTAGTCTCCATTTGCTCTCAGGATTGTCGAAGAAATGTCGGCGTGATAAAATAGTGAAGTAGCTCCGGCAGACCGAAGCTGCGCTGTTTTGGCCAAACTGAAAATGGCTAATTTGAGCCCTCCTCAAGCCAAACCAAGCCCTCCTAATACCTCCACAACCCTCATACAACTGAATTAGTGCGGAAAGGTAAGCCAATTTGGCTCCCCTTTGTAAATTCTGATCGGTTCTAAAGAGAAAACCCAGAGATCTCTACTGACCAAATTCTCTCTCAATTCAACATGAATTGAAGAAATTATTGTTTCTAGGAAGAACCTCAAGACAAGAGCTATCTACCCAGATTGAAAGCTTGGACCGCCGAGCACTTGACGGTAAGCTTTCGAAGCTTTCTCTCTTTACATTTAGTTTTTCAGCGATACTCCATTTGAGCTCGTTCTGGCGTCAAATCATGCGATTCAAAGTGCAATTGAATCATATGGAGGTATAGGAACTCAAATATAACTTCAATTTCAACAATTAAACTCATTTGATTGGTCAATTTGATGAAATTAAATTTGACTAAGTTGGAAGGTTGAAATTGGGGGAAATTTTGGGGATTTAAAAAATTATAGGGACTAAAGTGCAATTTCATAAAATTGAGGCCAATTGGGCATGATAAAGATGTTGGAGGACCAATTGGTCAATTTTGGAACTTTTGGGGTGAAACATACCATTTTTGTAAAGTGTGGGTAAAATGATAATTTTGGAAACGTTGGGGACCAAATTGGAAATTTGGGAAACATGAATCCCTTTTTGTAATTTTGAATAAATTAAGGTCCCAAAGTGAATTTTAGAAGTTTCAGGACTTGATTTGGGAAAAAATCGGCATTAGGGACCTAAAGTTAAAGAAAAAGAACTTTAAGGACTTAATTACAATTAATTAAAAAGTTTGAGTATTTCATCCATTCATGATGAATGAAGGCTATTATGCCTATGGATAATGAACAAAGATGTTCATATCGTGTAGGAACATGAAGTACCGGGAATGCTAGCAAGGACAAGCTCGCGTGAAGACAAAGAATAGGATTAGAGGAAATCACTGCATTATCGAGTGAGTGAGATTTTTATATAATACCCGGTTGGGATGATAAGCACATCGGAAATGAAAACCCACTACTAAGTGGAATTTAAACATTACACCTGAATAGAGTGATGTGGAAATTACTCGGAAAAACTACTTGCCAATTGTAAGTAGATCATACCCGGTTGGTACGATGAACATCCTAGAAGAAAGTAGAAAACCCGTTTATCGATTATGAGCGGAGATGTCCTCACACCTGATTGGTGTGATGGATGACTAAAAGAATATTTTATCGGATGTTCTCTCCCCTTACTGTGCGCCTCTGCTTAAACTTTTTGGGAGACCTTCTTGACGGGAGCTCGAATGGCTCAGTTAGGCCGGAGGCCTCGATTTTTGGAACTTGGGGCTAATATTCTCGATTTTGAAAATCTCGTACAATGGGCCGAAGGCCAGTTAGCATGAGTAAGAGCTTGTAAACAAACATGAGTTTAAGCCATAAAACTTTAAATGAATGATATGTTTGGCCATGGTACCAATATAGGACAGACATACTTGATGGACTAGCGGCAGTGCGATAAGACAGGTCGATGAACTAGTCGAGACAAACAGCTGCAGGTCAAGTTGGGGGTCGGGACTGTTGGACCTGTGGCACCACATATTAAATGGCTTATGTGAAAAACTGTTTTTTTGTGCATGCACTAAGGTACGAGACCTCTAAGACATCCAAGAGGGGTAGTGATGTGTCCTAGAGGCTACTAGACGACATGGTGGAGATAAGGGTAGATTGTCGTGCTAGTAGTAAGGGAAGCTCAACGTATCTTCATGCGCATGAGATCGGGGTGGGGTTGGGATGAGGTCTCTATCCTCATACGGACACAAAGTTTTCTTTTACAGGATTGAGGGTCAGATGTTATGTATCTCCACTCATTCTTAGGGTAGAAGTGGACGTGCTTCTATCTTGGTGGCCGGTAAAGTCGCTCCGACGCCACATGTGGGTGCAGTGGAGGTGCTACCCTACGAATGTGTGTTCCCTTCACGATAAAGGGCGTGTGTTGGTTGATAAACACCCCAATTGTAATTAAGGATGAGAAATGGTTATGAAAACCCAAATTTAAGGATGAAATGTTTTAAAGGAAAATAAGGAGTCTGACACAATCCAATTCAAACTATTTTTTGAAAAACCATATTTTTAACACTCATTCACTGAGTCATTGAACTCACCCCCTCCATTATACCCCTTTTCAGGTAAACCCAAGAAAAGCCTATCTAAAGACCATCGATTAACCACACATGTAAGACAAGTATGATAAGTTTAAATTTCATGTAGTTTTGATTTATGTTATTCCATGAAAGGTACATGTTTAAAGGATTCCTTACTCCTCACAGTTGAAAAGAAGGGAAAACCCTTAATAAACTGAGGGAGTGGTGGGTTGATCACGGGGATCTGACCAAACCGACTCGGGATGTGGCAGTAGTAGTCTAATATTACCTCGAAGAGGTAAAATTTATTAAGATGTTTTGTTTACTTTATTATGGAAAACATGCATGTTTATACGCCTTTACCTTTCTTGGCCTAGCTTGGTAAGGATCCCATTCTAGTACGGGAAAGGGTGGCAGGTTGTTCACAGGAATCTGACAAGCTGGGTTGGGGTGTGGCACATAGAGTTGAGCTCTACCTTCCCTAACCTCAACTTCTTGTGATGCTCGATTAGCGGTGATCGAACCTCAGTGGTGCCAACCATGGGGTTTGGGTTCCTTATTGTAAACCTTGCTTCTTTAGGATAAGAAAATCGGGGAAAAAATCAGTTAACCCAGGTGAGAAAATCGAGCCGGTTCCCAAACCCCAATGGTTAAAGAAAGGGTAAATTGAGAAATTGATAAATCCTGAGTGATCTAAGGAGTCACAAAAGTCATGAGAAAAGACTTTAGGATGAATTGGAAGTGAAAAACAAACCAGTTCAAGTGAACTAGACCTGAACCGAATTGAACGGGTTTGAACCAATATTTAACCTATTTCTAAATTCATTTTTCTAGGTGGCTTAGAAAATTCAAATTTGAGAATTGAGGCCACCATTTGATAGATAATGAATTTAGATAAATTTAAAATTTTATAATTTTGAAAAACTTAGTTGAATCTGGCATGAACCAACCGGTTTATGTGTCCAACCTAGTTCGGACTGGTCTGGTCCGGTTCAAAATAGTGTTGTCTTCTTCCTTGAGATGACAACACTATTTACTAGTTAGAAAATTGAGCAGTGTGGACGAAGATGAAAATTTTTCGGCCAGCAAATTTCAGGCAATGAATGACCACCATAAAGGCACCAATCAGACGTCCAAGTAGTCTCCAAGCTTCTTATATAAAGAGCTACTCTTCATTCATCCTCCTCACACCAAAAAACTTCTCTCTCTCTCTACTGCTTTATTTTCCAGTGAAGCTCAAACCAGAGCTATGACTTGGACATTTTTCTAAGTCAAACAAGGCGAGGTCAAGTTCTTTAGATTCGGGGAGAAGTCAGCTACCCGACGGTAGTCTCCATTTGCTACGAAGGTCGCCAGAGAAACGCCAACGCGATCGAATAGTGAAGCGCTGCCGGACCAAAGATACCCTATTTTGACCGAGCTAAAATCGGCCAATTCGAGCCCTTCTCAGGCCAAACCAAGCTCCCTTAACACTTCCATAGCCCTCATACAATTGAATTAGAGCTGAAAGGTCCCAAAGTGAATTTTATAAGCTTTAGGACTCAATTTGGGGAAAATTTGGAATTAGGGACTTAAAATTAAAGAAAAATAACTTTAGAAACCTAATTAAAAATAATTGAAAAGTTTGGATATTTTATTCATTCGTGATGAATGAGGGCTATTAGGCCAAAGGATAATGAACAAGGATGTTCGTATCGTGTAGGAACACGAAGTACTGGGAACACCAGCCAAGACAAGCTCGTGTTGAGGCAAAAAGCTAGTTAAGAGGAATTCACTACATTAATGTGTGAGTGGGAATTTTCACATCATACCCGGTTGGGATGATGAGTACCTCGGTAATAAAAACCTGCTACTATGTGGGTTTTTAATATCACATATAGATGGGGTGATGTGAGAAAATACACGGAAAAACTACTTACCGGTTGTAAATAGATCAAACCCGGTTGGTATGATGAACTTACTAGAAGGAAGTAGAAAACTCGTTCATTGGTTATGAGCGGAGATGTTCTCACACCCGGTTGGTGTGATGGACAGCTAAAAAATTAATTTTGTAAGAAGTGCTCTCCCTTGATTGCGTGCCACTACTTAAACTTTTTGGGAGACCTTCTTGATGGGAGCTCAAATAGATCAAATAGGCCAAAGGCCTCGGTTTTGGAACTTGGAGGCTAAAATGCCCGATTTTAAAAATCTCGTGCGGTGGGCCCAAGGCTTGTTGATACAAGTAGGAGCTCATAAAAAAGCATGATATTAAGGCTTGAAAACTTTAATGAATGTTGTGTTTGGCCATGGTACCAAGACAAGATCGACATACTCGATGGACTAGAGTACCAAGACAAGTCAACGGACCAGTCGAGACAAACAGCTGCAGGTCGAGTTGAGGATCGGGGTCGTTGGACCAATGACACCAAAGATTAAATGGCTTATGAGGAAAACTATTGTTTTATGCATGCATTGAGTTTCGGGACCATCAAGATGCCCTAGAGGGGTAGTGATGTCCTACGGACTACTGGATGGCATGATGGAGATAAGGGCAATTTATTGTGCCTATAGTCAGGGAAGCTCGACGTAGCTTCATGCGCATGAGACCGGGGTGGGGTCGGGATGAGGTATTTGTCCTTATACACACATGTAGTTTCTTTATGGGATTGAGGGTCGGATGTCGCGTACATCCACTCATTCTCAGGGTAAAAGTGGATGGGATTCTATATAGGTGGCCGGTAAAGTTGCTCTAACGCCAGAAGTGGGTGCAGTGGACGGGTTGCCCTGCGAATATGTGATCCCTTCATGATGAAGGGCATGTGTTGATTGTTAAACACACCAACTGTGATTAATGAGGAAATGATGGTGTTGAAAATCTAGAAATTGAGGAAATGGTTTTAAGAAAATAAGGAGACTGGCACACTTCAACTCAAACTATTTTTCTGAAAATCAAGTTTTAAACACCCATTCACTGAGTTGTCGAACTCATACCCCTCTCTTATACCCCTTTCAGGTAACCAAGGGAAAAGCCTACCTAAAGACCTCTAGTTAGCTACACGTGCAAGATAGGTATGAAAGTTTAAAATTTCATGCAGTTTTTTATTAATATTATTCCATGAAAGGTACATGTTTAAAGGATGCCTTACTCCTCGCAGTTTAAAGAAGGGGAAAATACTTAATAAAATGGGAGAGTGGCGGGTTGCTCACGAGGATCCGACCAAACTGGGTCAAGGCATGACCACTTGAGTGGTATGAGAGCTTGTTTCCTTGAATACATTATTAAGACTAGATAACAAAGTAACTGATAGGAATAATTTTAAAAATTTTAGATGGGCCCAAGAAAAGTAGCCAAACGACCCACACTACCTTAGCCACCTTGGAAGAAAGGGAGAACTCCATCCTAAGGGAGGAAATGGACTAGGAGTATAGAAGGACCCTTGGAGTAACCTCGAGTCAAAGAGGACTCAATAGGAAAGCCTCTAAGGTGTTCAAGCTCATGGACGACAAGGCATCAAACTATTAGTAATCCCTTAGAAAGGCCCTAATATGCTCAAATTATAGGAGGAACCATAAAGGTCCACGCAAAGAGATAACTTGTTATAGATGTGGGCAATGAGAACACTACATTAAAAGATGCCTGACAGTTTAGAGGACAAGACTCGAGAGGATCTTATATGAGTGTAGGAGTGTGGGACACATAGCAAAGAATTGTCCCACACTGCAAGGAATCCAAGCGATACCTTCCAATAAGGACACCTCCATCCCTACAGAAGCCTGAAAGGATAACATTACAAGAACCACAATTGCTGCTAGAGAACCTAATCTCACCCAGGAAGAAGCCCGACTAGACCATAGCTTAGTATTAAGTATTCCCCAAACAGTCATTGTAACAATCTCCCTCAATGGATGTTAAAACCCCAAAATTGAATTCTTACTTCGATGAACAAAATTCTGAGTTCATAAAAATTTCTCTTTCCCTTAATAATACAATTGTATGCCTCAATTACTCGAGGAATGATCATGGAAAGAAGATCATGGGTAAGACCTCAAGAAAACCCAGAAATAGAAGAATATAAATAAAGGGGAATTTTCTCTTAAGGAGCACTATAAGCCACATAGGAGTAAAGAAGAAAACACCTCTTCCATAGAAAGGAGGGTTGTAGACATAGTAAGGTATGATCTACTTTGGAAAAAAAAACAAAGGAGCCAAGTAGGGTTGTAGATTAACCTGGTGAGGAAGGGAGAGGTGGAAAGGTCAGAATAGTGGAAAGGAAGGATACGAAAATCCTTGAAGAAATCAATGGTCAAAAATGAATTGATGACCACACTTAAGCCATAAGGAGGATTTAGTAAGTCCTGCATAAAGAGGACTTAGAGCAAATAGTGCCTGAACCTTTCCCAAGGAAGGAGACCCTAGGAAGGCATACAAGTTCCAACTAAGAAGTAATGGAACAAGTGACTAAGGATGAGGAGATGAAGTACACGCCGAGGTGAAAAAACCAAGGGAAGCATACTAAGAGGACCTAAGGAGAAAGTTAAACCCAAGGAACGGGTAAGTAGGAAATATCATCAAAGGATGTAGTGACAAGTAAGAATGTGTGGACTACCCACAATAAGGAAATAAAGGAAATAACATCTGAAAAACCTTGGAGAAGTAAGCCCTTCAATTCGAAAGTGGGTAAGGGAAAAAAAACCAATGATATCAAGACTGGTCGTTGCCCAAACTTGCTTAATAGAGCCTAAGGAGTGGATGGCTGGATATAAAATAGAGTGTTAGGAACCAATCTATTTGTAGGAGCTCCTTGAAGATAGGATAAGGAAAAAAAGGAAATGGAGGACAGTGAAGGATAAAGAGTGGGCAACAATATCGATCTTAGAAGAGTGTAAGAAAGGAAAGAAGGAAAAGTCTACAAGAAGCGATAAAGTGGTTGAACCAGGACGAAAATCCTTAGGTAGAAGGATAAAAGTAGGAAGTGAGACCTTAAAAAGGGATGTTTCAAAGCTAAGGAACCACCAAATGGATCCTATGAGGCTTAACCCGACATAAAGAACCTCAAAAAGAACTATAAGTGGTTAAGAGTAAATTAGGATGGCCAGGTGTTACTTGATTTGGAAGAGCAAAGAAGCCAATTAGAGATTTTTAACAAACCTAGAAAAAGGAAGCAACTAGTAGCAATAAGAATGTCAAGGAGAATAAACGAGACCCTAAGAAGGGCTAGAAAGTAGTGGAGACTACACTCTAAAGAAGGGTAATAGAGTGGGCATAGTGTTGAGTGCATGAAATAAGACTTGATGATTGGAGATACCTTGGGTAGGAAAGTAGAAGGGGAACTGGGAAATTATAGTCGGCAAATGATTAAGGTGGGCAAAAAGCCCTAATTCAAAAGGGTGTAAGAATGAGAAGGAAGGAAACCTTCAAGGAGTAGTAAGAAATACGAACATACAACACCTAAGGGGGAAATCTCTACTTTGAAGGACATAGTGAGGAATGAAAATCGTTAAAAGGAGAACTCCCCCAAACAACAAAATCGTGAAATGGTCACAAGTAAATAAGAGTGAGTTTAGGGAAAAGGAAAATTCTTGAGTAAAGGATGTCACTAGGAATGAAAAAAAAAAGACATAAGAAGGGAAGAATCTCATCGTGTCGGTAAGTCATCGGGAAATCCGCACATGAAAGACCCAACAAGGAAGTTGGGAAAGGACGAATGGGTAAGGAAATCCAATGATTGTAGGACATTTTGTCAAGGCATGAAGGATGATTGGATAACGGTAAAAGTAGTTGAGGGATATTACCCAATGAAAAGAGGGATAAAGTTATTCAATCCTTGAAAAGGTGGAAAGTTGGAAACAACCCTAAAGGAGGTGTCATAGAAGTCTAATGGACAGAGATAGGTCCTGGAATATGTCATGTCATAAGGGACATGTAAGCACCAACAATCTCGAGTAAAATGTGACTCGAGTAAGAAAGAGTCAGTTAGTAAGCATGATAAGGTCAAACATAATTTTGACCAAAGTTGTAATCAAGGACATATGAAGGAAGGGTCAATATATGACGAAGGGGTAATAACATTGAAACCTATGAAAAAAAGTACGTAATGCTCGAAAGAACACCGAGCCAAGGGTTTCAACGATGAAGAGAATAACTAGACAAAGAAACGATTGGGCATCTTGGAACTCCCAATCATGAAATTTTGAGTAAGAACCTCAAGGGGAAGAATCTTGCCCCAAGTAAAGGGAGATGTGAATCTAGGGATAAACCTTTGGATTTGCGGGCTAGATATACTAGTTATGATAAACTCCATGGAAGGAGTAAACAATGAAAAGGAAAAGAAATTCTTTAAGCGCGTGACATAAAGTGGGCTAAGTGAAAGAACGACCAAAGTATTAACATGTCCAAGTTGACATTAAGGGAAGTTTATCCCGGAGTGAAAAATGTTGATTAAGTTTTGGGGACAAAACTCCTAAAAAGAAGGGAGAGTTGTAAACCCTTTCCTTTAGGATAAGAAAATTGAGGGAAAAATCGGTCAACCCGGGTAAGAAAATCGAACCAGTTCCCAAACTTGAACCGTTAGAGAAAGGGTAAACTGCGAAAATTATCAATCTTAAGTGACCTAACGAGTCACAAAAGTCATGAGAAAGGACTTTAGGATGAATTGGAAGTGAAAACCAAACTAGTTCAGGTGAATTGGACCTGAACCAGATTCAACCACTATTGAACAGATTTCTAAGTTCATTTTTCTAGGTGGCTTAGAAAATTCAAATTTGAGAATTGAGGCCACCATTTGATAGAGAATGAATTTAGATGAATTTATAAATTTTTAATTTTGAAAAACTCGGTTGAATCGGGCCTGAATCGACTGGTTTAAACATCGAACCTGGATCGGACCGGTGTGGTTTGGTACGGAAGATTGTCGTCTTCTTCCTTTAGATGACAACAGTATTCACTCGTTGGAAAATCGAGCAACACCGACGAAGATGAAAATTCTTCGGCCAGGGAGTTTCAAGCCATAAATGACCACCATAAAGGGAGCAATGGGATGGCCAAGAAGTTCACGAGCTTCCTATTTAAAGAGCTCCTCCTCATTTATCCTCCTCACAAATGAAAACTCCCCTCTCTCTCTACTGCTCTATTTTTGGTGAAGCTCGAACCAGAGCTCCGACTTGGGCATTTTTTTGAGCCAAACAAGATGAGGTCAGTTTCTTTAGATTTGGGGAGAAGTTAGCTACCTGATGGTAGTTTCCATTTGCTCCGAGGGTCACCGGAGAATAGCCGACGTGATCAAACAATGAAGCAGCTTTGGTGGATCGATGCTTCCCTGTTTCAGACGAGCTAAAAATGCCAATTTGAGCTCTTCTCAGGCAAAACCAAGCTCTCTCAACACTTCCACAACCCTCACACAACTGAATTAGAGCCGAAAGGTAAGCCAATTTGTCTCCCCTCTATAATTTCCAATGAGTGCTAGAGAGAACCTTCACTTACCAAATTCTCCATCAATTCGACATCAATTGATGTGATTCTTGATCTTAGGAGGAACCTTAGGATGAGAGCTGTCTGGCCAGATCGAAAGCTCAAACTGTCGCACCCCCGACAGTAAGCTTTCGAAGCTTTCCATATTTAAGTCTAGTATTCCTGTGAAACTCTATTTGAGCTCATTCCGGCATCGAATCATGTGATTCAAAGTGCAATTGAATCGCATGGAAGTGTAGGCACTCAAATCCACCTTCAATTTCAACAATAAACTTCGATTTATCTGACAATTTGATGAAATCAAATTTGGTCAGGTTGGAAGGTTGAAATTGGGGGAAATTTTGGGGATTTCAAAAATTTGAGGGACTAAAGTGCAATTTCCCAAAACTGAGGGCCAATTGGGCATGGAAAAGATGTTGGAGAACCAATTTGTCAATATTTTGAATATTTGGGGTTAAATTTACCATTTTTGTAAAGTAGGGACAAAATGGTAATTTTAGAAAAGTTGGAGACCAAATTGGGAATTTGGGAAACTTGAACCCCTTTTCGTGATTTTGAATAAATTGAGGTCCCAAAGTGAATTTTAAAAGCTTCGGGACTCAATTTGGGGAAAAATTGGCAATAGGGACCTAAGGTTAAAGAAAAAAACTTTAGGGACCTAATTGCAAATAATTGAAAAGTTTGGGTATTTTATTCATTAATGATGAATGAAGGCTATTTGGCCAAAGGATAATGAACAAGGATGTTTGTATCGTGTAGGAACACGAAGTATCGGGAACGCCAACCAAGACAAGCTCACGTGGAGGCAAAAAATTGGTTAAGAGGAATTCACTACATTAACGTGTGAGTGGGAATTTTCACATTATATCCGATTGGGATGATGAGCACCTCGGTAATAAAAACCCGCTAGTATATGGGATTTTAATATCACACCTAGATGGGGTGATGTGAGAAAACACATGGAAAAACTACTTACCGGTTGTAAGGAGATAATACCCGGTTGGTATGATAAACTTTTTGGAAGGAAGTAGAAAACCTGTTCATCGGTTATGAGCGGAGATGTTCTCACATATGGTTGGTGTGATGGACAGCTGAAAAATTAATTTTATCAGAAGTTCTCTACCCTGATAGTGTGCCACTACTTAAAATTTTTGGGAGAGCTTCTTGACAGGAACTCGAATAGCTCAGATAGGCTGGAGACCTCGATTTTGGAACTTGGGGGCTAAAATGCCTGATTTTGAAAATCTCGTACAGTGGGCCCAAGGCTAGTTGACATGAGCAGGAGCTCGTAAACAAACATGAGATTATGCCATGAGAACTTTAATGAATGATGTGTTTGGCCATGGTACAAGATAGGACCGACATACTCGATGGATTGGCGGCAATGCAACAAGACTGGTCAACGGACCAGTCGAGACAAACAGCTGTAGGTTGAGTTGAGGGTCGGGGGTCGTTGGACTAGTGGCACCAAAGATTAAATGGCTTATGAGAAAAATTATTGTTTTGTGCATGCACTGAGGTTTAGGACCATCAAGACGTCCTAGGGTCTACTGGATGACATGGTGAAGATAAGGGCAGTTTGCCATGCCAGTTGTCAAGGAAGCTCAACGTAGATTCATGCACATGAGACTGAGGTGGGGTCGGGATGAGGTCTCTGTCCTCATATGGATATGTAGTTTCTTTACAGGATTTAGGATCATATGTCACGTACATCCACTCATTCTCAGGGTAAATGTCACACCTTGACCCAGTTTGATCGGATCCCCATGAGCAACCCGCCACTCTCCCAGTTTATTAAGGGTTTCCCATTCTTTAACCCAGTAAGAGTAACACATCATTTAAACATATACTTTTGCTAGAATAACATAAATTAAAACTTGCATAAAATTTTAACTTTTTATAACTGTCATGCATGTGTAACTAACAGGAGGTCGTGGGTAGGTTTTCCTTGGTCTACCTGAAAAAGGATATAAGGGAGGGGTGAGTACAACTACTAAGTGAATGGGTTTTCGAAATTTAATTTTTAGGAAAAAGATTTATATCAGAGTGTGTCAGACTCCTTAATTTCTTTCAAAAAATCCTTTCGTTTCAAATCTCTATTTTTATCACCACTTCTTATTAATCATGGTGTGTCATCACCCAACACACATCCTTTATTATGAAGGCCAATCACATAATCATAGGCCAGTATGTCTATTGAACCCACTTGTGGCATCGGAGACACTTTAACGACCACCTAGATAGAAGTACGTCCACTTCTACCCTAAGAATGAGTGGATGTTCGCGACACCCGACCCTCAATCCCGTAACAATTCTCCATGTCCGTATGAGGAGAAAGATATCATCCCGTCCCCACTCGGTCTCGTGCGCTTGAAGCTACTCTAAGCTTCGCAAGGTCATGTGGTCCGATGAAATGCCCTTATACCTACCAGGTCGTCCGGGCTCTAGGACACATCACTACCCCTCTTGGGAGTCTTGAAGGTCCCGTACACACAGTGCATGCACAATCAGTATTTTCACATCATACCATATAATTTGTGGTGCCACTAGTTCAATGGCCAAACCCTCAACTCAATCTGCAGTTGTTTATCTTGACTGGTCCGTCAACCTGTCATGTCGCACCACCATTAGTTAACTGAGCGTGTCAGTCCTATCTTAGTAAAATGGCCAAACAATTCATTTATTTAAAGTTTTATGGCACATATCTCATGTTAATTTATGAGCTTCAGCTCGTGCCAACTGGCCTATGGCCCACTGTTCAAGATTTTCAAAACCGGACATATTAGCACCCAAGTTCCAAAACCAAGGCCTCTGACCTATAAGAGCTATTCGAGCTCCCGTCAAGAAGGTCTCCCAAATCGTTTAAGCAGTGACACATAGTCAGGGGAGAGCACTTCTGACAAAAATAAATTTTTAACTATTTATCATACCAACCAGGTATGAGGATATCTCCGCTCATAACCGATGAACAGGTTTTCCACTTCCTTCGAGGAAGCTTCATCATACCAACCAGTTATGATCTACTTATGACTTGTAAGTAGTATTTTTCGCATCATTTTCACTTAACTCCTCGATGTTGTGATGATTAAAATACCACTAAGTAGTGGGTATTCATTTCGAGGTACTTATCATCCCCAGCCGGGTATGATATAAAATCCCACTCACAACTGGTAAGTGATTTTAAGTTTTACCCAAAAATTCCAAAATTCCTCAATTGGCCCTCTAACATTCTTATCATTCCCAATTATCCCTAATTTTATAAAATTGCATTTTGGACCTTCGAATTTAAAAAATCCCCAATTTTTCCCCCAATTTTAACTCCTTAACAAAGTTGAATTTGATTTCATCAAATTGACCGATCAAACACTTCTAATTGTTGAAATTGAAGTTAAAATTCAGATCCTATATCTTCATATGATTCAATAACACTTTGAATCATAAGTTTTAATGCCGGAAAGAGCATGAACGGAGCTTCACTTGAAAATATACTATAGAGAGAGAAAGCTTTAATTACTCACTATCGAGGGCGCGACAATCTGAGCTTTCGATCTGGGCAGATAGCTCTCATGTTAAGGTTCATCCTAGAATCTAGAATTGCCTCAATTGATATCAAATTGGATGAGAATTTTATCATCAAACTTCTGTCGGTTCTCTCTCTAGCATCAGTCGGATATTGTAGAGGGGAGCCGAATTGACTTACCTTTCCGCTCTAATTCAGCTGTAGGAGGGGCGTGAAGGTGTTGGGAGGTCTTGTTTTGGCCTGATGAGGGATCAAAATGGTAGATTTCAGCTCGGCCGAAACAGGACAGCTACAGCCCGTCGAAGCTGCTTCACTATTCCATCACGCCAGCACTTTTCCGATAACCCTCGGAGCAAACGGAGACTACAAGCATGCAGTTGACTTCTCCCCGGTTCTAAAGAACTTGACCTCACCTTGTTTGGCTCAGAAAAGTGCCCAAGTTAGAGCTCTAGTTCGAGATTCACCGAAAAAATGGAGCAGTTGAGAGAGAATGGAGTTTTCAGGTGTGAAGAGGATGAATGGGAATGGGGCCTTTATATATGAAGCTCAGGGACTTCTTGGTCATCTGATTGGCACCTTAATGGTGGTCATTCATTGCATGAAACTCCATAGACGGAGACTTTTCATCTTCGTCAGTGCAGCACGATTTTTCGGCGAGTAAACAATGCTATCATCTGAAGGAAGAAGACGACATTGTTCCAAATTGGGTTCAAAGTTTAAACTGGCCAGTTCATCCCCCCCCCCCCCCCCCCCCTATTCGACAGAATTTTTAAAATCTAAAAATTTCTAAATTTATGTTAAATTCATTTTCTATCCAATTGTGGTTTCAAATCTCAAATTTGAATTTTTAAGCCACCTAGAAAAATGAATTTATAATCCAGTTCAATAGTGGTCCAAATCGGTTCAATCTGATTCACCTAAACTGGTTAGGTTTCCATCTCCAATTCATTCTCAAGTCCATTTCCATGATTTTTGGGACTCTTTGGGTCACTCAGGATCAATAAATTTCCTGGTTTGCCCTTTCTTTATCAGTTTCGGTTCATGAACCGACTTGTTCATAAACCAGTTCAATCTAGTTGAATCTGGTTCATCTAAACCAGTCTGGTTTTTCTCTTCCAATTTGTCCTAAGGTTCTTTTCCAAGGTTTTATGAACCATTTGGATCACCCAAGAGTTGTAAATTTCCAAATGATTAGGTTTGTGAACCAATTTGGTTTTCTTAATCGGTTTGATCGGTTCTTTTCCTAGTTTTCTTTAACTAAAAAGGGCGAGGTTTACAACTCTCTCCTCCTGTTAGGAGTTTTGTCCCCAAAACTTAACTTATAAATTTCACATCGGGAATTATTTCCCTTAATGTCAACTTGGGTTTTCTTGACATGCTAACACTTCAATTGCTCTTTCACTTGGTCCCCGTAATCATTCATCTAAGGAATCTTTTTCATTTATCATGCTTACTCCTTCCATGGAGTTATAATAACGAGGCATGTCTGGCTCATTAATCCAAATGTATATCCTTAGGTTCACACCTTCCTTTATTTTGGGCAAGGTTCTTCCTTTTGGGGCTCTTAATCAAGATTTTAGGATTGGGAGTTCCACAGTGCCCAATTGTTCCTTTGTTTAGTTATTCTCTTCATTGTTGAAACCCTTAGCTTGACGTTCTTTCGAGCATTACATACTTGTTTTCACAGGTTTTGATGTTATTATTCTTTCATTCCAATTTGACTCATCCTTCATCTGTCATTGATTACAGCTTCGGTCAAAATTTATGTTTAACCTTGTTATGCTTACTAACTGACTCCTTCTTACTCGATTCACATTTTACTCGGGACTGTTGGTGCTTATATGTCTCTTATGACATGACATAGTTATGAACATGTCTTTGTCCATCAAACTTCTACAACTCCTCCTTTAGGGTTGTTTCCAACTTTCTAGCCTTTTAGGGACTGTATAATTTCATCCATCCTTTCATCGGGTAGTATTCCTTGATTGCCTTTACTATTATCCAATTATCCTTCGTACCTTGACAACATGTCTTACATAACAGTGTTGGTTTTCCTTACCCACTCGTCCTTTCCCAACTTCTTTATTGGGTCTCTCAAGTGCCAATTATTTGATTTCCCGATAATTTACCAACAAACTAGGATTCTTTCCTTCTTAAGTCCTTGGCATTCCTTATTCAAGGATTTTTTCCCTTTTTTTTCTTAATCCACTTTTGGTCTATGTATTGATTCCTTTGCTTGGGAAGGTCCCTTCTTTTGATTTCGTTCTCTACTATGTCCCTCACAGTAAAGACTTTTATCATAGGAGCTACATGCTCAACCTTCTTATCATTTCTTATTCCTTACTTGATATACTTCCGATTATCAATCTTATTTCGTGCACTTCACACTATGCTCATCCGTCCACTTTTTAGGCTTCATTATGCATGTGTGGACCACGACCCGTCTCACCCATCATGGTTATTTCTCCTTAGCCACATCTTATTTGGAAGGCTTACTTTCCCAATGTTTTTTTCAGGCATTCTTTCCTTTATTTCCTTATTATGTGTATTCCACACATTTTTACTCATTATAGCATCTTTTGATGCTAACTTCCTATTTCCTCGTTCCTTTTAACTTATTCCTTGGGTCATCCCAATATGCTTTCTTGGTTCTTTTCACCTCAGCATACGCTTCATTTGCATGTTCATCTCCTTATCCCTCTCCACTTGGTTCCGTTACCTCTCAATTGGGTTACATATGTTGTGACCTCAATAGGTCCTAGCACCATCCTCCTAGATACTTCCCCATTTGGTTGTTTGGGACTTCTACCATGCCTCAAGCATTGGGAAGCTTTTAGGGTTGCCTTCCTACGAGAACAGGGTGTTGAATAGAACCATTACTAGTTTTCTTGGTTCCTCTCCTGGGAGTTATCTAAAACTTTTAAGATCAATCCTATTAGTTACTATGTTTTCTAGTCTTGATTATGTATTCGAGGAAACAGGCTTTGATACTACTCAAGTTGTCACGCCCTGACCCAGTTTGATCGGATCCCTATGAGCAACCTGCCACTCTCCTGGTTTATTAAGGGTTTCCCCTTCTTTAACTTGATAAGAGTAAGACGTTCTTTAAACTTGTACTTTTCCTATAATAACATAAATCAAAACTTGCATAAAATTTAAACTTTTTATACATGTCATGCAGGTGTAACTAACAGGAGGTCATGGGTAGGTTTTCCTTGGTCTACCTCAAAAGGGATATAAGGGAGGGGGTGAGTACAACTACTCAGTGAATAGATTTTTGAAATTTAACTTTTAGGAAAAAGATTTATATTGGAGTGTGCGAGACTCCTTATTTTCTTTCAAAAATTCCTTTTGTTTCAAATCCTTATTTTTATCACCATTTCTTATTAATCATGGTATGTCATCACCCAACACACATCCTTAATCCTGAAGGTCAAACACACAATCGCAGGCCAAGACGTCCACTAAACCAACTAGGTCGTCCAAGGCCCTAGGACACATCACTACCCCTCTTGGGTGTCTTCAATTTCCCATACACACAGTGCATGCACAATTAGTATTTTCACATTATGCCATATAATTTGTGGTGCCACTGATCTAACGGCCCTCACTCTCAACTCAACCTAGAGCTATTTATCTTTACTGGTCTATCAACCTGTCATGTCGCACTACCGCTAGTTGATTGAGCATGTCGGTCCTGTCTTGGTACCGTGGCCAAACAATTCATTTATTTAAAGTTTTATGGCACATATCTCATGTTTATTTACGAGCTTCCACTTGTGCCAACTGGCCTATGGCCCACTGTTCGAGATTTTTAAAACTAGCCATATTAGCCCCTCAAGTTCCAAAATCGAGGCCTTTGGCCTATAAGAGCTATTCGAGCTCATGTCAAGAAGGTCTCCCAAATCGTTTAAGTAGTGGCACACAATCAAGGGAGAGCACTTCCGACAAAAATAAAATTTCAACTATCCATCATACCAACCGGGTATGAGGATATCTCCGCTTATAACTGATGAACGGGTTTTCCACTTCCTCCGATGAAGCTTCATCATACCAACCAGGTATGATCTACTCACAACTTGTAAGTAGTTTTTTTCATGTCATTTTCACTTCACTCCTCTATGTTGTGATGTTTAAAATACCACTAGATAGTTGGTTTTCATTTCGAGGTACTTATCATCCCCAACCAGTATGATATAAAATCTCACTCACAACCGGTAAGTAGTTTTTGCCTTTAAACTGTGCTCATCATCCCAACCAAGTATAACGTTATTAAGCCCACTCACCCATTAATGCAATAAATTCCACTCGACTAGTTCTTTGTATTCATGCGAGCTTGTCCTTTCTGGCGTTCTTGGTACTTCGTGTTCCTACACGATATGAACATCCTTGTTCATTATCCATTAGCCTAATAGCCTTCATTCATACTAAATGAATGAGAAAACTAAACTTTTTATTTATTTTCAATTAGGTCCCTAAAATTATTTTTCTTTAACTTTAAGTCCCTAATGCCGATTTTTCCTCAAATTGAGTCCTGAAACTTTTAAAATTCACTTTGGGACCTCAATTTATTCAGCTTCTCGAAAAGGGGTTTAATTTCCCAAATTTCCAATTTGGTCCCCCAATTTTTCTAAAATTACCATTTTGCTCTTCCTTTACAAAAATGGTAAGTTTTACCCAAAAATTCCAAAATTCCTCAATTGGCCCTCTAACATTCTTATCATGCCCAATTAACCCACATAAATTGCATTTTGGTCCTTCCAATTTCCAAAAGCCCCAATTTTCCCCCAATTTCAACTCTTTAACACAACCGGATTTGATTTCATCAAATTGATCAATCAAACACTTCAAATTGTTGAAATTGAAGTTAAAAGTGAGATCCTTCATCTTCATATGATTCAATAGCACTTTGAATCGTAAGTTTTAATGATGGAACGAGCTCGAACGGAGTTTCGCCGGAAAAGAGACTATAGAGAGAGAAAGCTTCAATTACTCACCATCGAGGGCACGACAGTCCGAGCTTTCGATCTGACAGATAGCTCTCATCCTGAGATAAATCCTAGAATCAAGAATTGCATCAATTGATGCCAAATTAGATGAGAATTTTATCATCAAACTTCTCTTAGTTCTCTCTCTAGCACCAGTCGAAAATTGTAGAGGGGAGCCGAATTGGCTTACCTTTCTGCGCTATTTCAGTTTTAGGAGGGTAGTGGAGGTGTTGGGAGGGCTTGTTTTAGCCTGAATAGGGTTCAAAATGGCCGATTTCAGCTCTGCCGAAAAAGGGCAGCTTCAGCTTATCGGAGTTGCTTCAATATTCCATCACGCCGATGCTTCTCCGGCGACCCTCGGAGCAAACAAAGACAATAGGCATGTAGCTGACTTCTCCCTGGTTCTAAAGAACCTGACCTCACCTTGTTTGGCTCCGAAAAGTGCCCAAGTTGGACCTCTGGTTCGAGCTTCACTAGAAAATGGAGTAGTTCAGAGAGAATGGAGTTTTCAGGTGTGGAGAGGATGAATGGGGAGGAGGTCTTTATATAGGAAGCTTGGGGAATTCTTGGTCATCCGATTGGCGCCTTAATGGCGGTCATTCATTGCCTGAACCTCCTGAGACTTTTTAGCTTCGTCGGCACTGCGTGATTTTTTGGTGAGTGAATAGTGATGTCATCTGAAGGAACAAGGCGACACTATTCCAAAATAGACTGGACCGGTCCGAACCGGGTTCAAAGCTTAAGCCAACCAGTTCAACCCCCCGCCCCTCCCCCCTCCTCCCCCCCCCCCCCCCCCCCCCCATTTGACCGAATTTTTCAAATTTAAAATTTTCTAAATTCATTTTATATTCAATGATGGCCTCGAAACTCAAATTCGAATTTTTTAACCCATCTAGAAAAATGAATTTAGAATATGGTTCAATAGTGGTTCAAACCAATTCAATATGGTTCACCTGAACCAGTTTGGTTTTCATCTCCAATTCATTCTCAAGTCCATTTCCATGACTTTTGGGACTCTTTGGGTCACTCGGGATCCATATATTTCCCAGTTTTCCCTTTCTCTATCGGTTCCGGTTCATAAATCGGTTCAATCTAGTTGAATCCAATTCATCTAAACTGATATGGTTTTTCTCTTCCAATTTGTCCTAAGGTTCTTTTCCAAGGTTTTATGAACCCTTTGGATTACCCGAGAGTTGTAAATTTCCAAATTACCCATTTTCAAATGATTGTGTTTGTGAATCAATTCGGTTATCTTACTTGGTTTGACTAGTTCTTTTTCCAGTTTTCCATAACTAAAAAGGGTGGGGTTTAAAGTAAAAGTGGACGAGCTTCTATCTAGATGGCCGGTAAAGTCGCTTTGACGCCACAAGTGGGTGCAGTGGATGTGTTGCCCTACGAATATGTGATACCTTCATGATGAAGGGCGTGTGTTGATTGTTAAACACATTGACTATGGTTAATGAGAAAATAGTGGTTTTGAAAACTGAGAAATTGAGGAAATGGTTTTAAAAAAATGAGTCTAGCACACTTCAATTCAAACTATTTTTCTGAAAATCAAGATTTAAACATTCATTCACAAAGTTATCGAACTCACACCTCTTCCTTATACCCCTTTTCAGGTAACTAAGGGAAAGGCCTACCTAAATACCTCCAATTAGATTTACCCCTTTTCATGTAACCAAGGGAAAGGCCTATCTAAATACCTACAGTTAGCTACACCTGTAAGACAGGTATGAAAGTTTAAAATTTCATGCAGTTTTGATTAATGCTATTACAGGAAAGGTATAGGTTTAAATGACGCCTTACTTCTCACGGTTTAAAGAAGGGGGAAACCCTTAATAAATTGGGAGAGTAGTGGGTTACTCACGGGGATCCGACCAAACCGGGTCGGGGTGTGACACTTAAGGTCATTCTCATTGTTCGAAGCTTTGGTAGCAACTCTCACCTCTAATCATCCCAAAGGGAGCCTCAATAAAGATTCCAATATTTTTCTCACATTGGGGAAAGTGGCATATCGACAACCTTGTCTTAATGGGTACATTGAGGTTTCTTGAAATTTAGGTAAGTTTTAGGATCTGTCTACAATTGGAAATGGTAAATATTATGAGGTGAGGTCTGTGTTGGTTTTCTTATCTTGATGCATCTATAAGATTTATTGGGTGATGATCATAATTTGGGGTCGTTGTAGGGACCTACAATTGGAACAAGGGAGGATGGAGTTTGTGAATTATTGTTGGGGTGAGGTCTTAGGTAATACTCTTCCACTCTAATCATTCTAGTATCAGAACCTTTTGTACCGATTGTAATTATCACATGTGGTTATTTTCTTGGCTCACAGACTAAGAGGGAGGTATGTGCTAGATGAGGTGTTACAAGGTCTCATTTATAAAACGAGTGATATGTGGATTGAATAGGTAATTTTCTTATTCTCTTATATTTCCTTTGTTGATGTTTTCTTTGATGGTATTCCCCAATAGGTTTGGAAATCACTAAAATTCTCTTTGGCTAATTGTGGGAATAGTTTATGGGTTATCCTCGTAGATGGAGATATTCTCCTTGAATCCAACCAGGAATGTTATCTCGGTTCATAGAACTACAATTGGTTTAAGAGATTCCTATTTCCCTAAGTGCAATGTTATTAACTAATATTCTTTAATGTGGTAAAAATCTGATCGCACATCCTTTCATTCCTTCATTACTGTTTGGGAAGTTTCCTAACTTGGGCGATTGGATTGTATAGATTCTTGATAAAGAATTCCATTTAGTCGTTGGTTTGGGCTAGCCCTTATGGGACTCCGTCCATGGTCCATGTATCATTGATCAGAGCTAGGAATTTGGCCTAGCAAGTTAGCATATGACCAACCCAAATATCCTTTCAGTTATGCCTCGTGGTTTAGTTAGTTGTAGAATAATTTTAATGGTTCTCTCAAGGTCCCCAATTGTTACTTAGAATCAGTACAGTCCATTAATCAACTCAGATAATAAATACAATAGGGTCTTGATTTGCTTGATTTTTTTGCTACACATTATATGCTCAATCTGATTGGAGTCCCTTGGCTCGCGGTG
This sequence comes from Trapa bicornis, assembly GCA_030064425.1. Classification (NCBI taxonomy): domain Eukaryota; kingdom Viridiplantae; phylum Streptophyta; class Magnoliopsida; order Myrtales; family Lythraceae; genus Trapa; species Trapa bicornis. The sequence goes on along the minus strand of CM057761.1, from coordinate 7,030,460 downwards.
TAATACTAGCAGATTTGGAATTTGTTTTAATGCATGCACAAGGCTAGGTTGAATTTATTGAAATGGTAGTGAAATTTCACATTATTGTAAGAATTTCTCTGCTGTGCTAGGAGATTAAACGATCTTGTCCAAGTTCCTTTGGCTTTGTTCCTATTGTAGATTATATTTTTGATATGTTGGTGGTTGGTATGCAATTGTATTAATTCCATAGTCTCAAGTATGATGTTTGTTTTCTTCTGGTGATTTTGTTGCATGTTCCTCAAATACTTCTAGTATCATGAGGCATAGTGCTTCCATGGGAGTTTGAATGAAATTGAAATCGGCTTGACTATCATGGGGGCATTCTTCAATGATGTACTCAGTTAACCGGAAGTGAAAGAGAAATGTGTGTGGGCTACCTACCATTTAACAAGAAGGTTGTAATAACACTATGCAAGTCCAATTGCTCTTGTAATTTTACCAGCTAGACCCATTTTTTGGAGGCCTTAAAATTTAGTTTGTCACTAGCCCACACTTAGCCTTGTGGGGGCATCTTTTCTTTGTTATATTAGGCTTTTTAATATTTGAGGTTATATATAGGAATTACTGCTTAGGCTGGTTGTACTTTTTATTGGGTTTTGGGCTGTTAGTTAGGATTGTTGGATATTTTTCCAATCTATTTAGTCTTTCTTGTATTGACTATGGGACATCCTTAATATAACCCATATTATTTTAAATTAATAAAATTGCTTAGCTCAATACTTTGGATTTTATTTCTTATTTGTCTCATTAATTGGTTGTATACGGAGGCCACTTTCTTAAATCAAACTTCACATATATATATATATATTTATAATACATGTAATATCACTGGTTAAATCCACCCTTTTTAATTTGACTTTGCATAGGCACTTCTTTTGATCTTGAAATAATTGGACAATCATTTCAAGTTCACTTCTCAATTTTTATTCTCGTTTAAATTCCCAATCAAAATTTTCATGTTCCTAAAATACGATGTTTCATGTATTGTGCCCAAATTAAATAGATATTTCCCTTGAGAATTTAGCAACTAATATGTAAATATATAACCTCTGTGAACACCTCTCGAGTTTCATACTTCAGTCATGCGTGACTGTTTGATGTAGCTTGATGAATGCTCCTTCAGCTTTTACGCACACCTAAAATATTTTGGGGAGCGATGAGCTCACAACTCAATAAATGTGTTTACAAACATCGAGCTATAACATGGCTTATAAATCGGTCTTTACTAAATGTTTATCTTTCTGCTCAATAATTTTACGACTCTCATCTTATATGGGTTCTTCATTTGCTATCCTCTACAATAGTTTTTTATCTTGTTATTTTACCATGGAAACTCATTTCTCATTTTGTAAACCCCGTTCCTGTAAAGATAAGAAAATCGAGAAAAGACCCAATTGATTAAAAAGAGAAAATCGAGCCAGTTAACGAACGAAAATGAGTAAAGAAAGGGTAAAATGGGAAATTAGAAAATTTCAAGTGACTCAAATAGTCATAAAAATCATGAAAAAGAACCATGAAGTAAATTGGAAGAGAAAATAGGACCGGTTCAAGGTGAACCGGACCTGAATTGGATTGAACAATACATGAACCCGTTTCTAAATTCATTTTTCTTGGTAGCTTAAATTGATCAAATTGGAAAATTGAAGCCACCATTGGATAGGAAATGAATTTAGACAAATTTAGAAAATTTTAGATTTGAGAAAACTGGTCAAATTGGGCTTAAACCGAATTTTCGCCATTGAACCCGATCGGATGGGACCAGTCCGATTTGGAACAGTGTCATCTTCTATCTCAGGATGACAGCACTGTTCATCGGTTCAAAAACTTTCATTCTCTGGCGAAGGAATATTCACTTCAGCATGGGCATTTTCTAAAGAGGATAAGCTCGACCAATATGGAAACTGGTCAGGCAGAAGGTCCCCGAGCTCCCTATATAAAGAGCTTCCCTCCATTCATTCTCCACACACCTCAAATCGCCATTCTCTCTCAAGTGCTCCATTTTTCGGTGAAGCTCGAACCAAAACTCAAAGTTTGGCACTTTTCTTAGCCTCAGAACACAAGGTTAGATCCTACAGACTCCGAGGGAAGTCAACTATCTCACAACAATCTCCCCTTGCACAAGGACTACCAAAGAAGCGCCGGCGGAATCAAACAGTGATGTAGCTCTAACGGACCGATGCTGCCCTATTTTGGCTGAGCTAAATTCAACAAAATTCAGACCTCCTCCATCCAAGCCAAGCCTCCTAAATACCCCCACGACCCTCACACGAACTCCATAGAGGTGAAAGGTAAGTCAATTCGGCCCTCCTCCGTCATTGCATATAGGTGTTATAGAGAGAAAGTGTCAAATTTCACAAATAAAATTTCCCCTTATATGGACTTCAATTGTAGAAATCCCTGATCCTAGAAAGAACCTAAGGACGAGAACTACCTCCCCAGATTGAGAGCTCAAACCGCTGCACCTCTAACGGTATGCTTTCGAAGCTTTCTCTCTCTACAAACAGTTTTCTAGTGAAGCTCTGTTTGAGCTCGTTTCAAACTCAAATTCTACTATTCAAAGCTCTATTTAATCATATGAAAGTGTAGGAAACGATCCATGCAATCAATTGGAGCAATTAACCCCAATTGAATGACCGATTTAAAGAAATCAATTTCAGTTAGTATAAAGGGGTGAAATTGGGGATTTTAAAAAATTAAGGAATCTCCATATAATTTCTCAAAATTGAAGGCCAATTGGCAATGAGAAAGATGTTGGGGGAACAATTGGTCAATTTTTGAAATATTTGGGGTCAATTGATTAATTTTGGAAAGTAGGAGCAAAATCGTAATTTTTGGAAAATTGGGGACCAAATTGAAATTTTGGGAAACTTGAGCCCTTACATAATTTAAAGTAAATTAAGGGCCTAAGGAGGATATATTGGAAGTCCTTGACACTTAATTTGAGAAAACTTTAACACTAGGGACCTAAAGTTAAAACGTATGAACTTTAGTGATCTAAGTGCAATAAAATAAAAATTTGGGCCTAGTCGCTCATACGTGAGAAAACGAAGGTTGTTATGCCAAGCACTCATTGATAATGATACCCAAATCGTGTAGGGGTACGTGAGACCAGAACGCCAGCAAGAGAATGCTCACGTGGACTTGTAAGCCGACTGGGAATGAACATGTCATAGTCACCAGGTGAGTAAGAGTATTTAACATCATACTCGGTTGGGATGATGAGCACTGTTTTAATGAATAAAACCTACTTACCAGTTGTGAGTAGGAATAAATAGCATACTCGGTTGGCATGATGAGTTTCCTTGAGGAAAGGAGAAAACCACCTACCAGTTGTAAGCGAGTCCATCATCACACCTAGTTGGTGTGGTGAGATAAAAAGAAGTTTTTTTATCAAAAGTGTTCTCACCGCTTAAAATATTTGGGAGACCTTTTTTACGGGAGCTAGAACAACTCAGATAGGCCAGGGGCCTCGGTTTTTGAAGTCATGGGGCTTAATGCCCAATTTTGGAAAACACATGTAGTGGGCCAAAGGCCAGTGGTTACGGGCAGAAGCTCATAAATAAACTTAATTAGGAAGAGCCATGAAAACTCCTAATTAAAATGGAATTGATTGTGTGTTGCTCCATGGTACCGTGTCAGGTCCAATAATGCTTGATGAACTAGTGGCAATGCGTTAGGGCTAGGTCGACGAATCGACCTAAACAAATAGCTATAGGTCATGTTGAGCATCGAGGTCGTTGGACCGTTGGCACCAAAGAGGATGGATAACTATATGAAAACTATTGTTTTTGTATGCACTTGTGGTACGGGACCATCAAGACGCCATAAGGGTAGTGATGGGTCCTAAGGGCTGCTGAACAACATGGTGGAGATAAGGGCAGTTCATCATGTCAGTCAGTCTTGAAGCTCTAGGAGCTTCTTGTGCATGAGACTAGGGTGAGGTTTGGATGAGATCTCTGACCTCATACAGACACGAAGTGGCATTCGGGTCTGAGGGTTAGACGTCTAGGACATCTACTCAGACTTAGGGTAGAAGTAGACAAGCTTCTATCATGAGAGATGGTAAAGACGCTTGGATCCACAAGTCGGTGCAGTGGACATGCTGCACCTCCGAACGTGTGTACCCTTCATCATGAAGGGTGTGTGTTTGTTTGCTAAATGCCTCTCAAGGTAAGGGGATGTGCTAAGAGAGCTAAACACACCTAAATATGGAAATGGAAAAGGTTTTGGAAACCTAAATTCGAGGGAAATCCTTTTAAAAGAAAATGATAACCTTGGCATGTTTTTATAAACCAAAGATGTTTGAAAAACTCACTCCCAACACCCGCTCACTGAGTTGTAGAACTCACCCCCTCCCTTTGACCCCTTTTTTAGGTAATTGAGGAAAACCAACCTTAAAGACCCTCCTGTAATTGAACTATAAGACATGAATGATCATTTTAATATATTCAGTTTTGTATAATGTTATTCCAGGAAAAATAGGAAAAAAGACGCCTTACTCCTCACGATTTAGAAGGGGGTGAAACCTTTCATAGACCAAAGGGAGTGGTGGTTTGCTCACGGGGATCCGACCAAACCGGGTCAAGCCATGACAACTTGAGTGGTATCAAAGCATGTTTCCTCGAATACATTATCAAGACTATATAACATAGTAATTAAGAGAAACAATGTTTTAAAATTTCCAAATGGCTCTAAAGAGAGGAACCAAGAAAACGAGGATTGACATCACCAACACCACCCAACACTTTGTGCTCGTAGGAAGACAACCCTAAAAGCTCTCCAATGCCTGAGGTATAGTAGATGCCCCAAAGAACCAAGAAAGGTAAAGGAGGATGGCACTAGGACCTATGGAGGTTAGAGCCCCGAGTATAAAGGGAGCCAAGCCTGAAGCCAGGAACGACAATAAGGGCTTATAACCTTACCAAAGAGTACTCTTATCAAGAACCTCGTAGCTCCCTATCTATTTTGTAACCACCTTTTTGTAATAGGGCTAAGACCCCAATATATTGTACTCTTTCTCCATTAATGAAGAACTCTAAGTTCCTAAAACCATATCTCTCAAAATGATGTGATCTTTCGCCTCAGCCGTAGGAAGATTGCCCCAAGAAAAGTAACCAAACAAACTCGCGTTACCCTAGACACCACGGAGACCAATTTAAAGTTAAAGAAAAATAACTATATGGACCTAATTGAAAAAATATATAAAGTTGGGTTTTCTCATTTATTTGGAATGAATGAGGGCTATTAGACCAAAGAATAATGAACAACTATGTTAATTTCGTGTAGGAGAATGAGACATCGAGAACGCTAGTCGAGGTCCAATTTACTAGGGACGAAACTCGACTAAGTGGAATTTCACTACAAGATCGGGTGAGTGGGATTTTATGTCACACCCAATTAGAGATGATAAGCTCATCGAAATGAAAACCCACTACTATGTGGTATTTTAAACATCATGACTTAGAGTAGTGATGTGAAAACCATGCGGAAAAACTACTTACCGGTTGTAAGTAGATCATACCCGATTGGTATGATGAAACTTCCTCGAAGGAAGTTGAAAACCCATTCATCGGTTATGAACAGAGATGTCCTTATATCAGGTTGGAATAATGGACAGTGAAAACATACTTTTGTCCGAAGTGTTCTCCCCTAACTGTGTGCCAATACGTAAACAATTTGGGAGACCTTTTCAACGGGAGCTCGAATAGCTCTTAAAGGTCAGGGGCCTCGATTTTGGAACTTGGGGGCTAATATGCCCGGTTTTGAAAATCTCACCCAGTGGGCCATAGGCCAATGGGCACGAGCAGAAGGTCATAAACGAACACGATATATGTGCCATAAAACTTTAGTAAGTAAATTGTATGGTCATGATACCAAGGCTGGTCCGACATTCTCAGTCAACTGGCAGTAGTGCGACATGACCGGTCTCCAGATCAGTCAAGACAAACAGCTGCAAGTTGAGTTGAAAGTCGGGACTGTTGGACTAATGACACCATAGATTACATGGAATAATAAGAAAACATTGTTTGTGCATGCACTATGAGTACGGGATCATCAATACGCCCATAAGGGGTAGTGATGTGTCCTAAGGGCCCTGGACGACCCGGTGAGTATAAGGGCAGTTTGTCATTCCAGGTGACCATGCAAAATTTAGAGTAGCACCAAGCGCACGAGACTGAGGTGGGGATGGGATGAGGTCTCTATCCTCATATGGACATGAAGAATCGATTTCGGGATTGAGGGTCGGATGTCACGTACATCCACTCATTCCTAGGGTAGAAGTGGTCGTATTTCTATCTAGGTGGTCAGTAAAGTCACTCTGAAGCCACAAGTGGGTTCAGTGGTCGTGCTGACCTATGAATGTGTGTAACCTTCAAGATGAATGATGTGTGTTGGGTAATGACACACCGTGATAATAAGAAATGGTGGAAAAACTGAAAGTTTAAATGAAGGGATTTTTGAAAAGTGAGGAGTCTAGCACACTCCAATATAAATGTTTTTTCTTAAAAGTTAAAAGTCAGACCATTTGAAACCCATTTACTAAGTAGTCGTACTCACCCCCTCCCTTATACCCCTTTCAGGTAGTCCCGAAAAGCCTGTCTTTAAAGTCCTGTGAATTTAAACGCCTGCAAGACAGGTATGGTTATTTTAAAATTTCTATGCAATTTTGATTTATGTTATTCCTGGAAAAAAGGTGTAAAGAACGCCTTAATCTTTACAGTTTATAAAAGGCGAAACCCTTTAATAAACTGGGAGAGTGGCGGGTTGTTCATAGGGATCCAACTAAACCGGGTTGGGGCGTGACAAAAGGAATTGACACGTAGACCGAAAGGGATCAACTTGGAAAAAATAAGTACAAAATGGTCACGAGTGAGTAAAAGTGGATTGAAGAAAGGAAAGTCCTTGAGTAAAGGACACCATTGGAAATGGGGAAGGACATAAGATGGGAAAAATCCAAACATGTCAGTAAGTCATTGGGAAACCTAATGGATTAGAATCAAGGGAAACCAATATTGAAGTTGGTAAGAGATGATTAGATAAGGCAAAACCGACATGATCATAATGTCAAATTTTAAAGGGAAAATTGGATAACGACGAAGGTAGTGAGGGAACACTACCGGGTAACAAGAAGGAATGAAGCCACACAGCTCCTAACGGTTGGAAAGGTAAGAACCGTTATCAAGAAAATGTTCTAGAACTATAATGGACAAAGAAATTTCTAGAACATGTCATGTTTTAAGGGACATGAAGATCCAAGAGTCCCAGGAAAATGTGACTTGAGTAAGAAAGAGTCCTCAAACTTAAGAATTGCAACCGGAGCTGTAGTAAACAAAAGATGGAGGAAGGACTAAAATAAGATAAGGAGGAAATCATATCAAAACCCACGGGGTTAAGGATGAAAATTACAAAATGATGTTGAACTAAAAAGCATGAACAACCAAGGGAATAAATGGAAACGGGGATGATCGGACATGCATGGAACATCCAACCCAATGACATGAATAAGAACACTAAAAAAGAAGAGTCTTACCCTAAGCAGAGTAAGAAGTGGACCTAAGAGTGTACCTTTGGACTTGTGGGTAAAACATATCTAATCATGACATACTCCATGGAGTGAGTAAACAATGGAAAGGGAAAGAAATTCCTTAAGCATGTGGTTTAAAGGGTTAAGTGAAGAAACAACCAAAGGGTACCATGTCAAGCAAACCCCAAGTTGACATCAAGGGAAATTATTCCAGATGTAACAAGTTTTGGGGACAACTCCTAAAATGAGGGGAGAGTTGTGAAACACGTCCTCTCGGACTAAGGAAATTGGGAAAAGAACCGGCAACTCTCATGAAAAATCGAGCCACTGAATGAACCAAAGATTGTAAAGAAGGGTTAAAATGGGAAATTGGAAAATCCCAAGTGACCAAAAAGTCATAAAAGTCATGGGAAAGAACAATGAAGTAAAATGGATGGGAAAACCGGACCGGTTCAGGATGAACCGGACCTGAACCGGTTTGAACTATACATCAACCAATTTCTAAATTAAATTTTCTTGGTGTCTTAAAATGATCAAATTGGGAAATTGGAGCCATCATTGGATAGAAAATGAATTTAGATGAATTTAGAAATTTTTAGATTTGAGAAAACCAGTTGAATCTGGCCTGAATCGGCCAATTTTTACCATTGAACCCGGTCGGACTAGACCGGTTCGGTTTAGAACAGTGTCGTCTTCTTTGTTGGGAAGACAGCACTGTTCATATGGTAAAAAAACTTTCCTTCTCTGACGAAGGAATATTCTCACCGATTTGGGCATTTTCTCAAGAGGATAAGCACGACCAATATGGAAACTGGTAGGGCAGAGGGTCCTTGAGCTCCCTATATAAAGAGCTCCCCTCTTTTCAAACTCCACATACCTCAAGTCCTCTCCTCCTCCCAAGTGCTCCATTTTCTGGCAAAGCTCAAACTAGAGCTCCGACTTAAGCACTTTTCTCAGCCTTAGAAGGTAAGATTGGGTCCTACAAACTCCAGAGGAAATCAACTACCTGACAGCAACCTCCCTTCGACACAAGGATCACCAAATAAGCGTCGGCAGGATCAAACAATGAAGCAGCTCTGTCAGTTTGAAGCTTCCATATTTTGGTTGATAAGAATTCAACCAATTCAGACCTCCTATAGCCAAACCAAGCCTCCCCATAGTCCCCACGACCATCACACAACCACCATAGAGGTGAAAGGTAAGCCAATTTGGCCCTCCTTTATCGTTGCATATCGGTGCTAGATAGAGAAAGTGTCGAATTTCACTAAAAAAATTCTCACTCATATGGATGTCAATAGCAACGATTTTTGATCCAAGGAGGACCCTAAGGATGAGAGCTACCTCTCCAGATCAAGAGCTTGGATCATCGCACCTCCGACGGTAATCTTTTGAAGCTTTCTCTCTCTATGAATAGTTTTCTAGTGAAGCTCCGTTTGAGCTCGTTTTGAACCCAAATTCTACAATTCAAAGCTCCATTTGATCGTGTGGAAGTGTAGAAATCGATCCATGCCATCAATTGGAGAATTAACCCCAACTAAATATCCAATTTGAAGAAATCAAATTCGGTCTGTAAAGGGGTAGAAATTGGGGGGAAATTGGGGATTCCACAAAATTGAGAGACCTCCATGCAATTTCTAAAAATTGAAGGTGATTGGCAATGAAAAAGATTTTGGGGGACCAATTGGTCAATTTTCAAAAGAATTGGGGATAATTGGCTATTTTTAGAAAGTAGGGGTAAAACTGTAATTTTTTAAAATTGGGGACCAAATTAGGAATTTAGAAAACTTGAGCCCCTTACACAATTTTAAGTGAATTGTGGGTACAAGGAGGATATTGGAAGCCTTGGGACTCGATTTGGGAAAAAAATAGCATTGGGGTCCTAAAGTCAAGTAACATGAACTTTAGGGACCTAAGTGCAATTAAACCAAAGATTTGGGCATAGTCGCTCATACGTGAGAAAATGAAGGTTTCCATGTTGAACCCTTGCTGATAATGATACCCAAACCATTTAGGGACACGTAGGACCAGAACGCAAGCAAGAGAGAGCTAGCGTGGACTTGGAAACTAACTGGAGATGAACATGACACAATCATCGGCTGAGTGAAACTTTTATACATCATACCGGTTGGGATGATGAGCATGTTTTTAATGGATAAAACCTACTTACCGGTTGTGAGTAGGAATAAACAAACATCATACCTAGTTGGTATGATGAGTTTACTTAAGGAAATGAGAAACCGCCTACCGATTGTAAGCGGATCCATCATCACACTTGGTTGGTGTGATGAGTTGAAAAATGATTTTTGTCATAAGTGTTCTCCCGTGACTATGTGGCAACTGCTTAAACTATTTTGGAGACTTTCTTGATGGGACCTAGAGCATCTCTAATAGGCCAGGGGCCTCAGTTTTTGAACTCATATGGCTCAAGGCCTAGTTTTGGAAAAAAAACACGTGTAGTGGGGCCCAAGGTCAATGGGCACAGGATGAAGCCCGTAAAAAAATATGATTAGGAAGAGCAATAAAAACTCCTAATTAAAATGGATAATGATTGTTTGATTCACCACGGTATCAGGTCAGAACCAACAATACTCAATGGACTAGCAATAGTGCATCAGGGCTAGGTCGACGGACCAGCCTAGACAAATAGATGTAGGCCGAGTTGAGTGTCAGGGTCGTTGGACCGTTGGCACCAAAGAGTATGGCTTAATCATGAAAACTTTTTTTTGTGCATGCACTTATGGTACGAGACCATCACAATGCCCTAGGGATAGTGATGGGTTCCAAGGGCTGCTAGATGACATTGTAGTGATAATTGCAGTTTGTCGTGCCAGTTAGTCATAAAGTTTTAGGAGCTTCTTGCACATGAGACCGAGGTGGTGTTAGGATGAGGACTCCGTCCTCATACGGACACGAAGTGGAATTCGAGTCTAAGGGTTGGACGTGTGGGACGTCCACTCAGACTCAAGGTAGAAATTTGGGACTTCTATTCTAGTGGACAGCAAAGTCACGCTGATCCCGAAGTGGGTGCAGTCTAGGACTACCCTGTAAATGTTTGTACCCTTCCTGATGAAGGGTGGGTGTTTGATTGCTAAATGCCTCCCAAGGCAAAGGGATGGGCTAAGAGAGCTAAACACACCTAATATGAAAATGGAAAAAGTCCTGAGATGGAGATTTGAGAAAATCCTTGAAAAAGGAATGGTAAACTTTTTCAATGGTTTTTGATAAAGTAAGCATGTTACTTTTTGAAAACTCACTCCTAACACCCGCTCACTAAGTTGTAGAGAATCACCCTCTACCTTTAACCCTTTTTTAGGAAAAAGGGAAGACCAACATTAAAGACACCTCCGTAGTTAAACCCTAAGACAAGTATGTAAATTATTGATATATTAAGTTTTGTATAATGTTATTCTAGGAAAAACAGGGTAAAAAGGATGACTGACTCCTCGCGGTTTAGAATGGGGTGAAACCCTCTTGGACCAAAGGGAGTGATGGGTTGCTCATAGGGATCTGATCAAACTAGGCCTGGGCGTGACAAGTATACTATCTAACTAACCCCGCTACTCATGTTCTTTAACATGCATCATATAGCAACAAACATATCGTTTCTTTAATTCTCGGGGTTCGTTATACTATTTGAGCGACCCTTGACTCATCTTCTTAAATGTGCATCATAAAGCAATGCATATATCATTTCATTAATTCTCGGGGTTCAATATGCTATCTGACTAACCCCAATTATTTGTGTTCTCAAAATGCCATTTCAAGTAGACATGTTCTTAGGTTAAAAAATCAATGGGATTATGTTCTATAACTGACTCACCCTTCATTCCTTAAGGCTTAGCTTAAATAAAAGCACGTGGGAAACTAGCTCCATTTTCAATTCAGTAATCCCAGCTATTTAGCCCTACTACTATGTTTGGTTTAGGTTGTAGCCTTCATTGGAAAAATCTCACACAGCTCATAGTCCCGATTTTTATCAAATGTCGTTATCATGGGTTCATAGTCCATCTCTTATCTTTGCATGATCTCATATTACATAATTCCCTTAAGGTAAAGCCTATCATGTTCTCTACTTTCAATGGATTTGATCAAACTTGTAATCTACCACGGTCAGTCCAATAGGACTCACCATCTATAAACTCACTCACCCAAGTATCTAGAAACTTGTTTGTTCTGTGTGTTTTTCCAAGTATCTCTAGATGAGGATTCTGCTTGGCTATTTAAAGCAATTTAAACTACAAGACTCACAGGATATAATTTAGGTAAGGTTTGGTTCTAAGCGTTATATTATTGTACAATACCATAATTTTGATAAATTATGGTTTTACCCCTCTGCCGAGTTTGCTCAATCTAGACATCGACAACCCATTTATATGACTCTCATATGTATCTTCTAAGTCTCAATATCCCCCCTCCCTCACCCCTCCCCCCAACATTTATCTCTTTCAAAATGACTCCATAAATCTTCAAAAAAAAAAAAAAGAACCTTTTCTATGTCCCTCATTTTATTTTTCAGGTCCCTACAGTTACTTTCTAGCTAGTCTTGGCCGAAATAGTGTCGCTTTAGCCATATTGATTCCCAGAGCCTTTGGACACCGTGATCACCCTCTAAGGTGGTCAGAGTCACCTGTAACACCCAATTTACAAAGCTTGGTCAAAATAGAGAGCTACCAAAGCTTCTTAGATTTTTCGTGGCCATGAGTATTACCTTTAGACTAGACGACCACTGATTTAAGTAAGAGGGGACCAAGAGTAGCCACTAGAATAAATTTGGGTTATGGTTGGTTGTCGAGGACGTCGGGTCATGGTCGAAAAGCTCATGTTCTATTTTTGACGAGGGGGCAAGGTTACTATTTTGTCTCACCGGTTTCAATAGAGGGCTCATCGGCCTAAGGGAGAGGTGTTCTAAGATTACCTAAATGGTTGAGGTTGGTGGTCGGAGTAAGAAGATATTATCTCTTGAAGTGGAATCACTGGAAAATGGAGCAAGCTCAGTTCTAGAGAGAATTTCGGCCAAACGTCGGCAAGGGAGCAGTCAAGGCTTATAGAGGAAGCTCAAGGGACCAAGTTTCTATCACCATATGCCCTTAACTTGTCAAATATGATCACATAGACTTCACTTTTCATTTAATTTGACTTGGGGGCATGATGCTAGAAATTGAGAACAAAATCGAGTTTTTGGGTCGCCAATCGAGTTTAAGTTGGGTGAAATGATGATCATGTGTGCGCGTGGGTGCACCCCATGCCCTATGCATGCATGTGTCTGGTGCAATGCGTCGACCGATTCACATTATAGTGAACTAGTTTTCGACGAATAAATTGGCCAGATTAGTTAATTTTAGTTGTTTATCGATTGGTTCACCACTAATTCGGTCAATTTTTATCTCAATTTAGTTTTTCTAAATATTCCTTTTTTAATTTTCTATAAATTGGACTCAATAACTACCATTTTCTAATTTATTTAACCGATTCTAAAAATTGGGGGCTTTTACCTTAGGCCGGTTCAATCGTGATTCAAACCGGTTTTTACTTGAACTTTTCTCGATTCTTAATTTTTTTTTATCAATGGAGGTTCCTTGAGGGTTATTTATGGGTTTATCTATTTCCTAAGTACATAGTCTCAATAGTTTTTTTATTCAGCTCAATCCCAAGTCTCAATTTATGGATTTTCGTTTTTAGTTCAATATTAGTTTTCTGTTCAACTAAACTTAAATCCCAGTTTCATAAATCTAGATATTATAGAATTTATGTTTTAATTTCGTTACTACCGATGATAGATTTCTAGCTATCGAAATTGTGTTTTCACTAACAATCAAATTTTAATCTCGTGTCTATATTAATGAGTTGTTTGATACGTGCATTTGTTAAAAAGCTAATTGATACCTTGTGTTTTCATTAAAAACTAAGTTTTTAGCCTCTGCATATATTAAAGAGTTAGTTGATACATGTGACGAACTTCCAACCAACAAAATAATTTTTTTTTTGTACATACTTTATCCTTATGATTGAGTTTATAACACAGTGTTGCATTAAAGTTATATTTTTAAAGAGTAATCATTTTTTCAAAAAAACTTACGTTATATGCTTGTGACTGATTAGTTTCTAAATTGAAGAATCATTATGCTTATACTTGATTATATTCTTAACTAAGAAATAGTTGGAGAAATATATAATATATATTTGTGAATTAACTTAACTTTTTTAAATTATTTTTGTATTGTATTTTTAGTTGGAGAAATATATGATATAAATTTTTAAATTAACTTAACTTTTTAAAATTATCTTTTTATTGTATTTTTAGAAAGTTATCTTTTTATTGTATTTTTAGTAAGAATTGAGGTCGAGATATCACATCTTAACATTAGTTTTTACGCTCACTAAATTTTAAGTTCATCCACTTTCTAACACTATTTAAAATTTTAGTTTACCCAATCTCTAACACTATTTAGATAAAGGCATAACATGAACTAAATAACAAGTTAGATAATAGTTACAGAAAATTATTAGATTTTGCAATCACTAAATTTTAAATTCACCTAATTTTAACACTCTTTTAGATAAAGGCATAACATGAATTAAATGATAAGTTAGATAATATCTACATATTTGAGGTTGAAAATTGAAGAAAATTCAGAATGTATTTTTATCGATGTTAATAATAATATTATGTGTGCTCTATTGTTATAGTAGTATACCGAGTTGTGCAATAAATATATGCATTACCAACCCAAGGTTTGAGTCGAAAGGTGATAACACGTTTCGACTCTCCACCTGTGTCACTCTTATAGAATTTGTGCGTAGCGAAAGCGTAAAGGTGGTAAGATATGACATCATTGTTGGTGGAGAATGTCATTGTAGGCTTTATACGAGAACTAAAAGCCGTTTCTAGTTTTGCCCATACTTAAGTACAAGTTTGTACGCTAGAAACTTATATGTTAATCCGGGTCATGAAGGAAGACAATATAAATGAGACACAATCAGTCATGTGTTTTCTAATGCTCTTACTCCAAAGTTGCTATTTTATGCAGATATCTCTCTCGTGACACTAGTGATAGAAGAGTCTGGATTCAACATAGATGCAGTTGGTGTTTCCACACCCACTATAAAGAGAAAAAAAAAAGTGAACTAGTGATCATCAGAAATTGCATCCCTTACGCCCATTCGACCTAGCAGAAGACTATCAAGATCACGGGCATTTTCAGCGAGGTGGACCACCTGGCAGTGACTTTGATGGGCTGGGTCGAATATGACTTCCTGTTACACTCCCTCTGCTCACTGTAACAATTTCGCGAAGCTTTCTCCCTATCCCTGAACATTGATATTGATAAACTGAATGGTCTGTACGAAAACGGCACGTTCTTCTTTCACGAGGGAGATATATATATATATATATATATTCATGTATCTACGTGGAAAATAACCAAAAGACGAAGAAGCTTACAAGCTGGCGATGGAGAAGAATCAGAGCAGGAGGACCAGAAAAACTAGGGTGAATGCTTTTGGAGTCATTCCGTGTGATCTGCCAAATTCAATTACATTACATATTTGGCCATTAGGCTAAGCTTATTTATAGAGTGGAGAATTGAGCCGTCAGCGCGTCAAGTTTGACCGCTGGTCCTGTATATATTTAATTATATGCGCGGAGGGTGTTCCATGTCATTCAAAATGACAATTTGCTCCCCTCCATTTTGTAAGTCCTACTCTCTCGCCATCAAATAATTCATTATTTTACCGATATTACTTGTTGAAATAAATAAATTTTTTATTTTGTAGGAAGAAATATTATTTTTTAATAGTTTTATAGTTGAAAATGTATCAAACGGTATAATAATTATTATTATTTTTAACTGCAATTGGTAATTATAAAAAAAGAGAAATGAATCAAAATTTTGAAAATTCACTTCAAAATCTATACTTCTCATTTATACGTTTAATAGAATATATTTTGTATTATAAATACTCATAATTATATATAATTGAAAGTTATAATTTATTAATAATAAAATATTTTAAATTTTATAAAACTAAAATTATTATTATTTTATCTAATATAAGATAATATTATTAACACTATAACGTATTTATTATTACGAATATAATATACCATATCTTATACCATATAAGTAATTATAAGTTTTATCCATATATAATTAGAATTTATTTCTTATAATCAATGAAAATTTTATAATTTTATAAATAAATAAAAATTATTTATTTTATTTAATATATAATTATATTTTTAATAATATTAAAAAATAATATTCTTACTTTAATATTTTTATAACTTTCCAATCGGTCAAATATTGCTTATTTCTTTACAAAGTAACACGCGTGGTGGAAGTCTTTTATTTTATTCCATACATATCGCCATACAAATCAAAAATTTTATTTACTAGTCTAATAAAGTATCTACCAATAAATTTAAGATCATGCTTCACACTCCACACGAAAGTTTCTGGCCCACCCTTTCTTCCTTTTTGTGGTAAATAAATTATTGTCATTTGGCTAAAAATGACAATTTGGACGGCATCAAAAAACTAATAATTAAATATATTCTTTAAATGATTTAGGACGAAAATAATTAAATATACATTTTAACATTTAATAAATAAATAATTTATCTAACATATTTTTCATTCGAACTATTATACCATTCTAGTAAATATATAACAATGATTAATATAAAATATTTAATTTATATTAAGTTAAAATACTAATATGATAAATGTAATACATTACTTTCTTGTAATAACAAGGGTTCTTTATTTTAATTAATATATGCCCTACAAAAAGGCCGCTCCCATAAGTCGCCTTGTCAACTTTCAAACTTGACTGCTTGGCCGGCCAATATTGACTTATTGGGTAGGTAGTAAAATATGGTAAAATGACTGTTTAGACCATAGAGTTTTATCTGACCAAGGGGACCATAATGAATTTTTTAACAATAATATATCTAATATTTTACTCCCTCCACACTTCCATTCATAGTATACGTAGAAAAAGTTAAAATCAATGAATATTTTTAATATATTAAAATTAAAAAATCATTTTAAAAATTCAATTTTAAGCTAAAATTCAAAATTTTTATTTGGAGATTATATATTATATAATCATATAAATTATATTTTTTTAATAAAAATAACAATTTTCAATTGAATTATATTCATATTAATCTACCAGTTAAATTAAATTGAACTAATGATTAAAGTTGAAATGAAGAAAGATTTTCTTAAAATTAATAAACTCAATTCAAGTTGAATTTAGTTAAGTTAATTAATTAATAAATATTTAGACTTGTGAATTTGTATTCTTTTTAGTCGGATTCATATCAATAGGCTTTTATGTCAAACCTTAAGTGAAAAGACTGCCCAATTTGTATAGGGACAAGTATGATCAAAACACTAGCCAGAGAAAGCTCACGGTAACTTGGAAAACCAACCGGAGGACGAACACGTGACGGTTAACGGGTGAGTGGCATATTCACATAATACCTGGTTAGGATGACGAGCATTTTAGAAATTAAAAGCCACTTATAGGTGAAATTTTGACATCATACCCGATTGGGGTGTTGGGCAAACAAAGTTAAAACCTACATATCAGTTGTAAGTATAGGAAATCATACCCGAATGGTATGATGGACTTCCTTGAAGGAAGGAGAAACCTGTTTGCCGGTTGTAAGCAGAGGTATCATCACACCCGGTTGGTGTGATGAAGTGAAAATTATATTTTTGTTAGAAGTTTTTTGCCCTAACTGTGTGTCAATGCTTAAAAATTTTGGAATACCTTTTTGACGAGAGCTAAAATAGCTCAGATAGGCTAGAGGCCTTGCTTTTGGAACTTGTGGGGCTAAATGCCCGATTTTGGGAAATCACGTGCAGTGGGCCCAAGGCTAGTTGGCATGAGGAGGAGCTCATAAATAAACATGTTATATTAAAGCCATGAAAATTATTAATGAATGGATTATGTGATTTTGTCATGGTACCAAGACATGACTGATATACTTGATGGACTGGCGACAGTACGTTAGGGATAGGTCGAAGGACCGGCCTAGACAAACAGCTGCAAGTCGAGTTGAGGGTTGGGGTCGTTGGACTAGTGGCACCAAAGATAAATGTCTTTATGAAAAAAAAACTATTGTTTGTGCATGCACTTGCGGTATAGGACCATCAAGATTTCCAAGAGGGGTAGTGATGTGTCCTAAGGGCTACTAGACGACATGGTAGAAATAAGGGTAGTTTGTCGTGCCAATAGTCGTAAAGCTCGATGTAGCTTCTTGAACATGAGACTGGAGTGGGGTCGAGATGGGGTCTCCATCCTCATTTGGACATGAAGTATTGTTGGGTATGAGTGTTGAACGTTTGGGATGTTTACTCATACTTTGGGTAGAAGTCAAGGACTTCTATCAGGGTTGATGTAAAGACGCTATAATCCACAAGTGGGTACAGTTGTCGTAACTGTATATCGCGAATGTGTGTACCCTTCCTGATGAAGGACGCGTGTCGTTTGTAAAACACACCCAAAATGGAAATGGGAAAAAGGTTTGAACACCTTGGAAATGATTTGAGAAATCCTTGGAAAAAGAATTGGTAAACCATGGAAAAAGGTTTTGGAAAAGAGATTAAAAATTGAGGAAAACCCTTTTGAAGGAAAAAGGTCGCCCTTGGAAGGGTAAAGGTTTTGAAAACCGAAATTTGAGAAAAGAACATTCTTAAAGTAAATAAGGAGTTTGGCACACTCCCATTAAAGTTGTTTAGTTAATGAAAACTCACTCCCAACACCCATTCCCTGAGTTGTAGAACTCACCCCCTATAAACCCCGTCCTTTACTAATGAGAAAAAACTAGGAAAGAACCCGTCAATGTGATCTTTAAACCGAATTGGTCTACAAGCCCGACTATTAGGGGACGAGCAAATTTGAAAATTTATAACTCCCATGTAACTCAAAAATATTCATAAACTTGGGAAAAAAACCCTAGGATGATATGAGGAAGAAAGACCAAAACAGTTCAAGAGAACTGGGTCCGAAATGGATAGAACCGGACTATGAACCAAGTTGATTCATGAACCGGAACCGATAAAGAATGAGTTAACCAAGAAGTTTATGGATTTCTTGTGATTTATAATCCTTGGGAAGGAACCCTAGAACAATGTGAGAGAGAAAAACCAGATCGATTCGGGTGAACCAGACCCGAACCGAATTAAACTGGTTTAAGAATCGAGCCGGTTTATGAAGTGAAATCGATTAAGAGGTGGTAAACCAGGAATTTTATGGACCCTAAGTGACCCAAGGAGTCACAAAAGACATGGAAATGGACTTGTGAAGGAATTGGAGATGAAAACCAAACCGGTTCTGGTGAACCGGATCCGAACCAGTTTGGACCGTTTTGAATCACTATTGAACCGAATCCAAAATTCATTTTTCTAAGTGACTTAAATAATTCAAATTGGAGATTAGAGGCCACCATTGGAGAGAGAATGAATTTAGAAATTTTTAGATTTGAAAAAATTGGTCGAATGAGGGGTGAACTGACCAGTTTAGGCTTTGAACCCGGTTTGGACCGGTCTGGTCTGGTTCGAAACAGTGTCATCTTCTTCCTCAGGATGACAACACTGTTCACTCTTCGGGAAACTGAAGAAACATCGGCAAAGAAGAAACGCCTCCGTTTGGTACATTTCAGGTCATCAATTCTTATCATAACGGTGCCAAACGGACGGCCAACGGGTCCCCGAGCACCCTATATAAAGAGCCCCTCTCCAATCATCCTCTCCACTCCTGAAAAGCTCACTCTCTCTTAGTTGCTTAGTTTTCCGGTGAAGCTCGAACCAGAGCTCCGATATAGGGTCAATTCTAAGCCAAAGAAGGTGACATCGGGTTCATTAGAACCGGGGAGAAGTCAACTGCACTGTGGTAGCATCCGTTCATCCCAAGAGTCACCGAAGAAGCACCGGTGTGATCAAACAGTGAAGCAGCTCTAGCAGACCGAAGATGCCATATTTCGGCCGAGTTGAAATCGGCTAATTCGAGCCCTCCTTGGGCTAAACCAAGCTCTCCCGACACCTCATCAGCCCTTCCACGACTGAATTAGGACCGAAAGGTAAGCCAATTCGGCCCCCTTTACAATTTCAGATTGTTGTTAGAGAGAAAGTCGGCTGAATTTCAATGAAGAAATTCTAATCCAATTTGACATCAATTGATGTCATTCTTGATCCTAGGAAGAACCTCTAGATGAGAGCTACCTACCCAGATTGAAAGCTCCGACCGTCGTGCCCTCACCGGTGAGAAATCGAAACTTTCTCTCTCTATAGTCTGTTTTCCGGTGAAGCTCCGTTTGAGCTCGTTCCGGTGTTAAAATCTGTGATTAAAAGTTCTTTAGAATCGTATGAACATGTAGGAACTCAATTTCAACTCCAATTTCAACAATTAGAGGTGTTTCATCGGTCAATTTGATGAAATCAAATTCGGTAGTGTTGAATAGTTGAAATTGGAGAAAAAATTGGGGAAATTTGGGGATTTTTGAAAATTCGAAGGATCAAAATGTAATTTTCTAAAATTGAGGGTCAATTGGTCATGATAATAATATTAGAGGGCCAATTGAGAAATTTTAGAATTTTTGGGGCAAAAATTGATCATTTTCTAAAAAAGGGGCACAATGGTAATTTTGAGAAAATTGAAAGACCAAATTGGAAATTTGGGAAATAAAACCCCTTTGTGTGAAATCAAATAATTTGAGGTCCTAAGATAAATTTAAAAGTTTCAGGACTCGAATTTAGGAAAAACCCGGCAATAGGGCCTTAAAGTTAAAGAAGAATAACTTTAGGGACCTAATTGCAAATATATGTAAAGTTGGGTTTTCTCATTCATTTGGAACGAATGAGGGCTATTAGGCCAAAGAATAATAAACAATTATGTTCATCTTGTGTAGGAGAATGAGACATCGGGAATGCCAGTCGAGGTCTAGCTTGTTAAGGACGAAACCCAACTAAGTGGAATTTTACTGCACTATCGGGTGAGTGGGATTATATATTATACCTGGTTGGGGATGATAAGTATCTCGGTATAAAAACCTACAGTTTAGTGGTATTTTAATCATCACCACTTAGAGAGAGTGATGTGAAAATTATGAGAAAAAACTACTTACCGGTTGTAAGTAGATCATACTCAATTGGTTTGATGAGACTTCCTCGAAGGAAGTTGAAAACCTGTTCATCGGTTATGAACGGAGATGTCCTTATACCGGTTGGTATAATGGACAGTGAAAACCTATTTTGTCGGAAGTGTTCTCCCCTAACTGTGTGCCAATGCTTAAACTATTTGAGAGACCTTCTCGACGGGAGCTTGAATAGCTCTTATAGGTCGGAGGCCTTGGTTTTGGGACCTGAGGGCTAATATGCCCCATTTTTTAAAAACTCGAACAGTGGGGCATAGGCCAATGGACACGAGCAGGATCTCGTAAAAGAACATGATATATATATATATATATATATATATATATGCCAATAAAACTTAATAAGTGAATTATTTGGTCATGGTACCAAGGCAGGTCTGACATACTCAGTCAACTAGTAGCAGTGTGACATGATCGGTCTCCGAACCAATTAGGATAAACAGCTACTGGTTGAGTTGAAGGTTGGGACCATTGGGACAAATGGCACCACATATTACATGATAATTTATGAAAACTTTGTTTATGCATGCACTATGAGTACGGGATCATCAAGACGCTCATGAGGGGTAGTGATGTGTCTTAAGGGCCCTGGACGACCCGGTGAGTATAAGGGCATATCGTTGTTCCAAGTGTCTGTGTCAAATTTGGAGTAGCACCAAGCGCATGAGACCGGGGTGGGGATGGGATGAGGTCTCTGTCCTCATATGGACACGAAGAAGCGATTTCGCGATTGAGGGTCGGATGTCGCATACATCCACCCATTCCCAGGGTAGAAATGGTTGTGCTTCTATCCGGTTGGCCGGAAAAGTCACTCTGAAGCCACTAGAGTGTTCAGTAGTGATACTGACTTACGAATGTGTGTAACCTTCATGATGAAGGATATGTGTTGGGTGATGACACAATGGTAACTAAGAAATAATGGAAAAACCCCGAATTTTTAAATGAAGAGATTTTTGAAAAGAAAGGAGTGTGGCACACTCCATATAAATATTTTTCTTAAAAGTTAAAAGTAGACCTTTTAAAAACCCATTCACTGAGTTGTAGAAACTCCCCACTCTTTTCTACCTCTTTTCAGGAAAAGAGAAAATGACTAGAAGTAACACCGAGCCTTACCCTTTATCAGGTATGCTTAATTTTTCTTTAAGCTTGCATTTTATTTGATATATGTTTTCTAGGGAACAAGGTTGAAATTTTGCCTGGCTCCTCTCGACTAAAAGAAGGGGGAAACTCCTCTTGAACCAAGAAAGAGCGGCGGGTTGTTCATAGGGATCCAACCAAACCAGGTTGGGTCGTGACAACTAGAGTGGTATCAAAGCCTAGTTCCCTTGAAACAGTATCAATAATTTGCACTGATATTAATCTAACTCTAAACTATCTTGTAGGAATGAGAATCCCTAGGAAATTCGCAAGAAAATCTAGTCCTTCCCCTATAAGCGTGAAAAAGACATCCAACCCAAGGAGGAAGCTGTTCAGAGGTTCCTAAGGGGCGAAAAACGAGTACCCAAAGACATGGTGGAGGACTACCGGAAGCTAGTTGGAGCCTTACTGGAACCAGAAGGCATCATATACCCTCCTCCCAGATAAGAGGAACCATCACCACCTCCTAAAAGTCCATCCCCTCCTCCAATAACACAACCATAGAAGAGGAACCCCACCAAAAAGGAGGCCTAGGATAATTATTGGATTGCTTATGCCACCTTCATGAAGGTCCACCAAGTACCTCTACCCATTCAACCTGACTTCAATCCATCTCAATGGATGAAATGGACATATGAGTGTGAGGTGAAAGAACTAAGGCGGTACGGGTTGGAGGCCACACATGAAATTCATCCTATTGAGGAGCACGAATGGACCCCAATCAATTACTCAAAGTCTTCTGACCAAGAGTCACATAATCATTTTAGGGTTAACTCTAGTCCTATGACCCCAGGGATTAGGGGGTAGAGAAGTCATGTAATAAGCCAAAATTTTGGCAAGAGAATATTTCCCGAATGAATTAGAAGTTTATTAAAACTCTTGAGTTCCTTGAGAAAAATCTAAGTAGATAAAAAGTTTAAGAGAAGAAAATCCTCCTAAGGAAGAATGGCTTATGGATAGTTAAACTTAGACTTTAGGACTTAGAAAAGAAGAAATTCATCTGATGGAGATCCTAAAGAAAGGAAAACGGATTTGGAGGAGCAACCATTCAAGGACACATAACTTTCGAGAGACCCAAGAAGAAGTATGACCACAAGAATAGAGGTTGATCGATAGGAATATATATATATATATATATAATATATATATAGATAGATTTCACCTGGCAAAAATGAAGAGAGAGTGCAACGACAGGAAGCCCCAAGTGTAACAAATTCCTTATAAATTTAAGAAGATAAGAAATTGATGGAAGGTAAAGTGTGAGTCGAAGAAAAACAAGAGCAGAGGAGGTGTACCAAGTCTACAAGATAGGAGAGAATTTTCCAAAGAATAAGGCAATCAAACATTAGAGAGTACGAGTGGTTAGGTAAGAGCATTAGGAGGTTGAGCATGATCCACTACAAGAAGACCTGGAAAACTCGAATTAGGAACGTCAAAGGAATATTATGTAAGGAAACAACTTAATTAGACCAAACGATTTGGAGAAGTAAGTGAAGTCGAACCGGAGATGGAGAATAGTGAGAGAATACACCCCTTACCAACACAAAGAGGGAAACACTGGGAATATAAAGGTTCAAAAGCTTTGAAAATGATAAGGATAAGAGAACTACCTTAAGGAAGTATGTGAATATGGTAGCAAGTGGGAATAAAGCAAGGTCAAACGAAGGTACTACTGGCTTCGAAGAGCAAGAATAAGCTCAAAAAAAATTTTAAGGAGCTCAATGGTAGAATTAGAAGGAAATGTCGAGGGAAGGATAATGGAAAGCTCATCGGAGAAAGAAATTACCTGACTCATGACTTAGAATTAGCCGCGATAATGTTAGCCCTAAAAGATATGGTACCTCTACTTTCACAGGATTTAGTACAGGATATACACAGATCACAAGAGCTATAAGTACTTTCTAACTAAAAAGGAATTAAAACCCGTTAGGGGAGACGATTGGAAATGGTGAAGGATTATGATCTTGCAATAAAATTCCACCCAGAAAGGCTAATGTGGTAGCATATGCATAAAATCGCGAGTTTCGAACTAAGATGACATAAATAAAGACAAATTACATATCCTGTTACAACAATTGAGAAGAGAAAGGCGGAAAGGCCAAATACTCAGGAAAAAGAAGGATGAAAGAAACCCTTAAAAGGACCAAAGGCCAATTAACGACTAAACTCAAGCCAAGAAAAGGATAGGCAAGCCTCTCACAATATGGTCAAGAAATCTTGAAACAAGGAAGATTTGTACTCTCCCTAAAGAGAAAGATAGGTACTGGGTACGAATGAGGAGGAATAAAAGATGTGTCTACAAGACTTGAGGAGTAAAGGTAAATAGGAGAAGACGATATCAAGGGATGTCATTTAAGGGTAGAAATCCCCTAGAGCAAATGAGAATGTCAGGAGGAAGGGAAAGAATCCTTCCAAGGAAGGAAGCCCCGGAAAGACATGCGTATCCCAATTAAGAGGGAATGGACCCAACCAAAATGTAAAGAATGATAAGCTCACAAATGAAATACTAGTTGAGATGTAAAGATCGAATACCAAGGAAAAGTATTCATGAGGTCCTAAGAAGTAAATTAAACCAAAGGAATGGATAAATAGAATGGTAGCATCAAAGAATGTCATAATGAATAAGAGTAGGTGGACTACAATAATAAGAGAGTAAAAGAAAGAATATAGGAGGAATCTTGGAGAAGTAAGCCCTCAATTAAGAAATCAATTAGGGAAGATGACCACTGACGTCAGAACAGGATTGTGGTCCATGCTCACTTAATGGAGCCTAAAGAATGGGCAAATGAGCATACTAAGATGTACCGCACCCTCAAACAAGGATACTAGTGGAAGGGTACGAAGAGGGACATTGCGGAATATGTAGTTTGATGCTTGTCCTGCCAACAGATAAAAGTAGAGCATTAAAAACCGTCAGAACTACTACAACCCTTACTAATTCCTGAGTGGAAATGAGAGCATATCACCATAGACTTCGACACAGGCCTGCCTGTGACCAGAAAAGGTCGAGATGCGATTTGGGTAATTGTGGATAGATTGACCAAATCAACTCATTTCCTTCCTATAAGAGTGACGGATACAGTAGAACAGCTGGCCATCCTATACATTGTGATTGGTTAGATTTAATGATTTGTTTGTGACTTGGTGTCTATGTCATTCACTAATCATTTGACATGACATGTTGTGACCTCTCATTAGAAAATTAGTCCAACATGGCAGTTGTGAAACTCGTACTCTTGGAACAATGAAATTGGGAAAAGAACTGATACCCTCATGAAATTTGTCATTTCAAATGGGAAATTGGAAAATTCAAGTGACCAAGAAGTCATAAAAATCATGGGGAGGAACCATGAATGAATTGGATGGGAAACCCAGACCAGTTCAGGATGAACCGGACCTGAACCGAATTGAACCATGGTGAACCAGACTCGATAATTCATTTTTCTAGGTGGCTTAAAGATGTCAATTTGGAAAATTGAGGCCATCACTAGATAAAAAATGAATTTAGATTAATTTATAAATTTTTAGTTTTTAGAAAACCGGTCGAATTAGGCTTGAACCGACCAATTTTCAATTTTAAGTATCTAAACCCGGTCGAACCGGACCGGTTAACGGTCCGACTGGTCAATGAACATTGTCATCATCTTCCTTAGAATGACAACACTTTTCATCCAGGGAGAAAATACTTTCTATTTCTGATGAGAGAATATTCCCTCCGATTATGGCATTTTCTTATGAGGATAAGCTTGACCAATATGGAAACTAGTATAGCCAAGGCACCCCTAGCTCCCTATATAAAGAGATCCCCTTGATTTATCCTACACACATCTCAAACCTTCGAACAAGAAGAAGTGCTCCATTTCGTGACAAAGCTCGAACTAAAGCTCCAACTTGGACACTTCTTTCCACCTTAGAAGGTGAATTTGGGTCCTATAGATTTTAGAGGAAGTCAGTTAGCTAACGGCACCCTCCATTCGACCTAAGGACCATCGGAGAAGCATCAACGAATCCAAACAATGATGCTGCTCCATAAGTCCTGAAGCTGCTCTATTTTGCCCGATCCAAATTCGGCTAATTCAAACCTCCTTCAGCCAAATTGAGCCTTCCCCTAGCCTCCCCAACCTACACTCGACCTCCCCAAGGAAAAGGGTAAGTCAATTCGGCCTCCCTCGTTGGAATAGTTCAATTCTACAGAGAGAAAGTGCATGAATTTCACTAACTAAATTCACACTGCTTAGGACGTGAATTGTAGTTGCTCTTGATCCCAGAAGGACCTTGTGGATGAGCTGTCTTCCCAAATTGAAAGCTCAGACCGTTGTACCTCTAACAATAAGTTCTCAAAGCTTTCTCTCTCTACATTCAATTTTCTGGCGAAGCTCCGATTGAACTCGTTTCGAACCCAAAAATGGTGATTCAAAGCTTGGTATGATCGTAAGGAAGTGAGGAAATTGATTAGCACCATGATAGGGAACAATTAACATGAATTGAAGGGTCAATTGGATGTGATCAGATTTGGGTTAAATAGAAAAGTTGAATTGGGGGAAATTTTGGGGATTTTGAAAATTAAGGGACCTTTGTGCAAATTTTCAAAAATTGAAGGTCATTTGGCGAAGTACAGGAACTTGGAGGACCAATTGGTTACTTTTACAAGAATTAGGACCAATGGGTCATTTTTGAAAAATTGGGGAAAATGATAATTTTGGAAAGTTTAGGGACCAATTGGAAATTTTGGAAAAGTTGAGTCCCAATGGGTGATTTCTGAATATTAAGGACCCAAGAGGGATATTGGAAATCCTAGGGACTTAATTAAAATTAATTGAGTATTAGGGACCTAATTGCAATAAGGTAAAAATAAGGGCCTAATTGTAAATACATGGAAATAGAAAGCCTTTCAAGCTAAACATCTCCTCACGAGCATGTCTGAACTCTATAGGGATATATTGGGTAAGAACGTGTGCAAGGAAGTATGACAAGGAGTGAAAGTCTGACTAGGATGAACAAGTCAAATTCATCGAGTGAGTGGGCATATATTTATACATCATATCCGGTTGGGGTGATGAGCACATTTTAAAGCTGAAAACCACTTATCGGTTGTGAGTGGGCTTATTTAAGCATCATGCTTGGTTGGTATAACAAACTCTTTTATCGAAAGGAAAGGCCACCAATAGTGGGATTTTTTATCATCATACTAGGTTGGTATGATGAGTGCAATTAGCTTAAAATTTGTTTTTTCAGAAATAATCTCCCTTGACTGTGTGCCAATGCTTAAAATATTTGGGAGACTTTTCTGATGAGAGCTGGGACAACTCCAACAGGCCGGAGGGCTCAATTTTGATCTTATAGGGCTCAAGGCCCAATTTTAAAAACAACTCGTAAAGTAGGACCAAGTCCAGTGGGCGGGCTGGAGCCCGTAGATAAACATAATTATAATAGCCATGAAAAACTCTCATAACTAGAAATTTTGTGTGTGAATTGCCTCAGTACCAAGTCAGGACTAACAAGGCTCAATGGGCTAATGGTAGTGCACCAGAACTAGGTCGACGGACCATTCAGGCAAACAACTACAGGCCAAGTCGAGTGTCTAAATTGTTATGCACCAAAGACAATGGCTAATATTCTAAGACTATTGTTATGCATGCATGAGAATCTGAAAGCATCTAAATTCTCAAGAGGAGTAGTGATAGGTCCCAAGGACTACTGGACGACCTGGATGGAATAAGGGCATGTTGTCGTTCCAGTTGGTCATAAAGCTCAAAGTAGCTTCTTACGCATGGGATCGGGGCAGGGTTAGGATGAGGTCTCCATCCTCATATTAGACACGAAGAACTTTGGGTCTGAGGGTCGGACGTATGATTTCTACTTAGACCCAAGGTAGAAGTGGTCAAACTTCTATCAGGGTGGATGGTAAAGATGCACCGATCCCCAAGTAAGTGTAGTTGAAGTACTATATCTACGAACGTTTGTACCTTTTAAGATAAAGAGCGGTGTGTTTGTTTAATAAATGCCTCCCGAGCAAGGGAAGTGCTAGAAAGAGCTAAACTCACATAACAAGTAAATTAAAAAGATGAAATGCCTTTACAAACTATCTTTTTTGAAAGCTCACCCCAATACCCGCTCACTAAGTTGTAGAAACTCACCTCCTCCCTTTAACCCTTTTTTCAGGAGAAAGGAGACAAGCCCTAGAGAATCCATGGAGATGAACCCTAAGTCAGGTATGCTTAAAATCTTCTTAAGCTATTGAGTTTTGTATTATGTTATTCCATGGAACAAGGACAGGAATTTCACTTGACTCCTCGCAATCTTGGGAAGTGGTGACTCTTCTTAAACCAAAGGGAGTGGTAGGTTGTTCACGAGGTTCAGACCAAACTAGGTCGAGGCGTGACAACAATTAACTGAATTTGGTCATTATATGATAATTATGACTTTGCCATGTGGAGTCCTATGATTGATTGATTTAAATAAATCAAATTCCCCATCTTGCATCTTATGGGATGCCACGTGTCCTCTCTAGATTGGCTCACAGCTTCTAATGTGGCATGCCACATGTCGTTCACTGATTAGTTGATATTTCTCTAATGTTCGAGCGGTGACTTGGCATACTTGTTAGGTGTCACCCTTTGATTGGTTAATCCCATTAATGTGAAATTATGTTAGTTGATCATTGATGATGGACACATATCATGCTTTGATTGGTTAATGGTTCCAAACACTGACCTATCTACTAACCGAGTGTGCTAGCCACGTGCTACATGTTGATTGGCCACATGTGCTGGTCGGGTGCTGACTTGGCAAACAAGTTGTTGACCTGACTAGACTGTTGACCGGTTCAATTGAACCGAGTTCAGTGACTTGAAATCGAAAATAGGTCAATTCAGTACCGACTCGACCAGTTTTCTAAAAATTAAAATTTTCTAAATTTATCTACATTTATTTTCTATATAGTGGTGATCTCAATTTACCAATTTTCCCTTTTTGGGTCAGCCTAAAAAATGAATTTTTGAACCAATTCCTCTTAGCTCGATCTAGTTTAAACCCGCTCAGTCCCAGTTCACTATTATCTAGTCCGGTTCTCACATAAAATTTTCAATTGAATTATTTCTCTAAAAATTTGTGATAATTTGAATCTCACTTAGTTAACTTTGGATCTCGTTTAATCTCTCTTTATAGTTTTAGTTTAATTTGACATCATGTTTTTGTTCAAATTTTTCTAGTTCTCATATCCAATTTTCTTAACTAGAGAAATCATGGTTTACATACTTGATAGTTTACGGGTTGAGTCGCAGTGCTCACATAGACAGTCTAACAAGGACACCTAGGTTGTAAAACCTGTCCTTTGATAATAAGAAAATTGGGGAAAGAACCTGTCATTTCAATTTGGAAAATCGAGTCAGTCTACAAACCGGAACCGATAGATAAAGGGTAAACTGGTTAATTTATGGATCCCGAGTGACCTAAAGAATCCCAAATCATGAAAAAGGAATTAAGGATGAATTGGAGATGAAAAACAAACTAGTTTAGGTGAATCGGATTGAACCAGTTTGTTTCATTAATGAATCATATGCTAAATTCATTTTTCTAGGTGGCTTAAAAAATTCAAATTTGAGATTTGAGGCCACCATTGGATATAAAATGAATTTAGTTGAATTTAAAAATTTTTAGTTTTGAAAAATTCGGTCAAATCATGCCTAAACTGGCCAATTTAAGCTTTGAACCCGGTTCGGACTGGTCGAGTCCCGTTTGGAACAATGTAGTCTTTTCCTTTAGATGAAAACACTATTCACTCACCGAAAAATCAAGCAGCGTAGGTGAAGTTGAAAAGTCACTGGCCATGGAGTTTTAGACAATGAATGACCACTATTAAGGTGCCAATCGAATGGCCAAGAAGTCCCCAAGCTTTCAATATAAAGATCCCCTACTCATTCATCCTCTCCACACTTGAAAACTCCATTCCCTCTCTACTACTCCAATTTTTGGCAAAGCTTGAACCAGAGCTCCGATATAAGGTCTTTTCTAAGCCAAAGAAGGCATGGTCGGGTTCTTTAGAACTGGGGAGAAGTCTTCATGCATGTAGTCTCCATTTGCTCTGAGGATCATCGGAGAAGCATCGGTAGACCGAAGCTACACTATTTCGGCCGAGCTAAAATTAGCCAACCCGAGCCCTTCTTAGGCCAAACCAAGCCCTCCCAACACCTCCACAGTCCTCCTATAGCTAAATTAGAGTTGAAAGGTATGTCAATTTGGTGCCCCTCTATAATTTCTTACCGGTGCTAAAGAGAAAACCGAAAAAACTTTGATGATAAATTTCTTACTCAATTCGGCGTTAATTGATGCAATTATTGATCCTAGAAGGAACCTCAGGACAAGAGCTAACTATCCAAATCGAAAGCTCAAACCGTCGTGCCCCCGACGGTAAGCTTTCGAAGCTTTCTCTCTCTAAGTCTAGTTTTTTAGCGAAGCTCCGTTTGAGCTCATTCTAGTATCAAACCGTGTGATTCAAAGTGCAATTGAATTATATGAAGATGTAAACTCCAATCTAACTTCAATTTCAACAATTAAACTCATTTGATCAGTCAATTTGGTGAAATCAAATTCGTCTGAGTTAAAAGGTTAAAATTGGGGGAAATTTGGGAATTTCAAAAATTCGAGGGACTAAAGTGCAATTTCATAAAATTGAGGGCTAATTGGACATGATAAAGATGTTGGAGGAGCAATTGGGTAAATTTTGGAATTTATGGGGCAAAACTTACCATTTTTGTAAAGTAATGGCAAAATGGTAATTTTGGAAAAGTTGGGGACCAAATTGGAAATTTGGGAAATTAAACCCCTTTTGTAAATTTGAATAAATTGAGCTCTTAAGGTAAATTTTAAAATTTTCAAGACTAAACTTGAGGAAAAATCGACATTAGGGATTTAAAGTTAAAGAAAAATAACTTTAGGAATATAATTGCAAATAAAGGAAAGGTTTAGTTTTCTTATTTATTTAGGATGAATGAGGGCTATTAGGCCAAACGATAATGAACAAAAGTGTTCATATCATGTAGGAACATGAAGTACCGAGAATGCCATCTAAGATAAGTTTGAGTAAGGACTACAAGACGGCTAAAATGATATTCACTGCACTATCAGGTGAGTGGGAATTTAATATCATACCCAGTTGAGATGATAAGCACCTCAAAAATGAAAACCCACTGTTAAGTGGTATTTTAATCATCACACATAAGATAAGTGATGTGGAAATCATACGGAAAAACTACTTACTGGTTGTAAGTAGATCATACCCGGTTGGTATGATGAAACTTACTCAAAGGAAGTGAAAAACCCGCTTATCGATTATAAGTGAAGATGTCCTCATACCCGGTTGGTGTGATGGATAGTTGAAAAGTTTATTTTGTCAAAAGTGCTCTCCCCTGACTATGTGCCACTACTTAAAATTTTTGGGAGACCTTCTTGACGAAAGCTTAAATAGCTCATAAAGGTCGGAAGCCTCAGTTTTGGAACTTGGGGGCTAATATGCCCGATTTTGAAAATCTCGAACAGTGTGCCCTAGGCTAGTTATCATGAGTAGGAGCTCGTAAACAAACATGAATATTATGCCATAAAAACTTAAGTAAATGAGTTGTTTGACCATAGTACCGAGACAGGACCGACATATTCAATGGAACGGTGGCAGTACGACATGACAAGTCTCTGGACTAGTCAAGACAAATAGCTGCAGGTCAATTTCAGGGTCGAGGCCGTTGGACTAGTGGTACCATAGATTATATGGCATTATGTGAAAAACTATTGATTGCACATGCACTGTGTTGTGGGACCTTCAAGATGCCCAAGAGGTATAGTGATGCGTCCCAAGTCTCTAGATGACTTGGTGGATATAAGGGCAGTTAGTTGTAACAAAAGTCTTGCGAAGCTCGAATTAGCTTCAAGCGCATGAGACCAGGGTGGGGACAGGATGAAATCTCTGTCCTCATACGGACATAGAGTTTTGTTTCGGCATTGAGGGTCAGATGTCGCGAACATCCATTCATTCTCAGGGTAGAAGTGAACGTGCTTCTATCTAGGTGGTCGGTAAAGTCACTCTAACGCCACAAGTGGGTATAGTGGAGGGCTGGCCTGCGAATGTGTGTTATCCTTCATGATAAAGGATGTGTGTTGATCGTTAAACACATTGTGGTAATAAGAAAGAAAACTAAGATTTTTAAGGATGAATCTTTTTAAAGAAAATAAGGAGTCTGACATGCTCCAATTAAAACATTTCTGCTAAAAGTAAATTTTAAAAACTCATTCATTGTGTCGATGTACTTACCCCCTCCCTTATATCCATTTTCAAGTAACCCAGGGAAAAACCTACCCAAGGACCCCAGATAACTACACCTACAAGATAGGTATGTAAAAGTTTAAAATTTTATGCAGTTTTTATTTATGGTATTCTAGTAAAGGTGTAGGTTTAAAAGACAACTTACTCCTCACGTTTTAAGGAAGGGAAGAACCCTTAATAAACCAAAAGAGTGGCAAGTTATTCACGGGGATCCAACCAAACCAGGATGGGCGTGACAACTTAAGTGGTATCAGAACCTGTTTCCTCAAATAAATAATCAAGACTAGAAAATATAGTAACTAATATAATTGATCTTAAAATTTTCATAATGGTTCCGAAGAAAGTAACCAAGAGAAATAGGGTTGTAGTCTCCAACACTGCCCAACCACTCTTACCTATAGAAACTCCTAGTGGAGCCTAGACAACTCCTACTGGACTTGGCACGGAGCACTAGAGATTGTACGAGGAGTTCACCTGTGTATTTGGGCAACCTAACCTCATCCCTAAGGTAGGCACTAATTCTCAAGTTAAATCGGAGGAAGTACAATCCCATCCTCTCCATATTAACCATCCCCCTCCAATAGACATTCCTATAAATCTCAAGACTCTCCAGCAACTAGGGTGTAAACCCTTTCTCAGAGAAAAGGATGCTAGTGCCACCATGGATTGGCTAGTAAACATTAAAAAGCTGATGGAAATCGTCAGGATACCACCAGAGGATATGGTGATCCTGACAGAATTCTTCCCAAAGGGAAGTGCCAAACGATGGTGGGACAATGTTCGAAATTTACGTAACACCATCCCCACTTGGGAACGGTTTGAGGAGAGGTACTCGAAGGAGTACTTGGTGCCTCATCTGATAAATGAGAAGAAGCAGGAGTTCATCCCGCTTCGGCAAGGGCTTAACTCTATATCAAAGTACGAGACGAAATTCAACGAGTTAAGACCCTTTGCTCCCGACCTAGCTAGGCCGGTAGACATATGCTAGAGGTTCGTGGACAGTCTCAATATGGACATCCAAGACCGTATGGGAGTACTAGGATGCCCCACAGACCTGACAGTAGTAATCAGTATGGCTAATGAGTGTGAGCGAGTGGTACATACTCGACGCCGTCGGATGGAGCAGACAACCCGAAAGGAGGATAAGGGTCCAAATTGTTAGGGAGGACAGAAGGAGCATAATGGTCCAAAATGGGGAAATAGAATGGCATTTCAAAGGAGAAGGGACATGTCACCACCTCCCCACAGAGTGGTCCCCACCTTACCTCAAGGAAACCCTCAATGCCCAAAGTGTCAAAAGAACCATAAGGCTGCTTTGCATGCAGACAAGTGGGACACTTTGCAAAGTATTGTCCCACTCTCATGAAGAATAGGTAGAGGAATACTCTTGGACCACCTCAAGGGAATCCTAGGCCAGACGCTACAACACGAGTACCGGCTAGGGTATACAACCTCACCTAGGAAGAGGCTAGAAGAGATCCTAGCACTATAGCGGGTACACCTTGAAACCCTTCAAATCAGTCCAAGAGAATCATGTAAACTGAATATTTTATTTAATAAAGAAAAGCTTTCTTCTAAAATATATGCTTCTTCAATCAGGATATATACAACTATGGGGACAACAAGTCCATGCTCTCTTTGACTCCAAAGCTGAGAAATCCTTCATCAAGTGTACCCCTAGAACTCACTCCACTAAAACAAAGTCTTAACATCCTTACACATTTAGGAGAGGAGTTAAGCAGGAATAAACTATTAAAAGGATGTGAGATAAAGATAGGAGGAATCAAACTTGAAGCTAACTTGATTCCATTACCCTTGAAGGAAGTTGAAGTAATCCTTGGGATGGACTGGTTAAGTAACCATCAAGCTAGGATGAATTGTGGAAAGAAGATGGTAACCTTCCATACTCCTAATATGAATGGATTGAAGTTCCAAGGAGATAGAAGGAAAAGCGAAGTACATATGGTGTCCCATCTGGAATCCCAAAAGATGATACAGAATGGCTGTACGACTTTTCTGGCCACGGTCGTTGACGAAAAGTCTAAAGAGAAGAGACTTGAAGACATCCTAGTAGTTAGGCACTACCCAAAAGTATTCCCGGAAAAGCTACCCAGACTACCTCTAAGTTAGCCAGTGGAGTTAACTATAGAAATAATTCCAGGAACAAACCCTATATCCCAAGCCCCACATCGTATGCATCCTTTGGAACCGAAGGAATTAAAGCAAAAATTAAATGAATTATTGGAGAAGGATGTCATACATCCTAGCCAATCTTCGTGGGGTGCACTCGTCCTATTTGTCAAGAAAAATGATGGAAGTATGAGACTGTGCATAGACTACAGGAAGCTGAACTAGGTCACCATCAAGAACAGATACCCACTTCCATGGATAGACATTCTATTTGATCAATTAAAAGGAGCAACTTACTTCTCCAAAATAGACCTTCGATTGGGCTATCATCAACTTAGAATTCGAGAGGAAGACATTCCCAAAACGGCGTTACGATCCAGATATGGACATTACGAGTTCAGAGTAATGTCGTTCGGACTAACGAATGTCCCTTCAGCCTTCATGGATTTGATGAACTACATGTTCCAACCACATTTGGACAGGTTCATGATAGTATTAATAGATGGCATCCTTATATACTCACGAACCAGGGTAGAACATGAAGAGTATTTGGCAATCTCCTTGAAGATATTAAAGGAAAATCAATTATATGCAAAATTCTCTAAGTGTGAGTTATGGCTGCAGGAGGTAGGATTCTTAGGACATATAGTGTCCAAGGATGGAGTTAAAGTAGATCCAGCCATGTTAGAAGTCATATCAGATTGGAAGGCTCCAATGAATCCTATAGAAATAAAAAGTTTTTTAGGTTTGGCAGGAAACTATAAACGGTTCGTACAAGATTTTTCTAAGGTAGCAGCTACTCTAACTTGACTCACGAGGAAATGAGTTGAGTAAAAGTGGGATGAAAGTTTTGAGAAGTCTTTCCTAGAGTTAAAGACTCGATTGACGACCGCACCATACTCTCCTTACCTGATTCTAATGCGAGAGAGTATATCGTCTATAATGATGCATCCGGACAAAAACTCAGGTGTGTTTTAATGCAACAATTGATGGTTATCGCCTATCCTTCGCGACAACTTAAGGTACATGAAAGAAACTACCCAACTCATATTTTGAAATTAGTTGCAATAGTGTCTGCCCTAAATATTTGGTGACACTACCTTTACGGGGTTGTGTAGGATATATACACAAGTTAAATCTCCGCTAGAGGAGATGATTAGAATTGGTTAAAAACTATGACCTTGTGATAGAATATCACCCCGGAAAGGCAAATGTGGTGGTAGATGTCTTAAGTCGCAAGTACCAAACTGAGGCAACATAAGTGAAGATGAGTTACATACCCCTTGTTGCAACAATTGGGAAAAATGGACGTGGACCTGAAAATGGACAAGCAGGAAAGGTGTATTATGGCTAATGTGGTAGTGAGGCCCATTCTAACTAAGCAGATCTAGGCTCAACAAAAAACAGATAAGGAACTTCAACCCTACCTGGATCTGGTTAATAGAGAAACTAAATAGGACTATAACCTGCGCAGTGATGGGTTATTGACCTGCAAGGGTAGGATATATGTGCCTCAATTTAAGGAACTAAAGAGGTTAATTCTGGAAGAGGCACATGATTCGGTGTATGTTATGCATTCGAGCAATACCAAAATGTACCTCATCATCAAACAAGGATATTGGTGGAAAGGTATGAAGAGGGACATTACGGAATATGTAGCTTGATGCTTATTCTGTCAACAGATAAAAGCGGAGCATCAGAAACCATTAGGACTACTACAACCCTTACCAATTTAGAAATGGAAATGAGAGTACATCATCATGGACTTTGTCATGGGACTACCGGTGACAAGAAAAGGGTAAGATGCGATTTGGGTCATTGTGGATAGATTTACCAAATCAGCTCATTTCCTTCCTATAAGAGTGACAGACGCAGTGGAACAACTGGTAGTCTTATACATGGGGGAAATAGTGAGACTCCATGGCGTCTCGATAAATATAGTATCAAATAGATATCCAAGATTTACTTCAAGGTTTTGGTCATGCTTACAAAGTGTTATGGGAACGAGACTCCATATGAGCACAACATTTCATCCTCAGATAGATGAGCAGTATGAGCGAACCATCCAAACCCTGGAGGACATGCTAAGAGCGTGTGTACTCAACATGAATAAAAGATGGGAAGAATACTTGTGTCTGATGGAATTTGCTTACAATAATATTTATCAGGCCAGTATTCAGATAGCTCCCTATGAAGCCATTTATGGACGACTATGTCGTACCCCTCTACTTTAGGAAGAAATGGGGAAAAGAAGGCTAGAAAGGGTAGAACTAATCGAGGATGCCACGGAGAAGATAAAACTAATCAAGAGTCACCTTAAGACCGCATAGGATATGCAAAAGAGTTATGCGGACAATCAAAGGAAAGATCATGAGTTTGAGGTGGGAGATCAAGTGTCTCTTAAAGTGTCCCCATGGAGGGGAATAATTAGGTTTCAGTAAAGAGGAAAGTTGAAACCAAGGTATATTGTTCTTTATCCTATCATTTAAAGGATAGGACCATGACCTATAAATTAGAACTACCTCCAGACCTACAGAGAATAAATAATGTATTCCACATCTCCATGCTTTGGAAATATCAGCCTGATCCTAGCAATCTATTGGACCGACCTCTAATAGAGTTGGAAGAGAATGTGACCTATCAAACGGAATTGGTACGAATCATTAATTGGAGGGATAAGAATTTAAGAAATAAGAGGATTCCTACAGTTAAGATTCTGTGGCTGAACGAGCTCGTGTAGGAAGAGACATCGAAAACCGAAAGTGTGATAAGGGATAGTTACCCTCAATTATTTCACATGTAACTGTTTTGGGGATAAAACCCCTATAAGGAGGGGAGAGTTGTAAACCCCATCCTTTGATAATAAGAAAACCGAGAAAGAACCGGTCATTTCAATTTGGAAAACCGAGTCGGTCTACAAACCAGAACCGATAGAGAAAGGACAAACTGAGAAATTTATAGATCATGAGTGACCCAAAGAGTCCCAAAAGTAATGAAAAAGGACTTAAGGATGAATTGGAGATGAAAATCAAACCAGTTCAGGTGAACCGAATCCGAACCAGATTGAATCGGTTTAAACCATTTTAAACCACTATTGAATTTGATGATAAATTCAATTTTCTAGTTAGCTTAAAAAATTCAAATTTGAGATTTGAGGCCACCATTAGATAGAAAAGGAATTTAGATAAATTAAGAAATTTTTAATTTTGAATAATTTGGTCAAATTGGGCATGAACCGGCTGGTTTAAGCTTTGAACCCGGTTCGGAAAGGTCCGATCCAGTTCAAAACATTGTCATTTTCTTCCTTCAAATGATAGCACTATTCACTCACCGGAAAATCGAACAGTACAGGTGAAGCTTAAAAGTCTCTAGCTAGGGAATTTTAGGCAATGAATGACCACCATTAGGCACCAATCGAAAGGCCAAGAAGTCCCCGAGCTTCCTATATAAAGGCCTCCTTCTCATTCATCCTCTCTACACCTGAAAACTCCATTCTCTTTCTATTGCTCCAATTTCTGGTGAAACTCGAACCAAAACTCTGATATAGGGTATTTTCTTAGCCAAAGAAGGCATGGTCAGGTTTTTTAGAACCGGGGAGAAGTCAGCTACACACCTGTAGTCTCCATATGCTCTGAGAGTTGTCGGAGAAGCGTCGGCATAATCGAATAGTGAAGCAACTCCGGTGAACTGAAGCTGTCTTGTTTCGACCAATCTGAAATCGGCTAATTTAAGCCCTTCTCAAGCCAAACCAAGCCATCTCAACACCTCCACACTCCTCCCACAACTGAATTAGAGTAGAAAGGTAAGCCAATTTGGCTCCCCTCTGTAACTTCTTACCGGTGCTGGAGAGAGAACCGATAGAACTTTGATAATAAAATTTTCACTCAATTTAGCATCAATAGATGCAATTGTTGATCCTAGAAGAAACCTCAAGACTAGCGCTATCTACCCATATCAAAAGCTCGGACCGCCGCATCCATAACTGTATGCTTTCAAAGCTTTCTCTCTATAAGTTCAGTTTTTCGACAAATCTCCGTTTGAGCTCATTTCAATATCAAATCGTGCGATTTAAAGTGCAATTGAATCATATAAAGGTGTAGGAACTCCAATCTAACTTCAATTTCAACAAATAAACTCATTTGATTGGTCAATTTAAAGAAATTAAATTCGATTAAGTTAAAAAGTTGAAATTTTTGGAAATTTGGTAATTTAAAAAATTCGAGGGACTAAAGTGTAATTTAATAAAATTGAGAGCCAATTAGGCATAATAAAAATGTTGGAGGATGAATTTGGAAAATTTTAGAATTTTTGGGGCAAAATTTACTATTTTTGTAAAATATGGGCAAAATGATAATTTTAGAAAAGTTGGGGACCAATTTAGAAATTTGGGAAATTAAACCTTTTTTGTGAATTTGAATAAATTGATATCACAAGGTGAATTTTAAAAGTTATTAACTCAATTTGAGGAAAAATCAGCATTAGAGAATTAAAGTTAAAAAAAATAACTTTACAGACCTAATTGCAAATAAATTAAACATTTAGTTTTCTGTTTCATTTGGGATGAATAACGGCTATTAGACCAAAGAGCTACACGCTTATAGTCTCCATAAGTAACGAGGGTAGTCGAAGAAGCACTAGCGTGATCGAATAGTGAACCAGCTCCAGCGGACCGAAGCTACCTTATTTCGACCGAGCAAAAATCAGCTAATTCAAGCTTTTTTCAAGCCAAACCAAGCTATTCCAATACCTCCAACTCCGCCTACAACTGAATTAAAGATGAAAGCCAATTTGGCTCCAGTTTGTAATTTCTTACCAGGGCTAGATAGACGATCGACAGAACTTTCATAATAAAATTTTCACTCAATTAGATATTAATTAATACAATTCTGGATTATAGGAGAAAACTCAAGACGAGCGCTATCTGCCCATATCGAAAACTCGCACCGTCGCATCCATGATGGTATACTTTCAAAACTCTCTTTTTAAGTCTAATTTTTCAGTAAATATTTGATTGAGTCATTCCGATATCAAATCGTGCGATTTAAAGTGCAATTGAATTGTATTAAGGTGTAAGAACTCCAATCTAACTTTAATTTCAACAACTAAATTTATTTAATTGGTTAATTTGATAAAATCGAATTCGGTTTAATTAGAAAGTTGAAATTTAGGAAAATTTTGGAAAAATTTTGGGAATTTTAAAAATTCAAAAGACTAAAGTGCAATTTTATAAAATTGAGGGCAAATTGGGTATGATAAAAATGTTGGAGGACCAATTGGACAAATTTTAAAATTTTTAGGACAATTTATAATTTTTGTAAAGTATAGGCAAAATAATAATTTAAAAAAAGTTAGGGACCAATTTAAGAGCCCAAAATTTTTTAAACTGAGATTTTGAAAAGTGAAAATATTTTTTGATAATAATGTACACAGAATGTACTGCATGAGCCTTCTATAAACTTCGAAGAACATAATACCTAAAATCTTCAATAGTAAACAAAATTTCAGAAGAGAAATTTTCATATTAAAATAAGACCCATGCCTATAACCTTAAGATGTAGTGAACTCAAGGAATAAATCACAATTGAATACAATCATAAAAATATTGGGAAGTTAAAAAGGGAAAATTCATCACAAAACAAGACAACAATAAAGCAAATAAATTCAATTGTACTAAGAAATTAGTACAAGAGTTTTATTGAAAAATTAGAAAACTTCCTTAGAATAAATATTATCCAAGACAACTAAATTGGGCAAACATTATGGGGAAAATCCTTATAAATAATTCACAACAAGGGAGTCAGAGAAAGGTTGGACGAAATATAGCACCCAATCCTTACCCTAAAACAAATTTGTAAATGGAATACAAGTATAAACAAGACCCTTACAGAAAGGAATGAGTCATACACCTAAAAAACCACAAAGAAAATTTTGCAACAAGTAATTGACAGAAGGATGTCTTGAAGGATAAAAGGCATAAAACCCAAGGATGGACATAAGAAACATTGAGAGTTTTGATTGGAATACCCAAGAACCTAGTCGCAAAACAAACCATAAAAAGATTGGTTCATGAGTTCAAGGAAGGGGACTTGAAGAAAATTGAGACGAGGATCCAAGAAAAGATAACCAACTATATGGAAAACCAAAGAAATCCCATACCCCTCATACTTTGAACGACTAGACCTAACTAACTAACATTGGACAACAAAAAGGAAGTTGCCTAGAAGGGATATTTTCTAAGGTGGAAGATACCTAGAGTGGGACATCAAATAAAAAGTTGGTTACATTCGGTCAACATGAGAATCTCTAAGTAACTCAAATGAAAAAATATGGTAAATATATGAAATACTACAATGAATCCCAGTGATATAAAAATCCTTAGGATAATGCCCAACCTATAATGGAATAAGTCTAAGGATATTTATGAAATAGTCACGAACAAGTATACCATAACGTAAAGTGTAAGTATCTTGAGGAAAGGAAACCTTAAAGGAGACAACCCAATTGAACATACTCAAAGGAAAAGGTATAATGACGGACATCGAAAAAGCACAGAAGGAGTGTGACATCAAACGAGTGGGAATACCCGATAGATATGGCAAAAATAACCAATAAGCAAATTGGTAAGAAATAGACGAGCAAGAAATACCCAAGTGCATTAAAGGGAGTATTTGATAGGAGGATATCATGAATATCTTCATTAGCTGAGAATGTATGAAACAAAATTCCTAAGGAAATGAACAATTGTAGCTTGCTGGAAGGGACAATTGAGTAGTTGAAGTGGAACTCACAAACAATTAAAAGAACAAACAAATTAAAGAACAACCTTACTAAAAAGTTTGAGTATAACTACGGATGGGATCACAAACAGTCATGAGTATCATTACACCTAAGGCTTAAATATCGAAAACTCAAAGCAGGAAGAGTTGGTAGCCTCATGAATAAATTACAGTACCCCAAAGCATAGACCCATGCGTAAGACACCATAAGGTTTATTTAGGAAAAGGAATTCGATGCGAACATAGTCTAGAAGTGGATTAGTGAGAGAAAAATCTATAAGGATCGTAAATTCCATCAAGAAGTGATGAGGACAATGAAAGAGAGGGATCTACATTAACCTCATTAAGTTAAGAAAGAACAACTATAATTAGAGATAAAATGTTTGGACCAAACTCTTGGACGATCTTTGGGAAAGATATCAAAACCAACAATGTGATTGATTAAAACCCTAAAGAGACGTCTAAACCTAGTATACAATGTTAGTCTCACAAAATAAATTCCAATGGAAAATTCTAACTATAAAGGACATATGGTTGGAATACATAAATACTCCCCCAAGAGTTGTGTAAAGGAAATGTTACATGATAACATAAATGAATTTATCTCTTATGGTGTAATGAATACCCTCGAGAAAACATGGATCTTTACCTAGTACAATTTCTATAAGACATGGAAACAAGAATCTCTATGGTAATGTAACAATCAGATGGGAAAATGAATGATGGAATACCCAAATAAGAAAGAGCTTAAGGGAGAAAGGATGAGATCATTCGAACCTCTATGTTAAATCTATATCTCTAATAATTGATGGAAGTCTCACTAGTTAAGAGACCTACATAAATGAGATTCACTCAAGATGAAAATAAAAATTTAAGAAAAGTACTAACCCCATAGAAGGTGGTGTAAATTAGTACTCGGACAGGTCAAGAGGAAGAGCTGGACAAAATCCCTAATAGGTATCATTCACATATAAAACAGTAAGGTCGATAACAAGGAATGCCGAGTAGAAAAGAAAAGTTAAAAATTGAGTCAAGAACAACAAAGTATGAAACATGTGTTGAAGGAGCACATGGGCAATACTTGTATCAATAAGGGATCCATACTTAGTACTAAGATCTAATGTAATAAACCTTACCAACAATTAGCAAAAACAACTTTACTAGTAAATGTTTAGTTGGACCATGAGAAGAGATACTCCATGGATACACAAGGTATCTAAAATAGAGATGAATAACTTTCGGCGGGCAAGTCAAGTCAACCCACTAAATGAATAACGATTCCATTGAAAAATACTGGTTACGACCATATTGGACAGGGAACATAAGATAATGTGAAAAAAATTTATCAACAACATAAGGACGTCTCTAAGGAAGCATGGAATCAGAAAGACACGCAGTCTTACACAATAAAACTACCAAGGACGCCTATAAGGAAGTATGGGATCAGAAAGACACGCAATCTTACACAATAAAACTACCAAAAAGGATATATTAGACTAAAATAGGACATGGGTACTAGATATTATTTATTATAAGGTATCATGTGAGCAATCGACCTGAGGGACGAAAAATAGATAATGGATTATCCATTACTAGTTAATATAGTTAATGAGAAATGTAACTATAGGTTCATAATTGAGTGTATAAAAAAGAGTTAATTGAGTGTATAAAAAAGAGTGACGATGAAAAATAGAGTTTTATAAGAGTTTTGAGGACAAAATTCCTCAATAGAGAATACTTATAATATAATATTTTTTTAATCTAAAATTTTTTATTAAAAATTTAAACCAAAAAGAACAATGAATCAAATAAGAGATTTATTCGATCATATTATATT
The DNA here is from genome assembly GCA_030064425.1 of Trapa bicornis. Taxonomy (NCBI): domain Eukaryota; kingdom Viridiplantae; phylum Streptophyta; class Magnoliopsida; order Myrtales; family Lythraceae; genus Trapa; species Trapa bicornis. The sequence goes on along the minus strand of CM057761.1, from coordinate 6,987,554 downwards.
TGGGATATTAAATAAATAGATATATATAAGTGGAATTAAATTTCTAAAAGTAGTCTGAGCCTTGGATAATAAGGCCTTATCTATATTACAAGTGGAAAGTTGGGTTGAACAAGCTGTGAAGGGAGGAACATGAGGCCTAAATAGCTTGTTAGTACAATTCACAATTGGGGGCCACCGAAGGACCCATATGAAAACTCACATATAAGGAACCAAATACCATCCATTATAGAGCCTACATAATTTATATGTGTGTTGTTAAATAAATAAGACAACCTAACATCCATTGAAAGACCCTCCTCTAGCAGATTAGGTAAGGGGCGGACTAAACCTATATCATGATGGGATTGTGCTGATTAATTGAAACTCTTCCCTACATATTTGAAAGTGATAATCAACACTTGCCACATCAAACACCATGCTCCTTGAAAGCTGAAGGCATCACTACTATCACACTGAGGTAGTAGTGATGAAAATGAACTTCCTTTATTAATGGTTAATTTCAAATCAAGAATGGAATGAATGAAAATGAACTACCTAGTCGTACTAGAAACATTAGAAAAGAAACAAGGGATGAGGAAGCACCTCGACCATTAAACTTTATAGACCTCTTCCAACCTGATCATGTCAAGCCAAGACATTCATCCTGCGGTACAACCACTATATTGAATGTTAACTAAGGAAACAATCAAAGAAAAACAAAAAGGGGGAGATAAGACCTGAAGAGAACATGTCTTATGGGGGTTGGACGTACATCAGACGCCTAAAATAGTATGGAAAGAAACCCCGGGAGTAGAGTCCAACCCACCTTCTTTGGTTGTTGTAACATCCAATAGAAATAGCAATTTTAAATAATCCTCCTAGCTAGTTGCTTAATCAAATGACTCAATCTCTTAGCAAACTAATTAAGAAGTTGGGGTAGGTTGGAGAGCTAACATACCTTTAAGAATAAGCATATGAAGATAAGAGTGAGGTAGTGATAGTTCCAAATGATGTGGTGAGGTAGCGAGCACAATCCTTTAATAAGAATCCAAGAAACATTATGTGGTGGTCTCTCCCCACATATTTTAAGTTTATTGAAGCAACCTTAAGTATTTAGGAGAGAGTTTGGCTAAGAAGGGCGCTTAGAAAGTATGAAGAATAGAAAGAAGGAACTCCTATCATTTATCATGATAACAGTTCAACTATAAAATAATAAAAAAAATTATTGCACGGAAGTAATGAATATATTGACATCAAGTTTCATATTTTTTTTGAGAGAATTGACTAAAAATAAAATCAAATTAAATTAAATATGCCATTATAAAGTCTCTATTGATAGACAATTTCGAGATAAGTTAGAATGATAGCTTCCAAAAGTTGAAAAGTTGAATATCATAAATTGGTTATTACATATAACTTGTTTAAGGAATTATAACTTCGAATATTTTGAAAAGTTGAATATTATAAATTAATTATTACATGTAATCAGTTTAAAGAATGATATACCGTAGTGATAAATTGTAACACAAAATCAGAAAATAATATGTCATATAACTATAAATCAAACTAGTTAATATTTTAGGTAATAAATTTATTAATTTAAATCTAGAAAATAATTATAGTAGTTAAAAATTTATAACTATTAAAATATATTATAAAATAGTTCATGATTATTGATGATGTGAGAGGTTTTACTTGATCATTCTTAAAATTTCTTCTTCTTCTATGTATACCTTAATGTTATTTCATTGTTTGCACTTATAAATACCAATTAATTTCAAGGATAATCTAGTCTTGTGTTTGAGTTTTTGTGCAAGCACTCGAGGCTCTTCCCTTTGCCTCCCATGTGAAGGTGTTAAAAGTTGAGTTCAATTTCCTATATCTCAACCTTCCAATGTTAGTGGGCTGGTGTTATGAAATTGAGGGAATTCCTAGCGAGAGCCCATCAATTGTATCCTGCAAACAAATATTGCTACCGTTATTTGGAGTGTTAAAATAAGAAGAGGGTTGGTCTGGGCATGAACTAACACGTGGGAGTGTGGAACAAAGAATGTTAGCCACAATTCAACCGTAGGTGGACCTTGGAGGGAAGTCCATGAAGGCTCGGCCTTGTATCAAATGCCAATGAAAGATTTGGTGTGTCCTTCTTAGAAAGAATTCTAGCAGTTCCCTAAGACAATCGAGGAAACACAAAAAGAACTTTGAGGCATGGTAAATCAATAAACATTTCCAAGTTCTTTAAGGGGAAGAAGGAAAAGAATTACCCAAAAGGATCATCGGGAATAACCATGAATAGATAAGCACGTACATAAGAGCTAAACATAGAGAATGTATATTTGAATGCCCAAATTCTATCATCCTTGCCTAATTTCTTCTTACCAACATAGGGAAATGAATCAGTGAATACCTAAATTACCCAAGGTAACCGAGCAATCATCCCCTTATAAAACGAACTTGTAACAAATCCATACAAGACACACCAAAATTCCTTCGATCTATAGAGAGAAATCGAGAAATGAGAGTAATAGGTGTTCTTACTTATCAAGGTTAGGTGAAACTACTTTGATACTGGTCATCTTCTAGGCCAAGAGCAACACCTACAAACAAGAGGAAAAATCATCATCATCCCATCGTAGACTACGAATGGAAGAACAAAACTCAAGCACATGCCCCCTGTTAATTTAATTTTTGGCACCACCTTACAACAATCGTAAACGAACTCTGTCGAATTGAATTCAAAGACCCCCAAAGTTGTAATCGTGAACATGTAATTGTGAACTCAAAATTAGACGAAGGGAAGTTTGACTTTCAAGTGACGGAGCTATGAAATTTACCAGTGAACTCTAGTTAAAGGCAGAGAACTAGAGTCGTTAGACGGAACTCAAAGGTTCCATTAGGCATGAACAACTGATGTGAGAAGAACGAAGAAGCTGGACTTCAACTTTAGAACGTACTGATAGTGAGGACGCCCTTACACTAGGACCGCCACCTTAAAACAGAAGACCATCGGGCAGTGAAAAAGATCCCGTCAGAGGAGATGTCGAATGGTAGGAGATCACGGGGAGAGCTTAGGTCTTCAACTAGAGAGGATTAAGTATGTGAAATGAACTAAAGAATTACCAAATCCAATAGAACCTCATTGATCAACTAAGGGCAGGAATGGGAAATGACAATCGTGCCCTTGACATTGGCAAAAATTACAGAATTGCCTTGGGTGTGTTTGGAAGACGATAATTTTGTGACCAAGGTTGCATTCGGTCGACCAATAAAACATTCACCTAATGCTACGTTTGGGCAAGTGGAAAATAGCACCCTAAAAGGTCGAATTTAGCTAGGGAAAGTTAATTAAGACCGACATCAGATTTTTCAAGTACGGAATTAAAATTGTAAGCTATCGATTTTAAAAATAATTTAAAATTCCCTTTTAACAAAATTCCAAATTAGAGTTTATATACAAAATTATAATTTTAAAAATATTATTACATTATACATTAAATGTCGTAATTAATTACTCATAAAGTAATTATTAAACTCTTATAAATTATATGCATGATAACATAAATCACTAGAAACCCTTGAATTAATTCCTATTCTATTATAAACTCAACTAAAAATATTTTTTGAAATATATTTCTAATGTTAGTATGAACCATTTTTATTGAAAGTGAACTCAATGTAATATTTTAAAACTATTATGATAGTAGGACCAATACCATATATTTTAAACCTTGAACGGGCTAAGTCTTATAAATAATAATTCTAGTGGAATAGCGAGCACAATCTTGAAAACAAAAATTTAATCAACTATTTTGAGGAATGGGTCATGACCGGTGAATTATATCGAGTTGAAAATAGGTCTCTTTTATAGAGGTTATAGAACAAAGATAATGAACTGATTAAAAAAATACCATTCATGTGAATGTTGAGCGAAATCATAGAACCTACAATGGAGCTGAACATTTTGTCACCAAATGGGATAAATGATCATTTGAGACTTCAAGAGGGTTCAATCACAAGGTTAAGGGGCTAAAAGATTCAAACAAGCTTTATATGAGCTGATTAAAGAGCTTGCCGAAAAATCCAAGTGGAAGCCCAATTGAAGAGCCCAAGAAAAGCCCACGAGAAGGTGCATATTTAATTAATAAGTAGAGATTTATTAATATAATAAATCTTCTACGATATTAAATGATAATATTAGATATTTAATTAGTTATATTTAGATTTTTAAATTGGTTATAAAAATATCCTAGATATTTAGATTAGATTTGGTTGACATGTAACCATAAGATATATTTTCTTTATTTTTATTCTATTTGGTTGTTATCTATGCTTATAAAAGGCATACTTCATAGTATTGGAGGATAGATTTTGAAATTTCAATCTTGTCAGGTTTTGTCTTTTTTCTATCTTGAAAAAACTTTGAACTTATCAGGTTTTTACTTGTTGCGTTCAAGTAATCAAGACATATCACATGAGGTTTTCTAAGAGTTCTTCTTAGAGAATTTGGATGTGGCGTCTACATATCTCATACATTGTTTCTCACATAAACAAGGTATATTCTATCTTTTTGTACTTGTGTCGTGAAAGTTTTGGGATCGTTGCCATATTTGGTGTAGGGTGAAAGTCTTGGGATATTTGCCACACGGTTGCACGACAAGTTTCATCCCATCTTTTATATCTAGTTCTTCTTTTATCTTCTCTACCTATTTCTATTCTCTATAAAAGAAAAACAAAAATAATTCTATCTATCTTCTTTCCAATAAGTAGAAAAAAAAGGAAGAAAAAAAGTCTAAAAAATTCGTGCAAAAAATAAAGCAAAGAAAAAAAAAGAGCGAAAAAAATTCAGGCAAAAAAAGGGCAAAAGAAAAAAAAAAGAGGCACACAATTCTATCTTAAATTTCATTCTTATTCTGCTTTATCTAAGTCTACTTCTTATTACTTCATTTCATCTTAATTTCTTATTTTCTTCTCTATCTAAATTTTATTCTTCTTATATGAGTCTATTCGCACATCACACTTAATTTCCTTTGGAATTGGCTTTTGAAATCCTTATTGATTTGTCTTGATTGTTTCTCAAGTTGAATTGATTCATAAAAACAATTTGTTTTTAAAGTTTAATTAAGATTGAAAAAAGACATATGAGTGGAAAAAGGCAAGAGTGCTTTAAATCTATAAGAAAAAGCCATTTGAGTGTGAAACAAGAGTGTTTGAGAGAAACATGTGAGGAAGAGTTGTTAGGTTCTTTTCTTTCTAACAATTGCTAGGTTTAGAAGGCCCAACGACAAGGAAACACAATAAAAGAAGAGGGTTTCATATTGCCCATTTAAAACCTACAGTGGAAAGCGATGAAGAGTCAAATGAAACAGATAGTGAAGTCTGAATTTGAGCCACTTCATACCGAATGGATCTCTTGGAGGAAGGTGTGAGACGACACTCACATTAACATACTTCTATTGAACGATCGTGGAGCAGTTGATCTCGATGCTTCGAACCATACGAACTGGAGGAGTTCGATGATCTCCAAGTTAATCGCGACAACCTCAAGCTTAATTCCTTCAATCAACCTACAACTTGAGATAGACCATGGATTGATGATATCTTGGACAACCAATGTGATAAGTTATTTCATACTCGTTGTTCTATGAAAAATAAGGTTTGTTCTATTATCATGATGGGGAAAGCTACACTAACTTTGCTAGCATCGAGCTTTGGAGAAGTTGGCTTTACATACAATGAAGCATCCAAAGCCATATCAAATCAAAGGCTGAATGATCAACCCAAACTCGAGGTAACACAATAGGTGATAGTGTCATTCTCTATTGGGAAATATTAGGATAAAGTATTATGTGATGTAGTACCAATGCATGCATCTCATATTCTATTGAGAGAACCTTGGAAGTTAGATCGTCAAGTTACTTATGATAGATTAATAGGTAGGTACTCATTTGTGATGAATAATAGATTAATATCTCTTGTATCTCTAACTTTACATCAAGTTTTTCAGAATCAGTTGAAAAAGAAAAAGGCAAATGAAAAAAAAATAGCAAAAAGACAAGAGAGAAAAGCCAAGATTGAAGAGGAAGAAATAAAAGGAAATATTTAAAAAGAAGAGAGAAAAATCAGAGAGAGAAAAGTCAGAATTGAAAATGATGAGAGAAAAGGCAATGTTAAAAAAGAAGAGAGAAAAGCCATAATACAAAGAAAAGAGAGTAAAAACAATTTTTTGGTGAGAAAAAGTGAGATAAAGAGAGATATAATTTCAGATTATATCCTTATAGTACTTATATACAAGGATTTATGTTTTACTAACCATATTGTCCGATATTTGTCGAGCATTAGTATTTCTCTTATGTATGAATTCAAGAATGCCATTCCTAAGAAGAAAACTCATGGTTTGCAACCTGATTAAGAAATAAAGTATAAAATTCAACACCAAATCCTAAATTTGAAGAAGCTAGAATATGCACAGGATAACATGATTTTAGATATTATGCAAATGCCTAAAAAAGACAAAATTTGGCGAAGGTGTGTTGATTTTTGAATCATCAATCGTATGAAGGTAATGTATCTTCACTCTATTCCTTAATTAAATATTATGGTAGATGAGTTGCATGGAAACTATTTGTTTTCAAAATTTAATCACAAGAGTGAATATTCTAAAATTTGAATGAAAGCTAATTATGGATTGAAAACTACATTAAAAGTAAAATATGCTTTATATGAATGGTTGGCTATGATTTTTAGTTTGACTAATGCATATAACACACTTTTATGAGGTTAATAAATTATATCCTGTGTGCTTTTATTAAAAGCTTTGTTGACATATATTTTGATAAAATTATAATATACAACAATTACTTAGATAAACATGAATGATATTTAAAAATTTCCTTGCAAGTTTTTAGAAAATATCAGTTGTTTGCAAAATTGAAGAGTGCGTATTGTGTTTGGGTAAACTTGTATTTCCTAGATATATTATAAGTTTTGAAGGTATTGGCATTGACAAAGAAATTAAGGTAATTCAAGATTGGCAAACACCTTATTTGGTAAGTCGGGAAAGAAGATCAATTACATATTATAATGAAAAGTTCAGCGGAGTGGCCCTCAAGCTGAATGAGTGTCATGCAAGGTGGGTGGATTTCATAAAAATATTTCCTTATGTGATCAAGTGTAAGCAAGGTATAAAAAATGTAGTTGTTGATATATTATCTGGAAGGTACATCTTACTTACAATCATTGATACTAAATTGTTTAGTTTTGCTTGTAATACTTTGTTTGATACAAAATTTCTATTTTCAACTACATGTTTACCACATGTTGTGTTTGCTTATAATCATTATATTTATTTAGTGACTAAGTTATCACCATTGGAGATTATCTATGGTTTTAATCCATTTGATAGAAAACGATAGAATCAAGAAAATATTAATCCAACCAACAAAAGTTCAAGAAGGCTATTTTTGATCCAGAGATTTGGATTAGCCTACATCTGAGGAATGAACAGTTTATGAATAGAAAACTATCAAAATTTCATAGATTAGAGTGATTATTTAAAGTGTTAAAACTCAGTAGTAATAATTACATCAGGAAGTTATCTAGCAAATATATTGTTAGTAATAGCATAAATATTTATAAGTTAATCTCTTTTGATGTAGGTGACGAAGGAAAAGAAGATTTGAGGACAAATAATTTTCAATAGGGGGAGAATGATGTGAATCCAACTAAATAGACTATAAATTCACAAGTTCAATTAACTGAACCTTTAATGGAGCTGAACACTTTTTCACCAAATGAGATAAAGGATCATTTGAGACTTCAAGAGGGCCCAATCACAAGGTTAAGGGGCTAAAAGATTTAAACAAGCATTATATGGGCTGATTAAAGAGATTTTCGAAAAATCCAAGTGGAAGCCCAATTGAAGAGCCCAAGAAAAGCCCACGAGAAGGTCTAGATTTAATTAATGAGTAGAGATTTATTAATATAATAAATCTTCTATGATATTAAATGATAATATTAGATATTTAATTAGATAAATTTAGATTTTTAATTTGGTTATAAAAATATCCTAGATATTTAGATTAGATATGGTTGGCATGTAACCATAATATATATTTTTCTTATTTTTAGGCTATTCGGTTGTTATTTGTGCCTATAAAAGGCATACTCCACAACATTGGAAGACAAATTTTAGAATTTTAATCTTGTGAGATTTTATCTTCTTTTTATCTTGATAGAAATTTGAACTTATCAGGTTTTTACCTGTGGCGTTCAAGCAATCAAGACTTATCACCCGAGGTTTTCTAAGAGTTCTTTTTAGAGGATTTGGGTGTGGCATCTACATATCCCATACCATATTTCTCACATAAACAAGGTATATTCCATCTTTTCATACTTGTGTTGTAAAAGTCTTGGGCTCGTTGGCATATTTGGTGTAGGGCGTCGTTAGCATATTGGCGGGGTTCACATCAGTTAATATCGGAGCACACAATTGCACGACAAGTTCCATCCCATCTTTTATATCTAGTTCTTTTTTTTTATCTTCTCTACCTATTTCTATTCTCTATAAAAGAAAAACAAAAAAAAATTTCTCATCTTCTTCTATCTATCTTCTTTCCAATAAGTACAAAAAAAAGAAAGAAAAAAATTTAAAAAATTCATGCAAAAAAAAGCAAAGAAAAAAAGAGAGAAAAAAAATTCATGCAAAAAAACGGCAAAAGAAAAAAAAGAGGCACACAATTCTATTTTGAATTTCATTCTTATTCTGCTCAATCTAAGTCTACTTCTTATTACTTCATTTCATCTTAATTTCTTATTTTTTTTCTCTATCTAAATTTTATTCTTCTTATATGAGTCTATTCGCACATCACACTTAATTTCCTTTGGAATTGGCTTTTGAAATCCTTATTGATTTGTCTTGATTGTTCCTCAAGTTGAAATGATTCATAAAAACAATTTGTTTTTAAAGTTTAATTAAGATTGAAAAAAGACATATGAGTGGAAAAAGGCAAGAGTGCTTTAAATCTATAAGAAAAAGCCATTTGAGTGTGAAACAAGAGTGTTTGAGAGAAACATGTGAGGAAGAGTTGTTAGGTTCTTTTCTTTCTAACAATTGCTAGGTTTAGAAGGCCCAACGACAAGGAAACACAATAAAAGAAGAGGGTTTCATATTGCCCATTTAAAACCTACAGTGGAAAGCGATGAAGAGTCAAATGAAACAGATAGTGAAGTCTGAATTTGAGCCACTTCATACCGAATGGATCTCTTGGAGGAAGGTGTGAGACGACATTCACATTAACATACTTCTATTGAACGATCGTGGAGCAGTTGATCTTGATGCTTCAAACCATACGAATTGGAGGAGTTCGATGATCTCCAAGTTAATCGTGACAAACACAAGCTCAATTCCTTCAATCAACCGACTACTTAGGATAGACCATAGATTGATGAGATCTTGGACAGCCAATGTGATAAGTTATTTCATACTTGTTGTTCTATAAAAAATAAGATTTCTTTTGTTATTATAGATGGAGAAAGTTGCACTAACTTTGCTAGCACCGAGCTTGTAGAGATGTTGGCTTTACATACAATGAAGCATCCAAAGTCATATCAAATTCAAAGGCTAAATGATCAACACAAACTCGAGGTAACACAATAGGTGATAGTGTCATTCTCTTTTGGGAAATATTAGAATAAAGTATTATGTGATGTAGTACCAATGCATGCATCTCATATTCTATTGAGAGAACCTTGGAAGTTAGATCGTCAAGTTACATATGATAGATTAATAGGTAGGTACTCATTTGTGATGAATAATAGATTAATATCTCTTGTACCTCTGACTTTACATCAAGTTTTTTAGAATCAATTGAAAAGAAAAAGGCAAATGAAAAGAAAATAGCAAAAAGACAAGAGAGAAAAGCCAAGATTGAAGAGGAAGAGATAAAAGGTAATATTGAAAAAGAAGAGAGAAAAATCAGAGAGAGAAAAGTCAGAATTAAAAATGTTGAGAGAAAAGGCAATAGATACAAAATTTCTATTTTCAACTACATGTTTACCACATGTTGTGTTTGCTTATAATCGCTATATTTATTTAGTGACTAAGTTATCACCATTGGAGATTATCTATGGTTTTAATCCATTTGATAGAAAATGACAGAATCAAGAAAATATTAATCCAACCAACAAAAGTTCAAGAAGGCTATTTTTGATCAAGATATTTGGATTAGCCTACATCTGAAGAATGAAAGGTTTATGAATAGAAAACTATCAAAATTTCATAGATTAGAGGGATTATTTAAAGTGTTAAAACTCAATAGTAATAATTACACCAGGAAGTTATCTAGCAAATATATTGTTAGCAATCGCATAAATATTTATAAGTTAATGTCTTTTGATATAGGTGATGAAGGAAAAGAAGATTTGAGGACAAATCATTTTCAAGAGGGGGAGAATGATGTGAATTCGACTAAAGAGACTACAAATTCACAAGTCCAATCAACTGAACCTTCGATGGAGCTGAACGCTTTGTCACCAAATGGGATAAATGATCATTTGAGACTTCAAGAGGGCCCCAATCACAAGGTTAAGGGGCTAAAAGATTCAAACAAGCTTTATATAGGCTGATTAAAGAGATTGCCAAAAAATCCAAGTGTAAGCCCAATTGAAGAGCCCAAAAAAAGCCCACGTCAAAATTTAATTAATGAGTAGAGATTTATTAATATAATAAATCTTCTACGATATTAAATGTTAATATTAAATTTTTAATTAGTTAAATTTAGATTTTTAAATTGGTTATAAAAATATCCTAGATATTTAGATTAGTTATGGTTGGCATGTAACCATAAGATATATTTTCCTTATTTTTAGGTTATTCGGTTGTTATCTGTGCTAATAAAAGGCATACTCCACAGCATTGGAGCACAAATTTTGGAATTTCAATCTTGTTAGGTTTTGTCTTGTTTCTATCTTCAAAGAACTTTGAACTTATTAGGTTTTTACCTGTGGCGTTCAAGCAATCGAGACTTATCACCCAAGTTTTTCTAAGAGTTCTTCTTAGAGGATATGGGTGTGGTGTCTACATATCCTATACCTTGTTTCTCACATAAACAAGGTATATTCCATCTTTTCGTACTTGCATCGTGAAAGTCTTGGGTTCGTTGCCATATTTGGTGTTGGGTGTCATTAGCATATTGGCGGGGTTCACATCACCTATGCTCACAATTTATCGATAAATTACATTTAGGTCCCTAAAGTTTATTTTTTTTCCTTAACTTTAGGTACCTAATGCAAACCTTTGCCCAATTTGACTCCAAAAATTTCCAAAATTCCCTTTGAGTCTTCATTTTACTTAAAATTATATAAGGGGCTCAAGTTTCTCAATTTCCAATTTGGTCTCCAACTTTTCAAAAATTACCATTTTGCCCTTTCCAAAAATGGCAATTTGACCCTAAATGTTCAAAAAATTGACCAATTAATCCTCCAACATCTTTTCCATGGTCAATTGGCCCTCAATCTTGGGAAATTGCAAAAAGGTCCCTCAATTTTACGAAATCCCTAAATTTCCCCCTTTCAAACTGGCTAAATTTGATTTTATCAAATTAACTATTTAATCGTTGTTAATTACTCCAATTGAAGGTATGGATCAGTTCCTACACTTCCATATGATTCAATTGAGCCTTGAACCCTGTCATTTGGGTCTGAATTGAGCTCAAATAGAGCTTCGCCGAAAAACTGAGTGTAGAGAGATAAAGCTTTAAAAGCTTACTGTCGGAGGTGTGGTTGTTCGACATCTCTATCTGGGCAGGTAGCTCTCTTTCTAAGATACCTTCTAGGAACAAGAATTCCTACAATTTACCCCAAATTGAGGGAGAATTTGGTTAGTGAAATTCTATAGTTTCTCTCTCTAACTCCGACCTGCAACGACTGAGCAAGGCCGAATTGGCTTACCTTTCAGCCTAGTTGAGGTCGTATGAGGGCTATGGGGATGTTGGGAGAGCTTGGTTTGGCTGGAGGAGGGCTGAATTTGGCCAAATTCAACTCGACCGAAATATGACAACTTTGGTCCGTCGAAGTTTGATTCTGCCGACGCTTCTTCAGCAGTCCTCGGATCAAACGAAGGTTGCTATCAGATAGCTGACTTCCCCTGGAGTCTAAAGAACCCAACCTTGGCTTTTGAGGTTGTGAAAACTACTAAAGTCGGAGCTCTAGTTTGAGCTTCACCGAAAAATGGAGCAGTTGAGAGAGAATGGAGTTTTCAGGTGTTAGGAGGATGAATGGAGAGTAGCTCTTTATATAAGGAGCTCAGAGACTCTCTACCTAATCGTTTAGCATCTTGATGGCACTAATTCATGACCTAAAATCCCATGAATAGAGGCGATTCAGCTTATCCGGTGTTGTCCGTTCTTCCGTTGAATGATTAGTGTTGTCATCTGAAGGAAGAAGATGACATTGTTCCGAACCAGGGGGTTCATTGCTTAAAATGGTCGGTTTAGTCCCGATTTGACCGAGTTTTTCAAAATTAAAAATTTCTAAATTCATTCTCTATCCAATGGTGATTTAATTCCCCAATTTGAATATTTTAAGCCACCTAGAAAAATGTATTTAGAAACTGGTTCAATGATGTTTCAAAGTGGTTTAATCCGGTTCAGGTGTTCACCTAAATTGGTTTGGTTTTCTCTTCCAATTCATCCCAAGGTTCCTTTCCATGGTTTCTATGACTCTTTGGGTCACTCAGAATTTGTAAATTTCCCAATTTGCCCTTCCTCTATCGGTTGTGGTTCGTGAACCAGCTCGGTTTTCTCTCTTGATTGTCCGGTTCTTTCCTCGATTTTCTTATCTTTAAGGGATGAGGTTTACAACTCTCCCCTCCTTTTAGGAGTTTTGTCCCGAAAACTTAATTAGCATATTTCACATTGGGAATAATTTTCCTTAATGTCAATTTGGGGTTTGCCTGACATGCTAACATTTTGGTTGTTCTCTCACTTAGCCCCTTTAAATCAAGAATTTAAGGAATTTTTTTTACATTGTTTACTCCTTCCATGGAGTTTATCATAACTAGGCATGTCTTGCTCTCTAGTCCAAATGTATATCCTTAGGTCAACTTCCTCCTCAACTTTGGGCAAGATTCTTCCTCTTGGGGTTCTTGCCCAAGACTTTAGGATTGGGAGTTCTAAAATGCCCAATTGTTCCCGTGTCTAGTTATTCTCTTGATCATTGAAACCCTTAGCTCGGTGTTCTTTTGAGCATTACATATTTGTTTTCATGGGTTTTGGTGTTATCACTCCATCGTCCTATTTCAACCTTTTCTCCATCCGTTATTTATTACAACTTCGGCCCAACTTATGTTTGTCCTCATCAGGCTTACTAACTAACTCTTCCTTACTTAAGTCACATTTTTCCTTGAGACTTGTTGGGCTTACATGTCCCTCATAGCATGACATGTTCCCAAATCTATCTGTGTCTGTTAGATTTCTATAACACTTCCTTTAGGGTTGTTCTCAACATTGCAACCTTTTAGGGATCGTATAACTTCATCCATTTTTTCGTTTGGTAGTATTCCTCGACCACCTTTACCATTATCCAATAAACTTACATAACTGTGTCGATTTTCCTTACCCACTTGTCCTTTCCCAACTTCCTTATTGGGTCTTTCCGGTTCCAATTATTTGGTTTCCCGATGATTTACTGATACACTGGGATTCTTCCCTTCTTAGGTCCTTCCTCATTCCCAGTGGCATCCTTTACTAAAGGGCTTTTCCCCTTTCCTTAATCTATTCTTACTCACTCATGACCATTTCACAATTATTTATTCCAAGTTGATCCCTTTCAGTCTGTGTCGATTGCTTAGTTTGGGGAATTCCCTTCTTACGATTTCATTCTCTATTATGTACTTCAAAGTAGAGACTTTCACAGTTGAAGCTACATGTTCAACCTTCTTAACATCCCTTGCAAGTTCCCCCTTTTTTCATCTCCTTACACCCTTTATATTGGGCCATCCACCCACTTTCAATCCTCCATTGTATTTAAAATCTCCATTTCATTCCTTATTACCTATCCATAAACTTCCTACTATTGGTCTTATTTTGTGTATTCCACCCTATGCTCAGCTGTCCACTCTTTGGGCTCCATTAGGCTATTGTGGGCCATGACCAGCCTTGATGTCGGTGGTTGTTTTTCTTTTTCACTTCTAATGTGGAGAGCTTATCTTTCCAAGGTTTCTCAGGTGTTCTTTCCTCTATTCCTTTGTTATGGGTAGTCCACCCCTTTCTTACTTGTCATTGCATCCTCGGATCCCCGTGAACAACCCGTCACTTTCCCGGTTTATTAAAGGGTTTCCCCTTATTATAATCCGTAAATAGTAAGGCGTACTTTAAACCTGCACCATTTCTTGGAATAGCATAATCAAAACTGCATGAAATTTTAAACTTTACATACCTATCTTATAGGCATCTTAGTTGATGGTCTTTCAAGGTAGGATTTCCGGTATTTCCTGAAAGGGATATAAGGGAGGGGATGAGTACGACTACTTAGTGAATGGGTTTTCAAATGTCTACTTTTAACTTTTAAGAAAAATATTTATATGGAGTGTGCCAGACTCCTTTCTTTTCAAAAAAAATCCCTTCATTTAAAAATTTGGGTTTTTCCATTATTTCTTAGTTACCGGTGTGTCATCACCCAACACACATCCTTCATCATGAAGGTTACACACATTCGCAAGTCAGTATCACTACTGAACCCGCTAGTGGTTTCGGAGCGACTTTTCCTGCCACCCAGATAGAAGTATAACCACTTCTACCCTAGGAATGAGTGGATGTATGTGACATTCGACCCACAATCCTGAAATCACTTCTTCGTGTCCGTATGAGGACAAAGACCTCATCCTGTCCCCACCTTGGTCTCATGCGCTTGGTGCTACTCCAGATTTCGTACAAACACCTGGAATGACAAACTGCCCTTATAGCCACCAGGTCGTCTAGTGCCCTTAGGACGCATCACTACCCCTCATGGGCGTCTTGATGATCCCGTACTCACAGTGCATGCACAAACAATGTTTTCTCATATTGCCATGTAATCTATGGTGCCACTGGTCCAACGGCCCCGACTCTCAACTCAACCCGCAGTTGTTTGTCTTGACCGGTCCGTCAACCTATCATGTCGCACTACCACTAGTTGACTGAGCATGTCAGTCCTATCTTGGTACCATGGCCAAACAATTCACTTATTAAGTTTTATTGCACATATATCATGTTCGTTTACGAGCTCCTGCTTGTGCCAACTGGCCTTGGGCCCACTGTATGAGATTTTCAAAATTAGGCATTAGCCCCCATGTTCCAAAATCGAGGCCACCGGCCTATTAGAGCTATTCGAGCTCCCGTCGAGAAGGTCTCCCAAATTGTTTAAGCATTGGCACATAGTCAGGGGAGAGCACTTCCGACAAAACATATATTTTTTTTCTATCCATTATACCGCCCGGGTATAAGGACACCTCCGTTCATAACCGATGAACGGGTTTTCAACTTCCATCAAGGAAGTCTCATCATACCAACCGGGTATGATCTACTTACAATCGGTAAGTAGTTTTTCCGCATGATTTTCACATCACTTTTTCTAAGTAGTGATGTTTAAAATACCACTTAATAGTGGGTTTTCATACCGAGGTACTTATCATTCTCAATCGGGTATGATATAAAATTTCCACTCACAACTAGTAAGTGGTTTTTTAATTTTAAGTTACGCTCATCATCCCAACCGGGTATGATGTTAGTAAACCCACTCACAACCGGTAAGTGGTTTTTAAGTTTAAGTTGTGGTCATCATCCCAACCGGGTATGATGTTAGTAAACCCACTCACCCGTTAATGCCGTGAATTCCACTAGACCGGTTCTTTGTATTCACGCGAGCTTGTCCTTGTTGGCGTTCCCGGTATTTCGCATTCCTACACAATATGAACAACCTTGTTCATTATTACTCGGCATAACAACCTTCATTCATTTCCAATGAATGAGAAAACCTAAACTTTTAGTTATATGCAATTCGGTCCCTAAAGTTATTTCTCTTTAACTTTAAGTCCCAAATGTCGATTTTTCCTCAAATTGAGTCCCGTAACCTTTAAAATTTATATTGGGACCTCAATTTATTCAATTTCACCAAAAAGGGGTTTAATTTCCAAAATTTCTAATTTAGTCCCCCAATTTTTCCAAAATTACCATTTTGCCCTTCCTTTACAAAAATGGTAAGTTTTGCCCCAAAAATTCCAAAATTCCTCAATTGGTCCTCCACATTATTTTCATGCCCAATTGATCCTCAATTTTATAAAATTACATTTTGGCCCTTTGAATTTCGAAAATCCCCAAATTTTACCCCAATTTCAACTCTTCAACACTACCGAATTTGATTTCATCAAATTGACCGATCAAACACTTCTAATTGTTGAAATTGGAGTTGAAATTGAGTTCTTGCATGTTCATACGATTCTAAGAAAGTTTGAATCGCAGATTTTAATGCCGGAACGAGCTCAAATGGAGCTTCGCCGAAAAATAAACTATATAGAGAAAAAGCTTCAATTTCTCACCGGCGAGGGCACGACGGTTCGAGCTTTCGATCTAGGCGGATAGCTCTCATCTTAAGGTTCATCCTAGAATTAAGAATTACATTAATTGATGCCGAATTGAGTTAGAATTTCATTATTGAAATTGTGTCGGTTCTCTCTCTAGCACCGATCGGAAATTATAGAGGGGAGCCGAATTGGCTTACCTTTCAGTCGTAATTCAGCCGTGGGAGGGCTAAGGGAGTGTTGAGAAGGCTTGGTTTGGCCTGAGAACGGCTCAAAATGGCCAATTTCAACTTGGCCGAAATAGGGCAGATTCGTTCCACCAGAGCTGCTTCACCGTTCCATCATGTCGGCGCTTCTCTAGTGATTCTCGGATTGACTGGAGTTTGCTATCAGATAGTTGACCTCTCCCCGGTTCTAAAGAGCCCGACCTCTCCTTTCGAGGTTAAGAAAAATGTTGAAGTCGAAGCTCTAGTTTAAGCTTCACTGGGAAATGGAGCAGTAGAGAGAGAGAGAGAGAAGTGTTCGGGTGTGAGGAGAATGAATCGAGATGTCCTCTTTATATAAGTGTAAAACCCGTGTATTAAATGGGAGAGATTTATTACTAGTATTAATATTGCCATAAATTATTGGTATTAATTCCAATAATTTAATTTCGGTATTAAATTATTTGTATTGATTCCAATAATTTAATTTAGGTATTAAATTATTGGTATTAATTATATTAATTTATGGTTAATTATGATAAGACATACATAAAAATTTTTAACCAAAATTTCAGGTTACAAAAAAACATTCATACTTCCCAGGAGGTCACCCATCCTCACACTACTTTCAAGCAAGCATGCTTAACTTTGAAGTTCTTATGAAATCTAGTTCACCTGAATCAATTTGGTTTTTGTTTTTTAAAGTTTCTTAAATTTATTTTCCAAGATTTAATAAACCCTTTAGATCACCCGAAAGTTGTAAATTTCCATATTGCATATTCTCAAATGTAAACCGGCTCGGTTTTCTTACTCGGTTTGACCGGTTCTTTTCTCGGTTTTCTTAACTCAAAAGTGCGAGGTTTACAATCTTCCTACTTACTTGTTCCTTGGGTTTAACTTATTCATTGGGTTCTCTTAGTATAATTCCCTTGGTTCTTTTACCTCAACATGCACTTCATCTCCTCATCTGTAAACCCCACACTTAGTCAAGAGACTGAGTGGGCATCTATTACTCGATCCTCAGACCCGTATCATAATTCATGTCCGCAAATGTGGGACAGGACCTATTCCTCTCCAACCTCAGTCTTAGTGTGCATAAAGCTCTCCAATTGGAGGACCAAATTGGAAATTTGGGAAATTAAACCCTTTTTGGTGAAATTGAATAAATTGAGGTCCTAGGATAAATTTTAAAAGTTACGGGACTCAATTTGAGGAAAAATTGACATTAGGGACTTAAAGTTAAAGAGAAATAACTTTAGGGACCTAATTGCAAAGAACTAAAAGTTTGGGTTTTCTCATTCATTGGAAATGAATGAAGGCTGTTATGCCGAGTAATAATGAACAAGGTTGTTCATATCGTGTAGGAACACGAAGTACCGTGAACGCCAGCAAGGACAAGCTCGCGTGAATACCAAGAACCGGTATAGTGGAATTCATGGCATTAACGGGTGAGTGGGTTTACTAACATCATACTCGGTTGGGATGATGAGCACAACTTAAAGATAAAAACCACTTACCGGTTGTGAGTGGAAATTTTATATCATACCTGGTAGGGGATGATAAGTACCTTGGTATAAAAACCCACTGTTTAGTAGTATTTTAATCATCACCATTTAGAGAAAGTGATGCAAAAATTATGCGTAAAAAACTACTTACCGGCTGTAAGTAGATCATACCCGGTTGGTATGATGAGACTTTCTCGAAGGAAGTTGAAAACCCGTTCATCGGTTATGAACGGAGATGTCCTTATACCGGTTGGTATAATGGACAGGGAAAACCTATTTTATCGGAAGTGTTCTTCCCTAATAGTGTGCCAATGCTTAAACTATTTAGGAGACCTTATCGACGGGAGCTCGAATAGCTCTGATAGGCCAGGGGCCTCGATTTTGGAACTTGGGGGCTAAATGCCCAATTTTAAAAATCTCGTACAGTGGGCCCAAGGCTAGTTGGCTCGAGCAGGAGCTCATAAACGAACATGATATATGTGCCATAAAACTTAATAAGTGAATTGTTTAGCCATGGTATTAAGATAGGACCGACATGCTCAATCAACTAGCGGCAGTGCGACATGACAGGTCGATGGACTAGTCAAGACAAACAGCTGTGGGTTGAGTTGAGAGTCGGGGTCGTTGGACTAGTGGCACCACAGATTACATGGCAATATAAGAAAACGTTGTTTGTGCATGCACTATGAGTATGAGATCATCGAGACGCCCATAAGGGGTAGTGATGCGTCCTAAGGGCATTGGACGACCTGGTGGCTATAAGGGCAGTTCGTCGTTCCAGGTGTCTGTGCGAAATCTGGAGTAGCACCAAGCGCATGAGTCCGGGGTGGGGACAGGATGAGGTCTCCGTCCTCATACGAACACGAAGAAGTGATTTTGGGATTGTGGGTCGGATGTCACGTACATCCACTCATTCCCAGGGTAGAAGTGGTTGTACTTCTATCCGGGTGGCAGGAAAAGTCGCTCCGAAGCCACTAGTGGGTTCAGTAGTGATTCTGACTTGCGAATGTGTGTAACCTTCATGATGAAGGATGTGTGTTGGGTGATGACACACCGGTAACTAAGAAATAATGAGAAAACCCAAATTTTTAAATGAAGGGATTTTTTTGAAAGAAAGGAGTCTGGCACACTCCGTATAAATGTTTTTTTCTTAAAAGTTAAAAGTAGACCTTTGAAAACTCATTCACTGAGTTGTCGTACTCACCCCCTCCCTTATATCCCTTTCAGGAAATCCTGGAAAGCCTACCTTGAAAGACCATCAACTAAGATGCCTGTAAGACAGGTATGTAAAGTTTAAAATTTCATGCAATTTTGATTATGCTATTCCAGGAAATGGTGCAGATTTAAAGGGTGCCTTACTCTTTACGGATTATAATAAGGGGAAACCCTTTAATAAACCGAGAGAGTGGCGGGTTGTTCACAGGGATCTGACCAAACCGGGTCAGGGTGTGACATCATCCTTCGTCACTTGGTCCATTACTTCTCAGTTGGGACATATATGCCTCCCTAGGGTTTCCTTCCTTGGGAGAATCCTTCCTTTTCTTTCCCAGAATTCCTTTTTTATTTGCCCTTGAGGGTATCTAACCTTAAATTTACTTTCCTAACATCCTCGAGTGTTGTCCTTCTTGTTTCCCTTTTCTTTGGAGATTTGGTGGGTATGTCCTTAGGATTTTCTTTTACTTGTATCACATCACAAGTTTAATTGTTTGTAAGGAATTTTTATTTATTATAATGATGACGAATTACAAGTTTTTGGCTATATTTGTCTAGGGGAGCTATGGTACTAGGATCATTTCGTGCTTCCTTCTGGGTGAGGTTGTATACTCTGGTTGGTACCCTCAATATAGTGGCTATGTCTTGTCCTTTGTTTAGTGCCCTTGGGTTCCCTTGGGGTGGTTGATGGTTACTTCGTTGTGTATTACCTCGAAGGGCTGGAAAACTCTTTGCAAAGTGTCTGAGTTGTCCGCATTCAAAGCATGCTCGACACGGCCCTTCATGGCTTTTCCGGCACTTGGGGCAATAGGGGTTTCTCCTTTGTGGGGTTGTACTTGCCATTTCTCCTAAAGGACCCCATTCTTGTCCTCCATTTTTGCCCATCAGGCTCCTTTTGATCTTTCTAGCTGTTCTGCCCTCCTTCCTTCTGGCCGCCCTGCTCTATCCGACGATTTCTTGTATGTACCAGATGCTCACACTCATGGGCCATGCTGATGATGGCAGCCAAATCCGTGGGGGATCCTAGTACTCCCATTCGGTTTCGTATGTCCATATTAAGACCGTACATGAATCGTTGGCAGATATCTGTCGGTTCGACTAAGTTTGGAGCAAAAGGTCTTAGCTCATTAAATCTAGTCTCATACTCTGAGATGGTGTGGGATCCTTATCAGAGCTGGGAGAATTATTGCTTCTCATTGATTAGATGTCGAGCTAAGTATTCCTATGAATACCTCTCCTCGAATTGCTCCCTGGGCATGGTGGTGTGCAGGCTCTTGATATTGTCCCACCACCTTTTCGCACTAGCTTCCAAGAAGAATTCTACTAGGATCACCATCTCCTTTGGTGGAATCCTGATTATTCTCATAAGTTTCTTATTGCTAGCCAATTAATCCATAGTGGCTCCAGCATCCTTCTCTCCAAGTAAAGGCTTACACCCCATGTGACGGAGAGTTTTGAGGTATTTGGGGATGTCAAATGAAGGAGGATGGTTATTAGGAGAAGAATGAGATTGTACTTCCTCTAGTTCAACTTGAGAGTTGGTGCCTACCTTAGGGACAAGTTAAGTCGTCTAAATACTTGAGTGAATTCCTTGTACAATCTCTGGTGTTCTGAGCTTAGTACAGGTGAGGTTGTCTGGGCTACTTAGGGAGTTTTCATAGGGAGGGGTGGTTAGGTAGTGTTAGAGAATGCATCTCTTGTTCTCTTGGTTCCTCTCTTAGGAGCCATCTGAAATTTTAAAATTTATTTTTATTAGTTACTATGTTATATAATCTTGATAATGTATTCGAGGAAACATGCTCTAATACCACTCAAGTTATCTCGCCTTGACCTGGTTAAATCGGATCCCCTTGAGCAATCCACCACTCCCTTTGGTCCGAAAGGATTTCATCCTTCTTAAACCGCGAGTAGTAAGGCGTCCTTCCTTCCTATCTTTCTTGGAATAGCATTATACAAAACTGAATATCTTAAAAACAAGCATACATGTCTTACAGGAATGTCTTTAAGTTTTGGTTTTCCCCTTAGTTACCCGAAAGGGGTAAAATGGAGGGGGTGAGTTCTACAGCTCAGTGAATGGGTGTTGGGAGTGAGTTTTTATTAATAAAACAAATTTAATTGGAGTGTGCCAAACTCCTTATTTCCTTTAAAAATGTTCTTTTCTCAAATTCCAGTTTTCAAAACCTTTACCCTGCCAAGGGTGACCTTTTCTTTCAAAAGGGTTTTTACTCAATTTTTAATCTCTTTTCCAAAACCTTTTTCCAAGGCTTACCAATTATTTATCCAAGGATTTCTCAAATCCTTCCCAATGTGTTCAAACCATTTTCCCATTTCCATTATGGGTGTGTTTCACAAATCAAGAAGGGTACACATATTCACGAGATGCAGTTATGACAACTATACCAACTTGTGGATCGGAACACCTTTACCATCTACCTTGATAGAAGTCCCTAACTTCTACCTAGAGTCTAAGTGAACATCCCAGACATTCAACCCTTAGACCCAACAATACTTCGTGTCCATATGAGGATGGAGACCTCATCCTGACCCCACCCCGGTCTAATGTGCAAGAAGCTATGTTAAGCTTTCCGACTGCTAGCACGACAAACTACCCTTATTCCACCATGTCGTCCAATAGCCCTTAGGACCCATCACTATCCCTTTTGGGCATCTTGATGGTCTTGTACCTCAAGTGCATGCACAAACAATAGTTTTTCTACAAAGCCATTTATCTTTAGTGCCACTAGTTCAATGACCCCGCCCCTACATGCGACCTGTAGCTGTTTGTCTAGGCTGGTCCACTGACCTGACCTTGATGCACTGCCGCCAGTCTATCGAGTATGTCAGTCCTATCTTGGTACAATGGCGAAATCACATAATCCATTCATTATGAATTTTTATTGCTTTAATATATCATGTTTGTTTACAAGCTACTGCTACACGTGATTTTCCAAAATCAGGCATTCAGCCCCACAAGTTCCAAAATCGAGGCATCTGGCCTATCTGAGCTGTTCTAGCTCTCATCAAGGTCTCCCAAATATTTTAAGCATTGGCGCACTACAAACTTCGCCCTCAAAGTTAAGGAAAAATTGAGAAAGAACTGGTCAACCCGAGTGAGAAAAATTAAACCAGTTCATAAACCTCGACCATTAAATAATAGGCAAATTGGGAAATTTACAACTCCTAAGTGACCTAAAGAGTCATAAAAACCTTGGACTTTTGGAAAATTTGGGAAAGAAAATCAGACCAGTTCAGGTGAAACGGATCCGAACCGGATTGAGCTAGTTTGGACCAGTTTGAACCATCATTGAACCCCAGATGCTAAATTCATTTTTCTAGGTGGCTTAGAAAATTCAAATTGGAGAATTGAGTCCACCATGGATAGAGAATGAATTTACAAATTTTTAATTTTTAAAAACTCGGTCAAATTGGGCCTGAACCGATAGATTTAAGCATTGAACCCGGTTCGAACTGGTCCGGTCCGGTTCGGAACAATGTCGTCTTCTTCCGGAGATGACAACACTATTCACTCATCAAAAAATTGAGCAGCGCCAGTCAAGATGAAAAGTCTTGGCCAGGGAGTTTCAGGCAATGAATGACCACCAATCGGACAGCCAAGAAGTCCTTGAGCTTCCTATATAAAGAGCTCCTCCTCATTCATCCTCCTCACACTAGAAAACTCGTCTCTTTGCCTAATACTCCATTTTTCGGTAAATCTCGAACTATAGCTCTGACTTGCACATTTTTCTGAGCCAAATAAGGTGAGGTCGGGTTCATTAGATTCGGGCAGAAGTCAGCTACCCAATAGTAGTCTCCATTTGCTTCGAGGGTTATCGGAGAAATGTCGGTGTGATCGAACAGTGAAATAGCTCCGGTGGACCGAAGCTACCATATTTTAGTTGAGCTAAAAATGGCCAATTCGAGCCCTTCTAAGGCCAAACCAAGCTCTCCCAACAGTTCCATAGCCCTAATATGACTGAATTAGAGCTAAAAGCTAAGCCAATTTGGCACCCCTTCGTAATTTCTTATTAGTGTTAGAGAGAGAACCAATGAAACTTCACTGACCGAATTCTCCCTCAATTCGACAAGAATTGATGTGATTCTTGATCCTAGGAGGAACCTTATTATGAGATCTATCTACCCAGATCGAAAGCTCGGACCGCTGCACCACCGACGGTAAGCTTTCTAAGCTTTCTCTCTATAAGTCCAATTTTACGACAAAGCTCTGTTTGAGCTCAAATCAGATCCAAATGACACGATTCAAAGTTCCATTGAATCGTGTGGAAGTGTGGGAACCCAATTTCACCTTCAACAAATAACCTTGAATGATCGGTCATTTTCATGAAATCAAATTCGGCCAGTGTGAAAGGAGGAAATTTGGGGAAAATTAGGGGCAAATTGGGGATTTCAAAAATTCGAGGGACTAAAGCATAATTTTCTAAAATTGAGGACAATTAGGCATAGAAAAGATGTTGGAGGACCAATTTGTTAATTTTTGGAATTATTGGGGTCAAATTTACCATTTTGTAAAGTAGGGGCAAAATGGTAATTTTTGAAAAGTTGGGGACCAAATTGGAAATTCGGGAAACTTGAACCCCTTTTGGTAATTTGAGTTCCCAAAGTGAATTTTAGAAGTTTTGGGGATCAATTTGGGAAACATTGGCATTAGGGACCTAAAGTTAAAGAAAAAGAACTTTAGGGACCTAGATGCAAATAATTAAAAGTTTGGGCATTTTATTCATTAGTGATTAATGAAGGAGGCCAAATGATAATGAACAAGGATGTTAATATCGTGTAGGAACATGAAGTACCGGGAACGCTAGCAAGACTAAGCTCGCATGGAGGTAGAAACCACTTTAAAAGAAATTCACTGCACTATCGGTGAGTGGAAATTTTCACATCATACCCAGTTGGGCTGATAAGTATCTCAAAATGAAAAACCACTGCTAAGTGTCATTTTAACATCACACCTGGATAGGGTGATGTGAGAAAACACGTGAAAAAAACTATTTACAGGTTGTAAGTAGATCATACCCAGTTAGTATGATGAACTTACTGGAAGAAAGTAGAAAAACCCGCTTATCAGCCATTAGCGATGTCCTCACACCCGGTTGGTGTGATGTACATCTGAAAAGTTATTTTGTCAGAAGTGCTCTCCTCTGACTGTGTGCCACTACTTAAATATTTTGGGAGACCTTATTGACGAGAGCTTGAATAGCTCAGATAGAATAGAGGCCTTGGTTTTGGAACTTGAAGGCTAAAATGCCCGCTTTTGAAAATCTCGTATAGTTGGCCCAAGGCCAGTTGGCACGAGTAGGAGCTCATAAACAAACATGATGTTAAGCCATGAAAAATTCAATGAATGATGTATTTTGGCCATGGTAACAAGTCAGAACTGACATACTCTATGGACTGGTGGCAGTGCGACAAGACAGGTCGATGTACTAGTCGAGACAAATAGCTGCAAGTCTAGTTGAGGGTCGGGGCCGTTGGACCAGTGGCACCAAAGATTAAATGGCTTATGAGGAAAACTATTGTTTTGTTCATGCACTGAGGTTTGGTACTGTCAAGATGCCCAAGAGGGGTAGTGATGTATCATAGGCGCAACTAGATGACATGGTGGAGATAAGGGCAGTTTGTCGTGCCAGCAGGTCAGAGAAGCTCGATGTAGCTTCATGCGCATGAGATCGAGGTGGGGTCGGGAAGAGGTTTATGTCCTCATATAGACACGGAGTTTCTTTTTGGGTTTGATGGTCAGATGTCGCGTACATCCACTCATTCCCAGGGTAGAAGTGGACGAGCTTCTCTCTAGGTGGTCGGTAAAGTCGCTTCGATGCCACAAGTGGGTGCAGTGGACATGATGTCTTGGGAATGTGTGATCCCTTCATGATGAAAGGCGTGTGTTGATTATGAAACACACCGACTATGGATAATGATGAGTAATGGTTTTGAAAATTGAGAAATTGAGGAAGAAAGGATTTTAAAGAAAATAAGGAGTCTGACACACTTTAATTCAAACTGTTTTCAGAAACTCATATTTCAAACACCCATTCATTGAGTTGTCAAACTCACCACCCTTCCTTTACCCCTTTATAGGTAACCAAGGGAAAAACCTACCTGTAGACTTCCCGCTAGCTAAACCTAGAAGACAAATATGTAAATTTAATTCATTTAGTTTTGATTAATGTTATTCCAAGAAAGGTATAGGTACAAAGGACACCTTACTCCTCATAGTTTAAAGAAGGTGAAAACCCATAATAAATTGGGAGAGTTGCGAGTTGTTCACAGGGATTTAACCAAACCGGATTGGGGCATGACAACCTGAGTGATATTAGAGCATCTTTCCTCATATACATTATCAAGACTATATAACATAAGGATTTAATAAAAACTACCTACCTTGTAGAAAATGGCCTAAAGAAAAGTAGCCAAACAAACCCACGCTACCTTATCCACCCCGAAAACCAGGGAGAATCTCATCCCAAATGAGGAATTGAACTAGGAGTATAGGAAGACTCTTGGAGTAATGTCGTGTCAAAGGGAATTCGACAAGAAAACTTTCAAGGTGTTCGTGCTCGAGGACGGTGAAGCACCGAACTACCAGCAATACCTTAGAAAGGCCTACAATGCTAAAAAAAAATAGGAGGAACCACAAAGGTTCGCATAAGGAGATGACCTGTTATAAATGTGGGCAATGGGGACACTACATAAGAAGGTTCCCAACGTTACGAAGAACAAGACTACGGAGAACCTATTATGGGTGTAGAAGGGTAGGACACATAGCAAAGGATTGTCCCATACCACAAGGAATGAAAGCGATGCCTTCCAATAAGGACACCTCCACCTCTACAAAAGCCCGAAGGGATAACACTACACGAACAACAATGCCGTCTAGGGATCCCAATTTCACTCAGGAAGAAATCCTTCTAGACCCTTGCATAATAATAAGTATTCCCCAAACCATCATTTTAACAATCTCCCTTAAGAGATGTTAAAACCCCAAAAGTGTATTCTTACTTCAATAAATAAACTTCTGAGTTCCTAAAAATTTCTCTGTCCCACAATAATACTCTCACGCTCTGACTCGGTTTGGTCGGATCCCCATGATCAATCCGCCACTCTCCCAGTTTATTAAAGGGTTTCCCCTAATGATAAACCATAGGGAGTAAGACGCCCCTTAAACTTGCACCTTTTCCTGGAATAACATAAATCAAAACTGCATAATATTTTAAATGTATCATACCTGTCTCACAAGCGTCTTAGTTGATGGTCTTTAAAGGAAGGCTTTCCGAAATTTCCTGAAAGGGAGAGGTTATAGAGTGGAGTCCTTCATTTGATAATATTAAGGATGGATGAACTTATTTCAGTCCTTCACTTGACTCGAGTAATCATTATATAGAACTAGAAGGAAGGGAGATAAATGAAAGCAAAGGGGAGGGATGAGATTTGCTTTAAAGCTTGATTTAATTATGGGGTTAGGGAATAGAGTTGCAGGGTTGTGTGTAGTGTACGTAGAGCATTGAATGGAATTGAATTGTACTGATTGTATTGAATTGAGGGCACAAGAAGATGAGTATAAATTGAGGCAGGAATTAATTGTTGGCAAAAAAATAAATTCCAATGCACTCAGTTGTAAATGGAAAACCTTTGTAGTAAATGTTTGTAATAGGGTTTTCGTCTTCTCTTTCCATGTCTCTCTCACTTAGGACAAGGAAGTAGGAAGAAAAACCCTAGAGCTTTGAAAGCCATAACAATCAATAAAGCAATGACACAACTCCCACCTACATATTTTTAATGTAAAGAAATCAATTAACAAATTAATGGCACAACCCCACCTACATGTTTTAATGAAAAGAAATCAATTAACCATTAAATGGCAACAAAAAAAAACCTTCTTCTATTGCTCACTTAATGAAAAACACATTAACATAGGGTTGGGCTGTATATGCCACTTCCACCTTGTAGTGAGCAACCTTGCCTTCTTCTATAGTCTACACCTTGCCTTATCAATAAAGTCGAATTTTTTTAGAAGTTACTCCCATAAGAACCTGGGTCAGGTCCTCCCAAAATGACCCGAGCTTCGGGTTCGGGTCCTGATTATGGACCCGAGATTTAGGTTCAGGTCTATAGACTTGAAGTTTGGATCTATTCGAGTTAAAGTTGGGTCTGAACTTGTTGGACATTCTTGAGCTTAATTAATAGGAAATTAAATGAATAATTTATTGAAATTTTATTTGGACCAATAACCGACCAAATTGGATGTGAATTGACCAAGGAAAGGCCAAACTGTCCGATTTATTCGCTAGAGTGCAAACTAGTCGAAAAGCCACGCCGTGTGCACGCACATGTACATGTGTCATCTCTCCCACCCGACAACCTGTGACCACTATGCAACCCCTCCACCCACTTTTTGACAAAAATCTTCTCTGCAACATGTAAAGGGAATAAATTTGAAAACCCCAATTTTAATCAAATCCCACGTAACTAAAATTTCATTGAACTGACAAATGATCCATCTATCATTCCATATGAGCAATTGAGTTATCATCGTCTCATTTGTTTGAATTTTGTAATGAAAGTAGAGAGAGTTAGTAGTGAGTCTCTAGTAATAGACACTTTCAAGGGAATATTCTCCTCCCTCAAACCACCAAGCTTAGTGGTTTTGGTGTCCTTGTGCACGTGTGGAGGTTGGCTTTCTATCTACACTAGTGTCCCACAATGACATCCCTCCTATCGGCACAAGCGATCCCACATAGTAATAGACCCCCATTGTCGGAAAATGGCTGACTTTTTTCAGGGCTAAATTTTCCTCCACTCGATGACCTAAAATCACAAAAAATATTTCCATGGCCACCTCTCGACTCAAGCTACCGAATCATATTGCCCTTGTGAGCCGAAGGTAAGCCTAGTGGTCATTCTCCCCCAAGGAAGCTCTGTTTGCACTTTGTTTTTAACACCCCTTTGTAAAATGGTGTATTGTACGTGATCCATACCACCTCCAAGAGTGATCAAGGCAACCCTAGACTCATGGAGAAGTCAACTTTCGAGCCCCACCGCTGCCGACAATCACTGCTTTCTCTCCGACGAAGTATAACTCCAAACTCGACTTGTGTCATTTTCCGGCGATAGACTAATCATAACCGAAATGGAATTGTTACGACCAAGGTCATGGGGAACCATGGAACATGGTTAAGATCATATTAGGTCTTATTAATGAGATTATTGTGGTTGTTTGATGATGTTAAAAGTTGGGGGACTAAAGTGCAATTTTTGAAAAGTTTAGGGGCCAAATTAGACATTTCAAAAGTATGGGGACCTAGGAGTAAATCAGTATAAGTGTAAGGATGAGAGATAATATGCTAGGAAACTCCGAGACTTAAGTTGAGAGTTTTAAAATGTGTTAAAGACTGAAGTGAAGTTTTAAAAAGTTTAAGTGGTAAAATGGTAAATAATGTAAAAAGTGGGGCCAAATGGTAATTTAGCAAACTTAAGGACCATAATGGAGTTAGGGTGAAATATAGAGACTAAAATGAAATATTTAAGAAAATTGGACTTATAAAAAGAGGTGGTAAAAAGAATATGGGCATTTTGGTAAATTTGGAAAGTTTAAGACTTACAATGTAAAAAAGTAAAATGCAAGTATGTATAGAAGATTTTGTGAACTTTAGGGACTTTGAAATAAATATGGTAAAAGTAACCAAGGGTAAAATATTGAAACATTTAACAAAGTGGGATAGTTATACGAACGAGCTTGATGGTGTGAAATTCTGGCAAAAATGATTAAATGTGGTAAAACCATAATTTTGAGAAAATATGGAGTGGTGCTATGGTTAACCAAGGAAAACTGACCTTATTCGTATAACTTGAAATTGTAGTGAAGCCATTATTCCAAATAATATAGGAGTATGCACATCCCTAGACCGTCAGAATGGAACTTTTCGGGACGAACAAGTCTCGAAAAAGAGTTGACTGGGTTTATAGAAGAGGAGTACTATTGGACCGATCATGGTGCTGCACACATTTTATTTTAAAATCCATAAGAATGTAGAGAGCATGTTAGGGCTTGCCTAAATATAAATAAGTTTATGAAGAGAGCATGATAAACTATGAGCAGACTAGTGATCATAATGTTTTAAGAAGAAAACTAGAATTATGTTATGTCGATGATTTTCTTAAAGAAGGAAAATAATGATAAGTTTCTCAAATAAATGAGAACATGAATAGTGGGGTCGGTTAGATAGTATACTGCACATCGTAAATTAAATTACTCCAATATGTGAATATCATGCATGCATAAATACATGAATAGCAAGGTTAGTCAGATATCATACCACACACCTGAATTAAAAATACAACGATTGCTATTGTTTCCTGTGATTGATTATGCTTGATATGATTTTTTGGGTGGATGAGTTATGACACCGACATGACACCTAAATAAGAGATGGTGTCGACTAACAGAAGTGGTGATACAAGGGAATAGTGGCTTTCGAAAATGCCCAGGACCTAGGGAGGCGTATGGTTGGGGTCTAGGCATCCCGTGCGATCTCGATGTAGGTTGAGTGGATAAAAGGGAAGCGGAATGTCAAATGACACATCATTGACTTCGTATGTAAACCCCATTTTCTCATAATAAGAAAAGCAAAAAATGAGAAACATAAAATTTCAATAGAAAACTATGGTTCAAAGTGAATCGGGAATTGTTAAGAGAAATCAAAACAGGAAATTAAAAATCTCGATTCAAAGTCAATCGAGAATTGTCAATTAAGTAAAGAAGGCAAATAATGATAAGCTGCTCAAATAAATGAGAACATGAGTAGTGGGGTCGATCATATAGTATACCTCACCTCGTAAATTAAATTAATCTAATATGTGAATGTCATGCAAGCATGAACACATGAGTAGCAAGGTCAGTTAGATAGCATACCACACACCTGAATTCAAAATACAATGATTGGTATTGTTTACTATGAATGATTGTGCTTGATATGATTGTTTGGATGGATGAGTTATGACGCTGACATGGCACCTAAAGAAGAGGTGGCGTTAACTAACAGAAGTGGTGATACAAGGGAAGAGTGGCTTCCGGAAATTCCCAGGACCTAGGGAGGTGTATGGTTGGGGTTTATGCATCCCGTGCGATCCCGGTGTAGATTGAGTGGATCCGATGTATGTAAACCTCGTTTTCTCATAATAAGAAAAGTAAAAAATGAGAACCAGAAAATTTCAAGAAAACCATGGTTCAAAGTGAACCGGAAATTGTTAAGAGAAATAAAAATAGGTGTTGAGAATATAATCCCACATTGGATAAAATAGAGAAGTGTTATGGATTTATAAAGTTGGAAACGTTCCACTACTTACAAGTCATTACTTTTAAGTAGATATGTGCTCGACCCCTTATCGGTTCACAATATTTTCTCACATGGTATCAGAGCAAGTGGGTTCGCACTCGTACATGATCTGAGACTAGCAACCCGACTCGTGGTCTACCAGAGTGTGGAGGAAAAATACCCAACTCGAGGCTATTGTTCCCCCTCGTGAGACCGAAAGAATAATACCCGGTTCGTAGATAGTTGTTGATGGATTCATGTTGCACGTTAGGGTGGGTGTTGAGAATTGAATCCCACATTTGGATAAAATAGAGAAGTGTTGTGGGTTTATAAGGTTGGAAAGGAATTGAATCCCACATTTGGATAAAATAGAGAAGTGTTGTGGGTTTATAAGGTTGGAAAGGTTCCACTACTTACAAGTCATGACTTTTAACTAGAAATGTGCTCGACCCCTTAACGGTCCACAATACCTTCTCACATGGTATCAGAGCATATGGTTTTCTATTGACACTCTAATGGTCGAGTTGCTATTCTCGGTATTAAGATTGCAAGATCTAGGAATGGTATATTACTTTCTTAGAGAAAGTATACATTAGATTTACGCATAGTACTTTCTCAGAGAAAGTATACATTAGATCCTGATATCATATATGCTGTCAGTATTGTGATTGCAAGATCTAGGAAAGGTATAGTACTTTCTTAGAAAAAGTATACATTAGATTTACGCCTATTACTTTCTCAGAGAAATATGCACAATCTCAGGACAAATCATTGGGATGCTACCATGAGGATTGAGATATTTAAAAAGGAGTCTAGGTAAGGGATTTTGGTTTAAGCCTTTTAGTCACACCATAGTGGAATGCATTTGTGATTCAGATTGGGCTAGTTGTATGGATGATAGGAGATCTATGTCTGGCTATTGTGTGTTTGTTGGAGGTAATCTTGTATCATAGAGGAGTATGAAACAAGAAGTAGTCCCTCAATCATCAGCAGAAGCATAGTACATATTAATGGCTCAAACTATTTGTAAGATAATTTGGATAAGAAGCTTACTAATGGAGTTTCGCATCTTTAGAGAAGAACCTATGAAGTTATGGTGCGATTAAAAGTCTGCTATAAATATTGTCAACAATATAGTTCAACATGATAGGACCAAACACATGGAAATTGATTGATTTTTTGTCAAAGAAAAAATTGATATGAAGATTGTTGAACTGCAATATATGAACACTAGTGAACAACTATAAGATTTTTTAACTAAAGGTTTAGGTTCAAGAGAATGGGATGATATTTGTAAAAAGATTGGAATGGTAGATATATACCATCCATCTTGAGGGGGAGTGTACAATATTAATGAGTTAGGGGTATATTTGTAAATAGTGCAAATATACCCTATATATATTCTTAATATAATTTACTAGTAGATATTTTTTCTATTTTCTCATATTCAACATGGTATCAGAGCCACTGGACTCACACCCATACCTGACCTGAGACTAGAAACCTGGCTTGTGGTCTGCCCTAGTATGGAGGAAAAATACCCAACTCGAGGCCATTGTTCCCCTTCATCTAGGATTGGAAGAATAATTCTTGACTCGTAGACAGTTTTTGAGGGTGGGTTTAAAATTGCACATGGCAAGTGTATCCATGTTGCACGTGAGAGTGGGTGTTGAGAATATAATCCCACAATGGATAAAATAGAGAAGTGTTGTGAATTTATAAGGTTGGGAACATTCCACTACTTACAAGTCATGACTTTTTAGTAGATATGGGCTCGACCCCTTATTATTTCATAATATCTTCTCACAATAGGAAATTAACAATCCCAAGTGACCAATGAAAATAAAAAAAATCAAGGAAAAGGATAATGTAACAAATTGGATAAGAGAACCAGATCAGTTTAATGCGAACTGGGTTGAATCGGATTGAACCGGGAAGAACTAGTTTAAAGATTAATTTATCTAGGTGACTTAAAATGTCAATTTGAGAAATTGAATTCACCACTAAGTAGAAAATGAATTTGGATAAATTTAGAAAATTTTAAATTTTAGAAAACTAGTCAAATCGGGCCTAAACCGACCTATTTTCAATTTCGGGTCACCCAACCCGATCCAATTGAACTGATCAACGGTCTAGCTAGTCAAAGGGCTGCCTGCCAGGTCAGCACCCAATTAGCACACGACACATGGTGAAGAGCGCCCAGTGAGTTACTAGGTTAGCATTTGAAAGTGCTGATCAATCAGAGCATTACACATGTACTCGATCAATGGTCAGGCAAAGAAAATCCATGTCACCAAGGATAGGCCAATAGGAGCATGACACGTGTACTCAGTCAACGGTCAACTAAGAAAAATCCCCATCAATAGGGCTCACCAATGAGTGGCTGACACATGGCAAAGATGCTAGGTCAGCAACCACCTAGGATGTTCGAGAAAAGTCCACCAATTAGAAGTTGACACATGACAAGGCCACGTCGAATTGCCACAACCAATCAGAGGATGACACGGGGCAATGACATAGTGCACCAAGTGGGAAAAATAATGAATTTAAATAATACAATGAGAGGATGCCGCGTGGCATGGTCATGAGATGAACATATTCGATCAATTGCCACAAAGGACAGAGTGACCATTGGGAGGTCACCATGCGACCAGTCAACAGGTCAACATATGAATCAGACACTTAATAGGATGTTTTATTAGTAACGCTAGCCAATCACAGTGCGTCACATGGTAGTTCGCACGTGCGAAGCTTGCACACGTGCGCATAGTGTCGTCTTCTTCCTTTAGATGGTTGAATAGATGAGGAGGTTGAAGGTCACCATAACTTTGATGACCATTAAATCTCTCCTACAACAGAGTAAATCGAGGAGTTACTGGCTGGCCGATGGATGGCTGGATAGAAATGGAGGTTCCCAAGCTCCCTATAAAAAGATCTTTCCTCCATTCATCCACTTCATCCCTTTAAAGATCGAAGACAATGAACTGATCTATTTTCCAATCACCTACAAACCAGAGCTCTAACTAGAGCACTTTTCTTCACCTCAGAAGGTGAATTTGGGTTCCCTAGATTCCTACAGAAGTCCTCTACATGACTACACTCTCCAATTGCATTGAGGATCACCGGAGAAGTGTTGGAGAGCTCACACAGTACTGTTGCTCCCTCGGTCATCTGCAACCAGAGAAACCCAAGCTCAATTAGAGCCACTCTTAGGCCACCCACGACCAAACCAAGCCCTCCAGACCTTCCCTAGTGGAGTCCACACCTTCCTCGCACTATCTTGATAAGTCACCACTGCCACCCTTCGATGAAATTTACTGTTCATTGTGCATTTTTGTCTAAAAAAACTAAATTGATAAATTTTCACTACCGAGCCCATCAATTGAGGTGCGATTTGATCCAGAATGGATCTCTAGGAAGAGAGAAATCTTATGGTAACCAAAGCTCCGACAACCAAGCCCTCACCGGTAAGAAATCAAAACTTTCTCTCTCTAGAATGATTTTCCGACAAAACTCCGTTTAAGCTAATTTGGATGGTTCAAAACTTGAAATGATACATGAGACACATGGAAGATGATTAGAATCATGTTAAGACTCAATTGGGTAGGTTTAAAGATCAAATTTATGATAATCAAGTTGGAGGACTAAATTTCAATTTTTGAAAATTTAGGATTTTTTGCAAATAGTGAGAAATCAAGTACCCAATTAGAAATAATGAGAAATTAGCAACGCAAAGGGACGATTTAGAATCTTATGGACCTAATTGGAAATAAGGTATAACTTAAGGGCTTAATTGTAATTAATGAAAATTTATGGGTTTTAAGTGTAAATACTTTATTATTTGGGACTTAATTGCCCAATTCATTGTAGAAACCGATCACCTCAAATCCATGCGAAGGAAAGGAACGCCAAGCTTAGAAATCCTCTAGAACAAAAAACCCAGAATACATGTGAGTGGTATTTCTGGTATCGAGTTTGATTGGGTCGATAACGTGTTACTACTCGCGAGTTCAAAAACATGCTTACTTAAAATATTTATTTTTCATAAATGTAATCCCTTGACTGTGTGAAACTACTCAAACTATTTTGGATATATTTATAAAGAAAGTTTGATGCATGTTAATAGGACTACCCTTGAACTGTGTATGAATGCACTTCAAGGGGAATGATCTATTTCTGACTGTTGATGTAGGATACGGACGAGGCTCATGATCGACAAGGGTTGGTTAGATCTAGTTTTGTGAAAGTTGATCCAAGGCCATAGTTTTGAAAAGTGAAGTGGGCCCAAGGCCAATCGAAAATGGGTCAAATCCCATAAATTAGTTCTTATTTAAGAGCGTGATAAAATTATCACAAATTGATAATATTTGCTGATGCTGCTGAGCCAAAGTTGGGTTGGAGCCCGTTGGACTAGCAACACAAAGAGAAATGTCTTAAATCAAAAGATACCTATTTGGGATTGTAATCGTTCGAAAACACGGAGACACACTGTACGAGGTAGTTTTGGTTCTAAGGGCTGCTTGATAGCAATGTTGGTTCAATGGATGTTATGCTGTTCCACTATGTCGTGAAGCTTTGGGAGCTTCGTGCACATTGAGACTGATGGGAAGCAGAATGAGGTCTCATCCCTTAATAGTGGACATAAGTATTGATAATGTCTAGTGGTTGGGAATGGTGCTCACACATATTGTAAATCCCATCCCTTCATGATAAGAAAATCTAGGAAAGAACTGATCAATCCAAGAGAGAGAACCAAACCAGTTCACGAACCCCAACTGCTAGAGAAAGGGCAAATGGAGAAATTTACAAATCCCAAATGACCCAAAGAGTCATAAAAACCATGGAAAATGACTCTGGGATAATTTGAAAGAGAAAAATAAATTGGTTTAGGTGAACTGGATCTGAACTAGATTGAACTGGTTTGAACCATCATTGAACTGGTTGCTAAATTCATTTTTCTATGTGGCTTAAAATATTCAAATTGGGGAATTGGAGCCACCATTGGATAGAGAATGAATTTAGAAATTTTTAATTTTAAAAAACTCGGTCGAATTGGGCCTAAACCAGTCGGTTTAAGCATTGAACCTGGTTCAGACCGGTCCGGTCCGGTTCAAAATAGTGTCATCTTCTTCCTTTAGATGATAACACTGGTCACTCGTTGGAAAAATGAACAGCGCTGACGAAGGTGAAAAGTCTTCATTTAGGGTGTTTTAAGCCATGAATGAGTGCCATAAAGGCGTCAATCAGACAGCCAGAGAGTCCTCGGGCTCTCTATATAAAGAGCTCCTCTCCATTCCTTCTCCTCACACCTAAAAATTCTACTCTCTCTCAACTACATAGTTATTCGGTGAAGCTCGAACCAGAGCTCCAACATTGAGGTTCTTCTAAGCCTTAGAAGGCGAGGTTGGGTTCTTTAGATTTGGGGAGAAGTCAGCTACCCGACGACAAACTCCATTCGATCCGAGGACCACGGAAGAAGCGCCGACGTAATCAAATGGTAAAGTAGCTTCGGTGGACCAAAGCTGCCCTATTTCAGCAGAGCTAAAATTAGCTGAATTCAACCCTTCTCCGGCTAAACCAAGCTCTCCCAATGTCCCCTCAACCGTTAGACGACCTCAATTGAGCTAAAAGATAAGTCAATTCGGCCCTACTCAGTCATTGTAGGTCGGAGTTAGAGAGAGAAACAAGAGAATTTCATTGATGAAATTCTCCCTAAATTCAAGCTCAATTGTAGAAATTCTTGATCCTAGAAGATACCTCAGGAAGAGAGCTATCTTCCCCAATAGAGATATCGGACTGTCGCACCTACGACTGTAAGTTTTCGAAGCTTTCTCTCTCTACGCATAGTTTTGTCAATTTGATGAAATCAAATTTGGCCAGATTGAAATGGGGAAAGGAAATTTGGGGATTTCGTAAAATTACTGGACTAAATTGTAGTTTCCCAAAATTGAGGGCCATTTGGCCTTAAAAAGGATATCGAAGGACCAATTGGTCAATTTTTTAAATTAATTAGGGTTAAATTGCCATTTTTGTAAAGTAGGGGGAAAATGGTAATTCTGGAAAAGTTGTAGACCAAATTGGAAATTCGGAAAACTTGAGCCCCTTAAAATTTTTTTAGTAAATTGAGAACCCAAAGTGAATTTAGGAAGTTTCGAGACTCAATTTGGAGAAAAAGTTTGCATTAGGGACCTAAAGTCAAGGAAAATGAACTTTAGGGATCTAATTGCAATTAACTGTAAATTTTGAGTTTAGTTGTTCATACGTGAGGAATAAAGGCTCTTGTACAAAATATTAATAGATAAGGATGTCCAAATCATGTAGGACCATGAAGGACCAGAACGCTAGCAAGAGAAGCTTGTGTTGACGCGTGAAAAACCAACCAAGGATGAACATGTCACGGTTAACAAGTGAGTGGGTTTATTCACTTCATACCCGATTGGGATGATGAACACTTTAGAAATGAAAAACCACTTCTATGTGGAATGTTGACATCATAACCAGTTGGAGTGATGTGAGAACTATACGGAAAAAACTACTTACTAGTTGTAGGTAGAGAGATCATGCTCGGTTGGTAGGATGGACTTAATAGAAGGAAGTAGAAAACCCGCTTACTGGTTGTAAGCAGAGATGTCATCACATCCGATTGGTGTGATGTATGAAAACTTTATTTTTGTTAGAAGTGTTCTCCCCTAACTATGTGTGCCAATGCTTAAAAATTTTAGGAGACCTTCTTGACGATAGCTGGAACAGCTCAGATAGGCCAATGGCCTCAATTTTGGAACTTGAGGGCTAAAATGCCCGAATTTGGAAAAATCACATACAGTGGGCCCAAGGCCAGTTGGCACGAGCAGGAGCTCAAAAATAAACATGTGATATTTATGTCATGAAAAGTCTAAATGAATGGAAAGTGTGATTTCGCCATGGTACCAAGACATGACCGACATATTCGATGGACTGGCAAAAGTGCATTAGGGCTAGGTGGACTAACTGGTCTAAACAAACAGCTGTAGGTTGAGTTGAGGGTTAGGGCCGTTGGACTAGTGGCACCAAAGATAAATGGCATTGTGAAAAAAAAATATTTTTGTGCATGCACTTGAGGTTCGAGACCATTAAGACTCCCAAGAGGGGTAGTGATGTGTCATAAGGGCTACTGGACAACATGGTGGAGATAAGGATAGTTTGTCATGCCAATAGTCATGGAAGCTCGACGTAGCTTCATGTGCATGAGACTGGGGTGGGGTCGGGATGAGGTCTCCATCCTTATATGGACATGAAGTATTTTTGGATCTGAGGGTTAAACATCGGTGATGTTCACTCATATTCTGGGTAGAAGTTAGGGACTTCTATCAGGGTGGATGGTAGAGACGCTCCGATTCACAAGTGGGTGCATTTGGTGTAACTGCATCTCCTGAATATGTGTGTGTACCCTTCCTCATGAAGGGTGTGTGTTGTTTGTGAAACACACCTAATATGGACATGGGAAAAAGGTTATGTAAACCTTGGAAAGGATTTGAGAATCATTGGAAAAGGAAATGGTAAAACCTTGGAATAAGGTTTGGAAAAGAAATTTTGAAAGAAATGTCACCCTTGGCAGGGTAAATGTTTTGAATACTAGAAATTTAGGAAATAACATTTTTAAAAGAGTCTGGCACACTCTAATTAAAAATATTTTATTTTTGGAAACTCTCTCCAAACACCCATTCACTGAGTTGTCTAACACACCTCCTCCCTTTACCCCTTTTTTTAGGAAACCAACCTTAAAGATCTATCTGTAGCTGAACTTGAAGATAGGTATGTAAAATTTACATCCAATTTTGATTAATGTTATTCAAGGAAAGATACAGGTGGAAAGGACGCCTTACTCCTCGAGGTTTAGAGAAGGGGAAACCTTTTATAAATCGGGAGAGTGGCGGGTTGTTCACGGGGATCCGACCAAATTGGGTCGGGGTGTGACAACTTGAGTTGTATCAGAGCCTGTTTCCTCGAATGTATTATCAAGACTATATAACATAGTAACTAAGAGGAATAAATCTTAAAAATTTTAGATGGCTCCCAAGAGAGAAACCAAGAGAACAAGAGCCACAATTTCTCACACTACCCAACAACACCTTCCTATAGAAAATTCCTGAGAAACCTAGACAGTTCCACCTAGACTAAGCTCCAAATACCAGAGATAGTACGAGGAATTCACTCAAGTGTTTGGACGACCTAATCTCGCTCCTGAGGTGGACACCAACTCTCAAGTTGAGTCCGATGTAGCACAATCTCAACCTCCTACTCCTGATGTTCCTCCTCCAGTTGACATCTCCAAATACCTCAAAACCTTCCGACAACTGGGATGTAAGCCATTCCTAGGAGAGAAGGATGTTGGAGCTGCTATGGACTAGCTAGCCAACATCAAGAAACTCATGGGGATAGTCATAATTTCATAAGAAGATATGGTAATCCTTGCAGAGTTTTTCCTAGAAGCCATTGCAAAGAGATGGTGGGATAATGTCAGAAGTTTGCATGCCATCACCCCTACCTGGGGACAATTTGAGGAGAGATATTCAGAGGAATACTTAGCTCTGCATTTGATCAATGAGAAGAAACAAGAATTCTCCCAACTTCGACAAGAATTCCACACCATCTTGGAGTATAAGATTAGATTTAATGAGCTAAGGCCTTTTGCTCCAAAATTAGCCAGATCGGCAGATATCTACCAACGGTTTGTGGGCGGTTTCTCCACCATGCGCATGAAGCTACATTGAGCTTCCCTAACTGCTGGCACAACAAATTGCCCTTATCTTCACCATATCGTCAAGTAGCCCCTAGGACGCATCACTACCCCTGTTGGGCGTCTTGATGGTCCTGAACCTTAGTGCATGCACAAAACAATAGTTTTCCTCATAAGCCATTTAATCTTTGGTGCCACTAGTCCAACGGCCCTGACCCTCAACTCGACTTGCAAATGTTTGTCTAGACTAGTCCTTCAACCTATCTTGCCGCACTGCCACCAGTCTATTGAGTTTGTCGGTCCTGTCTTGGTACCATAGCCAATCACATCATTCATTAAAGTTTTCATGGATTAATCTCATGTTTGTTTACAAGCTCCTGATTGTACCAACTGGCCTTGGGTCCATTGTACGAGATTATCAAAATCGGGCATTTAGCCCCAAGTTCCAAAACCGAGGCATCTGGCCTAACTGAGCTATTCGAGCTCCCATGAAGAAGGTCTCCCAAAATGTCCAAGCAATGGCACACAGTCAGGGAAGAGCACTTCTGATAAAATAATCTTTTTCATTTGTACCGAGTGTGATGACATCTCTACTTACAATCGGTAAACGGGTTTTCCACTTCCTTTTAGGAAGTCCATCATACAAACCAAGCATGATCTACTTACAACTGGTAAGTAGTTTTTTTTTTCGCGTAATTTCCACATCACCCCATCTTGGTGTGATGTTAAAAATTCCACATGATAGTGGGTTTTAAGTTTTGAGGTACTCATCATCTCAACCGGGTATGATGTGAAAAATCCCACTCAACCGATCATGTAGTGAATTCCTCTTATTTGACTCTTTGCCTCCATGCGAGCTTGTACTTGCCGGCATTCTCGGTACTTCGTGTTCCTACACGATATGAACATCCTTGTTCATTATCTTTTGGCCTAATAGCTTTCATTCACCATGAATTAATAAAATGCCTAAACTTTTAGTTATTTGCAATTAGGTCCCTAAAGTTCTTTTTCTTTAACTTTAGGTCCCTAATGCCAAATTTTCCCCAAAATGAGTCCCGAAACTTCTAAAATTTACCTTGGGACATCAATTTATTCAAAGTAAAAAAAGGGGTTCAAGTTTCCCAAATTCCCAATTTGGTCCCCAACTTTTCAAATATTACTATTTTGCCCTTACTTTACAAAATGGTAAATTTAACCCCCAATAATTAAAAAAATCAATCAATTGGTCCTCCAACATCTTTTACTTGCCCAATTGGCCCTCAATTTTGGTAAATTGCACTTTAGTACCTCAAAATTTTGAAATCCCCAATTTTCCCCAAAATTTCCCCCCAATTTCCCCCTTTCAACTTGGTTAAATTTAATTTTATCAAATTGATCGACCAATTGAGGTTAATTGTTGAAATTGAAGGTAATATTGAGTTCCTACACTTCCACATGATTCAATGGAACTTTAAATCGTGTCATTTGGATCTGAATTAGGCTTAAATGGAGATTCGTTGGAAAACTAAAATTAGAGAGAGAAAGGTTTGAAACCTTACCATCGAAGGTGCGGTAGTCCGAGCTTTTGATCTTGGTAGATAGCTCTCATCTTGAGGTTACTCCTAGGATCAAGAATCACATCCATGCATGCCAAATTGAGGGAGAATTTGGTCAGTGAAGTTTCGTCAGTTCTCTCTCTAACACTGATCGAAAATTATAGAGGGGAGCCAAATTGGCTTACCTTTCAACTCTAATTCAGTCGTATAAGGGTTATGGAAGTGTTGGGGGAGCTTGGTTTGGCCTAAGAAGGACTCAAATTGGCCATTTTTAGCTCAGTCAAAATAGGGCAGCTTTGGTTCGCCGGAGCTGCTTCATTGATCATGTTGGCATATCTCTGGGGATCCTCGAAGGAAATGGAGACTACCGTCGGGTAGCTAACTTCTCCCTGAATCTAAAGAACCTGACCTCACCTTATTTAGCTAAAAACAATTCCCAAGTTGGAGCTCTGGTTCGAGTTTCACCGGAAAATGGAGCAGTAGGGAGAGAGAGAGGAGTTTTTAGGTGTAAGCTGGATGAATGAGGAGGAGCTCTTTATATAGAAAGCTCGAGGACTTCTTGCCCATCCGATTGGCACCTTTATGGCAGTCATTCATTGCCTGAAACACACTGGCCGGAGACTTTTCATCTTCACTGATGCTATTCAATTTTTCAGCGAGTGAACGGTGCTGTCATCTAAAGGAAGAAGATGACATTGTTCCGAACCGGACCGGACCGGCCCGAACCGGGTTCAACAATTAAATTGGCCGGTTTAGGCCTGATTTGACCGAGTTTTTCAAAATTAAAAATTTCTAGATTCATTCTCTATCTAAAGATGGCCTCAATTCCCCAATTTGAATTTGCTAAGCCACCTAGAAAAATGAATTTAGCATCTGGTTCAATAGTGGTTCAAAACAGTCCAAACCGGTTCAGATCCAGTTCACCTGAACCAGTCTAGTTTTCTTCCCCAAATTATCCTAAGGTGCCTTTCCAAGGTTTTTATGACTCTTTGGGTCACTCAAGAGTTGTAAGTTTCCCAATTTGCCCATTCTCAAATGGTCGGGGTCATGAACCGGTTTGGTTTTCTCACTCGGGTTGACAGGTTCTTTCCTCGATTTTTCTTAACTCCAATGGGCAAGGTTTATAGTCTCAACATGTATATAAGAGACCTGATGGGAGTATTAGGATGCCCCACGGATTTGGCTGCCATCATCAGCATGGCCCATGAGTGTGAGCGTCTGATACAGACATGACGTCGCCAGGTAGAGTAGGATGGCAGAAAGGAAGAGGGAGGATGGAATAGCCAAAGAGGTTAAAAGGAGTCTGATGGGCAAATATGGGGGACAAGAATGGGGTCCTTTAGTTGAAATGATGGTTATCATACCCAAAGGGAGGCAAATACTAGCCCACAAAGGAGAAACCCCTATTGCCTTAGGTGTCGAAAAAGCCATGAAGGGTAGTGTCGAGCATGCTTCGAATGCGGACAACTTAGACACATTGTAAAAAGTTGTCCAGCCCTTAGAGGTAATACACAATGAAGCAACCATCAACCACCTTAAGGGAACTTAAGGGCACTAGACGGAGGACATGCCGTAGCCACTACGTCGAGGGTACCAACTCGAGTATACAACCTCAACTAGGAGGAAGCATGTGATGAACCTAGTACTATAGCTAGTACTTACCATAGCTCCCCTAGACCAATATAACAAAAAAACCATGTAATTCATCATTATTTCTTATAAAAAATTAAAACTTGTGATGGGATACAAGTAAAAGAAAATCCTAAGGACGTACGCACCAAACCTCTAAAGAAAGGTGGAGTAGGAAGGATGGCATCCGATGATATCAGGAAAGTTAAGGTTAGATACCCTCAAGGGCAAATAAAAAGGAATTCTAGGAAAGAAGGGGAAGGATTCTCCCAAAGAAGGAAACCCTGAGGAGGCATACATATCTCAACTGAAAAGTAATGGAACAAGTGACGAAGGATGAGGAGATAACATGCATATTGAGGTGAAAGAACCCAATAAAGCATATTAGGAAGACCCAAGGAGTAAGCTAAACCCAAGGAACGGGTAAGTTGAAAGATGGCATCAAAGGACGTCGTGACAAGTAAGAATAGTTGACTACCCATAATAATTAAATAAAGGAAGGAAGGAAAAGCCTCAAAGGAGCGTTAGGGAGGTTGAACTAGGACAAGAGTCCCTGGGTAGAAGGATAAAGGTAGGAAGGGAGACCTTAAAAGTGAAATTCCCAAGCTAAGGAACCTAATAAGAAGCATAAGTGGATGAAGGTATATTAGGACAACCAATTGTGACCTGTTTAGGAAGAGAAAAGAGGCCAAATAAGGATTTTAGATGAACCTAGTGGAAGGGAGAAACTAATAATAATGAGATGATCTAGGATGCCCTAAGAAGAACAATATGATGGGCATAGTATGGGGTATCCAAAATAAGACCCAACGATTAGAGATACATCAAATAGGAAAGTAAAGGGTGAACTAGGAAATTAAGGTTGGGGAGTGATTAAAAGTGGACAAAAGCTCTAATTCAGAAGGGTGCACAAATGTGAAGGAAGAAAACCTTCAAGGAGTAGTAAGAAAGTCAAACATATAATACCTAAGGGGGAAGTCTATACTTTGAAGAACATAGTAGAGAATGAAAACCATTAAAGGAGAACTCCCCAAACAAAGGAGTCGTGAAATGGTCACGAACAAGTAAGAATGGGTTAAGTAAAAAGGAAAACCCTGAGTTAAAGATGCCACCAGAAATGAGGAAGGGCATAAGAAGGGAAGAATCCTAGTGTGTCGGTAAGTCATGAATAAACTCAATGATTGGCACCTAAAAGACCCAATAAGGAAGTTGGAAAAGGGAGAGTGTGTAAGGAAAATCGATACGGTTATATAAGACATAACGACAAAGGCACGAAGGATGATTGAATAACGGTAAGGGTAGTCGAAGAATACTAA
The DNA here is from genome assembly GCA_030064425.1 of Trapa bicornis. Taxonomy (NCBI): domain Eukaryota; kingdom Viridiplantae; phylum Streptophyta; class Magnoliopsida; order Myrtales; family Lythraceae; genus Trapa; species Trapa bicornis. The sequence goes on along the minus strand of CM057761.1, from coordinate 6,943,580 downwards.
TAGAAAAAAAGAGGGATGAAGTTAGACGATCCCTAAAAGGTTAGAAATTTGAGAACAACCCTAAAGGAAGTATTCTAGAATCCTAAAAGACATGTTCTAGAATATGTTATGCTATAAGGGATGTGTAAGCCCAATAGTCCCAAGGAAAAATGTGATTCAAGTAAGAACGAGTCAGTTAGTAAGCATGACGAGGTCAAACATAATTTGGACCGAAGTTGTAATAAATAACGAAATAGGACGAAGGGGTGATAACATCGAAACCTGTGAAAAACAAGTACATAATGCACGAAAGAACACTAAGCTAAGGGTTTCAACAACCAAGAGAATAACTAGACATGGGAAGGATTGGGCATTTTGGAACTCCCAATCCTGAAGTCTTGGGCAAGAATCCCAAGAAGAAGAATCTTACCCTAAGTAGAGGAGGAAGTGGACCCAAGGATATACACTTGGACTAATGGGCAAGACATGCCTCGTTATAATAAACTCCATGGAATGAGTATGCAATGTAAAGGAAATTAATTCCTTAAATGCATGATTTACAAGGGATAAGTGAAAGAACAATCCAAGTGTGAGCATGTCAAGTAAACCCCAAGTTGACATTAAGGGAGATTATTCCCAATGTGGAATATACTGATTAAGTTTTGGGGACAAAACTCCTAAAAGGTGGGGAGAGTTATAAACCCCGCCACTTCAGGATAAGAAAATTGGGGAAAGAACTGGTCAACCCAAGAGAAAGAACCGAACCGGCTCACGAACCCCAATAGCTAGAGAAAGGGAAAATGGGGAAATTTACAAATCTCGAGTGACCCAAAGAGTCATAAAAACCATGGAAAATGATTTTGGGACAATTTGGAAGAGAAAATTAAACCGGTTTAGGTGAACTAGATCTAAACCATATTGAACCAATTTGAACAATCATTGAACTGATTGCTAAATTCATTTTTCTAGGTGGCTTAAAATATTCAAATTAGGGAATTGAAGCCACCATTTGATAGAGAATGAATTTAGATAAATTTAGAAATTTTTAATTTTGAAAAACTTGATCAAATCGGGCCTGAACCGGTCGGTTTAAGCATTGAACCCAATTCGGACCGGTCTAGTCCAGTTCGGAACAATGTCGTCTTCTTCCTTCAGATGACAGCACTCTTCACTCACCAGAAAAATGAACAGCACCGATGAAGGTGAAAAGTCTCCATTCATGGTGTTTCATGCCATTAATGAGCGCCATAAAGGCGCCAATCGGACGACCAAAGAGTCCCGGAGCTCCCTATATAAAGAGCTCCTCTCGATTCTTTCTTCTCACACCTGAAAACTCCACTCTCTCTCAACTACTAAGTTTTTTGGTGAAGCTCAAACCAGAGCTCCTACATTGAGGTTTTTTTGAGCCTTAGAAGGCGATGTCAGGTTTCTTATATTCGAGGAGAAGTCAGCTACCCAACGGCAGTCTCATTCGATCCGAGGACCATTGGAGAAGCACTAGCGTAATCAAATAATGAAGCAGCTCTAGTTGACCAAAGCTGCCCTATTTCGACTGAGCTAAAATCCACCGAATTCGGCCCTCCTATGGCTAAACCAAGCTCTCCCAACGTTCCCTTAGCCCTTAGACGACCTCAACTGAGCTGAAAGATAAGTCAATTTAGCCATATTTAGTCGTTATAGGTTGGAGTTAGAGAGAGAAACTACAGAATTTCAGTGACAAAATTCTCCCTTAATTCGAGGTCAATTGTAGGAATTCATGATCCTAGAAGATACCTCAAGAAGAGAGCTATCTTCCCTGATAGAGAGATCGGACTACTGCACCTTCGACGATAAGCTTTTGAAGCTTTCCCTCTTTACGTACAGTTTTCCGGTGAAACTCCATTTGAGCTCAATTTGGACCCAAATGATGCAGTTAAAAGCTCAATTGAATTGTATGGAAGTATAGGAACTGATCCATACCTTCAATTGGAGAAATTAACCTCGATTGAATGGTCAATTTGATTAAATCAAATTCGGCCAGTTTGAAAGAGGAAAATTGGGGAAAATTTTGGTGAAATTTAGGGATTTCGTAAAATTGAGGGACTAAATTGCAATTTCCAAAAATTGAGGGCCAATTGGCCATGAAAAGGATATTGGAGGACCAATTGATCGATTTTTGGAATTAATTGGGGTCAAATTGCCATTTTTGTAATGTAGGAGCAAAATGGTAATTTTTGAAAAGTTGGGGACAAAATTGGAAATTTGGAAAACTTGAGCCCCTTAAACAATTTTTAGTAAATTGAGGACCCAAAGTGAATTTTGGAAGTTTTTGGATTCAATTTGGGGAAAAGTTTTCATTAGGGACCTAAAGTCAAGGAAAATGAACTTTAGGAACCTAAGTGCAATTAAATGAAAATTTTGAGTTTAGTCGTTAATATGTGAGAAATGAAGGCTGTTGTGCCAAATATTAATAGATACGGATGTCCAAATCATGTAAGAGAACGTAGGATCGGAACACCAGCAAGTGAAGCTCGCGTCAACGTGGGAAAAACCAACCGAGGACGAACACATCACGGTTAAAGGGTGAATGAGTTTATTGACAACATACCCGATTGGGATGATGAGCACATCAGAACTGAAAAACCATTTCTATCTGGAATTTTTGCATCACACCCGGTTGGAGTGATGTGAGAACTATACGAAAAAACTGCTTATCGGTTGTAAGTAGAGAGATCATGACCGGTTTGTATGATGGACTTCTTGGAAGGAAGTAGAAAACGAGCTTGCTGGTTGTAAGCGGAGATGTCATCACAACTGGTTGGTGTGATGGATGGAAAATTTATTTTTGTCATAAGTGTTCTCCCCTAACTGTGTGCCAACGATTAAAAATTTTGGGAGACCTTCTTGACAAGAACTTGAACAACTCAGATAGGCCAGAGGCCTCAACTTTGGAACTTGAGGTCTAAAATGCCCAGATTTGGAAAAATCACGTAGAGTAGGCTCAAGGCTAGTTGGCACGAGTAAGAGCTCATAAACAAACATGTGATATTTATGCCATGAAAATTCTAAATGAATGGAAAGTGTGATTTCGCCATGGTACTAATACAGGACCGACATACTCAATAGATTGGCGACCGTGCGTCAGGGCCATGTCGATGGTCCGGTCTAGACAAACAACTGCAGGTCAAGTTGAGGGTCGAGGCCGTTGGACCGGTGGCACCGAAGATAAATGGCATTATGGAAAAAAAATTATTGTTTGTGCATGCACTTGAGGTTCAAGACTATTAAGATGCCCAAGAGGGTAGTGATGCATCCTAAGGGCTACTGGATGACATTGTGGAGATAAGGGCAGTTTGTCGTGCCAGTAGTTAGGGAAGCTCGACATAGCTTCATGCGCATGAGACCGGGGTGGGGTCGGGATGAAGTCTCCATCGTCATATGGATACGAAGTATTTTTGGGTCTGAGGGTTGAACATCGGAGATGTTCACTCAGACTTCTATTAGGGTGGATGGTAAAGACACTCCGATCCACAAGTGGGTGTAATCGGCACAACTGCATTTCACGAATATGTGTGTGCGCCCTTCCTGATGAAGGGCGTGTGTTGTTTGTGAAACACACCTAACATGGGAAATGGGAAAAATGTTATGAAAATCTTGGAAAGGATTTGAGAATCCTTAGAAAAAGAAATGGTAAAACCTTGGAATAAGGTTTGGAAAATAAATTTTGAAAGAAATGTCACCCTTGGCAGGGCAAAGGTTTTGAAGACAAAAAATGTAGGAAAGAATATTTTTAAAAGAGTCTGGCATACTCTGATTAAAAATATCTTATTTTTTGAACTCTCTCCCAACACCCATTCACTAAGTTGTCGAACTCACCCCCTCAATTTACCCCTTTTTCAGGAAAACAAGGGAAACCAACTTTAAAGATCTATATGTAGTTGAACTTTAAGACATGTATGTAAAATTTACATTCAGTTTTGATTAATGTTATTCAAGGAAAGATACACGTGGAAAAGACGTCTTACTCCTCGCAATTTAGAGAAGGGGAAACCTTTTATATACCGGAAGAGTGGCGGGTTATTCACGGGGATCCAACCAAACTGGGTCAGGGTGTGACACATATGATGTGGTAGAGGTGGTAGCCTCTCACTAGGGTGGACAGTAAAGACACTCGAGGCTACAGGTGAGACATATGAAGGTTGTAACTTCACAAGGTCAGTTCTGTGAATGCTTGACCCCTTTATTGAGAAAGGGTGTTTGTGTGTTTGTATGTGATACAAAACTATGGTAAATCCACCATAAATAAATTGAGATGTTTCTTCTAGGTAAGAAGGATAAGTTTTAGATTATGAGATACAAGCAGTAAACCATGAAGCCATTTTCATAATAAAACAAGTTGTAGCTTGTTTAAATTTCTAAACCTTAAGATTGAAAGGAAAGAAATTCTCAAACCCTTTTTGAGTATATGCTGAATTGTGGACAAGAAGTCACAATGTCAGTAAAAATATGCTCACTAAGTTATAAACTCACTCCTCTTCCTAAACCCCCCTTTCAGGAAAGCTTCACTCCAAGAAGAAAGGCAACTCTATTAATCAGTCAATATATTAAGGAGAGCTAATTTTCAATAAGTTTGTTTTTGTAAATTTTGTTATGGAAAACATTTATGTTTATAAACCATTACCTTACCTAGACTGTTGTGGTAGAATTACCATTTTAGTATGGGAGGGTGGCGGGTTGATCTTAGGGTTTCAACCAAATCGGGTTCGGGTGTGACAACTTAAGTGGTATCAAAACCATGTTATCCAAAATAAAGTTTCCAAAACCAAGGATAAAAGAATCCGAAAATTTTTGGGATTCAACATATAATAATCCTCCATATGTAGATATGGGTCCTAAGAGAGGAACCAAATGGACTTGCACTGCCGCAGCCGAACCTACCACCGAACCGGTGGAAAACCATATCCCCAATGAAGAGATAAGCACAAGAGCCACGAGGAACTCAAACCAATTCACTTGGGATAAGTCTTGATCATAGGAAATTATACAAGGAATTTGTTAAGGTGTTTCGGGATCCTAACCTCCTTCAAAATATAAAACCCTTACCCTGCTGGAAATTCACACCTTAAGGATTAAGAGGTACAATCTCGAAGTAAGATCATCCTCACCCCTCCCCTTTTTGATATCCCAACAATTGGGGTGCAATTCCTTAAAGGGAGAGAAGGATGTAAGAGCTACTATGGATTGACTTGACAATAATAAGAAGTTTATGGGATCGATAAGAATCTCATTGGAAGAGATGGTAACCATGGTGGAAATTTTTCTTGGAAGGAAGTGCCAAGATATGGTGGGAGAACATGAGAAACCTCACCACTGTTATACCATCATGGAAGGTTTTTTTAAATTAGATTCATGGAGGATATATGGCTCCTCACTTAATTAACGAGAAGAAGTAGAAGTTTTTTTTACTTCATCAAAGCTCTAGTATTATATCTGAGTATGAAACACGTTTCATCGAGTTGAGTCCTTTTGCCCCAGATTTGGCTGAACTAGCAGTCATTTTCCAAAGATTTGTGGATGGTCTCAATTTTGACATATGAGACAAAATGGGGGTACTGGGGAGACCTACTGATTTGTCTGCCATCATTAGCATGACCCAAGAGTGTGAACGATTGGTCTTGGCATGATGCCGAAGGATGGATTTCCTTGGCAGGAAGGAAGATTGGAGTAAACTTCCTCGGGAAACTTAGAATTTCCCCAAATCCCGAAAGGGCTTTTGCAAAGGAACTTAGTCAAGAATGGAAGAAAGGATGGAATCCCTTAGACTAAATAAGGAAGGAGGTAATAAAACTACACAAAGGAAAATTCCCCAATGTCCCAAATGTTGAAGGAACCACGAAGGAGCGTGCAGAGAAGTAATCTATTACAGGTGTGGGCAATTAGGACACTATGCAAAGAATTGTCCACTACCACCAAGGAATGTGGTAACACCTCTAGGGAACAATGCTCCTTCGACTTGTAGAAAAAAAGGGAATGGATTAAGAGGAGCCACCACAATACCCATGATACCGACAAGAGTTTACATCTTCACACAAGAAGAAGCCCACAAGAACCCTAGTGTTGTAGCGGGTACTTCAAGACCTCTTACTTAAAGATATCATTCCATTAGATGGGATGAAATCCCAAAAGAAATGTACTCATTCCAAATCATAATAAAATAGTTCACCATTTCCCCATTTGACACATCTCTATCTTTCTAACATGTTATGTCAAATTATTTGGTAGAAAAATGTTTGCCCTCATCAACTTTGGAGCTGAAAGATCTTTCATTAAGGAATCATTTATTCACAAAATTCCCAAAGGATCAACCTCACACAACCCAACTTTCAATATCCGTACACCTTTGGGAGAAGAATTGGTTAGAGATAAAGTCTTAAAAGGTTGTGGAGTAGAGATTATGGAGAGAAATTTGGAAGTAGATCTAATTTCATTAAATTAAGAGAAGTTTAATTAATTATGGGAATGGATTGACTATATATACATCATGCAAGAGTGAATTGCCAAGACAAGATGACGACATTCCATTCAATAAAACCTAATGGAGTAGTTTTAATGGAGATAGGAACAAAAATAAAGTAAATTTGGTATCCTACCTTAAAGTTCAAAGTATGCTAAGAAAGGGATACACGTCTTTTCTAGCTATGATCACCAACGAGATCCATGAGAAGAAGAGACAAGAGGAGATTCCGATAGTGAAGTACTATCCTGGAGTTTTTCCTGAAGAGTTTCATGGATTGCCCCCCATATCCTCAATTAGAATTCTCTATAGAAGTGATTCTTGGAACCCACCCTATTTTACAAGCCCCTTACTGAATAACTCCAATGGAACTAAAAGAGTTTAAGGAGTAATTAGACGAGTTATTGGAAAAGGGCTTTATATAGCCCAGTCAATTCCCATGGGGCACTCCGATATTATTTGTAAAGAAGAAGGATAGGAGCATGAGATTGTGTTTAGATTATTGGAAGTTGAACTAAGTAACCATCAAGAACATGTATCCTCTAACAAGGATTTATGATTTGTTTGACCAACTAAAAGGAGCTGCCTATTTCTCAAAGATAGATCTACATTTCAGTTATCATCAACTCAAGATCAAAGAGTAGGATATCCAGAAGACAACATTTCGATCATGTTATGGGCATTATGAATTTATAGTTATGCCCTTTGGAATAAAAAATGCCCCTGCAGCCTTTATGGACCTAATGAATAAAGTGTTTCAACCTTATTTGGACAAGTTCATGATAGTGTTCATTGATGACATACTTATTTACTCACAAACTAATGAGGAACATGAAGAACACTTGGAAACTACCTTGAGAGTTCTGAAGGAGAATGAAATCTATGCAAAGTTCTCAAAATGTGAATTTTGGTTTCAAGAAGTGAATTTTCTAGGGCATATTGTCTCCAAGGAAAGAGTTAAGGTGGACCCCATGAAAATAGAAACTATATCAAATTGGAAAGCCCCACTAATCCGATAGAAATCCGCATCTTCTTAGGTTTAGCAAGGTACTACCAAAATTTTGTAGAAGATTTCTCCAAAATTGTCGCACCATTGACCCTTTTAACAAGAAAAGGAGTGGAGTACAAATGGGATGAAAGGTGTGATGCTTCCATTCAAGAATTAAAGTCATGGCTAATGTTAGCCCCATTACTGGTATTACTAGATCCAATCATGGGAGAATATATAGTGTACAGTGATGCATCCGAATAAGGTTTATGTTATGTCCTAATGCAACAAGGGAAAGTAATAACATATGGATCGAGACAACTAAAGGCGCATGAGGTGAAATATTCTACTCATGATTTGGAGTTTGCCACAATATTGTTTGCTTTGAAGATTTGGTATCACTATCTATATGGGATTACTTGTAGGATATTCACGGATCATAAAAGTTTGAAGTACTTTATGACCCAAAAGGAACTCAACCTAAGACAAAGAAGATGGTTAGAGTTAATTAAGGACTACGACCTAATAATAGACTATCATCCCAGTAAAGCAAATGTGGTAGCACACACACTCAGTCAAAAATACCACACTAGAGTAGCCTACCTGAAAACTGCCTACATACCTCTATTGGAACTTATGGGCAAACTAAAGATTGAACTCGGTATGGATTTTGAGAAACAATGCTTATTGTCAAATGTAATAGTGAGACCTAGTCTAGTGGAATAAATCAAGATCCAACAAAAACTATATGAGGAACTTAAGCCCCACATGGATCAAATGGTCAATGGAGTAGTACAGAAGTTTTCCATAAGAGGTGACAGGTTGCTGACATTTAAAGGAAGCGTATGCATGCCAAACACATGAGGGGTTAAGAGGTTAATAATGGAAGAAGTCCATGACTCAGTATATGCAATGCATCTGAGAAGCACAAAAATATATCGTACCCTAAAGCTAGGGTATTGGTGGAAGGGAATGAAGGGAGACATAGTCTAGTATGTGTCAAGGTGTCTATCCTTCCAAAAAATTAAAGCAAAACATTAGAAGCCCTCAAGGTTACTACAACCCTTTCCATACCCAAATGGAAGTGAGAAAATATTACAATAGATTTCGTAATAGGATTACATGTAATAGGAATATGATGTCATATGGGAAATTGTGGATCGACTAATTAAGTCAGCTCATTTCTTACCCATAAGAGTGACGGATTCCATGGAGTAGTTATCAAATCTCTATAATGGAGAAATTGTGAGATTACATGGAATCCCAGTGAGTATTGTATCATATCGAAACCCAATGTTTACATCACAATTCTGGCCCAGCCTATAGGATGTTTTAGGAACAAAACTTCATATGAGTACAACATTTCACCCCCAAACCGATGGACAATCTGAATGTACCATTTACACCATAGAAGACATGCTTAGAGCATGTGTTTTGACTCTGAATTAGAGTTGGGAGGATTATTTATGCCTTATGTAGTTTGCCTATAATAATAGTTATCAAGTCAGTATACAAATGGCAGCATACGAAGCCTTGCATGAGAAACTGTGTCGTACAACCCTATTCTAGGATGACGTGGGAGAAAGGAAGCTCGAGACGATCAAGCTTATTGAGGATACCACGGAAAATATTAAGTTGATAAGAAATCAATTTAAAAATGTTCAAGACTGACAAAAGTGCTACGAAGATAGACCGAAGGCAAAGAGAATTGGAGTTTGAGCTGGGAGACAAAGTATTCCTTAAGGTATCACCCTGGAGAGGAATTCTAAGGTTCCAACAAAGGGGTAAATTGAAGCCAAGGTACCTATGTCCTTACCCCATTATCCAAAGAGTGGGATTTGTGGCATACAAGGTTGAATTACCACGAGACTTACAATGGATACATGATGTATTCCACATATATGTCCTAAGAAAGTATGAAACTGACCCAAGTCATGTGTTGGTACACCCACCGCCTGAATTGGAAGAGGACCTAACCTATGAAGTGGAGCTAGTACAAATCATCGACAAGCAGAAAAGGAATATTAGGAACAAGAATAGTCTGATGGTGAAAGTTGTCACGCCCCGACCCGGTTTGATCGGATCCCCATGAACAATCCGCCGCTCTCTTGGTTCAAGAGGCGATTCGCCCTTCTTTTATTCAAGAGGAGCCAGGCATAATCTTGACCTTATTCCTTGGAATAACATATATCAATAAAAATGCATGCTCAAAATAATTAAGCATACCTGACAGAGGATAAGACTTTATGTTATCTCAAGTCATTTCTCAATTTCCTAAAAAGGGATAAAATAGGTGAGTGAGTTACTACAACTCAGTGAATGGGTATTTTAAAAATAAAGTTTCAATAAAATAGTTTTTTAATTGGAGTGTGCCAAACTATTTATTTTCTTTAAGACATTTCATCCTCAAGATCTCAATTTTTAGAATTGTTATTCCTCATTAACCACAGTCGGTGTGTTTAATAATCAACACATGCCCTTCATCATGAATGGATCACATATTCACAAGGCAGCACATCTACTGCACCAACTTGTGGTGTCAGAGCGACTTTACCGGACACCTAGATAGAAGCTCATCCACTTCTACCCTGAGAATGAGTGGATGTACGTGACATATGACCCTCAATCCTATAAAGAAACTACATGTCCATATGAGGACAAAGACCTCATCCTGATCCCACCTTGATCTCATGCGCATGAAGCTACGTCGAGCTTCCCTTACTGCTGGCACGACAAACTGCCCTTATCTCCACCATGTCGTCCAGTAGCCCCTAGGACGCATCACTACCCTTCTTAGGCATCTTGAAGGTCCTGTACCTCAGTGCATGCATAAAATAATCATTTTCCCCCAAAAGCCATTTACTTTGGTGCCACTGGTCCAACAGCCCTGATCCTCAAATCAACCTGTTGCTGTTTGTCTAGACCGGTCCATCGACCTGGTCCTGTTGCACTGCCACCAGTCTATTGAGTATGTCAGTCCTATCTTGGTACCATGGCCAAACATATCATTCATTTAAATTTTTTATGGCTTAAACACATGTTTGTTTATGAGTTCATGCTTGTGCCAACTGGCCTTGGGCCCATTATACGAGATTTTTCAAAAATCGGGTATTTTAGCCCTCAAGTTCCAAAACCGAGGCCTCCAACCTATCTGAATGGTTTAAGTAGTGGCACACAGTCAGGGGAGAGCACTTCCGACAAAATAATCTTTTCAACTGTCCATCACACCAACCGGGTGTGAGGACATCTCCGCTCATAACTGATAAGCGGGGTTTCTACTTCCTTCCACGAAGTTCACCATACCAATCTGGTATGATCTACTTACAATCGGTAAGTAGTTTTTTTGTGTGTTTTCTCACATCTCCCTATCTATGTGTGATGTTAAAATCCCACATAGTAACAGATTTTCATTACCGAGGTGCTCATCATCCCAATCGGGTATGATGTGAAAATCCCACTCACTCGTAAATGTAGTGAATTCCTCTTACCCAGTTTTTTGCCTCCACGCGAGCTTGTATTGGCTGGCATTTCCTGTACTTCGTGTTTCTACATGATATGAATATCCTTATTCATTATCATTTGATATTCATTATCATTTGGCTTGATAGCCTTTATTCATAACAAATAAATAAAATACCCAACTTTTCATTTAATTGCAATTAGGTCCCTAAAGTTCTTTTTCTTTAACTTTAGGTTTCTAATATCGATTTTTCCCTAAATTGAGTCTCGAAACTTCAAAATTTTACTTTGGGACCTCCATTTATTCAAAATTACAAATGGGGTTCAAGTTTCCCAAATTCCCAATTTGGTCCACAACTTTTCTAAAATTACCATTTTGCCCCTACTTTACAAAAATGGTAAATTTCACCCAAAAATTCCAAAAATTAACCAATTGGTCCTAAAACATCTTTTCCATGCCCAATTTGCCCTCAATTTTAGGAAATTGCACTTTAGTCCCTCAAAATTTTGAAATCCCCAAAATTTTCCCAATTTCAACTTTTCAACTTTATCCAATTTGATTTCATCAAATTGACCGATCAAATGAGGTTAATTGTTGAAATTGAAGGTATTTTTAAGTTCCTACACATCCATATGATTCAATTGCACTTTGAATTGCATGAATTGATGCCAGAACAAGCTCAAACGGAGCTTCACCGAAAAACTGAACGTAGAAAGAGAAAGCTTTGAAAGCTTACCGTTGGAGGCGTGGTAGACCGAGCTTTCAATCTAGGAAGATAGCTCTCGTTTTGAGGTTACTCCTAGAATTAAGAATCACATCAATTCATGTCAAATTGAGTGAGATTTTGGTCACTAAAGATCTGTCAGTTCTCTCTCTAGCACCGATCGGAATTCACAGAGGGGAGCCAAATTGACTTACCTTTTTGCTCTAATTTGTTCATAGGAAGGCTAAGAGAGTGTTGGAAGAGCTTGGTTTGGCCTGAGGAGGGCTTGAATTGGCTGATTTAAGCTAGACAAAAATAGGGTAGCTTCGATCTACTAGAGCTGCTTCACTATTCGATCACGCTGACGCTTCTCCGATGACCCTTGGAGCAATTGGAGACTATCACCGTGTATCTGGCTTCTCCCCGGGACTAAGGAACCTGACCACACTTCTTTGGTTAGAAAAGACCCTATGTGAGAGCTCTGGTTTGAGCTTTATTGAAAAAGTGAGTAGCTGAGAGAGAGTGAGGTTTCAAGTGTGTGAAGGATGAATGGAGAGGGGTTCTTTATATAGGGAGCTCGGGGATTCTCTAGCCGTCAGCTTGGAACCTTAATGACAATCATTAATTGGCCTGAAACGTACTAAACGGAAATGTTTCTTCTTTGTTGGCTCTGTTCAATTTTCTGACGAGTGAACAGTGTTGTCATCTGAAGGAAGAAGATGACACTGTTCCAAACTGGACCGGACTGGTCCGAACTGGGATCAACGCTTAAACCGGTCGGTTCAGGCCTAATTCGACCAAAATTTTCAAAATTAAAAATTTCTAAATTCATCTAAATTCATTCTCTATCCAATGGTTACCTCAATTCTCCAATTTGAATTTTCAAAGCCACCTAGAAAAATGAATTTAACATCTGATTATGTCACGCCCCGACCTAGTTTGGTCGGATCCCCATGAACAACCCCCCACTCTCCCAGTTTATTAAAGGGTTTCCCCTTATTATAATCCGTAAAGAGTAAGGCATCCTTTAACCTACACCTTTTCCTGGAAGAGCATCAAAACTGCATGAAATTTAAAACTTTACATACCTGTCTTATAGGCATCTTAGTTGATGGTATTTAAGGGAAGACTTTCTGGGATTTCCTGAAAGGAATATAAGGGAGGGGGTGAGTACGACTACTCAGTGAATGGGTTTTTAAAAACTTTTGACTTTTAAGAAAATAATTATTATTGGAGTGTGCCAGACTCCTTTCTTTTACAAAAATCACTTCGTTTAAAAATTTGGATTTTTCCACCATTTCTTAATTACCGGTGTGTTATCACCCAACACACATCCTTCATCATGAAGGTTACACATATTCGCAAGTCAGTATCACTACTGAACCCGCTAGTGGCTTCGAAGTGACTTTTCCTACCACCCGGATAGAAGTACGACCGCTTCTACCCTAGGAATGAGTGGATGTACGTGACATCCGACCCACAATCCCGAAATCACTTCCTCGTGTCTGTATGAGGATAGAGACCTCATCCTGTCCCCACCCCAGTATCATGCGCTTGGTGCTACTCTAGATTTCGCACAGACACCTAGAACGACGAACTGCCCTTATAGCCACTAGGTCGTCCAGTGCCCTAAGGATGCATCACTACCTCTCATGGGCGTCTTGATGATCTCGTACTCACAGTGCATGGACAAACAATGTTTTCTTATCAAGCCATGTAATATGTGGTGCCACTGGTCCAATGGCCCCAACTCTCAACTCAACCCGTAGTTGTTTGTCTTGACTAGTTCATCGACCTGTCATCCCACACTACCACTAGTTGACTGAGCATATCGATCCTATCTTGGTACCATGGCCAAACAATTCACTTATTAAGTTTTATGGCACATATATCATGTTCGTTTACGAGCTCCTGCTCGTGCCAACTAGCCTTGGGCCCACTGTATGAGATTTTCAAAAAAACTGCGCATTCTAGCCCGCAAGTTCCAAAATCGAGGTCCCCGGCCTATAAGAGCTATTCGAGCTCCCGTCAAGAAGGTCTCCCAAATAGTTTAAGCATTGGCACACAGTTAGGGGAGAACACTTCCAACAAAATAGGTTTTCACTGTCTATTATACCAACCGATATAAGGACATCTCCGTTCATAACTGATGAACAGGATTTCAACTTCCTTCGAGGAAGTCTCATCATACCAACTAGGTATGATCTACTTACAACTGGTAAGTAGTTTTTCCGCATAATTTTCACATCACCTTCTCTAAGTGGTGATAATTAAAATACCACTAAATAGTGGGTTTTCATACCGAGGTACTTATCATTCCCTACCGGGTATGATATAAAATTTCCACTCCCAACCGGTAAGTGGTTTTTATGTTTAAGTTGTGATCATCATCCCAACCGGGTATGATGTTAGTAAACCCACTCACCCGTTAATACCGTGAATTCCACTAGACCGGTTCTTGGTATTCATGCGAGCTTGTCCTTGCTGGCGTTCCCGGTACTTCGTGTTCCTACACAATATGAACATCTTGGTTCATTATCCTTCGGCCTAATCACCTCCATTCATTCCAAATGAATGAGAAAGTCAAACTTTCATTTATTTGCAATTAGGTCCCTAAAGTTATTTCTCTTTAACTTTAAGTCCCAAATGCTGGTTTTTCCTCAAATTGAGTCTTGAAACTTCTAAAATATATCATAGGACCTCAATTTATTCCATTTCATAAAAAGAGGATTAATTTCTCAAATTTCTAATTTGGTCCTCCAACTTTTCCAAAATTACCATTTTGCCCTTCCTTTACAAAAATGGTAAGTTTTGCCCCAAAAATTCTAAAATTTCTCAATTGGTCCTCCAACATTATTTTCATGCCCAATTGGCCCTCAATTTCATAAAATTTCATTTTGCCCTTCGAATTTCGAAAATCCCCAAATTTTCCCCAATTTCAACTCTTCAACACTGCCGAATTTGGTTTAATCAAATTGACTGATCAAACACTTCTAATTATTGAAATTGGATTTAAAATTGAGTTCCTACATGTTCATACGATTCTAAAGAACTTTGAATCGCAGATTTTAACGTCGAAACGAGCTCAAACGGAGCTTCGCCGGAAAATAGACTGTAGAAAGAGAAAGCTTCGATTTCTCAGCGGTGAGGGCACGACGGTCCGAGCTTTCAATTTGGGCAGACAGCTCTCATCTTGAGGTTCATCCTAGAATCAAGAATCACATCAATTGATGCCGAACTAAGTTAGAATTTCATCATTGAAATTCTGTCGGTTCTCTCTCTAGCACCGGCCGGAAATTATAGAGGGGATCCGAATTGGCTTACCTTTTAGTCCTAATTCGGCCGTGGGAGGGCTGAGGAAGTGTTGGAAGGGTTTGGTTTGGTTTGAGGAGGGCTTGAAATGGCCGATGTCAGCTTGGCCGAAATAGGGTAGCTTCGGTCCGCCGGAGCTACTTCACTGTTCCATCATGTCGGTGCTTCTCCAATGATTCTCGGATTGACTGGAGTTTGCTATCAGATAGCTATCTTCTTCCGGTTCTAAAGTGTCCGACCTTTGCTCAAGTCGAAGCTCTGGTTCAAGCTTCACCGGGAAATGGAGTAGTAGAGAGAGAGAGAGAGAGAAGTGTTCAGATGTGAGGAGAATGAATGGGGATGACCTTGTAAAATTGTGTATTAAATGGGAGAGATTTATTACTAGTATTAATATTGACATAAATTATTGGTATTAATTCCAATAATTTAATTTCGGTATTAAATTATTTGTATAAATTCCAATAATTAAATATATATTAATTTATGGCCATTTATGATAAGGCGTACATTCGTATAAAAATTTTTAACCGAAATTTTGGGTTACAAAAAAAATCGTACTTCCCAAAAGGTCACCCATCCTCACACTACTCTCAAGCAAGCACACTTGACTTCAAAGTTCTTATGGGATCTTGTTCACCTGAACCAATTTGGTTTTTCTCTTTTATTTTGTCTTAAGTTTCTTTTCCAAGGTTTAATGAACCCTTTGTATCACGCGGAAGTTGTAAATTTCCAAATTGCTTGTTCCCATATGATTGGGTTTGTAAACTGGCTCGATTTTCTTACTCGGTTTGACCAGTTCTTTTCCCAGTTTTCTTTAACTCAAAATTGTGGGGTTTACACATTCAATAATGGTTCAAACAAGTCCAAATCGATTCAATCTGGTGCGGATCCGGTTAACTTGAACCGGTCTGGTTTTCTCTCCCAAATTGTCCTAAGGTCCTTTTCCAAAGTTTTATGACTCTTTGGGTCACTCAAGAGTTGTAAATTTCCCAATTTGCCCATTCTCTCATGATCAAGGTTTGTAAACCGGTTTGATTTTCTTACTCGTTTTGACCGATTTTTCCCCGATTTTCCTTAACTCCAATGGGTGGGGTTTATAACTCTCCCCTCCTTTTAGAAGTTTTATCCCCAAAACATATTTCACACTTTTGTATCGGAATGAACTTCCCTTGATATCAACATGTAGTTTATCGACACATAACCTTCTTGGTTATTTCGGTTTATCCCTTATATCATATACACTTAAGATTTTCTTTTTATTCACATCACTTTCTCATTCCATGGAGCTTAATTTAGCTAAGCATATCTCACTGGAAGATTTAAGGTCATATCCTTAGATTCACATCCTTCATTCCTTAAAGCACTATTTCTCCATTCCAAGATCCTTTACTTAAGATTTCAGGATTGGGAATTCCAAAATACCCAATCCTTCCTACATTCGGTTATTTAATTTATTACTGACCTCCCTAGCTTAGTGTCCATTCAAGCACCACGTACATACTTCCATAGGTGTTGATGTTGTGACCTTTTCATACTACATTGATCCTCCCCCCATTGTTGGTTATTACAACTCCGTTCCACATTTAATGCCTAACCTTGTCATGCTCAAATCACTAACTCTTCCTTACCTAAGTCATATTTCCCTGGGACAATTGGGTTTACATGTCCCTCACAGTATGACGTTCTCTAGAACTTGTCTTTGACCATATAGCGTTTTTAAAAGCACTTCCAGAATGGCTATTCTCAATCTTTTTATCTTTCAAGGATGGTATAACATCATCCCTCTTTTCATCTAGTGGTACTTCTTGACTATAATCATTGTTATTCAAACGTCCATTTTGCCTTTGACGTCATATCCTTTATAATTGTATTGGTTTCCTTACTTACTCATCTTTTCCCAACTTCTTTATTGGATCTTTCAAATTTTGAGTCTTTGAGTTTCCCGATACTTACTGACATGCCAAAACTCTTACTTCCTTATGTCATTCCTCATTCCCAGTGGCGTCCTTTCCTTTAAGGATTTTTTCTTTTTCCTAATCCATTCTCACTCACTCGTGATCATTTCACGATTCTCTATTCCGAGTTAGTTACTTTCTTACTCGTACGACATCTTTTGATGTTGTCTTCCTACTTACCCGTTACTTAGGTTTAACTTATCCCTTAGACCTTCACGATTACTTTACCTTTGCATTTGATCCTTTCATCTCCAATGACTTGTCTTTGAGGAGCTTATCTTCTTTCCAATTCTATTGGTTCCATTTCTTCATAATTGGAACACATATGTTTTTCCAAGGTTCCCTTCCTTGGTATGTTATATACTACTTTTCTCTCAGAATTCCCTTCTAGTTTCACTATTATGAATATCTATCCTTAAATGACCTTCCTTGATGCCATCTTCTCCTGCTTACCTTTACCCTTGAGATTCTACTAGTACTTCTCATCTATCTCATCTCATTCTCACTTGCTCCCAGTTCTCATCTATTCCTTTGAGGTGGAATTCGCATCCCCTTTGTTTCACAATCTCTCGTTCATTCTGTAGAAAGTCCATTTAACATTCTCATAGCTTTCAGGTCGTTACTCTAGTATTAGCCACTGATCACTTTAAGGCTTTCCTCTTCCCTTATTTCCCAAAGGTTTTGGTCTTTCCATCCTTTTCTTCTTTACTGGGATTGTGACTTTCACAAGGGTCAATTCGTTAAATGCCCCACCCATAATATCCTCTTAGTTTAATTGTTTTGAGATGGTTGTCTCTCAAATCTTTGTATCCTTGGTATCCATCCCTTTGTCTTGTTTAGGGTGTAGTCCTTACTACTCCCTAGTTCTTCTTAGAGCGTAGTTTATTCTCCCAGATGATTTGGTCATTATGGGTTATTTCCTTCAATTGGGTCTATCCAAAATTCCTATTTGGTTTCCTTGCTTTCTGTAAGTCCCCTTATTTTGATGGAGTTCCTAAGAACTTGTATCCTAACTCTTTCCAAGCAGATATTATTCCTGGGATTCTCTTCCTATCATACTTCTTTCCTTTCCCCTTTCACTTTATGTTATCCCATTCGACCTAACCTCTTCAGTGCTCCCATTTCGTTCTTACTTTCTTCCGGTCAACTTTCATTCTTTTGGTTTTCCTTAGGATAGTCTAATCCCTCTTGTTTCTTTTCTTTGAGTCTTTTCTTAACCCTTAGACTCTCACTAGTCCCATGCTCTTTGATGCTCTCTTCCCTTGCTCCAAAATTCTCCTTCCTTTCCTTAGTTAGGATTCGTCTCCCTTGGGTGAACTCTAAGAGTCTCTTCTTTGCCAAATTTTATTTTACCTTTTGAGGGAAAATCTTAAAGGCTGAGGTTAACTAGAAATAACCCATTTTCCTTCCTTAGGTGATTTTCTACCTTTTACTTTATTAGCATATTTATCAAAGAGGCTCAAAAGTTTTATCAAGAAAAATTAACTTTCATTCATTCAAGAAACATTTTCTTGCCATACTTGGCTTATTATAGAAGTTTTCTACCTCTAATCCCTTGGGGTCATAGGCAAAGAGCTAGCTTTAGAACGGTTGTGGGACTCTTGATCAGATGGCTCTAAGGAACCAATTGGGGTCCATTTGTATTCCCTTATGGGATGAATTTCATGTATGGCCTCCAATCCGTACCACCTTAATACCTCTACCTCGTACTCATATGTCCATTTCATCCATTGGGAGGGATTAAAGCTGGACTGAGTAAGTTGGGGTACTTGGTGGACTTTCATGAAGGTGGCATATGCATCCTAGTAGTTTTCTCAAACCTTCTTCTTGGTTGGATTCCTCTCCGATTGTTGTGGGTTGGAGGAGGGGTTGGGCTCCTATGAGTAGGTATAAGTTCCTCTTGTCTTGGAGGAGGGTATGTGATGCCTTCTAGTTCCAATAAGGCTCCCACCAGTTTATGGTATTCTTCCACCATGTCCTGGGGATTGGTGTTTTTTTTTTAGGATTATGGGTAGAGGGTTGGATTTCACAGCGAATTTCCTAGGGATTCTCCTTTCTACACAAGAATTAAAGTTTGATTAATGTCACGACATAATATTGATAATGTTTCAAGGGAACTTAGCTCTGATACCACTCAAGTTGTCATGCCCTGTCCCGGTTTAGTTGGATCCCCGTGAATAACCTACTGCTTTCTTGGTTCAAGAGGGGTTTCCCCCTTCTTTTATTCAAGAGTAGTCAGGCGTAATCTCGACCTTATTCCTTGGAATAATATATATCAATAAAAATGCAAGCTCAAGATAATTAAGTATACTTGATAGAGGGTAAAACCTGGTGTTATCTCTAGTCATTTCTCTATTTCCTGAAAAGGGATAAAATGGGTGGGTGAGTTTCTACAACTCAGTGAATGGGTATTTTAAAAATAAAGTATCAATAAAAATAGTTTTTGAATTGGAGTGTGCCAGACTCTTTATTTTCTTTAAGACATTTTATCCTGAAAATCTCAATTTTTAGAACCGTTATTCCTCATTAACCACAATCAATGTGTTTAACAATCAACAAAAGCCCTTCATCATGAAGGAATCATACATTCACAGGGCAGCACATCTACAACACCCACTTGTGGCATCGGAGCGACTTTACCGACCACCTAGATAGAAGCCCGTCCACTTCTACCCTAAGAATGAGTGGATATACACGACATTTAACCCTCAATCTCGTAAAGAAACTTTGTGTCCGTATGTGGACAGAGACCTCATCCCTACACCACCTCAGTCTCATGCACATGAAGCTACGTCGAGCTTCCCTGACTGCTGGCACGACAAACTGCCCTTATCTCCATCATGTCATTCAGTAGCCCCTAGGACACATCACTACCCCTCTTGGGCGTCCTGAAGGTCCCGTACCTCAGTGCATGCACAAAACAATAGTTTTCTCCATAAAGCCATTTATCTTTGGTGCCACTAGTCCAACGGCCTCGACCCTCAACTTGACTTGCTGCTGTTTGTCTAAACCGATTCGTCGACCTAGTCCTATCGCACTGCTGCCAGTCCATCGAGTATGTCGGTCCTATCTTGGTACCATGGCCAAACACACCATTCATTTAAAATTTTTATGGCTTAAACTCATGTTTGTTTATGAGCTCCTGGTCGTGCCAACTAGTTTTAAGCCCACTATACGAGATTTTTCAAAAATCGGGCATTTTAGCCCCCAAGTTCCAAAATCGAGACCTCCGGCCTATCTAAGCGATTTGAGCTCCCATCAAGAAGGTCTCCCAAAAAGTTGAAGTAGTGGCACACAGTGAGGGGAGAGCACTTCCGACAAATAATCTTTTCATCTGTCCATCACACCATTCAGGTGCGAGGACATCTTCGCTCATAACCAATCAGCGGGTTTTCTACTTCCTTCCAGGAAGTTCATCATACCAACCTGGTATGATATACTTACAACCGGTAAGTAGTTTTTCCGTGTGTTTTCTCAGATCACCCTATCTAGATGTGATGTTAAAATCCCACATAGTAGTGGGTTTCCATTACCGTAGTGCTCATCATTCCAATCAAATATGATGTGAAAATCCCACTCACCCATTAATGTAGTGAATTCCTCTTAACCGGCTTTTTGCCTCCACACGATCTTGTCTTGGCTGGCATTCCTAGTACTTCACGTTCCTATACGATATAAACATACTTGTTCATTATCCTTTGGCTTGATAGCCTTTATTCATCACGAATGAATAAAATACTAAACTTTTCAATTACTTGCAATTAGGTTCCTAAAGTTTTTTTTCTTTAACTTTAGGTCTCTAATATCGATTTTTCCCTAAATTGAGTCTCGAAACTTCAAAAATTTACTTTGGGACCTCAATTTATTCAAAATTACAAATAGGGGTTGAGTTTCCCAAATTCCCAATATGGTCCCCAACTTTTCCAAAATTACTATTTTGCCCCCACTTTACAAAAATGGTAAATTTCACCCCAAAATTCCAAAAATTGTCTAATTGGTCCTCCAACATCTTTTCCATGCCCAATTGGCCCTCTATTTTAGGAAATTGCACTTTAGTCCTTCGAATTTTCTAAATCCCCAAAATTTACCTAAATTTTCCCCCAATTTCAACCTTTCAACTTGGCTGAATTTGATTTCATCAAATTGACTGAACAAACGAGATTAGTTGTTGAAATTGAAGGTAGTTTTAAGTTCCTACATATCCATACCATTCAACTGCACTTTGAATCGCATGAATTGACGCTAGAACGAGCTCAAACGGAGTTTTGCCAGAAAACTGAACATAGAGAGAGAAAGCTTCGAAAGCTTATCGTCGGGGGCGCGATGGTCCGAGCAAATAACTCTTGTCTGAGGTTTCTCCTAGAATCAAGAATTACCTCAATTCATGTCGAATTGAGAGAGAGTTTGGTCAGTAAAGATCTATCAGTTCTCCATCTAGCACCGATCGAAATTTACAGAGTGAAGCCAAATTGACTTACCTTTCCACTCTAATTCGGTCGTAGGAGTGCTGAGGAAGTGTTAGGAGAGCTTGGTTTGGCCTAAGGAGGGCTCAAATTGGATGATTTCAGCTCTACAAAAATTGGGCTGCTTTGGTGTGTCGGAGCTGCTTGACTGTTCTATCACACTGACGCTTCTCCAGCGACCCTCAGAGCAATTGGAGACTACTACCATGTAGCTGACTTCTCCCCGAGTCTAAGGAACCCGACCATACCTTTGTTGGCTTAGAAAAGACCCTATGTTAAAGCTCTGGTTCGATCTTTGTCGAAAAACTGAGTAGCTAGAAGAGAGTGAGGTTTTCAGGTGTGTGGATGATGAATGGAGAGAGGCTCTTTATATAGGGAGCTCGGGGATTCTCCGGCTGTCTGTTTGGCACCTTAATAATAGTCATTGATGGCATGAAACGTATTGAATGGAAACATTTCTTCTTCCTCGGTGCTGTTCAATTTTTCGGCGAGTGAACAGTGCTGTCATCTTAAGGAAGAAGATGACATTGTTCCAAAGTGGACCAGACCAGTACGGACCTGATTCAATGCTTAAACTGGTCAGTTCAGGCTTCATTTGACCAAGTTTTTCAAAATAAAAAATTTCTAAATTAATTCTCTATCCAATGGTTGCCTCAATTCTCCAATTTTTAATTTTTTAAATCCACCTAGAAAAATGAATTTAGCATCCGGTTCAATAGTGGTTCAATCCGGTTTGGATCTGGTTCACCTGAACTGGTCTAGTTTTCCTTCCAAATTGTCCTAAGGTCCTTTTCCAAGGTTTTTATGACTCTTTGGGTCACTCAAGAGTTGTAAATTTACCAATTTGCCCGTTCTCTGATGATTAGGGTTTGTGTACCGGTTCGATCGCCCTTTGCTCGTTCTCTTCTCTAGTGGAGTCCACACTTTCCCTGCACCATCGTGGTAAGTCCCCACCATCGCCCTTTGTCAGAATTTATTATTCACAATGTGTTTTTTCCCAAAAAAAATTAAAGTAATGAATTTGCACTACCTATGCCATCAATTGAGGTGTGATTTGATCCAAGAAAGATCCCTAAGAAGAGAGCAATCATGTGGTAACCAAAGCTTCGACCATCGGGCCCTATTTGTTAAGAAATCAAAGCTTTCTCTCTCTAAAATATTTTTTTGGTGAAATGATCCTAAGGACATAGGGAAGATTATTTGAATTATGTTAGGTCTCAATTGAGAATGTTTAAAGATTGAATTAATGATAATCAAGTTGGAGGACTAAATTGTAATTTTTGAAAGTTTGGGGACTTGATTGAAATTTTTGAAGATTGGGGATTTTCTACAAATAGTGAGAAATCAATTACCCAAATGGAAATAATGAGAAATTAGGGACCAACAGGGAAGATTTGAGAATCTTAGGGACATAATTGAAAATAAGGTATAACTTAAGGATCTAACAGTAATTAAAGAAAAGTAATAGGTTGTAAGTATAAATACCTTATTATTTAGGACTTAATTTCCCAATTGGTTGTAGGAACCGATCACCTATAAATCTATGCGAAGGAAAGGCACACCAAGCTCATAAATCCTCTAGGACGAACAAGTCTCAAAATACTTGTGAGTGAGATTTCTGGCATTGAATCTGATTGGACCGATTACACGTTAATACTTGAAAGTCCAAAAGCATGCTTACTTAGAAAACTTATTTTCCAGAAATATAATTCCCCGACTGTGTGAAACTACTCAAACTATTTTGGGATATATTTATGAAGAAAGCATAAAATATGTTTATAGGACTACCCTTGAACGATGTATGGATACACTTGAAGGGGAATGATCTATTTTTTTTACCGTCGATGCAAGATATGGGTGAGGCCCATGGTCGATAAGGGTTGGTTAGAATTAGTTTTATGAAAGTTGTCCTAAGGCCATAGTTTTGAAAAGTTTAGTGTTCCCAAGTCCATATTTTTGAAAACTTGTATGAGTGGGCCCAAGGCCAATGAAAAATGTGTTAAATCCTATAAATAAGTTATGATTTAAGAGTGTGAGAAAATTATCATAAATTGATAAAGTTTGTTGAAGCTACTGAGCTAGAGTCGGGTTGGAGCTCATTAGGCTAGCAGCACAAAGAGAAAGGTCTTATATAAAAAGACACTTGTTTGTGATTACAATTATTCGTAACCAAGGAGACACTTAGTATAGGGTAGTGTTGGTTCTAAGAGCTATTGAACATCAAACTTGGTACAAGGGAAGTTACATTTTCTAGTATGACGTGAAGCTCTAGGAGCTTTGTGCGCACTGAGATTTAGGGGAAACAGAATGAGGTCTCGTACCTCAATAGCTAACATAATTATCAATAATATTGCAATAGTGTTAAGTACCCCAAATCGTCTACTTAGTCTAGCAACATGTGATTCACTAACAAGTAACTCAAACATTGAAAATGGAGGGATGAATAATTTTCTTGAAAAATAAATCAATTTTGCAAGTAAAAATTTCCAAACACATTATTTTTACAACTTCCAATCACTTTACAGGACTCAAGATCATTTGCATATATTTTTTAAGATAATTAAAACTAAGAAATTTATTATCAAGGATTGTAAACATAACATACATTTGTGATCGTGCATTGACAACTATATATTTCGTACCTTATCTATACTTGATCACATATGGAAAAGTATTGATGAAAACCACCCACCTTCCATGACACTTGTTCAACCTGTGTTCTCTCTTAAGGTGCAAAACAAATACACAATTCTTGTGAATCACGAACTCTTTTGACCTTAGATAGTACTACCATCTTTGTAGAGTTCGAGAAAACACAAATATTTCATTATTGTAGGTAGGATAACTACGGTCTACTCCACTCCAATTTTCACCAGAATATGCAATTGATATCAGTACACCTTCAATACCTATTCTTATCATATCACACTCAATTTCAAATGTTTTAGAAAAATAAGGTAGTGCAAGCAAATAGACATTAGTTAATTTATCCTTTATTATTTTAAAAATCCTTTCTTACTCATCGCATAATTTAAATAAAGCATTATTATCTAAAAGCACAATGAGAGTTGTCACACAATTAGGAACATAATGTATATAAAAATAAGTTAATATAAGGAAACTTCTCACCTGACTTACCAAATAAAGTGTTAGACAATGTTGAATTGTCTTAATTTCCTTTTCAATGATAATCCCTTTATAACTTGTAATATATTTTTGAAATACTATATTACCCAAACAAAATATACATTTCCTAAAATTGGGAAATAACATATATTTTCTAAAAATATTTAAGGCAAATTTTAAATATATTTCATATTAATATGAGGACATATTATATATTATTATATTATCAAAATATACATCCATAAACTTTTCAATTAAAGCATATAAGAAATAATTCAATAATATCATAGAAGTATTAGTTGCATTAGTAAAAAAAAAATCATAATTAACCATTCATATAAAACAGGTTTTGTCTTTAATACATTTTTTCATTTATATTTATCTTTAATTCGAATTTTATTATATTCACTTTTAAGCTTTATTTTTTATATCAAATAAAATTCATACAAATCATCTACCATATTATCTAAATGAAGAATAGGGTGATGATACATTACCGTGCTAATATTGATATCTCAGTAATCAACATATATTCTTCAAGTCTTACTATTTTTGGGTATTTGCACAAACACATGAACTTGGTGTTAAACTTGATGCTTGATTCCTTGATTTAGTGGTATACCACGAGTTATCTTCCTAGTGATGCCATGCTTGAATTCCTGCAAAAAAGATATAATCTTGCTCGATAAATATCCGACAATGGGGATAGTATTAAAAAATATATCCTTATACATATGTATTGTAAGGACATCTTGTAAAATTATATCTCTCTCTATATCTCACTTTTTCTTGTAATAAAATTATTTTTGCTTTCTTTCTATTCAATTATGACTTTCTTCTCTTCTTTTTTAACTTTGGCTTTTCTCTTTTCTGTTTCAACTATGATTTTTCTCTTTTCTTTTCAACTTTTCATTTTCTATCTTCCTTTTCAATTATGACTTTTCTCTCTTCTTATTTTTTTGTTATTTTCTTTTCATTTTCCTTTTACTTTTTCAACTGATCCTCATGAGTTTGTTGTAGAGTCAAAGGTACAAGAGATGTCGGTCTATTATTAATCACAAATGAGTACCTATTTGTTAATCTATCATATGTAACTTGACGATCAAACTTCCAAGATTGTCCCAATAGAATATGGCATGCATGCATTGGTATCACATCACAAAATACCTCATCCTTATATTTCCCAATAGAGAATGAAACTAACACTTGCTTGATTCCCTCAAGTTTATGTGGATCGTTCAATCTTTGAATTGGATAAGGCTTCGGATGCTTCAGTGTAGGTAATGCCAACTTCTCCGTAAGCTCGGTTCTAGTAATATTAGTGCAACTTCCCTCATCTATGATAACAGAACAAACCTTATTTTTCACAAAATAATGAGTATGAAATAGATTCTCACGTTAGTTGTCCAAGATGTCATCAATCCATGGCCTTTCCTTGGAGTATATTGATTGAGGGACTCATGCCCAATGCTATCACAATTACCTTGAAGATCATCAAACTCCTCAAGTTATTGTGCATCGAAATGCCTAGATTGAAAGCCATAAGGTTATTGTTCAATGGGAGTATGTTGATGCGAATGACGTCTCACATCTTCCTCCAAGTGATCTATTTGCATGTGAAGTGGCTCAAATCCAAACTTCACCACTTGTTTCATCATTGCTTTCCAGTGTAGGTTTTGAACGGCCTGAGGGCAACTGCCTTCTTTCCAAGTGTTTCCTCATTGTTGAAACTTATAATCTTGCCAATTTTTAGAAATAAAATAATCTCATAACTCTCCTTCACATGTTTCTTTCAAACACTCATATTTCACACTCAAATAATTTTTTCTTAAAGATTTAGAACACTCTTACCTTTTTCCACTCATATATCTTCTTTCAATCTTAATTGAACTCAAGAACAAACCATTTTCAAGAAACAGTTCAACTTGAAAAACAATCAAGACAAATAAGCAAATTTTCAAAAAGCAATTCCAAAAAGGATTTAATTGAGTTATGAAGATAATTAAACTGATATGGAAAAAAAGAATGAAAATATAATAGTGTAGAATGAATAAGATATTGAGTATATAATTTTGTGCTTATTCTTTCTTTTTTTTTCCTTTTGTTTGCCTTTTTTTGTAATTCTTTTTTTAAATTATTTTTTTCTTTTTAAAACTATTTTGCATGTTTTTAACCTTATTTTACATTTTTGCAAGATTTTGGGCTTTTTTTGCACGCTTTTTTTTTTGCTTTTTGCACTTTTTTAATGTAAAGAAAGTGGATAAAAATGAGATTTTTTTAAAGACTAAAAATAGAAAAAATATAATGAAAATAGAACTAGATAGAAAAAAAAAAGATTTTTTATTGGTTTTTGTATAGTAAATAGAAATTGGTAGAAGATAAGGAAAATAGAACAAAATCGAAAAGAATAGTATGAAACTTGTCGTGCAACCGTGCGCTCTAATAGCAACTGATACAAAACCCACCAATATACCAACAACACCATGCACCAAATACGGAATAGTTCCCAAGACTTTCACGATGCAAGTAAAAAGAATTGAATATACCTTGTTTGATTGAGAAACAAGGTACAAATAGATGTAAATGTCACATCAAACTCCTCTCAGAATAACTATTTGAAAACCCTAATGATAAGTTCGATTGCTTGAATGCCACAAATTCAAAAGTTTCTCAAAAGAGAAATAAGACATAAACATCACAATATTGTTGAAATAAAAGATTTGTCATTAAAATGCAATGTAGTTAGTCTTTTATAGGTACTTATGAATACTAGTTATCCTATAAATAAGGAAATAAAATATTATTATTGATATGCCAACCAAAGTATTCATATAGAAAATATTTCTAAAATATTTGTTGTACATTTATTTAGAGATATCTAAGATAATGAATATTCTAAACTTAGCATATTATCTTAGACATATCTCGAAATATATTGTTTTGTTATTCAATATTCTAGAAGATTTATTAAGTTAATAAATCTCCCACTTTAAATTCGAATTTAAATTATCTTCTTGAGATTTTATTGTACTATTCTTTTGAGCTTATACTTGGATTTCTGCAATTGCTACAATCAACCCATTTAATGCTTATTAGAATATTTTATCCCTTAAGTTGTGAATCACATTGCCCCCAATTTGATTCACATTAGTTCATGGAGCTTTAATTCTTTTCAATGGAATGGGTGCTACCAAACACCATATGCCAAAGGTTTGCCCAAAGGCTTAACTAAGTTATTCGATGTATCTTGAGTAGGCTAGGATCCCACACAAACATTGAAACCACCATTGACATGACATATGAGTGTGAGCACCTAGTAAGGGATGCCTCGGGAAACATGGGGAACTTGGAAGACATGGAGGAAGAGGTAGAGGAGGACATGGATGAGATGGACAGCACCGATCAAAACAACTAGGTGCTAGTCCAAGGGACCAACCAAGAAAGTCGTTATGGCTCTCTTCTTTTTCATATGTATGGGTATTAACATAACTTAGGATAGTATAGGTAGATCCCCCTAGCGGGACCTAACCTAGGTATTTACATAAGAATCCTCTAGGAGCGTATTGTATATATATGGATGTACATTATGGGTCCCTTAGTGTATATATATGGATGTACATTATGGGTCCCTTAGTGTATATATATGAATGTACATTATGGAAAGTTAAGAATGAGAGATAAAAGTTTAAGTTACAACTAGAAGTAACACCCAAATCAAAGGGGTATATCACCCAAGAACGCGAGCCTCAGAGGTCGTAGTATATAACTGTAAAGATTGAAACTAGTAAAATACTTAATAATAATAAAACACTTATGGTATTATCATAGTACTCATACAAATGGATGGCATAGCGACCTTTGCACTCGTTGATTCCATAGTAGATTGACCCTATTTACGAGAAGGATTAACACCAAGTATTTCACAAGTCCCATCCCCACTAAACCCAAGACTAATGATATAATCCCATTAGGTGAAATGGTCCTAAAGGACATTGTAAACCCCATTTTTCAATAACAAGTAAACCAGAATGGAGAACCAAAAATTTTTAAAAGGAAATCATGTATTTAAGTGAACTAAAAATTTGAAAAGAAAGAAATAGGAAATTGGAAAATCCCAAGTGATCAATGAGTATCCAAGAACCAAGGAAAAGAACCATGAGACAAATAGGATGTGAAAACCAGATCGGTTCAGAGTGAACCAGACCTTAACCAGATTAAATTTGATTGAACCGTGAAAACCAAATTAAAAGATTTATTTTTCTAAGTGACTTAAAAACATCAATTTGGAAAATTAAATTCACCATTACATAGAAGGTGAATTTAGACAGATTTAGAAATTTTTAATTATTAGAAAACTGGTTGAATTGGGCCTGAACAAGCCGATTTGTGATTTCGAGTCACCGAACCTGATCTGACCTATCTAGTCAACGGTCCAACCGGTCAAATAACTACCTGCCAGGTCAACGCCCAGTTAGCCGCTCAGTCAGCATCTGAAAGTACTGGCCAATCAGAGTGTGACATGTGTCCTCGATGTACAATCAAATGAAAAAAGGCCACGTCACTAAAGACTGACCAATCAGGGAGCGGCACGTATCCTTAGTCAATGATCAACTAAGGAGGAGCCTTGTCAGTAGGGTTGGCTAATGAGATGATTACATGTGGCAAAGATGCCACATCAGTAGTTGACTAGGATGTTAGAGAAAGGTCAACCAATGAGAGGTTGACATGTGGCAAAGCCATATCGGATGGCCACAGCCAATCAGAGGCAGACACGTGTTAATGGCACAAAGTGATAGGAGGGAAAATTGATGAATTTAAATTAGTTAGTCAGAGCACGCCACGCATCATGGTCAATGGTGGGTTAGATTTGGTCAATAGTCATGTTGATATGGGCGACCATTGACAAGTCGCCACATGTTCAATCAACGTGTGACTTGGATGCTAAGTGAGCAATCACGTCAGTGACGCCAACCAATTATAGTGTGACTCGTGGTATCCCGCACGTGCATGCACAGTGTCATCTTCTTCCTTCAATTTTCTGAATAGGGAGTAAGAAGGATCGATACCTTAACTCCAATGAGCATTTAATGGCTCTGACAAGGCCTTAAATTGGTGAGTTAATGGTCGTCCGATTGATGGACGGCTAGAACGATCAGCCCCCAAGCTCCCTATATAAATAGCTCATCTCTATTCGTCCACCTCATCACTCAAAAACCTGATGAAGACGAATTTCTCCATTTTTTGACCATCCATGTATCAGAGCTATGACATCGACCCTTTTCTCCACCTCCAATGATGAAATTTAGTTCTCTGGAATCTTGAGAGAGTCTTTTACCTTCCTTCACACTCCATTTAGCTCAAAGGTCACCGTAGAAGCATCGGTGAGGCTACATAGTACTTACACTTTGGCAACAAAATTATGACACAGAACTTTCGAGCCAATTTCCGACCACCACCGACTCCTTGAGCCTAGGTCGACCCTCCCACGACCCTCTAAAACTAAACATCGACCTCCCTGAATCTTTTTGGTAAGCCAATTTCGCCTCCCTTCACTGGAATAGTGAAATTACAGAGCAAAAACATGAGAAACTTTACTAATAAAATTTTCATTACCCATGCAGTCAATTGACACAAAATTTGATCTTAGGAGGATTCCCTTGATGAGCACTCACCATTCTTACTCTAAGGTCCGACAACCGTCCCTTCGTTGGTAAGAAAGCGAAGCTTTCTTTCTCTGGAAAGAATTTTTCGGCAAAGCTCCATTTGAGCTCGATTTTGGGTCAAATGATGTGATTCAAAGCTTAGAATGCTCAAAGGAAGATGATGAAGATTATTAGTAACATGTTAGGAGGGAATTAACAAGCTTTAAGCATTCAATTTGATGAATCAAAGATTGGGGGCTAATGTGCAATTTTTTAGAAATTTGGAAAATTGGGGATTTACGAAAGTTTGGAGATTTTCATGAAATTGATATTAATTTAGGGTCAAATTGCAAATAAGAAGAGTATTACGATTTAATTGTAATTAAAAATAATTTTTGGGAATTTATTTGCAATTAAAAATATTTATAAGGATTTATTTACAATTTTAAATAATTTTATTTGATAAAATTGTATGAGGGGTGAAATTGAAAATAAAGTGAACTTAGGAATTGTGGTAATTAATTGGGAATTAATTTTTAATAAAATAAACCTAGGGACTTCTATGTAATTAGGAGAAAACCTAGGGACCTACATGGAAAATTCAGATATTTGAATAAATTATTATCCATGATAATGTTGGCACAAGAAGGAGAGTCTACTTATAACTACATCACAACTCATAGACATCAAAAATCCTTTCGGGATGAACGAGTCACAAAATACGGGTGAGTGAGATTTATGGCATCATGATTGTTCGAGATAATAAACATACTTTCATATTATCGTCTCCCCTAACTATGTGAAGTAATTAAAATATTTAGGAGATATTTTTGTAGAGGTCATGAATCATGTATCTTAAGAGAGAGAACTGCTACAGTGGGCTCAGGGCCACGATTTTGAACTAAAGTGCGCCCAAGGCCATGTTTTGGAAAACATGTGAAGTGGGCCCAAGGCCAATAGAAACGGGCCTAGTCGGGTCAAGGGCCAATGGAAATCCGTAAACAAATTTTGAGATATGAGCCTTATGAAAACATTCATAATTTGGTAAAATGTATGATTTAGCTACCGAGCTGAAGTCAGGTCATTAAGCTCATTGAGCTAGTAGCACCAAAGATAAAGGTCTTTATTAAAAATACTGTTGGTTGTGCATGTTGAGATATGAAACCATAAAGGCGCCCGTTATGTAGTAGTGTTGGTTCTAAGGGCTAGTGGACGGTTTAGGGAGCATAAGGGAAGCTTTGACGTTCCAATATGTCAAGAATCTCTGGAAGCTTCATGCGCATTGGGATCGAAGAAAAGCAATGGAAACATTGGAAAAGTAAGTCAAGCTTGACTCTTACTGTTACCTTATTGGTAATTATATTTTTTACTGGAATGAGTGGTGGGTTGTTCACAAGGTTTCGACCAAACAGGGTCAAGGTGTGATAGACACTATCTTGTAGGGATGTGAGGTGAATGTGGAAGGAGAAATCCTTAAAGCTAACCTAATATCGCTAGACCTAAAGGATGTAGATCTCATTCTTAGGATGGATTGGTTATCCATCCACCAGGGCAAGCTAAATTGTAAGAATAAGGTTGTGACCCTTCAAGCCAGGAATGCCAAGGAAGTGATGTTTTGAGGAGAGAAGAGGCCAACTAAGCCACACCTAATATCAAGTCTAAAAGCCTAAAGGATGATGCATAAAGGGTGTGAGGTGTTCCTAGCACAAATCACAAGTGCCAAGACAAAAGGAGCAACACCCAATGACACTCAACTTGTGCGAGAAAACCTAAATGTATTCCCAAAGGACTTGCCTGGATTGCCCCCACATAGACAGTTTGACTTTGTGATCGACATCATCCTTGGGACTAACCCGATATCGCAAGCGTGATATCGGATGGCAATAGCAGAACTCAAGTAGTTGAAGGAACAGCTCGAGGATCGAATGGAAAAAAAGATTCATAAGACCTAGCTACTCTCCTTGGGGTGCCTCAATCCTATTCATAAAGAAGAAGGACATGTGCATGAGGTTGTGTATCAATTACTATCGGTTAAACTAGGCAACAGTCAAGAACCAATATCCACTCCCAGTATCAACGACCTAAAGGATCAACTGATAGGAGTATTTCACTTCTCTAAGATTGACCTACAGTCTAGATACCATCAGTTGAAGGTTAAGGAGGAAGATATCGAGAAAATGTCCTTTAGGACAAGATGTGGGCATTACGAGTTTAGAGTGATGCCCTTTGGATTAACTAATGGACCAGCAGTGTTCATGGACCTAACGAACAAGATCTTCCAGCCCAAACTTGACCATTTCATCATAGTCTTCATCGATGACATACTGATGTACTCTTCGACAGAGGCAGACCATGAGGTTCACCTCCAAATACTGTTGGAAGTATTACGGAAGGAACAGTTGTATGCCAAATTCACAAAGTATGAATTCAGGCTAAGAGAAGTAGCATTTTTAGGACATATGATATTAGTGAACGGAATTCAATAAACCTCGACAAGATCAAGGCTGTATCCAATTGGGAGGCACCCAAGAACCCCACTAAGGTGTGAAGTTTTCTAGGATTGACCGGATACTACATAAATTTATGGAGGATTTCTCCATTATAGCAGCCTCGATGATGCAGCTCACGCGTAAAGTTATCAAGTATGAGTGGAGCATGAAATGTGAGACATCACTCAAGGACCGCCTGCCAGGTGAGTGCCTAGTTAGCGCGCACAACCAATCATTGCACGACATGTGGTGAAGCGCACCCAGTCAACCGCTTGGTCAATGTTTGGAACCACTCACCAATCAGAGCGTGGCACATGTCCTCAGTCAATGGTTAGACGAAGAAAATCCATGTCACCAAAGACTGACCAATGATGGAGCGATATGTGTCCTAAGTCAATGATCAACTAAAGAGAAACTTCGTGAGCGGGGCTGTCCAATGAGGAGTTGACGTGTGGTAAAGGTCTCACATCAATGACTAACTTGGATGTCAGAGAATAGACAACCAATTAGAGGTTAACACATGGCAAAGCCATGTCAGATGGCCATAGAAAATTAGAAGTTGACACGTAGCAATGGCACAATGTGTCAGGTGGGAAAACTGACGAATTTAAATCAACCAATTAGAGTATGCCATGTTTAATAGTCAACCAACAGTCAGATCTAGTCAAACACCATGACAGACAAAGTGACCAATGGGAAGTCATCACGTGTCAAGTAATGAGTCAACAAATGACTTAGACACTAAGTAAGATGCAACATCAGCAAAGCCAGCCAATCACAGAGCACCACATGGCATTCCACAAGTGCGAAGCTCGCACGTGCACATAATGTCATCTTCAATTGCTGAACTGGCAGAAAGGGAACGGTCAAAAGACTGCCATTACTTCAACGACCAATAAATCCCTTCCACAAGGCCTTAAATTAGAAAGTTAATGGTTGTCCAATGGATCAACGGACAAAATGGACAATCCTATAGCTCTCTATATAAAGAGCTCCCCTCCATTCATCCTCCTCATCTCTTGAAAGCTTGAATAAGTTGAGCTACTCCAATTTTCGACCATCCCTGAACCAGAGCTCCGATATCGAAGATTTTCTCCACCTCCAAATGTGAATTTGGGTTCTTTGGAACCAGGAGGAATTACTCTACCTTGATTCTACATGGATCCTCTATATGAGATCTAGCTCCCCAAATCAAGAGCTCCAATAACGTCATCCTTGTAGGTAAGAATTTGAAGCTTTCTATATCTAGAAATATTTTCGGTGAAGCTTCATTTAAGCTCAATTCTTGGTTGAATTGATTGATTCAAGCTTGAAATGATCATGAAGAGATAGTGGGATGATTAGTAGCATTATAGGAGGTGATTACCTGAGTTTAAGTTGTCAATTTGATGAAATGAGATTTCGGGGGCCAAAGTGCAATTTTCAAGAAATTGGACTATTTGGGAAATTTTGGAAATTTGGATATTTTTGTGCAATTGACATAAATTAAGGGTCAATTGAGGAATTAAATAAAATTGGAGGTTCAATTGAAATTAAAATGATGTTTGAGGAATTTAATTACAATTAAAAGTGATTAAAATCCTTCATTTGTAATTTTAAATAATTTTATATTAAATAAAATTATTTAAATTATATATAGTACCTAATAAATTATTTAATTTAATTAAAAGGGTAAATTTATTTTTCTTATTTTTTTTATTAATAATCATTCAACTCACTTCACCTACTTCCAAACAACAAATTATTAAACAATTTTAACACCTCCAAATCCATCATTTCACTTCCACTTCAAACACCTCTGAACACTTCAACTCCAAATCCCTCCGAACCCCTCAATCCAAACATAGACTTAGGGACATTTTCCATATTTTCCCAAATTTGTAATTTGGTCCCCAAACATTGCATAATTGTAATTTAGTCCTTAAACTTTGGAATTCAAATCAAATGACTTATAAATTTACAATTTACCCCCCAATTACTCTTCATACTCCTAATGGCCCGTGGAAGGAGTGGGGGACCCTACCCCACCCAACCATGACCGAATTTGGCCATTTGCCAAAACTGCTAAAACCAAACAACAGAGGGTATTGACCGAAATTCACATTGGAGGTGGCCGAAGAGCTGACCGGAACTTAGGTGTTTTTTAATCAAGGGCCAGGAAAAGCTTTCTGTGATGGTGGCTGACCAAGTGGCCATTGGAGTTGAGAGCAATTGGTCATCGACTGGTCATAATTAGGTTGAATTGCACAGACCCACCGACAAAGATTGGTGCCTACCGACTAATTTCTCCCTTGTGAGAGGTTGGCCCTAGCCATTGAGGTATAGAGAGGAGGGGGGCCAACAATTTGGTACTGGTGGGGGTCAAAGTGGTGGCTGGAGGATGGAGAATTAGCCCCTGAAAGGGTCGATAGTGGCGGCTGTTTCATTGTCTAGAATTTGGGTCAACAAAACTAACAATTTTTCGGCCTTTTCCGTTCACTACCAGGTTAGGGCCTAGTCTGGATCTCTAGAGGACTAAGTTACCATCTATTTTACACTAAGATCACCTCGTTTATTCATAAAAAAAAAGTGATATGCCAATTTTACTGATCGGAGGTCAGGGAGTAGTTCGGGAACGGGATTTCTCACTTTGAATTATAAATTCGAGGTATCCATGAGGAGTTAATGCAATTAACTCTATAGAGATGTTGTTAGTTCAATTCCTAGATGATCTATCCAATTTGTAGAACTCAGTGTGATAAAAAAATCGAGTCAATTAGAGCGACATCTTGGAGCAGTGTAATAGAAATTGTCGGTTGGTGTTCGGTATTCGATGGCTCGAGGTGAGTTTGGTCAACCCAACTCATTCCTTTATTCATTTCTTTCAATTTTTTGAACTTTTAAATTACCATTTTTCCCTTTTAGATCCTTTTGGTAATTAAATTCTAAATCTTGGCCCTGTTCGGGCAAAAACCAGCTTTTCCCAAAAATCTCAATTTTTGTGCCTAGGAACCCGATCCCAAATCTAATCGGATCCCTGGTTCCGGTATCAAGTTTTCTATCTCATTTCCATCATGGGGTTATGAACCAAATCCCAACTTTCCAAATCCTAAGTCGAGTTCCATTCCTCGCACAAGATCTCATTCCTAGTTTTGGCTTTTGTCTCTAAATCGAGACTTTAATTCCTGACTCTCGATCCCATCCTAGGTCTAGAATTTCATTCTTGGTTTTGATTCTTATTTCAACTTTGGGATCCCATTTCCCCACTTAAGGTTTTATTCCTAGTTTGGAATTTTATTCTTGGTTCACACTCTATTTCTAGTCCCCTTGGGCTTAACCCTGGTTCCAGAAGTTTTGGTGCTACAGTAACTCCCCTCCTTTTTGGAGTTTTATCATCAAAACTTAATCATTTTCCTAGGATTCTTACCTCTTATCACACTCAATCTTTATATTCCCTCAATTTCATACAATTTTTAGTACCACTAGTTATTCTTACCGTCTTCCATTCTCGTTAATATATACACCTCATTTTTTTCTCCTTTTGCTATAACAGTCCTACCACGGTCTAGTAATCAAACACTCTTCTAGTTTAATTATTTATTAATTTTTTTCAACCTAAACTTTTCTCAACTACCTTTTCTTGTAACCTCCTCAGTTATGGCGGTACCTTACTTATCACAAGGAGTGATTTTCCTTTTGGGTTTTCTAAATTTTCAAGTTCTAGTCGCCATGAGATCTCATTCATGCATTGTCTAATTGATATTTATATCTACCCTTCTCAATTACCAAGACACTCCTCGGGACTTTTCGATATTCATATCTAGGAGGAGCCTTTCATTTGACTCATCACTTGTGGGCATCCCATTTCCATAAGGAGAATATTTAAAAACTTTTGAGGTTTATGCCTTAGTATTGGTCTTGTAAGGTCCCATCTATCTATGTAGGGTTCCATCTTCTTTTCCCCATTTCCATAACTTTGGTACCTCGACTTGGGGGGCACTTATAGAGTTTCTCACCCAGGTCATGTCACATGAGGTATCTACACATTTTTTACTCTCTTTGAGGATTAAGAAGCATTCTCCTTACTCCTTCACCAAACTTTGTTAGGAATTTTCTCCGTAATACCCTGGTTTCCTGGATGATAGCATACAAACTTTAATAGTCTTAGCCACGGTCCATTCTTGTGACCATACTCCACCCTAGGTTTTTATGAATCCTTTTTTTGCAATGTCATATCTCATCTGTACGCCTTTTGGTAAACATCTTATTATTGTACCCTCATTACCCCCGGTATACGAGTGTCGGTCTCTTTCAATGTTACTTGACCTATTCATGGATCCATAAGGTCATTAGGTCTTCATGGACCTATTCATGGACCTATTCATGGACCCATACTGTATTTCATCATACCATAGAATGTCTTAATGAGTTTCAGGCTCCTGGCCCATTACACCAGCTTCATAGCCATCATATCACACTAAGTTTAATATTCCACGTTTAACTTTGGTTATTTTCGGATGTTTTCAAGGTCTTACTCCAAAGTGGGAATTTCTTCACTGACTTTTTTGATGCCTCAAAAATCCATTCCATTTCAGGAATGATACAAGTGTGAGATTTATATTTTAGTACCTCACCTTTCATTCACATCTCCTATCTCTTAGGCAATTTATCATTTACATTCCCTTCGCCTTTTGGCAAGTCTCTTGTTATAGTTTAGCATAAGTACATTTCTCACTATGTCCATACGCCTCCTCAGTGCATTTTTTCGAATTCTCCGAGTTATTTGATTGGGTCACTTGTGGTACTTTATAACCACTTAACCCATGCATTAAAACTTACCCAAACCTCATCATCCCAAAATGGGTGGGTCTGTAGTTCTCAAGATGCACTTTAGTTAGTCTCGCCATACAATAGCACCAGTCTCTTACAAAAGGCGTTATGTCTCTTATAATTGCATGGCATGTACCCACTATGGGTATAAAGTCATACCTCCTCAATCGATCGCACTTCTCTGGCGAATCTCGACCTTTCTCTCTATTAGCCTTGTTTTTATCGATTTGTATCATCCATTCTTTCTTCTTCTCATATGAAGATTTTAAATCCTTCTCATTCTACTTAAGGTCTTTCCGCAATTCGAGTTGAGTTTCATTTCTTGTACATCTCCCGATGTTTCCATACTCCCACATATTCATACATACCGGGTTCATCCCTCCTATTAGGGTGAGGCCATTCGAACCCTTACTTCCCATATTCGTAAATCAAGCCCCATGCTCATCACACCAAATACATTATTATACCTTTCTCTAGAGTAGCTTGTTACCAACACACATTTCAATGTCACTTGGCGGACCCTATCTACCCACTTGGTTCAAGAGTTCCCCTTTTCTCTTAACCATCCATGATCTTAAAAAAATTATTGCTTTTCCCTTACAGACATGTTTTAGTCTACCTTAGTTTTCTCATATCGTAAGTCATGTGTCACGCCCCGACCTGTTTGGTCAAATTCCCGTGAGCAACCTGCCGCTCCCTTGGTTCAAGAAGGGTTTCCCTCTTCTTTTAGGCAAGAGGCGCCATGCGAAATTTCTGGACTTGTTCCCTCGAAGAGCATTAATCAAAACTAAAGATAAGCTTAAATAACTTTAAGCATAGTTGATTTGGGGTTAATCTTCGTGGGTTCTTTTGGTTAGGTTTCCTCTTTCTTGAAAAAGGGAAAAAGGGAGGGGTGAGTTTCTACAACTCAGTGAGCAGGTGTTGTAAGTGAGGTTTCAAAATATTTAGTTTTAAAATTATTCCCAAAATCCTTTTATTTGTTTTCAAAGCTATTCACAATTTTCACTCATTATGTGTGTTTAACTCTTTTAGCACATCCCATTTCCTCTAGAACCATTTAGCAATCATACACACACCCTTTATCATAAAGGATATACATGTTCGTCGGTGCAGCATGCCCACTACACCCACTTGTGGTTCGGAGCATCTTTATTGTCCACCATGATACAAGTCACTAACTTCTACCTTAAGTATGAGTGACGCCCTAGACGCCAAGCCCTTATACTCAGTATAACTTCATGTGCATATGAGGACGGAGACCTCATCCCGCCTACACCCCAATTTCAATGCACAAGAAGCTCCAACACAGTAGCTTCATGACTAACTGGTACAACGAGAAGCCCAAACACAGTAGCTTCTCCTTCCCTTATTGCCACCATGTCGTCCAACAGTCCTTGAAACCCATCACTACCCCCTTGGGCATATTGATGGTCTTGAATTAGAGTGCATGCACAAACAATTGTCACGCCCTGACCGTGTTTGGTCGGATCCCCATGATAAACCCACCACTCTCCCAGTTTATTAAAGGGTTTCCCCTTATTATAGACCGTAAAGAGTAAGGCATCCTTTAAACTTGCACCTTTTCCAGAAATAAAATAAACAAAACTGCATAATAATTTAAATTTATTATACCTATATCACAGGTGCCTTAGTTGATGATCTTTAAGAGACTTTCTGAAATCTCCTGAAAGGGATATAAGGGAGGGGGTCAGTACGACTACTTAGTGAATGAGTTTTCAAAAGCTTTTGAATTTTAAGAAAACAATTATTATTGGAGTGTGCCAGACTCCTTTCCTTTCAAAATCCCTTCATATAAAAATTTGAGTTTTTCCATCATTTCTTAGTTACCACGGTGTATCATCACCCAACACACATCCTTCATCGTGAAGGTTACACACATTCGCAGGTCAGTACGACTACTAAACCCACTAGTGGCTTCGGAGCAACTTTACCGGCCACCCGGATAGAAGCACGACCACTTCTACCCTAGGAATGAGTGGATGTACACGACATCCGACCCTCAATCCTAAAATTGCTTCTTTGTGTCCATATGAGGACAGAGACCTCATCCTGTCCCCACCCCGGTCTCATGCGCTTGGTGCTACTCCAAATTTCACATAGACACCTGGAATGACGAACTGCCCTTATAGCCACCAAGTCGTCTAGTGCCCTTAGGACGCATCACTACCCCTCATGGGCGTCTTGATGATCCAGTACTCACAGTGCATACACAAATAATATTTTCTCATATTGCCATGTAATTTGTGGTGCCACTAGTCTAATGGCCCCGACTCTTAACTCAACCCGCAATTGTTTGTCTTGACTGGTCCGTCGACCTATCAAGTCGCACTGCCACTAGTTGACTAAGCATGTCGGTCCTATCTTGGTACCATGGCTAAACAATTCACTTATTAAGTTTTATGGCACATATGTCATGTTCATTTATGAGCTCCTGCTCATGCCAACTAGCCTTGGGCCCACTGTACGAGATTTTCAAAATCGGGCATTTAGCCCCCAAGTTCCAAAACCGAGGCCCCGACCTATCAGAGCTATTCGAGCTCCCGTCAAGAAGGTCTCCCAAATTGTTTAAGCATTGGCACACAGTCAGGGGAGAGCACTTTCGACAAAACATATATTTTCTCTATCCACTATACCACCCGGGTATAAGGACACCTCCGTTCATAATCGATGAATAGGTTTTCAACTTCCTTCGAGGAAGTCTCATCATACCAACTGGGTATGATCTACTTACAACTAGTAAGTAGTTTTTCCGCATGATTTTCACATCACTTCCTCTAAGTAGTTATGTTTAAAATACCACTTAATAGTGGATTTTCATATCGAGGTACTTATCATTCCCAACCGGGTATGATGTTAGTAAACCCACTCACCCGTTAACGTAGTGAATTCCACTAGAGCGGTTCTATGTATTCACGCGATCTCGTCCATGCTGGCGTTCCCGGTATTTCGCATTCCTACATGATATCAACATCCTTGTTCATTATTACTTGGCATAATAGCCTTCATTCATTTTCAATGAATGAGAAAACCAAAATTTTTAGTAATTTGTAATTAGGTCCCTAAAGTAATTTCTCTTTAACTTTAAGTCCCTAATGTCGTTTTTTTCTCAAATTGAGTCCTGTAACTTCTAAAATTTATCTTGGCACCTCAATTTATTCAATTTCACCAAAAATGGGTTTAATTTCCCAAATTTCCAATTTGGTCCCCCAAATTTTCCAATATTACCATTTTGCCCTTCCTTTACAAAAGTGGTAAGTTTTGCCCCAAAAATTCCAAAATTCCTCAATTGGTCCTCCAACATTATTTTCATGCCCAATTGACCCTCAATTTCATAAAATTGCATTTTGGTCCTTTGAATTTCGAAAATCCCCAATTTTTCCCCCAATTTCAACTCCTTAGCACAACCGAATTTGATTTCATCAAATTGACCAATCAAACATATCTAATTGTTGAAATTGAAGTTAAAATTGAGTTCCTCCACTTCTTAAGATTCAATAGCACTTTGAATCATAAGTTTTGACGTCGGAACAAGCTCAAACGGAGCTTCGCCAGAAAACAAACTATAGAGAGAGAAAGCTTCGATTGCTCACCGGTAAGGGCAGGCGGTTCGATCTTTCAATTTGGGCAGATAGCTCTCATACTAAGGTTCATCCTAGAATCAAGAATCGCATCAATTGATGCTAAATTGAGTTAGAATTTCATCATTAAAATTCTATCGATTCTCTCTCTAGCACCGACCGAAAATTGCAGAGAGGAGCCGAATTAGCTTACCTTTTAGTCCTTATTCGGTCGTGGGAGAGCTGAAGAAGTGTTGGGAGGGCTTGGTTTGGTCTGAGGAGGGCTCAAAATGGCTGATTTCAGCTTGGCCGAAATAGGGCAGCTTCGGTCCGCCGGAGCTACTTCACTGTTCCATCATACTGACGCTTCTCCTACGATTCTCGGATTGACTGGAGTTTGATATTAGATAGTTTTCTTCTCCCTGGTTCTAAAGAGCCCGACCTCTCCTTCCGAGGTTAAGAAAAATGTTCAAGTCAAAGCTCTGGTTCGAGCTTCACCGGAAAATGGAGCAGTAGAGAGAGAGATAGAAGTGTACTGGTGTGAGGAGAATGAATGGGGATGACCTCTTTATATAGGTGTAAAATCATGTATTAAATGGGAGAGATTTATTACCAGTATTAATATTGACATAAATCATTGGTATTAATTCCAATAATTTAATTTCGGTATTAAATTATTTATATTAATTCCAATAATTTAACTTAGGTATTAAATTATTGGTATTAATTACAATAATTAAATATATATTAATTTATGGCTATTTATGACCCATAAAAAAATTTTGACTGAAATTTAGGGTTACAAAAAAATTATACTTCCCAAAAGGTCACCCATCCTCACATTACTCTCAAGTAAGCACGCTTAAGTTTCTTATGGGATATCATTCACCTGAAACAATTTAGTTTTTCTCTTCTATTTTGTCTTAAGTTTCTTTTCCAAGGTTTAATGAACCCTTTGGATCACCCGGAAGTTGTAAATTTCTAAATTGCCTGTTCCAATATGATCGGGTTTGTAAACTGGCTCGGTTTTCTTACTCGGTTTGACCGATTCTTTTCCCGGTTTTCCTTAACTCAAAAGTGCAGGGTTTACAGTTTTCATATATAATCATTATCTTTGGTGCCGACGGTCCAATGACACTAACACTCGACCCGACATGTAGTTGTTTGCTTGAAGGGTTCGAATAATTTGGTGAATTATTCTTGATAATGTAGGTGCATACCGAGAGACCTACGACCCATGCCTTTGAGAAGGCCCCAAGGCACCGGAAAGCCGCTTAGGACTAACGAGTCACAACACCGGGTGAGTGGAAATTTCCAGCATTAGTCCTGGTTGGAACGATGAACAATGTTTTATATTTGAAAAGCATTTTTTCTAGAAATAGTCTTTCATGACTATGTGATCCTGCTTAAACTTTTTGGGAGCTATTTCTCAAGAGAGCTAGAATCACTCAAGTGGGCCCAAGGCCTATGGGCATGTGTTCAAGCCCATTGATAATTAGTCAAGTAATGAGCCTACGAAAATCCTCATAATTTGTAAATTGTTTGTTATAGCTACCAATCCAAGTTTGGGTTATCAAGCTAGTTGGGCTAGCAGCCATCAAGCCGAAGTTGAGTCATCGAACTCGTTGGGCTCTTATTTAATGGGCCGAAGCCGAGCCAACAAGCTCGTGGGTCTGGTAGCATCAAAGATAAAGGCTTTAAATAAAAAGACTTATGGTTGTCCATACTGAGATATGGAACCATCGAGGTGTCCAGTATGGGGTAGTGCTGGTTACAAGGGCTACTGGACAACCCAAGGAGAATAAGAGAAGTCTGTTGTCCAGTGAGTTATGAAGCCCAGAGAGTTTCATGCGCATTGAGATAGAGGAAGTAGGGGGAAAGGTATTGTCCCACTATAGCAGACACAAAGATTATTGAGGTCTTAGGGATGGGCGGTAAGGCTCACTCAGACTTGTGATAGTAGGTGAGACCTTCTATCTAGGTGGTCGGTAAAGGTGCTCCAGACCATAAGTGGAGTAGTCAAGGACTACTCTACGAATGTATGAAACCCTTTGATGATAAAGGGCGATTGTTGTATGTTAAAAACTCTTCAGGAAAAATGGAGGGAGACGATTAAGATAAAACCCAGTAAAACTTTTTCTATGATACTCCACTCATTAAGTTATAAAACTCACCTCGCCCTTAAACTCCTTTTAGGGAAAACTTTTGTACCAAGAGGAGTGGAAACTTGAAGGACGTGGCTACACTTCCGCTAGAAGGAAACTTTAGGACTTATAAATTTGTATTGGAAAATATTTTGTACTTGCGAGCCTTTACCTTTCTTGGGTCATATTGGTAGAGATACCATGATGATACAAGAAAGGGTAGCATGTTAATCACAAGGTTCTGACCAAACTGTGTCGGGGTGTGACAACTTGAGTGGTATCAAAGCATAGTTTTCCAAACTCATTTTTCAGAAACCTTAAACCCTGACAAAATGTAAACCCCTTAGACCCTAACAAAATGTAAACCCCATGAGTGAAGAGTATATCACTTTGAAGGACACTAACAACCTGAAGGAGAATGTGTGTGAGGATTACATCCCTTGGAGGAACCCCATGATGAGAACCCCCCAACCCTCGATGGAAGATGAGACCCCTCCACCCCATAACACAAGACTAACCCCAACCGAAGAAGAGGCCGATGAACTTTTTCGGAATTTGATTTTAAGTTTAAAACCCAATTGATATAATTAGAACAAATGTGATATAAATTAAATTATAATGGTTAAGAGAGGTGAGGTTGTATCAATATCAAATAAATATATGAATGTATTAACATTTTCAAGTACATGCATAATAACATATATGGGCTAATTACAAGTGTTCCTAAAAGAAGGGTGCACAACCCATGACCTTAGAAATAGGAATACTTAACAAGTTGTGGAAGTAAAATGAAAGTAGGCTGAGTTAAGTGTATTCAAATAATAAAGAAAGCCCAAATCTAGGGGCTAATAACATGAGTAAAAGGTACTAGGCTGAGCGGATTGTAATAAACCATGGAGCCTAATTACACAAGCCATTTTACAAACATTGGAAATAATAGGAAGAGTGGAGAATGATTACCTAGAGGA
Source organism: Trapa bicornis (assembly GCA_030064425.1). Classification (NCBI taxonomy): domain Eukaryota; kingdom Viridiplantae; phylum Streptophyta; class Magnoliopsida; order Myrtales; family Lythraceae; genus Trapa; species Trapa bicornis. The sequence continues at coordinate 6,899,471 of CM057761.1, read as the reverse complement.
GTTTCAATTTAGAAATTTTATATTCAGATACTCGATTTGTGCTACATATCAAATGGGGTATTATTTCCTACAAACAAATGGGGGAATTAAAGCAGGTTCATTAAAGTAAGCTAAAACATAAACATCTGGATGGGGTGTTTGAAGAAGGGAATAACAAATGAACATTTACTACAAACAAATTACTACATTAAACCTTAGAGAGTCTGCTAGTTAAATTTATGAATTAGGAAGGGCATTTCTAAGCTCGTCAGGGGAAGGAAATGGTTACTGAAAGAAAGATTATACCCAGATCATCTCATTGCTATCAAAATCAATTTAAATCATATTATGTATAAGGTTTAAATTAAAATTCAGAGAAGGTGACAACCATAGTAAAAAAATAAAACAAGATGGATAGGCCCATACCAAACCCGAGCATAATTGTGTTAGTTATCTTTAATACTAATACAAATGGTCTAAATAGGGTCAAACAAGCTGGGACGTGAGAATAGACTGAGATGAGAAGGGCTGAAGATAGCTCGGCCCCATGACCAAGATCTTGAGTCATGAACACCTTAGCAATATAAGAAATTGAATCACACCAAGGACAATACCACTCAAAAGAAAGACAATATCAATGTAAGGAAAGATACCAAGAGTCATATGAAGCTAACAATATCATAGAATATGACCCAAAAAGTGAAATAACTATTGGAACAAATGAAGGGGCCTATACACTTACCACTCAACTATTTGACTAACCATGAGTAGTTCAAGAATGGTCCAATTATCTTCTTAAGGTTTGGAGAAAGAGAATGGGGAAGGACACGTGGAAGCTTCGGATGACACCACCAACTTTAGATCATCAAGCAATGGCAGACATAGGACCCAGAACGATTGGGCATGTAGAGTAGGTTTAAGAGTGAGTTCCCATTACAAATGAACCAAGACTCTGATGGCCCTGAAGCAAGGAATGGCCAAATAGGGTACAAGTTACAATATTTCCCTCACAACATATTGGTTACCGAAAAATTAAAGTAGGGGTAAATGGACAATTTTTCCCTGCCCTAACGCAAAAATTCCAAGTGTGCCCTCACTCACAAATGACCAAAATAACCCCAAGAATTGAAAATATTTACAATCCATGCCATTCATCCTAAAATTTCCAAATTTGCCCATTCAAAGTTGATGAAATTACAAGCATTCCATTGGGTAAATTAAATTACCAAAATGCATAGGTGAAATGGATAAAATTACAAGAATTCCATCAAGGCCATATTTGGAAGGGTAAATAAAGTCATGATGCCAAAATTACGAAAATGCCCATGAAGGCATAATCGGAGCACGGGAGAATCACAGGCTTACATATCGACCCCAAAAATTTTCAAGTACTGGATCACTACTAGAAGGGAGCAAAATATGGATGACCTTGCAAGTGTAGCACGAAGACGTAGGAATCCGCCCAAGATGAACATGTCTCCAGATAAAAGGTGAGTGGGATTTTTTGCATCGGTGTCGATTGGATCGATGATGCGACATTACTTGCATTTTGTTCTTTCCTAAATAATCAATATATTTTCAATATATTTTTCCCTTGACTATTTGAACCCCGCTAGAAAGTATTTTTAGGGTATATATTCTCTATATGTTCAGTGATGTTCTAGGGGTTCAAAGCCATGATTTTGAAAAGTGAAGTGGGTTCAAGGCCATGTTTTGGAAATCTCGTGAAAGTGGGCACAAAGCCAATGAAAACGTGCATTATCCTATCGACAATTGTTGAGCTATGAGTTGGATAAAAAGTGATCGCAATTTGATAAATGTGTGCTTAAGCTTCTAAGCCAAAGTCAAGTTGTAGACCATTGGGCTAGTAGGAAAATTGAAATGTCTAAATCAAAAGACACTTGTTTTGTAATTGCAATCGTGTGGAACCAAAGAGACGTCCGGTACGGGGTAGTTTTGGTTCTAAGGGATACTGGACAGTAAGGTTGGTATAAGGGAAGTTGTATTAGTCTGATATGTCATGAAGCTTTATGAGATTTGAGCGCATTTAGACTAAGAAAGAAGGGGAAGAGGTCTCATCCCTTAATAGTGGATAGAAGAATTGATAATCTCTAGGGTTTGGGCAATGGTGCTCACACAGACAATGTGGTGGAGGTTGTGGCCTCTCCCTAGGGTGGACGGTAAAGGTGCTTCGGGCCACTAGTGGAATAGATCAAGGTTGTAGCCTCTTAGGGTCTGTTCTGCAACTGTTTGATCCCTTTATTGAGAAAGGATGCATGATTGTATGTCATATACAAACGCATGTGGATGTTACCTTGAATAAAATTATGATTGTTCTTTCGGGTAGGAAGGAACTTAATTTTAGCTTGTCAAATACACCCATAGAAATTTAACTAAATACAATGAGAAAGGTTTTTCATTGATAAAACAAGTAGTATCTTCTTAAGTTAATCTCTCAACCTATCGAGATTAAAGGATATGAATCTTTATTCATATACATGCGGGTGAGATATGCTTATTCAATTACACATATTCTTTTTAAAGATTTGTTATGAATGAACAAAATGATAGGTTCTTTTTTATGGATTGAACAGTTTTCAAACTTGTAATATACAAGTTTATTTATCTAAGGTCGAAGCTTAATCATAGTAAACCCTTGTTTTACCAAACCTTATTTTGTAGAAATCTATTTTATTTTAAATAGAGTATGTGCTAAATCGAGGACTTGACGTCACGATGTCAGCTACCCCGCTCACTGAGTTGTCAAACTCATTCCCCTCCAAATACCCCTTTCAGGCAAGATAGGTGATAAAGGATACATGAAAAATGGAGAATCCATAAAAAATCAAAGGTACGCCTTACAACCAGTACTTGGTCCTGATGTGATTTCTAAAGTTTATTTTACAAAATTTTAATTGAATATTTTGGAAAATAATTTGAGTTGTTTTATGTTATGCCTTACGCCTTGTCAGGATTACAATGATGAGGTGCCCATTATTGTAAAGTTGGGAACACGTGGCAGGTTGTTTGTAGGTCCAACCAGGGGAAACCAGGTCTAGGTGTGACATTAGTTATCTAAGTAAAGGACTTAGAAACTTTAGGGGCATTTTCGTGAATAAGACCTAATGTGGTGTAACCTTGATTTTGAAGGAAATCAAAGGTGGGGTTAATAATTATGAAGGGTCATCGACATGTTAGTCGAGAGAACCTATCTCAAGGGACAAAACTGTAATTTATGAAACATTACAAGATAACAATTATAAGTGTTTAGTAGATATCTAAATTGACCCAATTGTGCAATTTGATTTATGTAGAATGAATCCTACAGTGGATCACACTAGAACCACACAACTAGGGATAGATTAAATAATGGTCGGGATAAACATGTCCCGATGAAAACAGTGAGTGGGTTTAACAACGAGTCCTCTTGACACACCGGAGCATAAAATTAAGATGTCTGACTTGATTATATGCACCATGAGTAGAGAGTTGGACTTAGAACTCATATAATAAGTGCAGAATGACTTAGTTTATGCCCATTAAAAAAATGATTTTAAAGGTTAAACAAGGAACCGATCAAGAGACCGGGGTAAATGTTATTAATACGGTTCCAAGGAACTAGGATTTTGGTGGGCCTTAGGTCATTGTTGTGATTTGTGGAAATGGTCGAGTGACTGGTCGGGCTCCCAAATATGTGTTATATGTTGAATTAGTGACCGGGCACGAGGTAGGTCATGGGACCTAGATGTGGGGAATGATGCCTAAATTTGAAGGGATGACTAAGTGATAAGGCAGGCTCCTAACTTGTGTGTTTGACATGTTTGCATGCTAAACTAAGGAACTAGGGAACGTGGTAGGACGTGCAACTCAAGTCCGAGGTAGGATACCCATTAGATTATTGGAGGAGATGGCCTTGTGACGGGTCGGGCTCCCGAGATATTAAATTGGTGGGGAGTCGGTCTAGTGATATACCAGACTCCCGAGCATATCCATATATGAGGATGTTGATTTTAAATGCATGACTACATTGTGTGTTTGAGGGAGTTAGGTGAGTGACGCACTCAGCTCTTAGTAATGAGTTGCAGTAAGCACCATTACGTTACCTGGCCATGAGCGCTAGGGGTATGACCATGGGTCATGATGTTTTTCTTGTTGTGAATACTGGTATAGGAGAGGGGCGACAGATGGATAGTCGAGTGGCTATCCATTCTGAACGGATTTGTGTTTATGTAGTTAAGGCCATTAGTGCCCCTTAATTGTTTTGCTTGCCTAAGTTGTTGGGTTGGGGCACAAGTCGAGATAATCTTGGAGTGCCGCCCAAGCTGGGGCCATATGATTTTGCAGGACAACGTCCCTTGTTTGAATTGTGTGAATTAGGTACAAGAATACCCAGTAAAGATGAGACCGAGAATACCTGTTTGTAAGATAGGGGTAGGCCAGATGACTCAAGACTATGTCTCAAAGGGGAGGAAGTAAACCATGGGAGTCGTATGGGAGATACGAGCAATTAGAGTAGACTTTGTATGCTATGTCGTTTATGGCGGTAAGGGTTGTAAGCCATGTAGTGGCAAGATGTCAGTGTCCCACTCACTAACATGTGAGGTCATCCCCTCCCCTAATCAATTGTGCAAATAGGTCAAGGAAGGCAGAAACAAGTCGAAGGGAAACACTAAAACCATTATCCATAGTACAAGATGAGCGCACCTCCAGTTACGAAGGTTTGAACCCCCTATCATATCATGATTTTGCTATTCCCATCATTTTTAACCATGCATTTTAGAACCCTACAAGGACTTATTATCAAAAGACCAAATAATGAAAATTTCCACTATAGTTTTAAAAATTTACAATTCTAAGCCTTTGTGAAACCTGTCCTCTTGTACTAAGGAAACCAGAAAAGGAAATTGAAAATTTTCAAGAGTAAACCGAGTATCTAAGTGAACCAAAATTAGCAAAGAATAATTTAATATGAGAATTTGGAAATCCCAAGTAGCCAATAAAATCACAAAAATCATTGAGAATAACCATGAAGTGGTGTGGATGTGAAAATCGGACTGGTTTAGGGTGAACCAGGCTTGAACTAGATTGAATTGTGAAGAACCGGTTCAAAGATTCATTTTTCTAGATGGCTTAAAAATGTTAATTTGGAAAATTGAGGTTGCCATCAGATAGAAATGTTTTTTTGATAAATTTAGAAATTTTGAATTTTTAGAAAATCGGTCAAATTGGGCCTGAACCGGTCAATTATTGATTTTGAGTCACCAAATCTGGTCTGATCGAACCGGTCAATGGTCTAGCTGGTCGACGGATCGCTACCAGGTCAGTACCCAATCAGCGAGCACGACCAATCAACGCATGACACGTGGTGAAGCACGCCCAGTCAGTGCCTAAAAGTGCTAACCAATCACTGCATGACACGTGTCCTTTTACCAGTACCTTTTCTAGAATAACATAAATCAAAATTGAATATATTAACCTCACATACCTGTTTCGCAGGTTCGGTTATCAGAAGGTCTTTACGTAGGATTTCCCTTGGTTACTTGAAAAGGTGTAAAGGGAGGAGGTGAGTTCGACAACTCAGTAAATAGGTGTTGGGATAAGGTATTCAAAACATCTTTAATCGGAGTGTTCTAAACTCCTTATTTCTTTTTAAAAAATATTCTTTCCCTTAAATTTCTAGTTATTCAAAACCATTTTCCTCATTTTCCATAATTAGTGTGTTTAACAATCAAAACACGCCCTTCATCAGAAAGAGAATCACACATTTGCAGGGCAGCTCGTCCACTACACCCACTTGTAGCGTAGGAGTGACTTTACCGGCCACCTAGATAGAATCATATCCACTTCTACCCTGGGAAAGAGTGGATGTTCACAACATCCGACCCTCAAACCCGAAATCAACTCCATGTCCATATGAGGATAGAAACCTCATCCTGACCCCACCCTAGTCTCATGTGCATGAAGCTACGTCGAGCTTCCTTGACTGCTGGCACGACAAACTACCATTATCTCCACCATGTCGTTAAGTAGTCCCTAAGACACATCACTACCCCTCTTGGGCATCTTGATGGTCCCGAACCTCAAGTGCATGCACAAACAAAGTTTTCCATAAAGACATTCATCTTTGGTGCCACTAGTCCAATGGCCCCGACCATCAACTCGACCTATAGATGTTTGTCTAGATCGGTCCATCAACCTGGTCCTGTCGCACTGCCGCTAGTCCATCGAGTATGTTGGTCTTGTCTTGGTACCATGGCCAAATCGCATAATCATTCATTAAGAATTTTCATGGCTTATCATTATGTTTTCTTACGGGCTCTTGCTCGTGCCAATAGGCCTTGGGCCCAGTGTACATAATTTTCCAAAACCGGGCATTTTAGCGCCTAAGTTCCAAAACTGAGGCATCTAGCCTATCTGAGCTATTTGACCTCTCGTCAAGAAGGTCTCCCAAAATTTTTAAGCATTGGCACACATTCAATGGAGAACACTTCTAAAAAAATAACTTTTCAACTCGTCCATCACACCAACCAGGTGTGATGACATCTCTGCTTAAAACTAGTAAAAGGGTTTTCTACTTCCTTATAGGAAGTTCATCATACCAATCGGGTATGATCTACTTACAATTGGTAATTAGTTTTTTCGCTTAGTTCTCACATCACTCCAACCAGGTACGATGATAAAATTCCAAATAGAAGTGGTTTTTTCGTTTTCGAAGTACTCATCATTCCAACCGGCTATGATATGAATAATCTCACTCACTCGATATTCGTAGTGTATTTCCTCTTCATCGGCATTTTGCCTCCACGTGAGCTTATCCTTGCTGGCATTCTGGTCATTCATGTACCTACACGATTTAGATATCCTTGTTTATTAACATTTGGCATAATAGCATTCATTCCTCACGTATGAACAAAATGCCCAAACTTTTTAATTATTTACATTTAGGTCCCTAAAGTTCTTTTTCCTTAACTTTAGGTCCCTAATGCAAACTTTTCACCAAATTGAGTGCCAAAACTTTCTAAAATTTACTTTAGATCCTCATTTTACTCAAAATCACTTAAGAGGTTAAAGTTTCCCAAATTTCTAATTTGGTCCCCAACTTTTCAAAAATTACCATTTTGCCCCTACTTTACAAAAATGGCAATTTGACCACAATTAATTTCTAAAATTGACCAATTAGTCCTCCAATATCTTTTTCATGGCCAATTGGCCCTCAATTTTGGGAAATTGCACTTTAGTCCCTCAATTTTTTAAAATTCCCAAATTTCCCCAAAATTTTCCCTAATTCTCCCCCTTTCACACTGGCCAAATTTGATTTCATCAAATTGATCATCCAATCAGGGTTAATTGATCCAATTCAATAGAGCTTTGAATCACGTCATTTGTGTCCGAATTGAGCTCAAACGGAGCTTCGTTGGAAAATTGAACATAGAGAGAAAAAGCTTCAAAAACTTTTCGTCGAGGGTGCGGCATTCCAAGCTTTCGATTGGGGCAGGTAGCTCTCATCTTTAGGATACTCCTAGGATCAAGAATTGCAACAATCATGTCAAATTGAGTGAGAATTTGGTCAGTGAAGTTTCATCATTTCAATCTCTAACACTAATAGAAAATTACAGAGGGGAGTCGAATTGGCTTACCTTTCAGTTCTAATTCGTTCGTATGAGGGTTGTGAAAGTGTTGGGAGAGCTTTGTTTGGCATGATAAGGGCTCAATTCAACCATTTTTAGCTTAGTTGAAATAGGGCAGCTTCGGTCTATTGGAGCTACTTCTTTGTTTGATTACGTCGGTGCTTCTCCGGCGATCCTCGGATCAAATGGTGACCACCGTCGGGTATCTGACTTCTCCTCGAGTCTAAGGAACCTAACCTTGCCTTCTTTGGCTTAGAAAAACCCTAATTTTGGAGCTCTTGTTCGAGCTTCATCGATAATTAGAGCAGTAGGGAGAGAGAGGAGTTTTTAGGTGTGAGGAGGATGAATGAGGAGGAGCTCTTTATATAGAAAGCTCGGGGACTCCTTGGTCATCTGATTGGCGCTTTTATGGCGATCATTCGTGGCCTGAAATGCCTTGAATGGAGACTTTACATCTTTGCTAGCGCTGCTCGCTTTTCCGATGAGTGAACAATGCTGTCATATGAAGGAAGAAGACGACACTGTTCTGAACCGGACAGGACCGGTCCGAACTAGGTTCAATGCTTAAACCGGCTAGTTCAGACCCGATTCGACCAAGTTTTTCAAAATTAAAAATTTTTAAATTCATTATCTATCCAATGGTGGCTTAAATTCTCCAATTGGAATATTTTAAAACACATATAAAAATGAATTTAGAAATCAGATTAATAGTGGTTCAAACCAGTTCAATCTGGTCAGGTCCGGTTCACCTGAACCGGTTTGGTTTTCTCTTCCAATTCTTCCCAAAGTTCTTTTACATGACTTTTGTGACTATTTAGGTCATTCGAGATTTGTTAATTTTTCAATTTACCATTTCTCTATCGGCTACGATTTATGAACTGACTCGGTTTTCTCTTTGGAAATGACCGGTTCTTTTCCCGATTTTTCTTATTATCAAAGGATGGAGTTTACAGGCTGGTCACCAAAAATCTGGCGACCAATAAATGCCTCTGATTTCAACTATAAATGGAGAAATTGAGGCCTAGTGATTGATGAATATATAGGCATGTCAGTCCCTGAGCTCCCTATATAAAGAGCTCATCCCCATTCATCTTACTCATCCCTCAAACACTTGGAGAAAAAGAAGTGCTCAGCTTTTCGATGAAGCTTAAACTAGAGCTCTAACTTGGGCACTATTCTCCACCTCAAAAGGCAAATTCAGGTTCTTTAGAATCTTGAGGAAGTCAGCTACACGACCACAACCTCCATTCAGCTCGAGAATCGCTGGAGAAGCATTGACGAGTTTGCACAGTACCGTCGCTCCACGGCAGTCAACAACCCAAGTTGCTTGAGCTCAATTCTAGCCATCCCCTGACCAATTCCAACCAAATTGAGCTCTCAAGACTACCCCTAGAGGTGCCCTGACCTTCCTTGAGCTAAGTTGGTAAGTCTCCTCCGCCGCCCTCCCTTAAAAATACTATTCACAGTGCATTTTTGCTTAAATTTAAATTATGAAATTCGCACTACTCAAGCCACCAATTGAGGCATGGTTTGGTTAAGGAAGGACCTCCAAGAAGAGAGCAATCCATTGGAATTGAAAGCATCGATCGTCAGCTCTTCACCGGTGAGTAATCGAATCTTTCTCTCTCTAGAACTATTTTTCGGCGAAGCTTCGTTTGAGCTCATTTCTAAGTCATATGAAGTGTTTTAAGGCTTGAAATGACGAGGGAGATATATGGAAGATGATTTTGATCATGAATGGGGACAATTACCTAAGTTTGGGAGGTCAATTGAATGAAACTAGCTTTCAAGGCCAAATGACAATTTTTGGAAAAATTGAGCAATTTGGGAATTTTGAAAAAATTGGGTGTCGAATTATAATTCAAGGAAAATTGGAGGACTTTCATGAAATTAACACCCAATTGAGGTTCAATTGGCTAATTGGATGAAATTGAGGTTCAATTGTCTAATTGGATGAAATTGAGGTCAATTGGCAATTTTTGGAAATTGAGGATTAATTGGTGATTTGGGGAGAAATTAAGCAACAATTGGTAATTTTGGAAAATTAAGGGCCTAAGAGAAATATTGAAAATCTTAGAGACTTAATTAAAAATAATTTGAGCAATAGGGACCTAAAGTTAAGATTTTGAACTCTAAGGACTCAATTACAATAAGGCATAATTAAGGGTCTTTTATGTCAAATCGTACTTATGGGAAATACTCTAATCATGTAAGAACTGATTGTACAAGTACTTATGGAGAGGAGCACATCCGATATTGGAATCAAGTTAGGACAAACACGTCACAGTTATCCTATGAGTGAGATTTTCTAATGTCATACCTAGTTGGGATAATGAGTACCTTTTTTAAATTAAAAACCACTATGAGTAGGATTTTATAACGTCATACTCGGTTGGGGTGATAAGTAACCTTTTAAAATTAAAAACCATTGTGAGTGAGATCTTTAATGTCATATTTGGTTGGGATGATGAGCACATTTTTAATTAAAAAATCACTGTGAGTGGGAACTTTTTACGTCATACCCGGTTGGGGTGATGTGCATCGTCTTTAAACTTTGAAAACCGTTTTCTGAAAATGACCTCCCGTGACTACGTGAAACTGCTTAAAATTTTTAGAAGACTTTTTCTGATGAGAGCTGGTACATCTCCAACAGGTCGTAGACCTCGTGTAAACGCCGCACATTTGAGTTAACGAAAACCGGGAAAAGAACCGGTCAAACCGAATAAGAAAACTAAACCGGTTTACATTTAGGAATAAGCAATATGAAAATTTACAACTTTCTGTTGATTCAAAGGATTTATTAAACATTGGAAAATAAACTTAAGACAAACTAGAAAATAAAAACCAAATTGGTTCAGGTGAACTAGATTCCATAAGAACTTCAAAGTTAAGCGTGCTTATCATAAATAGCCATCAATTAATATATATTTAATTATTAAAATTAATACCAATAATTTAATACCTAAATTAAATTATTGGAATTAATACAAATAAATTAATACCGAAATTAAATTATTGGAATTAATACCGAAATTAAATTATTGGAATTAATACTGAAATTAAATTATTGGAATTAATATTGAAATTAAATTATTGGAGTTAATACTGAAATTAAATTATTGGAATTAATACCAATAATTTATGGCAATATTAATACTAGTAATAAATCTCAACCATTTAATACACGGGTTTTACGAGTCATCCCCATTTCATTCTCCCTACACCTGAATACTTCTCTCTCTCTCTACTGCTCCATTTCACGGTAAAACTCGAACCAAAGCTTCGACTTGAACAAAGGTCGGGCTCTTTAGAACCGGGGAGAAGACAGCTATCTGATAGCAAACTCCAGTCAATCCGAGAATCGTTGGAGAAGCGCCGACATGATGGAATAGTGAAGCAACTCCGGCGGACCGAAGCTGCCCTATTTCGGCCAAGCTGAAATCGGCCATTTCAAGCCCTCCTCATGCCAAACCAAGCCCTCCCAACACTTCCTCAGCCTTTCCACGGCCGAATTAGGACCGAAAGGTAAGCCAATTCGGCTCCCCTTTATAATTTTCGATCGGTGCTAGAGAGAGAGTCGACCGAATTTCAATGATGAAATTCTAATCCAATTCCGCATCAATTGATACATTACTTGATTTTAGGATGAACCTCAGGACGAGACCTATCTGCCCAGATCGAAAGCTCAGACTGTCGTGCCTTCACCGGTGAGTAATCGAAGCTTTCTCTCTCTATAGTCTGTTTTTCGGCAAAGCTCCGTTTGAGCTCGTTCCGACGTTAAAATCTGCGATTCAAAGTTTCTTAGAATTGTATGAACATACAGGAACTCAATTTCAACTCCAATTTCAATAATTAGAAGTGTTTGATCAGTTAATTTGATGAAATCAAATTCGGTAGTGTTAAAGAGTTGAAATTGGGGAAAATTTTGGGGATTTTCAAAATTCAAAGGGGCCAAAATACAATTTTATGAAATTGAGGGTCAATTAGGCATGAAAATAATGTTGGAGGACCAATTGAGGAATTTTGGAAATTTTGGGGAAAAACTTACTATTTTTGTGAAAGAAGGGCAAAATGGTAATTTTGGAAAAATTGGGGAACCAAATTGGAAATTTGGAAAATTAAACCCCTTTTTGGTGAAATTGAATAAATTGAGGTGCCACGATAAATTTTAAAAGTTATGGGACTCAATTTGAGGAAAAACCGACATTAGGGACTTCAAGTTAAAGAGAAATAACTTTAGGGGCCTAATTGCAAATAACTAAAAGTTTGGGTTTTCTCATTTATTAATGAATGAAGGTTGTTATGCCGAGTAATAATGAACAAGGTTGTTCATATCGTGTAGGAACGTTAAATACCGGGAACGCGAGCAAGGACAAGCTCGTGTGAATACAAAGAACCAGTCTAGTGGAATTCATGGCATTAACGGGTGAGTGGGTTTACTAACATCATACCCGGTTGGGGATGATAAGTGCCTCGATATAAAAATCCACTGTTTGGTGGTATTTTAATAATCACTACATAGAGAAAGTGATGTGAAAGTTATGCGGAAAAACTACTTACGGGTTGTAAGTAGATCATACCCGGTTGGTCGGTTGGTATGATGAGACTTCCTCGAAGGAAGTTGAAAACCCGTTCATCGGTTATGAACGGAGATGTCCTTATACCGGTCGGTATGATGGACAGTAAAAACCTATTTTTATCGGAAGTGCTCTCCCCTGACTGTGTGCCAATGCTTAAACAATTTGGGAGACCTTCTCGATGGGAGCTCGAATAGCTCTAATAAGCCGAGGGCCTCGATTTTGGAACTTGGGGGCTAAATGTCCGATTTTTTAAAATCTCGTACAGTGGGCCCAAGGCTAGTTGGCACGAGCAGGAGCTCGTAAATGAACATGATATATGTGCCATAATACTTAATAAGTGAATTGTTTGGCCATGGTACCAAGATAGGACCGACATACTCAGTCAACTAGCGGCAGTACGACATGACAGGTCGATAGACTAGTCAAGACAAACAGCTGCGGGTTGAGTTGAGAGTCGGGGCCGTTGGACTAGTGGTACCACAGATTACATGGCAATATGAGAAAACATTGTTTGTGCATGCACTGTGAGTATGGGATCATCAAGACGCCCATGAGGGGTAGTGATGCGTCCTAAGGGCACTGGACGACCTGGGGGCTATAAGGGCAGTTCGTCGTTACAGGTGTCTGTGCGAAATCTGGAGTAGCATGAAGCGCATGAGACTGGGGTGGGGACAGGATGAGGTCTCTATCCTCATACGGACATGAAGAAGTGATTTCAGGATTATGGGTAGGATGTCACGTACATCCACTCATTCCCAGGGTAGAAGTGGTCGTACTTCTATCCGGGTGGCAGGAAAAGTCGCTCCGAAGCCACTAGCGGGTTCGGTAGTGATATTGACTTGTGAATGTGTGTAACCTTCATGATGAAGGATGTGTGTTGGGTGATGACACACCGTGGTAACAAAGAAATAATGGAAAAATCCAAATTTTTAAATGATGGGATTTTTGTAAACAAAGGAGTCTGGCACATTCCATATAAATGTTTTTCTTAAAAGTCAAAAGTTTTTAAAAACCCATTCACTGATTAGTCGTACTCACCCCTCCTTTATATCCCTTTCAGGAAATCCCGGAAAGCCTCCCCTTAAAGATCGTCAACTAAGATGCATGTAAAACAGGTATGTAAAGTTTTAAATTTCATACAGTTTTGATTATGCTATTCCAGGAAAAAGATGCAAGTTAAAGGACGCCTTACTCTTTACGGTTTACGATAAGGGGAAACCCTTTAATAAACTGGGAGAGTGGCGGGTTGATCATGGGGATCCAACCAAACCGGGTCGGGTGTGATACCTCGGTTTATGAACTTATGGGGTTTATGACCTAGTTTTGAAAAATCATAAAGTAGGCCCAAGGCCAGTGGGCACGTGCTGGAGGTCATAGAAAAATATGATTAAAGAGGTATGAAAACTTTCATAATTGGCTAATTGTGTGAATCGTCATTTTGCCGAATCCGGACCGACAAACTCGATGGACTAGAAACTATTGAGTCGATGCCGAGTCAATGAAACTGTTGGGCTAGCAGTTATGGAGCCAAAGCCGAGAGTTAGGGTTGTTGGGTCAGTAGTACCAAAGATAATGGATTAAAAGCCTAAGACTTTTATTTGTGCATGTACTGTGATACGGAACCATTGAGACGCCCAATTGGGGTAGTGTTGGTTCTAAGGGCTACTAAACGACAATGATACAATAAGGGCAATTTTATCATCCAGTGAGTCACAAAGCTTAGAGTAGCTTCCTACGCACTGAAATCGAGGCTAGGTCAGGAGAGGTCTCATTCCACATAGCGAACATGAAGTATATTTGGGTCTGAGGGTCAGACGGTTGATGTCCACTCAAATTCCAAGTAGAAATCGAAGACTTCTATCGGGTGTATGGTAAAGATGTGCTGATCCACAAGTGGGTGCAGTCATCATAACTGCATCTCACGAATGCTTGAACCCTTTATGATAAAGGGCATATGATTGTTTGCTAAACATATCCCAAGCAAGGGAAAGTGTTAAAAAGGGCTAAACTCACATACCGTGAACTAATATGACGATATGAAAGTTGTTTTTGAAAACTCACCCTAACACCCACTCACTAAGTTGTAGAAACTCATTCACTCCCTTTAAATCTTTTTGGAATAGAGACAACCCTTAAATAATCTTGTTGCCAAGTATTTAATTTAGGTATTTAAAATTTTTAAGTTATTAGTTTTGTATAATGTTATTCGAAACAGTGATAAAAGATACGCTTAACTCCTTTGGTTTTGAAAATGATAACTATTCCTAGACCAATAGGAGCAATGGGTTGGTGTTACCTTGGTGAAGGTATCTGCCTCTATAATGTTGGAGAGATTGGCAAGAGGTTCATGGTTTCTCGGCCAAGAGTTTCGAGCTTGGGCATGACAATATATATGGGGCCCAAGTTGCCCATGATTGTGCATGCTTGAATACTCATTATGTGTGGGTGAGGGATCGTGAGACGGACATAAACCCGAATATGTTGTAGATATGCTATTAACATTGCAACTTCAATTCACATAGGGAAACGACACAAAATTACACAGAAATCTTGAAAGTCAAAGAAATCAGAATGAAGATCACCCTCTATTTGGAGACTACAATTAAAGGTGAGTGAAGATGGATCAATGATCCTTGCATGGTTGGTAAACAAGCGATCGAGTGTTGAATTTGACTTGGAAGGGTTGTCTCTCATAAACTAATGTGCTACTTGAAGTTGACGCGTTGGGGGTATTCATACAAATTGCAACGAGCTTAAGAGAGTGGAGCTAGGAAACTCGGCTTATGTAGATGCTCACACAAGGTAGCGGACCCTACTCACGGAAAGACAAATAATGTGTTTCGTCTTAGACACATGAAGAACATTTATTTTGATGGAGGAATGTGGAAGGCTATTGTAAATGGGGTTACAACTAGGCTTGAGACAAGTGGGGTAAAATAGATTATTAATATGGTGAAAAAGAACCTAATTCAGTTATTGGAAAAAACCATAGATTGTATAGAGCTCCAAAGTGACGTGGGGAATTTAATCCGATAATATAAATACAATCTCTAACATTAACTAATTCAAGGGAGACACGACTAGTTATGTTGAAAAAATAGCCAAGATGAATGGCAAATATATTGAATTATATGGATGATACTAACTATTTGTAAAAAAAAAAATAGTTTAGTAGTAATTATTTTAAAATTGTTATTTTAATTCTAAATATTTGCAAAAAGTTAAAGTTATGTATCAAACTTTTTTTTTAAATCTCTCTAGCTGATATTGTGTTGCCAATGACATTCCAAACATATATTTATTATGATTTTTCTCCCACCAAACCGTTTGTTTTGACCATCTTGATTCTCCTAACCACATTTTTATATTCACATTTTGAGATATGTCCAAACTTCAACTAGAAATTCACTTTTTTTTTCATCTCTTGCTATAGTGCATGCCCCTTCGTTCTTTATTTTAACTATCCATGGTGGTGATCTTCTTCATTCTTTTCGTTCCCATCCTTCCCAATTTCCCCGCCAATATTAAGTTCAACAGAAAAAAAAAACGTCAGATTTACTTAAATATTAAAAAATAAAAAAATAATAATAATAAAAGTGAAAAACTCTATTTCTCTTGTACCCATTCTTTTACTCCGATCCTTTCTCCCTGCCTCTCTGCACTCCCATCTTCTTCTCGTCCTCTTTCTCTGCTCTTCGAGTTTCTCCGCATTTGTGTGTGATTCTGCATTCGGATTCAGGGGCATTTGGGCTTGGATATCATACATGGGGCAACAATCTCTGATCTATGGCTTCGTGGCCCGGGGCACGACCATCCTCGTCGAGTACACGGAGTTCACCGGAAATTTCACCTCGATTGCATCTCAGTGCCTCCAGAAGCTCCCTGCCACCGACAACAAATTCACCTACAATTGCGATGGGCACACATTCAACTACCTCGTCGAGAATGGCTTCAGTGTGTCTCCTTTTTTTTCATTCTCCGTTGAGATCGTCTACATAACGTCTCAGCGTCAGGCGATCTCATGGAATTCAGTTTTTTTATGATTATTATCATCCATCGTGTTGTATATATGCTCATTTACGTATGATCTGTCAATTTTTTGTCGTTTTGATATTGCTCGTTGTCATATATAGCCAGTCATGTGGCATTGAAATTTTGATTATCTACTAATTATGAGCCTCCCATAGTCCATTTTGTTTGAAGGATTTGACTGTATGTTAGATCCTTGTTTGCAGGTTTCTTCATTATTTGTTGTTTTCTTATTGGATGTGACTTCTTTCCATATTGCATATGAAGATGTGATACTTGTGTTGCATGCACGTTGTCTAGTAAATGTTAAATTCATGGAGCTGAGAATACAAATCAAGTGTTGCCTTAACATTAGGCTTTACAATAGTTATCTGCAAAAAAAAAACATAAAAGGAAATTTGTTTTGTAATTTAGAGGGTTATTGCACAAAGTTGAACATGTGCTGTGCATGATCTTGGTTACTAAGTCTATCTAGTTCACTGAATCTACTCCATATTTCTATCTTATTGTGTGATTATCTTTCCTTTAAACAATATTTTTGGATCAGTTACCTGATTAATTGCCTTAATTTATGTAGTTCCTTCTTTTTCGGTTCAGTTTGTATTATGTTTCTTTGTTCATACCTCTTACGCTCCCACCATGAGAAAATGGATGAGATGTGTGAGATTGCCAATGAGATTATATTATGTCAAATCTTTCAACTTGCATAGATTTTCATGCTTAATTTGTCTGCCTTACGTTGGAAATTGCAGCCTATTGCGTAGTTGCTATTGAGTCTGCTGGAAGACAACTTCCTATTGCTTTCTTGGAAAGGGTCAAGGATGATTTTAATAAAAGATATGGTGGAGGCAAGGCTTCAAGCGCTTCTGCCAATAGCCTAAACAAAGAGTTTCGGTATCTTCATTTCTTTATGACATCATTCATAGACATATGCTATCTTGCTCTCTGATTTGTTTCCAGGTCACTTCATTTTCAGTTTAATGTGCTTAACATTAATATATATTTTTAGATCCAAACTGAAAGACCATATGCAGTATTGTGTTGACCATCCTGAAGAGATCAACAAACTTGCCAAAGTGAAAGCTCAAGTTTCTGAAGTCAAGGGTGTCATGATGGAGAACATTGAAAAGGCAAGGATTTTTCGTTTTCCCCATATGTTCAACAAGCAAGATGGTGGTGCATCTTATTTGGATCATTTTTTTTTCTTTCAGGTTCTTGATCGAGGTGAGAAGATCGAGCTTCTTGTTGATAAAACTGAGAACCTTCGCTCTCAGGTTGGTTGGTACAGAGAGTGTCCTCTTTTTCAATGTTGTTGTTACATAGAGATGCTTATAGCATTCTTTAAATAAGATCCATTTATGGATTTTATTGTGGATTTATTGAATCACCCAACTCATGAGCACAATCCTCTTCATGATTCAATTATGTGCAGGCACAAGATTTCAGACAGCAGGGGACAAAAATGAAGAGAAAGATGTGGATCCAGAACATGAAGATCAAGTTGATTGTCTTCGGTATCATCATTGCGTTGATACTCATAGTCATTCTTTCTGTCTGCCATGGCTTCAAGTGCTTTTAATAACAAGCATCCAGTATTAGTCACCTCATCGTATTAATGTTTTCGTTTATTTCTGCTCCACTTTTTCACGCTGAAATCAGATAAATTATTAGTTATGTCATACGTCACATAAAATATACTTTATTTTCTATGTTGATTCTATCTTTCTTTTCTTCGTAGTCTTATTTAGGCCTTCTCACTTGAAACTTTGAGATGTTACTTTGGCTTATATAGAATGGATATTGATTTAATATCTTTATTATTGATTTTGTTTCTTTAGGTTATATGCTTACCAACCTACAACTGAAGTGCCTTTGTTCTTTCTTTGCTGTTCTAATATTATACTGTCATCTCTTTGATTTGCTTTGATAAGGCATCAAATTGGATCGGAAGAAGTAGATTATGTTTCAAATTTCAGTCCAAAAATTCATGCAACTTATCATTTTCTATCATCCTAAGTCAAAACTATTTTGGGTTGAGCTATATTAGGGTTTATTATGGATTCTACTGGTATGCCAAAAAAGGAGAAAATACGTATCCTTACTAATATAGGATACATGTCATATGTGGAATGTCGTGATACTTAGTACAACACAAAAAGTTTAGAACCTTGAGATGGGGAAATATATGTGAGTAGTCGTAAATGAACCAATATTATATGGCATATAAATTAATATTTGGGAGATAAATGGCAATTTGTCAAAAATTGCTTATAATTAGAAAATAAATATATGAATATTAAATAATATAATTTTATATTAGATAAAATAAAAATTATTATTAACTTATAATATTATAAATGATAAATTCCTTACTAGCGATCATTTTTTAAAAAATATGTATTTGACCAGCATACTATAAATTTTATTATACTTCATGAACTATTAAGTATTTAATTCGTGATATATTTATAAATAGTAAATAAAATATAAAAATATTTGAAAATTGTCTAAAATTAAGTAAAATATTAAATTATTTTAATTTATGATTTTAAAAATATTCAACTATTTATTATTTATAATTTTTAATTAGATATAAAATTTAAATATATATAATATTATGCCCACACAATACATTATAGAAGAGAAATTTCCCAACTTTTTGCTAAGTATCGCAGTTAGATTGTGGTATCTCCTTTGTACATGTGGCAATCAACTAATTTGGTTGAAGTGGAAAATTTTAGTTCTTATTTGAAAAATTACTTTTTTGTGACCAAGATTTAAAATTTAATTTTAATAAAGAAATTATATCATAATGTACTAATAATTTGTGGTGGGAAGATACCTTCAAACACGAAAAAAAAAAGATGTCATCTAATATAGGAGTCCACAGCTCAATAAATTGTATTAATATGATTAGTGAAATAAAAATAAAATTTCAAAAATAGTAATTAATAGTACATGTAAATAATTCCACAAAAATGTGTGTTTTGCATCAAATAAAATATTAAAATTATTTTGATACAAATTATTTAATAAAATAAACTAATTTAGTGATAGAAATAAAGGTTCTTTATCAAACTAAATAAGTATATTTTATGGAATATTTGATATCAAAAAATTTTTAATATAATATTGTTATTTTTTCAAATGTTTAATATCATTAATATAATTAATCAACATGTTTTTGAATAATTTCATATGAAATTGTCACTTTTTACAAATAATGGATATTATCATTATAATTGAGCCTATAAAAATTACTAAGCAAGAGCAATAATTATACTTAATAAAAAATGAAAATATCTATGATATCCAAAAATTTATGGTACTTTTCATATTTTCTTACAAATTTAATTTTTATTAAATTAATTATAAATTTTTATTAATATTTATCATTTACCATTATTACCATTAGTGGTTTGTATTAGTTGAAAAATCATTAATTTGAAAAAAAATAGGGAGATTTGAAAGGTTGAGAATCAACTCCAAACCACTCAAACCTTCTATTTACACTAAAATACAATCAATTCAATAATGGTATTTGGAGATATTGTATTATTTATTACTTAAATTATTTTAATATTATAATTTATTATTTATATTATTTTATTTATTTTTATATAATTTAAATAAATTTATAATTAATAATATTTTAAATTTATTATACAAAATATTTTTAATATAATTTAATTATATATAATATAGCTAATAAATTATTTAATTTAATTAAAAAAGTAAATTTATTTTTCTAATATTTTTATTAATAATATTTCACCTCATTTCACCATTACCCAAACCTGGAATTATTAAAAAATTTTAATATTTCCAAATTTATTAATTTACTTATACTACAAACACTTCATCTCTAAATTAATCTAAAACACTTAATCCAAATATATTATAAATATATAACTTACTAGATGACCGAAATTCCTAGCCGTTTTCCTCACAAACCTATTTACTTACTCATAGTAACCAAATTGAGGATGACCTTTCTCGGAATGTTAAATGAGAGGATGCAAGAATTTAGTCAATATTTTTTATTGCCAACACATTCTTGTCTTAGTACTTATTAGTTCAATTAATTTAACTAATATTTATGATTTAAAGACAGTATTCATATCATATAGATATTTTATTATTATAATGCTATAATATTTAGATATTACTAGTAAAAATATATATATATATATATATTGTAATTCTACTTGCATAGGTAATACTTTTGGCCAAAAAAAGAAAACTATTCATAGCTCTTACTATACCTCACAACAACAATAATCCTCACCTATAAGCATGATCAATGTAAAATTTTGTGGGTTATGTTCAACTTGGAAATTTAAATATAAAATATTTAAAAAATTAAATATATGATTTATATATTTTAAGAAATTTTTAAATATATAATTTAGATATTTTTGGAAATTTAAAAATATTTTACTGATAAATTAAAGAAAAATTAGAAGCATTAGTAAGATAGATTATATTATGGATGATAATGGGCTCTACATAGGATATATACATCATAATATTCATACCCACCACCAACAGTCAATAAATCGTAAATCTATCTTTGCACATAACATAAGTTTGATTACATGTGATCAATCATCATCTACATCAAATTCTCCTACTAGAAAAGAGTGTTTCATTAGGATACAATATACTACTCGAATAATTTCATGCATGCAATTTGCACAACTAGAATATAATGAATTTGATCACTCAAAATTTTATGTAGTTTCGTTTGAAAGTGATTCCAATACAAGTATATGATATCAACTATATTTACTGTGATTCTATGATAATATTCTAATAGTTTCTTACGTTCGATTCCACGGCCTGTGCCTCCCCTTCATTAAATATTAGCAAAACTAGATATGTGCTAGTCGTGGTAGTGGACCTGTTCGGATCAGGGTGGAGGTGAATCTCAACAAACCCGATGATTGGTCACCCAAATTTTATTTGGTTGTGTCCGATCGTACTCGAAAACTCAAATTTCATTCGATTGGATCCGATTTGTATTGAACATAGGTAATTTAATCGTTTGGATTTGATTAGACTTAGATACCTAAAACTCAAATTGAAACCTTATTTGATTCGGCTCTCATACACTCAAAACATGATTTGAGTCGAGTCGAGAACTCGGAGCCCAATCGAACCACAATTTGAGTCGGGTTGGGCAATTGAAGTCCAATCGAACCATCTGACTGAAAAAATTTAATTTTGCAGTCGAGCAAATTTTCAACTTATAAACGAAAAATTTTAAAAATAGATAAAATATCTGAATACCTTTTAATGACAAATAACCATAAAAACTTATTATACTAATCAAGAAAATGAACATAATAAACATCATCTGTTTGAGATGTAAGAAGAGTATGTATATTCTTCATCTTATATCTATGATACAAAATAGTAGCAAGTCCTAAAATAATATTTATATTCATCTAGTACTTCTCAAAATTTATTAAATATGTATTTGTATGAATAATTGATAAATATGTATTTGCAATTTGATATATTTACGAGAGAAGATATTAATGATTGTATAAAATAATCCCAATGCTTGAGAAATTTTATTAGCTAATTTCTAATCAAGTTCACTTAGAAAAAAATTATACACAAAAATAAATAGTTTCACTCCTTTATATTGTAAAGGTACACTCAACATTAAGTATGTTGAATTACAATGAGTTTTGCAATCTAAGAAAGACTTCTTATAGAATGTGAAGTTTTTGAGTTTCTCTTCAAACCACTCTCACTTCTTAAGTGTTGTACTCCAATATGAAATATTTGTGTGAATATTTTCAATACTACCTTTAATAATATCCATTCCTACTTTCATAATTAAGTTAAGAGTATGTTTACATCATCACATATGTAATGTACTCCCAATAGAACTAAGTGTCTTAAACTTATTCACTATCAAATTCATTATAAAATCATTTTTTGAACAATTATACATTTTAATAGTGTATAATTTTTAATTTATATTATCATGCCCTGATCCAGTTCCCAGGTTAGATTATGATCAACGTGCTATACCACTTCTTGTCACGCCCCAACCCGATTCTCCGGGTTGGATTCTCATAACAATTGCCACGTCCTCTTAGTGCTATGATAGTGGGTACCTCAATACAGTAAAACTAACAAGCCGAAATGCTTTTAAATTAAGTACATCATACAAAAATTCACTTAGAACTAAAACTTTTAGAAAAATATCTTTCAACTTGCATAACAGATAAATAAAACAAGTTACGGGATATGAGTAGCTACCTTGGACCACCTGTTAGTAACCCAAGTTCCTTATCTTAAGTTTCTTTCTCTACAAGGATCTTCTTCCCTTGCGCTCCACTCCTTCGTATGCCCCTAAAATGTGTTAGGAGGAGGGGGTGATTAATGCTTAGTGAGTGCAAAAGACTCTCATTAGGTTGTTCACAACCTCAATGTTTCCACAACTAAAAATAAATTATATAAAGTTTGTCATTTCATTTTCTATGGTAGTTCATCACTAAACCTACCATTCAAGCATTAGTATAAGTTATTGATCTATTCTATGTACAAAATATTGGACGAAAACTATCACCTAAATAAACTAACCGATTGACATCTATTGACACACACTCGATATTGTACTAGCTTATTCCCTTAGCACAATCACCCATATTCATATTGGAAACCCAATTTAAATTTGTTGGATGGGAGCTATCACCCGAACCAGCTATTCTAGTGATATCTATTGATTTAGGAACGTTTGATGAGAACTATCATCCATACCAATCCACCTTTGTAAAAACAACAATGTATGGAGGATGTCACGCTAAGTGGCCCTCCCCCTATTAATATCATTATAAACTTGACCCTGAAGGTAATAAACAACACATAAGTATTATTTTCTTGTAAAATATCAGGTCATGGACATTATTTCAAAAATACATACTTTATGTTTTTTTTTTCTAAATGTTGTGTTTGAGATAATTTATAAACATTGAGCCTTTGCCCCTTTTATAAACATTGGGTCATAACACTTTTATAAACAATGGTTCTAGCCCTTTCATAAACAATAGTTCTTAGTCCCTTTCATAAACAACGAGTCTTAGCCCCCTTTCATAAACAATGAGTTGTAGACCCTTTTATAGATAGTAGGTCTTTGCCCTTTTCATAAATATCAAGTCTTAGCTCGTTTCATAAACAATGAATCTTAGCCCCTTTCATAAATAGCGAGTCTTAGCCCCTTTCATAAACAACAGTTTTTAGCCCATTTCATAAACAACAAGTCTTAGACTTTCCATACTTGAACGTTGGGCCTTAACCTCTTTATTCCTCACTTTTTTTAAAGAGTTGAGTATCACCCATTTTTAAATACTCAGGTTTACACCCGTCTTTTTCTAAAATCATTGGGTCATGGCTTGTTTCTCAAATGGACTATGATATCTCCCATCTTTTAATAAAAACTTGCGTATAGATTTTTTTGTAGATTTCTCAAAAGCTTTTCCAAAGCATACCAACAATTTTCATAAAATTGTAAGTATTGACAACAATGGTCCAATTGTATAAGAAATCGGAAATCCCACTCACCATTGTAGTTGAGACATATTTGTCCTAGCAATTTCTCCTTTATCTTGAGAGACACAATTCTAGTATAATTTGATGCCAAATTCCCCTTTACAATTAAAATCATACATTTAGAGTCAGTTTTGAACTTTACTATGTATTTGTACACTACCCCATAATTGTTCCCAAAATTACGACTTTGCTCCCTATGTTTAGTTCACTCAATTCCAATGTATTGACAAACTCATTTTGACTAACCCCCATCAATTAATTCCTTTTACTTATCTATGTTTACACCCATATTTAGTCATATTTTTTAAAATTCCCAAAAGTCTCTAAGTTTCCTACTTAGATACTTAACTTTTCCAAAGTTTGCATTTTCGTCCTTAAGAAGGGCAAAAATATCATTTTTCCCCTATGCATCCAAGCTATCCCATTTGGGACCCTAAGCTTCTCAAGTCTTTCCCTTAGGTTCCTGGACTCCCATTAGTCCCATTTGGGTCCTCAAGTCCCTAGCAACTTTCTCTTTGGTCCCAAAATTCCCCTTATTTACCATTTGACCACTAAACATTTCCAAAGTTTTTATTTGGGTCCCTAGCCTCTTTCAAGCTACCTCTTCGAGTCCCTAAACTTTTTAAACTACTTTTCTAGCCCCTAGACTTCCATAGTGTCTCATTTGTGCTCTCATTTTTCTAAAATGATACTTTGGCCCTCAAACATTTTAAAATTTGCATTTTACTCCCCAACTTTCTTCTCTTTAAAACACCTCCATAAACTCTCCAAAATCCTTTATTGGTCCCTCATCTTATTCCCCAGGTCGCCACAGTTAGTTTTTTATCAGCCTCGACTGGAATAATGTTGTTTTGGTAGTGATGAGGCCTTCACAGAAAAATTGACACACATTGGAAAAGTGTTGGGAACTCACTGAAGATGTTGGGTCGGTCGTCGACACGACCGTGGTTGGAGAGCTGACTCCTTTATATGTTCATGGCCTCTTAAATCACCCCAAGTGATAGTATGAGCATCTTAAAAAATTGATTTACAGAGCATCCTTAAGATAGAGGCGCTACCAAAGCTCCAAAGAATTATCATGACCACGAGTCTTACCTTCAGGATGAATGGCTAGTGGTGTTGGATAAATGGGATTGAGAGGAGTTTCTAGAATTATTTTGAGGCATGGTTGGCCATTGGGGAAGTTGGGGTAAGGTCGGGAAGGTATTACTATATTTTTGGTTGAGGGAGGATTATTACTATTTGATCACACTAGCGCCAGTAGAGAGCATGTCAACGTCGAGGAGATGTGCAATTTGAAAGCTGACTTCAACGCGATTCTAATTCCACCAGAATGATCAAGTTTAGTAGTGAGAAATAAAAGTTATTAGCTTTGGTATGGAGGTCACCATAAATCCGTGGATTCTCACTTCTAGAGAGAATTTGAACCATCGACCATCGAGAGCGGGGCCAAGCTTTATATGGCTAACTCGGGGTCCAACAATCTATCACCCCATGTGTATAACTATCAGATAGGACCCCATATAGCCCACTTTTCATTTAAATCTCCTTGGGTAAATGATTCCATAAATCATGCTAAAAACAGGTTATTTCTGTGTTCTGGGTTGGTCAATCGGGTTTAAGTCGAGCAATGGAGATGATCATTCGCATGCATGCGCACACATGGGTGTGTTGTGCATGTGACATGTACATGCTCCCAACGTAATATGCCACTCGGTTCCATTGTAGCAAAAAGTTTCTGATGAATATATCAGTTGATTTGACATATTTTGACCTTTTATTGGTCGGTTTAGCTCCAATTCGACCGATTCTTGGCACAATTTATTTTTTAAAAATTTCTAAATCTAATTTTCTATAAATTAAGCTCAAGAACATCTATTTTATGAAATTTATAATCCCTTCTAAATTTTATCAAGGGGTTTTACTATTTTGAGTCAATTCGATCAATTTTTTGTCAAGTTTTAGCTGGTTCACCTCCAATTCGACCGCTTATTGGTTCAATTATTTTTTTGAAAATCTTGTCCAAATCCATATTGATTGGACTCAATAATCACTATTTTCCAATATATATATATATATATATATATAACCCCTCTTAACAATCGAGGATTTTATGACCCAAGCCAGTTTGATCCTAAATCAAGTTGGTTTTTAACCGGACTTTTCCTAATCCTTGATGTCCAATCGAGGTGGAGGGTTCTTGGAGGGAATTTCATTGATCTTTCCATTATCTTAATATATGATTAGAACTGATTTCCAATCCGATTTGGTTCCAATTTTTTGTATTCGTGTTTTCATTCCCGATTTTACATCGGTTTTTGGTCCAATTGGTTTTAAATCTTGGTTTAAAAAATTTCGGTGTTAAATTTCTAATTCTATAATAGTGAGACACTTCACCACCATAATATCAACAAGATACAAGGCTCATAATATAAATCACATCCATTTTTAGTCAAAATTTAAACTTCTCATAAATATAATCTATAACTTTACAAAACATTGAAAACTCCAGGGAAAGCATGCATTATTGTATGGAAAACCTTTGTTTATTCTCTTTGAGTATGTCTTCCTTAATCTCATTCTCCCTTGGAGATGCAATACAACCCTCAAGATCTTCTCCACTTCTTACTTTCTTATATTTTTCCTAAAATGTGTTGGGGGAGGGGGTGGGCAACACTTATTAAATGCGATGATTGATCATAGGGTTGTTCATGGCCTCAATGTCATTTTCACTAAAATGGCTAATATAAAGTTTATAAATGTTTCATTTTTATTTTTAAAACTAATTTAAAGAATAAAATTGTCAACTATGGGGTATTTATTTAAGATGACATCCACTAATATTTTTCAAGTTAAAAGTTTATTTTTTTAAGGTTTGGCATTATTTGGCATCATCATCAAACCCTAATTCCATATCGCACATAAGAATGATGCAACACATGTCAACAAATAAACAAATAACATGGCTCCACCATGTCTCCAAAGGTCACTCAATCAACCATTTAAGTTCAATGAGGCGTATGTGTATTGCCGGTATGCACTCACTCGACTCTATACAAGTACTATACCCCACAACCGTGATCTATGAGGGTATATGCATGATGTGCACTCACTCGCCTCTACACAAGAATCACCCCTTATAATAATGTTATATGCAATTCCAATCAAACATTAGCATGCCATGACATACTCCATCATCTCTGAGCCATAAGTATGCACGAATGCTCGTAATATGTCTCTCGTGCATCTTGAGTGATCTAAAAGCTAAAATCAATCCCCTTATTCCACCACTTTCAGTCTAACCTTAGAACCAACACAATCTCTCATAATAGATGTCCTATCGATCACCCACGTCATCATCCTGAGCAATAAGCACAATGTATATATATGTAAACCCCTTCTCTTAATATAAGAAAATTGGATGTGGAAACCAAAAAATTTTGAGTGAAAAATAAGGATATAAGTGAACCGGAACTGGTAAAGAAGAGTCCAAATAGGAAATTGGAAAATTTCAAGTGGTCAATAAAGACCTAAAAATCATGGAAAAGAACCGTGAAGTAAATTGGATGCAAAAATCAGAACAGTTCAGGGTGAACCAGACTTGAATCAGGCCAGTTCAAAGATTTATTTTTCTAAGTGGCTTAAAAACATCAATTTGGTAAATTGAAGTCACCATTAGATAGAATATGAATTTAGACAAATTTAGAAATATTTAGATTTTTGAAAACAGGTTGAATCGGGCATGAACTAATCGATTTTTTATTTTAGGTCATCATACCCAGTCTTAATGAACTGGTCAACGGACTGCCTGCCAGGTTAACGCCTAGTTAGCGGGTGCGACCAATTACCGAGCGATACATGGTGAAGCATGCCCACTCAGTAGCTCAATCAACACCTTGAAGCGCTGACCAATTAGAGAGTGACATGTGTACCTTGTCAACGGCCAAACAAGGAAAATCCATGTCATAAACGTTTGACTAATAGGAGAGAGGCATGTGTCCTCATTCAACGGTCAGTTGAGGTGAAGTCTTGTCACCAAGACTAGCCAATGAGGAACTGACATGTAGCAAAGATGCAACGTTAGCATCTGATAAGGTTGTTGGAGAAATGATCGATCAATCAGATGTTGACACGTGGCAAATCCACATCAGATTGCTCCAGCCAATCAAAGCCTAACACATGGCAGTGAAATAGTGCATCGGGAGGAATATTTGACTTATTTAAATTAGCCAATCAGAGGAAGCCACGTGCCATAGTCAAACAGCTAGTAAAGTTCGGTTAGTGGCCACATTGGAATGAGCGACCAATGGGAGGTTACCACATGGCCTATCAATGAGTCAAAGGATGACTTAGATGCTGAATGGGAAGCTGCATCATCAAAGCTAGTGCACCACGTGGTAGCTTGCACGTGCAAAGCTCACACATGTGCGCACATTGTCATTGTCAACCTCTAAAAGCTGGCAAAGAGAGGTTGGGCAAGCTGCTTGGTTTCCGACGACCCAAAATACCCTAGGATCTGACTGAGAACGGGTGAGATTAGGGCTGAGTCTCGAATGGCTAAGTAGCCCTATTAGTTATCGATCTCCCTATATAACGGGCTCTTCCCCATTCATTCTCCTCATCCCTTAAATGACTAAAGAAGACAAAGTGCTCCCTTTTTCGATGAAGAATGAACCACAACTCCCACGTGGGCCTTTTCCTCACCCTCCAACAATGAATTTAGGTTCCTTGGAACTAGGAAGAAGTTCTCTACCCCATAACAAACTTCCTTCAGCTTAAGGATCTCCAAAGTAGCACTTGGGGGCTCACACAGTATCGTTGCTCAGGCGGTCGTGAAGTAGAAAAATCCTTCGAGTTGAGTTCTGGTCACCTCCGACCTTTTGCAACCAGGCCGACCCTCCCACAACCCTCCTCAATTGACCATCGACCTCTTGGAATCTTTAAGGTAAGCCAATTCTGCCTCCTTTCGCTGGAATAGTAGAATTTCAGAACTTAGAACACGAAAACTTCTCTCATTGAATTCTCATTGTCTAGTCTACTAGAAGATGCGCAATTTGATCCTAGAAGAATCCATTGGATGGATACTAGTTGCCCCTACCCAGAGCTCTGACCACTGTCCCCTCGCTAGTAATAAAATGAAGCTCTCTCTCTAGAAAAACTTTATGGCGAATCTTCATTTGAGCTCAATTTTTGGTCAAATGAAGCCATTTAAAGGTCAGGATGCTCGTAGAAAGATGGGGGAAATGATTAGCAGCATATTAGGAGTGAATTAACAAGATTTAAACCCTCAATTTGATACTTCCAATAATATAGGTATGTGCCGAGAGACTTCTACCTATGACGCGAAAAGGCCCCAAGGCATCAAAAATCTGCCCATGACGAACAAGTCACGGGATACGAGTAAGTGGGATTTCTAGCATCATATCCATTACTTTCAAGTTAGAAAAACCATTTGTCTAGAAATAGTCTCCCCTAACTGCGTGAAACTACTCAAACATTTTGGGATCTAATTCCGATGAGAGCTAGAATTGCCCAAGTGGGCCCAAGGTTAATGGGAACGGGCTTAAACCTATAGACAAATAGAAAAATTTGGACCCTGTGGAAAAATTTACATAAATTATAAATGGTGTGACATAGCTACCAAGCCAAGGCCAAAATTATTGAACTCGTTCGACTAATAGCTATCGAGCTGAAGCCAGGTCGTCGAACTTGTTGGGCTTGTAGTTACTGAGGTGAAGCCAAGTCAACAAACTCATGGGGTTAGTAGCACCAAAGATAATGGTCATAATTAAAAAGACTCCTATTTGTGTATGCTGAGATACAAAATCATCGAGGCACCTAGTATGGGTTAGTGTTTGTCCTAAGGGCTGCTAGACGACCTAGGGTGTAAAACCCACCCTTTTGAGTTAAGGAAAACCAGGAAAAAAACCGGTCAAACCAAGTGAGGATTCAGAACCGGTTCACAAACCCGATTATTTATGAACGGGCAAGTTAGGAATTTACAACTCTCGGGTGATCTAAAAGGTTAATTAAACCTTGGAAAAGAAACTTAAGACAAATTAGAAAACAAAAACCAAAGTGGTTCAGGTGAACTAGATTCCATAAGAACTTTAAAGTTAAGCATGCTTGCTCGAGAGTAATCCGAAATTTCGGTCAAAAATTTGTAAATTTGTATGTACGCCTTAAATTAATATATATTTAATTATTGTAATTAATACCAATAATTTAATACCTAAATTAAATTATTGGAATTAATACAAATAATTTAATACCAAAATTTAATTATTGGAATTAATACCAAAATTTAATTTATTGGAATTAATACCGAAATTAAATTATTGGAATTAATACCAATAATTTATGGCAATATTAATACTAGTAATAAATCTTTCCCATTTAATACACGGGTTTTACGCCTATATAAAGAGGTCATCCCCATTTCATTCTCCTCACACTTGAACACTTCTCTCTCTCTCTACTACTCCATTTTCCGGTAAAGCTCGAACCAGAGCTTCGACTTGAACAAAGGTCGGGCTCTTTAGAACCGGGGAGAAGACAACTATCTGATAGCAAACTCCAGTCAATACGAGAATCATTGGGGAAGCGCCGACATGATGGAATAGTGAAGCAACTTCGGCGGATCGAAGCTGCTCTATTTTGGCCAAGTTGAAATCGGCCATTTCAAGCCCTCCTCAGGCCAAACCAAGCCCTCCCAACACTTACTCAGCCTTTCCACGGCCGAATTAGGACCGAAAGGTAAGCCAATTCGGCTCCCCTTTACAATTTTCGATCGGTGCTAGAGAGAGAATCGACCGAATTTCAATGACAAAATTCTAATCTAATTCCATATCAAATGATGCGATTCTTGATTCTAGGATGAACCTTAGGACGAGAGCTATTTGCCTAGATCGAAAGCTCGAACCGCCGTGCCTTCACCGGTGAGTAATCGAAGCTTTCTCTCTCTATAGTTCATTTTCCGGCGAAGCTCCGTTTGAGCTCATCCCGACATTAAAACTTGCGATTCACATTTCTAAAGAATCGTATGAACATGTAGAAACTCAATTTCAACTTCAATTTCAACAATTGGAAACGTTTGATGGGTCAACTTGATGAAATCAAATTCGGTTGTGTTAAGAAGTTGGAATTGGGGATTTTCAAAATTCAAAGGACCAAAATGAAATTTTATTAAATTGAGGGTCAATTGGACATGAAAATAATGTTGGAGGACCAATTGAGGAATTTTGAAATTTTTGGGGCAAAATTTACCATTTTTGTAAAGGAAGGGCAAAATGGTAATTTTGGAAAAGTTGGGGGACCAAATTCAAAAATTGGGAAATTAAACCCCTTTTTGTGAAATTGAATAAATTGAGGTCCTATGATAAATTTTAAAAGTTTCGGGATTCAGTTTGAGGAAAAACTGGCATTTGGGACTTAAAGTTAAAGAGAAATAACTTTAGGGACCTAATTGCAAATAAATGAAAGTTTGACTTTCTCATTTATTTGAAATGAATGAATGCGATTAGGCCGAAG
Source organism: Trapa bicornis (assembly GCA_030064425.1). Taxonomy (NCBI): domain Eukaryota; kingdom Viridiplantae; phylum Streptophyta; class Magnoliopsida; order Myrtales; family Lythraceae; genus Trapa; species Trapa bicornis. The sequence goes on along the minus strand of CM057761.1, from coordinate 6,868,156 downwards.
GATAATGAACCAAGATGTTCATATCGTGTAAGAACACGAAGTATCAGGAATGCCAACAAGGAAAAGCTCGCGTGAATACCAAGAATTGGTCTAGTGGAATTCACGACATTAACGGATGAGTGGGTTTACTAACATCATACTCGGTTGGGATGATGAACACAACTTAAAATTTAAAAACCACTTACCAGTTGTGAGTGGGATTATTTATCATACCCGATTGGGGATGATAAGTGCCTCGGTATAAAAACCTACTGTTTAGTGGTATTTTAATCATCACAACTTAGAGGAAGTGATGTGAAAATTTTTCGGAAAAACTACTTACCAATTGTAAGTAGTTCATACCCGGTTGGTATGATGAGACTTCCTCGAATGAAGTTGAAAACCCGTTCATCGGTTATGAACGGAGATGTCCTTATACCGGTTGATATAATGGACAGTGAAAAACTATTTTGTCGGAAGTGTTCTCCCCTGACTGTGTGCCAATGCTTAAACTATTTGGGAGACCTTCTCGATGGGAGCTCGAATAGCTCTGATAGGCCGGGGGCCTCGGTTTTGGAACTTGGGGGCTAAATGCCCAATTTTGAAAATCTTGTACAGTGGGCCCAAGGCCAGTTGGCACGAGCAGGAGCTCGTAAATGAATATGATATATGTGCCATAAAACTTAATAAATGAATTGTTTGGGCATGGTACCAAGATAGGACCGACATGCTCAGTCAACTAGCGGCAGTGCGACATGACAGGTCGACGGACCAGTCAAGACAAACAACTGCGGGTTGAGTTGAGAGTCAGGGCTGTTGGACTAGTGGCACCACAGATTACATGGCAATATGAGAAAACATTGTTTGTACATGCACTGTGAGTACGGGATCATCAAGACGCCTATGAGGGGTAGTGATGCGTCCTAAGGGCACTAGACAACCTAGTGGCTATAAGGGCAGTTCGTCGTTCTGGGTGTCTGTGCGAAATCTGGAGTAGCACCAAGCGCATGAGACCGGGGTGGGGACAGGATGAGGTCTCTATCCTCATACGGACACGAAGAAGTGATTTCGGGATTGTGGGTCGGATGTCACGTACATCCACTCATTCCCAGGGTAGAAGTGGTCGTACTTCTATCCGGGTGGCAGGAAAAGTCGCTCCGAAGCCACTAGCGGGTTCGGTAGTGATATTGACTTGTGAATGTGTGTAACCTTCATGATGAAGGATGTGTGTTGGGTGATGACACACTGTGGTAACTAAGAAATAATGGAAAAACCCGAATTTTTAAATGAAGGGATTTTTTAAAACAAAGGAGTTTGGCACACTCCATATAAATGTCTTTCTTAAAAGTCAAAAGCTTTTAAAAACCCATTCATTGAGTAGTCGTACTCACCCCCTCCCTTATATCCCTTTCAGGAAATCCCGGAAAGCCTCCCCTTAAAGACTGTCAACTAAGATGCATGTAAGACAGGTATGTAAAGTTTTAAATTTCATGCAGTTTTGATTATGCTATTCCAGGAAAAAGGTGCAAGTTAAAGGACGCCTTACTCTTTACGGTTTACAATAATGAAATTGATTTTGTGATTTCACCATGGTATCAAGTCAGGATCGACAATGTTCAATGGACTAGCGGCAGTGTGTTAGGGTCACGTCGACGGACCGGTCTAGACAAATAGTTGCAGGTCGGGTTAAGCGTTGGAGTCGTTGGACCACTAGCACTAATGATAACGACAATATGTGAAAAACTTTGTTTGTGCATGCACTATGGTACAGGACCATCAAGATGCCTTAGGGGGCAGTGATGGGTCTCAAGGGCTATTGGACGACATGGGGGACGATAAGGGTAGTTTTTCATGTCAATCAATCATGAAGCTCTCGGAGCTTCTTGTGCATGAGACCGGTGTGGGTCGGGATGAGTTATCAGCCCTCATACAGACATGAAGTGCCATTCAGGTTTGAGGGTCGGGCATTTGGGACTTCCACTTAGACCCATGGTAGAAGTGGATGAGCTTCTATCTTGGTGGATGGTAAAGATGCTCCGATCCACAAGTGGGTGCAGTGGATGGGTCGCACCTATGAATGTGTGTACCCATCTTGATGAAGGGTGTGTGTTTGTTTGCTAAACGTCTCTTGATGCAAGGGAATGGACTAAGAGAGCTAAACACACCTAATACGGGAATGGAAAAGTGAATTACAGGGTTTTGGCTATATTTTTCTCGGAGAGCTATGGTAAGTACTACCTATGGTAATAGGATCATTTCATGCTTCCTCCTGGGTGAGGTTTTATACTCTAGTGGGTATCCGCGACGTAGTGGCTATGTCATGTTCTCGGTCTAGTGCCCTTGGGTTCCCTTGAGGTGGTTGTTGGATACTTCGTTGTGTATTACCTCGAAGGGCTGGAAAGCTCTTTGCAAAGTATCTAAGCTGTCCGCATTCGAAGCATGCTTGACACGACCCTTCATGATTTTTCCGGCACCTAGGGCAATAGTGGTTTCTCCTATGTGGGGTTGTACTTGCCTCCCTTTGGGCATGATAATCATCATTTCTCCTAAAGGGCCCCATTTTTGTCCCCCATCTTTGCCCACTAGGCTCCATTTGACTTCTCTGGCTATTTTGTCCTCCTTTCATTTAGCCGGCTTGCTCTATCGAGCAGTGTCTTGTTTGTACCAGATGCTCACACTCATGGGCCATCCTAATGATGGAAACCAAATCTGTGAGGTGTCCTAATACTCCCATTCAGTCTCATATGTCCATGTTGAGACCGTCCACAAACCGTTGGCAGATATCTACTGGTCTGACTAAATTTGGAGCAAAAGGTCTTATCTCATTAAATCTGGTATCATACTCCGAGATGGTGTGGGATCCTTGTCGGAGTCGGGAGAATTCTTGTTTCTTCTCGTTGATCAGATGTGGAGCTAAGTATTCCTCTGAATACCTCTCCTTGAATTGCTCCCAGGTGGGTGTGGCGGCATGAAGCTTCTAACATTATCCCACCACCTCTTTGCACTAGCTTTCAGGATTAACTCTGTTAGGATTACCATATCTTCTGATGAAATCCTGACCATCCCCATGAGTTTCTTAATGTTGGCTAGCCAATCCATAGCAGCTCCAGCATCCTTCTCTCCTAGAAATGTCTTAAATCCTAGTTGTCAGAGAGTTTTAAAGTATTTGGGGATGTCAACTGGAGGAGGAACATTAATAGGAGGGGGATGAGATTGTACTTCCTTGGGCTCAGCTCGAGAGTTGGTGTCCTAGTTAGGCCGTCCAAATACTCGAGTGAATTCCTCATACAATCTCTGGTGTTCTGAGCTTAGTCCAGGTTGAGCTATCTGGGTTTCTCGGGGAATTATTACAAGAAGGGGTTGTTGGGCAGTGTGAGGAACTATGTCTCATGTTCTCTTGGTTCCTCTCTTGGGAGCCATCTAAAATTTTAAAATTTGTTTCTATTTGTTACTATTTTATATAATCTTGATAATGTGTTCGAGGAAACACGCTCTAATACCACTCAAGTTGTCACGCCCTGACCTAGTTTGGTCGGATCCCCATGAACAACCCACCACTCTCCCAGTTTATTAAGGGTTTCTCCTTCTCTAAACCACAAGTAGTAAGGCGTCATTTTCACATGTATCCTTCTTGTAATAACATTAATAAAAAAAATAAATACATTAACCTTATATACCTGTCTTGCAGGTTCAACTTTAAGTGGGTTTTCCCTTGGTTACCTAAAAGGGGGGTAAAGGGAGTGGGTGAGTTCGACTCAGTGAATGGGTGTTGAGTGAAAGTTTTCACACAAAAAAATTTTAATCAAAGTGTGTGAGACTCCATATTTCATTTAAGAATGCTTTTCTTAAAGTTCCAATTTTCAAAACCTTTTTCCAAGGTTTACCAATTCATTTCCAAGAATTCTCAAATCTTTTCCAAGGTTTTCATAACCTCAATCCCATTTCCATATTAGGTGTGTTTCACAAACAACACACGCCCTTCATCAGGAAGGGTACACACATATTCGCGAGATGCAGTTACGCCAACTGCACCCACTTGTGGATTGGAGCTCTTTACCATCCACCCTGATAAAAGTCCCTAACTTTTACCCGAAGTCTAAGTGAACATCTCTGATGTTCAACCCTCATACACAAAATACTTTGTGTCAATATGAGGATGGAGACCTCATCCCCACCTCACCCCAGTCTCATGCGCATGAAGCTACGTCAAGCTTTCCTGAGTGCTCGCATGACAAACTGCCCTTATCTCCACCATGTTGTCTAGTAGCCCCTAGGACACATCACTACCACTCTTGGGCATCTTGATGGTACCAAACCTCAAGTGCATGCACAAACAATAGTTTTCCACAAAAGCCATTTATCTTTGGTGCCACTAGTCCAACGACCCCGACCCTCAACTCGACTTGCAGCTGTTTGTCTAGACCGGTCCATTGACCTCGTCCTGACGCACTGCCATTAGCCCATCAAGTATGTCGGTCCTGTCTTTGTATCATGACGCAATCACATAATTCATTCATTAAGAATTTTCATGGCTTAAACATCACGTCTGTTTACAAGCTCCTGCTTGTGCCAACTGGACTTGGGCTCACTATACGTGATTTTCCAAAAAACAGGCATTTAGCCCCACAAGTTCCAAAATTGAGGCCCCCAACCTATCTGAGCTATTCTAGCTCACGTCAAGAAGGTCTCCCAAAAGTTTTCAGCATTGGTACACAGTCAAGGGAGAACACTTCTGACAAAATAATCTTTCCACTCATAACACCAACCGGGTGTGATGTTAAAAATTAGACTTATAAGTGGTTTTTCATTTCCGAGGTGGTCATCATCCCAATCGGGTATGATGTAAATAAACTCACTCACCCATTAACCGTGACATGTTCATCCTCGGTTGATTTTCCCAAGTCGACGTGACCTTCTCTTGCTAGCATTCTGGTCCTTTGTGCTCCTACACGATTTGGATAAACTTAATACTTGGCATAACAACCTTCATTCCTCAGGTATGAACGACTAAACTTAAAATTTCCAGTTAATTGCACTTAGGTCCCTAAAGTTCATTTTCCTTGACTTTAGGTCCCTAATGCAAACTTTTCCCCAAATTGAGTCTCGAAACTTCCAAATTTTACTTTGGGTCCTCAATTTATAGAAAATTGTTTAAGGGGCTTAAGTTTTCCAAATTTCCAATTTGGTCCCTAACTTTTCAAAATTTACCATTTTGCCCCTACTTTACAAAAATGGCAATTTAACCCCAATAAATTCCAAAAATTAACCAATTGGTCCTCTAATATCCTTTCCATGGCCAATTAACCCTTAATTTTGGGAAATTGCAATTTGGTCCCTCAATTTTATGAAATCCCCAAAGTTCCCCCTTTCAAACTGGTCGAATTTGATTTCATCAAATTGACTATTCAATAGGGGTTAATTGCTCCAATTGAAGGTATGGTCGGTAACTACACATCCATATGATTCAATTGAGATTTGAACAGTGTCATTTGGGTTTGAATTGAGCTCAAAGGGAGTTTCGTCGGGAAACTAAACTTAGAGAGAGAAAGCTTCGAAAGATTACCGTCGGAGGTGCGGTGGTCCGAGCATTCGATTAGGTAGGTAGCTCTCATCTCGAGGTTCCTCCAAGCATCAAGAATTGCAAGAATCCATGTCGAATTGAGTGAGAATTTGGTCAGTGAAGTTTCACCATTTCTCTCTCTAACGTTGATCAGAAATTATAGAGGGGAGCCAAATTGGCTTACCTTTCAACTCTAATTCGGTCGTATGAGGGTTGTGGGAGTGTTGGAGAGCTTGGTTTGGCCTGAGGATGGCTCAATTTGGCAGTTTTCATCTTGGTTTGGTCTGCTTCACTATTTGATTATGTCAGCACTTCTCCGGCGATCCTCAGATCGAATGTAGGTCGCTATCAGGTAGCTATCTTCCCTGAGAGTCTAAAGAGCCCGACCTCGCTTTCTGAGGTTGAGAAAAATGCCTAAGTCGGAGCTCTAGTTCAAGCTTCACCTAAAAATTGAGCAGTAGAGAGAGAGAGAGTAGTTTTCAAATGTGAGGAGGATGAATGGGGAGTAGCTCTTTATATAGGGAGCTCGAGGACTCTCTGGTCATCCAATTGGCGCCTTTATGGTGATCATTCATGGCATGAAATACCCTGAATGGAGACTTTTCACCTTTGCCAGCACTGTTCATTTTTTTTTTGTGAGTGAACAGTGTTGTTATTTGAAGGAAGAATACGACATTGTTCCGAACCGGTACGAACAGGGTTAAATGCTTAAACTGGTCGATTCATGCCCGATTCGACCGAGTTTTTCAAAATTAAAAATTTATAAATTCATCTAAATTCATTCTCTACCCAATGGTGGATTCAATTTACCAATTTGAATATTTGAAGTCACCTAAAAAAATAAATTTAGAAACTGGTTCAATGGTGGTTCAAATTGATTCAATCCGGTTCAAGTCCAGTTCACCTAAACCGGTTTGGTTTTCTCTTCCAATTCATCCCAAAGCCATTTTCATGACTTTTATGACTCTTTAGGTCACTCGGGACATGTAAATTTCCCAATTTGCCCTATTTCTAATGGTTGGGGTTCGTGAATCATTTTGTTATCTCTCTTGGGTTGACTGGTTCTTTCCCTTATTTTCTTATCCTGAAGGGGTGGTGTTTACATTGTAAGTCCTTAATTTCTTCAATTATTGCCTCAATTCATCTCATCCAACTCCCCTCGATTGTCTTACACTTTGAATTTCCAAATTTGGTTGAGTTTTATGTCTTGTCGGAGATTTGTCAGAAAATTTATAGTAGAGAGAGAAAGCTTACATATCTTACCGGTAGAGGGGCAGTGGTTGGAGCTGTAGGTGGGGGCAGCTAGTGCTAGTCGAGCGGAACCAACCAAGATTGAATTCTGATGCAATTCGTCGTTGTCCTACGGGAATTTGAAGAGAGAAGTTTCAGGGGGTGCAGCTCTGAAACTCAAAAATTCCGACGAGGGGAGGTGAAATTGAGCTTACCGAGGGCTGAAGGGAGGTGGTAGATGGTCTTAGACGGTCAAAGATGGCCGATGTGGGTTGTAGAAGGGCCAAGAGAGTCGAGGTTGGGTCGGTCAAGAGCTCATTTTTTTGAGCTTCAACGTGACTTCACTATGCGATCCCTTTCACACTTCTCTATAGGTCTTGGTTCGTTCTAAAAGTGTCTGGAGCTCGAGTGTTCTTCCTTAGATCCAATGTCGTCATCCAAAGCTTTTTTGATGGAGATTTCACCTGTTGTCGGAGCTCTAGTTTGCTACTCACCAAACAATGCACTCTTCTTCTTCTTTGCTCAATTGTAGGATGATGAGAATGAATGGAGGGGTGCTCTTTATATAGGGAGCTTGGAAACTGCTCAAGCTACCCATCGGGGTAAGATTCGACCTTCGATATGGTTGTCAGCAACCTGACCGAAGAGTTATTTGAGTCACCGGAGACCCCAGCTTTTTCGACATCTCCCTCTCCTCTGTTCTCTCTATCAGCGTCTGAAGGTAGAAGACGATGATATGGCAGTCGTGCCATGTGATTCTTTGTGATTGGCCAGTTTTTCTAGGGTGGAGTGTCAGTTCAACTGTTGCAACAACCATTGACATGTTGACTAGACACATGGCAGCCTCTCCTTGGCTGCCCGTGTCTGCGTGGCATGTTGACGGGTCACTAGCTGGTGTTGACCGAACACGTGGCAGCCTCCCATTGGTTGCCCGTTTCTGCGTGGCTAATGATGGGGCGTCATTGATTGTTGACCAGTCTGGTTCGCTGACCGGTCAGACCGTTGAAATGTCTTGTCCAACCAGGTTCGTTGTCCCAAAATTCGAAAATGGGCAAGTTCGAACCCGATTCGACCGATTTTCTAAAACTTAAAATTTTCTAAATTCATTTTCTATTTAATGGTAGCCTTAATTTCCCAAATTGATATTTTTAATACACCTAGAAAAATGAATTTGTGAATCGGTTCACTATGCTTCATCCTGGTTCAGTTCGGTTCTATCTTCAATTCCACTTCCCGATTTTTTCTCATATTTTTTGTGAATTTTTGGTCCCTTGAGATTTTCCAATTTTCCATGTTAACCCTTCTTTACTATTTTCTATTGATTAAATTGTCTCAATTTTTTAACAATAGTGTCGGTTCTCTTCTAGGTTTCCTTGGTTCGAGGGTATGGGTTCCACAACTCTACCCTCCTTTTATGAGTTTTACCTCAAAACTCTGTTGTTTCTCGTTTCTCTTAAGAGGAATCCCTACACAATCCCCCACTTGGAGTACGAGTTGATATCCTACCATTTTGGGCCACTTTCTTTGCCTCGCTTCCTTGACTCGCTAGGAGTTAGTTAGTTTGACTCATCCCTTCACCCGTTGTTCTCAAGAATATAGATGTCAGACTCCTTATACAGGTTTTGGGTATCCCATGTTGATTCCTTCTATTCCATCTCTATATTGAGTCTCCTTGTCTCCCTCTGTCGGGTTTCTAGCCCCAGGTTGACCCCCTTGGCCTATTGTTTCTCATGCCTTCGTTCGTTCTTACGTTTGCTGGCATTCTCTAGCTAGTGAGGGATCCTTCTTTTTTCTTTCTCCTCTCTTCTCTCTTGGCCTAATGGTCATTATGCTTGTCGATCTGTAGTGATTGGACTTCTTTGGATTTACCCCTTTTTCAAGCTCTAGGTGGTGAGTCTTGGTGTTTATCTACAATTTCCTTCCAAATAAACTCTTATTTGAGTCATCCTTAAGGGACTTCTCCCCCCTTCTGCCATCCACCTTTCACGTGGAACTGGTGAGGGTTTCCGGAGGTTTCTTCACTTGTTTTGAGGTATGGTCTCAGGTTCTATCCTTAGGGAGTCAGGGGTGGGTCCTCCCTTGTCGGTCCTCTATGGCTCTATTTGGATCATTGTCCCATTGCAACTCATCCGACTACCCACACTTCACTTTAGGTTGTCATGCCTATGTGTCGATCTTGCTTTCCCTATTTTGTGCTCCTCTTCGTGTTTGGGGTCCATCCCTCTCTCGCGCTTTCCTTCTTGAGGGTTGACTTGCCCTTCCAATTCATTGTCCTCCTCGACTGTCGAGTCTCTCGATATAACTCCCTTATGTAACTACCTAATCTGACTTTATAGTCTCCATGCTCGCCTGCTCTTTCCTTTTTCCTTCCCCTCATCTCTGGTGTCGAGATGTTCCATACCTTCGTCATGTGCTTGCTTCTCAGTCCCTCAGTATAGGGTTACTATGTTGTCATTTCTTAGCTATCTTGGCTATTCCTTGTGAGGGTTCTATGGGGCGGTTAGGTCTTTTCTTGGTTTATCCCTAACTTGTCTTCTGTTTTTCTCGAGTTCCTGTCTCCAGGCTTTTCGTGTCGGGCCTTCCCCATGATGCCATTCTTGGTCTGCGTCCTTACTATCTATCTTGACATCCCCTTTTGGGGTCACCTTCCTCTTTCTTGATACAACTCCCTTTTGGGTCATTGATCCTATCTTAGGGTCCATGTTGGCTCGCTCATGATGCCTCATCCTAACTTATTCTGTAAGGTTTCCTCTTTTACCCTTTGGGGCTAGCCATGGATTACCCCATAAGGTCCTTCTTTCCTTTGACCTTTAGGGTTCTCCTCGAGGTCTCTTGTCACCCTAGTCTCGTTATGTGGGGTTCAGATATCGGAAGGGGATGGCTAGTCTATCCGAAGCTAGCTTCGGGTCTTGCTTACTCCCTTAGGGTTCCTTGGTACTCAAAGTGTCTTTATGTCCCCTTGTTGTAGTTCCATGGTTTCGAGTGCCGGTTAAGAAATTTGGGTTCTTCCTTTAAGAATATTTGAAATCCTTTATTTATTGGATCGGAAAACCCCGGTCAAGGTTTATTACAATCAAAATTTCTAGAATTAATTGCCTCTCTCCTACCCTCTCTAGTTAACCAACCTAGAGTTATACCTAGGTGGGTTGTGAGATTCTGCATCGGGTGTCTAGATGTGCCTCCCCGTCCTAGGTGGGCATTCTCCCCCATGGTATCTTCCGCAGCGATGGCACGAGTTCATGCTCGGTTCTTCTAACTCCATGGATGCTGATATGCTAGGGGCCCTCCTGACCTGCACGGGTGGTGCTATGTCTATCCCATATCGGTGTAAGACGGCAGCATCGTGAGTGCGTTGCGTGGGGCCTACAATACACACACTACTGTGGATCGGGGGAAGTTGGAGAAAAACCCTCACATAATTATCATATGCCTCCCAAAATTTTCTTTCAGACTCAGCTTGAATCTGAGCCAGGTCTAGTTCCCTAGGTGGGGATACTTCGTCCCCCATTGAGTAGGGGGTCCTATCTCAGGGTGCATCCCATGGAATGCACTCTTCTAGTGCCTCTACCCATTATTTCATAGCATGTATCCAGGGGATGTATTCTTTGGGAGCATTTCTGTTCATGTTTTCAGTAGGGGTTCTCAGGAATCAAGGATTAGGATGGGTAGGGGAAAACTTATCAGGAAAGTTATGCTATGATACCACTCAAGTTGTCATGACCCAACCCGGTTTGATCGGGGTTTGTGGTCAACCCGCCACCCTTTCCTGCATCATACGAGTATTCTTACCGAATGAGATAGGGAAGGTAAAGATGTGTTTATGTTCAAACCCTTACTTTAAGTTGGGATAGGAAACATACCTTGAGGGTCCAAGCGCATCCAAGAACTTTTTGTCTGGGTGCTAGCATAAAAAAGATGAGAGAAGGGGAATGAGTATAATTACTCATTAAGGGAATCTACAATAACATTTTATTTGGATTCATCTGTTATATCTTTAAATTTTTCCTTTGTCATTTTACACGCATTTCACATGTTCCACAACCGCCCTCCTATCATAGGAGGGATCACACATTCGTAGAATGGTCCTCGACCGTTCCACTTGTGGACGAGAGTGCCTTTTGTAAACCACGCCCTTTGGAGTTAAGGAATACTGGGAAAAGAAAGGGTCAAACCATGTGAGAAACACCGAACCAGTTCACAAACCTAATCATCAGAGAACAAGCAATTTGGGAAACTTACAACTCCCAAGTGACCCAAAGGGTTCATAAAACCTTAGAAAAGCACCTTAGGACAAATTGGGAGAGAAAACCAAACCGGTTTAGGAGAACCGGATTCGAGCTAGATTGAATCGATTTATGAATCGAGTCATTTCATGAACTAGAACCGATAGACAAAGGGAAAACCAGGAAATTTATGGATCCCGAGTGACCTCAAGAATCACAAAAGTCATGAAAAAGGACTTTAGGTTGAATTGGAGATGAAAACCAAACCAGTTCAGGTGAACCGGATCTGAATCGGATTGAACCAGTTTGGACCAGTTTAAACAACGATTGAACTGGTTGCTAAATTCATTTTTTTAGGTGGCTTAGAAAATTCAAAATGGAGAATTGAGGCCACTATTTGATAGATAATGAATTTAGATGTATTTATAAATTTTTAATTTTGAAAAACTCGGTCAAATCGGGCCTAAATTGGCTGGTTTAAGCTTTGAACCTGGTTCGAACCAGTCCGATCTGGTTCAGAACAGTGTCGTCTTCTTCCTTTAGTTGACAACACTATTCAGTCGCCGAAAAATCGAGCGGCACCGGTGAAGATGAAAAGTCTCCAGCCAAGGAGTTTCAGGAAATGAATGACTGCCATTAAGGCGCCAATCAGATGGCCAAGAAGTCCCCGAGCTTCCTATATAAAGAGCCCCTCTTCATTCATCCTCCTCACACCTGAAAACTCCACTCTCACCTAACCGCTCCATTTTTCAGTGAAGCTCAAACCAAAGCTCCGACTTGGGCATTTTTCTGAGCCAAAGAAGGCGTGGTTGGGTTCTTTGGATTTGAGGAGAACTCTCTACACGCCTCTAGTCTCCATTTACTCTAAGGGTCGTCGGAGAAACGCCGGCGTGATAGAACAGTGAAGCAGCTTCGATGGACCGAAGCTACCCTATTTTGGCCGAGCTAAAAATGGCCAATTTGAGCCCTCCTTAGGACAAACCAAGCCCTTCCAACACCTCCATAGCCCTCATACAACTGAATTAGAGAAGAAAGGTAAGCCAATTTGGCTCCCCTCTATAAATTTTGATCAGTGCTAGAGAGAACCGGCAAAACTTCAATAACTAAATTCTCCCTCAATTCGGCTTCAATTGATGTAATTCTTAATCCTAGGAGGAACCTTAGGATGAGAGTTATCTACCCATATGGAAAGCTCGGACCGCCACACCTCTGACGGTAAGCCTTCAAAGCTTTCTCTCTCAACGTCCAATTTTCTAGCAAAGCTCCATTTGAGCTCATTCCAGCATCAAATCTTGCAATTGAATCGTATGAAGATGTAGGAACTCTAATCTAACTTTAATTTCAACAATTAAACTCATTTGATCAGTCAATTTGATGAAATCAAATTCGACTGAGTTAGAAGGTTGAAATTGGGTGGGGGAATTGGGGAAAAATTGGGGATTTCGAAAATTCGAGGGACTAAAGTGTAATTTCATAAAATTAAGGGCCAATTGGGAATGATAATGATGTTGGATGACCAATTGGGAACTTTTTGGAATTTTTGGGGCAAAACTTACCATTTTTGTAAAGTAGGGACAAAATGGTAATTTTGGAAAAATTGGGGACCAAATTAGAAATTTGGGAAACTTGAACCCCATTATGTGATATTTTAATAAATTGAGGTACTAAGGTGAATTCTAGAATATCGGGACTCAATTTGGGGGAATATCGGTATTAGGGACCTAATATTAAAGAAAAATAACTTTACGGACCTAATTGCAAATAAATGAAAATTTTGGTTATTTCGTTCACTTGTGATGAATGAAGGCTATTAGGCCAAAGGATAGTGAACAAGGATGTTCTTATCGTGTAGGAACACGAAGTACCGGGAACGTTAGCTAAGACAAGTTCGTGTGAAGGCAACAAGCCGGTTAAGAGGAAATTCATTACACTATCGGGTGAGTGAGATTTTATATCATACCCAGTTGGGATTATAAGTACCTCGGAAATGAAAACCCACTACTAAGTGGTATTTTAATCATCACACCTTAGGGGAGTGATGTGGAAATTACACAGAAAAACTACTTACCGGTTGTAAGTAGATCATACCCAGTTGGTATGATGAAACTTCTTGTAAGGAAGTAGAAAACCTGCTTATCGGTTATAAGTAGAGGTGTCCTCATACCCGGTTGGTGTGATGTACGACTAAAAGTTTATTTTTTTCGAAAGTGCTCTCCCCTGCTGTGTGCCACTTCCTAAAATTTTTGGGAGACTTTCTTGACGGGAGCTCGAATAGCTCATATAGGTGGGAGGCCTCGGTTTTTGAACTTGGAGGCTAATATGCCCGATTCAGAAAATCTCGTACAGTGGGCCCTAGGCCAATTGGCACGAATAGGAGCTCGTAAACTAACATGAGTTTAAGCCACAAAAACTTACATGAATGAATTGTTTGGCCATGGTACCAAGATAGGACTAACATACTCGATGGACTAGCCGTAGTGCGACATGACAAGTCTACGAACCAATCAAGACAAATAGTTGCTCGTCGAGTTGAGCGTCGAGGCCATTGGACCAGTGGCACCACAAATTATATGGCTTATGTGGAAAATTATTGATTTGTGCATGCATTGAGTTACGGGACCTTCAAGATGCCCAAGAGGGGTAGTGATGTGTCCTAGGGCTATTAGACAAAATGGTGGAGATAAGGGCAGTTAGTCGTGCCAGCAGTCTTGGAAGCTTGATGTAGCTTCATGCGCATAAGGATAGGGTGGGGTCGGGATGAGGTCTTTGTCCTCATACGGACATGGAGTTTTATTTACGGGATTGAGTATTAGATGTCGTGTACATCCACTCATTCTCAGGGTAGAAGTGGATGTACTTCAATCTAGATGGCCGATAAAGTTGCTCCGACACCACAAGCGGGTATAGTGGATGGGCTGGCCTATGAATGTGTGTTCCCTTCATGATGAAGAGCGTGTGTTGGTTTATAAACACACCGGTTATGATTGAGTATTGAGTAATGGCTATGAAAATGAGATTTTAAGGATGAATTGTTTTAAAAAGAAATAAAGGAGTTTGGCACACTTTGATTCAAACATTTTTCTTAAAAGTCAAATTTTAAAAACTCATTCACTGAGTCATTGAACTCAACCCCTCCTTATATCCCTTTATAGGTAACCAAGGGAAACCTACCCAAGACCTCTTGTTAGTTACACCTACAAGACTGGTATGTAAAGTTAAAATTTTATGCAGTTTTAATTTATGTTATTCTAAGAAAGGTATAGGTTTAAAGGATGCCTTACTCCTACCAGGTTAAAGAAGGAGAAACTCTTAATAAACTGGGAGAGTGGCGGGTTGCTCACGGGGATCCGACCAAACCAGGTCGGAGCGTGACACCTTTACCGCCCACCCTAATAGAGGTGCACTACTTCTACCCGGTGTTTGAGTGGGCATCAATAATTCAACACTCAAACCTTAACCACTTCATCATGTCCCCATAGTAGGACGATACCTCATTTCCCCTACTGCCTTGATCTCAATGCGTAGGAAGCTTTACTGAGCTTCATGACCTACTCAACGACATACTGCCCTTATGCACCCCGAGTCGTCCAGTAGTCCTTGGGCTCCATCACCTCATTGCATCTAGGTCCATGATTCCCTTTTAATCTCTATTAAGCCCTTGGGGTTTCCATTTATTCTTCTTGGGTCCTTAACTCTTTTAATTTCACCAATTGGCCCTTAATTTACCAAAATTTCCCTTTAGTCTTTAAATTTCCAAAAATTGCAATTTGGTCCCCAATTTTTCAAAAATTCCAATTTGCCCCTATTTTGCCCAATTTGCCCTCAATTGGGTGAATTTAATGAAAACATCTTCAATTTCAAAAATTTGTCATTTGGTCCTTCAATTTTTCAAAAATTGCACAAAAGTCACCAAAATTCCCAAATTGAACTTCAGCTTCTTCCCCAGACACATGGCAGCCTCTCACATGGCATGCTGACGGGTCGCTAGTTGGCTGTTGGCCAGACACGTGTCAGCCTCCCATTGGTTGCCCGTGTCTGCATGGCTGCTGATGGGGCATCATTGACCATTGACTGATCTGGTCCACTGACTAGTTTTACTGTTGACTGTACAGTTCATTAATTGATCGAATCGTTGACCAGTACGGCCCGATCGGATTTGCTATCCCAAAATTCAAAAATCGGTCAGTTCAGACCCGATTCGACCGGTTTTCTAAAATTTTAAATTTTCTAAATTCATATAAATTCATTTTCTATCTAATGATGACTTCAATTTCCCAAATTGACATTTTGAAGCCACCTAGAAAAATGAATTTGTGAACTGGTTCACTATGGTTCATCCCGATTCAGGTCCGGTTCACCATGAACAGGTCCGGTTCTATCCTCAATTCCACTTCTCGATTCTTTCTCATAATTTTTTTGAATTTTTGGTCCCTTGGGATTTTCCAATTTCCCATGTTAAGCCTTCTTTACTATTTTCTATGGATTAAATTGGCTTAGTTTTTTGACAATAGTGTCAATTCTTTTCCCGATTTCCTTGGTTCGAGAGGACGGGTTACACAACTCTCCCCTCCTTTTAGGAGTTTTGTCCTCAAAACTCTGCCATTCCTCTTTTCTCTTAGGAGGAATCCCTGCACAGTCCCCCACTTAGGGTACGAGTCGATATCCTATTGTTTTGGGCCACTTCCTTTGCCTCCCTTCATTAACTCGATGTGACTTAGTCAGTTTGTCTTGACCCTTCACCCAATGTTCTCGAGAATATAGATGTCAGACTCTTTATACGAGTTTGGGGTATCCCATGTTGATTTGTTCTATTCCATCTCTATATTGAGCCTGCCTATCTCCCTTTATCATGTTTTGAGCCTTAGGTTGGCCCTCTTGACCTATTTGTTCTCATGCCTCCATCCGTTCTTACATTTGCTGGTGTTCTCCACCTAGCGAGCGATACTTCTTTTTTCTTGCTCCTCTCTTCTCTCATGGCCTAGGGGTCATTACGCTTGTCGATCTATAGTGGCTCGACTCCTTTGGATTTACCCCCTTTTTCTAGCTCTAGGTGGCGAGGCTTGGTGTTTAATTCTATGATTTACTTTCGGATAAACTCTTATTTGAGTCATCCTCGAGGGACTTCTCCCCCCTTTCGATGTCCACCTTTCATGTGGAACTGGTGAGGGTTTCAAAAGGTTTCTCCACTTGCTCCAAGGTATGGTCTCAAGTTCTATCCTCGGGGACTCAGGGGTGGGCCCTCCCATGTCAGTCCTCTATGGCTCTATTTGGATAATCATCCCATTACAACTTGTCAGACTACCCACTCCTCACTTAAGGTTGTCATGCCTATGTTTCGATCCTCCCTTCCCTGGTTTGTGTTCCTCTTCGTGTTTGGGGTCCGTCCCTCTCTCGTGCTTTCCTTCTTACGAGTTGACTTGCCCTTCTGATTTGGTGTCCTCCTCGAGTGTCTAGTCTCTCGATATAACTCCTTTATGTAATTGCCTAATCCAACATTATAGTCTCCATGCTCACACACTCCTTCCTTTTTGCCTTCCCTTGATCTCTGGTGTCGAGATGTTCCATACCTTCGTCATGGGCTTGCTTCTCAGTCCCTCATTATTGGGGTACTATGTTGTCATTTCTCAGCTATCTTGGCTGTTCCTTGCTAGGGTCCTATGTGGCAGTTAGGTCTTTTCTCGGTTTATCCATTTTTCTCGGGTTTTCGACTCCGAGCTTTTTGTGTCGGGCCTTCGTCTTGATGCCATTCCTAGTCTACGTCCTTACCTTTTATCTTGAAATCCCCTTTTGGGGTTGCCTTCCTCTTTCTTGATACGGCTCCCTTTCGGGTCATTGATCCTATCTTAGGGTCCTTGGTGGCTCGCTCATGATGCCTCATCCTAACTTATTCTGTAAGGTTCCCTATATTGCCCTTCGAAGCTGGCCATGGTTTACCCCATTAGGTCCAGCTTTCCGTTAACCTTTAGGGTTCTCCTCAGGGTCTCTTGTTACCCTAGTCTTGTTATGTGGGGTTCAGCTATCGGAAGGGGATGCCTAGTCTATCCGAAGCTAGCTTCGAGTCTTGCTTACTCCCTTAGGGTTCCTTGGTACCTCGGGTGTCTTTGTGTCCCCTTGTTGTAGTTCCATGGTTTCGAGTGTCGGTCAAGAAATTTGGGTTCTTCCTTTAAGAATATTTGAAATCCTTTATTTATTGGATCGAAAAACCCCGGTTAGGGTTTATTACAATCGAAATTTCTAGAATTTGTTGCCTCTCTCCTACCCTCTCTAGTTAACCGACCTAGAGTTATACCTAGGCGGGTTGCAAGATTCTGCATCGGGTGTCTAGATGCGCCTCCTCCTCCTAGGTGGGCATTCTCCCCCATGGTATCTTCGGCAGTGAGGGCACGAGTTCATGCTTGGTTCTTCGAACTCCATTGATGCTGATATGCTAGGGGCCCTCCTGGATTGCACGGTGGTGCTATGTATATCCCATATCGACGTAAGACGGCAGCATCGTGAACGCAATGCGTGGGGTCTACAGTACACTCACTGTTCTGGATTGGGGGAAGTTGGTGAAAAATCCTCACATAATTAACGTTATGCCTCCCAAAACTTTCTTTTAGCCTCAGCTTGAATATGAGCCAGGTTTGGTTCCCTAAGTGGGGATACTTCGTCCTCCATTGAGTGGGGAGGGGTCCTATCTCGAGGTGCATCACATGGGATGGGCTCTTCTAGTGCCTCTACCCATTGTTCCATAGCATGTATCCAGGGGATGTATTCTTTGGGGGCATTTCCATTCATGTTTTCTGCAAGGGTTGTCAGGAATCAAGGATTAGGATGGGTTGAGGAAATTTTATCAGGAAAGTTATGCTCTCATATCACTCAAGTTGTCACACCCCAACCTGGATTGATTAGGGTTCGTGATCAACCCGCCACCCATTCCAGCATCATACGAGTATTCATACCTGAATGAGATAGGGAAGGTAAAGGCGTGTTTATGTTTAAACACTTACTTTAAGTTGGGGGTAGGAAACATACCTTGAGGGTCCAAGCGTGTCTGGGAACTTTCCGTCGGGGTGCTAGCCTAAAATAGGTGAGAGGAGGGGAATGAGTATAATTACTGTAAACCCCATCCTTTGATAATGGGAAAATCGGGGAAAGAACCGGTCAGTTTTGAATTTTAAAACCAAATTAGTCTACAAACTCGATTATTAGGAAATGGGTAAATTGAGAATTTACAACTCCCATGTGACTCAAAATGGTTCATAAATCTTGGAGAAGAACCTTAGGATGAATTGGGGAAGAAAGACTGTACCGGTTCAAGTGAACCTAATCCGAACTAGATAGAATCAGTTTATGAACTGAGTTGACTCATGAACCGGAATTGATAGAGAAAGGGTAAACCAGGAAATCTATGGATCCCAAGTGATCCAAAGAGTCCCCAAAGTAATGGAAATGGACTTGAGAGGGAATTGGATAGAAAAACCAAACCAGTTTAGGTAAACCGGATTGAACCGGTTTGGACCACTCTTGAACCGATTGTAAATTTATTTTTCTAAGTGGCTTAAAGAATTCAAATTTGAGATTTCAAGCCTCCATTGGATAGAAAATGAATTTAGAAATTTTTAGATTTGAAAAATTCGTTCAAATGAGTGGTGAACATGCCGGTTTAAGCGTTGAACCCAGTTCGGATCGATCCGATCTAGTTCGGAACAATGTCATCTTCTTCCTTCATATGACAGAATTGTTCACTCGTTGGAAAATCGAACGAGCACCGGCGAAGAAGAAACGTCTTCGTTCAATACGTTTTCGACCATCAATGCCTGTCATAAAGGAGCCAAACGGATGACTGACAAGTCCCCGAGCTCCCTATATAAAGAGTCCCTCTTATTCATCCTCTCCACACCTGAAAAGCTCACTCTCTCTCATTTGCTTAGTTTTCCAATGAAGCTCGAACTAGAGCTCAGATATAGGGTCATTTCTGAGCCAAAGAAGGCAAGGTTGGGTTCATTAGAACCGGGGAGAAGTCAGCTACATAGTGGTGACATCCATTCGTTCCGAGAGTCATCGGAGAAGCGCCGGCGTGATCGAACAGTGAAGCAGCGCCGGTGGACCGAAGCTGCCCTATTTCGGCCAAGTTGAAATCAGATAATTTGTGCCCTCCTCAGGCCAAACCAAGCCCTCCCAACACTTTCTCAGCCCTTCCACGGCCGAATTACGACGTAAAGATAAGCCAATTCAGCTCCCCTCTGCAATTTCCGGTCGGTGCTAGAGAGAGAACCAGCACAATATTTATGATGAAATTCTAACTCAATTCAGGATCAATTGATGCAATTATTGATTTTAGGATGAACCTCAAGACAAGAGCTATCTGCCCAAATCGAAAGCTCAGACTGTCGTGCCTTCGACAGTGAGTAATCGAAGCTTTCTCTCTCTACCGCCCGTTTTACGGTGAAGCTCCGTTTGAGCTCGTTCCGGCGTTAAAACTTACGACTCAAAGTGCTATGGAATCGTATGAACATATAGAAATTTAATTTCAACTTCAATTTTAACAATTAGAAGCGTTTGATCAATCAATTTGATAAAATAAAATTCGACGGTGTTAAGGAGTTGAAATTGGGGAAAATTGGCGATTTTTGAAAATTCGAAGGACCAAGATACAATTTTATAAAATTGAGGGTCAATTGGGCATGATAAGTATGTTAAAGGGCCAATTGAGGAATTTTAGAATTTTTGGGGTGAAACTTACCATTTTTGTAAAGGAAGGGTAAAATGGTAATTTTGGAAAAATTGGGGGACCAAATTGGAAATTTGGGTAATTAAACCTTTTTTGTGAAATGGAATAAATTGAGGTCTTATGATAAATTTTAAAAAGTTTCGAGACTAAATTTGAGGAAAAACTGGCATTAGGGACTTATAGTTAAAGAGAAATAACTTTAGGGACCTAATTGCAAATAAATGAAAGTTTGGTTTTCTCATTCATTTGGAATGAATGAAGGCTATTAGGCCGAAGGATAATGATCCGAGATGTTCATATCGTGTAGGAGCACGAAGTACCAAGAACGCCAACAAGGACAAGCTCGCGTGAATACAAAGAACATGTCTAGTGAAATTCACTATATTAACGAGTGAGTGGGATTTTATATCATACCCGATTGGGGATGATAAGTACCTCGAAATGAAAACCCACTACCAAGTGGTATTTTAAACATCACAACTTAGAGGAGTGATGTGAAAATCATGCGGAAAAACTACTTGTCGGTTGTAAGTAGATCATACTCGGTTGGTATAATGAAACTTCCTCAAAGGAAGTTGAAAACCCGTTCATCGGTTATAAGCAGAGATGTCCTTATATTTGGTCAGTATAATGGACAGTTGAAATTATATTTTTGTCAGAAGTGCTCTACTCTGACTGTGTGCCAATGCTTAAATAATTTGGGAGACCTTCTTGACGGGAGATCGAATAGCTCTTATAGACCAAGGGCCTCGGTTTTGGAACTTGGGGCTATTATGCCTGGTTTTAAAAAATCTCGAACAAGTGTGCCATAGGCCAGTGGGCATGAGTAGGTGCTCGTAAACAAATATGAGATATGTGCTATAAAACTTTAATAAATGAGTAGTTTGGCCATGGTACCAAGACATGACCAACATATTCAGTCAACCAGTGGTAGTGTGACATGATAGGTCTCCGGACCTGTCTAGACAAAACAACTGCAGTTTGAGTTGAGGGTTGGGGCCGTTAGACCAATGGCACCACAGATTATATGGCATGATAAGAAAATACTATTTGTGCATGCACTATGATTACGGGATCACCAAGATGCCCATGAGGGGTAGTGATGTGTCCTAAGGGCCTTAGACGACCCGGTGAGTATAAGGGCAGTTCATCGTACTAGGTGACCATGCGAAATTTGGAGTAGCACTAAGCGCATGAGACCGAGGTGGGGACGAGATGAGGCCTTTGTCCTCATACGGATATGAAGAATTGATTTCAGGATTGAGGGTCGGATGTCACGTACATCCAATCATTCTCAGGGTAGAAATGGACGTGCTTCTATCTAGGTGGCCAGTAAAGTCTCTCCGATGCCACAAGTGGGTTCAGTGGACATGTTGGCCTGCGAATGTATGTTTGACCTTCATGATGAAGGATGTATGTTGGGTGATGACACACCATGATTAAATAAGGAAATGGTGGTATAATCCGAGATTTTAAATGAAATAATTTTTGAAAAAAAGGAGTGTAGCACACTCCAATACAATTATTTTTCTAAAAGTTCATTTTTAAAAAAGCCCCGCTTATTAAGTTGTAGAACTCACCCCCTCCTTTCTATCCTTTTTTTAGGAAAAGGAAAATGAAGGAATAATATCGAGCCTTGCCCTCTATCAGGTATGCTTAAATTTTCCTTGACTAGGAAAATGTCTTTCCAGGGAACAAGGTCGAAATTACGCCTGGCTCATCTCGAGTTAAAGTCGGAGAAAACAAATCTTGAACCGAGAGAGCAGTGGGTTGTTCACGGGGATCCAACCAAACCAGGTTGGGGCATGACAATTACTCAGTGAGTGAAACTACTATAACATTTTATTTGGATTCATCAGTTCTATCTTAAAATTTTTCCTTTGTCATTTTTCCCGTATTTCACATGTTCCACAACCACCCTCCTATCAAAAGAGGGATCATATGTTCGCAGAACAGTCCTCGACCATTACACTTGTGGATCGGAGCGCCTTTACCGTTCACCCTCATAGAAATGCACTGCCTCTACCCGGTGTTTGAGTGGGCATCAATAGTCCGACCCTCAAACCCTTATCACTTCATCATGTTCGCACAATGGGATGAGACCTCATTTCTCCTACTGCCTCAGTCTTAATGCACAAGAAGCTTCCTTAAGCTTCACAACCTACTGAATGACGTACCGCCCTTATGCACCCTAGGTTGTCCAATAGTCCTTGGGCTCCATCACTACCTCATGCCAGGTGTCCTAATGGCCCGAACGTCACCATACATGCACATTGAACAGTCCTTTTTAGTTATAGCCTTTATCTTTGGCCCTCCAGCGCAACGGTCTGTCGGCTTGGCTTCGGCCCATGTGTATTGGCCCAACAGGTTTGACGACCTCACCTTGCCAGAGTAGCGGTTTGGCCCAACAAGCTCAACAACTCAGACTTGGCTCGATCAGTATCATAAAAAGTTCCTCTTATTTGGATCTTTTAGCATCATTCATCACATACTAGTTTTGGGCGGGTCCATGCCCGTGTCCATCAGCCTTGGGCACACTGGCATATCGAGCCTAAGCCCAGAATGAGCTCCCAAATGTTTTAAGCAGAATCACCCAGTCAGGGGAGGCTAATTCCGAGAAAATTTCTTTTCAAATTTGAACCATCATTCCAATCGGAATTGACGTTATAGCAATTCCCACTCATCGGGTGATTTCGGCGAGGTTGTGGCAGTG
The DNA here is from genome assembly GCA_030064425.1 of Trapa bicornis. Classification (NCBI taxonomy): domain Eukaryota; kingdom Viridiplantae; phylum Streptophyta; class Magnoliopsida; order Myrtales; family Lythraceae; genus Trapa; species Trapa bicornis. Next base: position 6,845,735 of record CM057761.1, on the reverse strand, counting down.
AAATATAGCTCATCGGTCTAATTCCAGGGATTGGCGCTCAAGTAGTCCACTCCTACATGGCATGAGGATTCGTGTCAAGACGTTTTGACTAAGATGTCGTATAATTTCTCATATTTGCACATAGTGCCCCGTACTTTGCCTTAATTGCATCTAGGTCCCTAATTCCCTTTAAATCTCTATTAAGCCCTTGGGGTTTCTAATCATTCTTCTTGGGTCCTTAACACTTTTAATTTCACTAATTGGCCCTTAATTTACCAAAATTTCCCTTTATTCCTTAATTTTCCAAAATTTGCAATTTGGTCCCCAACTTTTCAAAATTTTCAATTTCCCTTATTTTACTCAAATTGTCCAATTGGCCCTCAATTGGGGTAAATTTCATAAAAACACCTTCAATTTCAAAAATTTGTTATTCATTCCTTCAATTTTTCTAAAATTGCACAAAATTCCCAATTATCCCCAAATTGAACTTCATCTTCTTCCCCAATTCAAGCATATGAACCGTCATATCTTACCTCATCCAATTAGCAGCCTGTAAGTCCTTAATTTCTTAAATCCTTGCCTCAATTCGTCGCCTCTAGCTCCCCTAGATCATCCTACACTTCGAATTTCCAAATTTGGTTGAGTTTTAAGGCTCATCGAAGCTTTGCCGGAAAATTTACAATAGAGAGAGAAGCTTGCATATCTTAGCGACGAAGGGGTGGTGGCTAGAGATTGAGGTGGGGGCAGCTAGTGCTAGTCGAGGGGAACCTACTAGGATTGAATTCCACTGTAATTCGTCATTGTCCTATAGGAATTTGAAGAGAGAAGTTGCAGGGGGTATAGCTCTTAAACTTAGAAATTTCGATGAGGACATGTGAAATTGAGCTTACCTGGGGTTAAAGGGAGGCTGGAGAGGGTCTTAGACGGTCAGAGATGGCCAATGCGGGTTGTGGAAGGGCTGAGAGAGTCGAGGATGGATCGGTCAGGAGCTCGCTGTTTCAAACTCCAAAGTGATGTCACTGTGCGATCCCCTTCCCACTTCTCTGGTAGGTCTTGGTTCGTTCTAAGAGTGTTTGGAGCTCAAGTGTTCTTCCTGGTTACAATGCCGCCCTCTAGAGCTTCTTTGGTGGAGATTTCACCCGTCGTCGGAGCTCTGGTTTGCTGCTTGTCAGAAAATGCACTCATCTTCTTCTTCACTAGATTGTGGGATGTTGATAATGAATGGAGGGGTGCTCTTTAAATAGGGAGCTAGGCAACTGCTCAGGCTACCCGCTGGCGTAAGACTCGGCCTCTGACTCGGGCGCCGATGACCTGACCAAAGAGTTTTTCTAGTCATTGGAGACCCCAACTTTTTCGGAGTCTCCCCCTCCTCTATTCTCTCTGTGAAGGTTGAAGATGATGACGTGGCAGTCATGCCACGTGGTGCACTATGATTAGCCAGTTTTTCTGATGTGGAGTGCCAGCTCAATTGTCGCGTCAACCGTTGACCATTAATCGGACACGTGGCAGCCTCTCATTGGCTGCTTGTGTCACGCCTTACTCGGTTTGGTCGGATCTCTGTGAACAACCCATCGCTCTCATGGTTCAAGAGGGGTTTCCTCCTTCTTATATTCAAGAGGAGCCAAGCGTAATCACAACCTTGTTCCCTAGAATGACATATATCAATAAAAATGCCAGCTCAAGATAATTAAGCATACCTGACAGAGGGTAAGGCCTGATGTTATCTCTAGTCATTTGTCTATTTCCTGAAAATGGATAAAAAGAGATGGGTGAGTTTCTACAACTCAGTTAATGGTTATTTTAAAAATAAAGTTTCAATAAAATAGTTTTTGAATTGGAGTGTGCTAGACTCAATATTTTCTTTAAGACATTTCATCCTCAAAATCTCGATTTTCAAAACCATCATTCCTCATCAATCACAGTCAGTGTGTTTAACAATCAACACACGCCCTTCATCATGAAGGGATCACACATTTGTAGGGCAGCACGTCCACTGCACCCACTTGTGGCATCGGAGTGACTTTACCAACCACCTAGATAGAAGTCCATCCACTTCTACCCTAAGAATGAGTGGATGTAGGCAACATTTGACCCTCGTTCCTATAAAGAAACTGTGTGTCCATATGAGGACAGAGACCTCATCCTGACTCCATCCTGGTCTCATGCGCATGAAGCTACGTCGAGCTTCTGTGACTACTGGCACGACAAACAACCTTTATCTCCACCATGTCATCCAGTAGCCCCTAGGACGCATCACTACCCCTCTTGGGCATCTTGATGATCCTGAACCTCAGTGCATGCATAAAACAATAATTTTCCTCATAAGACATTTAATCTTTGATGCCACTAGTCCAATTGCCTCAACACTCAACTCGACTTGTAGCTGTTTGTCTCGACTGGTCCGTGGACCTGTCTTGTCGCACTAGCGCTAGTCCATCGAGTATGTCGGTCTTGTCTTGGTACCATGGCCAAACACATCATTCATTAATGTTTTCATGGCTTAATCTCATATTTGTTTATGAGCACCTGCTCGTGCCAACTGACCTTGGGCCCATTGTACGAAATTTTCAAAATCGGGCATTTTAGCCCCTAAGTTCTAAAACCAAGGCCTCCGACCTATCTAAGCTATTTGAGCTCCCATCAAGAAGGTCTCCCAAAAAGTTTAAGCAGTGGCACACAGTTAGGAGAGAGCACTTCCGACAAAAATAATCTTTCATTTGTCCATCACACCAACCGGGTATGAGGTCATCTCCGCTCATAAACGATAAGCGGGTTTTCTACTTCCTTCCATGAAGTTCATCATACCAACTAGGTATGATCTACTTATAATCGGTAAGTAGTTTTTTCATGCGTTTTCACACATCACCCCCTTCTAGGTGTGATGTCAAAATCCCATATAGTAGCAGGTTTTCATTATCGAGGTGTTCATCATCACAACAGGGTATGATGTAAAAATCTCACTCACCCGTTAATGCAGTAAATCCTACTTAACCGGCTTTTTGTCTCCTCGTGAGCTTATATTAGTTGGCGTTCTTGGTACTTTGCATTCCTACATTATATGAACATCCTTGTTCATTATCCTTTGGCTTGATAGCCTTCATTCATCACGAATGAATAAAATACTCAACTTTTAAATTAATTGCAATTAGGTCGCTAAAATTCTTTTTCTTTAACTTTAGATCCCTAATGCCGATTTTTCCCAAATTGAGTCCCAAAACATCAAAAATTTATTTTGGGACCTCAATTTATTCAAAATTATAAAAGGGGTTCAAGTTACCCAAATTCCCAATTTGGTCTCCAATTTTTCCAAAATTACCATTTTGCCCCTACTTTACAAAAATGGAAAATTTTGCCCCACAAATTCCAAAAATTGACCAATTGGTCCTCCAACGTCTTTTCCATGCCCAATTAGCCCTCAATTTTAGAAAATTTCTATTTAGTCCCTCAAATTTTTGAAATCCCCAATTTTTCCCTCAATTTCAACCTGTCAACTTGGTCGAATTTGATTTTATCAAATTGATCGATCAAACGAGGTTAATTGTTAAAATTGAAGGTGGATTTAAGTTTCTACACATCCATACAATTTAATTGCACTTTGTATCACATGAATTGATGCCAGAATGAGCTCAAATGGAATTTCGCCAGAAAACTAAACATAGAGAGAGAAGGCTTCGAAAGTTTATCGTCAGAGGCGTGACGGTCCGAGCTTTTAATCTGGGCAGATAGCTCTCATCCTGAGGTTACTCCTAGAATCAAGAATCATCTCAATTCATGTCGAATTAAGGGAGAATTTGGTCAGTAAAGATCTACTGGTTCTATCTTTAGCACCGATTGAAATTCACAGTGGATAGCCAAATTGGCTTACCTTTCCGCTCTAATTTGATCATATGAGGGCTGAGGAAATGTTAGAAGAGATTAGGACTCGAATCGGCTAATTTTAGCTCGACAGGAATAGGGTAGCTCCAGTTCATCGGAGCTACTTCACTGTTCGATATCGCCAGCGCTTCTCCAGAGATCCTCAGAGCAATTGGAGACTACCATCATGTAGCTGACTTCTCCCCGAGTCTAAGGAACCCGACCACGCCATATTTGGCTCAAAAAAGACCCTATGTCTAGCTCTGGTTCAAACTTCGTTAGAAAACTGAGTAGCTGAGGGAGAGTGAGGTTTTCAAGTGTGTGGAGGATGAATGAGAGGATCTTTATATAGGGAGCTCGGGGACTCTCCAGCCATCTGTTTGGCACCTTAATGATAGCATTAATGGCCTAAAACGTATTGAATGGAAATTTTTTTTCTTCGTCGGTGTTGTTCAATTTTTTGGCAAGTGAACAGTGTTGTCATATGAAGGAAGAAGACACTATCTTGAACCGAACCGGGTTCAATGCTTAAACCGATCGGTTTAGGCCCGATTCGACCGAGTTTTTTAAAATTAAAAATTTGTAAATTCATTTTATATTCAATGGTGGCCTCAATTCTCTAATTTGAATTTTCTAAGCCACTTAGAAAAATGAATTTAGCATCTGGTTCAATAGTGGTTTAAATTGGTTCAATCCGATTTAGATTTGGTTCCCCTGAACTGGTCTGGTTTTCTCTCTCAAATAGTTCAAAGGTCCCTTTCTAAGGTTTTTATAACTTTTTGGGTCATTCAGAAGTTGTAAGTTTCCCAATTTGCCCATTCTTTAGTGATCATGTTTGTGAACCGATTTGGTTTTCTCACTAGATTTGACCAGTTCTTTCCCTAGTTTTTCCTTAACTCAAAAGGGCAGGGTTTACCGCTCGTGTCTGTGTGGCATGCTGACAGGTCGCCACCTGGCCGTTGACTAGACACGTGGCATGCTCCCATTGGTTTCTCATGTCTACATGGTTGCTGACGAGGCACCATTGACTGTTGACCAGTCTGGTCCGCTAACCGGTCCGGTTCGTTGACCAGTCCGGTATGACCAGGTTCACTGTCCCAAAATTCAAAAATCGGCCAGTTCAAACCCAATTCTACCAGTTTTCTAAATTTTAAAATTTTCTAAATTCATTTTTAATCTAATGGTGGCCTCAATTTCCAAAATTGACATTTTTAAACCACCTAGAAAAATAAATTTGTTAATCGGTTCACTATGGTTCATCCCAGTTCAGTCTGGTTCGGGTCCGGTTCACCCCGAACTAGTCTAGTTCTATCCTCAATTCCACTTCTCGATTCTTTCTCATAATTTTTGGTCACTTGAGATTTTCTAATTTCCCACGTTAACCCTTTTTTACTATTTTCTATTGATTAAATTGGCTCGGTTTTTTGACAATAGTGTCGGTTCTCCTCCTGGTTTCCTTAGTTCTAGGAGGCGGGGTTCCACATCCCATATCCTAAGCCCCCTATCGTATGGCTCCAGCAGAACTAAAGGAGTTAAAGGAACAGTTAGACGAATTACTGGAGAAGGGTTTCATACACCCTAGCCAGTCTCCATGGGGTGCACCAGTACTGTTAGTGAAGAAGAAGGATGGGAGTATGAGGCTATGTATGTACTATTGGAAGTTGAACCAGGTCATCATAAAGAATAAATACCCACTTCCACGAATTGATGACTTGTTCGACCAACTAAAATGAGCTGCCAATTTCTCCAAGATAGACCTCCAACCATAATAGTACCAACTCAGAATCCGAGAGGGTGATATACCTAAGATCACATTTTGGTCTCGATATGGGCACTATGAATTTAGAGTAATGCCTTTTGTCCTGACAAATTCCCCTACAGCCTTTATGGATTTTATTAACCGAGTGTTCCAACCTCAGTTGGACAATTTCGTGATTGTATTCATAGATGACATACTCATATACTCACGAACTAGGATGGAGCACGAGGAACATCTAGCCATCACCTTGGAGACTCTACAGAGCAATCGCTTATATGTAAAGTTTTCAAAGTGTGAGTTCTAGTTGCAAGAGGTGGGGTTCTTAGGGCACATAGTGTCCAAGGATAGAGTCAAGGTAGACCCGGTAAAGGTAGAAGCCATATCTAACTGGAAAGTACCCAAGAACCCTCCGAGATATGTAGCTTCTTGGGACTAGTAGGATACTATCGACGGTTTGTACAAGACTTCTCCAAGATAACAGCCCCTTTGACCCACCTCACAAGAAAGGGAGTGGAGTACAAGTGGGATGAAACCTAAGAGAAATCCTACTTGGAACTAAAGTCTCGTTTAACAACGGCACCCACACTCACTCTACCTGACCCAAGGGTGGGGGAGTATACCATCTATAGTGATGCATCCGAACAAGGACTCGGGTGTGTATTAATGCACCAGGGAAAGGTTATCGCCTACGCCTCATGACAACTAAAGACACGTGAGAGGAACTATCCTACCCACGACTTAGAGTTAGCTGCAATAGTGTTCGCCCTCAAGATTTGGCAATACTACCTAGATGGGGTTAAGTGCAGGATATATACGGATCACAAGAGCCTTAAGTACTTCCTAACTCAAAGGGAGTTAAATCTCCACCAAAGGAGGTGGTTGGAATTAGTGATGGACTATGACCTTGTGATAAAATACCACCCCATGAAGGCTAATGTAGTGGCAGATGCTCTAAATCGCAAAGATCAAACAGAGGCGGCTCAAATAAAGACAAACTACCTGCCCTTACTACAACAGTTGGGAAGAATGCAAGTGGACCTTAAGGTAGATAAAGAAGAAAGATGTATGGTGGCCGACGTAGTTGTAAGGCCCAGCCTAATAGAGCAAATCAAGGTCTGCCAAAGAGGAGACAAAGAACTCCAACCCTACTTGGACTCGACCCACAAGGGAACAACCCCGGATTATAGCCTTTGGGGCGATGGATTGTTGACCTATAAAGGTAGGGTGTGTGTGCCTTAGGACAAGGAATTAAAGAGACTAGTTTTGGAGGAGGCACACGACTCTGTGTATGTGATGCATCCGGGCAGTACCAAGATGTACCGCACCCTCAAGCAGGGTTATTGGTGGAAAGGGATGAAGAGGGACATCGCGAATTATGTAGCACGATGCTTGTCCTGTCAATAGATCAAAGTTGAACACTAGAAACCCTCAGGTCTGTTGCAACCCCTACCAATTTCTGAATGGAAATGGGAACACATCATTATGGACTTCATCACAGGACTCCTAGTGACTAAGAAAGGGTGAGATGCAATTTGGGTAATTGTGGATAAGTTGACCAAATTTGCCCACTTCTTACCAATAAGGGTGACCAATTCCGTGGAATAACTGGTCGCCTATACATAAGAGAAATTCTGAGACTCCATGGTGTCCCGATAAGCATAGTGTCGGATAGGAACCTTAGATTTACCTTAAGGTTCTGGCCTAGCCTACAAAAAGCCTTGAGAACCAAACTCCACATGAGTACGACATTCCATCCTCAGACCGATGGACAGTCTAAGTGGACAATCCAAACCCTAGAGTATATGCTACAAGCATGCGTACTCACCATGAACAAATGTTGAGAGAAATACTTGTACCTGATGGAGTTTGCCTACAATAACAATTATCAGGCCAGCATTCAAATGGCTCCTTATGAGGCTCTTTATGGATGACCATGTCGTACCCCCCTTATTTTAGGAAGAGTTGGGAGAAAGGAAGCTCAAAAACGTCAAGCTAATAGAAGACGCTACAGAGAAAATTAAGATAATAAGGAGTCGGCTTAAGGCAGCTTAGGATAGACAAAAGAGATATGCAAACCATCGAAGAAGAGACATAGAATTTAGAGTGAAAGACCAAGTATTTTTCAAGGTATCCACATGGAGGGGAATACTTAGGTTCCAACAACAGAGAAAGTTGAAAATTAGGTATATTGGTCCCTACACCATAATCCAAAGGGTAGGACTAGTGGCCTATAAACTTGAACTGCCTCCAGACTTACAAAGAATACATGACGTATTCCACGTCTCAGTACTCCGAAAGTACCAACCCGACCCCAGTCATGTGTTGGACCGACCACCACCCGAATTAGAAGAGAATCTGACATATCAAGCAGAACCGGTGTAAATCATCGATTGAAGAGACAAGAACTTAAGGAACAAGAAGATTCTCATGGTCAAGGTTCTTTGGCAGAACGAACAAGTGCAAGAGGAGACTTAGGAAACTGGAAGTGTTATGGGGGATGCGTATCCCCAACTTTTTGGGGACAAAACATCTAAAATGAGGGGAGAGTTCAAAACCCCGTTCCTTCAATAATAAGAAAACTGAGAAAAGAATCGGTCGAAAAAGAGAAAATCGAGCCATTTAACGAACTGAAATCAATAAATAAGGGTAAATGGGAAATTAGAGAATACCAAGTGTCTAAAAGAGTCATGAAAATAATGGGGGGGAACTATGAAACTAATTGAAAGGGAAAATCTGACCGGTTCAAGGTGAATCAGACCTGAACCGAATTGAATAGGTTTGAATTATACATGAACCGGTCTCTAAATTCATTTTTTTTGGTGGCTTAAAATGATAAAATTAGAAAATTGAGGTCACCATTATATAGGAAATGGATTTAGATAAATTTAGAATTTTTAGATTTGAGAAAACTGGTCGAATCGGGTTTGAATCGGTCAATTTTTTCCATTTAACCCAATCGGACCGAACCGGTCTGGTCCGGAACAGTGTCGTCTTCTTCCTTGGGATGACAACACTGTTCATCATTTCATAAACTTTCCTTTCCCATCAAAAAGAATATTCCTCTGATCAAGGCATTTTCGGCTAAGGATAACTCGACTAAAATGGAAACTAGTCGGGAAGAGGGTCCCTAAGTTCTCTATATAAAGAGCTCCCCTCCATTTAGGAGTTTTGTCCCCAAAACTTAACCAATATATTCCACATCAGGAATAATTTTCCTTAATATCAACTTGGGTTTTTTTTATATGCTAACACTTTGATTGCTCTTTCGCTTAGTCCCCGTAATCATTCATCTAAGGAATTTCTTTTCATTTATCATGCTTATTCCTTCCTTGGAGTTATAATAACGAGGCATGTATGGCTCATTAATCCAAATGTATATTCTTAGGTTCACATCTCCCTTTATTTAGGATAAGGTTCTTCCTTTTGGGGGTTTTACTCAAGATTTCAGGATTGGGAGTTCCAAGGTGCCCAATCGTTCCTATGTCTAGTTATTCTCTTCATCGTTAAAACCCCTAGCTCGACGTTCTTTCAAGCATTACATACTTGTTTTCACAGGTTTTTGTGTTATTATTCTTTCATCCCAATTTGACCCATCCTTCATCCGTCATTGATTACAACTTCGGTCAAATTTATGTTTGACCTTGTTATGTTTACCAACTAACTCCTTCTTACTCGAGTTACATTTTACTTGGGATTGTTGGTGCTTATATGTCCCTTATGATATGACATAGTTCTGAACCTGTCTCAGTCCATCAGACTCCTACAACACCCCTTTTAGGGTTGTTTCCAACTTTCAAGCCTTCTAGGGACTGTATAATTTTATCACTCCTTTTATCGGGTAGTATTCCTCAACTACCTTGATTGTTACCCAATTATCATTCGTATCTTGACAACATGTCTTACATAATCGTGTCGATTTTCCTTACCCACTCGTCCTTTCCCAACTTCTTTATTGGGTCTTTCTGGTGCCAATTATTTGGTTTCCCAATAGTTTACCAACAAACTAGGATTCTTTCCTTCTTAAGTCCTTAGCATTCCTTATTCAAGGGTTTTTCCTTTTTCCTTAATCCACTTTTACTTACTCATAATCACTTCATGATTCTTCATTCTACAATAATTGCTTTCGATCTATGTGTCGATTACTTTGCTTGGGAAGGTTCCCTCCTTCCGGTTTTGTTCTCTATTATGTCCCTTACAATAGAGATTTCCATCTTAGGAGTTACATGCTCAACCTCCTTATCATTCATTGTATGGTTCTTTCTCCCTTTCTTCGCACCCTTATCTATGTTAGGGCATCTGTTTGCTTTGGATCCTTTTTTATCCACAACTTTTGTTTTATCCCTTATTCCTTAGATGGGATACTTCCGATTATTGGTTTTATTCCATGCATTCCACCCTATGCTCGGTCGTCCACTCTTTAAGTTTCATATGCGCGTGTGGACTATGACCCGTCCTACCAATTGCGGTTGTTCCTCCTTAGCCACATCTTATTTGGAGGACTTACTTTCCCAATGTTTCTCGAACATTCTTTACTTTATTACCTTAGTATGGGTTGTCCACTCATTCATACTTGTCACAACATCTTTTTGATGCTAACCCGTTAACTTATTTTCGTTTGAGGGTTCACATCCTTCTTGTTTCAAAATCTCTTGTTCATCCTTCGTGAAGCTCACTTAACCGTCTCAAGACTTTAAACTAGAAATCTGATTTTGCTCATTAATTTCTTTAAGGATTTTCCTTCATTCTTCTTTTTCCAATGTTTTGGCCTTTTCACTTCTCCCTTCCTTGTCGTGGTTTAAATCCAGGATTCTCTCGAAGACCAGTTCTTCAACTGTCTCCTTCTCTCCATTTTTTTTATCCAATCATCTGGGCAGCTGTATCACTCGTCCTTCATGCCCATCCTTTGTCCTTCATAGAGTGTAGTCTTTACTACATCTCAGCCTTTCTTAGGGTTTTGTTTATTTTCTTTGGCTGTCCCGTTGTTACTCGTTTCTTCTTTCTACTTTGTTCTCTTGAAATTATTGTTTAGTTCTCCTGCTCTCTCCAAGTAGGTCACACTGGGTCATCACGATACTTCCTTCCTTTGAAACATTTCCCAATTAAGGGTTGATTCTTTGCACTCCACATTATGTCCATCCGCCCATCAAAATTCCTTCAAGGGTAGTTAGCCGTATGCTTCCCTCTAAAGTATACTTTCATAGTGTATTTCTTTATAGAGCGTTCAAATCTTTCTTGTTTCAAGATTTCTTGATAATTATGTGAGAGGCTTGCCTATTATTATTTTTTTCTTGGTTAATTTGGCCTTTGGTCCTGTTAAGGATTTCTTTCATCCTTCTTTTCCCGAGTATTTGGCCTTTTCGCCCCTCTCTTCTTTGTTGGAACTCAAATTATGGTTTTCCATTGTATTAGTTTGTTAACTGCTTCGCCTCCACCATTCCTTTGGTCTAAATTTCTTAGGGCAATTGTTTCTCGAGTACTCTTGTCCTTAACGTCCATCTCACTGACCTTTTTATGGTGAAGCCCCTTCTACTTCCCGGTCTTCCTTAGGGTGTCATTTGTTCCCTCTGACTATCTTGTTGTAACGACTTACTTTCTCTTATCCTATTGGTCTGAACTTCCTATTTGACATAGTTGCTTTTTCCAAGGTGATTTATTCATGTAATCCCAATACGTCCCGTTTCCCATCAAATGTTTGTCTTGTCTTCTCTTGTGGATGTACTCCTTTCTTTGCTCCTAAATTGTTTGGATTTTCTTCTTAAAGGAGGAATTATCTTCAGCTAACCTTTGTTCCATTTGTGGTTTTATTGAGTTCCTACCTTTACCCCTTTTTCCTTCTTACCACTTTGCTAAGATTTTGAAGAGTTTCCTCTTATCTGTGGTTGCAAATGGAGTCACGTTTCTTGGGATGGTATCCTTTCGAATTTCCTATAGTTGTGGGGTGTTTATTCTTGGAAAATATTGTCCTGACTCCTGGCGATGTGGGATAGTTTTTCACTTCGTGTCCTATTCCCCTCTAGGTTAACTTGATTCCTGTCCTTTGTAGGGTTGGGCACTTCTCCACGCAGTGTCCCTATCAATAATGCTTGTAATTACATGAACATAAGTGGTTCCTCCTGGCGTTTTCTTGGGAATTGTTAGTTTTGGTGCTCCTTCATCCTTAAGTCTGGATACCGTGAGAGTTTTTTTTTCTTTTTAGAGTCTTCCTTGTAGATCACATCATTTGAGGGACAAGGTTTTTAGGAATTTGGAGTACTTCATTAATAGAGTAGTACAGTATGTTGGGGATTTTGGCCTTATTATAGAAAATGGTCACCAAATAACTAGGGAGCTACGAGATTCTTGATAAGTATCCTTCTATGTAAGGTTATATGCCCCCTTTTATGGCTTCACACTTGGCTTCCTTTATACTTAGAGTTATGACCTCAATAGGTCCTGTCACCATTCTCTGGGATACTTCCTCATTTGCTCTTTTGAGATTCCTGCCATGCTTTAGGCATTTGGGAAGCTTCTAGGGTTGTCTTCCTACGAAGATAAGGTGTTGAGTAGAGCCATTCCTAGTTTTCTTGGTTCCTCTCCTGGGAGCCATCTGAAAATTTTAGGATAAATCCTACTAGTTACAATATTTTATAGTCTTGATTATGTATTCGAGGAAACAGGCTCTGATACCACTCTAGTGGTCACACCCCGACCCGGTTTGGTCAAATCTCCGTGAACAACCCACCACTCTCCCGTTTTATTAAAGGGTTTCCCCTTATTATAATCCGTAAAGAGTAACGCGTTCTTTAAACTTGCACCATTTCCTAGAATAGAATAATCAAAACTGTATGAAATTTTAAACTTTACATACCTGTCTTACAGGCATCTTAGTTGATGGTCTTTAAAGGTAGGCTTTCCGGGACTTCCTGAAAGGGATATAAGGGAGTGGGTGAGTACAACTACTCAGTGAATGGGTTTTCAAAAGTCTACTTTTAAGTTTTAAGAAAAAAATTTATATGGAGTGTGCCAGACTCCTTTCTTTTCAAAAAATCCATTCATTTAAAAATTTGGATTTTTCCATTATTTCTTAGTTACCGGTGTGTCATCACCCAACACACATCCTTCATCATGAAGGTTACACACATTCGCAAGTCAGTATCACTACTGAACCCGCTAGTGGCTTCGGAGCGACTTTTCCTACCACCCGGATAAAAGTACAACCACTTCTACCCTGGTAATGAGTGGATGTACGTGACATCCGACCCACAATCCCGAAATCACTTTTTCGTGTCCATATGATGATAGAGACCTCATCCTATTCCCACCCCGGTCTCATGCGCTTGGTGCTACTCCAGATTTCGCACAAACACCTGGAACGACGAAATGCCCTTATAGCCACCAGGTCGTCTAGTGCCCTTAGGATGCATCACTACCCCTCATGGGCGTCTTGATGATCTCGTAATCATAGTGCATGCACAAACAATATTTTCTCATATTGCCATATAATCTGTGGTGCCACTGGTCTAATAGCCCCGACTCTCAACTCAACCCGCAGTTGTTTGTCTTGACTGGTTCATCGACCTATCATATCGCACTACCGCTAGTTGACTGAGCATGTCGGTCCTATCTTGGTACCATGGCTAAACAATTCACTTATTAAGTTTTATGGCACATATATCATGTTCGTTTACGAGCTCCTGCTCGTGCCAACTGGCCTTGGGCCCACTGTACGAGATTTTCAAAATCGGGCATTTAGCCCCCAAGTTCCAAAACCGAGGCCCCCGGCCTATCAGAGCTATTCGAGCTCCCGTTGAGAAGGTCTCCCAAATTGTTTAAGCATTGGCACACAGACAGGAGAGAGCACTTCCGACAAAATAGGTTTTCACTGTCCATTATACCAATCGGTATAAGGACATCTCCGTTCATAACCGATGAATGGGTTTTCAACTTCCTTCGAGGAAGTCTCATCATACCAACCGGGTATGATCTACTTATAACCGGTAAGTATTTTTTCCACATAATTTTCACATCACTTTCTCTAAGTGGTGATGATTAAAATATCACTAAATAGTGGATTTTTATACCGAGGTACTTATCATCCCCTACCGGGTATGATATAAAATTTCCACTCACAACTGGTAAATAGTTTTTATCTTTAAGTTGTGCTCATCATACCAACCGGGAATGATGTTAGTAAACCCACTCACCCGTTAATGTCGTGAATTCCACTAAACTGGTTCTTTATATTTACGCGAGCTTGTCCTTGCTGGCGTTCCCGGTATTTCGCGTTCCTACACGATATGAACAATATTGTTCATTATTACTCGGCATAACAGCCTTCATTCATTTCCAATGAATGAGAAAACACAAACTTTTAGTTATTTGTAATTAGGTCCCTAAAGTTATTTCTCTTTAACTTTAAGTCCCTAATGTCGGTTTTTCCTCAAATAGAATCCTGTAAGTTTTAAAATTTATCCTAGGACCTCAATTTATTCAATTTCACCAAAAAGGTGTTTAATTTCCCAAATTTCCAATTTGGTCCCCCAATTTTTCCAAAATTACCATTTTGCCCTTCTTTTACAAAAATGGTAAGTTTTGCCCCAAAAATTTCAAAATTCCTCAATTTGTCCTCCAACATTATTTTCATGCCCAATTGACCCTCAATTTCATAAAATTGTATTTTGGCCCTTTGAATTTTGAAAATCCCCAAATTTTTCCCCAATTTCAACTCTTCAAGACTACCGAATTTAATGTCATCAAATTGATCGATCAAACACTTCTAATTATTGAAATTGAAGTTGAAATTGAGTTCCTGCATGTTCATACGATTCTAAGAAACTTTGAATCGCAGATTTTAACGCTGGAATGAGCTCAAACGGAGTTTCACTGGAAAACAGATTGTAGAGAGAGAAAGCTTCGATTACTCACCGGTGAAGACACAACGGTCCGAGCTTTCGATCTGGGCAAATAGGTCTTGTTCTGAAGTTCATTCTAGAATCAAGAATTACATCAATTGATGTGGAATTGGATTAGAATTTCGTTATTGAAATTCGGTCGACTCTCTCTCTAGCACTGATCAAAAATTGTAAAGGGGAACCGAATTAGCTTACCTTTCAGTCCTAATTCGGCCGTTGAAAGGCTGAGGAAGTGTTGGGAGGGCTTTGTTTGGCCTGAGGAAGGCTTGAAATGGCCAATTTCAGCTTGGCCAAAATAGGGTAGCTTCGGTCTTGCGGAGTTGCTTCACTATTCTATCATGTCGGCACTTCTCCAACGATTCTCAGATTGATTGGAGTTTGCAATCAGATAGTTGTCTTCTCCCCGGTTCTAAAGAGCCCGACCTTTGTTCAAGTCGAAGCTCTGGTTCGAGATTTACCGGGAAATGGAGCAATAGAGAGAGAGAGAGAAGTATTCAGGTATAAGGAGAATGAAATGGGGATAACCTCTTTATATAGGCGTAAAACCCGTGTATTAAATGGGCGAGATTTATTACTAGTATTAATATTGCCATAAATTATTGGTATTAATTCCAATAATTTAATTTCGGCATTAAATTATTTGTATTAATTCCAATAATTTAATTTAGGTATTAAATTATTGGTATTAATTATAATAATTAAATATATATTAATTTATGGTTATTTATGATAAGACGTACATAAAAATTTTTTACCGAAATTTCGGGTTATAAAAAAATTCATACTTCCCAAGAGGTATGAACCCTTTAGATTACCCGGAAGTTGTAAATTTTTATATTGTGTGTTCTCAAATGTAAACCGGCTCGGTTTTCTTACTCGGTTTAACTGGTTCTTTTCCTAGTTTTCCTTAACTCAAAAGTGCGAGGTTTACAATCCTCCTCTCCTAAGTGCTCCATTTTCTAACGAAGCTCAAACTAGATCTCCGACTTGGGCACTTTTCTCAGCCTCAGAAGATAAAGTCAGATCCTACAGACTCCGAGGGAAGTCAGCTACCTGACAACAACCTCCCTTCGATCCGAGGATAGCTGGAGAAGCAACGACGAAATCAAACAGTAAAGCAGCTCTGTCGATTCGAAGCTGTCATATTTTGGCCAAACTGAATTCGGACAATTCATACCTCTAACGGCCAAACCAAGGCTCCCCAAAGTCCCTACAACCATCACACGACCCCCACAAAGGTGAAAGGTAAGCCAATTCAGTCCTTCTCTATCGTTGTAGATCAGTGCTAGAGAGAGAAAGTGTGGAACTTCACTAATGAAATTCTCATTCATATGGACATCCATTGTAATAATTCTTGATCCTAGGAAGACCCCAATGGTAAGAGCTACCTCCCCAGATAAAGAGCTCGGACCGCCGCACCTCCAATGGTAAACTTTCGAAGCTTTCTCTCTCTACGAACAGTTTTTCGACAAAGCTCCGTTTGAGCTCATTTTTTACCCAAATTTTGCAATTCAAAGCTCAATTTGATTGTATGGAAGTGTAGAAACCGATCCATACCATCAATTGGAGCAATTAACCCCAATTGAATGGCCAATTTGAAATTTGATCAGTAAAGGGGGTAGAAATGGGGGGAAATTTTGGGAGAAAATTGGGGATTTTGAAAAATTGAGGGACATCCATGCAATTTCTCAAACTTGAAGGTCAATTGGCTATGAGAAAGATGTTTGAGGACCAATTGGTCAATTTTCAAATGATTTGGGGCCAAATGGCTATTTTTGGAAAGTAGGGGCAAAACCATAATTTTTGAAAAATTAGGGACTAAATTGGAAATTTGGAAGACTTGAGCCACATTCACAATTTTAAGTAAATTAAGGACCCATGATGGATATTGGAAGCCTTAGGACTCGATTTGGTGGAAATTTTAGCATTTGGTACCTAAAGTCAAAAAACATAGTCGCCCATATGTGAGAAAACAAACGTTGTCATGCCTAACCCTTACTAATAATGATACGCAAACTGTGTAGGGACATTTGGGACCAGAATGCAAGCAAGAGAGAGAGCTAACATGAACCTAGAACTGACTGTGGATGAACACGTCACAATCAACGAGTGAGTGAAAACTTTATACTTCATGCCCGGTTGGGATAATGATCACGTTTTAAAAGCTAAAAACTACTTCTCAGTTGTGAGTAGGATTAAATAAATATCATACCCGGTTGGTATGATGAGCCTCCTTAAAAAAAGGAAAAACTCGCATATCGGTTGTAAGTGGATCTATCATCACACTCGGTTGGTGTGATGAATTGAAAGAGATTTTGTCAAAAGTCTTCTCCCCTGACTGTGTGACAACTACTTAAATAATTTGAGAAACCTTCTTAACAGGAGCTAGAATAGCTCTAATAGGCTAGGGGCCTCGATTTTTGAACTCATAGGGCTCAAGGCCCAATTTTAGAAAAACACGTGCATTAGGCCCAAGGCTAGTGGGCATGGGCTGAAGTCCGTAAACAAAAATTGTTAGGAAGAGCCATGAAAACTCCTATTTAAAATGGAAAATGATTGTGCAATTTGTCATGGTATTGAGTTAGGACTGAAAATGCTCGATGGGTTGGTGGCAATGCGTGAGGGTCAAGTCGATGGACTAGCCTAAACAAACAGTTGCAGATCAGATTGAGTGTCGGGGCCATTGGACCATTGACAACAAAGAGAATGGCTTAATCATTAAAAATTCTTTTTTGTGCATGCACTCATGGATACGGGACCATCAAGATCCCTTAGGGGTAGTGATAGGTCCCAAGGGCTGCTGGACAACGTGGTGGAGATAAGGGTAGTTCATCGTGCCAGTTGGTCATGATGCTCTGGGAGCTTCTTACGCATGAGACAGGGGTGGGATCATGGTGAGATCTCCGTCCTCATACGGACATGAAGTGGAATTCAGGACTGAAGGTCGGATGTATGGGACGTCCACTCAGACTCAGGGTAGAAATCTGGGACTTCTATCAGGGTGGATAGCAAAGTCGCGTTGATCCCCAAATGGTTGCAGTCCGAGACTGCCCTACGAACATTTGTACCTTTTATGATAAATGGCGTGTGTTTGTTTGCTAAACGCCTCTCGAGGCAAGGGGAAGTGCTAAGAGAGCTAAACACACCTAATATAAAAGTAGAAAAAACCCTGAGATTTGAGGAAAAAAATCCTTGAAAATGAATGTTAAACCTCGACATGGTTTTGATAAACTAATCATTTTTTAAAACTCGCTCTCAACACCTGCTCACTGAGTTGTACAAATTCATCCCATTACTTTAACAATTTTCAGGAAAAGAAAAAAAGAAAATTAACCTTAAAGACTTCTCTGCTGTTGAACCCTAAGACAGGTATATAAATTCTTAATATATTGAGTTTTGTATAATACTATTTCAGGAAAAATAGGAAAAAAGAACGTCTGACTACTCACGATTTAGAAGGAGGTGAAACCCTCTTGAACTAAGGGGAGTGGCGAGTTGCTCATGGGAATACAACCAAATTGGGTCAGAGTATAACAATGGTGGTAGAAATAATGTATTAATACAGGGACCGGTGGTGGGTTTATCATGGGATTCTAACCAAGATTAATTTCTTGGGATTCTAAATAATTAATTTCTTGTGTTATAGGGAATTCATTTTCCCTCCAAGTTATGCACTCACCGGGTAATCACCTCACCTGCTTTGTTCATAAATCAAAACAAACACTTCATTTACAATGCTAAATTGATTCTATTAATAGCAGTTACTAACCATCACATAATATTTTATCCAAAATTATTAAATGGT
Organism: Trapa bicornis; assembly: GCA_030064425.1. Lineage (NCBI taxonomy): Eukaryota > Viridiplantae > Streptophyta > Magnoliopsida > Myrtales > Lythraceae > Trapa > Trapa bicornis. Next base: position 6,827,446 of record CM057761.1, on the reverse strand, counting down.
GAGAAAATAGTACATGGTGAAAATAATGAAAAATATTTAATATTAATGTATAAAATTACTTTATCTTAGTACATAAACAAGTAAACGAATATTCTCTCATAAATTGTATGAATCACATTATCTTATTACAAGTAAAATATTTTTTTTCTCGTAAATAGATCGGAAGACCTAGGGTATGAGACCCCAACGAGTATGCTAATATGTATTTATATTGAATTAAATATTTAGAGAGATTAAATTATGGGGCAAAATTTTAATTGAAAGATTAAATTATTAAAAAAATATTGATTGATTAAATTATTGACTTTTTTTACAGATAAAAGTACTATTTTATTAATACACCCTAGAATTATTTCAAAATTTTAACGAATATACAAACAACAAGCATTTGGGTAATAACTCAATATATAGACGTGGAACATTTGATTTTACTCAATTCACATATAATCAATTCATAACAACTCGATTCATATACATCCTTTTATTAATAACTCAATTAACATATATATATATATATATTTTTTATTAATCACTCAATTGTGTAAACAATATTTTTAATTTACTAATAAATGATTTAAGTGTGTATCTAGATTGTCTATCTCACTAATATATTTGAAATTTTGGCTTATTTATATATTAAGTATAAAGGTGATGCACAGGGTAGTGGAGGAGCTAGGTTCACTTCAGCATTGTCCATTGTTGAGAGAGTCCAATATGCAACACAACAGGAGACGAGTGGGAGAGAGTTTATGTAGATGTTGATCCACAATTATGAGCTAATATCTTAAAGAATTAGCTTGATAATATACTATATTAAATGTATCCAATCCATACATTATAAATATTTATGCTCTATAATCTCCATATAAGAGTACCTAATTAGATGATCAAATAATCAAGTAGATTTCGAAGAGTTAGAATACCCTTAGCAATATCACTTTCTCATTAAGTTATTCCTTCAATATATATATATATATAGTTTACAAAAGGAGTGTTTTCTCTTGACATCCCCTTTTACGACTCATCTATTACTAGCGAAATGTGTCTGGGTACATTAAAAACAAACAAAATTGGATACTCCAATTGGCAAAGTTGGACAGTACATTCTCGTACAGTTCATGGATTGTGTTAGAAAATTTTCCAATTTTTGTAACGTACCATAAGGTTGTGCGAAGACTAACAACCTTTACCCCGAAAATTGAAAAACAAATATAATAGATGAATGATAGAAAATTGAAAAACAACACTTAAGTGTTGCAAAATTGCTACTCTTTTTCAGATTCTATCATTCATCTATTATATTTGTTCAAATGTAACTTTTGAAAAAACTTTTTAAAATTGCTACTCTTTTTCATATTACATTTGAGTCATTAGCTCAGTAAAAAATTTATCGCCTCCCATGTGATTTAAGTTGAACTGATCTAATATCTAATGAATTCGAATTCGTGCCAAGTAGGCACACTGAATCAACATTGGGCAAATGCAATATTTGATAGATTTGTACTAGGTCAATGAGACCATCTACATAATTTTGGTATGTCCATGTAGCTTTCTAATCAATTAAAAATGCTTATATATAGTATTAAAATAATAATTACTAATAAAAAAGGAAAAAATTCTAGCCAAAAGCTAAAGAGGTCGGGTGAAGGCCTCAAGGACCAACCACATGATAAACGGCACTTCCTGCAAATGGACATGAATTCAAAACGTTGTGTCCCACATACAATCTACTTCCGAGCAAGGCATCCTGCATGATGGAAAATCGTTAAGAGTTCCTCTCATAGTACCAGCCAATCCAATGTGTCCCCATTCTTCTTCACCCTCCTGTGTTCTTAAAATCTGGAGAAACTATGGCCAAGAAATCCCAAATGAACGGTGCAACATAATTGTTAAATTATCGTGTTGAGAAGGGCAAAAGAAATAACACTGTAAGGATGCAGTCAAGAGATTCCATCCAATGCCCAGGAAGATCACCTGTCCGCGCCGTTTGCTGGGCATCATAAAGCTTGGGGGAGACAGGTCCGTACTTTCTCAAGACCTTGGAAATGGCAAAACCAACAAGATGATAGAAATTGTGGTCTCTTTGATGTTGATCACGACGTGTACTCAAAGGGCTGAGGTGGCTGTGGCTCATCATCCACAGCCATGGCTGATGCTGAGGATCCCTGCTGGCCATTTGCTGCTCCACTGGGGTTTGAGCCAGTGGATGTCGGAGTGTCAGTAAGGGAGAGAACCTCTGGCTCTGTGGGTCGAAGGTCTCTTAGGAGAACAAATCCAGAGGAAGCTTGTTTCACGGGTACATATCTGCTCTCTTCCAAAAACTTGATGAACTTCTCTTGTGCAGGAACCACCCGAGCTGGGTTGGTCAAGATCTCAAAGGATGGCTCGGGCTCAGTCTTCTTTTCTTGTGGGCTGTCAACCTGTCAAATTTATTACATAGTTTGTCATATGTTGGAGGAGAAAAGTTGCAGATGAAATAATATAAGGACAACATACTCCCTGATTTTCTTGGCCAAGCCAAACTCAAAAACAATAGAAATATATTGATTCCCCCAAAAGTGAGTGCAAGAGAAATGAAATAACAAATGATCATGAGCATAACCTCAAATATTGAAGTAATAACATAAGACTTCTTTTTTATGCAATCATGATTCATGAAATTCCAATATCAACATACCACCTTCCTAAATGTGATAGATGATGAAGAATAGCTACTGTTCTGAAAAACATGAGTCTTCCAAACTCAAGGACATAAAATTGTGAAGATATTTGCTTGAAGTTTCAACACTGCAGTATCTTCATAACACAAATCTGGGGAAAATTCAAAAGGGTGTTTACCTGCATGGAATCCCCATCCTTCTCAATGTGTGATTTTCCTTTCAGAAATGAATCTGGTCCAGCTGATTTCTCTGTGCTAGTCTTTTGTTCTGCTTCTTTCTTATTAGCCCTAGCTTTGGCCTTGGCAGAGGTCGAAAGTACTGCAGTTGGAAGTTTCACAGCAGAGGTGGTGGTGGGCACAGTGGTAGGCTTTGGGTACTCAAAATGCGATGGCTTGGCATGGGAGAGGAACTCAAACCTCGGGACCTTAATGTCAGAGTTGAGGCCAACAAAAGCCGTAGGAGAGAAAGCCAGGCTAACAAAATAAATGAGAGGATACCAGTACCAGAACTGGCTAAAAACGGCAAGACCGACCACAGCAGTCATTTTGTCATGCTTTGTCTTGGAAAGCAACCTAATAGTCACATTCCTTCCACCAGCATCAATAATGCCTGAGGCTAGAATTGCCCCCATCTTGCTCATTGTGTCCTCATGCTTATCCAATATTATCTTCTCCAATTGCCGCCTGAATGCAGATTAAAGCAGAATATTAAAAGAGGTACAGATACCTACATGAAGATGCAATTATTTAACCATAATTCTTGAACTGCTCACTTCTCCTTTGTGCATATTATATCTCAATTATAAAAAACTTCTGCTGTATATCAATTCAAACAGAGAATTCAATGAAGCTCCTAAGTTTGGTTTTGGTGGCATTAGAATGAAATTGCTATGTTTAAGGCACTGCTTCAACATTTACAACGGAGCAAAGTGATGTGATATTTAATGTTACATCAACCTGAGGCCAGAGAGACAGGATTACCATTTAGCCAATAAAACCGGACTAGGACAATTTGGTTCCCAAAATATTAGCCAAATAAAAACAAGAGAAAAACGATGAGGTTGGTACCTAAAAGCTCCAACTCGGGAATCACTGGCTTCACTAATCTGGACCATAACCATTGCCATTGCAATGAGTGCACCCTGTCGGACAAAATCTACAACATCTGATGTAAGAGGCTCCAGCAAAGATATAGCCTCACTCAGGCCAGTCCCAGCACAGGATATGCCCACTGCAAGAGCTGCTCCATATCGAACATGTGGATTATAGGATTCAGATAGAAGAGAGACAATACGAGGTGTCTGCATTTAAGAGTGACATTTTGTGTCAGCAAGGAGCTGAAACATATCTTCAGAGAGTATATACACCATCACATCAAAAGTCACTTATTTCAATAGGCAAATCCACTCTACTTATTAAGTGGTCCAAATTAAGAAGTTTACTACCAACTTATCCTCAGTTCTTCCCCAGGTCATTTCTGATAAATATTCATATAATTCCATTTAAGATTTAAGTTAACAACTTAATTTGAGAGGCACACAGCAAAACAGTAAAGCATATAGAACTATACCCTATACCAGTTGGAATCTTACCTATCTGCTTTCTAAAAAACAAAATTTCTACATCCTTGTTCCCCAATCTTCAGCAGTATCCTATAACAAAATCCCCATAGACCACATTTCTTCAATTAGATCACACACACACTAGTAGAACCATTCCTCTCCCTCTCCCTCTCTGATCGTTTTCATCATCTGAAACTCCCAAAGTGGTAACTCTATAAGATTTTGAATTATAAGCTAAATTCTGGTGCAAGCTTGGTACATTGAAATTTAACATTCCGTTTGGGCAGGTCTACACTAGGTCTAAGGTTTTTCAACCCCAGTCATATCACAGAATTAACTATTAGAGCACTCGAATACAAATGAATGATAATAACACAGTCAAATACAATATCGATGTGTAAATCAAGAACATTGAGAACAGATACTGAACAAACCTGCTCTGGTTCTGAGTAAAGCACAAACCCAAGAGCAAGAACTGCAGTCCTCCTGACATCATCACTGACATCGGAGACTGCAAAATGCAGGAGCTGACGGATAGCTTTATTATTTGCAGTTCCGCGGTAAGCCAGTGCTAATGCATACATCCCACCATACCGTACAATAGGATCTTGGTCACGGGTCATCTGCTCAATCAAGGTATCTGCCTCTTCTTCTCGGCCATAAACCATAAGTGCAATCCCTAGTGCTAACCCTCTGCCAAAACATAGAAAAGGAAACAGTAATATACAAGTACAAATAATAACTAATAAAGATAATGACAGACTAATCATATTATGCTTGAAGCACATGTATTGCCTCAATTAACAAACATATATACAAGGTTGGTTTGTTAGGTTTGAACTTTTCAGGAAATTGATCAATCAGAAAAAAAAATCATCTCAAAGTGTTCTTATGATGAAATGAGTGAAACAGAAAACAAACTTTACCTGATTATTTTCTCATGCTGTGTCTCATGAGCATAAGCAAGCATCTCACTTGCTTTCTCACTTGCAGTTCCAACCATGAGAAGACCCATACTAATACCTGCTGCTTCACCAGCAACAGCACTATCAGTATAAAGAACACTCTTGATGTCATCATATGTATCTTCGTCCGCAGTTCCAAGAGAAGCCAACCCAAGACCTAGGCATGCTCCATGCTGTATGACCTACATGCAGAAATTTACAATAGAAAATGGGCATTTCTATTTGGTGCCAATGAGTAGAGTTCACTTCCATTTTCTCCAAACCATATGTACCTCAACATTAGTGCTCCTTAAGCTGTCACGTAAGAACTGCTTAATGCCCTCCCCATGGTTTGCATGAATGAGACCCAAAGCATAGAGAGCACCACCTTCTGAGTATGGGCTGCCACCACCGCCACTACCACCCTGGGGCAAGTATGGGGCCATTAATGACCTTCCCTGCTGCAGATGGCCCCGGTGAATAACACCAAGCCCCGCTGTAGCACTGAATTTAGCCCAATTGGTTGCTCTGCTAAGCCAATCCTAAGAAAGTACATAGCATCAAGAGGGTGGCTTAGAATAATCCCAAAACTAGCAAAAATAAATTAGCACAAAATAGAATGCTTTTACAATTTTCTTCTTTGCTTTACAACAAGCAGTGTCTAAACTACTAAAATAAGTAAAAACGTATCTAACTGGCTACTACCGCTTACCAAATTCTCTCTCAAGAAAGTATCCACTGTTGTACCGGCATGCATAATTGCATTAGCATAGATTGTAGCACTGTGACAGACACTATTTCTCATTTCAACAGATTGCTTAATTGTCTTCAAAATAAGAAGATCCGACCTAAATGAAAGGCAAATATAACAGGACATAAGCACTCATGAAATGAGGTAATAAACATAGAAAATTCATGTGATTAAAGAAATCAATCAGTTGTCCCACTTGTTATGACTGTATAGGAATTGGAGAGTCAACTTGATGGAAGTTTCTCCAGACAAGATTCCCTTAATCTTTGTCAGCCTATCTGCATACTCCCTCTCCACTGGATCAATCTGCTGCACTGTTCCATTTGTAACATTAGGTCCGTCAGACATTTGAACATCCCCAGATATAGCGGAACGTTCATTTTGTGCAGTGTCCAGTTCAACTGATCCAGGTTGAGAAGATTCCAGTGATATAGGCTTGGGCACTGAGAGACGATCTCCCACATCTAGAAGAAAAGCCTGGTGTTGATTCTCCACGAGATCAAAGGCTATTTGATATGCTAGAAGGGAATCCTCCTTACTAGATCTTAGGAGCTTTTCCAATATGCTTGCTACGTTTTCAGGTTGATCTAAGAACATAAGGCACTGACAGATACTCAAATAATCAGGAGAAGGCAAGTTTTGGTACACATTAACCAAAAGATGTAGCACCTGCAAAAAGAATTAAAACGAAAAGATTCGAAGTTAAAACCAAATCAAGTAGTTCCACTTAATGAATCTGAACTTATGAAACCCTGTCATACTAAGTCCTACTGCAAGTCTCATTAATGAGCCAACTCAGAAAAACCAGTAAGAACCCACTAAATTTTTGAAGATATGCTCTTCTCCACTCTTCTGCAGATAATTCCCGATCCACACTAAGCATAATTTTACTCAATTTTTTCAGAATTTCCTCAACCCCCAATTCTCTATTTTATGCATACTCTTCTCGCCTTTCTATTGGTTCATCTTTACCTTCTCAACCCTCAGCTTAGAACCCACTGTCCTTTGCCAGTTATATATATTAAAAATTTTGGAGGCAGGGGGACATGAGGCTTATGGAAAAGGAAGCTTTATACTTCCATAACTGTCACTAGAATAACATCATGGAGGAGATGGAAGGAAATTGTTGAAGAGAATGAAAATACCAATATACCCTTATTAACCTAACCATTAGACCAGAGGCTAAGTTCTAAGACCATTTGTTCCCCCCCATTCCCATTCCCCATAAGTGATGGGAAAAAATGTGGATATTAGGGGAGGATTTTGAAGGATGTATAAATCTCATGAAAAATTACAAGACAGGAATTGACTGTCTTCTAATTCATCCCCTCTGTATCACTCCAGATACTTTAATCCAAAAGTAAACTTAACAGAAGCACCAAATGTTATTAAATAAAGGAAAATTTTGGACAAAGCCAAGTATAAAATTTATATTTCACAAGTGACTACAGTGCAAATGCAATGGAAAACTTTCTCAAAGGGAAAGGTAGGTGCAGCCTGTTGATATATATATTTTTATGGGTATATGAACATTCCAATTTCCTCAAACTATAATGAGTTCAACTTTGAGAATAATTTAAATGTAGCAACAGAGCTTCTGATGTGCATGTTACCATCACTTATCAAAAAAAACTCATCAAAAGATGTGCATATTAACATCTAAGACTTTTCCAATGGACTTTTAAGATGATTATGAGCCATCATTATTATGAGCAGTCCACAATAATACCAAGAGTCTAAACTGTGGAATGTCTACCTTGAACATTTAGCACAAACAAAATAAACTATTCTACAGCAACATCTCCATCACATGCAAGAATTGAAGAGGAATCCAATGAAATGGAAAATAGACTTCTGGTTCAAATAATATAACCACAATGAATTAATTGTAAGCAAAATATCATGACTACTATTCCAGCTTAAACAGTTCTACTTAATACCTGAAAGACAAGAAATGATTCCAACTAACTTTTTTATGGTAAAGCTTAACTTTATTGGTCAGAACATTGGTCAAACACTAGAGAGCACTACCAAAATAAACCTTAAATGTTAAATATTGTAAGGCAACCGTAAATTAGCTTGTTTTGATATTCTTACCTGATGCCGATATTCTCTGCGATAAACAAACGAATGGGAGACATTAATGCAATAAGAGAGGGAGCCATCAATATTATCACTCCTTGTAATTGCTTCCTCCAGTTTATCTAATCTTTGACATTCAATTGCAATACCCATAGCCTGCTGGAACTTCCCGTCATTGATGCACCTGAAGAGAAATATAGTTGAGTCAGCACACCAATTGCCGCAAACTGAAAAAATATATATAATATAAAATCATCACATACTTATCTAGCATTCTCTCCACAATGGCCTCTAAACGTGGATCAATTTCATCAGCAGCCTTACACTTGAGACTTGCATACTCATCAATTGCTTTTGCTGAACAATGAAAAAAGGAACCATATTAAATTCTAAAAAATTCAAATACCCAGTTTTTATAAAGGTGAACAGGACAGATCCTGCTGCTAGTAAATAACAACAAATTACACATATCAACATATGTAACCCTCCAGTGGACAAATTACATTATAGTAAATAATGCCGAAGAAGGCATGACATCATTCTTACCGAGAAGTGTATTAGAATAATCCGATTCTTCTGAAACATCAAATAATGAACCAGCACCAAGAGCATAAGACAGTGAATCATTAAGCTCGCCAAGATAATAGAACACCTGTAAAAGAAGAAAAATGAAATTATGGGTACATGATTTTCCATAAACAGTGCAAAAATGCACCCAAAAAACTTCAGTTTTAGAACCTTCAATTTGCGTAGTTGATCATATTTAATATGCCCATCATTAATCTCAGAGAAAGGACACCAGACAATCCACATACAGTTTATCTCCAATGTATGAAAAATTTGAAACTCAAGCATGGCTTTCAAGAACAGATGCCATAATAACATTAATAATCCCATGCACTTTCTAGAAGATCATAAAATTATGATCTATAGTAAGCCTATATATTCTTAATTAAGAGTTTAAGAAAACAAGTTGCACTTTCCATTAATGATAATCCATGCATCAATTAATAAAGTGCTTCGCTGTAAGCTTCCTCATAAATGAAAGGGGCATAAATATGGGTGTCCCACATATTAAAGAAATCCTTTCAAATTTGACCAAACAGTAGCATGAAAAGGCAAAAAATTCCATGCAATCATATTTCTATCAACCATGATAAAATAAAATTCATGTTTATAGAAAATTAATTAAATACTCGAGCATTCACAAAGAACATGTCATGTTGATAAAAACAAATAAGAAGCAAACAAGGATGCAATTTAATGAGAAAAGTGACAAAACAGATCCACAACCTTCGAGACTAGCAATGCTGCAAGTTCCCTTTGATGCTGATCAAACTCTTCATCTTCATATAAGCTCTCTCTGCATTGTTTAAAAAAAGGTTAGTTAAAACAAATTCAGCACACCAATGAAAAACACACAAACATTTGTTTGAATGTTTAGTATAAATAAGGACAAACAGAAATAACAATAAAGAAAAGGGTGCAAGTACTGATTAAAAAAATCAGAAGCCATGAAAGGAAAAAAAAGATCTTATGTATCATGAGTAAAAATTTATAAACACAAACATGTAATAATGGCCCAACATTCTGCAGTAGACCATAAAAGCTATTCATAAGAAAGCATAATGAACAAAAAAGACGTGATGATATGTGATGACATGCCTGGCAGACATATTAAGACATTCAATCCAATGATACATAATGAAACTTCATATAAGATCAAAAAAGAGGAGAAAAGATAGTGCCGATACAGAAAAGTGATGCAGAAACAATATGTGCAATGCTTAAAATAATGTGGTGACAACTCCAAAGAAATCCAGGACCAAATGCTTAGCTAAAAGTGGAACTTAATGTTTTAAGTTCCACTGTATGAGAAGAACCCAAGCAACAGTCAAGGCACCAGAGTCACCAACAATAATATAAACAATTGAACTAGCGAACTATTACATGTGCCAATAACCAAAGTTTCGTCTCGATCAAGGAAAGTTGGACAGTTCGAAATTTTGCATTTTTCTACTGGATACTTGTTTCTGTGAAAGCAAGAAAACACATGAAAGAGTAAAAGATCATGGCAGAAAACAGGGTGGCTCCACAACTGAACATAAGCATTCCACTAGGGGGAGGGGGATCATCGGAGGACAAGTATCTAGAGACAACCACTTTCCCACGACTCAAACTATCAGCAGTGAAACAGATCGAACACAGATTAGCATAATTCCACCAAACCAAAGTAATAGGAGCCGTGGAAAAACCCTAAGAATGGGACAGATAAACAGGAGAGAAGAGACTCACATGATCGGAACGCTGGTGGAAATCTCGGGCCAGTAGTAGTCAACACACTTATTGAGGTTGGAGAGCGCGTAGAGCTTCAGGCGAGGATGGCTCTCGTTCAGCATGGCGAGCAGCCCACCGGCTGAACTGACCATTGTTGCAACCGCCATTGCCGAGAAAGCAGTCAGAGGGGTTCCCCAAATCGATCGCGGAAGGCACCTTCGACTGTTCTCCAAGAGGAATTCGGATTGAACTCAATTTCGAACCCTAGAGAGACAAGAGAGAAAAATAGTTTCTCTGTGAGAAAGTTGGCTTACCCTTCAAGCCAGAACACAATTAAAAAAAAAAGTAAAGTCCAATAAATAGTATTTTTTAATTTATTACCCAAATGACCGATCAATCCAAATACAATTTTTCAATCGAGAGATGAGTATTATGGGAAAATAATTGTAAGATAATATTTTTCTTTTATTTATTTTATAATGATATATTTTTATGATATTTATTTTTATTAAAGTATGAAATTAATTTATCTAATATTTCATAATATTATTATTCTTTTATATGATAATTTATGATGATATAATATTATTTATTATTATTTTTTAATAACTAACTTATTTAGAAAATAAGAAGTGTATGCCAAAAAAATAAGGATAGTACGATACAAAATAGTTTACAGTTTTTTAGTATAATAATTTTTGTATATTCTAAATATACACGGCACTTATATTTTTTATTAGATAATTTATTTTGACTATCATAAATAAATATAAAAGTGTGATAAAATGGGTATTACTAGTTGGTGTCATTATTTTGTACCACAATAATCTTATTAATTGCCATATCATTTATTTTATATACTTATCGGTCACACATTATATTTGTGATACAACATTATAAATGAACAAATTGAAAGAAAATTAATGTGTTTTTTCTGTGCCAAATGGGAATAGTACTTATAGAAAATAAAGTATTGAGAGAGGTTCAAATAAAAATAATTTTAAATTAGTATTGAAATACAAATTTAAGAAAAAATTACCAATTTTTAAGAAAAATTAAATAAATCAAAAATAGAAATTTATTGAGTCTAACTAAGGTGGTTAAGGTTTTTTAGAAAAAAAAGAATTAAGATAAAAACTAAATCAACCCATATAAGTTCACAATTAATTTAACTAACTCAGTAAAATGCTTGATTTTTAAAAAATGCTATACAAATAAAAAAATATATGTTTTGTACCAAATGGTAGGAAAATTGGATAAATATTTTTTTGAAAATAAATTAGGTAAAAAAATTGATCGAATTAAAGGTAAACCGATCAAAAAAATGTTAAAATTTGTCGAAACAGTCAATTAATTTGCTGAAAATCGATTTGCTACAATATAAACCGAGTGTGTACGCTACGTTGGATATACGCGTAAGGCGTACCCAAGCGTGTGCGTCCGCAAATGTGTTGTCTCCTTCGCTCGATTCACAACTCATTTACCCAACCCAAACCTAGAAATAACTCAGTTATCAACAGAATTTTCTACATTTACTCCCCCAAGAAAATTAAATAAAAAGAAGAGGATAGAGATTACCATCTAGTCAACTATGGACATGGTCTGATAGATAACTTATCCTCCGAACTGTTTATATAACTATCAGTCCTCCTTTCACCAAATGATGATCGAATCTCTATCTAAAAGTCATCATCCTCCATTTTACGATAACCTTCAAACTAGAGACTCCCATTTTTTTCTCCAGCCACCAAGTTTTGCCAAATAGGTGTTATTATAACCAAAGAATAATTATCTTTCAACCCACACCACTCTTCGCAATTGATGTGCCCTCTATCAGTGGCAGTCCAACAAAATATTAATATCACCCCGTCGATCGAAAATAGAGCAGAGGTTTTCGAAGCTCACTCTCACCTCCCATACATCCAACCACGACCTAAACTTTTTTCTGAAGAATCTTCTCGATCCTCTCTTGCCAACCACGATTGTCTTTTAGGTTGTAGGTAAGCCTCCTAATAACAAAAAATCTGATAAGCTTCATTTCTCTCTATTGTTGACACCCCTCTATAAAATTAGACCTTACAGGCACTTTGACCATCATAGAGCGAGATCTACATGTTCACGGACTCGTGAGAGAGTCAGCTACACAATCCCACTACCCTGACCATCACCGCTTCTTCACCGATAAGTTTCCAACCAAAACCATATTCTATGTTTTTTTTTGCTCAACGACTCTATGTTTATTTTACTCAAAGAGAACAACCATGGCCAAAATGACATTGTTCTGGCCATAGTTGGTTAGAAAGTGACCGTGGGGACCTAGGGAATATGATGATGAACCTAGATAAGATTTTTGAAAGGTCACTATTGTCATTTTGAAAGAGATAAAAGTTTAGGGACCAAATCACAATTTTTGGAAAGTTTAGGGATCGAACTATGATTTCATAAAAATAAGGACTCAAATGAGGTTCAATAGAAGTATAATGACCTAAAGGAAAGTTGGAAAGGTTTTGAGATCTGAAGTGGTATCTTAAAATATGCAAATGACTCAAATGTAACTTTTGGAAAAAGTTTAATAACCCAAAATGTAATTTTAAAAAGTTAGAGAACCAAAATGGAGTATATGAAAAGTTAGGGACCACTATTGAAGCTAAGAAAAGTTAGAGGACCAAAGGTAATTATTATATTTGAAATCTAAGTCCCAAATGAGTATATTTGAAATCTAAGTCCCAAATGAGTAAAGAGAAAGTAGAAGGACCAAAATGTAATTTTGGAAAAATTAGGGACTAATGTGCAATATGTATTCCCTAATCTGTTTCTATCGGGTGAAGACACGTGCACCTTCGCCTGTCCCTGTTGATAACCATTATGGTGGGTACCTTCACAATTGTAATGCCCTAACCTGGTTTGGTTAAATTCCCATAAACAACCCGTCACTCTCCCAGTTTATTAAGGGTTTTCCCCTTCTCTAAGTCGTGGGGAGTAATACGTCCTTTTTCACCTGTACCTTTCCTGAAATAACATTAATCAAAATTGAATATATCAACCATACATACCTATCTTGCAGGTTCAACTTTAGGTGGGTTTTTCATTGGTTACTTGAAAAGGGGTAAAGTGATGGGGTGAGTTCGACAACTCAGTGAATGAGTGCACGGTGAGTGTTTTCACAAAACTAATTTTAATTAGAGTGTGTCAAACTCCTCATTTTATTAAAAATGCCTTTCTTCAAATTGCGATTTATCAAAATCTTTTTCTAAGGTTTACCAATTCATTTCCAAGGATTCTCAAATCCTTTTCATGGTTTTCATAACCTCTTTCCCATTTCATATTAGGTGTGTTTCACAAACAACACACGCCTTTCATTAGGAAGGGTTCACACACATTTGCGAGATGTAGTTACACCGACTATACCCACTTGTGGATCGGAGCATCTTTACCATCCACCCTGATAGAAGTCGCTGACTTTTATCTGAAGTCTAAGTGAACGTCTCTAATGTCCTACCTTTAGGAAGGGTTCACACACATTCGCGAGATGTAGTTACGCCGACTACACCCACTTGTGGATCGAAGCATCTTTACCATCCACCCTGATAGAAGTCGCTGACTTTTATCTGAAGTCTAAGTGAACGTCTCTAATTTCCTACCTTCAGACCCAATATACTTCGTGTCTATATGAGGACGGAGACCTCATCCCGAACCCACCCGGTCTCATGCGCATGAAGATACATCAAGCTTCCCTAACTACTGGCACGACAATCTGCCCTTATCTCCACCATGTTGTCCAGTAGCCCTTAAGACGCATCACTACCCCTCTTGGGCATCTTGATGATCCCGAACCTCAATGCATGCACAAACAAAGTTTTCCATATATGCCATTAATCTTTGGTGCCACTAGTCCAATGGCCCGACCCTCAACTCGACCTACAGCTGTTTGTCTAGACCGATCCATCAACCTGGTCTTGTCGCACTACCACCAGTCCATTGTGTATGCCTATCCTATCTTGGTACCATGGCCAAATCACTTCATTCATTAAAATTTTCATGGCTTAACATCATGTTTGTTTATGAGCTTTTACTCGTGCCAACTGGCCTTGGGCCCACTGTATGTGATTTTCAAAATCAGGCATTTTAGCCCCTAAGTTCCAAAACCAAGGCATTCGACCTAACTGAGCTATTCGAGCTCCCATCAAGAAGGTCTCCCAAAAGTTTTAAGCATTGGCACCCAGTCAGGGGAGAGCACTTCTGACAAAATATCTTTTTCACTTTTCCATCACACCAACTAGATATGAGGACATCTCCGCTTATAATCGATAAGCAAATTTTCTACTTCCTTATAGTAAGTTCATCATACCAAGCAAATATGATCTACTTACAACCGTTAATTAGTTTTTTCGCGTAGTTTCCACATCACTCCAACCAGGTGTGATGTTAAAATTCCAAATAGTAGTGGTTTTTCATTCCGATGTACTCCTCATCCTAAATGGGTATGATGTGAAAATCCCACTCACCCATTAACCGTGACGTGTTCATCCTCGGGTGATTTTCCAAATTGGCGCGAGCTTCTCTTGCTGGTGTTCCGGTCCTTTGTTGTCACGCCCCGACCCGGTTTGGTCGGATCCCCGTGATCAACCCGGCACTCTCCTGGTTTATTAAAGGGTTTTCCCCTTATTGTAAACCGTAAAGAGTAAGGCGTCCTTTAACTTGCACCTTTTTCCTGGAATAGCATAATCAAAACTGCATGAAATTTAAAACTTTACATACCTGTCTTACAGGCATCTTAGTTGACGGTCTTTAAGGGGAGGCTTTCTGGGATTTCCTGAAAGGGATATAAGGGAGGGGGTGAGTATGACTACTCAGTGAATGGGTTTTTTTAAAAGCTTTTGACTTTTAAGAAAAACATTTATATGGAGTGTGCCAGACTCCTTTGTTTTAAAAAATCCCATCATTTAAAAATTTGGAATTTTCCATTATTTCTTAGTTACCACGGTGTGTCATCACCCAACACACATCCTTCATCATGAAGGTTACACACATTCGCAAGTCAGTATCACTACTGAACCCGCTAGTGGCTTCGGAGCGACTTTTCCTGCCACCCGGATAGAAGTACGACCACTTCTACCCTGGGAATGAGTGGATGTACGTGACATCCTACCCACAATCCCGAAATCACTTCTTCATGTCCGTATGAGGACAGAGACCTCATCTTGTCCCCACCCCGGTCTCATGCGCTTCGTGCTACTCCAGATTTCGCACAGACACCTGGAACGACGAACTGCCCTTATAGCCACCAGGTCATCCAGTGCCCTTAGGACACATCACTACCCCTCATGGGCGTCTTGATGATCCCGTACTCACAGTGCATGCACAAACAATGTTTTCTTATATTGCCATGTAATATATGGTGCCACTAGTCCAACGGCCCCGACTCTCAACTCCACCCGCAGCTGTTTGTCTTGACTAGTCCGTCGACCTGTCATGTCACACTGCCGCTAGTTGACTGAGCATGTCGGTCCTATCTTGGTACCATGGCCAAACAATTCACTTATTAAGTTTTATGGCACATATATCATGTTCGTTTACGAGCTCCTGCTCGTGCCAACTGGCATTGGGCCCACTGTACGAGATTTTCAAAATCGGGCATTTAGCCTCCAAGTTCCAAAACCGAGGCCCTTGGCCTATCAGAGCTATTCGAGCTCCCATCGAGAAGGTCTCCCAAATAGTTTAAGCATTGGCACACAGTCAGGGGAGAACACTACCGACAAAATAGGTTTTCACTGTCCATTATACCAACCGGTATAAGGACATCTCCGTTCATAACCGATGAACGGGTTTTCAACTTCCTTCGAGGAAGTCTCATCATACCAACCGGGTATGATCTACTTACAACCCGTAAGTAGTTTTTCCGCATAACTTTCACATCACTTTCTATAAGTGGTGATGATTAAAATTCCACTAAATAGTGGGTTTTTATACCGAGGTACTTATCATCCCCTACTGGGTATGATATAAAATTTCCACTCACAACCGGTAAGTGGTTTTTATCTAAGTTGTGCTCATCATCCCAACCGGGTATGATGTTAGTAAACCCACTCACCCGTTAATGTCGTGAATTCCACTAGACTGGTTCTTTGTATTCACGCGAGCTTGTCCTTGCTGGCGTTCCCAGTATTTCGCGTTCCTACACGATATGAACATCTTGGTTCATTATCCTTTGACCTAATCGCCTTCATTCATTCCAAATGAATGAGAAAGTCGAACTTTCATTTATTTGCAATTAGGTCCCTAAAGTTATTTCTCTTTAACTTTAAGTCCCAAATACCGGTTTTTCCTCAAATTGAGTCCCGAAACTTCTAAAATTTATCATAGGATCTCAATTTATTCCATTTCACAAAAAGGGGTTTAATTTCCCAAATCTCCAATTTTGTCCTCCAATTTTTCCAAAATTACCATTTTGCCCTTCCTTTACAAAAATGGTAAATTTTGCCCCAAAAATTTCAAAATTTCCTCAATTGGTCCTCTAACATTATTTTCATGCCCAATTGACCCTCAATTTCATAAAATTTCATTTTGGTCCTTTGAATTTCGAAAATCCCCAATTTTCCCCCAATTCCAACTTCTTAACACAGCCGAATTTTATTTCATCAAATTGACCCATCAAACGTTTCTAATTGTTGAAATTGAAGTTGAAATTGAGTTTCTACATGTTCATACGATTCTTCAGAAATGTGAATCGCAAGTTTTAACGCCGGGACAAGCTCAAACGGAGCTTCGCCGAAAAATGAACTATAGAGAGAGAAAGCTTCACTTACTCACCGGTGAAGGCATGACGGTTCGAACTTTCGATCTGGACAGATAGCTCTCATCCTGAGGTTCATCCTAGAATCAAGAATCGCAATTCTCTCTCTAGCACCAATCAAAAATTATAAAGGGGAGCCGAATTGGCTTACCTTTCGGTCCTAATTCGGCCATGGAAAGGCTGAGGAAGTGTTGGGAGGGCTTGCATTAGCCTGAGCAGGGCTTGAAATGGCTGATTTCAGCTTGACCGAAATAGGGCAGCTTCGGTCCGTCGGAGCTGCTTCACTATTCTATCAAGCCGACACTTCTCCAACAATTCTCGTATTGACTGGAGTTTGCTATCAGATAGCTGTCTTCTCCCCGGTTCTAAAGAGCCCGACCTTTGTTGAAGTCGAAGCTCTAGTTCGAGCTTTACCGGGAAATGGAGCATTAGTGAGAGAGAGAGAAGTGTTCAGGTGTGACGAGAATGGAATGGGGATGACCTCTTTATATAGTTGTAAAACCCGTGTATTAAATGGGTGAGATTTATTACTAGTATTAATATTGCCATAAATTATTGGTATTAATTCCAATAATTTAATTTCGATATTAATTCCAATAATTTAATTTTGGTATTTAATTATTTATATTAATTCCAATAATTTAATTTATGTATTAAATTATTGGTATTAATTTTAATAATTAAATATATATATATTAATTTATGGCTATTTATGATAAGCCATACGTTCGCATAAAAATTTTTAACCGAAATTTTGGGTTACAAAAAATCAAACTTCCGAGGAGGTCAAAAAATTTTTAACTGAACTTTGAAGTTCTTATAGAATCTAGTTCATATAAACCAATTTGGTTTTTGTTTTCTATTTTATTTTAAGTTCCTTTTCGAATGTTTAATAAATCCTTTATATCAACCGAAAGTTTTAAATTTTCATATTGCTTATTCCCAAATGTAAACCGGTTTGGTTTTCTTATTCGATTTGACCGGTTCTTTTCCCGGTTTTCCTTAACTCAAATGTGCGGGGTTTACATTTGTGCTACTACACGATTTTGACATCTTTATTTACTAACATTCCTCACGTACGAACTAAATGCCCAACTTTTCAATTATTTACATTAAGGTTCCTAAAATTCTTTTTCCTTAACTTTAGGTCCCAATTGCAAACTTTTCCCCAAATCGAGTCTCGAAATTTCTAAAATTAACTTTGGGTTCTCAATTTATTCAAAATTACTTAAGGGGTTAAAGTTTCCCAAATTTCCAATTTGGTCCCTAACATTAATAAAATTACCATTTTGCCCCTACATTACAAAAATGGCAATTTGACCCCAATAATTCCAAAAATTGACCAATTGATCCTACAACATCTTTTTCATGGCCAATTGGCTCTCAATTTTAGGAAATTAAACTTTGGTCCCTCAATTTTTTGAAATCCCCAAATTTCCCCAAAAATTTCCCTTTTCAAACTGGTCGAATTTGATTTCATAAAAAAAACCAATCAACCGAGGTTAATTGTTGAAATTGAAGGTAAAATTGAGTTCCTACGCCGCAACGAGCTAAAACGAAACTTAACCGAAAAACTGGACTTAAAGAGAGAAAGCTTCGAAAGCTTTTCGTTGTGGTGCGGCAGTACGAGCTTTCAATCTAGGCGGGTAGCTCTTGTCCTAAGGTTTCTCATAGGATCAAGAATTACCTCAATTCATGTCGAATTGAGGGAGAATTCGGTCAGTGAAGTTTCATCGGTTCTCTCTCTAACACTGATAAAAAATTACCGAGGGAAGCCAAATTGGCTTACCTTTCAGCTCTAATTTAATTGTATGAGGGCTGTGGAAGTGTTAGGAGAGCTTGGTTTGGCATGAGAATGGCTCAAATTAGTCATTTTTAGCTGAGTCAAAATAGGGCAGCTTCAGTCCACCGGAACTACTTCACTATTCGATCACGCTGACACTTCTCCCGTGACCCTCAGAGCAAATGGAGACTACTGTCAGGTAGTTGACTTCTCGTTCAAACTAAGGAACCCGACCTTGCCTTATTTAGCTTAGAAAAATGGCCGAGTCGGAGCTCTAGTTTGAGCTTCACCAAAAATTGGAGTAATGGAGAGAGAGAGAGAGAGAGAGGAGTTTTCAAGTGTGAATAGTGAGAATGAGGGGAAGCTCGAGGACTCCTTGGCCGTTCGATTGACGCCTTTATGGTGGTCATTCATTGCTTGAAACTTACTGGCCGGAGACTTTTTATCTTCGCCGGTGCTGCTCAATTTTCTGGCGAGTGAACAGTGCTGTCATATGAAGGAAGAAGACAACACTGTTCCGAACCAGACCAGACCAGTCCGAACTGGGTTCAATGATTAAATTGACTGGTTTATGCTCGATTTGACTGAGTTTTTTAAAATTAAAAATTTCTAAATTCATTATCTATCTAATGGTGGTTTCAAATCTCCAATTTGAATTTTCTAAGCCACCTAGAAAAATGAATTTAGAAACCAGTTCAATAGTGATTTTAACCGGTTTAATCTAGTTCAGGTTCGGTTCACCTGAACTGGACTGGTTTTCACTTCCAATTCACTCCAAAATCCTTTTCCATGACTTTTATGACTCTTTAGGTCACCCGAGATTTGTAAATTTTCCATTTTACCCTTTCTCTAATGGTTGGGGTTCGTGAATCGGTTCAGTTTTTCTCACCCGGGTTGACCGGTTCTTTCCTCGGTTTCCTTGTCTTTAAGGGACGAGGTTTACAACCATGGTGAAAACCGGATGGACCAAGGCTTCAAACAAAATGCCTATAAAATACAATGGAAATTTGAAAATTTTCTTTCAAAGTTTCACATGAGAGCCCACAAAACACTTTATCAAAATGTCTTAGGAATAATGGTAACCTAATAAAATATAATCACCTCCATGAGTAGGGTATGGGGTTAACTTGGGCAGATGTATGCCTCGTGATGTTCATTCCTTTCACTACCTCACACCTTCCTAGCTTAGCATGCAGTAGGTTAAGGGGAAGGGGTGAGCTCACTATTTAGTGAATGAGACACTAATGTTGTCATGCCCCGACCCAGTTTGGTCGAAGTACTATTGTGAAACTCGACCCTCGAACCAAGTAAACCAAGGAAAAAACCAACGATTTTGAGAAAATGAGCCAAAAATGGAACCAAAAATGACAAAAAGGGTTAAAATGGGAAATTGGAAAAATCCTAAGTGAACAATTCATAAAAATAATGAGGAAGAACCGGTAAGGGGAATTGATAAGTGAACTGGACCAGTTTGGGGTGAACCAGACTGAAACAGGATGGACCATAGTGAACCGATTCACTAATTCATTTTTTTAGTTGACTTAAAAATGTCAATTTGGGAAATTGAGGCCACCATTATATAGAAAATGAATTTATAAATTTTTTAATTTTAGAAAACCGGCCGAATCGGGTCCGAACCGACCAAATTTCAAATTCGGGTCACCAAATCCGGTTAGATCGGACCGGTCCAGTCCGACTGATCAACAGTCAACGACGTCCCTAAGTTCCAAAACTGAGGCCTCTGGCTATAACGAAGCTATTCGAGCTCCCGTCAAGAAGGTTTCCCAAATCATTTAAGTAGTGGCACATAGTTTAGGGAGAACACTTTTGACAAAAATATATTTTAAACTATCAATCATACCAACTGAGTATGAGGATATTTCCGCTCATAACCGATGAATGGGTTTTCCACTTCCTCCAAGAAAGTTTTATCATACCAATCAAGTATGATCTACTTACAACCAGTAAGTAGTTTTTCCGTGTCTTTTTCACACCACTCATCTAAGTTGTGATGTTTAAAATACCACTAAGTAGTGGGTTTTCATTTCCGAGTTACTTATCATCCCAACCGGGTATAATAAAAAAATCCCACTCACTTGATGGTGCAGTGAAATTCCTATTAGCCAGCTTGTTGTCCTTACTCGAACTCGTCTTAGCTGGCATTCTTGGTACCTCGTGTTCCTACACGATATAAACATTATTTGTTCATTGTTCTTTGGTCTAATAGCCCTTATTCATTCCAAATGAATGAGAAAATCAAAATTTTCCTTAATTTGTAATTAGGTCCCTAAAGTTATTTTTCTTTAACTTTAAGTCCCTAATGCTAGGTTTTCCTCAAATTGAATCCCAAAACTTTTAAAATTTATCTTAGGATCTCAATTTATTCAAATTCTCAAAAAGGGTTTCAAGTTTCCCAAATTCCTAATTTGGCCCTCAATTTTTCCAAAATTACAATTTTACCCTTCCTTTACAAGAATGGTAAGTTTTACCCCAAAAATTCTAAAATTTGCTCAATTGGTCCTCTAACACTCTTATCAAGCCCAATTGACCTTCAATTTTACAAAATTGCATTTTGGTCCCTCGAATTTTTGAAAATCCCCAATTTTCACCAAATTTTCCCCAAATTTCAACTTTCTAAAACAACCAAATTTGATTTTATCAAATTGACCAATCAAACACTTCTAATTGTTGAAATTAAAATTAAAATTAAAATTGCGTTTCTACTTCTTTATACGATTCAATAGCACTTTGAATTATAAGTTTTGATGCCAGAACGATCTCAAACGAAGCTTCGCCAGAAAATAGAACATAGAGAGAGAAAGCTTCAATTACTCATCGTCGGGGTCTTAGTGGTCTGAGCTTTCGATCTGGGTAGATAGCTTGTGTCCTAAGGTTCCTCCTAAGATCAAGAATTACATCAATTGATGCCAATTTAGATTAGAATTCCTTTATCAAAATTCTATCAATTATCTCTCTAGCACCAGTAGGAAATTGTAGAGTGAAGCCAAATTGGCTTACCTTTTAGTCCTAATTCAGGTGTACGAGAGCTGTGGAGGTGTTGGAAGGGCTTGGTTTGGCCTGAAAAGGTCTCAAAATAGCCAATTTCAGCTCGGCCGAAACAGGGTAGCTTCAGTCCATCGAAGCTACTTCACTGTTCCATCACGCTGGTGTTTCTCCAGCGACCCTCGGAGTAAATGGAGACTATAGGCATGTAGTTGACTTCTCCCCGGTTCTAAAGAACTTGACCACACCTTATTTGGCTCAGAAAAGTGCCCAAGTGGGAGCTCTAGTTTGAGCTTCACCGGAAAATGGAGCAATTGAGAGAGAATGGAGTTTTCACGTATAGAGAGGGTGAATGGGGATGGGCTCTTTATATAGGAAGCTCGGGGACTTCTTGGCCATCTGATTGGCACCTTAATGGCAGTCATTCATTGCCTGAAACTCCCTGGCTGGAGACTTTTCAGCTTCACCAGCATTGCGCAATTTTCCAATGAGTGAACAATGCTGTCATCTAAAGGAAGAAGACGACACTATTCCGAACTGGTCCGAACCAGGTTCAAAGCTTAAACCGGCCAGTTCACCCCCCATTTGACCAAAATTTTCAAATCTAAAAATTTCTAAATTTATCTAAATTTATTTTCTATCCAATGATTACCTCAAATCTCAAATCTAAATTTTTTAAGCAATGTAGAAAAATGAATCTAGCATCCGGTTCAATAGTGGTTCAAACCGGTCCAAACCAGTTCTATCTGGTTCGGATCCATTTCAGATTTGGTTCACCTAAACCGATTTGGTTTTCAACTACAATTCATTCTCAAGTCCATTTCCATGACTTTTGTTACTCTTTGTGTCATTTGGGATCCACAAATTTCTCGGTTTACCCTTTCTCTATCAGTTTCGGTTCATGAACTGTCTCGGTTCATAAATCAGTTCAATCTAGTTGGATCCAGTTCATCTAAACCGGTCTAGTTTCTCTCTTCCAATTTGTCTTAAGGTTTTTTTCCAAGGCTTTATGAACCCTTTGGATCACCCAAGAACTATAAATTTCCAAATTGCCCATTTCCTGATAATCGAGTTTGTGAACCAATTTGATTTTCTCACTTGGTTTAACCGGTTCTTTTCTCGGTTTTCCTTAACTAAAAAGGGCGGGATTTACACTTAAAATATTCCAATTGAGGAATTGAAGCTACCATTGGATAAAGAATGAATTTAGATGAATTTAGAAAATTTTAATTTTGAAAAACTCGGACGAATTGGGCCTAAATCTGCTAGTTTTAGAATTGAACCCGGTCGGACCGATATGATTCGGTTTAGAACAATGTCGTCTTATTCATTCAGATGACAACACTGTTCATTAAATGGAAGAATGAATAACATTGGCAAAGATGAATCATCTCCGTTCAGGGTGTTTCTTGTCATAAATGAGCACGACCAAGATGCTAAATGATCGGGCAAAGAGTTTTTGAGCTCCCTATATAAAGAGCTCCTCTCCATTCATCCCCCTCACACATGAAAACTCCATTCTCTCTCAACTGCTCCATTTTTTTGGTGAAGCTTGAACCAGAGCTCTGACTTGGGCAGTTTTCTCATCCTCAAAAGGTAAGGTCGAGTTCTTTAGACTATAGGGGAAGCAAAGTACGGAACCCTAGGTGCAAATATAAGAACGGGTGTGACCTCTCCCTAATATGAATGCTCATACCCTGTAGGAATGGATTACTCGAGCATCAACCCCCTGAAGCATACCAAGGAGGGAGACTCTGCCTGCACGACCCCGCCGAGATCACCGGGTGAGTGGGAAACGCTATGATAGCCATTCTAGTTGGAATGACGGTTCAGATTTGAAAATTGTTTTCTTGGAATTAGCATCCCTAACTGGGTGACTATGCTTAAAACATTTTGGAGCTAATTTCGGGCTTAGGTTCGAGATGCTAGTGAGCCCAAGGCCAATGGATACAAGCATGAACCCGTCTAGAATAGACATGTGGTAAATGATGCTAAAAGACCTAAATAATGGGAATCTTGCGTGATACTCATCAATCTAAGCTGAGTTGTCAAGCTTGTTGGGCCAAACCGCTGCTCCACCAAAGCCTAGTCATCAAGTCTGTTGGGCCAGCACATGTGGTGGGCCGAAGCCAAGCCGATAGACCATTGTGCGAGAGGGCCAATGATAAAGGTTATAATTGAAAATATTGTTGATTGTGCATGCACTTTGATTTGCGGGCCATCAGGACACCTAACATGATGTAGTGATAGAGCCCAAGGACTGCTAAACGACCTAGGGAGCATAAGAGCATTTTTGTCGTTCAGTAGGTCATGAAGCCGAGGAGCTTCTTGCGCATGGAGACCGAACAAGTAGGGGAAATGAGGTCTCGTCCCACTAAGTGGACAGGGTGAAGTATTGGAGGTTTGATGTGTCGAACTATTGATGTCCACTTAAACCCTGGTAGAGGCAGTATCCCTCTATTAGGGTGGATGGTAAAGGCTCTCCGGTCTGTAAGTGATACGGTCAAGGATCGTTCTTTAAATGTGTGATCACTCCTATGATAGGAGGACGATTGTTAATCATGTGGATTGTATGAAATAACAAGAGAAAATGAAATAATTTAAAGGATAGAAAAGATAAATCCAAGTAAAACGTTATAGTAGTTTCCCTCATTGAGTATTTTACTCACCCCCTCTCACCCCTTTTTAGGATAATACCCAGACAGACAGTTCTCGGACGTGCTTAGACCCTCAACTTAAAGTTAGGGTTTGAACATAAACACGCCTTCACCTTCCTTGCCTCATTCAGGTAGGTATACCTGAATGATGCAGGAAAGGGTGGCGAGTTGATCACAGACTCTAACCAAAATGTGTCGGGGCGTGATAACTTGAGAGTGGTATTAGAGCATAACTTTCTGATTAGTTTTCTCCTCAACCCATCCTAATCCCCGATTCTTGACCATCTTATAGAAAACATGAACGGGAATGCCCCTGAAGAATATATTCCCTGGATACACTCTATGGAGCAATGGGTAGAGGCACTAGAAGAGCCCATCCCCTAGGACGCACCCCGAGATAGGACCCCTCCCTACTCGATGGAAGATGAAGTGTCTCCACCTAGGGAACTAGACCTAGCCCATATTTAGGTAGGGGTTGAAAGGAATTTTTGGGAAGCATACGCCAACTAGGTGAGGGTTTTTCACCGACTCCCCTCGATCCACAGTAGTGTGTGTACCATAGGCCCCACCTAATACGTCCACGATGCTGTTGTCTTATACCAGTAAGAAATAGATATAGCACCCCCATACAGGCTAGGAGGGCCCCTAGTCTATCGACGTTCGTGGAGTTCAAGGAGCCTAGCATGAACCCGTACCCCCACTGCGTAAGGTTCCATGAGGGCGAATGCCCACCCATAAGGAGAAGACTCTTTCAGACACCAGATGTGGAGTCTCGCAATTTGCATAGGTATAATACTAGGCCAGTTAACTGGTGGGGGTAGAAAGGGTGCAGTAGATTATAGAAATATCCATTGTAATTAATCTTGACCGGGGTTTTCCGGTCCAATGAATAAAGAAAATTTTCTTTTCAAAAGAGAACCCCAATTTCTTAACCAATTCCTAGAACTCCATGAGCCCTAGAAAACCAAGAACCCAAAAAGGACTAAATCGAAAGCCCACCTTAGGTTGGCTGTCCCCTTCCAACAGGATGGGGCTAGGATGACAAGTGGCCCGAGAAGTGCCTTACATGATAAAGGAAGGGCGGGGCAAATCATGACCCGCCTAGGGGGCAAAGTAGGAAACCTTATGGACTAAGTGCCACCGACAAGTTAGTAAGAACCCTAAGAGGTGACCAATGACCCAAAGGAAGAGCCACATCAAGAAATAGTAAGATAGCCAAAGTAACCAAAGGGTTATAGAATAGTACCTCAAGGATGAAGGACCGAAAAACAAGCCATGATGAAGGAATAAACACCCCAAAGACTAGGGAAAGGAAAAAGGAAGAAGCCGACAAGCATGGAGATTCTAAAGTCAAAATGGGACAGTTACATAAGGAAGTGATCCAGAGGGACTTGAAATTCGAGAAGGACACCAAATTAGAAGGACGAACCAACCGTAAGACGAAAAGCAAAAGGGAGGCACAAACCCCAACACATGAAGAGGAACACAAACCCAAGAAGAAAGGATCAACACCTAGAATCACCAATCCCAAGGGAGGAATGGGCAGAAGAATGAGCTAAAATAAAGCAACTATCTAGACAAAGCAACCGAGGATCAATAGAGGAAGACCCCGAGCCCTCAAGGGTGGAATCGGAGACCACACCCCATAATAAGTAATGGAAAAGCCCTAGAAACTAGTTCCACGAGGGAACAGACTTCATAGGAGGGAGAAGTTCCCAAAGGACAATTGCGATGGAAAAGAGTGAAATCCAAAGGAGTACCACCATTAGCAAGCGTAATGAGCCCTAGGCTAAGGGAGGAGAGAAGGACCGGAAGGAGGAGGGACCCCTCGCTTGCCGAAAAATGCCAACCAACACCCAAACGAATGGAAGCAGGAAGAGCGGTTAATCGATGGGATTCACTCGAGCCTGAAACCCGACAGTTGGGGATGGGCAGACGCAATAAAGGAAAAACAGAACAAAACGAATAATCTCAGGAAACCCTCCAAACTTGCATAAGGAGCCAGACATCTATGTTCTCGGGGACCAACACCCAAAAGGAGGGGAGAGTTATAAAACCCGTCCTTAAGGATCAAAGAAAACTGAGAAAAGAATCAGTATAGACTTATACATGTGAAAACGAACCGTATAATAAAAAAACAAAATAGTTAATGGGGGAAATTGGGACATCTTAAGTGACCAAAAATTCACAAAAATTACAAGGAAGAACTGGGAAGTGGAATTGAGGATACAACCAAATCGGTTCAAGGTAAACCAGACCCGAACCAGCATAAACCATAGTGAACCAGTTCATAAATTCATTTTTCTAGGTGGCTTAAAAAATTCAATTTGGAAAATTGAGACCACCATTAGATAGAAAATGAATTTAGAAAATTTTAAATTGTAGAAAAACGGTTGAATCGGGTTCGAACCAACCGATTTTCAAATTTTGGATAGCGAACCCGGACGGACCAGACCGGTCAACGGTCCGACCGGACCTATCAATTGTCAATGGTACGGTCAACGGTCAATAGACCGGTCAACAGAAAACTAGCACCATGTCAGTTGCCATAGAGACACGGGCAACCAATGGGAGGCTGCCATGTGTTAGATCAACGGATAATTGGTGCCCTGTCAGCATGCCACACAAACATGGATAGCCAATGAGAGGCTGCCATGTGTCCGGTCCATGGGTAAATGGCTGATGTGGCGGTTGAGCTAGCACTCCACGTTAGAAAAACTGACCAATCACTACGTGCCACGTGGCACGACCTACATCATCATCTTCAACTTTCAGACGTTGATAGATTAGAGGAAAGAGTGAGAGAGCTGCTAGAAAAGCTGGAGTCTCCGGTAACTCGAAAAACTATCCGATCAGGTTGTCGACGCTCAAATGGGAGGCCGAGTCTTACACCGGCGGGTAGCCTGAACAGTTGTCGAGCTCCTTATATAAAGAGCACCCCCTCATTCGTTCTCAACATCCCACAACAGAGTGAAGAAGAAGAAGAGTGAGTTGTCTAGCGAGCTGCAAACTAGAGCTTTGACGACGAGCAAAACCTCCACCAAAGGAGCTTCGAAGGGTGGCATTAGAATCGGGGAAGAGTCCTCTAGCTCCAGACCTTCTCAGATTAGCTAGAGGGTGCTCAGGGAAGTGCGAAGAGAATCGCATAGTAAAGCTGCTCTGTAACTTGAAGCAGCGAGCTCCTACCCGATGCCACCTCGCCCCTTTCGGCCCTTCCACCACCCACATTATCCATCACTGACTGCCTAAGACCCTCCACAACACCCGTACAGGCCACGGTAAGCTCAATTCCACCTCCGCTCGTCAGAATTTTTAAATTTTAGTGCTGCACCACCCAGAACTTCCCTCTTCAAATCCCCGTAGTGCAGCAGCAATCGTCGTCCCTCTAGGCATGGTAAGCTCAATTCCCTCTAGGCACCCCTAACTCAAGCTTCAATCGTCATCCCTCTGTCGGTAAGAAACACAAGCTTTCTCTCTCTATTGTGAACTTTTCGGTGAAGCTCCGACATGGTGAAAAACTCAACCAAATTCATAAATTCAAAGTGTAGGATGATTAAGGGGAGCTAGAGGAGGCGATTGGGAGCAAGAATTGAAGAAATTAAGGGTATACATGGTACCAATTGGATGAGGTAAGGTCCGAAGTTCCACATGCTTGAATTGAGGAAGAAGATGAAGGGCAAATTGGGGATCTTGGGGTACTTTTGTGCAATTTTCAAAAATTGGAGGAATGAATAACAATTTCATGAAATTGAGGGCATTTTCATGAAATTCACCCTAATTGAGGGTAAATTGGGCAATTTGGACAAATTTGGGGCAATTTAGAAATTTTAAAAAGTTGGGGGACCAAATTACAATTTTTGGAAAATTAAGAACTAAGGGGCAAATATGGTGAATTAAGGGCCAATTGGTGAAATTGAAAGAGTTAAGGACCTGAAAGGAATAATTGGGAAACCAAGGGGCATAATAGAGACTAAAGAGAAATCACGGACCCATGTGCAATTTAAGCAAAGAACGGGGCCCTAGGTGCAAATATAAGAATAGTTGTGACCTCTCCCTAATAAGAATGCTTGTATCGACCCCCTAAAGCACACCTAGGAGGAAGACTCCGCCGGCGCGACCCCGCCGAGATCACCGGGTGAGTGGGAACCACTATGACAGCCATTCCTGTTGGAATAACGGTTCATATTTGAAAACTGTTTTCTCAGAATTAGCTTCCCCTGAATAGGTGACTCTACTTAAAATGTCATGCCCTGACCTTGTTTGGTCGGAACCCCATGAACAACCTACCACTCTCCTAGTTTATAAAAAGTTTCCCCCTTCTCTAAACCATGAGGAGTAAGGAGTCCTTTTCACCTGTATCTTTTTTGGAATAACATCAATCAAAACTTAATATAAATTTTAAATACCTGTCTTAAGGTTTAGCTATAAACAGATTTTTAAGATTGGTTTCCCTTGGTTTCCTAAAATGGGGTAAAGGGAGGGGGTGAGTTTGACAACTTAGTTAATGGGTGTTGGGTGCAAGTTTTCAAAAAAATAACTTTAATTGGAGTGTGCCAAACTCCTTATTTCCTTTAAAAATATTTTTTTATTTAAATTCTAGTTTTTGAAACATTTTTCAAGTTTACCAATTCTTTTCTAAGGATTCTCAAATTCCTTTCCAAGGTTTTCAACCCCTTTCCCATCTCCATATTAGGTGTGTTTTACAAACAATGCACACCCTTCATTAGGAAAGGTACACACACATTCACAAGATGCAGTTACGCCAATTGCACCCACTTATGAATTAGAGCGTCTTTACCATCCATCCTGATACAAGTTCCTGACTTCTACTCGAAGTTTGAGTGAATGTCTCTGACGTCCTAATTTCATACCCAAAAAACTTTGTGTCCATACGAGGATGGAGACCGCATCCCAACCCCACCTCGGTCTCATGTGCAAAAAGCTACGTCGAGCTTTCCAACTGCTGGCACGACAAACTATCCTTATCTCCACCATGTTGTCAAGTAGCCCTTAGGAGGCATCACTACTCCGCTTGGGTGTCTCAAGTGCATGATCAAACAATAGTTTTCCACAAAACCATTTATCTTTGGTGTCACTGGTCCAATGACCCCGACCCTCAACCCGACCCATAACTGTTTGTCTAGACCGGTCTGTCGACCTGGTCCTGGCGCACTACCAACAGCCCATCGAGTATGTCGATCTTGTCATGGTAACATGGAAAAATCACATAATCCATTTATTAGGAATTTTCATGGCTTATACATCATGTTTGTTTACGAGCTCCTGCTCGCGCCAATTAACCTTGGGCCCACTATATGTGATTTTACAAAATCGAGCATTTAGCCCCACAAGTTCCAAAATCGAGGCCTCTGGCCTATTTCAACTGTTTTAGCTCCCGTCAAGAAGGTCTCCCAAAAATTTCAAGCGTTGGCACATAGTTAGGGGAGAATACTTCTGACAAAATAATCTTTCCACTCATCACACCAACCGGGTGTGATGAGATCTCCACTTACAAAGCGGGTTTCCTACTTTCTTGTAGGAAGTTCATCATACCAATCGGGTATGATCTCTTACTTATAATCGATAAGTAGTTTTTCCACTTAATTTCACATCACTTCAACCGAGTGTGATGTTAAAATCCCACATAGAAGTGATTTTTCATTTACAAATTTCTCATCATCCCAACTAGGTATGATGTGAATAATCCCACTCACAAGTGGTTTTTTCATTTTGAAAGTGCTCACTATCCCAACCAGGTATGATTTATAATTAAGCCCACTCACCCATTAACCGTGACGTGTTCGTCCTTAGTTGGTTTACATTTGGGAATAAGCAATATCGAAATTTACAATTTTCAGGTGATCCAAAAGGTTCATTAAACATTGTAAAAAAACTTAAAACAAAATAGAAAACAAAAACCAAATTGGTTTAGGTGAACTAAATTCTATAAGAACTTCAAAGTTAAACATGCTTACTTAAGAGTAGTGTGAGGATGGGTGACCTTCTGGGAAGTATGATTTTTTGTAACTCGAAATTTCGGTTAAAAATTTTTATGCGAATGTATGGCTTATCATAAATAGCCATAAATTAATATATATATTTAATTATTAAAATTAATACCAATAATTTAATATCTAAATTAAATTATTTGAATTAATATAAATAATTAAATACCAAAATTTAATTATTGGAATTAATACCAATAATTTATGGCAATATTAATACTAGTAATAAATCTCACCCATTTAATACACGGGTTTTACGACTATATAAAGAGGTGATCCCCATTCCATTCTCCTCACACCTGAACACTTCTCTCTCTCACTACTGCTCCATTTCCCGGTAAAGCTCGAACCAGAGCTTCGACTTCAACAAAGGTCGAGCTCTTTAGAACTGGGGAGAAAACAGCTATCTGATAGCAAACTCCAGTCAATACGAGAATCGTTGGAGAAGCGCCAGCGTGATAGAATATTGAAGCAGCTCCGGCGGACTGAAGCTGCCCTATTTCGGCCAAGCTGAAATCAGCCATTTCAAGCCTTGCTCAGGCCAATCCAAGCCCTCCCAACACTCCTCAGCCTTTCCACGGCCGAATAAGGACCGAAAGGTAAGCCAATTCGGCTCCTCTTTATAATTTTTTATTGGAACTAGAGAGAGAGTCGACCAAATTTCAATGACGAAATTCTAATCCAATTCCGCATCAATTGATGCGATTCTTGATTCTAGGATGAACCTTAGGATGAGAACTATCTGTCCAGATCGAAAGCTCGAACCGTCGTGCCTTCACCGGTGAGTAAGCGAAGCTTTCTCTCTCTATAGTTCATTTTCCGGCGAAGCTCCGTTTGAGCTTGTCCTGGCATTAAAACTTGCGATTCACATTTCTGAAGAATCGTATGAACATGTAGAAACTCAATTTCAACTTCAATTTCAACAATTAGAAACGTTTGATGGGTCAATTTGATGAAATAAAATTCGACTGTGTAAGCAATATGTTAGGGGACCAATTGAGGAAATTTTGAAATTGGGGGAAAATTGGGGATTTTTGAAATTCAAAGGACCAAAATGAAATTTTATCAAATTGAGGGTCAATTGGGCATGAAAATAATGTTAGAGGACCAATTGAGGAAATTTTGAAATTTTTGGGGCAAAATTTATCATTTTTGTAAAGGAAGGGCAAAATGGTAATTTTGGAAAAATTGGAGGACCAAATTGGAGATTTGGGAAATTAAACCCCTTTTTGTGAAATGGAATAAATTGAGATCCTATGATAAATTTTAGAAGTTTCGGGACTCAATTTGAGGAAAAACCGGTATTTGGGACTTAAAGTTAAAGAGAAATAACTTTAGGGACCTAATTGCAAATAAATGAAAGTTCGACTTTCTCATTCATTTGGAATGAATGAAGACGATTAGGTCAAAGGATAATGAACCAAGATGTTCATATCGTGTAGGAACGCGAAATACCGGGAACGCCAGCAAGGACAAGCTCGCGTGAATACAAAGAACCAGTCTAGTGGAATTCACGACATTAACGGGTGAGTGGGTTTACTAACATCATACTCGGTTGGGATGATGAGCACAACTTAGATAAAAACCACTTACCGGTTGTGAGTGGAAATTTTATATCATACCCGGTAGGGGATGATAAGTACCTCGGTATAAAAACCCACTATTTAGTGGAATTTTAATCATCACCACTTATAGAAAGTGATGTGAAAGTTATGCGGAAAAACTACTTACGGGTTGTAAGTAGATCATACCCGGTTGGTATGATGAGACTTCCTCGAAGGAAGTTGAAAACCCGTTCATCGGTTATGAACGGAGATGTCCTTATACCGGTTGGTATAATGGATAGTGAATACCTATTTTGTCGGAAGTGTTCTCCCCTGACTGTGTGCCAATGCTTAAACTATTTGGGAGACCTTCTCGACGGGAGCTCGAATAGCTCTGATAGGCTAGGGGCCTCGGTTTTAGAACTTGGGGGCTAAATGCCCGATTTTGAAAATCTCGTACAGTGGGCCCAAGGCCAGTTGGCACGAGCAAGAGCTCGTAAACGAACATGATATATGTGCCATAAAACTTAATAAGTGAATTGTTTGGCCATGGTACCAAGATAGGACCGACATGCTCAGTCAACTAGCGGCAGTGCGACATGACAGGTCGACGGACTAGTCAAGACAAACAGCTGCGGGTTGAGTTGAGAGTCGGGGCCGTTGGACTAATGGCACCATAGATTACATGGCAATATAAGAAAACATTGTTTGTGCATGCACTGTGAGTACGAGATCATCAAGACACCCATGAGGGGTAGTGATGCGTCCTAAGGGCACTGGACGACCTGGTGGCTATAAGGGCAGTTCGTCGTTCCAGGTGTCTGTGCGAAATCTAGAGTAGCACGAAGCGCATGAGACCGGGGTGGGGACAGGATGAGGTCTCTGTCCTCATATGGACATGAAGAAGTGATTTTGGGATTGTGGGTAGGATGTCACGTACATCCACTCATTCCCAGGGTAGAAGTGGTCGTACTTCCACTCATGTAGTTTTGATTATGCTATTCCAAGAAAAAGGTGCAGGTTAAAGGACGCCTTACTCTTTACGGTTTACAATAAGGGGAAAACCCTTTAATAAACCGGGAGAGTGGCGGGTTGATCAGACCAAACCGGGTCGGGGCGTGACAACTAGAGAGGTATCAGAGCCTGTTTCCTCGAATACATAATCAAGACTATAAAATATTTTAACTAATAGGATTTATCCTAAAATTTTCAGATGGCTCCCAGGAGAGGAACCAAGAAAACTAGGAATGGCTCTACTCAACACCTTATCTTCGTAGGAAGACAACCCTAAAAGCTTCCCAAATGCCTAAAGCAAGGCAGGAATCTCAAAAGAGCAAATGAGCAAGTATCCTAGAGAATGGTGACAAGACCTATTGAGGTCACAACTCTAAGTATAAAGGAAGCCAAGCGTGAAGCCATAAAATGGGGCATATTACCTTACATAGGAGGACGCTTATCAACAATCTCGTAGCTCCCTAGTTATTTGGTGACCATATTCTGTAATAGGGCCAAAATCTCCAACATATTGTACTACTCTATTAATGAAGTACTCCAAATTCCTAAAAAACCCTATCCCTCAAATGATGTGATCTTTAAGGAAGACTCCAAAAAGGAAAAAAAAATAAAAATAAAAACTCCCACGGTATCCAAACTTAAAGATAAAGGAGCACCAAAACTAACAATTTCCAAGAAAACGCCAGGAGGAACCACTTATGTTCATGTCATTACAAGCATGAATGATAGGGACACTATGTGGAGAAGTGCCTAACCCTACAAAGGATAGGAATCAAGTTAACCTAGAGGGGAATAGGACACGAAGTGAAAAACTGTCCCACATCGCCAGGAGTCAGGACAATATTTTCCAAGAATAAACACCCCACAACTATAGGAAATCCGAAAGGATACCATCCCAAGAAACGTGACTCCATTTGCAACCATAAATAAGAGGAAACTCTTCAAAATCTTAGCAAAGTGGTAAGAAGGAAAAAGGGGTAAAGGTAGGATATCAATAAAACCACAAATGGAACAAAGGATAGCTGAAGAGAATTCCCCCTTTAAGAAGAAAATCCAAACAATTTAGGAGCAAAGAAAGGAGTACATCCACAAGAGAAAACAAGACGAACATTTGATGACAAACGGGACGTATTGGGATTACAGGAATAAATCACCTTGGAAAAAGCAACTATGTCAAATAGGAAGTTCGGTCCAACAGGACAAGAGAAAGCAAGTTGTTACAACAAGATAGTTACAAGGAACAAATGACACCTAAGGAAGACCGGGAAGTAGAAGGGACTACACCCTAAAAAGGTTAGTAAGATGGATGTTAAGGATAGGAGGACTCGAGAAATAGCTGCTAAGAAACTTAGACCAAACAAATGGTGGAGGTAAAGCAATTAACGAACAAATACTCGGGAAAGCCATAATGTAAGTTCCAACAAAGAAGAGAGAGGCAGAAATGTCAAATACTCGGGAAAAGAAGAATACAAGAAATCCTTAAAAGGACCAAGGGCCAATTAACGACTAAACTCAAGCCAAGAAAGTAATAGGCAAGCCTCTCCCACAATGATCCTGAAACAAGGAAGATTTGTACGCTCACTAAAGAAATAGACAGGTACTGGGTACAAATAAGGATGCAAATAGAGCATAAAAGATGTGCCTAAAAGATTTGAGGAGTAAAGGTAAATAGGAGAAGACGACATCAAGGGATGTCATTTAAGGGTAGAAATCCCTTAGAGCAAATGTAAGAAAAGAATGTCAGGGGAAAGGCAAAGAATCCTACCAAGGAAGGAAGCCCCGAAAAGACATGTGTATCCCAATTAAGAGGAAATGGAACCAACCCTTATTTAGGAAATGTTTTCCAAGGAAGGAAGTATTGTAATGGTCCATTATGAACTGTTTGGAGAGAATAGGAGAACCATGTAGAAAGAGGAAAACTAGTAACGGCAGACAACCAAAGATAATGAACAAAACTGGATGGAGTGAACCTTCCCAAGCAAAGTAATTGACACATAGATCGAAAGCAATTATTGTAGAATGAAGAATCATGAAGTGATTTATGAGCAAGTAAAAGTGGATTAAGGAAAAAGGAAGTTATTGAATAAGGGATGTCACTAAAAAAGATAAAGGACATAAGAAGGAAAAAAAATCCTCGTATGTCAATAATCATCAGGAAACCCAACGATTGGAATTGAAAGGACCCAATAAAAACGTTTGGAAAGGATGAGTAGGTAAGAGAAATCCATGCGGTTATGTGAGACATAACTTCAAAGGCATGATGGATGAGAGGATAACGGTAAAAAGGATAGTTGAGGAATGCTATCAAAAGAAAAGAGGAATAAAGTTATATGATCCCTGAAAGGTCAAACAAAAAAAGCTAAGAGAGACCCTCAAGGAGATGTTCTAGAAATCTAATGGACAAAGACAGGTTCTAGAAAATGACATGCTGTAAGGGGTATGTAAGCCCAACAATCTCGAGGAGAATATGACTCAAAGTAAGGAAGAGTCAGCTAATAAGCATGACAAGGTCGAATATAAAAATTTGGACTGAAGTTATAATAGACAACGAATGGAGGAAGGGTCAAAATGGGATGAAAAAATGAGAATAAAGAAAACCGTGTCATTTGGATCTAATGGACAAAGACAAGTCATTTGAAGGTGTGGATCAGTTCCTACATTTGCATACGATTCAATTGAGCTTTGAACCATGTCATTTGGGTCTGAATTGAGCTCAAATGGAGATTTGCTAAAAAAATTGAACTTAGAGAGAGAAAACTTTGAAAGCTTACCTTCGAAGGTGCGACGGTCCAATCTCTCTATCGGGGAAGATAGCTCTCTACCTTAGGTATCTTCTAGGATTAAGAATTCCCTCAATTTACCCCGAATTGACAAAGAATTTCGTCAGTGAAATTCTGCATTTTCTCTCTCTAACTCCAACTTGCAATAACTGAGAAGGGCTAAATTGGCTTACCTTTTATCTAAATTGAGGTTGTCTAAGGGATGTCGGGATGTTGGGAGAGCTTGGTTTGGCCAGGCAGCTTCGGTCCGTCGAAGTTGCTTCACTATTTGATTACACCGGCTCTTCTGAGGCGATCCTCATATCGAATGGAGGTTGCTATCAGAAAACTAACTTCCCCCGGAGTCTAAAGAGCCCGACCTCGCCATCTGAAGTAGAGAAAAATGCCCAAGTCAGAGTTCTGGTTCGAGCTTCACCACAAAATGGAGCAATAGAGAGAGAGAGAAGAGTTTTCACGTATGAGGAGGATGAATGGGGAGGAGCTCTTTATATAGTAGTAAAAAATATTTTTTAAATAGGGAAGATTTATTACTACATTATGGGTATTTATTCTCATTAAATTGTGAAATTGATGGGTATTTATTGATATTAATTCCAATAATTGAATGTAGGTATTAATTTATGGATATTTATTTAATAATGATATTAATTCCTCAACTCTTGAATCCCTTTATATTTGTTTGGAAATTAATTTTGTACAGGTGTAAATATATATATCATTATATGTAAACATCTAATCAACACACATATATACATAATTAACAATTATGTATATAATATTTAAGTTTATGCTTAAATTCAACGAGAAAAATTTCTGACTGAAATTTCGTGTTACTAAGAACATGGTGTGACAACTACTCCCCACCTTTTTAGGAGTTTTGTCGCCAAAACTTATTCAACATCCTTTGCATAGGAAATAACTTTCCTTGATGTCAACTTGGAGTTTGTTTGACATGCTAACACTTCGGTTATTTTCACTTAGCCCCTTTATAACACGCACTTATGGAATTTGTTTTCCATTCCATTGCTTACTCATTCCATGGAGTATATCATAGATAAGCATGTCTTACCTGCGAGTTCAAGGGTATATCCTTAGTTTCACATCTTCATTTGCTTAGGGAAAAAAATCTTCCCCTTTAGGTTCTTACTCAAAATTTCAAGATTGGGAGCTTCAAGATGGCCAATCATTCTTGTCTCTAGTCATTCTCTTTATCGTTGAAACCATTAGCTCGGTGTCCTTTCGAGCGCTATGTACTTGCTTTCATAGGTTTCAGTGTTATCACATTTTTTTCCACTTTTGACCCTTCTTATGTCCTTCTTCATTTCTAGTGGCGTCCATTCCTCAAGGACTTTCCTTTTTCTTAATCCATTCTTACTCACTCATGATTATTTTATGATTTTTCATTCCGAGTAAATCCCTTTCGATCTATGTGTCAATTACTTCGTTTGGGGAAGTTCCCTTCTTACGATTTTCTTCTCTAATATGTCCCTCACAGTAGGGACTTCTACCTTAGGAGCTACGTACTCAACCTTCTTACCATTACTTGAAGGTTTATTTCTTCCTTTCTTCACACCTCTTTCTATAATAGGGCATTTGCCCGCTTTGAATCCTTCTCTATCTAAAATTTATGATTCATCTCTTATTACTTACTTGAGACACTTCCGATTATCGGTATTATTCTGTGTACTCCACATTATGCCTACCCTTTTTCCTGTCTTAGAGTGTAGTCTCTACTGCTTCCCGATCGTTCTTAGGGCATCATTTATTCTCCTTGACGATCCCGTTGTTAATAGTTGCTTCCTTTCACTAGGTTTGTTTGGAATCCCTATTTGTCTTCTTTGCTCTTCCAAAATAGGTTACACTTGGCCGTCCCGATATACCTTAAACCAATTATTCTTCTTTATGAGATTCCTTGTTTCAGATTAAGCCTCTTATGATCCATCTGTCAGTTGCTTAGTTTGGGAATTTCCTTTTTAAGGTCTCACTTCCTATCTTTATTCTTTTACCTAGGGACTCCCGTCCCAATTCAACCTCTAAAATTTATGATGCCCGCTTTGAATCCTTCTCTATCTAAAATTTATGATTCATCTCTTATTACTTACTTGAGACACTTCCGATTATCGGTATTATTCTGTGTACTCCACATTATACCTACCCTTTTTCTCGTCTTAGAGTGTAGTCTCTACTACTTCCCAGTCCTTCTTAAGGCATCATTTATTCTCCTTGACGATCCCGTTGTTAATAGTTGCTTCCTTCCGCTAGGTTTGTTTGGAATCCCTATTTGTCTTCTTTGCTCTTCCAAAATAGGTTACACTTGGCCGTCCCAATATACCTTAAACCACTTATTCTTCTTTATGAGATTCCTTGTTTCGGATTAAGCCTCTTATGATCCATCTGTCGGTTCCTTAGTTTCGGAATTTCCTTTTTAAGGTCTGACTTCCTATCTTTATTCTTTTACCTAGGGACTCCCATCCCGATTCAACTTCCCTAATGCTCTTTGGAGGCTTTTCCTTCTTTCCTTATTATGGGTAGCCCATCCATTCTTACTTGTTATGGCATCCTTTGATGCTATCTTCCTACTTACTCGTTCCTTGGGTTTAACTTACTCCTTGGGTTCTCCTAGTATGCTTCCCTTGGTTCTTTCACCTCAGCATGCACTTTATTTCCTCATTCTTCGTCACTTGGTCTATTACTTCTCAGTCGGGAAATGTATGCCTCCCAAGGGTTTCCTTTCTTGGGAGAATCCTTCCCCTTCTTTCCCAGAATTCCTTTTTACTCGTTATTGAGGGTATCTAACCTTAAATTTACTTTCCTGACATTGTTGGATACCATCCTTCCTATTTCCCTTTCTTTGGAGATTTGGTGGGTACACCCTTAGGATTTTCTTTTACTTGTATCTCATCACAAGTGTATTTTTGTAGGGAATGGAACTTTTATTTATTATAATAACAATGGATTATAGGGTTTTGGCTGCATATGTCTAGGGTAGTTGTGGTAAGTACTAGCTATGGTACTAGGATCATTTCGTGCTTCCTCCTTGGTGAGGTTGTATACTCTGGTTTGTACCCTCGGCGTAGTGGCTATGTCTTGTCCCTCGTTTAGTGTCCTTGGGTTCCTTTGAGGTGGTTGATAGTTACTTTGTTGTATATTACCTTGATGGGCTGGACAACTCTTTGCAAAGTGTCCGAGCTGTCCGCATTTGAAGCATGCTCGACACAACCCTTCATGGCTTTTACGGCACCTAGGTCAATAGGGGTTTCTCCTTTATGGGTTTGTACATGCCTCGCTTTGGGCATGATAACCGTCATTTCTCCTAAAGGACCTTATTCTTGTCCCCCATTTCTGCCCACCAGGCTCCTTTTGACCTTTCTGATTGTTCTATCCTCCTTCGTTCCGGCTGACCTGTTCTATCTGGCGGCATCTGGTTAGTACCAGACGCTCACATTCATGGGCCATGCTAATTATGGTAGTCAAATTCATGAGATGTCCTAGTACTCCCATCATGTCTCATAAAATTGAGTCCCGAATTTACTCAAAATTGTTTAAGGGGCTCAAGTTTTACAAATTTCTAATTTGGTCCCCAACTTTTCAAAAATTACCATTTTCTCTACTTACAACCTATAAGTAGTTTTCCACTTAGTTTTGACATCACTATAACTGGGTATGATGATAATATCCCACATAGTAGGGGTTTTTTTATTTTTGAAGTGCTCATCTTCCCAACAAGATATGATGTGAATAAACCCACTCATAACCAGTAAGTGATTTTAACTTTAAACTGTACTCATCATCCCAACCGGGTATGACATTAGATAGCCCACTCACCTGATAAACTAAAGTGTATCCTTTTACAGTCGGTTTCCCCTTTCACGCTCTTATCCTTACTGGCATTCCGGTCCCTCATGTTCCTACATGATTTGCACATCTTTATCTATTAATATTTGGCATGACAGCATTTGTTTCTCACGTATGAATGACTAAGTTCAAAATTTCTAGTTAATTGCACTTAGGTCCCTAAAGTTCATTTTTCTTGACTTTTGGTCCCTAAGGCTAAATTTTCCCCAAATTGAGTCCCGAAACTACCAAAAATTCATTTTGGGTCCTCAATTTATTCAAAATTGTTTAAGGGGCCAAAGTTTTCCAAATTTTCAATTTGGTCCCCAACTTTTCAAAAATTACCATTTTCCCTACTTTACAAAAATGACAATTTGACCCCAATTATTTTTAAAAATTGACCAATTGGTCCTTCAACATCCTTTTCATGGCCAATTGGCACTCAATTTTGGGAAATTGTAATTTGGTCCCTCAATTTTACGAAATCCCCAAATTCCCCCAAAATTTCCCCCTTTCAAATTGGCTGAATTTGATTTCATCAAATTAACCATTCAATCAGGGTTAATTTTTGAAATTGGAGGTTTAATTCAATTCCTACACATCCATACGATTCAATTGAGTTTGAATTGCATAAATTGAGTTCGAAATGAGGTTAAATGGAGTCATGTCGGAAAACTCTACGTAGAGAGAGAAAGCTTCAAAAGCTTACCGTCGAAGGTGCGGCGGTCCGAGCTTTCTATCTGGGCAGGTAGCTCTCATCTTGAGGTTTCTCCTACGATATCAAGAATTGCAACAATTCATATCAAATTTAGGGAGAATTCGGTTAGTGAAGTTTTCACAGTTTCTCTCTCTAACACCAATTCGAAATGACAAAGGGGGTTGAATTGGCTTACCTTTCAACTCTATTATGGTCGTTTGAGGGCTCTAGGAGTGTTGGGAGGGCTTGGTTTGGCCTGAGGAGGGTTGAATTTGGTCAATTTCAGCTCGGTCGAAATAGGGCAGCTTCGGTCCTCGGAGCTGCTTCACTATTTGATTATGCCGGTGCTTCTCCGGCAGTCCTCGGATCAAACGAAGATTGCCGTCAGGTAGCTGACTTATCCCATAATCTAAAGAACCCGTCCTTGCCTTTTAAGGCTCAAAAAAACCTCAATGTCAGAGCTCTGGTTCGAGTTTCACCAAAAAAGTGAGAGAATGGAGTTTTTAAGTGTGGGAGATAAATGGAGATGAGCTCTTTATATATGGAGCTCGGGAACTCTCTAGACAACCGTTTGGCACCTTAATGGCACTTATTCATTACCTAAAATGCCCTAAATGGAAATGTTTCATCTTCGTTGGCACCATTTGTTCTTCTAGTGAATGAACAGTGTCCTCATCTGAAGGAAGAAAACAAGACTGTTCCACACCATACCAGATCGGTCTGAATTGGGTTCAATGCTTAAACTGGCTAATTCAGGCCCGATTCGATCGAGTTTTTCAAAATTAAAAATTTCTAAATTCATCTAAATTCATTCTCTATCCAATGGTGGCTTGAATTCACCAATTTGAATATTTCAAGCCATCTAGAAAAATGAATTTATCAGTTGGTTCAATCATGGTTCAAATCGGTCCAAACCAGTTTAACTCGGTTCAGATCCAATTCACCTGAACGAGTCTAGTTTTCTCTTCCAATTTGTCCCAAAGCCTCTTTTCATGGTTTTTATGACTCTTTGAGTCACTGGGATTTGTAAATTTTCCAATTTGCCCTTTCTATAATGGTTGGGATTCATGAACTAGTTCGGTTTTCTCACCTGGGTTGACCAGTTCTTTCCCCGATTTTCTTATTTTTAAGGGATGAGGTTTACAACTCTCCCCTCATTTTAGAAGTTTTGTCCCCAAAACTTATCCAGCATCCTTTACATAGTATATAACTTCCCTTAATGTTAACTTGGTGTTTGTTTGACAT
Organism: Trapa bicornis; assembly: GCA_030064425.1. NCBI lineage: Eukaryota > Viridiplantae > Streptophyta > Magnoliopsida > Myrtales > Lythraceae > Trapa > Trapa bicornis. Next base: position 6,785,816 of record CM057761.1, on the reverse strand, counting down.
GCTCACACTTCGGTTATTTTTGTTTAGCCCCTTTAGAACATGCACTTAAGAAATTTCCTTTCCTTTCCATTGCTTACTTATTTCATGGAGCTTATCCTAGCTAAGTATGTCTTACCTGCGAGTTAAATGGTATATTCTTAGGTTCATATCTTCCTTTTCTTTAGGCAAGATTCTTCCCCTTGAGGTTATTACTCAGGATTTCAGAACTGGGAGTTCCAAGATACCCAATCATTCATGTGTCTAGTCATTCTCTTTACCGTTGAAACCCTTAGCTCGGTATCCTTTCGAGCGCTACGTACTTGCTTTCATAGGTTTCGGTGTTAGCTCCTTTTGTCCAGTTTTGACACTTCTTATGACCTTCCTCATTTTCAGTGTCATCCTTTCCTCAAGTACTTTCCTTTCTCTTAATCCACTCTTACTCGCTCATGATCATTTCACGATTCTTTATTCCAAGTTAACTGCCTTCAGTCTATGTGCCGATTACTTGTTTGGGGGAGTTCACTTATTACGATTTTTTTCTCTAGTATGTCCCTCTCAGTAGAGACTTTCACCTTAGGAACTATATGCTCAACCTTCTTATCATTTCTTGAAGGTTTCTTTCCTGCTTGAATCTTTCTCTAATTGAAATTTCAATTTCATCCCTTATTCTTTACTTGAGACACTTCCGATTCTCGGTTTTATTCCTTGTACTCCACACTATGTCCAATCATCCTCTCTTTAGGCTCCATCAATTGAGTGTTGACCACCACTAGTCTTGATGTTAGTGATCATTTACTTTAACCACTTCTTAACTGGTGGGTTTACTTTTCCAAGGGTTCTTAGATGTACTTTCCTCTGTTTCCTCTTTTATGGGCAGTCCACCCCTTTCTTACTCGCACGACATCTTTTGATGTTGTTTTCTTACTTACCCGTTACTTGGACTTAACATACTCCTTGGGTCCGTTTGAGTACCTTTCCTTTGTACTTGATCTTTCCATCTCAACCAGCATATCTTTGATGAACTTATTTCATTTCCCCTTCTGTTGGTCCCATTACCTCTTAATTGGGACACTTATTTCCTTCCTTGGTAGTTTATACTCTATTCTCCCGGGGTTCTCTTCTAGTTTTTCCATTGAGGACATCTAGCTATAAATGACATTCTATGATGTCACCCTCTCCTATTTACCTTTACTCTTGAAAACTTACATGTACTTCTTTTATACCTCATTTTCATTCTCACTTGTTCCCAGTACCCATCTATTTCTTTTAGGTGGAATTCACATCTTCTTTGTTTTAAGATCTCTTGATCGTCCTATAGGAGGCTTGCTTAACCTTTTCATAGCTATTTGGGCGTTACTCTAGTCTTAGCTATTGATCTCTTTAAGGCTTTCCTTCATCCTTACTTCCCAAATATTTTTGGCCTTTCCACCTCTCCCTTCTTTACTGGAGTTTTGACATTTATAAGGGTTAGTTCGTTAACTGCCTCGATCCTATTACCCTCTTTATTTAATTATTTTGAGATAGTTGCCTCTCAAATATTTTTATCCTTAATGTCCATCCCCTTGTCCTATTTAGGGTGTAGTCCTTACTACTTCCCGATCCTTCTTAGGGCGTAGTTTATTCTTCCTGACTATCCTCTTGTTATTGGTTATTTCCTTTAACTTGGTCTGTCTGAAATCCCTATTTGGTTGCTCTTCTCTTCCATAGTAGGTTATACCTGGCTATTCTGATATGTCCTTAACTCCATATGCCTTTTAATGAGTTTCCTTATTTCGGTTCAAGCCTCTTATCGTTCATTTGTCGATTACTTAGCTTAGAAATTTCTCTTTCTAATGGTTCCACTTCCTATCTTTATCCTTATTCCTAGGGACTTCCATCCCAGGAGTTTCACGTTCAACCTCCCTAACGCTTCTTGAAAGCTTTTCTTTCATTCTTTTCTTACACCTTTTTAACATTAGTATGGTATTTTCCCTTGATTCATCCCTATCGTCCAATTCATTTTTATTCCTTATCCTTCCTTTGAGAAGCTCTTGATTGTTGTTGAGTTCCTAATAATTTGTGTCCTACCTATCACTAACTCTTTCAAGGTACTTGCATTATTCCTCTAGGTTTTCTTCCTACCATACTTATTTCCTATTTCCTCTCTCCTTGTATTATCACAAAGTGACTTAGCATCTTCCACACTCCTATTTCTTCCTTAGTTTTGTCCTAGTCAACTTCCATTCCACTAACTTTTATAGAGCTCTTCCTTAACATCTTATGGCCTTGACTGTCATTCCACGACCTGGTTTGGTCGGATCCCCGTGATCAACCCGTTGCTCCTTGGTTTAAGAGGGGTTTCCCCCTTTCAAACTCAAGAGGAGCCAGACATAAATTAACATTGTTCCCTGGAATAACATAAATCAATAAAAATGCAAGCTTAAAATAGCTTTTAAGCATATCTGACAAAAGATAGGTCCTAGTGTTTTCCTTAGTCATTTTCCCCTAATCCTGAAAATGGATAGAAAGGAGGGGTGAGTTTCTACAACTTATTGAATGGCTGTTGGGAATGAGCTTTCATAAGAAAAATAGTTTTTTATTGGAGTGTTCCAGACTCCTTAATTCTTTTAAAACCATTTCTTCCTCAAATTTTGATTTTCAAAGCTTCTTTCCTCATTATCCACAATAGGTATGTTTAAAAGTCAACACACATCCTTCATCATGAAGGGATCACACATTTGTAGGGCAGCCCATCCAATGCAACCACTTGTGGCGTCAGAGCGACTTTACCAGCCACCTAGATAGAAGATCGTCCACTTCTACCCGAGGTATGAGTGGATGTTCGTGACATCCGACCCTTACACCCGAAATCAGCTCCATGTCCGTATGAGAACAAAGACCTCATCCCGATCCCACCCCGGTCTCATCCACATGAAGCTACATTGAGCTTCTCTTATTGTTGGCACAACAAACTGCCCTTATCTCCACCATGTCATCTAGTAGCCCTTAGGACACATCACTACCCCTCTTGGGTGTCTTAATGGTCCTGAACCTCAAGTGCATGCACAAACAATAATTTTTTTCCACAATGCCATTTCTCTTTGGTGCCACTGGTCCAATGGCCCCGACCCTCAACTCGACATGTAACTGTTTGTTTAGATCGGTTCGTCGACCTGGCCCTGACGCATTTTCGCCAGTCCATCGAGTATGCCGGTTCTGTCTTGGTACCATGGTGAAATCACACATTCCATTCATTTAGAAATTTTTTTGGCATAAATAGATCATATTTGTTTACTAGCTCATACACGGGCCAATTATTGAAATTGAAGTTACATTGGAGTTCCTACACCTTCATACGATTTAATTGCACTTTGAATCGCACAATTTGGTGCCCGAATAGGCTCAAACGGAGCCCCGCCAGAAAACTAGACTCAAAGAGAGAAAGGTTCAAAAGCTTGCCATCGAGGGCACGGTGGTTCGAGCTTTCAATCTAGGCAGATAGCTCTTGTTCTGAGATTCATCCTAGGATTAAGAATTGCATCAGTGGATGTCGAATTGAGTGAGAATTTTATCACCGAAGTTTTGTCGATTCTCTCTCTAGCACTGGTCAGAAATTACAGAGGGGAGTCGAATTGGCTTACCTTTCAACTCTAATTCAGCTATAGGAGGGTTGTGGAGGTGTTGGGAGGGCTTGGTTTGGCCTGAGGAGGGCTCGAATTGGCTGATTTCAACTCGGCCGAAACAAGGCAGCTTTGGTCCGTTGGAGCTGCTTCACTGTTCGATCACGTCGGCACTTCCCCGATGACCCTCGGAGCAAATGGAGAGTATAGGCATCTAGCTGACTTCTCCCTGAATCCATAGGACACAATCTCACCTTGTTTGGCTTAGAAAAGTGTCCAAGTCGGAGCTCTAGTTTGAGCTTCACCAGAAATTGGAGCAATTGAGAGAGAATGGAGTTTTCAGGTGTGGAGAGGATGAATGAGGAGGGGCTCTTCATATGGGAAGCTCAGAGACTTCTTGGCCATCCGATTGGTGCCTTAATGGTGGTCATTCATTACTTGAAACTCCCTAGCAGGAGACTTTTTAGCTTTGCTAGTGCTGCATGATTTTTCGGTGATTGAACAATGCCGTCTTCTGAAGGAAGAAGACAACACTGTTCCAAATCGGACCGGACCGATACAAACCGGGTTCGAAGCTTAAACTGACCGATTCACCCCCAATTTGACCAAAATTTAAAAATTTAAAAATTTTCTAAATTTATCTAAATTCATTTTTTATCTAATGATGGCCTCAAATCTCAAATTTGAATTTTTTAAGCCAACTAGAAAAATGAATTTAGCATTCGGTTCAATAGTGCTTCAAACCTGTCTAAACCGGTTCAATCTGGTTCAAATCTGGTTCACCTAAACCGGTTTAGTTTTCTTCTCCAATTCATCATAAAGTCCTTTTTCATGACTTGTGGGCCTCTTTATGTCACTCGGGATTCATAAATTTCCCGGTTTGCCCTTTCTTTATCGGTTCTGGTTCATAAACCGGCTCAGTTCATAAATCGGCACGGCTCATAAATCGGTTAAATCCTATTGGATCCAGTTCATATGAACCGATCTGGTTTTTCTCCTCCAATTTGTTTTAAGGTTCTTTTCCAAAGTTTTGTGAATCCTTTGGGTCACTCTTGAGTTGAAATTTCCCAAATTGCTCGTTCTCTAATAATCGGGTTTGTGAACCAGTTCAGTTTTCTCACTTGGTTTAACCGGTTCTTTTCCCGGTTTTCCTTAACTCCAAAGGGTGGGGTTTACAACTCCCCTCCCCCCCCCCTAGGAGTTTTGTCCACAGAAATAAATCGGCACTTTTCACCCCAGGATAAACTTCCCTTAATGTTAACTTAGACATATTGATACTTTGGTTGTTCTTTCACTTAGTCCACCTTAAATCACGCACTTAAGGAATTTCTTTTCCTTTATATGGTTTACTCCTTCCATGGAGTTTTATCATAACTAGTATATCTTGCCCATAAATCCAAAGGCATATCCCTAGATTCACATCTAGGGCAAGATTCTTCCTTTTGAGGTTCTTACTCAAGATTTAAGGATTAGGAGTTCCAAGATGTCCAATCATTCCTTTGTCTAGTTATTCTCTTCATCGTTGAAACCCTTATATTTGCGTTCTTTTGAGCATTATGTATGGGTTTTGGTGTTATTACCCATTCATCCTAATTTGACCCTTCCTTCATCCATCATTGATTACAACTTTAGTCCAAACTACGTTTGACCTCATCATGCTCATTAACTGATTTTTCCTTACTTGAGTCACATTTTTCCTTGGGACTGTTGTACTTACATGTCTCCTACAATATGACATATTTCAAAATCTATCTCTGTCCATTAGATTCCTATAACACTTCTTTATAGTTGTTTGCAACTTATAACATTTCAGGGGTCGAATAACTTTATCCCACCTTTTGTTTAGTAGTATTCCTTAACTACCTTTACTGTTATCCAATCAACTTACAGAACCATTTTGATTTTCCTTACCCACTCATCCTTTCCCAACTTCCTTATTGGGTCTTTCCTGTTCCAATCATTTGGTTTCCCAATGGTTTACCGACAAGCTGGGATTCTTTCCTTCTTAAGTCCTTGGCATTCTTTATTCAATGATTTTTCCTTTTTCCTTAATCCACTTTTACTTACTCATGATCATTTCATGATTCCTCATTCTAAATAAATCACTTCCGGTCTATGTGTTGATTCCTTTTCTTGGGAATGTTCCCTTCTTCCAGTTTCGTTCTCTACTATGTCCCTCACAACAGATACTTTCATCTTAGAAGCTACATGCTCCGACCTTCTTATCATTACTTGTAGGGTTCTTTCTTCCTTTCTTCGCACCCCTATCTATGTTAGGTCATTTGCCCATTTTGGATCCTTCTCTATCCACAACTTTTGTTTCATCCCTTATTCCATAGTGCATTCCACACCATGATCAGTCATCCACTCTTTGAGTTTCATATGCATGTGTGGACTATGACCCGTCTTACCAATTATGGTTATTCCTCCTTAGCCACATTATATTTGGAGGGCTTACTTTCCCAACGTTTCTCGGACGTTCTTTCCTTTATTACCTTACTATGGGTAGTCCACTCATTCTTACTTGTAACAACATCTTTTGATGCTAACCTCTTATTTATCCGTTAACTTATTTTCTTTTAAGGAGTGTTCACATCCTCCTGTTTTCAAAATCTCTTGATCATCCTTTGTGAGGCTCACTTAACCATCTCAAGACTTTTAATTGTAAATACGGTTTTGGCCATTAATTTCTTTAAGGATTTTCCTTCATCCTTCTTTTCTAATGTTTTGGCCTTTTCATTTCTCCCTTCTTTGTCGTGGTTTAAACCCATGGTTCTCCCGAAGGCCAGTTCATTAACTGCCTCGTTCTCACTATTTTTATTGTCCAACTGTCTGTATAGATGTATCACTTATCTTTCATGCCCATCCTATTGTTACTAGTTACTTCTTTCTACCAATTTCTCCAAAAATTGTTATTTGGCTCTTTTTCTCTTCCAAATCAAGTCATACTTAGCCTCTGATACATCCTTCCTTCAAGAAGTTTCTAACGATGGGTTGGTTCCTTGCACTCCACATTATGACCATCCGCCAATCAATGATCCCTTCAATGGGTACTTAGTCGTATGCATCCTTCCAAAGTTCTCTTTCATAGCATATTTCTTCTCTTCTTCACTATGTCTTACCTTAGAGTTTATGGAGGACATTTTCCGTGTTTGTCCCTCCTGAGGGGTTCTAGGTGTACTTTCAATGTACCTTACCTCTATTTTTGTGATATTCTTCTCTATTTGATCTTCTTAAGGAGTTTAAATTTCACTTTACCTCTCCATTTCTTGACCTCTTTGCGAACTGTTAACTTGCTTCATGGTTTTAGTCACCAGTCCTTCCTGTCTTTCGTGACTTTTCAGAAGGTATTGCCCTGAATTTATGACGTGTGGGATAATCCTTCTTTACCTATCCTATTTCCCATACACCTATAACAGATTATCTTAGTGCTTGTCCTTAGGTTTAGGCAATTCTTCATGTAGTGTCCCCATCTTTCACATGTGTAATGGTTATTCCTAGGCGTGAATCGTTGTGGTTCCTCCTTTACATCGAGTATTGTGGAGGCCTTTCTAGGATTGTAGGTGGTTTGGTGCTTCGCTATCCTTGAGTTTGAACACCTTGATGGTTTCCTTGTTGAGTCTCCCTTGCTAAGGGTCATTCTAATAGTCTTTCTAGGTTTCTTAATTCCTTGATTCAATTTCCTTAATTGAAATGGAAATTTTCCTTATTTTTTATTGTAGTGTGGGTTTGTTTGTTTATTTTCCTCGGAGCCATCTTCCTAGCAAGATCACATCATTAAGAGATAGGAATTTAAGAATTTTGAGTACTTCATTAATAGAGGAATACAAAAGGTTGGGGTTTTAGCCCTACTACAAAAAGTAGTCACAGAATAGGAAGCTACGGTGTTCTTGGCAAGTATCCTCCTTGGTAAGATTATACATCCGTACTAGCATTCCTAGCTTTAGGCTTGGCTCCCTTTGTACACAGGACTGTGACCCTAACATGTCCTGGCACTATACTCCTTGGTGGTACTGGATACTTTCCTATTTGGTCCTTTGGGGCTTCTACTATGTCTCGAGCATTAGGAAGCTTCTAGGGTTGTCTTCCTATGAGGACAGGGTGTTCAGTAGAGTCATTCTTAGTTTTCTTGATTACTCTCCTGGGAGCCATCTGTAAATTTTAAGATTAATCCTATTAATTACTATATTTTCTAATCTTGATTATGTATTCGAGGAAACAAGCTCTGATACCACTCAAGTTGTCATGCCCCGACCTGGTTTGGTCGGATCCTCATGATCAACCCGCCGCTCCCTTGATTCAAGAAGGGTTTTCCCCTTTCTTTAATCAAGAGGAGCCAGGCGAAATTTCAAACTTGTTCCCTGGAATAACATATATAAAAAAAATGCAAGCTTAAAAAGAGAATACTTTTAAGCATACCTGACAAGAGTTAAGTCCTGGTGTTTTCCTTAGTCATTTTATATACTCCTAAAAATGGATAGAAAAGAGGGGAGAGTTTCTACAACTTAGTGATGGGTGTTGAAAATGAGTTTTCAAAAGAAAAAAATAGTTTTTAATTGGAGTGTGCGAGACTCCTTATTTCCTTTACTATCATTTATTTCTCAAACTTTAGTTTTCAAACACTTTTCCTCATTATTCCATAATCCGTGTATTTAACAATCAACACACACCCTTCATCATGAAGGGATCACACATTCGCAAGGCAGCCCATCCACTGTACTCACTTGTGGTATCAAAGCGATTTTACCAGTCACCTAGATAGAAGCCTGTCCACTTCTACCATGGGAATAAGTGGATATTTGTGACACCCAACCCTCAAACCCAAAATCATTTCTATGTCCGCATGAGGACAGAGACCTCATCCTGACCCCACCCTGATCTCATGCGCATGAAACTATGTCGAGCTTCTCTAATTGCTTGCACGACAAACTGCCCTTATTTCCACCATGTCGTTTAGTAGCCCTTAAGACGCATCACTATCTCTCTTGGGCATCTTAATGGTCACGAACCTTAAGCCATTTATCTTTGGTGCCACTAGTCCAACAACCCCAACCCTCAACTCGACCAACACCTGTTTGTCTAGACTGGTCCGTCGACCTGGTCTTGTCGCACTGCCGCCAGTGCATCGAGTATGTCGGTCCTGTCTTGGTACCATGGCCAAATCATATAAATCATTCATTAATAATTTTTCATGGCTTATCATCATGTTTGTTTACAAGCTCCTGCTCGTGCCAACTGGCCATGGACCAACTATACGTGATTTTCCAAAACTGGGCATTTTAGCCCCAAAGTTTCAAAATCGAGGCCTCTGGCCTATCTAAGCTATTCTAGCTCTTATAAAAAAGATCTCCCAAAAGTTTTAAGCATTAGAACATAATCAACAAAGAACACTTCTAATAAAATAATCTTACACTCATCACACCAACCAGGTGTGCTGACATCTCTGCTTACAACAAACAAGCGGGTTTTCTTCTTCTTTCCATGAAGATCATCATACCAATTGGGTATGATGTACTTACAACCGATAATTAGTTTTTTCACGTAGTTCTCACATCACTCCAACCAAGTGTGATGTCAAAATTTCACATAGTATTGATTTTTCATTTCTGATGTGCTCATCAACCCAACCAGGTATGATGTTAATTAACCCACTCATCTGATATTCGCAGTGTGTTCCTTCTTAATTGGCTTTTTGCCTCCACGCGAGCTTATCCTTACTGGCGTTCCGGTCCTTCGTGTTCCTACACGATTTTACATCCTTGTTTATCAAAATTTGGCATAATAGCCTTCATTCCTCACATATGAACAAAATACCCAACTTTTCAGTTAATTACATTTAGGTCCACAAAATTCTTTTTCATTGCCTTTAGGTCCCTAATGGTAACTTTTCCACAAATTGAGTCCCAAAACTTCCAAAAATTCACTTTGGGTCCACAATTTACTCAAAATCGTTAAAGGGGTTCAAGTTTTCCAAAAACCATAAAAAAATTTACCATTTTGCCCCTAGTTTACAAAAATGGCAATTTGACCACAATTATTTTCAAAAATCAACCAATTAGTCCTACAACATCCTTTTCTTAGCCAATTGGCCCTCAATTTTGGGAAATTGCAATTTGGTCTCTCAATTTTACAAAATCCTCAAATTTCCTCCAATTTCCCCCTTTCAAACTGGTTGAATTTGATTTCATCAAATTGACCATCCAATCGAGGTTAATTGTTAAAATTGAAGGTATAATTGAGTTATTACACATTCATACGATTCAATTGAGCTTTGAATCGCATGAATTAAGGTCGAAACCAGCTCAAACGGAGCTTCACCAAAAAACTATGCGTAGAGAGAGAAAGCTTCGAAAGCTTACCGTCGGAGGTGCAACGGTCCAAGCTTTCAATCGAGGCAGGTAGCTCTCGTCCTGAGGTTTCTCCTAGGATCAATAATTGTAACAATTCATGTCGAATTGAGTGAGAATTTAGTCAGTAAAGTTTTTTCATTTCTCTCTCTAATGTTGATCCAAAATTACAGAGGAGAGCTGAATTTCCTTACCTTTCAGCTCTAATTCGGTCGTGTGAGGGCTATGGGAGTGTTGGGAGAGCTTAGTTTGTTTTGAGTAGGGCTCAATTTGGCCATTTTAAGCTCGGTCGAGATTGGGCAGCTTTGGTCCGCCAGAGTTGCTTCATTGTTTGATTAAGCCGGTGCTTCTCCGGCGATCCTCGGATTGAATGGGGACCACCGTCAGGTAGCTGACTTCTCCATGAGTCTAAGGAACCCAACCTTACCTTCTTTAACTTAAAAAACCCCTATGTCAAAGCTCTGGTTCGAGCTTCACCAAAAAACTGAGTAGTTGAGAGAGAGTGAAGTTTCTAGGTGTGTGGAGAATGAATGGAGAGGAGCTCTTTATATAGGAAGCTCGAAGACTCTCCGACTATCCGTTTGGCACCTTAATGGTGCTCATTAATGGCCTGAAATGTACTAAACGGAAAAAATTTCCTATCCACCGGTGCCGCTCATTTTTTTCGACGAGTGAATAGTGTTGTCGTCTAGAGGAAGAATACGACACTGTTCCGAACCGCACCGGACCAGTCCAAACTGGGTTTAATGCTTAAACCAACTGGTTCAAGCACGATTTGACCGAGTTTTTCAAAATTAAAAATTTCTAAATTCATTCTCTATCCAATGGTTCAATCCGGTTCGGATTTGGTTCACATAAACAGATTTGATTTTAATCTCCAATTCATTCTCAAGTCCATTTCCATGACTTTCGGGACTCTTTGGGTCACTCGGGATCCATAAATTTCCCGGTTTGCCCTTTCTCTATCGGTTCCGGTTCATGAACCGACTCGGTTCATAAACTGGTTCAATCTAGTTGGATCTGGTTCATCTAAACCGGTCTGGTTCTTCTTTTCCAATTTATCCAAAGGTTCTTTTCCATAGATTTATGAACCCTTTGGATCACCCAAGAGTTGTAAATTTCCAAATTGCCCGTTCCCAAATGATCGGGTTTATGAATCAATTCGATTTTCTTACTCGGTTTGACCAGTTCTTTTCCCGGTTTTCCTTAACTCAAAAGTGTGGGGTTTACAACTCTCCCCTCCTTTTAGGAGTTTTGTCTCCAAAACTTAATTAGCAATCTTGCATGAGGAACCAATTCCTTTGGTTGTCCATTTGGTATTTGCTTAACATGCAAATTCTTATCTTGTTCTTTCAATTTACCCTTTTTACATCATTCACTGAAGGAATTTCTTTTCCTTTATATTATTTACTCCCTCCATTGAGTTTATCATACCTAGACATATCTTACTTAAGGGTATATCCTTAGATTTGCATCTTTCTTGGCTTAGAGCAACATTTTTTTTTCTTTGAGGTCCCGTACTCCAGATTGGGAATCCCAAGATACCTAACCATTCCCACGTCTAATTAACCTCTTGATCGTTGAAACCCTTTACTCGATGTCCTTTAGAACATTACATACATGTTTTCACGGTTTCCTTATTATCACCTATTCATCCTATTTCGACTCTTCCTTATTATGAGTCATGTTTTCTGCGGGACTACTGGGTTTACATGCCCCCTTACTGCATGACATTTTCTAGACATTATCTCTATGTCCATTATATTTCCATAACACCTCCGTTAGGTTTATTCCCAATTTTTCAACCTCTCAGGGATTGTATAACTCCATCCCTCTTTTCTTCTGGTAGTATTCCTCAACTACCTTCACCGTTATCAAATCAACTTACACAATTGTGTCAGTTTTCCTTACCCATTTATCCTTTCTCAACTTCCTTATTGAGTCTTCCGGTTCCAATGATTGGGTTTTCCAATAATTTACCGACAAGTTGGGATTCCTTCCTTCTTAAGTCCTTGGCATTCTTTATTCAAGGATTTTTATCCTTTTTCCTTAATTCACTTTTACTTACTCGTGATCATTTCATGATTCTTCATTCTTACAAAAATCGTTTTCACTCTATGTGACTATTCCTTTACTTGGGAAGGTTCCCTTCTTCCGATTTCGTTCTCTACTATGTCCCTCACAATAGAGATTTCCATCTTAGGAGTTACATTCTCAATCTTCTTATCATTCCTTGCAGGGTTCTTTGCACCCCTATCTATGTTAGGGCATTTGTCTACTTTGGATCCTTCTCTATTCACAACTTTTGTTTCATCCCTTATTCTTTACATGGGATACTTTTGATTGTTGGTTTTATTCCATACATTCCATACTATGCTCTATCGTCCACTCTTTAGGCTTCATATGCGCAGGTGGACTATGACTCATCTTACCAATTGTAGTTATTTCTTGTTAGCCACATCTTATTTGGAGGGCTTACTTTTTCAACGTTTTCTCGGACGTTCTTCTTTATTTCCTTATTATGGTTATTCCACTCATTCTTACTTGTCACAGCATCTTTTGATGCTAAATTCCTATTCCTTCATTCCTTTTAACCTATTTCCTTGGGTAATCCCAGTATGCTTTCTTGGTTCTTTCACCTTAGCTTGCGCTTCATTGTTAGTTTATCTCTTTGTCCCTTTCACTTGGTTCCATTATCTCTTAGTTGGGATACATATGTCTTTCTAAGGTTTCCTTCCTCGGTAGGACTCTCCCCTTTTTCCTTGGTTCTAGGGAATATCTACCTTTAAATGACATCCTTTGATGTAGTCCTCTCCTATTTATCCTTGCTCTTGAAATTTTGCGGGTATATCTTTGGTACTCTATCCTCATCCCCACTCGTACCACAGTACACATCTATTTCTTTTAGGGAGAGTTTAAATTTTTCTTGTTTCAAGATTTCCTGACCATTATGTGAATGGCTTACCTACTCCTTTCTTTGCTTGAATTTCGTTGTTAATTTGGTCATTGGTCCTTTTTTAAGGATTTCTTTCGTCCTTCTTTTCTCCAATATTTGACATTTTCACCTCTTCCTTCTTTGCTGGAGTTTACTCTATAACCCTCACGAGAGTAGTTCATTACCTGCCTCGCCCCTACTATTCACCTTGTCTAATTCTCTTGAGGTAGTTGTCTCTCGAATCTTCTTGTCCTTAATGATCCTTCCAGTGCCCTTTTTAGAGAGTATTCCTTACTACTTCCCGGTCCTCCTTAGGGCATCGTTCATTCTCTTTTACTATCTTGTTATTATGGTTTGCTTACTTCTGCTATGTTGGTCAAAGACTCCAATTTTGACTTCTCTGCTTTTTCCAAAAGAAGTTGTACTTGCAATCTTAGGACATCCCATTTATCGTCAATTGCTAGTTTTGTCTTCTCTTGTGGATGTACTCCTTTCTTTGCTCCTAAATTGTTGGGATTTCTTCTTTAAGGGGAGATCCTCTTCAGCTACCTTTTTGTTCGGTTTGTGGTTTTATTGAGGTCCTACCTTTAGCCTTTTTTTTCCGTCCGACCACTTCGCTAAGATCTTAAAGAGCTTCCTTCTGTCTGTGGTTGAAACTACAAGTTGCAGTCATGTTTCTTGGGATGGTATCCTTTCAGATTTCCTATAGCTGTGTGGTCGTCTTTCTTGGAAAGTATTGTTCTAAATCCTTGTGGTGTGGGACAATCCTTCATGTCCTATTTTCTTTGTACCTTATAATAGATTTTTTCTTGCTTAGTTACTCCAAGAGTTCTCCTATACTCCTTACCATGACAATTTTCTTGTCATGCCTTCTTTGCCTAATAATCTCTTTAATTCATTCATTTATCCTTGATCTCTATGGTGTCAAGGGAATCGGGGTTTTGTTTGGTTACTTTTCTTGGGGCCATCTTCTTAGCAAGATTTCATCCTTTGAGAGATAGGGTTTTTAGGAATTAAGAGTACATTTATAGAGTAATACAATATGTTGGGAGTTTTAGCCCTATTACAGAAAGTAGTCACAGAATAGATAGGAAGCTACAGTTTTCTTTGCAAGTATTCTCCTTGGTAAGATTATACATCCGTTCTAGCATTCCTGGCCTTAGGATTGGCTCCCTTTGTACATAAGATTGTGACCTTAACATGTCCTAGCACCGTACTCCTTGGTGGTACTGGATATTTCCCCATTTGGTCCTTTGGGGTTTCTACTATATCTTGGTTATTGGGAAGCTTCTAGAGTTGTCTTCCTATGAGGATAGGGTGTTGAGTAGAGTCATTCCTAAGTTTCTTGGCTACTCTCTTGGGAGCCATCCGAAAATTTTAAGTTAAATCCTATTAGTTACTATATTTTCTAGTCTTGATTATGTATTCAAGGAAACAGGCTCTGATACCATTTTAGTTGTCATGCCCCGACCCGATTTGGTCGAATCCCCGTGAAGAACCCGCCACTCTCCCGGTTTATTTAAGGGTTTCCACTTGTTATAAACCGTAAAGAGCAAGACGTCTTTTAAACCTGCACCTTTCCTTGAATAACATAAATCAAAACTGCATAAAATTTTAAACTAATCATACCTGTTTCACGGGCGTATTAGTTAGTGGTCCTTGAGGGTAGGCTTTCCGGGATTTATTAAAAGGGATATAAGGGAGGGGTGAGTACAACAACTCAGTGAATAGATTTTCAAAATTTTAACTTTGAGGAAAAACATTTGTATTGGAGTGTGTCAGACTCCTTATTTTCTTTCAAAAATCCTTTTAATTTAAAATCTTGGTTTTTATCACCATTTCTTATTAGTCACAGTGTGTCATAACCCAACACACATCCTTTATCAAGAAGGTCAATCACACAATCGTAGGCCAGCACATCCATTGAACCCACTTGTGGCATCGGAGCGACATTACCGACCACCTAAATAGAAGCACATCCACTTCTACTTTGAGAATGACTGGATGTTCACGACATTCGACCCTCATTCCCATAATAATTCTCAATTTTCGTATGAGGATAGAGACCTCATCTCATCCCCGCTCCGATCTCATACGCTTAATGCTACTCCAAATTTTGCATGGTCACCTCGTCCAACGAACTGCCATTATACCCACCAGGTCGTCCAAAGCCCTTAGGACACATCGCTACCCTTCTTGGGCATCTTGAAGGTCTCGTAATCACAGTGAATGCACAATTAGTATTTTTACATCATGCCTTATAATTTGTGGTGCCACTGGTCCAATGGCCTCAACCCTCAACTCAACTTGCAGCTGTTTGTCTTGACTGATCCGTCGACCTATCATGTCGCACTGTTGCTAGTTGACTGAGTATGTCAGTTCTGTCTTGGTACCATGGCCAAACAATACATTTATTAAAGTTTTATGGCACATATCTCATGTTTGTTTACGAGCTACTACTCGTGCCCACTGGCCTATGGCCCACTATTCGAGATTTTTAAATCTGAGCATAATAGCCCTCAAGTTCCAAACCGAGGCCTCTAGCTTATAAGAGCTATTCGAACTCCCGTCAATAAGGTCTCCCAAATCATTTAAGTAGTGGCACATAGTCAGGGAAGAGCACTTTCGACAATATAAATTTTCAATTATCCATCATACCAACCGGGTATGAGGATATCTCCACTCATAACTGATAAACGGGTTTTCCACTTCCTCCGAGTAAGCTTCATCATACCAATCGGGTATCATCTATTCACGACTTGTAAGTAGTTTTTTTTTCGCGTTATTTTCACATCACTCCTCTATGTTGTGATGTTTAAAATACCACTAAATAGTGGGTTTTCATTTTGAGGTACTTATCATTCCCAACCGGGTATGATATAAATTCCCATTCACACATTAATTTAGTGAATTCCACTCGACGAGTTGCTTGTATTCACGTGCACTTGTCCTTTTTGGCGTTCTCGGTACTTCATATTCCTACACGATATGAACATCCTTGTTCATTATCCATTGGCCTAATAGCTTTCATTCATTCCAAATGAATGAGAAAATTAAATTTTCTATTTATTTGCAATTAGGTCCCTAAAGTTATTTTTCATTAACTTTAACTCCCTAATATCGATTTTTCCTCAAATTGAGTTCCAAAACATTTAAAATTTATCTTAAGACCTCAATTTATTCAAATTCACAAAAAGGGTCTAATTTCCCAATTTCCAATTTGGTCCCCAAACTTTTCCAAAATTACCATTGTGCCCTTCTTTTACAAAAATGGTAAGTTTCACCGCAAAAATTCTAAAATTCCTCAATTAGCCATCTAACATTGTTATCATGCCCAATTGACCCTTAATTTTATAAAATTACATCTTAGTCCTTCGAATTTTTGAAAATCCACAATTTTTCCCTCAATTTCAGCTTCCTAACATAGTCGAATTTGATTTCATCAAATTGACCAATTAAACACTTCTAATTGTTGAAATTGAAGTTAAAATTAAGTTCTCACGTCTTCATATGATTCAATAGCACTTTGAATCGCAAGTTTTGACGTCAGAATGAGCTCAAACAGAGATTCGCCGAAAAATAGACTATAGAGAGAGAGAGAGAGAGAGAGAGAAAGTTTCAATTACTCACCGTCGAGGGCACTCCGGTCTCAACTTTCAATTTGGGCAGATAGCTCTCGTCCTATTGTTCATCATGGAATCAAGAATTGCATCAATTGATGTTGAATTGAGTTAGAATTTCATCATCGAGCTCACTCTCTAGCACCGGTCGAAAATTGTAGAGGGGAGCCGAATTAGCTTACCTTCCAGTCCTCATTCTACCGTGGGAGGGCTTGGTTTGGCTTAAGGAGGGCTTGAATTGGCCGATTTTAGCTCGGCCGAAATAAGGCAGCTTCGGCCCGTCAGAGCTGCTTCATTGTTCCATTACGCCGACGCTTCTTCGGCGACCCTTGGAGCAAAATGAGACTACAGTCGTGTAGCTAACTTCTCTAGGTTCTAAAGAAACTAACCTCACCTTGTATGGATCAGAAAAGTTTCCAAGTTGGAGCTCTGATTTGAGCTTCACCAAAAAATGGAGCAGTTGAGAGAGAATAGAGTTTTCAGGTGTGGAGAGGATGAATAGGGAGTGGCTATTTATATAGGAAGCTCGGGGACTTCTTGGCCGTCTGATTGGTGCCTCAATGGTGGTCATTCATTGTTTGAAACTCCATGGCCAGAGACTTTTCAACTTAACCAGCGTTGCACGATTTTTTGGCGAGTTAACGTTGCTATCATCTGAAGGAAGAAGATGACATTGTTCCGAAACGGATCGGACCAGTCCGAACTGGGTTCACAGCTTAAATCAAGTGGTTCACTCCCCATTCGATCAAAATTTTCAAATCTAAAAATTTCTATATTCATTTTCTATCCAATGGTGGCCTCAAACCTCAAATTTAAAATTTTTAAGCTACCTAAAAAAATGAATTTAGAATATGGTTCAATAGTAGTTCAAATCGGTCCAAACCGGTTCGGATCCGGTTCACCTGAACCGATTTGGTTTTCATCTCCAATTCATTCTCAAGTCCATTTCCATGACTTTTGGGACTATTTGGGTCACTCGTGATCCCTAAATTTCTCGGTTTGCCCTTTCTCTATCGGTTCCAATTCATGAACCGACTTGGTTCATAAACCGGTTCAATCCAGTTATATTTGATTCATCTAAACCGGTCTCGTTCTTCTCTTCTAATTTGTCCTAAGGTTCTTTTCTAAAGTTTTATGAACCCTTTAGGTCACCCGGGATTTATAAATTTCCAAATTTCCCATTCCCAAATGAACAGATTTGTGAACTGGTTCGGTCTTCTTACTCAATTTAACCGGTTCTTTTCCCAGTTTTTCTTAACTCAAAAGGGCGGGGTTTACAGAATCCTTCCAAGATACATAGCTTCTTGGGACTAGCAGGGTATTATCGGTGGTTTGTAGAAGACTTCTCCAAGATAGCAGCCCCGTTAAACCCGCCATACAAGGAAGGGAGTGGAGTATAAGTGAGGTGAAACATGTGAGAAATCCTTTTTGGAATTATAGTCCCGCCTCACAACGGCACCCATACTAACCCTACCGGATCCAAGTACGGGGGAGTATATCGTTTATAGTGATGCATTTGGACAAGGACTCGGTGCGTACTAATGCAATAAGGAAGGATTATACCCTATGTCTCATGACAACTAAAGACACATGAGAAGAATTACCCTACTCATAACTTAGAGTTAGTCGCAATAGTGTTCACCCTCAAGATTTGGCGACACGACCTATACGGGGTTAAGTGTAGAATATATACAAATCACAAGAGTCTTAAGTATTTCTTAACTCAAAGGGAGTTAAATCTCTTACAGAGGATGAGGCTGGAATTGGTGAAGGATTATGACCTTGTGATAGCATACCACCTTAAGAAGGCGAATGTCATGGCACACGCTTTGAGTCGCAAGTATCAAACTGAGATGGCCCAGATAAAGACAAACTACCTACCATTGCTACAATAGTTGTGAAAAATGAAGGTGAACCTCAAGGTAGATGGAGAAAAGAAATGTCTGATGGCTGACCTAGCTTTAAGACCCAACCTAGTGGAGTTAATCAAGGTTCACCAAAAAGGGGACAAGAAACTTTAGCCCTACTTGGACCCGACCAATGAGGGAACAACCTCGGACTACACCCTTTGAGGTGAGGGATTGTTGACCTACAAAGGTAGGGTATATGTGCCTCGAGATAAGCAGTTGAGGAGGCAAATACTGGAGGAAGCGCAAAACTCTATGTATGCGATGCAACGAGCAGTACCAAGATGTATCGTACCCTCAAGCAGGGTTATTGGTGGAAAGGGTTGACGAGGGACATCTCAAAGTATGTAGCACAATGTTCGTCCTGTCAACAAATCAAAGCGAAACACCAGAAACCCTTAGGACTACTACAACCCCTACCAATTCTCGAATGGAAATGGGAACACATTACTATGGACTTCATCACGGGACTACCACTGACTAGGAAATGGCGAGACGCGATTTGGGTCATTATGGATAGCTTGACCAAATCCGCCCACTTCTTACCAATAAAAGTAACCGATTCCATGGAACAATTGGTCGCCCAATACATAGGAGAAATTGTAAGATTCCATGGTGTCCCGGTAAGCATAGTGTCAGATCGGGACCCGAGATTTACTTCAAGGTTTTTGCCTATCCTACAAAGCGCCTTGGGAACCAAACTCCATATGAGCACAACGTTCCATCCTTAGACCAATGGACAGTATGAGCAGATGATCCAAACCTTAGAGGATATGCTTCGGGCATGCGTGCTCACAATGAACAAAGTTTGGGAAGAATACTTGTGTCTGATGGAGTTTGCTTACAATAGTAGTTACCATGTGAGTATTCAAATGGCTCCTTATGAGGCTCTTTATGGACGACCATGTCTTACCCCCTTATTTTGGAAAGAGGTGGGAGAAAGGAAGCTCGAAAGGGTCGAGCTAATAGAAGACGCCACCGAGAAAATTAAAATTATAAGGAGTTGACTTACGGCAGCCCAGGACAGATAGAAGAGTTATGTGGACCATTGGAGAAGAGACTTGGAATTTGAAGTGGGAGACCAAGTATTTCTCAAGATATCCCCATGGAGGGGAATACCTAAGGTCCATCAACGGGAAAAGTTGAAACCTAGGTATATTTGTCCATACACCATAATTCAAAGGGTAGGGCTAGTAGCCTATAAACTTGAACTGCCTCTAGACTTATAAAGGATACATGATGTATTCCATATCTCAATACTCCGAAAGTACCAGCCTGACCCCAGCCATGCGTTAGATTAACCCCCACCCGAGTTGGAGGAAAATCTGACCCATCAAGCAGAACCAATGTAAATCATCGAGCCAAGATACAAGAACTTGAGGAACAAGAAGATTCCCATGGTCAAGGTTCTTTGGCAGAACGAACCAATACAAGAGAAGGCCTAGGAAACAGAAAGTGTCATGAGGGATGGGTACCCCCAATTATTTGAGATGTAAATGTTTTGGGGACAAAACCCCTAAAAGGAGGGGAGAGTTGTAAACCCCATCCTTTCACGAATGAGAAAACCGGGAAAGAACCAGTCGATTCCAAAGAGAAAACTAAATAAATTAACAAACCGAAAATGGTAAAGAAGGGTAAAATGGGAAATTGGAAGATTCTAAGTGACCAAAAAAGTCATTAAAATCATGGGGAATAACCATGAAGTTAATTGAAGGAAATCGTACCGGTTAAGGGTGAAACACACCTGAATTGGATTGAACTTTAATGAACTGGATTTGGTAATTCATTTTTCTAGGCGGCTTAGAAATCTCAAATTGGGGAATTGAAGCCACCATTAGATAGAAAATGAATTTAGACAAATTTAAAAATTTTTAATTTTGAGAAAACCTGTCCAATCGGGTCTGAACCAATCAATTTTCGCCAATGAACCCAATCGGACCGAAATGCTCCGATCCGGAATAGTGTCGTCTTCTTCCTTGGGATGACAGCACTGTTCATCAATGCATAAACTTTCCTTTCCCAATGAAGGAATATTCCCTCCTATTTTGGCATTTTCGGATGAGGATAAGCTCGACTAGTACGGAAACTGGTCGGTTAGAGGGTCCCCAAGCTCGCTATATAAAGAGCTCCCATCCATTCATCCTCTACACACCTCAAATCATCCTCCTCTCCAAAGTGCTCAATTTTCTAGCAAGGCTCAAAACAAAGCTCCGACTTGGGCACTTTTCCCAACCTTAGGAGGCAAACTCGGGTCCTACAGACTTTGGGGGAAGTCAGCTACCTGACGGTAACCTTCCTCTGACCCAAGGATCGTTAGAAGCAGCTCCGTCAGTTTGAAGTTGCCCTATTTTGGCCAATCAGAATTCGACCAATTCAGACCTCCTATGGCCAAACCAAGCCTCCCATAGTCCCCATGGCCATCATGCAACCTCCACAAAAGCGAAAGGTAATCCAATTTAGCCCTCCACCATTGTTGTAGATCGGTTCTAGAGAGAGAAAGTGTTGAACTTTACTAATCAAATTCACATTGATCTTGACATCAATTGTAGCAATTCTTTATCCTAGAAGGACCCTAAGGACGAGAGCTACCTTCCCAGATCAAGAGCTCAGACCGCCATACCTCTGACGGTAAGCTTTCAAAGCTTTCTCTCAACACATACAATTTTTCGGCGATGCTCAATTTGAGCTCATTTCGGACCCAAATTCTGTAATTCAAAACTCCATTTGATCGTATGAAAGTATAGAAACTGATCCATGCCATTAATTAGAGCAATTAACCCCATTTGGATGGTCAATTTGAAGAAATCAAATTTGGTTAGTGTAAGGGGTGAAATTGGGGGAAGAAATTATGGAAAATTTGGGAATTTCGAAAAATTGAAGTACCTAAATAAAATTGCTCAATATTGAAGGTCAATTGGAAATGAGAAAGATGTTGGAGAACCAATCGGTCAATTTTTGAAAGAATTAGGGCCAATTGACCAATTTTGGAACTTAGGGGCAAAATGAGAATTTTGTAAAAGTTGGGGGGACCAAGATGGAAATTTGAGCCCCATATAACATTTTGAGAATATTAAGGACCCAATAGTGATATTGGAAGTTTGGGGGACTTAATTAAAAATATTGAACATTTGGGACCTAAAGTCAAATATTTTAGATTTTAGGGACCTAAGTCACGCCCTTACCCGGTTTGTTGGATCCACGTGAGCAACCCACCACTCTCCCAGTCTATTAAGGGTTTTCCTCTTATTTTAACTATGAGGAGTAAGGCATCCTTTAAACTTGTACCTTTCTTAGAATAACATTAATCAAAACTTCATGAATTTTAAACTTTTATACATGTCCTGCAGGTGTAGCTAACTAGAGGTCTTTGGGTAGGTTTTCCCTTAGTTACCTCAAAAGGGGTATAAGGGAGGGGGTGAGTATGATAACTCAGTGAATGGGTGATTGAAATAGGATTTTCAGAAAAATAGTTTGAATTGGAGTGTGTTAGACTCCTTATTTTCTTTAAAACGTTTCATCCTCAAAATCTCAGTTTTATAGTCATTTCTTACTATTAACCACAAACGGTGTGTTTATCAACTGACACACGCCCTTCATCATGAAGGGAACACGCATTTGCAGGGCAGCACGTCTACTACACCCACTTGTGGCATTAGAGCGACTTTACCAGCCACCTAAATAGAATCCCGTCCACTTCTACCCTAAGAATGAGTGGATGTATGAGACATCTGACCCTCAATCCTGTAAAGTAAACTCCATGTATGTATGAGGACAGAGACCTCATCTTGACCCCACCCCAATCTTATGTGCATGAAGCTACGTCGAGCTTCCCTAACTGCTGGCACGACAATCTATCCTTATCTCCACCATGTTGTCCAGTAGCCCCTAGGATGCATCACTACCCCTCTTGGGCATCTTGAAGGTCTCATACCTCAGTGCATGTACAAAACAACAATTTTCCTCATAAGCCATTTAATCTTTGGTGCCACTAGTTTAGTAGCCCTAACTCTTAGCTCGACCTACACCTGTTTGTCTCGATTAGTCCGTTGACCTATCTTATCGCACTGCCACTAGTCCATCAAGTATGTCAGTCCTGACTTGGTACCATGGCCAAACACATCATTCATTTAAAAGTTTCAAAGCTTAAACTCATGATTGTTTACAAGCTCCTGCTCATGCCAACTAGCCTTGGGCCAATTGTACGAGATTTTCAAAATCGAGCATTTTAGCCCCCAAGTTCCAAAATCGAGACCTCTGGCCTATCTAAGCTATTCGAGCTCTCATTAAGAAGGTCTTCCAAAATTTTTAAGCATTGGCATACAGTCAAGGGAGAACACTTCTGACAAAATCACTTTTTAACTCGTCCATCACACCTACCAAGTGTGATGACATCTCCACTTACAACCAGTAAGCGAGTTTTCTACTTCCTTCTAGGAAGTTTATCATACCAACCGGGTATGATCTACTTACAATCGGTAAGTAGTTTTTCTGCATAGTTTTCACATCACTCCAACCAGATGTGATGTTAAAATTCCACATAGAAGTGGTTTTTCATTTCCGAAGTACTCATCATCCCAACCGGGTATGATGTAAATAATCCCACTCACGGTGGCTTCCAATTTAGAAAAGGTGCTCATCATCCCAACCGGGTATGAAGTGTAAATTAGCTCACTTACCCGTTAATGTAGTAAATTCCTCTTAACTGACTTTTTATCTCCACGCGAGCTTATCTTGGCTAGCATTCTCGTTACTTCGTGTTCCTACACGATATTAACATTCTTGTTCATTATCCTTTGACCTAATAGCCTACATTCATCTCGAATGAATAAAATACCTAAACTTTTTAATTTTTTACAATTAGGTCCCTAAAGTTCTTTTTCTTTAACTTTAGGACCCTAATGCCAATTTTTACCCAAATTGAGTCCTGAAACTTCTAAAATTCACTTTGGGACCTTAATTTAGTCAAAATCACAAAAGGGGGTTCAAGTTTCCCAAATTCCTAATTTGGTCCCCAAATTTTCCAAAATTACCATTTTGCCCCTACTTTACAAAAATTTTAAAATTGAACCTCAATAATTCCAAAAATTGACCAATTGGTCCCCCAACATCTTTTCAATGCCCAATTAGCCCTCAATTTTGGAAAATTGCACTTTAGTCCCTCGAATTTTCAAAATTCCCAACTTTCCCCCTAATTTCAACCTTTCAACATGATCGAATTTGATTTCATCAAATTGTCCAATCAATCGAAGTTAATTGTTGAAATTGAAGGTGGATTTGAGTCCCTACACATCCATACAATTCAATTACACTTTGAATTGCATGAATTGATGTCGAAACGAGCTCAAACGGAGCTTCGCCGGAAAATTGGACTTGGAGAGAGAAAGCTTTGAAAGCTTACCATCGGGGGTGTGGCAGTCCGAGCTTTCGATCTGGGCAGATAGCACTTATCATACCCGATTGGGAATGATAAGTGCCTCGGTATAAAAACCCACTGTTTAGTGGTATTTTAATCATCACCACTCAGAGAAAGTGATGTAAAAATTATGCGAAAAATCTACTTACCGATTGTAAGTAGATCGTACCCGGTTGGTATAATGAGACTTTCTCAAAGGAAGTTGAAAACTCGTTCATCGGTTATGAACGGTGATGTCCATATACCGGTTGGTATAATGAACAGTGAAAACCTATTTTGTCGAAAGTGTTCTCCCCTAACTGTGTGTCGCTTAAACTATTTAGACCTTCTTGATGGGAGCTCAAATAGCTTTTATAGGTCGGGGGCCTCGGTTTTGGAACTTGGGGGCTAAATGCCCGATTTTGAAAATCTCATACAGTGGGCCCAAGGCTAGTTGGCACGAGTAGAAGCTCGTAAATGAACATAATATATGTGCCATAAAACTTAATAAGTGATTTGTTTGGCCATGGTACCAAGATAGGACCGACATGCTCAGTCAACTAGCGGCAGTGCGACATGACAGGTCGACGGACTAGTCAAGACAAACAACTGCGGGTTGAGTTAAGAGTCGGGGCGTTGGACCAGTGGCACCATAAATTATATGGCATAATGAGAAAACATTGTTTGTGCATGTACTATGAGTACGGGATCATTAAGATGCCCATGAGGCGTAGCGATGCGTCCTAAGGGCCTTGGACGACCCAGTGAGTATAAGGGCAAATCGTCATTCTAGGTGTATGTGCGAAATTTGGAGTAGCCCAAGTGCATGAGACCAGGGTGGGGATAGGATGAGGTCTCTGTCCTCATATGTACACGAAGAAGCCATTTCGGGATTAAGGGTCGGATGTCGCGTATATCCACTCATTACCAGGGTAAAAGTGGTCGTACTTTTATCTGGGTGGCCGGTAAAGTCGCTCTAAAGCCACTAGTGGGTTCAGTAGTCATACTGACTTGTGAATGTGTGTAACCTTCATGATGAAGGATGTGTGTTGGGTGGTGACACACTGTGGTAAATAAGAAATGATGGAAAAACCTGAATTTTTAAATGAAGGGATTTTTGAAAAGAAAGGAGTCTGGCACACTCCGTATAAATATTTTTCTTAAAAGTTAAAAGTAGACCTTTGAAAATCCATTCACTGAGTAGTCGTACTCATCCCCTCCCTTATATCCCTTTTAGGAAATCCTGGAAAGCCTACACTTAAAGACAATCAACTAAGATGCCTGTAAGATAGGTATGTAAAGTTTAAAATTTCATTCAGTTTTGATTATGTTATTCCAAGAAATTGTGCAGGTTTAAAGGATGCCTTACTCTTTATGGTTTATAATAAGGGAAAACCCTTTAATAAATCGGGAGAGTGGCGGGTTGATCACGGGGATCTGAACAAATCGGGTCGAGGTGTGACACCCAAGGCTAGTGGGCACGAGCTGAAGCCCGTAAACAAACATGAATAGGAAGAGCTATGAAAACTCTCAATTAAAATGGAAATAATTGTGTGATTCGCCACAGTACCAAGTCAGGACCCACAATTCTCGATGGGCTAGCAGTAGTGCGTTAGGGCCAGATCGATGGACAGGCCAGACAAACAACTGTAGGTCGGGTTGAGTGTTAGGGCCGTTGGACCATCGGCACCAAAGAGAATGGTTGAATTATGAAAACTATTATCTGTGCATGCACTTTTGGATTTGGGACCATCAAGACGCCCAAGGGGGTAGTGATGAGTTCCAAGGGCTATTGGACAACATGGTGGAGATAAGGGCAGTTCATCGAGCTAGTTAGTCATGAAGCTGTGGAAGCTTCTTGCGCATTAAGACCGAGGAGGGTGTGGGATGAGGTCTCATCCTCATACGGACATGAAGTTATGTGGAGTCTGAGGACCTAACGTATGAGGCGTCGCTTAGACTCAAGGTATAGAAGTTTGGGTCTTATATCATAGTGGACAATAAAGACGCTCCAATCCCCAAGTGGGTTCAGTGGGCGTGCTACACCGGCGAATGTGTGTACCATTTATGATAAAGGGCATGTGTTTGTTTGCTAAATGCCTCCTGAGGCAAGTGAATGTGCTAAAAGAGCTAAATACACCAAGGCTTGAAAAAATATGAAAGGTTTTTTAAAAAAAGCAAGTGTGAAAAACTATGTTTATATTTTTAAAACTCATTTCCCCAACACCCGCTCATCGAGTTGTAGAAACTCACCTACTCCCTTTAACCCCTTTTTAAGAATGAAGACAAACCCTTAAGTAATACCTCTAAGCCAAACTCTTAAGACAAAGACAAGTATTTAAGTTTTTAACATATTCAGTTTTGTATAATGTTATTCCAGGAAAAACAGGTAAAAATGATGTTTGATTCCTCGCGGTTTAGAACGAAATGAAATCCTTCATAGACCAAAGGAGTGGCAGGTTGCTCATAGGGATCTAACCAAACCGGGTCGGGATGTGACAAGTCCACCTTGAACTAGTTTGGTTTTCACATTCAATCCCTTTTATAGTTCTTTTCCATGGTGTTTAGATGTTTATTAGCCGCTTAGGATTTCCAAATTCCCAGTTTTTACCCTCTTTTACCATTTTTGGATCACTTAGGTTTTTTATTTACTCTAAAAAAATTTTAGTTACCTTCTTTTGTTTCTTATTACGAGAAAATGGGATTTACAATGGTGGTGTGTATGCTGAACCCGCTCATTGTGGTGCAACTGAGGGGCGTGCATGCGAAAGAGTCGACGTGTAACTGCTCACAGTGGTGATCGAGGCTCGAGTTTCGTGCTTGAGCCGTTGTAGAGAAGAAATCAGCGACGACTTTCATGGTGGCCCTTCGGCCACGAGAAGCCAATGATGACAAGTAATGGTGGCTAAAAAAACCCTAGATGGGAAGGGAGAGAGAGGTGGCGACTATGGTTTGTGATTTTAGGGTTTTGCCATATAATAGGATATTTATAAGGAGACATTATTGACCGTGTTTTGATCAAATTTTGCTATTGGCTTATCTGTTAACTATTTATAAAATAAATTTTTCATACAATTTAATTCAATTTTTCTCTTTTAAGTTTCTAATTTTTATAAATTTTAATTAGAAAAACCAAAATTACTCACTTTCGAATAATTGTTTGGGATTGCTCTAATTCATTTTTGTTAAATTTCCAATAATTTTTAAAATGTATATTCAAAATTCTAATTAATCTATTTTTAAAATTGTAGTATTACAATTATATTCATTCACTTCTTTTGATTCTCTTTTAAAATTAAGGTTTTAATTTTGGAATAATTACCCAATTCCCCTTGTACTAACCATTCGAAAAATTTACACGTAATTCTCCAAAATGATTTATTATGTGATTTTTAGAGTATTAACATATCCTATTTGTTGTATGAGTAACCACATAGTATATCTTTTGGTCTATGAGCATCATAATTAATGGACACTTTGGAAGATGATGCATGAGACTACTTTTATGCATGAAAATCCTGACATGGAGGGCGAGCTCGAATCAAGATTATATTATACTAAATAAAAAATATGCGTCTTCCCACTTGGGGTATGGGAGGCTAAAAGAAATCAAGGGATATACTTAGAAAGTGGGAAAGACGTAAAGATCAATAGAAATGTTGCATATAGGGGTATTAAAACATGGAATGTATTGAAATGCAAGCCATCAATATTAATTTTATATCCAATTATTAATTAATATTTGAATATTATCATTGATTAATCATTCAATCAAAAATATTTTTCTCCATTATCAATTATTATTATACATATTTATAAAAATCATATTTTAAAACGTTGTCCTCAGTAGTTTTGCAATGGTTTTTATAGTTGAATGGCCCACTAAAGTTCGGGTTCCATTAGGGTAAAAGTGGAAACCTCGTTGCATTTTTGCTTTATTACAGGCTTAATAAGGCCCATCAATTATCCATGGCCTTTCTTGGACGGTTTTGACTCTCCCTATCTCTAAAACCCTAAAACCCCAGGCTCTCTCCGACCACGTCGGTGTAACTTTGGTCCTCTTTCTCTCTCTCTCTTTTCCGGCTACCCTGCGGCGCCGGAATCGCTTGCCAATGGCGGCTCCGCTTCCATTCAAGAAGAACTACCGCTGCTCCCAGGCACTGCAACAGTTCTACTCCGGTGGGCCTTTTGCTGTCTCCTCCGACGGCTCTTTCATTGCATGCGCCTGCTCTGACACAATTAAGATTGTTGAATCCTCCAACGCGCACATCAGGTCCACGATTGACTGTGAATCTGACACCATCACTGCCCTCTGCCTCAGCCCTAATGACAAGCTGCTTTTCTCTGCGGGCCACAGCCGACAAATCAGAGTCTGGGACTTATCAACCTTGAAGTGTATTCGATCTTGGAAGGTAAATAAACTCAATTTGAGACTGCCAGGTTCTCTCTCAACCTTCCTATAGAAGGGTTGTTACTGAGGTAGTGGTTTCTTATGCTATGGTTGGCAGGGTCATGATGGCCCTGTCATGAGTATGGTGTGTCACGCATCGGGAGGATTACTGGCAACTGGAGGAGCTGATAGGAAGGTTCTTGTGTGGGATGTGGATGGTGGCTTCTGCACCCACTACTTCAAGGGTCATGAGGGTGTTATTACAACTATTCTCTTCCATCCTCACCACGATAAGTCTCTTGTGAGTTATTATCATCACCCTTTCCTTTTTATCTTCTTTTTCTTTCATTACGAATCGTCAGCTTCCCTTGGAGCTCATCTTCTCTATTGCATGGATTTCAAGATAGCCTTTCAGTGCAAGACTTCTGAGAGTGGTAAGAGATACAATTACTGTGTCAGAGTAGCCTGGCTCATAGTTCATTGTTTGACTGACCCTTATCGAAGTGCTGATGTCTGGGCCCGGTTCATCTATCCTAGTGCTGTTGGATAGATATTGAGGATGGAGCCAATTGGCAAGTTTAGCCGTATTGCTATGTGGAGGCAGTTGTTGACATTCCACAATCCCATGATGTAGTTTCAAAGAAATGATCATTGTCAATTATTATAAGCTTATTCTTTTACGATATAATAGGTTCAGGCAGATATAAACTGTTTGGAAAATAAATATTTCTAGGATGATATCAGAGCACTATCCTTTTAGCATAAGCTTTTGGATGGAAAACGTTCTTTTTTTTGATAAATCTGTTAGAAATATTAATATATGTATATATAGATAGATAGATAGATAGAGAGAGAGAGAGAGAGATAATGAGACAAAGTATACTGTGAATTCTATTTTTGTATGGTAGCACGCTGTAAACGGTATTGTTATTACATAGTTTATTGCATACACTTAACTTGGCTTTGCTTTCTTAAGCAATCAAGGAGCATCAAATGGAATATCTTTAAGAAGGTTGACCAGGCAATCTTGCATTGATGAAATTAGGAGTTTGCAGATTATTTATTAATTGGATTGCCTTGTATTAATTATGATGCCTGATTCTGTCCCATACTTTCCTTTTCTGTATGGAAAGCTATTTTCTGGAAGTGATGATGGCGGAGTACGAATTTGGGATTTTTTGGCAAAGAAATGTGTATCAACTCTAAGAGCACACAACTCAACAGTGACTTCTATGGTGATATCCGAGGATGGTTGGTCATTGCTGATTGCAGGAAGAGATAAAGTACAATAAGAACATATATGCTTGTGTCAGTATTTTTAACCTATTTTCACAATCTATGATAACAAAAGTTAATTTTTTTCAGGTTGTGACTTTATGGGATTTGCACAACTTTTCGTGTAAGAAAACTATCCCAACATATGAGGCGCTTGAAGCTGTTTGTATAATCTCTTCTGGAAATGCTTTTGATTCATTCTTCAATTTGGATGATCAGCCGAGTAGGAAGAAAATAAGTGAATACCCAGAAATTCATTTTCTTACTGTTGGTGAGCGTGGTATTATACGGATATGGACATCTGAAGGGTAAATGTTGATGATCTCTATTCTTTTTGTTTTTTAAACTGTAATTTATAATCTCCTGAAATGTTTTCCTATTGTACCATTCCAAAAAAATTAACTGAAGGCTAAAGAATTGTAATCTCTTTTTGCTTTTTTTTCATATGTTGAGAGTCTCCTGAAATTTTCTTCTTCTGCTATTTGACAGTTCAGCTTGTGTGTTTAAGCAAGCATCCTCTGATATTACCGTAATCTCAGACACAGATAACATGAGGAGTGGTTTTACAGCTGCAATTATGCTACCTTTGAACCAAGGGCTACTTTGTGTTACTGCTGATCAACAATTTCTATTCTATTTGCCTGAGTTACTTTTGGAAGGACTTCAATTAACCTTGCAAAGAAGACTTGTGGGGTACAATGAGGAAATATCTGATATGAAGTTTCTGGGGGAGGAGGAGCAATATCTTGCTGTTGCTACTAATCTTGAACAGGTAGCATTTGTTGTCTGATACTTGCATTGTATAAAGTAAAATTGCTTGCCGATGGTTGTGGGATATAGATCTTTCGCAGTACCATGGATGTTAGGGGAGGCAGATGTTGATTAGGTGTAAAGTTAAAGCGGTTTATAAAATGAAAATCGAGTTGCTGCCATTGAAAACCTAAAATGAGCAACAACATTCATTTTTCTCAATGACCCAACGATGTTTTCACTCAACATCAGGAAATCATTGTTCATGTTTCAAAGACATGGAATTCTTAGAATATAACCGTCACTTTTTGTTCAACTGGCTGTCGTAGAGTACTTGTATTCTGCTTACACTAGGATATGCATTATCTCTTTCACATATTAATGCCATTTATGCTTGCTCCATGTGCAGATACGAGTATATGAACTTGCTTCCATGTCTTGTTTGTATGTCTTGGCTGGTCATACAGAGATTGTGCTTTGCCTGGATACCTGTGTATCAAAGTCTGGAAGGTCTTTAATTGTCTCTGGAAGCAAGGACAACAATGTAAGTTTCCTTTTGTAATAATGGTGGATCCTATCTATGTATACATTTTATGTTGCAGCTATTTATAAGATAACTGACAATTAAGCCTTCAGTACTAGTGTTTGGGGTGCAAGTGTGATATTGGTTGTCTCTCTGCTATGTGCCTAGATTATTGACTCAACTTTTCTGTTTGGGGTGGAAGTATGATATTGGTTGTCTCTCTGCTATATGCCTAGATTATTGATTCAACTTTTCTATAGGTTAGGTTGTGGGACTCTGACAAGAGATGCTGTATTGGAATTGGAATAGGTCACATGGGAGCTGTTTCTGCTGTAGCTTTCTCAAAAAAGGAGAAAAATTTCTTTGTTTCTGGTAGCAGGTAAATTCTTACGAGCCCAGATCAACTTATGCATAATTATGTCACACATAGTTCCACTTTTTTTATCCAGCCTTAATTACTTTATTGGGCCCTTTGTTTTGATCAAAATAAGTTTTTGTTGTCCCTGTTTCCTTTTAGCCTATAGCATTTCAAATACCAGCAATTAAAATGCAGAGGGCCCTTTTACATAATTTTGCTTTTCTAGGAAAGTATTAGCCTTATCCTGATATCCAAGGACTGAGTGCATCTGAATTAATTGGTTAAAATTTGTTGCTGGAACAACTCAACAATATGACAATTTTAAGGGATTGAGCGTCGAAACACCTGAGTTGAAATAATGATTTTCCTTGGATTCGTAGATTTTGAGTTGAAGATATCCTTTAATATTTGACTAGCCACACTAAGATTGTGAAAATTGCTGATGCGATAACTGTTGAATCACCGGATAGAATTTTAAGATTTTATTTTAATGGGATGACCACAACTTTACTTTTGCCCGACTACTATGTTATCTCTGTATAGAGCCTGATGTTTTATTTTTTTTTGCGTGTATATATGCATTATTTTTTGCACACAATATATATGCATTATTGAATTGGTTAGAAAATAGAAATGCCGAATTGATGCATATATTATAGTGTAGTCCATGATTTCTATATCTTTTCCACAGTATGTTGATGATTGGTTTTTATTGGATATGTTTCATCTTTCCATAGTGATCACACTCTTAAAGTCTGGAGTTTGGAAGGGACATCAGATTACAGTGAACAACCTGCTAATTTGAAAGCAAAAGCTGTTGTAGCTGCTCATGACAAAGAGATAAACTCCATTGCAGTTTCACCTAATGATAGTTTAGTTTGTTCTGGTTCTCAGGTTAGAAGTTTGTGATATTTGTGTTATCTCTCATTTCACAAGTTTGAGAAAAGGCTAAAATTGGAGAATATTGAATCTTTGCAGTCACAATTCTTTTTGTTTTAATAGAATGTCTATTATATTATTCAGGATCGAACAGCTCATGTCTGGAGGCTCCCGGATCTGGTCTCTGTTGTTGTACTCGGAGGACATAAAAGGGGAGTATGGTCAGTGGAGTTCTCACCTGTGGATAAATGTGTTATCACTGCATCTGGTGACAAAACAATTAGAATATGGGCTATAACTGATGGTTCCTGTTTGAAGACATTTGAAGGACATACTGCAAATGTATTAAGGGCATCATTTCTCACTCGAGGGACACAGTTTGTATCTTGTGGTAATACTTTCTGCCATGTTATATGTTGTTGTCTTTAATTTGTATAAAAATCTAGCTGATTAAGGTACAATTTCAGGAGCTGATGGTTTAGTGAAGCTGTGGGCTGTTAGAACCAATGAATGCATTGCTACATATGATAAACATGATGATAAGGTCCTGGACACACCTGAGCAAATTCATTTTGCTCCTTGAATTGCTCTTTTTCTCTTTGACCAAGATCTCCCTGGATTGCTGATTGTGTATGCTTTTGACTTTTAATGCTTCATAGTCTTTTGATTTCTATTGGGAGAGTAAATGGAGCTGATAAATGACTTTTTCTCCTCACGGAAGAAAGAATTTGTATAATAAACTTTTTGGGCACAATTATTGCTGAAAAATTGCGCAACATATTTTGAATATATGCTAAATACTGTAGATATATTTTTTAAAAAGTTGAATATTTGTCAGTACCTTCTTTAGGCCTTTTTTTTGGAGTAAAGCATCTTATTTAGGTATTTTTAAAGCAATAGCTGTCTATTATTTTCTCAGCTTACACTTAAGTTGGCTAACTATTCCAAAGGATGTTTGTTTGGAAACGTTTTGCATTGATCTGTTGTCTTCATTTTTACGGCACTAATGTTTTGTTATGATAATAGAATTCTCCTTCTATATCTTCTGATAAAGCTATGACTGCAGGTTTGGGCATTGGCTGTTGGAAAAAAGACTGAAATTCTTGCAACTGGTGGAGGTGATGCTGTCATCAATCTCTGGTATGATTCTACTACTGCTGACAAAGAAGAAGCATTCCATAAAGAGGTATAATCTAATACTTTTCCCGGAATTTTGTATTGGTTATTTTATTCTAGAAGCTCTACTTTCAAAAACCTTTAGATTAATCGTCTGATGTTGGTGTCATTTATGGGTTATATTTGAGCCATTAGTGTTATATTTTAAGTTTAAAGGAGGTAGCGCTGGTCTATAAGCTTGTGAGATAAAGCCATGGTATTCCATTGGCTACTTGAAGAAAGAACCTGTAGTGGTCTATTCCTTGAAGAAAAGATTTTATTGGGTCCAAATGGGGATCAATTAAGGCATTTTCATCTTTATAATATTTCTTTTGCCATCTGCAGCCAAAGAGATAGTATGTACCTTGGAAGCCATAGTGTAACAAACTTGTTTGGAGACCATTTAGAAATGTTAACTGGGATAAGTTGCTGTTTGATTTTTACAGCCTTTTGCTTGTGTAATATCATATACATGTATACATCATTAATGAGGGAAAATTTATTGCTCATTGTACTTGGGTATTTGTGGGGAAATCTTCTTACATACTGTTGAAATTTTTATAATATGCAGGAAGAAGGGATGGTGAGAGGCTTAGAGCTTGAGAATGCTGTAGCTGATGCTGACTATACTAAAGCGATCCAAATTGCATTTGAACTTCGCAGACCACATAAATTGTTTGAATTGTTCACTGAAGTCTGTAGGTAAGGTTTGTCTCATTCTTAGTAGCATCCCTTTCCCATTTATCTAATCAATCCTTTTATAGGAAGAAAGAAGTTAAACAGATCATTGAGAGAGCTCTTTCATCCCTTGGGAAAGAAGAAGTTAACACACTCCTTGAATACGTCCGGGAATGGAATACAAAGCCAAAGATGTGTCATATTGCACAGTTTTTGCTGTTTGAAGTTTTCAAAATCCTTCCACCCACCGAGATAATTGAGGTAGATGTTATTTTAATATTATCTTTCCTGATTAATTAAACCAGTAAATATTCAAGATTCAATAATATCCACCCCCACCTTCTTGCATATTATAATGCTGGAAACTAGATTTGTTGGGCCATCATTGCATTTAAAAATTTAGAGTGGGCGGTATTTGACATACAAAATGCAAGGTGAATTTTATTAATTTGTTACTCTGTTTTTGCCACCTGTCCTTGTTTGTCTCCTTGTCACTTAAAAATTATGAAAGTTTAGAAAACATGTATAATTATGAATTTATTCTCCAAGGAGAAATCAATTCTAAGGTAATTACTGGTTTGACCTTAAATTAAATTGTTTTTACCCTAAGATCTGTACACGAAGTTTATTTCTTTTTTCACCTAGATAAAAGGAATTCGGGAGCTCCTTGAAGGCCTTATTCCATATTCTCAGAGACATTTCAGCAGAGTGGACAGACTTGTGAGGAGCACATATTTGTTAGATTATACCTTGATGGGGATGTCGGTCATTGATCCTGAAGCTCATGAATTATTAAGAAAAGCTGGTGACAAGGATGTGTCTACTGGAGTTGACTACAACATGAATAGCATAGATAATGCACTTCTAGCATCATCCAAGTTGGATAAAGATCATGATGGGCAGCTGGAAGAGAAGGCTTCTCATTCTAAGAAGAGAAGACGGCCTGGAAAACCCAAAGATGAACAGCGACTAAGAAATCGAAGGACCTGACTGTAGAGGGCAGTCGTGATCTATCCAGGCGTAGATTCTGGGGTGATATTCTTGGGAGTTGACGAGGTTGGACAATTTTTCGCATAATGTTTTGATTATTAACTTCCAAATTATGTTATTTCTTTAAATGTAACTAATACAATATTGAGTATTTATTTGCGGAAAGTTATTACTCGGTTAGTCGGTAAGTACAGCCTTCATTCCCCGTTGAGCGGTACTATGAAATTTGAAAAAGTTTCTAGACTCGCCAGTAACAATGCTTTTATTATCCTTCACGGGTGTTGTTTCACTCTCGTTCACTCGCTTGAATTAGACAATTGCACTGATAATTGTAATTAGATGGGTGAGTTTTTCAAACA
This sequence comes from Trapa bicornis, assembly GCA_030064425.1. Classification (NCBI taxonomy): domain Eukaryota; kingdom Viridiplantae; phylum Streptophyta; class Magnoliopsida; order Myrtales; family Lythraceae; genus Trapa; species Trapa bicornis. The sequence continues at coordinate 6,750,680 of CM057761.1, read as the reverse complement.
CTACCATTTGGTAATGTGGGAATGGCATTAACTCGTTGAAATTGAGAAATTGAGTTTTATATTAAGGGATGGTATTGTAGTATTGTTGAAATCAGAAAACTATTTTTTTCATTAATCAAATGGGTAGTGAAGTATTTTTCCAAAAATATCTTTTCAAATTACTCATGCAATGGTGTTAAGAATTTGCACATTTTCCAACCCTGTTTAGCAATTATTTCTAAGAAAAATTCTGCAATGATGATCATTTCTTCCGACTTATTCTGATTATATCCATTAATTTCTTATTGTTAGAGAGGTACTACATAATAACTCGGGTTCTCTCCAACTAAGTATTTTAGAATATAAAAAAGAGAAATGATAATGAGAGTGGTTTTATAATTATACCTTCTCGGTTTTATGTTGAGTACTACCAACTGAAAATAAGTGGCTCTTTTGTGTTAAAGTTTGATTTGCTGGATATCTTGACAAAATCTTGATACAAATTCTAGTTTTTGGGTTAATTTCTGGTGGAGTTACTATGAGTGGAGCCCTCTTGAGCTCTTGTCCTTCTCTGGACTGAGATTTCTCAATGATTCTACAGTGTGTACTGTAATAGTAGCACATGTATGTTTAGTTTTTCTCTTATGGGTCATTTGGTTAAAAAACTTGTTAAAAATTTTAGTTAACTTAACCTGAAAATTTCGACTAGTTTCAAACTTTTGAAATTTTGTTTAGTAAAATTTTGCTCTAATTGTACTAAATTTGTTAAAACTCAACTAATTTTATTGATTAACACGGATAAATAACCTACCACTACTAAAAGTATAAAATATATAGACAAAATAAGAAACACTCAAATTATAAATCTTATTAGGTTTTTTAAAATAACATTAACAAAATAATATAGGATACAGATATTAATGGATTTAAGATTGATCTAATTTAATAGCTTAGTGAGAAATAATAATTATTATTTTTATTTAAACATAGTTATAACTATAAAAAATACTATAGTGATAGGATTCACAACCAAACATATACTCTTAATCATCATTGAATTAATTATACATTTGTATATCAGAAATTATAACTACCTTTATTGTGGTATGGAACGTTTTTATTAACCATCTTAGTAAGATAATATAATCTTTACCGGGTATGAGTCTACCATCTAGATATACTGATTAATTTGTTCGTTATAAATGGACTATACATTTCATATTCGCTATATTGAAATAGCAATAACTTTCCTTATTCCATTTTTTCTGATCATTAGTACTTATAACTATCACTATTCCATAATAGTTCTTATAATCCTATTTATGATCAAATACAATAAAAAAATTTTAATTTAATACATTTTTATTTGTACTACCCATCGAACGAATTATGACTCAACTATAAATTAGTAGTATTAAATAAGCGTGACTCATTTCACACATAATTAGATTTTGGTATTTTAACATACTATTTGAAAGGGTTGTCAACCAGACTCGAGACTCGCGCCTACACCTAACCCGAGCACACCCGAGATTAGTTGAGTCTGTTTGAGTCTAAGCACGGGTATGAGTCTGGTTGTTGGACCTAGACCTCTTAGAATACTTGGTCCAATGAGCTCAAGATATCCTTGTTGAACAATGCTCTATGTGAAAGATGGGAGAGTGATAATGAACATCTCTTGCACATGTAGCTGCCCTTATTCAGGAGATGAAATATCCATAGTAAGCACAATTTTACCCAGGAGAGGAGAACGTATGCTCCGTCATATTTGTTGTCCTAGCAGAATATGTTATGTGAGTCAATTGACATCATCAACAGTTGAGAGGCTTGTGTTTCTTGTTGTGGAGTTTAGAAACTGCTCATGAGTGTTATTGAATGCTGCTGATTGCAAGTTAAGCTTTATTTACCTTATAACCATAGTAGGAGCAGTAGAAAGGGCAGACAGCAGGGTCGAGGGAGTCGTTGTAAGCTCCCCTGTACTGATCGTGAACTGCATCATCTTCCTTGTGGTGCTCAGCAATAAAGCCGAGTACAGAAGACCAAGGAGGCAGCTACAAGAGCAGCAGCCGTGTAAAACCGGTGTGCTCAAGGACCAAGACTGAAAGAAAAATCGGCAAATTTCTCGTGCGAAAAAAAATATTAATTTAAAAAATTGAGATTATTATTTTATAGAAAATAAATTTAGATTAATTTATAAAATTTAAAATTTTTAAAAACTGGTCTAATCCGTCCTGAACTGATGGATTTTTGAATTCGGGTTATCGAATCCGGTTAGACCGAACCGGTCAATAGACCAGACCAATCAACGGTCCAACGGTCAACGATGCCTAGTTAGTAGCCACGTAGATAGGGACAACCAATGAGAGACTGCCACGTGTCCGGACAAACATTCAATGTACGACATGTCAGCTTACCACGCAGATACGAGCAGCTAATGGGCGGCTGCTAAGTGTTCGATCAACCGGTCAACTGCTGACACGGCAATTAGGTTGGATCACCACGTCAGAAAAACCAGCCAATCACAGTGCGCCATGTGGCACGCCCACCACGTCATCATCTTCAACCTTAGCCCACTAACAGAAAGGAGAGAGAGACCGGGAAAGAGAGAATCTCCGACAACTCAGAAATTGCTTCGATTAGGTCACCGACGAGTGGGACGGCGACCGAGTCTCATGCCGGCTGGTAGCCCAAACAGTTGTCCAGCTCCCAATATAAAGAGCACCCTCCCACTCGACTTCCTCACCTCTTAGGCGCTCTTTGAAGACAAGTTACTCATTTTCTGATGACACTTTGATCAAGAATCCGATGACGGGACAATTCGCAACCAAAGGAACTCCAGTGGGGGCATTAGAACTGAGAAGGAGTTCCTTAGCTTGAGAAACCCTCAACTCGATCGGAGGACAGCTGAAGAAGTACTGGAGCGATAGCATAGTAAAGTCGCACCAGAGCTCCAAAACAGCGAGCTCCCGACCAACCCAACCCTAACCCTCTCAGACCTTCCGCCGCTAGTTTCAGCCACCTCCGACCTCCTGAGACCCTCCCTAGCCCCTCACAGACATTCGGTAAGCTCAATTTCACCTCTCTTCGTTGAATTTTCTGAGTTTTAGAACTTCACCTCCCCAAAACTTCTCTCTTCAAATTTCCGCAGTGTGATGGTGAATTGCAGCGGAATCCAATCCTAGTAGGACCCCCTCGACGGACACCAGCTGCCTACACCTCAAGCTCCGGACACTGCCCCTCCATCGGTAAGCTCTGCAAGCTTTCTCTCTCTATTGTGAAACTCAAATGTTTAAATTGGGGAAGAAAATGGAGGCAAATTTGGGGATTTTTCAAGAAAAAGGTGCTTTTGTGCAATTTTCTAAAAATTCGAGGGTCGAATGACAAATTGATGAAATTGAGGGCATTTTCATGAAATTCACTCCAAATTGAGGGCCAATTGGGCAATTTGAGTAAAATGGAAGGCCAATTAGAATTTTTGAGAAATTAAGGACCAATTTACAATTTTTGGGAAATTAGGGACCTAGTGGCAATTTTGAAAAAATTGAAAGCCAATGGGTGATTTTGATAAAATTAAGAACCCAACAAGAATAATTGGAAATCGTAGGGGCTTAATTGAAATTTAGGGGCAAATAGGGACCTAAATGTAAAAGTACAAAATTTAGGGACCTAAATACAAATAAGGTAGGAGATGAGGGCCTATGTGCAAATACTCAAAAAATGTGGCCTCTTATGCAAAGCGTCCTGATATAGACATTCGTGCCATGTAAGAGCGTATTGCCCAAGTATTAGCATGCGGAAACACAACTGGATCAAGGTCTCATTGGGATAACCCATCACCGTTACTGGGTGAGTAGGAACTCTACAACATCGGTTCCGATTGGAACGATAACTTGCCCTAAAAATTATTTTCTCGGAATTAACCTATCTTGATTGGGTGAATCTGCTTAAAACATTGAGAGTTAATTTCGGGGAATTAGGCTCGAAAATGAAAGTGGGCCCAAGGTCGATGGACACGGGCATGGTCCCATTCAGAATCATCATGTGATAAACTGCTAAAAGTCATGATAATTGGTAATTGTGTACGATATCCACCAAGCTAAGGTTGTGATGTTGGGCTTGTTAGGCCAAACCGCAGCTAAGCCAAAGCTAGGTCGTCGAACCTGTTGGGCCAGCACGCATGGGCTAAAGCCAAGTCGACAAACCCTTGAGATGGAAGGCCGAAGATAATGGCAATATATGAAAAATACTCTTGATTGTGCATGCACCATGATGCGGGGCCATTAGGACACCTGGTACGAGTTAGTGATGGATCCCAAGGGCTGTTGAACGACCCAGAATGCATAAGGGCAGTTTGGCGTCTAGTATGTCGAAAAGCTCAGGGAGCTTCCTACGCACTGAGACCGAGGCAGTAGGGGAAAAGAGGTCTCGTCCCACTAAGCGGATACCATGAAGTGATTAGGATTTGAGGGTCGAATGAGCAAGGTTCACTCACACTCAGGGTAGAGGCAATTAACCTCTATCAGGGTGGACGATAAAGGTGCTTCGCATCCCCTTACCTCGGGGGGCATTTAGAAAACAAACATACACCCTTAATCATGATGGGTACACATATTCGCATGGCAGTCCCATATTGCATCCACTTAAGGATCAGCGTGACTATGCTATCCACCCTAATAGAAGTCCCGGACTTCTACCTTGAGTTTGAGTGGACGTCCTAGACGTCCAACACTTAGACCCGAATTCCACTTTGTGTCCATATGAAGACGGAGACATCATCTTAACCCCATCCTAGTCTCATGCACAAGAAGCACCCAGTGCTTCATGACTAACTAGCATGATGAACTGCCCTTATCTCCACCTTGACGTCTAACAGTTCCTGGAACCCATCACTACCCCCTAGGGCGTCTTAATGGTCCTGTATCCATGAGTGCATGCAAAAATAATAATTTTTCATGATTAAGCCATTCTCTTTGGTGCCAACTCTCCAACGGCCCCGACACTCGACTTGACCTACAGCTTTTTGTCTAGGCCGGTCTGTCGACATGGCCTTGCCATACCGCCGCCAGCCCATCGAGCATTGTTAGTCCTGACTTGGTACCATGGCGAATCACACAATCGATTTCATTTTACATAAAAGTTTTCATGGCTCTTCCTAATCATGTTTGTTTACGGGCTTCATCCCATGCCTATTGGCCTTGGGCCCACTGTATGTGATTTTCAAAACTGGACCATGAGCCCTTATGAGTTCAAAACTGAGGCCCTTGGCCTATTAGAGCTATTCTAGCTCACGTCAAAAAGGTCTCCCAAATGGTTTAAGCAGTGGCACACAATCAGTGGAGAACACTTATGAAAAAAAATCCTCTTAAAGTCATCACACCAACTAGGTGTGATGATAGGTTCACTTACAACCTACATTAGGGTTTTTATTTTTAGAAACTCATCATACCAATCGGGTATGATGGTTAAAAGTCCCATTCACAGTGGATTTATAGTTTAAAACATGCTCATCACCCCAACCAAGTATGACGTAAGAACATTCCCACTCACTCGGTGACTCTGATGTGTTCATCCCTAGCGGGTTCTCCAAGTCTGAGTCTGGCTCCCTTGTTAGCGTTCCGGTCACAAGAGTCCCGACAGGGTTTGACCACACTTATACATTAGGGTTTGGCGTAAAGCTTCCCAGCTTTTTAGTATTGGCTACTAGGCCCAAATTTCTTGTTTATTACACTTAGGTCCCTAAAGTTCATACTTTTTGACTTTAGGTCCCTAGTCTTATATTTTCCCCAAATTAAGTCCTAAGAACCTCCAATATCCTCATTGGGTCCTTAATTTACTTAAAATTGTGTAAGGGCCTCAAGTTTTCCAAATTCTCAATTTGGTCCCCAATTTTTTAAAAATTACGGTTTTGCCCCTACTTTCCAAAAATAGCCATTTGGCCCTAAATATTTTAGAAAATTAACCAATTGGTCCTCCAACATCTTTCTCATGGCCAATTGACCTTCAATTTTGAGAAATTGCATGGAGGTCCCAAAATTTTTTGAAATCCCTAATTTCTACCCCCTTTACTAATCGGATTTGATTTTTTCAAATTGGCCATTCAATTGGTGTTATTTCTTCAAATTAATGATATGAATCAGTTTTTACACTTCCATACAATTCTATTGCACTTTGAATTGCATGATTTGGGTTTGAAATGAGCTCAAACGGAGCTTCGCCAAAAAATTGGATGTAGAGAGAGAAAGCTTCGAATGCTTATCGTTGAAGGTGTAACAATCTGAGTTCTTGATTGGGGTAGACAACTCTTGTCCTCAGGGTCCTCCTAGGATCAAGAATTGGGGCAATTGCGTCAGGATTAGTAGGAATTCGATCAAAGAATTCTGTCACTTTCTTTATCTAGAACTGAACTGTAACGACGGAGGAGGACCGAATTGGCTTACCTTTCACCTCTTTAGAGGTTGTGTGGTGGTCGAGGGGGTTACGGGAGGGATCGATTCAGTCGCAGGAGGTCAGAATTGGCCGAATTCCGATCGGTCGAAATAGAGCAGTTGCGGTCTGCTGGAGCTGCTTCACTATTCGAGCTCGACGATGCTTCTCTAGTGATCCTCGGGTCGATTGGTGGTAGGCGTTATGTAGCTGACTTCCTCTCGAGTCTGTAGGACCTGCATTTGGTTTCTGAGACTAGAGGAAGTGCCCAAATTGGAGCACTAGTTCTAGCTTTGCCAAAGAATAGAGCACTTTTGAGAGATGAGTGGATTATGGTGTGTGAAGGATGAACAAAGGAGTGCTATTTATATAGAGAGATCGGGGACCCTCTACCCGACCATTTTCTATATTGGTTGTGCTCATCCTGATTGGAAATTGCCTAAATCGAAGCAAATTTCCCTTCGTCGGGAAAGGAAAAAATTACTTTCCTCGATGAACAGTATCATCAGACGGAGGAGGAAGATGACACTGTTTCACATGTGCGAGCCAGCCACATGGCAGCATGTGATTGGTCGGTTCTGTTGACATGACGATTCGACTCACCCGCCACATCTGTCGTTGACTGAACACGTAGCAGCCTTTCATTAGCTAGTCGTGTCTGCGTGGCTGCTGACATGGCACTCGTTGACTGGATGAAAGAGCACACCTTGCCACACATCGCGCACGTGCTGACTGAGCGCTGACCGGTCTGTGGTCTGTTGACCGGTCCGGTCTGATTAGGTCTAGTGACCAAAAAAAGAAAATCGACCGGTTCAGACCCGATTTGACTAGTTCTTTGGAAATTAAAAATGTCTAAATTTATCTAAATTCATTTTCTATTCTATGGTGATCTCAATTTCCCAAATTGATCATTTTAAGCCACTAAGGAAAATGAATTTAGTGACCAGTTCATGTATAGTTCAAACCGGTTCAAGTCCGGTTCACCCCAAACCATTTCGATTTTCTCATCCAATTCCCTTCATAATCCATCCCCATGAATTATGTGACATCTTGGTCACTTGGGATTTCAAATTTCCCATTTAAACCTTCTTTATTATTCTTGATTCATCAAGTGGTTCGGCTTTCTCCTCAATTTGACAAGTTCTTTCCTGATTTCCTTGACTTTTGGTGACGGGTTTTACAACTCTCCTCTCCTTTTAGGAGTTTTGTCCCCAAAACGAAATTTTGCCTCCTTTTACATTCAGAAAATTTCCATTGATGTCAACTTGGGTTTACTTGACACACTCTCCCTTAATTGTTCCTTTTCTTAGTCCTTTTTAAATCCACGCATTAATGGAATTTATCTTCCATTACATTAATCACTCACTCTATGGAGGGCATCATGATTTAGTGTGTCTTACCCACCATTCCCAAAAGTATACCTTTAAGTCCACTCCCTATTCTGCTTAGGGTAAGGTTCTTCCTCTTAAAGGTTTTCATCCATGTCTTAGAGTTGACTGTCCCATGAACGTTCCTTCCCCTACAATCCTAGGTGGTCCCTTGATGGCAATTCATGCCTTTCCAACCTCCTCGGAGTTACTATGATTGTGACTTCTTGTTACTTGATAGTGTCTCTTGACTACTCTCGATGTTATCTAGTTGTCCTTTTTCCTTGATGTCATGCCCCCTTTGGTAGCGTTTGGTTCTCCTTATTTACTCATCCTTCCTCATCTCCTTTATTGGGTTTCCTAGTTCCCACCTCTAGGTTTCCTATCTAGCTTTGGGCTTCCTGACTTATTTGTGATCTTCTCTCCCATTCATTTCCTTCCTTATTTCTCATGGTATCCTTCTACGAGGATTTCTTAATTTCCAGTACATCCTCAACCATTTATGCCCCTTTCTAGGTTCCTTATTTCGAGTTAAGCCTCTTAAGATTCTACTGTCGGTTCCTTAGCTTAGTCTTACTTCCTACTTTTATTTGTCTCCAAAGGGACTTCTGCCCTACGAATTTCAAGTTCAACCTCTCTACGTTTTACAAAGGCTTTTCCCTCCTCTCCTCCTTATGCCCTTCTGTTATCGATATGATTGTCAACCCTTAATCCTTCATTGTCCTCTAATTTCCTTTTTCTGTCCCTTATCACTTATGCGAGGGATGTTCATTCATTGGGTCTCCTCACTTCTACCAAATTTTCAGGCGCAACTTAATTGCTTTTCCTAATTTCGTTGGGTCCATCATCTCTCTATTAGGGACATGCATTTCCCCAGAACTCCTTTATTCACTAGGCTCCTTCCTTTCTTTACCTTTACGAGTATTACAACCTTAAAGTAACATTATGATGTCCTCTGCCGTTGTCCTCTTGGTTAACCCTTCCTAGAAAATCTTGTGGTAAATCCTTGTACCCTTTTTATTGATCTTACTTGCATTCCGCACAAGTCTGCTTCCTTGGAAAGAGTTCGTGTATTGTTTAATACAAGACTTCTCGACCTCCTTGTGTGAGGCTTATTTAATCCTCCTCATGACTTAGGTGTTGTTGCCAAATTCATTTTTCGACCATAGGTCCCCTAAGGATTCTCTTCATTTTTTTTCTTACCCAATGTTTGGCCTTTCCACCTCTCCCTACTTAACTGGGATTTCATCCATGATTCTCATGAAGGTTAGTTCGTTAACTGTCTCATTCCTACCACTCTCCTTATTCCACTGCTTGAGATAATCGTCTCTCAAATTCACTTGTCCTTAATGCCCATACTTTCGCCCCTTTTTTAGGATGTGGCCATAACTACTCCCCAATCCTTCTTTCCTCCTTCTAGGGACTCCTCAGTATTGGGTTCCTTTCATGTACTCCATACTATGTCTAACCGTCCTATCGTGACTCTCTTGAGTTGTACACATTCTTCTAGGCTTTCTTCCCTTAATACTTTTTCTCCCCTCCTTGCTCTTACGACTACCGACCCTATAACCTCTTGATGCCCATTCTTAGTTTTACTTCTTTTTGGGGGAAATCCGGTGGATATGTTCTCATGTGCCTTATTCTTCGTTACCCTTCTTTCAAGTTGTCCCTTTTAAGGGTAGGTTTAGTTCCTCTTTATGTCAGAATTTCTTGATTCCTATACGAGGGTTCGCTTAATCCATGTTGGTTATTAGATTCCTTTCTTATACTAATCCTCCTACTCCTATGCATCACTGTATCATTTGTTGTCACCTTTCCCTTTCACTTTTCCTTGGGTTTATCTCATTCTTTGGACTTGCAGAAGTGCGCTTCCCTTACACTCAACCCTTTTTTCATCTATGAGTGTATCCTTTTCTTCCCATTCAGTGGGGTGCTTTGCCTCTTTGTTAGGTCACATCCCTTCCCATGACTCTCTTTCTTGGCAGGCTCCTTGTTCTTGAGGGTTCCTAGTATTTAACTTATTTTGTCGCCTTTGTCCCTTTGAGCTTGGAGTTCCTTGCTCCTATTTAGACTTTTCAGGTTTAAGTAAAGCCATCTTAGGGGTCAGTTAGTATTAACTCCTTTTTTAGTTCTTTCCACCCTCCCATTTATGTGAAGGTTTTGCCTATAGTTTTTCTCCTCGGGTGGTCCCTCCATGATCTATCTTATCGCTACATTTGGGCATTTTTCCCATCCCTTATGGTTAGTAGTGGCTTGTTTGTTAATGGGGAGACTAGCATATAAATAAACGGATAAAAAGAACTTTATTAGTTTTTATTGATTTCATGAATAATTCTTGTTGTACTCGGCTTATTATAGTTAATTTTCACCATTTTTCCTCCTAATTCCTCGGGGTCATAGGCTAGGAGTTAGTTTTTGAATTGTTTCGGGATTCGTGATCCGAGGGCTCCGAAGGACTGGTATATGTCCATCCATACTCCTGGTGGACCTCCTTACTGGGACGAACTCCATGGAATACCTCTAGCCCATACATTCCCAACATCTCGACTTCGCATTCGTAGGCCCACTTTATCCATTTGGTGGGGTCTAAGTTGTATTGAGCCAGTGGGTGTTCTAGGCCTCCCTACGAGTTGGGGTCCTTTCCACCTATCGTGGTGCTGGAGGTGGTGTCGGGTCCCTTGGAGGAGGTGTGGGTTCTTCCTGCCTTGGGGAGGGATATGGTATGTTGGCTTGCTTTAATATTTCCCCAAGAAGTTTTCTATAGTCCTCGACCATGTCCTTGGGTACCGTCTTTTCAAATTTAGCAAGTTTCTTGACGTTGATCTTGCTTGAAGTAGGAGCCTTTTTCAAGGGTTAGTGGGTGGGGTTGGTTCGCACGATGAATTTCATAGGGACTTTTCTTCCTATAGTGTAATTTAATCCTTTTTAATGTCAGGTCATAGTCTTGATAATGCTTTTAAGGGAGCACAGCTCTTATACCACTCAAGTTGTCATGCCTTGACCCGGTTTGGTTAGATCCCTATGAACAACCCGTCGTTCCCTTGGTTCAAGAGGGGTTTTCCCTTCTTTTAGACAAGAGGAGCCATATGAAAATTAAAATCTTATTCCCTAGAATAGCATTAATCAAACTAAAGCAAGCTTAAAAATAAACTTTAAGCATACTTGACTTAGGGTTCATCTTCTTAAGCTCCCGAGATGATCTCCTTTTTTCATGAAAAAGGGATAAAGGAAGGGGGTGAGAGGATATTGGGAGTGAGTTATAGGAAAATTATGTTTAGTTTAACCAAAAACCCTTTTTATAATCTTTATTGACTCCTTGGTGTGTCTAGCTCTGTTAACGCATCCCATTTCCTCGAGAGGCATTTAACAAACAAACACACGCCCTTCATCATGAAGGGTACACACGTTTGTAGGGCAGTATCAGATAAAAGTCCACCCTGATAGAAGTCTCAGATTTCTACCATGAGTCTGAGTGGACATCCTAGACGTCCGACCCTCATGCCCGAATTCCACTTCATGTCCGTATGAAGACGGAGATCTTATCCTGACCCCACCCCAGTCTCATGCACAAAAAGCTCACAAAGCTTCATGACTAACTAGCATGACAAACTACCCTTATCTCCACCATGTCATTCAACAGCCCTTGGAACCCATCAGTACCCCTTAGGGCATCTTGATGGTCTCATTTCCATGAGTGCATGCACAAAAAATAATTTTTCATAATTAATCCATTCTTTTTGGTGCCAACAGTCCAACGGCTCTAAGACTTGACCCGACGTGCAACTATTTGTCTAGGCCAGTTTTTTGACCTGGCCCTGTAGCATTGATGCCAACCCATCGAGCATTGTTGATCCAGACTCGGTACCGTGGTGAATCACACAATTGATTCCATTTTACATAAAAGTTTTCATAACTCTTCCTAATCATGTTTGTTTACGGGCTTCAGCCCGTGCCCACTGGCCTTAGGCCCAATTGCACGTGTTTTTCGAAATTGGACCTTGAGCTGTTATGAATTTAAAACCGAGGCCCCTGACCTGTTAGAGTTGTTCTAGCTCATGTCAAGAACGTCTACCAAATGGATTAAGTAGTGACACATAGTCAGGGGAGAACACTTCTGACAAAAATCCTCTTTAAGTTATCACACCAACTGGGTGTGATGATAGGTTTGCTTATAACCAGTATCCAAGTTTTTCCTTTCAGAAACGCATCATACCAACTAGGTATAATGGTTAAAAATCCCACTCATAGTGGATTTATAGTTCAAAACGTGCTCATCACCCCAACTAGGTATGACGTTAGAAAATTCCCACTCACTCGGTGACTCTAATGAGTTCGTCCCTAGCCGGTTATCTAAGTCCGAGTCTGAGTCTAGCTCCCTCGTTAGCGTTCTGGTCTCAAGAGTCCCTAAAGGGTTTGACCACACTCATACGTTAGGGTTTGGCGTAAAAGCTTCCAAGCTTTTCAGAATTGGCCACTAGGCCCAAATTTCTAGTTTATTCAACTTAGGTCCCTAAAGTTCATACTTTTTGACTTTACGTCCCTAGTGTTAAAATTTCCCCAAATTAAGTTCCAAGGACCTCCAATATCTTCCTTGTGTCCTTAATTTATTTAAAATTGTGTAAGGGGCTCAAGTTTTCCAAAGTTCCAAATTGGTCCCCAATTTTTCAAAAATTACGGTTTTGCCCCTACTTTCCAAAAATAGCCATTTGGCCCCAAATATTTTCGAAAATTAACCAATTGGTCCTCCAACATATTTCTCATGGATAAATTGACCTTCAATTTTGAGAAATTGTATGGAGTTCTCTCAATTTTTTGAAATCCTCAAATTTCCCCCAATTTCTACCCCATTACTAACCAAATTTGATTTTTGCAAATTGGCCGTTCAATTAGAGTTATTTCTTCAAATTGACTATATGAATAAGTTTCTACACTTCATACAATTCAATAGCACTTTGAATTTCTGGATTTGGGTCCAGAATGATCTCAAACGGAGCTTCATTGGAAAATTGGACGTATAGAGAGAAAGCTTCGAAAGCTTATCGTTGGAGGTGTTGCAATCCGAGTTCTTGATTGGTGTGGACATCTCTTGTCCTTAGGGTCCTCCTAGGATCAAGAATTGGGGCAATTGCTTCAGGATTAGTGGGAATTCGATCGAAGAATTCTATCACTTTCTCTTTCTAGAACTGAATTGTAACAATGAAGGAGGGCCGATTTGGCTTACCTTTCACCCCTATAGGGGTCGTGTGGTGGCCGAGGGGGCTATGGGAGGGCTCGATTCAGCTGTAGAAGGTCGGAATTAGTCGAATTCCGATCAGCCAAAACAAATAAGCTTCAGTCCGCTGGAGCTGCTTCACTGTTCGAGCTCGTCGGCGCTTCTCTGGCGATCCTCGGGTCAGTTGGAGATTGGCGTTAGGTAGCTGACTTCCTCCCGAGTCTATAGGACCCCAATTCGGCTTCTAAGACTAGAGGAAGTGCACAAATTAGAGCTCTGGTTTAACCTTTGTCAGAGAACAAAACACTTCAGACAAAGGAGTGGATTGTGGTGTGTAGAGGATGAATGAAGGGGAGCTCTTTATATAGGGAGCTCGAGAACCCTTTGCCCGACTAGTTTCCATACTGGTCGTGCTCATCCTGATCGGAAATTGCCCAAATTGGAGTAAATTTCCCATCGCTGAAGAAGTAAAGAATTTCTTTTATCGATGAATAGTGTCATCAGACGGAGGAGGAAGATGATACTGTTTCACACGTGCAAGCTTTGCACGGTCAGGCCGTCCATGTGGCAGTACATGATTGCTCAGTCCTACTGACATGGCGATCCAACTTAGCCGCCACGTCAGCCATTGACCAGATGACCAGACACATGGCAACCATTCATTGGCTGGTCGTGTCTGTTGATTGGGCAACCGTTGACCGGTTGATAGAGCGTGCCTTACCATGCATCACGCTCTGATTGGTCATTTGCGTACTGACTGGGCATTGATCGGTCAACAGTCCGTCCACCGGTTGAACCGTTGACCGGTTAAGGCTCGATTCGACCGATTCTCTTGAAATTCAATATTTCAAAATTTGTCTAAATTCATTTTCTATTCAATGGTGGCCTCAATTTCCCAAATTAATCATTTTAAGCCACCAAGAATAATGAATTGAGTGATTGGTTCATTTATAGTTCAAACGAGTTCAATCTAGTTCAAGTCTGGTTCACCCCGAACCAGTTCGGTTTTCTCATCCAATTCCCTTCATAATCCTTCCCCATGATTTATGTGACATCTTGGTCACTTGGGATTTCCAATTTCCCCTTTAAACTCTTATTTGTTATTCTTGATTCATTGATGGGTTTGGTTTTCTCCTCAATTTGACCGGTTCTTTCCTGGATTCCTTGACTCGTGGTGATGGGTTTTAAAACTCTCCCTTCTTTTTAGGAGTTTTGTCCCTAAAACTAAGTTTTGCCTCCTTTTACATTGGGAAAATCTCCCTTGATGTCAACTTGGGTTTACTTGACAGGCTCTCCCTTATTTGTTCCTTTACCGAGTCCTTTTTAAATCCACACATTAATGGGATTTCTCTTCCATTCCATTAATCACTCACTCTATCGAGGATATCTTGATTTGGTGTGTCTTACCCACCATTCCCAAAAGTATACCTTTAAGTCCACTCCCTATTCTGCTTAGGGTAAGGTCCTTCCTCTTAAAGGTTTTCATCCATGTCTTGGAGTTGATTGTCCCATGATCATTCCTTCCCCTACAATCCTAGGTGGTCCCTTGATGGCAGTTCATGCCTTTCCAATCTCCTCGGAGTTACTATGATTGTGCCTTCTTGTTACTCGATAGTGTCTCTTGACTACTCTCAGTGTTATCCAAATGTCCTTTTTCCTTGACGTCATGCTCCCTTTGGTAGCGTTTGGTTCTCCTTATTTACTCGTCCTTCCTCATCTCCATTATTGGGTTTCCCTGTTTCGACCTCTGTGTTTCCTCTCCAGCTTTGGGCTTCCTGACTTATTTGTGTTCTTCTCTCCCATTTATTTCCTTCTTTATTTCCCTTAGTATCCTTGTGCGAGGATTTGATTATTTCCAGTACATCCCCAACCATTTATGCCCCTTTCCAGGTTCCTTACTTCAAGTTAAGCCTCTAAGGATTCTACTGTCGATTCTTTAGCTTAGTCTTACTTCCTACTTTTATTCGTCTCCAAGGGACTTCCGCCCTGGGAATTTCAAGTTCAACCACTCTACGTTTCACGAAGGCTTTTCCCTCCTCTCCTCCTTACACCCTTTTGTTATCGGTATGATTGTTAACCCTTAATCCTTCATTGTCCTCCAATTTCCTTTTCTGTCCCTTATCCCTTATGCGAGGGATTTCCAGTCATTGGGTCTCCTCACTTCTACCCAATTTTCAGGTGTGACTTAATTGCTTTTCCTAATTCCATTGGGTCCATCATCTTTCTATTAGGGACATGCATTTCCCCATAACTCCATTCATCATTAGGATCCTTCCTTTATTTACCTTTACGAGTATTCTGACCTTTAGGGTAACTTTATGTCGTCCTTTGCCATTGTCCTCCTAGTTGACCCTTCCTAGAAATCTTGCAGTAAATCCTTGTACCCTTTTTATTGATCTTACTTGCATTTTGCACAAGTCTGCTTCCTTGGAAAGATTTCAGATACTATTTGCTTCAAGACTTTTCCACCTCCTTGTGTGAGGCTTATTTAATCCTCCTCATGAACTGAGTGTGGTTGCCAGATTTGTTGTTTGGCCATAGATCCCTTAAGGATTTTCTTCATTTTTTTCTTCCCCAACGTTTGGCCTTTCCACCTCTCCATGCTTAACTAGGCTTTCATCCATGATTCTCACGAAGGTTAGTTCGTTAACCATCTCGTTCCTACCACTCTCCTTGTTCCACTACTTGATATAATCGTTTCTCGAATTCACTTGTCCTTGATGCCCATCTTGTCACCCCTTTTTTAGGATATGGTCATAACAACTCCCCATTCCTTCTTCCCTCCTTCTAGGGGCTCCTCAGTATCGGGTTCCTTTCGTGTGCTCCATACTATGTCTATCCATCCTATCGTGACTCTCTTGAGTCATACACATTCTTCCAGTCTTTCTTCCCTTATTACCTTTTCTCCCCTCCTTGCTCTTACGGCTACCGACTCTAGAACCTCTTGATGCCTTTTCTCAATTTTACTTCTTTCTAGGGTAAATCCCGGAGGTATGTTCTCATGTACCTTATTATTTGTTGCCCTTCTTTCAAGTTGTCCCTCTTAAGGGTAGGTTAAGTTCCTCTTTATTTCATAATTTCTTGACTACTATATGAGGGTTTGCTTAATCCCTGTTAGTTATTAGGTTCCTTTCTTATACTAATCCTCCTACTCCTACGCGTCACTGTATCATTTGTTGTCACCTTCCCCTTTCCCTTTTCCTTGGGTTTATCTCATTCTTTGGATGTAAACCCTGTCCCTTCATGACAAGAAAATTGGGGAAAGAACCAATCAACCCAAGAGAGAGAACTAAACCGGTTCACGAACCGTAATTGATGGAGTAAGGGCAAATTGGGAAATTTACAAATCCTGAGTAACCCAAAGAGTCATAAAAACCATGGAAAGGGACTTTGGGAAAAATTGGAAAAGAAAACTAGATAGGTTCATGTGAACCAGACCTGAACCGGTTCTAGTGAACCAAACCTGAACCAGATTGAATCGATTTGAACCACCATTGAACATGTTTTTAAATTCATTTTTCTAGGCAGCTTAAAATATACCTATTGGGGAATTGAGACCACCATTAGATAGAGAATGAATTTAGATGAATTTAGAATTTTTTAATTTTGAAAAACTCAGTTGAATTGGGCCTGAACCGACTAGTTTAAGCATTGAACCTGGTTCAGACCATTCCGGTCCGATTCGGAACAATGTCGTCTTCTTCCTTTAGATGAAAGCACTGTTCACTCGCCAAAAAAATGAACAGCACCAGCGAAGGTGAAAAGTCTTCATTTAGGGTGTTTCAGGCCATGAATGAGCGCCATAAAGGTGTCAATCGGATGGCTAGAGAGTTCTCGAGCTCCCTATACAAAGAGCTCATCTCCATTCATTCTCCTCACACCTGAAAACTCCACTCTCTCTCAACTACTCAGTTTTGTAGCAAAGCTTGAACCAGAGCTGCAATATAGAGGTTTTTCTGAGCCTTAGAAGGTGAGGTCGGGTTCCTTAGATTTGGGGAGAAGTCAACTATGCGACGGTAGTCTCCATTCGATTCGATGACCAATGAAGAAGCACTGGCGTATCCTAGAAGATACCTCAGGAAGAGAGCTATCTTCCCCGATAGAGAGATCGGACCGCTGCACCTCCAACGGTAAGCTTTCGAAGCTTTCTCTCTCTATGCATACTTTTTCGGCGAAGCTCCATTTAAGCTTGTTTCGCCCTCAATTCATGCGATTCAAAGCTCAATTGAATCGTATGGATGTGTAGGAACCCAATTATACCTTAAATTTCAACAATTAACCTCGATTGAATGGTCAATTTGATGAAATCAAGTTTGAACAATTTGAAAGGTGGAAATTGGGGGAAAATTTTGGGGAAATTTGGGGATTTCGTAAAATTGAGGGACTAAATTACAATTTCCCAAAATTGAGGGCCAATTGGCCATGGAAAGGATATTGGAGGACCAATTGTTTGATTTTTGGAATTAATTGGGGTCAAATTTCCAATTTTGTAAAGTAGGGGCAAAATGATAATTTCTGAAAAGGGACCAAATTGAAAATTTGGAAAAACTTGAGCCCTTAAACAATTTTTAGTAAATTGAGGACCTAAAGTGAATTTTAGAAGTTTTGGGACTCAATTTTGGGAAAAGTTAGCATTAGGGACCTAAAGGTAAAGAAAAAAGGACTTTAGGGATCTAAATACAAATAACTAAAAATTTTGGGTATTTTCGTTCATACATGAGGAATGAAGGCTATCATGCCAAACATTAATAGATAAGGATATCCAAATCGTGTAGGAACACAAAGGACCATAATGGCAGTAAGGATAAGCTAGCGTGGAGGCAAAACCCGACTAAGAAGGAATACACTACGATTATTGGGTGAGTGATTTTATTCACATTATACCCGGTTGGGATGATGAGCACTTCGAAAATGAAAAACCACTTCTATATGGAATTTTGACATCACACTCGGTTGGAGTGATGTGAGAACTATGCGGTAAAACTACTTACCAGTTGTAAGTAGAGAGATCATACCCGATTGATATGATGGATTTCCTAGGAGGAAGTAGAAAACCCGCCTACCAGTTGTAAGCGGAGATGTCATTACACACGGTTGGTGTGATGGAAGGAAAGTTTATTTTGTTAGAAGTGTTCTCCCCTAACTGTGTGCCGATACTTAAAAATTTTGGGAGACCTTCTTGACGAGAGCTAGAACAGCTCAAATAGGTGAGAGGCCTCAGTTTTGGAACTTATGGGCTAAAATGCCCGATTTTGGAAAATTATTTATAATGGGCCCAAGGCCAATTGGCACGAGCATGAGCTTATAAACAAACATGATCTATTTATGCCTTGAAAATTCTAAATGAATGGAATGTGTGATTTTTTCATGGTACCAAGACGGGACCGACATACTCGATAGATTGGCCGTAGTGCGTCAAGGACAGGTCGACGGACCGGCCTAGACTAACAGTTGTAGGTTGAGTTGAGGGTCGGGGCCGTTGGACCAGTGGCACGAAAGATAAATGGCATTGTGGTAAACTTATTGTTTGTGCATGCACTTGAGATTCGAGACCATCAAGTCACCCAAAAGGGGTAGTGATGCATCCTAGGAGCTATTGTAGAACATGGTGGAGATATGGGTAGTTTGTCGTGCCACCAGTCAGAGAAGCTCGATGCAGCTTTATGCGCATGAGACCGGGTGGGGTCAAGATGAGGTCTCCATCCTTATATGGACACAGAGTATTTTGGGTCTGAGTGTAGGACGTCAGAGACATTTACTCAAACTTTGGCTAGAAGCTAGAGACTTCTATTATGATGGATGGTAAAGACGCCCTAATCCATAAGTGGGTGCAGTTGGCATAACTGCATCTCGCGAATGTGTGTGTACCCTTCCTAATAAAAGGCGTGTGTTATTTGTGAAACACACCTAATATGAAAATGAGAAACAGGTTTTGAAAAACTTGGAAAGGATTTGAGAATCCTTGGAAAAGAATTGGTAAACCTTACAAAAAGGTTTTGAAAACCAGAACTTGAGGAAAAAATATTTTTAAAGGAAATAAGGAGTTTGGCATTGTCACGCCTCGACCCGACCTAGTCGAATTCCTGTGAACAACCCGCCATCCTCTCGGTTTATTAAGGGTTTTCCCCTTCTCTAAACCATGAGAAGTAAGGCATCCTTTTTACCTGTACCTTTCATAGAATAACATTAATCAAAATTGAATATATTAACCTTACATACATGTCTTGTAGGTTCAGCTATCGGGAGGTCTTTAGGTAGGTTTTCCCTCAGTTTCCTGAAAATGGGTAAAGGGAGGGGTGAGTTCGACAACTCAGTGAATGGGTGTTAGGAGAGAGTATTCAAAACATATTTAATTGAAGTGTGCCAAACTCCTTATTTGTTTAAAAAATATTCTTTTCCTTAAATTCCCCGTTATTCAAAACCATTTTCATCATTTCCATATCAGGTGTGTTTAACAATCAACACACGCCCTTCATCAAGAAGGGAATTATACATTCGCAGGATAGCCCGTCCACTGCACCTACTTGTGGCGTTAGAGCGACTTTACCGGCCACCTAGATAGAAGCTCGTCCACTTCTACCCTGGGTATGAGTGGATGTTCGTGACATCCGAACCTCAAACCTAAAAATCAACTCTATGTCTATTTGAGGACAAAGACCTCATCCCGACCCCACCACGATCTCATGCACATGAAGCTACGTTGAGCTTCCCTAATTGCTAGCAGGACAAACTACCCTTATCTCCACCATGTCGTCTAGTAGCCCCTAGGACGCATTACTACCCCTCTTGGGCATCTTGAAGGTCCCGTACCTCAGTGCATGCACAAAATAATATTTTTCCTCAAAAGCCATTTAATCTTTGGTGCCACTAGTCCAATGGCCCCAACCCTCAACTCAACCTGCAACTATTTGTCTAGACCGGTCCATCGACCTAGTCTTGTCGCACTACCGCCAGTCCATTGAGTATATCGGTCCTGTCTTGGTACCATGGCAAAATCACATAAATCATTAATTAAGAATTTTCATGGATTATCATCATGTTTGTTTATGAGTTCCTACTCGTGCCAACTGGCCTTAGGCCCATTGTACATGATTTTTCCAAAATTGGGCATTTTAACCCCAAAGTTCCAAAACCAAGGCCTCTAGCCTATCTGAGCTATTTCAGCTCTCGTCAAAAAGATCTACCAAATGTTTTAAGCATTGGCACACAGTAAGGGGAGAACACTTCTGACAAAAATAAAATTTTCCATCCATCACACCAACCGGGTGTGATAACATCTCCGCTTACAACCGGTAAGCGGGTTTTCTACTTCCTTCCAGGAAGTCCATCATACCAACCCGGTATGATCTACTTACAACCGGCAAGTAGTTTTTCTGTGTAGTTCTCACATCACCCTAACTAGATGTGATGTTAAAATTTCACATAGTAGTGGTTTTTTATTTATGAGGTGCTCATCATTCCAACCGGGTATGACGTGAATAACCCACTCACACAATATTCGTAGTGTATTCCTAATAAGTTGGCTTTTTGCCTCCACACAAGCGTATTCTTATTGGTGTTCCGATCTTTCGTGTTCCTACACGATTTGAACATCCTTGTTTATTAACATTCTGCATGATAGCCTTCATTCCTCACATATGAATAAAAATGCTCAAACTTTTCAGTTAATTACATTTGGGTCCTTAAAGTTTTTTTACCTTGACTTTAAGTCCATAATGCTAACTTTTCCCCAAATTGAGTCTCGAAACTTCTAAAAATTCTCTTTGGGTTCTTAATTTACTCAAAATCATTAAAGGGGTTCAAGTTTTCCAAATTTCCAATTTGATCCCCAACTTTACAAAAATTACCATTTTGCCCCTACTTTACAAAAATGGCAATTTGATCCCAATTATATAAAAAAAATGACCAATTGTTCCTCCAACATTCTTTGGCCAATTGACCCTCAATTTTAGGAAATCACAATTTGGTCCCTCAATTTTACGAAATTCCTAAATTTCCCCATATATTTTCACAATTTCCCCAAATATTTTCCCAATTCCCCCCTTTCAAACTGGCCGAATTTGATTTCATCAATTTGATCATTCAATCGGGGTTAATTGCTCCAATTGAAGGTATGGATTAGTTTCTACACTTCCAAATGATTCAATTGAGCTTTGAATCACGTCATTTGGGTAAGATTTGAGCTCACACGAAGCTTCACCGAAAAAACTAAACTTAGAGAGAGAAAGCTTCGAAAGCTTGCCGTCGGAGGTGCGGTAGTCTGAGCTTTCTATCGAGGTAGGTAGCTCTCATCTTGAGGTTCCTCCTAGGATCAAGAATTGCAACAATTCATATCAAATTGAGTGAGAATTTGGTTAGAGAAGTTTCACCATTTCTCTCTATAACGTTGATAAAAAATTACTGAGGGGAGCCGAATTGGCTTACCTTCCGACTCTAATTCGATTGTATGAGGGCTGTGGGAGTGTTAGGTGAGTTTGGTTTGGCCCGAGGAGGGCTCAATTTGGTCATTTTCAGCTTGGCCGAAATAGGGCTGCTTTGATCCACCAAAGCTACTTCACTGTTTGATTAGTCGACACTTTGCATGCGATCCTCATATCAAATGAAGGTTACTATTATCCGATTTGACCTAGTTTTTCAAAATTAAAATTTTCAAAATTTATCTAAAATCATTCTCTATCCAATGGTTGCTTCATTTCTCCAATTTGAATATTTTAAGCCACCTAGAAAAATGAATTTAGAAATTGGTTCAATATTGGTTCAATCTGGTTCACTTCCCGTTCACCTGAACCGGTTTGGTTTGTTTTTTCTAATTCATCCCAAAATCCTTTTCCATGACTTTTATGACTCTTTGAGTCATTCGGTATTTGTAAATTTCCCAGATTGCTCTTTTTCTTTCGGTGAAGGTTTATGAACCTACTCGGTTTTCTCTTTGGAAATGACTAGTTCTTTTCCTAGTTTTTTTTCTTATTATAAAAGGACAGGGTTTACAGGCACACTCCGATTAAAGTTATTTTTGTGAAAACTCTCACCCAACACCCATTCACTAAGTTGTCGAACTCACCCCCTCCCTTTACCCCTTTTTAGATAACCAAGGGAAAACAAACACAAAGATTTTCCTATAGCCGAACTTGTAAGATTAAATATATTGAGTTTTTATTAATGCTATTCCAGGAAAGATACAGGTAAAATGATGCCTTACTCCTCATGATTTAGAGAAGGGGAAACTTTTAATAAACTGTGTGAGTGGCGGGTTGCTCACGAGGATCCGACCAAAATGGGTCATGGAGTGAGATTCGACCTATAAAAGTGTGCTTACTTGCACTCAGCCCCTTATTCATCCATGAGCATATCCTTTTCTTCCCATTCAATGGGGTCCTTTGCCTCTTTGTTATTTCATGTCCCTTCCTACGACTCTCTTTCTCGGTAGGCTCCTTGTTCTTGAGGGTCCCTAGTTTTTAACTTACTTTGTCACCTTTGTCCCTTTGAGCTTGGAGTTTCTTTCTCCTATTTGAGACTGTTCAAGTTTAAGTAAAGCCATCTTAGGGGTCAGTTAGTACTAACTCCTTTTTGAGTTCTTTGCACCCTCCCATTTATGTGAAGGTTTTACCTGTAGTTTTTCTCCTTGTATGGTCCCTCCATGCTCTGTCTTATCATTACATTTGGACATTTTTCCCACCCTTTATGGTTAGTAGTGTCTTGTTTGTTAATGGGGAGACTAGCATATAAATAAATGAATAAAAAGAACTTTATTAGTGTTTATTGATTTTAGTAATAATTCTTGCTGTACTTGACTTATTACAGATAATTTCCACCATTTTTCTCCTAATTCCTCGGGGTCATAGGCCGGGAGTTAGTCTCCGAATTGTTTTGGGATTCGCGATTCGAGGGCTCCAAAGAACTGGTAGATGTCCATCAATACTCCTCGTGGACATCCATGCTGGGATGGACTCCATGGAATACCTCCAGCCAGTACCTTCCCAATATCTCGACTTTGCATTCGTAGGCCCACTTTATCCATTTGGTGGGGTCTAAGTTGTATTGAGCCAGTAGGGTTTTGGGAAAACCTTCATGAAGGTTGTGTGAGCATTTCAATAGTTGTTCCAGGCCTTCCTACGAGGTAGGATCCTTTCTAGTTGTTATGGTGCTGGGGCTGGTGTCGGGTCCCTTGGAGGAGGTGTGGTGTCACTCTCAAACTCGGTTTGGTCGGATCCTTATGACCAACCTGCCACTCCCTTTGGTTTATGAAGGGTTTCACCATCCTCTGAACCGTGAGGAGTAAGGCGTCCTTTTTCCTATTTTTCCTAGAATAATATTATACAAAACAGAATATATTAAAATAAGCATACATGTTCTTATAGTTTGATTATCAGAAGGCCTTTAAGGTTAATTTTCCTCGGTTACCTGAAAAGAGATAAAAAGGGAGGGGGTGAGTTCTACAAATCAGTGAGCGGGTGTTGGGAGTGAGTTTTCAAAACATCTTTGGTTTATAAAAACCAAGCCAAGGTTATCATTTTCTTTTTTTAAATGGATTTTCCTCAAATTCAAGTTTCCAAAGCCTTTTCCATTTCCACATGTGTGTATTGCTCTCTTAGCCCATCCCCTTGCCTCGGGAGGGCATTTAGCAAACAAATACTCACCCTTCATCAGGAAGGGTACACATATTCGCAGTTGCAGCCCATCCACAACACCCACTTGTGGATCGGAGCGTGTTTACCATCCACCATGAAAGATGCCCATCCACTTTACTCTGAGTGTGAGTGGACGTTTTATACATCCGAACCTCATACCCGAATGCCACTTCATGTCCATATGAGGATGAAGACCTCATCTTGACCCCACCCCGTTCTCATGCGCAAGAAGCTCCCAGAGCTTCATGACTAATTGGCATGACAAACTGCCTTATTTCCACCATGTCGTCCATTAGCCATTAGGACCCATCACTACTCCCTAGGGCATCTTGATGGTCTGGTACCACAAGTGCATGCACAAAGAAGAGTTTTCACATATTAGCCATCATCTTTGGTGCCAATGGTCTAACAGCCTTGACTCTCAAGCCGACTTGCAACTATTTGTCTAGGCTGGTCTGTCGACCTAGCCTTGACACAGTGTCACCAGTCCATCAAGCATTGTTGATCCTAACTTGATATTATCGTGCAACACACAATCAATTTCATTAATTAGGAGTTTTCATGGCTCTTCCAATTCAAATTTATTTATGAGGTTCTGCTCATGCCCACTAGCCTTTGGCCCACAGCACGTATTTTCCAAAACTAGGCTTTAAGCCCTATGAGTTCAAAAACCGAGCCCCCTGGCCTATCTAAGCTGTTCTAGTTGCCATCAAGAAGGTCTCCCAAATATTTTAAGCATTGGCACAAAGTCAGGGGATAACACTTCTGATAAAATTCACTTTTTAACTAATTGCACCAATCGGGTGTGATGATAACTTCGCTTACAACCAGTAGGTGGGTTTTCCTTTCCTTAAGAAAACTCATCATACCAACTGAATATGATATTTATTCCTGCTTACAATTAGTAAGTAGGTTTTATTTATTAAAAATAGTGCTCATCATCTCAACTGGGTATAAAGTTAAATAATCCCACTCACTCGGTGATTGTGACACGTTTGTCCCAAGTCAGCTGCTTCCAAGTCCATGCTAGAGTTTCCTTGTTGGCGTTATGGTCTCTCGTGTCCCTGCATGATTTAGGTATAATTATCAATTAAGGTTTGGTATGACAACCTTCATTTTCTCACGTATGAGCGATTAGGCTCAAAATTCATGGTTTATTTCACTTAGGTCCCTAAAGTTCATTTTTCTTAACTTTAGGACCCTAATGCTAACTTTTCCCCAAATCGAGCCCCAAGGTTTATAATATCCTCATTGGATCCTCAATTTACTCAAAATTGTGTAAGGGGCTCAAGTTTTCCAAATTTTCAATTGGGTCCCCAAGTTTTCAAAAATTATGATTTTGCCCCAACTTTCCAAAAATAGAAACTTCCTCCCAAATCTTTCGAAAATTGACCAATTGGTCCCCTAACATCTTAGAGAGAGAAAGCTTCGAAAGCTTACCGTCGGAGAAGTAGCGGTCCGAGTCCTCGATCTAGGGAGCTAGCTCTCGTCCTTAGGTTCCTTCTTGGATCAAGAATTGATACAATTGAAGTCCATATGAGGGTGAATTTTATCAGTGAAATTCAACACTTTCTCTCTCTAACACCGATCTACAACGATGGTGTAGGGCTGAATTGGCTTACCTTTCACCTTTGTGGAGGTTGTGTGAGGGTCATGGGGACGGACGTTGGGGAGGCTTGGTTTGGCTGGAGGAGGTTTGAATTTGGCCTAATTCAGCTCAGCCCAAACATGGCAGCTTCGTTTCATCGAAGCTGCTTCACTATTTGATTCCACCGGCGCTTCTCCGACAGTCCTTAGGTCGAAGGAAGGTTGGTTTTAGGTAGCTGACTTCTCCTGGAGTCTGTAGGACCCGACCTTGCCTTCGAAGGTAAAGAAAAGTGCCCAAGTTGAAGCTTTGGTTTGAGTTTCACCAGAAAATGGAGCACTTGAGAGAGAATGGAGATGAACTCTTTATATAGGGAGTTTGGGGACCATCTGCCCGACTAGTTTCCATTTTGGTCAAGCTGTTCCTC
The DNA here is from genome assembly GCA_030064425.1 of Trapa bicornis. Lineage (NCBI taxonomy): Eukaryota > Viridiplantae > Streptophyta > Magnoliopsida > Myrtales > Lythraceae > Trapa > Trapa bicornis. Next base: position 6,725,059 of record CM057761.1, on the reverse strand, counting down.
ACCTGAAAATGCACTGATCGGAGAGGATATTCCTTCGCCGGCGAAGCAAAGTTTTTGAACCAATGAACAGTAATATCATCCTGAGGAAGAAGACGACACTTTTCCAAATCGGACCGGACTGGTCCGACCGGGTTCAATGGTAAAAATTGACATGTTTAGGTTTGATTGGATTGGTTTTCTCAAATCTAAAAATTTCAAAATTCGTCTAAATTAATTTCCTATTCAATGTTGGCTTCAATTTTCCAATTTGATCAGTTTAAGCCACCAAGAAAAATGAATTAAGAAGTCGGTTCATGTACGGTTCAAATAGGTTCAATTCGGTTCAGGTTCAGCTCACCCTAAACCGGTCTAGTTTTCTCTTCCAATTTGTTTGATTGTTCTTTTCCATGAATTTTATAACTCTTTGAGTCACTTGGGATTTTCCAATTTCCCATTTTACCCTTTCTTTACCAGTTTGGGTTTGTTAACCAGCCTGATTTTCTCTTTTGAATTGACCGATTCTTTTCCCAATTTTCTCATATTTAAAGGAATGGGGTTTACAACTCTCCTCTCCTCTTAGGGGTTTTTGTCCCCAGAACATTTACATCCCAAAAAATTGGGGGTACCCATCTGTAAACCCTGTCCCTTAAAGACAAGGAAATCGGGGGAAAGAACCAGTCAATTCGGGCGAGAAAACCAAACCGGTTCACGAACACCAACCATTAGAGAAAGGGAAAGATGGGAAATTCATAAATCCCGAGTGACCTAAAAAGTCACAAAAGTCATGGAAAAGAACTTTAGGATGAATTAGAGGTGAAAACCAAACTGATTCAAGTGAACTAGACCTGAACCAGATTGAACTGGTTTGAACCACTATCGAATCATTTTCTAAATTCTTTTTTTGATGGATTAGAAAATTCAAATTAGAGAATTGAAGCCACCATTTGATAGAGAATGAATTTAGATGAATTTACAAATTTTTAATTTTGAAAAACTCGGTCGAATTGGCCATGAACCGGCAAGTTTAAGCGTTGAACCCGGTTCAGACCGGTACGGTCCGGTTCAGAATAGTGTCGTCTTCTTCTTTCAGATGACAACACTTTTCACTCGCTGAAAAATCGAGTAGCATTGGTGAAGATGAAAAGTCTTTGGCCAGGGAGTTTTAGGCAATGAATTACTGCCATAAAGGCGCCAATTAGACGGCCAAGAAGTCCTCAAACTTCCTATATAAAGAGCCCCTCCTCATTCATTCTCCTCACACCTAAAAACTCCACTCTCTCCCTACTACTCCATTTTCTGGTGAAGCTCGAACCTTTTTGAACCAGCGGACTAACCAGTTCAAGTGAACCGAATCTGAACAAAATTGAACCAGTTTTGACTTGTTTGAACCACTATTGAACCAGATGCTAAATTCATTTTTCTAGGTAGTTTAGAAAATTCAAATTGGAGAATTAAGGCCACCATTGGATAGAGATAGAATTTAGATGAATTTAGAAATTTTAAATTTTGAAAAACACGGTCGAATCGGACCAGAACCGACCGGTTTAAGCTTTGAACCCGATTCAGATCGATTCGGTCCGGTTCGGAACAGTGTCATCTTCTTCCTTCAAATGATAACACAATTCACTCTCCGAAAAATTGAGCCAGCACCGACGAAGAAGAAATGTTTTTGTTCAGTACGTTTTAGGTCATCAATGACTATCAAAGCGGTGCCAAACGGATGGTTGACGAGTCATCGGGCTCCCTATATAAAGAGCCCCACTCCATTCATCCTCCACACACATGAAAACCTTACTCTCTTTCAGCTACTCAGTTTTCCGATCAAGCTCAAACTAGAGCTCTAATATATGGTCTTTTTTTAGCCAAAGAAGCTATGGTTAGATTCCTTAGACTTGGGGAGAAGTCAGCTACACGGTGGTAGTCTCCAATTACTCCAAGAGTCGTCGAAGAAGCGTCAGCGTGATCGAATAGTGAAGCAGCTCCGGCGGACCGAAGCTGCCCAGTTTTTGTCGAGTTGATATTAGCTAATTCGAGCCCTACTCAAGCCAAACCAAACTCTCCCAACACCTCATCAGCCCTCCTACGACTGAATTAGTGTGGAAAGGTAACTAAATTCTCCCTCAATTTGACATGAATTGAGGTGATTCTTGATTTTAGGAAGGACCTTAGGACGAGAGCTATTTGCCTAGATTGAAAGCTTGGACCGTTGTGCCCCAGACGGTAAGCTTGCTTTCTCTCTCTATGTTCAGTTTTCCAACGAAGCTCTGTTTGATCTTGTTACGGCATCAAATTGTGTGATTCAAAGTAAAATTGAATTGTGTGGAGGTGTAAGAACTCCAATCTAAATTCAATTTCAACAATTAAACTCATTTGGTTGGTCAATTTGAAGAAATCAAATTTGACTAAGTTGGAAGTTTGAAATTGGGGAAAAATTGGGGATTTCAAAAAATTGAGGGATTAAAGTGCAATTTCATAAAATTGAGGGTCAATTGGGCATAATAAAGATGTTAGAGTACTAATCGGTCAATTTTTGGGGTGAAACTTACCGTTTTTGTAAAATAGGGGCAAATGGTAATTTTGGAAAAGTTGGGGACCAAATTGGAAATTTGGGAAACTTGGACCACTTTTGTGATTTTTAATAAATTGATGTCCTAAGATAAATTTTAGAAGTTTTGGGACTCAATTTGGGGGAAATCGACATTAGGAACTTAAAGTAAAATAAAATGAACTTTATGGACCAAATTGCAAATATTTAAAAAGTTGGATATTTTATTCATTCATAATGAATGAAGGCTATCAAGTCAAAGGATAATGAACAAGGATGTTCATACCATGTAAGAACACGAGGTATCGGGAATGCCAGCTAAGACAATGCTCATGAGGAAACGAAAGCCGATTAAGAAGAATTCACAGGATTCACGGGTGAGTGAGATTTTTATATTATACCCGATTGGGATGATAAGCACCTCAGAAATGAAAACCCACTACAAAGTGGAATTTTAACCATCACACCTAAATGGAGTGATGTGGAAATTATACGGAAAAACTACTTACTAGTTTTAAGTAGATCATACCCAGTTAGTATGATGAACTTCCTCGAATGAAGTAGAAAACCCGCTTATCGATTATAAGTAGAGGTGTCCTCACACCCGGTTGGTGTGATGGACAAATGAAAAGAATATTTTGTCGGAAGTGCTCCTCCCTAACTTTATGTCACTACTTAAATTTTTTGGGAGAACTTCTTGATGGGAGCTCAAATAATTCAGTTAGGCTGGGGAACACTAATGATGTCAAGACCACTAGGGCAGGATAAGAAGAAAATCTGATAACAAAAAAGCTCAGGTATAACACCTACTTGTAAAGAACTAGGATACAATTTCTTAGGAACTCCATAAAATAAGGAGACTTGTGGGAAGCAAAGATATGGAATCAAAAAGGGGAGAAAAGCCAGAGTGAATGAACCATACAAGATCCTTAAGTATAAGTGAAGACTAAAAGGAGAACTTCTAAGGAATAGTAGGGAGAACGTAAGAATCCCAGAATGGGAGATACTAGAAGAAGGATGAGAATAGGAAGTTAGAACATGGAAGGAGAAAGCTCCAAGTTAAGAAAATCAACTGAGGAAATGTCGTAAAACCAGAACCAAAATAAGGACCTCAGTAAGAAGTACAAGTGGCTAAGTGAGTGTTTAGGAAGGTTAAGTATGATCTACCTGCAAGAAAGCATGGAAACCCAAATAGGGATTTTAGATGGACCCGATTGAAGGAAATAACCCATAATAACCAGATCATTTAGAAAATAAACTACACTCTAAGAATGATTGGAAAATAATAAGGATCATACCCAAAATAGGGAGAAGGGATGGATACCAAAGATAAGAAGATTCAAGAGACAATTCTCTCAAAATAAGTAACTAAGAGGATAAAACAAACGAAAAAATTAACGAATTGATCCTTGTGAAGGTCATAGTCCCAGTGAAGAAGGAAGAGATGGAAAGGTCAAAACCTTTTAGAGATAAGGACAGAGGAAAGCCTTAAAGAGATCAATGGATAAGACATGAGAAATTACCCGAAAACTATGAAAAGGCTAAATAAGCATTTTGCATGATGATCATGAGATGGGGAAGCTAAGGGAATGTGAACTCCACCTTAGAGAAATAAATTAAGTACTAGAAAAAGAGGTAAGAATGAGGACGATATACACAAGAAGTATCCATAGGGTTGCAAGGGTAAAGGTGTGCAAGAGAGAATGGCATCAAGGAATGTCATTTAAGGTTGGACAATCTAAGGATATGACCTTAAAACTTTTAGCAAGATATCCTTAGCTAAAATAAACTCCATGAGAAGAGAAAACGATGGAAAAGAAAAGAAGATCTCAAGTGTATATTATACAAGGGAGAGATAGAAATAACCGAATGGATTATATATCGAGAACTACAAGTTGACATGAAGAGAAGTTCATTTCAGTATAAAAAGTGTGAATTTAGTTTTGGGCACAAAACTCCTAAAAGGAGGGGAGAGTTGTAAACCTCGCCCTTTGGAGTTAAGGAAAACAAGGAAAAGAACCGGTCAAACCGAGTGAGAAAACCAAACTGGTTCACAAACTCGATCATTAGAGAATGAGCAATTTGGGAAATTTACAACTACTGAGTGACCCAAAGGGGTTATAAAAACCTTGGAAGCCTTTAGAAAATTTGGGAGAGAAAACTAGACTAGTTCAGGTGAACCGGATCAAAACCAGATCAAACCGGACATTTCCAAATAGAAAACCGAGTCAGTTTATAAACCGTCACCGATAAAGAAAGGGCAAACTGGGTAATTTATGGATCCCGAGTGACCTAAATAGTCACAAAAGTCATGAAAAAGGACTTTAGGATGAATTAGAGATGAAAACCAAACTAGTTCACGTGAACCAGATCCAAACCAGAGTGAATCAGTTAGGACCGATTTGTGCCACTATTGAACCGGATGCTAAATTTATTTTTCTAGGTTGAAATTGGGGATTTTGAAAATTTGAGGACTAAAGTGCAATTTCATAAAATTGAGGGCAAATTAGGCATGCTAAAGATGTTGGAGGACCCATTGGTCAATTTTTGGGGTGAAACTTATCATTTTTGTAAAATAGGGGCAAACTGTAATTTTGGAAAAGTTGGGGACCAAATTGGAAATTTGGGAAACTTGAACACCTTTTTGTGATTTTGAATAAATGGAGGTTCTAAGGTAAGTTTTAGAAGTTTAGGGACTCAATTTGGGGGAAAATGGACAATAGTAACCTAAAGTAAAAGAAAAGAAACTTTAGGGACCAAATTTTAAATATTTGAAAAGTTTGGTATTTTATTCATTCATAATGAATTAAGGCTATCATGCCAAAGGATAATGAACAAGGATGTTCATATCGTGAACATATCAAGCCAAAGAAACATGAGGTATCGGGAATGCCAGCTAAGACAAAGCTCATGAGGAGACAAAAGCCAATTAAGAAGAATTCACGACATTCACGAGTGAGTGGGATTTTTATATTATACCCGATTGGGATGATAAGCACCTCAGAAATGAAAACCCACTACAAAGTGGAATTTTAACCATAACACCTTAATGGAGTGATGTGGAAATTACGCGAAAAAACTACTTGCCGGTTATAAGTAGATCATACCCGGTTGGTTTGATGAAGAAGAAAATCCGCTTATCGGTTATAAGCGAAGATGTCCTCACACCAGGTTGGTGTGATGGACAGATAAAAAGAATATTTGTCGAAAGTGCTCTCCCTTGATTGGGTGCCACTACTTAAATTTTTTAGAAGACCTTTTTGACGGGAGCTCAAATAGCTCAGTTAGGTTGGATGCCTCGATTTTGGAACTTAGGAGTTAATATGCCCAATTTTGAAAATCTCGTACAGTGGGCCCAAGGCCAATTGACACGAGCAGGAGCTCGTAAACAAACATGAGTTTAAGCATTGAAAACTTTAAGTGAATGATATGTTTGGCCATGGTACCAAGACAGGATTGACATACTTGATGGACTGGCGGCAGTGCGACATGAAAGGTTGGCGGACCAATCGAGACAAACAGCTGTAGGTCGAGTTAACGGTCGGGGCCGTTGGACCAATGGCACCACAGATTAAATGGCTTATGTGGAAAACTGTTGTTTTGTGCATGCATTAAGGTACGGGACCTTCAAGATGCCCAAGAGGGGTAGTGATACGTCCAAGGGGCTACTAGACGACATGATGGAGATAAGGACAGTTTGTCGTACCAGCAGTTAGGGAAGCTCGACGTAGCTTCATGCGCATGAGACTAGGTGTCACGCCCCAACCTGGTTTGGTCAGATCCCCGTGATCAACCCGCCACTCTCCCGATTTATTAAAGGGTTTCCCCTTATTGTAAACCGTAAAGAGTAAGGCGTCCTTTAACCTGCACCTTTTTCCTGGAATAGCATAATCAAAACTTCATGAAATTTAAAACTTTACATAACTGTCTTATAGGCATCTTAGTTGACAGTCTTTAAGGGTAGGCTTTTCGGGATTTCCTGAAAGGGATATAAGGGAGGGGGTGAGTACGACTACTCAGTGAATGGGTTTTTAAAGGTCAACTTTTAACTTTTAAGAAAAACATTTATATGGAGTGTGCCAGACTCTTTTCTTTTCAAAAATCCATTCATTTAAAAATTTGGGTTTTTCCATTATTTCTTAGTTACTAATGTGTCATCACCCAACACACATCCTTCATCATGAAGGTTACACACATTCACAAGTCAGTATCACTACTGAACCCGCTAGTGGCTTCGGAGCGACTTTTCCTGCCACCCGGATAGAAGTACGACCACTTCTACCCTGGGAATGAGTGGATGTACGCGACATCCAACCCACAATCCTGAAATCACTTCTTTGTGTCTGTATGAGGACAGAGACCTCATCCTGTCCCCACCTCGGTTTCATGCGCTTAGTGCTACTCCAGATTTCGCACAGACACTTGGAACGACGAACTGCCCTTATAGCCACCAAGTCGTCCAATGCCCTTAAAACGCATCACTACCCCTCATGGGCGTCTTAATGATCCCGTACTCACAGTGCATGCACAAACAATGTTTTCTTATATTGCCATGTAATATGTGGTGCCACTGGTCCAACGGCCCCGACTCTCAACTCAACCCGCAGCTGTTTGTCTTAACTAGTCCGTCGACCTGTCATGTCGCATTGCTGCTAGTTGACTGAGCATGCCGGTCCTATCTTGGTACCATGGCCAAACAATTCACTTATTAAGTTTTATGGCACATATATCATATTCGTTTACGAGCTCCTGCTCGTGCCAACTGGCCTTGGGCCCACTGTATGAGATTTTCAAAAAAAAAATTGGGCATTCTAGCTCTCAAGTTCCAAAATCGAGGCCCCCGGCCTATAAGAGCTATTCGAGATCCCGTCAAGAAGGTCTCCCAAATAGTTTAAGCATTGGCACACAGTCAGGAGAGAACACTTCTGACAAAATAGGTTTTCACTGTCCATTATACCAACCGGTATAAGGACATCTCTGTTCATAACCGATGAACGAGTTTTCAACTTCCTTCGAGGAAGTCTCATCATACCAACTGGGCATGATCTACTTACAACCGGTAAGTAGTTTTTTCGCATAATTTTCACATCACTTTCTCTAAGTGGTGATGATTAAAATACCACTAAACAGTGGATTTTTATACCGGGTTACCCTCAATTATTTGACATGTAACTGTTTTAGGGACAAAACTCATAAAAGGAGGAGAGAGTTGTAAACCCCGTCCTGTGGTAATAAGAAAAATCGGGCAAAGAACCAGTAATTTCCAAAGAGAAAACTGGGTCATTTTATGAACCATAATCGATGGAGAAAGGGCAAACCGGAAAATTTATAAATACTGAGTGACCTAAAGAGTCACCAAAGTCATAAGAAAGTGAAAATCAAACCAGTTCAAGTGAATCAGACCTGAACCGGATTGAACTGGTTTAAACCATTATTAAATTAGTTTCTAAATTCATTTTTCAAGGTGGCTTAAAAAATTCGAATTGGAGAATTGAAGCCACATTGGATAGAGAATGAATTTAGATGAATTTAAAATTTTTTAATTTTGAAAAACTCGGTCGAATCAGAACTAAACCAACTAGTTTAAGCATTGAACCCGATTCATACCGGTCCAGTCTTGTTTGGAACAATGTCGTCTTCTTCCTTGAGATGACAGCACTGTTCGCTCACCGGAAAATTAAGCAGTGCCAGCAAAAATGAAAAGTTTTTGACCAGGGAGTTTTAGGCAATGAATAATCACCATTAAGGCACCAATCAAACATCCAAGAAGTCCACGAGCTTCCTATATAAAGAGCTCCTCCTCATTCATCCACCTCACACCTGAAAACTCTTATCTCTCTCTATTACTCCATTTTCCAGTGAAGCTCAAACTAGAGCTCCGACATTGTGGTTTTTTTTAGCCAAAGAAGGTGAGGTCAGGTTCTTTAGATTCGGGGAGAAGTTAGCTACCCGACGGTAGTCTCCATTTGCTTTAAGGATCACTGGATAAATGTCGGCGTGATTGAACAGTGGAGCAGCTCTGGCGGATCGAAGCAGCCCTATTTCGGACGAGTTGAAAATGGCCAATTTGTGCCCTTCTTAGGCCAAACCAAGCTCACCCAACACTTCCACATCCCTCATACGACTGAATTAGAGTTGAAAGGTAAGCCAATTTGGCTCCCCTCTATAATTTCTGATAAATGCTTGAGAAAGAATCGACAAAATTTTACTAACCAAATTCTCCATCAATTCGACATGAATTGATGCAATTCTTGATCCTAGGAGGAACCTTAGGATGGAAGCTATATGCCCAGATTGAAAGCTCAGACCACCGCACCCCCGATGGTAAGATTTCGAAGCTTTCTCTATCTATGTCCAATTTTATGTCGAAGCTCCGTTTGAGCTCAATTTGAATACAAATGACACGATTCAAAGTTCCATGAAATCGTATGGAAGTGTAGGAACTCAATTTTACCTTCAATTTCAACAATGAACCTTGATTGATCGGTCAATTTGATAAAATCAAATTCTGCTAGGTTGAAAGGGTGAAATTTTGGTAAAATTGGGGATTTCAAAATTTTGAGGGACTAAAGTGCAATTTTTCAAAATTGAGGGCCAATGTTGAACTCACCCCTCCCTTTACCACTTTTCAGGTAACCAAGGGAAAAACCTATCTACAAACATTCCACTAGCTAAACCTGCAAGACAGATATGTTAATTTAATTTATTTCAATTTTGATTAATGTTATTCTAGCAAAGGTATATGTACAGAAGACGCCTTACTCCTCATAGTTTAAAGAATGGGAAAACCCTTAATAAACCAGAAGAGTGGCGAGTTGCTTATGAGGATCCGACCAAACTGGGTCGCGGCATGACATTCACGCTCTCTCTTAGTTGATCTACTTACCCCTAAAAAGGGGTAAAGAGAGGGGGTGAGTTTCTACAACTCAATGAGTGAGTGTTGGGAGTGAGTTTCCAAATATTTTTAGTTTATCAAAACCATGCCACAGTTAACATGTCCCTTTTTAAAGGATTTTCCAAAACCTTTTTCCATTACCATATTAATAGGTGTGTTTAGCTCTCCCCTTGTCTCAGGAGGCATTTAGCAAACAATACACACCCTTCATCGGGAAGGGTATACACATTCGTAGATCAATCCCAGACTGCACCCACTTGGGGATCAACACGACTTTGCTGTCCACCCTGATAGAAGCCCGTCTACTTCTACCCTAAGTTTGAGTGGACATCTCACACGTCCGATCCTCATACTCAAATGCCACTTCGTGTTCATATGGCGATGAGACCTCATCCTATCCCCACTCTGGTCTCATGTGCAAGAAGCTCCCAGATCTTCATAACTGACTGGCATGACAAACTGCCCTTATCGCCCCAATGTCGTCCAACAACCCTTGGGATCCATCACTACACGTTGGGGCGTCTTGATGGTCCCGATCCTTAAGTACATGCACAAACAAGAGTTTTCATATACTTATCCATCATCTTTAGTGCTAACGGTCCAACGACCCTAACGTTCAACCCGACCTATAGCTGTTTATCTATGTGGTTCGTCGACTTGGCCTTGACGCGCTACCGCTAGTCCATCGAGTATTGCGGTCCTGACTCGATACAGTGGCACATCACACAAACAATTTCATTTTAATTAATAGTTTTCATGGCTCTTCCTAATCATGTTTGTTTATTGGCTTCAACCCGTGCTCACTGGCCTTGGGCCCACTGTACGTGTCTTCCAAAATTGCGCCTTGAGCCCTATGAGTTCAAAAACCGAGGCCCCTAGCCTATTAGAGATGTTCTAGCTCCCATCAAGAAGGTCTCCCAAATAGTTTAAGCATTTGTCATGCAGTTGGGGGAGAACACTTTTGACAAAAATCACTTTTAAATTCATCATACCAATTGGGTGTGAAGATATATCCGCCTACAATCGGTATACGGGTTTTTTCTTTCCACAAAAAATCTTATCATACCAACCAGGTATGATATTTATTTATTTCTACTCACAACCGCTAAGTAGGTTTTATCTGTTAAAAACAATGCTCATCATCCCAACCGTTATGATGTGTAAAAGTCTCACTCACCTAGTGACTCTAACACGCTTGTCCCTAGCCCATTCACCAAATCCGACTTTGACCTCCCTATTAGCGTTCCGATCTCAAGTGTCCCTATAGAGTTTGTCTACTCTTATATGTTAGGGTTTTGTACAAAGCTTCCTAGCTTTTCAGTATGGGATACTAAGCCCATATTACTTGTATATTACACTTAGTTCCCAAAAGTTCACACTCTTTGACTTTATGTCCCTAGTGTTAAATTTTCTTCAAATTAAGTTCTGAGTATTTCCAATATCCTCCTTTGGTCCTTAATTTACTTAAAATTGTGTAAGGGGCTCAGATTTTCCAAATTTCCAATTTGGTCCCCAACTTTTCAAAAATTACGGTTTTCCCCTACTTTCCAAAAATAGCAATTTGACCCCAAATATTTCAAAAATTTACCAATTGGTCCTCCATCATCTTTCTCATTGCCAATTGGCCTTCAATTTTGAGAAATTGTATGGAGGTCCCTCAATTTTACAAAATCTACAAAATTTCCCCCAATTTCTACCCCACTTTCTGATCGAATTTGATTTCTTCAAATTGGCCATTCAATCAGGGTTGATCCTTGAAATTGATGACATGCATCAATTTCTACACCTCCCTACAATTCAATTGCACTTTGAATTGAAGTATTTGGGTCTGAAACACGCTCAAACGGAGCTTCACTGGAAAACTAAACTTAGAGAGAGAAATCTTCGAAAGGTTACCGTTGGGGGCGCGACAATCCAAGTTCTTGATCGATAAAGATGGCTCTTGTCCTCAAAGTCCTCCTAGAATCAAGAATTAGGACAATTGATGCCAAGATTTATGGAATTTGATCGAAGAATTCTGTCACTCTCTCTCTCTAGAGCCAGAATGTAAAGATGGAGGAGGGCCGAATTGGCATACCTTTTGCCTCTGAAGAGGTCGTGTGGTGGTCATGGGGGCTATGGGATGGCTCAATTCAGCTGTAGAAGGTTAGAATTGGCTGAATTCCGATCAGTCGAAATAGAGCAGCTTCGATCCATTGGAGCTGCTACAATGTTTGAGCTCGTGGACGCTTCTCCAGCGATCATCGGGTCGATTGGAGGTAGGCGTCAAGTAGCTGACTTCCTCCCAAGTTTGTAGGACCCGAATTCGGCTTTTAAGGCTAAGAACAGTGCCTAAGTCGGAGCTTTGGTTCGAGCTTCACCGGAGAATAGGGCACTTCATAGAGAAAAGAGAATTGAGGTGTGTAGAGGATGAATGGAGGGGAGCTCTTTATATAGGGAGTTTGGGAACCTTCTGCCTGACTAGTTTCTATATTGTTCATGCTCATCCTGATCGAAAACTGCCTAAATCGGAGCAATTTCCCTTTGCTGGAAAAGGAAAGATTTTCTTTCCTCGATGAACAGTGTCATTGGATGGAGAAGGAAGATGACACTGTTCCGCACGTGCGGGCCAGCCACGTAGTAACACGTGATTGGTCAGTCCTACTAACATGACGGTCTAACTCAGCCGCCATGTCAATCGTTGATCGGTTGATCGAACACATGGCAGTCGGTGATTAATCAGTCATGCTTACGCGTTGAACTGACTTAGCCACCACATCATCCATTGACTGTTGACCAGATACGTGGCAGCCTCTCATTCACTGGTCATGCCTACGTGGCTGCTAATTAGGCACCTGTTTACTATTGACCGGCTAACATAATGCGCATTGCCACACGTCGCACTTTGATTAGTCACGCGCGTGCTGACTGGGCATTGACTGGTCAACGGTTCGTTGACCGGTTGGACCATTAACCAGTCTGGTCCAACCGAGTTTAGTGACCAGAAAGTGAAAATCGGTCGATTCAGGCCCGATTCGACCGGTTCTTTCAAAATTAAAATTTTCTAAATTTGTCTAAATTCATTTTATATTTAATGGTGGCCTCAATTTCCCAAATTGATCATTTTAAGCCACCAAGAAAAATTGATTTAGTGATTGGTTCATGTAAGGTTCAAATCGGTTCAGTCTGGTTATGGTCTAGTTCACCCCGAACCGGTCCGATTTTCCCATCCAATTCCCTTCACAAACCTTCCCCATGATTTTGGTGACCTCTTGGTCACTTGGGATTTCTAATTTCCCATTAAAACCCATCTTTATTGTCCTCGATTCATCAAGGGAGTCAGTTTTCTTTCAATTTGACTTGTTCTTTCCCCGGTTTTCCCTTGACTCGGGTGATGGGTTTTACAATCATCAGAGCCACTACCATTGACTTTTTCATAAGAGCGGATGAACTCCTAGCCTTTAAGTGTCGGGTGGTGGTACCAGATGATGTAGGGCTGAAAAATGTCTTCCTTAAGGAGGCACACGACTCCGTATATGTGATGTACCCTGATAACACCAAAATGTACATGACATTGAAGGAAGGTTACTTGTGGCCAAGTATGAAGGGGGAGATCACGGACTACATTGCCAAGTGTTTGTCCTATTAACAAAGTCCGTTCACCATCATAAGGCTTTATAGATATAACCAAAATATTAGAGGAATAAAAGTTGGGCCATCAAAGGGAGAAACTGGGCAATTGAGCAAGGAAACTTACATGGACACACCGATGTAGTATGTGTATTATTTACATCTTAACCTAGCATACTTATTGAAAGTCGTGAAGCAAAAGGATAAGAAATAGAGGTTGAGCTAACTAGTGGATTGGATTCATAGCATTAAGCCAATACGCATAGACCTCGGAATAGGTCCTTTAACCATAAGCTCGGGTCATAAACACATGAATCTCCTTACATCCCATGGATGGATGAGTATAACACCAAACTGATAGTTCAATCACATTCCTAATTGATCAAATGAACCCATCCCTTAACAAACTAATCAAGAAGGTGGGGTAACATATCTTTTTGGACTGAACATATGGAGATAGCCTAACCCTAACCTTTCAAAGTTAGTGGGTTGGGACTAATCGACATTCTAGGAAAGCTTTGGAGGGGGCTCATGAAATCCCAACTTATATCGACTAGTAATGTTGATATTGATCCCATAAATGGCATTCTTGGAAAGATGCAAGCAGTAGACCAAAAAAGATTTCACCCACCAATTCTACATATGACAATTTCCCAAGATTAGACAAAATGAAAAGGGAAAGAATTTCCAATTTATCCCAATGGAGGAAAAATAATAAATGGACAACACAAGAAGGGCAATATAGATATTCAGGTGTCATCATGAACATATATGACAAATACGGCTTGCAATCATCCCCTAAGACACACAAATACAAAAATAGGTTATCATAAGTAGGGAAATGGAAAGGTAGAGGGAATAAGGGAAGTTATCTCAATAATCCCAAACAATCATGGAAAAAAAATCTATAAATAGAGCAACCCAATTTACATAACCCTAAAAGGAAAGGAATGGGTGAATTCCTAAACTTCCTAATTTATTTGGCCATTTAGACACATCCGACAAGGACATAACTAACACAACCAACAAACATAGCACATACTTGTTGAGAATAGATCCCACATTGGATAAATAGAGAAGTGTTGTGGGTTTATAAGGTTGGAAGGGTACCACTACTTACAAGTCATGACTTTTAAGTAGACATGGGCCCGACTCCTTATTGATCCACAATACATTTTCTAACATGGTATCAGAGCCAATGGACTCGCACTCATACCCGACAGAGGCTGAAAACTCGGCTCGTGGTCTGCCCGAGTTGGATGGAGGAGGAAAAAATACCCAACTCGAGGCCATTGTATCCCCCCTCGAGACCAGAAGGGGAATACCCAGCTCGTAAACAGATGTTGAGGGCGGGTGTTGTTGGAAGGGTACCACTACTTACAAGTCATGACTTTTAAGTAGCACCATGAACCCCTACTCAATTATAGTTCTAGTAATCCCTGTGAAGGAATCAAAAGAGAATTAAATCCTAAGCTAAACAAACGGCCTCCATTAGAGAACCTAAGGATGACTAATGCATACATACTCGAGGAGGGATTCGACGAGAGAAATAGATAAAGGGCATCAATCTAAGCGACTCAAGAAAAGGACAAGAAACTTAGGCCCAAGGCATCCTACTACTCATGTAACCTTATGACATGCACACGAAGTACTTTCTTATCATTTTGCTAATTTTCATGGGGTTTGAAATGGTAAAAGAGTAAATGGGCTCATGTTGCATTTAATATATAAAAAGTTTGAAAATTTCCCTACTTTCTAAAAGAGGTTTACATCTAAGCCTCGATTGGGTCGATTTTACCTTAGTAAAGGACTCGCCTTTGTAAAGTTGGGGGAATCGGTGGGGGTTTCAAAGGCCCTCGGTCAAGGAAAATTGGGTCGGGGCTTGACACCCCCTCCCTAAACATGTTGCAGGTTGAGCCGAGGAGGCACGAGGAAAAGGGAGAGAGAATCTTTCTGAGGAATGAGATCGCCTAAGGTAACCTCGTTCTTTGCACACGAAAGTTTTAGTTTTTATCATGTTGCTATTATTTCTCAATTTGATGTACAAACTATTTGTGGGCTACCACGTGAACTTTGTAAGAAAAATTTTAAATTTATGCTACTTTTCATTAGAAGTTTTCTATTGTGAGCCTAGGTTTTGTCGGTCTTACCTTGTGAAAGATCACACCACTATAAAACCGGGGGAATCGGTGGGGTTGCACGGGACTACCGATCGATGAATCGGATCAGGGCATGATAGCTTGTGTAGGCCGTAATGAGGCACGGGTTATGAGTAGCCCATCAATGCCAACTGAGTGTAGGTTATCCCTTGTGTGCGGGACATGAGTTCCCAGTGTATGCATATAGTAGTAATGCATTTTGGTTCGGGAAAACCCAAAGGGGGAAACCAATAATATCCCAACCATAGCATATACTACGACTCGGATGGCATGAGATTGATGTCTCCAGGGGCAAAGTAAACCACGTGAGTTAGAAGGGAAAAGTACGAGTAATATGATAGATGATCATGGTAGGTGGTTTATAGGGGAACAATTGAGTCGTAAGCCATGTAGTGACATGACGTTAGTGTCACATTCACTGAAATATGAGCTCACCCCCTCCTCTAAACATGTTGCAGGCTAAGCTCAGAAGGTGCGAAGTAGAGAAGGGAAGGAACTTCCCGAGGCACACATCCACCCAAGGTAACTTCATACCCTACTCACGAAGTATGTTTATATTTTATCATGTTGCTATGATTCCCAAAATATTTGATAAATTATTTTGTGTGCTCCCACGTGAAATTTTGAAAGAAAAATTTTGAATTTCCGTTGCGTTTTACAAGTGTTTTGTTAGAATCCTTGGTTACTCCAATTCTCACTATGGTGAAGGTACCCATCATAGTGGTTATCGACAAGGATGTGCAGAGGGACACGAGTCTTTGGTCAACAGAATCAGGTCAGGGTATGACAGTAACTACCCTACACATGATTTGAAATTGATAGCTATCTACAGAATATTCATAAATCACAAGAGGCTCAAGTATATCTTAACTCAAAACGAGTTAAATCTAAGATAGTGGTGATAGCTAGAATTGATCAAGGATTATAATTTAGTTATCGAATACCACCCCGGCAAGGTAAATATGGTAGCTGATGCGCTAAGTCGGAAGCATTACATGAGCTTGGATCATATAAGGTCAATGTACCTACATGTATTAGAGAAAATGAAACAATTGCTGACATTTTTAGATACGAACTTAGAAATCGCTTGTCTATTAGCAAATGTGACAATCCGACAAATATTTATAGAACATATCTAAGTAAAGTCGACATAGGTCTGAAGAAGTACATTGATAGTATCTTGAAAGTAACGACCATCGATTTCTATATAAGAGTAGACTAACTTCTTGTTTTCAATTGTTGAATAGTGGTACCCGATGATTACTCGCTGAAAGGTGTCATACTAGGAGTACACGACTTGTATGTGATTAATCTTGGCATCACCAATATGTATATTATCCTAAAATATGAATATTGGTGGTAAGGAATGAAAAAAAATGTATAAAATATGATGCAAGATGTTTGTATTGTCAACAACCAAAAATTGAGAATAAGAAATCGATTGAATTACAATATTCTCTATATTATCGAATTAAAATGTAAAAATATAACAATAAATTTTATTATAAAATTATATTTTTTAATTAAAAGACCTGATGCAATATGAATTAGTGTGAATTCACTCACAAACTTACTAAAATTCTCCCATTAATCAAACTTTTATTTTGTTGCAATTAATGAGATAATGAAAAAATGAATAGCATATAAATAGGGAATGGATGAAAAGTTGAAAAGTGTATGATAGATTGCTCCCATACACTATACTAATAGATTGACATATCTATAACATAAGAGTGATTTGGTGAGTATGTTCATTGATAGATGGATTAATGAGTAACCATAAATTACTTATGATACAAGTTAGCCATAACAATTATTTCACTATTGTAGCAACCTAACAAAATAAAAAAATTAAGTCATAAGGCATATTCATCCGGATATGGAGGAATATAGATAGGCAAAATCTGAATAAATTAGCTAATTATTGTGTGCATTTAATTAATAACTCAATTAATTATTTTAGTATTGTAACTTATATAATTTATTATTTAATTATTTGAGATGACCTTGATATTTTTATAATTAGTAATTTGTAATAAACCGCGAGATGGAAAATAGTGCGAGAATTTGAAGTCGACGCGGTCCCCCACGGAATCCCCTTTTCGTTAAACAAATACAGTCCGTCCCCTCTTCAAGCTTTTCCTCTCTCTCTCTACCTCAGCTCTTCATGAGAAGCGGTGATTCCTAGCAGTGAAGAGCGGGACAGAGACAACAGGAAGCAATGGGGAAGTACATTCGGAACGCTAAGACGGTGGGGCCTGACTTAGCCGCAGCCATCGAATCCTCCCCCGGTGTCCGTACTCGTGCCAAAACGCTCGCCGCCGCTGCCGCCACCACCACCACCGCATCTGGCGGCCACTCGCAACACCCGTCTCCTCCCCCTCCTTCCGCCAACTACCTTCAGCTCCGAAGCCGCCGCCTCCTGCTCAAGCCCCCAATAGTTGTCTCCAAGCGCCAGAGGCAGGCTCAGAAGGAGGTCCGCCAGGTATCCAAGCTTTGCCCTAGCCCAAGCCCCAGATCCAGCTCCAGGCCGAGGCAGGGCTCCACCGAGTCCATCGGCTCCTTTGTCAACAATAACGCCTTTGCAAGTGAAGATGCTCAGGAGGAGATAGCCGATAAGCTGGGTTGCAGGGAGGTCTCTGTTGCGGACGATGAAAATAAGGGTTGCAGCAAATGCGATGCCTCTTTTGGTGAAAATATCCCCGAGTTTGAAGGTAGAGATAGGTGGGTTTCCTATCTGTATCTCCCTTCTCTATTCTCAACTACAATAGAAAATAATTTTCTTGATCTAATAGTTGTATAAATCTATTGAGTTTCTTGAATTCGGATGTCTTCTTCTGTGAACATATTTCGCTTAGATGAGAGGAATGAGCTTCTGTGTTTAAGAAATCAAAACTCTAACTGGTATTAAAATTGTTGGTGCTTTTAGAGCAAATCATATTCTGCCTTTCTTGTGTAGAATATGGAGCTCTTCTGTTAATAGAGGATTAATTGCTTATTGTGCTCTCATGCGTTCTTTTCTTGTTTAGTCATTTATCCTTTTGTCTCTACAATGATAACATTTTCCCTTCCAAAAAGTTGCACTTCCTTATTTCCAGATTTTCCTTTCTTGGTCATTCTGTTTGATTTCCTAGTTTATCTTATTTTGGGCTCTGTTGCATAATATGTTCATCTGTTGAGCCAGACTCATAAACTTAATACCTTATTTTGAATTTTTGTTGTGGGTTTTATTTCTTTTGGTTGCTCTTTATTCCTTCTAATGTCTTTTTCTCCCTCCGCAATCATCTTCAAGCTAAAAGTTACTGTTGTCTTAGATGTGCTATCCTGCAAGTAGTTTTCAATTCTGATTGCTGAGATCAAGTAAAAGTTGCACAATCGATGTTCCTGTTTTTGATAATTGGTTCTGTTTCTTGAAGTGTATGCAATGAACTGTTTGAGCTGTCAAAGATCATTGTTCCTGTAGAAGAGAATTTATTTAATTCTAAAACTACTGTGATTCCAAAGATCATTACTCTCCAATGCATTTCCTTTCCCAATTTTAGCTGCATTCTTTTAAACATTCAATCTGGGAAAACTAAGCGCAATGGGTTTGTTTTACTTTTTAAATTGCCTAAAATTGTGCTGGACAGTGACTACTATCTAATCATGATTGTCTGTGTCACCTATACTTGTACGAATGGTCTGCTGTATTTATTTCTCTAAATGGAACAGGTGGATAATAATATCTAGTAGAATAACCCTTAGAGTTCAAGTTTTGACTGCTTGATACTACGGGGAATAAAGTATCCTTCTTTTGGCAGAGGAACTAGGGAATCAACTCCCTGCAGTTTGGTAAGGGACCCTGATGTTATTACGACTCCAGGATCCAGTACCCGGCCTTCTGTTGCAGCTAACAGGAGAGCAAGTGAAATTGAACATAGGCATTTCCCAACATCACAAGAAATGGATGAGTTTTTTTCCAATGCAGAAGAACAGCAGCAAAGAAGTTTCATCAAGAAGTATCTTTCTCTGGTCCTTTTGAGCTATGGCTTATTATGTGTTCTATGTTTTTTTTTCTGTTCATTCTAGATTTGGACGTATTTTGGCTTTTTTTTCCTGGTAGTGTACAATTTTATCTTTCTGATAATACGTTTCTGAAAATCTACCATTTGATTGTTTTGAGGTTTATTTTAGTTTTCCTGTTTGGTGAATGGAAAATGCAACTTTCATTTTTCTTCACTTTGAACAAATAAAAGGGTTGATGACTGTGCAAAAAATTACAGAAGCTAATCATATGATTATATACTAGTCCACTTTATTTTTCTACTTCTCCGGTCAGCATATGGCAAATAGTTTTCCTTTATCCATTATTTCCTAAAACTGAAAATTATTAAACCTTGTATTGATCATGAGAACTACAAGAAGATTTGGTTAACTTCTGCACATAAATAGCATGTGAATGCACTGTGGTCTAATTTTGTTCCTCTTGCTGCAGGTATAACTATGATCCTGTGAATGACAAGCCACTGCCAGGTCGATATGAATGGAAGAAATTGGAGCCTTAATAGTAGAGATGAAATGAAACATTCCTGCAGAAATACCCTAATCAAGAGTGGCGATGGTGTTACAACCATTTTTTGCCGCGGCCCTCTGTAATAATATTAATATTTATGTAAAAATAGGGAAGGGGATCAAGGTAGGAAGAATCTGTTTGACTAGTGGTCTGTAACATTAGAGGATGGGGTTTTGTTAGAGACCCTTGTGGTTTCTACCAACAAATCATCTGGGGACGGATTGGAAACTGGGTGGCAGAAGAAACTAGAGTAGTTTTATGACACTTAGAGACAAAGATTAGCCAAAATTAGGTTCTAAATGGTATAGGAGCCTTGCTTTTTTTTTTTCTCCTCTCTTCAGTGGGCCTTTCTGCAATGTAACTTGTCACTTATTATCTTGTCCATACATGTACTGATGATGAGGATGGTGGTGGTGGTGGACTTGGAAAGAGAACTTTCTACTGCTTTAATAAACATGACCCATTTGCCCTGTTCATTCTCCATGTTTCTCTTGTCCTTTGCAATAATACCATCTTTATTTATCTACTGTTTGAATAGGGAAAGTGTTTCTGGCTTCATTCGCCCCTCTCTCAAAATGTTAGAATGAAGACATAACAAGATTTTAACAATTTGAAGAAATAAGCAACAATGAGTGTAAATGGTGAATTATTAACTCAATCAAGTGATGCAGCTAAAAGACCATTTCTTATTTATTTTTTGTTTAATGTATTTTTTATGCTCAGGTTTTTTGCTTGATGTAAATAAGAAATTAGGAATCCTATCTTATGCAGTATTTGTAATATATGGTAATTATCTTTCACTCTTTGAGTTGGTTTAAGAGAACACTAGCCTCTTTTATTATGTTATACGTAAAGTACAAAATTATTTTATTTTTACATATGTAATGTAGCTAATTGCATGTGTGATATTAATGGAGCTCATATGAGAATATTTGCAATTAAAAAAATACAATTATTTTTTAAAAAGGACCCTTGGGATGCTCGATTTTATTTTCATTTTTTAATAAAAAAACGTTTTTAAGTTATTTCTATTTTAAAATATTATAAATTTTGTCATGTCAACTCCATTAATACAAAACAAGTATTCAATGTATCATGTATGCAAAAAAATAATGGGAACTTTGATGGTGAGATTAAAATGGTACTGCCCAGAAAGTAGAATATTTTTTTTTTGCTAAAAAATCATTCAGATTATGAATGGCTTTTTTGCTCAATAGCTTATATATGTAAATGCGGTTAAATAGCAAAGTGCAAAGACGATGGGACAGAAGCAGCCTATCCTACCCACTGATTATTGATGGAGAGAAATTGTCAATTTTGTGCCAATGGAAGGAAGGATAATTTAATGAAAATGACCAGGTTGGTGTATTTATCGTTGATGAAATAGAGGGCCCTCTTGTTGAAAGTTTGCTCTTAAAAGCTAGTGTGTGTTCAATCATTCCCTGTGGATAGATGTCAGGAAAACAAATATGTGGCTTAGAAAAAATTGACCTAGGATCATTTTCTTTTCCTACGTGTGTGTGTATATATATATATAGATTGAATAATCAATTAATAAACCACGTGTGAGTAATTTTTTTTGAATTATTATAAATTGTACTTTCAAAGTTATATACGGTATCAAGTTTATCCATTCATAAAATATATTAATTTTGATAGTTGGATATGATGTTCCTGCGGCTATCTTCCTAACCAGAAAGTTTTTTTTTCTTTATGAAGGAAGAATCTGCAAGAGGTTGATGGCCAAAAAGTTTATATGTTCAAAGTAATTCAATTTCCAATGAATACCCATTATGCCCTTCTTTTCTTTCCCATAGAGATTCCCGAGGAAGAAAGTGTCTCATATGATGACTTTGGCAATTTTTCAAATATGTAAATTTCAAAACAATTTCGAATATGCATTCATTCGTTATAATATAATATTATAATAATCATTGGAAAAAAATACAGCATCCAATGAACATCAATCATGATTTTTAGACTTTGAATATTGGGAAAAGGACACTAAACGCGGGAAAGGGATAAGAAATGGGAGAAAGAACTAATTCATGAAGAAGGCCAATAGCATGTAGAAATGAATTGAAGAGGGTCGAGTGAACGAATTAAATAAGGCCATGAAGAGTGTGGAAACTTTTGCGTTGATCATGATGAAAAACTTATACATCATAGACTAAATTCTTTCGGTGAGATTTGAAGTGCCATTTATTATTTTATTCTCCATATTATAATCCCATATTAGGTCGATTCTCTTATTATATGTAGCATCTCATCATAATATAAAATATGGAGATGTGATGAATATTGACCCGCTTTGTTATCGTTTATAGTATGATTTCAGAGTTGACGTGGTGGCATTTAAAGTTAGTATGGATGGTACATTTGGAGCAATGATGAGGAATCTCTCCAACACTAGAACTGAAAAAGATGAAGGTGAGACTTAAGATGATGGAGATTTTCATATTACATAGTTTGAAAATGAGAAGAGGGTAATCAAGTTATGTAAGTACCACCATAAAGCAATTCCCACTACACACTATATCTGTCTCAGTGCTTTTTTTTTTTTTTACATTATTCTCATGGTAGAAGTGTTTAAGCCTTTATCCTAATGGTTGGGAGATCGTGCTGACATGCTCTAATGAGGAAGTTCACTGCTCTCTATTGCTGACTCTGCAGAGTCCGTGATTCCAAGCCAGAGCTTGGTCTTGGTGTCATGCGGTGAGTAATCTCGAGGTCGATATATCAAATCCAATCACATGGGAGTCTCAGATATAGACACTCTCAAGTCATCATATATATTAATTTTCGTAGTTAATTAATAATTTGGTCTTAATTTCGGAAACATTAAAATACATTGGCCCCTTATTTAACTCCGGCCAAAGGATTTACATGTGAAAATCTTGCTATGAACTTGTCATTTATGCTATTTCTACGTCCATTTTAAAATCTGTCGAGATTAGATTGTGAACAATTAAACTTAAGTGATCAAATTATTAGTATTTACAAATTGAGTGCAATATTTGTACAAATTCGATAGATATAGAACATCTCCTAAGATGAAGAATTTTGGATGGAGAGTTGGCTTTGGTATATTTTATAAGATAAATTTGTTTGAAAGAAAGTTTTAGATGTTGATTGAGCAACTTGTGACCAGATTTACTATTTCAATTAGACCAATATGAGACAAAAGGTGTTTATGGTTATATTTGTACATAGGTACTATAAATATAGAGAGTTGAGGGTGTAAGAAATATACAATAATAATAAAATTTGTAAGATACCATTCATTCTATTCTTCTTATCAAATTCTTCGAATGCACTTATAAACTTAATGATTTAATCATGAAATCCTTAATTTCACTCATTCGACTAATCATTTAAATGACTTCCAGATACTCATGTGCATGGAAGTAGTGGACATTCAGGGTATATGTATACTTGAGTGTGTGGTTGGAGGGAACAACCAGAATATACGGATAGACGATAACACATTCTCCACAACCACATATAATTTATGATTGCAAAAAAAGAGCCATAAGTAGCTTCGTGTGTTATATTGTTTGGGGACTTGAGTAGCCCCGGGGTTGAGACACCCAACTGTAGGTGTGGTGGTGACAGTCTCCTTGTGACTCCCACAATCCAATTCCCAGTTTGGTATCACCCACGAGATGATGATATATTTTGGATGAGTGATATGTTAGGGCCTGTGTATCCCATGATTGTGTGTGTTTGCTTTATTATTTTGTGTTGATGAGGGGTCGCGAGGCGGCCATGAAACTGAGTGCCAAGATACTTAGCTGTGAGGTTGTGGTGAGAGTCTTCAAGCGACTCCCACACTCCAATTTACCGGTTTGGTATTGCCCTAGCGACGGTTCTCTCCAGGGTATGTTAATTTTCGGTTTAGGCCTGAGTAGCCGTGTTAAGACCCTGGGCTGGGAGGAGCCCGCAAGTGTTGCTCGAGCGTAGGCCATGATTTTGTATACGTGACTAAGTCTCGGTGATTACAAGACGTATAAAGCCAAAGGGGGGAGACCTAAGATAACCCGACCGTAGCATATACTACGAGTCGGATGGCTCGAGACCAGTATCTCTAGAAGGGCGAAGTAAACCACAGGACTTGGAAGGTTTAGTACGAGTAATAAGATAGAAAAATCTTGATAGGTGGTTTATGAGAAAGATCTGGATCGTAAGCCATGTTGCAACACGATGTCAGTCCCCCACTCAATAAGTTGTAAGCTCACCTCTGCCTCAAACTTTTGCAGGTCACCTCTGCCTCAAACTTACGAAGGCGGGAGGACATTCCCAAGCCACTTACTGCTTGAGGTAGCCTACTACCCTGCTCATGAAAGTTGTAATTTATTGCTTATCAACTGGTGTATTTTCGGGTTCTTGTTAAGCTAATTTTGGTGCACCATGCTCTAATAAAAATTTTCAAATTTCCGCTAAAAAATAGATAGTGTTTTCTATTTTGAGCCTTAGTCCCGCCGATTTTACTTTGGTGAAGGATCCCACTACTGTAACATCGGGAGGATTGGCTTGTTGCACAGGATTGTCGACATGAATCAGGCCGGGGCGTGACAATCATCTGGTGATATCAGAGCATGTGTTTTCAAAATAAGAGATTTAAGAAACAAAAAATTTGCAGTGGATGGAAAAATAATGAGAATAACATTGATAAGGTCTTCGTTTATAACAAAATAACAAATGGGAGACAAGGTATGCAATAATTCTAATAAAGGATAATGTGGTTGTAGAGAGAAGTCCTAAGACATAGACTACAACCTACCCAAGTCGTGATGGAGCAACAAAGCTAGGAGGAGTCCGTGTGCAACCTACCCAAAGAAGTTGGAAAATGACCTAGGAGGAAAAATGAGAGGGGCACCCACACTAGGGACCATACCACTAGCGTTTGGGGTCAACTCCACGGGGAGCAACTACTAAGAATACCTGAGTGTCTGGCAAAAAGGCCGAAAGAATGCCAAGGGCCATGACTTTTAGACGAAAACCGAGGAATGGACCTATGGCATGGAGGGACAATAGAGTAAAGTTGAAAATGGCTATGAGGAGAAAGATAATATTAGGGGCAACAGTCAGTATACTAATTGGCCCAAGTGGAAGGCCTGCCCCTACAAACCTATAAAATGTTTGTGGCAAACCACCTCGGTGCCCACACTACAACTGGTTCCACAAAGGGCTATGTGGGATGAGCAATTATTTCAACTATGGACAACCAAGGCACACAACTCAAGATTGTAGAGTTGTCCAAGGCCAACCAAAGGGAGCTAAGGGAAGTACAAAAGAAGTGTGTAGGACAATAATGCTCTAGGATGATCCTCAAGATGAGAGCTATCTACCCAAATTGAAAGCTCGTATCGCCGTGCCTTCACCGGTGAGTAATCGAAGCTCTCTCTCTATAGTTCATTTTTCGGCGAAGCTCTGTTTGAGCTCGTCACGGCGTTAAAACTTGCAATTCACATTTCTAAAGAATTGTATGAACATGTAGAAACTCAATTTCAACTTCAATTTCAACAATTGGAAACGTTTGATGGGTCAATTTGATGAAATCAAATTTCGCTGTGTTAAGAAGTTGGAATTGGGGGAAAATTGGGGATTTTCAAAATTCAAAGGACCAAAATGAAATTTTATGAAATTGAGGGTCAATTGGGCATGGAAATAATGTTGGAGGACCAACTGAGGAATTTTGAAATTTTTGGGGTAAAATTTACCATTTTTGTAAAGGAAGGGCAAAATGGTAATTTTGGAAAAGTTGGGGGACCAAATTGGAAATTTGGGAAATTAAACCCCTTTTTGTGAAATGGAATAAATTGAGGTCCTATGATAAATTTTAGAAGTTTTGGGACTCAATTTGAGGAAAAACCGGCATTTGGGACTTAAAGTTAAAGAGAAATAACTTTAGGGACCTAATTACAAATAAATGAAAGTTTGACTTTCTCATTCATTTGGAATGAATGAAGGTGATTAGGCCGAAGGATAATGAACCAAGATGTTCATATTGTGTAGGAACATGAAGTACTTGGAACGCCAGCAAGGACAAGCTCGCGTGAATACCAAGAACCGGTCTAGTGGAATTCAGGACATTAACGGGTGAGTGGGTTTACTAGAATCATACCCGATTGGGATGATGAACACAACTTAAAGATAAAAACCACTTACCGGTTGTGAATGAAAATTTTATATCATACCTGGTAGGGAATGATAAGTACCTTGGTGTAAAAACCCACTATTTAGTGGTATTTTAATCATCACCACTTAGAGAAAGTGATGTGAAAATTATGCGGAAAAACTACTTACCAGTTGTAAGTAGATCATACCCGGTTTGTATGATGAGACTTCCTCGAAGGAAGTTGAAAATCCGTTCATCGGTTATGAACGGAGATGTCCTTATACTGGTTGGTATAATGGATAGTGAAAACCTATTTTGTCGGAAGGGTTCTCCCTTGACCATGTGCCAATGCTTAAACTATTTGGGAGACCCTCTTGACGAGAGCTCAAATAGCTCTTATAGGCCGGGGGTCTCGATTTTGGAACTTGCGGGCTAGAATGCCCAGGTTTTTGAAAATCTTGTATAGTGGGCCCAAGGCCAGTTGGCACGAGCAGGAGCTTGTAAACTAACATGATATATGTGCCATAAAACTTAATAAGTGAATTGTTTGGCCATGGTACCAAGATAGGACCGACATGCTCAGTCAACTAGCGGCAGTGCGACATGATAGGTCAACGGACTAGTCAAGACAAACAACTGTGGGTTGAGTTGAGAGTCGGGGCCGTTGGACTAGTGGCACCACATATTACATGGCTTGATAAGAAAACATTGTTTGTGCATGCACTATGAGTACGAGATCATCAAGACGCCCATGAGGGGTAGTGATGTGTCCTAAGGGCCCTGGACGACCGGGTGAGTATAAGGGCAGATCGTCATTCCAAGTGTTTGTGCGAAATTTAGAGTAGCACCAAGCGCATGAGACCGGGGTGGGGACAGGATGAGGTCTTTATCCTCATACGGAAACGAATAAGTGATTTTCGAGATTGTGGGTCGGATGTCGCGTACATCCACTCATTCCTAGGGTAGAAGTGGTCATACTTCTATCCGGGTGGTAGGAAAAGTCGCTCTGAAGCCACTAGCGGGTTTAGTAGTGATACTGACTTGCGAATGTGTGTAACCTTCATGATGAAGGATGTGTGTTGGGTGATGATACACCGGTAACTAAGAAATAATGGAAAAACCAAAATTTTTAAATGAATGGATTTTTGAAAAGAAAGGAGTCTGGCACACTCCATATAAATATTTTTCTTAAAAGTTAAAAGTAGACCTTTAAAAACCCATTCACTGAGTAGTCGTACTCACCTCCTCCCTTATATCCCTTTCAGGAAATCCCGGAAAGCCTACCCTGAAAGACAATCAACTAAGATGCCTGTAATATAGGTATGTAAAGTTTAAAATTTCATGCAATTTTGATTATGCTATTCCAGGAAATGGTGCAGGTTTAAAGGACGCCTTACTCTTTACGAATTATAATAAGGAGAAACCCTTTAATAAACCGGGAGAGTGGAGAGTTGTTCACGGGGATCCGACCAAACTGGGCCAGGGCATGACAATTAGAGTCGTATCAGTGCCTGTTTCCTCGAATACATAATCAAGAATAGAAAATATAATAACTAATAGGATTTATCCTAAAATTTTCAGATGGCTCCCAGGAGAGGAACCAAGAAAACTTGGAATGGCTCTACTCAACACCCTACCTTCGTAGGGAGACAACCCTAGAAGCTTCCCAAATGCTTGAGACCGAGCTGAAATGTCAAAAGACCAAATGGAGAAGTATCTTGGAGAATGGTGCTAGGACCTATTGGTGGCACAACTCTAAGTATGGAGGAAGACATTTATCAAGAATTCCATAGTTCCTTAGTTATTTTGCAACCATTTCCTGTGATAGGGCTGAAAGCCTAATCTTTTGTATCCCCTTGTTAATAAAATACTCAAATTCTCAAAACTCTCTCTCCTAATGATGCAATCTTGTTGGGAATATGGCCTAAGGAAAATAAAGCAAACCCACACTATCTTGGAAGCTAAGGAAAAGTTACATCCCAGTTATGGAAGGTGAATCAAGGAATTAAGAAACCTAGGAAGACTCTTACCATGACCCTTTAGCAAATGAGATCCAGTAAGAAAACTGTCAAAGTGATCAGACTCAAAGAACGGTAGAGCACCAAAATAATAGTAACCCTAGAAATGCCCTACTCGAAGGAAAGAAGGGACCACAACAATCCATGTAAAGGAATAACCTATTACAAGTATGAACGATTGAGACATTACCTGAAGAAGTGCCCAACCCTACTAAGGACAAGTACCAAGATAAACTATTATAGGTGTAAGGAAAGAAGGGGTGTTTCACACCTCATAAATTTAGGGCAATAACTCCTCAAAGGCCACGAAGGACTGGGGACCGAAACCATGGAGCTAGCTAAGTAAGCGGTTCACCAAGAGGTCAAGAAATGACGAGGTAAATGCAAAATTTAAATTTCTTCTTAAGAAGGTCAACCCGAGAAAGATACCTCAAGAGTAGGGATAAGGTACATGGGAAGTATATCTAGAACCCTCTCATAAGGGGAAAACATAGAGAAACGTCCTCTGGAAAATCTAGAGAATGGCACAATGAGAGTGAAGAAGAGAAGGAATACGCTGGGAACGGGAACTTTGGAGGGATGCATACAACTAAGTACCTTGAAGGAATCATTAGATTGGCAAATGGACATAATGTGAAGTGCAAGGCACCAACCCATCATTAGAAACTTCTTGATGGAAGGATGTATTGGAGGCCAATTATGACCTATCTTGGAAGAGTAATAGAGCCAAGTAACAGGATGTATTAGAATGAATTACCTTGGAAAAAGTAATGAAGCCAAATAGGGTCAAGTAGAATAAATGACACCCTAAGAAAGATCGAGAGGTAGAAAGGACTACACCCTAAAAAGGTCAGTGAGATGGATGTTAAGGACAGGAGGACTCGAGAAACAACTGCCCTAAGAAACTTAGACCAAAAAAATGGTGGAGGCAAAGTAGTTAACGAACAAATACTCGGGAAAGCCATAATGTAAGTTCCGACAAAGAAGAGAGAGGAGGAAAGGTCAAATACTCGGGAAAAGAAGGATGCAAGAAATCCTTAAAAGGACCAAAGGCCAATTAACAACTAAACTCAAGCCAAGAAAGGAATAGCAAGCCTCTCCCATAATGATCCCGAAACAAGGAAGATTTGTACGCTCCCTAAAGAAATAGACAGGTACTGGGTACGAATAAGGATGCAAATAGAGCATAAAAGATGTGCCTACAAGATTTGAGGAGTAAAGGTAAATAGGAGAAGACGACATCAAGGGATGTCATTTAAGGGTAGAAATCCCTTAGAGCAAATGTAATAAAAGAATGTCAGGGGAAAGGCAAAGAATCCTACCAAGGAAGGAAGCCCCAGAAAGACATGCGTATCCCAATTAAAAGGAAATGGAACCAACCCATATTTAGGAAATGTTTTCCAAGGAAAGAAGTATTGTACTGGTCCAGTGTGACATGTTTGAAGAGAATAGGAGAACCATGTAGAAAGAGGAAAACTAGTAACGGCGGACAACCAAAGATAATGAACAAAACCCTAAGAAAGGATGAGATGTAGTAAAGAATACACTCTATGATGGACAATAGGATGGGCATGAATACAGCTGCCCAGATGATAGGACCAGAAAAATAAAGAGAAAGAGACGGCTAAAGAACTAGTCTTCAAGAGAACCATCGATTTAAACCACAACAAAGAAGGGAGAAGTGAAAAGACCACACATTGGGAAAGAAGAACGAAGGAAAATCCTTAAAGCAATTGATGGCCAAAATCGGGTTTATAGACTTAAGACAGTTAAGTGAGCCTCACGAAGGGCGAACAAGAGAATTTGAAACAAGGAGGATGTGAACCCTCCTTAAACGGAAATAATCTAACGAATTAGCACCAAAAGATGTTGTGACAAGTATGAATGAGTGGACAACCCATACTAAGGTAATAAATGAAAGAATGTTCGAGAAACGTTGTGAAAGTAAATCCCCCAAATAAGATGTGGCTAAGAAGGAATAACCACAATTGGTAAGACGGGTCATAGTCCACACGTGCATATGAAGCTTAAAGAGTGGA
The DNA here is from genome assembly GCA_030064425.1 of Trapa bicornis. Classification (NCBI taxonomy): domain Eukaryota; kingdom Viridiplantae; phylum Streptophyta; class Magnoliopsida; order Myrtales; family Lythraceae; genus Trapa; species Trapa bicornis. Next base: position 6,695,142 of record CM057761.1, on the reverse strand, counting down.
CGACTGAGCATAGGGTGGAATGCACAAAATAAAACCAATAATAAGAAGTATCCCATCTAAGGAATAAGGGATAAAACAAAAGTTGTGGATAAAGAAGGATTCAAAGCAAACAAATGCCCTAACATAGATAAGGGTGCAAAGAAAGGGAGAAAGAACCATACAATAAATGATAAGGAGGTTGAGCATATAACTCCTAAGATGGAAATCTCTATTGTAAGAGACATAGTAGAGAACAAAGTTGGAAGGAGTGAACCTTCCCAAGCAAAGTAATCGACACATAGATCGAAAGAAATTATTATAGAATGAAGAATCATGAAGTGATTTATGAGTAAGTAAAAGTGGATTAAGGAAAAAGGAAGTCATTGAATAAGGGATGTCACTAAAGAAGAGAAAGGACATAAGAAGGGAAAAAAATCCTCGTATGTCAATAATCATCAAGAAACCCAACGATTGGAATTGAAAGGACCTAATAAAAACGTTTGGAAAGGATGAGTAGGTAAGAGAAATCCATGCGGTTATGTGAGACATAACTTCAAAGGCATGATGGATGAGAGGATAACGGTAAAAAGGTTAGTTGAGGAATGCTATCAAAAGAAAAGAGGGATGAAGTTATATGATCCCTGAAAGGTAAAAAAAAAAGCTAAGAGAGACCCTCAAGGAGATGTTCTAGAAATCTAATTGACAAAGACAGGTCCTAGAAAATGCCATGCTGTAAGGGGTATGTAAGCCCAACAATCCTGAGGAGAATATGACTCAAAGTAAGGAAGATTCGGCTAATAAGCATGACGAGGTCGAATATAAAAATTTGGACCAAAGTTATAATAGACAACGAATGGAGGAAGGGTCAAAATAGGACGAAAATGTAATAATAAAGAAAACCGTGGAAACAAGTACGTAACGCCCAAAAGAACATTGAGCTAAAGGTTTCAACGAACAAGGGGTTAACTAGACACGAGAATGGTTAGGTATCTTGGAATTCCCAATCTTGAGTACAGAACCTCAAAGGGAAGAATGTGCTATAAGCAAAGAAAGATATAAATCTAAGAATATAACTTGAAGTAAGGTATGTCTCATTATGATAAACTCCATGGAGGGAGTAAATAATATAAAGGAAAAGAAATTCCTTAAGTGAAGGATGTAAAAATGACTAATTGAAAGAACAAGAGAAGAGTTTGCATGTTAAGCAAACAACAAATGGAAATCAAAGAAAATGGTTCTTCATGCAAGGTTGTAAATTAAGTTTTGGGGACAAAACTCCTAAAAGGAGGGGAGAGTTGTAAACCCCACACTTTTGAGTTAAGGAAAACCGGGAAAGAACCGGTCAACCCAAGTAAGAAAACTGAGCCGGTTTACAAACCAGATCATTTGGGAACAAGCAATTTGGAAATTTACAACTTCCGGGTGATCCAAAGGGTTCATTAAATCTTGGAAAAGAAATTTAAGAAAAATTAGAAGAGAAAAACCAAATTGGTTCAGGTGAACAAGAATCCATAAGAACTTTGAATTTAAGCATTTCGGTCAAAACTTTTTATGCGAACGCTTATCATAAATAGCCATAAATTAATATATATTTAATTATTGAAATTAATACAAATAATTTAATAACAAAATTAAATTTTTGGAATTAATACCAATAATTTATGTCAATATTAATACTAGTAATAAATCTCTCCCATTTAATATACAATTTTACACCTATATAAAGAGGTCATCCCCATTCATTCTCGTCACACCTAAACACTTCTCTCTCTCTCTCTCTCTCTCTCTACTTCTCCATTTCCCGGTAAAGCTCGAACCAGAGCTTCGACCTGAATATTTTTCTTAACCTCAGAAGGAGAGGTCGTACTCTTTAGAATCGGGGAGAAGACAGCTATTTGATAGCAAGCTCTAGTCAATTCGAGAATCGTTGGAGAAGCGCCGGCATGATGGAACAATGAAGCAGCTCCGGCGGATCGAAGCTACCCTATTTTAGCCAAGCTAAAATCAACTATTTCGAGCCCTCCTCAGACCAAATCAAGCCCTCCCAACACTTCCTCAGCCCTCCCACGACCGAATTAGGACTAAAAGGTAAGCCAATTAGGCTCCTCTTTGCAATTTCCGGCTAGAGAGAGAACTGACAAAATTTCAATGATGAAATTCTAACTCAATTCTACATCAATTGATGCAATTCTTACTCTAGGATGATCCTCAAGATGAGAGCTATCTGCCCAAATCGAAAGCACGGACCGCCGTGCCTTCACCGGTGAGTAATCGAAGCTTTCTCTCTCTATAGTTCATTTTCTGGCGAAGCTCTCTTTGAGCTCGTCCCGGCGTTAAAACTTGCAATTCACATTTCTAAAGAATCGTATGAACATGTAGAAACTCAATTTCAACTTCAATTTCAACAATTGGAAACGTTTGATGGGTCAATTTGATGAAATCAAATTCGGCCGTGTTAAAAAGTTGGAATTGGTGAAAATTAGGGATTTTCGCAATTCAAAGGACTAAAATAAAATTTTATGAAATTGAAGGTCAATTGGGTATGGAAATAATGTTAGAGGACCAATTGAGGAATTTTGAAATTTTTGGGGCAAAATTTACCATTTTTGTAAAGGGAAAAATGGTAATTTTGGAAAAGTTGGGGGACCAAATTGGAAATTTAGGAAATTAAACCCCTTTTTGTGAAATGGAATAAGTTGAGGTCCTATGATAAATTTTAGAAGTTTTGGGACTCAATTTGAGGAAAAATCGACATTTGGGACTTAAAGTTAAAGAGAAATAACTTTAGGGACCTAATTGCAAATAAATGAAAGTTTGACTTTCTCATTCATTTGGAATGAATGAAGGCGATTAGGCCAAAGGATAATGAACCAAGATGTTCATATCGTGTAGGAACACGAAGTAACGGGAATGCCAGCAAGGACAAGCTCGCGTGAATACCAAGTATCGGTCTAATGGAATTCACGACATTAACGGGTGAGTGGGTTTACTAACATCATACCCGGTTGGGATGATGAGCACAACTTTAAGATAAAAACCACTTACCGGTTGTGAGTGGAAATTTTATATCATACCCGGTAGGGAATGATAAGTACCTTGGTGTAAAAACCCACTATTTAGTGGTATTTTAATCATCACCACTTAGAGAAAGTGATATGAAAATTATGCGAAAAAACTACTTACCGGTTGTAAGTAGATCATTCCCGGTTGGTATGATGAGACTTCCTCGAAGGAAGTTGAAAACCCGTTCATCAGTTATGAGTGGAGATGTCCTTATACCGGTTGGTATAATGGATAGTGAAAACCTATTTTGTCGGAAGTGTTCTCCCTTGATCGTGTGCCAATGCTTAAACTATTTGGGAGACCTTCTTGACGGGAGCTCGAATAGCTCTTATAGGCCGGGGGCCTCGATTTTGGAACTTACGGGCTAGAATGCCCAGGTTTTTTAAAATCTCGTATAGTGGGCCCAAGGCCAGTTGGCACAAGCAGGAGCTCATAAACGAACATGATATATGTGCCATAAAACTTAATAAGTGAATTGTTTGGCCATGGTACCAAGATAGGACCGACATGCTCAGTCAACTAGCGACAGTGCGACATGACAGGTCGACGGACTAGTCAAGACAAACAACTGCGGGTTGAGTTGAGAGTCGGGGCCGTTGGACTAGTGGCACCACATATTACATGGCTTGATAAGAAAATATTGTTTATGCATGCACTATGAGTACGTGATCATCAAGACGCCCATGAGGGTTAGTGATGTGTCCTAAGGGCCCTGGACGACCTGGTGAGTATAAGGGCAGATCGTCGTTCCAAGTATCTGTGTGAAATTTTGAGTAGCACTAAGCGCATGAGACCGAGGTGGGGACGGGATGAGGTCTCTATCCTCATAAGGACACGAAGAAGTGATTTTCGGGATTGTGGGTCGGATGTTGCATACATCCACTCATTCCTAGGGTAGAAGTGGTCGTACTTCTATTCGGGTGGCAGGAAAAGTTGCTCCGAAGCCACTGGCGGGTTCAATAGTGATACTGACTTGCGAATGTGTGTAACCTTCATGATGAAGGATGTGTGTTGGGTGATGACACAACGGTAACTAAGAAATAATGAAAAAACCCAAATTTTTAAATGAAGGGATTTTTGAAAAGAAAGGAGTCTGGCACACTCCATATAAATATTTTTCTTAAAAGTTAAAAGTAGACTTTTAAAAACCCATTCACTGAGTAGTCGCACTCACCCCCTCCCTTATATCCCTTTCAAGAAATCCCGTAAAGCCTACCCTGAAAGAAAATCAACTAAGATGCCTGTAAGACAGGTATCTAAAGTTTAAAATTTCATGCAGTTTTGATTATGCTATTCTAGGAATTGGTGCAGGTTTAAAGGACGCCTTACTCTTTACGAATTATAATAAGGGGGAACCCTTTAATAAATTGGGAGAGTGGAGGGTTGTTCTCGGGGATCCGACCAAACTGGGTCAGGGCGTGACAAATGTGATGACTCCAAAGGATGTCCGAGCCTATAGGGATATTATAAACCTCATTTCTTTGACATGAAGAACTAAACTGGGGGCAAACCCCAAATACTTTCGACAGAAGACTAGGTGTCTATTGGGACCAAAAAGAAGTAAAATGAAGGTTTAAGATGAAGATTTCGACATCCCAAGTGGTCAATAAATCACAAGAGTCATGAAGGAGAAGCATGAAGTGGATAGGATGTGAAAACTGGACCAATTCAAGGTGAACTGGAGTGAATTGGGTTGAACCCTGAAGAACCGGTTCAAAGTTGCATTTTTCTAGGTGGCTTGAAAATGTCAAATTAGAAAATTGAGGCCACAATTAGATAGAGAATGAATTTACATGAATTTAGAAAGTTTTAATTTTTAGAAATCCGATCAAATCGGGCCTAAATCGACCATTTTACGATTTCGGATCACCAGACCCGGTCGGACCGGACCGGACCGGTCAACTGTCCAATCGGTCAATGGACCGTTTCTAACTTAGCGCCCAATCAGTAGGTGCGACCAATCAGTACGCGACATGTGGCGAGGCATGCCCAGTCAGTTGCTCAGTCAGTGCCTGAAAGCGTTGGCCAATCAGAGTGTGACATGTATCCCCGATCAACGGTCATAGGAGAAAAATCCTCTTGTACAATGATCGACCAATAGGAGAGTGACATGTGTCCCGGTCAATGGTAAATATTGAAAAAAGCGCAATCAGCATAGGTCGACCAATGGGGAGCTAACACGTGGCCAATGTGCCACATCAGTGTCCTACTGGGATGTTTGGGAACGACTGACCAATCAGAGGTTGACACGTGGCAATGTCACATCGAATGACCTCGACCAATCAGAGGCTGACACGTGGCACTATCATTATGCGTCAAGAGGGAAATCTAACGTATTTAAAATAGCTAATCAGAGAGCATCAAGTATCACGGTCAATGGTCAACTGGGACCAGTCGGTATCCACGTTGGAAGGAGCGGCCAATGGGAGGATGCCACATGTTTGGTTAGCCAGTTGAAGGCTGACTAGGCTACTGATGGAGATGCTACGTCAGCAAAACCAACCAATCATGACTTGCCACGTTGCAACCCGACACGTGCGAAGCTCGCACGCATGCCACAATGTCATCTTCCTCATATGACTGACAGAGAGAAGAGGATAAGGAGGAGGGAGGAAGTTTCCGGCGACTCAGAAAAAGCTTTGATCTGGTCGCTAACGAGTGAGGTGGAGGCTGAGTCTTATGCCAGCAGGTAGCTCCAACTGTTGCCAAGCTCCCTATATAAAGAGCACCCCTCTCCTCGCATTCCCCATCCCACCAGCCATCGAAGAACTTAAAGAGATCCATTTTTCGTCGAGACACATAGCAAAGCTCTGACAAGGGCCCTTTTTCCAGTCTCAGAAGGTGCATTTGGGATCTATGGAACTAGGAAGAAGACCCCTACCTCACCCTCACCTCCTTTTGGACCAAGGATCATCGGAGAAGCGTCGGGGAGTTGGTACAGTACCGTCACCCTAACGACCCCGAAATTAACTCCCAATTGAGGTCCATTTGGCCAATTTGATGAAATTGGGGACCAATTGGAAAATTTTGAAAGTTTAAGGACCAAATGGAAATTTTAAAAAAATTGAGGGTCAATTGGTAATTTTGGAAAAGTGAAAGACCCTTGAGGAATAGTTGGAAAGCCTAGGAACCTAATTGAAAATTTTGAACGTTCGAGAGGCCTTCATGCCGAAACTTCCCTCATGAACATGTTCGAACCTTGTAGGGACATATTGAACTGAAATGTGTGCGAGAAGACAATCACAGGATTGAAGGTCCCGCTAGGACAAACTAGCCTCATTTATCGGGTGAGTGGGTTTAGCATCACGCCCAGTTGGGTTGATGATTACAACATTTTCGAATTTAAAAAGGGTTTTCCAAGACTGCCCTTGTCACGCCCCGATCCGGTTTGGTCGGATCCACTTGAACAACCCACTGCTCTCCTGGTTCAAGAGGAGTTTCCCCCTTCTTTAACTCAAGAGAAGCTAGGCGTACTTTCAACCTTGTTTCCTGGAATGACATATATCAAATAAAATTTAAGTTTAAGAGAATTTAAGCATACCTGATAGAGGGTAAGGCTTGGTGTTATCCCTAGTCATTTTCTCTATTTCCTGAAAAGGGATAAAAAAGGGGGTGAGTTTCTACAAATTAGTGAATGGGTATTTTCAAAAAAATGATGTTTCGATAAAAATAGTTTTCAAGTTAGAGTGTGCCAGACTCCTTAACTCCTTTAAATTTTCTCATCTTCAAATCTCAGTTTTCAAAATCCTTTCTCATCACAACAGTGTGTTTATCAACCAACACATGCCCTTCATCATGAAGGAACACACAATCGCAGGCCAGCCTGTCCACTGAATCCACTTGTGGCGTCAGAGCGACTTTACAAGCCACCTAGATAGAAGCTTGTCCACTTCTACCTTGAGAATGAGTGGATGTTCGTGACATCTGACCCTCAATCCCGTAACAAAACTCCGTTTTTGTATGAGGACAGGGACCTCATTCTGTCCCCACCCTAGTCTCATGTGCTTGAAGCTACGTCGAGCTTCACAAGACTTTTGGTACAACTAACTGCCCTTATATCCATCAGGTCGTCTAGATCCCTAGGACGCATCACTACCCCTCTTGGGCGTCTTGAAGGTCCCGTAACACAATGCATGCACAAATCAACAGTTTTTCACATAAGCCATATAATCTGTGGTGCCACTAGTCCAACAGCCCCGACCTTCAACTCGACCTGCTGCTGTTTATCTTGACTAGTCTGAAGACCTGTCATGTTGCACTACCGCTAGTCCATTGAGTAGGTCGATCCTGTCTTGGTACCATGGCCAAACAACTCATTTACTTAAAGTTTTCATGACTTAATAATCATGTTTGTTTACAAGCTCCTACTTGTGACAACTCGCCTAGGGCCCGTTGTTCGAGATTTTCAAAATCGAGCATATTAGCCCCCAAGTTCCAAAACCGAGGCCTCCGGCCTATATGAGCTATTCAAACTCCCGTTAAGAAGGTCTCCCAAAAATTTTAAGCAGTGGCACATAGTTAGGGGAGAGCACTTTCGACAAAATAAACCTTTCATTTGTCTTTCATACCAACTGGGTATGAAGACGTCTCCGCTTATAACCGATAAACAGGTTTTCCACTTCCTTCTTATAAGTCTCATCATACCAATCGTGTACGATCTACTTACAACTGATAAGTAGTTTTTTCGCATGATTTTCACATCACTGCTCTTAGGTCTGATGTTTAAAATAACACTTAGTAGTGGGTTTTTATTTCTAAATTGCTTATCATCCCAACCAGGTATGATATAAAAATTTCACTCACCCGATTGTGTAGTGTATTTCCTCTAAATTAGCTTTCGTCCCTTGCAAGCTTTAATTCAGTTGGCATTTATAATATCTCATATTCTTACATGGTATGAACATCTTTGTTCATTATCATTCGGCTTGATAGCCTTCATTCATTATAAATGGCTAAAAATATATAACTTTTCAAATATTTGCAATTTGTTCCCTACATTTCTTTTTCTTTTACTTTAGGCCCCAAATACCAATTTTTCCCCAAATTGAGTCTGGAAACTTTAAAATTCACCTTGGGACCTCAATTTATTAAATTTCACAAAAAGGGATTCAAGTTTTCCAAATTCCCTATTTGGTCCCCAATTTTTCCAAAATTACCATTTTGCCCTTTATTTACAAAAATGGTAAATTTTACTCCAAAAATTCTAAAATTTGCTCGGTTGGTCCTCTAACACTCTTATCATGCCCAATTGGCCCTCAATTTTATAAAATTGCATTTTAGTCCCTCAAATTTTCCATGAATTTCAACTTTATAGCACAACTGAATTTGATTTCATCAAATTAACCGATCAAACAAGTTTAATTGTTGAAATTGAAGTTAAATTGGAGTTCCTACATCTTCATACAATTCAATTGCACTTTGAATCACAAGTTTTGACGTTGAAACAAGCTCAAATGGAGCTTCATCGAAAAATAGAACGTAGAGAGAGAAAGCTTCAAATGTACTCCTATGTTTTCTCCTAGGATCAAGAATTGCATCAATTGATGTCGAATTGGGTGAGAATTTTTTCATCAAAATTCTTTTGGTTCTCTCTCTAGTACTAGTCGGAAATTTCAGAGGGGAGCCGAATTGGCTTACCTTTTAGTTCTAATTCAACCATAGGAGGGTTGAGGAGGTGTTGGGAGAGCTTGGTTTGGCTTGAGGAGGGCTCGAATTATCTGATTATAGCTCGATAGAAATTGGGCAGCTTCGGTCCACCGGAGCTACTTCACTGTTCGATCACACTAACGCTTCTCTGGTGACCCTCGGAGTGAATGAAGACTACCACCATGTAGTTGATTCTCCCTAGTTGTAAGGAACCCGGCCACACCTTCTTTCGCTCAGAAAAGACCCTATATCAGAGCTCTGGTTCGAGCTTCACCGGAAAATTGAGTTGCTGAGAGAGAGTGAGGATTTCAGGTATGGAGAGGATGAATGGAGATGGGCTCTTTATATTGGGAGCTCGGGGACTCGTCGGTCATCCGTTTGGCACCTTTATGATAGTCATTGATGGCCTAAAACATATTAAATGGAAACATTTCCTATTTGTTGGTGCTGCTTCGATTTTCCAGTGAATGAACAATGCTATCATCTGAAGGAAGAAGACGACACTGTTTCGAACCGGGTTTAAAACTTAAACCGGCCGGTTCAAGCCCGATTCAACTAAGTTTTTCAAGATTAAAAATTTCTAAATTCATCTAAATTCATTATCTATCAAATGATGGCCTCAATTTTCAAATTGAAAATTTCTAAGCTACCTAGAAAAATGAATTTAGTATCTAGATCAATAGTGGTTCAAACTGGTCCTAATCGGTTCAATCTGGTTCGGATCCGGTTCACCTGAACTGGTTTGTTTTTCATCCCCCATTCATCCTAAAGTCCTTTCTCGTGACTTATTTAACCCCTTTAGGTCAATTGAGATCCATAAATTTCCCGGTTTGCCCTCTCTCTATTGGTTCCGGTTCATAAACCGGTCCAATCCGGTTCGGATTCGGTTTGCCCAAACCAGTCTAGTTTTTCTCTCCCAATTTGTCCTAAGGTTCTTTCCCAAGGTTTATGAACCCTTGTTGGTCACTTGGGAGTTGTAAATTTTCCAATTTGACCATTCTCCGATAATCGAGTTTATGAACTGGTTCAGTTTTTTCACTTGGTTTGACTGGTTCATTTTCGGTTTTACTTAACTCCAAAGAGTGGGCTTTACATCCCTCCCCTGACTGATTGAACAAACTTAGAACGTTTGGAAGGTTGTCGTGATATTGCATGGGACATGAAAAGGTTTAATGATGCTATTCAAATGTGACCAAGGCCAATGGGCACAGACATAGACCTGTAGACAAGATGAGGTGAATGTTCTTGAACAAAACAAACTCTCACCAGAATCAGTGAATTGTGTAAACCCCATCCCTTTATGGTTAAGAAAATTGGGAAAAGAACCGATCATTTGAAAAGAGAAAACCGAGTTGGTTCACAAATCATAATCGATAAGAAAAGGGTAAATTGGGAAATTGACAAATCCCAAGTGACTTAAATAGTCATAAAAAGAATGGAAAAGAACCTTGGGACAATTGGGAAGGGAAAACCAGACCGGTTCAAGGTGAACCAGACTGAACCAGATTGAACTGATTTCTAAATTCATTTTTCTAGGTGGCTTAAAATATTCAAATTGGAGAATTGAAGCACCATTAGAAAGAGAATGAATTTAGAAATTTTCAATTTTGAGAAAATCGGTCGAATCGTGTTTGTACCGATTGATTTATGCAATGAACCGGTCAGACCGGTCCGGTCTTGTTTGGATCAGTGTCGTCTTCTTCCTTCAAATGACATCACTATTCATTCAATGTAGAAACAGATGATCCCGACAAGAGAAAAACAGCTCCGATCAGGCCGTTTCAAGGTGAGGATAAGCTTGACCAAAATAGAAAATGATTGGGTAGAGGGTCCCCTAGTCCCTATATAAAGAGCTCCTTTCCATTCATCCTCAACACACCTGAAATCTCCATTCTCTCTCAACTACTCCATTTTTTGGTGAAGCTCAAACTAGAGCTCCGACTTCGGCAGTTTTCTTAGCCTTAGAAGGCAAGGTTGAGTCCTACACACTCCGAGGGAAGTCAACTACCTGACAACAACCTCCTTTTGACCCGAGGACTACCAGAGAAGCGCCGATGGAATCAAACAATGAAGTAGCTCTGACGGATTGAAGCTGCCCTATTTCGGTCGAGCTAAAATTGGCTAAGTTCAGCCCTCCCCTGGCCAAACCAAGCCTCCCCAATACCTCTACAACCCTCATACAACCCTCATACAACCTCAACTGAGTTGAAAGGTAAGCCAATTCAGCCCTCCTTAGTCAATGCAAATAGGAGTTAGATAGAGTAAGTGTGAAACTTCACTGATAGAATTCTCCCTCAATTCGATGTTAATTGTAGCGATTCTTAATCCTAGGAGGAACCTCAGGACAAGATATACCTACCTAGATAGAGAGCTCAGACTGCCATACCTCCGACGGTAAGCTTTTGAAACTTTATCTCTCTACGCACAATTTTCTAGTGAAGCTTCGTTTGAGCTCAATTCTGACCCAAATGGTGCAGTTCAAAGTTCAATTGATTCATATGGAAGTGTAGGAACTGATCCATACCTTCAATTTGAGCAAATAACCCCAATTGAATGGCCAATTTGAAGAAATCAAATTTGGTCAGTTTGAAGGGGAGAAATTGGGGAAAACTTTTGGGGAAAATTGGGAATTTCGTAAAATTGAGGGACCTCTTTGCAATTTCCCAAAATTGAAGGCCAATTGGCCACGAGAAAGATGTTGATGGACCAATTGGTCAATTTTTGGAATAATTGGGGCCAAATTGCCATTTTTGGAAAGTAGGGCAAAATGGTAATTTTTGAAAAGTTAGGGACCAAAGTGGAAATTTGGAAAACTTGAGCCTCTAATACAATTTTGAGTAAAGGAGAACTTAAAAAGAAATTTGGGAAATCTTGGGGCTCAAATTGGGAAAAATTGGCATTAGGGACCTAAAGTTAAGAAAAATGAACTTTAGGGATCTAAGTGCAAATTATCAATAAATTATTTGCCTAGGCTTTTAAGCCAAAACAAAAGTGATAAGGCTATCGCAAATTTTGTAGGGACAAGTGTGACCGGAGCGCAAGCAAGAGCAAGCTTGTGTAAACTTGGAAAAATGATCAAGGACGAACATGTCATGGTTATTGGGTGAGTGGGCTTATTTATATCATACTCGATTGGTAAAAAAACTTAAATTGAGAAAGCCATGAAAACTCTAATGAAACTGATGTGTGATTTCGCCATGGTACCAAATCAGGACCGACAGTACTTGATGGACTAGCGGTAGTGCGTTAGGGCTAGGTCGACGGACCGGCCTAGACAAACGGCTGCAGGTCGAGTTGAGGGTTTGTGTAAACCCCGTCCTTTGAAGTTAAGGAAAATCGGGAAAGAACCGGTCAACCCAAGAGAGAAAATCAAACTGGTTCACAAGCCCCAACTGTTAGAGAAAGGGAAAATTGGAAAATTTATACATCAGAGTGACCCAAAAAGTCGTAAAAACCATGGAAAGGGACTTTAGACAATTTGGGAGAGAAAACCAAACTGGTTCAGGTGAAACAGATCTAAACATGATTGAATCGGTTTGGACTGATTTGATCCATCATTGAACCAAATGTTAAATTTATTTTTTCTAGGTGGCTTAAAATATTCAAATTGGAGAATTGAAGCCACCATTGGATAGATAATGAATTTAGAAAATTTTAATTTTGAAAAACTCATTCAAATCGGGCCTAAACTGGCCGGTTTAAGCATTGAACCCAATTCAGATTGGTCCGGTCCAGTTCAGAATAATGATGTCTTCTTCCTCCAAACAACGACACTATTCACTTTCCAGAAAAATGAACAGCACCAGCGGAAGGGAAATGTTTCTGTTCAGGACATTTTAGGCCATTAAGGTGCTAAATGGACGACTAACGAGTCACCGAGCTCGCTATATAAAGAGATCACCTCTATTCATCATCCTCACACCTAAAAACTCCACTCTCTCTCAACTACTCATTTTTTCGATGAAGCTCGAACCAAAGCTCTGACATAGGGGTTTTTCTAAGCTAAAGAAGGCAAGGTCGAGTTCTTAGACTCGAGGAGAAGTCAGCTACTCGACGGTGGTCACCATTTGATATGAGAATTGTCGTTGAAGCACCGTCGTAATCAAACATTGAAGTAGCTCAGGCAGATTGAAGTAGCCCTATTTTGGCCGAGCTAAAAACGGCCAAATTGAGCCCTCCTTAGGCCAAACCAAGCTCTCCCAACACTCCCATAGCCCTCACATGAACGAATTAGAGTTGAAAGGTAAGCCAATTCAACTCCCCTCTATAATTTTCGATCAGCGTTAGAGAGAGAAACGGTGAAACTTCACTGACCAAATTCTCACTCAATTCGACATGAATTGTTACAATTATTGATCCTAGGAGGAACCTTAGGATGAGAACTATCTACTACGATCAAAAGCTCGGATCGCCACACCTCTGATGGTAAGCTTTCGAAGCTTTCTCTCTCTACGCATAGTTTTCCGGTGAAGCTCCGTTTGAGCTCATTTCATCCTCAATTCATGCGATTCAAAGCTCAATTGAATGGTATGGATGTGTTGGAACTCAATTATACCTTCCATTTCAACAATTAACTTTGATTGAATGGTCAATTTGATGAAATCAAATTTGACCATTTTGAAAAGGGGAAATCAGGGAAAAGTTTTGGGGGAAATTAGGGATTTTGTAAAATTGAGGGACCAAAGTGCAATTTCAAAAAATTGAGGGCCAATTGGCCAAAAAAGATGTTGGAGGACCAATTGGTTAATTTTTGAAAATAATTAGGGTCAAATTGCCATTTTTGTAAAGTAGGGGCAAAATGGTAATTTTTTGAAAAGTTGGGGACCAAATTGGAAATTTGGAAAACTTGAACCCCTTTAACGATTTTGAGTAAATTAAGGACCCAAAGTGAATTTGTAGAAGTTTCAGGACTCAATTTGGGGGAAAAGCTAGAATTAGGGACCTAAAGTTAAGGAAAAAGAACTTTAGGGATTTAAATGCAATTAACTAAAAAGGAGGAATGAAGGCTATCATGCCAAATGTTAATAAATAAGAATGTCCTAAATCGTGTAGGAACACGAAGGACTAGAACATCAACAAGGATAAGCTTGCGTGGAGGCAAAAAGCCGACTAAGAAGGAATACACTGCGAATATCGGGTGAGTGGGTTATTTCACATCATACCCGGTTAGGATGATGAGCACCTTAGGAATGAAAAACCACTATTATGTGGAATTTTAACATCATACCTAGTGGGAATGATGTGAGAACTATGTGGAAAAACTACTTATCATTTGTAAGTAGATCATACCCGTTTGGTATGATAGACTTTCTGGAAGGAAGTAGAAAACCCGCTTACCTGTTGTAAGCGGAGATGTCATCACACTCGGTTGGTGTGATGGATGGAAAAAAAATATTTTGTTAGAAGTGTTCTCCCCTGACTATGTGTCAATGCTTAAAACTTTTGGGAGACCTTCTTGACGAGTGTCGAATAGCTCAGATAGGCCAGAGACCTCGGTGTTGGAACTTGGGGGCTAAATGCCCGATTTTGAAAAATCATGTACTGTGGGCCCAAGGCCAGATGGCACGAGCATGAACTCATAAACAAACATGATGATAAGCCTTGAAAATTCTTAATGAATGATTTATGTGATTTGGCCATGGTACCAAGACAGGACCGACATACTCGATGGACTAGCGGCAGTGCGATAGGATAGATCGACGGACCGGTGTAGACAAACAGCTGCAGGTCGAGTTGAGGATTAGGGCCGTTGGAGAGTCGGCACCAAAGATAAATGGCGTTGTGAAAAACTTTTTTTGTGCATGCACTTGAGGTTCGAGACCATCAAGATGCCCAAGAGGGGTAGTAATGCGTCCTAGGGGCTACTAGACGACATGGTGGAGATAAGGGTAGTTTGTCGTGCTAGTAGTCAGGGAAGCTCGACGTAGCTTCATGTGCATGAGACCGGGGTGGGGTCGGGATGAGATCTCTATCCTCATACAAACACAGAGTTGATTTTGGGTTTGAGGGTTGGATGTCGCTAACATCCATTCATACATAGGGTAGAAGTGGATGAGCTTCTATGTAGGTGGCCGGTTAAATCGCTCCGACGCCACAAGTGGGTGCAGTGGATGAGCTGTCCTGCGAATGTGTGATCTGTTCATGATGAAGGGCTTGTGTTGTTTGTTAAACACACCTACTGTGGATAATTAGGAAGAGTGTTTGAAAACCGAAATTGAGGAAGGAATGATCTTTAATAACATAAGAAGTGTGGCACACTCCAATTAAAAACTATTTTATAAAAATTCATTTCCAAATACCCATTCATTGAGTTGTAGAAACTCACCCCTCTTTTCTATCTGTTTTCAGGAGTAGATAAAATGACTAAGGAAAACACAAGGATCTACCTCTTGTCAGGTATGCTTAAAAGTATTTTCTTTTTAAGTTTGCATTTTTGTTAATATATGTTATTCCAGGGAACAAGGTTGAATTTTTGCCTGGCTCCTCTTGAACCAAGGGAGCGATGGGTTGATCACGGGGATCCAACCAAACCAGGTTGGGGCATGACAACTTGAGTTGTATTAGAGCTAAGTTTCCTTAAAAAATTATCAATACTATGCCCTAACACTAATCAAATCTAAACTACAGTGTAGAAAGGAGAGTCCCTAGAAATTTTGCAGTGAAATTCAATCCTCCACACTTGACCTTGAAAAAGACGCCTACCTCTAGGGAGGCAACCGTTCAACAATTCCTGAAGGGTGAGAAGAGAGTGCCCAAGGATATGGTTGAGGATTATTAGAAACATGTGGGAGCCCTACTAGAACTAGAGGGCATTACATATCCTCCTCCAAGACAAGAGGAACCTATTCCTTCCTTAAGGAGCCCAACACCTCCTCGAGTCCCACAACAATCAAAGAGGAATCCCACTAAGAAAGAGGCATGTGGTATTGGGATGCCTATGTCACCTTCATGAAAGTCCACCAAGTACCTCCACATACTTAGTCCAGCTTCAATCATTCTCAATGGATGAAGTGGACATATGAGTGTGAGGCTGAGGTGTTAAGACAGTACAGACTAGATGCCATACGTAAAGTTCGTCCCATAAGGGAATACAGATGGACTTCAACTAGTTCATCGGAGCCATCAGACCATGAATCTCACAATCATTCCAAGGCTAACTCCCGACCTATGACCCCAAGGGACTAGGGAATAGAAAATCTCTGTAATAAGCCAAGTGTGGCGTGGAACTATTTCCTAAGTGAATGAAAATCTGATTTTTTCTTGAATAAAATTTTAATCTCCTTGATAAATGCAACTAATAGAAATAGGAGTATGCTAATAAGGATCATAGTAACAGGTAGAGAAGAGATCACCTAAGGAAGGAAAACTAAGACTTGGAAAGCAATTCTAGAAGAGTCTACCTAGAGTTCACCAAGAAAGAAATATCCTAAGGAAAGGAAGAAGAAGTCCAGTGCAAGGGAAGTTAGCATCAAAAGGTATAGGACTAGTGGAAGTCTAAGGAGTTAAGAAAAGCTCTATGGATAAAAGTAAGAAAATCAAGAAGGAATTGGACTATTCCAAGGGAAATCAATGGAATGGAAGTTGACTAGGAGGAAAGTAAAGAAGATATAGGAGCACATAAGATGTTAAGTCAATAAGGGATAAGACAAGGAGGAAGGAAAGAGGAAAGGAGTATGGTAGGAAGAAAGCCTGAGGGATAATACAAGTACCCTTAAAAAGGAATTTTTGATAGGTAGGACACAAGTTATGAAAAACTCAACAACAATCAAGAGCTTCTCAAAGGAAGGTTTTGGAGGGCAAGGAGGAACCAATAGCGAATAACCATACTAATGATAGAATGGTGTAAGAAGAGAATATGGGTAAAACTTTCAGGATAACGTTAAGAGGGTGGAACATTAAACTCCCAAGATTGAAGTCCATAGAAAACGGATAGGATGGGAAGTGGGACCATGGAAGGAAAAGCCCCAAGATAAATAACCGATAGATAAACCATCAAAAGTTAGAACTGAAATAAGGTCCTCATTAAAAGGCATTGATGGTTAAGGACGTACATGGATGGCTAGGTGTGACCTGCTATAGAAAAGCAGAAAAAGCCAAATAGGGATTTCAGACGGACTTAGTTTAAAGAAATAACTAATAACAACAGAATAAACAGGAGAAATAAACGATGTCCTAAGAGGGATCGAGAAGTGGGAAGGACTACACCCTAAAAAGGGAAATTAAGGAATAAGAAGACTTAAGAGACAACGACCTCAAGATCACATGACAGGGAGAATGATAAGATCGAGGTAATTAACGAACCGACCCTCGGGAGTATCATAAATTTAAACTCTAGTAAAGAAGGGAGGGATGGAAAGGCCAAACATTTGGTAAATAAAGATGAAGGAAATCCTTAAAGTGATCAATGACCAAGACCGGATTAACAACTAAACACAAGCTAGGAGAAGGTTAAGTAAGCCTCTCGCAAGATGATCATGAGATCTTGAAATAAGGAAGATGTAAATCCCATCTAAAAGAAATAGATGGATACATGAAAGAAAGGAGAATGAAGATGAGGTATATGTAAGTTCTCAAGAGTAATGTAAGTAGGAAAGGATGGCATCATGAAATACCATTTAAGGCTAGACATTCTAAATGGAAAAACTAGAAGAGAACCCCGAGAGAAAAGAGTATAAAATACCAAGGAAGGAAACCTAGGAAGGACGTCCTAATTATGAGGTGATGGAACCATTAGAAGTAGAGACTAGATAAACTCATCCAAGATATTCTAGTTAAGATGGGAAGATCAAGTACAAATGAAAGGTATTCAAAAGAATCCAAGGGGTAAGTTAAGTTCAAGTAATGTGTAAGTAGGAAAATACATCAAAGGATGTCGTGCGAGTAAGAAGGGGGTGGACTGCCCATAAAAGAGGAAATAGAGGAAAGCACACCTAAGAAACCGTGGAAAAGTAAACCCTCCAGTTAAGAAGTGATTAAAAAAATGATCACTGACATCATGATTTGGTGGTGGTCAATTCTCAATTGATGGAGCCTAAAGAGAGGACGACTAGACATAGTGTGGAGTATATGAAATAAGACCGAGAATCAGGAGTGTCCCAAGTAACGAATAAGGGATGAAACCAAAATTTCAGTTATAAGAAGGATTTAAACGAGCAAATACCCCAATATAGAAAAGAACATGAAGAAGGAAAGGAAAGAAACCTTCAAGGAATGATAAGAATGTGAGAATGTAGTCCATAAGGTGAAAGTCTCTACTGTGAGGGACATAGTAGAGAACAAAATCGAAATAAGGGAGCTTTCCCAAATAAGTAATTGACACTTAAGACCAAAGGAGATTAACTCGGAATAAGAATTGTGAAGTGAACATGAGAGAATAAGAGTGGACTAAGAGAAACGAAAGTTCTTGAGAAAAGGACACCACTGAAATCGAGGAAGGACATAAGAAGGGTTAAAACTGGATAAAAGAAGTTAACATTGAAAACTGATGAAAGCGAGTAGGTAGCACTTGATAGGATACTGGGCTAAGGGTTTTAACAATAAAGGAAGTGACTACACACTGGAATGATTGGGCATCTTGGAACTCCCAATCCAGAGTAAAGAATCTCAAGGAAAGAATTTTGCTTTAAGTAAAGAAAGATGTTAATCTAATGATATGCCCTTAAACTTTCAAGTAAGGTATGCTTAGCTAGGATAAGCTTCATGAAATGAGTAGCAATGGAAAGGAAAAGAAGTTTTTTTAAAGTGCGTGTTATAAAGGGGCTAAGTGAAAATAACCGAAATGGTTAGATGTCAATAAACTTCAAGTTGACAGCAAGGAAAGTTATTCCTAGTGCAAAGGATGTTGCAAAGGATACTTAGTTTTTCGATGAAGCTCAAACTAGAGCTCCAACATAGGGGTTTTTCTGAGCCAAAGAAGGCGAGGTCGGTTTCCTTAGACTTGGGGAGAAGTTAGCTATCCGAAGGTGGTCACCATTCAATCCAAGGATAGCCGGAGAAGCTCCGGCCTAAACAAACAATGAAGAAGCTCCGGCGGACCAAAGCTGTCCTATTTCGACCGAGCTGAAAATGGACAAATTGAGCCCTCCTCATGCAAAACCAAGCTCTCTAAACACTCCCATAACCCTCACACAACCGAATTAGAGCTAAAAGGTAATCCAATTCGACTCCCCTCTGTAATTTTCTATCATCGTTAGAGAGAGAAATAATAAAATTTCACTGACCTAATTCTCACTCAATTTGACATAAATTGTTGGAATTCTTGATCCCTGGAGGAACCTCAGGATGAGAGCTATCTACCGCGATTAAAAGCTCGGACAGCCGCACCTCCGACGATAATCTTTCGAAACTTTCTCTCTATAAACACAGTTTTCCGGTGAAGTTTCGTTTGAGCTCGTTTTGGCCTCAATTCATGCGATTCAAAGCTCAATTGAATTGCATGGGTGTGTAAGAACTCAATTATACCTTCAATTGCAACAATTAACCTCGATTGAATGGTTAATTTGATGAAATTGGGGAAAATTTTGGGAGAAATTGGAGATTTCGTAAAATTGAGGGACCAAAGTGCAATTTCCCAAAATTGAGTGCCAATTGGCCATGAAAAAGATGTCGGAGGACCAATTGGTTAATTTTTGAAAATAATTGGGGTCAAATTGGCATTTTGTTATAGTAGGGGGCAAAATAGTAATTTTTGAAAAGTTGGGGAGCAAATTGAAAATTTGTAAAACTTGAACCCCTTTATATATTTTGAGTAAATTGATGAACCAAGTGAATTTTTAGTAGTTTCAGGACTCAATTTGAGGAAAATTTAGCATAATGGACCTAAAGTCAAGGAAAAAGAACTTTAGGGACCTAAATGCAATTAACTAAAAAGTTTGGGCATTTTTGTTCATACGTGAGTAATGAAGGCTATCATGCCAAATTTTAATAAATAAGGACGTCCCAAATTGTGTAGGAACATGAAGGACCAGAATGCTAGCAAGGATAAGTTAGCGTAGAGGTAAAAAGCCGACTAAGAAGGAATACACTGCGAATATCGGGTTAGTGGGTTATTTCACATCTTACCCGGTTGGGATGATGAGCACCTCGGAAATGAAAAACTACTATTATGTGGAATTTTAACATTACACCTAGTGGGAGTGATGTGAGAACTACGCGGAAAAACTAATTACCGATTGTAGGTAGATAATACCCGTTTGGTCTGATGGACTTCTTGGAAGGAAGTAGAAAACCCGCTTACCGATTGTTAGAAGAGATGTCATCACACTCGGTCTCCCATGAGTATGTGCCAATGCTTAAAACTTTTGGGAGAACTTCTTGATAAGAGCTGGAATAGCTTAAATAGGCTAGAGGCCTCAATTTTGGAACTTGGGGGCTAAATGCCCGGTTTTGGAAAATCACATACTATGGGCCTAAGGGCAGTTGGCACAAGGAGGAGCTCGTAAAAAACATGATGATAAGCCATGAAAATTCTTAATGAATGATTTATATGATTTTGCCATGGCACCAAGACATAACCGACATACTCGATGGTCTGGCGGCAGTGCGACAGGACCAAGTCGATGGACCGGTTTAGACAAACAGCTGCAGGTCGAGTTGAGGGTCGGAGCCATTTGACCAGTGGCACCAAAGATAAATAGCTTTATGGAAAACTTTTGTCTATGCATGCACTTGAAGTTCAGAACCATCAAGTCACCCAAGAGGGGTAGTGATGCATCCTAGGGCTACAAGACGACATGGTGGAGATAAGGGCAATTTGTCATAACAGTAGTTAGGGAAGCTCGACGTAGCTTTGTCCTCATATGGACACATAGTTGATTTCGGGTTTGAGGGTCGGATGTCATGAACATCCACTCATATCCATGGTAGAAGTGGACGAGCTTCTATCTAGGTGGACGGTAAAGTCGCTCCGATGCCACAAGTGGGTGTAGTGGACAGGCTGCCCTACAAATGTGTGATCCCTTCATGATGAAGGGCATGTATTGTTTGTTACAAACACCTACTGTGGATAATGAGGAAGAGTGTTTGAAAACCGAAATTGAGGATGAAATGATCCTAAAGGAAATTAGGAGTCTGGCACACTCCAACTAAAAACTATTTTATAAAAACTCATTTCGAAATACCCATTCACTTGGTTGTAGAAACTCACCCCTCTTTTCTATCCCTTTTAAGGAGTAGATAAAATGATTAGGAAAAACACCAAGACTTATCTCTTGTCAGGTATGCTTAAAAAGTATTTTCTTTTTAATCTTGCATTTTTATTGACATATGTTTTTCTAGGGAACAAAGTTGAAATTTCATGTGCCTCCTCTTGATTTAAGAAGGGGAGGGGGGACTCCTTTTGAACCAAGGGAGTAGCGGGTTGATCACGGGGATTTGATCAAACCGGGTTGGGGCATGACAGTCGGGGTCGTTGGACCAATGGTACCAAAGATAAATGGCTTTGTCAAAACTATTGTTTTGTGCATGCACTTGAGGTACAGGACCATCAAGATGCCCAAGAGGGGTAGTGATGCATTATAAGGGCTATTGGACGACATGGTGGAGATAAGGGCAGTTCGCCGTGCTAGCAGTCGAGAAAATCAAAATAGCTTCTTGTGCATGAGACCGGGGTCGGGTCATAATGAGGTTTCTGTCCTCATATGGACATAGAGTGATATTCGAGTCTGAGGGTCGGATGTTGCAAACATCCATTCAGAATCAGGGTAGAAGTGGACGAGCTTCTATCTTGGTGGCCGGTAAAGATGCTTCGAGCCACAAGTGGGTGTAGTGGACGCGCTGCACCTGTGAATGTGTGTATCTTTCCTGATGAAGGGTGTGTGTTATCTTCTAAACACACCTAATGTGGAAATGGAAAAAATGATTTTTGAGAACCGAAACTGGAGAAATGATCATTCCTAAAGGAAATGATAATATTGACACACTTTGAACATAGTTATTTCTGAAAACTCACACCTTAAACCCGCTCACTGAGTTATAGAACTCACCCCTCCTTTTTTACCCATTTCAGGTAACTAAGGGAAAACCTTTGCTAAAGACCTTACAAATTTTGGAATCAGACAGTTATGTCTATTTTAAATTACTTAGTTTTTTATAATGCTATTTTAGGAAAGATAGGTAGAAAAGACACCTTACTCCTCGTGGTTTAGAAAGGGGGGAAACCCTTGATAAACTGCAGAGTGATGGGTTGTTCATGAGGATCCGACCAACTAGATCGGGGCATGACAACTTGAGTGGTATCCGAGCTTGTTTCCCTGAATAAATTATCAAGACTATTTTACATAGTAACTAAGAGGAAATTTTAAAAATTTTAAGATGGCTCCCAAGAGAGGAACCATGAAAACTAGGGCTGACGTCACCAACACCACCCAAAACTTTATCCTCGTAAGAAGGCAACCCTTAAAGCTTTCTAATGTTCGAGGCATAATAAAAGTACCAAAGGACCAAATGGGGAAGTATCTAGTACCACCAAGGGGTATGGTGCTAGGATATGTTGGGGTCACAACCCCGAATACGAAGTGGAGCCAAGCATGAAGCCAAGAACGCCAACAAGGGGTGGGAAAATAATTATCAAGAAATCAGTAGCTCCCAATCTACTTTATGACCACCTTTTTGTAATAGGGCTATAACCCCAACATATTGTACTCCTCTATTAATGAAGTTCTCCAAATTCCTATAACTCTATCTCTCAAAGTGATATGTGATCTTGCTAGGAAGATGGCCCCAAGAAAAGTGACCAAACAAACCTACATTACCATAGAATCCTGGGAGAATCCCATCCCAGTTAAGGAAACTGAATTAGGGAATTAAGAAATCTAGGAGGACTCTTAGAATGATTCTTTGACAAATAAAACTCAACAAGAAAACTCTTAGGGTATTTAGACTCAGGGATGGCGAAGCACCGGACCACCAACAATCCCCTAGAAAGACCCCGCAATGCTCGAAGTAAAGGAGGAACCACACCGGTCCATGTAAGGAAATAACCTATTACAAGTATGGATGATGGGGACACTACGTTAAGAAGTGCCCAACCCTACTAAGGACAAGTACCAAGACAACTTGTTATAGGGAATATGACAGGTAATAAAAGACTATCCCACACCCTATGAACTGAGGGCAATACCTCCTAAGAACCACACCAACTACCGAAATCCAAAGTCATAGAAGACTGGAAGGACAGGAGACCAAAACCGTGGAGTGAGTTAAGCAAGCTATTCATAAAGATTTCAAGAAATAGCGAGGTAAAGGAAAGAAATTCAAACTTCTTCTTAAGAAGGACAACCAGAGAGGAATACCACAGGAATAAAGGTAAGGTATATGGGATATACACCTAAAACCCCTTAGAAAGGGAAAACGCGGAAAACATCCTCCGATAACTCTAGGGTAAGGACACGGTAGGAGTGAATAAGAGAAAAAGTGTGCTAGGAAAGGGAACTCTAGAGGGATGTATACGACCAAGTACCCCTCGTAGGGACCAATGATGGACGGTTGGACATAATGTGAAATGCTAGGAACTAACCCATAACCAGGAGCTCCTCAAAGGAAGGATAAGGAACAAAAGGGGAATTGGAGGATAGGGAAGGATTAAGGGTGAATAACCATACCGATGTCAAAATGGTGTAAGAAAGGAAAGAAGGAAAAGCCTTCAAGGAGAATTAAGGAGATTGAACTTGATAATCCCAGGACAGAAGTCCCTTATAAAAAGGATAAAGGTAGGAAGTGAGACCATAAGAAGGAAACTTCCAAGCTACAGAATCGACAGGTGGATCATAAGTGGATTAACTTGAAATAAGTAACCTAAAAAAGGGGCATAAGTGGTTAAGGATGTTTTGGAATGGTAAGTGTGACCTGCTTTGGAAAAAGCAGAGAAGCCAAATAGGAGTTTCAGACCAACATAGTAGAAGGAAGCAAATCATAATAACAAGATAGTCAAGGAGAATAAATGATGCCCTAAGAAGGACCGGAAAGTAGTAAAGACTACACCCTAAAAAGGGCAATATGATGGATATTAAGGACAAGAAGACTCGAGAGATAACTATCTCAAGATAATTAGACAAGGAGAATAGTAGGGACGAGGCAGTTAACGAACTAACCCTCGCGAAGGTCATAAATTTAAACATCTAGCAAAGAGGGGAGAGGTGGAAATGCCAAACATTTGGGGAATAAGGATGAAGGAAATCCTTAAAGAGATCAATGGCCAAGACCAGATTAATGACAAAATCCATGAGAAGGTTAAGTAAGCCTCTCACAGGATGAGGAGATGAACTTACAAATGAAGTGCATGTTGAGGTGAAAGAACCAAAGGAAGCATAATAGGAGGACCCAAGAAGTAAGTTAAACCCCAGGAACAGGTAAGTAGGAATATAGCATCAAAAGATCCTGTGACAAGTAAGAATGGGTAGACTACCCATAATAAGGAAATAAAGGAAAGAATGTCCAAGAAACCTTGGGGAAGTAAGCCCTCCAATTAAGAAGAGGTTAAGGGGAAAAACCACTAATATCAAGACTAGTTGTGGTCTACACTCGCTTAATGGAACATAAAGAGAGGACGGTTGAACCTAGTGTGGAGTACACAAAATAAGACCAATAATCGGGAGTTCTTGGATAGGAAATAAGGGATGAAAGAGAGATTTTAAGATAATGGAGGATTGAAAGTGGGCAAATGCCCCAATATAAAAAGGGTGTAAGGAGATGAAGAAAGGGAACTTTCAAGGAATGTTAAGAAGGTTGAGCATGTAGGTCCTAAGGTGAAAGTCTCTACTTTGAAGGACATAAGTAGAGAATGAAACCGTAAAAGGGAACTCCCTAAACAAACAATCGACATGTAGACCGAAAGGGATCAACTCGGAATAAAGAATCACGAAATGGTCACGAGCGAGTAAGAGTAGATTAAGGAAAGGGAAAGTCCTTGAAGTAAAGGACGCTACTAGAAATGAGGAAGGACATAAGAAGGGAAAAATCCTAGTGTGTCGATAAGGCATCGGGAAACTAAATGATTGGAATAAAAAAAAACCCAATAAGTCAGGAAAGGACGAGTGGGTAAGGAAAACTGACACATTTATGTAAGACATGATGTCAAAGGCATGAACGATGATTGGATAACAGTAAAGGTAGTTGAGAAATACTACCAGACAAAAGAGGGACGAAGTTATACGATTCCCCGAAAGGTGGGAAAGTTAAAAATAACCATCAAGGAAGTGTTCTAGAATTCTAATGGACGGAGATATGTTCTAGAACATGTCATGCTGAAAGGGACATATAAGCCCAATAGTCCTAGGGAAAAAGGGGTGACTCAAGTAAGGAAGAATCAGTTGGCTAAGCATGACAAGGTCAAACATAAAGATTAGACCAAAGTTATAATAAACAATGGATGGAGGAAGGGTCAAAATAGGACAAAAAAGGTGATAACACTAAAACCCGTGAAAACAAGTATGTAACACTCGAAGGAACACCGAGCTAAGGGTTTCAATGATCAAGAGAATAACTAGACACAAGAATGATTGGGCATTTTTGGAACTCTTAATCCTGGAATCTTGGGCAAGAACCCTCAAGAGGAAGAATATTGCCCTAAGTAGAGGAAGAAGTGAACCTAATGATATACCTCTAGACTAGTGAGTAAGACATGCCTCGTTACGATAAACTACATGGAGTAGGTAAACAATGGAAAGGAAAAGAAATTTCCTTAAGTGCGGGATTTAAAGGGGCTAAGTGAAAGAACGACTGAAGTGTTAAAATGCCAAGCAAACCCCAAGTTGACATTAAGGGAAATTATTCCTGATGCAAAGGATGCTGATTATATTTTGGGGATAAAACTCCTAAAAGGAGTGGAGAGTTGTAAACCCCGTCCCTTTATAGAAAAGAAAACCGGGAAAAGAACTGGTCGTTCCAAAAGAGAAAATCAAGCCGGTTCACAAACCATAATCGATAAGAAAAGGGTAAATTAGGAAATTGACAAATCACAAGGACTTAAAGAGTCATAAAAAGAATGGAAAAGAACCTTGGGACAATTGGGAAGGGAAAACCAAATCGGTTCAAGGTGAACTAGACTGAACAGGATTGAACCGGTTTCTAAATTCATTTTTCTAGGTGGCTTAAAATATTCAAATTGGGGAATTGAAGCCACCATTAGATAAAGAAAGAATTTAGATGAATTTAGAAAATTTTTATTTTAAGAAAATCAGTCAAATCGGGCAAAGAAAAATGAACTTTAGGGACCCAAGTTCAATTTATCGATAAATTGTGAGCCTATGCTTTTAAGCAAAACCAAAAGTGATAAGGCTATCCCAAATCATGTAGGGACAAGTGTGACTAGAACGCAAGCAAGGGAAAGCTTGCATAAACTTGGAAAAATGACCGAGGACAAACACGTCACAGTTATTGGGTGAGTGGGCTTATTTACATCATACCCGGTTGGGATGATGAGCACGTTAGAAATGAAAAACTACTTGTAAGTGGAATTTTAACATCATGCTCGGTTTGGGTGATAGGCAAACTAAGCTAAAACCTACTTACCGGTTGTAAGCAGAGGAAATCATACACGATTGGTATGTTGGACTTCCCTAAAGGAAGGAGAAACCCGCTTGCCAGTTATAAGCGGAGGTATCATCACGCACAGTTGGTGAGATGAAGTAAAAATACATTTTTTTGTCAGAAGTGTTCTCCTCTAACTGTGTGCCAATGCTTAAACTCTTTCGAAGACCTTCTTGACGGGAGCTAGAACAGCTCAAATAGGCTAGAGGCCTCAATTTTTTAACTTGTGGGGGCTAAGTGCCCAATTTAGGAAAATCACGTGCAATGGGCCTAAGGCTAGTGGACACAAGTAGGAGCTTGTAAACAAACTTGAATTGAAAAAGCCATGAAAACTCTAATGAAGCTGATTGATTTTGCCATGGTACCAAGTCAGGACTGATAATACTCGATGGACTGGTGGCAACGCATCAAGGCTAGGTTGACGTAGCAGCCTAGACAAACAGCTACAGGTTAGGTTGAGTGTCGGGGCTATTGGACCAGTGGTACCAAAGATAAATGGCTATGTGAAAACTATTGTTTTGTGCATGCACTTGAGGTACAGGACCATCAAGATGCCCAAGAGGGGTAGTGATGCGTCTTAAGGGCTATTCGACGACATGGTGGAGATAAGGGTGTTTGTCATGTCAACAGTTAGGAAGCTCGAAGTAGCTTCATGCGCATGAGACTGAGGTGGGGTTGGGACGAGGTCTCTATCCTCATATGGACATAGTGATATGCAGGTCTAAGGGTCGGATGTCGCAAACATCCACTTAGACTTGGGGTAGAAGTGGATGGGCTGCTATCTTGGTGGCCAGAAAAGACGCTTTGAGCCACAAGTGGGTGCAGTAGATAGGCTGCACCTGCAAATGTGTATTCCCTTTCTGATGAAGAGCGTGTGTTGTCTGCTAAACACACCTAATGTGGAAATTAGAAAAAGGATTTTTTAGAACCGAAACTGAAGAAATGATCTTTCCTAAAGGAAATGATAATATCGGCACACTTTGAACATAGTTATTTTTGAAAACTCACACCCAACATCTGCTCACTGAGTTGTAGAACTCACCCCTCCATTTTGAGCCCCTTTCAGGTAACCAAGGGAAAACCTTTGTTAAAGACCTTACAAATTTTGGAACCAAACATGTATGTTTATTTTAAATTACTCAGTTTTGTATAATGTTATTCTAGGAATGACAGGTAGAAAGGAAGCCTTACTCCTCGTGGTTTAGAAAGGGGAAAAACCCTTGATTAACTACAAAGTGGTGAGTTGTTCATGGGGATATGACCAAACCGAGTTGGGGCGTGACAAATTGCATGTGTATTAGTTATAGCGCTAAAGTTGTACAAACGAACTCGTTGGGTTAGTAGCTGTTGAGCCGAAGCTGGGTCTTCGAACTTGTTGGGCTAATAGTTATGAAGCCAAAGCCAGGTTGTTAGGTCTGTTGGGCCAGTAACGATGATGGCCATAATAAATGAAAACTATTGATTTTGCATGCATGAGATGCAGAGCCATCACGATGCTCAGTATGGGGTAGTAGTGGTTCCAAGGGTTGTTAGACGACCCAGTGAGCATAAGGGCGGTCCATCGTCCAGTATTTCGAGATGCTCAAGGAGCTTCATGCACTCGGAGACCGAGGCAAGAGAGGGAAAGAGGTCTCGTCCCACAAAGTGGACACGAAGTATGATTAGGGTTTGAGGGTTGGACAATTGATGTTCACTAAAACTCAGGGTAGAGGCCACAGACCTTTATCAGGGTGGATGGTAAAGGCCATCTGATCCACAAGAGGAACAGTCGGGGACTACTCTACGAACGTGTGATCCCTTTTTATGATAAAAGGGTATGTGATTGTGTGCTAACCCGAGAAGGGGTATATAATGGAATACCGCGAATATAACGAACACATAGATAAGAACAACCTTAAGATTTCCCCACTCACTAACTTGTGAAACTCACCCCACTCACCTTAAATTTTTTTCAAGGAAAAGACCACCTAAGAGTTTCCCTCGCCAAGTCTCAAACCCATGTACGAATGATGCTTTTAGTTTTGTATAATTTCATTCCAAGAAACATGGCAGGCAATATGCTTGAATCTTCATGATCTAGGGGAGGAGCGTCTCCTCAAGATCTAGGAGAGTGGCGGATTGATCACGCATGGGGTTTCGATCAAACTAGGTTGGGAGAAATGTGATTTATAAAGGAATAACGATGAACACCAGGACAAATTCCAATCGACACCAGTAGAGCTTAAGATTGATTATCGAGGCCTAATGTAAAGGATAAGAAATAAGACTCAACAATTGGAGATACCTCGGATATGAAGTAAAGGGGTGAACTAGGAAATTTAAGTCTATGAAGGATTACAAGTAGGCAAAAGCTCCAATTAAAAAGGGTGTAAGAATGTGAAGGAAGGAAACCTTCAAGGAATGGTAAGATGGTCAAACGTGTAGCTCCTAAGGTGGAAGTATCTACTTTAAAGGATACAGTAGAGGCCACCATTGGATAGAAAATAATTATAGATGGATTCAAAAAATTTTAGTTTTGATAAAACCAGTCGAATCAGGCCTGAACTGGCCGATTTTAACCATTGAACCCGGTCGGAACAGACCGGTCCAGTCCAGAACAATGTCATCTTATTCCTTGGGATGACAACATTGTTCATCGATTCAAAAAATTTCCTTCTCTAGCAAGGGAATATTCCCTCCGATTTGAGAATTTTCTAAAGAGGATAAGCTCGACTAATATGGAAACTGGTCGGGCAGAGGGTCCCCAAGATCCCTATATATAAAGATCCCCTCCATTCATCCTCCACATACCTCAAATCGTCCTCCTCACCAAAGTTCTCCATTTTCTGGTGAATCTCAAACTAGAGCTCTAACTTGGCACTTTTCCCAGCCTTAGAAGGCATAGTTAGGTCCTATAGACCATGGGGGAAGTCAGCTACCTGACAGCAATATCCATTCGACCCGAGAATTACCGATGGGATTGAATAGTGAAGCAGCTTTGTCGGTTCAAAGCTGTCCTATTTTGGTCAGTCTGAATTCAACCAATTCAGACCTTCTATGACCAAACCAAGCCTCCCCAAAGTCCCCATGACCATCACATGACTTCCACAGAGGTGAAAGGAAAGCCAATTCAGTCCTTCTTCATCATTGTAGATCGGTTCTAGATAGAACAAGTGAAGAAATTTGCTAACCAAATTCACCTTAATCCTAACATCAATTGTAGCTATTCTTGATCCTAGAAGGACCCTAAGGATGAGAGCTACACTCCCAGATCGAGAGCTCAGACCGCCGCACCTCTAATGTAAAGCTTTCAAAGCTTTCTTTCTCTATGTAGAGTTTTCTGGTAAAGCTCCATTTGAGCTCGATTCAGACACCAATTCTACAATTCAAAGCTCCATTCGATCATATGGAAGTGTAGAAACTGATCCATGCCATCAATTGGGGCAATTAACCCCATTTAGATGGCCAATTTGAAGAAATCAAATTCGATCAGTGTCAAGGGGTTAAATTAGGGGAAGAAATTGGTGAAAATTGGGAATTTCGAGAAATTAAGGGACCTCCATGCAATTTCTCAAATTTAAAGGTCAATTGGAAATGAGAAAGATGTTGGGGGACCAATTGGTCAATTTTTGAAAGAATTGGGGTTAATTGGCTATTTTTGGAAAGTAGGGGCATAATGATAATTTTTGGAAAATTGGGAAAACTTGTGCCCAGATCACAATTTTAAGTAACTTAAGGACCCAAGGAAGATATTAGAAGTACTTGGAACTTGATTTGGGAAAAAATTAACACTAGGGACCTAAAGTCAAGAAGTATGAACTTTAGGGACCTTATTGCAATAAACCAAAGATTTGGGCCTAGTCGCTCATACGTGAGAAAATGATGGTTGTCATGCCAAACCCTTACTAATAATGATACCCAAACCATGTAGGGATGCTTGGGACTGGAACGCAAGTAATAGAGAGCTTGCGTGGACTTTGGAAATTGACTGGGGACGAACACGTCACAACCAGCCTAGAGAAATATCTAGAGGTTGGGTTGAGTGTCGGGGTCATTGGACTGTCGACACAAAAAAATGGTTAATGATGAAAAATTATTGTTTTTGCATGCCCTCAGGGATTCAGGTCCAACAAAATGCCCTAGGGGGTAGTGATGGGATCCAAGGGCAGTTGGATGACATGGTGGAGATAAGGGTAGTTCGTCATACCAGTTAGTTAAGAAGCTACCGTGTTTGGGCTTCTTGAAGCTATTGTGTTTGGGCTTCATGTGCATGAGACTAGGGTGGGGTCAGAATGAGGTCTCCATCCTCATACGGACATGAAGTGGATTTTGGGTCTGAGGGTCGAACATTTGGGATGTCAACTTAGACTCAGGGTAGAAGTCTAGGACTTCTATTAGGGTGGACGACAAAGTCATGCTTATCCCTAAGTGGGTTCAATCTAGAACTGCCCTACGAACATTTGCACCCTTTATGATAAAGGGCGTATGTTTGTTTGCTATATGCCTCCCGAGGCAAGGGGATATGCTAAGAGGGCTAAACGCACCTAATTATGAAATTGGAAAAAGGCCTTATGATTTGAGATAAGCTTTGAATATGACGTTAAACTTGGACAGGATTTTGACAAACTAAACCTTTTCTTAAAACTTACTCCTAACACCCACTCACTGAGTTGTAGAAACTCATCCCCTCCCTTTAACCCTTTCTAGGAAAAAGGAGACCAACCTTAAATACCCCTCGCTGTTGAACCTTAAACCATATACGTAAGATTTTAATATATTAAATTTTGTATAATGTTATTCTAGGAAAAAACAAGGAAAAAGGACGCCTAACTACTCACGGTTTAGAAGAAAAAAATCCTTCATAGACCGAGGGGAGTGGCGGGTTGCTCACGGGGATCCGACCAAATTGGGTCAGGGTGTGAAACTCGAGTGGTATCAGAGCCTGTTTAATCTAATACATTATAAAAACTATATAACATATGAATTACGAAAAAATATTTAAAATTTTCAAATGGCTACCAAGAGAGTAATCAAGAAAACTAGGACTTACATGACCAACACCACCCAACACTCTGTCCTTGTAGAAAGACGACCCTAGAAACTCTCCAATGCCCGAGGCATAGTAGGAGTCCCAAAGGACCAAATGGGGATGTATCTAGTACCACCAAGGAGTATGGTGTCAGGACCTGTTGGGGTCACATCCCCAAGTATGAAGGGAGTTAAGCCTGAAGCCAAGAATGCCAGTAAGGACTTGTAACCTTACCAAGGAAATACGCTTATCAAGAAACTAGTTGCTCCAATCCACTTGGTGACCACCTTTTTGTAATAGGGCTAAAACTCCAACATATTGTATTCATTCTCCATTAATGAAGAACTCCAAATTCCTAAAACACTATCTCAAAAATGATGTGCTCTCGCATCTCAATTATAGGAAGATTTCCCCAAGAAAGGTAACCAAACAAACCTGCGTTACCCTAGACACCATGGAGACCAGGGAGAATCCCATCCCAAATAAGTTAAATGAACAAGGGGAATAAGGAGTCTAGGAAAACTCTTGGGGGAAACTAGTGGATAAAGAAGGCTCGACAAGGAAAACTGTCAAGGTGACTAAGGAGTCTAGGAGAACTCTTGAAGTAACTACTAGGCAAGGAAGATATGACAAGAAAATCGTCACGATAATGACAACACTGTTCATCAGTTCAAAAACCTACCTTCTCCATCAAGGGAATATTCCCTTCGATTTTGACATTTTTTGAAGAGGATAAGCTCGACCAATATGGAAACTTGTCGGGCAGAGGGTCCCCGAACTCCCTATATATAAAGCTCCCCTCCATTCATCCTCTACATACCTCAAATCGTCATTCTCTCCAAAGTGCTCAATTTTTCGATGAAGCTCAAACTAGAGCTCCAACTTGGGCACTTTTCTCAGCCTCAAAAGGCAAAGTCGGGTCCTACAAACTCTGGGGGAAGTCATCCTCCTGACAGCAACCTCCCTTCAACCTTAGGATCGTCGGAGAAGCACCGGTGTGATTGAAAAATGAAGCACCTCCATCGCTTCAAAGCTGCCCTGTTTTAGACAGTCTGAATTCGATCAATTCAGACCTCCTCCAGCCAAACCAAGCCTCCCCAACGTCCTCACGACCATCACACGACTTCTAGAAAGGTGCAACGTAAGCCAATTCGGCCCTCCTCCTTCGTTGTCGATTGGTTCAAGAGAGAGAAATGGCTGAACTTTGCTAACCAAATTCACCTTGATCCTAACATCAATTGTAGTGATTCTTGATTCTAGAAGGACCCTAAGGAGAAGAGCTACACTCTCAAACTGAGAGCTCATATCGTTGCACCTCTAACGGTAAGCTTTCAAAGCTTTCTCTCTCTAAATATAGTTTTTTGGCGAAGTTCTGTTTGAACTCGTTTCAGACACAAATCCTACAATTCAAAGCTCCATTCAATCATATGGAAGTGTAAAAACTTATCCATACCATCAATTGGAGCATTTAACCCCATTTGGAAGGCCAATTTGAAGAAATCAAATTCAGTCAGTGTAAAGGGGTGAAATTAGGGGAAGAAATTAAGGAAAATTGGGAATTTCAAAAAAATGAGGGACCTCCATACAATTTCTCAAAATTGAATGCCAATTGGCAATGAGAAAGATGTTGGGGGACCAATTGGTCAATTTTTGAAAGAATTGGGGTCAATTGGCTATTTTTGGAAAGTAGGGGCAAAAAGGTAATTTTTAAAAAATTGGGGACGAAATTGGGAATTTGAAAAACTTGAGCCCTGTTCACAATTTTTAGTAAATTAAGGACCCAAGGAAGATATTGGAAGTCCTTGGGACTAGACTTGGGAAAATTTTAACACTAGGGACCTAAAGTCAAGAAGTAAGAACCTTAGGTGTACCTAAGTGCAATAAACCAAATATTTGGGCCTAGTCGCTCATACGTGAGAAAATGAAGGCTGCCATGCCAAACCATTACTGATAATGATAGCAAAAAGTTGTAGCGACACTTAGGACTGAAACGCAAGCAAGAGAGAGATAGCATGGACTTAGAAATAGATTGGGGACGGACACATGACAGTCAACGGGTGAGTGGGATTATTAACGATACACCTGTTGGGGTGATGAGCACGATTTAATTGAAAAGAAAAAGCACTTGTGAATGGGAACTTTATACTTCATACCTGGTTGGGATGATAAGCATGTTTTAAAATTTAAAAACCTACTTACCGATTGTGAGTAGGATTATTTAAACATCATACCCGGTAGTTATGATGAGCTTCCTTACGGAAAAGAAAATTTTGCATAATGGCTGTAAGCGGACCTATCATCACACCAAATTGTTGTGATGAGTGAAAAAGGAATTTTGTCAGAAGTGTTCTCCCCTGACTGTGTGCCATTGCTTAAAAAATATGGGAGACCTTCTTGATGTGATCTAGAACAACTCTAACAGGCTAGGGGCCTCAAGGCCCAGTTTTGAAAAACACATGCAATGAGCCCAAGGTTAGTGGGCATGGGATGAAGCCCGTAAAAAACATGAATATGAAGAGCCATGAAAACATTCATTTAAGATGGAATCAATTGTGTGATTTTCCACGATACCAAGTTAGCACCCACAATTTTCGATGGGTTGGCGACAGTGCATCAGGGCCAGGTCGATGGACTGGCCTAGACAAACAGCTACAGGCTGGGTTGAGTGTTAGGGTCGTTGGACAGTCGAAACCAAAGAATATGGCTAATGATGAAAATTTTTTGTTTGTGCAAGCATTGATGGATTTGGGATCATCAAGATGCTCTAGGGGGTAGTGATGGGTTCCAAGGGCTGTTGGACAACATGGTGGACATAAGGCCAGTTTGTCATATAGTTGTCATGAATCTACTATGTTTGGGCTTCCTAAAGCTATTATGTTTAGGCTTCATGCGCATGAGATCAGTGTGGGGTTAGGATGTCTCCATCCTCACACGGACACGAAGTGGATTTCGGGTCTGAGGGTCGAATGTTTGGGACGTCCACTCAAACTTAGGGCAGAAGTCCGGGACTTCTATCAAGGTGGAGGGCAAAGTCGCGCTGATCCCCAAGTGGATGCAGTCTGGGACTGCCCTGTGAACGTTTATACCCTTTATGATAGAGGGCATATGTTTGTTTGTTAAACACTTCCCGATGCAAGCAGATATGCTATGAGAGCTAAACACACCTAATTATGAAAGTTGAAAAAGGCCTTATGATTTGAGATAAGCTTTGAATATGACGTTAAACTTGGGCCTGATTTTGACAAACTAAACCTTTTATTAAAACTCACTCCCAATACCCACTCACTGAGTTGTAGAAACTCACCCTACCCTTTAACCCTTTTCAAGAAAAAGGAGGCCAACCTTAAAGATCCATTGCAATTGAACCCTAAGCCAGGTACGTAAGCTTTTAATATATTAAGTTTTGTATAATGTTATTCAAGCAAGAATCATGGAGAAAGGATGGATGTCTCCTCACGGTTTAGAAGGAGAAATCTTTCAAAGATCGAGGGGAGTGGCGGGTTGCTCACGGGGATCCGACTAAACTGGGTCAGGGCATTACAACTAGAGTCGTATCAGAGCCTATTTCCTCGAATACATTATCAGGACTATATAACATATGAATTAAGAGAAAATATTTAAAATTTTCAAATGGCTCCCAAGAGAGGAACCAAGAAAACTAGGACTCACATCACCAACACCACCCAACACTCTGTTCTTGTAGGAAGAGGACCCTAGAAGCTCTCCAATGCCCAAGGCATAGTAAGAGTCCCAAAGGACCAAATAGGAAAGTATCCAATAGCACCAAGGAGTATGGTACTAGGACCGGTTCGGGTCATAGCCACAAGTATAAAGGGAGCTAAGCCTAAAGCCAAGAAGGTCAGTAAGGACTTGTAACCTTACCAAGGAAATACGCTTATCAAGAAACTAGTTGCTCTAATCCACTTGGTGGCCACCTTTTTGTAATAGGGCCAAAACCCTAACGTATTGTATTCCTTCTCCATTAATGAAGAACTCCAAATTCCTAAAACACTATCTAAAAAATGATGCGATCACGCGTCTCAATTGTAAGAAGATTTCCCTAAGAAAAGTAAACAAATAAACCCGCATTACCCTAGACACCATGGAGATTGTCGAGAATCCCATCCCAAATAAGTTAAATGAACTAGGGGAATAAGGAGTCTAGGAAAACTCTTTGGGGAAACTAGTGGATAAAGAAGGCTCAACAAGGAAAACTATCAAGGTGACTAAGGAGTTGAGGATGACTCTAGGAGTAACTACTAGGCAAGGAAGATGTGACAAGAAAACCATCACGATGATTGGGCTTAAGGATGATAAAGAATAGAACTACAAGAAATCCACTAGAAAGGCTCCCCAATGCTCAAAGTAATGGAGGAACCACAAGGGCCCATGCAAGGAAACGACTTGCTACAGGTGTGATCAGAGGGGACACTGCGAGAGGAAGTGCCCGACACTACTGAGGATAGGTACCAAGATAACATGTTATATGTGTAAAGGAATAGGACATATGGAGAAGGATTGTCCCACACTGCGAGGATTTAGGGTAATAACCTCCAAGAACAACACCTCCTCAGATATCACCCAAAGAACCATGACTCTTGCTCAGAATTTCAACCACACCTAGGAGGAAGCTCTTCAGGATCCTAGCATGTTAGACGGTACTTCCCGACCTGTCTTTATAACAATCTCCCTTAAGGAAGAGTTAAAGCCCCAAATTGTAATCCTACTTCAAAAATAAATAAGAAAATTTTGAGTCCCTAAAAAGTTTTCGACCCTTAATGATGATGCGAATGTATGCCTCAACTACATAATAAAGTGTCATGAGAAAAACTGAAGGAAGGACCCTAAGAAGTTGCAAATGGAACCTAGAGACAAATTTTTCCTAAGCAGAGTTAAAAGCCAATTAGGAACAAATAAGGAAGCGCCTCCACAAGAGAAGACAAGCCCCAAACATTGGATGTCACGCCCCGACCCAGTTTGGTCGGATCCCTGTGTACAACCCGCCACTCTCACGGTTTATTAAAGGGTTTCCCCTTCTTATAATCCATAAAAAGTAAGACGTCCTTTAAACCTGCACCATTTCCTGGAATAGCATAATCAAAACAACATGAAATTTTAAACTTTACATACATGTCTTATAAGCACCTTAGTTGATGGTCTTTGAAGGTAGGCTTTCCGGGATTTCTTGAAAGGGATATAAGGGAGGGGGTGAGTACGACTACTCAGTGAATGGGTTTTGAAATGTCTACTTTTAACTTTTAAGAAAACCATTTATATGGAGTGTGCCAGACTCCTTTCTTTTCAAAAAATCCCTTCATTTAAAAATTTGGGTTTTTCCATTATTTCTTAGTTACCGGTGTGTCATCACCCAACACACATCCTTCATCATGAAGGTTACATAAATTCGCAAGTCAGTATCACTACTGAACCCGCTAGTGGCTTCGGAGCGACTTTTCCTGCCACCCGGATAGAAGTACAACCACTTCTACCCTGGGAATGAGTGGATGTACGTGACATCCGACCCACAATCCCGAAATAACTTCTTTGTGTCCGTATGAGGACAGAGACCTAATCCTGTCCACACCCCAGTCTCATGCGCTTCGTGCTACTCTAGATTTTGCATAGACACCTGGAACGACGAACTGCCCTTATAGCCACCAGGTCCTCCAATGCCCTTAGGACGCATCACTACCCCTCATGGGCATCTTGATGATCCTGTACTCACAGTGCATGCACAAACAATGTTTTCTTATATTTCCATGTAATCTATAGTGCCACTAGTCCAACGGCCCCGACTCTCAACTCAACCCGCAGCTGTTTTTCTTGACTAGTCCATCGACCTGTCATGTCGCAATGCCGCTAGTTGACTGAGCATGTTGGTCCTATCTTGGTACCATGGCCAAACAATTCACTTATTAAGTTTTATGGCACATATATCATGTTCATTTACGAGCTCTTGCTCGTGCCAACTAGCCTTGGGCCCACTGTACGAGATTTTCAAAATCGGGCATTTAGCCCCCAAGTTCCAAAACCGAGGCCCCTGGCCTATTAGTGCTATTCAAGCTCCCATCGAGAAGGTCTCCCAAATTGTTTAAGCATTGGCACACAGTTAGGGGAGAGCACTTCCGAAAAAAATAGGTTTTTACTGTCCATCATACCGACTGGTATAAGGACATCTCCGTTTATAACCGATGAACAGGTTTTCAACATCCTTCGAGGAAGTCTTATCATACCAACCGGGTATGATCTACTTACCACCCGTAAGTAGTTTTTCCGCATAACTTTCACATTACTTTCTCTAAGTAGTGATGATTAAAATACCACTAAACAGTGGTATTTTAAGTCCCTAATGTCGGTTTTTCCTCAAATTGAGTCCAGTAACTTTTAAAATTTATCTTGGGACCTCAATTTATTCAATTTCACCAAAAATGGGTTTAATTTCCCAAATTTCCAATTTGGTCCCCCAATTTTTTACAAAATTACCATTTTGCCCTTCTTTTACAAAAATGGTAAGTTTTGCCCCAAAAATTCCAAAATTCGTCAATTGGTCCTCCAACATTATTTTAATGCCCAATTGACCCTAATTTCATAAAATTATATTTTGGCCCTTTGAATTTCGAAAATCCCCAAATTTTCCCCCAATTTCAACTCTTCAACACTACCGAATTTGATTTCATCATATTGATTGATCAAACACTTCTAATTATTGAAATTGGAGTTGAAATTGAGTTCCTGCATGTTCATACGATTCTAAGAAACTTTGAATCGCAGATTTTAACGCCGGAACGAGCTCAAACGGAGCTTCGTTGGAAAACAGACTGTAGAGAGAGAAAGCTGCGATTACTCACCGGTGAAGGCACGGCGGTCCGAGCTTTCGATCTGGGCAGATAGGTCTCATCCTGAGGTTTATCCTAGAATCAAGAATTGCATCAATTGATGTGGAATTGGATTAGAATTTCATCATTAAAATTCGGTCGACTCTTTCTCTAGCACCGATCAAAAATTGTAAAGGGGAGCCAAATTGGCTTACCTTTCGGTCCTAATTCGGCCGTGGAAAGGCTGAGGAAGTGTTGAGAGGGCTTGGTTTGGCCTGAGGAGGGCTTGAAATGGCCGATTTAAGCTTGGCCAAAATAAAGCAGCTTCGGTCCGCCGGAGTTGCTTCACTATTCCATCATGTCGGTGCTTCTCCAACAATTCTCGGATTGACTGGAGTTTGCTATCAGATAGCTATCTTCTCCCCGGTTCTAAAGAGCTTGGCCTTTGTTCAAGTCGAAGCTCTAATTCGAGCTTTACCAGGAAATGGAGCAGTAGAGAGAGAGAGAGAAGTGTTCAGGTGTCACGCCCCGACCTGGTTTGGTCGGATCCCCGTGACCAACCCGCCACTCTCCCGATTTATTAAAGGGTTTCCCCTTATTGTAAACTGTAAAGAGTAAGGTGTCCTTTAACCTACACCTTTTTCCTGGAATAGCATAATCAAAACTGCATGAAATTTAAAACTTTACATACCTGTCTTACAGGCATCTTAGTTGACGGTCTTTAAGGGGAGGCTTTCCGGGGTTTCCTGAAAGGGATATAAGAGAGGGGGTGAGTATGACTACTCAGTGAATGGGTTTTTAAAAGCTTTTAACTTTTAAGAAAAACGTTTATATGGAGTGTGCCAAACTCCTTTGTTTTAAAAAATCCCTTCATTTAAAAATTTGGGTTTTTCCATTATTTCTTAGTTACCACGGTGTGTCATCACCCAACACACATCCTTCATCATGAAGGTTACACACATTCGCAAGTCAGTATCACTACTGAACCCGCTAGTGGCTTCGTAGCGACTTTTCCTGCCACCGGGATAGAAGTACGACCACTTCTACCCTTGGGATGAGTGGATGCACGTGACATCCGACCCACAATCCCGAAATCACTTCTTCGTGTCCGTATGAGGATAGAGACCTCATCCTGTCCCCACCCCGGTCACATGCGCTTGGTGCTACTCCAGATTTCGCACAGACACCTGGAACGACGAACTACCCTTATAGCCACCATGTCGTCCAGTGCCCTTAGGACGCATCACTACACCTCATGGGCATCTTGATGATCCCGTACTCACAGTGCATGCACAAACAATGTTTTCTTATATTGCCATGTAATATGTGGTGCCACTAGTTCAACAGCCCCGACTCTCAACTCAACCCGCAGCTGTTTGTCTTGACTAGTCCGTCGACCTGTCATGTCGCACTGCCGCTAGTTGACTGAGCATGTCGGTCCTATCTTGGTACCATGGACAAACAATTCACTTATTAAGTTTAATGGCACATATATAATGTTCGTTTACGAGATCCTGCTTGTGCCAACTGGTCTTGGGCCCACTGTACGAGATTTTCAAAATCGGGCATTTAGCCCCCAAGTTCCAAAACCGAGGCCCCTAGCCTATCAGAGCTATTCGAGCTCCCGTCGAGAAGGTCTCCCAAATATTTTAAGCATTAGCACACAGTTAGGGGAGAACACTTTCGATAAAATAGGTTTTCACTATCCATCATACCGACCGGTATAAGGACATCTCCGTTCATAACCGATGAACGGGTTTTCAACTTCCTTCGAGGAAGTCTCATCATACCAATCGGGTATGATCTACTTACAACCGGTAAGTAGTTTTTTTTTTCGCATAATTTTCACATCACTTTCTCTAAGTGGTGATGATTAAAATACCACTAAACAGTGGATTTTTATACCAAGGTACTTATCATCCCCTACCGAGTATGATATAAAATTTCCACTCACAACCGGTAAGTGGTTTTTATCTTTAAGTTGTGCTCATCATCCCAACCGGGTATGATGTTAGTAAACCCACTTACAACCGATAAGTGGTTTTTAACTTTAAATTGTGCTCATCATCCCAACTGGGTATGATGTGAATAACCCACTCACCCGTTAATGCCGTGAATTCCACTAGACTGTTTCTTTGTATTCACGCGAGCTTGTCCTTGCTGGTGTTGCCGGTATTTAATGTTCCTACACGATATACCTTGTTCATTATTACTTGGCATAACAGCCTTCATTCATTAATGAATGAGAAAACCCAAACTTTTAGTTATTTGCAATTAGGTCCCTAAAGTTATTTCTCTTTAAGTCCCTAATGTCGGTTTTTCCTCAAATTGAGTCCCGTAACTTTTAAAATTTATCGTGGGATCTCAATTTATTCCATTTCACAAAAAGGGGTTTAATTTCCCAAATTTCCAATTTGGTCCTCCAACTTTTCCAAAATTACCATTTTGCCCTTCCTTTACAAAAATGGTAATTTTTGCCCCAAAAATTTCAAAATTCCTCAATTGGTCCTCTAACATTATTTTCATGCCCAATTGACCCTCAATTTCATAAAATTTCATTTTGGTCCTTTGAATTTCGAAAATCCCCAATTTTCCCCCAATTCAAACTTATTAACACAACCGAATTTTATTTCATCAAATTGACCCATCAAACGTTTCTAATTGTTGAAATTGAGTTTCTACATGTTCATATGATTCT
This sequence comes from Trapa bicornis, assembly GCA_030064425.1. Classification (NCBI taxonomy): domain Eukaryota; kingdom Viridiplantae; phylum Streptophyta; class Magnoliopsida; order Myrtales; family Lythraceae; genus Trapa; species Trapa bicornis. The sequence continues at coordinate 6,654,407 of CM057761.1, read as the reverse complement.
TCAAAAATGTGAATCGCAAGTTTTAACGCCGGGACAAGCTCAAACGGAGCTTCGCCGGAAAATGAACTATAGAGAGAGAAAGCTTCAATTACTCACCGGTGAAGGCACGACAGTCCGAGCTTTTGATCTGGGCAGATAGGTCTCGTCCTGAGGTTCATCCTAAAATCAAGTATTGTATCAATTGATGCGGAATTGGATTAGAATTTTGTCATTGAAATTCGGTCGACTCTCTCTCTAGCACCGATTGAAAATTATAAAGGGCAGCCGAATTGGCTTACCTTTCGGTCCTAATTCGGCCATGGAAAGGCTAAGGAAGTGTTGGGAGGGCTTGGTTTGGCATGAGGAGGGCTTAAAATGGCCGATTTCAGCTTGGCCGAAATAGGGCAGCTTCGGTCCGCCGAAGTTGCTTCACTATTCCATCATGTCGGCGCTTCTCCAACGATTCTTGGATTGATTGGAGTTTGCTATCAGATAGCTCTCTTCTCCCCAGTTCTAAAGAGCCCGACCTTTGTTCAAGTTGAAGCTCTGGTTCAAGCTTTACCGGGAAATGGAGCAATAGAGAGAGAGAAGTGTTTAGGTGTGAGGAGAATGAAATGGGGATGATCTCTTTATATAGTCGTAAAACCCGTGTATTAAATGGGCGAGATTTATTACTAGTATTAATATTGCCATAAATTATTGGTATTAATTTCAATAATTTAATTTCATTATTAATTTCAATAATTTAATTTCGGTATTAAATTATTTGTATTCCTCACACTACTCTCAAGTAAGCACGCTTAACTTTGAAGTTCTTATGGAATCTAGTTCACCTGAACCAATTTGGTTTTTGTTTTCTAGTTTGTCTTAAGTTCCTTTTTCAATGTTTAATAAATCCTTTAGATCAACCGAAAGTTGTAAATTTTCATATTGCTTATTCCCAAATGTAATCCGGTTTGGTTTTCTTATTCGGTTTGACCGGTTCTTTTCCCGGTTTTCCTTAACTCAAATGTGCGGGGTTTACAACTCTCCCCTCCTTTTAGGAGTTTTGTCCCCAAAACTTAGTTAACATACTTACATGAGCAATCATTTCCTTTGATGCCCCTTTGGTGTTTGCTTAACATGCAAAGTCTTCTCTTGTTCTTTTAATTAGTCCTTTTTACATCCTTCACTTAACTAATTTCTTTTCCTTTATATTATTTACTCCCTCCATGGAGTTTGTCATAACGAGACATACCTTACTTCAGGGTATATTCTTAGATTTATATCTTTCTTTACTTATAGCACATTCTTCCCTTTGAGGTTTTGTACTCAAGATTGGAAATTCCAAGATACCTAACCATTCCCATGTCTAGTTAACCCCTTGGTCGTTGAAACCTTTATCTCAATGTTCTTTCGGGCGTTACGTACTAGTTGCCACAGTTTTCTTTATTCTCACTTTTTCATCTCATTTTGACCCTTCCTCCATCCGTTGTCTATTATAACTTCAGTCCAAATTTTTATATTCGACCTCGTTATGCTTATTAGCCAACTCTTCCTTACTTTTAGTCATATTCTCCTCGGGATTGTTGGGCTTACATACCCCTTACAGCATGATGTTTTCTAGGACCTGTCTTTGTCCATTAGATTTCTAGAACATCTCCTTAAGGGTCTCTCTTAGCTTTTTTTTTTTGACCTTTCAGGGATCATATAACTTCATCTCTCTTTTCTTTTGATGGCATTCCTCAACTATCCTTTTTGCCGTTATCCTCTCATCCATCATGCCTTTGAAGTTATGTCTCACATAACCGCATGGATTTCTCTTACCTACTCATCCTTTCCAAACGTTTTTATTGGGTCCTTTCAATTCCAATCGTTGGGTTTCCTGATGATTATTGACATACGAGGATTTTTTTTCCTTCTTATGTCCTTTCTCTTCTTTAGTGACATCCCTTATTCAATGACTTCCTTTTTCCTTAATCCTCTTTTACTTGCTCATAAATCACTTCATGATTCTTCATTCTACAATAATTGCTTTCGTTCTATGTGTCGATTACTTTGCTTGGGAAGGTTCACTCCATCCAGTTTTGGTCATTATCTTTGGCTGTCCACCGTTACTAGTATTCCTCTTTCTACATGGTTCTCCTATTCTCTCCAAACATGTCATAATGGACCATTACAATACTTCCTTCCTTGGAAAACATTTCCTAAATAAGGGTTGGTTCCATTTCCTCTTAATTGGGATACACATGTCTTTCCGGGGCTTCCTTCCTTGGTAGGATTCTTTGCCTTTCCCCTGAAATTCTTTTCTTACATTTGCTCTAGGGGATTTCTACCCTTAAATGACATCCCTTGATGTCGTCTTCTTCTAATTACCTTTACTCCTCAAATCTTTTAGGCACATCTTTTATGCTTTATTTGCATCCTTATTTGTACCCAGTACCTGTCTATTTCTTTAGGGAGCGTACAAATCTTCCTTGTTTTAGGATCATTGTGGGAGAGGCTTGCCTATTCCTTTCTTGGCTTGAGTTTAGTCGTTAATTGGCCCTTGGTCCTTTTAAGGATTTCTTGTATTCTTCTTTTCCCGAGTATTTGACCTTTCTGCCTCTCTCTTCTTTGTTGGAACTTACATTATGGCTTTCCCGAGTATTTGTTCGTTAACTGCTTTGCCTCCACCATTTGTTTGGTCTAAGTTTCTTAGCAGCTGTTTCTCGAGTCCTTCTGTCCTTAACATCCATCTCACTGACCTTTTTAGGGTGTAGTCCCTTCTACTTCTCGGTCTTCCTTAGGTGTCATTTGTTCCCTGTAACTATCTTGTTGTAACGACTTGCTTTCTCTTGTCCTGTTGGTCCGAACTTCCTATTTGACATAGTTGTTTTTTCCAAGGTGATTTATTCCTGTAATCCCAATATGTCCCGTTTGTCATCAAATGTTCATCTTGTCTTCTCTTGTGGATGCACTCCTTTCTTTGCTCGTAAATTGTTTGGATTTTCTTCTTAAAGGGGGAATTCTCTTCAGCTATCCTTTGTTCCATTTGTGGTTTTATTGATGTCCTACCTTTACCCCTTTTTCCTTCTTACCACTTTGCTAAGATTTTGAAGAGTTTCCTCTTATATGTGGTTGCAAATGGAATCACGTTTCTTGGGATGGTATCCTTTCGGATTTCCTATAGTTGTGGGGTGTTTATTCTTGGAAAATATTGTCCTGACTCCTGGCGATGTGGGACAGTTTTTCACTTCGTGTCCTATTCCTCTCTAGGTTAACTTGATTCCTGTCCTTTGTAGGGTTAGGCACTTTTCCACGCAGTGTCCCTATCATTCATGCTTGTAATTACATGAGCATAAGTGGTTCTTCCTGGCGTTTTCTTGGGAATTGTTAGTTTTGGTGCTCCTTCATCCTTAAGTCTGGATACCGTGGGAGTTTTATTTTCTTTTTGGAGTCTTCCTTGAAGATCACATCATTTGAGGGACAGGCATGTTGGTGAGTGGGACTCCTACTATGCCTCATGCATTGGAGAGCTTCTAGGGTCTTCTTCCTATGAGTACAGAGTGTTGAGTGGTGTTGGTGACGTCAGTACTAGGTTTCTTGGTTTCTCTCTTGGGAGCCATCTGAAAATTTTAAATATTTTCTCTTAATTCATATGTTATATAGTCTTGATAATGTATTCAAGGAAACAAGCTCTGATACCACTCGAGTTGTCATGCTCCGACCCAGTTTGGTCGGATCCCCATGAGCAACCTACCACTCCCCTCGGTCTATGAATGATTTCTCCTTCTAAACCGGGAGAAGTCAAACGTCATTTTTCCCTGATTTTTCATGGAATAATATTATACAAAACTTAATATATTAAAAGCTTAAGTAACTGGCTTAGGGTTCAGCTACGAGGGGTCTTTAATGTTGGTCTCTTTTTTCCTGAAAAAGATTAAAGGGAGGGGCAAAGTTTCTACAAATTAGTAAGCGGGTGTTGGGAGTGAGTTTTAAGAAAAGGTTTAGTTTGCCAAAATCATACCCAAGTTTAACATCATTTTCAAAGCTTATCTCAAATCATAAGGCCTTTTTCCAATTTCATAATTAGGTGTGTTTAACTCTCTTAGCACATCCCCTTGCCTCGAGAGGCGTTTAGCAAACAAACCCACGCCCTTTATCATAAAGGGTACAAATGTTCGCAGGGCGGTACCAGACTGCACCTACTTGGGGATCAGCACAACTTTGCCATCCACCCTAATAGAAGTCTTGGACTTCTACCTTGAATCTAAGTGGACGTCCCAAACGCCCGACCCTCAGACCCGAAATCCACTTCGTGTCCGTAAGATGATGGAGACGTCATCCTGACCCCACCCCGGTCTCATGCGCATGAAGCCAAAACACAGTAGCATTAGGAAGCCCAAACATAGTGGCTTCATGACTAACAGGTAGCTTCTCATTCCCTTATCACCACCATGTCGTCTAACAGCCCTTAGAACCCATCACTACCCTCTAGGGCATCTTGATGGTCTCGAATCCATGAGTGCATGCAAAAGCAATAATTATTCATCAATAACCATTTTACTTGGTATCGACGGTTCAACGGCTCTGACACTCAACCCGGCATGCTGCTGTTTGTCTAGGCCAATCCATCGACCTGGCCCTGACGCACTGCCGCCAACCCATCGAGCATTATCGGTCCTAACTTGGGACCATGGTGAAGCACACAATTAATTCCATCTTAAATAAAAGATTCCATGGATCTTCTTATTCATATTTGTTTACGGGCTTTAGCCCGTGCGCACTAGCCATGAGCCCACTGTACGTGTTATTCAAAACTAGGCCTTGAGCCCTATGAGTTCAAAACTGAGGCCCTTGGCATGTTAGAGCTATTCTAGCTCACATCAAGAAGGTTTTCCAAATTGTTTAAGCAATGGCACACAGGCAGGGGAGAACATTTCTGACGAAATCACTTTTTAACTCATCACACCAACCGGGTGTGATGATAGGTCCGCTTACAGCCAGTATGTGGGTTTTTCCTTTCCGTAAGGGAGCTCATCATAACTAATGGGTATGATGTTTAAATAATACTAATCACTACTAGTCAGTAGGTTTTTAACTTTTAAAATGTGCTCATCATCCCAACCGGGTATGAAGTATAAAGTTCCCATGCACAAGTGATTTTTCATTTCAATTAAAACGTGCTCATTACCCCAACCAGTATGATGTTAATAATCCCACTCACCCGTTGACTGTGACGTGTTCATCCCCAGTTAGTTTCCTAGTCCACAATAGCTCTCTCTTGCTTGTGTTCTAGTCCCAAGTGTCCCTACATGGTTTGGGTATCATTATCATTAAGGGTTCGGCATGAAAACCTTTGTTTTCTCACGTATGAGCGACTAGGCCCAAATCTTTGGTTTATTTCACTTAGGTCCCTAAAGTTCATACTTCTTGACATTAGGTCCCTAGTGTTAAATTTTTCCCAAATCAAGTCCCTAGTACTTCCAATATCTTCCTTAGGTCTTTAATTTACTTAATATTGTGATCGAGGCTCATGATTTCCAAATTCCCAATTTGGTCCCCAATTTTCCAAAAAATATTGTTTTGCCTCTACTTTCCAAAAATAGCCAATTGACCCCAATTCTTTCAAAAATTGACCAATGGGTCCGATAACATCTTTCTCATTGCCAATTGACCTTTAATTTTGAGAAATTACATTGAGGTCCTTCAATTTTTTGAAATTCTCAATTTCTTCCTACAATTTCGTCCCTTTACACTAACCAAATTCGATTTCTTCAAATTGGCCATCCAAATGGGGTTAATTGCTGGCATGGATTAGTTTCTACACTTCCATACAATCGAATTGAGCTTTGAATTATAGAATTTGGGTCTGAAACGAGCTCAAACAAAGCTTCTTCGAAAAATTGTACATATAGAGAGAAAGCTTTGAAAGCTTACCGTGGGAGGTGCAGTGGTCTGAGCTCTCAATTTGGGAGTGTAGCTCTCGTCCTCAGGGTCCTTCTATGATCAAGAATTGCTACAATTGATGTAAAGATCAAGGTGAATTGGTTAGCAAAGTTCAGCACTTTCTCTCTTTAGAACTGATCTACAACGATGGAGGAGGACCGAATTGGCTTACCTTTCACCTCTATGGAAGTCGTGTGATGGTCTTGGGGACTTTAGGGAGGCTTGGTTCAGCTAGAGTAGGTCTGAATTGGTTGAATTCAAATTGGCCAAAATAGGGTAGCTTCAAACCGATGAAGCTGCTTCACTGTTTGATCCCACCGGCGCTTCTCCGGCGATCCTCGAGTCGAAGGGAGGTTGCTGTCAGGTAGCTGACTTCCTCCATAATCTATAGGACCCGACTTTGCCTTCGGAGGCTGAGAAAAAGTACCCAAGTTGGAGCTCTGGTTTGAGTTTCACCGGAAAATGGAGCACTTTGGAGGTGAGGATGATTTGAGGTGTGTTGAGGATGAATGGAGGGGACCTCTATATATAGGGGACCCTCTTCCCGACCAGTTTCCATATTGGTCGAGCTCATCCACTTCAGAAAATGCCCAAATCAGAGAGAATATTCCCTCGTTGGAGAAGGAAGGTTTTTGAACCGATGAACAGTGTTGTCATCCCAAGGAAGAAAACGACATTGTTTTGGGCCGGACCGGTCCGGTCCAACCGGGTTCAATGGAGAAAATCGGTCAGTTTAGGTTTGATTTGATCAGTTATCTTAAAATTAAAAATTTCTAAATTCATCCGAATCCATTTTCTATCCAATGGTGGCCTTTATTTCTCCATTTGAGATCTCTAAACCACCTAGAAAAATGAATTACCTAATCTAGTTCATTATGGTTTAAATTGGTTCAATCCAATTCAGGTCTGGTTCATCCTGAACCGGTTCGATTTTCCCTTTCAATTAACTTCATAGTTCTTCCCCATGATTCTTTAGGTCACTTGGGATTTTCCAATTTCTCATTTTACCCTTCTTTATAATTCTTAGTTCCTTAAGGGCTTCAATTTTCTAATTTAATTGACCGGTTCTTTCCCAGTTTTCCTTGATCCAAGATGACGGATTTCACATATACTATACTCTGTTTGCATTTTCTCAAGATCCTACCTTCGGCCCTTCTTGCCTTCTATGACCCCTCCTCACATAGTTGAGGTAGATGATCGCATTATCTGAGAGTCACCGTTTTAGGAATTTGGTGTTTTTATTAATTAATAAGGAATAAAATATGTTTGGGGTGTTATCCTTATTATAATAGCTATTTATGTAGTAGGTTGGGAAGATACTATATTATGTTCTTGATAAGTATCTTCCTTGGTAAGGTTTTAAGCCCTTGTTGGTGTTTCCAACATTAGGTTAGCTTCCTTCATACTCGGGGTTGTGTCCTCAACAGGTCCGGGCACCACACTCCTTGATGGTATTGGACACTTCCCTATACAATGTCTCCACCATCTACATCCAAAACAAGTTAATTCCCTACATGGTCCTTTGTGGCTTCTACCATACCTCGGGCATTGGAGAGCTTTTAGGGTCATCTTCCTATGGGAATAGGATTTTGGATAGTGTCAGTGACGTCAGTCCTAGTTTTCTTGGTTCCTTGCCTGGGAGCCATCTGAAATTTTGGTAATTTTTCTCTTAGTTCTTATATTATATAATCTTGATAATGTATTCAAGGAAACAGGCTCTGATACCACTTAAGTTATCATACCTCAACCAGGCTTGGTTGGATCCACGTGAACAACCCGCCACTCCCTTTAATCTAAGAAGGGTCACTCCCTCTTGAGGCCGCGAGGAGTCAGGCGTAAGTTCTGACCATGTTTCCTGGAATAGCATTATACAAAACTTAATAGTTTAAAACTTTCATACCTGACTTAGGGTTCAGCTCCGAGAAATCTCTAAGGTTGGTCTCTTTTTTCCTGAAAACGGTTTAAAGGGAGGGGGTGAGTTTCTACAACTTAGTGAGCGGGTGTTGGCAGTGAGTTTTAAAAAGCAACAGTTTATCAAAACATTCTTTCTTCACATGACTGTGGGTTTTTCTTTATCCTAGAAAAATATTGTAAACCCCGCCCTTTTGAGTTAAAGAAAACAGGGAAAAGAACCTGTCAAACCGAGTAAGAAAACCAAACCGGATCATGAACCCGATCATTTGTGAACAGACAATTTGCAAATTTACAACCCGGGTCATCCAAAGAGGTTCATAAAACCTTAGAAAAGAACCTTACGACAAATTGGAAGAGAAAAACTAGATTGGTTTAGATGAACCAGACCCAAAACAGATTAAACTGGTTTAAGAACCGAACCGGTTTATGAACCAGAATCGATAGAGAGATCGTAAATCGGGAAAGTTAGGGACCCTAAGTGACCTAAGGAGTCATAAAAATCATGAAAAAGTACTTTAGGGTGAATTGGAGATGAAAACCAAATTGGTTCAGGTAAACCGGATCTGAACCGGTTTGGACCGATTTGAACCATTATTGAACCAGATTCTAAATTCATTTTTCTAGGTGGCTTAAATAATTCAAATTTGAGATTTGAGGCCACCATTGGATAGAAAATGAATTTAGAAAATTTTAAATTTTAAAAACTCAGTCAAATGGGGGGTGAACCAGCCGGTTTAAGCTTTGAACCCGGTTTGGACCGGTCCGGTCTGGTTCGGAACAATGTCATCTTCTTCCTCTAGATGACAGCATAGTTCACTCATCGGAAAATCGAAGAAGCACTAGCAAAAAAGAAATGTCTCCATTCAATACATTTCCGGCTATCAATGCCTATCATAAAGCTACCAATCGGACGGCCAAGAAGTCCCCGAGCTTCCTATATAAAGACCCCTTCCCCATTCAACCACTCCACACCAAAAAAGGTCACAAATGGAATAAATTGACGTCCTAAGATAAATTTTAAAAGTTTCAGGACTCAATTTGAGGAAAAACCGGCATTAGAGACTTAAAGTTAAAGAGAAATAACTTTAGGGACCTAATTGCAAATAAATAAAAGTTTGGTTTTCTCATTCATTTGGAATGAATGAAGGCTATTAGGTCGAAGGATAATGAACCGAGATGTTTATATCGTGTAGGAACATGAAGTACCGGGAACGCTATCAAGGACAAACTCGTGTGAATACAAAGAACCGGTCTTGTGGAATTCATTGCATTAATGGGTGAGTGGGATTTTATATCATACCCAATTGGGGATGATAAGTACCTCGAAATGAAAACCCACTACCAAGTGGCATTTTAAACATCACAACTTAGAGAAGTGATATGAAAATCATGCGAAAAAACTATTTACCGGTTGTAAGTAGATCATACCCGGTTGGTATGATGAAACTTCCTCGAAGGAAGTTGAAAACCCGTCGATCAGTTATGAGCGGAGATGTCCTTATACCTGGTCAATATAATGGACAATTGAAAACATATTTTTGTTGGAAGTGCTCTCCCCTAACTGTGTGCCAATGCTTAAACGATTTGGGAGACCTTCTTGACAGGAGCTCGAATAGCTCTTAATGGTCGGGGGCCTCAGTTTTGGAACTTGGGGGCTATTATGCCCGGTTTTGAAAATCTCAAACAAGTGAGCCATAGGCCAGTGGGCACGAGCAGAAACTCATAAACAAACATGAGATATGTGAAATAAAACTCTAATAAATGAATTGTTTGGCCATGGTACTAAGACAGGACCGACATATTTAGTCAACTAGTGGCAATGCAACAAGATATGTAAACCCCGCACTTTTGAGTTAAGGAAAACCAGGAAAAAACCGGTCAACTCGAGTAAGAAAATGAAGCCGGTTTACAAACCCGATCATTTGGGAACAAGAAATTTGGAAATTTACAACTTCCGGGTGATCCAAAGGGTCCATTAAACCTTGGAAAAGAAATTTAAGACAAATTAAAAGAGAAAAACCAAATTGGACCAGGTGAACAAGAATTCATAAGAATTTTGAAGTTAAGTGTGCTTGCCCGAGAGTAGTGTGAGGATGGGTGACCTTATGCGAACGTAGGCCTTATCATAAATAGCCATAAATTAATATATATTTAATTATTGTAATTAGTACCAATAATTTAATACCTAAATTAAATTATTGGAATTAATACCAATAATTTATGGCAATATTAATACTAGTAATAAATCTCTCCCATTTAATATACGGTTTTACACCTATATAAATAGGTCATCCCCATTCATTCTCCTTACACCCGAACACTTCTCTCTCTCTCTCTCTCTCTCTCTCTCTCTACTGCTCTATTTCCTGGTGAAGCTTAAACCAGAGCTTCGACTTGAAAATTTTTCTTAACCTCGGAAGGAGAGGTCAGGCTCTTTAGAACCGAGGTGAAGTCAGCTATCTGATAGTAAACTCCAGTCAATCCGAGAATCACTAGAGAAGCGCCGACAAGATGGAATAGTGAAGCAGCTCCAGCGGACCGAAGTTGGCCAATTTCGGCTGAGTTGAAATTAGCCATTTTGAACCCTACTTAAGCCAAACCAAGCCTTCCCAACACTTCCTCCGCCTTCCACGGCCGAATTAGGACTGAAAGGTAAGCCAATTCGGCTCAACTCTACAATTTATTGCTAGTGTTAGAGAGAGAATTGGTAAAATATCATTAATGAAATTCTAACTCAATTCGGCATCAATTGATGCGATTCTTGATTCTAGGATGAACCTCAAGATGAGAGCTATCTGCCTAGATCGAAAGCTCAGACGGTCGTGCCCTCACCGGTAAGAAATCGAAGCTTTCTCACTCAACAATCTATTTTCCGATGAAGCTCCGTTTGAGCTCGTTCCAGCATTAAAATCTGCTATTCAAAGTTTCTTAGAATCGTATGAAGATGCAGAAACTCAATTTCAACTCCAATTTCAATAATTTGTAGTGTTTGATCAGTCAATTTGATAAAATCAAATTTGGTAATGTTGAAGAGTTGAAATTGGGGGAAAATTAGGGATTTTAGAAATTCAAAGGACCAAAATGTAATTTTATGAAATTGAGGACCAATTGGGCATGAAAATAATGTTGGAGGATCAATTGAGGAATTTTGGAATTTTGGGGGCAAAACTTACCATTTTTGTAAAGAAAGGGCAAAATGGTAATTTTAGAAAAATTGGGGGGACCAAATTGGAAATTTGGGAAATTAAACCCCTTTTTGGTGAAATTGAATAAATTGAGATCCCAAGATAAATTTTAAAAGTTACGGGACTCAATTTGAGGAAAAACCGACATTAGGGACTTAAAGTTAAAAAGAAATAACTTTAGGGACCTAATTGCAAATAACTAAAAGTTTGGGTTTTCTCATTCATTGGAAATGAATGAAGGCTGTCATGCCGAGTAATAATGAACAAGGATGTTCATATCGTGTAGGAACGCGAAATACCAGGAACACTAGCAGGGACGAGCTCGCGTGAATACAAAGAACCGGTCAAGTGGAATTCACTGCGTTAACGAGTAAGTAGGTTTACTAACATCATACCCAGTTGGGATGATGAGCACAACTTAAAGATAAAAACCACTTACCGGTTGTGAGTGGAAATTTTTTATCATACCCGGTAGAGGATGATAAGTACCTCGGTATAAAACCCCACTGTTTAGTGGTATTTTAATCATCACCACTTAGAGAAAGTGATGTGAAAATTATGCAAAAAAACTACTTACCGGTTGTAAGTATATCATACCAGTTGGTATGATGAGACTTCCTCGAAGGAAGTTGAAAACTCGTTCATCAATTATGAACGGAGATGTCCTTATACCGGTTGGAATAATGGACAGTGAAAACCTATTTTGTCGGAAGTGTTCTCCCCTGACTGTGTGCCAATGCTTAAACTATTTGGGAGACCTACTTGACGGGAGCTCGAATAGCTCTTATACCCGATCATTTTGGAACGGGCAACTTGGAAATTTAAACTCCCAGGTAATCCAAAGGGGTTCATAAAAAATTGGAAAAGAACCTTAGGATAAATTGGAAGACAAAAACTAGACTGGTTTAGATGAACCGGACCCAAATCGGATTAAACCGGTTTAAGAACCGAACTAGTTTATGAACCAAAATCGATAGAGAGATAGTAAACCACAAAATTTATGTACCCTAAGTGACCTAAAGAGTCATAAAAGTCATGAAAAAGGACTTTAGGGTGAATTGGAGATGAAAACCAAACCGGTTTAGGTGAAATGGATCTAAACCGATTTGAACCACTATTGAACTGGATTCTAAATTCATTTTTCTAGGTGGCTTAAATAATTCAAATTTGAGATTTGAGGCCACCATTGGATAGAAAATGAATTTAGATGATTTTAGAAATTTTTAGATTTGAAAAACTCGGTCGAATGGGGGATGAACCGGCCAGTTTAAGCTTTGAACCCGGTTCGGACCAGTCCGTTCTGGTTCGGACCAGTCCGTTCCTCCAGATGATAGCACTATTTACTCGCCGAAAAATTGAAGCAGCACCGGCGTAGAAGAAATGTCTCTGTTTAATACGTTTCCGACCATCAATGCCTATCATAAAGGTGCCAATCCAACGGCCAATAAGTCCTCGAGCTTCCTATATAAAGACCCCCTCCCCATTCATCCTCTCCATGCCTGAAAAGCTCACTCTATCTCAGTTGCTTAGTTTTCCGATGAAGATCGAACCAGAGCTCCAATATAGGGTCATTTCTAAGCCAAACAAGGTGAGGTTGAGTTCTTTAGAACTGGGTAGAAGTCAGCTACATGCCAATAGTCTCTGTTTGCTTTGAGGGTCGCCAAAGAAACGTCGGCGGACCGAAACTGCCCTATTTTGGTTGAGCTGAAATTGGCCATTTCAAGCCCTCCTCAGGCCAAACCAAGTCTTCCCAACACTTCCTCAGCCCTCCCACAGCTGAATTAGAATGGAAATGTAAGCCAATTTGGCTCCCCTCTGCAATATTTGATCGGTGCTACAGAGAGAACCGACAGAATTTTGATGATGAAATTCTAACTCAATTCAGCATCAATTGATGTGATTCTTAATTCTAGGATGAACCTCAGGATGAGAGCTATTTGTCCAGATTGAAAGCTCGAACCGCCATGCCCCTGACGGTAAGCTTTTGAAGCTTTCTCTCTCTATAGTCTGTTTTCTGGCGAAGCTCCATTTGAGCTCATTTCGGCATTAAAACTTGCGATTCAAATTGCTAGAGAATCGTATGAACATGTAGAAACTCAATTTCAACTTCCATTTCAATAATTGGAAGTGTTTGATCAGTCAATTTGATTAAATCAAAGTTGGTTGTATTAAGTAGTTGAAAGTGGGGGAAAATTGGGAATTTTTGAAATTCAAAGGACCAAAATGCAATTTTATGAAATTGAGGGTCAATTGGGCATGATAATAATGTTAGAGGACCAATTGAGGAATTTTGGAATTTTTGGGGCAAAACTTACCATTTTTTGTAAAGGAAGGGCAAAATGGTAATTTTGGAAAAAATTGGAGGACCAAATTGGAAATTTGGGAAATTAAACCCTTTTTTGGTGAAATTGAATAAATTGAGGTCCCAAAATAAATTTTAAAATTTCCGGGACTCAATTTGAGGAAAAACCGGCATTATAGACTTAAAAAGAAATAACTTTAGGGACCTAATTGCAAATAAATAAAAGTTTGGTTTTCTCATTCATTTGTAATGAATGAAGGCTATTAGGCCGAAGGAAAATGAACCAAGATATTCATATCATGTAGGAACACGAAGTACCAGGAATGCTAGCAAGGACAAGCTCGCGTGAAGACAAAGAACTGGTCTTGTGGAATTCACTTCATTAACGGGTGAGTGGGATTTTATATCATACCCGGTTGGGGATGAGAAGTACCTCAAAATGAAAACCCACTACCAAGTGGTATTTTAAACATTAAAACTTAGAGAACTAATGTGAAAATCATGTGGAAAAACTATTTACTGATTGTATGTAGATCATACCCGGTTGGTATGATGAAACTTTCTCAAAGGAAGTTGAAAACCCGTTAATCGGTTATGAGCAGAGATTTCCTTATACTCGGTCGGTATAATGGATAGTTGAAAACATATTTTTATTGGAAGTGCTCTCCCCTAACTGTGTGTCAATGCTTAAACAATTTGGGAGACCTTCTTGACAGGAGCTCGAATAGCTCTTATAGGTTGGGGGCCTCGGTTTTGGAACTTGGAGGCTATTATGCCCAGTTTTGAAAATCTCGAACAAGTGGGCCATAGGCCAGTGGGCACAGCAGGAGCTCGTAAACAAACATGAGATATGTGCAATAAAACTCTAATAAATGAATTGTTTTTCCATGGTACCAAGATAGGACCGGCATATTCAGTCAACTAGTGGCAGTGTGACATGACATGTCTCTGGACTAGTCAAGACAAATAGCTGCATGTTGAGTTGAGGGTTCGGGCCGTTGGACCAGTGGCACCATATATTATATGGCATGATATGAAAATATTGTTTGTGCATGCACTGTGGCTATGGGACCATCAAGACACCCAAGAGGGGTAGTGATGCATCCTAAGGGCACTGGACGACCTAGTGGGTATAAGGGCAGTTCGTCGTACCAGGTGACCATGTGAAATTTGGAGTAGCACCCAGCGTATGAGACCGGGGTGGCGACGGGATGAGGTCTCTGTCCTCATACAGAAAAGGAGAATTGATTTTGGGATTGAGGGTCGGATGTCATGAACATCCACTCATTCTCAGGGTAAAAGTGGACATACTTTTATCTAGGTGGCCGGTAAAGTCTCTCCGACGCCACAAGTGAGTTTAGTGGACGTACTGACTTACGAACGTGTGTTTGACCTTCATGATAAAGGATGCATGTTGGGTGATGACACACTGTGATTAATAAGAAATGGTGGTAAAAATGGAGATTTGAAATAAAGGACTTTTGAAAGAAATGAGTCCAGCACACTCCAATACAAATCTTTTTCCTAAAAAGTTGGAAGTTTTGAAAACCCATTCACTGAGTAGTCGTACTCACCCCCTTCCATATATCCCTTTCAGGAAATTCTAGAAAGCCTACACTTAAAGACCATTAACTAAGATGCCTGTGAGACAAGAATGATAAATTTAAATTATTATGCAGTTTTAATTTATGTTATTCCCGGAAAAGGTGCAAGTTTAAAGGACGCCTTACTCTCTAGAGTTTATAATAAGGGGAAACCCTTTAATAAATCGGGAGAGTGGCGGGTTGCTCACGGGGATCCGACCAAACCGGGTCGGGGCATTACAAACATTTTATCCTTTTACTTAAAATTCTTTACTGTTATGTGAGTTCAACAATTTCAACACTTCCCCTTGCTCGGGAAGTGTTTCAAGTAGTACAATTGTACATGCCCCTTTATCACCAAGGGTTTACACATATTTTTCCAATAACTAGTTTATTAAGAACACCTTTCTCTTTCACAGTCTTTTTTTATTTTACTTTTTTAGCACAACCCCCTTCCTCTAGAGGCGTTTAGCAAACATATAATGCCTTTTATCATAAAGGGTACAAATGTTCGCTCATGCAGCATGCTCACAGCATCCACTTGTGGATCGGAGCGTCTTTACCATCCACCTTGATAGAAGTTCTTCCACTTCTACCTTGAGTCTGAGTGACGCCCTGAGTGCTAGGCCCTTAGACCCCATAATCTCTTTGTGTCCATATGAGGATGGAAACCACATCATGTCCCCACCCCGGTCTCGTGCGCATGAAACCCAAACACAATAGCTTCGAGAAGCCCAAACACAGTAGATTCGTGGAGCACAAACACAGTAGCACCATGACTAATTGGTATGACAAGAAACCCAAACATAGTAGCTTATTTCCCTTATCGCCACCATGTCATCCAACAGTCCTTGGAATCTATCAGTACCCCTTGTTGGCGTCTTGATGGACCCAAATTAAAGTGCATGCACAAACAATAGTCTTAGCATATTAGACATTATCTTTGGTGTCGATGGTCCAACAGCCCTGATACTCGACTTGGCATGTAGTTGTTTGCATGACCATTCTATCGACCTAGTCTTGGCGCACTGCCACTAGCCCATCAAGCCTTGTCAGTCCTGACTTGGTACCGTGGAATATCACATAGCATTTCCATTTTAATGAGAGTTTTCATGGCACTTTTTACTCATGTTTGTCTACGAGCTCTAGCTCATGCCCACTGGCCTTGGGTCCACTTCACGAGTTTTTCAAAAATTGGGCCTTGAGCCCTATGAGTTCAAATTCGAGGCCCTAGGCCTGTTAGAGCTATTCCATCTCTTGTTAGGAAAGTCTCCCAAAGAGTTTAAGATTTTGCACACAATTAGGGGAGAACATTACCGACAAAATTTCTTTTAGCTCAAATGCATTCATCATACCAATTGGATATGATGATAGAGCGCATGTCCACTTACAACTGGTAAGTATTTTTTTAGCTTTAAAATGTTCTTATCACCTCAACTGGGTATAACGTATAAAGGTCCCACTCACAAGTGGATTTTTAATTTTTAAACGGTGCTCATCATCCCAACCGGTATGATGTATAAAATTCCCACTCACCCGATGATTGTGACATGTTCGTCCCCAATTATCTTTCCAAATCTTGCTCGAGCTCCTTTGCTCATGTCCTTATTCGAATTCGTTTCGTCATAGGCGCGACAATCCAAGTTCATGATCTGGGGAGTTAGCTCTTGTCCTTAGGGTCCTTTTGGGATCGAGAATTATTGCAATTCGTGTCCATTTTCCTTGGGGACGTCGAATGCGAGCTATAGAGTCTAGGGGAAGGCTTAGTTTGGTCGTAAGAGGTCTGAATTGGTCGAATTCCGATCGACAAAAACAAGACAGCTTTAGACCAATGGAGCTGCTTCATTGTTTGATCTCGCTGGCACTTCTCTAATGATCTTTGGGTCGAGGGGAGGTTGTTGTCAGGTAGTTGACTTCCTCTAGAGTCTGTAGGACCCGAGTTTGCCTTCTAAGACTAAGAAAAGTGTCAAGTTGGAGCTCTAGTTTGAGCTTCACCAGAAAACCGAGCATTTCAGAGGAGGAGAAGATTTGAGGTG
The DNA here is from genome assembly GCA_030064425.1 of Trapa bicornis. Taxonomy (NCBI): domain Eukaryota; kingdom Viridiplantae; phylum Streptophyta; class Magnoliopsida; order Myrtales; family Lythraceae; genus Trapa; species Trapa bicornis. The sequence continues at coordinate 6,637,498 of CM057761.1, read as the reverse complement.
TGTGGAGAATGAATGGAGGGAAGCTCTTTATATAGGCAGCTCGGGGACCCTCTGCTCTAAGAGTTTCCATATTGGTTGAGCTTATCCTCATTGAAAAATTCCATAATTAGAGGGAGTATTCCCTCGCTGAAAAAGGAATTATTTTTTGGCATTGATGAACAATGTTGCCATCCCATGGAAGATGATGACACTTTTCTATATTGGACCAGTCCGACCGGGTTCGGTGATGAAAATCAGCCAGTTCATGCCCGATTCAACCGATTTTTCCAAAAATTAAAATTTTCTAAATTAATCTAAATTCATTTTCTATCTAATGGTGGCCTTAATTTTCCCAATTGACATTTTCAAGTCATCTAGAAAAATGAATTAAAAGACTGGTTCATCCATGGTTCAACATGGTTCCATCCGGTTCAGGTCTGGTTCACCTTGAACTGGTCTGGTTTTCCCATTCAATTTAATTCATAGTTCTCTCCCATGATTTTTATGACTTTTTGGTCACTTAGGATTTTCCAATTTCCTATTTCAACCCTTCTTTAACATTTTTGGTTCATTAAATGGTTTGGTTTTCACATGAGAGTTGTCGGTTCTTTTCCTGATTTCCTTGGTTTGAGAGGATGGGTTTTACAAGACTACTATGGCTCAAGCCCCACTACCCCTAAGGTTCCAAGAAAGGACAGATCATGCATCAGGTAGTGGTACAACAAGTAAGGGGATATGAAGCTCCTTGCACCTAAACTCAGAATTTCTACCTAAGAGTCTACAATGTGTTGCGAGGAAAAGGTAGAGCAAACCCAAGTCCAGTAGTAAGAAAACCTTAGCAAGCCTCACTAAGGATGTTAGCATCTTCCTTTTTATGTAATAGAATGGTGAAGCATGTGTGTGTTTTTAAGTGAATACATTAGCCTAAATAACCTAGTAAAATGACTTTGAATTTAGAAAAATGTACTAGAAAAGAGTTTGGACATAGTGGGAAATGTCCTTCTACTAAACTATAACAAGAAACTCACCAATAGACGAAACGAAGGTAAAGGATAAATTACCCAAGTGACATGGGATGTGAATGAAAGGTGAGATACCAAAGTATAAATCCCACACTTGCATCATTCTAGAAATGGAATGGATTCTTGAGGTACCAAGAAAGTCAATAAAAGAAATTCCCATTAAAGTAAGACCTCGAAAGACATCCAAAAATAACCAACTTGAGCATGGGTATGGTTAACCAAAGTTAATGTAATATTATGACTATAGGGTCGATGTAATGGCCAAGTGCCTGAAAGCCATTAAGGCATCCCATGTATGATGAAATAAAATAGGGAATGGAGACCTTATGACCTCGAGGGTCTAAGAACAGGTCAGGAATCATTAGAAAAGACAAACACTCTTATTCTAGTGATAATGGGGGTACCATAGTGAGGTATTCGCCAAAAAGGTGTACAGATAAGGTATGACCTTATGTCAAGAAAAGTTCCTTCTAAACTATGGTGGACTATGGTCATAAGAGGTGAATGTGGTCCAGACTTTATTGGAGATGGTAAGGTATTATCCCGGAAACTAGGGTACTATCAGGAAAGTTCCCAACAAAGTTCGATGATTAGGAAAGGAGGATATCTCTTAATCCTTAACAAGGGTAAAAAAAAAGGGAGTAACTACCTCAAGAAACATGACTCGATTGAGATGGAAGGTAGGAAAGCCTCCTCGACAAACGGTTTAGTTTTGAGGACAAAACTCCTAAAAAGAGGGGAGTATATATAACACCGGAACTTTTGGAATCCGGGGTATGCCCTAATGGACTGGAAATCAAGTGTGAACTAGGAAGAGAATCTCGATCAATGAATAACAATGCTAAACCCAAAATGAGATATGAAGTCAAGAATCACAATACAAACTAGAGACAAAAAGTCAAAATAGAGAACGGAACCCCGAGCCGGGAATGGAACCCAAGTGGGGATTTTGAGAGTCAATTCAAATAAATGATTTTATGATGGAAGTGGGTAAGATCACTAAACTACTCTCAAACTCCTCCCCCCTCCCCCACAAAGGATCGAGCTGAATTATGGGAAAATGCCCCTGATTTTTAAGGGGAGCTAAACAATGCATAAAAGGGAGAATCTTGAGGCCAATCAATAGAGAATTGGAAGGAGGATTTTTATAAAATTTGATTGGTCCAGGAACTAGTATGATCAGAGCTTAACCGGCCCCGAAAGGGTCGGAATTGATCTAACTAGCTTAGAGTAGTAAAACCCCTCGAATGTTTTTACGGTGCTAAACAAATCCAAATGAGGCAATTCTTGAGTCCACTCAATAGGAAATTGAATGTAATATTTTTAGTTATTTTTTTCCAAGAAACGGTCGGAAAAGGGATGATCCAAGCTAAAAACTACTGAACCGATCGAGAAAATTGTCAGAAATTAGTTTGCTATAGTGCATCGGTGGGTATGCCCCGCTAGGCACACATATGTGCATCCGTGCACGTGTGTGTCATCTCCTTCGCCCGACTCCCGAACTAAATTTCCCAAAAAAACACAAAAACATCTGCAAATATCCCAATGGCCACCGCTTGGGGAAATAAATTCATTCCTAAGGCTATAAGCTATGGATTGATGAAAGAGGGCTATGTTTGGATTATCACGTGAGTCTAGAATCTAACCATATAAATATTAGGTGTTCCCTCATTGGAATTTGACCAAAATTCTCTCTGGAACACAAATAGCTTTCAACTCTAGTGACCTGATTTGCAGAGAGCCTAGCTCAGTCATCTAACCACCTTAGTGGGCGATCTTGGTGTCCTTGGAAAGCTGAGGAAGCCAGCTTTCCAACGCCACCTCTCATTCCCTCAACTCTTTGCGTACTGGTGCCAGAGTGATCATATAGTACCAGAGCTCCAGTGATTGGAAAAAAAAAAGCAGTTGCTTCGAGGGCCAATTCTGATAGCCCTCAACAATTGAGAAAAATTTAGCAGATTCCTTGCCACCGACCTTACTCGATTTAAGTGAGTATAGAAGGAGAATTAAATTATTTAATCTCTAATTTTTGGGTTAAGTGGGTGAGTAGACTAAAATGGTATTTTAGGAGCTACAAACCACCAATCAAGGTGATTTAAGTGGTCACAGGCTCCTTGGTGAGTTAGCTTTCCAACCCTACTAACCTCAACAGCCGATGTGTTGTCTCTAGTGAGTTCACGATTTTGACACTCTTTTACTCACTTTTTGATAAGTTTCTAATCAAGCTTGATAAAAGTGATTTTTTTTAATCCTACCAAACCAATCTCACAACGTGATAGAGGGAGGCAAGGGGGTCTCCACGTAATTTCATGATTTTTGGAGATACTTTGGTTAGGGTTCAAAGGTTAGGAACTAGAATGCAAATAAGTGAAACTTTGGGGACCCAAATAGGAATAAACTTTTTTGGGGGTCTTTGCAAGAGGCTAAATAAATTTTGGATTTGATTGGAAAGTTTGGTGAAGATAGGGAACTTGGTTTGCCTATTGTGGAACATTTAGGAACCTATTTGATATAAAGGCAAAGTTAGGGACTAAAGTGCAAATATGAGTATTTGCATGGCCAAAAGACAACTTTTAGGTAGTTCAATGATAAAACATAATTTATGAATGTTTAGGGACCTGCATGAGAAAATTTGGGGTCAAATGGATCCCAAAACCAAAGTCCTACAAAAGAGAGGCAAAATGGTAATTTTACCAAAACTTAGGGGAATTTCAGTAATTTTGGGGAAATATAGCTTGGAAATGTTCCAATGCCTATTTGGGACCTAAATGGGACTGAAGAGGACTTTAGGGTCCCAAATGGAAGATTTGGGAAAGTCTTAGGACCAAAGAAAGGTAAGTTGTAAAGTATATGAGCAATATGGTAATTTTGCCTAAGTTGAGGACCAAATAGTCAATTGGAAAAAGTAGGACCACTAGGTGGTAAATAAATGAATGTAGGACACTTCAATATGGAAGTGAAAAAAATGACCTTGAGCTCGATTGATTAACGTTAGAGAAGGTTAGGGTATGGTTCGACTTACCAACTATTGAGTTGGGTAGCCCGGGCCTATTAGGGAAAAATCGTAAATTATTAACTAAATTACAGTGTAATGATTTATGGAATACCAAGAGGGAACTAACCCTTCTGTATGCTAAATATTGTAGAAAGAGTAAGAGATCGCCTGTGCAAGACTAGGAGCGGGATCTCCGAAACCCTCAGAATGAACAAGTTTCGAGACTCGAGTTGAGTGGGCTTTTGACGGCGAGTCCTATTGGACCTACTAGGGCACTAAATAAACATGTTTTTGTGGTTATGTGATTCTAGGTAGAAAGATGACATTAAAACTCATATAAGCAGTGCAAAATGAATAAGTTCATGCCCACTAAAATGAACATGATTTGAGAAGCTAAACAAGAGTTGGTCATAAAACCATGGCATGTGATGTGAACCCGGTTATGAGAAATCGAGGTAATTGTGTGGCCTATAGCCTTTATGTAATTTAGGGAGATGGCCAATGACTGGTCGGGCTCCCAAATATGTGTCTTGTACTGAATTAGTGACCAGGCACGAAACATGCCATGAGACCTCAGTCTAGGGTTGGATGGCCAACCATGTGACAAGGTGAGACGGTCTAGTGATAGATTGGACTCCTGAGAATCACATGTGTGTGTGCACCATCTTGTTATGATCCATGCTTTATTGTTGTATCAATATATATATATATATATCAGTGATTGTGAATATGGGCGTATCAGCATGCCTAAAGTGGTAGTAGTGACACCTAGGGTAAGACTGGAAGTGGTGTAAGGAGGGTGTAGGTGCTGCTTCCAGATCGTCCGAGTTCCATTTATACTCATGCGCATGGCAACATGGGACAAGCGGGGTATACATATACTCTAGTGTGTGGTCGGAGGGGACTGTTAGAATATACAAATGGGCGAGTGCACATCCTCAACATCCATATATGATTTATGAAAGAAAAAAAATCCATGAGTAGCCTCGTGTGGTGACACACTCAACTGTTGGTGTGGTGGTGAGAGTCCCCTTGTGACTCACACACTCGAGTTCCTGATCTAGTATCATCCATGAGATGATACATTATATATGAGTGATATGTTAGAGCCTTAGTAACTCATGATTGTGTGTGTTTGCATTATTATTGTGTGTGGGTGAGGGGTCATGAGGCGTCCATAAACTTGGGTGCAAAGACACTCAGCTGTGAGGTTGTGGTGAGAGTCTTCATGCGACTCCCACACTCTAGTTTACTGGTTTGGTATTACCCCATGGGTGGTACTCTCCAGGGTATGTTGTTTTTTGGTTTAGGCTTGAGTAGCCGAGTTGAGGCCTTGGGCTGGGAGGAGCCCGAAAGTGTCGTCCGAGCATAGGCCATATTTTTGTGTATAGGACTAAGTCTCAGTGTTTACTAGATGTATAAAGCCAAAGGGGGAGACCTAGGATAACCCGACCCTAGCATAGAATATGAGTCAGATGGCCCAAGACCATTATCTCCAAAAGGGCGAAGTAAACCATGGGACTCAAAAGGTTTAGTATGAGTAATAAAATAGAAAAATCTTGATAGGTGGTTTATGGGAAAAATATAGGTCGTATGTCATATAGTGGCATGATGTCATTGTCCCACTCACTGAGTTGTTGGCTCACCTCCTCCTCCAAACTATTGCAGGTGAAACTCAAGGAGAATAGGGATGAAGGCAGGACATTCCTAAGCCAATTACCATCCGAGGTAGCCTCCTACCCTAATCATGAAGGTTGTAATTTATAGCTTATTAATTGTTGTATTCTCGTGTTCTTGTTAAATGATTTTTGAGGCGCCATACTCTAATGAAAAGTTTCAAATTTCTACTGAAAAACAAATAGTGTTTTATGTTCCAAGCCTTAGTCCCATCAGTTTTACTTTGGTGAAAGATCCCATGAAAACCATGTTTCCTCATAATAAGAAAGCCAAAAATGAGAACCAGAATTTGTAAAGAGAAAACTAAAACGAGAAATTGGCAAACCCAAGTGTTCAATGAAGATCCAAGAATAATGGAAATAGATCATGAACCAAATTGGATGTGAGAACCAGACCTAGTTTGAGGATCACCGAAGAAGCGCCAGTGAGCCCGCATAGTACAGTCGCTCTAGTTGTCGAGAAATAGCAAAAACTTTTGAGCTGAATTACAGCCTCCTCGGACCTCCTTAGGCCAGGCTAATCCTCCCACAACTCTACACGACCAAGCCTAATCCTCATTGAGCCTCCGAGGTAAGCAATTGCTGCCACCTTCGCTAGAATAGTGAATTTACAGAGAGAAAACTGCCTAAACATTGTTAATCAAATTCTCCCTATTTAGGGAACCAATTGAGGTGAAATTTGATGTTAGGAGAATCCTCTCAATGAGAGCAAGCTTCCCCAATCAAGAGATTTGGCAACCTCATCCTTGCCTGTAAGAATTCGAAACTTTCTCTCTCTAGAAATATTTTCCTGCAAAGCTTCGTTTGAGCTCAATTCTAGACAAAATTGAATGATTCAAAGCTCGGAATGATCATGAAGAGGTAGGGAGATGTTTAGCAGCATGATAGGAGATAATTAACCGATTTTAATTAGTCAATTTGATAAAATTAGATTTTGGGGGTCAAAGTGCAATTTTGGAGAAATTGGACAATTTGGGGATTTTTAAAATTTTTGGATTTTTGTGCAATTGACATAAATTGAGTGTCAATTGAGGATTTAAATGAAATTGGCGGCTTAGTTGTAATTAAAATGATTTTTGGGGTACTTAATTGCAATTAAAAGTAAATAAAATGCTTTATTTATAATTTTGAATAATTTTATATTAAATAAAGTTAGTTTGAGATAAAATTATAAATTAAGTAAATTGTGGAAATTATGGAAATAATTTGGAGTTTATTTGTCAAGAAAATATACTTAGAAACTTATGTGTAATTAAAGAAGATATAGGGATCTATGTGTAATTATCGGATAATTGATGGATGTGTTATTCATGATCATGTTGGTGTGAAAGGAAGAACGAGAATCCAACCACATAAATTGGAGTTATGTTTGTGACAAACAAGTTACTGATCACGGGTGAGTGAGATTACTGGCATCGAGTCTGATTGGACCGATGAAGCGTATTTAGGAATATGTGTTACTTTGAAAATCAATTTTCTAGAAGTATAATTCACTAATTGTGTGAAATTGCTTAAACCTTTTGGGATTATACTTTTGAAAAAAGTATGAAGTATGGTATTAGGATAAACCCTTGACAGTGTATGAATACACTTCAAAGGGAATGGTCTAGCTCCAACCATCGATGTATGAAATGGGCGAGGCGCATTATCAACAATGGTGGACTAGATCTATTTCTGTTAAAGTGGGTCCAAGGACAATGGGAATAGGGCAAACCCTTAAATAAGTTTATGATTTAAGAGCTTTATAAAATTATCACAAATGAATTATATTTGCTAATGTTGTTGAGCTAGAGTCAGGTTTAACCACGTTGGGCTAGCAGCGCAAAGATAAAGGTCTTAAATCACAAGACTTATGTGTGTGATTGCAATCATTCGAAACCAAAGAGACGTCCGATATGGGGTAGTGTTGGTTCTAAAGGCTACTGGATAACAAGGTTGGTACAAGGGAAGTTATATTGTTCTGGTATGTATTGATGTTTTGGGAGCTTCATGCTCATTGAGACTGAGAGGATAGAAGAGTGAGGTCCCCCCTACATATAGGGATCAAAGCATTGATAAGTCTAGGGCTTAGGCCAAGGTGCTCATACAGACGATGTGGTGGGGGTTATGGCCTCTCACCAGGGTGGACGGTAAAGATGCTTCGAACCACTAGTGGAATAAATTAAGGTTAAAGACTCTAAGGGTCTGTTCTACGACTGTTTGATCACTTTACTAAGAAATGGTGTTTGTGCATTTGTGTTATACAAACATTGGTAGACATACATAATCAAATCCCTACAATTATGAAGGAAATTACCTTAAATTTGAAGGAACAAGCGAAACATTTAAAAGGAAACTTGTATTAAAAGTTAAGACAAGTTGTGGCTCGTTATCATAATAAAATCCTTGTTTAAAAGATATGTCATGTTTGAGTTGATTGTTGAGTCATTGACAAGAAGTCACAATGTCACTTAACCCTACTCATTGAGTTACAACCTCACCCCTCTCCCTAAACCCTTTCAAGAAAGCTATCATTTTAGAAGAGGAGAGCATCCTACGAGCAGAACCATCCTTCAAAGGTACCCTTATGCTTATTTTGTAAATTTTGTTATGGAAAACACTCAAATTGGTAAGCCTTTATGTAAACCTCGTTCTCTTGGAATAATGAATCGGAAAGGGGAACTCGGAAATTTCAAAGGAAAACCGAGGATCAAAGGGAACCGAAATTGGTAAATACGAGCCAAAATAGGAATTTGGAAAATCCCAACTAGCCAATAAAGACCAAAAAAACTCATGGAAACGAACCATGAATGAAATTGGATGAGAAAAATGAACCACTTCAGGGTGAATCGGACCTGAACTGGATTGAACCGTGAAGAACCGATTTAAAGATTCATTTTTCTAGGTGACTTAAAAATATCAATTTGGGAAATTGAAGTCACCTTTGGATAGAAAATAAATTTAGATGAATTTAGAAATTTTTGGATTTTAGAAATTTGGTCTAATCGGGCCTAAACCGGTCGATTTTATATTTAAGGTCATTGAACTCTGTTTGACAGAATCGGTCAATGGTCCAGCCCATCAACAAACTGCCTGCAAGGACGTTGCCCAACCAGCACGTGATGCATGTCTAAGTGCACCCAATCAGCCACTTGGTCAACACCTGGAAGCATTGACCAATTAGAGTGTGATGTGTGTACTTGATCAACAGTCAAAAAAAGAAAATCCATGTCAGCGATGACCGAGCTATATGAAAGCGACACATATCCTTAGTTAACGGTCAACTGAAGAGAAGCCTCATCAATCGGGCTGGCCAATGAGGAGCTAACACATGGTAAAGATGCCATGTCAGCGACCGACTAGGATATCGAGAGACGATCAATCAATTAGAGGTAGATATGTGGTGGAGCCACATTAGACGGTCCCAGTCAATTATAGGCTAACACGTGGCAGTGGCACAATGCATCAGAAGAGAAATCTGAATTATTTAAATCAGCCAATCAAAGGACTCCACATGTCACGGTCAAACGGCTAGTTGAATGTAATCAACAGTTAGAAGGAGTGACCAATGGGAGGTCGCCACATGGCCAATCAACAAGTCAAAGGTTAACTCGGATGCTAAGTGGGAATCTGCGTCAGTAAAGCAAGCCAATTATAGTGTGTCACATGACAGCTCGCACGTGCAAAGATCGCACACGCGCGAACGATGTTATCTTCAACCTTGGAAAGTTGGAGAAAAAGTCGATGAACTGCTGTTCGTTCACCTATCAAAACACTCTCCCGATATGGTTGTGAACGGGAGAGATTGGGGCCAAGGAATAGACAAACGACTAGCCCTGTGAGTTGTCGAACTCGCTATATAAACAATTCTTCCCCATTTGTCCTCCTCATCCCTCAAACGGCTGAAAAAGAAGTGGTGCTCCATTTTCCAGCGAAGCACGAACCATAGCTACAACTTGGGTCTTTTCCTCAACCTCCGAAGGAAAATTTGAGTTCCCTGGAACTGAAAAGAAGTCCTCTACCTTGTTGCAACCTCCCTTCAGCTTGAGAATCACCGGAGAAGTGTCGACAAGCTCGCATAGTAACCTCGCTCCCTTGATAGTCGGCGACCAAAGTTAGTCAAGCTTAATTTGAGTATCCCTCAGGCCAACCATGACCAAACCAAGCCCTCCAGACCTTCCCTAAAGCAATTCAAACTACTCAAGCCACCAATTGATGCATAGTTTAATCCAGGAAGGATCCACATGAAGAGAGCAACTCAATGGAAGCAAAAGCTCTGATCGTCGAATCCTCATCTGTAAGTAATCGAAGCTTTCTCTCTTTAGGATGATTTTCCGATGAAGCTCCGTTTGAGTTCATTTTTAAGTCAAATCAAGTGTTTCAAAGCTTGACATGAATCGAGGACATAGGAAAGATGATTAGTATCATATTAGGACTTAATTGGGGAGAATTAAGTTCGAATTGATGAAATTCAAGTTGGAGGACTAGATTGCAATTATTGGAAAGTTTGGGGACTTCATTGCAATTTTCAAAAATAAATTGGAGATTTTTTGTAATTAAGAGAATTATGGTACCCAATTGGAAATTTGAGGATATTAAGGTCTCAAAGGAAAGATTTGATAATCTTAAGAACCTAATTGAAAATAAGGTATACTTAAGGACTAAAACGTAATTATTGGAAAGTTATGGGTGTTAAGTATAATTATCTTATTAATTGGGACTAAATTGCCCAATTTTTCCTAGGAACAAGTTCCCTACAAGATCTTGCAAAGGGAAGGCACGCCAAGCTCAGAAACCTCCCGAGGACAACCAAGTCTCAGAATATGGGATTTACGGCATCATACTCGTTTGGGGTGAATAACGTATTTTCAAAGTTAGAAAATTATTTTTCAGAAATAGTCTCCCCAAATTGCGTGAACCTACTCAAATGATTGGGAGATATTTTTTATGAAAGCATGTAGCATGTATTACTTAGAGCTAGAATTGCTCTAGTGGGATCAATGCCAAGTTTGGACAAACTCGTGAAGTGAGCCTAAAGCCAATGGGAACGAGCTTAAACCCATATACAAATTAATAATTATGAGCATGTGGAAATCATTCATAAATGGTTAATTTGTGTGATATAGCAACCAAGCTAAAGTCGGATTGTCGAAATCGTTGGGCTAGTAGCTACCGAGCCGATGTTGGGTCGTCGAACCTGTTGGGCTGGTAGTTACCAAGCCGAAGCTGGGTCATTAAACACGTTGGGCTGGTAGCACCAAAGATAAAGGTCTAAATTAAAAAGATTATTGCTTATTCATGCTGAAATACAGAACCATCGAGGCACCCAATTGGGGTAGTGTTGGTTCTAAGGGCTATTGGGCAACCCAAGGAGCATAATGGAATCTTTGTCATGCTAGTATGTCAAGAAGCTCTAGGAGCTTCATGTGCATTAAGACCAGGGAAGAAGGGGGAGAGGTCTCGTCCCACAATAGCGGACACAAAGTTTCAAATTAAGTCTAAGGATTGGGCAATGATACTCATACAGACTTGTGGTAGAAGGTGTAACCTCCTACTAAGGGTGGATGGTAAAGTTGCTACGATCCACAAGTGAAACAGTCAGGGACTGTTCTGCGAACGTATGATCTTTTTGTTGATAAAGGGCATGTGTTTGATTGTAAACCAAATACATAAATAAGAAATGTTAAATTATCCATTTTAATGATAAAGGGAAATGTAGAAATCTAATTACCCAAGAATGAGTATGAAGATTAAATGTGAAATTTGAACAATCCATTACCCTTATTCCCTTTACTACTCACTCACTGAGTTGTCGAACTCACTCCTCCCTTAAACCCCTTTCAGTGAATCTTCTACATCAAGAAGAGGGAAAGCCTGCAAATCAAGCTGAGATTTCCACGAATAGGTAAATTTTCATTGAGTTGTTTTGTTAATTTTATTATGGAAAATGTATATGTTGGTAAGCCTTTACCTTTCTTGACCTATCTTGGTAGGAATACCATCTTAGTGCAAAAAGGGATGGTGGGTTGATCACGGGTTCCAACCAAACTAGGTTGGGGCATGACAACTTAAATGATATCAGAGCAAAGTTTTTTAAACAAATTTTTTAAAACTAAATCCCTATGAACCTAACAAATAGTAGACCTCCGTTCTGTAGATATGCCCCCTCAAAGAGGAACCAAACGAAATCACGTTGCCACATCCACCATGGGACCCAAGGAAAAAATTATCCCAAAAGAAAGAATTAGCTTGGGAGCACTTGAGTCTAGGGAGACTCAGACCACTATGCCTAGAGTAACTCCCAAACATAAGAGGCTCTACGAGGAATTTGTCAAAGTGTTCGGGGAACCAAACTTCCTACAAAGAGAGGGCAATTGTCCAGTAGGAAGTGTGCACCTCAAGGAGGATGAGGTACAATTCCAATACACAACCAATCTAACCCCGTCCCTTATTGATATCCCTATGAACCTAAAGACATTATGACAATTGGGGTGTAACACCTTCAAATGGAAAAAGATGTTGTAGCTGCTATGGATTGGCTTGTCAGCAATAAGAAGTTTATAAGGTTAATAGGGATTTCGCAGGATGAGATGGTTACCACGGTGGAATTCTTCTTAGGAGGAAGTACCTAAAGATGGTGGAAGAATGTAAGGAATCTCACCACCACTATACCCTCATGGGAGGTGTTAGAAGGGAGATTTTCATATGAGTACCTTGTCCCCCATTTAATTAACAAGAAGAAACAAGAGTTCTTCCGGTTACGTCAAGGCTCTAGTACCATATTTGAGTACGAAACTTATTTTAACGAGTTAAGACCTTTTGCCCCATACTTAGCTGGACATGCTGGCATTTGTCAAAATTTTGTGGATGGTCTCAACTTTGACATACGAGACCGTGTGGGGGTACTTGGGAGACTCACTAACCTGGCCACTATTATTAGTATGGTACACGAGTGTGAGCGACTGGTCATGGCCTGACGTCGAAAGATGGATGACCTATGCCACAAGGAAGATCGAAATAACCGTTCCCGAGAAATGTGGAATTCTTCTAAATCTTGAAAGTGGACCCACAAGGGATTCAAGTCCAAGACGGAGGAGAGGATGGAACCACCTAGACCAAACAAAGATAAAAACAATAGGAATCCACAAAAGAAGATTCCCCAATGCCCGAGATGTAGAAGAAACAATGAAGGTACATGCAGGAAAGTAACCTGTTTTAGGTGTGGACAGTTGGGATATTATGCAAAGAATTGTCCAGTACTACCAAGGAATGTGGTACCAACACCTAGTAAGGTCGCACCCACAAACGAGAGAGGAGCCAACCCAACGCTAAGGATATCAGCAAGGGTTTACAACCTCACCCAAGAGGAAGCTAGCCAAGATCCTAGTGTAGTAGCGGGTACATCACGACCCCTTGCTTAATTTCTATTAGTGGAAATAAAAGACTAAAAAGTATTGTATTCCTTTCAAATAATGAATAAATTCCAAGTTCCTAAAAATCTACGTCTCTTAAATCAGGAGTTTGTATGACTCCACACCTTAACCAAAAAGCTTATAATTATGAGTAAAGGAAAAATCTTTAGTAGAAATATTGTAAAGGTCAAAACATTAGAAAGAGAAGGATTAAGGAAATCCTTGAGGCAACTAAAAGCCGAAAGTGACAATGCCTTAAAGACAACTAGTATTTGAGATGTCAAGGGGAAGTCCAACTTGAACTACAAGAGAAACAAGTAAATCCTTCTGGTACTCTTAACAAGGAAGTCAGGAAATCTAGGAACAAAAATAACCAGACTTCTCATTAAGAAAATAAACTGTAAATGGAATACAAGTGGGGAATAAGGATTGAGTACAAAGGTGTACTCACGAAATTCCAAGAAGGAAGCTAACCCTAAAGAATGGATAAACAGGAAAATAGCATCAAAGAATGTCATAAAATTTTCGATGGGTCGACACTCATGATGACGAATTAAAAGAAGTCTTGGAGAAGTACATACTCAAACAAAGGTGTGATTGATCCAATTAAATGAATGATGAATATGAAGACATGTGAACATCAAGGAAAAAGGGTTCCGTCCACTTAGACTTAATAGAGCTTAAGATTGGACGATAGGGCATAGCATGAAGTATACAAAATAAGACCCCGTTAATAGGAATTTCTTGGATAGGAAATTTCAAACGGATAATTCAAATACAACAAAGGATTAGGCATGGATAAATGCTACAGTGTAAAAGGATGTAAGGATATGAAGGTAGGAAATCATAAAGGAGGGATAAGAAGATTAGATGCATGGCTCCAGAGATGGAGGTCTCTACTTCGAAGTATGAGAGTAGAAAATGGGACAAACAGGAGAAACTCATTAGTCCGAGGAATCAATAAGTATACCATAAGGGATCAAATAGGAGTAAATAGAGAATAATCGTGAAATGGTCACGAATGAGTAAGGATAGACTAAGGAATGGAAGTTCTTAGGTAAGGATGCCGTCAAACATGAGTAAGTGCATAATGGAGGAAAACCATGAGTGTGTCAATAGACAAGTCGTGAAGTGATCGGGAAACCCAATAGTTGGAACCAATAATGACCGATAAAGAGGTTGGTAAGAGACAAATAAATGCGAAAAACCCAAACGGTCATGAAAGGTATGACGTCTAAGTAAAGGAAAAAAAAGATGCAAGGATCGTTTTATAACTATCGATATGAGAGTTAAGGATGGACTCAAGGACCAACAAAAGACCAAAAGCAAGAAGGAGGCTTGAGTAAACATGTATTATAAGAAAGAAAGGATACTTGCAAGTAAGGAAGTTATAAATGAGAAAGGTTGTGATTTCGAGTGCTTGAAAAAAGGATATTCGAATAAAAAGGATTATGACAAAAGACTATTTTAGTTGAATAACCAAGCCTTAAGAATGAATAAGGCATTAAGATCCATAGTAAACAAGATTTTAGTCACACCAAGTGCATGAAGGACAGAAGGGAAGGAATCCCAAACATATATTAAGGATCACGTCATCATGATGATAATATAAATTAATAAGATACGAATCAGATAGATTTGAGTATGCAGAATACACCCAAATAGAAACACTGATCAAGTTAAAAGGTATGATCCCAATATGACCGTGAGATAAGGAAGGTATGAAAAGATCACAAGAGGAATCCCACAAATTTCAAATTTTAAAAGTAACTCTAAGGAAAAGGGAGATAAGGAAAAATCCCCAAGGTAAAGAAGATGAGCTTAAGGAAAAGCTAAAAGCCTAGGTGATGAAATTAGGAAGATAATCTATCCTATGATGTATAACTTGATTGAAGCACAAGTGATAGGAAGGGAACCTAAAGTCTCAATTGATTTCAAATGGCAAGAGTATGCTGGTAGGGTGGCCAGAATGGAGGAAGAAATGAGGAACTCTATCGGATGAAAGAGAAAGGCATTCCCTATTTAAGCAGCGTATAACAGGTTTTGGAGACAAAACTCCTTAAAATGAGGGGAGTAGTTGTAAATCCCATTCTCTCGTAATAAGGAACGGAAAAGGAGAACCGTGAAATTTCCAAGGAAAACCAAGGATCTTAGTGAACCGAAATTGGTAAATAAGAACCAAAATGAGAATTTGGAAAATCCCAAGTAACCAATAAAGACCAAAAACTCATGGAAAGGAACTATGAATGAAATTGGATAAGGAAATCAGATCAATTCAGGGTGAACCGAACCTCAACTAGATTGAACTGTGAAGAACCGATTTAAAGATTTAATTTTCTAGGTGACTTTAAAATATCAATTTGAGAAATTAAAGTCACCATTGGATAGATAATTAATTTAGACAAATTTAGAAATTTTTAGATTTTAGAAAATTGGTCGAATCGAGCCTAAACCGGTCAATTTTCGATTTTGGGTCACCGAACCCGGTCTGACCAAACCAGTCAACGGTCCAACTAGTCAACGGACCAACTGACAAGTCAGCGCCCAATCAATGCATGCCACCAATCAATGCGCTTGGTCAGCACTCAAGGCCAATGGGAACGGGAAAACCTGTAAATAAGTTTATGATTTAAGAGCGTTATAAACTTATCACAAATGGATAATGTTTGTTGATGTTATTGAGCTATAGTCGGGTTGGAGCACGTTGGGCTAGCAACGCAAAGATAAAGGTCTTAAATCCTAGGACTTATGCGTGTGATTGCAATCGTTCGGAACCAAAGAGACATATGATATGAGGTAATGTTGGTTTTAAGGGCTACTAGACAACAAGATTAGTACAAGTGAAGTTATGTTGTTCTAATATGTATTGAAATTTTGGGAGCTTCATGCGCATTGAGACCGAGGGGATAGAAGAGTGATGTCTCACCCCTATATATGAGGATCGAAGTATCCATAAGTGTGGGGGTTAGACCAAGGTGCTCACACAGATAATGTGGTGGGAGTTGTAGCCTCTCAATAGGGTGGACAGTAGAAACGCTACAAACTACTAGTGGAACATATTGAGGTTGTAGCCTCTTATGCTCTATTTTACGGCTGTTTGATTCATTTTTTGAGAAAGGGTGTTATATAAACATTGGTAGGCATACATAATCAAAACCCTACAATTATGAAGAAACTTACTTTAAGCTTGAAAGAACAAGCGAAATATTTAAAAGGAAACCTATGTTAAAGGTTAGAACAAGTTGTGGCTTGTTATCATAATAAAATCCTTGTTTAAAAAATAAGTCATATTTGAGTTGATTGCTGAGTCGTGTACAGGAAGTCACGATGTCACCCCTCTCCCTAAACCACTTTCAGGAGAGCTTTCGTTTCTGAAGAGTAGAGCATTCTACGAGAGAACCGCCTTTCAAATGTACCCTTATGCTTGTTTTGTAAATTTTGTTATGAAAAACACTCAAATGGGTAAGACTTTACCTTACTAGATTGGGATGGTGGAAATATCACATAGAAGGGTGACGGATTAATTACGAGGTTCCAGCCAAACCGAGTTGGGGCGTGACATTCCACCACTGTAAAATCAGTTGGATTGACGAGTTGAACAGAACTATCGACTGATAAATTGAGACACGGTGTGACAACAATGCTCCTTAATGGACATGATCCACTCTCTCCCTATGCCCTAACATTGTCTCCATCTCCAATACAAACTCTCTTTTGCACCTCCTTACCTACAAATAAACATCTCAACAGCCAAGATGGTGGTGTGCCCAAGTTAGCGTTGAATTTCCATAATACCACCATTTCATTACCATGGGCAATAGAGAATGAGGCTATGACTATAGTGGTCACACACTTATGGTTAGTATGGCCTTGTTAAATGTGTGTAGGTCTTTGAACTTTATACCTCCATATTCCTGTTGTTGGATTATTGACTC
Organism: Trapa bicornis; assembly: GCA_030064425.1. Classification (NCBI taxonomy): domain Eukaryota; kingdom Viridiplantae; phylum Streptophyta; class Magnoliopsida; order Myrtales; family Lythraceae; genus Trapa; species Trapa bicornis. Next base: position 6,620,500 of record CM057761.1, on the reverse strand, counting down.
TATTTGACCTAGTTCATCGTATTTTTCTCTCATCTTTGACCTAGTAACTCATTATATAGTTTGGTACGGTACTAACAACAAGCTTTATTAGTACTTTCATTCATGCTTGTGATAAGTAAGTCCACTTGCATCCCTATAGTTTTTAATTATTCATTCTTTTAGAAATTATAGAATTTGATTCTTGTTCCTTCCCTAAAACATGGGCATATTAGGATAACTATATATTTGACTACCTTACCCAACTCAACTTGAAGTGCTCCTTGTATCTCAACTTATGTGGCCAAATTTGTGTTAAAACTAAAATACGAATGACCTTCTCTAAAGCCTTACAATATGTATTAATTATTTTTTTGAGTTTTTTTACATTACTTTTTGTGGGTTAAATAAAGAAAATGATAATCAACAAAAAAAAATGAAAAATATTTGGATAATGTTAAACCATTTTTATAGCATTCAACATTCTTTTAACATCCTTCACTAACCATTTAGATAAATGAATCAAACACACATAATAAATAATGAAAAAGTAAATATCCTTGTTTTTTTTTTTTTGCACAATAAGTGAATATCCTTGTTGAATGGTTATCTGTCTTATTTTGACACCATTCACTTCCCTCTCAAAAATATTAGGTCAACACTATGAATTTTGAAAAGAAAACTCCATTTGATGATGCCTTATCCTTTAATCATATCGATGTTTACTGCACTATTTTTTTCTCTGGTTTTCTTTTTTTAGAAAATGAAAATGCCCATAAACAATACTAATGTAAACAAAAATCATCATACTTGCTCATAATCGAAACCCATGCCTTGTAGAAAAAAATTACCCATGTAGATATGGACACCTATCACTTATATTACAAAGATTTTCTCATCTCATCAGCCAACCTCTGTCCATCGTTCCAATGTGGAAACTCTGTTTTATCCGCTCATCTCTGGCCATATTCGTCCTCTTAGTTTGTCTTCAATGACAAACGGTGCCCTATTCTTCATCCATCTTCCATGGTGCCCTACATATTCTTCGTTCATCTTTGATCCTCTATCTTCTCCATTGATCTTTGATGATAAACGTTTGTCCTTTTATCTCAAAGGACTACAAAAAAGGAATGAGAGGGCGGCGAAAGCAGCAAGTCTGGAGAATAAAAATTTTACACATCTAAAGATCAAGTTTGTAAAGCATGTGATGTAAGTTAAAGAAAAGCCTCTCAGTGAAAGCTTTTTTTAAGTCTGAAATGATGAAAACTGACAGATGTAAGCTCTGTAATGCTCAATAAAAGTTTGACATGAGATTTTCCTGATTGAAATTGTGGCATAGACAAGCCGTTTGATAAAAAAAATATGGCCCTTTTTGTTCCCTAGTCCTCAGTTTCTGATTATTTTGCCTCAAACAATTTTAAGACGCTTGCTCTCTGCTAACCAGGACTGGTTTACTACACATGCATTGGATCAATAACAGTATCACAAACAGAAGAAAACTCAAGCATGGGGAGTGGGGACAACCATGATCCATTTATTTTCACTCCCAAAATAATGTGTTCAAGCATCCCAGTGATACCATTGAAACATATCACACATCCCCCCTATATTAAAGTTTTCAGGGTCAGACAAACAAGCTCTGTTGAAAATCTATCCTCAAGTGATCCAGAGAATTCGGTTACCAACCTGAACCCTCTTCAGCCTGCTGCTACTGGTACTTATCTTCTTCTAAAGTTACTCAGTAAGAGGGTCCGCTCATCATGTCCATGATCACAGTCATAAACAATTACTCATATGTTCAAATTTTCACACCTTAAAAGATAACCCTACAACTCAAAAGCAGAATCATCCTCAGGACAATATAGTTCAATAATAGGCACACTACACTTTGTCTGACTTGCATGTGTTCCACTGGAAATTGCAAAAGAAAAGGCAAATTTACTGACCTACGTGTGAATCAATGAACAAAAGTCTCAATTTTTTAGAATGGAGTTAATGCATTAAATCAACTTGATCATTTAAGTAAAAAAACCTGGTACCTTCATAACAAAAAACAGGCCCAGATCTAACAGACAAACCACTGAAAACAGCAAACCCCAAACATAGGAAATTCGGGCCAACCTACTTCTGATAAATTCAAATCCTTTAGCAAAATGGTCTCAAAAAATAAAACTTGATACTGGATTTTCATGCATTGCATCCCAAGACTAATAATCACCACACAGAAGTTCCTTTGTCCCCTTCATAGGAAATAATACAAGTCCAGAAATCAAAACTTGAGTTGTTGCAAGGTAATATAAGTTGCAGAGGATCAACTGCAGCGATTGTTAATGTAAGCAAAATGGATTTCAAAGACAATCTTTGTTCATTGGACACAAACATAAACTGCAGACGTAAGATATTGTGGTTTATCAAATCACCAATGTGTAACTAAATCTAAAGCAATAGATATTCATTTTTCATTTTAAAAAAGTAAAGATATTGTGGTTTATCAAATCACAATTTGCACACATTTAACACTAGTATAGCCTGAAAAACAATTGGTGGAATGGAATGCAACTCGTCCCCCAATCTCACAAATTCAGAGGAGATGAAGAGTGTACACCTTACCAATACCTAATGACCTGTGTATGGTCCAGCGCCAGGGTATTGACCTGAATGCTGCCCTCTTGGAGCACCTTGTCCTATCTGCTGCTGGGTTGGGTATGCAGCTTGAGTTTCATAGGATCCAACCACTCCAGGGCTTACTTGGCTTCCATATGCTGCCTGGAGTCCATGTCCAGCAGCAGGCATGGCTAGGTTCCCTGCTGAGGCTGCCCCAAAGCTCCCCAGCAAATTACCAATGCCCAACCCAGCCCCCTGAGTTGCCAGCAAAGCAATTGCCTGTCCCAGGGCTGGGTTCAAAGCAGGTACAGCAGCCGCAGCTCCCGGGACAATCCCAATTGGAGCACCAAACTGCCCCATAGAACCAACACCATACCCCAAACTATCAGCACTCTGAAACTGCGAAGTTTGTGGATTTTTCTGTTGTCGACTGTGCTGAGACTTCCCAGGCTTTGGTCCATCAATAGCCTTCTGACAGTGTAAGATATGACCCTCAAAGTTCTTGTGTGGTTCCTCCAGAGATTTCTTTGCGTCCTCCACTGTCTTGTACACGAACAAGCAGAAACCTTTTGGCTTTCCCGTCACCTTGTCAAGGCCCAGAGGCCCTTCCTCGATTTCACCGTACTTGGAGAAGAACTCAGTGAGCTTCTTTGCGTCCAAATCAGCCCCAACATTGCTCACATAGATCTTCCTCAGTGTCAATTCTGAAACAGGTGGAGTAGGGGCAGCAACCTGCTGATTGGCAGGCACTGGCCCAATAGATGCCAACTGACAAGCAGTCACCCTGTTACCGATCTTCTTCTGTGGATCTTTTAGAGCATTCCGAGCACCGCTGCGGCTCTTGAAAAGGATAAAGCCGTAACCTTTTGATTTACCAGAGATTTTATCACACACAGCCTTGCAGTCTTCGATCTCGCCATACTGCTTGAAGGCGTTGATTAAGGTTTCAGTGTTGGTATCCCAGCCCAGGCCATGGACGAATATCTTGCGATGCACAGGATCTTCATCAGCCATCTTCCGAATGCGATTCGCGACATCTCGGTGTCTATTAGATGCTTCAAGGATGAACGCTACCAGCTGGTCCTTGGTGAAGGGTTCAAGAAGCTTCTGAATAGGTTCCTGGTCGTCGTCTCCACCTTCTTCTTCTTCTTCGGCATCATCACCACCATCATCATCGTCGTTGCCATCATCATAATCACCACCTTCCTCTTCTTCCTCGGGTTCTTCCTCCTCTTCCACGTCATCCCCCTCCAGTGCCATGTATTCGTATTCCTCTAATTTTGGTTTTTGACTCACCACTGCTTCCAATTCTACCTGCTGTTTCTTGGCGGGTCCCGCGATTGCTGCAATGGACTGCTTCCTCTTCCTCGCCATTGCTGACCTATCCACCAGTAGAATGGCAAATTTCTTCACACACTTCTTCAGCAGCAGGAAAAGATCATGAAAATTATTTAACGTCAAACACAAAAACGAACAAACCACTCACGGATAATAATTTGGAGGCGATGATCAACAAGGTAGCAATCAATGCAAGGTAGAGCACTGGAGATTGGCCACGGCAGAGAGACTTGTAGTGACTGACTAGGGTTTTCTTGTGGAAAAACAACAATTTCCCGTAAGCTCGTTTTAATTCTTTTGAGGAACTTTCGTCATCGTTTTATACTTTGGTCTCAGTACATTTATTATAAATCTACATAAAATTTAGGATTAGATGTCAATTTAGCTTTGGCAAAATTAATAAACGGTTGAATTATAACTTTTCAAATCTACCTAGGGAAATTAGCAACAATAGTACAAAATATCACAAAATATTATATTTCTTTTCATTTGTCACCTAACAGTATAATTAATTATTTTTAAAAAGATATCATAAATAGTAATTTTTTATTCATTAAATTACTTAATTGTACAATATTTTTTGATAAATATTTTATAACATTACAGTATTGTTCATTTGTCGATCCATTATATTTCTTGAATATCTTAGAAAAACAATTTTTATAAAATATATTGTCCGTTAAAATTAAGAGGGAAAGTTGTCCGTTGAACACTTCAGTAATAATTTTTAAGGTAAATTTGTCATAACACGTGCTGTACTACCGTTTATTGATTTTACAGTGATTATTTAATTGTTTTATATTAACTATATTAATGGTGCATTTTCTTAATAAAGCATATATATTACATAAAAGAGAGTATCAAATGGACGATGCAATGAAGTATGAATAAATTTATGTTAAGATACCCAGCATAATGCCGACAATATGCAGGCTATGAGGTTCTGCAGGATATAATGGGATTTCATCAAGTGAATGCAAAGAGTATACATGTTGGCATCTTCTGATTAATTTCACATCCAAATTTTGATAATACATCATTTATGAAGATTACAACTACATGGTTCCCTCGTTAGTACAAATCAAATGAGAATAAATCTTCAGATCTATTGGGGCACCTGATCTCACGGGCTAATCATGGTGATGATGAAGTTCAAAGCACAGGTAGTTAGGGAGACAATCCTACAGATATTTCTATGATAGTAAAACAAAGTATGCATAAGAATCTATGAGCAACCATAGCAGGAAGAAAGCTTCATTTGTTTATTTCCAGATCTTGATGGATTTGTCATGGCTTGTTGAGGCGATCATTCCTGTGGCGGGTGATTGTGCCAGGGCTGAGATTACGCACTCATGAGCTGGGATCGTCACGCTCCTGTTCTCAGCCAAGTACCAGATGGCCATTGTCTACAACCAAATAAAAAAAACAAGCTCCATTAGCAATTTGTATATAAGGAAGAAAGTTAGACAGACCATTCAATGAAAGATTCCATTCGTGCTAGTTAGTTTAAGGTGATGCTTATTTTGATGAAAAGTTTAATATTGGTGGTTTCCAAATAAGAAAACATAATATTGTTTGATAGAGTTGTTGCCTATTTTTCTATTCCACAAACAGAACTATAGTTTCAGAGGAAAGGAAATTCCCATTTCTAGCTAGTTATACATCCAATCAAATGGAATGAATTCCATATATTGAACAACATAAAGATCCTTACAGCCGGAAGCATGTCTGTCTCATGTATGTTTAAGCATAAGAATCATAACAAGCCATCCAATTTTTTCCTGATGAAGAATATAATTGTAATAATTGAAATTAACGCAACCTTAACTAATGAGGATTGAATCTATTACCAACAACACCTATAGCACAATAGGCAATTCATGTTTAAAGTGAAAATATAAAGATGAGAACAAGTACCTGGTAACCCCCAATGACCAACAGATGGGGATAACTTGGGTGGAAAATGCATGACTGGAAATTGTTTCCACTTGCATTTAACTCGTGAATGCATTCTCCATTTTCCAGTGACCACACCCTAACAGATTCGTGGCTCACAGAGGCTAATCTTCCCCCATTGGAGTCCCAACATACAGAATATACATTAGAGGGATGACCCTAAACATATAAGAGAGCATCAGCAAGAATAAACATCTGCTTTATCGATTAAAGAAGTAAAAGTCTGTTTCAGCAGTGCAAGCGAATAAAAACTACCCTAAAGTAGCTAGGTCTTCAACAGGATAACTACCCAGAATGAAGTCAGTCATGAGAGCTTCTCAAGTATTGTTGAGCTCTTTCTATATTGACTTTCAAAAAACAAAATATATGACATTTGTTTCAACACTTATCCTCCATCTTGGACTTGAACTGTGTTAGATCCATTCCAAGCTTCAAAAATTGACATTTGACCTCATCAAAAGGTCATAAAGGAAATTGAATAGAAGGGAATTGAGCTCTGCTATGTGCCACATAAATCGTGGCATGAAAGAAGATACAATTTCAAGAGACCCAAAATTTAGCTTAACTAAACTTTTCTTGCCTCTTTTCAAATAAATTAATTTTAACATCAACATAGCAACATAAAATTAGGGAAAAGATAAAAAGGAGAAGAATAGGAAAGGAAGGAAAATAAAAGATTCATGTATTCCAGACCTTTAGTACAGCTAGGTAAAAATCCCAATTTGTAGTCTCATTGCAAAACTTTTGCAACAATATGCTGTAGTCGTACAGTAGAAAAGAGGGAAAAAACATTTGATTCATAAGCTAGTTTCTCTGTTGTCAAGTGAGGCACTACAAAACCATAATAACATTCTCCACAATTAATTTTTTAACAATTAAACACTAATTCATACAATGACAATACGATGTTAGATTAACACACCTTTAATAAGAGAGTCTGCCTGTCAGTCTCTACATCAAAAATGGCCACCGTGTTATTAGCTGCGGCAGCCAATAAATGCCCAAATCTAGGTTCAAATCTCACTTGTGTAGTACCACCCTTTAAAACCATAGCTCATTGTTATGCAGTGACACAAAAAAAGTCCCAACACTAATTCTGCATGTATTAGGACAGCAAATTCGTCCAGATGCCTTACTAACCTTGGAAACCCGAGTGCATGGGTACTGATTGATGTTCCAGAAACGAATTTCATTATTATTGTCGCAGGAGCAGAAAAGGTCGGTTTTGCTGGGATGGAAATCAAGAGACGTCACATGAGAACTGTGCCCATTGTATGTTTGCAAAGAGAAGTTCGGCTGCATGACCATCAAAACTTTAATACATAAGCAAATTCCGATTAGGAGAGCAATCAAATCTGTTTTCAAAGTAGGCCAGTGGCTTCATGTTTTACACCGCTTCCTATTATCCATAATGTTTGGAAAATGATAATTTGCATCATCTAGTTTGGTCCACCAAAACCAAATTGAACTCCTCAACTGTACCAGATTAATGTCTGGTCTAGTCAGGAAGATGCCAAAAGAATGAAAGTGGAGCTGGAAATATTACGTCTAGCAGTATATTTCAAAAGGAAATAATAAATATAACAAAATATTACCTGGGTAGCATCCCACACTCGGACCGTTGTATCAAATGAAGATGTTGCAAGTTGGGTTGAATTTGGCCTAAACCGGACATCAGTAATTATGTGTGTGTGCTCCTCAGGGCTGCTTTCTGTTTGCAAGGTTTCCATGTTCCAGAGGATGACCTATTAATATTGAAAATGTCCATCCCTTGATCAAGCTGATAATAGTCTGTTATCCTATATCTTAAAGCATTTTTTAATTATAAAGCACTAATAACAACTCTTCAGGCCAAAGATAGGCCTCTGGTCAACTAACAAATATACAAGAAATGTGCCACTATGAACATACAGAACTGTTATCAGCTTCAGACAATAATGATCACTGTTTCATTAATTTATTAGGTTGTCCCCATAGTCATGGATGAAATATGGAAGCAAGCAGGAGAAAGCTTTCTTTGCTCTTTTAGGCCTTTAATGAAACTTGTTCCTATGTCATTTTAATTACATGAATAGTAACACATGCCTTCTTGTCATGACCAGCACTCGCAAGATATTTCCCATCTGTTGAAAAGTGACAGCAGACAACTTTACTGTTACTCTCACGTATGGAACTAACTTCACTGAATGATAAACCTGAAAGGGAGAGACTTCGATGATAAATTAGGACAATATGGGCAATATTCTCAAACGAAGCAGAGTAATACGGTACCCTTCATGAGGTCTGCTGCAAGTTCAGATTGATTTTGTTTTAGCTTCCCAAATACATCTCTGTGATCCACATCATCAGCTGAGAGGAAAGACTCCACATTGTCTTCTAGAGAACCAACATCTCCAAAATGGTCTATGTCATCCTACAAAGAATGTATGGGAAAGGAAACACATTTAACTAAATGTAGATTCTGAAAAGAAGCTGCACAGCTTAATTTTCTAAATCACAATATAATAAATCTAGCAAATAATGCAAGCAGAAACTAAGAACTATCACGTGATCTTGAAGCATCAATTTTAGAACTATACGACTATTTGCTTTAAAAGAATTAATAACAATTTCCATAATGTGGAAAATAAAAATCACAAAAGATAAATCATCTTACTAATAAGGTTGAGTCAGAAATGAATAGGGCACTCTGTAGCGGGCTAGTAACTCCCGTTTTTATTGCACACATGCATTGGAAGTCGAGGCACGAGCCGCATTGGAAGGCTTAAAATTAGCACAAGAACAGGGTTGGCCCAAAATCATACTAGAATTTGATTCCAACACACTATGTACCATACATTAGAAGCAAGGGGAAGTTCAATGGATTGTCCGCCCTTATATCGATGAATCGTTAAGTTATATGTTGAGGTTTTTAGAGTATCAGGTGACACTTTTACATTGATGAATCGTTACGTTATATGTTGAGATTTTTAGTGTTTCAGGTGACATAAGTTAAACGATTAACACCACCGATGAATCGTATGTGAATACATTTGAAAATGCAACCATGTGCACCACCGATGGATGGATGGCAGGATGGCAGCAGCAGTTTCAGTATGAACAGGGGATTTCACCAAATCATTCTAAATTGCAGAAAAAAGAGTAATTTATATACCAGCTGATTTGTGGATGAAGTAAGACCGCTGAGCCCATTTGTGGCATACATCATAAGACCTTTTGACATGCTAGTAGCTTGTTGAGTGTTGCTTGTCATTGAAACTCCATCCCCAGGCGTGTGAGCTGAAGGAGTTGATGGTTGAGAATTTGGGGAAGGTCCAATTGTGTTTCCGGTACCAGTGCTGTTAGCTGGTCCAGAAGATGACAGCCCTTTCCGCTTCCTCTATTATGTAGAAAAAAATGTTAAACAAAAACATAACATTTTTTACCTCATACTGAAAGGGACGGTGGCATTTGCTACATTATCACGCTTTAATACTCCAATGCTACATATCATACTAAAGAAGTTTTTAAAAGCCTAAAAAGGCTCTGACTGCATATTTAAAAGTTCCCAACCTGTTGCTGAACTTGCTGTGGCTGCATCTGATCCTTCTGTTGTTGAGATGATGATGGTTGAATAGGAGGCATGCTCACCTGCTAGAAATTTATGTTTATCAGACACATCCACAAGAAAAAATAAAAATAGATAATTCAGTTCTTAAATATTGAGCGTGTGAGTGATGAGCAAGACAACAGGGAGGACAGGAGGAAAAGACTACCTTCTATCTTGCTATGTATTTGACAATTCATTTTGAATATCAAGAGTACAAGAGAGGCACACAATTGTTCAGCATATAATTATCCATAAATCATTGGTTTTAAATCTGAAGTATCATCAATTATGGTTGTAAGGGATAGAATACTATCAATGGTGCGAAGAAAGATGAGGGTATTGGGAAATAAGGACCCAAATTTTAAAGGTTGCCTGATTTTGTAACTGTCTTTTGTAATTTTGTGAATGGAAGTAAATAAACTAACTTACAATAAAAAATCAATGGTTTTAAGCATAATTTTATTTTTAAATTGAACACAATTCAATTCACTACTACTTATCAAACAAGAGAGAATAACACGACCATAAGTTACCTTTGAGGAGAGTGACTGCAAAGGGGAACCAGCGGATGAATCATTTTCCATCATTTGCCCATCTTTTGCATTCAAGGTAACTCTAGGCATTCCCCTAAAAACTCGAGGATCCATTTCCCCAAAGATAGAGGAATTGCTAGAATTGCCCTGAGATTGGACTTGGCCAAAAAGCTGCCGTTGCTGCTGCAACTGCTGTTGTGGAAAGAGGTGAAACTGGTTCACTGAATTCATGAAAGGTTTTTGAACATGTGCACCTAAGCTTGGACGAATTGAGTCAATTCCCTAATAACATGCATATCTCCTTCAATAGTTGCAATAAAGAGATACTCTTGAGAGGTCATAATGCAATATAAAAGCTTACTGCAAGGGGAAATCCTTTCAGTGGTACATCACCAGTGCCAAGGTTCATTCCTGACTCAAAAAATGCCAAGGAAGAGTGCTTAATTGACATCCAAATATCACAACGTAACATAAAAACAAAGTGTAGATATAACGCTGTTTGAATATCACAAAAACCAAAATCCTGAAGGTACCATACATTTCATAGATTTGACAGAATTATTTGCAGAGATACATTCTATAAGTACTTCTGCTAACCTTTTATAATTATAGTTTGATTTGAAGGATATATGCCAAACATAATTGTATTGCATAAGCTAATATGCAAACAAATTATATACTCCGATACTAAACCTCAACTAATAATCACCACATCTATTTTTACATCCTTCAATAATAGAGGGATGCCACAAGCAAGTTATGTGACATGCCTATCAATACTTCAAGATCAAGTTAGCAGTTTGGTTTTTTTTTTTTTTTGCACATGAACCAGTTTGGTTTACTTGGGGAAATTTTGAAACATTAACATTTTTTTAATTTTAAAATTAAAATATTTGCCTTTTTTGGTAGACATCTCAACAATCTAAGTATCAATTGATTGGGGAGAAAGTAATAAATTATAGAGGATTATTTAACTAATGTATCAAGGAGATAAAATGCTAAAGTGTGATTATGTTGATGTTCACCATCATAGATAAAAAGGGACCTAGTAAATATAATATGAATCTTTTAAAGTCCAAATTCCATATCATTGATATTGAATTTTATTTTGTTAATATATTAAAACCAGATAATTAAGAAGCACCTCAAGAGGAAACAAGAAATTAAAAAATACATCTTTCTGATATGATGCAGGTGACTTCCATGTTAATGTTGTTTACTATTCCTAGAGTCATTCTAAGAACTTTTCCACTCAATTCCATTCATTACCTAGACCATTTACATCCATCGAAAATAAGTATATAAATACATACTATAACCCATGAAAAGGTTGCAACTAAAGTTGTTAAATTTACCTGGATTCCCAGCTCCAGGTCGTGGTTGCATCATTCCTTGCCCATAAAGTGAGGAGGAGTTTACAGGTAAAGATCTATGAACTGTTCCAATGTTAACTTCACTCGTGGTATCCTAAAAACATACATATTTACAACAAGAAAGGCAAAAACTAAAAAATCTCCAAAAAAGAAGTAAAACTAAGCAATCATTCATATGCAGCTCATGAAAATATTGTAGTATCATGCCTGTATTTGCTGCAATGCAGCTGTGACACCACCAGAATTTCCTTGGAGTAACTGACTGATGCAGAAAGATAATTGTCAGATCCAGATATATAAGAGAGAGAGAGAGAATGAGTGTATAAAGTACAATGATCGTTATTTAGTTACCCGTGTTGAGTTGATGGTGGTTTCAGAAGGGTCATTGGGTTAGATATTTCCATGTATTCCTCATAATTTTTTGACGCTAATAAAGAGAAAGTTGACTGACCTAGCATTGTTTCTGTAGTACCAGAATTTGTGGGACTTCCAATAGGAGGCTGAGTAGAGTCCCTTCTTTGCATCTGAGCCTGACGGATAATCTGAAGCTGTTGTTGCTGTTGTTGTTGCTGCTGCTGCTGCTCTCTTGCTTTACCATGTTGTGCCTGCATATAATTCCATCACCACAGGAAGAAGAATGAGGTTATATTTGTATTGAGGTGTTTGGAGGGGAGAAGAGGGATTTGTAAGGGAAGGGGATACATTTGGAGGGATGGTCTTTATTTGGATAGTATTATGTTGTGCAAGGGAAGAGAGGATTCATATCTAAAAGGACCACATTAACCTTAAAATTCATTTTTTTATTATTCAATTGAAGGATCAAATTGCAATTCTCACCAAATCTCTCCTTATCCCTCTCAATTCCTCACTTTTAGAGGGATTGGGAATTAGAAGGATGGATGAATTTACCAAACAAGTGATTCATCTGTCCCTCTAAACCCCTCAATCCAAACATAACTTAAATGCCAAACGCTTAAGAAACATTGATACCAAATAAACCAATATACAGTTATTCATAGGGCTCACCTCTATATAAGCAGAAGCAGATTCAGAATGTTTTTCATTTGCCCTTGCAATAAAAATGTCCCAAAAGACAGACCACCACTCAAATAGGAAACCTCCAGGGGCATCAATTGCTGCATATGCAAAACTATGCCATGAGAAACTCTAGCTTGTAATGCCAAGTATCAGTGTGCACTAATTTATGTGTATGAAATGTCTCAAGGCACTTAATTGGATCTAATGCAGAAATAAGTAACAAAACTGGGGAAGGAATCAAGGGATGACTGTGAAAGACAGCAAACTGGATACTAAGAGAATAGTCTACCATGGTCAAAGCTTCTGAACATGCTATTGCAACTCTAATTATCAAGTTACCCAGTGTTCTCTTTCAGAAACTGAAACAATCATTGGTATATAGGGCACCAGTATATTATATGCCAACTTCCATCAATAGCTATCAAAAAGCAATGGCCTTGGAATAAAATTTACATGCATTTAAAGATGAATGGATATTTTACCTACTGGGTCAGGAGAGACCTTTCCTTCAGTCACAAAGGACTTTGCAGTGTTGTTCAATTTCTTCTTCAAGAGGTAATCGTATATGTAAACATCAAGCCTACCAAGGTGAATAAAACCAAAAGAAAATTTTGAAGACAATCGATTAAATCAGCACTTATGTGTAACTGATGACAACCAATAACAAAACATAAGATAGCCTCTAATTTCATACATCTTATCTGCTTCCCAGTTACTCTGATTCTTAGCCATTGCTCCTTCAAGTTGAAAATTAACACAGCCTAAACTTTTAACCGTGTCTGCAAAAGATTTCAAATTTTAGGCACATACGATTCAGCTGACACTATGAGAATGGATGCATTACTTGAAAAATCATCTCTTTCCCAAGAGAGTTCTTCTATCAACACCACCGCAGGGAGCAATGTGCCAATATCTGAATCAGCGGTCAAGAGAACATTAGATCACACAGTACTTTCTCAGAATTCATGCATTTGCTCAATTAACTGCAGCAAAAATTCTTATATTTACAAAATACTGTGCTGGGTTACTGAATTCTGCAATCCCCAGCCAGAATAATTCAGATAGGATCATATCGAGTTGCCAAGTCGAAGTATTAACAATTTAGAAATCGAGATTGCCCCTCAGAAGCTTTGACAGTGGAATGCTCATGAGTAAAAGCCGATTCCTTCGGAGAGATCAAGAAAGGACTTTATGGGTGAGAAGGTTCAAGAGAAAAGGCACGGGGCCTCAGGGAATCATAAAGTGGCGCTTCCTAGAACTAGTTGAGGAATGAGAATGAAGAGAAGGATTACATATACCGAAGGAGGCGGAGAAATGTTCTAGATGGCAGCTCCGCCGCGGGGATCGTCGGAGGGGACTCGGTTCAGGAGACGATCACTGTGGGGTTCGTTCGATCGGGTCGTCCTGATTGTTTTTTTTCTTTTTTTTTACCAATGGAAATGGGCTGAAAAGACGTTAGTGGCCGGATAGCCTAGTTCGCCCTGTCCTGGACCAACCCGACCCATGTTAAAATATGCACAAGTCCAGTTAATTTTCTTCAATTATGGGGTGTTTTATTCACTTGCTCCATATATGCTCTTGGGTCTACTTTCAAGGCGGTTATTTCTCCCCCCTTCCCTATTCTTTGCACATATAAGTTTTATGCTATCCCAACCAGGTGAGAATCCGCTTCTTAGAAGGCCAATGAGATAACGTGAATTATAAGGAGATTGTTTATTTTTATTTTATAAGACAATGTTTCATGTCTATATTTAGCTTTCATACCTTTTCAGTTTTTGGGCTTCAATTAGTTATCAGGTAGAAAGTGATCTGTTATATCCTATGTAAAGGGGGTTTTGCTTTGCTTATTTCGGTTTTGTGATTACGTATTTACGACCTTTCAGTTTCACTGATTTGGTGGATTGAATCTTGTATGTGTAGAGTTGAGTCCACCCTAACCTTCTCCGATTTCTTAATTTTTTTGTTAAAAAACTTGTATTAAGTTTATTTATTGATTGGGTTCTATAACTTGTCCTTACACCCTATTCTTTATATTAATAACTCCTTTTTATTTTACTAGTGGTCAATCCTTCTCCTTCTTCTTACTTTCATTTTCTTTACTGGAGTGTAATAAAAAAAAATATAGTTATTAACTAACAGTTTAATCATAAATTCTCATATTAATTGACTTATAATTTAACATCAACAAATTGTAGCTAATCTAATGCACTAAATTAATTTCTTAGGTGAAAAAGCGCATTATATTTCACATCTAATACAAGGGTTCATATTGGTTCTTCCGGACCTGAATTTGATCTAGGCATCGTGGTAGAAAGGTTTCACCTTCCATCGAATATTAGGTTCTCATTTATAGCTCACTCTAGGTAACATCCTCTTGCTCATATTCTATTATTTGTTCGATAACATTACTCAATAGAATGTAATCTCCATTCATTTGTATTTATATTTCAGTTAGGGTATAAAGTTTTATATGTAGAATAATTAAATAAAAATACTAATGAGAACTATAATTTTAGAGGTTTTATAAATTATTATTTAATTTTTTTTAAATAAATTCTTGATATGATTGTGATAAGTATTTAATTTATTTAATTTTCAAATATTATAGAAAAATATATCCGTTTCCGCTGTTAAAATGTTGTTCACCTCTAAATTTGATGGCCTAGAAGTGGCCTGGTGGAGCTAGTTTATAAAGAACATGAGAGTTGATTGCTATTATGCCTAAAGAATAAGATGATGAATTGGGGTAAATATGTGGATTGAAAACTTAGAGCAAGCTAAGATGGAACGAGAGTTGTATGCCACGATTTTATGTGTCAGAAGTTAATAAAATTGAGGCGGAAGAAATGAGCCAATCTCTTCTTGGATGAGATTTTTGTTAACACTACTAATCACTATAGAAGGGAATCATCCTTCAACTGGAAGCAAATGTTTGTTAATTTTATTTTTGAAAGTCACTTCATAAAAATATTAACAATACGTTGACTTATACCTATATCGTATCCAAAATATGACTAATATAACTAGTTACTTTCACTTGATAATAAAATTTTGGAAAACTTCACTCATTTAATATAAATGAGAGAAAAAACCCTCAATAAAAACGTAGAACACATTTTTCATAATAAATCAAAATTTATTGCATAAATAATGTAATACAAAATTTATACAAAACTCTAAAAATAATAACAAATGAGAAATAAAAAAAATATTTGTGCCAACATTTTAAAATTTATACCTCAAAATCTCATGAGGATGGTGTTATATGATTGTGTAGTTTTCCATTGGACTCTGCTTTTACCTAAAAGTGGTTTATGTAGCGCTGAACTCATAACTCATTAAATGAGATTATTAACGTTGAGCAATTTTATGACATCAATCCCAATTTTTACTCAAGGTACAATTTTGCCCATCAGACCTAATTTACTCAATTTACGTGTTGATGAACTTGTTTATTATAATACTTGAATTTTTGAAATTGACATTTAAACTCAATCGAATGGGGAACGAAAATTCAAATTGAGATATAGAAATTGAGCTAGATTAGAATTCAGTTCATACCATAAATTTAGATGAGGGATAAGTCCATTGAATTACCCTAAAAAATCTCATTTTATCAAAAATCAAGAATTGGGAAAAGTTATAGTAAACATTAGTTGGAATCTGTTAATGACATTTTAGAAAAAAAAAATTGGGCCAAGAACATGTTAAATTAGAGGTGAACTTGCCAAAAAATGGCCAAAATCGATCAAATATGCTCGGAGCAGTAAAATACTCAATTTTTATAAGAGACTTGATAAATTAGAAAATAGAGGTTATTAAGTCTAATTTGTAGTGAAATGAACAAGTAATTTTTAGAAAAATAAATTGGGCTAAAAACTGGTCGAATTGGTGATGAGCCAGCCAAGAAACAACAAAAATAGGACAAACTGGTTGATATATTCAATGAAAATTGGTTCACTACAATGTGAAATGGGTGGTGTGTTACGCTGGAAGCATGCACTCTCATTGTGAATGTTGTCTCTTTCATTCGACTTCAAACCCTAATCCGACTTGTAAACTCTTAAAATGATTTGATTTCATGTGATATCTGATATCTTGTCCCTAGTGAGAATTAAATGAAAAGTAAAGTCTATGAAGTCACGTCCTAACCCGGTTTATAGGGCCGACATCCAATGAAAACCCACCACATCCCCTCGATACTATAATGGTAGGTAAATTCACCAAAGTAGTACTGATATGATCGAGACTCAGAATAAAAACATATATAAATTTTTACGTAAATTAAAACTTTTCTTAAATAAGGCAATGTGCCCAAAATAAATTACAACTTTCCATCAAGAATTTAGCAATTGATGAGTAAACATATAAACCTTCGTGCATGCATCTCGAGTTCCATACCTCGTTTTGAGCATGAGAGTTGGACGTGGCTAGGCTTATGTGTCACATCCCAACCCGGTTTTCAATCGAACCTGTATACAACCCATCACATCCTCTCAGTTTTATTTTTGAGATCAAGCTCACTACTCCACCATAAGTATTATTTACGGGACAATGCCAATTTCAATTTTTAAAACATGACCTTGGACCAACTTCTTTTGAAAACACTAGTTGTCACGCCCCAACTCGGTTTGGTTGGTGCCTCATGATCAACCTATCACTCTTCCCTGTACCAGATTGGTATTTCTACCAAATAGACCGAGGAAGGTAATGGCTTAGAAGCACACATATTTTCCATAACAAAATTTACAAAACAACTAAATAAGACTTTACCTCCTAACGGTACTTCTGGCTTGCTACTCTAGCTTTCACTTTTCTTAACAATGGGGTTTTCCCTAAAAAGGGTTTAGGGGAGTGGGTGAGTTCTACAACTCAGTGAGGGATAAATTTCATGTCATACTTTAGGCAAACATTTTTAGTAGTTTATTTATTTACAACCAATATTTTGTTGGTTCATCACGCAAACACCCGCCCTTTTATCATCAAAGGGTTCGCACATTTGCACAATAGTCATCAATTGTTCCACTTGTGAACCGTAGTGACTTTACCATCCAACCTTGGTAGGAGGTTACGCCTTCTACCACAATTCTGTGTGAGAATTAATAGCCCAATCCCTAGACTTAGATTTCCTTCGTGTCCTCTATTGTGGGACGAGACCTCTCCCCCTGCTTGCTCGGTCTCAATGCAGATGAAGCTCCTAGAGATTCTTGACTCACTGGACGACAAACTTCCCTTATGCAACCTGGGTCATTCAGTAGCCCTTGAAACTAGCACTACCCCATATTGGGTGCCTTGATTGTTCCGTATCTCATGTATGCACAAACACAAGTCTTTTTTAGTTAAGACCTTTTTATCTTTGGTGCTACCGGCCCCCATAAGCTTGTTGACCCGGCTTCGGCTTGGTGCTACTAGCCCAACGAGTTCAATGACTCGGCTTCAGCTCGGTAACCACCCACCAAATGGGTTTGATAACCCTAGTCATGGCTTGGTAGCTATCACAAATAATTTACCACTTTTATGAGTTTTCATAGGCTCATTATTGGACGAGTTAGCAACGGGCTTGAACTTGTGCCCATTAGCCTTGGGCCTACCGACGCAATTTTAGTTCTACTAAAAAATGACTCCCAAAAAGTTTAAGCAGGTCCACATAGTCAGGGGAGACTATTTCTAGAAAATGGTTTTCAATTCAAAAACATGCTCATCATTCTAAACAGGTTTGATGCCAAAAAAACATGTAAACCCCGTCCTTTGATAATAAGAAAAACTAGGAAAAGAACTAGTTATTTCCAAAGAGAAAACCAAGTTGGTTTATAAACCGTAACCAATAGAGAAAGGGAAAACCGGGAAATTTATAAATTCTAAGTAACCTAAAGAGTTACAAAAATCATGAGAAAGGACTTTAGGATGAATTGGAAGAGAAAATCAAACTAGTTCAGGTGAACCGGACCTGAACCAGATTGAACCACTATTAAACCTATTTCTAAATTCATTTTTCTAGGTGGCTTAGAAAATTCAAATTGAAGAATTAAAGCCACCATTAGATAGAGAAAGAATTTAGATGAATTTAGAAATTTTTAAATTTGAAAAACTCAGTCGAATCGGGCATGAACCGACCGATTTAAGCATTGAACCTGGTTCAGACTAGTTTGGTCCGGTTTGGAACAATGTCGTCTTCTTCCTTTAGATGACAACACTGTTTAGTTGCCAGAAAAGTGAGCAGCATTGGTGAAGATGAAAAGTCTTTGTTTAGGGTGTTTTAGGCCATGAATGATCGCCATAAAGGCACCAATCAGATGACCAAGGAGTCCCCGAGCTTCCTATATAAAGAGCTCCTCCTCATTCATCCCCCTCACACCTAAAAACTCCTCTCTCTCTACTGCTCTAATTTTTGGTGAAGCTTAAACTAGAGCTCTCACTTGGATATTTTTCTGAGCCAAAGAAGGTGAGGTCAGGTTCCTTAGACTCGGGGAGAAGTCAGCTACTTGACGGTGGTCAACATTCGATCTGAGGGTCGCCGGAGAAGTGTCGGCATAATCAAACAGTGAAGCAGCTTCAGTGGACCGAAGCTGCCATATTTCGGTTGAGCTAAAAATGGCCAAATTGAGCCCTCATTAGGCCAAACCAAGCTCTCCCAACACTTCCACAACCCTCATACGACAGAATTAGAGTAGAAAGGTAAGCCAATTTGGCTACTCTCTATAATTTTCGATAAGTGTTAGAGAGAGAATCGGCGAAACTTCACCGACCAAATTCTCCCTCAATTCAACATGAATTGTTGTAATTATTGATCCTAAGAGAACTTTAGGATGAGAGCTACCCGCCTCGATCGAAAGCTCGGACCGTCGCACCCCCGATGGTAAGCTTTCAAAGGTTTCTCTCTCTAAGTTTAGTTTTCCGATTAAGCTCTGTTTAAGCTCAATTCAGACCCAAATAACACGATTCAAAGCTCCATTGAATCATGTGGAAGTGTAGGAATCAATCCATAATTGGATCAATAAACCCTGATTGAATGGTCAATTTGATGAAATCCAATTCGTCCAGTTTGAAAGGGGGAAAATTGGGGAAATTTTTGGGTGAAATTGGGGATTTCGTAAAATTAAGGGACTAAAGTGCAATTTCCCAAAATTAAGGGCCAATTGGCCATGAAAAAAATGTTGGAGGACCAATTGGTCAGTTTTTTAAATTTATTGGGGTCAAATTACCATTTTTGTAAAGTAGGGGAAAATGGTAATTTTTGAAAGTCGGGGACTAAATTGGAAATTTGGGAAACTTGAACCCCTTAAGTGATTTTGAATATATTGAAGACCCAAAGTGAATTTTAGAAGTTTCGGGACTCAATTTGAGGGAAAAGTTAGCATTAGGGGACCTAAAGTTAAGGAAAAAGAACTTTAGGGACCTAAATGTAAATAATTGAAAAGTTTGGGCATTTTGTTCATACATGAGGAATTAGGGCTATTATGCCAAATGTTAATAAACAAGGATGTTCAAATCATGTAGGAGCATGAAGGACCGAAAACACCAGCAAGGATGAGCTCGCGTGGAGGCAAAATGTCGATCAAGAGGAATACACTGCACTTATTGGGTGAGTGGGATTTTTCATATCATACCCAGTTGGGATGATGAGTACCTCATAAATGAAAAACTAGTACTATGTGGAATTTTAACATCACACCTGTTTAAGGTGTTGTGAGAACTACGCGGAAAAACTACTTACCGATTGTAAGTAGATTATACCCGGTTGCTATGATGAACTTCCTAGAAGGAAGTAGAAAACCCACTTATCGGTTGTAGGCGGAGATGTCATCACACCCGGTTGGTGTGATGGACGAGTTGAAAATTTTATTTTGTTAGAAATGTTCTCCCCTGACTGTGTTCCAATGCTTAAAAAATTTTGGGAGACCTTTTTGACGAGAGCTCAAATAGGCTAGAGGCCTCGATTTTGGAACTTGGGGGCTAAAATGCCCAGTTTTGAAAATCTCGTACAGTGCACCCAAGGCTAGTTAGCACGCGTAGGAGCTCGTAAACAAATATGTTGATAAGCCATGAAAATTTCTAAATGAATGATTATGTAATTTGGCTAGGGTACCAAGATAGAACCAACATACTCGATGGACATGCCAGGTCGACAGACTAGTGGCAGGGTGACAATGCCAGGTCGATGGACTGGTCTAGACAAATAGCTGTAGGTCGAGTTGAGGGTCGGGGCCGTTGGACTAGTGACACCAAAATTAATGGCTTTATGGAAAACTTTGTTTGTGCATACACTGAGGTTCGAGACCATCAAGATGCCCAAAAGGGATAGTGATGCGTCCTAAGGGCTACTAGACGACATGGTGGAGATAAGGGTAAATTGTCATGCCAGCAGTCAGGGAAGCTCGACTTAGCTTCATGCGCACGAGACCAGGGTAGGGTCGGGATGAGGTCTTTGTCCTCATATGGACACATAGTTGTTTTCAGGTTTGAGGGTTAGATGTCGCGAACATCCACTCATTCCTAAGGTAGAAGTGGATGGGATTCTATCTAGGTGGCTGGTAAAGTCGCTCCGACACCACAAGTGGGTGCAGTGGACGGAATGCCCTACGAATGTGTGATCCCTTCATGATGAAGGGCATGTGTTGATTTTTAAACACATCGATTATGGATAATGAGGAAATTGGTTTTGAATAACTGGGAATTCAATGATGAAATGATTTTAAAGGAGATAAGGAGTCTGACACACTCCAATTTAAAACTATTTTATAGAAACTCATTTTTTAAACACCCATTCACTGAGTTGTCGAACTCACCCCTTCCTTTACCCCTTTTCAGGTAACCGAGGGAAAAATCTAGCTAAAGACCTTCTGCTAGCTAACTTGCAAGACATGTATATAAGTTTAAATTTATTCAATTTTGATTAATGTTATTCCAGGAAAGGTACAGGTATAACGGAAGCCTTACTCCTCATGATTTAAAGAAGGGGAAAACCCTTAATAAACAGGGAGAGTGATGGGTTGCTCACAGGGATCCGACCAAACCGGGTCAGGGCATGACAACTTGAGTGGTATTAGAGCATGTTTCCTCGAATTCATTTTCACGACTAGAGAACATAGTAACTAATAGGGATAATTTAAAAAAATTTTCAGATGGCTCCTAAGAAAGGAACCAAGAGAACTAGAGTTGCAGTCTCTAACACTGCCCAACCACCTCTACTTGTGGAAACTCCCTGAGGAGTCCAGACAACCCCACCTAAATTAAGCTCAGAACACCAGAGGTTATACGAGGAGTTCACTCGAGTATTTGGACAACCTAACCTCGTTCTTGAGGCAAGTACCAATTCTTAGGCTGGACCAGAGGAAGTACAATCCCATCCTCCTCTTGTTAGCCACCCCCTCTAGTTGACATCCCCAAAAATCTCAAAACTCTCCGTCAACTAGGGTGTAAGCTTTTCCTTGGAGAGAAAGATGCTGGAGCCACCATAGATTAGAAGGCTAACATTAAGAAGCTGATAGGGATAGTCAAGATATCACTAGAGGACATGGTGATCCTGACAAAATTTTTCTTGGAGGTAAGTGCCAAAAGATGGTGGGACAATGTCCGAAGCCTACATACCTCCACACCCACCTAGGAGCAATTTGAGGAGAGGTATGCAAAAGAGTACCTGGCACCTCATTTGATTAATGAAAAGAAGCAGGATTTCCTCTGACTTTGGCAAGGGCTTAACTCGATATTGGAGTATGAGACCAAATTCATTGAGTTAAGACCCTTTGCTCTTGATTTGGCCGGACCGACAAATATATGCCAACGATTCGTGGACGGTCTCAATATGGACATACGAGACCATATGGGTGTGCTAGGATGCCCCACAGATCTGGTGGCTATGATCAGTATGGCTCACAAATGTGAGCGATTGGTGCAGACCCGATGCCGCTGAACAGAGCAAACAACTCGAAAAGCGGATAAGGGCCAAAACCGTTAGGGAGGACGAAAGGAGCATAATGGCCCTAGATGGGGAAATACAGTGGGATTTCATAAGAGGAAGGATATGCCACCGCCTCCCCAGAGAGTAATCCCTACCCTGCCACAAGGAAACCCCTGCTATACTAAGTGCCAAAGGTACTGTGAAGGAGCATGCTTATCCTATTTTGCATATGGACATGTGGGGCACTTTGCAAAAGAATGCCTCACTCTTAGGGAGAACAAGCATAGGAATACACTTGGACCCTAGTACCATAGCGGGTACTTCCCAAAACCCTCCCAATTAGATTAAGAAAAATCATGTAATATAAATTTCATTCAATAAAGAAAATCTTTTCTCTAAAATATGCGTTTCTCCAATCAGGGTACATGCATTTATGGGGACAAAAGGTCTACACCCTCTTCGACTCAGGAGCAGAGAGATCTTTCATCAAAGAGCACTTAATTCCAACTTTACCCCTAGAACTCACCCCTCTAGGACAAAGTCTCAACTTTCTCACACCCTTAGGAGAAGGGTTAAATAGGAACAAACAACTTAAGGGATGTGAGATAAAGATTCAAGGAAACAAACTTGAAGCAGATTTGATTTCGTTATATCTGAAGGAGGTATAAGTAACCCTTGGGATGTATTGGTTAAGTAACCATCAGGCTAGGATAGACTGTGGAAAGAAGATGGTAACCTTCCACACTCCCGAGACAAACAAACTAAAATTCCAAGGAGACTGAAGGAAGGGTGAAGTACAGATGGTGTCCAATATAAAGGCCCAAAAGATTATACAAAATGGCTGTACAACTTTTCTGGCCATGGTTATCAATGAGAAGTCTGAGGAGAAGAGACCCAAAGACATCCCAATAGTTAAACATTATCTAGAAGTATTTGTGAAAGAATTACTTGGACTATCCCCAAACCGACAATTGGAGTTCAGCATAGAGATCATTCTAGGTACAAACCCCATATCCTAAGCCCCTTATCGCATGGCTCCAGTAGAATTGAAGGAATTGAAGGCGCAACTGGATGGGCTATTGGAGAAGGTCTTCATACATCCTAACTAGTCTCCAATGGGTGCACTAGTCCTGTTCGTAAAGAAAAAGGATGGGAGCATGAGACTGTGCATAGATTATAGGAAGTTGAACTAGGTCATTATCAAGAACATATATCCACTTCCATGGATCGATGATCTCTTTGACCAACTAAGAGGAGTAGCTTACTTCTCCAATATAGATCTTCGGTCTAGCTACCATTAACTCATAATCAGGGAAGAAGACATTCTTAAGACCACATTCCGGTCCTGATATGGGCATTACAAGTTTAGGGTGATGCCTTTTGGCTTAACTAATTCCCCTACAACCTTCACGGATTTAATGAACTGAGTGTTCCAATCACAATTGAACAGGTTCGTGATAGTATTTATAGATGATATTCTCATATACTCACGAACTAGGTTGGAGCACGAAGAACATTTGACAATTACCTTGGAGATATTGAGGGAAAACCTCTTATATACAAAATTTTCCAAGTGTGAGTTTTGGCTGGAGGAGGTAAGGTTCTTAGGACACATAGTGTCCAAAGATGGAGTCAAAGTAGACCTAACAAAGGTAGAATCCATATTCAATTGGAAGGCACCCAGGAATCCTTCGGAGATACAAAGTTTGTTAGGTCTGGCGGGATACTACAGATGGTTCGTGCAAGATTTTTCTATGATACCAGCCCCTTTGAGTCGGCTCACCAGGAAAGGAGTTTAGTATAAATGGGATGAAAGCTGTGATAAGTCTTTCTTGGAGTTGAAGACTCGATTGACTACCGCACAAATACTCTCCCTTCTTGATCCAAGTGCGTGGAAGTTCACCGTCTATTGTGATGCATCCGGACAAGGACTCAGATGCGTACTGATGCAACAAGGAAAGGTTATCGCCTACGCCTCATGACAACTTAAGGTATATGAGAGGAATTACCCTACCCATGACATGGAATTAGCGGCAATAGTGTTTGCCTTAAAGATTTGGCGACACTACCTCTATGGGGTTAAGTGTAGGATATACACAGTTCACAAGAGTTTTAAATACTTTCTAACTCATAAAGAGTTGAACCTCCGCCAGAGGAGATGGCTGGAATTGGTAAAGAAGTATGACCTTGTGATAGAGTATCACCCCAGGAAGGTAAATATGGTGGTAGATGCCATAAGTTGCAAATACCAAACTAAGGTGGCACAAATAAATATAAGTTACTTACCCTTGTTACAACAATTAGGGAGAATGGAGGTGGACCTGAAGATGGACAAGAAGGAGAAATGCTTATTGGCTGATGTGGTGGTGAGAACTAGTCTAACAGAGCAGATTAAGGCCCAGTAAAAGGTTGATAAGGAACTCCAATCCTATTTGGACTTGGTTAATAGAGGGACGAAACCGGACTATGACTTGCGAAGTGATGGAGTGCTAACTTACAAGGGTAGAGTGTGTGTACCTCAAGATAAGGAATTGAAGTGGTTAATTCAAGAAGAGGTACACGATTCTATGTATGCAATGCATCCGAGCAGTACTAAGATGTACCACACCCTCAAACAATGATATTGGTGGAAAGGAATGAAGAGGGATATTGCAAAATATGTAGCCCGATGCTTGTCCTATCAGCAGATTAAAGCTGAGCATCAGAAACCATCAGGACTACTGCAATCCTTACCAATCCCAGAATGGAAATGGGAGCACATCACTATGGACTTTGTCACGGGGTTACCTGTGACAAGAAAGGGACGAGATGCAATTTGTGTCATAGTTGACCGATTAACCAAGTCCTCTCATTTTCTACCAATAAGAGTGATAAATTTTGTAGAACAACTAGTCGTCCTATGCATGAGGGATATAGTAAGACTCCATGGCATTCCGGTGAGCATAGTATCAGATAGAGACCCTAGATTTACTTCAAGGTTCTGGCCAAGTTTACAAAGTGCCTTGGGAACCAAGCTCCACATGAGTACGACATTTCATCCTTAGATCGATGGACAGTCTAAACGAATGATCCAAACCTTGGAAGACATGTTGAGAGCATGCGTACTCACCATGGATAAGGGTTGAGAGGAATACTTGTGCATAATGGAATTTGCTTACAATAATAGCTATCAGGTCAGTATTCAAATGGCTCCTTATGAAGCCATTTATGGATGACCATGCCATACCCCTTTATATTGGGAAGAAGTGGGGGAAAGAAAGTTGGAAATGGTCTAATTAATAAAGGATTCCACAGAGAAGATCAAGCTAATCAGGAGTCGCCTTAAGGCCGCTCAGGACATGCAAAAGATTTATGCGGATCATCAGAGAAGAGATCTGGAGTTTGATGTGGGAGACCAAATGTTTCTAAAGGTATCTCCATGGAGGGGAATACTGAGGTTTCAACAACGGGGAAAGTTGAAACTATGGTACATCGGTCCTTATCCCATCGTCCAAAGGATAAGACCAGTGGCCTACAAATTGGAACTACCTCCAGACTTACAGAGAATACATGATATATTCCATATCTCGGTACTTCAGAAGTACCAGCCTGATCCTAGCCATGTGTTGGACCGACCTCCACCAAAACTAGAAGAGAACTTGACCTATCAAGCTAAACCAGTACGAATCATCGACCAGAGGGATGAGAACTTGAGGAATAAAAGAATTCCTATGGTCAAGGTTCTTTGGCAAAACGGACCCGTGCAAGAAGAGACATGGGAAACTGAGAGTGTAATGAGGGATGGGTACCCTCAATTATTCAACATGTAACTATTTTGGGGACAAAACCCCTAAAAGGAGGGGAGAGTTGTAAACCCTATCCTTTGATTATAAGAAAAATCAGAAAAAGAGCCGGTCATTTCCATAGAGAAAACCGAGTTGATTTATAAATCAAAACTGATAGAGGAAGGGAAAATTAGGAAATTTATAAATCTCGAGTGACCTAAAGAGTCAAAAAAGTCATGGGAAAGTACTTTAGGATGAGTTGGAAGAGAAAACCAAACCGGTTTAGGTGAACCATACCTGAACCAGATTGAACCGGTTTGAACCACTATTGAACCGGTTTCCAAATTCATTATTATAAATAGCTTAGAAAATTCAAATTGGAGAATTGAAGCCACCATTGGATAGAGAATGAATTTATAAAATTTTAAATTAGAAAAACTCGGTCGAATCAGGCATGAACCGACCGGTTTAAGCATTGAACCTGGTTTAGACCGGTTTGAAACAGTGTCGTCTTCTTCCTTCTCATGACAACACTGTTCACTCACTGGAAAAGCAAGCAGCGGTGGCGAAGATGAAAAGTCTTCATTTAGGATGTTTCAGGTCGTGAATGATCACCATAAAGGCGCCAATCAGACGACTAAGAAGTCCTCGAGCTTCCTATATAAAGAGAACCTCCTTATTCATGCTCCTCACACCTGAAAACTCCTCTCTCTAGTGCTCCAATTTTTGGTGAAGCTTGAACCAGAGCTCTCACTTTTATATTTTTCTAAGCCAAAGATGGCGAGGTCGGGTTCCTTAGACTCATGGAGAAGTTCTTTCACTGATAACAAATGAGAATTTATTGTGTATATAATGTTGTGTACATTTATAATTAAAAATTATTAATTTTAAATAGTATAATATTTCTAAATTTATAAATCAATAACATTTATCAATTTTATATAATTTATAATTATATTCTCAACCAAACAAATAGTGAAGCAGCTCCGGCGGACCGAAACTGCCATATTTCAATTTGAGGGAAACCTTAGCATTTGGGACCTAAAGTTATGGAAAAAGAATTTTAGGGACCTAAATGTAAATAATTGAAAAGTTTGGGTATTTTGTTCATACGTGAGGAATTAGGGCTATTATGCCAAATTTTAATAAATAAGGATGTCCAAATCGTGTAGGAGCATGAAGGTCCGGAAACGCTAGCAAAGATAAGCTCGCGTGGAGGCAAAAAGCCGATCAAGAGGAATACACTACACTTATTGGGTGAGTGGAATTTTTTACATCATACACGGTTGGGATGATGAGTACTTCGAAAATGAAAAACCACTACTATGTGGAATTTTAACATCACACCTGGTTGGAGTGATGTGAGAACTACGCGGAAAAACTAATTAATGGTTGTATGTAGATCATACCCGATTGGTATGATGAACTTCCTAGGAGGAAGTAGAAAACCCGCTTACCGGTTGTTGGCGGAGATGTCATAACACCCTATTGATGTGATGGACGAGTTAAAAATTTTATTTTGTTAGAAGTGTTCTCCCCTAACTGTGTTCCAATTCTTAAAAATTTTGTGAGACCTTCTTGATGAGAGCTCGAATAGCTCAAATAGGCCAAAGGCCTCAGTTTTGGAACTTGGGGGCTAAAATACTCGGTTTTGAAAATCTTGTACAATCAGCCTAAGGCCAATTGGCACAAGAAGGATCTCGTAAACAAACATGTTGATTAGCCTTGAAAATTTATAAATGAATAATTGTAATTTTTCCATGGTACCAAGATAGGACTGACATAATTGATGGACTGTTGATAGTGCGACAGGGCTAGGTTGACGGACCGGTCTAGACAAACAGCTGCAGGTTGAGTTGAGGGTCGAGGCTATTTGACCAGTGGCACCAAAGATTAATGGATTTATGGAGAACTTTATTTGTGCATGCACTAAGGTTTGGGACCATCCATATGCCCAAGAGGGGTATTGATGCGTCCTAAGGGCTATTAGACAACATGGTGGAGACAAGGGTAGATTGTCGTGCCAGTAGTCAAGGAAGCTCGACATAGCTTCATGCGCACAAGACCTAGGTAGGATCGGGATGAGGTCTATGTACTAATATGGACACAAATTTGTTTTCAGGTTTGAGGGTCGGATGTCGTGAACATCCACTCATTCCCAGGGTAGAAGTGGATGGACTTATATCTAGGTGGCCGATAAAGTCGCTCTAATGCCACAAGTCGGTGTAGTGGAGGGGCTGTCCTACGAATGTGTGATCCTTTCATGATGAAGGGCGCGTGTTGATTGTTAAACACACCGATTGTGGATAATGAGAAAATTGGTTTTAAATAATTGAGAATTCAAGAATGAAATGATTTTATAGGAGATAAGTAGTCTGGCACACTCCAATTCAAAACTATTTTATAGAAACTCATTTTTCAAATACCCATTCATTGAGTTGTTGAACTCACCCCCTCCCTTTACCCCTTATCATGTAACCGAGGCAAAAATCTACCTAAGGACCTCCCGCTAGCTAACCTACAAGACAAGTATATAAGTTTAAATTTATTCAATTTTGATTAATGTTATTCCAGGAAAGGTACATGTATAAAGAACGCCTTACTCCCTACGGTTTAAAGAAGGGGAAAACCCTTAATAAATCGAGAGAGTGGTGGGTTGCTCCTGGGAATCCGACCAAACTGGGTTAGGGCGTGACAAAACCACTCACCTGTATTCTGATACTTGGTCGTCCTGAGGGTTTCCCATCTTGACATGCCTTTTCTTTGCATGTACTCGTAAGTGATCCATTCCTATAATTAATTGGGAAATTAGGCCCCAAACAATAATGTACTTGCACATAAGACCTGTAACTTCTCAATAATTACGTTTTAGTCTTTAAGTATACCTTATTTCCCCTTAGGTCACTGAGATGATCGAATCTTTCATTTGGGCCCTTAATTTCTTTAAATTTCCATCTAGGACACCATAATTCTCTTAATTACAAAAAAGCCCCAATTTTTTAAAAATTATAATTAAATCCCCAAACTTTCCAAAAATTGCAATTTGGTCATTAAACTTAAATTTCATCAATTTGACACGAATTCCTCCCAATTGATTCCTAACATGGTACTAATCGTCTTCCCTACATCCCCTTGTTCATTTTGAGCTTGAAAACATCCATTTTGGCTTAGAAATAAGCTCGAATGTAGCTTTGTCAAAAAACGGTCCTAGAGATTGAAAGCTTTGATTACTCACCGGTGAAGAGTCAGCGATTGGAGCTTTCATTTCCATGGGATTCCTCTCTTTCTGGGGATCCTTCCTGGATCAAACCTTGTGTCAATTGATGGTATGAGCATTGAGAAATTTTAAGTTTACTTATAGGGCATGGTACACTATGAATAGTGAATTATGACGAATGGCGGTGAAGGGGATATACCAAAAAGGATCATGGAAGGTCAAGGCTACACTAGGGGAGGTATGGGGTGCTTGGTTTAGCCGTGGTTGCTCTAGGGATGGCTCGAATATAGCTCGACCAATTCTGGTAATAGACAATCGGGGAGTAAGTTTACTATGCGAGCTCGCCGACGCTTCTTCGATGATCCTTGAGCGGAAAGGAGGTTCTAGTGAGGTGGAGGACTTCTCCTCGGTTTCACAGAATCCAAATTTAGCTTCTAAGGTTACAGGAAAGGACCTCATCGGAGCTCTAGTTTGTGCCTCACCGATAAATAGAGTACTTCTTCATCTTCAATCGTTTGAGGGATGAGGAGAATGAATGGGGAGGGGCTCTTTACATAGGGAGCTCGACAATTAACAAGGCTCGACAATAAGACTCAACCCCAATGTCACCCGTCATTGGTTTGTTTGGAGAGTTTTTCGGGTCTCTAGAGACCGAGCAGTTCGCCCATCTTTCTCTCTTAAAGATTTTCCAAGGATGCATATGACATTGTGCAAGCGCGTGCGAGCTTCGAACGCATGAGCTGTCACATGGTACACTATTATTGGTTGGCTTCACTGATGTGGCTTCCCACTTAGCATCCGAGTCACCCTTTGATTCGTTGACTGACCATGTGGTGACCTCCCATTGGTCACTCATTCTAACGTGGTAGCTGACCGCATTTGGTAAGCCGTTTGACTATGACATGTAGCGTCCTCCGATTGATTGGTTTAAATACGTCAGATTTCCCTCCTGACACATAGGGCCACTACCACTTGTCAGCCTCTGATTGGTGGGGGCCATCCGACGTGGCTTTGCCAAGTGTCGACTTCTGATTGGTCGACCATTTCTCCGACATCATTATTGGCTGCCGACATGGCATCTTTGCCATATGTTAGCTCCTCATTGGTTAGCCTTGCTGATGATGCTTCTCTTTAATTGACCATTGACTCATGACACTTGTCGCTCTCCTATTAGTCAGTCGTTGGTGACGTGGCTTTGACCATTGATTGAGGACATGTGTCACGCTCTGATTGGTTAACGCTTCGAAGTGCTGACCGAGCGGCTGATGGGGCATAATTCACCATGTGTCGCTTGCTGATTAGACGTGCCCGCTGACTAGGTGTAGACCTAGCAGGTGGTCTGTTGATCGGTTGGACCGTTGACTGATTTAGTGACCCGAAATTGAAAATCGGCCGATTCAGGCCCGATTTGACCGATTTTCTAAAAATTAAAAATTTTAAAATTTGTCTAAATTCATTTTATTATGCCCCGGCTTGGTTTGGTCAGATCTCCATGCGAAACCCACCACTCCCTTTGGTTTTTGATGGATTTCACTTTATTCTAAACCGTGAGAAGTCAAGTGTCCTTTATACCTGATTTCCTTGGAATAATATTTTACAAAACTTAATATGTTAAAAACTTTACATACCTGTCTTTGTCTTAAGTGTTCATCTTTGTAAACCTTGCTTTTTTGAGTTAAGAAAAATCGGGAAAAGAATCGGTCAAACCGAGTGAGAAATACCAAAGCGGTTCAAAAACCCGATCATTTGAGGGTTTATAAAACCTTGGAAAAGAAACTTAAGACAAATTAAAAGAGAAAAACTAAATCAGTTCAGATGAACTGGATCCCATAAGAACTCTAAAGTTAAGCGTGCTTGCACTACCCATCAATTCATGGCAACATTAATACTAGTAATAAATGTTCCCCATTTAATACACAATTTTACACCTATATAAAGAGCTAATCCTCATTCATCCTACTCACACCTGAACACTTCTCTCTCTCCCTCTATTGCTCCATTTCATGGTGAAGCTCGAACTAGAGCTTCGACTTGGGCATTTTTCTTAACTTTAGATGGAGAGGTCAAGCTCTTTAGATTCCCAGGAAAGTCAGCTATTTGATAGCAACCTCCATTTGATCCAAGGATTTCCGAAGAAGTGCCGACATAATTAAATAGTGAAATAGCTCCGACAGACAAAGCTGCCCTGTTTCGATCGAGTTGAAATTGGCCAATTTGAGCCCTCCTCAGGCAAACCAAGCCTTACAAACACCTCCACAACCCTCCTACAACTGAATTAGGACAGAAATGTAAGCCAATTCGGCTCCCCTATGCAATTTCCGATCGGTGTTAGAGAGAGAGTCGACAGAATTTTAATGACACAATTCTAATCCAATTCGACATCAATTGATGTCGTTCTTGATCCTAGGAGGAACCTTATAAGGAGAGCTATCTTCCTAGATAGAAAGCTTAGGCCACTACGCCCTCACCGGTGAGAAATTGAAGCTTTCTCTCTCTATAGTCTAATTTTCGGCAAAGCTCTGTTTGAGCTCGTTCTGACATTTAAGCTTGCGATTCAAAGTGTTATGGAATCGTATGAACATATAGAAACTCAATTTTAACAATTAAAAGTGTTTGATCAGTCAATTTGATAAAATCAAATTCGACTATGTTAGGGAGTTGAAATTAGGGATTTTCAAAAATTTGAAGGACCAAAATGCAATTTTATAAAATTGAGGATCGATTGGGCATGATAAGAATGTAAGAAGAACAATTGACGAATTTTAGAATTTTTGGGGTAAAACTTCCCATTTTTGTAAAGGAAGGGCAAAATGGTAATTTTGGAAAAGTTGGGGGACCAAATTAAAATTTTGGGAAATTAAACCCCTTTTTGTGAAATTGAATAAATTGAGGTCCCAAGGGGAATTTAAAAAGTTTCAAGACTCAATTTGAGGAAAAACTGACATTAGGGACTTAAAGTTAAAGAAAAATAACTTTAGGGACCTAATTGCACATAAATAAAAGTTTGGTTTTCTTGTTCATTTGGAATAAATGAAGGCTATTAGGCTAAGGGATAATGAACTAGGATGTCCATATCATGTAGGAACATGAAGTACCGAGAACTCCAGCAAGGACAAGCTCGTGAGAATACAAAGAACCGGTCTAGCGGAATTCACTGAATTAACCGGCGAGTGAGATTTTATATCATACCCAGTTGGGGATGATAAGTACTTTGAAATGAAAATCCACTACTTAGTTGTATTTTAAATATCATAACTTAGAGGAGTGATATGAAAATGACGTGGAAAAACTACTTATAGATTGTAAGTAGATCATACACGGTTGGTATGATGAAACTTGCTCTGAGGAAGTGGAAAACCCGTTTATCGGTTATGAGCGGAGATATCCTCATACTTAGTTTGTATGATGGATAGTTAAAATTTTATTTTTGTCGGAAGTGCTTTCTCCTGACTGTGCACCATTGCTTAAACGATTTGGGAGATCTTATTGACAGAAGCTCAAATAGCTCTGATAGGGAGGAGGCCTCGGTTTTGGAATTTGATTGCTAAAATGTCGTTTTGGAAAATCACACACAGTGGGCCCAAGGACAGTGGACACGAGCAGAAGCTCGTAAACAAACATGAGATATATGAAATAAAACTCTAAATAAATGAATTGTTTGACCATGGTACCAAGACATGATCGACATATTTAGTCAACTAGTGGCAGTGCGATATGAAAGGTCTCTAGACTATTAAAGACAAATAGCTGTAGGTTGAGTTGAGGGTTGGGGCCGTTGGAATAGTAGTGTAAACCCCGTCCTTTGATAATGAGAAAATCGGGAAAAGAATCGGTCACTTTCAAATTTTAAAACTGAATTGGTCTACAAGTTCGATTATTAGGAAACGGGCAAATTTGAAAATTTTCAACTCCCATGTGACTCAAATGGTCCATAATCTTGGGAAAAGAACCTTAGAATGAAATGGGGAAGAAAAACCGGATCGGTTCAAGAGAACCGGGTCCAAACCAGTTTATGAACCAAGTTGATTCATGAACCGAAAATGGGTAAACCATGAAATTTATGGATCCCTTGTGATCCAAAGAGATTTATAAACCTTGGGAGGGAACATTAGAACAATGTGGGAGAGAAAAACCAGATCGGTTCGGGTGAACCGGACCCGAACCGGATTGAACCGGTTTAAGGACAGAGTCGGTTTATGAACTAGAATCGATAAATAGATGGTAAACCAGGAATTTTATGGACCCTAAGTGACCGAAGAAGTCACAAAAGTCATGGAAATGGACTTGTGAAGGAATTGGGGATGAAAACCAAACAGGTTCAAGTGAACCGAATCTAAATCGGTTTAAATCACTATTGAACCGGATCCTAAATTCTTTTTTCTAGGTGGCTTAAATAATTTAAATTTAAGATTTTAGGCAATCATTAGATAGAAAATGAATTTAGAAATTTTTAGATTTGAAAAACTCAATCGAATGAGGGGTGAACTGGCCGGTTTAAGCTTTAAACCCGGTTCGGATTGGTCCGATCCAGTTCGGACTGGTCCGTTCCGATTTGGAATAGTGTCGTCTTCTTCCTTTAGATGACAACACTGTTCACTCACCGAAAAATTGAAGCAGCGTCGGTGGAGAAGAAACATTTCCTTTCAATATGTTTGAAGCCATCAATGTCTGTCATAAAGGTGCCAAACGGACGGCCAACGAGTCCTCGAGCTCCATATATAAGGAGCCCTTCTCCATTCATCCTCTCCACACCTGAAAAGTTCACTCTCTCTCAGTTGCTTAGTTTTTTGGTGAAACTCGAACCAGAACTCTGATATAGGATCATTTCTGAGCCAAAGAAGGTGAGGTTGGGTTCATTAGAACCATGGTGAAGTCAGCTACACGATGGTGACTTCCATTCGTTCTAGGAGTCGCCGGAGAAGCTCCGGTGTGATCGAACAGTGAAATAGCTCCGGAAAACCAAAGCTGCCCTATTTCACCTGAGTTAAAATCAGCCAATTCGAGCCCTCCTTAGGCCAAACCAAGCCCTCCCAATGCTTCCTCAGCCCTCCCCCAACCGAATTAGGATGGAAAGGTAAGCCAATTCGACTCCACTATGTAATTTTCGATCGGTGTTATAGAGAGAGTCGACCAAATTTCAATGATGAAATACTAATCCAATTCGACATCAATTGATGTCATTCTTGATCCTAGGAAGAACCTCAGGAGGAGAACTACCTGCCCAAAAAGAAAGCTTAGACCGTCGTGCCCTCACCGGTGAGTAATCAAATCTTTCTCTCTCTACAGTTCATTTTCTAATGAAGCTCCGTTTGAGCTTGTTCCGACATTAAAACTTACGATTTAAATTGCTAAAGAATTGCATTAACATGTTTAAACTCGATTTCAACTTCAATTTCAACAATTGAAAACGTTTGATCGGTCAATTTGATTAAATCAAATTCGGTTGTGTTAAGAAGTTGGAATTGGGGGAAAATTGGGGATTTTCAAAAATTCGAAGGACCGAAATGCAATTTCCTAAAATTGAGGGTCAATTGTGCATGATAAAAATGTTAGAGGGCCAATTGAGGAATTTTAGGGGTAAAATTTACCATTTTTGTAAAGGAAGGGTAAAATGGTAATTTTGGAAAAGTTGGGGGACCAAATTGGAAATTTGGGAAATTAAACCCCGTTTTGTGAAATTGAATAAATTGAGGTCTCAAGGGGAATTTTAAAAGTTTTGGGACTCAATTTGAGGAAAAACCGTCATTAGGGACTGAAAGTTAAAAAAAATAACTTAAGGGACTTAATTGCAAATAAATAAAAGTTTAGTTTTTCTCATTCATTTGGAATGAATGAAGGCTATTAGGCTAAGAGATAATGAAATGAGATGTTCATATCGTGTAGGAACAGGAAGCACTAGGAATGCTAGCAAGGACAAGCTCACGTGAAATCAAGGAACTGGTCTAGTGGAATTCACGACATTAACGAGTTAGTGAAATTTTGTGATAAAACCCGAGATTTTAAATAAAGAGGATTTTTGAAAGAAAGGAATCTGGCATACTCCAATACAAATGTTTTCCTAAAAGTCAAAAGTAGATTTTTAAAAATCTATTCACTGAGTTGTAGAAACTCACCTCTCTTTTCTATCCCTTTTTCAGGAAAAGAGAAAATAACTAGAAATAACACCGAATCTTACCCTTTATCAGGTATGCTTAATTTTCCTTAAGCTTTCATTTTATTGGATATATGTCTTTCGAGGGAACAAGGTCAAAATTATGCCTGGCTCATCTCGAGTTAAAGTCGAAGGAAACTCCTCTTGAATCGAGAGAGTGGCGAGTTGTTCACGGGGATCCAACCAAACTGGGTTGGGGTGTGACAACTAGAGTGGTATCAGAGCCAAGTTCCCTTGAAACATTATCAATATTATGCCTTGATATTAACCCAACTCTAAACTATTGTGTAGGAAGGAAGTTCCCTAGGAAATTTAGTCCTTCCCCTATAATTGTGAAAAATACATCCAACCCAAGGGAGGAAGCCATTCAAAGGTTTCTAATGGGCGAAAAGAGGGTGCCCAAGGACATGGTAGAAGACTACCAGAAACTAATTGGAGCCCTATTCGAACCAGAAGGTATCATATACCCTCCTTCCAGACAAAAAGAACTAGCAACACCTCCTAGAAGTCCGACCCCTCCTCCTCTAATGCCACAACAACCGAAGAGGAATCCCACCAAGAAGAAGGCCTGGGATAACTATTGGGATGCATATGCTACCTTCACGGAGGTCCACCAAGTACCTCCACCCACTCAACCTAACTTCAACCCGTCTCAATGGGTGAAGTGGACTTATGAGTGCGAGGAGGAAGTACTAAGACAGTACGGATTAGAGGCCATACATGGAATTCGTCCTATTAAGGAGCACGAAAAGACCCCAATAAGTTCCTCATAGCCTTCTAATCAAGAGTCCTATAATCGTTCTAGGGTTAACTCTAGCTCTATGACCCCAAGGGATTAGGGGGTAGAGAATTCCTATAATAAGCCAAATTTTGGCAAGAAACTATTTCCTAGATAAATGAGACTGAAGTTTATTAAAACTCCTAAGTTTTCTTTAGAAAAAAGAAAAAAAAATTTTAGTGTAAGGAGTTTAAATAAAAAGGGGGAACCCCCTTAAGGAAGAATGGGTTATGGGTAGTTAAACTCAACCCTTAAGACTTACCTTAGAAGCATGATAAATTCATCTGATGGAGATCCTAAGAAA
This sequence comes from Trapa bicornis, assembly GCA_030064425.1. Taxonomy (NCBI): domain Eukaryota; kingdom Viridiplantae; phylum Streptophyta; class Magnoliopsida; order Myrtales; family Lythraceae; genus Trapa; species Trapa bicornis. The sequence continues at coordinate 6,583,981 of CM057761.1, read as the reverse complement.
AGGAAAAGAGTTGGAGGAGCAACCATCTAAGAGTACGTGGCTTTTGAGAGATAAGAAGTTCTGAGAATTAAAGATACAAGAAGAAGTATAACATCCCAAAAAGGAACCACAAGAACAGAAGCGGATCGATAAGGAAAAGAAATTAAGTATAGAGTCTACCACAGAAAGATGGAGAGAAAGTACAATAATAGAAAGTCCCAGGTGTAACAAACTAAAAAACTAAGATACAAATTCCTTAGAAATTTCAAAGGATAAGAGACATGTGGAAGGTAAAGTATGAGTCAAAGAGGGAAGAAAAACAAGAAGTAGGTGAATTGTACCAGGTACTTAAGTTTAGGAGAAAGTTTCCAAGGGATAGGGCGATCAAACACCAGAAAATACGAGTGGTTAGGTGAAAGTATAGGGAGGTTGGGCATGATCTACTACAAGAGGGCCTAGAAAACTCAAAATAGGAACTTCAAAAGAATCCTATATAAGGAAATAACTTATTGGACCAAATTATTTGGAGGAGTAAACGCAGTCTAACTAGAGATGGGGAATAGTGGAAGAATACTTCCCAACCAAGGCAAAAAGAGAAATACTAGGGATATAAGGGTACAAAAGGTTTGGACACGATGAGGAGGAGAGACCCACCTCAAAGGAATAGGCGAACACTGAAGCGAGTGGAAATGAGGCGGGATCAACAGGAGGTACTCCTAGATCCAAAGAGCGAGAATAAGTTGATGAAAATATCTGAAAAATATACTCTAGAAATTTAGGGATTTCAATAGTAGATCTAGAAGGAAATATGAAGGGAAAAGAGAATGAAAAGCTCATCAGAGAAAGAAATCTTGGAAAGACATTGGCGTACCAAGGAAAGAAAGTGAAATAAATGGAATAAGTAATAGGATAATTCATCAAGAGCAAGATAATGGGAGGAAAGAATCAGGTAACAAGGAGGAAGAAATTACCCGACTCATGACTGAGAATTTGCTGCAATAGTGTTGCCTTAAAGATATGGCGATACTACCTTTACGGAGTTAAATGCAAGATATACATAGATTAGAAGAGCATTAAGTACTTCCTAACTTAGAAGTAGTTAAATATCAATAAGAGGAGATGGCTAGAATTGGTGAAGGATTGTGATCTTGCAATAGAATATCACCCCAGGAAGGCTAATGTGGTAGTAGATGCCTTAAGTCACAAGTATCAAATTGAGACGACACAAGTAAAGACAAGTTACCTACCCTTGTCACAACATTTGGGAAGGATGGAGGTATATCTGAGGGTAGACAAGCAGGAAATGCTTGGTGGCTAATGTGGCATTAAGACCTAGTTTAACCGAGCATAATAAGGCTCAACAAAGGACCGATAAAGAACTCCAATCTTATTTGGACCTGTAAACAGAGAAAGGAAACCAGACTATGAAGTGTGAGGTGACGGAGTGCTAACCTATAAGGGTAGGGTATGTGTGCCTCAAGATAAGGAGTTGAAAAGATTAATTCTAGAAGAGGCACATGATTCGATGTATGCTATGCATCCGAGCAATACTAAGATGTATCACACCCTCAAACAAGGATACCGGTGGAAGGGCATGAAGAGGGACATTGCGAAATGTGTACATCGATGTTTGTCCTGTCAACAAATAAAAGCAGAGCATCAGAAACCGTTACCAATTCTGGAGTGGAAATGGGAGCACATCACCATGGACTTCATCACAAGCTTATCGGTGTCCAGAAAGGGTCAAGATGCAATTTGGGTAGTTGTGGATAGATTGACCAAATCAACACATTTCCTACCTATAAAGGTGATAGACACAGTAGACCAGTTGGCTGATCTATACATGAAGGAAATCATAAGACTCTATGGTGTCCTGGTGAGTATAGTGGTGGATAGATATTTGAAATTTACTTCTAGGTTTTGGCCAAGTCTACAAAACGCCCTGGGGACCAAGCTTCATGTGAGCACGACATTCCACACTTAAACAGATGGTCAGTTTGAGCAGACCATCCAAACCTTGGAAGACATGCTAAAAGCATGCGAGATCATCATGAACAAAAGCTGGGAGGAATACTTGTGCCTAATGGAAATTACTTATAATAATAGTTGTCATACCAGTGTTTAGATGGCTTCCTATGAAGCCCTTTATGGACGACCTTGCCGCACCCCTCTACTTTGGGAAGAAGTGGGGGAAATGAAGTTAGAAAGGTCAAAAATAATTGAGGATGCCACAGGGAAGATAAAATTAATAAAGAGTTATCTTAAGATTGCCCAAAACAGGCAAAAGAGTTACGCGGATAATCGAAGTCTAGGGTTTAAAGTGGGAGATCAAGTATTCCTCAAGGTATCCCCATGGAGAGGAATACTAAGGTTTAGCAAAGAGGAAAGTTGAAACCAAGATATATCAGTCCATATCCCATCATTTAAAGGATAGAACTGGTAGCTTATAAATTGGAACTACTTCCTGAATTACAGAGAATACATGATGTATTCCACAACTACGTGCTTCGGAAATATTAGCCTGACCCTAGTCATGTACTGGATCGACCTCCAATGGAACTAGAAGAGAACTTGACCTATCAGACAAAACCGGTATGAATCATCGAATGGAGAGACAAGAATTTAAGGAACAAGAAAAATCCCTATGGTCAAGGTTTTATGGCAGAATAGACCCGTGCAAGAGGAGACATGGGAAGCCGAGTGTATGTTGAGGGATAATTACCCTCAATTATTTAACGTGTAACTATTTTAGGGACAAAACTTCTAAAAGGAGGGGAGAGTTGTAAGCCCCGTCCTTTAATAATGAGAAAACCGGGAAAAGAACTGGTCACTTTTAAATTTTAAAACCGAATTGGTCTACAAGTTTGATTATTACAAAACGGGCAAATTTGAGAATTTTCAACTCCCATGTGACTCAAATGGTCCATAAACTTGGGAAAAGAACCTTAGGACAAATTGGGGGAGAAAAACCTAATCGGTTCAAGAGAACTGGGTCCAAACCGGATAGAACCGATTTATGAATCGAGTTGATTCGTGAACCAGAACCGATAGAGAATGGATAAACCAAGAAATTTATGGATCCCTTATGATCCAAAGAGATTTATAAACCCAGAAGGAACATTAGAACAAAGTGGGAGAGAAAAACCAGATTTGTTCGGATGAACCGGACCCGAACCGGATTGAACCGGTTTAAGGATTGAGTCGGTTTATGAACCAAAATCGATAAAGAGATGGTAAACTGGGAATTTTATGGACCCTAAGTGACCTAAGAAGTCACAAAAGTCATGCAAATGGACTTGTGAAGGAATTGGGGATGAAAACCAAATTGATTTAGGTGAACCGGATCCAAACTAGTTTGGACCGGTTTGAACCACTATTGAACCGAATCCTAGTGGATTCATTGTTCCAGGTGGCTTAAATAATTCAAATTTGAGATTTATGCCACCATTGGGTAGAAAATGAATTTAGATGAACTTATAAAATTTTAGATTTGAAAAACTCAGTCGAATGAGGAGTGAACCAACCAGTTTAAGCTTCAAACCCGGTTCGGACCAATCGAGTCCGGTTTGGAACAGTGTCATCTTCTTCCTTCAGATGACAGCACTGTTCACTTATCGGAAAATCGAATCAACACTGATGGAGAAGAAAATTTTCCATTCGATACGATTCATGCCATCAATGTCTGTCATAAAGGTGCCAAACAGACGGCCAACGAGTCCCTGAGTTCCATGTATAAAGAGCCCCTCTCCATTCATCCTCTCTACACCTGAAAAGCTCACTCTCTCTCAGTTGCTTAGTTTTTTGGTTTAGCTCAAACCAGAGCTTTGTTATAGGGTCATTTCTCAGCCAAAGAAGGTGAGGTCGGGTTCATTAGAATTGGGGAGAAGTTTGCTACACGGTGGTGACTTCCATTCGTTTCGAGAGTCGCCGGAGAAGTGTCAGCGTGATCGAACAGTGAAGTAGCTCCGGCGGACCGAAGCTACCTTGTTTCAGCCGAGTTGAAATTGGCCAATTCGAGCCCTCCTCAGGCCAAACCAATCCCTCCCAATACTTCCTCAACCCTCCCACAGCAGAATTAGGATGGAAAGGTAAGCCAATTTGGCTACCCTCTGAAATTTCCGATCGGTGTTAGAGAGAAAGTCGACCGAATTTCAATGATGAAATACTAATCCAATTTGGCATCAATTGATGTCATTCTTGATCCTAGGAAGAACCTTTGGAGGAGAACGACTTGCCCAGATAGAAAGCTCGGACCGCTGTGCCCACACTGGTGAGTAATCGAAGCTTTCTCTCTCTACAGTCCATTTTCCAATGAATTTCCGTTTGGGCTCAATCTGGCGTTAGAACTTGTGATTTAAATTGATAAAGAATCGTATGAACATGTGAAAACTTGATTTCAACTTCAATTTTAACAATTGGAAACATTTGATCGGTCAATTTGATAAAATCAAATTTGGCTGTGTTAAGAAGTTGGAATTTGGGGAAAATTGGGGATTTTCGAAAATTCAAAGGACCAAAATGCAATTTCCTAAAATTGAGGGTCAATTGGGCATGGTAAAAATGTTAGAGGGCCAATTGAGGAATTTTAGAATTTTTGGGGTCAAATTTACCATTTTTGTAATGGAAGGGCAAAATGGTAATTTTGGAAAAGTCGGGGGGACCAAATTGGAAATTTGGCAAATTAAACCCTTTTTTGTGAAATTGAATAAATTGAGGTCCCAAGGGGAATTTTAAAAGTTTATGGACTCAATTTGAGGAAAAACTGGCATTAGGGACTTAAAGTTAAAGAAAAATAAATTTAGGGACTTAATTGAAAATAAATAAAAGTTTGGTTTTTCTCATTCATTTGGAATGAATGAAGGCTATTAGACCAAGAGATAATGAACCGAGATGTTCATATCGTGTAGGAACACGAAGCACCGGGAACGCTAGCAAGTACAAGCTCGCATGAAATTAAGGAACCGGTCTAGTGGAATTCACGATATTAACGAATGAGTGGGATTTTATATCATACCCGATTGGGGATGATAAGTACCTCGAAATGAAAACCCACTACCAAGTGGTATTTTAAACATCACAACTTAGTGTAGTGATGTGAAAATTATGCGAAAAAACTATTTACCGGTTGTAAGTAGCTCATACCCGGTTGGTACGGTCTCAATGCACAAGAAGCTCCCGGAGCTTCATGACTGACTGGCCCAACAAACTGCCCTTATTGCCACCAGGTCGTCCAATAGTCCTTTGAATCCATCACTACCCCTCTTGGATGCCTTGATGGTCCTGAATACAAAATTGCATGCACAATCAATAGTTTTCATATAATTAGCCACTCTCTTTTGTGTCGACGACCTACCAACCCCAACACTCAACCTAGCCTGCAGCTATTTATTTGGCCAGTCCGTCAACCTGGCCCTAACGCACTGCCGCTAGCCCATCGAGCATTATCGATCCTGACTTGGTACCATGGCGAATTACACAATTAATTCCACTTTTAATGAGAGTTTTCATGGCTCTTCCTATTCATGTTTCTTTATGGGCTTCAACCCGTGCTCACTAGCCTTGGGCCCACTGCACGTGTTTTTCAAAAATTGGGCCTTGAGCCCTATGAGTTCAAATTAGAGGCCCCTGGCCTATTAGAGCTATTCTAGCTCTTGTCAAGAAGGTCTACCAAATAGTTTAAGCAATGGCACACAGTCAGGGGAGAACACTTATGACAAAATCTCTTTTAAGGTACTCATCACACCAAACAGGTGTGATGATAGAGGTAGTCTACTTACAACCGGTATGCAGGTTTTTCCTTTCTTAAAAGTATCCATCATCCCCACTATGCATGATGTATAAAAAGTTCTACTTACAAATGGTAAGTAGATTTTCAGTTAATAAAGGTGCTTATCATCCCAACTGGGTGTGATGTTTAAACTGTTCCACTCACCTGGTGATTGTGACATGTTCGTACTCAATCAACCTTCCAAATCTTGCTCGAGCTCCTTTGCTCATGTCCTTATCCGAATTCATTCCTACATGGTTTGAGTATCCTTGTTAGGAACAGTTTGGCATTAATAGCCCTTCTAATTTCTTGTATTTACATTTAGGCCCTTATTTCCACCTTATTGCACTTAGGTCCCTAAAGTCCAAAATCTTTCACTTTAGGTTCCAAACGTTCAATTGTTTTTAATTAAGTCCCTCGAGCTTCCAATATCCCTCTTGGGTCCTTAATTTTCTCAAAATGGTATATGGGGTTCAAATTACCCAAATTTCTAATTTGGTCCCCTAACTTTTACAAAATTATTATTTTGCCCCTAAGTTCCAAAAAATTGTCAATTGGCCCCAATTCTTTCAAAAATTGACCAATTGGTCCTCCAACATCTTTCTCATTGCCAATTGACCTTCAATTTTGAGAAATTTCATTTAGGTCCCCTTCAATTTTTTGAAATTCCCAATTTTCCTCAATTTCACCACTTTACATTGACCAAACTTGATTTCTTCAAATTTTCCATTTAAATGCGGTTAATTGCTCCAATTGATGGCATGGATTAGTTTCTACACTTCCATACAATCAAATGGAGCTTTGAATTGCAGAATTTAGGTCCGAGACGAGCTCAAACGGAGCTTCACTAGAAAACTACACGTAGAGAGAGAAAGCTTTGAAAGCTTACCTTCGGAAGTACGGTGGTCTAAGCTCTCGATCTGGGAAGGTAGCTCTTGTCCTTTGGGTGCTTCAAGGATCAAGAATTGTTACAATTGATGTCAAGATCAATGTGAATTTGGTTAGTGAATTTCAACATATTCTCTTTATAGAACCGATTTGCAACGATGGAGGAGGGCCGAATTGGCTTACCTTTTGCCTCTGTCGAGGTCGTGTGATGGCCACAGGGACTATAGGAAGGCTTGGTTTGGCCATAGGAGGTTTGAATTGGCCGAATTTAGGTCGGCCGAAATAGGGCAGCTTCGAACCAACGGAGTTGCTTCACTGTTCGATCTCGTCGCCGTCTCTCCAACGATCCTTGGGTCAAAGGGAGGTTGCTGTCAGGTAGCAAATTTCCCCTAGAGTCTGTAGGACCTGAGTTTGCCTTCTATGGCTGAGAAAAGTGCCCAAGTTAGAGCTCTGGTTTGAGCCTTGCTAGAAAACTGAGAACTTTGGAGAGGAGGACGATTTGAGCTATGTGAAGGATAAATGGAGGGGAGCTCTTTATATAGGGAGCTTGGGGACCTTCTGCCCAACCAATTTCCATACTAGTCAAGCTTATCCTCGCTTGAAAATGTCAAAATTAGAGGGAATATTCCTTCACCGGGAAGGGAAAGTTTCCGCACTGATGAACAGTGTTGTCATCCCAAGGAAGAAGACGACAGTGTTCTAGATCGGACCGGTCTGACCGTGTTCAGTGACAAAAATCGGCTGGTTCATGCCCAATTCGACCAGTTTCTTCAAAATTAAAATTTCTAAATTAGTCTAAATTCATTTTCTATCTGATGGTGGCATAAATTTTCAAATTTGAGATTTTCAAGCCACCTAGAAAAATGAATTTTCCAATCCGGTTAATTATGGTTCAATCCAGTTCAGGTTTGGTTCAACCTGAACTGGTTCAATTTTCCCATCAAATTTACTTCATGGTTTGTAAACCCCGCCCTTTGGAGTTAATGAAAACTGGGAAAGAACCGGTCAACCCGAGTGAGAAAAACTGAATCGGTTCATGAAACTTTGACTACTAGAGAAAGAGCAAATTGGGAAATTTACAACTCCCAAGTGACCCAAAGAATTGTAAAAACCTTGGAGAGGGTCTTTGGGACAATTTGGAAAAAAAAAATCAGACTGGTTCAGATGAACCAGACCCGAACTGGATTGAACCAGTTTGTACCTCTTTAAACTAGTATTAAATCGGTTTCTAAATTAATTTTTCTAGGTGGCTTAGAAAATTCAAATTAGAGAATTGAAGCTACCATTGGATAGAGAATAAATTTAGATGAATTTAAAAATTTTTAAATTTGAAAAACTTGGTCGAATCGGGCCTAAACCGACCAATTTAAGCATTAAACCCAGTTCGGACTAGTCCGGTCCACTTTGGAACAATGTCGTCTTCTTCCTTCAAATGACAGCACTGTTCACTCTCTAGAAAAGCTAACAACACTGGCGAAGAAGAAAATTATCCGTTAAGAGCATTTTTTCTATGGATGATCGCCTTAAAGGCACCAATCGGACGACCTAGGAGTCCTTGAGCTTCCTATATAAAGAGCCGCTCTTTATTCATCCTCCACTTGAAAAGTCCTCTCTCTCCCTACTACTCTATTTTCCAGTGAAGCTCGAACTAGAGCTCCAACATTGAGGTTTTTTGAGCCAAAGAATGCAAGGTTGAGTTTCTTATATTCGGGGAGAAGTCAGCTACCCGACGATAATCTCCATTTGTTCCGAGGATCACTAGAGAAGCACCGGCGTGATAGGATAGTGAAGTAGCTCCGATGGACCGAAGCTACCCTATTTCGGCCTAGCTAAAAACAACTAATTTGAGCCCTTATCAGGCCAAACCAAGCACTTACAACACTTTCACAACCCTCATACGACTGAATTAGAGTGGAAACGTAAGCCAATTTGGCCTCCCTATGTAATTTTCGATTAGTGGTAGAGAGAGAGCCGATAAAACTACACTGACCAAATTCTCCCTCAATTTGACATAAATTGATGTGATTCTTAATCCTAGGAGGAACCTTAGGATGAGAGCTATCTGCCCAAATCGAAAGCTCAAACCTCTACACCCCGATGGTAAGCTTTCAAAGCTTTCTCTCTCTAAGTCCAATTTTCCAACAAAGCTCTATTTGAGCTCAATTCGGATCCAACTGACGTGATTCAAAGTTCCATTGAATCATGTGGATGTGTAGAAACTTAATTTTACCTTCAATTTCAATAATTAAACCCAAGTGAATGGTCAATTTGATGAAATCAAATTCGACCAATTTGAAAGGGGGAAATTAGGGGAAAATTTTGGGGAAATTTGGGAATTTTGTAAAATTTAGGGACCAAAGTGAATTTCCCAAATTGAGGGCCAATTGGCCATGAAAAAGATGTTGGATGACCAGTTGGTCAATATTTGGAAATTATTGGGGTCAAATTGCAATTTTTGAAAAGTAAGGGCAAAATGTTAATTTTTGAAAAGTTGGGGACCAAATTGGAAATTACGGAAACTTGAACCCCTTTTTGTGATTTTGAATAAATTGAGATCCCAAAGTAAATTTTAGAAGTTTTGGATCTCAATTTGGGGAAAAAATAGCATTAGTGACCCAATGTCAAGGAAAAAGACCTTTAGGGACCTAAATGCAAATAATTAAAAGTTTGGGCATTTTGTTCATTCGAGAGCAATGAAGGCTATTATGCCAAATGTTGATGAACAAGGATGTTAATATCATGTAGAAACACGAAAGATCCAGAAAATACCAACAAGGATAAACTCGTGTGGAGGCAAAAGCCGCTTTAAAGGAAAATACATTGAACTTGTGGGATGAGTGGGATTTTTCACATTATACCCAGTTGGAATGATGAGTACCTCGGAATGAAAAACCACTACCATGTGGAATTTTTACATCACACCTGGTTGGAGTGATGTGGAAACTATGCGAAAAAAAACTACTTGCCGATTGTGAGTAGATCATACCAAGTTGGTATGATGAACTTCCTGGAAGGAAGTGGAAAATCCGTTTACCGGTTGTAAGCGGAGATGTCATCACACCCAGTTGGTGTGATGGACAAGTAAAAAAGTTATTTTGTTAGAAGTGTTCTCCCCTAATTGTGTGCCAATGCTTAAAAAGTTTGAGAGACCTTCTTGACGAGAGCTCAAATAGCTTAGATAGGCTAGAGGCCTCGGTTTTGGTACTTGGGGGCTAAAATGCCCGATTTTAAAAATCTCGTACAGTGGGTACAAGGCCAATTGGTATGAGCAGGAGTTCGTAAACAAACATGATGTTAAGCCATGAAAATTTTAATAAATTATGTGATTTGTCCATGGTACCATGACAAGACTGACATTATCATGCCCCAACCCAGTTTGGTCAGATCCCCGTGATCAACCCGCCAGTTTCCTGGTTTATTAAGGGTTGCCCCTTGTTTATAAACTATGAAAAGTAAGTCGTCCTTTAAACCTGCACCTTTCTTGAAATAACAAAAATCAAAACTGCATAAAATTTTAAACTAATCATACCTGTCTCATAGGCATACTAGTTGATGGTCCTTGGTGTAGGCTTTCCAGGATTTCCTAAAAGGGATATAAGGGAGGAGTGAGTACAATGACTCAGTGAATGGGTTTTCAAATTTTAATTTTTAGGAAAAATGTTTGTTTTGGAGTGTGCCAGACTCCTTATTTTCTTTTAAAAACCGTTCATTTCAAATTTTGGTTTTTATCACCATTTCTTATTAACCATGGTGTGTCATCACCCAACACACTTCATTCATCATGAGGGTCAAACACACAATCGCAGGCCAGTACGTCCACTAAACCCACTTGTGGCATTGGAGCGACTTTACCGGTCACCTAGATAGAAGCAGGTCTACTTCTACCTTGAGAATGAGTGGATGTTCGTGACATTCGACCCTCAATCTTGTAAAAATTCTCCTTGTCCGTATGAGGACAGAGACCTCATCCCAACCCCACCCCAGTCTCATGCGCTTGAAGCTATGTCGAACTTCGTAAGGCTTCTGGTACGACTAACTACCCTTATATCCACTAGGTCGTCCATGGCCCTAGGACACATCACTACCCCTCTTGGGCGTCTTGAAGGTCCCGTAAACACAGCGCATGCACAATCAACATTTTTCATATGATTCCATATAATCTATGGTGCCACTGGTCCAATGGCCATGACCCTCAACTCGACCTGCAGTTGTTTGTCTTGACTTGTCTAGAGCCTTGTGAGGCCTTTGGCCTAACAAAGCTATTTGAGCTCCCATAAAAAAAAAGTCTCCCAAATTGTTTAATTAGTGATACATAGTCAAGGGAGAATACTTCCGACAAAATATATATTTTCAACTGTCCATCATACCAACCGAGTATAAGAACATCTACGCTGATAACCGATGAACGAGTTTTCCACTTCCTTCGAGTAAGTTTCATCATACCAACCAGCTATGATCTACTTACAACTGGTAAGTAGTTTTTTCGCATGATTTTCACATCACACCTTTCAAGTGTGATGTTTAAAATACCACTTAGCAGTGGGTTTTCATTTTTGAGGTGCATATCATCCCAACCGAGTATGATATAAAAATCCCACACACCCGATTCTACAGTGAAATTCCTCTTAGTCGGCTTGTTGTCCTTACTCGAACTTGTCTTAGCTGACGTTCTCGGTACTTCATGTTCCTACACGATATGAACATTCTTGTACATTATTCTTTGGCCAAATAGCCCTCATTCATCCCACTGAATGAGAAAACTAACTTTTCCTTTATTTGCAAATGGGTCCAAGTTATTTTTCTTCAACTTTAAGTCCCTAAAGTCGGTTTTCCTCAAATTGAGTCCCAAAACTTTTAAAATTTATCTTAGGACCTCAATTTATTCAAATTCACAAAAAGGGGTTTAATTTCCCAAATTTCTAATTTGGTCCCCCAACTTTTCCAAAATTACCATTTTGCCCTTACTTTACAAAAGTGGTAAGTTTTGCCCAAGTTTTCCAAAAATTCCAAAAATTGCCCAATTAGTCCTCCAACATCTTTATCATGCCAAATTAGTCCTCCAACATCTTTCCCCCAATTTCAACCTTCTAACTCTGCTAAATTTGATTTCATCAAATTGACCAATCAAATGAGTTTAATTGTTGAAATTGAAGTTAAATTAGAGTTCCTACACCTTTATACGATTCAATTGCACTTTGAATCACACGATTTGGAGCTAGAATGAGCTTGAACGGAGCTTCGCCGAAAAACTGTACTTAGAGAGAGAAAGCTTCAAAAGATTACTGTCAGGTGCGCAATGGTCCGAGCTTTCAATCTGAGTAGATAGATTGTGTCCTGAGGTTCCTCCTAGGATCAAGAATTGCATCAATTGACGTAGAATTGAGTGAGAATTTTATCATCGAAGTTCTGTCAATTCTCTCTCTAGCACCGGTCAGAAATTATAGAGGGGAGCCGAATTGGCTTACCTTTTGGCTCTAATTCAGTTGTAGGAGGGCTGTGGAGGTGTTGGGATGGTTTGGTTTGGCCTGAGAAGGGCTTGAATTGGCCGATTTCAGCTTGGTCGAAACAAGGCACCTTCGGTCCCCGAAGCTGCTTCACTGTTTGATCACGCTGGTGTTCCTCCAACAACCCTCGAAGTAAATGGAGACTACAAGCGTGCAACTGACTTCTCCCCAGTTATAAAGAACCTGACCTCGCCTTGTTTGGCTCAGAAACGTGCCCAAGTTGGTACTCTGGTTCGAGCTTCACTTGAAAATAGTGCAGTTAAGAGAGAATGGAGTTTTCAGGTGTGGAGAGGATGAATGAGGAGGGGCTCGTTATATAGGAAGCTCGAGGAATTTCCCATCCGGAGAATAGCGGTCATTCATTTCTTGAAACTCCTTGGCCGGAGACTTTTCAGCTTTGCCGGCGCTGCACAATTTTCTGGCAAGTGAATAGTGCTATCATCTGAAGGAAGAAGACGACACTGTTTTGAACTGGACCGGACCGGTCCAAACCAGGTTCAAAGCTTAAACTTGTCGGTTCACCCCCAATTCGACTAAAATTTTCAAATCTAAAAATTTCTAAATTCATCTAAATTCATTTTCTATCCAATGGTGGCCTCAAATCCCTAATTTGAATTTTTTAAGCCACCTAGAAAAATGAATTTAGCATCCGGTTCAATATTGGTTCAAACCGGTTTAATTCGGTTCACCTGAACCGGTTTGGTTTTCATATCCAATTCACCTTAAAGTCCTTTTTCATGACTTTTGTGACTCCTTATGTCACTCGGGGTCCATAAATTTCTCGGTTTGCCCTCTCTCTTTGGGTTCCGGTTTATAAACCGACTCGGTTCATAAACTAGTTCAATCTGGTTCACCCGAACCGGTCTAGTTTTTCTCTCCCAATTTGTCATAAGGTTTTTTTTCCAAGGTTTATGAACTCTTTTTGGGTCAATCGGGAGTTGTAAATTCCCCAATTTGCCTGTTCCTCTATGATCAGGTTTGTGAACGGGTTCGATGTTTCTCAGTTGGTTTGACCGGTTCTTTTTCTCAATTTTCCTTAATTCAAAAGGGTGGGGTTTATAGACATACTTGATGGACAGGCGGTAGTGCGACAAGATTAGGTCGACGAACCGGTCTAGACAAACAGCTACAAGTCAAGTTGAGGGTCGAGGCCGTTGGACCAATGGCACCAAAGATTAATGGATTATATGGAAAACTTTGTTTGTGCATGCACTGAGGTTTAGGAATATCAAGATGCCCAAGAGGGGTAGTGATGCGTCCTAGGGGCTACTAGATGTTATGGTGGAGATAAGGGTAGTTTGTCGCCAGCAGTCAGGGAAGCTCCACGTAGCTTCGTGTGCATGAGACTGGGGTTGGGTCGGGATGAGGTCTCTGTCCTCATAAAAACATAGAGTTTCTTTTTGGGTTTGAGGGTCAGATGTCATGAACATCCACTCATTCATGGTGTAGAAGTGGATAGGCTTTTATCTATGTGGTTGCTAAAGTCGCTCTGATGCCACAAGTGGGTGCAGTGGGGCTGCCCTGCGAATGTGTGATCCCTTCATGATGAAGGGCGTGTGTTGATTGTTAAACACATTGATTTTGAGGAAATTGGTTTTGAATAACTGGAAATTCAAGGGAAGAATGGTTTTAAAGAAAATAGGGAGTCTGACACACTCCAATTCAAACTATTTTTTAGAAACTCATGTTTCAAACACCGATTCACTAAGTTGTAGAACTCACCCCCTCCTTTTACCCCTTTTCAAGTAACCGAGGGAAAAACCTACCAACAGACATTCCGCTAGCTAAACTTGTGAGACACGTATGTGAGTTTAACTTATTTAGTTTTAATTAATGTATTTTAGGAAGGGGAAAACCCTTAATAAACTGAAAAAGTGGCGGGTTGCTCACGGGGATCCTACCAAACCGGGTCGGGGCGTGACAACTTGAGTGGTATTAGAGCCTATTTTCTCGAATACATTATCAAGACTATATAACATATGGATTTAATTAAAACTACCTACCTTTAAGGAAGATGGCCCCAATAAAAGTAGCCAAACAAATCCGCGCCACCTTAGAAAATAGGGAGAATCTCGTCCCAAATGAGGAATTGAACCAGAAGTATAGGGGGACTCTTGGAGTAACAACGAGTCTAAGGAGACTCAACAAGAAAACTCTCAAGGTGTTCAGGCTTGAGGATGGCGAGGCACCAAACTACCAACAATCTCTTAGAAAGGCCCCGTAATGCTCAATGAATAGGAGGAACCACAAAGGTCCACACAAGGAGTTGACCTATTATAGATGTGGGCAATGGGGACACTACATGAGAAGGTGCCTAACATTATGGAGGATATGACCCGAGAGAACCTATTATAAGTGTAGAATGTAGGACACATAGGAAAGGATTGTCTCACACCACAAGGAATCAAAGCAATGCCTTCCAATAAGGACACCTCCACCTCTACAGAAGCCTGAAGAGATAACACTACGAGAACCACAATTCTGGCTAGGGATCCCAATTCCACTCAGGTAGAAATCCTTCTAGACCCTAGCATAGTAAGTAGTACTTCCCAAATTGTCATTGTAACAATTTCCCTCAAGAGATGTTAAAACCCCAAAACTGTATTCTTATAGAAGCCTGAAGAGATAACACTATGAGAACCACAATTCTGGCTACGGATCCTAATTCCACTCAAGAAGAAATCCTTCTAGACCCTAGCATAATAAGGAGTACTTCCCAAGCTGTCATTGTAACAATTTCCCTCAAGAGATATTAAAACCCCAAAACTGTATTCTTATTTCAATGAATAAGATTTTGAGTTCCTGAAAATTTCTCTGCCCCTCAATAATGCGATTGTATGCCTCAATTACATGAGGAAGGATCACGGGAAGAAGATCAAGGGGTAAGACCTTAAGAAAACCCAGAGATAGCGGAATGTAATTTTCCCTTAAGGAGTACTACAAGCCACCTAAGAGCAAAGAAGGAATCACCTCCTCCATAGAAGACAAGCCCGAATGATGAAAGACAACTGGGATGTCTCGGGATAGCAAGGTGTGACCTACTTTAGAAAAAATTAGGAGCCAAGCAGAGTTGTAGACTAACCTAACAAAAAGGTGTAACTAGAAACTTTAGGAGAAGACACCCTAGGAAGAACTGGAAATAGTAAGGATTACACCCTTAAAAGGATGATAGAATAGGCATCAAGGATGAGTAAAATCGAAGGACAACTATCTCAAGACAAGTGAACTAGGAGAATAGTGGGGATGAGACAGTTAACGAACTAACCCAGCGAGGATAGGGGAGATGGAAAGGCCAAAATAGTGGAAAAGAAAGATGAAGGAAATCCTTGAAGAAATAAATGGCCGAAAATGAAATGATGACCACATTCAAGCCATAAGGAGGATTTAGTAAGTCTCGTACAAAGAGGTCTTGGAGCAAAAAGTGCATGAACCTTTCTCAAGGAAGGAGACCCTGGGAAGGCATACATGTCACAACTAAGAAGTAATGGACCAAGTGACGAAGGATGAGGAGATGAAGTGCATGCCGAGGTGAAAGAACCAAGGGAAGCATACTAGGAGAACCCAAGGAGAAAGTTAAACCCAAGGAACGGGTAAGTAGGAAATAGCATAAAAGGATGTAGTGACAAGTAAGAATGGGCGGGCTACCCATAATGAGGAAATAAAGGAAAGAACATCTGAAAAACCTTGGAGAAGTAAGCCCTCCAATTCAAAAGTGGTTAAGGGGAAAATAATCAATGATTTCAAGACTATTTGTGACCCACACTCGCTTAATAGAGCCCAAGGAGTGGACGGTCGGACATAAAACAGTGCTAGGAACCAACCTATCAGCAGGAGTTCCTTGAATAGAGGATAAGGAACAAAAAAGGAAATGGAGGACAGTGAAGGATAAAGAGCAGGCAATAATACTGATCTCAGAAGGGTGTAAGAAAGGAAAGAAGGAAAAGCCTCCTTGGAGCATTAGGGAGGTTGAACTAGGATGGGAGTCCCTAGGTAGAAGGATAAAAGAAGGAAGTGTTACCTTAAAAAGGGAAGTTCTGAAGCTAAGAAACTGCCAGATGGATCCTAAGAGGCTTAACTCGACATAAGGAACCTCATAAAGAACCTTAAGTGGTTGAGGGTATATTGGGATGGCCAAGTGTTACCTGTTTTGGAAGAGCAAAGAAGCCAATTAGGGATTTATAACGAACCTAGCAGAAGGAAGCAACTAGTAGCAACAGGATGGTCAAGGAGAATAAACAAGACCCTAAGAAGGAACGGGAAGTAGTGGAGACTACACTCTAAAGAAGGGTAATAGAGTGGGCATAGAGTTGAGTATACGAAATAAAACCTGACAATCGGAGATACCTTGGGTAGGAAAGTAAAGGGTAAACTGGGAAATTATGGTCGACAAATGATTAAAGGTGGGCAAAAGGGTGTAAGAATGCGAAGGAAGGAAACCTTCAAGGAGTAGTAAGAAAGTCGAACATGTAACATCAAAGGGGAAAATCTCTACTTTAAAAGACATAGTAGAAAATGAAAATCGTTAAAGGAGAACTCCCCAAACAACAGAATCATGAAATGATCACAAGAAAGTAAGAGTGGATTTAGGGAAAAGGAAAATCCATGAGTAAAGGATGTCACCAAAAATGAAGAAAGACATAAGAAGGGAAGAACCCCAGCGTGTCGATAAGTCATCAGGAAATCCAATGATTGGCACCAGAATGACCCAATAGGGAAGTTGGGAAAGGATGAATGGGTAAGAAAAGCCAACACAGTTGGGTAAGACATTTTGTCAAGGCATGAAGGATGATTGGATAATGGTAAAGGTAGTCAAGGAATACTACCCGATGAAAAGAGGGATAAATTTATACAATCCCTAAAAGGTTGGGAAGTTGGAAACAACCTTAAAGGAGGTGTCGTAGAAGTCTAATGGACAAAGACATGTCCTGGAATATGTCATATCGTAAGGGACATGTAAGCACCAACAATCCCGAGGAAAATGTGACCTGAGTATGGAACATTCAGTTTGTAAGCATGACGAGGTCAAACAAAATTTTGACCGAAGTTATAATAAACAATGAATGAGGGAAGGATCAAAATAAGACAAAAAAGGTGACAACACCGAAACCCATGAAAGAAAGTATGTAACACTCGAGAGGACACAGAGATAAGGGTTTCAATGACCAAGAGAATAACTAGACATGGGAACGATTGGGCAGCTTGGAACTCCCAATCCTGAAATCCTGAGTAAGGAACCTCGAGAGAACAAATTATGCTTTAAGGAAGGAGTGATGTGAAATTAAGGATATAACCTTAAACTTTCAAGTAAGGTATACTTAGCTAAAGTAAGCTCCATGGAATTGATAATGGGAAGGGAAAGATATTTGTAAGTGTGTGTTATACTAGGGCTAAATGGAAATAACCGAGAAGGATGTATGTCAATAAACTAAGAGTTGATATCAAGGGAAGTTCTTTCCAGTGCAAAAGATGTTGAATAAGTTTTAGGGACAAAACACCTAAAAGTAGGGGAGAGTTGTAAACCCCGCCCTATGGAGTGAGAAAACTCGAATTGGTTCTTGAAACCCCGACCACTAGAGAACGATCAAATTGAGAAATTTACAACTCCTGAGTGACCCAAAGAGTCATCAAAACCTTGGAAATTGACTTTAGGATAATTTGGGAAAACTAGACCTATTCGGGTGAACCGGATCTGAACTGGATTGAACAGGTTTGGACCGGTTTGAACTACTATTGAACTGGTTTCTAAATTCATTTTTCTAGGTGGCTTAGAATATACAAATTGGAGAATTGAAGCCACCATTGGATACAGAATGAATTTACATGAATTTACCCATTTTTAATTTTGAAAAACTCGATTGAATCGGGCTTGAACTGTCCAATTTAAGCAATGAACCTAGTTCGGACCGGTCCGGTTCGGTTCAGAACAGTGTCGCCTTCGTCCTTTAGATGACAACACTGTTCATTCGCCGGAAAAGCTAACAGCGCCGATGAAGATAAAAAGTCTCCATTTAGGGCATTTTTTGCCAGAATGATCGCCTTAAAGGCACCAATCGGATGGCTGAGGAGTCCCCGAGCTTCCTATATAAATAGCCCCTCCTGATTCATCCTCCTCACAACTGATAACTCCTCTCTCTCCCTACTGCTCCATTTTTTGATGAAGCTCGAACCAGAGCTCTGACATTGGGGTTTTTCTAAGCCAAAGAAGGCAAGGTCGAGTTTCTTAGATTTGGGGAGAAGTCAGCTACCCGATAGTAGTCTCCATTTGCTCCAAGGATCACCGAAGAAGTGCCAACGTAATTGAACATTGAAGCAACTCTGGTAGATCGAAGTTGCCCTTTTTTAGTCAAGCTAAAAATGACCAATTTGAGCCCTTCTTAGGCCAAACAAATCTCTCTCAATACTTCCACAACCCTCATACAACTGATTTAGAACAA
The DNA here is from genome assembly GCA_030064425.1 of Trapa bicornis. NCBI lineage: Eukaryota > Viridiplantae > Streptophyta > Magnoliopsida > Myrtales > Lythraceae > Trapa > Trapa bicornis. The sequence continues at coordinate 6,565,409 of CM057761.1, read as the reverse complement.
AAAGATAAGCCAATTTGACCCCCTATGTAATTTCCGATTAGTGTTAGAGAGAACCGGTGAAACTTCACTGACCAAATTCTCCCTCAATTCAGCATGAATTGATGCAATTCTTGATCTTAGGAGAAACCTCAGGATGAAAGCTATTTGCCTAGATCAAAAGCTTGGATCGCCGCACTCCCGACGGTAATCTTTCGAAGCTTTCTGTCTCTAAGTCCAATTTTTTGACGAAGCTCCTTTTAAGCTCAATTCGGATCCAAATGACGTGATTAAAAGTTCCATTGAATCATGTTGAAGTGTAAGAACTCAATTTTACCTTCAATTTCAACAATTAAACTCGATTGAATGGTTAATTTGATAAAATTAAATTCGACCAGTTTGAAAAGGTGAAATTGAGGAAAATTTGGGAATTTCGTAAAATTGAGGGACCAAAGTGCAATTTTCCAAAATTGAGTGCCAATTGGCCATGAAAAAGATGTTAGAGGACCAATTGGTCAATATTTAGAAATTATTGGGGTCAAATGGCCATTTTTGTAAAGTAGGTTCAAAATGGGAATTTTTGAAAAGTTGTGGACTAAATTGGAAATTTGGGAAACTTGAACCCCTTTTGTGATTTTGAATAAATTGAGATCCCAAAGTAAATTTTAGAAGTTTTGGGACTCAATTTGGGGAAAAATTAGCATTAGGGACCTAGAGTCAAGTAAAAAGAACTTTAGGAACCTAAATGCAAATAATTAAAAGTTTGGGCATTGTTCATTTGTGATAAATGAAGGCTATTAGGCCAAATGTTGATTAACAAGGATATTCATATCGTGTAGAAACACAAAGGATTCGATAAACGCAAGCAAGGATAAGCCAGCGTGGAAGCAACAACCTCTTTAGGGGAAAATACACTGCACTTGTCGAGTTAGTGGGATTTTTCACATCATACCCGGGTCTCATGCGCAAGAAGCTACGTCGAGCTTCCCAACTGTTGGCACAACAAACTGCCCTTATCTCCACCATGTCATCCAGTAGCCCTTAGAATGCACCACTACCCCCTCTTGGGCGTCTTGATGGTTATGTACCTCAAGTGCATGCACAAAACAATAGTTTTCACAATTGGCCATTTATCTTTGGTGCCACTAGTCCAACAGCCCCAACCCTTAACCCGACCTGCAGCTATTTGTCTAGGCTATTCTGTCGACCTGGCTCTGACGCACTGCTGCCAATCCATCTAGTATTGTTGGCCCTAACTTGGTACCATGGCAAAATCACACATCCATTTCATCAAGAGTTTTCATGGCTTTCATAACTCATGTTTTTTTACGAGCTCCTACTCGTGCCAACTACATGTAATTTTCCAAAACCGAGCATATAGCCCACATGTTCAAAAACCGAGGCCTGTGGCCTATCTGAGTTGTTCTAGCTCCCGTTAAGAAGGTCTCCCAAAGAGTCTAAGCATTGGCACACAGTAAGGGGAGAACACTTTTGACAAAATAAGTTTTCACTTCATCTAACCAATCGAGTGATGATGATACCTCCGTTTACAACCGGAAAGCAGGTTTCTCCTTCCTTCAAAGAAGTCCATCATACCAACCGAGTATGATTTTCTCTACTTACAACCGGTAAGTAGGTTTTAGCTTCGTTCGCATATCACTTCAACCGGGGGTGATATTAAAATTCTACTTACAAGTGGTTTTTCGTTTCTAGAGTTCTAATCATCCCAACTGGTTATGATGTGAAGAAGCCCACTCACCCGATAACCGAGACGAGTTCGTACTCGTTCGGTTTCCAAGTCTACACGAGCTTTATCTTGCTGGCATTTTGCTCACATTTGTCCCAACACGTTTTGGGCAGCCTTATCAATTACGGCTTGGCATAAAAGCCTAGGCTCATAATTTATCTATAAATTGCACTTAGGTCCCTAAAGTTCCTTTTTCTTAACTTTAGGTCCCTAATGCCAACTTTTCCCCAATTTGAGTCCCAAGGTTTCCAAGAATTCCATTTGAGTCCTCATTTTACTCAAAATTTTATAAGGGGCTCAAGTTTTCCAAATTTCCAATTTGGACTCAAACTTTTCAAAAATTACCATTTTCCCCCTAGTTTCCAAAAATGGCAATTTGACCCCAATTGTTCCAAAAATTGATCAATTGGTCCCTCAACATCTTTTTCATAGCCAATTGATATCAAGGTGCCAAACCTTCCCGTCGACGTGAGCTCTTGGGGAAGATCAGCCTGCTATCCCTAGAGTAACTTTTATCCGTTGAGCGACGGCCCTTCCACTCGGCACCGTCGGATCACTAAGGTCGACTTTCGTCCCTGCTCGACGGGTGGGTCTTGCAGTCAAGCTCCCTTCTGCCTTTGCACTCGAGGGCCAATCTCCGTCCGGCCCGAGGAAACCTTGGGACCCACAATTTTGGGAAATTGCAAATAGGTCAATCAATTTTACGAAATCCCCAATTTTTCCCAAAATTTCCCCCAATTTCTCCCCTTCAAACTGACAAAATTTGATTTTTTTCAAATTAGCCATTCAATCGAGGTTAATTGCTCCAATTGAAGGTATGGTTTAGTTCCACTTCCATATGATTCAATTGAGCTTTGAACCGCACCATTTGGGTCCAAATTGAGCTCAAACGGAGATTCGCTGGAAAACTGTGCGTAGAGAGAGAAAGCTTACCGTTGGAGGTGCAACGGTCCGAGCTCTCTATTGGGGAAGGTAGCTATCTTCCTGAGGTACCTTCTAGGATCCAGAATTCCTAAAATTGACCTCGAATCAAGGAAGAATTTCGTCAGTGAAATTCTGTAGTTTCTCTCTCTAACTTTGACATGCAACGACTAAGTAGAGCCGAATTGTCTTACCTTTCAGCTCAGTTGAGGTCGTAGAGGGCTATGGGGATGTTGGGAGAGCTTGGTTTGGTCGGAGGAGGGCTGAATTTGGTCGATTTTAGCTCAGCCAAAACAGGGCAGCTTGGGTTCGTCGGAGCTACTTCACTGTTTAATTCTGCCAGAGCTTCTTCGATAGTCCTTGGATCGAATGGAGGTTGTTGTCAAGTAGTTAACTTCTCCCAGAGTCCATAGAACCTGACCATACCTTTTGAGGTTGATAAAACTGCCCAAGTTAGGGCTCTAGTTTGAGCTTCACCGGAAAATGGAGCAGCTGAGAGAGAATGGAGGTTTCAAGTGTGTGGAGTATGAATGGACAGGAGCTCTTTATATAGGGAGCTCGGGGACTATCCAACCATTTCACATCTTTGTCAAGCATATTCTCGTCCTGAAATGGCCTAAACAGAGACACTTTCTCTTTGTTAGTGCTGTCCGCTCATGCATTGAATGAACAGTGTTGTCATGTGAAGGAAGAAGACGACACTATTCTAAACCGAATTAGACCAGTCTGACCGGTTCAATGCGTAAATCGGCCGGTTCAGGCCTGTTTCGACCAGTTTTCTCAAAAGTAAAAATTTCTAAATTCATTTTCCATCTAATGGTTGCTTCAATTCCCCAATTTGAATATTTTAAGCCACCTAGAAAAATGAATTTAGAAATTGGTTCAAATCCGGTTCACTTGAACCGGTGTGGTTTTCTCTTCCAATTTGTACCAAAGTCCTTTTTCATGACTTTTATGATTATTTGAGTCACTTGGGATTTGTAAATTTCTCAATTTACCCTTTCCCTATCAGTTGTGGTTCATGAACCGGCTCGATTTTCTCTTTTGAAACGACCGGTTCTTTTCTCAGTTTCATTATCTATAAAGGGACGGGGTTTACATGGGATTTTCCAATTTCCCATTTTAACCCCTCTTTATCATTCTTTGTTCCATAAGTGGTTCGATTTTCTCATTAAATTGATCGGTTCTTTCTTAGTTTTCCTTGATATGAGGTGACGGGTTTCACATATTTTCTATCTAATGGTGGCTTCAAGTTTCCAAACTGATGTTTTTAAGCCACCTAGAAAAATGAATCTTTGAACTGGTTCTTTACGGTTCAATCTAGTTCATGTCTGGTTCACCATGAACCAGTCTAATTTTCACATGGAATTCACTTCATGGTTATTTTCTATGATTTTTAGGTCTGTATTGGCCACTTGGGATTTTTGAAAATTTTTGTTTTGACTATTGTTTACCAATTCTGGTTCACTTAGATCCTCGATTTTCTCTCAAAAATTTCCAGTTCCCCTTTCTAGTTCCTTATTTCGAGAGTATGGAGTTTACAACTACTCCCCTCCTTTAAGGAGTTTTGTCCCCAAAACTCATTACACGTTGCTTAAATAGGGGACACTTCTCTCCCTCATTTCTTCCTTAAAACTCCTCGCATTTACCTTAGGTATTTTTCCTTATCTCATGGTCGTATAGGGATCCTCCCCCTTTTAGCTTGACCATTACTTTCATTTGGGTGTAATTCATGTACTCATATCAATTTGAGGTGCATACCCCTAGCTTATATCATCATTATAATGATTTGATTTGTAAACCTCGTATTCACATAATAAGAAAATTGGGATAGAGAACAGTGGAATGGATGAATATAGGTCAAAATAGGAAAATAAGAACCCCCAAGTGGCCGATAGGGACCCAAACATTATGAGAAGGAATAGTGAAGGAAAATGGGTGTGAGAACTAGATCGGTTAAGATCGAACCAGATATGAACTGGGATGAACTGTGTAGAACTAGTTCAAAGACTTATTTTTCTATGTGGTATAAAAATGTCAAATTAGGAAATTGAGGCCACCATTAGATGGGAAATGATTTTAAAAGAGTTTAGAAAATTTTAAAATTTTAGAGAACCAATTGAATCAGATCTGCACCGGTTGATTTTCGAATTTGGGTCGCTTAACCCAGTCAGATCGGGCTGGTCAACAATCCAGCCGTTCAATGGACAGTTGTCAGGTCAGTGCCCCATCAGTAGGCATGACCAATCAGTGCAAGACACATGGCGAAGCTCGCCCCATCAACGTACACGCAACGCCTGGAAGCACTGACCAATCAGGGCATGACACGTGTCCTCGGTCAAAGGTCAAATGAGAAATTCCACCTCTGCGACAACCGACCAATGGGGAATGGACACGTGGAAAGGGCACCACATCACCATCCGATGGGGATGTTTGAGGAATGGTCGACCAATCAGAGGTCAACACATGGTGGAGCCACATTAGATAGCTCTGACCACATGTGGCAGTGGCACTGTGCGTTGGTAGGGAAATTTGACGTATTAAAAAAGGAACAATAAGAGGACACCACGTGTTACAATCAGCAGTTGGTTGGGATACGGTCAGCGACCACGTTGGAATGAGCGGCTAATGGGAGGATGCCATGTGTTCGGTTAGCAAGTCAAAGGCTGATTAAGCTACTGAGTAGGATGATGTGTCAGCAAAGCAAGCCAATCATGGTGTGCCACGTGGCAAGCCCACACATGTGAAGCTCGCACATGCGGCAGAGTGTCATCTTCCTCACTTGCCTGATAGAGAGAAAGGGATAAGGGGGAGAGAGAAAGTCTTCGGTGACTCGAAAAAAGATCTAGTTTGGCCGCTGGCGAGCGAGGAGGGGGCCGAGTCTTACGCCAACCGGTAGCCTAAACAGTTGCCGAGCTGCCTATATAAAGAACACCCCCTGCATTTCTCATCCCACCAGCAAGCGAAGAAGGAGAAGAGGTCTACTTTTTGTAGAAGGGTTCCTCCCCTCTAATCCCACCACTCCCCCAATCTCACATCCCACCACTCCCCTGATCTCACATCCCACCACTCCCCTAATCTCGAGGAGGGGTTACTCCCCTTGAACGGGATGAGTCAAGCATATTTCTTATCATGTTTCCCTTAATAAAATTAAACAAAACTAGAAGGACTAATTCGTACGTGGTTCGGATGTTGACGAAGGGAGATTCCCATGTAATTTATACTTTCCTGAAAAAAAAGGTTTAGGTGAGGAGGTGAGATCCACGACTTAGTGAGTGGGTGAAATCCTAGAAGTGAATTTAATCATGTATTGTTAGATTCATAGTGTTTCACTTTTACCCCTTCTTAGATTGGCACACAATCACATACCCTCTCTATCATAGAAAGGGATTACACATTCACAGGACAGTCCACGATAGTCCCACTTATGGACTGGAGTGCCTTTACCGTCCACCCTAATAGAGTTTAACAGCCTCTACCTGGAGTTTGAGTGGACATTACTCGTCCGACCTACAAACCTCAATCACACTTCCTGTCCGCTTTGTGGGACGAGACCTCTTTCCTCCTGCTGCCTCAGTCTTAGTGCATAGAAAGCTCTCAAAGCTTCTTGACATATTGGACGACAGACCTCTCTTACGCTCCTTGGGTCATCCAACAGCCCTTGGGACCACCACTACCTCGGACCAAGTGTCCTGATGTCCCCACATCACATTTTTGCATGCACAGTCAAGAGTCTTTTAATTTATAGCCACTATCTTTAGCCCTCTAGCTCAAGGGTTTGTTGGCTTGGCATTGGTCCATGCGCACCAGCCCAATAGGTTCGACGACCTGGCTTCGGCTTAGCGGCTATTTGGCCTAACAAGCCCAACATCTCATGTAAAGCCGATGAAGCTTCGTTAAGAAAACCTGAGAAAAGAACCGGTCAAACCAAGTAAGAAACACCGAACCAGTTCACAAATTGATCATCAAAGAATGGGCAATTTGGAAAAATTTCAACTCCTGAGTGACCAAAAGGATTCATAAAACCTTGAAAAATAACCTTAGGACAAATTGGGAGAGAAAAAAAAAACCAAACCGGTTCGGGTGAACCGGATTCGAGTCGAATTGAACCGTTTATGAACTGGAATCGATAGAGAGAGGAAAAACCGAGAAAATTATGGATCTCAAATGACCTAAAGAGTCACATAAGCCATGAAAAAGGACTTTACGATGAATGGGGGATGAAAACCAAAATGGTTAAGGTGAATCGGATCCGAACCGTATTCATCGGTTTGGACCAATTTGAACCACTATTGAACTGGTTGTTAAATTTATTTTTCTAGATGGATTAAAAAATTCAAATTTGAGATTTGAGCCCATCATTGGATAGAAAATAAATTTATAATATTTTAGATTTGATCAATTTGCTTGAATTGGGGGTGAACCGGCTGGTTTAAGCTTTAATCCCGGTTCGGACCGGTGTAGTCCGGTTAAGAACAGTGTCGTCTTCTTCCTTTAGATGACAACACTGTTCACTCACCGAAAAATCGCAAATCAATCATTAGAGAATGTGCAATTTGGGAAAATTTCACCTCTCGAGTGACCCAAAAGATTCATAAAAACTTGAAAAATAACCTTAGGATAAATTGGGAGAGAAAAAAAAAACAAACCGGTTCGAGTGAACTGGATTGAACCGGTTTAAGAACTAGAACCGATAGAGAAAGGGCAAACTGGGAAAATTATGGATCCCAAGTGACCTAAATAGTCACATAAGCCATGAAAAAAGACTTTAGGATGAATGGGGGATGAAAACCAAATTGGTTAAGGTGAACCGGATTTGAACCGAATTGACCAGTTTGAACCACTATTGAATTGGTTATTAAATTCATTTTTCTAGGTGGCTTAAAAAATTAAAATTTGACATTTTAGCCCATCATTGGATATAAAATAAATTTAGAAATTTTTAGATTTGAACAATTTGCTTGAATTAGGGGTGAACCGGCTGGTCTAAGCTTTGATACCAGTTCGGACCGGTCTAGACCGGCTAAGAACAGTGTCATTTTCTTCCTTTAGATGACAGCACTGTTCACTCGCCGGAAAATTGCGCAGCGCCGGCGAAGCTAAAAAGTTTTCAGCTAGGTAGTTTCAGGCAATGAATGACTGCAATTAAGGCACCAATCAGATGACCAAGAAGTCCCCGAGCTTCCAATATAAAGAGCCCCTCTTCGTTCATCCTCTCTACACCTGAAAACCCGATTCTCTCTCAACTACTCCATTTTCTAGTGAAGCTTGTACTAGATCTCTGACTTAGGCACTTTTCTAAGCCAAATAAGGCAAGGTCGGGTTCTTTAGAACTAGGGAGAAGTCAGCTACACAACTGTAGTCTCCATTTGCTCTGAGTGTCACCGAAGAAGCGCTTGCGTGATCGAACAGTGAAGCACCTCCGGCGGACCGAAGCTGCCCTATTTCGGCCGAGCTGAAATCGGCCAATTCGAGCCCTTCTCAGGCCAAACCAAGCCCTCCCAACACCTCCATAGTCCTCCTACAACAGAATTATAGCTGAAAGGTAAGCCAATTCAGCTCCCCTCTATAATTTCCGACCAGTACTAGAGAGAGAACCAACATAACTTTGATGATTAAATTCTCAATTAATTTAGAATCAATTGATGCAATCTTGATCCTAAGAGGAACCCCAAGACAAGAGCTATCTGCCCAAATCGAAAGCTTGGACCGTCGCGCCCCTGGCGATAAGCTTTCAAAGCATTCTCTCTCTAAGTCCAATTTTTCGGCGAAGCTTCGTTTGAGCTCATTCTAGCACCAAATCATGCGATTCAAAGTGCAATTGAATTGTATGAAGGAGTACGAACTCTAATCTAGCTTTAATTTAACAATTTAACTCATTTGATTGGTAAATTTGATGAAATCAAATCCGATAGAGTTAGAAAGATAAATTTCAGGGAAATTGGGGAATTTCAAAATTTTGAGAGACTAAAGTAAATTTTCATAAAATTGAGGACCAATTGGGCAATTTTGAAAATTTTGGGCAAAACTTACCATTTTTGTAAAGGAGGGACAAAATGGTAATTTTGTAAAAGTTTGGAACCAAATTGGTAATTTGGGAAATTGAACCCCTTTTTGTGAAATTGAATAAATTGAGGTTCCAAGGTGTAATTTAAAATTTTTGGGACTCAATTTGAGGAAAAACCGGCATTAGGGACTTAAAGTTAAAGAAAAATAACTTTAGGAACCTAATTGTGAATAAATGAAAAGTTTGGTTTCTCATTCATTTGGAATGAATGAAGGTTATTAGGTTGGGGGATAATGAACAAAGATCTTCATATCGTGTAGGAACACAAAGTACCGGGAACACCAGTAAGGACAAGCTCGCGTGAATACAAAGAACTGGTCGAGAGGAATTCACTGCATTAACGGGTGAGTGGGATTTCATATCATACCCGGTTGGGATGATAAGCACCTCGTAAATGAAAACCCACTCCTAAGTGGTATTTTAATCATCACAACTTAGAAGTGTGATATAAAAATGAAGTGAAACAACTAATTATCGGTTGTAAGTAGATCATACCTGGTTGGTATGATAAAACTTCCTGTAAGGAAGTGGAAAACCCGCTTATCGGTTATAAGCGGAGATGTCCTCATACCCAGTTGTTATGGTGGACAGTTGAAAAGTTTATTTTGTCAGAAAGGCTCTTCCCTGACTGTGTGCCACTGCTTAAAATTTTTGGGAGACTTTTTTTACGGGAGCTCGAATAGCTCATATAGGTTGGAGGCCTCAATTTTGGAACTCAGGGGCTAATATGTCCGATTTTGAAAATCTCGAACAGTGGACCATGGGCCAGTTGGCAGGAGCAGAAGCTCATAAACAAACATGGATAAGAGCCATAAAACTTAAATGAATGAATTGATTGGCCTTGGTACCAAGACAGGACTGACATACTTGATGGATTGGCGGTAGTGCGACATGACATGTCGACGGACCAGTAAAGACAAACAACTGTAGGTCGATTTGAGGGTTAGGGCCGTTGGACCAGTGGCACCAAAGATTAAATGGCTTTTAAGGAAAACTTTGTTTGTGCATGCACTTGAGGTTTGGGACCATTAAGAAGCCCAAGAGGGGTAGTGATGCGTCCTAAGGGCTGTTGGATGACATGATGGCAATAAATGAAAAGAGAAACTACTGGGTTTATGTTTCTCATCATACCAATTAGTCATGGAGTTCTATGTTTGTACTCCATGGAGTTCTGTGTTTATACTCCCTGGAGTTTTATGTTTGTACTCCATGGAGTTATGTGTTTGTACTCCCCGGAGTTATGTGTTTGTACTCCATAGAGTTCTATGTTTGTACTCCACAGATTTTCTGTGTTTAGACTCCATGAAACTGCTGTGTTTAGGACTTCCTGAAGCTTCTGTGTTTGAGTTTCATGTGCCCAAGACCAAGATATGGTCTATGTCCTCACACGAACATAGAGTTTTAATCATGTGTGTTCCCTTCATGATGAAGGGCGTGTGTTAGTTGATAAACACATCGATTATGGTTGAGGAGTGAGTAATGACGATGAAATTGAGATTTTGAAAATGAGAAATTTTAAAATAAAGGAGTTTGACACACTCCAATTTAAATATTTTCCCCAAAAAGTCAAACATTAAACACCCATTCACTGAGTCGTTGAACTCACCCCCTCCATTATATCCCTTTTCAGGTAACCAAGGGAAACCTACCCCAAAGACCCCCTGATAGTCACACCTACAAGACAGATATATAAGTTAAAATTTTTATGTAGTTTTGATTTATGTATTCCAGGAAATGTATAGGTTTAAAGGATGCCTAACTCCTCCCGGGTTTAAAAGAGTGACGGGTTGCTCACAGGGATCCAACCAAACCGGGTCGGGGCATGACAGTTAGAGTGGTATTATAGCCTATTTCCTCGAATGCATTATCAAGACTACAGAACATAGTAACTAATAGGAATAATTTTAAAATTTACAGATGGCTCCCTAGAAAGGAACCAAGAGAACTAGAAACGCAGTCTCCGACATTGCCCAACCAACCCTCCCTATGGAAACTGCCCAAGGAGCCCAGACAACCCCACCTAGATTAAGCTTGGAACATCAAAGATTGTATGAAGAGTTCACCCGAGTGTTTGGATGGCCTAACCTTACTCTTGAGGTGGACACCAACCCTCGAGCTGAGCCTGAGAAAGTACAATCCCATCCCCCCTACTAACGTTCCTCCTCTAGTGGACATTCCCAAAAACCTCAAAACCCTCTGACAATTAGGATATAAACCATTCATAAGAGAAAAGGATGCGAGGGCGGCTATGGACTGGCTACCTAGCATCAAGAAACTCATGGGGATAATTAGGATTTCACCAAAGGATATGGTGATCCTGGCATAATATTTCCTGGAAGCTCGTGCGAAGAGGTAGTGGGATAATGTTAGAAGCTTGCATGCCACCACCCTCACATGGGAGCTATTCGAGGAACGATATATAGAGAAATACCTAGCTCCACATCTAATCAACGAGAAGAAACAAGACTTCCTCTGACTTCGACAAGGGCTTAACTCTATCTCAGAGTATGAAACCAAGTTTAACGAGTTAAGACCCTTTGCCCCTAACCTAGCCAGACCTGTGGATGTTTGCCAACGATTATTGGACGGTCTTAATATGGACATACGGGACTGAATGGGATACTAGGACGCCCCATGGATTTAGCTGTTGTCATCAACATGGCCCATGAATGTGAGCGTTTGGTATAGACGAGACACCACCAGGTAGAACAGACCAGTAGGAAAGAGGAAGGAGGCCATGACAGCCGAGCAAGACAAAAGGAGCTAGGTGGACAGAAATGGAGAACAAGAACGGTGTTCCCTAGGACAATGGAAGGCTATCATACACAAAGGGAGACAAATACAGCCCCACCAAGAAGAAGCCCCTATTGTTCCAAGTGCCAGAAAAACCATGAAGGACTATGTCGAATATGCTACGAATGTAGACAGCCTAGCCACTTTGCGAAGAACTGCCTAGCCCTTCAGGGTAATACACAATGAAGTGCCCACCTACCACTTCAAGGAAACCCAATGACACTAGATAGAGGACAAGACATCGCCACTACATCAAGGGTCCCAACTAGAATATACAACCTCACCCAAGAAGAAACACGTGAAGGCCCTAGTACCATAGATAGTACTTACCAAAATTCCCCTTAATAAATATAGCTGAAAACTGTAATTCTTTATTATTATAATGAAAGTTATATTTTCTACAAAGATATCATTATGATACAAGTAGGAGAAAATACATATGAAGTACCCACAAAATTTCAAGGAGGAAACAGGAAAGAATGGTATCTAAGTATGTCACCTTGAGGATAGATACACTCAAGGACACTTAGAATTTCGGAAGAAAAGGGGGAAGAATACTACCAAGGAATGAACCTTAGGGAATCATACTAGGAGGTAATGAACCAAGTGACGAGGGATAAGGAGATGAGTTAAAAAGGAAGTGCATGCTGAGGTGAAAGAATTAAAGAGGGCATGCTAGGATGACCCAAGGAAGTAAGTTAAACCCAAGGGAACGATTGGACAACTTGGAACTCTAAATCTTAAAATTTTGAGCAAGAACCCTCAAGTGGAAGAAACCGCCCTAGGTAGAGGAGGAAGTGAATATAAAGATATTCTTTTGGACGTGTGAGTAAGACATGCTTAGTTTTGAGAAACTCCGGGATGTGAGTAAACAACAGAAAGAAAAAGACATTCCTTAAGTGTGTGATTCAAAAAGGGGTAAGTGAAAGAACAACCAAAGGGTTGGCATGTCAAGCAAATTTTGAGTGAACATTAAGGGAAGTTATTCCCGATACAAAGGATGTTGATTTAGTTTTAGGGAAAAAAACTCCTAAAAAGAGGAGAGTTGTAAACACTGCCCTTTTGAGTTAAGTAAAACTGGGAACAAAACCGGTCAAGCCGAGTAAGAAATACCAAACCAGTTAACAAACCGATCATTAGAGAACGGGCAATTTGGGAAAATTTCAACTATCGAGTGACCCAAGGGATTCATAAAACCTTGTAAAAACACCTTAGGACAAATTGGGAGAGAAAAAAAAATCAGACTGATTCGGGTGAATCGGATTCTAACCGGATTGAACTAGTTTATGAATCAGAATCGATAGAGAGAGGGAAAACCAGGAAAATTATGGATTCCATTTGACCTAAACAGTCACATAAGCCATGTAAAAGGACTTTAGGATGAATGGGGGATAAAAACCAAATCGGTTAAGGTGAACCGGATCTGAACCGGTTTGGACCGGTTTTAACCACTATTGAACCAAATGCTATATTCATTTTTCTAGGTGGCTTTAAAAATTCAAATTTGAGATTTGAGGCTACCATTGGATAGAAAATGAATTTAGATGAATTTAGAAATTTTTATATTTGAAAAATTCGGTCAAATTAGGGGTGAACCAGCTGGTTTAAGCTTTGAACCTTGTTCGGACTGGTCCGGTCCAATTCGGAACAATGTCGCCTTCTTCCTTCAGATGACAGCACTGTTCACTCACTGGAAAATCACGCAGTGCTGGCGAAGCTGAAAACTCTCTGGCCAGGAAGTTTCAGGCAAAGAATGACCGCCATTAAGGCACCAATCGAACGGCCAAGAAGTCCTTGAGCTTCCTATATAAAGAGCCCCTCCTCATTCATCCTCTCCATACCTAAAAACTCGATTCTCTCTCAACTGCTCCATTTTCTATTGAAGCTTGAACCAGAGCTCTAACTTGGGTACTTTTCTGAGCTAAACAAGGCAACGTCAGGTTCTTTAGAACCGGGGAGAAGTTAGCTACATGCTTGTAGTCTCAATTTGCTCTGAGGGTCGCTAGAGAAGCACCGATGTGATCGAACAATGAAGCAGCTCCAATAGATCGAAGCTGCCCTATTTCGATCGAGCTAAAATCGGCCAATTCGAGCCCTTCTTAGGCAAACCAAGCCCTCCCAACACCACCACAGTCATCCTACAGCTGAATTAGAGCTGAAAGGTAAGCCAATTCAGCTTCACTCTACAATTTCCAACCGGTGCTAGAGAGAGAACCGATAGAACTTTGATGAAAAAATTCTCTCTCAATTCAGCATCAATTGATGCAATTCTTGATCCTAGGAGGAACCTCAGGACAATAGCTATCAGCCCAAATCGAAAGCTCGGACTACTGCGCCCCCGACGGTAAGGTTTCAAAACTTTCTCTCTCAAAGTCCAGTTTTCTAGTGAAGCTCCATTTAAGCTAATTCCAGCACCAAATCATGTGATTCAAAGTGCAATTGAATCATATAATGGTGTAGGAACTCTAATCTAGCTTCAATTTAACAATTTAACTGATTTGATTGGTCAATTTGATGAAATCAAATTCGGTAGAGTTAGAAGGTTGAAATTGGGAAAAATATTGGGGAAAATTGGGGAATTTCGAAAATTCGAGGGACAAAAGTGAAATTTCATAAAATTAAGGACCAATTTGGCAATTTTGAAAAATTTGGCCAAAACTTACCATTTTTATAAAGGAGGGGGTAAAATGGTAATTTTGGAAAAGTTAGGGGACCAAATTGGAAATTTGGGAAATTGAACCCTTTTTTGCGAAATTGAATAAATTGAGATCCTAAGGTGAATTTTAAAAGTTTTGGGACTCAATTTGAGGAAAAGCTAGCATTAGGGACTTAAAGTTAAAGAAAAATAACTTTAGGGACCTAATTGTAAATAAATGAAAAGTTTGGTTTCTCATTCATTTGGAATGAATGAAGGCTATTAGGCTAGGGGATAATGAACAAGGATGTTCATGTCGTGTAGGAACATGAAGTACCGGGAACACCAGCAAGGACAAGCTCGCGTGAATACAAAGAACTAGTCGAGAGGAATTCACTACATTAACGAGTGAGTTAGATTATTTATATCATACTCGGTTGGGATGATAAGCACCTCATAAATGAAAACCCACTACTAAGTGGTATTTTAATAATCACACCTGAGAGAAGTGATGTGAAAATGAAGTGGAAAAAATTAATTACCAGTTGTAAGTAGATCATACCCAGTTGGTATGATGAACCTTCTTGTAAGGAAGTGGAAAACCCGCTTATCGGTTATAAGCGAAGATGTCCTCATACACAGTTGGTATGATAGACAGTTGAAAAGTTTATTTTGTTAGAAATGCTCTCCCCTAACTGTGTGCCACTACTTAAAATTTTTGGGAGACTTTCTTGACGAGAGCTCGAATAGCTCATATAGGTTAGAGGCCTCAGTTTTGGAACTCGGGGGCTAATATGCCCGATTTTGAAAATCTTGAACAGAGGGCCATAGGCTAGTTAGCACAAGCAAGAGCTCGTAAACAAACATGAATAGGAGCCATAAAACTTAAATGAATGAATTGATTGTCCATGGTACCAAGACAGGACTGACATACTTGATGGACTAGCGGTAGTACAGCATGACAGGTCGACGGACCAGTCAAGACAAACAGCTATAGGTTGAGTTGAGGGTTGGGGCCGTTAGACCAGTGGCACCAAAGATTAAATGACTTTTGAGGAAAATTTTGTTTGTGTATGCACTTGAGGTTCGGGATCATTAAGACGCCCAAGAGTGGTAGTGATGCATCCTAAGGGTTGTTGGATAACATGGTGGCAATAAAGGAAGAGAGAAACTATTAGGTTTGTGTTTCTTATCATATCGGTTAGTCATGGAGTTCTGTGTTTGTATTCCATGGAGTTCTGTGTTTGTACTCCCCGAAGTTCTATGTTTGTCCTTAGCGGAGTTCTATGTTTGTACTCCATAGATTTTATGTGTTTGGATTCCATGAAACTGCGGTGTTTGGGACTTCCTGAAGCTTCTGTGTTTGAGTTTCATGTGCTCAAGACCGAGATATGATCTATGTCCTCATACGATCACAGAGTTTTAATCATTTGTGTTCACTTCATGATGAAGGGCGTGTGTTAGTTGATAAACACACCAATTATGGTTGAGGAGTGAGTAATGAAGATGAAATTGAGATTTTAAAAATGATAAATTTTAAAATAGGGAGTTTGGCACACTCCAATTTAAATATTTTCCCCTAAAAGTCAAATTTTAAACATCCATTCACTGAGTCGTTAAACTCACCCCCTCCATTATATCCATTTTCAGGTAACTAAGGGAAATCTACCCTAAAGACCCCTTATTGGTCATACCTGCAAGATAGGTATGTAAGTTAAAATTTTTATGCAGTTTTGATTTATGTATTCTAGGAAAGGTACAGGTTTAAAGGACACTTGACTCCCTCCCGGGTTTAAAAGAGGGGAAAACCCTTGGTAAACTAGGAAGAGTGGCAGGTTGCTCATGGGGATCCGACCAAACTGGATCAGGGCGTGACATCCCAAACTTGGCTCGGAGGGTATCACACACAATTACCCATTATTAGGACTTTTAACAGTTTATAACATGCTTATTCTGAACGGGTCGATACATGTGTCCATCGGCCTTGGGCCCACTTGTATCAGAGAGCCTAAGCCCCGGAATTAGCTCCAAAATGTTTTAAGCGAGTCACCTAGTCATGGGAGGCTAATTCCAAGAAAATCATTTTTGAAAAACCATCGTCCCAATCAAATATGATGTTATAGCTTTCCCACTCACCCGATAATCGTGACGGGGTCGTCCCAGTGAGACCTCGCTTTATGGTGTGCTTCCTTGCGTCGGAACTTGGGAAATCCATTCCTACACTTTACGAGTATCCATATTAGGAGGAGTGGCATAAGAGGTCGCATACTTTAGAGTATTTGTGCATAGACCCTCACATTTTACCTTAATTGTACTTAGGTCCCTAAAGTTTATAATTTTATATTTAGGTCCCTAATCATACTTTAATTTCAATTAAGTCCCTAGGACTTCTAATTATCCCTCATGGGTCCTTAACTTTTCCAAAATTTCCAATTGGTTCTCAATTTTTCCAAAATTTCCAATTGGTCCATAATTTCCCAAAAATTGTCAATTGGTCCTTAAATTTTCAAAAATTGCCAATTGGCCCTCCATTTCAATTGTCCAATTGGGCCCCAATTGGAAGTAAATTTCATGAAATTTCTCCAATTTTTCTTAATTTACAATTTCGCCCCCAATTTTCCAAAAATCCCCAAATTGCCCAATTTCCCAAATATGGCAATTTGGTCCCCGGATCATAATTTTGTTCAATTGACCACCAAAACTCAGTTAATTGCCCCCATTCATGATCTGGATCATCTTTCCTATGTTTCCCTCATAATTTCAGGCTTTAAACCGCTTGATTTGGCAGAAATGAGCTCAAATGAAGCTTCGCTAGAAAATGCAATCTAGAGATAGAAAGCTTCGATATCTTACCTGTGAGGGTCCGTTGACCAGAGCTATTGTCATCACTGAGTTGCTCTCCTCATGGGGATCCTCCTAGATCAAACAATGCCTCAGTTGGTGGCCTAAGTAGTGCAAATTTCTCAGCTAATGTTTTTAGATAAATGCACTGTGAATAGTATTTTTTGGCAAGCGACAGCGAAGGGGATTTACCTTCTATGCTTAGGGAAAGGTCGGGGCACGTCTAGGTGGAGTTTGGGGAGCTCGGGTTGGCTAGAATTGGCCTGGGGATGGCTCAACTTAAGCTTCAGTGGTTCGGGTTGCTGCTTGGTCGAAGAGTGGTAGCATTGTTTAGGCTTACTCACTCTTCTCCGGTGGTCCTCGAGCTAAAAGGGGGTGCAGTTGGGTAGAAGACTTCCCATTGGTTCTAGTGATACTGAATGTGGCTTTAGAGGTTGAGAAAAGTCCCGTTGTTAGAGCTCTGATTTGCTACTCGTCGAAAATTGGGACACTTCACCTTTTTTGCTCTATTATGGGATGCTAAGAACGAATCGAGAGGTGATCTTTATATAGGAAGCTTAGCAACTGATCGGGGTACCGGCCAACATAGGACTCGACCCCTGACTGGGACGTGGGTGGTCATACTAGAGCTCTTCCTGGGTTGTTGGAGGAATCGACCTCCCTCTCTCCCTAATCCTTTTGTCAGCATACTGATGAAGACAACAATGATGTGGTAGGCATGCCATATGACACACTGTGATTGGCCGGTTTTGCTGATATGGCGATCCAACTTAGTCATCACGTTAGCCGTTGATCGGTTGACCAGACATGTGGTAGCCTTCTATTGGCTGCTCGTGTTTATCTAGCAAGTTGACTGGTCATCTACTAACCATTGATTAGACAAGTGGCAACCTCCCATTGGCTGCTTGTGTCTATGTGATTGCTGACTAGGTGTCGTTGATCGGCTGAACCGTTGACCGGTCCGGTCCAACCGAGTTTGGTGACCCGAATTTGAAAATTGGTCGGTTCAGACCCGAGTCGAACAATTTTCTAAAATTTAAAAAATTATAAATTTATTTTCTATCTAATGGTGGTCTCAATTTCCCAAATTTACATTTTTAAGCCACTTGGAAAAATGAATCATTGAGCCAGTTTACCATGGTTCAATCCGATTTAGTCTAGTTCGGGTCTAGTTCACCCCCAAACTGGTATGGTTTTCTCATCCAATTCACATCATGGCTCTTCCCCATGGTTTTTGTGAATTTTTGGTCACTTTGGATTTTTCAATCTCTCATGTTAACCCTTCTTTACTATTTTCGTTTCATTAATTGACTCATTTTTTTTCATTTGAAAATTGGCAGGTTCTTTTCCCAGTTTTCCTTGGTCCGAGAGGACGGGTTTTACAACTCTCCCTCCTTTTAGTGGTTTTTTCCTCAAAACTTTTACATACTGAACAATTGTGGGTGTCTACCCTTTATAACCGACTCGGTTTCCCATGTTTCCTCCTCTACTTTACCATTTCACTAGAGGACCTTCACCAAGGGAATTCTCTTATTCCTGAGGTTCTTCTCTCATCGGTCGAGGATTTGTATTGGCTCTACCTCATAGACCAGGTCTTCCTCTATCTCCAGTGGTGGTTGATCTAGCACATGGCTAGGGTCGGGCTCATATTTTTGCGGCACTGATACATTGAATACGTCATGTATTCTTTGTAGGTTCGGAGGCAACTCCAACTTATATGCCACTGGTCCGATCCTCTAACTTATGACGTACATACCCATGTACCTTGGTTTCAACTTTCCTCTCTATTAAACCTAAGTATTCCCTTCCATGATGACACTTTGAGGAATACTTGGCCTCCTACTTTGAATTCTAGATCCTTTCTTCGATAGTCAGCATAACACTTTTGTCAATCCTGAGTCGCCTTGAGTCGGCTCTTTATTATTCGGATCTTTTCTATCGCATCATCTATCAGCTCGACCTTCTATAGTCGCCTTTCCCCTACCTCTTCCCAAAATAGGGGCGTGCGACAGGTTCGCCCGTAAAGGGCCTCGTAGGGCATCATCTAGATGTTGGCTTTATTGCTATTATTGTAAGCGAACTCCATGAGGCATAAATAGTCCTCCCAGCCCTTGTTCATTGTTAAAATGCATGTCCAGAACATGTCCACCAAAGTTTGGATGGTACGTTCAGATTGCCCATCTATCTGAGGGTGGAAGGCGATGCTCATGTGAAGTTTAGTCCCGATGGCAGCTTGTAGGCTAGGCCAAAACCGAGAGGTGAACCTCGGGTCCCGATCCGATACTATGCTTATGGGAACCCTGTGGAGTCACACAATTTCCCCCATGTACAAGATGGCTAGCCTTTCTACCAGATCTATCACACTTATAGGTAGAATGTGAGTGTACTTAGTTAGCTGATCTATGATAACCCATATAACATCCTAACCTCTTTTTGTCACTAGCAGCCCGTTTACGAAATCCATGGTGATATGTTCCCATTTCTATTTGGGAATTGGGAGGGGCTGCAGTAGTTCGTAGGGTTTCTAATGTTCGACCTTAATCTGCTGACACGACAGGCACCTGGTTCAGCTTCCGATAGTCGATGCAGAACCTCATGCTCCCATCCTTCTTCTTGACGAATAAAACCGATGCACCCCACGGGGATTGGCATGGGCATGTGAAGCCCTTCTCTAGTAGTTCGTCCAATTAGTCCTTCAGCTCCTTATGTTAGGCGGGTGCCATATGGTAGGGAGCTTGTGATATCGGGCGGCTTCTTGGCACTACCTCAATTATGAACTCTAGTTGGCAATCTGGGGGTAGGTTGAGTAGTTCTTCCAGGAACACATCGGGGTAACAGTTGACAATCGTAATTTCTTCCAGTCCTTTCTCCAGAGAATCCTTGCAAGTGATTTGTGCGAGGAATATCTTACATCCTTTTTGCAGTAAATCTTGTGCTCCATGCAGGACACCAGGTGTATTCCAGCTCTTCCCTTATCCCCTTCAAATGCTACCTTCTCCTTCCCGGGAGAAACGTAATTCTCTTATTCCCGTAGTCTACCATGGCCTGGTGTGTGCTTAGCCAATCCATCCCTAGGATAACTTCTACTTCCCTTAGCAAAAGGGGAATTAAGTTGGCTTCTAGGGTTATTCCTCCTATCTAGATTCCACATGCGTTAAGAAACTCATGTCGTGCTCGTGCCTCTCCTAGTGGCCTAAGGATGTTGAGGGGTGGTGTGAGAGGGGCGAGTTTCCTAGGAAGGTTTGGAACCAAGGTCTCCTTAATGAAGGATCACTCTACCCTTGAATTGAAGAGAGCGTATATCTCCTTCTCGAATATTTGCACGTAACCTGAGTGAGATCTAACAGAAATTTTGAGGGAATGCATTTTATTATATCTGGAAAAAGGGACTATAAGACTCGGTTTAAAGGGGTAGTTAAGACGTACCAGCCACTACACTAGGGGTCCTTCTAAGCTTCTTCTTGGGTGAGGTTGTAGACATGAGCCAAAACTCGGGTGGGCACCTCCCTTCCTCCATTGGGTGCCCTCTGAATTTGGGCGGTGGTTGGGGGGTGTTTTGCGGGGCATTGCCCCATAGCGTCAAACAATTTCTTATGTAGTGCCCGAGTTGTCCCCACCCAAAGTACGTTGGGCATGCCCCTTCATGATTCCTCTGGCACCTAATGCAGTAAGGGCCCTTTCTCTAAGGGGGTGTGTTCACCTCCCTTTGGGCTTGGTAACCCTCCTCCCTTCTTGGGAACCTTGGCCTATTTCGCCACCATGGCCTACCTTATTCCCTCTAGACTCCTCTGCTACCTTGGCACTTTTCTTCCCTTTGTCCATTTAGCTTTATCCGGCAGCATCTTGTTTGGACTAGCCGCTCGCACTCATGGGCCATGCTGACGATGGTAGCCAAATCAGTGGGGCATCCTAATACCCCCATGCGGTCTATCACATCTATATTGAGACCATTGAATAAATTTTGGCTGATGTCTTCCGGTCCCGCCAAGTCAGGGGTGAAGGGTTTCAACTCATTAAATTTGGTCTCATATTCTAAAACCGCACTTGCTCCTTGTTGGAGCCTAAAGAATTCCATCTTCTTCTCGTTGATTAAGTGGGGAGCTAGGTACTTCTTTGAGTACCTCTCCTCAAACTCCTCCCAGGTGGGGGTGAGGGGGAAGAAGCTCATCACATTGTCCCACCACCTCTTTGTGTTGGACTCTAGAAAGAACTAAACCAGCGTTACCATCTCCTCTAGGGGCGTCCTTATAATCCCTATGAATTTCTTGAGGCTAGCTAACCAATCCATGGCTTCCCCAACATCCTTCTCCCCTTGGAAGGGCTTGCAACCCAATTGTTGGAGTGTCTTTAGGTACTTAGGGATGTCGAAGAGGGGCGAGGCAGGGGTAGAAGTAAACTAGGATTGTACCTCTTCGAGTTGGATTTGGGACTCAAAGTCTAGGTGGGGTTCTCCGAATACCCTAGAAAATTCTTTGTACATCCTTTGGTGTTCGGAGGTGAGACCTTGGCGTGCCGGCTATGCCCCTAGGGATTCTTCCTCTGGTGGTGGTTGCTAGCGGAATCCACGATTGTCGACCTCATTCTCTTGGCTCCCGTTTTTTTGGTGCCATAACTAGTTTAAGATTTTTTATTAGACATTAGGTTATAGAGTTTTGATAATGCATTCAGGAAAACACAGGCTATGATACCACCTAAGTTGTCATGCCCCGACCCAATTTGGTCGGAATACTGTGATCAACCCGCCACTCCCCCTAATCTCGAGGAGGGGTTCCTCCCCTTGATCAGGAATAGTCAAGCATATTTCTTATCATGTTTCCCTGATTAAAATTAAACAAAACTAGAAGAACTAATTCATACATGGTTCAGATCTTGACAAAGGGAGATTCCCATGCAGTTTATCCTTTCCTGAAAAAAAGGTTTAGGGGAGGGGGTGAGATCCACGACTCAGTGAGTCGCTGATATCTTAGGAGTGCATTTAATCATGTATTGTCAGATTCATAGTGTTTCACTTTTACCCCATCTCGGGTTGGCACACAATCACACACCCTCTCTATCATAGAAAGGGATCAAGTTTCAACTTCCCCCATTGTTGGAACCTAAGTAATCCCCTCCATGGGGATACCTTGAGAAATACTTGGTCTCCCACACCAAATTCCAAGTCTTTTCTCCGATGGTTTGCATAGCTCTTTGTTTGTCCTGAGTTGCCTTGAGCCGACTCCTTATTATCTTAATTTTCTCGATGGAGTCTTCTATTAGCTCAACCTTTTTGAGTTTCCTTTCTCCCACCTCTTTCCAAAATAAGGGGGTATGGCATGGTCATCCATAAAGAGCCTCATACGAAGCCATTTGAATACTGGCATGATAATTGATATTATAGGTGAACTCCATTAAGCACAAGTATTCCTCCCAACCTTTGTTAATGGCGAGTACGCATGCTCGTAGCATATCCTTTAGTGTTTGGATTGTCCACTCGAACAACCCATTCGTTTGGGAATGTAATGTTGTACTCATGTTGAGTTTGGTTCCCAAGGTATTTTGTAGACTAGGCCAGAACCTTGAGGTAAACCTAGGGTCCCTATCTGACACTATGCTTACCGAAATGCAATGGAGTATCACAATTTCTCCTATGTATAGAACAGCCAGTTGTTCCACGGAATTTGTCACCCTTATTGGTAAGAAGCGGGCAGATTTGGTCATTTTATCCACAATGACCCAAATCGTGTCTTGCCCTTTCCTAGTCACTAGTAGTCCCATGACAAAGTCCATAGTTGTCATACCCCAACCCGATTTTGTCGGATCCCCATGACCAACCCGGTGTGATGTAAAAATTCCACATAAAAGTTATTTTTCATTTCTGATGTGCTCATCATCCCAACCGGGTATGATGTGAATAAACCCACTCACCCCATATTCATAGTGTAATCCTTCTTAGTTGACTTTTTGCCTCCACGCAAGCTTATCATTTTCGGCATTCCAGTTCTTTGTGTTCCTACATGATTTGTACATAACTGTTTATTAAAGTTTTCCATGATAGCCTTCATTCCTCACGTATGAACAAAAATGCCTAAACTTTTCAGTTAATTGCATTTAAGTCCCTAAAGTTCTTTTTCCTTGACTTTAGGGCCATAATGCTAACTTTTCCCCAAATTGAGTCCCGAAACTTCTAAAAAATCTCTTTGGGGTTAAAGTTTTCCAAATTTCCAATTTGGTCCTCCACTTTTCAAAAAATATCATTTTGCCCCTACTTTATAAAAATGGCAATTTGACCCCAATTTTTTTAAAAAAAATTGACTGATTGGTCCTCTAACATCCTTTTCATGGCCAATTGAACCTCAATTATGGAAAATTGCAATTTGGACCCTCAATTTCACGAAATTCAGGGATTTCCCAAAATTTTTCCCTTTCAAATTGGCCAAATTTGATTCCATCAAATTGACCATTCAATCGACGTTATTTGCTCCAATTGAATGTATGGATCAATTCCTACACTTCCATATGATTTAAATGATCTTTGAACTGCATCATTTGGGTCTGAATTAAGCTCAAATGGAGTTTCATTGAAAAACTGAACTTAAAGAGAGAAAGCTTCGAAAGCTTACCGTCGGAGGTGCGGCAATCCAATCTCTTTATCAAGGAAGATAGCTCTCTTCCTGAGGTATCTTCTAGGATCAAGAATTCCTACAATTAACCTCGAATTGAGGGAGAACTTCATTAGTAAAATTTTGTAGTTTCTCTCTCTAACTCCGGCATGCAATGACGGAGTAGGGTCGAATTGGCTTACCTTTCCGCTCAGTTTAGGTCGTCTAGGGGTTGAGGGGACATTGGGAGAACTTGGTTTGGCTAGAGGAGGGCTGAATTCGTCCGAATTTAGCTCAGCCGAAACAGAGCAACTTCGGTTCACCAGAGCTACCTCATGGTTTGGTTATGCCAGCGCTTCTCCAACGATCCTCAAAACAAATGGAGACTACCATTGGATACCTGACTTCTCCCTGAATCTAAGGAACCTGACCTCGCCTTCTAAGGCTCAAAAAAAAGCCCAAGTCGGAGCTCTAGTTCGAGCTTCACTAGAAATTGGTGTAGTAGAGAGAGAGAGAGGTGTTTTGAGGTATGAGGAGAAGGAATGGAGAGGAGCTCTTTATATAGGAAGCTCGGGGACTCCTTAGTCGTCCGATTGGCACCTTTATGGTACTCATTCATAGCTTGAAATGGCTTGGATGGAGACTTTTCCCCTTCGTCGGTGCTGTTCGATTTTCCAGTGAGTGAATAGTGTTGTCATCTGAAAGAAGAAGACGACACTGTTCTTATAGACCCCATCCTTTGATAATTAGAAAATCGAGAAGAGAACCAGTTATTTCCAAAGATAAAACCAAGTCATTTTATAAACCATAACCAATAAAGAAAGGACAAAGTAGGAAATTTATGGATCCCGAGTGATTCAAAGAGAAATAAAAACCTTGGGAAAGGAATTTAGGACAATTTGGAAGAGAAAACTAGACTAGTTTAGGTGAACCGAATCCTAACTGGATTGAACCAGATGCTAAATTTATTTTTCTAGGTGGCTTAGAAAATTTAAATTGTAGAATAAAGGCCACCATTGGATAGATAATGAATTAAGAAATTTTTAATTTTGAAAAACTCGATCAAATTGGGCATGAACCGGCCGATTTAAGCGTTGAACTCGGTTCAGAACAATGTCATCTTCTTCCTTCATATGACAACATTGTTCACTCGCCGGAAAATCGAGTAGCGCTGGTGAAGAGGAAACGTTTCTATTCAGTACATTTAAGGTCATCAATGACTGTCATTAGGGTGCCAAACGGACGGCCAGAGAGTCACTAAGTTCCCTATATAAATAGCCCCTCTCCATTCATCCTCCACACACATGAAAAACTCACTCTCTCTCAGCTACTCAGTTTTTTGATGAAGCTCGAACCAGAGCTCCGACAAAGGGACTTTTCTGAGCCAAAGAAGGCAAGGTCAGGTTCTTTAGACGTGGGGAGAAGTCAGCCACCTAATGGTGGTCTCCAATTGCTCCAAGGATCTCCGAAGAAGCACCGGCGTAATCGAACAGTGAAGCAGATTCGACGGGCCGAAGCTGCCCTATTTCTGTCAAGCTAAAATCAATGGATTCGAGCCCTGCTCATGCCAAACCAAGCTCTCCTAACACTCCCTCAACCCTTATACGACCGAATTCGAGCGGAAAGGTAAGCCAATTTGGCTCCCCTCTATGAATTCTGATCGGTGCTAGAGAGAGTTGAATTTTATTGAGCAAATTTTCCCTCAAATTAAAAGAATTGAGGTGATCCTTGATTCTAGGAGGAACCTCAAGACGAGAGCTATCTGCTCAGATTGAAAGCTCGGACCGTCGCACCCCCAACGGTAAGCTTTCGAGACTTTCTCTCTCTACGTCCAATTTTTTGGCGAAGCTCCGTTTGAGCTCATTCATGTGTTAATTCATGCGATTAAAAATGAAATTGAATCATATGGATGTGTAAGAACTCAAATTCACCTTCAATTTCAACAATTAACTTCGATTGAATGGTCAATTTGATGAAATCAAATCCGGTCAGGTTGAAAGGTTGAAATTGGAGAAAATTTGGGGAAATTTTGGGAATTTAAAAAATTTGAGGAACTAAAGTGCAATTTCCCAAAATTGAGGGCTAATTTGACATGGAAAAGATGTTGGAGGACCAATTGGTCAATTTTTGTATTTTTTTGGTGAAATTTACCATTTTTGTAAAGTAGGGGCAAAATGGTAATTTTGGAAATTTTGGGGACCAAATGGGGAATTTGGGAAACTTGAACCCCTTTTGGTAATTTTGAATAAATTGAGGTACCAAATTAAAATTTTGAAGTTTCGGGACTCAATTTGGGGAAAAATTAGCTTTAGGGACCTAAAGTTAAAGAAAAAGAACTTGGACCTAATTGAAATTAATTGAAAAGTTTGGGTATTTTATTCATTCATGATGAATGAAGGCTCTCAGGCCAAAGAATAATAAACAAGAATGTTTATATCGTGTAGGAACATGAAGTACCGAGAATGCTAGCCAAGACAAGCTCGCATGGAGGCAAAAAGCCGGTTTTGAGGAATTCACTACATTCATGGGTGAGTGCGAATTTTCACATCATACCCGATTGGGATGATGAGTACCTCGGTAATAAAAACCCACTACCATGTGGGATTTTAACATCACACCTGGTTGGGGTGATGTGAGAAAACACGCGGAAAAACTAATTAACAGTTGTAAGTAGATCATACCCTATTGATATGAAGGACTTCTTGGAAGGAAGTGGAAAACCCGTTTACCAATTGTAAGCGGAGATGTCATTACACCCGGTTGGTGTAATATACAAATGAAAAGATTATTTTGTTGGAAGTGCTCTCCCCTGATTGTGTGCCACTGCTTAAACTTTTTGGGAGACCTTCTTGATGGGAGCTCGAATAGCTCAGATAGGCATGAGGCCTGTGATTGTTTTGAAACTTGGGGGCTAAAATGCCCGATTTTGAAAATCTCGTACAGTAGGCCCAAGGCTAATTGACACGGGCTGGAGCTCATAAATAAACATGAGATTAAGCCATGAAAACTTTAATTAATGATGTGTTTGGCCATAGTACCAAGACAGGACCGACATACTCGATGAACTGGCGGCAGTGCAACAAGACATGTCGACGGACCAATCGCGACAAACAACTGCAGGTCGAGTTGAGGGTCGGGGCTGTTGGACCAGTGGCACAAAAGATTAAATGGCTTATGAAGAAAACTATTGTTTTGTGCATGCATTGAGGTTCGGGATCATAAAAACACCCAAGAGGGGTAGTGATGCATCCTAGGGGCTACTGGATGACATTGTGGAGATAAGGGTAGTTTGTTGTGCCAGTAGTAGGGAAGCTAGACTTGCTTCATGCACATGAGACCGGGTTGGGGTCGGGATGAGGTCTTTGTCCTCATATAGACACGAAGTTTTCTTTTCAAGATTGAGGGTCAGATGTCGTGTACATCCACATATTCTCAAGGTAGAAGTGGACAAGCTTCTATCTACAGGCTAGTAAAGTCGCTCTAACGCCACAAGTGGGTGCAATGGATGGGCTGCACTATGAATGTGTGATCCCTTCATGACGAAAGGCATGTGTTGATTATTAAACACACCGACTATGGTTAATTAGGAATGATGGTTTCGAAAATCGAGAAATTGAGAAAATAGATTTAAGAAAATAAGGAGTCTGGCACACTACAATTCAAACTATTTTTCTGAAAAATTATGTTTTAAACATACATTCACTGAGTTGTCGAACTCACACCCTCCCTTATACCCCTTTTCAGGTAACCAAGGGAAAACCTACCTAAAGACCTCCAGTTAGCTACACCTGCAAGACAGGTTTGTAAGTTTAAATTTCATACAGTTTTGATTAATGTTATTCCAAGAAAGGTATAAGTTTAAAGGACGTCTTACTCCTCACAATTTAAAGAAGAGAAAACCCTTAATAAACTGGGAGAGTGGCGGGTTGTTCATGGGGATCCGACCAAACTGGGTTGGGGCGTGACAGTGTGGTATCAAAGCCTATTTCCTCGAATACATTATCAAGACTAGAAAACATAGTAACTAAAAGAGATGATTTTAAAATTTCAAAATGTCTCCCAAGAGAGGAACCAAGAGAACTAGAGTCGCATTCTTCAACATTGCTCAACCACCTCTACATGTGGAAACTCCCCGAGGAGCCCAAACAACCCCACCTAGACTTAGCTCGGAACACCAAAGGTTGTACGAGGAGTTCACTCGTGTATTTGGGTAACCTAACCTCGTTCCTGAGGCATGCACCAATTCTTGGGTTGAACTAGAGTAAGTACAATCCCATCCTCTTCTTGTCAGCCATACCCCTCTAGTAGACATTCCCAAAAATCCCAAGACTCTCCATCAACTGGGGTGTAAGTTTTTCCTTAGAGAGACAGATGCTGGTGTCACCATGGATTGGCTGGAAAATGTTAAGAAGATGATGGGAATAGTTAGGATATCACTAAAGGACATGGTGATCTTGACAAAATTCTTCCTTGAGGGAAGTGCTAAAAGGTGGTGGGACAATGCCCAAAATCTGCATAACTCCGCCCCCACTTGGGACCAATTTGAGGAGAGGTACGTGAAGGAGTACCTGGCTCCTCATTTGATTAACGAGAAGAAGCAAGATTTCATCCGACTTTGGCAAGTGCTTAACTCCATGTCATAGTATGAAACAAAATTCAACAAGTTAAGACCCTTTGCTCATTCATTTTTCTGAACCAATTTGAATCACTATTGACCAAAATCTGCATACCTCAATTTTCATCACCCTGAATCGGTTCAAGGTCAATTGGGCATGATAAGAATCAATTGTACCAAAATCTGCATACCTCGTCTTTATTTGTGCCACCTCAGTTTGATATTTGCAACTTAAGGCATCTGCCACCACATTCGCCTTTCCAGGGTGATCGGTCAATTGACCCTCAATTTTAGAAAATTGTATTTTGGTCCTTCGAATTTTCGAAAATCTCCAATTTCCCCAAATTTTCCCCAATTTCAACTCACTAATACAGTGAATTTAATTTCATCAAATTGACCGATCAAACATTTCTAATTGTTGAAATTGAATTTGAAATTGAGTTTCTACATGTTCATACAATTCCATAGCACTATGAATCGTAAGTTTTAATGCCAGAACGAGTTCAAAAGGAGCTTCGCTGGAAAACAGACTATAGAGAGAGAAAGTTTCGATTGCTCACCGATGAGGGTGCGGCGGTCTAAGCTTTCTATCTGGGCAGGTAGCTCTCCTCCTAAGGTTCCTCCTAGGATCAAGAATGACATCAATTGATGTCAAATTGGATTAGAATTCTATCATTGAAATTCTACGGACTCTCTCTCTAACACCGGTAAGAAATTGTAGAAGGGTGCCGAATTGGCTTAACTTTTGGTCCTAATTCGATCGTGGGAGGGCTGAGGAAGTGTTGCGAGAGCTTGGTTTGGCCTGAGGGAGGCTTGAATTGGCTGATTTCAGTTTGGTTGAAATAGGGCAACTTCAGTCCGCTAGAACTGCTTCACTATTCGATCACGTCGACGCTTCTCTGGCAACTCTCAGAGTGAATGGATGTCACCACCATGTAGCTGACTTCTCTCTAATTCTAAGGAACCCTGCCCCATCTTCTTCAGCTTAGAAATGACCCTATATCGGAGCTCTGGTTCAAGCTTCACTAAAAAACTAAGTAGCTAAGAAAGAATGAGCTTTTCAAGTCTGGAGAGGATAAATGGAGAGTGGCTCATTATATATGGAGCTAATGGACTCGTGGGCCGTCCGTTTGGCACCTTTATGACATACATTGATGGCTTGAAACGTATTGAACTGAAATGTTTCTTCTTCGTCGGTGCTTCTTCGATTTTTCGGTGAGTGAACAGTGATGTCATCTAAAGGAAGAAGACGACACTGTTCTGAACCGCACCGGACCGGTCCGAACCGGGTTCAAAGCTTAAACCAGCCAGTTCACCACCCATTCGACCAAAATTTTCAAATCTAAAAATTTCTAAATTCATTTAAATTCATTGTCTATCCAATGGTGGCCTCAAATCTCAAATTTAAATTTTTAAGTTGCCTAGAAAAATGAATTTAGAATCCAGTTCAATAGTGGTTCAAACCGGTCCAATCCGGTTCGGATCCGTTTCACCTGAACCGGTTTGGTTTTCATCTCCAATTCAACCGAAAGTCCTTTTTCATGACTTTTATGACTCCTTAGGTCACTTAGGGTCCCTATATTTCCCGGTTTTCCCTTCCCTCCCCCCTCCCCCCCACTATGGGTTTCGGTTCATAAACCAGCTTGGTTCTTAAACCAGTTCAATTCGGTTCGGGTACGGTTCACCCAAACCGGTTTGGTTTCTCTATCTCATTTTGTCCTAAAGTTCTTTTTCAAGGTTTAGGAACCTCTTTAAGTCACTTGAGAGTTAAAATTTCTCCAATTTGTATGTTCCCCTATAATGGGCTTATGAACCGATTATGTTTCCTCAATGAATAAGATCAGTTCTTTTTTTTTTTGTTTTCCTTGACTCCAAAGAACGGGGTTTACAAATCTCCCCTCCTTTTTGGAGTTTTATCCCCAAAACTTATTTCACCTTATTCGCATGTTGGCTTAAACTTTTTATTGTTATAAAATTTTCCATTCTTTCGTCCTACGATCTTCTTGGTTATTTTTGTTCATCTCTTTCATTATGTATTTAAGATTCTCATCCTTTCCTCATTCTATGAAATTTACCTTAGCCTAGAGTATTTCCTTTGAACATCTATGATCATTCTCTTTCGTTATGTCCTTCCTTCCCAAGGCACTATTTCACATCACATGCTTCTTTCACCCAAAATTTCAAAACTAGAATTCTCGGTGATTTTTCTTCCACGAATTCTGGCATTTATTGTCTTTTCATCCTACATGGAGTCCTTCCTCATTCTTTGGTTATCTCCTTTTATGCTTGACTTCGTTATGTCTTACTCATAGACCATTCCTTGTGTAAGTCGTATTTCTTGGAGTTAGTTGGATTTACCCGTCCCTCTCACTGCATAACATTCTTCGTGATGTTTTAACTTTATGTCCCTATGACAATATTGGTTTCTATACTTCTCATCCTTTCCAAATTTCTTTATTCATTCAATCCGCCTTCATATCCTTAAATTTTCTGATACTTACTGACATATTAAAACTTTTGCTCTTTTACTTCATTTTGCCTTCTCACTGGTGTCCTTCCCCCTTAAGATCTCTTCTCTTTCCAATTCTATCATTGCCTTTAACAATGTTTCTCCCAGTATTATTCATTCTGAGTTTAGTTCCTTTCTTACTTGCATACAATCTGTTGATGTCATCTCCCTTTCTATATATCACTAGGGTTTATTTATCCCCTAATTTCTTTATGATTTCATTCTCTTTGTACATGATTCTTTCTTTTCCATTATCTTGTTCTTGAGCAGTTATTCTCTTGCTTATTCCATTGGTTTCAATTTCTTTCCTTGGTACACCAATGTCTTCCCAAGATTTCTTTCTCTTATGAGCTTCACATTCTCTTTCCCTCAATATTTCCTTCTAGTTCTACCATTGAAATCCTTAAATTTATGGAATATCTTTTTGACGATATTTTCACCAACTTACTCTTACTCTTTGAATCCATGAGTACCATTATGTTGATCTTGCTTCATTTCCACTCGCTACAATATTCATTTATTCCTTTGAGGTAGATCTCTCATCCTCATCGTGTCTAAACCTTTCGTACCTTCATATCCTTAGTATTTCCCTTTTTGCCTTGGTTAGGGTGTATTCTTCCACTATTCCCTATCTCTGGATAGACTTCATTTACTCCTCCAAATAATTTGGTCCAAATAAGTTATTCCCTTATATAGGATTCTTCTAAAGTTCCTATTTTGAGTTTTCCAGGCCTTCTTATAGTAGATCATGCTCAACCTCCCAATGGGGGGATTTGGGAATTTCAAAAATTCGAGGGACTAAAATGTAATTTCATAAAATTGAGGGCCAATTTGGCATGATAAAGATGTTGGAGGGCCAATTGCGTAATTTTTGGAATTTTTGGGTCAAAACTTACAATTTTTGTAAAGTAGGGGCAAAATGGTAATTTTGGAAAAATTGGGGACCAAATTAGAAATTTGGGAAACTTGAACCCCTTTTTGTGATTTTGAATAAATTGAAGTCCTAAAGTGAATTCTAGAGTTTTGGGACTCAATTTGGGGGAAAATCGGCATAAGCGACCTAAAGTTAAAGAAAAAAATAACTTTAGTGGACTAATTACAAATAAATGAAAAGTTTGGTTATTTCATTTATTTGTGATGAATGAAGGCTATTAGGACAAATGATAATGAACAATGAATATTCATATCATGTAGGAACACGAAGTACCAGGAACACCAACTAAGAAAACTTCGTGTGAATGCAACAAGTGGGCTAAGAGGAAATTCATTGCACTATCAGGTGAGTGAGCTAATTTACAATTCATACTTGGTTGGGATGATAAGCACATTTTCTAAATTGGAAGCCACCGCGAGTGGGAATTTTATATCATACCTAGTTGGGATGATGAGTACCTTTTCTAAATTGTAAGCCACCGTGAGTGAGAATTTTATATCATAGGCGATTGGGATGATAAGCGCTTCAGAAATGAAAATCTACTACTAAGTGGTATTTTAACCATCACAACTCAGAGTAGTGATGTGAAAATTATGCGAAAAAACTACTTATCAATTGTAAGTAGATTATACCCAGTTGGTATGATGAACTTTTTACAAGGAAGTAGAAAATCCGCTTATCGATTATAAGCGAAGATGTCCTCATACCCAGTTGGTGTGATGGATAAATGAAAAGTTTATTTTTGTCAGAAGTGCTCTCCCCTGACTATGTGCCACTACTTAAAATTTTTAGGAGACCTTCTTGACGGGAGCTTGAATAGCTCATATAGGTCGGAGGCCTGATTTTGGAACTTGAGGGCTAATATACCCAATTTTGAAAATCTCGAACAGTGGGCCTTAGGCCAGTTGGCACGAGTAGGAGCTTGTAAACAAACATGATTTTAAGCCATGAAAACTTAAGTGAATGAATTGTTTGGCCATGGAACCGAAACAGGACTGACATACTCAATGGACTGGCGGCAGTGCGACATGATAAGTCTACGGACCAGTCGAGACAAATAGCTGCAAGTCAAATTGAGGGTCGGGGCTGTTAGACCAATGGCACCACAGATGATATGGCTTATGTGGAAAATTATAGATTTTTGCATACACTGAGTTTATGGGACCTTCAAGATGCCCAAGAGGGGTAGTGATGTGTCCTAGGTCTCTGGACAACCTGGTGGAGATAAGGGCAGTTAGTCGTACCAGCAGTCTTGAGAAGCTCAACGTAGCTTCATGTGCATGAGACTGGAGTGGGGATGGGATCAAGTCTCTGTCCTCATACGGACACGGAGTTTTGTTTACGACATTGAGGGTCGAATGTCGCGTACATCCACTCATTCTCGAGTCAGAAGTGGATGTGTTTCTATCTAGGTGGCCAGTAAAGTTGCTCTGATGCCACAAGTGGGTGCAGTGGACAAGCTGCCCTACGAATGTGTGTTCCCTTCATGACTAAGGGCGTGTGTTGAGTGAATAACACCATTGAGATGAGAAATGGCTATGAAAACCAAGATTTGAGGATGAGAAATTTTAAAGGAAAATAAGGAGTCAGGCACACTCCAATTCAAACAA
Source organism: Trapa bicornis (assembly GCA_030064425.1). NCBI lineage: Eukaryota > Viridiplantae > Streptophyta > Magnoliopsida > Myrtales > Lythraceae > Trapa > Trapa bicornis. The sequence continues at coordinate 6,532,183 of CM057761.1, read as the reverse complement.
TTCTTTTCGAAAATTAAGTTTTTAACCCCATTCACTAAGTTATCGAACTCACCGACTCCTTATACTCCTTTCAGGTAACCAAGGGAAAACCTACCCAAGGACTCCCAGTTAACTACACATGCAAGACAGGTATGAAAAGTTTAAATTTCATTCAGTTTTGATTAATGTTATTCCAGGAAAAGTATAGGTTTAAAGGACACCTTACTCCTCACAATTTAAAAGAAGGGAAACCCTTAATAAACCGGGAGAGTGGCGGGTTAATCACGGGGATCTGACCAAACCGGGTCGAGGCGTGACAAACAAGGAGTGACCTACTTTGGAAAAGCAGGGGAGCCAAGTAGGGTTGTAAACTGAGCTAACGAGAAGGTGTAACTAGAAACTTTGGAAGAAGACGCCCTAGGAAGAACCAGAAAATAATAAGGACTACACCCTAAAAAGGATAACGGGATAGACATCAAGGACGAGTAAAATCGAAGGACAACTGTTCCAAGAACAAGTAAACCAAGAGAGTAGTAGGGATGAGGCAATTAACGAACTGACCCTCGAGTAGATCATCAATTTAAACCCCAGGAAGGAAGGAGGAGGTGGAAAGGCCATGATAGTAGTAAAGAAGGATGAAGGAAATCCTTGAAGAAATAAATGGCCAAAATGAAATGGTAATCACACTTAAATCATAAGGAGGATTTAGTAAGTCTCACACAAAGAGATCTTGAAGCAAATAGAGCATGGACCCATTTCAAGAAAGGAAACCCTAGGGAGGAGTACATATCCCAATTGAGAAGTAAAGGACCAGGTGATGAAGGATGAGGAAATAAAGTGCATACTGAGGTGAAAGAACCTAGAGAAGTATACTAGGAGGACCCAAGGAGAAAGTTAAACCCAAGGAATGGATAAGTAGGAAAAATAGCATCAAAGGACGTTGTGACAAGTAAGAATGGGTGGGCTACCCATAATAAGGAAATAATGGAAAGAACATCCAAAAAACCTTGGCGAAGTAAGCCCTCCAATTTGGAAGTGGTTAAAGGGTAACAACCAATGACATCAAGACTAATCTTGGCTCACACTCGTTTAATAGAGCCCAAGGAGTGGACGGCTAGACATAAAACAGAGTGATAGGAACCAACCTATCAATAGGAATTCCTTGAAGAGAAGGGTAAAAATAGAAAGTGAGACCGTAAAAAGGGAAGTTCCGAAACTAAGGAACCGTCAGATGAATCATAAGAGACTTAAATCCAACATAAGGAACCTTATAAAGAACTATAAGTGGTTGAGAGTATATCGGGACGGCCAAGAGATTCCTGTTTTGGAAGAGCAAAGAAGCCAATTAGGGATTTCCGACGAACCTAGCAGAAGGAAGCAACTAGTAGCAACATGATGGTCAAGGAGAATAAATGAGACCCTAAGAAGGACCGGGAAGAAGTGGAGACTACACTCTAAAGAAGGGTAATAGAGTGGGCAAAGTGTTGAGTACACGAAATAAGACCCAACAATCGGAGATACCTTGAGTAGGAAAGTAAAAGGTGAACTGGAAAATTATGATCGGCAAATGATTAAAGGTGGGCAAAAGCCCTAATTCAAAAGGGAGTAAGAATGCAAAGAAAGGAAACCTTCCAGTAGTAGTAAGAAATTCGAACATATTAGAGAATGACATAAAGGAGAAATCTCTACTTTGAAGGACATAGTAGAGAATGAAAATCATTAAAGGAGAACTCTCCAAACAACGGAATCGGGAGATGGTCACAAGTAAGTAAGAGTGGGTTTAGGGGAAAGGAAAATCCTTGATTAAAGGATGTCACCTAAAATGAAGAAAGACATAAGAAGGGAAGAATCCCAACGTGTCGGTAAGCCATCAGGAAATCCAATGATTGGCACCAGAAAAACCCAATAAAGAAGTTGGGAAAGGACGAGTGGGTAAGGAAAGTCGACACGGTTGTGTAAGACATTTTATCAAGGTATGAAGGATGATTGGATAATGGAAAGGTAGTCGAGGAATATTACCCGATGAAAAGAGGGATGAAGTTATACAATCCCTAAAAGGTTGGAAGTTTAGGAACACCCAGTAAGGAAGTGTTCTAAAAATTTTAATGGTCAAAGACAGATTTTGGAGCATTGTCGTGCTCTAAGGGACATGCAATCTCGATAGCCCGAGGAAAGATATGACTCAACTAAGGAAGAGTTAGTTAGTTAAGCATAATAATTTCAACATTGAATTTGGACCAAAGATGGATGAGGGAAGGGTGAAAATAAGACAAAAAGGTGATAACATAAAGCCCGTGAAAATAAGACAAAAAGGTGATAACATAAAGCCCGTGAAAATAAGTAAGTAATGCTCAAAAGAACACCGAGTTAAAGGTTTTAACAACCAAGAGAATAACTAGACATGGAAACGATTGGACATTTTGGAACTCCCAAACCTGAAGTCTTGGGCAAGAACACCAAGAGGAAGAATCTTGTCCTAAGTAGAGGAGGAATTGGACCTAAGGATATACATTTGGACTAATGTGCAAGACATGCCTCGTTATGATAAATTCCATGGAAAGAGTAAGCGATGTAAAGGAAAAGAAATTCCTTAAATGGAGGATTTACAGGGGCTAAGTGAAAGGACAATCGAAGTGTTAGCATGTCAAGCAAACCTAACTTGACATTAAGGGAAATTATTCCCGATGTGGAATATACTAATTAAGTTTTGGGGACAAAACTCCTAAAAAAGGGGAGAGTTGTAAACTCCATCCTTTGATAATAAGAAATCGGGAAGAGAACCGGCCATTTCCAAAGAGAAAACCGAGTCAGTTTATAAACTATAACCGATAGAGAAAGGACAAACCAGGAAATTTATGGATCCCGAGTGTAAACCCCGCACATTTGAGTTAAGGAAAACCGGGAAAGAACCGGTCAACCCGAGTAAGAAAACCGAGCCGGTTTACAAACCCGATCATTTGGGAACAAGCAATTTGGAAATTTACAACTTACGGGTGATCCAAAGGGTTCATTAAACCTTGGAAAAGAAATTTAAGACAAATTAGAAGAGAAAAACCAAATTGGTTCAGGTGAACAAGAATCCATAATAACTTTGAAGTTAAGCCCTGCCTTATCATAAATAGCCATAAATTAATATATATTTAATTATTGTAATTAATACCAATAATTTAATACCTAAATTAAATTATTAGAATTAATACAAATAATTTAATACCAAAATTAAATTATTGGAATTAATACCAATAATTTATGGCAATATTAATACTAGTAATAAATCTCTCCATTCATTCTACTCACACCCGAACACTTCTCTCTCTCTACTGCTCTATTTCTCGGTGAAGCTTAAACCAAAGCTTCGACTTGAAAATTTTTCTTAACCTCGGAAGGAGAGGTCAAGCTCTTTAGAAATGGGGAGAAGTCAACTATCTGATAGCAAACTCCAATCAATCCGAGAATCACTAGAGAAGCGTCGACATGATGGAATAGTGAAGCAGCTCCGGCGGACCGAAGCTGCCCTATTTCGGCTGAGTTGAAATTGGCCATTTCGAGCCCTACTTAGGCCAAACCAAGCCTTCCCAACACTTCCTCCGCCCTCCTACAGCCGAATTAGGACTGAAAGGTAAGCCACTTCGGCTCCATTCTACAATTTCCCGCCGGTGTTAGAGAGAGAACCGGTAGAATTTCAATAATGAAATTCTAACTCAATTCGGCATCAATAGATGCGATTCTTGATTCTAGATAAACCTCAAGATGAGAGCTATCTACCTAGATCGAAAGCTCGGATCGTCATTCCCTCGCTATTGAGAAATTGAAGCTTTTCTCTTTCTACAGTCTGTTTTCCGGCGAAGCTCCGTTTGATCTTGTTCCGACGTTAAATCTGCGATTCAAAGTTTCATAGAATCGTATGAACATGCAGTAACTCAATTTCAACTCCAATTTCAATAATTTGAAGTGTTTGACCGATCAATTTGATGAAATCAAATTCGGTAGTGTTGAAGAGTTGAAATTGGGGGAAAATTGGGGATTTTTGAAATTCAAAGGGCAAAAATGTAATTTTATGAAATTGATGGTCAATTAGGCATGAAAATAATGTTGGAGGACCAATTGAGGAATGTTGAAATTTTTGGGGCAAAACATACCATTTTTGTAAAGGAAGGGCAAAATTGTAATTTTGGAAAAATTGGGGGACCAAATTGGAAATTTGGGAAATTAAACCCCTTTTTGGTGAAATTGAATAAATTTAGGTCCTAATATAAATTTTAAAAGTTACGAGACTCAATTTGAAGAAAAACTGACATTAGGGACTTAAAGTTAAAGAGAAATAACTTTAGGGACATAATTGCAAATAACTAAAAGTTTGGGTTTTCTCATTCATTGGAAATGAATGAAGGCTGTTATGCCGAGATTTAATAAACAAGAATGTTCATATTATGTAGGAACGCAAAATATCGGGAACGCTAGCATGGACGAGCTCGAGTGAATACAAAGAACCGGTCAAGTGGAATTCACTACGTTAACGGGTGAGTGGGTTTACTAACATCATACCCAGTTGGGATGATAAGCACAACTTAAAAATAAAAACCACTTACCGGTTGTGAGTGGAAATTTTATATCATACTCGGTAGGGGATGATAAGTACCTCGGTATAAAAACCCACTGTTTAGTGGTATTTTAATCATTACCATTTAGAGAAAGTGATGTGAAAATTATGTGGAAAAACTACTTACCAATTGTAAGTAGATCATACCCGGTTGGTATTATGAGACTTCCTCGAAGGAAGTTGAAAACCCGTTCATCGGTTATGAACGGAGATATCCTTATACCGGTTGGTATAATGGACAGTGAAAACATATTTTATCGGAAGTGTTCTCCCCTAACTGTGTACCAATGCTTAAACTATTTGGGAGACCTTCTTAACGGGAGCTCGAATAGCTCTTATAGGCCGAGGGCCTCGATTTTGGAACTTGAGGGCTAGAATGCCCAGTTTTTTTAAAATCTCGTACAGTGGGCCCAAGGCCAGTTGGCACGAGCAGAAGCTCGTAAATGAACATGATATATGCGCCATAAAACTTAACAAGTGAATTGTTTGGCCATGGTACCAAGATAGGACCGACATGCTCAGTCAACTAGCGGTAGTGTGACATGACAAGTTGACGGACAAGTCAAGACAAATAATTGGGGGTTGAGTTGAGAGTTAGGATCGTTGGACCAATGGCACCACATATTACATAGCTTGATAAGAAAACATTATTTGTGCATGCACTATGAGTACGGGATCATCAAGACACCCATGAGGGGTAGTAATGTGTCCTAAGGGCCCTGGACAACCCGGTGAGTATAAGGGCAGATCGTTGTTCCAAGTATTTGTGTGAAATTTGGAGTAGCATCAAACGCATGAGACCGGGGTGGCGACGGGATGAGGTCTCTGTCCTCATACGGACACGAAGAAGTGATTTCAGGATTGTGGGTCAGATGTCGCATACATCCACTCATTCTCAGGGTAGAAATGGTCGTACTTCTATCCGGGTAGCAGGAAAAGTCACTCCGAATCCACTAGCGGGTTCAGTAGTGATACTGACTTGCGAATGTGTGTAACCTTCATGATAAAGGATGTGTGTTGGGTGATGACACACCGGTAACTAAGAAATAATGAAAAAACCCAAATTTTTAAATAAAGGGATTTTTTAAAAGAAAAAAGTCTGGCACACTACATATAAATATTTTTCTTAAAAGTTAAAAGTATACCTTTAAAAACCCATTCACTAAGTAGTCGTACTCACCCCCTCCCTTATATCCCTTTCAGGAAATCCCGAAAAGCCTACCCTGAAAGACAATCAACTAAGATGCCTGTAAGACAGGTATGTAAAGTTTAAAATTTTATGCAGTTTTGATTATGCTATTCCAGGAAATGGTGCAGGTTTAAAGGACGTCTTACTCTTTACGGATTATAATAAGGGGAAACCCTTTAATAAACCGGGAGAGTGGCAGGTTGTTCATGGGGATCCAACCAAACCGGGTCGAGGCGTGATACCGAGTGACCTAATGTGTCACAAAAGTCATGAGAAAGGACTTTAGGATGAATTAGAGGTGAAAACCAAACTGGTTCGGGTGAACCGGACCTAAACCGGATTGAAACGGTTTGAACCACAATTGAACCGATTTCTAAATTCATTTTTCTAGGTAGCTTAGAAAATTCAAATTAGAGAATTGAGGCCACCATTGGATAGATAATGAATTTAGATGAATTTACAAATTTTTAATAGTGAAAAACTCGGTCAAATAGGGCCTGAACCAGCTAGTTTAACCATTGAACCCAGTTCAGTCCGGTTCAAAATAGTGTCGTCTTCTTCCTTCATATGACAGCACTGTTCACTCGCCGAAAAATTGAGCAGCGCTGATGAATATGAAAAGTCTTTGGATAAGGAGTTTTAACCAATGAATGACCGCCATAAAGGCACCAATTGGATGGCCAAGAAGTCCCTGGGCTTCTTATATAAAGAGCCCCTCCTCATTCATCATCCTCACACCTGAAAACTCCTCTCTCTCCCTACTACTCCATTTTTCGATGAAGCTCGAACCAGAGCTTTGACTTGGGCATTTTTTTGAGCCAAATAAAGCAAGGTCAAGTTCATTAGATTCGGGGAGAAGTCAGCTACCCAACGATAGTCACCATTCGCTCCGAGGGTCGTCGGAGAAACGTCGGCGTGATAGAACGGTGAAGCAGCTCCGATGAACCGAAGCTGCCCTATTTCGGCCAAGCTAAAAATATCCAATTTGAGCCCTTCTCAGGCCAAACCAAGCTCTCCCAACACTTCTACAGCCCTCATACAACTGAATTAGAGCTTAAAGGTAAGCCAATTTGGCTCCCCTCTATAAATTTTTATCAGTGTTATAGAGAGAACCGGGGAAACTTCACAGACCAAATTCTCCCTTAATTTGGCATGAATTGATGCGATTCTTGATTTTAGGAGAAACCTCAGGATGAGAGCGATATGCCCAGATCTAAAGTTGGGACCGTCGCACCCCCAATAGTAAGCTTTCGAAGTCTAAGTATAGTTTTCCGACAAAACTCCGTTTGAGCTCAAATCTGATCCAAATGACGCGATTCAAAGTTCCATTGAACTGTGTGAAAGTGTAGGAACTCAATTTTACCTTCAATTTCAACAATTAGCCTCGATTAATTGGTCAATTTGATGAAATCAAATTCGGCCAATGTGAAAGGGGAAAATTGGGAATTTCAAAAATTCAAGGGACTAAAGTGCAATTTTCCAAAATTGAGAGCCAATTGGACATGAAAAAGATGTTGGAGGACCAATTGGTCAATTTTTGGAATTATTGGGGTCAAATTTACCATTTTTGTAAAGTAGGGGCAAAATGGTAAATTTTAAAAAGTTAGGGAACAAATTGGGAATTTGGGAAACTTGAACCCCTTTTTGTGATTTTGAATAAATTGAGGTCCCAAAGTAAATTTTAGAAGTTTTGGGACTCAATTTGGGGGAAATTGGCATTAGGGACCTAAAGTTAAAGAAAAAGAACTTTAGGGACCTAAATGCAAATAACTAAAAGTTTGGGCATTTTATTCATTCGTGATGAATGAAGGCTATTATGCGAAAGGATAATGAACAAGGATGTTCATATCGTGTAGGAACACGAAGTATCGGGAACGCTAGCAAATACAAGCTTGCATAGAGGCAAAAAGCCAGTTAAGAGGAATCCACTACATTATCGAGTGAGTGGGAATTTTCACATCATACCCAGTTGGGATGATGAGTACCTCGGAACTTAAAACTCACTATTATCTGGAATTTTTTACATCACATCAGGATGGGGTGATGTGAAAATTACGCGGAAAAATAACTTAACAGTTTTAAGTAGATCATACCTAGTTGGTATGATGGATTTCCTGGAAGGAAGTGGAAAACTCGTTTACTGGTTGTAAGCGGAGATATCATCACACCCGGTTGGTGTGATAGACGAATAAAAAGATTATTTTTGTTAGAAGTGCTCTACCCTGACTGTGTGCCACTGCTTAAACTTTTTGGGAGACCTTCTTGACGGGAGCTCGAATAGCTAAGTTAGATCGAAGGCCTCAGTTTTGGAACTTGGGAGCTAAATGCCCGATTTTGAAAATCTCGTACAGTAGGCCCAAGGCCAGTTGGCACAAGTAGGATCTCATAAACAAACATGAGATTAAGCCATGAAAACTTTAATGAATGATGTGTTTAGCCATGGTACCAAGACAGGACCGACATACTCGATGGATTGGCGACAGTGCAACAAGACAGGTCGACGGACCAGTCGATACAAACAGCTGCAGGTCGAATTGAGGGTTGAGACCGTTGGACCAATGGCACCAAAGATTAAATGGCTTATGAGGAAAACTGTTGTTTTGTGGATGCACTAAGGTTCAAGACCATCAAGACGCCCAAGAGAGGTAGTGATGTGTCCTAGGGGCTACTGGACGACATGGTGGAGATAAGGGTAGTTTGTCGTGCCAGTAGTCAGGGAAGCTCGACATAGCTTCATGCGCATGAGACCGGGGTGGGGGTTGGGATGAGGTCTATATCCTCATATGTACACGGAGTTTCTTTTCGAGTTTGAGGGTCAGATGTCACGTACATCCACTCATTCCCAGGGTAAAAGTGGACGTGCTTCTATCTAGGTGGTCGATAAAGTCGCTCTGACGCCACAAGTGGGTGTAGTGGACGAGCTGCCCTGCGAATGTGTGATCCCTTCATGATGAAGGGTGTGTGTTGATTGTTAAACACATTGATTGTGGTTAATGAGGAATAATGGTTTTGAAAATCAAGAAATTGAGGAAAAATGGTTTTAAAGAAAATAAGGAGTCTGGCAAACTCCAATTCAAACTCTTTTCCTTAAACTCATATTTCAAACACCCATTCACTGAGTTGTTGAACTTATCCCCTCCATTTACCCATTTTAGGAAAACGAGGAAAAAATCGATCTAAAGACCTTCAGCTAGCTAAACCTGCAAGATATGTATATAAATTCAAATTTTATGCAGTTTTGAATAATTATTCCAGGAAAGGTACAGGTTTAAAGAATGCCTTACTCCTCATGGTTTAAAGAAAGAGAAAACCCTTAATAAATCGGGAGAGTGGTGGGTTGCTCATGGGGATCCGACCAAACCAGGACGAGGCGTGACAAGAAGGGCAAGGCCGGAGGGTAGGTTGTCCTAAAAAATCGCGTCTCTAGTGGAGACCCGGATGAAGTGAACACAAGCTAGACGTTGGTGAACCATCTAGAGTCGGAAGGGGCACGGGCCCAACGATAGTTTATTAAAGCCTTAAGTAGGGTTTTGAGTAGAGGTGGCATCGAGTCAAGAGAGACTCGATTAGCGGTCCTCTCACTCACTAAGTGTTGGCTCACCCCCTCCTCCAAACTATTTTTCCAAGTAACATGGAAAAATAAAGGAGTAGAGGAAGATCTCATACACTAGGAAGTGGCTCCGACAAAGCTGGTAATCAAGGAGGAGGACCTCGAGAGGATGGGTACGAGGATTTTCCATTTAGTAAGTCACTGCTTTCCCCAGGTTTAAACAACTTTACTTTGAGAAGTAGAATTCTTTTTAAAAATTTTTAAATTTATGCTACAAAATGTATTATGTTTTATATTATAAGCATTGGTTCTATCGATGCTTCTCTAGTGATGGTACCCACTAGGGCAGTATCGGGAGGGTTGTCGAGTTGGTACATATATCCAGTCTGGGGGAATTGGTCCAGTGCATAACATACCTGGATTCCCCTATTTTTACCTAACTCACGTCGACAACCCAAATCCATCACTTGGGGAAATTAATCCATTTCTGAGGCCTTGGGCTATGAAATGAAGAAATAAGCCTATGGCTAGATTAACACAGAGGTCTAGATCACCTTCATATAAAATGGAGTCATCCCTCACCAAAATGAGCTTATAATTATCTCACAACCACCAACTGCTCCCTTTTCCAATGATCTGCATACCAGAGAGAATTTCTCTGTTGTTCGACCACCTTCGACAACATTCTTGGTATCCCTAGAAAGTTGAGCACCACAACTTTCCATCGCCACCCCTCTCGACCCTCAACTCTTCTTTTGTCATCATCGACGAGATCGCACTGTACCCAATCTCCAGCGACTCAAAATAGAGCAGTTGATTTTAGGGTTGATTCCGACGGTCCTCGCGAGCTTAGAAATATTAGGTGAGTCCCTTGAGCCTTCACCTTTCCATAGCCTCTAATTTTGCCCAATTTGAGTCGAGTTTGAGAATGAATTAAATCATCCAAGTTTTGAATCGTGGGTCTGAGAGCCAAGGTGACTAAAACATGTATTGAAAGGGGCTACCTACTACCATTTAGGGTAATTCAAGTAGGTAGAGGTTCCTGAGAGAGTTAGATTTCCAACACCATCGGGCCTGATGATCGACGTGTCATCTTCGATAAGATTCCGGCTCTAACATGACTCCACTACTTCTCAATACAAGTTTCTGATCAGGTTTGGTCGAAGCACCTCCAGCTGATGATGTGAACCTCGCCAATATGTTGACGACACCCTACACCAAATATGGCAAGGACCCCAAGACTTTCACGACGCAAGTGCGAAAAGATAGAATATACCTTGTTTATATGAGAAAGAAAGTATGAGATATATAGACGCCACACCTAAATCGTCTAAGAAGAACTCTTAGAAAACCCCAAGTGATAAGTCTTAATTGCTTGAACGCCACAGGTAAAAACCTGATAAGTTCAAAAGCTCTTTTAAGATAGAAAGAAGACAAAACTTACAAAATTGAAATTTCAAAGTGTGTTCTCTCCAATGCTATGGAGTATGCCTTTTATAGGCTCAGAAAACAACTGAATAGCCCACAAAATAAGGAAAAAATCTATTATGCTTACAAACTAACTATATCTAATCTAAATATCTAGAATATTTTAATAACTAATTTAAAAATCTGAACTACCTAATATTATCCTAAAAGATTTATTATATTAATAAATCTCTCCTTATTAATTAAATCTGTACCTTCTCTTGGGCTCTTCATTTGGACTTCTATTTGAATATTCAGCAATCTATTTAATCAACCCATATAAAGTTTATTTGAATATTTTAGCCCTTGACCTTGTAGTTGGGCCCTCTTGCAGTCTTAAATGATTATTCATCTCATTTAGTAACAAACTTTTCAACTCCATTGCAGATTCAGTTGATTGGACTTGTGAATTCGTAGTCTTTTTAGTCGGATTCACATCAGTTGATCCCGACCAAACCAATATTATGGCGGCCTAAAGGGAGGTTAGAGGGAACTACCCACTTAATTTGAGAATTTTTGTAGTTTAATTTTGGGTCAAACGTTCGGAGCCAAAATGTAAATATTTGAAAGTTAGGAACTCAAATGCAATTGAAATTTTTATAGGATTTTCGTAATGGGTAAAATAAACTTTTGGGGTGGATAGAAAAATTTAAGGAAGGTTGGGTAATAATTTTACTTATTTTTGAAAAAGTAGTAACTTATTTACAAATAATACAAAATTAATAACCTAAATTCAAAAATATAGTTTTTGAGACAACCTAAGTTTTAGTATTGACCTAACCGAGTCAATTACATATAAGTTTATATATACATATTTTATTTAACTTAAATTAAATATAAGTTTTAATACTTTATTAAATATAAATTATCTAACAAATATATATTATATTATTATACAAATATATAACTTAAAATTGATATTTTAATTATACTAAAATTATATAATTTATCACTAAAATTGTATTATTATAAAAATAAGAGATTTATTTGTTTAACATATTTAATTTATTATTTTAATTTAATTAAACAAAATATTAATTATATATCATTTTTATTTATAATTTCACTAATTAAAAAATATATATTTCATATTTAATTTAAATATATATCATTTAATTTAAATATATATAATTTAATTTAAATATATATCATTTAATTTAAATATATATCATTTAATTTAAATATATATAATTTTATTTAAATACAATATTATCAATTATTTTTTATATAATTTGAGTTTAATGTGAAAATTATTGTATTATAAGTAAAAATTAATTAAAAATTTTAAATATATCTATTATGGTTTAGTTGTTATGATATTTATATTTTAAATATATTTATTTTAGCAAAATTTAATTTAAGTTAAAATTATTATTAAAATTACAAAAAAGATTTAATGATAAAATATAATTTTTCAAAGGTTTGATATTAAATTAATATTAATTAAAGGTTTGATACGTAATTTAATCTATATTTTATTATTGTGTTTTAGGGCGTAGATAATTTTAACAAAAGAATATTGCCCTATACTAAAATTTATAAGTAAAATTTGTCTTGTGGGATATAAAAAATAATTCAAGCTAATTTTAATTAAAAAAAATACAAAACTTGTACTTAAATATGATATTAACATATTCCCAAATTTGATCCAACATAAGTTAGGTAATAAATATTTATTTAAATTAACTTATATATTAGAAAATTTTTATGTTATTTAATTAATATATAATGAGAAATTAATTTAATATATTTTTTATTTTTAAGATTTTTTAGAGTTTTTTATTTTTACGTATTATTAAATTGACAATTTCATAAAATATTAATCAATTGAACGAATTGATTGACCGATCTATCCTTTAATCCCGAATATTGTCGAACTTAATAACATTGCTTACACAAACTAATAATTATCCTTATATTTGGCGGCTAATGAAAAAATTGTTGATGATTCAATTTAAAAGTCTAGGTTATTTGAAATTTTAACCCAAAAAAGAGATTATAGACGGAAAATATTTTATCATAGACCCAGCCCATTTATCTTAGGCCCAAAGTCCACTTTATCGCATCCCCTGAACTTCCGATCAGGATCGTAGCTATCTAAGTCATGTCTGAACCCCTCTCTTAACCTCCAATGCTAGGGTTCATCTAAAAACCCCCAAAGCTCTCAAAGCTCGCTAGCCTTTAAATTCACTTATCAGCGAAACGGATATCCGTCTGATTTATCTACTTCTGTGCTCCGCTAGCGACGAGCATATCTATTTGTTGTGAATTTGATCATGGCGCGGTGGAGGGATGAAGAGGACGAGTTGGATCAGGAAGATGATGACTACGACGATCGGGAAGTGCTCGATGAGGAGGAAGAGGAGGACCTGGATGAGGAAGAGGAGAATGAAGATGTCGGTCGCGGAGGAAAGAAGAGGAGGAGATCGCAATTCATAGATGACGTTGCAGAGGAAGATGATGAAGAGGAGGATGATAACGACGATGATTACGGTAGGGGTGGACGGAAAAAGCAGAAGTCCAAGAGAAGGTCTGCCTCGGATTTCTTTGATATTGAAGCGGAGGTGGATAGCGATGAGGAAGAAGAGGACGAAGACGGAGAGGAAGGTACTTGGCCTCTAGTTAATCTGTTTTGATCTTTTTGGGGTCTTCTTTTTCTGTTGTGTATTATCTGCTCCTTTATTAGAATGGTGTGCGATGGGGATCCAAATCATAAATCTCGTTACTGAGTTAGTAACTGCATGATGATTGATTAGGCTCATAGATTTCGTGTTTTGATTTTATTTATTATCTAACGTGCTTTTCACTTGCTTCGTCTACTGACCCACGATCTGCTAATCTCGTGAAGCACCATCTGATTAAAGGGCTGGCTGTGGTGTTTCTTTTATAGCTGTAATGCTTGATGAGCTTGGATTATGGAGTTCACTTATAATTGAACATAATGGAAAATTCTACTTTGGGTTAATGGGATTCAGGATTTTTTTTATTATTGTTGTTTTATTTAGTTATAATTGTGTGAAGATGGGAAATCGAACTTATAAAAAAGGATAAATGTAGTTTATAAAGGTAGATCTTAAGTTTATTGTAATCGCATAGTCTGGGTGTATCATTTGGTTGTAAGTATTGAAGATTGTAAGGCTGAGGTAAGTGTATAGCATTCTCTTGTGATTTGGGTTCGTATACTCAGTTTTAGGGGAATGAGCTTAATTAATGCAAGTGATGGGAAGTTCAGAAAGATTAAGCTCAGCAGTTTCTACATTGATAAAATTGATTATTAGTAGATTTTGCTTTGGAGTTGACTATGTTCCTGATTGAAAGGTGAGGTTGAAGTGCCCATGTCTACACCAAGTAGCATCTTCATATTTGAAATAGGATGATGGTTACCTGTCTTAGTAGTTTGTTAAGGGGTTAATAAGTGATTCAGAATTCTTAAAAGTGGATGTTTGGTTTGAATGGGATAATTTGACATTCTCATAGGGAAATCATGTCAACTTGATGGCTTCGAAATCACAGCAGGCTGTATTTTTCTTTGGAACATTGACTGTTATTAACTTGCAGCAAATGTGTATCACTATACTGCTTATGGTTTCCCTTGGTATTTTCATGAGTATTTGCGCCTTCTATTTAACAGTGGATCTGGTTGTTGACTCAGTGGATTGCATAAATTGGAGATTTGTTCGTCAACCTTGTACATTTTCAGTCTTTTTTTTGCATTACTGATTGATTTTTCATACCTTCAGATTTTATCGTCGATAATGCAAATGATTTACCTGATGAGGATGACAACAGACAGATCCATCGCCGTCCGCTACTACCTCGTGAGGAAGAAGATGTGGATGATCTCGAAAGAAGAATTCAAGAAAGATATCGTAGGTCTGCCCACGTTGATTATGATGAAGAGACAACAGATGTTGATCAGCAAGCACTCCTTCCTTCAGTTAGAGATCCAAAGCTATGGATGGTCAAGTGTGCGGTAGGATTGTAACTGATGTTTTATTTGGTTTCTTGACTTGTTTGCTGGTTCTGTACATTAAGCACATGATCTTGGCTCATTGAGCTTGAATGATGATTTGTTTCTCAACTGATATGCTTTAGATTGGCCATGAGAGAGAAGCAGCTGTATGTCTGATGCAAAAGTGTATTGATAAAGGCCCGGAATTACAAATCAGGTCGGTAGTTGCACTTGACCACCTCAAGAATTATATTTATGTTGAAGCAGACAAAGAAGCACATGTCAGGGAGGTATGTCCTTATGTGCCTTAACAAGAGGTAGCTTTCCCTAATTTTATTTATTGAATAATCTTACAGATCTGAAAAGTTAGATTTGTTCATTTCTATTGTCAGGCAATCAAAGGTCTTCGGAACATATACAGTGCTCAAAAAGTGATGTTGGTGCCAATAAATGAGATGACTGATGTTCTTTCAGTTGAAAGCAAAGCTATCGACATTGCCAGGGACACTTGGGTCAGAATGAAGACAGGGACATATAAGGGGGACCTCGCTAAGGTACTGTATAAGTTCAAATGGTTATGCTTCTTTGCTTTTTGAGCTTCCAAATCTTACCTTTAAGCGGGGCATTTTGTAGGTGGTAGAGGTGGATAATGTGAAGCAGAGGGTCACAGTAAAATTAATACCGCGAATTGATATGCAAGCGATTGCCAACAAAATGGTATTGATTCCATTTTGTTATGTTTATGATTTTCATATCTTATAACACTATGCATAGCTGGCCAGGGGGAAGAAAATTTTGGGCCTTATGTGGTGTTTAAGCTCTTGTTATCTAGATCCCATCTGGTTGGTGGTGTTTTCTCTCTAATCCTATTACCCTTTTCCTTTTTTTTTTTGGAATTTCTTTCTCACCTATAAATTTATGGAATGAAAATTCCAAAATAAATGTATAAACGTATAAATAATATATTTTAAGTAAATGTGGTTATGTATATATATCTCTGAGATATTTCTATTCCATCTAAGAAGGCATTCCTTAAGCACTTAATAAGTTAATTAAAACAAAATATTTGTTATTCATGGTGACAACAGGATTAATTCTTGTAGAAGATCATCTACTATTTGGCATTTCATTTTCTTCTTGTACAAAAATTGATCTTTATTACCAAAAGTGATGCATCTTCTTTTCCTTGGCTACTTTAATTGCTTTTGGTTGATTATGCATGTAACCATGTTGCTGGTTTTTAATTTCAGGAAAATAGAGAAACAGCAAAAAAGAAGTCTTTTGTTCCTCCTCCGCGTTTTCTGAATGTTGATGAGGCTAGGTATTATTCCCCTGTTTTATTTATAATTGTTTTATCATCTTCACAGGGACTGTAGGCCTAAAGCCTTCTTTTTATTTGCTTTTTTCAGAGAATTGAATATCCGTGTTGAACGACGCCGAGATCCTATGACTGGTGATTACTTTGAGACCATTGATAATATGAAGTTCAAGGACGGGTTCTTATATAAGATTGTATCTATAAAATCAATCAGCTCCCATAATATAAAACCTTCATTTGATGAGCTGGAAAAGTTTCGGAAGCCCAGTGAGAACGGAGATGGTGATTTGGGTCCATTGTCTACTCTATTTGCAAATAGAAAGAAAGGTCATTTCATGAAGGGTGATGCAGTTATTGTCGTCAAGGGTGATCTTAAAAATTTGAAGGGCTGGGTTGAGAAAGTGGAAGAAGAGAATGTCTATATTAGGCCAGAGTTGAAAGATCTTCCTGTAAGAAATGATTTGCATTTGACTTACATATCAATTCAGATTTAAGTCTATCTTCACCAGCGCAATTTAATGTCATACTATCCTCTCGGCAATTATCTTTTAACTTGTATGGGATTTGAATGCAGAAAACTCTTGCTGTTAATGAGAAAGAACTATGTAAGTACTTTGAACCTGGGAACCATGTAAAGGTTGTGTCTGGAACACAGGAAGGTGCAACTGGTATGGTTGTGAAAGTTGAGCAGCATGTACTCATCATATTGTCAGATACAACAAAGGAGCATGTATGTGGTTTTATATTATTTATCAACTCAAGATTCCTGCATTTATCTTGTTAACATGATGAGTTACAATTGATATTTTCCATCCACAGATCCATGTTTTTGCTGATGATGTTGTTGAGAGCTCTGAAGTAACTTCCGGTATCAACAGAATTGGGGACTATGAGCTTCATGACCTTGTACTTCTTGAGTAAGTATTGCTAAAACATATTTAGGATAGTAATATTCGCAGCCATTCTTCTCAGGTATTAACTCTTAGTTTCTAATGGACAGCAATATGAACTTCGGTGTAATCATTCGTGTGGAAAGTGAAGCATTTCAGGTAGCCATGAATGATTTTTTGCCAATTTCTTTGTTGTTTTTGGAGTTGGAAAGTCCTTTAAAGTTGTTCAATTCTCCCTTTTCAGGTTCTTAAGGGAGTTCCAGATAGACCTGATATTGTCACTGTCCGATTGAGGGAGATAAAGTCGAAGATTGATAAAAAATTCAGCGTACCAGATAAGTGGAAAAACACGATATCTGTGAAAGATGTCGTCCGTGTTGTTGATGGCCCATCCACAGTGAGCTCCAGATCTAACTAGAATTGTTTTGCTTAAAAATTAATTTATCTAACTTGGCTGTAATGAGGCTCAAAATTAATGTCAACTTTATTGTAGGGGAAACAAGGTCCAGTTGAACATATATACAGGGGATTGCTGTTTATTTATGACCGCCATCATATAGAGCATGCAGGTTTCATCTGTGCCAAATCTAATTCCTGTGTTGTTGTTGGAGGTTCAAGAGCCAATGGTAGAAATGTAAGTTCTTTACTTTGTTGAGGTGATTCAAATGACTTAAAGTGGCAGGATTATGACTCCATAATGGGTTCTCTGGCCAAAATTTGTACAGGGTGATTCTCTGGCAAGGTTTTCCAATTTAAGACCATCTAATGTGCCTCCATCCCCTCGAAGATTCTCTCGAGGGGGCCCTCCTAATTGTATGTGTCTAACTAGTTCGGTATTTCTTTTTCATAGGGTAATCAGTATTTTGACAGTCTTGCCATATTTTCCTTTACACAAGTTGTTTTATTCCCTATTCTACTTGTGTATGGCCCAGATGGAGGAAGACATGGTGGGGGCAGGGGTGGTCACGATGCTTTGTCAGGGACCACTGTGAAAATACGTCAAGGTCCTTTTAAAGGTTACCGTGGGCGTGTTGTGGAAGTTAAAGGGCAATCAGTTCGAGTGGAATTGGAATCTCAAATGAAGGTTGTTACAGGTGATCCATTGATGAATTTAAAATTTTGTTATGGAGATTCTTTCACCCTCCCCCCATCAATTCTTTACTCTGTGGCTCTGCTTAATTAATCAAAAGTGATTGTTGTTATAATTCACAGTTGATCGCAGCATGATCTCTGACAATGTTGTCTCGACTCCATATCGGTTAGTTTCTAGCTTCTCTCTAGAGATATTTGTTTGGTGGGAACTTACTGATTGTGTACTCTGTGGCAGTGAATCGCGATATGGTATGGGAAGTGAGACACCCATGCATCCTTCTCGTACTCCATTACATCCATACATGACTCCAATGAGAGATCATGGAGGTTAGTTTTCAGTTTCTTGTAATTCATGGCTCTTCTTTAATTTTCTTGCTGTTTTATTTCTATAAGATGGTGTATTAGTGGTTTGCACTGCCTTTTAAATTCAATAAGAAGTATCTGTCAGTTGATGTTTTGCCTGAATATAAATGTACCTTCAATTAAATGTTATTGATGATCAAATGAACCTGAAAATACAGTCACTTCCTACTTGTGAAGTTGGATGTGTGTGGGATGGTTCTTGCAGATTACAAGGCTTTTTTTTTATCTTAGCCTCGTTCCAATGAATTGTGTTCTCTCTACCTCTTCCAGCAACACCTATTCATGATGGTATGAGGACCCCAATGCGTGACAGGGCGTGGCTCCCTATGAGTCCTCCAAGGTGAGATTAGTTGTTTTCGCTACTTGCATTTTTTTTCACTTTAACATATTATAGTTGAAATTCCCTTTTACATTTAGAATCTTATGGATATTGGAGATCCTTTCTGAAAGCATTTTTAATAAAGTTGGTTCATCTTTGCCTGCTTGCAATAATAGGTTGTCCAAACTCTTAATGTTCAAGTTCCTCCTCCAACATTGATGAAATATGGACAATATGAGGTTTAGCTTTTCTCACTGTCAGGTGACATTTTGATGTTTTATTTGCAGAGACGACTTTGATGATGCAAACCCTGCTTCTTGGGGAAGCAGTCCTCAATATCAAGTGGGTCCTTTCACTTTTTGGTTTTACTTTTAAAATAGCTGATATACTTGGACATGATATCATTTTCTACACTTCCTTGCGTCAGCCTGGAAGTCCTCCTTCACGAAGGTATGAAGCACCAACTCCAGGGTCAGGTTGGGCCAGTACTCCCAGTGGTAGCTACAGCGACGTTGGAACTCCACGAGACGTCTCTTCCACATCTTGTACTCTCATCACTTACCTCCTTTCCTTTTTATGTTTGCTGTTTCACAATTGGGGCGTGCTCATATTGTGATTTCTTTCCAGTGGAAAATTCAGTTCTAATCCAAATGTGTTTGCAGTCAATGCTCCTAGCCCATATTTGCCATCAACCCCAGGTGGGCAGCCTATGACACCTGGCACAGTTAGCTACTTGCCAGGCACTCCTGGAGGACAGCCAATGACGCCTGGTACTGGCGGTCTTGATGCCATGTCTCCTGTTCTAGGTATGATATCAGATGTCTTGCCATTCTCATTTCATAATTTAATCCTTCCAGCACATTGTCTTGATCATTTTTGTTTCTGTATTTTATCTTAATAACACTGTTCAACTCTTATAAATTCTCTTATTGCAGGTGGAGAGAGTGATGGGCCGCTCTACATGCCTGATATTCTGGTAAATGTGGTGAGACCTGGTGACGAAACTGCCACTGGTGTCATTAGAGATGTGCTTCCAGTAAGTCTTGCTAAGATCTTTGAATCAAACCTCAAATAATTTTGTGAAACTGCTTCATTAGCAATTCATAAAGAGATTATAAATTGAATGCAATTGCCTTGTGCATATGCTATATCTGGAAACATGAAATGAATGTTATACTAGGTGTTGTTGGATATAATATATCCCGATGATCTTTTTCTTTTTCTCTTAGGATGGCACATGCAGGGTGGCTCTAGGTGCCACCGGCATTGGGGAGATCCTCACGGCACTGCCAAATGAGATTGAGATGGTCGTACCAAGGAAATCAGACAAGGTCAGGATCATGGGCGGAGGACTCCGTGGCCGAAGCGGGAAATTGATCGGGGTCGACGGCTCTGATGGAATCGTGAAGCTAGAAGACAATCTCGACGTGAAGATATTGGATCTTGGTATTTTAGCGAAGCTAGCATAGGCATGATACTGGAAAGCACAAGATTTTTAAGCGCTTGGTCTCTCATGGACACACTACTATGTGTAACTGTTGTTGTTAATATATAATTCAATTGTTTGTGAACGTCTTTGCTCGTGGTTGGTTTACTGATGTGTCTACTAATTAATGCACTAGGCCATTTGTACCGATCTTGACTTGAAGGTTTTCTAATCCATGACCTGGGACAGGGTTATATTGGAACGTACCACTAGAGTTTTACATCAGCAAAAAAGCAAAGGGATGTGATTATGGTGATAAGTTGAGTAGATGGTGGAGTTTGTCTTATCGATAAGTCCGTTAGGTCTACTAGTGATCATGATCGTGTGGTGTTGATCTACTATACCATTTAGCTGAGCACGTAGTATTATATTAGATAGGGGTTATATTGCAAGAGTTTAAATTATAGTTTTATAGTAAAATATTATATATATTATTAGTATTTAATTTGTGTTAAATATGAAGGTTAGTGTAAGATTGAAAAAAAAATGTTGAATATATTGAGATAAATTTGTATAAGGCAAGAGCTTAATTTTTAGTTATAATTTCATATATATACATACATAGCATTTGATAAATTTTAATAAATTAGATTAGTTAATTAGTCCTATTTTCTTTTATCATTTTGACTAAGCGTCACCTTTTATTCAACATGTTACTTTCCATCACCTCTTTCAAAAAGATTTTGTAAAATAGCTTTTCTGTTGATTCGCGCCATCAATGACGTCACTGAAAATCATCCTCACGTCGGACCTACCAGGAGAAGATTCAGTGCAGTTTTAGGCTCCAAGCTAGTCTTCTCTTTTGTTTTTTTCTTTTTAAAATTTTGTATATGATACCTACCCTTCAGAAAGTGACTAATTTATTTGATAGTATATTATTATATGATTTGAGACCTACCATCAATCTCCAGCATTGGCCATTTTAAACCTTTTTTACTGTTTATTCAAGCTTGTAAATATTATCTTACAAATAAGTTCAATTCTTGTTAACAAGCCTAAACCATCCATCTATTCCCGTATTTTTTTAACTCACATTTTTTCTCATTCTCAAATTTGGTCCGTGTACAATAGTCTATAAATAAGTACTTTATAATATTAGTTCAATAGCGTTCCACTCGACTTAAAAGAATATGAGATAGTTTTATAATCCATATCAGAATATGAGTCCATTGTTGTCATGGCTAATACAAATCAAGTTTTACTGCCAAGTAAAGTGCTTAAAAATGATGCGAATATGAAACATGAAGAATGCAGTGGGGTGTTTGTGGATAATCAAAGTGCAATTTCTATATCTAACAATCCTGCCTTTCCTGGAAAAAAACCCACGAAGGTTTTCAACATTTGGTTTTCAGAAGTGCGACCAGAAGGAAGGGTATGTTAATCTCAATTATTGCAGGTCTGATTTTTAATTAGAATAATGAAAACTATGGTTCCAGAATAATATACCTTGCCCATATATCATCTTCTTCTATCTAAATCCTTAAACTTAGAAGGAAAAAATCAACAAACACCTCTATCATCTATAAATATGTTTTTAAAGATAAAATGGTATGAACAATGTCAAACATTTATTCAAATTCACAATTACATACTAAATCTTTTAAAATCACGTCTTGATGTAAATTCTTTGTAAAGTGAAACTAAGTAGTACCAAAACTAATCATTTTAAATGTTGATATTAGAGGTCGCTCTAATACCAATGTAAAAATTTATTAGTGATAAAATAATATTAATTTATATAACAAAAATTCATAAATTTTATATACTTTAAAAAATTCATATACTTGCATCAAACAATTTGTAAACTTTTGTATTGACAATTATTTATAAATTTATATAAATAATTAAATAATATAATTATTTTATAATATTAAATATATCAATAATACATTTAATAAAATAGAAAATTATTATAATTTATAATTTTGAAAATATTAAACTACTTAAAATTTATAAATTTTAATTATAAATAAATTTAACCCATTATAGATATACAATAGTGCACGTACCCACCTACTACTATAAATCGAACACAATTATTATACAAATAAATATATATATAATTCAAGTGCATTATTTTCATTAGTATCCATTATAAATTAACAACACTTTCTTAATAAGTTTAATAAAATATTTTTATAAAAAAATAAATACATTCAACCTGAAAATTTATCAATAAATAAATATAATTTTTGTAGTTCACGAGACCCATTCATTTTGAACCTTCTTTCCATTGGGTCTTTATAATTGGAGGCATTAATGTATCAATCAAATGGGAGGTTGATGATTGCTTAGGACATTACCGAATAAAAAAATTATTTAATATTTTTATGCATATATAGTTGACTACTTATTGATATTTTAATATGATAAAGCATTGATTAGTGCTACGGTCCCATGTGGAAGTAGGCAAGAAGTTGTTTTTATTTACATATATTATTGGCTTCCCATGTGACTCTCCAACTTGCACCATATTTTTATGCATATCATATAATATTCATTATGTATAGGCATTGCGTATTGAGATTTTATTTCATCATTTTGCCACCAACTTGAGCTACCACCTATTTTGTGATGTATTATTGGCTTAAATTTGAATAAATTTAGCTTAAATATTTATTTTAACACGAAATAGTTTTATTCATTTCTATGCAATTATGGAGGGTTAAATTAATAGAATTTATTTTAATAAGTGGGGCATTGGAATTTAATATTATAGACTAAATAATAGTGTTGAGATAATAATATATTGATAAGAAAAATAAAATATTTTAAATAGAAACAGTAATAAATTTTAGAGTTTAAAATTTGTTGAGAATATGATATATATTATTATAAAATAGAGAAATTATAGTTTTATAAGCTTGTAAATATTTTAATATTTATAATTAATAAATTTTAATTATATAATATAATCAACTTTTCACAACAAATTATTACTTATTATTATTAAAAGTAAGTGTAGCAAAAATAAACAAATCTAATATAGGGTTGATAATACGATAATATATTATATAAAATAAAAAAATGTTGTAGTATTTTAGATTTATAACATTTAAAATATTTTACTATTTATAAATTATAACTTTTAAATATATAATTATTTTTAATAATTATCGATATAATACCTTTTAAAATATTTAATCTAAATTAGTAAAGTATTTATAAATAGTTTGTTGATAAACTAATATCAAGTTTAAATTTGATGTAAAGTGAAATTTAATGTAGTAAGTATGTCACAAAAAGGGTTGGTCACCCACCGAAACTCTAGAAAAACGATTGACCAAGGCTCTTGCTGCCTGGGCAAACCCTAATTTTCTCTACCTAATTCATGCATCTCTGAGTTGTCCAAGCTGTATTCTCATCAGTAGCAATCCCATATAATAATGATGAGTCAAGGTGGTAAGGGGTATAAATACTACTCTCATCATATAATATCCAAAGGCTCGGTGGGTGGACCATTTTAGCTAGGCAAAAGCTTCGTTGGTTAATTAATATTTGTTTATAGTGCCAATTTATACACTTTTTTAATTGTACCATAAAATTTTGTGTACAATTTATGCATCTTCCTAGCTCAAAGAATTTTGATTATGAGGACTCGACCAGTAATTTCCCTAGTGTCTAGGTCTAAGGCTAGGTAGGATGGTCCTCCTAGGCCAGTCATGTTCAATAAGTAGATCGGCTTAATTCAACTTTGGGCCATAGGAGGAGCATCCTTAGCCCTAGACATGGCCGACCTAGGTGGAGCATCCAACCCTACTGTCTGTCTAGGGCTAATCTAGCCATAGAAAAAAAATGGGAATATGTACACATTTAATCTTCTATTTTTTTTTGTCAATTTCATCTTAAATATTTTATGGGATATAATTGGTCCTAACTTTTTATTAATTATATATATTTAATTATTATATTATTTAAATGGAAAAAAATTATATAATCCCAAATAAAAGAAAAAACATGAATATATTATAATGATAGATATAATCAATAAATCATATGTGATCATGGTCTGTGTTAAAAATTATACAAGATGGATATATTAAGCATGTAAAAATAATAAATTAAGATTTTTAAAGAAAAAAATCAAATTGTGAGAACAACAAATAGTATAAAAATAAATTATTAAATAAAAAAATATATTAAGAATATGATGTTGTTTATGGGTATACATGTCAATGAGTTGGATCCATACAAGTTTCTCAAGACAACCATACTCTCTCACCAGTCTTCCACACAAGCCTATATTGGGACAGGAGGAGACACGTGGGTCCAGCTTTTTTAACAAACCTAACCTATACATGTCAACCATTAGTTCAAATGTTGCTAAAAACAACCATTAGTTGAGATGTATACCCCCATCCCAACCCATTCAATGCTATGTGCAAAAAAAATTCATTCAATGATGAGTGTTTTGATAAGCCTATTTGTGGGATCCTCAATGTATAATTTTCTTATTAAGTTAATTTAATGTGAATATTCATTATCACTCTAACCATAATAACATAATATTCACATTAAATTTTATATACTAATATAAAAAAATGAACTTAGAAATACAAAATATTTAAATTTTATCAATATATTAATGTGAGATATTATTTTGTACCAATTAAGTTTTTTTATAACTTTTTAGTATACTAACGTGGGAATAATAGTGTTAATTTGCGTATTTTTCTATATACTTATATTAAGGATTTCAAATTTTGTGCAGTGAAAAAGGTACCAGACCACTTAATATTATACCATTTAATATAGTTTTGTTTATGGATAATTTGTGAGAACAATATTTATTTAAAATTTATTATTTTAATAAGTAAAATTTCAATCTTATAAATTCTCGTCTATTTTATTAAATTTTTTATCATATTTTTAACTATTAATATAAATTAATTGATTAGTAGCAAAAAAAAAAGAATTACCCTAATAATAAGTTAGTATATATTGCTCAACTAATAAATTCGTTACAAAATTGATCTAACTCTAATTACTTATATTAAAAGTAACAAAAAATGATTTATCTTAAATTTAAAATGTTAATATATGGATTGAATTATTGCCGATGTGAACCTACTAATATAAACTATAAATGAATGTGCCCACATCCTCAAGGGAACTAACCCTTCAGCCACTAGATTGGATTGTGCAGGGGTAGGCTTGTAATTATAAAATAATTTTTTATATTGATAATACTTAAATAAATTAAATTATACATATCTGAGACATCACATATCCAACTCAATAATAGCTGGGAACTGTATAGGAGTTGAGTTTCTTGCCTTTAGTATGATTACGAGGTGATAGTTCGCAAAAAATATTCTATTTGGAAAGATAATTAAACCCAATTAAAAAAAATTTAACGAAAAACAATAGAAAAAGGAGCCAATTAAATAAAGAAGAAAGAGAAACTCCGACAGAGACAATACAAAGACGTCGCTGTCTAGTCTTAGTCCTTCATGCCTGCGCTTAGAAAGGACTCTCTCTCTCTCACCCCCACATCTCCCTTTCTAGCCACCATTTTGCTCCCTAAGTCAGGCCACTTGCTTAGTTTTGAGATTTTCCCTCGCTTCGCTTGCTGTGGAGAATCCAGTAGCTAAGATAATCGGCCGGAGAAAGTTCAATGTTCTCGGCTCTGCACTCTCTGTCGCAGCTAGATCACGGCTCCGGTGTGAACGCTGAGTTCTCCGGCGGTCCCTTCGACGGAGCTCAACTGGGCAGCGCTGATTCCTGTCTCGTTCTCACGGCGGATCCCAAGCCCCGTCTCCGATGGACGGCCGAGCTCCACGAGCGCTTCGTTGACGCCGTGACCCAGCTCGGTGGGCCCGACAGTAAGTTTCTATCTCCTAAAACTGAAACCTTGGTGATTGATTGCGCTCCATCGAATGCCTGTTCCAATGTGTTTGTTCGGCCAATTAATGTGATTGGGTTGTTGATGAACATGCCATTTTCTTGATATAAACAAAATGCAAGCTGTCCATTTTAGTAGCTGATTTTACACTTACCTGAAAAATGTCTTTTTTTTTTTGTTTTTATTTTTACTTTCCTTCTTATGGGTCTTCTCCTGTCATCTGGGTTTAAGCTGACGTTGGTTTTCGTACTACTGTTCATTATTTTGATGACTTTGTGCAATTAGTAGTTTTCCCCATTGATCTCCTGATTTCCCCTTTTCAACAGCCACTTGTCTCCTTGTTGGCTTTTTTGTTGTTGTTACAGAAGTGCTATCTTCTTTTCAAATTGAAGGATTGTAATTGAATCTCTTGAAAATGTGAATATTAGTTGTTTCCCCTCTAATTTTTGGTCAATCTTATTGATGATATGGCTCTCAAGCCTATCAACAGTTGATAATCAACCCTATAAGCCAGAATCAGGAAGTTTTGGAAGAAATCACATTTTAAAGAAAATAAAGAACTGTAAAGAAAAAAATATAGGAATTCTTCAAAGGTAACCAAAGAAGCCCTAGTTTCCAAACTCCATGTTTCTTCTTAATGATCTCAACATGTTACCGGCGAAAGAGAGTGATCTTAAGTGATGATGCGGAAAAACAAGCACCCATTTAAGCGGACTTGTACATTTGTTTCATGAGTGAATGAGAACATGATTTCAACAGCTGTTTTTTCCTAATTTCCAAACTCCATGTATCTTCTTAATGATCTTAAGTGATATTTCCCCCTTTTTCAACTGCTACTTGTCTTCTTTTTCAACAATTGTACTGAGTGTTATACTTGCTTCCATGATTTCTTGCTTTCTGTTTTGTGGGTATTTTTCATATGTAAATTTAACTAATTTGGAATACTCTTCCTGTATTGGTCGAAGTAGCTCATTACTAGTACAACATAAATATCATCTCAATTATGTACTCATATTCAAAGTTACATTTCCTTAATACAGAATGCATAGTCGACCTTCTCTCTCCATCATCTCTTCTCCCATAAGAAATAACTTGAAATAATGCCTTCATTTTTTTTTCACTTAAGTTTTGAAAATGATGAAAGCAGAAGGAACTTGATGGTGTTTTTTAAACTTTTTATTTTATTTGCTTTACATACAGTTCTTTGAATTTGAACAAACTAACCATAGGATGATGTGTAAGTTAGTGGCTCTTAATGCATCTTTGCAAAGATATAAATGTAATTACACACATTTTTTTCTAGTCCAGTAAATACGAATAATTAAGAAGACAAAATTCTTGTTTTCAGCCTATTTCCCTTTAATGAAACTCAGAACAGTCTGCCAAATACCTTGTATGGCCATCTCCTTATCATTTTATTTCTTAGGATGCATGAGGAAAAATTATGACTGGGAAATGGGAAGAGCAACAGAGTGTCTTCACTTGATTTGAATTGAGTAGTACATCCTAACAATCTACCAAATGCCTTGTATGTCCATTTTCTTATCATTTTATTTTCTCGAATTCATGGAGAAAATTTTTTACCAGAAAAATGGGAAGAGTAGCACTGTTAGGTGCAAAATTTTCCAGTGATGACAAGTGGGTGAGATTACCATAATATAGGAAACTTTCTATGCAGATCCTTTTGTTTCCCAATCACTGATAGATAGCTGGGAAGCACAGATAGGAGAGAACTTATAAAGTAAATATAGTCATGTCAATAGATGAAAGAAAAATAGAGGAAATAGAAATGTAGGAAACTGTAGTGGGAGAAGGATTTGGGAAAGACATTTTTTAGAAAGATAGGGATGACCAACAGAGTGGTAAATGAAAATACCCGTAGGAAGAGTTTTGGCTGCAATTCAAATTTTATATGAAGTTTTTGTGATGCCCAATTCAACTATCAATTATTATAAATGAATTTATTATTGAAAAAATCTAAAATTTGAACAAAGTACAGTCATTTAATTATAACACTTGTACAATTGTTGAACTTGATTAAATGTAATACAATTACAGTGGCTCATGTTCTTGCTATTTTATGAAATTCTTTTGTTCTTGCTACTATTATGAAAACTCTCTTATATACCACCTGTGCAAAATGATTCTTGTTATGGTTGTGGAATATCATGTCCACTATTCCAATTCATGAAATTTGCTAAACTAGTGTCACACTCAACTTTGCAGAAGCAACTCCAAAGACTATTATGCGAACCATGGGTGTGAAAGGACTGACCCTCTATCATTTGAAGTCACATCTTCAGGTCTGTCACTTTGTAATTTGGAGTTTACTTTGCAGAAAGAACATTACCACTAATTATGTTTTGTGCCTATAGAAATACCGTATGGGAAAACAGTCATGCAAGGATTCATCTGACAATCAAAAAGATGGTATAGTTCTTGATCATCTAATTGAGAATTTATCAGTTCAATCTTTAATTTTAGATTCATTCCAATCCTTTGAACTGATTATCTGTATGGAAATTTTATAGTGAATATATGCTAAAGTTCCATAGATTATGTTCTGGGTGATTGGCTTTATCTGGAAATCTAACAATTTGTGGAGAAACTACAAGGTCATCTTACATAATTATTACATTCCATTCTCATGCATCTCACAACTGCTGTAAGGTAAAGCTGGCCGAGTTTCCAAAATTTTCAAACAGAAATATAATAGTGAAAGTGCATAAACTCTAGATGATTTTTGTTTTCTTTTAAACAAAACTGAATATCTTCACTTCCTTGACTTGTGAATGAATTTAAACATGGCTGGCTGCACATAGTCATAATTTTGTATTTTTGCTCAACACGGTTTACCTTTCTCTTTCCAGAAGCTCCTATTATCTGCTCTCTACCTCTACAACTGTTTAAGAAAGATATTGTCTTTTTGCTCCACGTAAAAATAGCTTGATACATGACTTGTGTAGGGAAATTTGTTAGTTTCTTCTGCAACCATGACTTCAACTTGGTATTACATTCTCATAAATATGTTCTTTCTTTGAAATCGTTTACTTTCAAAATCTGTCTTTCCTCTTATATTTCAATACTCACTTGTTTTTTACTATAGATATATGAAGCATCTTTTGCATAACAACTTAGAATTTTCATTTTCAAGGAATACTTTCCAAACATTTCCTTACTTTCCACTGATGATCATGGATGTTGTACTCTCCTAAGAGTGTGTTTCCAGTGTAGCATTCACAAAACAACCCAGTGTCAAGGCACCTTTTATCCAAATGCTAATTTCTATAAGGTCTAAGGAGATCCAAAAAACCCTGTTGAATGTCGTATGAGGTGCTAGGTATTTGATTGTGTACCCCTAATTGACTGCAGCCTCTTGCAATGCTGATGGCATAGGCCAGAACACGAGTACTTCTTCAACTCCAAGGATGAGCCAGCAAGAGTTGAATGAGTAGGCATTTACAGTATACTCTCCATGTTTTATGAATAGCCATGTGACATGGCTCTTTGTTCTAATAGTTACCCTTTGCTTTCAGTGGTTTCCAAGTTACCGAGGCTTTGAGAGTGCAAATGGAAGTTCAACGAAGACTTCATGAGCAGCTTGAGGTTATTATCTGCATTTTGCCTAATTTTCTGTTTGGAGAGGGAAACAATGCTCTAGTTGATACTAACATTGGTTTCTCTTTTTGATGACTGGTTTACTTGTTTATTTTCTTCTGGAAAGTACAGAGAATATTAACAAGATGAATTGTTGGGTTGCATTTTAGATATTTATTAATTAATGATGTCAACAGAAATGCTTAGGAAAGGTAGTTTTAATACAATATGTAGCCAATGATCATAGAATGTATTCTGATGAACAAACAAAAGTAGCCCTCTGTCCATGGAAAGAAAAGATGATAAGTATTAATTTTACTGAACTTATGTGTCCATTCTTTTTATCTCTATACCTTGGAGAGCACTACCTTCTTTGATTATACTAGGCCCCTGTGCGGCACTTTAACTAGGCTAGTGTTTAGTGCTAGATATTCAATTTGTCTGATACATTTGTGGTTGAACATGAAAGCTTGAACATTATGTAGCGGGGTGGTAAAATTGTTATTACTGCCGTCTTCCTTTTAGTCACCAAGAAGAAAAATACATCCGTTCTTTTTAGTATTTACTGAAAAGGCAAGGTAGCCCTGCATTTGGAGAAACTGTTTTACCTTTTGCTAGTCTTATGAGAACCAAAAGTTAGCAGCCTTGATTTCATGGTTGTGAACTTCACTTCCCTGAGTAGAATATTTCCCTGTACTTTGGATAAGACATGGATGATCCTTGTAGAATCACCTGACTAGTTCTAAACACAGATATATCCTATTATGTCCTAATAATTCAAAATAAATAAATAAAAATCTGCTTCCTTCCTAGAGGCAAGTTATTGTATGCTAAATCATATCCATGCCATTTTTTTGCTTCTAAGCTGTCATATCTGAACTTCCTGAAAGTTCACTAGATCACAAAAGTAATTTTCAAACCAGTAGGAACCATTTTTGCTTTGCAAGGATAAAGTAAAACTAAATCTAATGGCTGGACAAAGTTTTTAGGTGACACATGCTATTTATATATACTAAAGGCTGCTGCATTTGTGGTGCATCACTGCCACCACTGTCCAGGGATCTTATCTGGATTGAATTGGTTCCTTTTAGCAGCATGAACCAACTATGTACATACTGCTTTTGGTTTTTTGATGTACTGAAACCTAGAGCATTCTCCCAGCTAATCAATCACTGCATAAAAGTTCTCTCTGAGAATTTATTTAACATGGGATTGAACTGTATCTGAATCAGGTCCAAAGGCGCCTCCAGTTGAGGATCGAGACACAAGGAAAGTACCTTCAGTCAATACTGGAGAAAGCTTTTAAAGCACTCAACGAGCAGTTTGTTGCATATTCTGGGTCCGAAGTTGAAGCAGTAGTGGGTGGAGATCTCTCTGGATCTGGGTTAGCCAGCGGAGTTCCTAACAACTGTTCTGGAAACTCTCATTTGAGTTCTTCTACTAGAACAGTAATCTTATCTGAGATTGCAAATTCTATAGGAGGCAAGGGCATACTAACTGGTGACTGCTCTTTGGAGAGCTCAACGGAGAACCAATTCTCAGGAGCATGTTTTGGGTTGGGGACTTCTACGATGAAAAGGAGAATGTTTGAGACCAATATGCAGAAGCAAGTAGAGTGGATGATGAACAATATCTGAGTTTCCTTACACGCTTGAACGGATGGTTTCATGAATGGACTAATGGGGTGTTCTTGTAGGCTCCTTTTTCCTTGCCAGAGTAATTTAGTAGTAAATTATGTTTATGTGTATATATATAAAAATGGCCTTGGGGAGTATCTCTGAATCTGTGAATATTTGTCATTGAAATGGTCAATCTTTGTCATCAATTTGCTATGTTAAGGGGGGTATGGATAGAATAATGATAAATTTTTCGTCAAGCTTTTGCATCAGCTCAATTCTACCCTTTTGTTAATTTGATGTTCTTATGCCATGTTGATTTGTTGCTCTTCTAAGTTTCTTGATTGTATCATACCTGTTCCAATGATGTACGTTGCTTTTCCAACATCCTCCAATGTCAAAAGGCTGGTTAAAACTAAACTCAGACAAAGCTATACAAGATAGAACCTGTCAAAGATAAGTGTACATGTTGGTTTCCACAGAGCATAGACTCGACTTCTCTCAAGTGTGTATCCACCCCATATGAAAGAACACAAGGAAAAAAAACTCCTTCCCTACATTGGCGACCTTACTGTATTCCTATGGTCTGCTTACTTCGAATCATCGAACCCTCATCTAGTCCTGAGAAGCGGCACTCATCATTTCGGTCGAGTATGCTTACAATCTACCTCATGCTGGACCTCAACTCAGGCCTAATCCTCGTGAAGGCTATCCCTAGCCACATTAGCCCCCTCACCTACCTCCTATCCTAGTCCTCGTTTGGCCATGAATCGACCATGGTCTCTAAATTTTGGGTCATGTACCCGAAAACCTCTTTTGCACACTTGTTCTTATTGACATGTCATTTCATTTTAGAAACTTCCAAGGGCCCAGTACTAAATCCTCCACTTCATATCATCATTGTTGAAAGAATTGTATCTCAAATTTATTAAAATATAGATGCATTGTGAATTTAAGTTAGGTGGTAGTTGAATAAGTCAATTTATTGGTTGGCACTCCACTTAATCGATCGACTGTGGATTAGGGGTGATCAATACATCCATTTTAGAGGCATGTTCCACAACTTTTGAATTTGAAGATTTCTCTTATCAACATAAAATTTCTTTTTCCATTCCTCTTTTTTCTTACAATACCACAATCTAAATATGAATTCTCAACATTTTCTAACAAAATATTAACCTATGGTTGAGAGGAAACTTATACTTTTTTGTAATACAAGTATTTCTAAAACTCGGATTTAAGTTCACTTGTAACAAAAATTAAAATTGAAATGTAAATAAAATCTTGAATTATTAATAAAAACTTGAACTATTAATAGAACCTTAAAATCACACTCAGAGTCGTATCATATTGGTAGGTTGAAAATGAAATTATGAACTAATTAGAATTTTGTATTAAATTACTGAGGTTATCCAAAAATAGAAAAAAATATAATTTTGGAAATTTAGAATTTAAAATAAATAAAAAAAGGGGCATTGAGTCAAATTGACCTGATTTTTAGTCAAATTTTATGCTACAAAACCTATAATGGACTTGACAATATCAATAACGATTTATCTACTAAAATAATTAACATCTCTTCCCAAAAAAGTAGGAAAGCCCATTCGAGGATACACTCTCCACACATGATAGGTCAAACTTAAAATTCTTCCTCATCGGACCACCAAATAAAGTGATGTTGGTGTCAAAATGACGCTAAGGGATCATTCTTGAGTTATGTAGATAGGACCCGATTTGTTAGTGGCAAAAAAATGCCACACAAGGGTCGTTTTGGCTGACTTCTATTCGGGACAAAAAGTCTCGCCACACCGTTGCTCTTTTGGGTCAAATTCGACCATCTACGGCCACCACTTTGACCAACACCGGTACCAAAAGAACTTCCCGCCTCTACTCTACCTCATACATACCTTGACTGATCTTCGACGAGGACTTTCGATCGTTAGAGGATGATTTCCTACTGTTGTTTCATTCAGAAACTTTCGACAATGGTCCTTCGAAGCCAAATTTCACCCAACTCCAACGACCACTTGGTTGTCCATCACTATAGAATGAGTCACCAATATCTTAGCTTAAAAACTCCTATCTTCTAGCCACCAGTAGTGCATTATCCAATTAGTATTTCTAATAAACCCTTCAATAGCTCTATTTCGGGCAATTTTGGTAAATGGTCAAATTCGGCCAGAGTAAGACCCCCCACTCCACCTAAATGAAAGTATTGTGAGGGATTGGTGATACTAGAATTTGGTTTGGTTGATTTTTAAAATTGGGGGACTAAAGTACAAAATTTAAAAAGTTTGGGGGACATATTTGTAAAAATAGAAAACTTGTGAAAATAGTCCCAATGGTAGCCTAAGGGCTAGAGATGATTTTGAGACAAATTGGGATGTTTAAAATTTTTTAATGAAGTTTGGGCGTAAAACCCTACTTATTGGTAAATTAGGGTCAAAATAGTAATTTTGCTCAAAAAATGGGTAAAATAGCGATTTATGTTCAATGTAGGGTAAAATAATCCATTTTGCGTTATGGAGGGTAAAAGTATAATTTTTTTCAAAGTAAAGAGGCAAGAGTGAGATTTTTTCAAGTAAGGGACAAAATAGTAGTTTTGCACATTTTAGTGACCAAAGTATAAATTAATGAATTTTGGGGATTCATAAGTAATTATTGGGAAGTTAGAGATCTAAATGAGTTTAAAGAAAATTTGAGGACCTAAATGTGAGACTTGGGAAGTTAGAGATCCAAATGAGTTTAAAGAAAATTTGAGGACATAAATGTGAGACTTGGGAAGTTTATGGTAAAAAATGATAGAGCATCGATAAGTAAGGACAAAATGATAAATTTTCCCTACTTGAGGACCAAAATGCAAATTTTAGTAAGTTAAGTATCCAAGTGAGAAACTTGAAAACTTTAGGCATTTTGAATAATATGAATAAATATGGATATAACCTTTGATAGATGGAATGAAATCATAGAAGGGGTTTAGTTAAAACGGATTCGTTAGGATGGAGTCAAGCCATCCGGGCCCAATGAGCAAAACTGTAATTTTTGGAAAGTTATGAGACTATACTAAAATTGTCGTTTAAAACCAAATATGATATGTTCTAATTATTTGGTTATTGTAGTGTAATAGCTACAAGTGGCACAAGTGAATTTCTCGACTAGAGATACTTGGAAACACACCAGAACGAATACGTTCTGGATACTCGATGGAGTGAGTTTATAGACAATGAGTTCTATTGGATCGATCATGGTTCTTCACAAGTTTTATTGAACTATGGGAAGTAGAGAGCATGACAAGTCTTACTTAAACAAGTATTGGGGTGAGATAAGCATGAAAACATATAAAATGGACTATGAACCCACGATAATGACATATGAGAAAACTAAGATTAGGTCCTGTGTGAGATTTTCCAAAGAAGGCTAGTCTTAAACAAGACATAGTAGTGGGGATAATATGCTTGGATTTATGAAATTAAAATGGAGCTAAGCTCCCGTGTGTTTGATCTAAGCTATACCTTAAGAAATGAACAACAAATGGTGAATGGGTTAGAGAATCGAATCCCATTGATTCTTAACCTAATGACATAATTACTTGATAAGGTATTTTGAGAACACGGATACTGGGGTAAATCATATAGCATATCGAGCCCTAAGAATTTATGAATTGATATATATATATATGCTTCTTTATGATGAAAATGCATAGCGGGATCTTTCAGATATCATACCTCATGTTTGAATAAAAATGACCATTATATTGTTGTGTGATTATATGTGTGATATAGTTTGATTGGGTGGATGTACACGTATTGTGCAGACATGACACTTGGATTAAAGGTGATGTCGGCGTACATGGGAGAGTGGAAGTTGGGGGATATATGGGAAGAGTCATGGTTTTCAGAGCTTCTCATAGACCTGAATGAAGATGTATGGTAGGGGTCTAGACATACTTGTGATCTAGAGTAGGTCGAGTGGATCAAAGTGTGTGGGATGTGAGATGACATATCATCGATATCACTATGAGGAGAATGATCATCGTAGGATGTACCTTGTGAGTGTGAGATATAACACAAATATCCATCATAGCCCTAATTTGCTTATGTGTGAGATTTCAGCGGATATGATGGTGGAAGGGCCACCATGTTACAAGTTGTGATGATGTATGCATCATTGACAATGATAAGTGGGGGACTATCATCTTAGGATGTGTCTTGGGAGTGTGGTATCTAACGCACATACCACTTGCACTCGAGTTCTCATGTGTGACAACTCAGGGTCTCATTTGTGTGAATTAATATGTGAATTATCAAATGGGAAATAATTTTTTGAGATATGATAGTGTATCCAAAATGACCTAGACCGGTAAAAAGTGCACCAAGGAGAAAGTAATGCAACCAGACTTAGAAATAAGTTAGGATGGATGCGAATATGACAAATTGTACAACTCAATACCTTAATTGAGGTTAAGATTTTCCCCAATAAAATAAATAAGGGATGGACACTCACATGCATAAGAAAATATAGGGTGAAAGTCCTCATGAAGTTGTAATATACTCGAGAAGGAACTATGTACCATTTGGTACAAGACTTAATGAACAGGTTGGATGGAAAAGACCTTGGTATAAGGAGACCAAATGACCCCTGGATACAGGAGGATACCAACATATGTGCAATTGGATATGGAGTTAGAGTATAGGGTAGATACACCATAGTCCGCAAGTATGATATGCCACTTTTAGTAAGGTTAAATACCTTAAATAATAAAGTCTTATGGCTTCATGAGTAATAAATCTTGAGAATAAAGACGAGAAATATTGTACACAATAAAAATAAACTACTTCTTGCATGTGAGGGTATCCTAGTAAAGGGGGTTATGCAATATATGATATATGGGAAACCTCCCCAAATCAACCAAATTAGTGTTCGCATGGGGTATTGTAAATATCCTTGGAGGAATTATCCATAGGCTAGAAATGGTAGATTGCGAATATTGTTGAGACCCGATTCGAGAGATGGTATATGGGAATAATTGGAAGTTTTAACGAGAATACCAATGGGTAGTAAGGGTATAGTGAGGGATGTCATCCTTAAGCCGAATGTTGATGATGAAATCTATCAAAGGGTGAAAGGAAGATAAGGTAAGAATTACCCAAGATAGTCATCCCACTCTTACACTCACCGGGTGCAAGGATCCCTCTAAGAATTGGATGGATTTTTGAGGCACCATGACAACTATTTGTCAAGAGGTGACAGTGATCTCCCTAAGACCCTAGAAGGAATAAAGAGGAATGGCATCCTAGGAAGAACGGGGTAACAAATCAAAAGAATGGATCATGTTTTGGAGATATAGGACACTTAGCCTTACGTAGAAAAGAAAAAATGGAAGTAACATACATAATGTGGAATCCTGAATAATTTTGAGGTAGTCCGATGGTACCTCATAGAGAGGAAAAAATCCTAGATTTCCTTGATAAGGGACACCCATTGAGGTTAGGGATGGAAAAAATTTTCTTGCACCATTGAGCAAAGTGGCGATAAGAAGTTAGAATCAATGGTAGAGAACACCATGAACCACAAGGTACGAGGTGTCAACAAAGGAAAGTAGAATTATAGATCACAAATTATACCCATGTAGAAATAGAGGTAGGGGGAAAGATATGATGATACCTAAGGAGGGATGCATCAAGGGCAAACATGTGCTACTCTTGTGGCAGGAAGCAGGAAGCTCTGAGAGTAAGTGCACATATAAGGTTCAAGCTACATACCCCATGAAAGGAGATATATAGTAAGTAAGGAGCATGAGGTATAATTTTGAATAACGACTGTTAGGGTTCAAACTAACTTATTCCATAGGAGGGGAGAGCCCTAGGAGTATAGAGACATATGCGATAAAGCATTGGAAAGAGATGTGACTATTATAAGAAACTAGACACACTTGTAGAGGACATGTGAGACCTTACTAAGGTAAAAACGAAAGGTTCCACACCTTAGTGTCACACCCCAACCCGATGTCACCTTGATTGGGTTCCTGTGCACCCCATCAATCCCCCCCACCCCTCCAACATTATAGAGGTAGATACCATCACCAAGGTAACACCTACAGGACCAAGGCTCAAAACTATGTAAATAGTAAAAAGGTAGTGAAAATTTCAAACTTTTTGTATCAAAGTCCCTTGTGGGGTTCCTAAAATTTCATAGTTAAAAATCACGGGAATAGTAGTGACATGATATTATAGGGAACTCAAACCTTCGTAAACGGGAGGTGTGCTTACCTCGTAGTAAGGGGTCTCGATCTTGACCTTCCCCTTCTCACTTCCCATGCTTTTTCGGCCTATCTGCACATATGTTAGTGGAGGGAGGGTGAACTCACACCTCAATGAGTGGGACACTAAGGTCATACCACTACATTGCTTACAACCTAGGCCTTTCCCAAAAACTACCCAACAGAAAAATGTACTCTTAATGCTTGCCTCACCCATATGAGCCCTCTGGTTTATTTTCACCACTCCAAGACAGAGTCTTGGGTCTTCCAGCTCATCTCTATTGTACGATTGGGTTATCCTTGATCTCCCCCTTTTTGGGCATTCATGCCTTTAATTCATTGAATGCTAACACGAGACATGGTACTGCACAACCCAATAACTTAGGCATCAACATAAAAATAAGGGGAAACTCATGGCCTAAATACACATTCACATTTCTTCCTATAATGGATCACCACTCGTGCTATCCCAGACTAGGAGCTGGAATGTGGGAGGCCCGAGTGCTCTCTTCCCACATCCAACACCTCACATGTGCTGCCTCGCAGTTCACTGCCTTAGCACCCCATACAACCTTACAACCACTCTCCCATACAACATGGAACTTAGGCCTACACAATAATTTGGGCTACTAAACCCCCACATAAAACCTCCCATAATGCACCGTTCTCATGGGACAACACCAGACATGGAACTGGAGTGGGGGGTCGCAGGACCTCACTACAACCAACACCCTTATGTGATGTCTCATAGATGGTGTCTGAGCACCCGAGTCATAGCCGCATAACCGCCTCTCACCGGCCTATGGCCCCTACACATACGACTCATCCCACCATCTCCCAGTTGTAGAGGCGTACTGGGATAGTACCTGTACATATTCCAGGTGTACGAGATATATGGAAGATATCACTTTACAGTCCTTGATCTCTTTTCCATTTTCCCCATGAGCGATGACACAACCACGAAGGCATCCACCCGTCACCCTTGTTCTCCCACACCAGTATTCAAAATAATAATTGTATGACTTTAGGTCATAATCATGGCATTCATGGCCATTTCTCATAGCATAAAACTGGCCCAACAGCCCCAAGCTCGGGTCTCACTGCACGTTCCCCGAACAAGACACTATAACAATAATGCACACATACTAGGAGTCCAACCCTCATTGACCCTCTCTCCAATTTACACAATGTGTCATGCCCCGACCCGGTTTGGTCGGATCCCCGTGATCAACCCGCCACTCTCCCGGTTTATTAAAGGGTTTTCCCCTTATTGTAAACCGTAAAGAGTAAGGCGTCCTTTAACCTGCACCTTTTTCCTGGAATAGCATAATCAAAACTGCATGAAATTTAAAACTTTACATACCTGTCTTACAGACATCTTAGTTGACGGTCTTTAAGGGGAGGCTTTCCGGGATTTACTGAAAGGGATATAAGGGAGGGGGTGAGTACGACTACTCAGTGAATGGTTTTTTTTTTTAAAAGCTTTTGACTTTTAAGAAAAATATTTATATGGAGTGTGCCAGACTCCTTTGTTTTCAAAAATCCCATCATTTAAAAATTTGGATTTTTCCATTATTTCTTAGTTACCACGGTGTGTCATCACCCAACACACATCCTTCACCATGAAGGTTACACACATTCGCAAGTCAGTATCACTACTGAACCCGCTAGTGGCTTCGGAGCGACTTTTCCTGCCACTCGGATAGAAGTACGACCACTTCTACCCTGGGAATGAGTGGATGTACGTGACATCCTACCCACAATCCCGAAATCACTTCTTCATGTCCATATGAGGACAGAGACCTCATCCTGTCCCCACCCCGGTCTCATGCGCTTCGTGCTACTCCATATTTCGCACAGACACCTAGAACGACGAACTGCCCTTATAGCCACCAGGTCGTCCAGTGTCCTTAGGATGCATCACTACCCCTCATGGGTGTCTTGATGATCCCGTAATCACAGTGCATGCACAAACAATGTTTTCTTATATTGCCATGTAATCTGTGGTGCCATTAGTCCAACGGCCCAGACTCTCAACTCAACCCGCAGCTGTTTGTCTTGACTAGTCCGTCGACCTGTCATGTCGCACTGCCGCTAGTTGACTGAGCATGTCGGTCCTATCTTGGTACCATGGCCAAACAATTCACATATTAAGTTTTATGGCACATATATCATGTTCGTTTACGAGCTCCTGCTCGTGCCAACTGGCCTTGGGCCCACTGTACGAGATTTTCAAAATCGGGCATTTAGCCCCCAAGTTCAAAAACTGAGGCCCCTAGCCTATCAGAGCTATTCGAGCTCCCGTCAAGAAGGTCTCCCAAATAGTTTAAGCATTGGCACACAGTCAGGGGAGAACACTTCCGACAAAATAGGCTTTCACTGTCCATTATACCAACCGGTATAAGGACATCTCCGTTCATAACCGATGAACGGGTTTTCAACTTCCTTCGAGGAAGTCTCATCATACCAACTGGGTATGATCTACTTACAACCAGTAAGTAGTTTTTTTCGCATAATTTTCACATCACTTTCTCTAAGTGGTGATGATTAAAATACCACTAAACAGTGGGTTTTTTTTATACTGATGTACTTATCATCCCCTACCGGGTATGATATAAAATTTCCACTTACAACCGGTAAGTGGTTTTTATCTTTAAGTTGTGCTCATCATCCCAATCGGGTATGATGTTAGTAAACCCACTCACCCGTTAATGCCGTGAATTCCACTAGACTGGTTCTTTGTATTCACGCGAGCTTGTCCTTGCTTGCATTCCCGGTATTTCGCATTCCGGTGAAGGCAAGACGGTTCGAGCTTTCGATTTGGACAGATAGCTCTCATCCTGAGGTTCATCCTTTCGGTCCTAATTCGGCCGTGGAAAGGCTGAGGAAGTGTTGGGATGGCTTGGATTGGCCTGAGCAGGGCTTGAAATGGCTGATTTCAGCTTGGCCGAAATAGGGCAGCTTCGGTCCGTCGGAGCTGCTTCACTATTCTATCACGCCGGCGCTTCTCCAACGATTCTCGTATTGATTGGAGTTTGCTATCAGATAGCTGTCTTCTCCCCGGTTCTAAAGAGCCCGACCTTTGTTGAAGTCGAAGCTCTGGTTCGAGCTTTACCGGGAAATGGAGCAGTAGTGAGAGAGAGAGAAGTGTTCAGGTGTGAGGAGAATGGAATGGGGATGACCTCTTTATATAGTCGTAAAACTCGGGTATTAAATGGGTGAGATTTATTACTAGTATTAATATTGCCATAAATTATTGGTATTAATTCCAATAATTCAATTTCGGTATTTAATTATTTATATTAATTCCTTAATTTATGGCTATTTATGATAAGTTTCGCATAAAAATTTTTAACCGAAATTTCGGGTTACAAAAATCATACTTCCCAGGAGGTCACCCATCCTTACACTACTCTCAAGTAAGCACGCTTAACTTTGAAGTTCTTATAGAATCTAGTTCACCTTAACCAATTTGGTTTTTATTTTTTATTTTTTTTAAGTTCATTTTCCAATGTTTAATAAATCCTTTATATCAATCGAAAGTTGTAAATTTTCATATTGCTTATACCCAAATGTAAACCGGTTTGATTTTCTTATTCGGTTTGACCGGTTCTTTTCCCGGTTTTCCTTAACTCAAATATGCGGGGTTTACACAATGGCTCTAAGACAAAATAGTTCCCCCCCTCGTTTTCTCAAAACTGGTATTTATTTCATACACCGACCCTTATGCCTGGTTCTTACTCGCACTTTCGAAACTATATTTGATTTAGTGGGCATGCTATTACTAATTCACACCTCTTATATGAGCTTTCAAGATTCAGCTTGCTACCTTAACACATAAGGTCACACAAGTAAGAATGATCAGAACTTGATCGGTACATTAGGACACATCGTCAAAAAACACACACTCACCTAGTTCAATGGAACTTGTTTGTTTTGTGGAGTGCCTGGAATATCGCTCTAATTCGGTGTAAGTGCTCCTTGAATTCTCTGAAAGGTATAGAAAAACCATGGTTAGTCTTTCTACTGGCCATTTATACTCCCCCGACCGTATTCTCTCTACGGTCTTAGTGTTTGTCTTTCTTAGGTTCTGGTTACTCGACCTGTTAGTCGGTAATCCGACCCTTGGTATGACCTTTCCCATGGTTGACAATTTTGAGTTTGCTTGAGTCCCATTTAGGTCCCAATAGGAATTGAAATGATTCCAAGTCTTATTTCTCTTAAATTGCCAAAAGGCCCCTAAGTTTTGGGAAACTTACCATTTTGCCCCTCTACTTGAGTACGTAGGTTTTGGGATCCATTTGATCTCCAAATTT
Organism: Trapa bicornis; assembly: GCA_030064425.1. NCBI lineage: Eukaryota > Viridiplantae > Streptophyta > Magnoliopsida > Myrtales > Lythraceae > Trapa > Trapa bicornis. The sequence continues at coordinate 6,490,345 of CM057761.1, read as the reverse complement.
CTCACATAGGTCCCTAAACCCCTTTTAATTAAGTTTAGGTCCTTGGATTGCCCAAAAGTTCTCATTTGGCCATGCAAATATTCATATTTGCACTTTAATCCCTAACTTTACCTTTATTGTAAAAATGTCCCTAAACTTTTCCCAATAGACAAAACTGGTTCCCAAACTTCCCCAAACTTCCCAACTAGCTTCAAAACTTTATTTGGACTGTTAGGAAGGCCCCACAAAAGGCTCAACTCCTTTTGGATCCCATAACATTCAAATCTTTTCATTTTAACCCTACCTTTGACCCAAGACTCAAGTGTCTCCAAAAATTCTCAAATTAAGTTGGGAGGCCTTGGCCTCCCTATACCAAGTCATAATTTGGCTGGCGTCGACCAAGCTTGATAATAAAGATTGATATAGTTCAATATGAGTTGGGTAAAAGACAAAAATGCACTAGAGGTGGTACATCGACTATCTAGGCCAATGAGGCTGGATAGCTGACTCTCCTAGAAGTACGTGGCCATTAGAATTAGCTCAAATGGTGGTCTATAACTCATGCAATTAACATTTTAGTCAGCTCGGTCACTTTGCCCATGATCTGATACTTTGATGATTTAATTCAGATATAATTATAGATCAAATTAGGTAAGGCTGGTGGCTATGGAAAGCTGGTGGTATAGGGAACTCATTTAAATTTTCTTAGCTCGGGAGGCCATCGAGGCCATCAAAATTGACTTTGAAAATATGTGCTCTATTTCTAGTCACTAGAGATCGGGTAATGTTCGATCTTGCGAGCACTAATAGAGGAAGAGTTGAGGTTTGAGAGGGTGGCGATGGAAACCTGAGGTCCCGAGCTTTCTAGAGATACCAAGAATACCGTCAGACGTGGTCAGACGACAAAGTTATTCTTTCTAGTAGCAAGGTCACTGGAATTGGGAGCAGTTAGTGGTTAGGAGAGGATTATGAGCAAATTCCAATGATGGAGCAACCCCAATTTATATGGCTATGATCTAGACCTTCGTGAAATCTATCCATAGATGCCTTTTATTAATTCATAGTATGTGGTGTCGACAATGAATTAATTTTCACAAGCGGTGGAGTTAGTGGATTAATGGTGAGTTGTCGAGAAAAACCGGGCAATTTGTGTCGGCATTTGGGCGAAGAAGACGACACGCGCATGCATGGGTGCGTCGAGCTCCTTAGCCGACCGACCTGACACTATAGCGAACCGATTTCCAACAAATTTCTCAGTTGGTTTAGTAGTTTTTTGTCATGCCCTGACCTGGTTTGGTCGGATCCCTATGATCAACCTGCCACTCTCCCGGTTTATTAAAGGGTTTCCCATTATTGTAAACCGTAAAGAATAAGGCGTCATTTAACCTGCACCATTTCCTGAAATAGCATAATCAAAACTATATGAAATTTTAAACTTTATATACTTGTCTTACAGGCGTTTTAGTTGATGGTCTTTAAGGGTAGGCTTTCTCGGATTTCTTGAAAGGGATATGAGGGGGTGAGTACGACTACTCAGTGAATGAGTTTTCAAAGGTCTACTTTTAACTTTTAAGAAAGAAATATTTATATTGAATGTGCCAGATTTTTTTTCTTTTTCAAAAATTCCTTCATTTAAAAATTCAGATTTTTCCATCATTTCTTAGGTAACATGGTGTGTCATCACCCAACACACATCATTCATCATGAAGGTTACACACATTCGCAAGTCAGTATCACTACTGAACCCGCTAGTGGCTTCAAAGCGACTTTTCCTGCCACCCAGATAGAAGCACGACCACTTCTACCCTGGGAATGAGTAGATGTACGCGACATCCGACCCACAATCCTGAAATCACTTCTTCGTATCCGTATGAGGACAGAGACCTCATCCTGTCCCCATCCCGGTCTCATGCGCTTTGTGCTACTCCAAATTTTGCACAGACACCTGGAACGATGAACTGCACTTATAGCCACTAGGTCGTCGAGTGCCCTTAGGATGCATCACTACCCCTCATGGGCGTCTTGATGATCCCGTACTCATAATGCATGCACAAACAATCTTTTCTCATACTGCCATGAAATATGTGGTGCCAGTGGTCCAACGGCCCCGACTCTCATCTAAACCCGAAGTTGTTTGTCTTGACTGGTCCATCGACCGGTCATTTCGCACTACCGCTAGTTGACTGAGCATGTTGGTCCTATCTTGGTACCATGGCCAAACAATTCATTTATTAAGTTTTATGGCACATATATCATGTTTGTATACGAGCTCCTGCTCGTGCCAACTGGCCTTGGGCCCATTGTACGAGATTTTTAAAATCAGGCATTTAGTCCCCAAGTTCCAAAATCGAGGCCCCCAGCCTATCAGAGCTATTTGCGCTCCTGTCGAGAAGGTCTCCCAAATTGTTTAAGCATTGGCACACAGTCAGGAGAGAGCACTTCCGACAAAACATATGTTTTCTCTATCCATTATACCGCACGGGTATAAGGACACCTCCATTCATAACCGATGAACGGGTTTTCAACTTCCTTCGAGGAAGTCTCATCATACCAACCGGGTATGATCGACTTACAACCAGTAAGTAGTTTTTCTGCATGATTTTCACATCACTTCCTCTAAGTAGTGATATTTTAAATACCACTTAATAGTGGCTTTTCATATCGAGGTACTTATCATTCCCAACCGGGTATGATATAAAATTTCCACTCACAATCGGTAAGTTGTTTTTAAATTTTAAGTTGTGGTCATCATCCCAATCGGGTATGATGTTAGTAAACCCACTCACCCGTTAATGCCATGAATTCCACTATACCAGTTCTTTTTATTCACGCGAGTTTGTTGTTGCTGGTGTTCCCGGTACTTCATGTTCGTACACGATATGAACATCTTGGTTCATTATCCTTTGACCTAATCACATTCATTCATTCCAAATGAATGAGAAAGTCAAACTTTCATTTATTTGCAATTAGGTCCCTAAAGTTATTTCTCTTTAACTTTAAGCCCCTAATGCTGATTTTTCCTCCAATTGAGTCCCGAAACTTCTAAAATTTATCATAGGACCTCAATTTATTCCTTTTCACAAAAATGGGATTAATTTCCCAAATTTCCAATTTGGTCCTCTTACTTTTCCAAAATTACCATTTTGCCCTTCCTTTACAAAAATGGTAAGTTTTGCCCCCAAAAATTCCAAAATTCCTAAATTAGTCCTCCAACATTATTTTCATGCCCAATTGACCCTCAATTTCATAAAATTGCATTTTGGTCCTTTGAATTTTGAAAATCCCCAAATTTCCCCAATTTTTCCCCCAATTCCAACTCTTTAATACAATCGAATTTGATTTGATCAAATTGACCGATCAAACACCTCTAATTATTTAAATTAAAGTTGAAATTGAGTTCCTCCATGTTCATACGATTCCATAGAACTTTGAATCGTGAGTTTTAACGCCGAAACAAGCTCAAATGGTGCTTCGTCGGAAAACGGACTGTAGAGAGAGAGAGCTTCGATTACTCACCCGTGAGGGCACAACGGTACGAGCTTTCAATCTGGGCAGATAGATCTCATCTTGTGGTTCATCCTAGAATCAAGAATCACATCAATTGATGCCGAATTGAGTTAGAATTTCATCATTGAAATTTTGTCGGTTCTCTCTCTAGCACCGGCCGGAAATTACAGAGGGGAGCCGAATTGGCTTACCTTTCAGTCCTAATTCGGCCATGGGAGGGCTAAGGAAGTGTTGGGAAGGCTTGAGGAGGGCTCAAAATGGCCAATTTCAACTCGGCCGAAATAGGGCAGCTTCGGTCCGCTAGAGTTGCTTCACTATTTCATCACGCCGGCGTCTCGCCGGCGACCCTCAGAGTGAACGAAGACTACAGACGTGTAGCTGATTTCTCCCCAGTTCTAAAGAACCCAACCTCACCTTGTTTGGCTTAGAAAAGACCCCATGTAGGAGCTCTAGTTTGAGCTTCACCTAAAAATGGAGCAGTTGAGAGAGAATGGAGTTTCTAGGTGTGGAGAGGATGAATGGGGAGGGGCTCTTTATATTGGGAGATCAGGGACACGTTGGCCATCCGTTTGGCATCGTTATGACTGACATTGATGACCAGAAATGCCACGAACAAAAGCATTTCTTCTTCATCGGTGTTTCCTTTAGTTTCCCAATGAGTGAACAGTGCTGTCATCCCAAGGAAGAAGATGAGATTGTTCCGAACCGGACCGGACCGGTACGAACAGGTTCAAAGATTAAACCGGTTAGTTCACCCCCCAATTTGAGTTTTTAAAATCTAAAAATTTCTAAATTCATCTAAATTCATTCTCTATCTAATGGTGGCCTCAAATCTCCAATTTGAATTATTTAAGCCATCTAGAAAAATAAATTTAGGATTCGGTTCAATAGTGGTTCAAACCGGTCTGAACCGGTTCGGATCCGGTTCACATAAATCGGTTTGGTTTTCATCTCCAATTCCTTCACAAGTCCATTTCCATGTCTCTTGTGACTCCTTGGATCACTTAGGGTCTATAAGATTCCCAGTTTACCATCTCTTTATCAATTTTGCTTCATAAACCGACTTGGTCCTTAAACCAGTTCAATCCGGTTCGGGTTCGGTTCACCCGAACTGATATGATTTTTCTCTCCCACTTTGTTCTAAGGTTCCTTCCCAAGGTTTACGAATTTCTTTGGAGTAAAATGGAGTTGAATTCCTTTGTCTTGCTCGATCTCTATCGGTTTTGGTTCATGAACTGACTCGGTTCATAGACTGGTTCAATCCAGTTGGATTCGGTTAATCTAAACCAGTCATGTATTTCTCTTCCAATTCATCCTAAGATTCTTTTCCATGGTATTATGAACTCTTTGGATCACCTGGGAGTGGTAAATTCCCAAATTGCTCATTCACAAATGATAGGGTTTGTGAACCAGTTCAGCTTTCTCACTTGGTTTGACCGGTTCTCTTCCCGATTTTCCTTAGATCTAAAGGGCATGGTTTACATTTTTGGCCCAATTCATCCCCTACCCGGCTGGTTCTTGAGAAAATAAAAATAACTAAAAATTTTATATTTAATTTCCTATTGAACGGGCTTAATAACCACTCAATTTGGATTTGTTTTGACCCCTTAAACAATTGGGAGGTTTTGTGTCTCCACCTTGCTCAAACCTAGTTCAAACTGGTTCCCTCCCGATTTTCTCCCAATCCATGATTTTGAAATACAAGACCATCATAAGGGTTTCTCTTGACCCTTATTCATCACTCTTGGCCTCTCAATTGATCCCTTCCATTCTTTTGGTTCAATCTACTCCCTGGTTACCCTTTGGTTCCTAGTTTGGTCCAACTTCCCGGTTCGATTTGGCCTGTTGATGAAGTCAAGATTTTTCTTGGTATTACACTAGTGTAAGAGGGGTGGGGAAATAATGATGTTAGAAAATATAAGCAAGGCCTATGGGAGGAAATTCTAAGAGTCGCAAAGATCATGTGACAAGTTAAGTGAATGAGACAAAACTACCATTAGTGAGTGTACATTGCAACAATATGTCAATCAAATTAACTTTTAAAAGGGAATGGTGCAATCAAAAGCTAAGACAAACTAACCTATGATAAAAAATGAATGAGTAAGTTTAAATGAATGGGCCAAAGAAATTTGAGAAAAATGGAGGCATAAGGCCTCTAGGGTCTAGAAGGCAGATCCATGTATAACTAGGAATAAAATAATGCCCATGTATCCTAGACAATTAAGTCGTGATAATAGGATATACGCCAATGGGCATAAGGGTGAGAAGTGTTGAGTGTTTTGTAGATTTAGAAGATACACATTCAAATATGGTAACTAAGATGGACCGTAGTCCAAATTTGGAGAAAGGAGTAAAGTATCATTCGGGAGAACTGTGGAGACACACCCTGAGCTCTGTGGATGAGAAGAAAGTGGTAATCACTAAATCATCAATACTCTAGAAAGGTATGTACCTTAAGAAAAGACATAATTACAAACCCTAAAGTACCAAGAAGTTAGTGCACTAGATCTATCGAACAAGGAACCAAAAAGAGCCCCACAGACAAAAGTATGTGCATGATGGGAATAGATGTACAAGAAGTAGACTTCAAATTTCAACCATTCTTATGAAATGTGGATACCACCTGAGTGAGGGTGTATCAGCAAGCACCACCTCAAGGGGAGATTCAGAGAAGTAGTACTCCACTTAAATACCAAATGACCAAGGGATAAGGTCAACAATAACACAAAGTCGAACAAAAAAAATAGGTTGTGGTTTGAGCACAAATGCTTAAGAAACGAAGATAAGTAATGAAAGTCATATGTAAGTGAAAATAAACATATGCTCACCATTAAGATATTCCGAAAGAACATACTAACTTATTGGGGGTGAGTCTTGTAGAGGAATCATACCCTAGAAGATCAATGAAATACTAAATCGTGAAAAAAATGATGACGATGGGGATGAGATCCGAAGATCACGAACTTGAGGTACAATAAGAGTTATAAAGATCCAAGATATACATTAACACCAAGAAGGGACATTACGAGAATAATGAATCTTGGGTATAAAAAACTAAACAAATTTGGGTGGCAAAAAAAGGAAGACACATGAAAGGACAATAGTCACTAGTGTTAGAATTGTACAAAGCTAAGTACACAAAGAAAGAACGGGTTAGAAGGAGGTACCTTCTAGCGCTGGTGCGACGGAGTAGACTCGTACAACCCCTTGACCCTATTAAAGGAAATAGTGCCCTCAGACACCAGGACTCTGTAACCCTCCCTAAACCTGTGAGGCAAGTAGTCCCGAGTGATGCACAAATGCATAACTGCCTGAAGAATATGAGAGTGGAGAGAAACCTATTAGGGAAAAGTACAAAAACATACTACAAGGGTTTTATAGGGTTTTGACAAAATGCAATGATATGAAGTGCTTGCCAATGAAAACTATAGGAACTAGGAAGATAAATAGAAAATATGAAATGTACCTGCGAGTAGTAGGGGTGATTGGGCAACTCATAAGAATTGTGAGAGCCTTCTAAGAAGGACCCCGAAAGAAAAATCATAGGAAATAATATGATATCCTCAAGAAATGCACCGGAGGAAGGATTTACCTAATCTAAGATAGAGGATGCGTCAAACACAAATGAGGAGATAGTTCAATAGGGAGATGGCATAAGAATGTGTATGGCGGTTGGCAAGAATGCTGATTTGCATCATGATTATATAAAAACTAGATGAAGTGGAAAGAACATAGTGGGTTATGTGAGGGAATCCTCCACCAACATGAATACAAGTTTTGATAATAAAACTTCTAAAAAGAAGGGGAAAAGTTGCAACATTGGGATTTTTGAAATTTGGATTTAAGTCCACTTAGATAGGAAATCGAGATCGAACCAAGAATTAAATCCTGAACTAGAAATGAAACCCTATAATGAGTCTCGGAGTCAAACAAATTGGAAATCATGGTTTGAAACAAGAATGTGAACTTGAGCCAGGAATGAATATTCAATGGAGTTAGAGATCGATTTTCTGAGCAACTGAGATTTGGGAAAAATTTTGTTTTCGATCGACCAAGATGAGAATTTTGGGTTAAATTACCGAGTAGACCCAAAGAGGAAAAAATATAATTTTGTAAAATTGGAATTTAAAATAAATAAAATAAGAAGGAAAAAAGGGCACCGAGTTGGGTCGTCAAATCCAGCCTAACTCCCATGCTTGCAACGTGCTCCTTCTCTCAATAAAAAATATACATCATCCAGGGAATTCAATTAAATTAACCCAAAATTGAGCCAAATGTCACACACAAAGCCTATGATGGACCTTATAACCTCCATAGTGGTCTAGCTATGAAATTAATTAACCTATCTATGTCCCATCAGATCGAATTTTACTCCCACAGTTGGAAAACCCATTCCTAGATACACTCTCGACTCTTGATTGGTCGAACTCAAAATTATGCCTCACCCAACCACCAAATGAAGTGATCTTGGTGTCAAATGATGCTAAGGACTACTTTCGAGTTATGTGTCTAGGTCCTGACCTATTAGTGGCTAAAAAATGCCGTGTGAGGGCTATTTTGGCCTAATCCTATTCGAGATGGAAAGTTGCCATCGCACTGCCACCCTTACGGTGTCAAATGCGGCCACCTCTAACCACTTCTACTTCCTACATACCTTGGCTGACCTCAAAAAAGGGGACTTTCAACTGCTATGAGTCGATAACCTCCGTCTGGTCAATTTTGGAACTTCTAACAACAACTGTTCAAAGCCAAAATTCACCCAGCTTCGATGAACTCTTGTCCGACCACCACCATAGAATGAGTTTCTAATGTCTTAGGTTCAAAACACCTACCCTCTAACCATTGGTGATGCCCACTTGGGTGAGTGTTTTCGACAAATCCTCGGTAACTCTCTTTTGGACAATTTTGGTAAATGGCCAAATTTTTTCAAATTCGGTTAGAGTAATACTCCCCACTCCACCTACGAGCCAATAGGAGTATAATGAAAGTATTTGGATGAGATTGGTGAAATTGGAATTTGGTTTGGTTGATTTTCAAAATTTGGAGACTAAAGTGCAAACTTTGAAAAGTTTGGTGACCTCTTTGTAAAAAAATGAGAAACTTGTGGAAAAAGTCTCCAAGGGTAGCCTAAGGGGTTAGGAGGTGATTTTGTGACAAATGTGGACTAGGAATACTTACAAAAAAACTTGAGATGTGGAACTTCTCTGGCGAATAAAAATGGAGTGAAATCCCGATTGAACATGTATCATGTTTTGAGCATAGGATTTCATTGAATGAATGGACATGGGTTCCTGGTGAGGGGCATTGAGGAGAATCGAAAGAAAGAGTGGGAGGATGAGTACCTTTGGACACCTTCGCTATGGGAGTTGTCATCACCTGCCCACCATCATGTCTCTTGGGAGACTTTGGGCAGACGAAGACTCCGGTTTGGTTGTCAAAAGCGGAGGATGGTGAATTTGAGTGATCTCAAGAGAATATGTAGTGTCATGCCCCGACCCAGTTTTATCGGAGTCCATGATCAACCCGCCACCTTTTACTGCTTCATTCGAATATACCTACCCGAATGAGATAGGGAAGGTGAAGGTGTGTTTACGTTCAAACCCTTACTTTAAGTTGGGGGTAGGAAGGATACCTTGAGGGCCCAAGCGCGCTCAGTAACTTTCGGTTTGGGTGTTATCCTGAAAAAGGGGTGAGAGAGGGAGGTGAGTAAAATACTTAGGGAGAAAAACTACTATAACATTCCACTTGAATTCATCTTTTTTATTCTTTAAATTATTATTTTTTGTGATTTTATACATTCCACATGATCAACAACCACCCTCTTATCATAGGAGGGATCACACAATCGTAGAACAGTCCTTGACGTGCCACTTGTGGATCGTAGTGTCTTTATCATCTATAATGATGGAGGGATAATGCCTCTACCTGAAGTTTGAGTGGACATCAATAGTCTAACACATCAAACCTCCAATACTTCACTGTGTCCACTCAATGGGACGAGACCTCATCTCCCCTACTGCCTTAGTCTCAGTGCACAGGATGATACTTGGCTTCATGACCAATTGAATGAAAAAATCGTCCTTATGCTCCCTAGGTTGTCCAGTAGTCCTTGGGTTCCATCACTACCTCATGCCAGGTGTTCTAATGGACTGAACATCGTAGTGCATGCACAATCAACAATCTTTTTGGATTATAGCCTTTATCTTTGGCCCTCTAGCACAACGGTCTGTCGGCTTGGCTTCAACCCACGCATACTAGCCTAACAGGTTCGACAACCTAGCTTCGGTAGAGCAGTGGTTCGGCCCAACAAGCTTGACAACTTATCTTTGCTCGATGGGTATCACGCAAGGTTCCCATTATTCTGGTCTTTTAACATTATTTATCACATGTCTGTTCTAGACGGGTCCATGCCCGTATCCATCGGCTTTGGGCCCATTGGAATTTCAAGCCTAAGCGTGGAATTAGCTCCAAAATGTTTTAAGTAGAGTCACCCAGTAAGGGGATACTAATTCCAAGAAAATAGTTTACAAAGATGAATCATTATTCCAAACGGAATGGATGTTATAGCGGTTCCCACTCATCTAGTGATCTCGGCGGGGTCACGTAGGCGGAGTTTCCCTCCTTGGTGCGCTTTAGGGAATCGATGCTCGAGTAATCCGTTCCTGCAGGGTAGAAGTGTTTGTATTAGGAAGAGGTCACACCCTCTCTTATATCTGCACCTAAGGCCCCATACTGTTCTTAAATTGCACATGGGTCTCTGATTTCTTTTTAATCTCTATCAGGCCCCTTGGGTTCCCAATTTTTCTTTTTGGGTACTTAACTCTTTCAATTTCACCAATTGGCCCTTAATTCACCAAATTTTCCCTTTAGTCCTAAATTTCCTATGAATTGCAATTTGGTCCCCAACTTTTCGAAATATCCAATTTGCCTCCAAATTTGTCCAAATTGCCCGATTGACCCTAAATTGGGATGAATTTCATGAAAATACCCTCAATTTCATGAAATTGTCATTCAGTCCTCCAATTTTTGAAAATTGGACAAAAGTCCCCCCAAATCCCCAAATCACCTTTCATCTTCTTCCCCAATTCAAGCATGTGGAACTTCGAATCTTACCTCGTCCAATTGGCAGCCTATAAGTCCTTAATTTCTTCGATTCTTGCTTCTATTCGCCTCCTCCATCTCCCCTCGATCATCCTACCCTTTGAATTTATGAATTTGGTTGAGTTTTTTGCCTTGTCGGAGCTTCGCTGGAAAGTTCATAGTAGTGAGAGAAAGCTTGTGTTTTTACCAACGGAGGGGCGGTGGCCGGAGCTTGAGGTGGGGGCAACTAGAGCTAGTTGAGGGGGAACTAGCACAACTAAATCCTACTACAATTCACTGCTGCCCTGCAGGAATTTGAAGAGAGAAGTTTTAGGTGGTGTAGCTCTGAATTTTGGAAATTTTGATGAAGGAAAGTGGATTTGAGCTTATCGGGGCCAATAGGGGTCTTGTGGAGGGTCTTAGGTGGTAAGAGCTGGCCAATGTGGGTGGCGGAAAGGTTGAGAGGGTCGAGGTTGTGTCGGGTAGGAGCTTGCTGCTTCGAGCTCTGGAGCAGCTTCACTATGCAATCCCTTGCGTACTTCTCTAGGCATCCTCCGATCATTCTTGGAAGTTCTGGAGCAAGAGCACTCTTCCCCGATTTAAATGCCACCCTTTAGAACTCCTTTGGTGGAGATTTCATCCGTCATCAGAGCTCTGGTTTGTAGCTTGTCGAAAAACGTACACTTCTTCTTCTTCGCTCGATTGTGGGATGCTGAGAATGAATGAGGAGGTGCTCTTTATATAGGGAGCTCGACAACTATTTAAGCTACCTGTCGACGTAAGACTCAGCCTTTGACTCGGCCACTAGTGACCTGACTGGAGAGTTTCTCTGGTCACCGGACACTCCAGCTTTTCTAGCGACTCTCTATCTCTTCCCTCTTCTATGTCAGCGTCTGAAGGTTGAAGAAGATGATGTGGCAGTAGTGCCACGTGGCGCGTAGTGATTGGTTAGTTTTTCTAACGTGCAGTGCTAGCTCGGTCGCCGCATTAGCTGTCATGCCCCGACTCGGTTTGGTCGGATCCCCGTGATCAACCCGCTACTCTCCTGGTTTATTAAAGGGTTTCCCCTTATCGTAAACCGTAAAGAGTAAGGCGTCCCTTAACTTGCACCTTTTTCCTAGAATAGCATAATCAAAACTGTATGAAATTTAAAACTTTACATACCTGTCTTACAGGCATCTTAGTTGACGGTCTTTAAGGGGAGGCTTTTTGGGATTTCCTGAAAGGGATATAAGGAAGGGGGTGAGTACGACTACTCAGTGAATGGATTTTTAAAAGCTTGACTTTTAAGAAAAATATTTATATGGAGTGTGCCAGACTCCTTTGTTTTAAAAAATCCCATCATTTAAAAATTTGGAATTTTCCATTATATCTTAGTTACCACGGTGTGTCATCACCCAACACACATGCTTCATCATGAAGGTTACACTCATTCGTAAGTCAGTATCACTACTGAACCCGCTAGTGGCTTCAGAGCGACTTTTCCTGCCACCCGGATAGAAGTATAACCACTTCTACCCTGGGAATGAGTGGATGTACGTGACATCCTACCCACAATCCCGAAATCACTTCTTCATGTCCGTATGAGGACAGAGACCTCATCCTGTCCCCACCCCGGTCTCATGCGCTTCGTGCTACTCCAGATTTCGCACAGACACCTGGAACGACGAACTGCCCTTATAGTCACCAGGTCATCCAGTGCCCTTAGGACGCATCACTACCCCTCGTGGGCGTCTTGATGATCCCGTACTCACAGTGCATGCACAAACAATATTTTCTTATATTTCCATGTAATCTGTGGTGCCACTAGTCCAACGACCCCGACTCTCAACTCAACCCGCAGCTGTTTGTCTTGACTAGTCCGTCGACCTGTCATGTCGTGTCGCACTACCGCTAGTTGACTGAGCATGTCGGTCCTATCTTGGTACCATGGCCAAACAATTCACTTATTAAGTTTTATGGCACATATATCATGTTCATTTACGAGCTCCTGCTCGTGCCAACTGGCCTTGAGCCCACTGTACGAGATTTTCAAAATCGGGCATTTAGCCCCTAAGTTCCAAAATCGAGGCCCCCGGCCTATTAGAGCTATTCGAGCTCCCGTCGAGAAGGTCTCCCAAATTGTTTAAGCATTGGCACATAGTCAGGGGAGAGCACTTCCGACAAAAATAGGTTTTTACTGTCCATCATACCGACCGGTATAAGGACATCTCCGTTCATATCCGATGAATGAGTTTTCAACTTCCTTTGAGGAAGTCTCATCATACCAACCGGGTATGATCTACTTACAACTCGTAAGTAGTTTTTCTTCACATAACTTTCTCTAAGTAGTGATGATTAAAATATCACTAAATAGTGGGTTTTTATATCGAGGCACTTATCATCCCCAACCGGGTATGATGTTAGTAAACCCACTCACCCGTTAATGCCGTGAATTCCACTAGACTGGTTCTTTGTATTCACGCGAGCTTGTCCTTGCTGGCGTTCCCGGTATTTAACATTCCGGTGAAGGCACGACAGTCCGAGCTTTCGATCTGGGCAGATAGGTCTCGTCCTGAGGTTCATCCTTTCGGTCCTAATTCGGTCGTGGAAAGGCCGAGGAAGTGTTGGGAGGGCTTGGTTTGGCTTGAGGAGGGCTTGAAATGGCCGATTTCAGCTTGACCGAAATAGGGCAGCTTCGGTCTGCCGGAGTTACTTCACTATTCCATCATGTCGGTGCTTCTCCAACGATTCTTGAATTGACTAGAGTTTTCTATCAGATAGCTGTCTTCTCCCCAATTCTAAAGAGCCCGACCTTTGTTCAAGTCAAAGCTCTGGTTCGAGCTTTACCGGGAAATGGAGTAGTAGTGAGAGAGAGAGAAGTGTTCAGGTGTGAGGAGAATGAAATGGGGATGACCTCTTTATATAGTCGTAAAACCCGTGTATTAAATGGGCGAGATTTATTACTAGTATTAATATTACCATAAATTATTGGTATTAATTCCAATAATTTAATTTCGATATTAATTTTAATAATTTAATTTCGGTATTTAATTATTTATATTAATTCCAATAATTTAATTTAGGTATTAAATTATTGGTATTAATTCCAATAATTAAATATATATTAATTTATGGCTATTTATGATAAGACCGAAATTTCGGGTTACAAAAAAATCATACTTCCTAGGAGGTCACCCACGCTTAACTTTGAAGTTCTTATGGAATCTAGTTCACCTGAACCAATTTGATTTTTATTTTCTAGTTTGTCTTAAGTTTCTTTTCCAATGTTTAATTAATCCTTTGGATCACCAAAAAGTTGTAAATTTCGATATTGCTTATTCCCAAATGTAAACCGGTTTGGTTTTCTTATTCAGTTTGGCCGGTTCTTTTCCCGATTTTCCTTAACTCAAATGTGCGGGGTTTACATTAGCCATTTACCATTGATCAGACACATGACAACCTTTCATTCGCTGCTTGTGTTTGCATGGTGTGCTGATGGGGCGCCAACTATCCGTTGACCGGACACGTGGCAACCTCCCATTGGCTGCCTGTGTGTGCGTGGCAGTTGGCGGGGTGCAAGCTGGCATTGATCGTTGACAATTGATCATTGTTTGTTGTCTTCTAATGGATCCGTTGATTGGTTCAATTAGAGCATTGACAGGTCCGATCCCACTAGTTTTGCTATCCAAAATTTGAAAATGGGCCGGTTTGACCATTTTTTGAAATTTAAAAATTTATAAATTTATCTAAATTCATTTTCTATCTAATGGTGGTCTTAATTTCCCAATTTGACATTTTTAAGCCACCAAAAAAAATAAATTTGTGAACTAGTTCACTATGGTTCATGCCTGTTCGGGTTTGGTTCACCCCGAATTGGTTTGGTTTTATCCTCAATTCCACTTCTAGGTTCTTACTTGTAATTTTTGTGAAATTTGGTCACTTGGGATTTTACAATTTTCCATGTTAACCATTTTTCATTCATTAAATTGCTCGTTTCTTCATGTATAACCTATATCTCTTCTTTTGCCAGTTTTCTATGGTTCCAAGAGACGAGTTTTAAAACTCTCCCCTCCTTTTAGGAGTTTTGTCCTCAAAACTCTATTGCCTAACTTTCTCTCTAAAGAGATCCTTATGCAGCTCCCTTAGGGTATAAGTTGATATTTTATCGACTTGAGTCACTCTCTTTGTCTCACTTCCTCCACTCTCCAAGATTTGGTCATTTTGACTCGTCCCCTTTTTCCTGACATTCTCGTAGCCTCATCGGATCGATACTTCTGGTAGCTTGGGGTCGGACTTTAGTTTCATGGGTGTTGTCTAGTTTTGAGGTTCCAATACCTCCCATCGCACCTGGGTTCATTTACTCATTTGTTGATTTGGCACCTTGTTCAGTCGGCTATTACGTTTGCCTTTCTCAGCGTTACTTCCTTGTTCTTGGTTCTCTAGCCCCTCCCTTGTTACTCGAGTTCTTTCCTTGTTGGCAATTGACTTAGTTATCTCTAGCAGTGCGACTCCTACGCCTGTGGTTCTGTCCTAGGCCTCGGGCCTAGCTTGCATTGTGGTTGAAATTGCGTCCTTTCGTTCTAGTCCCTAGAGTGTACTCTCTCTTATTCTCATCCTTTGCATTACCTAGGTCATTTCATTGCTTGACTCTTTTACTCGTTGGGTCCTGATTCCATATGTCCTGCCCATGCTTTGATGTCCCCGAGGGTATAGATGCCCAACTCTTTATTTGAGTTTGGGGTTTTCCCAAGTTTATTCGTTCTATTCCATTTTCCCTTATTGTTCCTGCCCGTCCCTAAATGTTGGGTCTCCGGGCCCGAGTGGATCCCACCGACTCACCGGTCTTCCTGCTTCCATCCATTTGTGTATTTGCTGGCATTCTCTGGCTAGCAAGAGGTCCCTTTGGTCCCTCTCTTCTCTCTTGGCCTATGGGTCATTACACTTGCCGATGTGCAATGGTTGTACTCCTTTGGAGTTATCTCTTTCTCATCGAAGTCATCCTTGAGGGACTTCTCCCTCTTGCGAAGTCTGTGGCCCACATGGAACTGGTTTTCCAGAGGTTTCCCATACTTGTTCTGGGATGTGGTCTTAGGTTCCGCCCTCGAGGACCTGGGGTCATTCCTTGTTGGTCCTCGGTTGCTTTGTCTGAATAGTTGCTTTGTTTCAACTCGTCCTACTACCCACTCCTCCCTTAGGGTTGGCGGTTCTATGTGTTGATCCTTCCTTCTTGGGTTTATGTTCCTCTTCGTGTGTTGGGTTCATGCCTCTCCCTTGCCTATCATCTTGCAATTGGTTCATCCTTCCAATTCAGCGTCCTTCTCGAATTTTGAGTCTCTCGATATAACTTCCTTACGTAATTGTCCCGCTTGACTTTAGAATTTCCATGCTCGCCAGCTCCTTCCTTTTGCCTTTCCTTGGTACTCGACTTTTCCATCTCAACCAACATTTCATTTGTGAGCTTATCATTCCTTCTATTCGGTTGGTTCCATTTGCTCTCAATTGGGATACACATGTCTTTTCGGGGCTTCCTTCCTTTGTTGAATTCTTTCCCTTTCTCCGGACATTCCTTTGACATTTGCTCTAGGGGATTTCTACTCTTGATGTCTTCTTCTCCTATTTACCTTTACTCCTCAGGTCTTGCAGGACATCTTTTATACTCTATCCGCATCCTCATTCATACCCAATACCTGTCTATTTCCTTAGGGAGCATACAAATCTTCCTTGTTTCAAGATTTCTTAATCATTATCTGACAAGCATGCCTATTTCTTTCTTGGCTTGAGTTTGGTTGTTAATTTGGCCTTTTGGTCCCTTTAAGGATTTCTTTCATCCTTCTCTTTCAAAGTATTTGACCTTTCCGCCTCTCCTCCTTGTCAGAACTTACATCATGGTTCTTCCACATATTAGCTGGTTAACTTCCCCGCCTCCACCAGTCCCTTGGTTTAGGTCTTCTTAGGGCAGTTGTCTTCTCGAGTACTCCTGTCCTTAACGTCATCTCACTGACCTTTTTAGGGTGTAGTCCTTTCTACTTCCCGATCTTCCTTAAGTATCTTGGTCAGACACTTCGATTTTTGACTTTTCTAGTTTTTCCAAAAGAGGTAGTACTTTAAAATTTTATCACTTTTCCAAAGTAGGTTAGTCTTGGCCTCTGATACTTCCTTCCTTCAAGTTGTTTCTAATGAGGGGTTGGCTCCTTGCACATCCGCCAACCAATGATTCCTTTTCATAGGATATTCCTTCTCTTCTTCACTCTCACTGTGTCATTCCCTAGAGTTCCAGGGGACGTTTTTCTGTGTTTGCCCCTTATAAGAGGGTTCTAAGTATGCTTCTCATGTAACTTATCCCTATTCATGAGGTATACTTCTCCGTTTGACCTTCTTAAGAAGTTTTTGTATTCACCTCATCTTTTCTTGACCTCCTTTTGAATCGTTTATGTAACCCGCTCGATGGTATCGGTCTCCAATCCTTCATGTCCTTCGTGACCTTTGAGGAGGTATTGCCCTGAATCTATGAGGTGTGGAACACCCCTTCTTTCCTTACACCTATAATAGTTCAACTTGGTACTTGTCCTTTAGTAGGGTTGGGCATCTATTCAGGTAATGTCCCATCGTTATTCCTTTACATGGATTGTTGTGGTTCTTCCTTTCCTTCGAGTGGGGCTTTTTCCAAGGTTACTATTGGTTTGGTGCTTTACCATTCTTGAGTCTGATCACTTTGATAGTTTTCTAGCAGAATCACCTTTGCTAAGGGTAATGGTAAGAGTCCTCCTAGGTTTCCTGATTCATCTTCCATCACTAGTATGCGACTCTTCCTTAATTTCTAGGATACTGTGGGTTTGTTTTATTTTCCTTAGGCCATATTCCTAGTAAGATCACATCCTTAGAAGATAGAGTTTTGGGGAATTTGAATCTTTTATTAACATGGGAATACAAATGGTTGGGCTCTCAACCCTATCACAAAAAATGATCACAAATTAACTAGGGAGCTATGAGATTCTTGATAAGCATCCTCCTTTATACTTAGGGTTGTGCCATGAATAGGTCCTAGCACTATTCTCCAGGATGCTTCCCCATTTGGTCTTTCGACATTTCTGCAGGTGTTAGGCATTTGGAAAGCTTCTAGGGTTGTCTCCCTACGAAGGTAGGGTTTTGAGTAGAGCCCTTCCAAGTTTTCTTGGTTCCTCTCTAGGGAGCCATCTGAAAAATTTAGGATAAATCCTATTAGTTACTATATTTTCTAGTCTTGATTATGTATTTGAGGAAACAGGCTCTGATACCACTCTAGTTGTCATGCCCCGACCTGGTTTGGTCAGATCCCCATGAACAACCCGCCACTCTCCCAGTTTATTAAAGGGTTTCCCCTTATTATAATCCGTAAAGAGTAAGGCGTCCTTCAAACCTGCACCATTTCCTGATATATCATAATAAAAAACTGCATGAAATTTTAAACTCTACATACCTGTCTTATAGGCATCTTAGTTGATGATCTTTCAGGGTAGGCTTTCCGGGATTTCCTAAAAGGGATATAAGGGAGGGGTGAGTACGACTACTCAGTGAATGGGTTTTCAAAGGTATACTTTTAACTTTTAAGAAAAACATTTATATGGAGTGTGCCAGACTCCTTTCTTTCCAAAAATCCCTTCATTTAAAAATTTGGGTTTTTCCCTTATTTCTTAGTTATCGGTGTGTCATCACCCAACACACATCCTTCATCATGAAGGTTACACACATTTGCAAGTCAGTATCACTACTGAACCCGCTAGTGGCTTCGGAGCGACTTTTCCTGCCACCCGGATAGAAGTACGACCACTTCTACCCTAGGAATGAGTGGATGTACGCGACATCCGACCCACAATCCTGAAATCGCTTCTTCGTGTCCATATGAGGATAGAGACCTCATCCTGTCCCCACCCCGGTCTCATGCGCTTTGTGCTACTCCAAATTTTGCACAAACACTTGGAACGACAATCTGCCCTTATACTCACCGGATTGTCCAGGGCCCTTAGGACACATCACTACCTCTCATGGGCGTCTTGATGATCCCGTACTCATGGTGCATGCACAAATAATGTTTTCTCATATTGCCATGTAATATATGGTGCCATTGGTCCAACTGCCCCGACTCTCAACTCAACCCGAAGTTATTTGTCTTGACTAGTCCGTCGACCTGTCATGTCGCACTGCCGCTAGTTGACTGAGCATGTCGGTCCTATCTTGGTACCATAGCCAAACAATTCACTTATTAAGTTTTATGGCACATATATCATGTTCATTTACGAGCTCCTGCTCGTGCCAACTGGCTTTGGGCCCACTGTATGAGATTTTCAAAATCGGGCATTTAGCTCCCAAGTTCCAAAACCGAGGCTCCCTACCTATTAGAGCTATTCGAGCTCTCGTTGAGAAGGTCTCCCAAATTGTTTAAGCATTGGCACATAGTCAGGGGAGAGCACTTTCGACAAAAATAGGTTTTTATTGTCCATCATACCGACCGGTATAAGGACATCTCCATTCATAACCGATGAACGGGTATTTAACTTCCTTCGAGGAAGTCTCATCATACCAACTGTGTATGATCTACTTACAACCCGTAAGTAGTTTTTCCGCATAACTTTCACATCACTTTCTCTAAGTAGTGATGATTAAAATACCACTAAACAGTGGGTTTTTATACCGAGGCACTTATCATCCCCAACCGTTTATGATATATAATCCCACTCACAAGCGGTAATTGGTTTTTAAATTTTAAGTTATACTCATCATCCCATCTGGGTATGATGTTAGTAAACCCACTCACCCGTTAAAGTAGTGAATTCCACTTGACCGGTTCTTTATATTCATGCGAGCTCATCCATGCCGGCGTTCCCGGTATTTTGTGTTTCTACACGATAAGAACATCCTTGTTCATTATTACTCGGCATAACAACCTTTATTCATTTCCAATGAATGAGAAAACCTAAACTTTTAGTTATTTGCAATTAGGTCCCTAAAGTTATTTATCTTTAACTTTAAGTCCCAAATCTTAGTTTTTCCTCAAATTGAGTCCCATAATTTTTAAAATTTATCTTGGGATTTCAATTTATTCAATTTCACCAAAAAGGGGTTTAATTTCCCAAATTTCCATTTTGGTCCCTAATTTTTCCAAAATTACCATTTTACCCTTCCTTTACAAAAATGGTAAGTTTTGCCCCATTCCAAAATTCTTCAATTGATCCTCCAACATTATTTTCATGCCCAATTGACCCTCAATTTCATAAAATTGTATTTTGGCCATTTGAATTTAAAAAATCCCCAATTTTTCCCCAATTTCAACTCTTCAACACTACCGAATTTGATTTCATCAAATTGACCGATCAAACACTTCTAATTGTTGAAATTGGAGTTGAAATTGAGTTCCTGCATATTCATACGATTCTAAGAAACTTTGAATCGTAGATTTTAACGCCAAAATGAGCTCAAATGGAGCTTCACCGGAAAAGACACTATAGAGAGAGAAAGCTTCGATTTCTCACTAGTGAAGGACGACAATCTGAGCTTTCGATCTAGGCAGATAGCTCTCATGTTGAAGTTTATCCTAGAATCAAGAATCACATCAATTGATGCCGAATTGAGTTAGAATTTCATTATTGAAATTCTATCGGTTCTCTCTCTAGCACCGACCGAAAATTGCAGAGGGGAGTCAAATTGGTTTACCTTTCAGTTGTAATTCGGCCGTGGGAGGGCTGAGGAAGTGTTGGGAAGGCTTGGTTTGGCCTGAGGAGGGCTTGAAATGGCTGATTTCTGCTTGGTCGAAATAGGGCAGCTTTGGTCCGCTGGACCTGCTTCACTATTCCATCATGCCGGCACTTCTCCAATGATTCTCGGATTGACTGGAGTTTGCTACCAGATAGCTGTCTTCTCCCCGGTTCTAAAGAGCCCGACCTTTGTTCAAGTCGAAGCTTTAGTTTGAGTTTCACCGGGAAATGGAGCAGTAGAGAGAGAGAGAAGTGTTCGGGTGTGAGGAGAATGAATGGGAATGACTGTAAAACCGTTTATTAAATGGGAGAGATTTATTACTAGTATTAATATTGCCATAAATTATTGGTATTAATTCCAATAATTTAATTTGGGTATTAAATTATTTGTATTAATTCCAATAATTTAATATATATTAATTTATGGCTATTTATGATAAGCATACTTCCCAGGAGGTCACCCATCCTCACACTACTCTCGAGCAAGCATGCTTAACTTCAAAGTTCTTATGTAATCTTATTCACCTAAACCAATTTGGTTTTTGTTTTAAGTTTTTTTTCCAAGATTTAATGAACTATTTGGAGTAACTGAAAGTTGTAAATTTCCAAATCGCTTGTTCCCATATGATCGGTTTTGTAAACTGGCTTGGTTTTCTTACTCGGTTTGACCAATTCTTTTCCCAGTTTTCCTTAACTCAAAAGTGTGGGGTTTACACATGACCACTTATACCCTAGGAATGAGTGGATGTACACGACATCCGACCCTCAATCCCAAAATTGCTTCTTCGTGTCCATGCGAGGATAGAGACCTCATCCTGTCCCCACCCCGGTCTCATGCGATTGGTGCTACTCCAAATTTCGCACAGACACCTGGAATGACGATTTGCTCTTTTACTCCCCGGGTCGTCTAGGGTCCTGGACACATCACTACCCCTCATGGGCGTCTTGATGATCCCGTACTCATAATGCATGCACAAACAAAGTTTTCTTAAATTTCCATGTAATATGTGGTGCCATTTCTCCCAACGGTCTCGACCTTCAGCTCAACCTGTAGCTGTTTGTCTTGACTGGTCTGGAGACCGGTCATGTCGCAATGCTACTAGTTGACTGAGTATGTCGGACCTGCTTTGGTACCATGACCAAACAATTCGCTTA
This sequence comes from Trapa bicornis, assembly GCA_030064425.1. Classification (NCBI taxonomy): domain Eukaryota; kingdom Viridiplantae; phylum Streptophyta; class Magnoliopsida; order Myrtales; family Lythraceae; genus Trapa; species Trapa bicornis. The sequence continues at coordinate 6,468,914 of CM057761.1, read as the reverse complement.
TTAAGTTTTATGGCACATATATCATCTTCGATTACGAGCTCCTACTCGTGTCCATTGGCCTATGATCCATTGTTTGAGCTTTTCAAAAACAGGGCATATTAGCCCGCAAGTTCCAAAACCAAGGCCCCCGACCTATAAGAGCTATTCGAGCTCCCATCAAGAAGGTCTCCCAAATAGTTTAAGTATTGGCACACAGTCACGGGATAACACTTCTGACAAAATAGGTTTTCACTGTCCATTATACCAACCGGTGTAAGGATATCTCCGTTCATAACCGATGAACGAGTTTTCAACTTTCTTCGAGGAATTCTCATCATACCAACTGAGTATGATCTACTTACAACTGTTAAGTAGTTTTTTCGCATAATTTTCACATCTCTTTCTCTAGGTGGTGATGATTAAAATACCACTATACAGTGGGTCTTTATACCGAGGCACTTATCATTCCCAACTGGGTATGATGTATAATCTCACTCACAACCGGTAAGTGGTTTTTAACTTTAAGTTGTGCTCATCATCCCAACCGGGTATGACGTTATTAAACCCACTCACTCGATAGTGCAGTGAAATTCCACTTAGTCGAGTTCCGTACTTAACAAGCTAGACCTCAACTAGCATTCCTGATGTCATGTTCTTCTACACGAAATGAACATAATTTGTTCATTATTCTTCGGCCTAATAGCCCTCATTCGTTCCAAATGAATGAGAAAACCCAACTTTACATATATTTGCAATTAGGTCCCTAAAGTTATTTTTCTTTAACTTTAAGTCCCTATTGCCGAGTTTTTCCTAAATTTGAGTCCCGAAACTTTTAAAATTTATCTTAGGACCTCAAATTATTTAATTTCGCACAAAGGGTTTTAATTCCCCAAATCTCCAATTTGGTTCGCCAACTTTTCCAAAATTACCATTTTGCCCCAAATTACCAACTTTTCCTTAACTCAAAAGTGCCCTGCTGCCCTTCTCGGTCCATGTTTTTATTCTTAACATTCCTTCGGGGTTGCCTTAGTCTTTCTTAATGTGGCTCTCCTTTGGGTCATTGGTTACCTCTTAGGGTTCTTGCTGACTTGCCTATGGCATCTAGTCCATAAGATTTCCTACTCTGCCCTATGGGCTGGCCATGGTTTGCCCCGACTTTCCTTTGTCCTTTAAGGCACTTCTCGGGCCTCTTGTCATCCTAGCCCTGTCTTGTGGGGTATAGGTGTTGGAAGGGGACGACCAACCATTCCAAGGTGAGTTTCGATTTTACTTCTTTAGGGTTCCTTGGTATTCAAGGGGCCTCTGTAGTTCAATTATTTTGAGGGTTAATTAAGAAAGTTGGGGTCCTATTGAGAGGAATTGTTTTTTATTCGTTGGACCGGAAAACCTCGGTCAGGGTTTATTACAATCGACATCCTTAGAGTTTACTACCCCCTTTTCTATCTCTACTAGTTAATTGACCTAGAGTTATACCTATGCGGGTTGCGAGACTTCGCATCTGGTGTTTGGAGGCGTCTTCTCCTTCTGGTGGGCATTCACCCTCATGGTACCTTCCGCAGCGGGGGCACGATTCATGCTGGGCTCTTCAAATTCCACGGATGCGGATAGACTAGGGGCTCTTCTGGCCTGCACGGGGGGTGCTATATCTATTCCATACCGACGTAAGACAACAACATCATGAACGTGTTGGGTGGGGTCTACGGTACACGCACTACTGTGGATTGGGGGGAGGGGGGGGGAGTCAGTGGAAAACCCTCACGTAGTTGGCATATGCTTCCCAAAAATTCCTTTTAGCTTCTGCTTGAATCTAGGCTAGGTGTGGCTCCCTAGGTGGGGACACTTCATCTTCCACCGAGTAGGGATGGATCCTATCTTGGGGTGCATCCTAGGGGATGGGCTCCTCTAGCGCCTTTACTTGTTGCTCCATAGCGTGTATCCACGAAATTTATTCATCGAGGGCGTTCCCGTTCATGTTTTCTGCAAGATTGTCGAGAATCAGGGATTATGATGGGTTGGGGAAAAACTAATAAGGAAAGTTATGCTCTCATACCATCAAGTTGTCACGCCCCGATCCGATTTGATCGAAGTCCGTGATCAACCCACCACCTTTTCTTGCATCATTCGGGTATACCTACCTGAATGAGATAGGGAAGGTGAATGTGTGTTTACGTTCAAACCCTTACTTTAAGTTGGGGGTAGGAAGCATACCTTGAGGGCCCGAGCGCATCTGGGAAAATTCCGTCTCGGTGTTATCCTGAAAAAGGGGTGAGAGATGGGGGTGAGTAAAATACTCAGTGAGGGAAACCACTATAACATTTCACTTGAATTCATCTTTTCTATTCTTTAAATTATTTCTTTGTTATTTTATACATTCCATATGATCAACAACCGCCCTCCTATCATAGGAGAGATCATAAAATTGCAGAACGGTCCTTGACTATGCCACTTGTGGATCGTAGCGCCTTTACCGTTCACCCTGATAGAGGGATACTGTCTCTACACAGAGTTGAGTGGACATCATTAGTCTGACACATCAAACCCCCAATGCTTCACCGTGTCCGCTCAATGAGACAAGACCTCATTTCCCCTACTAACTCGGTCTCTATGCGTAGTAAGCTACTTGGCTTCATGACCTATTGAACGACGAAACCACCCTTATGCTCCCTAGGTCGTCCAGCAGTCCTTGAGTTCCATCACTCAACAATCTTTTTGGATTTAGCCTTTATCTTTGGCCCTCTAGCACAATGGTGTGTCGGCTTGGCTTCGGTCCACGCGTATCGGCCCAACAGGTTTGATGACCTGGCTTCAACAGAGCAGCAGTTCGGCCCAATAAGCTCGACAATTCAGCTTGGCTCAATGGGTATCACGCAAAGTTCCCATTATTTAGGTCTTTTAGCATCATATATCACATGTTTGTTCTGGACGGGTCCTCACCCGTATCCATCGGCCTTGGGCCCATTGGCATCTCGAGCCTAAGCCTGGAATTAGCTCCCAAGCAGAGTCACTTAGTCAGGGGATACTAATTTCAATAAAATAGTTTTCAAAGTTGAATAGTCATTTCAACCGAAATGGATGTTGTAGCGGTTCCCACTCACCCGGTGAACTCGGTGGGCTCACGCCGGCGGAGTCTCCCTCCTTGGTGCACTATAAGGGGTCGGTGCTCGAGTAATCCATTTCTGTAGGGTACGAGTGTTTGTATTAGGAATAGGTCATACCCTCTCTTATATCTACACCTAGGGCCCTATACTTTGCTTAAATTGCACATGGGTCCCTAATTTATCTTTAATCTCTATTAGGCCCTTAGGTTCCCAATTATTCTTTTTGGGTCCTTAACTCTGTAAATTTCACCAATTGGCCCTAAATTCACCAAATTTGCCCTTTAGTCCTAAATTTCCCAAGAATTTCAATTTGGTTCCCAACTTTTTGAAATTTCTAGTTTGCCCCCAAATTTTCCAAAATTAGCAATTGACCTTCAATTGTAATGAATTTCATGAAAAAGACCCTTAATTTCGTGGAATTGTCATTCAGTACTCCAATTTTAAAAAATTGCACAAAAGTCCCCCCAAATCCCCAAATTGCCCTTCATCATCTTCACCAATTAAAGCATGTGGAACTTTGAATGTTACCTCATCTAATTGGTGGCCTATAAGTTCTTAATTTGTTCAATTCTTGCTTCTATTCGCCTCCTTTAGCTCCCCTCTACCGTCCTACACTTTGAATTTATGAATTTGGTTGAGTTTTTCACCTTGTTGGAGCTTCACCAGAAAGTTCACAGTAGAGAGAGAAAACTTTCGTTTATTACCGATAGAGGGATGATGGTCGAAGCTTAAGGCGAGGGCAGCTAGAGCTAGTTATAAGGGAACTAATAGGACTAAATCCTGCTGTAATTCATTACTGCCCTATGGGAATTTGAAGAGAGAAGTTTTGGGTGGTGCAACTCTGAAATTTGGAAATTCCGACGAGTAGAGGCAGAATTGAGCTTACTGGGCCCTGTAGGGGTGTTGTAGAGGGTCTTTGGCAGTCAGAGGTGCCCAATGTGGTTGGCAGAAGGGTCAAGAGGGTTGAGGTTGTGTCGGGTAGGAGTCGCTGCTTCGAGCTCCAGAGCAGCTTCACCGTGCAATCCCTTGTGCACTTCTCTGGGCATCCTCGGGTCATTTTGGGAAGGTTTGGAGCTAGAGCACTCTTCCCCGGTTCCAATGCCGCCCTTCAGAGCTCCTTTGGTGGAGATTTTGCCCGTCGTTGGAGCTTTGGTTTGCAGCTCGCTGAAAAATGTACACTTCTTCTTCTTCTTCGCTCGATTGTGGGATAATGAGAATGAATGAGGGGGTGCTCTTTATATAGGGAGCTCGACAATTGTTCAAGCAACTTGTCGGCGTAAGACTCGGCCTCTGGTGACCTGACTAGAGAGTTTTCGAGTTGCCAGAAACTCCATCTTTTCTAGCGACTCTCTCTCTCCTCCCTGTTCTCTGTTAGCGTATGAAGGTTGAAGACAATGTTGTGGTGGTCGTGCCACGTGGCGCACTGTGATTGGTCAGTTTTTCTAACATGGAGTGCCAACTCGGCCGCCGCGTCAATCGTTGACCTGTTGATCAAACACGTGCCAACCTTTCATTGGTTGTTCATGTCTGCATGGAGTGTTGATGGGTCGCCAACTATCCATTGACCAGACATGTGGCAGCCTCCCATTGTCTACTCATGTTTGCGTGGTAGCTGATTGGGCACCAACTGGCATTGACTGTTGACCGCTGTCTATTGTTCACTGACCGGTTGGTTGACTGGTTCAGTCTGACCGTTGACGAGTCCGGTTCGATTGGCTTCGCTGTCTAAAATTAAAAAATTGGCCGATTCGGACTTGATTCGACCATTTTTTTTAAATTTAAAAATTTCTAAATTTATCTAAACTCATTTTCTATCTAATTGTTGTCTCAAATTCCCAATTTGATATTTTTAAGCTATCTAGAAAAATAAATTTGTGAACCGGTTCACTATGGTTCATACCGGTTCGGGTCCGGTTCACCCCAAACTGATTTGGTTTTATCCACAATTCTAGTTAATGGTTCTTCCTTATAATTTTTGTGATTTTTTTGTCATTTGAGATTTTCTAATTTTTCATGTTAACTATTTTTCATTCATTAAATGATCCATTTCTTCATGTATAACATATACCGGTTCTTTTCCCGGTTTTCTTTAGTTCCAAGAGATGGGTTTTACAAGTAGGGTGGAATCGAGCTGGGAGGCATCACTGAGGACTTCGAGCTAAGATGATTCTTTGTTAAGAGTGAGCTTGAAGCTTCAGGACTCCAAGGTGAAACTGATTGAAATTTATAGGGGGTGTGGAAATGACCATAATGCCCTCAAAATTTCGTGAGCTGAAGAAAGGGAACACTAGAATGACCAAACTACCCCACCCCTTAGAGAAATTACCAAGTGACCCTAAAGGAATGTTTGGCAAAAAATGAAAATGCGCGCCCAAAGCCACGTTTGGCTAAGGGAAATAGACGAGGGCCGAAATTATGAAAATTCCCTTGAAGGTGTTATAGGTTTAGTGAAATTTGGATCCCATAAGACCATGCTTGTCTAAACCAAATTTTAGAGGTAATATATTAACTTTTAGAAATTTCTTAATTTTGAGATTCAAACATCAAGGGTAAAATCGTAAATTTGGAAAGGTCATGACATATAGTAATAAATAACATGTTAGTGAACCTAAAATTAAAAATAAATTCATGTATAATTTGTAGGAGACAAATCATACATGATCATGCGAGAGAGACACCCCAACTTAGGAATTCTCCAGTGCGAACATGTTCCCGATTAAGATGAGTGGGATTATAATTCTAGCACCAGGTCAGATTGGACTGACTTTATGCTTGCTACTTGCTTTTGAAGTTTTTGTGGTGTGTTTCTCATATACTGATTGCTTGAACTAAGGTTAGCATGGAGGCATTGATGATACTTTTTATAACCTGAGCTTCAGCCCATATTTTAGGACTTGGTGCTTCGACTCATATTTTGGAGTTTGGGGTGATGACTCGTATTTTGGCAAAACATGAGCTTCGACTCTTATTTTTGGAACTCGAACTACGACTATTATTTTTATGAACACATATTTCCGCTCCTATTTCAAAAATAGAATTATGGCCTAGATTTTTTGGGAATAGGAATTGCTCATAATTTTTGGAAAAATAGGGCTATGGCCCATGTTCTATAAATGTGAGCAAGGCTTTGATCCTATTTTAAAAATAGGGGTAATGACCTAAGTTTTCTAAACTAAGGGCCTTGTTCCATAACTTTTGGAAAAGAGGTTATGAGGAGGTGGTTAGAAAGGACTTGGTCCATGATTTCAAAATGAATTTTATGATGCCTCTCATGACCTAATCACTTAATTATAATATGAACTTAGAGGTGTTGGACAGATAAAATGCCAATCCCCATGCCGAGAGTAATTGTTGTGTCGTACATGTGTTGATCAGATAGTAAGTCGATATTTGGGATAATTGTGTTATGATGTATTGATTGTGATTGTGATTGTGGAGGAGGTGAGATAGTACTAGTAGACGCCTGTATAAAGGATACTACCGAGTACGAATGAATATTTGAGAGAATAAGTAATAACAAGAAAATATGCTTACTTCGTTATATCTATGACATGATAGTTATAACACCATATTTTTAGTAACTTGAAATTTTTAATTAGAAAATCTTCAAAATTTTATTTTTAATTTTATATCTAATGGATTTAATTTAAAATTTGATATAAATTAAAACAAATCAAATTTACTTACTTGAGGATATATAGTTAGCCGACATAAACTACTTGATGGAACTGCATTAAATTCGTTGAATCAAGTGAAAATAAATATATATTTATTAAATATATATTTATATGTACCTACATACATGTATAAGTTGTTAAAGAAAAATTAAAGAATATAAAGGTATAAACTGTGTAGAGTATATTGATTGTAAATAACATATATTCTAATTAAAATTTTAATTAGATATAATAAAATAATAAGTGGGGTCTAAGCCCATACATTAAACCTAAAAAGAAATGGGCTCAACCCACTGTTAAACATATTAATGATCCCTTTAAAGCTCTAAATAGTACCTATGATCCTAAGCAGATAGAGAAAATCTAAATATAATAACAACTTCGAAGGCGAAAGGGATGAGACCATAGAACCCAAGGAGGGGACTAATGATTAATATGGACAAAAGGATGCCCCAATGACTTATCACATGGGTTAGATGATTAGAGTAACTAATACTCCCAAAATTCCTAAGTCCTTTGGCTATTAGAGAGAGACATATCCTATACATAGATCTTGTTGTTATCAGCTAAGAAAACAACTACATTAGCAGTCATGATGTTATACAAAGAACATGAAATCATATAACAACACGGGACAAGTGTAAATATGCAGACACATTAAGTACTAACCTAGCATGTTTAACCCGTAGTTACAAGACTTATATTATTATAAAATAATGTAACGATAATAATTAGCTTACATACGCTGATGGGACTTGATTAACCATGAGAAATACATCTCCTAAAAATTTAAATAAAATATAGTAAGGAACGCATGATAGATGCTCACAAGGCCATATAAAAATTAAGTATAGGCAGTAAATTAACTGGTAAGGTTGATGGGGGAGGGGAGCAACATTCTCATGGACTATGGATGTTGGGGGCAATAAGAAGTCTAAGGAAACATTAACTACTTTCCTCATAACCTGTAATAAGCCCGATTATAGTGTTTATACTCATCTTTCTAAATAGATAATAATTTAATAAAGATGCAAATAATTAGAGCAATTACCTAATAAATTTCAATAGAAAAGATGAGTAGACCATTATATGTAATTATTAGGAAGATATATATATATATATATATAATTATTGGTATCTTTTCCCCACCTTCAAAAGAATAAAATATAAGTATTTTCACTTTAGCCTCTGCTACAAATCAAAACTCACATTCAATAGAACACAATTAAAGAGAAAAAATATTCTCCAATGGTAGGAATTATAAGTATTAAGTATTAATAAAATTGAAGTTTTTTCTCTTCAACCAATAAAAAATATCTTTTCTCAAAAAGAAAGGACTCAAGAAAAGATCAGATAAAAATAAATTGGAAGGGGTAAAGGACTTACCTGAAGAGGGTGCATCGAGGAGTGAATATCAATACTGGGACAGAAGGAAGGATGAAACGGAAGGGCAAGTGCCTTACTTTTGATCACGCACCAATAAAATTTCCAGACTAGGATGATCTCCAGGGAGAATGAGAGTTCTCCCTTTCTCTCTTTGCAAATGACGAAGTCCGCCTATCATTAATTCATCCCATTTGTATTCTGAAAAAATTTTATTCCTAGATGCACAGAATTGAAAGGGAGTCATATATATAAGTTCAAATAAGTATGGATGAGAGCTATACATTACCGCAAAGAATCCTTAGCATGGCATTTGCTAGAATTACCTACCCAACTATAGTCCCTTATCTCTCCTAAGGAAGCATTAGAAACCAATCAAACCAAAAGTTTGAGCTAATGACCTCGATCATGGGATCTAGAAACAAATAAGTAAAAAAGGAATCGAGGGTGTAAAGCATCAGAGGAAGGGGAAGAAGAACCTGAATCATCCAGTAGCACCATTGACTTCTAATTGTTGCTAATCGGAGATCAGATGAAGCTCGGGTTCTAACTGAGAGTAGAGATGAGGAGAACCACATACCTCAACCAATAGGACATGACATGGGGAAATAAACTGAACACATCAGACCGGCCAGGAGACATCACTAAAAGGATGGGTGAAGGCAGAATGAGCGCCCTACATCGAGGCAAAAATTAAATAGACAAATTAGGGAGTTCGGTAGAGGGAAGAAGCTCACTTGAACATTTCTATAGATCGTCATTAAAATGAGAGAAATAAGAAGAAGAAAATTGACCCTCGGAGCTTCAAGTTCCAGGGAAATGCTGATGATGGCACCAATAAGAGCTCGAGCAGGCCTCGACAAATAGAAATCCATGTAAGAAATCGAGAGGAAATAAGGGATGAAATGAGCATGGGATTGTTTAGATCGATCGAGACCCTTGTTTAGTTAATGATGGGGGCATGACAAAGACAAAAATGTTGCAATTTGGAACGAATTTACAAGGCTAGTAAATGAGCAAGATACCTTTAATAGTGTAGAAAATTTCAAAAAATGACTTTAAGGCTTGCTTGGATGGACGAAAACAGGAACACTATCAAGCTGTGTTTGGCAAATAAAATTCTTGGCTATTAAGTGTAAACCCCGTTCCTTTAAAAATAAGAAAATTGGGAAAAGAATCGGTAGATTTAAAAGAGAAAATCGAGCCAGTTCACAAATGCAAACAGACAAAGAAATAGTAAAATGGGAAATTGAAAAATCCCAAGTGACTCAAAGAGTTATAAAAATCATACAACGAATCCATGTAATAAATTGGAAGAGAAAACAGAACCGGTTCAGGTTGAACCAGATCTGAATCGGATTGAACTGAATTGAATCGGTTTGTACCATACATAAACCGATTTTTAAATTTATTTTTCTTGGTAGCTTAAAATGATCAAGTTGGAAAATTGAAACAACCATTGGATAGAAAATGAATTTAGAAATCTTTAAACTTGAGAAAACCGGTCGAATCAGGCCTAAACTAGTCGATTTTTGTCGTTGAACCCGGTTGGACTGGACCGGTCCGGTTCGGAAGAGTGTCGTCTTCTTCCTTAGGATGACAACACTATTCATTAGTTCAAAAACTTTCCTTATCCAGTGAAGGAATATTCTCTCTGATCAGGTCATTTTCAAGCATGGATAAGCTCGACCAAAATGGAAATTGGTCGGGCAGGGGGTCTCTGATCTCCCTATATAAATAGCTACTCTCCATTCATCCTCCACACACCTCAAATTGTCACTCTATCTCAAGTGCTCCATTTTCCGGTGAAGCTCAAACCAGAGCTCCAACTTGGGCAATTTTCTTAGCCTAAGAAGGCAAGGTTGGGTCTTACAAGCTTCGGGGGAAGTCAGCTACCGGACAACAATCTCCCTTCGACCTGAGGATCGCCGAAGAAGCACCGACGGAATCAAATAGTGAAGTAGCTCTAACGGATCAAAGCTGCCTTGTTTTGGTCGAGCTGAATTTGGCCAAATTCAGACCTCATTCGGCCAAACTAAGCCTCCTCAATGTCCCCACAACCCTCACACGACCTCCATAGAGGTAAAAGTTAAGCCAATTCGGCCCTTCTCCATCGTTGCATATTAGTGTTAGAGAGAGAAAGTATTGAATTTCACTAACAAAATACACACTCGTATGGACTTCAATTGTAGCAATTCTTGATCCTAAAAAGAACTTATGGATGATAGCTACCTTCCCAGATCAAGATCTCGGACCGCCGCCCCTCCGACGGTAAACTTTTGAAGCTTTGTCTCTCTATGAACAATTTTCTGGCTAAGCTCCGTTTGAGCTTGTTTCAGACTCAAATTATGCTATTCAAAGCTCCTTTTGATTGCATGGAAGTGTAGGTACCGATCCATGCCATTAATTGGAACAATTAACCCAGATTGAATGACCAATTTGAAGAAATCAAATTTGGTCAATATAAAGGGGTGAAATTGGGGGAAAATTGGGAATTTTTAAAAATTGAGGGACCTCCATGCAATTTCTCAAAATTGAAGGCTAATTGGCAATGAGAAAGATGTTGGGAATATTTGGGGTCAATTGACTATTTTTGAAAAGTTGGGGCAAAACCGTAATTTTTTGATAATTGGGGACCAAATTAGAAATTTGGGAAACTTGAGTCCCTTACACAATTTAAAGTAAATTAAGGGCCCAAGAAGGATATTGGAAGTTCTCAAGACTTAATTTGAGGAAAATTTAACAATAGGGACCTAAAGTCAAAAGGTATGAACTTTAGGGACCTAAGTGGAATAAACCGAAAATTTGGGCATAGTCGCTCAAACGTGAGAAAATGAAGGTTGTTATACCGAACCCTCATTGATAATGATACCTAAATCGTGTAGGGACACGTGAGTTTGGACACCAACAAGAGAAAGCTCGTGTGGACTTGTAAGCTGATTGGGGATGAACGCATCACAATCAACGGGTGAGTGGGATTATTTAACATCATACTTGGTTAGGATGATTAAGACTATTTTTAACGGATAAAAATTACTTACCGGTTGTGAGTAGGAATAAATAAAAATTATACCTGATTGGTATGATGAGTTTTTTTGAGGAAAGGAGAAAATCGTCTACCGATTATACGCGGATCTATCATCACACCCGGTTGGTGTGATGAGATAAAAATATAATTTTTGTAAGAAGTGTTCTCCCCTTACCGATTGACAACTGCTTAAAATATTTGGGAGACCTTCTTGACGGGAGCTAGAACAACTCAGATAGGCCAGGGCCTCAGCTTTTGAACTCATGGGGCTCTATGCCAATTTTGGAAATCAAGTGTAGTGGGCCCAAAGCTAGTGGGCACGAGAGAAGCTCATAAACAAACTTGATTATGAAGAGACATAAAAACTCCTAATTAATGAAATTGATTGTGTGTTGCACCATGGTATCGAGTTAGGATCAATAGTGCTTGATGGACTGGAGAGATTACGTCAGGGCTAGGTTGACGGACCGACCTAGACAAACAATTGCAGGTTGGGTGGAGCGTCGGGGCTGTTGGAACGTTGGCACCAAAGAGTATGGATAACTATATGAAAACTATTGTTTTTACATGCACTTCTGGTACGAGACCATCAAGATGCCCTAGGGGTAGTGATGGGTCCGAAGGGCTACTGGACAACATGGTGGAGATAAGGGCAGTTCGTCGTGCCAGTCAGTCTTGAAGCTCTAGGAGCTTCTTGTGCATGAGACCGGGATGGGGTCAGGATGAGGTCTCCGTCCTCATACATGGTGGACATTTGGGACATCCACTTAGACTAAGGGTAGAAGTGGACGGACTTCTATCATAGTGGACGGTAAAGACGCTTCAATCCACAAGTGGGTGCAATGGACGCGCTGTACCTACAAATGTGTGTACCCTTCCAGATGTAGGATGTGTGTTTGTTTGCTAAATGCCTCCCCTAGCAAGGGGATGGGTTAAACACACCTAATAGTATGGTAATTGAAAAGTTTTGGAGATTTGAATTTGAGGAACTCCTTTAAAAAGGATTTGTTATCCTTGGCCTGGTTTTGATTAACTAAAATTATTTTGAACTCACTCCCAATACCCACTCACTGAGTTGTAGAAACTCACCCCTCTCTTTACACCTTTTCAGGAATAAGGAGATAAGTTAAAAGAGAGCGTGAAGATTTACCCTCAGTCTGTTATGCTTAAAGTTTATTTTAAGTTTGCTTTAGATTAATTTATGCTATTCCGGGGATAGAGATTTGAATTTACGCCTGGCTCCTCTTGAATAAAGAAGGGGAAACCCTCTTAAACCAAGGGAGCAATGGGTTGATCACGGGGATCCGACCAAACTGGGTCGAGCCGTGACAACTTGAGTGGTATCAGAGCTATGTTCCCTTGAAAGCACTATCAATACAATGCCCCAACACTAATAAAAACTTAATTACCCTATATGAAAAAGTGTCCCTAGGAAGTTCGCTGTGCAAAGCAAACCCATGCACGAAACCTTGAAAAAGGCTACTACCTCCAACAAGATAGATGCCCAAAGGCTTGTTGAATTCGAGAAGAATGTGCCAAAAGACCTCATCGAGGAATATGGGAAGTTTCTTGGGGCAATGTTGGAACTAGACGGCATAACATATCCTCCCCAAGGTAGGAAGAAACTATACCCTCCCCAAGGTGGGAAGAACCCATAGCTCCATAAGGAACTCAACACCCCCTCCAGCTCTACAACAGCCAAAAAGGACCCCGACTCGGAGGGAGGCCTGAAACAACTACTGGGATGCCCACATAACCTTCATGAAAGTTTTCCGGGAACCCCCACCAGCTTAGTACAACTTTAACCCACCCCAATGGCTTAAGTGGACTAATGAGTGCGAAGCTGAGGTGCTAGGAAGGTACGTACTCGAGGTGTTCCATGAAGTCCATCCCAAGAGGGAAGCCCGACAAAAGTATGGATGGACATCTAACATGTCACGCCCCAACTCAGTTTGGTTGGATCCCCATGAACAACCCGCCGCTCTTTCTCGGTTCAAGAGGAGTTTCCCCCTTTATTTAGTTGAGAGGAGCTAGGCAAAATTTCAACCTTGTTCCCTAGAAGACATATATCAAATAAAATGCAAGGTTAAGGACAAATTTAAGCTTACCTGACAAAGGGTAAGGCTCGGTGTTACTTCTAGTCATTTTCTCTTTTCCTGAAAAGGGGTAGAAAAGAGAGGTGAGTTTCTACAACTCAGTGAATGAGTTTTCAAAGGACTACATTTAACTTTTAAGATAAATATTTATATGGAGTGTGCCAGACTCTTTTGTTTTTCAAAAATCCCTTCATTTAAAAATTTGGGTTTTTCCATTATTTCTTAGTTACCGGTGTGTCATTACCCAACACACTTCCTTCATTATGAATGTTACACATATTCACAAGTCAGTATCACTACTGAACCCGCTAGTGGCTTCGGAGCGACTTTTCCTGCCACCCGGATAGAAGTACGACCACTTCTACCCTGGGAATGAGTGGATGTACGCGACATCCGACCCACAATCCCAAAATCACTTCTTCGTGTCCATATGAGGACAGAGACCTCATCCTGTCCCCACCCCGGTCTCATGTGCTTGGTGCTACTCCAACTTTCGCATAGACAGCTGGAACGGCAAACTGCCCTTATAGCCACCAAGTTGTCCAGTGCCCTTAGGACGCATCACTACCCCTCATGGGCGTCTTGATGATCTCGTACTCATAGTGCACACACAAACAATGTTTTCTTATCAATCCATGTAATATGTGGTGCCACTAGTCCAACGGCTCTGACTCTCAACTCAACCCGCAATTGTTTGTCTTGACTAGTCCGTCGACTTGTCATGTCACACTACCGCTAGTTGACTGAGCATGTCGGTCCTATCTTGGTGCCATGGTGAAACAATTCACTTATTAAGTTTTATGGCACATATATCATATTCGTTTACGAGCTCCTGCTCGTGCCAATTAGCCTTGGGCCCACTGTACGAGATTTTCTAAAACTGGGCATTCTAGCCCTCAAGTTCCAAAACCGAGACCCCCGGCCTATAAGAGCTATTCGAGCTCCCATCAAGAAGGTCTCCCAAATAGTTTAAGCATTGGCACACAGTCGTGGGAGAACACTTCTGACAAAATAGGTTTTCACTGTCCATTATACCAACCGGTATAAGGACATCTCCATTCATAACCGATGAACGAGTTTTCAACTTCCTTCGAGGAAGTCTCATCATACCAACTGGGTATGATCTACTTACTACCGATAAGTAGTTTTTCCGTATAATTTTCACATCGCTTTCTCTAAGTGGTGATGATTAAAATACCACTAAACAGTGGGTTTTTATACAGAGGCACTTATCATTCCCAACCGGGTATGATATATAATCCCACTCACCTAATAGTGCAGTGAAATTCCACTTATTCGGGTTCTGTCCTTTGCAAGCTGGACCTTGACTAGCGGTCCCGATGTCTCTTTCTCCTACACGAAATGAACATAATTGTTCATTATTCTTTGGCCTAATAGCCCTCATTCGTTCCAAATGAATGAAAAAACCCAACTTTACATATATTTGTAATTAGATCCCTCAAGTTATTTTTCTTTAACTTTAAGTCCCTATTGTCGGATTTTTCCTAAATTCGAGTCCTGAAACTTTTAAAATTTATCTTAGGACCTCAAATCATTTGATTTCACACAAAGGGGTTTAATTTCCCAAATTTCCAATTTGGTCCTTCAATTTTCCCAAAATTACCATTTTACCCCTTCTTTAGAAAAATGGTAAATTTTGCCCCAAAAATTCTAAAATTTCTCAATTGGCCCTCTAATATTCTTATCATGACCAATTGACCCTCAATTTTAGAAAATTATATTTTGGTCCTTCAAATTTTCTAAAATCCCCAAATTTCCCCAATTTCAACTCTTCAACACTGCCGAATTTGATTTTATCAAATTGATGGATCAAATACCTCTAATTGTTGAAATTGGAGTTGAAATTGAGTTCCTACATGTTCATACGATTCTAAGGAACTTTGAATCGCAGATTTTAACGCCGGAACCAGCTCAAATGGAGATTCTCCAGAAAATAAACTATAGATAGAGAAAGCTTTGATTTCTCACCGGTGAGGGCGCGACGGTCGGAGCTCTCTATCTGGGCAGGTAGCTCTCCTTCAAAGGTTCTTCCTAGGATCAAGAATGACATCAATTGATGTCGAATTAGATTAGAATTTCTTCATCGAAATTCAACCGACTCTCTCTCTAATAACGATCTAAAATTGTAAAGAGGAGCCGAATTGGCTTACCTTTCAGTTCTAATTCGGCCGTGGAAGGGCTGAGGTGGTGTCGGGAGAGCTTGGGTAGGCTTGAGGAGGGCTCGAATTTGCCAATTTCAACTCGGCCGAAATAGGGCAGCTTTGGTTCGCCGAAGCTGTTTCACTGTTTGATCACGTCGACGCTTCTCCGGTGACTCTCAGGACGAACGAATGCTACCACCGTGTAGCTGACTTCTCCCCAGTTCTAATGAACCTAACCTCACCTTCTTTGGCTCAGAATTGACACTATATCATAGCTCTGGTTTGAACTTCATCGGAAAACTAAGCAAATGAGAGAGAGAGAGCTTTTTAGGTGTGGAGAGGATGAATGGAGAGGGGCTCTTTATATAGGGAGCTCGGGGACCTGTTGGCTGTCCGTTTGGCACCGTTATGATAGGAATTGATGACCTAAAATGTACCAAACGGAGGCATTTCTTCTTCGCTAGAGTTTCTTCAGTTTCCCGGTGAGTGAACAGTATTGTCATCCTAAGGAAGAAGTTGACACTATTCTGAACTGGACTGGATCGGTTTGAACCGGGTTCTAAGCTTAAACCGGCCGGTTCACCCCTCATTCGACAGAGTTTTTTAAATCTAAAAATTTCTAAATTCATCTAAATTCATTCTCTATCCAATGATGGCCTCAAATCTCCAATTTAAATTATTTAAGCCACCTAGAAAAATGAATTATGGATTTGGTTCATTAGTGGTTCAAACTGGTCCGAACCGATTCGGATCCGGTTCACCTGAACTAGTTTGGTTTTCATCCCCAATTTCTTCACAAGTCCATTTCCATGTCTTTTGTAACTCCTTGGGTCCCTTAGGGTTCATAAGATTCCCGGTTTACCATCTCTTTATCAATTTCAATTTATAAACCGGCTTGGTCCTTAAAGTGGTTCGATCCGATTCGGGTCAAATTTACCCGAACCGATCTGGTTTTTCTCTCCCACTTTATTCTAAGGTTCCTTCCGAAGGTTTATAAATTTCTTTGGGGCACAAGGGAGTTGAATTTCTCTGATTTTCCTGTTCTCTATCGGTTTCGGTTCATGAACCGACTCGGTTCATAACCCGGTTCAATCAAGTTGGATTCGATTCATCTAAATCTATCTCGTATTTCTCTTCCAATTCGTCCTAAGGTTCTTTTCCATGGTATTATGAACTCTTTGGATCACCCGAGAGTTGTAAATTTCCAAATTGTCCGTTCACAAATGATCGAGTTTGTGACCCAGTTCTGTATCCTCACTTGGTTTGACTGGTTTTTTTTCTCGGTTTTTCCTTAGCTTAAAAGGGCGAGTTTTACACAACAGTTCTTCAGAGCCTTCAGACCACGAATCCCGAAACAATCCAGAGGCGAACTTTGTGTCTATGAACCCGATAAATTAGATTAGGGAGTAGTAAGGAATTTTCTATAATAAGCTGAGTACAACAAGAAACCATTTCTTTGAATAAATTAAGACCAATAAATTTTATGTTTAAAACATTAGTCTTCTATTAATAAGAAGGGTGGGAATATACCAATCAGGACCTAAGATAGCATCGGATCATCTGAGGAGGTAGACTAACCGACTACACCTAGTTAATATTAACTAACAAAGGTAACCCAAACCCGAATAGTTTCCATAGAAACAAAGAACTCCCAGCCAAGACAATAAGTCAAGTCAAAAGATTAGGGAGTAGAAATCAAGGGAATGCTCATAAGGTACCATGTGTAGGGGACACACATTTATGCTGAGTCAAAAGAATAGGATAAACCTGAGGAAAAAGGAAAAAGGGAAAGGCGGCACCAAGAGATGCAGGAGTAGGATTAGTGCAAGAAAGAATCCCAATGACAGACAGGGATTAAGCGAGCCCTCATGCAGGAGTAAAAAAAATTACAAAGAAGAACTATGATTACCTAGAGAAAGACAACTGGAAAGAAGGGCGACAAAGGATATAGCACATAAGGTGTACCCACGGGATTTCCCCAGAAAGAAGCAAACCTAGTAAATGATGTCAAAAGGTGCTAGAATCAGTAGCGGTAGAAGCATGGAAGGAAAAATAAGTATTAAGGGGAGAAAGCCTAGAAAGAGTATGTACAAATCAAGGGAGTCATGACTAAATGGTTGGACATAGTACGGGACATACGGAAGGAACTCGACATGCAAGAGTCCATCGAAGGAAGAAGGAAGGATTGGGGAGTATTTATGACTACACCCTAAAAAGTGTCAATAGAATGGGCATCAATGACAAGAGAACTCGAGAGATGGCAACCTCAAAGTTAACAAGAAGAGTAGTAAGGATAAGACGGTTAGCGGCCCAACCGTGTGAGAATCATGGATGTAAACTCGACCAAGGGGAGAGAGGTGGATGAGACAAATGATGGCAAGAAGGATGAAGGAAATCCTTAATGAACTAAGGACCAAAGAACAAAAACGGTGCCCCCCTCAGTCGATGAGAAGGATTAAAATAAGTTCCACACAAGGAGGACAAGAAATCCCCAAAACGAACAACACTCGAAGTCATCCCAAAAATGTAGACTTGTACGAAATGCACAAGGACATAACCAAAAGATTACAAGGGAGGATAAACAAGAAGAGCGATAGTGGGAGATGGCATTAAGCTACATTAAGATTATTGTAATCATAAGGACAAGGAATAGAAGGAGTTTAGTAAAGAAAAGACATCGGGGAAGTGTATGTCCCTAATAGAGAGATGATGGACCCAACGGACCCGGGGAAAGCAATTTAACCCACCCCTGAAATATGGATAGGAATAAGAAGACCCAATAATTGTAAATTCCATGCATAAGGGATGAAGGACAAAAAGGGGAATTCAAGGACAACGAAGGATTTAGGGATTGACAACCACGCGGTAAGAAGGAGAGGAAGGGAAGACCATCATGCAACGTAGAGGAGTAGGACTTGAGATTTTCAAGACGGAAATATCTACATAGACGGATAAAAGTAGGAAGTAAGATTTAGCTAAGAAACCGGAAGTGGAATCCTAAGAGGCTTTATCTAACACAAGGAACCTAGAAACGGGCATAATGGTTAAGGATGTACTGGAAGGAAGGAAATCCTTGTACAAGGATACCATTGGAAATAAAGAAGGAAAGGAATGGGAGAAAGTATCACAATAAGTCAGTAAGTCCAGAATTGGATATAAAACATAGCGGACGAAATCAGGAAATCCAATGAAAGAGGACCAAATGCATCCCAAAAGAAAACATGATGTTAAAGAGAAATGATGATTCGATAACATCAAGAATGGTCGAGAGACACTATCAGGTGACAAGAAGGCATCATCTTAGTAGTAGTCCCTAAGAGATTGGATAGGCGTGAACCACCATAAAAAGGCCACCTAGGATTGTAAGGGAAGGAATGATCATAGGACAGTCAACTCAAAGACATGGATGAAAATCCTTAAGAGGAATGACCCTACCCTAAGTAGAATAGAGAGTGGGCAAAAAGGGTATACTTTTGGAATAGTGGGAAAGACCCAACAAATGAAGATACCCTTTGTCGAGTGAGTGATTAACACAAAAGAAGAGAAGTCGCATTAATGCATGGATTAAGAAGGACTGAGTAAATGAACAACCAAAGGATGACGTGTCAAGTAAACCCAAGTTGATAACAAGAGAGATTGTCCAAGGAGAAAGGAGGCAAAATTTGTTTTGGGGACAAAATTCCTAAAAGGAGGGGAGAGTTATAAACCCCATTCCTTTAAATATAAGAAAATCGGGAAAAGAACCAATCGATTTAAAAGAGAAAACCGAGCTAGGTAACGAACCCAAACCGACAAAGAAAGGCTAAAATGGGAAATTGGAAAATCCCAAGTGAATCAAATTGTCAAAAAAATCATGGAAAGGAACCATGGAACAAATGGGAAGAGAAAACCAGAATGATTTAGATTGAACCGATTTGAACCATACATGAACTGGTTTCTAAATTCATTTTTCTTGATGGCTTAAAATGATCAAATTGGAAAATTGAAGACACCATTGGATAGAAAATGAATTTAGAAATTTTAGACTTGAGAAAATCAGTCGAATCGAGCATGAACTGGCCGATTTTTGCCATTGAACCCAATAAGACTAGACCAATCTGGTTCGGAACAATGTTGTCTTCTTCCTTTGGATGAAAACACTGTTCATTGGTTCAAAACTTTCCTTCTCCGGTGAAGGAATATTATCTTCGATCAGGGCATTTTCGAGCAAGGATAAGCTCGACCAAAATGGAAAGTGGTTGGGTAGAGGGTCCCCGAGCTCCATATATAAAGAGTTCCTCTCCATTCATCCTCCACACACCTTAAATCGCCATTCTCTCTCAAGTGCTACATTTTTCGGTAAAGCTCAAACTAGAGCTCTGACTTGGACACTTTTCATAGCCTTAGAAGACAAGGTTGAGTCCTACAAACTCTGGGGGAAGTCAGCTATCTGACAACAATCTTCTTTCGACCCGAGGACCATCGAACAAGCGCTGACGGAATCAAACAGTGAAACAGCTCTAACATACCGAAGCTGCCTCGTTTTGGCCGAGCTGAATTTGGCAAAATTTAGACCTTCTCTAGCCAAACCAAGCCTCCTCAATGCCCCCACGTCCCTCACACGACCTTCACAGAGGTGAAAGGTAAGCCAATTTGGCCCTCATCCGTCGTAGTAGATCGGTGTTAGAGATATAAAGTGTCAAATTTCACTAACAAAATTCACCATCGTATGTATTTCAATTGTAGCAATTCTTGATCCTAGAAGGAACCTAAGGATGAGATCAACCTTCTTAGATCGAGAGCTCGGACCGCCGCCCCTCCGATGGTAAGCTTTCAAAGTTTTCTCTCTCTAAAAATAGTTTTCCGATGAAGCTCTGTTTGAACTCGTTTCAGACTCAAATTCTATGATTCAAAGCTCCATTTGATTGTATGGAAGTGTAGGAACCGATCCATGCCATCAATTGGAGCAATTAACCCCGATTGACTGACCAATTTGAAGAAATCAAATTCGGTCAATATAAAGGGGTGAAATTGGGGATTTTGAAAAATTGAGGGACCTCCATGCAATTTCTCAAAATTGAAGGCCAATTGGCAATGAGAAAGATGTTGGGTGACCAATTGGCCATTTTCAAAATATTTGGGGTCAATTGACTATTTTTGGAAAGTAGGGGCAAAACCGTAATTTTTGGAAAATTGGGGACCAAATTGGAAATTCGGGAAACTTGAGCCACTTACACAATTTAAAGTAAATTAAGGGCTCACTGAGGATATTGGAAGTCCTCGGGACTTAATTTGAGGAATATTTAAGACTAGGGAACAAAAGTCAAAAGGTATGAACTTTAGGGACCTAAGTGCAATAAACCAAAAATTTGGTCATAGTCGCTCATACATGAGAAAACGAAGGTTGTTAGGTTGAACCGTCATTGGTAATGATACCCAAATCATGTTGGGACATGTGAGACCGGAACTACAACAAGAGAAAGTTCGCGTGAACTTGTAAGCTGATTAGGGACAAACACATCACTGTTAACGAGTGAGTGGGATTATTTAACGTAATGCCCGGTTGGGATGATGAGCACTATTTTTAATGGATAAAACCTACTTACCGGTTGTGAGTAGGAATAAATAAACATCATACCCGGTTGGTATGATGAGTTTCCTTGAGGAAATGAAAAAATTGTGTACCGGTTATAAGCGGATCCATAATCACACCCGGTAGGTGTGGTGAGATAAAAATATGATTTTTGTTAGAAGTGTTCTCCCCCAACTATGTGACAATTGCATAAAATATTTGGGAGACCTTCTTGACGGGAGCTAGAACAACTTAGATAGGCTAGGGGCCTTGGTTTTTGAACTCATGAGGCTCAATCCCAGTTTTGGAAATCACATGCAGTGGGCACGAGGAGAAGCACGTAAACAAACTTGATTAGGAAGATCCATTAAAACTCTTAATTAATGAAATTGATTATGTGTTGCACCATGGTACTGAGTCAGGATCGATAGTGCTTGATGGACTGGCGGTAGTGTGTCAGGGCCAGGTCGACGAACCGGCCTAGACAAATAGCTGCAAGTTGGGTTGAGCGTCATGGCTGTTGGACCATTGGCACCAAAGATGATGGATAACTATATGAAAACTGTTGTTTGTGCATGCACTTGTGGTACGAGACCACCAAGATGCCCTAAGGGGCATTGATGGATCCCAAGGGCTATTGAACAACATGGTAGAGATAAGGGCAGTTTATCGTGCCAGTGAGTCTTGAAGCTTTGGGAGCTTCTTGAGCATGAGAGTCGAGTGGGGTTAGGATGAGGTCTCCATCTTCATACGCACATGAAGTGGCATTTGGGTCTGAGAGTCATACATCTGGAACATTCACTCAAACTTAGGGTAGAAGTGGACGAGCTTCTATTGTTATGGACGATAAAGACGCTCTGATCCACAAGTGGGTGTAGGGGATATGCTGCACCTGCGAATGTGTGTACCCTTCTTGATGAAGGGCGTGTGTTTGTTTGCTAAATGCCTCCCAGGCAAGGGGATGGGTTAAACACACCTAATAGTATGGTAATGGAAAAGTTTTGGAGATTTGAATTTGAGGAACTCCTTTAAAAAGTATTTGTTAACCTTGGTTTGGTTTTTATTAACTAAAATTATTTTGAACTCACTCCCAACATCCATTTACTGAGTTGTAGAAACTCGCTACTCTCTTTACTCCTTTTCAGAAGTAAGGAGATAAATTAAAAGAGAGCGTGAAGATGTACCCTCCATCAGGTATGCTTAAAAAATTTGCTTTAGATTGATTTATGTTATTCTAGAGAATGAGATTTGAATGTACTCCTGGCTCCTCTTGAATAAAGAAGGGGAACCCCTCTTAAACCAAGGGAGCGACGAGTTGATCACGGGGATCCGACCAAATTGAGTCGGGGCGAGACATTGAGGTAGTGTTTGACTAAGTGGGAGAAAGGGGCAAATTGCAAAAATGTCCCAAGACCAAAATTTAGTAGAAGGCTATCCGACAGACCCCATATTTACCCAAGCACCAGATGGAACCTGAAGGTATAACAATTAGAAAATAAATGATATTTTCCCCCATTTAAATTAGAATTATGAGGCAAAAACAGTAATTGTTGGAATATTATGGTGTGACATATTAAATACCTCCATTAATGACCCAAGTCATATTGATAAAAATTTCGTGTAAGATATTAGGGAAACATCGATACACAATAGTGCAAGAGGAGGCACAAACACTCATGAATCCCTTTGGGAGGAACTTGTCCCAGGATAAAGGTGAGTGAGATTTCTAGCATTGAGTCCGATTAGACAAGATGCAACATTACACACAATTTAAAAACATGTTTGCTTAGAAAATCTCATTTCTAGAAATATTATCCCCTGACTGCGTGAAACTACCCAAATGATTTCGGGATATATTTATGAAGAAAACATGAATCATGATTTCAGGACTACCGTTCAACAACATATATGGATACACTTCAAGAAGATGATGTAAGTTCTGACGGTTGATATTGGATATGGGTGGAACCCATGGGCAATAAGGGTTAGTTAGATCTAGTTTTGTGAAATTGGGCCCAAGACCATCTTTTGAAAACTTGCATGAGAAAGGCCAATGAAAAATAGATCAAATTCCATAAATAAGTTCTGATTTAAGAGCATAATAAAATTATCACAATTTGATAATGTTTACTAAAGTTGCTAAGCTAGAATCGGGTTGGAGCCCATTAGGATAGCTGCGCAAAGAGAAAGGTCTTAAATCAAAAGACACTTGTTTGTGATTGTAATTGTTCGGAACCAAGGAGACATCCAGTACGCAGTAGTGTTTCAAGGGCTGCTGAACAACAAGGTTGGTACAAGGGAAGAAACATTGTTCCAGTATGTTGTGAAGTTCTAGGAGCTTCATGTACATTGAGACCGAGGGGAAGTAGAATGATGTCTCATCCCTCAATAGATCTAAGTGAACCGAAATTGGAAAAGAATGATTTAAAATAGGAATTTGGAAGATCCTAAGTAGCCAATAAACCATAAAAATCATGGAGAAGAACCATAAAGTGGATTGAATGTTAAAATCGAACCGGTTCATGATGAATCAGACCTGAACTAGATCGAATTGAATTGAACCATGAAGAACTGGTTTAATAATTCATTTTTCTAGGTGGCTTAAAAATATCAATTTGGAAAATTTAGGGCCACCATTACATAGAAAATGAATTTAGATTATTTTATAAATTTAAAATTTTTAGAAAATCGGTCGAATTGGGCCTGAACTGACCGATTTTTTTATTTCAAGTCACTGAATCCGGTCTAATTGGACTGGTCAATAGTCCAGCTAGTCAACGGACCATTGCCAAGTCAACATCTAGTCAACATGAACGACCAATCAGCATACGACATGTGGCGAAGAGTGCCTAATCATCCTCTTAGTCAACGCCTGAAAGTGATGATCAATCAAAAGGTGACAGGTGTCCTTGGTCAACTATCAGAGGAGGAAAATCCACATCAACAAGGACTGACCAATAGGAGAATGATAGGTGTCCTAGTCAAAGATCAACAGCCACGTGCACACTAATAGCCAATAGGAGGCTACCACGTGCCCGGTCAACAGGTTAACGGCTCACTAGGCTGCTGAGTAGGATGCTACGTTAGTAAAGTCAACCAATCATGGAGCGCCACGTGGCAAGTCCGCATGTGCGGTAAAGTGTCATCTCCTTCCTTTAGATGACAACACTATTCATGGAAGGATTTTCACCTTCCATTTTTGGCGAGAGAATATTCCCTCTGACAATGGCAGTTTCCGGAGAGGATAGACTCGACCTTTGGAAATTGGTAGAGCTAAGGGTCCCTGAGCTCCCCATATAAAGAGCTCCCCTTCATTTATCCTCCTCATCCCTCAAACGTCTCGAGAAGAATAAGTGCTCAGTTTTTTGACGAAGCTCGAACCAAAGCCCCGACTTAGGCACTTTTCTCCACCTCAGAAAGCGAATTCAGGTTCTTTAGAATCCTGAGGAAGTCGGCTACACGACCACAGCCACTATCCAACTCAAGGATCGACGGAGAAGCTCCAGCGAGCTCGCACAATACCGTCGCTCCACAATGGTCGACAACCTGAGCTGCTTGAGCTCAATTCGAGCCATCCCCAAACTAATTCCAGCCAAACCGAGCATCCCAGATCACCACTAGAGGTGCCTCGACCTCCCCTGAGCTAAGTTGGTAAGTTCCCTCTACCGCCCTCTACTAGAAAATACTGTTCATAGTGCATTTTTGCTGAAATTTAAAATTTGAAATTCACACTGCTGAGGCCACAAATTGATGTGTGGTTTGATTCAGGAAGGACCTCAAAGAATAGAGCAATCCATTAGAATCGAAAGCTCCAATCGTCGGCTCCTCACCGGTGAGTAATCAAAGTTTTTTCTCTCTAGAAATATTTTCTGGCGATGCTTCGTTTAAGCTAATTTCTAAGCCACATGAATTATTTCAAAGCTTGAAATGAGGAGGGAGACATAATGAAGAAGATTCCGATCATGAATGGCAACAATTTCCCAAGCTTGGGTGGCCAATTGAATGAAACAAGTTTGGGGTCAAATGGCAATTTTGGGGAAAATTGGACAATTTGGGAATTTTGGGAAAATTTGGGGGCCGAATTATAATTTAAGGAAAATTGGAAGATTTTCGTGAAATTAACCCGTAATTAAGGTCCAATTGGGCAATTAGATGAAATTGAGGGTCAATTGACAATTTTTTAAAATTTAAGGACAAATTGGTAATTTTTGGAAATTTAAGGACCAATTGGCAATTTTGGATAAATTAAGGACCAATTGGAAAATTTTGAAAAAATTAAGGACCAATTGGTGATTTTAGAAAATTAAGGACCTAAGAGGTATTTTGGAGACCTCGAGGACTTAATTAAAATTAATTGAGCATTAGCGACCTAAAGTCAAAGATTTTAAAATTTAGAGACCTAATTGAAAATAGGCATAAATTAATTTGGGGACCTAAAGTAATCGGAAAAATTGGGGGGTCGAATTGTAATTCAAGGAAATTTGGGGGACTTTCATGAAATTAACTCCCAATTGAGGGCCAACTGGCTAATTGGATGGAATTGATGGCCAATTGATGATTTTGGTAAATTTAAGTGCCAAATGGCTATTTTTTCAAATTTTGGGACCAATTGATAATTTTGAAAAATTAAGGACCAAAGAGGGATTTTGGAAATGTTTAGGATTTAATTAAAAATAATTTGAGCATTTGGGGCTTAAAATCAAGATTTGGAACTTTAAGGACCTAATTGCAATATGGCAAATTAAGGACCTAATTGCAAATACTTGGAAGTAAGAGACCCTTTTATGCCAAAACGTACTTATGAAAATGCTCGAACCATATAAGAACTGGTTGTGCGAGTACTTGTGTAAAGGAGCACATCTAGGATTGGAATATGGCTGGGATGAACACATCACACTTATCATGGGAGTGGACTTACTAAAGTCATACCCAATTTGGGTGATAAGCACATTTTAAATTAAAAATCTACTATGAGTGGGACTTGTCGATATCATACCTGGTTGGGGTGATTAATGCCCTCTTTAAACTTTAAAAAGCATTTTCTAGAAATGATCTCCCTTGATTGTGTGAAACTCCTTAAAATTTTTGGGAGACTTTTCTGATGAGAGTTGGGACAGTTCAATCGACAAGAGGCATCGATTTTGAACTTATAGGGCCTAAGGCCCATATTTTGAAAACTCGTGAAGTGGGCCCTTTCGGAGTACTGCACCTGCGAACGTTTGTACCCTTTATGAAAAAAGATGTGTGATTGTTTACTAAATACCTCCCGAGTAAGGGGAAGTGTTAAAAGAGCTAAACTCACATACCAGTAAAATTTAAATGATCATTTGATAGTAAAATTTAAACTCACCCCCTCACTTTAAATCTTTTTCAGGAAAGAAGACACACCATAAAGAAATTTCAAGGACAAGCCTTAATTAAGTTATGTTAAGATTTTTAAGCTACGAAGTTTTGTATAATGCAATTATAGGGAACAACGTAAGAAAATACCCCTGACTCCTCGCAGTCTTGGGAAGTGGCAACTTTTCTTAGACCAAAGGGAGTGGTGGGTTGTTCATGGTATTTCGACCAAACCGGGTCGGGGTGTGACACCTTGACTGGTATCAGAGCCATGTTCCCTCGAATTCATTATCAAGACTATATAGTCTAGAACTAAAACGTAAATTATCCACCTTGTAGGAAGATGACCCTATAAACTCTCCAATGCCCGAGGTATAGTAGAAGCCACAGAGGACCAAGAGACATTATGTGGGGAAGTATCTTGTACCACCAAGGAATGTGGTGCCAGCACCTATTGAGGTCATATCCACGAGTATGAGGGAGCCAACCCGACGCTAGGGACACCAGCAAGGACTTATGACCTCACCCAAGAAGACACTCATTAAGAACCTGGTATAGTATTTTTCCAACCTACTACGTAACTACGTCTTGTAATAAGGATAACACCCTAAACATATTGCACTCTTTCCCAACTAATAAAAACTCAAAGTTCCTAAAAACTTTGCCTTTCAAATAATGATGTGATCTTGTGCCTCAACTATATGAGGAGGGCTCACAGAAGGCAAGAAAGACCGAATGTAGGACCTTGAGAAACCGCAAATCAGAGAAGAGTATTGACGAAGGAAACTTTTCCTTAAGGACAGTTACAAGGCATCTAAGAGTAAAGAGAGAAGCGCCTCCACAAGAGAAGGAAAACTCCAAATTTTGGACGTCGGATATAATGTCATAGACTGGCGAAGTGTGACCTAATTTGGAAAAGTAGAGGAGCCAAGCAAGGTTGCCAATGAACCTAGCGGTGGGAAGCGACTAGTAACTATAGGATGATCAAGAAGGATACAATATGCCCTAAGAAGGACATAGAAATAGTAATGACTACACTCGAAATGGCAACATGATGGGCATTAGGAATGAATGAACTTGAGAGACAATTGTCTCAAAACCTTTGGACAAGGAGAATATTAGGGAAGGGGTAGTTAACGAACTGACCCTCATGAGAATCATGAATTTAAACCCTGGTGAAGAAGGGGGAAGCAGAAAGGCCAAACATCAGAAAAGGGAGCACGAAGGAAATCCTTTAAGTAGTCATTGGTCGGAAAGGATTAACTAAGCATCGCACAAGAATGTCAATAAATATTGGAAACAAATAGGATATGAACCCTTCCTAAGGAAGTAAACTTGTACGGGATACAAGTAGGAATAAGGATAGGGTAAAAGGACGTACCCACAAGATTTTGAAAGAAGGTTAAACAGGAAGGATGGCAACAAAGGATGTCATAAAGTTGTTCTAGGGTCAGATACCCATAAGGACGAATGAAAATATAGAAATTTTGGGAAGAAAGGAAGAAGCCTATCAAGCAGGGGAGCCTCGGAAGGGTATATACCCCAATGGAGGAATAATTGAGCTAATTAAATTGGAATAGAAGGTAAACTTGTAAATGGAATGCAAGTTGGGTTAAATGACCAATTATAAGGGAAGTACACTTAGAAGAGTCCAAGGAGCAATTTAAACCCAAGAAATGGATAAGCACAAAGATAGCATCGATTCACATCATAACATGTGAGGATGGATGGCATGAAAAGGGAAATGGAGCTCGAAGGAAGTGGAGTCTTGGAAAGGACGCACTCTAGTCAAGATGTGATTAAAGGAATAATGGTGAACACCAAGATTACTTTCTATCCACTTCCACTTAATAGAGCTTAAGATTGGACGTTTGCGCATAATGTAGTAGACACGAAATAAGACTCAATAATTAGAGATTACTCGTATAGGAAATAAAGGGCAGAATGGGAAATTAAGTCGGGGAAGGGTTAAAGGTAAACGAAAGCACCAATACAAAAGGGTGCAAGGATATGAAGGAAGGAAACCTTCAAGGGATAACTTCAAAAAATTAAAAAACTTTATTTCATTCCCACTTCTCAATAAATTGGACTGATATAATGACATTATATTAATTTTTCATTTGAATATGATGAATTGTTATGAAAATATAATATTTTTATTATTTATAAAATAAATAAAAAATAAAAAGAAAAAAATAAAAATGGGATGAAAATGGATGATTAATGTGAGTCGATCTAAAAGAAAGATGGAAGGAAGATGTGAAGTTAGACTAATCATCATCAACTAGCCTCCTACACGTCATGATGATCATTAAATCCTCTTTCACGCACGCACCAAGTAAGCTCCTACCATGATAATCATTAAGCCTTATAATCATCATTCACTCACGCACTAAGCAAGGTACAATGTGAGAATTGTCCAACATTACTACTATCAAACCAATAAATAGATGCAAAAATGTCTATGATGAGAATTATTCACTTGAAAATGGTTCGTTTTAAATATATTGTATGAATTGAATAAAAAAATAAATAATTTATTTTATTTTTTTATTTTCTCAATCATCCATTTATTCTATTTTATTTCCATTCAAATATGGATAAGAATTTATTGAATCAAAGACAAATAAAAATTCAAATATTCTTGAACTTGATAGTCAAATCTAGCATATGAAGATCATGAATTCACCATAATCAAACCATTCAAAGATATAGACATTAGTTGCTCACTCAAGAAACCAAAATGATCAAATTCCTAATAACAAGAAATATTTCATTGGTACTACTCAAATAGGATTAGACGCAATCATGATCCAACATTAACTTTCTTTAATAAGGCATCCATTGAAACAACCATGTCATATGAGTCATTCACATCATGGAAGAAGTAATTGATAAAAATAATATTGACTTTCTAGAAGTATACCGATAATTTAAATAAGTGGCTACACTATCCCCCATGTAGAAGAAGAACAAAAAAGTTTGAGTTTGCATAAATTACAAAGATTTCAACATTTCTAATCCCAAGAATAATTTTATGTTGCCTTATAATGACATGTTCATTCATAAAACTATCAAATATGCAATGCACTCATTCATAGATGTATTTTTTGGTACAATCAAATATGGATGGTTGAGGAAGACATGGCTAAGAAACTTTCGTCATCATGCTAGACACATTTTGTTATAAGGTCATGCATTTGGGACACAAGAATGTTGGGGAAATCTATCATGATATTATGGATACTCTTTCATGACATAATGCATAAAGAAGTTAAAGTCTATGTTAATGACATGATAGTGAAGTTCATAAATGATGAGATAATCTCATCAACTTGAGATATTTTTTGATCGATTGAAAAAATATAACATTCAATTGAACCCAGTCAAGTATATTTTAGGCGTTGAGTTGAAAAATATACCATGTTTCATTGTTAGTAAAAATGCTACAAAGACGAAGGTAAGAATTTCTGAAATATTCTTTCATTCATATGGTGGTGTTGCATTTATACAATGATTAATAACTAGAAGACAAATAGAAGAATATTTTTATGTTATTAATGGTACAATTTATAATATGAAATCATGTGGTGGTGTGTCTTATAGGTGGAGCAGTGAGTGGTGATCCCTTGGAGTGTGAGCTGGAGGTCGAGAGTAGATATGATTTGTAACACCAGAACTTCTGAAACCTAAGTTAAGCTCAAGTGAACCGGAAATCATGTGTGAACCGGGAATAGAATCTCGTATTAGGAATAAACCATAAGTGGGTAAATGAGATTCTAAAGTTAAAATAATAACCAAAATCGAGAATGAAATTCTAGACCCAGGTTGGGATCGAAAATTGGGAATTATAGTCTCAATTAAAAGACAAGCCAAAACCAGGAATGAGACCCCGAACTAGAAATGCACCCCGAGTCGGAATTAGGAAAATCAAGATTTGGATGATAACCTAATGTTAGAAATGGAATAGAAAACCCAATGCCAGGACTACGGATCAGATCGAATTTGGGATCGGGTTCCCGCACATGAAAATTGAGATTTTTGGGGAAAGCTGGTTTTTGCCCTAACAAGGCCGATATTTAGAATTTAATTATCAAAAGGAACCAAAAAGGCAAAATGGTAACTTAAAAGTTCAAAAAAGGAAAGAAAAGAAGGAATGAGTTGGGTTGACCCGATTCACCTCGGGCCACCAAACACTGAACGTCGATCTACAATTTATGGATCATGAACCAAATTGGATGTGAGAACCCTGAACAGGGTGAACCAGGTTGAACCAACTTGAACTAAGAATAACTGGTTCAAAAATTCATTTTTCTAGGTGACTTAAAATGTCAAATTGGAGTCACTAATTTGTAGAAAATGTATTTAGATAAATTTAGAAAATTTTAATTTTTATAAAATCATTCGAATCGGGCTTGAACCGACCAACTTTCAATTTCAGGTCATCAAACCCGGTCCAACCGAACCAATCAATGATTGAGTCGGTCAACAGATCGCCTGCCAAGTCAGCGTCCAATTAGTGCACACGACTAATCAACGTGTGACTACTCCAGTTTTTGACCTTATATAAAGAGCTCCCCTCCATTCATCCTCTCCATCACTCGAAAGCCTGAAGAAGATGAACTACTCCAATTTCTGACCATCTCTAAACCAAAGCTCCAACATCGACCCATTTCTCCACCTTCGAATGCGAATTTAGGTTCCCTGGAACCGGGAGGAAGTCTTCTACCATGCTGCATACTCCTTTCTGCTCGAGGATCACCAAGGATGCATCGGTGTGCTCACATAGTACAGTCGCTCCGGCTGCCAAGTTTGAGCAAGAATTCTCGAGTAGAGTTTGGGTCACCCTTGGATGTCTTGTGGCTAGGTCAACCCTCCACGACTCACTATGTCACGCCCCGACCCGGTTTGATCGAGGTCCGTGATCAACTCGCCACCCTTTCCTGTATCATCCAGGTATTCCTACTCTAATGATACATGGAAGGTAAAGGTGTGTCTATGTCACACCCCGACCTAGTTTGGTCGGATCCCCGTGAACAACCCGCCACTCTCCCGGTTTATTAAAGGGTTTCCCCTTATTATAATCCATAAAGAGTAAGGTGTCTTTTAAACCTGCACCATTTCCTGCAATAGCATAATCAAAACTGCATGAAATTTTAAACTTTACATACCTGTCTTACAGGCATCTTAGTTGATGGTCTTTCAAGGTAGGCTTTCTGGGATTTCCTGAAAGGGATATAAGGAAGGGGGTGAGTACGACTATTCAGTGAATGAGTTTTCAAAGATCTACTTTTAACTTTTAAGAAAAATATTTATATGGAGTGTGCTAGACTCCTTTCTTTTAAAAAAAAAATCCCTTCATTTAAAAATTTAGGTTTTTCCATTATTTCTTAGTTATCGGTGTATCATCACCCAACACACATCCTTCATTATGAAGGTTACACACATTCGCAAGTCAGTATCACTACTGAACCCACTAGTGGCTTTGGAGCGTCTTTTCCTGCCACCCGGTAG
Organism: Trapa bicornis; assembly: GCA_030064425.1. Classification (NCBI taxonomy): domain Eukaryota; kingdom Viridiplantae; phylum Streptophyta; class Magnoliopsida; order Myrtales; family Lythraceae; genus Trapa; species Trapa bicornis. Next base: position 6,437,086 of record CM057761.1, on the reverse strand, counting down.
AAGTATAACCACTTCTACCCTGGGAATGAGTGGATGTACGTGACATCCGACCCACAATCCCAAAATCACTTCTTCGTGTTCGTATGAGGACAAAGACCTCATCCTGTCCCCACCCTAGTCTCATGCGCTTGGTGCTACTCCAGATTTCGCACAGACACCTGGAACAACGAACTGCCCTTATAGCCACTAGGTCGTCCAGTGCCCTTAGGACGCATCACCACTTCTCATGGGCGTCTTGATGATCTCGTACTCATAGTGCATGCACAAACAATGTTTTCTTATCAAGCCATGTAATCTATGGTGCCACTAGTCCAATGGCCCCGACTCTCAACTCAACCCGCAGTTGTTTGTCTTAACTGGTCCGTCGACTTGTAATGTCGCACTGCCGCTAGTTGACTGAGCATGTCGGTCCTATCTTGGTACCATTGCCAAACAATTCACTTATTAAGTTTTATGGCACACATATCATGTTCGTTTACGAGCTCCTGCTCGTGCCGACTAGCCTTGGGCCCACTGTACGAGATTTTCAAAAAACTGGGCATTCTAGCCCGCAAGTTCCAAAATCGAGGCCCCCGGCCTATAAGAGGGTTGAACGCGCAGTTCCAAAGATGGAAATATCTACTTCAAAGTACGAGAGTAGAGGATGAAACCAACAAAGGAACTCTTTCAGTAGAATTCAAGGAATGGACAAGTAGACCATAAGGAATTAACACAGAATAATGAATTATGAAATGGTCACGAGCGAGTAAGGATGGATTGGAGACAGAAAATCTTTAGGTAAGGATGCCGCTAGATATGAGTAAAGACATAATGGGGGGAAACCTCAAGTATGTCGGAAGTTAAGAAGCGAGCGAGAAACCCGATGATTGGAACCGAGAAAGCCCCACAAGGAAGTTGATAAGGGATGAGTAGATAAGGAAAACCGACATGATCATGAAATGCATGATGTCAAATGTAAAGTGACATGCAGGTCCAACAGTCTCAAGAAATATGACTAGAGTAAGGAAGAGTCAATTATTTAAGCCTGATGCGGTCACACAAAAGTATTTGGGTGGACTAGAGTTTTAATAAAGAAAGGATGGAGGAAGGACCAAAAGGGGATAATACAAAAACCCACAGGGTTAAGGACAAAAACTCGAAAGGATGGCTAGCTAAAGAGCTTCAACGACCAAGGAAATAAATAGAAGCGGGGATGGTCAAACATTTATGGAACTCCCAATCCAGTGATCTGGATAAAAACACTCAAGAGGAGGGGTCTTACCCTAAGTGGAGTAAGAATTGAACCTAAGGAAGTACCTTTGGACCAGTGGGTAAGATATGCTTGATCGTAATAAGCTCCATGGAGAAAGTGGACAATGGAAGGTAAGAGAAATTCCTTAAGTGTGTTGTCTAAAGGACTAAGTGGAAGAGTAACCAAAATAGTAGAATATCAAAGCAAATCCCAAGTTGACATAAAGGGAGAATTATTCTTGATGTAAAGGATGTATAAATAAGTTTTGGAGAGAAAACTACTAAAAGGTGGGGAGAGTGGTGAAACCCTTCCTCTCAGACTAAGGAAACCGAAAAAAGGAACTGAAAATTTTCGAAAGAAAACCAATGATCTAAGTCAACTAGGATGGGCAAAGATGGATTTAAAATGGAATTTGGAAATATACAAGTAGCCAATAAATCACAAAAATTATAGCAAAGAACCATGAAGTGGATTGGATATGAAAACTGAATCGGTTCAGGGTGAACTGGACATGAACCAGATTGAACCATGAATAACCGATTCAATGATTCATTTTTATAGGTGGTATAAAATATCAATTTAGAAAATTGAAGCCACCAATAGATAGAAAATGAATTTAAATTAATTTAGAAATTTTTAATTTTCAAAAAACTGGTCGAATCGGTCCTGAACAGGTCGAATTGGTCTTGAACAGGCCGATTTATGAGTTTGGGTCACCGAACTCGATTAGATTGAACCGATCAATGGTTTTGCCGATCAACGGACCGCTGCCAAGTCAACACCTAGTCATCATACATGACCAATCAGTGCACGACACATGGCGAAGCACGTGCAGTTAGCGCCTATAAGTGCTAGCCAATCAGATGGTGACACATGTCCTCAGTCAACGCAGAGGAAGAAAATCCACCTAAGCAATGACCGACCAATAAGAGAGCGACACGTGACCCAATCAACGCCTAGAGACGGACAACCAATGGGAGGCTTCCACGTGTTCGATCAACGGGTCAAAAGCTCACTAGGCTGCTAAGTTAGAAGCCACATCAGCAAAGGCAGCCAATCAGGAGGTGCCATGTGGCACTTCCTCACATGTAGTTGAGAGGAGAGAGAGAAGACGCGATGGTTGCCAGAAATCCGACGACCAATAAATGCCTTTGATTCTAGCGATAAATGGAGCAATTGAGGCCAAGTGATTGGGGAATGGATAAGTCTGTCAGTCCCTGAGCTCCTACCCATTCGTCTACCTCATCCCTCAAACGCCTGGAGAAGAATAAGTGCTCAGTTTTCCGGTGAAGCTCGAACCAAAGCTCTGATTTGGGCACTTTTCTCAACCTTAGAAGGCGAATTCAGCTTCGTTAGAATCCTGAGGAAGTTAGCTACCTGACCACAATCTCCATTCAGCTTGAGGATCACCGAAGAAGTGTTGGCAAGCTCGCACAATACTGTTGCTCCACGAAAGTTGGCAACCCGAGCCATCCCCAAACCAATTCTGGCCCAATCGTGCTCACCGGTCCACCTCTAGAAGTGCCCCGACCTTTCCTGAGCACTTTTCTCAACCATAGAAGGTGAATTAAGGTTCGTTAGAATCCTAAGGAAGTTAGCTACCCAACCATAGTCTCCATTCAGCTTGAGGATCATCGAAGAAGTGTCGGAAAGCTCGCACAATACTATCCCTCCATGGCAGTCGGCAACCCGAGCCATCCCCACACCAATTTTGGCCCAATCGAGCTCACTGGACCACCTCTAGAGGTGCCTCGACCTTCCCTGAGCTAAGCTTCTAAGTCCCCTCTACCGCCCTTCACTAGAAAGTACTATTCACAATGCATTTTTGCTAAAATTTAAACTGAGAAATTTGCACTACTCAGGCCACTTGTAAACCCCGCATATTTGAGTTAAGGAAAACCAGGAAAAAGAACCGGTCAACCTGAATAAGAAAACCAAACCGAAAAGAAACATTTGGGAATAAGCAATATCAAAATTTACAATTTTCGGGTGATCCAAAGGGTTCATTAAACATTGGAAAAGAAACTTAAAACAAAATAGAAAACAAAAGCCAAATTGGTTCAGGTGAACTAGATTCTATAAGAACTTCAAAGTTAAGCATGATTACTTGAGAGTAGTGTGAGGATGGGTAACCTCCTGGGAAGTATGATTTTTTTATAACCTGAAATTTCGGTTAAAAATTTTTATGCGAGCACGGCTTATCATAAATATCAAAATTAAATTATTGGAATTAATACTGAAATTAAATTATTGGAATTAATACCAATAATTTATGGCAATATTAATACTAGTAATAAATCTCACCCATTTAATACACGGGTTTTACGACTATATAAATCACCCCCATTCCATTCTCCTCACACCTAAACACTTCCCTCTCTCTCACTACTGCTCAATTTCCCGGTAAAGCTTGAACTAGAGCTTCGACTTCAACAAAGGTCGGGCTCTTTAGAACCGGGGAGAAGATAGCTATCTGATAGCAAACTCCAGTTAATACGAGAATCATTGGAGAATCGCCGGCGTGATAGAATAGTGAAGCAGCTCCGGCGGACCGAAGCTGCCCTATTTTGGCCAAGCTGAAATCAGCCATTTCAAGCCCTGCTCAGGCCAATCCAAGCCCTCCCAACACTTCCTCAGCCTTTCCACGGCCGAATTAGGACCGAAAGGTAAGCCAATTCGGCTTCCCTTTATAATTTTCGATTGGTGCTAGAGAGAGAGTCGACCGAATTTCAATGACAAAATTCTAATCCAATTTCGCATCAATTGATGCGATTCTTGATTCTAGGATGAACCTCAGGATGAGAGCTATCTGTCCAGATTGAAAGCTCGAACCGTCGTGCCTTCACCGGTGAGTAATCGAAGCTTTCTCTATCTATAGTTCATTTTCCCGCGAAGCTCCGTTTGAGCTTGTCCCGGCATTAAAACTTGCGATTCACATTTCTAAAGAATCATATGAACATGTAGAAACTCAATTTCAACTTCAATTTCAACAATTAGAAACGTTTGATGGGTCAATTTGATGAAATAAAATTCGGCTGTGTTAAGAAGTTGGGATTGGGGGAAAATTGGGGATTTTCGAAATTCAAAGGACCAAAATGAAATTTTATGAAATTGAGGGTCAATTGGGCATGAAAATAATGTTAGAGGACCAATTGAGGTATTTTGAAATTTTTGGGGCAAAAATTACCATTTTTGTAAATGAAGGGCAAAATGGTAATTTTGGAAAAGTTGGAGGACCAAATTGGAAATTTGAGAAATTAAACCCCTTTTTGTGAAATGGAATAAATTGAGATCCCACAATAAATTTTAAAAGTTACGGGACTCAATTTGAGGAAAAACCGACATTAGGGACTTAAAGAGAAATAACTTTAGGGACCTAATTGCAAATAACTAAAAGTTTGGGTTTTCTCATTCATTAATGAATGAAGGCTGTTATGCCGAGTAATAATGAACAAGGTTGTTCATATCGTGTAGGAACGTTAAATACCAGGAATGCCAGCAAGGACAAGCTCGCGTGAATACAAAGAATCAGTCTAGTGGAATTCACGGCATTAACGGGTGAGTGGGTTTACTAACATCATACCCGGTTGGGGATGATAAGTGCCTCGATATAAAAACCCACTATTGAGTGGTATTTTAATCATCACTACTTAGAGAAAGTGATGTGAAAGTTATGCGAAAAAAAAACTACTTACGGGTTGTAAGTAGATCATACCCGGTTGGTATGATGAGACTTCCTCGAAGGAAGTTGAAAACCCGTTCATCGATTATGAACGGAGATGTCCTTATACCGGTCGGTATGATGGACAGTAAAAATCTATTTTTGTCGGAAGTGCTCTCCCCTGACTGTGTGCCAATGCTTAAACAATTTGGGAGACCTTCTCGATGGGAGCTCGAATAGCTCTAATAGGCCGGGGGCCTCGATTTTGGAACTTGGGGGCTAAATGCCCGGTTTTGAAAATCTCGTACAGTTGGCCCAAGGCCAGTTGGCACGAGCAGGAGCTCATAAATGAACATGATATATGTGCCATAAAACTTAATAAGTGAATTGTTTGGCCATGGTACCAAGATAGGACCGACATGCTCAGTCAACTAGCGGCAGTGCGACATGACAGGTCGACGGACTAGTCAAGACAAACAGCTGCAAGTTGAGTTGAGAGTCGGGGCCGTTGGACTAGTGGCACCAGAGATTACATGGCAATATGAGAAAACATTGTTTGTGCATGCACTGTGAGTACGGGATCATCAAGACGCCCATGAGGGGTAGTGATGCGTCCTAAGGGCACTGGACGACCTGGTGGCTATAAGGGCAGTTTGTCGTTCCAGGTGTCTGTGCGAAATCTGGAGTAGCACCAAGCGCATGAGACCGGGGTGGGGACAGGATGAGGTCTTTGTCCTCATACGAACACGAAGAAGTGATTTCGGAATTGTGGGTCGGATGTCACGTACATCCACTCATTCCCAGGGTAGAAGTGGTCGTACTTCTATCCGGGTGGCAGGAAAAGTCGCTCCGAAGCCACTAGCGGTTTCAGTAGTGATACTGACTTGCGAATGTGTGTAACCTTCATGATGAAGGATGTGTGTTGGGTGATGACACACCGTGGTAACTAAGAAATAATGGAAAAACTCAAATTTTTAAATGAAGGGATTTTTGAAAACAAAGGAGTCTGGCACACTCCATATAAATATTTTTCTTAAAAGTCAAAAGCTTTAAAAAACCCATTCACTGAGTAGTCGTACTCACCCCCTCCCTTATATCCCTTTCAGGAAATCCTGGAAAGCCTCCCCCTTAAAGACCGTCAACTAAGATGCTTGTAAGACAGGTATGTAAAGTTTTAAATTTCATGCAGTTTTGATTATGCTATTCCAGGAAAAAGGTGCAGATTAAAGGACGCCTAACTCTTTACGGTTTACAATAAGGGGAAACCCTTTAATAAACCGAGAGAGTGGTTGGTTGATCACGGGGATCCGACCAAACCGGGTCGGGGCGTGACACCACCAATTGAGGCGTGCTTTGATCCAGGAAGGATTGTCAGTAAGAGAACAATTTAGAGAAAGCAAGAGCTCCAATCGTTGGATCCTCACCAGTAAGAAATAGAAGCTTTCTCTGTATAGGACAATTTTCCAACGGAGCTTTGTTTGATCTCATTTCTGAGCCAAATGAAGTGTTTCAAAGCTTGAAATGACAAGGGAGGCATAGGTAAGATGATTTTGATCATGAATGAGAACAATTGCTCACATTTGGGTGGCCAAATAAATGAAACAAGTTTTTAGGGTCAAATGATAATTTTGGGGAAAATTGTACAATTTGGGAATTTTGGGAAAATTTTGGTGTCAAATTGTAATTTAAGGAAAATTGGAGGATTTTCATGAAATTAACTCCCAATTGAGGTCAAATTGGGCAATTGGATGAAATTGAGGGCCAATTGGAAAATTTTGGAAATTTAAGGACCAATTGGCAATTTTGGATAAATTAAGGATGAATTGGTAAATTTTAGAAAAAATAAGGACCAATTGGTGATTTTGGAAAATTAAGGACCTAAGAGGGATTTTGGAGACCCTAAGAACTTAATTAAAAGTAATAAGAGCATTATGGATCTAAAGTCAATGATTTTGAACTTTAGGGACCTAATTGTAATTAGGCATAAATTAATAGCCTTTTTGCCAAATCATACTTATGGGAATACTCAGACCATTTAGGATCTGGCTATGTGAGTACTTGTGCATAAAAGCGCCTCTGAGACATGGACATTTGGCTAGGACGAACACGTCATAACTATCGGGAAAGTGAGACCTTTTAAACATCATACTCGGTAGGGGTGATGAGTACGTTTTGAACTAAAAATCCACTATGAGTGTAGGTTTTTGGCATCATACCCGGTTAAGGAGATAAATACCATCTTTGCAAATTTAAAAACATTTTCCAGAAAAGATATCCCCTGACTGTGTGCAACTGCTTAATAATTTTGGTAGACTTTTTTTAATGAGAGTTGGAATAGCTCCAACTGGCCGGAGGCCTCAATTTTGAACTTATTGTGCCTAAGGCCTAGTTTTGAAAAACTCGTGAAGTGGGCTTAAGGCCAGTGGGCACAAGTTAGAGCTCGTAGACAAAAGATGATTAAAAGAGCCATGAAAAACTTTCATAATTGACTAATTATGTGAAATGCCACAGTGTCGAACCCAGACTAACAAACTTGATGGGCTAGTGGCAATGTGTCAGGGCCAGGTTGATAGACTGATCAGGCAAACAACTACGAAGCCCAAGCCAAGAGTTGGGGCCATTAGAACCAAAGATAATGGATCATAAATCCCAAAACTACTATTTGTGCATGCACTATGATACGTGATCATCGAGATACCCAAGAGAGGTAGTATTGGTTCTAAGGGCTACTAGACGACTAGAATGAGATAAGGGTAGTTTTGTCGTGCCAGTGAGTCATGAAGCTTGGAGTAGCTTCCTACTCTAAGACCTGGGTGGGGTTAGGATGAGGTCTCATCCCACATAAGTAGACATAAAGTACATTCGGGTCAGACGAGTAATGTCCACTCAAACTCAGGCTAGAGGTCGAGACTTCTATTAGGATGGATGGTAAAGGAACTCCAATCCCCAAGTGGCAATCAGAGTTCTACACCTACAAACATTTGTACCCTTTATGATAAAGGGCATGTGATTGTTTTCTAAACACCTCATGAGCAAGGAGAAGTGTCATAAGAGCTAAACTCACATAATAGTAAATTTGAAATGTTCATTTGAAAGTTGTATTTTAAAATTCACCCTAACACCCGCTCACTAAGTTGTAGAAACTCACCCCCTTCCTTTAAATCTTTTTCAGGAAGGAAGACACCCCATAAAGAAATTTCAAGGACAAGCCTTAATTCAGGTATGCTAAGATTTTTAAGCTATGGAGTTTTGTATAATGCTATTCCAGGGAACAAGGTTAGAAAATACACCCGACTCCTCACAGTCTTGGGAAGTGGCGACTTTTCCTTAGACAAAAAAGAGTGATAGGTCGTTGACAGGGTTCCGACCAAATCGGGTTAGGTCATGACACCCGAGGGATAGTAGAAGCCACAAAGGACCAGGAGACATTTTGTGGGGAAGTGACCAGTACCACCAAGGAATGTGGTGCCAGCACTTATTAAGGTCACATCCATGAGTATGAGGAGAGCCGACCTGATGCAAGGGACACCAGAAAGGGCTTATGACCTTACCCAAGAAGACACTCATTAAGAACCTATTATAGTAGCTTCCCAACTGACTATGTAACTACCTCTTGTAATAGGGATAACGCCCCAAACATATTGTACTCCTTCCCAACTAATGAAAACTCTAAGTTCCTAAAACTCTACCTCTCAAATAACGATGCAATCTTGTGCCTTAACTATATGAGGAGGGATAACTGAAGGCAAGAAAGACCGAAGGTAGGACCTTGAAAAACCCTTAAAATGGAGTAGAGTAGAAATGAAGGGAAATTTTTCTTTAAGGGCAGTTACAAGCCATCTAGGAGCAAAGAGGGAAGCATTTCCACAAGAGAAGACAAACTCTTAATGTTGGACACCAAAATGAATGTTGCGAACTGGAGAAGTGTAACCTACTTTGGAAAAGCGGAGGAGCCAAGTAGGGTTACAAACGAACCTAGTGGTGGGAAGCGAATAGTAACTATGGGATGATCAAGGAGGATACATGATTCCATAAGAAGGATAGGGAAGTAGTAACAACTACACCCAAAATGGAGATAGGATGAGCATCAGGAATGAGTGAACTCAAGAGACAATTGTCTCAAAAGCATTGGACGCGGAGAATAGTAGGGACAAGGTAATTAACGAACTGACCCTCATGAGAATCATGAATTTAAACCTCGGTGAAGAAGGGGGAAGAAGAAAGACCAAACATCAGAAAAGGGAGGATGAAGGAAATCCTTAAAGTAGTCATTGGTTGAGAAGGATTAAGTAAGCCTTGCACAAGGAGGTCAAGAAATCTTGGAACAAACAGGATCTGAACCCTTCCTAAGGAAGTAAACTTGTACATGATACAAGTAGGAATAAGGATAGGGTAAAAGGACATACCCACAAGATTTTCAAAGATGGGTAAACAAGAAGGATGGCAGCAAAGGATGTCATAAAGTTGCTCTAGGGTGAGATACCCATAAGGACGAATGAAATAGGAAATTCCAGAAAGAGAGGAAGAAGCCTACCAAGGAGGGGGAGCCTTGGAGAGGTATATACCCCAATGGAGGAATAATTGATCTAATTAAACTAGAATAGAAGGTAAACTTGCAAATAGAATGCAGGTTGGGATAAAGGACCAACTACAAGGAAAGTACACTCAGGAGAGTCCAAGGAGCAAGTTAAACCCAAGAAATGGGTGAGCACGAATATATCATCAATTTATGTCATAACAAGTGAGATGGGTGTCATACCCCTAATAAAGGAATAAGGAAATGAAGCCCGAAGGAAGTGGAGTCTCAGGAAAGGATACACTCCAGTCGAGATGTGATTAAAGAAATAACGACGAACACCAAGATTTAATTCTGCTCCACGCCCACTTAATAGAACTTAAGATTGGACGTATGGGCATAATGTGGAGGAAATGAAATAAGACTCGATAATCGGAGATTTCTTAGATAGGAAATAAAGGGCGGAATGGGAATTTAATTCGGTGAAGTAGTAAAGGTGAGCGAAAGCACCAATACAAAATGGTGTAAAGATATGAAAGAAGGAAACCTTCAAGAAATGGTAAGAAGGTTGAATGCACAATTCCAAAGATTGAAGTATCTAGTTTAATGTACGAGAGTAGAGGATGAAATCAATGAAGGAAACTCCTTCAGGTGAATTCAAGGAAAGGACAAGTCAACCATAAGGAATCAACTCGGAATAAGGAATCGTGAAATGGTCATGAGTGAATAAGGATGGGTTGAAGAAAGGAAATCCTTGAGTAAGGACGCCATTGGATATGAGGAAGGACATAAGGGATGAAAATTCCAAGTATGTTAGTAAGTTAAGAAGTGATCGGGAAGCCCAATAAGGAAGTAGATAAGGAAAACCGACACGAACATTAAAGGCATGACGTCAAATGTAAAGGTATGATTTGATAACGCTGAAGGTAGTTGAAGAATACTGCCAGATGATAAGAAGTGACAAAACCATACGATCCCTAAAAAGTTGGAAAGTCGAGAACAATTATTGGGGGAATGGTCAAGAACTATAATGGACAAACACAATTCTATAACATGTCATGCTGCAAGGGATATGTAGGCAGACGTGTGGTTTGAACAGAATTTACGGTCATTAGTGAATAAGTAAGGGTATAACATTACCAAGGAATTTGAGGTATAATTACAAAGAAGTCCATAAATGGTCATGAAGGTTGTGGCACATAAACCTAAAGGGTGGATAATTATAGACAAGCAAAGTCGAGATCTTTGTGAAGAATTACCATCAACCTACAACACCCAAAACACAATCAAGTGTATAAGGTATCACAAGGGATACTTAAGGGGGGAGGGGGGGGGAGGGGGGGAGGTTAAAATTTAGAGCATAATCTTAATGCCACATATATTAGAAATGGTAATGGGGGTATGAGTTTGTGAATAAATGCTCAAATGGTATAGTGAGAATAAGGGAAGAAATGTTCAAGATAAGGTCTCAAGCAACACCCTCGCAATACCCAAGAGAGGATTAGTGAGATGATAATAAATGATGTCATTGGAGAAGAATGATGTTAAAGGATAATTATCATCTTGAGTAAGCTAAATTAGAATATTCACATAGTAAATCTTGGAATCTGGACAAAATTTTGGATGAACCTCTTTCCTAAATAAACCTAGAAGCATGTATTCCCCAGGGAATGTACCAATGAGATGAGAAAAATGAATGATGGAATGCCAAAAGAGAAATACTTTATAGGAGCAAAGAAAAACATGAACCACTATATTGAGTCCAGACCCATAATAATGATTTCAAGGACAACTCTTGACGCAAGTCTCGTTAGTGATGAGACTTAGATGAAATTAACCCGAGGTGAAAAATGGAATTTAAGGAAGAGGGTCGACCCCATAAGAAGTGGGGTAAGTTGGTACTACAAAGGAGTCAAAAGATGAAAAACTCAGTCAATATTGAGTAAGTATGACATTAGTGCTCATGGAAGACATGAACAATACTCATAATAATAAATGACCAATGTTGGTAGTAAGAGCCAAACATAATAATCTTTACCGATAGATGATTGGTTAGACAATGAGAAAGGTCATCTTACGGATGGGTACACAAGAATTTGAAATGTAGAAAACTATTTTGAGGATTGTCAAAGTCAATACAAAGGAATGACCAATATTATGGTAACAATTGGTTACCACCTTATTGCACAAAAGATGAAAATGTACAAATGATATAAGCCACCTATTATAAGGAGTCTAAAATAAAAGTCAAGATGCCTTAAGTAAGTACTATAGAAAGGGTGGTACAATTGACCAACATGTACCAAGAGGGTATGCTTGGATAAAAGAGATTACGAATAGTGAATATCCGTTAACCTAAAATGCAACAAGATATAACAAGGATAAATGACCCGAAAGGTGAAATATGGATAATTGAATATTCATCATTGTGGGACATGGTTACTATTGCAAGAATATACGTAAAGATAAACGATGGAAACTGATGCATAGGTTGGCGAATGAAAATTGAAAACCTATGTTACACGAGTTTTGAGGACAAAACTCTTAAAAATGTGGTGAGTAGTTGTAACACCGTATTTTTAGTAACTCACAAATTTCAATTAGAAAATTTTTTAAATTTCATTTTTTTATTTTAAACCCAATGTATTTAATTTAAAATATGATGTAAATTACAATGAACCTAATTTACTTAATAATACATAGTAAGTCGGGATAAACGACTTGAAGGAGCCGAGTTAAATCCGTTTAATCAAGTGAAAATAAATATTTTAGAAATAAATATATATTTATAGGTATATGCATACAAGTATAAGTTGTGAAAGAGAAATTAAAGAATATAAAGGTATATATATGTAAAAACATGTATGGTGTGGTATTGATTGTAAATAATATATATTCTAATTGAATTTTCAATTAGATATAAAAGAAATAATAAGTGGGCTCTAAGGCCATACATTAAACCCAAAAGGATATGGGATGAGCCCACTATTAAACATATTACTGATTCTTTTAAAGCTTAAGAAAAATTGGGCTTAAATAGTACTAATGTACTCAACCAAGTACACCTAGCCAAAGGAGGCCAAATGAAAGTATAACCAAAATGGATGGGTAGACAAAAATAAGCCCTTGAACTAATGGCTATAAGGAAAGTCTCCAAGTAAATTAGCCTACATGAACCTAAGCAACCCAAGAAAATCTAAATGTAATAACATCTTGGAAGGCCAAAGGATGAGACGTTGGAACCTAAGGAGGGGAGGCCCTAGTGGTTAATATGGACAGAAGGACACCCCAATGACTTATCAACATGTGTTAGATGACCGGAGGAACTGATACTCTCAATCGAAATTCCATAAGCCCTCCTTTAGCTAGTAGAGAGGGAGACATATGTACATCATGTTGTTATCACCTAAGGAAACAACTACATTATCAATCATGATGTTATACCAAGAACATGAAATCATATAACAACACGGGACAAGTGTAAATATGTAGACACATTAAGCACTAACCTAGCATGATTAACAAGTAGTTACCATTACATCAAAATTAGGACCAAGACTTATACTATTGTAAAATAATGCAGCGATAACAATTGGATTACATATGCAAGTGATACTTGATTAACCATGAGAAGTACATGACCATCAAATTCATCTCCTAAAAATTTAAATTAAATTTAGCAAGGAACACATGATAGATGCATCACAAGGCCACATAAAAATTAAGCATGGACAGTGACGTAAACTAATTGGTAACGTGAGGAGGGGGCAACCTTTTATTGGACTATGGATGTTTGGAAAATAAGAAGACTAAGGAAAACCTAACTACTTTGTCCATTACCTGCATCAAGCTTGATTCATGGAGTTCATACTTGTAAACCCCGCACATTTGAGTTAAGGAAAATCGGGAAAAGAACCGGTCAAACCGAATAAGAAAACCAAACCGGTTTACATTTGGGAATAAGCAATATGAAAATTTACAACTTTCGGTTGATCCAAAAGATTTATTAAACATTGGAAAAGAAACTTAAGACAAATTAGAAAATAAAAACTAAATTGGTTCAGTGAACTAGATTCCATAAGAACTTCAAAGTTAAGCGTGCTTACCTGAGAGTAGTGTGAGGATGGGTGACCTCCAAGAGGTCATCCCCATTTCATTCTCCTCACACCTGAACACTTCTCTCTCTCTCTCTCTACTACTCCATTTCCCGGTAAAGCTCGAACCAGAGCTTCGACTTGAACAAAGGTCAGGCTCTTTAGAATCAGGGAGAAGACAGCTATCTGATAGCAAACTCCAGTCAATCCGAGAATCGTTGGAGAAGCGCCGACATGATGGAATAGTGAAGCAACTCCGGCGGACCGAAGCTACCCTATTTCGGCCAAGCTGAAATCGGCCATTTCAAGCCCTTCTCAGGCCAAACCAAGCCCTCCCAACATTTCCTTAGCCTTTCCACGACCGAATTAGGACCGAAAGGTAAGCCAATTTGGCACCCCTTTATAATTTTCGATCGGTGCTAGAGAGAGAGTCGACCAAATTTCAATGACGAAATTCTAATCCAATTCCGCATCAATTGATATAATACTTGATTTTAGGATGAACCTCAGGACGAAACCTATCTGCCCAGATCGAAAGCTCGGACTGTTGTGCCTTCACCGGTGAGTAATCGAAGCTTTCTCTCTCTACAGTCTATTTTCCGGCAAAGCTCCGTTTGAGCTCGTTCCGACGTTAAAATCTGCGATTCAAAGTTTCTTAGAATCGTATGAACATACAGGAACTCAATTTCAACTCCAATTTCAATAATTAGAAGTGTTTGATCGGTTAATTTGATGAAATCAAATACAGTAGTGTTGAAGAGTTGAAATTGGGGGAAAATTTGGGGATTTTCGAAATTCATAGGGGCCAAAATACAATTTTATGAAATTGAGGATCAATTGGGCATGAAAATAATGTTGGAGGACCAATTGAGGAATTTTGGAAATTTTGGGAAAAACATACCATTTTTGTGAAAGAAGGGCAAAATGGTAATTCTGGCAAAAATTGGGGAATCAAATTGGAAATTTGGAAAATTAAACCCCTTTTTGGTAAAATTGAATAAATTGAGGTCCCACGATAAATTTTAAAACTTACTGGACTCAATTTGAGGAAAAATCGACATTAGGTACTTAAAGTTAAAGAGAAATAACTTTAGGGACCTAATTGCAAATAACTAAAAGTTTGGGTTTTCTCATTTATTAATGAATGAAGGCTGTTATGCCGAGTAATAATAAACAAGGTTGTTCATATCGTGTAGGAACATTAAATATTGGGAACGCCAACAAGGACAAGCTCGCGTGAATACAAAAAACCAGTCTAGTGGAATTCACGGCATTAACGGGCGAGTGAGTTTACTAACATCATACCCGGTTGGAGATGATAAGTGCCGCGATATAAAAACCCACTGTTTAGTGGTATTTTAATCATCACTACTTAGAGAAAGTGATGTGAAAGTTATGCGAAAAAACTACTTACGGGTTGTAAGTAGATCATACCCGGTTGGTATGATGAGACTTCCTCGAAAGAAGTTGAAAAGCCGTTCATCGGTTATGAACGAAGATGTCCTTATACCGGTCGGTATGATGGATAGTAAAAACATATTTTTATCGTAAGTGCTCTCCCCTGACTGTGTGCCAATGCTTAAACAATTTGGGAGACCTTCTCGACGGGAGCTCGAATAGCTCTGATAGGCTAGGGGCCTCGGTTTTGGAACTTGGGGGCTAAATGCCCGATTTTGAAAATCTCATACAGTGGGCCCAAGGCCAGTTGACATGAGCAGGAGCTCGTAAAAGAACATGATATATGTGCCATAAAACTTAATAAGTGAATTGTTTGGCCATGGTACCAAGATAGGACCGACATGCTCAGTCAACTAGGGCCAGTGCGACATGACAGGTCGACGGACTAATCAAGACAAACAACTACGGGGTTGAGTTGAGAATCGGGGCCGTTGGACTAGTGGCACCACATATTACATGGCAATATAAGAAAACATTGTTTGTGCATGCTCTGTGAGTACGGGATCATCAAGATGCCCATTAGGGGTAGTGATGCGTCCTAAGGGCACTGGACGACCTGGTGGCTATAAGGGCAGTTCGTCGTTCCAGGTGTCTGTGCGAAATTTGGAATAGCACGAAGCGCATGAGACCGGGGTGGGGACAGGATGAGGTCTCTGTCCTCATACGGACACGAAGAAGTGATTTCAGGATTGTGGGTTGGATGTCACGTACATCCACTCATTCCTAGGGTAGAAGTGGTTGTACTTCTATCCAGGTGGCAGGAAAAGTCGCTCCGAAGCCACTAGCGGGTTCAGTAGTGATAATGACTTGCGAATGTGTGTAACCTTCATGATGAAGGATGTGTGTTGGGTGATGACACACCGATAACTAAGAAATAATGGGAAAATCCAAATTTTTAAATGATGGGATTTTTTAAAACAAAGGAGTCTGGCACACTCCATATAAATGTTTTTCTTAAAAGTCAAAAGCTTTTAAAAACCCATTCACTGAGTAGTCGTACTCACCCCCTCCCTTATATCCCTTTTAGGAAATCCTGGAAAGTCTCCCCTTAAAGACCGTCAACTAAGATGCCTGTAAGACAGGTATGTAAGGTTTTAAATTTCATACAGTTTTGATTATGTTATTCCTGAAAAAAGGTGCAAGTTAAAGGATGCCTTACTCTTTACGGTTTACGATAAGGGGAAACCCTTTTATAAACCGCGAGAGTGGCGGGTTGATCACGGGGATCCGACCAAACTGGGTCGGGTCGTGACAATACTGATCTTACAAAACATATAAGAATTCAATAAAGATGATAACTAGCTATTCAAAGGAGATAATTAACACAATTACCTAATAAATTCCTTTAGGAAAGATGATGAGAACATTATGTGCAATTATCAAAAAGATACAAATAGAACTGTTGGTTGTACACCTCCTACCATTAATCAAAACTCACATTTAATAGAACATAATTAAAGAGACTAAATATTTCTCAACTATAGGATTTATTCTTATTAAGTATTAATAAAACTAAAGTTATTTCCCCTTCAGTGAATGAAAAATCTATTTTCTAAAACTAGTATAGGTAAATGTATTTATTTATAGTTGATAGGAAAGAAAGGAGCCAAGAAAACATCATATAAAAATAAATTGGAAGGGGTAAAGGAATTACGTGGTGATGGTACATAGAGGAGTGAATGTCAATGCTTGGACAAAAGGATGGTTGAAACGGGAGAGCAAGTGCCCTGCTTTTGATCACACATCGATAAAACTTCCAAACTAGGATGATCTCTAGGTAGAATGAGAGTTCTCCATTTCTCCCTTTTCAAATGACAAAGCCTGCATATCATTAATTCATCCCATTTATATTCTGCAAAATTTTCATTCATACATGCATAGTACTGAAAGGGAGTCCTATATATAAGTTTAGATAAGTATGGATGAGAGCTATACATTACGGCAAGGAATCCCTGCCATCGTTGTTGCTAGAATTGCCTACCCAACTATAGTCCCTCTCACTCCTATGGAAGCATCAAAAACCAATTAGACCAAAAATTTTAGCTAATGACCTCCATAAAGGGATATGGAAATGAACATGTAAAAAGGAATCGACGACATAAAGCATCAGAGGAAGGGGAAGATGCACATAATGGGCAAAATGAAGTTTTATGGTTGATTGGGATGTTTGGCAGAGTTTGGGGACTGATGTTACCTCTTGTGAAGGTCTAGGGACCTACTCACAATAAAGGTAAAATTAGGGACTATAGTGCAAATAGGAGAAATTTCACAATCAAAAGGGGTCTTTTGGATTTTCACGCCCCAACCCGGTTTGGTCGGAGTCCTGTCATCAACCTGCCATGTAAACCCTGCACTTTTGAGTTAAGGAAAATCAGGAAAATAACCAATCAAACCGAGTAAGAAAATTGAGACGGTTTACAAACCTAATCATTTGGGAACACGCAATTTAGAAATTTACAACTTCCGAGTGATCCAAAGGGTTTATTAAACCTTGGAAAAGAAACTTAATACAAATTAGAACAGAAAAACCAAATTGGTTGATGAACGAGAGTCCATAAGAACTCTAAAGTTAAGCGTGCTTTCCTGAGAGTAGTGTGAGGGAAGTATGATTTTTTGTAACCCAAATTTCGGTAAAAAAATTTTATGCGAATAGTACGGTTTATCATAAATAGCCATAAATTAATATATATTTAATTATTGTAATTAATACCAATAATTTAATACCCAAATTAAATTATTAGAATTAATACAAATAATTTAATACCGAAATTAAATTATTGAAATTAATACTAATAATTTATGGTAATATTAATACTAGTAATAAATCTCTCCCATTTAATACATGATTTCACACCTATATAAAGAGGTCATCTCCATTCATTCTCCTCACACCTGAACACTTCTCTCTCTCTCTACTGCTCCATTTCTCGGTGAAGCTCGAACTAGGGCTTCAACATGAACAAAGGTCGGGCTCTTTAGATTCGGGGAGAAGATAGTTATCTGATAGCAAACTCCAGTCAATCCGAGAATCGTTGGAGAAGCGCCGGCATGATAGAATAGTGAAGCAGGTCCGGCGGACCGAAGTTGCCCTATTTCGGCCAAGCTGAAATCAGCCATTTCAAGCCCTCCTCAGGCCAAACCAAGCCCTCCCAACACTTACTCAGCCTTTCCACGGCCGAATTAGGACCAAAAGGTAAGCCAATTCGGCTCCCCTTTATAATTTTTGATCGGTGCTAGAGAGAGAGTCGACCGAATTTCAATGACAAAATTCTAACCCAATTTCACATCAATTGATGCGATTCTTGATTCTAAGATGAACCTCAGGATGAGAGCTATCTGTCTAGATCGAAAGCTCGAACCGTCGTGCCTTCACCGGTGAGTAATCGAAGCTTTCTCTCTCTATAGTTCATTTTCCGACGAAGCTTTGTTTGAGCTCGTCCCGGCATTAAAACTTGTGATTCACATTTCTGAAGAATTGTATGAATATGTAGAAACTCAACTTCAATAATTGGAAACCTTTGAGGGGTCAATTTGATGAAATCAAATTCGAATGTGTTAAGAAGTTGGAATTGAGGGAAAATTGGGGATTTTCGAAATTCAAAGGGCCAAAATGAAATTTTATGAAATTGAGGGTCAATTGGGTATGAAAATAATGTTGGAGGACCAATTGAGAAATTTTGAAATTTTTGGGGTAAAATTTACCATTTTTGTAAAGGAAGGGTAAAATGGTAATTTTGGAAAAGTTGGGGGACCAAATGGGAAATTTGGGAAATTAAACCCCTTTTTGTGAAATGGAATAAATTGAGGTCCTATGATAAATTTTAGAAGTTTCGGGACTCAATTTGAGGAAAAACCGGCTTTTGGGACTTAAAGTTAAAGAGAAATAACTTTAGGGACCTAATTGAAAATAAATGGAAGTTTGACTTTCTCATTCATTTGGAATGAATGAAGGCGATTAGGCCGAAGGATAATGAACCAGGATGTTCATATCGTGTAGGAACGCGAAATACCAGCAACGCCAGCAAGGACAAGCTCGCGTGAATACAAAGAACCAGTACAGTGGAATTCAAGGCATTAACGGGTGAGTGGGTTTACTAACATCATACCCGGTTGGAATGATAAGCACAACTTAAAATTTAAAAACCACTTACCGGTTGTGAGTGGGATTATATATCATACCCGATTGGGGATGGTAAATGCCTCGGTATAAAAACCCACTATTTATTGGTATTTTAATCATCACCACTTAGAGGAAGTGATGTGAAAATTTTGCAGAAAACTAATTACCGGTTGTAAGTAGATCATACTCGGTTGGTATGATGAGACTTACTTGAAGGAAGTTGAAAACCCGTTCATCGGTTACGAACGAAGATGTCCTTATAACGATCAGTATAATAGACAGTGAAAACCTATTTTGTTGGAAGTGTTCTCCCCTGACTATGTGCCAATGCTTAAAATATTTGGGAGACCTTCTTGACGGGAGCTCTAATAGCTCTTATAGGCCGAGGGCCTCGGTTTTGGAGCTCGGGGGCTAAATGCCCGATTTTGAAAATCTCGTACAGTGGGCCTAAGGCTAGTTGGCATGAGCAGGAGCTCGTAAATGAATATGATATATGTGCCATAAAACTTAATAAATGAATTGTTTGGCCATGTTACCAAGATAGGACCGACATGCTCAGTCAACTAGCAGCAGTGCGACATGACAGGTCGACGTACTAGTCAAGACAAACAACTGCAGGTTGAGTTGAGAGTTGGGGTCGTTGGACCAGTGGCACCACAGATTACATGGTAATATAAGAAAACATTGTTTGTGCATGCACTATGAGTACGAGATCATCAAGACGCCCATGAGAGGTAGTGATGTGTCCTAAGGACCCTGGACGACCCGGTGAGTATAAGGGCAGATCGTCATTCCAGGTGTCTATGCGAAATTTGGAGTAGCACCAAGTGCATGAGACCGGGGTGGGGACAGGATGAGGTCTCTGTCCTCATACAGACACAAAGAAGTTATTTCGGGATTATGGGTTGGATGTTGCGTACATCCACTCATTCTCAGGGTAGAATTGATCGTACTTCTATCCGGGTGGTAGGAAAAGTCGCTCCAAAGCCACTAGTGGGTTTAGTAGTGATACTGACTTGTGAATGTGTGTAACCTTCATGATGAAGAATGTGTGTTGGGTGATGACAGACCGGTAACTAAGAAATAATGAAAAAATCCAAATTTTTAAATGAAGGGATTTTTGAAAAGAAAGGAGTCTGGCACACTCCATATAAATTTTTTTCTTAAAAGTTAAAAGTAGATCTTTGAAAACTCATTCACTGAATAGTCGTACTCACCCCCTTCCTTATATCCCTTTCAAGAAATCCCGGAAAGTCTACCTTGAAAGACCATCAACTAAGATGCCTGTAAGATAGGTATGTAAAGTTTAAAATTTCATGCAGTTTTGATTATGCCATTCCAGGAAATTGTGTAGGTTTAAAGGACGCCTTACGCTTGATGGATTATGATAAGGGGAAACCCTTTATAAACTGGGAGAGTGGCGGGTTGTTCACGGGGATCCGACCAAAACTGGGTCGGGGCGTGACATGCCACCCTTCCATGCATCATCCTAGTATTCCTACTTTGATGATATAAAGAAGGTAAAGGTGTGCCTACATTAATTCCCTCATTATGAGTTTGGGATAGGGAACATACCTTGAGGGCCGAGCTTTTCCTTGGAGTCTTAGGTCTTCTTGGTCCTTATCCTTTTTCGAGGTTCCTAAAAGGGTGAGAGTAGGGGAATGAGTATATACATATATACTCAGTGAGGGGAAATTTATACTGCAATCGATTTAATTTGTTACTTAGTTTATTATCCATCAGTAGCATATAAACCACACATCAACCGCCTTCCGATCATATGAAGGGATCACATATTCGCAGAATAGTCCCTAACTGTTCCACTTGTGAGTCGGAGTGCCTTTACCGTCCACCCTAATAGAGGTTAACAACCTCTACCCTGAGTTTGAGTGGACCTTGCTCATTCGACCCTCAAACCTAATCACACTCTGTGTTCGCTTTGTGGGAAGAGACCTCATTTCCCCTATTGCCTCTATCTCAGTGCGCAGGAAGCTCCCCGAGCTCCTCGACATACTAGACACCAAACCACTCTTATACACCCTGGGTAGTCTAACAACCCTTAGGATCCATCACTACCTTATACAAGGTGTTTTGATGGCCCCGCATCACAATGCATGCACAATCAAGAGTCATTTTCATTTATAGCCATTATCTTTTGCTCTCCAGCTCAAGGGTCTGTTGGCTTGGCTTTGGTTCACGCATGCTAGCCTAATAGGTTCGATGACCTAGCTTCAGCTTAGTAGCTATTTGGCCCAACAAGCCCAACATCCTAGCCTTGGCTTGGTGGGTATCACACACAATGACCCATTATAAGGACTTTTAGCAGTTTGTCACATGCTGATTCTAAATGAGTCCATACCCTGTCCATCAGCCTTGGCCCCACTTGTATTACCAAGCCTAAGTCCCAGAATTAGCTCTCAATTATTTTAAGAAGAGTCACTCAGTTAAGGGAGGTTAATTCCGAGAAAATTATTTTTGGAGGCAAGTCCTCGTTCCAATCGGAATCAACGTTATAGAGTTCCCACTCACCCGGTAGTAGTGACGTGGTCGTCCTAGTGAGACATTAACTCGTGGCATGCTCCCTGGGCCAGTATTTGGGACAATTCACTCCTGCATGGTACGAATATCCCTATCAGGACGATTTACCTAAGAGGTTGCATATTTCAAGTTTTTGCATATAGGCCCTCACATTAAGCCTTGATTACATTTAGGTCCCTATTTGCCACTTTATTTCAATTAAGCCCTTAGTATTTCCAATTATCCTTCTTGGGTTCTTAAGTTTACCAAAACCACCAATTGGCCCTCAATATTTGCAAAAATTGCCATTTGGTCCATAATTTTCCAAAAATTTCTAATTGGCCCTTATTTTCTCAAAAATTGCCAATTGGCCTTCCATTTAATCCAAATTGCCCAATTGGACCTCAATTGGGAATAAATTTCATGAAAATGCCCTAATTTCTTCAATTTACCATTCGGCCCTCGAAATTTTGAATAATTGCACAAAACCCCCTTTCTATGAAAAATCCCAAAATTGCCCTCGCTTCTTCCCCAAATTGAACATTTAGATTAACCAATTCTTACCTCGTCCAATTAACAGTATGAAAGTCCTTAATTCCTTCGTCTCTTGTTGTTATTCACCTCCTCCAGCTTCCCTGATCGTCCTACACCTTGAATTTTTGAATTTGGCTAAGTTTTGAGCTTTGCTAGAGCTTCGTCGGAAAATAACAGTAGAGAGAGAAAGCTTGTTAAGCTTACTGATGGAGGGGCGGTGGCTAGAGCTTGAGGTGTGGGTAGCTAGTGTTTGTCGAGGGGGTCCTACCAGTATTGATCCCGCTACAATTTCCCGCCGCACTATGGTAATTCAAAGAGAGAAGTTTTGGGGAGGTGGAGTTCTGAAACTTAGACAATTTGATGGGGAAGGTGGAATTGAGCTTACGGAGTGCTTGAGAGGGGCTAGAAAGTGTCTCAGGAGGTCGGAGGTGGTCAATTCCAGTGGTGGAAAGTCTGAGAGGGTCGGCGTTGGGTCGGTCGGGAGCTCGCTAATTCAAAGTTCTGGAGCGACTTCACTGTGCGATCACTCTAACACTTCTCCAGCTGTCCTTCAGTTGGGCTCAGGGTTTCCCAAGCTAGGGGACTCCTTCCCAGTGCCGATGCCACCCACCAGAGCTCCTTTGGTTTCGAAATGGTTCGTCATCGGAGTCTTGATCGGCACTTCATCGAAAAATTAGTAGTTTGTCTTCAAAGGGCGCCTAAGTACTGAGGAGGCTGAGTGAGAGGGTGCTCTATTTATAGGGAGCTTGACAATTGTTTGGGCTACTGGCCGGCATGAGACTCGGCCCCTGCCTCACTCGTTAGCGATCTGACAAGAGCATTCTTTGAGTCGTCGGAGACTTCCTCCTTCATTGGTCTCTCTCCTTTTTGTCAGTGGACTAAGGTTGAAGAGGATGACGTGGTGGATGTGCCATGTGGTGCACTGTGATTTGTTGGATTTTTGACGTGGCATTTCAACTCGATCACCACGTTAGCCATTGACCAATTGACTGGACATGTGGCAGCCTCCCATTAGCTGTCTGTGTCTGTGTGGCAAACTATCAGGTCATCCAATGATTGTTGACCAGACACGTGGCAGCCTCTCATTGGCCGCCCATGTCTGCATGGCTGCTAACTATGCGCGTCATTGACCGGTCTGGTCTGTTGACTAGTTGGACCATTAACTGGTCCGGTTCGTTGATGGGCTGGACCATTGACCAGTCCGGTCCGATTGGGTTCAGTGACCCGAATTAAAAAATCGGTCGATTGAGGCTCGATTCGACCAGTTTTCTAAAATTTAAAATTTTCTAAATTTATTTTCTATCTAATGGTGGCCTTAATTTCCAAAATTTTCATTTTTAAGCCACTTAGAAAAATGAATCATTGAACCGGTTCACTAGGGGTTCAATCTGATTCGGTCCGGTTCGGGTTCGGTTCACCCTAAACCGGTCCGGTTTTCCCACTCAACTCACTTCATGGTTCATCCCTATGATTTTTGTGAATTTTTGGTCACTTGGGATTTTCCCAATCTCCCTTGTTAACCCTTCTTTAGTATTTTTGGTTCATTAAATGGGCTCATTTTTTCATATGAAGTTGGCCAGTCCTTTTCCCAGTCTTTCCTTGGTGCAAGAAGGCGAGTTTTACATGGATAATTCAAGAACCTAAATGGATTTCTGGCAACTAAGTTTAGAGACCCATGTGGGAAATTGGGCGTCAACTGAGTCCGGGGCTATTGGGCCAGTTGTTTGAAAAGGGAAGAAGGCTTCCGTAGAGCCAAGCTCTTGGTGTTTGTGCATACATCATTTAAGGAGAGATGACTAATGAGGGTCTGAACTCCCATATTTATCCATGTTTTAGCATGTTGATTTAGTATGCATTCTTGTGTGCAAAATGATGGGGAGTCGGGCATATGTTACGCCGTGCTCACGGTAACGCAGTGCTTATAGCACCATTATGAGATAAGGCCAAGAGTGCCACAATTATTACCTGAAATCATATAATTGTTATTTTTAAATACCAGTATGGGGGATTAGGGGCGACGGATGTATGCCATCATGGTTGTATTGTCGCTCACGGGAAAAATAGAAAGGGGATCGTGGATTACAAAGTGTTATCTTTCATGTTTCTCGGACACTTGAAATACGTACAACTATCATCCTAATACACCGATGCAATGGGTAGATGTCGGGATGAGTCGTATGTGTAGAGGCCATGGGCCGGTGAGAGGTGGATTATGCTACCATGACTCGGGTGCTAAGACATCAGTTGTGAGTATAGAGACGGTTCGTAACCCCCATACTGTTACGCCCCGATCCTATTTGGTTAGATCCCCATGATCAACCCGCCACTCTCCCGATTTATTAAAGGGTTTCCCCTTATTATAGACCGTAAAGTGTAAGGCGTCCTTTAAACATGCACCTTTTCCAGGAATAACATCAACAAAACTGCATAAAAATTTAGATTTATCGTACCTATATCACAGGCGTCTTAGTTGATGGTCTTTAAGGGTAGTCTTTCCAAAACCTCCTGAAAGGGATATAAGGGAGGGGGTGAGTACGACTACTCAGTGAATGGGTTTTCAAAGGTCTACTTTTAACTTCTAAGAAAAACATATATATGGAGTGTGTCAGACTCCTTTCTTTTCAAAAATCCCTTCATTTAAAAATTCGAGTTTTTCCATCATTTCTTATTTATCACGGTGTGTTATCACCCAACACACATCCTTCATCAAGAAGGATACACACATTCATAGGTCAGTATGACTACTGAAAACACTAGTGGCTTCGGAGTGACTTTAACGGCCACCCGAATAGAAACACGACCACTTCTACACTGGGAATGAGTGGATGTATGCGATATCCGACCCTCAATCCTGAAATCGCTTCTTCGTATCCATATGAGGACAAAGACCTCATCCCATCCCCACCCTGGTCTCATGCGCTTGGTGCTACTCCAAATTTTGCACAGACACCTAGAACGACGATCTGCCCTTATACTCACCGGGTCGTCCAGGGCCGTTAGGATGCACTGCTACCCCTCATGGGCGTTTTGATGATCACGTACTCACAGTGCATGCACAAACAATGTTTTCTCATATTTCCATGTAATCTGTGGTGCCACTAGTCTA
Source organism: Trapa bicornis (assembly GCA_030064425.1). NCBI lineage: Eukaryota > Viridiplantae > Streptophyta > Magnoliopsida > Myrtales > Lythraceae > Trapa > Trapa bicornis. Next base: position 6,411,849 of record CM057761.1, on the reverse strand, counting down.
ACGGCCCTGACTCTCAACTCAACTCGCAGTTGTTTGTCTTGACTGGTCCGTCGACCTGTCATGTCACATTGCCACTAGTTGACTGAGCACGTCGATCCTATCTTGGTACAATGGCCAAACAATTCACTAATTAAGTTTTATGGCACATATATCATGTTCGTTTATGAGCTCATGCTCGTGCCAATTGGCCTTGGGCCCACTGTACGAGATTTTCAAAATCAGGCATTTAGCCCACAAGTTCCAAAACCGAGACCCTCAGCCTATCAGAGCTATTCGAGCTCCCGTCAAGAAGGTCTCCCAAATTGTTTAAGCATTGGCACATAGTCTGGGGAGAGTACTTCTAACAAAACATATGTTTTCTCTATCCATTATACTGCCCGAGTATAAGGACAACTCCGTTCATAACCGATAAACGAGTTTTCAACTTCCTTCGAGGATGTCTTATCATACCAAACGTGTATGATCTACTTACAACCAATAAGTAGTTTTTTCGCATGATTTTCACATCATTTCCTCTAAGTTGTGATGTTTAAAATATCACTTAATAATGGGTTTTCATACCGAGGAACTTATCATCCCCAACCGAGTATGATATAAAATTCTCACTCACAACTAGTAAGTAGTTTTTAATTTTAAGTTGTGCTTATCATCCCAACCGGGTATGATGTTAGTAAACACACTCACCCGTTAATGTAGTAAATTCCAGTAAACCGGTTCTTTATATTCACGCGAGCTCGTCCATGCTGGCGTTCCCGGTATTTCGTGTTCCTACACGATATGAACATCCTTGTTCACTATTACTTGACTTAACAACATTCATTCATTTTCAATGAATGAGAAAACCCAAACTTTTTAGTTATTTGCAATTAGGTCCCTAAAGTTATTTCTGTTTAACTTTAAGTCCCGAAATGCCGGTTTTTGCTCAAATTGAGTCCCAAAACTTTTAAAATTTATCTTGGGACCTCAATTTATTCAATTTCATAAAATGGGTTTAATTTCCGAAATTTCCAATATGGTCCCCCAACTTTTCCAAAATTACCATTTTGCCCTTCCTTTAAAAAAATGGTAAGTTTTGCCCCAAAAATTCCAAAATTCCTCAATTAGTCCTCCAACATTATTTTCATGCCTAATTAACCCCCAATTTCATAAAATTGCATTTTGGTCCTTTGAATTTCGAAAATCCCCAATTTTCTCCCAATTCCAACTTCTTAACATAGCCGAATTTGATTTTATCAAATTGACCCATCAAACATTTCCAATTGTTGAAATTGAGTTTCTACTTGTTCATACAATTCCTTAGCAATGTGAATCGCAAGTTTTAATGTTGGGATGAGCTCAAACGGAGCTTCGCCGGAAAATGAACTATAGAGAGAGAAAGTTTCGATTACTCACCGGTGAAGGCACGACGATACGAGCTTTCGATCTAGGCAGATAGCTCTCTTCCCAAGGTTCATCCTAGAATCAAGAATTGCATCAATTGATGCTGAATTGAGTTAGAATTTCATCATTGAAATTCTGTCGGTTCTCTCTCTAGCATCGACCCAAAATTGTAGAGAGGAGCCGAATTGGCTTACCTTTCAGTCCTAATTCGGCCATGGGAGGGCTGAGGAAGTGTTGGGAGGGCTTGGTTTGGTTTGAGGAGGGCTCGGAATAGCTGATTTCAGCTTGGCCGAAATAGGGCAGCTTCGGTCCGCTGGAGCTGCTTCATTGTTCCATCATGCCGGTGCTTCCAGCGATTCTCGGATTGACTAGAGTTTGCTATCAAATAGCTGTCTTCTCCCCGGTTCTAAAGAGCCCGACCTCTCCTTCCGAGATTAAGAAAAATGTTTAAGTCGAAGCTCTTGTTTAAGCTTCACTAGGAAATGGAGTAGTAGAGAGAGAGAAGTGTTCAGGTGTGAGGAGAATGAATGGGGATGACCTCTTTATATAGGTGTAAAATCGTGTATTAAATGGGATAGATTTATTATTAGTATTAATATTGCCATAAATTATTGGTATTAATTTCTATAATTTAATTTCGGTATTAAATTATTTGTATTAATTTCAATAATTTAATTTAATTATTAAATTATCTGTATTAATTACAATAATTAAATATATATTAATTTATGGCTATTTATGATAAGGCGTAAGTTAACATAAAAATTTTTAACTGAAATTTCGGATTAAAAAAAATCATACTTCCTAGGAGGTTATCCATCCTCACACTACTCTCGGGCAAGCACGCTTAACTTCAGAGTTCTTATGGATTCTCGTTCACCTGAGCCAATTTGGTTTTTCCCTTTTAATTTGTCTTTAGTTTCCTTTCCAAGGTGTAATGAACCCTTTGGATCACCCGGAAGTTGTAAATTTCCAAATTGCTTGTTCCCAAATGATGGTTTGTAAACCGACTCAGTTTTCTTACTCGGTTTGATCGGTTCTTTTCCTAGTTTTCCTTAACTCAAAAGTGCAAGGTTTACAACTCTCCCCTCCTTTTAGGAGTTTTGTCCCCAAAACTTAACCAATATATTCCACATCGGGAATAATTTCCCTTAATGTCAACTTGGGTTTTCTTGACATGCTAATACTTCAATTGCTCTTTCGCTTAGTCCTTGTAATCATTCATCTAAGGAATTTCTTTTCATTTATCATGCTTACTCCTTCCATGGAGTTATAATAATGAGGCATGTATGGCTCATTAATCCTAATGTATATTCTTAGGTTCGCATCTCCCTTTATTTAGGATAAGGTTATTCCTTTTGGGGATTTTACTCAAGATTTCAGGATTGGGAGTTCCAAGGTGCCCAATCGTTCCTTTGTTTAGTTATTCTCTTCATCGTTGAAACCCCTAGCTCAACGTTCTTTCGAGCATTACATACTTGTTTTCACAAGTTTTTGTGTTATTATTCTTTCGTCCCAATTTGACCCATCCTTCATCCGTCATTGATTACAACTTCGGTCAAATTTATGTTTGACCTTGTTATGTTTACCAACTGACTTCTTCTTACTCGAGTTATATTTTACTTGGGATTATTGGTGGTTATATGTCCCTTACGACATGACATAGTTCTGAACCTATCTCAGTCCATCAGACTCCTACAACACCTCTTTTAGGGTTGTTTCCAACTTTCCAGCTTTCCAAGTACTATATAATTTCACCCCTCCTTTCATCGGGTAGTATTCCTCAACTACCTTTACTGTTACCCAATTATCATTCGTATCTTAACAACATGTCTTACATAACCATGTCGGTTTTCCTTACCCACTCGTTCTTTCCTAACTTCTTTATTAGGTCTTTCTAGTGCCAATTATTTGGTTTCCCAATAGTTTACCAACAAATTGAGATTCTTTCCTTCTTAAGTCCTTAGCATTCCTGATTCAAGGGTAGTTAGTCGTATGCATCCCTCCAAAGTTTACTTTCATAGTGTATTTCTTTATGGAGCATTCAAATCTTCCTTGTTTCAAGATTTCTTGATAATTATGTGAGAGGCTTGCCTATTCTTTTCTTGGCTTGAGTTTAGTCGTTAATTTGGCCTTTGGTACTATTAAGGATTTCTTTCATCCTTCTTTTCCCGAGTATTTGGCCTTTTCACCCTTCTCTTCTTTGTTGGAACTCAAATTATGGTTTTCTCGTGTATTAGTTTGTTAACTACCTCACCTCCACCATTCCTTTGGTCTAAGTTTCTTAGAGCAGTTGTTTCTCGAGTACTCATGTCCTTAACGTCCATCTCACTAACCTTTTTAGGGTATAGCCCCTTCTACCTCCCGGTCTTCCTTAGGCTATCATTTATTTTCTTTGACTATTTTGTTGTCACGGTTTGCTTACTTCTGCTATATTGCTCTGAATCTCCAATTTGACTTCTCTACTTTTTCCAAATGGAGTCGTACTTGCAATCCCAAGACATCCCATTTGTCGTCAAACGCTCGGCTTGTCTTCTCTTGTGGATGCACTCCCTCCTTTTCTTCTAAATTATTGGAAATTTCTTCTTTAAGGGAGAGTTCTCTTCAGCTACTTTTTGTTTTGTTTATGGTTTTATCGAGGTCCTACCTTCAACCCTTTTTCCTTCCTGCCATATTGTTGTGATCTTGAAAAAGTTTCCTCCTATCTGTGGTTGAAATTTCAAGCAGGAGTTGTGTTCCTTGGAACGGTATCCTTTCGGATTTCCTATATTTGTGGGGTGTTTATTCTTGGAAGGTATTGTTCTAAATCCTAGTGGTGTGGGACAGTCCTTCATTTCATGTTCTATTTCCTTTGTACTTTATAATAGGTTATTCCTTGTTTAGTTACCCCAAAATTCTCCTACACTCCTTACCATGACAGTTTTCTTGTCATGCCTTCTTTGCATAATAATCTCCTTCCTTTATCCTTGTGTTTGGATACCTTGAGAGTTTCTTCTGGAGTCTTCTTTGTCAATTGATTACTCTAAGAGTCCTTCTAGGTTTCTTGATTCCCTAATTCAATTTCTTTAACTTGGATAGGATTCTCCTTAGTTTTTATGGTAGTACAGGCTTATTTGGTCACTTTCTTTAGGGCCATCTTACATGAAGATCACATCATTTTAGGGATAGGGTTTTTTGGAATTTGGAGTACTTCATTAATAGAACAGTACAGTATGTTGGGTGTTTTAGCCCTATTACAGAAAATGATCACCAAATAACTAGGGAGCTACGGGATTCTTGATAAGTGTCCTCCTATGTAAGGTTATATGACCCTTTTCTTGCGTTTATGGCTTCACGCTTGGCTTCCTTTATACTAAGAGTTGTGCCCTCAATAGGCCCTAGCACCATTCTTTGGGATACTTCTCCATTTGGTCTTTTTAGATTCCTGCCATGCCTCAGGCATTTGGGAAGCTTCTAGGGTTATCTTCCTACGAAGTTAGGGTGTTGAGTAGTCATTCCTAGTTTTCTTGGTTCCTCTCTTGGGAGCCATCTGAAAATTCTAGGATAAATCCTATTAGTTACTATATTTTTTAGTCTTGATTATGTATTCGAGGAAACATGCTCTGATACCACTCTAATTGTCACACCCCGATCCTGTTTGGTCGGATCCCCGTGATCAACCCGCCACTCTTCCGGTTTATTAAAGGGTTTCCCCTTATTATATACCATAAATAGTAAGGCGTCCTTTAAACCTACACCTTTTCCAGGAATAACATAAACAAAACTACATAAAAATTTAGATTTATCGTACTTGTATAACAGGCGTCTTAGTTGATAGTCTTTAAGGGTAGGCTTTCCGAAACCTCCTGAAAGGGATATAAGGGAGGGGGTGAGTATGACTACTCAGTGAATGAGTTTTCAAAGGTCTACTTTTAACTTTTAAGAAAAACATTTATATGGAGTGTGTCAGACTACTTTCTTTTAAAAAATCCCTTCATTTAAAAATTCGGGTTTTTCCATCATTTCTTATTTACCACGGTGTGTAATCACCCAACACACATCCTTCATCATGAAGGTTACACACATTCGCAGGTTAGTACGACTACTGAACCCACTAGTGGCTTCGGAGTGACTTTACCGGCCACCCGGATTAAAGTACGACCACTTCTACCCTAGGAATGAGTGGATGTACGCGACATCCGACCCTCAATCCCGAAATCGCTTCTTCATGTCCATATGAGGACAAAGACCTCATCCTGTCCCCACCCCGGTCTCATGTGCTTTGTGCTACTCCAAATTTCGCAGACACCTAGAATGATGATCTACCCTTATACTCACCGGGTCGTCTAGGGCCCTTAGGACACATCGCTTCCCCTCATGGGCGTCTTAATGATCCCGTACTCATAGTGCGTTCACAAATAATGTTTTCTCATATTGCCGTGTAATATGTGGTGCCACTGGTCCAACGGCCCCGACTCTTAACTCAACTCATAGTTGTTTGTCTTGACTGGTCCGTCGACCTGTCATATCGCACTACCACTAGTTGACTCAGCATGTCTGTCCTATTTTGGTACAATGGCCAAACAATTCACTTATTAAGTTTTATGGCACATATATCATGTTGGTTTACGAGTTCTTACTCGTGCCAACTAGCCTTGGGCCCACTATACGAGATTTTCAAAATCGAGCATTTAGCCCCCAAGTTCCAAAACCGAGGCCCCTACCTATCAGAGCTATTCGAGCTCCCGTCAAGAAGGTCTCCCAAATTGTTTAAGCATTGGCACATAGTCAGGGGAGAATAATTCTGACAAAACATATGTTTTCTCTATCTATTATACCGCCCAGGTATAAGGAAAACTCCGTTCATAACTGATGAACGGGTTTTCAACTTCCTTCGAGGAAGTCTCATCATACCAAATGGGTATGATCTACTTACAACTGGTAAGTAGTTTTTTCGCATGATTTTCACATAACTTACTCTAAGTTGTGATGTTTAAAATACCACTTAATAGTGGGTTTTCATACCGAGGTACTTATCATCCCCAATCGGGTATGATATAAAATTTTCACTCACAACTAGTAAGTGGTTTTTACTTTTAAGTTGTGCTCATCATCTTAACCGGGTATGATGTTAGTAAACCCACTCATCCCGTTAATGTAGTGAAGTCTAATAGACCGGTTCTTTGTATTCATGCGAGCTCGTCCATGCTGGCGTTCCCGGCACTTCGTGTTCCTACACGATATGAACATCCTTGTTCACTATTACTCGACTTAACAACATTCATTTTTCCAATGAATGAGAAAACCCAAACTTTTTAGTTATTTGCAATTAGGTCCCTAAAGTTATTTCTCTTTAACTTTAAGTCCCAAAATGCTGATTTTTCCCCAAATTAAATCCTTAAACTTTTAAAATTTATCTTGGGACCTCAATTTATTCAATTTCACAAAAGGGGTTTAATTTCCCAAATTTCTAATTTGGTCCCCTAACTTTTCCAAAATTACCATTTTGCCCTTCCTTTACAAAAATGGTAAGTTTTGCCCAAAAAATTCTAAAATTCCTCAATTGGTCCTCTAACATTATTTTCATGCCCAATTGACTCTCAATTTCATAAAATTGTATTTTGGTCCTTCGAATTTCAAAAATCCCCAATTTTCCCCTAATTCCAACTTCTTAACACAGCCGAATTTGATTTTATCAAATTGACCCATTAAACTTTTCTAATTGTTGAAATTGAAGTTGAAATTGAGTTTCTACATGTTCATACAATTTTTTAGAAATGTGAATCGCAAGTTTTAACGTCGGGATGAGCTCAAACGGAGCTTTGCCGAAAAGTGAACTATAGAGAGAGAAAGCTTCGATTACTCACCGTTGAAGGCACGGCGGTCCGAGCTTTCAATCTGGGCAGATAGCTCTCGTCCTGAGGTTCATCCTAGAATCAAGAATTGCATCAATTGATGCCGAATTGAATTAGAATTTCATCATTGAAATGCTGTCGGTTCTCTCTCTAGTAGAGAGCAGCTGAATTGCAGAGAGCAGCTGAATTGGCTTACCTTTCATTCCTAATTCGGTCGTGGGGAAGTGTTGGGAGGACTTGGTTTGGTCTGAGGAGGGCTCAAAATGGCAGATTTTAGCTTGGCCGAAATAGGGCAGCTTCGGTCCGTCAGAGCTGCTTCACTGTTCCATCATGCCAACGCTTCTCCAACGATTCTCGGATTGACTAGAGTTTGCTATCAGATAGCTGTCTTCTTCCCGGTTCTAAAGAGCCCGACGTCTCCTTTCGAGTTTAAGAAAAATTTTCAAGTGAAAGCTCTAGTTCGAGCTTCACGGGAAAATGGAGCAGTAGAGAGAGAGAGAAGTGTTCAGGTGTGAGGAGAATTAATGGGGATGTCCTAGGTGTAAAATCGTATATTAAATGGGAGAAATTTATTATTAGTATTAATATTGTCATAAATTATTAGTATTAATTCCAATGATTTAATTTCGGTATTAAATTATTTGTATTCATTCTAATGATTTAATTTAAGTATTAAATTATTGGTATTAATTACAATAATTAAATATATATTAATTTATAACTATTTATGATAAGGCCTATGCATAAAAAATTTTTACCAAAGTTTCAGGTTAAAAAAATCATACTCCCTCACTACTCTTGAGCAAGTACGCTTAACCTCAAAATTTTTATGGATTCTCATTCATCTTAACTAATTTGGTTTTTCCTTTCTAATTTATCTTTAGTTTCTTTTCTAAGGTGTAATGAACCATTTGGATCACCCGAAAGTTATAAATTTCTAAATTGCTTATTCCCAAATGATCGGGTTTGTACACTCATTCCATGTCTGGTATCGTCCCGAGAGTACAGTGCATTCTGGGGAGATTTCTAAATTGTAGGGCCCGAGTAACCCAATTGATGTGCAGGCCTGAGTGTCATATTATGTGTGGGAGGTCTCAAGGCAGAAAGGACCCCTAGTGTTGAGGCATCGATCTTTGAGGCAACATAAGTGAAGTGACGATGGTGGGAAGAGAGTCTTGGGGCCTCACACACTTCAGCTCTCAGGTCTAGGATTGCACAAGTGGCGATTAATTATGGGTTGAATATAATTTTGTGTGTTAGGGTTATGAATGGCCATTATTGCGTGCTAATACCTAAGTTGTTGAGTCAAGGCACAAGTCATGCCAACCGTAAAGTATCGTTCGAGCGTAGGTCGTGCTTGTGCGCGAGACTATGTCCCATTGATTGCATTAACGAGTTAAGGGTTGTAAACCCATGAACCTAAAAAGGAGACCGAGTGTAACCCCAGTCGTAGATAAGGATACGAGTGGAAGGTCAAGACTTGTCTCAAAAGGGCGGTAATAAGTCACAAGGCTCGTAGGGGTGATGTGAGCATTAGAAGTAGTTTTTACTATTAGGTGGTTTATGAGAAAGATGTGGGTCGTAAACCATGTAGTAGTATGACGACAATGTCCTACTCATCCCCTTCCCCTAAACATATGTTTATATAAGCCAGAGGAGCAAGTAAGTGAAGTATATAGAAGGTTGATCCTTATTAGAGGTAAGCACACCTCTAGCTCATAAATGTTTGAGTTCACTATTATATCATGCTAACACTATTTTCGTGATTTTTTAATAAGCATTTAAGAAGTTCCCCATAGAAGATTTTGATATAAAAAGTTTAAAATTTTCACTTAGTATTAACTTATTATTTAGCTATGGGTCTTGGTCTCGTCGACGTTATCTTGGTGAAAATATCGCTTTTGTAATATTAGGGGAGAGAAATCGAGTTAAAGCATGACAGGCATGTAAGTTGATAGACTCGAAAAGCTTTTTAAGTACAACAAACGACACAAGCTAGAATCGACCCATACTCACTTATTAGTCAAATACCTTGGCATGAAAAATAAAGAGCACAAGAGGACATTATCTAATAGACTTCCACTAAATGCTGGCAAGTCTTAAACTACATGATGGACGTATAATGCTCTTCGTACACAACTAGCGGTGGATTGTGAGATTACTCACATGTCACCCAAACATATTGATATGATAAATAGGTAGAATGAGATGACACTAGAGTTCCCCTAGTAATTCTTGGTATACATAGAATGTTGATGAACATAATAAGCTATTCATGTATGGATACTTGTATATTAATCAAACAATTTAGCATGACAAACAAGGAGCACACAACATCACTCTTGAATAAACTTCCACCAAATACTAACCATTCTTTTATGGTCATGTAGGTTGAGCTTTAAGGTTGCACTTGATGCTTAATCTACAAGCACAATCTCAACAAAAAAAAATTGGCATATCACATACAAGTTATGCAAAGCACGCGGAATAAATTCGTTAGAGTCTCGAATAAGGCTAGTGAATCAGTCAGTATGGTCGGGTTAAAAAAAATATTTGCAAGAAATTTTAAAAATAATAATAATCATTAACTCTATATTATAATCATAATTAATAAAAGAAATAATAATAATAATAATAATAATAACAAAAACTAATTAAATAAAATAAAATTAATAATAATACAATAATAATAAATAAAAATATTACAAATTAAATAAGATAAATACAAGAAATAAATACATAATAAAAAGCGTAATAACAACAATAAAAAATAAAAAAAATACTAACATTATATAATAATAATAAAAAAACAAAAAAAAAGAAAGTTTGATATAATAATAACAATTTTAAGATAATAAAATAATATCAAAATTTTATATGCTAATAATAACCGCAAAATATAAAGTTAATTATTGTTAAATAAAAATTAATAATATCAATAAATAATAATAAAATTTGATAGTAAGAACAATATATAATAATATTATTGAAATAAAGAATAATATTATCTTATAAAACAAGAGAAAGATATTATAATAATAACCAAATAATAAATAAATAAAATTAATTATTAAATGAAAACCAATAATAATAACCAAATAATGAAAAAAATAACAACAAACAAAATAAATATATAATAACAAAAAAGTAATATTATAATAATATAATAAAAAATAACATAATAACATTAACAATAAAGATAAAGATTTTAACAAATAATAATAAAAATAATAAAGTATGATAGCATCATATTAATAATTTAAATTATATGTATAATAATGACGATTAATAAAATTAACAATAATAATAGTAATACAAAAATTAATAGTAATGATTAATAAGTAAATAATATGTAATGTCCTTCCGTTGTGCCTACCATAGCCGTCAATGGGCTACTTCCTGTCCCGGGCTTGTCTAGTGTCGTATTCCTATTCCGCTTAAGTTCGAATCCTTGCTCGAATTTGAGTTGAAAAAAAAAGATTATATTCAAAATTTTGAGAAATCTATACCATCAAACAAAATAAATAAGATTTTTGAAGAAAAATGAGAAATTGGTGACAGGAAATATAAATAGTATTTGAATTTTGAGATTATATATATTTATAAAAAAAATAAATTAACTAATATAAGAGAAATTAGATACAAAAAATAAAATGTATAATAAAAATGTATTAAAGTATATTAAATTTTAAAAAATAACATTAAAAGACTCGTAATAATAAAAATAATAGTGATAATATAATAAATGAAAAAAATATAATATAAAAAAACTAACTCCCGTTTAAAAAGAGAATGTCGTGTAAAATAATTAAAAAGATAATAATAATAAAAAAATTGATCAATTTATTTTTAGATTATTATTATATATAAAAAATAAAAAATAAATATCTTAAAATTAATTATATACGCTCAGTTTAAAATTGATAAATTTTATTAATGATAGGTTTCATTTGTTAATTTGTAATACTAAAAAAATTATAATTAATTTTAAATTTATAATATTGGTTAAATATAATATTAATGTTTTTTGAATAAATAAATAATAAAATTATAAAATATTATTTGAAATTATTTTTTATTTTATATATTAAAACTAATTTTTTTTAAATATTATATATATAATATTTATTAAAAAAATAATGGATGAACGCATATTTTTCTATAAATAAAATGATTAATTAAGTATTATTCTGAATTTTTTCAAAATTACGTGTAAAATAAAAAGATGAATTATAAAATTATATAGAAAAATATAAGATTAAAAATAAGATAAATACTTTCAGAAAAGTCTAAATAGTAGGAGATTAATCGAATTTGCCTTTATTCTCGATCTTTTATGAAATATTAAAAATTCTAACTACATGAGTTCGTATAAACGATTAAATTAAGTCATATATAACGAATTTACTGTTTAAATCACAATTAATTTTAGTATATTGACAATAAAAAACTTATTTTTATATTAAAATTTATATAATAAATAAATTTTAATTTTATGGTATTAAAATTTGTAGATCAAGATAGAAAGTATACTTTAAACACTAAACATAGTGTAAGAGTGATCTGGCCACCCTATTTTGCCCAATTAAATGTGCCAAAAAAAACCTATTTTGCCAATTATTTTTCTTGTGACCCAAGCCAAGTGTATTTGTAGAAGGGGCAAAAATAAGAAAGTTGACTTTAGGCATTCCATGTGCACGAGACTCAACGTGGATATTATTTACAATTTTCTCTCAACAATAACAAAAAAAAAAAAAGAAATAATATATAAAAAAGGTTGTCCGAAATAATTCAGCTCCCACCCCCAAAAGCAAAGATATATTCCCAGCCCACCATTTCAAGCCGTAGAAGCAGAGTCTCCATTAAAAGAGAGGCCTTTCCGTCGACGACTTGTGGACTCCCTTCTGCATCTCTAAACATGACTCATATCCTTCGAAATTCGGTTCCTAGTTCTGAAATTTTCTCTAGTTTCGGATTATGTCTCATTTTCAGTTCCCGCACGATTGATTCATTGATGGGTTGATCTCCCCTTTTCGTGTGATTGGTTGATTGTCGCCGTTCTTGGACTATCTCTTGTTGCTTATAGATTAATAGAGTAGATGGATGTCGTGAGTTTCATCTGACCTGAAAAGAATACAACTTGAGTTGTGGGCTTCTGTTTTCTCCTTGACTACTGTTGAGGTCTCACGTGGGAACCAGAGAGATCGTGATCGGGAGCGTGCTCAGGCAAGGGGTTCCAAGAAGGGTAGTCAGAACAAAGACGATGGGTTGACTCCCGAGCAGCGCCGTGAAAGGTATTGGGTCCTTGGTTAGATAGACTAATAGTCATTTACTTGTTGCATCTTTAAATTTTGTTCTATATGTATTACTGCACTTCAGATCTTCCCTTTTTCTAATGGAAATACATCTATCCGAAGTCGATTTGTTGATATTGGCTTACCCAGTTTGATGTTAGTTAAATGATGTGTGCATCGTGAGGAAAACGCTACATTTAAGCCATTGTTGATTCATGGTTGTCCATGTGAAATTGTTGCTCTATTGAGGATTAATGAATATTTTCAAGTTTATAAATACACAACACATTTTTATTTTATCTAATTTGATATGACATTCGCATGATATCCGAGCACAATAATGAGATATGAACATGTTTCTAATGGTTTTTGGTCTGATTTAGTTTATCAAATCAATTTTATGCAGTCTTAATGATCTCATACCTTATCATGTTTTATATCCACCTGAATCATTATTTCATGTTTATCCAAAGATTTTTGGTTGTGTTGAGATCTCTTCTTCATGGAATGGATTACGAGGCTCATCTAGTCAGATGATCTCACTCCATTGGGGGGAAATAGGAAACCAGTTATATACTCTCTGCCGCAATTCAAACATAAACCATGTAGGATAAAGTGTTGAACCTCTCGCAAAGGGAAAGTGGCATTATTCAAACGTTAGGGGGGTGAAGTTCAGGCACAGGACAAGCCCCATTGTAGAGTGGCATTGTCATCATTTTACCATTTGTGGAGTGAAATGGAATACTTGGGGAATTTGAGGATGTTTGTTCTTGTTCCATGATACTTGAAGCCTTCCTTGTCTTTGGTTCAGTAGATTCTCCTAATGGTGTGTTAAGAGCTGTGCTCTAAAAACAGGATTTTTTTTCTCTAAAGGGATGCCAAGGCACTTCAGGAAAAGGCAGCTAAGAAAGCAGCACAGGCTGCAGGAGGTGGAGATGCAGGTGGTAAGAGCAGTAATAAGAAATAGAGGCCTCATTCCATCAGGAGATTCAGGTTAATAAATCAATCCCCACTTAAAACCTGAAGCTAGTTCATATATGAGATCTGTGGATTTGTCTCTCTATTCTCGCTGTGTATCTGTTGCCTGCCTATGTGCTAAAAGAGTGACCTTGTCTATGTTTGACCATCCTGGTGAATTGTACTCTTGTGAATTGGTTGAAATTTGATCTCAGTATGTACTCCTTACCCAAGTATGCCTATTGCTCTACAAAACCATGAATCAGTTTCTGTGTTTTCTTTCCCTCATTCTATTCAAGTTATTTGCATGGAAATAAAGTGCTATTTAAATGAATATTAGAGATTTTTCTTCCAAATTGGTATATATATTTGTTTCTGACATGTTAGTGTAAATTTCCAATTTTGGCAAAAGGGTAACCATGTAGGTCATGGGAACCACAAAATAATAGGTGAATCAGACATCTGAAAGGATCTTCCAATAGACTTCTGAACGACTTGATCCTGTGTAGCAATGGTGGGTACTATTGAGGTCATGGTTAATTGGTAGACTTGGGCCATTTAATGGTGAAGTTAGGTAACGCCCATCATATTTAAAAGGATTGGTTGAAATACAACAATCAGAGTAAGTTGGATTCCCATATTGGGACCACTATGTAACAAAAAATATAGGTTAAAAGCAAATAAAATTTATTTGCCTCAATTTAAATAATAATTTTTTAAAATAAAAAAATACAAAAAAAGGAAGAGGGCGTGGGAAGTAGGATTCCATGGAAAGGAGATGAGCTCTTTTTGCAAAATCACATGGGAAATTTTGTGGGTCATATGTGGACCTATCATGGTGTATTTATATAAAATACATTTGTTGGTCAACAAGAGATCAGAGAGTATGCACAATTTATTTTTTCTTTGAATGAGTTTTTATATTTATAAATTTTGAAAATTGTGATAATTACAAAATTACAATAGAAGATAACAATAATAAAATGAACAAACTAGACAATCCAATGTATGGAAAGACTTGGAAGCCTAGTTTAATTCTAGGTAACTATGGACTTTGAACTTTGAGCCATGTGGTTGGGTGTTTTCTTAATGAGAAAAGTGAACTTTATTTGTAGTGAGATATTTGAAAATATTTGGAGTGAGGTATTTGAAAATATTTGGAGGGGTAGTTTGAAATGGTGAAGTTATAAATTATTTTATATATTAAAAAATGACATAATAATATTTAAAGATAAATATTTTATAATAATAAGAATAATATATGTAATAAAATATATCATATACATATGGTATATTTTTACATATCGTGTGTGTATATATATATAATATTTTGTATCACTTTATATTTTGTGATAAAATTTAAAAAAAGAAATAAAATTGTTACAATAATAATAAAAATAATATGTAGATTAATAATAAAATAATCTATTGAAAAAATAGTTGATACATATTTTTTTAAATATAAAAATAAAACTTATCTTGCATATTACCTTTCAATGACAAAAGCTAATGAAGAAAATATATAGAAAAAAATAAAATAATGTTTTGTGTTCTATAAGGAAAAGATAAGGGTATTACTATAATTTAATATTATTTTAATAAAAAATTACAATTCTCCAATGTTTGTATTATGGATTTGGAGAACTTAAAATAGTAATATTAGGAAAGTAGAAAAAATTACTTATTTAGTAAAATAAAATTTGGTTTGATGTGGTGGATAAAAATTTTCATTTATACTAAAATATAATTAATTCATTTTGAAATTTGGAATGGTTTTTACTTTTTTGTTTAAATTATTTTAATATTTTTTTAATGTATTTATATTTATTATTATATATTCTATATAAATTTATATAATATTATTTTACATAAATTTATATGATATAATTATATAATAAAAACATTATATATAAAATAATATATCAAATATATATAATATAATTTAGTGGGTTATAATTATAAAATATTTATATATAACTAATATTATAAAATTAATATTAATTTATTTTTTTATTATAATAACAATTTTATTATACTGTAAAATTTGATACATATAAATTATTAAATATAATATAATTATATATATTTCTATTTAATATTATATTTTATCATATATATTATTTATATTAATATTTATTTTATTATATAATACATTTAATATAATTTAATTATATATTACTTAATAAATTATTGAATTTATTATTTTTAATTTTTTTTATTAACAAACTCCCACTTAGTGATCAATTTATATAGATTAATAACTACTAAATTAACTTTATTTTCTTTCCAAATATTTATGAATCCATGAACTAGAAAACCTTTACTTCAATCAGTGGAAAAATTATTTTTTAGTGTAATCAATGGGTTTGGAGTACTATTTTAATCCTTCCAAATACCTCCAAATTTTTTCAAAAAAATATTATCAAAAAAGAGATTCATTAAACCCTCCTCAACAAAGGTATCCCTTTAAAATGTACATACTCACCCTAAACTCAACCAATTATATATAGCCAAATACGAATATACGTATGTAAAGTTCTATTATGTGCTTTCTAAAGTAAATTAGAAATTATAAGAATAAACACGTCTGGAATATAATAGTTAATATATTTATTATTAATTAGTTTTATTGAATCGACCATTACAATTTATAAATTTATAAAATACAATAGATAGGTTAACTGGTTAGAAAAACTATTGAAAAACTTTATAGAGAAATTTATTTTATAAAATATCAGTTAATGCTTAAATTGTTTATAAAAAAGGATAAGGGACAATCAGTATATAAGAAAGGTGCTAAGTAGGTTAAGACTCAATCTATTTATATTTATAAGAAAATGATTAAAATTTAATTGTTTATAAAAAAAAGTGATTAAAACGTTATTTTAAGAAATAAGTGAATATCAAATTGTTTATAATAAAAAGTCTAGACCCACGTTTCAAAAAAAATGACATCGATTTGATTTTCTATTTTGGAAAGTAAACTCTTCAAGTATGATGTGATGTAACATTTATAGCATAATGTGAATTATTTTCAGAAACACGAGGTTAACGGATTAACAAGTTGAGGCTCAATTAATGAATTTAATATAATAATTAATTTGTTGTATGATTGATATATATTATTATGAATGATGAGCTGCACAACAACACATCTACTAAGAGGTAGAGTCAACGTCTTATATATAATGGAAGTATTAAGATAAGGGAGAGATAATAATAGCTTCCCAATTATTCGAGACCCTTGAGAGACTTACAGGGAGTTTCGTGTGTACTTATGTGTCACGTCTCGATCCGGTTTGATCGGATTCCTGTGATCAACCCGCCACTCTCCCGGTTTATTAAAGGGTTTCTCCTTATCGTAAACCGTAAATAGTAAGGCGTCCTTTAACTTGCACCTTTTTTCTGGAATAGCATAATCAAAACTGTATAAAATTTAAAACTTTACATACATGTCTTACAGTTATCTTAGTTGATGGTCTTTAATGGGAGGCTTTCCGGGATTTCCTGAAATGGATATAAGGGAGGGGGTGAGTACGACTACTCAGTGAATGGGTTTTTAAAATCTTTTAACTTTTAAGAAAAACATTTATATGGAGTGTGCCAAACTTCTTTGTTTTCAAAAATCCCGTCATTTAAAATTTTAGATTTTTCTATTATTTCTTAGTTACCATGGTGTGTCATCACCCAACACACATCCTTCATCATGAATGTTACACACATTCGCAAATCAGTATCACTACTGAACCCGTTAGTGGCTTCGGAGCGATTTTTCTCGCCACCTGGATAGAAGTACGACCACTTCTACCTTGGAAATGAGTGGATGTACATTACATCCTACCCACAATCCCGAAATCACTTCTTCATGTCTGTACGAGGACAGAGACCTCATCCTGTCCCCACCCCGGTCTCATGAGCTTCATGCTACTCCAGATTTCGCACAGACACCTGGAACGACGAACTGCCCTTATAGCCACCAGGTCGTCCAGTACCCTTAGGATGCATCACTACCCCTCATGGGCATCTTGATGATCCCGTACTCATCGTGCATGCACAAACAATGTTTTCTTATAAGTCATGTAATATGTGGTGCCACTGGTCCAATGGCCCCGACTCTCAACTCAACTCGCAGTTGTTTGTCTTGACTGGTCCGTCGACTTGTCATGTCGCATTGCCGCTAGTTGACTGAGCATGTCGGTCCTATCTTGGTACCATGGCCAAACAATTCACTTATTAAGTTTTATGGCACATATATCATGTTCGTTTACGAGCTCCTGCTCGTGCCAACTGGCCATGGGCCCACTGTACGAGATTTTCAAAAAAACTGGGCATTTTAGCCCGCAAGTTTCAAAATCGAGGCCCCTGGCCTATAAGAGCTATTCGAGCTCCCGTCAAGAAGGTCTCCCAAATAGTTTAAGCATTTACACACAGTCAGGGGAGAACACTTCCGACAAAATAGGTTTTCACTGTCCATTATACCAACTGGTATAAGGACATCTCCGTTCATAACCGATGAACGGGTTTTCAACTTCTTCGAGGAAGTCTCATCATACCAACCGGGTATGATCTACTTACAACCGGTAAGTAGTTTTTTCGCATAATTTTCACATCACTTTCTCTAAGTGGTGATGATTAAAATACCACTAAATAGTGGGTTTTTATACCGAGGTACTTATCATTCCCTACCAGGTATGACATAAAATTTCCACTCACAATCGGTAAGTGGTTTTTATCTTTAAGTTGTGCTCATCATCCCAACCGGGTATGATGTTAGTAAACCCACTCACCCATTAATGCCGTGAATTCCACTAGACTAGTTCTTTGTATTCACGCGAGCTTGTCCTTGCTGGCGTTCCCGGTATTTAACGTTCCTACACGATATGAACAACCTTGTTCATTATTACTCAGCATAACAACCTTCATTCATTAATGAATGAGAAAACCCAAACTTTTAGTTATTTGTAATTAGGTCCCTAAAGTTATTTCTCTTTAACTTTAAGTCCTTAATGTCGGTTTTTCCTCAAATTGAGTCCCGTAACTTTTAAAATTTATCGTGGGACCTCAATTTATTCAATTTCACCAAAAAGGGGTTTAATTTTCTAAATTTCCAATTTGGTTCCCCAATTTTTCCAAAATTACCATTTTGCCCTTCTTTCACAAAAATGGTAAGTTTTCCCCCAAAATTTCCAAAATTCCTCAATTGGTCCTCCAACATTATTTTCATGCCCAATTGACCCTCAATTTCATAAAATTGTATTTTGGCCCCTTTGAATTTCGAAAATCCCTAAAGTTTTCCCCAATTTCAACTCTTCAACACTACCAAATTTGATTTCATCAAATTAACCGATCAAACACTTCTAATTATTGAAATTGGAGTTGAAATTGAGTTCCTGTATGTTCATACGATTCTAAGAAACTTTGAATTGCAGATTTTAACGTCAGAACGAGCTCAAACGGAGATTTGCCGGAAAAGAGACTGTAGAGAGAGAAAGCTTCGATTACTTACCGGTGAAGGCACGACAGTCCGAGCTTTCGATCTGGGCAGATAGGTCTCGTCCTGAGGTTCATCCTAAAATCAAGTATTGTATCAATTGACACGGAATTGAATTAGAATTTTGTCATTGAAATTCGGTCGACTCTCTCTCTAGCATCGATCGAAAATTATAAAGGAGAGCCGAATTGGCTTACCTTTCGGTCCTAATTCGATTGTGGAAAGGCTGAGGAAGTGTTGGGAGGGCTTGGTTTGGCCTGAGGAGGGCTTGAAATGGCCGATTTCAGTTTGGCTGAAATAGGGCAGCTTCGGTCTGCCGGAGTTGCTTCACTATTCCATCATGTCGGCGCTTCTCCAACGATTCTCGGATTTACTAGAGTTTGCTATCAGATAGCTATCTTCTCCCCGGTTCTAAAAAGCTCAACCTTTGTTCAAGTCGAAGCTTTGGTTCGAGCTTTACTGGGAAATGGAGCAGTAGAGAGAGAGAGAGAGAAGTGTTCAGGTGTGAGGAGAATAAAATGGGGATGACCTCTTTATATAGTCGTAAAACTCGTGTATTAAATGGTCGAGATTTATTACTAGTATTAATATTGCCATAAATTATTGGTATTAATTCCAATACTTTAATTTCAGTATTAATTCCAATAATTTAATTTCGATATTAAATTATTTGTATTAATTCCAATAATTTAATAATTCTAAGCTGTACTCGCATAAAAATTTTTGACCGAAATTTCGGGTTACAAAAAATCATACTTCCCAGGAGGTCACCCATCGTCACACTACTCTCAAGTAAACACACTTAACTTTGAAGTTCTTATGGAATCTAGTTCACCTGAACCAATTTGGTTTTTGTTTTCTAGTTTGTCTTAAGTTTTTTTTCCAATGTTTAATAAATCCTTTGGATCAACTGAAAGTTGTAAATTTTCATATTGCTTATTCCCAAATGTAAACCGATTTGGTTTTCTTATTCGGTTTGACCGGTTCTTTTCCCGGTTTTCCTTAACTCAAATGTGCGGGGTTTACATTATGGCTAAGAGTTAGCGGAATATCTTTAGAATTGTACGAATGTTCGATGGAATGACATCAACATTCTTATGAGGGGAGAAGTTTTTATAGTACTGAGTGAGTAAGTATGTGCAAACACACGTACCCTCATTGCCTAATTGATTGATCAATCGATATTTGGGGACATAGCTGGGCCATAATATTTTGCTTAACATGTGTTGCTTGATATGTATGTGGTATTTAAATTGGGGTTCTCGAATCTGATGACGCCAACTTTATTTAAAGAATGAACCTTATTTTAAAGAGTGTGTGAACACACATTAAAAGAATTATGAAAATTCTCCATACTAAATATTTTGTGTAGAGGTTGGAGTTGAGGTCATGAAGGCTCAACATTAGTAACCTCACTCGCTGAGCTATGAGGTCACACCCCAATTCCTTTCAGGTTAAAGAAGAGGTATGAGAGGATATACAAAGCCAAATAACACTCTGAACTTTGAGGTAAGAAACCTGAAGGGTCTGTACAAAGGTTTTTATGCTTATCTCTTAATGTTATTCTCGGGTTTTATACAATTTTTGTGATTTTATCTGATTGATACTATGGTGGTGAATGGCCTCACTGCTATAGTAAAACCCGTCCAATTGGACCAAAGGAAACCAGAAAAAGAACCGGTATAGATTTATACATGAATAATCGAAGGCCAATTGGTGATTTTTGGAAAGTTGAGGGACTAATTGATAATTTTGAGTAAATTAAGGAATGAATGGTAATTTAGGAAAATTAAGGACCTAAGAGTGTTATTGGAAACCTTAGGGACTTAATTATGAATAAATGGAGCATTAGGAACCTAAATTCAAAATTATGAGCTTTAGGGACCCAATTATAATAAAGCATAATATAAGGACCTATATGCAAATACTTAGAAGTAAATGGTCTTTTATGCCAAACTTTCCTTATGAGAATACTCGAACCATGTAGGAACTAGTTGCGCAAGTATTTATGTAGATGGGCACATTTGCGATTGGAATTCAACTAGGACGAACATGTCACAGTTCTCGGTGAGTGGGAATTTCCAACATAATACCCGGTTGGGATGATAAGCACCGTTTTCACTTTGAAAACCATTTTCCAGGAATGGTGTACTATGACTGCGTGAATCTGCATAAATGTTTTGTGAGACATTTATAAGAGCTAAAATTCCTTTAGTAGGTCGGTGGCCTCAATTTTGAAAATGATAGGGCCCAAGGCCTAGTTTTGGAAAACAAACTCGTGAAGTGGGCCCAAGGCTAATGGGCACTGGCCAAAGCCTATTGACAAGCAAACTTATGAGTTATGAAAACCTTGTATAACTGATAAATTGTGTGAACCCCCATGATGCAGAATTCGGACCGTCAACTCGATGGGCTAGTAGTTGCTGAGCTGAAGATAGGTCATCAAACCTATTGGGCATAACAGTTATAGAGTCGAAGCCGAGTGTCGGGATCAATGGGTCGGTAGCACCAAAGATAATTGATATAATTCCTAAAATTATTGTTTGTGCATACACTAATTACGGAACCATCGAGGCATCCAGTATGGGGTAGTGTTGGTTCTAAGGGCCGCTGGATGAGACAGATTGCATAAGGGAAGTTGGGTCGTTTAGTAAGTCTCGAAGCTCGGAGTAACTTCCTTTGCATTGAGACCAAGGCAGGGTCAGAAGTGGTCTTGTTCCACATTGCGGACATGAAATATTTTTGGGTCTGAGGGTTGGACTATAGATGTTGTAAACCCCGCCCTTTTGAGCTAAGGAAAAACTGGGAAAAGAACCGGTCAAACCGAGTGAGGAAACCGAACCGGTTCACAAACCCGATTATCAAGAAATGGGCAATTTGGAAATTTATAACTCTCGGGTGAATCAAAGGGGTTCCTAAAACCATGGAAAAGAACCTTAGGACAAATTGGAAGAGAAAAACCATACCGATTTAGATGAATCGGATCCAATTGGATAGAACTGGTTTATGAACCGAGTTGATTCATGAACCAGAACCAATAGAGAATGGATAAACCAAGAAATTTATGGATCCCTTGTGATCCAAAGAGATTATAAACCTTGGGAAGGAACATTAGAACAAAGTGGGAGAAAAAAACCAGATTGGTTCGGGTGAACCGAACCCGAACCGGATTAAACCGGTTTAAGGACCAAGCCGGTTTATGAACTGGAATCGATAAAGAGATGTTAAACCGAGAATTTTATGGACCCTAAGTGACCTAAGGAGTTACATAAGTCATGGAAATGGACTTGTGAAGGAATTGGGGATGAAAACTAAACCGATTTAGGTGAACCGGTTCGGACCGGTTTGAACCACTATTAAACTGGATCCTAAGTTCATTTTTCTAGGTGGCTTAAATAATTCAAATTTGAGATTTGAGGCCACCATTGGATAGAAAATGAATTTAGATAAATTTAGAAATTTTTAGATTTGAAAAACTTGGTCGAATGAGGGGTGAACCAGCTGGTTTAAGCTTCGAACCCGATTCGAACCGGTTCAAAATAGTGCCATCTTCTTCCTCAAGATGACAGCAGTGTTCACTCACCGAAAAATCGAAGCAGCGCCGGTGAAGAGGAAACGTCTACGTTCAATACGTTTCTGGCCATCAATGCCTATCATAAAGGTGCCAATCGGACGACCAAGAAGTCTCCAAGCTTCCTATATAAAGAGCCCCTCTCCATTCATTCTCTCCACACCTGAAAAGCTCACTTTGTCTCAGTTGCTTAGTTTTCTGGCGAAGCTCGAACCAGAGTTCCGATATAGGGTCTTTTTTGAGCCAAAGGAGGCGAGGTCAGGTTCTTTAGAACCGGGGAGAAACTTAATTTCAACAATTAGAGGTGTTTGATTAGTCAATTTGATGAAATCAAATTCAACTATGTTAAAGAGTTGGAATTGGGGGAAAATTGGGGATTTTCAAAAATTCGAGGGACCCAAATGCAATTTCCTAAAATTGAGATTCAATTAAGCATGATAAAAATGTTAGAGGGCCAGTTGAGAAATTTTATAATTTATGGGGTAAAATTTACCATTTTTGTAAAGGAAAGGCAAAATGGTAATTTTGGAAAAGTTGGGGGACCAAATTGGAAATTTGGAAATTTAAACTTCTTTTTGTGAAATGGAATAAATTGAGGTCCCTTGATAAATTTTAAAAGTTTCGGGACTCAATTTGAGGAAAAATTGGCATTAGGGACTTAAAGTTTAGGAGAAATAACTTTAGGGACCTAATTACAAATAAATGAAAGTTTGACTTTCTCATTCATTTGAAATGAATGAAGGCTATTAGGCTAAAGGATAATGAACCGAGATGTTCATATCATGTAGGAACACGAAGTACTAGCAACGCCAGCATGGACAAGCTCACGTGAATACAAAGAACCGGTCTAGTGGAATTCACGGCATTAACGGGTTAGTGGGTTTACTAACATCATACCGGTTGGGATGATGAGCATAACTTAAAGTTAAAAACCACTTATTGGTTGTGAGTGCAATTTTATATCATACCCGGTTGGGAATGATAGGAATATCGGAATGAAAATCCACTATTATGTGGTATTTTAAACATCACAACTTAGAAGAGTGATGTGAAAACTATACGAAAAAACTATTTACCAGTTGTAAGTAGATCATACCCCGTTGGTATGATGAAACTTTCTCGAAGGAAGTTGAAAACCCGTTCATCAGTTATGAGCGGAGATGTCCTTATACCCGCTCGGTATAATGGACAGTTGAAAATATATTTTGTTGGAAGTGCTCTCCCCTGACTGTGTGTCAATGCTTAAACTATTTGGGAGACCTTCTTGACGAGAGCTTGAATAGCTCTTATAGGCTGGGGGCCTCGGTTTTGGAACTTGGGGGCTAATATGCCCGATTTTGAAAATCTCGTACAGTGGGCCCAAGGCCAATTGGCACGAGCAAGAGCTCGTAAACAAACATGAGTTATATGCCATAAAACTTTAAATAAAGGAATGGTTTGGCCATGGTACCAAGATAGGACCAACATACTTAGTCAACTAGTGGCAGTGTGACATGATAGGTCGACAGACCAGTCAAGAGAAACAACTGCGGGTTGAATTGAGAGTTGGGGCCGTTGGACCAATGGCACCACAGATTATACGACATAATGAGAAAATATTGATTGTGCATGCACTGTGATTATAGGGCCATCAAGACGCCCAAGAGGGGTAGTGATGCATCCTAAGGACACTGGACGACCTGATGGGTATAAGGGCAGTTTGTCGTACTAGGTGACCGTGTGAAATTTGGAGTAGCACCAAGTGCATGAGACCAGGGTGGGGACGGGATGAGGTCTCTATCCTCATGCAAACATGAAAAATTGATTTCGAGATTGAGGGTTGGATGTCGTGGACATCCACTCATTCTCAGGGTAGAAGTGGACGTATTTCTATCTGGGTGACCGGTAAAGTCGCTTCGAAGCCACAAGTGGGTTCAGTGGACGTACTGACCTGCGAATGTGTGTTTAACCTTCATGATGAAGGATGTGTGCTGGGTGATGACACACCGTGATTAAATAAGGAAATGGTCATAAAACCCAAGATTTCAAATGAAATGGTTTTGAAAGAAAGGAGTGTGGCATACTCTAAAAATCTATTAGGTCTACCAAAAATTTTAAGCGGTGACACACAGTTAGGAGAGAGCACTTTCGACAAAATATTCTTTTTATCTGTCCATCACACCAACCGGGTGTTTGGACATCTCCGCTTATAACTGATAAGTGGGTTTTCTACTTCCTTCCAGAAAGTTCATCATACCAACCAGGTATGATCTACTTACAACCGTTAAATAGTTTTTTCGGGTAACTTCCACATCACTCCATTCAGGTGTGATGATTAAAATTCGACTTAGTAGTGGGTTTTCATTTCTGAGGTGCTTATCATCCCAACTGGGTATGATATAAAAATCCCACTCACCCGATAATGTAGCGATTTCCTCTTAACCGGTTCTTTGATTTTATGTGAGCTTGTCTTTGCTGGCATTTTTGATACTTCGTGTTCCTACATGATATGAACATACTTGTTCATTATTCCTTGGCCTATTAGCCTTCATTCATCGTAACTGGATGAAATACTTAAACTTTTCGATTTATTACAATTAGGTCCCTAAAGTTCTTTTTCTTTAACTTTAGGTCCCTAATGCCGATATTTCCCCAAATTGAGTCTTGAAACTTCTAAAATTCATGTTAGGACCTCAAGTTATTCAAAATAAAAAAAGGGGTTCAAGTTTCCCAAATTTCCAATTTGGTCCCCAACTTTTCCAAAATTACCATTTTGCCCCTACTTTACAAAAATGGTAAGTTTCACCCCAAAAATTCCAAAAATTGACCAATTGGTCCTCCAACATCTTTATCATGCCTAATTGGCCCTCAATTTTATGAAATTATGCTTTAGTCCATTGAATTTTCGAAATACCCAAATTTCCCCCAATTTTCTATCTGGGCAGATAGCGCTTGTCCTGAGGTTCTTCCTAGGATCAAGAATCATCTCAATTCATGTCGAATTGTGGTAGAATTTGGTCAGTAAAGATCTGTCAGTTCTCTCTCTAGCACTGATTGGAATTAAAAGAGGGGAGCCAAATTGGCTTACCTTTCCGCTCTGATTCAACTGTAGGAGGGTTGTGAAGGTGTTGGGAGGGCTTGGTTTGGCTCGAGGAGGGCTCGAATTGGCCGTTTTTAGCTCATCCAAAATAGGGTATCTTCGGTTCGCCGGAGCTGCTTCATTATTCTATCACGTTGACGTTTCTCCGACAATCCGCGGAGCAAATAAAGACTACATTCGTGTAGCTGACTTCTCCCTGAATCCAAAGAACTTGACCATGCCTTCTTTGGCTCAGAAAAATGCCCAAGTCAGAGCTCTGGTTTGGGATTCAACAAAAAATGGAGTAGTAGGGAGAGAGTGGAGTTTTCAGGTGTGAGGATGATGAATAAGGAGGGGCTCTTTATATAGGAAGCTCGGGGACTTCCTGGCTGTCCGATTGGCACCTTAATGGTGGTCATCCATTGCCTGAAACTCCTTGGCTGGAGATTTTCATCTTCGTCGGCACTACTCGATTTTCTAACGAGTGAACAATGCTGTCATCTGAAGGAAGAAGATGACACTGCTCTGAATCGGACCGAACCGAGTTCAAAGCTTAAACCGGTCGATTCAGGCCCGATTCGACCGAGTTTTTCAAAATTAAAAATTTCTAAATTCATTCTCTATCCAATGATGTCAATTCTCCAATTTGAATTTTCTAAGCCTCTTAGAAAAATGAATTTAGCATCTGGTTCAATAGTGGTTCAAACCGGTCAAAATTGGTTCAATTCGATTTGGATCCAGTTCACCTGAACCGGTTTGGTTTTCATCTTCAATTCATCCTAATGTCCTTTTTCATGACTTTATGATTCTATAGGTCACTCGGGATCCATAAATTTCCCGATTTTCCCTTTCTCTATCGGTTCCTATTTATAAAACGACTTGGTTTTCTCTTTTTAAATGATCGTTTCTTTCCCTGGTTTTTGTTATTATCAATGGACGGCGTTTACAACTCTTCCCTCCTTTTAGGGGTTTTGTCCTCAAAACAATTACATGTCAAATAATTGAGGGTAACTATCCCTCATTACACTTTCGGTTTCTCATGTCTCTTCCTGCACGGGTCCGTTTTGCCACAAAACCTTGACCATGGGAATCCTCTTATTCCTTAAGTTCTTATCCCCCCCTGGTCGATGATTCGTACTGGTTCCGTTTGATAGGTCAAGTTCTCTTCCAATTCTGGTGAAGTTCAGTCCAATACATGGCTAGGATCAGGTTGATACTTCCGAAGCACAGAGATATGGAATACATCGTGTATTCTCTACAGATCTGGAGGTAGTTCCAATTTATAGGCCACCGGTCCTATCCTTTGAATGATGGGATTTGGACCGATATACCTTGGTTTCAACTTTCCATGCTGTTGAAACCTAAGTATTCCCCTCCAATATATATAACAAGCTTAAAAGGGACTTTAAGCAAACCTGACAGATGGTACATCTTCTCACTCTCTTTCATTTTATCTCCTTACTCCTGAAAAGGGGTAAAGAGAGGGGGTGAGTTTCTACAACTTATTGAGCGAGTGTTGGGAGTGAGTTTTCAAAATAGCTTTAGTTCATCCAAACCATGCCAAGGTTATCATTCTCTTTAAAAAAGGATTTTTCCTCAAATTCAATTTTCCAAAACCTTTTTCCATTTCCATATTGGGTGTGTTTAGCTCTCTTAGCCCATCCCCTTGCCTTGAGAGGCATTTAGCAAACAAACACACGCACTTCATCATGAAGGGTACACACATTCGTAGGTGTAGCCCGTCCACTACACCAACTTGTGGATCAAAGCATCTTTACCATCCACCAAGATAGAAGCCCGTCCACTTCTACCCTAGGTGTGAGTGGAACATCCCAGATGCCCAACCCTCAGACTCGAATGCCACTTCGTGTCTGTATGAGGATGGAGACCTCATCTTGTTCCCACCCCAGTCTCATGCACAAGAAGCTATTAGAGCTTCATGATTGACTGGCATGACAAACTGCCCTTATCGCCCCCATGTCGTCCAACAGCCCTTGGGACCCATCACTACCCCCTAGGGCGTCTTAATGGTCTTGTACCACAAGTGCATGCACAAACAAGAGTTTTCATATAATGGCCATCATCTTTGGTGCCAATGGTACAATGGCCCTGACGCTCAACTCGACCTGCAACTGTTTGTCTAGGCCGGTCCATCGACCTTGCCCTGACGTACTGTCGCTAGTCCATCGATCACTGTCAGTCTTGACTCGATACTATGACGAAATCACACAACCAATTTCATTAGAAATTTTCATGGCTCTTCTTAATCAAGTTTGTTTATGAGCTTCTACTCATGCCCACTAGCCTTGGGCCCACTGCACGCATTTTTCAAAAATTGGGCACTTAGCCCCAAGAGTTCAAAAATTGAGGTTGTTGCCTATTTGAGCTGCTCTAGCTCCCGTCAAGGTCTCCCAAATATTTTAATCATTAGCACACAACTAGGGGAGAACACTTCTGGCAAAAATTCATTTTTAACTCATCACACCAACCGGTGTGATAATATCCTCACTTACAACAGGTAGACGGATTTCTCCTTTCCTCAAGAAAATTTATCATACTAACCAGGTATGATGTGAAATAATCCCACTCACAAGTGGTTTTTCATTTCTAAAGTACTCACCATCCCAACTGAGTATGATGTATAATTAAGCCCACTCATGGTGGATTCCAATTTAGAAAAGTTGCTTATCATCCCACTCACCCGGTGATTGTGACGTGTTCGTCCCTAGTCAATTTTCCAAGTCCACACTAGCTCTCTTGCTTGCGTTCCGGTCCCAAGTGTCCCTACACGGTTGGGGTATCATTATCAGGAAAGGTTCGGCATGACAACCCTTCTTTTTCTCACGTATGGCAACTAGGCCCAAATCTTGGTTTATTGCACTTAGGTCCCTAAAGTTCATTTTCCTTAACTTTATGTCCCTAATAATAACTTTTACCCAAATTGAGACCCAAGGCTTCCAAAATTCCCCTTGGGACCTCAATTTTCCAAATTTCCAATTTGGTCCCCAATTTTTCAAAAAATATGATTTTGCCCCTACTTTCCAAAAATAGCAATTTGGCCCCAAATCTTTCAAAAATTGACCAATTGGTTCCCCATCACCTTTTTCATTGCCAATTGGCCTTCAATTTTGAGAAATTGCATGAAGGTCCCTCAATTATTCAAAATCTCCAAATTTTCCCCAATTTCTCCACTTCAAACTGACTAAATTCGATTTCCTCAAATTAGCTATTCAATCGAGGTTAATTGCTCCAATTGTTGGTATGGATTTGTTTCTAAACTTCCATATGATTCAATTGAGCTTTGAATTTTATGATTTGAGTCAGAAATGAGCTCAAACAGAGCTTTACTAGAAAATTGTTCGTAGAGAGAGAAAGCATAGAAAGATTACTATCGAAGGTGCGACGGTCCGAGCTCTCGATCTAGGGAGGTAGCTCTCATCGTTAGTTCCTTCTAGGATCAAGAATTGCTACAAATGAAGTCCAAATGAGGGTGATTTTTATCAGTGAAATTTAACACTTTCTCTCTCTAACATTGATCTGCAACGATGGAGGAGGGCCTAATTGGCATATCTTTCAGCTCTATTGAGGCCGTCTGATGGTCGTGGGGGTGTCGGGGAGGCTTGGTCTGGTTGGAGGAGGTCTAAATTTGGTAAAATTCACCTCGACCAAAATAGGGCAGCTTCGGTCTATCGGTCTGCTTCATAGTCTGATTCCACCGGCGCTTCTCTAGTGGTCCTTGGGTCGAAAGGAGGTTGCTGTCAGGTAGCTGACTTCCTCCAGAATTTGTAGGACCCAACCTTGCCTTCTAAGGTTGAGAAAGAGGCCTAAGTTAGAGCTCTGGTTCGAGCTTCACCAGAAAATGGAGCAGTTGAGAGAGAATGGCAATTTGATGTGTATGGAGGATGAATGGAGAGGAGCTCTTTATATAGGGAGCTCGGGGACCCTCTGCACAACCACTTTCCATTTGGTTGAGCTTATCCTCACTCGAAAATGCCTTGATTGAAGTGAATATTCCTTCACTAGAGAAGGAAAGTTTATGCATTGATGAACAGTGCTATCATCATGAGGAAGAAGATGACATTGTTCCGAACTGGACCGGTCTGGTCCGACCGGGTTCAATGGCGAAAATCAGCTAGTTTAGGCCCGATTCGACTGGTTTTCTCAAATCTAAAAATTTTTATATTCATCTAAATTCATTTCCTATCCAATGGTGGCTTCAATTTCCCAATTTGATTACTTTAAGCTATAGAAAAAAAGAATTTAGAATCCGGTTCAAGTTTGGTTCAAATCGGTTCAATTCGGTTTAGATCTAGTTCACCCTGAACCGGTCTGGTTTTTTCTTCTTATTTGTTTCTAGGTTCTTTTCCATGATTTTTATGACTATTTGAGTCACTTGGGATTTGCCAATTTCCCATTTTACCCTTTCTTTACCGGTTTGGGTTTGTTAACCGGCTCAGTTTTCTCTTTTGAATTGACTGGTTCTTTTCCTATTTTTCTTATCTTTTAAGGATTGGGTTTACACCTATATTATAATGATATTTTCTACTACCATAGTTTAGGAAAGGTAAATACATATCAATGTGAATTTTTTTGACAACAAAATTTATAAAACTAAAATTAAAGTACCTTTGTCCTTGGCAACTTGCCCTGCATGTACAATTCTCTCCTTTCTTGAAATGATAGCTTCCATTTAGGGAGAGGGGGTGAGTTTATAACTCATTGAGTAGGGTTCTATTGACATTATTACTTCTTGTACATGATTCATCATTTACTCAAAATAGAACCTTTTCGTTTTCTTTTAAAATGAAGGGGTTTATATAATTTGATAAACAAACTACAACTTGTCTTATCTTATAGAAAATAATTCTCATTTAAGTTCACTGCTTGTTCATACAAGCGTAAGGTAGGTTTCTTCCTAGTTGGATGAATTTTTATAATTTAATTATGACAGACTTACCATAGTTTGTATCACACAAATACACAAACACCCTTTCTCAATAAAGGGATCAAATAGTTGTAAAATAGACCCTCAGAGGCAACAACCTCGATCTATTCGACTAGTAGTCTGAAGCGTTTTTACTGTCCACCCAAATGAGAGGCCACAACCTTTACTACATTGTCTGTGGAGCACCATGGCCCAACCCCTAGACTTATCGATACTTCAATCCCCATATAGCGGGATGAGACCTCACTCTTCTATCCCCTCAGTCTCAGTGCGCACGAAGCCCATAGAGCTTCAAGACATATTGTAGCAGCATAAATTCCCTTATACTAACCTCGGAAGCTCGAACCAAAGTTTCGACTTAAATATTTTTCTTAACCTCCGAAGGAGAGGTCGAGCTCTTTAGAACTGAGGAGAAGACAGCTATCTAATAGCAAACTCCAGTCAATCGGAGAATCGCTGGAGAAGCGCTGGCATGATGAAACAGTGAAGTAGCTCCGGCGGACCGAAGCTGCCCTATTTTGGCGAAGCTGAAATCGGCCATTTTGAGCCCTCCTCAAACCAAACCAAGCCCTCCCAACACTTCCTCAGCCCTCACACGGCCGAATTAGGAGTGAAAGGTAAGCCAATTCGACTCCCCTCTGCAATTTCTGGCCAGTGCTAGAGAGAGAACCGGTGGAATTTCAATGATGAAATTCTAACTCAATTCAGCATCAATTGATGCAATTCTTGATTCTAGGATGATCCTCAAGATGAGAGCTATCTACCCAACTGCAAGTAGATCATACCCGGTTGGTATGATTAGACTTCCTCGAAGGAAGTTGAAAACCTGTTCATCGGTTATGAACGGACATGTCCTTATACCCGGGCGGTATAATGGATAGAGAAAACATATGTTTTGTCGGAAGTGCTCTCCCCTGACTGTGTGCCAATGCTTAAACAATTTGGGAGACCTTCTCGACGGGAGTTCGAATAGCTCTGATATGCCGGGGGCCTCGGTTTTGGAACTTGGGGGCTAAATGACTGATTTTGAAAATCTCGTACAATGGGCCCAAGGCCTTGGCACGAGTAGAAGTTCATAAACAAACATGATATATGTGCCATAAAACTTAATAAGTGAATTGTTTGGCCATGGTACTAAGATAGGGCTGACATGCTCAGTCAACTAGCGGTAGTGTGACATGACAGGTCGACAGACTAGTCAAGACAAACAACTGCGGGTTGAGTTGAGAGTCGGGGCCATTGGACCAGTGGCACCACAAATTACATGGCAATATGAAAAAACATTGTTTGTGCATGCACTATGAGTACGGGATCATCAAGACGCCCATGAGGGGTAGTGATGCATCCTAAGGGCACTGGACGACCTGGTGGATATAAGGGCTGTTTGTCGTTCCAGGTGTCTGTGCGAAATCTGGAGTAGCACCAAGCGCATGAGACCGGGGTGGGGACAGGATGAGGTCTCTGTCCTCATACGGATACGAAGAAGTGATTTCAGGATTGTGGGTTGGATGTCATGTACATCCACTCATTCCTAGGGTAGAAGTGGTCATACTTCTATCCGAGTGGCAGGAAAAGTCGCTCCGAAGCCACTAGCGGGTTCAGTAGTGATACTGACTTGCAAATGTGTGTAACCTTCATGATGAAGGATGTGTGTTGGGTGATGACACACCGTGGTAAATAAGAAATGCTGAAAAAACCCGAATTTTTAAATATTTTTGAAAATAAAGGAGTCTGGCACACTTCTTATAAATATTTTTCTTAAAAGTCAAAAGATTTTAAAAACCCATTCACTGAGTAGTCGTGCTCACCCCCTTCGTTATATCCCTTTCAGGAAAGCCTACCCTTAAAGACCGTCAACTAAGATGCCTGTAAGACAGGTATGTAAAGTTTTAAATTTCATGCAGTTTAGATTATGCTATTCTACGAAAATATGCAGGTTAAAGGATGCCTTACTCTTTACGGTTTACAATAAGGGGAAATCCTTTAATAAACCGGGAGATTGGCGGGTTGATCATGGGGATCCGACCAAACTGGGTCGGGGCATGACAACTAGAGTGGTATCAGAGCCTATTTCCTCGAATACATAATCAGGACTAGAAAATGTAGTTACTAATAGGATTCATCCTAAAATTTACAGATGGCTCCGAGGAGAGGAACTAAGAAAACTAGGGATGACTCTGCTCAGCACTCTGTCCTCGTAGGAAGACAACTCTAGAAGCTTCCCAAATGCCTGGGGAATGGTAGAAATCCCCAAGGACCAAATAACAAAGTATCCAAGAGGATGATGCTTGGACTTGTTGAGGTCACACCCCGAGTACAAAGGAAGCCAAGCCTGAGCCAGGAACACTAGTTAGGGCTTATAACCTTACCGTGGAGGATGTTTCATACACACCTCATAGTCCTCTACCTATTTCATGATCACCTCTTTGTAATATGATTAAGACCCTAACATATTGTACTCCTTCTCCATTAATGAAGAATTGCAAGTTCCTAAAACCATGTCTCTAAACAAGGATGTAAGCCTACATCTCAACTATAGGAAGATTGCCTCAAGAAAAGCAACCAAACAAACCTCAGGGACCAAGGAGAATCCCATCCCAAATAAGGAAATGAACCAAAAGACTAAAGAGTCTAGGAGAACTCTTAGGGGAAAATTAGTAGTCAGAGAAGGCTCGACAAGAAAATTGACAAGGAGACTAAGGAGTGAGAACTCTAGTAGTAACTACTGGGCAAGGAAATGACATGTAACAAGGTGAGGACAATAGGAATACTACTCGAGAAAGTGCTCAACACTATTAAGGACAAGTACCAAGATGGACTAGTATAAGTATATGGAAAGAAGGGGTGTTCCACACCTCATAAATTCAAGGCAATACCTCCTCAAAAGTCACGAAGGGCATGAAGGATTGGAGACTGATACCATGGAGTGGGTTACGTAAATGGTTCACCAAAAGGTCAAGAAATGATGAGGTGAATGCAAAAAATTCTTAAGAAGGTCAAACCAAGAAGGATACCTCATGAATAGGGATAAGGCAATGAGAAACATACTTAGTACCCTCTCATAAGGGGCAAACACAGAAAAACGTCCCCCGAAACTCTAGGGAATGACACAGTTAGAGTGAAGAAGAGAAGGAATACGCTATGAAAGGGAACTCTAGAGGGATACATACAACCAAGTGCCTTGAAGGAATCATTGGTTGGCTAATGGGCATAACAAGGAGTGCAAGGAGCCAAACCCTCATTAGAAACTACTTAAAAGAAGGATGTACTGGAGGCTGAGACTAACCTACTTTGGAAAAGTGATAGAATGAATATTAGGTACAACTTCCTTTGAAAAATATAGAGAAGTCAAAGTGGAGATTCGGAATAACATAACAGAAGTAAGCAAACCATGACAACGAGATGGTCAAAGAAAATGAACGAACCCTAAGGAGGACCGGGAAGTAGTAAGGAATACACCCTAAAAAGGGCACTAGAAGGATCATTAAGGATGAGGAGATTAGAGAGATAAGTGTCTCAAGAAAACTAAACAAGGTGAAAAGTAGGGAGAGACAGGTAACGAACTACTACTGGGTTAGTAGAGTAAACCCCAGTAAAGAAGGAAGAGGTGGAAATGCCAAGTATTGGAGAAAAGAAGGATGAAAGAAATCCTTAAAAGGACCAAGGGCCAATTAACAACTAAAACTCAAGCCAAGAAAGGAATAGGCAAGCCTCTCACATAATGATTAAGAAAACTTGAAACAAGAAAGATTTGTATGCTCCATAAAGAAGTAGACAGGTATTGGGTACGAATGAAGATGCAGATAGAATATACATGATGTGCCTGCAAGAATTGTGGAGTACAGGTAAACAGGAGAAGATGAAATCAAGGGATGTCATTTAAGGGTAAAAATCCCTTCGAGCAAATGCAAAAAGGAATGTCAAGAGAAAAGGAAAGAATCCTACCAAGGAAGTATCATGATGTCCCAGTATGACCTGTTTGGAGAAAGAGCAGGAGTATCAAGAAATAATTCCAGAAAAACCGAGTAGAAAGAAGAAACTAGTAACTGTGGACAGCCAAAGAGATTGAACAAAACCCTAAGAAAGGATGAGATGCTGTAAAGACTACACTCTCTGAAGGACAATGTGATGGGCATGAAGAACGAGTGATACAGCTGCCTAGCCAATTGGACCAGAAAAATAAAGGGAAGAAGATAGTTAAAGAATTGGTTTTCGAGAGAACCATGGACTTAAACCACAACAAAGAAGGGAGAAGTGAAAAGGCCAAAACGATGGTCAAAACTAGATTTATAGTTTAAAGTCTTAGAATGGTTAAGTGAGCCTCAAGAAGGGCGAACAAGAGATTTTGAAATAAGGAGGATGTGAACCCTTCTTAACATAAATTATTTAATGGGTTATCATCAAAAGATGCTTTGACAAGTATGAATGATTGGACAACCCATACTCGGGTAATAGAGGAAAAATGTTCGAGAAGATGTTAGGAAAGTAAGTTCCCTAATAAGGTGTAGCTAAGAAGGAATAACCACAATTGGTAAGACGGATCATAGCCCACACACGCATACGAAGCTTAAAGAGTAGATAACCAAGCATAGTGTGGAATGCATAGAATAAAACTAATAATCGGAAGTGTCCTATGTAAGGAACAAGGGATAAAACAAAAGTTGTGGATAGAGAAGGATCCATAGCAAACAGATGCCCTAACATAGATAAGGGTGCGAAGAAAGGGAGAAAGAACCATACAATGAATGATAAGGAGGTTGAGCATGTAACTCCTAAGATGAAAATCTCTATTGTAAGGGAAATAGTAGAGAACAAAACCGGAAGGAGGGAACCTTCCCAAGCAAAGTAATTGACACATAGATCGAAAGCAATTATTGTAGAATGAAGAATCATGAAGTGAATACGAGTATGTAAAAGTGGATTAAGAAAAAAGGAAAAAAAACCCTTGAATAAGGAATGCTAAGGACTTAAGAAGGAAAAAATCCCAGTTTGTTGGTAAACTATTGGGAAACCAAATAATCGGCTCCAAAAATACCCAATAAAGAAGTTGGGAAAGGACGAGTGGGTAAGGAAAATCGACACAGTTATGTAAGACATGTTGTCAAGATATGAATGATAATTGGGTAACAGTCAAGGTAGTTGAGTAATACTACCCGATGAAAGGAGTGATGAAATTATATAGTCCTTGGAAGGCTGGAAAGTTGGAAACAACCCTAACAGAGGTGTTATAGAAGTTTGATGGACTGAGACAAGTTCAGAACTATGTCATGTCATAAGGGACATATAAGCACCAACAATCCCGAGTAAAATATAACTTGAGTAAGAAGGAGTCAGTTGGTAAACATAACAAGGTCAAACATAAATTTGACCGAAGTTGTAATCAATGATGGATGAAGGATGGGTCAAATTGGGACGAAAGAATAATAACACAAAAACCTATGAAAACAAGTATGTAATGCTTGAAAGAACGTCGAGCTAGGGGTTTCAACGATGAAGAGAATATCTAGACAAAGGAACGATTGGGCACCTTAGAACTCCCAATCTTGAAATCTTGAGTAAAATCCCCAAAAGGAAGAACCTTATCCTAAATAAAGGGAGATGTGAACCTAAGAATATACATTAGGATTAATGAGCCATACATGCCTCGTTATTATAACTCCATGGAAGGAGTAAGCATGATAAATGAAAACAAATTCCTTAGATAAATGATTACGGGGACTAAGCGAAAGAGCAATTGAAGTGTTAGAATGTCAAGAAAACTCAAGTTGACATTAAGGAAAATTATTCCCGATGTGGAATATATTGGTTAAGTTTCGGGGACAAAACTCCTAAAAGGAGGGGAGAGTTGTAAACCCTGCACTTTTGAGTTAAGGAAAACCAGGAAAAGAACCGGTTAAACAGAGTAAGAAAACCGAGTCGATTTACATTTGGGAACAAGAAATATGGAAATTTACAACTTTCGGGTAATCCAAATGATTCATTAAACCTTGGAAAAGAAACTTATGACAAATCAGAAGATAAAAACCTAATTGGTTTAGGTGAACAAGATTTCATAAGAAATTTGAAGTTAAGCGTGCTTGCCCGAGAGTAGTGTGAGGATGGGGGACCTCCTAGTTAGTATGATTTTTATTTTGTAACCCGAAATTTTGGTAAAAATTTTTTATGCCAACGTACCGCTTATCATAAATAGCCATAAATTAATATATATTTAATTATTGTAATTAACACCAATAATTTAATACCTAAATTAAATTATTGGAATTAATACAAATAATTTAATACGGAAATTAAATTAATGGAATTAATACCAATAATTTATGGTAATATTAATACTAGTAATAAATCTCTACCATTTAATATACAGTTTTACACCTATATAGGAACACTTCTCTCTCTCTCTCCACTGTTCCATTTCCCGGTGAAGCTCGAACCAGAGTTTCGACTTAAATATTTTTCTTAACCACGGAAGGAGAGATCGAGCTCTTTAGAACCGAGGAGAAGACAGCTATCTAATAGCAAACTACAGTCAATCCGAGAATCGATGGAGAAGCGTCAGCATGATAGAACAGTGAAGTAGCTCCGGTGGACCGAAGCTGCCTATTTCGGCAAAGCTGAAATCGGCCATTTTGAGTCCTCCTTAGACTAAACCAATCCCTCCCAACACTTCCTCAGCCCTCCCACGGCCGAATTAGGGCTAAAAGGTAAGCGAATTCGACTCCCCTTTGCAATTTCCGGCCGGTGCTAGAGAGAGAACCGACGAAATTTCAATGATGAAATTCTAACTCAATTTAGCATCAATTGATGCGATTCTTGATTCTAGGATGATCCTCAAGATGAGAGCTATTTTTCTAGATTGAAAGCTCGAACCGTCATGCCCTCACCGGTGAGAAATCGAACCTTTCTCTCTCTACAATCTATTTTTCGACGAAACTCCGTTTGAGCTCGTTCTGACGTTAAAATCTACGATTCAAAGTTCCTTAGAATTGTATGAACATGTAGGAACTCAATTTCAACTCCAATTTCAACAATTAGAGGTGTTTGATCGATCAATTTGAAGAAATCAAATTAGGTAGTGTTGAAGAGTTGAAATTGAGGGAAAAATTGTGGGAAATTTGGGGATTTTCTAAATTCAAAGGACCAAAATAAAATTTTATGAAATTGAGGGCCAATTGGGCATGAAAATAATGTTGTAGGACCAATTGAGAAATTTTGGAATTTTTGGGGCAAAACTTACCATTTTTGTAAAGGAAGGGCAAAATGGTAATTTTGGAAAAGTTGGAGGACCAAATTGGAAATTTGAGAAATTAATCCGCTTTTAGTGAAATGGAATAAATTGAGGTCCTATGATAAATTTTAGAAGTTTTGGGGACTTAATTTGAGGAAAAACCGGCATTAGGGACTTAAAGTTAAAGAGAAATAACTTTAGGGACCTAATTGCAAATAAATGAAAGTTTGACTTTCTCATTCATTTGGAATGAATGAAGGCGATTAGGCCAAAGGATAATGAACTGAGATGTTCATATCGTGTAGGAACATGAAGTACCAGGAACGCCAACAAGGACAAGCTCGCATGAATACAAAGAACTGGTCTAGTGGAATTCACGGCATGAACGAGTGAGTGGGTTTACTAACATCATACCCGGTTGGGATGATGAGCACAACTTAAAATTAAAAACCATTTACCAGTTGTGTGTGGAAATTTTATATCATACACGGTTGGGAATGATAAGTACCTCGGTATGAAAACCCACTATTAAGTGGTATTTTAAACATCACTACTTAGAGGAAGTGATGTGAAAATCATGCGTAAAAACTACTTACCGATTGTAAGTAGATCATACCCGGTTGGTATGATGAGACTGCCTTGAAGGAAGTTGAAAACCCGGTCATCGTTTATGAACAGAGGTGTCCTTATACCCGGGCGGTATAATGGATAGAGAAAACATATGTTTTGTCAGAAGTGCTCTCCCCTGACTGTGTGCCAATGCTTAAACAATTTGGGAGACCT
Organism: Trapa bicornis; assembly: GCA_030064425.1. Classification (NCBI taxonomy): domain Eukaryota; kingdom Viridiplantae; phylum Streptophyta; class Magnoliopsida; order Myrtales; family Lythraceae; genus Trapa; species Trapa bicornis. The sequence continues at coordinate 6,373,311 of CM057761.1, read as the reverse complement.
TCTCAACAGGAGCTCAAATAGCTTTGATAGGCCGGGGGCCTCAGTTTTGGAAGTTGGGGGCTAAATGCCCGATTTTGAAAATCTCGTATAGTGGGCCCAAGGCCAGTTGGTATGACCAGAAGCTCGTAAACGAACATGATATATGTGCCATAAAACTTAATAAGTGAATTATTTGGCCATAGTACCAAGATAGGACCGACATGCTCAGTCAACTAGCGGCAATGCGACATGATAGGTCGACGGACCAGTCAAGACAAACAACTGCGGGTTGAGTTGAGAGTCGGGGCCGTTAGACCAGTGGCACCATAGATTACATGGAAATATGAGAAAACATTGTTTATGCATGCACTATGAGTACGGGATCATCAAGATGCCCATGAGGGGTAGTGATGCGTCCTAAGGGCACTGGACGACCTGGTGGCTATAAGGGCAGTTTGTCGTTCGAGGTGTTTGTGTGAAATCTAGAGTAGCACCAAGCGTATGAGACTAGGGTGGGGACAGGATGAGGTCTCTGTCCTCATACGAACATGAATAAGTGATTTCGGGATTGTGGGTCGGATGTCACGTACATCCACTCATTCCTAGGGTAGAAGTGGTCATACTTCTATCCGAGTGATAGGAAAAGTCGCTTTAAAGCCACTAGCGGGTTCAGTAGTGATACTAACTTGCGAATGTGTGTAACCTTCATGATGAAGGATATGTGTTGGGTGATGACACAACGTGGTAAATAAGAAATGGTGGAAAAATCCGAATTTTTAAATGAATGGATTTTTAAAAATAAAGGAGTGTGGCACACTTCATATAAATGTTTTTCTTAAAAGTCAACAGCTTTTAAAAACCCATTCACTGAGTAGTCGTACTCACCCCCTCCCTTATATCCCTTTCAGAAAATCATGGAAAGCCTTCCCTTAAAGACCGTCAACTAAGATGCTTATAAGACAGGTATGTAAATTTTTAAATTTCATGCAGTTTTGATTATGCTATTCCAGGAAAATGTGCAGGTTAAAGGATGCCTTACTCTTTACGGTTTACAATAAGGGGAAATCCTTTAATAAACTGGGAGAGTGGCGGGTTGATAATGGGAATCTGACCAAACCGGGTCGGGGGGTGACACACGGCCTTGGGCTCACTTCACTTTTCAAAACAGTGGCCAATTAGACTCGATGTCCGAAATCCCACTCACACATATTCTGAAACTTGTTACTCCTAAGGATTTTCGAGCATGGCAGGTCTGTCCTTTGCATGAACTTGTAGGTGATTCGTTCCTAAAATAAATTGGGCAATTAAGTCCCTAGTAATGTGGTAATCACACTTAAGACCCGTAACTTTCCAATAATTTGGATTTGGCCCTTAAGTTATACCTTAATTCTAATTAGGTCCCTAAGAGTCTTAAATCTTCCATTTGGGTCCATAATTTCTCAAAATTTCCAATTGGGTACATAATTTCATACTAAATGCAGAGAATCCCCAATTTTTTGAAAATTACAATTAAGTCCCCAAACTTTTAAAAAAAAATATAATTTAGTCCTACAACTTTGAATATCATCAATTCGATCTTAAACCTTCCTAATTGAGTCCTAACATGATTCTAGTCATCTCTTTTATCTCCCTAGGAGCATTTAAAGCTTTGAATCACTCAATTTTGCTTATAAATGAGCTTAAAGGAAGCTTCACTAGAAAATCGTTCTATAGAGAGAAAGCTTTGATTACTCACTAGTGAGTGTTTGATGATCGGAGCTTTTGGTTCCACTGGATTGCTCTCTTCTTAGGTATCTTCTTGGATCAAATCGTGCCTCAATTGATGGAATGAGCAGTGTGAATTTCATAATTTAGTTTCTAGGAAAAAATACACTATGAACAATAAATTCAGACGAAGGGCGGTGGAGGGGACTTACCACGATGATTCAGGGAAGGGGTGGACTCCTTTAGGGAAGGTTTGGAGGACTCGATTTGGCCGTGGTTGGATCGAGGGTGGCTCAAATTAAGCTCAGGTTTCTCTAATTCTCACAATCAAGGGAGCAACAGTACTATGTGAGCTTATTGGTATTTCTTCGATAATCTTCAATGCAATTGGAAAGTGCAGCCTTGTAGAGGACTTTTGTAGGAATCTAGGGAACCCAAATTCACCTTCTGACATGAAGAAAAGTGCCCAAGTCGAAGCTGTGGTTCGAGGGTGATCGAAAAATGGAGTAGTTCATCTTTTTCGAGCTTTCGAGGGATGAAGATGATGAATGGAGGGGAGCTCTTTATATAGGGAGCTTGGGACTTCCATTCCTATGCAACCATCCATTGGCTAGCCATTAACTCTTATTTTAAGGCCTTGTTGGAGAGGTTTAATGGCCACTAGAGTTAAGGTGACCTTCCCTCTCCTCCTCTATCCCGCTGTCCAAAGGAAGAAGACAACACTTTGTGCGTGCGTGTGAGCTTCGCACATGTGAACTACCATGTAGCGCACTATGATTAGCTAGTTTTGCTGAAGCAACCTCCCACTCAGTGTCCGAGTCATCCATTCACTCGTTCATTGGCCATATGGTAACCTTAGATTGGATGATTTAAATATATAAGTTTTCCCATTTCATGCACTATGTATTGCAACGTGTTAGCCTCTGATTGGTCATGGCCATCTAATGTGGCTTTACCACATGTCGACTTTTGATTGGTCAACCATTCTCCAATATCTTAGTCCATCGCTGACCTAACACCTTTGCTATGTGCCAGGTCACCTAGAAATTTAACTAAATTCATTTTATACATAGTGGTTACTTCAATTTCCCAAATTTTTATTTTTAATTCACCTATAAAAATGAATATTTGAACTAGTTTTTCCTAGTTCAAACCAGTTCAACCTTGTTCAAGACCGGTTTGCTCTGAACCGGTCCAATTCTCACACACAATTTGGTTCATGATCCATTCCCATTATTTTTGGATCTTTATTAAACTTTTGAGATTATTCATATGTTAGTTTTGATTTCTCAATACCCACTTTTGGTTTAATTGAAATCTCAGTTTTCTTTCAAACTTTTCTGATCCTCAAATCCAACTTTCTTATTATGAGAAAATAGGGTTTATAACTTCTCCCCCTTTTTATGGAGTTTTGTCCCAATAAATCGCTATACATTAGATAATTGGGGATACTTCTCCCACATTACATATTTAATTTGCCACATTTCCTCCTCAATCTAGCTACTTCACCAAAGTACCTTTACCATTGGAATTTTCTTATTCCTAAAATTCCTTTCTCGTCTGTTGAGGATTTGAATTGGATCTACCTCATAAGATAGGTTCTCTTCCAGTTTGGGGTGGTGGGTGTTCCAACGCATGATTTGGATCAGGCTCATACTTCCTTAGTACAGATATGTGGAACACATCATGTATCCATTGCATGTTTGAGGGTAGTTTGAGCATGTAAGCCACGAGTCCAACTCTTTGAATAATGGGGTAAGGACTAATGTACCTTGGTTTCAGTTTTCCCCATTGTTGGAACCTTAAAATCCCTCTCTAGGGTGATACTTTAATTGACATAACTCTTTTGTTGGTCTTGTGCCGCTTTAAGTCAATTTCTTATCAACTTAATTTTTTCGTGGCGTTCTCAATAAGCTCGATATTTTCGAGCTTCCTTTCCGCCCACGTCATCCCAGAATAGGGGTGTATGACATGGTCTCCCATACAGGGCTTAGGTATGGTGCCATTTTGGCCTGATAATTGTTGTTATAGACAAACTCCATAAGGAATAAGTAATGCTCCTAACTTTGATTCAGAGTCAAAATGCATGCACAGAGCATGTCTTCCAATGTCTAGATGGTTTGCTGTGACTGTCCATCGGTTTGGGGGTGAAATGTCTTGCTCATATGAAGCTTGGTTGCTAAGGCAACTTGTAGACTGGGCCATTACTGTGATGTAAACCTTGGATCCTGATCCAATACAATTCTCACTGGGATTCCATGTAATCTTACAATCTCTCCAATATAGAGATTTGCCAACCTTTCAACGAAATCAGTCATCCTTATAGGTAGGAAGTGAGTTGACTTAGTTAGTCGATCCACAATTACCTGGATTGCATCATGTCCTTTCTTAGTTACAGGTAATCCTGTCATGAAATCCATCATAATATTTTCCCACTTCCATTCAAGAATAGGTAAAGGTTGCAACAATCCTGAGGGTTTTTGGTGTTTCGCCTTGATTTGTTGGCAAGATAAGCATCTCGACACATACTCGATTATGTCTCTCTTCATCTCTTTCCACCATTACCCTAACTTTAGGGTCCAATACATTTTCGTGCTTCCGGGGATGCATCACATACACTGACTCATGGGCTTCTTCAGATATTGCCCTCCTTAGTCCTTTTGTGTTGGGCATACATACTCTTCCTTTAAAGGTTATCAATCTGTCACTTCTTATGGCAAACTCCCGTACTACTCCATTGGTCGATTGATTCACATGATGCTTAAGTTTCTCATTTAGATTTTTCTGAATCTTGATTTTCTCTACTATGTTAGGTCTCATTACCATGTTAGCCAATAAGCTTCTTTTCTTAGAATCCATACCGAGTTCAATCTTTAGTTTGCCCATTTTTTTCCAATAGAGGTATGTAGGCAGTCTAGATGTAGGCCATCCTAGTGTGATATTTTCTTCTAGGGGCATCTACTACCACGTTTTCCTTACCAGGGTGATACTCTATTATCAGATCATAATCTTTAATTAACTTCAACTGTCACACCCTGACCCGGTTTGGTCGGAACCCCGTGAGCAACCCACCACCTTTCCTTGCAACATTCGGTTATTTCTACTAGGGTGGAATAAGGAAAGTAAAGGTGTATAATCTGCTTGTTTTCTAAAATAAGGTAATCAAAACAATTGCAGTAAATATACATTAGACATGCATGCTTCTTGCTTGACGTTTCCCCCTCCTTGTTGTACGTGTTTCCTTAAAAGGAGGTAAGGGAGGGGGTGAGTTTCATAACTCAATGAGGGGATTAGCTATTAACGTATTTAAATATTAATGAAGTGTATCTAGTTTACATATTTGATTAGCACACAATCATCTGCCCCTTTATCATCAAAGGGGATGATCACACATTGTAGGACAGTTACTGACTGTCTCACTTGTAGACCAGAGCATCTTTACCATCCACCATGGTAGAGAATCATAACTTCTACCAAAGTCTGTGTGGGCATCAATCGCCCTGTCCGAAACTAGATTTCATACTTTGTGTTTGCAAATGTGGGACGAGACCTCTCCCTCTCTAACCTCGGTCTCAATGCGCATAAAGCTCTCTGAGCTTCCTGACTTACTAGACGACACACTTTCCTTATACTCTTTGAGTCGTCCAGTAGCCCTTAGAATCACCACTACCTCGTAACGGGCACCTTGATGGTTTCAGATATCATGCATGGACAAACAACAAATCTTTTATTTAAGACCTTTTATCTTTGGTGCTACCGACCCCCATGAGCTTGCTGATCTGGCTTCGGCTTGGTACTACCAGCCCAACGAGTTCGACGATCCGGCTTCAGCTTAGTGACCACTAGTCAAATGAGTTTGATAGCCCTGGTCATGGTTCGACCGCTGTCACACATAGTCGTTCATTATAATAGTTTTCATGGATTTAGTACATATCTATTTATCTACGGGCTTAAGCCCGTGCCCATTGGCCTAGGGCCCACTGGAGCATCTCTAACTCACTTCCAAAATAGCTCCCAAAACTTTTAAGCAGGTTTACGCAATTAGGGGAGACTATTTCTGAAAAAGTGGTTATTATATGAAAACATACTCATCACCCCAACCGGGCGTAAAGTCAGAAATTTCCACTCACCCGGTATGTCTCGACTCGTCCCCGACTGGGTCTTGGCCCACTATATGCTCCTCTGCACAAGTCTTGGAATCGCCCGTCCTACATGGTATGAGTGTTCACATTGGAAAATTGGCATGAAGGCCCTTAATTATGCTTTAATTGAAATTAGGTCCCTAAATTCTTCTTATTCTCACCCAAGTCCTCAACTTTTCCATAATTGCCATTATGACCCCAAATTTATACTTAATTGCACTTAAGTCCATAATTTCCCAAAATTACCATTTGACTCTTAATTTCTTCAAAACTACCAATCAAAATCACCAACTAGCCCTCGATTTCACCTAAATTGCCAATTTTCCCTCAATTGAAGTCTAATTTCACAAAAATCCATCAATTTTTTTTAAATCCCCAAGTTTCCCCAAACTTTTCAAATTTGCTCATTTTGGTATGAAATATTGTTTTATCAAATTGACCCCGCAAACTTGGTTAATTAATTCCTAGCATACCACTAATTGTTTTCCCCACCTTCCTACGATCTGTTCATGCTTTGAATCGTCTAATTTAGCCTTGAAATAAGCTCTAACAAAGCTTTGCTAGAAAACTAAATTTAGAGAGAGAAAGCATTGAAATCTTACCGGGTGGGGTGTGACTGCCAGAGCTCTGGATTTGAAAAGTTATCCCTCGCCGAGAGAGTTCTTGGAGGATTAGAAATTTTCCCAATTAGCATCCTAAGCACAAAAAAATTGGTCATTAAGTTTTTGTCACTTTCTATCTCTAGAATTTTAATACTCCGATGAGTGGAGCCAGAATGAACTTACTTGGAAACTTTAGGGGGTCGAGGGTTAGATGGGAGAAGTCGTGGGAGGGTTGTTTCAACTGTAGGAGGTCGAGGGTGACCGGAATTGGGTTCGACAGGATCTAATCACTTTAGACCAATTGGAGCAGTAACACTATGTCGGCTTGCCAACGCTCCTTCAGTGGTCTTCGGATCGAACGAAGGGTGCAACTGGGTAGAGAGCTTCCTCCCTATTCAAATGGAACCACATGTAGCTTCGAAGGTTGAGGAAAGGCCCGAGATCTCTAGTTTACATCTCACTAGAAAACTTAACTCCTCAACTTCTTTGTTCATTGGTGGGATGAGGAAGTTCAGTGGAGGGGTGCTATTTATATAAGAAGCTCATCAACTGATGGGGTTACAGGCTGGCATAGGACTTTGCCCCCGTCTCGCTCGCTAGCAGTCAGATCGGAGTATTTTTTGAGTCTTCGAAGACTGCCCTCTCTCCCTTATCCCTTTCTATCAACTATCCTTAGGAGGAAGATGACACAGTACCGTGTGTGCAAGCTTTGCATGTGTAGGCTTGCCACGTGGTGCTTTGTGATTGGTTGGCTTTGTTGACGTGGCATCCTACACAACAACCTAGTCAACCTTTGACTTGCTAACCGGACATGTGGCCTTCCATTGGTCGCTTGTTCCAACGTGGCTACTGACAATATTTTAATCGCCTATTGACTGCGACATGTGGTAGCCTCTAATTAGCCTATTTAAATACGTCAGATTTCCCTCCTAACAGTGCCACTGCCACGTGTCAACCTCTAATTGGTTGACCATTTCTCATATACCCCAGTCGAACGCAGACGTTAAACCTTTGCTACGTGTCTACTTCCCATTGGTCAGTACAGCTGATTGGGCTTCTCCGACATTGACCGCTGATTGGGGACATGTGTCGTTCTCTAATTGGTTGGTCGTCACTGATGTGGATTTTTCCTTCTCTGATCGTTGACCAATGACACATGTTTCTCCCTAATTGGTTGGCGCTTCTAGGCACTGACCGAGCAACTGATGAGGCACGCTTCGCCATGCGTCACACACTCATTGGTCATGCCTACTAATTGGGCATTGACATGGTAGGCGATCCGTTGACCGATTGGACTGTGGACCAGTCCGATCGCCCTGGGTTCAGTAACCAAAATTCAAAAATTGGCCAGTTCAGGCCCGATTCAACCGGTACTATGAAATTTAAAATTTTCTAAATTCATATAAATTCATTTTCTATCCAATGTTGGCTTCAATTTCCTAAATTTTTATTTTTAAGCCAACTAGAAAAATGAATCTTTGAACTGATTTTATACGGTTCATCCTAGTTCAATCTGGTTAGGGTTTGGTTCATCCTGAACCAGTCTAGTTGTCCTACCCAATTTCCTCCAAGATTCCTTTACATGAGTTTCGGGTATTCATTGGCCACTTGGCATTTTCCAATTTCTCATTTTGACTCTTATTGGCCAATTCCAGTTCTATTGGACCCTCAGTTTTCTCTTGAAATGTTTTGGTTCCCATCTCCAGTTCCTTAGTTTGAGAGGACAGGGTTATACCAACCATCATCTTTGTCTTAGGTTGAGCTCTTTTTTGGTCATAAAGTACTTCTGACTTTTATGATATGTGAATATCCTACAAGTTACCCCATATAAATAGTGACGCCAAATTTTTAGGGCGAACACTATTGTGGTCAACTCCAAATCATGAGTAGGATAATTTGCTTCATGCATCTTTAATTGTCTTGACACATATGTTATCACTCTCCCCTGTTGCATAAGTACACAACCTAGTCCTTGTCTGTATGCATCACTGTACACCTTATACTCTCCTATGGCAAGATTTGGTAGCGCTAGTACGCGGACGAACATTAATCGTACTTTTAATTCTTTGAAAGTGGCCTCACACTTTTCATTCCATTTGTACTCTACTCCCTTCCTAGTTGATCGTGTCAATGTGCAACAACTTTGGAGAAATCTTCCATGAACTTTCGATAGTACCCAACCAAACTTAGGAAACTATGAATTTTTGTTGGGTTAGTAGGGGCTTTCCAATATGATATTGCCTCTATTTTAGCAGGGTCCACCTTAACTTCTTCCTTAGAGACAATATACCCTAGCAAACACACTTCTTGTAACAAAAAATCATACTTTTAAAACTTGGCATATAGTTCATTTTTCTTTAGTACTCTCAATGTTATCTCCAAGTATTCTTTGTGTTCCTCCATAGTTTGTGAGTATATAAGTATGTCATCAATGAACACTATCATGAACTTGTCCAAATAAGGTTGGAACACTTGGTTCATTAGGTCCATAAAGGCTGCAGGAGCATTTGTTAATCCAAAGGGTATAACTCTAAACTTGTAATGCCCATATCAAGATTAGAATGTTGACTTTTGTGTATCCTCTTCCTTTATCTTGAGTTGATGATAATTGGAATGTAAGTCTATCTTCGAGAAATAGGAAACTCTTTTGAGTTGATCAAACAAATAATCAATCCTTGGTAGAGGATACTTGTTATTAATGGTTACTTGGTTCAGCTTACAGTAATCTATACAGTCTCATGCTCGTGTAATTTTCTTCACGAATAACACTGGTGCACCCCACGAAAATTGGTCAGATTGTATAAAACCCTTTTCCAATAATTCATCTAATTACTCCTTTAACTCTTTCAGTTATGCTGCATTCATTCAGTATGGGGCTTGTGAAATGGGTTGGGTCTCGAGAATAATTTCTTTAGAAAATTCCAATTGATGATCGGGGGTAAAACAGGTAATTCCTCAAGAAAATATTTAGGATAATATCTTACTATTGGAATTTTTTCTAGTTTACTCCTCTCATGGATCTTGTTATTGATCAATGCCAAAAATGATTTGCACCCCTTCCACATCATATTCTGAGCTTGAATATATTCTACCAAATTAATCCCCTTCTTATTCCTTTCTCCCTAAAACACCACTCCTTCGGACTTCAGGGATTGGAATGTTACTGTTTTATCCTGATAGTTACTCTTGCATGGTGTAGATATAACTAATTAATTCCTAGGATTATTTCAACCTCTTTTAACGGTAGAGGAATCAAGTCCGCTTCCAAATATTTCTTCATCATTTCTACTTCACAACCTTCAAAGACTTTCTCTCTAACCAATTGTTCCCCTAAGGGAGTAAGTATATTTATGGTTGCATTTAGTGAAACATGGTCTTTGGAAATTCCTTGGGTCAGTGACTCCATGATAAAGGATCGTTCAACACCAAAGTCGATGAGGGCAAAGGTTTTTCTACCGAATAATTAGACGTATCCTAATTAAAAGATAGAAGTCTGTTAAATGGGAAAGAAGTAGACTATTTTATTAAAATTGAGATGATTACATTTCTTTAGGTATTACATCCCATCTATAGAAAGATTTCTTATTAAATATGGGGTCTAGAAGTACCCGCTACAACACTAGGGTCCTTTTGAGCTTACGCTTGAGTGTGGTTATAAACTCTTGCTGGAATCCTAGGTGTTGTGGTGGCTCCTCTTCCTCCCTTTTCTTGTCCTCTTATGGTCAGAGTAGCATTGTTCCTTGGAGATATTACTATGTTCTTTGGTGGTACTAGACAATTCTTTGCACATTGCCCTAATTGACCACATTTGTAGCAAATTACTTCTCTCCACGCTCTTTCCTAGTTCCTTCGGCATCTTGGACATTAGGAAATTTTCTTATGGGGTTTCTTATTACCAACACCTTACTTGGCCTAGGGAGTTCCACCCTTTCCTCCATTCTCGGCTTAAATCCTATGTGGATCATTTTTCTGGATTTAGGGAAATTTCTAGTTTCCCAAGGATGGTCACTCTGATCTTTCTTACTGCTCATGTCACGCCCCGACCTGGTTTGGTTGGATCCCCGTGATCAACCCGCCACTCCCTTTGGTCCATGAAGGATTTCACCCTTTTTTTAAACCACAAGAAGTAAGGCGTCCTTTTTCCTATCTTTCATGGAATAGCAATATACAAAACTGAATATCTTAAACAGACATACATGTCTTACAATTCCAACATAGGGAAGTCTTTAAGATTGGTTTTTCCTCGGTTACTTGAAAGGGATAAAAGGGATGGGATGAGTTCTATAACTCAGTGGGCGAATGTTGGGAGTGAGTATTCAGAACAACTTTATCCAACCCATTCCAAGGGTAATATTTTCTTTTCAAAAGGGTTTCTTCAATTTCAATTTCTTTTTCCAAGGTTTACCATTTCCTTTTCCAAGGATTCTCAAATCACACCATGCCAAGGTTATCATTTCCTCAAATATCGGCTTTCAAAACCTTTTCTCATTTACCATATTAGGTGTGTTTTTCTTTCTTAGCCCATCCCCTTGCCTCAGGGGGCGTTTTGTCACGCCCCAATCCAATTTGGTCGGATCCCTAATGCCAATTTTTTTGCCAAATTGAGTCCCAAAACTTCTACAATTCACTTTGAGACCTCAATTTAGTCAAAATCACAAAAAGGGATTCAAGTTTCCCAAATTCCCAATTTGGACCCCAACTTATCCAAAATTACCATTTTGCCCTTACTTTACAAAAATGGTAAATTTCACCCCAAAAATTCCAAAAATTAACCAATTGGTCTTCCAACATCTTTTCCATGCCTAATTGGGCATCAATTTTAATAAAATTGCACTCTAGTCCCTCAAAATTTTGAAATTCCCAAAATTTCCCTAATTTTCTCTCTAATTTCAACCTTTCAACATGACCGAAATTGATTTCATCAAATTGACCGATCAATCGAAGTTAATTGTTGAAATTGAAGGTGGATTTAAGTTCCGACATGCTCAGTCAACTAGCGGTAGTGCGACATGACAGGTCAACGGACCACTCAAGACAAACAACTGCGGGTTGAGTTGAGAGTCGGGGCCGTTGGACCAGTGGCACCACAGATTACATGGCAATATGAGAAAATATTGTTAGTGCAAGCACTATGAGTACGGGATCATTAAGACACCCATGAGGGGTAGTCATGCGTCCTAAGGGCACTGGATGACCTGGTGGCTAGAAGGGCAGTTCATCGTTCCAGGTGTCTATGTGAAATCTGGAGTAGCACCAAGCGCATGAGACCGGGGTGGGGATAGGATGAGGCCTCTGTCCTCATACGGACACGAAGAAGTGATTTTAGGATTGTGGGTCAGATGTCGTGTACATCCACTCATTCCTAGGGTAGAAGCGGTCGTACTTCTATCCGGGTGGTAGGAAAAGTCGCTCCGAAGCCACTAGCGGGTTTAGTAGTGATACTGACTTGCGAATGTGTGTAACCTTCATGATGAAGGATGTGTGTTAGGTGATGACACATCGATAACTAAGAAATAATGGAAAAACCCAAATTTTTAAATGAAGGGATTTTTGAAAAGTAAGGAGTGTGGCACACTCCATATAAATGTTTTTCTTGAAAGTCAAAAGATTTGAATCCCATTCATTGAGTAGTTGTACTCACCCCCTCCCTTATATCCTATTCAGATAATCCCGGAAAGCCTACCCTTAAAGACCGTCAACTAAGATGCCTGTAAGATAGATATGTAAAGTTTTAAATTTCATGCAGTTTTGATTATGCTATTCCATGAAAAGGTGCAGCTTAAAGGACACCTTACTCTTTACGGTTTACAATAAGGGGAAATCATTTAATAAACCGGGAGAGTGGTGGGTTGATCACGGGGATCCGACCAAACTGGGTCGGATCGTGACAGTCGGGGCCGTTGGACTAGTGGCACTACATATTACATGGCTTGATAAGAAAACATTATTTGTGCATGCACTATGAGTACAGGATCATCAAGACACCCATGAGGGGTAGTGATGTGTCCTAAGGACCCTGGCCAACCCGGCGAGTATAAGGGCAGATCGTCGTTCTAGGCATTTGTGCGAAATTTGGAGTAGCACCAAGTGCTTGAGACCGAGGTGGGGACAGGGTGAGATCTCTCTCCTCATACGGACACGAAGAACCGATTTTGGGATTGAGGATCGGATGTCACGTACATCCACTCGATCTCAGGGTAGAAGTGGTCATGCTTCTATCCATGTGGTCGGTAAAGTCACTCCGAAGCCACCAGTGGGTTCAGTAGTTATACTGGCTTATGAATGTGTGTAACCTTTATAATGAAGGATGTGTGTTGGGTGATGACACACCGTCGTAACTAAGAAATGGTGGAAAAACCCGAATTTCTAAATGACGGGATTTTTGAAAGGAAAGGAGTATGGCACAGTACATATAAATGTTTTTCTTAAAAGTTAAAAGTAGACTTTTGAAAACCCATTCACTGAGTAGTCGTACTCATCCCCTCCCTTATATCCCTTTCAGGAAATCCCATAAAGCCTACCCTTAAAGACCATTAACTAAGATGCCTGTAAGGCAGGTATGTAAAGTTTAAAATTTCATGTAGTTTTGATTATTCTATTCCAGGAAAAGGTACAGGTTAAAGGACGTCTTACTCTTTATGGTTTATAATAAGGGGAAACCCTTTAATAAACCAAGAGAGTGGCGGGTTGATCACGGGGATCTAACCAAACCTAGTCGGGGCGTGATAGGTCAGATCCCCGTGATCAACCTGCCACTCTCTCAGTTTATTAAAGGGTTTCCCCTTATTGTAAATCGTAAAGAGTAAGGCATCCTTTAACCTACACCTTTTCTTGGAATAACATAAATCAAAACTATATAATAATTTAGATTTATTATACCTTTCTCACAGGCATCTTAGTTGATGGTATTTAAGCGTAGGCTTTCCGAAATCTCCTAAAAGGGATATAAGGAAGGGGGTGAGTACGACTACTCAGTGAATGGGTTTTTAAACTTTTTAACTTTAGGAAAAAGATAAAATTTGGAGTGTGCCAGACTCCTTTCTTTCAAAACCATTTCATTTGAAATCTCGGGTTTTATCGCCATTTCCTTATTTAATCACGGTGTGTCATCACCCAACACACATCCTTTATCATGAAGGTTAAACACAAATTCACAGGTCAGTACGTCAACTGAACCCACTTGTGGCTTCGGAGTTACTTTACCAGCCACCCAGATAGAAGTACGTCCACTTGTACCTTGAGAATGAGTCGATGTTCGCGACATCCAGCCCTCAATCTTGAAATCAATTTTCGTGTCCGTATGAGGACAGAGACCTCATCTCATCCCCACCCATTCTCATGCGCTTGGTGTTACTCCAAATTTTGCATGGTCACTTGGTACGACGAATTGCCCTTATACTCACCAGGTCGTCCAGTGCCCTTAGGACACATTACTACACCTCTTGGGAGTCTTGATGGTCTCGTATTCATAGTGCATGCACAATCAATATTTACTCATTATGCCATATAATATGTGGTGCCACTGGTCCAACGACCCCGACTCTCAACTCAACCCGCAGTTGTTTGTCTTGACTGGTCCATTGACCTGTCATGTCACACTGTCGTTAGTTGACTGAGTATGTCAGTCCTATCTTGGTACCATGACCAAACAATTCCTTTATTTAAAGTTTTATGGCATATAATTCATGTTTGTTTATGAGATCCTGCTCGTGCCAACTAGCCTTGGGCCCACTGTATGAGATTTTCAAAATTGGGCATATTAGCCCCCAAGTTCCAAAACCGAGGACCTTGGCCTATAAGAGCTATTCGAGCTCCCGTTAAGAAGGTCTCCCAAATAGTTTAAGCATTGGAACACAGTCAGAAAGGAGCACTTCCGACAAAATTATATTTTCAACTATCCATTATACCGACCGGGTATAAGGACATCTCCGCTCATAATCAATGAACGTGTTTTCAACTTCCCTTGAGGAAGTTTCATCCTACCAATGGGGTATGATCTACTTACAACCGGTAAGTATTTTTTTCACATTATTTTCACATCACTCCTCTAAGTTGTGACATTTAAAATACCACTTGATAGTGGGTTTTCATTTCGAGATACTTATCATCCCCAACTGGGTATGATATAAAATCCCACTCACAACCGTTAAATGGTTTTTAACTTTAAGTTGTGCTCATCATCCCAACTGGGTATGACATAAGTAAACCCACTCACCTATTAATGCAATGAATTTCACTAGACCGGTTTTTTGTATTCACGCGAGCTTGTCCTTGCTAGCGTTCCCGGTACTTCGTGTTCCTACACGATATGAACATCTTGGTTCATTATCCTTCGGCCTAATAGCCTTCATTCATTCCGAATGAATAAGAAAGTCAAACTATCATTTATTTGTAATTAGGTCCCTAAAGTTATTTCTCTTAAACTTTAAGTCCCTAATGCCGTCCATAAACTTTTAAAATTTTCAAGGGACCTCAATTTATTCCATTTAAAAAAAAGGGGATTAATTTCCCAAATTTCCAATTTGGTCCCCAACTTTTCCAAAATTACCATTTTGCCCTTCCTTTACAAAAATGGTAAATTTCACCCCAAAAATTCTAAAATTCCTCAATTGACCCTCTAACATCATGCCCAATTGATCCTTAATTTTAGGAAATTGCATTTCGGTCCCTCAAATTTTTGAAAATCCCCAATTTCCCCCCAATTCCAACTCTTTAACACAACTGAACTTGATTTCATGAAATTGACGATCAAACACCTCTAATTGTTGAAATTGAGTTTCTCCATGTTCATACGATTCCATAGAACTTTGAATCGTGTGTTTTAACGCTGGAACAAGCTCAAACAAAGCTTCACCGGAAAATAGACTGTAAAGAGAGAAAGCTTCGATTACTTATCGGTGAGGGCACGGCGGTCCGAGCTTTTGATCTGGGCAGATAGCTCTCGTCCTGAGCTTCATCCTAGAAACAAGAATCGCATCAATTGATTCCGAATTGAGATAGAATTTCATCCTTGAAATTCTATCAGTTCTCTCTCTAGCACCGACCAGAAATTGCAGAGGGGAGCCAAATTGGCTTACCTTTTAGTCCTAATTCGGCCGTGGAAGGGCTGAGGAAGTGTTGGGAGGGCTTGGTTTGGCCTGAGTAGGGCTCGAATTGGCCGATTTCAGCTTCGCCAAAATAGGGCAGCTTCGGTCAACTGGAGTTGCTTCACTATTCCATCATGTCGACGCTTCACCGACGATTCTCAGATTGACTGGAGTTTGCTATCCGATAGTTGACTTCTCCTCAGTTCTAAAGAGCCCGACCTCTCCTTCCGAGGTTAAGAAAAATGCTCAAGTCGAAGCTCTGGTGCTCATTGGGAAATGGAGCAGTAAAGAGAGAGAGAGAAGTGTTCAGGTGTGAGGAGAATGAATGGGGATGACATCTTTATATAGATGTAAAATCATGTTTAAATGGGATAGATTTCTTACTATTATTAATATTGACAGGAGGTTATACTTCCTAGGAGGTCACCCATCCTTGCACTACTCTCAGGCAAGCATGCTTAACTTCATAGTTCTTATGGGATCTCATTCACCTGAACCAATTTGGTTTTTCTCTTCTAATTTGTCTTAAGTTTCTTTTCCAAGGTTTAATGAACCCTTTGGATCACTCAAAAGTTGTAAATTTCCAAATTGCTTGTTCCTAAATGTTCGGGTTTGTAAACCAGTTTGGTCTTCTTACTAGGTTTGACTAGTTCTTTTCTCGATTTTCCTTGACTCAAAAGGGCGTGTTTATAAATACTATCATGAACTTGTCTAAATGTGGTTGGAACATACGGTTCATCAAATCCATAAAGGTTGCGGGGGCATTCGTTAATCAGAACGACATTACTCTAAACTCGTAATGTCCATATCTGGATCAGAATGTTGTTTTGGGAATGTCCTCCTCTTGAATCCTAAGTTGATGATAGCCCGACCGAAGGTCTAATTTGGAGAAGTAAGCTACTCCTTTTTATTTGATCGAATAGGTCATCTATCCGTGGAAGTAGGTATCGGTTCTTGATGGTGACCTGGTTCAGCCTCCTATAGTCTATGCATAGTCTCATACTTCCATTCTTTTTCTTTACGAATAGGACGGGTGCACCTCTCAGACACTGGCTAGGATGTACAAAATCCTTCTCCAATAATTCGTCCAATTGCTCCTTCAATTCCGTCGGAGCCATACGATATGGGGCTTGGGATATGGGGTTTATTCCTGGGACTATTTCTATGGTGAACTCTACTTGCCGACTTGGAGGTAGTTCGAGTAGCTCTTTATGAAATACTTCTAGGTAGTGCCTAACTACCGGAATGTCTTCAAGTCTCTTCTTTTTAGACTCTTTGTTGACAACCATGGCCAAGAAAGTCATACAACATTTATGTATCATCTTTTGGGCTTTCAAATGGGACACTATTTGTACTTCACTTTTCCTTCGATCTCCTTGGAACTTTAATCCATTCGTCTCGGGTGTGTGGAAGGTCATTGTCTTCTTTCCACAGTCCATCCTAGCCTGATGTTTACTTAACCAATCCATCCCAAGGATTACTTCAACCTCCTTCAAAGGTAATGGAATTAAGTCAGATTCAAGTTTGATTCTTCCAATCTTTATCTCACATCCTTTTAATTGCCTATTTTTGTTTAAACCTTCTCCTAAAGGTGTGAAAATGGTGAGACTTTGTTCTAGTGGAGTAAGTTCTAGGGGTACACTTGAAATCAACTCTTCCTTGATGAAGGATCTCTGAGCTCCTAAGTCGAAGAGGGCATAGACTTGTTGTCCCCATAGTTGTATATATCCTGATTGAAGAAGCGTGTATTTTAGAGGAAAGCTTTTCTTTATTAAATAAAATTTTTCAGTTTACAAGATTCTCTTGAACTAGTTTGGAGGGTTTTGGGATGTACCCGGTACAGTGCTAGGGTCTCTTCTAGCCTCTTCCTGGGTGAGGTTGTATACCCTAGGTGGTACTCGTGCTGTAGCGTCTAGCCTAGGATTCTTGGGGTTCCCTTGAGGTGGTCCAAGGGTATTCCTCTACTTGTTCTCCCTGAGAATGGGATAGTCCTTTGCAAAGTGCCCCACTTGTCCGCATGCAAAGTAGGTCAAGCATGCTTCCTCATGGTTCATTTGAAGCCTTGGACATCGAGGGTTTCCTTGAGGCAAGGTAGGGACTACTCTCTCAGAGGTGGTAGCATGTCCTTTATCCATTGAAATTCCTTTCTATTTCCCCATTTTGAACCATTATGCTTCTTTTGTCCTCCGTGACGGTTTTGACCCTTATCCTCCTTCCGGGTCGTTTGCTCCATCTGACAGCATCGGGACTGCACCAGTTGCACACACTCATGAGCCATACTGATTACTACTGTCAGGTTCATGGGGCATCCTAGTACTCTCATACGGTCTCGAATGTCCATATTAAGACTGTCCACGAACCTCTAGCATATGTCTGCCAGTCCAACGAGATTAGGAGCAAAGGGTCATAACTCATTGAATCTTGTTTCATATTCCGATATGGAGTTAAGCCCTTGCCAAAGCCTAATGAACTCATGCTTCTTCTCATTAAGTAAATGAGGCATCAGGTACTCCTCCGAGTACCTCTCTTCAAACTATTCCCAGGTGAGGGTGGCGGTATATAGGTTTCGGACATTGTCCCACCACCGTTTGGCACTCTTCTCTGGGAAGAATTCTATCAGGATCACCATATCCTCTGGTAGTATCCTGATGATTCCCATCATCTTCTTAATATTTGTCATCCAATCCATGAAGGCACTAGCATCTTTTTCTCTGAGGAAGGGTTTACACCCTAGTTGATGGAGAGTCTTAAGGTTTTTGGGAATGTCTACTGGAGGGGGATGGTTAACAAGGGGAGGATGGGATTGCACTTCCTTTGATTCAACCCGAGAATTGGTGCTTGCCTTAGTGACGAGGTTAGGTTGCCCAAATACATGGGTGAACTCCTCGTACAACATCTGGTGTTCCGTGCAGAGTGCAGGGGGAGTTGTTTGGGCTTCTTTGGGAGTTTCCACAGGTAGGGGTGGTTGGGCAGTGTTGGAGACTGCATCTCTAATTCTCTTAGTTCCTTTCTTTGGAGCAATTCTGAAAGTTTTAAAATCAATCCTATTAGTTACTGAATTTTTAACTCTTGATTATGTATTCAAGGAAATAGGCTCTGATACCACTCAAGTTGTCACACCCCAACACATCGGATCCTCATGATCAACCCACCACTCTCCCTGTTTATTAAGGATTGCCCTTTGTAATCCTCATGAGGAGTAAGGCATCCTTTGTAAACCTGCACCTTTCCTAGAATAACATATGTAAACCCCGCACTTTTGAGTTAAGGAAAACCAGGAAAAGAACCAGTCAAACCGAATAAGAAAACCGAGCCGGTTTACATTTGGGAGCAATAAATATTAAAATTTACACCTTCCCGGTGATCCAAAGGGTTTATTAAACCTTGAAAAAAGAAACTAAAGACAAATTAAAAGACAAAAACCAAATTGATTCAAGTGAACTAGATTTCATAAGAACTTTAAAGTTATGTGTGCTTACCCGAGAGTAGTGTGAGGATGGGTTCCCTCCTGGAAAGTATGATTTTTTTGTAACCCAAAATTTTGGTCAAAAATTTTTATGCAAAGGTACGGCTTATCATAAATAGCCATAAATTAATATATATATTTAATTATTGTAATTAATACCAATAATTTAATAACCAAATTAAATTATTAAAATTAATACAAATAATTTAATACCAAAATTAAATTATTGGAATTAATACCAATAATTTATGGAAATATTAATATTATTAATAAATCTCTCCCATTTAATACAAGATTTTACACCTATATAAAGAGGTCATCCCCATTCATTCTTCTCACACTTGAACACTTCTCTCTCTCTCTCTCTCTACTGCTCCATTTCTCGGTGAAGCTCGAACTAGAGTTTCGATTTGAACAAAGGTCGGGCTCTTTAGAATCGGGGAGAAGACAGTTATCTGATAGCAAACTCTAGTCAATCCGAGAATTGTTGGAGAAGTGTCGGCATGATAGAATAGTTAAGCAGCCCCGGCGAACCAAGCTGCCCTATTTCGGCCAATCTGAAATCGGCCATTTCAAGCCCTACTCAAGCCAAACCAAGCCCTCCCAACACTTCCTCAGCCTTTCCACGGCCGAATTAGGACTGAAAGGTAAGCCAATTCGGCTCCCCTTCACAATTTTTTATCGATGCTAGAGAGAGAGTCGACCAAATTCCAATGATGAAATTCTAATCCAATTCCGCATCAATTAATGTGATTCTTGATTCTAGGATAAACCTCAAGACGAGAGCTATCTGCCCATATCGAAAGCTCGAACCGTCGTGCCTTCACCGGTGAGTAATCAAAGCTTTCTCTCTCTATAGTTCATTTTTCGGCGAAGCTCCGTTTGAGCTCATCCCGGCATTAAAACTTGCGATTCACATTTCTGAAGAATCGTATGAACATGTAGAAACTCAATTTCAACTTCAATTTCAACAATTGGAAATGTTTGATGGGTCAATTTAATGAAATCGAATTCGACAGTGTTAAGAAGTTGGAATTGGGGGAAAATTGGGGATTTTCAAAATTCAAAGGACCAAAATGAAATTTTATGAAATTGAGAGTCAATTGAGCATGAAAAATAATGTTCGAGGACCAATTGAGGAATTTTGAAATTTTTGGGGCAAAATTTACCATTTTTGTAAAGGAAGGGCAAAATGGTAATTTTGGAAAAGTTGGGGGACCAAATTGGAAATTTGGGAAATTAAACCCTTTTTTGTGAAATGGAATAAATTGAGGTCCTATGATAAATTTTAAAAGTTTCGGGACTCAATTTGAGGAAAAACCGGCATTTGGGACTTAAAGTTAAAGAGAAATAACTTGAGGGACCTAATTGCAAATAAATGAAACTTTGACTTTCTCATTCATTTAGAATGAATGAAGGAGATTAGGCCGAAGGATAATGAACCAAGATGTTCACATCGTGTAGGAACACGAAGTACCGGGAACGCCAACAAGGACAAGCTCGCGTGAATACCAAGAACCGGTCTAGTGGAATTCACGGCATTAACGGGTGAGTGGGTTTACTAACATCATACCCGGTTGGGATGATGAGCACAACTTAAAATTAAAAACCACTTACTGGTTGTGAGTGGAAATTTTATATCATACTCGGTGGGGAATGATAAGTACCTCGGTAATAAAACCCACTATTTAGTGGTATTTTAAACATCACTACTTAGACGAAGTGATGTGAAAATCATGCGGAAAAACTACTTACCGATTGTAAGTAGATCATACCCGGTTGGTATGATGAGACTTCCTCGAATGAAGTTGAATATCTGTTCATCGATTATGAATGGAGGTGTCCTTATACCGGGCGGTATAATGGATAGAGAAAACATATGTTTTGTTGGAAGTGCTCTCCCCTGACTGTGTGCCAATGCTTAAACAATTTGGGAGACATTCTCGATGGGAGCTCGAATAGCTCTGATAGGCCAGGGGCCTCGATTTTGGAACTTGGGGGCTAAATGCTCGATTTTGAAAATCTCGTACAATGGGCCCAAGGCCAGTTGTCACGAGCAGGTGCTCGTAAATGAACATGATATATGTGTCATAAAACTTAATAAGTGAATTGTTTGGCCATGGTACCAAGATAGGACTGACATGCTCAGTCAACTAGTGGCAGTGCGATATGACAGGTCGACACGCTAGTCAAGACAAACAACTGCGGGTTGAGTTGAGAGTCAGGGCCGTTGGACCAGTGGCACCATAGATTACATGGAAATATGAGAAAACATTGTTTGTGCATGCACTGTGAGTACGAGATCATCAAGACGCCCATGAGGGATAGTGATGCATCATAAGGGCACTGGATGACCTGGTGGCTATAAGGGCAATTCGTCATTCCAGGTGTCTGTGCGAAATCTGGAGTAGCACCAAGAGCATGAGACCGGGGTGGGGAGAGGATGAGGTCTCTATCCTCACATAGACACGAAGAAGTGATTTCGGGATTGTGGGTCGGATGTCGTGTACATCCACTCATTCCCAAGGTAGAAGTGGTTGTACTTTTATCCGGGTGGCAGGAAAAGTCGCTCCGAAGCCACTAGCGGGTTCAGTAGTGATACTGACTTGCAAATGTGTGTAACCTTCATGATGAAGGATGTGTGTTGGGTGATGACACACCGGTAACTAAGAAATAATGGAAAAACCCAAATTTTTAAATGAAAAGATTTTTGAAAAGAAAGGAGTTTGGCACACTCCATATAAATGTTTTTCTTAAAAGTTAAAAGTAGACTTTTAAAAACCCATTCACTGAGTAGTCGTACTCACCCCCTCCCTTATATCCCTTTCAGGAAATGCTGAAAAGCCTATCCTAAAAGACAATCAACTAAGATGTCTGTAAAATAGGTATGTAAAGTTTTAAATTTCATGCAGTTTTGATTATGCTATTCCAGGAAGTGGTGCAGGTTTAAAGGATGCCTTACTCTTTACGGATTATAATAAGGGGAAACCCTTTAATAAATCGGGAGAGTGGCTGGTTGTTCACGGCGATCCGACCAAACCGGGTCGGGGCGTGACAACATAAATCAAAACTACACAAAATTTTAAATTTATCATACCTGCCTCATCGAGGTGTTAACTTGTGGTCTTTGGGTAGGCTTTCCCTAGGATTACCTGAAAGGGGTATAAGGGAGGGGTGAGTTCAACGACTTAGTGAATAGGTCTTTTAAAGTATGACTTTCAAATATAGTTTGAATTGGAGTGTGAAAAACTCCTTATTTTTCCTTTAAAACCTTTCATTCTCAAATCTCAGTTTTTCATAGTCATTTCTCATCACAACAGTGTTTTTATCAACTAACACACGCCTTTTATCATAAAGGGATCACACATTCGCATGACAACTCATCCACTATACCACTTGTGGTGTCGTAGTGACTTTATCGACCACCTAGATAGAAGTATGTCCACTTCTACCATGAGAATGAGTGGATGTACGTGACATCCGACCCTCAATCCCATAAATAAAACTCCATGTCCGAATGAGGACAGAGACCTTATCCCAACCCCACCCCGGTCTCATGCGATGAAGCTACCTCGAGCTTCTAAGATTGCTTGTACAACTAACTACCCTTATCACTACCATGTCGTATAGTTGCAGGTATCCCAAAAAGCTATTCGAGCTCTCGTCAAGAAGGTATCCCAAAAAGTTTAAGTAGAGGCACACAGTCAGGGGAGAGTACTTTCGACAAAATAAACTTTTAGTCATCCATCACACCAACCGAGTATGAGGACATCTTTACTTATAACCGATAAGTAGATTTTCCACTTCCTTTCACGAAGTTTCATCATACCAACCGGGTATGATCTACTTACAACCGATAAGTAGTTTTTTCGTGTAATTTCCATATCACCCCTCCAGGTGTGATGGTTAAAATACCACTTAACAGTGGGTTTTCATATTTGAGGTACTTACATCCCAATCGGGTATGATATAAAATCCCACTCACCCAATAGTGTAGTGAATTTCCTCTTGACCGGCTTGTTGCCTTCACGCGAACTTGTCTTAGCGGGTGTTCCCGGTACTTTGTGTTCCTACATGATATGATCATCCTTGTTCATTATCCATTGGCCTAATAGCCTTCATCCATCCCGAATGAATAAAATAACCAAACTTTTCATTTATTTGCAATTAGGTCCCTAAATTTCTTTTTCTTTAACTTTAGGTCCCTAATGCCGGTTTTCCCCCAAATTGAGTCCCGAAACTCTAAAATTCACCTTGGGACCTCAATTTATTCAAAATCACAAAAAGGGGGCTCAAGTTTCCTAAACTTCCAATTTGGTCCTCAAATTTTCCAAAATTACCATTTTGCCCCCTCCTTTATTAAAATGGTAAGATTTACCCCAAATATTGCCCAATTGAACCTCAATTTTATGAAATTGCATTTTAGTCCCTCAAATTTTTGAAATCCCCAATTTTCCCCCAATTTCAATTCTCCAACACAACCGAATTTGATTTCATCAAATTAACCAATAAATGAGTTTAATTGTTGAAATTGAAGTTACATTGGAGTTCCTACATCTTCATACGATTCAATTGCACTTTGAATTGCAAGATTTGATGTCGGAATGAGCTCAAACAGAGATTTGTCGGAAAAATGAATGTAGAGAGAGAAAGCTTCGAAAGCTTACCGTCCGAGGTGCAGCAGTCTGAGCTTTCAATCTGGGCAGATAGCTTTTGTCCTGAAGTTCCTCATAGGATTAAGAATTGCATCAATTGATGCCAAATTGAATGAGAATTTAGTAATAAAAAATTTGACAATTCTCTCTCTAGCACCGATTAGACTTTACAAAGGGGAGCCAAATTGGCTTACCTTTCCGCTCTAATTCAGCTGTAGGAGGATTGTGGAGGTATTGGGAGGGCTTGGTTTGGCCTGAGAAGGGCTTGAAATTGCTGATTTCAGCTCGCACAAAATAGGGCAGATTCATTTTGTCGGAGCTGTTTCACTATTCTATCATGTCGACATTTCACCGGCGACTCTCAGACTACATGCGTGTAGTTGACTTTTCCACGAATCCAAAGAACCCAACCGCACCTTCTTTGGCTCAAAAAAATGCCCAAGTCAGAGCTCTGGTTAGAGATTCACAGGAAAATGGAGCAGTATAGGAGGATGAATGAGGAGGAGCTCTTCATATAGGAAGCTTGGGGACTTCTTGGCCATCCAATTGGCACCTTAATGGCTGTCATTCATTGCCTGAAACTCCCTGGCTGGTGACATCTCATTTTCGCTGGTGCTGCTCGATTTTCGGGTGAGTGAACAGTGCTATCATCTAAAGGAAGAAGATGACACTGTTCTGAACCGGACCGAACCGTTCTGAACCGAGTTCAAAGCTTAAACCAGCAGGTTCAGTTCCGATTCGACTGAATGTTTTCAAAATTAAAAATTTCTAAGTTTATCTAAATTCATTCTCTATCCAATGGTGTCCTCAATTCTCCAATTTGAATTCTCTAAGCCACCTAGAAAAATGAATTTTGCATATGGTTCAATAGTGGTTCAAACTAGTCCAAATCGGTTCAATCCGGTTCACCTGAACCGGTTTGGTTTTCCTCTCCAATTTATCCTAAAGTCCTTTTTCATGACTTTTGTGACTTTTTAGGTCACTCGGGATCCATAAATTTCTCAATTTTCCCTTTCTCTATCGGTTCCGATTTCTATATCAACTCAGTTTTCTCTTTGGAAATGACTGGTTATTTCCCCAATTTTCTTATTATCAAAGGACGGGGTTTACACCTTATATCCACCATGTCGTCCAGTAGCCCCAAGGATGCATCACTACCCCTCTTGGGCATCTTGAAGATCCCATACCTCAGTGCATGCACAAAACAACAGTTTTCTTCATAAGCCATTTAATCTTTGGTGCCACTAGTCTAACGGCCCTGACCCTCAACTCGACCAACAACTGTTTGTCTCGACTGGTTCGTTGACCTATCTTGTCACACTGCCGCCAGTCCATCAAGTATGTCCGTCTTGTCTTGGTACCATGGCCAAACACATCATTCATTTAAAGTTTTTATGGCTTAAACTCATGTTTGTTTACGAGCTCCTCCTCGTCCCAACCGGCCTTGGGCCCACTTTATGAGATTTTTCAAAATATGGCATATTAGACCCCAAGTTCCAAAACTGAGGCCTTCAGCCTATCTCAGCTATTTGAGCTCCGGTCAAAAAGGTCTCCAAAAAAGTTTAAGCAGTGGCACACAGTCTGCGGAGAACACTTTCGACAAAATAATCTTTTCAACTGTCCATCACACCAATCGGGTGTGAGGACATCTCCGCATATAACCGATAAGCGGGTTTTCTACTTCCTTCTAGGAAGTTCATCATACCAACTGGGTATGATCTACTTACAACCGATAAGTAGTTTTTTCGCATAATTTCCACATCACTCGACCCAGGTGTGATCTTTAAAATTCCACTTAGTAGTGGGATTTCATTTCTGAGGTGCTCATAATCCCAACCGGGTGTGATGTAAAAATCTCACTCACCCATTAATGCAGTGAATTCCACTTATCCGGCTTTTTGCCTCCACGCGAGCTAGTCTTGGCTGGCGTTCCTGGTACTTCGTGTTCCTACATGATATGAACATCCTTGTCCATTATCCTTTGGCCTAATAGCCTTCATTCACCCCGAATGAATAAAATACCCAAACTTTTCAATTATTTGCAATTAGGTCCCTAAAGTTCTTTTTCTTTAACTTTAGATCCCTAATGCCAATTTTTCCCAAATTGAGTCTCGAAAATTCTAAAATTCACTTTGGGACCTTAATTTAGTCAAAATCACAAAAAGGGGTTAAAGTTTCCCAAATTCCCAATTTCGTCACCAACTTTTCTAAAATTACCATTTTTTCCGCTACATTATAAAAATGGTAAATATCACCCCAAAATTCAAAAAATTGACCAATTGGTCCTCTAACATCTTTTTCATGCCCAATTGGCCCTCAGTTTTAGGAAATTCCACTTTAGTCCCTTTAATTTTCAAAATTTCCAAAATTTCCTCAATTTTCCCCAATTTCAACCTTTTAACCTAACCGAAATTGATTTCAACAAATTGACCAATCAATCGAAGTTAATTGTTGAAATTAAAGGTGGATTTGAGTTCCTACTCATCCATATGATTCAATTGCACTTTGAATCGCATGAATTGACGTTGGAACAAGCTTAAACGGAGCTTCGCCGAAAAATTGAATGTACAGAGAGAAAGCTTCGAAAGCTTTCCGTTGTGGTTGCGATGGTTGGGGCTTTCAATTTGGGCAGATAGCTCTTGTCCTGATGTTCCTCCTAGGATCAAGAATCACCTCAATTCATATTGAATTGGGGGAGAATTTGTCAGTAAAGATCTATCGGTTCTCTCACTAGCATTAATCAGAATTTACCGAGGGGAGACAAATTGCCTTACCTTTCAGCTCTAATTCATCTATATGAGGGCTATGGAAGTGTTGGGAGGGCTTGGTTTGGCCTTAAAAGGGCTCAAATTAGCTGATTTTAGCTCGACAAAAACATGGCAGCTTTAGTCCACCAGAGTTGCTTCACTGTTCGATCACGTTGACGCTTCTCTAGCAACCCTCGGAGCAATTGGAGACTACCACCATGTAGCTGACTTCTCCCCGAGTCTAAGGAACCGAACCACGTCTTCTTTGGCTAAAAAAAAGACCCTATATCAAAGCTCTAGTTCGAGTTTCATTAGAAAACTGAGTAGTTGAGAGAGAGTGAGTTTTTTAGGTGTGTGAAGGATGAATGGAGAGGGGCTCTTTATATAGGGAGCTCGGGGACTCTTCGACCATTCGTTAGGCACCTTAATGACAGTCATTGATGGCCTGAAATGTACTAAACATAAAAGTTTCTTCTTCACTGGCGCTGTTGAATTTTCCTAGAGGGAACAATGTTGTCATTTGAAGGAAGAAGATGAAACTATTCTGAACCAGACCAGACCGGTCCGAACCGGGTTGGGGTGATGAACAAGTTTAAAAGTTAAAAACCTAATTACTGTTTGTGAGTAGGATTACCTAACATCATACCCTATTGGTATGATAAATTTCCCTGAGGAAAGGAGAAACCTGCTTACCAGTTGCAAGTGAAGCTATCATCACACCTGATTGGTGTGATGAAGTTGAAAATAACCTTTTTGTTAGAAGTGTTATCCCATGAATGTGTACCAATGCTTAAAAGATTTGGGAGACCTTCTTGATGGGAGCTAGAACAG
Source organism: Trapa bicornis (assembly GCA_030064425.1). Taxonomy (NCBI): domain Eukaryota; kingdom Viridiplantae; phylum Streptophyta; class Magnoliopsida; order Myrtales; family Lythraceae; genus Trapa; species Trapa bicornis. Next base: position 6,346,099 of record CM057761.1, on the reverse strand, counting down.
CTCAAATGGGCTGAGGCCTCAGTTTTTGAACTTATGGGGCTAAATGCCCGGTTTTGGAAAATCATGTGTAGTGGGCCCAAGGCTAGTAGGCACGAGCATGAGCTTGTAAACAAACTTAAGTTAAGAAAGCCATGAAAATTTCTAATGAAATGGTTGTGTGATTTCGCCATGGTACCAAGTTAGGACTGATAGTACTCGATGGACTGGCGGTAGTGCGTCAGGGCTAGGTTGACGGACCGGCCTTGAAAAACAGCTACATGTCGGGTTGAGGGTCGGGGTCGTTGGACCATTGGCACCAAAGATAATGGCCATATGTGAAAACTATTGTTTGTACATGCACTTGTGGTACATGACCATCAAGACACCTGAGAGGGGTAGTGATGGGTCCTAAGGGCTACTAGACAAAATGGTGGAGATAAGGGTAGTTCGTTGTGCCAGTCAGTTAGGAAGCTTGGAGTAGCTTCTTGTGCATGAGACTAGGGTGGGGTCGGGATGAGTTCTCTATCCTCAAATAGACACGGAGTGGCAGTCAGGTCTAAGGGTAGGATGTCAAGAACATCCACTTAGACCTAGGGTAGAAGTGGATGGGCTTCTATCTTGGTGGATGATAAATATGCTCAAATCCACAAGTGGGTGCAATGGACGAGCTGCACCTGCGAATGTGTGTACCCTTCTTGATAAAGGGCATGTGTTTGTTTGTTAAGCACCTCTCGAGGCAAGGGATGGGCTAAGAAAGTTAAACACACCAAATATGGAAATGGAAAAAAGGTTTCGAGACTTTAGGATCCTTGGAAAAGGAATAGTAAACCTTGGAAAAAGGTTTTGGAAAGGAAATTAAATTTGAGGAAAACCCTTTTGAAAGAAAATGTTAACCTTGGCAGGGTAAAGGTTTTGAAAACCAAAATTTAGGAATAAATCCTTTTTAAAGGAAATGATAATCTTGACGTGGTTTGGATAAACTAAGGTTACTTTGAAAACTCACTCCCGACAACCGCTCACTGAGTTATAGAACTCATCCCCTCCCTTTTACCCCTTTTAGGTAACCAAGGGAAAACCAAACTTAAAGACCTCCTTGTATGGGAATTGTAAAGACAAGTATGTCTATTTAAAAGATTTTCAGTTTTGTATAATGTTATTCTAGGAAATATAGGAAAAAGGGTGTCTTATTCCTCGCAGTTTACAAAAGGGCGAAACCCTTCATGGACCAAAGGGAGTGGCGGGTTGATTACGGGGATCTAACCAAACTGAGTCGGGGCATGACAAATATAATCCACTGATTGTGTGAAACCACACAAACCTTTTGGGATTATATTTTTGAAGAAAGCATGAAGTATGATAATAGTACTACCCTTAAACTGTGTATGGATACACTCCAAGGGGAATGGACTAGTTCCGACCATCGATGCGGGAAATGGGCGAGGTCAATGGTCGATAGAAGGTTGGCTAGATCAAGGTTTCTGAAAGTGGGCCCAAGGCTGTATTTTGAAAACTCGTATGAGTGGGTTCAAGGTCAATGGAAATGGGTCAAACATGTAAATAAGTTCTAATTTAAGAGCCTAATAAAATTATCACAAATGGATAATGTTTGTTGAAGGTGCTGAGCTAGAGTTGAGTTGGAGCTTGTTGGGCTAGTAGTGTAAAGATAAAGGTCTTAAATCAAAATACCTATGTATGTGATTGCAATCGTTCAAAACCAAGGAGATGCCTGAAATGGAGTAGTGGTGATTCTAAGGGCTACTAGATAGTGAGGTTGGTATAAGGGAAGTTGCACTATTCCAGTATATCTTGAAGCTCTAGGAGCTTCGTGCGTACTGAGACCGAGGGGATAAAAGAGTGAGGTCTCACCCTTCTATACGAGGATTGAAGTATCGATAAATCTAGGGGTTGTGCCAAGGTACTCACACAAACAATGTGGTGGAGGTTGTGGCCTCTCACCAAGGTGGATAGTAAAGATGCTCCAGGCCACTAATGGAACATATCAAGGTTGTAGCCTCTAAGGGTCCATTCTATGACTGTTTGATTCCTTTATTGAAAAGGGTGCTTGTGTGTTTGTGTCATACAAACCCATGGTAGGTCTATCATAAAAAATAAAGAAAATTCTTTCAACGAGGAAGGAACCTACCGTAAATGCAAGAAAGAATTTAAATGAGAATCCCTTTCTAGAAAGATGATACAAGTTGCAGCTTGATTTATCAGGTCATGTAGACCCATTTAGTTTTTAAAAAAAAAGGAAAAGTTATATTTGAGTATATATTGAACCGTGGACTTGACGTTATGATGTCAGCTACCCCGCTCACTTAGTTGTCGAACTCATTCCCCTCCAAATACCCTTTTCAGGCAAAGGTGGTGATGAAAGACACGTGCTTGATAGTAAAGCCATACAAAACCAAAGCTAGTTCTTACATTCAGTACTTGGTCTCATTATTATATATAAAGTGTACTTTCTAAATATTTAAATGATTATTTTTGGGAAATAACTTGAGTTGTTTTATTTTACACCTTACACTGTATCAGATTTACATTGATAAGGTGTCCATTATTGTAAAGTCGAGAGGATGTGGCAGGTTTTCTACAGGTATGACCAGGGAAACTAGGTAGGAGTGTGACAATGGAGCACACCGATGAATCTGTGGGATGACCCAATCGAGAAATAGTTTGTGTAGGGTTAGGAGCAATTTTGATAGGGAACTCTCATGTAGGAGCTGCAACACTTGCATACATTTGAGCTTACCGAAGTTTCATGCGATACTTCGGCTTACATCTAAAGTTAGCGGGAGCTTTCAATAAAACACATGTAAAGCGCAACAAAAATTTGAAACTTTTTTTTTAAACTTTCTCAATTGTGCCCCCAAAACGGTTTACCAAAATATACCGGGAAAATAGCAACATGATAAGAAAACTAAAAGCACCCTCGTGAGTAGGGTACGAGGTTACATTAGGCAATGTGTGCCTCGGGAAGATCCTTCCCATTGCTGCCTCGCACCACCTCGGCTTATCTTACATTTCATTTAGGGCAGATGGTGAGCTCACAACTCAGTGAATGGGACACTAACGTCATACCACTATATTTGTATTTTCATCCTTAAATTGGGCAAAATTACCATTTTACCCCCGCTCATCAAAAGATCCTTAATTTTGACGCTAGACTTTCCTATTCTCTCATTTAGGTCCTCATAACTCTTTTAAACTCACTTTAGGACCAAAAATGTATTAATTACATTTTGGTCCCTAAAATGGGCAAAAATACCAAGTTGCCCCTCGCAAAAATATTAATTTTTGCATATTAATTTTGGCAAAATTATCAGTTTATCCTCCATAGTTCAAAATGAACTATTTGACATCACTACGGGCATAATTTACTATTTTGCCCCTCCTTTACACCATATTTATAATTCCTTAAAATGACTTTAGACATCTCTATTGTCTTAAAATTACCTCTAAGCCCCTTAGGCTACTCTTAGGGACATTTTTCATATTTTTCCCATATTTGCAATTTGGTCCCCAAACTTTCCAATAATTGCAATTTACTCCATAAACTTTGGAATTCAAATCAAATGAACTTCTAAATTCACAATTTACCCTCAATTAATCTTATCATTCTCATAATGGCTTGGGGAAGGAGTGGGGGGCCTTACACCAGCCAACCATGACCGAATTTAGTCGTTTGTCAAAATTGGCCGCAATTATGCAACATATGGTGTTGTCAGAAATTCTACCGATGGTAGGCGGAGAGGTCGTCGCACTGTAGAGATTTTGTAGCCAAGGTTGGGAGAATTTGGTCGCAATCGAGATGAACTCGACAAACCTAATAGTGAAAAATTGGCTCCTACCAGCCAATTTCACCCTTGCCGGAAGTCGGCCCTGGCCATGGAGGGATAGAGGGGAGGCATGCCCTCACTTTAGCACCGATGGCCACGGAAAAGGTGGTCGGAGAAAGGAGAATTGGGTCCTGAAAGGGCCACCTGTAAACCCCTTCCTTTGATAATGAGAAAACTGGGGAAAGAACTGGTCAGCTTTGAATTCTTAAACTGAATCGGTCTACAAGCTTGATTAATAGGAAATGGGAAAATTGAGAATTTACAACTTCTATGTGACTCAAAATGGTTCAAAAATCTTGGAAAAGAACCTTAGGACGAATTGGGGAAGAAAAACTGGACCGGTTTAAGTGAACTGGGTCCGAACCGAATAGAACCAGTTTATGAACCGAATCGACTCATCAACCGAAATCGATTAAGAGAGGGTAGACCGGGAAATGTATAGATCCCAAGTGACCCAAATAGTCCTGAAAGTCATGGAATTGACTTGAGGAGGAATTGGAGATGAAAACTAAACCGGTTCAGGTGAACCGGATCTGAACCCGTTTGGACCGGTTTGAACTACTATTGAACCGGATTCTAAATTAGCTTAAAGAATTCAAATTCGAGATTTGAAGCAACCATTGGATAGAAAATGAATTTAGATGAATTTATAAATGTTTAGATTTGAAAAATTCAGTCAAATGAGGGGTAAACTGGCCGATTTAAGCTTTGAACACGGTTCGGACAGGTTCGGTCCAGTTCGGAACAGTGTCATCTTCTTCCTTCAGATGACAACATTGTTCACTCACCGAAAAATTGAATCAACACTGGTGAAGAAGAAATGTCTCCATTCAATACATTTCTGGCCATCAATGCTTGTCATTAAAATGCCAAGCGGACGGCCGACAAGTCCCCGTGCTCCCTATATAAAGAGCCCCTCTCCATTCATCCTCTCCATACCTGAAAAGATCACTCTCTCTCAGTTGCTTAGTTTTCAGGTGAAGCATGAACCAGAGCTCTGATATAGGGTTATTTCTAAGCCAAAGAACGTGAGGTCAGGTTCATTAGAACTGGGGAGAAGTCAGCTATATTATGGTGACATCTGTTCATTCCGAGAGTCGCCAGAGAAGCGCTGGTGTAATAAAAAAGAGAAGCAGCTCCGACGGATCGAAGCTGCCCTATTTCAGTCGAGTTAAAATTGGCCAATTCAAGCCCTCCTCAGGCCAAACCAAGCCCACCCAACACTACCTCAGCTCTTCCACGGTCGAATTAGGATGGAAAGGTAAGCTACAATTTCTGATCTACAATTTATGATCGGTGCTAAAGAGAGCCAGTTGAATTTGAATGACAAAATTCTAATCCAATTCAACATCAATTGATATCATTCTTGATCCTAGGAAGAATCTCAAAAGGAGAACTACCTACCCAGATAGAAAGCTCGGACCGCCGCGCCCTCACCGGTGAGTAATCGAAGCTTTCTATCTCTACAGTTCATTTTTCGACGAATCTCCTTTTGAGCTCATCCCGACATTAAAACTTATGATTTAAATTCCTAAAGAATCGTATAAACATATAAAAACTCAATTTCAACTTCAATTTCAACAATGGGAAACGTTTGATTGGTCAATTTGATGAAATCAAATTCGGCTGGGTTAAAAAGTTGAAATTGGGGATTTTTGAAAATTTGAAGGACCGAAATGTAATTTCCTAAAATTGAGGGTCAATTGGGCATGATAAAAATGTTAGATGGCCAATTGAGGAATTTTAGAATTTTTGGGGTAAATTTTACCATTTTTGTAAAGGAAGGGCAAAATGGTAATTTTGGAAAAGTTTTGGGAACAAATTGGAAATTTGGGAAATTTAAACCCCTTTTTGTGAAATTGAATAAATTGAGGTCCCAAGAGAAATTTTAAAAGTTTTGGGACTTAAAGTTCGAGAAAACTAACTTTAGGGACCTAATTACAAATAAATAAAAGTTTGGCTTTTCTCATTCATTTAGAATGAATGAAGGCTATTAGGCCGAGAGATAATGAACCAAGATGTTCATATCATGTAGGAACACGAAGTACCGGGAACGCCAATAAGGACAAGCTCACGTGAATACAAGAAATCGGTCTAGTGGAATTCACTGCATTTACGGGTGAGTGAGATTTTATATCATACCCGGTTGGGGATAATAAGTACCTCAAAATAAAAACCCATTACCAAGTGGTATTTTTTAAATAGCACAACTTAGAGGAGTGATGTGAAAATCATGCAGAAAAACTACTTACTAGTTGTAAGTATATCATACCCAGTTGGTATAATGAAACTTCCTAAAAGGAAGTTGAAAACTCATTCATCGGTTATGATCGAAAATGTCCTTATACTCGGTCGATATAACAGACAGTTGAAAATATATTTTTCTCGAAAGTGCTCTCCCCTGACTGTGTGCCAATGCTTAAACGATTTGGGAGACCTTCTTGAAGGGAGCTCGAATAGCTCTTATAGGTCGGGGGCCTCAGTTTTAGAACTTGGGAGCTATTATGCCCAACTTTGAAAATCTCGAACAAGTGGGCCATAGGCCAGTGGGCACGAGCAGGAGCTCGTAAACAAACATGAGATATGTGTCATAAATCTTTAACAAATGAATTGCTTGGCCATGGTACCAATACAGGACTAACATATTTAGTTAAATAGTGGCAATGTGGCATGAAAAGTCTCCGGACCAGTCAAGACAAATAACTACAAGTTGAGGGTCGGGGCTGTTGGACCAGTGGCACCACAGATTATATGGCATAATAAGAAAATACTGTTTGTGTATGCACTATGATTGCAAGATCATCAAGACGCCCATGAGGGGTAGTGATGCGTCCTAAGGGCCCTGGACGACCCGGTAAGTATAAGGGCAGTTTGTCATACCAAGTGACCGTGCGAAATTTGGAGTAGCACTAAGCGTATGAGACCGGGGTCGGGACGGGATGAGGTCTTTGTCCTCAAACGGACACAGAGAATCAATTTTGAGATTGAGGGTCGAATGTCGCGTACATCCACTCATTCTTAGGGTAGAAGTGGACGTGCTTCTATCTAGGTGGTCGGTAAAGTTGCTCCGATGCCACAAGTGAGTTCAGTGGACGTGTTGGCCTGCGAATGTGTGTTTGACGTTAATGATGAAGGTTGTGTGTTGGGTAATGACACACTGTGATTGAATAAGGAAATGGTGATATAACCCAAGATTTTAAATGAAATGATATTTGAAAGAAAGGAGTCTGGCACACTCTAATACAATCCTTTTTCCTCAAAGTTATTTATTGAAAACCCATTCACTAAGTAGTCGTACTCGCCCCCTCCTTTCTATCCCTTTTTCAAGAAAAGGAAAAATGACTAAGAATAATACCGAGCCTTACCCTTTGTCAGGTATGCTTAAATTTTCCTTAAACTTGCATCTTATTGGATATCTGTCTTCCATGGAACAAGGTCGAAATTACACCTGGATCATCTCGAGTTAAAGTCAGAGGAAACTCCTCTTGAACCGAGAGAGCGGCGGGTTGTTCACGGAGATCCAACCAAACCGGGTTGGGGTGTGAAAACTAGAGTGGTATCAGAGCCAGGTTGGACCAAATTTCAAAGGATAAGAAACATGTGGAAGGTAAAGTGTGAGTCAAAGAATGAAGAAAAACAAGAAGTAGACGAATTTTACCAGGTCCTTAAGTTTAGGAGAAAGTTTTCAAAGGATAGGGCGATCAAATACCAAAAAATACGAGTGATTAGGTGAAAGTATATGGAGGTTGGGCATGATCTACTACAAGAGGGCCTGGAAAACTCAAAATAGGAACTTTAAAAGAATCCTATATAAGGAAATAACTTATTTGGAGGAGTAAACGTAGTCTAATCAGAGATGGGGGATAGTTAAAGAATACACCCCAACCAAGACAAAAAGAGAAATACTAGGGATATAAAGGTGCGAAAGATTTGGACACGATGAGGAGGAGAGACCCACCTCAAAGGAATAGGCGAACATTGAAGCGAGTGGAAATGAGGCAAGATCAACAGAAGGTACTTCTAGATCCAAAGAGTAAGAATAAGTTGGTGAAAATATCGGCACAATATACTCCAGAAATTTAAGGATTCCAATAGTAGATCTAGAAGGAAATACGGAGGGAAAAGAGATTGAAAAGCTCATCAGAGAAAGAAATCTTAGAAAAACATTGGCGTACCAAGGAAAGAAAGTGAAATAAATGGAATAAATAAGAGGATAATTTCTCAAGAACAAGATAATGGGAATGGAAGAATCATGTACAAAGAGAAAGAAATTACCCGACTCATGAATGAGAATTTGCTGCAATAGTGTTGCCCTAAAGATATGGTGACACTACCCTTATGGGGTTAAGTACAGGATGTACACAGATCACAAAAGCCTTAAGTACTTTCTAACTCAGAAGGAGTTAAATCACCATCAAAGGAGATGGATGAAATTGGTGAAGGATTATGATCTCGAAATAGAATATCACCCCGGAAAGACTAATGTGGTAGCATATGCCTTAAGTTGCAAGTATCAAACTGAGGTGGCACAAGTAAAGACAAGTTTCCTACCCTTGTTACAATAATTAGGAAGGATGGAGGTGGATTTGAGGATAGACAAGCAGGAAAAATGCTTGGTGGTGAATGTGGCGGTAAGGCCCAGTCTAATTGAGCATATTAAGACTCAACAAAGGACCGATCAAGAATTTCATCCTTATTTGGATTTGGTAAACAGAGAAAGGAAACCAGAATATGACATACAAGGTGATGGAGTACTAACCTATAAGGGTAGGGTATGTATGCCTCAAGATAAGGAGATGAAAAGATTAATTCTAGAACAGGCACACGAATCGATGTATGCTATACATCCGGGCAGTACTAAGATGTATCGCACCCTCAAACAAGCATACTGGTGGAAGGGTATGAAGAGGGACATTGTAGAATATATAGCCCAATGTTTGTCTTGTCAACATATAAAAGCAAAACATCATAAACCGTCAAGACTACTACAACCCTTACCAATTCCGGAGTGGAAATGGGAACACATCACCATGGACTTCGTCACGGGCTTACTAGTGACCAAAAAGGGCTGAGATGCGATTTGGGTCATAGTGGATAGATTGACCAAGTTAGCATATTTCCTTCCTATAAAAGTGACGAACACAGTAGAATAGCCGGTCGTCCTATACATGAAGGAAATCATATGACTCCATGGTGTCTCGGTGAGTATATTATCGGATAGAGATCCGAGATTTACCTCTAGGTTTTGGCCAAGTTTACAAAATTCCATGGGGACTAAACTTCATATGAGCACGACATTCACCCATAGACAGATGGTCAGTCAGAGCGAACCATCCAAACCTTAGAAGACATGTTGAGAGCGTGCGTATTCACCATGAATAAAAACTGGGAGGAATACTTGTGTCTGATGGAATTCACTTACAACAATAGTTATTAGGCTAATATTCAGATGGCTCCCTATGAAGCCCTTTATGTATGACCATATCGTACCCCTCTATTTTGGGAAGAAGTGGGAGAAAGGAAAATAGAAAGAGTATAACTAATTGAGGATGCCACCGAGAAGATCAAATTTACAAGGAGTCATCTTAAGACCGCTCAGGACAGGCAAAAGAGTTAGGCAGACAAACGAAGGAAAGATTTGGTGTTTGAGGTAGGAGATCAAGTGTTCCTCAAAGTGTCCCCCTAGAGGGGAATGCTTAGGTTCCAACAAAAAGGAAAGTTGAAACCAAGGTATATCGGCCCATATCCCATCATTCAAAGGATAGGACCGGTAGCTTATAAATTGAAACTACCTCCTGACCTGCAGAGAATACATGATGTATTCCATATCTCAGTACTTCGGAAATATCAGCCTCATCCTAGTCATGTGTTGGACCGACCTCCAATGGAACTAGAAGAGAACCCTGACCTATTAGACAGAGCCGGTACGAATCATCAACTGGAGAGACAAGAATTTGAGGAACAAGAAAATTTCTATGGTCAAGGTGTTGTGGCAGAACGGACCCGTGCAAGAAGAGACATGGGAAACCGAGTCTATGATGAGGGATAGTTACCCTCAATTATTTAACGTGTAATTGTTTTGGCGACAAAACCCTTAAAAGGAGGGGAGAGTTATAAACCCCATCCTTTGATAATGAGAAAACCGGGGAAAGAATCGATCAGTTTTGAATTCTTAAGCTGAATCGGTCTACAAGCTCGATTAATAAGAAACAGACAAATTGAGAATTTACAACTTCCATGTCACTCAAAATGGTTCATAAATCTTGGAAAAGAACCTTAGGATGAATTGGGGAAGAAAAACTGGATCGGTTCATCAACTGAATCGACTCATGAACTAGAATCGATTAACAGAGGGTAGACCACGAAATGTATAGATCCCAAGTGACTCAAATAGTCCTAAAAGTCATGGAAATGGACTTGAGGCAGAATTGGAGATGAAAACCAAACCGGTTCAAGTGAACCAGATTCAAACCAGTTTGGACCGGTTTGAACTACTATTAAACCAGATTCTAAATTCATCTTTCTATGTGTCTTAAAGAATTCAAATTTGAGATTTGAAGCCACCATTGGATAGAAAATGAATTTAGAAATTTTTAGATTTGAAAAATTCGGTCAAATGAGGGGTGAACCAGCCAATTTAAGCTTTAAACCCGGTTCAGAACAATGTCGTCTTCTTACTTTAGATGACAGCACTGTTCACTCGCCGGAAAATCGAATCAGTGTCGGCGAAGAAGAAATGTCTCCGTTTAATATGTTTTTGGGCATCAATGCCTGGCATTAAGATACCAAACGGATGGTTGACGAGTCCCCAAGCTCCCTAAAGAGCCCCTCTCCATTCATCCTCTCCACACCTAAAAAGCTTACTCTCTCTCAATTGCTTAGTTTTTCAGCGAAGCTCAAACCAGAGCTTCGATATAGGGTTATTTCTAAGCCAAATAAGGTGAGGTTGGGTTCATTAGAACCGGGGAGAAGTCAGTTACATGGTGGTGATATCTGTTCATTCTGAGAGTCGTCGGAGAAGCACCGACGTGATTGAACAATGATGTAGCTCCAATAGACCGAAGTTGCGCTATTTTGGTCGAGTTGAAATCGGCCAATTCGAACACTCCTCATGCCAAGCCAAGTCCTCCCAACACTCAACCCACTCACGGTCGAATTAGGACGGAAAGGTAAGCCAATTTGGCTCCAGTCTATAATTTTCGATCGGTATTAGAGAGAGAGTCGACCGAATTTGAATGATGAAATTCAAATCCAATTTGACAACAATTAATGTCATTCTTGATCCTAGGAAGAACCGTAGTTGGAGAACTACTTGCCCAGATAGAAAGTTCGGACCGACGCGCCCTCACCAGTGAGTAATCGAAGCTTTTTCTCTCTACAGTTTATTTTTCGGCGAAGCTTCGTTTGAGCTCGTTCCGGTGTTAAAACTTGTGATTCAAATAGCTAAAGAATCGTATGAACATGTAGAAACTCAATTTCAACTTCAATTTCAACAATGGTAAACGTTTGATCGGTTAATTTGATTAAATCAAATTCATCTGGGTTAAGAAGTTAGAATTGGGGGAAATTGGGGATTTTCAAAATTTTGAAGGACCAAAATGCAATTTCCTAAAATTGAGGGTCAATTGGGCATGATAAAAATGTTAGAGGGCCAATTGAGGAATTTTAGAATTTTTTGGGTAAAATTTACCATTTGTGTAAAGGAAGGGCAAAATGGTAATTTTGGAAAAGTTTGGGGACCAAATTGGAAATTTGGGAAATTTAAACCCCCTTTTGTGAAATTGAATAAATTGAGGTCCCAAAAGGAATTTTAAAAGTTTTGGGACTCAATTTGAGGAAAAACTGGCATTTGAGACTTAAAGTTAAAGAAAAATAACTTTAGGGACCTAATTGCAAATAAATAAAAGTTTGGTTTTTCTCATTCATTTAGAATGAATGAAGGCTACTAGGCCGAGAGATAATGAACCGAGATGTTCATATCGTGTAGGAACATGAAGTACTGGGAATGCCAGCAAGGACAAGCTCGCATGAATATAAGGAACCGATCTAGTGTAATTCACTACATTAACGGGTGAGTGGGATTTTATATCATACCCAGTTGGGGATGATAAGTACCTCGAAATGAAAACCCATTACCAAGTGGTATTTTTTAAACATCATAACTTAGAGGAGTTATGTGAAAATCATGCAGAAAAACTACTTACCGGTTGTAAGTAGATCATACTCGATTGGTATGATGAACCTTGCTCGAAGGAAGTTGAAAACCCGTTCATCGTTTATGAGGAGAGATGTCCTTATACTCGATCGGTATAATGGACAATTGAAAATATATTTTTGTCGGAAGTGTTCTCCCTTGACTGTGTTATAATGCTTAAACGATTTGGGAGACCTTCTTGACGGGAGCTCAAATAGCTCTTATAGGTCAGGGGCCTCGATTTTGGAACTTGGGGGCTATTATGCCCGGGCACGAGCAAGAGCTCGTAAACAAACATGAGATATGTTCCATAAAACTTATTAAATGAATTGCTTGGCCATGGTACCAAGACAGGACCGATATATTTAGTCAACTTGTGGCAGTGCGACATGACAGGTCTCCGGACCAGTTAAGACAAACAGCTGCAGGTTGAGTTGAGGATCGGGGCCGTTAGACCAGTGACATCATAGATTATATGGAAGAATAAGAAAATAGTGTTTATGCATGCACTATGATTACGGGATCATCAAGATGCCCATTAGGGGTAGTGATGCGTCCTAAGGGCCCTAGACGACCTGGTGAGTATAAGGGCAGTTTGTCGTACCAGGTGACCGTGCGAAATTTGGAGTAGCACTAAGCGCATGAGACCGGGGTGGGGATGGGATGGGGTCTTTGTCCTCATATAGACACAGAGAATCGATTTTGGGATTGAGGGTCAGATGTCGCATACATCCACTCATTCTCAAGGTACATGTGGACATGCTTCTATCTAGGTGGCTGGTAAAGTAGCTCCGACGCCACAAGTGGGTTCAGTGGACGTGCTGGCCTGCGAATGTGTGTTTGACCTTGATGGTGAAGGTTGTATGTTGGGTGTTGACACACAATGATTGAATAAGGAAATGGTGATATAACCTGAGATTTTAAATGAAATGATTTTTGAAAGATAGGAGTCTGGCACACTCCAATACAATCCTTTTTCCTCAAAGTTATTAATTGAAAACCCATTCACTAAGTAGTCATACTCACCCTCTCCTTTCTATCCCTTTTTCAGGAAAAGGAAAAATGATTAAGAATAATACCGAGCCTTACCCTCTGTCATGTATGCTTAAATTTTCCTTAAGCTTGCATTTTATTGGATATATGTCTTCTAGGGAACAAGGTCAAAATTACGCCTAGCTCATCTCAAGTTGAAGACAGAGGAAACTCATCTTGAACCAGGAGAGCGGCGGGTTGTTCACGGGGATTCAACCAAACTGGGTTGGGGCGTGACACCGTCAGCGGTGGCCCATCCTATTGTCCAGAATCAAGGTCAACCAAAATGGCCATTTCTAGCCATTTCTCTCCACTATCATCAAGGCTCAACCATGGATCTCTAGAGGACTTAATTATTGTCAATTTGACATCAAGATCACCTCATTTGGTGATCGGACAAGAGAGATATGCTCATTTTATTGATAGGAGGTCGGGGAGCAGTTTAAGGACGTGATTTTCCACTTTGAATGAAAAATTCGAGCTATCCATGAGTAGTTACAACAATTAACTTTTCTAACTACTTTGAAAATTCAAATTTGACCTATTAAATATCTAACATTATCATTTAATATCCTAGAAAATTTATTATATTAATAAATCTCACATTATAAATAAAATTTGAACCCTCTCTTGGGCTCTTGTTGGGCTTCCACTTGGTATTTTTTGCAATCTCTTTAATAAACCTATATAGAGCTTTTTTGAATCTTTTAACATTTAACCTTGTCATTAGGCCATCTTCCAATCTCAAATGATCCTTCAACTCATTGTGTGATAAAGTATTCAGCTTCATTGGAGGTTCGGTTGACCAGACTTGTGAATTTGCAGTCTTTTTAGTTGGATTCACATCAAAGTGAGCCGAAGACTATCTTTTGGAAACTCGTGAAATGATAAGAATGGGCCTTGTTCCATATACAGTGCGATTTTGCTGTATAAATTAAAATATAATTTGTTGTGTGAATTAATTACTATCGTGCAGAATAAGGGTTCCATCACGAAGAACAAATAGTATAAAGATGACAATCATAAGTTAAAACACATGTATGTGATTGTTCCATAAATAGGATCGTAAGATGCCTGATATGTGGTAGTGATGGTCATGAGGACTACTAGTAAACAAAGTTTGTACAAAGGAATCTATTATTGATCTAGTGTGTCATGGGCTCTGGGAGTCCTATGCATTGTAAACCTGGTGAAGGTGAAAGGTCTAGTCCCTCATTAGCGGATAACAAAATAAATAAGTTTGTGGAAGGGGCCAAGTTGCCCACATAGATGGTTTGATCTTATTAGACTAATGGAAGGGGCTATCAACCACAAGTGGGATATATGATATTTCTATTCTTCAATTGGGTGATCCCTTCCATGATAGAACACGTGGTTGTGTTGTGCTATGTTTTCTCAATTATAAACCACGTAAAAAAACTCAATTATAATATGTGTTATTCCTCCTAAATATAAAAAAAAAACTTATAGAGAAGAGGTTACATTTTACACCATAAAATTTCTACTCATTGAATAGTCGAACTCACTGACTTCAATTCCTAGCAGATCTCTAAAATGTGTAGCACTCAATTTGATAAAAAAAAATTGAGTTAACTAGAGCCACATCTTGAAGCGGTGCAGCAGGAATTATCGGTCGGTGTACGATGGCTCGAGGTGAGTTGGGTTGACCCAACTCGTTCCTTTCTTCTTTTCTATCAATTTTTAAACTTTTAAATTACCATTTTTCCTTTTTAGGTTCTTTTAGCAATTAAATTCTAAATCTCGACCCTATTCTAGCGAAAAGTCAACTTTCCCCAAAAAATGTCAATTTTTGTGCTCGGGAACCCGATCTCAAATATGACTTGATCCCTAGTTTCGACATTGGGCTTCATATCCCACTTCCATCATTAGGTTATGATCCAAATTCATCTTTCCAAAACCTAACTCGAGTTCCATTCCCAGCTCGGGGTCCCATTCCCAGTTTTGGCTTTTGTCTCTTAATTAAGATTTCATTCTTGATTTCCTATCCCATCCCGGATCTAGAATTTCGTTCCCAAATTTGGTTCTTATTATAATTTTGGGATCTCATTTCCCCACTTAGGGTTTTATTCCTAGTTTGGGATTTTATTTCTAGTTCACACTAGGTTTCCGGTCCACTTGGGATTAACCCGGGTTCCGGAAGTATCAGTGTTACACGACTCCCCATGTCCGATCCAACTCATCACCCCCACCCACTCCCCATCAGAAAACTGCAATTAATAGTCTATTGAAAATTGATCAAATTTACCCAATTTTTGGCTAAATTGCATGCAAACAAGTCCATGCTTGAGCTGACAACTCTCATATTGGTCTCTCTTTGAAATGAATTGAGTTATCTTCTCCCCAGCATATTGAATATTACTCTCAAAGTTGGAAAACTCATTCATAGAAAGGCTCACAACACCTGAGTGGTAAACCAAGCAATATTCCTTCACCTAACCACCAAATGAGGGGCTTTTATTTCAAAATTTTGCTAAGGGAATAATCTTGATGTTTGTGGTTGGGTCCCGACTTGCAAGTGACCAAAAAATATCGCATGAGGGTCATTTTGACTAACTCTAGTTCAAAATAGAAAAACCATGTAGTGTTACCACCCTTTTGGGGCCAAATTCAGCTACCCACAGCCACCACTTCAACCTACACCAGTGCCAAAAGAACCCTCTGTCTCCTCTTTACCTCTTACAAGCCTTAGGCGATCTCCAACAATGGTAGTTTTGGTTGCCACAAATCGATTTCCTACGTAGGGTATGTTCTAGAATTTTCGACCACAATTGTTTGGGGCTAAAATTTACCTAACTTCAGTGACCACTTATCTAGCCACCACTAGAGAATGAGTTGCATGTGCCTTGGTTTCAAAACTCTCATTCTCTCACCACCAGTGGTACTCTGTCAAGTGAGTATTTTCGATAAACCCTCCTTAACATAAATTATTTAATGGGTTAGCATCAAAAGATGCTTTGACAAGTATGAATGATTGGACAACCCATACTTGGGTAATAGAGGAAAAATGTTCGAGAAGATTTTGGGAAAGTAAGTTCCCTAATAAGGTGTAGCTAAGAAGGAATAACCACAATTGGTAAGACGGGTCATAGCCCACACACGCATACGAAGCTTAAAGAGTAGATAACCAAGCATAGTGTGGAATGCATAGAATAAAACTAATAATCGGAAGTGTCCTATGTAAGGAATAAGGCATAAAATAAAAGTTGTGGATAGAGAAGGATCCAAAGCAAACAGATGCCCTAACATAGATAAGGGTGCGAAGAAATGGAGAAAGAACCATACAATGAATGATAAGGAGGTTGAGCATGTAACTCCTAAGATGGAAATCTCTATTGTAAGGGACATAGTAGAGAACAAAATTGGAAGGAGGGAACTTTCCCAAGCAAAGTAATCGACACATAGATCGAAAGCAATTATTGTAGAATGAAGAATCATGAAGTGAATATGAGTATGTAAAAGTGGATTAAGGAAAAAGGAAAAAAAACCCTTGAATAAGGAATGCCAAGGACTTAAGAAGGAAAGAATCCCCGTTTGTTGGTAAACTATTGGGAAACCAAATAATTGGCACCAGAAAGACCCAATAAAGAAGTTGGGAAAGGACGAGTGGGTAAGGAAAATTGACACAGTTATGTAAGACATATTGTCAAGATACGAATGATAATTGGGTAACAGTAAACATAGTTGAGGAATACTACCCAATGAAAGGAGTGATGAAATTATACAGTCCCTGGAAGGCTGGAAAGTTGGAAACAACCCTAACAGAGGTGTTGTAGAAGTTTGATGGACTCAGACAGGTTCAGAACTATGTCATGTCATAAGGGACATATAAGCACCAACAATCTCGAGTAAAATGTAACTCGAGTAAGAAGGAGTCAGTTGGTGAACAAAACAAGGTCAAACATAAATTTGACCGAAGTTGTAATCAATGACGAATGAAGGATGGGTCAAAAGAATAATAACACAAAAACCTACGAAAACAAGTATGTAATGTTTGAAAGAACGTCGAGCTAGGGGTTTCAACGATGAAGAGAATAACTAGACAAAGGAACGATTGGGCACCTTAGAACTCCCAATCCTGAAATCTTGAGTAAAATCCCCAAAAGGAAGAACCTTATCCTAAATAAAGGGAGATGTGAACCTAAGAATATACATTAGGATTAATGAGCCCTACATGCCTCGTTATTATAACTCCATGGAAGGAGTAAGCATGATAAATGAAAAGAAATTCCTTAGATGAATGATTACGGGGACTAAGCGAAAGAGCAATCGAAGTGTTAGAATGTCAAGAAAACCCAAGTTGACATTAAGGGAAATTATTCCCGATGTGGAATATATTGGTTAAGTTTTGGGGACAAAACTCCTAAAAGGAGGGGAGAGTTATAAACCCCGCACTTTTGAGTTAAGGAAAACCAGAAAAAGAACCAGTCAAACCAAGTAAGAAAACCAAGTTGATTTACATTTGGGAACAAGCAATATGAAAATTTACAACTTTCGGGTAATCCAAATGGTTCATTAAACCTTGGAAAAGAAACTTATGACAAATCATAAGATAAAAACCAAATTGGTTCAGGTGAACAAGATTTCATAAGAACTTTGAAGTTAAGCGTGCTTGCCTAATAGTAGTATGAGGATGGGTGATCTCCTAGGAAGTATGATTTCTATTTTGTAACCCGAAATTTCGGTCAAAATTTTTTATACAAATGACTTATCATAAATAGCCATAAATTAATATATATTTAATTATTATAATTAATACAATAATTTAATACCTAATTAAATTATTAAATACCGAAATTAAATTATTGGAATTAATACCGATAATTTATGGCAATATTAATACTAGTAATAAATCTCTCCCATTTAATACACGGTTTTACACCTACATAAAGAGGTCATCCCCATTCATTCTCCTCACACCCCAACACTTCTTTCTCTCTCTACTGCTCCATTTCCCGGTGAAGCTCGAACTAGAGTTTCGACTTAAACATTTTTCTTAACCTTGGAAGGAGAGGTCTAGCTCTTTAGAATCGAGGATAAGACAACTATCTAATAGCAAACTCCAGTCAATTCGAGAATTGTTGGAGAAGCGCCGGTATGATGGAATAGTGAAGCAGCTCCGGCGGACCGAAGCTGCCCTATTTTGGCAAAGCTGAAATCAGCCATTTTGAGCCCTCCTCAGACCAAACCAAGCCCTCCCAACACTTCCTTAGCCCTCTCACGGCCGAATTAGGACTGAAAGGTAAGCCAATTCAACTCCCCTCTGCAATTTTCGGTCGATGCTAGAGAGAGAACCGGCGGAATTTCAATGATGAAATTCTAACTCAAATCGGCATCAATTGATGTGATTCTTGATTCTAGGATGATCCTCAAGATGAAAGCTATCTTCCCAGATCGAAAGCTCGGACCGTCGTGCCCTCACCGATGAGAAATCGAAGCTTTCTCTCTCTACAATCTATTTTTCGGCGAAGCTCTATTTGAGCTCGTTCTGGTGTTAAAATCTACGATTCAAGGTTCCTTAGAATTGTATGAACATGTAGGAACTCAATTTCAACTCCAATTTCAACAATTAGAGGTGTTTGATCGGTCAATTTGATGAAATCAAATTCGACAGTGTTGAAGAGTTGAAATTGGGGAAAATTTGGGGATTTTTGAAATTTGAAGGACCAAAATGAAATTTTATGAAATTGAGGGCCAATTGGGCATGAAAATAATGTTGGAGGACCAATTGAGAAATTTTGAAAATTTTGGGGCAAAACTTACCATTTTTGTAAAGAAAGGGCAAAATGGTAATTTTGGAAAAGTTGGAGGACCAAATTGGAAATTTGAGAAATTAATCCCCTTTTAGTAAAATGGAATAAATTGAGGTCCTATGATAAATTTTAGAAGTTTTGGGACTCAATTTGAGGAAAAACCGGCATTAGGGACTTAAAGTTAAAGATAAATAACTTTAGGGACCTAATTGTAAATAAATGAAAGTTTAACTTTCTCATTCATTTGGAATGAATGAAGACGATTAAGCCAAAGGATAATGAACCGAGATGTTCATATCGTGTTGGAACACAAAGTACCAGCGACGCCAGTAAGGACAAGCTCGCGTGAATACAAAGAACCGGTCTAGTGGAATTCACGGCATGAACGGGTGAGTGGGTTTACTAACATCATACCCGGTTGGGATGATGAGCACAACTTAAAATTAAAAACTACTTACCGTTGTGAGTTGAAATTTTATATCATACCCGGTTGGGAATGATAAGTACCTCGGTATGAAAACCCACTATTAAGTGGTATTTTAAACATCACTACTTAGAGGAAGTGATCTGAAAATCATGCGGAAAAACTACTTATCGATTGTAAGTAGATCATACCCGGTTGGTATGATGAGACTTCCTCGAAGGAAGTTGAAAACCCGTTCATCGGTTATGAACGGAGGTGTCCTTATACCCGGGTGGTATAATGGATCGAGAAAACATATGTTTTGTCGGAAGTGCTCTCCCTTGATTATGTGCCAATGCTTAAACAATTTGGGAGACCTTCTCGACGGGAGCTCGAATAGCTCTGATAGGCCGGGGGCCTCGGTTTTTGAACTTGGGGGTTAAATGCCCGATTTTGAAAATCTTGTACAGTGGGACCAAGGCCAGTTGGCATGAGCAGAAGCTCATAAACGAACATGATATATGTGCCATAAAACTTAATAAGTGAATTGTTTGGCTATGGTACCAATATAGGACCGACATGCTCAGTCAACTAGCGGCAGTGTGACATCACAGGTCGATGGACCAGTCAAGACAAACAACTGTAGGTTGAGTTGAGAGTCGGGGCCGTTGGACTAGTGGCACCACATATTACATGGCTTGATAAGAAAACATTGTTTGTGCATGCACTGTGAGTACAAGATCATCAAGATGCCCATGAGGGGTAGTGATGCGTCCTAAGGGCACTGGACGACCTGGTGGCTATAAGGGCAGTTCATCGTTCCAGGTGTCTGTGTGAAATTTAGAGTAGCACCAAGCGCATGAGACCGGGGTGGGGATAGGATGAGGTCTCTGTCCTCATACGGACACGAAGAAGTGATTTCGGGATTGTGGGTCGGATGTCACGTACATCCACTCATTCCTAAGGTAGAAGTGGTCATACTTCTATCCGGGTGGCAGGAAAAGTCACTCCGAAGCCACTAGCGGGTTCAGTAGTGATACTGACTTGCGAATGTGTGTAACCTTCATGATGAAGGATGTGTGTTGGGTGATGACACACCGTAGTAAGTAAGAAATGGTGGAAAAATCTAAATTTTTAAATGAAGGGATTTTTTAAAACAAAGGAGTTTGGCACGCTCCATATAAATATTTTTCTTAAAAGTCAAAAGCTTTTAAAAACCCATTCACTGAGTAGTCGTACTCTCCTCCTCCCTTATATCCCTTTTAGGAAATCCTGGAAAGCCTCCCCTTAAAGACCGTCAACTAAGATGCATGTAAGACATGTATGTAAAGTTTTAAATTTCATGCAATTTTGATTATGCTATTCCAGGAAAATGTGCAAGTTAAAGGATGCCTTACTCTTTACGGTTTACAATAAGGGGAAATCCTTTAATAAACCGGGAGAGTGGCAGGTTGATCATGGAGATCTGACCAAACTGGGTCGGGGCGTGACAATGGTAAATAGAATAAAGTTTGAGGCTAAAATGTAATTTTCAATACTTAGGGAACCAAATATGATTAAGGTATATTATGTGAACTAAATGGAGAAATTTTGAAAATTAGACTACTAAATAAAAGAAAATGAAAGAATAAAGGGCAATTTGGTAATTTATGAAAAGTGAAGGGCCAAAATGATATATTGAAAATTTTGATGTATAAGTTTTAAAATTGTATAGATTTGGAGGTTGTAGAGTAATTGGAGGAAGGGGGGGATTTTAGAAATTATGAATATAGGTGGAAAGGGTAGCATGACCGGGTTCCGTTATCCAATACTATCGGAATTGACTCGTGTAGAGAAAATCACAAATTTAGAATTTTTGGAATGATGTGAATATAATAGAGTGTACCAAACTAACCATGATATTATAATATAATTTATGTAGAGAAACAAGATTGCACAATTAACAAGTATCGTAATTCCTGAGATAATTTAAAAGAAAGTTGGGACGAACGAATCTCAAATATAAGGTGTGTGAGTTTATTGTTGGTGAGTTCGATTGGACCGTACACAATTTTTTTATAATAATTTATTATAAAAACTAATATCATGCTTATTATTTGAAAATATATGAAAAAATAAAAGGAAAACTACATTGAGATACTTCATATACAATGAAATCGGAAATTTAAATGATGGGAGTATAATAAAATAAAATGGATCGAATAAGTGGTAAATAAAAATGTGTAATCAAATAATTGATTAGTTGAACTCAGCAATATATTTATAATGGTATTCTGTATTAAAAATAAGTAAATATACCCATGGATGAGGTCATCCGACGTGGCCAGCCACGTGTCGACCTCAGATTGATCGGTCATTTCCTTGACATCCTTATCAGATGCTGACATGGCATTCTTGCCACATGCCAGCTCCTCATTGGTCGGTCTTTCCGACATTTACTATTGACCCAGACATGTGTCACTCTCCTATTGGTCGATCATCACTAAGGTGGATTTTTCTCCATTAACCGTTGATCTAGAACACATGTCACCTTATGATTGGCCAACGCTTCCAACCGCTAACTGAGCAGCTGACTAGGTGTGCATCGCCACGTGTCGCACACTAATTGGTCATGCCTGATGATTGAATGCTGACCTCACAGCAGTCCGTTGACTAGTTGTACCGTTGACCGGTTCGGTTCGACCGGGTTGAGTGTCTCAAAATAAAAAATCGGCTAGTTCAGGCCCAATTCGACTGGTTTTCCAAAAATTAAAATTTTCTAAATTCATTTTCTATCTAATTATGGCTTCAATTTTCCAATTTCATATTTTTAAGCCACCTAGAAAAATGAATCTTTGAACCAATTCTTTACGGTTCAATCTGGTTCAGGTCTGGTTCACCCTAAAGCTGTCTAGTTTTCACATCCAATCCACTTCATGGTTTTTTTCCATTTTTTTTAGGTATTTCTTAGCCACTTGGTATTTTCCAAATTCCTGTTCTAACCCTTCTTTACCACTTCTGATTCACTTATATACTCGATTTTCTCTTGAAAATTTTTGGTTCCCTTTTCCGGTTTCTTAGTCTGAGAGGATGGGGTTTACAAAATTGATCAAATTGACCCAATTTTTGGCCAAATTTCATGCAAACAAGCCCAATCTTGACCTGAAAACTCTCATATCAGTCTATATGTGAAATTAATTGAGTTATCTCCTCCCTATCATATTGAATATCACTATCAAAGTTGGAAAACTCGTTCATAGAAATGCTAACGACACCTGAGTGGTCAACCGAACAATATTCCTTTGCGTGACCACCAAATGAGGGGCTTTTGTGTCAAAATTTTGCTAAGGGAGTCTTCTTGATGTTTGTGGTCGGGTCTCGACCTGCAAGTAATTGGAAAATATCGCACAAGGAACATTTTGATTGACTCTGGCCCGGGACATAAAAACTGCACAATATCATCGTCCTTTCAGGACCAAATTTTGCCACCTATAACCACCACTCCAACCTACATTGGTGTCAAAAGAACCATCTATCTCTCATCTACCTCTTACAAGCCTTAGGCGATCTCTAATAAGGGGCATTTTGGTCGCCACAAGTCGATTTCCTACGAAATGTCTATTCTAGAACTTTCGACCATAATTGTATGGGGCCAAAATTCGTCAAACTCTGGTGACCACTTGTCTGTAAACCACTACAAAACGAGTTGCATGTGCCTTGGCTTCAAAATTCTTATCTTCTCGCCACCAGTGGTACTATCTCCGGTGAGTATTTTCGACAAACCCATTGTTGTTAGCTCAATTTCAGTCTTTTTTTTTAAATGGCTAAATTTGGTCAATTGTGGTTAGGGTAAGACTCCAACTCCTCCCACTAACCCTTTAAAGGTAAGTGAAAGTATTTGTAGTAGATTTGTAAAATTTAAAGTTAGTTAAAGTTTTTTTTAGATTTTTGTGACTGAAATGTAAAATTTAAAAAGTTTGAGAATAAGTTTAAAAAAATAAGAAAACTTGTGGAATACTCCATAATGGAAGCCTAATGGGCTAGAAGGTCATTTTAGGATAAATAGAGGTGTCAAAAATAACTTTCGGAAGTTTAGGGGTAAAATTGTTATTTTTAGAAAGTGAATGGTAAAATGATAATTTTTGTCTGAAAAAGGACAAAATGATCATTTTGCACTATGGTAGATAGAATAGTTAGTTTTGACAAATTGTGGGTGAAAATAATAATTTTAAAAAGTAAAAGGGTAAAAATGAAAGTTTTACAAGAAAATGAAAAAAATGATAAAATAGTACAAAATTTGAGGCCGAAATATAATTTTCAGTACTTGGGAAACCAAATAGGATTAAGGTATAATATTGGAACTAAATAGAGAAATTTTGAAAGCGAGACTAATAGATAGAAAAATATAAAAGAATAAATTACTAAAACCAAAATAATATTTTTTAAAAATTGACGTATAAGTTTTAAAAATTTATAAATTTGTAGTTATATAGTAAAAAATAAAATCGAGAGTTATTTTAGAAATGGTTAACATAGTGGAAATGGTAATATGACATTGACGATACCATTGGAATTGTGTCATGGAAGAAAATCGCAAATTTAAAAATTTTAGAATAATATAAATATAACATAATGTACTAAACTAGCTATTATATTATAATATAATTTGTGTATAGAGAGTAACCCACCATTCATATAAGGTGGGTGGGTTTATTATTTAAATAGTAAATAAAAATGTATAATCAAATAATTGATGTATTCAACACGTGATATACCAATTGTAGTTATAATGATATTCTCTATTTAAAAAAAACAAATGCACCCATGAAAAGGCCTTCAATTTAAATTTGATAGTTTAGATACTAAACTAATGGATTTGGTGATTTTATTTTTCCTTTCTTTATTAAATTTAAAATCAATACTTAATAATTCATCTAAGCCCATATATATATATATATATATTCAAATTCCATACAATTTTCTACTATCATAAATATAAACAATATTTATTAATTTCAATATAAGTGTGATGACTCCATTAGTAAAATATTAATTTTCAGTTATCTTCCAGATCGTAGGTTTATACTGGAAAATGTAATATACAATCAATTATTCAAATATTATAATATTGGAATAAAGAGAGGTACTCTAAAATCAATTATGTAGAGACCGTGGCGTCTACACATAAAATACGATGACGGCAACTTACATTGTTTATATCTTATATGCATCTCACATATTCCTTTTTTTCGCACAAAATACATCTCACATATTCCGAGCCTCATGGACGTGCAGCAGACATAGGAAGGAGAGAGTATCTCAGTTGTTCTCTCTTTATCGTATGAGATTCGGTGGATTACACTTCCATATCAACATTAAATAAAAATATTATTTAATGTCATTTTTATCCTTATTTTATGTAACAACATATACCACCACAAAAATCAACGCTTCAGCAGACTCATGCACCCAAGAATATACATGACCTGCCACTGAAAATGAGGACATTTGTGGAAGGAGAAATTCGTGAATGGAAGTGTTGTCTCCGGGACACGGAGAAGTACCTGATTCATTTGATGAAGTGACACTAGTGGAAGCTATCACTACCTGGAATAGCAAGTTGGTGTGCCTGGAATAACAGCTTTGCACAGCTGGTGTTCTGCCCACGAGGCCATGCAGGGAGAAAACCCAAAACTCCCTTGAGTTTGCTATGATTCAAACATGGGTGAGTTGAAAGGTTTGGTGGATGACGTGTTCATATGTGTTCCCATTTGCTGAAATTAAATTCAATAAAAATTATTAATACTAAAAAATTCTCAAAAACTTTAATATAATATGTACATACAAATTTTATTATTTAATTTTGTAAGAATTTATTATATATCGATAATTAAAATATTTTATATTTAATTAAAAATTATTAATTTTTAGTAGTGAAACTTTTAAAATAATATAAATATATTATATTTTTTTATTTTATTAAATATATAATAATATTTTTTTTAAACGTGCATTTATTTAAATATATATATATATATACAATTATTATATATAATTTTAAATAGGTACTAAATTACTGTTTACTGTATATTATTATTATAATATTTTATCATTGAGAATAATATAATTAATTTAGGTATTTTTTTTAATAATCGTACCTAAGTTTTATAGATAAATGATTACATATATATAATTAAAAGTTATAATAAAATATTTCTAATTTTATAAATTAATAATAATTATATATTAAATAAAATATATAATTATATTATTAAACACTAAAAATTCAAGAAAATCTCAACTACCCACTCATCAAAATTAAAAGAGTATTCAAATACTCATTGATTTGCATATAGTATTAGATATACTATCCTGAAATTTTCACAATCCTTCCCCCAACGCCCTTTCACAATCCTTCCCCTAACGCCCTTTCTCTTCCCTCAGTCGTGATAAGAGTAACTCATGTTCGGTTAATAAGGAATAATTAATATTAATGGCCAAGGCAAAATTATGATCATAAGTAACTCGCCCGTACGGACAAGACAAACTGTCGTGAGAATCAGTTTCCTTTATTCCATATAGTAAATGGGGGCAAATATTCTAGCAAAAAATAGTACCACCACCAAGTGGCTGCTGTGACGCTTTCCCCGCTTTCCCTATGTGAGAGTCTGAGACTCCATAAACCATCACCTCTCCCTTTTCACAATTAAGCTCCACTGCAGAACGATCTCCGGACGAAGCTTCGCGGTTGAGTCATCCATATCTCCTCTTTCCATTTGAGTCATCTGAGCCGTTGACCGGAGTATCCGAGGGGCAGGTGTTAGTAAATACTGGGAGAAGAAATGAGAGATACCCCCGAGGACGGCGGCGGAATGAAGCTGCCCATCCCCGGGAAGAGGAACATTCTTATTACTAGCGCCTTGCCCTATGTTAACAACGTTCCTCACCTCGGCAACATCATCGGCTGTATGTGAAGTTGTTCATCTTGATGAGTTTGTTTGACTGGTCATCTGTTGAATTTTCTTTTTGCACGTTTTTGTTGGCGTAATATTGAATTTGAAGCTCATGAGAGTGGGATTGTGATTAATTAGGGGATCCAGCCTCGGATTGTTGTACGTTTTGGTTGGTTCTGTGCTCTTCATGAATTAATCGTGCATGTGTTGGTGATGAGTAATTTCTATAAGTGTCAAATTTGGTCAGCTACTATGAAGTGGCGGCTGCAACTGCACATAGCATGTTTGCAATTCGTAATTGAATCTGCTCAGGGCGTGTTCTTTTCTTTTCTGTTCTGTTCCATTCCTTAATCTTATTATTTGGTTCTCTTTGACTAATTGGATGTACTTTTAATCTCCCCCAAGGAAAAGGAAAAACAAACTATGGAATGCTACAGACATGACCTTGAATTCAGTCAGGAGGATAGCGGCTAATGGAAAACTTTGATACTATTCTTGTCCATAACTATGCATATTCAATATATGGTATCTATCTTGTTTGAGCTCTTAGATGTCCAACAAAAGAATTATACATGGATCTAGCTTATTTGAGCTCTTAGATCAATAGATAAGGCATCATCTGGATTGCATGACGGCTTCTTAGCTTTCTTACATAGATTTGGGAATCCTTGTTGATTTCATGCATCTATTTGGTGGAGAGATGATGAGGTATCCTTTTTGAATGCTCAAAAAGGAAAAGGGTATCCTTATGATTTAACAATTGATGAAGCTAGCTGAATACTAATAGCACTATTTGTTTTATCTATGGAAAGTGCCTCTTTTTTCTTTTAAAAAAGTGGAGGAATGATATCATTTTACTTGTATCAAATTTATTCTCCAGCAAATA
This sequence comes from Trapa bicornis, assembly GCA_030064425.1. NCBI lineage: Eukaryota > Viridiplantae > Streptophyta > Magnoliopsida > Myrtales > Lythraceae > Trapa > Trapa bicornis. The sequence continues at coordinate 6,319,063 of CM057761.1, read as the reverse complement.
GAAAATATTTTGTAGAGTCTAAACTTTGGTTGCTCCCTAAACAGAAAAAAAATATTAACTGCTTAGTTGTACCTGAGTTTTCTTCTTAAGAGAAAATTGACTGAATTTAGGTAAAAACCTATTGTTTCTTATCCTAAATCTAATTTACAGTCCATTCTGTTTGAACAGGTGTCTTGAGTGCTGATGTGTTTGCTCGGTATTGCCGCATTAGAGGCTACAACACGATATATATATGCGGCACAGATGAGTATGGAACTGCAACAGAGACAAAAGCAATGGAAGAGAAATGCACACCACAGCAGATATGTGACAAGTAATGTTGTCCAGTCAAGTTCTTAGTTTTATCAAGTTTACATATAGATAACAAGGGAAATAACCCATTTAAGCAAAACCTGTCTTTTCTCAAATCTAGTACAGACTTTCCCATATGTCCTAAATAGACACGAAATTTGATATTTTCATCAAATCTAGCACGATGACAAATTCTCCATCAAAATTACCACTAAAAGAATGTGCTTAAATGAATTATTAACCCTACATATAATACGAGCTTATATTTATGCCTTTGTTTGTTATAAATGAAACACTATTGCTCCATCTCACTATTTATATTGTTAAGGATGTATAACTTTTTTCATATAAATAATACAATTTCCTTGAGATTGTTTTGATCCTACTGAATATGCTAAAGTCTGCTTTTGTTCAATTATAAAATTATATATTTCATGATTTCTACTCCTGTGATAAGTCTTTTTGTCTCCTGTGACTAGCCAATTCCTTTTGCAATTCACAAGTACTAATACAACCCTCCTAGAGGGCATTCACGTCCTACTGAAACAATTTAGTTTATTTAGGCTACAGTACAACTTAGATCTAAAGTTCTACCTCTATCATGCCAGTTTGGTACTATGGAGAGAATCAATCATACATTGAGTAAAATAGAGAATTGTGGGTATATAAGTTGAAAGGGCTCCACTTAAAAGTCATGACTTTTAAGTGGTTGTCGAGGGTGAGCTTAAAAAATTGCATGTGACAGTGTATCCATGCTCATGTGAGGGTGGATGTTTAGAGAATCGATCACACATTGAGTAAAATAGAGAAGTATTGTAGGTATATAAGGTTGGAAGGGTTCCATCACTTAAAAGTCATTCATTTTAAGTGGATATTAGTTTAATCCCTTATTGACCCATAATACTATCTTCCAAGTACCTGCAAATTTGTGGGTTAAACTGAAGTAGACTGATATATGATACTCTCTGCTTTCTTTGCATCTGCAGATACCATGCAATTCATAAGCAAGTGTATGATTGGTTTAATATAAGCTTTGATAAATTTGGACGCACATCATCCCCACAGCAAACTGAAGTTTGTCAGGCTATCTTCAAGAAACTCTTGGCAAATAATTGGCTTTCTGAGAACACAATGCAACAGGTAGAAAAAAAACAAATTTTATGTGAAGTTGTAGCCATTTGGAAGGGATATTTTCATTAATTTTTGTCATTGTTTCATTTTTATTCATTATTCTTTTGAGTTTATTAAGGGAATTCTATAGTCACTTAAATTATGGCTATTACAGTCCTGTTGTTTGTTTAAAGTGACCCAAGGTCCAAGTCAGTTAATTGGGGTTATTTGTGGAAGCAATATTCACTATAATGACTGCAAAATCTCCCAAAAATTCTTCACAATTAACATTAATTTTTACTTGCTTACTGATGTCATTGCCTTTGATTGCATCAAATACAAAGCTCTACTGCGATGCATGTCAGCGGTTCTTGGCTGATAGACTTGTGGAAGGTTTCTGTCCCTTTCCAGAATGTAATTATGATTCTGCTCGTGGAGATCAGTGTGACAAGTGTCAAAAGCTTTTGAATCCTACGGAATTAAAAGACCCTAGGTGTAAGGTACATTATTCTTGTTTATAAATTTTTTTCCATAATTTCCCTAGCAATGATTTCTTGTATTTGAAGCATGAAGTCACAAGTATTTGTTGCTAATAGTAATACTAGAATAGAGATACTACTGAAGCATGTAGAATATATCATTCATTAATGGAAGAGTTTGTGCAGATTGCTTATTTATGCAGAGAAGGGATTAGTCTGGATAAAATTTATTTCCCAGAATTTGTTGAGAAAAATAATAAAAGTTGGGCATGGAATGTGTACCTTTATACTACCATGAGTTCTAATCTATATTCAGGTTTGCTGCTTTTTTTCTCTTGATCAAAATCAAGCTACCTGAAACAGGTCTGTCGATCCACTCCAAGAATTTGTGATACAGATCACTTGTTCCTGGAGCTTCCCCTACTAAAGGATAAATTGGAAGAGTATATTTCAAAAATGTCTGTGGCTGGATCTTGGAGCCAAAATGCTATTCAAGCGACAAATGGCTGGCTTAGAGAAGGATTGAGGCAGCGGTGTATTACTAGAGATTTGAAGTGGGGTGTTCCAGTCCCGCACGAGAAATACAATGATAAGGTCAGTTATCCATCAGCAACATACATTCAGTTTTGTCTTAGGGTATTATATTTTGATTGTATTTCTATATTTCTTGCCTCTATGATGCTTAAGGTGTTCTATGTCTGGTTTGATGCACCAATTGGATATATCTCAATTACTGCATGCTACACTTCAGAATGGGAAAAGTGGTGGAAGAATCCTGAAAATGTGGAGCTTTACCAGTTTATGGGAAAAGACAATGTGCCTTTCCATACTGTGAGTGTCTTCTTGATTTATTATTTGTCGTCCAGCAAGGTCATAAAATCAAAACTTCAAAATTGAGGTCCTTTTGGCAATATGGGGAAATCCTCTTATTTTTCAGTTTCATTTTTCTCATGATGAGCATATAAGAAACATGGATGATAATACTGTCTATAACTATAAGTGGGATGTCTTGAATACACATGTGGAATAATTTATGGAATTTATGATTTGAATTTATTCTTAGGATTGTCCTAGAATTCAGGTTGGAAAAATACAGGATTATATGCTCTTATGAAGTAACTTGAAAGTTTGTATCTCATAGACACCATTATTCTCTTATTTGTAATACACATAAGGAACAACATTTGGTCACCATGAAGCACTTCTCTAGGCATCATTTTATCTTCATGTCTTCTCTTATTTTTAGGTGATGTTTCCATCTACTCTTCTTGGAACTGGTGAAAGATGGACCCTTATGAAGACAATTAGCGTAACTGAATACTTAAACTATGAAGGAGGTGGTCAACTTTATGTTCCTTCAAGCATACTTGAAATATTGTTGTGTTGATCATGATTTAGATGAGTGGAGCTATCACTTATATATATAATTATATTTGGTTGTTGGCTTTTGGTTTTTTTTTCACAGTAAAATTTTCTAAGAGCAATGGGATAGGAGTGTTTGGCAATGATGCAAAAGATACTAATCTCCCTGTTGAAGTATGGAGATATTACTTGTTGACTAATAGGCCGGAGGTAATTATATTTAATTTTTGAAATTCCTTTACATATCTTGTATTTTTAGTTTTGCTAATATTCTTCATTTGTACTTCCATGATAGGTTTCAGATACACAGTTCATATGGACAGATTTACAAGCAAAACTAAACTCTGAGCTGCTGAATAATCTGGGAAACTTTATTAACCGTGTTTTAAGTTTTATTGCAAAACCTTCAGGTAGGTCTCTTAACATAATTGATTCCTGAAATTTTCCGTAAAATAGTTTTTACATTCATTGATTTAATGATAATTACTGAGGATTTGTCTTTCATTTTCTTTTACCTTTTGCATAGATATTGTGTTTTGGATCCTCTTTTCTCCGTTAGACATTAAGAAAGTGTTTTATTCCAGGTCTAGGGTATGGCTGTGTTGTTCCCGATGCTCCAGGTGCTGAATCTCATGCTCTTACGATGGCCTTGGCTGAAAAAGTTGGTAAAAATGTGGATCAATATGTGGAAGCCATGGAAAAGGTTATGATCATTTAACACTACCTGAATCCTTAAATTGTTCTCCCTCTTTTTTCTAATTTAATTGTTATCTTCCATTTGCATAGGTGAAGCTGAAGCATGGACTGAAAACCGCTATGAGCATTTCAAGTGATGGGAATGCATATCTACAAGTGAGCCTGTTTCTCATTTTTATTTGTCAAAGAGCTTGTTTCTCATTTTCTTGTAGTTTTTACTTATCTCTTCATAGCGGATTAATGGTGTCCATCCACTCTATTATGGTGATAATTATGCAGGAAAGCAATTTCTGGAAACTTTACAAAGAAGACCAGTCTTCATGTTCCATTGTTATGAGAACATCTGTTGGACTAGTGCATATTCTTGCATGCTTGTTAGAACCATTCATGCCTTCATTTTCTCTTGAGGTAAATCTCTTGGTCTGTTGAATCCTAACCTTTTTGGGGACACTGTAGCACTCCTTTTTTCCCCTCTGGTGCTTCAGGTATTTAAGCAGCTCAATTTGTCCCCACCTGAAATTTCCTTGGGAGAAGAAACTGGGGATATTGATAGGGCAAAGAGACCATGGGACATTATACCCATTGGTCACAAGATTGGTACACCGGCACCATTATTCAAAGAACTGGTATACCTCTTTTATGTTAATTTCTTACATTCTTTTTGTTCCTTGTCATTTATTTTTTGTGCTACTTCTTTATTTTTCTCGATTACCATATCAAGAATAATTGATATTATCCTGCATATAATTTGACTTTTTTGAATTAATATTTGTATAGAAAGATGAAGAGGTGGAATTCTTCCGGCAGAAGTATGCAGGAAGTCAAGCAGACAGAATTAGTCGAGCTGAAGCTGAGACTCAAAAGATGGCTGAACAACTGAAAAAAATCAAACTGTCGGGTATTTTTGTTGATTTCCCCTTCCACTTCATGTACTCTTAGTTGATCATATTTGGGTTGGGTACTGAGTTGGCTATCTGTATAATCAGTATTGTTGTCCTAGTTATTCATTGGATTCTCCAGTTTTTTAGACATGTTAACTCCATTGAAGCTATTCTGTTACAGATGGCAAAAGAAAGAAACAACCTGCAAAGTCTACTTCTCAAGCCAAATCAAAAGCAGCTCCTGATGTTGAAATATCAATTTCACGAGTTGATATCCGTGTTGGCCTCATTAAGAAGGTTCAGAAGCACCCTGATGCTGACTCACTGTATGTGGAAGAAATTGATGTTGGTGAAGAACAATGCCGCACAGTTGTCAGCGGACTTGTCAACTATGTATCTCTAGAGGAAATGCAGGTATTTATTCTGAACTTTCTCCTACTATTTCTAGCGTTTTCATAGTTGGTACAATTCTATTCTTCATTCCTCTTAGATTTATGTCTTGGAAGCTTAATTTAGTTGGTAGATTTACCTATTTACCCCACAAAGATATGATTCCTTTAATTTCCTTCCAAAAATCATTTTGGGATGAATTACAGCCATACCACTGCTTCACCTCCTAATCTAACACCAATTTACCAACTATAAAAAAATTCAGGAGAAACTAGATTTTCTTATATTTCCAGAATATCCTCACCCTTAATCATCCAACTTCAAATATCAGATTTTCTAAAGAAGAGGTCAAGCCAACCTGGATATATCCAGAGGTTGACTTGGCAAGGTTAAGAAGGGCTTCAATTGCTGTTTCTACCCAAGGAGAGGCATAAGGAAAAGCTATCTATGGCCTTGAAGGATTAAGTAAGACTGATTTTCATCAAGGGCATTCTCTCTAATTGGATACTGTTGTGGTCATAAGTCGTCAGTTTCTTCTTCTGGTTATATAAGAGGAGGTCCATAGGCCAGGGGATAAGGGGAACAAAGGCACAAAGGAAGTCTTGTGATGAGAATCAAAATTTTTGGTTGTTAGGCTGAGGGCGGTGTCACTATACAAAGTCTCCTTTCTCAAAGTCATTATTTTCAACTCCCTGTGATTTTACTAATTAAAAAAATACTTTTAATTTGATGAAGGAAAAAAGTTGACTTTTTATTGTAAATTGTTCCAAGGTAAATATTAGTGTTAAATTTCCCCTTCCATGAATGTTGTAATTTCTTTGGTATACCCCTTTCTACATTGGTCCTCTTATGTTGTGATTCTTGCAGTTTGGTCTTCAATTATAGATTCCAATTCATATTAGAGAGATACTTACTTTTCAGTAAGTGCATATAACTAGTAGCTAAAATTATCAGTCTGTAAGCTTTTAGCTGGGCTGGTTAAATACTTAATGGTATTATAGCAAAGAGGATATCAGTTTTATACACTGCTATATCTTGTTGCAGAACCGGAAAGTATGTGTTATCTGCAATTTGAAGCCAGCCACCTTGAAAGGTATTAAGTCACAGGCAATGGTTCTTGCTGCGTCCAATGGTGACCAAACTAAGGTAATTGAACTACAAACATGATACGTTTCTTTTTTGTTATGCTTTTGCTCTCAAAGAAATTATAAGTGAGGATTTTTCCATGTAAAGTTAATTGTATCTTTTGATTGAATAGTCATTTCAAGAATGATGGCCGTGACTTTGCAAGTATGCTATATATGTGTGTTGGCAGACCAATATTCTTTCATCTGTATTGAGCTTATTTGCATTATATGAGGTCCGATTGGATGGTTTCACTTTTCTAGGTGGAATTGGTCGACCCACCTGAAACAGCCAAAGTGGGGGAGAGAGTCACATTCCTTGGGTTTGAGGGAGAACCTGATGATGTGCTAAACCCAAAGAAGGTCTGGGAGACAGTCCAACCGGATCTGAGAACAGACTTCCAACTGGTGGCTCACTACAAAGATGTACCATTCACCACATCAGCAGGTGTGTGCAAGGTTTCCTCCATCAAAAATGGTACAATTAGATAACTCAATTTCGGGCTTTGGACTTACCTGATCAGTGAAATGGGAGGTCCCATGAATAGGATTATAGCTGGTTCTCATATTTTCACCCTAATGCTTTCATGTGGGTGAGAGAATGACTTGTTTGGACTATTTCTCATGTGATGCTTGATAGTATTGGATTTTCACGATAAGAGACGAGCCTCTGTTTGTGCCGCTAGTCCATACACTGGGTTTATGTATATGACGTTACATTCCATTCTTGTGATGATAAGTTATACGAACTTGCATAAATAATTCGAAAGTGCTGTTAAAAGAAAATAGCAAAGTGAGGATAGTACTATTCGATTGTGAGCACATTACTAGGCTACAGTACAATTACTTAGCGGCGGCAATAGGTATTGGTGATATATAGGAGAGTTGCTATTTCTCCTAAACTACCTTTTGTCTGGCATTTTTCGAGTGTACGGAAGTGAAGGCACGACTGGTTGTTATGGGAACTCCCACCAGCAGGGGATTTTATCTTCAGCACGGTCGACCACTAAATCTGAAATCTTTACTACTCCACCCCTAGCAAAGAGTGTAATCTCATTGTAGTTGTAGTGCAGTCAGTTGTCATCTGTCTCATGCCAATAGTGGGAGACAATCCCTCCTTTCATTGTATGATTGCAACTGCTTATATCCCGAAAGTGCAAGGGGCGAGTGCTCTCCATAAAGTTTGACTTAGTCATTCCTTATTTTGTTTTCACCTCTTCTTGGGCTCATTTTTCTGCCTGTTGCAATGTTATTGCAAGTCCTAGGAGACACCCTAATAAACAGAATAAGAAGGCAAAGTACTCCATCTCAACCTAGAGCTTTGTAATACTCACAGTATAAATATAGAATTGGTAGGAGTGATACGTAAGCATAAGGTGGGGCGGTAACATGCATGTAGCAATAAAAGGGAGATCAAAGTGAATAAAATGGGTCAAAATACATTCACTTTTGAAGTTTCTAATAGAACATAACTCATTAACACATTAAGAACTCTCTCTAGGCAAATGAGGGGCACAATATGTTACTAGCATAATGGTCAGATGATAAAATACAGTAGTACCTATAACTTAACAAGTGACCAATTTGACTGCAAATTTATGGGATAGCTCGAAAACAAGTGCTTGAAAGCAATGGTAGAAAGATGGGCAGTGAAATACCAAGAAACATCCCAACTTTATAATCGGACCAAACCGAATCAGGAGGTGTGATCGAACCAGTAACCTAAGGATAACCAATGAATATATTGAACTAGAAGAGGAAAGGGATCAATGGAAGTACCTAGATGGATGAAAAAGGCATTAGCATGGCCGTGGGTCTTGGAATTAAGGATTAAGAGAAAATTAGTTCGAATTGAGTTCAAGTTAAATAGAGTCATAATTAGTATTAAGCTTTTTATGGGTCTTCCTAACCGTCGAAATAAATTTTGGGATTGGTTGGGAAGTTTAGTGAAGTTTGGGGATCGATTTTGTCTATTTGAAAATGTTTAGTGACTTTTTTACAATAAAAGTAAAATTTTGGGCCAAAGTGCAAATAAGAGTTTTTGCATGGCAAAGTGGACTTTTGAGCAATTAAAGAACCTAAACTTAATAAAAAGAAGTTTAGGGACCTATTTGAAAATTTTGGAGGTCAAATAAATCCCGAAACCTAAGTTCTCAAGTGTAGGGGCAAAATTGTATTTTTGCCAAAATTTAGAGGCATTTTTGGCAATTGAAGGGAAATAAAGCTATTGTGCAAAAAAAAAAAAAGAAGGGAAATAAAGTTTAAGATCATTTCTAATGTCTACTGGGTCTGAAAGAAAATTTAGGAATCAAATGGAAAGAATTAAGAAAAGTCTTAAGTGTAAAAAAAAGAACCTTAAAAGTGTAGACCGTAGGAAAAATATAAGTTGTAAATCCCATCCTCTCGTACTAAGGAATCGAAAATTTTCGAGAAAAAAATAGAGAAACTAAGTTAACCAAAAATGATAAATAAATGTTCGAATTGATAAATTGGAAATAACAAGTGTCCAAGAAACACTTAAACACTAGGAAAAGGAACTAGGAATAGATTGGAGGTGAAAACTAGATCGGTTCAGGGTGAACCGGAAATAACCGAATTAAACCATGAAGGACCGATTCAATAATTCAATTTTCTAGGTGGCTTAAAAATATCAAATTGGGAAGTTGAAGCCACAATTATATAAAAAATAAATTTAGATAAATTTAAAAATTTTAATTTTTGGAAGACTAGTCGAATCGGGCCTGAACCGACCGATTTTTATTTTTAGGTCATCGAACCTAGTTGGACCAGACCAGACAATTGTCCAACCGGTCAACAGACCACTGTCAGATCAGTGTCAATCAGCAGGCGTGACCAATTAGCATGCAACATGTGGCAACGTGCACCTAGGCAGCCACTTAGTCAGCGCCTGGAAGTGTTAGCCAATCAGAAGGCGACACGTGTCCTCGGTCAATGGTCAGAGGAGAAAAATCCACATCAACGATGACTGACCAATAGGAGAGTGACATGTGTCCCCGATCAACGATCAATATCAGAAAGGCCTCATCGATAAAGTTGACCAATGAGGAGCTGACACGTGGCATGCCATGTTGGATGGCTTTAACCAACCAAAGGCTGACACGTGGTAGTTGCACTGTGCACCAGGTGGGAAAACTGACATATTTAAATTAACCAATCAGAAGGCGTCATGTGTCACGGTCAACGGTCAGTAGAAATACGATAAGCATCCACGTGTGCACGAGCAGCCAATGGGAGGCTGCCACGTGTCTCATCAATGGGTCAACGGCTGACGGTGCTGCTGAGTAGGAAGCCGTGTCAGTAAAGCCAGCCAATCATAGAGCGCCATGTGGCAAGTTCACATATGCAAAGCTCACATACGCAAAATAGTGTCGTCTCCTTCCTTCAGATGACAATACTATTCATGAAGGATTCCGTTTTCCATTTTCAGCAAGGGAATATTCCCTTTGATAATGGAAATTTCCGAAGAGGATAGACTTGATCAATTTTGAAACCAGTAGAGCCAAGAGTCCCTGAGCACCCTATATAAAGAGCTCCTCTCCATTAATCCTACCCATCCCTCAAATACTCAAAGAAGAAGTGATTGATTTCCTGACAAAGCTTGAACTAGAGCTCCAACTTGTGCACTTCTCTCCAGCTCCAAAGGTGAATTCGAGTTCCCTAGAATCCGAGGAAGTCATCTACCTAACTACACCCTCCACTCAGCTTAAGGATCACCGAAGAAGCATCGACGACTCCAAACAGTGAAGCTACTCCAATCTGCCTAGTCCAAGTTCGGCCATCCGCGACCTCCTATGGCCGAATCAAGCCCTCCCCTAGCCCTCCAGCCTACTCTCGACTTCCCGAAGTATACACGTAAGTCAATTCAACCTCCCCTCATCGGAATAACTTAGTTTTAGAGAGAGAAAGTTCCTCGATTTCACTAACCAAATTCCCACTGCTCAAGACGAGATTGGAGTCGCTCTTGATCCTCGAAGGACCCCTTGTACAAGAGCTATCATCCCAAATCAAGAGCTCCGACCACCGCAGCTCCATCGGTAAGCTTCTAAATCTTTCTCTCTCTACTTCCAATTTTTTGGCAAAGCTCCGTTTGAGCTCGTTACGGACCAAAAATGGTGATTCAAAGCTTGGTCAGATCGTAGGGAGGTGAGGAAACCAATTTGCTCCATGATAGGGAACAATTAACACGAATTGAGGGATCAATTTGATGAAATCAAATTTCGGGACAAAAGGTGGACAAATTGGGGAAAACTTTTGGAAAAATTGAGAATTTTTGAAAATTATGGGACTTATGTGTAATTTTTCAAAAATTGTGGGTCAATTGGCAATTTGGAGGAATCTGGAGGGCCAATTGGTCATTTTTGAGAAAATTGAGGCTAATTGGTAATTTTGAGAAATTTAGGGACCAATGGGAAATTTTAGAGAAATTAAGTACCAATTTGGTAATTTTGGAAAAAATTAAGAACCTAAGAGAGATATTGGAAATCCTAGCGACTTAATTAAAAATGATTGAGCATTTGAGACCTAAAGTCAAATATTATGAACTTTAAGGTGCTATATGGCAAAATTTAGAGCCTAGTTACAAATACTTGGAAGTAAGAGACCTTTCATGCCAACGCTTCCCTTATGTGCAAGCTCGAACCATGTAAGAATGGGTTGAATGAGTACATGGGCAGAGGAGCACAACAAGGACTAGAAATCTGGCTGGGATGAACACACCACAATTATAAGGTGACTATGCATTCTTATGTCATACCCGATTGGGGTGATGCACACCTATTTATAATTGAAAATCTACTTGTGAGTGGGACTTTTAACATCATACCCTGTTGGGATGATGATAACCGTCCTTAAATTTTGAAAATTATTTTCTAGAAATGATCTCCCTTGAATGTGTGCTCAAACCATTCCAAATACTTGGAAGTAAGAGACCTTTCATGCCAACACTTCCCTTATGAGAAAGCTCGAACCATGTAGGAATGGGTTGAATGAGTACGCATGCAGAGGAGCACAACGAGGACTAGAAATCTGGCTAGGATGAACACATCACAATTATCAGGTGACTGGGCTTCTTACGTCATACCCAATTGGGGTGATGCGCACCTCTTTGCAATTGAAAATCCACTTGTGATTGGGCTTTCTAACGTCATACTCGGTTGGGGTGATGCGCACCTCTTTGCAATTGAAAATCCACTTGTGAGTGGGACTTTTAACATCATACCCGATTGGGATGATGAGCACTGTCTTTAAATTTTAAAAATCTTTTTTCAGAAATGATCTCCCCTGACTGCGTGAAATTGGTTAAATATTTTGGAAGACTTTTCTGATTAGAGCTGGGACAGCTCCAATGGGTTAGAGGCCTTGGTTTTGAACTTATAGGGCCTAAGGCCTAATTTTGAAAACTTATGAAGTGGGCCCAATGCTAATGGGCACGAGCTGGAGCCTGTAGACAAATATAATTAAGAGCCATGAAAATTTTCATAATCGGCTAATTGTGTGAACCACCACTATGCCGAATCCAGACTCGATGGGGATAGTAGCTATTGAGCCAAAGCCGGGTCAACAAACCGATTGGGCTAGCAGCTATGAAGCCAAAGTCAAGTATTAGGGGCCATTGGGCTGGTAGCACCAAAGATAATGGATCGGCCTTGCACTGTGCGTCATGAGGGAAATATGATGTATTTAAATGGCCAATTAGAGGATGCCACGTGTCATGATCAACGGTCATTAGAGATATGGTCAGTAGCCACATTGGAACAAGTAGCCAATGGGAGGTTGCCACATGTCCGGTCAATGAGTCAAAGGTTGACTAGGCTATTGAATAGGATGTTGCGTCAGTAAAGCCAGTGAATCACCACACTCCACTTAGCAAGCTCGCACGTGCGAAGCTCGCATGCGTGACTAAGTGTCATCTTCCTCAGGATAGCTAATAGTGGTGGATGAGGGAGAAAGGGAGGCCAATCTCTGGTGACCCGGGAAAAGGTTCGATATGATCGCCGGCGGACGAGTCTAGGGTAGAGTCCTACGCAGGTCGGTAGCCCGGACAGTTGCCGGGCTCCCTATATAAAGAGCACCCTTCCCCTTGTTTTGCTCATCGATAAATCGTGTGAAGAAGAGGAAGTGTACCAGTTTCCGACGAGGCATGAACTAGAGCTCCAACATCGGGCCAATTCTTGTCTTTAACCTCTCATCAGTTGAAGAGAGGGAAGGCCAAATGACTTCTTTAACTCTAGTGGCCATCAACTCCCACTGATATGGCCTTAAATGAGAGAGTTAATGGTTGATCAATGGATGGATGGATAGGAATGCGAGTCCCAAAAATCCCTATATAAATAGCACCTCTCCATTCATCCTCTCCACACCCCGAATGCTCAAAGAACCCGAATTGCTCAATTTATCGATCACCTACGAACTAGAGCTCTGACTTAGGTAATTTTCTTCACCTCCAAAGGTAAATTTGAGTTCCTTAGATTCCTATAGAAGTTCCCTACACACATGCTGTAAACCTTGCACTTTTGAGTTAAGGAAAATCGGGAAAAGAACTAGTCAAACCGAGTAAGAAAATCGAGCCGGTTTACAATCCTGATTATTTGGGATCAAGCAATTTGAAAATTTACAACTTCTAGGTGATGCAAAGGATTCATTAAACCTTCGAAAAGAAACTTAAGACAAATTAGAAGAGAAAAAACAAATTGGTTTAGGTGAATGAGAATCCATACTCTGAAGTTAAGCGTGCTCATCCCTATTCATTCTCCTCACACCTGAACACTTCTTTCTCTCTCTACTGCTCCATTTCCCGGTGAAGCTCGAACCAGAGCTTCGACTTGAACATTTTTCTTAAAACTCGGAAGGAGAGGTCGGGCTCTTTAGAACCGGGGAGAAGACAACTATCCAATAGCAAACTCTAGTCAATTAGAGAGTTGTTAGAGAAGCGCCGGCATGATGGAACAGTGAAGTAGCTCCGGCGGACCGAAGTTACCCTATTTCGGCCAAGCTGAAATTGGTTATTTTGAGCCCTCCTCAGACCAAACCAAGCCCTCCCAACACTTCCTCAGCCCTCCCATGGCCGAATTAGGACTGAAAGGTAAGCTAATTTGGCTACTCTCTGCAATTTTTGGTCAGTGCTTGAGAGAGAACCGACAGAATTTCAATGATGAAATTCTAACTCAATTCAACAATAATTGATACGATTCTTGATTCTTGAGAGCTATCTGCCCAAATTGAAAGCTCAGACCGCCGTGCCCTCATCGGTGAGTAATCGGAGCTTTCTCTCTCTATAGTCCGTTTTCAGGCGAAGCTCCGTTTGAGCTCATTCCGATGTGAAAACTTACAATTCAAAGTGCTATTGAATCATAAGAAGATGGAGGAACTCAATTTTAACTTCAATTTCAACAATTAGATGTGTTTGATTGGTCAATTTGATAAAATCAAATTCGTCTGTTCTAAGGAGTTGACATTGGGAGAAAATTGGGGATTTTCAAAATTCAATGGACCAAAATGCAATTTTATGAAATTGAGGGTCAATTGGACTGAAAATAATGTTGGAGGACCAATTGAGGGTCAATTGGGCAAAACTTACCATTTTTGTAACAGAAGGGCAAAATGGTAATTTTGGAAAAATTGGGGGACCAAATTGGAAATTTAGGAAATTAAACCCTTTTTTGGTGAAATTGAATAAATTGAGGTCCCAAGATAAAATTTAAAAGTTACAGGACTCAATTTGAGGAAAAATCGACATTAGGGACTTAAAGTTAAAGAGAAATAACTTTAGGGACCTAATTGCAAATAACTAAAAGTGTCGAGGCGTGACACATGCACTCTCTATTCACCACTAGGATTACCGGAGAAGTGTCGGCGAGCTTGCAAAGTACCGTTGCTCCTTGAATCATTTATAACCAAAGTAACTCAAGCTCAATTTGAGTTATCCAAGAGAAACCCATGGTTGAACCAAGCCTTCAAGCTCTATTTGAGTTATCCAAGAGCAACCCATGGTTGAACCAAGCCCTCCAGACCTTCCCTAGTAGAGTCCACACCTCCCCTGCACTGTCGTAGTAAGTTCCCACTACATCTTTTCACTAAAATTGTTGTTCATGATGCGTTTTATCCGAAAAGATATCCGATGAAATTCTCATAGCTTAGGCCACCAATTGAAGTACGATTTATGGGCTCTTCACTAAAATTGTTGTTCACGATGCATTTTATCCAAAAACATATAAGATGAAATTCTCATAGCTTAGGCCACCAATTAAAGCAGGATTTAATCCAAGAAGGATCCTCTAAAGAAGAGCTATCTTCATGTATAAAAAATTCCGACCATCGGGCCCTCACTAGTAATTAATTGAAGCTTTCTCTCCCTTGAATGATTTTCTAGCAAAGTTTCATTTAAGCTCATTTACTAGCCAAATTAGATGGTTCAAAGCTTGAAATGATTGTGGGGACATAAGAAGATGATTAGAATCATGTTAGGAATCAATTGCGATTGTTTAAGATTAAATTGATGATAATCAAATTTGGAGGACTACATTGGATTTTTTGAAAATTGGGGATTGAACTACAAATAGTGAGTAATCAAGTACCCAATTGGAAATAATGAGAAATTAGGGACCCAAAAGGAATATTTAAGAATCTTAGGAAACTAATTGGAGTTAAGGTATAACTTAATGACCTAATTATAATTATCAAAAAGTTAAGTGTCTTAAGTATGAATACCTTATTATTTTGGACTTAATTGCCCAATTTTTTGTAGGATTGATCACCTACAAGTGCATGCAAAGGAAATGCACACAAGCTCGAAAATCCCCTGGGACGAACAAGTCTAGGAATAAAGGTGAGTGAGATTTATGGCTTCAAGTCCGATTAGACCGATGATGTGTTATTATTAGAAAATTGAAAACACGTTTTTTAAGAAATATAATCCCATAACTGTGTGAAACCACTCAAACCATTTTGGGATTTATTTCTATAGTAAGCATGAACAATGATTATAGAACTTCCTATGAAAGGTGTGAAAACACACTTTATGGGGACAATCTGATTCCAAGTATCGATGTAGAATATAGGCGAAACCCATGGTCGATAAGAGTTGGTTATATCTAGTTCTGTGAAAGTGGGCCCAAGGCCATAATTTTGAAAGAGAAGTGAACCCAATGCCGTATTTTAAAAAACTCATATAGTGGGCCCAAGGTCAATAGAAATAGGTCAATTCCCTTAAATAAATTTTGATAAAAGTTATCACAAATGGATAATGTTTGTTTAAGCTGTTGATGAAGAAGAAAGGTCTCGTCCCTCTATAGTGGACAACTTGATCTAGAAATGTCTGGGGGTTGGGAAATGCTAATCACACAGATGATTGGTTGAGGTTGAAGCCACATACCAATGTGGTAGAGGTTGTATCCTCTCACCAGGATGGACGGTAAAGGCGTTTCGAGTCACTAGTAGGATAGAATGAGGTTGTATCCTCATAAGGTATGTTCTTGGAATGAATGATCCATTTGATGAGAAAGGGTGTTGATTGTTTTTCTAATACAAACATATGATAATTATCCCTTGAACAAATTATGAAAGTTCTTCCAATGAAAAAGGAACATACTTTTAGCTTGTGAGATACAAGCTATGAATTAAATGGAGAAATCATGTGAAAAAATTTTCAATGATAGAACAAGTTGTAGCTTGTTCATTTTTATCACCCAAAGCCTTTTTATCCAAGGAAAAGTATCCTTATACCCTTTTTGAGTATGTGTTGAATCGTGGACATATTGTCACAAAGTCAATAATACCATACTCGTTGAGTTGTAAACTCACCTCCTTTCCCTATATCACTTATAGAAAATCTTTAAATCCAAGAGAAAGGATATCTTGACTGTCATGCCTCGACCCAGTTTGATCGGATCCCCGTGATCAACCCACCACTCTCCCAGTTTAAGCTTTGAACCCAATTGGGACTGGTTCGGTCCTATTCGGAATAGTGTTGTCTTCTTCCATCAGATAACAACACTGTTCACATGCCAAAAAATCGTGCAGCACTAGTGAAGCTGAAAAGTTTCCAGCCAGTGAGTTTCAAGCAATGAATAACCATCATTAAGGCGCCAATCAGATGACTAAGAAGTCCCCAATCTTTCTATATAAAGAGCCCCTCCTCGTTCATCCTCCCTACACCTGAAAACTCCATTCTCTCTTAGCTGCTCTAATTTTCAGTGAATCTCAAACCAGAGCTCTGATATAGGGTCTTTTCTGAGCCAAAGAAGGCGTGGTTGGGTTCATGGTTGGATTCTTTATCTCTTTAGAACCGGGGAAAATACCCTATATCAGAGCTCTGGTTTGAAATTCACCAAAAATTGGAGCAGCTGAGAGAGAATGGAGTTTTCAGGTGTAGAGAGGATGAACGAGGAGGGGCTCTTTATATAGAAAGCTCAGAGACTTCTTGGCGATCCGATTGGTGCTTTAATGATGGTTATTCATTGCTTGAAACTACCTGGTTGGAGACTTTTCAGCTTCATCAGTGCTGCGCGATTTTTTGGCATGTGAACAGTGTTGTTATCTGAAGGAAGAAGACGACACTATTCCGAATAAGACCGAACCGGTCCCAACCGGGTTCAAAGCTTAAACATGCCAGTTCAGGCCCGATTCAATCTAGTTTTTCAAAATTAAAAATTTCTAAATTCATCTAAATTTATTTTCTATCCAATGATTGCCCCAAATATCAAATTTGAATTTTCTAAGCCACCTAGAAAAATAAATTTAGCATCCGGTTCAATAGTAGTTCAAATCGATCAAAACTAGTTTACTTGAACCAGTTTGGTTTTCATCTCCAATTCACTCTAAAGTCCTTTTTCATGAATTTGTGACTACTTAGGTCACTTGGGATCAATAAATTTCCTGGTATAACATTTCTCTCTCGGTTCCAATTCATGAACCGATTCGATTCATAATCTGGTTTAATCCAATTGGATCTGGTTCATCTAAACCGGTCTGGTTTTTCTCTTGAAATTTGTCCTAAGATTCTTTTCCAAGGTTTTATGAATCCTTTGGATCACTTGGGATTTGTAAATTTCTAATTTTGCCCATTTCCTTATGATCGGGTTTGTGAACCAGTTCGATTTTTCTCATTCGGTTTGATCAGTTCTTTCCACGGTTTTCCTGAACTCCAAAGGGCGGGGTTTACAACTCACCCCTCCTTTTAGGAGTTTTATCCCCAAAACTTTATTCAACATTCTTTGCATTGGAAAGAACTTCCCTTTGATATCAACTTGTAGTTTATTAATATACAACTTTCTCAGTTGTTTCCATTTATTCCTTATATCACATGCTCTTAAGGTCTTCCTTTCCTTCCCATCACTTTCTCATTCCACGGAGCTTACTTTAGCTAAGCATGTCTCACTGTAATGTTTAAGGTCATATCCTCAAATTCACATCCTTCATTCCTTAAACTATAATTTCTCTATCCCGAGATTCTTTACTTAAAATTTTAGAATCGGGAGTTCCAACATACCCAATTGTTCATGTGTCCTATTTTTTTCTCTTAGTCATTAAGTCCTTTAGCTCGGTGTTCTTTCGAGCATTATGTACTTGGGTTCAAGGGTTTCTATGCTATCACCTTTTTGTCTTATTTTAACCCTTCCTACACTTGTTATTTATTACATCTTTGGTCAAATTATGATATTGACCTTATTATTCTTAACTAACTCTTCCTTAGTTGAGTCATATCCTTCCCTCGACTGTTTGGGCTTGCATGTCCCTTACAACATGACAATACTCCAGAATTTGTCTTTGACCATTAAAATTTAGAACACTTCCTTACTGGGTGTTCCTAACCTTCCAACCTTCCAAGGGTTGTATAATTCCGTCTGGTAGTACATTCCCAACTACCTTTACTGTTTATTCACTCATCCATTTTGTCTTTGGGGTCATATCTTACATAACCGTGTAGAATTTCCCTTACCTGCTCGACCTTCCCCAACTTCTTTATTTCTAGTGGAGTCATTTTCTTAAGGGTTTTCCTTTTTCCTTAATCCATTCTCACTTGCTTGTGATCATTTTCATGATTCTTCATTTTGAGTTATTTTCTTTCCGTCTATGTGTCGATTACTTCATTTGGGAAAATTCCCTTCTTACAAATTTTGTTCTTTATTACGTCCCTCATAGTGGAGGCTTCCACTCTAGGGGTTACTTGCTCCACCTTCTTACCATTCCTTGAAAGTTTCATTCTTACTTTTCTCACACTCTTTTCTACATTGGGTATTTGCCCACCTTTAATCCTCCATTGTATTAAGATTCCCATTCCTTTCCTTATTCCTTGTCTGAGAGACTTCAGGTTATTTGTCTTATTTAATGTATTCCGCCTTATGCTTAGCCATACTCTTTTTAGGATATATCAAGTGAGCGTAGACTACAACTAGTCTTGATGTCAGAAATCGTTTACTTTTGTCACTTCCTAACTGGAGGACTTACCCCTCCAAGGTTTCTTAGATGTACTTTATACTATTCCCTTTTTATGGTCGGTCAGCCCCTTCTTTTTACTCATACAACATCTTTTGATGATATCTTCCAACTCATCCATTTCTTGGGTTTAACTTACTTCTTGGATACCTCCTATTATGCTTCTTTGGGTTCCCTTCATCTTAACTTGCATTTTATTTACAAATTCGTTCCCAAATTCCTCGTCATCAGGTTTTATTTCCTTTTTGAGGAAAGTTCACATCCTCCTAGTCTCAAAATCTCTTGATCATCTTTTGTGAGGCTCACTTAACTGTTTCAAGACTTTTAATTGTAAATCCGGTCCTGGCCATTGATTTCTTTAAGGATTTTCCTTCGTCCTTCTTTTCCAAAGTTTTAGCCTTTTCACTTTTCCTTTTTTTGTTGTGGTTTAAATCCATGGTGCTCTCAAAGGCCAGTTTGTTAATTGCCTCCTTTCTATTAGGTTCTCTTGGAGTCGTTATTTGGCTCTTCTATTTTTCTCCAAGTAGGTCATGCTGGGTCATCTTGATGCATCATTCCTTGGAAAATTTCCTAATTAAGAGTGGCTTCCTTTCACTCCACAACATGACCATCCGCCCATCACTAATCCCTTCAAGGGGTACTTATTTGTATACATCCTTCCAAAGTTTCCCTTTTCATATCGTATTTCCTCTCCTTCACTATGTCCCACCTTGGAGTTTCTGGAGGACATTTTCCGTGTTTGTCCCTCCTAAGGGGTTCTAGGTGTAATGTACCTTACTTCTATTCTGGTGATATCACTCTCTATTTGATTTTCTTAAGAAGCAGTGTAAATTTCGCTTTACCACGCTATTTCTTGACCTCTTTGCGAACCGTTAACCTGCCTCTTGGTTTTACTCACCAGTCCTTCCTGTCTTTCATGACTTATCAGAAAGTATTGCCCTAAATCTATGTAGTGTCGGACAATCCTTCTTTACCTGTCCTATCTCCCCTACACCTATAACAGATTGTCTTGGTGCTTGTCCTTAGTAGGGTTGGGCAATTGTTCACGTAGTATCCCCATCTTTCACATATGTACTAGTTATTCCCAGGTGTGAATCGTTATGGTTCCTCCTTTACTTCGAGCATTGTGGGGCCTTTCTAGGGTTGCTGGTGGTTTGGTGCTTCGCCGTCCTTGAATCTGAACACCTTGATAGTTTTCTTGCTGAGTCTCCTTTGCTAAAGAGTCATGCTAAGAGTATTCCTAGGTTTCTTAATTCCCTGATTCAACTTCCTTAACTGAGATGAAACTTTTCCCAAGTTTTTATGGTAGTGTGGGTTTGTTTGGTTACTTTCCTTAGGGCCATCTTCCTAGTAAGATCACATCATTGGGAGATAGGAATTAAAAGTTTTTGAGTACTTCATTAATAGAGGAATACAAAATGTTGGGGTTTTAGCCCTATTACAAAAAGCAGTCACATAATAGATAGGAAGATATGGTTTTCTTGGTAAGTATCCCCCTTGGTAAGATTATACATCTGTATTGGCATTCCTGGCTTTAGGCTTGGTTCCCTTTGTTCACAGAACTATGACCCTAACATGCCCTTGCACCGTACTCCTTGGTGGTACTGGATACTTCCCCATTTGGTCCTTTGTGGCTTCTACTATGCCTCGGGCATTAGGAAGCTTCTAGGGTTGTCTTCCTACAAGGACAGGGTGTTGAGTAGAGTCATTCTTAGTTTTCTTGGTTCCTCTGCTGGGAGCCATCTGAAAATTTTAAGATCAATCTTATTAGTTACTATATTTTCAGTCTTGATTATGTATTTGAGAAAATAGGCTGTGATACCACTCTAGTTATCATGCCCCAACTCAGTTTGGTCGGATCCCCATGATCAACCCACCACTCTCCCGGTTTACTAAGGGTTGACCCTTATTTATAAATCGTGAGGAGTAAGGTATCCTTTAAACTTGCACCTTTCCTAGAATAACATAAATCAAAACTGCACAAAACTTTAAAATTTATCATACCTACCTTACAGGTGTGTTAGCTAGTGGTCTTGGGGTAAGTTTTCCGGGGTTACCTGAAAGGGATATAAGGGAGGGGTGAGTATAACGACTTAGTGAATGAGTTTTCAAAATTTAACTTTTATGAAAATATTTGATTCAGAGTGTGCCAGACTCCTTTTAAAAACCTTTCATTCTCAATTTTAGTTTTTATGCCCAATTTCAGTTTTCATTTTGCGTATCATCCCAATTGGTTATGATATTAAATTCTCACTCACCCGTTAATAAAACTAAACTTTTCATTTATATGCAATTAGGTTCCTAAAGTTATTTTTCTTTAACTTTAAGTTCTTAATGCCGATTTTTCCTCAAATT
Source organism: Trapa bicornis (assembly GCA_030064425.1). NCBI lineage: Eukaryota > Viridiplantae > Streptophyta > Magnoliopsida > Myrtales > Lythraceae > Trapa > Trapa bicornis. The sequence continues at coordinate 6,297,922 of CM057761.1, read as the reverse complement.
GAGTCCCAAAACTTTTAAAATTCACGTTGGGACCTCAATTTATTCAATTTCACAAAAAGGGGTTCAATTTCCCAAATCTCCAATTTGGTACCTTAACTTTTACAAAATTACCATTTTGCCCGTACTTTTAGCTTGGCTTAAAAAGGGCAGCTTCGGTCCGCCGAAGCTGCTTCACTGTTCGATCATGTCGTCACTTCTCCAGCGACCCTTAGAGCAAATGGAGACTACAGGCGTGTAGCTGAATTCTCCCCGGTTCTAAAAGACCTAGCCACACCATCTTTGCCTTAGAAAAGACCCTATATCTAAGCTCTAGTTCGAGCTTCACACGAAATTGGAGCAACTGAGAGAGAATGTAGTTTTCAGGTGTGGAGAGAATGAATGAGGAGGGGATTTTAATATAGGAAGCTCGGGGACTGCTTGGTTTTCTTATTGGCACCATAATGGCGGTCATTCATTACTCGAAACTCCCTGGCCTGGGACTTTTTAGCTTTGCCGGTGCTGCGCAATTTTTCGGCGAGTGAACAGTGTTGTCATCTGATGGAAGAAAATTACATTGTTCCGAACCGGGTTCAAATATTAAACCGGCTGGTTTAGGCCTGATTTGAAAGAATGTTTTAAAATTAAAAATTTCTAAATTCATTTTTATCCAATGGTGGCATCAAATCTCAAATTTGAATTTTCTATGCCACCTAGAAAAATGAATTTAGCATCCGGTTCAATAGTGGTACAAACCGGTTCAATCCGGTTCACCTGAACCGATTTGGTTTTCATCTCCAATTCACCCTAAAGTGCTTTTTCATAACTTTTGCGACCCCTTAGGTCACTCGGGATCCATAAATTTCCCTATTTGCCCTTTCTCTATCGGTTTCGGTTCATAACTTAGTTCAATCTAGTTCGATCCGGTTCATCTGAACTGTTCTAGTTTTTTCTCTTTAAATTTGTCCTAAGGTTCTTTTCCAAGGTTTTATGAACCCTTTGTATCACTCAGGAGTTGTAAATTTCCAAATTTTCCCATTCCTTTATGACCGGGTTTGTAAACCAGTTTGGTTTTTCTCAGTCGGTTTGACCAGTCCTTTTCCTGGTTTTTCTTAACTCCAAAGGGCAGGATTTACATCAACTACCCAATCAGGATATCAAGCATGGTACTAATTTATTGAGTTAGTTTTGTAAAATTTTGTTTTGGAAAATGCTTATGTTTTGAGCATTGCGCCGGTTTGGACAATTATGGTAGACAATTCCATCATGGTACAAAGAGTAGTGGTAGGTTGTTCACAAGTTTTTGTCCAAACTGGGTCGGGGTGTGACATTTCACATCCTTTGATTCACTCAACCTACACTGAGATCATAAGGGATGCCTCGACCCCAACCATAAACATCCCTGGGTTTTGGAAACTTTTTGAAGCCACTCTTCCCTTGTATCACCACTTCCATTTTTCGATATACTTCAACACCACCTCTTATTTCAGGTGTCATGTTTGTCACACCCCGACCTAGTTTGATTGAATCCCAATGAGCAATCCGCCACTCCCTTTGGTCTATTAAAGTTTTCACCTTTTTTTTTTTAAATAGTGAGAAGTAAGGCATCCTTTTACCCGTCTTTCCTAGAATGGCATTATACAAAACTAAGTATTTTAAAATAGACATACTTGTCTCCTTACTATTCCACGTTAGGAGGGTCTTTAAGAATGGTGTTTCCTCGGTTACCTGAAAGGGGTAAATGGGAGGGGGTGAGTTCTCAAAATCGCCTTATCCAAACTGTGCTAAGGTTATCATTTCCTTTAAAAAGGATTTTCATTAAATTTTGGTTTTTAAAAACTTTTTCCATACCCATATTAGGTGTGTTTATCTTTCTTAGCCCATCCTCTTGCCTCGGAAGGCATTTAGCAAATGAACACATGCACTTCATTATGAAGGGTACACACATTCGTAGGTGCAGCTTGTCCACTACACCCACTTGTGAATCAGAGCGTATTTACTGTCCACCAAGATAGAAGTCCGTCCACTTCTACCCTGCGTCTGAGTGGATGTTCTCAACATCCGACCCTTAGACATGAATGCCACTCCCTATTCGTATGAGGACAGAGACCTCATCCTGACCCCAATTCGGTCTCATGCGCAAGAAGCTACTTTGAGCTTCCAAACTGACTGGCATGACGAGCTGCCCTTATCTCCACTATGCATCTCGTAGCCCTTAGAACCCATCACTATCCCTTAGGGTGTCTTGATGGTCCCGTACCACAAGTGCATGCACAAACAACAATTTTCACATATGGCCATTATCTTTGGTGCCAATGGTCCAACGACCCCAACCCTCAACCTAATTGACAATTGTTTGTCTAGGTCGGTCCGTCGACATGGCCCTGATGCACTACCACTAGTCCATCAAGTACTGTCGGTCCTGAATCGGTACCATGGCCAAATCACACAACCAATTTCATTAGAAATTTTCACAGCTTTCTTTAATCAAGTTTGTTTACGAGCTCCTACTTGTGTCCACTAGCCTTAGACCGACTGCACGTCTTTTTCCAAAATCAGGCATTTAGCCCCAAGAGTTCAAAAACCGAGGCCTCTAGTCTATCTGAGTTGTTATAGCTCCCATAAAAAAGGTCTACCAAATATTTTAAGCATTGGCACATAGTTAGGGGAGAACACTTCTGAAAAAAAAAATTATTTTTAACTTTATCACACCAACCAGGTGTGATGATATCTCCGCTTACAACTGGTAAGCGGGTTTCTTCTTTCCTCAAGGAAACTCATCATACCAACCGGGTATGATTATCTCTACTTACAACAAGTAAGATAATACTTCTCATCCCAATCAGGTATGAAGTTTGACAATCCCACTCACCCGATGATTGTGACGTGTTCGTCTCCAGTCGGTTTCCAAATCCATGCTAGCTTTTCCTTGATGGCGTTCCAATCTCTCACATCCCTACATGATTTGGACGTCCTTATCAATTAAGTATTGGCTCAACAACCATCATTTTTTCACGTATGAGCAACTAGGCAAAAAATGTTGATTTATTGCATCTAGGTCCATAAAGTTCATTTTTCTTAACTTTAGGTCCATAATGCCAACTTTTTCCCTAAATTCAGTCCCAAATCTTCCAAAATTCCCTTTGAGTCCTCAATTTACTCAAAATTGTATAAGGGGCTCAAGTTTTTTAAATTTCCAATTTGGTCCCCAACTTTTCAAAAATTACAAATTTGCCATACTTACCAAAAATGACAATTTGACCTCAAATGTTCCAAAAATTGACCAATTGGTCCTCCGACATCTTTCTCATGGCCAATTGGCCTTCAATTTTGAGAATTTGCAAATAGGTCCCTCAATTTTTCAAAATCCCCAAAATTTGCCCCAACTTCTCCCCTTCAGATTGACTGAATTTGATTTCTTTAAATTGACCATTCAATTGGGGTTAATTGCTGAAATTGAAGGTATGAATTAGTTCCTACACTTCCATACGATTCAATTGAGCCTTGAACCACAACATTTGGGTCCAAATTGAACTTAAACGGAAGTTCGCCGAAAGCTGCTCATAGAGAGAGAAAGCTTTGAAAGCTTACCGTCGGAGGTGCGACGGTCTAAGCTCTTGATTAGAGAAGGTAGCTCTTGTTCAGAGGTATCTTATAGGATCAATAATTGCTACAATTGATGTCAAATCGAGGGTGAATTTATTCAGCAAAATTCCACACTTTCTCTCTCTAATCCCAAACTACAACGACTTAGTAGGGTCGAATTAGCTAACCTTTCAGCTCTGTTAAGATCGTGTGAGGGTTGTGGGGGTGTTGGGGAGGCTTGGTTTGACTGAATTCAGCTCGGCCCAAATAGGCAGCTTTGGTCCGTTAGAGTTGCTTCACTGTTTGAATCCGTCGGCGCTTCTTTGGCGATTCTCAGGTTGAAAGAAAGATGCTATAAGTTAGATGACTTCCCCCGAATTCTATAGGACCCGATCTTGCCTTCTGAGGCTAAGAAAACTGCCCAAGTCAAAGCTTTGGTTTGAGCTTCACCGAAAAATGGTGTAGTTGAGAGAGAATGGCGATTTGAGGTGTGTGGAGGATGAATGAAGAGGAGCACTTTATATAGGGAGCTCGAGGACCCTTTGCCCGACCGTCTTCCATTTTGTTCAACCTTATCCTCGCCTTGAAACGATCTGAATGGATCCGTTTCATCTTCATTGGAGTTATACATTTTGTACATTAATGAACAGTGCTGTCATCCCGAGGAAGAAGATGACACTGTTCTGAACCGTACCAGATCGATTCGAACGGGTTCAATGGCGTAAATCGGCAAGTTCAGGCATGATTCAACCGATTTTCTCAAAATTAAAAATTTCTAAATTAATCTAAATTCATTCTCCATCTAATGGTAGCTTCAATTTCCCAATTTGAATATTTTAAGCCACAAAGAAAAATAAATTTAGAACGATAAGTTCATGCATGATTCAACCGATTTTCTCAAAATTAAAAATTTCTAAATTAATCTAAATTCATTCTCTATCTAATGGTGGCTTCAATTTCCCAATTTTAATATTTTAAGCCACCAAGAAAATAAATTTAGAAACTAGTTCAAGTATGGTTCAAACTAGTTCAAGTTCGGTTCACCCTAAACCAGTTTGGTTTTCTCTTCCCATTTGTCCAAGGTTTTTTTACATGATTTTTATGACTTTTTGAGTCACTTGGGATTTGTCAATTTTCCCATTTTGCCCTTTCTTTATCGGTTATGGTCCGTGAACAAGCTTGGTTTTCTCTTTTGAAATGACCGATTCTTTTCTACGTTTTCTTATCTATAAAAGGATGGGGTTTACAACTCTCCCCTCCTTTTAGGGGTTTTATCCTAAAAACAATTTACATCTCGAATAAATGAGGGTACCCATCCCTCATAACACTCTCTTTTTCCCATGTCTTCTCTTGTAGTGGTCCATTCTGCCAAAGAACCTTGACCATGGGAATCTTCTTGTTCCTTAAGTTTTTCTCTCTCCGGTCGATGATTTGGACTTGTTCTGCATGATAGCACAGGTTCTCTTTTAGTTCGGGTGGAGGTCAGTACAATGCATAACTAGGATCGGGCTAATACTTCCAGAGTACTGAGATATGAAATACATCATGTATTCTTTGTAACTCTAGAGGCAATTCTAATTTATATGCCACTGGCCCTATTGTTACACCCCGACCCGGTTTGGTCGGATCCCCATGAACAACCCGCCACTCTCCTGGTTCAAGAGGGGTTTCCTCCATCTTTAACTCAAGAGGAGCCAGGCGTACTTTCAACCTTGTTCCCTGGAAAGACATATATGAAATAAAATGCACGATTAAGAGAAATTAAGCATACCTAATAGAGGGTAAGGCTTTGTGTTATCGCTAGTCATTTTCTCTATTTCTTGAAAATGGATAAAAAGAGGGGTGAGCTTGTACAACTCAGTGAATGTGTATTTTCAAAAAAATAAAATTTTGGTAAACAAAAAATTTTTGAATTGGAGTGTGCCAGACTCCTTAATTCCTTTCAATTTTCTCATTTTCAAATCTCAGTTTTCATAATTATTTCTCATCACAACGGCGTGTTATTAACAAACACACACCCTTCATCATGAAGGAACATACAATCGTAGGCCAACCCGTCCACTGTAACCACTTGTGGCATCGAAGCGAATTTACTGGCCACCTAGATAGAAGTACATCCACTTCTACCCTGAGAATAAGTGGATGTTCACGACATCTGACCCTCAATCTCATAATAAAACTCCATGTTCGTATGAGGATAGAGACCTCATCCCGTCCCCACCTCGGTCTCTTGAACATGAAGCTACGTTGAGCTTCACATGATTTCTGGTACGACCAACTGCCCTTATTTCCACCTAGTTGTCCAGAGCCCTGTGACGCATTACTACCCCTCTTGGGCATCTTGAAGGTCCCGTAACACAGTGCATGAACAAATCAACAATTTTTCACATAAGCCATATAATCTGTGGTGCCACTAGTCCAATGGCCCCGTCCCTCAACTCAACCTGCAGCTGTTTGTTTTAACTAGTCTGAAGACCTATCATGTCTCATTGCTGCTAGTCCATTGAGTATGTCGGTCCTGTCTCGGTACCATGGTCAAATAACTCATTTACTTAAGTTTTCATGGCCTAATAATCATGTTTATTTATGAGCTCCCACACGTGCCAACTAGCCTTTGGCCCATTGCAGGTGATTTTCCAAAATCGGGCATTTTAGCCCCCAAGTTCCAAAACCGAGGCCTCTAGCCTATATGAGCTATTTGAGCTCCTGTCAAGAAGGTCGCCCAAAAATTTTAAGTAATGGCACAAATTCAGGGGAGAGCACTTCCAACAAAGTAAACCTTTCATTTGTCTATCATACCAACTGGGTGTAAAGATGTCTTCGCTTATAATTGATAAGCAGGTTTTCCACTTCCTTCCAGTAAGTTTCATCATACCAACCAGGTATGATCTACTTACAACCAGTATGTAGTTTTTCCACGTGATTTTCACATCACTACTCACAGGTGTGATGTTTAAAATACCATTTAGTAGTGGATTTTCATTTTCGAGGTGCTTATCATCCCAACAAGGTATGATATAAAATCCCACTCACCTGATCATTCAGTGTATTTCCTCTAAATTGTCTTTCGTCCCTTGTGAGCTTTGCTTCAGCTGGCATTCCCAATATCTCATGTTCCTACATGGTATGAACATTCTTATTCATTATTATTTGGCTTGATAGCCTTCATTCATTATAAATGATTAAAAATATGTAACTTTTCAAATATTTGCATTTTGGTCCCTAGAGTTCTTTTTCTTTTACTTTAGGCCCCAAATGTCGTTTTTCACCAAATTGAGTCTCGAAACTTTAAAAATTCTCCTTGGGACCTCAATTTATTCAAATTCACAAAAAGGGGTTCAAGTTTCCCAAATTCCCAATTTGGTCCATAATTTTGCCAAAATTACCATTTTGCACTTCCATTACAAAAATGGTAAGTTTTACCCCCAAAATTATAAAATTTGCTCAATTGGTCCTTTAACACTCTTTTCATGCACAATTGGCACTCGGTTTTATAAAATTGCATTTTAGTCCGTCAAATTTTTGAAATCTCCAAATTTCCCCCCAATTTTAACTTTCCAACACAATCGAATTTTATTTCATCAAATTGACCGATCAAATAAGTTTAAGTGTTGAAATTGAAGTTAAATTAGAGTTTATACATCTTTATACGATTCAATTGCACTTTGAACCAAAACTTTTGACGCTGGAACGAGCTCAAACGGAGCTTCACCGAAAAATAGAACCTAGAGAAGGTTTCAAATGCTCACTGTCGAGGCCGCGGCGGTCCAAGTTTTCAATCTAGATAGATAGCTCTCCTTTTAAGGTTTTTCCTAGGATCTAGAACTGCATCAAATGATCTTGAATTGGGTGAGAATTTTATCATCAAAATTCTACTAGTTCTCTCTAGCACCGGTCGGAAATTATAGAGGGGAGCCGAAATGGCTTACCTTTTAGTTCTAACTCGGTCGTAGGAGGGCTGATGAGGTGTTGGGAGAGCTTGGTTTAGCCTGAGTAGGGATCGAATTGGCTGATTTTAGCTCGACAAAAATAGGACAGCTTTGGTTCGCTAGAGCTGCTTTACAGTTCGATCATGCTGGCGCTTCTCTATCGACCCTTTGAGTGAATGGAGATTACCACTGTTTAGCTATCTTGTCCCCAGTTCTAAGGAACCCAATCATGCCTTCCTTAGCTTAGAAAAAACCCTATATCTAAGTAGCTGAGAGAGAGTGAGGTTTTTAAGTGTGAAGAGGATGAATTGAGAGGGGCTCTTTATATAGGGAGCTCAAGGACTCATCGGCCGCCCATTTGGCACCTTTATGATAGTCATCGATGGCCCGAAATGTACTGAACGAAAATGTTTCCTCTTCACCTGTGCTGCTTCAATTTTCTAGACGACACTATTCCGAACCGGACCGGAACTGTCCAAACCAGATTCAAAGCTTAAATCGACTGGTTTAGGCCTGATTCGATCGAGTTTTTCAAAATTAAAAATTTCTAAATTTATCAAAATTCATTCTCTATCAAATGGTGGTCTCAATTCTTAAATTGGAATTTTCTAGGCCACTTAGAAAAATGAATTTACCATCCGGTTCAATAGTGGTTCAAACCGATCCAAACCAATTTAATCTAGTACGGATATGGTTCACCTAACCTGGTTTGGTTTTCATCCCCTATTCATCCTAAAGTTCTTTTTCATGATTTATGTGTCTCTTTAGGCCACTTGGGATCCATAAATTTCTCGGTTTGCCCTCTCTCTATCGGTTCCAGTTCATAAACCGACTTTATTTATAAACCGGTTCAATCCGTTTCAGAATCGGTTCACCCGAACCGATCTAGTTTTTCTCTCCCATTTTGTCCTAAGGTTCTTTCCCAAGGTTTATGAATCCTTTTGGGTCACTCTGAAGTTATAAATTCTCCAATTTGCCCATTTCTCGATAATCGGGTTTGTGAACCAGTTCAGTTTTCTCACTCGGTTTGACCGATTCTTTTTCAGTTTTTCCTTAACTCCAAAGAGCGGGGTTTACAACTCTCCCTTCCTTTTAGGAATTTTTTGCCCAAAACTTATTTCACACTTTTTGCGTAATGGAATATACTTTTCATTGATATATAAAATTTCTAGTATATCATCTTACAACCTTCTTGGTTGTTTTTGTTCATCCCTTACATCACATACCTAAGATTCTCGTCTCATTTTCATCCTTTCCTCATCCCATGGAACTTACTTTAGCTAAGCATATCTCCCTATAAGAGTTAGAATAATTTCCTTTAGTTACATCCTTCCTTTCCCAAGGCACCATTTCTCCATTCCAAACTTCTTTTACCTAAGATTTCAGGACTATGAGTTTAGGTCATTTTCTTCCACAGGTTTTGGTGTTTATCACCTTTTTATCCTGCATGGATCCCTTCCTCATTCTTTGGTTATCACCTTTATGCTTAACTTCATTATGCCTTAATCATATATCCTTCCTTGCCTAAGTCATATTTTCCCTAGGATAGTTGGGTTTACATGCTCCTTACCACATGAAATTCTTTGTAACTTGTTTTTGACTTCACATCACTATAGCCGTATCACTTTTCTTACTTACTCATCTTTTCCGATTGCTATATTTGGTCATTCAATCTTCAAGTCCTTGAGCTTCCGATAACTTATTGACATACTAAAGCTCTTCCTTTCTTATTTCATTCCTCATTCCCGCTGACGTCCTTTCCTTTTTAAGTCTCTTCTCCTTTTAAATCCATTTTTAATCACATCATGATCATTTCACGATCCTTTATTCCAATCAGTCCCTTTCTTACTTGTATGACATCTTTTGATGTCATCTTCCTGCTTACGCATTACTTGGGTTTGACTTATCTCCTAGATCTTCACGATTTCTTTCCCTTTGCACTTGATCCTTTCATTTCTAGTAGCTTGTCTTTTAGGAGATTATTTTCTTCCCAATTTTTGTTGATTCCATTTCTTCTTAACTGGTACTCATGTGTCCTTCCACAGTTTCCTTTCTAGGTAAGTTTTACACTTCTTTTCTCCCATAATTTATTTCTAACCTTTACCATTGCGAATACTCACTCTTAATTGTGTTTCCTAGCCACTATCTTCACCTGTTTACCTTTACTCTTAAGATCCTATAAGTACTTTTAGTTTATCTTACCTTATTCTCATTTGCTCTCAGAACTTAGTTATTCCTTTGAGGTGAACCCCTCATCCCTATTATATCCAATCTTTCGTATCTTTGTGTCTTAAGTATTCCTCCCTTGTCTCAATTAGGGTTTATTCCTTAATACTCCCCAGTTCTTATTAAAGCTTCATTTTTCTCTTCTGGACGATTTGATCAATAGGAATTTATTTCCTTCAATTGGATATGTCTGAAATTCTGATTTGGGTTTTCATGTCTTACTACAAGTAGGTCATACTTAACCTACCCAAACACTCAGTTATTTGTATATTTTATTGAGGTCCTTATTTGGTTCGATCTTTTGCGACATTTCCTCAGTTGTTTTTCTTCTTAATCAACTTCTATTCTTTTGCTTGCCTTTGAAGTATTCTACTCATTGTTTTTCCTTACTCTTATTCTTTAAGCCTATCTTTAACTCCTTGGACTCTCCATGAATCTGCACTATTGGATGATTGCGTACCAACTTCTTTATCTTTTTCTTAAGATCTCCCTTAGATGGATTCTTCCTTATCGTATTTCTAAGGGTAAGTCTTAAGGGTTGAGGTTAACTATAATTAACCCGTCTTTTCTTTCTTAGGTGATTTCCTACCTTTTACATAATTTTTTATTATCATACTCTTTTTTTTGTTTTGAATTTATCAAGTAACTTAGGAGTTTTAATAGAAATTTCACTTTCATTCATTCAAGAAATATTTTCTGGCCATACTTGGCTTATTACAGGAATTTTCTACCCCCTAATCCCCTAGGGTCATAGGACTAGAATTAACCCTAGAATGCTTGTGGGACTCTTGATCAGAAGGCTCTGAGGAATTGGTTGGGGTCCATTCGTATTCCGAAATAGGACGAATTTCATGTATGGTTTCCAATCCGTACTGCCTTAGTACCTAAACCTCACACTCATAGGCCCACTTCACCCATTAGAAGGGATTAAAGCCAAGTTGAGTAGGTGAAGGTACTTGGTGGACCTTCATGAAGGTGGCATACGCATCCCAGTAATTATCCCATTCCTCCTTCTTGGTGGGATTCCCCTTCAGTTGTTGTGGGACTGGAGGAGGAGGAGTTGAGCTTCTAGGAGATGATATTGGTCCCATTTCAACCTTGTTCCCTAGAAAGACATATATTGTCATGCCCCGACCCGGTTTGGTCAGATCCTCGTGATCAGCCTGCCACTCTCCCAGTTTATTAAAGGGTTTCCCCTTATTTTAAACTGTAAAGAGTAAGGCGTTATTTAAACTTGCACTTTTTCCTAGAATAACATAAATCAAAACTGCACAATATTTTAAATTTGTCATACCTGTCTCACAGGCATCTTAGTTGATGGTCTTTAAGGGTAGGCTTTCCAAAGTTTCCTAAAAGGGATATAAGGGAGGGGGTGAGTACGACTACTCAGTGAATGGGTTTTTCAAGAAAATATCTTTGAGGAAAAGAGTTGTATTGGAGTGTGCTAGACTCCTTTCTTTCAAAAATGATTTCATTTAAAATCTCGGGTTTTACCACAATTTCCTTATTTAATCACGGTGTGTCATCACCCAACACACAACCTTCATCATGAAGGTTAAACACACATTCATAGGCCAGCACGACCACTGAACCCCTTGTGGCTTTGGAGCGACTTTACCGGCCACCTAGATAGAAGCACGTCCACTTCTACCCTGAGAATGAGTGGATGTACGCGACATTCGACCCTCAATCCTGAAATTGATTCTCTGTGTTCGTATGAGGACAAAGACCTCATTCCGTCCCCACCCCGATATCATGCCCTTGGTGTTACTCTAAATTTTGCACCGTCACCTTGTACGACGAACTGCCCTTATACTCACCGGGTCGTCTAGGGCCCTTAGGACGCATCACTACCCCTCATGGGCGTCTTGAGATTTTTTTAAAACTAGCCATAATAGCCCCTAAGTTTCAAAACCGAGGCCCCCGGTCTATAAGAGCTATTCGAGCTTCCAACAAGAAGGTTCCCCAAATAGTTTAAGCATTGGAACACAGTCAGGGGAGAGCACTTCCGACAAAATATATTTTCATCTGTCCATTATACCGACCGGGTATAAGGACGTCTTCGCTCACAACCGATGAACGGGGTTTCAACTTCCTTCGAGGAAGTTTCATCATACCAACCGGGTATGATCTACTTACGACCAGTAAGTAGTTTTTTTCGTATGGTTTTCACATCACTCTTCTAAGTTATGATGTTTAAAATAACACATAGTAGTGGGTTTTCATTCCGATATACTTATCATTCCCAACCAGGTATGATATAAAATCCCACTCACAACTAGTAAGTGGTTTTTAACGTTAAAATGTGCTCATCATCCCAACCGGGTATGACGTTAGTAAGACCACTCACCTGTTATTGTTAAGAATTCCACTAGACCGGTTCTTTGTATTCACGCAAGCCTGTTCTTGCTGGCGTTCCTGGTACTTCGTGTTCCTACATGATATGAACATGTCGGTTCATTATCCTTCAGCCTAACAGCCTTCATTCATTACAAATGAATGAGAAAGTCAAACTTTCATTTATGTGCAATTAGGTCCCTAAAGTTATTTCTCTTAAACTTTAAGTCCCAAATGCCGAGTTTTCCTCAAATTGAGTCCCAAAACTCTTAAAATTTATCAAAGGACCTCAATTTATTCCTTTTCAAAAAAGGGGTTTAATTTCTCAAATTTCCAATTTGGTCCCCCAACTTTTCCAAAATTACCATTTTGCCCTTCCTTTACAAAAAATGGTAAATTTTACTCCAAAAATTCTAAAATTCCTCAATTGGCCCTATAACATTTTTATCATGCCCAATTGACCCTAAATTTTAGGAAATTGTATTTCGGTCCTTCGAATTTTTGAAAATCCCCAAATTTCCCCATTTTAACCCCCAATTCCATCTTTTTAACACAACCGAATTTGATTTCATTAAATTGACCGATAAATTATTTTTAATTGTTGAAATTGAAGTTGAAATTGTGTTTCTACATGTTCATACTATTCTTTAGCAATTTGAATTGCAAGTTTTTATGTCGGGACGAGCTCAAACAGAGCTTTGCCAAAAAATGAACTGTAGAGAGAGAAAGCTTTGATTACTCACTAGCGAGGGCACGACAGTCCGAGGTTTTGACCTGGGCAGATAGCTCTCATCCTGGTTCATCCTAGAATCAAGAATCACATCAATTGATGCCGAATTGAGTTAGAATTTCATCATTGAAATTCTGTCGGTTCTCTCTCTAGCACCGGCCGAAAATTGTAAAGGGGTGCCGAATGGGCTTACCTTTCAGTCCTAATTCAGCAGTGAGAGGGCTGAGTAAGTGTTGGGAGGGCTTGGTTTGGCCTGAGGAGGGCTCAAAATGGCCGATTTCAACTCGGTTGAAACCGGGCAGCTTCGGTCCACCGGAGCTGCGTCACTGTTCCATCACGCCGACATTTCTCCGGCGACCTTTAGAGCAAACGAAGACTATAGGCATGTATGACTTCTCCCCGATTCTAAAGAACCCGACCTAGCCTTCTTTGGCTTAGAAAAGACCCTATATCGGAGCTCTGGTTCGAGTTTGCCAAAAAACTTAGCAACTGAGAGAGAGTGAGCTTTTTCAGGTGTGGAGATGATGAATGGGGAGGGGGTCATTATATAGGAAGCTCGGGAACTTCTTGGCCATCCGATTGGCACCTTTATGATAGGAATTGATGGCTGGAAACGTATTTAACGAAGACATTTCCTCTTCATTGGTGCTGCTTCGTTTTTCTGGTGAGTGAAGAGTGCTGTCATTTGGAGGAAGAAGATGGCACTATTCTGAACCGAACTAGACCGATCTGAACTGGGTTCGAAGCTTAAACCGGTCGGTTCACCCCTCATTTGACCGAGTTTTTCAAATCTAAAAATTTCTAAATTCATTTTTTATCCAATGGTGGCCTCAAATCTCAAATTTGAATTATTTAACCCAATTAGAAAAATTAATTTAGGATCTGGTTCAATAGTGGTTCAAACTGGTCCAAATTGATTCAAATCGGGTTCACATGAACCAGTTTGGTTTTCATCCTCAATTCCTTCACAAGTCCATTTCCATGACTTTGTGACTCCTTAGGTCACTTAGGGTCCATAATATTTCCGGTTTACCATCTTTTTATCGATTCTGGTTCATAAACCAACTCGGTCTTTAAACCGGTTCAATCTAGTTCGGGTCTGGTTCACCCAAACCGATCTTGTTTTTGTCTCCCAATTTGTTCTAATGTTCCTTCCCAAGGTTTATTAACCTCTTTGGATTATAAGGGATCCATAAATTTCTTGGTTGACCCATTCACTATTGGTTCTGGTTTACAAATCAACTCAGTTCATAAACCAGTTTGGGTCCGATTGTTGTGAACCGATCCAGTTTTTCTTCCCCATTTCGCCCTAAGGTCTTTTCCAAGATTTATGAACCATTTTGAGTCACGTGGAAGATGTAAATTCTCCATTTTCCCATTTTCTATTAATTGAGCTTGTAGACCGATGTGGTTGAAAATTTAAAACTGACCGGTTCTTTCCCTGGTTTTCTCATTATCAAAGGACAGGGTTTATATATATCAAATAAAATGCAAGCTTAAGAGAAATTAAGCACACATGACAAAGGGTAAGGCTTGGTGTTATCCCTAGTCATTTTCTCTATTTCTAAAAAGGGATAAAAAGAGAGGTGAGTTTTCTTCAACTTAGTGAATGCGTATTTTCAAAAAAATGAGGTTTTGGTAAACAAAAAGTTTTCTAATTGGAGTGTGTCCGACTCCTTAATTCCTTTAAATTTTCTCATTTTTAAATCTCAATTTTCATAATTATTTCTCATCATAATGGTGTGTTTATCAACCAACACATGTCTTTCATCATAAAGGAACACACAATTGTAGGCCAGCCCGTCCACTGTACCCACTTGTGGTGTCAGAGCGACTTTACGGGCCACCTAGATAGAAGCACGTCCACTTCTACCCTGAGAATGGGTGGATGTTCACGAAATCTGACCCTCAATCCCATAATAAAACTTCGTGTTTGTATGAGGATAGAGACCTCATCCTATCCCCACTCCGGTCTCATGCACATTAAGCTACGTCGAGCTTCGCAAGACTTCTGGTACGACTAACTGCCCTTATTTCACAAAACTTACCATTTTGCCATTCTTTTAAAAAAATGGTAAGTTTTACCCCAAAAATTATAAAATTTGCTCAATTGGTCCTTTAACATTCTTATCATGACCAATTAGCCCTCAATTTTATAAAATTACATTTTAGACACTCGAATTTTCGAAATCCCCAAAATTTCCCCCAATTTCAACTTTCCAACACAGCCAAATTTGATTTCAACAAATTGAACGATCAAACAAGTTTAATTGTTGAAATTAGAGTTAAATTGGAGTTCTTACATCTTCATACGATTCAATTACACTTTGAATCGGAAGTTTTGACGTCGGAACGAGCTCAAACAGAGCTTTGTTGGAAAATAGAACATAGAGAGAGAAAGCTTAAAATGCTCATCGTCGGGCGCGCGATGATCTAAGCTTTCAATCTAGGTAGATAGCTCTCCTCTTGAGATTCTTCATAGGATCAAGAATTGTATCAATTGATGCCGAATTGAGTGAGGATTTTATTATTGAAATTCTGTTAGTTCTCTCACTAGCATCGGTAAAAAATTATAGAGCAGAGCCGAATTGGCTTACCTTTCAGTTCTAATTCGACCGTAGGAGGGCTGAGGAGGTGTTTCGAGAGCTTGGTTTGGCATGAGGAGGGCTCAAATTAGTAGATTTTAGCTCAACAGAAATAGGGCAGTTACGGTTTGTCGGAGCTGCTTCACTGTTCGATCACGTTGGCACTTCTCCGGCGACCCTCGTAGCGAATGAAGACTATCACCGTGTAGCTGATTTCTCCCTGGTTCTAAATAACCCGACCACACCTTCCTTGGCTTAGAAAAGATCCTATATTAGAGCTTTGGTTCGAGGTTCACTGAAAAACTAAGTAGCTGAGGTAGAGTGAGGTTTTCAGGTGTAGAGAGGATGAATGGAGAGGGGCTCTTTATATAGGGAGCTCGGGGACTCGTTGGCCGTCTTTTTGGCACCTTTATGACAATCATTGATGGCATGAAATGTACTAAAGGAAAATGTTTCCTCTTCGCCAGCACTGCTTCAGTTTCCAGCGAGTGAACAGTGCTGTCATCTGAAGGAAGAAGACAATACTGTTCTGAACCGGAATGGACCGGTCCGAATCGGGTTCAAAACTTAAACTGGTCGGTTCAGGTCCGGTTCGACCGATTTTTCAAAATTAAAAATTTATAAATTCATCTAAATTCATTCTCTATCAAATGGTAGCCTCAATTCTCAAATTGGAATTTTCTAAGCCACTTAGAAAAATGAATTTAGCATTCGGTTCAATAGTGGTTCAAACCGGTCCAAACCAGTTTAATTCAATTTGGATGTTCACCTGAACTGGTTTGGTTTTCATCCCCCATTCATCCTAAAGTCCTTTTTCATGACTTGTGTGACTCTTTAGGGCACTTGGGATCTATAAATTTCCCGGTTTGCCCTCTCTTTATCGGTTTCGGTTCATAAACTGGTTCAATCGGGTTCGGATCCGGTGCACTTGACCGGTCTGGTTTTTCTCTCACAATTTGTCATAAGGTTCTTTCCCAAGGTTTATGAACTCTTTTGGGTCACTCAGGCGTTATAAATTCTCCAATTTGCCCGTTCCCCGATAATTAGGTTTGTGAATTGGTTCGGTTTTCTCACTCGGTTTTATCAGTTCTTTTCCAGTTTTTCCTTAACTCCAAATAGTGGGTTTACACCTATCCTTTGGTCAATGGTGCAAGGACCGATGTACCTTGGTTTCAACTTCCCCCGTTGTTGAAACCTAAGTATTACCCTCATGGGGATACCTTGAGAAACACTTGGTCTCCCACATCAAATTCCAGATCCCTTCTCCGATGGTCAGCATAGCTCTTTTGCATGTCTTGAGTGACATTAAGTCGACACCTTATGATCTTAATCATTTATGTGGCGTCCTCTGTTAGTTTGACTCTTTCTAACTTCCTTTCTCTCACCACTTCCCAAAATAAGGGGATATGACATGGTCGTCCATAAAGGGCCTCATAAGAGGCCATTTGAATACTAGCATGATAAATGTTATTATAGGCAAACTCAATCAGTCACAAGTATTTCTCCAAACCCTTATTCATGGTGAGTACGTATGCCCGTAGCATGTGCTCCAAGGTTTGGATCGTCCGCTTAGATTGCCTATCGATCTGAGGATGAAATGTCATCCTCATGTGAAGCTTGGTCCCCAAGGTACTTTGCAAACTAGGCCAGAACCTTGAGGTAAATCTAGGGTCTCTATCCGACACTATGCTTACCAGGATGCCATGGAGTCTCACAATCTCCCTTATGTATAAGACAACCAGTTGTTCCACCGAATTGGTCACTGTTATATGTAAGAAATGGGCGGACTTGGTCAATCTATCCACAATGACCCAAATTGCGTCTCGTCCCTTTCTAGTCATAGGTAGTCCCATGATAGAGTCCATAGTGAGGTGTTCCCATTTCCATTCAAGGACTGGTAAGGGTTGTAGCAGTCTTGAAGGTTTCTAGTTCTTAGATTTAATGTTATGATAGGATAGGTATCGTGCTACATATTCCGCAATGTCCCTCTTCATCCCTCTCCACCAAGAACCTTATTTGAGGGTGCGGTACATCTTGGTATTGCCCATATGCATTGCATAGACAGAGTCATGTGCCTCTTCCAAGATTAATCTCTTATGTTCCTCATCTTCAGGCACACACACTATACCCTTATAGGTTAGCACTCCATCACCTCAAAGGTTGTAGTCCGGTTTCGTCCCTTCATTGACCGGGTCCAAATAGGGCTGGAGTTCCTTATCCCTTTTTGTTGGACCTTTATTTACTCCATTAGGATGGGTCTTACCACTATGTCAGCTAATAGGGATTTTTCTCTCTTGTCTACTTAAAGGTCCACTTCCATTCTTCCCAACTGCTGCAATAAGGGTAAGTAGGTTGCCTTTATCGGTGCCGTCTCGGCTTGATACTTGCGACTTAGAGCGTCTGCCACCACATTGGCTTTCCCGGGGTGATATTCTATCAGAAAGTCATAGTCATTTACCAACTCCAGCCATCTCCTCTGTCGGAGGTTCAACTCCTTCTGAGTTAGAAAGTACTTAAAACTCTTGTGATCGGTATATATCCTACACTTGAACCTGTATAGGTAGTGTCGCCAAATCTTGAGGGAAAACACTATTGCGGCTAACTCTAAGTCATGGGTAGGGTATTTCCTCTCATGTACTTTTAGTTGTCATGAGGCGTAGACGATAACCTTTCCTTGTTGCATTAATACACATTCGAGTACATATCGAGATGTGTCACTATAGACGATATACTCCCCTACACTTGGGTTAGGTATTACGAGTGCCATTGTTAAACGGGTTTTCAACTTGAGGAATGATTTCTCACAGCTTTCATCCCACTTATACTCCACTCCTTTCCTTATGACATGAGTTAAAGGGACAGCTATCTTAGAGAAATCATGCACAAATCGTCTGTAGTACCCTATCAAGCCCAATTAACTGAATATCTTTGAGGGATTCTTAGGTTCTTTCCAATAAGATATGGCCTCCACCTTTGTCGGGTCTACCTTGACTTCATCTTTGGATACTATGTGCCCTAATAACCTTATCTCCTGTAACCAGAAATCACACTTGGAGAATTTCGCATATAAGCGATTATTTCATAGTGTCTCCAAGGTGATAGCCAAATGTTCTTCGTGCTCCAACCTAGTTCAAGAGTATATAAGTATGTCATATATAAACACAATTACAAACTTTTCCAAGTGCAGCTAGAACACTCGGTTCATCAAATCCATGAATGCTGCAGGGGCATTCATCAGGCTAAAAGGCATCACCCTAAATTCATAGTGTTCGTATCAAGATCGAAAGGGGTCTTAGGGATATCTTTCTCTCAAATCGTGAGTTGGAGGTATCATGACTGAAGGTCTATCTTGGAGAAGTAGGGTCCTCTTTTTCGTTGGTCAAACAAGTCGTCAATCCGTGGAAGTGGATACTTATTCTTTATGGTGACTTAGTTCAACTTCCAATAATCTATGCACAACCTCATACTTCCATCCTTTTTCTTTACAAATAGGACTGGTGCACCCCATGGAGACCGACTAGGGCGTACAAAACCCTTCTCCAATAGCTTGTCCTGTTGTTCCTTTAATTCCTTTAACTCTGCTCGAGCCATGCGATAAGGGGCCTGAGATATGGGATGTGTTATGGGGATTACCTCTATGGTAAATTCTAGTTGTTGGCTTGGGGGTAATTTGAGTAATTCCTTCGAAAATATGTCCGAGTAGTGTTCAACTGCTAGGATGCCTTTTGGTCCCTTCTCCTTTGACTTCCCGTTGATGATCATTGCAAGGAAAGCTTTACAACCCTTTTGTATCATCTTTTGATCATTTATGTGGGACACTAATTGTACTTCTCCCTTCCTCTTGTCTCCTTGAAAATGCAGTTCGAGTGTTTCAGGAGTGTGGAAAGTTATTACCTTCTTCCCACATTCCATCTTGGCTTGATGGGTACTTAACTAATCCGTTTCCAATATTATTTCTACCTTCCTTAGTGGTAATCAGATCAAATTCACCTCTAGTTTAACTCCTCCAATCATGATCTCACATCCCTTTAACTATTTACCCCTATCTAGTCCTTTTCCTAAGGGTGTGAGGATGTTGAGACTCAGTTCTAGGGAGGTAAGTTCTAGGGGAAGACCTGAGATTTGATCTTCCTTGATGAAGGATCTCTCTGCTCCCGGGTTGAAGAGAGCATAGACTTTTCTCCCCCACAAGAAACGAATGTTTTTAGAAGGAAAGATGCAAAATTTTTTATTGAATAAAGTCAAATTACAGGTTTTGTCTCAATTTTATTTAGGGAGATTTTGGGAAGTACCCACTATGATACTAGGGCCTTTTCTAGCCTATTCTTGGGTGAGGTTGTATACCCTAGCTGGTACCCTTGTCATGGCATCCTACCTTGGAGTCCTTGAGTTCCCTTGGGGTGGTTCAAGCGTGTTTCGTTGCTTATTCTCCCTAAGAGTGGGGCATTCCTTTGCAAAGTGCCCCACCTGCCCACATTCAAAATAGGATAGGCAGTCTCCCTCGTGGTATCTTTGACATCTAGGACAGTGAGGGATTCCTTGTAGCAAGGTGGGGATTACTCTCCATTGAGGTGGTGGCAAGTCCTTCCTCATTTGGAAATGCACCCTATTTCCCCACTTATCCTTTCATCCTCTATGACGGTCTTGTCCCTTGTCCTCCTTCCGGTTAACCTGTTCCATCCGACGACGTCAAGTTTGCACTAGACGTAGACATTCGTGGGTCATACTGATTATAGTTGCTAGATTCGTGGGGTGTCCTAGCACTCCCATCCAGTCTAGTATGTCCATGTTGAGACCGTCCACGAATTGTTGGCATATATCTGCAAGTCCGACAAGGTCGTGGGCAAAGGGTCTTAACTCATTAAACTTAGTTTCATACTCTGAGATAGAGTTAAGCCCTTGTTAGAGTCGGTGGAAATCTTGCTTCTTCTCATTAATCAAATACGGAGCTAGGTACTCTTCCATGTACCTCTCCTCAAATTGTTCCCAGTTGGGGGTGGTGGTATGTAGGCTCACCATCTTTTTGCACTAGCCTCAAGGAAAAATTCTGCAAGGATCACCATGTACTCTAGCAAAATCCTGACTATCCCCATGAGCTTCTTGATGTTGGCCAACAAGTCCATAGCAGCTCTAGCATCCTTCTCTCCTAGGAAAGGCTTACATCCCAATTGACAGAGAGTTTTGAGGTATTTAGGGATGTCAACTCGAGGGGGATTATTGGTAGGAGGGGGATGAGATTGTACTTCGTTTGACTAAGCTAGAGAGTTGGTGTCCACCTAAGGGGCGAGATTAGTTCGTCCCAACACTCGGGTGAACTCCTCATACAGTCTCTGATGTTCTGAGCTTAGTCTAGGAGGAACTGCTTGGGCTTCTCGGGAAGTTTCCACATGGAGGGGTTGTTGGGCAGTGTTAGTAACTGCTACTCTTGTTCTCTTGGTTCCTCTCTTGGGAGCCATATGAAAGTTTAAAATTTATTCCTCTTAGTTACTATGTTATATAGTCTTGATAATACATTCGAGCCAACAGGCTCTAATACCACTCAAGTTGTCACGCCCCGACCCGGTTCGATTAGATCCCCGTGAGCAACCCACCACTCCCTTTGGTCCATTAAAGGATTCACCCTTTTCTTAAAACCGTGAGGAGTAAGGCATCCTTTTACTTGTCTTTCCTAGAATAGCATTATACAAAACTGAGTATTTTAAAATAGACATACTTATCTCCTTACTATTCCAAGTTAGGAGGGTCTTTAAGAATGGTGTTTTCTCGATTACTTGAAAGGGGTAAAAGGGAGGGGGTGAGTTCTACAACTCAGTGAGTGGATGGTGGGAATAAGTTTTCAAAATCACCTAATCTGAACTGTGCCAAGGTTGTCGTTTCCTTCAAAAATGATTTTTCTTAAATTTTGGTTTTTAAAACCTTTATCCATACCCATATTAGGTGTGCTTAGCTTTCTTAGCCCATCCCCTTGCCTCGAGAGATGTTTGGAAAAAGAACACAAGCCCTTTATCAGGAAGGGTACACATATTTGCAGGTGTAGCTCATCCACTACACCCACTTGTGGATCGGAGCATCTTTACTATCCACTAAGATAGAAGTCCGCCGACTTCTACCTTGGGTCTGAGTGGATGTTCTTGACATATGACCCTTAGACTTGAATGCCACTCCATGTATGTATGAGGATAGAGACCTCATCCTGACCCCACCCCTATCTGAGTTATTCTAGCTCTGGTCAAGAAGGTCTCCCAAATGTTTTAAGCATTGGCACACAGTTAGGGGAGAACACTTCTGACAAAAATTTTACTTTTAACTTCATCACACCAACCGGATGCGATGATATCTCCGCTTATAACCAGTAAGCGGGTTTCTCCTTTCTTCAAGAAAACTCATCATACCAACCAGGTATGATTATCTCTACTTAAGAATAGTAAGTAGGTTTTATCAGTTAAATATTGTACTTCTCATCCCAACTGGATATTAAGTTAGATAATCCCACTCACCCGATGATCGTGATGTGTTCGTCTCTAGTCAGTTTCTGAATCTACGCTAGCTTTTCCTTGCTGGTGTTTCAGTCTCTCGCATCCCTACACAATTTGGGCATCCTTATCAATTAAGGTTTGGCATAACAACCATTGTTTTCTCACGTATGAGCGGCTAGGTCCCTAAAGTTCATTTTTCTTAACTTTAGGTCCCTAATGCCAACTTTTTCCCCAAATTGAGTCCCAAAGATTCCAAAATTCTCTTTGACTCCGCAATTTACTCAATTGTATAAGGGGTTCAATTTTTCCAAATTTCCAATTTGGTCCCCAACTTTTCAAAAATTACAATTTTGCGCCTACTTCACAAAAATGTCAGTTTGACCCCAAATGTTCAAAAAATTGACCAATTGGTCCTCTAACATCTTTCTCATGGCCAATTTGCCTTCAATTTTGGGAATTTCCAAAGAGGTCCCTCAATTTATCAAAACCCCCAATTTTCCCCAAAATTTCCCCCAATTTCTCCCCGTCAAACTGACTGAATTTGATTTCTTCAAATTGGCCATTCAATCGGAGTTAATTGCTCCAATTGAAGGTATGGATTAGTTCCTACACTTCCATATGATTCAACTGAGGTTTGAATCGCAACATTTGAATCCGAATTGAGCTTAAACAGAGCTTCGCTAGAAAACTGCTCGTACAAAGAGAAAGCTTTGAGCGGTGGTCCAAGCTCTCGATTGGGGAAGGTAGCTCTTGTCCTAAGGATCCTTCTAGTATCAATAATTGCTACAATTGAAGTCAAATTGAGGGTGAATTTAGTTAGTGAAATTCGACACTTTCTCTCTCTAACTTCGATCTTCAACAACTGAGTAGGATAAAATTGGCGTACTTTTCAGCTTTGCTAAGGTCGTGTGAGGGTTGTGGAGGTGTTGGGGAGGCTTGGTTAGGTTGGTGGAGGGTTGAATTTGTCCGGATTCTGCTCGGCCAAAACAAGGATGCTTCGGTTCATTGGAGCTATTTCACTATTTGATTTCGTTGGTGCTTCTCTAGCAGTCCTTGGATCGAAAGGAAGATGCTATCAGGTAGCTGACTTCCCCCAGATTCTATAGGACTCAACCTTGCCTTCTGAGGCTAAGAAAATTGCCCAAGTCAGAGCTCTGGTTTGAGCTTTTTTAGAAAATGGAGCAGTTGAGAGAGAATGGTGATTTGATGTGTGTGAAGGATAAATGGAGAGGAGCTCTTTATATAGGGATCCTTTGCACGACCGTTTTCCATTTTGGCCAAGCTTATCCTCACCCTAAAACAACCTGAATATTGCAGTTTCATCTTTGCCAAAGTTATATGTTTTCTGTATTAATGAACAGTGTTGTCATAATGAGAAAGAAGATGACACTACACCGGTCCGACTAGGTTCAATGGCATAAATCGACTTGGTCAGGTCTGATTCGACCGGTTTTCTCAAAATTAATTTAAATTCATTCTCTATCTAATGGTGACTTCAATTTTCCAATTTAAATATTTTAAACCACCAAGAAAAATGAATTTATAAACCAGTTCAAGTATGATTCAAACTGGTTCAATCCTGTTCAACCCGATTTAGGTCTGGTTTGCCCTAAACCAATCTGGTTTTCTCTTCCCATTTGTCCCAAGGTTCTTTTCCATGATTTTTATGACTCTTTGAGTCACTTCGGATTTGTTATTTTTTCCCATTTTTCTCTTTCTTTATCGATTATGGACCGTGAACCAGCTTGATTTTCTCTTTTGAAACGAGCAGTTCTTTTCCCAGTTTTCTTATCCATAAAGGGATGGGGTTTACAATGTTGGCATCATAACTGGTCCACCCAAACAATCATATCAAGCACATGTAATAGTAGCAACAAAGGCATTTTTAATCCAGGTGTGTGGTAAGTTATTTGACCGCCCCGGTTACTCATGTTTTCAGGCATGCATGGCTTTCACACATCGAAGTATTTTTGTTTCACGAGATTTGGTATGCTATCTGATCGGCCCACTTCTCATGTTCTTATTTAATCGAGTAGTTTATTATTATTTACCTTCTTTACTTTATTTATAAACATGAATCCAAACTCCCCTTTTGCTTTTAGAAAATGATAGACGTATTAGCCTTCTTTAGAAAATCACTTGCCGAACATAGTTCTAGTTCTTCTCTTCTAACATCATGATCAATAGTCTCATTCATAGTTTGGCATGCAATTTTCATATCCAATAGAACTCGTCATCTATACATCTTTTCACCTCTATTTCCGAGACTTGTTCATCCTAGAAGGTTCCCTTATGATTGTCTCAGGATGTGTGAACTCCGACATTGATTTGGGATGACGATTTCACTACAAATTCAAGTTATATAAATAAGGCCATATTCTATTTCCTTGGTTAACCATAGTACCAACTCATAATTTCCTAAAATTACAGAATTTTCCATTTGGTTAGGCTCACCTGACTTTCGCATGGGTGGACCCATTCATATGATTATTTCTCCTTGTGCGATATTTATATATCTTCTCTTGGTTACTTAACCATATTTACTTCAAGGTCCCTAAACATCCTAAAATCTTCTTAAGCATTTAAAATTGTAATTTAGCCCCCCAACTTTTCACATCATCAAATAACTATAATAATCTCATTAATAAGCCCTAATATCATCTTAAGCATGTTCCCTGGGTCCCCACGAACCTATTCTAGATGGCCTTAACTAGAACAATGTTGTTTCATTTGTGTTTTGCCTATCGCCGAAAAATGACATATAGTTGGGTTGGGGGTTATACTTCGCCAAAGAGAGTGCGACGGTTGTCGACACTAGTGGGGCTAGAAAGCTGACTCCCCCCTCCCTTGAGTCTAGGGCACCTAGATCACTCTTGGAGGTGGTCTAGACTGCTTGCATTACCCCATTTATAGAGGGGTTTTAAAAACAAAGCATGTATAGATTTAACGGGGAGGAGAACAATCACTAGGCTTACCTTCGGCTTGAGAGTTCAATATTGTTTGGTAGCTTGACTCAAGAGGAGGCCGTGGGAGTTTTTGTGCGATTTTAGGTCATTGGGTGGAGGATAATTTGGCCTCAAAAGAAGTCCACCATTTTTCGGTGAGGGGAGGTTTGTTACTGTGTAGGATCACTGGCACTAGTAGAGGGGATGTTGATGTGGGACACAGATGAAGATGGAAAGCCAACCTCTACATGTGCACACGGACACTGAAATCACTAACCTTGGTGGTCTAAGGGAGGAGAATTTTTCACGAAAGTGTTGGTTGTTTGAAACTCATCACTAACTCACTGTATTTTTAGAGTAAAATTCAAACAAAAGAGGGGATGATAACTCAATTGCTCATATGGATAGATAAATGGATGAGTTGTCAGTTCAATAACAATTTTAATTGCATGAGATTTGATCAAACTCGAGGGTTTATAAGCAATCCCCTTTCGCATGTTGTAGAGAATATTTATGTTATAAAGTGCGTGGAGGGGTTGCATAGTGTCTGGTAACGATTTGTCGGGTCAAGTTTTAGTCGGGCGGAAGGGATGACACACACGTGCGTGCATGCGCTCAGAGTGGCACGTCAACCAATTTATAGTGTAGAGGACTGATTTTCTACAAATAAATCGGGCGATTCAGGAAATTTCGGCATTTTCTTGGCTGGTTCACCTTTGATACAACCGATTCTTAACCCATATAAAATTTCTAAAAGTTCTTCATTCAATTTCTTATCAATTTAGATCAAGAATGTCCATATTCCAATTTAATTTGCCCCCTTTAAAAATGAGAAGGTTTTACTGCTTTGAGTTAGTTTGATCAGTTTTGGCCATCATTCGGTCGGTTCACCTGTGATTTGCTCGGTTCTTGGCCCAATCAAAATTTATAAAATCCTTGTTTATATTCCCTATTGATTGGGCTCAATATTTTCCTTTTCTTGATTTGTTGATATCCCCTAAATATTTGGGGTTGTTTTACTTAAATTGCCCGAATTTCGGATTGACCCTGTTTCCACTTGGGATTTGGAGGGGGTTCCTTGTGGTGAACTTTCCCATTTCGAAGTTTGGGGTCTGTATGGCCTTCCCCCACCTGGTTTGATTTTGAATTTTGAAATTTCCTAGTCTACTTGATTTAAATTCCTGGTTTGGATTTTCTAGTGTTATAGCTAAATCTCATGTTTATAAAATGACTTAGGCTAGAATTTATAAAAGGGGCATAAGACCCAATGGTTATGAAAGAGTCTAAGACTCATATTTGTAAAATGGCTTAGGTCAATAATTATGAAAGGGGCATATGACCTAATTTTTATTTAAGAGGCTAAGGCCTAATGTTTTTGAAAGGGGCCAAATTGCAACTTTTATGAAAGGATAAATACTAGTGTTTATGAAAAGGGACTCAAGGTATAACATTTGGAAAAAAAGTAAAGTATTTTTTGAATGGGACAAGACGAGATGTTAGAAAATGTATTATGGTCCAAGAAGTTTGAAAATTGGGTAGTACCCACAATTTGGAGGAAAAGGATGAAGGCCCAAAGGATTTATTAGAACTAAGATAAGGCCTACGAATAAAAAAATAAACTTAAGACCTAATATGAGAATTGTAAACACCGTCCCTTTATAGTTAAGAAAACCTGGAAAAGAAACGGTCATTTCAAAAGAGAAAATCGAGCCGGTTCATGAACTATAACCGATAAATAAAGGGAAAAATGGGAAAATTGACAAATCCCAAGTGACTAAAAAAGTCATAAAAATTATGGAAAAGAATCTTGGGATAAATGGGAAGAGAAAACTAGACCAGTTGAGGGTGAACCGGACATGAACTAAATTGAACTGGTTTGAACCATACTTGAACCAATTTTTAATTCATTTTTCTTGGTAGCTTAAAATATTCAAATTGGGGAAGTGAAACCACCATTAGATAGAAAATGAATTTAGATTAATTTATAAATTTTTAATTTTGAGAAAACCGGTCTAATCAAGCCTGAATCGACCGATTTACGCATTGAACCCGATCGGACTGATTCGGTCTGGTTTGAAATAGTGTCATCTTCTTCCTCAAGATGACAACATTGTTCATTAATGCAGAAAATGGACAACGCTGATGAAGTTGAAATCTCTTATTTCAGGTCATTTCAGGGCATGGATAAGCTTGACTAAAATGGAAAGTGGTCGGGTAGAGGGTCCCCGAGCTCCCTATATAAAGAGTTGCTCTCCATTCATCCTCCACACACCTCAAATCTCCATTCTTTCTCAACTGCTCCATTTTCTACTGAAGCTCAAACCAGAGCTCCGACTTGGGCAAATTTCTTAGCCTCAAAAGGCAAGGTTGGGTCCTATAGACTCTGGAGGAAGTTAGCTACATGATAGCATCTCCCTTTCGACCCAAGTACCACCAGAGAAGTGCCGGTGGAATCAAATATTGAAGTAGCTCTGAAGGACCGAAGCTGCCCTATTTTGGTCGAGATGAATTCAGCCAAATTCAGCCCTCCTTCGGCCAAACCAAGCCTCCCCATCACCCCCACAACCCTCACACAACCTTAATAGAGCTAAAAGGTAAGCCAATTCGGCCCTACCCAGTCGTTGCAGATCGGGGTTAGAGAAAGTGTCAAATTTCACAAACTAAATTCACCTTCTATTTGACTTCAATTGTAGCAATTCTTGATCCTAAAAGAAACCCTAGGAAAGAGATACTTTTCCTGATCTAGAGCTCGGACCGCCGCACCTCTGATAGTAAACTTTCAATGCTTTCTCTCTCTACGAGTAGTTTTCCAGTGAAGCTTTGTTTGAGCTCAATTCAGACCCAAATGTTGTGATTTAAAGCTCATTTGAACCATATGGAAGTGTAGGAATTGATCCATACCTTTAATTGGAGTAATTAACCCTGATTGAATTGCCAATTTGAAGAAATCAAATTCAGTCAGTTTGAAGCGAAGAAATTAGGGTAAAATTTTGGGGAAAATTGGGGATTTTGAAAATTTGAGGGACCTCTTTGCAATTTCCCAATATTGAAGGTCAATTGGCCATGAGAAAGATGTTGAAGGGCCAATTGGTCAATTTTCAGAACATTTGGTGTCGAATTGCCCTTTTTGGAAAGTGGTGGAAAAATTTTAATTTTTGAAAAGTTGGGGACCAAATTGGAAATTTGGAAAAATTGAGCCCCTTACACAATTTTTAGTAAATTGAGGACCCAAAGGGAATTTTGGAAGCTTTGGAACTTAATTTGGGAATAGTTGGCATTAGAGACCTAAACTTAAGGAAAATGAACTTTAGGGACCTTAGTGCAATTAATTAACAATTTTGAGCCTAGTCACTCATACCTGAGAAAATGATGGCTGCTATGCCAAACCTTAATTTATAAGGATGCACAAATCATGTAGGAAGTGGGAGATGAAAATGTTAGCAAGGAAAAGCTAGCGTTGATTTGGAAATAAACTAGAGACGAATACGTCACGACCATCGAGTGGGTATAATTATATCATACCTAGTTGGGATGGTGAATACTTTAGAAATGAAAATCCACTTGTGATTGGGACTTTTAACATCATAGCCAGTTGGGGTGATGAGCAATTTAAGCTAAAAACCACTTACCGGTTGTGAGTGAGATTATCTAACTTCATACCCGGTTGGGATGAATAGTACCATCTTTAACTGATAAAACCTACTTATCAGTCGTAAGTAGAGATAATCATACCTGGTTGGTATGATGAACATCCTTGAGGTAAGAAGAAACCCACTTACCGGTTGTAAGCAGATATATCATCACATCTAGTTGGTGTGATGAAGTTGAAAATATACTTTTTGTCAGAAGTATTCTCCCTTGACTGTGTGCCAATGCTTAAAAGATTTGGGGACCTTTTTGACGGGACCTAGAAAAGCTCAGATAGGCTAGAGGCCTCGATTCTTGAACTCATGAGGCTAAATGCCCAGTTTTGAAAAATCATGTGTAGTGGGCACAAGGTTAGTGGGCACGAACAAGAGCTAGTAAACAAACTTGAGTAAAGGAAAGCCATGAAAATTTCTAATGAAATTATTGAGTGATTTCGCAATGGTACCGAGTGAGTACCGACAATACTCGATGGATTGGTTGTAGTGAATCGGGGCTAGGTCAACATACCGACTTAGACATATAGCTGCAGGCTGGGTTGAGGGTCGAGGCCATTAGTCCATTAGCACCAAAGATAATAGCTATATGTGAAAAGTATTGTTTGTGCATGCACTTGTGGTACAGGACCATCAAGACGCCCAAGAGGGGTGGTGATGGGTCCTAAGGGCTACTAGATGACATGGTGGAGATAAGGTTAATTCGTCATTCCTGTCAGTCGGGAAGCTCGGAGTAGCTTCTTGCGCATGAGACCAGAGTGGGGTTAGGATGAGGTCCCAGTCCTCATACGAACACAGAATGGAATTTGTGTCTCACGATCAGATGTCGAGAACATCCACTCAGATCTAGGGTAGAAGTGGACGGGCTTCTATCTTAGTGGATGGTAAAGATGCTCAGTTCCACAAGTGGGTTCCAATGGACGAGTTCCACCTGCAAATGTGTGTTACCCTTCCTGATGAAGGGCATGTGTTTGTTTGCTAAATGCCCCCTGAGACAAGGGGATGAGCTAAAAGAGCTAAACACACCTAATGGTAATGGAAAAAGGTTTTGAAAACCATAATTTGAGGAAAGATTC
Source organism: Trapa bicornis (assembly GCA_030064425.1). Classification (NCBI taxonomy): domain Eukaryota; kingdom Viridiplantae; phylum Streptophyta; class Magnoliopsida; order Myrtales; family Lythraceae; genus Trapa; species Trapa bicornis. The sequence goes on along the minus strand of CM057761.1, from coordinate 6,268,416 downwards.
TTCTTAAAGGAAATGATAATCTTGGCACTATTTGAATAAAGCTATTTTCTTGAAAACTCACTCCCAAAACCAGCTCACTGAGTTGTAGAATTCACCTCCTCCTTTTTACCCCTTTCATGTAATCGAGAAAGGACCCTTCTTAAAGACCCTCCTAATTTGGAACAGTAAGAAGACATATATGTTTGTTTTAAAATACTCTATTTTGTATAATGCAATTCTAGGAAAGATAGGTAAAAGGACACATTACTCCTGGTGGTTTAGAAAGGGTGAAACCCTTGATGGACCAAAAGGAGTGGCAGGTTGCTCACGATGATCCGACCAAACCGAGTCGGGGCGTGACAACCTGAGTGGTGTCAGAGCTTGTTTCCTCGAATGCATTATTAAGACTATATAACATAGTAACTAAGGTGAATAAATTTTAAAAATTTTAGATGGCTCCCAAGAGATGAACAAAGAGAATAAGAGCACCAGTAACTGACACTGTCCAATAACCCCTCCCTATGGAAACTCCCTGAGAAGCCCAGATGGTTCCACCTGGACTAAGCTTGGAGCATTAGAGACTGTATGAAGAGTTCACACGAGTGTTTGGATGGCCTAACCTCGCCCCTGAGGTGGACACCAACTCTCGAGTTGAGCTTAAGGAAGTACAATCTCATCCATCTCCAGATAATAACCGCCCTCAAGTTGACATCCCTAGATACCTCAAAACTCTTTGTCAACTGGGATGTCAGTGTGAAAAGGTGGTGGGACAATGTCAGAAGCCTGCATACCACCACCCCCACCTGGGAACAATTCTAGGAGAGGTACATAGAGAAATACCTAGCTCCGCATCTGATTAATGAGAAGAAGCAAGATTTCCTCCGACTTTAAGAAGGGCTTAACTCTATCTCGAAGTATGAAACTAAGTTTAATGAGTTAATGCCCTTTCCCTCGGACCTAGTCGGAACTGCGGATATATGCCAATGATTCGTGGACAGTCTCAACATGGACATACGAGACTAGAAGGGAGTGATAAGATGCCCCACAGATCTGGCAGTTGTAATTAGTATGGCCCATGAATGTGAGCATCTAGTGCAAACCCGATGTCGCCGGATGGAGCAAGCTAACTAAAAGAAGGACAAGGGCCAAGGCTGTCATGGAAGACGGAAGGAGTAAAATGGTCCAAAGTGGGAAACGGGGTGGGTTTCGAAAACAGGAAAGACGTGCCACCACCTCAACAGAGAGTAATCCCCACCTTACCACAAGGAAACCCTCACTATCCTAGATGTCGAAGATACCACAATGGAGCCTGCTTATCTTGTTTTTTATGTGGGCAGGTGGAGCACTTTTGTAAAGGAATGCCCCTCTCTTAGGGAGAATAAGCAACGAAACATGCTTGGACCACCTCAAGGGAACCCAAGGACTTTCAGGCAGGATGTCATGATAAGGGTACCAGCTAGGGTATACAACCTCACCTAGGAAAATGCTAGAAAAGACCCTAGTACTGTAGTAGGTACTTCCTAAAACCACCTTAACTAAAATTGAGACAAAATCTGTAATTTGATTTTATTCAATAAAGAAATTAAATTTTTTTCTAAAAACATGCATTTCTTCAATTAGGGTATGTACACTTGTAGGCGAGAAAAGTCTACGCTCTCTTTGACTCGAGAGCAGAGAGATCCTTCATCAAGGAAGATCTAATCCCAGGTCTTCCCCTAGAACTTACCTCCTTAGAACAAAGTCTCAACATCCTCACACCCTTAGGAGTGGGATTGAATAGGGACAAACAGTTAAAGGGATGTGAGATCAAGATTGGAGGAGATAAAATAGAGGCGGATTTGATCCCATTACCTCAAAGGGAGGTAGAAATAATATTGGGAATGGATTGTGGTAAGAAGGTAATAACTTTCCACACTTCCGAAACACTTGGAGTGCATTTCCAAGGAGATGGGAGGAAGGGAGAAGTACAATTAGTGTCCCACATAATGGCTCAAAAGATGATACAGAAGGGTTGTAAATCTTTCCTTACAATGATCATCAATGGGAAGTTAGAGGAGAAGGGACTAGAAGGCATCCCGGTCGTTGAACACTACCCTAACATATTTTCGAAGGAATTACTCGGATTACCCCCAAGCCGACAACTAGAATTTACAATATAGGTAATCCTCGGAACACATCCCATTTTCCAGGCCCCTTATCACATGGCTCCAGTGGAGTTAAAGTAGTTAAAGGAGCAGTTGGACGAACTATTGGAGAAGGGTTTCATACACCCAAGTCAATCTCCATGGGGTGCAACAGTCCTATTCGTAAAGAAAAAGGATGAGAGTATGAGGCTATGTATAGATTATCGGAAATTGAATCAGGTCACCATAAAGAATAAGTATCCACTTTCATGAATCGATGACCTATTTGACCAACTAAAAGGAGCAACCTACTTCTCCAAGATAGACCTTCAGTCAGGATACCACCAACTCAAGATTTGAGAAGAAGATATCCCTAAGACCGCCTTTCGGTCTCGATACAGACACTATGAGTTTAGGGTGATGCTTTTTGGCTTGACGAATGCCCCTACAACCTTCATGGATTTGATGAACCGAGTGTTCCAGCCACACTTGGACAAGTTTATGATTATGTTTATAGATGACATACTTATATTCTCACGAACTAGACTGGAGCACGAAGAACATTTGACTATCACCTTGGAGATACAACAAAATAATTGCTTATATGCAAAATTCTCCAAGTGTGAGTTGTAGTTACGGGAGGTAGGGTTCTTATGACACATAGTGTCCAAATATGAAGTCAAGGTGGATTCGACAAAGGTGGAGGCCATATATGATTGGAAGGCACCCAAGAATCCCTCTAAGATACACAATTTCTTGGGTTTGGCAAGATACTACAAACGGTTTGTACAGGATTTCTCTAAGATAGTTGCCCCTTTGACCCACCTCACAAGGAAAGGAGTGGAGTATAAGTGGGAGGAAAGCTGTGAGAAATCATTCCAGGAGTTAAAGGCCCGTTTAACAATGGCACTCGTACTCTCTCTTCTTGACCTCTCTTTGCTTGACCTAAGTGCAAGGGAGTATACCATCTATAGTGACGCGTCTGGACAAGGACTTGGATATGTATTAATGCAATAAGGAAAGGTTATTGCCTATGCCTCATGACAACTTAAAGTACATGAGAGGAACTACCCTACCCACATGTAAACCTCGTCCTTTGATAATGAGAAAACTGGGGAAAGAACCAGTCAGTTTTGAATTTTAAAACCGAATCGGTCTACAAGCTCGATTATTAGCAAACAGGAAAATTGAGAATTTACAACTCCCGTGTGACTCAAAATGGTTCATAAATCTTAGAAAAGAACCTTAGGACGAATTGGGGAAGAAAAACTGGACGGGTTCAACTGAACCGAGTCTGAATCGGATAGAATCGGTTTATGAACTGAGTCGACACATGAACCAGAATTGAAAGAGAAAGGGTAAACTGGGAAATTTATGGATCTGAAGTGACCCAAAGAGTCCCAAAAGTCATGAAAATGGACTTGAGAAGGAATTGGAGAGAAAAACCAAACAGGTTCAGGTGAACCGGATTGAACTGGTTTGGACAACTATTGAACCAGATACTAAATTATTTTTCTAGGTGCCTTAAAGAATTCAAATTTGAGATTTAAGGCTATCATTGGATAGAAAATAAATATAAATGAATTTAGAAATTTTTAGATTTGAAAAATTCAGTCAAATTAGCAGTGAACGGGCCGATTTAAGCTTTGAATTTGGTCAAATTGGCGGTGATCCGATTCGGAACAGTGTCATCTTCTTCCTTCAGATGACAACACTGTTCACTCACCGAAAAATTGAAGCATCGCCAACGAAGAAGAAATGTCTCTATTCAATACATTTTCGACCATTAATGCCTGTCTTAAAGATGCCAAACGGACGGCTGACAAGTCCCCGAGCTCTCTATATAAAGAGCCCCTCACCATTCATTCTCTCCACACCTAAAAAGCTCACTCTCTCTCTCAGCTGCTTAGTTTTTTGGTGAAGCTCAAACCAGAGCTCCAATATAGGGTCATTTCTAAGCCAAAGGAGGCGAGGTCAAGTTCTCTTGAACCGGGGAGAAGTCAGCTACATGATGGTGACATCCATTCATTCTGAGAGTCGCCGGAGAAGCGTTGGCATGATCGAATAGTGAAGCAGCTCCAATAGACCGAAGCTGCTCTATTTCAGCCAAGTTGAAATTGACCAATTTGAGCCCTCCTCAAGCCAAACCAAGCCCTTCCAACAATTCCTCAGCCCTCCCACAGCCGATTTAGGACGGAAAGTTAAGCCAATTCGACTCCCCTCGGTAATTTTCGATCGGTGTTAGAGAGAGAGTTAGCCGAATTTCAATGACAGAATTCTAATCCAATTTGACATCAATTGATGTCATTCTTGATCCTAGGAAGAACCTTAGGAGAACTATCTGCCCAGATAGAAAGCTCAGACCGTCGCGCTCTCACCGGTGAGTAATCGAAGCTTTCTCTCTCTATAGTCCATTTTCCATTGAAGCTCTATTTGAGCTCATTTTGACGTTAAAACTTGCGATTCAAATTGCTAGAGAATCGTATGAACATGTAGAAACTCAATTTCAACTTCAATTTCAACTTCAATTTCAAAATTGGAGTGTTTGATTGGTCAATTTGATAAAATCAAATTTGACCGTGTTATGAAGTTGGAATTGGGGAAAATTTGGGGATTTTCAAAATTCAAAGGACGAAAATGCAATTTCCTAAAATTGAGGGTCAATTGTGCATGATAAAAATGTTAGTGGGCCAATTGAGGAATTTTAGAATTTTTTGGGTAAAATTTACCATTTTTGTAAAGGAAGGCCAAAATGGTAATTTTGGAAAAGTTGGGGGACTAAATTGGAAATTTGGGAAATTAAACCCCTTTTTGTGAAATTAAATAAATTGAGGCCCCATGGGGAATTTTAAAAGTTTTAGGACTCAATTTGAGGAAAAACCAGCATTAGGGACTCAAAGTTAAAGAAAAATAACTTTAGGGACATAATTGCAAATAAATAAAAGTTTGGTTTTCTCATTCATTTGGAATGAACGAAGGCTATTAGGCCGAGAGATAATGAACTGATATGTTCATATCGTGTAGGAACATGAAGTACCGAGAATGCCAGTCTAGTGGAAATTCACTGCATTAACACGTGAGTGAGATTTTATATCATACCCAGTTGGGGATGATAAGTACCTCGAAATGAAAATCCACTACTATGTGGTATTTTAAACATCACAACTTAGAGTAGTGATGTGAAAATAATGCGGAAAAACTACTTACTGATTGTAAGTAGATCATACCCGATTGGTATGATGAAACTTCCTCGAAGGAAGTTGAAAACCCGTTCATCGGTTATGAGCGGAGATGTTCGTATACCCGGTCGGTATAATTGACAGTTGAAAATATATTTTTATCAGAAGTGCTCTCCCCTAACTGTGTGTCAATGCTTAAATGATTTGGAAGACCTTCTTGATTGAAGCTCGAATAGCTCTTATAGGTCAGGGGCCTCGATTTTGGAACTTGGGGGCTATTATGCCCGATTTTGAAAATATCGAACAAGTGGGCCATAGGCCAGTTGGCACGATCAGGAGCTCATAAAAAAACATGATATATGTGCCATAAAACTTTAATAAATGAATTGTTTGGATATGGTACCAAAACAGGACCAACATATTCTATCAACTAGTGGCAGTGCTACATGACCGGTCTCCGGACCAGTCAAGACAAACAAATGCGTGTTGAGTTGAAGGTTAGGGCCGTTAGAATAATGGCACTACGGATTACATGGCATGATAAGAAAATACTATTTGTGCATGCACTATGATTATAGGATCATCAAGACACCCATGAGAGGTAGTGATGCGTCCTAAGGGCTCTGGACGACCTGGTGAGTATAAGGGCAGTTCGTCGTACCAGGTGACCGTGCGAAATTTGGAGTAGCACCAAGCGCATGAGACCGAGGTGGGGACAAGATGAGGTCTCTGTCCTCATACGGACATGGAGAATTGATTTCGGGATTGAGGGCAGAATGTCACGTACATCCACTCATTCTTAGGATCGAAGTGGATGTACTTCTATCTAGGTGGCCGGTAAAGTCTCTCTAGTTCAGTGGATATGCTAGCCTGCGAATGTGTGTTTGACCTTTATGATGAAGGATGTGTGTTGGTTGATGACACACCCGAGATTTTAAAATAAAAGGATTTTTGAAAGAAAGGAGTCTGGCACACTCCAATACAATTCTTTTCCTCAAACTAAATTTTTGAAAACCCATTCACTAAGTAGTTGTACTCAGCCCTCCCTTAGATCCCTTTTAGGAAATTTCGGAAAGCCTACCCTTAAAGACCATTAACCGAGATGCCTGCAAGATAGGTATGATAAATTTAAAATATTATACAGTTTTGATTTATGTTATTCCGGGAAAAGGTGTAGGTTTAAAGGACGCCTTACTCTTTACGATTTATAACAAAGGGGAAACCCTTTAATAAACCGAGTGGCAAGTTGATCACGGAGATCCGACTAAACTAGGTCGGGGCATGACACCATAACTTAGAGTTAGCTACAATAGTGTTCGCCCTCAAGATTTGGTGACATTACCTATACAGGGTTAAGTGTAGGATATATACCGATCACAAGAGTCTTAAGCAATTCCTAACTCAAGAGGAGTTAAACCGCCGCCAGAGAAGATGGCTGGAGTTGGTAAAGGACTATGACCTTGTGATAGAATATCAACCCGGGAAGGCCAATGTGGTGGTAGACACTCTAAGTCGCAAGTATCAAACCAAGGCGACGCAGATAAAGACAAGCTACTTACCCTTATTGCAACAGTTGGGAAGAATTGAAGTGGACCTTAAAGTAGACAAGAGAGAAAATGCCTATTGGCTGACGTAGTGGTAAGACCCATCCTAATGGAGCAAATAAAGGTCCAACAAAAAGGGATAAGGAACTCTAGCCCTATTTGGACCTGATCAACGATGGGACGAACCCATACTACAACCTTCGAGGCGATGGAGTGCTAACCTATAAGGGTAGAGTGTGTGTGCCTCATGATAAGGAATTGAAGAGATTAATCTTGGAAGAGGCACATGACTCTATCTATGCAATGCATCTGGGAAGTACCAAGATGTACCACACCCTCAAACAAGGTTATTAGTGGAGAGGGATGAAGAGGGATATTGCGGAATATGTAGCCCGATGCTTCTCTTGTCAGCAAATTAAACTTGAGCACTAGAAACCTTCAGGACCGCTACAACCCTTACCAATCCCCGAATGGCAATGGGAACACATCACTATGGACTTTTTCGCGGGACTACTTGTGACTAGAAAAGGACGAGATGCAATTTGGGTCATTGTGGATAGATTGAACAAGTCCACCCATTTCTTATCAAGGTTCTGACCTAGCTTGTAAAGTGTCTTGGGAACCAAGCTCCACATGAGTACGACATTTCATCCTCAAATCGATAGATAGTCCGAGCCGATGATCCAAACCTTGGAGAACATGCTATGGGCATGCGTACTCACCATGAATAATGGTTGGGAGGAATACTTGTGCCTGATGGAGTTTGCCTATAATAATAGTTATTAGGCTAATATTCAAATGGCTCCTTATGAAGCCCTTTATGGATGACCATGCCGTACCTACTTATTTTGGGAAGAGGTGGGATAAAGGAAGCTAGAAAGGGTCAAACTAATAGAGGATGACACATAAAATATTAAAATCATAAGGAGTCAGCTTAAGGCCTCTCAAGACAAGCAGAAGAGCTATGCGGACCATTAGAGAAGGGCCTTAGAATTTGAAGTGGGAGACCAAGTCTTTCTCAAGGTATCCCCATGGAGGGGAATACTTAGGTTTCAGCAACGGGGGAAGCTGAAACCTAGGTACATTGATCCCTACACCATAGTCCAAAGGATAGATCTAGTGGCCTATAAATTAGAACTGCCTCCAGACTTACAAAGAATACATGATATATTTCATATCTCGGTACTTCGGAGGTATCAGCCTAATCCTAGTCATGTGTTAGACAGACCTCCCCTGGACTAGAAGAGAACCTGACCTATCAGGTAGAACTGGTCCAAATCATCGACCAAAGAGAAAAAAACTTAAGGAACTAGAAGATTCCCAAGGTCAAAGTTCTTTGGCAGAACGAACCAGTGAAAGAAGAGACATGGGAAATTGAGAGTGTGATGAGGGATGGGTGTCCTCATTTGTTCAAGATGTAAATAGTTTTGGGGATAAAACCCCTAAAAGGAGGAGAGAGTTGTAAACCCTATCCCTTTATAGTTAAGAAAAATGGGAAAAGAACTAGTTGTTTCAAAAGAGAAAATCGAGCCGGTTCACGAACTGTAACCGATAAATAAAGGGCAAAATGGGAAAATTGACAAATCTCAAGTGACTCAAAGAGTTATAAAAATCATGGAAAAGAACCTTAGGACAAATGAGAAGAGAAAACAAGACCGGTTCATGGTGAACCGAACCTGAACTGGGTTGAACCGGATTAAACCGGTTTGAACCATACTTGAACCAATTTCTAAATTCATGTTTCTTTGTGGCTTAAAATAATCAAATTGGGGAAGTGAGGCCACCATTAAATAGAAAATGAATTTATATTAATTTAGAAATATTTAATTTTGAGAAAATCGATCGAATTGGGCATGAACAAGCTGCTTTACGCATTGAACCCGGTCGGATTGGTCCAGTCTGGTTTGAAATAGTGTCATCTTCTTCCTCATGATGATAGCACTATTCATTAATGCAGAAAATAGACAACGCCGACGAAGCTGAAATTGCTTCATTAAGGATGTTTCAAGGCGAGGATAAGCTCGACCAAAATGGAAAGTGGTCGGGTAGAGGGTTCTTAAGCTCCCTATATAATGAGCTCTTCTCTATTCATCCTCAACACACCTCAAATCTCCAATCTCTCTCAACTGCTCCATTTTTTGGTGAAGCTCAAATCATAGCTCTTACTTGGGCAGTTTTATTAGCCTTAGAAGGCAAGGTTGGGTTCTATAAACTCTAGGGGAAGTTAGCTACCTGATAGCATCTCCCTTTTGACCTGAGGACTACTGAAGAAGCATCGGCGGAATCAAATAGTGAAGTAGCTCCGACGGACCGAAGCTACCCTATTTTGGCTTAGTTGAATTCAGTCAAATTCAGCCCTCCTCCAGCCAAACCAAGCCTCCCCAACACCCCCACAGCCCTCACATGACCTTAACAGAGCTGGAAGGTAAGCCAATTCGTCCCTCCTCAGTCGTTGCAGATCGGGGTTAGAGAGAGAAAGTGTCAAATTTCACTGACTAAATTCACATTTGATTTAACTTTAGTTGTTGTGATTCTTGACCCTATAAAGAACCTCAAGACAAGAGCTACCTTCCCGAATTGAGAGCTTGGACCGCAGCACCTCCGACGGTAAGCTTTCTCTCTCTACAAGCAGTTTTCCGGTGAAGCTCCATTTGAGCTCAATTCAAATCCAAATGTTGATGTTCAAAGCTCAATTGAATTGTATGGAAGTGTAGGAACTGATCCATACCTTCAATTGGAGTAATTAACCTCGATTGAATGGCCAATTTAAAGAAATTCAGTCAGTTTGAAGAGGAGAAATTAGGGGAAATTTTTGGGAAAAATTGGGGATTTTGAAAAATTCAAGGACCTCTTTGCAATATTCCATAATTGAAGGCCAATTGGCCATGAGAAAAATGTTGAGGGACCAATTGGTCAATTTTTAGAACATTTGGGGTCGAATTGCCCTTTTTGGAAAGTAGGGGTAAATTTTTAATTTTTGAAAAGTTGGGGACCAAATTGGAAATTTTGAAAACTTTAGCCCCTTACACTATTTTGAGTAAATTGAGGACCCAAAGGGAATTTTGGAAGCCTTGGGACTCAATTTGGGGAAAAGTTGGCATTGGGGACCTAAAGTAAAGGAAAGTGAACTTTAGGAAACTAAGTGCAATTAATTAACAATTTTGAGCCTAGTCGCTCATACATGAGAAAACTATGGCCGTTATGCCAAACCTTAATTTATAAGAATGCCCAAATCATTTTAATAACGTGAGAGACCAGAATGCTAGCAAGGAAAAACTAGCATGGAGTCAAAAACAGACTAGAGATGAAAATGTCACAATCATCCAGTGAGTGGGCATATTTAAATCATACCTGGTTGGGATGGTGAGTACTTTAGAAATGAAATGCCACTTGTGAGTGAGACTTTTAACATCATACCCGATTGGGGTGATGAGCGATTTAAGCTAAAAACCACTTACCGATTATGAGTGGTATTATCTAACTTCATACTAGTTGAGATGAAGAGTATCATCATTAACTAGTAAAACCTACTTACCGGTTGTAAATAGAGGTAATCATACACGATTGGTATGATGAACTTCCTTGAGATAAGGAGAAACCCACTTATCGGTTGTAAACGAAGATATCATGACACCCGGTTGGTGTGATGAAGTTGAAAATACACTTTTTGTTAGAAATGTTCTCCCATGACTGTGTGCCAATGCTTAAACTATTTGGGAGACCTTCTTGACAGGAACTAGAACAGCTCAGATAGGCCAGAGGACTCGGCTTTTGAACTCATGAGGCCAAATGCCTGGTTTTGGAAAATCACGTGCAGTGGGCTCAAGGCCAGTGGGCACGAGCATGAGCTCATAAACAAACTTGAGTAAAGGAAATCCATGAAAATGTCAAATGAAATTGTTGTGTGATTTCGCCATGGTACCGAGTTAGGACCGACAATACTCGATGGACTAGCGACAGTGCGTTAGGACTAGGTCGATGGACCGGCCTAGACAAACAACTGCAAATCGTGTTGAGGGTTGGGGTCATTGGCACTAAAGATAATGGCTATATGTGAAAACTGTTGTTTGTGTATGCACTTGTGGTACAGGACAATCAAGATGCCCAATATGGGCAGTGATGGGTCCTAAGGGCTACTAGATGACATGGTGGAGATAATGGCAGTTAGTTGTGCCAGTCAGTTAGAAAGCTTGAAGTATCTTCTTCCGCATGAGACCAAGGTGGGGTCGGGATGATGTCTCTATCCTCATACGGGCATGGAGTGGCATTCAGGTCTAAGGGTTGGATGTCAAGAACATCCACTCAGACCCATGGTAGAAGTTGACGTGCTTCTATCTTGGTGGACGGTAAAGACGCTCCAATCCACAATTGGGTGCAGTGGACGGGTTCCACCTATGAGTGTGTGTTACCCTTCCTGATGAAGGGAGTGTGTTTGTTTGCTAAACTTCTCCCGAGGCAAGGGGATAAGCTAAACACACCTAAAGGTAATGGAAAAAGGTTTTGAAAACTAGAATTTTAGGAAAGATCCTTCTTAAAGGAAATGATAATCTTGGCACTGTTTGAATAAAGTAGTTTTCTTGAAAACTCACTCCCAACACCCGCTCACTGGGTTGTAGAACTCACCCCTCTCTTTTACCCCTTTCAAGTAACCAAGGAAAGACCCTCCTAATTTGGAATAGTAAGAAGACAGGTATGTCTATTTTAAAATACTCAGTTTTATATAATTCTATTCTAGGAAATACAGGTAAAAGGATGCCTTACTCCTCGTGGTTTAGAAAGGGTGAAACCCTTGATGAACCAAAAGGAGTGGTGGGTTGCTCACGGGGATCCGACCAAACCTGGTCAGGGAATGACAAGAATGAATGTCAATCCATGTAATTCTAAGAAATAACGTGATCCATCTTGAGGCAATTTTAAAGATGATTAGAAACCCAACACTTTATAGCATATGGTATATGCTTGTGTTTTTCCTTGAATAAGGAAATAGGGCTTGAAGGCCCTATGATGTGTTGTGCTTTCTGATAGAAGGATTGGCCAGTTAGAAAGTCAATCCTTAAATTTGTATGATTCCTTGCATAACATCATTTGGATAACACTTGCATCAAGTATGGTGATAAGGGGGAGAAAGTTTGTTCTAATCAAGGGATGGTGATAAGTTGGAGATAGTAACTATAACAAGGGAAAGTGATAAGGGGAGAAATGTGTTATTTATGGGGGTGGTGATAAGGGTAACACTTGTAATTTTGGAATGCATTGCATCATTATGATTGATTTAAATAAGTCTCGTAAGTGTCACTCCTCTACTCAGGAATTCAATTTAATTTTAACATCATTGATTTAATACTTGATGAACATTTGTGAAAGGAATGCAAGAGGAAGAAGAAATGTAGAAATGTAAGAGGTATTTAATATTTGAAGTGCATTACTCAATTGATTGAATGAGTGTACATTTATATTAGTTTTTGTATGATAAAGACAATTTATAATAAAACAAATATATAATAGAATATTGTACAATATATAGGTGGCCAAGTGTAGGTGGATAGAAATCAAGTGGTGTCACTTTGTAGGAGAAGAAGATAGTTGCTAGTGGGGACCATCCAACATACATGTATGCAAACTTGATTTAATAGGTTCAATACTCTCACGCAAGCTCAATGGGAGGGCACAAAGATTGAGCTTGTACCATAAAAGGTCAAAGCGTTTAGATGATTATCCCTTGGTGAGAAAGTCAGCAATCTGATCATCAATGCCAATAAAATGAACAATGAGCATGCGACAACTAACATACTCTCGAAAAAAGTGAAAATTAATCTCGATATGCTTGGTACAAGCATGAAAAACTAGATTGGCCATGAGATGTATGGTTGAGAGATTATCACACCAGTGATTGGGAGACCCGGTTCCTGGAGAAGAGATTGGATCCAAATTAGCTCAGCAGTTGCATTGGCAAGACTCTTATATTTGGCCTCAGTATTTGAGCGAGTAACAGTGCGTTGTTTCTTAGAACTCCAAGATATGAGATTACAACCCAAAAAGATAGTGAATCTACTAACCGAATGATGATAATCGGGCTTACCAACCCAGTCAGCGTATGAGAAATAGTAGAGACAAGCAGGCGAGTCACACCATAGAAAAAGTTCATAATGAAGAGTGCCTTGGTGTTAGTAGAGAATACACTAGACAACCGTCCAATGAACCGATATGGGTTGAGGCATGAATTGGCAGACCTAGTTAAAGGCATAAGTGAGATCTGGATGAGTAAGAGTATGATATTGAAGGGAGCCAACCAATTTGCAATACGGGGTTGGATCAGAGAGACGAGTGCCATCAATGAGAGAGAATCGAGTTTCAGCAACGACGAGGGTGGAAATGGGACAATAATGATCCATAGCAAACTTGTAGAGAAGATCATAGATATATATCTGTTGGGTGAGATAAAGACCATTGGTATGCCAATGAACCTCAATGACAAGAAAATTATGAATAAACACCAAATCTTTGATGGAGAACTCACGGTGAAGGGCCAAGTGAATAAAGGCAACAAGGGCAGTAGGGTAGTCGATGAGGATAATATCATCAATATAAACCAATAAAAACACAATAAAATATTTGACACGATAGAGAAAAAGAGAGATGATTCCTGAATTCTATCCTTGTGGTAATTAACTCCTAGAAAAGTACCAATATTTATGAACTCATTAACTTTTTCAAAATTCACAAAATTTCCTTTTTGGTCTTCGAAATTCCAAATTTTGGCTAAATTGAGGTAAGTCTCCATTTTTTTACCGAAATTACCAATTGCCCCTTATTTCCTAAAAATTGCCATTTGGTCCCCAAGTTTTTTAAAATCACCAATTGGACCCCAATTTCCTCAAATTTACCAATTAACCCTCAATTTTCATAAAATTACACAAAAGCCCTTCAACCATTGAAAATTCCCATATCTGCTCAATTTCTCCCCCAAATCACCTCATTTTGTCCTGAAATCCCAATTCGCCAAATTGACTTCGCGAACCCAATTAATTGCTCCCTAGCATGAAATGAACAATTTTCCCCACATTACTATGATCAAACCATGCTTTGAATCACCATTTTTTACCCCAAAACAACCTCAAACAGAGCTTTGTCGAAAAATTGGACTTAGAGAGAGAAAGCTTTAAAAGCTTACCGGCGGGAGTGTGGTGGTTGGAGCTTTGGAATTAGGAAGTTTCCTCTCGTTGGGAAGGTCCTTCGAGGATCAAGAGCTAACCCAATTCACATCCTGGGCTATGGGAATTTGGTTAGTGAAATCGGGCACTTTCTCTCTCTAGGACTAAGCTGCTCTAACAAGTACAGGCTGAGTTTACTTACGTCGAAGATTCATGTGAGTCGGTGATCGGCCGAGAGGACTTCTGGTGTAAACCACGTCCTCTCGGACCAAGGAAACCGGACAAGAGAACCATAAATTTCCGAGAGAAAAACCAAGAGTCTAAATGATCAAGGAAGATGTAAAAAGGGGGTCACAATGGGAATTTGGAAAATCCCATGTGGCCAATAAATCACAAAAAAATCATGGAGGAGAACCATGAAGTGGATTAGATGTGAAAACCAAATCGGTTCAGGGTGAACCACACCTGAACCGGATTGAAACGTGTTGAACTAGTTTAAATATTCATTTTTATAGGTGGATTAAAAATATCAAATTGGAAAATTGAAGTCACTAAAAAAATGAATTTAGAAAATTTTAATTTTTGGAAAACCGGTCGAATCGGTCCTAAACTGACTAATTTACGATTTCGGGTCACTAGACCCGATCGGATCGTACTGGTCGGTTAACGGACTGCTGCCAGGTCAACTCCTAGTCAATAGGCGCAACCAATTAGTACGCAACATGTGGCAAAGCGTGCCCAGTCAACCGACTAATCAACACCTAGAAGCTTTGCCAATAAAAATGTAACACATGTCCTTGGTCAATGATTAGAGTAGGAAAATCCACATCATCGACGACTGACCAATAGGAGAGTGACACGTGTCTTGATCAACGGTCACTGTCAGAAAGGTTATGTTAGCAAAGACTGGTTAATGAGAAGTTGGCATGTGGTAGTGGTACTGTGTATCAGGAGGGAAATCTTACACATTTAAATCAGCCAATTAGAGGATGCCACATGTCATGGTCAACACAATTTGGTCAGCAGCCACGTAGGAGGGAGCAGCCAGTGGGAGGCTGCCACATGTCCGGTCAGTGAGTCAAAGGCTGACAAGGCTGACGAGTAGGAAGCCACATTAGCAAAACTAGCAAATCACTGCGTGCCATGTGGCAAATCTGCACGTGTGAAGTTATGTCATCTTTAACCTTGGACTAATGGCAACCCGCGATCACCAGAAGGAGACCAGAACTTACGTGTCCAGAAAATCGGCCACCACCTACAGAATAAGGTGAGTGAGATGCCAAAACTGACATCGATCGGTAGCCTTGTTAGTTGCCGAGCTCCCTATATAAAGAGCACTCTCCCACTTCGCCTCCCCATTGCTCACGCGCCCCCTAAAGACAAACAGTCCTCTTTCCGACGAAGTGCAAACCTAAGCTGCAACAACAGGCCTTCACTCAACAAAAGGAGCTCCGGTTGGTAGCAACAGAATCGGGGAGAAGTCCTTCGACTAGCCGCACCCTTAGCCTAACCTAAGAACTCTTTGAGGAGCGTCAGAGTGATAACACAATGAAGCTACTCTGACAACTCGAAATGGTGAAGCTTTGACCAGCCTAATTCGAGACATCTCGAACCTCCTGCAGTTGAAATTGACCTCGCACGACTCCTTTGAGACACCTCCTAATCCCTTCCAGTCTCTAGGTAAGCCAATTCCATCTCTCTACATTAGAATAGTAGAGTTGCAAAGCTCCTCACCTAAAAAACTTCTCTGTTCTAATTCTCCTCGTCAAATGGCCAATTATGGCGGGAATCGATTATGGTATAAGACCCTCAACGAGTACTAGCTGCCCATATCCACAGCCTTGGCCACCACCGTCCCACCAGTAAGAACATCGAGCTCTCTCTTTAACTCCAAATTTTGGAAATGCTCTGTTTGAGCTTATTTTGGGTTCAAAAATCATAATTCAAAGTGTCAAATGATCATGAGAAGGTAGAGAAACCGATTAGAAGCATGCTAGGAGGAAATTGGCAATGTATTTGCTGTCAATTTCACGAAATTTAATGTCGGGGCAAAGAGGGGATGATTTGGAAAGAAATTGGGGAAATTTGAGGATTTTGAGAAATTGAAGGACCTAGTGTAAATTTTAGAAAATTTGAGGGCTAATAAGCAATTTCAAAGAAATTGGGGGCCAATTGACCGTTTTGAAAAAAATTAGGGCCATTCGATATTTTTGGAACAATTGAGGCAATTAGATAATTTTGGAAAATTGGGGCCAAATGGAGATTTTTAGAAAATTTAGACCGGATTTCAATTTTTGAATAATTGAAGACTCGGGTCATGTAGGACGGGCTGTACAAGGACCTGCACCAAGGAGCACACCACGAATCGGAACCTAGTCAGACGAACGCGTCGCGACTACTAGGTGAGTGGGAAATTTCCAGCATCGGTCCCGATTGGGACAATGGTCATGCTCTACTATTTAAAAAACCGTTTTCTCGGACTTAGTCTCCACTTATTGGGTGACTCTACTTAAACGATTTTGGAGTTATTTTTGGGGGTGGGCTAGATGATGCAAATGGGCCCAAGGCCGATGGGCACGTGTACAAGCCATTGAGAATTAGTGAGTAATGAGCCCATTAAAACTTTCATAATGGATAATTGCATGTTACACCTATTGAGACAAGGTCGGGTTGTTGGGCTCTTGGGGCCAAATAGCTACTAAGCCGAAGCTGGATCATCGAACCTGTTAGGCTGGTGAGCAAGGGGCCAAAGTCATGCCAACAGACTCGTGGGTCAGGTAGGCCAAAGATAATGGTCATAATTGATAAGATTTTTTATTGTGCATGCACAAGATGCAAAACCATCAAGTTGCCTAGTATGGGGTAGTGGTGGTTCTGAGGGTTATTGGACGACCTAGGGAGCATAAGGGTGGTTCGTCGTGTTGTATATCAAGAACCTCTAGGAGCTTTATGTGCACTTAGACCGAGGTTGGAGGGGGAATAGGTCTTGTCCCACATTATGGACACGAAGTATGGCTAGGGTTTGAGGGTCGAGCAATTGATGTCCACTTAGACTTAAGGTAGAGGTCACCTGCCTCTATTAAGGTGAATGATAAAGGCGCTCTGGTCCACAAGTGGAGCAGTTGAGGACTGTTTTGATATTTTCTGATCCCTTTTTATGACAAAAGGGCGGTTGATGGATGAAACCTTCATGGATCATGGATAAAAAAAGTAAAAGATATATATATATATATATATGACTAATCCATCGTTGTAGAAATTTTCCCCTTGTTGAGTCATATACTTACTCCCTTCCTTTCACCCATTTAAGGGAAAAAAGGTCTAGTCAGGTAGAACTGAAGTTTGAGTGAAGGCTCGAACCCTCAAGGTAAGCCCTATACTATAAATCACAAAATTTTAGATTGTTATGGAAAACATGTTCCGAAATGCCTTTACCTTCCTTGAACCATCAAGGTAGGACTACTACGATGGTTCGTGGAAGGGTGGCTTGTTGATCACAGGTTCCTGACCATTCCAGGTCAGGGTGTGACACGTGGGAGGGTTGATTTGGCTGTAGAAGGCCTGGGGTGACAGGAATTTGGCTCGATCGAGGCATGCTACTTTGGGTCCTTTGGAACAACGTCACTGTTTGGGTCTTCCGGCATTCCTCATGTCAGATGGAGGATGTAGATGGGTAGAGGACTTCCTCCCAATTCTAGAAACACCAAATGCATCTTTAGAGGTGGAGGAAAGTGTTGATGTAGGAGCTTTGGTGTACCTCTCACCAGAAAATGGAGTACTCCTTCTTCGCTCACAGGTGGGATGAGGAAGGTGAGAGGAGAGGTGCTCTTTATATAGGGAGCTCAAATATTAACTAGTAAACCGTTTGCCCAAGACTCGGCCCTTAACTTGGTCATCGGCGGTCATAACAAAGCATTCTTTGGTCGTTGGAGACCAAAGAGCTCGCCTCTTCCTCCTCTCTGCTAGCTTCGAGAAATTGATTGTCATGCCTCGACACGGATTGGTTGGATCACCATGAGCAACCTACCACTCTCCCGATTTATTAAGGGTTTTCCTCTTCTCTAAACTATGAGGAGTAAGGCAACATTTTCACCTGTATCTTTCCATGAATAACATTAATCAAAACTGAATACATTTAACTTTACATACTTGTCTTGCAGGTTTAGCTACAGGAAAGTCTTTAAGTGGGTTTTCCCATGGTTACTTGAAAAGGAGTAAAGGGAGGAGGTGAGTTTGACAACTTGGTGAATGGGTGTTGAGAGAGAGTTTTCATAATTAAAACATCTTTAATAGGAGTGTGTCAAACTCCTTATTTACTTTAAAAATATTCATTCCTCAAATTCCTACTTTCTCAAACCATTTTCCTCATTTCCACATCAGGTGTGTTTAACAATCAACACACACCCTTCATTAGGAAGGGAATCACACATTCGCAAGGCAACCCATTCACTGCACCCACTTGTAGGATTGGAGCGAATTTACCGGCCACCTAGATAGAAGCTCGTCCACTTCTACCCTATGTATGAGTGGATGTTCGCGACATCCGACCCTTAAACCCGAAATCAACACCATGTTTGTATGAGGATAGAGACCTCATCTCAACCCCACCATGATCTCATTCGCATGAAGCTTTGAACCACGTCATTTGGGTCAAAATTGAGCTCGAACGGAGCTTCGCTAAAAAATAGAGCATATAGAGAGAAAGCTTCGAAAGCTTACCATTGGAGGTGCGGTGGTCCGTTCTCTCTATCGAGGAATATAGCTCTCTTCCTGAGGTATGTTCTAGGATCAAGAATTCCTACAATTGACCTCAAATTGAGGAATAATTTTGTCTGTGAATTTCTGTAATTTCTCTCTCTAAGTCTGACCTACAACGATTGAGGTGGGCCGAATTGGCTTACCTTTCAGCTTAGTTGAGGTCATCTAAGAGCTATGGAGATGTAGGGTGGGCTTGGTTTGGCCGGAGGAGGGCTGAATTCGGCCAATTTGAGCTCGGCTGAAATAGGGCAGCTTCGGTCCACCGGAGCTGGTTCACTATTTGATTACGTCGGTGCTTCTCTAGCGGTCCTCGGATTGAATGGAGACTATCGTCGGGTACCTAACTTCTCTTAGAATCTAAGGAACCCAAACTTGTCTTCTAAGGTTGAGAAAACAACCCAAGTTAGAGCTCTGGTTCGAGATTCACCAAAAAGTAGAGCAGTCGAGAGAGATTGTAGTTTTTCAGGTATGGGGTGGATGAATGGGGAGGATCTCATTAATTAGGGAGCACGGAGACTCTCTAACTGTCCTTTAGGCACTTTTATGATGCCCATTCATTGTCTGAAATGCCTTGAATGGAGACGATTCAGCTTCATCGGCGCTGTCCATCTTCTAGCGAGTGAATAGTGTTATCATCTGGAGGAAGAAGACGACACTGTTCCAAACCGAACCGGACTAGTCCGAACCGGGTTCAATTCTTAAACTGGCTGGTTCAGGCCTAATTCGACTGAGTTTTTCAAAATTAAAATTTTCTAAATTTATCGAAATTCATTCTCTATCCAATGGTAGCTTCAATTCCCCAAATTGAATATTTTAAGCTACCTAGAAAAATGAATTTACCAACCAGTTCAATGATGGTTCAAATCAGTCCAAATCGGTTCAATCCATTTCAAATCCGGTTCACCTAAACCGGTTTGGTTTTCTTTTCCAATTCATCCCAAAGTCCTTTTTCATGACTTTTACGACTTTCTAGGTCACTCGAGATTTGTAAATTTACCAATTTACCCTTTCTCTAATCGTGGGGGTTTATGAACCGACTCGGTTTTCTTCTTTGGATTGACTGGTTCTTTCCCTGGTTTTCTTATCTTTAAGGGATGGGGTTTACAAGTCTCCCCTCCTTTAATGAGTTTTATCCCCAAAACTTAATTAGCATCCTTTGCATTAGGAATAATTTCCTTTGGTGTCAACTTGGGGTTTGCTTAACATGCTAATTATTCGGTTGTTCTTTGCCCCTTTATATCATTCACTTAAGGAATTTCTTTTCCTTTCCATTGTTTACTCACTCCACGAAGTTTATCATAATTAGGCATGTCTTACCCACTATTCTAATGCACAGCCTTAAGTTCACTTTCTCCTCTACTTAGGGCAAGATTCTTCCTCTTGAGGGTTCTTGCTAAGGATTTCAAGATTGGGAGTTCCAAGCTGTCCAATCGTTCCATTGTCTTGCTATTCTCTTGGTCATTGAAACCCTTATCTTTGTGTCCTCTCGAGTGCTACATACTTGCTTTCACAGGTTTCGGTGTTATCACCTTTTTGTCTTATTTTAACCCTTACCTCATCTGTTGTTTATTACAACTTCGGTCCAAATTCAATGTTGACCTTATCATGCTCAACTAATTGACTCCTCCTTAGTTGAGTCATATCCTTCCCTGGGGTTGTTGGGCTTGCATGTCCCTTACAGCACGACATGCACCATTAAAATTTTAGAACACTTCCTTAATGGTTGTTCTCAACCTTCCAACCTTTTCGGGATTGTATAGCTTCATCTCTTTCTTCGTCTAGTAGTGTTTCTCGACTACCTTTACAGTTATCCTCTCATCCATCTTGCCTTTGACGTCATGTCTCACATAACCATGTTGATTTCTCTTACCTACTCGTCCTTTCCCAACTTCTTGATTGGGTATTTCCGGTTCCAATCATTGGGTTTCCCGAAAACTTACTGACATGCGAGGATTCTTCCCTTCTTATGTCCTTCCTCTTCTCTAGTGGTGTCTTTTATTTAAGGGCTTTCCTTTTCCTTAATCCACTCTTACTCGCTCGTGACCATTTCACGATTCATTATTTCGAGTTGATCCCTTTTTGGTTTTTGTGTTGATTGCTTTGATCTGGGAGTTCCCTTCTTACAGTTTCATTCTCTACTATTTCCCTCAAAGTAGAGATTTAAACCTTAGGAGCTACATGTTCAACCTTCTTACCATTCCTTGAAGGTTTCTTCCTTCATTTCCTTACACCTCCTTCTATATTGAGGCATTTGCCCACTTTGAATACTTACTCGTCTTAAAATTCCATTCCATCCCTTATTCCTTATTTGAGAAACTTTCGATTATTGGTCTTATTTCGTGTACTCCACCTTATGCCCAGCCATCCACTCTTTACGCTCCATTATGCACGTGTGGACTACGACCCGTCTCACTATTAGTGGTCCCCCCCCCCAACCACTTCTTATTTGGAGGGCTTACTTCCCCAATATTTCTCGGACGTTCTTTCCTTTATTTCCTTATTACGAGAAGTCTACCCATTCTAAATTGTCACAACATCTATTGATGCTAACTTCCAACTTACCCGTTCCTTGGGTTTAACTTATTACTCGGTCCCCCTAGTATGCTTCCCTTGGTTCTTTCACCTCAACATGTGCTTCATTTGCAAGTTCATCGCCTTATCCTTCTTCACTTGGTTCCATTACCTCTCAGTTGGGATACATATGCCTTTCCAAGGTTTTTTTCCTTGATAGGACTCTTCCCCTTTCTCCCAGAATTCCTTTTTCATTTTCCATAGGGAATATCTACCCTAAAATGACATCCTTTTATGTCATCTTCTCCTGTTTACCCTTACTCTTGAAATCTTGCGGGCACATCTTTTGCACCCTATCCTCATCCCCACTTGTACCCCAGTACATGTCTATTAATTTTAGGGAGAGCTCAAATCCTCCTTGTTTCAAGATCTCTTGATCATCAGGTGAGAGGCTTGCCTACCCCTCTATTGCCTTGAGTTTGGTCGTTAATTTGGCCATTATTCTTTTTAAGGATTTCTTTCATGTGAGAGGCTTGCCTACCCCTCTTGTGGAGGCACTTCCTTCATTGCTCCTAAATGGCTGAAAATTTCTTTTTAAGGGTGAATTCTCTTTAGCTACCCTTTGTTCTATTTGCGGTTTATTGAGGTCCTACATTCAATCCTTTTTCCTTCCTGCCACTACGCTAGGATCTTGAAGAGCTTCCTCTTGGATGTAGTTGAAATTTTGAGCAGGAGTCACGTTTCTTGGGATGGTATCCTTTCGAATTCCTATAGTTGTGGGGGCGTTATTCTTGGAAAGTATTGTTCTAAATCCTTGTGGTGTGAGACAGTCCTTCACTTCATGTCCCATTTCCCTTACACCTTGTAATAGGTCGTTTCCTTGCCCAGTTGATACTCCAAGAGTTCTCCTAGAGTCCTTAATTACCTTGATAGTTTTCTTATTGTGCCTTCTTTGCCAATAATTCCCCTGATTCATTCTTTTATTTGGGATGGGAATCTCCTTGGTCTCCATGGTGTCTAGGGTAATGTGGGTTTGTTTGGTTACTTTTCTTGGGCAATCTTCCTACAATTGAGGCGCAATGTCACATCATTTTTTAGAGATATGGTTTTAGGAACTTGGAGTTCTTTATTAGTGGAGAAATAGTACAATATGTTGGGGTCTTAGCCCCATTACAAAAAGTGCTTATGAAATAGATGGGGAGCTACGAGGTTCTTGACAAGCGTCCTCCTTGGTAAGGTTACAAGACCTTGATGGCATTCTAGGCCTTAGGCTTGGATTCCTCCGTACTCGAGATTGTGTCTTCAACAGGTCCTGGCACCATCTTCCTTGATACTTCCCACTAACGTCTCTTGGTTCTTTGGGACTTCTCAAGTATTTTAGGGTGATCTTCCTATAGGGATAGAGTGTTGGGTGATGTTGGTTACTCTCTTGGGAGCCATCTAAAAATTTTAAAATTTTCTCTTAGCTACTATGTTATATAGTCTTAATAATGTATTCGAGAAAACAAGCTCTGATACCACTCAAGTTGTCATGCCTCAACCCGGTTTGGTCGAATCCCTATGAGCAACCTACCACTCTCCCGATTTATTAAGGGTTTTCCCCTTCTCTAAACTACGAGGAGTAATGCATCCTTTTCACCTGTATCTTTCCTGAAATAACATTAATCAAAACAGAATAGTTTATATACTTGTCATGCATATTAAGCTACATAAAAGTCTTTAAGTGGGTTTTCCCTTCGTTACCTAAAAAGGGGTAAAGGGAGGGGGTGAGTTTGACAACTTAGTGAATGAGTGTTTGGAGAAAGTTTTCATAATCAAAACATATTTAATCGGAGTGTGTCAGACTCCTTATTTCCTTTAAAAATATTATTTCCTCCAATTCCTAGTTTTTCAAACCATTTTCCTCATTTCCACATCAGGTGTGTTTAACAATCAACACACGCCCTTCATCAGGATGGGAATCACACATTCACAGGGCAGCTCGTACACTGCACCCACTTGTGGCGTCGAAGCGACTTTACCGACCACCTAGATAAAAGCCCATCCACTTTTACCCTGAGTATGAGTGGATGTTCGTGACATCCAATCCTCAAACCCGAAATCAACTTCATTTTTGTATGAGGACAGAGACCTCATCCTGACCTCAACCCGGTCTCATGTGTATGAAGCTACGTCGAGCTTCCCTGACTACTGGCACGACAAACTGCCCTTATCTCCACCATGTCATATAGTAGCTCATAGGATGCATCACTACCCCTCTTGAGCGTCTTGATGGTCCTGGACCTCAAGTGCATGCACAAACAAAAGTTTTTCCACAAAGCCATTTATCTTTGGTGCCACTGTTCCAACAGCCTCGACTCTCAACTCGACCTACAGCTATTTGTCTAAACCGGTCCGTCAACCTGGTCTTGTCACACTGCCGCCAGTCCATCGAGTATGTCAATCCTATCTTAGTACCATGGTGAAATCACACAATTCAATCATTAAGATATTTCATGGGTTAAACATCATGTTTGTTTATGAGCTCCTGCTCATGTAAACTGGCATTGGGCCCACTGTATGTGATTTTCCAAAACCGGACATTTTAGCCCTCAAGTTCCATAACCGAGTCCTCTACCCTATTTGAGCTATTCTAGCTCTCATGAAGAAGGTCTCCTAAAGATTTTAAGCTTTGGCACACAGTTAGGGGAGAATACTTCTGACAAAATAATTTTCCATTCATTATACCAACCAGGTGTGATGACATCTCCGCTTACAAAAGGCAAGCAGGTTTTCTCCTTCATTCTAGGAAGTCCATCATACCAACCAGGTATGATCTCTCTACTTACAACCGGTAAGTAGTTTTTCCGCATTGATCTCACATCACTCCAACTGGATGTGATGTAAAAATTTCCACATATAAGTGGTTTTTTATTTCTGAGGTGCTCATCTTCCCAACCAGGTATGATGTGAATAAACCCACTCACATAATAACTGAAATGTACTCTTCTTCAGTCGGTTTCCACGTCCACGCTAGCTCATCCTTACTAGTATTCCGGTCCATCATATTCCTACACGATTTGGACAACCTTATCTGTGCATAACAACCTTTCTTTCTCACGAATGAACATCCAA
This sequence comes from Trapa bicornis, assembly GCA_030064425.1. Taxonomy (NCBI): domain Eukaryota; kingdom Viridiplantae; phylum Streptophyta; class Magnoliopsida; order Myrtales; family Lythraceae; genus Trapa; species Trapa bicornis. Next base: position 6,244,057 of record CM057761.1, on the reverse strand, counting down.
ACTCAAAGTTTTCAATTAATTGCATTTAGGTCCCTAAGTTGTTTTCATTGAATTTAGGTCCCTGATGCTAACTTTTCCATAAATTGAGTCCTGAAACATCAAAAAATTCACTTTGGGTCCTCAATTTACTCAAAACCGTTTAAGGGTTCAAGTTTTCCAAATTTTCAATTTGATCCCCAACTTTTCAAAAATTACCATTCTGCCCACACTTTACAAAAATGGCAATTTAACCCCAATTATTTTTAAAAAAATCAATCAATTGGTCCTCCAACATCTTTTTCATTGCCAATTGGCCCTCAATTTTGGGAAATTACAATTTGTTCCCTCAATTTTATGAAATCTCCAAATTTCACCAAAAATTTCCCCCCAATTCCCCCTTCAAACTGACCGAATTTGATTTCATTAAATTGACATTCAATCAGGGTTAATTGCTCCAATTAAAGGTATGGATCAGTTCCTACACTTCCATATGATTCAATTGAGTTATGAACCGTGTCATTTGGGTCTAAATTGAGCTCAAACAGAGCTTCATCAGAAAATAGAGCGTAGAGAGAGAAAGCTTCGAAAGCTTACCGTCGGAGGTACAATGGTCCGATCTCTCTATCGGGGAAGATAGATCTTTTCCTAAGATATATTCTAGGATCAAGAATTTCTACAATTGACCTCAAATTGAGGGATAATTTTGTCAATGAAATTATGTAGTTTCTCTCTCTAACTCCAACCTGCAACGAATGAGCAGGGCCGAATTGACTTACCTTTAAGCTTAGTTGAGGTCGTCTAAGGGCTGTGGGGATGTTGGGAGGGCTTGGTTTGGCCGTAGAAGTGCTGAATTCAACTGATTTCAGCTTTGCCGAAATAGAGCAACTTCGGTCCGCTGGAGCTGCTTCACTTTTTCATTACGCCGACGCTTCTCCGACGGTCCTCGGATCAAATGGAGACTACTGTCGGGTAGCTGACTTCTCCCGAAATATAAGGAACCCAAACTCACCTTCTGAGGTTGAGAAATCTGCCCAAGTCAAAGCTCTGGTTTGAGTTTCACCAAAAAAATGGAGCAGTCGATAGAGAATGGAGTTTTCAGGTATGAGGGAGATAAATGGGAAGAAGCTCTTTATATAGGGAGCTCGGGGAGACTCTGGTCATCCGTTTGGACCTTTATTGCACTCATTCATGGCCTGAAATACCTTGAACGAAGATGATTCAGCTTCTCGGCACTGTCCATTCCTCTGGCGAGTGAACAGTGTTGTCATCTCGAGGAAGAAGATGACACTGTTCCAAACCGTACCGCACCGGTCTGAACTGGGTTCAATGCTTAAACCACTTTTTTTAGGCCGGATTCGACCGAATTTTTCAAAATTAAAAAATTTTAAATTCATTTATATTCATTCTCTATCCAATGGTAGCTTGAATTCCCCAAATTGAATATTTTAAACCACCAAGAAAAATATATTTAGCAATCGATTCAATGATGGTTCAAACTAGTCCAAACCAATTCAATCCGGTTCAAATCTGGTTCACCTAAACCGATTTGGTTTTCTTTTCCAATTCATCCCAAAGTCATTTTTCATGACTTTTATGACTTTTTAGGTCACTTGGGATTTGTAAATTTACCAATTTACCCTTTCTCTAATAGTGAGGGTTCGTGAACCGACTCGGTTTTCTCCTTTGGGTTGACCGGTTCTTTCCTTGATTTTCTTATCATTAAGGGACGAGGTTTACCAATGTGCTCCACGTAAGAGCTTCGCACGTGTGGGATTGCCACATGGCACTCTATAATTGGCTGGCTTTGCTAACACAACATTCAACTCAATAGCCTGGTTAGCCTTTGACTCTCTGACTGAACATGTGGCAACCTCCCATTGGTTATTTGTTCTAACGTGGTTGCTAATAGTATCTCTCTCAACCATTGATCATGACATGTGGCATCCTCTAATTGGCCCATTTAAATAGATTTCCCCCTAATGTGCCACTGCCACGTGTCAGCCTCTAATTGGTCGAGCCTATCCAACGTGGCTTTACAAGGTGTCGATCTCTAATTGGTCGATCGTTTCTCAAATAACCCATTCGAACAATGATGTGGCACTTTTTCCACGTGTCCGCTTCCCATTGGTCGGTCCAGTTGATTGGGCTTCTTTGGCATTGACCATTGACCAGGGACATGTGTCGCCTCTGATTGGTTAGGGCTTCAAGGCGCTAACTGTCACGACCTAACCCAGTTTGGTCGAGGTCCCATTATTAACTTGTCAACTTTCCGTGTATCATCCGGGTATTTCTACCTTCATGATACATGGAAGGTAAATGTTTGCCAACGTTCATTCCCTTACTATACGTTGGGGATAGGGAACGTACCTTGAAGGCCTAAGCTTGTCCCGGAATGTTCCATCTTTGTCCTGGATCTAAAAGGAGTGATAGGAGGGGAATGAGTATATAGAAACATATACAAAATAAAGGAAACTACTACAATGATTGATTTATTTGGTTGCCTCATCCATTGTTCATTCATTTGTCATTTTTTTTCATATATCAATCATGTATCAACTGCCCTTCTATCATAGAAGGGATCATACGTTCGTAGAACAGTCCATGACCGTTCCAGTTGTAGACTAAAGCCCCTTTACAGTCCACCTTGATAGAGGTCAACTGCCTCTATGCTGAGCTTAAGTGGACATCAATAGTCCGACCCTCAAACCCTAGTAACTTCATAATGTCCACTTTGTGGGACAAGACCTCATTTCCCCTACTACCTTGGTCCTACTACGCAGGAAGCTCCCTAAGCTTCTCGACCTACTAGATGCCATATCGCTCTTATGCACCCTAGGTCATCTAAAAGTCCTTGGGATATATCACTACCTCATACCAGGAGTCCTGATGGCCCGAATCTCACAGTGCATGCACAATCAAGAGTCTTTTAAGTTATAGCCTTTATCTTTGGCCCTCTAGCACAACGGTCTGTTAGCATGGCTTCCACCCATGTGTACTTGCCCAACAGGTTCGTCAACCTGACTTCAGCATAGCAGCAGTCTGGCCCAACAAGCCCAACTTCTCATACTTGGCTCAGTGGGTATCACACTCAATTTTTTGTTAATTGGATATTTTAGTATTACTCATCACATGCTCATTTTGGATGGGTCCATACTCATGTCCATCGGCCTTGGGCATACCGAGCCTAAGCCCCGAAATTAGCTCCTAAATGTTTTAAGGAAAGTCACCCAATTAGAGGAAGCTAATTCTGAGAAAATCATTTTCCAAAACAAACTGTCATTCTAACCAGAGTGTGATGGTTGTCCTGGTAGAGCTTTTGTTTTGATGTGTGCTCTCTAGAGCGGGTGCATGGATAGTCTGCTCCTATATGGCACGAATATTCATATCAGGATGCATTGACTAAGATGCCACATATTTTCTAGTATTTGCGCAAAGGGCCTCATATTTTGCCTTAATTACATTAAGGTCTCTAATAGTCCCTTAGTCTCAATTAAGCCCCTAGGATTTCCAATTATCCTCCTTGAGTCCTTAACTCTTTTTAAATTCAGACATTGGCCCTTAATTTTCCAAAATTGCCACTTAGTCCCTAATTTTCCAAAAAGTACAATTTGGTCCTAAACTTTTCAAAATTTCCAATTAGCCCTCTATTTTGCCCAAATTGACCAATTGGCCCTCAATTGGGAGTGCATTTCTTGAAAATGCCCTCAATTTCGTCAATTCTCCATTTGACCCTCCAATTTTTGAAAAATTGCACAAAAGCCCCAAAATCCCCAAATTTGCCTTTTTCTTCTCCCCCAACTTGAGCATATAAACATCTGAATCTTTACCTCATCCAATTGACGGCCTATAAGTCCTTGATTTCTTCGTTTCTTGCTATAATTCGCCTCCACTAGCTCCCATCGATTGTCCTACACTTTGAATTTTTGAATTTGGTTGAGTTTTGAGCTTTGTCAGAGCTTTGTTGTATACAGTAGAGAGAGAAAGCTTGCTTAGCTTACCGATGGAGGGGTGGAGGTCGGAGTTTGAGGTGGGGGCAATTAATGCTTGTCGAGGGGAACCTACCAAGATTGAATCCCACTACAATTCACCGCTGCACTGTGAGAATTTGAAGAGAGAAGTTTCACGGAGGTGAAGTTCTAAAACTCAAAAAATCCGATGAGGAGAGGCAAAATTGAGCTTACTAGGGTCTGTGAAGGGTCGGGAGGGTCTTAGGTGGTCAGAGGTGGCTAATTCTAGCAGTAGGATGGCTAAGGTAGTTGGGGTTTTCTTGGTCAGGAGCTCACTGCTTTGGGGCTCCAAAGCAGCTTCACTGTGCTATCACCCTGACACTTCTCCAGCTGTCCACTAGTTGCTTTGAGGTTGTTTCAAGCTTGGGAACTCCTCCCTAGTTCTAATGCCACTCTTCAGAGCTTCTTTGGTGGCGAATTTGCCCGTCGTCGGAGCCTCGATCGGAGTTTCATTAGAAAGTGGACTGTTTGTCTTGAGAGAGCGCTTGAGAGGTGAGGAGGACAAGTGAGAGGGTGCTCTTTACATATGGAGCTTAGAAACTATTTAGGATACCGATCAACGTGAGACTTGACCCTTGCCTCACTTGTCAGCGACCTGACCAGAGAGATTTTCGTGTCGCCAGAGACTCCATCTTTCCCAAACTCTCTCTCCTTTCTATTAGTGGACTCAGGTTTAAGATGATGATGTGGTAGGCATGCCACATGTCACACTGTAATTGGCCAATTTTTCTGACGTGGAGGTCCAACTCACGTTAGCTGTTGACCGGTTGACCAGACACGTGGCAGCCTCTTGTTGGTAGCTCGTGTCTGTGGCAGGCTGCGGATCGCCCGCTCACCATTGTCTAGACATCTGGCAATCTCCCATTGATTGCCCGTGTTTGTGTGGCTATTAACTGCATGTCGTTGACCGTTGACTGGTCTGGTCTATTGACCGGTCTGGTTCATTGACCGGTCGTACCAATGATCAGTCTAGCCCGATTGGGTTAGGTGACCCAAATTCCCCAAATTGATATTTTTAAGCCACCTAGAAAAATGAATCATTGAATCGATTCACTATGGTTTATCCTAGTTTAGTTCGGTTCAAGTTCGATTCACCCTGAACCGATCTGGTTCTCTCTTCAAATCCACTTCTCGGTTGTTCCTTACAATTTTTGTGAATTTTTGGTCACTTGGGATTTTCCAATTTCCCTTGTTAACCCTTCTTTACTATTTTCTATTGATTAAATGGACCCAATTTTCAAAAATAGTGTTGGTTCTCCTCCCAATTTCCTTGGTTCGAGGGGACAGATTCCACAACTCTCCCCTCCTTTTAGGAGTTTTGTCCCCAAAACTCTATTGTTCCTCCTTTTTGTCGGAAGGGGATCCTCGTACAGTCCACTAAGAGTACAAGTCGATACCCTACCATTTTGGTTACTTCTTTTGCCTCAATCCCCTTACTCCATTGGATTTAGTTAGTTTTACTCGTCTCTCCCCCTGGTGTTCTAGAAGTTCTTTAGACCCAATACACCTTGTCGCTTGGGGTCAGACTTTTCCTTCCGGAGGGTTTTATCTGGAATCGGGGTTCCGACATGTCTAATCGCACCTGGGTTTGTTAACTACCTGGTCCGTTAGGACTCTTTAGCCCATCATCCCTCGGTTTTAGGTGTTATTCTCCTTTCCCAGTCCTCTAGTCCGTCCTTTCATGCTCGTGTCCCCTTTTTGTCGAGTTGTTGGGCCCACCTGTCCTTGGTCGTACGACTCCCACGCCTATTGCTCTACCTTGGGCCTCAAGTCTGGCTTGCCTTGTGGTTGGGACCACGTCCTTTCACTATTTTCCTAAGAACATACTCCCTTTTGTCCTTACTTTTGCATTATCTAAGTTACTTCGTTCCTTGATTTGCTTTACTCATAGGTTCCGATTTCATATGTCCCTTCCGTGCCCCGATATTCCCTTTAATGTAGATGTCAAGCTCCATATGAGAGTTTGGGTTTCCCGCATTTATTCGTCCTACTCTATCTCCTTATTGAGTCTTCCCATCTCCGACTGTCGGGTTTCTCGCTCCCTTCTGGTCCCACCGGCCTACCGGGGTTCTTCTCCCTCAATTTGTTCTCCCATCCGCTGCATCCTTGACTAGTGAGGGGTTCTTCCCTTCCCTTCTTCCTCTCTCCTCTCTCGGCTTTAGGGCCATTATGCCTACTGACCCACAACAACTGGACTTCCTTGGGTTTAGTCCTTTCCTTTATTCCAGATGGAAAGCTTTGGTGTTTATCCATATGATTGCCTCCTCGCTTAGTTCTTATCTAAGTCGCCCTCGAGGGACTTCCCTTCTCTCTCGACATTTACCTACCTTGTGGTACTTATATTGATTCCCTGAGGTTTTCCATTTGTCCCAAACTACGATCCTAGATTCCATTCTCCGATGGCTTGGTGTGGGTTTCCCCCTTTTATCCACATTCTCTCTTTTAGATTATTGTTCCATCTTGTTCATTGGATCCATCCATCCCTCACTTGATTTTGTCATACCGAGATGGGCGATCTTTCCTTCCCTGGGTTGTACCTCCCCTTGGGGCTTGGGGCCCATGTATCCCTAGTGGTTTGATGTTTTCCAAACCCACTCTTGCTTTCTTTGATATCTCTCTCACAATCCCCTAATTCATTGGGATCTTGGGCTTCGCCCTTCGATACAGCTTAGTAGTGTTTCTTCACTACCTTGGGGCCGCCTAGTTATTTAACGCATACACCCCTAGCTTGGTCACTTCTCTCTAACCTTATAGGTATTCTCTCTCTTGAAATTTCCAGTTTCGGTCGAGGGTGTCCTCTCACGCTTTCCTCCTTACAGGGTAGGATACCCTTCCGGCCTGTGTTTCCCCTAGGTATCAGATTTTCTGCATGGTTTCTTTATGTAGTATCCTAACCAACCCTATGAGCTCCACGCTTGTTCACCCATCCTCCTTGTTGTTTTACTTTTCCTAATCCCTAGTGCTAGGGTTTCTTATCCCTTTTTCATTGGCTCACCTCTCACTCCTCCGTTCAATAGAATACCTTGTCGCTATTTCCCGATCATCCTAGTTGTCATTCACTAGGGTTCCTCTAAGGCGGTTAGGCCTTCTTTTGATTCACCCTCAAGAGAGGTCCTTGGTCTACCCTCCATTTTTGTTCATGTTACTAGTCCCGGACCTCCCCGTTCATGATCGGGCTTTCACACTAATGCTATCCTTGGCTAGTGTCCTCCCTTAACATCCACTTGTGAGGCTGCCTTCCTAGTCCCTACTACGGCTCCTCGATCCCCATTTGGTTCATCAAGCCTTCCTTATTCTCATTTTTGGTTTATTGTCTTCCAACTTAGGGTCCTCATCATTTGACACATCATTGGCTCATCTATAGTGCCTTACCCCAACCGGTTTCATACGGTTCACTTTTTCTCTTTCTGGGCTCACTATGGTTTACTCTATTGGGTCTAAACTTTCCTTGTCCTTCGGGGTCTCCTTCAAGGTCCTCATGCCCTTTTCCTAACCTCACTATCATAGTTCTGGCATCTTCGCTAGGGGCATTCAGTATAGATGTTGGGAAGTGGGGTGGTTGGTCCACCTCACATTTGGCTAGCTATATTTCTTGTCCCATTCTCCTAGGGTTCCTCGGCATCCTGTCCTCCTTTGTATAGGAGTTGTATTCCCCTTTTGCAAGTGCCTACTTCCAGTGTTCTATAGTTCTAGGGTTTCTCAGTCTATGGGGGTAAGGTCAAGAATCTTCTAGTACCTCTTTTGGGTTCCTTCTCAGGTTTTCTGTGCTGGGGTTATTCACCTCCTTCACCTTTGATGTTTTATGAGAATAATTGAAATCTTTTATTTATTAACCGGTAAAACCTCGATTAGGGCTTATTACAGTAACCAATCCCAAGAATTTCTTACTACTTTCTAACCTCTCTAGTTAATTGACCTTGAGTTAAACCTAGGCGGGTTACAAGACTCAGCATCGGGTGCCCTAGCGCGTCTCCTCCTCCTAGGCGGGCAGTCGCTGCCATGGTATCTCCCGTAGTGGGGGCATGGGTTCATGCTGGATTCCTCAAATTCTATGGATGCTGACAAGTTGGGAGCCCTCATGGCTTGCACAGCTGGTGCGATATCCACCCCATATCGGTTTAAAATAGTGGCATCGTGGGCGTGTTGCATAGGACCTGCAGTACATGCACTATTATGTATTGGCAGGAGTCAACAAAAAACCCTCACATAGTTAGTGTACGCCTCCCAAAAATTCCTCTCGGTCTCCTCTCGGATCTGGACCAGATCCGGTTCCCTAGGGGGAAGTCTCGTCTTCCATTGAGTAGGGAGGGGTTCTCTCTCGAGGTGCATCCCATGGGATAGGCTACTCTAACACCTCTAGCTTTTTTTCCTTGGCATATATCCAAGGGATATATTCTTCATTGGCATTTTCATTCATCTTTTCTGCAAGGGTTATCGAGAATTAAGGATTGGGATGGGTGGGGGACTTATTAGGAAAGTTATTCTCTGATACCACTCAAGTTGTCATGCCCCGACCCAGTTTAGTTGAGGTCCCATGATCAAACCGCCATCCTTCCATGCATCATCCGGGTATTTCTACATTCATGATACAGGGAAGGTAAAGGCATGCCTACGTTCATTCACTTACTATAAGTTGGGGATAGGGAACATACCTTGAGGGCCTGAGCTTGTCCCAAAACGTTATGTCTTTGTCCTGGACCTGAAAGGGGGTGAGAGGAGGAGAATGAGTATATAGAAACATATACTTAGTGAGGGAAACTACTACAATGATTGATTTATTTGGTTGCCTCATCCATTATTCATTCATTTGTCATTTTTTTCACATATCAATCATGCATCAACCGCCCTTCTATCAGAGAAGGGATCACATGTTCACAGAAATAGTACCCGACCGTTCCACTTGTAGACTGGAGCACCTTTACCATCCACCCTGATAGATGCCAGCTACCTCTACCCTGAGCTTGAGTGGACATCAATAGTCCAACCCTCAAACCCTAGTTACTTCATAATGTTCGCTTTGTGAGACGAGACCTCCTTTCCCCTACTACCTCTATCTCAGTGTGTAGGAAGCTCCCTAAGCTTCTTGACCTACTAGACGCCATACTGCCCTTATGCACCTTGGGTCGTTTAGCCATCCTTGGGATCCATCACTACCTCATACCAGGTGTCCTGATGGCCCGAATCTCACAGTGCATGCACAATCAAGAGTTTTTTAAGTTATAGCCATTATCTTTGGCCCTCTAGCACAATGGTTTGTAGGCTTGGCTTCAACCCACGCGTACTGGCCCAACATGTTCGTTGACCTAGCTTCGGATTAGTAGCAGTTTGGCCCAACAAACCTAACATCTCAAACTTGGCTCGGTGGGTATCACACACAATTTCCCATTAATTGGATCTTTTAGCATTACTCATCACATGTTGGTTCTTGACGAGTCCATGCCTTGGGTCCACTGGCATACCGAGATTAAGCCCCAGAATTAGCTCCCAAATATTTTAAGTAAAGTCACCTGGTCATGGGAGGATAATTCTGAGAAAATCATTCTTCAAAATGAACCGTCATTCCAACCGAAATGGGCATTATAGAATTCCCACTCACCTGGTATGTGACGGGGTTGTCCCGTCGAGGCTTTTGTTTTGCTGCGTGCTCTCTAGAGTCAGTGCATGGACAGTCTCCTCCTACATTACACGAATATCCATATCAAGATGCATTGACTAAGATACTGCATATTTTCTAGTATTCGCGCATATGGCCTCATATTTTACCTTAATTGCATTTAGGTCCCTAATTGCCCCTTAGTCTCAATTAAGCCCCTAGGATTTCCAATTATCCTTCTTGTGTCCTTAACTCTTTTTAACTTCACACATTGGCACTTAACTTTCCAAAATTTCCATTTAGTCCCTAATTTTCCAAAAATTACAATTTGGTCCTAAACTTTTCAAAATTTCCAATTAGCTCTCTATTTTGCCCAATTGGCCCTCAATTTGGGGTGCATTTCATGAAAATGCCCTCAATTTCATTAATTTGTCATTCGACCCTCCAATTTTTGAAAAATTGCACAAAAGCCCCAAAATCCCCTAATTTGCCTTCTTCTTCACCCCCAATTTGAGCATATGAACATATGAATCTTACCTCGTCCAATTGATGGCTTGTAAGTCCTTGTTTTATTCATTTCTTGGTGTAATTCACCTACTCCAGCTCCCCTCGATCTTCCTACACTTCGAATTTCCAAATTTGGTTGAGATTTGAGATCTATCAAAGCTTCATCGAAAAATTTGTAGTAGAGAAAGAATGCTTGCTTAGCTTACCGATGGAGAGGCAGTGGTCGGAGCTTGAGGTGGGAGCAGTTAGTGCTCATCGAGGGGAAACTACTAGGATTGAATCCCACTGCAATTCGTCACTGCACTGCAAAAATTTGAAGTGAGAAATTTCGGGGAGGTGAAGTTCTGAAACTCAAAAAATCCGACGAGGAGAGGCGAAATTGAGCTCACCAAGGTCTGTGAAGGGTCGGAGAGGGTCTTAGGTGGTTGGAGGTGGCTAATTCTAGTGATGGGAGGGCTTAGAAAGTCGGGGTTGTGTCGGTCGGGAGCTCACTGCTTGGGGGCTCCTAAGCAACTTCACTCTACTATCACCGCAACACTTCTCTGGCTGTCCTCTGGTCGCTTTGAGGGCGTCTCGAGCTCGAGAACTCCTCCCCAGTTTTAATGCCACCCTTCGGAGCTTCTTTGGTGGTGAATTTGCCCGTTGTCTGAGCCTCGATTGGAGTTTCATCGGAAAGTGGACTATTTGACGAGTGGGAGGGTGCTCTTTATATAGAGAGCTCGGCAACTATTCAGGCTACCAGCTGGTGTGAGACTCGGCCCCCGCCTCACTTGTTGACTACATGACTAGAGAGATTTTTGAGTTGTCGGAGACTCCAACTTTCTCGACCTCTCTCTCCTTTCTGTAAGCGAACTTAGGTTGAAGATGATGACGTGGTAGGTGTGCCACATGGCACACTATGATTGGCCGATTTTTCTAACGTGGAGGTCCAACTCAACCGCCATGGTAGCCATTGACCACACACGTAGCAGCTTCTCATTGGCTACTCATGTCTGTGTGACAGACTGCGGGTCGCCCGCTAACCATTGACCGAACACATGGTAGCCTCACATTGGTTGCTCGTGTCTATATGGTTGCTGACTGGGCATCGTTGACCGTTAGTCTGGTCTGTTGACCAGCTAGACCGTTGACCAGTCTGGTTCATTGACCGATCTGGTTCGTTGACCAGTCCGGTCCGACCGGGTTTGGTGACCCAAATTCAAAAATCAGTCAGTTCGGACCCGATTCAACCGATTTTCTAAAATTTAAAATTTTCTAAATTCATTTTCTATCCAATGGTGGCTAGACAGTGTTTAGAGATATAGTGGGGACATAGTAAACAGTGTTTAGAAGAAAGTGATGTAGAGAATTAGTGAGATAGGTAGATCTAGAAGCAAGAATGGATAAATTTGTTCCATCTCCGATCAGTAGATGCTCCGAAAATATTTGCGAGTCATGAACATATAACTAAGATAAATCATTAGTAATATGCTTGGTTGCACCAAAGTTAATATACCAATCTAGTTGATGAGCAATGTGATCCACAGATATGGTGTATGCACGCGGGAGTTGATAGGTGGACAATTTGGGACATGGTAGTGCAATATGATCGGTGTGTCCACAAAGTTGACATGTTAGTTGAAGTGTGAAGATAGAGGCAGCTCAAAGGAGTTGTGCATATTGGGCTTGGGCATGGATCCGGCAGATGGCCCAACATGGCCGAATTGGCTAGAGGAAATTCGCTAGAGAGGCCCATGTCCACGACCCATTGAATGGCCAGATGAAAGCCTTTAATGTTTTGCATAAAAGCCATCCTAAGAATTGAAATGCACCATTTGGGCAGATTTTATAGGAGCGGATGCAGAGGAGCGCCCCCGATGATTTGAGAACTTGGGGGTGATTTTCTGAGGGCGTTGGTTCGATCCTTGTAATCCACTGGAGGGAGAGAGGCGATTGGGAAGAGGAGTGGGGAGCAGACCCTTGGGATGAATGGTGATAGCTGCAACAGGAGAATGGGAGCTAAATGTGCTCTCAAGAAGACCCGACAGAGGAACACCATGAGTGGTTGAGTCATATAAGAAGGTCTGATGAGCCTAATGGGTGAGAAGGAGAGATTTGACCGCATCAATGCTCATTGAGTCTGAGGTAGCCGATATCCCTAAGATGAGAGATTCCCACTCATAACCCAAATTAGCAAGTATGTGATTCTTGATTTTCTTGGGTGTTTTGGGTTGTCCAATCTGGGCTAGACTAGTGGCGAAAGAGCAAACGAAGGACAGATAGGTGGACATGGGGGTATCAAGTTTCTTGAGATCCCTCCATTGTTGGTCGAGAATGTCCAATTGTGCCTGAACCTAGGAACAAAAAAGAGTGACATACTATTGCCATGCTTCAACAGTTGTGGTTGCTAAAATGACCTGTAAATTAACTTTAGTGGTGAGAGATGCAAAGATGGCAGTGAGGCAGAATTGATTATGGATAACTCACGATTCACATTCAAGATTGGGGTGTTGAAGCTCGTTTCCATTTGTAGATTTGTGGGAAATAAAGGGATCTAGAGAAGGTGTGGATCCATCAGCATAACCGAGATGTTTATAAGCTTTGAGGAGATGACTCATGTTGTTCTTCCATATATAGTAGTTTGAACAATCTAGTTTGATGGGGAGGGTAGGTAATGAGGTTGGAAGAGAAACTATGAAGTTGTAGCTCATTGAATCTTCTTGTTGCCTTATATGTAATAGAGATGCAACAATGTACTAGAGAAGAAAATACATCAGGATCTTGAATTCGAGCAATGCTTGTAAGTGTTAATACTATAATACCATGAAAGGAATGCAAAAGGAATGCAAGACGAAAAAGAAATGTGGAAATATAATAGGCATTTAATATTTGAACCGCATTACTCAATTGATTGAATGAGTGTACATTTATACATATTTTTGTATGATAAAGATAAATTATAATAAGACAAATGTATAATAGAATATTGTACAATAAGCAGGTGGCCAGGTGTAGGTAGCTAGAAATCAGGTGGTGTCACCTTGTAAGAGAATATGGCAGCTGATGGTGGTGACCATCCAACATACGGGTATGCATACTTGATTCAATAGTTTCAATAATTTGTATGAACATTGCCTCTCAAGTGTATTTATTCACATTACATGTCACAGGTGAGGATAGTAGAATCATCTATGAATGAATTTAATACGAATATGATATCCATTAGAAAATAAAAAGTGATAACAAGTGTGCATCAATGGATGTCTCTCAATTAATTGATATGAGAGAATAGTTTCCGAACAATAATGTGTTAATAATATAATAATGACTTAAATTGATAAACTTATAATGGACTCAGTGATGAGCCACCATAGACAATGAGTCTTTGAAAATACCCCTTAATGGGGTATGTTAACTTTTAAATAGCCTTGAAAAAGGAATTGAGAAGGGAAAAAAAATTATAAAACTCCGTAATAACCATTTTGAGTACAGATGATATCGAGACCATGAACGATTCCATGACTGATCTTCACACTCACTGATTGTTACTCACCCCTAACCCAATACATTTTCCATGGATTAGAGATGGAACAAAAGAGGATAAAAAGATATGGAGTGTCAGAATGCAGCTCCAATTGAGGTTGATATCGAGGTAGAGATCCTCGAATAGAAGTGCACGAAGACTTTCCATTCAGTATTACATGCTTTACTCATGTTTTCAAATGTTTGTAAAATTGTTACTTACACTTATGGAAAGTTAAATTTTTATTAAGAATGTATATATTTTATATTATTAGTCTTTTGTTATGTCGATCCTACAGTGGTAAAGGTACCCACTATTATAGCATTAAGGGGATGTGGCATATTATTATTAGACCCCAATCGGGGAAATCAAGTCGAGGTGTGACAATAAGACCTTAGATGAACGTGCATAACATTTAAAAATTGTGTTACAAGTAAAGTTAAGTTATTTATCAATTTGAATATATGCATATTTTGTTTGGATAATTGTGCTTTTCTAATAAGTTATGAAGGGTTTATAATTGACGAGGAAAACATTAAGACAATTCGTGATTGGTCGACGTCTTATTCGATAATTCAAGTGAGAATTTTGTATGGATTAACCTGTATATAGGTGTTATGTTCCTAATTTTTGTAGTTATAATGTACTTCTCACTATGGTGATAAAAAAATATATCATTTAAATTGTGCGATAAGCAAGAAAATACATTCAAACATTTGGAGGATAAGCTAACTAATGTCAATTTGCTTGCATTACCCTATTTCACTAAATTATTCAAAATTTAGTGTGAAACATCATAAATAGGCATTGCAGGTGTAGTGATTGCATATTTCAATGAAAAGTTGAGAGGAATGACCCTCAATTATATTTCATATGACAAGGCAGTACTTTGTCCAAAATAGTTTGTGATCCATGTGGATCATAACTTTTGCAAGCACCTCAAGTGGCAACACATTTAAATAAATATCATACAATTATGTCGCTTTCATCAATAAATTTCCATAGGTAATCAATCATAAACAAGACATGAAAAATATAGTTGTTGATGCACTATCTCGAATTTACATTTTTTTTTACACTCCATAATACTAAATTACTTAATTTTGATTATATTAAGGAAGTGTATGTTTGATCATAATTATTGTTAAAATATTGATAGTTATACAAAATGTGAGTTTATAAAGTTTTATTTACAAAATGAGTTTTTTTTTCAAGAAAATAGATTATGCCACAATTAATTCTTTGCACGAGTTAATTGTTAGGGAAGTACATGATGGAGGACTTATGTGACATATTAGGGTAGCTAAAACTATGACAATATTACATGAGCATTATTTGTCTTCATATGAAAAAGGGATGTTGAGAAATTTTATTTTCGATTAATTACATATATGTAGTCTAAGCCTAGGAAACAATCTCATGAATTGTATATTACTCTTCCAATTCCTAGTGCACATTAGATTGATATAAAAATGACACCTTTCATTTTATATCATAAAATTGACTATACATCAGATGTTATTGATTTGCTCTTTAAAAAATTGTTAGATTGTATGATATGCTTAAAACTATTATATATGACCATAATTCTAAATTCTTAAGTTAATTTTGGAAGACCTTATGGGGTAAATTAGGAATAAATATTTTATTTTCCAATTATATGTCACCTAGAAACTAATTATGAAATAGAATTAGTCAATAGAAAATTAGTTACTCTATTATGATTTTATAATAAAAATAAGTTGAAATTATTAGAAGATTTTTTACCACATTTTCGGTTTGCTTATAATCATTTTATTCATTATACAACTAAATTTTCGCCATTTGAGATTTTTTATTATTTTAATACATTGTATCATCTGGATTTAACCTAGTCCTATTGTTGAGTTAGTAAATTTAGTTAAAAAGATGAAAGTTGAGTTTGTAAAATAAATCTACAAGAAGACAAAAATGCACATAGAGCAAAAGATCCAAGTATATAAAAATTAAGCCAATAAGGGTTTCAACAAGGTAGTTTTTTATCCAGGTTTGGATTTTCCTATATTTCATGAAAAAGTGCTTTTCAAAATAAACAAGAACAAAACTAATTCTTATAATAGATGAATAATTTTGAGTGATGAAACTCATCAATAATGCTTATAATCACTAGTTGTGTTAGTGTAAGTTTCAATATTCATGAATTAATATATTTTTACTCCAAGTGATGAGAAAATTAAAAATTTAAATACAAATTATTTTCAAAAGTGGAATAATAATTTGAATTAAATTGAACAATTCACAACACTAATCACCCAAACTAGAAATGAAAATAAATTATATGCTACAAAATGAGTTGAATAAACTTTTGAGCTTGCAAAATATCTCCATTACAAGGTTAAGAGAAAAATATTCAAAAAATAATTGAATGGATTATTGAAAAGACTACACAAAATAAAATAACCAAAATTCAAATTTAAATAATAGATTTATTATCATAATAAATATTTTACAATATTTAAAGATAAAATTATATATTTTATAGATATTTTTAAGATAATTTATTATATTTGAAATATTCATTATATCAGATATTTAGGTTTATCCACCACAAATATCTTAATTATTAATTTACATATCAACTATATGATATTATTTAGTCATTTTTATGATATTTAAGATATATGCTTATAAAATTCACATTGTAAACACACATTTTTTAATTTAATATATTCTAAGTTTTTATTTTATTTTTCTATTAAGAAAATTTTAAACTTATCCAAATTTAAGTCGTTAAATTTAAATAATCACACTTATCAATATTATTTTCTAAATATTATTATTAGAGAATTTAAGTACCACCTATATATATACTTTATTTCTCACATAAATAATTTATGTTATATTTTTATTTGTATGGTGAAACTTTTAGAATGTTATCGATATTTTGTATAAGGTATTTTCAATATAATGGATTTACATCTCATTATAATTCTCTCACCTATTAAAAATATTGCAATTTGTTTTTCACAATAAAAGTATTACAAGTTGAATATGAGTATTATAATACACCTTTATATTAATATATTATTAATTAAAATATAAAGTGCTTTAATATTTTTTTTGAAATTGTGAAAAGACAATTTGCAAAGGTGAATATAACCCCAAAACTATCGCCATTTGCTTAATGATATAAATTAGATATGGTAATAAAAATACACAAATTCAACAATTCTTTGCCAAATACAACTTTATAAAGAAGAAGAGATTTTGCTTTTTTTATTTTTTTAATTGGGTAGGTAAAAATGAAAGACTTAGAGATAACAAAATAGAAAGTATAGATGAACAGCCCGTGATTGGAAGGCAGATAAATGGAAAGTATAGATTAACAGCCATGATTTGAAGGCAATAATAAATTGTACCACCTTTTTATTATCCATATATTCTCTCGGATTTTCTCTGCTTACCATCCTTCCCTATTGTAACGGGCTAACCATAACTTTCCATCATCCTCCTCACAAACAAAGGGCAAAAATACGCAAACAAAAAGGGAAAAAGGAAAGAAGAGAAATCCATCAAGCAAGAAACCCCCACTTCTCATTCTCTCAATTGGATCCCAACAAGAAAAAAGGTGGGGGCTTGTTGTTCTTGATCAAATTGAGGTGGGCTTCATCTAGAATCCTCCTCCAATTTGCAGTGAGCCAGGTGAGGTGAAAGCATAATTATCATCGTCAGATCAATGCACCTTTCTCTGTTGATTGATTAATCGTACTCTTATTCTGGTTTTTTCTTATTCTTATTTTCTTTTTGATTTTCAATTCTGGGTATATGTAGGGTTTTTCTTAATGATCTTTCATTGAGCTTGGCCATGCAAAAGAAGGAAGAAGGAAGAAAGAAATAAGCAGAGAGAAAAGTTGGGTTCTCCTTGAACCCTGTGGATAATATTCTAAGATGGTTATGACAACTGATAATGTCCACGGGCTTATCTTGGCCCTGTCTTCCAGCGTATTCATCGGTTCTAGCTTCATTATCAAGAAGAAGGGATTGAAGAATGCTGGATCCACAGGAACTCGAGCTGGTTCTTCCCCTTCATCTATTTCCCTTCTCTATGTCTACATTGTAATATTCCATATGTTTTCTGATGCACAATTATTCATTGTAATCATGCAATAATAGCGCTAACATCCAATGGACTCTCAACATAAGCTAATGAGCTAACCCAATTCTCTCGTGCTTTTGTTTGCCTCCAATTTTTTGCATACAATATATTTATAATTTTATCAATATTCAAAGGGTTTTATCTCCATGATCTTTGCAGCATAATATAACAAAATGGACTTAATTCATTGTTTGTCTTTTGATCGATAATTTAAGCTCATGTTGAAGCTTTTCTCTTGATAAATGCTGCTAAGAATTGAAAAAACCTAGTGGGGAAAAAAGGTCTTATGAATTAATTTTCCATATAATCCCATCACAAAAACTACCCCCCATCAAAAACCAATTCTTCAGCCATGTTTTCTATGCTCATTATCTTCTACAATGATTGACAGGTTCAGGGGGATATTCCTACTTGTACGAACCATGGTGGTGGGCTGGAATGATCACGAGTATGTGAATGCTAATATTCAATTTTATTAGTCCGTGAATATCAATCATAAGCATGCTTGTCGTCAATAATAATACTCCACATTGCAGATTCATTAATTGAAATAAATGATGTTGTCACTCGTCTTCAATGACTTCCTTTTAATGTTTACTTTATACCATGCTTCCAGTGATTGTTGGGGAGGTAGCTAATTTTGCAGCTTATGCCTATGCACCTGCAATTCTTGTAACTCCCCTCGGAGCACTAAGCATCATTTTCAGGTACTAAAACAAGCCCATGCACATATGTATACTACAACTGTGCATGAGATAAACTGCAAACTTTTCATCTTCTCAAATTTACCAAGCAAAGTTGATAAATGCAGTGCAGTATTAGCCCACTTTATTCTAGAGGAGAAATTGCATTGTTTCGGAGTGCTCGGTTGCATCCTCTGTGTCGTGGGATCGACCACTATCGTTTTACATGCACCGAGGGAGAAGGACATTGAATCTGTTAAGCAAGTTTGGCGCCTAGCCACTCAACCTGGTACATTTCAAATGCCTTTTTTGGTTAAAAAAAAATAGGATTATGCTGTTTTTATCATTTAAGTTCAAGATTGACTTATTTGGGGATTTGGCTTAACAGGATTTATTGTATATACTTGTTTGATTTTGATCGTGGTCCTTATTCTGATCTTCCTTTGTGTGCCACGCTATGGGCATAGCCATATGATAGTGTACATTGGGATTTGCTCTCTTATGGGTTCTCTAACGGTCAGTTCATTGCACTACTACTTTGATCTTTGACATCTATGTTGTGTGAGATTAGAGCCAGTGCATGTGAAGCACTTTTTCTCTCTATGTTTTGTAGGTTATGAGTGTCAAAGCAGTGGGCATTGCACTGAAGCTAACTTTCTCAGGAATGAATCAATTTATTTACTTCCAGACATGGATTTTCACGGTAATCGTGATCATCTTCAGTCTCACACAAATAAATTACTTGAATAAGGTGAGCTTAAAAGTTCATCACAATTTGCTGTACTTGAATTGTCTTGTTAATAGGTGAGAAAATTAATGTGTGATTGTTGTTTTCTTCCTCCTCTGCAGGCTCTTGATACCTTCAATACTGCCGTGGTATCCCCAGTTTACTACGTGATGTTCACATCGTTTACCATCTTTGCTAGCATGATTATGTTTAAGGTAAACTATATGATTGATGGGTTTTTTTTATGTCTTGTTCTGTGCATTATACACCTCAAATGGCAACTCGAGATTTGTTCTATACTTAATGCAGAAACTCCTAATAACAACCTCAGGATAGGCCTGGTTAAATGCCAATTATATTGCTTTTTTCTACAAACCCTAATTCGGGGAATGATTGCAGGACTGGGCTTCTCAAAATGGTTCTCAGATTGTGACAGAATTGTGCGGTTTCGTCACGATCCTCTCAGGCACCTTCCTTCTTCACAAGACCAATGGCACGGGAAACGTTTCACCAAATGATGCTAGCGTGCTTTCTACCTCAATATCCTCTAGTCCCAATCCAAGAGTGAACCCAAGTGATTCTTGCTGACCAGGGATGGACAATTCACCCCATGTCCAATCTTTCCCTCCAAATTCGAATACGATAAACACGAGGGTAACATAACCAGATGACGTGCTGCAAGGTTGCGTTCCCTATTTTCGTCCATTTTTTCCGAAGAAAGAACTATTCCTGCCTAATCATTTCAATCATAGATATATATATATATATATAAATATATGTAATAAACCATTATTCTTGCAAAGAATTGGGTAGTTTCGTGACTTGGGGAAATTCACTTGCAAATAGGGGCCTTGATGCTGACTCTGCTTCACCATTTCCTCCTGGATAAACAGCCTTCATGCTTATGAGGTTGTGAATAGTGTTTGCATTTTCGGCATGTTTGTTGGTTCAATGAGAAGTTTTGGATTGATTATTGCATAAAGTCTTCTTCTTCCCCTTCTTCTTCATTTGGGAATTTTCAATTTTATAATATAAATTTAGAAGCAACTATTTCATTAATTTCTTCACATCTATGGCAGTAGGTTAAACATTCTTCTCCCGCTAAGGTTGACGTAATGTAGAATTAATAACACAATCTCTTTTAATAAATTGAAGTAAAAAATAGATAGAAAAAATCAATAAATTGAAGTAAATGAAATACTTAATATGAGATAAATTAAAAGAATATAATATTATATAAAATTATTATCTACTTATATTTTATGGGTAAATACATGTAAACATCTCCCAACTCCCAATTAGATAAACATTTGAGTTTAATTTTGGTAAGTTAATTTTGGCTAATTAATCAAGAATAAGGACTATAATGACTGTATTTTTCTATTAAAAAGGAGGTTCAAATGATATGACAAATTCAAACTTAACTCGCCCAATCTTCGTCATACTAAAAAAACTCGTACAATTTAGATTTACTAATTTATAAGTTTTATAATTTTTATCTTGTAATCATAAATTATTTTTTTCAGATACTTATATACGGTGATTTCATAATAATTTATCACACTTTCCATATTAAAATATTGCATGCTTTGACCATTGTAAAACTGACCGTAAGTAAAATTTAAAATATAAAATAAATATATTTTATTTTAAAAAATTAAACTTTTCATAATTGTAATATATAAATTTATAAAATATTTGAACTCTTGGAAAAACATTTAGTGTTGAATGAAAATACTTAATAAATTCTATTGGAGAATTACTAATTCAATCTTAGTATCAAGAATTGATAGAATGGTATATGCTCTTGTTCTTTTTTCATTTCTTCCCTTTTTATATCCCTAAATGTTGCTCAATTGACTAATCAAGATTGATGCATATTGTTCATACACACTCACTCATATCTTCATAAAAATTGTCCTCCTC
The DNA here is from genome assembly GCA_030064425.1 of Trapa bicornis. NCBI lineage: Eukaryota > Viridiplantae > Streptophyta > Magnoliopsida > Myrtales > Lythraceae > Trapa > Trapa bicornis. Next base: position 6,222,998 of record CM057761.1, on the reverse strand, counting down.
AATAGAGATTTATGAGGAGTGTATGCACGATGCGCACTCACTCGACTCTACCCAAGAAACATCTTTCTCATAGCTTGAGCACTCTATCAACTTTTGATCATAAATATATACAGACCCCCATTGCATGCCTCCCTCAGATTTCAGGTGACCTAGAAGTTATTATCACGCTCTGGCTCCATTATTCGTGTTAGGGTCCAATAATAACTTATCACGTGTCATTGATGCTATAATAGTGGGTATATTCATTAGTGTAGGTTTGTGACGATAGAATACTCATAATATAAAATACATATATTTTTGTAAAAAAATTAAATTTTTATTAAATGTAAGTAACAAGTTTACAAAAATTTGAAACCCTATGGAAAACATATAATATTGAATGGAAAGTTTTTGTGCAAATCTCTTAAATGATCTATACCTCGATCTCAACTTTAGTTAGAGCTACATTCCGACGCTTGAGATCTTCTTCTTCTTCTCTTTCTTTTTTATCTAATCCCTAAAATATATGTTGGGAGAGGGGTGAACAATGTTGAGTGCAAAAACCACTAATCGTGTCTTTCATGATCTCAATGTTGTCTATACTCAAAATAACTAATACGGAGTTTTATAACCTCCCCTTTTCTAATTCATTTTTCAATGTTGTTTTAATTGTCAAGAAAGCTAACTACAAGTTATTTTCAAAAACTCGTTATCTACTATAGTTCACCATTAAAACCATCATTACTATATCTATAAATCCTATCCTTTAGTAATGAGAAAATTGGGAAAAAAACCGGTAAATTTAAATCTTTAAATTGAATTGGTCCACAAGCCCGATTGTTAGGGGACGAGCAAATTTGAAAATTTTTAACTCCCATGTGACTCAAAAAGGTTCATAAACTTAAGAAAAGAACCCTAGGATGAAATGAGGAGGAAAGACCAAAGCAATTCAAGAGAACCGGGTCCAAACCGGTTTATGAACCGAGTTGATTCATGAATTGGAACCGATAGAAAATGGGTAAACCAAGAAGCTTATGGATCCCTTGTGATTCAAAGATATTTATAATCCTTGAGAAGGAACCTTAGAACAATGTAGGAGAGAAAAACCAGATCGGTTCGGGTGAACTAGACCCAAACCGGATTAAACCAGTTTAAGAATCGAGCCGGTTTATGAACCAGAATTGAGAAGGAGATGGTAAAGCGAGAATTTTATGGATCCTAAATGACCTAATGAGCTAGAGGAGTCATGAAAATGGACTAGAGAATGAATTGGACATGAAAACCAAACCGGTTCAAGTGAACCGGATTGAACCGATTTGGACTAGTTTGAATCACTATTGAATCGAATGCTAAATTCATTTTTCTAGGTGGCTTAAAAATTTCAAATTTGAGATTTGAGACCACCATTGGATAGAAAATGAATTTAGAAATTTTTAGATTTGAAAAACTTGGTCAAATGGGGGGTGAACCGGCTGGTTTAAGCTTTGAACCCGGTTTAAACCAGTCCGGTACAGTTCATAATAGTTTCATCTTCTTCCTCAGGATGACAGCACTGTTCACTCACTAGAAAATAGAAGTAGTGCCGGCGAAGGAGAAACGCTTCCATTCGGTACATTTCAAGTCTTTAATGCCTGTCATAAAGGTGCCAAACGGACGGCCAATGGGTTCCCCAAGCTCCCTATATAAAGAGGCCCTCTCCATTCGTCCTCTCCACACCTGAAAAGCTCACCCTCTCTCAGTTGCTTAGTATTCCGGTGAAGCTCGAATCAGAGCTCTGATATAGGGCCAAAGAAGGCGAGGTCAGGTTCATTAGAACCAGGGAGTAGTCAGCTACACGGTGGTGACATTCGTTCATTCCGAGAGTCATCGAAGAAGCACCGGCGTGATCGAATAGTGAAGCAGCTTCGATGGGCCGAAGCTGCCATGTTTTGGCCGAGTTGAAATCGGCCAATTCGAGCCCTCCTCAGGCCAAACCAAGCACTCCTAACACCTCCTCAGCCCTTCTACGGCCGAATTAGGACCGAAAGGTAAGCCAATTCGGCTCCCTTTTGCAATTTCCGATCAATGTTAGAGAGAGAGTCAACCAAATTTCAATGACGAAATTCTAATCCAATTCGACATCAATTGATGTCATTCTTGATCCTAAGAAGAACCTCTGGAGGAGAGCTACCTGCCAGATAGAAAGCTCTGACCGTCGCGCCCTCACCGGTGAGAAATCGAAACTTTCTCTCTCTACAATCTATTTTCCGACAAATCTCCGTTTGAGCTCGTTCCGGCATTAAAACCTACGATTCAAAGTTCTATAGATTCATATGAACATGTAGAAACTTAATTTCAACAATTAGAGGTGTTTGATCAGTCAATTTGATGAAATCAAATTCGGCTATGTTAAAGAGTTGAAATTGGGGGAAAATTTGGGGATTTTCGAAATTCGAGGGACCAAAATGAAATTTTTTAAAATTGAGGGTCAATTGATCATGATAAGAATATTAGAGGGCCAATTGAGAAATTTTAGAATTTTTGGGGCAAAATTTACCATTTTTGTAAAGGAAGGGCAAAATGGTAATTTTGGAAAAATTGAGGGACCAAATTGGAAATTTGGGAAAATTAAACCCCTTTTGCAAAATTTAATAAATTGAGGCCCTAAGATAAATTTTAAAAAGTTTCGGGACTCAATTTGAGGAATAACCCGGCAATAGGGACTTAAAGTTAAAGAAAAATAACTTTAGGGACCTAATTGCAAATATATATAAAGTTGGGTTTTCTCATTCATTTGGAACGAATGAGGGCTATTAGGCCAAAGAATAATGAGGAACTATGTTCATTTCGTGTAAGAGAAGGAGACATCGGGAACGCCAGTCGAGGTCCAGCTTGCTAGGGACGGAACTCGACTAAGTCACTGCACGATCGGGTGTGTGAGATTTTATATCATACCCGGTTGGGGATGATAAGCACATCGAAATGAAAATCGACTACTATTTGGTATTTTAATCACGACTTAGAGTAGTGATGTGAAAACCATGCGAAAAAACTACTTACCGGTTGTAAGTAGATCATACCGGGTTGGTATAATTAAACTTCCTTGAAGGAAGTTGAAAACCCGTTCATTGGTTATGAATGGAGATGTCCTTATGCCCGGGCGGTATAAGGGATAGTGAAAACATATTTTTGTTGGAAGTGCTATCCTCTGACTGTGTGCCAATGCTTAAACAGTTTGGGAGACCTTCTTGACAGGAGCTCGAATAGCTCTTATAGGCCAGGGGCCTCGGTATTGGAACTTGGGGGCTAATATACGCGGTTTTGAAAATCTCGAACAGTGGGCCATAAGCCAATGGGCACGAGCAGGAGCTCGTAAACGAATATGATATATGTGCCATAAAACTTTAATAAGTAAATTGTATGGTCATGGTACCAAGGCTGGTCCGACATTCTCAGTCAACTAGCAGCAGTGCGACATGATCAGTCTCCAGACCGGTCAAGACAAATAGCTGCAGGTTGAGTTGAAGGTCGGGATCGTTGGACTAATGACACCACAAATTACATGGCATAATAAGAAAACATTGTTTGTGCATGCAATATGAGTACGGGACCATCAAGACGCCCATGAGGGGTAGTGATGCGTCCTAAGTGCCCTGGACGACTCGGTGAGTATAAGGGCAGTTCGTCGTTCCAAGTGACCGTGCAAAATTTAGAGTAGCACCAAGCACATGAGACTGGGTGGGGATATGATGAGGTCTTTGTCCTCATACGAACACGAAGAATCGATTTTGGGATTGAGGGTTGGATGTCGCTTACATCTACTCATTCTCAAGGTAGAAGTGGACATAATGACCTGCGAATGTGTGTAACCTTCATGATGAAGGATGTGTGTTGGGTGATGACACACCGAGATAAATAAGAAATGGTGGTAAAAACCGATTCTTAAAATGAAGGGATTTTTAATAAAAAGAGAGGAGTCTGGCACACTCCAACATAAATATTTTTCTTGAAAGTCAAAAGAATTGAAACCCATTAACTAAGTAATCGTACTCACCCCCTCCCTTATATCCCTTTCTGGTAGTCCCAAAAAGCTTGTCCTTAAAGACCCGCGAATTTAAATGCCTGCAAGACAAATATAATTATTTTAAAATTTCTATGTAGTTTTGATTTATGTTATTCCTGGAAAAAGGTGCAAAGAATGCCTTACTCTTTATAGTTTATAAAAGGGGAAACCCTTTAATAAACTGGGAGAGTGATGGGTTGTTCACGGAGATCCGACCAAACTGGGTCGGGGCGTGACAATATCAATTCATAATTATTATATATTATTCACAACTCGTTGGTCTGGAATTCTTCTTTCGTACCAACGGGCCAAGTGACATCCATCGATACATACTCGTTATCACTTTCCATTTTCCAATGAATATTATATCCATATGGTGATCATTTACAAAGTATTCCTCTATACTCACTTATCACATGTAATGTGACCAAATATTCTTAAGAGGTGAGACTTATACTAATATTTGTCAAGTTTCAAATCAAACCGAATTCCCAAGAAGTGACTTGTCTCATATAGGAATTTTCCTAATCAATATTAATGACGTAATTTATACTTAACTCACAAGTGCCACCCTTATCACGATCCCGATATGTAACACATTCCTATCCTCCCCTTCCCATCACTATCTCCAATTGTAGCAACTTTCTCATCCTTATCATCATCCCTATATTTGAAATGATTTTCTCCCCCTTATCACCATCCCCGATGGAAATGTCATGAAAATGATGTTATGTGTTATATCACACAAATTTAATGATTAACTTACTATCTCGCCAATCCTTCTATGCAAGAACCAAAATATTTTAGGGCATTAAAGCTCTATTTCCTTATTCAAGAAAAAATACACACATATATCATATGTGATAAATTGTCAGGATTCTACCCATATTTACAATTACCTCAAGACATATCCCATTTTTTCTTAAAATTACATGTACTGACATTCATTCCCATATTAGCCCTTAGCCTATTTCTCATAAATCATTTGGGCCTTTGCCCTTTCTCCTAAATGGCAAGTCCTATCCCATTTTTAACTTATTGGACCCTATTCCTTTTTCTACCACCATGACTTATTTCCTTTCAATGGATACTTTACTCTTTTTTAAACGTTGGACATTAAGTCCCTTTTTATAAATACTAGGCATTAGCTCTTTTCATAAACATTGGTTCCTAGCCCATTTCTTAAACACTTGACCTTAACCCCTTTAATAAAAATTGGACCATATGCCACTTTCATAAATATTGACCTAAATTATTTTATAAATACGGGTCTTAGCCCATTTTATAACCAGTGTGCCATGTCTTTTTAATAAATATTGACTTATATCATCTTATAAACATAACTTTTATCCCTTTTCATAAACATTAGACATTATAATCATTTAAAAAATAGTAGTCTAAGTCATTTTATAAACATTTGACCTTATGCCCCTTTCATAATTAGTGAGTAAAGACATTTTATAAATGTAACACAACAATTTTATAAAACCTTATCTGACTAGATTGAATTGAAAACTATAGTTGAACCGAGAATGAGAAAACTAAACTAGGTTTTGAAGATCAAATCATGAATCGTTCTCAAATGATCTCTTTGATAAAAGAATCAAAGATCGTGATATAGATGATTGAGAACCGATTTGAATTGAGATCGTTTTATTATTGAAAACTCCACAATTTTTACAAAGAGTTTCAAAAATTAAAAATAGAAATTATTTAACCCAAATAATATAGAATTGGCCAACATATTTTTAGAAAATAAAATTAGATTAATAACTGGTCGAATTGAAGGAGAACTTGCCAAAAAATGACCAAATTATATGAAAATTTGTTGGAAACCAATTCGGAATATTGCCAGCCTATGATACCTCGATTCGGTTTCCTGATCGGATTTGCAAGCAACCCACTACATTCTCTCAGTTTTACAATGGTGGGTGCATTCGCCACTATAAACTCAACAAGAAATAAGGCTTAAAATAAAAAGGTTAATTTCTTTGTTCATCAAAAACACTTTCATAAACCATATGAAAAACATGCCAGGACATAATACTGTGCTAAATATAAATTTGCAACTAGGTTAAAGGGCATAGCAGACAAGTGGGCTAGCTTCTATGTTCCGCTTTGTCACTATGTTTCCTGAAAGGGTTATAGGAGGGGGTGATTTCACAACTCGGTACGTAGGGATGACTAACATCAAGACTTCTTGATCTTGAGTCAACACATACTCTAAAATATCTATAATGGATGTATGTATATATGTTCTTAGCAATCTTTTAATAAAGGCATCAACAGTAACACATATGTTATAATGTTAAGATTTAAATCTACTAAACATTTTCACCATTTCATGACAAACTTGTATGGACTAGTTATGTAAACCTCATTCCTTTAAAGATAAGAATATTGGGAAAAGAATCGATCGACTCAAAAGAGAAAACTGAGCAAGTTAATGAACCAAAATTGGTAAAGAAAGGGTAAAATGGGAAATTTGAAAATCCCAAGTGACTCAATGAGTAATTAAAATCATGGAAAGGAACCATGGAACAAATTGGAAGAGAAAACATGACCGATTCAAGGTGAACTAAACCTGAACCAGATTGAACCGATTTGAACCATATATGAACCATCTTCTACATTCATTTTTCGTGGTGGCTTAACATGATCAATTTGGGAAATTGAAGCCAACATTGGATAGGAAATAAATTTAGACGAATTTAGAAATTTGTAGATTTGAGAAAACTAGTCGGATCGGGCCTAAACCGATTGATTTTTGCCGTTGAACCTGGTCGGACCTGAGCGGTTCATTATAGTGTCGTCTTCTTCCTCAGGATGACAACACTGTTCATCGGTTCAAAAACTTTCCTTCTCCAACGAAAGAATATCCTCTCTGATTTGGGCATTTTCTAAAGAGGATAAGCTCGACCAATATGGAAACTGGGCAAGCAAAGGGTCCCCCATCTCCCTATATAAAGAGCTCCCCTCCATTTGTTCTCCACACACCTCATATCACCATTCTCTCTCAAGTGCTCCATTTTTCGGTGAAGATCAAACAAAAGCCCCAATTTGTGCACTTTTCTTACCCTTAGAAGGCAAGGTCGAGTCCTATAGACTCAGGGGGAAGTCAGCTACCTGATAGCAACCTCCCTTCGACCCGAGGACCGCTGGAGAAGCTCCGACGGAATCAAACAGTGAAGTAGCTCCGACAGACCGAAGCTGCCCTATTTTGGCCGATCTGAATTTGACCAAACTCAAACCTCTTTCGACCAAACTAAGCCTCCCCAACGCCCCAACAACCCTCACACGACCTCCACAGAGGTGGAGGTTGCATATCAGTGTTAGAGAGAGAAAGTGCCAAATTTCACTAACCAAATTCACCCTCATATGGACTTTAATTATAGCAATTATTGATCCTAGAATGAACCTAAGGACGAGAGCTACCTCCCAAATCAAGAGCTCGGACTGCCACACCTCTGACGGTAAGCTTTCGAAGCTTTCTCTCTCTACGAACAGTTTTTCGGCGAAGCTCCATTTGATCTCGTTACGGACTCAAATTCTGCAATTCAAAGAGCCATTTGATTGGAGCAATTAACCCCGATTGAATGGCCAATTTGAAGAAATCAAATTAAGTTAGTATAAAGGGGTGAAATTGGGGAAATTTGAGGATTTCAAAAAATTGAGGGACATCCATGCAATTTCTCAAAATTGAAGGCCAATTGGAAATGAGAAAGATGTTGGGGGACCAATTGGTCAATTTTCGGAATGTTTGTGGCCAAATTACTATTTTTGGAAAGTAGGTGCAAAACTGTAATTTTTGAAAAATTGGAGACCAAATTGGAAATTTGGAAAATTTGAGCCCCTTACACAATTTTGAGTAAATTGAGGATCCAAAGGGGATATTGGAAACCTTGGGACTCAATTTGGGGAAAATTTAGCATTAGGGACCTAAAGTTAAGAAAAATGAACTTTAGGGACCTAAGTGCAATAAACTAAGAACTTCGAGCCTAGTCGCTTATACATGAGAAAACAAAGGTTGTCATGCTAAACCTTAATTGATAGTGATACCCAAATTGTGTAGGGACACGAGAGACCGGAAGCTAGCCAGGAAAATCTAGCGTGGACTTGGAAGCTAACTAGGGACAAATACGTCACAATCAACGGGTGGGTGGAAATATATAACCTCAAACCCGGTTGGGATGATAAGCATTATTTTTAACAGATAAAACCTACTCACCAGTTATGAGTAGGAATGAACAAACATGATACTTGATTGGTATGATGAGTTTCCTTAAGGAAAGGAGAAAACCCGCCTACTTGTTGTAAGTGGAGTTATCATCAGACCCGGTTGGTGTGATAAGTAGTGAATTTTTTCAAAAGTGTTCTCCACTGACTTTGTGACAACTGCTTAAAATATTTGGGTTACCTTTTTGACGGGAGCTAGAACAACTCAAATAGGTAAGTGGCCTCGGTTTTTGAACTCATAGAGCTCAATGCCACGTTTTGGAAAACACGTGCAGTGAGCCTATGATGAGTGGGCATGGGCAGATGCTTGTAAACAAGTATGATTAGGAAGAGCCATGAAAACTCTTAAATTAAAATTGATTGTGTGAATCGCCACGGTACCAAGTCAAAACTGACAATGCTTGATGGACTAGCAGCAGTGCGTCAGGGCTAGGTCGACAGACTGACTTAGACAAATAGCTGTAAGGTCGGGTTGAGTGTCGGGGTCGTTGGACTAGTGGCACCAAAGAGAATAACTTAATCATGAAAATACTTGTTTGTGCATGTACTTATGGTATGGGACCATTAAGATGCCCTAGGGGATAGTGATGGGTCCCAAGGGCTGCAGGATGACACGGTGGAGATAAGGGCAGTTTGTCGTGCTGGTTAGTCATAAAGCTCTGGGAGCTTCTTGCACATGAGACCAGGGTAGGGCCAGGATGAGGTCTCTGTCCTCATATGGACACGAAGTGGCATTCAAGTCTGAGTGTCAGACATCTATCATGGTGGACGGTAAAGACGCTCCGTTCCACTAGTGGGTGAAGTGGACGTGTTGCACCTGCGAATGTGTGTACCCTTCTAGATGAAGGGCGTGTGTTTGTTTGCTAAATGCCTCTTGTGGCATGGTGATGGGCTAAGAAAGCTAAACACACCTAATATGGAAATGGAAAAAGGTTTTAGAAAATTGAGTTTGAGGAAATCCTTTAAAAAGGAAATGATAATCTTGACATGGTTTTGATAACAAAATTTATTTTGAAAACTCACTCCCAACACCCGCTCACTAAGTTGTAGAATTCACTCCCCTCCCTTTACCCATTTCAGGTAACAAGGGAAACCAACTTAAAGATCCTCTTGTAGACAGGTATCATTACTTTTGTCATGCCCTGACCTAGTTTGGTCGGATCCCTATGATCAACCTACCACTCTCCCAGCTTACTAAGGGTCGCCCCTTCTTTTATAAACTGTGAGGAGTAATGAGTCCTTTAAACCTGCACCTTTCCTAGAATAACATAAATCAAAACTACATAAAATTTTAAACATATCATACTTGTCTTACAGGTGGGTTAGCTGGTGGTCTTTGGGTAAGCTTTCTGGGGTTACATGAAAGGGATATAAGGAAGGGGGTGAGCATAATGAGTCAGTGAATGGGTGCTTTAGGGTATGACTTTCAAAAAAATAGTTTAAATTAGAGTGTGTTATACTCCTTATTTTTCTTTTAAAACCATTTCATTCTCAAATTCAGTTTTCATAAATATTTCACATCATAATGGTGTGTTTATCAACCAACACACGCCCTTCATCATGAAGGAAATACACATTCGTAGGCCAGCCTATCCATTGAACCCACTTGTGGCATCGAAGTAACTTTACCGGCCATCTACATAGGAGCACATCCACTTCTACTATCACGCCCCGACCCAATTTGGTCGGATCCCTGTGAGCAACCTTCCACTCTGCCCGGTTTACTAAGGGTTTTCCCCTCTTTTAAACTTGGGAGGAGTAAGGCATTCTTTAAACATGTACCTTTCTTGGAATACATAAATCAAAATTGCATAAAAATTTTAACTTACATACTTGTCTTGCAGATGTGACTAACGGGAGGTCTTTGGGTATGTTTCCCTTGGTTACCTGAAAAGGGATATAAGGGAGGGGGCGAGTTCAACGACTTAGTGAATGGTGCTTAAAGTTTGACTTTTAGGGGGAAATATTTAAATTATAGTGTGCCAGACTCCATATTTTTAAATTTCTCATTTTCAAAATCTCAGTTTTTATCGCCATTACTCACTCCTCAACCATAACCGTTGTGTTTATCAACTAACACACACCCTTCATCATGAAGGGAACACACATAATTAAAACTCTATGTCCGTATGAGGACAGAGACCATATCTCAGTCTCATGCACATGAAACTCAAATGCAGAAGTTTTAGGATGTCCCTAATACAGCAGCTTCGTGGAGTCCAAACCCCGAAACTTTGGGGAGTACAAACACAGAACTCCGTGGACTACAAACACAGAACTCCATGACTAACTAGTATGATGGGAAACACAAACCCAGTAGCTTCTCTTTTTCCTTATCGCTACCATGTCATCAAACAACCTTTAGGATGCATCACTACCCCTTTTGGGTGTCTTAATGGTCATGAACCTCAAGTGCATGCACAAACAAAGTTTTCCTCAAAGCCATTTAATCTTTGGTGCTACTGGTCCAATGGCCCCAACCCTCAACTCGACCTGTAGCTATTTGTCTCGACTGGTCTGTCGACCTGTCATGTCGCACTGCTACTAGTCTATCGAGTATGTCGGTCCTGTCTCGGTACCATGGCCAAACAATTCATTCCTTCAAGTTTTATGGCTTAAATTCATGTTTGTTTATGAGCTCCTGCTTGGGCTAACTGGCCTAGGGCCCACTATTCAAGATTTTCAAAATCGGGCATATTAGCCCCCAAGTTCTAAAACCGAGGCCTCTGACTTAATAGAGCTATTCAAGCTCCCGTCAAGAAGGTCTCCCGAAATGTTTAAGCAGTGGCATATAGTTAGGGGAGAACACTTCCAACAAAATATACTTTTAAACTGTCCATCATACCAATCGAGTATGAGGACAACTCTGCTTATAATCGATGAATGGGTTTTCCATTTCCTTCAAGTAAGTTTCATCATACCAACCGGGTATAATCTACTTACAACTGGTAAGTAGTTTTTTTGTTTGATTTCCACATTACTCCTCTCAAGTGTGATGATTAAAATACCACTTAGTAGTAGGTTTTTATTTTCGAGGTACTTATCCTCCCAATCGGGTATGATATTAAATTCCCACCCACCCGTTAATGCAGTGAATTCCTCTCGATCGGTTCTTTGTATTCACGTGAGCTTGTCCATGCTAGCGTTCCCAGTACTTTGTGTTCCTACACGATATGAACATCCTTGTCCATTATCCCTGACCTAATAGCCATCATTCATTCCAAATGAATGAGAAAACTAAACTTTTTATTTAATTGCAATTAGGTCCCTATAGTTATTTTTCTTTAACTTTAAGTCCCTAATGTCGGTTTTTTCTCAAATTGAGTCCCGAAACTTTTTAAAATTCACCTTGGGACCTCAATTTATCCAATTTCACAAAAGGGGATCAATTTCCCAAATTTCCAATTTGGTCCCCCAACATTTCCAAAATTACCAATTTTCCCATACTTTACAAAAATGGTAAATTTTGCCCCCAAAATTCCAAAATTTACCCAATTGGCCTTCCGACATCTTTATTATGCTCAATTGGTCCTCAATTTTATGAAATTGCACTTTAGTCACTCGAATTTTTGAAATTCCCCAATTTCCCCTAATTTTCCCCCAATTTCAACCTTCTAACTTAGCCAAATTTGATTTCATTAAATTGACCAATCAAATAACTTTAATTGTTGAAATTAAAGCTAGATTAGAGTTCTTACACCTTCATACGATTCAATTGCACTTTGAATTGCATGATTTGATGCTGGAATAAGCTTAAACGGAGATTCGCTGAAAAATTGGACTTAGGGAGAGAAAGCTTTGAAAGATTACCGTTGTGGAGGTGGCGATCCGAGCTTTTGATATAGGCAGATATCTCTTGTCCTGAGGTTCCTCCTAGAATCTAAAATTGTATCAATTGATGTCGAATTGAGTGAGAATTTTATCATCAAAGTTCTATCGGTTCTCTCTATTGCAACGATCGTAAATTGCAAAGGAAAGCCAAATTATCTTACCTTTCAGCTCTAATTCAGCTATAGTAGGACTATGGAGGTGTTGGGAGCACTTGGTTTTGCCTGAGAAGGGCTTGAATTTGCAAATTTTAGCTTGGCCAAAATAGGGCAGCTACGATCCATTGGAGCTCCTTTACTGTTTGATCACGCCAGCACTTCTCTGGTGACCCTCGGAGCAAATGGAGACTACAGGCGTGTGGCTGACTTCTCCTCGGTTCTAAAGAACCTGACCTCACTTTATTTGGCTCAAAAAAGTGCCCAAGTCAGAGCTCTAGTTTGAGCTTCACCAGAAAATGGAGCAGTTGAAAGAGAATAGAGTTTTTAGGTGTGGAGAGGATAAATGAGGAGGGGATCTTTATATTGGAAGCTCGGGGACTTCTTGGCCATACGATTGGCGCCTTAATGGTGGTCATCATTGCCTAAAACTCCCTGGCCGAAAACTTTTCAGCTTTGCCGGTGCTGCACGATTTTTCGGCGAGTGAACAGTGCTGTTATCTGAAGAAAGAAGATAACTCTGTTCTGAACCGGACCGGACCGGTCTGAACTGGGTTCAAAGATTAAATAGATCGGTTCACCTCCAATTCGATCAAATTTTTGAAATATAAAAATTTTCAAACTCATCTAAATTCATTTTCTATCCAATGGTGGCCTCCAATCTCAAATTTGAATTTTTTAAGTCACCTAGAAAAATGAATTTAGTATCCGGTTCAATGGTGGTTCAACTTGTTCCGAACTGGTTCAATCCAGTTTGGATCCGGTTCACTTGAACCGGTTTAGTTTTCACTCCAATTCATTCTAAAGTCCTTTTCATGACTTTTGTGACTCCTTAGGTCAATTGGGATCCATAAACCTAAGGAGTTGTAAATTCCCTAATTGCCCGTTTCTTGATGATCGGGTTTGTGAACCAGTTCGGTTTTTCTCATTTAGGTTGACCGATTCTTTCCCCGATTTCCTCATTTTAAAGGGACGGGGTTTACAACTCTCCCCTTATTTTAGGAGTTTTGTCCCCAAAACTAAATCAACATCCTTTGTATTGAGAATAACTTCCCTTAATGTTCTGTCAAGATTTGCTTGACATGCCAACCCTTTGGTTGTTCTTTCACTTAGCCCTTTTTGAATCACGCACGTAAGGAATGTCTTTTCCTTTCTATTATTTACTCACTTCCCAGAGTTTATCATAACTAGGCATGTCTTACCCACACATCCAAAAGAATATCTTTATATTTACTTCATCCTCTACTTAGGGTGGCTTGCTCAAAATTTCAAGGTCGAGAGTTCCAAACTGTCCAATCGTTCCCTTGGGTTTTAACTTACTTTCTTGGATCATCCTAGCAAGCCTTCTTTAATTCTTTCACCCCATCATGTACTTCCTTTGCAACCTCATCTCCTTATCCCTCGTCACTTGCTTCCATTACCTCTTATTTAGGATATGTATGGTTCCCTAGAGTTTTCCTTCCTTGGTAGTACTCGTCCTTTCATCCGAAATTCTAAGTGTCCTTAAGTGTACCTATCCTCAAAGTGACATACTTAAATGGCACCCTTTCCCATTTACTTCTTGAAATTTTGTGGGTACGCCCTTTGTATTTTCTGTTACTTGTATCACAACTTCATCTTTGTAGGAAATATAACTTTCATTATGATGATAAATAATTACAGTTTCTAGCAATATTTATTAAGGGAAATTTTGGTAAGTACTAACTACAGTACTAGGGTCTTCCCATATTTCTTCTTGGGGGAGGTTGTATAAATAATTACAGTTTCTAGCAATATTTATTAAGGGAAATTTTGGTAAGTACTAACTACAGTACTAGGGTCTTCCCATATTTCTTCTTGGGGGAGGTTGTATACTCTGGTTGAGACCCTTGATGTAGTGGCAATGTCTTGCCCTCTGTCTAGTGCCCTTAGGTTTCCTTGAAGTGGTAGGTGGGTACTTTGTTGTGTATTGCCCTGAAGGGCTGGGCAGTTCTTCACAAAATGGCCAATATGTCTGCATTCGTAGCATATTTGGCATAGTCCTTCCTGGTTTTTTTGGCACTTGGAACAATAGGGGCTCCTCCTTGGTAGAACTATATTTGTCTCCCTTTGTGTATGATAACCTTCCATTGTCCTAGAGAACCCCATTCTTGTTTTCATTTCTATCCACCTAGCTCCTTTTATCTTCCTCGCCTATCCTAGCCTCCTTCCTCTTTCCAACCAGTCTGTTCTACTCGGTGGCGTCTCGTTTGTACCACATGCTCACATTCATGGGCCATGCTAATGATAGTAGCTAAATCCATGGGGTGTCCTAGTACTCCCATTCGGTCCATATGTCCATATTAAGACCGTCCACAAATTGTTGGCAAACATCCGCAGGTCTGGCTAGGTTAGAGGCAAAGGGTCTTAACTCGTTAAACTTGGTTTCATACTCTAAGATAGAGTTAAGCCCTTGTCAGAGTTGGAGGAAATCTTGTTTCTTCTCGTTGATTAGATGTGGAGCTAGGTATTCCTCCATATATCTTTCTTCGAATAGCACCCATGTAGGGGTGGTAGCATGCAAGCTTTTGACATTATCCAGCCACCTCTTCGCACTAGCTTTAAGGAAAAACTCTGTAGGATCACCATATACTTTGGTGAAATCCTAACTTTCCCATGAGTTTCTTAATGGTAGCTATCGACTCCTTATTTTAAAATTTCTCATTTTTAAAATCTTGGTTTCATCGCCATTACACACTCCTCAACCATAATCGGTGTGTTTATCAACTAACACACGCCCTTCGTCATGAAGGGAACACTGATGATTAAAACTCTGTGTCCGTATGAGGACAGAGACCATATCTTAGTCTTGTGCACATGAAACTCAAACACAAAAGTTTTAGGAAGTCCCAAACACAACAGCTTCATGGAGTCCAAACCCATAAACTTCGGGGAGTACAAACACAGAACTCCATGGAGTACAAACACAGAACTCCATGATTAACTGGTATGACAAGAAACACAAACCCAATAGCTTCTCTTTTCCCTTATTGCCACCATGTCATCCAGCAGCCCTTAGGACACATAACTACCCCTCTTGGGCATCTTAATGTTTTCGAACCTCAAGTGCATGCACAAACAAAGTTTTCCTCAAAGCCATTTAATCTTTAGTGCCACTGGTCCAACGACCCCGACCCTCAACTCGACCTGCAACTATTTGTCTCGACTAGTCCATCTTAATATTGGTCCTATCTCAGTTCCATGGCCAAACAATTCATTCATTTAAGTTTTATGGCCCAAATTCATGTTTGTTTATGAGCTCCTACTCATGCCAACTGGCCTAGGGCCCACTGTTCGAGATTTTCAAAATCGGGCATATTAGCCCCCAAGTTCCAAAATCGAGGCCTCCGACCTAATAGAGGTATTCGAGCTCCCATCAAGAAGGTCTCCCAAAATTTTTAAGCAGTGGCATACAGTTAGGGGAGAAAACTTCCGACAAAATATACTTTTCAACTATCTATCATACCAACCGAGTATGAGGACATCTCCGCTCATAACCTATGAATTGGTTTTCCACTTTCTTCGAGGAAGTTTCATCATACCAATTGTGTATGATCTACTTATAACTGGTAAGTAGTTTTTCTATTTGATTTCCACATCACTCCTCTTAGGTGTGATAAGTAAATATCGGTTAGAAGTGGGTTTTCATTTTCGAGGTACTTATCATCCCAACCGGGTATGATATTAAATTCCCACTCACCAGTTAATGCAGTGAATTTCTCTCGACCGATTCTTTATATTCACATGAGCTTGTCCTTGCTGGCATTCCCGGTACTTCATGTTCCTACATGATATGAACATCCTTGTTTATTATCTCTGACCTAATAGCCATCATTAATTCCAAATGAATGAGAAAACCAAACTTTTGATTTATTTGTAATTAGGTCCCTAAAGTTAATTGTCTTTAACTTTAAGTCTCTAATGGTGGTTTTTCCTCAAATTGAGTCCTGAAACTTTTTAAAATTTACCTTGTGACCTCAATTTATCCAATTTCACAAAAAGGGGTTGAATTTCCCAAATTTCCAATTTGGTCCCCCAACTTTTCCAAAATTACCATTTTGCCCCTACTTTACAAAAATGGTAAGTTTTGCACCAAAAATTCCAAAATTTGCCCAATTAGTCCTCCAACATCTTTATTATGCCCAATGGGTCCTCAATTTTATGAAATTACACTTTAGTCCCTCGAATTTTTGAAATTCCTTAATTTTCTCCATTTTCCCCTCAATTTCAACCTTCTAACAAAGTTGAATTTGATTTCATCAAATTGAACGATCAAATGAGTTTAATTGTTGAAATTGAAGCTAGATTAGAGTTTCTACACCTTCATATGATTCAATTGCACTTTGAATCGCACGATTTGGTGTCGAAATGAGCTCAAACGGAGCTTCGCCAGAAAACTAGACTTAGAGAGAGAAAGCTTCTAAAGTTTACCGTCGGGGGCACGACAATCTGAGCTTTTGATCTGAGCAGATAGCCCTTGTCCTGAGGTTTCTCCTAGAATCAAGAATTATATCAATTGATGCCAAATTGAGTGAGAATTTTATCATCAAAGTTCTGCCGGTTCTCTCTCTAGCACTGGTCGGAAATTGTAGAGGGGAGCCAAATTTGTTACCTTTCAGCTCTAATTTAGCTATAGAAGGATTGTGGAGGTGTTGGGAGGGCTTATTTTGGCCTAAGAAGGGCTCAAATTGGCTAATTTCAGCTTAGCCGAAACATGGCAGCTTTGGTCTAGTGGAGCTGCTTAAATGTTCGATCATGCCAGTGCTTCTCCGGTGACCCTCGGAGCAAATGAAGACTACAGGTGTGTGGCTGACTTCTCCTCATTTCTAAAGAGCCTAACCTCACCTTGTTTGGCTTAGAAAAGTGGCCAAGTCAGAGCTTTGGTTCGAGCTTCACCCAAAAATGGAGCAGTTGAGAGAGAGTGGAGTTTTCAGGTGTGGAGAGGATGAATGAGAAGGGGCTCTTTATATAGGAAGCTCAAGGACTTCTTGACCATTTGATTGGCGCCTTAATGGTGGTCATTCATTGCTAGAAACTCCATGGCCAGATACATTTCAGCTTCGTCGGCGTTGCGCAATTTTTCGGCGAGCGAACAGTGCTGTCATCTGAAGGAAGAAGATGACAATGTTCCGAACCGGACCAGATCGGTCTGAACCAGGTTCAAAGTTTAAACCAGCCAGCTCACCCCCAATTCGACCAAAATTTTAAAATCTAAAAATTTCTAAATTCATCTAAATTTATTTTATATCCAATGATGGCCTCAAATCTCAAATTTGAATTTTTTATGCCTCCTAGAAAAATGAATTTAGCATATGGTTCAATAGTGGTTCAAATAAGTCCATACCAGTTCAATCCGGTTCGGATCTGGTTCACCTGAAGTGGTTTAGTTTTCATCTCCAATTCATTCTAAAGTCCTTTTTCATGACTTTTATGACTCCATAGGTCATCAGGATCCATAATTTTCTCGACTTGCCCTTTCCCTATCGATTCCGGTTCATGAACCAACTCAGTTCATAAATCGGTCCAATCTGGTTCGCATCCGGTTCTCATGAACTGGTCTGGTTTTCTCTCCCAAATAATCCTAACATCATTTTCCAAGGTTTTGTGAACCCTTTGGGCCACTCAGGAGTTGTAAATTTCCAAATTGCCCGTTCCTTGATGACCGGGTTTGTGAATCGATTTGGTTTTTCTCATTCGAGTTGACCGGTTCTTTCCCCAGTTTCCTTGTTTTAAAGGGACGAGGTTTACATCTGCTCTAAGAATGAGTGGATGTACATGACATCTGACCCTCAATCCCGTAACAAAACTCTGTGTCCATATGAGGATAGAGACCTCATCCAGTCCACACCCCGTCCACACCCCGTTCTGATGCACAATGAAGCTAAAATAACACTTAGTAGTAAGTTTTCATTTCTGAGGTGCTTATCATCCCAACCGGGTATGATATTAAAGATCTCTCTCACACGATCGTGCAGTGAATTTTCTCTTAATCGACTTGTTGACTTTACACGAACTTGTCGTAGCTAGCGTTCCTAGTACTTCGTGTTCCTACATGATATGAACATCCTTGTTCATTATCCTTTGTCTTAATAGTCTTCATTCATCCAAAATGAATGAGAAAACCAAACTTTTCATTTATTTGCAATTAGGCCCCTAAAGTTATTTTTCTTTAACTTTATGTCCCTCATGCCGGTTTTTCCTCCAATTGAGTCCCAAAACTTTTAAAGCTCACCTTGGGACCTCAATTTATTCAAATTCACAAAAGGGGTTCAATTTCCCGAATTTCCAATTTGGTCCCCAACTTTTCCAAAATTACCATTTTGCCCCTACTTTACAAAAATGATAAGTTTTGCCCCAAAAATTCTAAAATTTCCCAATTGGTCCTCCAACATCTTTATCATGCCCAATTGTTTCTCAAATTTATGAAATTGCACTTTAGTCCATCAAATTTTCAAAATTCCCAAATTCCCCCAATTTCAACCTTCTAACAAAGTTAAATTTGATTTCATCAAATTGTCCAATCAAATGAGTTAAATTGAAGTTAGATTGGAGTTACTACACTTTTATACGATTTAATTACACTTCAAATCTCATGATTTGGTGCCGAAATGAGCTCAAATGGAGCTTCATCGGAAAATTGTACTTAGAGAGTGAAAGCTTCAAAAGGTTACCGTTAGGGGCGCGACGGTCCGAGGTTTCGATCTGGGCAAATAGCTCTTGTCCTGAGGTTACTCCTAGGATCAAGAATTGCATCAATTGATGCTGAATTGAGTGAGAATTTAGTCATTGAAGTTCTATTAGTTCTCTCTCTAGCACTAATCGAAATTTCCAAATTGTAGCCAAATTGGCATTCCTTTAAGCTCTAATTCAGTTGTAGGAGGACTGTAGAGGTGTTGGGAGGGCTTGGTTTGGCCTAAGAAGGGCTCAAATTGGCCGATTTTAGCTCGGCTGATATAGGGCAGCTTCGGTCCAACGGAGCTGCTTCACTGTTTGATCACGCCGACGCTTTTCCGGCGACCCTCAGAGCAAATGGAGACTACAAGCATGTATTTGACTTCTCCCTGAATCCAAAGAACGCGATCACGCCTTCTTTGGCTAAAAAAAAGACCCTATATCAGAGCTCTGGTTCGAGCTTCACTAGAAATTGGAGCAGTTGAGAAAGAATGGAGTTTTCAAGTGTGGAGACGATGAAGGAGGAGGGGCTCTTTATATAGGAAGCTCAAGGACTTCTTGGCCGTTTGACTGGCGCCTTAATAGCGGTTATTGATTGCCCGAAACTCCCAGGCCAAAGACTTTTCAGCTTCAATGGTGCTGCTCAATTTTCCGGCAAGTGAACAGTGCTATCATCTAAAGGAAGAAGAGGACACTATTCCGAACTGGATTGGACCAGTCCGAACCGGGTTCAAAGATTAAACCGGTCGGTTCAGACCTGATTCGACTAAGTTTTTCCAACTTAAAAATTTCTAAATTCATCTAAATTCATTCTCTATCCAATGATGGTCTCAAATCTAAAATTTAAATTTTCTAAGCTACCTAGAAAAATAAATTTAGTATCTGGTTCAATAGTCATTGAAACCCTTATCTCTATGTCGTCTCGAATTCTACATACTTGCTTTCATGAGTATCAGTGTTATCACCCTTTTTGTCTTATTTTGACCCTTCCCTCATTCATTATTTATTACAACTTCGGTCTAAATTTTATATTTGACCTTATCATGCTTGACTCTTCCTTACTTGAGTCACATTTTCCTCGAGACTATTGGGCTTACATGCCCCTTATAGTCATGACATTTTCTAGAACCTGTCTCTGTCCATTAGATTTCTAGAATACTTCCTTTCTTATGTCCTTCCTCTTCTTTAGCGACTTCCTTTATTCAAGGACTTTCTTTTTCCTTAATCTACTCTTACTTACTCGTGATCATTTCATGATTCTTTATTCCAAATTAATCACTTTCGGTCCATGTGTTGATTCCTTTGCTTTGGAAGGTTCCATTCTTCCGGTTTCGTTCTCTACTATGTCCCTCACAGTAGAGACTTCCATCTTATGAGTTACATGCTCAACCTTTTATAATTCCTTGAATGGTTCTTTCTTCCTTTCTTCACACTCCTTTTTATGTTAGGGAATTTGCCCGCTTTGGATCCTTCTATGTCCACAACTTTTGTTTCATCCCTTATTCCTTACTTGAGATACTTCCGATTATCAACCTTATTTTATGCACTCCACACTATACTCAACCATCCACTCTTTAGGCTCCATTATGCGCGTGTGGACTATGACCCGTCTTACTATTTGTGGTTATTCCTCCTTAGCCACATCTTATTGGAGGGCTTACTTTCCCAATGTTTCTCAAATGTTCTTTCCTTTATTTCCTTGTTATGGGTAGTCCACTCATTCTTACTTGTCATATCATCTTTTGATGCAAATTTCCTACTTACCCATTCCTTGGGTCTAACTTATTGCTTGGGTCCTCCTAATATGCTTCCTTGGTTCTTTCACCTCAGCTTGCACTTCATTTGCAAGTTTATATCTTTATCCCTCTTTACTTGGTTCCATTACCTCTCAATTAGGTTACATATGTCGTTCTAGGGTTTCCTTCCTTGTTAGAACTCTTTCCCTTTCTCTCAAAATTCCTTTTTCATTTGCTCTAGAGAATATTTACCCTTAAATGATGTCCTTTGATGTTGTCTTCTCTTGTTTACCTTTACTCTTCAAATCTTGCGGGGACATATTTTGTACTATATCCTCGTCCTCATTTGTATCCCAGAGCTTAAATCCTCCTTATTTCAAGATCTCTTAATCATGTGAGAGGCTTGCCAACTCCTCTCTTGTCTTGAGTTTGGTCGTTAATTTGGCCATTGGTTTTTTTAAGGATTTTCTTCATCCCTCTTTTCCCAATTATTTGGCCTTTCCACCTCTCTCTTCTTGGTTGAAGCTTAAATTATGGCTTTCACGAGTATCAGTTCATTAACTACCTCGTCTCTACCATCCCTTTTGTCTAATTTTTTATAGGGTAGTTGTTTCTCGAGTCTTCTTGTCCTTAATGTCCATCCCACTGCCTTTTTTATGGTGTAGTCCTTTCTACTTCCAGGTCTTCCTGAGAGTGTCGTTTATTCTCCTTGAATATCTTGTTGTAACAACTCGCTTCCCTCTGCTATGTTTGTCCGAAACTTCTATTTGACTTCACTACTTTTTACAAAGTGAGTTGTATTTGCCATCTCGAGACATCTCATTTGTCGTTAAATGCTCGGCTGGTTTTTTCTCATGGAGGTTCTCCCTTCTTTGCTCCTAAATGGCCGGAAATTTCTTCTTAAGGAAAGATTTTCTTCAGCTATACTTTGTTCTTATTTGCGGTTTATCGAGATCCTACCTTCAGTCCCTTTTCCTCCCTGTCAATATGCGATGATCTTGAAGAGCTTCCTCCTAGATGTAGTTGAAATTTCTAGCAGGAGTTATATTTCTAGGGATGGTATCCTTTTGGGTGTCCTATAGCTATGGGAGCATTATTCTTTGAAAATATTATCCTAAATCCTTGTGGTGTGGGACAGTCCTTCACTTCATGTCCTATTTTCTTACACATGTAATAGGTTGCTTCCTTGCTTAGTTACTCCCAGAGTTCTCCTAAACTCCTTAATTACCTTGACAATTTTTCTCGTTGTGCCTTCTTGGCCCAACAATTCCCTTAATTCAGTCCTTTATTTGGGATGAGAATCTCCTTGGTCTCCATAGTGTCTAAGGTAATTCGAGTTTATTTGATTACCTTTGGTGGGAAATCTTCCTACAGCTGAGATGCAATGTCACATCATTTTGATAGATATGGTTTTAGGAACTTGGAATTATTTATTATTGGAGAGGTAAAACAATAGGTTGGGGTCTTAGCCCCATTACAAAAAGTGTTTTTGAAATAGATGGAAAGCTAATGGGTTCTTTGACAAGTGTCCTCCTTAGTAAGGTTATAAGCCCTTGATGTTGTTTGTGGCCTTAGGCTTGGCTTCCTTCGTACTCAGGATTGTGACCTCAACCTTCTAGATACTTCCCACTAATGTCTCTTGGTTCTTTGGGACTTCTCGGGTATTTTAGGGTGATCTCCCAATGGGGACAGAGTATTGGGTGGTGTTGATAATGCCGGTCCTAGTTTTCTTGGTTTCTCTCTTGGGAGCTATCTGAAAATTTTAAAATTTTCTTAGTTACTATATTATATAGTCTTGATAATGTATTCGAGGAAACATGCTTTGATACCACTCAAGCTATCATGCCCCAACTTGGTTTGGTCGGATCCCTGTGATCAACCCGCCACTCTCTCGGCTTACTAAGGGTTGCCTCTTCTTTTATAAATCATGAGGAGTAAGGTGCCTTTAAACCTACATATTTCATGTAATAACATAAATCAAAACTGTATAAAATTTTAAACTTGTCATACCTGTCTTACAGGTGGGTTAGCTGGTGGTCTTTGGGTAAGCTCTCTGGTGTTTCATGAAAGGGATATAAGGGAGGGGGTGAGTACAACGACTCAGTGAATGGGTGTTTTAGGGTATGACTTTTAGAAAAATAGTTTGAATTGAAGTGTGTTAGACTCCTTATTTTTCTTTTAAAAACATTACATTCTCAAATTTGGTTTTCATAACTATTTCTCATAAAAATGATGTGTTTATCAACCAACACATGCCCTTCATCATGAAGGAAACACACATTCATAGGCGAGCTCGTCCACTAAACCCACTTGTGGTATTAAAGCGACTTTACCAGCCACCTAGATAGAAGCATGCCCACTTTTACCTTGAGAATGAGTGGATATACATGACATCCGACCCTCAATCTCGTAACAAAGCTTCGTGTTCGTATGAGGACAGAGACCTCATCCCATCCCCAGCCCGGTCTCATGCGTAATGAAGCTACGTCAAGACTTCTGGTATGACTAACTGCCCTTATTTCCACCAGGTCGTCCAAAGCCCTAGGATGCATCACTACCCCTCTTGGGCATCTTGAAGATCCTGTAACACAGTGCATGCACAAATCAATAGTTTTTCACATAAGCCATATAATTTGTGGTGCCATTGGTCCGATGGCCCCGACCCTGAACTCGATCTGCAGCTGTTTGTCTTGACTAGTCCGAAGACCTGTCATGGTGCACTGCTACTAGTCCATCGAGTATGTCCGTCCTGTCTCGGTACCATGGCCAAACAACTCGTTTACTTAAGTTTTCATGGCTTAATAATCATGTTTGTTTATGAGCTCCTGCTCGTGCCAACTCGCCTAGGGCCCACTCTTCCAGATTTTCAAAATCAGGCATATTAGCCTCCAAGTTCCAAAACCGAGGCCTCTAGCCTATTGAGCTATTCGAGCTACCATCAAGAAGGTCTCCCAAAAAGTTTAAGTAGTGGCACACAGTTATGAGAGAGCACTTTCGACAAAATAATATTTTTATCTGTCCATCACACCAACCGGGTTTGAGGACATCTTCTCTTATAGTCGATAAACGGGTTTTCCACTTCCTTCTAGAAAGTTTCTTTATATTAACCAGGTATGATGTACTTATAACCAGTAAGTAGTTTTTCGACATGAATTTCCACATCACTCCTCTCAAGTGTGATGGTTAAAATACCACTTAGCAGTGGGTTTTCATTTTTGAGGTGCTTATCATCCCAACCAGCTATGATATTAAAAATCCCACTCACACGACAGTGTATTAAATTTCCTCTTAGCCGACTTGTTGCCTTTACGCGAACTTGTCTTAGCTGGCATTCCCGGTACTTCATGTTTCTACACGATATGAACATTCTTGTTCATTATCCTTTGGCCTAATTGTCTTCATTCATCCCAAATGAATAAGAAAACCAAACTTTTCATTTATTTATAATTAGGTCCTTGAAGTTATTTTACTTTAACTTTAAGTCCCTCGAGCCAGTTTTTCTTCAAATTGAGTCTCAAAACTTTTAAAGTTCACCTTGGGACCTCAATTTATTCAAATTCACAAAAGGGGTTCAATTTCCCAAATTTCCAATTTGATCTCCAACTTTTCCAAAATTATCATTTTGCCCTAAAAATTCCTAAATTACCCAATTGGTCCTCCAACATCTTTATCAAGCCCAATTGGTCCTCGATTTTATGAAATTGCAATTTAGTCCATCAAAATTTTGAAATTCCCAAATTTCCCCCAATTTCAACCTTCTGACTTAGCTGAATTTGATTTCATTAAATTGACCAATCAAATGTGTTAAATTTTTAAAATTGAGGTTACATTGGAGTTCCTACACCTTCATACGATTAAATTGCATGATTTTGTACTGGAATGAGCTCAAAGAGAGCTTCGTCGGAAAACTGGACTTAGAGAGAAAAAACTTCAAAAGCTTACAGTCGGGGGTGCGGTGGTCCGAGCCTTCAATCTAGGTAGATAGCTCTTGTCTTAAGGTTCCTCCTAGGATCGAGAATTGCATCAATTGATGCCGAATTGAGTGATAATTTAGTCATCGAAGTTCTGCCAGTTCTCTCTAGCATTGATCAGAATTTATAGAGTGGAGTCAAATTAGCTTACCTTTCAGCTCTAATTTAGTTGTAGGAGCATTGCAGAGGTATTGGGAGGGCTTGGTTTGGCCTGAGAAGGGCTCGAATTGGCCAATTTCAGCTCAGCCGAAATAGGGCAGCTTCGGTCCACCGGAGCTGCTTCACTGTTCGATCACGTCGATGCTTTTCCAGCGACCCTCAATGCAAATGGAGACTATAGGTAGGTAGCTGACTTCTCCCCGAATCCAAAGAACCTGACCATTCCTTCTTTGGCTAGAAAAAGACCCTATATTAGAGCTCTGGTTTGAGCTTTGCCAGAAATTGGAGCAGTTGAGAGAGAATGGAGTTCTCAGATGTGGAGAGGATGCATGAGAAGAGGCTCTTTATATAGGAAGCTCGAGGACTTCTTGGTCGTCCGATTGGCACCTTAATGGCAGCATTCATTCCCTAAAACTCCCTGGTTGAAGACTTTTCAGCTTTGTTGGCACTGTTTGATTTTTCGGGGAGTGAACAGTGTTGTCATTTTAAGGAAGAAGACAACTTTGTTTTGAACCGGACCAGTCCGGTTCGAACCGGGTTCAAATCTTAAATCGGCCAATTCAGACCCGATTCAACCGAGTTTTTCAAAATTAAAATTTTCTAAATTTATCTAAATTCATTCTCTATCCAATGGTGGCATCAAATCTAAAATTTTATTTTTATAAGCCACCTATAAAAATGAATTTATCATTTGGTTCAATAGTGATTCAAACCGGTCCAAACTAGTTAAATCCTATTTGGATCCGGTTCACATGAACCAGTTTGGTTTTTATCTCCAATTCATCCTAAAGTCCTTTTTTATGACTTTTGTGACTCTCAGATCCATAAATTTTCTGGTTTGCCCTCTTTCTATCGGTTCCAGTTCATAAACCGGTTCAATCTAGCTCATATCCAGTTCTCTTGAACTAGTCTAGTTTTTCTCTCCCAATTTTTCCTATGGTCTTTTTCCAAGGTTTTATGAACCCTTTGGGTCATGCGGTTGTTTTAAATTTCCCCAAATTGCATGTTCTCTAATGATCAGGTTTGTGAACCGGTTCGGTTTTCTCACTTGGTTTGACTGGTTCTTTTCCCGATTTTCCTTAACTCTAAAGAGCAAGGTTTACAACTTTAATGTATTCAGTTTTGTATAATGCTATTCTAGGCAAAGAGTAAAAGGGACACCTTACTCCTCGCGGTTTAGAAGAGGGTGAAACTGTTCATAGACCGAAGGGAGTGGCGGGTTGCTCATGGGGATCCGATGAAACTAGGTCGGGGCGTGACAACTTGATTGGTAACAGTGCCTGTTTCCTCAAATGCATTATCAATACTATATAACATAGCAACTAAGGAATAAGTTTTAAAATTTTCAGATGGCTCCCAAGAGAGGAACCAAGAGAAATAATGTTGCAGTCACTGACACTGCCCAACACCCCATTCCTGTGGAAACTCCCTAGAAAGCCCACACAATTCCACCTAGACTCAGGTCAGAGCATCAGAGACTATACGAAGAGTTCACCTGAGTGTTTGGAAGGCCCAACCTCGCCCCTGAGGTGGACACCAACTCTCGAGCTGAACCCAAGAAAGTACAATCTCATCCCCCTCCTACTAACATTCCTCCTCCATTCGACATCCACAAATACCTCAAAACCCTCTGTCAACTGGGATGTAATCCATTCCTATGAGAGAAGGATGTTGGAGCTGCTATGGACTGGCTAGCCAGTATCAAGAAACTCATGGTGATAGTCAGGATTTTACTAGAGGATATGATAATCTTGGTAGAGTTTTTCCTAAAAGCCAATGCGAAAAGATGGTGGGATAACGTCAGAAGCCCGCATGCCACCACCCCACATGGGAGCAATTCGAGGAGAGGTATACGGAGGAATACCTAGCTTCGCATTTGATCAATGAGAAGAAGCAAGACTTCATCCGACTCCGATAATGGCTTAACTCTATCCCGGAGTATGAAACCAAGTTTAACAAGTTAAAACTTTTGCCCCCGACATAGCCAGACCTACAGATATTTGCCAATGATTCGTGGATGATCTTAACATGGACTTACAAGACCGGATGAGGGTGCTAGGACACCTCACGGATCTAGCAGCCATAATTAGTATGGCTAACGAATGTGAGTGTCTGGTGCAAACCCAACGCAGCTAGATGGAGCAGGCCAACCAAAAGGAGGATAAAGGCCAAGGCTGCCACACGGGATGGAAGGAGCAAAGTGGCCCTAAGTGGGGAAACAAGGTGGGTTTCCAAAGGAGGAAGGACGCACAACTACCTCAAAGGGAGGTAATTCCCACCATACCACAAGGGAGCCCTCATTGTCCTAGATACGAGAGGTACCATGAGTGAGCATGCTTATCATGTTTTGGATGTGGAAAGGTGGGGCACTTTGCAAGGGAATGCCCCACTCTTAGGGAGAATAAGCAACGTAACACACTTGGACCACCCCAAGGGAACCCAAGGACTCCAAGGCAAGACACCACGATAAGGGTACCAGCTAGGGTATACAACCTCACACAAGAGTAAGCTAGAAGGGACCCTAGTACTGTAGCGGGTACTTCCCAAAACCTCCCTAACCAAAATTAGACAAAACATGTAATTTGATCCTACTTAATAAAGAAATTCAGAACTAGGAGAAAAGTGTAAATACAATTGTGGGGGGAAAATCGATCAAGTTTGGTTATACAATTGTGGGGGGAAAAATCGATCATGCATGTAAATCGATCAATTGTGTACATACTTCCCATATTTTTTTATTAGGGTACATACAATTATGGGGGAGAAAAGTCTATGCCCTCTTTAACTTAGGAGCAGAGAGATCCTTCATCAAGGAAGATCTAGTTCCAGGTCTTCCCCTAGAACACACCTCCCTAGAACAAAGTCTCAACATTCTCACACCCTTAGGAGAAAGACTGAGTAGGGACAAACAGTTAAAGGGATGTGAGATTATGATTGGATGAGTGAAACTAGAGGTAGATTTAATCCTCTTACCTCTAAGGGAGATAGAAATAATACTGGGAATAGATTGGTTAAGTACCCATCAAGCCAAGGTGGACTGTGGGAAGAAAGTGATAACTTTCCACACTTTCGAAACACTCGGACTGCATTTTCAAGGAGACAGGAGGAAGGGAGAAATGCACTTAGTGTCTCATATAAAAGCCCAAAAGATGATACAGAAGGGTTGCTAGGCTTTCCTCACAATGGTCATCAATGAGAAGTTGGAGGAGAAAGGACCATAGAGCATCCCAGTGGTGGAACACTACCCGAATGTATTCACGGAGGATGAATTATTCTAGGTGGCTCAAAATATTTAAATTGGGGAATTGAAGCCAGTACTAGATAGAGAATGAATTTAGAAATTTTAATTTTGAAAAACTTGGTCGAATTAGGCCTAAACAGGCCGGTTTAAGCATTAAACCCGGTTCAGAATAGTATCGTCTTCTTCCTTCAGATGACAACACTGTTCACTCATCGGAAGAATGGACAGTGCTGACAAAGTTGAATCGCCTCCATTTAGGGAATTTCAGGCCATGAATGAGTGCTACAAAGGTGCCAAACGGACGACCAAAGAGTCCCCAAGCTCCCTATATAAAGAGCTCCTCCCCATGGGCATGGGCATTTTTTAGTGGTGCCAAACTGTTCACTCTATTCTTTCTCAATTGCTCCAATTTTCAGTGAAGCTCGAACCATAGCTCTGACATGGGCATTTTTCTCAACATCAAAAAGTGAGGTTGGGTTCTTTAGACTCTGGGGGAAGTTAGCTATTTGATAGCAACCTCCGTTCGATCCGAGGACCACTAGAGGAGCGCCGACGTAATTAAACAGTGAAGCAGCTCCGACGAACTGAAGCTGCCCTATTTCAGCCGAGCTGAAATTGGCCAAATTCTGCCCTCCTGTAGCCAAACCAAGCCTTCCCAACATGCCCACAACCCTTAAACGACCTCAAATGAGCTGAAAAGTAAGCTAATTCGGCCCTCCTCAATCGTTGCAGGTCGGAGTTAGAGAGAGAAACTACAAAATTTAACTGTCAAAATTCTCCATCGATTCGAGGTCAATTGTAGGAATTATTGATCCTAGAAGATACCTTAGGAAGAGAGTTATCTTCCCCAATAGAGAGATCGGACCACCACACCTTCGACGGTAAGCTTTTGAAGCTTTCTCTCTCTACGGTCTATTTTCTGGAGAATCTCCGTTTGAGCTCAATTCGAACCCAAATAACACGGTTCAAAGCTTAGTTGAATCATATGGAAGTGTAGGAACTGAACCATACATTCAATTGGAACAATTAACCCGGTAGGAGGACATGGTGCAATGCTATCATGGAGGATGGAAGGAGCAAAATGGCCCAAGATGGGGAAATAAGGAGGGTTTCCAAAGGAGAAAGGATGTACCACCACCAAGAGTGTTCCCCACCATAACACAAGGAAACTCTTGCTGTCCTAGGTGCCAAAAGTACCTTAAGGGAGCTTGCTTGTCCTATTTTGCATGTGGGCAAGTGGGGCACTTTGCAAAGAAATGCCCCACTTTTAGGGAGAACAAGCAACATAATACGCTTGGACCACCCCAATGGAACCCTAGGAATCCCAAGCAGAACACCACAGCTAGAGTACCGGCTAGGGTATACAACCTCACCCAAGAATAGGCTAGAAAAGACCCTAGTACCGTAGCTGGTACTTCCCAAAACCCTCCTGACTCGATTAAGAAAAACTTGTAATTGGAAATTTCATTCAATAAAGGAAATCTTTTCTTATAAAAATGTGTTTCTCCAATCAGGGTACGTACATTTGTGGGGATGAAAGGTCTACGCCCTCTTCAACTCGGGAGCAAAAAGATCATTCATCTAATTGGAGGGATGTGAGAACTAGTTAGAAAATGAAAAACCATTCCTGGTTATTTGGTATGGGTGAGTGAGTTTGTTAACATCATACCTAGTTGGGATGATGAGTACCTCGGAAATGAAAAACCAATATGTGGAATTTTTAACACCACACCCGATTGGAGTGATGTGAGAACTAGGTGGAAAATCTACTTACCAGTTGTAAGTAGATCATATTTGGTTGGTATGATGGACTTTGTGGAAGGAAGGAGAAAACCCGTTTGCCAGTTGTAAGCGGAGATGTCATCACACCTGGTTGGTGTGATGAGTGGAAAGATTATTTTGTCAAAAGTGTTCTCCCATGACTGTGTGTCAATGCTTAAAAGTTTTGAGACACCTTTTTTACGAGAGTTGTAATAGCTCAGATAGGCTAGAGGCCTCGGTTTTGGAACTTGTGGGGTTAAATGTTGATTTTTGAAAAATCACGTACAATGAGCCCAAGGCCAGTTGGCATGAGAAGGAGCTCGTCAACAACAATGATGTATAACCCATGAAAATTCCTAATAAATGGATTATGTGATTTTTCCATGGTACCATGACGAGACCGACATACTTGATGGGTTGGCGATTGTGTGTCAGGACCAGGTTGACGGACCGGTCTAGACAAATAGCTGCAAGTTGAGTTGAGGGTTGGGGCCATTGGACTAGTGGAACCAAAGATAAATGGCTTTGTGGAAAACTATTGTTTGTGCATGCACTTGAGGTTCTAACATTGCCTAACCACCCCTTCCTATTGAAACTTTCCGAGGAGCCCAGACAACCCTACCTAAACTAAGCTCGGAACACTAGAGGTTGTACAAGGAGTTCACCCGTGTATTTGGGCAGCCTAACCTTGTCCGTGAGGCAGGCACTAACTCTTGGGTTGAACTAGAGGAAGTACAATCCGATCCTCCTCATATTAGCCTTCCCCCTTCAGTAGACATTCCCACAGATCTCAATACTCTCCGTCAACTGGGGTTTGAGCCTTTGCTCGAAGAGAAAGATGCTAGTGCCACCATGGATTGGCTGGCAAATGTTAAGAAGCTGATGGGAATAGTTAGAATAACACCACAGGACATGGTGATCCTAACAGACTTCTTCCTGGAGGGAAGTTCCAAACAGTGGTGGGACAATGTCCAAAACTTGCATACCTCCACCCTCACATGGGAGCAATTTGAGGAGATGTACGCTGAGGAGTACCTGACTCATTTGATTAATGAGAAAAAAAAGATTTCATCCGACTCTGATAAGGGCTTAACTCTATATCAGAGTATGAAACCAAATTCAACTTGTTAGGACCTTTTGCTCCTGATTTGGCTGGACCGGTAGATACATGCTAGAGATTCGTGGATGGTCTCAATATGGACATACGAGATTGGATGGGGGTATTGGGATGCCCCACCGATTTGACGGCAATGATTAGTATGGGTCAAGAATGTGAGCGACTAGTATAAACTCGATGCCACCAAATGGAGTAGACAACCCAGAAGGAGGACAAGAGCCAAAGCTGTCATGGAGGATGGAAGGAGAAAAATGGCCTAAGATGGGGAAACAGGGTGGGTTTCCATAAGAGAAAGGATGTACCACCACCAAGAGTGATCCCCACCCTACCACAAGGAAACCCTCGCTATCCTAGGTGACAAAGGTACCATAAGGGAGCTTGCTTGTACAATTTTGCATGTGGACAAGTGGGGCACTTTGCAAAGAAATGCCCCACTCTAAGGGAGAACAAGCAATGAAATACGCTTGGACCAACCCAAGGGAACCCTAGGAATCCCAAGCAGAACGCCACAACCACAGTACCAGCTAGGGTATACAATCTCACCCAAGAAGAGGCTAGGAAAGACCCTAGTACCATAGCTGGTACTTCCCAAAACCTTCCCGACTAGATTAAGAAAAACCTGTAATTTGAAATTTCGTTCAATAAAGGAAATCTTTTCTTCTAAAAATATGTGTTTCTCCAATGAGGGTACATACATTTCTGGGGATGAAAGGTCTACACCCTCTTCAACTTAGGAGCAGAAATATCTTTCATCCGATTGGAGTGATGTGAGAACTAGGCAAAAAATGAAAAACCATACCCAGTTATTTGGTATGGGTGAGTGATTTCATTAACATCATACCCGGTTGGGATGATTAGCACCTTATAAATGAAAAACCACTTATATGTGGAATTTTTAACACCACACCCGATTGGAGTGATGTGAGAACTTGGTGGAAATACTACTTACCGGTTATAAGTAGATTATACCCAGTTGGTATGATGGACTTCGTGGAAGGAAGGAGAAAACCCGCTTGCCGGTTGTAAGCGAAGATGTCATCACACCTGGTTGGTGTGATGAGTGGAAAGATTATTTTGTCAAAAGTATTCTTCAATGACTATGTGCCAATGCTTAAAATTTTTGGGAGACCTTCTTAACGAGAGTTAGAACAGCTCAGATAGGCCAGAGGCCTCGATTTTGGAACTTGTGGGGCTAAATGCGGATTTTTGAAAAATCATGTACAATTGGCCCTATGAAAGTCGCTCTGATACCAGAAGTGGGTGTAGTGGACAGGCTGTCCTATGAATGTGTGATCCCCTCCTGATGAATGGCATGTGTTGACTGTTAAACACACCTAATGTGGAAAATGAGGAAAAAGGGTTTTGAAAACCATCATTTGAGTAAATGAATATTTTTAAAGGAAATTAGGAGTTTGGCATAATTCGATTAAAAATATCCTATTTATGAAAACTCTCTCCCAACACCGATTCACTGAGTTGTTGAACTCACCCCCCTCCCTTTACCCCTTTTAGGTAACCAAGGGAAAACCCACTTAAAGACTTTCCTATAGCTGAACATGCAAGACATGTATGTAAAGTTAAATTTATTAAGTTTTGATTAATTTTATTCCAGGAAAGATACAAGTAAAAATGATGCCTTACTCCTCGCGGTTTAGAAAAGGGGAAAACCCTTAATAAACCGGAAGAGTGGCGGGTTACTCACAGGGATCCAACCAAACCGGGTTGGTGTGTGACAACTTGAGTGGTATCAGAGCCTATTTCATTGAATACATTATCAAAACTATATAACATAGCAATAGGAATAATTTTAAAATTTTCAGATGTCTCCCAAGAGAGGAGCCAAGATAACAAGAGTCACAGTCTTTGACACTGCCCAACCACACCTTCCTGTGGAAACTCCCTGAGGAGACCAAACAACCCCACCTGGACTAAGCTTAGAACAACAAAGGTTGTACGAGGAGTTCACCCGTGTATTTGGGCAGCCTAACCTCATCCCTGAGGCAGGCACCAACTCTCGGGTTGAACTTGAGGAAGTATAATCCCATCCTCCTCATATTAGCCATCCCCCTCCAATAGACATTCCTAGAAATCTCAAGACTCTCCGTCAACTGGGTGTAAGCCTTTCCTTGGAGAGAAAGATGCTGGTGCCGCCATGGATTGGCTAGTAAATGTTAAGAAGTTGATGGGAATATTCAGGATAGCACCGGAGGACATGGTGATCCTGACAGAATTCTTCCAAACGGTGGTGGGACAATGTTCGAAATTTGCATACCTCCACCCCCAATTGGGAACAATTTGAGGAGAGGTACGTGGAGGAGTACCTGACTCCTCATTTGATTAATGAGAAGAAACAAGATTTCATCCGACTCCAACTCGGGCTTAACTCTATATCGGAGTATGAAACCAAATTCAATGAGTTAAGACCTTTTACTCCTAATGTGGCCGGGCCGATAGATATATGCTAGAGATTCGTGGACGGTATCAACATGGACATATGAGACTAGATGGGAGTATTAGGATGCCCCACGAATTTGATGGCAGTGATCAGTGTGGCTCACGAATGTGAGCAATTGGTATAGACTCGACACCACCAAATGGAGCAGACAACCCCAAAGAAGGACAAGGGCCAAAGCCGTCATGGAGGATGGCAGGAGAAAAATGGCCCAAGATGGGGAAATAGCGTTGGTTTCCACAAGAGATAGGACATACCACCACCAAGAGTGATCCCCACCCTACCACAAGGAAACCCTCGCTATCCTAGGTGACAAAGGTACCATGAGGGAGCTTGCTTATACAATTTTGCATGTGGACAAGTGGGGCACTTTGCAAAGAAATGCCCCACTCTAAGGGAGAACAAGCAATGAAATACGCTTGGACCAACCCAAGGGAACCCTAGGAATCCCAAGCAGAATGCCACAGCCAGAGTACCAACTAGGGTATACAACCTCACCAAAGAAGAGGCTAGGAAAGACCCTAGTACCGTAGCTGGTACTTCTCTAAGCCCTCCTGACTAGATTAAGAAAAACTTGTAATTTGAAATTTCATTCAATAAAGGAAATCTTTTCTTCTAAAAATATGTGTTTCTCCAATGAGGGTATGTACATTTGTGGGGACGAAAGGTCTACGCCCTCTTCAATACAAACATTATGAGTTTAGGGTGATGCCATTTGGCTTGAAGAATGCCCCTACAGCCTTGATGGATTTAATGAACTAAGTGTTCCAGCCACACTTGGACAGGCTCATGATAATATTTATAGACAACATTCTTATATACTTACAAACTAGGCTGGAGCACAAAGAACATTTGGCGATCACCTTGGATATACTACAGGAAAACCGCTTATATGCAAAATTCTCCAAGTGTGAGTTCTGGTTGTAGGAGGTAGGGTTCTTAAGACACATAGTGTCCAAAGATGGAATTAAGGTAGATCCAGAAAAGGTGGAGGCAATATCTGATTGGTAAGCACCTAGAAACCCCTCTGAGATACGAAGTTTCCTAGGTTTGGCGGGATACTACAAATGATTTTTGCAGGATTTCTCTAAGATAGCTACCCCTTTGACTTGTCTCACTAGGAAAGGAGTGGAATATAAGTGGGATGAAAGCTATGAGAATTCTTTCTTGGAGTTAAAGACCCATTTGGCAATGGCATTTGTACTCTCCCTTGTCGAACCAAGTGCTGAGGAATACACTGTCTATAGTGAGGCATCCAGACAAGGATACAAATGTGTACTGATGCAACAAGGAAAAGGTATAGCCTACGCCTCGTGACAACTTAAGGAACATTAGCGGAATTACCCTACTCATGACTTGGAATTAGCTGCAATAGTGTTTGGCCTAAAGATTTGGTGACACTACCTATACGAGGTTAAGTGTAAGATATACACTGATCACAAGAGTCTTAAATACTTCCTAACTCAGAAGGAGTTGAATCTCTGCTATAGGAGATGGTTGGAATTGGTTAAGGACTATGAGCTTGTGATAGAGTATCACCCCGGGAAGGCCAATGTAGTGGCAGATGCCCTAAGTCACAAGTACCAAACTGAGGCAGCATATATAAAAACAAGTTACTTACCCTTGTTGCAATAGTTGGGAAGAATGGAGGTGGACCTTAAGATGGATAGAAGGGAGAAATGCTTGCTGGCTAACGTGGTGGTGAGACCCAGCCTAATAGAGCAAGTTAAGGTCCAGCAAAAAGTGGTTAAGGAGCTCCAACCCTACTTTGATTCGGCCAATAGAGAGACGAAACTGGACTATGACCTTCGAGGAGATGAAGTACTAACCTACAAGGGTAGAATGTGTGTGCCTCAAGATAATGAATTGAAGAGGTTAATTCTTGAAGAGGCACATGACTCTATTTATGCAATGCATTTGGGCAGTACTAAGATGTACCACACCCTCAAACAAGGATATTGGTGGAAAGGGATGAAGAGGGATATTACGAAATATGTAGCTTGATGCTTGTTCTGTCAGTAGATTAAAGTTGAGCATCAGAAACCATCGGGACTGCTACAACCCTTATCAATCCTGGAGTGGAAATGGGAGTACATCACTATGGACTTTGACACGGGACTACCTATGGCCAGGAAAGGAAGAGACACAATTTGGGAAATTGTGGACATACTGACCAAATACGCCAATTTCCTACCTATAAGAATGATAGATTCAGTGGAACAACTGGTCGTCCTATATATGAGGGAGATATTAAGACTCCATGGCATCCTGGTGAGCATAGTGTCAGATCGAGACCCTAGATTTACCTGGAGGTTCTGGCCAAGTTTGCAGAGTGCCTTGGGAACCAAGCTCCATATGAGTACGACATTTCATCCTTGGATTGATCGACATTCTAAGCGAACGATCCAAACACTAGAAGACATGCTAAGGGCATGCGTACTCACTATGGATAAGGGTTGGGAGAAATACTTGTGTCTGATGGAATTTGCGTACAATAATAGTTATTAGGTTAGTATTCAAATGGCCCCTTATGAGGCCCTCTATGGACGACCATGCCGCACCCCCCTTATTTTGGGAAGAAGTGGGGGGAAAGAAAGCTGGAAAGAGTCGAATTAATCGAGGATGCCACAGAAAAAATCAAGATAATCAAGAGTCGACTTAAGGCCACTCAAGACATGCAAAAGAGCTATGCTTATCATCTGAAGAGAGATTTGGAGTTTGATGTGGGAGACCAAGTATTCCTAAAAGTATCTCCATGGAGGGGAATACTTAGGTTTCAACAATGAAAGAAGTTGAAACCAAGGTACATCGATCTCTATAGAATAATCCAAAGGATAGGACCAGTGGTATATAAACTAAAACTGCCTCCAGACTTACAAAGAATACATGATGTATTCCATATCTCGATACTCCGAAAGTACTAGCCTAATCCTAGCCATGTGTTGGACCGACCTCCACCAGAGCTAGAAGAGAACCTGACCTATCAAGCAGAACCGGTATGAATCATCGATCAGGGGGACAAGAACTTGAGGAATAAGAGAATTTCTATGGTTAAGTTTCTTTGGCAGAACAGACTCATGCAAGAAGAGACATGGTAGACTAAGAGCGTGATGAGGGATGGGTACTGTCACGCCCCGACCCAGTTTGGTCGGATCCCCGTGAACAACCCGCAACTCTCCCGGTTTACTAAAGGGTTTCCCCTTATTATAATACGTAAAGAGTAAGGCATCCTTTAAACCTGCACCATTTCCTAGAATAGTATAATCAAAACCGCATGAAATTTTAAACTTTACATACCTGTCTTACATGCATCTTATTTGATGATCTTTCAGGGTAGGCTTTCCAAGATTTCCTGAAAGGGATATAAGGGAGGGGGTGAGTACGACTACTTAGTGAATGGGTTTTTAAAAGCTTTTTACTTTTAAGAAAAACATTTCTATGGAGTGTGCCAGACTCCTTTTTTTTTTCAAAAATTCCTTCGTTTAAAAAAATTCGGGTTTTTTCGCCATTTCTTAATTACCAATGTGTCATCACCCAACATACATCCTTCATCATGAAGGTTACACATATTCGCAAGTTAGTATCACTACTAAACCTGCTAGTGGCTTCGGAGCGACTTTTCCTGCCACCCGGATAGAAGTACGACCACTTCTACCCTGGGAATGAGTGGATGTACATGACATCTGACCCACAATCTCGAAATCACTTCTTCGTGTCCGTACGAGGACAGAGACCTTATCCTGTCCCCACCCCAGTCTCATATGCTTGGTGCTACTCCAGATTTCGCATAGACACCTGGAACGACGAACTACCCTTATAGCCACCAGGTCGTCCAGTGCCCTTAGGACGCATCACTACCCCTCATGGGTGTCTTGATAATCCCGTACTCATAGTGCAAGCACAAACAATGTTTTCTCATATTGCCATGTAATCTGTGGTACCACTGGTCCAACGGCCCCGACTCTCAACTCAACCCACAGTTGTTTGTCTTAACTGGTCTGTCGACCTATCATGTCGCACTGCCGCTAGTTGACTGAGCATGTTGGTCCTATCTTAGTACCATGGCCAAACAATTCACTTATTAAGTTTTATGGCACATATATCATGTTCGTTTACGAGCTTCTGCTCGTGCCAATTGGCCTTCGACCCATTGTACGAGATTTTCAAAATCAGGCATTTAGCCCTCAAGTTCCAAAACTGAGGCCCCCAGCCTATCAGTGCTATTCGAGCTC
Source organism: Trapa bicornis (assembly GCA_030064425.1). Taxonomy (NCBI): domain Eukaryota; kingdom Viridiplantae; phylum Streptophyta; class Magnoliopsida; order Myrtales; family Lythraceae; genus Trapa; species Trapa bicornis. The sequence goes on along the minus strand of CM057761.1, from coordinate 6,185,399 downwards.
CCGTCGAGAAGGTCTCACAAATTGTTTAAGAATTGGCACAAAGTCAAGGGAGAGCACTTCCGATAAAACATATGTTTTCTCTATCCATTATACCACTCGGTATAAGGACACCTCTGTTCATAACCGATGAACGAGTTTTCAATTTCCTTCGAGGAAGTCTCATCATACCAACCATGTATGATCTACTTACAATCGGTAAGTAGTTTTTCCGCATGATTTTCACATCACTTCCTCTAAGTAGTGATGTTTAAAATACCACTTAATAGTGGGTTTTCATATCGAGGTACTTATCATTCCCAACCGGGTATGATATAAAATTTTCACTCACAACCGGTAAGTGGTTTTTAATTTTAAGTTGTGCTCATCATCCCAACCAAGTATGATGTTAGTAAATCCACTCACCCGTTAATGCCGTGAATTCCACTAGACCGATTCTTGGTATTCACGTGAGCTTGTCCTTGCTGGAGTTTCCGCTACTTCGTGTTCCTACACGATATGAACATCTTGGTTCATTATCCTTCGGCCTAATTGCCTTCATTCAATCCAAATGAATGTGAAAGTCAAACTTTCATTTATTTTCAATTAGGTCCCTAAAGTTATTTCTCTTTAACTTTAAGTCCCAAATGCCGATTTTTCCTCAAATTGAGTCCCGTAACTTCTAAAATTTATCATAGGACCTCAATTTATTCCATTTCACAAAAAGGGCTTTAATCTCCCAAATTTCCAATTTGGTCCCCCAACTTTTCCAAAATTACCATTTTGCCCTTCCTTTACAAAAATGGTAAATTTTGCCCCAAAAATTTCAAAATTCCTCAATTGGTCCTCCAACATTATTTTCATGCCCAATTGACCCTCAATTTCATAAAATTTCATTTTGGTCCTTTGAATTTCGAAAATCCCCAATTTTCCCCCAATTCCAACTTCTTAACACAGCCGAATTTGATTTCATCAAATTGACCCATTAAACATTTCCAATTGTTGAAATTGAAGTTGAAATTGAGTTTCAGCATGTTCATACAATTCTTTAGAAATGTGAATCGCAAGTTTTAATGCCGGAATGAGCTCAAACGGAGCTTCGTCGAAAAATGAACTATAGAGAGATAAAGCTTCGATTACTCATCGGTGAAGGCACGACGATCCAAGCTTTTGATCAGGACAGATAGCTCTCGTCCTGAGGTTCATCCTAGAATCAAGAATCGCATCAATTGATGCCGAATTGAGTTAGAATTTCATCATTGAAATTCCACCGGTTCTCTCTCTTGCACCGATCGAAAATTGCAGAGGGGAGTCGAATTGGCTTACCTTTCAGTCCTAATTCGGCCGTGGAAGGGCTGAGGAAGTGTTGGGAGGACTTGGTTTGGTTTGAGGAGGGCTCAAAATAGCCAATTTCAGCTTTGCCGAAATAGGGCAGCTTCAGTCTACCGGAGCTGCTTCATTGTTCCATCATTCTGGCGCTTCTTTAGCGATTCTCGGATTGACTAGAGTTTTCTATTAGATAGCTGTCTTCCCCTTAGTTCTAAAGAGCTCGACTTGTCCTTCCGAGGTTAAGAAAAATGTTTAAGTCGAAACTTTGGTTCGAGCTTCACCGGGAAATGGAGCAGTAGAGAGTGAGAGAGAGAGAAGTGTTCATCTGCGAGGAGAATGAATGGGGATGACCTCTTTATATAGGTGTAAAATCGTTTATTAAAAGGGAGAGATTTATTAATAGTATTAATATTGACATAAATTATTGGTATTAATTTCAATAATTTAATTTTGGTATTAAATTATTTGTATTAATTCCAATAATTTAATACCTAAATTAAATTATTGGTATTAATTACAATAATTAAAGCACGCCCATCTTCAAAGTTCTTATGAAATCTCGTTCACATGAACCAATTTGGTTTTTGTCTTTTATTTTGTCTTAAGTTTCTTTTCCAAGGTTTAATGAACTCTTTGGATCACCCGAAATATGTAAATTTCCAAATTGCTTGTTCCCATATTATCGGGTTTGTAAACAAGCTCAGTTTTCTTACTCGGTTTGACTGGTTCTTTTCCCGGTTTTCCGTAACTCAAAAGTGTGGGGTTTACAGGTACCCTCATTTGTTTGACATGTAATTGTTTTGGAGATAAAACCTCTAAAAGGAGGGTTGAGTTATAAACCCCGTCCTTTTATAAATAATAAAACGGGGAAAACAACTAGTCATTTCCAAAGAGAAAATTGAGTTGGTTCATGAACCTTAATCGATAGAGAAATGGAAAAATGGGAAATTTACAAATCTCGAGTGAATTTAAGAGTCATAAAAGTTATGTAAAAGGACTTTGGAATGAATTGGAAAAGAAAACCAAACTGGTTTAGGTGAACCAGACCTGAATCGGATTGAAACAGTTTGAACCAACATTGAACTGGTTTCTTAATTCATTTTTCTAGGTGGCTTAAAATAACCAAATTAGGTAATTGAAGCCACCATTGGATAGATAATGAATTTAGATAAACTTAGAAATTTTTAATTTTGAAAAACTTGGTCTAATTGGGTTGGAACTAGTCAGTTTAAGCATTGAACCCGGTTCGGACCGGTCCGGAATAGTATCGTCTTCTTCCTTCAGATGACAACACTGTTCACTCGCTAAAAGAACAGACAGCACCGAGAAGTTGAATTGCCTCCATTCAAGGTGTTTCAAGCCATGAATGAGTGCCATAAAGGTGCCAAATAGATGGCTAGAGAGTCCTCGAGCTCCATATATAAAGGGCTCCTCCCCATTCATCCTCCTCACACTTAAAAATTCCATTCTCTCTCAAATGCTCCAATTTTTGGTGAAGCTCGAAATAGAGCTCCGACTTGGGCATTTATCTCAACCTTAGAAGGTGGGGTCAAGTTCTTTAGACTTCGAGGGAAGTCAGCTATCTGATAGAAACTCTGTTCAATCTGAGGACCGTCGGAGAAGCACCGACGCAATCAAAGAGTGAAGCAGCTCCGCCGAAATTGGCCGAATTTAGCCCTTCTCCAGCCAAACCAAGCCCTCCCAACATCCTCACAGTCATTGTACGTCGGAGTTAGAGAGAGAAATAGCAAAATTTCACTAACAAAATTCTTCCTCGATTCGAGGTCAATTGTAGGAATTCTTCATCCTATAAGATACCTCAAGAAGAGAGCTATCTTCCCTGATAGAGAGAACAGATCGCCGCACCTCCAACAGTAAGTTTTTGAAACTTTCTCTCTCTACGCTCTATTTTTCAGTGAAGCTCCGTTTGAGCTTAATTCGGACCCAAATGATGTGGTTCAAAACTCAATTGAATCGTATGGAAGTGTAGGAACTGATCCATACCTTCAATTGGAGCAATTAACTCTGATTGAATGGTCAATTTGATGAAATCAAATTCGGCCAGTTTGAAAGGGTGAAATTGGCGAAAATTTTGGGGACATTTAGGGATTTCATAAAATTGAGGGAACAAATTGCAATTTCCCAAAATTGAGGGCTAATTGGCCATGGAAAATATGTTGGAGGACCAATTGGTCGATTATTGAAAATAATTTGGTAAAATTGCCATTTTTGTAAAGTAGGGGCAAAATGGTAATTTTTGAAAAGTTGGGGACAAAATTAGAAATTTTGAAAACTTGAGCCCCTTAAATAATTTTGAGTAAATTGAGGACCCAAATGAATTTTTGGAGATTTCGGGACTCAATTTGGTGAAAAGTTGGCATTAGAGACCTAAAGTCAAGGAAAATGAACTTTATGGACCTAAGTGCAATTAACTGGAAATTTTGAGCCAAGTCATTCATACATGAGTAACGAAGGCTCTTTTGGCAAGTATTAATAGATAAGGATGTCCAAATTGTGTAGGAACATGAGGGACCAGAATGCCAGCAAGGACAAGTTAGCGCGGATGTGGTAACTGACTCAAGAAGAGTACACTTCAGTTATCGGGTGAGTGGTTTTATTAACATCATACTCGATTGGGATGATGAACACCTTGGAAATGAAAAACCACTTATATGTGGAATTTTTAACATCACACTCGATTGGACTGATGTGAGAACTAGGTAGAAAATCTACTTAACATTTGTAAATAGATCATACCCACTTGGTATGGTGGACTTCTTGGAAGGAAAGAGAAAACCCGCTTACTAGTTGTAAGCAGAGATGTCATCATACCCGGTTGGTGTGATGAGTGTAAAGATTATTTTGTCAGAAGTGTTCTCCTCTAACTATATGCCAATGCTTAAAATGTTTGGGAGACCTTCTTGATGAGAACTAGAACAGCTCAGATAGGCCAAATGCCTCGATTTTGGAACTTGTAGGGCTAAATGCCAATTTTTGAAAAATCACGTACAATGGGCCCAAGGCTAGTTGGCACGAGCAAGAGCTCATAAAAAACCATGATGTATAAGCCATGAAAATTCCTAATAAATGGATTATGTGATTTTGCCATGGTACCAAGACAGGACCGACATACTCGATGGGCTGTTGGTAGTGCGTCAAGACCAAGTCGACGAATCGGTCTAGAAAAATAGCTACAGGCCGAGTTGAGGGTTGGGGCTGTTGGACCAGTAGCACAAAAGATAAATGGCTTTGTGGAAAATTATTATTTGTTCATGCACTTGAGGTTCAAGAACATCAAGACGCCCAAGAGGGGTAGTGATGTGTCCTAGGGGCTACTTGATGACATGGTGGAGATGAGGGCAATTTGTTGTACCAACAGTCAGGGAAGCTTGAGTAACTTCATGTGCATGAGACCGGGGTGGGGTCGGAATGAGATCTTTGTCCTCATATGTACACAGAGTTGATTTCAGGTTTGAGGGTTGGATGTTGCAAACATCCACTCATACCCAAGGTAGAAGTGGATGGTCTTCTATTTAGGTGGTTGGTAAAGTTGCTCCAACGCCACAAGTGGGTGTAGTAGACGGGCTGCCCTACAAATGTGTGATGCCTCCCAGATGAAGGGCATGTGTTGACTGTTAAACACACCCAATGTGGAAAATGAGGAAAAGGGTTTTGAAAACCTTGATTTGAGGAAATGAATCTTTTCAAAGAAAATAAGGAGTTTGGCACACTTCGATTAAAGATATCTTGTTTATGGAAACCCTATCCCAATACCCATTCATTGAGTTGTCGAACTTACCCCTCCCTTTACCCCTTTTTAGGTAACCAAGGGTAAACTCACTTAAAGACTTTCCTGTAGTTGAACCTGAATGACAGGTATGTAAAGTTAAATGTATTCAAATGACTCCTTATGAGGCCCTTTTTGGGAAGAGGTGGGAGAAAGGAAGCTAGAAATGGTCGAACTAATTGAAGACACCACAAAGAAAATTAAGATTATAAGGAGTCGACTTAAGGTAGCTCATTATAGGCAAAAGAGCTATGCGAACCATCGGAGAAGGGACTTGAAATTTGGTGTGGGAGACCAAGTATTTCTCAAGGTATCCCTGTGGAGGGGAATACTTAGGCTTCAACAACAAAGGGAAGTTGAAACTTAGGTACATCGGTCCCTATGCCATAATCCAAAGGATAGGGCCTCTGGCTTATAAACTGGAACTGCCTCTTGACCTACAAAGAATACATGGCATATTCCATGACTTAGTACTCTGAAAGTGCCAGCCCGATCCCTGTCATATGCTGGACTGACCCCCACCCAAGTTAAAAGAGAACTTGACCGATCAAGCGGACCAATACAAATCCTTGACCGGAGAGACAAGAACTTAAGGAACAAGAGGATTCCCATGGTGAAGATTCTTTGGCAGAACGAACCAGTACAAGAGGAGACTTGGGAAAGTGAGAGCGTTATGAGGGATGGGTTTCCCCAACTATTTGGAATGTAAATGTTTTGGGGATAAAACCCCTAAAAGGAGGGGAGAGTTGTAAACCCCATTCCTTTAAAGATAAGAAATCTAGGAAAAAAATCAGTCAATTCAATAGAGAAAGCCCAGCCAGTTAACGAACCGAAATCGGTAAAAAAAAGGGTAAAATGGGAAATTTGAAAATCCTAAGTGACTGAAAGAGTCATAAAAATCATGGAAAAGAACCATGGAACAAATTGGAAGAGAAAACCGGACCAGTTCAGGGTGAATCGGACCTGAACCGGATTGAATCTGTTTGAACCATATATGAACCGTCTTCTAAATTCATTTTTTGTGGTGGCTTAACATGATCAAATTTGGAAATTGAAGCCACCAATGGATAGGAAATAAATTTAGATGAATTTAGAATATTTTAGATTTGAGAAAACTAGTCGAATCTGGCCTAAATCAGTCGATTTTCGCCATTGAACCCATTCGGATCGGATCGGTTCAGTTCGGAATAGTGTCATATTCTTCCTCAATATGATAACACTATTCACCGGTTCAAAAACTTTCCTTCTCCGGTGAAGGAATATCCCCTCCGATCTGGGCATTTTCTAAAGAGGATAAGCTTGACCAATATGGAAACTAGTTGGGAAGAGGGTCACCAAGCTCCCTATATAAAGAGCTCCCCTCCATTCGTCCTCCACACACCTCAAATCGCCATTCTCTCTCAAGTGCTCCATTTTCTAGTGAAGATCAAACCAGAACTCTTCCTTGGGCACTTTTCTTAGCCTTAGAAGGCAAGGTCAGTCCTTATAGACTTTGGGGGAAGTCAGCTACCTGACGGCAACCTCCCTTCGACCCGAGGACCGTTGGAGAAGTGCCGGTGGAATCAAATAGTGAAGCGGCTCTGACGGACTAAAGTTGCCCTGTTTTGGCCGAGCTGAATTTAGCCAAATTCAGAGCTCCTTCGACCAAACCAAGCCTCCTTGACACCCCCATGACCCTCACACTACCTCCATAGAGGTGAAATGTAAGCCAATTTGGCCTTACTCAATCGTTGTAGATCGGTGTCAGAGAGAGAAAGTGCCAAATTTCACTAATCAAATTCACACTCGTATGGACTTCAATTGTAGCAATTCTTGATCCTAGAAGGAACCTAAGGATGAGAACTACCTCCCCAAATTGAGAGCTTATACCGCCGCATCTCGAACAGTTTTCCAACGAAGTTTCGTTTGATCTCGTTACTGACTCAAATTCTGCAATTCAAAGCTCCATTTGAATTGTATGGAAGTGTAGAAACAAATTCATGCCATCAATTGGAGCAATTAACCATTAATGAATGGTCAATTTAAATAAATCAAATTTGATCAGTATAAAGGGGTGAAATTGGGGAAGAAATTAGGGAAATTTGGGGATTTTGAAAAATTGAGGGACCTTCATGCAATTTCTCAAAATTGAAGGCCAATTGATAATGAGAAAGATGTTGGGGGACCAATTGGTCAATTTTTGAAATATTTCGGGCCAAATTGCTATTTTTGGAAAGTAGGTGCAAAACTGTAATATTTGAAAAATTGGGGACCAAATTGGAAATTTGGAAAACTTGATCCCCTTACATAATTTTGAGTAAATTGAGGATCCAAAGGGGATATTGGAAACATTGGGACTCAATTTGGGAAAAGTTAGCATTAGGGAGCTAAAGTTAAGAAAAATGAACTTTTGGGACCTAAGTGCAATAAAACAAGAACTTTGAGCCTAGTTGCTCATACGTGAGAAAATAAAGGCTGTCATGCCAAACCTTAATTGATACTGATACCCAAATTGTGTAGGGACACGAGAGACTGGAATGCCAACAAGGAAAAGCTAGCATGAACTTGGAAGCTGACTGGGAAGAACACGTCACAGTCAATGGGTGAATGAAAATATCTAATATCATACCCGATTGGGATGATGAGCATTGTTTTTAACGAATAAAACTTACTCACCGATTGTGAGTACAAATGAACAAACATCATACTCGATTGATATAATGAGTTTCCTTAATGAAAGGAGAAAATCCGCCTACCGGTTGTAAGCGGAGTTATCATCATACCTAGTTGGTGTGATAAAAAGTGAATTTTGTTAGAAGTGTTCACCCCTTACTATATGATAATTGCTTAACTTATTTGGGAGACCTTCTTGGTGGGAGCTAGAATAGCTCAAATAGGCCATGGGCTTCTCTTTTTGAACTCATAGGGCTTAATGCCCCATTTTGAAAAACACGTGCAGTCAGCCCAAGGCTAGTGGGTATTGGAAAAGCTCGTAAATAAGTATGATTAGAAAGAGGCATGAAAACTATTAAATTAAAATTGATTGTGTGAATCACCACAATACCAAATCAGGACCAACAGTACTTGATGCACTGGTGGTAGTGCGCCAAGGCTAGGTCGATGGACTGGCCTAGACAAATAGCTGTAGGTCTGGTTGAGTGTCAGGGTCATTGTACCGTCGGCACCAAAGAGAATAGCTTAATAATGAAAATACTTGTTTGTGCATGCACTTATGGTATGTGACCATCAAGACACCCTAGGGGGTAGTGATGGGTCCCAAGGGTTGCTGGATAACATGGTGGCGATAAGGGTAGTTCATCGTGCTAGTCAATCATGAAGATGTGGGAGCTTCTTGCGCATGAGACCGAGGTGGGGTCACGATGAGGTCTACATCCTCATACATACACGAAGTGGGAATCAGGTGTGAGGGTCAGACATCTAGGATATCCCCTCATACTCAGGGTAGAAGTGGAGGGACTTCTATCATGGTGCACGGTAAAGATGCTCCGATCCATAAGTGGGTGCAGTGGACGTGCTTCACCTGTGAATGTGTGCACTCTTCCTGATGAAGGGCATGTGTTTATTTGCTAAACGCCTACCGAGGTAAGGGGATGGGCTAAGAAAGCTAAGCACACCTAATATGTAAATTGAAAAAGGTTTTGGAAAATTGAGTTTGAAGAAATCCTTTAAAAAGGAAATGATAATCATGACATGGTTTTGATAACTAAATTTATTTTGAAAACTCACTCCCAACATTCGCTCACTAAGTTGTAGAACTTACTCCCCTCCCTTTACCGCTTTCAAGTAACAAGGGAAACCATCCTTAAAGACCCTCTTGTAGACAAGTATGATTACTTTAATGTATTCAGTTTTGTATAATGTTATTTCAAGAAAATAGGAAAAGATGAGTCCTTACTCCTCGCGGTTTAGAATAGGGTGAAACCCTTCATAGACCGAAGGAAGTGGTGGATTGTTCAAGGGGATTCGACCAAACCGGGTCGGGGCATGATAAGTTAACCATCACAAGCACATCTATTTCTTCATGGAATGATCCCACAATCGTACTGTAAACCCCGTTCGTTTAAAGATAAGAAAATTGGGAAAAGAACAAATCAATTCAAAAGAGAAAATCGAGCTGGATAACGAACCCAAACCAGTAAAAAAAATGATAAAATGGGAAATTTGAAAACTACAAGTGACTCAAATAGTCATAAAAATCATGGACCTTGGAACAAACTGGAAGAGAAAACTAGTTTGGTTCAGAGTGAATTGGACCTGAACTGGATTGAATCAGTTTGAACCATACATGAACCTATTTCTAAATTCATTTTTCTTGGTAGTTTAAAATGATCAAATTAGAAAGTTGAAGCCACCAATAGATAGAAAATAAATTTAGATTAATTTAGAAAATTTTAATTTTGAGAAAACTAGTTGAATCGGGCTTGAACCAACTAATTTTCGGTATAGAACCCGGTCAGATCGACACGGTTCGGTTTGGAACAGTGTCGTCCTCTTCCTTAGAATGACAGCACTGTTCATCGGTTCAAAAACTTTCCTTCTACAGCGAAGGAATATCATTTCTAATCAAGGTATTTTCGGGCAAGGATAAGCTCAACCAAAATGGAAAGTGGTTAGGCAAAGGGTCCTTGAGCTCCCTATATAATGAGCTACTCTCCATTCATCCTCCACACACCTCAAATCTCTATTCTCTCTCAAGTGCTCCATTATTCGGTGAAGCTCGAACCAAAGCTATGACTCGTGCACCTTTCTTAGCCTCAAAAGGCAAGGTTGGGTCCTATAGACTTTGGGGAAGTCGGCTACCTGATAGCAACCTCCTTTCAACTCGAGGACCACTAGAGAAGCACCGACAGAATCAAACAGTAGCACCGGCGGAATCAAATAGTGAAGCAGCTCTGACGGACTGAAGCTGTCCTATTTTGGCTAAGCTGAATTCGGTCAAATTCAAACATCCTTCAATCAAAACCAGTGTAAACCCCGCCCTTTTGAGTTAAGGAAAATCGAGAAAAGAACCGGACAAACCAAGTAAGAAAACCGAACTGGTTCACAAACCCGATCATTTGAGAACGGGCAATTTTGGAAATTTACAACTTTCAGATGATCCAAATGGTTCATAAAACCTTAAAAAGAACTTAAGACAAATTAGAAGAGAAAAACCAAATCACTTCAGATGAATGGGATCCCATGAGATTAAATACCATAATTTAATAACTAAATTAAATTATTTAAATTAATAATAATAAATACCAATCAATTTATGGCAACATTAATACCGGTAATAAATCTCCCCCATTTAATACACAATTTTAACACCATCCCTCTCACACCTGAACACTTTTCTCTCTACGACTCCATTTCCCGGTGAAGCTTGAACCAAAGCTTCAACTTCCACATTTTTCTTAACCTTAGAAGGAGAGGTCGGGCTCTTTAGACTCTGGGGGAAGTCAGCTATCTGATAGCAAACTCCAGTCGATTCGAGGATTACCGAAGAAGAGCTGACATAATCAAATAGTGAAACAACTTCAACAGACCAAAGCTGCCCTATTTTGACCGAGCTGAAATCGGCCAATTCGAGCCCTCCTCAGGACAAACCAAGCTCTCCCAACACTTCCAACATGCAATTTTATGAAATTGAGGGTCAATTGGGCATGATAATAATGTAAGAGGACCAATTGAGGAATTTTGGAATTTTTGGGGTTAAACTTACCATTTTTGTAAAGGAAGGGCAAAATGATAATTTTGGAAAAGTTGGAGGAACAAATTGGAAATTTGGGAAATTAAACCCCTTTTTGTGAAATGGAATAAATTGAGGACCTATGATAAATTTTAAAAGTTATGGGACTCAATTTGAGGAAAAATCAGCATTAAGGACTTAAAGTTAAATAGAAATAACTTTAGGGATCTAATTGCAAATAAATGAAAGTTTGGTTTTCTCATTCATTTGGAATGAATGAAGGCTATTAGGCCGAAGGATAATGATATGAGATGTTCATATCATGTAGGAACACAAAGTACCGAGAACTCCAACAAGGACAAGCTCGCGTGAATACAAAGAACCAGTCTAGTGGAATTCATTGCATTAACAGGTGAGTGTGATTTTATATCATACCTGGTTGGGGATCATAAGTACCTTGAAATGAAAACCCACTACCAAGTAGTATTTTAAACATCACAACTTAGAGGAATGATGTGAAAATCATGTGGAAAAACTACTTACCGGTTGTAAGTAGATCATGCCCAGTTGGTATGATGAAACTTCCTCAAAGGAAGTTGAAAACGCGTTCATCAGTTATGAGCAGAGATGTCCTTATACCCAGTTGGTATAATGGACATTTGAAAACATATTTTTTGTCGGAAGTGCTCTCCCTTGACTATGTGCTAATGCTTAAATGATTTGGGAGACTTTCTTGACGGTAGCTCGAATAGCTCTTATAGGTCAGGGGCCTTAGTTTTGGAACTTGGGGGCTATTATGCCCAATTTTGAAAATCTCGAACAAGTGTGCCATAGGCCAGTGGGCACGAGCAAGAGCTCATAAACAAACATGAGATATGTGCCATAAAACTCTAATAAATGAATTGTTGGGCCATGGTACTAAGACAGGACCGACATATTCAGTCAACTAGTGGCAATGCGACATGATAGGTCTCTGGGCTAGTCAAGATAAACAATTGCAGGTTGAGTTGAGGGTTAGGGTCGTTGGACCAATGGCACCACAAATTATATGGCATGATAAGAAAATACTATTTGTGTATGCACTATGATTGTGGGATCATCAAGACACCCATGAGGGGTAGTGATGCATCCTAAGGGCCCTGGAGGACCTGGTGAGTATAAGGGTAGTTCATCGTACCAGGTGACCGTGCGAAATTTGGAGTAGCACTAAGCGTATGAGATAGGGGTGGGGATGGGATGAGGTCTCTATTCTCATTTGAGGATTGAGGGTCGGATGTCGTGTACATCCAGTCATTCTCAGGGTAGAAGTGGACGTGCTTCTATCTAGGTGGTCGGTAAAGTCGCTTCGACGCCACAAGTGGGTTGAGTGGATAGGCTGGACTGCGAATGTGTGTTTGACCTTTATGATGAAGATTGTGTGTTGAGTGATGACACACCGTGATTAATAAGGAAATGGTGGTAAAAACTGAGATTTGATACGAAAGGATTTTTGAAAGAAAGGAGTCTGGCACACTCCAATACAAGTCTTTTTCCTAAAAGTTAAAAGTTTTAAAAAACCCATTCACTGAGCACTCATACTCACCCCTCCCTCATATCCCTTTTCAAGAAATTTGGAAAGCCTACCTTTAAAGACCATCAACTATGTCACATGTGAGAAAGGTATGATAAATTTAAATTTTCATGCAGTTTTGATTTATGTTATTCTGGGAAAAGGTTTAGGTTTAAAGGACGTCTTACTCTTTACGGTTTATAATAAGGGGAAACCCTTTAATAAACCGGGAGAGTGGCGGGTTCCTCATGGGGATCCGACCAAACCGGGTTGGGGCATGACAACTAGAGTGGTATTAGAGCCTGTTTTCTCAAATACATAATCAAGACTAGAAAATATAGTAACTAATAGGATTGATTTTAAAATTTTCAGATGGCTCCCAAGAGAGTAACTAAGAAAACTAGAGATGACTCTATTCAATACCTTGTCCTCATAGGAAGACAACCCTAAAAGCTTCCCAATGCTTGAGGTATGGTAGAAGTCTCAAAGGCCAAATGAGTATCCAAGAGGATGGTGCTAGGACCTATTGAGGTCATAGCTCAAAGTATGAAGGAAGCCAAGCATGAAGCATAAACGCTAGTAAATGGCATATAACCTTACATAGGAGGACACATATCAAGAATCCCGTAGCTCCCTAGTTATTTTACGATCATTTTCTGTAATAGGGCCAAAACACCCAACATACTATACTTCTCTATTAATGAAGTACTCCAAATTCCTAAAAACCCTGTCCCTCAAAGGATGTGATCTTCAAGGAAGATGGCCCCAAAGAAAGTGACCAAACAAGCCTGTACTACCATAGAAACTAAGGAGAATGCCATCCAAGTTAAGGAAATTGAATTAGGTAATTGAGAAATCTAGGAGGACCCTTCGAATGATTAATTGAAAAAGAAGACTCCACAAGAAAAAATCTCAAGGTATTTAGACTCAAGGACAAAGGAGCACCAAAACTAACAATTCCCAAGAAAAAAATGCCAGGAGGAACCACTTGTGTTCACGTAATTATTATAAGTATGAACAATAGGGACACTGCGGGGAGAAGTGCCCAACCCTACTAAAGACATGAATCAAGTTAATCTATAGAGGAATAGGACACGAAGTGAAAATTGTCCCACATTGCCAAGAGTCAAGACAATATTTTCCAAGAATAATATCCCCACATCTATAGGAAACCCGAAAGGATACCATCCTTAGAAATACAACTCCTGCTCAGAACTGCAAATACATCCAAGAGTAAGTTCTTCAAGATTCAAGCATAATGGTAGGAAGAAAAAGAAAAGGGACTAAAGGTAGGACCTCGATAAACCCTAAATAGAACAAAGAGAACTCTCCCTTGAAAGAAGAAAATTCTAAAGATTTGTAGCAAAGAAGGGCGAGCAACTACAAGAGAAGACAAGACGAACATTTGGTAACAAACGGAATGTATTGGGATTACAAGAATGAATCACCTTAGAAGAAGCAATGAAGCCAAATAGGAATTTTAGAACAACATGACAAAAGAAAGTAAATCGTTAGAACAAGATAGCCAAAGAGAATAAATGGCACCCTAACGAAGACCGGGAGATAGAAAGGACTACACCCTAAAAACGTCAGTGAGATGCATGTTAAGGATAGGAGGACTCGAGAAACAACTACCCCAAGAAACTTAGACCAAAGGAATGGTGGAGGCTAGGAAGTTAACGAACTAATACACAGGAAAGCCATAATTTGAGTTCCAACAAAGAAGAGAGAGACAGAAAGGCCAAATGCACGGGAAAAGAAGGATGAAAGAAATACTTAAAAGGACCAAATGTCAAATCAACGACTAAACTCAAGCCAAGAAAGGAATAGGCAAGACTCTCACATAATTGTCAAGAAATCTTAAAACAAGGAAAATTTGAATGCTCCATAAAGAAATACACTATGAAAGTAAGCTTTGGAGGGCTGCATACGTCTAACTACCCTTGAAGGAACCATTGATGGGCAGATGGCCCAGTGTGACCTGTTTGGAGAGAGCAGCAGAACCAAGTAATAATTCCATGAAAAATAAGTAGAAAAAAGAAACTAGTAGCAACGGACAACCAAAGAAAATAAACAGAACCCTAAGAAAGGCTAAGATATAGTAAAGACTACACTCTATGAAGGACAATAGGATGGGCATGAAGAACGATTGATATAACTCCCAAGATGATGGGACTAGAAAAATAGAGAGAAAGAGATAGTTAAAGAACTGGTTTTCAAGAGAACCATGGATTTAAACCACGACAAAGAAGGGAGAAGTGAAAAGGCCAAAACATTGGAAAAGAAGAATAAAGGAAAATCCTTAAAGAAATCAATAGCCAAAGCCGTAATTACTGTTTAAAGTCTTGAGACAGTTATGTGAGCCTCACTTAGGAAAACCGGGATGTAGAAAGGACTACACCCTAAAAAGGTCAGTGAGATGGACTTTAAGGATAGGAGGACTCGAGAAACAATTATCTTAAGAAACTTAGAGCAAAGGAATTGTGGAGACTAGGCAGTTAACAAACTAATACATGGGAAAGCCAAAATTTGAGTTCCAACAAAGAAGAGAGAGGTGGAAAGGCCAAATACTCAACAAAGAAGGATGAAAGAAATCCTTAAAAGGACCAAATGCCAAATTAACGACTACACTCAAGCCAAGAAAGGAATAGGCAAGCCTCTCAAATAATTGTCAAGAAATCTTGAAACAAGGAAGATTTGAACGCTCCATAAAGAAATACACCGTGAAATTAAACTTTGGAGGGATGCATACGACTAACCACCCTTCAAGGAACCATTGATGGGCGGATGGACATAATGTGGGGTGCAAGTAATCGACTCTTAATTAGGAAATGTTTCAAGGAAGGAAGTATCATGATGGCCCAATGTTACCTGTTTGGAGAGAGCAGTAGAACCAAGTAATAATTCCAAGAAAAACAAGTAGAAAGAAGAAACTAGTAGCAACGGACGACCAAAGAAAATAAACAGAACCCTAACAAAGGTTGAGATGTAATAAAGGCTACACTCTATGAAGGATAATAGGATGGGCATGAATAACGAGTGATATAACTCCTAAGATGATGAGACCAGAAAAATAGAGAGAAAGAGACAGTTAAAGAACTGGTTTTTAAGAGAACCATGGAATTTAAACCACGACAAAGAAGGAAGAAGTGAAAAAGCCAAAACATTGGAAAAGAAGAATAAAGGAAAATCCTGAAAGAAATCAATGGCCAAAACCGTAATTATAGTTTAAAGTCTTGAGACGGTTAAGTGAGCCTCACTTAGGAAGACCGGGATGTAGAAAGGACTACAACCTAAAAAGGTCAGTGAGATGGACTTTAAGGATAGGAGGACTCGAGAAACAATTATCTTAAGAAACTTAGACTAAAGGAATTGTGGAGGCTAGGCAGTTAACGAACTAATACACGGGAAAGCCAAAATTTGAGTTCCAACAAAGAAGAGAGAGGCAGAAAGGCCAAATACTCAAGAAAAGAAGGATGAAAGAAATCCTTAAAAGGACCAAATGCCAAATTAATGACTAAACTCAAGCCAAGAAAGGAATATGCAAGCCTCTCACTTAATTGTCAAGAAATCTTGAAACAAGGAACATTTGAACGCTCCACAAAGAATTACACTATGAAAGTAAACTTTGGAGGGATGCATACGACTAACTACCCTTGAAGGAACCATTGATGGGCGGATAGACATAATGTGGGGCACAAGAAACCGATCCTTAATTAGGAAATGTTTCAATGAAGGAAGTATCATGATGGCCCAGTGTTACTTGTTTAGAGAGAGCAGGAGAACCAAGTGATAATTACAAGAGAACTAAGTAGAAAGAAGAAACTAGTAGCAACGGATAACCAAAGAGAATAAAAAGAACCCTAAGAAAGGTTGAGATGTAGTAAAGACTGCACTCTATGAAGGACAATAGGATGGGCACGAAGAACGAGTGATACAACTGCCCAGACGATTGAACCAGAAAAATAGAGAGAAAGAGATAGTTAAAGAACTGGTTTTCGAGAGAAGCATTGATTTAAACCATGAAAAAGAAGGGAGAAGTGAAAAGGCCAAAACATTGGAAAAGAAGAACGAAGGAAAATCCTTAAAGAAATCAATGTCCAAAATACGAATTATAGTTAAAAGTCTTGAGACGGTTAAGTGAGCTTCACTTAGGAAGACCGGGAGGTAGAAAGGACTACACCCTAAAAAGGTCAGTGAGATGGACATTAAGGATAGGCGGACTCGAGAAACAATTGACCTAAGAAACTTAGACCAAAGGAATGGTGGAGGCTAGGCAGTTAATGAACTAATACATGGGAAAGCTATAATTTGATTTCCAACAAAGAAGAGAGAGGCGGAAAGGCCAAATACTCGGGAAAAGAAGGATGAAAGAAATCCTTAAAAGGACCAAATTCCAAATTAATGACTAAACTCAAGCCAAGAAAGGAATAGGCAAGCCTCTCACATAATTGTCCAGAAATCTTGAAACAAGGAAGATTTGAACGCTCCATAAAGAAATATACTATGAAAGTAAACTTTGGAGGGATGCATACGACTAACTACCCTTGAAGGAATGATTGATGGGCGGATGGACATAATGTGGGGTGCAAGGAACCGACCCTTAAATAGGAAATGTTTCAAGGAGGGAAGTATCATGATGTCTAGTGTGACCTTATTGGAGAGAGGAGGAGAACCAAGTAATAATTTCAAGAGAACCAAGTAGAAAGAAGAAACTAGTAGCAACGGACAACCAAAGAGAATAAACAGAACCCTAAGAAAGGCTAAGATGCAGTAAAGACTACACTCTTTGAAGGACAATAGTATGGGCACGAAGAATGAGTTATACAACTGCCCAGACAATTGGACCAGGAAAATAGAGAGAAAGAGACAGTTAAAGAACTAGTTTTCGAGAGAACCATGGATTTAAACCATAAAAAAGAAGGGAGAAGTGAAAAGACCAAAGCATTGGAAAAGAAGAATGAAGGAAAATACTTATAGAAATCAATGGCCAAAATTAGAATTATAGTTTAATGTCTTGAGACGGTTAAGTGAGCCTCACTTAGGAAGACCGGGTGGTAGAAAGGACTACACCCTAAAAAGGTTAGTGAGATGGACATTAAGGATAGGAGGACTCGAGAAACAACTGCCCGAAGAAACTTAGACCAAAGGAATGGTGGAGGCTAGGTAGTTAACGAACTAATACAAGGGAAAGCCATAATTTGAGTTCCAACAAAGAAGAGAGAGGCAGAAGGTCCAAATACTCAGGAAAAGAAGGATGAAAGAAATCCTTAAAAGAACTACATGCGAAATTAACGAGTAAACTCAAGCCAAGAAAAGAATAGGCATGCCTCTCACATAATTGTCAAGAAATCTGAAAATAAGAAAGACTTGAATATTGCATAAAGAAATACACTATGAAAGTAAACTTTGGTGGGTTGCATACGACTAACTACCCTCCAAGGAACCATTGATGGGTGAATGGATATAATGTGGAGTGCAAGGAACGAACCTTTAATTAGGAAATGTTTCAACGAAGGAAGTATCATAATAGCCCAGTGTGACCTCTTTGGAGAGAGTAAGAAAACCAAGTAATAATAACAACAGAAACAAGTAGAATGAAGATACTAGTAGCAACTGACAGCCAAAGAGAACAAACAGAACCCTAAAAAAGGATGATATGTAGTAAAGACTACACTCTATGAAGGACAATAGGATGGGCATGAAGAACAAGTGATACAATTTCCTAGACGATTGGAGTAGAAAAATAGAAAGAAAGAGATAGGTAAACAATTGATTTTTGAGAAAACCATGGATTTAAACCACGATAAAGAAGGTAGAAGTGATAAGGCCAAAACATTTGAAAAGAAGAACAAAGAAAAATCCTTAAAGAAATCAATGGCCAAAATCTAAGTTATAGTTTAAAGCCTTGCGATGGTTAAGTGAGCCTTACTTAGGAAGACCGAGTGGTAGAAAGGACTACACCCTAAAAAGGTTAGTGAGATGGACGTCAAGGATAGGAGGACTCGAGAAACAACTACCCTAAGAAACTTAGACCAAAGGAATGGTGGAGGCAAGGCAGTTAACAAACTAATACATGGGAAAGCCATAATTTGAGTTCCAACAAAGAAGATAGAGGCGGAAAGGCCAAATACTCGGGAAAAGAAGGATGAAAGAAATCCTTAAAATGACCAAATGCCAAATTAATGACTAAATTCAAGCCAAGAAAGGAAAAGGCAAGCCTTTCACATAATTGTCAAGAAATCTTTAAATAAGGAAGATTTGAACTCTCAATAAAGAAATACACTATGAAAGTAAACTTTGGAGGGATGAATAAGACTAACTACCCTTGAGGGAACCATTGATGAGGAGAACCAAGTAGAAAGAAGAAACTAGTAGCAACAGACAGCCAAAGAGAATAAATAGAACCCTAAGAAAGGCCGATATGTAATAAAGACTACACTCTATGAAGGACAATAGGATGGGCATGAAGAACGAGTGATACAACTACCTAGATGATTGGACTAGAAAAATAGAGAGAAAGAGACAGGTAAACAACTGGTTTTCGGGAGAACCATGGATTTAAACCATGACAAAGAAGGGAGAAGTGAAAAGGCCAAAACATTGGAAAAGAAGAACGAAGGAAAATCCTTAAGGAAATCAATGGCCAAAACCTAAATTATAGTTTAAAGCCTTGAGAAGGTTTAGTGAGCCTTACTTAGGAAGACTGGGTGGTAGTAAGGACTACACCCTAAAAAAGGTCAATGAGATGGACGTTAAGGATAGGAGGACTCGAGAAATAACTGCTCTAAGAAACTTAGACCAAAGGAATGGTGGAGGCTAGGTAGTTAACAAACTAATACACGGGAAAGCCATAATTTGAGTTCCAACAAAGAAGACAGAGGCGTAAAGGCCAAATACTCGGGAAAAGAAGGATGAAAGAAATCCTTAAAAGGATAAAATGCCAAATTAACGACTAAACTCAAGCCAAGAAAGGAATAGGCAAGCCTCTCACATAATTGTCAAGAAATCTTGAAACAAGAAAGATTTGAACGCTCCATAAAGAAATACACCATGAAATTAAACTTTGGAGGGATGCATACGACTAACTACCCTTAAAGGAACCATTGATGGGTGGATGGACATAATGTGGGGTGCAAGGAGCCAACCCTCAATTAGGAAATGTTTCAAGGAAGGAAGTATCATGATGTCCCAGTGTGACCTGTTTGGAGAGAGGAGGAGAACCAAGTAATAATTCCAGGTGAACCAAGTAGAAAGAAGAAACTAGTAGCAACAAACATCCAAAGAGAATAAACAGAACCCTAAGAAAGGCTGAGATGTAGTAAAGACTACACTCTATTAAGGACAGCAGGATGGGCATGAAGAATGAGTGATACAACTGCCCAAACGATTGTACCATAAAAAATAGAGAGAAAGAGACAGTTAAAGAATTGGTTTTTGAGAGAACCATGGATTTAAACCACGACAAAGAAGGGAGAAGTGAAAAAGCCAAAACATTGGAAAAGAAGAACGAAGGAAAATTCTTAAAGAAATCAATGGCCAAAATTGAAATTATAGTTTAATGTCTTGAGACGGTTGAGTGAGACTCACGAAGGATGAACAAGAGATTTTGAAACAAGGAGGATGTGAACCCTCCTTAAATGAAAATAAGTTAATAGGTTAGCATCAAAAGATGCTGTGACAAGTATGAATGAGTGGATTACCCATACTAAGGTAATAAAGGAAAGATTTTTCGAAAAACATTGGGAAAGTAAGTCCACCAAATAAGATGTGGCTAAGAAGAAATAATCACAATTGTTAAGACGTGTCAGAGTCCACACGCGCATATGAAACCTAAAGAGTGGACGACTGAGCATAGTGTGGAATGCACGAAATAAAACTAATAATCAGAAGTATCCCATGTAAGGAATAAGGGATAAAAAAAGTTGTGGATAGAGAAGGATCTAAAGCAAATAAATGCCCTAACATAGATAGAGGTAAGAAGAAAGGGAGAAAGAACCCTATAAGGAATGATAAGAAGATTGAGCATGTAACTCCTAAGATGGAAATTTGTATTGTGAGGGACATATCAAAGAATGAAATCGTAAAAAGGGAACTCCCCGAACAAAACAATAGACTGAAAAGGGTCAAACGAGAATAATGAACTCTGAAATGATTACGAACAAGTAAGAGTGGATTAAGGCCAAAGAAAATCCTTGAGTAAAGGATGTTATTGGGAATGAGGATGGACCTATGAAAAGATAAATCTCATCATGTCAGTAAAACATCTGGAAATCAAATAATTGGGAGCAGAAAGACTCAATAAGGAAGTTGAAAAAGGACGAGTGGATAAGGAGAAACGACACAGTTTTGTAAGTTGATGTGGACAACGGTAAAGGTAGTCGAGGAATACTACCAAAAGAAAAGAAGGATGAAGTTATACAATCCCTGATATGTTGGAAAGTTAGGAATAATCCTAAAGGAGGAGTTTTGGAAATCTAATGGACATAGAGACAAGATCTAGAAAATGTCGTGCAATAAAGGGCAGGTAAACCCAATAGTCTCGATGAAAACATCACTCAAAATAAGGAAGAGTTAGTTAGTAAAAATGACCATGTCAAACATAAAATTTGGACTAAATTCTAATGAGTAACAGATAAAGGAAGAGTCGAAATAGGACGAAAAGGTGATGATAAGAAAATCCTTGAAAACAGGTACATAATGCTCTAAAGGACATCGAGCTAAGAGTTGCAACGACCAAGAGGTTAAGTATACACAGGAATGGTTAGGCATCTTGTAATTCCAAATCTTGAGTACGGGACCTCAAAGGAAAAAAATGTTGCTCTGAGCAAAGAAAGATGTGAATCTAAGGATATACCATTAAATAAGATATGTCTAGGTATGATAAACTCCATGGAGGGAGCAAATAATATAAAGGAAGAGAAATTCGTTCAGTGAATAATGTAAAAAGGGTAAATGTAATGAACAAGATAAG
Source organism: Trapa bicornis (assembly GCA_030064425.1). Taxonomy (NCBI): domain Eukaryota; kingdom Viridiplantae; phylum Streptophyta; class Magnoliopsida; order Myrtales; family Lythraceae; genus Trapa; species Trapa bicornis. The sequence goes on along the minus strand of CM057761.1, from coordinate 6,164,113 downwards.
AGTTTGCATGTTAAGCAAATAACAAATGGACACCAAAGGAATTAGTTCCTCATGCATGGTTGCTAATTAAGTTTTGGGGACAAAACTCCTAAAAGGAGAGGAGATTGTAAACCCCGTCCTTTTGAATTAAGGAAAATCGGGAAAAGAATCAATCAAACTGAGTAAGAAAACCGAACCGGTTCACAAACCCGATCATTTGGGAAAGGGCAATTTTGAAAATTTACAACTTTCATAAAATCTTGGAAAATAACTTAAAAGAAATTAGAAGAGAAAAATCAGATCGATTCAGATGAATGGGATCCCATCAAAACATCGAAGTTAAGCATGCTAACACAAGAGTAGTGCTAGGATGGGTGACCTCAACCGAAATTTCGATCAAAAATTTTTATGCGGTAGCCCCTATCATAAATACCCATAATTTAATACCTAAATTAAATTATTGGAATTAATACTAATAAATGCCCATCAATTTATGGAAACATTAATACTGGTAATAAATCTCTCCCATTTAATACACAATTTTACACCTATATAAAGAGCTCACCCCATTCATCCTCCTCATACCTGAACACTTCTCTCTCTCTCTCTACGGCTCCAATTCTCGATGAAACTTGAACCATAGCTTTGACTTGGGCTTTTTTCTTAACCTTAGAAGGAGTGGTCGAGCTCTTTAGACTCCAAGGGAAGTCAACTATCTGATAGTAAATTCCAGTCGATTTGAGGATCACCGAAGAAGCGTTAACATAATCAAATAGTGAAACAACTACGACAGACCAAAGCTGCCCTATTTTGGTCGAGCTAAAATTGGCCGAGTTGAAATTGGCCAATTTGAGCCCTCCTCAGGCCAAACTAAGCTCTCCCAACACTTCCTCAGCCCTCCCATGGCCGAATTAGGACTAAAAAGTAAGCCAATTCGGTTCCCCTTTGCAATTTCCAATCGGTGCTAGAGAGAGAACCGATAGAATTTTCATGATGAAATTCTAACTTAATTCAGCATTGATTGATACCATTCTTGATTCTAGGATGAAACTCAGGATGAGAGCTATCTGTCCAGATCGAAAGTTCAGACTGCCGTGCCCCCAACGATAAGCTTTCTCTCTCTATAGTCTATTTTCCGGCGAAGCTCGGTTTGAGCTCATTTCCGCGTCAAAACTTACGATTCAAAGTGCTATTGAATCATATGAAGATGGAGGAACTCAATTTTAACTTCAATTACAACAATTAGAAGTGTTTGATTGGTCAATTCGAGTGTGTTAAGTAGTTGAAATTGGGGAAAAATTAGGAATTTTTGAAATTCGAAGGCCCAATATGCAATTTTATGAAATTGAGGGTCAATTGGGCATGATAATAATGTTAGAGGATCAATTGAGGAATTTTAAAATTTTTGGGGTAAAACTTACCATTTTTGTAAAGGAAGGTAAAAATGGTAATTTTGGAAAATTTGGGAAATTAAACCCCTTTTTGTGAAATAAAATAAATTAAGGTCCTATGATAAATTTTAAAAGTTTCGGGACTCAATTTGAGGAAAAATCGGCATTAGGGACTTAAAGTTAAAGAGAAATAACTTTAGGGACTTAATTGCAAATAAATGAAAGTTTGGTTTTCTCATTAATTTGGAATTAATGAAGGCTATTAGGATGAAGGATAATGAACCGAGATGTTCATATCGTGTAGGAACATGAAGTACCGGAACTCCAACAAGGACAAGCTCGTGTGTATTTTTTGTTGGAAGTGCTCTCCCCTGACTGTGTGTCAATGCTTAAATGATTTGGGAGACCTTCTTGACGGGAGCTCGAATAGCTCTTATAGGCCGGGGGCCTCGGTTTTGGAACTTGGGGGCTATTATGCCTGATTTTGAAAATCTCGAACAATTGGGCCATAGGCCTATGGGCACGAGTAGGAGCTCGTATAATAACATGAGATATGTGCCATAAAACTCTAATAAATGAATTGTTTAGCCATGGTAACAAGTCAGGATCGACATATTCAATTAACTAGTGGAAGTGCGACATGACAGGTTTCCGGACCAATCAAGACAAATAGTTGCAGGTTGAGTTAAGGGTCAGGGGCATTGGACTAGTGGCACCACAGATTATATGGCATGATAAGAAAATACTGTTTGTGCATGCACTATGATTATGGGATCATCAAGACACCCATTAGGGGTAGTGATACGTCCTAAGGGCCTTGGACGACCTGGTGAGTATAAGGGCAATTCGTCGTACTAGGTGATCGTGCAAATTTTGGAGTAGCACAAAGCGCATGAGACCGGGGTGGGGACGAGATGAGGTCTCTATTCTAATACGGACATGAAGAATTGATTTCAGGATTGAGGGTCGGGTGTTGTGTTCATCCACTCATTCTCTAGGTAGAAAGTGGATATGCTTCTATCTAGGTGGTTGGTAAAGTCGCTTCGACGCCACAAGTGGGATCAGTGGACGGGCTGGCCTACGAATGTGTGTTTGACCTTCATGATGAAGATTGTGTGTTGGGTGATGACACACTGTGATTAATAAGGAAATGGTGGTAAAAACCAAGATTTGATATAAAAGGATTTTTTAAATAAATGAGTCTGGCACACTCCAATACAAGACTTTTACCTAAAAGTTAAAAGTTTTAAAAAACCCATTCACTAAGTAGTCGTACTCACCCCCTCCCTCATATCCCTTTGCAAGAAATTTTTGAAAGCCTACCCTTAAATATCATAAACTAAGATGCCTGTAAGACAGGTATGAAAAATTTAAATTTTTATGCAGTTTTGATGTTATTCCAAGAAAAGTTGCAAGTTTAAAGGACGTCTTACTATTTACAGTTTATAATAAGGGGAAACCCTTTAATAAACTGGGAGAGTGGCGGGTTGCTCACGGGGATCCAACCAAACTAGGTCGGGGTGTGACACCCAGCATCCTCGATGCCCCCACAACTCTCACACGACCTCCAAGTAGGTGAAAGATAAGCCAATTCGGACCTCCTCCGTCGTTACAAATCAGTGTTAGAGAGAAAGTGTTGAATTTCACTAATAAAATTCACCCTCATATGGACTTCAATTGTTCTTTATCCTAGAAGGAACCTAAGGATGAGAGTGACCTCCCCAGATCAAGAGCTCAGACCGCCGCACCTTTGATGGTAAGCTTTGAATGCTTTTCTCTCTACGAACAGTTTTCTAGCAAAGTTCCATTTGAGCTTGTTTCAAACCCAAATGCTGCGATTCAAAGTCAATTAAATCATATGGAAGTGTAGGAACTGATCCATACCATCAATTGGAGCAATTAACCCCGATTGAGTGGCAATTTGAAGAAATCAAATTCGGTCTGTATAAAGGGGAGAAATTGGGGAAAACTTTTGGGGAAATTTGGGGATTTTGAAAAATTGAGGGACCTCCATGCAATTTCTCAAAATTGAAGGCCAATTGGAAATGAGAAAGATGATGGGGGACCAATTGGTCAATTTTTTAAACATTTTGGGCCAAATTGCTATTTATAGAAAGTAGGGGCAAAATAGTAATTTTTGAAAATTTTGGGACCAAATGGAAAATTTGGAAAACATGAGCCCCTTACAAAATTTTTAGTAAATTGTAGATCCAAAGAGGATATTGGAATACTTGGGACTCAATTTGGGGAAAAGTTAGCATTATGGACCTAAAGTTATGGAAAATGAACTTGAGGGACCTATGTACAATAAACCAAGAAATTTGAGCCTAGTTGCTCATACGTGAGAAAACGAAGGCTCTCATGTCAAACCTTAATTGATAAGGATACCCAAATTGTGTAGGGACACGAGAGACCATAATGCCAACAAGGAAATGGTAGCGTGGACTTGGAAGTTGACCAAGGACGAACGCATCACAGTCTTTGGGTGAGTGGGATTATTTAACATGATATCTGGTTGGGATGATGGGCAATCTTTTTAACGAATAAAACCTACTCACCAGTTATAAGTAAGAATAAAAAGTAAATTTTATTAGAAGTGTTCTCCCCTTATTTTGTGTCAATGCTTAAAATATTTGGGAGACCTTCTTGATAGGAGCTAGAATAGCTCAGATAGGCTAAGGGCCTCGATTTTTGAACTCTTAGGACTAATTGCCCAGTTTTCGAAAACACACGTGTAATGGGCCCAAGGCCAATGGGCAGGGATAAAAGCTCATAAACAAAATTTATTAAGAAGAGCCATGAAAACTCCAAATTAATAGAATTGATTGTGTTGCTCCACCGTACCGAGTCATGACTAGCATTGCTTGATAGACTGGCAGCAGTGTGTGAGAGCCAAGTTGATGGACCGCCCTGGACAAACATGTAAACCTCGTCCTTTACAGATAAGAAAACCAGGGAAAAAACCGGTCAACACAAGAGAGAAAATTGAACCAGTTCATGAACCTTAACCGATAGAGAAAGGGCAAAATGGAAAATTGACAAACACCAAATGACTCAAAGAGTCATAAAAATCATGGAAAGACGAATTGGAAGAGAAAACCAAATTGGTTTAGGTGAACCGGTTTGAACCATCTTTGAACTAGTTTCTAAACTAATTTTTATAGGTGGCTTAAAATATTCAAATTGGGTAATTGAAGCCACCATTAGATAGAGAATCAATTTAGAAATTTTTAATTTTGAGAAAACTGGTTGAATCGAGCCAAAACCAGCCAATTTACACATTGAACCCAGTCGGACCGGTCTGGTCCGGTTTGGAACAGTTCATCTTTTTCCACCAAATGACAACACTGTTCATTCAATGTAGAAATAGATAATACCGATGAAGCTTAAATTGCTCTACTTAGGTCATTTCAGGGAGAGGATAAGCTCGACCAGGAAGGAATGTTGTTGGGCAGAGGGTCCCCGAGCTCTCTATATAAAGAGATCCTCTCCATTCATCCTCCATACACCTCAAATCTCCATTCTCTCTCAACTGCTCTAGTTTCCAGTGAAGCTTGAACTAGAGCTCCAATATAGGCCCTTTTCTTAGCCTCAGGAGGCAAAGTTAGGTTCTAAAGACTCCAGGGGAAGTCAACTACCTGACAGCAACCTCCGTTCGACTCGAGGGTCGTCGGAGAAGCGTCGGTGAAATCAAACAGTGAAGCAGCTTCTAAGGACCGAATTTGCCCTGTTTTGGTCGAGCTGAGTTTGGCCAAATTCAGCCCTTCTCTAGCCAAACCAAGCCCTACATACACCCCCACGACCCAACCGTAACAGAGTTGAAAGGTAAGCCAATTCGACCCTCATCTGTCATTTCCGGTCAGCGTTAGAGAGAGAAAGTGCGGAAATTCACTAACAGAATTCTCCCTCGATTCGATGTTAATTGTAGTGATTCTTGATCCTAGGAGAAACCTCAAGACAAGAGCTACCTACCCAAATAGAGAGCTCAAACTGCCACACTTCTGACAGTAAGCTTTTGAAGCTTCCTCTCTCTACAAATAATTTTTCGACGAAGTTACTTTTGAGTTCGTTTCAACCTTAATTCATGCGATTCAAAGCTCAATTGAATCGTATGGAAGTGTAAGAACTAATGTATACCCCCAATTTAAGCAATTAACCTTGATTGAATGGCCAATTTGAATAAATCAAATTTGATCAATTTGAAAGGGGGAAATTGGGGGAAAATTTTGGGGAAATTTGGGGATTTTAAAAAATTGAGGGACCTCTTTGCAATTTTCCAAAATTGAAGTCCAATTGGCAATGAAAAAAGATGTAGGAGGACCAATTGGTCAATTTTTGAAACATTTGGAGTAAAATTGCCATTTTTGGAAAGTAGGGGCAAAATGGTAATTTTTGGAAAGTTGGGGACCAAATTAGAAATTTGGAAAACTTGAGCCTGTTATACAGTTTTGAGAAAAATGAGGACTCAAAAGGAATTTTGGAAAATGTTGGGACTCAAATTGGGAAAAAGTTGGTATTAGGGACCTAAAGTTAAGAGAAATTAACTTTAGGGACCTAAGTGCAATTTATCAATAATTTGTGAGCCTAGACTTTTATGCCAAACCGTTAGTGATAAGGCTGCCCAAATCATGTAGGGACAAGTGTGACCAGAATGCAAGCAAGAGCAAGCTCGTGTAGACTTGGAAAACTAATCGAAGACGAACACGTCACATTTATCGGGTTAGTGGACATATTTACCTCATACCTAGTTGGGATGATGAGCACTTTAGAAATGAAAAACCACTTATACGTGGGATTTTAACATCATACCCGGATGGGGCAATGGGCGATTTAGGCTAAAACCTACTTACCGGTTGTAAGTAGAGGAAAATCATACTCAGTTGGTATGATGATCTTCTTTGAATGAAGGAGAAACTTGCTTGCCAGTTGTAAGCGGATATATCATCACACCGGGTTGGTGGGATGAAGTGAAAATGTATTTTTGTCAGAAATGTTCCCCCCGACTGTGTGCCAATGTTTAAACCATTTCGAAGACCTTCTTGACATGAGCAAGAACAAATCATATAGGATAGAGGCCTCAATATTTGAACTTGTACGGCTAAATGCCCGATTTTGGAAAAACACGTGCAGTGGGCCCAAGGCTAGTGGGCACGAGCAAGAGCTCGTAGACAAACTTGAAATGAGAAAGCCATGAAATTTCTAATGAACTGGTTATGTGATTTCACCATGGTACCAAGTTAGGGCCAACATTACTCAATGGACTAGTGGCAGTGTGTCAGGGCTAGGTAGACGGACCGACCTAGATAAACAGCTGTAGGTTGGGTTGAGGGTTAGGGCCATTGGACCAATGGCACCAAAGATAAATGACTATATATGGAAAACTATTATTTTGGGCATGCACTTGACGTACAAGACCATCGAGATGCCCAAGAGGGGTAGTGATGGGTCCTAAGGGCTACTGGACGACATGGTGGAGATAATGGCAGTTCGTCATGCCAGCGGCCGGAAGCTCAGAGTAGCTTCCCGTGCATGAGACTGGGGTGGGGTTGGGATGAGGTCTCTGTCCTCATACGGACACGTAGTGGTATTCGGGTCTGAGGGTCAAATGTCGAGAACATCCACTCAAACCGAGTGTAGAAGTGGACGGACTTTTATCTTGATAGATGGTAAAGACCCTCTGATCCACAAGTGGGTGCAGTGGACGAATGTGTGTTCCCTTCCTGATGAAGGGCGTGTGTTGTCTGCTAAACACACCTAATGTAGAAATAAGAAAAGGGGTTTTGAAAACCAAATTTTGAGGAGAACTACTTTTAAAAGAAAGGATATCCCTTGGTGCAATTTAAAATTAAGCTATTTCTCTTAAAAATTCACTCTCAACACCCGGTCACTGAGTTGTAAAACTCACCTCTCTTTTATACCCCCTTTTAGGAGTAAGGAAAACATAATGAAAGAAAACACGAGGATATACCCCCATCATGTATGCTTAAAAGTTCTTTTAAACTTGCATTTTTATTGATTTATGCTATTATAGGGAACAAGGTTTGAATTACAATTGGCTCCACTTGATTAAAAGAAGGGGGAAACACCTCTTAAACCAAGGGAGCAGCAGGTTGATCACGGGGATCTGACCAAACTAGTTCGGGGCGTGACAACTTTAGTGGTATTAGAGCCAAATTCCCTTGAAAGCATTATCAATATTATGCCTTGACACTAATAAAAACTTAACTACCCTTTAGGAAGAAAACTTACTAGGAAGTTCGTCATGCGAACCAAACCTCCACACGAGATCGTGAAAAAGACGCCTACCTCCAGAGAGGCAGCCGTTCAAAGATTCCTAGAGGGTAAGAAGAGAGTGCCTAGCAATATGGTCGAGGACTATAGGAAACTTGTTGGCGCCCTATTAGAGCAAGAAGGCATCGTATATTCTCCTCTAAGGTAGGAAGAACCTATCACTCCTCCAAAAAGCCCAACACCTCCTCCAGCCCCACAACAACCAAAAAGAACTCCAACTAAGAAGGAGGCATGGGATAATTATTGGGATGCGCACGCCACCTTTATGGAAGTACACCAAGTACCCTCAGAAGCTCAATCCAACTTCAACCCTTCCCAATGGATGAGGTGTACTTATGAGTGTGAGGCTAAAGTACTAAGAAGGTATAGACTCGAGGCAATCCATGAAGTTCATCCTATTAGGGAAGCCCGACGGGAGTATGGATAGACATCAACTAGTTCATTAGAGACCTCGGACCATGAATCTCGAAACCATTTGGAGGCTAACTCCCAACCTATGATTCCAAGAGATTACGAAGTAGTGAAAAATCCTTGTAATAAGCTGAGTACGACAATAAACTACCTTTTTTAATGAATAAAGACTATTTTCTTTATTTAAATGTTAATATTCATTGGTAACATTTAACAGATTGGGGTAAACCAATCATGACCAGAAAAATGGAGAGAAGGCCACCTAAGGGGGAAGACTACAAGTCACCTCTAGTTAACAATAACCCTAAGACAGCCAACCTAAATAGTTCTCCCACAAGAACTAGGAACGTGAAGTAACAAGGCAACAAGACTAGGAAAGGAGTTTCCAGAGAAGGACCAAGAGTCTACCTAGAATCAGCAAAAAAGACATACCCTAACCAAGGGTAGGAAGAAGGGAAAGAGTGTGTTCATATGGGGTCCAATGTAAAGGAAGTAAGTATAAAAAGATGCAGGGGGTAGTAGAAGAAAACCTAAGGACCATAAAGGATTGAGAAAGAGGCTCATACAAGAGTTATGAAACCGAGAGGAATTGGGTTAGCACTAAGAAGAACCAATGGATGAAAGATAATCAAGAGGAGAGGTAAGGTACAAGAAAGAAGTGAGAACGCGGAAAATGCTAGGATAAGACACTTCAAGCAACTATAGGATAAGACACGACAAGAGGGAAGAGGAAAAGAAGTGTGCTAGGAAGGGAACTCTCGAGGAATGCATAAGTACCTTTGAAAGAGTTATTGATAGGCTGATGGACATAACATAAAAGTGCTAGAAACCACCGACAATCAGGAACTCCTCGAAGGAAGGATAAGGAACAAAAAGGGAATTAGAGGACGGAAATGAATAAAGGGCGGATAACCATACCAATGTTGGAAGGGTGTATGAAATGAAAGAAGGAATGGCCTACAAGGAGCATTAGGGAGGTTGAATGCAGAAATTACCGGACGGAAGTCTGTAAGAAAAAGGATGAAGGTAGAAAGTGAGACCACAAGAAGAAAATTTCCAAGCTAAAGGAACTAAAGGGTGGATCATAAGAGGCATAACCCAAAATAAGAAAAACCAAAAATAGGCATAAGTAGTTAAGGATGTCTCTCAATGACAGGTATGACTTTCTTTGGAGAGTATTCAAGTGGGAGACAACGGGAAATAACGAAATGATCAAGGAAAATAAACGACACCCTACGGAGGACCAAAAAATAGAGATGACTACACCCTAAAAAGGACAACGTGATAGGCATTAAGGACGAGCGAACTTAAAGGATAATCATACCAATACAAGTGACCAAGGAGAATAGGGGAGACGAGGCAATTAATGAACTAACCCTTGAGAAAACCATAAATTTGATACCAGCAAGGAAGGGAAAGGTGAAGAGGTTAAAAACATTGGAAAGGAAGAATGAAGGAATTCTTAAATAAATAAATAACTAAGAACGAATCGACAACCAAACCCAAGCCACCAAAGGGATTAAGTAAGCCCTCGAAAGGGGATGGAGCAACCTTGAAAGGAAAAATACCAAGAACCCTTCACCAATAGGAATAAAAATCATGGTGAATAGCAAGTTGGGATAAAGGCAACGATAAGGGATGTGCTAGTAAAACTCCCCAAAGTAAGGATAAGTCAGATGGGATGACATCAAGGATGTCATGAGGTCAACTTAAAGATAGATAACCAAGAAGATAAAGGAAAGAGGAAATCCGAGAAAAGAGGAGGAAGCCTACCAAGGAAGGAACCTTGAAGAGGCATACAAATTCCAATGGAGAAGTAATGAACCCATCTAAAGTGAAATAGAGAAGAAAAGTTTCAAATAGAATGCAAGTTGGGAATAAAAGACCAGTTACAAAGGAAGTTTACCTAGAACCCAAGGAGTAAGTTAAAACTCAAGGAATGACTAGAGAAGGAGATAACCTCAAAAGATATTGTATAAGTAAGAAAGGGGTGGATTACCCATAATAAGGACATAAAGGAAGGACTAACTAAGGAATTTGGGGAGAAATAATCCTCAAATTAAGAAGTGGATGATGAAATGTCCACAGACATCAAGACTTGTCATGGTCCACATTCACTTAATGGAGCCTAAAGGATGATGGTTGAGCATAGTGTGGAATATAGAAATTAAAACCTAAAAACTAGAAGTACATTGGATAGGGGATAAGGGATGAAATGGAATCTTAAGACAACGAAGGATTAAAAACGGGCACATGTCCCAAAATAAAGAAAGTGTAGAGAAGTAAAGGGAAGAGACCTTCAAGGAATAAGTAAGGAGATCGAAGGTATAGCCTTAAAGTGGAAGGTTTTACCTTGAAGGACATAGTAGAGAAAGGAAACCATAAAAGGGAGACCTCCCCCAAAACAAGGAAACATTATGTAGACTGGAAAAAGGGTCAACTAAGGTGAGAAATGAGGAATGGTCATAACAAGAAAGGAGAAAAGAAATGAAAGCCTTGAGAAAAATATGTTAGTGTAAATGAGGAAGGACGTGAGTGAGAAAGAATCCCAATGTGTCGGTAAGTTGGAAAACAACGGTTGGAACCAGGGGAAAACCATAGGAAAGTTGGTAAAGAATGAGTAGATAAAAGGAAGTCGACACGATTATGATATTAAGAAAATTAAAGGATAATTGGACTACATAGGAAGTAGTTGGAAAACACTACTAAGTAGTGGGAAGGAATGAAGCCCTACAACTCCTAAATAGTTGGTATGTAAACCCTACTTTTTGGAGTTACGGAAAACCAGGAAAGAATCGGTGAAATTGAGTGAGAGAACCGAACCGGTTCACAAACCCGATTATTGAGGAATGGGCAAATTGGAGAAATTACAACTCCCAAGTGACCCCAAAAGGTTCATAAACCTTGGAAAAGAGCTTTAGAACAAATTGGGAGAGAAAAGCCAGACCAGTTCGGGTGAACTGGATCTGAATCGGATTGAACCAGTTTATGAACCGGAACCGATAGAGAGAGGGCAAACCGGGAAATTTATGGACCCCAAGTGAACTAAAGGGTCACATAAGTCATGAAAAAAATACTTTAGGATGAATGGGGGATGAACACCAAACCGGTTCGGGTTGACCGGATCCGAACCAGATTGAACCAGTTTGGATTGGTTTGAACCACTATTGAACCGGATGCTAAATTCATTTTTCTAGGTAGCTTAGAAAATTCCAATTTGAGAATTGAGGACACTATTTTGATAGATAATGAATTTAGAAATTTTTAATTTTGAAAAACTCAGTCGAATCAGGGCTGAACCGGCTGGTTAAGCTTTGAACTCGGTTCAGACCGGTCCGGTCCGGTTCGGAACTGTGTCGTCTTCTTCCTTTAGATGACAACACTGTTCACTCGCTGAAAAATCGAAGTAGCGCCAGCGAAGAGAAAACGTTTCCATTCAGTACACTATAGGCCATCAATGACTGTCATAAAGGTGCCAAACGGACAGCCGACGAGTTCTTGAGCTTCCTATATAAAGAGCCCCTCTCCATTCATCCTCTCCACACCTGAAAACCTCACTCTCTCTCAACTACTTAGTTTTTTAATGAAGTTTGAACCAGAGCTCCGATATAGGGTCTTTTCTGAACCAAAGAAGGCATGGTCAAGTTCCTTAGAATCGGGGAGAAGTCAGCTACACAGTGGTAGTATCCGTTTGCTCCGAGGGTCGCCAGAGAAGCGCCAACGTGATTGAACAGTGAAGTAGCTCTAGCAGACCGAAGCTGCCCTATTTTGGTTGAGCTGAAATTGGCCAATTCAAGCCCTCCTCGGGGCAAACCGTGCTCTCCCAACACCTCCTTAGCCCTCCTATGGTCGAATTAGAACTGAAAGGTATGCCAATTTGGCTCTACTCTGTAATTTCTGACCTGTGCTAGAGAGAATCGGCAGAATTTCGATGATAGAATTTCACCCAATTTGGCATCAATTGATGCAATTCTTGATCATAGGACGAACCTCAGGAGGAGATCTATTTGCCCAGATTGAAAGCTCAGACTACCGCTCCCTCGACAGTGAGCATTTGAAGCTTTATCTCTCTACGTTATGTATTCCAGTGAAGCTCTATTTGAGCCCGTTCCAAAATCAAAACTTGCAATTCAAAGTGCAATTAAATCATATAAGATATAGAAACTCTAATTTAACTTCCATTTCAACAATTAAAAGTGTTTGATCGGTCAATTTAATGAAATCAAATTTGGTTGTGTTAAGAAGTTGAAATTAGGGGAAAATTGGGGATTTCAAAAATTCGAGGGACCAAAATGTAATTTAATAAAATAGAGGCTCAATTGGGCATGATAAGAGTGTTAGGAGACCAATTGAGAAAATTTTAGAATTTTTGTCATAAAACTTACCATTTTTGTAAAGGAAGGGCAAAATGGTAATTTTGGAAAAATTGGGGGCCAAATTGGGAATTTGGGAAAATTGAACTCCTTTTTATGAAATTGAATAAAAGGTCCCAAAGGGGAATTTTAATAGTTTCGAGACTCAATTTGGAGAAAAACCGACAATTGGGGCCTAAAGTAAATGAAAAATAACTTTAGGGACCAAATTGCAAATATTTGAAAAGTTGAATATTTTAGTGATTCAAAATGAGTGAAGGTTATTAAGCCAAATGATAATGAACAAAAATGTTAATTTCGTGTAGGAACACGAGATATCAAGAACGCTAAGTTGAGATTATGCTCGCAAGGGACGAAAACTTAGAGGAAATACACTACACAATTAGGTGGGTGAAATTTTTATATCATACCCGATTGGGATGATAAGCACCTCAGAAATGAAAATACACTGCTAAGTGGTATTTTAAAACATCACATCTGAGAGGAGTGATGTGAAAATCACATGGAAAAACTATTTACTGATGTAAGTAGATCATATCTGGTTGGTATAATGAAACTTCCTCGAATGAAGTGGAAAACCCGTTCATCGGTTCTTAGTGGAGATGTCCTCATACTCAGTAGGTATGATGGACAGCTAAAAAGTATTTTATGAGAAGTGCTCTCCCCAAACTGTGTACCACTATTTAAACATTTTGGAAGACCTTCTTCACGGGAGCTCAAATAGCTCTGTTAGGCTGGATGCCTCGGTTTTGGAACTTGGGAGCTAATATGTCCAATTTTGAAAATCTCAAACAGTGGGCTATGAGCCATTTTGCATGAGCTCAAACGTGATTTATATGCCATGAAAACTTAAGTAAATGAATTGTTTGGTCATGGTACCAAGACAGGACCGACATACTTAGTCAACTAGCGGTAGTGCGATATGACAGGTCTTCGGACTAGTCAAGACAAATAGCTGCAGGTCGAGTTGACGGTCGGGGCCGTTAGACTAGTGGCACCTCAAATTATATTGCATTATGTGAAAAATGTTGATTGTGCATGCACTATGTTTACGAGACCTTCAAGACGCCCAAGAGGGGTAGTGTTGCATCCCAGGGCTCTAGACAACCTAGTGGATATAAGGGTAGTTTGTTGTACAAGAAGTCTTGCGAAGCTCGGAGTAGCTTCAAGTGCATGAGACCAAGGTGGGGATAGGATGATGTCTCTGTCCCCATACGGACGGAGATTGTCACGGGATTAAGGGTTGGATGTCGTGAACATCCACTCATTCTCATGATAGAAGTGGACGTGCTTCTATCTAGATGACCGGTAAAGTCGACCCGATGCTACAAGTGGGTTCAATGGACAGGCTAGCCTATGATTGTGTGTTTTACCTTCATGATGAACGATGTGTGTTGGGTGATGACACACTGTGGTAATAAGAATTGATTTTGAAAACTGAGATTTGGAATTGAGAAAATTGAAAGAATTAAGGAATCTGGCACATTCCAACTTGAAAACTATTTTTATCGAAACTTCATTTTTTTAAAAATACTCATTCCCTGAGTTGTAGAAACTCACCCCTCTTTTTATCCCTTTTCAGGGATTAGGGAAAATGACTAGGGATAACACCAAGCCTTACTCTCTATCAGGTATGCTTAAATTCTCTTAAGCTTGCATTTTATTTGATATATGTCTTTCCAGGGAACAAGGTTGAATGTACGCCTAGCTCAACTTGAGTTAAAGGAGGAAACTCCTCTTGAACCAAGAGAGCGGCAGGTTATTCACGAGGATCCAACCAAACTGGGTCGGGGCGTGACATGGTAGAACATAAACTGTTATTTATGACACACATTCTGGAAACCATAAGAAGTAAAGATAATTCCATAATATATCATATTGTAAGGAACATGTAGTGCTAACAATTCCAAGCAAGGTGATGTAAGTAGGACCGAGTCTGATGGTCAAACCTAAGAAATGGAACTAGAATCGTGGTAAACCAAACATGGAGGAAGGACAAAACAAGATAAGGAAGAAAGTATATCAAAACCCACAAGATTAAGGACGAAGAGTCAGAAAGGATACTAAATTAAGAGCATCAACAATCTAGTTAATGAAGGGAAAACATGGACGATCGTATGTATATGGAATATCCAATCCAATGACATGAATAAGAACCCTTAAGAAGAAGAGTCTTTCCCTGAGTGGAGTAAGAAGAAAAGAAGTACCTAGGGATGGGTAATTTGGAAATGACTAATTATGATACACTCTGTGGAGTGACTGGAAGATATAAAGGAAGAAAGACTTCTCAAGTACGTGGCTAAAGGTCTAGATGATAGGAGTAGACAAAGAGATAGCAAACCTCAGAAGGACATCAAGGAAGGTCACTTTTAAAGCAAATGGTGGCTGACTTAGTTTTGGGGACAAAACCCCTAAAAGAAGGGGAGAGTTGTAAACCCCGTCCTTTAAAGATAAGAAAATCGGGGAAAGAACTAATCAACCCAAGAGAGAAAATCGAACCAGTTCATGAACTTAACCGATAGAGAAAGGGCAAAATGGGAAATTGACAAACACCAAGTGACTTAAAGAGTCATAAAAATCATGGAAAAGGACCTTGGAATGAATTGGAAGAGAAAACCAGACCGGTTTAGGTGAATTAGACTTGAACTGGATTAAGTCGGTTTGAAATATTTTTGAACCAATTTCTAAATTCATTATTCTAGATGGCTTAAAATATTCAAATTGGGGAATTGAAGCCATAAGATAGAGAATGAATTTAGATGAATTTAAAAATTTTCAATTTTGAGAAAACCTGTCGAATATGAAATATCTGGTAGATTTACACATTGAACCTGGTCAGACCGATCCAGTCCTGTTCGGAACAGTGTCATCTTCTTCCTCTAGATGACAGTACTATTCATTCAATGTAGAAACGAATAACGCTGGTGAAGCTTAAATTGCTCCTATCAAGCTATTTCAGGGTGAGGATAAGCTCGACCAAGAAGGAAAGTTGTCGTGCAGAGGGTCCCCGAGCTCCCTATATAAAGAGCTCCTCTCCATTCATCCTCCACACACCTCAAATCTCCATTCTCTCTTAACCGCTCTAGTTTTCAGCAAAGCTCAAACCAGAGCTCCGATATAGGCCCTTTTCATAGCCTGAGGAGGCAAGGTAGCAACCTCTATTCGACCCAAGAACCGCTGGAAAAGCGCCGATGGAATCAAACAGTGAAGCAACTTTGAAAGACCGAAGCTGCCTTGTTTTGGCTGAGCTGAGTTTGGCCAAATTCAGCTCTCCTCTGACCAAATCAAGCCCTCTCAACACCCTTACGACCCTCACACGACCACAACAGAGCTGAAAGGTAAGCCAATTTGACCCTACTCTATGATTTCCGGTTGGCGTTAGAGAGAGAAAGTGTGAAACTTCATTGATAGAATTCTCCCTTGATTTGATGTTAATTGTAGGGATTCTTGATCCAAGGAGCAACCTCAGGATGAGAGCTACCTACCCAAATTGAGCGCATGGACCGACGCACCTCCAACGGTAAGCTTTCAAAGCTTTCTCTCTCTAGGAATAATTTTTCGATGACTCTTCATTTGAGCTCGTTCCGACCTCAATTCATGCGATTCAAAGCTCAATTTAATCGCATGGAAGTGTAGGAACTAATTTATACCTTCAATTGTAGCAATTAACCCTAATTGAATGGCCAATTTGAAGAAATCAAATTCAGTCAGTTTGAAAGGGGGAAATTAGGGAAAATTTTTGGGGAAATTTGGGGATTTCAGAAAATTGATGGACATCTTTGCAATTTCACAAAATTGAAGGCCAATTGACCATAAAAAAGATGTTGGAGGACCAATTGGTCGATTTTTGAAACCTTTGGGGTCAAATTGCCATTTTTGTAAAGTAGGGGCAAAATGGTAATTTTTAGAAAGTTGGAGACCAAATCGGAAATTTGGAAAACTTGAGCCCCTTATACATTTTTTAGAAAAATGAGGACTCAAAGGGAATTTTGGAAAATCTTGGTACTCAAATTGGGCAAAAGTTGGCATTAGGGACCTAAAGTTAAGAGAAATGAACTTTAGGGACCTAAGTGTAATTTATTGATAATTTGTGAGCCTAGGATTTTGTGCCAAACCGTAACTGATAAGTCTACCCAAATCATGTAGGGACAAGTGTGACCGGAACGAAATCAAGAGCAAGCTCACATAGACTTGGAAAACCAACCAAGGACGAACATGTCACGGTTATCGGGTGAGTGGGCATATTTACATCATACCCGGTTAGAATGATGAGAACATTAGAAATGAAAAACCACTTGTAAGTGGGATTTTAATGTCATACCCAAATGCGATGATGGGCAATTTAGGCTAAAACCTACTTACTGGTTGTAAGTAGTGGAAAATCATACCCGTTTGGTATGATAAACCTCTTTGAAGGAAGGAGATACCCGCTTGCCGGTTGTAAGCGGAGATATCATCACACCCAGTTGGTGGGATGAAGTGAAAATGTATTTTTTTAGAAGTGTTCTCCCTTGACTGTGTGCCAATGCTTAAACCATTAGGGAGACCTTCTTGACGGGAGCTAGAACAGCTCATATAGGCCAGAGGCCTCAGTTTTTGAACTTGTATGGCTAAATGCTCTGTTTTGGAAAAACACGTGCAGTGGGCCCAAGGCCAGTGGGCATGGTACCAAGTCAAGACCGATAGTACTCAATAGACTGGTGGTGCGTCAGGGCTAGGTCGATGGATCGGCCTAGACAAATAGCTGTGGGTCAGGTTAAGGGTTAGAGCCATTGTACTAGTGGCACCAAAGATAAATGACTAAATAGAAAACTATTATTTTGTGCATGTGCTGGAGGTACAGGACCATTAAGTCACACAAGAGGGGTAGTGATGGGTCCTAAGGGCTACTAGACGACATGGTGGAGATAAGGGCAGTTCATCGTGCCAACAATTAGGAAGCTCAGAGTAGCTTCCCACGCATGCGATCAGAGTGGGGTCGAGATGAACACAAAGTAGTATTCGGGTCTGAGGGTCAGATGTAGAGAACATCCACTCAGACCTAGGATAGAAGTGGATAGATTTATATCTCGGTGGCTGGTAAAGACCCTCCGAGCCACAAGTGGGTGTAGTGGATGAGCTGCACCTACGAATGTGTGTTCCCTTCCTGATGAAGGGCGTGTGTTGTCTGCTAAACACACCTAATGTAAAAATGAGAAAAGGGGTTTTGAAAACCAAATTTTGAGGAGAACTACTTTTAAAAGAAAGGATATCCCTTGGTGCAATTTAAAATTAAGCTATTTCTCATAAAAGCTCACTCCCAACACCCCCTCTCTAAGTTGTAGAACTCACCCCTCTTTTATACCCCCTTTAGGAGTAAGGAAAACATGACCAAAGAAAACACGAGGATGTACCCTCTGTGAGGTATGCTTAAAATTTCTTTTAAGCTTGCATTTTTATTAGTTTATGATATTACATGGAATAAGGATTGAATTATGTCTAGCTTTTCTTGATTAAAAGAAGGGGGAAACCCCTCTTAAACCAAGGGAGTGACGGGTTGATCACAGGTATCCGACAAAACCGGGTTGGGGCATGAAAAAATAGCTGCAGGTCGGGTTGAGCATCGGGGCCGTTGAACTGCCAACACCAAAGATGATGGCTAATATGTGAAAACTCTTGTTTGTGCATGCACTTGTGGTACATGACCATCAAGATGCACTAGGGGTAGTGATGGGTCCTAATTGTTGTTGGATGACATGGTGGAGATAAGGGCAATTCGTCGTGCCAGTTAGTCATGTCACTATGGGAGCTTCTTGCACATGAGACCAGGGTGGGGTCAAGATGAGGTCTCCATCCTCATACAAACATGAAGTGGCATTCAAGTCTTCGGATCGATTGATTTATACTATTCTAGGGAACAAGGTTTGAATTTACACCTTTATCCTCTTGAATAAAAGAAGGAGAATCCCCTCTTAAACCAAGGGAGAGACAGGTTGATCACGGGGATCCGACCAAACCGGGTCGGGGTGTGACAACTTTAGTGGTATCAGAGCTATGTTCCCTTAAAAACATTATCAATACTATGCCCTGACACTGACCAAAACTTAATTACCCTGTAGGAAGAAGAGTCCCTAGGAAGTTTGTCATACAAACCAAACTCACACACGAAACCTTGAAAAAGTTCTCACCTCCAGCAAGATAGATGTCCAAAAGCTTGTTGAATCCGAGAAGAATATGCCAAAAGACCTCATTGAGGACTATAGGAAGCTTCTTTGGAAGATTTTAGAACTAGTCAACATAACATATCCTTCCCTAAGGCAAGAAGAAACTATACCCTCCCCAAGGCGAGAAGAACATATACCTCCCCCAAGGAACCCGACACCCCCTCCAACCTCACGACAGCCAAAAAGGACCCCGACTCGAAGGGAGGCCTGGAACAACTACTAAGATGAAAGTTTTCCAAACACCCCCATCAGCTTAGTACAACTTTAACCCCACCCAATGGATTAAGTGGACTTATGAGTGTGAAGCTGAGGTGTTGGTAAGGTACAGTGTAAACCCCGTCCTTTTATAAAAAAAGAAAACTGAGAAAAGACCAGGCATTTCAAAAGAGAAAATCAAGCTAGTTCAAGAACCCCAACCAAGAAGGGAAGGGTAAGTTGAGAAAATTTTCAAATCCCGAGTGACACAAATAGTCATAGAAACATTGGGACAAATTGGAAGAGAAAACTAGATTGGTTCGGGTGAACAATACATGAATCAGATTGAACCGGTTTGAACTAGTTTGAACCATCATTAAACCTATTGCTAAATTCATTTTTCTAGGTGGCTTAAAATATTTAAATTAGAGAATTGAAGCCACCACTAGATAGGGAATGAATTTAGAAATTTTTAATTTTGAGAAAATTGGTCGAATAGGGCCTGAACTGGCCGGTTTAAACATTAAACCCGGTCGGACCATTCTGGTCCAATTCAGAACAGTGTCATCTTCTTCCTTCAGATAACGACATTGTCCATTCAATGCATGAATGAACAATGCTGACGAATAGAAATCATCTCCGTTCTGGTTGTTTTAGTTCGAGGATAAGTTTGACCAAGATGTGAAATAGTCTGGTAGAGAGTCCCCAAGCTCCCAATATAAAGAGCTCCTCACCATTCTCTTTCAATTGCTCTATTTTCCAATTAAGCTAGAACATGAGCAATTACTTAGGTAATTTTCGTAACCTTAGAAGGTGAGGTCAGGTTCTTTATACTCTAGGGGAAGTCATCTATCTCATAGCAACCTTTGTTCGATTCGAGGACTACTAGAGAAGCGCCAATGGAATCAAACAGTGAAGCAGCTCCGAAGAACCGAAGCTACCCTATTTCGGCCAACCTGTAATCTGCCAAATTCAGCCCTCCTCCGGCCAAACCAAGCCCTCCCAACATCCCAACAGCCCTCATACAACCTTAATTAGGCTGAAAGGTAAGCCAATTCGACCCTTCTCATTCGTTGCAGGTCGGAGTTAGAGAGAGAAACTACGAAATTTTACTAACAAAATTCTCCCTCGATTCGAGGTCAATTGTTACAATTCTTGATCCTAGAAGGTACCTCAGGAAGTGAGCGACCTTTCCCGATAGAGAGCTCGGACCGCCGCACCTCCGACGGTAAGCTTTCAAAGTTTTTTCTCTTTACGTACAATTTTTCCGACGAAGCACCATTTGAGCTCGTTTCAGCCTCAATTCTTTTGATTCAAAGCTCCATTGAATCGTATGGAAGTGTAGGAACTAATTTACACCTCCAATTGAAGCAATTAACCCCGATTGAATGGTCAATTTAAAGAAACCAAATTCAGTCAGTTTGAAAGGGCCAAATTGGGGTAAATTTTGAGGAAATTTGGGGATTTCGTAAAATTAAGGGACCATTTTGCAATTTTCCAAAATTGAGGGCCAATTGACTATGAAAAATATATTGGAGGACCAATTGGTCAATTTTTGGAACAATTTGGGCCAAATTGCCATTTTTGGAAACTAGGATCAAAATGGTAGTTTTTGAAAAGTTAGTGACTAGATTAGAAATTTGGAGAACTTAACCCCTTATGCAATTTTGAGTAAAATGAGCACTCAATGGAAATTTTGAGAATTTCGGGTCTCAAATTTGGGAAAGGTTGGCATTAGGGACCTAAAGATAAGAAAAATAAACCTTAGGGACCTAAATGCATTATATCGATGATTTGTGAGGCTAGGCTTTTATGCCAAACCTTAAGTAAAAAGGCTGCCCAAAATCTTCTAGGGATAAGTGTGATCGGAACGCCAACAAGAGAAAGCTTGCATCAACCTGGAAACCAACCGAGGATGAACACATCGCGGTTAGCGGGTGAGTGGGCTTAATTACATCGTACCCGGTTGGGATGATTAGCACTTTAGAAACGAAAAACCACTTGTAAGTGGAATTTTTTCATCATACCTAGTTGGGATGATGGGTGAACAAATTTAAAACGTACTTAACGGTTGTAAGTAGAGGAAATCATACCCGGTTGGTATGATGGACTTGAAGAAATGAGAAACCCGCTTATCGGTTGTAAGCGGTGGTATCATCACACCGGTTAGTGTGATCAAGTGGAAATTATATTTTTGTCAGAAGTGTTCTCCCCTAACTTTGTGTCAATGATAAAACTCTTTGGGAGACCTTTTTGATAAGAGCTAGATTAGCTCATATAGGCCAGATCCCTCCATTTCTGAACTTGTGGGGCTAAATGCCCGGTTTTGGAAAATCATGTACAGTGGGCCCAAGGCTAATGGGCACGAGTAGGAGCTCGTAAGCAAACATGAGATATGAAAGCCATGAAATTTTCTAATGAAATGAATGTGTGATTTCTCCATGGTACCAAGGCAGGATCGACACCACTCGACGAACTGGCGGTAGTGTGTTAAGGCCAAGTTAACGGACCAACCTAGACAAAAAGCTGCATGTCGAGTTGAGGGTCGAGGCCATTGGACTAGTGGTACCAAAGATAAATGGCTATATGGAAAAACTATTGTTTGTGCATGCACTTGAGGTATAGGACTATCAAGACGCCCAAGAGGGGTAGTGATACATCCAAAGGGCTAATGGATGACATGGTGGAGATAAGGGCAGTTAGTTATGCCAGTAGTCAGTAAACTTGACATAGCTTCTTGCGCATGAGACTGGGGTTGGGTCGGGATGAGATCTCTGTCCTCATATGGACACAGAGTGATGTTCAGGTCTGAGGGTCGAATGTCATGAAAATCCACTCAAACCCAGGGTAGAAGTGGACGACTTCTATCTTGGTGACTGGTAAAGACGCTCCAAGCCACATGTGGGTGCAGTGGACGGGCTGCACCTGCGAATGTGTGATCCCTTCCTGATAAAGGGAGTGTGTTGAATGTTAAGCACACCTAATGTGGCAATGAGGAAAAAGGGTTTTGAAAAACCAAAGTTTAAGGAAAGATCATTCTTAAAGGAAATAAGGATTATTGGCACACTTTGATTAAAGTGGTTTTGTTTATAAAAAAAACTCACTCCTAACACTCATTCAGTGAGTTGTAGAACTCACCCCCTCACTTTACCCATTTTTAGGTAACTAAGGGAAACCAACCTTAAATACCTTTCTATAGCCGAACTTTAAGATAGGTATGTAAGATTTAATATATTCAGTTTTGTATAATATTATTCCAGGAAAAATAGGAAAAAGGGCACTTTACTGCTCACGGTTTAGAAAAGGGTGAAACTCTTCATAAACGAAAGGGAGTGGTATGGATCCATCCATACCGGGTCGGGGCGTGACAACTTGAGTGGTATCATAGCCTGTTTCCTCGAATACATTATCAAGACTATATAACATAGTAACTAAGAGGAATAAATCTTAAAATTTTTGATGGCTCCCAAGAGAGGAACCAAGAGAACAAGAGTCGTAGTCTCTTACACTGCCCAACCACCCCTTCCCATGGAAACTCCCCAAGGAGCCTAGACAACTCCACCTGGACTAAGCTTGGAACACTAGAGATTGTACAAGGAATTCACCTGAATATTTGGATGACCTAACCTCATCCCTCAGGTGGGAACCAACTCTCAAGTTGAACAGGAGGAAGTACAATCTCATCCCCCTCCTGTTATGCATCCTCCTCCAGTTGACATCCTCAAATACCTTAAAACTCTCCATCAACTAGGGTGTAAGCCTTTCCTTGGAGAGAAGGATGCTGGAGCTGCTATGGACTGGTTAGCCAGCATCAAGAAGCTTATGGGGATAGTCAGGATTTCACCAGAGGCATTGTGATCCTAGCAGAGTTTTTTCTAGAGGCTAGTGCAAAAAGATGGTGGGACAATGTTCGGAGCCTACATGTCACCACCCCCACTGGGGAGCAATTTGAGGAGAGGCACATGGGGGAGTACCTTGCTCTTCATTTGATTAATGAGAAGAAGCAGGATTTCCTCCGATTCTAACAAGGGCTTAACTCTATTTCGGAGTACGAAACAAAGTTCAATGAGTTAAGACCCTTTGCCCTATCCAGGACGCACCACATATCTGGTAGCGGTGATCAGTTTGGCTCAGAAATGTGAGCGAGTAGTACAAACTCGACGCCGCCAAATAGAGCAAGCAAACCAGAAGGAGGACAAGGGCCAAGGTCGTCATGGAGGACAGAATGAGTAAAATGGCCCAAGATGGGGAAATAGGGTGGGATTTCCAAAGAGGAAGGATGTGCCACCACCTCCCTAGAGAGTAATCCCCACCCTACCACAAGGAAACCCTCGCTGTCCTAGGTCACAAAGGTACCATGAGTGAGCTTGCTTGTCCTATTTCACATGTGGGCAAGTGGGACACTTTGTAAAGGAATGCCCCACTCTTAGGGAGAACAAACAACAGAACATGATGGGACCACCCCAAGGAAACCCAAGGACCCCTAGGCAGAATGCCACAACCAAGGTACCAGCTAGGGTCTACAACCTCACCTAGGAAGAGGCTAGAAAAGACCCTAGTATTGTAGTGGGTACATCCCAAAACCTCCCCAACTGAAGTTGAAATTAAACCTATAATTAAACTTCTATTCAATAAAGGAATCTTTCTTCTAAAAACATGCGTTCTTCTTTAATTAGTGTACGTACATTTGTAGGGGAAAAAGGTCTACACCCTCTTGGACTCGGGAGTAGAAAGATCCTTCATAAAGAAAGATCTAATCCCAAGTTTTCTCCTAGAACTTACTGCCCTAGAACATAGTCTCAACATTCTCACACCCTTAGGAGAAGGACTGAATAGGGACAAGCAACTAAAAGGATGTGAGATTACGATTGGCGTAGTCAAATTAGAGGCAAACTTGATCCCATTACCTTTAAGGGAAGTAGAAGTAATATTGGGAATGGATTGGTTAAGTACCCATCAAGCTAAGATGGACTGTGGGAAGAAGATAGTAACTTTCCACACTCCCGAAATACTCCGACTACAATTCCAAGGAGACAAGAGGAAGAGAGAAGTACAAATGGTGTCCCACATAAGAGCCCAAAAGATGATACAGAAATGTTGTAAGGCTTTTCTGACAATGATTATCAACGAGAAGTTTGAGAAAAAGGGACTCGAAGGCATTCTGGTAGTTGAACACTACACAGATGTATTCCTGAAAGAATTACCCGGATTACCCCTAAGCCGACAATTGGAGTTCACTATAGAGGTTATCTCAGGGACACACCCCATATCCCAAGCTCCTTATCGTATGGCTCTAGTGGAATTAAGGGAATTGAAGGAGCAATTGGATGAGCTATTTGAGAAGGATTTTATACACCCTAGTCAATCTCCATGGGGTGCAACAGTCCTATTCGTAAAGAAAAAGGATGGGAGTATGAGTCTATGCATAGACTATCAGAAGTTGAAGTAGGTCACCATAAAGAACAAGTATCCACTTCCATGGATTGATGACCTGTTTGACCAATTAAACGAAGCAGCCTACTTCTCCAAGATAGACCTTCGATCAGGATACCTCTAACTTAGGATCCGAGAGGAAGATATTCCTAAGACCGCATTATGGTCCTGATATGGACATTATGAGTTTAGGGTGATGCCTTTTGGCTTGATAAATGCCCCTTGCTGCCTTCATGGATTTAATGAACCAAGTGTTCCAGCCACACTTGGACAACTTTGTGAAAGTATTTATAGATGACATACTTATATACTCATGAACTAGGTTGGAGCATGAAGAGCATCTGGTTATCACCATGGAGATACTACAAGAAAGGTGCCTATATGCAAAATTCTCCAAGTGTGAGTTCTGCTTGTAGGAGGTAGGGTTCTTAAGGCACATAGTGTCCAAGGATGGAGTAAAGGTAGACCCGGTCAAGGTGGAAGCCACATTCGATTGGAAGGCACCCAAGAATCCCTCTAAAATACATAGTTTCTTGGGCTTGGTGAGATACTACAGATGGTTTGTGCAAGATTTCTCTAAGATAGCTTCCCCTTTAACTTGTCTCACAAGGAAGGGAGTAGAGTATAAGTGGGATGAATGCTATGAGAAATCCTTCTTGGAGTTGAAGACCCGTTTGACAACAGCACATGTACTCATTTTGCCTAACCCAGGTGCAGGGGAGTACACCGTCTATAGTGACGCATTCGGGCAAGGACTCAAATGTGTATGGATGCAACAAGGAAGGGCTATCTCCTATTCTTCGTGACAATTAATGGTACATGAAAGGAACTACCCTACCCATAACTTGGAGTTAGCCACAATAGTGTTCGCCCACAAGATCTGAAGACACTACCTATACGGGGTTAAGTGTAGGATATATACTGATCACAAGAGCCTTAAATACTTCCTAACTCATAAGGAGTTGAACCTCCACCAGAGGAGATGGCTGGAATTGGTTAAAGACTATGACCTTGTGATAGAATATCACCCCGAGAAGGCCAATGTAGTGGCAGATGCCCTAAGTCGCAAGTACCAAACTAAGGTGGCGCAAACAAAGACAAGCTACTTACCCTTATTGCAATAGTTGGGAAGAATGGAGATGAACCTTAAGGTGAACATGAGGGAGAAATGCTTGTTGGCTGACGTAGTGGTAATGTCATGCCTCGACCCATTTTGGTCGGATCTTGTGATCAACTCGCTGCTCCCTTGGTTTAAGAGGGGTTTCCCCCTTTCTTTAATCAAAAGAAGCCAAGCGTAATTCAACCTTGTTCCCTGGAATAACATAAATCAATAAAAATGTGAGCTTAAAATAAGTTTTAAACATACCTGAAAACTGGTGGATACAAGTGTTTTTCTTAGTCATTTTCTCTACTCCTGAAAAAGGATATGAAAGAGGGGTGACTTTCTACAACTCAGTGAATGGGTGTTGCGAGTGAGTTTTTTTATAAATAAAACAACTTTTAATCGAAGTGTGCCAGACTACTTATATCCTTTAATAACCAAATTCCGGTTTTCAAAAAACTTTTTCCTCATTTTCCACATTAGGTGTGTTTAATAGTCAACACACTCCCTTTATCATGAAGGGATCACACATTCGCTGGGCAGCCCGTCCACTGCACCCACTTGTGGCATCGGAGTGAATTTACCGGACACATAGATAGAAGCTCGTCCACTTCTACCTTAAGTTTGAGTGGATGTTCGTGACATCCGACCCTCAAACCTGAAATCAAATTCGTGTCCATATGAGGACAGAGTCTTTATCTCGACCCCACCTCGATCTCATGCGCATGAAGCTACGTTGAGCTTCCTTGACCGCTGGCATGAAAAATTGCCCTTATCCCCACCATGTCGTCTAGTAGCTCTTAGAACACATCAATACTCCTCTTGGGCATCTTGATGGTCCCGAACCTCAAGTGCATGCACAAATAATAATTTTTCCCCAAAGTCATTTATCTTTGGTTCCACTGGTCCAACGACCCTGACCCTCAACTCGACCTATAGTTGTTTGTCTAAGTTGGTCCGTCAACCAAGCCGTGACGCACTACCGCCAGTTCATCGAGTATGTCGATCCTATCTTGGTACCATGGCGAAATCACATAATTCATAATTCATTCATCGAGCTCATAAACAAATATGTTGTATTAAAGCCATGAAAATTTTCAATTAATTGCACTTAGGTCCCTAAAGTTTTTTTCCTTTTCTTTAGGTCCCTATTGCTAGCTTTTCCCCAAATTGAGTCCCAAAACATCCAAAAATTCACTTTGGTTCATCAATTTACTCAAAATTATTTAAGGGGTTCAAGTTTTACAAATTTCTAATTTGGTACCCAAGTTTTCAAAAAATACCATTTTGCCCCTACTTTCCAAAAATGGCAATTTGACCCCAATTCTTTTAGAAATCAACCAGTTGGTCCTCCAACATCTTTTCCATGGCCAACTGGCCCTTAATTTTGGAAAATTGTAATTTGGCCCCTCAATTTTACGAAATCCCCAAATTTCACCAAACTTTTCCCAATTTCCCCTTTTCAAACTGGCCGAGTTTGATTTCATCAAATTGACCATTCAATCGAGGATAATTGCTCCAATTGAAGGTATGGATCAGTTCCTACACTTCCATATGATTCAATTGAGCTTTGAACCACGTCATTTGGGTCCAAATTGAGCTCAAACGGTGCTTCATCGGAAAACATAGTGGTGAGAGAGAAAACTTCAAAAGCTTTCCGTCGGAGGTGCAGTGGTCCGATCTCTTTATAAAGGAAGATAACTCTCTTCTTAAGGTATCTTCTAGGATCAAGAATTCCTACAATTGACCTTGAATCGGGGAAGAATTTCATTAGTGAATTTTTGTTGTTTCTCTCTCTAACTTCGACCTGCAATGAGTGAGTAGGGCAAAATTGGCTTACCTTTCAGCTAAGTTGAGGTCATCTAAGGGTTGTGGAGATGTTGGGAGAGCTTGGTCTGACCAGAGGAGGGCTGAATTTTGTTGATTTTAGCTTGGCTGAAATAGGGCAGCTTCGGTATGTCGAAGTTGCTTCACTGTTTAATTACGTCAATTCTTCTTTGGTGGTCCACGGATCAAACGTAGGTTGCTATTAGATAGCTGACTTCCATTTGAGTCTAAAGAACATGACCTCGCCTTCTAAGGTTAAGAAAACTACCCAAGTTGGTGCTGTAGTTCAAGCTTCACCAGAAAATGGAGCAGTTGAGAGAGAATGGAGTTTTCAAGTGTGAGGAGGATGAATGGAGAGGGGCTCTTTATATAGGGAGCTCAGGGACTCTCTACCCGTCCATTTGGCACATTTATCGCTCTCATTCATGGCCAGAAACACCCTGAACAGAGGCAATTAATCTTCATAGGCGCTGTTCATTCTTCTAGCGAATGAACAGTGATGATATATGAAGAAGAAGATAACACTGTTTTGAACCGGACTGGACCAGTCTGAACTAAGTTAAATGCTTAAACCGGTCGGTTCAGGCCCGATTTGACCGAGTTTTTCAAAATTAAAAGTTTCTAAATTCATTCTCCACCAAGGCTTCAATTCCTCAATTTGAATATTTTAAACCACCTAAAAAAATAAATTTAGTAACCAGTTCAATGATGGTTCAAACCGGTCCAAACTTGTTCAATTCGGTTCACATCCAGTTCACCTGAACTAGTTTGGTTTTCTCTTCTAATTTGTCCCAGACTTTCTTTCCATGGTTTTTTAAGACTCTTTCGGTCACTTAGGATTTCAAAATTTCCCAATTTGCCCATTCTCCAAAGGTTGGAGTTCGTGAACTGGTTCAGTTTTCTCACCCGGGTTGACCGGTTCTTTCCTTGGTTTCCTTATCTTTAAGGAACGGGGTTTACAAGTAAGACCTAGCCTAAAAGAGCGCCAGCAAAAAGTGGATAAGGAACTCCAACCCTATTTGGACCCAGTCAACTGAGGGACTAAACTGGATTATAACCTTTGAAGTGACGAAGTACTTGCCTACAAGGGTAGAGTGTGTGTGCCTCAAGATAAGGAACTGAAGAGGTTAATTCTCGAAGAGGCACATGACTCTGATTATGCAATGCATCCGGGCAGTATTAAGATGTACCACACCATCAAATAAGGTTATTGGTGGAAAGGGTTGAAGAGAGATATTGTGGAATATGTAGTCCATTGCTTGTCTTGTCAATAGATTAAAAATGAGCATCAGAAACCGTCAGTATGCTACAACCCTTGCCAATCCCCGAATGGAAATGGGAACACATCACTATGGATTTTGTCAGAGGATTACCTATGACTAGAAAAGGACGAGACACAATTTGGATCCTTGTAGACATATTGACCAAGTCCGTCCATTTCCTACATGTAAGAGTGATGAATTCAGCGCAACAACTGGCCATTTAATACATGAAGGAGATAGTCAGGCTCCGTGGCATACCGATGAGCATAGTGTCGGATAGAGACCCTAGATTTACCTTGAGGTTCTGGCCTAGTTTGCAAAGTGACTTGGGAACCAAGCTCCACTTGAGTATGACATTTCATCCTCATACCGATGGATACTCTAAGCAAACGATCCAAACCATGGAAGACATGATAAGGGTATGCATACTCACCATGAATAAAGGTTGGGAGGAATACTTGTGACTGATGGATTTTGCATACAATAACAGTTAACATGCTAGTATGCAAATGGACCCTTATGAGGACCTTTTATGGACGACCATGCCATACCCCCTTATTTTGGGAAGAAGTGGGAGAAAGGAAGTTGGAAAGGGTCGAACTAATTGAGGATGCCACAAAAAAGATCAAGATAATCATGAGTCGACTTAAGGCTGCTCATGATAGGCAAAAAAGTTATGCAGACTGTCGGAGAAGAGATTTGAAATGTGATATAGGGGACCAAGTGTTCTTAAAAGTATACCCATGGAGGGGAATACTTAGGTTTCAACAATGGGAAAAGTTAAAATCAAGGTACATCAGTCCATACACCATAGTCCAAAGAATAGGAATGGTGGTGTCACACCCCAACCCAGTTTGGTTGAATCCCCGTGAGCAACCTGCCACTCCCTTTGGTTCTGAGTTGTTCTAGCTCCCGTCAATAAGGTCTCTCAAAAAGTTTAAGCATTGGCACACAATCAGGGGAGAACACTTCTTATAAAAACATCTTTTCACTTCATCACACCAATTGGGTGTGATAAATATCTCTGCTTACAACCAGCAAGTAGGTTTCTACCTCCTTCAAGGAAGCTCATCATACCAACCGGGTATGGTTTCCTCTACTTACAACCGAAAAGTAGGTTTTTAGCTTAATTTGCATATCACTCCAACCTGGTGTGATGTTAAAATTTCACATATAAGTGGTTTTTCATTTCTAAAGTTCTCATCATCCTAATTAGGTATGATAGCCCACTCATGGTGGCTTCCAATTTAGAAAAAGTAC
Organism: Trapa bicornis; assembly: GCA_030064425.1. Taxonomy (NCBI): domain Eukaryota; kingdom Viridiplantae; phylum Streptophyta; class Magnoliopsida; order Myrtales; family Lythraceae; genus Trapa; species Trapa bicornis. The sequence continues at coordinate 6,134,386 of CM057761.1, read as the reverse complement.
TTATCATCCCAACCGGGTTTGAAGTTTAAATTAGTTCACTCACCTTTTATCTAGAGATATGTTCATCCTAGAGGGATTCCTAGGTACCCATCCCTGATTGGTCTTATTGGTGTTTCTCTAATCTGATACTTCTCCATTTTCCTTAAATTTGGTTGTTGCATGGTGGATGTCGAGATTAAGAATTTCATAGGTAGGGAGTATTAATTTGTTAGATCTAATGTGATCATGGCAAAGATGATGTTTGAGGTGTGAACAAGGACTAAACGACCAGGTAGCTCTCTTCTACTCGAATTGCTCTCTTAGCTCAGTTGGTGTGGCTCTAATAAATTGTTCTAAGCTCCTTATATAGCTGTAAAATTGTTTGTTAAATGGGAAAGATTTATTACTATATTATGAGTATTTTAGGTATTAATGTTATCATTTATTCTCTTTAAAATTTGAAATTGATCGGTATTTATGGGTATTAAATCCAATAATTGAATATAGGTATTAATTTATGGATATTTATGGGTATTGATTCTAATAATTGAATATAGGTATTAATTTATGGGTATTTCTTTTTTGTACAATTAATTTATGGGTATTAATTCCAATAAAATGTAGGTATTAATTTATGGTTATTTATGTTAGGGGTAGGACTAATATTACAAAGTGCTAATTGTTTTGTACTAAACCAAATTCATATAGTTATCTCATTATTTTCACCTAAATAAATTTACTAGATATTTACCCTATCCATTCCATCGAGTTATTTATTTTGGTCAAAATAACATTTTTCATTTTATTTTAAATCAAATTTATTCTAGTTATAACAATTAAATTTTAAACTTATAATACAATTACAGAAAAAATTCCGACTGGAATTTCATGTTACTAAAAACACGATGTGATAGGTGGCATACAAACTAGAACTACCTCTAGATTTACAAAGAATACATGATGTATTCCATATCTCGGTACTTGTAAGTACCAGCCTGATCCTAGCCATGTGTTGGACCGACCTCTACCAGAATTAGAAGAGAACCTGACTTACCAAGCTGAACTGGTGTAAATCATCGATCGGAGAGACAAGAACTTGAGGAATAAGAAAATTCCTATGGTCAAGGTTCTTTGGTAGAGCGGAACCGTGCAAGAGAAGACATGGGAAACCAACAGCATTACGAGGGAGGGGTACCCTCAATTGTTTGATATGTAAACTGTTTTGGGGATAAAACCCCTAAAAGGGGGGAGAGTTGTAAACCCCGTCCTTTTATAAATAAGAAAATCTGAAGAAAAAAAATTGGCTGTTTCAAAAGAGAAAACTGAGCGGGTTCACGAACCCCAACAGAGAAGGGAAGGGTAAATTGAGAAAATTTTCAAATCCTGAGTGACCCAAAGAGTCATAGAAACCTTGGAAAGGAAACCTAGGACAAATTAGAAGAGAAAACCATACTAGATCAGGTGAACTGGACCTAAACCGGATTGAAGCGGTTTGAATTGGTTTAAACCATCATTAAAATGATTGTTAAATTCATTTTTTAGGTGGCTTAAAATATTCAAATTAGGGAATTGAAGCCACCATTGGATACAGAATGAATTTAGATGAGTTTATAAATTTTTAATTTTGAGAAAATTGGTCGAATTGGACCTTAACCGGCCGATTTAAGCATTGAACCCGGTCGGACCAATCCGATCCTGTTCGTAACAGTGTCGTCTTCTTCCTTCAGATGACAATACTATTCATTCAATGCATGAACGGATAGTGCCAACAAAGAGAAATCATCTCCGTTTAGGTTGTTTGAGGGCGAGGATAAGTTTGACCAAGATGTGAAACGGTTGGGTTGAGAGTCCCGGAGCTCCCTATGTAAAGAGTTCCTCTCCATTTAGCCTCCTCACACCTGAACTCTCCATTCTCTCTCAACTGCTCCATTTTTCGGGGAAGCTCGAACCAGAGCTCTATCTTGGGCAATTTTCTTAACCTTAGAAGGCAAGGTCGAGTTCTTTAGACTATAGGGCAAGTCCGCTATCTGATGGCAACCTCCGTTCGATTCGAGGATCACAGAAGAAGCGCTGGCGGAATCAAATAGTGAAGCAGCTCCAAAGGACTGAAGCTGTCCTATTTCAACCAAGTTGAAATCAGCCAAATTCGGCTCTCCTCCGGCCAAACCAAGCCCTCCCAACATCCCCACTGCCCTCATACGACCTCAACTAAGCTGAAAGGTAAGCCAATTCTACCCTTCCCAGTCGTCGCAGGTCGGAGTTAGAGAGAGAAACTATGATATTTCTCTAATGAAATTCTCCCTCAATTTAGGTCGATTATAGGAATTCTTGATCCTAGACGGTACCTCAAGAAGAGAGCTACCTTCCTCGATAGAGAGCTCAGACCGTCGCACCTCCAATGGTAAGCTTTCGAATCTTTCTCTCTCTACGTATTGTTATCTGGCAAAGCACTGTTTGAGCTCGTTTTGGCCTCAATTCTTGCGATTCAAAGCTCCATTGAATCATATGGAAATGTAGAAACTACTTTACACCTCCAATTGAAGTAATTAACCATGATTAAATAGTCAATTTGAATAAATCAAATTCGGCTAGTTTGAAAGGGGGAAATTGGAGGGAAATTTTGGGGAAATTTGGGGATTTCGTAAAATTGAGGGACCATTTTACAATTTCCCTTTAAGGGCCAATTGACAATGAAAAAGATATTGGAGGATCAATTGGTCAATTTTTGGAACAATTGGGGTCAAATTGCCATTTTTGAAAAGTAGAGGTAAAATGATAATTTTTTAAATGTTAGGGACCAAATTGGAGATTTGGAGAACTTAAGCCCCTTATAAAATTTTAAGTAAAATGAGGATTCAAAGGAAATTTTGAGAATTTTCGGACTCAAATTGGGCAAAGGTTGGCATTAGGGACATAAATTTAAGAAAAATAAACTTTAGGGACATAAATGCAATATATCGATAATTTGTTAGCCTAGGCATTTATGCTAAACCTTAAGTAAAAAGGCTGCCCAAAATCATGTAGGGACAAGTGTGATTGGAATGCCAGTAAGAGAAAGTGCACGTCAACTTGAAAACCAACCAAGGATGAACACGTCATGATAAGGAGGTGAGTGGGCTTAATTACATCATACCCAGTTGAGATATTTGCATTTTAGAAATGAAAAATGACTTGTAAGTGGAATTTTGACATCATACCCAATTGGGATGATAGGTGAACAAAGTTAAAACCTACTTACCAGTTGTAAGTAGAGGAAATCATACCTGATTGGTATGATGGACTTCCTTGAAGAATGGAGAAACCCGCTTGCCGGTTGAAAGCGGAGGTATCATCACACCCAGTTGGTGTGATGAAGTAGAAATTATATTTTTGTCAGAAGGGTTCTCCCCTGACTGTGTGCCAATGCTTAAACTCTTTGGGAGACATTCTTGACGAGAGCTAGATTAGCTTAGATAGGCTAGAGGCCTTGGTTTTTTAACACTTGGGGTCTATATGCCCGGTTTTGGAAAATCACGTATAGTGGGCCCATGGCCAGTGGGCATGAGTGGAGCTCATAAACAAACATGAGATATGAAAGCCATTAAAATTTCTAATGAAATGAATGTATGATTTCGCCATGGTACCAAGCAGTACATTAAGGCCAAGTTGACGAACCGGCCTAGACAAACAGCTGCAGGTCGGGTTGAGGGTCGGGGCCATTGGACTAGTGGCACCAAAGATAAATGTCTATGTGGAAAACTATTGTTTGTGCATGCACTTAAGGTACAAGACCATCAAGACACCCAAGAGGGGTAGTGATGTGTACTAAGGGCTATTGGACGACATGGTGGAAATAAGGGCAATTTTTCATGCCAGCAGTTAGGAAGCTCGACGTAGCTCCTTGCGCATGAGATCGGGGTGGGGTCGGGATGAGGTCTATGTTCTCATACGGACACAGAGTGATGTTTGGATCTAAGGGTCGGATGTTGTGAACATCTACCCAGACCTAGGGTAGAAGTGGACGGGCTTCTATCTTTGTGGCCATTAAAGACACTCTGAGCCACAAGTGGGTGCACTGAACGGGCTGCACCTGCGAATGTGTCATATATTTCTGATGAAGGGCATGTGTTGATTGTTTAATAAACCTAATGTGGAAATGAGAAAAAAGAGTTTTAAAAAACCGAAGTTTAAGAAAAGATCATTCTTAAAGGAAATAAGGATTTTTGGCACAATTTAATTAAAGTGGTTTTGTTTATAAAAAGCGCACTTCCAATACCCATTCACTGAGTTGTAGAACTCACCCCCTCCCTTTACCCCTTTTCAGGTAACTAAGGGAAACCAACCATAAAGACCATTTTGTAGCCAAAACTTAAGACAAGTATATAAGATTTAATATATTTAGTTTTGTATAATGTTATTTCAGGAAAAATAGGAAAAAGGATGCCTTACTCCTCACGGCTTAGAAAAGGGTGAAACTCTTCATAAACCAAAGGGAGTGGCGGGTTGCTCACGGGGATCTGACTATACCGGGTTGGGGCATGACATACGAATTCGAGGTGTTCCATGAAGTCCGTCCCGGTAGGGAAGCCCGATAGGAGTATGGATGAACATCAACCAGTTCATCGAAGCCCCCGGGCCACAAATCCCGAAACAATTTGGAGGCTAACTCCCGGCCTATGACCCCGAGGAACTAGAATAGGAAGTGGTGAGAAATTGTCTGTAATAAGCTGAGTACGGTAAGAAACTATCTCCTGGAATGAATAAAGAACAATAAATTTTCTATTTAAATAGTTAGTCTACCTGTTAACGATAAGTACTATTAACCGATGGGAATAAACTAATATGGACCCGAGGTAGTATGTGCCACCCGAGAAGGAAGACTACAGGCCACCTCTAGTTAATACTAACTGATAACCCTAAGATAGCTAACCTAAACTCGAATAGTCCCCCATAGAAACTAGGAACTCCTAGTTCAAAGGAACTAGGCAACAAGTCGAGACAAAAGACTAGGAAGGAGGATTCCAGGGAAGAACAAAGAGCCTACCTAGAAAGGGAGTCATCAAAAAGGACATGCCCTAACCAGAGACAAAGGACCCAACTGAAACGAGGAAAGGAAAGAGTATGTTCACAAGGGGCCGAGTGCTAGGGAAGCATACTTCTATGGGTCAAAGAATAGGATAAACCTGGGGAAAGGGAAAAGAAGAAGGCGACATCAAGAGATGTAGTAAGAGTGGGAGGATTAGTACTATAAAGAAACCTAATGACCGACAAGGGATTAAGCGAGCCCTCATACAAGAGTTAAGAAATTTTGGAACAAAGAGGAACTGAGTTTGCCTCCAAGAATGACAAGTTGAAAGAAAGACAACAAAGAATATGGCACATAAGGTGTACCCACGGGACTTCCCTAGAAAGAAGTAAACTTGAGAAACGACATCAAGAGGTTCTAGGATTGGTAGCTGTAGGAGCAAGGAGAGGAAAATATGTATTAAGGGAAGAAAGCCTAGAAAGGGTATGTACTGCTCAAGGGAGTCATCACTGAATGATTGGACATAGTACGAAACATACGAAAAGTATCCGACACTTAGGAGTCCATCGAAGGAGGAAGGAAGGACTGGGAAGTAATTAGGACTACACCCTACAAAGGAGCGAAAGGATGGGCATCAAGGACAAGAGAACTCGAGAGACATCAATCTTGACAAATTGAACAAGAAGAGTAGTGAAGACGAGCAGTTAACGAACTGACCTTCGTGAGAATCACGGATGTAAACTCGGAAAAGATGAGAGAGGAGGAAAGAACAAATGATGGGAAGAAGGATGAAGGAAATCCTTAATGAACTAATGACCGAAAAATGAAATGACAACCCCCTCAAGCGATGAGAAGGATTAAAATAACCCTCACACGAGGAGGGCAAGAAAATCTCAGAAACGAATGACACCTGAAGTTGTCCCAAAAAAGTAGACTTGTACGAAATGTACAAGGACATACACGAAAGATTACAGGAAGGATAAACAAGAAGTGTGACAATGAGAAATGGCATTTGGCTACACTAAGATTAGGATAATCACAAGGACAAGGAACGGAAGGGTTTATTAAAGAAAAAACTTCGGGGGAAGCGTTTCTCCCTAACATAGAGATGATGGACCCAACAGACCCGAGGAAACAATTTAACCCATGCCTAAAAATGGATAGGAACAAGAAGACCCAATAATTATAAATTCCTCGCATAAGGGATGAAGGACAAAAGGGGAAATTTGAGGACAACGAAGGATTTTGGGATCGACAACCAGACGATAGGGAGGAGAGGAAGGGAAGACCTTCATGAAACGTGGAGGAGTAGGACTCGAGATTTTCAAGACAAAAATATCTACATAGACGGATAACAGTAGGAAGTGAGATTTAGCTAAGGAACCTAGAAAGGGGCACAATGGTTGAGGATGTACTGGAAGGAAGGAAATCCTTGTACAAGGATACCACAGGAAATAAGAAAGAAAGGAATGAGAGAAAGGATCACAATAAGTTAGTAAGTCCAGAATTGGATAGAAAACATAGAGGACAAAATTGGGAAATCCAATGAAAGAGGACCAAATGCATCCCAAAAGAGGACATGATGTCAAGGAGAAAGGATGACTGGATAACACCAAGAATAGTCGAGAGACACTATCGGGTGACAAGAAGGCATCATCATAGTAGTAGCTCCTAGGAGATTGGATAGGCATGAACTGCCATCCAAGAGGCCACCTAGAACTGTAAGGGAAGGAACGACCATGAGACAGTCAATTCAAAGACATGGATAAAAACCTTTAAGAGTAAGGACCTTACCCTAAGTATAATAGAGAGTGGACTGAAAGGAACACTTTCAGAATAGTGGGTAAGACCCACCAAATGAAGATACCCTCTGTAGAGTGAGTGATTAACACAATAGAAGAGAAGTCCCATTAATGTTTGGATTAAGAAGGACTGAGTAAAGGAATAACCAAAGGATGGCGTATCAAGTAAACCCAAGTTGACACCAATGGAGATTGCCCAAGGAGAAAGGAGGCAAAATTTGTTTTGGGGACAAAACTCCTAAAAGGATGGGAGAGTTGTAAACCTCGTTCCTTTAAAGATAAGAAAATCAAGGAAAGAATCGGTCGATTCAAAAGAGAAAACCGAGCTAGATAACGAACCCAAACCAGTAAAGATAGGGTAAAATGGAAATTTTGAAAACTCCAACTGACTCAAAGAGTTATAAAAATCATGGAAAAGAACCTTGGAACAAATTGGAAGAAAAAATCGGACCAGTTCAGGGTGAGCCAAACTTGAATAGGTTTGAACCATACATGAACCGGTTTCTAAATTCATTTTTCTTGGTAGCTTAAAATTATCAAATTGGAAAATTAAAGACACCAATAAATAGAAAATGAATTTAGATTAATTTAGAATATTTTAATTTTGAGAAAACCTGTCGAATCAGGCCTAAACCAGCCAATTTTTGCCATAGAACCTAGTGAGACCGGTCTTGTGAAACCCGTCATATCGGATCAAGGAAAATTGGGAAAGAACCGATCAATTTAAAAGAGAAAATTAAGCTGCTTAACAAACCCAAACTGGTAAAGAAAGAATAAAATAGGAATTTGGCAAATCCCAAGTGACTCAATGAGTCATAAAAATCATGGAAAAGACCTTGGAACAAATGGAAAGAGAAAACCAAATCGATTTAGGGTAAACTGGACCTAAACTAGATTCAACCAGATTGAACCTGTTTGAACCATATATGAACCAAATTCTAAATTCATTTTCATGGTGGCTTAAAGTGGTCAAATTGGGAAATTGAAGCCACCACTGGATAGGAAATGAATTTAGAAATATTTAGATTTGAGATAACCGGTCAAATCGGGCATGAACTGGCCAATTTTAACCATTGAACTCGGTCGGATCGAACCAGTCTGGTTAGGAACAGTGTCATCTTCTTCCTCAAGATGATAGCACTATTCTTAAATGTATAAAACTTCCTTCTCCGATGAAAGTGTAACTGCTCCGATCAAGCCATTTTTGGGCGAGGATAAGCTCTACCAAAATGGAAACTGGTCGGGCAGAGAGTCCTCAAGCTCCCAATATAAAGAGCTCGTCTCCATTCATCCTCCACACAGCTCAAATCGCCATTCTCTCTCAACTGCTCCATTTTCCGATGAAGTTCAAACCAGAGCTCCGACTTGGCAAGTTTTTTTAGCCTCAGAAGGCAAGGTCAAATCCTACAGACATTGGAGGAAGTAAGCTACCTGACAGTAACCTTTTTTTCAACTCGAGGACCGCTCAAGAAGTGCTTGCAGAATCAAACAATGAAGCAGCTCCAACATACCGAAGCTACCTTGTTTTGGTTGAGCTGAATTCGGCCAAATTCAGCCCTCCTCCGGCCAAACCAAGCCTCCCCAACACCTCCAACAGCCCTCACACGACCTCAACAAAGCTTAAAGGTAAGCCAATTCAGCCCTCCTTTGTCGTTGCAGATCGGTGTTAGAGAGAGAAAGTGCCAAATTTCACTAATTAAATTCATCCTCAATTGGACTTCAATTGTAGAGATTACTGATCCTAGAAGGAACCTCAGGACAAGAGCTACCTCCCCCGATCAAGAGCTCGGAATGTTGCACCTCTGACGGTAAGCTTTTGAAGCTTTCTCTCTCTATGAACATTTCTTGGGCGAAGCTACATTTAAGCTCAATTTGGACCCAAATGCTGTGATTCAAAGCTCAATTCAATCATATGAAAGTGTAGGAATTGTACCTTCAATTGGAGCAATAAACCCCAATTAAATGGTCAATTTGAAGAAATTAAATTCGATTAGTTTGAAGGGGAGGAATTAGGGGAAATTTTTGGGAAAAATTGGAGATTTCAAAAATTTGAGGGACCTCTATGCAATTTCCCAAAATTGAAGGCCAATTGGCCATGATAAAGATGTTAGGGGGACCAATTGGTTAATTTTAGAAACATTTGGGGTCAAATTGCTATTTTTGGAAAGTAGGGGCAAAACTATAATTTTTGGCAAATTGGGGACCAAATTGAAAATTTGGAAAACTTGAGCCCCTTTCACAATTTTGAGTAAATTGAGGACCCAAAGGGAATTTTAGAAGCCTTGGGACTCAATTTGGGGAAAAGTTAGCATTAGGGACCTAAAGTTAATGAAAATGAACTTTAGGGACCTAAGGGCAGTAAAACAACAATTTTGAGCCTAATCGCTCATACGTGAGAAAACAATGGATGTCAAGTCAAACCTTAATTGATAAGGATGTCCAAATTGTGTAGGGACATGAGCCCCTTTCACAATTTTGAGTAAATTGAGGACCCAAAGGGAATTTTAGAAGCCTTGGGACTCAATTTGGGGAAAAGTTAGCATTAGGGACCTAAAGTTAATGAAAATGAACTTTAGGGACCTAAGGGCAATAAAACAACAATTTTGAGCCTAATCGCTCATATGTGAGAAAATAATGGATGTCATGTCAAACCTTAATTGATAAGGATGTCTAAATTGTGTAGAGACATGAGAGACCGGAATGCCAGCAAGGAAAAGCTGGCATGGACTTGGAAACTGACTAGGGACGAACACGTCACAGTCATAGGGTGAGTGGGCTAATTGACACATCATACCAGTTGGGATGATGAGCACTATCTTTAATGGATAAAACCTACTTACTGGTTGTAAGTAGAGATAATCATACCTGGTTGGTATGATGAGTTTCCTTGAGAAAAGGAGAAACATGTCTATCGGTTGTAAGCGAAGATATCATCATACCATTTGGTGTGATGAGTTGAAAATGAATTTTTGTTAGAAGTATTCAAACCTGACTGTGTACCAATGCTTAAAACATTTGGGAGACCTTCTTGATGGGAGCTAGAATAGCTCGATAGGGCAAGGGCCTCGGTTTTTGAACTCATGGAGCCAAATGCCCAATTTTGAAAAAATATGTGCAGTGGGCCCAAGGCTAGTTAGCATAATCGAAAGCTCGTAAACAAATTTGATTAAGAAGTGCCATGAAAAATTTCTAAAGAAATTGATTGTGTGATTTCATCATGGTACCAAGTCAGGACTGATAGTACTCGCTGGACTGGTGGTAGTGCATCAAGGTCAGGTCAACGGACCGACCTAGACAAATAACTGCTTGTCGGGTTGAGCATCAAGGTCGTTGGACCGTTGGCACCAAAAATGATGGCTATGATATGAAAAACTCTTGTTTGTACATGCACTTATGGTACGGGACCATCAAAATGCCCTAGGGGTTAGTGATGGGTCCTAAGGACTATTGGACGACATGAGGGACAAATAATGGCAGCTTGTCGTGCTAGTCAGTCATGAAGCTCTAGGAGCTTCTTGCACATAAGACTAGGGTGGGGACAGGATGAGGTATCCATCCTCATACGGGCATGAACTGGCATTCGGGTTGAACGTCTGAGACGTTCCACTCAGACTTAGGGTAGAAGTGGATGGGCTTTTATCTTGGTGGACGGTAAAGATGCTCCGATCCACAAGTGGATGTAGTGGACGAGCTGCACCTGCGAATGTGTATACCCTTCCTAATGAATGGCATGTGTTTGTTTGCTAAACGCCTCCCAAGGCAAGGGGATAGGCAAAGAAAGTTAAACACACCGAATATGAAAATGGAAAAAGGTTATGGAAAAATTGAGTTAAGGAAATCCTTGGAAAAAGGAATGGTAAACCTTGGAAATGATTTTGACAAATAAACTAAACATATTTTTGAAAACTAATTCCCAACACCCAATCACTAAGTTGTAGAACTAACCCCTCCCTATTACCCTTTTATAGGTAACAAGGGAAACCAACCTTAAAGACCCTCTTGTAGATAGGTATGATTACTTTAATATACTCAGTTTTGTATAATGCTATTCTAGGAAAAATAGGAAAAGGACGCCTTACTCCTCTTGGTTTAGAAGAGGGTGTAACCCTTTATAGACCAAAGGGAGTAGTAGGTTGCTCACGAGGATCTGACCAAACCGGGTGGAGGCGTGATAGGTTCGGTCCGATTTAGAACAGTGTCTTCTTCTTACTCAAGATGACAACACTATTCATCGATTCAAAAATTTCCTTCTCTGGCGAAGGAATATGCTCTCCGATCAGGGCATTTTCGGGCGAGGATAAGCTTGACAAAAATGGAAAGTGGTCAGGCAGAGGGTCCCCGAGCTCCCTATATAAAGAGCTCCTCTCCATTCATACTCCACACACCTCAAATCTCCATTCTCTCTCAAGTGCTCCATTTTCAGTGAACCTCGATGCAGAGCTATGACTTAGGCACTTTTCTTAGCCTTAGGAGGCAAGGTCGGGTCTTATAGACTTCGGGGGAAGTCAACTACCCGACAACAACCTTCTTTCGACCCGAGGACCGTTAGAGAAGCTCTGGCGGAATCAAACAATGAAGCAATTCCAACGGACCGAAGCTGCCCTATTTTGGCCGAGCTAAATTTGGCTAAATTCAGACCTCCTCTGGCCAAACCAAGCCTCACTGGTGCCCCCACGGCCCTCACACGACCTCCACGAAGGTGAAAGGTAAGCCAATTTGACCCTCCTCCGTCGTTACACATCAGTGTTAGAGAAAGAAAATGTCAAAATTCACTGATAAAATTCACCCTTATATGGACTTCAATTGTAGAAATTCTTAATCCTAGAAGGAACCTAAGGATGAGAGCTACCTCCCTAGATCGAGAGCTCAAACCGTCGCACCTCCGACGGTAAGCTTTCGATGATTTCTCTCTCTACGAACAGTTTTCCGGCGAAGGTCCGTTTGAGCTTGTTTCGGACCCAAATTCTATGATTCAAAACTCAATTGAATCATATGGAAGTGTAGGAATTGATCCATACCATCAATTTGAGCAATTAACCCCGATTGAATGGCCAATTTGAAGAAATCAAATTCGATGAGTATAAAGTGGAGAAATTGGGGGAAACTTTTGGAGAAAATTGGGGGTTTCAAAAAATTGAGGGACCTCCATATAGTTTCTCAAAACTGAAGGCCAATTGGTAATGGAAAAGATGATGTAAGACCAATAGGTTAATTTTCAAAACATTTGGGGCCAAATTACTATTTTAGCCGCCTAAGGGTGGAATGTAAATGGGCTCCCTACCAAGTGTAATTGTCCAGGCCTTACCTTGAGGCCAAGGAGGAATGTCCCCTAACATCATGACCCTTATCTATTATTTATTATTGAGGTTCATTAAAGCCTTTTCTACTTACATGCAGACAATTTGTATGTAACTGACATAATAAAATATTTGGCCTTTAACCCATTATATATCCTACAAATACTTATTTATTTATAAATATATATTCATAACAAATTATTTTAAATCGAATCCTTCGGGATTAGTTAACCCTATCCGATTAGGTCTCCTTATAAACTGGATTCGATCTGATAACTTTATATTCAATTCCCTAATCAAATTAATTTGATTTCAAGATTAAGTATTTTTCCTTCAATAAAATTAGATTATTGTTTCCATTCACCATCTAATTCATTTCCATTGTAGATTGATTTCCTTTATAGTTTAACTTCTAATTGAAATTTTCAGGTTCCAAAAATATGGTATTAGAGACATATTACCCAACTCAGACATACATAAATTTGTTCGCTATTGAGTGACGAGACATTTCCCTTTTGTCAGGTTTAATGCACAATGGACTCCTGAAGTCCTCAATGTACTAAACCATTATCCTCTCCCCTTATTCTTGCATTACTGTCCTATAGCCTTTGAGGTCATCACTACCCCTCATTAGGCATCTGAGCATGATCCATTTCACACAACTATTTATTAGATAGTTTTATTATCGATACTTGGCTTGCTATCTGGCCAATCTCACTACTATTGTTATTTACGAGACAAGGTTAGATCCTGATTTTTAATAGAACAGGATGATACCTAATTTTCTATTGGGGTCATAGCCCCTCTCTTTCAAATCATGGACTTTGGCCCACTTTCTCAAGTGTTTTCAAAACATAGCCTTGGAATAATTTTTTTAAAACGATGGTCATGGGCTCACTTTTATGAAACATTAGTAAAATCCATCTTCATCAATGTTGTTCTTGGCCCATTTCTCATGTCGAGAACGAGACTATACTCTATCTTTAGAAACGATTTTGAGAACATATCCCATTATAATTTGTCATCTTTCCAAAAGATTATCTAAATAGTACTCATACTTTAGATAGTGTTATTAATAACACATCACGAATCTAATCAAACTCGATATCAGAAATCTCACTCACCGTTTTTCCGTAGACACGTTCGTCTTGGAGGATTTCTCGAATCTTTGTGTCCTTTCTTACATGAGTAGGTAGGTATATAGGCCCTATAATCATTTGGACAATTATTTATGAATTATTTGGGTGGATTCTTGGGGTATATTCATAATGTATTGCAATTCTCCCTAAATTACGATTTTACACAGGGTCCCATTAACTTGGGTTACGACACCCTCTTTTTAATATTTGAGCCTTAGCTTCTCACAAATCACGAAGTTTTCACAAAATATATCATACTTGATAATTGATCCTCTTCTACAATATATTTATACTTAAGTCCCAATACTTTCCTTCATTTGCATACACGACCCAAAGTTTTGTATTATTTCCAATTAGGTGTCCTAAGGTTTTTAGATCTTTCCCATAGACCCCTAACCCTTCCTTTATCTCCAATTGGGTCCCTAAACTTATAATTATTTGTAGTTTAGTCCCCAACTTTCTAGAAATTATAAAATAGTCCATAATACATTGTTCTTCATGAAACCAAGTTTAAACCACCATTTTTTTGCTCTATCATGATAGTAATCATCTTCCCAATGTCCCTACAATTATTTTAAGCTTTGAATCACCCACTTTGTCCTATAAATGTTTGAGAAGGGAGCTTTGTTGAAAAACTAGTTCTAAAGAGAGATAACTTTGATTTCTTACTAGCGATGGCATGACATTCGAAGCTATCGATAGGGGAAGCTAGTTATCCACCTTGTGAGTCCCCGTGGATAAAATGACCCCTCAATTCATCACTAGAGCTATCAAAATTTGGATGAACAATAATTCAGTAAAAACATGCTAAAAGTTTAAGTATTTGGGCGAATGGTGGTGGGGATACTTACCTACGACTGATGGGGAAGACTTGAGCACAACCTTGGGGTTGTCTGGAAGCTCGGCGTGGCTGTAAGGAAGCTCAATATCCACTTGAGGGGCTCAAGGTATCTTTGGTCTGTTGGAGTCGATGTACTATGTGACCTTGCTAGGGCTTCTTCGGCCATCCTCGAGCTAGATGGAAATTGCAATTGTGTAGGGGACTTCTCCGATCATCCTTGAGCTCGGTGGAAGTTGCTATTTTATAGGGGACTTCTACAAGAATCTAGAGAACCTAAGGGCAAACTTTTTTGTTAAAAAAAGTGTCTCTATCAAAACTCTAGTTTGAGGCAAGACAGAAAACTAAGCAGTGGGGAGATTTCGAGTGTTTGAGGTGAAGGTAGAATGAGAGGGGATGAGCTCTATATATATGGTGTAGGTAGAATAAGAGGGGATGAGCTCTGTATATATGGTGTTTGGGGATTGTCATCTCTATCCATTCCCTATCTATTATCCCTCATCTCATCCCTTATTCCCACTACTATAGTGAATATTCGCTTGCTAGAAAAGAAAACTTTCCATATTTGAGTTTTCACGGACTTATGACACCCTATTTTTGGAATCTGAAATTTTCGATTCGGAATTTAAACTAGAAAGGAAATGAATTTCCAGTGGAAACAATTTAGTGTGAGAATTGAAATAATGATCAATTATTTTGGGATTCTTGAGTTGGGAATTAATTAAATACATTCGATAGGGGATCAAATTTAACTTATTGGACAAGTTCAGATGAGAGCTAATTAAGTTGGGTTAATTAATGTCGAGAGATATGAATTAAACCTGTGAAATTAGACACATTACAAATAAATAAATATGCAAGAAAATATCAATATATATATATATATATATATTGAAAAGAAAATTGATTATAAGTAATTCTACAATCAGCAAAATGGAGAAGACTTTACAATGAGCCCAACACATAGACCAAATCCATAAATCCAATAATGAAAATAATAAAGCCCAAATTACATGGACAAGTGTTGGGCTGAAATGGAGTAGATGGCTGACCTAATAATGGCCCAATGATAACCTATCACAAGCTAATCAACCCAGGGAATCTAAATCTAACAACTAATTATCCAATTTTAGATGCAAGAAATGGTGCGGGCATGGTAAAGTTCAAATATTACTTCAATTGGCCTTGGATTATCAAGCATCGACCTTTTCCATATTCAACTGATCATACAAGTCCTCACTTAAGCAAGAAAATAAAATAATACGTCTTGCACTACACCATCCATTGAAACTAGTCATTCTTAGCATATGAGAAGTATTATCATGGAATGAAGTTATTCGGAGTTGGTTAACATACTAACAAAAGGGTAGAGTTTCATTGCAAATATATTCTCCATGTAAACCATCCACATTCTCGGTACAAAACCTGAAAACAATCAAGGATAAGTTTAAGTGACGAACAATCTCTACACCAAGCCTCATAAAATAATTAAGCATGTCAAAATTCTAAAGTTGCAATACCAATGGGAATTAGGGGCAAAAGGTGTAAAGGACCACTTAATCCTGGACTTGAGATTGTGCTAGAGTGGGAAGTATGCTAACGAGAAATTAGCCCCATTCCCTACTCCCATAGTTAACTCTATTGATGTCACGCCTCGACCCGGTTGGGTCGGAACCCCGTTTGCAACCAACCACTCTTTTTGGTCTAGATGGAGTCACTTCTCTCAAGACTGTGAAGAGTCAGGCGTACCTTCTACTGTTGTTCCTTTGAATAACTGTCACGCCATGACCTAGTTTGGTCGGAACCCCATAAGCAACTCGCCACTCTCTTTGGTCAAAGGAAGAGTTACCACTCCCAAAATTGTGAGGTGTCAGTCGTACCTTTTGTCATTGTTTCCTGGAATAACGTTATATAAAACTAAAAATATTAATAATAAATTACCTAGATTTTAGAACTAAGCATAAGGATTTACTAAAAGGTCATCTTCTTTCCCAAAAAAAATTTATGGAAGGGGATGTGTCACGCCCTGACCCGGTTTGGTCGGAACCCCGTGAGCAATGTGTCACTCCCATTAGTCTAAGAAGAGCCACTATTTCATAAGATCACGTAACTCCTATTCGTATTCCCTGGAATAAGATTGTACAAACTCAATAGCTTAAAAGAATTTTAAGTGTACCTTAGGAATCATCTTCATGGATTCTCTAAGATTCACCTCCTTTTATCTAAAAAAAAGATTAAAGGGAGTGGGTGAGTTTCTATAACTCAGTTAGCGGGTGAGTTTCTATAACTCAGTTAGCGGGTGTTGAGAGTGAATTTTCAAAAATTGTTTTTCAAAACCATTTAACCCATCATTCTTCAAAGCCTTTTCATCCTTTTCGCTTATTATGTGTGTTTTAGCTCTTTTTAGCACTTTCCCTTGCTCAGGAGGCGTTTAGAAAACACACACATGCCATTTCTCATAAAGGGTACACACATTCGTAGGGCAGTCTCAAACTACACCCATCTGGGGATCAGTGCAACTTTAATGTCTACCATTTTAGAAGTCCGACCACTTCTACCCTGAGTTTGAGTGACGCCCAGGCACCCAACCCTCAGACCCAAAATCACTTCGTGTTTGAATGAGGACGAAGACCTCATCCTGCCCACTCATCCCAGTCTCATGCACAAGAAGCTCCGACCAGCTTCTTGATTAACTGGCACAACAACCTGCCCTTATTGCCACCAGGTTATCCAGCAGTCCTTAGAATCCATCACTACCCCTCATGGGCTTCTCGATGGTCCTGAATTAGAATGCATGCACAAACAACATTCTTAGCATATTAGCCATTATCTTTGGTGCCAATGGTTCAATGGCCCCGACACTCGACTCGACTTGTAGTTGTTTACCTAACCGGTCTGTCAACCTAGTCCTAGTGCACTGCCACTAGCCAATTGAGCCTTGTTAGTCCTAATATGGTACCATGGCAAATCACACATAAATTTTCCCCTTTAGAAAAGTTTTCATGGCTCTTATTATCATATTTGTATATGGGCTCTAACCCATGCCCACTGGCCTTGGGCCCACTTCACAAGTTTTTCAACACTAGGTCTTGAGCCCTATAAGTTCAAAAACAAGTCACCCGGCCTATTGGAGCTGTTCCAATTATCGTCAGAAAAATCTCCCAAATGTTTTAAGTATTGGCACACAGTCAAGGGAGATCATTTCTGAAAAAGGGTTTTTAAGCATAAAAAGCACTCATCCTACCAACTAGGTATGATGATAGAAATTCTCACTCTTGGTGGCCTTTCCTTTTAGTAAAGGAGTTCATCATACCAATCGAGTATGATTTTAAATAATCCCACTCACAATAGGTAATTAGGTTTTTAACTTTAAAATGGTGCTCACCACTTCAACCGGGTATGATGCATAAAAGGTCCCACTCACAAGTGTTCTTTCATTTTAGAAAAAGGTATTCATCACCCCAACCAGATATGATGTTGGAAATTCCCACTCATAGTGGTTTTCAATTTCAAAAAAATACTTATCATCCCAACCGGGTATGTTGTAAAAAAGTCCCACTCACCTGATGACTATGACGTGTTCGTCCCCAGTTGGTTTTCCAAGTTCAAGTTTGGCTCCCCTTTCCTCACATTCTAGTCCAAAGTGTCCCTACATGGTTTGAGCATCCTTATAAGAAAGGGGTTGGCCCGAAAGCCTTCTTGTTCTCACATATTGGCAACTAGGCCCTAGCCTTTGGTTTTATTGAACTTAGGTCCCTAAAGTTCATACTCTTTGACTTTAGGTCCTTAATGCTCATTTATTCTCAATTAAGTCCCATGGATCTCCAATATCCTCCTTGGGTCCGTAATCTTTCTCAAAATTGTAAATGGTACTCAATTTTTCCAAAATTTCCAATCGGTCCCCAACTTTTCCAAAATTACTGATTTGCTCTTACTTTTCAAAAATGGCTAAATTCGTCTCAATTCTTTCAAAAATGACCAATTGGCCCTCCAACATCTTACTCTTTACCAATTGACCTTTAATTATGACAAATTGTTCTAAGGTCCTTCATTTATTCGAAATCCCTAATTTTCCCTAAAATTTTCACCCAATTTCACCCCTTCTTATTGACTAAATTTAATTTCTTCAAATTGGCATTTCAAATGGGATTAATAAGTCCAATTCGCGATGTCAATCAGTTCCTTCACGTCTATACAGTGTAATTGAGCATTGAATTGTTGTGTTTTAGGTCCGAAACAAACTCAAACGGAGCTTCGCTGGAAAACTAAAGGTAGAGAGAGCTCTGAAAGCTTACCTTGGGAGGCATGGTTGTAAACCCTATCCTTTCAAGAATGAGAAAAAACCCAAAAAGAATCGGTCAGTTCTACGGAAAAAACCGAATCACTTAACAGACCAAAAATCATAAAGAAGAGTAAAATAGGAAATTGGAAAATCTCAAGTGACTAAAGGAATCATGAAAATCATGGGGAAGAACCATGAAGTAAATTAAAAGGGAAATCGGATCGGTTTAGGGTGAACCAGACCGGAACCGGATTGAACCATAATGAACCGAATTAGGTAATCCATTTTTCTAGGTGGCTTGAAAATCTCAATTTTGAGAATTTAAGTCACCATCAGATGGAAAATGAATTTAGACCAATTTAGAAATTCTTGATTTTGAGAAAATCAGTTGAATTGGGCCTGAACCGGTCAATTTTTGTCATTGAACTCTATCGGGCCGGACCGGTCCGGTCCAAAACAATGTCGTTTTCCTCCTTGGGATTACAACACTTTTCATTAATGCAAAAACATTCCTTTCCTGACAAAGACATATTCCCTCCTATTTGGGCATTTTTAAGCGAGGATAAGCTTGACCAGTATGGAAATTAGTAGAGCATATGGTCCTCGAGCTTCTTATATAAAGAGCTCCCCTCCATTCATCCTCGAAACACCTCAAATCGTGCTCCTCTCCAAAGTACTCAATTTTTCGATGAGGTTCAAGTCAGATCTCCGACTTGGGCACTTTTCTCAGCCTTAGAAGGCAAACTTGGGTCCTATAGACTTTAGGGGATGTCAGCTACCTGACAGCAACCTCCCCTCAAACCAAGGATCGTCGAAGAAGCGCCGATGAGATCAAATAGTAAAGCAGCTCCGTCGGTTTGAAGATGCCCTATTTCGGCCAACCTGAATTCGGCTAATTCAGACCTCCTACAGCCAAACCAAGCCTTCCCATAGTCCCCACAGCTATCACACAACCTCCACAGAGGCAAAAGTTAAGGCAATTTGGCCCTCCTCCCTCGTTGCAGATTATTTCTAGAGAGAAAATGATCAACTTTGCTAACCAAATTCACACTGATCGTGACCTCAATTGAGGTGATTCTTAATCCTAGAAGGACCCTAAGGATGAGAGCTACCTTCCGAGATTGAGAGCACAAACCGTCGCACCCCTAAGGACCCTAAGCTTTTGAAGCATTCTCTCTCTACGTACAATTTTCTAGCAAAGCTCCGTTTAAGCTCATTTCGGACCCAAATTCTACAATTCAAAGCTCAATTGGACTGTATGGAAGTGTAGGAACCGATCCATGCCATCAATTGGAACAATTAACCCCATTTGAACAACCAATTTTAAGAAATAATATTTAGTCAATAGAAAGGGGTGTGAAATTGGGGCAAGAATTTGGGGGAAATTGGGAATTTCGAAAAATTGAGACTTAAATGCAATTTCTCAAAATTGAAGGTCAATTGGTAATGAGAAAGATGTTGGAGGACCAATTGGTCAATTTTTGTAAGAATTGGTACCAATTGTCCATTTTAGGTAGTTAGGGGCAAAATAGTAATTTTGGAAAAGTTGGGGACCAATTTGGAAAATTTTTAGCCACATTTACAATTTTGAGAAAATTAAGGACCCAAGAGGAATATTGGAAAGTCTAGTGACATGATTGAAAATAATTGAGCATCTAGGGACCTAAAGTTAAAGATTTTGGACCTTAGGGACATAATTGCAATAGGCAAAAATAATGGCCTAAATGTAAATACAAGGAAATAGAAGGGTTATTCATGCCAAGTCCTTCCTTATAAGGATATTCAAACCATGTAGGAATGAATTCGAATAAGGACGTGAGCAAAGGAGCTCAAGTAGAACTTGGAAAGTTGATTGGGGAAGAACACGTCATAGTCATCAGGTGAGTGGGATTATCTAATGTCATACCCGGTTGGAGTGATGAACACTTTTATTAAATAAAAAACATACTTATCGGTTGTAAGTGGGATTATTTAAATATCATACTCGGTTAGTATTATGAACATCCTTACTGAAAGGAAAAACCCACATTCTGGTTGTAAGCGGACCTAACTCTATCATCACACCCGATTGGTGCGATGAGTTAAAAAGGAGATTTTGTCGGAAGTGTTCTCCCCTAACTGTGTGTCATTGCTTAAAATATTTGGAAGATATTCTTGACGACAGCTAGAACAACTCTAATAGGCTAGGGGCCTCGAATTTGAACTCATAAGGCTCAAGGCCTAGTTTTGAAAAACTCATGAAGTGGGCCCAAGGCCTGTGGCACAGGTTGGAGCCCGTAAACAAACATCAATTGGAAGAGTCATGAAAATCTCATTAAAAGTAGAAATTTTGTGTGATTCACCATGAAACTAAGTTAGGACTGACAAATCTTGAAGGGCTAGTGGGAGTGCGCGAGGACCAGGTTGACGGACCGGTCAGGAAAACAGCTACAGGCCGAGTCGAGTATCGAGGCCGTTGGACCATTGGCACCGAAGATAATGGCTATATGTATGAAAACTATTGTTTGTACATGCACTTTTGAATTTGGGACCATCAATATGCTCAAGAGGGCTAGTGATGGGTTCCAAGGACTATTGGATGACTTGGTGGCGATAAGGGCAATTTGTCGAGCTAGTTAGTCACAAAGATCTTGGAGCTTCTTGCGCATTGAGACTAGGATGGAGGTGGGATGAAGTCCCTGTCCTCATATGGACACGAAGTTATGTGGAGTCTGAGGGCCTAGTGCTTGGGCCATCACTCAGACTCAAGGTAGAAGTTAGGGACTTCGATCATAGTAGACGATAAAGATGCTCCAATCCACAAGTGGGTGCAATGGGCATGTTGCACCAACGAACATGCGTATCTTTTATGATAAATGGTGTGTGTTTGTTTTCTAAATGCCTCCCAAGTCAAGGGGTGTGCTAAAAGAGCTAAACACATAAAGACGTAAAAAGGATGAAAGGTTTTTAGAGAACAATGTGCTAAAAGTGTTTTTATAAACTATGTATATTTTTTAAAACTCATTTCCCAACACCCACTAACTGAGTTATAGAAACTCACCCCTTCCCTTTAACCCTTTTTTTAGAAAGAAGACAAACCCTTAGAGAAAATCTCAAAGTTGAACCCTTAAGATAGGTATGTAAAGTTTTGTATAATGCTATTATCGGAAAATTGGGTAAAAAGGACGCTTAACTACTCGTGGTTTAGAAGGAAGTGAAATCCTTCATACACCAAAAGGAGTGGCAGGTTGCTCACGGAGATCCGACCAAACTGGGTTGGGGCGTGACAACTTGAGTGGTATCAGAGCCTGTTTTCTCGATTACATTATCAAGACTATATAACATAAGAACTAAGAGAAAATTGTTAAAAAGTTTCAGATGGCTTCCAAGAGAGGAACCAAGAGAACTAGAGTCGCAATCACCGACACTACCCAAAACCCCATCCCTATAGAAACTCCTAGAGAAGCCTAGATGGGTCCACCTAGACTAAGCTCAAAACATCAAAGATTGTATGAAGAGTTCACCCCAAGTGTTTGGAGGCCCAACCTCACTCCTGAGGTGGACACTAACTCCCAAGCTGAGCTCAAGGAAGTACAGTCTCATCCCACTTCTATTAATATCCTTACTCTGATTGACATCCCCAAATACCTCAAGACCCTCCGTCAATTAGGATGTAAGCCTTTCCAAGGGGAGAAGGATGTTGAAGTTGTTATGCACTGGCTGGCCAGCATTAAGAAACTTATGGGGATAATTAGGATCCCACCAGAAGAGATGGTGATTGTAAACCCCGCACTTTTGAGTTAAGGAAAATAAGGAAAAGAACTGGTCAAACCAAATAAGAAAACCGAGACGGTTTACAAACCTGATCATTTGGGAACAAGCAATATGGAAATTTACAACTTCTGAGTGATCCAAAGGGTTTATTAAACCTTGGAAAAGAAACTTAACACAAATTAGAAGAGAAAAACCAAATTGGTTCAGGTGAATGAGAGTCCATAAGAACTTTAAAGTTAAGTGTGTTTGCCTGAGAGTAGTGTGAGGATGGGTCACCTCACGTACGGCTTATCATAAATAGCCATAAATTAATATATATTTAATTATTGTAATTAATACCAATAATTTAATACCCAAATTAAATTATTGGAATTAATACAAATAATTTAATACCGAAATGAAATTATTGGAATTAATTACCAATAATTTATGGCAATATTAATACTAGTAATAAATCTTGCACATTTAATACATGGTTTTACACCTATATAAAGAGGTCATCCCCATTCATTCTCCTCACACCTAAACACTTCTCTCTCTCTCTCTACTGCTCCATTTCTCGGTGAAGCTCGAACTAGAGCTTCGACTTGAACAAAGTTTGGGCTCTTTAGAACCGGGAGAAGACAGTTATCTGGTAGCAAACTCCAGTCAATCCGAGAATCGTTGGAGAAGTGCCGGCATGATAGAATAGTGAAGCAGCTTCGGCGGACCGAAGCTGCCCTATTTCAGCCAAGCTGAAATCGGCCATTTCAAGCCCTCCTCAGGCCAAACCAAGCCCTCCCAACACTTCCTCAGCCTTTCCACGGCCGAATTAGGACCGAAAGATAAGCTAATTCGGCTCCCCTTTATAATTTTCGATCGGTGCTAGAGAGAGAGTCAACCGAATTTCAATGACGAAATTCTAATCCAATTCCGCATCAATTGATGCGATTCTTAATTCTAGGATGAACCTTAGGATGAGAGCTATCTGTCCAGATCGAAAGCTTGAACCGTCGTGCCTTCACCGGTGAGTAATCGAAGCTTTCTCTCTCTATAGTTCATTTTTCGGCGAAGCTCCGTTTGAGCTCATCCCGGCATTAAAACTTGCAATTCACATTTCTGAAGAATCGTGTGAACATGTAGAAACTCAATTTCAAAAATTGGAAACATTTGATGGGTCAATTTTGATGAAATCAAATTCGGTTCTGTTAAGAAGTTGGAATTGGGGAAAATTGGGGATTTTCAAAATTCAAAGGACCAAAATAAAATTTTATGAAATTGAGGGTCAATTGGGAATGAAAATAATGTTGGAGGACCAATTGAGGAATTTTGAAATTTTTGGGGCAAAATTTACCATTTTTGTAAAGGAAGGGCAAAATGGTAATTTTGGAAAAGTTGTGGGACCAAATTGGAAATTTGGGAAATTAAACCCCTTTTTGTGAAATGGAATAAATTGAGGTCCTATGATAAATTTTAGAAGTTTCGGGACTCAATTTGAGGAAAAACCGGCATTTGGGACTTAAAGTTAAAGAGAAATAACTTTAGGGACCTAATTGCAAATAAATGAAATTTTGACTTTCTCATTCATTTGGAATGAATGAAGGCGATTAGACCGAAGGATAATTAACCAAAATGTTCATATCGTGTAGGAATGCAAAATACCGGGAACGCCATCAAGGACAAGCTCGCGTGAATACAAAGAACCAGTCTAGTGGAATTCACGGCATTAACGGGTGAGTGGGTTTACTAACATCATACCCGGCTGGGATGATAAGCACAACTTAAAGATAAAAACCACTTACCAGTTGTGAGTGTAAATTTTATATCATACCCGGTAAGGGATGATAAGTACCTTCGTATAAAAAACCCACTATTTAGTGGTATTTTAATCATCACCACTTAGAGAAAGTGATGTGAAAATTATGCAAAAAAAACTATTTACCGGTTGTAAGTAGATCATACCCAGTTGGTATGATGAGACTTCCTCAAAGGAAGTTGAAAACCCGTTCATCGGTTATGAATGGAGATGTCCTTATACCGGTTGGTATAATGGACAATGAAAACCTATTTTGTCGGAAGTGTTCTCCCCTAACTGTGTGTCAATGCTTAAACAATTTGGGAGACCTTCTCGACAGGAGCTTGAATAGCTCTGATAGGCCGGGGGCCTCGGTTTTGGAACTTGGGGGCTAAATGCCCAATTTTGAAAATCTTGTATAGTGGGCCCAAGGCCAGTTGGCATGAGCAGGAGCTCGTAAACGAACATGATATATGTGCCATAAAACTTAATAAGTGAATTGTTTGGCCATGGTACCAAGATAGGACCGACATGCTCAGTCAACTAGCAGCAGTGCGACATGACAGGTCGACAGACCAATCAAGACCAACAACTGCGGGTTGGGTTGAGAGTCAGGGACATTGGACCAATAGCACCACAGATTACATGGAAATATAAGAAAACATTGTTTGTGCATGCACTATGAGTACGGTATCATCAAGACGCCCATGAGGGGTAGTGATGCGTCCTAAGGGCACTGGACGACCTGGTGGCTATAAGGGCAGTTCGTCGTTCTAACTGTCTGTGCAAAATCTAGAGTAGCACCAAGCGCATGAGACCGGGGTGGGGACAGGATGAGGTCTCTGTCCTCATACGGACACGAAGAAGTGATTTCGGGATTGTGGGTCGGATGTCACATACATCCACTCATTCCCAAGGTAGAAGTGGTCGTACTTCTATCCGGGTGGCAGGAAAAGTTGCTCTGAAGCCACTAGCGGGTTCAGTAGTGATACTGACTTGCGAATGTGTGTAACCTTCATGATGAAGGATGTGTCTTGGGTGATGACACACCGTGGTAACTAAGAAATAATGGAAAACCCGAATTTTTAAATGTAGGGATTTTTTGAAAACAAAGGAGTCTAACACACTCCATATAAATGTTTTTCTTAAAAGTCAAAAGCTTTTAAAAACCCATTCACTGAGTAGTCATACTCACCCCCTCCCTTATATCCCTTTTAGGAAATTCCGGAAAGCCTCCCCTTAAAGACCGTCAACTAAGATGCCTGTAAGACAGGTATGTAAAGTTTTAAATTTCATGCAGTTTTGATTATGCTATTCCAGGAAAAAGGTGCAGGTTAAAGGATGCCTTACTCTTTACGGTTTACAATAAAGGGAAACCCTTTAATAAACCGGGAGAGTGGCGGGTTGATCACAGGGATCCGACCAAACCGGGTCAGGCGTGATAGTGATCCTGACGGAGTTTTTCCTAGAAGCTAGTGCAAACAGGTGGTGAGACAATGTTAGGAGTCTACATACCACCACACCCACCTGGGAGTAATTAGAGGAAAGGTATTCAGAGGAATACTTGGCTCCGCACCTAATCAATGAGAAGAAACAAGACTTCTTTCGACTCCACCAAGGGCTTAACTCTATCTCTGAATATGAAACTAAGTTCAATGAGTTAAGACCCTTTGCCCCCAATTAGAAAAACCCACGGATCTTTTTCAACGATTTGTGAACGGTCTCAATATGGACATACGAGACCAAATGGGAGTGCTGAGATGCCCCACAGATCTTACAGCCATAATTAGTATGGCTCATGAATGTTAGCGTCTAGTGCAAACCTGACGCCGCTGGTGGAGCAGGCAAATCGGAAGGAGGACAAAGGCCAAAATCGTCACGGAGGACATAAGGAGCAAGGTGGTCCTAGGTGGGGAAATAAAATGGGGTTCCCAAGGAGGAAAGAAGTGTACCCTCCACGAAGGGAGGTAAACACTGTTATACTACAGAGTGGCCCCAACTGTCCAAGGTGTTAGAGGAACCACGAGGGGTCATGTCAAGCTTGTTTTGAATGTGGGCAAATGGGACACTTTGCAAGGGAGTGCCCAACTCTTTGAGGAAATATGCAAGGGAACACTCTTGAACCACCTTAAGGGAACCCAAGGACATTAAATGGAGGACAAGATGCAACCGCCACGTCAAGAGTGCCAACTAGGGTTTATAAGCTCACACAAGAAGAGTCCCGAAAAGATCCTAGTACTGTAGCGGGATATGTACAATTGTGGGGAATAAAAGTCTACGCTCTCTTTGACTCAAGAGTAGAGAGGTCCTTTATCAATGAAGATTTAGTCCCAAATCTTTTGCTAGAAATTACATCCCTAAAACAATGTCTCAATATTTTTACCCCATTAGGAGAAGGACTAAATAGAGACAAACAGTTGAAGGGATGTGAAGTTAAGATTGGTGGAGTAAAATTGGAAGCAGACCTAATCCCATTACCTCTAAGAGAGGTAGAGATAATACTAGGGATGGACTGGTTAAGTACACACCAAGCCAAGGTAGACAATGGAAAGAAAGTGATAACCTTCCACACTCCGGGGAACTACGTTTCCAAGGAGACAGGAGGAAAGGAGAAATGCACTTGGTGTCCCATGTGAAAGCCCAAAAGATGATACAGAAGGGTGCAAGGCTTTCCTCACAATGATCACCAACAAAAATTCGAAGAAGAAGGGAGCAGAGGGCATTCTAGTGGTTGAACACTACCCAAATGTATTTCTTGAGGAACTACCAAGACTACCCCCAAGCCGTCAATTGGAATTTATCATTGAGGTAATTCAAGAGACACTTCCCATATCCCAAGCCCCTTACTACATGGCACTAGCGGAATTAAAGGAATTGAAGAAGCGATTGGATGAAATAGTGGAGAAGGGTTTCATACACCCTAACCAGTCTCCATGGGGTACGCTGGTACAGTTTGTAAAGAAGAAAGATGGGAGCATGAAGCTATGCATAGACTATCGAGAATTGAATTAGGTCACCATAAAGAACATGTATCCTCTCCCATGAATTGGTGAAATATTCGACCAATTAAATGGGGCAACCTATTTCTCCAATATAGATCTCCTGTCAGGGTACCACCAACTCAAGATCTGAGTAGAAGATATACCTAAGACCGCATTTTAATCCCGATATGGGCAATATAAATTTAGAGTGATGCCTTTTGGATTGACAAATGCCCCTACAGCCTTTATGAATCTAATGAGCCGATGTTCTAGCCTTATTTGGACAAGTTCGTGATAGTATTCATAGATGACATACTTATATACTCACGAACTAGGTCGGAGCAGGAGGACCATCTGGCCATCACCTTGGAGACACTATGGAAAAATCATTTATATGCAAAGTTTTCTAAGTGTGAGTTTTGGCTGCAAGAGATGGGCTTCTTAGGGCACATAGTGTCTAAGGACGGAGTCAGGGTGGATCTAGTGAAGGTAGAGGTCATATCTGACTGGAATGCGCCCGAGAACCCCTCCAAGATACACAACTTTTTGGGACTAGTAGGGTATTATCGATAGTTTGTTGAAGACTTCTCCAAGATAGCAGCCCCTTTAACTTGCCTCACAAGGAAGGGAGGGGAGTACAAGTGGGATGAAACCTGTGAAAAGTCCTTTTTGGAGTTAAAGTCCTGCCTAACAACGGCACCCATACTAACCCTACCTGATCCAAGTGCGGAAGAGTATACCGTTTATAGTGACGCGTCCAGACAAGGACTCGAGTGTGTGCTTATGCATCAAGGAGAGGTTATCGCCTATGCCTCACGACAGCTAAAGACACATGAGAAGAACTACCCCACTCATGACGTGGAATTGGCCTCAATAGTGTTCGTCGTCAAGATTTGGCGACACAACCTGTACAGGATTAAGTGCAGGATATATAAAGATCACAAGAGTTTCAAGTATTTCCTAACTCAAAAAGAGCTAAACCTTCGACAGAGGAGATGGTTGGAGTTAGTGAAGAACTATGACCTTGTGATCGAATATCACGCCGGAAAGACTAATGTGGTGACAAACGCTTTGAATCGTAAGTATCAAATGGAGGTGGCCCAGATAAAGATGAACTACCTGCCCTTGCTACAATAGTTGTGAGAAATGAAGGTGGACCTCAAGGTAGATAGAGAAAAGAGGTGTTTAATGGCTGACATAGCCGTATGACCCAACCTAATGGAGTTAATCAGGGTTCACCAAAAAGGGGACAAGGAACTTCAACCCTACTTAGACTGGACCAATGAGGGAACAACCCCAAACTATACCCTTCAAGGCGATGGATTGTTGACCTACAAAGGTAGGGTATGTGTGCCTCAAGACAAGGAATTGAGGAGGCTAATATCGAAGGAAGCACACGACTCTGTGTATGCGATGCATCCGAGTAGTACCAAGATGTATTGTACCCTCAAGCAAAGTTATTGGTGGAAAGGGATGAAGAGAGACATCGCAGAGTATGTAGCACAATATTTGTCCTATCAACAAATCAAAATAGAACACCAGAAACCCTTAGGACTGCTACAACCCCTCTCAATTCCCGAATGGAAATGGGAACACATTACCATGGAATTCGTTACGGAAACTACCAGTGACTAGGAAAGGGCGAGACTCAATTTGGGTAATTGTGGATAGATTGACCAAGTCTGCCCACTCCTTACAAATAAAATAATCGATTCCATGGAACAACTAGCTACCTTATCCATGGAAGAAATTGTAAAACTCCATGGTGTACCGATAAGCATAGTGTCGGATCAAGACCCAAGATTTACCTCAAGGTTTTGGCCTACCTACAAAGCGCCTTAGGAACCAAACTTCATATGAGTACGGCGCTCCATCCTCAGACTGAAGAATAGTTTGATGGGACAATCCAAACCCTGGAGGATATGCTATGTGCATACGTACTCACAATGAACAAATGTTGAGAGGAATATTTGTGCCTGTTGGAGGTTGCTTACAATAATAGTTACCAGACTAGTATCCAAATGGCTACTTATGAAGCCTTTTATGGATGACCATGTCGTACCCCCTTATTTTGGGAAGAGGTGGGAGAAAAGAAGCTCGAAAGAGTCGAGCTGATAGAATATGCCACTGAGAAAATTCAAATCATAAGAAGTCGACTTAAGGAATCCCAAGACAAATAGAAGAGTTATGCGGACAATCAGAGAAGAGACTTGGAATTTGAAGTGGAAGACCAAGTATTTCTCAAGGTATCCCCATGGAGGGAAATACTTAGGTTCCAACAACGGGAAAAGTTAAAACCTAGGTATATTGGCCCTTACACAATAATCCAAAGGGTAGGGTTAGTGGCATATAAACTTGAATTGCCTCTAGACCTACAAAGGATACATGATGCATATCTCAGTACTTCGCAAGTACCAGCCCAACCCCAGCCATGTGTTAGACCAGCCCCCACCCAAGTTGGAGGAAAACCTGACCTATCAAGTAGAACATGTGCAAATCTTCAATCAAAGAGATAAGAACCTGAGGAACAAGAAGACTCCTGTAAACCCCATCCTTTAGTAATGAGAAAAACCAGGAAAGAACCGGTCATTGTGATCTTTAAACCGAATTGGTTTGTAAACCCAACTAGTTGGGGACAAGTGAATTCAAAAAATTCTAACTCCCGTGTGACTCAAAAGTAATTATAAATTTGTAAAAAGAACCCTAGGATGATATGAGGAAGAAAGGTCAAAGCAGTTCAAGAGAACCGGGTCCGAACGGGATAGAATCGGTTTATGAACCAAGTTGGTTCATGAACCGGAACCGATAGAGAACGGGCAAAACAGAGAAATTCAACTCCCTTGTGCCCCAAAGAAATTTATAAACCTTGGGAAGAAACCTTGGAACCAAGTGGGAGAGAAAAACCAGATCAGTTCGGGTGAACCGGACCCAAACTGAATCAAACCAGTTTGAGGACCAAGCCAGTTTATGAATCAGAATTGATAAAGAGATGGTAAACCAAGAATCTTATGGACCCTAAGTGACCTAAGGAGTCACAAAAGTCATGGAAATAGACTTGTGAAGAAATTGGAGGATGAAAATCAAACCGGTTCAGGTGAACTGGATCTGAATCGGTTCGGATCGGTTTGAACCACAAATGAACTGAACCATAAATTCATTTTTCTAGGTGGCTTAAATAATTCAAATTGGAGATTTGAGGCCACCATTGGATAGAGAAAGAATTTAGATGAATTTAGAAATTTTTAGATTTGAAAAAATCGGTCAAATGAGGGGTGAACTGGCCAGTTTAAACTTGGAATCCGGTTCAGACCGGTTCAAAACAGTGTCATCTTCTTCCTCAGGATGACAGCACTGTTCACTCACTAGGAAATTGAAGAAGAAATGCCTCCGTTGGGTATGTTTCAGGTCATCAATTCTTGTCATAAGGGTGCCAAATGGACGGCCAACGAGTCCCTAAGCTCCCTATATAAAGAGCCCCTCTCCATTCGTCCTCCCCGCACCTGAAAAGCTCTCTCTCTCTCTCTCTGTTGCTTAGTTTTTCGATGAAGCTCGAACTAGAGCTCTGATATAGGGTCAATTTTGAGCCAAAGAAGGTGAGGTCGAATTCATTAGAACCAGGGACAAGTCAGCTACACGGTGGTAGCATCCGTTCGTCCCGAGAGTTGCCAGAGAAGCGCCGGCGTGATCAAATAGTGAAGCAGCTCCGATAGACCGAAGCAGCCCTATTTCAGCCTAGTTGAAATCGGCCAATTCGAGCCCTTCTCAGGCCAAACCAAGCTCTCCTAACACCATCTCAGCCCTTCCACAGCCGAATTAGGACTGAAAGGTAAACCAATTCGGCTCTCCTTTACAATTTCAGGTCGTTGTTAGAGAGAGAGTCGACCGAATTTCGATGGAGAAATTCTAATCCAATTCAGCATCAATTGATGTTATTCTTGATCCTAGGAAACACCTCTGGAGGAGAGCTACTTGCCTAAATAGAGAGCTCCGACCGTTGCGCCCTCACCGGTGAGAAATCAAAACTTTCTCTCTCAACAGTCTGTTTTCCGGCGAATCTCCGTTTGAGCTCATTCCGGCGTTAAAATCTACGATTCAAAGTTCCTTAGAATCGTATGAACATGTAGGAACTTAATTCCAACTCCAATTTCAACAATTAGAGGTGTTTGATCGGTCAATTTGATGAAATCAAATTCGGTAGTGTTGAATAGTTGGAATTGGGGGAAATTTGGGGATTTTCAAAAATTTGAAGGACCAAAATGTAATTTTCTAAAATTGAGCGTCAATTAGTCATGATAAGAATATTAAAGGGCCAATTGAGAAATTTTAGAATTTTGGGGGCAAATTTTACCATTTTTCTAAAGAAAGGGTAAAATGGTAATTTTTGGAAAATTGAAGGACCAAATTGGAAATTTGGGAAATTAAACCCCTTTGTGTGAAATTAAATGATTTGAGGTCCTAAGATAAATTTTAAAGGTTTCAGGACTCGAATTTAGGAAAAACCCGTCAATAGGGACTTAAAGTTAAAGGAAAATATATGTAAAGTTACGTTTTCTCATTCATTTGGAACGAATGAGAGCTATTAGGCCAAAGGATAATGAACAATTATGTTTATTTCGTGTAGGAGAACGAGACATCGGGAACGCCAGTCAAGGTCCAGCTTGCTAAGGACGAAGCCCGACTAAGTGGAATTTCATTGCACTATCGAGTGAGTGGGATTATGTATCATACCCGGTTAGGGATGATAAGTACCTCGATATAAAAACCCACGCTTTGTGGTAGTTTTAAATCATCACTACTTAGAGAAAGTGATGTGAAAGTTATGCGAAAAAAAACTACTTACGGGTTGTAAGTAGATCATAACCGGTTGGTATGATGAGACTTCCTCGAAGGAAGTTGAAAACCCGTTCATCGGTTTGAACGTAGATGTCATTATACCAATTGGTATAATGGACAGTAAAAAACTATTCTTGTCGGAAGTGTTCTCCCCTGACTATGTGCCAATGCTTAAACTATTTGGGAGACCTTCTTGACAAGAGCTCGAATAGCTCTTATAGGTCGGGGGCCTCGGTTTTGGAACTTGAGGGCTAAAATCCCAGTTTTTGAAAACTCGAACAGTGGGCCATAGGCCAATGGACATGAGCAGGAGCTTGTAAAAGAACTTGATATATATGTGCCATTAAAACTTAATAAGTGAATTGTTTGGTCATGGTACCAAGGCAGGTCCGACATACTCAGTCAACTAGTAGCAGTGCGACATGACAGGTCTTCGGACCAGTCGAGACAAACAGCTACATGTTGACTTGAAGGTCGAGACCGTTGGGACAAATAGCACCACATATTATATGGAAAATGTAAGAAAACTTTGCTTGTGCATGCACCATGAGTACAGGATCATCAAGATGCCCATGAGGGGTAGTGATGTGTTCTAAGGGCCCTAGACGACCCGATGAGTATAAGGGCAAATCGTCGTTCCAAGTGTCTATGCGAAATCTGGAGTAGCACCAAGCGCATGAGACCGGGGTGGGGACAGGATGAGGTCTCTGTCCTCATACGGACACGAAGAAGTGATTTCGGGATTGTGGGTCGGATGTCGTGTACATCCACTCATTCCCAAGGTAGAAGTGGTTGTACTTCTATCCGGGTGGCAGGAAATGTCCCTCCGAAGCCACTAGCGGATTCAGCAGTGATACTGACTTGCAAAGGTGTGTAACCTTCAGGATGAAGGATGTGTGTTGAGTGATGACATACAGGTAACTAAGAAATAATAAAAAAACCCAAAATTTTAAAATGAAGGGATTTTTTTTAAAAAAAAGGAGTCTGGCACACTCCATATAAATATTTTTCTTGAAAGTCAAAAGATTTGAATCCCATTCGCTGAGTAGTTGTACTTACCCCACCTCCCTTATACCCCTTTTAGGAAGTCCCGGGAAGTCGAACCTTAAAAGACAAGCACAATTAAATGCATGTAAGACAGGTACAATTAAATTAAATTACTATACAGTTTTGATTTATGATATTCCTAGAAAAAGGTACAGGTCTAAAGAACGCCTTACTCTTTACGATTTATTATATAAGGGGAAACCCTTTTGTAAATCGAGAGAGTGGTAGGTTGATCACGGGAATCCGACCAAACCGGGTTGGGGCATGACAACTCTCATGGTTAAGGTTCATTGGTAGAACGAACCTGTACAAGAGGAGACCTGGGAAATTGAAAGTGTCATGAGGGATGGGCACCTCCAACTATTTTAGTTGCAAGAATTTTTGGGACAAAATCCCTAAAAGGAGGGGAGGGTTGAAAATCCCGTCCTTTCAAGAATCAGAAAAACTGGGATAGAATCGGTCAGTTCTAAGGAGAAAACCGAACCACTTAATGGACCAAAAATGGTAAAAACAAGTAAATTGGAAAATCCCAAGTGACTAAAGGAGTAATGAAAATCATGGGGAAGAACCACGAAGTAAATTGAAAGGGAAAATAAGATCGGTTTAGGGTGAACCAGACTCGGACCGGATTGAACCATAATGAACTAAATTAGGTAATTTATTTTTCTAGGTCGCTTAGAAATCTCAATTTTGAGAATTTAAGCCACCATTAAATAGAAAATAAATTTAGAAATTCTTGATTTTGACAAAATCGGTCGAATCGGGCATGAACCTGGTCGGATTGGACTGGTTCAGTCCATAATAGTGTCGTCTTCTTCCATGTGATGATAGCACCATTCATCAATGCAAAAACCTTCCTTTCCTGGCAACCTTCAGCCATTGACAGAGATAACGGAGGAGAGAGAGAGAGGCCAGAAAAGCCAGAGTCTCCGACGACTCAAAAAACTCTCTAGTCAAGTCGTCGGCGGCTAAGTTGGAGGCCGAGTCTCATGCTGGCAGGTAGCCTGAACAGTTGTCGAGGTCCATATATAAACAGCACCCCTCCATTTTTCCTCAGCATCCCACAATCGAGCGAAGAAGAAGAAGAGTACCATTTTTCGACGAGAAGAAAACTAGAGCTCTAACAAAGGGACTTTTCTAAGTCTCCAAAGCCATATTGGATGTCTCTAGAAACGAGAGGAATTCCTCTACCTAGCAATACCCTCCATTCAGCTTAAGAGCCACCGAGGAGGAACGAGGCAGCTCGAACAATACTGCCGCTCCTCGGCCAGAAAACTGCCCAACCCCCTATGGCCACTTCGAGCTTTCCCCTGGCCAATTGTGGCCAAACCAGACCCCCCTACGCCCCACCTGGAGATGTCTCAATCTTCCCCTGAGCTAAGAAGGTAATCTTCCTCCATCGCTCTTCACCGGAAAACACTATTTAGGGCCAAGTTCTATAAAAAAAAGTTTAACACTGAAATTTACACTGCTCATGTCATCAATTGAGGCATGGTTTGATCGAGGGAGGATCCCCATGATGAGAGCAATGTAGTGGTAGCCAAAGCTCCAGTCACTGGACCCCTACCGGTAATATATCGAAGCTTTCTCTCTCTAGACTGTATTTTCTGGCGAAGGTCCATTCGAGCTCATTTCAAAGCCAAATGAAGCGGTTCAATGCTTAAAATGATGAGGAAAATATAAAGTGATCCAAATCAAGAATGGGGGCAAATAACCATGTTTTAATGGACAATTTGACAAAATTGAGATTTGGGAGCCAAAGTGCAAATTTTGAGAACTTTGGGTAAATTGGGGATTTTTTAAAAATTGGAGGATGAATGGAAAATTGAAAAAATTAAGGGCATTTTCGTGAAATTCCCTCCCAATTGAGGGTCAGTTGGGAAATTTGGATAAAATGGAGGACCAACTTGCAACTTTTGAAAAGTTTTGGGTCAAATTGTAATTTGGGGAAATTTAGGGAGTAATGACAATTTTGGAAAATTGAGCGGCCTATGGGCAATTTTGATAAAACTAAGGACCCAAGAAGGATGATTGGAAATCCTAGGGGCTTAATTGAAAAGAAGGGACAAATAAGGACTTAAAGATAAAAGCACAAACATTAGGGACCAAATTACAATTAAGGCAAAATATGAGGGCCTATATGCAAATGCTCAAAAAGATGCAGTCCCTTAGTCCAACACCCTAAAATCGATATTCTTGTTGTGTAGGAGCAGACTGCATGAGTGATTCAAATAGTAATAAAAATCATGGAAAAGAACCATGTAACAAATTGGAAGAGAAAATTGGACCAGTTTTAGGTGAACCGGTTTGAACTATACATGAATTAGTTTCTAAATTCATGTTTCTTGGTGGCTTAAATGATCAAATTGGAATATTGAAGCCACCATTGGAGATGAAGTGAATTTAGACAACTTTAGGAATTTTTAGAGTTGAGAAAACTGGTTGAATCGAGCCTGAACTGGCCGATTTTCGCTATTGAACCCGGTTGGAACAAACCAGTCCGGTTTGAAACAGTGTCATCATCTTCCTCATGATGACAGCATTGTTCATAGATTCAAAAACTTTCCATCTTCGACAAAGGAATATCCTCTCTGATCTGGGCATTTCCTAAAGAGGATAAGCTCGACAAATATGGAAATTAGTTGGGCAAAGGGCCCCCGAACTCCCTATATAAAGAGCTTCCCTCCATTCATCCTCCACACACCTCAAATCACAATTTTCTCTCAAGTGCTCCATTTTCTAGTGAATCTCAAACCAGAGCTCTTACTTGGGCATTTTTCTTAGCCTTAGAAGGCAAGGTTGGGTCCTACAAACTCTGGGGGAAGTCAGCTACCTAACAGCAATCTCTATTCGATCCGAGTACCGTCAAAGAAGAGCCGACAGAATAAAATAGTGAAACAGCTCCGATGGACCGAAACTACCTTATTTTGGCCAAGCTAAATTCGGCAAATTCAGACCTCCTCCAGCCAAACAAAGCCTCTCCAACGCCCCCAAAACCCACACACAACCTCCACAAAGGTGAAAAGTAAGCTAAGTTGGCTCTCCTCCATCGTTGCAGATCGGTGTTAGAGAGAGAAAGTGTCAAATTTCACTAACAAAATTCACACTCATATGGACCTCAATTGTAGCAATTCTTGATCCTATAAGGATCCTAGGGACGAGAGCTACCTCCCCAGATCAAGAGCTTGGACTATCGTACCTCCGATAGTAAGATTTCTCTCTCTATGACCAGTTTTATGGCAAAACTTCGTTTGAGCTCGTTCCGGACTCAAATTCTGCAATTCAAAGCTCCATTTGATCGTATGGATGTGCAGAAACCAATCCATGCCATCCATTAGAGCAATTAACCCTAATTAATTGACCAATTTGAAGGAATCAAATTCGATCCGATCCAAAAAGGGGGAAGAAATTGGGGGGAAATTGGGGATTTCAAAAAATTGAGGAACCACCATGCAATTTCTCAAAATTTAAGGTCAATTGTCATTTAGAAAGATGTTGGGGGATCGATTGGTCAATTTTAGAAAGAATTGGGGTCAATTGACTATTTTTGGAAAGTAGGGGCAAATTTGTAATTTTTGAAAAATTGGGGACCAAATTAGGAATTTGGAAAACTTTAGCCCCTTACACAATGTTAAGTAAATTGAGGATCCAATGAGGATATTGGAAGCCTTGGGAATCGATTTGGGGGAAATTTTAGCATTAGGGACCTAAGTCAAGAAAAGTGAACTTTAGGGAACTAAGTGCAATAAACCAAGAACGTTGGGCCTAAACGCTCATATGTGAGAAAACGAAGGTTGTCATGCCAAATCCTTATTAACAATTATATCCAAATCATGTAGGGACACATGAAATCGAAACACAAGCAAGAGCTAGTGTGGACGGGAAACTGATGGGGGACGAACACATCACAGTTAACAGGTGAGTGGGACTTTTATACATCATACTGGTTGGGATGACAAGCATTGTTTTTAACAAATAAAACCTATTTATCAATTGTGAGTAGGAATGAACAAACATCATACCTGATTGGTATGATGAGTTTCCTTAAGGAAAGGAGAAAACTATCTACCGGTTGTAAGCGAATCCATCATCACACCTGGTTGGTGTGGTGAGATAAAAATATAATTATTATTAGAAGTGTTCTCCCCTAACTATGTGACAATAGCTTAAAATATTTGGGAGACCTTCTTGACGGGAGCTAAAAGAGCTAAAATATGCTAGAGGCCTCAGGTTTTGAACTCATATGGCTCAAGGCCTAGTTTTGGAAAACACGTGCAGTAGGGCCAAGGCCAGTGGGCACTAACCGAAGCTCATAAAAAAACATGATTAGGAAGAGCCATGAAAACTCCTAATTAAAATGGAGTTATTTGTGTGATGCGCCATGGTATCGAGTCAGGACTAACAATGCTCGATGGACTAGCGGCAGTGTGTCAAGGCCAGGTCGACGGATCGGCCTAGACAAACAGCTGCAGATCGAGTTGAGTGTCGGGGCCGTTGGACCATGGGCACCAAAGAGGATGGATAACTATATGAAAACTTTTGTTTGTGCATGCACTTAAGGATTGGGACCATCAAGATTCCCTAGGGGTAGTGATCAGTCCCAAGGGCTATTGGACAACATGGGGGTGATATGGGCAGTTTGTCGTGCTAGACAGTCATGAAGCTCTAGGAGCTTCTTGCGCATGAGACTGGGATGGGGACAGGATGAGGTATCCATCCTCATACAGACACGAAGTGGCATTTGGGTCTATTGGTTGGATGTTTGGGACGTCCACTCAAATTCAGGATAGAAGTGGACAGGCTTCTATCGGGGTGGACAACAAAGTTGCGTTGGTCCCCAAGTGGGTGCAGTCTGGGACTGCCTTACAAATGTGTGTACCCTTCTTGATGAAGGGTATATGTTTGTTTGCTAAACGCCTCCTGAGGCAAAGGGATGGGCTAAAAGAGCTAAACACACCAAATATGGAAATGAAAAAAGGTTTTGGAAATTAAGTTTGAGAAAATCCTTTAAAAAGGAAATGTTAACATTGGCATGGTTTTGATTAACTAGAAATATTTTGAAAACTCACTCCCAACACCCGCTCACTGAGTTGTAAAACTCATCCCCTCCCTTTACCACTTTTAAGATAAAAGGGGAAGACCAACCATAAAGTCCCCTCGTAGTTGAACCATAAGGACAAGTACGAAATTTTAATATATGCAATTTTTTATAATGTAATTCCAAGAAAAATAGGGAAAAGGACGCCTAACTACTCGTGGTTTAGAAAGGGGTGAAACCCTTCATAGACGAAAGGGAGTGGCAGGTTGCTCATGGGAATCTGACCAAACCGAGTCGGGGAGTGACAAGGGAGACATAGGGAAGATGATTCAGATCAGAAATAGAGACAATTAACCAAGTTTTGGGGATCAATTGAACAAAATTGAGATTCGGGGACCAAATTGCAATTTTAAGAAAATTGGGCAATTTGAGGAAAATTAGGGTCTAAATTGCAATTTAAGGAAATTATAGGCATTTTCATGAAATTAACTTACAATTAGAGCCCAATTGGGCAATTGGATGAAATGGAGGGCCAATTGGCAATTTTTTAATGTTCAAGGACCAATTGGTAATTTTTGGGAAGTTAAGGACCAACTGGCAATTTTGGGAAAAATGAGGACCAGTTGATAATGTTAGAAAAATTAAGGACTCGTGAGAAAAATTGGAAGTACTAGGGACTTAATTAAAAATAAGTTGAGTATTAGGGACCTAAAGTCAAAATTTATGAACTTTAGGGACCTAATTGCAATAAGGCATAAATCAAGGAAATATATGCAAATATATAGAAGTAATAGGTCTTTTATGCCAAACCTTTCTAATGCAAATACTCGAACCATGTAGGCACGAGTCATACGAGTACGGGTGCCAAGGAGCACATTGGAAATTGGAAATCTAACTGGAACAAATCTGTCACAGTACCGGGTGAGTTGGATTTTTAGCATCATATATAGTTGGGGTGATAAAAACCATTTTTAAGTTGAAAAATCATTTTTCCAGGAATGGTCTCCCCTGACTGCATGAAACTACTTAAACATTTTGAGAGACATTCCTGATGGGAGACATAATTGCTCCAATAGGCTTGAGGCCTTGAATTTGAAAATGATAGGGTCGAGGGCCTAGTTTTGGAAAACTCGTGAAGTGGGCCCAAGGCTAGTGTGCAGGGTTGGACCCATAGAATAACGTGAATTATAAGAACCATGAAAATTCACATGAAACTAGAAAATGTTGTGTGACTTGCCACGGGGCCAAAATAGGACTAACAAGGCTCGATGGGCTAGTGGTAGTGTGCCTAGACTAGGTCGATGGGCTGGTTAAGGCAAATAGTTGCATGCCAGGTCAAGTGTTGGGGCCGTTAGACCGTTGGCACCAAAGATCATGGCTAATAATTCAAAATTTATTGTTATGCATGCATGAGGATTCTGAAAGTATCTAGACATCCAAGAAAGGGTAGTTGATGAGTTCCAAGGGATGCTGGACGACCCAAGGGTGCATAAGGGCGGTTTGGTGTCCATTATGCCGAGAAGCTCTAATAGGTTCCTACGCACTGAGACTGAGGGCAGAGGGGAAATGAGGTCTCATCCCACAAATCGGACATGATGAAGCATTGATACCAAGGTTGAAGGGAAAAGGAGGTCTTGAGATCGAGGTTGGAGGGGAAAGAAGGCCTCGTCCCTCCAAGTGAACATGATTAGGGTTTGAGGGTCGGATTATTGATGTCCAATCAAACTCAGGTAGATGGTAAAGGCACTTCAATCCACAAGTGGAATATTCGAGGACTATTCTGCAAACGTGCGATCCCTTTCTATGATAGAAAGGGCATGTGAATGCTTGCTGAAACGCCTTCCGAGCCAGGGGAAGGGCTTAAGAATAGATGAACTCATATTACAATAAACTAAAAGTATAAAACGTTTGATACGAGAGATTATTTTGAAAACTCACTTCCCAACCCCCACTCATTAAGTTATAGAAACTCACCCCCTCCCATTAAACCTTTTTTAGGAGAAACACCACGCCACGATAAGCTGAGGCTAGAAGAGAAAGCTAAAGGTACCGCAAACAGGTAACTTTTACTTAGACATTTTGTAAATTTTGTTATGGAAAAAAGGTGCACTTTGATGCATTTACCTTCCTTAGTCTATTTGGTAAAAATACTAAATTTGTACGAGGAAGGGTGGCAAGTTGATCACAGTACTCTGACCAAATCGGGTTAGGGCATGACATGTTTGCCTTGACCGGCCCGTCAACCTGGTCTAGGCATACAACCACTAGCTCATCGAGCCTTATTAGTCCTATCTTGGCCCCATGGCAAGTCACACAACATTTTCCGGTTTTATGAGAGTTTTCATGGTTCTTATAATTCAAGTTTGTCTACGGGTCCAACCCGTGAACACTAGCCTTGGGCCCACTTCACGAGTTTTCCAAAATTAGGCCCTCGAACCTATCATTTTCAAATCCAAGGCCTCAAGCATGTTGGAGCAATTCTAGCTCCCATCAGGAACGTCTCCTAAAATGTTTAAGCAGTTTCACACAGTCAAAGGAGACCATTCCTGGAAATTTGATTTTTAAACTTAAAAATGGTTCTCATCACCCCCAATCGGGTATAATACTGAAAATACCACTCACCCGATAATAGTGACGTGGTCGTCCCGGTGAGATCTTGTTTTGTGGTATGCTCCCTTGCACCGGTACTTGAACAACCAGCTCCTACATGGTTCGAGTACCCATATCAGGAGAATTGACATAAGGGTCCTCATGGTTTTGGGTATTTGTGCATAGGTCCTCACAATATGCCTTAATTGAATTTAGGTCCCTCAATGTTTATAACCTTACATTTGGGTCCTTAATCTTTATTTAATCTCAATTAAGTTCCTAGGACTTCCAATTAATCCTCATGGGTCCTTAACTTTTCCAAAATTACCAATTGGTGATCAATTTTCCCAAATTTACCAATTGGTCCTTGAATTTTCAAAAGTTACCAATTGGTCCTCAATTTCATCCAATTGCTTAGTTGGGCCCCAATTGGAAGTTAATTTCATTAAAATGCCCCAATTTACCTTAAATTGCAATTCGCCCCCCAATTTTCCAAAAATCCCCAAATTGCCTAATTTCTCAAAATTTGTAATTTGGTCCCCGAATCACAATTTAATTCAACTGGCCCCCAAAACTTGGTTAATTGCCCTCATTCTTGATTTGAATCATCTTCTCTATGTTTTTCTCGTCATTTCAAGCTTTGAACCGCTCAATTTGGCTCGGAAATGAGCTCAAACGAAGCTTCACCAGAAAATTCAGTCTAGAGAGGGAAAGCTTCGATATCTTACTGGTAAGGGCCCAACGATCGGAGCTCTTGCTTTCTCTGAATTGCTCTCCTCTCGGGGCTCCTCCCTAGATCAAACTGCGCCTCAATTGGTCGCCTGAATAGTGTGAATTTCTTAGTTTCTGTTTTCACAAAAATGCATAGTGAACAGTGTTTTTCGACGAAGGGGTGGCAGAGGGGCCTACCGTATTAGCTCGGGGGTAGGTCGAGGCACCACTAGGTGGAGTTTGGGGGGCTTGGTTTGGCCAGAATTAGCATGAGGATGGCTCGATTTGAGCTCGAGCGGCTCAGGCTGCTAACAGCTAAGGAGCGGCATTACTATTTGTGCTTCCTCGCTCTTTTACGGTGGTCCTCTGGCAAAAAGGAGGATGCAGCTGTGTAGAGGACCTCCTCCTGGTTCTAATGGCACCGAATGCAACTTTAGAGGTGAAGAAAAGCCCCAATGTCGGAGCTTTGGTTTGCTACTCGTTGGAAAATTGAGCAATTCATTTTTTTCGGTCGATTGTGGGATGCTGAGAACGAATGGAGGGGTGCTCTTTATATAGAAAGCTCGGCAATTGACCAAGCTACTGGCCAGTGTAGGACTCGACCTCCGACTCGGCCACTAGTGACCTGACTGGAGTGATTTTTTAGTTGTCAGAGACTCTCCTTCCTTTGCTTTCTCTCTCCTATGTTCTCTCTGATAGCGGCCAGAGGTTAAAGATGATGATGTGGCGGGTGTACCACGTGGCGCGCTATGATTGGTCAATTTTTTTGACATGGCGTTCCAACTCTACTGCATCAGCCATTGACCGGACACGTTGTAGCCTTCCATTGGCTACCCGTGTCTGCGTGGTAGGCTGATCGATCATCCATTGACCATTGACCTGACACGTGGCAGCCTCCCATCAGTTACTTATGCTTGCGTCGTTGCTGATTGGGCTCCATTGACTGTTGACCGGTACGATTCGTTGACTAGTCTGGTCCGACCGGGTTCGATGACCCGAATTAAAAAATTGGCCAATTCGGACCTGATTCGACCAATTTTCTGAAATTTAAAATTTTCTAAATTCATATAAATTCATTTTCTATCTAATGGTGATCTCAATTTCTCAAATTGACATTTTTAAGCCACCTAGAAAAATGAATCATTGAACCAGTTTATTGTGGTTCAATTCGATTCGGGTCTGATTCACCCCGTACCAGTCCGACTCTCCCATCCAATTCACTTCATGATTTTTTCCCATGATTTTTGTGAATTTTTTGTCATTTGGAATTTTCCTATTTCTCATTTTAACCCTTTTTATCATTTTTTATTCTTTTTTCAGCTCGGTTTTCTCAAAACCATATGTTCTTTCCCCAATTTACTTGGTCCGAGGGATGGATTTCACAGAGAAAGTGTTGGAAACTCTTCGTTGTTGGTGAGTCAGTCGAAGTTGTGGTTATGGGAAGGTAGTTGGATTTCTTCGTGTTATCTTATTATCAAGTGGTGTCTCAATTAGTCGCTATAGGTGACTAAATTAGTTGTTGATCACGACTTAGAAGAAAATGAAAGAAAATTTGATTATTATGGTAGGTAGGGCGAAATTGGCTTACTAAGGTTGCACAAGGGATACTTATTTTTGGGTTCACTTGTAAATAAATAAATAAGTAAATAAACTAAATTTTAATTTGGTCTAATTTTGTTCAATCAAGTTGGAATTATGGTTTTTTGGTCTAACTTTTATTTTTTTAAGATATAATGTTACACCACATGAGTAAGGATTATAGATAGTAACTCGATAGGTAAGGTATGAGTTCTCTTTGACTCAAATCTAACTTGATGAATATCAACCAAATTCATATATGACATGAATCCGATATTGGATATGGAAATTCGGAATTCATATTGGGTATGAGGGACACATGAATGTATAAGGTGAGATTGTTATAAGATTCAATTAAAAATTTGAAATGAATCGAATTGGATGATCGGGATTTAAATTTGATTGGGCTAATCCGATCAAAATTTGAATAAAATTAATTTTTTATATAAAATTATTACAAATTTAATTTTCTTCAAAAATTATGAGTATTTTACAAAATGTAATTGAAAATATATTTGAATCTGATTTGATAAAGTGAAATGAAATATTATAAATTATTTAGAAAAATAATTTTTATTAAAAATATGTTAGAAATAGGTCATTTTCATGTTTCATACAATAAGTTAAATTGGGAATATAAATATTATCGATTTTTTACACAAAATTATTTTAAAAAATAATTTTTATATAACAATATATTAAAATTGAATTGAGTTTGGATCTATTATAATACCCAATTAAAATTAGATACAAACTAAATTCAATTTATTGATTATAATACTATTTTAAAAATATTCATGCACGCTAACAAGTTTTTTAAACAAAATTCTTACAAAATTTTACAATAAAAACTCTAAAAAAATATGTACAACCAAATTTAAGATAGAAATAGTGGGATACAAAATTTGGTCATCTTTAGACTCATGTCAAAACCCGACACATTGGAAGATAACATAGGAGTACATAGTGACACCTAGAGCTGGATTTGATTTTTTGCCTGATGTTAAATGGGGTTGGATTAGCTTGCCTAATTTTGCTAGGTCTTTATATCATCCTATGCATCTTGGCTATAAAAATAAATATTTTTTTGTTGAGCTATTTAATATTAAATTTTCATTTCTCAATTTTATTTGACATCTATTTTTCTATGTAAGAATATTAAATTACTAACCTCGAAAAAGCATAATTTTGATAATTTTAAATATTTTGTCACCGGATTCACAAATAGGATGAAACAGGGAATTATAAATCCTTAAAACCCCAATGGCCTGCCGCCCTCTTATTATAAATAAAGAAGATATTTTTTCTATAGCCGTTCGTTCTTACGATTTCGAGACTCCTTTCTTGTCTCTGCAGCCGCCTCATAACCTAGTCTCACTGCTCTTCTTCTTCCTCCTTACCTGAGGTAATAGCAAACCTAGTTTCCCTTCGCTGCTCTTCGGCTTCGAAGGTTTTTCCTTGATGAGTACTGTGTCTGTGAACGCTTGAGTGATCTCGTGTTTAGTATTAGGCTCGGAGACTTTCTGGCTGGTTTCACTGTCTATTTCTCCAGATGATTGAGATCTTATTTCGCTTATTCTTCTCGTTTTCTATCCAATACTGGGTACCTGGTGATAAAATAAGGAACTACACTTTCCCTTTCCATTTCAAGTCAATAAACTTCACACGATTCATCGGTGTACTATCAACCGACGTTTTCTGATTTTGTGCTTTCTTGCGCTTCCTTTAACCTCCCTTATAAACGGAAAATGTTGCATTTTTTGGTTATGTTTCTTTGGGCATACGTATTTGCTAAATTGGATGCTGATATTTTCACTGTCTGATGGGTTTCAATTAATATGCTTCTATTCCTTGTTGTTGATTTGGCTGATAGAAAAGCCATTAATGAATTTGGAGGAGTAAATTACATATTTCATTTCCATGAGTGATCTAAAATTATTACTAGAACTATTTTTCATTGGTTCTTTTTTCATGGTTAATAATTTGTATGTCAGAAATTTTTTTCCTTAAAAAGATTCTCAAGAAGAGAGCATGTGACCATAGAAATTGTTGGACAATTTAGAACGTGCTTCTCCTCTTTGTTCTTTTCTTCAAAATGTCAAATAATAAAGAAAACAGTTACTAAACATTCTTTGTTCATGTGTTATTGG
The DNA here is from genome assembly GCA_030064425.1 of Trapa bicornis. NCBI lineage: Eukaryota > Viridiplantae > Streptophyta > Magnoliopsida > Myrtales > Lythraceae > Trapa > Trapa bicornis. The sequence continues at coordinate 6,089,590 of CM057761.1, read as the reverse complement.
AATCAATGCCTATTTATTTACCTGAAAGGGGATTCAACTCACTTGTGAACATAAACTTATGTGTTGATAAAAATTTTATCTTTCTGATTTAATGGCAAACATTTAGTTGTTTGTGATTGAAATCAGTGTCTAAGGTGTACTTGTAATCTTTATTAGAATTTGAAATGAAATTGGAAAGATTTCCTGCTTCTTTACCATCTAAAGCTTCCACGACATTCTGTACAGAAAATTGTGTTTTTGGAATGCCAACTGAGTTTCAGATCCATTTTTATCTAGAAAAGGTTATAGGCTCATTAATGTGTTTGACTGTCATCTACTGATTTAATCCTTGAAGATACTCAGATTTCAGAAGTTTCAACATGGCATTTTGCAACAAGTTTGGAAGTATCTTGAAGCAGAGTCTTTCTGCCAAAGTTCAAGGTTCCATGCTTAACTCTATTCGTGGTGTGGCGTCCACAACCAAACTTTTTATTGGAGGTATTGCTGACCTTGTTTGAATAACTCTAACATGTTTGTATTGTATACTGGAGTTTACAAGAAACATTGTTGAAATATGATTGAATTCAATATACCAGGTCTCTCTTTTGGAACTGATGATCACTCTCTTAGGGATGCATTTTCCAGCTTTGGTGAGGTGGTTGAAGGTAAATTTCAAGATTTTTGTTTCTCCTTTGATTAGCTATAGCATGTATTTAAGGTTTTCCTCTTTGTTAGATCAAGTCTTTGCTTTTCTATTTTGACTTCCAAGTGCCTACACTCTAAATAGTTTATCATCTCCAAATCAACGTTAGTTATTAGCCATGCTAAGAGTTTTACTTTGTAATTCTTTGCAGCAAGGGTAATCCTTGACAGGGATACTGGGAGATCAAGGGGATTTGGATTTGTTAATTACTCAAGCGATGAGTCTGCCAGCTCCGCATTGCAGGCAATGGATGGTCAGGTTAGTTAAGAAAATATTCTGGAAACTGATAAATTTTTGTGTATGCTGCTTTAAGGAGACTTTTACCAATCAGCTGGTCAGATGATTATGTTCTGAAATACATGTGATGTTGCCTTTTTAACTTGTCAGGAACTTCAAGGGCGAAACATTCGTGTAAGTTATGCCAATGAGAGAGAACCCCGAACTGGTGGTTTCAACTCTGGCGGATTCGGTGGGAGCTTTGGTGGCAGAGCTGTGGGGGATGACAGTTTCTAAGCAGGTTTCCTGTGTCACGAGAACTTGGAAATGGTTTTGTTATGGGCTGTGTTTCTGTTATAGTTTGAATGAGACCAGTAGTGGATTTATGCTCGCAGATTCTATTGTTAGGTGCTCTCCTGTATATTGCAGGCCGAATTTGGAATCTGGATTTAACTCTACTATTTTCACATCATAAAATGCAAACAGCGTATAATTTTTGGTGGGAAAATGGATTTGATTTATGATATTTTCTTAAATTTAATTTATGCATAATCGAGTTTATTGTTAAACTGTTGGTACTTCAATTTCATTTTTATTTTCATAGTGTGTTGTTGTACTCAGATGATTCAAGAGCTGATGGACTATTGTTAGCTAGAATTGAAATGTTTAGACTATTTCTGAAAATTAAAATTGGATGTCAAATTATCAATGTTTGAACTATCAATGGACTCAATAACAGGAATATTCCTCTTTGGTGCACCCATTTCAAGCATTTTCATTCCGCCCCTAACCAATCCTTGTGCTGGACCGGTCCAGGTCAACCTCTTCGACCCACCTCCAGATTTTATGGTTAAAATTGTAGAAAATGATGGGGATATGGATGAGAAATGAGTGGCTTTATGGGAAAATTACATATTCGGGAGAAAAATGACATTTTGCAAAAGAGACCATACAAATTTCGAGAGATTTAATGGGCTAAAAAGGGGGACTTGCTGGGTCACTGGAGGTGGAGGGAGAATAGTAAGAAGTGGGTGCTGAAATGGCATGCGCCTGTTCAAGTTTACTAATTAACCCCTATACTTTTGTCAATTACCACCCCACACGGTTGCCGATTTCCACCCATTACAGTCCCAAATCCAGCGGCCGCTGCAGGGCCTTCAAGTATCCGTCCATCAGTGCATCATCATCATCGGAAGGTATGACTACCGTAGAGAAGCTTGGAATTAAGATTGAGAGCAACCCTCCAGAGTCCAAACTCACGGAGCTCGGCGTTCGAAATTGGCCCAAGTAAGTGCTCCCCACCTTTTCTTTGTTTTGGAAATTGGTTTTCTGGGATTTGTAGATAGATACGAGTCTGTTGAGACCATGTCCCCTTTTTATGTGGAGATTCTTCCGTGGTCCTTCCTTGGCGTTAATCATCTTGCATTCCTAATTGTACCGATAAAATGGGATCCTAACTATTTAAACTCTGGTCTTTTTCTCCCCTACACGAAAGATTAAGGTGTTTGTTAAGAAAATGATACAGATTGAGTAAAATAAAAACAATGGGGAGCCCCCTTATCAGGAGCTTTTTAAGTGTATAAGAGATTTATAGGCACACAAGTATTTCCCATATTGTATTGAATTCTCAGTTAGTGAACTTACACTGCACGGCCTCTGACTCGCGAAAATAAGTATGTGTTATGCCACAAATATGCAAGAAAAATATCCCTTTGAAGTGTGCAACAAGTATGCAAGAAAAATAGTTGCACAATTAAGTGTATTGAGGGTTATTTCTACTTATCAATTTAAAATTTTATGTGATATATGCTTCATTTCTTATATATTCACAATGATTTCTAAGAGTGTTAATTGATGTTATAGACTTTGTCCGGTTTGGCAGCTATGATGGAATGAGTGGAAATGAGGCATAATATCTTAGTTATTATTATTAGAAAATTAGTTAGGGGATTTTCATTTTAACAAACTTCGTTTGATAGTTTAATGTAATGAGCATTCCCTTCAAATCATGAACATTTAGTTATCAAGAGAGTCTATTTTACACAATTTTGTAATACAATTTATCATTCCTAGCTACTAAATGGGGCCTATTATTATTGATTTTCCACTGGATAAAGTGCTCAGATTCATCTTGGGAAAAAATCTTCATTCTTTGTTCAGTAAGGAACCAAGAATAAGATGATTCTGCTGGTGCTAGACACTGATGACATTCATGGGCTTTGCCAATTCAGAATGTTAAGTGATTAATTGACTTCGGTCTATCTCAAAAGGATAAGCTCATGAAAGAAAATGATAGATTTTTTAGTCGGGAGTTACATATTACAAATTTATAAACTAGAGATAGCCATACTTTTATTAGAAAGTTCAATCAGCGGGCCATCACCCTTTTTCAAGCATAGCAGATGCTAGTAAAAGACTGAAATGCTTGCCATCTTCCTTGAACCAGCAGTCTTTGTTCTGAACTGGTGGTCTACATTCAATTTGTTCGGCTGGCTAAAAGAAACCTATTACTTTGTAATGGGGGATAGCTTGTCACCATTAGCTGCAAGTATCCTTTAAAAATGAAACAAAAAAAAAACTGTGGAGAACAATCATCTGTTGCTAATACAAGTGTGAAACCTATGCCCATCCTTGGTTACTGCTTGTTAAGAGCAATGCTTGATGGAAACTGCTAGCAAGTATCTTATCTGCTGAAATCTTTTCTCCTTATCCAAGGCTTCTCAACACACAAACTAACATGGTTGAATTGTCACAGATGGGGCTGCCCTCCTAGCAAATTTCCATGGACATACAGTGCCAAAGAGACATGCTATCTTTTGCAGGGGAAAGTGATGGTCAAGCCTGAAGGAGCAAATGAGGCTGTTGAGATCAAAGCAGGTGACCTAGTGGTGTTCCCTAAGGGGATGAGCTGCACGTGGGATGTGTCTGTTGCTGTGGACAAGCACTATAACTTTGAGTAGTGAGTGACCCAATCTTTGGGCTCCATTGCAGCTTATATGTTGCTTTCTGCAGTCTCACAACAATGATCAGATCAGTGTTATGTGTCAGGGTATAAAGTGGTGTCGTATGATGGTGACTTTATTGCAGACAATCTTCATGTTTCCCTGATCTTCACTTTTCAACCTACTTAAGAATGATGGATATTTCTGACTTGTTGGTTCATGCAATCAAGAAGTTCTACCAAATCCATGAGCTGCCAAATAGAAGGCAGTGCACGACAGACTTGAGAGAATATCATATGAAATATTTTATTTCCAAAAGAATATTTGATATATCTTTTGAGAATAACACAATGTGAATAATAGAAATGAATAAAATTATATTGAAAAAAATGTCTATTAAAACTTTTTAATATGATTTATTTAAAAATAAGATAAATAATATATTGAGAGAGGCCAATAATTTTTTTATTAATTGGTTTTGTGGTTGTTAACAAGAAAAATGAGATAATTATTGTAATAAGATTAATGTTTAAATATAGATTTGATTATTTTAATAAATCTAACATACATTTTTTCAAATATTCTAAGCATAAATTTTACTTTTTATTAAATATAACTTGATAAAACATAATAAACTAAAAAATATTTTGGAGAAAATGTAGTAGTGATGAAAAGTAGAAAATAATATTAACCTAAAAAAATATTATAAATTTATAATGAATTCAATTTATAAACTCTAGTTGTTACACAAAGTGAGTTCACTTTCGGGTATTGTCTTATTAGTATTATTATTCACCAGTTAAAAACACCCATTATTACTTCTCGTACTCTTTATCATGCCTCATTCATCCATTAGGAGTACAATCTCATTTCTTTTTCAATGATTCTTGTACCATAACTTATTGGGTACTTATATAGTTTCCACTCGGATCATGCCACTTGAAATATCAACCCATTCTTAACCTTTATCAAGTATCAATAAATTATTATCTTTACTTGTTCACATAATACTATATGGGATTTACTTATTAGTACACCAATTTTGTTAGAATAATTCCTTATGTCTCTTAATAAAATTCGGACCATGATTCATCCTAGTTATCATAATATTATCTAGTTCTTTCCATACTTACATAACACTTTATTCTTTTTTACAGGTACGCCCCTTGGCATATATATCATTTGATGCGAACCCACCAATATGCTAACGACACCCTACACCAAATATGGCAAAGACCCCAAGACTTTCACGACATAAGTGCGAAAAGATTGAATATACCTTGTTTATTTGAGAAACAAGGTATGAAATATATAGACGTCACACCCAAATCCTCTAATAAGAACTCTTAGAAAACCTCGGGTAATAAATCTTGATTGCTTGAATGTCACGAGTAAAAACTTGATAAGTTCAAAAAGCTCATTCAAGATAGAAAGAATACAAAACCTAATAAGATTAAAATTCCAAAGTGTATTCTCCAATGCTATGGAGTATGCCTTTTATAGGCTCAGAAAATAACCGAATAGCCTAAAAAAAGGAAAATATATCTTATGATTACATGCAAACCATATCTAATAATCTAAATATCTATGATATTTTTAATAACTAATTAAATATCTAATATTATCATTTAATATCCTAAAATAAATAAATCTTTACTCATTAATTAAAATATGGACCTTCTCATGGGTTTTTCTTGGACTCTTTAGTTGGGTTTCCTTCTCGTGGGCTTTTCCAGGTCTCTTCAATTGGGCTTCCACTTGAATTTTTGGCAATCTCTTTAATTAGCCCATATAACTTTTTTGAATCTTTTAGCCCCTTAACCTTGTGATTGGGCCCTCTTGAAGTCTCAAGTGATCATTTATCCCATTTGGTGACAAAGTGTTCAGCTCCATTGTAGGTCTGATTTATTGAACTTGTGAATTTGTACTCTCTTTAGTCGGATTCACATCATTCTCCCCCCTCTTTAAAATGATTTGTCCTCAAATCTTCTTTTCCTTCATCACTTACATTAAAAGACATTAACTTATAAATATTTATGCTATTGCTAACAATATATTTACGAGATAACTTCCTATTGTAATTATTACTACTGAGTTTTAACACTTTAAATAATCCCTCTAATCTAAGAAATTTTGATAGTTTTCTATTTATAAATATTTCATTTCTCAGATGTAGGCTAATACAAATCCCTGGATCAAAAACAACTTTCATGAAACTCTTGTTGTAAAGATTAATATTTTCTTGAGTCTGCTATTTTCTATCCGATGGATTAAAACCATAGATAATCTCCAATGGTAATAACTTAATCACTGAATAAATATAACGATTATATGCAAACACAACATGTGATAAGCATGCAGTTGAAAATAGAAGTTTTGTAACTAACAAAGTATTCCAAGAAAAACTAAGCAATTTAGTATCAATGATTGTAAGCAAAATGTACCTTCCAGATAATGTTTGAGTAACTACATACTTCATACCTTCCTTACACTTGTTCACATAACCGGATGTATAAATGAATTCTACCCACCTTGAATGATACTCATTCAGCTTAAGGGCTACTCCGCTAAACTTTTTATTATAATGTGCAATTGTTCTTCTTTCCTGACTTATCAAATAAGGTGTTTGCCAATCTCAAATTACCTTAATTTATTTGTCAATGACAATCCCTTCAAAACTTATAACATATATAGGAAATACAAGTTTATCCGAACAAATGATAAATATCTTAAAATTCTTAAACAACTTATCTTTCCTTAAAACTTCTAACATAATTTTCAAATATTCCGTAAGTTTATGTAAGATCTGATCATATACTAGGATGTCATCAAAATATATATAGTCAAACTTTATAATGATATCATGCAAGATATGGTTTATTGATATCATGATAGTGCTAAAGGCACTAGTCAATCCAAAAATCACAACTAACCAATCATATAGACCTAGTTTTATTTTAGATGTTATTTTCAAATAATCTTTTTCTTTAATTTGAAATTGATGATATTGAATTTTAAGATCAAGTTTTGAAAATAAATAGTATCCATGCAACTCAATAATAATATATAAATGAGAAAGATGTCGCCTATACTTTACCGTGATATTGTCAATGGCTCGACAATCGAGGCATATTTGCCAAGTTTCGTCCTTCATGGGTACAACACATGGTCGCTTGCTCTTACGTATATATCTTCTTTCCATCATTTTTAGGACTCGATATTGACTTTGATTCTTGTTTTCTCGAATTGGAGGCAAACCAAGAGTTATCTTCTTTGGAATGACATTCTTGAATTTCTACAGAAGAGAAACACTAATGCTCGTCAAATATCTGACAATATGGTTAGTAAAATATAAATCCTTGTACATAAGTACTGTAAGGATAGGATATGGAATTATATCTCTCTTGATCTCACTTTTTCTCTCCATAAAATTGTTTTTACTCTCTTTTCTTTTTATTACGGCTTTTCTCTCTTCTTTTTCAACCTTGCCTTTTCTCTCTTCATCTTCAATTTTGACTTTTCTCTTTTCTTTTTCAATGTTGCATTTTCTCTATTCATCTTCAATTTTGGCTTTTCTCTCTTATTGTTTTTCTGCTATTTTCTTTTCATTTGCCTTTTTCTTTTTCAATTGATCCTGAAAAACTTGTTGTAAAGTCAAAGGTACAAGAGATATTGGTCTATTATTCATCACGAATGAGTACCTATCTTTTAGATCGTCATATTTTGTCCCAAGTAGTAGGTTGATTGAAGGAATTGAGCTTGAGGTTGTCGCGATTAACTTTGACATCATCAAACTCCTTGAGTTCTTCCGGATCAAAATATCTAGATTGAAAGCTCGAACATCGTTATTTAGTGGGCGTATATTGATGCGAACGCCATCTCACACCTTCGTCCAAGTGACCCATTCGGGTATGAAGAGACTCAAATTCAGACTTCACTATCTGTTTCATTTCTCTCTTCATTGCTTTCCACTGTAGGTTTTGAATGGACGGTATGGAACCCTCTTCTTTCATTGTGTTTCCTTGTCGTTGGGCCTTCTGAAAAGAACCTCGCAACTCCCCCTCACATGTTTCTCTCAAACACTCCTGTTTCACATTCAAATGGCTTTTTCTTATAGATTTAAAGCACTCTTGCCTTTTTCCACTCATATGTCTTCTTTCAATCTAAATTGAACTTTAAAAACAAATCATTTTTACGAAGTAGTTCTACTTGAGGAACAATCAAGACAAATAAATAAGGTTTTCAAAAACCAATTCCAGAAGAATTTAAGTGCGGTGTACGAATAGACTTAGAGAAGAATAAAATTTAGATAGAGAAAGAAATTAAGATAGAATGAAGTAGACTAGATAGAGTAGAATAAAATTCAAGCTAGAATTGTGCGCCTCTCTTTTTTTTTTTCCTTTTTTTGCACGAATTTTTTTGCTCTTTTTTTAGCAAGAATTTTTTTTGCTCTTTTTTGGCACGAATTTTTATTGGCTTTTTTTCTCTTTTTTTTTCACATAATGAAGAAAAGATAGATAGAAGAAGATGAGATTTTTTTTCTTTTATAGAAATAGAAATAAGTAGAGAAGATAAAAAAAAGAACTAGATATAAAAGATGGGATGGAACTTGCGATGCAGCCGTGTGCTTTGATACCAACTGATGCGAACCCCGCCAATATGCTGATGACACCCTACACCAAATATGGCAAATACCCCAAGACTTTCACGACACAAGTGCAAAAAGATTAAATATACCTTGTTTATGTGAGAAACAAGGTATGAGATATGTAAATGCTACACCCAAATCCTCTAAGAAGAACTCTTAGAAAACCTCGGGTGATAAGTCTTGATTGCTTGAACGCCACATGTAAAAACCTGATAAGTTGAAAAAGCTCCTTCAAGATAGAAAGAAGACAAAACTGCAGAAGATTAAAATTCCAAAGTGTCTTCTCCAATGCTATGGAGTATGCCTTTTATAGGCTTAGAAAATAACTGAATAGCCTAAAAATAAGGAAAATATATCTTATGGTTACATGCAAACCATATCTAATAATCTAAATATCTAGGATATTTTTAATAACTAATTTAAAGATCTTAACTAATTAAATATCTAATATTATCATTTAATATCCTAAAATAAATAAATCTTTACTCATTAATTAAAATCTAGACCTTCTCGTGGGATTTTCTTGGACTCTTTAGTTGGGTTTCCTTCTCGTGGGCTTTTCCAAGTCTCTTTAATTGGGCTTCCACTTGAAATTTTGGCAATCTCTTTAATTAGCCCATATAACTTCTTTGAATTTTTTAGCCCCTTAACCTTGTGATTGGGCCCTCTTGAAGTCTCAAGTGATCATTTATCATATTTGGTGACAAAGTGTTCAGCTCCATTGCAAGTCCGGTTTATTGAACTTGTGAATTCGTACTCTATTTAGTCGGATTCACATCATCATTATAATGGCTTTGGTTATATATGGTATATGGTTGTCATTTCCTTTCCAATTATTCTTATACTTACTTCAAACCCTCGATGTCCTAGGTTCCCATTCCATATTTTATTCCATAATGCAATAGAATTTTTCAATGATCTTGGCGCTTGGCCTAGCTTGTAGCCCTTATAACATGTCATCCCTAATATCTCACTTTGGACCCTATTAATTTTACCACAGTTATCATTTGTTATACTCAAATTTAGTTCGAGTTCTTACTCTAAAGTGTGATTACTTAATGACCTTAGAGTTTTCATCCAATATAGACACTTCTTTAACCAAATCCTAATTCTATGATTACATATATCTTAATTAGAGCATCTCATCATTTCTTAATCATCATTTTTTTAATTCTTAATGTTTGAAGACTCTGAGATTTTCTTGTTGCCTCGTCCTCCATATATCGTCATTCATCCTTATCCACTTTTGGGCTTCAGGGGCATTATACATCTTGATAATTAATTGTCATGATTTCACAGTAATCTATTTGATTATCTGAATGATGTAAGTGTGGTTTTTACCTTTGGTACCTCTACCTTCATCAACACATAATATCTTTGAGTAATTTATCCCTCATTGCCTAGTTGTCATTTGACAATTTCTCGCTATAATTAGTTTAAGGACATTTCTTACTATTTTTATACCATTCATTGGTATACACGTGGTCACTTGTTATCTCTCCACTTTCTTGAGCCAATTTCATGGCTATCATTGTATTCTGCCCTTAAGGTTTAGGCATCCAAACAACCTCAAATCTTTTTATATACCCTGTGGCATTGAAACAATGTTGATCCCCTCGTACTTTTCATGGGTGTTCTCTTTCTGATAGGGCATACTCAAGTTTCATGTATGACCACCTCTACGGGAGGTGCTCATCACTCATCCCTAGAGGGTATCTCGGGCACCCTCACAAAATTCTAATAGTTTCTATATAAAACATGTATTTTGTTCCTATCCAAAGTACATTATTGTGAGGTTAGGACTTCCATTCCATAGTTTCCTTATATATATGAGTGCATATCTCTTGCTTGCTTATTTATGCAAGGATCTAATCCTTAGTTAAGGTACTGAGTCATACTCATGGCTACCTTTGCATCTTTACTAACTTTTCATTAAGTTAGGCAGTATTACTTTCTCCCTAATACCTCTTACTAGTTTGTGTTTCTTGGACGCACTTATTATTTGGCCCACTGCACTAAACCTTGTTCTAGTTCACATAACAACTTTGCCACATCGACCATCTTGGTCACTAACACTCCTAAGATATTTAAGCATTTTTTTAGTTTCTCAAATCATCTATTATGGGGACTACACCCTTATATTATCTAAAGGATTCACTATCTAAACCTAACTATGGACTTCACATTCTTAAGTACATTTTAAGTAGTGTCCATCCTTGTAAACCCTGTACCTTTGAAATAAAGAACTAAATCGGGGGAAAACCCAAATACTTTTGAAAGAAAACTTGGTGCCTATCGAGACTAAAAAGGAGTAAAATAAAGGTTTAAGACGAAGATTTTGACATCCCAAGTGGTCAATAAATCACAAGAGACATGAAGAAGAAACATGAAGTAGATAGGATGTGAAAATCGGACCGATTCAAGGTGAATAAGATTGAACATGAATGAATTGGGTTGAACCTTAAAGAACCGATTCAAAGATGTATTTTTCTAGGTGGCTTAAAAATGTAAAATTGGAAAATTGAAGCCACCATTAGATAGAGAATAAATTTAGAAAATTTTAATTTTTAGAAAACCGGTCGAATCGGGCTTGAACCGGCCGATTTATGATTTCGGGTCCAGACTTGGTCGGACCAAACCGGTCAACATTCTAACCGGTTAACGGATCGTTGCTAGGTCAGCGACTAGTCAGCAGGCATGACCAATCAGTGCACGATGCATGGCAAAGCGCGCCTATTCAACCGCTCATTCAACGTCTGGAAGCACTGGCCAATCAGCGAGTGACACATGTCCTCGATCAATGGTTAGAGGAGGAAAATCCACATTAGCGATGACCAACCTATAGGGGAGTAACACGTATCTCGGTCAACGTCGGACAAAGCCCCATCAACAAGGGCCGACTAATGGGAAGTTGACACATGGCAAAATTGTAAACCCCATCCTTTGATAATAAGAAAACCGTGGAATGAATTGGTCATTTCCAAAGAGAAAAATGAGTGGTGTTATGAATTAAAACTGATAGAGAAAGAGTAAACCAGGAAATTTATAAATCCCGAGTGACCTAGAGAGTCACAAAAGTCATGAAAAAGAACTTTAGGATGAATTGGAGATGAAAACCAAACCGGTTTAGGTGAACCAGATTGAACCAGTTTGAACCACTATTGATCTAGTTTCTAAATTCATTTTTCTAGGTGGCTTAAAAAACTCAAATGGGAGAAATGAGACCATCATTTGATAGTGAATGAATTTAGATGATTTACAAATTTTTAATTTTGAAAAACTTGGTCGAATCGAGCCTGAATCGGCCAGTTTAAGCTTTGAACCTGGTTTGGAATAGTGTTGTTTTCTTCCTTCAGATGACAGCACTCTTCACTCACCAGAAAATTGAACAGTGTCGGTGAAGATAAAAAGTCTCTGGCCATGGAGTTTCAAACAATGAATGACCGCCATTAAGGTGCCGATCGGACGACCAAGAAGTCCCTGAGCTTTCTATATAAAGAGCTTCTCCTCATTCATCCTCTTCACACCTGAAAACTCTAATCTCTCCCTACTGCTCCATTTTCCAGTGAAGCTTGAACTAGAGCTCCAACTTGGGCATTTTTCTGAGCCAAAGAAAGCAGGGTCGGGTTCTTTGGATCTGGGGAGAAGTTAGCTACACGCCCGTAGTCTCCATTTGCTCTGAGGGTCGTCGGAGAAACGCCAGCATGATAGAACAGTGAAGCAGCTCCGGCGGACCGAAGTTGCCCTATTTTGGCCGAGCTGAAAACAGTCAATTCGAGCCCTTCTCAAGCCAAATCAAGTCCTCCTAACACTTCCACAACCCACCTACAGCTGAATTAGGGCAGAAAGGTAAGCCAATTTGGCTCCCCTCTGTGAATTTCGATCGGTGCTAGAGAGAGAACTGATAGAAATTTACTAACCAAATTCTCCTTAATTCAACATGAATTGTGGTGATTCTTGATCCTAAGAATAACTCAGATCAAGATCTATCTGCTCAGATTGAAAGCTCCGATGGTAAGCTTTCGAATCTTTCTCTCTCTACGCTAAGTTTTTTGGTGAAGCTTAGTTTGAGCTCATTCCAATGTCAAATCATGCAATTCAAAGTGCAATTGAATCATGTGGAAGTGTAGGAACTCAAATATACCATCAATTTCAACAATTAACTTCGATTGATCAGTCAATTTGATGAAATCAAATCCGGTCAGGTTGGAAGGTTGAAATTGGGGGAAATTTTGGAGAAAAATTGGGGATTTCAAAAATTTGAGGGACTAAAGTACAATTTCATAAAATTGAGGGCTAATTGGGGATGGAAAAGATGTTGGAGGACTAATTGGTTGATTTTTTGGGTGAAATTTACCATTTTTGTAAAGTATGGGCAAAATGGTAATTTTGAAAAAGTTGGGGACCAAATTGGAAATTTGGGTTGAACCCCTTTTTGTGATTTTGAATAAATTGAGGTCCCAATGTAAATTTTAGAAGTTTTGGGACTCAATTTGGAGGAAAATCGGCATTAGGGATCTAAAGTTAAAGAAAAAGAACTTTAGGGACCTAATTACAATTAATTGAAAAGTTTGAGTTTTTCATCCATTCAGGATGAATGAAGGCTATTAGGCCAAGTGATAATGAACGAGGATGTTCATATCGTGTCCAAACACGAAGTATGACAAGCTCACGTGAATACAAAGAACTGATTAAGAGGAAATCACTACGTTATTGGTTGAGTGTGATTTTTAAATCATTCCCGGTTGGGATAATAAACACCTCAGAAATGAAAACCCACTATTAAGTGCAATTTTAAACATCACACCTGAATGGAGTGATGTGAAAAGTTTGTGGAAAAACTAATTATTGGTTGTAAGTAGATCATACTCAATTGGTATGATAAAATTACTAGAAGGAAGTAGAAAACCCGCTTATCGGTTATAAGCGGAGATGTCCTCACACCCGGTTGGTGTGATGGACAGATGAAAAGATTATTTTGTCAGAAGTGCTCTCCCATGATTGTGTACCACTACTTAAAATTTTTGGAAGACCTTCTTGACGGATGCTAAAAATACTCATATAGTTCGGAGGCCTCTATTTTGGAACTTGGGGGCTAATGTAAACCCTACTCTTTGGAGTTAAGGAAAACTAAGAAAGAACCGGTCAAATTGAGTGAGAAAACGGAACCGGTTCCCAAACCCGTTTATTTGGAGAAGGGGAAAATTGGAGAAATTTCAACTCCCTTGTGACCCAAAAAGATTTATAAACATTGGGAAAGAACCTTAGAACAAAGTGAGAGAGAAAAACTGGATCGGTTTGGGTGAATCGGATCAAAATCGGATTGAACCGGTTTAAGAATTGAGTTGGTTTATGAATCGGAACGAATAGAGAAAGGGCAAACTAGGAAATTTATGAACCTTAGGTGACCTACGGAGTTATAAAATTCATGAAAAAGGACTTTAGGATGAATTGGAGATGAAAACCAAATTGGTTTTGGTGAACCGGACCCGAACCGTTTTGGACCGGTTTGAACCACTATTGAACTGGATGCTAAATACATTTTTCTAGGCAGCTTAAAAAAATTCAAATTTGAGATTTGAGGCCACCATTGGATAGAAAATGAATTTAGAAATTTTTAGATTTGAAAAATTCGGTCAAATTGGGGGGTGAACTGGCCGGTTTAAGCTTTGAACCCGATTCAGACCGGTCTAGTACGGTTCGGAATAGTGTCGTCTTCTTCCTTCATATGACATCACTGTTCACTCGCTGAAAAATTGAAGCAATGCCAAAGAAGAAGAAATGTTTCTGTTTAGTACGTTTCAGGCCATCAATGTTTGTCATAAAGGTGCCAAACAGACGACCGATGACTCCCCGAGCTCCCTATATGAAGAGCCCCTCTCCATTCATCCTCTCAACACCTAAAAACCTCACTCTCTCTCAACTGCTAAGTTTTTTAGTGAAGCTCAAACTAGAGCTCTTATATAGGGTCATTTCTGAGTCAACGAAGGTGAGGTCGTGTTCTTTAATACAAGGGAGAAGTGAGCTACTCGGTGGTAACATACATTCACTCCGAGTGTCGCTGGAGAAGTGCTGACGTGATCGAATAGTAAAGCAGCTTCGATGGACCAAAGCTACCCTGTTTCGGTCGAGCTAAACTTGGCTGATTCGAGCCCTACTCAGACCAAACTAAGTTCTCCCAACACTTCTTCAGCACTCCCATGACCGAATTAGGACTAAAAGGAAAGTCAATATGGCTTCACTCTGAAATTTTTTACTGGTGCTAGAGAGAGAATCGACATAATTTTGATGAAAGAATTCTAATCCAATTCTATATCAATTGATGCGATTCATGATTCTAGAAGGAACCTCAGGAGTAGAGCTATCTGCCCCAATTGGAAACTCGGACCGCTAGGTCCCCACTGGTGAGCAATTGAACCTTTCTCTCTCTACATTCTGTTTTTCGACGAGGCTCCATTTGAGCTCGTTTTGATGTCAAAACTTACAATTTAAAGTGCTATGGAATCGTATGAAGATTTAGAAACTCAATTTCAACTTCAATTTCAACAATTAGAAGTGTTTGATTGATCAATTTGATGAAAACAAATTCGGCTATGTTAGGGAGTCGAAATTGGCGGGAAATTGGGGATTTTTAAAAATTTAAAGGACCAAAATGCAATTTTATAAAATTGATGGTTAATTGGGCATGATAAGAATGTTAGAGGGCCAATTGAGCAATTTTAGAATTTTTGGGGTAAAATTTACCATTTTTGTAAAGGAAGGGCAAAATGGTAATTTTGGAAAATTTGGGGGCAAAATTGGGAATTTGGGAAACTTGAACCCCTTTTTATGAAATTGAGTAAATTGATTCCCAAGAGGAATGTTAAAAGTTTCAGGACTCGATTTGGGAAAAACCTATAATAGGGACCTAAAGTAAAAGGAAAAATAAATTTAGGGACCAATTTGCAAATATTGAAAAAGTTCTGAATTGAGTCATTTATACTAAATGAGGTGATTAAGCCAGATGATAATGAACAATGATGTTCATTTCATGTAGGAACACGAGACATTGGGAATGCCAACTGAGGTTAAGCTTGCAAAGAATAAAAACCGATTAAGTGGAAAATTCATTGCACGAACGGGTGAGTGGGATTTTTATATCATATTCGGTTGGGATGATAAGTACCTTGGAAATAAAATCCCACTACATAATGGTATTTTAAACATCACAACTTAGAGGAGTGGTGTGAAAATGACATGGAAAAACTACTTACAGGTTGTAAGTAGATCATACCCAGTTGGTATGATGAAACTTACTCGGAGGAAGTGGAAAACCCATTGATCGGTTATGATTAGAGATATCCTCATACTCGGTTGGTATGATGGATAGTTGAAAATATATTTTTGTCGGAAGTGCTCTCCCCTAACTGCGTGCCACTACTTAAACGATTTGGGAGACCTTTTTTATGGGAGCTCAAATACCTCTGTTAGGGCGGAGGCCTCGGTTTTGAACCTTGGGGGCTATTATGCCCAATTTTAAAAATCTCAGACAGTGGGCCATAGGCCAGTTGGCATGAGTAGGAGCTTGTAAACAAACATGACGAGTCTTCAGACTAGTGAGAGGACTGACATACTCAGTCAGCTAAAGGCAATGCAACATGACAAGTCTTTATACTAGTCAAGACAAACAACTACAAGTTGTGTTGAGGGTCGGATCCGTTAGACCAGTGTCACCACAAATTATATGGCATGATGTGAAAATACTAATTGTGCATGCACTGTAATTTCAAGACCTTCAAGATGCCCAAGAGGGCTGATGCGTCCTAGGGCCCTGGACGACCTAGTGGATATAAGGGCAGTTTGCCGTACCAAGTGACCTTGTGAAGCTCGACGTAGCTTCAAGTGCACGAGACCGGGGTGGGGACGGGATGAAGTCTCTGTCCTCATATGGACACAAAGAATTGTTACAAGATTGAGGGTCAGATGTCGCGAACATCCACTCATTCTTAGGGTAGAAGTGGACATACTTCTATTTAGGTGGCTGGTAAAGTTGCTCCGACACCACAAGTGGGTTCAGTGGACGTACTGGTCTACGATTGTGTGATTGACCTTCATGATGAAGGATGTTCTTTTGAAAACTGAGATTTTTAAAGTGGAGAAAATCTAAAGGAAATTAAGGAGTTTGACACACTCCAACTTGAAAACTTTTTTTTAAATTATATTTTTTTTAAATACCCATTCACTGAGTTATAGAAACTCACCCCTCTTTTCTACCACTTTTTAGGAAAAGAGAAAATGACTAGGAATAACACCAAGCCTTATCCTGTGTCATGTATGCTTAATTTCTCTTAAGCTTGCATTTTATTTAATATATGTCTTTCCAGGGAACAAGGTCGAAAATACGCCTGGCTCATCTCGAGTTAAAGAAGGAGGAAACTCCTCTTGAACTGGGAGAGCGGCGGGTTGTTCATGGGGATCCAACCAAACCGGGTTGGGGCGTGAAAAATAGAGTGGTATCAGAGCCTAGTTCCTTTGAAACATTATCAATATTGTGCCCTGAAATTAACCTAGCTCTAAACTATCGTATATGAAGGAGAGTCCCTAGGAAATTCGCGCTGAAATCTAGTCCTCCACCTATAACCTTGTAAAAGACATCCAACCCATGGGAGGAAGCCGTCCAAAGGTTTCTAAAGGGTGAGAAGAGGGTGCCCAAGGACATGGTGGAAGACTATCGAAAACTAGTAGGAGCCTTACTGGAACCATAATGCATCATATACCCTCCTCCGAGACAAGAAGAACCAGCATCACCTCCTAGAAGTCCAACCCCTCCTCCTCCAGTCCCACAACAACCGAAAGGGAATCCAACTAAAAGGAGGCATGGGATAATTATTGGCATGCTTATGCTACCTTCATGAAAGTCCACCAAGTACCTCCACCCACTCAACCTGGCTTCAATCCCTCCCAAGGGGTGAAGTGGACTTATGAGTGTGAGGTTGAAGTACTAAGGCGGTACGGATTGGAGGCCATACATGAAATTTGTCCTATTAGGGAGTGCGAATGTACCCCAATCAGTTCCTCATAGCCTTCTAATTAAGAGTCGCATAATCGTTCTAGGGTTAACTCTAGTCCTATGACCCCAAGGGATTAGGGGTTAGAGAATTCCTATAATAAGCCAAATTATGGCAAGAAAATATTTCTTGAATAATGAAAGTAAGTTAAAACTTCTATGTTCTTTGACAAAATTCAAGACAAAAGAATATGATAATAAAAATTTAAGTAAAAGGTAGAAATTCACATAAGGAAGAAAAAATGGGTTATTTATAGTTAGACTCAACCCTTAAGACTTACCCTTGGAAACATAATAAGGAATAATACATATAAAGGAGATAGTAAAGGAAAAAGAAGTCAGAGAAGCAACCATCTAAGTGTACAGATTTTTGGAGAGTCCAAGAAGTTAAAACTAAGCTCTAAGGATGAAGGATAAGGAAAAACTAGAAGAAGTAGAACATCCCAATGGGAATCACAAGAATAGAAGCTGATCTAAAAGAAAAAGAAATAAGTATAGAGTCTACCAAGGAAAGATGGAGAGAAAATAAAATAACAAGAAGGCCCAAGTGTAACAACTACTTATAAAGAACAAAGATACAATTAATTAGAAACTCCAAAGGATAAGGAGACATGTGGAAGGCAAAGTATAGATCAAAGGAAGAAGAGAAGCAAGAATAGATGAATCATACAAGGTCCTTAAGCTTAGGAGAAAATTTAAAATGAGAAAAATTCTAAAAGAAAGGTAGGACAATCGAACAAAAGAATCCCAGAATGAAAGACACCAGAAGGAGGATGGAAAATAGGAAGTTGGATCGGGAATGAGAAAGCTCTAGGTCAAGACAATTGATCAAAGGAAGGTTGCAACATCAAAGTCGAAATAAGGTCCTCAGTAAAGAGTACGAGTGGCTAAGTGAGTGTGTTGGGAGGTTAAGTGTGATCTACTACAAGAATATCTGGAAACTCAAAATGAAAACTTTAGATGAATCCAATTTAAGGAAATAACTTATATGGACCAAATCATTTGGAGAAGTAGAAGAAGTCTAATAAGAGATGGGGAGTAGTAAAAGAATACACCCTAACCAAGACAAAAGGGGAATACCAAGGGCATGAAGGTACATAAGGTTTGGACACAATGAGGATGAGAGGTCCACCTCCAAGGAATAAATAAACACTGAAGCAAGTAGGAATGAAGCAGGATCAACAGAAGGTACTCATGGATCCAAAGAGTAAGAGTAAGTTGGTGAAAATATCAGCAAAAAGATACTATAGAATTTAAGGATTTCAATGGTAGAACTAGAAGGAAATACCGAGGGAAAGAGAATTTGAAGCTGACCAAAGAAAGAAATCTTGGGAAGATATGGGTTTACCAAGGAGAGAAAATGGAACCAATGAAATAAGAAAGAGAATGAACTCCTCAAGAACAAAATGCTGGAAAAGAAAGGATCATGTACAAGGAGAAGGAAACCGTAAAGAATCAAGGGATAAGTCAAACTCATGTAATGTATAGGTATGAAGATGACATCAAAAGATACCATACGAGTAAGAAAGGAACTAAACTCAGATTGAATAATAGTGAAAGGAACATTGATAAGAGAAGTGTGGATTTAGAAAGAGAAGAGATCTTAAGGGGGAAGGACACTAGTGGGAATGAAGAATGAAGTAAAAGATCAGAAATTTTAATATGTAATTAAGTATTGGGAAATTCAAGGATTTGAAGGCAGAATGACCGAATAAAGAAATTTGGAAAAAAAACAAGAAGTACATAAACCAATACTGTTATAGGGACATAAAGTTAAGAAATCACGAAGAATGCCATGCGGTAAGGGGGCATGTAAATCCAACTGACTCAGAGAAATACAACTTAGGCAAGGAATAGTCTATGATTAAGGCATAACAAAGTAAAGCATAAATGTGATGACCAAGGAATGAGGAAGGAATCCATGTAGGATGAAAAGACAATGAATGCCAAAATTCGTGGAAGCAAATGATCGGAATTTATAGTTCTGAAATTTTGGGTAAAAGAAGCTTGGGATGTGAAATGGTGCCTTGGGAAAGAAGGACGTAACGAAAGGAAATGATCATAGATTTTCAAGGAAATACTCTAGGCTAAGGTAAATTCCATGAATGAGGAATAACCGAGAAAGTGGTAGGACAATAAAATAAAAAACTTCATAACAATAAGAAGTTTAAGCTAACCCGTGAACAATGTGAAATACGTTTTGGGGACAAAACTTCTAAAAGGAGGGGAGAGTTGTAAACCCCGCTCTTTGAAGTTAAGGAAAATCGGTCAAACCGAGTGAGAAAATCGAACTGGTTCCCAAACCCGTTTATTTGGGAAATTGGCAAATTGGAGAAATTTCAACTCCCTTGTAATCGAAAAAGATTTATAAACCTTGGGAAGGAACCTTAGAACAAAGTGGGAGAAAAAAACCAGATTGGTTTGAGTGAAATGAACCCGAAGCGGATTGAACCGGTTTAAGAACCGAGCCAATTTATGAACCGGAACCAATAGAGAGAGGGCAAACTGGGAAATTTATGGATCCTAAGTGACCTAAGGAGTTATAAAAGTCATGAAAAAAGACTTTAGGATGAATTGGAGATGAAAAACAAACCGGTTCTGGTGAAGCGAATTGAATCGCTTTGGACCGATTTGAACCACTATTGAACCACATGCTAAATTCATTTTTCTAGTTGGCTTAAAAAATTCAAATTTGAGATTTGAAGCCAACATTGGATAGAAAATGAATTTAGAAATTTTTAGATTTGAAAATTTTGGTTGAATTGGGGGTGAACCGGCCGATTTAAGCTTTGATCCCAATTCGGACCGATCCGATATGGTTTATAACAGTGTCATCTTCTTCCTTTCAGATGACAGCACTGTTCACTCGCCGGAAAATTGAAGTAATGCCGATGAAGAAGAAACATTTATGTTAAGTACATTTCAGGCCATCAATGCTTGTCATAAAGGTGCAAAACGGATGGCTGACGAGTCCCCCAGCTCCCTATTTAAAGAGCCCCTCTCCATTTATCCTCTCTATACTTGAAAATCTCAGTCTCTCTCAGTTGCTTAGTTTTCTGGTGAAGCTCAAACTAGGGCTCTAAAATAGGGTCATTTCCGAGCCAACGAAGGTGAGGTCAGGTTCTTTAGAACCTAGGAGAAGTCAGCTACACAGTGTTAACATCCATTCGCTCCTAGGGTCATCGGAGAAGCGCCAGCATGATTGAATAGTGAAGTAGCTCCAGTGGACCGAAGCTGCCTTATTTCAGCCAAGCTGAAATTAGCCGATTCGAGCCCTCCTCAGACCAAACCATGCTCTCATAACACTTCTTCAACCCTCCCATGACCTAATTAGGACTGAAATGTAAGCCAATTTGGCGCCCCTCTACAATTTTCGACCAGTGCTAGAAAGAGAACTGATAGAATTTTGTTGATAGAATTCTAATCCAATTCGACATCAGTTGATACGATTCTTGATCATAGGAGAAGCTTCAGGAGTAGAGCTATCTGCCTTGATTGTAAGCTCGGACCGCCGCGTCCCCATCGGTGAGCAATTGAAGCTTTCTCTCTCTACGTTCTATTTTTCGGCGAAGCTCCATTTGAGCTTGTTCCAGCATAAAAACTTACGATTCAAAGTGCTATGGAATCGTAAGAAGATGTAGAAACTCAATTTTAACTTCAATTTCAACAATTAGAAGTGTTTGATTAGTCAATTTGATAAAATCAAATTTGGTTGTATTAGGGAGTTGAAATTGGGAGAAAATTGGCGATTTTCAAAAATTCAAAGGTCCAAAATGCAATTTTATCAAATTGAGGGTTAATTAGGCATGATAAGAATGTTAGAGGGCCAATTGAGCAATTTTAGAATTTTTGGGGTAAAACTTACCATTTTTGTAAAGGAAAAATGGTAATTTTGGAAAATTTGGGGGCCAAATTGGGAATTTGGAAAACCTGAACACCTTTTATGAAATTTAGTAAATTGAGATCCTAAGAGGAATTTTTAAAGTTTCGGGACTTAATTTGGGAAAAACCAGCAATTTTGGCCTAAAGTAAAAGGAAAAATAACCTTAGGGACATATTTGCAAATATTAGAAAAGTTGTGAATTGAGTCATTTATACTGAATGAGGTGATCATGCAAGATAATAATGAACAACGATGTTCATTTCATGTAGGAACACGAGACATCGGGAACGCTAGCTGAGGTTAAGCTCGCAAGGGACAAAAACTGACTAAGTGGAAAATTCACTACACGAACGGGTGAGTGAGATTTTTATATCATACCCGGTTGGGATAATAAGTACCTCGAAAATGAAAACCCACTACTTAGTGGTATTTTAAACATCACAAATTAGAGGAGTGGTGTGAAATTGACATGGAAAAACTATTTACTAGTTGTAAGTAGATCATACCCAATTGGTATGATAAAACTTCCTCGGAGGAAGTGGAAAACCTACTCATTGGTTATGAGCGGAGATATCCTCACACACGATTGGTATGATGGATAGTTGAAAAAATATTTTGTTTTGGTAGTGCTCTCCCCTGACTGCGTGCCACTGCTTAAATGATTTGGGAGACCTTCTTGACGGGAGCTCGAATAGCTCTGTTAGGCCGGAGGACTCGGTTTTGGAACTTGAGGGCCATAGGGCAGTTGGCACAAGCAGGACCTTGTAAAAAAAACATGAATTATATGCCATGAAAACATGAATAATTGATTTGTTTGAACATGGTACCAAGACAGGACTGACATACTCAATCAACTAGCGGTAGTGCGACATTATAGGTCTTTGGACTAGTCATGACAAACAACTACATGTTGAGTTGAGGGTCGGGGTGGTTAGACCAGTGGCACCACAGATTATATGGCATGATGTGAAAATATTGTTTGTGCATGCACTGTGATTACAGGATCTTCAAGATGCCCAAGAGGGGTAGTGATGCGTCTTAGGGCCCTCTATGACCTGGTGGATATAAGGGCAGTTAGTCATACCAGGTGACCTTGTGAAGCTCGACGTAGCTTCAAGCGCACGAGACAAGGGTGGGGATGGAATGAGGTCTCTGTCCTCATACGGAAACGGAGAATTGTTAAGGGATTGAGGGTCGGATGTCACGAACATCCACTTATTCTCAAGGTAGAAGTGGACGTACTTCTATCTAGGTGGCCTGTAAAGTCGCTCCGATGCCACAAGTGGGTTTAGTGGACGTACTGACCTACGATTGTGTGATTGACCTTCATGATGGAGGATGTTCTTTTGAAAATTGAGATTTTTAAAGTGGAGAATATCTATCCTGACACACTCCAACTTGAAAACTTTTTTTTAAACTCCATTTTTTAAATACCCATTCATTGAGTTGTAGAAACTCACCCCACTTTTCTACCCATTTTTAGGAAAAGAGAAAGTGACTAGGAATAACACTAAGCCTTATCCTCTATCAGGTATGCTTAATTTCTTTTAAGCTTGCATTTTATTTCATATATGTCTTTCTAGGGAACAAGGTCGAAAATATTCCTGGCTCAACTCGAGTTAAAGAAGGAGGAAACTCCTCTTGAACAGTGAGCGCGGTAGGTTGTTCACGGGGATCCAACCAAACTGGGTTGGGGCGTGACAGCTAATATGTCCTCTTTTGAAAATCTCGTACAGTGGTCCCAATGCCAGTTGGCACGAGCATGAGATTATAAACAAACATGAGTTTAAGCCATGAAAACTTTAAATGAATAATATGTTTTTCCATGGTACCAAGACAGGACCGACATACTTGATGGACTGGCGGTAGTGCGACTTGACAGGTTTACGGACCAGTCGAGACAAACAACTACAGGTCGAGTTGAGGGTTGGGGCCATTGGACTAATGGCACCAAAGATTAAATGGCTTATGAGGAAAACTGTCACACCCCGACCCGGTTTGGTCGGATCCCCGTGAACAACCCACTGCTCTCTTGGTTCAATAGGGGTTTCTCATTCTTTTATTCAAGAGGAGCCATGTGTAATCTCAACCTTGTTCCCTAGAATAACATATATCAAATAAAATATAGTTTTAAGAAAGTTAAGCATACCTAATAGATGGTAAGACTTGGTGTTATCACTAGTCATTTCTCTATTTCCTGAAAAGGGATAAAAAGGGTGGGTTAGTTTCTACAACTAAGTGAATGGGTATTTAAAAAAATAAACTTTTAATAAAAATAGTTTTTAAATTGGAGTGCGCCAAACTCCTTATTTTCTTGAAATTTCTTTCTTGTTTTTTCAGTTTTCAAAGCCATTTTTTCATCATCAATAACAAATAGTGTGTTTAGCAACTAACACACACCCTTCATCATGAAGGGATCACACATTCGCAGGGCAGCACGTCAACTCCACCCACTTGTGGCGTTGGAGCGACTTTACTGGCCACCTAGATAGAAGCACTCCCACTTTTACCCTGAGAATGAGTGGATGAACGCGACATCTGATCCTCAATCCTGTAAAGAAAACTTTATGTCCGTATGAGGATAACGACCTCATCCCGACCCCACCCCAGTCTCATGCGCATGAAGTTACATCGAGCTTCCCTAATTGCTGGCATGACAAACTACCCTTATCTCCACCATGTCATCCAGTAGCCCCTAGGACACATCACTACCCCTCTTGGGCATCTTGAAGGTCTCGTAACTCAGTACATGCACAAAACAATAGTTTTCCACATAAGCCATTTAATTTATGGTGCCACTGGTTCAACAGCCCCGACCCTCAACTCGACCTGTAGCTGTTTGTCTTGATTGGTCCATCGACTTGTCATGTCATACTGCCACTAGTCCATTGAGTATGTCAGTCATGTCTTGCTACCATTTCCAAACAAATCATTCATTTAAAGTATTCATGGCTTAACTCATGTTTGTTTATGGACCCATGCTCATGCCAACTAGCATTGGGCCCACTGTATGAGATTTTGAAAATTGGGCATATAAATCCCCAAGTTCGAAAATTGAGGCCTATGACCTATCTGAGCTATTCGAGCTACCATCAAGAAGGTCTCCCAAAAAGTTTAAGCAGTGGCACATAATTAGGGGAGAGCTCTTCCGACAAAAGTACTCTTTTAGCCATCCATCACACCAACTAGGTGTGATGACATCTATCACACCCCAACCCCGTTTGGTCAGATCCCCGTGTTCAAACCGCACTCTCCCGGTTTATTAAGGGATGTCCCTCCATTTAAACCGTGAGAAGTAAGACGTCCTTTTTAAAACCTGCATCTTTCCTGGAAAAACATAAATAAAAATTGCATAAAATTTTAAACTTTATCATACCTGCCTCATAGGTGTGTTAATTTGTGGTCTTTGGGTAGACTTTTCCCGGGATTTAGCTGAAAGGGGTATAAGGGAGGGGGTGAGTTCAACGACTCAGTGAATGGGTGTTTAAAGTATGACTTTCAAAAAATAGTTTGAATTAGAGTGTGCCAGACTCCTTATTTTTCCTTTGAAACCTTTCATTCTCAAATCTCAGTTTTTCATAGCCATTTCTCATCACAATGATGTGTTTATCAACCAACACACGCCCTTTATCATGAAGGGAACACACATTCATAGGCCAGCACCTCCACTGTACCCACTTGTGGCGTCAGAGTGACTTTACCGGCCACCTAGATAGAAGCATGTCCACTTCTACCCTGAGAATGAGTGTATGTATGTGACATATGATCCTCAATCCTATAACAAAACTCCATGCCCGTATGAGAACAAAGACTGCTAGCAGGATTAACTACCCTTATCTCCACCATGTCGTCCAATAGCCCTAGAGCACATCACTACCCCTCTTGGACGTCTTGAAGTTCTCCTAACTCAGTGCATGCACAAATCAATAATTTTCCACATAAGCCATATAATCTATGGTGCCACTGGTCCAACGGCCCCGACCCTCAACTCGACCTGCAATTGTTTGTCTTGACTGGTCCATAAACTTGTCATGTCGCATTGTTGATAGTCCATCGAGTATGTTGGTCTTGTCTCGATACCATGGCCAAACAATTCATTTACTTAAGTTTTTATGGCTTAAAATCATGTTTGTTTATGAACTCCTGCTCATGCCAACTGGCCTAGGGCCCATTGTTTGAGATTTTCAAAATCGAGCATATTAGCCCTCAAGTTCCAAAACCGAGGGCTCTAGCCTATATAAGCTATTCGAGCTCCTGTTAAGAATGTCTCCCAAAATGTTTAAGCAGTGACACATAGTTAGAGGAGAGCACTTCCAACAAAATGAACTTTTAGCCATTCATTACACCAACCGGGTATGAGTACATCTCCACTTATAGCCAATAAGCGGGTTTTCTACTTCCATTCAGGAAGTTTCATTATACCAATCGGGTATGATCTACTTATAACCAGTAAGTAGTTTTTCCACGTAATTTCCATATCACTCCTCTCAGGTATGATGGTTAAAATACCACTTAGTAGTGGGTTAAATTTTGAGGTGCTTATCATTCCAACCAGGTATTATATAAAATCCTACTCCCCCGATAGTGAAGTGAATTTCTTCTTGACCGGTTTATTGCCTTCATGCAAACTTGTCTTAGCTGGCGTTCCCAATACTTCGTATTCCTACACGTTATGAACATACTTGTTTATTATCCTTTGGCCTAATAGCCTCCATTCATGCTGAATGAATGAAATAAGTAAAGTTTCATTTATTTGCAATTAGGTCCCTAAAGTTCTTTTTCTTTAACATTAGGTCCCTAATGCTAGTTTCCCCCGAAATTGAGCCCCAAAACTCTAAAATTCACCTTAGGACCTCAATTTATTCAAAATCACAAAAATAAGATCAAGTTTCCCAAATTGCCAATTTGGTCCTCAATTTTTCCCAAATTACCATTTTTCCCATCCTTTATAAAAATGGTATGTTTTACACCAAAAATTCCAAAAATTCCAAAAATTGTCCAATTGGTCCTCCAACATCTTTATCATGTCCAATTGGTGCTGAATTTTATGAAATTGCATTTTAGTCACTCAAATTTTTGAAATCCCCAATTTCCCCCCATTTTTCCCCAATTTCAACTATCCAACACAACCGAATTTGATTTCATCAAATTGACCGATCAAATGAGTTTAATTGTTGAAATTGAAGTTAAATTGGAGTTCCTACATCTTCATACGATTCAATTTCCCTTTTAATAGCACGATTTGATGTCGGAATGAGCTTAAACAGAGTAGGAAAATTGATCGTAGAGAGAGAAAGCTTCGAAAGCTTACCATCAGAGGTGCGGTGGTCCGAGCTTTCAATCTAGGCAGATAGCTCTTGTCCTAAGGTTCCTCCTAGGATTAAGAATGGCATCAATTGATGCCAAATTGAATGGGAGTTTATTCATCGAAATTCTACCAGTTCTCTCTCTAGCACCGATCAAAATTTACAGAGGAGAACCAAATTGGCTTACCTTTTTGCTCTAATTTAGCTGTAGGAGGGCAATTGAGATGTTGGGAGGGCTTGGTTTGGCATGAGAAAGGCTCGAATTGGCCGATTTCAGCTCGGCCAAAATAGGGCAGCTTAGGTCCGCCGGAGCTGATTCACTGTTCTATCACGCCAGCGTTTCTCTAGCGACCGTTGGATGAAATGGAGACAACATGCGTGTAACTGACTTCTCCCTGAATCCAAAGAACCCGACCACATCTTCTTTGGCTCAGAAAAATGCCCAAGTTAGAGCTCTGGTTCAAGCTTCACCGGAAAATGGAGTAGTAGGGAGAGAGTGGAGTTTTCAGGTGTGAGGAGGATGAATGAGGAGTGGCTCTTTATATAGGAAGCACGGGGACTTCTTGGCCATTTCATTGGCACCTTTATGGCTGCCATTCATTGCCTAAAACTCTCTGGCCGAAGACTTTTCATCTTCACCAGGGCTGCTCGATTTTTTGGCAAGTGAACAGTGATGTCATCTAAAGTAAGAAGACGACATTGTTCCGAACTGAACCAGACCAGGTTCATACTTTAAACCAGCCGGTTCAGGCTCGATTCGATCGAGTTTTTCAAAATTAAAATTTTTTAAATTCATCTAAATTCATTCTCCATCCAATGATGGCCTCAATTCTCCAATTTGAATTTTCTAAGCCACATAGAAAAATGAATTTAGCATCCAGTTCAATAGTGGTTCAAAACGGTTCAATCCAGTTCAGACCCAGTTTAGATCTGGTTCACCTGAACCGGTTTGGTTTTCATCTCCAATTCATCATAAAGTCCTTTTACATGACTTTTGTGACTCTTTAGGTCACTCGGGATCCATAAATTTCCCGGTTTGCCCTTTTTCTATCAGTTCCAGTTCATAAATTGACTCGGTTCATAAACCGGTTCAATCCGATTTGGAACTAGTTCACTTGAACCGGTCTAGTTTTGTCTCCCAAATTGTTCTAAGGTCCTTTTCCAAGATTTTTATGAACCCTTTGGGTCTCTTGGGAGTTGTAAATTTCCCAAATTACCCATTCTCTAATGATTGGGTTTGTGAACCGGTTCGATTTTCTCACTTGGTTTGACCGGTTCTTTCCCTGGTTTTCCTTAACTTAAAAGGGTGGGTTTACAAATCTCCCCTACTTTTAGGAGTTTTGTGCCCAAATCTTATTCCAGATTCTTTGCACTAGAAAGAACTTCCCTTCAATATAAACTTTTAGTTTATCTACATACAACCTTCTTGGTTATTTCCATTTATCCCTTATATCACATACACTTAAGGTTTTATTTTCCTTCCCATCACTTTCTCATTATGATATCAACTTTTAGTTTATCTACATACAACCTTCACAATTGGGAGTTCCAAAATACCCAAGTCTTCCTGTGTTTAGTTATCCTCTTGGTAATTGAGACCCTTAGCTCAGTGTTCTTTTGAGCATTACGTACTTGTGTTCACGGGTTTCTATGTTATCACCTTTTTGTCTTATTTTGACCATTCCTTCATCCGTTATTTATTACATCTTTGGTCCAAATTCGATATTGACCTTATTATACATAACTAACTCTTTCTTAGTTAAGTAATATCATTCCCTGGGCTGTTGGGCTTGCGTGTCCCTTATAGCACGACAATGCTCCAGAATTTGTCCTTGACCATTAAAATTTTAGAATATTTCCTTAATGGGTGTTCCCAACCTTCCAACCTTCTAGGGGTTGTATAACTCCATTTGATAGTACATTCCCGACTACCTTTATCTTTTATTCACTCATCCACCTTGCCTTTGAGGTCATATCTTACATAACTGTGTCGATTTCCCTTACCTGCTCATCCTTCCCCAACTTCTTTATTGGGTATTTCCAGTTCCAATTATTAGGTTTTTTCCCCATGACTTACCGACACTTAGGGATTCTTTTCCTTCTTATGCACTTCCTTATTTCTAGAGGAGTCATTTCCTTAAGGACATTCATTTTTCCTAAATCCATTCTTACTCGCTGGTGATCATTTTCATTAATCTTTATTCTGAGCTATTCTCTTTCAGTCTATGTGTTGATTACATTGTTTGGGAAAATTCCCTTCTTACAGATTTTGTTCTTTATTATGTCCCTCGTAGTGGAGGCTTCCACTCTGGGAGCTACTTGCTCCACCTTCTTACCATTCCACTCTGAAAGTTTCTTTCTTCCTTTCCTCACACTCTTTTCTATATTAGGTATTTGCTCGCCTTTAATCCTCCATTGTCTTAAGATTCTCATTCCTTCCCCCATTCCTTATTTGAGGGACTTCCGATTATTGTTCTTATTTAATGTACTTCCACCATATGCTTAGCCGTACGCTTTTTTAGGCTATATCAAGTGAGCCTAGACCACAACTAGTCTTGATGTCAGTAATCATTTACTTTAGTCACTTCTTAACCAAAGCACTTACCACTCCAAGATTTCTTCGATATACTTTATACTATTCCCTTTTTATGGGCAGTCCACCCCTTTCTTACTCGTACAACATCTTTTGATGATATCTTCTGACTCACCCATTCCTTGGATTTAACTTACTCATTGGATTCCTCCTAGTATGCTTCCCTGGGTTCCCTTCACCTTAACATGCATTTTATTTGCAAATCCATTTCCAAATCCCTCGTCACCAGGTTCTATTTCCTTTTTGTTGGGACACGTATCCATTCCTAAGGTTTCCTTCCTTGGTAGGACTCTCCCCTTTTTCTCCTAGAATTTCTTTTTCATTTGCTCTAGGGCATCCTTTGATATCGTCATCTCCTGTTTATCCATGCTCTTAAAATCCTACGGGCACATCTTTTGTACCCTATCCTCATCCCCAATTGTACCACAGTACACGTCTATTTCTTTTAGGGAGAGTTCAAATGTCATGCCCTAACCCGGTTTGGTCGGATCCCCATGATCCACCTGCCACTCTATCGATTTACTAAGGGTTGCCCCTTGTTTATAAATCGTGAGGAGTAAGGCATCCTTTAAACTTGCACCTTTCCTAGAATAACATAAATCAAAACTGCACAAAATTTTAAACTTATCATACCTGACTTACAAGTGTGTTAGCTGGTGGTCTTTAGGGTAAGCTTTCTGGGGTTACCTAAAAGGGATATAAGGGAGGGGGTGAGTACAATGACTCAATGAACGGGTTTTCAAAATTTAACTTTTAGGAAAAATGTTTGATTCGAAGTGTGCCAGACTCCTTATTTTCTTTTAAAAACCTTTCATTCCCAATTTCAGTTTTTATAACCATTTCTTATTACCACGGTGTGTCATCACCCAACACACATCCTTCATCATAAAGGTAAAACACACAATCATAGGCCAGCCCGTCCACTGAACCCACTTATGGCGTCAGAGTGACTTTACCGGCCACCTAGATAGAAACATGTCCACTTCTACATTGAGAATGAGTGGATGTTTGTGACATTCGACTCTCAATCTCATAACAAATCTCCGTGTCCATATGAGGACAGAGACCTCATCCTGTCCCCACCCCAGTCTGATGCGCTTGAAGCTACTCTGACCTTCACAAGACTTCTGGTACGACTAACTACCCTTATATCGACCAGGCCGTCCAGAGCCCTGTGACGTATCATTACCCCTTATGGGCATATTGAAGGTCCCGTAACACAGTGCATGCACAATCAACAGTTTTTCACATAATGCCATATAATCTGTGGTGCCACTTGTCCAACGGCCCCAACCCTCAACTCGACTTGCAGCTGTTTGTCTTAACTAGTCCGGAGGCCTGTCATGTCGCACGACCACTAGTTGACTGAGTATGTCAATCCTGTCTCGATACCATGGCCAAACAACTCATTTACTTAAGTTTTCATGGCATATTAATCATGTTTGTTTATGAGCTCCTACTCATGCCAACTGGCTTAGAGCCCACTGTTCGATATTTTCAAAATTGGGCATATTAGCCCCCAAGTTCCAAAATCGAGGCATCCGGTCTAACAGAGCTATTCGAGCTCCCGTCAAGAAGGTCTCCCAAAATGTTTAAGTAGTGGCACACAGTAATGGGAGAGCACTCCCAACAAAATATACTTTTCAACTGTCCATCATACCAACTGAGTATGAGGACATCTCCGCTCATAACCGATGAATAGGGTTTCCACTTCCTTCGAGGAAGTTTCATCATACCAATTGGGTATGATCTACTTACAACCGATATATAGTTTTTCCGCAT
Source organism: Trapa bicornis (assembly GCA_030064425.1). Lineage (NCBI taxonomy): Eukaryota > Viridiplantae > Streptophyta > Magnoliopsida > Myrtales > Lythraceae > Trapa > Trapa bicornis. Next base: position 6,058,492 of record CM057761.1, on the reverse strand, counting down.
GATTTCCACATCACTCTCTAAGATGTGATGATTAAAATACCACTTAGCAGTGGGTTTTCATTTCCGAGGTGCTTATCATCCCAACTGGGTATGGTATTAAATATCTCACTCACCCGTTAATGTAGTGAATTCCTCTCGACCGATTCTTTGTATTCAAGTGAGATTGTCCTTGCTGGCATTCCCGGTAATTCGTGTTCCTATACGATATGAACATCCTTGTTCATTATCCCTCTACCTAATAGCCTTCATTTGTTCTAATGAATAAGAAAACAAAACTTTTCATTTATTTGGAATTCGGTCCCTAAAGCTATTTTTCTTTAACTTTAAGTCCCTAATACCGGGTTTTCCTCAAATTGAGTCTTAGAACTTTTAAAATTCACCTTGGGATCTCAATTTATTCAATTTCACAAAAGGAGTTTAATTTTCCAAATTTCCAATTTGGTCCCCTAACTTTTCTAAAATTACCATTTTGCCCCTACTTTACAAAATGGTAAGTTTTGCCCCAAAAAATCTAAAATTGCCAAATTGGTCCTCCAACATCTTTATCATGCCCAACTGGTCCTCAATTTTATGGAATTGCACTTTAGTCCCTCAAAATTTTGAAATTCCCAAATTTCCCCCAATTTTTGGGTGAACCGCAACCGATAGAGAGAGGGAAAACCAAGAAATTTATGGATTTAAAGTGATCTAAAGAGTCACATAAGTCAAAAAAGGGCTTTAGGATGAATGGGGGATGAAAACCAAACCGGTTCAAGTGAACCGGATCCAAATCAAATTGAACCACTATTGAATCGGATGCAAAATTTATTTTTCCTAGTTGGCTTAGAAAATTCCAATTTCAGAATTAAGGCCACCATTTTATAGATAATGAATTTAGAAAATTTTAATTTTGAAAAACTCGATCGAATCGGGCATTAACCAACCGGTCCAGTTCGTAACGTCTTCTTCCTTCAGATAACAACATTGTTCACTCAACGGAAAATCAAAGTAGTAACGGTGAAGAGGAAATGTTTCCATTCAGTATATTTCAGGCCATCAATGACTGTCATAAAGGTGCCAAACAAACGACTGACGAGTCCCCGAGCTCCCTATATAAAGAGCCCCTCTCCATTCATCCTCTCCACACTTGAAAACCTCACTCTCTCTCAGCTACTCAGTTTTCCGATGAAACTTAAACCAGAGCTCTGATATAGGGTTTTTTCTAAGCCAAAGAAGGCGTGGTCAGGTTCTTTAGAACTGGGGATAAGTTAGTACACGGTGGTAATCTTCATTTGCTTTGAGGGTCGCCAGAGAAGCACCGGTGTGATCGAACAATGAAGCGGCTCTAACGGACCGAAGCTGCTCTGTTTCGGTCGAGCTAAATATGGCCAATTCGAGCCCTCCTCAGGCCAAACCAAGCTCTCCCAACACCTCTTTAGCCCCTCGACGGCCGAATTAGATCTGAAAGCTAAGCCAATTTAGCTCCCCGCTGTAGTATTCAACCGATGCTAGAGAGAGAATCGATAGAATTTTGATGATAAAATTCTCACCCAATTTCGCATCAATTGATGCAATTCTTGATCCTAGGAGAAATCTCAGGAGGAGAGCTATCTGCCTAGATTGAAAACTCGGACCATCACGCCCCCGACGGTGAGCATTTGAAGCTTTGTCTCTCTACGTTCTATTTTTTGATGAAGCTCCGTTTGAGCTCGTTCCAGTGTCAAAACTTATGATTCAAAGTACAATTGAATCGTATGGAGATGTAGAAACTCTAATTTAACTTAAATTTCAACAATTAGACATGTTTGATTGGTCAATTTGATGAAATCAAACTCGACTGTGTTGAAAAGTTGAAATTAGGGGGAAAATTAGGGATTTCAAAAATTCGAGGGTCTAGAATGCAATTTTATAAAATTGAGGGCCAATTGGGCATGATAATAGTGTTAGAGGACCAATTGAATAAATTTTAGAATTTTTGGTGTAAAACTTACCATTTTTGTAAAGGAAGGGCAAAATGGTAATTTTGAAAAAATGGGGACCAAATTGGGAATTTGTGAAATTGAATAAATTGAGGTCCCAAGGGGAATTTTAAAAAGTTTTGGGACTCAATTTGGAGAAAAACTAGCATTTGGGACTTAAAGTGAAATAAAAAGAACTTTATGGACCAAGTTGTAAATATTTGATAAGCAGATATTTTAGCTATTCGTAATGAATGAAGGCTATCAAGCCGGATGATAATGAACAAAGATGTTCATACCATGTAGGAACACGAGACATCAGAAATGCCAGCTGAGGCAATGCTTGCAAAGGACGAAAGTCGAATTAGAGAAAGTACACTACACGATCAAGTGAGGAAGAATTTAATATCATATCCGGTTGGGATGATAAGCACGTCGAAAATGAAAACCCACTGCTAAGTGGTGTTTTAATCATCACACCTTAGGTGTGATGTGGAAATCAAGTAGATAAAATTACTTACTGGTTGTAAGTAGATCATACCCGGTTGGTATGATGAAACTTCTACAAAGGAAGTGGAAAACCCCTTCATCGGTTATGAGCGGAGATGTCCTCATACTCGGTTGGTATGATGGACAACTGAAAAATATATTTTGTTGGAAGTGCTCTCCCCTGACTGTGTGCCACTACTTAAACATTTTGGGAGACCTTGTTGACGGGAGCTCGAATAGCTCTATTAGGTCGGGGCCTCAGTTTTGCAACTTGGGGACTAATATGCCCGATTTTGAAAATCTCGAACGGTGGGCCCTAGGCCTGTTGGCACGAGCAGGAGCTCGTAAAGAAACATGATTAATATGCCATGAAAACTTAAGTAAATGATTTGTTTGGCCATAGAACCGAGACATGACCGACATATTCGATGGACTAGTGGTAGTGAGTGCGACATGACAAGTCTTCGGACTAGTCAAGACAAATAGCTGTGGGTCGAATTGAGGGTCGAGGCCGTCGAACCAATGGCACCACATTATTATATGGTATTAGGCGAAAATTTTTTGATTGTGCATACACTATGTTATGGGACCTTCAAGACGCCCAAGAGGGGTAGTGATGCGTCCTAGGGCTCTGGACGACCTTGTGGGTATAAGGGTAGTTAGTCGTATCAGAAGTCTTTTGAAGCTCGACGTAGCTTCAAGCACATGAGACCAAAGTGGGGACTGGTTGAGGTCTCTGTCGTCATACGGACATGAAGATTTGTTACAGGATTGAGGGTCGGATGTCGCGAACATCTACTCATTCTCAGGGTAGAAGTGTACGTGCTTTTTTCTAGGTGGCTAGAAAAGTCACTCCAACGCAACAAGTGGGTTCAGTGGACTGGCTGGCCTACGATTGTGTGTTTTACCTACATGATGAAGGATGTATGTTGGGTGATAACACACCATGGTAATAAGAATTGATTTTGAAAATCGAGACTTGAAAATGAGAAAAATTAGTAGAATTAAGTAGTCTGGCACACTCCAACTTGAAAACTATTTTTATTAAAACTTCATTTTTTAAAATATCCATTTACTAAGTTATAGAAACTCACCCCTCATTTTTTCCCTTTTTAGGAAATAGAGAAAATGACTAGGGATAACACCAAGCCTTACCCTCTATCATGTATGCTTAAATTCTCTTAAGCTTGCATTTTTTTTATATATGTCTTTACAGGGAATAAGATTAAAAGTACGATTGGCTCCTCTTGAGTTAAAGAAGGGGGAAACTCCTCTTGAACCAGGAGAGTGGCGGGTTGTTCACGGGGATCTGACCAACCCGGGTTTGGGTGTGACAACTTGAGTGGTCTAAGAGCCTAGTTCCCTTGAAACATTATCAATGTTATGCCCTGACATTAATCTAACTCTAAACTATCATGTAGGAAGGAGAGTTCCTAGGAAGTTTACAGTTAAATCTAGTCCTTCACCCATAACTCTGAAAAGACACCTAACCTGAGGGAGGAAGCCATACAAAGGTTCTTAAAGGGCAAAAAATGAGTACCCAAGGATATGGTGGAAGACTACCAAAAATTGGTAGGAGCCTTGTTGGAACCAGAAGGCATCATATACCCTCCTCCCAGACAAGAGGAAACAATATCACCTCCTAGAAGCCCAACCCCTCCTCCTCCAGTCCCACAACAACCGGAGGGGAATCCAACCAAGAAGGAGTCTTGGGATAATTACTGGGATGCATATGCCACATTCATGAAGGTCTACCAAGTACCTCCACCTACTCAACCTGGCTTCACTACCTCCCAATGGGTTATGTGGACCTATGAGTGTGAGGTTAAGGTACTAAAGTGGTACGGATTGGAGGCCATCCATGAAATTCATCCTATTAGGGAATATGAATAAACCCCAACCAATTCCTCAGAGCTTTTTGATCAAGAGTCCCACAACCGTGCTAGGGTTAATTCTAGTCCTATGACCCCGAGGGATTAGGGGGTAGAAAATTCCTGTAATAAGCCAAGTGTGGCAAGAAAATATTTCTTGAATGAATGAAAGTGAAATTTTTGTTAAAACTTCTGAGTTCCTTGTTAAAAGTAAAAATACTGTGATAATAAAGATTAAAATAAAGGTATAAAATCACATATGGAAGAAAAGACGTGTTATTTATAGTTAACCTCAACCCTTAAGACTTTCCCTCAAAAGTACGATAATGAAGAATTTAGCTAAGGAAGATCTTAACTAAAAAGGGAAGAAAAAGTTGGAACAAAGGGAAGTGACCATCAAAGAGTACATATTTATGGAAAGTCCTAGGAGTTAAGGATAGGCTCAAAGAATAAGAGTAAGGAAAAACAAGGAGTATTCCAAAGGGAACCAAAAGAATGGAAGTTGATCAAGAAGAAAAGGAAGTAAGTATGGGGGAACACCAAGGATGTCAAGACCATCAAAGTAAAGATAGGAAGAAAGAAGAATAGCAAGAAAGCCCAAGCATAACAACCACTTGAAAAGAACAAAAAAATATGGTTTCTTAGGAACTCAATAAGATAGGGAGACTTGTGGAAAGCGGAGGTATGAGACCAAAGGAGGAAGAAAAACCTAAGTGGATGAACCATACAAGATCCTTAAGTTTTAGTGAAGATTAAAAGAGAGAACTTTTAAAGAACGATAGAGTGATCAATTGAAAGAACTCCAAAATGGGAGACATAAGAAGAAGGATGAGAATAGGAAATTGGATTAAGGAAGGAGAAAGCTCCAGGTTAAGAAAAACAATGGAGGAAGTGTCGCAAAAGATCGAGTCGAATAAGGACCTAAGTAAGATGTACAAATAACTAGGTGAGTGTTTGGGGAAGGTTAAGTATGACCTACTTGTAGGAAGACTTGAAAACCCAAATAGGAATTTAGACAGATCCAATTGAAGGGAATAAACTCCTATTGACCAAATCGTTCGGAAGAGTAAACAAAACTCTAATAAGAACTGGAGAGTAGTAATGAATACACCCTATTCAAGACAAGAAAGGAATACCAAGGACATGAAGATATGAAAGATTTTGATACAAGAGGGATGAGGTTCACCTGAAAGGAATAAATAAGTTATGAGAGCAAATAAGAATGAGGTAAGATAAATGAAAAGTATTCGTAGGATCTCAAGAGTAAAAGTAAGTAGGTGAAGATAACGACTAGGAGGGACATTTAAGAGTAAATATTCGCAATGGTAAAAGCTAGAAGGAAATTCTAGGAGAAAAAAGTGTAAAATTTACCAAGAAAGGAAACCGTGGAAGGACACCTGAGTACTAATTAAGAGGAATCGGAACTAATAAAATTGGAAGAGATCATGAAGATCCAAGAGAACTGGTTCAAGTGAACTGGATTGAACCTAGGTGGCTTAGAAAATTCCAATTTGATAATTGAGGCCACCATTTGGTAGATAATGAATTTAGAAATTTCTAATTTTGAAAAACTAGGTCTAATCAGGCCTGAACTGGCCGGTTTAAGTTTTGAACCCGGTTCGGACCGATCCTGTCCAGTTCGAAAGAGTTTTGTGTTCTTCCTTTAGATGACAACACTATTCACTTACTAGAAAATCGAGTAGCACCGGTGAAGAGGAAACGTTTCCATTCAGTACATTTCAAGCCACCAATAACTGTTATAAAGGTGTCAAACAGACGACCGACGAGTCCCCAAGCTCCCTATATAAAGAGCCCCTCTCCACACTGGACCTCACTCTCTCCAAGCTACTCAGTTTTTCGGCAAAGCTCGAACTAGAGCTCCGATATAGGGTCTTTCTTGAGCCATAAAAGACATGGTCAAGTTCCTTAGAACCGGGGATAAGTCAACTACACAATTGTAGTCTTCATTCGCTCTGAGGGTCATCGGAGAAGCGCTGACGTGATTGAACAGTGAAGCAGCTCTCACGAACAGAAGCTACCTTGTTTCGACTGAGCTAAAATTGGCCAATTTGAGCCTACTCATGCCAAACCAAGCTCTCCCAACACCTTCTTAGCCCCCCCTACGGCCGAATTAGAACTGAATGGTAAGCCAATTCGGTTCCCTTCTGTAATTTCAGACCGATGCTAGAGAAAGAACCGACAAAATTTTGATGATAAAATTCTCACCCAATTTGGCATCAATATATGCAATTCTTGATCCTAGGAGGAACCTCAGGAGGAGAGCTATCTGCCCAAATTGAAAGCTTGGACCGTCGTGCCCTCGATGGTGAGCATTTGAAGCTTTCTCTCTCTATGTTTTATTTTCTAGCGAAGGTCCGTTTGAGCTCATTCCAGCGTCAAAACTTACGATTCAATATTCAATTGAATTGTATGGAGATGTAGAAACTCTAATTTAACTTAAATATCAACAATTAAACCTATTTGATTGGTTAATTTGATAAAATCCAATTCAATTGGGTTGAAAAGTTGAAATTGGGGGAAAATTGACGATTTTGAAAATTTGAGGGTCTAGAATGCAATTTTATAAAATTGAGGGCCAATTGGGCATGATAAGAGTGATAGAGGACCAATTGAACAAGTTTTAGAATTTTTGGGGTAAAACTTACCATTTTTGTAAAGGAAGGGCAAAATGGTAATTTTGGAAAAAATGGGGACCAAATTGGGAATTTGGGAAACTAGAACCTCTTTTTGTGAAATTGAATAAATTGAGGCCACAAGGGGAATTTTTAAAAGTTTTGGGACTCAATTTGGAGAAAAACTGACATTTGGGGCTTAAAGTGAAATAAAAAGAACTTTAGGGACCAAATCATAAATATTTGAAAAGTAGATATTTTAGCCATTTGTAATGAATGAAGGCTATCAAGCCGGATGATAATGAACAAAGATGTCATACCATGTAGGAACACGAGACATTGGAAATGCCAACTGAGGAAAGGCTTGCAAAGAACGAAAGTCGAATTAGAGGAAGTACCCTGCACGATCGGGTGAGTGAGAATTTAATATCATACCCGGTTGGGATGATAAGCACCTTGAAAATGAAAACCCATTGCTAAGTGGTATTTTAATCATCACACCTAAAAGATGTGATGTGGAAATCAAACGGAAAAAACTACTTACCGGTTGTAAGTAGATCATACCTGGTTGGTATGATGAAACTTCATCGAATGAAGTGGAAAACACCTTCATCGGTTATGAGCGTAGATGTCCTCATACTCAGTTGGTATGATGGACAACTAAAAAGTATATTTTGTCGGAAGTGCTCTCCTCTGACTGTGTGACACTGCTTAAACATTTTTGGAGGCCTTCTTGACGGGAGCTCGAATAGCTCTGTTAGGCTGAAGTCCTCGATTTTGGAACTTGAGGGCTAATATGCCCGATTTTGAAAATCTCGAATAGTGAGTCCTAGGCCAGTTGACACGAGTAGGAGCTCATAAACAAACATGATTAATATGCCATGAAAACTTAAGTAAATGAGTTGTTTGGCCATGGTACCGAGACATGACCGACATACTCGATGGACTAGTGGTAGTGCAACATAACAGGTCTTCGGACTAGTCAAGATAAACAGCTGCGGGTCGAATTGAGGGTTGGGGCCATTGAACCAATGGCACCACAAATTATATAGTATTATTTGATTAACTGTTGATTGTTCATACACTATTTTATGAGACCTTCAAGACGCCTAAGAGGAGTAATGATGCGTCCTAGGGTTCTGGACGACCTGGTGGGTATTAGGGCAGTTAGTTGTACCAAAAGTCTTGCGACGCTCGACGTAGCTTCAAGCACTTGATACCGGGGTGGGGACATGATGAGATCTCTGTTGTCATATGGACACTAAGATTTTTTACAGGATTGAGGGTCGGATGTCATGAACATCCACTCATTCTCAAAGTACAAGTGGACGTACTTCTATCTAGGTGGCTAGAAAAGTCGCTCCGACACCACAAGTGGGTTCAGTGGATTGGTTGACCTATGATTGTGTGTTTTACTTTCATGATGAAGGATGTGTGTTGGGTGATGACACGTCGTGGTAATAAGTATTGATTTTGAAAATCGAGATTTGGAAATGAGAAAAATTAATAGAATTAAGGAATCTAGCACACGCCAACTTGAAGACTATTTTTATTGAAACTTCATTTTTTTTAAATACCCATTCACTGAGTTGTTGAAACTCACCCCTCATTTTATCTATTTTATGGAAATAGAGAAAATGATTAGGGATAACACCAAGCCTTACCCTCTGTCAGGTATGCTTAAATTCTCTTATGCTTGCATTTTATTTGACATATGTCTTTCTAGAGAACAAGGTTAAAAGTATGCCTGGCTCCTCTTGGGTTAAAGAAGGGGGAAACTCCTCTTGAAACAATAGAGCGGTAGGTTGTTCATGGGGATCTGACCAAACCAGGTTGTGACATGATAGTTCCTACACCTTCATATGATTCAATTGCAATTTGAATTGCACGATTTGATGTCGGAATGAGCTCAAATGGAGCTTCACCGGAAAACTGGACTTAGAGATAGAAAGCTTCAAAAGCTTACCATCGAGGGCATGACGTCCGAGCTTTCAATCTGGGCAGATTTCTCTTGTCTTGAGGTTCCTCCTAGGATCAAGAATTGCATCAATTGATGTCAAATTGAGTGAGAATTTTATCATCAAAATTCTAGCAGTTCTCTCTCTAGCACCGGTCATAAATTACAGAGGGGAGCCAAATTTACTTACCTTTCAGCTCAAATTCAACTATAGGAGGGCTGTGGAGGTGTTGAGAGGGCTTGGTTTGGCCTAAGGGGGCTCGAATTGTCTTTTTCAGCTTAGCCAAAACAGGGTAGCTTCGGTCTGCCAAAGCTCCTTCACTGTTATATTAATCCAGCGTCTCTCTAGTGACCCTCGGAGCAAATGGAGACTATCGTCGGGTAGCTGACTTGTCCCCAGTTCTAAAGAACCCGACCACACATTCATTGGCTAAAAAAAGACCCTATATTGGAGCTCTAGTTCAAGCTTCATCAGAAATTGGAGTAGTTGAGAGAGAATGTAGTTTTCAGGTGTGGAGAGGATGAATGAGGAGGGGTTCTTTCTATAGAAAGCTCGGGGACTTCTTGGCTGTCCAATTGGCACCTTAATGGCGGTCATTCATTGCCTGAAACTCCCTGGCCGGAGACTTTTTAGATTCATCGGTGCTCCACAATTTTCTGGCAAGTGAACAGTGCTGTTATTTGAAGGAAGAAGACGACATTATTACAAACCGGTCCGAACCAGGTTCAAAGATTAAATCGGTCGGTTCACCACCATTTTCTATTTAAATTCAAATTTAAAAATTTCTAAATTCATCTAAATTCATTTTCTATCCAATGATGGCCTCAAATATCAAATTTGAATTTTCTAAGCCACCTAGAAAAATGAATTTATCATCTGGTTCAATAGTGGTTCAAACTGGTCCAAATCGGTTCAATTTGGTTGGGATCTGCTTCACCTAAACCGGTTTGGTTTTCATCTCCAATTCATCCTTAAGTCCTTTTTCATGACTTTTGGGACTCTTTGGGTCACTCAGGATCCATAAATTTCCCAGTTTGTCCTTTCTCTATTGGTTCTGGTTTTATTTACCGACTCAGTTTTCAAATTGAGAATGATCGGTTGTTCCCCCAGTTTTCTTATTATCAAAGGACGGGGTTTACATCAAACCTTCCTTGTTTCAAGATTTCTTAACCATTATGTGAAAGCTTGCCTACTCCTCTCTTGGCTTGATTTTAGTCATTAATTTGGCCATTGGTCTTTTTAAAGATTTCTTTCATTCTTCTTTTTCTTAATATTTGGCCATTCCATCTCTCCCTTCTTTGTTGGATCTTATATTGTGATCACACGAGTATCAGTTCATTAACAACCCCATCCCTACCATTCCTTTAGTCTAATTTTCTTAGAGTAGTTGTTTCTCGAGTCTTCTTGTCCTTAATGTCCAACTTGCTGCCCTTTTAGAGTGTAGTCATTTCTACTTCCTGATCTTCCTTAGGGTGTCGTTTATTCTCAGTGACTGTCTTGTTGTTACGACTTACTTCCTTCTGCCATGTTGGTTCGAAACTCCTATTTGGCTTCACTACTTTTTCTAAAGTGATTCGTACTTGCAATCCCAAGACATCCCATTTGTCGTCAAATGCTCGACTTGTCTTCTCTTGTGGATGCAGTCCCTTCTTTACTCCTAAATTACTAGAATTTTCTTCTTTAAGGGAGAGTTCTCTTTGTTTTGTTTGTGGTTTATCGAGGTCCTACCTTCAGCTCTTTTTCCTTCCTACCACTATGCTATGAACTTGAAGAGCTTCCTCCTAACTATGGTTGAAATGAGGAGCTGGAGTCGTATTTCTAAAGTTGTGGGGCATTTATTCTTGGAATGTATTTTTCTAAATCCTAGTTGTCATGCCCCAACCCGGTTTGGTCAGATCCCCGTGATCAACCCACCACTCTCCCGGTTTTTTAAAGAGTTTCCCCTTATTATAAATCATAAAGAGTAAGGCGTCCTTTAAACCTGCACCTTTTCCTGGAATAACATAAATCAAAACTGCATAATATTTAAAATTTATCATACATGTCTCACAGACGTCTTAGTTGATGGTCTTTAAGGGTAGAATTTCTGTAATTTCTTGAAAGGAATATAAGGGATGGGGGATGAGTACAACGACTCAGTGAATCGGTTTTCAAAACTTTTATCTTTTAGGAAAAAGAATTGTATTGGAGTGTGCCAGAATCCTTTCTTTCAAAAATCCTTTCCTTTCAAATCTCGGTTTTTGTCACCATTTCTTATTAATTACGGTGTGTCATCACCCAATACACATCCTTCATCATGAAGGTCAAACACACACATTAGAGCAACTTTACCGGCCACCTAGATAGAAGCATGTCCACTTCTACCCTAAGAATGAGTAGATGTACGTGACATCTGACCCTCAATCCCAAAATAAATTCTCCATGTCCATATGAGGATAGAGACCTTATCCCGTCTCAACCCCAATCTCATGCGCTTAGTGCTACTCCAAATTTTGCACGGTCACCAAGTATGATGAACTGCCCTTATACTCACCAGGTCATCTAGGGCCCTTAGGACGCATCACTACCCCTCATGGGTGACTTGATGGTCCTGTAATCATAGTGCATGCACAAAAAATATTTTCTTATCATGCCATATAATCTATGATTCCATTGGTTCAACGGCCCCGACCCTCAACTCAACCTGCAGCTGCTTGTCTTGACTGGTCCAGAGACCTGTCATGTTGCATTGCCACTAGTTGACCGAATATGTCGGTCCAGTCTCGGTACCATTGCCAAACAATTCATTTATTAGAGTTTTATGGCACATATCTCATGTTTGTTTATGAGCTCCTGCTTGTGCCCACTAGCCTATGGCCCACTTGTTCGAGATTTTCAAAACCGGGCATAATAGCCCCCAAGTTCCAAAACCAAGGCCCCTAGCCTATAAGAGCTATTCAAGCTCCTGTCAAGTAGGTCTCCCAAATCGTTTAAGCATTGGAACATAGTCAGGGGAGAGCACTTTTGACAAAATATGTTTTCAACTGTCCATTATACTGACCGGGTATAAGGACATCTCAGTTCATAACCGATGAATAGATTTTCAACTTCCTTTGAGGAAGTTTCATCATACCAACCAGGTATGATCTACTTACAACCGATAAGTAGTTTTTCCGCATAATTTTCACATCACTCCTCCAAGTTGTGATTTTTAAAATACCACTTAGTAGTGGGTTTTCATTTTGAGATACTTATCATCCCCAACCGGGTGTGATATAAAATTCTACTCACCCATTAATGCAGTGAATTCCACTAGACCGGTTCTTTATATTCACGTGAGCTTGTCCTTTCTTGCGTTCCCGGTACTTCGTGTTCCTACATGATATGAACATCCTTGTTCAAAATCCCTCGGCCTAATAGCCATCATTCATTCCTAATAAATGAGAAAACCAAACTTTTATTTATTTGCAATTAGGTCCGTGAAGTTATTTTTCATTAACATTAAGTCCCTAATGCTGATTTTTCCTCAAATTGAGTTTCGAAACTTTTAAAATTTATCTTAGGACCTCGATTATTCAAATTCACAAAAAGGGATTTAATTTCCCAAAGTTCCAATTTGGTCCCCCAACTTTTCCAAAATTACCATTTTGCCCTTCCTTTACAAAAATGGTAAGTTTTACCTCAGAAATCCTAAAATTCCTCAATTGGCCATCTAACATTCTTATCATGCCTAATTAACCCTCAATTTTATAAAATTGCATTTTGGTTCTTCAAATTTCGAAAACCCCCAATTTTAAGTCCTTAACACAGCCGAATTTGATTTTTATCAAATTGACCGATCAAACACTTCTAATTGTTGAAGTTGAATTTAAAATGGAGTTCCTACATTTTCATATGATTCAATAGTACCTTGAATATCAAGTTTTGATGCCGGAACAAGCTCAAATGGAGCTTTGCTGGAAAATAGACTTTAGAGAGAGAAAGCTTCGAAAGCTTATCGTCGGGGGCACGGCGATCCGAGCTTTCAATTTGGGCAGATAGCTCTTATTCTAAGGTTCATCCTAGAATCAAGAATTGCATTAATTGATGCTGAATTGAGTTAGAATTTCCTCATTGAAATTCTATCGGTTCTCTCTCTAACACCGGTCAGAAATTACATAGGGGAGCCAAGTTGGCTTACCTTTCTATTCTAATTCGGCCGTGGAAGGGCTGAGGAAGTGTTGGGATGTCTTGGTTTGGTCTGAGGAGGGCTTGAATTGGCCAATTTCAGCTTGGCCGAAATAGGGTAGCTTCATTCCGTCAGAGCTGCTTCACTGTTCCATCATTCCGGCGCTTTTCCAATGTTCCTCGAAGCAAACGGAGACAATAGGCGTGTAGCTGACTTCTCCCCAGTTCTAAAGAGCCTAGCCTCTCCTTTCAATGTTAAAAAACTGCTCAAGTCAAAGCTCTAGTTTGAGCTTCACTAGGAAATGGAGAAGTAGAGAGATAGAAATGTTCAGGTGTGAGGAGAATGAATGTGGATGAGCTCTTTATATAGGTGTAAAATTGTGTATTAAATGGGGGAGATTTATTATTAGTATTAATGTTGCCATAAATTGATGAGTATTTATTAGTATTAATTTGAATAATTTAATTTAGTTATTAAATTATTGGTATTAATTTCAATAATTTAATTTAGGTATTAAATTATAGGTATTAATTCCAATAATTATATATATATTTTAAACGTTCGCATAAAATTTTTTTACCGAAATTTCGAGTTACAAAAAAAAACACACTTCCTAGGAGGTCACCCATCCTCGCACTACTCTCTTGTAAGTACGCTTAACTTTGATGTTCTGATAGGATCTAGTTCATTTGAATCAATTTGGTCTTTCTCTTCTAATTTGTATTAACAATCTTTTCCAAGGTTTTATGAACCATTTGGACCACCCGGAAGTTGTAAATTTCCAAATTGCTTATTCTCAAATAATCGGGTTTGTAAACTGTTTCGATTTTCTTACTTGGTTTGACCGGTTCCTTTCCTAGTTTTCCTTAACTCAAAAGGGCGGGGTTTACAACTATCCCCCCTTTAGGAGTTTTGTCCCCAAAACTTAACCAATATATTCCACATCAGGAATAATTTCCCTTAATGATAACTTGGGTTTTCTTGACATGCTAACACTTCGATTGCTCTTTCGCTTAGTCCCCATAAGCATTCATCTAAGGAATTTCTTTTCATTTACCATGCTTACTCCTTCCATGGAGTTATAATGATGAGGCATGTTTGGCTCGTTAATCCAAATGTGTATTCTTAGGTTTGCATCTCCCATTATTTAGGCTAAGGTTCTTCCTTTTGGGGTTCTTACTCAAGATTTTAGGATTGGGAGTTCCAAGGTGCCCAATCGTTCCTTTGTCTAGTTATTCTCTTCACTATTGAAACCCCTAGCTTGACGTTCTTTTGAGCATTACATACATGTTTTCATAGGTTTCTGTGTTATTATTCTTTCATCCCAATTTGACCCATCCTTCATCCGTCAGTGATTACAATTTCGGTCAAATTTATGTTTGACCTCGTTATGTTTACTAACTGACTTCTTCTTACTCAAGTTACATTTTACTCGGGACTATTGGTGCTTATATATCCCTTACGACATGATATAGTTCTAAACCTGTCTCTGTCCATCAGACTTCTACAACACCTCTTTTAGGGTTGTTCCCAACTTTCCAACCTTCCAGGGACTGTATAATTTTGTCCCTCCTTTCATCGGGTAGTATTTCTAAACTAACTTTACTGTTATCCAATTATTCTTCGTATTTTGACAACATGTCTTACATAACCATGTCAATTTTCCTTACCCACTTGTCCTTTCCCAACTTCTTTATTGGGTCTTTCTATTGCTAATTATTTGGTTTCCTAGTAGTTTACCAACAAACTGGGATTCTTTCCTTCTTAAGTCCTTGTCATTCCTTATTCAAGGATTTTTCCTTTTTCCTTAATCCACTTTTACTTACTCGTAATCACTTCATGATTCTTCATTCTACAATAATCGGTTTCGATCTATGTATCGATTCCTTTGCTTGGGAAGGTTTCCTCCTTCCGGTTTCGTTCTCTACTATGTCCCTTAAAATAGAGACTTCCCTCTTAGGGCTACTTGCTCAACCTTCTTATTTTTCCTCGTAGGGTTCTTTCTTCTTTTCTTCGCACCCCTATCTATGTTAGGGCATTTGCCCGTATTGGATCCTTCTTTATCCACAACTTCTGCTTCATCCCTTATTCTTTACTAGAGATACTTTCAATTTTCGATATTATTCCGTACACTTCACACTATGCTCAGCCGTCAACTCTTTAAGCTTCGTATGTGCGTGTGGACTATGACCTATCTCACCAATTGGGGTTATTCCTCCTTAACCACATCTTATTTGGAGGGTTCACTTTCCCAAAGTTTCTCAGACGTTCTTTCCTTCATTACCTTATTATGGATAGTTCACTCATTCTTACTTGTCATAGCATCTCTTGATGCTAACTTCCTACTTACCCTTTTCTTGAGTTTAACTACTCCTTAGATTCTCCTAATATGCTTCCATGGGTTTCTTTCACCTTAGCATGCATTTTATTTTCAAATTCATCTACTCACCTCTCGTCACCTATTTCCATTTCTTCTTTATTAGGTCATGTGTCCTTTCTCAAGATGTCCTTATTTGGGAGGATTCTTTTATGTGTCCTTTCTCAAGATTTCCTTATTTGGGAAGATTCTTACTCTTTTCTTCCATAATTTCTTTTTCATTCATCATGAAGACACCTAACTTTAAATGATGTCCCTTGATGCTATTCTTTCATGCTTACCTTTACTCTTGAGATCCTACCGGTATGTCTTTCGTACTCCATCCTCATTCTCACTCGTACCCCAATACATATCTATTTCTTTCTAGGGAGAGCTCACATCCACCTAGTTTCAAAATCTCTTGATCATCCTTTGAGAAGCTTGCTTAACTGTCTCAAGACTTTTAATTATAAATCTAGTTTTGGCCATTGATTTCTTTAAGGATTTTCCTTCGTTCTTCTTTTCCAATGTTTTAGCCTTTTCACTTCTCCCTTCTTTTTCATGGTTTAAATCCATGGTTCTCTCGAAGACCAATTCTTTAACTGCCTCCTTCTCACTATTTTTTTGGTCCAATCGTCTAGGCAGTTGTATCACTCGTCCTTCATACCCATCTTATTGTCCTTCATAGAGTGTAGTCTTTACTACATCTCAGCCTTTCTTAGGGTTTTATTTATTCTCTTTGGCTATCACATTGCTACAAGTTTCTTCTTTCTACTTGTTTCTCCTTGAATTATTATTTGGTTCTTCTGCTCTCTCCAAACAAGTCACACTAGGCCATGACGATACCTCTTTCCTTTGAAAAGTTTCTTAATTAAGGGCTGGTTCCTTGCACTCCACATTCTGTCCATCCACTCATCAATGATTCCTTCAAGGGTACATAATATGCATCTCTCCAAAGTTTCCTTTCATAGCATATTTCTTCTCCTCATCATTCTTACTATGTCATACCCCTAGAGTTTTCGGAGGACATTTTTCCGTGTTTGCCCCTTATGAGAGGGTTCTAGGTATACTTTCTTACCTCCATTCTTCTGGTATCCTTCTCGGTTTGACCTTCTTAAAAAAGTTTAAATTTTGTTTTTTTTACCTCGTCATTTCTTGACCTCTTTGTGAACTGCTACTTAACCTGCTCCATGGTTTTGGTCACCAGTCCTTCATGTCTTTCATGACCTTTGAGGAGGTATTTCCCTAAATTTATGAGGTGTGGAACAATCCTTCTTTCCCTTACACTTATGACAGGTTTGGTACTTGTCCTTAGAAGGGTTGAGTACTTCTTCACGTAGTGTCCCCATTGTTCACACTTTTAATAGGTTATTCCCTTGCGTGGACCGTTGTGGTTCCTCCTTTCATTTGGGTATTGTGGGGCCTTTCTAGGGTTACTAGAAGTTTGGTGCTTTGTCGTCCTTGAGTGTGATCACCTTGAGAGTTTTCTTGTTAAATCTTCTTTGCCAAATGGTCACTCTATGAGTCCTCCTATGTTCCTTGATTCCCTCATTCAGCTTACTTAACAGGGATGGGATTCTCCCTAATTTTAATGGTGAAGGGGTTTGTTTGTTTACTATTCTTGGGACCATCTTCCTAGCAAGATTACTTCATCGAGAGATAGGATTTTAGGAATTTCAAGTACTTTATTAATAGAGGAGTACAATATGTTGGGGGTTTTAGCCCTATTATAGAAAGTGGTCACAAAATAAATAGGGAGCTACAGAATTCTTAATAAGCATCCTTCTAGGTAAGGTTATACGCCCTTTGCTGACGTTTATATCTTCTCATTTGGCTTACTTTGTACTTCGAGTTGTGCCCTCAATAGGTCCTACCACCATTCTCTTGGATACTTCCCCATTTGGTCCTCTGAGATTCATACCATGCCTCAGGAATTTGGGAAGCTTCTAGGGTTGTCTTCCTATGAGGATAGGGTGTTGAGTAGAGTCATTTCTAGTTTTCTTAGTTCCTCTCCTGGTAGCCATCTAAAAATTTTAAGATCAATCCTATTAGTTACTATATTTTCTAGTGTGATTATATATTCGAGGAAACAAGCTCTGATACCACTCTAGTTGTCACGCCCCGACTAGTTTGGTCGGATCCCCATGATCAACCCGCCACTCTCCCGGTTTATTAAAGGGTTTCCCCTTATTATAAACCGTAAATAGTAAGGCGTCCTTTAAACCTGCGCCTTTTCCTGGAATAATATAAATAAAAATTGCATAATAATTTAAATTTATCATACCTGTCTCACATGCGTCTTAGTTGATTGTCTTTAATGGTAGGCTTTCCGAAATTTCCTGAAAGGGATATAAGGGATGAGGGGTGAGTACAACGACTCAGTGAATGTGTTTTCAAAACTTTTATCTTTTAGGAAAAAGAATTGTATTGAAGTGTGCTAGACTCCTTTCTTTCAAAAATCCTTTTCTTTCAAATATCAGTTTTTGTCACCATTTCTTATTAATCATGGTGTGTTATCACCCAACACACATCCTTCATCATTAAGGTTAAACACACATTCCTAGGTCAGTACATCCACTGAACCCACTTGTGACATCGGAGCGACTTTACCGGCCACCTAGATAGAAGCCTATCCACTTCTACCCTAAGAATAAGTGGATGTATGCGACATCCGACCATCAATCCCAAAACCAAGGCATAATAGCCCCCAAGTTCCAAAACCAAGGCCCCTGACCTATAAGAGCTATTCGAGCTCCTGTAAAGAAGGTCTCCCAAATCGTTTAAGCATTGGCACACAGTCAGGGGAGAGCACTTCCAACAAAATATGTTTTCAACTGTCCATTATACCGACCGAGTATAAGGACATATCCGCTCATAATCGATTAACAGGTTTTCAACTTTCCTTCGAGGAAGTTTCATCAAACCAACCGGGTATGATCTACTTACAACCGGTAAGTACTTTTTCTACATGATTTTCACATCACTCCTCTAAGTTATGATGTTTAAAATACCACTGAGTAGTGGGTTTTCATTTTAAGGTACTTATCATCCCCAACTGGGTATGATATAAAATCCCACTCACCTGTTAATGTAGTGAATTCCACTAGACTGGTTCTTTGTATTCACACGAGCTTCTCCTTGCTCGCGTTCCCGGTACTTCGTGATCCTGCACGATATAAATATCCTTGTTCAATATCCCTCAGCCTAATAGCCATCATTCATTCCTAATGAATGAGAAAGTAAAACTTTTATTTATTTGCAATTAGGTCCCTAAAGTTATTTTTCTAACTTTAAGTCCCTAATGCCGGGTTTTCCCCAAATTGAGTCACGAAACTTTTTAAATTTATCTTAGGACCTTGACTATTCTAATTCACAAAAAGAGGTTTAATTTCCCAAATTTTCAATTTGGTCCCCCAACTTTTCAAAAATTACCATTTTCCCCTTGCTTTACAAAAATGGTAAGTTTTACCCCAAAATTCTAAAATTCCTCAATTGGTCCTCTAAGATTCTTATCATGTTCAATTGACCCTCAGTTTTATAAAATTGCATTTTGGTCCTTCAAATTTCAAAAAACCCCAATTTTCACCCAATTTCAACTCCTTAACACAACTGAATTTGATTTCATCAAATTGACCAATCAAACACTTCTAATTGTTGAAATTGAAGTTAAAATTGAGTTCCTACATTTTCATACGATTCAATAGCACTTTGAATCACAAGTTTTGATGCCAGAATGAGATCAAATGGAGATTCGCTGGAAAATAGACTATAGAGAGAGAAAGCTTCGAAAGCTTATTGTCAGGCGTATGGTGATCCGAGCTTTCAATCTGGGCAGATAGATCTTGTCCTGAGGTTCATCTTAAAATCAATAATTGCATCAATTGATGCCGAATTGAGTTAGAATTTCATCATCGAAATTATGTCGATTCTCTCTCTAACACCAATCGAAAATTACTAAGGGGAGCCAAATTGGCTTACCTTTATGTTCTAATTCGGCCGTGGTTGGGCTAAGGAAGTGTTGGGAGGGCTTGATTTGGTTTGAGGAGGGCTCGAATTGGCCAATTTCAGGTTGGCCAAAATAGGACAGCTTCGGTCCACTGGAGCAGCTTCACTTTTCCATCATGCCGGCGCTTCTCCGGCGACCATCAAAGTAAACAGAGACTACAGGTGTGTAGTTGACTTCTCCCCGGTACTAAAGAGCTCGACCTCTCCTTTCGAGGTTAAAAAATGCTCAAGTCAAAGCTCTAGTTTGAGCTTCACTAGGAAATGGAGTAGTAGAGAGAGAGAAGTGTTCAGGTGTGTGGAGAATGAATAGGAATAAGCTAATTGTGTATTAAATAGAGGAGATTTATTACTAGTATTAATGTTGCCATAAATTGATAATTATTTATTAGTATTAATTTGAATAATTTAATTTAGGTATTCAATAATTTAATACCTAAATTAAATTATTGAAATTAATACCAATAATTATATATATATATATTAATATGGCTATTTATGATAGGGCGTACGATTCGTATAAAAAATTTTTACCGAAATTTCGGGTTACAAAAAAAACATACTTCATACGATTCAATAGCACTTTGAATCATAAGTTTTGGTGCCGGAACGAGCTCAAACGTAGATTCGCTGGAAAATAGACTATAGAGAGAGAAAGCTTCGAAAGCTTACTATCGGGGGCATGGCGATCCGAGCTTTCGATCTGGGCAGATAGTTCTTGTCCTTTGGTTCATCTTAAAATCAATAATTGCATCAATTGATGCCGAATTGAGTTAGAATTTGCTCATCGAAATTCTACCGGTTCTCTCTCTAACACCGGTCGGAAATTATAGAGGGGAGCCAAATTGGCTTACTTTTATGTTATAATCCGGCTGTGGTTGGGCTGAGAAAGTGTTGGGAGGGCTTGGTTGGTCTAAGGAGGGCTTGAATTGGCCAATTTCAGGTTGGCCGAAATAGGACAGCTTCAGTCCGCTGGAGCTGCTTCACTTTTCCATCATGTCAGCGCTTCTTCGGTGACCCTCAAAGTAAACAGAGACTACAGGCATGTAGTTGACTTCTCCCTGGTTCTAAAGAGCTCGACCTCTCCTTTCGAGGTTAAAAAAATGCTCAAGTCGAAGCTCTAGTTTGAGCTTCATTGGGAAATAGAGTAGTAGAGAGAGAGATAAGTGTTTAGTTGTGTGGAGAATGAATAGGAATGAGCTAATTATGTATTAAATAGAGGAGATTTATTACTAGTATTAATGTTGCCATAAATTGATGAGTATTTATTAGTATTAATTTGAATAATTTAATTTAGGTATTCAATAATTTAATACCTAAATTAAATTATTGAAATTAATACCAATAATTATATTTATATATATTAATTTAGGCTATTTATGATAGGGCTAAGGAGACTAAGGAGATTCCCATTCCGAATAAAGGAATGAATCAAGGAAATTATTGGGCAAAGAAGCCATGACAAGAAAACTGTCAAGGTCGGGAGTTTAGGAGAACTCTTGGAGTAACCATTGGGTAAGGAAATGACCTATTACAAAGCACAAAGGAAATGGGACATGAAGTGAAGAACTGTCCCACACCACTAGTGTAAACCACGCCCTTTTGAGTTAAGGAAAACCGGGAAAGGAACCGATAAAACCGAGTAAGAAAATCGAAGCAGTTTACAAACCTGGTCATTTGGGAACAAGCAATTTGGAAATTAACAACTTCCGAGTGATCCAAATGGTTCATAAAACCTTGGAAAAGAACCTTAATACAAATTAGAAGAGAAAAACCAAATCGGTTAAGATGAACTAAATCCCATCAAAACATCAATGTTAAACGTGCTTGTGAGAGAGTAGTGCAAGTATGGGTGACCTCATAAGAAGTATGTTTTTTTGTAACCCGAAATTTCGGTAAAAAAATTTTATACCCTAAGAATAAGTGGATGTATGCAACATCCAACCCTCAATCCCTTAACAGAAGTTAGTGTCCATATGAGGAAAGAGACCTCATCCCGGCCCCACCTCAATCTCATGCGCATGAAGCTATGTCGAGCTTCCCAAGACCGCTAGCATGACTAACTGCCCTTATCTCCACCGTGTCGTCCAGTAGCCCTAGGACACATCACTACCCCTCTTTGGCATCTTGAAGGTCCCGTAACTCAGTGCATGCATAAATAAATAATTTTCCACATAAGCCATATAATCTTTGGTGCCACTGGTCCAACGGCCCCAACCCTCAACTCGACCTGCAACTATTTGTCTCGACTGGTCCATAGACTTGTCATGTCGCACTACCACCAGTCGATTGAGTATGTCGGTCCCGTCTCGGTACCATGGCAAAACAATTCATTCACTTAAGTTTTCATGTCTTAAAATCATTTTTGTTTAAGAGCTCCTGCTCGTGCCAACTAGCCTAGGGCCCACTGTTCGAGATTTTCAAAATCGGGCAAGTTCTCAAACTGAGGCCTCTGGCCTATATGAGCTATTTGAGCTCCTATCAAGAAGATCTCCCAAAATGTTTAAGCAGTAGCACATAGTTAGGGGAGAGCACTTCTGAAAAAATGAACTTTTTGCCGTCCATCACACCAACCGAGTACGAGGACATCTCCGCTTATAACTGACAAGCGGGTTTTCTACTTCCTTCCAAAAAGTTTCATTATACCAACCGGTTATGATCTACTTACAACTGTTAAGTAGTTTTTCTGCATAATTTCCACATCACTCCTCTCAGGTGTGATGGTTAAAATACCACTTAGTAGTTGGTTAAATTTTGAGGTACTTATCATCCCAACTAGATATGATATAAAATCCCACTCACCCGATAGTGCAGTGAATTTCCTCTTGACTGGCTTGTTGCCTTCACGTGAACTTGTCTTAGCTGGCGTTCCTCGTATTTCATGTTCCTACATGTTATGAACATCCTTGTTATTATCTTTTGGCCTAATAGCCTTCATTCATCCCGAATGAATGAAATAACAAAACTTTTCATTTATTTGCAATTAGGTTCTTAAAGTTCTTTTTCTTTAACTTTAGATCCCTAATGTCGGTTTTCCCCCAAATTGAGTCCTAAAACTCTAAAATTCACCTTAGTACCTCAATTTATTCAAAATCACAAAAATAGGATCAAGTTTCCTAATTTTCCAATTTGGTCCTCAATTTTTCCAAAATTACCATTTTACCCATCCTTTAAAAAATGGTAAGTTTTACCTCAAAAATTCCAAAAATTGCCCAATTGGTCCTCCAACATCTTTATCATGTCCAATTGGCCCTCAAGTTTATGAAATTGCATTTTAGTCCCTCGAATTTTTGTAATCCCCAATTGTTTCCCCAATTTGAACTCTCTAACACAGGAAAATTTGATTTCATCAAATTGACTAATCAAATGAGTTTAATTGTTGAAATTGAAGTTAAATTGGAGTTCCTACATCTTCATACGACTCAATTGTACTTTGAATCACATGATTTGATGCTGAAATGAGCTCAAACGGAGCTTCGCCAAAAAACGGAACTTAGAAAGTGAAAGCTTTGAAAGCTTATCGTCGGAGGCACGACGGTCTGAACTTTCAATTTGGGCAAATAACTCTTGTCTTGAAGTTTGGTAGAAAAGAGGGGTGAATCTTCAAGTTGGAGTGTACCAGACTCCTTGATTTCCTTTAGTTTTCTCCACTTTAAAAATCTCGATTTTTAAAAGAACATCCTTTATCATGAAGGTCAATCACACAATCGCAGGCCAGTATGTCCACTGAACCCACTTGTGGTGTCGGAGCAACTTTACTGGCAACCTAGATAGAAGTACTTCCACTTCTGCCCTAAGAACGAGTGGATGTTTGCAACATCCGACCCTCAATCCTATAACAATTCTCTGTGTCTGTATGAGGACATAGACCTCATCCCATCCCCACTCCGGTCTCATGCGCTTAAAGTTATGTCGAGCTTTGCAAGGTCACCTAGTACGACTAACTGCCCTTATATCCACCGGGTCGTCCAAGGCCCTAGGACACATTACTACCCCTCTTGGACGTCTTGAAGGTCCCATAATTACAGTACATGCACAATCAATATTTTCACATCATGCCATATAATCTATGGTGTCACTAGTCAAATGGCCCCGACCTTCAACTCCACCTACAACTATTTGTCTTGACTAGTCCAGAGACCTATCATGTCGCACTGCCATTAGTTGAATGAATATGTCAGTCCTATCTAGGTACCATGGCCAAGCAATTCATTTATTTAAAGTTTTATGGCATATAACTCATCTTGGTACTATGGCCCAAGGTTCGAGATTTTCAAAATTGGGCATATTAGCCCCCAAGTTCCAAAACCGAGGCCTCCGACCTAACAAAGCTATTCGAGCTCCCGTTAAGAAGGTCTCCCAAATCGTTTAAGAAATGGCACATAGTCAGGGGAGAGCACTTCGACAAAAATATATTTTCAACTATTTTCAACTATCCATCATACCAACCGAGTAAGAGGATATCTCCACTCATAACCGATGATCGGATTTTCCACTTCCTCCAAGTAAGTTTCATCATACTAACTAGGTATGATTTACTTACAACCAGTAAGTAATTTTTCCGTGTCATTTTCACACCACTCCTCTAAGTTGTGATGTTTAAAATAATACTAACTAGTGAGTTTTCATTTTCGAGGTACTTATCATCCCAACCGGGTATGATATAAAAAAAATCCCACTCACACGTTCGTGCAATTAATTTCCACTTAGTAGATTTTTGTCCCTTGCGAGCTTAACCTCAGCTGGCGTTCCCAATGTCTCATGTTCCTACATGAAATGAATATTGTTGTTCATTATCATCCGGCTTGATCATCTCACTCATTATAAATGACTCAATTAACAACTTTTCCAATATTTGTAAATTGGTCCCTAAAGTTATTTTTCCTTTTACTTTAGGCCCCAATTGCCGGTTTTTCCCAAAATTAAGTCCCAAAACTTTTAAAATTCTTCTTGGGATCTCAATTTACTTAATTTCATAAAAAGGGGTTCAAGTTTCCCAAATTCCCAATTTGGCCCCCAAATTTTCTAAAATTACCATTTTGCCCTTCTTTTACAAAAATGGTAAGTTTTACCCCAAAATTTCTAAAATTGCTCAATTGGCCCTCTAACATTCTTATCATGCCTAATTGACTCTCAATTTTATAAAATTACATTTTGGTACTTCGAATTATCGAAAATCCCCAATTTTCTCTAATTCCCCCCTCCCCCCAATTTCAACTCCCTAACACAATTGAATTTGATTTCATCAAATTGATCAATCAAAACTTCTAATTGTTGAAATTTAGATTCTACATCTTCATATGATTCCATAGCACTTTAAATTGTAAGTTTTGACATTAGAAAGAGCTAAAATGGAACTTTACCAGAAAATAAAATGTAGAGAGAAAAAGCTTCAATTGCTCACCAGTGGGGGCATAGCGATCCGAGCTTCCAATTGGGGTAGATAGCTCTCCTCCTCAGGTTCCTCCTAGGATTAAGAATTGCATCAATTGATGCTGAATTGTATTAGAATTCCTTCATCGAAATTCTGCCAGTTCTCTCTCTAGCACTGGTCGAAAATTACAGAGGGTAGCCGAATTGGCTTACCTTGCAATCCTAATTCAGCCGTGGGAGGGATGAGGAGGTGTTGGGAGAGCTTGGTTTAGCCTGAGGAGGGCTTGAATTGGCTAATTTTAGCTTAGCTAAAATATGGCAGCTTCGGTCCGCCATAGTTGCTTCACTATTCGATCACGCCAGTGCTTCTCCCATGACCCTCAGAGTGAATGGATGTTACCACTGTATAGCTAACTTCTCCCCGGTTCTAAAGTACCAGACCTCGCCTTCGTTGGCTCAAAAATGACCCTATATAGAAGCTCTAGTTTGAGCTTCACCAGAAAACTAAGTAGCTGAGAGAGAATGGAGTTTTCAGGTGTGGAAAGGATGAATGGGGAGGAGCTCTTTGTATAGGAAGCTCGGGGATTTCTTGGCCATCCGATCGGCACCTTTATAACAGACATTGATGGCTTGAAATGTACTGAATGGAAACATTTCTTCTTTGCCAGTACTGCTTCGATTTTTCAGCGAGTGAACAGTACTGTCATCTAAAGGAAGAAGATTACACTGTTCCGAACCGGACGGGACCGGTCTGAACCTGGTTCAAAGCTTAAGCCGGTCGTTTCACCCCTAATTTGACCAAATTTTTTAAATATAAATATTTCTAAATTCATTTTCTATCCAATGGTGGCCTCAAATCTCAAATTTAAAATTTTTAAGCCACCTAGAAAAATGAATTTAGCATCTGGTTCAATAGTGGTTCAAACCGGTCCAAACTAGTAAAATCCCGTTTGGATCTGGTTCACCTAAACTAGTTTAGTTTTCATCTCCAATTTATCCTAAAGCCCTTTTTCTTGACTTTTATGACTCCTTAGGTCACTTAGGGTGCATAAATTTCCCGGTTTGCCCTCTCTCTATTGGTTCTGGTTTATTAACCCGCTTAGTTCTTAAACTGTTTGAATCCAGTTCACCCGAACCGATTCCGTTTTTATCTCCCACCTTGATCTAAGGTTCCTTCCCAAGGTTTATAAATCTTTTTGGGTCACAAGTGAGTTAAATTTTCTCTTATTTACCCGTTCCCCAAATAAACGTGTTTAGGAACCGGCTCGGTTTTCTCACTCAGTTTAACCTGTTCTTTCCTGGTTTTCCTTAATTTCAAAGAGCGGGGTTTACATGGTAGCTTCGGTTTGTCAGAGCTGCTTCACTGTTCTATCACACTGGTGTTTCTTTGGCAACCCTCAGAGCAAATGGAGACTACAAGCGTGTAGCTGACTTCTCCCCAAATCCAAAGAACTAGACCACACATTCTTTGGCTCAAAAAAATGCCCAAGTCAGAGCTCTAGTTTGAGCTTCATCGAAAAATGGAGTAGTAGGGAGATAGTGAGTTTTTAGGTGTGAGGAGGATGAATGAGGTGTGGCTCTTTATATAGGAAGTTCGGGGACTTCATGGCCGTTTGATTGGTACCTTTATGGTGGTCATTCATTGCTTGAAACTCCATGGCCAAAGACTTTTCATTTTCGATGGCGCTGCTCGATTTTCCGGCGATTCGACCGAGTTTTTCAAAATTAAAAATTTCTAAATTCATCTAAATAGATTCTCTATCCAATGGTGGCCTCAATTCTCCAATTTGAATTTTCTAAGCCACCTAGAACAATGACTTTAGCATCAAGTTCAATAGTGGTTCAAAATGGTCCAAACCGGTTCAATACGGTTCGGATCTGGTTCACCTGAACCGGTTCGTTTTTTATCTCCAATTCATCCTAAAGCCCTTTTTCATGACTTTTGTGACTTTTTAGGTGATCAGGATCCATAAATTTCCCGGTTTGCCCTTTCTCTATCCGTTCCAGTTAATAAACCGACTCGGTTCATAAATCGATTCAATCCAACTTGGATCCGGTTCACCTGAATGGGTCTGGTTTTCTCTACCAAATTATCCTAAGGTCATTTTCCAAGGTTTTTATAAACCCTTTAGGTCTCTTGGGAGTTGTAAATTTCCCAAATTGCCCATTCTCTAATAATCGGGTTTGTGAACTGGTTTGGTTTTCTAACTCAGTTTGATTGGTTCTTTCCCCAATTTTCCTTAACTTTAAATGGCAAGATTTACAACTCTCCCCTCCTTTTAGGAGTTTTGTCCCCAAAACTTAATCCATGTTCTTTGCACTAGAAAGAACTTCCCTTTGATATCAACATTTAGTTTATCTACATGCAACCTTCTCGGTTATTTCCATTTATCCCGTATATCACATATACTTTAGGTTTTATTTTCCTGCCAATCACTTTCTCATTCCATGGAGCATACTTTAGCTAAGCATATCTCACTAGAATGTTTGACGCCATATCCTTAAATTTACATCCTTCGTTCCTTTAAGTATAATTTATCCATCCTGAGATTCTTTACTTAAGATTTTAGAATTGGAAGTTCCAAAATACCCAATTGTTCATGTGTCTAGTTATCCTCTTGGTCATTGAGACCCTTAGCTGAGTGTTCTTTCGAGCATTATGTACTTGTGTTCACAGGTTTCTATGTTATCACATTTTTGTCTTATTTTGACCCTTCCTTCATCCGTTATTTATTACAACTTTGGTATAAATTCAATATTGACCTTATTATGCTTAACTAACTGACTCTTCCTTAGTTGAGTCATATCCTTCCCTAGGCTGTTGGGCTTGCATGCCCCTTACAGCACGACAATGCTCTAGAATCTGTCCTTGACCTTTAAAATTTTAGAACATTTCCTTACTGGGTGTTCCCAACCTTCCAGGGATTGTATAACTCCATTTGGTAGTACATTCTCGACTATCTTTACCATTTATTCACTTATCCATCTTGCCTTTGAGGTCATATCTTACATAACTGTGTCAATTTCCCTTACCTCCTCATCCTTCCCCAACTTCTTTATTGGGTCTTTTTGATTCCCATTATTGGGTTTTTCCCCATGACATACCGACACTCAAGGATTCTTTTCCTTCTTATGCACTTCCTTATTTCTAGTGGAGTCCTTTCCTTAAGGACTTTACTTTTTCCTAGATCCATTCTTACTCGCTCATGATCATTTTCATGATTCTTTATTATGATCTATTCTCTTTCGGTCTATGTGTCGATTACATTGTTTGGGAAAATTCCCTTCTTACGGATTTTGTTCTTTATTATGTCCCTCATAGTGGAGGCTTCCACTCTAGGAGCTACTTGCTCCACCTTCTTACCATTCCTTGAAAGTTTCTTTCTATATTAGGTATTTGTCCGCCTTTAATCCTCCATTGTCTTAAGATTCCCATTCCTTTCCTCATTCCTTATTTGAGGGACTTCTGATTATTGGTCTTATTTAATGTACTTCCACCTTATGCTTAGCCATACTCTTTTTTTAGGCTATATCAAGTGAGCTTAGACCACAACTTGTCTTGATGTTAGTAATCATTTACTTTAGTCACTTCTTATCTAGAGGACTTACCCCTCCAAGATTTCTTAGATGTACTTTATACTATTCCCTTTTTATGGGCAGTCCGCCCCTTTCTTACTCATACAACATCTTTTGATGATATCTTCAAACTCACCCATTCCTTGGGTTTAACTTACTCCTTGTATGCTTCTCTGGGTTTCCTTCACCTTAACATGCATTTTATTTGCAAATCCATCCCCAAATCCCTTGTCACCAGGTTCTATTTCCTTTTTGTTGGGACAGGTATCCCTTCCTTGGTAGGACTCTCCCCTTTTTCTCCCGAAATTCCTTTTTCATTTGCTCTAGGGCATCCTTTGATGTCGTCATCTCCTGTTTATCCTTGCTCTTGAAATCCACGGGCACATCTTTTCTACCCTATCCTCATCCCCACTTATACCACAGTACATGTCTATTTCTTTTAGGGAGATTTCAAACCTTCCTTGTTTCAAGATTTCTTGACCATTATGTGACAAGCTTGCCTACTCCTCTCTTGGATTGAGTTTAGTCATTAATTTGGCCATTGGCCTTTTTAAGGATTTCTTTCATTCTTCTTTTTCTCAATATTTGTCCTTTCTATCTCTTCCTTCTTTGTTGGAACTTAAATTGTGACTATCACGGGTATTAGTTCATTAACTGCTCCGTCCCTACCATTCCTTTTCCAAGGTTTTTATGAACCCTTTGGGTCTCTTGGGAGTTGTAAATTTCCCAAATTGCCTGTTCTCTAATGATCGGGTTTGTGAAATGGTTCAATTTTCTCACTCAGTTTGACCTGTTCTTTCCCTAGTTTTCCTTAACTTCAAAGGGCAGGGTTTACAACATCTCCACTTATAACCGATAAGCGGGTTTTCTACTTCCTTCAAGGATGTTCATCATACCAACTGGGTATGATCTATTTATAACTGGTAAGTAGTTTTTTTTTTTGCGTAATTTCCACATCACTCCTCTCAGGTGTGATGGTTAAAATACCATTTAATAGTAGGTTTTCATTTCTGAGTTACTTATCATCCCACCTGGGTATGATATAAAAATCCCACTCACCCGTTAATGTCGTGAATTCTTCTTAATCAGCTTTCGTCTCCTCGTGAGCTTTGTCTTAGCTGGAGTTCCTAATATATCATGTTCCTACATGGTATGAACATCCTTATTCATTATTATTTGGCTTGATAGCCTTCATTCATTTTGAATGAATAAAATACCCCACTATTCAAATATATTTTTAATTTGGTCCCTAAAATTCTTTTTCATTTACTTTTGGTACCAAATCTGGATTTTCCTACAAATTGAGTCCCGAAACTTCAAAATTACACTTTGAGACCTCAATTTATTCAAAAATTACATAAGGGGTTCAAGTTTCCTAAATTCCTAATTTGGTCCCCAATTTTTCCAAAATTACCATTTTGCCCCTACTTTACAAAAATGGTAAGTTTTGCCCCAAAATTTCCAAAAGTTGCCCAATTGGTCCTCCAACATCTTTATCAAGCCCAATTGGCCCTCAACTTTTTGAAATTGCACTTTAGTATCTCAAATTTTCAAAATCCCTAAAATTTCCACCAATTTCAACCTTCCAACTCATCCAAATTTGATTTCATCAAATTGACCAATCAAATGAGTTTAATTGTTGAAATTGAAGTTAGATTGGAGTTCCTACACCATCATACGATTCAATTGCACTTTGAATTGCACGATTTGACAACGGAATTAGCTCAAATGGAGCTTCGCCGAAAAACTAAACGTAGAGAGAGAAAGCTTCGAAATCTTACTATCAGAGGAACGATAGTTCGAGCTTTTGATCTGGGCAGATAGCTCTCGTCCTGAGGTTCTTCCAAAAATCAAGAATCACTTCAATTCATGTCGAATTAATGGAGAATTTAGTTAGTGAATATATGTCGATTCTCTCTCTAGCACCTATCAAAATTCACAGAGTGGAGCCAAATTGGCTTATCTTTACGCACTAATTCAGATGTAGGAGGGCTGATGAGGTGTTAGGAGAGCTTGGTTTTGCCTGAGGAGGGATTTAATTGGCTGATTTCAGCTCAACAGAAATAGGGTAGCTTCGGTTCGCTAGAGCTGCTTCTTTGTTTGATCACGTCGGTGCTTCTTTGACGACCCTTAAAGCAATTGGAGACTACCACCTTGTATCTTATTTCTCCCCGAGTCTAAGGAACCCGACTACGCCATCTTTGGCTCAAAAAAGACCCTATATCGAAGCTCTAGTTTGAGCTTTTCCGGAAAACTGAGTAGCTGAGATAGAGTGAGGATTTTAGGTGTGTGGAGGATGAATGGAGAGGGGCTCTTTATATAGGGAGCTCGGGGACTCGTCGACCATCTATTTGGCACCTTAAATGTAGTCATTGATGGCCTAAAATGTACTTAATGAAAATGTTAACTCTTCATCGGTGCTAGTTTGATTTTTCTACTAGTGAACAGTACTGTCATCTGAAGGAAGAAGACGACATTGGCTAATTTGATGAAATTGGGGACCAATTGAAAATTTTGAAAGTTTAAGCACCAATTGGCATTTTTTAAAAAATTGAGAGCTAATTGGTAATTTTGTAAAATTTAAGAACCACTGAGGGATAGTTGGAAGTCCTAGGAACTTAATTGTAAATTTTGAACGTTTAAGAGGCCTTCAAACTGAAACTTCCCTCATGAGCATGTTCGAACCCTACATGGACATATTGAACCAGAACGTGTGCAAGAAGACATGAGCAGGACTAGAA
Source organism: Trapa bicornis (assembly GCA_030064425.1). Taxonomy (NCBI): domain Eukaryota; kingdom Viridiplantae; phylum Streptophyta; class Magnoliopsida; order Myrtales; family Lythraceae; genus Trapa; species Trapa bicornis. Next base: position 6,027,409 of record CM057761.1, on the reverse strand, counting down.
GTCTGACTAGGACAAATTAGTCTCATTTATAGGGTGAGTGAGTTTAGCATCACGCCCAATTGGGATGATGAATGTAGTATTCCTGAATTTTAAAAAGGGTTTTTTGGGATTGCCCTTCCATGACTGGTTGAATAAGCTTAAAAATTTTGGGAGGCTGTCCTCATATTGCATGGGACATGTAATGGTCGAATAATGTCGTTCGAGTGGGCCCAAGGCCAATGGCCATGGGCGTAGGCTCGAAGATAAGATGAGGGGGATGTGCCTGAAAAACTCTCTTAAGAATCAATGAATTGTGTGTGTATTGGTTACCGCACTGAAGCCGGACAAACGAACTCGTTAGGTTAGTAGCTGCTGAGTCGAAGTCGGGTCATCGAATTCGTTGGGCCAGTAGTTATGAGGTCAAAGTCGGGTTGTCGGGTCCGTTGGGCCAGTAACACCAAAGATGATGGCTACAATAAAAGAAAGCTATTGATTTTGCATGCATGAGATGCGGAGCCATCGAGATGTCCGGTATGGGGCAGTGGTGGTTCAAAGGGCTGTTGGACGACCTAGGGAGCATAAGGGTGGTCCGTCGTCCAGTATGTCAACAAGCTCTGGGAGCTTCATGCGCACGGAGACCGAGGCAGGAGGGTGAAAGAGGTCTTGTCCCACAAAGTAGACACAAAGTATTATTAGGGTTTGAGGTTTGGACAATTGATGTTCACTCAAACTCAGGGTAGAGGTTGCATACCTCTATCAAGGTGGACGGTAACGACGCTCCGGTCTATAAGTAGAATAGTTGGGGAGTGTTCTATGAATGTGTGATCCCTTTTTATGATAAAAGAGCGTGTGATTGTGTGCCAACCTGAGCAGGGGTAGATAATAGAATTCCCCACTCACTGAGTTGTTAAACTCATCCCCATCTCCTTAACATTTTTTTCAGGAAGAATAAGACCACACCAGAATTTTCCTCGCCAAGTCTTGAACCTAGATACGAATTATGCTTTTAGTTTTGTATAATGTCATTCTAGGAAACATGGCACACAATATGCATGACTCTTCACGGTCTAAGGGGAGGAGTGACTCCTCGAGGTCTAAGAGAGTGGCGGGTTGATTACGAGATTCCGACCAAACTAGGCCCGGGCATGAAAACTTAGGTGGTATTAGAGCTTGTGTTTCCACGAATACATTATCAAGACTTTATAACCTAAAGACTAATCGAAAATTTTAAACCCAACCATGGTGCCTAGGAGAGGAACTAAGAGAACAAGGGCAGCAGTTGCGGACTCTACTAACAACCCCTTCTAGAGGAAGAATCCTTGGGGCCCAGCCAACCCCACAAGGACTTAGCTCGGAAAACCAATGACTGTATGAGTAGTTCACTAGGGTGTTTGGAAAACCCAACCTCAACACCGAACCCCACCTAGATTCTGACTCCCAGACCCGGCCTAAGGAAGTACAATCACAGTCTACTTTTGCCCTGTCCCACCTCTTTTTAACATTCCCAAGTACCTGGAGACACTCTGATAATTGGGGTGCAAGCCCTTCTTGGGGGAGAAGGATGTCAGGGAAGCTATGGATTGGTTAGCCAGCAGCCTTAACAAGTTCACGAGGATCATAAGAACTCCCCGTAAGGAGATGATGACTCTAGCTGAATTCATTCTGGAGGCCAACACCAAGAGATGATGGGACAACGTGAGGAGCCTCTCCTCTGCTACACCCACTTGGGAGGAGTTTGAAGAAATGTACTCAGAGGAGTACCTTCCCCCCAATTAATAAATGAGAAGAAACTGGAGTTCTTTCGGCTCTGACAAGGAGCGTGTACGGTCTTGAAGTACAAGACTAAGTTTAATGAGTTAAGGCCCTTCACCCCCGACTTGGTCAGACCGACATATATCTACCAAAAGTTTTTAGATTGACTCACTTTGGACGTGAGAGACCAGATGTGGGTATTGGGACACCCCATCGACCTGACTGCTATTGTCAGCATGGCCCATGAGTGCGAATGACTAGTCCAAACGAGACGCCCCCAGATGGAGCAGACCGAGCGGAGGGAGGAGAAGGGCCAAAGTAGCAGGGAAGGCTAGAGAGAGCAAAGGTGATCGTGGTAGGGGACCAAGGCAAGGTAACCGAGAAGAGGGGAGGGTTATCAAACCCACAGGGAGGTGAACACACCATCTCAAAGGAAGGGCCCCTATTGCTCCAGGTGCGAGAGGATCCATGAAGGGGCGTGCCTAATGTGTTTTGGGTACGTATAGCTTGGGCACTATGTAAGGAACTGCTCTGCACCATAAGGCAACGCCCACTGAAATGCCCCACAACCACCATTTGGAAATTAGAGGGCACCCAATGAGGGGAGGGAGGCACCCTCCGAGTCCAGACCAAAGTATACAACCTCACTCAGGAGGAAGCCTAGAAGGACCCTAGCATAATAGTTGGTATGTCCCAACTACTCCCTTAAGACAAGTTTGTAATCCTCAGTCATGTAGTCCCTATTCCCGAATTAATAAAGTTTGTTCTCTCAAGAAATTTTGTTAAGAATCACTCAGGTCACGTACAAATATTTAGGAAGGAGATATACGCCCTCTTCAACTTAGGGACCGAGCGATCCTTCATCAAGGAGACCCTAGTTCTAGTCCTTCCAAGGAAGCTCACACCACTCACATGACCCCTCAACATCCTTATGTCGTTAGGAGAGGAGCTAGCATGACACAAACTCCTTGAGGCATGCAAAATCTAGATAGGAGGAATAACCATCAAGAATAAGTGCCCTCTCCCTATGGTAGATAATTTGTTTGACCAATTATGAGAAGTCGCATACTTTTCCAAGATCGACATGCGATCGGGGTATCACCAGTTAACATTCGGGAGGAAGATATACAGAAAACTGCATTCCAATAATGATATGGACACTATGAGTTTAGGGTGATGCCCTTCGGGTTGACAAACGCACTTACGACCTTTATGGACTTGATGAATTGGGTGTTCTGGCCATACTTGAATAAGTTTGTGAAAGTCTTTGACACGCCCCGACCCGGTTTGGTTAGATCCCCGTGATCAACCTGCTTAGTTTAAGAGGGGTTCCCCCTTCTTTTATTCAAGAGGAGTCAGACAAAAATTCAAACCTTGTTGCCTGGAATAACATAAATCAATCTAATGTAAGCTTAAAAGGAATTTTAAGCATACCTGATGGAGGGTACATCTTCACGTTCTCTTTCATTATATATCTCCTTACTCCTGAAAAGGGGAAAAAGGGAGAGAGTGAGATCTACAACTCAGTAAGTAGGTGTTGGGAGTGAGTTTTCAAAATATCTTTAGTTTATCCAATCCATGTCAAGGTTATTATTTCCTTTAAAATGGATTTTCCACTATTTTGGTTTTCAAAAGCTTTTCCATTACCATATTAAGTGTGTTTGGCTCTCTTAGCTCATCACCTTCCCTCGGGAGGCATTTAGCAAACAAACACACGCCCTTTATCCAAAAGGGTACATACATTCGCAAGGGCAGCCCGTCCACTGCACCCACTTATGTATGGGAGCGTCTTCACTATCCACCAAGATAGAAGCCCGTCCACTTCTACCCTGGGTCTGAGTGGATGTCTTAGACATCTGACCCTCATACCCGAATGCCACTTCTTGTCCGTATGAGGACGAAGAACTAAACTCGATCCCACCCTGGTTTCATGCACAAGAAGCTTGCAGAGCTTCAAGACTGACTGGCATGACGAACTGCCCTTATCTCCACCATGTCGTCTAATAGCCCTTAGGAACCATCACTACCCCCTAGGGTGACTTGATGGCCCCGTACCATAAGTGCATGCACAAACAAGAGTTTTTCATATAATAGCCATCAACTTTGATGCCAACGGTCCAACGACCCCGATGCTCAACCCGATATGCAACTGTTTGTCTAGGCTGGTCTGTCGACCTAGCCTAGATGCAATGCCGCCAGTCCATCGAGCACTATCAGTCCTAACTTGATACCATGGCGAAATCACACAATAAATTTCATTAGAAGTTTTCATGGCTCTTCTTAATCAATTTTTTTTACTAGCTTTTGCTTGTGCCCACTAGCCTTTGGTCCACTAAACATGTTTTTCCAAAACTGCGCATTTAGCCCTATGAGTTCAAAAACTGAGGCCCCTAGCCTATTTGAGTTGTTCTAGCTCCTGTCAAAAAGGTCTCCCAACTATTTCAAGCATTGGCACACAGTCAGGGAAGAACACTTCTAACAAAAATTCACTTTTTAACTCATCACACCAACCCGGTGTGATGATATCTCCACTTACAACAGGTATGTGAGTTTCACCTTTGCTAAAGGAGACTCATCATACCAACCAGGTATGATGTCCATTTATTTCTACTTACAACTAGTAAGTAGGTTTTCTTTTCATAAAAGTGAGCTCATCATCCAACCAACATGATGTATAAAATTCCCACTCACAAGTGATTTTTCATTTCTAAAGTGCTCACCATTCCAACCGAGTATGATTTATAATTAAGCCCACTCACACGGTGATTGTGATGCGTTCATCCCTAGTAGGCTTACAAGTCCATGCGAGCTTTCTCGTGTTGGCATACTGGTCATACGTGTCCCTACATGATTTTGGTATCATCATTATTGAGTGTTCGACATAATAGCCTTCGTTTTCTCACGTGTGGGCGACTAGGCCCAAATTTTTTATTTATTGCAGTTAGATCCCTAAAGTTCATACCTTTTGACTTTAGGTACCTAGTGTTAACTTTTCCTCAAATTAAGTCCTAAGGACTTCCAATATCCTCCTTGGGCCCTTAATTTACTTTAAATTTTGTAAGGGGCTCAAGTTTCCCAAATTTCCAATTTGGTCCCCAATTTTCCAAAAAATTATGATTTTGCCCATACTTTCCAAAAATAGCAAGTTGCCCTAAATTTTTTAAAATTTGATCACTTGGTCCCCCATCATCTTTCTCATTGAAAATTGGCCTTCAATTTTGAGAAATTGCATGAAGGTCCCTCAATTTTTTGAAGTCCCCAATTTTCCCCAAAATTTCACTCCAATTTCTCCCCTTCAAACTGACCAAATTTGATTTCTTCAAATTGGTCATTCAATCAGGGTTAATAGCTCAAATTGATGGTATGGATCAGTTCTTACACTTCCATATGATTCAATAAAGCTTTCAATTGCACGATTTGAGTACGACACAAGCTTAAACGGAGCTCCGCCGAAAAACTGTTCGTAGAGAGAGAGCTTCGAAAGCTTATGTTAGAGGTACGGTGGTCCGAGCTCTCAATCTAGATAGGTAGCTCTCATACCAATGTTCCTTCTAGGATTAAGAATTGCTACAATTAAAGTCCAAATGAGGGTGAATTTTATCGGTGAAATTTAGCACTTTCTCTCCTTAACACCTATCTCCAATGGCAAAGAAGGGCCAAATTGGCTTACCTTTCAACTCTATTGAGTCTGTGTAAGGGTCATGGGTGTGTTGGGAAGTCTTGGTTTAGCCATAGTAGGTCTAAATTTGGTCGAATTCAGCTCAGCCCAAACAGGGTAGCTTCGGTCTATCGGAGCTGCTTCATTGTTTGATTCCGTTGGCGCTTCTCCCATGGTCCTCGGGTCGGAAGAAGGCTGCTGTCAGGTAGCTTACTTCCCCCAAAGTCTATAGGACCCGACCTTGCCTACCGAGGCTAAGAAAAATACCTAAGTCGAAGCTCTGGTTCGAGCTTCTTTGGAAAATGGAGCAGTTGAGAAAGAATGGCGATTTGAGATGTGCGGAATATGAATGGGGACAGGAGCTCTTTATATGGGGAGCTCGGGGACCCTTTGCCTGACCACTTTCCATTCTTGTCGAGCTTATCCTCACTTGAAAATGCTCTAATTAGAGCGAATATTCCTTCGCTAGAGAAGGAAAGTTTCTGAACCAATGAACAGTGTTGTCATCTTGAGGAAGAAGACGACACTGTTCGAAACCCAATCGGTCCGATCCGATTGGGTTCAATGGCGAAAATCGGTCAGTTCAGGCTCGATTGGACTAGTTTTCTCAAATCTTAAATTTCTAAATCCATTTACTATCCAATGGTGGCTTTATTTTCCCAATTTGATCACTTTAAGCCACCATAAAAAAATGAATTTAGAATTCGGTTCATGTATGGTTCAAATCAGTTCAATCCAATTCAAGTCTGGTTCACCCTGAATCGGTCTGGTTTTCTCTTCCCATTTGTTCCAAGGTTCTTTTCCATGATTTTTATGACTCTTTGAGTCTCTTGGGATTTTCCAAATTCCCATTTTACCCTTTCTTTACAGGTTTGGGTTTGTTAACCAGCACGATTTTCTCTTTTGAATTGACCGATCCTTTTCACAATTTTCTTATCTTTAAAGAATAGGGTTTACAACTCTCCTCTCCTTTTAGGGGTTTTTTCATCAAAACTAAGTCAGCAATCCTTTGCATCAAGAGTAACTTCCCTTAATGTCCTCTTGGGGTTTACTTGGCATGCTATCACTTTGGTTGTTTCCTTCACTTAGTCCTTTAGCCACGCACTTAAGAAATCTTTCTTCCTTTCCATTTTCCACTCACTCCATGGAGTGTATCACGATCAGTTACATCCTACCCACTAATCTCAACGTACATCCTTAGGTCCACTTCTTACTTTACTTAGGGTAAGACTTTTCCTCTTGGAGGCTCTTATCCAAATCACTCGGTTGGGATGTTCCATATATATCCAATCGTCCCCATTTCCAATCATTCCCTTGGTTGTTGATGCTCTTAGCTTAGCATCCTTTCGGACTTTTCGTCCTTAACCCCATGGGTTTTGATATAATTTCCTCCTTACTTTATTTTGGTCTTCCTCCATCTTTCGTTTACTATGATTCGTGTTCCAATTCTTAGGTTTGACTAATGGACTCTGTCTTACTTGAGTCACCTTTTATTGAAAATGTTGGAACTACATGTCTTTTACCGCATGACATATTCTAAAAATGTCTTTGTTCATTATAGTTCTAGGATATGTGTCCTTGATAATGGTTCATGCCTTTCCAACTATTTAAGAGGCGTGCGGCTTCATTCCTTCTTATTACCTGGTAGTGTTCCCCAACTACCTTTGGTGTTGTCCTATTGTTCTTTAAATATTTGACATCAGGATCGCGACGGTTTTTTCTTATCTACTCATTCCTTACCAACTTCCTTATTGGTTCACCCCCCGGTTCCAACCATCAGGTTTCCTAATGACTTACTGACACATTTGGATTCTTTCTCTCTTATGTCCTTCCTCATTTCCAATGGCGTCCTTATCTCAAGAACTTTCCCTTCTTTCATCCACTCTTACTCACTCATTTCACTATTCCTTATCCTGAGTTGATCCCTATAAATTTACGTGTTGAGTTCTTGGTTTGGGGAGTTCTCCTTTCATGGTTTTCATTTTCTACTATGTCCTTCGAAGTAGATATTTCCATCTTAGGTGCTATACCTCTGATTTTCTTACCATTCCTTGAAGGTTTCCTTCCTTTACTTTCTTCAAATTCTGATCGACTGAAACAAAATAGCTTCGGTCTGCTAGAGCTGCTTCACTGTTCGAGCTCGCCAATACTTCTCTGGTGATCCTCGGGTCAGTTGAAGGTAGGCATCAGGTAGCTGACTTTCTCCTGAGTCTATAGGACCTTAATTTGACTTTAGAGGCTAGAGAAAGTGCCCAAATTGGATCATTGGTTCAAGATTCACCAGAGAACATAGCACTTCAGAGATAGATGGGAATTGTGGTGTATGGAGAATGAAGGGATGGGAGCTTAGTGACCCTATGCTCGACCAGTTTACATACTGGTCATGCTCACCCTAATTGGAATTTGCCCAAATCGGAGCAAATTTCCCTTTGCCGAAATAAAATGCCCCTAATGTCCTTAAATTGCAATTTAGGCCCCAATTTTCCAAAAATCCCCAAATTGCCCCCATTTTCTCAAAATTGCAATTTGATGTTTGAATCTCAATTTCATTCAATGGACCCCCAAAATATGGTTATTTGTCTCAATTTGTGATCTAAATCATCTTTCCTATTTCTTCCTCATCATTTGGAGCTTTGAAATGCTCAATTTGGCTAAAAAATGAGCTCAAACGAAGCTTCATCAGAAAATTTAGTCTAGAGAGAAAAAGTTTCAATATCTTATCGGTAAGGGTCTGACGACTGGAGCTCTTGCTTTCTCTGAATTGCTCTCCAACTGGTGATCCTCCCTTGATCAAATTGGGCCTCAATTGGTGGCTCGAGTAGTGTGAATTTGTTAGTTTCAGTTTTCATAGAAATGCGCCATGAATAGTATTTTCTAGTGAAGGGGTGGGGGAGGGCTTACCATGCTAGCTCGGGGGAAGATCAGGGCACCTCTTGGTGGAGTGTAGGGGGTCTATCCTAGATACAACCAGGCGGTGGAAAGCTCGAAGTGGGCTGCAAGAGGTCAGCTATTTTCTGGCCGAGGACCAGCAACACTGTGTGAGCTTCCTTGCTCCTCCTCGGTGGCTCTCAAGCTAAACAAATATTATGGCTTGGTAGAGGACTCCTTCCCGGTTACAAGGACACCAAATGTGGCTTTGGAGGTGGAGAAAAGCCCCGATGTCAGAGCTTTGGTTTGCAGCTCGCAGGAAAACTGATGAGTTCATCTTCTTCGATCAATTATGGGATGCTCAGAACGAATGGAGGAGTACTCTTTATATAGAGATCTTGGGAACTATTTAGGATACCAGCCGGCGTCAGACTCGGCTGCTGGCAACCTAATCAGAGAGTTTTTCGAGTCATCGGAGACTATATCTTTTCCAGCCTTTCTCTTCGTCGGAGACTCGAACTAAAGTTTGAAGATGATGACGTGGAGGGTGTGTCACATGGTACGCTGTGATTAGTCAATTTTTCTAACGTGGAGGTCCAGCTCAACCACCACGTCAGCCATTGACCCATTGACCGAACACGTGGCAGTCTCCCATAGGTTGCATGTGTCTATGTGGCATGCTAACCGATCATCCATTGACTGTTGACCGGACACGTGGTAGCCTCCTATTGGCTACCCGTGCTTGCATGGTTACTAACTAGGCGCCATTGACCGTTAACCGGTTTGGTTTGTTGACCGGTCCGGTCCAACCAGGATCGATGACCCGAATTTGAAAATCCACTGGTTCGGACTAGATTCGACCAATTTTCTTTAATTTAAAATTTTCTAAATTCATTTTCTATCTAATGGTGGCCTCAATTTCCCAAATTGACATTTTTAAGCCACCTAGAAAAAAATGAATTATTGAACTGGTTCATTGTGGTTCAATCTGGTTCAATCTGGTTCGGGTCTAGTTCTCCCCGAACTAGTCCAATTCTCTCATTAATTCCACTTCTCGGTTCTTTCCCATGATTTTTATGAATTTTTGGTCACTTGAGATTTTCTAATTTCCCATTTTAACCCTTCTTTATCATTTTTTGTTCCTTTTCAGCTCAGTTTTCTCAAAACTGATGGTTCTTTCCTCAGTTTACTTGGTCTAAGGGATAGGTTTCACAACTTTCCCCTCCTTTTAGGAGTTTTGTCCTCAAAACTTATTCATCTATCCTTGACATCATAAATTTGTTCTCTTATGGGTAACTCGGGATTCGATTTGACATTCTATCACTCTTGTTACCCCTTTTTGTTCATCCATTTACTCCCTTGGACAGTTCTTTTGACTTGACTTAACCCCATGTCCAAGTAATTTCCTAAGTCTAATGCTCCTTGCCATTGCGGATTAGAACTTTCCTCTTGAGGGTTTTATCTAGAAATGGGGAGTTCTAGAATGTCCGATCGTACCCATGTCTATTTACTTCATTGGTCATCGAATATACTTTGCTCGTTGTCCTGTCGAGCCTTTCACACATACTTTCCACGAGTTTAGTTGTTATCCTTTTTTTTCCTATGTTAGTCTCTTATTACATTCCTTATGGGGATTCCCCATCTCCAACCATTAGTTTCCCGCCCACTTCTTGATTTACCGACATACTGGAGGGTTTCCTCATTTCAGTCCTCCCTCACGTCCAATGGAGTCCTTACTCAAGGACTTCTTTTTGTCAGATTCATCCTTACTTGATCATGACCATTTCACGGTTCTCTCTCTTTTTTTTTCAAATTAATCTCTTATGACTTACTTGTCCATTCCTTGAATTTACTCGAAGGAATTCCCTTCGTTAGTTTTATCTCTTACTCTCGTACCTTAAAGTTGGAATTTCATTCCATCCTTTGAGTTGCACATTCATCCTTCTCATTCTTTCTTGATGGTTTTTCATTTGATCACTTCTTAATTGAAGGTTGCACTCTCCAATGTTTTTTGGATCACCCTTCCAAAATTTCCTTATTATGGGTATTCCATCCATTTCCACTTGTTACGGCATTACCTGAATTCATTATCCTACTATTCGCTCCCTAGGTTTTGCTTTACTCCTTGAGCTTTGGGTACACTTCCCTTTTTCATTCATCCTTGAGGGTATCAGACCTTTAAATCCATTTTGTGACATCCTTCGATGTCATCCTTTTCTACTTACCCATCCTTGTACCCTTTCCTTATTCCTATTTGTAATTATTACAAGTTTCCTTTGAAAGTCCCAATCCTCTTTGTGTTGAGGTCTCCCGATCGCCTCACGAAAGATTCACTTAGTCCTTCTCATGGCTCGAGGGTGGTTGCCAAATCCTTTTGGCCATGGGTCATTCTAATAATTTCCTTCATCCTTCTCTTCTGACATTTGCCCCTTTTTACCTTTCCCTCCTCGTCGAGGTTTAAATCTGTGATTCTCACGAGGGTCGGTTTGTTCAACTGCCCATGTTCCTATTGCCCTCTTTGTCCAATTGTCTCGAGACAGTTGTCTCTTGAGTTTACTTGTCCTTAATGCCCATCCCATCGCCTTCTTTAGGGTGTGGTTGTCACCACCCCTTTCGGTCCTGCTTAGGGCGTCGTTTTAGTCTCTTTTGGTTATGCCTTGATTACTAGATATCTACTTTCGCTAGGTGTGTTTGTAACCCTACTTGACTCCTTTGCTTTCCCAAAGTAGGTTACACCTTGCCATCCCTAACCTCATGTTTCTACCCGAGGAACTTCTAGTTCTCATCCTCGTCATGCGCACTCCCGATTATGCCTTGTCGTCCGATCCTAGGTTTCCTTAAGTAGGTGGGGTTAGAGACTAGTCCTGAGGTTCGTCGTTCTTTAGTTAGTGGGTGTACATATTACAAGCCAAGGTTTCTCTCTACTAGGAAATTATTTCCTTTGTTTCCTGGTTATGGTTACCTCACCTATCCCAAATGGAGTTGTCGTCTCCTTTGTTGTTGTCTTTTCGTTTGCCTATTCTTTTGGGGTTTAGCTCTATGCATGGTCCTCTTACCTAGGCTTGCCTTTTTCGGGAGGTCGGAGTACCTTGACTTCTTTAAAGGTGTTATTTGTCCCTATTATGTTTGTCCTTCCCATTCCTTATTTGTCATGGGCACGGGATTTTGATTGGACTCATTTTGAGTTGAGGCAACAAAATTTTATGAGAATTTAGAATCTTATTTCTTGGAAATTGAATACAGTACACTTGTGGACCTCTTCCTTCTAGAGAAGATGGTTAAAAGGAAGGTCGGGAAGCTCTATGCTAGAATTTTGAGGAACTCTCTCCATTGTGGGTTCAAAATCCTCATTTGGAGTTGTGGCATCTAGGGCAGTAGACTAAGCATGAAGCAAGGTTCCTCGAATACCTTGATGAATTCTTCGTAAAGTTTCCTTGGCTCAAGAGACACCCTTGGTCCTATGGATGGGGTCCCCCTAGACTCATGAGCTTCCAAGCTAATTTCCTTGCACGGGGCAAGATTCCTTTTCGGTCCTAGGGTGGCCGAGACAGTGTGGGTTTGTTCGGTTTCTCTAGGAGTGGTCATATCTGTTCAACAGAAGTTTATCGTGGGTTAGGGTTCTAGGGCTTTTAGTAATTAAACTCTGTATGGAAAACCTTGCTCTGATGCAAAATTAAGTTGTCATGCCCCAATCTGGTTTGGTCAGACTCCTGTGATCAACCCTTCACCCTTCCTCGTACTAATATAGTATTTCTACCAAATAGTAGAAGGAAGGTAAAGGCGCTGAATTACTTGTTTTCCATAATAAAGTTTACAAAACAAAAGAGTTACCTGATGGTGATGCCCTTGGCTTTCACTCCTATCCTCGGCTCATCGTAGCAAGGTGTTTCTCCTGAAAAGTTTAATGGGAGGGTGAGTTTCTACAACTCAGTGAGTGGGGGTTGGGAAGTGAGTTTTCAAACAATCAGTCTTATCAAAACATTTTAGACTTTCATTTTATTATAATTTTAGTTCATCTCTTCTTAACATTTTCCCTTGCTCGGGACATGCCTTACAAACAACCACACATCGTTTCTATCATAGAAAGGGATCACACATTCACAGAATAGTCCCCAACCATTCCACTAGTGGTTTAGTGTGTATTTACCGTCCACCTGGATAGAGGTGCACTGCCTTTACCTTGAGTTTGAGTGGACATCAATAGTTCGACCCTCAAACCCTCATCATGTTCTCTTGGTGGTATGAGACCTCATTTCACCTCCAGCCTCGGTCTCGAGACCTCACTTCACCTCTAGCCTCGGTCTCGAGACCTCATTTCCCCTCCGGCCTCGGTCTAAGTACTTCATCATGTCCGCTTTGTGGGAGGAGACCTCCTTTCCCCTCTAGTCTCAGTCTTGGTGCATAGGAAGCTATTAGAGCTTTATGATTGACTTGCATGACAGACCCACCCTTATTGCATCAAAGTGTCTAACAGCCCTTGGGACCCATTGACTACCCCTCTCGGGCATCTAGATGCTCCCAAATTCCTCATGCATGCATACAACAGTTTTGATCCATTAACCATGTTGTTTGGTGCCAACAATCCAACAGCCTCGACACTTAACTTGGCCTGCAGTTGTTTGCCTTGACCGGCCTATCGACCTGGTATGGACGCTCTACCACTAGCCCATTGAGCCTTGTCAGACTTGTCTTGGCCCCATGGAAAATCACACAATAATTCTAGTTTTTCTAAAAGTTTTCATGGTTCTTATAATTGATGTTTATCTACAGGTCCATCCCGTACACACTAGCATTGAACCCACTTCACGAGTTTTCCAAAAATTGGGCCTTCGACCCTATCATTTTCAAATTCAAGGCCCTAAGCCTATTGGAGCAATTTCGGCTCCCATTAGTATTGTCTCCCAAAATGTTTAAGTAGTTTCATTCAGTAAGGGGAGACCATTTCTGGAAAAATAATTTTCAAACTTAAAAACAGTTCTCATCACCAACAATTGGTATGATGCTGAAAATCCTCACTAAGCAATAGTGACGTAGTCATCACAATGAGATCTTGATTTCGGGTGTGCTTCCTTGCAACGGTACTAGAACAATCAGCTCATGCATGGTTCGAGTACCCTTATCAAGAGAATCGACATAAGTGACCTCATAGTTTCGGGTATTTGCACATAGGTACTCACACTATGCCATAACTACATTTAGGTCTTTTAATGTTTATAACTTTACATTTGGGTCTCCAAATTTTCATTTAATCTCAATTATGTCCCTAGGACTTCCAATCATCCTTCATGTGTCCCTAACTTTTCCAAAATTTCCAATTGGTCCTCGATTTTCCCAAAATTTCCAGTTGGTCCTTAACTTCCAAAAAATTACCAATTGGATGTTCCATTTCATCCAATTGCCCAATTGGGCCCAATTGGAAGTTAATTTCATGAAAATGCCCCAAATTTCCTTAAATTGCAATTCGGACACCAATTTTCCAAAAATCCCCAACTTGCCCCATTTTCTCAAAATTGCAATTTGGTCCCCGAATCTCTATTTCGTTCAACTAAACCCCAAAATATGGTTAATTGCTCAATTTGTGATCTGAGTCATCTTCCTTATGTCTCCCTCATCATTTAGATCTTTGAACCGCTCGATTTGGCTCGGAAATGTGCTCAAACAGAGTTTCACCAGAAAATTTAGTCTAGAGAGAGAAAGCTTCGATATCTTACTAGTGAGGGTCCAATGACCGAAGCTCTTGCATTCTCTAAATTGCTTGCCTCTCGGGGAAACTCCTTGGATCAAGTCGCGCCTCAATTGGTGGCCTAAGCAGTGTGAATTTCTTAGTTTCAGTTTTCATATAAATGCATCGTGAACAGTGTTTTTCGACGAAGGGGCGGTGGAGGGGCTTACCGTGCTAGCTAGGGGAAAGGTCAAGGCACCTCTAGGTGGAGTGTAGGGGGTCTGGCTTAGCCGCAATAGGCTAGGGGAAAGCTCGAAGTGGGCTGCAGGAGGATAGATGTTTTCTGGCCGAGGAGCAGCAGCATTGTTTGAGCTTCCTCACTCCTTCTTGATGGCTCTCAAGTTGAACGAAGGTTATGGCTAGGTAGAGGACTTCCTCCCAATTCCAAGGACACCAAATGTGGCTTTAGAGGTAGAGAAAAGCCCAGATTTCAGAGCTCTTGTTTGCTGCTTGCTGGAAAATTGAGCAGTTCATCTTCTTCAATCGATTGTGGGATGGTAAGAACGAATGGAAGAGTGCTCTTTATATTGGGAGCTTAACAACTATTTAGGCTACCAGCCCACGTGAGACTCGGCCTCCAACTCAGTCATTGGCGACCTGACCGGAGAGTTTTTTAAGTCGTCAAAGACTCCAGCTTCTCTTTCTCCTCTGTTCTCTCTTTCAGCGGCTGAAGGTTCAAGACGATGACGTGGGCGGGCGTGTCACGTGGCGCGTTGTGATTGGCCAGTTTTTCTAATTTGGAGGTCCAGCTCAATCGCCACATCAGTCGTTGACCCATTGACTGGACACATGGAAACCTCCCATTGGTTGCCCGTGTCTGCATGGCATACTGACCGGTCATTTGTTTACCGTTAACCAGACACGTGACAACCTCCCATTGGTTTCCTGTGCTTGCGTGGCTGCTGACTGGGTATCATTGACCATTGCCCGATCTAGTTCGTTGACTAGTTTGGATCATTGACCGGTCCAGTTTGTTGACCGGCTCGACCATTGACCAGTTCGTTCCAACCGGTTTCGGTGACCCGAATTCAAAAATAAGTTAGTTTAGACCCGATTCGACCGATTTTCAAAAATTTAAAAATTTCTAAATTCATCTAAATTCATTTTCTATCTAATGGTGGTCTCAATTTCTGAAATTAACATTTTTAAGCCACCTAGAAAAAATGAATTATTGAACTATTTCACTATGGTTCAATTTAGTTCAGTCCAATTCGAGTCCGATTCACCTCGAACTAGTCCGGTTCTCTCATCAATTCCACTTCCCAGCTCTTCCTCATGCTTTTCATGAATTTTTGGTAACTTGGGATTTTCCAATTTCCCCTTTTAACCATTCTTTATCATTTTTTGTTCCTTTTTTGGCTCGATTTTCTCAAAATTGCCAGTTCTTTCCCCAGTTTACTTGGTCTGGGGGACGGATTTCACACCTAAAGTTCATACTCCTTGACTTTAGGTCCCCAAATCCTAATTTTGCTCTATTAAGTCCCTAGGATTTCCAATATCCTCCTTGGGTTCTTAATTTCCTCAAAATTGTAATCGAGACTCCATATTTTCCAAATTTCAAATAGGTCCCACAATTTTTCAAAAATTACCAATTAGCCCCAAACTTTCTAGAAATGACCAATTGGTCCCCATTCATTAAAAATGCCAATTGGTCCTCCAATACCTTCTTCTTTGCCAATTTTTCCGAAAAATTTCCCCCAATTTCACCCATTTCTATTGACCGAATTTGATTTCTTCAAATTGGCCTTTCAAATGGGGTTAATAGCTCCAATTCGTGATGTCAATCGGTCCCTTCACTTCCATAAGATCCGATTGAGCTTTGAATTGGGGTTTTTTGGTTTGAAATGAGCTCAAACGGAGCCTCGTCGGAAAACTGAAAGTAGAGAGAGAAAGCTACGAGAACTTACTATCGGAGGTGCAGCGATCTAACTCTTAATTTAGAAAGGTAGCTCTCGTACTCAGGGTCATTCTAGGATCAAGAATTGCTACAATTCTTGTCAGGATCAGTGGGAATTTGGTTGATGAAATTCATCATTTTCTATCTTTAGAACTGAATTACTCCGACAAAGAAGAGTCAAATTGGCTTACCTTTTCCCTTTGGGAAGGTTGTGTGATGGATGTGGGGGCTAAGGGAAGCCTCGATTTTGCCACAGATCGGCACAAATAGGGCAGCTTTGGGACCGATGGAGTTGCATCATTGTTTGGACTCGTCGGCGCATCTCTGGTGATCCTTAGGCGGAATGGAAGGTGTCTTTAGGTAGCCGACTTCCTCCAAAATCTATAGGAGTTGAATTCAACTTCTAAGGTTGAGAGTCGTATCCATGTCGGAGCTCTCGTTCGAGCTTCACCAGAAAATGTAGCACTTCTCCTTCTTCAAAGGTTGTTGGTGTGTGAAGGGTGAATGGAGGGGAGCTCTTTATATAGGGAGCTCGGGAACCCTCTACTCTACCAATTTCCATATTGGTTGAGCTTATCCTCATTGAAAAATGTCATAATCGGAGGGAATATTCCCTTGCCAGAAAAGGAAAGTATTTCTACCTTAATGAACACTGTTGTCATCCTAAGGAAGACGATGTCACTAGGTTCTTGATAAGCATCCTTCTTGGTTATAAGTCCCTTGCGGTGTCCCTTACGTTAAGTTGGCTCTCTTCATACTCATGGATGTGACTTCAACAAGTGTTGGCACCACATTCCTGGATGGTATTAGACACTTCCCTACATAATGTCTCTTGATCCCTTGTGACTTTTACCATACCTTGGGCATTGGAGGGCTTTTAGGGTCGTCTTCCTATGAGAACAGGGTTTTGGGCAATGTTGGTGACGACAGTCCTAGTTTTCTTAGTTCCTTGTCTGGGAGCCATCTAAAAAATTAGGTAATCTTTCGTTTAGTTCTTATGTTATATAGTCTTGATAATGTATTTGAGGAAACATACTCTGATACTACTCAAGTTGTCACACCCCGACCTGATTTGGTCGGAACCCCGTGAAAAACCCACCACTCCCTTTGGTCTAAGAAGAGTTACCACTTTCCAAGACCGTGAGGAGTCAGGCGTAAATTTTGTCATTGTTCCCTATAATAGCATTATACAAAACTCAATATCTTAAAAACATTACATCACGATGTAAAGCTTGTTCTCAAATTTCCTTATGGGTATTCACCTTTCCTAAAAAAGGGTTAAAGGGAGGGAGTGGGTTTCTACAACTCAATGAGCGGGTGTTGGGGAGTGAGTTTTCAAAAAATATAGTTTATCGAAATATTTCATCTTTTTAAATTCCTTCACTATTATGTGAGTTCAATTGTTATAATACTTCCCCTTGCTCAGGAAGTGTTTCACATACAACCGTATGTGCCCCTTTGTCACCAAGGATTCACATATTTTCCCCTTATTTGGGAGGTGTTTATCAAACATTCACATGCCCTTTATCATAAAGGGTTTAAGCATTCACGAGATGCAGTTATGACAACTACACCCACTTGTGGATCGAATGTCTTTGCCATCCACCCCGATAGAAGTTCGACTACTTCTACTCGAAGTCTAAGTGATGCACCAGGCGTCCGACCCTCATACTCGAAATTACTTCGTGTCCGTATGAGGATGTTGACCTCATCCTACCACCATCCCAGTCTCATGCGCTAGAAGCTCCGACCAACTTCATGACTAACTAGTACCACAAACCTTATTGCCGCCAGGTTGTCCAACAGCCCTTGGAACCCATCACTACCCCTCATGGGCGTCTCAATGGTCTCGAATCAGAGTGCATGCACAAACAATAGTTTTCACATATTAGCCATCATCTTTGGTACCGACGGTCCAACGACCGTGACACTTGACTTGGCCTGTAGTTGTTTGCCTAATCAGTCCGTCAACCTAGTCATGGAACATTGCCACTAGCCCATTGAACTTATTAGTCTTGACTTGGTATCATGGAAAATCACACAAAATTTCCAGTTTAATGAGACTTTTCGTGGCTCTTTTACTCATGTTTGTCTATGGGTTCCAGCCCATGCCCACTAGCCTTGGGTGCACTTCACGAGTTTTTCAAAACTAGGTCTAAAGCCCTATAAGTTTAGAAATGAGGCCTCTAGCCTATTGGAGTTGTATTAACTCTCGTCAAAAAAGTCTATCAAATGTTTTAAGTACTGGTACATAGTCAGGAGAGATTATTTCTGAAAAAAGAAAGGTTTTTAAGCTCAAAATGCACTCATCATACCAATTGGGTATGATAAGAGAAATTCCCACTCTTTGTGGTCTTTCTTTTTAGTAAAGAAGTTCATCACACCAACCATGTATGACCTTAAATAATTCCACTCACAACCAGTAAGTAGGTTTTTAATTTAATAAAAGTGTGCTCATCACCCCAACCGGGTGTGACGTTTAAAATGTCCCACTCACCCGTTGACCATGACATGTTTTTCCCTTGTGTTTTTCCAAGTCCAAGTCATGATCCCATTTGTTCATGTTCTGGTCCAAAGTGTCCCTACACAGTTTGAGTATCCTTATAAGGAAGGGGCTTGGCATGAAAGCCTCATTATTCTAACATATTGGAAACGAGACCCAAATCTTTAGTTTTATTGTACTTAAGTCCCTAAAGTTCATACTCCTTGACTTTAGGTCCCCAAATGCTATTTTTTTTCCTCTATTAAGTCCCTAGGATATCCAATATCCTCCTTGCATCCTTAATTTCCTCAAAATTGTAATTGGGACTCAATATTTTCCAAATTTCCAAAAGGTCCCATAATTTTTCAAAAATTACCAATTGGCCCCACACTTTCCAAAAGTGGCCAATTGGTCCCCATTCATTCAAAAATGACCAATTGGTCCTCTAATACCTTCTTCTTTGTCAATTGACCCTTAATTTTGGAAAAATTGCACTAAGGTTCCTCAATTTTTTGAAATCCCCAATTTTACCCAAAATTTTCCCTAATTTCATCCCTTTCTACTGACTGGATTTGATTTCTTCAAATTGGCCTTTCAAATGGGGTTAATAGCTCCCATTCGTGATGTCAATCAATCCCTTCACTTTGGGTCCGAAACGAGCTCAAATAGAGCCACGCCATAAAACTGAAGGTAAGGAGAGTAAGCCTCAAAAACTTACTGTAGGAGGTGCGACAGTCTGAGCTCTTCATTCAGGAAGGTAGCTATCATTCTCATGGTCCTTCTAGGATCAATAATTGCTACAATTTTTGTGAGGATCAGTGAGAATTTGGTTGATGAAATTCATCATTTTCTCTCTCTAGAACGAATTGCTGCGACAAAGAAGAGTCGAATTTGCTTACCTTTTCCCTCTAAGAAGGTTGTGTGATGGCTATGGAGGCTAAGGGTGGGCTCGATTCGGCCATAGGAGATCTGAATTGGTCTAATACAAATCAGCAAAAATAGGGCAGCTTCGAGAACGATGGAGCTGCGTCACTGTTTGGACTCACCACGCTTATCCGGTGGTCCTCATGTGAAATGGAGGGTGTCGTTAAGTAGCTTACTTCCTTCGAAATCTATAGGACCCAAAGTCAAATTCCAAGGTTGAGAGAAGTGCCCATGTCAACACTCTAGTTCGAGCTTCATCGAAAAATGGAGCATTTCTCCTTTTTTGAAGGTTAGAGGTGTGTGGAGGATGAATGGAGTGGAGCTCTTTATATAGGGAGCTCGGAGACCCTCTGCTCTACCAATTTCCAAATTGGTTGAGCTTATCCTCATTGGAAAATGCCATAATTGGAGAGAATATTCCCTCGCCAAAAGTGAAGTATTTCAGCCTTAATGAATAGTGATGTCATCCTAAGGAAGACTGTAAACCCCGCACTTTTGAGTTAAAGAAAACCGAGAAAAGGACCGGTCAAACCGAGTAAGAAAACCGAGCCGGTTTACAAACCCGATCATATGGGAACAAGCAATTTGAAAATTTACAACTTCTGGGTGATCCAAAGGGTTCATTAAACCTTGAAAAAGAAACTTAAGACAAATTAGAAGACAAAAACTAAATTGGTTTAGGTAAACTAGATTTCATAAGAACTTTAAAATTAAGCATGCTAACCCGAAAGTAGTGTGAGGATGGGTGACCTCTTAGGAAGTATGATTTTTTTGTAACCCGAAATTTCGGTAAAAAAATATTTATGCGAACATACGGCTTATCATAAATATCGATAAATTAATTTATATT
Source organism: Trapa bicornis (assembly GCA_030064425.1). NCBI lineage: Eukaryota > Viridiplantae > Streptophyta > Magnoliopsida > Myrtales > Lythraceae > Trapa > Trapa bicornis. The sequence continues at coordinate 6,007,277 of CM057761.1, read as the reverse complement.
TAATTATTGTAATTTATACTAATAATTTAATACCCAAATTAAATTATTGGAATTAATACAAATAATTTAATACCGAAATTAAATTATTGGAATTAATACCAATAATTTATGGCAATATTAACACTAGTAATAAATCTCTCTCATTTAATACACGGTTTTACACCTATATAAAGAGGTCTCCCCATTCATTCTCCTCACACCTCAACACTTCTTTCTCTCTCTCTACTGCTCCATTTTCCGGTGAAACTCGAACCAGAGTTTCGACTTAAAAATTTTTCTTAACCTCGGAAGGAGAGATCGTGCTCTTTAGAACCGGGGAGAACACAGCTATCTGATAGCAAACTATAGTAAATCTGAGAATCATTAGAGAAGCGCTGGCATGATGGAATAGTGAAGCAGCTCCGGCGAACCAAAGCTGCCCCGGCGAACCAAAGCTGCCCTATTTCGGCAAAGCTAAAATCGGCCATTTCAAGCCCTTATCAAGCCAAACCAAGCCCTCCCAACACTTCCTCAGCCTTTCCACAGCCAAATTAGGACCAAAAGGTAAGCCAATTCGGCTCCCCTTTACAATTTTTAATCGGTGCTAGAGAGAGGGTCAACCGAATTTCAATGATAAAATTCTAATCCAATTTCGCATCAATTGATACAATTCTTGATTCTAGGATGAACCTCAAGACGAGAGTTATCTGCCCAAATCAAAAGCTCGGACCGTCATGCCTTCACCGGTGAGTAATCAAAGCTTTCTCTCTCTACAATTTATTTTCCGGCGAAGCTTTGTTTGAGCTCGTCCCGATGTTAAAACTTGCGTTTCACATTTCTAAAGAATCGTATGAACATGTAGAAACTCAATTTCAACTTCAATTTCAATAATTGGAAATGTTTGATGGGTCAATTTAATAAAATCAAATTCGGCTGTATTAAGAAGTTGGAATTGGGGGGAAATTGGGGATTTTCGAAATTCAAAGGTCCAAAATGAAATTTTATGAAATTGAGGGTCAATTGGGCATTAAAATAATGTTGGAGAACCAATTGAGGAATTTTGAAATTTTTGGGGCAAAATTTACCATTTTTGTAAAGGAAGGGCAAAATGGTAATTTTGGAAAAGTTGGAGGACCAAATTGGAAATTTGAGAAATTAATCCCCTTTTAGTGAAATGGAATAAATTGCGGTCTTATGATAAATTTTAGAAGTTTCGGGACTTAATTTGAGGAAAAACCGGCATTAGGGACTTAAAGTTAAAGTTAACCGGTAGGAGCTCGTAAACAAACACCCTTTTTGTTCATCGTCTTGCTAGGTTTTGGGCCTTTCCCAATCCTTGGGGCATGATTCCTCTTAGTGAGGGAGTTATTATTCCTATCATAGGCCAAACTCTTAATCCTTATATGTTCTTGATCCTTGACTTATTACCCATCCAGAGGAAAGCATATCTATTTTCCTTAGTTTTTCTGGATTTGAGGCCCTTTTCATCCTTCATCCTTCTTCCTTCTATAGGAGGTTATTATTACCCTTTACTTGGACTCACAATTGAGATAAAGAACCCTTTTTTATTTATTCAAAGAAATTGCCAAAATAAGCTTATTACATGTACCCATTCCACTCTCCTTATAACCCCACATGTTCACCGACCGGGAATCTGCCTTTGGGTTGTTCTGGGACTCCTGGTCGGATGGTTCCGAGGATGACGAGCTCGTGTCCACGTATTGTCCCTCACATCCCTTGTATGGGTTCGGACTGGGTTCCTTGGATCGGGGTGGGACAGCATCGTTGGGTGCTCCTTGGGCTCTAACTTCATAAGTCACTTTGACCATGTACCTTTCCAACACTATAGATTCATACTTGAAGGCTTGACACATCCTGTTTACATGTTCGGGCCTCATCCGGATGGATGGGAGTTTATGGAAGACCCTCACATAATTGGCATACACCTCATAGTAGTTCTTCCATACCTCTTCTTTTGTCGGGGTTTGTTCTATTTGTTGGGGTGTTGGGGGAGGTGCTTGATTCCCCTCTAGAGGTGCATTTTCTGTTGAGGGTTCACCCCTTTCCTGAGGAGGGTTGGGCTTGTTGAACATCTTCCTCAACTGTTCATGGAAGGCCTCTCGATCTGCGGCTATTTCCTCGAGTCAGGTCCGTTTGAGACCAATGGGCCCGACGACTCGATTTTAGCATTATAACCGCCAACCCAACGAGTTCTCTAACCCAGCTTCGACTCAGCGGTTACTAGCCCAATGAGTCCGTCCACCCAGCTTCGACACAATAGCAACACACACACAATTATCCATTTTTTGGAGTATTCTGGTATGTAAGGCTCAACTTATTAATGGACCGAAGCTCATGCCATTGGCCTTGTGCCCACTTCAGCACTTCTAGTCTATTACATCATGGTTCATGCTCTTGTCAGGACCTTCTACCAAAATGTTTAAGCTTAGTCAACCAATCAAGGGAGAACGACCTTGGAAAAAATGGTTTTTAATTCGGAAGACTAGTACTCGTCAATCCAACCGGACATGATGCTAAACCCACTCACCTGGTGTGTAGTGACTCATTTCTCTTAAGCTAGATCGTTCATATTTTTGGGGTGTTTCGTAGTTGTAGGTTGATGTGCTTCCCATCGTACCTACATCATTCCGAGTAAGGAATATTAAGTACTAGTTTATTTTAGAATTCTCGAATTCTACTCTCATGGTAATTAACCCCCAATTAAATACCAACATTATAAATTGCTAACTTGTAAATATTCACCAAATTCCCTTTTTGGACTTTGAAATCTAGAATTTCGCATAATTGCCCTTTATTCTCCAAATTTTTCAAAATTACCAATTTTCCCTAAACTTCCCAAAAATGACCAATTGGTTCCTAATTACCTTAAAATCACTATTTGTTCCCCCACTTCATTCAAATTGCCAATTGGTCCTAAATTTTCAGAAAATTGCACATAAGTTCCTTAATTTTTTAAAATACCCAATTTCACCCCATTCTTCCCCAAATCTCCCCATTTTTTGTCTCAAAATTTGATTTTATCAAATTGACCCCTCAATCCATGTTAATTACTCTCTATCATGGTGTTAATCAGTTTCCTCACCTCTCTATGCTCTGACCAGGCTTTGATTAATCATTTTTTGGTCTGAAACGAGCTCAAACGAAGCTTCGCTGGAAAATTGAAAGTAGGGAGAGAAAGCTTCAGAAGCTTACCGGTAGGGCTGCGACGGTCGAAGCTCTTGATTTGGGATGATGGCTCTTGTCTAGGTGGTCCTTCGAGGATCAAGATCGACTCCAATTCACGTCCTGAGCAGTGGAATTTGGTTAGTTAAATTGAGGTACTTTCTCTCTCTAGAACTAAGCTACTTCAATGAGTGGAAGTTGAATTGACTTATGTGGGCACTTTAGGGAGTCGAGAGTCAGTTGGATAGGCGTGGGGGAGGCTTTGTTTGGCTGTAGAAGGTCAAGGATGGTCGAACTTGGACTTGGTAGAATCGAGCTGCTTCGAGTCCTTCGAAGCAGCTTCATTGTTTGGGTCTGTCAGCACTTCCCTAGTGATCCTTGGCTTGAGTGGAGGGTGCAGATGGGTGGAGGACTCTCTATGGTTCCAACGAGTCCTCTGACAGCTTCAGTGGTTGAAATTTTGCCTAACGTCGTAGCTCTGGTCCGCACCTCATTGGAAGTTGGTACTCCTTCTCTTCTTCGCCTGATTTCTTGATTGGCATAATGAGGGGAAGGGTACTCTTTATATAGAGAGCTCGGCAACTGTCGGGGCTACCAGCTGGCATAGGACTCAGCCCCCGCCTCGCTCACCGACGATCAGACTGGAGCTTTTTCCCGAGTCATTGGAGACTTTCTCCCCCTTCTTATCCTCATCTCTCTATCATCCAAACGAACAAGATGACATTGTGCCGTGTGTGCGAGCTTCGCACATGTCGGCTTGTCACGTGGCATGCCATGATTGGCTGGCTTTGCTAATGTAACATCCTACTCAGTAGCCTAGTTAGCCTTTGACTCGTTGACCAGAAATGTGGCGGTCTTCCACTAGCCACTCATGCCCGCGTGGCCCCTGACCGTATCCATGTCGGCTACTGACCTTAACACATGGTGTCCTCTGATTGATCCTTTTAAATACGTTGAATTCGCTCTACATATTGTCACTGCCACATGTCAGCCTCTAATTGGTCGGGGCTATCCAACGTGGCCCTACCACGTGTTAACCTTTGATTAGACGATCGTTCCTAAGACATCTCAGTCGGATGCTGACGTGCCACATTTGCCACGTGTCAGCTTCCCATTGGTTGGTCCAGCTGACTAGGCTTTTTCAACATTGACCGTTGACCAGTACACATGTCACTCTCCTATTGGTCAGTCATTGCTGAGTAGATTTCCTCTCTTGATCATTGACCAGTTACACGTGTCGCGTTCTAATTGGTCAGCATTTCCTAGTGTTGAATGTGCCCTTACATGGTGTGTTTCGCCACGCATCGCACGTTGAGTGGTTGCGCCTACTAATTGGGTGCTGACCTGACAACGGTCTAGTGACCGGTTAGACTGTTGACCGATTCGATCCGACCAGGTTCATTGACCCAAAATAAAAAATCAGTCGGTTCTACCTGATTCGACTAGTTTTCTGAAATTTAAAATTTTCAAAATTCTTCTAAAATCATTCCCCATTTAATGATGGCCTCAATTGCCCAAATTAATGTTTTAATGCCACCTAGAAAAATAATTCTTTGAACCGGTTCCATAGGTTCATCTCGGTTCATATTCGGTTTGGGTTCGATCTATTTCTCACTCCCCATTCCATCCATGGTTACTTCTCTCGGCTTTTCGGTATTTATCGACCGCTTGGGTCCTCCTAATTTCTGATTTTGGTCGGCATTACTGATTCTGGTTTGTTTTTCCCTATTGGTTTTCCTTCCATTTTTTTCTAATTCCTTAATACAATTTTCTTGTAGTGTGGAGACAAGGTTTACACGTGGTGCTGGCAAAGAATTAATTTCCCCAAGTAATGGAGTCGATGGGTCAACGATGAGGTATCGGGTAAAATAGGATCAATCCTAGTTGCTAGTCAAGAGAGGAAGACGCGTGTGCGTGGCCATGCATGCGTGCAACCAACTTCTCAGCTAACTAGTCTAGCACTATAGTGAATAGATTTTCGGTGAATTGTTTGGTGAGTTCAACTGTTTTTTGCTCGATTCACCTCATTTTCGATCAATTCTTAATAAAATAAAAATATCTAAAAATTATATATTATATTTCCTATTGAATAGATTTAATAATCGGTACATTTAGATTTATTTTGAACCCTTAACATTCGGGGAGTTTTACAACTCTATCCAACTTAAATCTGGTTTAAACCGATTTTTTCTCAATTTTCTTGCCATTTATGATTGAGTTCCTCAATCATCCTAATAGTTTCTCCTTACCCTTATTCGTCCATCTTTATCTCCAATCGATATGTTTCCTCCTTACCGTTTAATTTACTATCTGGTTACCATTTAGTTCGGCACGATTTTGAAGTAAAGATTTCCCTTTTTCTCGAATAAGTTATTTCTATTTGTTTTGAATATATATTTATTCCAATAAAAATATATACTTTATTAATTATTATGAATTGATTAGTATCATCTTTATCCAAATATATGTAAATCTGAAATCCTGGGTGATAAAGGCTGATAAATTATAAAAATAATATGATATAAAAATTATAAAATAATTTTATATGTATAAATATTTTAAGTAAAATATAAGAGGAAGGTAATGAAATAGTTTGATTCTAGTAACTTTATTCATTCAATTATTACTCATCTTATTCCAACAAATTTTAGGTGAACACTAAACCTGGTGTAAAATTATAAATCGTTACATAATTTCGTGTAATTTAATATATAAATCTTAAAATATATGTATAAATATTTAATTGTATTTTTATAAATTATTGTATTCACAAAAAAAATTTATACATATTTTCTACCCACTATTTATAAAAAAATTTAAGTTTAAAAATAAAAATCTATATATAATTTTTATTATTTTAATATTACAATTGCACTCACGATCAATTATATTATTAGAGTGTATATAATGAATTGTTATACAACCTCAACCTTAAATCAGGTCAGAACTTTAACCCTAAATCCGGTCAGAAGATTTCACCTACAAAAAAAAATTAGAAAATTAGTTTGCCTGTGAAATTATTACAAATAATTTACTTATTTTTATCTAAATTAATAAATTTTATTTTTTATCGTATTTCATTTTTATATTTTTACTAATAAAATTTCCAAAGTAGTCAATTATTGCCCATCTTGTTTTAATACTATTTCTATACATATTTTGAGATTTTTAAGTTACACTTGGGCGAGGATTTCAAGACTAGCTACACCGCTACGACAATAATGTTTGATTTAGTGATTGATCCCACCTACACAAATATCAGCGTGGGGCCGCAACCGTTTCCGTCATTACGCAACACCAATATTATCAGATCTGCCAACTCACTAGATCTGATCTTGACCGTCTATTCCTTCCTCCCCTCCCACCTATTTAACTCCAATCTCCTCCTATACCTTGTTCTTCGCTCACCGCCCCGGTCTTCTATACTTCTACACTCGTCTCTTAGATTTAGATCTCGGAAGACCCTAACCTTCCGCCATGGCTCTATCCGTCGACAAAGCCGCTGGCGGCCGCGAGTACAAGGTCAAAGACATGTCCCAGGCTGACTTCGGTCGCCTCGAGATCGAGCTTGCCGAGGTCGAGATGCCTGGCCTCATGGCCTGCCGTGCCGAGTTCGGCCCTTCCCAGCCTTTCAAGGGAGCCAGGATCACTGGATCCCTCCATATGACTATCCAAACCGCCGTCCTCATCGAGACCCTCACCGCCCTTGGTGCTGAGGTGCGCTGGTGCTCCTGCAACATTTTTTCAACTCAGGATCACGCTGCCGCCGCTATAGCTCGCGATTCCGCCTCCGTATTCGCCTGGAAGGGTGAAACTCTCCAGGAGTACTGGTGGTGCACCGAGCGCGCTCTCGACTGGGGTCCTGGCGGTGGCCCCGACCTCATCGTGGACGACGGGGGTGATGCCACTCTGCTTATCCACGAGGGTGTTAAGGCTGAGGAGATATACGAGAAGACCGGCCAGGTACCTGATCCAGCATCCACCGACAATGCTGAGTTCCAGATCGTGCTCACTATTATCAAGGACGGCCTAAAGACCGACCCCAAGAGGTACCACAAGATGAAGGAGAGGCTGGTCGGCGTTTCTGAGGAGACCACCACTGGTGTAAAGCGTCTCTACCAGATGCAAGCCAATGGCACTCTCTTGTTCCCGGCCATCAATGTCAATGACTCTGTCACCAAGAGCAAGGTATCATTTTCTTCTTACTTTCAACTTGTTTAGTCCTCTTCGATTTAGCCTGTTTAGACCTGCAGCAGATCTGAGCTTCCCCGCTTTGGATCTGATAGTGTATCATATGATGTTGCTCGGACTTGTATTTTGGTCGCGTCTCCACTCTAGATCTGAAACTGACAACTGATGTGCGAATTTCATCATTTGAATGCTTAACTTTCGTATCTATCTTAATGCTATAGATTGCTCTGTGTTCATTGCTTTCACTTGAAAATGTCTCTGAGCTGATTGTGGTGAGTGAAATTAAAAAAATCTAGATCTAATTGGTTCTAGTCTGGATTAGCCTTACCCTATTTGGTTCCCTCTTATCACACTTGTACTTTTGCTTCTTGGTGCCATTTGAAGTTTTTTAATAGTTAAATACAATAATCTTTGAAATCATACTTACAATAATTTATATTTCAAAAGCTTTGTGCAATTAACAGTAGATCATGAGTGAGTAGTTGTTAGTGTACTCCCTAATTAATTATCTTTTTACCTTGATACAAGGTTATGTTGATTTTTTATGGTATTAAAATGTAGTGGTTTGTACTTTCATAAGTTTGATCCCTTAACTTTATTTTCAAATGACAGTTTGACAACTTGTATGGGTGCCGCCACTCCCTTCCTGACGGTCTCATGAGAGCCACTGATATTATGATCGCTGGTAAAGTTGGAGTGGTATGTGGGTATGGAGATGTCGGCAAGGGCTGCGCTGCTGCCCTCAAGCAGGCAGGTGCCCGTGTGATCGTGACAGAGATCGACCCTATCTGTGCCCTCCAGGCCCTCATGGAGGGTTTCCAAGTCCTCACCCTTGAAGATGTGGTCTCTGAGGCTGACATCTTTGTCACCACCACTGGCAACAAGGACATCATAATGGTTGACCACATGATGAAGATGAAGAACAATGCTATTGTCTGCAACATTGGTCACTTTGACAACGAGATTGACATGCTTGGACTCGAGACATTCCCTGGCGTGAAGAGGATCACCATCAAGCCCCAGACTGATAGGTGGGTTTTCCCAGACACCAAGTCCGGCATCATTGTGCTTGCTGAGGGGCGACTGATGAACTTGGGCTGTGCCACTGGCCACCCGAGCTTTGTGATGTCTTGCTCGTTCACAAACCAGGTGATTGCCCAACTTGAGCTGTGGAAGGAGAGGGCCTCCGGAAAGTATGAAAAGGAGGTTTACGTGCTGCCCAAGCACCTTGATGAGAAGGTGGCTGCTCTTCACCTTGGCAAGCTTGGGGCCAGGCTCACCAAGCTCAGCAAGGATCAGGCTGACTACATCAGTGTACCTGTGGAGGGTCCGTACAAGCCTGCCCACTACCGATACTGAGAGTAGTCCTTCATCAACTCTGGTGAAATGACATATTCAGCCTTTTAAATTGCCCGGCTTTATGTTTCCACTTATTCAAGTAGAGCATGGATTACTTGTTGCAGCATCTTTGTTTGTTTTTTTCCTTGTGTGTGCCATTTAGAGAAGGGGAGAGGTCATGAAATTAGGTAATGTAAACGAGCCACCTTTTCACTACGGCAAGAAATCTCTACTTGTTTTTTTTTTCTTTCTTTTATATCGTACATTAACATTCAAGTTGCTTTGTGAAGGATGCCGTCTCCTAATCAGTTTGCAAATAATCTATCGTCCATCCTTGCGTCAACCCCTTCTCGTTCAACCCTACAATTTAATAAAAAAAGTGTATACTACATTTCAATGGATCCAAAAACTACTCATACATATTTTATATAATCTAAGAATGCTTGGACTAATTCTGTTCACCCCTTTTACATTGTTTTGTAGTTTTATTGAGGGCAATATTTTTTAACATGCATTAATTTGATGAGTGGACTATAAAATTATCATCTGGAATATTCAAAAGAGGCAAATGTCTTGAGACTGAAGCTTGAAATATGCCAAAGAACATATCTGATATAGGTGTTTGTGCCCATGATCTCAAATCTCCAGATAAATATGAGAAAATTGACTATTACTTGAATGATAACTTCCACACTTCTCCGACATTTGAAGATAATGGTAGAAATGAGCCAACATTTAGAACCCTCTCAAAAGTGATGTGTGCTCTTAGCAATATACTTGTGTGTTTTATGATGTAATTAATTCAAGAATAAAATAGTAATTGTTTACAACACACATCTTTGGTTATTTTTTAAGATAAAAATTTTATTTCCACAAAACATCACAGCCTTGATCACAAACCAACTAGTACTAAACATTTGAACAGACAGACCACCATCCACTTGGCCTCCAAAATGCTTGAAAATGAATGGTAAACACAACTTTTTTGGGTCCATAAATCTAAAGGGTCGGCCTGAAGCACACGATTGGGAGCAAAATTTTAAAATAGTAACAAATAGAAAAAAAAAACTTTTCAAAATTGTTTCAACATGCCACATTATGATCAGAAAAGGCCTAAAGTGTTCCTATGGAATCAGAAAATGAACTAAGTACAACAACCTCTCGATATTTTTTAATTTGTTTCCACAAAACATAGCGTCCTCAATAATCAACCAACTAGTACCTTCTCACACCGGTTGCCAAATGGCGTCCACCAAGTAGGCCTTCAAAGTGCTTGAAATTGAAGGCAAACACAACTGTTATTTTTAATCAGGAAATTATTCTCCTTGGTCCATAAATCCAAGTCCACCTGCAAGCACATGTGTGGGAGGAAATAAATCAAAATAGTAATGAAGATAGAACTTTACAGAATAGTTTAAGTGCTTTCATATGCCACATTTGAAAAACCGAAGTCTTCCTATGGATTGAGAAACGTTAGTGAGCGTGAAGATGAAGATGGGTGTTTTAAATTGAGGCATGCAAATATGCCACGAAGTGGATGGACAAATGTAGCTGAAAAACCTAGAAAATAATCAAACTAATTTATTAAATATGTTAAAATATTATTATAAATTATTATAATAGTATTTTAATTAATTATGATATATAATATAATTTTATTAATTAATATTATATTATATATTTTCTTATTTTTTATTTTTATATTATTTTAAGTTTATAAATATGTGCCTATATTATTTAATTTATTAAAATATTTATTAATAAAATATTATTCCTATTATTTAGTTTTATTGATTATCATATTTATCATTCACTATTTTCTATTCTTAAAATTTCTACGTAGTATCAACCTCAGGATAATTATGATGCGAAAAAATTATGATGCAAAAAAAGTTATACATATTATCTAATTATTACAAATCAAGTAAAATTTAAAATTTTAAAGGGGGTGAAAAAACGATTAGACCAATGATATAAAAAATAGTTAATATGATTTAGGTTACGTTGATATAATAGAAAACGTATTTTTATTAGTGTATGAAATGTTGGTGAAATATATAAATGTTTATAATGTTTTTTTATTTTTGCTATACTAGAGTAATAGAAAACTACTTTTAATTTCTTCATATTTAGTTAACATTTGTTAGTTAATTTTTATTATTTTGTAAAATGAATATTTGATATGTATAGACTAGATTTCCAAAAATCCTTCTATGTACACTTGTATTAGAAGGTGAGTTTGAACCGGTAATTAAATTATAAAATATAAATTAAAAATTAAATTGGAAATAAAAATCTGAAATTAAAAATCAAATTAAATCGAAAATTGAGGATGAAAATGAGAATCAAGACGGTAACAAGGTTTCAATCGAGTTAGAAATCAATTTCTAATTGGGAATTGGGAAAAGGTGATTTTGGATTAAATTTTTTATGGGAACAAAGAGTGCAAAATTTTAATTTTGAAAATTTTGGAATTTAAAAAAATGGGAAAGAAAATGGCACCGAGTTGGGTTATCTGATCCGAACCCTATGCTAGTGACCTCCCCCTTCTCCCGACAAAAAATCTATGATGCGTTGCTCCTCAGAAATTTTGATCAAATTGACTTGATTTTTAGGCAAATTTCATGCTACAAATCCTATTGTAAACTTAAAACCTTCATATAAATCTAGCTACAAAATTAATTTACCTATCATTTCCACATATATTGAATTTTACTACAAATTCAGAAAATTTATTCATGAATACTCATATAAATCTAGCTACAAAATTAATTTACCTATCGTTTCTACATATATTGAATTTTACTACAAATTCAGAAAATTTATTCATGAATACTCTCTCCACACCGAGAGGGAAAATTAAAAAATTTTCCTCACCCGACAATTAAATGAAGTGATCTTAAGTTTTTGTGGCTAGAAAATGTTGCATGAATATTATTTTGGCTTACTCTTATTCGGGATAGAAAATTGATGCCGCATGGTCGCCCTTTCGAGGTTAGATTCAGACACCTCCTATCGACATTGGTGCTAAAAGAACCACACATCTCGTTTACTTCCTACATACCTTGACTTTCGGCAAGGGGACTTTCAACCGCCACATGTCGATTTCCTTTGATGGGTCAATTATGGAATTTTCGACAATGACAAATGCCAAAATTTGCCACAACCTCTTATCTAGCTGCTACCACATAATGAATCATAGTGTCTTAGCTTCAAAATGATTACTCTTTAGCAATCAATGGTGTCCTATTAGATGAATATTTCCAACAAACTCTTTAGTAGCTCTGTTTTGAACAATTTTGGTAAATGATCAAATTCGGCTGGGTAAAACCTCATTCCACCTACAAGTCATTAGTAGTATAATAAAAATATTTGAGTGAGATTAGTGAAAATGTAATTTTGTTTGGTTGATTTTTAAAGTTTAGGAACTAAAGTACAAATTTTGAAAAATTTGGAGTCTTATTTGAAAAAATAAAAAAATGTGTAAATAATCCACAATGGTAACTTAAGGGTCTAGAAGTGATTTTAGGTCAAATGAGAATGATTAAAGTTGTTTTCAAAAGTTTGAAGGTAAAATCCCATTTTTTTGTCAAATTAAGGGAAAAAATAATTTTGCTCAAATAAGTACAAAATAGCAATTAATTTTTAATTTATGGTAAAATAGTTTATTTTGAGTTAGGGATGTAAAAATGTAAAATTTTAAAGTAAATGGAGGAAAAAATGAAAATTTTACAAGTAAGGATATTTTGCCCATTTTATGAAATAAAGTGTAAGTTGATGAATTTTGGGATGTAAAAGTAAATTTTAGGAATTTAGATAGGGAAATTTGCAGACCAAATGAGAAATTTGAGAAGTTTAGTATAAAAAATGAGAGTTTTGATGAGTAAGGGCAAAATATTAATTTTACTCTATTTGATAACTAAAATGTAAATTTTAGAATATTTAAGTATCAATTGAGAAAATTTAAGAATTTAAATATTTTGATTAATATGATCAAATATAGATATAATATTCAATAGGTGGAACGAAGACATATAAGAGATTTAGTTAAAAGAGACTTGAGTGGAGCAAAACCATGGAAAAATTATAATTTTTGGAAAGTTACGATACAATAATAAAATTACTATTTATAAAAAAATTTGATATATTATATATATTATTTGGTTATTGTAGTACAACTGCTACATGAAACACATTTGAAGATAGGTGGGTTTATAGATGATAATTTATATTGTACCAATTGTGATTTTTTACAACTTTTATTGGACTATTAAAATGCCTTACTTAAATGAGTAATAAGATATGATTAATCTACTAGTGGTCCTCTCCACCTCGTCAATCCCCTCAATTTCACTATGGTGGGTACCTTCACCACATTTAAACTAGAGGGATTAAATCATCAAATATGAAAAATCGTTTCTATATTTTGTAGCAAAATTTTGAAAATTTTTTTTGTAGTATAAATCACGAGCACACAAACTAACTTTATAAATATCACGAAAAAATATCAATTGATAATAACATAATTCAACCTTCATATGCAAGATAATAGGACAACCTCAAATGACACTTGACCTAGAGATGCTCTTCTACACGTGTCCCGAGCCTACTCGATTATTACTTACAATCATTTTAGGGGAGGGTGAGCTCATAACTCGATGAATGTGATATTGACGCCGGACCACTACATAACTTACAATCTCAAACATGCGACTTAAACCTCATAGCACAATTATTATTGTGGGTGTTTAATTCTTTTGCATCATCCTAGTTTATCTCGCCCCTTAATACTCCTTTCTCGAGCCTATCGTAACTGTACTCCACTCTATGGTCGGGTCACTCTCAGTTTCCCCAACAATTACCGCATAACACATATTATATCATCAACATATAAATATACACCGAGAACTCATGTCCCACACAAACATAGGTTACTCATGGCATGCACACATGGACTATTCATTTGCCCTTATTCGCATATGGAGGGTATTTATGATAGTGTGAGAGTCACGTGTACTCTTCCACAATGGATGCCCCTCGGACTTGTCTCTCATTGGAATGTTTTTGCATATGGGGTCATGGCCAACATACTGACAGCCTTGCACATGCCCCTTACACATGTGATTCAATACTATCTCCTTCTAATCGTAGTTGTGTAACTAGAACAGTACCCATACATCAATCGGGTGTCTTGGAAAATCTAGAAAAAACAGTTAAATCTTCCCTTATCCACTCTTTCTAATTTTTCTTGACATGGACATTAACTTAATAGATATCATGTCAATGCCCACACTTTATACCAATATCTTAATATCATAAAAAAACATAATAATCATATTTATAAGCCATTCTTGAGCCTATCTTAATATTTAACAAGTGTCCTTATTCTTACCATATTTACACAATGCATACATCAAAGTTCACACAACAAATAATTAGAGGGAGTTTGGCATTTCACTCTCTATATTTCATACAAGATGGGCACAAGGCCACAATACAAGGTTTTATCATACCCAAAAAAATTTGTTATCAAGGTGTTACGACCCTTCCTCACTTCTTAGCCTTTAAAAAAGTATTTTCTTTAATGGACGTGCAATTAGTCATTTTACACTTCTTATATGAGTTCCAAAATTAAGCTTATCATTCATTTCAAGGTAAATACTCAAACACACAAAGTGCTCTATCGGTTCAATAAGACTTGCTATCAATATTACCACTCACCGTGAATCCCAGAACTTGTTTGTTCCGATAAAGTTTCCTTACTCCCACTCCTGGAGTCCGACTTTAATGATCTCTTGTTTATTCTACAATGTTTATAGAAAGATAAAAAAATTAGTTCAAGCACTTTAGTACAATTAAACTGGTATTTCATAATTCTACTAATAATTTACGGTTTCGTCCCTCAAACCCAATTTACTCAACCTAATAGTCGAGAAACCGTTCATTCACTAACCCACTTTAAGGTTGGTCCATATGGTTTAAGGTCAAGACCCTTAACATTCCATTATTTACCACCTAGTGGCATTACTTTTTCTAAATTTACAATTTGATCACCAAGTTAGGTAAAATTACCCTTTTGCCCTTTATACTTTAAAATATTTTCTTTTTGCACCTTAGATCTTTCTAATCCTTTCATTTGGGTCCCCAAATTTCCTTTATCTCCATTCGGGTCCACAATGTGCCTTAGAATACTTTTAAGTCTTATTTCTCATTATTTTTAAAATTATACCTAATTTGAGAATAAAAAATACCATTTTACTCCTATTATTTATAACTTATATTTCCTAAATTATTTTATTTTTTCAATTTTCCATTTAGGTCTCTCTACTTTCTTTAAGCTCATTTAGGTACTTGTACTACCCAAAAATCATATTTGGACATACAAATGCCTTCATTTACACTTTAATTCTTAATTTTTTATTATATTTAGGTTGTTAGGCTTTTCAAATATATATGATATGGTTTAATTACGTGGATGATACATCTAATATTAGAGTTGATATTAAGGTATAGTTAATATTGAAAGTGGGGATATAAGTGAAACATCTAATATTATAGTTGATATTAAGGTATAGTTAATATTGAAAGTGGGGATATAAGTGAAGAATTATTGAAAGGGCATATGGCAATGGTTCATTCATACTTATGATCTAGAGTTTATGGTAGGATGTAATTTATGAGTGTGGTTTATATTTAATATACTATTTAATGAGAAGTTGCTCGTGCATAAGATCTCATTAAACATGATAACAAAATAGAAGTTGTTATAATATATTGATTATTATCAAATATAGAATAGTAACGATTATCTAAGAATGTGTTTTATTAGTATATTATAAAACTCTAGCAACCGAGTTCTAGTACGTGAGAACTCAATTGATGATTTGTGTCTATTAATATTTAAATTGTAAAATGAGAAATAAGTTTCTCAAATTAGGATAATAAGATAAAAATACCAAACTAAGAACCTAAAAAAATATAAGTCGTAAACTTACTAAATAAAAAAAGAAAAATTGATTAAATATTAGGTTTGTAAGTAATATTATAAATTTATCAAATAAAAAAATTGATTAAAGATTAGGTTTGTAAAGTAATATGACAAGTTAATATCATGATACGATAAGTGAGCTCACACATTTTAAAAATATTTTGTAAGTATTTATTAAATTTTCTCAAATAATAATAATATATAAAAACTTAAAATATCTATCTAAATATGTGCATAAATATTTTTATATTTATTTATCAATTATTTGATTCACCAAAAATATTTATTTGATTTGGATACATTATTTATTTTATAAAAAAATTAAAATTTTGTTGAAATTTATAAGGTTTTTATTTAAATATTTTGTATATTATATTATATAATTAATTAGCTTACTTTTCAACAAAATAAAGTTGTCTTCTATTATTAAAATCTTCCCATACGTATTTTGAAAATTTTACTTCTATTATTAAAATCTTCCCATACTTCTGTGAAGTGAACATGACATTAACATTAAAACCAAAAAAGAAAACATATTTTCAAATCAAAGAATCGCTCAGATGGTGCTTTTTCATTATTTACGAATTAAATTTAATATAAAATTATAATAGTAATTTATTAGATAAAGTGAAGAAAAATTAAATTTTCAAATAAATATTAAAAAATTTATATATTATAATAATTTAAATTTTTTTTATTTTTAGTAAAAAATAATATATTAAAAAATATAAGATAGACTCAAGCATCGGGTTCGGATCTAACTTATGGACCCGAGGCTCGGGTCCAGTCGAGTCTCGAGTCTGGGCCTGACCAAGTAGACTCGAGCTCGGGTTCACTCGGGCACGGGTCTACTGGGTCTAAGCTCGGGTTGGGCGCGGGTTTGCTGAGCCCAAGCTCGGGTCGGTGTGTGGGTCCGCTCAACCCACCCCGACCCGAGTTATTGACATTCCTAGACCCTAGTCAAGAAGAGCATATATTCAGTGTAGGCATGTCAATAGTATCCGAGATACGAGCCTCGGGTCTGCTCAGGTTTGATTCCATAGATTGGACCCGAGACTCACGCCTCGAGTCTCGCTGATTTTATTTTTGCGAGCTCAGCTCTAGAAAAGTGGACCGAATGTGGGCTACATATCATTTTAAATTTTTTCATTTTTTAATACAACCACATCGTTTTATTAAATGTAGTAAAAGATATTAAAATTTTTTTAATAAAAAGTGATTTAAAAATTACTATATTTTTGTTTATGAGGTCATTATATTATATTATTTTTTTCTTAAATTTTAATTAATTTTTTTCTTTTCTTATACCTAATAAATTTATAAATATATTCTTTTTATATTATATATTTTTTCTTTTTTTTACTCTAATAAATTTATAAATATATTATATTATATTATTTTTTCCTTTCTTATAATCTAATAAATTTATAAATATATTTTCGATATTATATATTAATTTTTTTCTTTCTTATAATCTAATATATTATTTTTTTCTTTATTATACTATAATAAACTTATAAATACTTATAAAATTTATATTATATTAAATTAATATTATACTATAATAATTTATGGTTTATTATTATTTATAAGTTAAAATTAATAAATAATTATACCAGTAAATTAAGATAATAAATATTTAAAAATTAAATTATCAAATAAATATTAGAAAATTTATATATTATAATAATTTTAATTTTTTTTATATTTGATAAAAATATATATATATATATATATATATAATAAGATAGACTCGAGGATAATAGATTCAAAATCGGTTCGGGTCTGAACCCACCAAATGTAACTGAGGCTCGGGTCCACTCCAGTGCGGGTCTGCTGGGCTCGGGTCGTGCACAGATCCGCTAAAATTCACCCGACCCGAGCTATTGAAATCCCTAATTCAATCTATTTGTACAAATACGGTAAAAAAGTGATATTTTTTAAAAATTATAAAAAATCTAAAAATTATTTAAATCACTCTATGCGATAATTAGTTATAGCACTTGAATTTATATAATCGGATAAATAAAAAAAATATATTACTTATTATTCATCGATAAAATATGAATTAATATTCTTAATTTTACTTGTTATTAAATATAAATTACTAAACTTTATAGTCATCAACTTTAGGGTTATTGCAGCTTTCTCCATCCTGGTATTATCGGATTTTAGTCTGTGGCTCCTCTCCACCGCGCCTTGCTGCACATCTCGCCCTCCACACATCTTGCGCTGCCTGCCATCAGCTCGGTATCGCTGTTGCTGTTCTTGGCTTTCCCTGCTGGCCGGCCTGCTCATTGATCTTCGCTCTTGCTTGTTTACCTGCTCGCTGCAGCCGCTTCATCCGACCTCCCCTGTTGGTGTATTCGAGCTTTATTAGGAGTTGGTATAATGCATTTCATTAGCCTCTCTAGCTGTTCTGTTTTTATTGAGCAAAAAAAACTGTTCTGTTTTTGTGCTGCTCGTTCGTGTTCATTTTCTGCTTCTCGTTCTATGCTCATTTTCTGTTTTGAGGCTGCTCGTTCAATAGTGCACAATTTATGATCATTCACCGATATCCATATGCACATTTATAGCTGATTTTGCTATTCATGCCGTTCATTTTGATGCGCATTCTGCCTCTAGTTTGCTGTTGCCTCGCCTCTCTTGAATGCTTGGTTCCATCCATTGCAATGATTCTGCGTATAATCTAAGTTTTTCATCTGATTTTTTCTATTGTTCTGCTCTTGTTTAGCAGCCGATTTATGTTCATGCATTTCTCCTTCATCATTTTGCTTCTTTGTTTCACTTAGCTACTGTTCCACATAGTGTTTGGGGTCCGGTTATTAGTCAAAATAGTGAATTAATATGTACTTGGCCTCCATTTATTGCTGTTTAGAATAATAGTTCCAATATTTGAATAATGTCGAGCTTGAAGCTGATTCAAAGAAAAAGTCTGGTTCCATATGTGCCTATTATTCTGCTTGATTTAAGGAGTGCATTTTTATCCTTTTGTAACCTAAAATGCTCTTTTGAATTGAGTTGGTCCAAAGATGTCTTGAGGATTGATTGACTTCAGTTAAAAACAGATTCTTGGAAAAAAGGTTGATCTGTTTGTGCCTAAATGTATCTTCTCTAGTATGCATAGACATCATCAGAAGCAGACTAAGTTGGATGAGAAGGCAGAGTGAGCAACAGCTGGGATGGGTATTCAATTGTTATCAAGATCAGTCCTATCAGTGGTAGGTGTACTGAAAAACTCGAGGATCCAAGTAGCACCTTCTCTATGTCCATATTCTCTTAAGGCAACATGGGGAGGAAATCATATAGAGAAGACATGGAGCTTTTTGTGGAAAATGAGAAACAACCATTTGGGCATTACCAGTGCTTCTGGTCCCAACGAACAGACTGCTACCAGCATCAGTAGCTACCTGGATTTGACTGATGAAGAGCTGATGAGGCAGTGCGAGATGGGCACATTCAAGACATCAGGGCCTGGGGGTCAACACCGCAACAAACGAGAATCCGCTGTCCGCCTTAAGCACCTTCCTACTGGTATCGTTGCTCAGGCTTCCGAGGATCGCTCTCAGCACAAGAACCGTGCCTCTGCCCTTTCCCGCCTAAGAACACTCTTGGCTTTGAAAGGTTTGACCACAGTTCTTTGACCCATACCCTTCTCTTCTTGTCCTTTTGTTTTTCAATTCATTTTGGGCTACTTATCTTCGAGAGTATATTGAATGATAAAGAAGACTCCCTAATAAGATTAATTGTTTATGAACCCTAGTTCCCTGCTTTAATAAATGTCTAGCTTGGGTTATTTTTGTTCTTTGAACTACTCAATAGTCAGTTAAATATTGGTTTACGGTAGATAACTCATACAATGAGGAGAGAATTAGTGTGGAATATGTAAAAAAATCCATTTTGTAGTTTAGATTTCCTTTCACTGAGATGATTGAATTGTTCAATTATTTGCTACCCCGAGCTCTCTAAAAATGAATCTACACATTCCATTTTCATGTGCCTTCTCTCTTATTTATATGTTTTATTTTGATGGATTATTAAAAGTGTGACTTTTTTATGGAAATTGTAAATATAATAGATTTAGAAAAAAAATCATAGTTGACTATTTTGATCAAATTTGAAAGCTTGTGAGAGAATTGATAAAACAAGTAAAGTTTGTACATTTTCAAATTATTTGTCCTACCTTTTTTTAAGCAAACAGGTAAGACTTTTCACAAAACATGCTAAATTTTTTTTCTAACAAAGCTGGCTTTTAAATTACATTATAAATTTTATAAGACGGTAACTTGAGTATTTACTTAAAACCATTTTGCTAGTAAGATATCACCAATGTGAGATGATTGTCATGATTTATTTTTCTCTTTTACTTTCTCAAATAATTTTCTTTCATGCATTTAACTTGTCTTCAATGTCAGTATTTTGGTTTTCTCATGTTTTATTCATTCATTTACATTTATGCACAAGCAGTATGAGAATATTTCACAACTGCTGGTTGATAACTCTGTTAATGTATTTAGCCAGTCAGGAACATTGTGGAACTTGATGCATATTCACCACCTCCAGAACTTCTCCAAATACTTCCTGCCAAGTCCACCTTAAGAGGACCAGAGTTTGGTCACCAAATTGGACCCAACAACCCAAAATTTAATGTGGTATGCTTAATTCTTTTGTTTATTTGAATGAATGCTCTAAATCTCCTCTATGTATAACTGAGGACCTTTCCTTCTACTTATTCTAACAGATAGACGAGTTTAATATTCTATCCTTATAGTGGCTTGTACAAGGGGTTACATATTACATTATCGTTAAGACTCCCAGTTTGTGATAGATAAGATGGTGGATGTATCTCTACTGTGTATTGATTGCTCAGATACAAAGTTAATTGATATTATCTAGTTATGAATCTGCAATTACCAGGTCATATCAATGGAAAAATTGCTTTTGTCAGATTTCAGGATGATGATAGTTGTTATAATGACTGATATCAGATAGAAATAAATGTAAAAAACAAATGTTTATGGACTTTGCTTCTCAAATTGACTAACCACCATTTCACAGACAAACTTTGAGTTTTGATGGTTATGTGGTTTTCATTTTCTCAATTCATGCAAGATCAATATTTTTTTATTGATTTTTTCTTTGATATTCTTCTCTAGTTGACATCTATGGTGAAATAGTCAAGAGCTGCACCACAAAATACATTTGTAAACCATGATTCCACAATTATTTTAAGATGAATTATTTATCAATCTTATCCTGATGACTTCTGAATATAAATCTATGAAAATGTGTGGTTGCTTCATCTAAGATAATGCTTATTAATTCTGGAGCCCATTACTCTAATGTTTTTGCCAGGAAATTACCTACCCAAGCAAATAAAACATGTAAACTTGTGGAACTTTTATCTGTGGGATGGGAATTCTGACAGATGGAATGTTACAGGGAATGCAAGCCTTGTTAGATCTAATATACGCAGTTGAAGGTTCTGTTTCTGATGCAGCAAAGATGCTTGGGTATGAACTCTCTCTCCCCCCCTGCAGGAATTGGTCATTGTTATGTTTTTTTCTTGTTGTTGGGGAATTATTAGGAAAATTACACTGTTGGTATAAAATATTTTAATAAAGTTATGATTTGATACAATATCTTGAAAATATTATTTTATGATACAAAAACATTTGGCAAATGTTTCATTTTTACTACAAACCATTCATTTCTTCTAAAAGCATCAACTTTTGATGATGTATCATGACTAAATGTCAATTTAATTAATTAAAATTGCTTACACAACATAAACTTTTATTTAAAATAATAAAGAAAAAGGGAGAAGGATTGGATGGAAGGGGGTGGCTTATTCACCGCCCTCCCCTCTAGCGACCATCCTCACCATTGGCTGGGAGCTCACCAGCAACTTCGTGGAGGGAGGGGGCTGGTGACTGGTTCTACCCAACCTTTCTCTCCTTCCCCTTTTTTATTTTGTATTTATTTAATGTTGTTTTAGCATTTTAAATTAATTAAAAGGACTCGTGGACATGACACTCCATCAAAAGTTGATGATGTTAGAAAAAAATAGTTGGTTTGTGGTCAAATGAAAAATTTTAAAAATATTTTGTTCATGAAATAACTTTTTAAACTTTTTGTACCAATAATTTAATTTTCCTGGGAAATTTCACATTCATATTTTTCTTTGCTTAACACAAGGTGTGTAAATCCCCAAAGACCAGCAATTACTCTTTTAATGGGTTAGGTGAAGAAGGTCTAGCTATTTCTTAAGGGGCCCATGGAGGGACATCATTCAATTACTACGTCAAACCCCCTGGTTCTGTCTTGGTTGGAGTATCATCTGATTAGCTATTCCTCCTTTTGGTGCATTAATTCTCTCGAAAAATTAACCTTTACCTCTGCTAGGCATGAAGAGTTTAATTTGCTGAAGATCTACATTTTGGAATTACCTACTAGTAATAGCCTAGGAGCCTATGTATCTGTTGCTAATTGCTATTCTTAAATATTGTAGCTTAAGCACAGGGGCATTGTCTCGACTAATCCTATCAGATGATTCCCTTCGAATGGCAGTGAATGAACTGAGAATTTCAAAGGTAGGTATTTCATCATTTATACACATTTATGGGAAATCTATCTAGTATTGGTGGTGGAGGCCACTTTTAACTTTCGGTGACTGTTTCTTAATCCGCATTGTCACCCATTGCAGGGATTTAAGCTGCTTAAGTAGGATCTTTGGGCAATCTCTCATGGGCTGAGCCCTTTTAGACTCCTGCATTTCTGTAAGTAGGCCACAGCTGAACTTGTATTGGTTATGTCTGCTCAAATCCTTTTGTTACTTTTTCTTAGCTGAATCTTTTTACAATATTGTGCTCCTGCCTGCCTCGGATCATTTTGAAATGATGCAATGCATTGTTTTGCTGCACACACCTCAGAATCAATTGAACCAAGTTTACTTAGTTGACTGGTCATTAACTAGTGCCTTGGAAGTTACATGGAAAATATAGTTTAAGGAGCTTCAAAGCTATTTAGACCCATTTAATGGACTTGTGGCTGGACGTCACTGTATGTAATATGGACAGGACAATTGAGAATACAAAAATATATGCTTTATTGAGAAGTTTGCAAGGATTATGAAATGTGGATATTTAATTTCTCGAATTTGCTATATGAATTAGTTTGAGCCTTACATGTTTTTCTAGATAGTTCAACCAAAGGAAATAGTGCATGTATTTGGACGCTCAGATCTAGAGTAAAATTACTGTTTCCACAAAACATCTCAGCCATCAACTAGCAATCACCTGCTTTGAATTCTAGTAGCGGCATGTGAATGGGACCAGAGATCCAAGTCCTTATTCGACCCGAGCTGATCCTCGGGTCTACTCGGGTCCACCCTTGGGCTCAGGTCCCGTTGACTGGACTCGACAGATCTAGAAAGGTGGACCTAAGGCTCCCGTCCAAATGGACTCGAAGGGTGGGCCATAAAATATTTTTTTTTCAATTTTTAAATTAAACCCTCCCTCTTTTATTTGTGAAAGGATACAAGTCCACGTTTTTTCTTCACTAATGCAGCCCTCTCTCCCGGAAGAAGTTCCAATCGCCCTGTAGTCTCTTTAGTTCGATCTCGAGAAGAAGATGATCATCCCCTTCAGGGCTTTTTCCATCTCGACGGTCACCTTCAGCTCTAAAAGTTGATCTTCGTCACCTTTAGTCGTGTGAAATTGATCTCTATCACCTTTAGTCTTGCAAAATTTCTTGTAAAATTGATCTCTATCAAATCAGAATTGAATAAGTCACCATCTTCGTATTTGTTAATTGTTGGCACTGTTTGTGAGAAGATAGTGTTCTTACCATCATTGCAAAGAAATTATTACTTTATGATGAACTTTTCGATAGTTGGTACGTCCATAATTAAGCTATTAACGAGGGACTTTGATCATTTTATCGCTGCAAAATCTCATGTATATGGAGCGGTGAATAATTTTGATGGACCTTCGACTTTGGAAGCAGCGAATGGGGTTGCCTCCGACTTTGGAAGCAGCGAATGGGGCTGAGTCTGCGACGATGAGTTATTGGAGGTATTGCGATGAGTTATTGGAGGTATTGGGTTTAAGAAGCAGGAAGGGAAGAAATGGGTGGGGAGGAAGGGAATAAATGGGTGGGGTTTTGACTATAGTCGATCGGCCAGAGGGAGAAATGAAGACTGTTTTTGCCGTTGATGTGCCTTATCAACAAGTAGAAGAAGATCACCGTGATTCAGCCTCATTAGGCATCTTGAATCTCCGGTTTCTAAGTATCCAGCTAAACTCCCACCCTCCCTCTCTTTGTTTTAGTTATGCCTTTGTCTAAACTAATTTTGTTGAGTAGTATAGGCCCAATTTTATATGTTTTCACCCCAACCCGGGAAATTAACAAGTCTAGCTACTGGACGATATGGTGGAGATAAGGGCAGTTCGTCGTTTCAGTAAGTCGGGAAGCTCGGAGTAGCTTCTTGCGTATGAGATCGGGGTGGGGTTGAGATGAGGTCTTTGTCCTCATACGAACACGGAGTGACATTCGGGTTTGAGAGTTGGATGTCGAGAACATCCACTTAGACCCAAGGTAGAAGTGAACACATTTCTATCTTGGTGGTCGGTAAATACGTTCTGAGCTATAAGTGGGTGTAGTGAACGGGCTGCACTTGTTAATATGTGTTACCCTTTTTGATAAAAAGCGTGTTGGTGGCTAAACACACCTAATATGAAAATGAAAAAATGGTTTTGAAAACCAAAATTTAATGAAAGATACATTTAAAAAATGATAATCTTGGCACACTTTGAACAAAACTATTTCTTGAAAACTCACTCTCAACACCTGCTCACTGGGTTATAGAAATCACCCACTCGCTTTTTACCCTTTTCAAGTAACTGAGGAAAAATCCTTCCTAAATACCCTACTAATTTGGAATAAGATAAATATGCCTATTTTAAAATACTCAATTTTGTATAATGCTATTCTAGGAAATACAAGTAGAAGGACTTCTTACTCCTCGCGATTTAAAAAGGGGAAACCCTTGATAGATTATGAGAGTGACTGGTTGTTCATGGGGATCCGACCAAACCGGGTCGGGGTGTGACACCTGTCCTCCATAATGTTGGACACCTTCTTATGTAGTGTCCCCATTGTCTACATCTATAACAAGTTATTTCCTTGTGTGTACCTTTATGGTTAGTCCTATACTTTGAGTATTGTGGGGCCTTTCTAAGTGATTGCTGGTGGTTTAGTGCATCGCCGTCCTTGAGCTCGAACACCTTTAAGATTTTCTTATCAAGTCTTCTTTGATCAAGGGTTACTCTAAGAGTCCTCCTATACTCCTTAATTCCCTAGTTCATTTCCTCCTTTGGGATGAGATTCTCCCTAGTTTCTGGGGTGGCTAGGGTAGCGTGGGTCTGTTTGGCTACTTTTCTTGGGGTTATCTTCCTACAAGTTAGGTAGTTTTTATTTAATTCTTATGTTATATAGTATCGATAATGTATTCCAGGAAACATGCTCTAATACCACTC
Organism: Trapa bicornis; assembly: GCA_030064425.1. Lineage (NCBI taxonomy): Eukaryota > Viridiplantae > Streptophyta > Magnoliopsida > Myrtales > Lythraceae > Trapa > Trapa bicornis. The sequence goes on along the minus strand of CM057761.1, from coordinate 5,982,059 downwards.
AAGTTGTCACGTCCTGACCCGGTTTGGTTAGATCCCCGTGAGCAACTCGTCACTCCCTTTGGTTTATGAAGGGTTTTTCACCCTCTTCTAAACCACGAGGAATAAGACGTCATTTTTCCTATTTTTCTGAAATAACATTATACAAAACTGAATATATTAAAATAAACATACCTATTCTTAAGGTACGACTACGGGAGGCTTTTTAAGGTTGGTTTTTCTCAGTTACTTGAAAAGGGGTAAAATGAGAGGGGGTGAGTTTTACAACTCAGTGAGCGGGTGCTGGGAGTGAGTTTTCAAAACTTTGGTTTATAAAAATCATATCAAGGTTATCATTTTTCTTTTTAAACAGATTTTCCTCTAATTCATGTTTCCAAAACCTTTTACATTTCCACCTTAGGTGTGTTTAGCTTTCTTATCCCACCCCTTGCCTCAGGAGGCGTTTAGCAAATAAATACATGCCCTTTATTAAGAAGGGTACACACATTTGTAGGTGTAGCACGTCCACTACACCCACTTGTGGATCAAAGCGTCTTTACCGTCCACCAAGATAGAAGCCCATCCACTTCTACCCTGAGTTTGAGTGAACGTCCCACACGTCCCACACGTCCGACCCTCAGACCCGAATGCCACTTTGTGTTCATATAAGGACGAAGAACTCATCCTGTCCCCACCCTGATCTCATGCACAAGAAGCTCCCAGAGCTCCATGACTGACTAGCAGGACAATCTGTCATTATTGCCCCCTTTGTCGTCCAATAGCACTTGGGACCTATCACTACCCCGTTGGGCATCTTGATGGTCCTGTACCACAAGTGCATGCACAAACAAGAGTTTTCACGTAATAACCATCATCTTTGGTGCCAACGGTCCAACAACCTCGATGTTCAACCCGACCTGCAGCTGTTTTTCTAGGTCGGTCCGTCGACCTAGCCCTAACGCACTGTTGCTAGTCCATCGAGCACTATCGGTCCTGACTTGGTACCGTGGCCTACACATAATCAATTTCATTAGAAATTTTCATGGCCCTTCATAATCAATTTTGTTTACGAGCTTCTGCTCGTGCCCGACTAGCCTTGGGTCCACTGCACATATTTTCCAAAATTGGACATTTAGCCATAAGAGTTCAAACTCGAGGCCCTTGACCTATCTGAGTTGTTCTATCTCCCGTCAAGAAGGTCTCCCAAATATTTTAAGCATTGACATACAGTCAGTGGAGAACACTTATGAAAAATTCACTTTTTAACTCATCACACCAACCAAGTGTGATGATAACTCTGCTTACAACCGGTAGACGGGTTTCTCCTTTACTTAAGGAAACTCATCATACCAATCTGATATGATATTTATTCCTACTCACAACCAGTAAGTAGGTTTTATTCGTTAAAAATCGTGCTCATCATCCCAACGGGGTATAACAATAGATAAACCCACTCACCCGATGACCATGACACGTTTGTCCCTAGTTAGCTTCCAAATCCACGCTAGCTTTTCCTTGTTGGCATTCCGGTCTCTCGTGTTCCTACACGATTTGGTTATCCTTATAAATTCAAGTTTGGCATGACAATCATCGTTTTCTCACGTATTAGCGACTAGACTCAAAATTGTTGGTTTATTGCACTTAGGCCCCTAAAGTTCATTTTTTCTTAACTTTAGGTCCATAATGCTAACTTTTTCCCAAATTGAGTCCCAAAGTTTCCAATATCCTCCTTGGATCCTCAATTTACTTAAAATTGTGTAAGGGGGCTCAAGTTTTCCAAATTTCCAATTTGGTCTCCAATTTTTCAAAAATTACAATTTTGCCATTACTTTCCAAAAATAGCAATTTGACCCCAAATCTTTTAAAAATTGACCAATTGCACCCCCCCCCCCCCCAAATCTTTCTCATTGTTAATTGACCTTCAATTTTGAGAAATTGTGTGGAGGTCCCTCAATTTTTTGAAATCCCCAATTTTTCCCATAACTTTTCCCCTAATTCTACTCTTTATACTGACCGAATTTGATTTTTTCAAATTTGCCATTCAATCGAGGTTAATTGCTCCAATTGATGGTATGGATCAGTTCCTACACTTCCATATGAATCAATTGAGCTTTGCCGAAAAACTGTTCATAGAGAGAGAATGTTTCGAAAGCTTACCGTTGGAAGTGCTACGGTTTGAGCTCTCGATCTGGGGAGGTAGCTCTTGTCATGAGGTTCCTTTTAGGATCAAGAATTGCTACAATTGAAGTCCAACTGAGGGTGAATTTTATTAGTGAAATTTGGCACTTTCTCTTTCTAACACTAATCTGCAATGATGGAGGAAGGCTGAATTGGCTTACCTTTCAGCTTTGTTGAGGCTGTGTTAGGGTCGTGGGGGCATTGGGGAGGCTTAGTTTGATTGAAGGAGGTCTGAATTTGGCCGAATTCAGCTCAGCCAAAATAGGGCAGCTTCAGTCTGTCGGAGCTGCTTTACTGTTTGATTCCGCTAGTGCTTCTCTAACGGTTCTCAGGTCGAAAGGATGTTGCAGTTAGGTAGCTAACTTCCCCCGGAGTTGGTAGGACCCGACCTTGCCTTCTGAGGCTAAGAAAAGTGTCCAAGTCGGAGCTTTGACTCAAGCTTCACCGAAAAATGGAGCACTTGAGAGAGAATGGCGATTTGATGTTTCTGGAGGATGAATGGAGATCAGCTCTTTATATAGGGAGCTTGAGACCCTTTACCCGTCCACTTTCCATTTTGGTTGAGCTTATCCTCACCAAAAAATGTCGTGATCGGAGTGAATATTCCTTCATCGGAGAAGGAAAGTTTCTGAATCAATGAACAGTGTTATCATCCTGAGGAAGAAGACGATACTGTTCTGAACTGGATCGGATCGGTCCGACTAGGTTTAATGGTGAAAATCGGTCGGTTTAGGCCCGATTTGACCAATTTTCTCAAAATTTAAAATTTCTAAATTAATCTAAATTAATTTTATATCTAATGGTGGCTTAAATTTCCCAATTTAAATATTTTAAGCCACTAAGAAAAATCAATTTAGAAACCGGTTCATGAATGGTTCATATCGGTTCAGGTCTAGTTCACCCTTAACCGATTTGATTTTCTCTTCCCATTTGTTCCAAAATTCTGTTCTATGATTTTTATGACTATTTGAGTCACTTGGGATTAGTCAATTTCTCATTTTACTTTTTCTTTACCGATTTGGGTTTGTTAACTGGCTCGATTTTCTCTTTTGAATCAACCGGTTCTTTTTCCGATTTTCTTATCTTTAAAGGAACGAGGTTTACACAATAGGTTCAATGACCTGGCTTCAGCTTAGCAACTATTTGGTTGGCCCAACAAGCCTAACATTCCAGCCTTGGCTCAGTGGGTATCACACACAAATACCCATTATTAGGAATTTTAGCAGTTCATAACATGCTGATTCTGAATGGGCCCATACTCGTGTCTATCAGCCTTAGGCCCACTTGTACTACCGAGCCTAAGCCCCGGAATTAGCTCCAAAATATTTTAAACAATGTCACTCAATTAGGGTAGGCTAATTCCAAGAAAAAAATGTTTTTGAATCAAAAGCTTCTTCCTAATTGGAACTGATGTTGGAGGTTTCCCATTCACCCGGTAATCGTGACGGGGTTATCCTGGCAAGACCTCACTTTGTAGTACGCTTCCTTGTGTCAGTACTTGGGCAATCCACTCCTACACGGTACAAGTATCCATATCAGGAGTATTGGCATAAGAGGCTGCATACTTTCGAGTATTTGCGCATACGTCCTCACATTATGTCTTAATTGCATTTTCAGTCCCTAGGGTTTAAAATTTTTCATTTAGGTCACTATTCATCCCTAAATTTCTATTAAGTACTTAGGATTTTTAATTATCCTTCTCGGGTCCTTAATTTTTCCAAAACTACCAATTGACCCTCCATTTTTCCAAAATTGTCATTTGGTCTTTAATTTCCCAAAGATTGCTAATTGACCCTTAATTTCTCAAAAATTTCCAATTGGTCTTCCACTTCATCTAATTTGCTCAATTTGACCTCAATTGGGAGTTAATTTCATGAAAATCACCCAAATTTCCTTAAATTACAATTCGGCTCCCAATTTTTCCAAATTGCCCAATTTCTAAAAAATTGCAATTTGGTCTCCAAATCACAATTTCGTTCAATTTATCTCTAAAACTCGGTTAATTGCTCTCATTCATGATCTGAATCACCTTTCCTATGTTTCTCTCATCATTTTAAGCCTTGAACTACTTCATTTTGCTAAAAAATGAGCTCAAATGAACCTTCGTTGGAAAATGCAGTCTAGAGAGAGAAAGCTTCATCGTTAAGGGTCTAGTGACTGGAGCTTTTTCTGTCTCTGAGTTGCTCTCTTCGTGGGGATCTTTTGTGGATCAAGCCATGCCTTAATTGGTGGACTGAGTAGTGTAAATTTCTCATTTTAAGTTTTTACAGAAATGCAATGTGAACAATGTTTTCTGGCAAGGGGCGATAGAGGGAACTTACCTTCTTAGCTTGAGGGAAGGTCGAGGCACCTCTAGGTGGATATTGGGGAGCTCGGTTTGGCCAGAATTGGAATGGGGACGGCTCGACTTGAGCTTCAGTGGTTTGGGCTATTACATGGTCGAGGAGTGGCAGCATTGTTTGAGCTTTCTCGCTCTTCTTTGGTGGTCCTCGATCTGGAAGGATGGTGCAGCTGGGTAGAGGACTTCCTCCCAATTCCAGGGGTACCAAATGTGGCTTCAGATGTTGAGAAAAAGCCCACTGCCAGAGCTCTGGTTTGCTGCTTGCTGGAAACTGGGACACTTCTCCTTCTTCGCTCGATTTTAGGATGCCTCAATTTCCCAAATTGACATTTTTAAGCCACCTAGAACAAAGAATCATTGAACTGATTCATTATGGTTCACTTTGGTTCAGCCCAGTTTGGGTCCAGTTCTCGCATCCAATTCACCTCATGGTTCTTTCCCATGATTTTTGTGAATTTTTGATCACTTGGGATTTTCCAATCTCCCATATTAACCCTTCTTTACTATTATTTCCAGTTCATTAATTGACTAAGTTTTTCATATGAAAATTGGCCGGTTCTTTTCTCGGTTTTCCTTGGTCCGAGAGGATGAGTTTTACAACTCTCCCCTCTTTTTAGGAGTTTTGTCTTCAAAACTTTTATACACTTAACAATTGAGGGTATTTACCCCTTATGACCGACTCGATCTCCCACGTTTCCTCCTCTACTTGACCATTTCTCCTGAGGATTTTCACCATGGGAATTCTCTTATTCCTGAGGTTCTTCTCTCATCGGTCGAGGGTTCGTATCGACTTTACCTCATAGACCAGGTCTTCCTCTATCTCTGGTGGCGGTTGATCTAGCACATGGGGTCAGGCTCATATTTTCGCAGCACCGATACATGCAATACGTCGTGTATTCTTTGTAGGTTCGGAGGTAACTCTAGCTTATATGCCACTGGTTCGATCCTCTAACTTATGATGTAAACCTAGTCCTTTAAAGATAAGGAAACCAGAAAATGAATTGGTCAATTCAAAAGAGGAAACCGAGCCAGTTCATGAACCATAACTAATAGATAAACAGTAAAATGGGAAATCGACAAATCCCAAGTGACTCAAAGAGTCATAAAAATCATGGAAAAGAACTTTTGGACAAATGGGAAGAGAAACCGAGACCGATTTAGGGTGGACCGGACATGAACCGGTTTGAACCATACTTGAACCAGTTTCTAAATTCATTTTTCTTGGTAGCTTAAAATATTCAAATTTGGGAATTGAAGCACCATTTGATAGAAAATAAATTTAGAAAATTTTAATTTTGTGAAAACCAGTCTAAACCGACCAATTTACACATTGAACCCGATCGGATCGGTCTGGCTTGGAACAGTGTCATCTTCTTCCTTAGAATGACAACACTCTTCATTAATGCAGAAAATGGATAATATCGACGAAGCTGAAACGCTATGATTAGGCCATTTTAGGGCGAGGATAAGCTCGAACAAAATGGAAAGTTGTTGGGCAGAGGGTCCCTGAGCTCCCTATATAAAGAGCTACTCTCCATTCATCCTCCATACACCTCAAATCTCCATTCTCTCTCAACTGCTCTATTTTTCGGTGAAACATGAACCAAAGCTCTGACATAGGCCTTTTTCTAAGCCTTATAAGGCAAGGTTAGATCCTATAGATTCCAGGGAAAGTCAGATACCTAACAACAATCTTCTTTCGGCTTGAGGACTGTTGGAGAAGCGTTGGCATCAAAGAGTGAAGCAGCTCCAAAGGACTGAAGCTATCCTATTTTGGCCAAGTTGAATTCAACCAAATTCAGCCCTCCTCTAACGAACACAAGCCTCCCCAACACCCCAACGACCCTCACATGATCGCAACAGAGTTGAAAGGTAAGCCAATTCGACCCTCCTCTGTCATTGCCAATTTGATACCAATTGTAGCAATTCTTGATCCTAGAAGGAACCTTAGGATGAGAGCTACCATCCTAGATAGAGAGCTCGGACCGCCGCACCTTCGAAAGTAAGCTTTCGAAGCTTTCTCTCTCTACGAATGATTTTTCGGTGAATCTCCATTTGAGCTCATTTTAGACTAAATTCATGTGATTCGAAACTCAATTGAATCGTATGTAAGTGTAGGAACAAATTTATACATCCAATTGAAATAATTAGCTCCGATTGAATGGGCAATTTGAAGAAATCAAATTTGGTTAGTTTGAAAAGGAGAAATTTGGAAAAAAATGGGAATTTCAAAAAATTGAGGAACCTCTTTGCAATTTCCCAAAATTGAAGTCCAATTGGCCATAAGAAAGATGTGGGAGGATCAATTGGTAAATTGTTTTGAATAATTGGGGTCAAAATTTCATCTTTGGAAAGTAGGGGCAAAATTGTAATTTTTGAAAAATTGGGGACCAAATTTGAAAATTTGAAAACTTGAGCCCCTTATACAATTTTGAGCAAATTGAGGACCCAAAGAGAATTTTGAAAGTTTTGGGACTCAATTTGGGAAAAGTTAGCATTAGGGACCTAAAGTCAAGGAAAATGAACTTTAGGGATCTAAGTGCAACTAACTAATAATTTTGAGGTTAGTTGCTCATACGTGAGAAAACGAAAGTTGTCATGTCAAACCTTAATTAACAAAGATTCCCAAAATGTATAGGGACACGAGACGGAACATCAACAAGGAAAAGCTAGCGTGGACTCAAAAACCAATTAGGGACGAATACGTCAAAGTCATCGAGTGAGTGGACATATTTACATCATACTCGATTGGGATGGTGAGTACTTTAAAAATGAAAAACCACTTGTGAGTGGGAATTTTATACATCATATCGGTTGGGATGATGAGCTCACTTTTATGAAAAGAAAACCTACTTACTGGTCGTAAGTAGAGATAATCATATGAGGTTGGTATGAAGAACTTCCTTAAGGAAAGAAGAAACCCGCTTACCGGTTGTAAGTAGAAATATCATCACACCCGTTTGGTGTGATGAAGATGAAAATAACTTTTTTGTCAAAAGTGTTCTCCCGTGAATATGTGCCAATGCTTAAAAGATTTGAGAGACCTTTTTAATGGGAGCTAGATTAGCTTAGATAGGCTAGAAGCCTCAGATTTTTGAAATCATGGGAGCCAAATGCCCTATTTTTTTGGAAAATTACGTGTAGTGGGCCTAAGGCTAGTGGGCACGAGCAGAAGCTCGTAAACAAACTTGAGTAAAGGAAACCATGAAAATTTCTAATGAAATTATTGTGTGATTTCGCCATGGTACTGAGTTAGGTCTGATAATATTCGATGGACTGGCGGTAGTGCGTCAGGGCCAGGTCGACAGATCGGCCTAGACAAACATTTGCTGGTCGGGTTGAGGGTTGAGGCAGTTGGATCATTGGCACTAAAGATAATGGCTATATATGAAAAATGTTGTTTGTGCATGCACTTGTGGTACAAGACCATCAATATGCCCAAGAGGGGTAGTGATGGGTCCTAAGGGCTATTGGACGACATGGTGGAGATAAGGGCAGTTTGTCGTGCTAGTCAGTCGGGAAGCTCAGAGTAGCTTCTTGTGCATGAGATTGGGGTGGGGTCGGGTTGAGGTGTTTGTCCTCATATGGACAAGGAGTGGCATTCAGGTATGAGGGTCGATGTCGAAAACATTCACTTAGACCCAGTGTAGAAGTGGATGGACTTCTATCTTGGTGGACAGTAAAGATGCTCCGATCCACAAGTGGGTGTAGTGGACGGGTTGCACCTGCGAATGTGTGTACCCTTCTTGATGAAGGGCATGTGTTGTTTTCTAAACACACCTAATGTGGTATTAGAAAAAGTTTTGAAAAACTGAACTTTGAGGAAAACCTTCTTTTAAAGGAAACGATAACCTTGACATCATTTAAATGAAACTATTTGTCTTGAAAACTCACTCCCAACACCCACTCACTAAGTTGTAGAACTCACCCCCTCTCTTTTACCCCTTTCAAGAGTAAGGAAATATGACAAAAGAAAATGTGAAGATGTACCCTCCGTCAGGTATGCTTAAAGTCACTTTTAAGCTTGCATGTTGATTGATTTATGCTATGGCTACTCTTTACAAAATAAGGGGAAACCCTCTTAAACCAAGGGAGCGGCGGGTTGATCACAGGGAACCAACCAAACCGGGTCAGGGCGTGATAACTTGAGTGGTATCAGAGCCATGTTCCCTTGACAGCATTATCAGTACTATGCCTTGGCACTAACAAAAACTTAACTGCCCTATAGGAAGAAGAGTTCCTAGTAAGTTCACCGTGTGAACCAAACCCACCCACGAGATTGTGAAAAAGACACCTACCGAGAGAGGCAGTCGTGCAAAGGTTCGTGGAGGTTGAGAAGAAAGTACCTCAAGATATGGTTGGGGACTATAGGAAACTTGTTGGAGTATTATTAGAGCCAGAAGGCATTACATATCCTCCTCCAAGACAGGAAGAATCTACCCCTCCTCTAAGGAGCCCCACACCCCCTCCAGCCCTGCGATAGCCAAAAAGGACTACAACCAAGGAGGCTTGGGATAACTATTGGGATGACCACACAACCTTTATGAAGGTCCACGAGACACCTCCACCAGTTCAATACAACTTTAACCCTTCCCAATGGATGAGGTGGATATATGAGTGCGAGGCTAAGGTATTAAGGAGGTATGGACTTGAGGTATCCCATGAAGTTTGTACTAGCATGGAAGCCCAATGGGAGTATGGATGGACGTCAACCAGTTCATCAGAGCCCTCGGACCACGAATCCCAAAACCATTCGAAGGTTAACTCCTAGCCTATGACTCAAAGGGACTAGGAAGTAGTGAGAAAAATTCTATAATATGCCGAGTACAACAAAGAAAACTACCTCCTTGAATGAATAAAAAAATATTTTTTTTCTTTATTTAAAAGTTAATTCTCCATGTTATCGACAAGTACAACTAATAGATTGGGGTACACCAATCAGGATACAAGGTAATAGATGTAGAGAAGGCCATCTAAGGAGGAAGATTGCATGTCACCTCTAGTTAACACTAATCCTAAGATAGCCAACCTAAATAGTTCCCCCACAAGAACTAGGAAATGCAGAGTAACAAGGCAACAAGATGAGACAAAGGACTCAGAAGAAAGTTTCCAAAGAGGAACAAAGAGCCTGCTTGAAAAGGGAGTCATCAGAAATGACATACCCTAATCAAGGATAGGAAAAGGGAAGGAATATGTTCATAAGGGGTCATGTCACGCCCCGACCCAATTTGGTCCAATCTCCGTGAGCAATCCGCCACTCTCACGGTTTATTAAGGGTTTCCCCTTTTCTAAATTGTAAGGAGTAAGACGTCCCTTCACCTAGATATTTTTCTAAAATAGCATTAAACAAAACTAAATATATTGCATCTTACAAACCTGTCTTTCAGGTTTGGCTATAGGGAAGTCTTTATGTTTGTTTTCCCTTGGTTACCTAAAAAGGGGTAAAGGGAGGGGGTGAGTTCGACAACTCAATGAATAGGTGTTGGGAGAGAGTTTTCATAAACAAGACATCTTTAATATGAGTGTGCCAAACTCCTTATTTCCTTTAAGAATGTTCTTTCCTCAAATTCCGATTTTTCAAAACCTTTTCCCTCATTTTCACAACAGGTGTGTTTAACAGTCAACACACGCCCTTCATCACGGAGGGATCACACATTCGCAGGTGCAACCCGTCCACTGCACCCACTTGTGGATCGGAGCATCTTTACTGTCCACCAAGATAGAAGTCCATCCACTTCTACACTGGGTCTGAGTGGATGTTTTCGACATCGACCCTCAAACCCGAAATAAACTCCGTATCCGTATGAGAATAGAGATCTCATCTCGACCCCACCCCGATCTCATGCGCATGAAGCTACATCAAGCTTCCCTGACTGATAGCACGACAAACTGTCTTTATCTCCACCATGTCGTCCAGTAGCCCTTTGGACTTATCACTACCCCTCTTGGACGTCTTGTTCATATACCTCAAGTGCGTGCAAAAACAATAGTTTTTTTCTACAAAGCCATTTATCTTTAGTGCCACTTGTCCAACAGCCCCGACCCTCAACCCGACCTGCAGCTGTTTGTCTTGGCCGATCCGTCGACCTGGCCTTAACGCACTGCTGCCAATCGGTCGAGTATGTCGGTCATGTCTTGGTACCTTGGTGAAATTACATATCTATTTCATTAAGAGTTTTCATGGCTTACATATATAATGTTTGTTTATGAGCTCCTGGTCATGCCCACTAGCCTTGGGCCCATTGTTCATGATTTTCCAAAATCAGGCATTTTAGCCCCACAAATTCAAAACCGAGGCCTCTGGCCTATCTAAGCTGTTCTAGCTCCCATCAAGAAGGTCTCCCAAAAGGTTTAAGCATTGGCACATAAGTTAGGGAAGAACACTTCTGACAAAAATAACATTTTCATATCATCACACCAACTGGGTGTGATGATACCTTCGCTTACAATTGGTAAGCTAGTTTCTCCTTCCTTCAATGTAGTCTATCATACCAACTGGGTATGATCTCTACTTACAACCGGTAAGTAGGTTTTAGCTTAATTCGCACATCACTCCAACCAGGTGTGATGTTAAAATTTTACTTAGAAGTGGTATTTCATTTCTAAAGTTCTTATCATCCCAACTAGGTATGATGTACATAAGCCCACTCACCCATTAACTGTGACATGTTCATCCTCGGTTGGTTTTCCAAGTTGACGTGAGCTTTCTCTTGCTGGCGTTTCGATCACACTTGTCACTACACGAATTGGGCAGCCTTTTCACTTAAGGTTTGGCATAAAAGCCTAGGCTCATAATTTATCGATAAATTGCATTTAGGTCCCTAAAGTTTATTTTTCTTTAACTTTAGGTCTCAAATGCAAACCTTTGCCCTATTTAACTCCCAACCTTTCCAAAAATTCCCTTTGAGTCCTCATTTTACTCAAAATAGTATAAGGGGCTCAAGTTTCCCAAATTTCCAATTTAGTCCCCAACTTTTCAAAATTGACCATTTTGCCCCTACTTTCCAAAAATGGAAATTTGACCCCAAATGTTCAAAAAAATTGACCAATTGGTCCTCCAACACCTTTTCCATGGCCAATTGACTCTCAATTTTGGGAAATTGCAAAGAAGACCCTCAATTTTACGAAATCCCCAAATGTCCCCAAAATTTCCCTCAAAACCCTTTAAACTTGCCAAATTTGATTTCATTAAATTGACCATTCAATCATGGTTAATTACTCAATTGAAGGTATGGATCCGTTCCTACACTTCCATATGATTCTATTGAGCTTTGAACTGCGTCATTTGGGTCCGTATTGAGCTCAAATGGAGCTTCGCAAGAAAACTGTGCGTATAGAGAGAAAGCTTCGAAAGCTTACCGCCGGAGGTGCGATGGTCCGAGCTCTCTATTGGTGAAGGTAGTTCTCTTCCTAAGGTATCGTCTAGGTTCAAGAATTCCTATAATTGACCCCAAATTGAAGGAGAATTTCATCAATGCAATTTAGTAGTTTCTCTCTCTAACTTCGACCTACAACGATTGAGGAGTGCCGAATTGACTTTCCTTTCAACTTAGTTTAGGTCGTATGAGGGCTGTGTGGAAGTTGGGAGGGATTGGTTTGGCCAGAGGAGGGCTGAATTTGGCTGAATTCTGCTCAGTTGAAATAGGGCAGCTTTGGCCTGTTAGAGCTACTTCACTGTTTGATTTTGTTGGTGCTTCTTCGACAGTTTTCGGATCTAACAGAGATTACTATCAAATAGCTGACTTCCCTCGGAGTATAAAGAACACGACCTTGCCTTCTTAGGTTGAGAAAATTGCCCAAGTTGGAGCTCTAGTATGAGCTTCACCGGAAAATGGAGCAGTTGAGAAAATGGAGTTTTCCAGTGTGAGGAGGATGAATGGAGACGAGCTATTTATATAGGGAGCTCAGGGACTCTCTGCCCGATCATTTGGAATCTTGGTCGTGCTCATTCATGAACTGAAAGTGTCGTCATCTTATGGAAGAAGAAGACATTTTTCCGAACCGGACCAGACCGATTCGATCGGGTTCAATGCTTAAATTGGCCGATTCAAGCCCGATTCGACCAAGTTTTTGAAAATTTAAAATTTCTAAATTTATCTAAATTCATTCTCTATACAATGGTGGCTTTAGTTCCCCAATTTGAATATTTTAAGCCACTAGAAAAAAATTAATTTAGCAACTAATTCAATGATGGTTCAAACCGGTTTAGGTCCAATTCACCTGAACAGATCTGATTTTCTCTTCCAATTCTTCCCAAAGTTTGTTTCCATGGTTTTTATGACTCTTTGGGTCACTCAGGATTTGAAAATTTCTCAATTTACCCTTCCCTTCTTGGTTGGGGTTTGTGAACCAACTTGATTTTCTCTTTTGAATTGATCGGTTCTTTTACTAGTTTTCTTATTTATAAAAGGACGAGGTTTACAACTTTCTCCTCCTTTTAGGGGTTTTGTCCCCAAAAAAACATGTCAACCAAATGAGGGTACCCATCCCTCATAATGCACTCGGTCTCCCATATCTCCTCTTGCATGGGTCCGTTTTGCCAAAGAACCATGACCATAGGAATTCTCTTGTTCATCAAGTTCTTGTCCCTCTGGTCGATGATTCGCACCAGTTCTACTTGATAGGTCAGGTTCTCTTCTAGCTCTGGTGGAGATCGATCCAACACATGGCCAGGATCAGGCTGGTACTTATGGAGTACTGAGATATGGAATACATCATGTATTCTTTGTATGTCAGGAGGCAGTTCTAGTTTATATGCCACAGGTCCTATCCTTTGGACTATTGTGTAGGGACCAATGTACCTTGGTTTCAACTTCCCCTGTTGTTGAAACCTAAGTATTACCCTCCATGGATATACTTTCAGGAACACTTGATCTTCCACATTAAATTCCAGATCTCTTCTCCGATGATCCGTATAGCTCTTTTGCCTGTCCTGAGTTGCCTTAAGTTGACTCCTTATTATCTTAATCTTTTCAATGGAATCCTCTATTAGTTCGACACTTTTCAGCTTCCTTTCTCCCACTTCTTCCCAAAATAAAGGGGTACGACATGGTCATCCATAAAGGGCCTCATAAGGAGCTATTTGAATACTGGCATGATAACTGTTATTTTATGCAAACTCTATCAAGCACAAGTATTCCTCCCAACCCTTATCTATGGTGAGTACGCATGCCCTTAGCATGTATTCCAAGGTTTGGATCGTTCGCTCAGACTGTCCATCTGTCTAAGGATGAAATGTCATACTCATGTGAAGCTTAGTTCCCAAGGCACTTTGCAAACTAGGCCAGAACCTTGAGGTAAATCTAGGGTATCTATCTGACACTATGCTCACTAAGATGCCATGGAGTCTCACTATCTCCCTCATATATAGGATGACCAGTTGTTCCATTGAATCCGTCACTCTTATAGGTAGAAAATGGGTGGACTTGGTCAATCTATCCATAATGACCCAAATTGTGTCTCGTCTCTTCCTAGTCATAGGTTGTCCTATGACAAAGTCCATAGTGATGTTTTCCCATTTTCATTCTGGGATTGACAAGGGTTACAGTAGTCCTGATGGTTTCTGATACTCAGCTTTAATATGCTGATAGGACAAGCATCATACTACATATTCTGCAATATCCCTCTTCATCCCTTTCCACCAATAATCTTGTTTGAAGGAGCGGTACATCTTAGTATTGCCCGGATGCATCACATAAACAGAGTCATGTGCATCTTCCAAAATTAACCTCTTAAGTTCCTTCTCTTGAGGCACACACAATCTACCCTTGTAGGTTAGTACTCCATTGCCTCGAAGGTCATAGTCCAGTTTTGTCCCTCTATTAACCGGGTCCAAATAGGGGGTGAGTTCCTTATCCACATTTTGCTGGACCTTAATTTGCTTTGTTAGGCTGGGTCTCACCACTACATCAGCCAGCAAGCATTTCTCCCTCTTGTCCATCTTAAGGTCCACCTCCATTCTTCCAAACTATTGCAACAAGGATAAGTAGCTTATTTTTATTTGTGTTGCCTCGGTTTGGTACTTGCGACTTAGGGTGTATTCCACTACATTGGCCTTCCTAGGGTGATAGTCTATCACAAGGTCATAATCTTTAACCAATTCCAGCCATCTCCTTTGGTGGAGATTCAACTCCTTCTGAGTTAGGAAATACTTAAAACTCTTGTGATGAGTATATTTTCTACACTTAACCCCGTATAGGTAATGTCGCCAAATATTTAGGGCGAACACTATTGCAGCTAATTACAAGTAATGTGTAGGGTAGTTCCACTTATGTATCTTAAGTTGTTGCGAAGCGTAGGTAATATCCCTTCCTTGTTGCATTAATACACATGTGAGCCCTTGTTTGGATGCATCACTATAGACGCTGTACTCCCCTACACTTGGGTCAGATAGAGAGAGTACATGTGCTATCGTCAAACGAGTCTTCGATTCCAAGAAAGATCTCTCACAGCTTTCATTCCATTTATACTCTACTCCTTTCTTGGTGAGACTATTAAAGGGGCAACTATCTTAGAGAAATCTTGCACAAATCATCTGTAGTATCCCACCAAACCTAAGAAACTTTATATCTCTAAGGGATTCCTAGGTGCCTTCCAATCGGATATGGCCTCCACCTTTGCTGGGTCTACCTTGACTCCATCTTTGGATACTATGTGCCCTAAGAACCCTACCTCCTGCAATCAGAACTCACACTTGGAGAATTTTGCATATAATTGGTTTTCTCTTAGTATCTCCAAGGTGATCACTAGATGTTCTTCGTGCTCCTTCATAGTTCGTGAGTATATAAGAATGTCATCTATAAATACTATCACAAACTTGTCCAAGTGTGGCTGGAACACTCGGTTTATTAAGTCCATGAGGGCTGCAAGGGCATTTATCAAGCCAAAAGGCATTACCCTAAACTCATAATGTCCATATCGGGACCGAAATGGGGTCTTAGGAATATCTTCCTCTCGAATCTTGAGTTGATGGTATCCTTACCGAAGGTCTATCTTGGAGAAGTAGGTTGCTCCTTTTAGTTGGTCAAACAGGTCATCAATTTGTGGAAGTGGATACTTGTTCTTTATGTTGACCTAGTTCAACTTCCTATAATCTATTCACAGTCTCATGCACCAGTCCTTTTTCTTTACGAATAGGACCGATGCACCCCATGGAGACTGGCTATGTAAACCTTACCCTTTGGAGTTAAGGAAAACTGGGAAAAGAACCAGTCAAGTCGAGTGAGAAAACTGAATCATTTCACAAACCCGATCATTAGAGAGCGAGCAATCTGGGAAATTTACAACTCTCGAGTGACCCAAAGGGCTAAAAAAACTTTGGACAAGGACTTTAGGACAATTTGGGAGAGAAAACCAGACAGGTTCAGGTGAACCAGATCTGAACTAGATTGAACCAATCATTTCCAAAGAGAAAATCGAGTCGATTTATAAACTTGAATATATAGAGAAAGGGAAAACTAGGAAATTTATGGATCCCGAGTGACCTAAAGAGTCACAAAAGTCATGAAAAAGGACTTTAAGATGAATTGGAGGTGAAAACCAAACCGGTTTAGGTGAACCAAACCTAAACCGGATTGAACCACTATTGAACCAATTTTTAAATTTATTTTTCTAGGTGGCTTAGAAAATTCAAATTGGAGAATTGAGGTCACCATTGGATAGAAAATGAATTTAGATGAATTTAAAAATTTTTAAATTTGAAAAACTCGATCGAATCGTGCATGAACCGGCCAGTTTAAGCATTGAACCCAGTTCTGACCAATCCGGTCCAGTTTGGAACAATGTCGTCTTCTTCCTAATGATGATAATACTATTCACTCGCAAGAAAATTGAACCAATGCTGGTGAAGAAGAAACTTTATGTTCAACATGTTTCAGGCCATCATTGACTGCATTAAGGTGCCAAACAGACAGACGACGAGTCCTCGAGCTCCCTATATAAATAGTCCCTCTCCATTCATCCTCCCCTCACCTAAAAACCTCACTCTCTCTCAACTACTTAGTTTTTTGATGAAGCTCGTACCAGAGCTCCGATATTGGGTATTTTCTGAGCCAAAGAAGGCCTGGTCAGATTAATTAGACTCGAGGAGAAGTCAGCTACATGGTGATAGTATCCAATTGCTGAACTCATTCTGACATTAAATCATGTGATTCATAGTGTAATTGAATCGTGTGGAGGTGTAGGAACTTAAATCTAACTTCAATTTAAAAATTAAATTCATTTGATCGGTCAATTTTATATAATCAAATTCAATCAGGTTGAAAAGTTGAAATTGGAGGAAAATTTGGGGGAAATTTGGGAATTTTGAAAATTCGAAGGACTAAAGTGCAATTTCCTAAAATTGAGGGTTCATTGGGCATGATAAAGAGGTTGGAGAACCAATTGGTCAATTTTTGGGATGGAACTTACCATTTTTGTAAAGTAGGGGCATAATGGTATTTTTGGAAAAATTGGGGACCAAATTGGGAATTTGGGAAACTTGAACCCTTTTATGTAATTTTTAACAAATTGAGGTCTCAAAGTAAAATTTTGAAGTTACGAGACTCAATTTGGGGGAAAATCTGTATTTGGGACATAAAGTAAAAGGAAAAGAACTTTAGGGACCAAATTACAAATATTTGAAAAATTGGATACTTTATTCATTCATAATGAATGAATGCTATCAAGCCAAATGATAATGAACATAGATGTTCATATCGTGTAGGAACATGAGGTTTCTGGAATGCCAGCTAAGACAAAGCTTGCAAGGAGATGAAAGCCGGTTAAGAAAGATTCACTACATTCACGGGTGAATGGGATTTTTATATCATATCTGGTAGGGACGACAAGCAACTCAAAAATGAAAACCCACTACTAAGTGGAATTTTAAACATCACACCTGAATGGAGTGATGTGGAAACTACGAGGAAAAACTACTTACCGTTTGTAAGTAGTTCATACTCGATTGGTATTAGAACTTCCTATAAGGAAGTAGAAAGCCCGTTAATCGGTTATGGGAGAAGATGTCCTTGCATTTGGTTGATGTGATGGATGGCTAAAGGATTATTTTTGTCCCAAGTGCTCTCCCCTAACTATGTGCCACTACTTAAACTTTTTAGGAGACCTTCTTGATGGGAGCTTGAATAGCTCAGATAGGCTAGAGACCTCGGTTTTGGAACTTGGGGGCTAATTTGCTTGATTTTGAAAATCTCATACAGTGGGCCCAAGGCTAGTTGGCACAAGCAGAAGCTCGTAAACAAACATGAGTTTAAGCTATGAAAACTTTAAATGAATGATATGTTTGGCCATGGTACCAGGACAAGATCGACATACTCGGTGGATTAGCGGTAATGCGACATGATAGGTCGACGAACCAGTCGAGACAAACAACTGCTGGTTGAGTTGTGGGCCGAGGCCATTGGACCAGTGGCACCAAAGATTAAATGGCTTATGGGGAAAACTGTTGTTTTGTGCATGCAATGAGGTTTAGGACCTTCAAGACGCCCAAGAGGGGTAGTGATGCATCCTAGGGACTACTGGATAACATGGTGGAAATAAGGACAGTTTGTCGTGCTAGCAGTTAGGGAAGCTCAATGTAGCTTCATGCGCATGAGATCGGGGTGGGGTCGGGATGAGGTCTCTATCCTCATACAGACATAGAGTTTTCTTTACAGAATTGAGGGTCGGATGTCACGTACATCCACTCATTCTTAGGGTAGAAGTGGTCGGTAAAGTCGCTCTGAAACCACAAGTGGGTCGGATGAAGGGCGTGTGTTGGGTGATAAACACACCGGTTGTGATGAATGATGAGAAACAACTATGAAAATTGAGATTTTGAGAGTGAGATATTTTAAAGGAAATAAGTAGTTTGACACACTCTAATTCAAAACTATTTATTGAAACTTTATTTTTTTTTAAAAATTACTATTCACTGAGTTGTAGAAACTCACCCACCCTTTTTATCACTTTTTAGGAAATAGAGAAATGAATAGTGATAATACCAAGCATTACCCTCTGTCAGGTATGCTTAATTTTTTTAAGCTTGTATTTTATTTGATATATGTTATTTCATGGAACAAGGTCAAGATTACGCTTGGCTCTTCTTGAATTTAAGAAGGGGGAAACCCCTCTTGAACCAGAAGAGCGGCGGGTTGATCACAGGGATCCGACTAAACCGGATCGGGGCGTGACAACTTGAGTGGTATAAGAGCCAAGTTCCCTTGAAACATTATTAATATTATGCTCTGAGAGTAATCAAACTTTAAGTATCTTGTTGGAAGGAGAATCCCTAGGAAGTTCGCTGTGAAATCCAACCTTCCACCCATAACCCTGAAAAAGACACCCAAGCCAAGGGAGGAAGCCATTCAAAGATTCTTAAAAGGAGAGAAAAGAGTACCCAATGACATGGTGGAAGACTATCATAAATTGGTAGGAGCCTTATTGGAACAAGAAGGCATCACATACCCTCATCTAAGATAAGAGAAACCTGTACCTCCTCCTAGGAGCCCAACTCATCCTCCAGCCCCACAACAACTAGAGAGGAATCCAACCAAGAAGGAGGTCTGAGATAAGTATTGGGATGCATATGCCACCTTCATGAAGGTCCACCAAGTACCTCCACCTACTCAACATGGCTTCAATCCCTCCCAATGGATGAAGTGGACCTATGAGTACGAGGTAGAGGTACTAAGGTGGTACGGATTGGAGGCCATAGATGAGATTCATCCCATAAGGGAATACGAGTGGACCCCAACTAGTTCCTTAGAGCCTTCTGATGAAGAATCCAACAAACGTTCTAAGGCTAACTCTCGGCCTGTGACCTCAAGGGATTAAGGGGTAGAAAATTTCTGTAATAAGCCAAGTTTGGTAAGAAAATTTCTTGAATGAATGAAGGTAAATTCTTCTTGATAAAATTTCTGAGTTTCCTTGATAAATTCAAACAATAAGTGTATGCTAATAAGTATTAATATAAATGGATAGAAAATCACCCAAAGAAGGAAAACAGGTTATTTCTAGTTAACCTTAACCTTTAAAATTCTCCTCAAAAGTACAATGAAATTTGGAAAGGAAGAAACTCTTAGAGTTCACCCAAAGAAGACGAATTCTAACTAAAGGAAGGAAGAAGAAGTTAGAACAAAAAGGAAGCATTAAAGAATAGAGGATTAGTCTAAGGAGTTAAGGAAGGGTTCAAAGGATAAGTGTAAAGAAAACAAATAGACAATTCAAAAGAAAACCAAAGGCAAGGAAGTGGATCAAGAAGAAAGAAAGAAGGTTAGGGGGAGCATTGAAGATATTAAGACATGGTAAGGAAAAAGAGAAGGGAAAGAAGTACGATAGAAATGAACTCTGGGAATAATACCAATACTTGAAAAGAGTTAGGACACACATACTTAGGAACTCGATAGTAATAAAGGACTTTGTTTGGCAATAAGGATGTGAAACAAAAAGAAATAGAAGATGGGAGAAAGTCTGAGTGAATCACCATGCAAATGTCGAGAAATATAAGAAAGAATGAAGGTAGAACTTTCAAGGAGCAGTAAGGAAAATGAACGTGAAAACCCCAGTATGGAAGTCCCTAGAAGAAGAATGAAGAAAAGAAGTGGAATTGTAGAAAGGAGGATGTTCCAAGTTAAGGAAATCAGCATATGAGATATCATAAACTGGAGCAGGAACCAGGACCTCATTAAAGGACATAGTTGACTAAGTAAATACCTAGAAGGACAAGCATGATCTAATTGCAAGAGAGCAATGAACCAAATGGAGTTTTAGACTGATCCGATTGAAGGAAATAACTCATATTAACCAAATCATCTGGAAGAATAACCTACACTTTAATAAGAACTCGGGAGTAGTAAGGAATACACCCTAAATGAGGCAAAGGGATGGATACCAATGACACGAAGATTTGAGAGGCAATCATCTCAAAATAATTAAACTAAGAGGATAATACGGGTGGGGCAGTTAACAAACTGACCCTTGTGAAAGTCACAATTCTAGTAAAGAAGGAATGGATGGAAAGATCAAAACCTTTGGGGATTAAGGGAAGAGGAAAGCCTCAAAGAGATCAATGACTAAGACCAGCGTAACGACCCGAAAGCTATAAAATTGTTAAATAGATTTCTACAGGATGAATGAGAGATTTTGACACAAAGGGGGATGTGAAATCCAACTCAAAGGAATCGATGAGTAATGGGAGCAAGTGAGAATGAGGTGAAATAAAAGAGAAGTACTAGTAGGATCTCAAGGGTAAAGGTAAGTAGGAGAAGATGTCATCAAGTAATGTCATTCAATGTTGGATATTCGCAATGGTAAAACTAGAAGGAAATGCCGGTAGAAAAGAAGTGTAAAACTTACCTAGGAAGGGAACCCTGGAAAAACATCTATGTACCAATTAGGAGGAAATGGAACCAATGGAATTGGAAAGAAGATAAGCTCCTCAAAGACAAGCTGTTGGAGATGAAAGGATCAAGTACAAAGGGAAAGTAATCATGAAGGTACAAGGGATAAGTTAAACCCAAGTAATGAGTAAGTAGGAAGACAACATCAAAAGATGTCATACGAGTAAGAAAGGAACTAACTCGGAATAAAGGATCATGAAATGATCACAAGTGAGTAAGAGTGGTTTACGAAATAGAAAGCCCTTAAAGGAAAGGACACCCTTGGGAATTGGGAATGACGTAAGAAAGGAAGAGCTACAACTTGTCAGTTAGCTTCAAAAACTTGAAAATTTGAAAGACCCAATAAAGAAGTTGGGAAAAGATGAGTAAGTAAGGAAATTAATACGGTTCTAAAGGATATGACGTCAAAGACAAGTTCCAAAGAATGTCATGCAGTAAGGGACATGTAAGCCCAATTGTCCCAGGAAAATATGACTTAGATGTGGAAGAATCTATGATTTGAGCATGACGAGGTCAGGCGTTAAAATGTGGAACGAAGAAGTAAAAACCAAAGAATGAGGGAAGGATCAAAGTAAGATGAAAAGGTGATAACACCAACACCTGTGGGAGTATGTACGCGATGCTGTAACGGACACTAAGCTAAGAAGGTCAAAAATAAAGAAAGTAACCGGATGCAAGAAGGGTTGGGTATTTTGGAACTCCCAATTCCAAAATCTTAAGTAAATGATTTTGGAATGGAGAAATAATGCTTTGAGAAAACAAAGGATGTAAATTTGAGGATATGACCTTAAGCCTTCCAGTGAGATATGCTTAGCTAAAGTAAGCTTCATGGGAAGAGAAAGGGATGTGAATGAAAAGAAAATCTTAACTATGTGATATAAGGAATAGACATCAAGAAGGTTGTAGGTCGATAAACTACAAATTGACATCAAGGGAAGTTCCTTCCAATGCGGAAAAAAAAACGTTAAATAAGTTTTGGGGACAAAACACCTAAAAGGAGGGGAGAGTTGTAAACCCTGCCCTTTGGAGTTAAGGAAAACCGGGAAAAGAACCGGTCAAACTGAGTGAGAAAACCGAACCAGTTCACAAACCCGATCATTAGAGAATGGGCAAATTTAAAAATTTACAACTCTCGAGTGACCCAAAGGGGTAATAAAAACTTTGGAAAAGGACCTTAGGACAATTTGGGAGAGAAAACCAGATCGGTTCAGTTGAACTGGATTCGAACCTGATCGAACTGATCATTTCAAAAGAGAAAACCGAGTTAGTTTATAAACCGGAATAGATAGAGAAATGGCAAAACAAAAAATTTATGGATCTTGAGTGACCTAAAGAGTAAAAAAAGTCATGAAAAAGGACTTTAGGATGAATTGGAGGTGAAAACCAAACAGGTTCACGTGAACCAAACCTAAACCGGATTGAACTAGTTTGAACCACTATTGAACCCGTTTCTATCACTATTGGATAGAGAATCGATTTAGATAAATTTAGAAATTTTTAAATTTGAAAAACTCAGTGGAATCGGGCCTAAACCGACCATTTTAAGCATTGAACCAAGTTCAGACTGGTCTGGTCCAGTTCGGAACAGTGTTGTCTTCTTCCTTTAGATGATAACACTGTTCACTTGCCGGAAAATCAAACCAGCATCGGTGAAGAAGAAACATTTCCGTTCAATATATTTCAGGCCATCAATGATTGTCATTAAGGTGCCAAACGGACGACTGATGAATCCCCGAGCTCCCTATATAAAGAGCCCCTCTCTATTCATCCTCGCCACACCTAAAAAACTCAATCTCTCTCAGCTACTGAGTTTTCCAATGAAGTTTGTACCAGAGCTCCGATATAGGGTATTTTCTAAGCCAAAGAAGGCTTGGTCGAGTTCATTAGACTCGAGGAGAAGTCAACTACACGGTGGTAGTCTCCAATTGCTTCGAGGGTCGCTGGAGAAGCGTTAGCGTGATTAAACAGTGAAGCAACTCCGACTGACCGAAGCTGCCCTGTTTCTGTCAAGCTAAAATCAGCCAATTCGAGCCCTTTTCAGACCAAACTATGATCTCCCAACACTTTCTCAACCCTCCTACGACCGAATTAGAGCGGAAAGATAAGCCAATTTGGCTTTTTCTGACTAAATTCTCCCTCAATTCATGTGATTCTTGATTCTAGGAAGGACCACAGAACAAAAGCTATATGTATATATCGAAAGCTCAGACCGCCGTGCCCTTGATGGTAAACTTTCAAAGCTTTCTCTCTTTACGTTCAGTTTTTCGGTGAAGCTCCCTTTGAGCTCGTTTCGACGTCAAATCGTGTGATTCAAAGGGCAATTGAATCGTATGAAAGTGTAGGAACTTAAATCTAACTTCAATTTCACCAATTAATCTCATTTGATCGGTCAATTTGATGAAATCAAATCCAGTTAGGTTAGAAAGTTGAAATTGGGGGAAAATTTGGGAATTTCATAAATTCGAGGGACTAAAGTGCAATTTCCAAAAATTGTGGGCCAATTGGGCATGATAAAGAGGTTGAAGGATCAATTGGTCAATTTTTGAAATTTTTGGGATGAAACTTACCATTTTTGTAAAGTAGGGGCAAAATAGTAATTTTGGAAAAAAAATAAGGACCAAATTGGGAATTTGGGAAACTTGAACCATTTTATGTAATTTTGAATAAATTGAGGTCTCAATGTAAATTTTTGAAGTTTCGGGACTCAATTTGGGGGAAAATAAGCATTTGGGACCTAAAGTTAAAGAAAAGGAACTTTAGGGAGTAAATTGTAAATTTTCAAAAAGTTTGATACTTTATTCATTCATAATGAATGAAGGCTATCAAGCCAAAGGATAATGAACAAGGATGTTCATACCGTGTGAAGGTGTAGGAACTTAAATCGTATGAAGGTGTAGGAACTTAAATCTAACTTCAATTTCAACAATTAATCTCATTTGATCGGTCAATTTGATGAAATCCAATCCAGTCAGGTTGGAAAGTTAAAATTGGGGGAAAATTTGGGAATTCCATAAATTTGAGGGACTAAAGTGCAATTTCCTAAAATTGAGGGCCAATTGGGCATGATAAAGAGGTTGAAGGACCAATTGGTCAATTTTTGGAATTTTTGGGATGAAACTTTCCATTTTTGGAAAGTAGGGGCAAAATAGTAATTTTTAAAAAGTTAGGGACAAAATTGAGAATTTGAGAAACTTGAACCATTTTATATAATTTTAAATAAATTGAGGTCTCAATGTAAATTTTTGAAGTTCCGGGACTCAATTTGGGGAAAAATTAGCATTTGGGAGCTAAAGTAAAAGAAAAGGAACTTTAGGGAGTAAATTGTAAATATTTGAAAAGTTGAATACTTTATTCATTCATAATGAATGATGGCTATCAAGCCAAAGGATACCGTGTAGGAACAGGAGGTATCAGGAACACCGACTTAAACAAAGCTCGCAAGATGACAAAAGCTGGTTAAAAAAGATTCACTACATTCACGGGTGAGTGAGATTTTTATATCATACCCGGTTAGGATGATAAGTATCTTGGAAATGAAAACCTACTACTAAGTGGAATTTTAAACATTACACCTGAATGGAGTGACGTGGAAATTACGCAAAAAAACTACTTAACAGTTGTAAGTAGATCATACCCGGTTGGTATGACGAACTTTCTAGAAGAAAGTAGAAAACCCGTTCATTGATTATGAGTGGATATGTCCTCACATCCTGTTGATGTGATGGACGGCTAAA
Organism: Trapa bicornis; assembly: GCA_030064425.1. Classification (NCBI taxonomy): domain Eukaryota; kingdom Viridiplantae; phylum Streptophyta; class Magnoliopsida; order Myrtales; family Lythraceae; genus Trapa; species Trapa bicornis. Next base: position 5,957,454 of record CM057761.1, on the reverse strand, counting down.
GGATTATTTTTGTTGGAAGTGCTCTCCCCTGATTGTGTGCCACTGCTTAAACTTTTTGGGAGACCTTCTTAACTGTCCCCAACTTTTCAAAAATTACTATTTTGCCCCTACTTTCCAAAAATGGCAATTTGACCCCAAATGTTCCAAAAATTGACCAATTGGTCCTCCAAAATCTTTTCCATGGCCAATTGACCCTTAATTTTGGGAAATTGCCAAGAAGTTCCACAATTTTACTAAATCCCCAAAATTTCCCAAAATTTCCCTCTTTCAAACTATCTAAATTTGATTTCATCAAATTGACCATTCAATCCGGGTTAATTGCTCCAATTGAAGGTACATATTAGTTTTTACACTTCCATACGATTCAATTGAGCTTTGAACCACGTTATTTGGGTCCAAATTGAGCTCAAACGGAGCTTTGTCAGAAAATTGTGCGTAGAGAAAGAAAGCTTACCGTTGGAGGTGCGGTGATCCGAGCTCTCTATCGGGAAGGTAGCTCTTTTTCTTTGATACCTTCTAGGATCAAGAATTCCTAAAATTGATCCCAAATTGTAGGAGAATTTCATCTGTGATATTTAGTAGTTTCTCTCTCTAACTCTGACCTGCAATGACTGAGCAGGGTCGAATTGACATACCTTTCAGCTCAGTTTAGGTCATATGAGGACTGTGGGGATGTTGGGAGGGCTTGGTTTGGCTGGAGGAGGGCTGAATTTGGCCGAATTCAGCTCAGCCAAAATAGGGCAGCTTCGGTCCGTCGGAGCTACTTCACTATTTGATTTCGCCGGTGGTTCTCCGACGGTTCTTGAATCGAATGGAGGTTGCTATCAGATAACTGACTTCCCCTGGAGTCTAAAGAACCCAACCTCGCCTTATGAGGTTGAGAAAACTACCTAAGTCGTTGCTCTACTTTGAGCTTCACTAGAAAATGGAGCAGATGAGAGAGAATGAAGTTTTCAAGTGTGAGGAGGATGAATGGAGAGGAGCTCTTTATTTAGGGAGCTCGGGGACTCTCTGCCCAACCGTTTGGAACCTTGGTCGCACTCATTCATGGCCTGAAATGCCCTGAACTGAGGCGATTCATCTTCACTGGCATTGTCCGTTCTTCCGTTTAATGAATAGTCTTAGTATCTGAAGGAAGAAGACAACACTGTTCTGAACCAGACCAGATCGGTCCGACCGAGTTCAATGCTTAAATCAGCCGGTTCAGGCCCGATTCGATTGAGTTTTTGTAAATTAAAAAATTTTAAATTCATTCTCTATCCAATGGTGGCTTCAATTGTCCAATTTGAATATTTTAAACCGTCTAGAAAAATCGATTTAGCAACCGATTCAATGATGGTTCAAACTGGTTCAATTCGATTTAGGTCTAGTTCACCTAAACCGGTTTGGTTTTCTCTTCCAATTCATCCCAAAGTTCCTTTCCATGTTTTTATGACTCTTTGGGTCATTGGGGATTTGAAAATTTCTTAATTTACCCTTTTCTTCTTGGTTGGGATTTGTGAACTGGCTCAGTTTTTTCTTTTGAATCGACCGGTTCTTTTCTCAATTTTCTTATTTTTAAAAGGACGGGGTTTACAGGTCTAGTACAAGGAATTAGAGTCAAAGAATAGGATGAATCTGGGGAAAGGGAAATCAGCATCAAAAGATGCAAGAGAATTGGAGGAAAGATTAAGTACCATAAGGGATTGAGCGAGCCCTCGTATAAGAGTTAGGAAACCCAGAGGAATTGAGTTGCCTCTAAGAAAAACCAATTGAATGAAAGATAACCAAGAGGAGAGGTAAGTACAAGAACCCCCTCGAAATGCACAAATGCAGAAAACCCTCTTAGGCAACTCTAAGATAGGACAAGGTAAGAGTGAAGAGGAAAATAAATGAGCTAGGAAAGAGAACTCTAGAGGAATGTATAGGACTAAGTAGCCTTGAAGGAACCATTGATGGGGGCTAGACAAAACGTAGAGTGCTAGAAATCCACCCACACTCAAGAACTCCTCGAAGGAAGGATAAGGAACAAAAAGGGAATTGGAGGACAAAGAAGGATTAAGGGCAAATAATGATGCCGATGTCATTAGGGTGTAAGAAAGGAAAGAAGGAAAAGCCTTCAAGAAGCGTTAGGGAGGTGAATGTGAAAATCCCATGACAAAAGTCCCTAAGAAAAAGGATAAAGGTAGGAAGTGAGACTATGAAAAGGAAACTCCCAAGCTAAGGAACCGAAAGGTGGATCATAAGAGGCTTAAGTTGAAATATGGAACCTTAAAAAGGGGTGTAAGTGGTTAAGGATGTCTGGGATGGCAAGTGTGACCTATTTTTGAAAAAGGAGAGTAGTCAAGCAGGAAACAACTAGAAACAATGAAATGATCAAGGAAAATAAATGACGCCCTATGCAGGACCGAAAATATAGTATGGACTACACCCTAAAAAGGACGACGAAATAGGCATCAAGGATGAGTAAGCTCAAAGGACAACTGTTGCAAGACAAGTGGACCAGGAGAATAGTGGAAACGAGGCAATTAACGAATTGACCCTTGAGAAGACCATAGATTTAAACTCTAGAAAGGAAGGGAAAGGTGAAAAAGCCTAAACATTAGAAAAAGAAGGATGAAGAAATCCTTGAAGAAATAAATAGCTGAGAACTAATCGACGACCAAACTCGAGCCATGAAAGGGATTGAGTAAACTCTCAAAAGGAAAGAAATCGAAAACCCTTCCCTAATAAAAATAAAATTTTAATGAGTACAAGATGGAATAAAGATAAGGTACAAGGGATGTGCCAACAAGATTCCCCTAAGTGAGGGTAAGCAAGAGAGGATGACATCAAGGGATGTCATGAGGTTGACTTAAAGATAGATACCCAAGAAAATAAAGGAAAGAGGAAATCCAGGAAAGGAGAAGGAAGCCTACCAAGGAAGGGAACCCTAAAGAGGCATACATATCCCAACGAAGAAATAATGAACTCAACTAAAGTGGAATTGAAGGTAAAGTTACAAATGGAATGCAAGTCGGGAATAAATGACTAGTTACAAGGGAAGTTTACCCAGAACCCAAGGAGTAAGTGAAACACAAGAAATGGGTAGATAGGAAGGTAGCATCAAAAGATGCCGTACAATTAAGAAAGGGGCGGATTGCCCATAATAAGAAAATAGAAGAAAGACTACCTAAGAAACCTTGGAGAAGTAAGCCGTCCAATTGAAAAATGGATAATGGAAACAACCACTGACTTCAAGACTTGTCATGGTCCACACTCACTTAATGGAGATTAAAGGATGACGGTTGGGCATAAGGTGGAATACACTAAATTAGACCCGAAAATCAAAAGTTCATTAGGGAATAAAGGACAAAATGGGAATTTTAAGACAATGGAGAATTAAAAGCGGGCAAATGTCCCAAAATAAAGAGAGTGTCGGGAGGTAAAGGGAAGGAACCTTCAAGGAATGGTAAGAAGATTGAAGGTATAACCCTTAAGTGGAAGTCTCTACTTTGAAGGACATAGTAGAGAATGAAAACCATAAAAGGAAGACTTCCCCAAACAAGGAATCAATATTTAGACCGAAAAGGGGGTAAACTCGGAATAAGGATTTGGTGAATGATCACAAGTGAGCAAGAAAGGATGGATGAAAGGAATGCCCTTGAGTAAAAGACGCCAATTTAAAAGGGCATAGGGGAGAAAGGATCCCAATGCATCGGTAAGCTATCGGAAAAACCAATGATTGGAACAGGAGGAAAACCCATAGAAAAATTTGTAAAGAATGAGTAGATAAAGGGAAATCGACACGATTCTGGTGTTAAGAAATTTAAAGAATAATTGGATAACATAAAAGGTAGTTGGGAAACACTACTGGGTAGTAGGAAGGAATGAAGCTATACGACTCCTAAATTGTTGGAAAGGTATGAACCGTTATCAAGGGTACACATTCTGGAACCATAATAGGCAAAGACATTTCCACAATGGGTCATGATGTAAAGAACATATAGTGTCAACCGTTCCAAGAAAGGTGACCCAAGTAAGACCGAGTTTGTTAGACAAATCTAAGAAATGGAATCAAAATCTTAGTAAACCAAAAATGGAGGAAGGACCAAAAGTAAGATAAGGAAGGAATTATATCAAAACCCAAGGGGTTAAGGACAAAAAGTCCTAAAGGATGCTAAACTAAGAGCATCAACAATCTAGGAAATGATGGGAAACAAGGACGATCGGGTGTATATGAAATGTTCAACCCAATAACATGAATAAGAACCCTTAAGAAGAAGAGTATTGCCTTGAGTGGAGTAAGAAGTAAATCTAAGGAGGTACCTTGGGATGGGTAGTTTGAACATGATTGATCGTGATACACTCCGTGGAGTGAGTGGAAAATAGAAAGAAAGAAAGACTTTTCAAATACGTGGCTAAAAGACAAAATGAAAGGAATAGACAAAGTGATAACATACCGAGCAAAACCCATGAGGACATTAAGGAAAGTCACTCCTAGTGCAAATGGTTGTTGAGTTAGTTTTGGGGACAAAACCCCTAAAAGGGGGGGGGGGGGGGGGGGAGAGTTGTAAACCCCATCTTTTAAAGATAAGGAAACCGGGAAAAGAACCAGTCAATTCAGAAGAGTAAACTGAGCCGATTCATAAGGAGTGAAAGGATGCGGTTCCAACCCCAAGATAAGTCGGGCTTAAGGCCTAGGGTAGAACCACAGGGCCCAAGAGTCGTAATGTCAGGAGAAGTCAGCTACCTAACAACAATCTCCTTTCGACCTAAGGACTGCCAGAGAAGTGCCCCCAGAATCAAACATTGAAGCAGCTTCGAAGGATCGAAGCTGCCATGTTTTGGCTGAGCTGAATTTGGCCAAATTCAGCCCTCCTCCAGCCAAACCAAGACTCCCTAACACCCCCACGTCCACAATAGAGCTGAAAGGTAAGCTAATTCGGCCCGTAGTTAGAGAGAGAAAGTGCTAAACTTTACTAATGAAATTCTCCCTCGATTTGATGACAATTGTAGCAATTCTTGATCCTAGAATGAACCATAGGATGAGAGCTACCTTCCCAGATAGAGAGCTTGGACCGACGCACCTCCGATGGTAAGCTTTTGAATCTTTCTCTATCTACAAATGATTTTCTAGTGAAGCTCTGTTTGAGCTCGTTTCGAACTCAATTCATGCGATTCAAAGCTCAATTGAATCACATGTAAGTGTAGGAACTGATTTATACCTCCAATTGAAACAATTAACCCTGATTGAATGGTCAATTTGAATAAATCAAATTCGGTCAATTTGAAGTGGAAAAATTGGGGAAACTTTTGGGAATTTCAAAAAATTGAGGGACCTCTTTGCAATTTCCCAAAATTAAGGGACCTCTTTGCAATTTCCAAAAATTGAAGGCCAATCGGTCAGAAGGAAGATGTTGGAGGACCAATTGGTCAATTTTTGGAACAATTGGGGTAAAATTACCATTTTTGAAAAGTTAGGGACCAAATTGGAAATTTTGAAAAATTGAGACCCTTATACAATTTTGAGCAAATTGAGGACCCAAAGAGAATTTTAAAATTTCGGGACTCAATTTGGGGAAAAGTTAGCATTAGGGACCTAAAGTCAAGGAAAATGAACTTTAGGGACCTAAGTGCAATTAACTAACAATTTTGAGCCTAATCTCTCATATGTGAGAAAATGAAGGCTATCATGCCAAACCTTAATTGACAAAGATGCCCAAAATGTGTAGGGACACGAGAGACGGAATGCCAGCAAGGAAAAGCTAGCGTGATCTCTAACAACAACTAGGGACAAACACGTCATAATCATTAGGTGAGAGGGCATATTTACATCATAATCGGTTGGGATGGTGAGTACTTTAGAAATGCAAAACCACTTGTGAGCGGGAAGTTTATACATCATACTGGTTGGGATGATGAGCTCACTTTTATGAAAAGAAAACCTACTTACTGGTCGTAAGTAAAGATAATCATATTAGGTTGGTATGAAGAACTTCCTTAAAGAAAGGAGAAACCCGCTTACCGGTTGTAAGTGGAAATATCATCAAACCAGTTGGTGTGATGAAGATGAAAATAACCTTTTTGTCAAAAGTGTTCTCCCCTAACTATGTGTTGATACTTAAAAGATTTGGGAGACATTCTTGACAGGAGCTAGAACAACTTAGATAGGCCAAAGGCCTCTGATGTTTGAAATCATGGGGGCTAAATGCCCGTTTTTTTTGAAAATCACATGTAGTGGCCCAAGGCTAGTGGACACGAGTAGGAGCTCGTAAACAAACTTGAGTAAAGGAAAACCATGAAAATTCATAATGAAATTATTGTGTGATTTCGCCATGGTACTGAGTCAGGACCAACAATATTTGATGGACTGGCGGTAGTGTGTCAAGGCTAGGTCGACAGACTGGCAGTAGTGTGTCAAGGCTAGGTCGACAAACCGGCCTAGACAAACAGTTGCAGGTCAGGTTGAGGGTCGGGGCTGTTGGACCATCGGCACTAAAGATAATGGCTATATATGAAAAATGTTGCTTGTGCATGCACTTGTGGTACAGGACCATCAAGACGCCCAAGAGGGGTAGTGATGGGTCCTAAGGGCTACTGGATGAAATGGTGGAGATGAGGGCAGTTCGTTGAGCCAGTCAGTCGAGAAGCTCATAGTAGCTTCTTGCGCATGAGACCGGGGTGGGGTTTGGATGAGGTCTCTGTCCTCATACGGATACGGAATGGCATTTGGGTCTGAGGCTTAGATGTCGAGAACATTCACTCAGACCCAGGGTAGAAGTGGATGGACTTCTATCTTGGTGGACGGTAAAAACACTCCAATCTACAAGTGGGTGTAGTGGACGGGCTACACCTACGAATGTGTGTACCCTTCTTGATGAAGGGTGTGTATTGTTTGCTAAACACACCTAATGTGGTAATGGGAAAAAGTTTTGAAAAACTGAACTTTGAAGAAAACCTTCTTTTAAAGGAAACGATAACCTTCGCACCATTTAAATTAAACTATTTGTCTTAAAAACTCACTCCCAACACCCACTCATTGAGTTGTAGAACTCACCCCCTCTCTTTTACACCTTTCAGGAGTAAGGAAATATGACAAAAGAAAATGTGAAGATGTACCATCCCTCATGTATGCTTAAAGTCACTTTTAAGCTTGCATGTTGATTGATTTATGCTATTCCAGGGAATAAGGTTTGAATTACGCCTGGCTCCTCTTGACAAAGGAAGGGGAAACATTTCTTAAACCAAGGGAGTAGTGGGTTGATCATAAAGATCCGACCAAACCGGGTCGGGGCGTGACATATGACGTACGGACCTATGTACCTTGGTTTCAACTTTCCTTTCTATTGCAACCTAAGTATTCCCTTCCATGGTGACACTTTGAGGAATACTCGGTCTCCTACCTCGAATTCTAGGTCCTTTCTTCGATGGTCGACATAACTCTTCTATCAATCCTAAGCAGCCTTGGGTCGTCTCCTTATTATCTAGATATTTTCTGTCGCATCCTTTATCAGCTCATCCTTCTCGAGTCTCCTTTCCCCTACCTATTTCTAAAATAGGGGCGTGCGATAGGGTTGCCCTTAAAGGGCCTCATAGGGTGTCATTTGTATGCTGGCTTGATAGCTATTATTGTACGCGAATTCCATGAGGCATAGATAGTCCTCCCAACCCTTGTTCATCGTTAAAATGCATGCTCGGAGCATGTCCTTCGGTGTTTGGATGGTCCATTTGGATTGCCCATCTGTCTAAGGGTGGAAGGCAATGCTTATGTGGAGTTTAGTCCCGATGGTAGCTTGTAGGCTGGGCCAAAATCGAGAGGTGAACCTCGGGTCCCGATCCGATACTATGCTTACGGGGACATCGTGGAGTCGCACAATTTCCCTCATGCACAAGGCAGCTAACCTTTCTACCAGGTCTGTCACCATTATAGGTAGGAAGTGACCAGACCTAGTTAGCTGGTCTACGATAACCCATATTGCATCTCGACCACTTTTTGTCACTGGCAGCCCAATTACAAAATCCATGGTGATATGTTACCATTTCCATTCGAGAATTGTGAGGGGCTGTAGTAGTTCGGAGGGTTTCTAATGTTTGGCCTTAATCTGCTGACACGATAGGCACCTGGCCACATACTCTGTGATATCACTTTTTATCCCCTTCCACCAGTATCCTTGTTTTATGGTGTGGTACATCTTTGTGCTACTAGGATACATGGCGTATATCAAGTCATGTGCCTCCTACAGTATCATCATTTTCAATTCTGGGTCATTCAGCACCCAGTCCCTCTCTTTGAAGGTCATCAACCCATCACTTCTGACTACGAGGTCTTGGGTTGGGTTGTTAATAGACTGGTTCCAATGCGAACGAAGTTCCTCATCCTCCTTTTGTAGGGCCCGTATTTGGTCTACTAAGCTGGGTCATACGACTAGGTTGGCCATTAGGCTACCTTGGCCTTTATCTAGGCTAAGGTTTACCCTCAAGCTACGCAACTGGCTTAGTAGGGGTAGGTAGCTGGTCCTCATTGAGGATACTCCCGTATGGTACTTGCAGCTGAGCGTGTTTGCTACCACGTTGGCCTTGCCGGGGTAGTATTCGATCATCAGGTCATAGTCTTTTACCAACTTCAACCACCTCCATTGTCGCTGGTTTTCTTTTTTTGGGTTAGGAAGTATTTTAGGCTCTTGTGGTTGGTGTATATGTGGCATTTTACACTATACAAATAGTGACACCAAATATTGATGGTGAACACTATTACTGCCAACTCAAGGTCATGGGTGGGGTAGTTCTTCTCGTGGGGCTTCAGCTGTCGAGAGGCGTATGCAATGACCCTTCCATGCTGAATTAGTACACGTCCTAATCCTTGATTGGATGCATCATTGTACACCGTATATTCCCTTGCATCTAAGTCGGGTAAGGCCAGTACTAGAGCCATCATCAATCGAGACTTGAGCTCCTAGAATTACTCCTCACACTTAACATCCCACTTGTAATCAACTCCCTTTCTTGTGAGGCGAGTTAACGGAGCTACAATTTTGGAAAAATCCTCCATGAACTTCTTGTAGTATCCAGTGAGTATAAGGAAACTATGTACTTCGATTGGGCTGGTAGGTGCTTTCTAGTTGGATATGGTCTCTATTTTAGCTGGGTACACCTTTACTCCGTCCTTTGACACAATATGTCCTTAGAAGCCCACCTCTTGTTGCCAAAATTCGCACTTTGAAAATTTGGCATAGAGTCAATTTTTTTTGTAAGGTACTGAATGTGGTTTTTAGGTGCACTTGGTGCTCCTCTTCTGTTTGGGAGTATATGAGGATATCATCTATAAATATGATCACAAACTTATCTAAGTATGGCTGGAACACCCTGTTCATCAGGTCCATGAAGGCCACGGGTGCATTCGTCAGTCCGGAGGGCATTACCCTAAACCCGTAATGCCCGTATAGTGATTGGAATGCGATTTTTTGTATGTACTCCTCCCAAATCTTCAACTTGTGGTAACCAGATCGTAGGTCGATCTTGGAGAAGTAGGCCACTCCCCGTAGATGGTCGAATAAATCATCTATTCTAGGGTGAGGGGACTTATTTTTAATGGTTACCTGGTTCAGCTTCCGATAGTTAATGTAGAGCCTCATGCTTCTATCATTCTTCTTGATGAATAGAATCGGTGCACCCCACAGGGATTGACTCGGGTGTATGAAGCCCTTCTCTAGCAGCTTGTCCAATTGGTCCTTTAGCTCTTTAAGTTCGGTGGGTGCCATATGGTAGGGAGCTTGTGATATGGGGTGGGTTCCTGACACTACTTCAATTATGAACTCTAGTTGGCAATCTGGGGGTAGGCCGAGTAGTTCTTCTAGGAACACATTGGGGTAACTGTTGACTCTTAGAATTTCTTCCAGTCCTTTCTCCGATGAATCATTGCAAGTAATCTGTGTGAGGAACGCCTTACATCCTTTTCACAGTAAGTCCTACGCCTTCATGAAGGACACCAGGTGTATTCCGGCTCTTCCCTATCCCCTTTAAATACTGTGCCTCCTTCTTTTCAGGAGTATGGAATGCTATTCTCTTATTCCCGTAGTCTACCTTGGCCTGGTGTGTGCTTAGCCAATCCATCCACAAGATAACTTCTACTTCCCTTAGTGGGAGGGGAATTAAGTCTGCTTCTAGGGTTATTCTTCCTATCTAGATTCTCCATGCTTTAATAAACTCGTGCCATGCTAGTGCCTTTCCTAGTGGTGTAAGGATGTTGAGGGGTGGTGTGAGAGGGGTGAGTTTCCTAGGAAGATTTGGAACCAAGGTGTAAAACCCGTCCAATTGGACTAAAGGAAACTAAAAAAAAACTGCTCTATGTGTATACATGAAGAATCGAGTTGTTTAATGAATGAAAAATAGCAAACGTGAGAAATTGGAAAATACCAAGTGACCAAAATTTCACAAAGACTTCAAGGAAGAACCGATAAGTGAAATTGAAGAGAAAACCGAACCGATTCGAGGGTGAACCGGACCGAACCAGCATGAACCATAGTGAACCAGTTCACAAATTCATTTTTCTAGGTGGCTTAAAAATGTCAAATTGGAAAATTGAGACCACCATTAGATAGAAAATGAATTTAGAAAATTTTAAATTTGTGAGAACCAGCCGAACTGGGTCCAAACCGGTCAAATTTTGAATTCGGGTCACAAAACTTGGTCAGATCGGACTGGTCAACGGACCAGTCAACGGTCAATGGCTGATAGGGTAGTCATGCTGGCAATCCATGTTAGAAAAATTGTCCAATCACAGCATGCCACGTGGCACACAGGCCACACCATCATCTTCAACCTTCAGACGTTGACAGAGAGGAGAGAGAGAGAGAGAGAAAGTCGCCAAAAAAGCTGGAGTCTCTAGTGACTCGAAAAATGCTCTAGTCAAGTTGCCAGTAGCCACGTTAGAGGCCGAGCAGTTGCTAACCTCCCTATAGAAATGGTATCCCCTCATTCGTTCTCAACATCCCACAATCTATCGAAGAAGAAGAAGAGTGATTTTTCCAGCGAGTTTCAAACTAGAGCTCCGACGACGGGCAAAACCTCCACCAAAGGAGCTCCGAAGGGTGGCATTGGAACTAGGGAAGAATCCTCTAGCTCCAGACCTCCTCAAAACAATAAGGGAGTGCTTAGGGAGGTATCTAGAAGATCACATAGTAAAGCTACTTCGAAGCTCGAAGCAGCTAGCTTCTGCCCGACGCCACCTCACCCCGTCTGACCCTTCCACCACCCACCTTGGCCACCACTGACCGCCTAAGGTTCTCTACAACACCCCTACTGGCCCTGGTAAGCTCAATTTCACCTCCCCTCGTCAAAATTTATGAATTTCAGAGTTGCACCAATCGAAACTTCTCTCTTCAAATTCCCACAGTGTAGCAGCGAATTGTAGCAGAAGTCAATCCTACTAGGTTTCCCTTGACTAGCTCTAGCTCCCCTCCGCCTCAAGCTCCAGCCACCGCCTCTCCATTGGTAAGATATGCAAGATTTCTTTCTCTACTGTAACTTTTCCAGCGGAGCTTCGACAGGGCATGAAACTTAGCCAAAGTCAGAAATTTGAAGTGTAGGATGATCGAGAGGAGCTATAGGAGGTGATTAGAAGCAAGAATTGAAGAAAACAAGGACTTACAAGCTGCCAATTAGATGAGGTAAGATCCGAAGTGTCATATGCTCAAATTGGGGAAGAAGGTGGAGGGCGATTTGGGGATTTTGGGGGACTTTTGTGCAATTTTCAAAAAATGGAGGACTGAATGGCAATTTCACGAAATTGAGGGTGTTTTCATAAAATTCACCCCAATTGAGGCTCAATTGAGAAAATTGGAGAAATTTGGGGCAAAATGGAAATTTTAAAAAGTTGGGAGACCATAATGCAAAATTTTAAAAGTTTGGGCAAATTAGGTATTTTTTGAAAATTGGAGACCAAATGGCAATTTGACAAAAATTCCCTTCCAATTGAGGGTCCATTAGACAAATTGGATCAAAGGGAAGACCAATTTGTAAAATTTGAAAAGTTAGAGGTCAAATTGCAATTTTGGGAAAAAATTGGGGCTAAATGGCAGTTTCAGAAAATAGAGGAACCCAGAGGCAGGATTGATAAAATTAAGGACCCGAATGGGTAAATTGAAAATTTGGGGGTCAAAGTAAGGAAAAAAAAAGGGAAATTGAGGAGGTAAAGATGGATTAAAGTGCAATTAAGGCCAAATATGAAGGCCTATACACAAATACGCCAATAAATGTGATTCCTTAGTTCAACACCCTAACGAGGACATCGGTGCCATGTAGAGACTAACTATTTGAGCACCTGCTTCCAAAAGAGAAATCGTGAGGCCATACTTCACCGACACAACCCCGCCAAAATTACCCGGTGAGTGGGAACCGCTATGACGTCCATTCCGATTGGAATGATGGTTTAAGATTTAAAAAAAAATTGTTTTATCATAATTAGCCTCCTTTTTCTAGGTGACTTTGCTTAATATATTTGGGAGCTAATTCTAGGCTTATGCTCAACATGCTAGTAGGCCCAAGGCCAGTGGATACGGGCATGGACCCGTCCAAAATAGACATGTGATACATGAGGCTAAAAGACCTAAATAATGGGAACTTGTATGATACCCATCGAGCCAAGCTGAGTTGTCGAGCTTATTGTGCCAAACTGCTGCTCTACCGAAGTCGAGTCATCAAACCTATTGGTCTAGTACGCGTTGTGGGGCCGAAGCCAAGCTAACAGACCGTTGTGCAAGAGGGCCAAAGATAATGGATATAACTTAAAAAGCTTATTGATTGTGCATGCACTATGATATTCGGGTTATCAGGACACCTGGCATGAGGTAGTGATGGGACCCAAGGACTATTGGACGACCCATGGAGCATAAGGGTAGTATCGTCGTTCAGTAGGTCGTGAAGCCGAGGGCTTCCTGTGCATGGAGACATGGTGGAAGAATTTTAGTTTAGAGTCAGACTACTGATGTCCGCATAAACTTCGGGTAGAGGCAGCATCTCTCTATCAGGGTGGACGGTAAATGTGCTTCGGTCCACAAGTGGCACGGTCGAGGTTCGTTTTGCGAATGTGTGATCCCTCCTATGCTAGGAGGGCAGTTGTTGATTCAATGACTGTGTGAAATAATGAAAATAAATTAAATATTAGATAAATTCATGTAAACTGTTATAGTAAGTTTGCCCTCATTGAGTTGTCGAACTCACCCTCTCCCTCTAAACATTTTCAGGAAGGAATACAACTGCGTGAGTCTTTCCCCTCAGACCCACAACCAGGTACACCATTTCAGATATTTCAGTTTTGTTAAATGTTATCCAGGGAAAGCATGACAGATAATACGCCTGACTGTCTTGACCCCGAGGAGCCCTCCTTGAGGTTCAAGAGAGTGGCGGGTTATCCATTAGACCCTGACCAAACTGGGCCGGGGTGTGACACAAGGCTTCTTGAATGAAGGATCGCTTTGCCCCTGAATTGAAGAGGGCGTACATCTCCTTCTTGAACATTTGCACGTGACCTAAGTGAGATTTAATAGAACCTTTGAGGGAATGCATTTTATTAATTATAAAAATAGACTACATGACTCGGACTTCAGACTCGATTTAAAGGGGTTGTTGGGACGTACCAACCACTACGCTGGAGTCCTTCTGAGCTTCTTCTTGAGTGAGGTAGTAGACCTGGGTCGGGACTAGGGTGAGCATCTTCCTTCCCCCATTGGGTGCCCTCTGAATTTCGTGCAGTGATGGGGGCATTTTGCGGGGCGTTGCCCCATAGCGTCGGACAATCATTATGTAGTGCTCAAGTTGCCTACACCCAAAGCACATTGGGCATGCCCCTTCATGATTCCTCTAGCGCCTGGGGCAGTAGGGGCCCTTCCTCTAAGGGGGTGCGTTCACCTCCCTTTGGGCTTGGTAACCCTCCTCCCTTCTCGAAAACCTTTGGCATGTTCCCCCACCGCAGCCTACCTTGTTCCCTCTAGCATCCTCTACTACCTTGGCCCATTTTCTTCCTTTTACCCGTTATGTTCTATCCGATGGTATCTTGTTTGGACTAGTCGCTCGCACTCATGGGCCATGCTGACGGTGGTAGCCAAATTGGTGAGGAGTCCTAATACCCCCATCCGATCTCTCACGTCCATATTGAGACCATCGATGAACTTTTGGCAAATATCTGCCGGTCCCACCAAGTCGGGGGCGAAGTTTCAACTTTTAAATTTGGTCTCATATTTTGAGACCGTACTTGCTCCTTGTCGCAGTCGAAAGAATTCCATCTTCTTCTCATTGATCAAATGAGGAGCCATGTACTCCTCCGAGCACCTCTCTTCGAACTCCTCCCAGGTGGGGGTGATGGGAGAGAGGCTTCTCATGTTTTCCCACCACCTCTTTACATTGGACTCTAGAAAGAACTCAGCTAGGATCACCATCTCTTCCAGGGGTGTCCTTATGATCCCTATGAATTCTTGAGGCTTACTAGCCAATCCATGGCTGCCCTGTCATCCTTTTCCCCTTGGAAGGGCTTGTACCCTAGTTGTCAGAGTGTCTTTAGGTACTTAGGGATGTCGAAGAGGGGCGATGTAGGGCTGGAAGTGGACTAAGATTATACCTCTTCAAGTTGGGTTTGGGACTTAGAGTCTAGGAGGGGTTTGTTGCTTAAGTGGGGTTTTGCGAACACCCTAGTAAAATTTTTCGTACAATTGTTGGTATTCGGAGCTGAGACCTTGGGAGGTTGGTTGTGCCCCCGATGATTCTTCCTTTGAGGGGGGAGGGGTGGGTTGCCAACGGAATCCGCAATCGCCGCCCTCATTTTCATGGCTCCCCTTTTTGGTGCCATAGCTGGTTTAAGATTTTTTATTAGTATTTAGGTTATAAAGTTTTGATAATACATTCGGGAAAACACATGCTCTGATACCACCTAAGTTGTCATGCCCCGACTTGGTTTGGTTGAAATCTTGTGGTCAACTGGCCACTCTCCTGGACCTCGAAGAGGGATTCCTCCCCAGGATTGGGAAGAGTCAGGCATAGTACCTGTCATGTCTTCCTGGAAAAACATTAAACAAAATTGGAAATTTAATTCGTACCTGGTTCAGGTCCTAGCAAGGAAAAGTTCTCGTGTAGTTCTCTTCCTTCCTGGAAAGAGGGAGGGGGTGAGTTCAACGACCCAGTGAGTGGGAGAAATCTTGGGTGCATTTAGTTAGGTAACATTAAGTTTATGGTATTTCACTTTCTACCCCTTCTCGGGTTGGCACACAAACACACGCCCTTCCTATCATAGAAAAGGATGACACATTCGTAGAACGGTCCCCAACTGTCACACCCCGACCCAGTTTGGTCGGATCCACATGAACAACCTGCCGCTCTCCCAGTTTATTAAGGGTTTTCCCCTCCTTTTAAACCGTGAGAAGTAAGACATCCTTCTTACCTGTACCTTTCATGGAATATCATTAATCAAAACTAAATATAAATTTTTCATACATGTCTTAACATTCAGCTACTGACAGATCTCTAAGGTTGGTTTCCCTCAGTTTTCAAAAAAGGGTAAAGGGACGGGGTGAGTTTGACAACTTAGTGAATGGGTGTAGGGTGAGAGTTTTCACAAAATTAACTTTAATAAAAGTGTGCCAAACTCCTTATTTCTTTTTAGAAACATTATATTCTCAAGTTCTGGTTTTCAAAACCTTTTTCCAAGGTTTACCAATTATTTTTCAAGGATTCTCAAATCCTTTCCAAGGTTTTCATAACCTTTTTCCTAATTCCATATTAGGTGTATTTCACATACAACACACGCCCTTCATTAGAAAGTGTACAAACACATATTCACAAGATGTAGTTACGCCGAGTATACCCACTTGTGGATCAGAGTGTCTTTACCATCCACCCTAATAGAAGTCCCTCACTTCTACCCAAAGTATGAGTGAACATCTCTAATGTTCAACCCTCAAACCCAAAATACTTCAAGTCCATATGAGGACGGATACCTCATCCCGACCCCACCCCGGTCTCATGTGCATGAAGCTACGTCGAGCTTCCTTGACTGTTGGCATGACAAACTACCCTTATCTCCACCATGTCATCTAGTAGCCCCTAGGATACATCACTACCCCTCTTGGGCGTCTTGATGGTCCCGAACCTCAAGTGCATGCAAAAGTAAAGTTTTCCATAAAGCCATTTATCTTTGGTGCCACTAGTCCAATGGCCTCGACCCTTAACTCCACCTACAACTGTTTGTCTAGACTAGTTTGTCGACCTGGTCGTATTACACTGCCGCTAGTCCATCGAGTTTGTTAGTCCTGTCTTGGTACCATGGCCAAATCACATCATTCATTCATTAAACATTTTCAATCATGTTTGTTTACGAGCTCTTGCTCGTGCCAACTGGCCTTGGGCCCACTGTACGTGATTTTCCAAAACTGGGCATTTTAGCCCCTAAGTTCCAAAACCAAGGCCTCTAGCCTATTTGAGCTATTCGAGCTCTCGTCAAGGTCTCCCAAAATTTTTAGCATTAGCACACAGTCAAGGGAGAACACTTCTAAATAAATAACTTTTCAACTCGTCCATTACACCAATCGGGTGTGATGACATCTCCACTTACAACCGAAAGCGGATTTTCTACTTCCTTCCAGGAAGTTTATCATACCATCCGGGTATGATCTACTTACAACTGGTAAGTAGTTTATCTGCGTAGTTTCCACATTACTCCAACCAGGTGTGATGTTAAAATTTCACATAGAAGTGGTTTTTCATTTCCGAAGTACTCATCATCCCAACCGGGTATGATGTGAATAATCCCACTCACCCGATAGTGCAGTGTATTCCTCTTAATCGACTTTTGGAGTCACACGAGCTTATCCTTGCTAGCGTTCCTGATCCTTTGTGCTCCTACATGATTTGGACATCTTTTTTTTTATCAATATTTGGTATAATAGCCCTAATTCCTCATATATGAGCAAATGCCCCAAATTTCTACTTATTTACATTTAGATCCCTAAAGTTCTTTTTCCTTAACTTTAGGTCCCTAATGCAAAATTTTCCCCAAATTGAGTCTCAAAACTTTCTATAATTCACTTTGGGTACTCAATTTATCCAAAATTACTTAAGGGCTTCAAGTTTCCCAAATTTCCATTTTGGTCCCCAACTTTTCAAAAATAACCATTTTGCCCCTATTTTACAAAAATGGCAATTTGACCCCAATAATTCCAAAAATGGACCAATTAGTCCTCCAACATCTTTTGCATGGCCAATTGGCCCTCAATTTTGGGAAATTGCACTTTGGTCCCTCAATTTTTTGAAATCCCCAATTTCCCCCTTTTAACCTGGTTGAATTTGATTCATAAAATTGACTAATCAATCGAGGTTAATTATTGAAATTGAAGGTAAAATTGAGTTCATACACTTTCATACGATTCAATGGAACTTTGAATTGCATCATTTGGATCCGAATTGAGCTCAAACAGAGCTTCGTCAGAATACTAGACTTAAAGAGAGAAATCTTCGAAAGCTTATCATTGGGGGTGCAGCGATTCGAACTTTTGATCTGGGTAGATATATCTCATCCTAAGGTTCTTCCTATAATCAAGAATCGCATCAATTCATGTTGAATTGAGGGAGAATTTGGTTAGTGAAATTTTGTCGGTTCTCTCTCTGACACTGATGGGAAATTATAGAGGGGAGCTAAATTAGATTACCTTTCAGCTCTAATTCAATTGTATGAGGGTTGTTGAAGTGTTGGGAGAGCTTGGTTTGGCCTGAGAAGGGCTCAAATTAGCCATTTTTAGCTCGGCCGAAACAAGGCAGCTTCGATCTGTCGGAGCTTCTTCACTATTTGATCATGCCGGAGCTTCTCCGATGATCCTCAGAGTAAATGGAGACTACCATCGTGTAGCTAATGTCACGCCCGACCCGGTTTGGTCGGATCCCCATGATCAACCCACCGCTCTCTCAGTTTAAATGGAGTTTCCTCCTTCTTTAACTCAAGTGGAGTTAGGCCCGTCCCAGTACACCATTGTGATGAGACGATGGTGGAATTGAGTCATATGTGTAAGGGGCATGTGCCAGTGATAGGTAGTTAAGTGGCCATGACCCGGGGTGTTGAGTCACCCAACTGTGAGACAACATGTGAGGGTGTCGGTTGTAGTTAAGGGTTCATGACTCCCACACTCTAGTTTCCCTATCTGCTATCATCATAGAAGTGTGGTACATTCATGATACATCTTATATATATAGACATAGGGCTCGAGTAGCCCATTTATGTGCGGGCCTAAGTGCCCAAAGTGTGCGGGAGAGTAGCATGAGACCACTAGGACCCTGAGGTGCTGAGACACCAAACTACAAGATAGCACGAGTGAAGTACCGGTTGTGGGAAGAGTGCCTTGGGCCTCGCCCACTCTAGTTTTAAATCTTGTATTGCATGAGTGGTGATACATTTCTAGCATGTGATTGTTTGCTTTAGGGCCATGAGTTACCCCTGCTTTTATTAAGGCCTAAGTTGTCAGGTCTAGGTGTGTGTTGTGAATAGTCTACACATGGCGTCTAAGTGTAGGCCTAGATTGTGTGTGAGACTAAGTTCCGATGCTTGCATATAACATGCTAGAGGCGTGAGATAGAAAGGGGTGATCAAGAATAACCTGACCATAGCTTAGACTATGAGTCGGTTGACCTGAGACTCTAGTCTTGAAGGGCGAAAGTAAATCATGACACTCGTTTGGAGCATTATGAGTAAACGATGTAGGATTCCATGTTAGGTAGTTTATGGGAAAGGTCTAGGTTATGAGCCATGTAGTGGCATAGCGTTAGTATCCCACTCATTGAGCTGTGATGTCACGCCCCGACCCTATTTGATCGGATCCCCATGATCAACCCGCCACTCTCCCGGCTTACTATGGGTTGCCCCTTCTTTATAAACCGTGAGTAGTAATGCATCATTTAAACTTACACCTTTCTTGGAATAACATAAATCAAAACTGCATAAAATTTGAATCTTTATTATACCTGCCTTATAGGTGTATTAGCTAGTGGTCTTTGGGTAAACTTTTCAGGTTTACCTGAAAGGGATATAAGGGAGGGGGTGAGTTCAACAACTCAGTGAATGGGTGTTTTAGGGTATTACTTAAAAAAAATAGTTTGAATTGGAGTGTGCTAGACTCCTTATTTTTCTTTTAAAAATATTTCATTCTCAAATCTCGGTTTTCATAACCATTTCTCATTTAGTTGTGTGTTTATCAACCAATACACGCCCTTCATCATGAAGGAAACACACAATCGCAGGCCAGCCCATCCACTGTACCCACTTGTGGCATCGGAGCGACTTTACCAGCCACCTAGATGGAAGCACATCCACTTCTACCCTGAGAATGAGTGGATGTAAGGGACATCCGACCTTCAATCCTGTAACAAAACTCTGTGTACATATGAGGACAGAGACCTCATCCTTTACCCACTCCGGTCTCATGCGCATGAAGCTACGTCGAGCTTTGCAAGACTTCTGGTATGACTAACTGCTCTTATTTCAACCAGGTCATCTAGAGTCCTAGGACGCATCACTACTCCTCTTGGGCATCTTGAAGATCCCGTAACACAATACAAGCACAAATCAATAGTTTTTTCACATAAGCCATATAATCTATGGTGCCAATGGTCTAACGGCCTCGACTCTCAACTAGACCTATAGTTATTTGTCTTGACTGATCCGTAGACCTATCATGTCGCACTGCAGCTAGTCCATCGAGTATGTTGGTCCTGTCTCGGTACCATGGCTAAAAAAACTCATTTACTCAAGTTATCATGGCTTAATAATCATGTTTATTTACGAGCTCCTAATCGTGCCAACTAGCCTAGGGCCCACTGCTCGAGATTTTCAAAATCACACATATTAGCCCCCAAGTTCCAAAACCGAGGCCTCTAGCCTATATGAGCTATTCGAGCTCTCGTCAAGAAGGTCTCCCAAAAAATTTAAGTAGTGGCACACAGTCAGGGGAGAACACTTCTGACAACATAAACTTTTTTGTTGTCTATCACACTAACCGGGTATGAGGACATCTCCGCTTATAACCAATAAGCAAGTTTTCCACTTCCTTCTAGGAAGTTTCATCAAACCAAACGGGTATGATCTACTTACAACTAGTAAGTAGTTTTTCCGCGTGATTTCCACATCACTCCTCATAGGTGTGATGGTTAAAATACCACTTAGTAGTGGGTTTTCATTTCCAAGGTGCTTATCATCCCAACCGGGTATGATATAAAATTCCCACTCACCCAATCGTGCAGTGTATTTCCTCTAAATCAGCTTTCGTACTTTGCGAGCTTTGTCTCAGCTGGTGCTCCCGATATCTCGTGTTACTACACGGTATAAACAACTTTGTTCATTATCATTTGGCTTGATAGCCTTCATTCATCCCAAATAAATCAGAAAACTAAACTTTTCATTTATTTGAAATTAGGTCCATAAAGAAAATTTTCTTTAACTTTAAGTCCCTAATGCCGATTTTTCCTCAAATTGAGTTCCGAAACTTTTAAAATTCACCTTGGGACCTCAATTTATTCAAATTCACAAAAGGGGTTCAATTTCCCAAATTTCCAATTTGGCCCCTACTTTACAAAAATGGTAAGTTTTGCCTTAAAAATTCCAAAATTTGCCCAATTGGTCCTCCAACATCTTTATCATGCCCAATTGGCGCTCAATGTTATGAAATTGCACCTTAGTCCCACGAATTTTTGAAATCCCCAAATTTCCCTAAAAAATTTCCCCTAATTTCAACCTTCTAACTCAATTGAATTTGATTTCATCAAATTGACCAATCAAATGAGTTTAACTGTTGAAATTTAAGTTAGATTGGAGTTTCTAAACCTTCATATGATTCAATTGCACTTTGAATCGCACGATTTGATGCCGAAATGAGCTCAAATGGAGCTTCGCTAGAAAACTGAACTTAGAGAGAGAAAGCTTCGAAAGCTTACAGTCGGGGGCGCGGTGGTCCGACCTTTCAATCTGTGCAGATATCTCTTGTCTTGAGGTTACTCCTAGGATCAAGAATTACATCAATTGATGCCGAATTGAGTGAGAATTTAGTCATCGAAGTTCTGTTGATTCTCTCTCTAGCATTGATCGGAATTTACAAAGGGGAGCCAAATTGGCTTACCTTCCAGCTCTAATTCAACTGTAGGATAACTGTGGAGGTGTTGGGAGGGCTTGGTTTGGCCTGAGAAGGGTTTGAATTGGTCGATTTCAGCTTGACCGAAAAAGGGCAGCTTCGGTCCGCCGTAGCTGCTTCACTATTTGATCACACCGACATTTCTTCGGTAACCCTCGAAGCAAATGGAGACTACATGCCTTCTTTGGCTCAGAAAAATGCCCAAGTTGGAGCTTTGGTTTGAACTTCACCAAAAAATGGAGTAGTTGAGAAAGAATGGAGTTTTTCGGTGTGAGAAGGATGGAAGAGGAGTGGCTCTTTATATAGGAAGCTCGGGGACTTCTTGGCCGTTCGATTGGTGCCTTAATGGTGGTTATTCATTTCCTGAAACTCCCTAGCTGAAGACTTTTCATCTTCATCGGCACTGCTCGATTTTCCAGCGAGTGAACAGTGCTATCATCTTAAGGAAGAAGACGACACTGTTCCGAACCGGACCGGACCGGTCTAAACCGGGTTCAAAGTTTAAATCGGCTAGTTTAGGCCCGATTCGACCGAATTTTTCAAAATTAAAAATTTCTTAATTTATTTTCTATCCAATGGTGGCCTCAATTCTCCAATTTGAATTTTCTATGCCACCTAGAAAAATGAATTTAGCATCCAGTTTAATAGTGGTTCTAACCGGTCCAAACTGATTCAATTCGGTTCGGATCCAGTTCACCTTAATCGGTTTGGTTTTCATCTCCAATTCATCCCCTTTTTAATGACTTTTGTGACTATTTAGGTCACATGGGATCCATAAATTTCCCTATTTGCCCATTCTCTATCGATTCTAGTTCATAAACCGACTCGGTTCATAAATCGGTTCAATCTAGCTTGGATCCGGTTCATGTGAACTGGTTTGGTTTTCTCTCCCAAATTGTCCTAAGGTCCTTTTCCAAGGTTTTTATGAATCTCTTAGGTTACTTGGGAGTTGTTAATTTCCCAAATTGCCCATTCTCTGATGATCGGGTTTGTGAACCGGTTCGATTTACTCACTTGATTTGACTGGTTCTTTTCCTGGTTATCTTAACTCCAAAAGGGTGGGGTTTACTACTCTCCCCTCCTTTTAGGAGTTTTATCTACAAAACTTATTCAACGTTCTTTGCACTAGAAAGAACTTCCTTTCGATATCAATTTGTAGTTTATCGACATACAACCTTCTTGGTTATTTCCATTTATCCCTTATATCACACACGCTTAAGGTTTTCTTTTCCTTACTGTCACTTTCTCATTCCATGGAGCTTACTTTAGCTAACCATATCTCATAGGTATGTTTAAGGTCATATCCTTAAATTCACATCCTTCGTTCCTTAAAGTATAATTTCTCCATCCCGAGATTCTTTACTTAAGATTTCAGAATTGGGAGTTCCAAAATACCCAATTGTTCCCATGTCTAGTTATTCTCTTGGTCATTGAGATCCTTAGCTTGGTGTTCTTTCAAGCATTATGTACTTGTGTTCATGGGTTTTTATGTTATCACCTTTTTGTCTTATTTTGACCCTTCATTTTCATTATTTGTTACATTTTTGGTCCAAATTTGATATTGACCTTATTATACTTAACTAACTGACTCTTCCTTAGTTGAGTCATATCCTTCCCTGGGTTGTTGGGCTTGCGTGTCCCTGATAGAACGACAATGCTCCATAATCTATCCTTGACCATTAAAATTTTAGAACACTTCCTTACTGGGTGTTCCCAACTTTCCAGGGGTTGTATAACTCTGTCTGGTAGTACATTTCCGACTATCTTTACCATTTATTCACTCAACCATCTTGCCTTTGAGGTCATATCTTACATAACCATGTTGATTTCCCTCACCTGCTCGTCCTTCCCCAACTTCCTTATTGGATCTTTCCTGTTCTAATTATTGGGTTTTTCCCCATGACTTACTGACACTCAAGGATTCTTTCATTCTTATGCACTTCCTTATTTCTAGTGGAGTCCTTTCCTTAAGGACTTTCCTTTTCCCTTAATCCATTCTTACTCGCTCATGATCATTTTCATGATTCTTTATTACGTCCCTCATAGTGGAGGCTTCCACTCTGGGAGCTACTTGCTCCACTTTCTTACCATTATTTGAAAGTTTCTTTCTTCCTTTCCTCACACTCTTTTCTATATCGGGTATTTGTCCGCCTTTAATTCTCCATTGTCTTAAGATTCCCATTCCTTCCCCAATTCTTTATCTGAGGGGCTTTTAGTTATTGGTCTTATTTAATGTATTCCACCTTATGCTTAACCGTACTTTTTTTAGGCTACATCAAATGAGTGTAGACCACAACTAGTCTTGATTTTAGTAATCGTTTACTTTAGTCCCTTCTTAACTGGAGGACTTACCCCTCCAAGATTTCTTAGATGTACTTTATACTATTCCCTTTTTATGGGCAGTCCACCCATTTCTTACTCGTACAACATCTTTTGATGATATCTTCCGACTCACCCATTCCTTGGGTTTAACTTACTCTTTAGATTCCTCCAAGTATGCTTCCCTGGGTTCCCTTCATCTTAACATGCATTTTATTTACAACTCCGTCTCCAAATCCCTCGCCATCAGGTTCTATTTCCTTTTTGTTGGAACATGTATCACTTCCTAGGGTTTCCTTCTGTGGGAGGATTCTTACCTTTTTCTCCTGAAATTCCTTTTTTCATTCACGTTTGAAGACACTTAACTTTAAATGTCATCCTTTGATGCCATCCTTTCATGCTTATCTTTACACTTGAAATCTTACGGTACATCCTTCGTACTCCATCCTCATTCTCACTCATACCCCACACATGTCTATTTCCTTGTAAGGAGAGCTCACATCCTCCTGGTTTCAATTTCTCTTTATCATTCTTCGAGAGGCTTACTTAACCATCTCAAGACTTTTAATTGTAAATCCGGTCTTGGCCATTGATCTCTTTAAGGATTTTTCTTCATCCTTCTTTTCCAATGTTTTGGCCTTTTCACTTCTCCCTTCTTTGTCATGGTTTAAATCTATGGTTCTCTTCAAGGACAGTTCATTAACTACCTCCTTTCTACTAGGTTCTCCTGGAGTCGTTATTTAGCTCTTCTATTTTTCTCCAAGTAGGTCACACTGGGTCATCCTGATACATACTTCCTTGGAGAATTTCTTAATTAAGGGCAGGTTCCTTGCACTCCATGTCATGTCCATCCACCCATCAATGATCCCTTTCTGTTTGACCTTCTTAAGAAGAGGTTTAAATTTCACTTTACCTCGCCATTTCTTGACCTCTTTGTGATCTGTTTACTTAAATTGCTCCCTAACTTTGATCACCAATCCTTCTTATTTTTCGTGACTTTTGAGGAGCTATTGTCCTAATGCTTATGAAGTGTGAGACAATCCTTCTTTTACCTATGTTATTCTCCTACACCTTATAACAGATTATCTTGGTACTTTTCCCTTAATAGGATTGGGCACTTGTAGTGTCTCCGTCATTCACGCTTGTAATAGTTTATTTCCTTATGTAGACCGTCGTGGTTCCTCCTTTCCTTCGATTATTGCGGGGCCTTTTTAGGGGGTTACTGGTGGTTTGGCGCTTTTGCCGTCCTTAAGTCTAAACACCTAGAGGGTTTTCTTGTTGAGTCTTCTTTGCCAAATGGTCACTCTAAGAGTCCTCCTATTTCTTAGTTCCTCGATTTAGTTTCCTTAACTGGGATGGGATGGTAGTGTTGGTTTATTTGTTTACTATTCTTTGGCAATCTTTTTAGCAAGATCACATCATTTGAGAGATAGGGTTTTTAGGAATTTTGAATACTTCATTTATAGGGGAGTACAAAAAGGTTGGGGTTTTAGCCCAATTACAAAAAGTTGTCATAGAATAGATAGGAAGCTACGGGGTTCTTGGTAAGCATCCTCCTTGGTAGAATTATACGTCTCTGCTAGCGTACTTGGCTCCAGACTTGACTTCCTTTGTACTTAGGATTATGACCCTAACATATCTTATTATCATATTCATTGGATACTTCCCCATTTGTTCTTTTGAGGCTTCTACTATGTCTCGAGCAGTAGAGAGCTTCTAGGGTTGTCTTCCTATGAGGACATGGTGTTAAATAGAGTCATTCCTAGTTTTCTTGGTTCCTTTCTTGGGAGCCATCTAAAAATTTTAAAATCATCCCTATTAGTTACTATATTCTCTAGTTTTGATAATGTATTCAAGGAAACAGGGTCTGATACCACTCAAGTAGTCACGCCCCGACCCTGTTTGATCGGATCCCTATGATCAATCCGCCACTCTCCAGACTTACTAAGGGTTGCCCCTTCTCTATAAATCGAGAGGAGTAAGGCGTCCTTTAAACCTGCACCTCTCTAAGAATAAGATAAATCAAATCTGCATAAAATTTAAAACTTTATCATACCTGCCTTACATGTGTGTTAGCTGGTGGTCTTTGGGTAAGCTTTCCAAGTTTACCTAAAAGAGATATAAGGGAGGGGGTGAGTTCAACGACTCAGTGAATGGGTGTTTTAGGGTATTACTTTCAAAAAAATAGTATGAATTGGAGTGTGCCAGACTCCTTAATTTTCTTTTAAAAACATTTCATTCTCAAATCTCGGTTTTCATAACCATTTCTCATTTAATGGTATGTTTATCAACCAACACGCGCCCTTCATCATGAAGGAAACACATAATCACAGGCCAGCTCGTCCACTGTACCCACTCTTGGAGTTGGAGCAACTTTACCGGCAACCTAAATAGAAGCACGTCCACTTCTACCCTAAGAATGAGTGGATGTAAGCAACATCCAACCCTCAATCCCATAACAAAATTCCGTGTCCGTATGAGGACAAAGACCTCATCACGTCCCCACCCCGGTCTCATGCGCATGAAGCTACGTTGAGCTTCGAAAGACTTCTGGTATGACTAACTGCCCTTATTTCCACCAGGTCGTCCAGAGCCCTAGGACGCATCAATATCCCTCTTGGGCATCTTGAAGGTTCCGTAACACAGTGCATGCATAAATCAACAGTTTTTCACATAAGCCATATAATATGTGGTGCCACTGGTCCAACAGCCACGACTATCAACTCGACCTCCAGCTATTTGTCTTGATTGATTCGTAGACTTATCATGTCGCACTGTCGCTATTCCATCGAGTATGTCGGTCCTGTCTCAGTACTATGGCCAAACAACTCATTTACTAAAGTTTTCATGGCTTAATAATCATGTTTGTTTACGTGCTCCTACTCATGCCAACTAGCCTAGCGCCCACTACTCGAGATTTTCAAAATCAGGCATATTAGCCCCCAAGTTCCAAAATCGAGGCCTCTAGTTTGTATGAGCTATTCGAGCTCCCGTCAAGAAGGTCTCCCAAAAATTTTAAGTAGTGGCACATAGTCAAGGAGAACACTTCCAACAAAATAAACTTTTTTGTCATACATCACACTAACCGAGTATGAGGACATCTCCGCTTATAACCGATAAGCGGGTTTTCCACTTCCTTCGAGAAAGTTTCATCATACCAATCGGGTATGATCTACTTACAACCGGTAAGTAGTTTTTTCGCATGATTTCCACATCAATCCTCATAGGAATAATGGTTAAAATACCACTTAGTAGTGGATTTTCATTTCCGAGGTGCTTATAATCCCAACGAGTATGATATAAAATTCCCACTCACCCGATCGTGCAGTGTATTTCCTCTAAATCGACTTTCGTCCTTTGCGAGCTTTGTCTCTACTGGCGCTCTTGATATCTCATTTTCCTACATGGTATGAACAACTTTGTTCATTATCATTTGGCTTGATAGCCTCCATTCATCCCAAATGAATGAGAAAACCAAAATTTTCATTTATTTGCAATTAGGTTTATAAAGTTATTTTTCTTTAACTTTAAGTCCATAATACCGGTTTTTTGTCAAATTGAGTCCCAAAACTTTTAAAATTCACCTTGGGACCTCAATTTATTCAAATTCATCAAAAGGGGTTCAATTTCCCAAATTTCCAATTTGGTCCCCCAACTTTTCCAAAATTATCATTAAGCCCCTACATTACAAAAATGGTAACTTTTGCCCCAAAAATTCCAAAATTTGTCCAATTGGTCCTCCAACATCTTTATCATACCCAATTGGCCCTCAACTTTATAAAATTAAACTTTAGTCCCTTGAATTTTTGAAACCACCAAATTTCCCCCAGAAATTTCCCCCAATTTCAACTTTCTAACTTAGCTGAATTTGATTTAACAAATTGACCAATCAAATAAGTTTAATTGTTAAAATTGAAGTTAGATTGGAGTTCCTACACCATCATACGATTCAATTGCACTTTGAATCACATGATTTGATGCCCGAATGAGCTCAAACGGAGCTTCGCCGGAAAACTATACTTAGAGAGAGAAAGCTTCAAAAGCTTACCGTCGGGGGCGCGATGTTCTGAGCTTTCATTCTAGGCAGATATCTCTTGTCCTGAGGTTACTGCTAGGATCAAGAATTGCATCAATTGATGCCGAATTGAGTGAGAATTTAGTCATCAAAGTTTTGTTGGTTCTCTCTCTAGCACTGATCGTAATTTACACAGGGGAGCCAAATTGGCTTACCTTCCGATTGTGGAGGTGTTGGTAGGGCTTTGTTTGGCCTTAGAAGGGCTTGAATTGGCCAATTTCAGCTCATCCAAAAAATGGCTTTAGACTGCTAGAGCTGCTTCATTGTTCGATCACGTCGGCATTTCTCCGGTGACCCTCAGAGCAAATGGAGACTACATGCGTGTAGCTGACTTCTCTCTGAATCGAAAGAACCTGACCACGCCTTCTTTGGCTCCAAAAATGCCCAAGTCAGATCTCTTGTTCAAGCTTCACCAGAAAATGGAGTATTTGAGAGAGAATGGAGTTTTCAGGTGTAAGGAGGATGAATGAGGAGGGGCTCTTTATATAGGAAGCTCAGAGACTTCTTGGTCATCCAATTGGCGAAATTTGGTCATTCATTGCCTGAAGCTCCTTGGTCGGAGACTTTTCATCTTTGCCAGCGCTGCTCAATTTTCTGGTGAGTGAATAGTGCTGTTATCTAAAGGAAGAAGATGATACTGCTCCGAATCGGAACAGACTGGTTCGTACCGAGTTCAAAGCTTAAACAGGCCGGTTCAGGCCTGATTCGCTCAAATTTTTTAAAATTAAAAATTTCTAAATTCATCTAAATTCATTCTCTATCCAATGGTTGACTCAATTCTTCAATTTGAATTTTCTAAGCCACCTAGAAAAATGAATTTAGCATCCAGTTCAATTTGGTTTGGATCTAGTTCACTTGAACCGGTTTGGTTTTCATTTCCAATTCATCCTAAAGCCCTTTTTCATGATTTTTGTGACTCTTTAGGTCACTCAGGATCCAGAACTTTGCCGGTTTGCCCTTTCTCTATCGGTTCCAGTTCATAAACTGACTCAATTTATAAACTAGTTCAATCCAACTCAGATCTGGTTCACTTGAACCGGTCTAGTTTTCTCTCCCAAATTGTCCTAAGGTCCTTTTCCATGGTTTTTATGAATGCCTTGGGTCACTTTGGAGTTGTAAATTTCTCGTTCTCTGATGATCGAGTTTGTGAACTAGTTCAATTTTCTCACTCAGTTTGACCGGTTCTTTTCCCAGTTTCCTTAACTCCAAAAGGGTGGGGTTTTCATGTGAGCTCACCCTCCCCTAAACATATGTGCAGATAAGTCGAGGAAGCACCACAAGCAGGGGAAAGTTATATCTGTGACACACTCATGCTCGAGGTAGCCTCACTTCCTATTTATAAAGGTTTGATTCTCCCTATCATGCTATAACTATTCCTATTATTTTGGAGAAAGTATTTTCAAGTGCTCCCACGAGGGCCTTTTAAATTAAAGTTTGAAATTTCCACTTCATTTTTACATGTGTTCCACAATTTTGAGCCTTGGTCTCGTTGAACTTACCTTGGCAAAGGTACCCACCATTATAAAATTGGGGCGATTGGTGGGTTACAGGGGATTGCCAACCGATGAATCGAGCTGAGGCGTGACAAATAGCATATCGAGCCCTGATAATTTAAGAAACTAATATGTGCTATGATGTGATGCATGTTAAATAACATGAGTAGCGGGGTTGGTCAGATAGCATATCGCACGCCCGAATAAGAGTGGCCATTATAATGTTGTGAACATATGTGTGATATGATTAACTTGGGTGGATGAGTCATGGCATTAGCATGTTACCTAGTATTAGAGGTAATGTTAAGCGTATAGGGAGAACTGGAAGTGGGGGTACAAGGGAAGAGTCGACTTCGAGAGCTTCCCATGTACTTGAGGGAAGGCATATGGTAGGGTCCATGCATTACTTATTATTCAGAGTTAGGTGGAACTGGATCAAAGGATGCAGGATATCAAATGACACATTATCAATATTGTATGAGGGGGACAATCATCATTGAATGTTCCATGGGAGTGTGGTATATAATACACATACCCCTCATAGCTCTATATTACTCGTGTGTGAGATCTTAGTGGATACAGTGGATAGGCCACCATGTGAGAAGTTTTGATGGTGGATACATCATCAACAACAATAAGAGGGGCACAATAATCTAAGGATGTTCCTTGGGAGTGTGTTATGAACAACATACCTCTCGCACTCCGAGTTCGCGTGTGTGAGAACTAAGCGGTTAATTATGTGCATTTGATATTTGAATTGTGGAATGGGATATGAATTCCTAAGATAAATAATACGAGATAAAAGACTATTATAAGGAATAGTAAATAAAAGTAGTCATAAAATATGGAAGTATGATATCAATGAACTCTAATAAAAATATTGGGTAAAGATCGGGTCGTAAGTCATGTTATAGATCGATGTCAGTAAACACATTTACTAAGTTGTGAGCTCACCCTCTCCCCAAACCTTTTTTAGATATGTGCAAAGGAGCATAAAGGATCATATGCTAGCCCCAACAACTAAACACACACAACCGATGTACGAACTTGAAAGGCATGCACGAAGGTTCTTTTACTTATCAGTTGCTTTATTCTCGAGGGAAAGTTGTATCTTATTTTGGGTTCACTACATGCTTTATAAAAGTTTTAAATTTACGTTAAACTTCATAAGGTTTTTATTTTGAGCCTTTGTATTGTCAATTCTACTATGGTGAAAGTACCCATCATAGTAGCATTGATGGACGTGGAGGGATGTCACTAGACCCCGACTTGGTAAATCGGGTTGGGGCATGATAGTTACTATATATATCCTTGATTTTCTTAAGTTCTACCACATTTTGTGTAAAACCCGTCCTCTAGGACCAAGGAGAACCGAGAAAAGAGCTGACAAATTTTCATATGCAAAACCAAGTCAATTAATGAACTGAAAAATAGTAAAGAAGGGTCAACATGGGAGATTGGAACATCCCAAGTGACCAAAAATTCACAAAAATCATAGGGAAGAACCATGAAGTGAATTGAATGAGAGAATCGGACCGGTTCGGGGTGAACTAAACCTAAACTGGATTGAACCATAGTGAATCGATTCGATGATCCATTTTTCTAGGTGGCTTTAAAATATAAATTTGAGAAATTAAGGCCATTATTAGATAAAAAATTAATTTAGATGAATTTATAAATTTTTAAATTTTAGAAATCCGGTCAAATCAGAACTAAGCTGGCCAGTTTTCAAATTTGGGTCATCGAACCTAGTTGGACCGAACATGTCAATGGTCCAGCCGATCAATAGATTGAAGCGTTCAACAATGCCCAGTTAGCAGCCATGGGCAGCCAATGGGAGGCTGCCATGTGTCCGGTCACAGTCAACGGATGACCGGTCAACTTGTCACGCAGACACGAGCAACTAATGGGAGGCTATCACGTGTTCGGTCAACCTGTTAATGGTTGACGCGACAGCCGAGTTGGAATGCCACATTAGAAAAACTGGCCAATCATAGCGCGCCATGTGGCAAAACCACCATGTCACAGTCTTTAACCTCAGTCCGCTGATAGAAAGGAGAGAGACCGACGAAGGAGGATGTCTTCGGTGACTCAGAAAATGCTCTAGTCTGTTGATGGCGAGTAAGGTGGGGGCCAAGTCTCACACTGTAATAGTAACTCGGATAGTTGCCGAGCTTCCTATATAAAGAGCACCTCTCCATTCGTTCTTAGCATCCCAAAATCGAGCAGAGAAGTGAAGTGTCCTAGTATCCGGTGAGCAGCAAACCAAAGCTCTGACAATAGGACTTTGCTTGACCTCCGAAGCCACATTTGGTCTTGTTGAAACTAGGGGGAAGTCCTCTACCAAACTGCACCTCCCTTTCAGCCCAAGGACCACAAGGGAAGAGCGAGGAAGCTCAAATAGTGCTGCCACTCCTCAAACAGGCAGCAGCCCGAACCTCAAGTCAAGCCATCCCCTGGCCAATTTTGGCCAAACCAGAACCCCAAACTCCACTTAGAGGTGCCTTGACCTTCCCTCGAGCTAAGAAGGTAAGTCCACTCCACCACCCCTCGCTGAAAAATACTATTCACAATGCATTTCTATAAACACTTTAGCTAAGAAGTTCACACTGCTCAGGTCACCAATTGAGGCATGGTTTGATCCAGGAAGGATCCCCATGAAGGGAACAACTTAGTGATGATAAGAGCTCCAATCACTGGACCTTCATCGGTAAGATATTGAAGCTTTCTCTCTGTAGACTGTATTTTCCGGTGAAGCTCCGTTTGAGTTCATTTATGGGCCAAATAAAGCGGCACAAGGCTTGAAATGATGAGTAAAACATAGGAAAGATGATTCAAATCAAGAATGGGGGCAATTGACTAATTTTTGGGGATCAAGTTTACAAAATTGTGATTTGGGGACCAAATTGCAATTTTGAGAAATTGGACAATTTGGGGATTTTCAGAAAATTGTGGGTCGAATCGTAATTTGAAGAAATTACGGGCATTTTCGTGAAATTCACTCCCAATTGAGGTCTAATTATGAAAATTGGACAAAATGAAGGTCAATTGACAATTTTTGGGAAATTAGAGACCAAATGGCAATTTTGGAAAAATTGAGGGGCAATTAGCAGTTTTGGAAAAATTAAGGACTCAAGAAGGATAATTGAAAATCCTAGGGGTTTAATTGAAATTAAGGGGTGAATGAGACCTAAAGATAAAAGTATAAACTTTAGGGGATCTAAAGGCAATTAAGGCATAATGTGAGGGCCTAGGTGCAAATACTCGAAAGTATGCAGCCTCTTATGCAAAATGTCCTGATATGGATGTTCGTGTGTAGGAGCAAACTGCCCAAGCACCGACTCAAGGAGGCACACCGTGAAGCAAGGTCTCGTCGGGACAACCCCATCACGATTACCAGGTGAGTGGGAACTCTACAACATTGGTTCTGATTGGGACGATAGTTTCGCTTTAAAAATAATTTTCTCAGAATTAGCCTCCCCTGACTGGGTGATTCTGCTTAAAATCTTTAAGTAGTTCCAGGGCTTAGGCTTGGTAATACAAGTGGGTCCAAGGCGGATGGACACCGATATAGACCCATTCATAATCAACATGTTATAAACTGCTAAAAGTCCTAATAATGGGTAATTGTATGTGATACACACTGAGCCAAGGCTGGGATGTTTGGCTTGTTGGGTTGACTAGCCGCTAAGCCGAAGCTAGGTCGTTGAACCTGTTGGACTGATGCGCATGGGTTGAAGCCAAGCCAACAGATCCTCGAGCTGGAGGGCCAAAGATGACAACTATAAATGAAAAGACTCTTGTATGTGAATGCAAAATGTGATGTGGGGCCATCAGGACACCTTGTATGAGGTAGTGATAGATCCCAAGGGCTACTGGACAACCTAGAGTGCATAAGGGCGGTTTGGCGTCCAATATGTCGAGAAGCTTTGGAAGCTTCCTACACACTAAGATCGAGGTAGCAAGGGAAATGATGTCTCATCCCACAAAGCGTACACAAATTGTGATTAGGTTTGAGGGTTGGACAAGCAAGGTCCACTCAAACATCGGGGTAGAGGCTGTTAACCTCTATCAGGGTGGACAGTAAAGGCATTCCGGTCCACAAGTGGGACAGTGGGGGACTGTCCTATGAATGTGTGATCCCTTTCTATGATAGGAAAGACATGTGATTGTGTGCAAATCTGAGGAGGGGTTGAACGTGAAATGCTAAAATGCTGATAACACATGATTAAATACATCCCTAAGCTTTCTCCCACTCATTGAGTCGTGGAACTCACCCACTCCCCTAAACCCTTTTCTGGGAAAGGATAAATCGCACGAAAATCTCTCTTTGCCAAAATCTGAATCAGGTACAAATTTGTTCTTCCAATTTTGTTTATTTTTATTTAGGGAAACATGACAGGAAGTACGTTGGACTCTTCCCGGCCAAGGGGAGGAACCCTTCCCGAGGACCCGGGAGAGTGGCGGGTTGATCACGGGATTCCGACCAAACCGGGTCGGGGTGTGACAACTTTGGTGTTATTAGAGCCTGTGATTTCCCAAATGCATTATCAAAACTTTATAACCTAAATAGTAATCGAAAAATCTTGAATCTGCTATGGCACCAAAAAGAGGAGCCAAGAGAATGAGGACGTCTATCACAGATTCCACTGGCAACCCCCTTCCAGAGGAAGAATCCCCGAGGGCATAGCCGACCCCATAAGGTCTCAGCTCTGAACACCAGAGGCTATACGAATAATTCACCAGGGTGTTCGGAGAACCCCACCTCAGCAACAAACCCCACCTGGACTCCGAGTCCCAAACCTGACCCAAAGAAGTACAATCCCGGTCCACTTCCACTCCTACCTCACCCCTCTTCGACATCCCTAACTGTCTGAAGACACTTCGACAACTTGGGTGCAAGCCCTTCCAAGGGGAGAAGGATGTTAGCGCTGTCATGGATTGGCTGGCGAGCCTCAAGAAATTCATGGGGATCATAAGGATGCCCCTGGAATAGATGGTGACGCTGGCGGAGTTCTTTTTGGATTCCAACGCAGAAAGATAGTGGGATAACGTAAGGAGTCTCTCTCCTGTCACCCCACCTGGGAGAAGTTCAAAGAGAGATACTCGGAGGATTACTTGGCCCCACACTTGATCAATGAGAAGAAGATGGATTCCAAACAAGGTGCCACCAGATAGAACAAAATGGGTGAAGGGAAGAAAGGGAATAAGGAGGCAAATGAGGCTAGAGGGAACAAGGAAGGCTGCGGTGGGGGAACAAGACAAGGTTCCCAAGAAGGGAGGAGGGCTACCAAGCCCAAAGGGAGGTGAACGCACCCCCTCAAAGGAAGGGCCCCTACTACCCTAGGTGCCAGAAGAATCATGAAGGGGCATGCATAATGTGCTACGGATGCGGGCAACTCAGGCACTACATAAGGAATTACCTAACGCTATGGGGCAATGCTCCCCAACCACCACCCGAAATTCAGAGAGCACCCAATGGGGGAAGGGAGGTGCCCACCTGAGTTCTGGCCTAAGTCTACAACCTAACCCAAGATGAAGCATGGAAGGACCCCAATGTAATGGCTAGTACGTCCCAACCTCCCCTTTGAATCAAGTCTGTAGTCTTGAGTCTTGTAGTCCTCTTATTCCCAAATCAATAAAATGCATTCCCTCAAAGGCTCTATGTACCATGGTCATCTAATGCTCACATTTTCCACTATTTACATGGTGCCTTTCTAGCATCATTTCCAAAAACTACTACAAGACATGAAGTTTCAAGCGTTATGGGAGGAACCCACTACGATGCTCAGATCTGCTCTAGCCTCTTATTGGGTTAGGTTGTAGACCCTCACGGGAACTCGATCATGGTTCTTGGGCCCTTTTGCCCTACACTTTCTTTGCTCAAAGCCATGAGTGTTGTTAATTGGTCGGGCTAGCACTACATGGTACGGCAGAGGTCATTCATTGGTGTTTCCTCCTAGTGTCAGTCGACTGTTAACCATTCGACATTACCTGGCCTTGTGGCCAATTCTTCCACACATGAAGCATCACATCTGTAGACAGGGTCCTTGATGGGACCTTCCACACTGGTTGCATTATGGGGTCACACTCCTGGTGCCATCCATGTTACTTTTGGCGCTACTGGCTCGAGAGGATCTAGCACTATCTGTAGGGAACCTTCCCCCAGTGTGTCCCCTCCTATCACATCGCGAGTCGTGACTATTGATGCTTGGAGCAAGACTCCTAGAGAGGGGTAGTCGGAAGGTACATCTTCCTTGTGCTTTTCCCTAGTGGCCTTCTAGAGCTAACGAGTGCACAAAACCTATTCACATTTGCAAGAAGAGCTTATCACTTCAGTCGGACACCCACACTTTCCATGTAGTAGTGGATGTTGGGGTCCAACCCTTCAAGAAACTACTATCAGACATCAGTAGGGCTCGTGAGATCTGGCACAAAAGCCCTTAGGGCATTGAAACGGTGCTAGTATAGGATCATTGTTCTCTGGCTCTGGCGAAGTTTTGGGAACTCCTGCTTCTTCTCACTCATGAGATAGGAAGACATGTACTACTCCTGGAACTTCTTCTTAAACGTCTCCTAGTCGAGGGGTGCTGGTGTTGTGGCGTGCATGTTGAGCCACCACTTGTCTGTTTTCCCCTCCAAGAAGAATTCGACCATGGTCATATTATCCTTGTCCGGGACTTTGACCACATCCATAAATGTTTTTGTTATCTTAAGCCAATCCATGGTTATGACAACTTTTTTTGTCTCCCATAAAAATTTTACAGCCTAGTTGCCTTAGGACCTTAAGGCTGTGAGGGACATCGAACCCTTGGGGTTACCTAGCTTGAGTAGGTGCTCCCTTCGAAGGTGCTAACTTTGGTAGCATAGTAGCTAGAACTGCTACAGGATTAGGGATATCTATCGGTGAGATATCTACTTCGTACTCCCTTACGAAGTCTCGAAATACACGGATATACGTTGAAGTTGCTACCTTTGCGTATGAGGTCCCCATTGGAACTCCTGCTAACCCTTCCTCAAGAAGTTCTTGTTTGGGTCCTCCCACTAATTTATCGGCGTGCTCCATTTCTATGAAAGTGGTAAGTTTTATTAGTAAAGGAGCATCGTCACCTCTTTAATATTTTCAATGAAGGTAATATCATGACTACTCCCATCGTTCAATCCACTTCAAACAATTTAGTTTTCAAATTCATAACTTTTGAAAACTCGGGCTCTAATACCACCAAAGGGTTGTCACGCCCTGGTCTGATTCCTCGGTCGGCGGTTCCGTGCACCCCGCGTATCCCACCGACATTACAGTGGTAGGTAGTTCACCAAGGTAACTCCTACGGGACTAAGGCTCTAAACTCTGGAACACATGTTAAAAATGCAGTGGAAATTTTAAACTTTTATTTTGAAGTCCCTTATGGAGGGCCATAAAAACACTTGCTCAAAATTCATGGGAATAGTTGCAGCATGATAGGGAGAATCAAACCTCCTTGAGCATAGAGTGAGGCTACCATGAGCAAGGTTATGCCTCGGTGTAACTTTCCCCTTCCCGCAGTGCTTTTTTGACTTATATGCACATATGTTTAGGGGAGGGGTGAGCTCATAGCTCAATTAGTGGGACACTGACGTCATGACACTACATTTCTTACGACCTAAATCTTTTCAAGGGCCAATTAATGACTAAAACTCAAGCCAAGAAAGGAATAGGCAAACCTCACACATAACGGTCAAGAAAACTTTAAATAAGAAAGATTTGTATGCTCCATAAAGAAGTAGACGGGTACTGGGTACGAATGAAGATGCTGATACAGTATACAAGATGTGCCTACAAGAATTGTGGAGTAAAGGTAAACAGGAGAAGACGACATTAATGGATGTCACTTAAGGGTAAAAAT
The DNA here is from genome assembly GCA_030064425.1 of Trapa bicornis. Lineage (NCBI taxonomy): Eukaryota > Viridiplantae > Streptophyta > Magnoliopsida > Myrtales > Lythraceae > Trapa > Trapa bicornis. Next base: position 5,920,571 of record CM057761.1, on the reverse strand, counting down.
CCCCTCGAGAAAATGTAAAAAGGAATGTCAAGAGAAAAGGAAAGAATCCTACCAAGGAAGTATCATAATGTCCCAGTATGACCTGTTTGGAGAAAGAGCAGGAGTATCAAGAAATAATTCTAGAAGAACCGAGTAGAAAGAAGAAAGTAGTAACTATGGACAACCAAAGAGAATGAACAAAACCCTAAGAAAGGATGAGATGCAGTAAAGACTACACTCTCTGAAGGACAATGGGATGGGCATGAAGAACGAGTGATACAGCTGCCCAGGTAGTTGGACCATAAAAATAAAGAGAAGAAGACAGTTAAAGAATTTGTTTTTGAGAGAACCATGGACTGAAACCACAACAAAGAAGGGAGAAGTGAAAAGGCCAAAACGTAGGAAGAAAAGAATGAAGGGAAATCCTTAAAGAAATCGAGGTTGTAGACTTCAATTATACCAAATAATGTGAAGAAATTATTTCATACAATTCATAGGAAAAATCTCAAATCAATACAATTGAATGGATAACAACTAAATAATGTCCACCTTTGCAATGTGCTACTATATTTTCAAAATTGAAGCAGGTTGGGAGTTAACACTTAATATCAACTGCACCAAGTGTTCTTGGATACAGGGATCTAGGAGGACGCAGCAGCACCGGGCGCAGGAGCCCCACCACAAATAGGTGGATTTTGTGTACCAGAGACTTTGGGAGTAACATTTTCACAAATAGAAGTTGCGGTACCATTAGTCCCCTGGTAGGTGAGATTAATGTCAGCAAGCTCCACACCCTCACAAGGGAATGCCTTGCTGCAAATGAGCTTAACAGCTACTGGAGTAAATATAGTTCCCTTTATGTTCTTGTAGCTAACCTTGCTTATCTTAACATTTGATGGTACCTGAAAAAACACATAAGTGTGTTTAAAGTACAGGGTTAAAACTAAGGCAATTTTCAAAATAAATACAAGTTTCAATCATACTAATTTGTTCCCCCGTCCTATAATAATTTGTTTCAAGGTGAAATAAAAATTAAATAATTTGTGAGACATAAGTGCATTGGGAGCTTGAAAAGTATACGGATGACTCACTCCGGCGGTGCATTGGTTCCATGGGCAATAACCTTGGTCGATAAGCACTGGGTCGCTCACATTGTTCATCGTGATGTCCTCAAAGTGCATATCAGTGGCAACTCCAGGTAATGATGCGGGCCAGCTCTTGATTCTAACACCCGTCATGGTGTTGGTGAGGGTACACTTATTTACAAATATTCCATTTACGGGTAACTCATTTTTATACTTCCCGAGGCTACCGATGCTAATTCCATGGCCAGGTCCGCATGTAACAGATGTGATGGTGACCTGTTCGCTGCCATCCCCAATGGATACACAATCATCTCCGGTCTCAATGCTAGTATCCGCAATGGTGACCGCACTTGAATGACCAACGTGGATTCCATCTGTATTGGGGCTGTCTTCAGGGGCAATAATTTTGATACCCTGGAATGTGATGTTCTTGCTTCCAAATACCATCACATGAAATCCCTTACTGTTCAATGTTGTTATATCTTGCACAAGTGCATTTGTCACAAAGTTGAACCTGAGGTTCTTCTCATTTTGCATCATCCCAAAGAGAGTAGAATGAAATTAATGCAGCATCTCACCTCAAAACTAATGTTGGATGGATAATTTCATATATGTTATCAACTTCTAAGAATATTTGGTTTCATGATCATCAATTTGAATTTATTTTATGATCACTAAATAATATTTTACTTAACAATTATGTATAATTCATATCTAAAATTTATCAAATTCCTTAGCAAATAAAGGTATTTCATATTTTACCGTTGTACAAAACCTAGCAAGATTTTAACTTGAAAATTTTTAATTGACCTAAAAATAATAGATTTGTGAAACTTTTATTAGAAATGTCAAAGTTTTGTATTTTTTTGTTTAAATAAAAATAAGGGTTAAAATTTATAAAGGCATAAATATCAAGCACTTCAAAGTTAACTATAATATTTTTTGGAAAAATTAGAATTGAACAACAACTTAAATTGTTTTACCTAACAATCTTACATACCAACTTATAGTCAAAATTGCTGATAGAGAGAGCTTACCGAAGGGAGCATCAAACATTTAACATTTTTTGTGCAATCATTTTTCGTCCATGCTACACTTCCCTGACCATCGAAAGTACCTTTTCCCATGATTTTCAAAAGGTCGACGGTATCAAAGTTGACCCATACGTCACCCTTGATCAGGGTTGGGTCCTCCGGGGCCTTTACAGTGCCTTCCACTTGGAGGGTAATCGGGTTCTTGCATGGGCCTTTCAGTGACACTTGTCCTAGCATGTATGTCCCTGCGGGGATCAAAATTACACTCGGGGTAGTCGCTCCACATGCTGTGGTCCATACAGTTGTCAACACCTTCAAGATCACATTAGCCACACAGTGAAATAACGAAAATAAGAAATATAAGGACATCACAAACTCTATAATATATTAGGCTTACATTTTAATATTTTTTCCTTACCTCTGCTATATCACTAGTTCCATCAGCTTTTGCACCCGATGTGGTCACATCAACGACCTCTCCTTCAGTAACATAAGGATAAAGACATGAAATCAAAAATAAAAATGTAGAAAAACTCAACCACATTTTCTTATTCACTTTCTTTTTCTTGTCCCTTTTGATATGATTTTATGTGGATTTAAATTCTTGTGAAGGAAGAGAACGGTAAAGGGGTATTTATAAAGTGTCAAATGGAGAGTATTCATAAATGGGTCCGCATTTTGTGGTAAAGTAAGTGTTTGATTATTTCTCGTTGAAGAAATTCAATACTATAAATAGATTAATTTATTGAACTAATTAAAATTTGTAATGATTCAGAAATGATATACTTAGAGTTAATTATATCTTCATTGGCAGAGCCACATAAAGTATTAGGCATGCCACTGATATGTGTCCAAGGTAGGGAACTTCTTACCATTCTCCATAGCTGGAGTTTATATCTTTCTTGGATATCAAATGAAAGTGAAAGATATTCAAATGTACCAAACAAGTAATGTATATCAAATGAATATTACAAATGTTAAAAAAATAAAGATAAACACTAAATATCCCTCAAGATTATATATTGTAGTAACTAAGAGGAATAAATTTTAAAATATACAGATGGCTCCCAAGAGAGGAACCAAGAGAACTAGAGTCACAGTCACTGCCCAACAACACCTCCTTATGGAAACATTCCGAGAAGCCTAGACGGTTCCACCTAGACTAAGCTTGGAGCACCAGAGATTGTACAAAAAGTTCTCCTAAGTGTTTGGACAATCTAAGCTCGCCCCTAAGATGGACTCCAACTCTCGAGCTGAGCCCGAGGAAGTACAATCTCATCCCCCTCCTGCTAGTGTTCCTCCTCTAATTGACATCCCCAAATACCTCAAAACCCTCCGTCAACTAGGATTTAAGCCGTTCCTAGGAGAGAAGGATGCTGGGGCTACTATGGACGGCTGGCCAACATCAAGAAACTCGTGGGGATAGTCAGGATTTCACCAGAGGATTTGATAATCCTGGTAGTGTTTTTTCTGGAAGGCAGTGCGAAGAGGTAGTGGGATAACGTCAAAAGCTTGCATGCCACCACCCCACAGGGGAGCAATTCAAGGAAAGTTATACGGAGGAATACCTAGCTCCACATCTGATTAATGAGAAGAAGCAAGACTTCCTCTGACTCCAACAAGGGCTTAACTCTATCTCAGAGTATGAAACCAAGTTTAACGAATTAAGACCCTTTACCCCCGACCTAGCCAAACCTGTAGATATTTGCCAACGATTTGTGAACGGTCTTAATATGGATATATAAGACCGAATGGGAGTACTAGGATGCCTCACGGAATTGGCTGGCATCATTAGCATGGCCCATGAATGTGAGCATCTAGTATAGACGAGATACCGTTGGATAGAGCAAACCGGCAGGAAGGAGGAAGGAGGCCAGAATAGCCGGGGAGGTCAAGAAGAGCTAGGTGGGAAAAAATGGGGGCCAAGAATGGGCCTCCCTAGGTTAATGGAAGGTTATCATGCCCAAAGGGAGGCAAGTACAACCCTACAAGGGAGAAACCCCTATAGCCCCAAGTGCTAGGAAAGCCATGAGGGACCATGCCGAGTATGCTTCAAATGTAGACAGCTTGAACACTTTGTGAAGAGCTGCCCAACCCTTCGAGGCAATACACAATGAAGTACCCTTCAACCACCACAAGGGAACCCAAGAGCACTAGACGGTGGGCAAGATATAGCCACTACGTCGAGGGTACCAACCAGAGTATACAACCTCACCCAGGAGGAAGCATAGAAGGATCCTAGTACTGTAGCTAGTACTTACCCATCTGTTCATTTGTTATTGTTGTCTTCAATACTATCTCAATTATCCCCCCAATCTCAAGAGAAGTAGCAATATTGAAATTGGATCTTAATTTGAAGTTGAAATATAGGTTGAATCTAGTTGGATTTGCTCACTTCCTCCTGCTCGAGTTAGCAAAAAGTGAAAAACTATCAAGGTATTGACACAAAAGTGATTTCTTGCATGTTGATATGCACAAGAAAACACAAGCAAAGGAGAAACTCGAAAGCGAACTAAATAATAGATAGATAGATGTATATACTGGTTTTGTGTGTTATATCTGCAATAATACCATCATAAAACCTAGAAATAAGCTTGATGTGCAAAATAAAGTAAACATATTGCTAGTGGTTTAGTAAATGTACCAAATAGACTTTGTGATTAATAAAAATATGGGATGATAGTATGAGAGAGACTGATGTAGTGTTTATTTGAATTAGTGCAAGTGCAACTGAGATGAAGAGGGAAAGAGATAATAGGAAAACTAAGAAATCCACTGTAGTGGAAAAAAGCTCAAGGTTAGAAAAGGAAAATGACATTGGAGAAATGAGAAATGCATGTTGGATCAAACAAAACTTAAAGAAAAATTGTTGAGATCTAAGGATACTTGATGATAGGCTAATGGTCAAAGTAAGAGAAGGGGTCGATTAAGGTAACTCCATTATAAAAATGACATCTTGTGGGTGGAGATGCACAAAATATAGACATGACGATGGAGAAGTTGTTGTCGAAAAACCGAGATCTAAATATCTGACTAATTCGAGAAGATGATAACTTTTGGTTGTAATAGATCTAAGATGATATTGTGTTAGAATAATATATTTGAAAAAGATGAAAGCAGTGACTAAATCAATGACTACAAGTGTAAAAATGTCAGAAGTGATGTGATTCAAATTAGGCATTCTGTGATTTATAAGTTAAGGGCTAAAAGATTTGAAGAAACATCGAATGGGTTGATTGGAGCAATTGAAGAAACCTAAGTGGAAGCCCAAAAGAAGAGTCCTCCAATAATATCTCAAGAACATAATTCAAATTTGAATTTTAAGTGGGAGATTTGTTAATATCATAAATTTCCTAGAAGATTACATTAGGAAACAATATATATTTTTAGATATGTCTAAGAAATATATTAGCAATATTCTCTATATGGTTGGCATGTCAACCCATACAAAATTATAGTCCACTCTAATTTATTAGTTAATGTCTTTGGTATTTTAGTTATTTGACCTCACTTGCCATTACCATATTAATACTATTAAAATCAATATATTTTCTTCTATATTTATTTAGTATGAGAGCCTCTAATTCTATGTGGAATAATTCAATGTTCTCCCTATAATTTTTTAAATTGAAAAAACTAATAGAAAGAAAAATGTAGAATCATAATTTATCTTATTCATTAAAGATAAATGGTGTACAATGTATAAGTAGAAAATTAAATACGACATATTAATAACATTGTAACCACTAACAAACATAGCTAAAACCCTATAATTCGTTACCATTATAATAAATTAAAGTTCTATTCCCTACAAAAATAAACTTGTGATGAGATACAAGTAGGAGAAAATCTAAAGGACATACCCACCAAATTTCCAAAGAAAGGGAAACGAGAAGGATGACATCCAAGGATGTCATGATGTAGATTTCAGGTTAGATGCCCTCAAGGGTGAATGAAAAAGGAATTCCAGGAGAGAGGGGGAAGAATCCTACCAAGGAAGGAAACCCTGGAAAGGCATACGTATCCCAACTAAGATGTAATGGAACCAAGTGAAGAGGGATAAGAAGATAAGCTTGCAAATAGAATGCATGTTAAGTTAAAAAGGCCAAGGAAAACATACTAGGAGAGCCCAAGGAGTATGTTAAACCCAAGAAATGGGTAAGTAGGAAGATAGCATCAAAAGATGATGTACAAGTAAGAAAGGGGTGGATTGCCCATAATATGAAAATAGAGGAAAGCACATTTGAGAAACCTTGGAAAAGTAAACCCTCTAGTTAAGAAGTGATTAAAGAAAATGACCAATGACATCAAGACTGGTCGTTGTCCACGCTAATTTAATGGAGACTAAAGGGTGGATGGTTGGGCATAGGGTGGAGTACACAAAATAAAACTGATAATCAGAAGTTACTTAGATAGTGAATAAGGGATGGAATGGAGATTTTAAGACAACAGAGGAGTGAAAGTAGACAAATGCCCCAATATGGAAAGGGTGTAAGGAGATGAAGAAAGGAAACCTTCAAGGAATTGTAAGAAGGTTGAACATGTAGCTACTAAGGTGAAAGTCTCCACTTTGAAGGACATGGTAGAGAATGAAACCGTAAAAAGGGAACTCCCAAATAAAGCAATCAACACGTAAATTGAAAGAGACCAACTCAGAATAAAGAATCGTGAAATGGTCATGAGCGAGTAAGAGTGGATTGAGGAAAGGGAAAGTCCTTGAGTAAAGGACTCAACTGGAAAATGAGGAAGGACATAAGAAAGGAAGAATCCAACGTGTCGGTAAATCATTGGGAAACCCGATGGTTGGAACTAGGGAAAAACCAATAAGGATGTCAGTAAAGGACAAATAGATAAGGAAAACCGACACCATTATGAAAGACATGACACCAAAAGTAAAAGGATAATTGGATAACGGTGAAGGTTATCGAGGAATACTATCAGATAAAAAGAAAGGATGAAATGATACGATCCCCGAATGGTTAGAAACTCGAGAACAACAATCAAGGAAATGTTCTAGAATTATAATGGACAAAGATAAGTTCTAGAACATGTCAAGCTGTAAGGGACATGTAGGACTAACAATCCCAAGAAAATGTGACTCAAGTAAGAAAGAGTCAGTCAGTTAAGTATGAAAAGGTCAAGCATAAAACTTAGACCGATGATTGTAATAAATAAAAGATGGAGGAAGGACCAAAATAAGGTAAAAAGGGAATCACATCAAAACCCACGTGGTTAAGGACGAAAAGTCTGAAAGGATGATGAGCTAAAGAGCATCAACAACCAAGGAAATAAATTGAAATGGGGAAGATCGAACGTTTATAGAACATCCAACCCAATGATATGGATAAGAACCCTTAAGAAGAAGAGTCTTACCCTAAGTAGAGTAAGAAATGGACCTAAGGATATACCTTTGGACCAGTGGGTAATACATGCCTAATGATGATAAACTCCATGGAGTGAGTAAACAATGAAAAGGGAAAGAAGTTCATTAAGCATGTGGTTTAAAGGGCTAAGTGAAGAAAAAACTAAAGGGGTAGCATGTCAGGCAAACCCCAAGTTAAAATCAAGGGAAATATATATTTCCAATGAAAAGGATGCTGATTTTGTTTTGGGGACAAAACTCCTAAATGGAGGGGAGTGTTGTAAACCCTGTCCTTTAAAGATAAGAAAACAGTGAAAAGAACCGGTCAACTCAAAAGAGAAAATTGATCCGATTAATGAACCCAAACCGGTAAAGAAAGGATAAAATGGGAAATTGGAAAATTTAGAGTGACTCAAAGAGTCATAAACATCATGGAAAATAACCTTGGAACAAATGGGAAGAGAAAACTAGATCGATTAAGGGTGAACGGGATCTAAACCGGATTGAACCGGTTTGAACCATACATGAACCGTATTCTAAATTCATTTTTTGCAGTGGCTTAAAGTGATCAAATTGGGAAATTGAAGCCACCATTGGATAGGTAATGAATTTAGATGAATTTATAAATTTTTAGATTTGAGAAAACCGGTCGAATCCGGCCTGAACCAACCAATTTTCACCATTGAACCCTGTCAGACCGGATCGGTCTGGTTTGGAACAATGTCATCTTCTTCCTCAAGATGACATCACTTTTCATAAATGCAGAAAGCTTCCTTCTCTGGCGAAGAGGTAACCACTCCAATCAGGCCATTTTCGGGCAAGGATAAGCTCAACCAAAATGGAAAGAGGTCATGAAGAGGGTCTCCGAGCTCCCTATATAAAGAACTTCTCTCCATTGATCCTCCACACACCTCTAATCGTCATTCTCTCTCAACTACTCCATTTTCCGGTGAAGCTCAAACTAGAGTTCTGACTTAGATAGTTTTCTTAGCCTTAGAAGGCAAGGTCGAGAACATAAACTCTAGGGGAAGTTAGCTACCTGACAGCAACCTCCTTTCGACCCGAGGAAAGTCAGAGAAGTGCTGACGGAATCAAATAGTGAAGCAGCTTCACGGACTAAAGCTGCTCTATTTTAGCTGAGTTGAATTTGGCCAAATTCAACCCTCCTCCGACCAAACCAAGCCTCTCCAACACCCCCACGACCCTCACACAGTGTCAACAGACCTAAAAGGTAAGCAAATTTGGCCCTCTTCTGTCGTTGCAGATCGATGTTAGAGAAAGTAAGTGCCAAATTTCACTAATTAAATTCACCCTCAATTGAACTTCCATTGTAGTGATTCTTGATCCTAGAAGGAAGCTTAGGACAAGAGCTACCTCCCCTGATCGATAGCTCGAACGGCCGCACCTCCGACGGTAAGCTTTCGAAGCTTTCTCTCTCCACAAATAGTTTTTTGGCAAATCTCCATTTGAGCTCATTTTAGACCTAAATGCCGCATTTCAATGCTCGTTTGAATTGTATGGAAGTGTAGGAACTGATCCATACCATCAATTGGAGCAATTAACCCCGATTGAATGGCTAATTTGAAGAAATCAAATTTGGTCAATTTTAAGGGGTGAAATTAGGGGAAACTTTTGGGAAAAATTGGGGATTTCAAAAAATTGAGGGACCTCCATGCAATTTATCAAAATTGAGGACCAATTGGCAATGAGAAAGATTTGGGGGACCAATTGGTCAATTTTTGAAATATTTGGGGCCAAATTGCTATTTTTGGAAAGTAAGGCCAAAATCGTAATTTTTGGAAAATTGGGGACCAAATTGGAAATTTGGAAAACTTGAGCCCCTTACACAATTTCGAGTAAATTGAGGATTCCAAGGGAATATTGAAACCTTAGGTCTCAATTTGGGGAAAAGTTAGCATTAGGGACATCAAGTTAAGAGAAATGTACCTTAGGGACCTAAGTGTAATAAACCAACAATTTTGAGTCTAGTCGCTCATACATGAGAAACGATGGCTGTTATGCCAAACCTTAATTGATAAGGATACCCAAATCATGTAGAGACATGAGAGATCAGAATGCTAGCAACGTTGGGATGTTAAGCACTATTTTTAGCGGATAAAACCTACTTACTGGTTGTAAGTAGAGATAATCATACTCGATTAGTATGATGAGTTCCTGGAGGAAAGAAGAAACCTGCCTACTGGTTGAAATTAGAGAAATCATCACACCTAGTTGGTGTGATGAGTTAAAAATGAAATTTTGTCAGAAGTGTTCTCCCCTAACTACGTGCCAACTGCTTAAACAATTTGAGAGACCTTCTTAGCGGGAGCTAGAATAGCTCAAATAGGCTAAGGCCTCAGTTTTTGAACTCATGGGGTTAAATGCCCAATTTTGGAAAAACACGTGCAGTATGCCCAAGGCCAGTGGGCATGAGCAGAAGCTCATAAACAAACATGAATAGGAAGAGCCATTAAAAGTCTCATTAAAAGTGGAATTAACTCACCCCCTTCCTTTTACCCCTTTTAGGTAACCGAGGAAAAACCAACCTTAAAGACCCTCCTATATTGGAACTGAAAGACAGGTATGCCAGTTTTAAAATATTTAGTTTTGTATAATGCTATTTTGGGAAAAGGGACACCTTACTTCTCACAGTTTAGAAATGGGTGAAACCCTTCGTGAACAAAAGGGAGTGGCGGGTTGCTCACGGTGATTTGACCAAACCAGGTCAGGGCATGACAATATCCATAGAGATATCTCAACAAGATAGAAGAATGAGTGAAGGAAAGCTCAAAGGAAAAGAAGTGAGTGGCCAGATCACTAGAAATCTTCACCTCAAGTTTGAATGCTCGATCACTCCATTAAAAATGAAAGAAAATAATTGATGGATAAATGTGTGAAACCCATCACACGAGTAAAGGAAACAGGGAAAGAACCAATCAGATTTAGGAGAAAACTGAACCCCTTGATGAATCAAGAACAATAAAGAAGGGTTGGAATGAGAAATTGGAACATCTTAAGTGAACAAGACATCACATAAATCATGGGGAAGGATTATGACGGAAATTGGAGAAATGAACTAAACCGAACCGAATTGAACTGGTTTGAACTATACATGAACTGGTCTCTAAATTCATTTTTCTTGGTGGCTTAAAATGATCAATTTGGGAAATTGATGCCACCATTGAATAGAAAATGAATTTAGACAAATTTAGAAATTTTTAATTTCGAGAGAACTAGTTGAATCAGACCTAAACCAGTTGATTTTCACTTTCTAGTCATAGGACCCAATCGGACTGAACCGGTCAACGAACCGTTGACTGGTCAGTGCCTGGTCAATACACACGCGACCAATTAGAGCGCGACGAGTGGCAAGGCGTGCTCTATCAGCCGATCAATGGTCAACGAGTGCCTAGTTAGCAGCCACATAGATAGGACCAACCAATAATAGACTGCCACGTGCTCAATCAACTGGTAAACAACTGACGTGGTGGCTGAGTTGGATCGCCATCTCAGCATGACTGACCAATCACGTGCTGCCACGTTGTCAGTCCTCAGATGCGATGCTCACATGTGCAGAATAGTGTCATCTTCCTCCTCTGTCCAATGACATTGTTCATTGTAGAAAGAAATTCTTTCCTTTTTTGGAGAAGGAAATTTCTCCAATTTGGTCAATTTCCGATCAGGATGAGCACGACCAGTATGGAAACTAGTCAGGCAGAAGGTCCCTAAGCTCCCTTTGTTCATCCTCCACACACCTCAATTCCCTTCTCTCTCTAAAGTGCTTTGTTCTCTGGTGAAGCTCAAATTAGAGCTCCGATTTGGGCATTTCCTCTAGCCTCAGAGCTGAATTCGGGTCCTACAGACTCAGGAGGAAGTCAGTTACCTGACGCCTACCTCCAACCGACCCAAGGATTACCGAAGAAGCACCGTGGAGCTCAAATAGTGAAGCAACTCCAATGGGCCGAAGCTACTCGGTTTCGGTCGATTGGAATTCGGCCAATTCCAACCTTCTACAATCAAATTGAGTCTTCCCATAGCTCCTTTGGCCACCACATGACCTCCATGGAGGCGAAAGGTAAGCTAATTCGGCCCTCCTCCGTCGTTACAGTTCGGTTATAGAGAGAGAAAGTGACAAAATTCTTTGATAGAATTCCACTAATCCTAACAGTAATAGCCCCAATTCTTGATCATAGGAGGACCCTGAGGACAAGAGCCGTCTACCCCGATCAAGAACTTGGATCGATGTGCCTGCACTGGAAAGCTTTCGAAGCTTTCTCTCTCTACTTTTAGTTTTCCGGAAAAGCTTTGTTTGAGCTCATTTCGGACCCAAATCCTTATCATCAATTTGTAGAAATAACCCCTATTGAATGGCCAATTTGAAGAAATCAAATTTGGTCAATAAAGGGGGTAGAAATTGGGGAAAATTTGAGGATTTCAAAAAATTGAGGGACCTCCATGCAATTTCTCAAAATTGAAGGTCAATTGACAATGAGAAAGATGTTGGAGGACCAATTGGTCAACTTTCTAAAGATTTGGGGCCAAATGGCTATTTTTGGAAGGTAGGGGCAAAACGGTAATTTTAGAAAAATTGGGAAAAAAATTATGAATTTGGAAAACTTGAGCCCCTTACACAATTTTAATTAAATTAAGGACCCAAGTAGGATATTGGAAGTATTTGGGACTTCATTTGGGAAAAATTTAACACTAGGGACCTAAAGTCAAGAAGTATGAACTTTAAGGACCTAAGTGCAATAAACCAAAAATTAGCCTAGTAGCCAATACTGAAAAGCTAGAAAGCTTTTACGCCAAACCCTAACGTATAAGAGTGGTCAAACCATGTAGGGACTCTTGAGACTTAAACACTAACAAAGGAGCTGGACTCAAACTTGTAGAATCGGCTAGAGATGAACGAGTTAGAGTCACCGGTTTAGTGAAAACTTTATACTTCATTCCCAGTGGGGGTGATGTACGATTTTCTAAGTTGAAAGCCATCGTGAGTGGGCTTAGTTACACATCATTCCCGGTTGGGATGATGAGTACATTTTAAAAGTTAAAAACCTACTTACCGGTTATGAGTAGGATCATTTAAACATCATATCCAGTTGGTATGATGAGCTTTCTCATGGAAAGGAAAAACTCGCATACCTGTTGTAAGTGGTCCAATCATCATACCCGATTAGTGTGATGAGTTAAAAATAGATTTTATGTAAACCCTATCCTTTGATAATGAGAAAATCGGGGAAAGAATTGATCAGTTTCAAATTTAAAACAGAGTCGGTCTACAAGCCAATTATCAGGAAACATGCAAATTTGAGAATTTACAACTTCTATGTGACTCAAAAAGGTTCATCAACCTTGAAAACGAACCTTAGGATAAATTGGGGGAGAAAAATCGAATTAGTTTGAGTGAATCGGATCCAAACCAGATAGAAGCGGTTTATGAACAAAGTCGATTCATGAACCAAAACCGATAGAGAATGGGCAGACCGGGAAATTTATGGATCCCGAGTGACCCAAAAAGTCCAAAAAGTCCAAAAAGTCATGGAAATGGACTTGAGAATGAATTGGAAATGAAAATGAAACACTTCACATGAACATGTTTAGCTTCCTATATAAAGATCCCCTTCTCATTCATCGTCTCCACACCTAAAAAGCTCACTCTCTCACAATTGCTTAGTTTTCTGACGAAGCTCAAACCAGAGCTCCGATATAGGGTCATTTTTTAGCCAAAGAAGGTGAGGTCGGGTTCCTTAGAACCGGGAAGAAGTCAGCTACATGCTTGTGGTCTTCGTTTGCTCCGAGAGTCACCAGAGAAACACTGGCGTGATAGAACAGTGAAGCAGCTCCGGTGGACTGAAGCTGACCTATATTAGCTGAGCTGAAATTGACCAATTCAAGCCTTCCTCAGACCATATCTAGCTCTCCCAACACTCTCTCAGTCCTCCCACGACCGAATTAGGGCCGAAAGGATAGCTAATTCGGCTCCCCTCTGCAATTTTCGACCGGTGTTAGAGAGAGTCGGCCGAATTTTAATGATAGAATTCTAATCCAGTTCAACATCAATTGATGTCATTCTTGATCTTAGGAGGAACCTCAGAAGGAAAGCTATCTACCCAGATAGAAAGCTTAGACTAATGTGCCCTCACTAGTGAGCAATTGAAGCTTTCTCTCTCTACAGCCTGTTTTCCGCCGAAGATTCGTTTGTGCTTGTTCCAGCGTTAAAACTTATGATTTAAAGTGCTATGGAATCGTATGAACATGTAGAAACACAATTTCAAATATTAGAAGTGTTTGATCGGTCAATTTGATGAAATTAAATTCGATTGTGTTAGGGAGTTAAAATTGGGGTAAATTTGGGGGAAATTGGGGATTTTCGAAAATTCGAAGGACCAAAATACAATTTTCTAAAATTGAGGGTCAATTGGGCATGATAAGAATGTTAGATGGCCAATTAAGTAATTTTAGAATTTTTGGAGTAAAACTTACCATTTTTGTAAAGGAAGGGCAAAATGGTAATTTTGGAAAATTTGGGAGCCCAATTAGGAATTTAGAAAACTTGAACCCCTTTTTATGAAATTAGGTAAATTGAAGTTCCAAGAGGAATTTTAAAGGTTTAGGGACTTAATTTGAGAAAAAATCAACATTAGAGACTTAAAGTTAAAGAAAAGTAAGTTTAAGGACCTAATTGTAAATAAAGAAATAGTTTGATTTTCTCATTCTATTGGGATGAATAAGGGCTGTTAGGCCAAAAAATATTGAACAAGAACATTCATATCGTGTAGGAATATGAAGCACCAGGAACGCCTGCTAAGACGAGTTCAACTAAGGACAACAAAGCCGGCTAAGAGGAATTTCACTGCACAATCGGGTGAGTGAGATTTTATATCATACCCGGTTGGGAATGATAAGTACCTCGAAATGAAAACCCACTACTTAGTGGTAATTTAAACATCACAACTTAGAGGAGTGATGTGAAAATGACGCCGAAAAACTACTTAGAGATTGTAAGTAGATCATACCCGTTTGGTATGATGAAACTTCCTCGAAGGAAGTGGAAAACTCATTCATCAGTTATGAGCGGAGATGTCCTTATACTCGATTGGTATGATGGACAATTGAAAACATATTTTGTCGGAAGTGCTCTTCCCTGACTGTGTGCCACTGCTTAAACGATTTGGGAGACATTTTTAACAGGAGCTCGAATAGCTCTTATAGGTCTGGGGCCTCAGTTTTGGAACTTGGAGGCTAATAGGCCTGGTTTTGAAAATCTTGAATAGTGGGCCATAGGCTAGTTGGCATGAGCAGAAGCTCATAAACAAACATGAGATATGTTCCATAAAACTTTAAATAAATGAATTGTTTTCCACGGTACCAAGACAGGACCGACATGCTCAGTCAACTAGCGGTAGTGCGACATGACCGGTCTCCGAACTAGTCAAGACAAACAAATGCAGGTTGAGTTGAGGGTCGGGGCCGTTAGACTAGTGGCACCACATATTATATGGCATGATGTGAAAATAATAATTGTGCATGCACTGTGTTTACGGGACCTTTAAGATGCCCAAGAGAGGTAGTGATGTGTCTTAGGGCCCTGGACGACCTCGTGGGTACAAGGGCAGTTCGTCGAACCAGGTGACCTTGCGAAGCTCGGAGTAGCTTCAAGCCCATGAAACCAGGGTGGGGACGGGATGAGGTATCTGTCCTCATAAGAACAAGGAGAATTATTACAGGATTAAGGGTCAGATGTCACGAACATCCACTCATTCTCAAGGTAGAAGTGGACATACTTCTATCTAGGTGGCCAGTAATGTTGCTCTGACACCACAAGTGGGTTCAGTGGACGTACTGGCCTGCGATTGTGTGATTGACCTTCATGATGAAGGATATGTGTTGGGTGATGAAATGCCATGATTAATAAGAAATGGTGATAAAAACAAAGATTTGAAATGAAAGGATTTTTGAAAGAAAATAAGGAGTTTGGCACACTCCAATACAAATCTTTTCCTAAAGGTTAAATTTCAGAAACCCATTCACTTACTAATTGTATTCACCCCCTCCCTTATATCTGTTTTTAGGTACACTAAGGAAAACCTACCCAAGACTTCCTGTTAGTTACACTTGCATGATAGGTATGAAAAGTTAAAATTGTTTGCAAGTTTTGATTTATGTTATTCTAGGAAAGGTGCAGGTTTAAAGGACGCCTTACTCTTTATGGTTTGTAACAAGGGGAAACCCTTAAATAAACTGGGAGAGTGGCGGGTTGATCACAACAATCCGACCAAACCGGGCCGGGGCGTGACAACTTGAGTGGTATCAGAGCCTATTTCCTCAAATACATAATCAACACTATAAAATATAGTAACTAATAGGAATTATTTAAAATTTTCAGAAATGGCTCCAAGGAAAGGAACTAAGAGAACTAGGTCTGCTGTTTCCAACACTGCCTAACCACCCCTACCTGTAGAAACTCCTAGAGCAGCCTAGACAACTCCTCCTGGACTTAGCAGGGAGCATCAAAGATTGTACAAGGAGTTCACCCGTGTATTTGGGCAACCTAACCTCGTTCTTAAGGCAAACACCAACTCTTGGATTGAACCAGAGGAAGTGCAATCCCACCCTCCCCCTGCTAATCCATCCACTCCAACAGACATTCCTAGAAACCTTAAAACTCTCTGACAACTAGGATGTAAACCTTTCTTCAGAGAAAAGGATGCTGGAGCCACCATGGATCGGCTGTCCAATATCAAGAAGTTGATGGGAATCGTCAGGATACCACCAGAGGATATAGTGATCCTGACGGAATTCTTCCTGGAAAGAAGCGCTAGACGATGGTGGGACAATGTCCGAAACCTACATACCACCATCCCCACTTGGGAACAATTTGAGCAGAGGTACTTGGAGGAGTACTTGGCACCCCATCTGATAAATGAGAAGAAGCAAGATTTTATCCGGATTCGGCAAGGGCTTAACTCCATATCGAAGTATGAAACAAAATTCAATGAGTTAAGACCCTTTTCTGCCGACCTAGATAGGCCAACAGACATATGCCAGAGGTTTGTGGACTGTATCAATATGGACATTCGAGACTGTATGGGGGTACTAGGACGCCCCACAGACCTGACAGCCATAATTAGTATGGCTCACAAATCTGAGCGATTGGTGCAAACCCGACATCGTCGAATGGAGCATATGACCAAAAAGGAGGATAAGGATCCAAACTGTCAGGGAGGATGGAAAGAACATAATGGCCCAAGAGGAGGAAACATAATGGCATTCCAAAGGAGAAGGGACATGCCACCACCTCCTCCCCCTACCTTACCCTAGGGAAACCCTCACTGCTCGAAGTGTCAAAGGAACCACGAGGGAGCATGCCATACCTGTTTCGCATGCAAACAAGTGGGACACTTGGTAAAGGATTGTCCTACCCTTAGGGAGAATAGGCAGAGGAATACTCTTAGACTACCTCAAGGGAATCCCAGAAACCCAGGCCAGACACTACATCAAGAGTACCAGCTAGAGTTTACAACCTCACCCAGGAGGAGGCTAGAGGAGACCCTAGCACTGTAGCGAGTACATTCCAGAACCCTAAAAATTAGTTTAAGGAAGGTATGTAAACTAAACATCTTTTGATCTAATAAAGGGAATTCCTTCTAAACCATACGTTTCTTAAATCAGGGTATATAGAGCTTTGGAGACAACAAGTCTATGCCCTCTTTGACTCTTGAGTAGAGAGATCATTTATCAAGGAAGAGTTGGTTTTGAAAGTACCCCTAGAGCTCACCCCACTAGTAAAAAGCCTTAATATCCTTACACCCTTAGGAGAAGGTTTAAATAGGAATAAACAATTAAAGGGATGTGAGATAAAAATTGGAGGACTTCAACTTGAAGCTAACTTGATCCCATTTCCCCTAAAGGAGGTTGAAGTAATTATGGGAATGGACTGGCTAAGTAACCATTAGGCAAAGATGGATTGTAGGAAGAAGACGATAACCTTTCATACTTCCAAGACAAAAGGACTAGAGTTACAAGGAGATAGAAGGAAAAGTGAAGTACAATTAGTGTCCCACCTAAAAGTTCAAAAGATGATACAAAAAGGTTGTACAACATTTCTGGCCATGGTTGTGGATGAAAGGTTTGAAGAAAAGAAACTTGAAGACATTCTAGTAGTCAGACATTATCCAGAGGTTTTTCCAGAAGAGCTACCCAGACTACCTTCAAGTCAACAAGTGGAGTTCACCATAGAAATAACCCCAAGAACAAATCCCATATCCCAAGCCCCATATCGCATGGCTCCAGCAGAGCTGAAAGAATTAAAGGAACAACTGGACGAATTATTGGAAAAGAATTTCATACATCCAATTCAGTCTCAGTGGGGTGCTCATGTTCTATTCGTAAAGAAAAATGACAAAAGTATGAGATTGTGCATCGACTACAGAAAGCTGAATCAGGTCACTATCAAGAATCGATACCCACTCCTAAGAATAGATTATTTGTTTGACATGTTAAAATTAGCAGCTTACTTCTCCAAAATAGACCTTCGGTCGGGCTATCACCAACTTAGGATTCGAGAAGAGGATATCCCTAAAACGACATTTTGATCCAGATATGGACATTATGAGTTCAGAGTAATGTCATTCGGGTTGATGAATACCCATGTAGCCTTCATGGACTTGATGAACCGTATGTTCCAACCCCATTTGGACAAGTTCGTGATAGTCTTCATAGATGACATCCTTATATACTCACGAACCAGGTTAGAACATGAAGAGCATTTAGCGACTACCTTGGAAATATTAATGGAAAATTAATTATATGCAAAATTTTCCAAGTGTGAGTTTTGGCTGCAGGAGGTAGGATTCTTAGGGCATATTGTATCCAAGGACGGAGTCAAAGTAGATCTAGCTAAGGTGGAAGCCATATCAAATTGGAAAGCTCCAAGGAATCCTACAGAAATAAGAAGTTTCTTAGGATTGGCAGAATATTATAGAGGGTTTGTACATGAATTTTCTAAGATAGCAACTCCTCTAACTCGACTCACCAGGAAAGGAGTTGAGTATAATTGGGATGAGAGCTGTGAGAAGTCTTTTCAAGAATTAAAGACTTGATTAACCACCGCACGGGTACTCTCCTTACCCAATCCTAATGTAGGAGAGTACACAATCTATAGTGACGCATCTGAACAAGGGCCTGGATGTGTCTTAATGCAACAAGGGAAGGTTATCGCGTATGCCTCACGATAATTGAAGGTACATGAAAGAAATTACCCGACTCATGACTTGGAATTAGCTGCAATAGTGTTTGCCTTAAAGATATGGCGACACTACCTTTACAGGGTTAAGTGCAGGATATACATAGGTCACAAGAGTCTTAAGTGCTTCCTAACTAAGAAGGAGTTAAATCTTCGCCAGAGGAGACGATTGGAATTGGTGAAGGATTATGATCTTATGATAGAGTATCACCCCGGAAAGGCAAAGTAGTAGCTTCACTAGAAAGACATATATCAAATAAAATGCAAGTTTAAGTGAGATCAAGCATACCTGACAGAGGGTAAGGTTTGATGTTATCCCCAGCCATTTTCTTTATTTTCTGAAAAGGGATAAAAAAAATAGGGGTGAGTTTCTACAACTTAATGAATGGGAATTTAAAAAATATTTTAAGTTCGATAAAAATAGTTTTCTAAAAATGGAGTGTTCAAGACTCCTTATATTCTTTAAATTTTCCCATCTTCAAATTTCGGTTTTTCAGAAAAATTAATTTTTTATTACCACGGTGTGTCATCACCCAACACACACCCTTCATCATGAAGGCAAAAAACACAATCATAGGCCAGCTCGTCCATTGAACCCACTTGTGGCGTCTGAACGACTTTACCGACCACCTAGATAGAAATACGTCCACTTCTACCTTGAGAACGAGTGGATGTTTGCAACATCTGACCCTCAATCCTGTAACAAATCTCCATGTCCGTATAAGGACAGAGACCTCATCCTGACCCCACCCCGGTCTCATGCGCTTGAAGCTATGTCGAGCTTCGTAAGACTTTTGGTACGACTAACTACCCTTATATCCACTAGATCGTCTAGAGCCTTGAGATGCATCACTACCTCTCTTAGACGTGTTGAAGGTCCCATAAACATAATGCATGCACAATCAACATTTTTCACATAATGCCACATAATCTGTGGTGCCACTAGTCCAACGGCCTCGACCCTCAACTCGACCTACAACTATTTGTCTTGACTAGTTCGTAGACCTATCATGTCGCACTACTGCTAGTTGATTGAGTATGTCGGTCCTGTGTTGGTACAATGGCCAAACAATTCATTTACTTAAGTCTTGGGATCCATAATTTCCCCGGTTTGCCCTCTCTCTATGGGTACCGATCATAAATTGGTTCAATCCAGTTCAGATCCAGTTCACCTGAAGTGGTCTGGTTTTTCTCTCCCAATTGGTTCTAAAGTTCTTTTCTAAGGTTTATGAACCTTTTTAGGTCACATGGGAGTTGTAATTTTCTTAAATTTGCCCGTTCCTCAATAATCGGGTTTACGAACTGGTTCAATTTTTCTCACTTGTTTTGACCAGTTCTTTCCCATTTTTCCTTAACTCCAAAGAGCGAGGTTTACAACTGACTTCTCCTTGAATCTAAGGAACCCAACCTCACCGTCTTTGGCTAAAAAAACCCTAATGTTAGAGCTCTGGTTTGAGCTTCACCAAAAAATTGAGTAGTAGGGAGAGAGGGAAGTTTCTAGGTGTGATGAGAATGAATAAGGAGTAGCTCCTTATATAGGAAGCTCGGGGACTCCTTGGTCATCCAATTGGAGCCTTTATGGCGGTCATTCATTGCATGAAACTCCTTGAATGGAGACTTTTCATCTTCGCAGGCGCTGCTCGGTTTTTTGATGAGTGAACAGTGTTGTCATCTGCAAGAAGAAGACAACACTATTCCGAACTAGACCGATTCAATCTGAACCGGGTTCAATGCTTAAACCGGCCGGTTCAGGTCCAATTCAACCGAGTTTTTCAAAATTAAAAATTTCTGAATTCATTCTCTATCCAATGGTGGCTTCAATTCTCCAATTTGAATTTTCTTAGCCCCCTAGAAAAATGAATTTAGAAACTAGTTTAATAGTGGTTCAACTGGTTCAACCAATTCATACTAGTTCAATCCGGTTCAGGTTTGATTCACCTGAACTGGTTTGGTTGTCTTTTCCAATTCATCCTAAAGTCCATTTCCATGACTTTTGTGACTCTTTAGGTCACTCGGGATTTGTAAATTTCCTATTTTGCCCTTTCTCTAACGGTTGGGGTTCATGAACCGGTTCGATTTTCTCACCCAGGTTGATCGGTTCTTTCCTCGGTTTCCTTGTCTTTAAGGTGTGGGGTTTACAACTCTCCCCTCCTTTTCAGAGTTTTGTCTCCAAAACTAAATTAACATCCTTTGCCTCGGGAATAATTTTCCTTGATGTCCACTTGGGGTTTGTTTGGCATGCTAACATTTCATTGGTTCTTTCAATTAGGCCCTTTTTAACATGCACCTAAGGAACTTCTTTTCCTTCCCATTTTTACTCCTTCCAAGAAGTTTATCATAACTAGACGAGTCTTATCCACTATTTAAAAGACACATCTTTAGGTTTATTTCTCCCTCTACTTAAGGCAAGATTCTTTCTCTTGAGGTTCTTGCCCAGGTCTTTAGGATTGGAAGTTCCAAAATGCCCTATCATTCTTGTGTCCAGCTTAGTGTTCTTCCGAGCATTACGTACTTGTTTTCACAGGTTTCAGTGTTATTACCCCTTCGTCCTATTTTTACCCTTCCTCCATCCATTATTTATTTCAACTTCAATCCAAATTATGTCTGACCTCGTCATGCTTACCAATTGACTCTTCCTTACTTAAGTCACATTTGTTTTCCTTAGGAATGTTGGGCAAAACATGTCCCTTACAACATGACATACTCTAGAACCTATCTTTGACCATTTAAATTTTAGAACACTTCTATAATGGTTGTTCTCAACCTTTTAACCTTTTGGGGATCGTATAGCTTCGTCTCTCTCTTCGTCTAGTAGTATTTCTCGACTACCTTTACTGTTATCCTCTCATCCATCTTGCATTTGATGTCATTTCTTACAAAATCGTGTCAATCTCCTTACCCACTCTTGTTTGTTCATGACCATTTCGTGATTCCCTTATTTGGGGAGTTCTCCTTTAACAGTTTTCTTTCTCTACTATGTCCTTCAAGTCAAATCTCTCTCTTGAAGGTTCCCTTCCTATGCATTTTTACACCCTTTAGAGCTTTTGTGCACCTTTAATCATTCGCCGACCTTAATTTCTCAGTACACACTTTACTTTCCTATCCGAGGTATCTCTGATCGTCGGGTCTTATTTCGTGTACTCCTCACCATGCCCATCCTATTGCCCTTCTTAGATTGTAGTCTCTACTACTCCCTGATCCTTCTTAGGACATCCTTGATCATCTTGTTGTTACTAGCTTCTCCGTTCCGCTAGGTTCGTATGAAATCCTTATTTGGCTTCTTCACTCTTCCTAACAGGTCACAATTTACCGTTTTGATATACCCACATCCACTTATGCTTCTTTATTAGGTTCTTTAGCTTGAGAATTTCCCTTTTAAGGTTTTCCTTCCTACCTTTATCCTTTTTATTCATCCTTGAGGGTATCTAACCTTAACTTTCCTAATATCCTCAGATGCCATCCTTCCCGCTTCACCTTTCTTTGGAGGTTTGGTGGGTACGTCCTTAAGATTTTCTTTTACCCATATTTCATCACAAGTTTTATAAGAAATGGAACTTTTATAATAATGATAATGAATTACGGAGTTTTTGTTATATTGGTCTAGGGGAGCTATGGTAAATACTAGCTATAGTACTAGGTTCATCTCGTGCTTCCTTTTTGTTGAGGATGTATACTCGGGTTAGTACCCTCGACGTAGTGGCTATTTCTTGTCCTCCGTATAGTACCCTTGGGTTTCCTTGAGGTGGTTGATGGTCACTTCGTTGGGCATTACCTCGAAGGGTTGGACAACTCTTTGCAAAGTGTCTAAGTTGTCTGCATTCGAAGCATGCTCGACCTGACCCTTCATGGCCTTTCCAACATCTAGGGCAAGAGTGGTTTCTCCTTTTGTGGGGTGTACTTGTCTCCCTTTAGGCATGGTAACCGTCATTTCTCCTAAAAGCCCCATTCTTATCCCCCATTTTTGCCCACTAGGCTCTTTTTGACCTCTCTAGTTGTTATGCCCTTCCTCTTCCTTTCTGCCTACTTGCTCTATCCAACGGCGTCTTGTCTGTACCAGATGTTTACACTCATGGGCCATGTAGATGATTGCAGCCAAATCCGAGGGATGTCCTAGCACTCCCATCCGGTCTCTTATATCCATGTTGAGACTATCCACGAACTGTTGGCAGATATTTTTCGGTCCAACTATGTTTGGAGTAAAAGGCCTTAGCTCAATAAATTTAGTCTCATAGTCTGATATAGAGTTAAGCCCTTGTCAGAGTTGGAGGAAATCCTACTTCTTCTCATTAATTAGATGAGGGGCCAGGTACTCCTCCGCATACCTCTCCTCAAACTGCTCTCAAGAGGGTGTGGAGGTATGAAGGCCCTAGGCATTGTCCAACCATCTTTTGGCACTACCCTCCAGGAAAACTTCTGTCGGGATCACCATATCCTTTGGTGATATCCTGACTATCCCTATTAGCTTCTTGAGGTTAGCCAGCCAATCCATGGCGTCTCCCACATCTTTCTCTCTAAGAAAAGGCTTACACCCTAGTTGATGGAGAGTCTTGAGACACTTGGGAATATCAACTGGGGGGGGGGGGGTGATTAATATGAGGAGGATGAGATTTTAGTTCCTCTAGTTCAGCCCGAGAGTTGGTGCCTGCCTCAGGGATGAGGTTAGGTTGCCCAAATACTCGAGTGAACTCCTCGTACAACTTATGGTGTTCCGAGCTTAGTAGAGGTGGAACTGTTTGGGTTTCTCGTGGAGTTTCTACTTGAAGGGGTTGTTGGGCAGTGTTAGAAACTGCAACTCTTGTTCTCTTAGTTTCTCTCTTGGGAGCCATCTAAAATTTTAAGATTTATTCCTCTTAGTTACTATGTTATATAGTCTTGATAATGTATTCGAGGAAACATGCTATGATAACACTCAAGTTGTCACGCCTCGACCCGGTTTGGTCAGATTCCCGTGAATAACCCACCACTCTCCCGATTTATTAAGGGTTTTCCCCTCCTTTTAAACCATGAGGAGTAAGACGTCCTTCTTACCTATACCTTTCCTGTAATAACATTAATCAAAATTGAATATAAATTTTTCATAACAATCTTAAGGTTCAGCTACTGACAGATATTTAAGGTTGGTTTCCCTTAGTTTCCTAAAAAGGGTAAAGGGAGGGGGTGAGGTTGACAACTTAGTGAATGGGTGTTTGGTGAGAGTTTTCACAAAAACAACTTTAATTGGAGTGTGCCAAACTCCTTATTTCCTTTTAAAAATATTCTTTTTTCAAGTTCTAGTTTTCAAAACCTTTTTCCAAGGTTTCCCAATTCTTTTCGAAGGATTCTCAAATCCTTTCCAAGGTTTTCATAACCTTTTTCCCATTTCCATATTAGGTATTTTTCACATACAACACACGTCCTTCATCAGGAAGGGTACATACACATATTCATGAGATATAGTTACGCCAAATACACCCACTTGTGGATTGAAGCGTCTTTACCATCCATCATGATAGAAGTCACTAACTTCTACCTGGAGTTTGAGTGAACATCTCCGATGTTCAACCCTCAGACCCAAAATACTTCGTGTCCATATGAAGATGGAAACCACATCCCAACCACACCCTGGTCTCATGTGCATGAAGCTACGCCGAGCTTCCTTGACTGATGGCACAACAAACTACCATTATCTCCACCATGTCATCTAGTAGCCCCTAGGACGCATCACTACCACTCTTAGGCATCTTGATGGTCCCGAACCTCATGTGCATGCACAAACAAAGTTTTCCATAAAGCCATTTATCTTTGGTGCCACTGGTCCAACGGCCTCGACTCTCAACTTGACCTGCAGCTGTTTGTCTAGACCGGTCCGTCAACCTGGTCCTGTCACATTGCCACTAGTCCATTGAGTATGTTAGTCCTGTCTTGGTACCATGGCCAAATCACATCATTCATTCATTACAAATTTCCATGACTTATCATCATGTTTGTTTACGAGCTCCTGCTCGTGCCAATTGGCCTTGGGCACACTGTACGTGATTTTCCAAAACAGGGCATTTTAGCCCCCAAGTTCCAAAATTGAGGCCACTAGCTTATCTAAGCTATTCGAGCTCTCATCAAGAAGGTCTCCCAAAATTATTAAGCATTGGCACACAGTCAGGGGAGAACACTTCTGACAAAATAACTTTTCAACTCGTCCATTAGGCCAACCGGGTGTGATGACATCTCCATTAACAAATGGTAAGTAGGTTTTCTACTTACAACTGATAAGTAGTTTTTTCACGTAGTTTCCACATTACTCCAACCAGGTGTAATGTTAAAATTCCACATAGAAGTGGTTTTTCATTTCTGAAGTACTCATCATCCCAACCAAGTATGATGTGAATAATCCCACTCACCCAATAGTGCAGTGTATTCCTCTTGATCGACTTTTGCCTTCACACAAGCTTATCCTTGCCGGCGTTCCCAATCCTTTGTGCTCCTACACGATTTGGATATCCTTGTTTATCAATATTTGGCATAATAGCCCTAATTTCTCTTGTATGAGCAAATGCCCAAATTTTCCAATTATTTACATTTAGGTCCCTAAAGTTCTTTTTCCTTAACTTTAGGTCCTAATGCAAACTTTTCCCCAAATTGAGTCCCACAACTTTCAATAATTCACTTTGGGTCCTCAATTTATCCAAAATTACTTAAGGGCTTCAAATTCCCAAATTTCCAATTTGGTCCCCAACTTTTCAAAAATTACCATTTTACCCATACTTTACAAAAATAGCAATTTGACCCCAATAATTCCAAAAATTGACCAATTGGTCCTCCAATAGGTTTTTCATGGCCAATTGGCCCTCAATTTTAGGAAATTGCACTTTGGTCCCTCAAAATTTTGAAATCCCCAATTTCCCCAAAAAAAATTTCCCCAATTTCCCCTTTTAACATGGCTGAATTTGATTTCATTAAATTGACCTATCAATTGAGGTTAATTGTTCAAATTGAAGGTAAAATTGAGTTCATACACTTCCATATAATTCAATGGAACTTTGAATCACGTCATTTGGATCCGAATTGAGATCAAACGGAGCTTTGTCAGAAAATTGGACTTAGAGAGAGAAACCTTCAAAAGCTTATTGTCCGGGGTGCAACTGTCACACCCCGACCCGGTTTGGTCGGATCCCCGTGATCAACCCGCCACGCTCCTGGTTTATTAAAAGGTTTCCCCTAATTGTAAACCGTAAAGAGTAAGGCGTCCTTTAACCTGCACCTTTTTCCTAGAATAGCATAATAAAAACTACATGAAATTTAAAACTTTACATACCTGTCTTATAGGCATCTTAGTTGATGGTCTTTAAGGGTACGCTTTCCGGGATTTCCTGAAAGGGATATAAGGGAGGGGGTGAGTACGACTACTCAGTGAATGGGTTTTTAAAAAACTTTTGACTTATAAGAAAATAATTATTATTGGAGTGTGCCAGACTCCTTTCTTTTTCAAAAATCCCTTCATTTAAAAATTTGGGTTTTTCCACCATTTCTTAGTTACCGGTGTGTAATCACCCAACACACATCCTTCATCATGAAGGTTACACATATTCGCAAGTCAGTATCACTACTGAACCCGCTAGTGGCTTCAGAGCGACTTTTCCTGCCACCCGGATAGAAGTACGACCGCTTCTAACCTGGGAATGAGTGGATGTACGCGACATCCGACCCACAATCCTGAAATCACTTCTTTGTGTCCGTATGAGGATAGAGACCTCATCATGTCCCCACCCCGGTCTCATACGCTTGGTGCTACTCCAGATTTCGCACAGACACAGGGAACGACGAGCTGCCCTTATAGCCACCAAGTCATCCAGTGCCCTTAGGACGCATCACTACCCCTCATGGGCGACTTGATGATCCCGTACTCATAGTACATGCACAAACAATAATTTCTCATATTGCCATGTAATTTATGGTGCCACTGGTCCAATGACCCCGACTCTCAACTCAACCCGTAGTTATTTGTCTTGACTGGTCCGTCGACCTGTCATGTCGCACTACCGCTAGTTGACTGAGCATGTCGGTCCTATCTTGGTACCATAGCCAAACAATTCACTTATTAAGTTTTATGGCACATATGTCATGTTCGTTTACGAGCTCCTACTCGTGCCAACTAGCCTTGGGCCCACTGTACGAGATTTTCAAAATTGGGCATTTAGCCTCCAAGTTCCAAAACCGAGGCCCCCGGCCTATCAGAGCTATTCGAGCTCCCGTCGAGAAGGTCTCCCAAATTGTTTAAGCATTGGCACATAGTCAAGGGAGAGCACTTCCGACAAAAATAGGTTTTTACTATCCATCATACCGGCCGGTATAAGGACATCTCCGTTCATAACCGATGAATGAGTTTTCAATTTCCTTCGAGGAAGTCTCATCATACTAACCGGGTATGATCTACTTACAACCCGTAAGTAGTTTTTCCGCATAACTTTCACATCACTTTCTCTAAGTAGTGATTATTAAAAATACCACTAAGCAGTGGGTTTTTATACCGAGGTACTTATCATCCCCAACCGGGTATGGTATAAAATTCCCACTCACAACCGGTAAGTGGTTTTTAATTTTAAGTTGTGCTCATCATCCCGACCGAGTATGATGTTAGTAAACTCACTCACTCGTTAAAGTCGTGAATTCCACTAGACCGGTTCTTGGTATTCACGCGAGCTTGTCCTTGCTGGCATTCCCGGTACTTCGTGTTCCTACACGATATGAACATCTTGGTTCATTATCCTTCGGCCTAATCACCTTCATTCATTCTAAATGAATGAGAAAGTCAAACTTTCATTTATTTGCAATTTGGTCCCTAAAGTTATTTCTCTTTAACTTAAAGTCCCAAATGCCGATTTTTCCTCAAATTGAGTCCCGAAACTTCTAAAATTTATCATAAGACCTCAATTTATTCCATTTCACAAAAGGGGGATTAATTTCTCAAATTTCCAATTTGGTCTTCCAACTTTTCCAAAATTACCATTTTGCCCTTCATTTACAAAAATGGTAAGTTTTGCCCCAAAAATTCTAAAATTTCTCAATTAATCCTCCAACATTATTTTCATGTCCAATTGGCAATCAATTTCATTTTAGTCCTTTGAATTTCAAAAATCCCCAATTTTCCCCCAATTCCAACTTCTTAACACAGCTGAATTTGATTTCATCAAATTGACCCATCAAACGTTTCCAATTGTTGAAATTGAAGTTGAAATTGAGTTTCTACATGTTCATACGATTCTTTAGAAATGTGAATCGCAAGTTTTAACGTCGGGACGAGCTCAAACAGAGCTTCGCTGAAAAATGAACTATAGAGACAGAAAGCTTCGATTACTCATCGGTGAAGGCACGACAGTCCGAGCTTTCGATCTAGGCAGATAGGTCTCGTCCTGAGGTTCATCCTAGAATCAAGAATCACATCAATTGATGCGGAATTGGATTAGAATTTCATCATTGAAATTCGGTCGACTCTCTCTCTAGCACCAATCAAAAATTGTAAAGGGGATACGAATTGGCTTACCTTTTGGTCCTAATTTAGCCATGGAAAGGCTGAGAAAGTGTTGGGAGGGCTTGGTTTAGCATGAGGAGGGCTTCAAATGGCCGATTTCAGCTTGGCTGAAATAGGGCAGCTTTGGTCCGACGGAGTTGCTTCACTATTCCATCATGTCGGCGCTTCTCCAACGATTCTCAGATTGACTGGAGTTTGCTATCAGATAGTTGTCTTCTCCTCGGTTCTAAAGAGCCCGACCTTTGTTCAAGTCGAAGCTCTGGTTTGAGCTTCACCGAGAAATAGAGCAGTAGAGAGAGAGAGAGAGAGAGAGAGAGAGAAGTGCTCAGGTGTGAGGAGAATGAATGGGGATGACCTCTTTATATAGGTGTAAAAATCATGTATTAAATGGGAGAGATTTATTACTAGTATTAATATTGCCATAAATTATTGGTATTAATTACAATAATTAAATATATATTAATTTATGGCTATTTATTATAAGGGTACCTTCGCATAAAAAGTTTTGATCAAAATTTCCGGTTACAAAAAAATCATACTTCCCAGGAGCTCACCCATCCTCACACTACTCTCGAGCAAGCACGCTTAAATTTAAAGTTCTTATGGATTCTTATTCACCTGAATGAATTTCATTTTTCTCTTCTAATTTATCTTAAATTTCTTTTCCAATGTTTAATGAACCCTTTGGATCACCCCAGAAGTTGTAAATTTCTAAATTGATTGTTCCCAAATGATCAGATTTGTAAATCGGCTCGGTTTTCTTACTCGGGTTGATCGGTTCTTTCCCAGTTTTCCTTAACTCAAAAGTGAAGGGTTTATAGAGACGATCTAAGATTTCGATCTGGGCAGATAGCTCTCGTCCTGAGGTTCTTCATAGGATCAAGAATCACATCAATTCATGCCAAATTGAGGGAGAATTTGATTAGTGAAGTTTCGTCGGTTCTCTCTAACACTAATCAGAAATTATAGAGGGGAGCCAAATTGGCTTACCTTTCAGCTCTTATTCAGTTGTATGAGGGCTGTGGAAGTGTTGGAGAGCTTGGTTTGGCCTGAGAAGTGCTCGAATTGGCAATTTTTAGCTCGGGCAAAATAGGACAGCTTCGGTCCGCCAGAGCTGCTTCACTATTCAATCACACTGGAGCTTCTCCATTGATACTCGGAGTAAATGGAGACTATCATTAGGTAGCTGAATTCTTCCCGAATCTAAGGAACCCAACATCGCCTTCTTTGGCTTAGAAAAACTCCAATGTTAGAGCTCTAGTTTGAGCTTCACTTAAAAATGGAGCAGTAAAGAGAGAGCGGAGTTTTTAGGTGTCAGGAGAATGAATGAGGATTAGCTCTTTATATAGGAAGCTCGGGAACTCCTTGGTCGTCCGATTGGCACTATTTTTACGGTCATTCATTACCTGAAATTCCCTTAACGGAAACTTTTTATCTTTGTCGGTGCTGCTCTATTTTCTGGTGAGTGAACAGTGTTGTCATCTAGAGGAAGAAGACGATACTGTTCTGTACCGGACTGGTCTGAACCGGTTTCAATGCTTAAACAGGACGGTTTAGGCCCAATTCGACCAAGTTTTTCAAAATTAAAAATTTCTAAATTCATCTAAATTCATTCTCTATCCAATGGTTGCTTCAATTCTCCACTTTTAATTTTCTAAGCCCCCTAGAAAAATGAATTTAGAAACTAGTTCAATAGTTGTTAAAACCGGTTCAGGTCCGGTTCACTTGAACCGGTTTGGTTTTCTTTTCCAATTCATCCTAAAGTCATTTTCCATGATTTTGTGACTCTTTAGGTCACTCTGGATTTGTAAATTTCCCATTTTTCCCTTTCTTTAATGGTTGGGGTTGGTGTATCGGTTCGGTTTTCTCACCCGGGTTGATCAGTTCTTTCACGGGTTTCCTTGTCTTTAAGGTATGATGTTTACACCGACCGTTACACTTGTGAACTGAAGCACCTTTACCGTCCACCTTGATAGAGGTTAACAGCCTCTACCCCGAGTTTGAGTGGACCTTTCTCGTCCGATTCTCAAACCTCAATTACACTTCATGTCCACTTTGTGGGATGAGACCTCTTTCCCCCTACTGCCTCGGTCTCAGTGCGTAAGAAGCTCTTAGAGCTTCTCTACATACTTAACGACAAATCGCCCTTATGCTCCATGGGTTGTTTAACAGCCCTTGGGACCACCGCTACCTCGTACCAGGTGTCTTGATAGCCCCACATCACAATTGCATGCCCAATCAAGAGTCTTTTCATTTATAGATATCATCTTTGGCCCATGCACACCAGCCTAACATGTTCGACAACCTAGCTTCGGCTTAGCAGCCATTCGATCCAACAAACCCAACATCTCATCCTTGGCTCAGCGGGCATCACACACAATTACCCATTATTAGAACTTTTAGAAGTTCATAACATGTTGATTCTTAACAGGCCCATACCCGTATCCATCGGCCTTGGGCCCACTTGTACTACTAAGCCTAAGCCCCAGAATTAGCTCCCAAATATTTTAAATCGGAGTCACCTAGTTAGGGGATGATAATTCTGAGAAATTATTTTTTGAAGCATAACCATCATCCCAATCGAAACCAATGTTGTAGTTTTCCCACTCACCCAGTAATCACGATGGGGTCGTCCTGGCGAGTCTTCGCTTTGTGGTTGCTTCCTTGCATCGGTACTTGGCCAGTCCACTCCTACATGGTATGGGTATCCATATCAGGAGGATTGGCATAAGATGTCGCATACTTTTGTGTATTTGTGCATAGGTCCTCACATTATGCCTTAATTGCATTTAGGTCACTAGGGTTTAAAATTTATCATTTAGGTCCCTATTCATCCCTAAATTTCAATTAAGACCATAGGATTTCCAATTATCCTTCTTGGGTCCCTAATTTTTCCAAAACCACCAATTGGCTCTCCATTTTTCCAAAATTGCCATTTGGTCCTTAATTTCCTAAAGATTGCCAATTGGCCCTTAATTTCTCAAATTTTGCCCATTGTTCTTCCATTTCATCTAGTTTGCCCAATTAGACCTCATTTGGGAGATAATTTCATGAAAATCTCCCAAATTTCCTTTAATTACAATTCAACCCCCAATATTTTGCAAATTTCTCAATTTCTCAAAAATTGCAATTTCGTCCCGAAATCACAATTTTGTTCAAATGATCCCCAAAACTCGATTAATTGCCCTCATTCATTATCTAAATCATCTTCCCTATGTTTCCCTCATCATTTCAAGCCTTGAACCGCTTCATTTGTTTCAGAAATGAGCTCAAACAAAGCTTCGCTGGAAAATGCAATCTATAGAGAGAAAGCTTTTATATCTTATCAGTGAGGGTCCGGTGACCGAAGCTTTTGCTATCACTAAGTTGCTCTCTTCGTAGGTATCCTTCCTGGATCAAACCACCCCTCAATTAATGACTTGAGCAGTGTAAATTTCTCAGTTTAAGTTTTTTACAAAAATGCACTGTGAACAATGTTTTTCAACGAGGGGCAACAGAGGTGACATACCTTCTTAGCTCGAGGAAAGGTTGGGGCACCTCTAGGTGGAGTTTAGGGAGCTCTGTTTGGATGGAATTGGCCTAGGGATGACTCGACTTGAGCTTTAATGGTTTGGGCTGTTGCCTGGTCGAGGAGTGGTAGCACTGTTTGAGCTTCCTCACTCTTCTCCGGTGGTCCTCGAGCTGGAAGGAGTGTGCAGTTGGGTAGAGAACTTACTCTCGGCTCTAGGGGTACCGAATGTGGATTCCGAGGTTGAGAAAAAGCCCGCTGCTAGAGCTCTAGTTTGTTCCTTTCTGAAAACTAGGACACTTAACCTTCTTCGCTTGATTTTGGGATGCTGAGAACGAATGGAGGAGTGTTCTTTATATAGGGTACACGATATCTGACCTGGCTACCTACTTGGCAGTTGGAGGTCATGTCGGAGCTCTTCCTGGTTTGCTGGAGGAATTAGCCTCCCTCTCTCTCTAACCTTTCTGTCAGTAGACTAAGGAAGATGACGATGACATGGCAGGCATGCCACATGGTGCGTTGTGATTGGCTAGTTTTTTAAAGTGGCGATCCAACTCAGCTACCGCGTCAGTAGTTGACTGGTTGGCTGGACATGTGGTAGCCTCCCATTGGCTGCTCGTGTCTGCATGGCAAGCCAACCAGTCATCTGTTGACCATTGACTAGACACATGGCAACCTCCCATTGGCAACCCGTGTCTATGTGGCTGCTGATTGGGCACTGTTGACTGTTGACTAGTTCGGTCTGACTGTGTCATGCCCCGACCTGGTTTGGTCGGATCCCCATGATCAATCCGCCACTCTCCCGGTTTATTAAAGTATTTCCCCTTATTGTAAACCGTAAAGAGTAAGGCGTCCTTTAACCTGGATCTTTTCTTGGAATAGCATAATCAAAACTGAATGAAATTTAAAACTTTACATACCTATCTTACAGGCATCTTAGTTGATGGTCTTTAAGGGGAGGCTTTCCGGGATTTACTGAAAGGAATATAAGGGAGGGGGTGAGTACGACTACTCAATGAATGGGTTTTTAAAAGCTTTTGACTTTTAAGAAAAATATTTATAGGGAGTGTGCCAGACCCCTTTGTTTTCAAAAATCCCTTCATTTAAAAATTCGGGTTTTTCCATCATTTCTTATATACCACGGTGTGTCATCACCCTTCATTTAAAAATTCGTAAGTCAGTATCACTACTGAACCCGCTAGTGGCTTCAAAGCGACTTTTCTTGCCACCTGGATAGAAGTATGACAACTTCTACCCTAGGAATGAGTGGATGTACGTGACATCCGACCCACAATCCCGAAATCACTTCTTCATGTCCGTATGAGGATAGAGACCTCATCCTGTCCCCATCCTGGTCTCATGCGCTTGGTGCTACTCCAGATTTCGCACAGACACCTAGAATAACGATCTACCCTTATACTCACTAGGTCGTCCAGGGCCCTTAGGACACATCACTACCCCTCATGGGCGTCTTGATGATCCTGTAATCATAGTGCATGCACAAACAACATTTTCTTATCAAGCCATGTAATATGTGGTGCCACTGGTCCAACGGCCCCGACTCTCAACTCAACCCGCAATTATTTGTCTTGACTAGTCCGTCGACCAGTCATGTCATACTACCGCTAGTTGACTTAGCATGTCAGTCCTATCTTGGTACCATGGCCAAACAATTCACTTATTAAGTTTTATGGCACATATATCATGTTCGTTTACGAGCTCTTGCTCGTGCCAATTGGCCTTGGGCCCATTGTACGAGATTTTCAAAAAAAACTGGGCATTCTAGCCCTCAAGTTCCAAAATTGAGGCCCTCAGCCTATAAGAGCTATTCGAGCTCCTGTCAAGAAGGTCTCCCAAATAGTTTAATCATTGGCACACAGTCAGGAGAGAACATCCGACAAAATAGGTTTTCACTGTCTATTATACCAACCGGTATAAGGACATCTCCGTTCATAACCGATGAATGAGTTTTCAACTTCCTTCGAGGAAGTCTCATCATACCAACCGGGTATGATCTACTTACAATCGGTAAGTAGTTTTTCCATAAATTTTTCGCATCACTTTCTCTAAGTGGTGATGATTAAAATACCACTAAACAGTGGGTTTTTATACCGAGGTACTTATCATCCCCTATCGGGTATGATATAAAATTTCCACTCACAACCGGTAAGTGGTTTTTATTTTTAAGTTGTGCACATCATCCCAACCGGGTATGATGTTAGTAAACCCACTCACCCGTTAATGCCGTGAATTCCACTAGACCGATTCTTGGTATTCACGCGAGCTTGTCCTTGCTGGCATTCCCGGTACTTCGTGTTCCTACACGATATGAACATTCTTGAAGTTGAAATTGAGTTTCTACATATTCATACGATTCTTTAGAAATGTGAATCGCATGTTTTAATGCCGGGACGAGCTCAAACAGAGCTTCACCGAAAAATGAACTATAGAGAGAGAAAGCTTCGATTACTCACCGGTGAAGGCACGGCGCGGCGGTCCGAGCTTTCGATCTGGGTAGATAGCTCTCATCCTGAGGTTCATCCTAGAATCAAGAATCATATCAATTGATGCGGAATTGGATTAGAATTTCGTCATTGAAATTCGGTCGACTCTCTCTCTAGCACCGATCAAAAATTGTAAAGGGGAACCGAATTGGCTTACCTTTTGGTCCTAATTCGACCATGGAAAGGCTGAGGAAGTGTTGGAAGGGCTTGGTTTGGCCTGAGGAGGGCTTGAAATGGCCGATTTCAGGTTGGTCGAAATAGAGCAGCTTCAGTCTGCCGGAGCTATTTCATTATTCCATCATGCCGGCACTTCTCCAACGATTCTCGGATTGACTGGAGTTTGTTATCAGATAGCTGTCTTCTCCCCGTTTCTAAAGAGCTCGACCTCTCCTTCCGAGGCTAAGAAAAATGTTTAAGTCGAAACTCTGGTTCGAGCTTCAACTGGAAATGGAGCAATAGAGAGGGGGAGAGAAGTGTTGAGGTGTGAGGAGAATGAATGGGGATGACCTCTTTATATAGGTGTAAAACCGTGTATTAAATGGGATGACCTCTCGGACAGGCACGCTTAACTTTAAAGTTCTTATGGAATGTAGTTCACCTGAACCAATTTGGTTTTTGTTTTCTAATTTGTCTTAAGTTTCTTTTCAAAGGTTTAATGAACCATTTGGATAACCCAGAAGTTGTAAATTTCCATATTCCTTGTTCTCAAATGTAAACCAGCTCAATTTTCTTATTTGGTTTGATCGGTTCTTTTCCCGATTTTCCTTAACTCAAAAGTGACGGGTTTACAGACCGGGTTCGGTTACCCAAATTCAAAAATCAGTCGGTTCAAGCCCGATTCAACCAGTTTTCTAAAATTTAAAATTTTCTAAATTCATTTTCTATATAATGGCAGCCTCAATTTTCCAAATTGATATTTTAAACCACCTAGAAAAATGAATAATTGAATTGGTTCACTATGGTTCACTCCGGTTCAGCCTGATTTGGGTTTGGTTCACCCCGAACCGGTCTAGTTCTCCCATCCAATTCACCTCATGGTTCTTCCCCATGATTTTTGTGAATTTTTTATCACTTGGGATTTTCCAATCTCCCATATTAACCCTTCTTTACTATTTTTGGTTCATTAATTGACTTGACTTTTCATATGAGTTAGCACTACCTCTAGAAGTAGCATCGGCTCTAGCTAGAAAACCTCAAAGGTTTGATGTGCCCCACAACCTCAAAGCTTTAAGGCAACTGGGTGTACCACCTTTGTGAGAGAGAAGGAAGTTGTCACCACCATGGATTAGCTAAGGACAAGGAAGAAAATCATGACCATGGTTGAGGTCCTAGACAAGGCCAAAGTGACCATGGTAGAA
Source organism: Trapa bicornis (assembly GCA_030064425.1). NCBI lineage: Eukaryota > Viridiplantae > Streptophyta > Magnoliopsida > Myrtales > Lythraceae > Trapa > Trapa bicornis. Next base: position 5,884,991 of record CM057761.1, on the reverse strand, counting down.
TTCTTCCTAAAAGAGAACGCTGATAGGTGGTGGCTAAATTTGCATGCCACAGCACTAACACCCCTCAGTTGGGAGACATTTGAGAGGAAGTTTCATGAGGAGTTGTTGTCTACGTACCCCATGAATGAGAAAAAGCAAAAGTTTCTAAGACTTCGCCAAGGCTAGGGAATGGTAGTATTGTCACGCCCCAGCCTGGTTTGGTCGGATTTCCATGAGCAACCCACTATTCCCTTTGGTCTATGGGGGTTTTCACCCGCTTCTACACCACGAGGAGTCAGGCATCCTTTTTTTGTTTTTCCTGGAATAGCATTATACAAAACTAAATATATTAAAATTTTCATACATGTCTTATGGTTCAACTGTGAGGGGTCTTTAAGGTTGGTCTTCCTCTTTTACCTAAAAATGGGTAAAGGGAGGGGGTGAGTTTCTACAACTCATTGAGTGGGTGTTGGGAGTGAGTTTTCAAAAATGTTTAGTTTTTTTATCAAAACCATGCCAGGGTTTACCAGTCCTTTTTAAGGATATTCTCAAATTCAAATCTCAAAACCTTTTTCCTTTTCCATATTAAGTGTGTTTAGCTCTTTTAGCCCATCCTCTTCCTCGGGAGGCATTTAGCAAACAAACACACACACTTCATCAGGAAGGGTACACACATTCACAGGGCGGTCCCAGACTGCACCCACTTGGGAATCAACGTAACTTTACTGTCCACCTAGATAGAAGTTCCTAACTTCTACGCTAATCCTGAGTGGACATCCCAAACGTCCGACCCTCAAATTCAAATGCAACTTCATGTCCATATGAGGATGGAAATCTCATCCTGACCCCACCCCAATCTCATGCATAAGAAGCTCCTAGAGCATCATGATTGACTAGCACGACAATCTGCCCTTATCGCCCTCCGTGTCATCCAACAGCCCTTGGGATCCATCACTACCCCTAGGAGCGTCTTGATGGCCACGTACCTTAAGTGCATGCACAAACAAAAGTTTTCATGATTAAGCCATCCTCTTTGGTGCCAACGGTCCAATGGCCCCGACACTCAACCCGACCTGCAGTTGTTTGTCTAGGCAGGTCCATCGACCTGGTCGTGACGCATTAAAACCAGTCCATCGAGCATTATTAGTTCTAATTCGAAACTGTGGTGAATCACACAAACATTTCCATTTTAATTAGGAGTTTTCATCGCTATTCCTAAGCATGTTTATTTATGGACTCCAGCCCGTGTCCACTAGCCTTGGGTCCACTACACATGTTTTCCAAAATTGGGCCTTGAGCCTTATGAGTTCAAAAACTAGGGCCCCTTGTATATTAGAGTTGTTCTAGCTCCCATCAAGAAGGTCTCCCAAATAGTTTAAGCATTTGTCACACAATCAGGGGAGAACACTTTTGACAAAAATCACTTTTCATCTCATCACACCAACCGGGTGTGATGATGGATCCACTTACAACCAGTAAGCAAGTTTCTCCTTTCCTTAAGGAAACTCATCATACCAACCGGATATGATGTTTGTTCATGCCTACTCACAACTAGTAAGTAGGTTTTATCCATTAAAAACAGTGTTCATCATCCCAACCGGTATGATGTATAAAAGTCCAACTCACCTGTCGACTGTGATGTGTTCATCCTTAGTAAATTTCCAATCCACGCTAACTATCTCTTGCTTGCGTTCCAGTCTCATGTGTCCCTACATAATTTGGGTATAATTATCAATAAGGGTTTGACATAATAGCCTTCGTTTTCTCATGTATGAGCGAGTAGGCCTACATTCTCGGTTTATTATACTTAGGTCCCAAAAGTTAATTTTTCTTAACTTTAGGTCCCTAATGCTAACTTTTCCCCCAAATAAAATCCCAAGATTTCCAATATCCTCTTTGGATCCTCAATTTACTTAAAATTGTGTAAGGGGCTCAAGTTTCCCAAATTTCTAATTTGGTCCCCAAATTTCCAATTTGGTCCCTAATTTTCCAAAATTATGGTTTTGCCCCTACTTTCCAAAAATAGAAATTTGGCAGCAATTCATTTAAAAATTGAAAAATTGGTCTCCCAACATCTTTCTCAATACCAATTGACCTTCAATTTTGAGAAATTACATGGAGGTCCCTCAATTTTTTGAAATCCCCAATTTCTTCCCCCTTTTCTGACTGAATTTGATTTTTTCAAATTGGCCATTAAATTGGGGTTAATTGCTCCAATTGATGGCATGGATTGGTTTCTACACTTCCATACGATCAAATGGAGCTTTGAATTACAGAATTTGAGTCCGGAACAAGCTCAAACGAAGTTTCACCAGAAAATTGTTCGTAGAGAGAGAATGCTTCGAAAGCTTACCATTGGAGGTGTGATAGTTCAAGCTCTCGACCTGGGGAGGTAGCTCTCATCCTTAGGATCCTTCTAGGATCAAGAATTGTTACAATTGAAGTCCATATGATGGTGAATTTTGCTAGTGAAATTCAACACTCTCTCTCTAGCATAGATCTACAACGACAGAGGATGGCCAAATTGGCTTGTGTGATGGTCGTAGGGACTATGGGGAGACTTGGTTTGGCTATAGGAGGTTTGAATTAATCAAATTCAGATAAGCCAAAATAGGGCAACTTCGAACTTTAAACCTTATTGATAATTATACCCAAATTGATGGTGCTTCATTGTTCGATCCCACCGACGTTTCTAATTGATGGTGTGGATCAGTTCCTACACTTCCATATGATTCAATTAAACTTTAAACCTTAGCATTTGGGTCTGAAATGAGCTCAAATGAAGCTTCACCAAAAAATTGTTCATAGAGAGAGAAAGCTTTGAAAGCTTACCATCGGAGATGCAAGGGTCTAAGCTTTCGATCTAGGAAGCAGCTCTCAACCTGAGGTTACTTTTAGGATCAAGAATTGCTACAATTGAAGTTTAAATGACGGTGAATTTAATCATTGAAATTTGGTAATTTCTCTCTCTAACATCCATATGCAACGATGGAGGAGCGCTGAATTGGCTTACCTTTCAGCACTGTTGAGGTCGTGTGAGGGCCATGGGGGTGTCAAGGAGGCTTGGTTTGGTCGAAGGGGGTCTGAATTTTGCTGAATTCAACTTGGCCAAAATAGGGTAGTTTCGGTCTGTCAGAGTTGCTTCACTATTTCATTCTATCAACGCTTCTTCGGTGGTCCTCGGGTCGAAAGGAGATTACTTTTAGGTAGCTAACTTCCCCTGGAGTCTGTAGGACCGACCTTGCCTTCTAAGACTAAGAAAAATGCCCAATTCGAAGCCCTAGTTCGAGCTTCACCAAAAAAAATGGAGCAGTTGAGAGAGAATGGCAATTTGAGGTGTGTGGAGGATGAATGGAAAGGCGCTCTTTATATAGGGAGCTCGGGGACCCTCTCCCCAACCACTTTCCATTCTGGTCGAGCTTATACTCGCATGAAAATTCCCTAATCGGAGCGAATATTCCTTTGCTAGAGAAGGAAAGTTTCTGCATTGATGAACAGTGGTGTCAACCTAAGGAAGAAGATGACACTATTCCGGATGGGACTAGTCCGACCGAGTTCAATGGCGAAAATCAGATGGTTCAGGCTCGATTTGACCAATTTTCTCAAAATAAAATTTTTTTAAATTAATCTAAATTTATTTTCTATCTAATGATGGCTTCAATTTCCCAATTTGAACATTTTAAGCCGTGAAGAAAAAAGCATTCAGAAACCAGTTCATGTATGGTTCAAACTGGTTCAATCCGGTTCAGGTCTGTTTACCCTAAACCGGTTCAGTTTCCTCTTCCAATTTGTTTCATGATTCCTTTCCATGGTTTTTTTATGACTCTGTGTCATTTTGGATTTTCAATTTCCTATTTTACCCCTTCTTTATTGGTTATGGTTTGTTAACTGGCTCGGTTTTCTCTTTTGAAATGACAGGTTCTTTTCCCGGTCTTCATATCTTTAAAGGGACGGTGTCTCACCTTGATCCAGTTTGGTTGAATCCCCGTGAACAATCCGCCACCCCCTTTGGTCTATTAAGGGTTTCACCCTTTCCTATACCGTGAGTAGTAAGGCGTCATTTTACATGTATTTCTTGGAATAGCATTATACAAAACTGAGTATTTTAAAATAGACATACTTGTCTTCTTATAGTTCCAATTTAGGAGGGTCTTTAAGAATGGTGTTTCTTCGGTTACTTGAAATGAGTAAAAGGGAGGGGTGAGTTCTACAACTCAGTGAGTGGGTGTTGGGAATGAGTTTTCAAAATCATTTTATGCAAACTGTGCCAAGGTTATCATTTCCTTTAAAAAGGATTTTTCTTAATTTTGGTTTTCAAAACCTTTTCCATTGCCATATTAGGTGTGTTTAGCTCTCTTAGCACATCCTCTTACCTCGGGAGGCATTTAGCAAACAAACACATGCCCTTCATCAGGAACGGTACACACATTCCCAAGTGTAGCCTGTCCACTGCACCCACTTGTGGATCGGAACGTCTTTACCGTCCCACCAAGATATAAGCCCGTCCACTTCTACCTTGGGTCTGAGTGGAATGCCCTAAGCATCCAACCCTTAGACCCGTATACCACTTCGTGTTTGTTTGAGGATGGAGACCTCATCCCGACCCCACCCCAGTCTCATGCGCAAGAAGCTACTCCAAGCTTTAAGACTGACTGGCATGACGAACTGCCCTTATCTCCACCATGTTGTCTAGTAGCCCTTAGGACCCATCACTACCCTCTAGGGCATCTTGATGGTCCCATACCATAAGTGCATGCACAAACAAGAGTTTTTCACATAATAGCCATCATCTCCGGTGCCAACAGCCCCGACGCTCAACCTGACCTATAGCTGTTTGTTTAGGCTGGTTCGTCAACCTAGCCCTGATGCACTGCCGCCAGTCCATAGAGCATTGTCGGTCTTAACTCGGTACCATGGCAAACTCACACGATCAATTTCATTAGAAGTTTTTTCATGGCTCTTCTTAATCAGATTTGTTTACAAGCCGTTCGTGCTCATTGGCCTTGGGCCTACTGTACATTTTTTTTAAATTGGGCATTTAATCCCATGAGTTCAAAAACCAAGGCCCTGGCCTATCTAAGCTATTCTAGCTCCCATCAAAAAGGTCTCCCAAATATTTTAAGCATTGGCACACAGTCAGGGGAGAACACTTCTTACAAAAATTCCTTTTTCAACTTAACACACTAACCGAGTGTGATAATATCTTCGCTTACAACCAGTAAGTGGGTTTCTCCTTTCCTCAAGCAAACTCATCATACCAATCGGGTATGATTATCTCTACTTACAACTAGTAAATAGGTTTTATCCGTAAAAGATAGTGTTCATCATCCCAACTGGTATTGTCATGCCACGATCTGGTTTGGTCGGATCCTCGTGATCAACCTACCACTCTCTTGGTTCAAGGGGGGTTTCCCCCTTCTTTAATTCAAGATGCTAGGCGAAATCTCAACCTTGTTCCCTAGAATAACATATATCAATAAAAATGCATGCTCAAGATAATTAAGCATACTTGACAAAGGGTAAGGCCTGGTGCTATCCCTAGTCATTACTTTTTTTCCTAAAAAGGGTGGGTGAATTTCTACAACTCAATGAATGGGAAATTTAAAAAAAATAAAGTTTCAATAAAAAAATAGTTTTTGAATTGGAGTGTGTCAGACTCTTTATTGCCTTTAAGATATTCCATTCTCAAAATCATGGTTTTCATAGCCATTTCTCATCATTAACCACCAATGGTGTGTTTATCAACCAATACACACTCTTCATCATGAAGGGAATACACATTCACAAGGCAGCATGTCCATTGCACCCACTTGTTGCGTTAGAGCGACTTTACCGGCCACCTAGATAGAAGCCCGTCCACTTCTACCTAGAGAATGAGTGGATGTATGTCACATCCGAAACTCAATCCCATGAAGAAACTCTGTGTCCATATGAGGACAGAGATCTCATCCCAACCCCATCCTTGTCTCATGCACATGAAGCTCCATCAATCATCCCTGACTACTAGCACGACAATCTACCCTTATGTCCACCATGTCGTCCAGTAGCCCCTAAGATGCAACACTACCCTCTTGGACATCTTGAAGGTCCTGTACCTTATTGCATGCATAAAACAATAGTTTTCCTCATAAGCCATTTAATCTTTGGTGACACTCGTCCAACAGCCCCAACCCTCAACGTGACCTGTAGCTATTTTTCTTGACTAGTCCGTCGACCTGTCTTGTCACATTGTCACCAGTCCATCGAGTATGTCAATCTTGTCTTGGTACCATGGCCAAACATATCATTCATTTAAAATTTTTAGGGCTTAAACTCATGTTTGTTTATGAGCTCATGCTCATGCCAATTGGCCTTGGGCCCACTGTACGAGATTTGCAAAATTGGTCATATTAGCCCCAAGTTCCAAAATTGAGGCCTCCCGCCTATTTGAGTTATTTAACCACCTGTTAAGAAGGTCTCCCAAAATGTTTAAGTAGTGGCACATAGTTAGGGGAGAGCACTTTCGACAAAATATTCTTTTCATCTGTCCATCACACCAACCAAGTGTAAGGACATCTCTACTTATAATCGATTAGCGAGTTTTCTACTTCCTTCTAGGAAGTTCATCATACCAACTAGGTATGATCTACTTACAACTGTTAAGTAGTTTTTCTGAGTAATTTCCACATCACTCCATTTAGGTGTGATGTTTAAAATTCCACTTAGTAGTGGGTTTTCATTATTGAGGTGCTCATCATCCCAACCGGGTATGATGTAAAACTCCCACTCACCCGTGAATGCCATGGATCCTTCTTAACTGACTTTCGTCTCCTCGCGAATTTGTCTTAGTTGGCGTTCCCGGTGTTTCATGTTCCTACATGATATGAACATCCATGTTCATTATCCTTTGGTTCGATAGCCTTCATTTATAATGAATGAAAAAATACACAACTTTTTGATTAATTGAAATTAGGTCCCTAAATTTCTTTTTCTTCAACTTTAGGTCCCTAATGCCGATTTTCCCCAAATTGAGTTCTGAAACTTCAAAATTTTACTTTGGGACCTCAATTTATTCAAAATTATAAAAAGGGGTTCAAGTTTCCCAAATTCCCAATTTGGTCCCCAACTTTTCCAAAATTACCATATTGCCCCTACTTTTCAAAAATGGTAAATTTCACCCAAAAAAATCCAAAAATTGACCAATTTGTCCTCCAACATCTTTTTCATGCCCAATTGGCCCTCAATTTTATGAAATTGCACTTTAGTCCCTCGAATTTTTGAAATCCCCAAAATTTCCCTAAAAATTTCAACCTTCCAACCTAACCGAATTTGATTTCATCAAATTCACAATTAATTGAAGTTAATTATTGAAATTGAAGGTAGATTTGAGTTCCTACACATTCATACGATTCAATTACACTTTGAATCGCATGAATTGATGTTAGAATGGGCTCAAACAGAGCTTCACCGAAAACTGAATGTAGTGAGAAAAAGCTTCGAAAGCTTATCGTGGGGGATGCAGTGGTCCGAGCTTTTGATCCAGACAGGTAGCTCTTGTTCGGTTCCTTCTAGGATCAAGAGTCACATCAATTCATGTCAAATTGATGGATAATTTGGTTAGTGAAGTTTCGCTAGTTCTCTCTAATAGTGATCGGAATTTACAGAGGGGAGTCAAATTAACTTACCTTTTCGCTCTAATCCAGTTGTATGAGGGATGCGGATGTGTTGAGAGGGTGTGGTTCGGCCTGAGAAGGGCTTGAATTGGCCATTTTTAGCTCGGCCAAAATAGGGTGGCTTCAATCCGCCAGAGCTGCTTCACTCTTCTATCACTCAAGTGTTTCTCTGATGATCATCGAAGCAAATGGAGGATACCATCGTGTAGCTGACTTCTCCCCAAATCTAAAGAACCTGACCATGCCTTCTTTTGCTCACCAGAAAATGGAGTAGTAGGGAGAGAGTGCAGTTTTCAAGTGTGAGGAGGATGAATGAGGAGGGGCTCTTTATATAGGAAGCTCGGGGACTTCTTGGCCATCCGATTGGTGCCTTAATGGTGGTGATTCATTGCCTGAAATACCCTAGCTAAAGACTTTTCATCTTCACCAGAGCTGCTCGATTTTCTGACAAGTGAACAGTGCTATCATCTAAAGCAAGAAGATAACATTGTTCCGAATTGGACCGGTCCGAACCGGGTTCAATGCTTAAACCGGGCGGTTCAGGCCTGATTCGATCGATTTTTCAAAATTAAAAATTTGTAAATTCATCTAAAGTCATTCTCTATCAAATGGTGGCCTCAATTCGCAAATTTGAATTTTTTAAATAACCTAGAAAAATGAATTTAGAAATCGGTTCAATAGTGGTTCAAACTAGTTCAATCTGGTTCATGCTCGGTTTACCTGAACCGGTTTGGTTTTTACCTCCAATTCACCCTAAAGTCCTTTTTCATGACTTTTGTGACTCTTTAGGTCACTGAGGATTCATAAATATCCTGGTTTTCCCTTTTTCTATCGGTTATAGATTATAAACTAACTTGGTTTTCTCTTTGGAAATGACCGGTTCTTTTTCCCGGTTTTCCTTAACTCCAAAGGGCGGGGTTTACAACTCTCCCCTCCTTTTAGGATTTTTGTCCCTAAAACTTATTTCACACATTTTGTCTTGAAATGAACTTTCCTTGATATCAACTTGTAGTTTCTTGACATACAATCCCTTTGGTTATTTCCATCTTTCCCTTATATAACATAAACTTAAGATCTTTTGTTCTTTTCCATCATTTTCTCATTCCTTGGAGCTTATTTTTGTTAAAACTATCTCATTGGAAGGTCTAAGGTCATATCCTTAAATTCACATCCTTTGTTCCTTAAAGCATTATTTCTCCTTATTAAGATTCTTTACTAAAGAGTTCAAGATTGTGAGTTCCAAAATACCCAATCATTCATGTATCTAGTTATTCTCCTTATTTGTTGACCTCCTTAGCTTAGTGTCCATTCAAACACCATGTAATTATTTTCACAGGCATTAGTATTATCACCTTTTCATCCTACATTGATCCTTCCCTTATTCGTTGGTTATTACAACTTTGCTTCAAATTTAATTTTGGACCTTGTCATGATCAATTAACAGACTCTTTCTTACTTTAGTCATATTCCCTTGGGACAGTTTGGGCTTCTATGTCCATCACAACACGACGTTCTCTGGATCTTGTCTTTAACCTTTTAACATTTTTAAAGCACTTCCATAATAGTTATTCCCAATCTTTCTATCTTTTAGGGATGGTATAATATCGTCCCTCTTTTCGTCTGATGGTATTTCTTGATTATCATCATTGTTATCCAATCTTCCAGTTTGCAGTTGATGTCATATCCTTTATAATCATATTGGTTTCCTTACTTACTCATCTTTTCCCAACTTCTTTATTGGGTCTTTCAAATTTCAAGTCTTTGAGTTTCTCGATACTTACTAACATGCTGAAACTGTTCCTTTCTCATGTCATTCCTCATTCCCAATGGTGTCCTTTCCCTTAAGGATTTTTTTTTGTTTTTCTTAATCCATTCCTTACTCACTTATGATCATTTCATAATTCTCTATTCTAAGTTATTCTTTTCTTATTCATGTGGCATCTTTTTGATGTTATCTCTTACTCGTCATTTGGGTTTAATTTACCCCTTGGACCTTCACGATTACTTTTCCTTGTACTTGATCCCTTAATCTCCAATAGCTTATCTTTGCAGAGTTTATCTTCTTTCCAATTCCGTTGGTTCCATTACTTCTTAATTGGAACACATATGTTTTTCCAAGATTTTCTTCTTTGGTAAGTTTTATACCCCTTTTCTCTCAGAATTCCCTTCTAGTTTTATCGTTGCGAACGTCTAAACTTAATGACAATTCTTTGATGCCATCCTCTCTTGCTTACCTCTACCCTTGTGACTTTATGGTTACTTCTTGTATACTTCATCTTCATTCTCACTTGCTTCCAATACTCACTTATTTCTCTGAGGAGGAGTTCACATTCCCTTAGTTTCACAATCTCTTGATTGTCTTGTAGAAAATCTATTTAACATTTTCATAGCTTTTGGGGCGTTACTCTGATCTTAGCCATTAAGGAGTTCACATTCCCTTAGTTTCACAATCTCTTGATTGTCTTGTAGAAAATCTATTTAACATTTTCATAGCTTTTGGTGCGTTACTCTGATCTTAGCCATTAATCTCTTTAAGGCTTTCCTCTTCTCTTATCTCCAAAGGTTTGGATCTTTCCATCCTTTCATTCTTTATTGGAATTGTGACTTTTACAAGGGTTGGTTCGTTATCTGCCTCCACCCGTATTATCCTCTTAGTTTAATTGTTTTGAGATGGTTGTCTCTTGATTCTTCATGTCCTTGGTATCCATCTCTTTGCCTTGTTTAGGATGTAATCGTTACTACTCCCCAGTTCTTCTTAGAGCGTAATTTATTCTTCCGGATGATTTGGTTATTATGGGTTATTTCCTTCAACTGGGTCCATCTAAAATCCCTTTTTAGTTTCCTTACTTTTTTGCAAGTAGATCACACTTAGCCTCTCCAGATACTTAATTAGCTACTTATACCTTTTAAGGAGGACCTTATTTCAATTCCAGTTTAAGATATTTCCTCTGTTGATTATTTTAGCTAGGAACTTTCTCCTTTTACAATCCCACTTCCTATTCTCATCCTTCTTCTAGGGTCTTCTATTCTAAGATTTTTATGATCAATCTTCCCATTGCTCCTTGAAAGTTCTTCTCTTATTCTTTTCTTATACTTATGGTCCTTGTATGGTTGTTCACTCTGGATTCCTCCCTTCTTGTTCCATATCCTTGCTTTTAGTAAGTCCCCTTATTTTCATGGATTCCTAATAACTTGTATCCTAACTCTTTCCAAGAAAGTATTATTCATGGGATTCTCTTCCTATCGCACTTCTTTCCTTTACCCTTTTTCCTTGTGTTATCTCATTTGACTTAACCTCTTCAATACTCCCATTCCGGTCAACTTTCATTCTTTTGGTTTTCTTTGGGATAGTCTAATCTCTCTTGTTTTCCTTCTTTAAGGCTTTCCTTAACCCTTAGATTCTCACTAAGTCCATACCTTTTGATGCTTTCTTCCCTTGTTCCAAACTCCTCCTTCCTTTTCATAGTTAGGATTTGTCTCCCTCTAAGAATCTCTTCCTTTCCAAATTTTATTGTACATTTAAGGGAAAACCTTAAAGGTTGAGGTTAACTAGAAATAACCCATTTTCTTCCTTACGTGATTTTCTACTTTTTTTTTCTTTATTAGCATGCACTTTTTGCCTATCAAGGAGACCCAAAAGTTTTATCAAGAAAAATAATTTTCATTCAAGAAACATTTTCTTGCCATACTTGGCTTATTACAAAAGTTTTCTGCCCCTTAATCCCTTAGGGTCATAGGTCGAGAGCTAGCTTTAGAACGGTTGTGGGACTCTTGATCAGATGGCTCTAAGGATCCAGTTGGGGTCCATTCGTATTCCCTTATGGGACGAATTTCATGTATGGCCTCCAATACGTACCGCTTTAATACCTCTACCTCACACTCATATGTCCACTTCATCCATTGGGAGGGATTAAAGTTGGACTAAGTAGGTAGGGGTACTTGGTGGACCTTCATGAAGGTGGTTTACGCATCCCAGTATTTATCTCAAGCCTCCTTCTTGGTTGGATTCCTCTCTGGTTGTTGTGGGGCTGGAGAAGGGGTTGAGCTCCTAGGAGGAGGTACAGGTTCCTCTTGTCTTGGAGGACGGTATATGATGCCTTCTCGTTCCAATAAGGCTCGCACTAGTTTTTGGTAATCTTCTACCATGTCCTTGGGTACTCTTCTCTCGCCTTTTAAAAATCTTTAAACGACTATCTCCCTTGGGGTAGGTGTCTTTTTCAGGGTTATAGGTGGAAGATTGCATTTCACAGCGAATTTCCTAGGGATTCTCCTCCCTACACGAGAGTTAAAGTTGGATTAATGTCATGGAATAATATTGATAATGTTTCAAGGGAACTTGGCTTTGATACCACTCAAGTTGTCACATCTCGACCCAATTTGGTCAGATTCTAGTGACCAACCCGCCGCTCTCTTAGTTCAAGAGGGGTTTCCCCCTTCTTTAATTCAAGAAGAGCCAGCCAAAATCTCAACCTTGTTCCCTGGAATAACATATATCAATAAAAATGCAAGCTCAAGATAATTAAGCATACCTAACAAAGGGTAAGGCCTAGAGCTATCCATAGTCATTTCCATATTTCCTAAAAAGGGATAAAAAGCGTGGGTGAGTTTCTACAACTCAGTGAATGGGAAATTTAAAAAAATAAAGTTTCAATAAAAATAGTTTTTGAATTGGAGTGTGACAGACTCTTTATTTCCTTTAAGATATTTCATTCTCAAAATCACAGTTTTCATAGCCATTTCTCATCATTAACCACCAACGGTGTATTTATCAACCAACACACGCCCTTTATCATGAAGGTAACACACATTCGCAGGGGAGCATGTCCATTGCACCCACTTGTGGCATCGGAGCAGCTTTACCGGCCACCTAGAGAGAAGCTCGTCCACTTCTACCGTGAGAATGAGTAGATGTACTTGACATCCGACCCTCAATCCCGTAAAGAAAATCCATATCCGTATGAGAACAGAGACCTCATCCCGACCCCACCCCGGTCTCATGCGCATGAAGCTACATCGAGCTTCCCTGACTGCTGGCACGACAATCTGTCATTATCTCCATCATGTCGTCTAGTAGGCCCTAAGACCCATCACTACCCCTCTTGGGCATCTTGAAAGTCTTGTACCTTAGTGCATGCACAAAGCAACAATTTTCCTCATAAGCCATTTAATCTTTGGTGTCATTGGTCAAACGGCCCCGACCCTCAACTCGACCTGCAGCTATTTGTCTTGACTGGTCCGTCGACCTGTCTTATCGCACTGCCACCAGTCCATCGAGTATGTCGGTCCTGTCTTGGTACCATGGCCAAACATATCATTCATTTAAATTTTTCATGGCTTAAATTCACGTTTATTTACAAGCTCCTACTCATGCCAACTGGCCTTTGACCCACTGTACGAGATTTTTAAAATCAGGCATATTAGCGCTAAGTTCCAAAACTAAGGCCTTCGCCCTATTTAAGCTATTCGAGCTCCCGTCAAGAAGGTCTCCCAAAAAGTTTTAAGCAGTCACATAGAGTCAGGGGAGAGCACTTCCATCAAAATATTCTTTTCATCTATCCATCACACCAACCGAGTGTGAGGACATCTCCGCTTATAATCAATAAGCGGGTTTTCTACTTCCATCGAGAAAGTTCATCATACCAACTGGGTATGATCTACTTACAACCGTTAAGTAGTTTTCCCGCATAATTTCCATATCACTCCATTTAGGTGTGATGTTTAAAATTCCACTTAATAATGGGCTTTCATTATTGAGGTGTTCATCATCCCAACTAGGTATGATGTAAAAATCCCACTCACTCATGAATGCCGTGAATCCTTCTTAACCGGCTTTCGTCTCCTTACGAGTTTGTCTTAGTGGGCGTTCTTGGTATTTTGCATTCCTACACGATATGAACATCCTTGTTTATTATCCTTTGGCTTGATAGCCTTCATTCATCATGAACGAAAAAAATACCCAACTTTTTTATTAATTGCAATTAAGTCCCTAAAGTTTTTTATAAACTTTAGGTCCCTAATGCCAATTTTTCCCCAAATTAAGTCTTGAAACTTCAAAAATTTACCTTGGGACCTCAATTTCCAATTTGGTCCCCAACTTGGACCATTGGTCCTCCAACATCTTTTCCATAACCAATCGGCCCTCAATTTTAAGAAATTACACTTCAGTCCCTTGAATTTTCAAAATTCCCAAGTTTGCACCAAAAGTTTCCCCCAATTTCAACCTTCCAACCTTATCGAATTTGATTTTATCAAATTAACTGATCGGTCGAAGTTAATTGTTGAAATTGAAGGTAGATTTGAGTTCCTACACATCCATAGGATTCAATTTGTCATGCCCCGACCCGGTTTGGAGAGATCCCAGTGATCAACCTGCCACCCTCTTGGTTTACAAAGGGTTTCCCCTTATTTATAAACCGTGAAAAGTAAGGCATCCTTTAAACATATTCCTTTCCTTAAATACAAAAATCAAAACTGTATAAAATTTTGAACAATTCATACCTTTGGGGTAGACTTTCCGGGATTTCCTGAAAGGGAGATAAGGGATGGGATGAGTATAATGACTCAGTGAATGGATTTTCAAAAATTTTAATTTTAGAAAAAATGTTGGTTTTGGAGTGTGTCAGGCTCCTTATTTTCATTTAAAAACCTTTTCATTTCAAACTTCAATTTTTATCACCATTTCTTATTAATCATAGTGTGTCATCACCCAACACACATCCTTTATCATGAAGGTCAATCACACAATTGCAGGCCAATACATCCACTAAACCCACTTAGGGCATCGGAGTGACTTTACCGGCTACCTAGATAGAAGCACGTCCACTTCTACCCTGAGAATGAGTGGATGTTTGCGACATCTGACCCTTAATCCTATAATAATTCTCTGTGTTCGTATGAGGACAGAGAGCTCATCCCATTCTCATCCGGTCTCATGCGCTTGAAGCTACTATGAGCTTCGCAAGGTCACTTGGTACGACAAACTGCCCTTATACCCACCAGGTCGTCCAGGGCCCTAGGACACATCACTACCCCTCTTGGGCATCTTGAAGGTCCTGTAAACACTGTGCATGCACAATTAGTATTTTCACATCATGCCATTTAATATGTGGTGCCACTAGTCCAATGGTCACAAGTCTCAACTCAACCTGCGGCTGTTTATCTTGACTAGTTCGTAGACCTATCATGTCGCACTATCGCTAGTTGACTAAGCATGTTCGTCCTATCTTGGTACCATGGCCAAACAATTCAATTATTCAAGTTTTCATGGCATATAATTAATGTTTGTTTACGAGCTTTTGCTCATGCCAACTAGCTTATGGCCCACTATTCGAGATTTTCAAAATTTGGGCACATAGCCCCCAAGTTCCAAAACTGAGGCCTTTGGCCTAACAGAGCTATTCGAGCTCTAGTAAAAAAGGTCTCCCAAATTATTTAAGCAATGACACACAATCAGGGAAGAGCACTTCCGAAAAAATATATTTTTAACTATCCATCATACCAACCGAGTATGTGAATATTTGTACTCATAACCGATGAACGGGTTTTCCACTTCCTCCGAGGAAGTTTCATCATACCAACCAGGTATGATCTACTTACAACACGTAAGTAGTTTTTCTTTGTCATTTTCACATCACTACTCGAAGTTGTAATGTTTAAAATACCACTATGTAGTGGGTTCTCAGTTCTGAGATACTTATCATCCCAACCGATTATGACATAAAAATCCCACTCAACCGTTAATGCGGTGAATTATTCTAGACCGGTTCTTTGTATTCATGCGAGCTTGTCCTTGTTGGCGTTCCGATACAAATCTTTTTCATAAAAGTAAAAGTTTTGAAAAACCCATTCACTAAGTAGTCATACTCATCCCCCCCATATCCCTTTCAAGAAATTTCGGAAAGCCTACCCTTAAAGACCATCAACTAAGATGCATGTGAGACAGGTATGACCAATATAAAATATTATTCAGTTTTGATTTATGTTATTCCAGGAAAAGGTGCAGGTTTAAAGGACGCCTTACTCTTTATGGTTTATAATAAGGGGAAACCCTTTAATATACCGGGAGAGTGGCGAATTGATCACGGGGATCCAACCAAACCAGGTTGAGGCATGACAACTTGAGTGGTATTAGAGCCTGTTTCCTTGTATACATAATCAAGACTATAAAATATAGTTACTGATAGGATTTGTCTTAAAAATTATCAGATGGCACCCAGGAGAGGAACTAAGAAAACTAGGAATGACTCTACTCAACACCCTGTTCTCATTGGAAGACAACTCTAGAAGCTTCTCAATGCTTGAGATATAGTAGAAGCCTCAAAGGACCAAATGGGGGAAACATCCACTACCGCCTAGGAGTACGGTGCTAGGGCATGTTAAGGCCATAGTCCTGTGTACAAAGGGAGTCAAGCCTAAAGCCATGAATGCTAGTACAGACGTATAATCTCATCAAGGAGGATACTTGCCAAGGAAACCGTAGCATCCTATCTATTTTGTGACCACTTTATGTGATAGGGCTACAAGGTGTAGGTTTAAAGGACGCCTTACTCTTTCTGGTTTATAATAAGGGGAAACCCTTTAATATACTGGGAGAGTGGCGGGTTGATCACGGGGATCCGACCAAATCGGGTCGAGGTGTGATAACTTGAGTGGTATTAGAGCATGTTTCCTTGAATACATAATCAAGACTATAAAATATAGTTACTGATAGGATTTGTCTTAAAAATTTTCAGATGGCACCCAGGAGAGGAACTAAGAAAACTACGAATAACTCTACTCAACACTTGTTCTCATTGGAAGACAACTCTAGAAGCTTCCCAATGCCTGAGATATAGTAAAAGCCTCAAAAGACCAAATGGGGGAAACATCCACTATCGCTAAGGAGTACGGTGCTAGGGCATGTTAATGCCACAGTCCTGTATACAAAGGGAGTCAAGCCTAAAGCCAGGAATGCTAGTACAGATGTATAATCTCATCAAGGAGGTTACTTGCCAAGAAAATCATAGTATCCTATCTATTTTGTGACCATGGTGTGTGACAACTTGAGTGGTATCAGAGCCTGTTTCCTCGAATACATAATTAAGACTATAAAATATATGAACTGATAGGATTTGTCTTAAAAATTTTCAGATGGCTCCCCGGAGAGGAACTAAGAAAACTAGGAATGACTCTACTCAACACCCTGTTCTCATTGAAAGATAACTCTAGAAGCTTCCCAATGCCCGAGATATAGTAGACGCCTCAAAGGACCAAATGGGGGAAACATCCAGTACCACCAAGGAGTACGGTGCTAGGGCATTTTAAGGCCACGGTCCTGTGTACAAAGGGAGCCAAGCCTAAAGCCAGGAATGCTAGTACAGACGTAAAATCTCATCAAGAAGGATACTTGCCAAGAAAACCGTAGCTTCCTATCTATTTTGTGACCACTTTATGTTATAGGGCTAAAATCCTAACCTTTTTTATCCCCTTGTTAATGAACTCAAATTCTTAAATCTCTAGCTCCCAATGATGTGATCTTGCTAGGAAGATGGCCAAAGGCAAATAAACTAAACAAACCCACGTTATCCAAGTAACTAAGAAAAAGTTACATTTCAGTTATGGAAGATGAATCAGGGAATTAAGAAACCTAGAAAGACTCTTACCATGACCCTTTTGCAAAGGAGATTCAGCAAGAAAACTCAAAGATGGCGAAGCACCAAACCACTAGTAACCGTGGAAAAGCCCCACTCGAATGAAAGAAGGAACCACTACAATCCATGCAAGTGAATAACCTATTACAAGTATGAACGATGGGGACATTACATGAAGAAGTGCCTAACCCTACTAAGGACAAGTACCAAGATAAACTATTATAGGTGTAAGGAAAGAAGGAGTGTCCCACACTTAATAGATTTAGGGCAATACCTCCTCAAAGGTCACTAAAGACATGAAGGACTGGAGACCAAAACTATGGAGCAGGTGGAGTAAGCGGTTCACAAAATGGTCAAGAAATGACAAGGTGAGTGCCAAATTAAAACTTCTTCTTAAGAAGGTCAAACCGAGAAGGATACCACAAGAATAGAGATAAGGTATATGGGAAGTATACCTAGAACCCTCATATAAGGGAGCAATCACAGAAAAACGTCCTCCGAAAACTCTAGGGAATGGCATAATGAGAGTGAAGAAGAGAAGGAATACGCAAGGAAAGGGAACTCTGGAGGGATGCATACAACTAAGTACCTTGAAGGAATCATTGGATTGGCAGATGGACATAACGTGGAGTGCAAGGCATCGACCCACCGTTAGAAACTTCTTGAAGGAAGGATGTATCGGAGGCCAATTATGACTTGCCTTAGAAGAGTAATAGAGCCAAATAACCAGATGTATTGGAATTTTAGGAATGAATCACCTTGGAAAAGGTAATGAAGCCAAATAGTGTTAAAGAAAATAAATGACACCCTAAGAAAGACTGGAAGGTAGAAAGGACTACACCCTAAAAAGGTTAGTGAGATGGACGTTAAGGACAGGAGGACTCGAGAAATAGCTGCCCTAAGAAACTCAGACCAAACGAATGGTGGAGGCGAAGCGGTTAACGAACTAATACTCAAGAAAGCCATAATTTGAGTTCCAACAAAGAAGAGGGAGGCGGAAAGGCCAAATACTCGGGAAAAGAAGGATGAAAGAAATCCTTAAAAGGACCAAAGGCCAATTAATGACTAAACACAAGCCAAGAAAGGAATAGGCAAGCCTCTCACACAACGGTCAAGAAATCTTGAAATAAGGAAGATTTGTACACTCCCTAAAGAAATAGACAGGTACTGGGTACGAATGAGGATGCAGATAGAGTATAAAAGATGTGCCTGCAAGATTTGAGGAGTAAAGGTAAACAGGAGAAGACGCCATCAAGGGATGTAATTTAAGGGTAGAAATCCCCTAGAGCAAATGTAAAAAGAGAATGTCAGGAGACAGGGAAAGAATCCTACCAAGGAAGCCTCGGAAAGACATGTGTATCCCAATTAAGAGGAAATGGAACCAACCAAAATGGAAAGAACGATAAGCTCACAAATGAAATGTTGGTTGAGATGGAAAGATTGAGTACCAAGGAAAAGTACTCATGAGGTCGTAAGAGGTAAATTAAACCAAAGGAATGGATAAATAGCATGGTAGCATCAAAGAATGTCGTAACGAATAAGAGTGGGTGGACTACAATAATAAGAGAATAAAAGAAAGAATATAAGAGGAATCTTGGAGAAGTAAGCCCTCAATTAAGAAATCAATTATGGAAAATGACCACTGACATCAGGATGGGTTGTGGTCCATGCTCTCTTAATGGAGCTTAAAGAATGGACGCATGAGCATAGTATATGAAATAAGACCAACAATCAGAAATTCCTTAGATAAGGAATGAAAGGGAATTTTAAGACAAATAAGGATTCAAATTGGGAAATTGCTTCAACATAGAAGAAGGTGTAAGGAAATAAAGAAAGGAATCTCCAAAGGATGGTAAGAAGGTTGAACATGTAACTCTTAAGGTTAAAACCTCTACTTTGAGGAATATAGTAGAGGATGAAATCGTAAGAAGGGAATTCCTCAAACAAAACAATCAATCATCGACCAAAAAGGAAATCAACTCGAAATAATGAATCATGAAATGGTCATGAGCAAGTAAGAGTGGATTAAGGAAAAAGGAAGTACTTGAATAAAGGATGCCACTAAAGAAGAGAAAGGACATAAGAAGGGAAAAATCCTCGTATGTCAATAATCATCAGGAAACCCAATGATTGGAATCGAAAGGACCCAATAAAAATGTTGGGAAAGGATGAGTAGGTAAGAGAAATCCATGCAGTTATATGAGACGTAACTTCAAAGGCATGATGGATGAGAGGATAACAGTAAAAAGGATAGTTGAGGAATGCTATCAAAAGAAAAGATGGATGAAGTTATACGATCTCTAAAAGGTCAAAAAGCTAAGAGATACCCTCAAGGAGATGTTCTAGAAATCTAATGGACAGAGACAGGTCCTAGAAAATGCCATGCTATAAGGAGCATGTAAGCCCAACAATCCCAAGGAGAATATGACTCAAAGTAAGGAAGAGTCGGCTAATAAGCATGGGGAGATCGGATATAAAAATTTGGACCGAAGTCATAATAGACAACGAATGGAAGAAGGGTCAAAATAGGACGGAAAAGTGATAATAAAGAAAACTATGGAAACAAGTATGTAACGCCAAAAAAACATCGAGTTAAAGGTTTCAATGACCAATGGGTTAACTAGACACGGGAATGGTTAGGTATCTTGGAATTTCCAATCTTGAGTACAGAACCTCAAAGGGAAGAATATGCTCTAAGCAAAGAAAGATATGAAAGTAAGAATATATCCTAAAGTAAGGTATGTTTTGTCACGCCTCGACCCAGTTTGGTCAGATTCCCGTGATCAACCTACCACTCTCCCGGTTTATTAAAGGGTTTCCCCTTATTGTAAACCGTAAAGAGTAAGGCATCCTTTAACCTGCACTTTTTTCCTGGAATAGCATAATCAAAACTCCATGAAATTTAAAACTTTACATACCTATCTTATAGGCATCTTAGTTGACGGTCTTTAAGGGTAGGCTTTTCGGGATTTCCTAAAAGGGATATAAGGAAGGGGGTGAGTACGACTACTCAGTGAATGGGTTTTTAAAAACTTTTGACTTTTAAGAAAATAATTATTATTGGAGTGTGCGAGACTCCTTTATTTTTCAAAAATCCCTTCATTTAAAAATTTCGGTTTTTCCACCATTTCTTAGTTACCTATGTGTAATCACCCAACACACATCCTTCATCAAGAAGGTTACACATATTCGCAAGTCAATATCACTACTGAACCCGCTAGTGGCTTCGGAGCGACTTTTCCTGCCATCCGGATAGAAGTATGACCGCTTCTACCTTGGGAATGAGTGGATGTACGCGACATCCAACCCACAATCCCAAAATCACTTCTTCGTGTCCGTATGAGGATAGAGACCTCATCCTGTCCCCACCCCGGTCTTATGCGCTTGGTGCTACTCCAGATTTCGCACAAATACCTGGAACGACGAACTGACCTTATAACCACCAGGTCATCCAGTGTCTTTAGGACGCATCACTACCTCTCATGGGCATCTTGATGATCCCGTACTCACAGTGCATGCACAAACAATGTTTTCTCATATTGCCATGTAATATGTGGTGCCACTGGTCCAACGACCCCAACTTTCAACGCAACCCACAGTTGTTTGTCTTGATTGGTCCGTCGACCTGTCATGTCGCACTACCGCTAGTTAACTAAGCATGTCGGTCCTATCTTGGTACCATGGCCAAACAATTCACTTATTAATTTTTATGGCACATATATCATGTTCATTTACAAGCTCCTACTCGTGCCAACTGGCCTTAGGCCCACTGTATGAGATTTTCAAAATCGGGCATTTAGCCCCCATGTTCCAAAACCGAGGCCCCTGGCCTATCAGAGCTATTCGAGCTCCCGTCGAGAAGGTCTCCCAAATTGTTTAAGCATTGGCACACAGTCAGGGGAGAGCACTTCTCACAAAATAGGTTTTCACTGTCCATTATACCAACCGGTATAAGGACATCTCCATTCATAACCGATGAACGGGTTTTCAACTTCCTTCGAGGAAGTCTCATCATACCAACTGGGTATGATCTACTTACAACTGATAAGTAGTTTTTCTATAATATTTTCACATCACTTTCTCTAAGTGGTGATTATCAAAATACCACTACACAGTGGGTTTTTATACTGAGGTACTTATCATCCCCAATCGGGTATGATATATATAATCCCACTCACAATTGGTAAGTGGTTTTTAATTTTAAGTTGTGCTGATCATCCCAACTAGGTATGATGTTAGTAAACCCACTCACCCGTTAATGCCGTGAATTCCACTAGACCGGTTCTTGGTATTCACGCGAGCTTGTCCTTGCTGGCGTTCCCGGTACTTCGTGTTCCTACACAATATGAACATCTTGGTTCATTATCCTTCGGCCTAATCGCCTTCATTCATTCCAAATGAATGAGAAAGTCAAACTTTCATTTATTTGCAATTAGGTCCCTAAAGTTATTTCTCTTTAACTTTAAGTCCCAAATGCCGGTTTTTCCTCAAATTGAGTCCTGAAAGTTCTAAAATTTATCATAGGACCTCAATTTATTCCATTTCACAAAAAGGGGTATAATTTCCCAAATTTCCAATTTGGTCCCCCAACTTTACAAAAATGGTAAATTTTGCACCAAAAATTTCAAAATTCCTCAATTGGTCCTCCAACATTATTTTCATGCCCAATTGACCCTCAATTTCATAAAATTTCATTTTGATCCTTTGAATTTTGAAAATCCCCAATTTTCCCCCAATTCCAACTTCTTAACACAGCCGAATTTGATTTCATCAAATTGACCCATCAAACATTTCCAATTATTGAAATTGAAGTTGAAATTGAGTTTCTACATGTTTATATGATTATTTAGAAATGTGAATCACAAGTTTTAACGTCAGGATGAGCTCAAACGGAGCTCCACCAGAAAATTAACTATAGAGAGCTTGGTCGAAATAGGGCAGCTTCGGTCTGCCGAAGCTGCTTCACTATTCCATCATGCCGACGCTTATCCAACGATTCTCAGATTAACTACAGTTTGCTATCATATAGCTGTCTTCTCCCTGGTTCTAAAGAGCTCGACGTCTCCTTTCAAGGTTAAGAAAAATGTTTAAGTCGAAACTCTGGTTCGAGCTTCACCAAGGTCACCCATCCTCACACTACTCTTGAGCAAGCACGCTTAACTTCAAAGTTCTTATGGAATCTAGTTCACCTAAACCAATTTAGTTTTTGTCTTTTATTTTGTCTTAAGTTTCTTTTCCAGTAAATTTCTAAATTACTTGTTCACATATGATCGGGTTTGTAAACCGGCTCAGTTTTCTTACTCGATTTGACCGGTTCTTTTCCCAGTTTTCCTTTACTCAAAAATGTGGGGTTTACATGTCTAGTTATGATAAATTCCATGGAAGGAGTAAATAATATAAAGGAAAAGAAATTCCTTAAGTGAATGATGTAAAAAGGGCTAATTGAAAGAACAAGAAAAGAGTTTGCATGTTAAGCAAACATCAAAGGGACATCAAAGTAAATGATCCCTCACACAAGGTTGATAATTACGTTTTGGGGAAAAAACTCCTAAAAGGAGGGGAGAGTTGTAAACCCCACCCTTTTTAGTTAAGGAAAACTGGGAAAAGAACCGGTCAAACTGAGTAAGAAAACTGAACCAATTCACATACCCGATCAATTGGGAATGGGAAATTTAGATATTTACAACTCCCAGATGATCAAAAGGGTTCATAAAACCTTGGAAAAGAACCTTAAGACAAATTGGAAGAGAAAAACCAGACCAATTTAGATGAATCGGATCCAATTGGATTGAACCAGTTTATGAACCGAGTCGGTTCATGAACCAAAACTGATAGAGAAAGGGAAAACAAAGAAACTTATGGATCCCTTGTGACCTTAAGAGATTTATAAACCTTGGGAAGGAACCTTAGAACAAAGTGGGAGAGAAAAACTAGACTAGTTTGGGTGAACCAGACCTGAACCGAATTAAACCGGTTTAAGAACCGAACTGGTTTATCAACCAGAACCGATAGAGAGATGGTAAATTGGGAAATTTATGGACCCTAAGTGACCTAAGGAGTCACAAAAGTTATGGAAATGGACTTGTGAAGGAATTGCAGATGAAAACCAAGCCCGGTTAAGCCGATTCGGCTCTACTCTACAATTTTCGACCGGTGCTAGAGAGAGAACCGACAGAATTTTGATGATGAAATTCTAACTCAATTCGCCATCAATTGATTCAATTCTTGATTTTAGGATGAACCTCAAGATAAGAGCTATCTGCCCAGATTGAAAGCTCGGACCGTCGTGCCTTCACAGGTGAGTAATCAAAGCTTTCTCTCTCTACAGATCATTTTCCAGCGAAACTCCGTTTGAGCTCGTCCCGGCGTTAAAACATTTTAAAGAATCGTATGAACATGTAGAAACTAAATTTCAACTTCAATTTCAACAATTGGAAATGTTTGATTGGTCAATTTGATGAAATCAAATTCGGTTGTGTTAAGAAGTTGGAATTGAGGGGGAAATTGGGGATTTTTGAAAATTCGAAGGATCGAAATGCAATTTCCTAAAATCGAGGGTCAATTGGGCATGATAAAAATGTCAGAGGGCCAATTGAGGAATTTTAGAATTTTGGGGGTGAAACATACCATTTTTTATAAGGGCAAAATGGTAATTTTGGAAAAGTTGGGCGACCAAATTGGAAATTTGGGAAATTAAACACATTTTTTTGTGAAATGGAATAAATTGAGGTCCTATCATAAATTTTAAAAGCTTCAGGACTCAATTTGAGGAGAAATCGGCATTATGAAATTAAAGTTAAATGAAAGTTTGATTTTCTCATTCATTTGGAATGAATGAAGGCTATTAGGCCGAAGGTTAATGAACCGAGATGTGCATATTGTGTAGAAGCACAAAGTACTGGGAACGCTAGCAAGGACAAGCTCGCTGAATACAAAGAATCGGTCTAGTGGAATTCACTGCATTAACGGGTGAGTGGGATTTTATATCATACCCGATTGGGGATGATAAGTACCTCGAAATGAAAACCCACTATCAAGTGGTATTTTAAACGTCACAACTTAGAGGAGTGATGTGAAAATCATGTAGAAAAACTACTTACCAATTGTAATTAGATAATATCCGGTTGGTATGATGAAACTTTCTCAAAGGAAGTTGAAAACTTGTTCATCGGTTAAGAGCGGAGATGTCCTTATACCCGGTCGGTATAATGGATAGTTGAAAACATATTTTGTCGGAAGTACTCTCCCCTGACTATGTGCCAATTCTTAAATGATTTGGTAGACCTTCTTGACAGGAGCTCGAATAGCTCTTATAGGTCGGGCGCCTCAATTTTGGAACTTGGGGGCTAATATGCCTGATTTTGAAAATCTCGTACAGTGGGCCCAAGACCATTTGGCACGAGCATGAGCTCATAAACAAACATGAGTTATATGCCATAAAACTATAAATAAAGGAATTGTTTGGCCATGGTACCAAGACAGGACCAACATACTCTGTCAACTAGCGATAGTGCGACATGACAGGTCGACGGACCAGTCAATTCAATCAACTGCGGGTTAAGTTGAGGGTCAAAGCCATTAGACTAGTGGCACCACAGATTATATGGCATGATAAGGAAATATTAATTGTGCATGCACTGTGATTATGGGACCATCAAGATGCCCAAGAGGGGTAGTGATGCGTCCTAAGGGCACTGGACGACCTGGTGGGTATAAGGGCAGTTCGTCGTACTAGGTGACCGTGCGAAATTTGGAGTAGCACCAAGCGCATGATAAGGGGGTGGGGACGGGATGAGGTCTCTGTCCTCATACAGACATGAAGAGTTGATTTCGAGATTGAGGGTTGGATGTCGTGAACATCCACTCATTCTCAAGGTAGAAATGGATGTACTTCTATCTAGGTGGCTAGTAAAGCCACTCCGAAGCCACAAGTGGGTTTAGTAGTCGTGCTGGCCTACGAATGTGTGTTTGACCTTCATGATGAAGAATGTGTGTTGGGTGATGACACACCATGATTAATATGGAAATTGTAGTAAAAACCGAGATTTGAATTGAAAGAATTTTTTAAAGAAAGGAGTTTAGCACACTCTGATACAAATCTTTTTCATAAAAGTAAAAGTTTTGAAAAACCCATTCACTGAGTAGTCGTACTCACCCCCCCCCCCCCATCCCTTTTAGGAAATTTTGGAAAGCCTACCCTTAAAGACCATCAACTAAGATGCCTATGAGATATGTATGACCAATTTAAAATATTATTCAGTTTTAATTTATGTTATTCCCGGAAAAGGTGCAGGTTTAAAGGACGCCTTACTCTTTATGGTTTATAATAAGTGGAAACCATTTAATATACCGAGAGAGTGGCAGGTTCATCAAACCAACCGGGTGTTATAACATCTCCGCTTACAACCGGCAAGCGGGTTTTCTCCTTCCTTCCATGAAATCCATCATACAAACCGGGTATGATCTCTCTAAATACAACCGGTAAATAGGTTTTAGCTTAGTTTGCACATCACTCCAACTAGGTGTCATGTCAAAATTCAACTTACAAGTGGTTTTTCATTCTAGAGTGTTCATCATCCCAATCAGTTATAATGTGATTAAGCCCACTCACCCGATGACTGTGGCGTATTCTTCTTCAGACGGCTTTTGCCTCAACGCTAGCTTATCCTTTCTGGTGTTCCTGTCCCTTGTGTTCCTACATGATTTGGACATCCTTATCTATTAAAATTTGGCATAACAGCCTTCGTTTCTCATTTAGAACGACCAAGCTCAAATTTGTCAGTTAATTGTACTTAGGTCCCTAAAGTTCATTTTCCTTGACTTTAGGTCCCCAATACTAACTTTTCTCAAAATTGAGTCCAAAAACTAACAAAAATTATCTTTGGGTCCTCAATTTACTCAAAAATTTTTAAGGGGCTAAAGTTTTCCAAATTTCAAATTTGGTTCCCAACTTTTCAAAAATTACCATTTTGCCCTTACTTTCCAAAAATGGCAATATAACCCCAATTATTACAAAAATTGACCAATCGGTCCTTCAACATCTTTTTCATGGCCAATTGGACCTTAATTTTGGGAAATTGCAAAATGGTCCCTTAATTTTATGAAATCCACAATTTTCCCCAAATATTTCCCTAAATTTTCCCCTTCAAACTGACCTAATTTGATTTCATCAAATTGGTCATTCAATCAAGGTTAATTGTTCCAATTGAAGGTATGGATCAGATCCTACATTTGCATATGATTCAATTGAGCTTTGAACCGCGCCATTTGGGTCTGAATTGAGCTCAAATGGAGCTTTGCTGAAAAGCTGTGCTTAGAGAGAGAAAACTTCGAAAGTTTACCGTCAGTGGTGCAACGGTCTGATCTCTCTATCAGGGAAGATAGCTCTCTTCCTAAGGTATCTTCTAGGATCAAGAATTCGTACAATTGACCTCGAATTGAGGGAGAATTTCATTAGTAAAATTCAGTCATTTCTCTCTCTAACTCTGAACTACAACGACTAAGGAGGGTCGAATTGGCTTACCTTTCAGCTTAGTTGAGGTCGTCTAAGGGCTATGGGGATGTTGGGAGAGCTTGGTTTAGCCTGAGTAGGGCAGAATTCAGCTGATTTCAACTCGATCAAAATAGGGCAGCTTCGGTCCGCCGGAGCTGCTTCAATGTTTGATTTGGCTAGCATTTCTCGAGCGGTCCTTGGATCGAACAGAGGGTGCTATCAGATAGTTGACTTCCCCAGAAGCCTAAAGAAATCGACCTCGCCTTTTGAGGTTGAGAAAAATGCCCAAGTCGGAGCTTGGGTTCGAGCTTCACCGAAAATTGGAGCAGTTGAGAGGGAATGGAGTTTTCAGGTTTGAGGAGGATGAATGGGTAGGAGTTCTTTATATAAGGAGCTTGGGGACTCTCTGGTCATTCGTTTGGCACATTTATGGCACTCATTCATGGCCTGAAATGCCCTGAACGGAGGTTATTCAACTTCGCTGGTGCTGCACATTCTTCTGGCAAGTGAATAGTATTGCCATCTGAAGGAAGAAGATGACATTGTTCCGAACCGGACCGAAACAGTCCAAACCAGGTTCAATGCTTAAACTAGCCGGTTCAAGCCCTATTTGACCGAGTTTTTCAAAATTAAAAATTTTTAAATTCATTCTCTATCCAATGGTGGCTTCAATTTCACAATTTAAATATTTTAAGCCACCTAGAAAAATTAATTTAGAAACCAGTTAAATGATGGTTCAATCAGGTTCATGTCTAGTTCACCTGAATCAGTTTGGTTCTCTCTTCCAATTTGTCCCAAAGTCACTTTCCATGGTTTTTATGACTCTTTGGGTTACTCGAGATTTTTAAATTTTCCCATTTGCCCCTTCTCTAATGGTTGGGGTTTGTGAACCGATTCAGTTTTCTCACTTGGGTTGACCAGTTCTTTTCCCGGTTTCCTTATCTTTAAGGGATGGGGTTTACAACTCTCCCCTCCTTTTAGGAGTTTTGTCCCCAAAACTTATTCAACATCCTTTGTATAGTAAATAACTTCCCTTTATGTCAACTTGGAGTTTGTTTGACATGCTAACACTTCGATTATTTTCACTTAACCCCTTTATAACACGCACTTACAGAATTTCCTTTCCTTTCCATTGCTTACTTATTCCATGGAGCTTATCCTAGCTAAGCATGTCTTACCCACTATTCCAAGGCACATCCTTAAGTTCACTTCCTCCTCTACTTAGGGCAAGATTCTTCCTCTTGAGGATTCTTGCTCAAGATTTCATGATTGGGAGTTCCAAGTTGCCTAATCGTTCATGTGTCTAGTTATTCTCTTGGTCATTGAAACCCCTATCTATGTGTCCTCTTGAGTGTTACATACTTGCTTTCATAAGTTTTGGTGTTATCACTTTTTTGTCTTATTTTGACCCTTTCCTCATCTGTTGTTTATTACAACTTCGATCCAAATTCGATGTTGACCTTATCATGCTTAATTAACTGACTCTTACTTAGTTGAGTCATATCTTTCCTTGGGGCTGTTGGGCTTGCATGTCCCTTACAGCACGACATACTCTAGAATCTATATTTGACCATTAAAATTTTAGAACATTTCCTTAACTATTGTTTTCAACCTTCCAACCTTTTGGGGATCATATAGCTTGGTCTCTCTCTTCGTTTGTTAGTATTTCTCGACTACTTTTATCATTATCCTCTCTTCCATCTTTCCTTTGACGTCATGTCACACATAACCATGACGATTTTTCTTACCAACTCATTCTTTCCCAACTTCCTTATTGGGTCATTCTGATTCTAATAATTCGGGTTTCCCGATGACTTATCGACATGTAAGGATTCTTCCCTTCTTACATCCTTCCTTTTCCCTAGTGGCATCCTTTATTCAAGGACTTTCTTTTCATTAATCCACTCTTACTCACTCGTGACCATTTCATGATTCATTATTTCAAGTTGATCCCTTTTGGTCTATGTCACGCCCCAACCTAGTTTGGTTGGATCCCTATGAACAACCCGTCGCTCTTTCTCGGTTCAAGAGGAGTTCCCCCCCTTCTTTTAGTCGAGAGGAGTCAGGCGAAATTCCAGCCTTGTTCCCTAGAAGACATATATAAAAAAAAATACAAGCTTAAAGACAAATTTAAGCATACCTAACAAAGGGTAAGGCTCAGTGTTACTTCTAGTCATTTTCTCTTTTCCTAAAAAGGGGTAGAAAAGAGTGGTGAGTTTCAACAACTCAATGAATGGGATTCAAATCTTTTGACTTTCAAGAAAAACATTTATATGGAGTGTGCCAGACTCCTTTCATTTTTTTTTCAAAAATCCCTTTATTTAAAATTTTACATTTTTCCATAATTCCTTAGTTACCGGTGTGTTATCACCCAACACACATCCTTCATCATGAAAGTTACACACATTCGCAAGTCAGTATCACTACTGAACCCGCTAGTGGCTTCGGAGCGACTTTTCCTACCACCCGAATGGAAGTACGACCACTTCTACCTTGGGAATGAGTGGATGTACGCGACATCTGAACCACAATCCTGAAATCACTTCTTCGTGTTTGTATGAGGATAGAGACCTCATCCCATCCCCACCCTAGTCTCATGCGCTTGGTGCTACTCCAAATTTCGCACAAACACCTAGAACGACGATCTGCCCTAATACTCACTGGGTCGTCTAGGGCCCTTAGAACACATCACTACCCCTCATGGGCATCTTGATGATCCCGTACTCATGGTGCATGCACAAGCAAAGTTTTCTTAAATTTTCCATATAATATGTGGTGTCATTTATCCCAACGGTTCCGATCTTCAAGTCAACATGTAGCCGTTTGTCTCAACTGGTCAGGAGACATATCATGTTGCACTGCTACTAGTTGATTGAGTATGTCGGACCTACCTTGGTACCATGGCCAAATAATTCACTTATTAAGTCTTAATGGCACATATATATATCATGATCTTTTACAAGCTCTTGCTCGTGTCCATTGGCCTATGGCCCACTGTTCGAGTTTTTCAAAAATTGGGCGTTTTAGCCCTCAAGTTCTAAAACAAAGGCCCCTGGCCTATAAGAGCTATTCGAGCTCCCATCAAGAAGGTCTCCCAAATAGTTTAAGCATTGGCACACAGTCAGGAGAGAACATTTCCGACAAAAATAGGTTTTAAATGTCCATTATACCGACCAGTATAAGGACATCTTCGTTCATAACCGATGAATAGGTTTTTAACTTCCTTCGAGGAAGTATCATCATACCAACTGGGTATGATCTACTTACAACCCATAAGTAGTTTTTTTGCATAACTTTCACATCACTTTCTCTAAGCAGTGATGAAAAAAAATACCACTAAGCAGTGGGATTTTATAGCGAGGTACTTATCTTCCCCAACGGGGTATAATACATAATCCCACTCACCCGATAGTGTAGTGAAATTCCACTTAGTCGGGTTCCGTCCTTAGCAAGCTGGACCTCGATCGGCATTCCCGATGTCTCATTCTCCTACATTAAATGAACATAATTGTTCAATATTCTTTGGCCTAATAGCCCTCATTCGTTCCAAATGAATTAGAAAACACAACTTTACATATATTTGCAATTAGATCCCTAAAGTTATTTTTCTTTAACTTTAAGTCCCTATTGTCAAGTTTTTCCTAAATTCAAGTCCCGAAAATTTTTAAAATTTATCTTAGGACCTCAAATCATTTGACTTCACACAAAGGGGTTTTATTTCCCAAATTTCCAATTTGGTCCTTCAATCCTTCCAAAATTACCAATTTGCCCCTTCTTTAGAAAAATGGAAAATTTTGACCCAAAAATTCCAAAATTTCTCAATTGGCCCTCTAATATTCTTATCATGACCAATTGATCCTCAATTTTAGAAAATTACATTTTGGTGCTTCGAATTTTCGAAAATCCCCAATTTTTCCCCAATCTCAACTCTTCAACACTGTCGAATTTGATTTCATCCAATTGACTGATCAAACGCCTCTAATTGTTGAAATTGGAGTTGGAATTGAGTTCCTACATGTTCATATGATTCTAAGGAACTTTGAATCACAGATTTTAACGTTGAAACAAGCTCAAATGTAGCTTCACTGGAAAATAGCCAGTAAAGAGAGAAAGCTTCAATTTCTAGGGCACGACGGTTGGAGCTCTCTATCTGGGCAAGTAGCTCTCCTCCAGAGGTTCTTCCTAGGATCAAGAATGACATCAATTGATGTCGAATTGGATTAGAATTTCTCCATCGAAATTCGGTCGACTCTTTCTTTAACAGTGATCTAAAATTGTAAAGGGGAGCCAAATTAGCTTACCTTTCGATCCTAATTCGGCCGTGGAAGGGTTGAGGTGGTGTTAGGAAAGCTTCATTTGGCCTAAGGAGGGCTCGAATTGGCAGATTTCAACTCGACCGAAACAGGGCAGCTTCGGTCCGCTGGAGCTGCTTCATAGTTTGATCACGCCGGCGTTTCTCTCGCGACTCTCGGGATGAACGGATGCTACCACCATGTAACTGACTTCTATCTGGTTCTAATGAACCTAACCTCGCCTTCTTTGGCTCAGAATTGCCCCTATATCGGAGCTCTGGTTCGAGCTTCACCGAAAAACTAAGCAACTGAGAGAGAGAGAGCTTTTCAGGTGTAGAGAGGACGAATGGAGAGGGGCTCTTTATATTGGGAGCTTGGGGACCCGTTGGCCGTCTATTTGGAAATGTTATTATAGGAATTGATGACCTGAAACGTACCAAATGGAGGTGTTTCTTCTTTGTCGGTGTTTCTTCAATTTTTCGGTGAGTGAACAGTGCTATCATCCTGAGGAAGAAGATGACACTATTCCGAACCAGGTTCAAAGCTTAAACCGGCCGGTTCACCCCTCATTCAACCGACTTTTTCAAATCTAAAAATTTCTTAATTTATCTAAATTCATTCTCTATCCAATGGTGGCCTCAAATCTCCAATTTGAATTATTTAAGCCATCTAGAAAAATGAATTTAGGATTCGGTTCATTAGTAGTTCAAACCGGTCCGAACCGGTTCAGATCTGGTTCACCTGAACCAGTTTGGTTTTCATCCCCAATTTCTTCACAAGTCCATTTCCATATCTTTTGTGACTCTAAACCGGTCTAGTATTTCTTCACCTGAACCAGTTTGGTTTTCATCTAAACCGGTCTAGTATTTCTTTTCCAATTCATTCTAAGGTTCTTTTCCATGGTATTATGAAATCTTTGGATCACCCGAGAGTTGTAAATTCCCAAACTGCTCATCCACAAATGATCGGGTTTGTGAACCGGTTCTGTATCCTCACTTGGTTTAACCGGTTCTTTTCCCGGTTTTTCTTAGCTCAAAAGGGCGGGTTTTACAGTCTATGTTTCGATTGCTTTGTTTGGGCAGTTCCCTTCTTATAGTTTCATTCTCTACTATGTCCCTCAAAGTAGAGATTTTAACCTTAGGAGCTACATGCTCAACCTTCTTACTATTCCTTGAAGGTTTCTTCCTTCATTTCCTTACACCTCCTTCTATATTGAGGCATTTTCCCACTTTGAATCCTTCCTCATCTTAAATTCCATTTCATCCCTTATTTTTTATTTGAGTAACTTCCGACTATTGGTCTTATTTCATGTACTCCACCCTATTCCCATCCGCCCACTCTTTAGGCTCCATTATGTGTGTGTGGACTACGATCCATCTTACTATTAGTGGTTGTCCCCCCTTAACCACTTCCTATTTTGGAGGGCTTACTTCCCCAACGTTTCTCAGACATTCTTTCCTTTATTTCCTTATTATGGGTAGTCTACCCATTTTTACTTGTCATGGCATCTTTTGATGCTAACTTCCTTCTTATTCGTTCCTTGGGTTTAATTTATTCCTTAGGTCCTCCTAGTATGCTTCCCTTGGTTCTTTCAACTTAGCATGCGCTTCATTTGCAAGTTCATCTCCTTATCCATCTTCACTTGGTTCCATTACCTCTAAGTTGAGATTCATGTACCTTTCCAGGGTTTCATTCCATGGTAGGACTCTTCCCCTTTCTCCTATAATTCCTTTTTCATTTGCCCTAGGGAATATAGACCCTTAAATGACATCCTTTGATGTTGTCTTCTCCTATTTACCATTACTCTTGAAATCTTGCGGGCACATCTTTTGTACCCTATCCTCATCCCCACTTGTACCCCAGTACACGTCTATTTCTTTTAGGGAGAGCTCAAATCCTCCTTATTTCAAGATCTCTTGGTCATCATGTGAGAGGCTTGCCTATCCCTCTCTTGGCTTGAGTTTGGTCATTGGCCTTTTAAACCCCGCACATTTGAGTTAAGGAAAACCGGGAAAAGAACCGGTCAAACTAAATAAGAAAACCAAACTGGTTTACATTTGGGAATAAGCAATATCGAAATTTACAACTTTCGGGTGATCCAAAAGGTTCATTAAACATTGTAAAAGAAACTTAAAACAAAATAGAAAACAAAAACCAAATTGGTTCAGGTGAACTAGATTATATAAGAACTTCAAAGTTAAGTTAAGAACTAAATTTGTAACCCGAAATTTCGGTTAAAAATTTTTATGCGAACTTATCATAAATAGCCATAAATTAATATATATTTAATTATTGAAATTAATACCAATAATGTAATACCTAAATTAAATTATTGGAATTAATATAAATAATTCAATACCGAAATTAAATTATTGGAATTAATACCAATAATTTATGGCAATATTAATATTAGTAATAAATCTCACCCATTTAATACAAGGGTTTTACGACTATATAAAGAGGTCATCCCCATTCCATTCTCCTCACACCTGAACACTTCTCTCTCTCTCACTACTGCTCCATTTCCCGGTAAAGCTCGAACCAGAGCTTCGACTTCAACAAAGGTCGGGCTCTTTAGAACCGGGGAGAAGACAGCTATCTAATAGCAAACTCCAGTCAATACGAGAATCGTTGGAGAAGCGTCGGCGTGATAGAATAGTGAAGCAGCTCCGACGGACCGAAACTGCCCTATTTCGGCCAAGCTGAAATCAGCCATTTCAAGCCCTGCTCAGGCCAATCCAAGCCCTCCCAACACTTCCTCAGCCTTTCCACGGCCGAATTAGGACCGAAAGGTAAGCCAATTCGGCTCCCCTTTATAATTTTCGATTGGTGCTAGAGAGAGAGTCGACTGAATTTCAATGACAAAATTCTAATCCAATTCCGCATCAATTGATGTGATTCTTGATTCTAGGATGAACCTCAGGATGAGAGCTATCTGTCCAAATCGAAAGCTCGAATCATCGTGCCTTCACCGGTGAGTAAGCGAAGCTTTCTCTCTCTATAGTTCATTTTCCGGCGAAGCTCCGTTTGAGCTTGTCCCGGCATTAAAACTTGCGATTCACATTTCTGAAGAATCGTATGAACATGTAGAAACTCAATTTCAACTTCAATTTCAACAATTAGAAACGTTTGATAGGTCAATTTGATGAAATAAAATTCGGCTGTGTTAAGAAGTTGGAATTGGGGGAAAATTGGGGATTTTCGAAATTCAAAGGACCAAAATGAAATTTTATGAAATTGAGGGTCAATTGGGCATGAAAATAATGTTAGAGGACCAATTGAGGAAATTTTGAAATTTTTGGGGCAAAATTTACCATTTTTGTAAAGGAAGGGCAAAATGGTAATTTTGGAAAAACTGGAGGACCAAATTGGAGATTTGGGAAATTAAACCCCTTTTTGTGAAATGGAATAAATTGAGATCCTATGATAAATTTTAGAAGTTTCGGGACTCAATTTGAGGAAAAAACCGGTATTTGGGACTTAAAGTTAAAGAGAAATAACTTTAGGGACCTAATTGCAAATAAATGAAAGTTCGACTTTCTCATTCATTTGGAATGAATGAACGCGATTAGGTCGAAGGATAATGAACCAAGATGTTCATATCGTGTAGGAACATGAAATACCGGGAACGCCAGCAAGGACAAGCTCGCGTGAATACAAAGAACCAGTCTAGTGGAATTCACGACATTAACGGGTGAGTGGGTTTACTAACATCATACCCAGTTGGGATGATGAGCACAACTTAAAGATAAACACCACTTACCAGTTGTGAGTGGAAATTTTATATCATACCCGGTAGGGGATGATAAGTACCTCGGTATAAAAATCCACTGTTTAGTGGTATTTTAATCATCACCACTTAGAGAAAGTGATGTGAAAATTATGCGGAAAAAAAACTACTAACCAGTTGTAAGTAGATCATACCCGGTTGGTATGATGAGACTTCCTCGAAGGAAGTTGAAAACCCGTTCATCGGTTATGAACGGAGATGTCCTTATACCGGTTGGTATAATAGACAGTGAAAACCTATTTTGTGAGAAGTGCTCTCCCCTGACTGTGTGCCAATGCTTAAACAATTTGGGAGACCTTCTCGACGGGAGCACGAATAGCTCTGATAGGCCAGGGGCCTCGGTTTTGGAACATGGGGGCTAAATGCCCGATTTTGAAAATCTCGTACAATGGGCCCAAGGCCAGTTGGCACGAGCAGGAGCTCGTAAACGAACATGATATATGTGCCATAAAACTTAATAAGTGAATTGTTTGGCCATGGTACCAAGATAGGACCGATATGCTCAGTCAACTAGCGGCAGTGCGACATGACAGGTCGACGGGCTAGTCAAGACAAACAGCTGCGGGTTGAGTTGAGAGTCGGGGCCGTTGGACTAATGGCACCACAGATTACATGGCAATATAAGAAAACATTGTTTGTGCATGCACTGTGAGTATGGGATCATCAAGACGCCCATGAGGGGTAGTGATGTGTCCTAAGGGCACTGGATGACCTGGTGGCTATAAGGGCAGTTCGTCGTTCCAGGTGTCTGTGCGAAATCTGGAGTAGCACGAAGAGCATGAGACCGGGGTGGGGACAGGATGAGGTCTCTGTCCTGATACGAACATGAAGAAGTGATTTCGGGATTGTGGGTAGGATGTTATGTACATCCACTCATTCCCAGGGTAGAAGTGGTCGTACTTCTATCCAGGTGGCAGGAAAAGTCGTTCCGAAGCCACTAGCGGGTCCGGTAGTGATACTGACTTGCGAATGTATGTAACCTTCATGATGAAGGATGTGTGTTGGGTGATGACACACCGTGGTAACTAAGAAATAATGGAAAAATCCAAATTTTTAAATGATGGGATTTTTAAAAACAAAGGAGTCTGGCACACTCCATATAAATGTTTTTCTTAAAAGTCAAAAGCTTTTAAAAAAACCCATTCACTGAGTAGTCGTACTCACCCCCTCCCTTATATCCCTTTCAGGAAATCCCGGAAAGCCTCCCCTTAAAGACCGTCAACTAAGATGCCTGTAAGACAGGTATGTAAAGTTTTAAATTTCATGCAGTTTTGATTATGATATTCCAGGAAAAAGGTGCAGGTTAAAGGACGCCTTACTCTTTACGGTTTACAATAAGGGGAAAACCCTTTAATAAACCGGGAGAGTGGCAGGTTGATCACGGGGATCCGACCAAACCGGGTCAGGGCGTGACAGGCCTTTTTAAGGATTTCCTTCAATCCTTATTTTTCAAAATGTTTGGCCTTTCCACCTCTCCCTTCTTTGTTGGAGCTTAAGTTATGACCTCCACGAGTACTAGATTGTTAACTGCCTCGTCCCTACCATTCCCCTAGTCTAATTATCTTAGGTCAATTGTCTCTCGAGCCTTCTTGTCCTTAATGTCCATCCTACTACCCTTTTTAGGGTGTAGTCCTTACTACTTCCCGGTCTTCCTTAGGGTGTTGTTTATTCTCCTTGACTATCTTGTTGTTACGACTTGCTTCCTTCCACTATGTTGGTCTGAAACTTCTATTTGGCTTCACTGCTTTTTCCAAAGTGAGTCATACTTGCCATCCCAAAACATCTCATTTGTCGTCAAATGCTCAGCTTGTCTTCTCTTGTGGAGGTGTTCCCTTATTTGCTCCAAATGTCTAGAAATTTCTTCTTAAGGAAGAATTCTCTTCATCTACCCTTTGTTCTATTTGCATTTTATCGAGGTCCTACCTTCAGTCATTTTTCCTTCCTCATATAGTTGAGGAACACCATTGCACCATCATT
The DNA here is from genome assembly GCA_030064425.1 of Trapa bicornis. NCBI lineage: Eukaryota > Viridiplantae > Streptophyta > Magnoliopsida > Myrtales > Lythraceae > Trapa > Trapa bicornis. The sequence continues at coordinate 5,848,179 of CM057761.1, read as the reverse complement.
GAGGGATAGAAAAGTTTTAGTTCCTAAAACTTTTACTTTCAAAATAGGATTACCAATTTGGGGCTTTAGCTTTTCTTAAAGGGAGGTTGGGGTCAAGAAGTACCTGCCACTAAGCTAGGGTCTTGAAGAGCTTCCTCCTGGATGTGGTTGAAATTACGAGCTGGAGTCATGTTTCTTGGGATGGTATCCTTTAGGATTCCTATAGTTGTGGAAGCATTATTCTTGGAAAGTATTGTTGTATCTCCTTGTGGTGTGGGACAATCCTTCACTTTATGTCCCATTTCCCTTACATCTATAACAGATTATCTTGATACCTATCCTTAGTAGTGTTGGGTACTTTCTTAAGCAGTGTCCTTATTGTCCACACCTTATAATAGGTTGTTTCCTTGCCTAATTGTTACTCTAAAAGTTCTCCTAGACTCTTTAATTACATTGATGGTTTCCTTGCCGTGCCTTCTTTGCTTAATAATTCCCCTGATTCATTCCTTTATTTGGGATGTGAATCTCCTTGGTCCCTGTGGTGTCTAGGGTAACGCGGATTTGTTTGGTTACTTTTCTTGGGCAATCTTCCTACAGCTAAGGCACAACTATAGTTAGTTTAGAGATATAGTTTTAGGAACTTGGAGTTCTTTATTAGTAGAGAAGTAGTACAATATGTTGGGGTCTTAACCCCATTACAAAAAGTGGTTACGAAATAGATAGGGAGCTAAGGGTTCTTGACAAGCGTCCTACTTGGCAAGGTTATAAGCCATTGATGGCGTTCCTAGTCTTAGGCTTGGCTCCCTTCGTACTCAGGGCTGTGACCTCAACAGGTCATGGTACCATCCTACTGGATACTTCCCACTAACATCTCTTAATTCTTTGGGACTTATTGGGTATTGAAGGGCTTTTTAGGGTGATCTTCCTATAGGAACGGAGTGTTGGGTGGTATTGGTAACGCCAGTCCTAGTTTTCTTGGTTTCTCTCTTGGGAGCCATCTAAAAATTTTAAAAATTATTCCTATTATTTACTATGTTATATAATATTGATAATGTATTCGAGGAAACAAGCTCTAATACCGCTCAAGTTGTCATGCCCCAACACAATTTGGTCGGATACCCGTGAGCAACTCGCCACTCTCCTAGTTTATTAAGGGTTTTCCCCTTTTCTAAACCGCGAGGAGTAAGGCATTTTTTTTCCTATATCTTTCCTGGAGTAACAATAATCAAAACTGAATACATTTGACTTTACATACCTGTCTTGCAGGTTCAGCTACAAGAAAGTCTTTAAGTGGGTTTTCCCTTGGTTACATGAAAAGGAGTAAAGGGAAGGGGTGAGTTCGACAACTTAGTGAATAGGTGTTGGGAGAGAGTTCATAAACAAGATATCTTTAATTAGAGTGTGACAAACACCTTGTTTCCTTTAAAAATATTCATTTCCTCAAATCACGATTTTGAAAACCGTTTTTCCTCATTTTCCATATTAGTTATGTTTAATAGTCAACACATGCACTTCATCAGAAAGGGATCAAACATTTGCAGGGCAGCCTGTCCACTGCACCCACTTGTGGCGTCAGAGCTACTTTACCGACCACCTAGATAGAAGCTCGTCCACTTCTACCCTGGGTATAAGTGGATGTTTGCGACATCCGACCCTCAAACCTGAAATCAACTCCGTGTCCATATGAGGATAGAGATCTCATCCCGACCCCACCCCGGTCTCAAGCGCATGAAGCTACGTCGAGCTTCCCTGACTGTTGACAAGACAAACTGCCCTTATCTCCACCATGTCGTCCAGTAGCCCTTAGGATGCATCACTACCCCTCTTGGGTGTCTTAATGGTCTTGAACCTTAGGTGCATGCACAAATAATAGTTTTCCACAAATTCATTTATCTTTGGTGCCCCTAGTCCAACGGTCTCGACCCTCAACTCGACCTACAGCTGTTTGTCTAGACTGATCCGTCGACCTGATCCTGTTGCACTACCGCGAGTCCATCGAGTATGTCGGTCATGTCTTGGTACCATGGCAAAATCACATAATCCATTCATTTAGAATTTTCATGGCTTAAATATCATGTTTGTTTACGAGCTCCTGCTTGTGCCAACTGGCCTTGGGCCGACTCTACGTGATTTTTTCAAAACCGGGCACTTAGCCCCACAAGTTCCAAAACTGATGCCTCTGGCCTACCTGAGCTATTCTAGCTATCGACAACAAGGTCTCCCAAAACTTTTAAGTATTTGCACACAGTCAGGGGAAAACACTTCTGACAAAATAATCTTTCCATTCATAACACGGGCGTGTTGACATCTCCGCTCACAATCGGCAAGCAGGTTTTCTCCTTCCTTCCATGAAGTCCATCATACCAATTTTGTATAATCTCTCTACTTACAACCGATAACTATTTTTTTCGCTTAGTTCTCACATCACTCCAACTGGGTGTGAAGTTAAAATCCCACATAAAAGTGGTTTTTCATTTCCAAAGTGCTCATCATCCCAACCGGGTATAGTGTGAATAAATCCACTCACACCATAATTGCAATGTATTCCTTCTTAGTCGATTTTTGCCTCTTATCCTTGTCGGTGTTCTAGTCCTTTGTGTTCCTACACGATTTGGACATCCTTATCTATTAATATAAGGCATGATAGCCTTCATTCCTCACGTATGAACGACTAAGCCCAAAATTTTTAGTTAATTGCATTTAGGTCCCTAAAGTTCTTTTTTCCTTGACTTTAGGTCCCTAATACTAACTTTTCCCCAAATTGAGTCCCAAAACTTCCAAAAATTAACTTTGGGTCCTCAATTTACTCAAACTCGTTTAAGGGGTTCAAGTTTTCCAAATTTACAATTAGGTCCCCAGCTTTTCAAAAATTACCATTTTGCCCATACTTTACAAAAATGGCAATTTGATCCCAATTATTTTCAAAAATCAACCAATTGGTCCTCCAAAATCCTTTTCATGGCCAATTGGTCCTCAATTTTGTGAAATTGCTATTTAGTCCCTCAATTTTACGAAATCCCCAAATTTCCCCAAACTCGAATTTGATTTCATCAAATTGACGATTCAATCGAGGTTAATTGCTCCAATTGAAGGTATGGATCAGTTCCTACACTTCAATATGATTCAATTGAGCTTTGAACAGCGTCATTTGGGTCTAAATTGAGCTCAAACGAAGTTTCACCAAAAAATTGAACATAGAGAGAAAAAGCTTCAAAAGCTTACTGTTAGAGGTGTGTCGGTCTGATCTCCCTATCAGGGAAGATAGATCTCTTCCTGAGCTATTTTCTAGGATCAAGAATTCTTACAATTGACTTCAAATTGAGGTAGAATTTTGTTAGTGAAATTCTACAATTTCTCTCTCTAAATCCGACCTGCAATGACTAAGAAGGGCTGAATTGGCTTACCTTTTAGCTCGGTTGAGGTCGTCTAAGGGCTATGAGGATGTTGAGAGAGCTTGGTTTGGCATGAGGAGGGTTGAATTCGGCCGATTTCAGCCTAACTGAAACAGGACAGCTTCGGTGTAAACCCCACACTTTTGAGTTAAGGAAAACCGGGAAAAGAATCGGCCAAACCGAGTAGGAAAACCCAGCCGATTTACAATCCTGATCATCTAGGAACAAGCAATTTGGAAATTTACAACTTTCGGGTGATCCAAAGGATTCATTAAACCTTGGAAAAGAAACTTAAGACAAATTAAAATAGAAAAACTAAATTGAAAAGGCAATTGAGGAATTTTGGAATTTTCAGGGCAAAACTTACCATTTTTGTAATGGAAGGGCAAAATGGTAATTTTGGAAAAGTTGGGGGACCAAATTGGAAATTTGGGAAATTGAACCCCTTTTTGTGAAATTGAATAAATTGAGGTCCCAAGATAAATTTTAAAAGTTTCGGGACTTAATTTGAGGGAAAACCTGCATTTGGTGACTTAAAGAGAAATAACTTTAGGGATCTAATTGCAAATAACTAAAAAGTTTAGGTTTTCTCATTCATTATAAATGAATTAAGGTTGTTAAGTCGAGTAATAGTGAACAAGGATGTTCATATCATGTAGGAACACGAAGTACCGGGAACGCTAGCATGGATAAGCTTGTGTGAATATAAAGAACCGGTCTAGTGGAATTCACTGTGTTAACGGGTGAGTGGGTTTACTAACATCATACCTGGTTGAGATGATTAGCACAACTAAAAATTTAAAAACCACTTACCAGTTGTGAGTGAGATTATATATCATACCCAATTGGGCATGATAAGTGCCTCGGTATAAAAACCCACTATTTAGGGGTATTTTAATCATCACCACTTAGAGGAAGTGATGTGAAAATTTTGCGAAAAAACTACTTACCGGTTGTAAGTAGATCATACTTGCTTGGTATGATGAGACTTCCTCGAAGGAAGTTGAAAACCCATTCATCGATTATGAATGGAGATGTCCTTATACCGATCAGTATAATGGACAGTGAAAACCTATTTTGTCAAAAGTGTTCTCCCCTGACTATGTGCCAATGCTTAAACTATTTGGGAGACCTTCTTGATGGGAGCTCGAATAGCTCTCATAGGCCGGGGGCCTCGGTTTTAGAACTTAGGGCTAAATGCCCGATTTTGAAAATCTCGTACAATAGGCCCAACGCCAATTGGCACGAGCAGGAGCTCCTAAACGAACATAATATATGTGCCATAAAACTTAATAAGTGAATTGTTTGGCCATGGTACCAAGATAGGATCGACATGCTCAGTCAACTAGCGGTAGTGCGACATGACAGGTCGACGGACTAGTCAAGTCAAACAACTGCAAGTTGAGTTCAAAGTCCGGGCTGTTGGACTAGTGGCACTACAGATTATATGGCATAATGAGAAAGCATTGTCTGTGAATGCACTATGATTAGGGGATCATCAAGACGCCCATGAGGGGTAGTGATGTGTCCTAAGGGCCCTGGACGACCTAGTGAGTATAAGGGCAAATCGTCGTTCCAGGTGTCTGTGCGAAATTTTGGAGTAGCACCAAGCACATGAGACCGGGGTGGGGACAGGATGAGGTCTCTGTCCTCATATGGACACGAAGAAGTGATTTCAGGATTGAGGGTTGGATGTCACGAACATCCACTCATTCTTAGGGTAGAATTGGTCGTGCTTCTATCTGGGTGGCAGGAAAAGTCGCTCCAAAGCCACTAGCGGGTTCAGTAGTGATACTGACTTGCGAATGTGTGTAACCTTCATGATGAAGGATGTGTGTTGGGTGATGACATATCAGTAACTATGAAATAATGGAAAAACCTGAGAGAAATTTTAAATGAAGGGATTTTTGAAAAGAAAGTTGTCTGGCACACTCCATATAAATGTTTTTCTTAAAAGTTAAAAGTAGACCTTTGAAAACCCATTCACTGAGTAGTCGTACTCATCCCCTCCCTTGTATCCCTTTCAGGAAATCCCAAAAAGCCTACCCTGAAACACCATCAACTAAGATGCCTGTAAGATAGGTATGTAATATTTAAAAATTTCATGCAGTTTTGATTATGCTATTTCAAGAAATGGTGTAGGTTTAAAGGATGCCTTACTCTTTACAATTTATAATAAGGAGAAACCCTTTAAAAAACCGGGAGAGTGGCGGATTGTTCATGGGGATCCGACCAAACCAGTTCAGGGCATGACAACTAGAGTTGTATGAGAGCATGTTTCCTCGAATACATAATCAAGACTAGAAAATGTAGTAACTAATAGGATTCATGCTAAAATTTAAAGATGGCTCCCAGGAGAGGAACCAAGAAAACTTGGGATGACTCTGCTCAGCACCCTGTCCTCGTAGGAAGATAACTCTAAAAGCTTTTCAAATGCTTGGGGCATGGTAGAAATCCCCAAGGACCAAATGACAAAGTATCCAAGAGGATGATGCTTGGACCTGTTGAGGTCACACCCCGAGTACAAAGGAAGCCAAGCCTGAGACCAGGAACACCAGTTAGGGCTTATAACCTTACCATGGAGGATGCTTAGCACACACCCCGTTGTCCTCTACCTATTTCATGACACCTCTTTGTAATATGGTTAAGACCCTAACATATTGTACTCCTTCTCCATTAATGAAGAATTCCAAGTTCCTAAATCCATGTCTCTAAACAAGGATGTAAGCCTACATCTCAACTGTAGGAAGATTGCCTCAAGAAAAGTAACCAAACAAACCCCAAGGACCGAGGAGAATCCCATCCCAAATAAGTAAATGAACCAAAAGACTAAAGAGTCTAGGAGAACTCTTAAGGGAAAATTAGTAGGCAGAGAAGGCTCGACAAGAAAATCGACAAGGAGACTAAGGAGTGAAAACTCCGGTAGTAACTACTGGGCAAGGAAATGACATGTTACAAGGTGAGGACAATAGGAATACTACTCAAGAAAGTGCTCAACACTATTAATGAAAAGTACCAAGACGGACTAGTATAAGTATATAAGGAAGGAAGGGGTGTTCCACACCTCATAGATTCAAGGTAATACCTCCTCAAAAGTCACAAAGGGCTTGAAGGATTGGGGACTTATACCATGGAGCGGGTTACGTAAACGGCTCACCAAGACCTCAAGAAATGACGAGGTGAATGCAAAAACTTCTTAAGAAGGTCAAACCGAGAAGGATACCTCATGAATAGGGATAAGGTACATGAGAAGCATACTTAGGACCCTCTCATAAGGGGAAAACACAGAAAAACATCCCCCGAAACTCTAGGGAATGACACAGTTAGAGTGAAGAAGAGAAGGAATACGCTATGAAAGGGAACTCTAGAGGGTTGCATACAACCAAGTGCCTTGAAGGAATCATTGGTTGGCAGTTGGGCATAACAAGGAGTACAAGGAGCCAAACCCTCATTAGAAACTACTTGAAGGAAGGATGTACCAGAGGCCGAGACTAACGTACTTTGGAAAAGTGATAGAATATTAGGTACAACTTCCTTTGGAAAATATAGAGAAGTCAAAGTGGAGATTCGGAACAACATAACAGAAGTAAACAAACCATGACAACAAGATGGTCAAAGAAAATAAACAACACCCTAAGGAGGACCGAGAAGTAGTAAGGAATACATCCTAAAAAGGGCACTGGAAGGATCATTAAAGACGAGGAGATTAGAGAGACAACTACCTCAAGAAAACTAAACAAGGTGAAAAGTAGGGGGAGACAGGTAACGAACTACTCTCGTAAGGGTCATAGAGTAAACCCCAGCAAAGAAGGAAGAGGTGGAAATGCCAAGTATTGGAGAAAAGAAGAATGAAAGAAATCCTTAAAAGGACCAAGGGCCAATTAATGACTAAAACTCAAGCCAAGAAAGGAATAGGCAAGTCTCTCACATAACGGTCAAGAAAACTTGAAACAAGAAATATTTGTACGCTCCATAAAGAAGTAGACAGGTATTGGGTATGAATGAAGATAAGGATAGAGTATACAAGATATGCCTGCAAGAATTGTGGAGTAAAGGTAAATAGGAGAAGACGACATCAAGGGATGTGATTTAAGGGTAAAAATCCCCTCGAGCAAATGTAAAAAAGAATGTCAAGAGAAAAGGAAAGAATCCTACCAAGGAAGTATCATGATGTTCCAGTATGACCTATTTGGAGAAAGAGCAGGAGTATTAAGAAATAATTCCAGAAGAACCAAGTAGAAAGAAGAAACTAGTAACTGTGGATAGAAAAAGAGAATGAACAAAACCCTAAGAAAGGATGAGATGCAGTAAAGACTACACTCTCTGAAGGACATGAAGAACGAGTGATACAGCTGCACGGGAAATTGGACCAGAAAAATAAAAAGAAGAAGTCAGTTAAAGAATTGGTTTTCGAGAGAACCATGGGCTTAAACCACAACAAAGAAGGGAGAAGTGAAAAGGCCAAAACGTAGAAAGAGAAGAACGAAGGGAAATCCTTAAAGAAATTGATGGTCAAAACTAGATTTATAGTTTAAAGTCTTGGAACAGTTAAGTGAGCCTCAAGAAGGGCAAACAAGAGATTTTGAAATAAGGAGGTTGTGAACCCTCCTTAACATAAATTATTTAACGAGTTAGCATCAAAAGATACTTTGACAAGTATGAATGATTCGACAATCCATACTCGGGTAATAGAGAAAAAATGTTCGAGAAGAAGTTGGGAAAGTAAGTTCCCTAATAAGGTGTAGCTAAGAAGGAATAATCACAATTGGTAAGACAGGTCATAGCCCACACACGCATACGAAGCTAAAAGAGTGGCCAACCAAGCATAGTGTGGAATGCACAGAATAAAACCAATAATCGAAAGTGTCCTGGAACAAGGGATAAAACAAAAGTTGTGGATAGAGAAGGATCCAAAGCAAATAGATGCCCTAACATAGATAAAGGTGCAAAGAAAGGGAGAAAAAAACATACAATGAATGATAAGGAGGTTGAGCATGTAACTCCTAAGATGGAAATCTCTATTGTAAGGGACATAGTAGAGAACAAAACTGGAAGGAGAGAACCTTACCAAGCAAAGTAATCGACACATAGATCAAAAGCAATTATTGTAGAATGAAGAATCATGAAGTGATTATGAGTAAGTAAAAGTGGATTAAGGAAAAAGGAAAAACCCTTGAATAAGGAATGCCAAGGACTTAAGAAGGAAAGAATCCCAGTTTGTTGGTAAAATATTGGGAAACCAAATAATTGGCACCAGAAAGACCCAATAAAGAAGTTGGGAAAGGACGAGTGGGTAAGGAAAACCGACATGGTTATGTAAGACATGTTGTCAAGATATGAATGATAATTAGGTAACAGTCAAGGTAGTTGACGAATACTACCAGATGAAAGGAGGGATGAAATTATATAGTCCTAGAAGGCTGGAAAGTTGGGAACTCCTAAATGAGGTGTTGTAGGAGTTTGATGGACTGAGATAGGTTCAGAACAATGTCATGTCGTAAGGGACATATAAGCACCAACAATCCCGAGTAAAATGTAACTCGAGTAAGAAAGAGTCAGTTGGTAAACATAACAAGGTCAAACATAAATTTGACCAAAGTTGTAATCAATGACAAATGAAGGATGGGTCAAATTGGGACGAAAGAATAATAACACAAAAACTTGTGAAAACAAGTATGTAATGCTTGAAAGAACATCGAGCTAGGGGTTTCAACGATGAAGAGAATAACTAGACAAAGGAATGATTGGGCACCTTGGAACTCCCAATCTCAAAATCTTGAGTAAAATCCCCAAAAGGAAGAACCTTATCCTAAATAAAGGGAGATGCAAACCTAAGAATATACATTAGGATTAATGAGCCATACATGCCTCGTTATTATAACTCCACGGAAGCAGTAAGCATGATAAATGAAAAGAAATTCCTTAGATGAATGATTACAGGGACTAAGCAAAAGAGCAATCATAGTGTTAGCATGTCAAGAAAATCCAAGTTTAGATTAAGGGAAATTATTCCCGATGTGGAATATATTGGTTAAGTTTTGGGGACAAAACTCCTAAAAGGAGGGGAGAGTTGTAAACCCCGCACTTTTGAGTTAAGGAAAATTGGGAAAAGAACCAGTCAAACCGAGTAAGAAAATCGAGCCGGTTTACAATCCTGATCATTTGGGAACAAGCAATTTGGAAATTTACAACTTTCAGGTGATCCAAAGGATTCATTAAACCTTGGAAAAGAAATTTAAGACAAATTAAAAGAGAAAAACCAAATTGGAAGTGATTTTTTTGTAACCCAAAATTTTGATCAAAAATTTTTATGACTTTTAAGTAGACATGGGCACGACCCCTTATCAGTCCACAATACCTTCTTTAACATGGTATCAGAGCCAGTGGTCTCGCACCCGTACCCGACTCGAGGCCGAAAACCCGGCTCGTGGTTTGCCTGAGTTGGATGGAGGAGGAAAAAAATACCTAACTCAAGGCCATTGTGTCCCCCCTCGTCTGAGACCGGAAGGGGAATACCCGGCTCGTAGACAGGTGTTAAGGGAAGTGTTGAGAATTGCACGTGGCAAGTGTATCTACGTTGCACGTGAGGGCGGGTGTTGAGGATAGATCCCACATTGGATAAAATAGAGAAGTGTTGTGGGTTTATAAGGTTGGAAGGGTACCACTACTTACAAGTCATGACTTTTAAGTAGACATAGGCCCGACCCCTTATCAGTCCACAATACCTTCTCTAATACGCCTTATCATAAATTGACTTAAATTAATATATATTTAATTATTGTAATTAATACCAATAATTTATGGCAATATTAATACTAGTAATAAATCTCTCCCATATAATACACGATTTTACACCTATATAAAGAGGTTATCCCCATTCATTCTCCTCACACCTAAACACTTCTTTCTCTCTCTACTGCTTCATTTCCCAGTGAAGCTTGAACAAGAGCTTCGACTTGAACATTTTTCTTAAAACTCGGAAGGAGAGGTCGGGCTCTTTAGAACCGGGGAGAAGACAGTAATTCAAGAATCGTTGGAGAAGTGCCGGCATGATGGAAAAATGAATCAGCTCCGGCAGACCGAAGCTGGCCTATTTTGGCCAAGCTGAAATCGGCTATTTTGAGCCCTCCTCAGCCAAACCAAGCCTTCCTAATACTTCCTCATCCCTTCCACGGCCGAATTAGGACTGAAAGGTAACCCAATTCGGCTCCCCTCTGCAATTTTCGGTCGGTGCTAGAGAGAGAACCGACAGAATTTCAATGATGAAATTCTAACTCAATTTGGCATCAATTGATATGATTCTTAATTCTAGAATAAACATCACAATGAGAACTATCTGCCTAGATCAAAAGCCGCCATCACTAGCGAGTAATCGAAGCTTTCTCTCTCTACAGTCCGGTTTCCGGCGAAGCTCCCTTTGAGCTCATTTCGGCGTCAAAACTTGCGATTTAAAGTGCTATTGAAATGTAAGAGGATGGAGGAACTCAATTTTAACTTCAATTTAAACAATTGGAGGAGTTTGATCGGTCAATTTGATGAAATCAAATTCGGCTGTGCTAAGGAGTTGAAATTGGGGGAAAATTGGAGATTTTCAAAATTCCAAGGACCAAAATGCAATTTTATGAAATTGAGGGTCAATTGGGTATGAAAATAACGTTGGAAGACCAATTGAAGAATTTTGGAATTTTCGGGGCAAAATTTACCATTTTTGTAATGGAAGGGCAAAATGGTAATTTTGGAAAAGTTAGGGGACCAAATTGGAAATTTGGGAAATTAAACCCTTTTTGTGAAATTGAATAAATTGAGGTCCCAAGATAAATTCTAAAAGTTTCGGGACTCAATTTGAGGAAAAACCTGCATTTGGGGACTTAAAGTTAAAGAGAAATAACTTTATGGACCTAATAACAAATAACTAAAAAGTTTGGATTTTCTCATTCATTGGAAATGAATGAAGGTTGTTAAGTCGAGTAATAGTGAGTAAGGATGTTCATATCGTGTAGGAACACGAAGTACCGGGAACGCCAGGATGGACGAGCTCGCGTGAATATAAAGAACCGGTCTAGTGGAATTCACTATGTTAACGGGTGAGTGGGTTTACTAACATCATACCCGGTTGGGATGATGAGCACAAATTCAAGATAAAAACCACTTACCAGTTGTGGGTGAAAATTTTATATCATACCCGGTAGGGGGTGGAAATTCGATTTCAGGATTGAGGGTCGGATGTCACGAATATCCACTCATTCTCAAGGTAAAAGTGGTCGTGCTTCTATCTGGGTGGCAGGAAAAGTCGCTCCGAAGCCACTAGCGGGTTCAATAGTAATATTGACTTGCGAATGTGTGTAACCTTCATGATGAAGGATGTGTGTTGGGTCATGACACATCGATAACTATGAAATAATGGAAAAACCTGAGAGAAATTTTAAATGAAGAGATTTTTGAAAAGAAAGGAGTCTAGCACACTCCATATAAATGTTTTTCTTAAAAGTTAAAAGTAGACCTTTGAAAACTCATTCACTAAGTAGTCGTACTCATCCCCTCCCTTATATCCCTTTCAGGAAATCCCAGAAAGCCTACCCTGAAAGACCATCAACTAAGATGACTGTAAGATAGGTATGTAAAGTTTAAAAATTTCATGCAGTTTTGATTATGCTATTCTAGGAAATTGGGGAAATTTTGGGGATTTTCGAAATTCAAAGGGCCAAAATATAATTTTATAAAATTGAGGGTCAATTGGGCATGAAAATAATGTTGGAGGACAGATTTAGGAATTTTGGAATTTTTGGGGCAAAACTTACCATTTATGTAAAAGAAGGGCAAAATGGTAATTTTGAAAAAATTAGGGAACCAAATTGGAAATTTGGGAAATTAAACCCCTTTTTGGTGAAATTGAATAAATTGAGGTCCTAGGATAAATTTTAAAAGTTACAGGACTCAATTTGAAGAAAAACCGACATTAGGGACTTAAAGTTAAAGAGAAATAACTTTAGGGACCTAATTGCAAATAACTAAAAGTTTGGGTTTTCTCATTCATTGGAAATGAATGAAGGCTGTTATGGCGAGTAATAATGAACAAGGTTGTTCATATAGTGTAGGAACGCGAAATACCGAGAACGCCAGTAAGGAAAGCTTGCGTGAATACAAAGAACCAGTCTAGTGGAATTCACGGCATTAACGAGTCAGCGGGTTTACTAACATCATACCGGTTGGGATGATGAGCACAAATTCAAGATAAAAACCACTTGCCAGTTGTGGGTGGAAATTTTATATCATACCCATTAGGGGGTGATAAGTAACTCGGTATAAAAACCCATTGTTTAGTGGTATTTTAATCATCACCACTTGGAGAAAGTGATGTGAAAATTATGCAGAAAAACTACCTACCGATTGTAAGTAGATCATACCCGCTTGGTATGATGAGACTTCCTCGAAGGAAGTTGAAAACCCGTTCATCTGTTATGAACGGAGATGTCCTTATGCCAGTCGGTATAATGGACAGTAAAAACCTATTCTGTTGGAAGTGTTCTTCCCCTAACTGTGTGCCAATGCTTAAACTATTTGGGAGACCTTCTTGATGGGAGCTCGAATAGCTCTTATAGGCTAGGGGCCTCGATTTTGGAACTTAAGGGCTAGAATGCCCAGATTTTTAAAAATCTCGTAGAGTGGGTCCAAGGCCAGTTGGCACGAGAAGGAGCTCGTAAATGAACATGATATATGTGCCATAAAACTTAATAAAGAGAATTGTTTGGCCATGGTACCAAGATAGGACTAACATGCTCAGTCAACTAGCAGTAGTGCGACATGACAGGTCGACAGACTAGTCAAGACAAACAACTGCGGGTTGAGTTGAGAGTCGGGGCCATTCGACCAATGGCACCACATATTACATGGCTTGATAAGAAAACATTGTTTGTGGATGCACTATGAGTACGAGATCATCAAGACGCCCATGAGGGGTAGTGATGCGTCCTAAGGGCACTGGACGACCTAGTGGCTATAAGGGCAGTTCGTCGTTCTAGGTGTCTGTGCGAAATCTGGAGTAGCACCAAGCGCATGAGACCGGGGTGGGGACAGGACGAGGTCTCTGTCCTCATACAGACACGAAGAAGTGATTTCGGGATTGTGGGTCAGATGTCACATACATCCACTCATTACCAGGGTAAAAGTGGTTGTACTTCTATCTGGGTGGCAGGAAAAGTCGCTCTGAAGCCACTAGCGGGTTCAGTAGTGATACTGACTTGCGAATGTGTGTAACCTTCATGATGAAGGATGTGTTGGGTGATGACACACTGGTAACTAAAAAATAATGGAAAAACCCAAATTTTTAAATGAATGGATTTTTTTGAAAAGAAAGGAGTCTGGCACACTCCATATAAATATTTTTCTTAAAAGTTAAAAGTAAACCTTTGAAAACCCATTCAATGAGTAGTCGTACTCACCCCCTCCCTTATATCCCTTTCAGGAAATCCCGGTAAGCCTACCTTGAAAGACCATCAACTAAGATGCCTATAAGACAGGTATGTAAAGTTTAAAATTTCATGCAGTTTTGATTATGCTATTCCGGGAAATGGTGCAGGTTTAAAGGACGCCTTACTCTTTACGGATTATAATAAGGGGAAACCCTTTAATAAACCGGGAGAGTGGCAGGTTGTTCACAGGGATCCGACCAAACCGGGTCGGGGCGTGACAACTAGAGTGGTATTAGAGCCTATTTCCTCGAATACATAATCAAGACTATACAATATTGTAACTAATAGGATTTATCCTAAAATTTTCAGATGGCTCCCAGGAGAGAAACCAATAAAACTAGGAATGGCTCTACTCAACACCTTATCTTCATAGGAAGAGAACCCTAGAAGCTTCCCAAATGCCTGAAGCATGGTAGGAATCTCAAAAGAGCAAATGAGGAAGTATCCCAGGGAACTGTGACAAGACCTATTGAGGTCACAACTCTAAGTATAAAGGAAGCCAAGCGTGAAGCCATAAAAGGGGGCATATAACCTTACATAATAGGATGCTTATCAAGAATCTCGTAGCTCACTAGTTATTTGGTGACCATTTTCTGTAATAGGGCCAAAAAAAACCCCAACATACTGTATTATTCTATTAATGAAGTACTCCAAATTCCTAAAAACCCTATCCCTCAAATGATGTGATCTTCAAGTAAGACTCAAAAAAAATCTCACGGTATCTAGACTTAAGGACGAAGGAGCACCAAAACTAACAATTCCCTAGAAAATGCCAGGAGGAACCACTTATGTTCATGTAATTACAAGCATGAATGATAGGGACACTACGTGGAGAAGTGCCCAACCCTACAAAGGACAGGAATTAAGTTAACCTAGAGGGGAATAGGACATGAAGTGAAAAATTGTCCCACATCACCAGGAGTCAGGACAATATTTTCCAAGAATAAACGCCCCACAACTATAGGAAATCCAAAAGGATACCATCCCAATAAACATGACTCCATTTGCAACCACAGATAAGAGGAAACTCTTCAAAATCTTAGTAAAGTAGTAAGAAGGAAAAAGGGGTAAAGGTAGGACCTCAATAAAACCATAAACGAAACAAAGGATAGCTAAAGAGAATTCCCCCTTTAAGAAGAAAATCCAAATAATTTAGGAGCAAAGAAAGGAGTGCATCCACAAGAGAAGATAAGACGAACACTTGATGACAAATGGGACGTATTGGGATTACAGGAATAAATCACCTAGGAAAAAGCAACTATGCCAAATAGGAAGTTCGGACCAATAGGACAAGAGAAAGCAAGTCATTACAATAAGGTAGTCAAATGGAACAAATGACACCCTAAGGAAGACCGGGAAGTAGAAGGGGCTACACCATAAAAAGGTCAGTGAGATGGACGTTAAGGACAAGAGTACTCGAGAAAAAACTACCCTAAGAAACTTAGACCAAAGGAATGGTGGAGGCGAGACAATTAACAAACTAATACATGGGAAAACCATAATTTGAGTTCCAACAAAGAAGACAGGGGTGAAAAGGCCAAATACTCGGGAAAAGAAGGATGAAAGAAATCCTTAACAGGACCAAAGGCCAAATTAACCAAGAAAAAAAAATAGGCAAGCCTCTCACATAATTATCAAGAAATCTTGAAACAAGTAAGATTTGAACGCTACATAAAGAAATACACTATTAAAGTAAACTTTAAAGGGATGCATATGACTAACTACCGTTGAAGGAATTTTGATGGGCGGATGGGCATAATGTGGAGTGTAAGGAACCAACCCTTAATTGGGAAATGTTTCAAAGGAAGTATCGTGATGGCCTAGTGTGACCTACTTGGAGAGAGCAGGAGAACCAAACAATAATTTCAGGATGAACAAGAGATTTTGAAACAAGAAGGAAGTGATCCCTCCTTAAACGGAAATAAGTTAACAAGTTAGCATCAAAAAGATGTTGTGACAAGTATGAATGAGTGGACAACTCATAATAAGGTAATAAAGTACAGAATGTTCGAGAAAATTGGGAAAGTAAGTACTCCAAATAAGATGTGGCTAAGGAGGAATAACCGTAATTGGTAAGACGGGTCATAGTCCACACGCGCATATGAAGCTTAAAGAGTGGACGACCGAGCATAGGGTGGAATGCACAGAATAAAACCAATAATCGGAAGTATCCCATCTAAGGAATAGCAGATAAAACAAAAGTTGTGGATAGAAAAGGATCCAAAGCAAACAGATGCCCTAACATAGATAAGGGTGCGAAGAAAGGGAGAAAGAACCATATAATGAATGATAAGGAGGTTGAGCAAGTAACTCCTAAGATGGAAATCTCTATTGTAAGGGACATAGTAGAGAACAAAACCGGAAGGAGGGAACCTTCCCAAGCGAAGTAATCAACACATAGATCAAAAGTAATTATTATAGAATGAAGAATCATGAAGTGATTATGAGTAATTAAAAGTGGATTAAGGAAAAAGGAAAAAACCCTTGAATAAGCAATGCCAAGGACTTAAGAAGGAAAGAATCTTAGTTTGTTGGTAAACTATTAGGAAACCAAATAATTGGCACCAGAACGACCCAATAAAGAAGTTGGGAAAGGACGAGTGGGTAAGGAAAATTGACACGATTATGTAAGACATGTTGTCAAGATACGAATGATAATTGGGTAACAGTCAAGGTAGTTGAGGAATACTACCAATGAAAGGAGTGATGAAATTATACAGTCTTTGTAAGGCTAGAAAGTTGGAAACAACCCTAAAAGAGGTGTTGTAGGAGTCTGATGGACTGAGACAGGTTCAGAACTATGTCATATCATAAGGGACATATAAACACCAACAATCCCGAGTAAAATGTAACTCGAGTAAGAAGGAGTTAGTTGGTAAACATAACAAGGTCAAATATAAATTTGACCGAAGTTGTAATCAATGACGGATGAAGGATGGGTTAAATTGGGACGAAAGAATAATAACACAAAAACCTATGAAAACAAGTATGTAATGCTTGAAAGAACATCGAGCTAGGGGTTTCAACGATGAACAGAATAACTAGACAAAGGAACGATTGGGCATCTTGGAACTCCCAATCCTAAAATCTTGAGTAAAATCCCCAAAAGGAAGAACATTATCCTAAATAAAGGGAGATGTGAACCTAAGAATATACATTTGGATTAATGAGCCATACATGCCTCGTTATTATAACACCATGGAAGGAGTAAGCATAATAAATGAAAAGAAATTCTTTAGATGATGATTATGGGGACTAAGCGAAAGAGCAATCAAAGTGTTAGTATGTCAAGAAAACCCAAGTTGATATTAAGGAAAATTATTCCTGATGTGGAATATATTGGTTAAGTTTTGGGGACAAAACTCCTAAAAGGAGGGGAGAGTTGTAAACCCCGCACTTTTGAGTTAAGAAAAACCGGGAAAAGAACCGGTCAAACCGAGTAAGAAAACCGAGCCAGTTTACATTTGAGAACATGCAATATGGAAATTTACATCTTCCGGTGATCTAAAGGGTTCATTAAACCTTGGAAAAGAAATTTAAGAAACTTTAGAAAATAAAAACCAAATTAGTTCAGGTGAACTAGATTTTATAAGAACTTCAAAGTTAAGCGTGCTTGCCCGAGAGTAGTTTGTAACCCGAAATTTCGGTCAAAAATTTTTATTTATGCCTTATCATAAATAACCATAAATTAATATATATTTAATTATTGTAATTAATACCAATAATTTAATACATAAATTAAATTATTGAAATTAATACAAATAATTTAATACCGAAATTAAATTATTGGAATTAATACCGAAATTAAATTATTGGAATTAATACCAGTAATTTATGGCAATATTAATACTAGTAATAAATCTTGACCATTTAATACACGGGTTTTACGCCTATATAAAGAGGTCATCCCCATTTAATTCTCCTCACACCTAAACACTTCTCTCTCTCTCTCTACTGCTCCATTTCCCGGTAAAGCTCGAACCAGAGCTTTGACTTGAATAAAGGTCGGGCTCTTTAGAACCGAGGAGAAGACAGCTATCTGATAGCAAACTCCAGTCAATCCAAGAATCATTGGAGAAACGCCGACATGATGGAATAGTGAAGCAACTCCAGCGGACCGAAGCTGCCCTATTTCGGCCAAGCTGAAATCGGCCATTTCAAGCCCTACTCAGGCCAAACCAAGCCCTCCCAAAACATCCTCAGCCTTTCCACGGCCGAATTAGGACTGAAATGTAAGCCAATTCGGCTCCCCGTTACAATTTTCGATCGGTGCTAGAGAGAGAGTCGACCAAATTTCAATGATGAAATTCTAATCCAATTCCACATCAATTGATGCAATTCTTGATTCTAGGATGAACCTCAGGACGAGACCTATCTGCCCAGATCAAAAGCTCGGACCACTGTGCCTTCACTGGTGAGTAATCGAAGCTTACTCTCTCTACAGTCTATTTTTCGGCATTAAAATCTACAATTCAAAGTTTCTTAGAATTGTAGAACATGCAGGAACTCAATTTCAACTCCAATTTCAATAATTAGAAGTGTTTGATCGGTCAATTTGATAAAATCAAATTCGGTAGTGTTGAAGAGTTGAAATTGAGGAAAAATTGGGGAAAATTGGGGAAAATTGGGGATTTTCGAAATTCAAAGGGCCAAAATACAATTTTATGAAATTGAGGGTCAATTGGGCATGAAAATAATGATGGAGGACCAATTGAAGACTTTTGGAATTTTTGGGGCAAAACTTACCATTCTTGTAAAAGAAGGGAAAAATGGTAATTTTGGAAAAATTGGGGAACCAAATTGGAAATTTGGGAAATTAAACCCCTTTTTGGTGAAATTGAATAAATTGACGTCCCAAGATAAATTTTAAAAGTTACGGGACTCAATTTGAGGAAAAACCGACATTAGGGACTTAAAGTTAAAAAGAAATAACTTTAGGGACCTAATTGCAAATAACTAAAAGTTTGGATTTTCTCATTCATTGGAAATAAATGAAGGCTGTTATGCCGAGTAATAATGAACAAGGTTGTTCATATCGTGTAGGAACGCGAAATACCGGGAACGCCAGCAAGGACAAGCTCGCGTGAATACAAAGAACCAGTTTAGTGGAGTTCACGGCATTAACGGGTGAGTGGGTTTACTAACATCATACCCGATTGGGATGATGAGCACAAATTCAAGATAAAAACCACTTTCCGGTTGTGGGTGGAAATTTTATATCATACCCGGTAGGGGGTGATAAGTAACTCGGTATAAAAACCCATTGTTTAGTGGTATTTTAATCATCACCACTTAGAGAAAGTGATGTGAAAATTATGCGAAAAAACTACTTATCGGTTGTAAGTAGATCATACCCAATTGGTATGATGAGACTTACTCGAAGGAAGTTGAAAATTCGTTCATCGGTTATGAACGGAGATTTCCTTATGCCAGTCGGTATAATGGACAGTAAAAACCTGTTTTGTCGGAAGTGTTCTTCCCCTGACTGTGTGCCAATGCTTAAACTATTTGGGAGACCTTCTTGACAGGAGCTCGAATAGCTCTTATAGGCCGGGGGCCTCAGTTTTGGAACTTAAGGGCTAGAATGCCCAGATTTTTGAAAATCGCGTATAGTGAGCCCAAGGCCAGTTGGCACGAGCAGTAGCTCGTAAATGAACATGATATATGTGCCATAAAACTTAATAAAGTGAATTGTTTGGCCATGGTACCAAGATAGGACTGACATGCTCAGTCAACTAGCAGTAGTGCGACATGACAGGTCGACGGACTAGTCAAGATAAACAACTGCGGGTTGAGTTGAGAGTCGGGGCCATTGGACCAATGGCACCACATATTATATGGCTTGATAATAAAACATTGTTTGTGCATGCACTATGAGTACGAGATCATCAAGACGCCCATGAGGGGTAGTGATGCGTCCTAAGGGCACTGGACGACCTGGTGGCTATAAGGGTAGATCGTCGTTCCATGTGTATGTGCGAAATCTGGAGTAGCACCAAGCGCATGAGACCGGGGTGGGGACAGGATGAGGTCTCTATCCTCATACGGACACAAAGAAGTGATTTCGGGATTGTGGGTCGGATGTCACATACATCCACTCATTCCCAGGGTAGAAGTGGTTGTACTTCTATCCGGGTGGCAGGAAAAGTCGCTCCGAAACCACTAGCGGGTTCAATAGTGATACTGACTTGCGAATGTGTGTAACCTTCATGATGAAGGATGTGTTGGGTGATGACACACCGGTAACTAAAAAATAATGGAAAAACCCAAATTTTTAAATGAAGGGATTTTTTTGAAAAGAAATGAGTCTGGCACACTCCATATAAATGTTTTTCTTAAAAGTTAAAAGTAAACCTTTGAAAACTCATTCACTGAGTAATCGTACTCATCCCCTCCCTTATATCCCTTTTAGGAAATCCTGGAAAGCCTACCTTGAAAGACCATCAACTAAGATGCCTGTAAGACAGGTATGTAAAGTTTAAAATTTCATGCAGTTTTGATTATGCTATTCCAGGAAATGGTGCAGGTTTAAAGGTCGCCTTACTCTTTATGGATTATAATAAGGGGAAACCCTTTAATAAACCGGGAGAGTGGTGGGTTGTTCACGGGGATCCGACCAAACCGGGTCGGGGCGTGACACAAGATTTGTAAATTTTCCCATTTACCCTTACTCTAACGGTTGGGGTTTGTGAACCGGTTCGTTTTTCTCACTTAGATTGACTAGTTTTTTCCTCAGTTTTGTTATGTTCAAGGGATGGGGTTTACACACACGATTCTGTGTACATAATGCACCCCAGTAGTACCAAATTGTACAGGACATTAAGGGTAGGGTACTGGTGGTCGGGCATAAAAAGAGAGATCACGGAGTACGTGGCCTAGTGTATCTCCTGTCAACAGATTAAGGTCGAGCATCAGAATCCAGCAAGACTCCTCCAACCATTTCCCATTCCAGAGTGGAAATGGGAGAAGATCACCATGGACTTTATCCCTTAGTCCCATTTGGATCCTCAATTCTTAAAAATTATATTTTGGCCCCAAACTTTCTTCTAATTACTATTATACCCCTAAACTTTACATTATTTGTTATTTAGTTCCTAACCTTCTTAAATTTATTATTTATATTCAAAACTTATCAAATTTTACCATTCAACTCCCTTATAGGGAAAATGACCTGTTTGTCCCTATTTAGGCAAAAATGCCATTTCGCCACTTAGTCTACCAAAAATAATTATTTTTCCATTAAACTCCTAAAACTCATTTTTGACACCTCCATTTACCCTAAAATCATTTACTGGCCTCTAATACTTCTCTTACCCTATGTTTGAATTTAGGGATATGGAGGGATTTGGAGGGGGATTCGGAGGGGATTCGTAGAGGTGAAACAATCCTTAATTTGGTAAATTTTTTTGGAGTAGTTTAAAATTCCCTCCAAACCCCTTAGTTACACTAAAAAGTAATTCATTTAATTTTGGGAGGATTTGGAGGGAATATAATTTTTTAATTAAAATAACATTAATATCATTATATTTCTTCTATATATAATACAAAATGTTACCTTATTTTTTTATTTATATTTTCTATTACTTTCTTCTTCTTCTTGTGGCTCCAATTTTAATTTTTAATTAAATAAACTTAGTTAACTATTTTTTAAATATATTTGTAGTTTTTTGTTTCATTTACAAATATTTATGTTTAAAAGTTTTTTTTAGATAATATATATTAGATTTGTTAATTAGTTTATATTCACTATTTTTATGTATTGTATATTAATTATTTTGTGTGGTTATTATAATTTTTTTAATGTTTATATGCGTTAAATTTTAATATTTTATATTTAGTTATTATTTTTAAATATATTAAAATTTTTATATTATATATGTATGTATTGATATATGTATATTATGTGTTGTATTTTTATATATAAATTTTGAGATATTAAATAAAGTTATTATTGCATATAAATAAAGGCAAATTGCAATGCTTAATTATGCATAATAAAGCTATTTTAGCTATTAAATAAAGCTATTGTTATTAATATTTTCTATGTTATAGATTATGTTATTATTAATTAATATTTTTTATTAATATTAAAATATAATATATATATATATATAATAGTGTATGATTCTAGAGAAATATGGTAGTATAATAATATATAATGGTGGAGAAATTAGATAGTGTTATATTTTTAAATATATATAATTATCTTAAAATATTTAGTTAAGAGTATAATAGCATATTTACACTTTTAATGATTTGCAATTCCTCTCCATCTATTACTTTATATTTTTAAATATATATAATTATCTTAAAATATTTAGTTAAGAGTATAATAGCATATTTACACTTTTAATGATTTGCAATTCCTCTCCATCTATTACTTTACATACCCTTCAAATCCCTAAATCCAAATATAGTATTAGGGACCACTTCATAATTTTTTATTATTTACAAACTAGTTCTTGATATTTTTAAAGCTTATACTTTGGTTATCGAACTTTGAAAATATCTCTAATAGACTTCAAAATTTAAATCTATGCCCCAAATACCTTCATTTAACTACTAAGTGCTCAGGAGGAATTAAGGGTCTTACTCCAACTGCATTTTGGCCAAATTTGGTCATTTCCCGAAAATGACCGAAACAAAGAAAATGGTGGTCGGATAAGAAATACTTACCAGAGAGGGCATCGGTGGTGACTCAAGGGTAGACATTTTGAAACCAAGGAAGATGCGAGTCGTTCTGTGGTGGTGGTCGATCAAGTGGTCATCGGAACTAGGCGAATTTGGCCCCGAGAGTGTGGCAGTTGGATGTCCCAGAACAGACTCGCCAAAAGAAATTAGCTCATGGCGGTCAAAACTCTCCTTACTAGAGGTCGAACAAGGCTAGTGGGAGGTAGATGAGAGATAAGTAGTTTTTTTTTGCACTAGTGTAAGTTAGAGAGGTGGTCGAAAATGGTCGAATTCAATAGTGAAAGGGCGGTGACACCGCACAATTTTCCTGTTCCGTGTCGGTCCTAGCCAAAACAGTAATCGTGCGATATTTTTTGGATACTTGCTAATTGGTACTTAGCCAAAAACTTTAGGAGTACTTTTTTAACATGATACCAAAATGCCCAAATTTAATACTCATGTGAGAGAGAATATCCCCTTAAAGTTTTAGGTGTTGGGAGAGTTTTTACAATAGGGTTTTTAGACTTTAGGACTTAAATTTGATCTGAGAAAGAAAAAATATAATTAAATTCACATAAAGGCTACTTAATAAGTTATTAATGCATTCTTAAATTTAATTTCTTAAAATTTGATAAAAAAAATCATATCGTTTTTGGTATTTTCAAATATGGAGTGTATTAGAAAAAGTCACGAAGTGTATGAGTGGTGGGGCGGAAGTCAAATATGTGAAGTTAAGTTGGATTAGACCCAACTTAGACCCTCCTTTTCATATTTTCTAAAATTAAATTTTTGATACTTGACTTCCTATTCTCTCGATAATTTAAATTATATTTTTTTATACCGACTCATCCAAATTTACTTCTTGAAAATTAAAGCTTCATATTAGGTAAATAACTTCTAATTCAATCCAATCTCAATTACCAATTAGGATTCCTATTATAGTTAATCTTGTATTTCCACCAAATTTGTTGGATTTTATAATTGAATAAATTTTGGTGATACAATGTATTCACTCTTTATTAGCTCCATTTTTCTAGTAGTTATCATAATCAACGCTCTCTCACCATTAATCTATTAATCTCAAATTGGTTCTCATCAAAGATAAGTAACTTGGACAAATGAATTGTGAAGCACAATTAAAAAAATAATTCAAAATCAAATATTCATGTATTTCATAGTTTTATTTTTTTTCTTTCATAAATGTATTTATTTTAAAACATGTGCTATCAACACGTTCATTTAAGATTTGAAAATATTTTTAGAATATTTGTGCATTGGCCCTCTTTTTTAGTTCACAAAATAGTTATTATTTTTCAAAATTTTCCTACTCAAATTTATATTTATATATATTTTTTCAAACTTCACACCATTCTTATAAATCTATAAGTCTCAACACACCACGAATTAACCTCAAATTAAATTTACTTGGATTCACTTTCTCTTATGAGTGTTCAATCCATCCATTAATATTATGATTAAACTTGGGTAACGTATAACATTTCCCATACTTGACTATATCTCAATTGGATATTAGAGATCTACTATATCAATACATCTACTATCAATTTCAATTTACGGTATGTTTATAAATTGCTTTATTTGATTAATCACTTAAATATTATAACTTCCTAATTGGCGTTAACTATTCTAATTTACAAAACTAGTTAATATTTCATCTTATTGCTCTTTTGAGTTACTAAATTTATCTTTAATTACAAGTAGTTCTAATTTTTCTCATATTTGCATTTAGACCTATATACCTTTATTTACATTTAGGTTCTTATATTCACTGTTAATTATGAATAAGTCCCTAATTTTATCATATTTGTATTTAATTTCCTATATTTTTATTAATTAAATTTAAATCCCTCTATTTAACTTAATTACAAATATGCTCTTAAGTTTTCTCATATTTACATTTTACAAATCATGAGGATGCCTCGGGCAGCTTGGCCCTGCCAATTCCATTGTATGCCATGCCAAGCCTTGGTGGCTGGTTTCACCAATCAGGCTTTTTTGTACTAGTAACACTTGCAGCTCGACTGCGCCTGGACATGCATACATATATAGTCTGATCGGGTCTTCTAAACTTCAAGAAGCAACAAAGATCCATTATTTCGTGCTTTTTAGAGAATGAGTGAACAGAATAAATAGCATACGTAAATTTATTTTATATAGTATAGGATAAACTCATATAAAATAAATTTTAATTTGTAATAATATAGACTAAAAATACTTTTGTGCCAATTTGAAAATATTTTTTTGTACCATCCATTTAATTAGCCCTTAAATTGAAGTATCAGTTTTTTTTTGCACAATAATTGAAGTATCAATTAAATCCACGGTCTTATTTAATATTTTTATTAATAAAATAAACAAATTTATTCATTTTTATATTAATTATATTTAGATATCATAATATTTAAGTATTTTTTATATTAATAATATTTAAATATCAGAACACTCGAATTATTAAATTTATGGAATGTATTATGCAGTTTTAAGCTTTCGGAACGACGCCGTATTTTTATTCTAGCTCCTTCCTCTTGGGTAAGTTTTTTGTGAAGGGTTTTAGTGAATAAACCCGGAGCCAAAGCAATCACTTTGATCGTCGGAGTGTTTTGCAGGCAGACGCCATGAGAAGAGCTTCATCCTCTTTTCTCTCACATCTTGCCCGATCAAAGCCCAAGGTCCTCTCTTCAGCTATCTCTCGAAACTACATCTCTGAGACCTGCTCTATCTCCCATGGGCTGCTCTTCAAACCCCAAAGCAGCTTCAACTCAAACCCTTCCCGGAATCTCGACACTCTCGCCGAGAAACCTAATTTGGTTCCCTCAAGGCAGCGAAAGCTCCAGGAAAAATCGAAGCTTGAGGAAGCCTTCGAGTCGGCAAGGACCGTCGAGAGCATGCTCGGTGCTTTCAAGAAGATGGAGTCTTCCTTCAACGAGAGGGAGCTGGCAATGGCCTCTCTGAAGATTGGGCTGAAGCTCGATCAGGAAGGTGAAGACCCTGAAAAGATTTTGGATTTTGCTGGCCGTGCCTTGAGAGGCTTGGACACCGGTGAGAAGCCCAATGTGCTGCTTGCGATGACTCTGCAATTGATGGGTTCTGCTAACTATACTCTTAAGAAATTTAATGATAGCTTAGGGTACTTGAATAGGGCTAATAGGTTGCTTATTCGGTTCAATGAAGAGGGCTCTCTCAGTGCCGAAGATATTCGTCCTGTTCATCATGCCGTGTTGCTGGAGTTGGCCAATGTCAAGACTGCCATGGGAAGGAGAGAAGAAGCAATTAGTAATCTTAGAAAGTGCTTAGAGATTAAGGAAATAATGTTCGAAAAGGATAGCCTCGAGCTAGGCAAGGCAAATCGGGACTTGGCGGAAGCTTATGTTGCAGTCCTGAACTTCAAGGAGGCATTGGCTTTTGGTATCAAGGCTCTGGACATTCACAAGAATCAATTGGGGAATAACTCGGTCGAAGTTGCCCATGATAGGAGGCTTCTTGGGGTGATATATAGTGGGCTAGAGGAGCACGGAAAGGCCCTCGAGCAGAATGAGCTCTCGAGGAAGGTTTTGAACAATTGGGGGATGATGTCTGATCTTATCCAAGCAGAAATTGATGCTGCAAACATTGAGATTGCTTTGGGAAAACATGATAAGGCAATTGAGACCCTCAAAAGAGTGGTCCAGAAGACTGAAAAAGACAGCGAGACACGGGCTATGGTCTTCATTTCCATGGCCAAGGCCCTCTGTGAGCAGGATAAGTTTTCGGATTGTAGGAGGTGCCTGGAAATTGCATGCGGGATTATGGACAAAAAAGAAAATTCCTGTCCTTCCGTGGTGGCTGACGCCTATTCAGAGATATCAATGCAATATGAGACCATGAATGATTTTGATCCTGCAATATCTTTACTTAAACGGGCACTTGCCCTGCTTGAGAAACTCCCACAGGAGCAGCATTCTGAAGGGAGTGTATCTGCAAGAATTGGGTGGCTTCTTTTGTTGACAGGAAAAGTTCATCAGGCAATTCCTTACTTAGAGGGGGCTGCAGAGAGGTTGGAAGGCTGTTTTGGTTCGAAGCATTTTGGAATTGGTTACATTTACAATAACTTGGGAGCAGCCTATTTAGAGCTTGATCGCCCTCAGTCAGCAGCCCAAATGTTTGCAGTGGCAAAGGACATCATGGATGTTTCTCTTGGGCCTCACCATATAGACTCAATTGAAGCCTGCCAAAACCTTTCTAAAGCATATGGTGCAATGGGAAGGTAACCACTGTTCACTTGATGATGTTGGTTCACAGCATAATGATCTCTGAGTTCATTCCATTAAATTACTCGTATATATCTATTTCCTGTTGAAGTTGTTTCCTGTGGTTGTTGCATGCAGTAGCCTGAGTAATTTAACTAATTATAAGTGTTCCTGCATCTTTGTGGATAGCAGAGCATTTGACAAATTTCCTTAACAGCTGCTCGATCATAAATTATATGTCCATATCTTGCTCGGAACTTGGAAAATCATGCAGTTCTTTGCTCCTTTATTTAGATTTCTAAACCATATTCCTTTTGCTTCATTTTCAACAAACTTGGGAGCTAATTTTTAGGTAACTTATGATACTTTTTTTGTAACTGCTGGCTGCTATGTTTGAGCTTACTGGTATGGCAAGCACCTGGTAGTGAATGTGGGCTGATTTTTTTTAGTTTTGAAGGGCAACATTGTTCATGTTTTGTACTGTTCTACTTTAGTTAAGTGTTCTATCTATGCATTTGCAGCTATGCTCTAGCAATTGAGTTTCAGCAGCGGGTAATAGATGCTTTGGAAAGCCATGGCCCTACAGCAGAAGAAGAACTGGAGGAGGCCCGCAGGATGCTTAAACAATTGAAGAATAAGGCCTGCGATTGTTCCTCCTCAGATGTTGGGTTCCCCACAAAGGCATCAGCTTTACCCCTGGTCAGCAGCTCTTCCCGTTCAGAGCGACCAAATCTTCCACTTCCCAGAGGTCACCTTACCTGAATTTTGCTCTTAGCAGGTGTCTCCTCTCTCTTTATGCATTAGATTGTGCGGTCAGTTTGCCTGTGATGAAAATTAATTTGAAATGATCCCTTTGTTTAGGCTCTATGAACATACCATATTGAGTGGCAGCACACCTCAGTTTTATAAAATGGTTTAATTCAAAAATATCATATTTGGACATCGAGCCTATCATCAAACATGATCTTTGTTGACCCTATGGAATAAGAGGCTCATATGAGATATGGGTAAACTTCTTGTAACTCTTGGCAGTAGAACTAGTTATGGTTCTAGGCATAGTTTGTGTTGTTCTTCAACCCAGGAAAAAAGAATGTGTATAGAATCAAGTTCATCCCTTTCGTCATTGTGTGTCCAAAAATTGTCCCAGTGCGCTATCCATGAATGCAATCAGGTACGACATGCGGAGTAAAACTTTAGATTTAATGATTATTCAGATTGAATCACAAAAAGAGGAAGGCCCATTTCACACACATAGTGTGAGAACTTTGAGACAATTTCTTCAAAGAAAAACATTTCTTTTTGTTGTCACAATTTTATAGAAAATGTTATTCATAAGGGATTGGATAATATCAACTTAATGTGACAAGTGGTGATAGTATAACATTTTTATAACATAATCATCCAATATTTAAATACTTATTGTATACCAATTTATAATAATACAATCTTAAATTTTTTAAGCATATTTAATCTTACAAAATTATTTTATTTTAGTATGCAAATGACTATTTAATAGATAAATAACATAAATTATATCTATTTCAAAATAATAAAAAAAGGAAAAAAACTATGATGTCAGGTGAATTAGAAGTATACATACCTCCACGTGTCTTGTATTTTAAATCTGCGCAACATTTTGTTTAATCTTATTATTCAGATTCAAATACACTTATCATGCAATTTGTCGGTCGGGTAAAGCGAACTCACTGTCTATAAAGTATTGTGTACCATTTCTAATACTATTCCATAAAGTATTGTATACCATTTCTTATACTAATCGATAAAGTATTGTGCATGGGTGATGTTATTATAACAACCCATGTTGTTGCTATGGACTTGGAGTGGGACTTGGTCTTTCTTCTTTTCTTTTTTTCTTTTTTTGTTACTATCATGCACTAAGTGAGTTAATAGATAAATTCGACCAGCTTCTTCTTTTCAGGCCGACTCCACTTTTATTTCAAAGGCACCTAAAGTGTGATCAATTTGAAGAAATGTCTTCCTAGCTACCTCACAATATTATAGATGAAGCAAACGACTCGTCATACATGTATATATATATATATATATCTATATATACCTGCCAATTTGGTCCTTGGGCAATGGTCGATGTTTCTAACGAATATTCTCTTCACGTCTAAGAAATACCGAAATGTCAAGCTTGGATCTAAGCGGGTGCAAGAAGAGGAAGAGAGAAGAGAGGACGTTCAGGTTCCAGTCCTTTGGTGAGAAGGGCTGCCCCATTGAGTTTGATGGGTCGTCCTTTATTGAGAACTTGAAAAGGCTACTTGAATGCGGGCAAGTGGAGGGAAGCTCGGTCTGTGGGTTTCCAACTTGGTCATTTCAGATGGAAATCAGCAGGCAGCCACCCATCTATAAACTGCTGTGGGTGGTTGAGGAAGACGTCAATGCACTGTCGGGTCGCTACTGCAAGCACTGCCTCTATGTTGGTAAAGTCATCATTTTACCTGCACACTTCACTTTTACCCCTGTGTTTGGATTATAAGAATATTTTAATAAAAATAAGGTAATCTTGAAAATTGAGTAATTTATCTCACTCCGGGATCAAAGAAACTGAGTTTTAGGAGCCACTAAATGATGGGTTTTCTCTGCAAATCAGCTGCTCCAGCTATGGCATTAGATTTCCTGTATTTATTTATGGCACAGGCTGGGGAGAGAACCTAATATGCAATAAGAAGTACCACTTCCTGCTTCCCTTCAAAGAATCCAATGCAAAAGAGGTGTCCCTGAATTACGGTGATGATGATGATGCTGATCATTATCACCCAACAAGACCCATGCACGGTATCATCCACTCTAACGGGTTCGGCCATCTGCTGTGCATCAATGGCGTAGAGCTGGGCTCGGAGTTACCAGGTTTTCAGATCATGGATTTCTGGGATCGTATATGCACTGGACTAAGAGCAAGGTACGTGATTTTCTCCTCCGCCGTCGGCTCACTTGATGACCCTACCAAGGTGATACGGACCTCTGGAACTATATAGTTAATATGAATTGGGTTCATCTTGATTATTTTACCTGCCCCAATATCAATTGCTGCAGGAAAGTGAGTTTGATTGATACTTCACTCAAGAGAGGAATGGAGTTGAGGCTTCTTCACGGACTAGCATATGGCGAGCCGTGGTTTGGCTCCTGGGGATACAAGTTCAGTCGTGGCAGCTTCGGAATCACTCCTCCCATGTATAAGAAGGCAATAGAAACCTTGCAGGGCATCCCTCTACTTCTCCTCACTAACTTGAGCGACACCATCATCTCAGATCATGAGATCCCGATGATCTTGTCAAGGTACCAGTCCTTCTCCAACCATTCCCTCGTGACTCTAGGAGACATCTTCCACTTTATGTCACAACTCGAGAAGCGAATCCCGAAAGACAACATCAACATCAACATCGACCCAATTTCGACCTCCGGAGGCCTACCGGGGGCTTCATGCCGGTGGTCCTCAAAGAGGGTCGAGATGGCCACACGTGTGATTGTTGATGCCCTGAAGAAGGTAAGGTACCGGTGGATCTCGAGGCAAGAGGTTCGAGACGCTGCACGTGCCTACATCGGCGACACAGGTTTGCTGGACTTTGTCCTCAAGTCACTAGGAAATCACATAGTTGGCAACTTCCTGGTGCGTCGATGTCTGAATCCGGTCACCAAGGTGCTCGAGTACTCCCTAGAGGACATGTCAAAGCTACATCCCTCACAGGATTTAAATATTGCCCGACCATCAAGCATCACAAGAGGGCAGGTGATGAAGGACATGGCATGTCTCTACAAGTTCATATTTGGACAGACCTGCAATCCAAACGTTAATAATAATAATAATAATAATAATACAGTACTGGCTATGAAAAGAGTTGTTCTTGACTCCAAACATTTCATCAAGGAATACAACCTGGAGATACCTTCTGAAGCAGAAGGCAAGGTAGGGGTCTTCTGCACAGTGTCATGGAAGGGCAGGAGCAGCGCCCACCCACCATACGAGTGCTTCATGTTGCAAGAGAATACGACGGTTGATGACCTCAAGTTCAAAGTGGAGGCCACTTTTCAAGAGCTATACTGGGGAATGAAGGGTTTCGCGGCGGAATCTGTAGTCAACATCAATGGCAAGGGAGCCGACTTGGTGCTTGGGAAAGTCCATGCTGGGACTGAGCTCATAGTCGAAGGGCGGTTAGGGCCGGAGATGGCTGGGGAGGGTATATATGAGGGCAGTATGGCTATGAAGAGCAAAATAGTGGAGTGCGCTTGTGGAGCCATTGTTGATGATGGAGAGAGGATGGTGACCTGTGATATCTGTGAGGTTTGGCAACATACCAGGTGCGTTGGTATTCCAGACGATGAACCAGTTCCGTCCATCTTTCTTTGCAAGATTTGTGAGGCTCGGATTTTGCTCTCACCTTCATTACTATAGACTCACCCTCCCTTGTTATTAACCCAAATCTTTGCTTCTATTTAATACATCATAATATTTGAATTTTGGAATGGATTGTAATAAAAAAAATAGTTTCTTTCAAATATTATTTAACATTGAGAGATGAAAGTAATTATTTTCTTTGCTATAAACCAATAATCAGATCCTGCTTAGATATACAATGCAGTCATTCAAGCATTTTTTTATATAGATTTAATTATTAATGTCATTCTAATTCTGAAATGCATAGACCCATTTGTTTATATTTTTTTCCGTCAAAATAATGTATTATTACTAATCTAGATTTAGAATGTTGATTGTCCATTTATGGAAATATACTCTCTCAATATTCTCAATATAATGTTATTTCTTTAACAATATTCAAGCCATTATCTATTTCATATTCATGGATACTATTTTTTTATCTTCACTTGCATTTCATGGGAGGTTGGTGGGTAATATTAATATGACTGACAACCTTAGTTTTAAAGTAAGGTGATGGTTTTCTGAGTTAATTAACCCTTGTTTGGATAGGAATAAATGGAAGTTGATGGCTATGAAAAATTAACATCATGCTATTAATAAAAAATATAAATATATCATATGTTATATTTACCAATATTATATATAAATACATAACATTCATCCTTCGGGTGGAACATTAGTGTTTTATCATAACAAGTTCATTGGTGGACCACTATTAATTGAATAATGTAAAAATCATAATATCTTAAATTTTATCAATAATGATGGAGGATAAGAAAATTATCTAATTTGAAGTATAAAGGATTATGATACCATTCTTTTTTTAGCATAAAATAATCTATTTTGTAGCTATATTTTTGGGTGCACAAACACACCCTTCTAGTAAATTAGACTATAAATATGTATATATATATATATATATATGATACAAAAATATATAAGGGTAGATAGAGGCTAACATAAAAAAATAATAACAAATTAGTAAAAGTTAAAGCATGTGATCAAATTCCAAAGACCTTCATCTATATAAATGAACAATTGTATGTTGTAACTGAGACCGATTAATCAAATTGGAGCCCACCAAAAGAGAAAATACTAGAAGAGAAATATAGTTAAGAAATAACCCTACCTAATCAAATAAAGTGTTTCCCAACAGAAATACCAACAGTTGTAAAACTTGGAGAGAGTGATGTTATGTGAGATAAGTCTAAACAAAAGAAGTTTGGTGTTCTTGTCAATCGGTCATAATTAATGGACATTACAACATAAAAAGTGTGAAAAATACCATATGGATAGCTCATAAAGGGCAAAAGTCAAGTGTGGTTGTAAGAGTAATACGAGGAATGAACACTTTACTTGAGAGAGTCAATCAAAAGTAAGGTCATGGTAAACTTATATTGTAATAATCTCATGAGATCCTAGAGGGGATAACATAGAAAAACTGTGATAGAAAATCATAAATGAATAATAAGATTATGGGAATGAGAGATACTCATATTTTTTACGAATGAAATGACTCAGTAGTAAATGAGGAGTCCCATGAGCATAAATTCTAGAATGGATGATTAAGGGATTTCTCGGAAAGATCTTGAACCCACTAAGACATTTGCAAGTAAGGGTTGAATCAAAAGCTCTTAACATGATGAGTTGAGAAAGTTAAGAATGAATCATGGTAGAATGAAGCCACTAAAAGCTTACTAGAAATAAAAAGTTGGTCGGAAACACGAGACGTATGAATTAGTTTAGGTCAAAGTGACAAACCAACCACAATAATGAACATGACAACCCATTCTTAATAGTTTGTCAAGTAATAAACATGAGGAATGGCATTCTAGTTTGTTCGAAACGTGATAAGAGTTATACTTCCTTAAAAGTGGTCGACACTTTTAATCAAGTAAGAATAGCTGTAAAAAGTAACCCTCCATATAATGTATGGCAATGACTTAACAAATTTAAGGAGAAATTGCTAATCATAAGAAAACTCAAGAGTTCGTGTACGGTTAGAAATAAACCAGGGAGAACTTTCAAAAACAAAATTGGACATTTACTTCAAAGTAAAAAATTGAGTATTCATGTTATTAATGCTGATACCAAGAGAGCATCTAGATTGTTAGAGAGGAAATGATAAAATGCCCCAGATGCTAACTTAGTGAAATTAGAATTTAATATGTGAGTATAATTAAATGATGTAACTTAGTGAAATAGATAAAGATGAGAATAATGAAATTAGAATATAATATGTGAGTATAAGTCAATGATAACTGAAGATGAAATTAGCGCCAGTTGAAGAGATGGTCGATGCTTATATGACTCATGGGAATATACCAATCAAAAGGCATGGTAAAATATTATGGAAAGTACCCATGTACAAATGGTTTTTGCTCAACGATGTATAATTGGTTGGGTGATGGGAGAAAAGCATCCCAAGTTGAAAATGCAGCATTGTAACATCAGTCGAATTAGACCAACCAGTAATGTTAGTACCATTATCACCAACATAAAGACAATTGGTGAGAAAGTGATGATCCATTATACATGAGAAGAAATCATATGAAGCTATAAAATGACGGTGTAATTAAATGGAGTACCCAAGAAATCTTTGACTAAAAAGGGAATGAGAAACTCAAGGAAAAAAAAGTTTTTCAATTATGCCGTCACATATGAAAATATTTGAAAACAAAAATTCTTATTAGAAAATAACCTTAAGGGTGGATATATGGATATGGAAATATTCATTATTTTGATAAAATATCACTGTTAAGAAATAGATACGTCCCACTCTAAGGGTTATCATCGAATGGAGTCCAAAGGGTCCCGCACCCTAATGGGATGAACTCAATGCTCAATAGGAGATGTAAATAAAAGGATGGGTGGATGAGAGAGGATGAATCCTTAAAGTTTAATAAAGTGTGATTCCTAGGATCCCTTAAAATAAGAAAGGGAAATATGGGACGAATACATGCATAATTACATAAGCAACGTCGGTATCGAACCGAGAAATTTCATGGAAAGAAGGACCACGAGGAAATTCAAGAGAAAAATATACCATTGTGACAAATGGTCCATTGACAAGTGATAACGTCCTAATTATGGATAAGGTGTAGGATGTGAAAGATCGATTGATCTAGACGATCATGAGGCCAAGAACTTAGAACATGCCCTAGATGCAGGCCGGTAATATTGGCTAAGAGTGAATCACTAAGTACACAAAGGGAAGGAAAGATGACCAACATTAATGTCCATCTTATGGGTGCCAGCATGGAATAAAAAGACATCTAAATCTCTGGAATGAGGTGGCAACCATATCAAAGTATGATAAAATCATAACTCGGGAAATGAATACCCGAACATGCCTTGAAAAAGTTATATAAATGTTAAAACAAGATAACAAGGATAGAAATGATTACATGTATTAAAAAGAAACGTCCTCATTTGGAGAAAATAACTGGGGTAAATTATTAAGAACAAGATTGACTCGAAAGAGAAGAAAAAACCCTAGCTAATCCCAAACACTTGTCATATCATCTCATAAAGATTTGAGGATAAAATTCCTAAAAAGTAAGCGAGAGTAGTTATAATACCTGATCATCATGAAGGAAATAAACTGGGAATGAGGATCAGAAAATTTTAAAGAAAACTTAGTATCATTTTAAATCAGGATCATAAAAAGTAGACAAAATGGTTTGGATGTGACCAAAAGAGAAATAAAATTTCACTAAACTTCAAGGAAAACTATTCCATTTAAAAGTGGAAGTAATAACTAGACTGAACTAGTATGAACTGGAGTTGAACCGTACTCAATTGAGAGTAACTAGCTTAAAGAGTTAATTTTTGGGCGACTTAAAAAGGGCAAATTAGTAAATTGAGATTACTTCGAGTCACCGAAATTCGGGCGAAACCAGTCCACTAACCGATTTTCCAGGTAAGAGCCACGTTAATAGAGGCAACCAACCAACATGCATCGCATTCCCCTTCAGTAGCCAAATAAGCAGTCTGATACACTGACCAATTATTGTGCGACACATGAAAGTCATTCATGATTAATTGAAAGGAATCATTGTCAACAAGTCGCATAAACTAGGATGACTAATAAAAGAGTACTATGTGTAAAGTGTATTTAGTCACCAAATAACTTGGATGCATGAAGGAACTAACCAATTAACCAATTAGTGAGTGACACGTGATAGTCAACAATCAACTAAAGGCTAAATGAATTGGATTTCCATGTCAAAGAACTAGCTAATCCTGGAGTGATACATGGTATGTGCATATGTTAGCAGGTCGGAACCTTGTCATATTTAAACTAGCAAATCACAAGGCACCTCTAAAGTTATAACACATGAGCCGAATGCTTAAATTCATAAGAGTAAGTTTTGAAAACTTAAATGAAGCCGAAAGGCTTGAAAACTCTAAAACTTTGTAAAATGTGAGAAAAGCCCACGAGCTTAGATTCTCCAAGTAAAATAATATCTTGTATATGTATTTTTGAGTATATGCTAACTCGATTACATGAAGTTTCTGTGTTAGTCATTCCAACTCACTAAGCTCTAAGCTCACCCCTCAAATATCCCTTTTAGGAAATTAAGGGAAGAAAAAATGTTTGCTGGGTTAGGAGACAACTTCATCGTAAGGTAACTACCTTACAACCAAATATCTTTTTCAGTATGATATTATGTTCTAACATGTTTTCTTAAAATGGTTTTCTTTAAAAGTTATTCTTTTTATAATTTGAAGAAATTACTCTTGATATTTTGAAAATTATTAGGATCCTTAAGTGCTACCGATCCAACCGTGGTGAAGGTGCTCACTATTGTAGTATTAAAATGATATGATAGGTTGCTTACAGTGTTATGCCTCGACCCGATCCACGAGTCAGACTGATGTAACAACCGCCATGTTCTCTCGCCCCCTTGCACAATCATCCATACTCATGATTGGGACTCATTTAAAATATTTTAAGAACTTTCTTAGTGCACATTACTAGTGTTAAATTGTGATAATTATGTGTTCTATGGTGGCTCATCACCAAATCCACCGTTTATATATTCCTACAGGTTATGAGCCTATATAGAGCACCCATCATTGGACGAGAACTATCAACCAAACCAACTATTCGACTGTTATCTATTGATGCACACTCAATATTGTGCTAGGGGTATTCCCTTATCACAATCATCCATATTTATAATGCGAACTAATTGAGCACGTTATATAGAAAATACCCTCGGAACCAACTATCTAAGTATCATCTATTGATGCACACTCAATATTATGGCAGGGGTATTCGCTTAGCAAAATCTTCCATATTTATTATGGGAACTGATTTATGGACGTTGGATAGAAACTATCATCCGAATCAACTCACCTTTATACAAGTGGTCGTGTATGGAGGATGGCTTGATAACTGGCCACCCCCTCTATTAATATCCTTATCAATTTGACCCTTAAGTTCATGAAACATCACACAAGTATTATTTGTTGTAAAATATCCGGTCATTGCCCTTCTTTAAAAAATGCATACTTTTAACTTCTTTCTAGAAGTGGTGTTGAGCTAGTTTATAAAGGTTGGGTTCTTGTCCATTTTTATAAACATTGGGTATTAGCCCCTATTCATAACTATGGCCACAACCCATTTTTTTTTTATAAACAATGAGTCTTTGATTATTCCATAAATAGAGGGTCTTAACCCCTTTCATAAATAGCGGATTTTAGCCCCTTTATAGTGGGTCTTAGCCCCTTTTATACATGAATGCTGGCCTTAGCCCTTTTGTTCGTAACTTGTTTTAAAGGGCCATGTATCACCCATCTTTAAATCCTTAGGTTTACACTCGTCATTTTTCCAAAATCATTGGGTTATAGCCCATATTTCAAATGGACTGGGATATCTCCCATCTTTCGATAAAAGCTTCCGTATAGCTTTTTTGTGGGTTTCTCAAAATCTTTTCCAAAGCATATCAACAATTTTTATAATTTTGTAAGTGTTGATAACAACATTTCAATTAGAGGCAAATATGAAAATTCTACTCACCTTTATAGCCAGGACATGTTCATCGCGATGTTTTCTCCTTTGTCTCGGGATGAGTGATTCCCATATAATTCGTTGTGCGATTCCTCTACAAAAATCAAATCATAAGTTTAGCGTTGGGTTCGAACTTTGTTGGATACTTGTATTCTACCAAATAATTTTGTCCAAAATTATGCTTTTCCTCATTGGACCTGGTTTGCTCAATTCCCATGTATCGACAAACTTGTTTTCACTAACCCCCTCCTATGATTTCATCCCACATATCATAGGTTAAACCCACATTTTGTCACATTTACCAAAATGCCCAAAAGTTTCTAAGTTTCCCACTTAGATAACTCAATTTTTCTAAGGTTGTATTTTGGTTCTTAAGTTGGGCAAAATTACTATTTTGCCACTACTTATAAAAACTTTCACATTTTGGACCATATATTTCCCAAGTCCCTCATTTGGGTCCCCAAATTTTCTTTACATTCATTTGGGTCTCTAAGATCCCAAGAATTACTTAGGGCCCCCAAGTTCATTTATTTACACTTTGGTCCCTAAAATGAGCAAAATTACCATTTTGCGTCTTACTTGCAAAAAGTCTCATTTTTACATATTTACTTTGGCAAAATTACATTTTTCCATCAATAGTTCAAAATGAATCATATGATTGCCATTTGGGTAGAAATGACAATTTTCCCCTATTTGAGCAAACTTACCATTTCACCCCTTTTTTACCAAAAATTTCAGTTTTTGTTCTCGAACTCTCAAAAATGACTTTACACATCTCTATTTATCTCAAAATCACTTCTAAGTCACTTAGGATACTCTTTAGGGTATTTTCCCATAAATTTCTCATATTTTTAAATTGGCCCCCAAATTTCCATAATATCACTTTAGTCCCTAAACTTTGAAAC
The DNA here is from genome assembly GCA_030064425.1 of Trapa bicornis. Taxonomy (NCBI): domain Eukaryota; kingdom Viridiplantae; phylum Streptophyta; class Magnoliopsida; order Myrtales; family Lythraceae; genus Trapa; species Trapa bicornis. The sequence continues at coordinate 5,810,096 of CM057761.1, read as the reverse complement.
TTAATCAAACAAATTTCTAAATTCACAAATCATTCCCAAATTCTATCATTATACTTCTAATGGCTCGTGGAAGGAGTGGCGAGTCTTACTAAGGCCAAACACAACCAAATCTGGACATTTTCCAAAACTGACCGAAATAGTTCTACTTAGGGAGTTGTTAGAAATTTCCACCGGAGGTGGCCAAAGCTTAGACATTTTGTAGCCAAGGTCTATATGGAACTTTATGTGGTGGTGGACAAACAAATGGTCACCAGAGTTGGGAGAATTCTATCGTCAACTGGCCGTGATTGGGTGATATCCGATATACTCAACAGTGGAAATTGGCTCGTGGCGGCCGATTTTGCCCTTGTCGAAGGTCGGTCCTTGCCATGGAGAGGTAAATGGGAGGAGATGGTAACTTTTACACCGGTGGCCAAATTTGTCCTCACAAGGCTATTAGTGGCAGACAAATTTTCTGTCCTAGATCTAGGTTGGCCAAAACAACCCTCATACGATATTATTCGGCCACTAACATGTCTGGACCAACCATAGAACTCAAGAGTTGTCCCTTGGCAACATTTTAACATCAAGATCACTCCATTTGGTAGTCAGGTGAGGGAGAATTTTGAATAGGAACAATCGGGTTTCAGGAACGAATCTAATAACGGTTTTTCAGAATTTCGGTGTAAAATTCGATTTGATTGTGAAGAGATATGGCAATTAATTTCATGTGTATGCCGCTAGGGATGTTGTCAAGTCAATCATATGCTTTGTGGCATGCAATTTGGCCAAAACATCAAGTCGATTTGATCGAAATCCACGAGCATGACACCATAGGATTCTGTAGGAAATGAGGGGAAATGTGGCATTTGTATTTTGGGCGGAGGAGTAGAGTCGGATTTGACAATCTCACTCGGAACCCCTTTTATTTTCCACTTTCCCTTTATTTTTAAATTCTAAATTTCCACAATTACATTTTGTCCTCTTCAGGTCCCCTCGATAATTTAACTTGACATCTCGATTATTTCCCTAATCCCTATTTCTTACATGGGAAATCAATCTCTAACTCGATTGGATCTCCATTACTGACTTGGGTTTTCATTACCATTTCAAGTTTTCATCCTCAGTTTCAAATTCTATTCCTAGTTTGAACTCAGTTTCCAGTCTAAGTGGCTTAAATATGGGTTTCAGATATACCAATACTACAACTACTCCACTCCTTTTTAGGAGTTTTATCCTACAAGCTTTTATTTGCTAAGGGGGAAGATTTCTTCCCATGAGTGACTCGAGGCATTTCACTTTTTCTTAGTTTCACCTGATGGTGATTCTATTATGAATTATTCCCCTTCTCTCTTTTGTCCCATTTTCTTATCTAGTTAGCCCCAACATTATCTTAGGCTTGGTAATACATCTCCCAATATGTCCCTTGGGAATATGCTGCCATTCCTTGTAAACCTATTTCTGGAGTCATTACCAGAGGGTTCTTGGAAATCTCCTTAGATTGTCAAATCATTCTTTTTTACTAGTGTCCATTGGATACGAGCCCCTTCAGTCATACTAGTGCTAAGATGTGCTCTCCTCTAGCACATTCATTATCTTTTCAATTAGCTTTGTGTATTACATATAATAGGGAACAAAGATCTTTCCCCATAATTCATCTTTTATCCAATTAGTTTCCCTTTGTCCATCGTCACCACGATTTCAAATTATTCACGGTGCTCCTTTAGAGCCTAATTCTTGATATGAATTCCTTACAACTTACCATATGTATCAAGATCTAAGAAATTTGGACATGTCTTCCTTTGACATCCTTGTTTTCTCATGTTCTAGTAATCCTTGTTACTTTATGGACTCTATTACACTTATTATATTTCATCCATGTTACATCCTGGTTATGTTTTATGCTTCCCATAATCTATGGGTGATTTTCAAGCCCTAAGCTTAACATGCCATGAGGTCTCCTTCAGGCATAGTCTTGTTGATATCTTTATATTGATTTTCCCATACCAAGGAAAATTACCATTATTTCTCGGTAATCATCTTTGGGTGGAACCTTTCAATCCACCTTCCACTTACTAGTGTCCAGTCTTTCATAAAAATAATTGAACACGTGAGGTGTACTTTTAGTACCTCATTTCTTAGCAGGTCCCGTACAACCTTGTGTAGGGATCATACTCATTTCTTGTGCCTTAATTCTTGGTTCATTAACTCATCCATGCTATAGGTTTTATACTTTTATCTCTACATTGATGGAACTTGCCTTTCCCTATTCCCAATGATTCAAATATCACTACCCTATTCTTGTCCACAAAACTCTAGGCGTGATTTCCTTAACAACATTCACTTTCTTGGATGTTACCTTACACCCTCTTTTTTTGTTTCCCGTCAGGACTTTGACCCATCTTAGTAATCATAGTCCTAGCATGTTACTTTAGGACTTACTAAAGTTTGGCACTTCGCATAAGTACCATGACTTGTGAAAGCCGAAAATGAGAATCATAAAATTTCTTGAGAAAAATGTTATTCAAAGTGAACCAGAATTTGTCAAGAGAAACCAAACAAAGAAATTAAATGATCCCATGTGATCAATGAAGATCCAAAAACAATGGAAATGGTTTATGAAGTAAAATGGTTATGAGAACCAGACGGTTTAGAGTGAACCAAATATGAACTAGGATAAATTGAGAATAACCAATTCAAAGATTTATTTTTCTATGTGACTTAAAAATATCAAATTGGCAAATTGAAGTCACCAATATGTAGAAAATTAAATTAGATGAATTTAGAAAATTTTAATTTTGAGAAAACTGGCTGAATAGGGCTTGAACTGATGGATTTTCTATTTTGGGTCATCGAACCAGGTAAGACCGAACCAGTCGACGTCTCCTCAACTGAGCTGACCAATGAGAGACTCACATGTGACAATGGTGCCAGGACAATGACTGACTTGGATGTTAGAGAATGATCGACCAATTAGAAGTCGACACATGGCAAAGCTATGTCAGATAACCATAACCAATAAGAGGCTGACATGTGGAAGTGGCACTGTGGAACCAGTCCCCTCGGACCAAGGAAACCGGGAGAGGACTGACACTACTATCGAAAACCAGGCCAATTTAATAAATGGAAAATAGTAAAGAAGGCTGACATGTGGAAGTGGCACTGTGGAACCAGTCCCCTCGGACTAAGGAAATCGGGAGAGGACCAACACTACTATCGAAAACCAGGCCAATTTAATAAATGGAAAATAGTAAAGAAGGGGTAATGTGAGGAATTAGTAGATCTCAAGTGACCAAAAATTCATAGAAATTGTGAGAAAGAACTAGGAAGTGGAATTGGGGAGAAAACTGAACCAGTTTGGGGTGAACCAGACTTGAACTGAGATGAACCATAATGAACCGATTCAACAATTCATTTTTATAGGTGGCTTAAAAATGTCAAATTGGGAAATTGAGACCACCATTAGATAGAAAATGAATTTAGATGAAATTAAAAAATTTTAAATTTAAGAAAACTGGTTGAATTGGGTCCGAACTGGCTGATTTTTGAATTCGGGACAACAAACCCGGTTGGACCGGACGGACCAATGAACTAGACTAGATAACAGTCAACGGTTCCCAGCCGACATCCATGCAAACATGAGCAGCCAATGGGAGGCTTCCATGTGTTTGGTCAATTGTTAGGCGACCCGTCAGCATGCCATGCAAACATGAGCATGCAATGAGAGGCTGCTACGTGTCCGGTCAATGGGTCAACGGCTAAAGCGGTAGTTGTCATGCCCTAACCCGATTTGGTCGGATCCCCATAATCAACCGATCACTCTTCCTAGTTTACTAAGAGTTTTCCCATCTTTTAAACCAGGGAGGAGTAAGGCCTCTTTTAACCTGCACCTTTCCTAGAATAACTTAAATCAAAACTGCGTAAAATTTTAAATTTATCATACCTGTCTCATATACATATTAATTGGTGATCCTTGAGGGTGAGCTTTCCGGGATTTCCTAAAAAGGGTTATGAGGAAGGAGGGTGAGTACAACGACTCAGTGAATGGGTTTTCAAAATTTGACTTTTAGGAAAAAGATTTGTTTAGAGTGTGCCAGACTCCTTATTTTCTTTCAAAAATCCTTTCATTTCCAATTTCTGTTTTAATACCATTTCTTATTAATCACAGTGTGTCACCACCCAACACACATCCTTCATCATGAAGGTCAATCACACAATCGTAGGCTAGCTTGTCCACTGAACCCAATTGTGGCTTCGGAGCGACTTTACTGGCCACCTAAATAGAAGCACGTCCACTTCTACCCTGAGAATTAGTAGATGTACGCTACATTTGACCCTCAATCCCATAATGATTCTCCATGTCCGTATGAGGACAGAGACCTCATCCTAACCCACCCTGGTCTCATGCACTTAAAGCTACGTCGAGCTTCGCAAGGTCACTTGGTCCGAAAAACTACCCTTATTCCCATCAGATCGTCCAGGGCCCTAGGACACATCACTACCCCTCTTGGGAATCTTGAAGGTCCCGTAAATACAGTGCATGCACAATCAATATTTTCACATTATTCCGTATAATCTGTGGTGCCACTAGTTCAATGGCCCTGACCCTCAACTCAACCTGCAGCTGTTTATCTTGACTGGTCCATCGACCTGTCACGTCGCACTGCCACTAGGTGATTGAATATGTTGGTCCTATCTTGGTACCATGGCCAAAAAATTTATTTATTTAAATTTTTATGGATATATCTTATATTTGTTTATGAGATTCTGCTCGTGCCAACTGGCATATGGCCCACTATTTGAGATTTTCAAAACTGGACATTTTAGCCCCAAAGTTCCAAAACCGAGGCCTTCGACCTAACAGAGCTAATCGAGCTCCTATCAAGAAGGTCTCCCAAATCATTTAAGTAGTGGCACACAGTGAAGGGAGAGCACTTCTGACAAAAATATATTTTTTTACTGTCTATCATACCAATCGATTATGAGGACATCTCCGCTCATAACCGATGAATGGGTTTTCCACTTCCTCCGATAAAGCTTTATCACACCAACCGGGTATGATCTACTTACAACTAGTAAGTAGTTTTTCCATATTTTTTTCACATCACTCTAAGTTGTAATTTTTAAAATATCAGTAAGTAGTGGGTTTTCATTTTGAGGTGCTTATCATCCCAACCGGGTATGATATAAAAATCCCACTCACCCAATCGTGTAGTGAAATTCCACTTAGTCAGTTTCTGTCCTTAGCAAGCTTAACTTCACCTGGCGTTCCCGATATCTCATTTTCCCACATGAAGTGAACCTAGTTGTTCATTATTCTTTGGCCTAATAGGCCTCATTCGTTCCAAATGATTGAGAAAAAACTAACTTTTCCTTTATTTGTATTTAGATCCCTAAATATTTTTCTTTTACTTTAAGTCCATAATGCCGATTTTTCCTCAAATTGAGTCCCAAAACTTTTAAAATTCCTATTGGGATCTCAATTTACTAAATTTCATAAAAAGGGGTTCAAGATTCCCAAATTCCCAATTTGGCCCCAAAAATTTTCCAAAATAACCATTTTGCCCTTCCTTTACAAAAATGGTAAGTTTTACCCCAAAAATTCTAAAATTGCTCAATTGGCACTCTAACATTCTTTTCATGACCAATTGACCCTCAATTTTATAAAATTGTATTTTGGTCCTTTGAATTTTTGAAAATCCCTAATTTCCCCCAATTTTCCCCAATTTCAACTCCTTAACACAACTGAATTTGATTTCATCAAATTGATCGATCAAACACTTCTAATTATTGAAATTGAAGTTAAAATTGAGATCATACATCTTATATGATTCAATAGCACTTTGAATCATAAGTTTTAACACCGGAACGAGTTCAAACGGAGCTTTGCCGGAAAACAGATTGTAAAAAGAGAAAGCTTCAATTGCTCATCGGAGAGGGCACGGTGGTCTAAGCTTTCTATCTGGGCCGATAGCTTGTGTCCTGAGGTTCCTCCTAGGATCAAGAACTGCATCAATTGATACCGAATTGAATGAGAATTTTATCATCAAATTTCTACCCGTTCTCTCTCTAGCACCGAGTAGAAATTGTAGAGGGGAATCTAATTGGCTGATCTTTTTGTCTTAATTCGGCCGTGGAAGGGGCGAAGAAGTGTTGAGAGAACTTGGTTTGGCTTGAGGAGGATTCAAACTGGCCAATTTCAGCTCAGCCACATGGCAGCTTCTGTCCGCCAGAGCTGCTTCATTGTTCGATCATGCCAACATTACTCCGGTGACTCTTGGAGCAAATGGAGATTACAGGCATGTAGCTGACTTCTCCCCGGTTCTAAGAAACCCAACCTCGCCTTCTTTGGCTTAGAAATGACCCTATTTTGGAGCTCTAGTTTAAGCTTCATCGGAAAATTAAGCAGCTGAGAGAGAATGGAGTTTTCAGGTGTGGAGAGGATAAATGAGGAGAGACTCTTTATATAGAAAGCTTGGGGACATATTGGTCGTCCAATTGGCACCTTAATAGTGGTCATTCATTGCCTAAAACCCCCTAGCTGAACACTTTTCAGCTTCACTGGCGCTGTGTAATTGTTCAGCGTGTGAATAGTGCTGTCATCTGAAGGAAGAAGATGACATTATTCCGAACCGGACCGGACCGGTCCGGACTAGGTTCAAAGCTTAAACCGGCTGGGTCACCTTCAATTTGACTAGATTTTTTAAATCTAAAATTTCTAATTTTATCTAAATTTATTTTCTATCCAATGGTGGCCTTAAATCTCAAATTTTAATTTTTTAAGCCACCTAGAAAAATGAATTTAGAATCTAGTTCAATAGTGGTTCAAACCGGTCTAAACCGGTTCAATTCGGTTTATCTGAACCGATTTGGTTTTCATCTCCAATTCATCCTCAAGTCCATTTCCATGACTTTTGGGACTCTTTGGGTCACTCAGGATTCATAAATTTCCTGGTTTACCCTTTCTCTATCGGTTTTGGTTAATGAACCGACTTGGTTCATAAACCAGTTCAATCCAGTTGGATCCGGTTCATCTAAATTGGTCTGGTTTTTCTCTTCCAATTTTTTTTGAAGATTCTTTTCTAAGGTTTTATGAACCCTTTGGATTACCCGGGAGTTGCAAATTTCCAAATTGCCCGTTCCCAAATGATCGGGTTTGTGAACCAGTTCGATTTTCTTACTCGATTTGCTTGGTTCTTTTTCTCGTTTTCCTTAACTCAAACGGGCAGGGTTTACAACTCTCCCCTCCTTTTAGGAGTTTTGTCCCCAAAACTTAATTAGCAACCTTGCATGAGGAACCAATTCCTTTGATGTCCATTTGGTATGTGCTTAACATGCAAACTTTTATCTTGTTCTTTCAATTAACCCTTTTTACATCATTCTCTGAAGGAATTTCTTTTCCTTTATTTTATTTGCTCCCTCCATGGTGTTTATCATACCTAGACATATGTTACTTAAGGGTATATCCTTAGATTCACATCTTTTTTTTCTTAGAGCAACATTTTTCCCTTTGAGGTCACATACTCTGGATTGAGAATTCCAAGATAACTAACCATTCCCGTGTCTAGTTAACCTCTTGGTCGTTGAAACCCTTAGCTTGATGTCCTTTAGAGAATTACATACATGTTTTCACGGGTTTCCTTGTTATCATCTTTTCGTCCTATTTCAACTCTTCCTTCGTCCGTTGTTCATTTCAATTTCAGTCCAAATTTTATGTTTGACCTTATCATGCTTACTAACTGACTCTTCCTTATTTTAAGTCATGTTTTCCTCGGGACTGTTGGGTTTATATGCCCTCTTACAGCATAACATTTTCTAAATCTATAGTAAATTTTTCGACGAAGCTCTGATGAGGCTTAAAACTCAACCAAAATAAAAAATTCGAAGTGTTGGAAGATCGAGGGGAGCTAGAGGAGACAAATTGAGGCAAGAATAGAAGAAATTAGGGAATTACATGTCGTCAATTGGATGGGGTAAGATCTGAACGTTCATATGCTCAAATTGGGGAAGAAGATTAAGTTTGATTTGGGTATTTTGGGGACATTTGTGCAATTTTCAAAAATTGGAGGACTGAATGGCAAATTGACAAAATTGAAAGGATTTTCATGAAATTCACTCCCAATTGAGAGCGAATTGGGCAATTCGGATAAATAGAGGACCAATTTGGAAATTTTGAAAAGTTGGCGACCTAATTACAATTTTTGGAAAACTAAGGACTAAAGAGCAATTTTGGTAAATTAAGGTCCAATTGGTGAAATTAAAAGAGTTAAGGACCCAAAAAGGACGATTGGAAACCCCAGGGGATTAATACAAATTATGGAGAAATCAAGGACCTAAGTGCAATTAAGGTAAAGTATGGGGCCCTAGGTGTAATTATGAGAAAATATGTGATCTCTTAGTCAATACTTCCTAATACGGACACTCGTGCCCTACAGGAGTGGGGTACTAGAGCATTAGTCCCCAGAAGCATACCGAACAGCTATACTCCATCGACACGACCCTGCCAAGACCAACGGGTGAGTGGGAATCACTATAACGTCTATTCGGATTGGAAGGACGATTCTTTTAAAAATGATTTTTTCGGAATTAGCCTCCCTTGACTAGGTGACTCTGCTAGTTCCAGGGAGTTGATGGATGTTAGCCTCCCTTGACTAAATGTTTGGGAGCTAATTTCGGGGCTTAGGCCCGGTATGCGAGTGGGCCCAAGGCTGATGGATGTGGGCATGGACCCATCTAGAACTAGTACATGATGAATGATGATAAAATATCCAAATAATGGGAAATTGTGTGTGATACCCATCAAGCCAAGTCTGAGTTGTTGAGTTTGTTAGGCCAAACCACTACTCTGTTGAGGATAGGTCGTCGAACCTGTTGGGCCAGTACGCATGGGCTGAAGCCAAGTCGATAGACCATTGCACTAGAGGGCCAAAGATAAATGATATAATTAAAAGACTGTTGATTGTGTATGCATTATGAGATTATGGCCATTAAGACACCTAGCATGAGGTAGTGATGGAGCCCAATGACTGCTTGACGACCCAGGGTGCATAAGGGCAATATGTCGTCCAGTAGGTCAAGAAGCTCAAGGAGCTTCTTGCACATTGAGACTGAGGAAGTAAGGGAAAGGAGGCATCGTCCCACAAAGTGGACATGGTGAAGCGATCAAGGTTTGAGGGTTGGACCACTGATGTCAACTCAAACTCCGGGTAGAGACAATGCACCTCTATCAGGGTGGACGGTAAAGGTGCTTCGTCCCATAAGTGGAATGGTCGGGAATAGTTCTACAAACGTGTGATCCCTCCTATGATAGTTGGGCAATTGTTGCATGGTTAATATGTGAAAAATGACAATTGGATAACTTAAGGGGCAGAGAAATGAATTAAAGTAAACATTATAGTAGTTTCCCTCACTGAGTAGTATGTACTCATTCCCCTTCTCTCACCCTTTCCGGTCTAGCACCCAGACGTAAAGTTTCTGGATGAGCTTGGACCCTCAAGGTACGTTTCCTACCCCAAATTATAGTAAAGGGTTTGAACGTCGACACGCCTTTACCTTCCCTATATCATTAGGGTAGGAATACCTGGATGATGTAGGAAAGGGTGGCGAGTTGATCACAAACCTCGATCAAACTGGATCCGGGTGTGAAAGGCATAGTACGTCAAATGGGAAAACTAACGAATTTAAATAAGCTAATTAGAGGACGCCACGTGTCATGGTCAACTAACAGTTAGATTTGTTTAGCGGCCACGTCGAAGAGAGCGACCAATGGGAGGTCACCACGTGGCTGATCAATGAGTCAAAGGATGACTCAAACGATGAGTAAGGCACTGCGTCAACAAAGCCAGCAAATCACAGAGCGCCATGTGGCATCTCGCTTGTGCGAAGCTCGCATGCACGTGAACAATGTCGTCTTCTTCCTTTAGACAACTGAACAGTGAGGGAGGCCAAAAGTCACCTTAACTCCGATGGCCAATAAATCTCTCTGACAAGGGTGTAAATCGGAGAGGTAATGGTCGACCGTTGGGTGGATGGATAGGAACGGAAGTCCCCAACCTCCCTATATAAAGAACTCCCCTCCATTCATCCTCTCCATCACTCGAAAGCTCGAAGTAGACAAACGACTCCAATTTTTGACCATCCCTAAACTAGATCTTCGAGATCAACCCTTTTCTCTACCTCCGAATGCAAATTTGGGTTCCCTAGAACCGGGAAGAAATCCTCTATCTTGTTGCAGACTCCCTTCAACTCGAGGATCATCGAAGAAGCACCGATGAGCCAGCATAGTACAGTTGCTCCGGATGTTGAGAGGTAGCAAAAACTTTTGAGCTAAGTTTTGGCCACCTCAAACCTCCTAAGGCTAGTTTGACCCTCCCACGATTCTCCACGATGGAGCCTAGTCCTCCTTGAGCCTTTGAGTAAGCAATTGCCGCCGCCCTTTGCTAGAATAGTAAATTTACAAAGAGAAAAATACCTAAATTTTGTTGATCAAATTCTCCTTTTTCAGGGCACTAATTGATGATTTAAATGAAATTGGGGGTTTAATTGCAATTTAAATGATTTTTTGGGAATTTAATTGCAATTAAAAGTAATTAAATTACTTTATTTGTTGTTTTAAATAATTTTATATTAAATAAAATTATTTGAGGATAAAATTACAAATAAAGTAAATTGAGGAAATTATTGCAAGTATTTTGTAGTTTATTTGTCATGAAAATATACTTAGGGACTTATGTATAATTAAAGAAAACATAGGGACCTAAGTGTAAATGTTAGATAGTTGATGGATATGTTATCTGTGATTATGTATGTGCAAAAGAAAGGTTCTGACCTACAATCGAGAACCCAACCCGAGTTATTGGAATCTTATGTAGGGCAAACATGACACAAATCTCGGGTGAGTGGGATTACTAATATCGAGTTTGATTGGACCGATGATGCATACTTGAAATAATGCTTTATTTTGAACTAAATTTTTTAGAAGTATAATCTCCTAACTATGTGAAACTGTTTAAACCTTTTGGGATTATATTTATAAAGACAACATGAAGTATGTTAATAGGACAACCCTTGTATAGTGTATGGATACACTTCAAGGGATATGGTCTAGTCCGATCGTCGATGCAGGAAATAGGCGAGGCCCATGGTCGACAATGGTGAGCTAGATCTAGTTTTGTGCAAGTGGGCCCAATGCCAATGGAAAACGAGTCCACTCCAAGAGCCATTAAAATTATCACAGTTTGATAATGCTCCTTGAAGTTGCTAAGCCAAAGCCATGTTGCAGCATGTTGTGCTAGCAACACAAAGATAAATGTCTTAAATAAAAAACTATTATATGTGATTGCAATCGTTCATAACCAAAGAGACACTCGATATGGGGTAGTGTTAGTTCTAAGGGTTGTTGGATAGCATGGTTGGCACAATGGTAGTTATGCTGTTCTAGTATGTCATGAAACTCAGAGAGCTTCATGTGCATCGAGATCAATTAAGAAGTGAGACAAATCACATCTTTATGCTGTTCACAAGCCACATTCAAGCATATCACATTTCCTCGAATAAGGTTTTTATTCCAACCATCTTTATGCAAGCATAAGCATGACTCATTATATATGATGTAAGCTCAATTCACAACAGAAGTTTGGTCCCTCACTTGACCAACTCCCCTCAGCAAACAAAAATGCATCTCAATGCACCTCAAGAGTATGGTCCATCAACCGAGCAACTCTCCTTCAACATATATGACATGCACAAAACCCCAATTTCATAGCTCTAACATGCGACCATGAATCATTTATCCAGGTCTTTAATAGCCTTATCGTGTTTCTTATACGAATTTCAAAATAAAGTTTATCATTTATTTCAAAGTAAAGCTCAAAAAACTATAAAATGCTTCGGTCGGTCCAATCAAACTCGCGATCATTACTCCCACTCATAGTGTGTACCAGAACTTGTTTATTTCAGCAGGTTTTCCGTGTATCCTGCCTCGAGGTCCTGACTTGAGTGATATCTTAGTATTTCTACAAATTTTAGAGTATGGTATAGAGATCAGTACAAGTACCCCAAATTTCTTCACAATTGTCACATTGTAACCTCTCTAAGGAGTCACGGCTTTCTGCCCTCAGGCTTGGTTTATTTGATTCACTTGTTGAAAATCATTATTTAACTAACCTTCCTCTAAGGTTAGTTACCATTTTCCTAATGTTGTAACCCTTCAAGATTATGCTTGTCTATGTGCTTAGAATTTCCTAAGATCTATCAGTTAGGTGGTTTGCTTTCCCAAAATTATATTTTGGTCCCTAACTTCGGCAAAATTACCATTTTACCCTTTATGCCTTATGTCTTTCCTTTTTGGATCCTATACTTTTTCAAGTCTTTCATTTGGGTTCCCAAGTTTCCTTGAATCCCATTCTTATCCCCAAATTGGCTAAGAATATTTTTTTATGTTTGATCTCTCACTATTTGCAAAATGATCCTTAAGTTAGGCAAAATTACCATTTTGCCCCTACTCTTTAAACTTATATTTTCAGGACCTTTGATTCTACAATTCTTCCATTTAGGTTCCTAAACTTCATTTATTCTCATTTAGGTCCTTGAGATGAGACACCACGGAGGATACATGCAAGCCAATGACAACCAACCGAGAAAACTAGAGGGAGATAAAGAAATGTAGGAGGGCCTAACTATATAGAAGGTTAGGGCCTTTATTCTTCACAATCACATGTAGAAGAAAAATGTGATATATATAGAGAAGAAATGCCTCAAATATATATAGTTACTAGTGCAGAAGCAGGGCTGGCTGAAGCCCCTGCATTTGCCATCTTGGAAGCCCTCAGTTAAGCAAACGGAAGCACAGTAGTGGTCGCTGAAGCATAAGCCATTGAACCGGTTGCTCTGCCACTTACAAATTTGCCCCTCCAGTGTCATCCCCACCATCCCTGATTCATAATCCAATAATTATGACCCATGTTATATACTTAAGGGAGCCATCAGCATATATTTTACTCTTTAGGTGTATTATGCCTATTCCATTTTTGTTCAAGTTGGGCAAGTTAAACATCCCTATCCCTATCTATTAGACTTTTAAGGAGCACTATGGTAGCCATCTACCGTCTTAGGTTTTTATTTAAAATGTTTCACATCATTTGCTAAAAATATAAAATGATTGCGTCATCATTTTTACGTGAAAAATGTTATGGTTTCATATCACCTAAACTTCTATACAAATTCTAAGATGCCATATGAAGAAGTGTTCCTTAACTAGGCATTATTTTCCTCTTGTAGAGTGAACATGTATTGATGGGGGAAGTGAAAACAAATTCTATCAAGATTGTGCTATTCGGTGGTTTATTCATTGATAAATCATTTAGGGAAGTGGAAATTAGTGTACTAAAGACGGGGAAAAATGAATAAGAGAACAAACTGATAGCCACCACTAGCCACAACAACAGGAAAACCGCTGGGAACAATGGCTTAGAGAGACCCATTGCCATATCCATATCAATTCTAGTTTTGCCCTGTTGCATTCTGCATCCCACGGGAGCCTTTTTATAGTAACCACTGTCGGCAGCTTCTTTGTCCATGAGAATAAGGAATAAAAACTTATTAAAGGGCATAGACAATACCAAGGCAGAACCTATCTCCATACCCTAAAAAAAATACTGACAGTATTTTTTTGCTCAATAGCAGCCAAGCCATGGTATTAGTTTTTTTTTTTTTCACTTTTACCTTTTTTATGGCATGATTTGACCTCACCGAATTTGTTGACCACTTTGCTCCGTTGAAAATTTAGTAAGGCCTAATCCCTTTCCTTTCTCACATTATGGGCAAATTATGTTAAAAGAAAAACTTATTATTCTTTTTTGTTTAATTTTTAAACAAACATTTTTAGTTAATCCAGTTTATACTAGTGACTTATACACATATTATCAACTTTTTACCATCCAAACACTACATAATGCATCATTATCATATTTATTAAGATCATGTGAACAGTACAAAATTACTCGGTTAAAATTTAAAAAAATTAACCCAATTATATTGAAAAATACCTTTATTAAAATATGTAGTAAAATACATTTTCCATATACGATTGTATTAGGTAGTAGGATTAGACGTATTGTTATTAGATTTAGATAAAATATAGAGTAGTATAATAATTTGTAATAATTAATGAAGGTAATCGAAAAGCAATATAAAAAAATACACTTTACAGCTAGTTGGAGAATGTATATCTTCCAAATACCATTTAATTTTCTTAATAAATAAAATTCCATTTCATTGTTGGTTTTTGAAAACCATTTTATGCAAGCTAGTGCACTCATGAAGACGAACTCTGTTTGGGAATTAGGAAAGGGAACTAAATTCTATAATTGACTTCAAATTGAGATTTTCATTTATATATACATTATTGATGAAGGGTAGTGTTTGAATATTCTCTATTCTAAAGCTTATATTCAATTCAAATAATGTTATAAAACATGGAGAATATGAATACTCTAGCCTAATATTGCAAATAGTCATATCATGTGATAATATTTTACATGATAGAGTACCCTTTTACTTAACCACTTTATGTCATATTAAGTATGGACATCTCAAGTGCATATCTTATTGAATAACATGATTCATGAAGCATATCATACGGAAAACAAGCATTGAACTCATATAGGGAGGTAGGTCATGTGAAGTTCAAATCTCACTAAAAAATAGTTGGAATATTAATCAACACATTTTCTATCATTGAAAATATTGGTTAAAAGTTCATAAAATAATATTTATTTTTTCAATATTTTCATTTCAACATATGATTATGATGATATTTATTTTCACAATATGTCTTGAAAATATATCTTACATTCATACTTCCAATATTTACTAAAATGAAATTATTTTATTTTGTTTCTAATAATATTAATTTTGAAAATATATTATTTTATTATGAAATACTAAAATTTTATTAATTTAAAACCAATTCTACAAAATATTCTCTCATATCCAACTCATATGTACTTGAAGTGATCATATCTAAATATATCACTTGTCTAATTGATTATTTACAATAATAAAATAATTATTTGAGTTATATTTATTATTCAAAATCTGAGTCTACATATTAATTATTTTTCCTACTACTTGAGCAAAAAAAAGTTTTCATACTAATTAAGCTTATAATTAGACTTAAATTATACTTAAATTAAAGATATCCTCCGTCTAGGGTCTAATCTATCATTATCCTATTCCTCGCTTTCTTTTGAGTTCATCCTCCACATCTACCTCTAAAATTATATATTTTTTTCTAGTTGAGTTGTAATGCCAACTTAATCCCTTATATCATCACTAAGCATACACTTCTAGTGGGTGGTTGTATGTAATTTTATTTGTTCTACTAGTGACTCTTATTATGTGATTTTGTATGAATATATATATTAATTTTTTACCTATTATCTAACACCGTAATTTTGTGAACGAAAATTTTTAAAATTTTATTTTTGGCTTAAAACCCAATGGAGCTTATTTAAAAATTCAATGTAAATTAGAATTGATTTAATTTACTAGATGATATCTAATTAGTCAGATATATGGTTCAAATAAACAGAGTTAAATTCAATAAATTAAGTAAAAAATAAATATTTATTTAATATATATTATATAAATATACAAACATAGATATTTTTTCGAGGAGAATTTGAGAATGTAATGGTATATATATAAATATACATGTAGCTATTTGAACAGTAAATACCTATTATTTGAATTTGTAATTTAATATAAAAGAAATAATAAGTAGGGATTTAAGTCCATACATTAAATCTAAAAGAAATGATTTATGTCATATTCATGATACAATTAAAGCATAACAAGAAAATTTGGGCTAAAATGGTGTCCATGTACTAAGGAAAGTATACATATAGCTACAAGGGACTAACTTAAAGTATAACCAAAATAGATAGGGTAAGAAAAGTAAGTCTCTGAACATGGCTATAAGGAAAGTGTCTAAATAAATTAGCCTATATAAACCCAATCAGTCCAAGAAAGAAGTAAATATAATATTGGAAGGCCAAGGAGGAGACGCTTAAATCCAACTAATCCTGTAAATCATTATAGGAAAGGAGGCCTAACCATCATATTTTGTCCAACCATCATCTACAACATTTTCTTTTGGAACATTGGAAAAAAACATTAAGATAAATAGTTTCTTATATATAGTTGTATTATCCGTATACAATCTAAGGAAAATCACACATATAACTTGGATAGGAAACTAAACTAAAGCAATAAGAAAAAAAATTAAATAAAGCTATAAGAAAGGCCTTCCACATGGGACTAACACACATGAAAAGTAAGAAGCCTTGAGATTCAGACAAGGAGTAATGTTGTAAGATTGGACAACCTCATTTAGGGGAGCCTAATCTTCTTGTTCCAACTAATCCTATAAATCATTATAAAAAAATCCAAGAAAATAAATAATGAAGAGCTTGGAGATTTAAAAAGGAGTACAATGCTCATATAATGGAAATCAATGGTTTATTCTACAAACATAAATTTGAATAAATAAACCTTACCAAAAAAGAAGGCATAAGATAGGTGACAATTTTTCTTAATGCTATTGCTGCAAAGATGCTAAATAAATTGGCTTCCTACTCAAATGTTTATCAACAAAATCATAGCCAACATACATATATAGAAAGAAATTTACCTTAGATGAAATTGAACCCAACAGCTAAGGTGATGTTAAAGGAATCTGACTATAAAAGAGAAGTGTGAGATGGAGAGTGGACTGATATGTGAATAGGGCACAGGCTGGTTATCAGTTAATCTACAATTAACAACCAATGATGACAATGAACATCTACTATCTCTTTCCATTTTCCATTTTGGAATAACCAAGCAAATCATTAAATATGCCACCTATGACAACTAGGTTTATCCTCAACACATTCTCTATGAGAGCATTTATTTCAGATCAATTATGTAAACTCTACTCCTTTAGTATAATAAAACTAGGGAAAGATCTGGTCAACCCGTGTGAGAAAATCAAACCAGTTCACGAACCTCAACTGATAGAGAAAGGGTAAATCGGGAAATTTATGGATCCCGAGTGACCTAAAGAGTCACAAAAGTCATGAGAAAGGACTTTATGATGAATTGGAGGTGAAAATAAAACCAATTCAAGTGAACTAGACCTGAACCGGATTGAACTAATTTGAACCACTATTGAACCAGTTTCTAAATTCATTTTTCTAGGTAGCTTAGAAAATTCAAATTGATAGATAATGAATTTAGATAAATTTACAAATTTTTAATTTTAAAAAACTCAGTCAAATCAAGCATGAATTGGTCAATTTAAGCATTTAACCTGATTCGAACTGGTCCAGTTCGGAACAGTGTCATCTTCTTCCTTTAGATAACAGCACTGTTCACTCGCTGGAAATTCGAGCAGTGCCGACAAAGATGAAAAGTCTCCAGCCATGGAGTTTTAGGCAATGAATGACCACTATTAAGGTGTCAATTAGACGTCCAAGAAGTCTCTGAGCTTCCTATATGAAGAACCCCTCCTCATTCATCATCCTCACACCTGAAAACTCCACTCTCTTCATATTGTTCCATTTTCTGGTGAAGCTCGAACCAGAGCTCCGACTGGGGCATTTTTCTGAGCCAAAGAAGGTGTGTTCAGGTTCTTTATATTTAGGGAGAAGTCAACTACGGTAGCCTCCATTTGCTCCGAGGATCACCAGAGAAACGCTGACGTGATAGAACAATGAAGCAGCTCCGACAGACCGAAGTTGTCCTATTTCGGCCGAGCTAAAAATGGCCAATTCGAGCCCTCCTCAGGAAAAACCAGGCCATCCCAACACTTCCACAACCCTCATACAGCTGAATTAGAGCAGAAAGGTAAGCTAATTTGGCTCCTCTCCATAATTTCTAATCAATGCTAGAGAGAGAACCAACGAATCGACATCAATTGATGTGATTCTTGATCCTAGAAGGAACCTTAGGACGAGAGCTATCTGCCCAGATCGAAAGCTCAGACCGTTGCACCCCCAACAATAAGCTTTCAAAGTTTTCTCTATCTAAGTCTAGTTTTTTTGGTGAAGCTTCATTTGAGCTCATTTTGACATCAAATCATGTGATTCAAAGTGCAATTGAATCATATGGATGCGTAGAAACTCAAAATCACCTTCAATTTCAACAATTAACTTCGATTGATTGGTCAATTTGATGAAATCAAATATAATCAATTTGAAAGGTTGAAATTGGGGGAAAATTTGGGGATTTCGAAAATTCGAGGGACTAAAGTGCAATTTTCCAAAATTGAGGGCCAATTGGCCATGAAAAAGATGTTGGAGGATCAATTGGTCAATTTTTGGAATTTTTGGTGTGAAATTTACCATTTTTGTAAAGTAGGGGCAAAGTGGTAATTTTGGAAAAGTTGGGGACCAAATTGGGAATTTGAGAAACTTGAACCCCTTTTTGCAATTATGAATAAATTGAGGTCCAAAGTTAAATTCTTGAAGTTTCTGGACTCACTTTGGGAAAAATCAGCATTAGAGACCTAAAGTTAAAGAAAAAGAACTTTAGGAACTTAATTGCAATTAATTGAAAAGTTTGGGTATTTTATTCATTTGTAAGGAATGAAAGCTATCAAGCCAAAGAATAATGAACAAGTATGTTCATATCGTGTAGGAACACAAAATACTAGCAATGCCAACCAAGACAAGCTCGTGTGGAGACAAAACATCGATTAAGAGGAATTCACTGCATTCACGGGTGAGTGAAATTATTTTTACATCATACTTGGTTGGGGTAATGAGCACCTTGAAAATGAAACCCACTACTAAGTGAAATTTTAAACATCATGCATGGATGGAGGGATGTGGAAATTACACGGAAAAACTACTTACCGGTTGTAAGTATATCATACCCACTTGGTATGATGAACTTCCTAGAAGGAAGTAGAAAACCCGTTCATCGATTATGAGCGGAGATGTTCTCATACCTAGTTGGTGTGATGGATAGCTAAAAGATTATTTTTGTCGGAAGTGCCCTCCCCTCTCTGTGTGCCACTACTTAAACTTTTCTTCTTGATGGCAGCTCGAATAGCTCAGATAGGCTGGAGGCCTTGGTTTTGGAACTTGGGGGCTAAAATGCCTGATTTGGAAATTCGCGTACAGTGGACCCAAGGCCAGTTGGCACAAGTAGGAGCTTGTAAACAAACATGACTTTAAACCATGAAAATTTTAAATGAATGATTTGTTTAGCCATGGTACCAAGTCAGGATCGACATACTCGATGGACTGGTGGTAGTACGACAAGACAAGTCGACGGACTAGTCGAGACAAATAGCTACAGGTCGAGTTGAGAGTTGGGGCCATTGGACTAGTGGCACCAAAGATTAAATGGCTTATGAGGAAAACTGTTGTTTTGTGCATGCACTGAGATACGGGACCTTCAAGATGCCCAAGACGGGTAGTGAAGCGTCCTAAGGGCTACTGGATGACATGGTGGAGATAAGGGCAGTTTGTCGTGCCAGCAATCAGGGAAGCTCGATGTAGCTTCATGCACATGAGACTGGAGTGGGGTCGGGATGAGGTCTCTGTCCTCATACGATCATGGAGTTTCTTTACTGTATTAAGGGCTGGATGTTGCATACATTCACTCATTCTCAGGGTAGAAGTGGACGAGCTTCTATCTAGGTGGTCGGTAAAGTCGCTCTGACGCAACAAGTGGGTGCAATGGACATGCTGCCCTGTGAATGTGTGTTCCCTTCATGATGAATAGCATGTGTCGGTTGATAAACACACTATTTATGGTTAATGATGAGAAATGGTTTTGAAAATTGAGATTTTTAGGATGAAATATCTTAAAGAAAATAAGGAGTCTAGCACACTCCAATTCAAACTATTTTTCTGAAAGTCAAGTTTTAAACACCCATTCACTAAGTCATTGAACTCACCCCCTCACTTATACCCCTTTTTAGAAAGCAAAGGGAAACCAACCTTAAAAATCTATCTATAGCTAAACCTTAAGACAACTATGTAAAATTTATATTAAGTTTTGATTAATGTTATTCTAGAAAAGATACAGGTGAAAAGGACACCTTACTTTTCGCCGTTTAGAGAAGGAAAAAAAACCTTTTATAAACTAGGAGAGTGGCGGGTTACTCATGGAGATCCGACCAAACCAGGCTGGGGCATGACAACTTGAGTGGTATCAGAGCCTATTTCCTCGAATACATTACCAAGACTAGATAACATAGTAACTGATAGGAATAATTTTAAAATTTCAGATGGCCTCAAGAAAAGTAGCTAAACAAACCTGCACTTCCTTAGCCATCCCAGAAGCCAAGGAGAACCCATCCCAAGGAAGGAAATGAACCAGGAATATAGAAGAACCCTTGGAGTAATCCTGAGTCAAAGAGGACGTGACAAGGAAGCCTCCAAGGTGTTCAGGCTCAAGGACGACAAGTCATCAAACCATCAGTAATCCCCTAAAAAGGCCCTACAATGCTCAAAGTATGAGAGGAACCACAAAGGTCCATGCAAGGAGACGACCTATTACAGATGTGGGCAATGGGGGCACTACATTAGAAGATGCCTGACAATTCAGAGGATAAGACCTGAGAGGACCTATTATGAGTGTAAGAGGGTGGGACACATTGCAAGGAATCCATGCGATACCTTTCAATAAGGACACCTCCACCCCTACAAAAGGGATAACATTACAAGAACCACAATTGCAGCTAGGGAATCCAATCTCACCCAGGAAGAAATCCTTCTAGACCATAGCTTAGTACTAAGTATTTCCCAAACCGTCATTTTAACAATCTCCCTCAAGAGAGGTTAAAACCCCAAAAATTGTATTATTACTCCAATGAATAAGATTCTTAGTTCCTGAAAATTTCTTTGTCCCTTATTAATACGATTGCATGCCTTAATTACATGAGAAATGATCATATAAAGAAGATCAAGGGTAGGATCTTAAGAAAACCTAGAAATAGCAGAATATAGATAAAGGGGAATTTTCCCTTAAGGAGCACTACAAGCCACCTAGGAGCAAAGAAGAAAACACCTCCTCCATAGAAGACAAGCCGAACAATGAAAGACAACTAGGATGCCTCGAGACAAGGATGAAGGAAATCCTTAAAGAAATAAGTGACCGAAAATGAAATGATGACTACACTCAAGCCATAAGGAGGATTTAGTAAGTCCCATGCAAAGAGGTCTTAGGGCAAATAACACATGAACCTTTCCCAAGGAAGGAGACCATGGGAAGGCATACACATTCCAACTAAGAAGTAATGGACCAAGTGACGAAGGGTGAGGAGATGAAGTGCACACCGAGGTGAAAGAACCAAGGGAAGTATACTAAGAGGATGAAAGGAGAAAGTTATACCCAAGGAGCGGGTAAGTAGGAAATAGCATCAAAGGACGTAGTGACACGTGAAAATGGGTGGGCTACCCATCATAAGGAAATAGAGGAAAGAACATCCGAAAAACCTTGGAAAAGTAAGCCCTCCAATTTGGAAGTGGGTAAGGAGAAAACAACCAATGACATCAAAACTGGTCACGATCCACACTTGTTTTAATAGAGCCCAAGGAGTGGATGACTGGACATAAAACAGAGTACTAGGAACCAATCTATCAGTAGGAGCTCCTCAAAGAGAAGATAAGGAACAAAAAGGAAATGGAGGATAGTGAAGGATAAAGAGTGGGCAACAATATCGATCTCAGAAGGGTGTAAGAAAGGAAAGAAGGAAAAACCTACAAGAAGCATTAGAGAGGTTGAACCAGGATGAAAATCCTTAGGTAGAAGGATAAAAGTAGGAAGTGAGACCTCAAAAAGGGAAGTTCCGAAGCTAAGCAACCACCAGATGGATCCTAAGAGGCTTAACCTGACATAAAGAATCTCATAAAGAACCATAAGTGGTTAAGGGTATGTCGGGATGGTCAAAGTATTACCCGATTTGGAAAAGCAAAGAAGCCAATTAGAGATTTCAGATGAACCTAGAAAAAGGAAGCAATTGGTAGCAACAAGGAGAATAAATAAAACCCTAAGAAGGACTAAAAGGTTGTAGAGACTACACTCTAAAGAAGGGTAATAGAGTGGGCATAGTGTTGAGTACACGAAATAAGACCCAACGATCAGAGATACCTTGGATAGGAAAGTAAAGGATGAACTGGGAAATTATGGTTGGCAATCAATTAAGATGGGCAAAAAGCACTAATTCAAAAGAGTGTAAGAATGCAAAGGAAGGAAACCTTTAAGGAGTAGTAAGAAATATGAACATATAGCGCCTAAGGGGGGAATCTATACTTTGAAGGACATAGTAGAGAATGAAAATCGTTAAAAGAGAACTCCCCAAACAACACAATCGTGAAATGGTCACAAGTAAATAAGAGTGAGTTTAGGGAAAAGGAAAATCTTTGAGTAAAGGACGTCAACAAAAATGAAGAAAGATATAAGAAGGGAAGAATCCCAGCGTGTCGGTAAGTCACCAGGAAATCCAATGTTTTGCACAAGAAAGACATAACAAGGAAGTTGGGAAAGGACAAATTGGTAAGGATAGTCGACACAGTGTTGTAGGACATTTTGTCAAGGCATGACGGATGATTGGATAATGGTAAGGGTAGTTGAGGGATATTACCCGATGAAAAGATGAATGAGGTTATACAATCCCTAATAGGGTGAAAAGTTGGAAACAACCCTAAAGGAGATGTTGTAGAAATCTAATGGATAGAGATAGGTTCTGGAATATTTTATGTTGTAAGGGACATGTAAGCACCAATAGTCCCAAGTAAAATGTGACTCGAGTAAGAAAGAGTTAGTTAGTAAGCATGACAAGGTCAAACACAATTTTCACCGAAGCTGTAATCAATGACCGATGAAGGAAGGGTCAAATTCGGATGAAGGGATAATAACACCGAAACTTGTGAAAACAAGTACGTAATGCTCGAAAGAATGTCGAGCTAAGGGTTTCAACGATGAAGAGAATAACTAGACAAAGGAACAATTGGGCATCTTGGAACTCCCAATCCTGAAATCTTGAGTAAGAACCTCAAAGGGTGGAATCTTGACCTAAGTAAATGGTGATGTGAATCTAGGGATATACCCTTGGACTCGCGGGCAACACATACTAGTTATGATAAACTCCATGGAAGGAGTAAACAATGTAAAGGAAAAGAAATTCCTTAAGTGAGTGATTTAAAGTGGGCTAAGTGAAAGAATGACCAAAGTACTAACATGTCCAAGATGACATTAAGAGAATTTTATCTCGGGGTGAAAATTCTTGATTTAGTTTTGGGGAAAAAACTTCTAAAAGGAAGGAGAGTTGTAAACCCCGTTCCTTTAGGATAAGAAAATCGGGGAAAGAACGGGTCAACCCAATCGAAAAGGTTTACGAACCGCAACCGATGAAGAAAGGATAAACTAGGAAATTTATGGATCCCGAGTGACCTGAAGAGTCACAAAATTCATGAGAAAGGATTTTAGGATGAATTGGAGGTGAAAACCAAACCAGTTCAGGTGAATCAAACATGAACCGGTTTGAACAACTATTGAACCAATTTCTAAATTAATTTTTCTAAGTGGCTTAGAAAAATCAAATTGGAGAATTGAGGCCACCATTTGATAAATAATAAATTTACAAATTTTTAATTTTGAAAAACCCTATCGAATCGAGTTTGAACTAGCCAGTTTAAGCATTGAACATAGTTCGGACCGATCCGGTCCAGTTTAGAATAATGTCGTCTTCTTCCTTCAGATGACATCACTGTTCACTCGCTGAAAATCGAGCTACACCAGCGAAGATGAAAAGTCTTTGGCCAGGGAGTTTCAGGCAATGAATGACTGCCATTAAGACACCAATCAGATGACCAAGAAATCCCCAAGCTTCCTATATAAAGAGCCCCTTCTTATGCATCATCCTCACACCTGAGAACTTCACTCTTTCCCTATTGCTCCATTTTTCAGTGAAGCTCGAACCAGAGCTCCGACTTAGGCATTTTTCTAAGCCAAAGAAGGTGTAGTCAAGTTCTTTAGATTCGGGGAGAAGTCAACTACACAACGGTAGCTTCCATTTTCTCCGAGGATCACTAAAGAAACGTCGGCGTGATAGAACAGTGAAGCAGCTCTAACAGACCGAAGCTGCCCTATTTTGGTTGAGTTAAAAACAGCCAATTAGAGCCCTCCTCATGTCAAAACAAGTCCTCCTAACATTCCACAGCCCTCATACAGCTGAATTAGAGATGAAAGGTAAGCCAATTTGACTCCCCTCTATAATTTTCAATTAGTGCTAGAGAGAGAACCGACGAAACTTCACTGACCAAATTCTCCCTCAATTCGGCATCAATTGATACGATTCTTGATCTTATGAGATAGGACAAGAGATATCTACCCAGATTGAAAGCTCGGACCGCCGCACTCCCGACGGTAAGATTTTGAAGCTTTCTCTCTCTAAGTCCAATTTTCCAGTGAATCTCCGTTTGAGCTCATTCTGGCATCAAATCATGTGATTCAAAGTGCAATTGAATCGTATGGATTTGTAGGAACTCAAATTAACCTTCAATTTCAATAATTAACTTTAATTGATTGGTCAATTTGATAAAATCAAATCCGGTCAGGTTAAAAGGTTAAATTTAGGGATTTCAAAAATTCGAGGGACTAAAGTGCAATTTTCCAAAATTGTGGGCCAATTGGCCATGGAAAAGATGTTAGATGATCAATTGGTCAATTTTTGCAATTTTTGAGGTGAAATTTACCATTTTTGTAAAGTAGGGTGCCAAAATAGTAATTTTGAAATAGTTGGGGACCAAATTGGAATTTGAGAAACTTGAACCCCTTTTTGCAATTATGAATAAATTTAGGTCCCAACGAAAATTCTTGAAGTTTCAGGGACTCAATTTGGGGGAAAATCGGCATTAGGGACCTAAAGTTAAAGAAAAAGAACTCTAGGGACTTAATTGCAATTAATTGAAAAGTTTGGGTATTTTATTCATTTGTGATAAATGAAGGCTATCAAGCCAAAGAATAATGAACAAGTATGTTCATATCGTGTAGGAACACGAAATACCTGGAACGCCAGCCAAGACAAGCTCGCATGGAGACAAAAAGCCAATTAAGAGGAATTTACTACATTCACGGGTGAGTGAGATTTTTTTTACATTATATCAGGTTGGGATGATGAGCACCTCAGAAATGAAATCCACTACTAAGTGGAATTTATATATCACGCCTAGGTAGAGTGATGTGAAAATTACATGTAAAAACTACTTATCGGTTGCAAGTAGATCATAACTCATTGGTATGATGAACTTCTTGGAAGGAAGTAGAAAACCCATTCAACGATTATGAGCAGTGATGTCTTCATACCTGGTTGGTGTGATGGATAGCTAAAAGATTATTTTTGTCGGAAGTGCCCTCCCCTAACTGTGTGCCATTGCTTAAACTTTTTGGTATACCTTCTTGACGGGAGCTCGAATAGCTCATATAGGATGGAGTCCTCGGTTTTGGAACTTAGGAGCTAAAATGCCCAATTTTGAAAATCTCGTACAATGGGCCCAAGGCCAGTTGGAACGAGCAGGAGCTCGTAAACAAACATGAGTTTAAGCCATGAAAATTTTAAATGAATGATGTGTTTGGCCATGGTAACAAGTTAGGACCGACATACTTGATGGACTGGCGGCAGTGTGACAAGACAGGTTGATGAACTAGTCGAGACAAACAACTGCAGGTCGAGTTGAGAGTCGGGACCGTTGGACTAGTGGCACCAAAGATTAAATGGCTTATGAGGAAAATTATTGTTTGTGCATGCATTGAGATACGGGACCTTCAAGATGCCCAAGAGGGGTAGTGATGCGTCCTAGAGGCTACTAGACCACATGGTGGAGATAAGGGCAGTTTGTTGTGCCAGCAATAAGGGAAGCTCAATGTAGCTTCATGTGCATGAGACTGGGGTGGGGTCGGGATGAGGTCTGTGTCTTCATACGGGCATGGAGTTTCTTTATGCAATTAAGGGTTGAATGTCACGTACATACACTCATTCTCAGGGTAGAAGTGGACGGGTTTCTATATAGGAGGCTGGTAATGTCGCTCCAATGCCACAAGTGGGTGCAGTGGACGTGTTGCCCTGCGAATGTGTTCCCTTCATGATGAAGGGTGTGTGTTGGTTGATAAACACACAATTTGTGGTTAATGATGAGAAATAATTTTGAAAACTGAGATTTTGAGGATGAAATGTCTTAAAGAAAATAAGAAGTCTGTCACTCTCCAATTCAAACTATTTTTCTAAAAGTCAAGTTTTAAACACTCATTCACTAAGTTATTGAACTCTCCCCTCCCTTATACTCCTTTTAAGGAAATTAACCTTAAAAATCTGTTAGTAGCTGAACCTTAAGACAGGTATGTAAAATTTATATCCAATTTTGATTAATGTTATTATAGAAAAGATACAGGTGAGACGGATGCTTTACTCCTAGCGGTTTAGAGAAGGAAAAAAACCTTTTATCAACCGAGAGAGTGGCGGGTTGCTCACGGGTATCCGACCAAACTGGATCTGGGCGTGACAAATTCAATCCTTACATAAAATCCTAGTAACAAAGGAAGTAACGAAGACAAACAGATCTAAATTTCAAGGATGAGATCAAAAACCTGAAAGAGGTCTCACCCTACACTTTACACTCCCTTCATACACTCAATTCAATTGCATATTGCGAGTACTGATATTATCTGCAACAAAATTTTAAACAAATAGAAAGATTTGAACAGATTCCTTAGAGATTAACCAAAATATAAATAGGTTGATTGGCAACTCAACTGATCCACAATTAAATTATGTGAGCTATGGTAAAGTTCAAACCTTAATAATATAGATTGGATCAATTACATTACTGAAGAGCTTGTGGATCACCATCCACATACATTCATTAGTAACATTACCTGGGAAATCAAATTAAATTTTCTTACATGTAGATATTTCTATTATTAAGGAATGTCAAGGACATGCTCTAATATGTTAAGGATTAACCTTAAGCAGTATAAGAGTAGTTTAATTAACTCCCTAACGTCTCGAGAATGAGACATAAACTAACCTAAAAGGAATGAGACATATGGAGGTTGGGACCATAGTGAGCCAAGGAAAGACACCCTCACCATGACTCGCAATAAGCCAAATGTCAATTTGGTATTATTGAATAGATAAGAACATAATTAAGAGTGGAAAAGGGTTATTCAATGGAATAATCAATTGAATGTTTCCTTATTCAATCAATGGAATAGGGGTGAGGGGAGGGAGTGAAACCCAAAGGCTCATCAGATAAGATGGAATTTCCTAAGTAGAAGAGCATCCGCAATTTACTTGGGAGACTGATGTAGACAACGAAGAGAGCTTTGGAAATCGAAAGGAAGCAAATCTATTAGGAGATAACGAATCAATGGTGTCATTGGGAGTATCGAGAGTAAGGAACGCCATCAAGGAGATGGGCTCCCAAACGAACAAGTGGAGGAATGGTCGAGCTAGGGGATTGTCATCTCTTTAGAGGATGATATTTGAAAATAATTGCAAATACCACTAGCTTATAGGGTATATTGTCTAAACGAAGGAGAAGGACTTCAGGTTTCATATGAACCTCCAAGGGAAGGTAAATCATGGAAACATCAGATGCTGTTGGGTGATTTCATGAGGGAAACAGTGATTCTAAACTTCAGCGAAATGAAAGGATTGAGACTCTCCTTCGTAGCTGATGAAAGAAGAATGGTGAGAAATGATTCGATCAATGTCGTCTCACCTTCAGTAGTCACTGCATGATAATGACAATAATGCAAAGGATCAGCTAAGCTAAGATAGGAGAAACACTTACGAGACGGAGTTAAAGTAAGGCTGGTGGGAAGGAAGAGGCGACCCAGCCAGAGGCATAATGGCTGGCTTCAGGCATAGTTTTAAATTGAGTGGAAATGCAGTATCAATTGAAGCACATGGCTTCAAGACCTCGACGATTATCAACTGATGAGGGGGTGGGAAGATAGTGACCGAATTACCCATGATGTTCAATATACAAAATTGTTCTCCATATTAGGTTAAATTGCAAGCATGTCCCTCCTTATAAAAATGACCAAATGGACCCCAAGACTTGCAATTAATTAAGAATCCTACCATTTAGCCAATTTTACCAAATTTTCCTTCAAAGTTAATAAAATTACGTTCATGACATTGAGTAAATTAAATGACCAAATGCCCTTGTGAAATAGATAAAATTTCAAGAATTCCATCAATGGCATATTTGGGAGGATAAATGAGGTTTGGAAGCTAAATTACGGAAATACCCCTAACAGTATAATTGGAGTACTAAGAAATTTTGAGCCTTGATTACTGACCAAAATTCTTCAATTACCATATTCTAAGTAGAAGGTACAAAGGTCGAATATTATTATTTTTATTTAATAGATATAAATTTAAATAAGAAAATAGGGCCTAAAGGCAATCATAATTCTTTGAAGTATTACAATATAGTCAAATAAATGCCTGAATTACGACCTGAAGAACCTTTATGAAACCATGTATGCTATATAGGGACCAAAGATACATGATCGTGCGAGAGGAGCACGGAGATTCGGGAATCCCTCCAGGACGAACATATCCTCGAATAACGATGAGTGGGATTTCTAGTATCGAGTTCGATTGGACTGGTGACACGATATTACGCACAAAAATTTACTACTTAATTTATTTATAAAATTATTTTTCCAGAAATATAATCTCATGACTCGTGACATTGCTTAAACTATTTTTGGGATATATATTTCTGTTGAGAGCATGAATCCTGATTTTAGGATTTCCGGTGAAAAGCGTATGGACACACTCCAAGGGTACAATCTAATTCAAATATCGATGCCTGATATGGGTGGGACCCATGATCGACAAAAGGTTGATTAGATTTATCACACTGGGTGGGCCCAATGCCATAATTTTTAAAAGAGAAGTGGGCCCAATTTCATGTTTTGAAAACTAGTATCAGTGGGCCCAAGGCCAATGGAAACGATTCACGTAGATAAGTTTTGATATAAGAACTTAATAAAAATTATCATATCAGATAATGTTTCCTAAAGATGTTGAGCTAAAGTCAGGTTGGAGCCCATTTGGCTAGCAGCAAAAAAATAAAAGTCTTAAATAAAAAAACTTATGTATGTAATTGCAATCGTTTGGAACCAAAGAGACATCCAATGTAAGGGTAGTGTTAGTTCTAAGGGCTACTGGACAATAAGGTTGGTATAAGGAAAGTTGTGTTATTCCGGTATGTCTTGAAGCTCTCGGAGCTTCGCATGCATTGAGACCAAGGGGATAGAAGAGTGAGGTCTCACCAATCTCTTTGGGGATCGAAGTATTGATAAGTCTAGAGGTTAGGCCATGGTGCTCACACATACGATGTGGTGGAGGTTGTGGCCTCTCACCCGGGTGGACGGTAAAGGTGCTCCAGGCCACTAATGGAACATATCGAGGTTGTAGCATCTAAGAGTTTGTTCTACGAATGTTTGATCCTTTTATTGAGAAAGGGTCTGCGATCATTTGTTTGATACAAAAATATGTGAATTTTACTTTAAATAAATTATGAAAGACCTTTTGGGTAGGAAGAACATAATTTTTAGCTTGTGAGATACAAGCAGTAAAATTTAATTGAAAATCAAGTGAGAGATTTTCAGTAACAAACAAGTAGTGACTTGTTAAGTGGAAATCTCAACCCATATGGATTAAAAGAAAAGTATCTATATAAACTTTCAGATTTGTGAATTTTACTTATTATAAATGCAAGTAAAATTTTCAAGAATTGTTATGATAAACACAAGGATAGTTTCCATCCCAAGAAATGAGTTGATTTCAAACTTGTCAAATACAAGTTTAATACTTTAAATTCTTTACAAGCTTATCCTTGGTAAACTCTTGTTTTACCAAACTCCCTTGAAATCCTATTTGGAGTATGTGCTGAATCGGGGACATGACGTCATGATGTCAACTAAGCCCTCTCACTGAGTTGTTGAACCCATTCCCCTCCAATTACGCCTTTTAGGCAACCATGGTGATGAACGACATGTGTTAGATGGAAAAGCCAACTAAAACCAAAAGTATGTGATACATTTAGTACATGATCCCGGTATGGTTTCTAAAGTTTATTTTCAAAAAGTCCAATTTATTAATTTTGGAAAATAATTTAAGTCCTTATGTTTTGAGGATTGCACTCTGTCAGCTTTACAATAATGATGCGTCCATTGTTGTAAAACTGGGATGATACGACTATCGTTTGTAGGTCTAACTAGATCAACCGGGTCAGGGTGTGTTATATTAGTCTCAATGAAGCCTACATAATCCCTTATTTCTATATCCATGGCCATATCTCTCTATTTTGAACCATATAAGCTTTGTCTAACTAGTGTCACATGTTCACCCTTTATCTTCTCATTGATTTCTTATATCATTTTGGTGTTTGAGAGGAAATATTATTAAAAATTGTCCTATTTTGTACCATCGATATAGCGTGCAAAAATAATTATGCGTGACAAACCTTTGTGCATAATCATTCTTGATCCTTTCTCGTTAAACATGTCTCAAATCATGTAGTAAACATATCAATATTAATATCATATTTAACTAGCCACACATGTCTAGTCCACCAGTCATTACAAAATAGATGTTCAATTGTAACACTAGAACTTCCACAACCCATGTTAATCCCAAGTGGACCAGAAATTGTGTGTGCATAAGGGATAGAATCCCGGACTAGTAATAAAACCCTCAAGTTATCTTGGATCCTATTTAGGCCCTTGATAACCATTTGAAATATTTCAAGCCATACTTTCTTAAAATTACTGAAAAGCCCCTAAGTTTGGGCAAAATTACACTTTTGCCCTTCATCCTTCAAACATAGGTTTCGGGGTTTTTCTAACGCCAAATTGCTCATTTAGGTCCCCAAAATCTTTTAAATCATGTTTTGGTCCTTAGGTTTCTCAAACGTTGCCTTTTAGCAATGCAAAACTATGTCTTTGTACTTAGGTCCCTAACTTTACATTTATTGCAAATAGGTCCCTAGTCTTTCCTCCTTAGGCAACCCTGGTCTCCAACCTTCACCAAATTTTTCTACCAGCACCAAATCTTTATTTTTCCCCTTAGGAAGACCCCATAAAAACCTCAATTGCATTTGGGTCCCCTAACATTCAAATCTTTGCATTTTTGGCCCCTAACAGTTGACCTATAACTAAACTATTTCCAACAATTACCAAACTAAGTGTGAAGGTCTCCCTAGCCTCACTCTAGGCCATTACAAGCTTAGTTTAGATTGGGTCAGCTAGAGGAGCTCTAATCGGGCATGATTAGAAACTTGCATGCAGACGAATAAGAGTTGAGTCAGAGTCAGGATCTTACCGGAGGTGGCACGTCGGCCATGAAGGCCAGTGGGGTTGGAAAGCTAACACTCTCAGGAACCTCTAGCATCTTGAATGACCTTAAATGGTGATATGTAGCTCTTTGTAATTCACATTTTAGTCAACTCGTCCACTTGGCCCATGATTCAAAACTTGGATGATTTAATTCATCCTCAAATCTGACTCAAATATGGAAAAATTGGAGGCTATGGAAAGTTGGAGTCTCAAGGGACTCACCTAATTTTCTCAATTCACAAGGGTTGTTGTGGCTATCAAAATTAGCTCCTGAAACAACTACTATTTTAAGTGCTAGAGATCTGACACTATTCGATCTCGCCATCGACGATAGAGGAGGAGTTGAGGGTCGAGAGGGATGGTGATGGAAATTGAGGTCCGCAGCTTTCTAGAGGTACCAATAACATCGTCAAAGGTGGTTGGATGGCAGATAAATTTTCTTTGGTAATCGGGTCACAAAAAAAGGGAGTTATCGGTGGTTGGGAAAGGATTATGAGCAAATTCTAATAAGGGAGCGATCCCAATTTATATGGATATGATTTAGACCTTAGTGGTAATCTAGCCATAGGCTTCTTTCTTCATTTCATAGCTTTAGGCCTCGGGAATGGATTAATTTTCCCAAGCGGTGGATTTAGGATTGTTTGGGTGAATCATCGAGTAAAAACATAGGAATCTCGATAAGCTATTGGGTGGTGACGATGACACACACGCGCATGGTCATGTGTGCGCCCGGTGTCCCAACTGACCGGTTCAGCACTGTAGCGAATTAGTTTCCAACACATTTCTCAGTTGGGCTAGTAGTATTTGGCCTGATTCACCCCTTTTGGAGTCAGTTCTTGAGAAAATAAAAATACTTAAAAATTCTACATTCAATTTTGTATTGGATGGACTCAAGAACCAACCCATTTGTTGGTCGTGTTAGAGTGAATGCCCACCTCCCACAGTCCAGTTTTCTCAGACTAGTATCGTTCATGTGGCGGTACACTCCAGGAGTGATATATAATTGGGGCTCGAGTAGCCCATCTGTTGTAGGTGAGTGGCGGTGGGTCGACCATGACCCCAGGTGATGAGACACCCAGTTGTGAGATGACACTTGAGAAGTGTTGGTTGTAGTAGAGTCTTCACGTGACTCTCACATTCTAGTTTCCCAGACTGGTATCGTCCATGCAGTGGTACACTCTGGGGTGTGTTGTTATGTTTAGGGCCTAAATGGACCAGGATGAGGCATGGGTCATGAGTAGCCCGAAAGTGCCGAACAAGTGTAGCCCATCCCTTGTGTGCAAGACATGAGTTCTCGATGTATGCATGTTGTCATACTATATTGCTTGTTATATAAAACCAAAAGGGGAGATCAAGGATAACCCAATCAAAGCATATTCTAAGACTCTGATAGCCTGACACCAATGTCTCTAGGGGCAAAGTAAACCACCATAGTGGTTATCGATGAGGATGGATAGAGGAACATGGGTCTCCAACCAATAGAATTAGATCGGGGCATGACAATTAAGCTTAGAGAAGGTTAGGATATGGGTCGGTTTACCGACTAGTGAGTAGGGTAGTCCAGGTCCGTGAGGGCTAAACTGTAAGGAAAGTACTGTATGTTAAATTGTAGAAGGGTCAAAAGTGGAACTGACTCCATTATTGCTAAATCTTATAGAGAATGCAAGGAACCACTTCAGCATAAACGAGAGTAGGATTTCCAAAACTTCGCGGAAAAAACAAGTTTGGTGATTCGAGGTGAATAGGTATATTGATGGTGTATCCAATTGGACCGAAGGAAGCACATAATAAAATGCTTGAATGATTGTGTGGAAAGAGTTGAAAGCTGACCTTAAAGCTCATATAAGAAGTGCAAATGAATAAGTGCATGCCCACTAAAGAAAATATGATTTTAAAGAATAAGCAAGGAATGGTCATGAAACCGAGGCATGTTGTGTAGCTATGGTCCATTGGAACCGAGTTTTGTTGGGCCTTGGGCCATTATGCTGATTGAGGCGACGGTCGAGTGATAGGTCAGACTCCTAAGAAATGAAGTTTTCAATGTTATGTGCTAATTTAACGACTGGGGAATGGATTATGTCGTGAGATGCAAGAAGGGGGCGAGGTACCCAACCATGTGATGTGAGGAGATGACCAAGTAATACGCTGAGCTCCCAAGATTTATGTATTGTGTGAGGAGTCAGTCGAATGACAAGCTGAGCTCCCGAGAATTATGTGATTTGAGGGTAGACGATCGAATAATAGACCATGCTCCCGAGTACTCTATGTTGTGTGTGCTTGATGTTAAATGCATAGTTGTATATGATTGGAGAGTCTGACGAGTGTCACATTGAACTCCTAGTAATAAGATATTGTGTGCACCATTACCAAATTTAGGCCATGAGTGCCATGATTTTGACTGTGTGTAACACTGGGAAAACTCCTAAGGCTTAAACTGGGGGAAAGGATCGAATCGGGAGACGGAATGTAACCCAGGAAACTAAACTGAGCCAAAATGAAAGAGAGGGTTTAATGGAGGAGCCAAGAGGGGTAAAGGGGAGCTTGGGAGACACTTGAGGGTGCCCATTACATTAAGGTAAGGATTAAAAAGAAACTGGAAGAAAACAAGTTTAGACTGGGTTCGGCCTAAAAGGAGTCACAAAACCCCTTGAATTTTTAAGGGGTCAAAATAAATCTAAATGAAACAGTTCTTGAATCCATTTAATAGAAAATTAAATGTAAAATTTTTAGGTATTTTTATTGTCTCAAGAACTGGTTAGGAAATTGGTGCACAAGGCCAAAAACTACTGAACCGACTAAAAAATTCACTGGAAACCAGTTCACTACTATGTTAAATTGGTCAGTTGAGACGTTGAGTGCATGCATGCACTGCACACACGGAGCGTTAGGTGCACGCATGCGCGACCACGTGTGTGTCATCTTCCTTGCCCGATAGCTTACCCGGATTCCCCTGTTGTTACTCGACAGATTACCTAGACAACCCAACCACCGACTGCTCCCTTCTATAGTGACCTTAATACCAGAGAGAATTTATCTATCATCCTACACCCCTAATGACGTTCTTGGTATCCCTGGAAACCTAAGGACCTTAGCTTTCCATCTCCATCCCTCCCGACCCTCTACTCTTTCTCTATCATCATCGGCAAGATCGCATAATACTCGATCTTTAGCGACTCGAAATATAGCAATTGTTTTCAGGGAAACACGACGACCCTCATGAGTTGAGAAAAATTAGGTGAATCCTTTGAGCCTCTAGCTTCCCATAGCCTCTAATATTGCCCAATTTGAATATGATTTTAGTATGAATTAAATCATCTAAATTTTGTAATGTGGATCTGAGAGCTGAGCTGACTATACCATTGATTGTAGGAGTGCTACATACCACCATTTAAGGACATTCAAGTTGATAGAGGTTCTTGGGAGAGTCAAATTTCTAACATCACCGGCCTCGACGACCGACATACCATCTCTAGTAAGATCCCGATATCAGGATACCCCATGGGACGAGCACGTTCTGTGAATTGGGTGAGTGGGTTTAATTCTATTGTTGATATTGCGTCCTTTTGGACCAACCGATCCCGATTGGTTGATTTTGTGTGACTTGGGTGCCAAGCAATAAGCATCACTTTAAGAACTTATATAAGAAGTGTGAACCGATAAAAGAATGTCCATTAAATCAAAGATTATTTTGAAAGTGCGTGAAGGAACTAGACATGAGAACCAAAAGGTTAAATGAATGTCAATTGTTGAAAAATTGAGGGAAAAGCATACACTTGACTTAGTGGCTTGTGTGTATTTGGGGAGAGAGTCGTTGAGGGTCGAACTCCCGATATGTGTGCTTGTTTGCTGTGATAGTGATTGGGTCAGGTTTATGTAGTGAAACCCAAACTCGGGGCCATTGGGCCAGTTGCTTGAAGAGGAAAGCTCGGTGTTATGCATTCATCAAAAGAAAAGGGGAGATGTCTAGCCTCCCATGTGTAAAATACATTTTTAGCATGAAAATAGTGGAATGCATTCGATGTGCTAAGTGATGGGGAGATAGCATGTGTTGCCCAAGCTCCATGTAATGTTGTGTGTGTGACGTTGTTACAAGGAATGGCCATGAGTGCCATCTTATGATTGTAAGTCACATTATTTACATCAGTATGGGAGATGGGGTTGACAGAGGGGCATCTAGAGGTTGTGTAGTCATCCTAGGGAAAATGGAAAGGAGATTGGGGGAGATACAATGTGATAGTTCTATGTTTTCTTAGGACACTTGAAACACATACGGGTGTCGTCCCAATACACACATATGGCAAGTAGATGGGACTCACTTGAAACACATCCGCATCACCATAGGCTGATGAGAGGTGGTAATGCGGCTATGACCCAAGTTTTAAGACACCAACTATGAGTCCGGAGAAGGTTTGCAACCCTTTCACTCTAGTTCCTTATCTGGTGTCATCCTGAGAGGGCGACGCATTCTAGGGAGGTTGTTCTATCTATGTGGGGCTTGAGTAACCCATTTATGTTCGGGCCTAAGTACCCAAAGTGGGCGGGAGAGTGACATGAGTTCCGCAAAGACCCTAGGGTGCTAAGGCACCGAGTTGGAAGGCGACACATGTGAGGTGCCGATGGTGGGGATGAGACCCCTAGGACCTCTTACACTCCAACTCCTGGTTTGGTATTTGCCGAATGGCTATCCATTTTGAGTAGTTTTGTGCTTGTGTGTTTAGTGTCATAAGCACCCCTTGTTTTTACGTTGTATACCTAAGTTGTCGGGCTGGGGCATGTGTTTCAATAACCTGGAAGTTCCGCTCGAACTAGGTCGTATGATTGTGGTCGCATCCTTAGTTTCCACCATTGGCTCCTCGATCTCTACTTGGTTCATCGATTGTGCCTTACCCTTCCTTCGGTTGACAGCGTCCCAACTTTAGGGTTCTCGTCCTTCTGTACATCGTTGCTCTTTTGGGGTTCTCTCATGGCACTTTATTCTAGCTTATCCCGTATAGTTTCCCTTACGACTTTCTAGACCCACTAGGGGGTGATTCTGTTGGTTCCTTTATTCTTGGGTCTGAACCTCCCTCCCTCCTTTTGAGGATATCCTCCAAGGTTCTCTTACTCCCACTCTAGCCTTACTATTATAGGGGGTTTCTAGTTTTGAAGTTTTTCTTTGAGATAGTTGGTACTAACTTTGGGAAGCTGTGCGGCTAATCCACCTTGAGTCTGTTTCTTGACTAGGGTTCATTACTTATCTCTACCTCCTAAGGTTTCTTGGCATCCAATGCCTTCTTTGTATGGGAATGTATTCCCTTTTGCAAGTACTTTCTTCCTACTCTTGGTGTTCCTATAGTTCTAGGGTTTCCTAGTCCACGAGGGCTCTGTAAGCTAAGAATATTTGTAAGACCCGTCCTTTGGGACCAAGGAAAATCGAAAAAAGAACCAGTTGAGATTTACATGTGAAGAACTGACCAATTAATGAACAAAAAATGGTAAAGAAGGGTTAACATGGGAAATTGGAAGATCCTAAGTGACCAAAAATTGTGAGGAAAAACCGAGAAGTGGAATTTAGAAGAGAACTGGACCGGTTCGGGGTGAACCGGACTAAACCGGGATAAACCATAGTGATCTGGTTCAATAATTCATTTTTCTAGGTGGCTTAAAAATGTCAATTTGAGTAATTGAGGCAACCATTAGATAGAAAATGAATTTAGAAATTTTTAAATTTTAGAAAATCGATTAAATCGGGTCCGAATATGCCAATTTTCGAATTCGGAATAGCGTACCCAGTTGGACCGGACCGGTCAATGGTCCAACTAGTCAACAGACCAGACCGATCAATGGTCCAACTAGTCAACAAACCAGACCGGTCAATGGTCTACTGTGCACCGTCAACAGCCATGTAGACACGGGTAGCCAATGGGAGGCTGCCACGTGTTTGGTCGACAATCAACGGGTGACTCATCAACATGCCCTGTAGACACGAACATAGGTCAACAATTGAGACATGGTTTGATCTAGGAAGGATCCCCACGATGAGAGCAACGTAGTGGTAGCCAACGCTCCGGTCATCTTACCCCACTGGTAAGATATCGAAGCTTTCTCTCGCAAGATTGTATTTTCCGGTGAAACTTCATTTGAGCTCATTTTTTAGCCAAATGAAGCGGTTTAGGGCTTAAAATGATGAAGAAAACATAAAGGAAGTGATCCAAATCATGAATGGAGACAATTAACAATGTTTTGATGGTCAATTTAATGAAATTTAGATTCTGGGGCCAAAATACAAATTTTGAGAAATTTGGGCAAATTGGTGATTTTTCAAAAATTGGGGGCCAAATGGCAAAATGATAAAATTAAGGGCATTTTCGTGAAAGTCCCTCCTAATTGAGGGCCAATTAGGAGATTTGGTTAAAATGGAGGACCAAATTGTAAAGTTTGAGAAGTTTGGGGTCAAATGACAATTTTAGGGAAATTAGGGACTAAATGGCAATTTTGAAAAATTGAGGAGCCAATGGGCGATTTTGATAAAACTAAGGACCTAATAAGGATAATTGGAAATCTTGAGAGGCTTAATTGAAACTAAGGGGAAAATAACGACCTAAAGGTAAAAGCACAAATGTGGTACCCATCCCCTCGGACCAAGGAAACCAAGAGGAGAACTGATACTATTGTTGAAAGACTAGGCCAATTTAATCAATAGAAAAATAGTAAAGAAGGGTTAACTTGGGAAATTGGAAAATCCTAAGTGACAAAAAATTCACAAAAATTGTGAAGAAGAACCGAGAAGTGGAATTGAGGATAGAACAGGACCGGTTCGGGGTGAATCAGACCCGAACCAGACTGAACTGGGATGAACTATGTGAACTGTTTCACAAATTTATTTTTTTAGGTGGCTTAAAAAATAAAATTTGGGAGAATTGAGGCCACCATTAGATTGAAAATAAATTTAGATTGATTTAGAAAATTTTTAAATATTAGAAAATTGGTTGAATCAGGTCTGAACCGGCTGATTTTTGAATTTGGGATAACAAATCCATTTAGACTGGACCGATCAATGGTCAGACCTGTCAGCGGACCATACTGGTTAACGGTCAACGGTGCCCCGTCAATAGCCATGCAAGCACGGGCAACCAATGGGAGGCTGCCACATGTTTGGTCAATGGCTAGTTGGCAACCCGTCAGCAAGCCACACATATACGAGCAGCCAATGGGAGGCTGTCACGTGTCTAGTCAACAGGTCAACCGATGATGCAGTAGCCAAACTAGAACTACACGTCAAAAAAATTGGCCAATCACAGCGCGCCACATGGCATGACCATCATATCATCATCTTCAACCTTTAGACACAGACAAAGAGAGCAGAGGAGAGGGAGACAATGAAAAAGCTAGTCTTCGACGACTCGAAAAACTTTTCGGTCAGGTCAATGGCGGCCAAGCCTTACGCCGGCAGGTAGCCTAAGCAGTTGCCGAGCTCCCTATATAAAGAGCACCCCTCCATTTGTTCTTAGTATCCCACAATCAAGTGAAGAAGAAGAGTGTATTTTTTGGCGAGCCGCAAACCAGAGCTCTGGTTACTAAAGAAATCTCCACCAAAGAAGCTCTGGAGGGCAGCATTGGAACTAGGGAAGAACAATAGAGCTCCATACACTCTCAAAACGAACCAAGATCTACTAGAGAAGTAGAAAGGGGATTGCACAGTAAAGTCACTTCAAAGCTCGAACTAGCGAGCCCCTAACTAACCTATCCTCGATGCACTCGGCCCTTCCACCGCCCGCATTAGCCTTCTTTGACCGCATAAGACCCTCTGTAACCTCCCTTCAGGCCTCTGTAAGCTCAATTTTGCCCCCCTCCCCCATCGGAATTTCTGAGTTTCAATTCCCACAGGACATCGACGGTGGCAAAATTCAGTCTTGGTAGGTTCCCCTCGACTAGCACTAGCTAACCCCACCTCAAGTTCTAGCTATCGTGCCTTCATCGAAAAGATACGCAAGCTTTCTCTCTCTACTGTAAATTTTCCCGCAAAGCTCTGACAAGGCTTAAAACTCAACTAAATTCGGAAATTCGAAGAGTAGAACAATTGAGGGGATCTAGAGGAGACGAATTAAGGTGAGAATTGGAGAAATTACGGACTTACAGGCCACCAATTGGACATGGTAAGATCTGAAGGTTTACATGCCTAAATTGGGGAAGAAGATGAAGTTCAAATTGGGGATTTTGGGGACTTTTATGCAATTTTCAAAAAAAATTGAAGGTGTTTTCATGAAATTCACCCCAATTGAGGGTCAATTTGGTAATTTGGGAAAAATTGGAAATTTCTAAAAATTGGGGACCAAATTGGATTGTTTTTTGAAAAATTAGTGAGTAAAGGGCAATTTTGATAAATTAAGGGGCAATTGGTGAAATTGAAAGAGTTAAGGACCCAAAAAAAAGAACGATTGGAAACCCATGGGCTTAATAGAGATTAAAGGGAAATTAGGGACCTAGGTGCAATTAAAGTAAAGTACAGTGCCCTAGGTGAAAATATGATAAAGTATGTGACATCTTCGTCACCACGTCCTAATACGAACACTTGTACCCTATAGGAACGGATTACTTGAGCATCGACCCCTAAAAGCACACAAGGAGAGAGGCTCCGCTGACGCGACCTTGCCAAGATCACTAAGTGAGTGAGAAACGCTATGAAATCAATTCTGGTTGGAATGATGGTTCAACTTTGAAAATTATTTTCTTGGAATTAGCCTCCCCTAATTGGGTAACTCTACTTAAAACATTTGGGAGCTAATTCCAGGCTTAGGCTCAGTGTGCCAGTGGGCCCATGGTTGATGGATACAAGCATGGACCCATCTAGAACAAGTATGTGATAAATAATGCTAAAATATCCAAATAATGGGAACTTTATACCCATCGTGCCAAGTTTGAGTTGTCGAGCCTGTTGGGCCAAATCGCTACTCTACCGAAGCCAGGTCGTTGAACCTATTAGGCCAGTACACATGGGCCGAAGCCAAGTCGATAGACCGTTGTGCTGGAGGGCCAAAGATAAATGCTATAATTAAAATAAATGTTGATTGTGTATGCACTGTGATGTTTAGGCCATCAGGACACCTGGCTTAAGGTAGTGATGGAGCCCAAGGACTACTGGACGACCTAGGGTGCATAAGGGCGGTTTGTCGTTCAGTAGGTCGTGAAGCTCAAGGAGCTTCCTACGCATGGAGACCGAGGCAGTAGGGGAAAGGAGGTCTAGTCCCACTAAGCGGACATGATGAAGAAATTAGGGTTTGATGGTTGGACTATTGATGTCCACTCAAACTCCGGGTAGAGGTAGTGCACCTCTATCAGGGTGGATAGTAAAGGTGCTTCGGTCCACAAGTATAACGGTTAGGGACCATTCTGCGAACGTGTGATCCCTCCTATGATAGGACAATGGTTGTTGACCATGTGAAATGTGTGAAAAATG
Organism: Trapa bicornis; assembly: GCA_030064425.1. Taxonomy (NCBI): domain Eukaryota; kingdom Viridiplantae; phylum Streptophyta; class Magnoliopsida; order Myrtales; family Lythraceae; genus Trapa; species Trapa bicornis. The sequence continues at coordinate 5,769,265 of CM057761.1, read as the reverse complement.
ACAAAGGAATAATTTAAAGGAAAAAAAAAAGATGAATTCAAATAAACGTTATAGTAGTTTCCCTCAATCAGTATTTGTACTCATTCCCATTCTCTCATCCTTTTTCAGGATAGTACCATGACATAAGGTTCCTAGTCGCGCTTGGACTCTCAAGGTATGTTTCCTACCCTCAATCTAATGTAAGGGTTTCATCGTAAACACGCCTTCACCTTACCTATCTCATTTAGGTAAGAATGCATGTATGATGCAGGAAAGGATGGCAGGTTCATCACAGACCCTGTCAAACAGGTTCGCGGCATGACAACTTGAGTGGTATCAGAGCATAAATTTCCTAATAAGTTTTTCCCCAACCCGTCCTAATCCTTGATTCCCAACAATCCTTGTAGAAAACATGAATAGGAATGCCCCCAAAGAGTATATTTGTCACGCCCCAACCCAGTTTGGTTAGATCCCCGTGAACAACCCATCGCTCTTTCTCGGTTCAAGAGGAGTTTCCCTCTTCTTTTAGTTGAGAGGAGCCAGGCGAAATTTCAATCTTGTTCCCTGGAAGAAATATATCAAATAAAATGCAAGCTTAAAGAAAAATTAAGCATACCTAATAAAGGGTAAAGCTCTATGTTACTTCTAGTCATTTTCTCTTATCCTGAAAAGGGGTAGAAAAGAGGGGTGATTTTCTACAACTCAGTGAATGGGTTTTTCAAAGGTCTACTTTTAACTTAAAAAAATATTTATATTGGAGTGTGTCGGACTCCTCACTTTAAAAAAAATCATCATTTCATTTAAAATCTCGGGTTTTTCCATCATTTCTTATTTACCACGGTGTGTCATCACCCAATACACATCCTTCATCATGAAGGTTACACACATTCGTATGTCAACATGACTACCGAACCCATTAGTGGCTTCGGAGCGACTTTACCGACCACTCGGATAGAAGCACGACCACTTTTACCTTGAGATCGAGTGGATGTACGCGACATCCAACCCTCAATTTCGAAATTAATTCTTCATGTCTGAATGAGGACAGAGTCCTCATCCTGTCCCCACCCCGATCTCATGCGCTTTATGCTACTCCAAATTTCACACAAACACCTGGAACAACGATCTGCCCTTATACTCACCGGGTCGTCTAGGGCCCTTAGGACACATCAGTACCCCTTAGGGGTGTCTTGATGATCCCGTACTCATAGTGCATGCACAAACAAAGTTTTCTTAAATTGCCATGTAATATGTGGTGCCATTTGTCCCAACGGTCCCAACCTTCAACTCAACCTGTAGCTATTTGTCTTAACTGGTCTGGAGACTGGTCATGTTGCATTGCTACTAGTTGAATGAGTATGTCAGACCTGCCTTGGTACCATGACCAAACAATTCACTTATTAAGGTTTAATGGCACATATATATATCATGTTCTTTTACGAGCTCCTGCTCGTGTCCATTGGCCTATGGCCCACTATTCAAGTTTTTCAAAAATAGGGCATATAGCCCTCAAGTTCCAAAACTGAGGCCCCTGACCTATAAGAGCTATTTGAGCTCCTGTCAATAAGTTCTCCCAAATAGTTTAAGTATTGGGACACAGTTAGGGGAGAATACTTCCGACAAAATAGGTTTTCACTGTCTATTATACCGACCGGTATAAGGACATCTCCGTTCATAACCGATGAACGGGTTTTCAACTTCCTTCGAGGAAGTCTCATCATACCAATTGGGTATGATCTACTTACAACTGGTAAGTAGTTTTTCTGCATAATTTTCACATCACTTTCTCTAAGTGGTGATGATTAAAATACCACTAAGCAGTGGGTTTTTATACCTAGGTACTTATCATCCCCTACCAGGTATGATATAAAATTTCCACCCACAACCGGTAAGTGGTTTTTATCTTTAAGTTGTACTCATCATCCCAACTAGGTATGACGTTAGTAAACCCACTCACCTGATAGTGCAGTGAAATTCCACTTAGTTGGGCTCCGCCCTTAGCAAGTTGGACCTCAACTGGTGTTCCCGATGTCTCATTATCTGACACGAAATGAACATAATTGTTCATTATTCTTTGGCCTAATAGCCCTCATTCGTTCCAAATGAATGAGAAAACCCAACTTTACATATATTTGTAATTAGGTCCCTAAAGTTATTTTTCTTTAACTTTAAGTCCCTATTGCCGGGTTTCTCCTAAATTTGAGTCCTGAAACTTTTAAAATTTATCTTAGGACCTCAAATTATTTAATTTCGCACAAAGGGGTTTAATTTCCCAAATTTCCAATTTGGTCCCCCAACTTTTCCAAAATTACCATTTTGCCCTTCCATTACACAAATGGTAAGTTTTGCCCCAAAATTTCATTAATTTCATAAAATTACATTTTGGTCCTTTGAATTTTGAAAATCCCCAATTTTCCCCCAATTTCAACTCCTTAGGAGAGCCAAATTTGATTTCATCAAATTGACTAATCAAACACCTCTAATTGTTGAAATTGAAGTTAAAATTGAGTTCCTCCATCTTCTTACGATTTAATAGCACTTTGAATCGCAAGTTTTGACGTCAGAACAAGCTCAAACGGAGCTTCACCGAAAAACGGACTGTAGAGAGAGAAAGCTTAGCTTTCAACTTGGGCAGATAGCTCTCATCCTGAGGTTCATCCTAGAATCAAGAATCACATCAACTGATGCCAAATTGAGTTAGAATTTCATCATTGAAATTCTATCGATTCTCTCTCTAGCACCGGCCGAAATTTGTAGAGGGGAGCTGAATTGGCTTACCTTTCAGTCCTAATTCGGGCGTGGGAGGGCTGATGAAGTGTTGGGAAGGCTTTGTTTGGCATGAGGAGGGATCAAAATGGTCGATTTCAACTCGGCCGAAACAGGGCAACTTCAGTCCGTCGGAGCTGCTTCACTATTTCATCACGCCGGCATCTCACCGGCAACCCTTAGAGTGAACAGAGACTACATACGTGTAGTTGACTTCTCCTCGATTCTAAAGAACCTGACCCCACGTTGTTTGTCTTAGAAAAGACCCCATGTCGGAACTCTGGTTCGAGCTTCACCAAAAAATGGAGCAGTTGAGAGAGAATAAAGTTTTCAGGTGTGGAGAGGATGAATAGGGATGGGCTCTTTATATAAAGAGCTTGGAGACCCATTGGCTGTTGGTTTTGCACCGTTATTGCTGACATTGAAGACCTAAAATGCTCCGAACAGAAGCGTTTCTTCTTTACCAGCGTTTCATCCTGAGGAAGAAGATGACACTATTTCGAACCAGACCGGACTGGTCCGAACCGGGTTCAAAGCTTAAACCGGTCGGTTCACCCCCCATTCGATTGAGTTTTTCAAATATAAAAATTTTTAAATTCATCTAAATTCATTCTCTATCCAATGGTGGCCTCAAATCTCCAATTTGAATTATTTAAGCCACCTTGAAAAATGAATTTAGGATTCAGTTCAATAGTGGTTCAAACCGGTCCGAACCAGTTCGAATCTGGTTCACCTGAACCAGTTTGGTTTTCATCCCCAATTCCTTCACAAGTTCATTTACATGTCTTTTGTGACTCCTTGGGTCACTTAGGGTCCAAAAAAATCCTAGTTTACCGTTCTAAGGTTCCTTCCCAAGGTTTATGAATTTCTTTGGAGTACAATGGAGTTGAATTCCTTTATTTTGCCCGATCTCTATCAGTTCCAATTCATGAACCGACTCGGTTCATAAACCGATTCAATCCTATTGGACTCGGTTCATCCAAACTGGTCTAATTTTCCTCTTCCAATTCATCCTAAGGTTCTTTTTCATAGTATTTTGAACCCTTTGGATCACCTGGGAGTTGTAAATTCCTTAATTGCCTATTCAAAATTATCAGGTTTGTGAACCAATTCGATTTTTCTCACTTGGTTTGACCGGTTCTCTTCCTGGTTTTCCTTGGCTCAAAAGGGTGTGGTTTACAACTCTCCCCTCCTTTTAGGAGTTTTGTCCCCAAAACTTAGTTAGCAACCTTGCATTTGCAATCATTTTCTTTGATGCCCCTTTGGTGTTTGCTTAAGATGCAAACTTTTCTCTCGTCCTTTCAGTTAGTCCCTTTTATAACCTTCACTTAAGGAATTCCTTTTCCTTTATATTATTTACTCCCTCCATGGAGTTTGTCATAACTAGACATACCTTACATCAGGGTATGTTCTTAGATTTTATCTCTCTCTTTGCTTAGAGCAACATTCTTCCCCTTGAGGTCCTATACTCAAGATTGGAAATTCCAAGATAACTAACCATTTACGTGTCTAGTTAACCGCTTGATCATTGAAACCCTTAGCTCATCGTCCTATAGAGCATTTCGTACTTATGTCCACAAATTTCTTTATCATCACCTTTTCGTCCTATTTTGACCCTTCCTCCATTCGTTATCTATTACAACTTTTGTCCAAATTATTATATTTGTCCTCGTCATGCTTATTAGCCGACTCTTCCTTACTTTGAGTCATATTCTCCTCGGGTTGTTGGGCTTACATGCCCTTACAGCATGGCATTTTCTAGGACCCGTCTCTATCCATTTGATTTCTAGAATATCTCCTGAAGTGTCTCTCTTAGCTTTTAGACCTTTCAGGGATCGTATAACTTCATTACTCTTTTCTTTTGATAGCATTCCTCAACTATCCTTTTTACCATTATTAACACTACTTACTCAATTGTGTTGGTTCCCCTTACCCACTCGTCCTTTTTCAACTTCCTTATTGAGTTTTTTTTCCAGTTCCAATTATTTGATCTCCAGATGTTTTACTGACATGCTGGGACTCATCCATTCTTAGGTTCATCATCACTCCCAATAACATCCTTTACTTAAGGATTTCCTTTGGCCTTAATCCTCTCTTACTTGTTTGTAACCACTTCATAGTTCATTATTCCCATTTGACCCTTTTCAGTCTTATTGTTTTGTTTCGGGGAGTTCCCTTTTCACGTTTTCATTCTCTAATGTGTCCTTCAAGGTAGACACTTTCGTTCTAGGAGCTACATGTTCAACCTTCTTACCAGTACTTGAAGGTTTACTTTTCTCCCTTTCTCCGTACCCTTATCTGTGTTAGGGCATCTACTTTGCTTTGGATCTTTCTCTATCCACAACTTTTGTTTTATCCCTTCTTCCTTACATAGGACACTTTCGATTATTGGTTTTATTCTGTGCATTCCACACTATACTTGGTTGTCCACTCTTTAAGCTTCGTATGCGTGTGAGGGCTATGACACGTCTTACCAATTGTGGTTATTCCTTCTTAGCTACACCTTATTAGGGGACTTACTTTCCCAACATCTTCTCGAACATTTTTCCTCTATTACCCGAGTATGGGTTGTCCACTCATTCATACTTGTCACAGCATCTTTTGATGCTAACGCGTTAAATAATTTCTGTTAAGGAGGGTTCACATCCTCCTTATTTCAAAACCTCTTGTTCACCCTTCTTGAGGCTCACTTAACCATTCCAAGACTTTAAACTATAAATTTGGTTTTGACCATCGATTTCTTTAAGGATTTCCCTTCATTCTTCTCTTCCTACATTTTGGCCTTTTCACTCCTCTCTTCCTTGTTGTGGTTTAAATCCATGGTTCTCTCGGAAACTAGTTATTTAACTGTATTTTTCTCTTTATTTTTCTAGTCCAAGTACCTGGGCAGCTGTATCACTTATTCTTCATGCCTATCCCATTGTCCTTCAAAGAGTGTAGTCTTTACTACATTTCATCCTTTCTTAGGGTTTTGTTCATCTCTTTGGCTGTCCACCATTACTATTTTCTTCTTTCTACTCGATTCTTCTAGAATTATTTCTTGATATTCCTGCTCTTTCTCCAAACAGGTCATACTGGGACATCACGATACTTCCTTAGTATGATTCTTTCCTTTTCTCTTGTTATTCCTTTTTACATTTGCTCAAGGGGATTTTTTTTCCCTTAAATGACATCCCTTGATGTTGTCTTCTCCTGTTTACCTTTACTCCACAATTCTTGCAGGCACATCTTGTATACTCTATCCGCATCTTCATTCGTACCCAGTACCTGTCTACTTTTTAGGGAGAGTACAAATCTTTCTTGTTTCAAGTTTTCTTGACCATTATGTGAGAGGCTTGCCTATTCCTTTCTTGGCTTGAGCTTTAGTCGTTAATTGGCCCTTGGTCCTTTTAAGGATTTCTTTCATCCCTCTTTTCTCCAATATTTGGCCTTTCCACCTCTTCCTTCTTTGCTGGAGTTTACTCTATGACCCTCACGAGAGTAGTTCGTTACCTGTCTGGCCCCTACTTTTCACCTTGTTTAGTTTTCTTGAAGCAGTTGTCTCTCTAATCTCCTTATCCTTAACGATCCTTCCTGTGCCCCTTTTTTAGGGTGTATTCCTTACTACTTCCCGATCCTACTTAGCGTGTCATTCATTTTCTTTTACCATCTCATTGTCATGGTTTGCTTACTTCTATTATGTTGTTCTGAATCTCAACTTTGACTTCTCTATATTTTCCAAAGGAAGTTGTACCTAACATTCTATCACCTTTCCAAAGTAGGTTAGTCTCGGCCTCCAGTACTGTCACACCCCAACTCGGTTTGGTCGGATCCCCGTGATCAACCCGCCACTCTCCCGATTTACTAAAGGGTTTCCCCTTATATTATAAACCATAAATAGTAAGGCGTTCTTTAGACCTGCACCTTTTTCCAGGAATATCATAAATAAAAAATGCATAGTAATTTAAATTAATCGTACATGTCTTTCAGGCGTTTAATTGCACAAGTCTTTTAAGGTTCAGCTTTTCGGGACTTCCTGAAAGGGGTATAAGGGAGGGGGTGAGTACAACTACTCAGTGAATGGGATTCAAATCTTTTGAATTTCAAAAAAAATATTTATATGGAGTGTGCCAGACTCCTTTCTTTTCAAAAATCCTTTCATTAAAAAAATTCAGGTTTTTCCATTATTTCTTAATTACCAATGTGTCATCACCCAACACATATCCTTCATCATGAAGGTTACACACATTTGCAAGTCAGTATCACTACTGAACCCGCTAGTGACTTCGCAGCGACTTTTCCTGCCACCCAGATATGCGCTTGGTGCTACTCCAAATTTCGCACAGACACCTGGAACGATGATTCGCCCTTATACTCACCGGGTCGTCCAGGGCCCTTAGGACACATCACTACCCCTCATGGGAATCTTGATGATCTCGTACTCATAGTGCATGCACAAACAATGTTTTTCTTATCAAGCCATGTAATATGTGGTGCCACTAGTCCAATGGCCCCGACTCTTAACTCAACCCGCAGTTGTTTGTCTTGACTAGTCCGTCGACCTGTCATGTCGCACTGCCGCTAGTTGTCTGAGCATGTCAGTCCTATCTTGGTACCATGGCCAAACAATTCACTTATTAAGTTTTATGGCACATATATCATGTTTGTTTATGAGCTCATGCTATGCCAACTGGCCTTGGGCCCACTATACGAGATTTTTAAAAAATTAGGCTTTCTAGCCCTCAAGTTCCAAAATCGAGGCCCCCGGCCTATCAGAGCTATTCGAGCTCCCGTCGATAAGGTCTCTCAAATTGCTTAAGCATTGGCACACAGTCAAAGGAGAACACTTTCGATAAAACATATGTTTTCTCTATCTATTATACCGCCCGGTATAAGGACACCTCCATTCATAACCGATGAACGAGTTTTCAACTTCCTTCAAGGAAGTCTCATCATATCAACCGGGTATGATCTACTTACAACCGGTAAGTAGTTTTTCCGCATGATTTTCACATCACTTCCTCTAAATAGTGATGTTTAAAATACCACTAAATAGTGGATTTTCACATTGAGGTACTTATCATTCCCAACCGGGTATGATATAAAATTTTCACTCACAACCGGTAAATGGTTTTAAAATTTTAAGTTGTGCTAATCATCCCAACCGAGTATGATGTTAGTAAACCCACTCACAACCATAAGTAGTTTTTAACTTTAAGTTGTGATATGAACATCTTGATTCATTATCCTTCAGCCTAATTGCCTTCATTCATTCCAAATGAATGAGAAAGTCAAACTTTCATTTATTTGCAATTAGGTCCCTAAAGTTATTTCTCTTTAACTTTAAGTCCCAAATGCCGATTTTTTCCTCAAATTAAGTCCCGAAACTTCTAAAATTTATCATAGGACCTCAATTTATTCCATTTCACAAAAAGGGGATTAATTTCTCAAAATTTCCAATTTGGTCCTCCAACTTTTCCAAAATTACCATTTTGCCCTTACTTTACAAAAATGGTAAGTTTTGCCCCAAAAATTCTAAAATTTCTCAATTCATCCTCCAACATTATTTTAATGCCCAATTGGCCCTCAATTTCATAAATTTTTATTTTAGTCCTTTGAATTTCAAAAATCCCCAATTTTCCCCCAATTCTAACTTCTTAACACAGCCAAATTTGATTTCATCAAATTGACCCATCAAACATTTCCAATTGTTGAAATTGAAGTTGAAATTGAATATCTACATGTTCATACGATTATTTAGAAATGTGAATCACAAGTTTTAACGTCGGGACGAGCTCAAACGAAGCTTCGTCGAGAAATGAACTATAGAGAGAGAAAGCTTTGATTACTCATCGATGGAGGCACAGCAGTCCGAGTTTTCGATCTGGGCAGATAGGTCTCATCCCAAGGTTCATTCTAAAATCAAGAATTGCATCAATTGATGCGGAGTATTAAATTATTGTTATTAATTATAATAATTAAATATATATTAATTTATAGCTATTTATGACAAGGGTACATAAAATATTTTCACCGAAATTTCGGGTTACAAAAATAATAATCATACTTCCCAGGAGGTCACCCATCCTCATACTACTTTGAAGTAAGCACGCTTAACTTTAGAATTCTCATTGATTCTCATTCACCTGTACTAATTTGGTTTTTCTATTTTAATTTGTGTTAAGTTTCTTTTCCACCCTTTGTATCACTCGGAAGTTGTAAATTTCCAAATTGATTGTTTCCAAATGATCAGATTTGTAAACCGTCTCGGTTTTCTTACTCGGTTTGACTGGTTTTTTTTCCTGATTTTCCTTAACTTAAAAGTGCGGGGTTTACAAGTGCATCCTTCCTTCAAGTAGTTTCTAATGAGAGGTAGGCTCCTTGCACTCCACGTTATTTCCATCTGCCAAGCAATGATTCCTTCAAGGCACGTGGTTGTATGCATCCCTCCATAGCTTCCTTTTATAGCGTATTCCTTCTCTTCTTCACTCTAACTGTGTCATTCCCTAAAGTTTCCAAAGGACGTTTCTCTGGGTTTTCCCCTGATGAGAGGGTTCTGGATATACTTCCCACGTACCTTATCCCTTCTCTTGAGGTATCTTTCTCGGTTTGACCTTCTTAAGAAGAAATTTAAATTTTGCGTTCACCTTGTAATTTCTTGACCTCTTAGTGAACCGCTTACTTAGCCATGGTTTCGGTCTCCAGTCCTTCGTGACCTTTGAGGAGTATTTGCCCTAAATTTATGACATGTGAAACACCCATTCTTTCCTTATACTTATACTAGTCTGTCTTGATACTTGTCCTTAATAGTGTTGAGCACTTTCTCAAGTAGCATTCCTATTGTCCTCACCTTGTAACATGTCATTTCCTTGCCTAGTAGTCATTATCAGAGTTATCACTCTATCGTCTCCTTGTCAATTTTCTTGGCGAGCCTTCTCTGCCTACTAATTTTCCCCTAAGAGTTCTCCTAGACTCTTTAGTCTTTTGGTTCATTTCCTTATTTGGGATGGGATTCTCCTCGGTCCCTGGGGTTTGTTTGGTTACTTTTCTTGAAGCAATCATCCTACAGTTGAGATGTAGGCTTACATTCTTGTTTAGAGACATGGTTTTAGGAATTTGGAATTCTTCATTAATGGAGAAGGAGTACAATATGTTAGGGTCTTAACCATATTACAAAGTGGTGGTCATGAAATAGGTAGAGGACTATGGGGTGTGTGCTAAGCATCCTCCATGGTAAGGTTATAAGCCCTAATTAGTGTTCCTGGTCTCAGGCTTGGCTTCCTTTGTACTTGGGGTGTGACCTCAACAGGTCCAAGCATCATCCTCTTGGATACTTTGTCATTTGGTCCTTGGGGATTTCTACCATGCCCCAAGTATTTGGGAAGCTTTTAGAGTTGTCTTCCAATGAGGACAGGGTGTTGAGTAAAGTCATTCCTAGTTTTCTTGGTTCCTCTCCTAGGAGCCATCTATAAATTTTAAGATAAATCCTATTAATTACTATATTTTCTATTCTTGATTATATATTCAAGGAAGCAAGCTATGATACCACTCTAGTTGTCACGCCCATACCCGGTTTGGTCGAATCCCCGTGAAAACCTGCCACTCTCTCAGTTTATTAAAGGGTTTCTCCTTATTATAAATCGTAAAGAGTAATGCGTTCTTTAAACCTGCACCATTTCCTGGAATAGCATAATCAAAACTGCATGAAATTTTAAACTTTACATACCTATCTTATAGGCATCTTAGTTGATGGTCTTTTAGGGTAGGCTTTATAGGATTTCCTAAAAGGGATATAAGGGAGGGGGTGAGTACGATTACTCAGTGAATGGGTTTTCAAAGGTTTACTTTTAACTTTTAAGAAAAACATTTATATGGAGTGTGTCGGACTCCTTTCTTCTCAAAAATCCCTTCATTTAAAGTTTCTCTCTAGTTTTTCCATTATTTAATAGTTACCGATGTGTCATCACCCAACACACATCCTTCATCATGAAGGTTACACATATTCGCAAGTCAGTATCACTACTGAACCTGCTAATGGCTTCGGAGCGACTTTTCCTGCCACCCAAATAGAAGCACAACCACTTCTACCCTAAGAATGAGTGGATATTCGCGACATCCGACCCTCAATCCCGAAATTGCTTTTTCGTGTCCATATGATGATAGAGACCTCATCCTGTCTCCACCCCGATCTCATGCGCTTGGTGCTACTCCAAATTTCACACAGACACCTAAAACGACGTTTTGCCCTTATACTCACCGGGTCGTCCAGGGCCCTTAGAACACATCACTACCCCTCATGGGCCTCTCGATGATCCCGTACTCATAGTGCATGCACAAACAATGTTTTTCTTATCAAGTCATGTAATATGTGGTGCCACTGGTCAAATGGTCCTGACTCTTAACTCAACCCACAGTTGTTTGTCTTGACTAGTCCGTCGACCTGTCATGTCGCACTGCCGCTAGTTAATTGAGTATGACGGTCCTAGTTGACTGAGCATGTCGCACTGCCACTACTTGGTACCATGGTCAAACAATTCACTTATTAAGTTTTATAGCACATATATCATGTTTGTTTACGAGCTCCTGCTCGTGCAAACTAGCCTTAGGCCCACTGTACGAGATTTTCAAAATCTAGCATCACTTTCTCTAAGTGGTGATGATTAAAATACCACTAAATAGTGGATTTTTATATCGAGGTACTTATCATCCTCTACTGGGTATGATATAAAATTTCCACCCACAACCGGTAAGTGGTTTTTATCTTTAAGTTGTGCTCATCATCCCAACCGGGTATGATGTTAGTAAATTCACTCACCCGATAGCAAAACTTCGTGTATGATGTGCTCATCATCCCGTAGCAAAACTTCGTGTTTGTATGAGGATAGTGACCTCATCCTATCCCCACCCTGGTCTCATGCACATGAAGCTACGTCGAGCTTCGCAAGTCTTCTGGTACGACTAACTACCCTTATTTCCCCTAGGTCGTCTAGAGCCCTGGGACGCATCCCTACCTCTCTTAGGCATCTTAAAGGTCTTGTAACACAATGCACACACAAATCAACAGTTTTTCACATAATCCATACAATCTATGGTGCCACTGGTCCAACGTCCCCGAATCTCAACTTGACCTACAGCTGTTTGTCTTGACTGATCCATAGACCTATCATGTCGCACTACCACTAGTCCATCGAGTATGTTGGTCCTGTCTTGGTACCATGGCCAAACAACTCATTTACTTAAATTTTTATGGCTTAATAATCATATTTGTTTATGAGCTCCTACTCGTGCCAACTGGCCTAGGGCCTATTGTTCAAGATTTTCAAAATCAAGCATATTAGCCCCTAAGTTCCAAAACCGAGGCCTCTGACCTATATGAACTATTCGAGCTCCCGTCAAGGTCTCCCAAAAATTTTAAGCGGTGGCACATAGTTAAGGGAGAGCACTTTCAATAAAATAAACTTTTTAGTCGTCTATCACACCACCTAAGTATGAGGACATCTCCGCTTATAACCGATAAGCAGGTTTTCCACTTCCTTCGAGGAAGTTTTATCACACCAACCGGATATGATCTACTTACAACCAGTAAGTAGTTTTTCCATATGATTTCCACATCACTCTTCTCAGATGTCATGATTAAAATACCACTTAGCAGTGGGTTTTCATTTCGGAGGTGCTTATCATCCCAACCGAGTATGATATTAAATCTAACTCACCCAATAGTGCAGTGAATTTCCTCTTAGCCGGTTTGTTGCCTTTATGCGAACTTGTCATAGCTGGCATTCCCGGTATTTGTCTTCCTACACCATATGAACACCCTTGTTCATTATCTTTGGCCTAATAGCCTTCATTCATCCCAAATGAATGAGAAAACCAAACTTTTCATTTATTTGCAATTAGGTCCCTAAAGTTATTTTCTTTAACGTTACCTCCCTAATTTCGGTTTTTCCTCAAATTGAATCTCGAAACTTTTAAAATTCACCTTGGGACCTCCATTTATTCCAATTCACAAAAAGGGGTTCAATTTCCCAAATTTCTAATTTGGTCCCCAATTTTTTCAAAATTACCATTTTGCCCCACCTTTACAAAAATGGTAAGTTTTACCCCAAAAATTCCAAAATTTGCTCAATTGGTCCTCTAATACTCTTATCATGCCCAATTGGCCCTCAATTTTATAAAATTGCATTTTAGTCCCTTGAATTTTTTAAATCCCCAAATTTTCCTCCAATTTCAACTTTCCAACATAGCCAAATTTGATTTCATCAAATTGACCGATCAAACAAGTTTAATTGTTGAAATTTAAATTAAATTGGAGTTCTTACATCTTCATACGATTCAATTGAACTTTGAATCGCACGAATTGACATCGGAATGAGCTTAAACGGAGCTTCACCAAAAGACACAACGTAGACAGAGAGATTTGAATGCTTACCATCGGGGGTGCGACAGTCCGAGTTTTCAATCTAGGCAGGTAGCTCTCTTCATGAGGTTCCTCCTAGGATCAAGAATTACATCAATTGATGCCGAATTGAATGTGAATTTTATCATCAAATTTTTATCGATTCTCTCTCTAGCACCGATCAGAAATCATAGAAGGAAGACAAATTGGCTTATCTTTAAGTTCTAATTCGGTCGTAGGAGGGCTAAGGAGGTATTGGAAGAGCCAGGTTTGGCCTGAGGAGGGCTCAAATTGGTCGATTTTAGCTCAACGGAAACAGGGCAGCTTCAGTTCGTCGGAGTTGCTACACTGTTTGATCACATCGGCGCTTCTCCGGTGAGCCTTGAAGCAAATGGAGACTACCACAGTATAGCTGACTTCTCCCCAGTTCTAAGGAACTCGACCATTCCTTCTTTGGCTCAGAAAAGACCCTATATCAGAGCTTTGGTTCGAGCTTCATCGGAAAATTGAGTAGCTGAGAGAGAATGAGGTTTTCAGGTGTGGAGAGGATGAATGGAGAGGGGCTCTTTATATAGGTAGCTCGGGGACTCGCCGGTCGTCCATTTTCCGGTGAGTGAACCGTGCTGTCATCTAAAGGAAGAAGATGACATTGTTACTAATCGGACCAAACCGGTCTGAACTGGGTTCAAAGTTTAAATCGGCATATTCAAGCACGATTCGACCGAGTTTTTCAAAATTAAAATTTTCTAAATTCATTCTCTATCAAATGGTGGCCTCAATTCTCCAATTGGAATTTTCTAAGCCATCTAGAAAAATGAATTTAGCATCCTGTTTAATAGTTGTTCAAACCAATTTAATCCGATTTGGATCTAGTTCACTTGAACGGGTTTGGTTTTCATTCCCCATTCATCCTAAAGTCCTTTTTCATGACTTATGTGACTCTTTAGGTCACTTGGGATCCATAAATTTTCCAGTTTTCCCTCTCTCTATCAGTTCTGGTTCATAAACTGGCTCAGTTCATGAACTGGTTCAATTCGGTTCGGATCTGGTTCACCCGAACCGGTTTGGTGTTTCTCTCCCATTCTTTTCCAAGGTTTATGTATCCTTTTGGTTCACTCAAGAGTTGTAAATTTCCCAATTTTCCCATTCTTCGAAGATTGGGTTTGTGAACCGATTCAATTTTCTCACTCTGTTTGACTGGTTCTTTTCCCAATTTTTCCTTAACTCCAAAGAACGGGATTTACAAGGCTAGTGGGCATGGGCTGGAGCCCATAGACAAACATGAGTATAATATCCATGAAAACTCTCATAAAATCGAAATGTTTGTGTGACTTGCCACGGTACCAAATCAGGACTGACAAGGCTCAATGGGCTAGTGACAGTGTGTCATGCCCTAACCCAATTTGGTCGGAGTCCTGTGATCAACCCACCACCCTTCCTTGTTCTAAATTAGTATTTCTACCAATTAGATCGAGGAAGGTAAAGGTGTCAAACTACATATGTTTTCCATAACAAAATTTACAAACCAATTAAATAATAGTTTACTTGTTCGTAGTGCCTTCAGCTTGCTCCCCTAGCCTCTACTCCTCTTGATGAGACGGTTCTCTTGAAAAAAGGTTTAATGGAAGGGGGTGAATTTCTACAACTCAGTGAGCGAGGGTTGGGAAGTGAGTTTTCAAAATAATTAGTTTATCAAAACGTTATACACTTTTAGTGTATTCTAATATGAATTCATCTCTTCTTTAAGACTTACCCTTCCTTAGGAGGTGCTTCAGCAAACAATCACACGCCCTTTCTATCATAAAAAGGGATCACACGTTCGCATAATACACTAAAAGTATACATATGTCCCAATTTTCCTTAAATTACCATTTGACCCCCAATTTTCCTAAAATCCCTTAATTGCCCAATTTCTCAAGAATTGTAATTTGGTCGCGGAATCACAATTTTGTACAATTAACCCCCAAAACTCAGTTAATTACCCCAATTTTTGACTGAATCATCTTCCCTATGTTTCCCTCGTCATTTCAAGCTTTGAATTGCTTCATTTGGCTAAAACATGAGCTCAAACGATGCTTCGCCAAAAAATGTAGTCTAGAGAGAAAGCTTTAATATCTTACCGGTGAGGGTCCAACGACCGGAGCTCTTGCTTTCTCTAAATTGTTGTTCTCCTGAGAATACTCCCTGGATCAAACTGCACCTCAATTGGTGGCCTGAGCAGTGTGAATTGCTCAATTTAAGTTTTTATATAAATGCACCGTGAACAGTATTTTCCAACGAAGGGGCAGTGGAGAGGCTTATCGTCTTAGCTAGAGGGAAGGTCGAGCACCTCTAGGTGGAGTCTAGGGGGCTTGGTTTGGCCGAAATTGGCCTAGGGATAGCTCAACTTGAGCTCAAGCAGCTCGGGCTGCTGATAGTTGAGGAGCGGTAGCACTATTTCAGCTTCTCCGCTCTTCTACGGTGGTCCTTGGGCCAAAGGAAAGGTGCAATTGTGTAGAGGACTTCCTCCCAATTCTAATGACACCGAATGTAGCTTTAGAGGTGGAGAAAAACCTTGATGTCAGAGCTATGGTTTGCTGCTCGCCAGAAAACTAAGCACTTCACATTTTTTGCTTAATTTTGTGATGCCGAGTACGAATGGATGGGTGCTCTTTATATAGGGAGCTCGACAATTGACCATACTACCAGCCAGCATAAAACTCAGCCTCTGACTCGGCCGCTAACGATCATATCGGAGCTCTTCCCGAGTCACTAGAGAAAGCGGCCTCTCTCTCTATTCTCTCTGTCAGCAAACTTAGGTTGAAGACAATGACGTGGTGGGTGTGCCATGTGGCACTATGATTAGTCTGTTTTTCTAATGTGGCATTCCAATTGAGCTATCATGTCAATCGTTGACTACTTGACCAGACATGTGGCGGCCTCCCATTGTCTGCTCATGTCTTCGTGGCAAGCTCACCAATCGTCCACTAACCGTTGACCGAACACATGGTAGCCTCCCATTGGCTACACGTGCTTGTGTGGCTGCTGACTAGGTGCCATTGATCATTGATCGGTCTGGTTCGTTGACCGGCTGTACCATTGACCAACTGGTCTGACCGGGTTTAGTGACCCGAATTCAAAATCGGTCGGTTTACGCCTGATTCGACCAATTTTATCGAAATTTAAAATTTTCTAAATTCATTTTCTATCTAATGGTAGCCTCAATTTCCTAAATTGACATTTTTAAGCTACCTAGAAAAATGAATTGTTGAATCGGTTCACTATGGTTCAATCCGATTCGAGTCTATTTCACCCAAACTAGTCCGATTCTTCCATCCAATTCACTTCATGGTTCTTCATCATGATTTTTATGAATTTTTGGTCACCTGGAATTTTCCAATTTCACATTTTAACCCTTCTTTACTGGTTCATTAATTGACTCGATTTTCTCAAAACCGTCGGTTCCTTCCTCGGTTTCCTTGTTCTGAGGGGACAGGTTTCACACAGTACGCTAGGACTAGGTCGATGAACCGGTCAGGCAAACAACTATAGGCCAAGTCGAGTGTCGGGGTCATTGGACCGTTGGCACTAAAGATGATGGCTAATATGCTCAAACTATTGTTTGTGCATGCACTCTGATTCGGGACCATCGAGACACCCATGAGGGGTAGTGATAGGTTCCAAGGGCTGCTGAACCACCTGGTTGCGATAAGGGTAGGTTTGTCATGCCAGTTAGTCATGAAGCTGGTCGAAGCTTCTTGCGCATGAGACTGGGGTGAGGGGCAGGATGAGGTCTCAGTACTCATATGGACATAAAGTAATTGTGGGTCTAAGGGTTAGATGTCTAGGACGTTCACTCAAACTTAGGGTAGAAGAGATTGAACTTCTATTACGGTGGACAGCAAAGTCACATTGATCCCCAAGTGGGTGCAGTCTGGAACTGTCCTACGAATGTTTGTACCATTTATGATAAAGGGCGTGTGTATGATTGCCAAGCAAGGGAAAGTGCTAAAAAGAGCTAAATACACATAATAAGTGAAAAGGATGAAATGTTTTAAAGAGAAATTTGTTAAAATGTTTATTTTTTTAAACTCACTCCCAACACCCGCTCACTGAGTTGTAGAAACTCACCCCCTCCCCTTAAGCATTTTTAGAAAAAAAAAAAAGACCAACCTTAGAGAATCCACAATGATGAATCCTAAGTCATGTACGCTTAAATTTCTTTTTAAACTATTGAGTTTTGTACAATGTTATTCCGGGAATAAGAGTAGGAATTTCTCCTGACTACTCACGGTCCTAGGAAGTAGTAACTCTTCTTAGACCAAGGGAGTGGCGGGTTGCTCACGGGGTCCCGACCAAACTGGGTCGAGACGTGACAACCAATTTATATGGTTGTGATCTAGACCTCCATGAAAATATATCCCTAGCTTCCTTTCAATAATTTATAACTTGTGGTGCTGGCAATGAATTAATTTCCCCAAGTGGTGGAGTTGGTGGGTCAATGATGAGTTGTCTGGTAAAAAAGGCAATTTGGGTCGGCAGTCGGGCAAAGAAGATGATACGTGCGCACGTGGCTACGCATGTATGCACCTGATGTCTCAGCTGACCGATCTAACACTGTGGTGATCCATTTTCTGGTGAATTTCTCGGCCGATTCAATGGTTTTTTGCCTTGATGACCCCCTTCCAAGCTAGTTCTTGGGAAAATAAAATATTAAAACTTCTACATTCAATTTCCTATTGAATGAACTCAAGAACCACCCAATTTGGATTTGTTTCAGCCCTTTAAAAGTTTTGGGATTTATGTGACTCCACCCAACTCGAACCCGATTCAAACCAAATCCTTTCTAATTTTCTCCCAATCCTTGATTCTAAGTCTCGTGACCATCCTAAGGGCTTATCCTGGCCCTTGTTCATCCCTCCTAGCCTCTCATTGACCTCTTTCCTTCTTTTGATTCAATCTATTCCCCGATTACCTGTCGGTTCTCGATTTGATCCCACTTCCCAGTTTAGTTCGACCCAAATATGAAGGCGGGATTCTTCTTCGCCCGATTTTGTAGATGTGATTTGACTTGTACCTGGTGGAACCTCGACATTCACATGTAATTGTTTGGGGATGGGTGAGTTCATAGCTCAATGAATGAGGTTCTAACACTAGGCTATTACCTAGCTTACGACTTCAAACTTCACATAAAAGTTCTAGCATGGATATTCACAATTTTATCTCGAGGCACCCGTAAAGCGTAATTTCACATTAGTTTGGGTCAAACTATATCTTCCCAACCAATTCAATTCAATATGTCATGATATGCAAACAACAATACATACTAGCAACTCATGGCCTAAGCCATGCCCGAGAGTTATGCCATAATTTCGATAGGGTAAGATGAGAGTGTGCGAGTCATGTGTACTATCCACAATAGATACCCTATGGGTTCGCATCTCATTTGGATTTATTAGCATCCAAGGTCATGTCAATATTCCACCAACAACCCTGGCCATAAGCCTTACACATGCAACTCAATTCCACCTCTTCTCATCGTAGCAATACTGGAGCCACACCCATGCATTATCTGGAGGTACCAGAAAATCTAGAAGTAACATTTTCAATCTTCCCTTATACACCCTTCCAATTTCCCTAGGCATTGATAATATATTAGCAAGTGCCCTATCAATGCCCCACTTCCTACTGGTATATAATATTCACATATGTATATTCACAAATATGGATATAGGCAAAAATCATGTTTATCTCTATTTTCATTTAGTATGGTCCTCATTCTAATCTTCTATATTTAGGTGCATGTAAGAATTCAGTAGTCAAACATCATATCACATAGAGTTTGGTCATCACTCGACTTACTCCTATTAGGAATGTTATCATGAGCACAAGGCCACAACTCACATAGTCCTAGCATGCAACTAATATTCATTTGTTTCGGTCTATATGACCCTTAACTCGTTTCTTAAGTTTTAAAAATGGTATTCTTTAGTGAGCATGAATCCATGTCGTTTTACACTTCTTTAAATGATTTTCTAAATCATGCATCATAGATTTCAAGTATTATAAAAAAAAAAAAGTAAATCACATTCAATATGTCCAATCGTAATCATCGTTATTACTCACACTCACCGTTTTCACTAGAACTTGTTTGTTTCAATGGTTTTCCTTTTTAACTCTTTGTGTGAGATCCTTGCTTGAGCTATCATGTATTCTATCTAGAAGAATTATAATAAGCATGAGAAATCAGTTTAAGTGTTGATATCAACACGTAATTGCTATATCAAAACTTTCCTAACAAGTCATGGTTTTGTCTCTCGAGCTTGGTTCATTCGACATACGAGTCGAAAAACAGTTCTTTAACTAATCTTCATTTAAGGTTAGTTAGTACTTGCTTAGGGTTATAACCTCTTGTGGCTATATTTGCCTACGTGCTTAGAATTCCTTAATCTACCACTTAAGTACCTTACTTTCTAAAATTATATTTTAATCCCTAAGTTGGGCAAAATTGCTATTTTGACCTTTACACCTTAAAATCCTTTCTTTTTGGAGAATAAAATACTTTAGGATATTTTATAAGTCTTATTTCACACTATTTGCAAATTAGTTCTTAAGTGGAGCAAAATTATCATTTTGTTCTTACTCTTTAAAACTTCTCATTTCAGGACCTTAAATTCTCAAAATCCTCAATTTGGCTCCTTAGAGTTTCTTTAGTCTCATTTAGGTTCTCAAACTTCACAAAAATCTCATTTTTGGGCACATAAATCTCATTATTTGGACTTTAGTCCCAAAACATTCTTTTTTTGCCACTTTTAGGCCATTTTGCATTCTAAACATGCCATAATAGTTTCAAAACATTACCAATTTTTTCAAATAGTTCTAAAACTTTACTCAAACCTTTATGAAGAGTCCCAAGAAAACTTATTCTCAAATGGATAAATCAACTTATTTATATTTACATTTTAGTCTATGACATTTGATCCCTAACAAAATAATTCATAAAAAATCTCAAACTCAAATATGAAGTCTCTCTAGTCTTCCCCTAGACCGTCATAGTCTCTCTTCAGTTGGGGTTGGTTGGAACAATGATGATTGGAATTAATTCTAAGATAATAATTAATCAAGCATAATTCGTGTCAAGGCTAAAATCTTACCAAAGACAGACTCGGTCGGTGGCACCACTGTGGTTCGAAAACTAACTCTTATAGAAGTTCGTGCCTCTTATTTAGCACTCTCTAAAAATCGGGGGATTTTGTGACTTGAGCTGGTTCAAACCTAGTCTAAACCTATTTTTTTTTGGGTTTTTCTCCATAGCAAGATGTTCTATAAGGGTATCTCATGACCTTTTTCGTTGTCTTATGTTCTAGTTTCATACCATATTAAAAAATTAGTTTGTTTCCAACACCCAAGTTTTTCTTCTCCACTTTGCCTTAGTTCCTAATTTAGTTGCAATCAACCCAAATTAGTGGTAGTACTTGCAATCAATAGACCACATTATCTAGATTTTACAATGACACACACCTTAATCACTATAATCTCAATAGCATTTATGGTTTAGAATAAAAAGGTTACTTTCCTTTATTATCCAAAATAATTTCATATATCAAATGAAAAATATGTCTGAACATAATATCAGGTTGAACATAAATATGTAAATTAGTTAATGACGTACTAGGCTATAGGTTGAGCTCTAGGTTGCTATTAGTAATTATGTATTCTCAAAAAAGTTTAAAAAATGGTAAGTTTACAATTCAATTAGTAGTTTATCAAGTGTTATTTCTAATCGACCAAAAAGGCTTGACATGTCATGTTGACCTTTCTTACAACAACCAATTCTTACTTGAATCGTCCCTTCATTTTCATCCCTAGTAGGGAAGTTTGTTTATTTCTTACGCTTGGTCATTTTTTATCGATGTTGACCATAGCCTTCTCTGTAAATCGAGTTTTTACCCTTTTTGCGCATGTATAACGGTTGTTTTATTCTGAAACCATAATATCTTTACTTACAATCATTCTTTGGTAGGCATTTAAAGTTATTCATATTCATTATTATGATTGGTTTTTCTCCTTGAATGATCTCTTGGATTTAAATATTTCCATGAGGCTTTGATTTATCCCTTACTCCATGTTGTATCGGTGGTTTGATCACTCATTTCATACTTTTTTTGGTAATTTATACTCACAATACTCATTTATTATTAATTATTTTGTATCCAATGGGACATTGATTTCTCTCGTTCTTATAAACTTGTTATTCCTTTGTGATTTATTATCACATTCCTGGATTTCATTCATTTTATGATCTTACTTGATTTTTTAATACAATATTTACCTGATTTTTTAATACAATATTTACCTCCAATACAACCTGATTTAAGTGGAATGTTTACTCCATTTATGATACATAATTATAGTTTCTAAGATAATACAAATATCCCATACTTAAATTTCTCAATTCCAAGTATTTAGAGATGATAACTATCACAAAGTTTAATAACTATTAATATTCTCATTTGAAAATCATAATCCAGACCTTATTATTTGTAACTTCAATTCTCTTCAATCTTAATATTTTCATGAAATATAATTCTGAAAATTTTGTTGATAATGTACTATTAAATAGTAAATAAAATATATTATCTTGCCATATTTTATAGAAGTTTGGCGATTAGAACCCCTCACAATGCAACATACAGAAAATTGGAAGGTACTCAATAATACATATGTAGTAGTGAAATGGTTATTGTGCGGACGCAGGTTGCTGCACCCAAGTGCATCACGGAAACCCGATAAATAATATCAGCGTAGATAGAAAATACTAGCATATACTCTGCATTTTCATTATTACCCATCAGTCAGTTTTTTGCATCCCCTCCGCCGTGACCTAAAGCTCAACCATGCTAAGGCTGCATAATCTGATCTCCACTGATTTTCACTTCAGCATTGCAAAATCAAAGGAGGGGTGCGCAAAACTCTATTCACCATCTGGCTCTTCCCGGGAACATAAGCAGCAGCTTCCAGATCCAAAACAGAAGCCCAACTCTAGAGATAAGACTATCATAGTCTGAGCTTGGAACCAACTGCCAGCTTATTATAATCAAAGCATATCCTGTAATAGGGTGTAATTGACATGCTAAGTGCATATAAAAGTTTTGAGGCAGTACTGTTAGAACCATCATTACCAGCAGTCACTCAGACCTTAGACTGCATATATCCTCTTGTTCCCACTGTTGAGTATGTCTGCATCAGAGCCCATTGACATGGAGTAGGAGCGGGAGCGAGATTCTGCACTTCTGACATTCAGCTTCTTTTCCTCCAACCTATGCATAATAACACAGTAACACATTGATCCAATCGTCGTTAGCATGATAGACCCACCTATGATGGTTGCTGAGATAGCAAGCCATCTATAGTGGCCTCCAACCACAATGTAGGTCAAAGATATGAAGGAGATGGAGATGAAGAGGCAAGCAAGCCACATGAGCTTGTTGATCACAAATACGAGCTGCCTCTTGGCCTTCTCCTCAATCACAACAACTGAAGTCTGCACCACAACAACTGCAAGCGAGATAAACAGTGCCAAGCTATCAAATACGAAGAAGATCAGGAACGGTGCCTTCTTTGCAATATGGGCCTGACCCAATGAACTGCCTGGTTCCACATCCTCCACATACTGACCTGGGACAGTGAAGATGGCTGCAAAGGCAACTGTGGCAATCAGTACAGCAACCACAGTAGCAGAGTTAATTGCATTATTAAGGCCACTGATATGAAGCTTCTTGAGATTCTTTGCGATTTTCTGAACTTTAACACCCGTCTGGCAAGTTTGTTGGAGTTGGGATTCCACATCATGTTTTATGTCGCTCACAGTCTGTTTTAGCAGCTTAGCAGGATTTGCAGGCTTCCCATGGTCCTTGGAATGGGCAGCACCAGCCTCTTTCAAGATCGAGATGAGCTCAACATTCCCAAGTTTCTCAGATATGTCCAACGGAGTCTCTCCTGCCTTGTTCACTGTGTTTGTATTAATGCCATCAATGGACAGCAAGCACCGTACCATCTGCAGGCAAAACATTGTGAAAAAACACTGACTGTAAGAATGACGAGTTTTTCATCTGGAGCATATAAAAAGGATTTGTTTAATGTTAAAAGTAATCTACCATGCTAGTGGCCCAATGATATTTATCATAACTTTTATTGAACTAGCAATTCCTAACCTAGAAATTTGATGAAAGTAAAAAATAACATTTTTTTGAATGAGTTAGTTTAAGGTAATTATTAAGTACCAGTTGCATCATAACGTTAAGAGGTTGCATAAATGGGATATAAAATGATAAGGAAAACACATCACCAGTAATTAACAAAATAAGAGAGAAGAAAACAAAAACGGAAGAACTTTAGCTGGATTTGTGTTTAATCCAGGAGGTGGGATTGATGAATTAGCAAGTTGAATAAGAGAAACAACCTAGAAAGGATAGTTTTCAACTAACATATCAAAGTATGAAGAAATGGAACATATATATCCTTCCATACGTAAACACTAATTAGCATACATGGGAATGTATGCAGTTTGTGAATGAAATTTATGTTTTACGAAGTCATGAAAATAATGAGTAAGAAAGCAAATATAAATTAGATAAGATTATCACTGTTATGAGATGAAACTGTGTATAGTTATTCTAGTTCAACAAAATGAATACAAAATGTATTCCTAAACATACTGGATGTCATGAAAGTGTGTTGGAAAAGTTTCACGTTAACCCACCGATGATTTCAGATATTACTAATAAATATTGAAAGACTAAATTAAGAACTGCAGAAACAAGCCAAAGAGCATTAGAATTTTAGAAACCCATTACAATGGTGTATTACCTGAAGGCGTGCCTTCCTTGTGGCGATATGCAGGGCTGTGTTCCCCTTATTATCCTCCACAGTCAGAACTGAAGGGTCTGGCTTCAGCAACTCAAGAACGATATCCTCACTCTGCCCTTTGATAGCCATGTGAAGGGCCGTTTGGCCTTTCCGGTCTGTTCTAAATGTGCTGATTGGATCTGTGTTAAGAAGCAACCGCACAACTTCTAAGCGACCCATTCTTGCAGCTGAATGGAGCACGGTCTTTCCATTATTACGGGCTATCTTTGCAAGGTTTGCATGGGTTTCCAACAGAAAATTGACTATCTCAGTATGTCCCTGAGCAGCAGCTGTGTGTAGGGCAGTCGAGCAAGCAGAGTCCGTTGTCATATCCAAGTTGGGAAACTTGTATAGCAGGTCCTTTAACACCTCTACAACAAGATACATCAATTATATAACCATAAAGTTCATAAAAATATTTAAAATTTCACCTTTAATAGGTTAATACTCCCAGAGATTAAAGTGTGAAAGGAAGTAGTAGTGACTAAAATAGACTTAGAACCCCACATGTCATTCAAGTGAAGCATGACATGTGCAGATAGAGTTAGCTAGGCATTTGCAGATAAATATCCAATTGAAATGGAACAAGAGTACAAAGACTAAACAAACAGTAACTCAGCTGATCAGCCTGGCAAAAGTTCTGCTCTATGACTATGTCAACTCCTATCTACAAGCCAAATTATGTAGCAATATGAAAAAAATCATATCTATCAAGCACCAAAATAACAATTTCCACACCGTTTTTAGAGTACTCCCAAGGTGACCTTGTCTTGAAAGCCCAAGACTCTGGCTTCCCATTCTAATTAGCAATTACTCAAGGTCAAGTAAGGTTGCCAGGCCTTTCCAATGCAAAATCCAACACCAAATCTTAAATTCGGGATCTATCACATTCAAAACTTTCGCATGAAATCAGATAAGAACAATCCTCACCGAGATGACCCTGCTTGGCTGCAACATGGAAAGGATCCAATCCATTCCGAGCAGCAACAGAGACACTGTCCAGGTCAGAATGATTTAAAATTTCTATCACGGCCCCAACATTACCGTTCTCAGCTGCTGTGTAAAGAGGAGTCTCTCCTTCCGAGTTCAAATTTGCTAACAATGCTTTCGGATTACTACAGTTGTGAAGAATCTCTCTCACTTTGTTTGAATTACCAGCTCGGGCAGCCAAGTGGAGTGGCGAATCACCTCTTTTTCCAGGAGATTCCTTGCTCTTCCTCCTATCACCACCAATACCACCAAGGAAACTCAGCTGCCTCTCCGTTACTATGCGGAAACTCTTCTGCTTCTCCATCGTGCCCTGAAAACCCTTCTGTTTTTCCATCTCTATGCCACGAAAGCTCGGATGCTTCTCCATGTTTGCTGCCCTGTAATTGCTTTCCTTCTCCATCATCAAGGCCCCAATCCTCCTAAAATTGCATTCAATTAAATTACAAGAGAAACAAGGCTTCTACATCTTTGACCTCAGATTCTTCCAATGAAATATAGAACAACTTCTTTTTTCCCCGGGAAACCAGAAACAGCAGTCCTCTATAGCAGCCCATTTGTCAGCAGTCTGATTCTTGACTAGCCCAATTTCCCAATTCTCACAAATTACAGAGCTAAGAAAAAAAAACCCCTTAGTCAACAGAACATTATTGGCTAAAATCAATCAACGCCTTCCCAAAGAGAGATACCCATATTCTACTGAAGCAGCTACTGAAAGAATATACCCTCAAAACATTGCGAAACCCTAAATTCTTCCCCAGAACCTGTGCCCAATAGAAGATAAAGTACACCAATAAGCCTACTCAAAACTCCATGGGCCAGGCAAAGCCGAGATGGCAGATCAGCCCTCTCGAATTCATTCTTCAAAGAGCAGCTAAGATTCCCAGAAAGACAGGTAGGAAAAGTCAGATGAGTAAATAGCTCAGCAGCACAGGAACAAAGGTTAGGCAAGAACAGTCGAGGACACAGAAATCCCAAGTAAAGACTCTTGGAGCATCAACAAGATACCAAGGAAGCAATCTTGTTAGCATTCACTAAATTGCAGCAATGGGACCGTAAAAAAGATGATTGAAGATATTTTGAGTGGCAAACGACAAACTAGTCACCACCTTGAAATGGCCACTTCTGCTTTTATCCTGTTCATCATCATTCGAAAAAAATGCTCACGGCATTTTTATATGAAGTATATATTTTTATTAAATTAGGGTTCCTTATTAAATAAAAATAAAGCAATTAATTTTTTTTATAAATGATGGAGGGAAGCGGGGTGATTATGTGGCTTCTAGATTCCCTTTGCTTCTCACCACCCATAACCTCAAGATGGACCCATTACTTACTCGTGGTCATAACTGCGATGGATGGTCTATAGAGCTGAAGGATTCCTCCATCATGAGTGTGGGTTGAAGAAGGTCCATTATTGGCTGTGCATACACGGAAAAAATTACATCCTCATGGTTGTTGATATATATTTTCACGAATTAAAAGATTAATTTCCCATCTTATATCATAAAAGTGGCATATTTTATTCTTTACTCTTCAAGATGGAATAGTAAGGGTGGACATTAACAATAATTTTAGTATTTTCCACTATCTCAACCATTAAAATTTCTTAACCATCCAAAAATAGAACTCGTAATTTTTAGTACAATTGCTATGTTAACCAAAAATTAATAAGAAAAATACTATAAATTATTTCTAATATAATACATCTTTTTTTCTCTTATATTGTGCAATAAAAGTAGGTCAAATAACTTCAAACTATTATGAAAGTTTTAAGTTTATTACATTTTTTCCGAACTTAATAAACCATTAATTTCATATATCTAAATTTATTATTTAAAATATAACTTGAGGTTAGAAGACAGTTAAAAAGTCAACTATCATTTCTTATATTCAGTTGGCTAATAATTTATGTTGAGATTTTTTCTATATTAATTTACTATACAATTGTTCTATACGGTTTATAATTAATTAAAAAATTCATTATTTTGATTAACTAAGGTAAAAAAGATATGTTTGATTCAATAATATTGTAAGATTTTTATCTTATTTCTCTATTAATAAAATTTTGAACTTATCAACTTTTTACTTATAATGTTCAAATAATCAGAATTATCACTAGTATTTTTTATAAGGTTTTCTTGAAAGATTTGGATGTGTAGTCTAAATCTATATTGTATCTTTTTTCTCAATTAAAATAAGATATAATCCATATTTTTCTTAATTGCACCGTGAAAGTTTTCGAGTTTTTTATTATATTTAGTGTACGTTAGTATATTGACGGGGTTAATATTAGTTGGTATCAGAGCACATGGTTGTATAATAAGTGTAATATCAAAACTTGTATTAAGCTCAAGTGGACCAAAAACTGAGTGTAAACTGGGAATAAAATTACAAACTAAGAATAAAACCCTAGGTTGGGAAGTGTGATCCTGAATTAAAACTGAGATCAAAAGTGAGAACTTAGTTATAAAACACCTAAACTTCAGCCACTCTGGTGAGAATTTCTGACAAACTCCTCTATTGCTCAATTTCAACCAATTTTGGAATGCAACCAAATTTAGTCGTGGTTGGTTGGGGTAAGACATGTCACTCCTTCCACGAGTCATTAGGTGTATGATAAGATCGATTTGGGGTAAATTGTGAATTTAGAAGTTTATTTGATTTGAGTTCCAAAGTTTAGGAACTAAAATTTAATAATGTAAAGTATGGAGACCAAATTGTAAATATGGAAACATTGTAGAAAAGTCTCTAAGAGTAGCATAAGGGGCTTAAAAGTGATTTTAAAACATACAAGTATGTCTAAGTCATTTTTGGAAAAAATCATAATTTTGCCCAAATATGAGAAAATGGTTAATTATGTCCAAAGTGATGTCGAATAGTTTATTTTGAACTATAAATGGTAAAATAGTAATTTTGCTAAAGTAAATATGTAAAAATAGATCATTTTGCAAGTGAGAGGCAAAATGGTATTTTAGCCTATTTTAGGGACCAAAGTATAATAAATATATTTTTGGGACCCAAATGTGTGTAAAGAAATTGTGGGGACCCAAAAGAAAGAATTGTGAAGTTTAGGGTCTAAAATATGGAACTTTTTATATGTAAATGCAAAATGGTAATTTTACCTAAATTAATAACCAAAATGAAAAGTTTGAAAAAGTTGAGTGATCTAAGTAAGGTACTTATAAACTTTTGGGGGCATTTTAGTAAATAATACCTAAAGTGAGTTTAACCTTGATTTGAATGGAAATCATATGTGGGGTTAGTGATTCTGATGGTTCATTGACACATTAGTCAAGATAACCAAGCACCAGGGCGAAACTATAATTTGTGGAAAATTATGGTATAGTATTTATAAGTGTCGTTCTCTCAAAATAAGAAACTCGAAAATGAGAATCGAAAAATTTTGAGAGAAAATCGTGGCTAAAAGTGAACCGGAATTGGTAAATATAAGCCAAAACAAGAATTTGAACAATTACAAATAACTAATCAAGATAAAAAAAACCAAGAAAAGGGACCATGGTACAAATTAGAAAGGAGAATCGGACCAATTCAGGATGAACCGGACCTGAACCGGGAAGAACCCATTCAAAAATTCATTTTTTAGTTGACTTAAAAATCTTAAATTGGGAAATTGAATTCACCAATTTGTAGAAAATAAATTTAGAAAATTTTTATTTTCAGAAAACTAGTTGAATCGGGCCTGAACAGGTCGATTTTTTATTTCGGGTCACCGAACCTAGTCCGACAGAACCGATCAATGGTGTAGCCGGTCAACGAACCGCCTAATAAGTGCATGCGACCAATCAACATGTGATACGTGGCGAAGCATGACCAGTTAGCCGCTCGGACAACGTTAGAAAGGGTCGACCAATTAGAGCGTGACATGTGTCCCTAATCAACGATGAGACGAAGAAAGTTCACGTCATTGAAAACTCGTCAATGAGAGCGTGATGTGTGTCCTTAGTCAACCTGAGAAGAAGTCTTGTCATCATGGCTGACCAATGAGAATCTAACATGTGGCAAATGTATCATGTTAGCAACCGACTAGGATGTTAGAAAATGGTTGACCAGTTAGAAGTTGACACGTGGCAAAGCCACGTCGCATGGTTACAACCAATCAAAGGTCGTGGCAATGGCACAATGCATTAGGTGGGAAAATTGATGAATTTAAATTAGCTAATCAGAGGGTGCCACATGTCACGATCAACAAAAGGCCATATTCGGTTAGGGGTCACGTTAAAGTGAGCGACTAATAGGAGGATGTTACGTGGTCAATCAATGAGTAACAGATGACTCGAACGTCGAGTGGAAAGTTGTGTCAGTAGAGCCAGCCATTCACTACACACCATGTGGCATCTCACATGTGCAAAGCTCGTACGTACGTGCACAGTGTTATCTTTAACCTCTTATCAGACGATGAAGAGAAAGGCCAAATGGTCACCATTACTCCAACAACCAATATATCAGAGGGTTAATGACCGACCGATGAAGGAATGGATAGAACTGCCAGTTCTGGATCTCTCGATATAAAGATCCCTCTCATATTCATCGACCCATTTCTTTACCTCTCTCGATATAAAGAAGACAAACTACCCCAATTCCCAACCCTCTCCAAACCAGAGATTTGACATCGACCCATTTCTTTACCTCCGAACGCGAACTCAAGTTCCCTAGAATCTAGAGGACGTCCTCTATCTTGCTGCATGCTCCCTTCAACTCGAGGATCATTGAAGAAGTGTTGGTGAGCCCGTATAGTACAATCGCTCCAGTTGTCAAGTTTGACCAAGAATTTTCAAGCAGAATTTGGGCCACCCTCGGACTTCTTGAGGCCCGACCGACTCTCCACGACTAAGCTTTGTCCTCCATGAGCTTGTAAGGTAGGTCATAGCTACCACCTTTCACTGGAATTTGTAAATTATAGAGAAAGAATTAAGCAAAATATGAGAAATGTTCTATGACTCTTATCCGTAATGGAACATATAGAGGTTGTAGCCTCTAAGAGTCTGTTCTACGACTATTTGATCCTTTTAATGAGAAATGGTGTTTGTGTGACACAAACTTATATAAATCCACCAAATATAAAATAGGAGAAAAATTTTCAACTAGTAAGAAACTTGTTTTAAAGCTTATATGACACAAGTAGTGGATTTATCTGGGAAAACTTTTTCAAAATGATAAGACAAGTTGTAGCTTATTTATTAGAATATTTTTAACTATTGTGTTATAAAATTGTTAAACTTTTAAGTATAGAATGACTCGCGGATATGAAGTCATGATTTCAGCAGAGATCCTCACTGAGTTATGAACTCCCTCCCTCCCTTACCCCATTAAGGTCCTAAACATGTCACAAAGAAGGTTAGAGAATGAGCTACCAACTTGGTATGTGAATAGTTCCTTAGAATATTTGTGTACTGCAATATTTATTCATGCAAATTTTTGGTAAACTTATCTATGCACTGCTTTCCTTTTTATCTTGAGTATTACTTCTGTCAATTCATATTATAGTATTGGGAGAAGTGGCGGTTTGTTCATAGAGTTCCATACAAATCGAATCGTGGTGTGACAACTTAAGTGGCATTAGAGTGAAATGTTTTCAAACTTGAAGTTTTGAAGGAAAATGAATTTTGAAAACTTAGAATCTTGGGAAATATTTTTAAATGCTAGAAATAGTAGCTACATAAATATTAAATTAAAAGAAAAACCTATTGTGTAGGATGATTCCCAAAATAAGGAGAACTCAATCCAAGTTTGTTGAGGATGAAATAATTCCACAACTGGAGAACCAACCAAACTTGGAAACGGGAAACACCAACCTAACCTTTACTTGACAGGAGGTCGAGAACAACTTTTGGGAGGCCTATGCAAATTACGTGAAGGTATTTAAGAGGCTCCCACCCATTCAAACTCACCATGAGTTTGGACCTACAACTCTCCTCAAACAAGCCTATAAATGTGTGACTATAGTAACGTGGAGGCACAAAGTATCAATCTCTAGGAAGGCCGAACTACCAAACTTTTGAGGGCAAGCCTCTTCCTTAGAATATGAGGAACCAAGCATGAATACTTGTAATCAGTGTGGAAAATACCATGAAGCCTTGTGCCCCTTAGAAAAGATGACATCAACTTCCAAGTCTTCAGAGGAGGAGTCTCGCTATTAGCCAGTGGTCAACTCTAAGTCAGTCAATAAAGTATGACTAAAGTTGTAGGGTGGGAGAAAAATTTTTTTATGTAATAAGCCAAAATTTATGATTAATGAATTAATGAGAATAAAACTTTATCCGTTGAAGTTTTATGATCTCATACTTGGAATAAAACTCATAAAAATCTAAGTAAATGAAGGAGAAACCTTTAAGTAAGAAAGGTTATGAAAGTCAAGGTATGGGGAATAGAAGGATGAAGAAAATCTTTAGGAGTAACAAAGATATAAAAATGGACTGACCGAGAGAGGAGTCAATTACCCTTAAGAACTAGTACCAAAGTAATAGGAAATCAAACTCTCGACTACAAAGATTTAATAAGAAATTAAAAAAAAACTTGTTCTACAAGTTTTGAGTTAGTAAACCCTTCTAATATTCCTGTCAAGTAAGTCGAGGAATACAAGGATAAAAAGGAATATCCAAAACCTTAATCTTAAAGAATGGGCTTGTAAATGGAATACAAGTGATGATGTAGATCGATATAATGGATTTCAATAGAGGAACTAACACGAAAGAATGAGTAAGCTAGAAGGAGACATAAAACCTTAGACGAGACTTGTACCCATAAAGGTGAATCAAAGGAAGAGACTCCTAAAAATGCGAAATTTGACATACAAAGGAAGGACGACCTAGAAATGTACGTACTCTAATAAAAGAACTCATCCAATTCAATTAAATGAACAATGGAGATGAGGATTTATGGACATCAAAAAGGATTGGTCAAGTCCCACCTCCACCTTAAGGAACTCAAATATGGACGACTGTGTAAAACTAAGGAAAAGCATGACTGCATAACTAGGTTGAATCGAATTGGGAAGTGGGATTAAATTAAGAACCGATGGGTAACTGAGGAAGTTATTGAATTGGAAGGAGGAAAGAGGTCAATGAGAGGCCATGAGGAAGGAAAAAGGGTAAGGAGAAACCCTTAAGAGGATTGAGGGACTTAGAATAAACCAGTTCGAAATGGATTCAAGCTGGATGGAGTCATAAAACCCCCTTAAATTTTAAGGGGTCGGAAAAAATCCAAATTTAGTAGTTCTTGAGTCCATTAAATAGGAAATTGAATGTAGAAATTTTAGGTATTTTTATTTTCTCAAGAACCGGTTGGGAAGATGATGAACCGATCGAGAAATTCATCAGAAACCGGTTCGCTATAGTGCATAACCAATATGTAGGGAAGCTGGGCACACGCAGCCATGCACACATGTGTCGTCTTGCTCGCTCGCTCGACTCCCCGAACAGGATCCCCTATTTTACTCGACACCTCATTCTTCGACCCACCAACTCCACTGCTTGGGAAAATTAATTTATTGCTAGCACCATAGTCTATAAATTAATGAAAGGAAGATATGGATAGATTGTCATGGAGGTCTAAAGCACTACCGTATAAATTTGTGTTGCCACTTCACCAACAATTACTCAGAATTCTCTCCCAACCATTGACTGCTTCCAACTCTAGCAAACTCACTACTAGAGACCATAACTTCACCGTCTAGCCATCTCCGATGACGTTCTAGGTATCCCTAGAAAGCTAAGGACCCCCTTTCCAACACCATCCATTTTGACCTCCAACTCTTCCTCTACCGGTGCTAGCGAAATTGCATAGTAATCAATCTCCGGTGAGCAAAAACATAGCACCTATTTTTATGGCCAATTTAGAAATCCTCGACGACGCTCTTAAGCTGAGAAAAATCTGGCGAGTCCCTCACATCACCACCTTTCCATAGCTATTGGAATTGCCCGAAACAATTCCTCAATGAGTCTCAATTAAATCCTAAAATGGCATATCATTAGAATAGGGACCCACAAACTAAAATGTAAATTGTCGAAGCTACAGACTACCAATTGAGGTGGTTCAAGTGGTTGCAAACTCTTGAGAGTTCCAACTTTCCAACCCACTAGCCTCGATGGCCTACGTACCACCTTTAGTGAGTTTCCGGTGTTGACTCGATTTACTTTGGGTTAGGTTAAGTTTTTTTTATCAAGCTCGGTCGGAGCATTTCCTGCCAACGCCAGCCAAACCAACCATACGATTGTGTAGAGGGAGGCTAGGGGGACCTCCCCTCTTAATTTGAGAATTTTTGGAGACACTTGGGATTTGGGTCAAAGGTGGGGGACCAAATTGTAAAAATTTGAATGTTAGGGGATCCAATTGGGAATAGGCTTTTTATGGGTCCTTCCTAACTATCTAAATAAGGTGTTATGGCTAATTGGGAAGTTTGGTAAAGCCTGAGGACTAAATTGTCTATTAGGAAAGTTATAGGGACCATTTTGTAATAAAGGTAAATTTTCGAGCCAAAGCACTAATAAGAACTTTTACATAGCCAAAGTGGACTTTTGGGAAGTCCAATGATCTAAACATAATAAAAAAAAGTTTATGGACCTATGTGGGAAAGTTGGGGGTCAAATGGAGCTCAAAACCCAAGTTCTTAAGTTGAAGGTAAAATTGTAATTTTGCTACAACTTTGGGTCTTTTGGCAATACATGAGAAATAAGGCTTGAAATCATTCCAAGGACCTTTAGGACCTAAATGGGACCCAAAGAACATTAGGGACCAATTTGGGTAGACTTAAGGAAAGTCTTGGATCTAAAAATAAGTATGGAGGGATCAGTAGAAGAGCTGGCCCTAAGTTATTATACCTTGCATAGAATGCAAAGAGCATCAAATCGGAATAAGAAAGGATTTCAAGCACAACACATAATGAACGAGTTCTATGAACTAGGTGAGTGGGTTTCGGTTAAATACCATTTGTTGTCGGCGCGTCCTATTGGTCTGACCGAGTCCTTGTGTGATTTTGTGCGTAGCCATGTATGTTATGATAATGAAGTTTCATTTTGATAACTGATATAAGAAGTGTATCCAGTAATAAGCATACCCACTAAAGCAAAGATTATTTTGAAAGTAAAGAAAGGATTCGGTCATAAGAGTTGGGAACTAGTTGAATGCCGATTTTAAGAAACTGAGGAAAAAGCATAGTTTTGGCCTTGTGCCTTGTCTGAAATTAGGGAGAGGGCGCGAAGGGCTAGACTCCGAATGCGTGTATGATATGCTTGTTGTGATTGTGATCGGGCTGGGTTATGCGGTGACACCTGAGTTGGGGGCCACTGGGTCAGTTGCTTGAAAAGGGATGCTGACTCATGTAGAGTCAAGCTCCTAGTGTTTGTACATTCATCAATTGAAATGGGGAGACTCCAGAGAGTTTTGACCTCCCGTGCTTTAAGCACATTTTTAGAACGAAAATTGTGAAATTCATTCAGTGTGCTAAGTAATGGGGAGATAGCATGTGTTGCACAAACTCCCGGTAACATGATGCGAGAGACACCGTTACGATGATAGGCAGTTAGAGCCATAATATAATTGTGAGTCATATTGTTAAAAACTGGTATTGGTGATTGGGGGTGACAGAGGGGCACCTATACGGATGTGTTATCGCCCTTGGGAAAATGGAGAGGAGACTAGGGGAGGAACAATTGAGAAATCTCCACGTTTCCTAGGACACCTAGAACACGTAAGAGTACCATCCCAGTACACCACTATGATAGGTAGATGGTGGGATGAGTCGTTAGTGTACGATCATAGGCTAACCAGAGGGGGTAAAGCGACTATGACCTGGTGTTTAGAACACGAGATGTGAGTGCAGTGAAGGTTCACAACCCCTTCACTCTAGTCCCTGTCTAGTGTCGTCCTGTGGTGCAGTGCATTATAGGGCATTGTATGAACATGTGGGGCTTGAGTAACCCAGATGTGTGCAGGCCTGAGTGCGCAAGGTGTGTGGGTGAGCGTTATGAGTTTCACTTGGACCCAGGGGTGCTAAAGCACCGAGTTGGAAAGGTGGCACATGTGAAGTGTCGGGTGATGGGGATGAGAGCGCCTCTCACACTCCAACTCCCGTCTGGGATAGGCTGAAGGGCTACCCACTTTGAGTGGACAATTACTTATGTGTTTAGGGTCATGAGTGCCCCTTGTTTTGTGTTTTTCCTAAGTTTTCAAGATGGGACATGGTTCGAGATAACCCAGATGTGTCGCCTGAGTGGAGGCCATATGATTATGTGGGACCACATCCATTGTTTGAATTACGTAAATTAGATATAGGAGGTCCGGTAAGAATGAGACCAAGAATACCCGACCGTAAGATAGAAGCGGACTGGATGACCCAAGACTATGTCTCAAAGGGGATGAAGTGAACCACGTGACTCGTATGGGGAATACGAGGTATAGGAGTAGATTGTGCATTCTAGGTGGTTTATGGGAAAGGTCTAGGTAGTAAGTCAGGTAGTGTCACAATGTCAGCATCCCACTCATTAAGCTATGAGATCATCTCTCCCCTAGTCAATGGTGTAGATAAGCCGAGAAAGCTGACAACAAGTGGAAGGGAAGTTGGAAACCAAAATCTTTACTACGAGGTGAGCATGACTCTAGTTACAAAGGTTTGAGCTCTCTATCATATCATGTTTTCTATTCCCGTGATTTTTACCCAGGCATTTTAGGAGCCTAACGCGGGTCTTACTACCAAAAGTTTAAAAAAAATTACCATTGTAGTTTTTATGATTTCACAGTTCTGAGCTTTAGTCCAACCGATAATACATTGGTAAAGATACCCACCTCTGTAACATCGAGGGGATTGGCAAGGGGTTCATGAGTCCTCGATCGAGAGTTTCTAGTCGAGGCATGATAGACGGGGCATAATTTGGAGTATATGAAATAAGACCCCAATAATAGTAGACTCATGGATGGGGAATTAATTACAAATGGATAAATTCAAGTGTAGCTATGGATCAGACATGGGCCAATACACCAACACAAAGAGGCGTAAGGATATGAAGTAAAAAAAAGCTTCATAATGGGATAAGAAGGTTGAAAGTAAAGTCCCAAAGATTGAAGTCCCTACTTCGAATAACAAGAGTATAGAATGGGACAAACATGGAGGACTCTTAAAGAAAGACACAAGAAGGTAATTTCTTACCATAAAAGACCACTCATAAATAAAGAGGGAATAATGGTAAAAGGGTCACGAACAAGCACAAGTGGACTAAGGAATAGAAACCCTTAAGGAAGGATATCTCAAACCAATTGGAGAAGTATGTTGTGTATTAGATTGACGATCACCATGGGTATATCACCATGGGTGTATTAGATGGACTAAGGAATGCCCAAAGTTCTTGGAAGAAACTTTTACACATAACTAAACACTCTCATAGGATGAGAGAGGCTCAAATTAAGTTTCTAAAGAAAGAAACTATCATAAATTGCTCGAAAAGAGCTAACGTGTGGTGAGAGGGATATATTTTAGAAATAATGAGGATGAGAAGGGCAAAAGAAACCTATACCACCTCATTAGACTAAGTAAAAGCAACTCCCCTTTAAAGGGAAATGATGGACCAATCTGAAAATGAAGGGAGGCTAAATCGCTGAAGTTTTTCACCTCGAATTCAAATGCACGAATAGGCCATTAAAAAATTGAAGTAAAAATAATTGATGGATAAAGAACACCCTAAGATGGAAGGACGAAGGATTGAAGGTAAAAAAAAGGAAAGTAATACATGTGTTATATTCTATTATTAGAGGCTCGGAATATGAAGTTGGTGGTATGGTACTAATTAAAAATGATACAAATAAATTAACCTACACAACCAAGAATGGTTATGAAAAGACCATTGATAACCACGTAGGATGCATGATTAGGTAATGCGAGAAAGGAGGTAGTGATAAAAAAATCATCAAGGAACTTTATCGTTCAAAGAAAATGGTTACCTCGTAGTAGGTTGAACTTAAGAATAATGGACAAAAAGAAAAAAAGGAAATTAATATTTTCAAAATGAATGATCTCATGAAAAATAAGTGGTGGGACACTGAACAAAATAATAAGAAGAGTTTGGGAGAACAAGGAAGAATTATCGAATAAAGTTATATAGAAGTACCATCTAATGGATGAGATGGTAATGATTCAATACTGATAAAGTCTGAATAACAAATAATGGATATTTACAAAGTAAGTCAGAAATGACTAATAATAGAGAGGTATGCATTAAACATTCAGATAATGTTCAAGGTAATTGGGGGATACAATCAAATAATAAGGACGAACAAAGTCCCATAATCCCTATGGATTAGAAAAAAATGAACAATTATTAAGAAAGTATTCCAGAAGTATACAATGAAAAAATATTGTACTGTGCAAAGCACACGTAAGTCCAAACCAATGAGAAGATTGGAATTCACCAAGGTAAGGTTCATTCATCGGATCAAAACTAGGTTACAAGCGAGAGAAACTGCCTCGAGTTGAGAAGCTAATACATGCAAAGTGATAAAGAAAGTCTTGAACTATTCTTTCAGATTTCTCGGGACACCTAGTTATGTACGTGTACCACCCATGTTACACCATTAGGATGAGAAGGAGGCGAGATTGAGTCGCATGTGTAAGGGCATGTGCATGGTTGTAGATGGGAAAGTTGACCATGACCCCCGGATGCAAAGGCATCCTAGTGAGAGACGAACCCAAGTGGTATCGGTTGTGGAAGAGTACATGTGACTCCCACACTCTCGGACGACCCAATCAGTATTATGAAATACCCTCCAAGCACAAATCACTCGATGGGTAATGTGACATACCCTGAGGGCACAAATGAAAATGAATGAAAGGAAATGGAAGTCGGGAGTTGCACATGTGTGTTGGCCATGAGTGTCAGAGTTTTTGTTGCATTGTGTATTCTAATATTTTATTGTTGTTTAGGGAAAATAGAGTTGGACCCTGCGTAATATGGATTTATGGTTCCCGAACGGCTCAAGACAGTGGTCTCACGGGTTTGAATAAAACCTTGTGAGGCAATTAGTTTTGTAAACAAAAACTGAAGGATATGAGACTAGGATCTCGAGGGAACGAATAGAATAATGGGGAATGAGGATTTTGATAACCCGATAATGTATATATATCATAGTTGGAAGTTTAATGAGATTTCTAAATCGTAAGCCATGAAGAGGCCTAGCATCAGTACCTCATTCGTTAAGTTGTGAGTTCACATCTCCCCTAAAACCATTGTAGGTAAAAGTAGAGGAAAGTTGAGTCAAGAATTGGGGGGGGGGGGGGGGGGGGGGGGGGGATGGGGACATCTCCACATGAACGCAGCTCGAGGTAGACATATTGACTTGTGAACGAATGTTTTATTTAATTCTCATCAACTACTACATTTTCACGTTAATTTTGAAACTATTTTTGGGACCATGTGCTTTTAAAGAAAAGTTTCAAATTTTCACTAAAAAATAATGAAGGATATTCTATTTCCACCCTTAGTCACTTTAGTTTTACTTTTGTTAAGGTACCCACCACTGTAACATCGATGTGATTGGTGAGTCGCATGGGACCACCGACCGATGAATCGGGTCGGGGCGTGATAACCTTTAGTGGTATCAAATTCAACACTTTCAAAATATGAGATTTTGGGAACAAAATGTTTTAGGATGGATGGAAAAATGTGAATAGCATTTGTAAGGCCTTAATTTAAAATAGAAAACTTCCTTAAGGAAGTACCCAAAAAATGCAAACCACAAAATTAAAAATCTTACATAAGCGATATTAAGAAAGTACCATGAGAGATACAACTAACGAATTATTAGACATCCCACTAGGTCGCTCCATAGAAATTGGTGGCCACATGGCTCAAGAAGCCAAGGATAGTGACAAGTAGTAGAGCTTGTGAGAAAAGATGTTTTGATTAAGGAAATTCAACTGTAAGAATATATCTCAATAATATGAATCTAAGACATACCTAAAAGAGACGAGAAATAACATGTCTAAATGGTTGAAACACTAGGAAAAGATGCTAAGAGCGCCTATTGGCTCGAATAATACCCCAATATGGGACTAGGAGTGACACTACTTGAAATATACATAAGTAAAAATCACCATTAGATTTGGATTGTAAATCCTTCAAATAATAGGAGGATGTTGTCACTAGAAGGAATGACTCAAGAAACTTGAAGGACGAAAGAGCATCCTAGGAAAGTGATGACCAAGATGGTCAATATGGCTAAGATGTTGTGAGAACCATAGCAAGGTTTAAGGCACAATACTCACAACGATGATATGCCTAAGTGACTCAGACTAACAAAATGGTACTAGGGAGAAAGAAATATGACCTGACTTAGATAAAAGTCAGCAAGGATCCAAAGGAAACTATGGGAATGATTCAAGACCTTAACTAAGGTTAGGTCCTTTTTTAATTGAACAGGTAAGGGATGGATACACATATATGAGAGATTGTGGGGTGGAAAAATTACCCCAATGGTATTATAATTTTTAATGAAATAAAGTATGGGTTTTGTACTCGATCTATTGAATAAGGTCGGTTGGTCGAGACTTAAGAAGGTGAAAGTCTCTATAACCCCTAAATGCAAGAAGAGTTCCAACATAAGTATATGTTTTGACCCAAAGGGCAAATAGAGTGGATGTGATACACACCACTAGTATAACAATCCTTGTGGTAAATATGGTTACCTTAAGAAAGGGTGGGTGCTTATTTCCTCACGAGTAATCAAGCTAGAGGATGAAAGCTCTAATGTGAGGGAGTGTACATGGAAAAAATGTACAATACTCCTTTGAATAAAAGAGTATGATGACATCCTTGTGGAAATGATAGAAAAGTATATGGTGCGAGGGATAACTTCCCAAATAAAATCAAAAGGAAATCTAAGGGGAAAGGAAATATAAAAAAATACTCAAAAGAGTTAACCATAAGTGGTAAATAATAAGAATGTTAGTACTAGGGGATAAATGACACGAGCAATCATGGTCATAATGTGGAGAACGCCATGAATCACATTAGGGGCAAATAAGAAAGGCTATACCTTGGTATCAATGAAATATGAAGGTAATGTTGATAAGAGCTTAACTGCTACCCTATAAAGTAACAAAGATATGTTGCATTTAAGTATGGACAAACGAACCCAAGCTTAAGGGTCGCGGTAAGGATATTTGAAGGAAAACAAAAATACAGGCTCTGGTAAATGTCGGTGAATGCCTCACATAGCAACCTGTGATGGGACATGATAGGGGAAACCCCTATGTATAAAGTAAAGAGTGCCATTGGTAGGGCATAGTCTAGCACATGAGAAAGTGAGGGTAGACTAAGATATGACTGCAAGTAAAGTGACGAACCAATTTCTAGGATAATGGATGGTAAATGGAAAATGGAAACTCGACACACTCGACAAGGGTCAAGGTGAGACCTTAAAGAGGATAAGAAATTATCACAAATCCTTGTACAATTAGGATAAATAATGAATGATACAAATTGTGGAAAGAGAGGTATGTGGGAAGAAAGGCCATAAATCACAATGGGAGTGCAACAAGTAGAGCAATATGGCATTTTACCCATAGTAGGTACATGTCATACTAATATAAGAAGCAAAACACCTCTTGTAAGCGGATTAAGTTGAGTGGATGGGTAAAGTGGTTATAAAAAACCACAAGTGATCATGTGGAATAACTCAAGAGTTTGAAACGAGTACTAAAGAAAAGTATAAAAAATATAGAAAAGGTACTTATGCTAAACTATATTATGGGACTCACCAAAAGGCAAAGAGAAAATAAGGGATAAATTGCACAATGTTATGGGATGTGAATGAAAGTTAAGTACCAAATGCGAACCTTACACTTGTATGCCATAAATGGAATGGATTCTTGGGGCTCTAAGAAGGTCAATAGATAATAGAGGTTAACAACCTATACCCTGAGTTTGAGTAGACCTTACTCGTCTGACCCTCAAACCCCAATCACATTTTGTATCCGCTTTGTGGGACGAGACCTCTTTCCCCTACACCCTTAGTCTTAATGTTCAAGAAGCTCCTAGAGCTCCTTGACATATTGGACGACAGACCGCCCTTATGCTCCCTGGGTCGTCTAACAGTCGTTGGGACCACCACTACCTCATACCAAGCGTCCTGATGGTCCTACGTCACATTGCATGCACAATCAAGAGTCTCATTTGTTTATAGCCATCATCTTTGGCGCTCTAGCTTAAGGGGCTTTTGGCTTGGCTTCAGCCCATGCACACCAGGCTAATGGATTTAACGACCCAGCTTCGGCTTAGCAGCTATTCGATCCAACAAGCCCAACATCCCAACCTTGGCTCTGTGGGTATCACACAACATTTTCCATTATTAGGACTTTTAGGAGTTCATAACATCCTCATTCTTAACGGGTTCATGCCCGTGCCCATCGACCTTGGGCCCACTTGTATCACCGAGCCTAAGCCCCAAAATTAGTTCCCAAATATTTTAATCAGAGTCACCCAATCAGTGGAGGCTAATTCCGAGAAAACTATTATTTTGAGGCAATGCCATCATACCAATCGGAACCGATGTTATAGATTTTCCCCTCACCTGGTAACTATGACATGATTGTCCCGGTGAGGCCTCGACTTGTGGTGCGCTCCTTGCACGAGTACTTGAGTAACCAAGTCCTACCTGGTTCGAGCATTCACATCAGAAGAATTCATATAAGGGACCTCTTAATTTCATGTATTTGCACTTATGTCCTCACATTATGCCTTAATTACATTTAGGTCCCTAATCAACCTTTAATTTCAATTAAGTCCCTAGGATTTCCAATTATCCCTCATG
The DNA here is from genome assembly GCA_030064425.1 of Trapa bicornis. Classification (NCBI taxonomy): domain Eukaryota; kingdom Viridiplantae; phylum Streptophyta; class Magnoliopsida; order Myrtales; family Lythraceae; genus Trapa; species Trapa bicornis. Next base: position 5,727,453 of record CM057761.1, on the reverse strand, counting down.
GGTCCTTAGTTTTTCCAAAATTATAAATTGGTCCTCAATTTTTCCAAAATTGCTAATTGGCCCTTAAAATTTCCAAAAATTCACAATTGGTCCTTAAATTTCTAAAAATTCTCAATTGGTCCCCCATTTCATCCAATTTGCTCAATCGGGGGTTAATTTCATGAAAATCCCCTAAATTTCCATAAATTACAATTCAGCCCCCAATTTTCCAAAAATCCCCAAATTTCCAAATTTTTCAGAAATTGCAATTTGTCCTCGAATCATCATTTTGTTCAATTAATCCCCAAAACTCGGTTAATTGTCCTCCATCATGATCTGAATCATCTTCCATATGACCCGGCCTTTGACTCAGTCACTGATTGTCATACCAAAGCTTTTACCGAGTCGATGGAGGAATCGCCCTCCCTTTCTCTCTTTCCTCTTTGTCAGCTAATTGAGGAAGAAGACGATGATAAAGTGTATGTGCCATGTGGTGTGTTGTGATTGGTTGATTTTTCTGACGCGGCGTTCCAACTCCGCCACCGTGTCAGTCATTGACTGGTTGACCAGACATGTGTCAGTCTCCCATTGGTTACTTGTGGCTGCGTGGCTGGATGATCGATCATTCGCTGGCTGTTGACCAATCATGTGGCAGCCTTCCACTGACTGGCCATGTATGCGTGCATGCTGACTGGGTGCCCGCTGACCATTGACCGGTCCGGTCCGATCGGATTCGGTGACCCGAGTTCAAAAATTGGCCGGTTTAGGCCCGATTCGACCGATTTTCTAATAATTAAAATTTTATAATTTCATTTTCTATATGATGGTGCTTCAATTTTCCAATTTGACATTTTTAAGCCACCTAGAAAAATGGATCATTGAACAAGATCACCATAGTTCAATCTAGTTTAGGTGCAGTTCACCCTGAACCGATCCGATTTTCCTATCAAATTTACTTCATGGTTCTTCCCAATGATTTTTATGAATTTTTGGTCAATTGGAATTTTCCAATTTCACATGTTAACCCTTCTTTAATATTTTCGGTTTATTAATTGGCTCGGTTTTCTCATGGGAATTGGCCGCTTCTTTTCCCCGGTTTCCTTAGTTTGAGAGGACGGGTTTCACATAACCTCTATGGGGTTCTTAGGTGCTTCCCAATTGGATACTGCCTCTATCTTGGCGGGGTTCACATGAATCCCTTTCCCAATATCACGTGCCCTAGGAACACCACTTTTCTTAGACAAAAGTCACACTTTGTGAATTTAGTATATACATGCTCCTTCCGTAGTGCTTCTAGCACTATTTAGAGGTGTACCTCGTGGTTCTCTTCTATCTAGGAGTGCACCAGGATCTTATCGATGAATACAATTACAAACTAGGCAAGGTAGGGTTGGAAGATCGAGTTAATTAAGTGTATGAATGTCACTGTTACTTTGGTTACTCCAAAGGGCATTACCCTTAATTCAAAATGATCGTACCTTATTCTAAAGGTGGTTTTCTAAAGATCTCCTCTCTTGACTTCCAACTGGTGGTACATGGACCATAGGTCAATCTTTGAGAAGTGGGGTGCTCCTATCAACTAATTGAACATATCGGCGATCATGGGGAGTGGATAATGATTCTAGATTGTTTCCTGGTTGCCCGAAGCGTCACAATTTTGTTTTTATAGTCTAGTTTGCCCTAGTGGGTGGATAACCCATACATCTCTAGGATGAGTTCTACTTCAATTAAATGTTGGGGTATTAGGTTAGCTTTAATGACTTCCCCTTCCACAATCACCACACATCCCTATAGGACAATATCCCTTAGAATTATTCCACTCAATGGCGTGTACACCATTAGTCCCGATTTTAGTGGAGATGAGACTTGTGGAATCCTGGGCATTAGTCCTTCTCATGCATATGACCTATCTACTCCCAAATCTATAAGATCGAAGGTCCTTGTTCCATTCACTCGTATGAGTCCCGAGATAATATCGAATACATTTTCTTAATAAGGCTTGTCTTGTACAATTATGCATCATGGCCTCTAAGGCACACATTCATTCTAGTTATATGGCATTATTTTCAAGTTGTCTTTACTCTTAACTTCTCTAACCCACATTTGGCTATACATAAGGACTCCATAATGTACATTCATATCCAAGAGGGCTCCATAATATACATTCATTTACACTAACAACCTCATAATATACATCTATCTACATATCACATTTCCTATGTGCACCTACCATCTATAAATAGGTTCCGTCAATGGAGCCACATATACTATCATACTAGCTAGTACATAACAAAACAAAGAGTCATCTCAGCTGTCTTTAGTGGTCTCTTGACCAGTTACCTAGTGGTTCCGACCAATACTATCCTCGTCGTCTCCTTCTTCCTCCTCTTCTTCCTCAACGTCCTCCATGTTGTCCATGGATTTCCCCACTAACCTCTCAAACTCATAAGCAATATCGATGGTGGCCTCTATGTCCGTGTGAGGCCCTAGCCTAGTGAGGATACATCATATGGCTTGGTTCAGCCACTGTACAAATAGTTGCCATATGGTGTTTAAGAGCACCCAGTTCAGGGTAAAGCAAAGGAGTTGCATGAACTCCCTAGCATAAGTTACCACCGTTCCGTTTCCCAACACCAACATGGCTAGCCGATGTGTCAGCTCTTACCTGGGCAATAGGGAGGTATCTCTCAGTCAACCTCTTCTTGAACACCATCCAGTCGGGGGACCCTGGCCTTGGAAACTCATGCACCACCATCCTCTACCACTCTCGAGCTATGCCTACAAGGAGACCCATGGCCACAAGTGTACGGTCCAAGTAGTGCATCCCTAGGGTGTCCATGCCCCTCCTACAGTTGTGGAGCCAATTCATGGATCTCACCAAGTCCTCACCTCCACAGAATCGTCGCACAGTTTCCTGTAGGCTCGTTCTTTCGTGTCCCATGTCCTGGCCTACAGGTTACTACACAAGCGGCATGCTGGACTCACCCACATAATAACCCACTCATACAGGGCCCAACACATGACTGTTAGTGTCATTCGGGACCATGTTCTCCAAATCACTAGAGTCCACCTAGATCGACTCAAGTCTAGGGTCAGCTACCTCCCAGAGCTCACGGGCTTGTCTTGCTCCTCGTAGTACCAGATTAGTGGTTCTCATGATGGCCATGGCTACACAATGGTTGGTAGTATTAGTTTGTGGACTTGTCCACCATAATATTATAAAAGAAGGCATCATTATTGCTATTCTTATTTGATTTTTCATCCATGCCAAAAGCATTTCATTTTCTAAATTTCCATTTTTTGAAAACACAAGCTTTGATACCACGCGGAGGTGTTGTCACACCCCCACCCGATTCCATTAGTTGGAGATCCATGAACCCTTTGCTCGTCCCTGTCAATAACCACTATGGTGGATACCTTAACCATAGTAAGAACTGAAGGGATCAGGGCTTTCGATAATACACTTGTAAAATTCAGTGAAAATTCAAAACTTTTCTTTTAAAGTTCCTTGGTTGAGCATACAAACGATTACTAAAATATTTCGAGAAAATAGCAAAATGATAAGAAACTTAGAGCACCTTCGTGAGCAGGGTACAAGGTTACCTTAGGTGGTCCATGCCTCAAGAAGATCCTTCCCCTTACTTCCTCGCACCTCCTCGGCATAACTTGCAATTTCTTTAGGGGGGGGGAGCGAGCTCACAACTTAGTGAATGGGCCACTAACGTCGGACTACTACATGGCTTACAACTCAGATATTCCCCATAAATAACCTACTATAATTATTTATCTCATTACTTGTACCTAACGATCTCGAGTCACGTGGTTTACTTTGCCCCTTTGAGACCTCTACCCCGGGCCATCTGACCTATAGTCTACCCTATAGTCAAGTTACTCTCAGTCTCCTCCGTTGGTTCCACATGAACAATAGTAAGTACATATATCACAAAATATGCATACACTAGGAACTCACATCCCACACATAATTATGGCCTACATTTGATTGCACTTTCGGGCTACTCGGGGCTCGTGCCCCATCCCGGGCTACTCAGGCCCTCACACAATGGGCTACTAAGGCCTAACACCCAACATGCTACTTAGGTCCTACACATAATAACATGCCTCGAAGGGTACCAATGCATGGGTGATAGCAGTCTAAGAAACTAGAGTGTGAGAGTCATGTGATCACACTACCACAATCGACACTTCACGAGTGTCATCTCGTAGCTGAGTATCTTAGCACCCGGGGTCATATCTGCACTACCCCCACTCACTGGCACATGCCCCATACACATGCGACTCAATTCTACCATCTTCTTGTCACAGCGGTGTACTAGGACGGTACCCGTACATCATCCATGTGTCTCGGAAAACATGGAAGTATTTCACAACAACTCCATGTACTCCTTTCCATTTTCCCAGCGACGATACTTCTACATTAGGTTTTCTTCCACCACCCCTCTCCTATATCAGTATCTCAATGAAAATGACATGACACACGATCATAATCACGGTTCTCATTGCCTAAATTTTGTAATGGTGCTAACATCATCTCATTACCAGGAGCTCGATGTGTCACTTGTTCGACTCCCCAATCACATATAGTTATGCATTGCAAATCAACATGATCATAACATAGATACACTCGGGAGTCTGGTCCTTCATTTGACTGAATCCCCACACAACATATAAAATTTGGAAGTCCACCCTATCACTCGATCATCTCCCCATATCACATAGTTGGGCATCTCACCTAATACTCGGGTCTCACAACATAGTTGTACCCCGATTGTTCAAATCAATGCATAACACAACAATGACATTCTTAGGAGCCTAGCCTAACATTAGATCATCTACTCAATCCGAAATATGGCCCATGGCCCAACAATTTCATGTCCTATTAGATAGTATAATCACAGCATGCCTCAGTCTCATTATTATTTCTTATTTTTGCCTATAAATTCATATTTGCTTTAGTGGGAATGTACTTATTCATTTGCATTCTTATAGGAGTACTAAGGCCAACATTCTACTTATTTTAACATAATCAATAAACATTTGATTTAACGCTATGGTCGGTCCAGTTGGATATGCCGTCAATACACCCACACACCTTACTTCATAGAACTTGTTCATTTTGTATGGATCCCGGAAATCCCTCTCTCAGTTTCATTGGAGTGTTCCTTGCATTCTCTACAAGGTTTAGCAATAATGGAGTCAGTTTCACTTATGACCATTATACATCTCAACCGATCATACTTTTCCTACGGTTTTAGGGTTTAACCCTTATGGGTCCTACTTACATCACTAATTAGTTTGTAACCTGACCATTATCCTAACCTTCGCTAAGGTTAATCCCTCGGGCTTAAGCTTATTCTCTTTTCAGTTAACACTTATTGAAGTGTCCATGTCACGCCCCGACCTGGTTTGGTCGAATCCCCGTGATCAACCCGCAACTCTCCCGGTTTATTAAAGGATTTCCCCATGTGATTGATTTGGGCTATTTGGGTGAATCATCGGGTAAAAATAGGGAAATCCACTCAGTTGGTCGAGTGAGGAGGACAACATGCGCACATGGCTACACGTGTGTGTGCTTGGTGCTACATGCTGGCAAGGCTGCACTGCAAGGAACCGATTTTCGAAAAATTTCTCAGCCGATTCAGCGGTTTTTGGCCCATTTCACCCTTTTCCAACTGAATCTTGAAAAAATAAAAATACATAAATATTCTACATTCAATTTCCTATTGGATGGACACAAGAACAACTCAATTTGAATTTGTATTGCACCTTTAAAATTCGAGGGGGTGATGGTTTGTGACTCCTCCACCTCGAATTCGATTCAAGCCAATTCTCTCTCAGGTTTCCCCCAATCCTTGACCTCATATTTTGAGACACTTCTATGGTCTCTCATGACCCCTCTCACCCTTCTTGGCCTCTCCATCGATCCCTTTTCTCATTTTTGTTCAATTTCACTTCTCAGTTTAGCTTTACTTTCCCGGTTCGATCCCATTTTTTGGTTCAACTTGGTTCAGTTATTGAATTGGGATTTTCCAGTGTTACACTTCATGTTTAACGATGCTTCCTTTACCTTAGGAATTTTGTTTGATACCTTTTTAACCAACAAAGGTCCTAGGAAGATCTTAGCGAATATCTTTCCACTGGCTCATGCATCTATCATTCATTTATTTCTTTCCAGTTTGTTTTATGGGTTCTTTTTACATATATACGGTAGAATCTTTTGCTTCTACCTAACCATAAACCCTTCGATTTACCTACTTGTGCTTTTGTCGTCCATCATCATACCTTTCATTATGACATTCATGTCAGAACATCCTCCTCAAGAAGTACCATTTTCCCACGGTCTTACTCTTTTCATCTTAGTGTATTTGATCACAACCATTTCACGATTATTGTTTTGATTAATTCCCTTATAATTTTCTCCTTATCCAAAGGACTTTATGTTATAGGGGTCTTATGTCTTATTTCCCATATTTGCTATGTCATTTAACTTGAGTTACTTAAGTTAACAGTATAATGCGACCAGATACTATTAAATATCCTGTCTAGGATAATATTTTCCATGGTTCATTTGGTTTTACTCTTTTCATCTTAGTGTATTTGATCACAACCATTTCACGATTATTGTTTTGATTAATTCCCTTATAATTTTCTCCTTATCCAAAGGACTTTATGTTATAGGGGTCTTATGTCTTATTTCCCATATTTGCTATGTCATTTAACTTGAGTTACTTAAGTTAACAGTATAATGCGACCAAATACTATTAAATATCTCGTCTAGGATAATATTTTCCATGGTTCATTTGGTTTTACTCTTTTCATCTTAGTGTATTTGATCACAACCATTTCACGATTATTGTTTTGATTAATTCCCTTATAATTTTCTCCTTATCCAAAGGACTTTATGTTATAGGGGTCTTATGTCTTATTTCCCATATTTGCTATGTCATTTAACTTGAGTCACTTAAGTTAACAGTATAATGCGACCAGATACTATTAAATATCCCGTCTAGGATAATATTTTCCATGGTTCATTTGGTGTTCATTGATTTTTACCTCTACTATTAATTTATTTGGTCTAGAGGTCCTATCTTAGTGTCGAGGAATGGGTTACTCGGGTTACCCTTCTTGGTATTTTATACCCTTATTTCTCATACTCTGGAGTCTCATGCTTTCTTCAGTCTCTCCTTTAGACTCATATACCAAACCTTATTTATGGCTTTGTGTGTTGGTTGTTATAGTACAACTTAGTTTCATTTATTCTTTTAATTTAATTCTCTGATGTTTTCTTACATCATATGATTAGGTTTCTATCCCTTTAATCTTTTTTTTATGATATCCATTGATATCATATTCTAGTTTTCCCATTATGTGAGGCAAGATTCCCTTCGGGGTTTTTGAGGTGTACACTCCTTTCCTTCATGAAAGATTCTTAGTTTCATTTGTATTTTATTTACAAGTTCGTTCTTAAGATAATGATTGAGTACTCTCTTCCATCCTTCTATTCTTCGACTTCTTTATTATTGATTCTTGTAAGGTTTACTGTGTTTATCACCCTAAGCTTGTAGGTCAAGTTTGTTCATTTAGTACTCTTTGATTTCTACTAAAATCCTTGTATCAATTTGTTGTTTTGTAGAGAGTTTTACTTCCACCCTTTTTTATTTCTCCATGACATTCTCCGGTTGGTAACCATCTATTAGAACAAACTACTTGCTTGAGCACCACTGCTCAACCCACAAACATTATCGAGTTTGTCCAATATTGAGGGACGAGACTTTTTCAACTTCGCAAAGGTCTAGTCCGCATAATACTCCTAGAGCCCTTGATATATTGGACTAGTGTAACTTCTATTGTACCAACCTTTCTGTCTAACAACCCTTGGAATCACCACTACCCCATATTGGGCGTCTAGTAATCCAACTCAACAAGCATATGCATGTATCTTTAATATTAATGCATCATCAGTCCAATCGATCTCAATGTCAGAAATCTTACTCACATTTATCTAGAGACATATTCGTCCTAAAGGGATTCCCAAGTATCGGTGCTTACTCTTGCACTCTTGAGTATGATTGTTCCCTTTGATCTAAATCTAAAACATAAGTATATCTGAGATCGTTCGTTAGGACATTCAATTTTTACCCTTCAATTCTAGGGGCATTTTTATTATTTGTCCTTCCACATATCCGTTCGGCCAATCAGAGCCTTAATCCCATAATTAATCACTTGGCAAGCACACCTTAAAGTGTCCTATTTATTATTGGCCAAACAAGACCTTTTTGAAATGGCCGTAATTTTGTGTAAACAAGGGGTTCTTCTGGTAATTCATTAGATTGGATCCAATGTAATTCTCTTCAAGTCTAAGGGCATGATCAACATTATGCATTAGGGACATTTTGATCATTTTGACCATCTTCCCCAAGCTAAATGACAACTCGTGCTCCAATTCCTTCCTCAACTCATTTCATCTTTACTTTGCTCTCACTTTTCTGAAATCCCTCAGCTGCACTACTCAGTGATTCATTATGCCCCTTATCTCTTTCTACTTCTAGTCCAATCAAGGATTTGAGGTTCTTGAAGGAACTTTCAAGTACACTTACTCTTCCTTCCCTTCCAACGGTTCCTTAATTCACATGTAATACTTACCCTTATCTTGAATGTTGCCCAACATAGTCCTCCTAGCTTTGTCCAACGATTTTCCTTTGGATGGCCTATCAAACCTCTTTGATGAGGGCCACACTCAAGAGTTCGATTCAAATAAAACTTGTTCCATTCTCATGCACACCATTGGATTCGAGAGATATTGGGTTTCCATTCATCGACATTACTGTTCAGGTATTCCTAGGTTTGAACAATTTCTAATTCAATGTGTATGTACATCCCCTGCTAATTGCTTTCCCCAACTTCAGGTGTCCATGATTCCTAGTTACTCACCCATTACCCGCAAGTCTCACAGATGGATATGAGTGGTTAGGGTTGTTAATTGGTTGGGTGTGGCTAACTCCTGTAGCCTCCCTCAAGTTCTATTACACCTCTTATTGGTGTGAGGTATGTTTGTTGATCCTTCCCATGGATCATTTTCTGACCATTATCATTTTGATTACCTAAGGAGAAATTGGCTTACTTGGGTCTTCTATCAGTCCAATTCCTACAGGGTCATTAATCCAAGAGAGTTGTCCTCATTGTCCTCATTGTCCAAGCTTCAATCGCCTCAATGTAGTAAGACTCTTGAGTCTCATAATCCTATGGATCATCCCTAATGATAAGTGACTCTTTCTTTGTTTTTCCCATTTCCAGCAAACATTTCCCCTTATTCACGTGTGGCAATTATGTTGTGGCAGGATCTGTAGCATGAAAGGATCAACCATCTTCTCAAGAAGGGAAGATGACAAATAACCGTTTTTATTCCCTTATCCTTTCTACCCCTAACAACATGTACGATTTTTTGAATAATATAATAAGAATTTCTTATTAGTTTCTACAGAATTTTGCAAATGGAGGTTGATTTACATACTCCATTATTTGCATGAATTCTATATGGAGTAGAGAAATTTTATCAAACGAGCTCCATTGGGGAAGCTGGCGACCAACTTCCCCGATCACTTGCAGTCAAGATGAAATCTATGTATCCTTCCTCCTCACTTTTAGTCATCCTTTATCTTCGATGAACTTTCTATTATCTATTAAGCTGGTGGTAGTGGGCCTCAGTATGCTTCTTATGGTTAAATTTGGGTATGTTAGCAGATTATCATACTTTGTCCATCTCCCAACTAGGGTGATTAAAGGTATGCATCTCCTTGATTCTCAATGATTGATTTGTGTGTGTTCTGTAGGTTTACTCACCTGTCCATCCAATTGCAGGATGCGGAGATTAAAAATTTGCAGTGAATTTGTAGTACAAGGAAATCTTATTGGTCGAGGTTTCCAAGGGAGCAATTTGGAATGTGCTTATTTGATTACTATGAAATGGCTAGATTAATTGATAATTGAAGGTAGTCAATTTACTTGCGGTGGTTGTAGAAATCTCTTTGTCATGGAAACTTCCATGTCGTCATTCTTTATATATGGAGACAGACATTCTAGTGAGGGTTGTAAGGTGATCCGCTTTGGTTCTCCTTATCATCTCTAGGCCAAGTATCATTGAATACTTCATGTTATTTTTTATTCTTGCATGATGAAGGTAAATTTTCTTTCTTTCTCTTGATATCTTATGAAATGATTTATTCAAGATCTTTGTATATAGGGAAATGGTTAAAATCAAAGATTAATTATTGGGGTTTCTTATATTCTTGGTTTTAGATACCTTAGATCTAACATGTAAGGGTGTTTGGATTGGGTCTTTGTCCAATCCTCTGGGCTTGGTCTTCTCCAAGCTTGAGTTCTATTCTTTTAATTACTTTGGGCTCTTTGCCTACTATGTTTCGTATATCTAGCATTTAACGCAATCCAAATGTGCTTGTTCTTACTTGGGTCATTGTTTATTTATGGGTTGTGTGTACTTATTACTTAGTGGGTTACGATCTTCCCTTGATTTATTTATGGGCTGACCCCTAGTGGTCACATGTAATTCTATATATGGTTTTCAATTGATAGATATTTATATCTATACAATCCCTATTCATACAAATATATTTATATTTATTAATTTATTAATTTAGCTAATTAAATTTGTATGGTTTAAATCCAGTCCATAGTCTTTAATTAATATGACTCGAATAAGTTAGATCAAATCATATTTAATGACTATTCCGATATACAATTCTTGATAGAATTACTTTGATTTACATTTTAAGGATAATATTGGCTTAATTTTAAATTGAAATTTTCAGGTTACTAAAATATAATTTTACAACATAGGTAGTAAGTAGTGTAGTGGTCTAACAATGGAATAGCATTCATTGAGTTGAGTTGTGAGCTGAATACCTTTCTTTCCTAAAATAATTGGAGAAAATAGTCGAGTAGTCACCGTTTGAGATAGTCCTTTTGACATATGTATGAAGGTTGTAATTTATTTCATATCAACAACTATTTTCCTGAGATATTTTCAAAATCAATTTTGGGCTCGCTGTTATGCCCGACCTGATTCATCAGTCGGCAATCCTGTGCAGCCCCGTTGATTTCCCGATTTTATAGCGGTGAGATCCTTTACTAATATAAAATCAATGGAACACGGTCTCAGACATAGAAAAATTCCTTGTGAAAAGTAGCGAAAATTTAAAATCTTTCTTATAAACTTCGTGTGGTAAACCACAAATAGTTGTACCTTAAATTCGAAAATAGTAGAAAAATGATAACAATTGAAACTTACATGTGGATGGAACAAGGTCACCTTAGGCAATTACACGCATCGGGAAGATTCTCTCTCCCTTCACAACTTAATGAGTGGGATACTAACGTCATGCAACTACACTATTCATGACCTAGAACTTCCCATGAATCACCTAGCATAAATTCTAACATAGCACTCATACCACCCATAAGAGCCTCATGGTTTATATTGCCCTCAAGAACACAACTCTTGTGTCATTTGACTATAGTCCTACTATGATCAGGTTATCCTTAGTCACCCTATAAACCACATTTTACAATGACAAATAATTTATAATGGGGGACCAAAAATTTTCGAAAGGAAACTGTGATTTAAAGTTAACCGAAATAACAAAGAGAGATCAAAACGGAATATGAAGTGATCCCAAAGGACAATTCAGGTTCATGGAATCAAGGAAAAGATTGATATTTCAAATTGGAAGTGAGAACTAGATCGGTTCAATGTAAACCAGATTAAACAAGAAAAAACCAAGAAGAACCAGTTCACATATTTATTTTTCTAGGTGACTTGAAAATATTAATTTAAAAAATTGAAGTTATCAATGTATAAATTTAGATTAATTTAGAAAATTTTAAAATTTAGAAAATTGATCGAATTGAGCTTGAATTGGCCCATTTTTTTATTGTGTGTCACCGAACCCATTCCAACGAAACTGGTCAACGGTCCAACTGATCAACGGACAACCTACCAGGTTAGCGCCCAATTAGTGCGTATGACCAATCAACCGCAACACGTGGCAAAACGCACCCAGTTAGTGTCTCAAAGTGCTAACCAATCAGACAGTGACACGTGTTCTCAATCAATGGTGAGATGAAGAAAATCCATGCCACCGAATATTGACCAATAAGTGAGCGATATGTGTTTTTAGTCATTGGTTAATTTAGGAGAAGCCTCATTAGTAGGACTGACCAATAAGGAGTTGACACGTGGCAAAGGTGCCACGTTAGCGATCAACTAGGATGTTGGAGAACGCTCAATCAATGTGAGGTTGACACGTGGCAATGCCGCGTAGGATGACCACATCCAATCAGAGCCTGACACATGGCAATGACACAGTGCATCAGGTAGGAAAACTAACGAATTTAAATCAACAAATTAGAGGACATCATGTGTTATGGTCAACTGAGGGCTAAATTCGGTCAGCAGCCTCATCGGTTTAGGTGACCAATGAGAGATCGCCACGTGTCCGATCAATGAACCAACGGGAGATTCAGACACTGATTGAGAGGTCGGATTAGCAACACTAGCTAATCAGAGCATGACATGTGGTAGCACACATGTGCGAAGCTCTCACGCACATGTACAACGTTGTCTTCTTCCTTCAGATTTGTGAACATGAAGGGAGAAAGACCAATGTCGTAACTATGGCGAGTCTTAAATAGCTCCGAAAAGGCCTTAAATTGTCAAGTTAATGGTCGACCGATGGATAGATGGCTAGAACAATCAGTAATCGAGCTCCCTATAAAAAGAGCTCATATCCATTCGTACTCTACATTCCTCCATTGATGAGAGAACCCAAAAAACTCCACATTCTGACCATCCTCAAACCATAGCTCCAACATCGACCATTTTCTCCACCACCGACCACACAATTTAGTTCTCTAGAATCCTAAGTAAGTCCTCCACCTTCCCGCATACTCCATTCATGTCGAATATTATTGGAGAAGTTTCGATGAGGCCACACAATACAGACACTTCGACGACCGAATTTAGGCAGAAATTTTTTAGCCAAATTCCATCCACCTTCGACCTCCTGACACTAGGCCGACCCTCCCACAACTCCTCACGGTTGAGCCTTAACCTATGAGAACCTGTGTGATAAGCCAATTCTACCTCTTTTCGCTGGAATAATAAAATTATAGAGCATAAGTCGCGAAAATATTGCTAATAAAATTCTCACTGTCCAGATTGTCAATTGATTTGAAATTTGATCCTATAAAGATCCCCTTAATAAGAGCTAGCCCCCATACCGACAGTTGCCCCTTCACCACTAAGAAAACAAAACTTTCTTTCTATAAAATGATTTTCTGACAAATTTCCATTTGAACTCAATTATGAGTCAAATTAAGTGATTAAAAGCTTAAAATGCTCATAAAAAGATGGAGAAAATGATTGGTAGCATAATAGGAATAAATATACAACATTTAAATGTTTAATTTTATTAATTAAGGATTTAGGAGCTAAAGTGTAATTTTTTATAAAATTAGGCAAATTTGGGGATTTTAGCAAATTTGACGATTTTTTATGAAATTAACATCAATTGAAGGTTAACTAGCAAATAAGTGAAATTTAGGGATTTAAATACGATTAAAAATAATTTGAGAATTTAATTACAATTAAAAATAATTATAAGAATTTATTTTCAAATTTAAATAATTTTATTTTGATAAAATTATATAAGGGGTAAATTGCAAATAAAAAAACATAGAAATTTTGGTAAATAATTTAGGAATTTTTGACAATAAAATAAAATTAGGGACTACTATGTAAAAAAAAAATATAGGGACCCAAGTATAAATTTGAATAATTGACGAGGTCATTATCCATGACAATGTAGGTGTGGAGAGAAGATCCCTAACCTACAACTACAACATAGTTAAAAGATATCGGAAATCAATCCGAGATGAACTAGTTATAGAATTCGATTGAGTGGGATTTTCGATATTATGCCCATTTAGGGTGATGATTGTAATTTCGTATACCCCATTTTTACAGAAATAGTCTCCCTTTACTGTATGAAATCGCTTAAACTAATTTTGTGAGTTATTTCTTTTTTATCTAGAATGATTTTCCGACAAATCTCCATTTAAAACCATTTCTTAGCCAAATTGGATAATTAAAAAATTGAAATAATCCTAGAAACGTAATTAAGATGATTAGAATCATATTAGAACTAATTTTGAGAGTTACTTCTTCTTTCTAGAATGATTTTCCGACAAATCTTCGTTTAAGACCATTTCTTAGCCAAATTGGATGATTCAAAAATTGAAATAATCTTGGGGGCGTAGGTAAGATGATTAGAATCATGTTAGAACTCAATTGAGAATGTTTAAAATCAAATTGATGATAATCTTAATTGGAGGACTAAATTGTAAATTTTTAAAATTAGGAATTTTACTGTAAATAATGAGAAATAAAGTACCTAATTAGAAATAATGAGAAATTATTGACCCAAAAGTAAGATTTGAGAATATTAGGAACCTAATTAGAAATAAGTTATAACTTAATAACCTAATTGTAATTAATAAAAAGTTAGGAGTTTTAAGTATAAATACCTTATAATTTGGGAGTCACTTGTAAAAATTTTAGAATAGGTTAAACAAATCATAATTTGACAATGGATGCATACAATAAAAATTGAATTTATAATTTTTAGTTATTTGTATTTAGCTAAGAACCGATAGGAAAAATGGTAAATTGGCCAAGAAATGGTCGAATCAGCGGAGAAATTCGCTGAAAATTGGTTCGCTACAATATAAATCGGTTGGCGTGCTACTTCGTGCGCACACACGAGCAACCACACATGCGTGTCATCTTATTTGCCCAAATGTAGACCTGTCGACCTGTGTAACCCGATAAACCCCATTCGATAATCTAAAATCCAACTAATAAATTAGTTAATTTATAGAGATACGTGCTATGTAATAACAGTAAACTATGGATAGATAGTCAAGTGTAGAATTTATACATATAAAACTTGAACATCTCATTTTCAATTTTGGGTCAAATTTCTCTTTAAAACCTAAAAAGCTCCTGTTTCTAGTGATTATATTTGTAGAGATTATTGTGCCACGGTCCGACGGCCACCTCAAACCATCTCAGTATCATTGAAAAAATACGTATGTAAGATTTCTATTTCTATCGATTCCTCTTTCAAACCTTGTTAGTTTGTACTTTTTTACACAAAAAATGTTTGTACTAAAATGAAAAAATAAGTAGAATTTGTGTAGTAATTTACCCAAAAAGTAATTTACCTGGTAAATATTATCTAATACAATCATGAAGTATTTTATAAAAATTCTATCGGATGATTCAAATATATTTTATAAAATATTTGTTTTAGGAGTATCACAGGAGTAGAACAATATTATTGTATCAAAATATTATTGTATCAAAATCTCCCATCAACAACCCCATCGATATGTAATTGAATATTTTTTTATATATAATAATTTTTCAACAAATCCATTTAAGATAATTTCTTAGCCAAATTTGATGATTTAAAGATTAAAATGACCACGTGTATGTAGACAAAATGATTAGAATTATCTTAGAAGTTAATTAAGAATGTTTAAAATCAAATTGATGATAATCAAAGTTGGAGAATTAAATTATAATTTTTAAAAATTTAGACTAAATTGTAATATTTTAAAAATAGTGAGGAATCAAGTACCCAATTAGAAATAAAAACAAATTATTGGCTTAAATGAAAGATTTGAGAATTTTAGAGGCCTAATTAGAGATAAGGTATAACTTAAGAAACTAATTATAATTAATAAAAATTTATAAATTTTAAATATAAATAACTTATGATTTGGGACTTAATTATCCAATTTTTAGAATTAAACAAATCAGAATAGGTTAAACAAATCAAAATTTGAGAGCATAGTTCATCCAACAAAAATTGAATATATAATTTTTAGTTATTTTTATTTGATCAAGAACCGGTCGGAAAAAAGGTGAACCGACCAAGAAACGACCAAATCAGTTGACAAATTCGCTAAAAAATGGTTTGGTACATTGTAAACAAATTGGCGTGCCACTCCAGGCACACAAATGCGCTACCACACACACATGTCGTCTTATTTGTCTGACTGTAGACTAATCGACCCATATAACCTAATAAATCAAATTCGACAATCTAAAACTCATCACTTAGAAAATTAATTAGTTTATAGAGATAAATGCTATGGAATAACACAAGTAAACTATTGATAAATAGTATAAGTGTAAAATCCATACATATAAAAGTTGGGCATTCACTTATAGATGTTGGATTAAAATTTTCTCTAAAACTTGAAAAGCTCGTATTTCTAGTGATCATATTTGTAGAGATTATTGTGTCACCATCCAACTACCACCAAGGGATCTCAATATCACCGGAAAGATACGATGTAATATTTTCATCGATACCTCTCTTGACCATTCTCGGTTTGTACTTTTTTACACAAAAAAAATGTTTATACTAAAATAAAAAAATAAGTAAAATTTGTGTCATTTTAAGTAATTTAAGTTGTAAATATTATCTAACATAATTATACAATCATGAAATATTTTATAAAAAATGTACAATTGAGCAGCAAATTAAAAGAAATGTACAATCAAACAACATTTTCTAAAATAATTATAGCATATCACAAATGAACATAGCCAATAATTTCCCTTTTATTCTTTTATTTATTTTGGCCTCAAGTTTATAAAATTTACGTTGAGTTAATATTGAGTTTACTCTTAAATCATTGAGTTCATTATTTACTAAACCGAATATTTTAGTTCCAAGCACTCCAATTGGTTTCTCTTGTGGGGCGGTGGGTACTTGCTTGGATAGTTAATTGAGGGTTGGAAAATGAGTCATGAATTCAACAAAATATTACTATATATTAAATATTTTTATTAATTAAATAAAAAAATATACTTCTGATTTATATATAATTTATTCTCATTCCTCACTATTTCCGAACTTTTCAAAACTTTTAAAAGGGATGAAATATAGAAAAAATTGAGGAATTTGAGAGATGGACTTATCTCTAAATCTTCCCTCCTTGTTCATCCAAAAACAATTGTGTAAACTGTTGGTTTTGACAATATAGTTTAATCCTTGTATTCCATGAAACCAATTGCAGACAAAAGCTAACAGTTTAGTCAGTCCTCTCTATTTAATGGTGGCAAATTTATGATAGAGACTAAAATGTTGATTTTAACAAATATCAAGGATCAAACTGCAGGATTGCTCAAGAATTTTCCCTCCATAATTCAACTAAACTCTACAAGGGTTCATGGTCAAACTCTCAAGGAACGACAATCAATGATCCAAGAAGCTACACATGAGCATCCTATTTCTCCTCAATGAACAAGATGGGTAGATTATATACATAATAATTGTTATCTTATGAAATGCCCTCACTAGATAATATACTGTCCAGTGGATTACCGAATGTTATGACATTCGGACATCACCAATATAAAAAAATTGCTATCTTACAAAATATTGGTATTCATCAATGATGTTACAAAAAATCAATTTTGTTGCTTGTCCACCTCATCTACTGCAGTTCCTTTGGACAAGATTATAGCAGATCAATAACTATAGTTATTGCACAATCATGTGTAGAGATGAGTACCTTATGCGCAGGGACAGAGTCTCCTTGTGTGTGGATGAGAACCATCACAAGAAAGGAGTGATTGTGTTTGAGTGTACAGGCAAGCTCCAGGGTTCTGGAATTTTTACAAATTTTCATGATATTATGTAACAAAAGAATTCTGCTATAGGTTCATATTACCAACTCACACCATAATTTTGACTATTATGGGAACATTAAAATGAAAAAGTAAATATAAAAGCTTTCTAATCATCTTTCATGTAACAGTTGATATGTTGGAAATTCATACGACATAAGCAGCTTACCAGATGTCTCGGAGCATCATCAACTACCTCAGCAGGTTGGTCAGATCCCATACTCGCCAAACAAGCTCCTTTGCAGCTTAGATATTTTTGCATACTGTCAGAAGATCAAATACTCACTAAGTATACCAATGAAAATGCAACAGATAGGGGAAGAGAATGAGAGATATCTCAGGTGACGGGTAAGCCTTCCAGATAAGGGGTAAGAAAACATTAAGAGGAAAGAAATTCACTTGAAAAGTACACGCAAGGGTATTCATGATAATGTACATTTCACATTGATTTAGAAGCATAAGCTTGTTTGGAACACATGATTGCCCAATGGATTTGCAAGCAATATCACAGGACTCCCCTTGCCTGTTAGATGTAAAGTCAGGACAGCAAAGCAGCTTTTCTTAGCTGATAGAGATACAATTATCAGAAAAATATGAGATCAGAGCTATAGTGGGACTACCTTCCAACAATAACATTTATACCAGCCAATCTTGTTTCTGCATGTTTATCAGCAACCCCTGTTTCAGTTTGATTTGGGTTACTGTCATCATTTTTTATTATAATAACGAGGAGTTTATTCTGCCAGGCCATTGAAAAAAAAATGTCTTATAATCTTCATTTTATTCTCACATGTTTGTTCCTTGCTCTCTCCTTCTGTTTGCAGGAAATGAAATATGCATAAATCTTTAAGGGTGCAGGGTATCACTTCGGAGACTAGATCAATCAGGCATTGAGCAACAGAGAAAAATGTTTAAAGATGATATGCATTCTCTTTCCTGAATGAGTTCCTAATTCATTCATTACCAACTAGAAAGTGCACACAACCAATAAAAGGTTCTCACAGGGTTGAAGATAAGAGAGGATAAGTTAAAAGATTTAGATCTTTCAATAAAGTATATTTTTCTGGTGTCAAAACCATATAAAATATGACCCAAGTAAAGCAATTTGTTCTGTACTATCATCTAGGGTCAGTCTCAGGAAAATATGATATATCCCAAAGTTTCTATAATATTGGAAGTGGTTGCAAGAAATTAATAGTATCTTTGAATAAGATAGTGAACATGAGTGATAATGTTAACTATTTTCAAACACATTACCATGCTTACCTGAAGAATTTGATGGGATGGAGAAGCAATGGTGGAACTCGCTAATATAAGCATTCTCATGAATCTGGAACACATTAAAAATGACCAGGCATTAGGTAGTGAAGAAAAAAGCAAATAAGAGGCAGAGAATGAATATGATTATACAGAATACTTTCACCAACAGATCCACCAAGAACTGCAAATAAAAAAGACATGCTTAAGAGAAGCAGAAAGAAAACTAATTACATATCAGTTAAAGATACCAAATATCCGGTCATAAAAAAATATATCAAAGGATTATGTACCACACTCTCGGAATTGTGACGGCATCTCCCAGAGCAGAAGTCAAAAACACTATCATAGTTCCCTGATAGGTATAATATTTAAGCAAAAAAAAAAATAGAGATCTAACATGAATTAGTTGGCATACATGGCAACCAATATCACAATACATTCGATTGAGAGGTGAATTATATCTCACATTAGACATGAAATATTTACCTGCTGAAGAGGGCTTTGATATCTTCACCTTCACAACTTGATCTATATGAGTCTGGAACCAATTGAAGGAATAAATTTCCTCTTTCTGAAGATAAACCAAAAGGTGGGAAAAGAAAACTGAAAAGCATATATGATGTACCCTTGAAGGGTCAAGACAGCAGGAAACACAATACTCATAAGCCTTGCAGCACCGTGAATATAGATTGCATCCACTAAACAACAAAATGAACCACTTTTTAGATTGCTATCCCATAATGACAAAAGCCAAAGAAAAGAGTGGCATCATGGTAGAAATTAAGAAAAAGAACAAGAAAAAAGAACTCACTAACAAGAGAATCTCTCCCCTATTTCTGGACAGCAGCGGGATTGCAGGTCTAGAGAAAATGCATCGCAAACATGTCCTGCTACCCATTATAAACAATTCATAAATAGTACGGACATATTTCCTGACAAGGAAGGACATTAGATAACTGCCTCTGAATAGAAACAAAGAGAGATGAGGCTTGCCATTATCATCCGATAGTAAATATCTCCCTTGGACTGTGTTTCTGCATATGTGTGTCTCATGAATGACAGGGTCCATCCTGAAATTCCAAATGCAAGAGCACAGTAAGAAAAAAGATCATCTTACTCAGAAAGATGGTTCCCCTCCAAATTACACAGACCATTAAATAGGGGTGATTAACAATACTAGCGATAGGAAGGCATCAACTAGATGAATTTCACAGTAAATATGATAAAAGACCAGGTAAGTAAAAGAAAATTGAGCTAAGACCTACTGCCCAGACCATTAGCAACTCTGAAATACATTCTAAACGAAAATATTTTAGTATTACTAAAGAATGAAGATCGTGCTAAAATGGAAAACAATGAAGACAACAGAAACTTAAAAAACGTCTCGATTGAACTATAACAGATGAAATTAGATGATACAATCATAATTCGCAGACCCATCACCCCGTGGACCCAATTGGACAAACATCAAAATGTTGACCCAATAAAGAGAAATCAAGATCTAACACTGTCACTAATTATAATCAAATAGACGGAATTCCCCTATGAAAAGCTGAACGAAAAGTGTCAATTCCAATTCCCATCAACTAAATGCTCAAAAGGGTACACTAGATCAACATGAAACAAGTTTCCGAGACCAGATTTGCGGAGATCAAGAAACGGACCGCCTTGTCAAGAAAGGATTAAAATTCAGTACTTGAAATGACGGGGTGATGTCACCTGATTGCTGAAACTCTTGAAATGAACCAGAGAATAAATATAAGCAGGGAAACGACGCAGCGCGAACTTGATGAAGCTTTCTCCATTTGTCTGGTTGAAGGTATAATTAAGCGGAGACGAGAAGATGGGAGAAGGATTCTCTTTTCTTTCTCCGGGTCAGGATTTTCAATTTCAGAAAAAAAAAAGCCAAGGATTATTTTCAATTTTGATCTAATATGTACAGAAACTTTTATTTGTTTTTGCCCACAAACTTTTCTACCTTATATCAAATTTAATTATAATAAATTAATGTAACATAAATAATTTTTTTTACTTTTTTACCCAAATAATATTGTTTATTACTCATTGGCCCAAATGACACAATCTGACGAAATCTTTATAATTCATAAAAGAGGGCTTGGTTTTCATCCAACTCCATTAGTTTAATAATTCAAAACTATAATAATTTATTTTATAAGACCTGAATTTAATCCAATTTTTATTAATTTTCAAATAATTTTAATATTATTATCATAAACTCAATCAATTCATATATTTAATATTATACATTGTTAAACTTTATTAGTATTAACATAAAAATAATATATTTTTATTAAAACTAAATATGTGCACCCTTATTTAATAATGTTATATAGGTACAACTTTATTATTATTATCATAAACTTAGTTTATTATGCTTTAAATTGAAATCAGGCATATATTTAATATTATATATTTGTCAACTTTATAATAGAAATAAAATATTAAAATTTGATTAAATTTAAGAATAGATAATTTTGAGTGTTAGCAACGTGGATATCAAGTAAAAATGTAAACAATTCATTATATCACTCTTAATTATACAAATCCTTAAAATCATAGTATGGAATATACAACTCAGAATATAATACTTGTACTATTATTTTTCCATAAAAAAATAACTTTTATAACGGAAAATAAAAATATTTAAAAATTACGTAAAAATACCGAAAATAATAATAACCAATAAGTAATGCCATTGTAAAATTTTATTTGAGATTTATATCTCGACAATCTACTAATACTAGTATCACAATCCGACTAATAATTATTTTAGTTCATTCTTTCACCTATTGATGAGTCAAAACAAGTGAACAATCCGTCAGTACTACTAGTCCTATAATAATAACTATCATTATAGTATCGGCAAGAGTAATGCTAAAAATAAAAAAAATTTTAAGTTTTTATTTTAAACATACTGAAATAAATATAAGTGTTGTGTATAAATCTACAATTTTATATATACTAGGCACTGATGTTCGCAGAAATGTCACTTTTTATGATGTTTAAAAGGTTTTTAAAAATGGGTGAGTTTGACACTTGAATATTAACATTTTATTTTTAGGGGTTTTATAAGAATTATGGCATTTTTAAAATTTGTAGTATTAGGGAAATCATAGCATACAAGACAAACACTCGTTCTTTTATGGAATGGATCATTCAATTGCAGAACAAAAATCACATCTATCCCACTTGTGGTCCATAGCATTTTTAACAACCACCATAGTACAATACTACAACATTTACCTCATATCTCATTGGATCAAACTGTCCATGTGAGCAACAATGCTTAATCTTGAGACACATCGATTAAGTTGTTCGCTATAAAGGTATTAGACATTTCACTTTCACTATGGCTAACGTGCATAGGACTACTTGAGCACTTAACATAATAGATCGGTGATAATTTCCTTTATACCAATCTTACTATCCAACAGTCATTAGTATAGTACCATCATTACCCCATACCAAATATTTTACGGTCATGTTTATAAAGTAAATACATACATGTGTTTTATATTAATATCATTATCTTTGTACCATCAGACTTACGGAGTGCAATCCGCTTCCAGCTCAACAGTAGTTAATTCACACAATCAATTGAGTTTTTAATACACATAGGTAAAATTATATAATGAACAAGGTTCATCCATATCATATCAGAGTTTTAAAAACATAGCCTTGGGCCTACTTTTTGTTGAAAACGATGGCCTTGTACCCATTTTAACAACATGATTCATAATCAAATCTATATGTGGGACTAGCTAGAAGAAGAATGTTGACTTCTTGTTCGTTCAATGAGGCTTAATGTTGTAGGTTCCATAGGAGGCTGAAGATGCTAGGATTCCTCCAAGCCTATGTTCTCGGTTTGTTCAGTTGGCCCCCCTTTATTTTGGATGGATTAGGCTTTCCAAGTCCATAGGTTAGTAATCCATGTCCAATTAACTCATACCATGTTTTCTAGCAATAGTTCAATTATAGCAAAAAGGTTTGTTTGGGATTTTGTATAGGTGGGATCAGTCAGTATTGTTCTTCAGTTGCTAGTTATCATTAGTTTACTGCCTTGATTAGGTTGGTTATTTAATCTATTAAGGACTCAATTTGGTCTAGCAACCACCCTTCCTATTTTATTCTATTCCCTTCTAAGTTTTGGGTGGATTATTGAATTACTCTCTTTTGATATATAGGGGATGCCCTCGAAGTTATGTTGTCTTACCACAGTGATGCTCTAATCGGTTCATCTTCCATCCCTAAGGGAACTAATGAAGATGCCATTTAGTTCTAAAGCCCCTGATAGATAGTGTGCATGAGTTGGTTAATTGAAGACCTATCTATGATTGCTTAAGGCCAAAATGGACGTTTGCTACTTAGGTTATGTGTCCCAGCTTCTTTTGATTGTTGGGTTGTATACTTGGCATATGGGTTATAAGTCTTTGTATAAACTCTTAGTTAGGTCTATTAAGTTTGATTTATGGCCCAATTATTTTTGGGACTCCATGTATGAACTTTTGGATTATCCTTAATGAAATCTCACATTAGTTTGAATTAATAAAATTGTTTAGCCCGACACTTTGGACTTTACCTTGTATTTCCAGGTTACTTATTTAATTCCAATTACCTATATATAATTATATATATAGCTATTTATTTATTTATAAAATATTAAATCTCATTATTTTAAATAAAACCCTTCTAATTTACTTTAGTCGAACCAATCCAATCACATTTATATTTAAATTATAATAAAAAAATTTTGGGTAACTAAAATGGGGTCTTACATAAGCAATTCTACGCAGTAAGGGAAGAATATTTTTGGAAAATAATTTTCAAAACCGAAAATGGTGCTCATCACTCCAACCCGGTATAATGTTGGAAAAATCCCACTCACCGGGTACTGAGGCGCGTTCGTCCTAGTTTAATTCCAAATGTAATTGTGCTTCTCTACACCAATACTCGCACGATTAGTTCCTACAGGGTTCAAGTATTCTTATAAGGAAAACTTGGCATAAAAGACCTCTTACTTCCAAGTGATTGCATATAGGTCCTTAATTTTCTAAAATTACCAATTGGTCCTCACTTTTATGAAAATTACCAATTGGTTCCCCACTTTCCAAAAATCGCCAGTTAGCCCTAAATTTTATCAAAAATGTCAATTGGCCCTCAATTAGCAGTTAATTTCATAAAATCTTCAAATTTTCCTTTAATTGCAATTCAGCCCCCAATTTCCAAAAATCCCCAAATTGCCCAATTTTGCCAAAAATTGCAATTTGAACCCTAAAATCTTATTTTGTTCAATTGACCCCTTAAACTCGAGTAATTGAACCATTTCATGATCTCATTCATCTTCCCTATGTTTCCCTCGTCATTTCAAGCTTTAGCATGCAACAAATGGCTAAAAAAATGAGCTCAAATGGAGTTTCTCTAGAAAATCAATCTAGAGAGAGAAAGATTCAATTTCTTACCAATGAGGATCCGACAATTAGAGCTTTTGATTCGAATGGATTGCTCTCTTCCTAGTTCTTGGATCAAACCGCACTTCAATTGGTGGTCTAAGAAGTGCGAATTTTACAATTTAGTTTTCAGGCAAAACCGACTATGAATAGTGAATTCTGGTGAAG
This sequence comes from Trapa bicornis, assembly GCA_030064425.1. NCBI lineage: Eukaryota > Viridiplantae > Streptophyta > Magnoliopsida > Myrtales > Lythraceae > Trapa > Trapa bicornis. The sequence continues at coordinate 5,702,778 of CM057761.1, read as the reverse complement.
GGTGGCATATGGGACTTACCAATTCAGCTTAGGGAAGGTCAGAGCACTTCTAAGGTTGGTCTAGGGAGCTTGTTTTGGCCAGAATTGATCTAAGGATGGCTCGAATTGAGCTTAAGCAGCTCAAGTTCTAGACCGCCTAGGAGCGATGGTACTGTGCGAGCTCGTCGGTGCTTCTCCAACGATTCTTGAGCTAAATGGAGGATGTCATTGTGTAGCTGACTTCCTTAGGATTTGAGAGAACCCAAATTTGACTTCAGAGGTGGAGAAAAGTGCCAAAGTCAGAGCTCTGGTTCGAGCTTCATCAAAAAAATAAGCAATTCATCGTCTTCGAGTGTTTGAGGGATGAGTAGGATGAATTGAGAGGAGCTCTTTATATTAGGAGCTCGAGGACCGAAGGTCATATCCGTTATCCCATCAATTGGCCATTAACACTCCAATTTAAGGCCTTGTTAGAGAAATTTGTTTCTTGCTGGAGAAAGGTGTCAATTTTTTGCCTACCCTCTTCTACTCATTCGGAGGTAGACAATGACTCTATGCAATGCTTGCGAGCTTTGCACGTGCGAACTTGCCATGTGGCACTCTGTGATTGGCTGGCTTTGTTGACGTTGCTTCTTACTTAACAACCTTGTCAGCCTTTGATCCGTTGACCGGACACGTGGTGGCCTCCTATTGGCCATTCTTTCCGACGTGGCTGCTGACAATGCTCAATCAGCCATTGAACGGGGACACGCATTGCTCTCCTATTGATCGGTCTTCACTGACATAGGTTCTCCTCTTTTGACAGGTGCACTTCGCCACGCGTCGCGTGCTGATTGGTCATTCCCGCTGACTGGGTGCTGACCTGGTAGCGGTTCGTTGACTGGCTGGACTGTTGACTGGTTCGATCCGATCGGGTTTGATGACCCAAAAATGTAAATCAGCTGGTTCAAGCCCGATTCAACTGGTTTTACAAAAATTAAAAATTTCTAAATTCATTTAAAATTATTTTCTATGTGTAGTGGGTTCAATTTTCCAATTTTCTATTTTTAAGCTACTTAGAAAAATAAATCTTTGAATCGGTTCTTCATGGTTTAATCTGATTTAGGTCTAGTTCACTCTAAACCCAACCGGTTTTCACATCCAATCCACTTTATGGTTCTTCTCCATAAATTTTTTGTGATTTATTTGCCACTTGAGATTTTCTTAATTCCCGTTTTAACCCTTCTTTACCAACTCTCCCCACCTATTAGGAGTTTTGTCCCCAAAACTTTTAAATATTAAAAAATTAAGGATGTCTATTTGTGAAACCCATCCTCTTGGATCAAGGAAACCAGGAAACGAACCAGCAATTCACATGAGAAAACATAGCCATTAAATGAACCAAAAAATGATAAAGAATGGTTAAATGAGAAATTGGACAATCCCAAGTGACCATGAAGTCATAAAAATCATGGGGAAGAGCCATGAAGTAAATTGGATGGGAAAACTGGACCTGTTCAGGGTGAACCAGACCTGAACCATGTTGAACCGTGTCGAACCATCTTGAACCAAATTCGATAATTCATTTTTCTAGGTGGCTTAAATATGTCAATTTAGAGAATTGAGGCCATCACTAGATATAAAATTAATTTACATGAATTTAAAAATTTTTAATATTTAGAAAATCGATCGAATCGGGCCTAAACCGGATGCTTTTCGTCACCGAACTCGGTCAAAATCGACCGGTCATTGAATAGTGTCATCATCTTCCTTATAATGACAACACTGTTCATTTAGGCAAAAATAGTTTCCTTTTTTGGTGAGAGAATATTCCCTCTAATTATGGCATTTTTCGATGAGGATAAGCTCGACCAATATGGAAATTGGTAGAGCAGAGGGTCCGCGAACTCCCTATATAAAGAGCTCCGCTCCATTCATCCTCCTTAGACCTCAAACCTTCGAAGAAGGAGAAATGCTTCATTTCTCGATAAACCTTGAACTAGAGCTCCGACTTGGGCACTTCTTTCCACCTTAGAAGGATAATTTGGGTCCTATAGACTCGTGGTACTCTCCATTCCACCGGAAGACCAATAGAGAAGTGCCGGCGGATCCAAACAGTAACGCTGCTCCATTGGTCCCAAAGTTGCCATGTTTTGTCTAATCTGAATTCAACCAATTTAGACCTCCTACGGTCAAATTGAGCCCTCCCTTAGCCCCCACGACCATCACACGACCTTCCTAGAGGGAAAAGGTAAGCCAATTCGACTCTTTTTCGTCGGAGTAGTTCGATTCTAGAGAGAGAAAATATTGGATTTCATTAACAAAATTTCCACCGATCCTGACATGAATTATAGCAATTCTTGATCCTAGAAGGACCCTAAGGACGAGAGCTATCTTTCCAAATCAAGAGCTTAGACCACCGCACCTCCGACAATATGTTCTCGGAGCTTTTTCTCTCTATCTTTAGTTTTTCGACAAGGCTCTGTTTGAACTCGTTTTAAACCCAAAAACCCCAATTCAAAGCTCAATTGGATTGTATGGAAGTGAAGGGACCGATTGACATCACGAATTGGAGCAATTATCCCCATTTGAAAGGCTAATTTGAAGAAATCAAATTTGGTCAATAGAAAGGGGTGAAATTTTGGGGAAAATTGGGGATTTCAAAAAATTGGACCTTAGTGTAATTTTCCAAAATTGAGTGTCAATTGGTAAAAAAAGAAGGTATCGGAGGACCAATTATTTTTGAAACAATTGGGACTAATTGGCCATTTTTGGAAAGTTTGGGCCCAATCGATAATTTTGGAAAAGTTAGGGACCGATTGGAAATTTTGGAAAAATTGTGCCCCATTTACAATTTTGAGAAAAATTAAGGACCGAAGGAGGATATTAGAAATCCATGGGACTTGATTGAAAATAATTGAGCACTAGGGACCTAAAGTCAAAGAGTATGAACTTTAGGGATCTAAGTGCAATAAAACCAAAGATCAGGGCCTAGTTGCCAATACGTAATAACAAAAAGGCTTTCATGTTGAAACCTTCCTTATAAGAATGCTCAAACCGTGTAGGGACACTTTCGACCAGAACATGAGCAAAGGGGAGCATGACTTGGACTTGGAAAGCCAACTAGGGACGAACATGTCAACGTCATCGGGTGAGTGGGACATTTTAAACATCACACCCGGTTGAGGTGATGAGCACACTTTTATTAACTTAAAAACCTACTTACTAGTTGTGAGTGGAAATTTTCAAACATCATACCCGATTAAAGTGATGATCACCTTTTTCTAAATTGAAAGCCACTGTGAGTGGGACTTTTCAAACACCATACCCAGTTGGGATGATGAGCACATTTTAAAATTAAAAGCCACTTACCAGTTGTAAGTGAACATATCTCTATCATTATACCTAGTTGGTATAATATGTACATTTGAGCTAAAAACCATTTTGTCGGAAATGATCTCCCTTGATTATGTGCCAATACTTGAAACATTTGGGAGACTTTTCTGATGAGAGTTGGGACAGCTCCAATAGGCCGGATGCCTCATTTTGGAACTTATAGGGCTCAAGGCCCAGTTTTGAAAAAACTCGTGAAGTGGGTCCAAGGCCATTGGGTACGGGCTAGAGCCCATATACAAACATGAGAAAAAGAGCCTTGAAAACTTTCATTAAACTGGAAATTTTGTGTGACTTGCCACGGTACCAAGTCAGGACTGACAAGGCTCAATGGTTAGTGGCAATGTGCCAAGACTAGGTTGACAGACCTGTTAGGCAAACAAATACAGGCCAAGTCAAGTGTTGGGGCCGTTAGACCATCGGCACCAGAGATAATGGCTAATATGCTTAGACTGTTGTTTGTGAATGCACTCTAATTTGGGACCATCGAGATGCCCATGAGGGGTAGTGATGGGTTCTAAGGACTGTTGAATGACCTAGTGGCGATAAGGGCAGGTTGTCGTACCAGTTAGTCATGAATCTAGTCGAAGCTTCTTACGCATGAGACCGGGGTGGGGATAGGATGAGGTCTTCGTCCTCTTAAAGACACAAAGTGATTTCGGGTCTAAGGGTTGGACGCCTAGGGCATCACTCAGACTTAGGGTAGAAGTGGTCAGACTTCTATCGGCTCAAACAACCCCACCCGGACTAAGCTCGGAGCATCAGAGGTTATACGAAGAGTTTACCCGAGTGTTCAGGAGGTCTAACCTCTTTCCCAAAGATGATGCTAATTCTCAAGTTGGGCCTAAAAAAGTATAGTCCCATCCCACCTTCGTTCATACACCTCCCCTAATTGACATTCCAAAGTATTTGAAGACACTATATCAATTAGGATGTATGTCCTTTCAAGGAGAAAAGGACGTTGGGGCAACTATGGAATGGTTGGCTAGCATAAAGAAATTTATGGGGATAACAAGGACATCCCCGGAGGAGATGGTAACCCTGGCATAATTTTTCTTGGAGGTCAGCGCCAAACGATAGTGGGACAATGTAAGGAGTTTATCCACATTCATACCCACATGGGAACAATTCGAAGAAAGGTATTCTGAGGAATACTTGACCCCCCATCTGATCAATGAGAAGAAGTAAGAATTCTTCTGACTACGACAAGGATCCAACACCATCTCAGAGTATGAGACTAGATTTAATGAGCTAAGGCCTTTTGCTCTAGATTTAGCTGGACCAGTAGATATCTGCCAACAGTTCGTGGATGGTCTCAACATAGACGTACGAGACTGGATAAGAGTACTAGGACGCCCCACAGATTTGGCTGCCATCATCAGCATGGCCTATGAATGTGAGTGTTTGGTATAGATGAGACACTACCGGATAGAGTAGGCCAGCCGAAAGGAGGAAGGAGGCTAGAACAGCCGAGGAGGTCAAAAGGAGCAAGGTGAGCAGAGATGGGGGACAAGAATGGGGTTCCCTAGGAGAAAGGAAGGTTGTCATGCCCAAAGGGTGGCAAGTACAACCCCACAAAGGAGAAGACCCTATTGCCCCAAGTGCCAAAAAAGCCATGAAGGGTCATGTCGTGCATTCTTCGAATGTAGACAACTCGGACACTTTGCGAAGAGCTGCCCAGCCCTTCGGGGCAATACACAATGAAGTACCCTATAACCACCTCAAGGGAACCCAAGGACACTAGATGGGAGGGAGGGCAGCAAGACATAGCCACTACGTCGAGGGTACCACCCAGAGTATACAGCCTCACGTAGGAGGAAACACGGAAGGATCCTAGTACCGTAGCTAGTACTTACCAAAACCCCTTGGACAAATATAACCAAAACCATATAATTCATTATCATTATAATAAATGAAAGTTCTATTCCCTACAAAAATAAACTTGTGATAAGATACAAGTAGGGAAAAAATCCTAAGGGCGTGCCCACCAAATTTCCAAAGAAAGGGAAATAGGAAGGATGACATCAAAGGATGTCCTAAAGTTACTCTAGGAAAGGAGAAAGAATCTTATCAAGGAAGGGAGTTATAAAGAGGTATATACTCCAATGAAGAAAGTGAAAGGGGTATAAAGGAATTATAAGATACAATGGTGGGAACCGAGAAAACCCAATAAGGAAATTGGTAAAGGACGGGTAGATAAGGAAAATTGACACGGTCATGAAAGACATGACGTCAAAGGTAAAAAGAGTGATTGGATAACGATGAAGGTAGTTGAGGAATACTATGAGATGAAAAGAAAGGACAAAATCATACTATTCCTGAAAGGTTGAAAAGTCAAGAACAACCATCAAGGAAATGTTCTAGAATTATAATTGACAAATACAAGTTCTAGAACATGTCATACTGTAAGGGACATGTAGGTCCAACAATCCTAGGAAAATGAGACTAAAGTAAGAAATAGTTAGTTAGTTAAGCATGACAAGGTCAAACATAAAAATTTGGACCAGAGTTGTAAAAAAACAAAGGATGGAGGAAGGACCAAAATAAGATAAAAAAGGGATAATACCAAAATCCACGAGGTTGAGGATGAAAAACCTAAAAGGAAGCCGAGCTAAAGAGCTTCAATGGCCAAGGAAATAAATGGAAACGGGGATGATCAGATGTTTATAGAACATCCAACAAAGTGACTTGGATAAGAACCTTCAAGAGGAAGAGTTTTACCCTAAGCAGAGTAAGAAGTGGACCTAAGGATGTACGTTTAGATTAGTGGGTAAGACATGCCTAATTGTGATAAACTCCATGGAGTGAGTGGATAATAGAAAGAAAGAGAAATTTCTTAAGCACGTGGTTTGAAGGGCTAAGTGAAGGAACAACCAAAGTGGTAGATGTCAAGGCAAACTCCAAGTTGACATAAGGGGAAATTATTCCCGATGTAAAGGATACGTAATTAAGTTTTGAGAAAAAAACTCCTAAAAGGAGTGGAGAGTTATGAAACCCATCCTCTTGGACCAAGGAAACCAGGAAAAGAACTACAAATTTCAAGAGAAAATCGAGCCATTTAATGTACCAAAAATGGTAAAGAAGGGTTCAAATGGGAAATTGGAGAATCCCAAGTAACCAAGAAGTCATAAAAATCATGAGAAATAACTATGATGTGAATTGGATGAGAAAATCAAACCGGTTCTGGGTGAACCAAACTTGAACCAAATGAAACCAGATTGAACCATGGTGAACCGAATTCGATAATTCATTTTTCTAGGTGGCTTTAAAATGTCAATTTGGAGAATTGAGACCATCACTAGATAGAAAGTGAATTTAGATTAATTTAGAAAATTTTAATTTAGAAAACCGATCGAATTGGGCCTGAACCGACCAATTTTCGTCACCGTTTCCAGTCGGACCAGACTGGTCAATGGTCTAACTAGCCAATGAACAGTGTCACCTTCTTCCTTCAAATGGCAGCATTATTCATTAAGGCAGAAATACTTTCCTTTTTTGGTGAGGGAATATTCCCACCATTTATGGCATTTACCGATGAGGATAATCTCGACTAATATGGAAACTAGTAGAGGAGAGGATCCCCGAGCTCCCTATAGAAAGAGCTCCCCTCCCTTCATCCTCGACACATTTCAAACCTTCGAAGAAGGAGAAGTGCTCGATTTTTCAGCGAAGCTCAAACCAGAGCTCTAACTTGGGCACTCTCTCAACCTTAGAAGGTGAATTCGAGTCCTACAAACTCTAGAGGAAGTTAGCTACTTGATGGCAACCTCCACTTGACCTGAGGATTACCGGAGATGCAATGGTGAGACCAAACAGTGATGCAACTCCATCAGTTCCGAAGCTGCCCTGTTTTACCCGCTCCCACTTTGGCTAATTCAAACCTCCTATGGCCAAACTGAGCCTTCCCTTAGCCTCCCCAACTTGCACTCGACCTCTCTAAGGAAAAGAGGAAGTCAATTCGGCCCTCCCTTGTCAGAATAATTCAATTCTAGAGAGAGAAAGTGCTTAGAATTCACTAACAAAATTCCCACAACTCAGGGCATGAATTGTTGAAATTCTTGATTCTATAAGGACCCTAGAGATGAGAGCTACCTTCCCAAATCAAGAGCTCAGACACCGCACCTCTGACAGTAAGTTGTCGGAGCTTTCTCTCTATACGTTCAGTTTTCTGGAGAAGCTCCATTTGAGCTTATTTCGGACCCCAAAAATAGTGATTTAAAGCTTGGTCTAATCGTAGGGAAGTGAGGAAGTCAATTAGCACCATGAGAGGGGAAAATTAACACGAATTGAAGGGTCAATTGGATGTGATCAGATTCGGGTCATATGGAGAAGGTGAATTGGGGGAAATGTTTTGGGAAAATTAGGGGATTTCGAAAATTGGAGGACCTTTGTACAATGTTTCTAAAATTTAAAGTCAATTGGCAAAGTAGAGGAACTTGGAGGGCCAATTGGTCATTTTTAGAAAAATTGGGACCAATTGGTCATTTTTGGAAAATTGGGGCTAATCGGTCATTTTGGAAAGTCAAGGGACCAATTGGAAATTTTGGAAAAATTGAGTCCCAATTGGTAATTTTTTAATATTAAGGACCCAAGAGGGATATTGGTAATTCTAGGGACTTAATAGAAATTAATTAAGCATTAGGAACCTAAAGTCAAATATTATGAACTTTAGGGACCTAATCACAATAAGGCAAGAGTTAGGGCCCAATTCGTAAATACATGAAAATAGAAAGCCTTTCATTCTAAACCATTCCTCATAGACATGTCCGTATCTTGTAAGGACATATTGGACAAGAATTTGTGCAAGGGAGTACGACAAGGATGGGAAGTCCGGCTAGTACAAACAAATCATGTTCATCAAGAGAGTGGGTTACTTAACGTCATAACTAGTTGGGGTGATGAGCACATTTTTAGAATGAAAAACCACTGTGAGTGGGTTACTTAACGGCATACCCGATTGGGGGTGATGAGCACATTTTTAGAATGAAAAACCATTATAAGTATGACCTTTTATACATCACACCCGATTATGGTGGTGAGTATCATTTTAAAGTTAAAAACCTACTTACTAGTTATGAGTGAGATTATTTAACGTCATACCCGGTTGATATGATGAACTCCTTTACTGAAAGGAAAGGCCAACAAGAGTGGGAATTTCTATCATCATACCCGGTTGGTATGATGAGTGCTTTTTGAACTTAAGAACCCTTTTTTAGAAATGATCTCCCCTAATTGTGTGTCGATATTTCAAACATTTGAGAGACTTTTCTGATGAGAGCTGGAATAGCTCCAGTAGGCCGTAGGCCTCATTTTTTAACTTATAGGGAACAAGGCCTAGTTTTGAAAAACTTGTGAAGTGGGCCCAAGGCCAGTAGGCATGGGTCGGAGCCCATATACAAAAATGATTATAAGAGCCATGAAATCTTTTCTAAAAGGGCAAATTAATGTGTGATTTGCCACAGTACCAAATCAGGACTAACAAGGCTCCATGGGCTAGTGGCAGTGCATCAGGACTAAGACGACGGACTGGTTAGGCAAATAGCTACAAGTTGAGTTGAGTGTCGGGGTCGTTGCGTAAACCCCGTCCTTTAAAGACAAGAAAACCAGGAAAAGAACCGGTCAATTCAAAAGAAAAAATCAAGCTAGTTCATAACCATAGCTGATAAAGAAAGGGTAAAAGGGGAAATTGACAAATCCCAAGTGACTCAAAGAGTCATAAAAATCATGGAAAAGAACCTTAGAACAAAAGGGAAGAGAAAATAAGACTAATTTAGGGTGAAACAGATCTGATCCAGATTGAACCAATTTCTAAATTCATTTTTCTTGGTAGCTTAAAATATTCAAATTGGAAAATTGAAGCCACCATAAAATATAAAATGAATTTAGATTAATTTAGAAATTTTTAATTTTGAGAAAACCGGTTGAATCGGATTTGAACCGATCGATTTTCACCATTTAACCCAGTTGGACCGGTCCAGTTCGGTTCGGAACAGTGTCATATTCTTCCTTAGGATGACAACACTGTTCATTAATGTAGAAAACGGATAATGCCGACGAAGCTGAAACCGCTCCATTTAGGCCGTTTCAGGGCAAGGATAAGCTCGACCAAAACGGAAAGTGGTCGGACAAAGGGTCCCTAAGCTCCCTATATAAAGAGCTCCTCTCCTTCATCCTCTACACATCTCAAATCTCCAATCTCTCTCAACTGCTCCATTTTTCGGCAAAGCTCAAACCAGAGCTCTGATATAGGCCTTTTTCTCATCCTCAGAAAGCAAGGTTAGGTCCTATAGACTCTAGAGGAAGTCAGCTACCTCACAGTAACCTCCTTTCAACCTGAGGACCGTCGGCGGAATCAAATAGTGAAGCAGCTCCAAAGGACCGAAGCTGCCATGTTTTGGCCGAGCTGAATTCGATCAAATTTAGCCCTTCTCCAACCAAACCAAGCCTCCCCAACACACCCACGACCCTCACACAGCCTTAACAAAGCTGAAAGGTAAGCCAATTCAGCCCTCCTCTGTCATTGCGGGTCAAAGTTAGAGAGAGAAAGTGCTAAATTTTACTGATGAAATTCTCCCTCAATTGGATATCAATTGTACCACTTCTTGATCCTAGAATGAACCCCAATATGAGAGCTACCTCCCTAGATAGAGAGCTCAGACCGCCGCACCTCCGACAGAAAGCTTTCGAAGCTTTCTCTCTCTATGAATGATTTTCCGACGAAGCTCCGTTTGAGCTCGTTTCGGACTCAAATCATGCGATTCAAAGCTCAATTGAATTGTATGAAAATGTAGGAACTGATTTATACCTTGAAACAATTAACCTCGATTGAATGGCCAATTTGAAAAAATCAAATTCAGTGAGTTTGAAGGGGAGAAATTGGGGAAATGTTTTGGGAAAAATTGAGGGACCTCTTTGCAATTTCCCAAAATTGAAGGCCAGTTGGCCATAAGAAATATATTGAAGGACCAATTTGTCAATTTTTGGTACATTTTGGTCAAATTGCCATTTTTGGAAAGTAGGGGCAAAACCGTAATTTTTAAAAAATTGGGGACCAAATTGGAAATTTGGAAAACTTGAGCCCCTAATACAATTTTGAGTAAATTGAGGACTCAAAGTGAATTTTGGAAGCCTTAGGACTCAATTTGGGGAAAAGTTGGCATTAGGTACCTAAAGTTAAGAAAAAAGAACTTTAGGGACCTAAGAGCAATTAATCAACATTTTTCAGCCTAGTCGCTCTTACGTGAGAATATGGTGGTTGTTATGTCAAACCTTAATTGATAAGAAGGCCCAAATTGTGTAGGGACACGCGTGACCAGAGTGCTAACAACAGAAAGCTCGCGTAAACTTGGAAAATTGACTGGTGATGAACACATCATAATCATCAGGTGAATGGGATTATCTAACTTCATACACACTTGGGATGAGGAGTATTATCTTTAACTGATAAAATCTACTTACAAGTTGTAAGTAGAGATAATCATAACTGGTTGGTATGATGAGTTTCCTTAAATAAAGGAGAAACCCACTTACCGGTTGTAAGCGGAGATATCATCACACCCGGTTGGTGTGATGAAGTTAAAAATGAAATTTTTGCCAAAAGTGTTCTCCCCTAACAGTGTGCCAATTTATAAAAGATTTGGGAGACCTTCTTGATGGGAGCTAGAATAGCTTAGATAGGCTAGAGGCCTTGGTTTTTGAACTCATGGGGCTAAATGCCCGGTTTTAGAAAATTACATGCAGTAGGCCCAAGGCCAGTGGGCACGAGTAGGAGCTCGTAAATAAATTTGAGTAAAGAAAGTCATGAAAATTTATAATGAAATTGTTGTGTGATTTTGTCAAGGTAAGCCAATTCGACCCTCATCCATTGTTACCGATCGGTGTTGGAGAGAGAAAGTGTTGAATTTCACTAAATAAATTCACCCTCGTTTGGACTTCAATTGTTGCAATTCTTAATCCTAGAAGGAGCCTTAGAATGACAGCTACCTCCCTAGATCGAGAGCTCAAACCGTTGCACCTCTGACAGCAAGCTTTCGAAGCTTTCTCTCTCTACAAATAATTTTCCGACAAAGCTCCGTTTGAGCTAATTTCAGACTCAAATAATGCAATTCAAAGCTCAATTGAATCGTATGAAACTGTAGGAACTGATCCATACCTTCAATTGGAGCCATTAACCCTCATTGAATGGAAAATTTGAAGAAATCAAATTCGGTTAGTTTGAAGGGGAGAAATTGGGGGAAACTTTTGAGGAAAATTGGGTATTTCAAAAAATTGAGGGACCTCCACGCAATTTCTCAAAATTGAGGACCAATTGGCATTGAGAAAGATGTTGGGGGACAAAATGGTCAATTTTTTAAACATTTGGGACCAAATTGCTAATTTTAAAAATTAGGGGCAAAACCATAATTTTTAGAAAAAAGTGGGAACCAAATTGGAAATTTGGAAAACTTGAGCCCCTGACACAATTTTGAGTAAATGGAGGACCCAAAGGAAATTTTGGAAGCCTTTGAACTCAATTTGGGGAAAAGTTTGCATTAGGGACCTAAAGTTAAGGAAAATAAACTTTAGGGACCAAAGTCCAATAAACAAACAATTTTGTGCCTAGTCGCTCATACTTGAGAAAACGATGGCTATCATACCAAATCTTAATTGATAAGGATGCCCAAATCATGTAGAGACACGAGAGACCAAAACGCCAACAAAGAAAAGATAGCGTGAACTTGGAAAATCGAATAAGGACGAACGCTTCACGATCACCGAGTGAGTGGGATTATCTAACTTCATACCCGGTTGGGATGATGAGCACTATCTTTTACGGATATAACCTACTTACCAGTTGTAAGTAGAGATAATCATACCTAGTTGGTATGATGAGTTTCCTTGAGTAAAGGAGAAACCTACCTACCAGTTGTAAGTGAAGATATCATCACACCCGGTTGGTGTGATGAGTTGAAAATGAATTTTTGTCAGAAGTGTTCTCCTCTAACTATGAGCTAATGCTTAAAACATTTGATAGACCTTCTTGATGAGAGCTAGAACAGCTTAGATAGGCCAGTGGCCTTAGTTTTTTAACTCATAGGGCTAAATGCGAGCTTAGCCTTGCTGGCGTTCCCAGTACTTCGTGTTCCTACATGATATGAAAATTCTTATTCATTATCCTTTGGCATAATAGGCTTCATTCATCACGAATGAATAAAATGCCCAAACTTTTGTTATTTGCATTTAGGTCCCAAAAGTTCTTTTTCTTTAACTTGAGGTTACTAATACAAATTTCAACCAAATCGAGTACTGAAACTTCTAAAATTTACTTTGGGATCTCAATTTATTCAAAATCACATAAAGGGGTTCAAGTTTCCCAAATTCCCAATTTGGTCCCCAACTTTTCAAAAAATACCATTTTGCCCAAACTTTACTAAAATGGTAAATTTCACCCCAAAATTCTAAAAATTGACCAATTGGTCCTCCAACATCTTTTCCATGGCCAATTGGCCCTTAATTTTGGGAAATTACACTTAAGTCCCTCGAATTTTCGAAATCCCCAATTTCCCCCTTTCAACCTGGCCAAATTTGATTTCATCAAATTGATTGATCAAGCAAAGTTAATTGATGGAATTTAAGGTAGATTTCAGTTCCTACACCTCCATACGATTCAATTTCACTTTGAATCGCATGAATTGATGCTAGAACGAGCTCAAACAGAGCTTCACCGGAAAATTGGTTGTAGAGAGAGAGAGAGAGAGAGAGAGAGAGAAAGTTTCGAATGCTTACCATTGGGGTTGCAGTGGTCCGAGCTTTCAATTTGGGTAGATAACTCTCGCCATGAGGTTCCTCCTAAAATCAAGATTCACCTCAATTTATATCGAATTGAGGAAGAATTCTGTCAGTAAAGATCCGTCGGTTCTCTCTCTAGCATCGATCGAAATTTACATAGGGGAGCCAAATTTGCTTACATTTCCACTCTAATTTAGTCGTATGAGGGCCGAGAGGTGTTGGGGGAGCTTGGTTTGGCCTGAGGAAGGCTCAAATCAGTTGATTTCAGCTTGATAGAAATAGGGAAACTTCGGTTCGCTAGAGCTGCTTCACTGTTCGATCACGTCGGCGTTTCTATGGAGATCCGTGGATCAACTAGAGACCACCGTCGGGTAGCGAACTTCTCCCCGAGTCTAAAGAACCCAACCTCAACTTCTTTAGCTTAGAAAAACCCCTATGTTAGAGCTCTAGTTCGAGTTTCGTTAGAAAACTGAGTAGTTAAGAGAGAGTGAAGTTTTCAAGTGTGTGGAGAATGAATGGAGAGGGGCACTTTATATGGAGCTTGGGGACTATTTGGCTATCCGTTTGGCACCATAATAATAGTCATTGATGGTCAGAAACATCCTGAATGGAAACGTTTCCTTTCCGCTCGTGCTGTTCAATTTTTCATCGAGTGAATAGTGTTATCATCTAAAGGAAGAAGAGGACAATGTTCCGAATCGAACCGCACCGGTTCGAACCGGGTTCAAGCCCAATTCGACCGAGTTTTTCAAAATTAAAAATTTCTAAATTCATTCTCTATCCAATGGTGGCCTCAAGTCTCCAATTTGAATTTTCTAAACCACCTAGAAAAATGAATTTAGCATTTGGTTTAATAGTGGTTCAAACTATCCAAACCAGTTCAATCTAGTTCAGATCCGGTTCACCTGAACCGATCTGGTTTTGTTCCCCAAATTGTCCTAAGGTCCTTTTCCAAGGTTTTTATGACTCTTTGGGTCACTCAGGAGTTATAAATTTCCCAATTTGCCCGTTCCCAATTAATCGTAAACTGGTTTAGTTTTCTCACCTGGGTTGACCGGTTATTTTCCTAATTTTCCTTAACTCCAAAGGATGAGATTTACAACTCTCCCCACCTTTCAAGATTTTTGTCCCCAAAACTTATTCAACATTCTTTGCACTCAAAAGGACTTCCCTTGATATTAATTTGTTGTTCATTGACATACAATCTTCTCGGTTATTTCCATTTAGCCCCAGTATAACACACCCTTATAAATTTTATATTCCTTCCCATTATACATTCCCTGGAGTTTGATTTATCTAAGTGTATCTTACTTGAAAGTTTAAGATTAATTCCTTAAATTCACATCCTTCGTTCCTTAAAGCATGTTTCTTCATCCCGAGATTCTTTACTTAATATTTGAGGATTGGGAGTTCCAAAATGCTTAATCATTCCTGTATCCAGTTTTTTTTCTCTTTATTATTGACTTCCTTAGGTTAGTGTCCCTTCAAACACTATGTACATGCTTATACAAATATCAGTGTTATCACCTTTTCGTCCTATATTGATCCTTCCTTCATTCGTTTGTTATTTCAACTTCGTTCCAAATTTAATGTATGACCTTGTCATGCTTAACTAACGAATTCTTCCTTACTTGAGTCATATTTCTCTGGTACTGTTGGGCTTACATGTTCCTCACATCATGGTATTCTCTAGAATCTGTCTTTGACCTTTTAACATTTTCAAAACACTTCTATAATGATTATTCTCCACCTTCCTACTTTTTAGGAATAGTATAACTTCTTTATTGGGTCTCTCTAATTTCAATTCTTTGAGTTTCCAAATAACTTACTGACATGCTGAAACTCTTTCCTTCTCAAGTCATTTTTCATTTCTAGTGGTGTCATTTCCTTAAGAATTTTCTGTTTCTAAATCCACTCTTACTCACTCATGATCATTTCATAATTCTCTATTCCGAGTTAGTTCCTTTCTTACTCATACGACATATTTTGATATTGTCTTCCTACTTACCCATTACTTGGGTTTAACTTACCCCTTGGACTCTCACAATTACTTTTCTTCTGCACTTGATCATTTCACCTACAATAGCTTGTCTTTGAGGAGCTTATCTTCTTTCCAATTTTATTGGTTTTATTTCCTCGTAATTGGAACAGATATGTTTTCCCAAGGTTTTCTTCCTTGGTAAGTTTTATACTCCTTTTCTCTTGAAATTCTCTTGTAGTTTTACCATTGCGAATGTCTAACCATAAATGACATTCTTTGATGCCATCATCTTCTACTTACCTTTACCCTTGAGACCTTACACGTACTTCTTGTATACCTCATCTTCATTCTCACTTTCTCCCAATACTCATCTATTTCTTTGAGGTGGAGTTCACATCCCCCTTTGTTCCATAATCTTTTGATCATCCTGCGGAAAGCTTATTTAACCTTCCCTTAGCTTTTGGGTCGTTACTCCTGTCTTAGCCATTGATCTCTTTATGGATTTCCTCTATCCTTATTTCCCAAAGGTTTTGGCCTTCCCTTCCTTTCCTTCTTTATTGGGATTGTGGCATTCACAAGAGTCGGTTTGTTAATTGCCTCACTCGTATTATCGTCTTAGTTTAATTATTTTGAGATGGTTGTCCTTAGTATTAATCCATTTGCCATATTTAGGGTGTAGTCCTTACTACTCCTCAATCCTTCTTAGCACATAGTGTTTTCTCCTGGATAGTCTAGTTGTTTTGGTTTATTTCCTTCAACTGGGTTCGTCTAGAATCCATATTTGGTTTCTCTACTTTCTTGCAAGTAGATCACACTTAGCCTCTCTAGATACTTACTTAGCCACTTATACCTTTTAGTGATATCCTTATTTCAGCTCTAGTTTTACGATATTTCCTCTGTTGATTACCTTAGCTTGGAATTTTCTCCTTGCACAATCCCACTTCATATTCTCATCCTTCTTCTAGTGTCTTCAGTTCTGAGATTTTTTTTTTTACAATTGATCTCCCTACTGCTCCTTGAAAATTCTTCTTTTATTCTTATCTTATACTTATGCACCTTTGTATGGTTATTCACTCTGGATTTCTCCCTTCTTGTTCTGTATCCTTACTTTTAGCAAGTCCCTTATTTTCCTAGAGTTCCTAAGAACTTGTATCATCACTTTTTCCAAGAAGGTATTATTCTTGGGATTCTCTTCCTATCATACTTCTTTCCTTTTCGTTTTCTGCTTGTGTTATCTCATTCGACTTAACCTCTTCAATGTTGCCATTTTGTTCTTACTTTCTTCCTGGTCAACCTTCATTCCTTTGGTTTTCCTTGGTATATTCTAATCCCTTTTTGTTTCCTTACTTTTATTCTTTAAGTCTTTCCTTAACCCTTAAACTCTCACTAGTCCCATGCTCTTTGATGCTCTCTTCCCTTACTCCAAACTTCTCTTTCCTTACTTAGGATTTGTCGCCATTGGGTGAACTCTAGAAGTCTCTTTTTTGTCAAGTCTTATTGTCCCCTTTGAGGAAAATCTTACTTTAAAGGTTGAGGTTGAACAGTAATTACCTGTTTTTCCTTTCTTAGGTGACTTCTACCCTTTACTTTGATATTTTATTAGCACACTTTTATTTCTTGAATTCATCAAGGAGACTCGGAAGTTTTGTTAGTAAAATTAGACTTTCATTCATTCAAGAAATATTTTCTTGTCATACTTGGCATATTACAAAAATTTTCTACCCCCTAATCCCTTGGGGTCATAGGCCGAGAGTTAGCCTTAGAATGGTTGTGGGACTCTTGATCAGATGGCTCTGAGGAACTAGTCGGGGTTCATTCATATTCCCTTATGGGACGAACTTCATGTATGGCCTCCAACCAGTACCGCCTTAATACCTCAGCCTCATACTCATACATCCACTTCATCCATTGAGATGGATTGAAGTTGTACTGAGTAGGTGGGGGTACTTGGTGGACCTTTATGAAGGTGGTATATGCATCCGATAGTTATCCCAAGCCTCTTTCTTAGTTGGATCTTTCTCTGGTTGTTTTGGGGCTGGAGGAGGGGTTGGGCTCCTCTATCACGCCCCGACCCGGTTTGGTCAAATCCCCATGATCAACCCACCACTCTCCCGGTTTATTAAAGGGTTTCCCATTATTATAAATCGTAAAGAGTAAGGCATCCTTTAAACCTGCACCTTTTCCTGGAATAACATAATCAACATTGCATAACATTTTAACTTCACCATTCCTGTCTCACAGACATCTTAGTTGATAGTCTTTAAAGGTAGGATTTCCAGGATTTTTTGAAAGGGGTATAAGGGAGGGGGTGAGTACGACTACTCAGTAAATGGATTTTCAAATCTTTTAACTTTCAAGAAAAAATATTTATTTGGAGTGTGCCGGACTCCTCTCTTTTCAAAAATCTTTTCAATTCAAATCTCAATTTTTACCACCATTTCTTATTATCACAGTGTGTCATCACCCAACACACATCCTTCATCATGAAGGTTACACACATTCACAGGTCAGCACGACAACTAAACCCACTTGTGGCTTCAGAGCAACTTTATCGGCCACCTAGATAGAAGTATGACCACTTCTATCCTAAGAATGAGCAGATGTACGTGACATCCGACCCTCAATCCCGAAATTTATTCTTTGCGTCCATATGAGGACAGAGACCTCATTCCATCCCCACCCCGGTCTCGTGCGCTTGGTGCGACTCCAAATTTCGCACGGTCACCTGGAACGACGAACTGCCCTTATACTCACCGGGTCGTCCAGGGCCCTTAGAACACATCACTACCTCTCATGGGCGTCTTGATGATCACGTACTCATAGTGCATGCACAAACAATGTTTTCTTATTATGCCATGTAATATGTGGTGTCATTAGTCCAACGGTCCCGACTTTCAACTTAACCTACATCTATTTGTCTTGACTGGTTCGGAGACCGATCATGTTGCACTTCTGTCAATTGACTGAGAATGTCAGACCAGCCTTGGTCCCATGACCATACAATTTACTTATTAAAGTTTTATGGCACATATATCATGTTCGTTTACGAGCTTCTGCGCGTGCCCATTGGCCTATGGCCCACTGTTAGAGATTTTCAAAACTGGGCATATCAGCCCCCAAGTTCCAAAATCGAGGCCCTCGGCCTTTAAGAGCTATTCGAGCTCCCGTTGAGAAGGTCTCCCAAATTGTTTATGCATTGGCACATAGTCAGGGGAGAACACTTTCGACAAAAGTATGTTTTCACTGTCCATTATACCGACCCGATATAAGGACATCTCCGTTCATAACCAATGAACGGGTTTTCAACTTCCTTCGAGTAAGTTTCATCATAGCAACTGGGTATGATCTACTTACAACCGATAAGTAGTTTTTTCGCATGGTTTTCACATCACTACTCTAAGTCGTGATGTTTAAAATACCACATAGTAGTGGGTTTTCATTTCAATGAGCTTATCATCCACAATCGGATATGACATAAAATCCCACTCACTCGATCGTGTAGTGAAATTTCACTTAGTCGAGTTCCATCCCTAGCACGCTGGACCTCGACTGGCGTTCCCGATGTCTCATTCTCCTACACGAAATGAACATAGTTGTTCATTATTCTTTGGCCTAATAGCCCTCATTCGTTCCAAATGAATGAGAAAAACCAAACTTTTATTTATTTGTAATTAGGTCAATAAAGTTATTTCTCTTTAACTTTAGGTCCCTAATTTCGGTTTTTCCTCAAATTGAGTCCCAGAACTTTTAAAATTTATCATAGGACCTCAATTTATTCCATTTCACAAAAAGGGGTTTAATTTCCCAAATTTCCAATTTGGTCCCCCAACTTATCCAAAATTACCATTTTGCCCTTCCTTTAAAAAAATGGTAAATTTTACCCCAAAAATTCTTAAATTTCTCAATTAGCCCACTAAAATTTTTATCATGCCCAATTGACCCTCAATTTTTGGAAATTACATTTCGGTCCCTCGAATTTTCGAAAATCCCCAATTTTCCCCCAATTCCGGACAAGGACTAGGATGTGTCCTCATGCAACAAGGAAAAGTTATTGCCTATGTATCACGACAGCTGAAGCCCCACAAGAAGAATTACCCCACCCATGACGTCGAACTGACCACAATAGTGTTCACCCTCAAGATATGGCGCCACTATTTGTATGGAGTAAAGTGTTGTATCTACACCGATCATAAGAGCCTGAAATACTTTCTATCCCAAAAGGAGCTCAACCTACAACAGAGAAGGTGGCTAGAGCTAGTGAAGGACTACAATCTTACAATTGAGTACCACCCCAGTAAGGCCAACGTTTTGGCAAACGCACTCAGCCATAAGTACCACATGGGAGTGGCCTCTGTTAGCACTAATTATCTACCCTTACTAAGCCAGCAGAGCAATTTAAGGGTGGACCTCCGCGTGGACAAGGGCCAAGGTAACCTAGTAGCCAACCTAGTAGTACGACCCAACCTAGTGGACCAAATACAAGCTCTATAAAAGGAAGGCGTGGAACTCCATCCCTATTGGGAGCGAAACGAGGACAACTCAGCACCAAACATCGTAGTCAGGAGCAATGGGTAATGATCTTCAAAGGGAGGGTCTGGGTACCAAATAACCAAGAATTAAAAAGGGGGATACTGGAAGAAGCCCACGACTCAATGTACGCTATGCATCCGTTTAGTACGAAAATGTATCGCACCCTAAAATAGGGATATTGGTGGAAGGGAATGAAGAGAGACATTGCAGAGTACGTGGCTAGATGCCTATCATGTCAACAAATTAAGGTCGAACATCATAAACCCTCTAGACTGTTGTAGCTTGTCCTGATTCCATAGTGGAAATGGGAGCACATAACCATGGATTTCGTGAACGGGCTGCCTACAACAAGAAGGGGTTGGGATGCCATATCATGGATCGATTGACCAAGTCCTCACATATCCTACCCATTCGGGTAACAGACACAATAGAGAAGCTCGTTGTCCTATATGTGGGGGAAATCGTACGACTCCACGGAGTCCCAATAAGCATAGTATCGGACCGAGACCCAAGGTTCACCTCTCGATTCTGGCCTAGCCTGCAAGCAGCACTAGGGACCTGACTCCACATGAGCATAACTTTTCACCATCAGACAGATGGACAGTTTGAAGGGACTATCCAGAATCTAGAAGACATTTTACGGGCATGAGTTCTAACGATGAAACGGAATTGGGAGGACCATATATGCCTCATGGGACAGAGACCTCATCCCGACCCCACCCCGGTCTCATGCGCATGAAGCTACGTCGAGCTTCTCTAACTGCTGGCATGACAATTTGCCCTTATCTTCACAATGTCGTCTAGTAGCCCCTAGGACGTATCACTACCCCTCTTGGGCATCTTGATGGTCTCGAACCTTCGTGCATACACAAACCATAATTTTCCATATAGGCCATTAATCTTTAGTGCCACTGGTCTAACGGCCCCGACCCTCAACTTGACCTACAGCTGTTTGTCTAGATCAGTCCGTCGACTAGGTCTTGTTGCACTACGATCAGTCCATCGAGTATGTCAGTCCTGTTTTGGTACCATGGCCAAATCACATCATTCATTAAAATTTTCATGGCTTAATATCATGTTTATTAATGGGCTCCTGCTCGTGCCAACTCGCCTTGGGCCCACTGTATGAGATTTTCAAAATCGAGCATTTTAGGCCCCAAGTTCCAAAACCGAGGCATTCGACCTATATGAGCTATTCGAGCTTTCGTCAAGGTCTCCCAAAATATTTAAGCAATGGCACAGAGTCAGGGGAGAGCACTTCCGACAAAATATCATTTCACTCATCAATCACACCAATCGGGTGTTATGACATCTTCACTTACAATCAGTAAACGGGTTTTCCAATTCCTTCGAAAAAGTTCATCATACTAATTGGTGATGATCTACTTACAGTTGGAAAATAGTTTTTTCGCATATTTTCCACATCACTCCATCCAGGTGTGAAATTAAAATTCCACATAATAGTGATTTTTTATTCCGAGGTACCCATTATCACACAATAAGTGCAGTGTATTTTTCCTCTTAACCAGCTATTTGCCTCACGCGAGCTTATCCTTGTTGGCATTCATGGTACTTCGTGTTCCTACATGATACGACCATCCTTGTTTATTAACCTTTGGCCTAATAGCCTCCATTCATCACGAATGAATAAAATGCCCAACTTTTAATTATTTGTATTTAGGTCCCTAAAATTCTTTTTCTTTAACTTTAGGTCCCTAATGCCAATTTTTCCCCAAATTGAGTCCCGAAACTTGTAAAATTCTCTTTGGGACCTCAATTTATTCAAAATCACAAAAAAGGGGTTCACGTTTCCCAAATTTCAAATTTGATCCAAAACTTTTTTCAAAAATTACAATTTTGCCCCTACTTTACAAAAAGGAAAATTTTACACCAATAATTCCAAAAAATTGACCAATTGGTCCTCTAACATCTTTTTCATGGCCAATTGGCCCTCAATTTTGGGAAATTTCACTTTGGTCCCTCAATTTTACAAAATTTCCAAATTTCCACAAAATTTTCCCCCAATTTTTCCCTTTTAAACTGGCTGAATTTGATTTCATCAAATTGACCATTTAATCGGGTTTAATTATTGAAATTGAAGGTAGAATTGAGTTTCTACACTTTCATATGATTCAATGGAACTTTGAATCGCGTCATTTGGATCCGAATTGAGCTCAAATGGAGATTCGTCGGAAAACTAGACTTAGAGAGAGAAAGCATCGCAAGCTTACCGTCGGGAGTGCGGCGATCCGAGCTTTCGATCTGAGTAGATAGCTCTCATGCTGAGGTTCCTCCTAGGATAAAAAATCGCATCAATTCATGTTGAATTGAGGGAGATTTTGGTCAGTGAAGTTTCACTGGTTCTTTCTCTAACATTGATTGGAAATTATAGAGAGGAACCAAATTGGCTTGCCTTTCCACTTTAATTTAGTCGTATGAGGGTTGTGGAAGTATTCTGAGAGCTTACTTTGGCTTAAGAAGCGTTCAAATTGGCCATTTTTAGCTCGGCCGAAATAGGGCAACTTCGGTTCATTGGAGCTACTTCACAGTTTGATCACGTCAGTGCTTCTTTGGCAATCCTCGGAGCAAATGGAGACTACCGTCGGGTAGCTGACTTCTCCTCGAATCTAAGGAACCCAACCTCGCCTTCTTTGGCTAAAAAAAAACCCCAATGTCGGAGCTCTGGTTTGAGCTTCACCAAAAATTGGAGCAGTAGAGGGAAAGAGGAGTTTTTAGGTGTGAGGAGGATGGATGAGCAGGAGCTCTTTATATAGGAAGCTCGGGGACTCCTTCGCCATCCGATTGGAATCTTTATGGCAGTCATTCATTGCCTAAAGCTCCTTGAACGGAGACTTTTCATCTTCACCGGTGCTGCTTGATTTTTTGGGGAGTGAACAGTGATGTCATCTGAAGGAAGAAGACGACACTATTCTGAATCAAACCGGGCCAGTCCAAACTTGGTTCAACGCTTAAACTGATCAGTTTAGGCTCGATTCGACCGAGTTTTTCAAAATTAAAAATTTTTAATTCATTCTCTATCCAATGATGGCTTCAATTCTCCAATTTCAATTTTCTAAGCCATCTAGAAAAATGAATTTAGAAACTAGGTCAATAGTGGTTCAAACTGGTTTAATCTAGTTCAGATCCGATTCACATGAACAGGTTTGGTTTTCTCTTCCAATTCATCCTAAAGTCCTTTTCCATGACTTTTGCAACTATTTAGGTCACTTGAGATTTATAAATTTCCTTATTTGCCCTTTCTCTAACGGTTGGGGTTCGTGAACCAGTTCAATTTTCTCACCCGTGTTGACAGGTTCTTTCCCCGTTTTCCTTGTCTTTAAGGGATGGGGTTTACAAGCAAGGTAAAGGTTATTATATGGAGTGTGCCAGACTCCTTTATTTTCAAAAATCCCTTCATTTAAAAATTTGGGTTTTTCCATTATTTCTTAGTTACCACGGTGTGTCATCACCCAACACACATCCTTCATCATGAAGGTTACACACATTCGCAAGTCAGTACCACTACTAAACCCGCTAGTGGCTTCAGAGCGACTTTTCCTGCCACCCGGATAGAAGTACGACCACTTCTACCCTGGGAATGAGTGGATGTAAGTGACATCCGACCCACAATCCCGAAATCACTTCTTCGTGTCCGTATGAGGACAGAGACCTCATCCTGTCCCCACCCCGGTCTCATGCGCTTAGTGCTACTCCAGATTTCGCACAGACACCTGGAACGACGAATTGTCCTTATAGCCACCAGGTCGTCCAGTGCCCTTAGGACGCATCACTACCCCTCATGGGCGTCTTGATGATCCCGTACTCACAGTGCATGCACAAACAATGTTTTCTCATATTGCCATGTAATCTGTGGTGCCACTGGTCCAATGGCCCCAACTCTCAACCCAACCCGCAGTTGTTTGTCTTGACTGGTCCGTTGACCTGTCATGTCGCACTGCTGCTAGTTGATTGAGCATGTCGGTCCTATCTTGGTACCATGGCCAATCAATTCGTTTATTAAGTTTTATGGCACATATATCATATTCAATTACGAGCTCCTGCTCGTGCCAACTGACCTTGGGCCCACTGTACGAGATTTTCAAAATTGGGTATTTAGCCCCCAAGTTCGAAAACCGAGGCACCCGACCTATCAGAGCTATTCGAGCTCCTGTCGAGAAGGTCTCCCAAATAGTTTAAGCATTGGCACATAGTCAGGGGAGAACACTTCCAACAAAATAGGTTTTCACTGTCCATTATATCAACCGGTATAAGGACATCTCCGTTCATAACCAATGAACGGGTTTTCAACTTCCTTCGAGGAAGTCTCATCATACCAACCGGGTATGATCTACTTACAACCGGTAAGTTGTTTTTCCGCAAAATTTTCACATCACTTGCTCTAAGTGGTGATGATTAAAATACCACTAAACAGTGGATTTTTATACCGAGGTACTTATCATCCCCAATCGGGTATAATATATAATCCCACTCACAACTGGTAAGTGGTTTTTAAATTTTAAGTTGTGCTCATCATCCCAACCGGGTATAATATTAGTAAACCCACTCACCCGTTAATGCCGTGAATTCCACTTGACTAGTCCTTTGTATTCGCGTGAGCTTGTCCTTGTTGGCGTTCTCGGTATTTCACGTTCCTACACGATATGAACAACCTTGTCAATTATTACTCGACATAACAACCTTCATTCATTTCCAATGAATGAGAAAATCCAAACTTTTAGTTATTTGCAATTAGGTCCCTAAAGTTATTTCTCTTTAACTTTAAGTCCCTAATTTCAGTTTTTCCTCAAATTGAGTCTCGTAACTTTTAAAATTTATCCTAGTACCTCAATTTATTCAATTTAACCAAAAAGGGGTTTAATTTCCCAAATTTCCAATGTGGTCCCCCAATTTTTCCAAAATTACCATTTTGCCCTTGTTTTACAAAAATGGTAAGTTTGGCCCCAAATTTCCAAAATTCCACAATTGGTCCTCCAACAGGCACGACGGTTCGAGCTTTCGATCTAGGCAGATAGCTCTCGTCCTGAGGTTCATCCTAGAATCAAGAATCACATCAATTGATGCGGAATTAGATTAGAATTTTGTCATTGAAATTCGGTCAATTCTCTCTCTGGCACCGATCGAAAATTGTAAAGGGGAGCCGAATCGGCTTACCTTTTGGTCCTAATTCGGCCGTGGAAAGGTTGAGGAAGTGTTGGGAGGGCTTGGTTTGGCCTGAGGAGGGCTTGAAATGGCCGATTTCAGCTTGGCCGAAATAGGGCAGCTTCGGTCCGCTGAAGTTGCTTCACTATTCCATCATGTCGGAACTTCTCCAACGATTCTCAGATTGACTGGAGTTTGCTATCAGATAGCTGTCTTCTCCCTAGTTCTAAAGAGCTCGACCTTTGTTCAAGTCGAAGCTCTAGTTCGAGCTTTACTAGGAAATGGAGTAGTAGAGAGAGAGAGAGAGAAATGTTCAGGTGTGAGGAGAATCAAATGGGGATGACCTCTTTATATAGGCGTAAAACCCGTGTATTAAATGGGCGAGATTTATTACTAGTATTAATATTGCCATAAATTATTAGTATTAATTCCAATAATTTAATTTTGGTATTAATTTCAATAAATTAAATTTCGATATTAATTCAAATAATTTAATTTAGGTATTAAATTATTGGTATTAATTATAATAATAAAATATATATTAATTTATGATAAGGCGTACATACAAATTTTTTACCGAAATTTCTGGTTACAAAAAAATTTATACTTCCCAGGAGTCACCCATCCTCACACTACTCTCGGGCAAACACACTTAACTTTAAAGTTCTTATGGAATCTAGTTCACCTAAACCACTTTGGTTTTTGTTTTCTAATTTTTCTTAAGTTTCTTTTCCAAGGTTTAATGAACCATTTGGATCACCCAAAAGTTGTAAATTTCCATATTGCTTATTCCCAAATGTAAACCGACTTGGTTTTCTTATTTGGTTTGATCGGTTCTTTTCCTAGTTTTCCTTAACTCAAATGTGCGGGGTTTATAACTCTCCCCTCCTTTTAGGAGTTTTGTCCCCAAAACTTAGTTAACATCCTTGCATGAGCAATCATTTCCTTTGATGCCCCTTTGGTGTTTGCTTAACATGCAAAGTCTTCTCTTGTTCTTTTAATTAGTCCTTTTTACATCCTTCACTTAAGGAATTTCTTTTCCTTTATATTATTTACTCCCTCCATGGAGTTTATCATAACGAGACATACCTTACTTTAGGGTATATTCTTAGATTTATATCTTTCTTTGCTTAGAGCACATTCTTCCCTTTGAGGTTCTGTACTCAAGATTGGAAATTCCAAGATACCTAACCATTCCCATGTCTAGTTAACCCCTTGGTCATTGAAACCTTTAGCTCAATGTTCTTTCAAGCGTTACGTACTGGTTGTCGTGGTTTTCTTTATTCTCACTTTTTCATCCCATTTTGACCCTTCCTCCATTCGTTGTATATTATAACTTCAGTCCAAATTTTTATATTCAACCTCGTCATGCTTATTAGCCGACTCTTCCTTACTTTGAGTCATATTCTCCTCGGGATTGTTGGGCTTACATACCCCTTACAACATGGCATTTTCTAGGACTTGTCTTTGTCCATTAGATTTCTAGAACATCTCCTTGAGGGTCTCTCTTAGCTTTTTTCTTTTTTTGACCTTTCAGGGATCATATAATTTCATCCCTCTTTTCTTTTGATAGCATTCCTCAACTATCCTTTTTACCATTATCCTCTCATCCATCATGCCTTTGAAGTTATGTCTCACATAACTGCATGGATTTCTCTTACCTACTCATCCATTCCAAACGTTTTTATTGGATTCTTTCACTTCCAATCGTTGGGTTTCCTGATGATTATTGACATACGAGGATTTTTTTCCCTTCTTATGTCCTTTCTCTTCTTTAGTGACAGCCCTTATTCAATGACTTCCTTTTTCCTTAATCCACTTTTACTTGCTCATAAATCACTTCATGATTCTTCATTCTACAATAATTGCTTTCGATCTATGTGTCGATTACTTTGCTTGGAAAGGTTCACTCCATCCAGTTTTGTTCATTATCTTTGGATGTCCGCCGTTACTAGTTTTCCTCTTTCTACATGGTTCTCCTATTCTCTCCAAACAGGTCATAATGGACCATTACAATACTTCCTTCCTTGGAAAACATTTCCTAAATAAGGGTTGGTTCCATTTCCTCTTAATTGGGATACACATGTCTTTTCGGGGCTTCCTTCCTTGGTAGGATTATTTGCCTTTCCCCTGACATTCTTTTCTTACATTTGCTCTAGGGGATTTCTACCCTTAAATGAGATGCCTTGATGTTGTCTTCTCCTATTTGCCTTTACTCCTCAAATCTTTTAGGCACATCTTTTATGCTCTATTTGCATCCTTATTCGTACCCAGTACCTGTCTATCTCTTTAGGGAGCGTACAAATCTTCCTTGTTTCAGGATCATTGTGGGAGAGGCTTGCCTATTCCTTTCTTGGCTTGAGTTTAGTCGTTAATTGGCCCTTGGTCCTTGTAAGGATTTCTTGTATCCTTCTTTTCCCGAGTATTTGACCTTTCTGCCTCTCTCTTCTTTGTTGGAACTTACATTATGGCTTTCCCGAGTGTTTGTTCGTTAACTGCTTTGCCTCCACCATTTGTTTGGTCTAAGTTTCTTAGCAGCTGTTTCTCAAGTCCTCTTATCCTTAACATCCATCTCACCGACCTTTTTAGGGTGTAGACCCTTCTACTTCCCGGTCTTCCTTAGGGTGTCATTTGTTCCCTCTGACTATCTTGTTGTAATGACTTGCTTTCTCTTGTCCTGTTGGTCTGAACTTCCTATTTGACATAGTTGCTTTTTCCAAGGTGATTGATTCCTGTAATCCCAATACGTCCCATTTGTCATCAAATGTTCGTCTTGTCTTCTCTTGTGGATGCACTCCTTTCTTTGCTCCTAAATGGTTTGGATTTTCTTCTTAAAGGGGGAATTCTCTTCAGCTATCATTTGTTCCGTTTGTGGTTTTATTGAGGTCCTACCTTTACCCCTTTTTCCTTCTTACCACTTTGCTAAGATTTTGAAGAGTTTCCTCTTATTTGTGGTTGCAAATGGAGTCACGTTTCTTGGGATGGTATCCTTTCGGATTTCCTATAGTTGTACGGTGTTTATTCTTGGAAAATATTGTCCTGACTCCTGGCGATGTGGAACAGTTTTTCACTTCGTGTCCTATTCCCCTCTAGGTTAACTTGATTCCTGTCTTTTGTAGGGTTGGGCACTTCTTCAGATAATGTCTCAATCGTTCATACTTGTAATAGGTTATTCCTTTACATGGATTGTTGTGGTCCCTTCTTTCCTTCGAGTAGGGCATTTCCAAGGTTACTATTGGTTTGGTGCTCTACCATACTTTGAGTCTGATAACTTTGACAGTTTTCTTACTGAATCTCCTTTGCTAAAGGGTCATGGTAAGAGTCTTCCTAGGTTTCTTAATTCCCTGATTCATCTTCCATAACCGGGATGTAACTTTTCCTTAGCTTCCAAGATAGTGTGGGTTTGCTTTATTTTCCTTAGGCCATATTCCCAACACAATTGGATCATCCGGAGAGAGAGTTTTGAGAATTTGAGTATTTTATTAACAGGGGGATACAAAAGATTAGGCTTTCAGCCCTATCACAGGAAATGGTTGCAAAATAACTAAGGAGCTATGGAATTCTTGATAAACGTCTTCCTCCATACTTAGATTTGTGCCACCAATAGGTCCTAGCACCATTCTCCAGGATACTTCCCCATTTGGTCTTTTGACATTTCAGCTCGGTCTCAAGCATTTGGGAAGCTTCTAGGGTTGTCTCCCTACGGAGGTAGGGTGTTAAGTAGAGCCATTCCAAGTTTTCTTGGTTCCTCTCCTGGGAGCCATCTGAAAATTTTAGAATAAATCCTATTAGTTACTATATTTTCTAGTCTTGATTATGTATTCAAGGAAACTGGCTCTGATACCGCTCTAGTTGTCACGCCCTGACCCAGTTTGGGCGGATCCCCGTGATCAACCCGCCACTCTCCCAGTTTATTAAAGGGTTTCCCCTTATTGTAAACCGTAACGAGTAAGGCGTCTTTTAACCTGCACCTTTTTCCTAGAATAGCATAATCAAAACTGCATGAAATTTAAAAATTTACATACCTATCTTACAGGCATCTTAGTTGACGGTCTTTAAGGGGAGGCTTTCCGAGATTTCCTGAAAGGGATATAAGGGAGGGGGTGAGTACGACTACTCAGTGAATGGGTTTTTAAAAACTTTAACTTTTAAGAAAAATATTTATATGGAGTGTGCCACACTCCTTTATTTTCAAAAATCCCTTCATTTAAAAATTCGGATTTTTCCATTATTTCTTAGTTACCACGGTGTGTCATCACCCAACACACATCCTTCATCATGAAGGTTACACACATTCGCAAGTCAGTACCACTACTGAACCCGCTAGTGGCTTCGGAGCGACTTTTCCTGCCACCCGGATAGAAGTACGACAACTTCTACCCTGGGAATGAGTGGATGTACGTGACATCCGACCCACAATCCCGAAATCACTTCTTCGTGTCTGTATGAGGACAGAGACCTCATCCTGTCCCCACCGCGGTCTCATGCACTTGGTGCTACTCCAGATTTCGCACAGACACCTGGAACAACGAACTGCCCTTACAGCCACCAGGTCGTCCATTGCCCTTAGGACGACGAATCACTACCCCTCAAGGGCGTCTTGATGATCCCGTACTCACAGTGCATGCACAAACAATGTTTTCTCATATTGCCATGTAATATGTGGTGCCACTGGTCCAACGGCCCCGACTCTCAACCCAACCCGTAGTTGTTTGTCTTGACTGGTCCGTCGACCTGTCAGGTCGCACTGCTGCTAGTTGACTGAGCATGTCGGTCCTATCTTGGTACCATGGCCAAACAATTCGTTTATTAAGTTTTATGGCACATATATCATATTCATTTACGAGCTCCTGCTTGTGCCAACTGACCTTGGGCCCACTGTACGAGATTTTCAAAATTGGGTATTTAGCCCCCAAGTTCCAAAACCGAGGCACCCGGCCTATAAGAGCTATTCGAGCTCCTGTCGAGAAGGTCTCCCAAATAGTTTAAGCATTGGCACATAGTCAGGGGAGAACATTTCCAACAAAATAGGTTTTCACTGTCCATTATATCAACCGGTATAAGGACATCTCCGTTCATAACTGATGAACGGGTTTTCAACTTCCTTCGAGAAAGTCTCATCATACCAACCGGGTATGATCTACTTACAACCGGTAAGTTGTTTTTCCGCAAAATTTTCACATCACTTGCTCTAAGTGGTGATGATTAAAATACCACTAAATAGTGGGTTTTTATATCGAGGCACTTATCATCCCCAATCGGGTATGATATATAATCTCACTCACAACTGGTAAGTGGTTTTTAAATTTTAAGTTGTGCTCATCATCCCAACCGGGTATGATGTTAGTAAACCCACTCACCCGTTAATGCCGTAAATTCCACTAGACTGATTCTTTGTATTCATGTGAGCTTGTCCTTATTGGCGTTCCCGGTATTTCATGTTCCTACACGATATGAACAACCTTGTCAATTATTACTTGGCATAACAACCCTCATTCATTTCCAATGCATGAGAAAACCCAAACTTTTAATTATATGCAATTAGGTCCCTAAAGTTATTTCTCTTTAATTTTAAGTCCCTAATTTTAGTTTTTCCTCAAATTGAGTCCCGTAACTTTTAAAATTTATCCTGGGACCTCAATTTATTTAATTTAACCAAAAAGGGGTTTAATTTCCCAAATTTCCAATTTGGTCCCCCAATTTTCCAAAATTACCATTTTGCCCTTGTTTTACAAAAATGGTAAGTTTGGCCCCAAAATTCCAAAATTCCTCAATTGGTCCTCCAACATTATTTCCATGCCCAATTGACCCTCAATTTCATAAAATTGTATTTTGGCCCTTTGAATTTCAAAAATCCCCAATTTTCCCCCAATTCCAACTTCTTAACACAACCGAATTTGATTTCATCAAATTGACCCATCAAACGTTTCCAATTGTTGAAATTGAGGTTGAAATTGAGTTTCTACATGTTCATATGATTCTTCAAAAATGTGAATCACTAGTTTAATGCCAGGACGTGCTCAAACGGAACTTCGCCGGAAAATGAACTATAGAGAGAGAAAGCTTTGATTACTCATCGGTGAAGGCACGACGGTTCGAGCTTTCGATCTAGGTAGATAGCTCTCGTCCTGAGGTTCATCCTAGAATCAAGAATCGCATCAATTGATGCAGAATTAGATTAGAATTTTGTCATTGAAATTCGGTCGATTCTCTCTCTAGCACCGATCGAAAATTGTAAAGGGTAGCTGAATTGGCTTACCTTTCGGTCCTAATTTGGCCGTGGAAAGGCTGAGGAAGTGTTGGGAGGGCTTGGTTTGGCCTGAGGAGGGCTTGAAATGGCCGATTTCAGCTTGGCCGAAATAGGGTGGCTTCGGTCCACCGGAGTTGCTTCACTATTCCATCATGTCGGCGCTTCTCCAACGATTCTCAGATTGACTGAAGTTTGCTATCAGATAGCTGTCTTCTCCCTGGTTCTAAAGAGTTCGACCTTTGTTCAAGTCGAAGCTCTAGTTTGAGCTTTACTGGGAAATGAATAGTAGAGAGAGAGAGAGAGAGAAATGTTCAGGTGTAAGGAGAACGAAAGTTGTAAATTTCCATATTGCTTATTCCCAAATGTAAACTGACTTGGCTTTCTTATTCAGTTTGAGCGATTCTTTTCCCGGTTTTCCTTAACTCAAATGTGTCAAGTTTACAAAAAGAATGGTATTGGAGTGTGCTAGACTCCTTTCTTTAAAAAATCATTTCATTTAAAATCTCAGGTTATACCACCATTTTCCTAGTTAATCATGGTGTGTCATCATCCATCACACATCCTTCATCATGAAGGTCAAACACACATTCGCAGGCTAGCATGTCCACTGAACCCACTTGGGGCATCGGAGAGACTTTACCGGCCAGCTAGATAGAAGTATGTCCACTTCTACCCTAAGAATGAGTGGATGCATGTGATATCTGACCCTCAATCTCGAAATCAATTCTCTGTGTCCGTATGAGGACAGAGACCTCATCCCATCCCCACCCCAGCCTCATGCGCTTAGAGCTACTCCAAATTTCGCACGGTCACCTGATACGACATACTGCCCTTATACTCATTGTGTCGTATAGGGCCCTTAGGATGCATCACTACCCCCCTTGGGCATCTTGATGGTTTCATAATCACAGTGCATGCACAAATAGTATTTTCATATCATTCCATATAATTTGTGGTGCCACTGGTCTAACGGCCCCGACCTTCAACTCAACCTGTAGTTATTTGTCTTGACTGGTCTAGAGACCAGTCATGTCGCACTACCACTAGTTGACTGAATATGTCGGTCCTATCTCGGTACCATGGCCAAACAATTCACTTATTAGAGTTTTATGGCACATATCTCATGTTTGTTTACAAGCTCCTACTCGTGCCCACTGGCCTATGGCCCACTTGTTCAAGATTTTCAAAATCGAACATAATAGCCCCCAAGTTCCAAAACCGAGGCCCCCAGCCTATAAGAGCTATTCGAGCTCCCGTCAAGAAGGTTTCCCAAATCGTTTAAGCATTGGCACACAGTCAGGGGAGACCACTTCCGACAAAATATGTTTTCAACTGTCCATTATACCGACTGGTATAAGGACATCTCCGCTCATAACGGATGAATGGGTTTTCAACTTCCTTCGAGGAAGTTTCATTATACCAACCAGGTATGATCTACTTACAACCGATAAGTAGTTTTTCCACATGGTTTTCACATCACTCCTCTATGTTGTGATGTTTAAAATACCACTTAGTAGTGGATTTTAATCTTGAGGTACTTATCATCCCCAACCAGATATGATATAAAATCTCACTCACCCGTTAATGCAGTGAATTCCACTAGATTGGTTTCTTATATTCACGCAAGCTTGTCCTTGCTGACGTTCCCGGTACTTCGTGTTCCTACATGATATGAATATCTCAGTTCATTATCTCTCGGCCTAATAACCTTCATTCATTCCAAATGAATGAGAAAAACCAAACTTTTATTTATTTGTAATTAGGTCACTAAAGTCATTTTTCATTAACTTTAAGTCCCTAATGCCGGTTTTTCCTCAAATTGAGTCCCAAAACTTTTAAATTTCCCCTTGGGGCATCAATTTATTTAATTTCACAAAAAGGGGTTTATATTTCCCAAATTTCCAATTTGGTCCCTCAACTTTTCCAAAATAACCATTCTAAAATGGTAATTTTGCCCTTCCTTTACAAAAATGGTAAATTTTACCCTAAAAATTCTAAAATTCCTCAGTTGGCCCTCTAACATTTTTATCATGCCCAATTGACCCTCAATTTTACAAAATTGCATTTTAGTCCTTTGAATTTTATCAAATTGATCGAACAAATGCTTCCAATTGTTGAAATTGAAGTTGAAATTGAGTTTATACATGTTTATATGATTCTCTAGCAATTTGAATCGCAAGTTTTAATACCAGAACGAACTTGAACGGAGCTTCACCGGAAAATGGAATGTAGAGAGAGAAAGCTTCGATTACTCACCGGTAAGGGCACGGCGGTCTAAACTTTCTATCTAGGCAGGTAGTTCTCCTCCTAAGGTTCTACCTAGGATTAAGAATGACATCAATTGATGTCGAATTGGATTAGAATTCTGTCATTGAAATTCGGTCGACTCTCTCTCTAACACCGATCGAAAATTTTAGAGTGGAGCCGAATTGGCTAACCTTTGCATCCTAATTCGGCAGTGGGAGGGCTGAGGAAGTGTTGGGAGGGCTTAGTTTGGCTTGAAGAAGACGACACTATTTCGAACCGGACTGGACCAGTCCGAACTGGGTTTAAAGCTTAAATCGGCCGATTCACCCCTCATTTGACCGAATTTTTCAAATCTAAAAATGTCTAAATTCATTTTCTATCCAATGGTGGCTTCAAATCTCAAATTTAAATTTATTAAGCCACCTAGAAAAATAAATTTAGAATCTAGAAGGTAGAAATTGATTCTTATCATCAATTTGAAGAAATAACCCCAATTGAACGGCCAATTTGAACAAATCAAATTCGGTCAATAAAGGGAGTAGAGATCGGGGGAAATTTTGGGGATTTCGAAAAATTGAGGGACCTCCATATAATTTCTCAAAATTGAAGTTCAATTGGAAATGAGAAAGATGTTGTAGGAATTTTTGAAAAATTAGGGAGCAAATTGGGAATTTGGAAAACATGAGCCCCTTACACAATTTTAAGTAAATTAAGGGCCCAAAGAGGATATTGGAAGTCCTTGGGACTTAATTTGGGAAAATTTTAACACAAGGGACCTAAAATCAAGAAGTATAAACTTTAGGGTCCTAAGTGCAATAAACCAAAAATTTGGGCCTAGTAGCCAATACTGAAAAGCTAGAAAGTTTTTACGCCAAACCTTAACGTATAAGAGTGGTCAAACCATGTAGGGACTTTTGAGACCAGAACACTAACAAGGGAGCCAGACTCAGACTCAGAGAACCGGCTAGAGACGAACGTGTAAGAGTCACTGGGTGAGTGGGAACTTTATACTTAATTTCCGATTGGGGTGATGAGCATCTTTTCTATATTGAACACCATTATGAATGTGCTTAGTTACACTTCATTTCTGGTTGGGATGATGGGCACGTTTTAAAGGTTAAAAACCTCTTACTAGTTGTGAGTAGGATCATTTAAACATCATACTTGGTTGGTATGATGAGCTCCCACAAAATCACTTATACATGTTGTAAGTGGACCAATCATCTCACCCGATTGGTGTGATAAGTTAAAAAAAGATTTTTTTTAGAAGTGTTCTCCCCTGACTGTGTGCCATTGCTTAAACAATTTGGAATACCTTCTTGACGTGAGCTATAACAACTATAACAAACTAGGGGCCTCAGTTTTGAACTCATAGGGCTCAAGGTCTAGTTTTGAAAAACACGTGCAGTGGGCCAAAGGCCAGCGGGCACGGGCTGAAACCCGTAAACAAATATGAATAGGAAGAGCCATGAAAACTTTCATTTAAACTAGAATCAATTGTGTGATTTTCCATGATACCAAGTCAGGACCGATAATGCTCGATGGGCTGGCGGCAGGCATCAAGGTTAGGTCGACGAACCGGCCTAGAAAAACAATTGTACGTCAGGTTGAGTGTTAGGGCTGTTAGACCGGCGGCACCAAAGAAATGGCTAAATGATGAAAAATTATTGTTTGTGCATGCACTCATGGATTCGGGACCATCAAGAAGCCCAAGGGGGTAGTGATGGGTTCCAAGGGTTGCTAGATGACATGGTGGAGATAAGAGTTGTCGTCGTGCCAGTTAGTCATGAAGCTCTGGGAGTTTCTTCCACATCAGATTGGGGTGGGGTTAGGATGAGGTCTTTGTACTCATGCGGACTTGAAGTGGATTTCGGGTCTGAGGGTCGGACGTTTGGGACGTCCACTCAAACTCAGGGTAGAAGTCTAGGACTTCTATTAGGGTGGATGACAAACTCATGTTGATCCCCAAGTGGGTGCAGTCTAGGACTGCCCTACGAACATTTGTACCCTTTATGATAAAGGGCATATGTTTGTTTGCTAAACACTTCTCGAGGCAAGGGAATGCGTTAATAGAGCTAGACACACCAAGGAGTTAAGAAAGATTATAAAAAGGGTTTTAATAAACTAAGTATCATTTTCCTAAAACTCACTCCCAACACCCGTTCAGTGAGTTATAGAAACTCATTCCCTCCATTTATCCCTTTTTCAAGAAAAAGGAGAACAATCAGAAAGATTGAGAAGATGAACCCTAAGTCAGGCATGCTTAAAAGTTCTTTATGCTCATTTTAGTTTGATTAATGCTATTTGAAGGAACAAGATTTAAATTTTTTCATAGCTCCTCTTGTTTAAAAGAAGGGGAAACCCTCCTTGAACCAAGGGAGCGGCGGGTTGCTCACGGGGATCTGACCAAACCAGGTCGGGATATGACAAAATGATACCCCAAGATGGGAGAATGAATGATCGAAAGCCCAAAAGGGAAAGTGGCATGAGTTATACTCCCCAAAGAGGTGTCGAAGATATGACGAATAGTATAATGATACCAATTGAAAATGGAACGGAACATTTGACCCCTCAACAAAAAAATGGTAATGAAGAAACCATTGATAACCACCTAGGATGTGTGGTTAGGTAAGGAGAGAAAGGAGGTAATGAGAAAGAGTCATCAAGGGACTTTTCCATTCAACATAAATGGTTACCTCGCAGGAGGTTGAACTTAAGAACATAAGATGATAAGAAAAAAGGAAATTAATATTTTTGAAAGGAATGCTTTGATGAAAAACGAGTGATGGAACATTCTAACAGAGTAAGAAAAAGAGCTTAGGAGAGTAAGAATGAAACATCGAATAACATTTCATGGGAGTACCATTTAATGGATGAAATTGTAGGGATTTGGTACTGAGAAAGTCTGAATAAGAAAAATGGAGATTTACAAAGTAAGTCAGGAATGACTAGATAATAGAGATGTGTGCATTGAATGTTTGGATAATGTTCAAGGTAGTTGAGGGAAACTACCAAATAATAATAATGGACGGGGTCCCGTGATCTTTATGAATTAGAAAAAATGAACATTGGTTAGTCAAATGTTCTAGAAGTATACCATGTGAAAACATCCTACTGAGCAAAGAACACATAAGTCCAAACCAATGAGAAGATTGGATTCACTAAGGTAAGGTTGGTTCATTGGACCAGGACTATGTTAAAAGGAAGTCTTCAGAAGACTTAAATGATTATGAAAGAGAGAAGGTGCCTTTGATCTAAGAAGCTAAAAATGGACAAAGTGATAAAGTTA
Organism: Trapa bicornis; assembly: GCA_030064425.1. NCBI lineage: Eukaryota > Viridiplantae > Streptophyta > Magnoliopsida > Myrtales > Lythraceae > Trapa > Trapa bicornis. The sequence goes on along the minus strand of CM057761.1, from coordinate 5,666,202 downwards.
AGGGTCTCTAAAGGAAGGATGCTCGAATAAGAAGGATTATACATACAGATTATTCAAGTTGGATAATCAAAGCCTTAGGTATGGATAAGGCGTGAAATTCAAGAGTAAATAAGATTCTACTCACACTAGACAGGTGAAAATGGAAGGGAAGGATCCCAAACATTGATCAAGGATTATGTTATTTGGATGAGGGTGTAAGATAAGAGAATGCGTCTCAAGATGGACTAGATATGCAAATAGCACCACTTATGGAAAACACCTGTAAAGTCTTAAGGAAGGGTCCTAATGCAACCATGAGACAAAAAGGATATGAGAAGGTCTTAAGAAGGGATCTTACACTTTACAAACACTTAGAGTAACTCTAAAGTGAAGGGGATAATGAAGATCCCCAAGGAAAAGATGACTAGTTGGTGAGGATCTAAGAGCCAAGGAGATGGAATTGGGATGAAAATCCATCCTCTAAAGAGGAGCATGTTCAAATCATGTGTGAACAGGAAAAGAATCTTAAGTACGAAAAGATTCTAATGGTAAAAGTATTATGGCACAATGGCCAGATTGAGGAAGAAACGAGAAGACACAAATTATGTGATAAGAGAAAAGTATTCCCCATTTAACTGACATATAACAAGTTTTGGGGATAAAACTCCTTAAAAGGAGTGGAATAATTGTAAACCTCATTCTCTCAAAATAAGAAAGCTAGAAATGAGAATCGGAAAATTTTGAGAGAAAACCATGGTTCAAAGTGAACCAGGATTAGAAAAGAGAAACTAAAATGGGAATTTGAAAAATCCCAAATAATCAATGAAGATCCAAAAATTAAGTATCATGAATCAAATTGGAGGTGAGAACAAGATCGATTCACGATGAACCGGACCTGAATAAAGTTGGACTATATTAAATCAAGAATAACTATTTCAAAATTTTATTTTTCTATGTGACTTAAAAATATCAATTTGGGACATTGAAGTCACCACTAAATAGAAAATGAATTTAGATTAATTTAGAAATTTTTGAATTTTAGAAAATCGGTCAAATTGTCCTATACCGGCCGATTTTTTATTTTAGGTCATTAAAACCGGTTTAACCGAACCGGCTAATGGTCCAACTGGTCAACGGACCTCATGTTAGGTCAGTACTCAGTCAGCCTACGCGACACGTGGTGAAGCGCACCCAGTCATTCTGTAAACCCCGTCCTTTGGAGTTAAGAAAAACCGGGAAAATAATCGGTCAAACCGAGTGAGAAACACTGAACCGGTTCACAAATAAATCATCAAAGAATGGGTAATTTGGGAAATTTACAACCCCCGAGTGACCCAAAGGTTTCCTCAAACCTTGGAAAAGAACCTTAGGACAAATTGGAAGAGAAAAACTATAAACTCCGCACTTTTGAGTTAAGGAAAACCAGGAAAAGAACCGGTCAAACCGAGTAAGAAAACCGAGCCGGTTTACAAACTCGATCATATGGGAACAAGCAATTTGGAAATTTACAACTTCCGGGTGATCCAAAGGGTTCATTAAACCTTAGAAAAGACAAAAACCAAATTGGTTCAAGTGAATGAGAATCCATAAGAACTTTGAAGTTAAGCGTGCTTGCTTATCATAAATGGCCATAAATTAATATATATTTAATTATTGTAATTAATACCAATAATTTAATACCTAAATTAAATTATTGGAATTAATACAAATAATTTAATACCAAAATTAAATTATTGAAATTAATACCAATAATTTATGTCAATATTAATACTATTAATAAATCTCTCCCATTTAATACACGATTTTACACCTATATAAATAGGTCATCCCCATTCATTCTCCTCATACCTAAACACTTTTCTCTCTCTCTACTGCTCCATTTCCCAGTGAAACTCGAACCAAAGTTTCGACTTAAACATTTTTCTTAATCATGAAAGGAGAGGTCGAGCTCTTTAGAACAGGGGAGAAGACAACTATCTGATAGCAAAATCCAGTCAATCCCAGAATCGTTGGAGAAGCGTCAGCATGATGGAATAGTGAAGCAGCAATGGCGAACCGAAGTTGCCCTATTTCAGCCAATTTGAAATAGGCCATTTCAAGCCCTCCTCAAGCCAAACCAAGCCCTTCCAATACTTCCTCAGCCTTTCCACGGCCGAATTAGGACCGAAAGGTAAGCCAATTAGGCTCCCCTTTATAATTTTCGGTCGGTGCTAGAGAGAGAGTCGACCGAATTTCAATGATGAAATTCTAATCCAATTCTGCATCAATTGATGGGATTCTTGATTCTAGGATGAACCTTAGGATGAGAGCTATCTGCCCAGATTGAAAGCTCGGACCGTCATGCCTTCACCGGTGAATAATCGAATCTATCTCTCTCTATAGTTCATTTTCCGGTGAAGCTCCATTTGAGCTCGTCCTGACGTTAAAACTTGCGATTCACATTTCTAAAGAATCATATGAACATGTAGAAACTCAATTTCAACATCAATTTCAACAATTGGAAACGTTTGATGGGTCAATTTGATGAAATCAAATTCGGCTGTGTTAAGAAGTTAGAATTGGGGGAAAATTGGGATTTTCGAAATTCAAAGGACCAAAATGAAATTTTAGGAAATTGAGGGTCGATTGGGCATTAAAATAATGTTGGAGGACCAATTGAGAAATTTTGGGGGAAAAGTTTACCATTTTTGTAAAGGAAGGGCAAAATGGTAATTTTGGAAAAGTTGGGGGACCAAATTGGAAATTTGGGAAATTAAACCCCTTTTTATTAAATGGAATAAATTGAGGTCCTATGATAAATCTTAGAAGATTCGAGACTCAATTTGAGGAAAAACTGGTATTTAGGACTTAAAGTTAAAGAGAAATAACTTTAGGGACCTAATTGAAAATAAATAAAAGTTTGACTTTCACATTCATTTGGAATGAATGAAGGCGATTAGGACGAAAGATAATGAACCATGATGTTTATATCGTGTAGGAACACGATATACCGGGAATGTCAGCAAGGACAAGCTCGCGTGAATACCAAGAACCGGTCTAGTGTAATTCATGGCATTAACAGCTGATTGGGTTTATTAACATCATACCCGGTTGGGATGATGAGCACAACTTAAAAATTTAAAACCACTTACCAGTAGTGAGTGGGAATTTTATATCATACCCGGTTGGGGATGATAAGTACCTCAGTATAAAACCCACTACTTAGTAGTATTTTTAATCATCACTACTTAGAGAAAGTGATGTGAAAGTTATGTAGAAAAACCTACTTACGGGTTGTAAGTAGATCATACCTCGTTGGTATGATGAGACTTCCTCGAAGGAAGTTGAAAACCCATTCATCGGTTATGAACGGAGATGTCCTTATACCGGTCGGTATGATGGATAGTAAAAACCTATTTTTGTCGGAAGTGCTCTCCCCTAACAGTGTGCCAATGCTTAAACAATTTGGGAAACCTTCTCGACGGGAGCTCGAATATCTCTGACAGGCTGGGGGCCTCGATTTTTGAACTTGGGAGCTAAATGCCTAATTTTGAAAATCTCGTACAATGGGCCTAAGGCCAGTGGGCACAAGCAAGAGCTCATAAACGAACATGACATATGTGCCATAAAACTTAATAAGATAATTGTTTGGCCATGGTACCAAGGTAGGACCGACATGCTCAGTCAACTAGCGGCAGTGCGACATGACAGGTCAATGGACCAATCAAGACAAACAACTGCGAGTTGAGTTGAGAGTCGGGGCCGTTGGACTAGTGGCACCATAGATTACATGGCAATATGAGAAAACATTTTTTGTGCATGCACTATGAGTACGGGATCATCAAGACGCCCATGAGGGGTAGTGATGCGTCCTAAGGGCACTGGACGACCTGGTGGCTATAAGGGCACTTCGTCGTTCCAAGTGTCTATGCGAAATTTGGAGTAGCACCAAGCGCATGAGACTGGGGTGGGGACGAGATGAGGTCTCTGTCCTCATACGGACACGAATAAGTGATTTCGGGATTGTGGGTCGGATGTCGTGTACATCCACTCATTCCTAGGGTAGAAGTGGTCGTACTTCTATCTGGGTGATAGGAAAAGTCGCTCCGAAGCCACTAGCGGGTTCAGTAGTGATACTGACTTGTGAATATGTGTAACCTTCATGATGAAGGATGTGTATTGGGTGATTACACACCGGTAACTAAGAAATGGTGGAAAATCCCAAATTTTTAAACGAAGGGATTTTTGAAAAAGAAAGGAGTCTGGCACACTCTAAAAATAATTATTTTCTAAAAAGTCAAAAGTTTTTAAAAATCCATTCACTGAGTAGTCGTACTCACCCCCTCCCTTATATCCCTTTTAGGAAATCCCGGAAAGCCTACCCTTAAAGACCGTCAACTAAGATGCTTGTAAGATAGGTAAGTAAAGTTTTAAATTTCATTCAATTTTGATTATGCTATTCCAGGAAAAAGGTGTAGGTTAAAGGACGCCTTACTCTTTACGGTTTACAATACGGGGAAACCATTTAATAAACCAGAAGAATGATGGGTTGATCACGGGGATCCGACCAAACCGGGTTAGGTCATGACAAAAACTAAACTAGATCAGATGAACCGGATCCAATTAGATTGAACTGGTTTATTAACCGAGTCAGTGCATGAACTAGAATCAATAGAGAAAGTGTAAACTGGGAAATTTAAGAATCTCGAGTGACCTAAAGAGTCACAAAAGTTAAGAAAAAGGACTTTAGGATGAATTGGAGATGGATACCAAACCAGTTCAGGTGAACTGCATTAAATCGGTTTGGACTGGTTTGAACCATTATTGAACCAAATGCTAAATTTATTTTTCTAGGTAGCATAGAAAATTCAAATTTGAGATTAGAGGCCACCATTGGATAGAAAATGAATTAAGATTAATTAAGAAATTTTTAATTTTTAAAAATTTGGCCAAATCAACCTTGAACCGATCGGTTTAAGCTTTGAACCCGGTTCGGAACAGTGTCGTCTTCGTCCTTCAGATGACAGCACTATTCACTCGCTGGAAAATTGAATAGCATCGGAAAAGCTGAAAAGCCTCCAGCCATGGATTTTTAGGCAATGAATGACCGCCATTAAGGCGCCAATCAAAAGGCCAGGAAGTCCCCGAGCTTCCTATATAATGAGCCCCTCCTCATTCATCCTCTCCACACTTGAAAACTCCATTCTCTCTCAACTCCATTCTATCTCAACAGTGTCGTCTTCATCCTTCAGATGATGGCACTATTCACTCGCTGGAAAAATAAATAGCACCGAAAAAGCTGAAAAGTCTCCGGCCAAGGATTTTTAGGCAATGAATGACCACCATTAAGGCACCAATCGAAGGGCCAAGAAGTCTCCGAGCTTCCTATATAATGAGCACCTCCTCATTCATCCTCTCCACACCTGAAAACTCCATTCTCTCTCAACTGCTCCAATTTTTGGTGAAGCTCAAACCAAAGCTCCGACATAGGACTTTTCTAAGCCAAACAAGGCGAGGTCGGATTCTTTGGATTCGGCGAGAAGTCAGCTACACACCTGTATACTCCACTTGCTCAAAGGGTTGCCGGAGAAGTATCGGCGTGATCGAACAGTGAAGCAGCTCCGGCGGACTGAAGCTGCCCTATTTCGACCGAGATGAAATCGGCCAATTTGAGCCCTCCTCAGGCCAAACCAAGCCTCACTATAGCTGAATTAGAGCGGAAAGGTAAGCCAATTTGGCTTCACTCTATAAATTCTAATTGGTGTTAGAGAGAGAACTGGTAGAATATCGATTACTAAATTCTCATTCAATTTGGCATCAATTGATGCAATTCTTGATCCAAGGAGGAACCTTAGGATGAGAGCTATATGCCCAGACCGAAAGCTCAGAATGCTGCATCCCCAACGGAAAGCTTTTGAAGCTTTCTCTCTCTAAGTCTAGTTTTCTAGAGAAGCTCCATTTAAGTCGTTCTTGCATCAAATTGTGCGATTCAAAGTGCAGTTGAATCAAATGAAAGTGTAAAAACTTCAATCTAACTTCAATTTCAACATTTGATCGGTCAATTTGATGAAATCAAATTTGGCTGATTTAGAAGTTTGAAATTGGGTGAATTTGGGGGAAATTTGGGGATTTCAAAAATTCGAGGAACAAAAGTGCAATTTCATAAAATTGAGGGCCAATTGGGCATGATAAAGATGTTTGAGGACTAATTGGACAATTTTTGGGGCAAAACTTACCAATTTTTTAAAGTAGGGGTAAAATGGTAATTTTTAAAAATTTCTGAACTAAATTGAAAATTTGGGAAACTTCAACCCATTTTTGTGATATTGAGTAAATTGAGGTCCAAAGTTAAATTTTAGAGTTTCAAAACCAAATTTGGGGGAAAATCGGCATTAGGGACTTAAACTTGAAGAAAAATAACTTTAGGGAGCTAATTACAAATAAATGAAAAGTTTGTTTTTTTCATTCATTCGAGGTGAATAAAGGCTATTAGGCCAAATGATAATGAACAAGGATGTTCATATCATGTAGGAACACGAAGTACCGGGAACGTTAACTAGGACAAGTTTGCGTGAAGGCAACTAGCCAGCTAAAAGGAAATTCACTACACTATCGAATGAGTGGGAAATTTAATATCATACTCGGTTGGGATGATAAGCACCTTGGAAATAAAAATCCACTACTAAGTAGTATTTTAATCATCACATCTGAGAAGAGTGATGTGGAAATCACGCGGAAAAACTATTTACCGGTTGTAAGTAGTTCCTACCCGGTTGGTATGATGAAACTTCCTGAAAGGAAGTGGAAAACCCGCTTGTCAATTATAAACGGAGATGTCCTCATACCCGGTTAGTATGATGGATAGTTAAAAAGATTATTTTGTCAGAAGTGCTCTCCCATGACTGGGTGCCACTACTTAAAAATGATAGCACTATTCACGCGCCGAAAAATCAACAGCACCGATGAAGCTAAAAAGTATCCGGCCAAGGAGATTTAGGTAATGAAAGATTTCCATTAAGGTGCCAATCGGACGGTCAAGAAGTCACCGAGCTTCCTATATAAAGAGCCCCTCCTCATTCATCCTCTCCACACATAAAAGCTCCATTCTCTCTCAGCTACTTAGTTTTCCAGTAAAGCTTGAACTAGAGCTCCGATATAGGGTCATTTCTAAGCCAAAGAAGGCGTGGTCAGATTCTTTAAAACCGAGGAGAAGTCAGCTACACGCCTATAGTCTCCATTTGCTTTAAGTGTCAATGGAGAAGATCGAACAGTGAAGCAGCTCCGACGGACCGAAGCTGCTCTATTTCGGTCGAGTTGAAATTGACCAATTCAAGCCCTCATCAGGCCAAACTAAGCTCTTCCAACACCTCCATAGTGCTCTCACAGCCGAATTAGGACTGAAAGTAAGCCAATTCGGCTCCCCTCTGCAATTTCCGACCGGTGCTAGAAAGAATCGACAGAATTTCGATGAAGGAATTCTAATCCAATTCAGCATTAATTGATGCAATTCTTGATCTTAGGTGTAACCTTAGGACACAAGCTATCTGCCCAGATCGAAAGCACGGACCGCCGCAACCCCGACGGTGAGCAATTGAAGCTTTCTCTCTCTACGTTTTATTTTCTAGTGAAGCTCCGTTTAAGCTCGTTCTGGCGTCAAAAATTATGATTCAAAGTGCTATTGAATCATATGAAGATGTAGAAACTCAATTTTAACTTTAATTTCAACAATTAGAAGTGTTTGATTGGTCAATTTGATGAAATCAAATTTGGCTGTGTTAGGAAGTTGAAATTGGGGGGGATTGGGGATTTTTGAAAATTTAAAACACCAAAATGCAATTTTGTAAAATTGAAGGTCAATTGGGCATGATAAGAGTGTTAGATGACTAATTGAGCAAATTTTAGAATTTATGGGGTAAAACTTACCATTTTTGTAAAGGGCAAAATGGTAATTTTGGAAAATTGAGTGTCAAATTAGGAATTTGGGAAACTTGAGCCCCTTTTTAAGGAATTGAGTAAATTGAGGTCCCAAGAGTAATTTTAAAAGTTTCAGGACTCATCGAGGGTCGACGCCATTGGACCTGCGGCACCATAGATTATATAGCATGATGTGAAAATATTGATTGTGCATGCACTGTGATTATGAGACCTTTAAGACGCCCAAGAGGGATAGTGGTGTGTCCTAGGGCCCTTGACGACTTGGTGGATATAAGGGCAGTTAGTCGTATCAGGTGACCTTGCGAAGCTCGATGTAGCTTCAAGCACACGAGACCAGGGTGGGGACGAGATGAGGTCTCTATCCTCATACGGACATGGAGAATTGTTATGGGATTGAGGGTCAGATGTTGTGAACATCCACTCATTCTCAGGGTAGAAGTGGACTTACTTCTATCTAGGTGGTCGGTAAAGTCGCTCCGATGCCACAAGTGGGTTCAATGGATGTACTGGCTTGCGATTGTGTTATTGACCTTCATGATAAAGGATGTGTACTAGGTGATGACACACTATGGTTAATAAGAAATGGTGATAAAAACCAATGTTTGAAATGAAAGTTTTTTAAAGTTAAATAAGGAGTCAGGCACACCCTCCCTAATCTCCCTTTTAGGAAATCCCGGAAAGCCTACCCCAAAGGACCTTCAACTAATACGCCTGTGAAACAGGTATGATTTTTTAAAAATTTTATGCAGTTTTAATTTATGTATTCCATGAAAGGTACGGGTTTAAAGGACGTCTTACTCTTCAGGATTTATAAATAAGATGAAACCCTCAGTAAATCAGGAGGGTGGTGGGTTGATCACGGGAATCCGACCAAACCAGGTCAGGGCATGACAACAGGTCTTTGGACTAGTTAAGACAAACAGTTGTAGGTCTAATTGAAGGTCGGGGCCATTGTACTTGTGGTACCACAGATTATATGGCTTATGTGAAAAACTATTAATTTTTGCATGCACTTTGTTATGAGACCTTCAAGATGCCCAAGAGGGGTAGTGATGCATCCTAGAGCTCTGCATGACCTGGTGAAAATAAGGGTAGTTAGTTGTACCGTAAGTCTTGAGAAGCTCGACATAGCTTCGTTGCACATGAAACGAGGGTAGGGACGAGATGAGGTCTCTGTCCTCATATGGACATGCAGTATTTTTGGTCTGAGTGTAGGATGTCAGAGACGTTCACTCAAACTTCGGGTAGAAGTTAGAGACTTCTATCAGGGTGGATGGTAAAGACACTCTGATCCACAAGTGGGTGTAGTCGGCATAACTGCATCTCGTGAATGTGTGTGATCCCTTCATGATGAAGGGTGTGTGTTGTATGTTAAACACACCAAATATGGAAATGGGAAAGAGGTTATGAAAACCGTGGAAAGGATTTGAGAATCCTTGGAAATGAATTGGGAAACCTTGGAAAAAGGTTTTGATAAACTGAAATTTGAATAAAAGTATTTTTATGAAATAAGGAGTCTAGCACACTCCTATTAAATCCACTCATTTTTGTGAAAACTCTCACCCAACACCCATTCACTAAGTTGTTGTACTCACCCCCTCCCTTTACCTCTTTTTAGGAAACCAAGGGAAAACTAACATTAAAGATTTGTCAGTAGTCGTACCTTAAGGCATGTATGAAAAATTTCATTCAATTTTGATTAATGTTATTCCAAGAAAGGTAAAGGTAAGAAGGACGTCTTACTCCCCATGGTTTAGAAGAGGGGAAAACCCTGAATAAATCAAGAGAGTGGCAGATTGTACATGGGGATCCAACCAAACCGGGTCAGAGCTTGACACATTTGCTCAGTTAGTGTCTCAAAGCGTTGACCAATTAGAGTATGACACAAGTCCCCAATCAATGGTTACACAAAGAAAATCCATGACATTGGAAACTGACCATTGGGAGTGTGACATGTGTCATCTATCAATGGACAGTTGAGGAGAAGTCCAATTAGTAGGGCTGGCCAATGAGAAGCTGACATGTGGCAAAAGTGTCAGACAGTGACCAACTAGGATATCCAAGATGGTCAACCAAGCAGAAGCCGACATGTGGCAAAGCCACGCCGAATGGCCATAGCCAATAAGAGGCTGACACATGGCAATTTCACAGTTATCAGGTGGCAAAACTGATGAATTTAATTTCATCAAAAAGAGGATGCCATGTGCCACAGTCATCAAACAGGCAGATTCGATCAACTACCACGTAGAAAAGAGCGACCAATGGGAGGTCACATTGTGGCTAGTCAACGAGTCAAACGGATGACTCGGACGCTAAGTGGGAGGTTGTGTCAGCGACGCCAGCCAATTAAAGTGTGCCACATGGCCGCTCACACACAAGCTTGCACAGTGCCATCTTCTTTCTTCAAACAGTTGAACAAGAGAGGAGTTCGAAAGTCACCATAACTCATGCGGACATTAAAACTCTCTGACAAGGGAGTAAATTGGAGAGTTAATGGTTGGCTGATGAATGGATGGATCGGAACGGAAGTCCCGGAGCTCCCTATTTAAAGAGCTCCCTCCATTCATCTACTCCATCCCTTGAAAGCTCGAAGAAGATGACCTACTCCAATTTTTTACCATCCATGAACTAGAGCACTCACATTGACCCATTTCTTCATCTCATAATGTGAAATTGATTCTCTAGAATTTTCAAGAAGTCCTCTACCTTACTGCACATTCATTTCAGCTCGAGGGTTACCGGAGAAGTGCTGGTAAGGTCGCACAATACCACCACTTCGATGGTCGTAAGAGAACTAAAAGTTTCAAGCTAAATTCGGGCCACCCTCAGACCTCCAGACACCACACCAACCCTCCCATGACTCTCCATGACCGAGCCTCATCCTCCCTGAGCTTTTGAGGTAAGCAATTGTCATTGCCCTTTGCCGAAATAGAGAATTTATAAAAAGAAAAATGTGCATGTTTTGTTAATAGAATTCTCCCTACTCAATCTATCAATTAAGGTAAAATTTCATCTTGAGAGGATCTTCTCATTGATATCTAGCTGCCCATATCAATAGCTTCAGCAATTTTGCCCTTGCCAGTAAGAAATCAAAGTTTTCTCACTATAGTTTTTTTTCGACAAAACTTAATTTGAGCTCAATTCTAGGCCAAATTGGACAAATCAAAGCTTGGAATGATCGTGGAGAGGTAGGGAAAATGATTAGAAATATGATAGGAGAAAAATTAATCGATTGTAATCAGTCAATTTGATGAAGTGGGAATTCAGGGCCAAAGTTCAATTTTGAAGAAATTGTGAGAATTTGATATTTTTTAAAATTTAGGGATTTTTGTGCAATTATCATAAATTGAGGGTCAATTGGTAAATAATATGAGCTTAGAAACTTTCTTACAATTAAAAATGATTTTTTGAAATTTAATTACAATTAAAAACTAATATATTGTTTTATTTATAATTTTGGATAAATTTAGTTTAAATAAAATTATATGGGGATGAAATAGCAAATAAAGTAAATTGAAAAGATTATGGAAAAGAATTGGGAATTTATTTGTTAATAAAATAAACTTAGAGATTTATATGTAAATTAAAGAAAGCATAGGGACATAAGAGGAAATTTAGGATACTTGTTGGATTCGTTATCTATGATAATATAGGTGTGAAAAAAAAGCTTTTTTACCAACAATCATGTGGCCATTCAGAGACATAGAAAATCCATCTAAGACAAACAAGTTACGGGTCTTGAGTGAGTGAGATTTCTAGCATTGAGTCCGATCGGACCAATGATGTATTACTACTCACAAGTTTAAAAACATGCTTGCTTATAAAATCTATTTTTCATAAATATAATCCCTTGACTGTGTGAAGTCGCTCAAACCATTTTGGGGTATTTTCCTAAAGAAAACATGAAGCATGCTTATTTGACTACCCTTGAACGGTGTATGGATACACATAAAGGGGATGATCTAATCTCAACCGTCGATGTTGGATATAGGTGAGGCCCATGGTCGACAAAGGGTTGGTTAGATCTAGTTCTGTGAAAGTGAGCCCAAGGCCACAATTTTGAAAAGTGAAGTGGGCCCAATGCCACATTTTTAAAAACTCATTTAAGTGGGCCCAAGAACAATGGAAAATCGGTCAAATCCCGTAAATAAGTTTTCATTTAAGAAAATGATAAATTTATGATAATTTGATAATGTTTGCTTAAGTTGGTGAGCCGAAGCCGGGTCGAAAACCGTTAAGCTAGCAATGCAAAGAGAAAGGTCTTAATTCAAAACACATTTGTGTGTGATTGCAATCATGTGGAACCAAAGAGACCCCCACTACATAGTAGTGCTGGTTCTAAGGGTTGTTGGACAACAAGCTCGGCATAAGGGAAGTTATGATGTTCTAGTATGTCATGAAGCTTCGAGAGCTTCGTGCACATTGAGACCGAGGAGGAAGGACATGTGGAACCAAAGAGGCATCCATTATAGAGTATTGTTGGTTCTAAGGGTTGCTGGACAGCAAGCTTGGCATAAGGGAAGTTATGATGTTCTAGTATGTCATGAAGCTTCGAGAGCTTCGTGCACATTGAGACCGAGGAGGAAGGACATGTGGAACCAAAGAGATGCCCACTACAGAGTAGTGTTGGTTCTAAGGGTTGTTGGACAGCAAGCTTTGCATAAGGGAAGTTTTGATGTTCTAGTATGTCATGAAGCTTCCGGAGATTTGTGTACATGTGGAACCAAAGAGGCACCCACTACAGAGTAGTGTTGGTTCTAAGAGTTCCTGGACATCAAGCTCGGCATAAGGGAAGTTATGATGTTCTAGTATGTCATTAAGCTTTGAGAGCTTCAAGCACATTGAGACCGAGGAAGAAGGGGGAGAGGTCTCATCCCTCACTAGAGTACAGATGTATCAATAATGTCTAGGGGTTGGGTCATAGTGCTCACACAGACGAGGTGGCAAAGGTTATGGCCTCTCACCGGGGTGGACGGTAAAGGTGCTCCGAGCAACTAGTGAAACAAATCGCGCTTTTAGCCTTTGAGTGTTTGTTCGAACAACTATATTCATTTCGTGTAGGAAAATGAGATATCGGAAACACTAGCTGAAGTTAAGCTTACTAGGGATGTAAACTGACTAAGTGGAATTTCACTTCACGAACGAGTCGGTGGGATTTTGTATCATACCCGATTGGTGATGATAAGTACCTCGAAATGAAAACCCACTACTTAGTGGTTTTTAAAACATCACAACTTAGAGGAGTGATGTGAAAACTACTTACTAGTTGTAAGTAGATCATACCCGGTTGGTATAATGAAACTTACTCGGAGGAAGTGGAAATCCCGTTTATCAGTTATGAGCGGAGATATCCTTATACCCATTTGGTATGATGGATAGTTGAAAATATGTTTTATCGGAAGTGCTCTCCCCTGACTGTGTGCCACTACTTAAACAATTTAGGAGACATTTTTTACGGGAGCTCGAATAGCTCTTATAGGTCGGAGGCCTCGGTTTTGAAACTTGGGGGCTAATATGCCCGATTTTGAAAATCTCAAACAGTGGGCCATAGGCCAATTGGCACGAGTAGGAGCTCATAAACAAACATAAGATATATGCCATAAAAGTTTAAGTAAATCAATTGTTTGGCCATGGTACCAAGACAGGACCTACATATTCAATTAACTAGTGGTAGTGCGACATGACAGGTCTCCGGACTAGTCAAGACAAACAGCTGCAGGTTGAGTTGATGGTCGGGACCGTTGGACAAGTGGCACCACAGATTATAAGGCATGATGTGAAAATACTGATTGTGCATGCACTGTGTGTACAGGACCTTCAAGATACCCAAGTGGGGTTGTGATGTGTCCTAGGGCCTTGGACAACCTGGTAGATATAAGGGCAGTTCGTCAGACCAGGTGACCTTGCGAAGCTCGACATAGCTTCAAGCACACGAGATCAGGGTGGGGTCGGGATGAGGTCTCTATCCTCATACAGACACGGAGAATTGATTTTGGGATTGATGGTCAGATGTCAAGTACATCCATTCATTCTCCAGGTAGAAATGGATGTGCTTCTATATAGGTGGCCAGTAAAGTCGCTCCGATGCCACAAGTGGGTTTAGTGGACGGGCTGGCCTGCGATTATGTGATTGAGCTTCATGATGAAGGATGTTTGTTGGATGATAACGCACTATCATTAATAAGACATGGTGACAAAAAACAGAGATTTTAAATAAAAGTATTTTTGAAAGAAAATAAGAAGTCTGGCATACTCCAATATAAATCTTTTTCCTAAAAATTAATTTTTGAAAAATCATTAACTAAGTAGTTGTACTCACCCCCTCCTTTATATTCCTTTCAAGAAATTTCAGAAAGTCTACCCTTAAAGACCCTCAAATAAGACGCATGTAAGACGGGTATGATAAATTTAAAATATTATGCAGTTTTGATTTATATTATTCCAAGAAAGGTGTGGGTTTAAATGACACATTATTCTTTACGGTTTATAACAAGGGGAAACCCTTTAATAAACCGGGAGAGTGGTGGGTTGATCATGGGGATCTGACCAAACTGGGTCAGGGTGTGACACTTAGAATCTTGTAGTCCCCTTTCTATTTAATAAAATATGTCCCCTTAAAAGTTCTGTTAACTCCCACTCAGGTTTCATATAAGTATTCAGGAAGGAAAGGTACACCCTCTTTGATTCAGGGGCGGAGCGATCTTTTATTAAGAAAACCCTAGTCTTAGAACTCCTTAAGAAACCCTCTCCTCTCCTGCCACCCCTCCACATCCTCACACCATTAGGAGAGATACTGAAGCGGCACAATTACCTTAAGGCCTGCGGAGTATAGATAGGAAGGACCACCCTAGAGGATGACTTGATTCCTCTTCCGCTAAGAGAAGTAGAGGTCATCCTAAGAATGGACTCGCTGAGCACACATCACGCCCAAGTAGACTGCAGAAAGAAAAAGACAACCTTCGGCACCCCTCGAAAGGCGGAGGTGATATTTGAAGGAGATACCAAAAGAGCCGAAATACACCTAGTATCCTGCATAAAGGCGCAGGACTTGCTACGAAAAGGGTGTAAGGTATTCCTCACTTAGATCACTTGCAAGGATTCACAGGAGAAGGAGTTAGCTGAAATCTCAGTAGTCAACAGTTATCCTAACGTCTTCCCAGAGGAACTACCTGGCCTACCCCCGGATCGCCAACTAGAGTTCATGATTTAGGTGGTTCCACGGACCCACCTCATATCCCAAGCACCCTACCGTATGGTGCCCGTAGAACTTAAGGAGTTGAAGGACCAGTTGGATGAATTCTTAGAGAAAGGTTTTATACGCCCAAGCCAATCCCCATGGGGTGTACTGATTTTGTTCATCAAATAGAAGGATGGAAGCATATGGCACTACATCGACTAACAAAAATTGAACCAGATGACAATTTAGAATAAGTACCCTCTCCCCAGGATAGATGACTAATTCAATCAGTTAAGAGGGGCAGCCATCTTCTCCAAGATCAATCTACAATCGAGTTATCATCAACTGAAAATTCAGGAGGAGGACATACCAAAAACCACTTTCCAATCACGATATGGGCATTATGAGTTTAGGATGATGCCCTTTAGGCTAACAAATCCACCCGTCGCCTTCATGGACCTGATGAACTGGATGCTTCAGCCATACTTGGACAAGTTCGTGATCGTATTCATATACGACATCCTCATCTACTCCCGATTTGAAAAGGAGCACCGGGCACACTTGGAGATCACCTAAGTACCTTGCAAGAAAAACGACTTTATGCCAAATTCTCTAAGTGCAAATTTTGGCTACAAGATGTGGGCTTCCTGGGGCATATAGTGTCTAAGGACGGAGTGAAGGTGGATCCATCCAAGATAGAAATCATCTCAAATTGGAAACCTCCAACCAACCCAACTGAAGTATGTAGTTTCCTTGGCCACGCCGGGTACTACTGGAAGTTTGTGGAAGACTTCTCTAGGATTGCAGCCCCATTAACTCGCCTCACGAGGAAGGGAGTGGACTATAAGTGGGAGACTAAGTGCAAGGAATCCTTCCAAGAGCTCAGATCCCGATTAACGATGACCCCAATGCTGGCCTTACCTGACATGGACGCCGATGAGTACACCATATATAGTGATGCCTCTAGACAAGGATTAGGATGTGTCCTAATGCAATAGGGAAAAGTTATTGCCTATGCTTCACGACAGCTGAAACCCCATGAGAAAAACTACCCCACCCATGATCTCGAGCTGGTAACCATAGTGTTTACCTCGAAGATATGACATCACTATTTATATGGAGTAAAGTGTCGCATCTATACCGACCATAAGAGCATGAAATACTTCCTAACCCAAAAGGAGCTCAACCTGCAGTAGAGGAGATGGCTAGAGCTGGTAAAGGACTACAACCTAATGATCGAGTACCACCATGGTAAGGCAAACATAGTAGCCAACGCGCCTCAGCCGCAAACACCACACTGGAGTGGCCTCGGTAAGAACCAAATACGTGCCTTAGTTAAGCCAACTGCATAGTTTGAGAGTGGACCTCAGCGTTGACAAGAGTCGGGGTAACTTAATAACCAACCTAGCCATCCGACCCAGCCTAGTAGACCAAATACAGGCTCTATAACAGGAGGACGAAGAGCTCCATCCCCATTGGAACCAGCCTATTAACAGCCCAACCCAATACCTCGCAGTAAGAAGCAATGGAATAATGACCTTCAAGGGGAGGGTTTGGGTCCCGAACAACCCGGAATTGAAGAGAGGAATATTGGAGGAGGCGCACGACTCACTATACGCCATGCACCCCGGTAGCACTAAAATGTACTGCATCCTAAAGCAAGGGTACTGGTGGAGGGGATGAAAAGGGACATCACGGTGTATGTGGCCAAGTGCTTGTCATGTCAATAGATTAAGGTCGAACACTAGAAACCCTCTAGACTCCTAGAGCCCCTTCCGATTCCTGAGTGGAAGAGAGAGCATATCACAATATATTTCGTGACAGGGCTACCAATAACAAAAAGGGGTCAAGATGCCATATGGGTCATCATGGATCGGTTCACAAAGTCCGCCCACTTCCTACCCATAAATGTGATAGACCCGATAGAGAGACTAGCTGCTTTGTACGTGGGAGAGATAGTAAGACTTCACGGGGTCTCTATAAGTATAGTATCGGATCGGGACTCGAGGTTCACCTCTCAATTCTAGCCTAACCTACAAGTTGCACTTTGTACGGATGGACATTCCAAACAAACCATCCAAACCAGCCTTCATTCATTCCAAATGAATGAGAAAATCAAACTTTCTATTTATCTGCAATTAGGCCCCTAAAGTTATTTTTTGTTAACTTTTAGTCCCTAATGCCAGTTTTTCCTTAAATTGAGTCCTGAAACTTTCAAAATTTATCTTAGGACCTCAATTTATTCAAATTCCCAAAAGGGATTTATTTTCCCAAATTTCCAATTTGGTCCCCCAACTTTTCCAAAATTACCATTTTGCCCTTCCTTTACAAAAATGGTAAGTTTCACCCCAAAAATTCTAAAATTTTTCAATTGGCCCTCTATCATTCTTATCATGCCCAATTGACCCTCAATTTTAGAAAATTGCATTTTGGTCCTTCAAATTTTCAAAAATCACCAATTTTCCCAAATTTCATCTCACTGACACAGTCGAATTTGATTTCATAAAATTGACTAATCAAACACCTCAAATTGTTGAAATTGAAGTTGAAATTGAGTTTCTACATGTTCATACAATTCCATAAAACTTTTAATCGTAAGTTTTAACGCTGGAACGAGCTCAAACGGAGCTTCGCTAGAAAACACACTATAGAGAGAGAAAGCTTCTATTTCTCACCGGTGAGGGTGCGGTGGTCTAAGCTTTCTATCTACACAGGTAACTCTACTCCAAAGGTTACTCCTAGGATCAAGAATATCATCAATTGATGTCGAATTGGATTAGAATTCTGTCATTGAAATTCGGCCGACTCTCTCTCTAACACTAATGGGAAATTGTAGAGGGGAGCCGAATTGGCTTACCTTTCAGTCCTAATTCGACTGTGGAAGGGCTGGGAAAGTGTTGGAAGGGCATGGTTTAGCCTGAGGAGGGCTCAAATTTGCCAATCTCAACTCGGCCGAAACAAGTCAGCTTTGGTCCATCGGAGCTGCTTCACTGTTCGATCATGTCAGCACTTCTCTAACAACTCTCAGAATGAATGGATGTTACCACTGTGTAGCTGACTTCTCCCCGGTTCTAAGGAACCCAACCTCACCTTCTTTGGCTCAAAAATGATTCTATATGGGAGCTTTGGTTCGAGCTTCGCCGGGAAATGGAGTAGTAGAGAGAGAGAGAAAAGTGTTTAGAGTGTGAGAAGAATGAATGGGGATGAGGTCTTTATATTGGTGTAAAATTGTGTATTAAATGGGGGAGATTTATTATTACTAGTATTAATTTTGGATTACAAAAAAACATACTTTCGTGGAGGTCACCCATCCTTGCACTACACTCAAACAAGCACGCTTAACTTCGGTATTCTTATGGGATCTAGTTCATCTGAACCAATCTGGTTTTTCCCTTCTAGTTTTTCTTAAGGTTCTTTTCCAAGGTTTTATGAATTATTTTGAGTCACAAGGTAGTTGTAAATTCTCAATTTGCCAATTTCCTAATAATTGGGCTTGTAGACCAATTTGGTTTTAAAATTTGAAACTGATCGGTTATTTCCCTGGTTTTCTCATTATCAAAGGACGAGGTTTACACCAAGCTATAAACTCAATTTATGAGGAGGGTTGGGACGTACCACTCACCATGCTGGGGTCCTTCCAAGCTTCTTCCTAGGTCAGCTTATAGACACGGGATAGAACTCTAGTAGATGCTACCCTTCCCCCATTGGGTGCCCTCTAGTTTCCGGGCGGTGGTGGTGGAGCATTTCGCGGAGCGTTGTCTCGTGTCTTCGGGCAATTCTTGATGAAGTTCCCGG
Organism: Trapa bicornis; assembly: GCA_030064425.1. Lineage (NCBI taxonomy): Eukaryota > Viridiplantae > Streptophyta > Magnoliopsida > Myrtales > Lythraceae > Trapa > Trapa bicornis. The sequence goes on along the minus strand of CM057761.1, from coordinate 5,647,337 downwards.
CCTGTCTGAATTTGTAGCATATTATACATGCCTCTTTATGGTTTCTCTAGCACCAGGGGCAGTAGGGGCTTCTACTTGGAGGGGGTGCATTTACCTCCTTGTGACCCTGGTTGTCACGCCCCGACCCGGTTTGGTCGGATCCCCGTGAACAACCCACCACTCTCCCGGTTTATTAAAGGGTTTCCCCCTATTATAATCCGTAAAGAGTAAGGTGTCCTTTAAACCTACAACATTTCCTAGAATAGCATAAACAAAACTGCATGAAATTTTAAACTTTACATACCTGTCTTACAGGCATATTAGTTGATGGTCTTTAAGGGTAGGCTTTCCGGGATTTTCTGAAAGGGATATAAGGGAGGGGGTGAGTATGACTACTCAGTGAATGGGTTTTCAAAGGTCTACTTTTAACTTTTAAGAAAAACATTTATATGGAGTGTGCCAGACTCCTTTCTTTTCAAAAAAATCCCTTCATTTAAAAATTTGGGTTTTTCCATTATTTCTTAGTTACTGGTATGTCATCACCCAACACACATCCTTCATCATGAAGGTTACACACATTCGCAAGTCAGTATCACTACTGAACCCGCTAGTGGCTTCGGAGCGACTTTTCCTGCCACCCGAATAGAAGTACAACCACTTCTACCCTGGGAATGAGTGGATGTACGTGACATCCAACCCACAATCCCGAAATCACTTCTCCGTGTCCGTATGAGGACAGCGACCTCATCCTGTCCCCACTTCGGTCTCATGCGCTTGGTGCTACTCCAGATTTCGCACAGACACCTGGAACGACGAACTGCCCTTAGAGCCACTAGGTCATCCAGTGCCCTTAGAACGCATCACTACCCCTCATGGGCATCTTGATGATCCCGTACTCACAGTGCATGCATAAACAATATTTTCTTATCAAGCCATGTAATCTATGGTGCCACTGGTCCAATGACCCCAACTCTCAACTCAACCCGCAGTTGTTTGTCTTGACTGGTCTGTCGACCTGTCATGCCGCACTGTCGCTAGTTGACTGAGCATGTCGGTCCTATCTTGGTACCATGGCCAAAAAATTCACTTATTTAGTTTTATGGCACATATATCATGTTCATTTACGAGCTCCTGCTCGTGCCAACTGGCCTTGGGCCCACTGTACGAGATTTTCAAAAAACTGGGCATTCTGGCCCGTAAGTTCCAAAATTGAGGCCCTCGGCCTATAAGAGCTACTCGAGCTCCCGTCAAGAAGGTCTCCCAAATAGTTTAAGCATTGGCACACAGTCAGGGGAGGACACTTTCGACAAAATAGGTTTTCACTGTCCATTATACCAACCAGTATAAGGACATCTCTGTTCATAACCGATGAATGGGTTTTCAACTTCCTTCAAGGAAGTGTCATCATACCAACCGGGTATGATCTACTTACAATCGGTAAGTAGTTTTTTCACATAATTTTCACATCACTTTCTCTAAGTTGTGATAATTAAAATATCACTAAATAGTGGGTTATTATACCGAGGTACTTATCATTCCCTACCGGGTATGACATAAAATTTACACTCACAACCGGTAAGTGGCTTTTATCTTTAAGTTGTGCTCATCATCCCAACCGGGTATGATGTCAGTAAACCCACTCACCTGTTAATGCCGTGAATTCCACTAAACTGGTTCTTTGTATTCACACGAGCTTGTCCTTGCTAGCGCTCTCGGTATTTCGCGTTCCTACATGATATGAACAACCTTGTTCATTATTACTCAGCATAACAGCCTTCATTCTTTTCCAATGAATGAGAAAACCCAAACTTTTAGTTATTTGCAATTAGGTCCCTAAAGTTATTTCTCTTTAACTTTAAGTCCCTAATGTCGGTTTTTCATCAAATTGAGTCCTGTAACTTTAAAATTTATCCTGGGACCTCAATTTATTCAATTTCACCAAAAAGGGGTTTAATTTCCCAAATTTCCAATTTGGTTCCCCAATTTTTCCAAAATTACCATTTTGCCCTTCTTTTACAAAAATGGTAAGTTTTGCCCCAAAAATTCCAAAATTCCTCAATTGGTCCTCCAACATTATTTTCATGCCCAATTGACCCTCAATTTCATAAAATTGTATTTTGGCCCTTTGAATTTTGAAAATCCCCAAATTTTCCCCCAATTTAAACTCTTTAACACTACCGAATTTGATTTCATCAAATTGACCGATCAAACACTTCTAATTATTGAAATTGGAGTTGAAATTGAGTTCTTGCATGTTCATACGATTCTAAGAAACTTTGAATCACAGATTTTAACGTTGGAATGAGCACAAACGGAGCTTCGCTGGAAAATAGACTGTAGAGAGAGAAAGCTTCGATTACTTACCGGTGAAGGCACGGCAGTCCGAGCTTTCGATCTAGGCAGATAGGTCTCATCTTGAGGTTAATCCTAGAATCAAGAATTACATCAATTGATGTGGAATTGGATTAGAATTTTGTCATTGAAATTCTGTCAACTCTCTCTCTAGCACCGATCGAAAATTGTAAAGAGGAGTCGAATTGGCTTACCTTTCGGTCCTAATTCGGCCGTGGAAAGGCTGAGGAAGTGTTGGGAGGGCTTGGTTTGGTCTGAGGAGGGCTTGAAATGGCCGATTTCAGCTTGGCCGAAATAGGGCAAATTCGGTCTACCGAAGTTGCTTCACTATTCCATCATGTCGGTGCTTCTCCAACGATTCTCGGATTGACTGGAGTTTGCTATCAGATAGCTGTTTCTCCCCAGTTCTAAAGAGCCCAACCTTTATTCAAGTCGAAGCTCTGGTTCAAGCTTTACTGGGAAATGAAGCAGTAAAGAGAGAGAGAAAAGTGTTCAGGTGTGAGGAGAATGAAATGGGGATGACCTCTTTATATAGACGTAAAACCGTGTATTAAATGGGCAAGATTTATTACTAGTATTAATATTGCCATAAACTATTGGTATTAATTTCAATAATTTAATTTCGGTATTAAATTATTTGTATTAATTCCAATAATTTAATTTAAGTATTAAATTATTGGTATTAATACAAATAGTTAAATATATATTAATTTATGGTTATTTATGATAAGGCCTACATAAAAAATTTTGACCAAAATTTCGGGTTACAAAAAAAATTCATACTTCCCAAGAGGTCACCCATCCTCTTCACACTACTCTCGGGTAAGTACGCTTAACTTTGAAGTTTTTATGAAATCTAGTTCACCTGAACTAATTTGGTTTTTGTTTTCTAAAGTTTCTTAAATTTCTTTTCCAAGGTTTAATGAACCCTTTAGATCATCCGGAAGTTGTAAATTTCCATATTGTGTGTTCTCAAATGTAAACCGGGTCGGTTTTCTTACTCGGTTCGGCCGGTTCTTTTCCCAATTTTTCTTAACTCAAAAGTGTGGGGTTTACAGTGGTGGCCCTCCTCCCTTCGTGGGGGCCTTGGTCGGTTCCCCCATCGTAGTCGGTCATGTTCTCTCAGGCCTCCTCTACTGCTCTGCCCCATGTCCTCCCTTCGCCCACACAGCTCCATCATGTGGCACCTTGTTTGGACCATCACTCGCACTCGTGTGCCATGTTGGTGGGGCATCCCAAAACCCCCATTCGGTCTCTTAAATCCATATTGAGACCGTCGATGAATCTCTAGCAGATGTCTGCCAGTCCCACCAAATCTAGGGCGAAGGGTCTTAATTCGTTAAACTTAGTCTCGTACTCTGAGACCGTGCATGCTCCTTGGTGGAGCTGGAAGAATTCCACCTTATTTTTGTTTATTAGGTTGGGAGCCAGGTACTCTACCATGTACCTTCCTTCGATTTCTTCCCAGGTGGGCGTGGTTAGGAAGAGGCTCCTCACATTATCCCACTACCGCTTCGTGTTGGACTCTAGAAAGAATTCTACCAGCGTTACCATTTCCTTTGAGGGTATCCTAATGATCCCCATGAACTTCTTGAGGCTCTCCAACCAGTCCATGGTGGCCCCAACTTCCTTCTTCCCGTAGAAGGGCTTGCACCCTAATTGTCGAAGTGTCTTCAAGTACTTGGGAATATCGAAGAGGGGTGGAATCGGTGCGGAAGTGGGCTGGGATTGGACCTCTTCTTAGTGGGTCTGGGACTCAGAGTCCAAGTGGGGCTTACTACTAAGGTGGGGTTCCCCGAACACCCTTGTAAATTTCTCATACAACCTCTGGTGTTCGGAGCTGAGGCCTTGTGGGGCTGACGGTGCTCCAAGGAATTCTACCTCCGGAAGGGGGTTTTCGGTGGAATCAGCAATTGTTGTCCTCGTTCTCTTGACTCCTCTCTTGGGTGCCATAACTGGGGTAAAATTTTCTTTGATTAGTATTTATGTTATAAAGTCATGATAATGTATCTGGGAAAACACAGTTCCGATACCACCAAAGTTGTCACGCCCCGACCCGGTTTGGTCAAGGTCCTGTGATCAACCCGTCACTCTCTCGGACCTCAAAGAGGAACAGCTCTAGGAGATCAAAGAGAGTCAGATGCATTACCTATCATGTTTTCCCTGTACAACATTAAATAAAACTTAAACTTTAAATCTTTATACCTGTGATGGGGTCTAAAGAGTAAAAGGCTGGCGTAGTCACGTTCCTTACTAAAAAATATTTAGAGGGAGGGAGTGAGCTCAACAACTCAGTGAGTAGGGGCAAAATCTTCTAGGAAATGTTTAACTCGGCATCTTTAAATGTTCGATATTTCATCAGTAGTTCCTTCTCATGTTTTTCTTTTCACATCACACATCATAGGAGTGATCACACATTCGCAAAATGGTCCCCGACCACTCCACTTGTGGACCGGAGCGCCTTTACCATCCACCCTGATAGTGGTGCACTGCCTCTACCTAGAGTTTGAGTGGACATCAATAGTCCGACCTCAAACCCTGATCACTTCACCATGTTCGCTTTGTGGGATAAGACCTCATTTCCCCTAATGCCTCGATCTCAATGCACAGGAAGCTCCTCGAGCTTCTCGACCTACTGGATGACAAACCGCCCTTATGCACCTTGGGTCGTCCATCAGTCCTTGGGCTCCATCACTACCTCATGTTAGGTGTCCTGAAGTCCCGAATATCACAGTGCATGCACAATCAATAGTCTTTTAAATTATAGCCATTATCTTTGGCCCTCCATCGCAACGGTCTATTGGCTTAGCTTCGGCCCACGTGTATCAACCCAACAGGTTCGATGACCTAGCTTCGGCGGAGCAATGATTTGGCCCAACAAGCTCAACAACTCAAACTTGGCTCGGCGGGTATCACACACAATTTCCCATTATTTGGATCTTTAATCATCACTTGTCACATGCTAGTTCTAGACAGGTCCATACTCGTGTCCATCGGCCTTGGGCCCACTGGCATACCAAGCCTAAGCTCCGAAATTAGCTCCCAAATAGTTTAAGCAGAGTCACCCAGTAAGGGGATGCTAATTATGAGAAAATAATTTTCAAAGTTGAACTGTCATTCCAAACATAATAGACGTTATAGCATTCTCACTCACTTGGTAATCTCGACGAGTTGTTACGGCAAAGTCTGGCCTCGTGGTGTGCTCCCAGAAGTCAACGTTCAAGCGGTTTGCTCCTACATGGCACGAATATCCACATTATGAGGCTTAACTAAGGGACCGCATCTTTTTGGGTATTTGCATATAGGCCCTCACAATTTTCCTTAATTGCAATTTGGTCCCTATAGTTTGTATTTTTCACATTTAGGTCCTTATTTGACCCTTCTTTTCAATTTAGCCCCCAAGGTTTCTAATTATCCTTCCCGGGTCCTTAGTTTCATCAAAATTGCCCATTGGCCCCTCAATTCTCTAAAATTGTCATTTAGTCCCCAATTTTCCCAAAATTGCAATTTGACCCCAAATTTCTTCAAATTTTACAAATTGGTCCTCCATTTTATCCAAATTGCCCAATTGAACCTCAATTAGGAGGGAATTTTATGAAAATGCCCTCAATTTTATCAATTTTACATTCGGCCCCCAATTTTTGAAAAATCCCCAAATTGCCCAAATTTTTCAAAATTTTCACTTTGCCCCCGAATCTCAATTTTATCAAATTGACCATCAAAACGTGGTTAAATGTCTCCATTCATGATGTGGATCACTTCTTTATGTTTTTCTCATCATTTTAAGCTATAAACTGCTTCATTTGGCTAGGAAATTAGCTCAAATGGAGTTTCGCTGGAAAATACAATCTATAGGGAGAAATCTTTAATATCTTACCGGTGGGGGTCCGGTGACCGGAGCTGTGGCTACCACTGCATTGTTCACGTCGTGGGGATCCTTCTTGGATCAAACCACGCTTCAATTGATGACCTGAGCAGTGTGAATTTCAGTGTTCATATTTTTGTAGAACTTGGTCGTGAATAGTATTTTTCGACAAAGGGTGGCAGTGGGAGCTTACCTTCTTAGCTCGGGGGAAGGTCGGGACACCTCGAGGTGGGGTGTAGGCAGTTTGGTTTGGCCGCAAATGGCCGGGGGAAAGCTCAAAGTTGTTGTAGGGTACTAAGGAGTTTTTTGGCTAAGGAGCAGTAGTATTGTTCGAGCTTCCTCGTTCCTCCTCGGTGGCTTTCAAGCTAAAGGGAGGGTAGGGCTAGGTAGAGGAATTCCTTCCGGTTCCAAGGACACCCAATGTGGCTTCGGAGACTGAGAAAAGTCCCATCGTCAGAGTACTGGTTTGTTGCTTATCAAAAACTGTACTATTCTTCTTTTTCACTCGATTGTGGGATGCTGAGGACGAATGGAGGGGTGCTCTTTATATAGGGAGCTCGGCAACTGTTCAGGCTACCTGCTGACATAAGACGCGGCCTCCGACTCGACCGTCAGCGACCTGACCAGAGAGTTTTTCGAGTCGCCAGAGACTCTAGCTTTTCCAACCCCTCTCTCTCTCCTTTGTTCTCTCTATCAGCTGTTGAAGATTGAAGACGATGACATGGTGGTTGTTTCATGTGGTGTGCTGTGATTGGTCAATTTTTCTAAAATAGAGGTCCAGCCCGGCCGTCACGTTAGCCATTGACCTGTTGACCGGACACGTGGCAGCCTCTCATTGGCTACTCATGTCTGCATGGCATGCTAACAAGTCGCCCGCTGACCATTGACTAGACACGTGGAGGCCTCACATTGGTTGTTCATGTCTATGTGACTATTGACGGGGTGTCGTTGACTGGTCTAGTTTGTCGACCTGTCCAATTCGATCCGACCGAGTTCGCTGTCCTGAATTCGAAAATCGGTCGGTTCAGACCCAATTCGACTGGTTTTCTGAAATTTAAAAATTTTCTAAATTCATTTTCTATCTAATGGTGTCCTCAATTTCCCAAATTGATATTTTTAAGCTACCTAGAAAAATGAATCATTGAACTGGTTCATCCCGGTTCAGTCAGGTTTGGGTCTGGTTCACCTCGAACTGGTCTGATTCTCTGCTCAATTCTACTTTCCAGTTCTTCCTCACAATTTTTATGAATTTTTTCACTTGGAATATTTCAATTTTCCACGTTAACCATTCTTTACCATTTTTCGTTCATTAATCGGCCCAGTTCTTCACCTAAAAATCTTACCAGTTCTTTTTCGATTTTCCTTGGTCCCAAAGGACGAGTCTTACAAGTTTTGTCCTCAAAACTTTCTACGGTTTAGTATTTGATCGAACTCCCCTTCCCCCATGCATGTGGTTTCTTATCATTCGGGATGGGTCGAGTTCACACTCTGTGTGTGTGCACCCATTTAACCGTTTCTTGGGTTTTTGAGGTATTCTAGGATTGCCTACCTTGGCCTTGACTCCTTCTATGGTCGCCGCTCAATAATCTTGTCCTAGCGATCGCCCATGGGCGCACCATTTCTTGCCCTTCTACCTCAGCCCCTACTCTCTATTCTAGTCTAGCCTAATGCTCTTTGTCTATCAAGGTGGCCTTAGGTTGCCTTCGTGGGTCTCACACTCTTGTGTTTCATGGTGTATGGCTCGGTCCTCTTTTTGAGCCGCCAATTCCCCTTGTTAGTCTTCGCAATGTACCCTACTACTCTTATTATAGGGTCCTTTTGAGTAATTCATTATGAGTTAAGGTCATGTCCTCATAAGGACGGCGCGATGTCGGGCCTATTGTGTTGCCTCCCTCTCCTCAACGTTCCACCTTCTCAGTTGGTTGACCATTCTGTCTATTTATTCTAAGGTCCTATATTCACTTAGTCAAGGTCACGTTTGTGCTCAACGGCTTTGTTCGTGTATCATGGAGTCCTCTCTCATGATTCATGCTATTAGATTTGTCTGCTTTTGAGGGTCCATGGTCTTCGGTAGCGTCCCTTGGCCTTCATGGTGTCCCTCTTCGGGCACATCCCTCCTCTGCGTTGTAACTCAAAAATTCTTCGCTAGGCAGCTTCGGGCCCATTGGTTGGGGGTGGTCCCTCCTTGGCCTGTCCACCCCCGGATCTACGTTTGGTCCCTCTTCAAAATGCCTAGGGGATGTTCCACTCGCGTCAATACCTTGGATTCAAACTCGACCCTAAGGTGGCCTCTTCGTGTTTGCCCTTCGCTACCTGTTGGCCTCCTAATCATCCTTGCCCCATTCCGGATGTTGGTCAGTCATGGTCCCATCTCTACTATCCTTCATGTCATGTGTTCGCTTTTTGGGGTTCTTCCCCCCTCTTCGTATCCTTATAGTGCGTACCCCAATTGGGAGGATTTGGTCCTTTAGTCACATATTCCTCTGGGTTTTTAACACCCATGCATCCTCTGATTAGATGATTTAAATTCGTCAGATTTCCCTCCTGACACACAATGCTACTACCACGTGTTAGTCTCTAATTGGCTGAGGTTATCTAACATGGCTCTGCCACGTGTCGACCTATTATTGGTCGATGGTTTCTCAGACGTCCTAGTCGGACGCTGATGTTGCACTTTTGTCACGTGTCCTCTTATCATTGGTCAGTCGTCACTAAGTTGGATTTCCTCCTTTGAGTGTTGACCGAGTACACGTGTCGCGTTCTAATTGGTCAATGCTTCTAGGCACTGATTGTACGTTGATGGGGCACGCTTGGCCACGCGTCACTCGCTCATTGGTCGCATCTGCTGACTGGGTGCTGACTTGGCAACGGTCCGTTGACTGGCTGGAACATTGACCGGTCTGGTCCGACCAAGTTCAATGACCCGAAATCGAAAATCGGCCAGTTTAGGCTCGATTCGCACGGTTTTCCAAAAATTAAAATTTTCTAAATTTTTTAAATTAATTTTCTATAAAATGGTGGCTTCAATTTCACAATTTGATATTTTTATACCACCTAGAAAAATAATTTTTTGAACCTGTTATTCATGGTTCGATCTGGTTTAATTTGGTTTAGGTCTAATTTACCATAAACCAGACCGGTTTTTACATCCAATGCACTTCATTATTCTTCTCCATGATTTTTGTGATTTATTGACTAATTGGGATTTTATTTCCAAATTTCCGTTTTAAATTATTTTTTACTATTTCCGGTTCACTTGGGTTCTTAATTTTTTTTTATTTTACTATTCACCTTTTCGGTTCCTTATTTTGAAAAAATGGGATTTACAACTTTTCCAACCTTTTAGGAGTTTTGTTTCTAAAACTTTTACAAATTGAACAATTCCTCATAACAGACTTCATCTCCCATATCTTCTATTCTACTTCGTCGTTTCACTAAATAATCTTCACCATGGGAATTCTCTTATTCATTAGGTTTTTCTCTCGTCTGTTGAGGATTTGTGTCGGATTCAACTCGTAGATGAGGTCTTCCTCTAACTCGTGTGGTGGCTGATCCAATACATTACTGGGGTCAGACTCATATTTTAGGAGTACCGACACATGTAAGACATCGTATATTTTTTGTAGATTCTGAGGCAATTCAAGCTAATATGTCATCGGTCAAATTCTCTAAATTATGTCGTACGAACGACCCATGGAGCATAAAGGCTACCGAAACATTCGGTATGGAGTAGTGGTAGCTCTGAGTGCTCCTCTCACAGTGAGTATAAAGGCGGTTTGTAATCCAGTATGTCTGAGAAGTTTCTTGTGCTTAATGCACATTGAAACCGAGATCAAAGGGAAAGAGGTCTCGTCCCAAATTGTGAACGTTGAGTATGAATCAGGTATAAGGGTCGGGCTACTGATGTACAATAAGACTTATGATAGAAGTAATGGACTTCTATTAGGCATTTTAATCCACAATTGTAATAGTAAGATACAATAAGACTTATGATAGAAGTAATGGACTTCTATTAGGCATTTTAATCCACAATTGGAATAGTCCGATACAATTATGTGAATGTGTAATTTTTTTTAATAAAAAAAAATTCGATCTAGAGGACTTCTTCCAAGAAGAGAAGAAATACACTTTCCAACCTTCACCGATAATTTCTTGTTTATAGAGAACCATTTTTGTTTTCTACACGGTTATGGGAGTTCAAACCCGAGTAACTGATCCTGTTTGTTAGTAACATGACTACAAAAAAACACTACACGATTTATATAGATTCCATTTACGGACTACCTACAATCATCGACAAGTGTGGCATGCACGCAGCTGATCAGAGGGCGAGGAGGATCGTATGCCAGGTGTGCAAGAAGGGTTGCTGCTTCAGGTGTTAGCCACAATGGGAGAAGGTGAAGTACAGGTGCCACCAGATGATGGCGATGGTGGAGATGAAGAAGTGGATAAAGTGCCCCTGCTGAGGAACTACGTGGAGCGCATGGAAGGCTGCAGGGACGTGCTTTGGAGATAAGCACCACTGCCCCATCTATTATAGGGTTTATATATCGGGTTTTAAGAAGAAAAAAACAGAGAATTGTAGTGGCAATGTTACCCATAATGTCAAAATGTTTTCTGTTCTTGAAGAAATGATGCGAAAGTTTGAAAGCATAATGTCAAAAGTAAGTTTGGTTCCATCATAAGTCAGGTTGTGGGATTGGGATTTTAGAGGCTTCACCACACCACTAGGAAATGTTAGAAGCAATTCCTCTAATCACACTCATAAAATTAGCTGTAAGAAAAAGTATTGATCGCAGGAATCCATAATTACTTTTAGAAATCCTTTACTTTCTAATTCATGTGTTATATACGCTAGAGCAATTGGATATTCGATGCATAAGCGTTATCCGATCGTTTTTGAATTAATGTTAGTCTACTTTGTGTTCGCGCATCGATTTATGGGAGAAAGAATTAGGGAACTTAGATTATTGGGTAGGGCAAATCATTAGCTGGCACTAGGCTAAATTAGGTTTTTTTTAAGTTGTCATTATATTTATAAAAAGTGATGGTTTGATATCAAATCTTTTAAAAATATTATGTTGATATTAAACATTTGATAAAATAGTTTATGATCATTTATTTTATTAAATGTTCGATACAAAATTTACATTTTTAAAATGCATAATATTAAATTATTATTTTTGTCAATATTTAGAATCATTCATATTCATGTAATTTAGCTTAAATATTTGATACCAAATAATTATTTTAAAAATTTTCGATATTAAAATGCTAATATTTGCAATTTTTTAAAATTGTTTCTCATGGGGATTAAATAAGAGGTGGAAAATTCATAGGACACCACTTGTGCAAAATTGGGAAAACTACAGCAGATTCATAGATCTTAGTACTTGATGTACATAGTTCATTTACATTTTTTATTAAATAAGGTCTCGGACATGGGGAGCTAGAAAGACAACCAAAAGGAGGGAAGAGTGTCCAAAAGCAAGTTCTGGTGATCAGATTACACTTTAAAAGGATACACTAAATGCTTAAAACTAAAATATTTAACTGATAAACAAACACCATTTTTTTGCACAATATAAACAAACACCATTTGTTAACCATATTTGTATTCAAAATTGAATCTGGATAACTGAACACACGAGTTTGATGTAGCAAAAAACAACTATTAATTTTAGTTCAGACCATTAAAAAGTCAGTCCAATTTAAAGGGCAACTGAGCAAAATCAAGTGACTGGAAAGGAGATTATGTCGAAGCCTCCTCCTTCCTCAACCTTGAGAGCTCTTGCCTAATCAGGCCACCCCTCTGCATCCATCCAACCATATGATTATTATTAGCTCAAAATGTTTAATCCAAGGTGACAGCTTAGCCATCAGTCATAATGGTGAAACAAAAGAGAAGCTGTGAATGCAAACCTTGATCCTCGCCAGCATAAGCTTAAAACGATCAAAGTCATTCAATGATGCCCTTTTCTTCTGAACAATAAGTTTCCTACCCCAAGAACTCCTCTCCCATTTACCCTGAACATCTGTCCATAAGACAAATTTTCAATACAAAAATACCATAGGCATCCTTGGCATGAAATATCCATAAAAAATTTATTAGGGACATGTGGTTGAACCTACCAGCTTCTTTCATAGCTTGAACAAGGGCTTTCTTCTTGGGAACTCTGTTAATATCAATTTTGATGTCCGTGAGTGAGAGCCGCTTGAAGTTGATCTGAGTTCGGACCATATCTGGTGCATCAATAAGAGCCTGAAGTGCCAAAATCAAATGTACAATCAATGAATTGTTGTCGATCATAACAACAAAAGGCAGGACACCCACATGGAATTCTATTTTCAAAAAATCTAACTGAATGATGATATCCATTAAGAAATTAATAGAAAAGAAAAGTTTGTTGCATTTCCACCAATATTTTTTGAAAAATAAATGTTAAAATGGAAACTTTTAGATTGATCTTTAAGAATATCTGAGAAGAGTAACCCCAAAACTTCACTATTTTAACAAATACACACAAAATCAAATATGAAATGGAACAGTAGAAAGAAATTAAATGGAGAACCTTTTGTGAAAGGTGCAAAAATGTCAAAGGGAAATGTCAACATAGCATATTCATTAAACAGTATAATGAATATATAAGCATATCATCCAAATATTATTATCAAAGGGATGAGCATACAAGCTAGCACATCTAATATAAACAAAATTACTAAATATATCCTCTTCTAAGAAAAAAAGCATAGCTCTCTTATAACAACCTCATAAAGCAGATATATACTTGGCACAATTTGTACAAATTTGATCAAAAGTACCAAGATAAATGCATAAAAATGGAAAATAAAGGAAACGCCCTTCCAGAACCATATTAATCTTTCATCAAGATTGAACAAAGTACAGATCACCAACAATACAAATAATACACTGAAAGCAAGCTGATTCACAAAGGACACAAGTATAAGAACTACAAAAACCCCTATCCATTGCATGCATAAGCATATGGGACTGTAAATATGAATAACAGTAGATATAATCAGCCAGTAGACAATTACAAGCAGGGAACTTCATAATTTGACAAATCAAAGAAGCCAAAACGGTCAAAATAAAGCAAATAACTTCGACGAAAAAAGGAATGTACATACTCGGTTCTGGTCAATGACATCAACAATGACGACGAGTCGTCCATACTCCTTGCCGTAGTTGACGAGGGCAACCCTTCCAATTTCAACATATCTCTTGAAAGGCTACACAATAAACTCCGGTTACAACCATCAAATTCAGAAATTAAAGGCGAAGAAAAGGGAGCGAAAACTCAAGCGAGCTTTTCTAAGAGATGGAGAAGCAAACGAAGCCGAGAGAATCACCATTTTCGCCGCCGAGTTGGGGAGTGGGAGCTCAGAGCGAGAGAAGCGGGGGACTAGGCTAGGGTTTACAAAATGGCGTAATATACTTTTCTCCTGATCTCTCCCATATTACGTGGACCGTCCGATCAATGATAGATATAAAACAAGAAATTAATTATAACAATTCTTTTGCATTTGTTATAAACTGTTCCCTATTCCTCAAAAAAAACTATATTATGTGTAATAATAGATTACCATTGAAACTTGTACAATATATTTATTTTTATTAAATTAATATTTATATGACTAAAAATTCATTTCCACTTCTTCAATTTTGCTATCTAGATAAAAATTCACTCCACCATTATAAAAATATTTGTAGAGAATTAATTATTTTAATTGTTAAACATTACAGAAATAATAAGAGATTATTCAAATGAAGTTAAGAGTGAAATTTATGAAACTTTTAAAATAGATAAGTTTTAACACTTGAATTGAGTGGGTGTATTGATTAGGTGTTCGATTGTAATGATCGATTATATGTTGATTGAGTTCTTGATTAAGTGATTGATTAAGTATTTAAAATAAAAAAGGTAATTCTTATAAATTATATAAGAAGTGTAACATGACTAAATACAAGTCTACTTAAACAAATATTTCTTTAAAAACCAAAAAGAAATGAACGATCATGACTATTGTGTCGTATGATTGAGGTCTGTTGAACTGAGAATTTTGGGCTATGTGCCCATTTTGCTTAATTGGGGAGGTTAGTTGAATGAAATACTAGACTCCCGATGATAAAATTATGTGTGTTGTATGTTAGAAATGGTCAAGATAAAACTATGCACGATATTGATTCAGGATCGAGAGTGACTCAAGTGTGTACATTATATTGTTATGCTATATGCGTTATTGATAAATCTGTATATAGCAATGATTTTTTAATATGGGTGTTGTAATACAAGAATTTTCGAAACTCCGGTTAAGCCCAAATAGACCGAAAATCGTGTGTAAACCGGAAATAGAATCCCGAATTAGTAATAAAAACCTAAGCTAGGAAATGGGATCCCAAAATAAAATAAGAATAAAAACAAGGAACGAAATGCTAGATCCAAGATGGGATTGAAAATCGAGAATGAAATATTGATTTAGAAACAAAAGCTAAAATTGGGAACGGGACCCTGAGCCGGGAATGAAACCTAAGTCGGGATTTGGAAAATTGAGATTTGGATCATAACCCCATGATGGAAATATGATAGGAAACCTTTGGAACCCCTCCACTCATGCCAAGGAAACCGAGGGGAGAACCAGTAATATTTTTGAAAATTGGGCTAATTTTTTAAGAGAAAATAGTAAGGGAATGTTAACAGGGGAAATTGGAAAATCACAAGTGACCAAAAATTCATAAAAATTGTGATAAAGAACCAGAAAGTGAATTGGATGAGAGAACCGAACCCGAACCGAACTGTATTGGGATGAACCATAGTGAACCGATTCAATAATTCATTTTTATAGGTGGCTTAAAAATATCAAATTGGGAAATTGATGCCACTATTGGGTAGAAAATGAATTTAGATAAATTTAAAAATTTTTAAATTTCAAAAAACCGGTCGAATCGGGTCTGAACCGATCGATTTTCAAATTCGGGTCACCGAACCCTATCAGACTGGACTGGTCAACGGTGCACCATTAGCAGCCACACAGACATGGGCAACCAATAGGAGGCTGCCACATGTCTGGTCAATTAGTCAACGGCTGACGCGGCAACTGAGTTGGACCGCCACGTTAGAAAAACCAGCCAATCATAGTGCGTCACATGGCACGTCCGCCACGTCATCATCTTCAACCTTAGTCGGCTGACAAAAAGAGAGAGGTTAGGAAAGCAGGAGTCTCTAGCGACTTGAAAATCTCTCTGGTTAGGTCGTCGGCGAGTGGGGCGGGCCGAGTCTCATGCCAGCCGATAGCCTGAACATTTGTCGAGCTCCCTATATAAAGAACACCCTTCCACTCGTCCTCCTCATCTATCATGTGCTCTCTGAAGACAAATAGCTCACTTTTCGATGAAACTTCGATCAAGGCTCCGGCGACAGGAAAATTCGCAACCAAAGAAGCTACGAAGGGTGGCATTAGAACCAGGAAGGAGTCTCCTATCTCGAGGCACCCTCAAAGTAACCAGAGGACAGTTAGAGAACTGTCGGAGCGATAGCACAGTGAAGCTGCTCTAGAGCCTCGGAATAGCGAGCTCCCGACCGACCCAACCGCAACTCCCTCAGCCCTTCTACCGTTAAAATTGGCCACCTCTGACTGCCTAAAACCCTCTCCAACCCCTCACAAACCCCCGGTAAGCTCAGTTTCACCTCTGCTCGTCAAATTTTCTGAGTTTCAGAACTTCACCTCCCCAAAAATTCTCTCTTCAAATCCCTGCAATGTGGAGGCAAATTGTAGTAGAACCCAATCCTGGTCGGACCCCCTCGACGAGCACTACCTACCCCCACCTCAAGCTTCGGCCACCGCCCCTCCAACGGTAAGTTAAGCAAGCTTTCTCTCCCTACTATAAGTTTTCCTATGGAGTTTTAAACTCAACCAAATTCAGAAATTCTAATTGTAGGATGATCAGAGGGAGCTAGAGGTGGCGAATAACAACAAGAAACGAAGAAATCATGGACTTACAAGCCGTCAATTGGATAAGGTAAAATTTTGACGTTCAAATGCTCAAATTGGGGAAGAAGGAGAAGGCAAATTTGGGGATTTTTAGGGATTTTGGTCAACGGTCAAATGAAGAAAATTCCATATCATCGACGACCAACCAATGGGAAAGCAACAAGTGTCCTCAATCAATGGTCAACTAAGGAGAAACCTTGTCAGCAAGGCTAACTATTGAAGAGTTGACATGTGGCAAAGGTGTAACGTCAACGGTCGACTAGGATTTCGGAGAACGGTCGACCAATTAGAGGTCGACACGTGGAAAAGCCACATCGGATGACCACAACCAATTAGAGGTTGACAAGTGGCAATGGCACAGTGTGTAAGGAGGGGAGGCTGACGAATTTAAATCAGCCAATTAGAGGACGCCAAGTGTCACGATCAACGGATGGTCAAATTTGGTCAGCGGGCACGTTGGAACCAGTGACCAATGGGAGGTCGCCATGTGGACAGACAACGAGTCAACAGATGACTCAGTGTTGAATGGGAAGCCACGTTAGCAAAGCGAGCCAATCACAGTGCACCATGTGGCAACTCACACACGCATGCACAGTGTTGTCTTCTTCCTTCAGAATTTTGAACAGTCAAGGAAGGGGAAGGTCGCCAATACTCCAGCGGCCAGTAAATCTCTTCGACAAGGGAGTAAATTAAAGAGCTAATGGCCGACTGGATAGGAACGAATGTTCTTGAGCTCCCTATATAAAGAGCTCCCTTCCATTCATCATCTCCAAACCCCGAAAGCTCATACAACATGGACATCTCCTTTTTTCAATGAAGCACAAACTAAAGCTTTGACTTTGGCACTTTTCTCCACTTCCGAAGGTGATTTCGGGTTCCCTAGAATCCTATGGAAGTCTGCTACACAACTGCATACTTTGTTCATCTCAAGGATCATTAGAGAAGTGTCGACGAGCTTGCATAGTACCTTTGCTCCCTCGACAATCTTCAACAAGAGTTGAATGAGCTCAATTCGAGACACCCTTGGGCCAACCACAGCCAAACCAAGTCCTCCAAACCTTTCCTAGAGGAGTCCACACATTCTCTGAATCATCATGGTAAGTCCCCTCCGCCGCCCTTTGTCAAAATTTACTATTCACAATGCGTTTTTGCTTGAAAACTAAGTTAAGAAATCTACACTACTTGGGATACCAATTTAGGCGCGCTTTAATCCGAGAAGGATCCCCAGGAAGAGAGCAATCCAATGAAAACAAAATCTCCGATCGTCAGACCCTCACCGGTAAGTAATCGAATCTTTCTCTCTCTAAGATAATTTTCCGATAAAGGTCCGTTTAAGCTCATTTATAAGCCAATTTTAGTGATTTAAAGCTTGAAATGATTCCGGAGACATAGGGAAGATGATTAGAATCGTGTTATGATTCAATTGGAAATGATTAAGGTAGAATTTATGATATTCAAAGTTGAAGGAGAAAATTACAAAATTTGAAAGTTTGGGGATTTAATTGTAATTTTAGAGAAATTGGGAATTTTCTGTAATTAGCGAGAAATGTTGTACCCAATTAGAAATTTGAGATATTAGGGACCCAAATTGAAGATTTGAAAATCTTAAGGAACTAATTGGAATTAAGGTATAAATTAAGGGTCGATTCATAATTATTGGAAAGTTACAGATTTTAAGTGAAATTACCTTATTACTTGGTACTTAATTGCCCAATCTATTGTAAGAACGAATTACCCGCAAGTTCATGCAAAGGAAATGCATGTCAGGTTTAGAAATCCCTAGGACGAACAAGTCTCGGAATACGGGTGAGTGAGATTTTTGTCATTGGGACCGATTATAAGCATATTTAAAGATCATGTTTTATTTTGAAATGAGATTTCTAGAAATATAATCCCCTAAATGTGTGAAGCTTCTTAAGCTTTTTAGGATTATATTTTTGAAGAAATCATGGAATATATTACTAGGACAACCCATGAACGGTGTATGAATACACTTCAAGTGGTATAGTCTAGTACAACTGTCGATGCAGGATATGGGTGAGGCTCATGGTGGACTAGATCTAATTCTGTGCAATTGGGCCCAATGCCATAATTTTGAAAGAGAAGTGGGCTCATTCCATGTTTTGAAAACTTGTACAAGTGAGCCCAAGGTTAATGGAAACAAGTCCAGTCCCATAAATAAGTTTGATTTAAGAGCATGTCAAAAAGTATCACAATTCAATAATTCTTGCTGAAGTTACTATGCCAAAATCAAGTCGCAACTTGTTAGGCTAGTAACGCAAATATAAAGGTCTTAAATAAAAAAACACTTGTATGTGAATGCAATGGTGTGGAACCAAAGAGATGCCCAGTACGGAGTAGTGTTGGTTTTAAGGGCTGTTGTACAACAAGGTTGGTATAAGAGTAGAAATGTTGTTCTTGTGTGTCATGGAATTTTGGGAACTTCGTGAGCATTCAAGGAAGAAGGGGGTAGAGGTATTGCCCCTCAATAGTGGACAAAATAAGCAATGAGGTTTGGAGGTTGGACAATGGTGCTCATATAGACTATGTGGTAGAGGTTGTGGCCTCTCACCAGAGTGGACGGCAAAGATACTCTGGGCCACTAGTGGAACAGATCAAAATTGTTGCCTCTGATGGTCTATTCTACTACTGTTTGATCTTTTTTATGAATAAAGTGTGTTTAAATATTTGTGTGAAACAAACTATGGTAGGTTTATTTAATAAAATCACTCAAACTAGGAATGTATCTACCCTAAACTTGATGAAATAAGCTATTGAATTTATAAGAAATATTTTTTATGAAAGAGTAGACAAGTAGTGGCTTGTTATTTTCAAAAAAAAAATTTGTTTAATTGCATATTGAATTATGGATAGTAAGTCATGATGTAATGTAAACTCTACTCAATTGTTGAACTCACCCCTCTTTAATTCCATTTTAGGAAAAATTTTACACCAAAAAAAGTGAAAACTTAAAAATCAAGTCAGGATTACCACGAAAATATAATTTTTATTAAGTTATTTTGTTATGAAAAATATATATATTTATAAGAATTTACCTTTTTTTCTATTTTCGTAGAAATACCATTTTAATACAAGAAGGGGCGACAAATTAATTATAGGATTCTAACCCAATCGAGTTAAAGTGTGACAGCAGTTAATTGCAAAGAGAATTCATATTACCTTTTATAAAATGTTTAATTTGTGATAAGAAATTAACACGCTTATATTATCTCAATCTTAAGATAATATGGGTACCACTATTATAATATAAAAAGTAGTGTATTGAATTATTATGCGATTTAAAATTGAATGGATACGTGATATTATTATTTTATCTCAGTAGTCTTAATTAATAACATTGTTATATATATATATACACACACACGAAGGTAAGATAATTATATAGAGCCTAATAAAAAGTTCTTGTGCACAAAATAATGTAAATAATAGTTTGAAATTAGGATAAACGAAAAATAGAGCAACTTAGCAAAATTTTGGTTAACGGTGGCGGAAAAGGGGGGCTTGTCTATGCACTAAGTTGTGAGTCGAGATTGGTATCTTTGTATTAAATTCTTGTGGAGGCTGGGCGCCTACAGTCTAGGTAGCCGTAGATTTTCGGTGAGATCGGTCAAAGGTCGTGTGTAGAGTCACCATGGCACAAGTATGTCCCCGTCGACCCTCCACTGACTATTAATTGAATAATTGATCGGTTCAATATAATTTTGATTTATGTAAAATTGATTATATCGATTTTTTTTAAATTATTTATTTGTACTTTAAATATAAAATTATCATTTTTAGGTACATTAAAAAAAATTAATTTTCAATATGATAAGATCAAATTTCTAGTTTTTTATTTAATTTTAAATCGAGTAATTTTTTTAAATTTAATTTAACTATTTAATTATAAGTTATCCGTTGGAATCAATTACTATTTTAATTTAATTTTTTATACGGATTCAAATTTTGATATAATTTTTCGACAATTAAAATTTCAAAGAGCAAAATATTACATGTGAGAAGTAAACTCATCTATATTAGGTATTATTTTCTAACAAAACTACTAAAGTAATAGAACTTAAAAGAATTACAAAAATAAAGGTAATATTACGAACAAACCTTTAAATAGTGATATTTTTTTTAAATTGAGGAGTAATCAGTTTATTATATGCAAAAAAAAGGTAATCAGTTCACTTAATATTTATAAATACAAATTTATGACAAGGATATGAGTTTGAAATTAGTTGTTAATAGCAGTTCGAACTTTATCTAGAAGCTGATGTACACACTAGTATAAATGTCAGGATTTAAACGAAAAATATAATGAAAAAGGAGGCTTTGAATCCCTGCGTCTTTGCATCTATTTCATGAGCTTATCACACGAAGGCTGTAGTCTAAATACATTTCACCAAAGGCTTCCCAAACCCAACCAGCACGAGATTGAAGCTGTGAAAGGTGTTGCATTCTTAGCCTGCTAGATTGCACCAACTGGGAGGCTCAAAATCTACCACAGATGACTGAAGTTGTGTCCCGTATTAAAATGGCTCTGGATAGATGCCCATCACCAAGTGGCAGATTTGCATATGGGTAGTTTCCACTTTCAGCTTGCCCGCTGATCAGTCTCGTGGGTATGGGATGATTGGTGAGCACTCAGAAGATTGAAGTTACTTGGGTTGCTCCAAAAGATTGAATTGGAAAGGAGGTGCTCGCCACTCTGAGCAGTATGTCATCCTGCCAATGTTAAAACAAGGGGAGAGGTGGCCGAGGGTCCGGATACATCCATCACTTGCGAAAAAAAATAAAAGGCGCGGGTCGGAGGTGGCCGGGTCCCAACCCACTCAACTGTATCCGGACCCGGGTTGGCACCGCACCGGAGCGGACCAGCTGAATTGCCACGCGAGTGATGTAATCCCTATATATAAATCTTACTCTGCCTCAAGTTGTCTAGCCACAGAGAAACTTCTATTCGTACTAGTTACCGTCCTTCAGCAATGTACAGTCGAATTTCTCTACTACGGGGGAGGGCCAACTCATTCAAGAAGTTGGTATTCGTAGGGCGAAAGTATGACCTACGTGGTGGGTCTCCTCTCTCACCTGGGTGCGGACTGAGTCCGATAAATTCGACGACCTGCGGCAGGTTCCTGGGTAGATTTTGGGGAGAATCGAGGAGTTACAGCACTGCAGGGGAGGGGGAGTCTATAGAGTACGATGTAGTGATCGTAGGGGCTGGACCTGCGGGACTGTCAGCGGCAATAAGATTGAAGCAAATCTGCCGTGAAAATGATTCTGATTTATCGGTCTGCGTTGTTGAGAAAGGAGCTGAAGTGGGCAAGTCATCGTCTCTCTGCTGCTTTGTAGTGGTTATATTTGGAGTATAGTTGACCCGACTACATGAACTAGATAATCGTAGTTAAAATTCTTCTTTTACTGTGTTCAAAGCTGCTTGGCAGGATTTTCTGCCCAATTCACCCATTATCGGAAAGGACAGTTAGTCCAACTACATAGACCAAGCACTCATTTATGAGAATTTTTTCTGCCTTTGTTCATAGTTGCATGGCAGGATTTTCCATCTAAATAAACTGTCATGCTATCTTTTTTGAGGTTTACTGTACAATTGTCTTGTTAATATATCAATGAATGTTCCATCAGCTCAACCTTTCTGCTTCAAAAATTGGCTGGTTGAGTTCATTGCAGTTGAGATTATGAACCCTTCAATTGGTTCCGAGTTTTCTTCTCTCAAAATTGTACTTTTATGCTTTCTCCTGATTGTCATGTTCATTGATTGCTGCATGGATAATTTTTTGCTATAATATTTGTATGCTTTCTCCTGATGTCATATCTCATGGATTGTTGCCTTCATGGTTTGTTTGGATCATAGTTTTTCAGCTGTTACAGTCATGATTTGTTGCCATTATATTTGATGCTTTCTCCTTTTGTGTATTTTGCATTGATGATTTGTTGATACGAGTATATTTATGCTTTCTCCTGGTGTCGTCTCTCATGGATTGCTGTCTGCATTGATGATTTGTTTCTATAATACTAGTTTCAGCATTGGTGATACATGAAACCGAGGCCTACCCTGAAGGGCCTCAATGACACCCAGATATCCATGAATTTTTCTACTGTTTTCAATTTCATCCCTTGCCTCACTTGGCTGGGACAAACTAGTAGTGATTGAGGTTATAAAATGAATGGCAACTGACCTATAAAAAAGTTTAACTGGACAAGTTACCATTTTATTTCTTTCCTACTGTCTTTCATTTTTCACAAATCTTGTCACTTGGCTCTTTTCTATCTTCAGGTGCTCATATCCTGTCTGGGAATGTTTTTGAACCTCGAGCATTGGATGAGCTTCTCCCTCAATGGAAAAATGAAGAGGTTTTGCAATCTTTTGTTGGCTATTTATTATTCATATGTGGCTTATATTGCCAAAGAAACATACATGGAAATGTTTACCACCTAAGATGTTGCTGCCATTTTTTTTTCATCCTTTTAAATGATTAAGAAAACTGAACTGCAGCATATACTAATTTATAGTAATAGTTACTATAAATGATTTGACATGCTAATTGGTCCTATCTGAGTGTAACCTCAGATAGAATCCTGTCCAGACAAGAGAAGGAAGAGAGTTTCTACTGTTGGAACTTATGTCTTCACAAAAAAGGAAGCAGACAGTCATTGTAATTTTTTTGTCTAATTTAATTGTAGGCTCCAATTCACGTTCCTGTATCTTCAGACAAGTTTTTGTTCCTGACAAAGAATCATGCAATTTCTCTTCCCTCCCCTTTCAATAACAAGGGAAATTATGTTATCAGGTAATGCATTACTGTGCTTATTCATAACACAGAACTTGTGGTAAGACTTTATGTCATTGTCTAGCAGGATAATATGAGCCATGAAACTTGTTGAAATTCATAGCCATTAAGTGGGACTTGATTTTTTTGGCCCCCTGAAAGGAACTTCCAACAATTCAGTTGTTGATTATATGTCAGTTATCATCCATTTGCTTTTGCTCTCCCATCTATACTATGTTTCACATTATCATTTTGTTTTGGTATTATAATCTGGAATATTTGTGATTCTGATGCAGTTTGAGTCAGTTAGTGCAGTGGATGGGAACGAAAGCTGAAGAACTGGGTGTGGAAATTTATCCTGGGTTTGCTGCCGGTGAGGTAAGGCTTCACTCTCTTGGCATTGATACTTGATAGGTGTTTTGGATGATTTATATCATTCTTTTTGTATTTCTAGGTTCTTTATGATAATGACACTGTCGTGGGCATCAAAACCAATGACATGGGCATCTCAAAAGATGGTTCAAAGAAGGAGACTTTTCAACCAGGTGTAGCATTGAAAGGTAGTCTGTCATTCTCTCTCTGAAACTCAGCCAGCATGGGGCGCCTTGATGTAAAATATTTTGCATACAATGGTATATTCATCTTATAGAAACTAGAACTACATTTCTTTCTGGAAATTTATATCCAGTATGAAGCTTTTTTAATATGTACGTTGATTGTACTTTGAGATACCTGTTATTTCTCAGACAGATTTAAATCCGGCGGAACAAATTGGAACTAAATATGATATTAGCTGCAATCAGAACATCTACTTTGAAAAGATCACCATACATCTGTTTAAAATGCTAAAGCTTTCAAGGAGATGCCAAACATCACTCTCCAAGTATTATAGAACATATCTCTTAATTTGTTTTATTAATAGATATAAAGTGCACCATTTAGAATATTAGGATATGAACAAGAACTTTCAAATAATAGGTTTGTATTGCTTACAAAATAGAATTCTGATTAGTCGAGATGAGTAGGTCTCTAATTTACTATTTCATAAATGGACTTCAGTAACCTTGACATGCAGCAGATAATCCACTTAAATGATTTCGTTGAACACTTGGCACTGTTTTTCTTTTAATCGGTTATCACAATTTCAATATAATCTTATAGGCACTCGTTTGTTTCTTCATGTGCATTATTACTTCCTTTTAGGAATTATCTTATCAATATATACTGAAACAAAAGTTTCATAGGTCGGATAACTTTGATTGCTGAGGGATGTCGAGGATCACTATCAGAGGTCAGCATAGGAATAAGAAATGATTTTCTTCCTGATAATTTTTTTTATATTAGTCCTGATCAGATTTTTTCACTTTTTTTGTTTCCTTTTTATCCTCTCAAGCAGACACTAATGAAAAAATTCAACTTGAGAGAGAGAGGGAATGGACAGCACCAAACATATGCACTGGGAATCAAAGAGGTTACCAGCTTCTAGACCTGACAGGGTATTCTGTGTGAGATTTCTCAACAATTCTAACTATTAAATCTCCAGGTATGGGAAATTGAGGAGAATAAGCATAAGCCTGGTTCTGTCATTCACACTTTAGGGTGGCCTTTGGATAACAAGACATATGGAGGATCCTTTTTGTACCACATGTATAACAGACAGGCAATGCTTCCACTCTGGTTCAATTCAATTTGAAGCTGCATCAGAATTTTCATTCCATTTTAGGCAGCAATCATTTTTTATTTTGCTATCCTTTTCAATTTTTGTCCATGACATGCACTTCATAACTTCAACTTTTATTGGGCAAAAAAAATCTTCATCTTTCAGCTTTATTCATTTCACCTTATAACACAGTGGAACATTCAAATAAAGTGAAAGAAATTGAAAACATGGATGTTGCCATGTTAGATCTAATTATAGGCTGCAATGTGCTTTCCTTTTATTATATTTCAATGTTTCTCTGTACTGTGAGCTAGCATCGTTTATGTTTTAGCTTGTTCATGCCTTCTCAACTTATCTTATGTTAGAACTTTCTAATGAA
Source organism: Trapa bicornis (assembly GCA_030064425.1). NCBI lineage: Eukaryota > Viridiplantae > Streptophyta > Magnoliopsida > Myrtales > Lythraceae > Trapa > Trapa bicornis. The sequence continues at coordinate 5,622,297 of CM057761.1, read as the reverse complement.
ATGAGAGAATCAGGAAAATAATGGAATAGATGGATGCTGTTGTTATTCAATTTGTGATGCAACAGATACCAAAATGTGTTTGTGAAGAAAACAAATATTGTTGTGGTATTACATTAATGCTACTGCCTCCTACTTCAACATTGTGTTATTCCTACAGATTTCTCTTGGTCTGGTGGTGGCCTTGGATTATCAGAACCCTTACTTGAATCCATATGAGGAGTTTCAGGTAAAAATACATCCTCAGTCAATATAGTCACTTCAGGCATTTATATTATATGTGGAAAGTGCAGCCAATGACCTACAAAAAAGAAAAAGAAAGTTCAGCTAATAATGTACAATTAATCAAAGATAAATAGTAAATTTTACAATAGCATACCAGCAGTGACAAAAATCTTCTTTTGTTCACAAACAATGTGATTGTTATTTTTCAAACAAAATGATATTTCCAAGTGGTTAGAGAGACATACTTGAAATATTTTGGTCTTTGATTTATCAAAAGAAAATTTGAAATTTTATTTGAAGTTATTAACAGTGATAATCTGAATCATTCATTTTGGTTTATCCCTCTAGAGATTTAAACATCACCCTGCTATCAAACCCTTATTAGAAGGTGGAAATGTTCTCCAATACGGTGCTCGTACTTTAAATGAAGGTGGCTTTCAGGTATGGGCATCTATTTTTTAAGCTACGTGTTAAAAAATTTTTGGGATTTTAATATGGCAACAGCTGATATCATATTGGATTTATATTTAAATCCATATTGAAGACTTGCAACTAACATAACTTTTATTCCTTTTAACTTTCCTATGCCTGGCTTGATCATAATGCTAGTTAAATTTCAGTCTATTCCATATCCAGTTTTTCCTGGTGGAGCAATTATAGGATGTTCTGCTGGTTTTTTGAATGTGCCTAAAATCAAGGGGACACACACAGCTATGAAGTCAGGTACAACTCATTGCATTACTTGTTATTATGTGATAATATGGGCACTCTCCTATGGAAATGGGAAACTGATAGAAAGGAAGCCATATGGATTGTAATGGCTTTAAAACTGTGATTTTTCCACCATTTTTCATCAGTTGATCCAAAAGAAAAACCATTTTCATCAGGAATGCTAGCAGCAGAAGCATCATTTTCTACACTTCATGAAGGATCAAGTATGGAAGTGTATTGGGATGCACTTAGGAGATCTTGGATATGGGAAGAACTTCGCCAAGCTCGGAACTATAGACCAGTGAGTTGAACTGAAAGCATTCAATTTAATATTTACTTTGAGGGGTGGATGTGTTAATGAGGGGTGGACAAACCCCTCCAAACCCCTCAATTTATACTATTACTCAAAATCACTCCACTTTTTGGAGGGATTGATTCATTTATTATTTAAATTACTTTAATACTATTATTTGTATTTGTTTATTTTCTTATTTATTTTAATTTATTTTTATTCTCGTGTACTTTAAATAAATTTATATATTAATAATATTTTATATAAAATTAGATTATATAAATATATAATAAAAAAATAACATGTACAATATATAATATAATTTATTATATATATTTATATTATTTTTTATTATAATTACAAAATATATATTAATTATTATATAATTAATATGATAATAAGTTAATTATTTATATAATATATTATTTTAGTATATAATATAATTTAATTATATATACTACCTAATAAATTATTTTATTTAATTAAAATAGTAAATTTATTTTTATAATTTTTCTTTAATAATCATTTAACTCACTCCACCTCAGTCCAAATATAGATTATTAAAATTTTTTAATACCTCCAAACTCATCACTTAACTTACCCTCCAAATCACTCGATCCAAAAATCAAAGTTTCTTGTATGACTTGCTTTATAAGATCCTTCAACCCTTGAAAGAGCTTTAGATGAATTACCGATTTTGAATTATTCCAATATTGACCAGAAAAAAACTGGGTAGTTAATAGAGCTTGCTACTGAAGCTCTTCCAATTGCATAATTTTCATAACTAGAAACATCATGATGAAAATATATTGCTTTTTTCCTTCCATCTGATGGATTTCTTGTTCTACTGCAGGCATTTGAATATGGACTAATTCCTGGTTTGGGTATGAGTGCACTTGAAAAGTATGATCTCTTGTTTTGGAAATTAGTATGATTGACTATTTTCAAGATTCTCCGGCCCCTTTATGACAAAGTTAGTAATGGACAATTAATTTCACAGCTATATATTTAAAGGAAGGCTTCCCTTCACATTGAAGCATGGGAAACCTGACCATGAAGCAACAGATGTGAGTACATGTATTCCTCATTGTCAAGCCCAGCTTGATCTGGTCTTCTGTCGCAGATGAGTTCATAAGGCGATAGATTCTAAGATAGTGTTCAAAGAGAACCGATCTTAGGCCATGTGGATTTATCAGATTAATTCTGGTCTTCAACATCTGCAGGTGGCAAAGCAACATACTCCCATTGAATATCCTAGACCTGATGGTAATATATCGTTTGATGTCCCCACATCATTACACAGGTCAGAAAAAAAACTGAAATTTGTTGGGTGCATTAACTTCATATAGTTGCAAGCATTTATCAACTTAAGTTTGCATTAATTTGATGTTTTCTAGAAATTTTGCAGAATCAGAACTTAGGCATGAGCTCTTAAATATTTCTTTTCTTGGCCATTTTCTGTATGAAGAGGTTTAATCATACTCCCAACTCCTACTTAACTGGGATTTTTAAGTATTAGAATATGAATTTTTTTGGAGTTGACTTTGACATTTTATCCTTTCAAGTCCTCTTTACTGAGTGGTTAAAATTAATGTATAAACTACCAATCTAAGCATTCTCGAAATAGGTGGGCGGGCTGTGCATTTTCTGGGTCTCCACTTGGAAGGATGAAGAAACCAATCATTCTGACTTTTCTATCTATCCTAATGATTCATTTGCTGCTTTCTCTGTAGGAGCAATACAAATCACGGCCACGACCAACCACCTCATTTGCACCTGAAGGACCCTGCAGTTCCTGAACAAGTGAATCTGCCAGAGTATGCTGGGCCAGAATCTCGATATTGCCCTGCTCGTGTATATGAGTAAATACCCATTTTGACTTGCTATGAATTAGTGTATGCTTGAGCTTCTCAATGTGCTACTTATTTTTACCCAAATTTCAGGTATGTTCCAGATGAAGAGGGTAAGCTGAAATTGCACATAAATGCCCAGAATTGCCTACATTGCAAGGTAAAAGAAAAGAAAAGAAAAAGCACTTACTGGATACATATAGGCGTGTTACATTTAAAAATTGATGTTCACTACCGAATGAATTTGTGTATTTCAGGCTTGTGATATCAAGGATCCTAAACAGAACATCCAGTGGACTGTACCAGAAGGAGGAGGAGGACCGGGCTACTCTGTAATGTAGGATTCATATCTGCATATCTGGAATGATTTTGATCGAACCCAAATACCCTATCAGTTTTGATTGGGTCGGGTCCAGTAAAATCCGATTAATCCAGTGATCGGGTACAATAATAGCAAAATTAATAAAGGGAACGAGGGTCTAACAATTGGATCCATACCCCATATTCAGCCGGGTCCGAGTCTGAGTCATGACAAGGGATCTGAGGTTCCTTGTCAGGTACGTGTCTGTATGAACTCGACCCGGTACAATTACCACCCTACTACTACTCCCATGCAATGGGGAAGAGCTAGGGGTGCAGAGGTTTTAGTGAACCCAAGATTTAAAATATATATTTATTGTTTTAACGAAAAATTTAAAATTTTATGTGCTTTTTAAATTTACTCTATACTCTAGTGATTTATATAATATAATATTTTTATTTTTATTGTACAAAAAATTTGAAATTAACTTGCAAGATGGTATCATTAATCTTTTTACTTCACTTTTTCAAACTCTGCTAATTTAAAAATATATTTTGTATTAATACAAAGTTAAATAAAGAAAAAGGTAAGATCCTATTGCAACACCTTCACGCAAATCAGGCTGTTTAATAGGTATTTGGTCAATGAGAAATTCTTAATTTGGTAAAAAATGTAGTTTAGAGGGAGATTGTATGGTGGGAATAGGTATTTGGTCAACGAGAAATTCTTAATTTGGTAAAAAAATAGAGTTGTTTAGAGGGAGTTTTTATGGTGGGAAGAGATTTGTAGGTATTTGAAATGATGGTTTTATTTAAATTATTTTAATATACTTATTTATTATTTATTTTTATATATTTTAAATAATTTATATATTAATAATATTTTATATAACATAATATAAATATTATAAATAAAAAATTATTATATAAAATATTTTTAATATAATTTAATTATGTATAATAGTTAATAAATTATTTAATTTAATTTAAAAGATAAATTTATATTTTTAATTTTTTTTATTAATAATCCTTTTATTTACTTCACCTCCATCCAAATAATTTATTGTTAAAATTTTTAACAATTATAAATCAATCGATTCAATTACCCTCTACTCCAAATCACTCTGTAATCTCACTAAGATATGGGACTGGGTATTTAATTTAATAGGTATTTTTTCTTTATAATATTAAAAAAGTGGTATGCGAATGTGATTTCATTTTAATAAATTTTCTTTTTAATAAAACAATATGTTAAAAATATAAGTAATTATTCCAACTGTAATAATATAATTAATAAAAGTACTTTTCAAATATACCATAATACAAATCCTATTGCAAAACCTTCATGCAAATCAGGTTGTTATTTTCTTGAAGCCTCGTCCGTTAAACAAGAAAGGGGGAGAAGGGGAAAGCATTCCTATATTTTGAAAACCTAATGGACTATGGAGACTTCAAAATTTCATGCTGAAACTAAAGCCAGAAGTGCAGTTCCACAAATGCAATACTTCCACAAACAGAGGTGGCACTAATCCTTCATGACAGATGGGGAAACTGACCCACTCCCATCCTTCTGGCCAGAAGAAGACATGGATTGCTGCCGTACTTGTTGAAGCTGATGGATGTATTGTTGCTGCTGCTCCTGAAACTGCTGTTGTTTTTGCTGCAGCTGAAACTACTGTTGTTGTTGTTGTTGCTGCTGCTGCTTCTGGGAATGGATCTGCAGCTGCTGGAATTGCTGAGCAGTCAGGAGAGTGTGCATTGCTTGGTTATTGGGATAGAACTGCTGCCCTGGTTTATGAGGGGAGTTCATCACCGGTCCACCATTGGGCATGGCTTGGCTTGTCATTACTTTCAGATGCTGTATCTCCTCTTTCAGTGCATCATTCAGGGCTGACAAATAAAAAAATGGTATCATTTCATCTTCTTCTGATGTATTAGGAACATGAATCTGAAGCAAATACAAATAGATGGGGAAGTCTGTTTTTTTTATTCCTGTGTAAAATACCCTATGTGAATCCTAGCAAAACTACCAGTGTCCTTACCCTAATAAAATCATATATGTATCTTCACAGGACATTTCCTTTTTTATGGCTACGTCAAAGTTCAGTAATGAACAGATTAATAAAAAAAAAAGTTGGATCAAATGGTACAAAATAAAGTTCCATCCTGTCTTATTTAATGTGCTATAACACAGAAGAAGATTTCCATATTTTGAACAGAATTTTCTTTTGCCCAAATCTCTAGCTTGTCAATCATATGAAAATCACCCACTGAATTCAAACTTACAGAGAAGCATGCTCACCATCCTGTAAATTGACCTGTTGCTCCATAGTCTGCAACTGCAATTTTAGCTCACTATTATCTGCAGTCAGGCCATTTGTGTCTTTCTGTAAAATACATAGGTGGAAGATGTGCATTAAAGAAGCAAATCATAAAATTGAGAGACAAACCTTAAATATCAAGATAAATCCTATGTGGAGTCTGATATGGAGGTCATAATGTGACACCTACCTGCAGCAGGGTTAGCTGAGCAGACATTGATATGGCTTCTGTTTGAAGAATCTGCACTTTCCGCTCAGCTCAAGATCTGCTATGTATCGCATCTTCCTCTCCTTGGACCTTGAAGCTGACTGCCTGTTCGCCCAAATCCTAAACAAGGTAAGCACAGAATCATCCAGGTGAAAACAATGCCAGAATAGCACAGAAGAATTGCCTTGAAATCCATTCAATCTTGTGGATCAAACCACTTGTGGATCAAATCACATAAATATTTCCATAAAAGGCAGTAGGATAATAACTCTCAGAATTTGGCAAGTGCCAAATTAGGTGTCTGAGCAAGAGTATAGATCACCTCTTTACTCTCTTTGGATCAATCAATGCGAGCTCAGCAAGTTTCGCGGCAGCAGCAGCCTTCTTTGTCTCCTCAGGAGAGGGCTCCTCAGAGCCAGATATTAGCATCTCACTCTTGATGCTGGTTGATCCATCCATAGATTGGCTGTGTGGTGCCCTATCCGGGGCCTCTCGCTAGGCCCTGCTTCCAAAGCCTCCGAAGAAGCATTCCCTGCACCCGTACTAGACCCATGCTCCATTGCTAGAGGGACGACAGAAACAGGAGGAGACAAGCTGTCCCCTGCTTGAAATGAGGACACTGCCGAAGAGTTCAACCTATCCATATCCAGATACATGGACAACATGTCCTCTTCAGTCTCATCCGAAAGAGAAGGCCCATCGGCCGCACCACCAACCACCCCCAGATCGCTATCAAAGCTAAGATCATCTGGAAGGGTGAGAATCTCCAAGTGGGCGTGGCGGTGACCCATATTCCTCGGTGGGTTGTCAGTCATCCTACCTAGATCAGGGCTGAAGTGGCTCGTGTCAGGACCTGAAGAAGAACTCGAACCTGCCTGGCCGACCATGATGGGATGGCATGGGCGGCAGATGTGACGATGAAGAAGATGGTGGTAATGGCTCTGACTTCAAATTGAATGCATCCCATGAATGCGAGAAGCTACCAAGGAAGCCACGGCCACCCAGAACTTGAGATTTATCCTCATCCATAGCCCCCCGCTACCCTCAAAAACTCTAATAAACTAAATCAAGGACAGGCGCCAAAAATGCTCACCACTGAACACTAAATCATTTTTTTTACAAAATGGTGAACAACCAAGAACCCTAGAGTTAACAATATCCAATTTATTCGTCAAAAAAAAAAACGATACAGCTAGAAAGATTCAGGGAACTAGGTTAGATGGATAAGGAGAAATGGGGAGATTGGGTGGTCTGTGGAGGCTAAACTGAACCTGGATTTGCAAGGAAGACGAGTAATTTGGCAGGAAACTTTGTGAGGGGGTGGACAGTATTCCTCAGCAGAGGAGCCGAGCAGAATGTCTATATGAAACTGGTGGGGGTAAATAAATTCGGAAAGGGAAACGAAGGGAATGGACAGCTTTTTACATGGAACGAATCAATGATGAATTGAATAAAAAATCACATGGAGAAGCGAGCTAAAGAAGAAGCTTCCTGCTTTTTTGTTTGTGTTTTTGTTGCAGAGAAATGTGATGGAGATCTAACATCCATCCAGAAGAGAAGACGACTGCATATAATCAGATATGGCCGGCTCCACACTATTTGAAATATGTCCCCAATTGGAGGTTGTGTCAAATAAAAACTTAGTATCAAGGATCATTTTTATAAGTTTTTTAATCAAGAGGGAAAAATAATGTCACATGGGTATATTGTAAAGGCCTATCATTGTCTTCAAGTGGAAAGGAAAAAGAAAATATAGAGCATTTTCTGATTAAATATATATATATATATATATATTGTGGAGGCTGAATTTATTTATAGGTTCAAGTATCATTTGGCTAAAATAAAAGGCAATGCTAAATCATCTAAAAAAAAGTTAATGAAGAGGTTCTATACTATATGCAACCCACCCCTAATTGAGGTTGGGCTGGACTGGACAAAAAGAGAAATGCGTGAAATTCACATGCATCAGTAAAAAAACAAAAGGTTGAGCATAACAATATGGAAAAAGTTAGTCATGTGATGTGCCACCCTCCTCCTAAAAGCAATGCATTAGAACAAAAGATGCCAAGAATAACTACTCTTTGGGCAATAATCAAGTTTCTCTTTGGGCAATAATGATATTGATGTTTCTATTGCATTTAATGAATATAATTAAATGTTACTGCTAGTATGGGAATTAGTCATGGAAATCTACTATAAAAATGTAGAGATGGTAAAATAGTATATAAATTTCTCTTGTGACAAATATATAGATAAATGGGAAATAAGTGAATTCTCAAAAAGGGAAAACGTGTAGAGTTTTGATAAGTGACATCGAGAGAAAAGTAGAAATTGATTGAATTGATATCAATTGGTAAAGATGAAGTGAATTTTGTTTATTAAAATGGTTTATTGATGGAAACTGTGAAAGTGTGATTGATTTAAGTGAATACAGTTAGTTATTAATGGCATTACATTACATTACATTCACACTTGGCTAAATATTGGTGGGAGCACCTAAATTGCGTCATTGGAGCATATCAAAGAGTAGATGACCATATTTGAGATTTGAAACTTCAATGCACTTCACCCAGGAGAGCTTCCAAAGCTTGTTTAGCTACTAGGTTTCCAGGCAACATACATATAGAGAGCCGCAAAGTCTACTGTAAGGAGAACAAATCAGTTTTTCTTTTGCATTCTAATGCTACCCATAAAAGCTACCGCCAGTTATACCCACTGCAAGCAAGCAAGCGGTAACATTGGGCGGCCTTTTCAGATTCATGTCTCAACCACTAATCATATTGAATATAAAGGTCGTCTCTTCATCAGCAAATCCACTGCTGGCTGGGACCATCATTCAGCAGCTTCCTTACTTCCAACTTTCATGAAATCACAATAGCCTACTGAGGGATTTGATTAGTAACTTGAGATTCTTCCTCGTGGCCTCATCCCCCGTGAAACCCAGGATGTCAGAGCTAATGTTCTGCAATGATGTAAGGAAATGAAACACACAAAAACCTGATTAGACTGGCAAGAAAAATTGAAAACCGGTGCAATGAGCAATTAGACAACTCACCTCGATGTTCTTGAGAGTGAAAATGAGCGTGTAGATAGACTTCCTGACAAGCTCGGTGTTCTCGGGAGTCATGATGGAAGAATTCACCCTCCTGTTGCAAGAAAAAAAGGTACAATATCAGTTGAATGTGCGGTTGGAGAAACAAAATGAAATGTCATTAAATGTAACAATTTTATCATGTATATAATAATAGTTTTTCATGCAAAAATTTTAGTTGTATAATTTATCATATGTAGCATATTTATATGACAATACATGGTATTCTACCTTTCTTACTTTTATTGTCATTCGTACAAAATTATTAATCATATAGTATTTATCATATATGTATAATGTAAACTTTCATGTACAATATAAGTATATTATAATCATATATATTTTATTTCATATTTTTACTTTATTTTATCATTTAGTCATATAGTTTTTTCCATATATATTTATATTAATATATATAATTATGTCATAATTATATATATATTTTTTATATGTCAATAAATTATATTTCATATTGATAAAATTTTATTTTTCAACAAAATTTTTATTTGTACAGTTCTATGGTGTATATATATATATTTATATAATAATTTATTATATACCACAAAAATCTTAATTATATAGTTTTTATCCTATATTATATAATTTAGCATATACAACATATGTATAATAATAGTTCTATGCATTTTATATATTATATTCAACTATTGTCATATAGAATAAAATTCTTAATCATAGTATTTTTCATATAATAATGTAATTTGCCTTATAAAACATAAAGATATTATATTCATATATATTTTATTGATGTGTGTTTTATTTAGCATATTTATTTTATAAAAATGTTCTAATTATGTAGTTTTGTTATATACATATTTATATCAATATTTTTATATAAAATACATAGTTATATATATTTCACATGATAATAAATTATATTCTATATTAGCAAAATTTTATTTTTGTGAAATTCTTTAATCATACAGTTTATTCTAGATATATTTATATAATAATTTGTTATATGCGATAACATTTTTAGGTATATGAATTTTATCATACATATATTTATATATAATTTATTATATACAATATAATTATACTATAATCTTCTACATTTTATAGCACAATACATTATATTCCACATCATAAAATTTGACAACCAAAATAAAAAATGTGAAATATAATGTGTTTGTCATATAATGTGCTTTTAAGTGAAATAGTTTCCAAGTCTAGATCCATTCTGCATGAGGTAACAAAATTATATTTTTCATTCAATTTAGTGGTTATTTATTTGTCTCTATTCTATTTCCTATAACAGTCCTTTCCTGATATAAGATATGCCACTGGTGTCGAGAGCAAGCACCACAACCAAGTAATTTGAGCAGAAACAAACGAAATAACCTGAGGTCATCAGATGCTTGTGTGAGGCTTCTTGTTAAACTCTCCATTTCCTTTAGCAGACCACTCTCCCGAACCTCGGCCAGCAAAGGTTGCACATCCGCAGCCATGGTTTCCATCTGTGACATCGCTAAACAGAGGCCATTTGCATGTAAGCATATATTATAATCTGAAAAAATTGATCAGTTGGAACAGTGTAATATTTTGCTTAACAGATCAGTTTAATGGCCAAAACAATTACACAGCAAGAGCTTCTATATAGCTGATTTTACTTGGATGTACACTTAATTGTAGCTGTAGTCCTTTTATGATTCATAGACTCTAGTCATTAATGAAGTGGTAAAAAACAAATTAGGGCCTTTATACTCAAAAGGAGAAATTGATATGGCTTTCTCTTCATAATTAAGACTCAAGTCTAAATTTTAGAGTCTAAAGACAACAAAAAATGGCTATAAAATCAGGTATGTAATTGAATGAATTCAACTCCACAACAAAATGCATGGCCTGTATATGCATTACATGAGAAAGTTAATGGGCACCAATGAAGGTTAGTTAAGGATAATCATGTCGCTCAAAAATCACGTGATAACTGAATAATAGAGCCAGTTGCAATAGACTATAACTTGAAAAAGGGTTCTTCTACCTTTGCCCTGGGGTGTGTGGTGACATTTATGGTTAGTTAATCCTAACCCAAAACAGTTTCACAGCAGTTGCTGCATTTGTTTAAGTTCATGTCAAATCAGAGAAGATGGTTGTTAGTAGGTCACTCCAAAATTTTACCATCAAGTCTGTCAAATCTGAGTCTTCCACAAGGTTAACTTTCACAAACTAATTTATCCACATAAACTGCCCTCCCAGACTTAACAGTATATAGTCATTCATCCTCATTTCTATTAAAAAAACAGCCAAATCAGGTGAGATGGTTGTTGGTAGGTCACTCCAAAATATTATCTACCAAGCCTGTCAAATCCGAGTTTTCCACAAGATTTACTCCCATACACTAATTTATCCACATAAACTGCCCTTCCAGAATTAGCAGCATATAGCCATTCAACCTCTATTTTATAAAAGCAGAAAATCTTCATATACTTCAGAATTCACAATATTTGGATGCTACAAATAGAACATGGGCTCAAAGTACTTCTCCAAGCTGCATATATTAGAACTTTCAGTAAACTACTTGTCATCAGGACCAATGTTACTAGTGAATACCTACTTGTGTCAGAATTTCCCATGATAGTGATCCAACTTAATACATACAGAAATATAAATTTACGAATTGAAAATGGAGAAGAAATTTTCCTTCAATTATATCAGCATAAAAAATACAAGAAATAACATATACCACCTTTGCTAGCAGAGGCTTTGCATCCTGAATAACTGCAGCAACTTGTTCAGCCAGTCTATAAGTTTTCTCAATTCCAAGTTCCTCCATTTCACGTCCAAGTCGGGTGAATATTCCCACCAAGGCATCTAAACTTACTCCCTGGTATCCCTTAATTTTTTGCCTATCACACATAATAAGGCCTTCTTTATCACATTCTGCATCAAGAGGACCTACGGATGGCGTGGGAATTGGATCTCTAGGAGTAATGTCAATCAATGTCTCCATGAGCAGACCAGACTGGTTAACCTCCACCAGAGAATTCCGAGGTATGATAATTTTATCATCGTCTACCTAAAAATTGGAAAGACAGCTCAGGATATTCTCAACATAATCAAAACACATCTAATTTGCATATAAAATAATTCGTGCAAGGAAAAGTTGACAAACCTCAACCACTGCTTCAATATTTCTTAAGGAAGGATTAACACGTATTACATTTCCAACCGTCACGCCTCTGATCCTCACAGGTGTCCCAGTGGAGATACCAGAAGCTTGAGAAAACTCAAAAACAGCTAGATATTTTCGAAACTTAGAGCGCATCTGAAACCCTCTCAACCAAGCCAAGCTAAGAGCTAGAAGAATGGTTCCAGAAACAAGAAACAACCCAACTCCTCCTTCCCATATACTTCTTCGACCAAATCCAAAGTCACTAAGGGGACGCAATGTCCGCTTCCAGAGATTCCCTGGAACACCCAGAACAACTGCGATTGGGCTCTTGTTTTCTGAAGGATTAGGGGATTGGTTATGTCCTGCCTCAGAAGTAGCTTTTACTAAAGCAGTCTTTCTTTGGGGTTTGAGGGGAAGATAAGGCAGATGACTTGGAGAATTGCACAGAAGAGTGGTCAATGGAGAAGAAAATACGGCAGGACTGGTAGAGACTTGTAAAATTGACCTTCCAACCATCTTATACTAGAACCATGAGATCAAGGAGATCTGCAAGCAGTTCAATATGCTGAAAAAAATGTCAATCACCTACAGCACAAGTACCGGAGAACCAGAGAGGCACAAATCCTTAACAATTTGCATTTGGGATCACACGCAATAAGCATATTTTACATGAGAGCCTTCAGTTAGTGAAACTAGCATCACCTGTACTCACATGGACAGCATGAAATTAACCATAAAATCAAACAACAGGAGAGAATGATATTGATTTCCCAAAGAAGCATGACCCGCAATCAGCTCATATGAGAAGCTCAAACAAACAAGACCGTCACATTGCAGTTTCATGATTGCTACTGGATTTTGAAAAACAAGACCATCACAGTGCATTTCCATGATTGCTAGTGGATTTTGTCCAAAGAAATATAAGGATCAATTGATAACATGAAGAAAGAATTCCTAAAAAGCATAAGATAAAATGAACAAGACAAGTCAATAATGTTTTTAATATAATTACACCATTCATCCCAGAAAAAATGGACCAATTTAATATTGAAATGGCTTCTTGTTGCATATAAACTCCATCTGAGACAGCCCTACGGTAAGGTTAAAACAAGAAGTAAAAGGACAAATCCATCATTGTAATATACTAAGATTGAAGCTGAAAATCCCTATTGCATATCCTCCAATTAACTGAATGTTCATTTCAGCGGGGGGCTACACAACTAGGTAGAGAGCATCGACAGATGGCTCATGAGTAAGAAATAGTGAAAAAGAACGATTTAGACACTAACATTGGCAGCTCGACTCGGATATCATAAAAACCCTCATTGGACAGGGAGCTGAAGATTCCGATTGAATTCAGATGGTTCGCCAAGGAGATTACGTGAATGGGATCCTCTATCTCTCTCTCTACTCACTTTCCCTATGTTTTCTTAGGGAAATTTATCCCATTAAGTCCCATACTTTTGCCTTTCAATAGATTGTTCCGTGAACTCTTAAACATTGAAAATTTTAACCCAAAATCTCTTAGCTTGCTCATTGAGATGGCGGCCAAATAAAGATCACCAGGCTAAATAGGATCACGTATTAATTCTTAATTTGCAAGATATTAATAATTTGATCAGAAAAATAATTATTGAAATATGTATACATTAAATATATTTTTTTGCACAATTATACATTAAATATGTTCAAATTGTTCGTTAAATAAATTTATCATCATTTAATATTAATAATTAATACTAATTAAATATATATTAATTAAGTTATTTTCTATGTCTATAATTTACTACTCTAATTTTATTTTTATTTTATTATCAATTTATTTTTAAATCAACTAATATTTTTTAGTATTTTATATTCACTCTAATCTCTACTTATCTCTCTTTCCCCTACCATCTTTTTTTTCTGCACAAACCCATACCATCTCAACCTCTCACCCATATCCCTTCTATGTATTTTGCCATCATTCTCTCCCCTCGTTTCTATGTATTTATATCTTTCTCTCTCCTATTATCACTCATTTTTGCCCACTCTCCCCATCATGACAATTAATATTTAATATGATCTATCTTTTTCTAGAGATTTAAATAGAATGGAAATGATGAAGAAGGTAGTGCTCATTTCCCCTCTCTCACTTACAATTATTAGTCTTAACATTTTTTCTCTAGAGTTGTAAAATAAAGGAAGCATAGTATGTGCTCCATCAATCAAATAACATAGGAAAATTAGAGAAAGATGATAATAAAAATTAATATACAATAAATTATATTTAAACTAAAATGTATTATAAGTAAAGAGATACAAGTTTTAATAAATGTTATAGATAATAAGATATTAGCAGGCACAAATTTTGAAAAATAAATATGGTACCAGCATTTATTATCCATATATTATAAAATATTAATTTATACAAGTTAAAGGAAATAAGTTTGAAATAGCGTATTTTTATAAAATTTTATTTATATATTATTAGATTTTGTTACTCAGTTAAATATTTTATTAAGTATATATAAACTATTATACAAATAGAAAATAAAATATTATAATAATATTTACCCACATTTTCTATATACTCTTATTATACTTTTCATGTTATCAGAGCATTATTGAAAAAAAAATTCTTAAAATTTAACTTAAAATTTGATTATATTAATTTTTATTTGGCAGTTAACTCGAATTTATTACTTTCTATTATATATAATACTTTTCAACCTAAAATTTATCTCATTTTATCGTTTTCGTTTTAATTTTCATTTTTTTCCTTTATCCTTTATAATATTTTAAAAAAAGTTATTATTTTTAAGAAAATTTTAATTTAACTTAAATTTAATCAATATAAATTTTTTTATATTAATAGTAAACTCCTTATTATAATAAATATATTTCTCATTTAAAATATTTTAGATATTTAATATATATATTAAAATTATGATCAACTCAATTATTTTTTTAAAAATTCAATAAAAATAATCTATTCTTATATGTATTTTTTATCCAACTCTTTTAAAATATTTTTCTTATTTGTATCATTCTACCTTTAATATAAATTATATTAAATCTAAAAAGTAACCACGTAAAGGTAGAAAAGTCCATATTACCAAAAATATAAAAATAAATTCGTATAAGTTAAAATAAATATGTATAAGTAAATATACACAAGTTCTAACTACTAAAATAATTCAAATAAATAAATTTTAACTGAGTGTGACTAATATATATATAATATTATTAAAATAATAATAAATTTTTATTAAATTATATTTATATATTATTAAATTTTATTCATCATTTAAAAGTTTTATTAATAAGGTATAAACTTATAAAATTATACAAATACAAAATAAACTACTACAACCATATTTACCCCATTCTCTACGACTTTTCATTTGAAAGTGAGGTTAGAGAGAGACGGAGAGGGAGGGTGAAAGAATAAAGAAAATTAGAGATATAATATTAAGTTAATTAGTTAAAAAAATAAAGTGATAATAAAAAAGTAAAATAGAGTTTAAAGAGATGTGATAATTATAAAAAAATATTTTTATTAATAATATATTTAATTATTATGAATTATTAATATTAAATAATATATTAGTACAGTTAAAAATTAAAGAGTATATTTAATAAAATAAAGTAAACACCACTTACTAATAATAAGTTTAATTAATATAATTAAAATATCTTATAATTATACAATAGTTTCTAATGGATACATTTAATATAAAACAATATTTGTTTAATCTATATAATGAACTAAATAATATATAAACAGTCATATACTGATGGAATTTATTTATATATTCACTCTTATTTTATTCAAATTTCAATATTCAATGATTTAATTAACATGCTAAAATGCAAGCATATAAGAATTATTAGAACTTAATACACTATAATGTGTAATTAATACTTTATATTTTTATAAGATAACATTATTTTTTTATATTTTATTCCATCTATAATAAGCAATTTAGTCACATTATTATGCATCCAAATGAAAGCTTAACATGGCTAATCTGACCAAGCTAAGAGATTTTGATAGGAAGTCCAATGGAATAATTAATAAATGACCAATGAGGTTGGTATTTATTAAAAAAATAAAAAATATTTGATACCACTACACTCCAGTAAGTTGGATATAATATATAACCAAATCTAATTCAATGAAGATCTATTCCGGCCAAGATAAGACCTTGGGCATTCATCCCGACTAGTATTAACATCATAGAGAAAATTGAGGTTTTAAGAAGCTGCAACAGATATTCGGCCAAAAAAAAGTTGAAAAAGATACCAGTCTTTCAAAATATATCAAGTGCCCCTGTTCAAACTCAACAAGCTAAACTTCAGCGTGCAAAGAAACAAAAAGGGGGCAGAAATTCCACAGATTCTGACGAATACATTAAGTTGAAATCACTTGCCAAGAAATTAAATCTGCCAATTCAGTAACTGATGTTGATTGCATCTCATCTTCACAGGTCTTGGACACTCAAACCTGCAAGAGGATAAGTTACAAGGGGATAGATAAGGCACTATAGAACAAAAGGTACTTCAAACCCACTATTCAAGTCACATGACTATTCAAATTTCTGTCTTAAGTGCAGTTGTAATCTTCCAAAAGTTGCTACAAACAGAATGCAGAATTTGCTCATTTGATTTCCATCAGGGTATTTGCAAAAGTTGATACATAAACAGAATGCATAATTTGTTCCATTTCCATCAGAGGTAAGGAAAAAAAATCCCTGTGTTATTCCAATTGTATCTAACCTGGAGGAAGAGACTGCTTCAACTTGTTGGCCTTCTCCAAGTCGAAGACACAGAGAGTGTAAAGGTACTTGGAGCATCTAACCTTAAACTTCACGACATCTTTGCTCTTCTTGATCTTCACAGAGCGCGCATCTTTCCTCCTGGCAGTGAGGAGGAAATCCTTGATCTCGTGAATTTGCTTTGGCTGCAAAGAAAATAGATGGGTCACTTCATTATTTTATTCTGTGGAGAGATTATCAACATATAGGTCAAGCTGCTAAGAATAATATTTCCCTCAGAGGATAGCAATGCAATCCCAATAAATATTTTTCCCTAAAGCTGATGCAAAAGAGAGATGACAAATTTCAACAATCTGCAACCACCAAAAATACAGCAGAATTTGGTTCAACGTGATTCTCAAAATTTGGTGTTCAGGGCTGACACTTTCCCAATGCTCAGTTTACATAAAAATAGAATCTACGTACTTACCCTTCTTTCCTGATAATCTACCATTTTACATTGCATACTTTCAGCAGAGTTGGATGGAGTTTAAAATTTACAAGTGTATTCAATTGAACTATACTGGCTCAAGCAAGACTCTAATCAGCTACGGGTTCAGATTTTCCAGAAATAATAAAAATTTCTGCTATCCCCGGTGGTTCCTCGTTCCCCTTAAACCATGCCATGCCCTTCTTCAATTGTCAGTTTTTACTTAAATAACTCGTTTGATAATCCTCTTAGGAAGGATTGTCAGCTTCCTAAACGGAATCAAATGCCGCACAATCTCACTCGTAAAAGAACCCACAGAACAAACAAGGTCACACAACTATCTCTTTTATAAGAATCCGTACCCACGCAACGCACTTAAACCACATATCAGTTTTCAAACAATCATCGCCTATAATTTCAAGCTCGACAACAATCTCCAGTAATGTTTTAGCAGTAACCGATAGAATCAACATCAGGCAGACGCCAAAATCGAAAACATATTTTTAAAAAAAAGGCTGAAAACTAGATATACAAGTAGAGAAAAAACAACAAACCATCTTCAATGCGAGATAATGAACGGAGAATGTCAAAGGAGTTGCTGGAGCACTTTGGACAAGAGAAGCACCAGATGCACTTCAACCTCAGCCGCACCGCACTGCCTCCGATAAATGAAAGAAGAAACCCTACAAAATGTTTCGTCTATTTATGCCCTCAGGGGAAAACAATATTTACGTAAGATGCCACTAGACAACCTGTAGGCCGTAGGGCCTTTCCGTTATTGAGCCAAGGCCTCTAAATCCAATGTTACTCAACGTATAATAAATAGCCTTTCAAACATAAATGTTTTTTTTAGTATTGTGCAAAAAAAAACATAAATGTTTATTTTTGAGAAAAAAATATTAATTTTTTCGTCTGCAAAATATAAACCCTTTAGTGCAAGTTTCCAGTAACTTATAAAATCTAAAATCAACGTTATTTCTCCATTAAACTGAATTTATCCTCGGTTAAATTACCATTTAATCAATAGTTACCTAAGTTATTTCATAAAAATGTAATATCATATTATATTTTATCAAATATTAAATTGTATTATATTATTTTGATAAAATTTTGAATAAAATTATAATTTTTTTCTCAAATAAAAGTAAGCATTTAGATGATTCATTTCCACTAGATAAAATTATAATATTTTTAAATTAGTTGGATTCTAACTTTTGAGAGATATAGAGATAAACTTGTTAAAATCATACAATGTGATGGACATTATAAGTCACGTAGAAGTAGGCGATACCACTATGAGTATGAGCAGCTTGCATGCAGTGTGACCGTTAAAAGTGCTGAAGTAACACCACCATTGTGATAGCATTATTCAAGTGTTCGATCGTTCCATGAAAAAAGGTACTACAATTCTTTAAGTATCCCCGGTCAAGTATTGTGTATATTCTCTCCATTTGGTTTGGATAGATGAGTTTGTACTTGTGTGGAGGTAAGTGCTCTTGAGTAATTAATAATTTTTTTATTTGAGAAAATATTATTAATTTGTTTAGAGTAGTTTATACCATTATAATTTTTTGTAATATTAAGGAAAATTTTTTTTCATGAGTGCATAAGAATATTTATTGAATTCCATTAGATTCAAGCCTATTTTGAGAATACGTATATAATATCAGAATTTTCAAATAAGGAGTTTAGATTTATTAGATAAGGTAATTTATAATAATGTATTTTAGGAAATAATTTTTTTTGATAAAAATTTAGATTAAAAATAAAAATTAATAAAAAATGGAACCAATTATAATAAATAAATATACATATGAATATATAAGTATATATTAAGAATATGTTATTACATAGAAATATAAGATGATGATATATCACCCCCATAAATAATAAGGCCTTACAACTAATATCCGCCCATAAATAATAAGGCCTTCCGAACAATATCCGTCCACTATCAAATAACTTAATAACAAAAAGCTAACTAAAACAAACCAAAGCTCATGGTGATGACAAGCTTATTTTCCTCGGGCTACGTGTTGAAGTTAGGAGCCGACTGAGTTTAGATCTTGAATGACACCTACTTTAGGAGAAGTGAGAGATGGGGTGAGTCTCTTATGATCTCATGTGCTAATACAATCAGCTGTGAAATAACACTAGTTGTGGTAAAATTGTCTTTACAACTTTTACACTCTACTTTTTCGGTATAGTATGGCCTAAACAACGATATATTATAGACGTGTTATTGTATGTATAGGGTCATGTATAGTCGTATTTTGTTAGGGTATGAGCTAGCTCATTATTGTGCAAGTGAGTGGCAACAAGACTGCCATGACCTTAGGTGCTGAGATACCTAATTTTGATATGACACATGCGAGGTACCAGATGTGATATGTTATGCCTCGACCTATATTAATCGGAACCCTATTAGTAACCCGTCACTCCATCCAACTTAGAGAGGTCGCCCTCTCGGAAATTGGGGGAGTCAAATGTACTTCTTACCATGGTCCCTTGAAATGACATTATCAAAGTTGTTAGATAAAAATTATACTTAATAAAATACCTCGTTTGGGGGATTCAACTATCGGGTTCTAGCTAGGCCTCCCTTCCTGAAAAATGGAAAAAGGGAGTGGGTGAGTCTTTCAACTCATTGAGTGGGTATCTGTTGTGTCACGCCCGACCCGGTTTGATCGGATCCCCGTAATCAACCTTCCACTCCCTTGGTTTAAGAGTAGTTCCCCCTTCTTTATTCAAGAGGAGCCATACATAAATTTAACCTTGTTCCATGTAATCACATAAATCAATCTAATGCAAGCTTAAAAGGAACTTTAAACATATCTGACAAATGATACATCTTCACGCTATCTTTCATTCTATCCTTTACTCCTAGAAATGGGTAAAAGGGAGAGGGTGAGTTCTACAACTTAATGAGCAGGTGTTGGGAGTGAGTTTTCAAAATAGTTTTATCCAAACAATCCAAGTTTATCATTTTCTTTATAAAAAAGATTTTTTTTCTCAATTTCGGTTTTCAAAACTTTTTTTTTATTTCCATATTAGGTGTGTTTAGCTCTCTTAGCCCATCCCCTTGTCTCGGAAGGCATTTAGCAAACAAACACACGTCCTTCATTAGGAAGGGTACACACATTTGCAGGTGTAACCCGTCCACTGCACCCACTTGTGGATCGGAGCGTATTTACCATTCACCAAGATAGAAGCACATCCACTTCTACCCTGGGTCTGAGTGGAACATTCTAAACGTCCGACCCTTAGACTCGAATTCCACTCCGTGTTCGTATGAGGACTAAGACCTCATCCTATCCCCACCCTGGTCTCATGCGCAATAAGCTCCCAGAGCTTCATGGCTGACTGGCATAACAAACTGCCCTTATTGCCCCCATGTCATCCAACAACCCTTGGGACCCATCACTACACCCTAGGACGTCTTGATGGTCCCAACCATAAGTGCATGCACAAATAAGAGTTTTCCACAAATAGCCATTATCTTTGGTACCAACGGTCCAACGGCCCCGACGCTCAACCCGACCTGTAGCTATTTGTCTAAGTCGGTCCGTCGACCTGGCCCTGACACACTACCGCCAGTCCATCGAACACTATTGGTCTTGACTTGGAACTATGGAAAAATCACATAACCAATTTCATTAAAATTTATATGGCTTTTTTTAATCAAGTTTGTTTACGAGCTCCTGCTTGTGCCCACTGGCCTTGGGCCCACTGTACATGTTTTTCCAAAACTGTGCATTTAGTCCCATGAGTTCAAAAAATGAGGCCCCTGACCTATCTAAGTTGTTCTATCTCCCGCCATGAAGGTCTCCCAAATGTTTTAAGTATTAACACACAATCAGGGGAGAACACTTCTGAAAAATATTCATTTTCAACTCATCACACTTCTGAAAAATATAAAAATATTTGTAGAGAATTAATTACTTTAATTGTTAAACATTATAGAAATAATAAGAGATTATTCGAATGAAGTTAAGAGTGAAATTTATGAAACTTTTAAAATAGATAAGTTTCAACACTTGAATTGAGTGGGTGTATTGATTAGGTGTTCGATTGTAATGATCGATTATATGTTGATTGAGTTCTTGATTAAGTGATTGATTAAGTATTTAAAATAAAAAAGGTAATTCTTATAAATTATATAAGAAGTGTAACATGACTAAATGCAAGTCTACTTAAACAAATATTTCTTTAAAAACCAAAAAGAAATGAACGATCATGACTATTGTGTCGTATGATTGAGGTCTGTTGAACTGAGAATTTTGGGCTATGTGCCCATTTTGCTTAATTGGGGAGGTTAGTTGAATGAAATACTAGACTCCCGATGATAAAATTATGTGTGTTGTGTGTTAGAAATGGTCAAGATAAAACTATGCACGATATTGATTCAAGATCGAGAGTGACTCAAGTGTGTACATTATATTGTTATGCTATATGCGTTATTGATAAATCTGTATATAGCAATGATTTTTTAATATGGGTGTTGTAATACAGGAATTTTCGAAACTCCGGTTAAGCCCAAGTAGATCGAAAATCGTGTGTAAACCGGAAATAGAATCCCGAATTAGTAATAAAAACCTAAGGTAGGAAATGGGATCCCAAAATAAAATAAGAATAAAAACAAGGAACGAAATGCTAGATCCAAGATGGGATTGAAAATTGAGAATGAAATATTGATTTAGAAACAAAAGCTAAAATTGGGAACGGGACCATCGACACCAAAGATAATGGCCATATGTGAAAAATTATTGTTTGTGCATGCACTTGTGGTACAGGACCATCAAGACGCCTAAGAGGGATAGTGATGGGTTTTACGGGCTACTGGACGACATGGTAGAGATAAGAGTAGTTTGTCATGCCAGTCAGTCGGGAAGCTCAGAGTAGCTTCTTGCGCATGAGACTGGGGTGGGGCCGGGATGAGGTCTCTATCCTCATATGGACACGAAGTGGCATTCGGGTCTAGGGTCAGATGTCGAGAACATTCACTTAGACCCCACGTAGAAGTGGACGAGCTTTTATCCTTGTGGCTAGTAAAGACGCTCCGAGCCACAAGTGGGTGTAGTGAACGGGTTGCACATGTGATGTGTGTACCCTTCCTGATGAAGGGCGTGTGTTTGTTTGCTAAACATCTCCCGAGGCAAGGAGATGGGCTAAAAAAGCTAAACACACCTAATATGGAAATGGGAAAAAAGTTTTGAAAACCTTGGAAAGGATTTGAGAATCCTTCGAAAAAGGGAATGGTAAACCTTGGAAAAAGGTTTTTGGAAAAGAAATTGAAATTTAGGAAACCCTTTTTAAAAGAAAATGTCACTCTCAGTAGTGTCATGCCCCGACCCGGTTTGATCGGATCCTCGTGTGCAACCTGCTACTCTCCCGATTTATTAAGTGTTTTCCCCTTTTTAAACTATGAGGAGTAAGACGTCCTTTATACATATATCTTTCTTGGAATAACATTAATCAAAACTGCATAAAATTAAACTTACATACCTGTCTTGCAGGTTTAGCTAGCTGAAGGTATTTAGGTAGGTTTTTCCATCGGTTACCTGAAAAGGGGTAAAGTGAGGGGGTGAGTTCGACAACTCAGTGAATGGGTGTTTGAAACAAGAGTTTCTATAAAATAGTTTGAATTTGAGTGTTCCAAACTCCTTATTTTCTTTAAAACCATTATTTCCTTGAATTCCTAGTTATTCAAAAACTAATTTCCTCACAATTGGTGTGTTTAACAATTAACACACACCCTTCATCATGAAGGGATCACACATTCATAGGGCAGCCCGTCCACTGCACCCACTTGTGGCGTTAGAGTGACTTTACCGGCCACCTAGATAGAAGCCTGTCCACTTCTACCATGGGGATGAGTGGATGTACGCGACATCCGACCCTCAAACCTGAAAAGAAACTCTGTTTCCATATGAGGATAGAGACCTTATCCTGACCGACCCCAGTCTCATGCGCATGAAGCTACATCGAGCATCCGTGACTGTTGGCACGACAATCTGCCCTTATCTCCACCATGTCGTCTAGCAGACCCCAAGATGCATCACTACCCCTCTCAGGCATCTTGATGGTCCCGAACCTCAATGCATGCACAAACAATAATTTTCCATATAAGCCATTAATCTTTGGTGCCACTAGTCCAACGACCCCAACCCTCAACTCGACAAGCAGCTGTTTGTCTAGACCAGTCTGTCGACCGGGTCTTGTCGCATTGCCGCCAATCCATCAAGTATGTCGGTCCTGTCTTGGTACCATGGCCAAATCATATCATTCATTAAAATTTTCATGGCTTAATATCATATTTGTTTATGAGCTCTTGCTCGTGCCAACTGGCCTTAGGCCCACTGTACAAGATTTTCAAAATCGGGCATTTTAGCCTCAAAGTTCCAAAACCGAGGTCTTTGACCTATTTGAGCTATTCAAGCTCTTGTCAAGAAGGTCTCCCAAAATATTTAAGCCATGTCACACAATCAGGGGAGAACACTTTTGACAAAATATCTTTTCACTCATCAATCACACCAACTAGGTGTGATGACATCTCTGCTTACAACTAGTAAATGGGTTTTCCACTTCCTTCCAAGAAGTTCATCATACCAACCGGGTATGATCTACTTATAATGGGTAAGTAGTTTTTTCGTGTATTTTCCACATCACTCCATCCAGGTGTGATGTTAAAATTTCACATAATAGTTGTTTTTCATTTCGATGTACTCATCATCCCAACCGGGTATGATGTGAAAATTCCCACTCACCCAATAAGTGCAGTGTATTTTTCCTCTTAACCGGCTCTTTGCATCACGTGAACATATCCTTGCTGGCGTTCTTAGTACTTCGTGTTCCTAAACGATATGAATATACTTGTTCATTAACCTTTGGCCTAATAGCCTTCATTCATCACGAATGAATAAAGTGCCTAACTTTTAATTATTTACATTTAGGTCACTAAAGTTATTTTTCTTTAACTTTAGGTCCATAATGCCAATTTTTCCCCAAATTGAGTCCCGAAACTTCTAAAATTCACTTTCTAAAAAATTTGGTCCCCAACTTTTAAAAAATTACCATTTTACCCCTACTTTACAAAAAATGGCAAATTTGACAATAATATTCCAAAAATTGACCGATTGGTCCTCCAACATCTTTTTCATGGCGAATTGCCTTTCAATTTTGGGAAATTGACCTTTGGTGCCTCAATTTTACGAAATTCCCAAATTTCTCCCGATTTCTCATTTCAAACTGGCTGAATTTGATTTCATCAAATTGACCATTCAATCAGGTTTAATTGTTGAAATTTAAGGTAAAATTGAGTTCCTACACTTCCATATGATTCAATGGAACTTTGAATAACGTCATTTGGATCTGAATTGAGCTCAAACGGAGCTTTGTCGAAAAACTAGACTTAGAGAGAGAAAGCTTACTATCGGGGGTGCGGCGGTCCGAGCTTTTGTTTTGGTCAGATAGCTCTCATTCTGAGATTACTCCTAGGATCAAGAATCACATCAATTCATGTAGAATTGAGGGAGAATATGGTCAGTGAAGTTTCATCGGTTCTTTCTCTAACACTGATCAGAAATTACAGAGTGGAGCCAAATTGACTTACCTTTCCGCTCTAATTTAGTCGCATGAGGGCTGTGGAATTGTTGGGAGAGCTTGGTTTGGCCTGAGAAGGGCTCAAATTGGCTATTTTTAGCTCGATCGAAATAGGGCTGCTTCGGTCTATGGGAGCTGCTTCACAATTCTATGACGCCGATGCTTCTCCAGCAATCCTCGAAGCATATGGAGACTACTGTGGGGTAGCTGACTTCTCCCCGAATCTAAGGAACTTGACCTCACCTTCTTTGGCTCAGAAAAAAATCCAATGTTGGAGCTCTGGTTTGATCTTCGCCAGAAATTGGTGCAGTAGAGGAAAAGAGGAGTTTTTAGGTGTGAGGAGGATGAATGAGGATGAACTCTTTATATAGGAAGCTCAATGACTGCTTGGCCATCCGATTGGCATCTTTGTGGCAGCCATTCATTGCCTGAAACTCCCTAAACGGAGACTTTTCATCTTTGCTGGCGCTGCTCGATTTTCCGGCGAGTGAACAATGATGTCTTTTGAAGGAAGAAGACAACACTGTTCTGAGCAGACTGGACCGATTCAAACCGGGTTCAATGCTTAAACCGGCCAGTTCATGCCCGATTCGACTGAATTTTTCAAAATTAAAAATTTCTAAATTCATCTAAATTCATCTAAATTCATTCTCTATCCAATGGTGGCTTCAATTCTCCAATTTGAATTTTCTAAGCCACCTAGAAAAATGAATTTAGAAACTAGTTCAATAGTGGTTCAAATTGGTTCAGGTCCGGTTCACCTAAACTGATTTGGTTTTCTCTTCCAATTCATCCTAAAGTCCTTTTTTATGACTTTTTTTTACTCTTTAGGTCACTCAGGATTTATAAATTTCCCGATTTTCCCTTTCTCTAACGGTTGGGGTTCGTGAACCGGTTTAGTTTTCTTACCTGGGTTGACCGGTTCTTTCCCCGGTTTCCTTGTCTTTAAGGGACGGGGTTTATAACTCTCCCCTCCTTTTAGGAGTTTTGTCCCCAAAACTTAATTAGCAACCTTTGCATCAGAAATAATTTCCTTTGGTGTCAACTTGGTGTTTTCTTGACATTCTACCTCATTGGTTGTACTTTCAGTTAGCCCTTTTTATATCATTCACTTAAGTAATTTCTTTTCCTTTCCATTGTTTACTCTTTCCATGGAGTTTATCATAACTAGACATACCTTACTTAAGGGTACATCCTTAGATTCACATCTTTCTTTTCTTAGAGCAACATTTTTTCCCCTTTGAGTTCCTGTACTCAGGATTGGGAGTTCCAAGATACCCAACCATTCCCGTGTCTAGTTATTCTCTTGGTCGTTGAAACCCTTAGCTCGTTGTTCTTTCAAGCATTACATACTTGTTTTCACGGGTTTCTTTGTTATCACCTTTTCATCCTATTTCGAATCTTCCTTCATTCGTTGTTTATTACAACTTCGGTCCAAATTTTATGTTGGACCTTGTCATGCTTACTAATGGACTCTTCCTTACCTTGAGTCACATTTTCCTCAGGACTGGCAGGCTTACTTGTCCCTTATAGCATGACATTTTCTAGAACACCTCCTTGAGGGTCGTTCTCAGCTTTGCAACCTTTTAGGGATCGTATAACTTTATCCCTCTTTTTGTTTGGTAGTATTCCTTGACTACATTTACCATTATCCTCTCATCCATCTTGCCTTTGACGTCATGTCTCACCTAACCGTATCGATTTCTCTTACCTACTCGTCATTTCCCAACTTATTTATTGGGTCTTTCTGATTCCAATCATTGGATTTCTTGATGGCTTACTAACACGCTGAGAACTTTCCCTTCTTATGTTCTTCCTCATTTCTGGTGGCGTCCTTTACTCAAGGATTTTCCTTTTTTCTTCCCCACTCTTACTTGCTCGTGACCATTTCATGATTTTTTCGTCTGAGGAAATTCTCCTTTAATGGTTTTCATTCTCTACTATGCCCTTTAAAGTAGAAACTACCCTCTTAGGTGTTATACGTTCAAATTTCTTACTATCCCTTGAAGGTTGTTTCCCTAACATTCTTACACCCATTTAAATGAGAGCTTTTGCCCACCTTTAATCATTCACCATCTTTAATTTCCTAGTTCACCTTTTTTTTCTATCTGCGGTATCTCTGATCATCGAGTCTTATTTCGTTCACCATTATGCCCATCCTATTGCCCTTCTTCTTTTAATTCCCGGTCCTTCTTAGAGCATTGTTTATCCTCCTTGACCTTCCCATTATGACTAGTTGTTTTCTTCCATGAGGCTCGTCTGAAATTCTTATTGGGCTCCTTTACTCTTCTAAAATATGTCACACTTGGCCGTCCCGATATACCCTCAACCACTTATGCTTCTTTATGAGGTTACTTATTTTGGTTTAAGCCTCTTATGATCCTTCTCTCGATTCCTTGGCATGGGAATTTCCTTTTTAAGGTTTCACTTCCTTCCTTTATCCTTCTACTTAGGGACTTCTGACCTGTTTTAACCTCCCTAATGCTCCTTGGAAGCTTTCCCTTTTTTCCTTTCTTACAACCTTCTAGGATCGGTATGGTTGTTCACTCTTTATCTTTCCCTGTCCTCCAACTCCCTTTTGTTCCTTATTCTCCCTTTGAGGAATTCCTGCTGATAGGTTGGTTCCTAGCACTCCATTTTATATCCAGTCGTCCACTCCTTGGGCTCTATTAAGCGAGTGTGGACTACGACCAACCTTAATGTCAATGGTTGTTCCCTTTAATTAATTTTGAATTGGCAGGCTTACTTCTCCAAGGTTTCCCGTATGTTCTTTCCTTTACTTCCTTATTATGGTTAGCCCATCCATTCTTACTTGTCACGATGTCCTTTGATACTATCTATCTACTTACCCGTTCCTTGGGTTTAACTTACTCCTTAGGTCTTCTTAGTATGCTTCCCTTGGTTCTTTCCCCTCAGCATGACCTTCGTCTCCTCATCCTTCGTCACTTGGTCCATTACTTCTTAGTTGGGACATGTATGCCTTCCTAGGGTTTCCTTCCGTGGGAAGGGTTTAGGCATTATTTGCTCCAAGACCTCTTTGTACGAGACTTACTAAATCCTCCTTAGGGCTTGAATGTGGTTGCCATTTCATTTTTGGTCATTTATTTTGTCAAGCCCCGACTTGATTTGGTCAGATCCATGTGAACAACCAGCCACTCTCCCGATTTATTTTAGAGTTTCCCCTTATTATAAATCATAAAGAGTAAGGCGTCTTGTAAACCTGCACCTTTCTTGGAATAACATATATCAAAACTGCATAAAATTTTGAATTTATCATACCTGTCTAACAGGCCTATTAGTTAGTGGTACTTGAGGGTAGGCTTTTCGAGATTTCCTAAAAGGGATATCAGGGAGGTGGTGAGTACAACTACTTAGTGAATGGGTTTTCAAAATTTTAACTTTTAGGAAAAAGATTTGTCTTGGAGTGTGCCAGACTCCTTATTTTCTTTAAAAAATCCTTTCATTTCAAATTTTTGGTTTTTATCACCATTTCTTATTAATCACGGTGTGTCATCACCTAACACACATCCTTCATCATGAAAGTTAAACACATATTCGCAAGCCCTTATGTCTACTGGACCCACTTGTGGCATCGAAGCAACTTTACCAGCCACCTAGATAGAAGCATGTCCACTTCTACCCTGAGAATGAGTGGATGTTCATGACATCCGACCCTCAATCCTGTAACAATTCTCCGTGTCTGTATGAGGACAGAGACCTCATCCCGTCCCACCTCGATCTCATGCGCTTGATGCTATTCCAAATTTCGTATGGTTACCTGGTTCGACGAACTGCCCTTATACCCACCAGGTCGTCTAGGGCCCTCAGGACACACCACTACCTCTCTTGGGCATCTTGAAGGCCCCATAATTAGAGTGCTTACACAATCAATATTTTTACATCATGCCTTATAATATGTGGTGCCACTAGTCCAACGGCCCCGACCCTCAACCAGATTTAAAATACCACTAAGTAGTGGGTTTTCATTTCGAGGTACTTATCATCCCCAACCAGGTATGATATAAAATCCCACTTACCTGTTAATGCAGTGAATTTCACTCGACCGATTCTTTGTATTCATGCAAGTTTGTCCTTGCTGGCATTCCCGGTACTTCCTTTACAAAAATGGTAAGTTTCACCCCAAAAATTCTAAAATTCTTTAATTGGCCCTCTAACATTCTTATCATGCCCAATTGATCCTTAATTTTATAAAATTGCATCTTGGTCCTTCGAATTTTTGAAATCCCCAATTTTCCCCCCCAATTTCAACTCCTTAACACAACAAAATTTGATTTTATCAAACTGACTGATCAAACACTTCTAATTGTTGAAATTGAAGTTAAAATTGAAGTTAAAATTGAGATCCAACATCTTCATACGATTCAATAGCACTTTGAATTGTAAGTTTTAATGCTGGAACGAGCTCAAACGGAGCTTCACCGGAAAATAAACTATAGAGAGAGAAAGCTTCAATTACTCACCATCGGGGTCATGGCGGCCGAGCTTTTGCTCTGGGCATATAACTCTCATTGTGAGGTTCATCCTAGAATTAAGAATTGCATCAATTGATGCCGAATTGATTTAGAATTTTATCATAGAAATTCTGTCGGTTCTCTCTTTAGCACCGGTTGGAAATTGTAGAGGGGAGCCAAATTGGCTTACCTTTCAATCCTAATTTGGCCATGGGAGGGCTATGGAGGTGTTGGAAGGGCTTGGTTTGGCCTGGGGAGGGCTTGAAATGGCTGATTTCAGTTCAGCCGAAACAGGGCAGTTTCGGTCTACGGGAGCTGCTTCATTGTTTGATTATGTCGATGCTTCTTCAATAATTCTCAAATTGACTGGAGTTTGCTATAAGATAACTGGCTTTCCCCACTGTCTAAAGAGCCTGACCTCTCCTTCTGAGGTTAAGAAATATGACCAAGTCGAAGCTCTGGTTTGAGAGAGAGAGAGAAAAGTATTTAGGTGTGAGAAGGATGAATGGTGATGAGCTCTTTTTGTAGGTGTAAAATTTTGTATTAAATGGGGGAGATTTATTACTAGTATTAATGTTTCCATAAATTGATAGGTATTTATTAGTATTAATGCCAATAATTTAATTAGGTATTAAATTATGGGTATTTATGATAGCACTATTCGATGTTCTAATGGGATCGAGTTCATCTGAACCGGTCTATTTTTTCTCTTCTAATTTGTCTTAAGGTTCTTTTCCAAGGTTTTATGAACCCTCAAATGGTTGGGTTTGTGAACCGGTCTGGTACTTCTCACTCGGTTTGACCGATTCTTTTCCTGGTTTTCCTTAACTCAAAAGAGCGGGGTTTACATATTTCTTTAAGGATTTCCTTCATCCTTCTTTTTCCCTGTTCTGGCCTTTCCACCTCCTCCTTCCTTGCTGGGGTTTAATTTTATGACCTTCTCGAGGGTGAGTTCATTAACTGCCCCATCCCCACTACTCTCCTAGTTCACTTGTCTCGGAAAAGTTGTCCTTCTTTGGTACCTATCCGTCATCCCTTTGGGGTCTAGTCCTTACTATTTTTTGGTTCTTCCTAGTGCGTCTTCTCCCAAAGTTTCTAGTTACACCATTTTGCTAGGTTAGTCTACAACCCTACTTGGTTCCTCTACTCTTCCAAAGTAGATCACACCTTGCAATCCTGAGACATCCTGATTGTCTTTCATCATTTGGGCTTGTCTTCTATGGAGGATATGCTTCCTTCTTTGCTCCTAGATGGCTCGTAGTGCTTTTTAGGGGAAAATTCCCTTTATCTATATTCTGTTATGTCCAAGTTTTCCTAAGATCCTACCCTTGGTCTTCTTCTTTTGATCCTTCCTCATGTAATTGAGGCATACAATCGCATTATTGAGGGATAAAGAATTTTTAGGAACTCAAAATCTTATTCATTGAAGTAAGAATACAATTTTGGAGTTTTAACATCTCTTGAGGGAGATTATTACAATGATGTTTGGGAAGTACTCAATATTATGCTAGGGTCTAGAAGGATTTCTTCCTGAGTGAGATTGGGATTCCTAGCCGGAATTGTGGTTCTTGTAGTGTTATCTCTTCAGACTTCTATAGAGGTAGAGGTGGCCTTATTGGAAGGCATCACTTTGATTCCTTGTGGTGTGGGACAATCCTTTGCTATGTGTCCTACCCTTCTATACTCATAACAGGTTCTCTCGGGTCCTGTCCTTCGTAATGTTGGACACCTTCTTATGTAGTGTTCCTATTGCCCACATCTATAACAAGTTTCCTCCTTGCGTGGACCTTTGTGGTTCCTCATATATTTTGAGCGTTGTGGGGCCTTTCTAAAGGATTGTTGGTAGTTTGATGCCTCACTGTCCGTGAGCCCGAACACCTTGAAAGTTTTCTTATGAAGTCCCCTTTGACTCGGTATTACTCCAAGAGTCCTCCTATACTCCTGGTTTAATTCCTCATTTGGGATGGGATTCTCCCTGGTTTCCGGGGTGGCTAATGTAGCGCAAGTTTGTTTGGCTGCTTTTCTTGGGGCCATCTTCCTACAAGGTAGGTAGTTTTAGTTAAATTCTTATGTTATATAGTCTTGATAATATATTCAAGGAAACAAGCTCTGATACTACTCAAGTTGTTATGCCCTGACCTAGTTTGGTCGGTTCCTTGTGAGCAACACGCCAGTCTCCCAATTTATTAAGGGTTTTCCCCTCTTTAAACCGTGAGGAGTAAGGCGTCCTTTATACCTGTACCTTTTTTGGAATAACATTAATCAAAACTACATAAAGTTAAACTTACATACTTGTCTTGCAGGTTTAGCTAGCTGAAGGTATTTAGGTAGGTTTTTCCATCGGTTACCTGAAAAAGGGTAAAGTGAGGGGGTGAGTTCGATAACTCAGTGATTGGGTGTTTGAAATAGGAGTTTCTATAAAATAGTTTGAATTGGAGTGCTCAAGACTCCTTATTTTTTTAAAACCATTATTTCCTTGAATTCATAGTTATTCAAAAACTAATTTACTCACAATCGGTGTGTTTATCAATGAACACACACCCTTCATCATGAAGGGATCACACTTTCGCAGGGCAGCCCGTCCACTGCACCCACTTGTGGCGTTAGAGCGACTTTACCGGCCACCTGGATAGAAGCCCATCTACTTCTACCCTGGGAATGAGTGGATGTACACAACATCCTACCTTCAAACCCGCAAAGAAACTCCGTGTCTATATATGACGACATCGGGTCTGTATGAGTCGCTCACACTCATGAGCCATACTGATTACAGCCGCCAGTTTTGTGGGGCGTCCTAGTACTCCCATACGGTCTCGTATGTCCATGTTGAGACCGTCCACGAACCGCTATCATATGTCTACCGGCCCAACTAGGTTGGGAGCCTTTTTCAGGGTTATGTGTGGAGGATTTGATTTCACGGCGAACTTTCTAGGAATTCTCCTTCCTACATGGTAGTTAAGGTTTTATTAGTGTTAGGGCATAATATTGATAATATTTCAAGGGAACTTAGCTCTGATACCACTCAAGTTGTCACGCCACGACCCGACTTGGTCGGATCCCCATGAACAACCTGCCACTCCCTTGGTACAAGAGGGGTTTCCCCCTTCTTAAATTCAAGAGGAGCCCGTAATAATCTCAACTTTGTTCCTTGGAATAACATAGATGAATAATAATGCAAGTTTAAGAGGAGATTAAGCATACCTGACAGAGGGTAAATCCTAGTGTTATCCCTAGGCATTCTCTAGTCCTAAAAAGGGATAAAAAGGGTGGGTGAGTTTCTACAACTCAATGAATGGGTATTTAAAAAAAAAGAATTTCAATAAAAATAGTTTTTGAATTGGAGTGTGCCAGAATCCTTATTTCCTTTAAAATTCTTTCTATCTCAATATCTCAATTTTCAAAATTATTACTCATCATTAACCTCAAACGGTGTGTTTAGCAACCAACACACGCCTTTCATCATGAAGGGATCACACATTCGTAGGGCAGCTCGTCCACTGCACCCACTTGTGGCATCAGAGCGATTTTACCAGCCACCTAGATAGAAGCCCGTCCACTTCTACCCTGGGAATGAGTGAATGTACGCGACATCCGACCCTCAAACCCAAAAAGAACTCCATGTTTGTACGAGGATAGAGACCTCATCCCGACCCCACTCTGGTCTCATGCACATTAAGCTATGTTGAGCATCCCTAACTACTGGCATGCCAAATTGCCCTTATCTCCACCATGTCATCCATTAGCCCCTAGGACACATCACTATCCCTCTTGGGCATCTTGATGGTCCCAAACCTTAGTGCATGCACAAAACAATACTTTTCCTCATAAGTCATTTAATCTTTGGTGCCACTGGTCAAACGGCCCCCACCCTCAACTCGACCTGGAGCTGTTTGTTTCGATTGGCCTGTCAACCTATCTTGTCGCACTACCACTAGTCCATCTAGTATGTCATCCTTGTTTTAGTACCATGGCCAAACACATCATTCATTAAAGTTTTCATGGCTTAATCTCATGTTTGTTTACTAGCTCCTGCTTGTGCCAACTAGCCTTGGGCCCACTGTACGAGATTTTTAAAATCAGGCATTGTAGCCCTCCAAGTTCCAAAACTGAAGCCTCCGGCCTATCTAAGTGGTAAATTTCACCCAAAAATTCAAAAAATTGACCAATTGGTCCTCTAACATATTTTTCATGGCCAATTGGCCCTCAATTTTGGGAAACTACACATTAGACCCTCGAATTTTTGAAATCCCCAATTTTCCCCAAAGTTTCCTCCAATTTCCCCCTTTCAACCTGGCCGAATTTGATTTCATCAAATTGATCGATCAATCAAAGTTAATTGTTGAAATTGAAGGTGGATTTGAATTCCTTCCCCTCCATACGATTCAATTGCACTTTGAATCGCATGAATTGACGCCGGAACAAACTCAAATGGAGCTTCGCCGGAAAACTAGACGTAGAGAGAGAAAGCTTACTATTAGGGGTGCGGAGGTTCGAGCTTTCGATCTGGATAGATAGATCTCATCCTGAGGTTCCTCCTTGAATCAAGAATCACCTTAATTCATGTTGAATATAGGAAGAATTCTGCCAGTAAAGATTCGTCGGTTCTCTCTCTAGCACCAATCGGAATTTATAGAGGGGAGCCAAATTGGCTTACCTTTCTGCTCTAATTCAGTGGTATGAGGGTTGAGTGAGTGTTGGGAGAGCTTGGTTTGGCATGAGAAGGCTCAAATCGGCTTATTTTAGCTTGATAGAAACATGGCAGCTTCGGTCCGCTGGAGTCGCTTTACTATTCGATCACACTGACTTTTCTCTAACAATACACGGAGCAATTGGAGACCACCATGGGGTAGCTGACTTCTCCCTGAGTCTAAAGAACCTAACCACGCCTTCTTTGGCTCAAAAAACCCATATGTCAGAGCTTTTGTTCAAGCTTAATCGGAAAATTGAGAGAGAGTGAGGTTTTTAGCTGTGTGGAGGATGAATGGAGAGTGGCTCTTTATTTAGGAAGCTCGGGGATTCTCTGACCGTCTGTTTGGCACCTTAATAATAGTCATTGATGGCTTGAGATGTCATGAATAGAAACGTTTCCTTTCCATCGACGTTGTTCGATTTTCTGGTGAGTGAAGAGTGCTGTCACCTAAAGGAAGAAGACGACACCGTTCCGAACTGGACTGGATCGGTACGAACCGGGTTCAATGTTTAAACCAACCGGTTCAAGCCTGATTCGACCGAGTTTTTCAAAATTAAAATTTTCTAAATTCATATAAATTCATTCTCTATCTAATGGTGGCCTCAATTCTCCAATTTGAATTTTCTAAGCCACCCAGAAAAATGAATTTAACATCTTGTTCAATATTTTCTTATTATGCCATGTAATCTGTGGTGCCATTAGTCCAATGGCCCCGACTCTCAACTCAACCCGCAGTTATTTGTCTTGACTGGTCCGTTGACCTGTCATGTGACACTGCCACTAGTTGACTGAGTATGTCGGTCTTATCTTGGTACCATGGCCAAACAATTCCTTTATTTAACATTTTATGTCATATAACTCATGTTTATTTACGAGCTCCTACTCGTGCCAACTGGCCTTGGTTTACGAGCTCCTACTCGTGATCGATCAAGCACATTTAATTGTTGAAGTTGAAGTTAAAATTGAGTTCCACCATCTTCTTACGATCCAATAGCACTTTGAATAGTAAGTTTTGACATCGGAACAAGCTCAAACAGAGCTTTATCGAAAAATGAACTATAGAGAGAGAAAGCTTCGATTACTCACCAGTGAGAGCATGACGGTCCGAGATTTCAATTTGGACAAATAGCTCTTATCCTGAGGTTCATCCTAGAATCAAGAATCGCATCAATTGATGCTGAATTGAGTTAGAATTTCATCATTGAAATTCTATCGGTTCTCTCTCTCTCACACCGATCGAAAATATCAGAGAGGACCCGAATTGGCTTACCTTTCAGTCCTAATTCGGCTGTGTGAGGGCTGAGGAAGTGTTGGGAGGGCTTGGTTTGGTCTGAGTAGGGCTTGAAATGGCCGATTTCAGCTTGGCTGAAATAGGGCAGCTTCGGTCCGCCGGAGCTGTTCACTGTTCCATCATGCCGGCGGTTCTCCAGTGATTCTCGGATTGACTGGAGTTTGCTATTAGATAGCTGTCTTCTCCCCAGTTCTAAAAAGCCCAACCTCTCCTTCCGAAGTTAAGAAAAATGTTCAAGTCGAAGCACTGGTTCGAGCTTCACCTGGAAATGGAGTAGTAGAGAGAGAGAGAGAGAGAGAGAGAGAGAGAGAGAGAGAGAGAGAGAGAGAGAGAGAGAGAGAAGTGTTCAGGTGTAAAATTGTGTATTAAATAAGAGAGATTTGTTACTAGTATTTATTGCCATAAATTATTGGTATTAATTCCAATAATTTAATTTTGGAATTAAATTAT
The DNA here is from genome assembly GCA_030064425.1 of Trapa bicornis. Classification (NCBI taxonomy): domain Eukaryota; kingdom Viridiplantae; phylum Streptophyta; class Magnoliopsida; order Myrtales; family Lythraceae; genus Trapa; species Trapa bicornis. The sequence goes on along the minus strand of CM057761.1, from coordinate 5,586,438 downwards.
TTGTATTAATTTCAATAATTTAATTTAGGTATTAAATTATTGGTATTATTTACAATAATTAAATGTATATTAATTCACATAAAAAGTTTTTTGACCAAAATTTCTGGTTTAAAAAAAAATCGTACTTCCCAAGAGGTCACCCATCCTCATACTACTCTCGGGCATGCACACTTAACTTCAAAGTTATTATGGAATCTCGTTCACCCAAACCAATTTGGTTTTCCTCTTCTAATTTGTTTTAAGTTTCTTTTCCAAGGTTTAATGAACCCTTTGGATCATCCGGAAGTTGTAAATTTTCAAATTGCTTGTTCCCAAATGATCGGGTTTGTAAATTGACTTGGTTTTCTTACTCGGTTTGACCGGTAGTTTCCTAGTTTTCCTTAACTCAAAAGTGCGGGGTTTACAACTCTCCCCTCCTTTTAGGAGTTTTGTCCCCAAAACTTAATTAGCAACCTTGCATGAGGAATAGTTTCCTTTGATGCCCCTTTGGTGTTTGCTTAACATGCAAACTCTTCTCCCGTTCTTTCAATTAGCCCTTTCTACAACCTTCACTCAAAGAATTCCTTTTTCCTTTGTATTATTTACTCCATCCATGGAGTTTGTCATAACTAGACATACCTTAGTTCAGGGTATGTTCTTAGATTTTATCTCTTTCTTTGCTTAGAGCAACATTCTTCCCCTTGAGGTTTTGTACTCAAGATTGGAAATTCCAAGATAACTAACCATTTCCGTGTCTAGTTAACCACTTGATCATTGAAACCCTTAGCTCGACATCCTTTAGAGCCTTACTTACCTATTTTCATGGATTTCTTTATCATCACTTTTTTGTCCCATTTCGACTCTTTCTTCATTTGTTGCTCATTACAACTTCGGTCCACATCGTTATATTTGACCTCGTCATGCTTATTAGCCGACTCTTCATTACTTTGAGTCATATTCTCCTCGGGGTTGTTGGGCTTACATGCCCTTGCAACATGGCATTTTCTAGAACCTTTCTCTGTCCATTTGATATCTAGAACCTCTCCTAGAGTGTCTCTCTTAGCTTTTAAACCTTTTAGGGATCGTATAACTTCATCCCTCTTTTATTTTTATAGCATTCCTCAACTATCCTTTTTACCATTATCATCTCCTCCATCATGCCTTTGAAGTTATGTCTCACATAATCGCATGGATTCCTCTTACCTACTAATCTTTCCCCAACTTCTTTATTGTGTCTTTTTGGTTCCCATTGATTGGGTTTTCCAACACTATACCGACAAGCTAGGATTCATCCTTTCTTAGGCCCATCCTCGTTCCCAATGACATCTTTTACTTAAGGATTTTATTTTGGCCTTAATCTGCTCTTACTTGTTCAAAATCATTTCACAATTCTTTATATCGAGTTGTTTCCTTTGGGTCTACATGTTGATTTTCTTAGTTTGGGGAGTTTTCCTTTTTACGGTTTCATTCTCTACTATTTCCTTCAAAGTAGAGACTTTCACCTTAGGAGTTACATGTTCCACCTTCTTACCATTTCTTGAAGGTTTCCATTATTCATCTCCTTACACCCTTTCTATATTGGGTAATTTGCCCACTTTCAGTACTCCATTGTCTTAAATTTTTCGTTCCATCCCTTATTCCTTTTTTGAGTAGATTCTGTTTACCGGTCTTATTTCGTGTACTCCACACTAGGCTTAGTCGTCCCCTCTTTAGACTTCATATGCCCATGTGCACTCTGTCCCATCTTACCAATTGTGGTTATTCTTTTTTAGCCACATTTATTTGGGTGACATACTTTCACAACTTTTCTCGAATATTCTTTCCTTTATTACCTTAGTATGGGTTGTCCAGTCATTCATACTTGTCACAGTATCTTTTGGTGCTAACCCGTTAGATTATTTCTGTTTAAGGAGGGTTCACATCCTCCTTGTTTCAAATTCTCTTGTTCGCCCTTCGTGAGGCTCACTTAACCGTCTTAGGACTATAAACCTGGTTTTGACCATTGATTACTTTAAGGATTTTCCATCGTTCTTCTTTCCCAATGTTTTGGCCTTTTCACTTCTCCCTTCTTTGTTGTGGTTTAAATCCATGGTTCTCTCGAAGACCAGTTCTTTAATTGTCTCTTTCTCTTTATTTTTTTGGTCCTATCGTCTAGGCAGTTGCATTCATGCCAATCCTATTTCCCATCATAGAGTGTAGTCTTTACTACATCTCATCTTTTCTTAGGGTTTTGTTCATTCTCTTTGGCTGTCCGCTGTTACTAGTTTTCCTCTTTCTACATGGTTTTCCTATTCTCTCCAAACAGGTCACGCTAGGCCATCACAATATTTCCTTCCTTGGATACATTTCCTAATTAAGGGTTGGTTCCATTTCTTCGTAATTGGATACACATGTCTTTCCAGAACTTTCTTCCTTGGTAGGATTCTTTTTCTTTCCCCGAACATTCTTTTCTTACATTTGCTCTAGGGGATTTCTACCCTTAAATAACATCCCTTGATGTCGTCTTCTCCTATTTACCTTTACTCCTCAAATCTTGTGGGCACATTTTTTATATTCTATCTGCATCCTCATTTGTACCTAGTACCTGTCTATTTTTTTAGGGAGCGTATAATTCTTTCCTTGTTTCAAGATTTCTTGATCATTATTTGAGAGGCTTGTCTATTCCTTTCTTGGCTTGAGTTTAATTGTTAATTTGGCCTTTTGGTCCCTTTAAGGATTTCTTTCATCCTTCTTTTCCCGAGTATTTGACCTTTCCGCCTCTCTCTTCTTTGTCGGAACTTACATTATGGTTTTCCGCGTATTAGCTCATTAACTGCCACGCCTCCACCATTCCTTTGCTTTAGGTTTTTATTAGGACAGTTATCTTCTCGAGTACACCTGTCACGCCATGACCCAGTTTGGTCGGATCCCCGTGATCAACCCGCCACTCTCCCAGTTTATTAAAGGATTTCCCCTTATTGTAAACCGTAAAGAGTAAGGCGTCCTTTAACCTGCACCTTTTCCTAGAATAGCATAACCAAAACTGCATGAAATTTAAATTTTACATACCTGTCTTACAGGCATCTTAGTTGACGGTCTTTAAGGGTAGGCTTTCCGGGATTTCCTGAAAGGGATATAAGGGAGGGGATGAGTACGACTACTCAGTGAATGTGATTCAAATCTTTTGACTAAAAAAAACATTTATATGGAGTGTGCCAAGCTCCTTTCTTTTAAAAAATCCCTTCATTTCAAAATTTGGGTTTTTCCATTATTTCTTAGTTACCATGTTTTCTATGGTGCCACTGGTCCAACAGCCCCGACTCTCAACTCAACCCGCAGTTGTTTGTCTTGACTGGTCCATCGACCTATCATGTCACACTGCCGCTAGTTGACTGAGCATGTCATTCCTATCTAGGTACCATGGCCAAACAATTCATTTATTAAGTTTTATGGCACATATATTATGTTCATTTACGAGCTCCTGGTCGTGCCAACTAGCCTTGGGCCCACTGTACGAGATTTTCAAAATCGGGCATTTAGCCCCCAAGTTCCAAAACCGAGGCCCCCGGCCTATAAGAGCTATTTGAGCTCCCGTCAAGAAGGTCTCCCAAATTGTTTAAGCATTGGCACATAGTCAGGGGAGAACACTTCCGACAAAATAGGTTTTCACTGTCCATTATACCAATCGGTATAAGGACATCTCCGTTCATAACCGATGAACGAGTTTTGAACTTCCTTCGAGGAAGTCTCATCATACCAATCGGGTATGATCTACTTACAACCGGTAAGTAGTTTTTCCGCATAATTTTCACATCACTTTCTCTAAGTGGTAATGATTAAAATACCACTAAACAATGGGTTTTTATACCGGGGTACTTATCATTCCCTACCGAGTATGATATAAAATTTTCACTCACAACTGCTAAGTGGTTTTTATCTTTAAGTTGTGCTCATCATCCCAACCGGGTATGATGTTAGTAAACCCACTCACTCGTTAATGTTGTGAATTCCACTAGACCGGTGCTTGGTATTCACATGAGCTTGTCCTTGCTGGTGTTCCTGATACTTCGTGTTTCTACATGATATGAACATCTTGGTTCATTATCCTTCGGCCTAATTGCCTTCATTCATTCCAAATGAATGAGAAAGTCAAACTTGCATCTATTTGAAATTAGGTCCCTAAAGTTATTTCTCTTTAACTTTAAGTCCCAAATGCCGGTTTTTCCATAAATTGAGTCCCGAAACTTCTAAAATTTATCATAGGACCTAAATTTATTCCATTTCACAAAAAGGGGTTTAATTTCCCAATTTCCAATTTGGTTCCCCAACTTTTCCAAAATTACCATTTTGTCCTTCCTTTACAAAAATGGTACATTTTGCCCCAAAAATTTCAAAATTTCCTCAATTGGTCCTCCAACATTATTTTCATGCCCAATTGTCCCTCAATTTCATAAAATTTCATTTTGATCCTTTGAATTTTGAAAATCCCCAATTTTCCCCCAATTCCATCTTCTTAACACAGCCGAATTTGATTTCATCAAATTGACCCATCAAACGTTTCCAATTGTTGAAATTGAAGTTGAAATTGAGTTTCTACATGTTCATACGATTCTTTAGAAATATGAATCACAAGTTTTAACGCCGGGACGAGCTCAAACGGAGCTTCACCGGAAAATGAACTATAGAGAGAGAAAGTTTCGATTACTCACCGGTGAAGGCACGACTGTCCTAGCTTTCAATTTGGGCAGATAGCTCTCATCCTGAGGTTTATCCTAGAATCAAGAATCACATCAATTGATGCAGAATTGGATTAGAATTTCGTCATTGAAATTTGGTCGACCCTTTCTCTAGCACTGATCGAAAATTTTAAAGGGGAGCCGAATTGGCTTACTTTTCAGTCCTAATTCGGCCGTGTAAAGGCTGAGGAAGTGTTGGGAGGGCTTGGTTTGGCCTGATGAGGGTTTGAAATGGCCGATTTTTGCTTGGCCGAAATAGGGCAGCTCTATGAGCCTGAGCTGCTTCACTATTCCATCATGCTAGCGTTTCTCCAACGATTCTCGAATTGACTGGAGTTTGCTATCAGATAACTGTCTTCTCCCCGGTTCTAAAGAGCTCGATCTCTCCTTTCGAGGTTAAGAAAAATGTTTAAGTTGAAACTCTAGTTCGGGATTCACCGGGAAATGAAGCATTAGAGAGAGAGAAGTGTTTAGGTGTGAGGAGAATGAATGGAGATAACCTCTTTATATAGGTGTAAAATCGTGTATTAAATGGGAGAGATTTATTACTAGTATTAATATTGCCATAAATTATTAGTATTAATTTTAATAATTTAATTTCGTTATTAAATTATTTGTAATAATTATAATAATTTAATTTAGGTATTAATTACAATAATTAAATATATATTAATTTATGGCTATTTATGATAAGGCGAACGTTTGCATAAAAAGTTTTGACCGAAATTTCGAGTTAAAGCACGCTTAACTTCAAAGTTCTTATGGATTCTTGTTCACCTAAACCAATTTGGTTTTTCTCTTCTAACTTGTCTTAAATTTCTTTTTTCAAGGTTTAATGAACTATTTGAATCACCCGAAAGTTGTAAATTTCCAAATTGCCTGTTCCCAAATGATCTGGTTTGTAAACCGGCTCGGTTTTCTTACTTGGGTTGACCGGTTCTTTCCCGGTTTTCCGTAACTCAAAAGTGCGGGGTTTACAACTCTCCCCTCCTTTTAGGAGTTTTGTCCCCAAAACTTAATTTGCAACCTTGCATGAGGAACCATTTTCTTTGATGTCCATTTGTTGTTTGCTTAACACACAAACTCTTCTCTTGTTCTTTCAATTAGTCCTTTTTACATCCTTCACTTAAAAAATTTCTTTTCCTTTATATTATTTACTCCCTCCATGGAGTTTATCATAACGAGACATACCTTACTTCATGGTATAATCTTAGATTTATATCTTTATTTGCTTAGAGGACATTCTTCCCTTTGAGGTTCTGTACTCAAGATTGGGAATTCCAAGATACCTAACCATTCCCGTGTCTAGTTAACCCCTTGGTCGTTGAAACCTTTAGCTCAATGTTCTTTTGGGCGTTTCGTACTTGTTTCCACGGTTTTCTTTATTATCACTTTTTCATCCTATTTTGACCCTTCCTCCATTCGTTGTCTATTATAACTTCGGTCCAAATTTTTATATTCGTCCTCGTCATGCTTATTAGCCGACTCTTCCTTACTTTGAGTCATATTCTCCTCAGGATTGTTGGGCTTACATACCCCTTACAACATGGCATTTTCTAGGACCTGTCTTTGTCCATTAGATTTCTAAAACATCTCCTTGAGGGTCTCTCTTAGCTTTTTTTTTGACCTTTCAGGGATCATATAACTTCATCCCTCTTTTCTTTTGATAGCATTCTTCAACTATCGTTTTTACCGTTATCCTCTCATCCATCATGCCTTTGAAGTAATGTCTCAAATAACCGCATGTATTTCTCTTACCTACTCATCCTTTACAAACATTTTTATTGGGTCCTTTCAATTCCAATCGTTGGGTTTCCTGATGATTATTGACATACGAGGTTTTTTTCCCTTCTTATGTCCTTTCTCTTCTTTAGTGACATCCCTTATTCAATGACTTCCTTTTTCCTTAATCCACTTTTATTTGCTCATAAATCACTTCATGATTCTTCATTCTGCAATAATTACTTTCGATCTATGTGTCAATTACTTTGCTTGGGAAGGTTTACTCCTTCCAGTTTTGTTCTCTACTATGTCTCTTGCAATAGAGATTTCCATCTTAGGAGTTACATGCTCGACCTCCTTATCATTTATTGTATGGTTCTTTCTCCCTTTCTTTGCACCCTTATCTATGTTAGGGAATTTGTTTTCTTTGAATCCTTCTCTATCAACAAATTTTGTTTTATCCCTTATTCCTTAGATGGGATACTTCTAATTATTGGTTTTATTCCGTGCATTCCACCCTATGCTCGGTCGTCCACTCTTTAAGCTTCATATGCGCGTGTGGACTATGACCCGTCTTACTAATTGTGGTTATTCCTTCTTAGCCACATCTTATTTGGGGGATTTACTTTCAGAACGTTTCTCGAACATTCTTTCCTTTATTACCTTAGTATGGGTTGTCCACTTATTCATACTTGTCATAACATCTTTTGATGCTAATTCGTTAGATTATTTCCGTTTAAGGAGGGTTCACATCCTCCTTATTTCAAATTCTCTTGTTCGCCCTTCGTGAGGCTCACTTAACCGTCTTAAGTCTATAAACCCGGTTTTGGCCATTGATTGCTTTGAGGATTTTCCTTCGTTTTTCTTTCCCAATGTTTTGGCCTTTTCACTTCTCCCTTCTTTGTTGTGGTTTAAATCGATGGTTCTCTCGAAGACCAATTCTTTAACTATCTCTTTCTCTTTATTTTTTTTAGTCCCATTGCCTGGGCAGTTGTATTCATGCCCATCCTACTGTCTTTAACATCCATCTCACTGACCTTTTTAGGGTGTAGTCCTTCTTAGGGTATCATTTATTCTCCTTGACCATATTTGGCTCCATTAATTTTTCCAAGGTGATTCATTCCAATACATCTCGTTATTTGGCTCTATTACTCTTCCAAGGCAGGTCATAATTGGCCTCCAATACATCCTTCCATCAAGAAGTTTCTAACGGTGGGTCGGTGCCTTGCACTTCACGTTATGTCCATCTGCCAATCCAATGATTCCTTCAAGGTACTTAGTTATATGCATCCCTCTAGAGTTCCCTTTCCCAACGTATTCCTTCTCTTCTTTACTCTCATTGTGCCCTTCTCTAGAGTTTCCAGAGACATTTCTCTGTGTTTGCCCCTTATGAGAGGGTTCTAGATATACTTCCCATGTACCTTATCCCTACTCTTGAGGTATCTTTCTTGGGTTGACCTTCTTAAGAAGAAATTTAAATTTTGCATTTACCTCATCATTTCTTGACCTCTTGGTGATCCGCTTAGTTAACTAGCTCCATGGTTTCGGTCTCTAGCCCTTCGTGGCCTTTGATGAGTTATTGCCCTGAATTTATGAGGTGTGAAACACCCCTTCTTTCCTTACACCTATAATAGTTTATCTTGGTACTTGTCTTTAGTAGGGTTGGGCACTTCTTCAGGTAATGTCTCAATCGTTCGTACTTGTAATAGGTTATTCCTTTACATGGATTGTTGTGGTCCCTTCTTTATTTCAAGTAGGGCATTTCCAGGGTTACTATTGGTTTGGTGCTCTACCGTACTTTGAGTTTGATCACTTTGATAGTTTTCTTACTGAATATCCTTTGCTAAAGGGTCATGGTAAGAGTCTTCCTATGTTTCTTAATTCCCTGATTCAACTTCCATAACCGAGATGTAACTTTTCCTTAGCTTCCAGGATAGTGTGGGTTTGCTTTATTTTCCTTAGGCCATATTCCCAACACGATTGCATCATTAGGAGAGAGAGTTTTGAGAATTTGAGTATTTTATTAACTAGGGGATACAAAAGATTAGGCTTTCCGCTCTATCACAGGAAATGGTTGCAAAATAACTAAGGAGCTATGGAATTCTTGATAAACGTCTTCCTCCATACTTAGAGTTGTGTCACCAATAGGTCCTAGCACCATTCTCCAAGATACTTCCCCATTTGGTCTTTTGACATTTTAGCCTGGTCTCAAGCATTTGGGAAGCTTCTAGGGTTGTCTCCCTATGGAGGTAGGGTGTTAAGTAGAGCCATTCCAAGTTTTCTGGGTTTCTCTCCTAGGAGCCATCTGAAAATTTTAGGATAAATCCTATTAGTTACTATATTTTCTAGTCTTGATTATCTATTCGAGAAAATAGGCTTTGATACCACTCTAGTTGTCACACCCCGACCAAGTTTGGTTGGATCCCCGTGATCAACCCGCCACTCTCTCGGTTTATTAAAGGGTTTCCCCTTATTGTAAACCGTAAAGAGTAAGGCATCCTTTAACCTGCACCTTTTCCTAGAATAGCATAATCAAAATTGCATTAAATTTAAATTTTACATACTTGTCTTACAGGCATCTTAGTTGACGGTCTTTAAGGGTAGGCTTTCTGGGATTTCCTGAAAGGGATATAAGGGAGGGGGTGAGTACGACTACTCAGTGAATGAGATTCAAATCTTTTGATTAAAAATGTCACGCCTTGACCCGGTTTGGTCGGATCCCCGTGATCAACCCGCCACTCTCCCGGTTTATTAAAGGGTTTCCCCTTATCGTAAACCGTAAAGAGTAAGGCGTCCTTTAACTTGCACCTTTTTCCTGAAATAGCATAATCAAAACTGTATGAAATTTAAAACTTTACATACCTGTCTTACAGACATCTTAGTTGACGGTTTTTAAGGGGAGGCTTTCTGGGATTTCCTAAAAGGGATATAAGGGAGGGGGTGAGTACGACTACTCAGTGAATGGGTTTTTAAAAGCTTTTGACTTTTAAGAAAAACATTTATATGGAGTGTGCCCGACTCCTTTATTTTCAAAAATCCCATCATTTAAAAATTTGGATTTTTCCATTATTTCTTATTTACCACGGCGTGTCATCACCCAACACACATCCTTCATCATGAAGGTTACACACATTCGCAAGTCAGTATCACTACTGAACCCGCTAGTGGTTTCGGAGCGACTTTTCCTACCACCCGGATAGAAGTACGACCACTTCTACCTTGGGAATGACTGGATATACATGACATCCTACCCACAATCCCGAAATCACTTCTTCATGTACGTATGAGAACAAAGACCTCATCCTGTCCCCACCCTGGTCTCATGCGCTTTGTGCTACTCCATATTTCGCACAGACACCTAGAACGACGAATTGCCCTTATAGCCACCAGGTTGTCTAGTGCCCTTAGGACGCATCACTACCCCTCATGGGCATCTTGATGATCCCGTACTCACAGTGCATGCACAAACAATGTTTTATTATATTGCCATGTAATCTGTAGTGCCACTAGTCCAACGGCCCCGACTCTTAACTCAACCCACAGCTGTTTGTCATAACTAGTCCGTCGACCTGTCATGTTGCACTGCCGCTAGTTGACTGAGCATGTCAGTCCTATCTTGGTATCATGGCCAAACAATTCACTTATTAAGTTTTATGGCACTGTCCTAGCTTTCAATCTGGGCAGATAGCTCTAATCCTGAGGTTTATCCTAGAATCAAGAATCACATCAATTGATGCAGAATTGGATTAGAATTTCGTCATTGAAATTCGGTTGACTCTCTCTTTAGCACCAATCGAAAATTATAAAGGGGAGCCGAATTGGCTTACCTTTCGGTCCTAATTCGGCCGTGGAAAGGCTGAGTAAGTGTTGGGAGGGCTTGGATTGGCCTGAGCAGGGCTTGAAATGGCTGATTTCAGCTTGGCCGGAATAGGGCAGCTTTGGTCCGCCGGAGCTGCTTCACTATTCTCTCACGCCGGCGCTTCTCCAACGATTCTCGTATTGATTGGAGTTTGCTATCAGATAGCTGTCTTCTCCCCGTTTCTAAAGAGCCCGACCTTTGTTCAAGTCGAAGCTCTGGTTCGAGCTTTACCGGGAAATGGAGCAGTAGTGAGAGAGAGACAAGTGTTCAGGTGTGAGGAGAATGGAATGGGGATGACCTCTTTATATAGTCGTAAAACCTGTGCATTAAATGGGCGAGATTTATTACTAGTATTAATATTGCCATAAATTATTGGTATTAATTCCAATAATTTAATTTCGGTATTAATTCCAATAATTTAATTTTGGTATTTAATTATTTATATTAATTCCAATAATTTAATTTAGGTATTAAATTATTGGTATTAATTTCAATAATTAAATATATATTAATTTATGGCTATTTATGATAAGCCGTTCGCATAAAAATTTTTGACCAAAATTTTGGGTTACAAAAAATCATACTCTCAGGTAAGCACGCTTAACTTTGAAGTTCTTATGGAATCTAGTTCACCTGAACCAATTTGGTTTTTGTTTTCTATTTTGTTTTAAGTTTATTTTCCAATGTTTAATGAACCCTTTGGATCACCCGAAAGTTGTAAATTTTGATATTGCTTATTCCCAAATGTAAACCGGTTTAGTTTTCTTATTCAGTTTGACCGGTTCTTTTTCCCGGTTTTCCTTAACTCAAATGTGCGAGGCTTACAAAAAAAAATATTTATATGGAGTGTGCCAGACTCCTTTGTTTTAAAAAATCCATTAATTTAAAAATTTGAGTTTTTCCATTATTTCTTAGTTACCATGGTGTGTCATCACCCAACACACATTCTTCATCATGAAGGTTACATTCGCAAGTCAGTATCACTACTGAACCCACTAGTGGCTTTGGAGTGACTTTTCCTACCATCCAGATAGAATCACGACCACTTCTACCCTGGGAATGAGTGGATGTACGCGACATCCGACCCACAATTTTGAAATCACTTCTTCGTGTCCGTATGAGGACAGAGACCTCATTCTGTCCCCACCCCGGTCTCATGCGCTTGGTGCTACTCCAGATTTCACACAGATACATGGAACGACGAACTGTCCTTATAGCCACCAGGTCGTCCAGTGCCCTTAGGACGCATCACTACCCCTCATGGGCGTCTTGATGATCCCATACTCATAGTGCATGCACAAACAATGTTTTCTCATATTGCCATGTAATCTGTGGTGCCACTAGTCCAACGGCCCCGACTCTCAACTCAACCCGCAGTTGTCTGTCTTGACTGGTCCGTCGACCTGTCATGTCGTATTGCCGCTAGTTGACTGAGCATGTTGGTCCTATCTTGGTACCATGGCCAAACAATTCATTCATTAAGTTTTATGACACATATATTATGTTCATTTACGAGCTCCTGCTCGTGCCAACTGGCCTTGGGCCCACTGTACAAGATTTTCAAAATCGGGCATTTAGCCCCCAAGTTCCAAAATTGAGGCCCCCGTCCTATAAGAGGTATGCGAGCTCCCGTCAAGAAGGTCTTTCAAATAGTTTAAGCATTGGCACACAGTCAGGGGAGAACACTTCTGACAAAATAGGTTTTCACTGTCCATTATACGAACCGGTATAAGGACATCTTCGTTCATAACCGATGAACGGGTTTTCAACTTCCTTAGAGGAAGTCTCATCATACCAACCGGGTATGATCTACTTTCAACCGGTAAGTAGTTTTTCCGCATAATTTTCATATCACTTTCTCTAAGTGGTGATGATTAAAATACCACTAAATAGTGGGTTTTTATACCGAAGCACTTATCATTCCCTACCGGGTATGATATAAAATTTTCACTCACAATCGGTAAGTGATTTTTATCTTTAAGTTGTGCTCATCATCCCAACCGGGTATGATGTTAGTAAACCCACTCATCCATTAATGTCGTGAATTCCACTAGACCGGTTCTTGGTATTCACACGAGCTTGTCCTTGCTGGCATTCCTGGTACTTCGTGTTCTTACATGATATGGACATCTTGGTTCATTATCCTTCGACCTAATCGCCTTCATTTATTCCAAATGAATGAGAAAGTCAAACTTTCATCTATTTGCAATTAGGTCCCTAAATTTATTTCTCTTTAACTTTAAGTCCCAAATGTCGATTTTTCCTTAAATTGAGTCCTGAAACTTCTAAAATTTATAATAGAACCTCAATTTATTCCATATCACAAAAAGGGGTTTAATTTCCCAATTTCCAATTTTGTCGCCCAACTTTTCCAAAATTACCATTTTGCCCTTCCTTTACAAAAATGGTAAATTTTGCCCCAAAAATTTCAAAATTTCCTCAATTGGTCCTCCAACATTATTTTCATGCCCAATTGACCCTCAATTTCATAAAATTTCATTTTGATCCTTTGAATTTCTAAAATCCCCAATTTTTCCCCAATTCCAACTTCTTAACACAGCTGAATTTGATTTCATCAAATTGACCCATCAAATGTTGAAATTTTTCCCCAATTCAGATTGTTGAAATTGAAGTTGAAACTGAGTTTCTACATGTTCACACGATTCTTTAGAAATGTGAATCACAAGTTTTAACGCTGGTACGAGCTCAAACGGAACTTCGTCGAAAAATGAACTATAGAGAGAGAAAGCTTCGGTTACTCACCGGTGAAGGCACAACGATCCGAGCTTTCGATCTGGGCAGACAGCTCTCATCCTAAGATTTATCCTAGAATCAAGAATCACATCAATTGATGCGGAATTGGATTAGAATTTCGTCATTGAAATTCGGTCGACCCTCTCTCTAGCACCGATCAAAAATTATAAAGGGGAGCCAAATTGGCTTACCTTTCGGTCCTAATTCGGCCGTGGAAAGGCTGAGGAAGTGTTAGGAGGGTTGGTTTTGCCTTAGGAGGGCTTGAAATGGCCGATTTCAGCTTGGCTGAAATAGAGCAGCTCTGTCCGCCGGAGCTGCTTCACTATTCCATCATGCCGACGCTTCTCCAACGATTCTCAGATTGACTGGAGTTTGCTATTATATAGCTGTTTTCTCCCCGGTTCTAAAGAGCTCGACCTCTCCTTTTGAGGTTAAAAAAATGTTTAAGTAAAAACTCTGGTTCGAGCTTCACCGGGAAATGGAGCAGTAGAGAGAGAGAAGTGTTCAGGTGTGAAGAGAATGAATGGGGATGACCTCTTTATAGAAGTGTAAAATTGTGTATTAAATGAGAGAGATTTATTACTAGTATTAATATTGCCATAAATTATTGGTATTAATTCTAATAATTTAATTTCGGTATTAAATTATTTGTATTAATTCCAATAATTTAATTTAGGTATTAAATTATTGGTATTAATTACAATAATTAAATATATATTAATTTATGGCTATTTATGATAAGTCTACATTGGTTAACTTCAAAGTTATTATGGATTCTTGTTCACCTGAACCAATTTGGTTTTTCTCTTCTAACTTGTCATAAATTTCTTTTCCAAGGTTTAATGAACCCTTTGGATCACCCGAAAGTTGTAAATTTCCAAATTGATTGTTCCCAAATGATCTGGTTTGTAAAACGGCTCGGTTTTCTTACTCGGGTTGACCGGTTCTTTACCGATTTTCGTTTACTCAAAAGTGCGGGGTCTACAACTCCTGTCCTTAACGTCCATCTCACTGACCTTTTTAGGGTGTAGTCCTTTCTACCTCTCAGTCTTCCTTAAGCTGTCATTTATTTTCTTTGACTATTTTGTTGCCACGGTTTGCTTCCTTCTGTTATGTTGCTCCAAATCTCCAATTTGACTTCTTTACCTTTTTCCAAAGGAAGTCGTACTTGAAATTCTACGGCATCCCATTTGTCGTCAAACGCTTGGCTTGTCTCTCTTGTGGATGCACTCCGTCCTTTTCTCCTAAATTATTGGAAATTTCCTCTTTAAGAGAGAGTTCTCTTCGGCTACCTTTTGTTCTGTTTATGGTTTTATCGATGTCCTTCCTTCAACCCCTTTTTTTTCCTTCCTGCCACTTTGCTGTGATCTCGAAAAGTTTCCTCCGGTCTATGGTTGAAATTACAAGCAGGAGCCATGTTCTTTTGGATTGTATCCTTCTCGATTTGCCCTTCTTAAGAAGAAGTTTAAATTTGGCATTCACCTTGTCATTTCTTGACCTCTTTGTGAACCGCTTACTTAACCTGCTCCATAGTCTCAATCTCCAGTCCTTCATGTCTTTAGTGATCTTTGAGGAGGTATTCCTCTAAATCTATGAGGTGTGGGACACTCCTTCTTTCCTTACACCTATAATAGTTTATCTTGGTACTTGTCCTTAGTAGGGTTGGGCACTTCTTCACAAAATGTCACCATTGTTCATACTTGTAATAGGTTATTCACTTGCATGGATTGTGGTGGTTCCTTCGAGTGGGGCCTTTCTAGGATTACTAGTGGTTTGGTGCCTTGCCGTCTTTGAGTTTTCTTGCTGAATCTCCTTTGCTAAAGGGTCATGGTAAGAGTCTTCCTAGGTTTCTCAATTCCCTAATTCATCTTCCATAACTAAAATGTAACTTTTCCTTAGTTTCAAGGATAGTATGGGTTTGTTTGGTTTATTTGCCTTAGGCCATCTTCCTAGTAAGATCACGTCATTGGGAGCTAGAGATTTAAGAATTTTGAGTATTTCATTAACAAGGGGATACAAAAGGTAGGGGTTTTTAGCCCTATCACATAAAGTAGTTCGCAGAATAGATATGAAGCTATGGTTTCCTTGGCATGTATCCTCCTTGGTAAGACTATACGTCTGTACTAACATTCCTAGCTTTAGGCTTGGCTCCTTTTGTATACAGGACTATGACCTTAACATGCCCTAACACCGTACTCCTTGGTGATACTGGATGTTTCCTCCATTTGGTCCTTTGAGGCTTCTACTATATCTCAGGCATTGGGAAGCTTCTAGAGTTGTCTTCCAATGAGGACAGGGTGTTGAGTAGAGTCATTCCTAGTTTTCTTGGTTCCTATCCTGGGAGCCATTTGTAAATTTTAAGATAAATCCTATTAGATACTATATTTTCTAGTCATGATTATGTATTCGAGGAAACAAGCTCTGATACCACTCTAGTTGTCATGCCCCGTCCCGGTTTGATCGGATCCCCGTGATCAACTCGCCACTCTCTCAGTTTATTAAAGGGTATCCCCTTATTATAAACTATAAAGAGTAAGGCGTCCTTTGAACCTGCACCATTTCCTAGAATAGCATAATCAAAACTGCATGAAATTTTAAACTTTACATACCTGTTATATATATATCTTAGTTGAGGGTCTTTAAGGGTAGGCTTTCCGGAATTTCCTAAAAGGGATGTAAGGGAGGGGGTGAGTACGACTACTCAGTGAATGGGTTTTCAAAGGTCTACTTTTAACTTTTAAGAAAAACATTTATATGGAATGTGCTAGACTCGTTTCTTTTCAAAAATCTCTTCATTTAAAAATTCGAGTTTTTCCATCATTTCTTATTTACCATGGTGTGTCATCACCCAACACACATCCTTCATCATGAAGGTTACACACATTCGTAGGTCAGTATGACTACTGAACCTACTAGTGGCTTCGGAGCGACTTTACCTGCCACTCGGATAGAAGCACGACCACTTCTACCTTGGGAATGAGTGGATGTACACGACATCCGACCCTCAATTCCTGAAATCGCTTCTTCATGTCCATATGAGAACAGAGACCTCATCCCGTCCCACCTTGATCTCATGCGCTTGGTGCTACTCCAAATTTTGCACAGACACCTGGAACGACAAACTGCTCTTATACTCACCGGGTCGTCCAGGGCCCTTAGGACGCATCACTACCCCTCATGGGCATCTTGATGATCCCGTACTCATAATGCATGCACAAACAATGTTTTCTCATACCAACCGGGTATGATCTACTTACAACCGGTAAGTAGTTTTTCCATATGGTTTTCACATCACTCTTCTAAGTTGTGATGTTTAAAATACCACAAAATAATGGGTTTTCATTCCGAGATACTTATCATTCCCAATCGGGTATGATGTAAAAATCTCACTTACAACCGGTAAATGGTTTTTTACTTTAAGTTATGCTCATCATCCCAACCAGGTATGACGTTAGTAAACCCACTCACAACCGGTAAGTAGTTTTTATCTTTAAGTTGTGGTCATCATCCCAACCGGGTATGATGTTAGTAAACCCACTCACCCATTAACGCAGTGAATTCCACTAGACCGATTCTTTGTATTCACGCGAGCTCATCCATGCTGGTATTCCTACACAATATGAACATCCTTATTCATTATTACTTGGTATAATAGCCTTCATTCATTTCCAATGAATGAGACAACCCAAACTTTTAGTTATTTGCAATTAGGTCCCTAAAGTTATTTCTCTTTAACTTTAAGTCCCTAATGTCAATTTTTCCTCAAATTGAGTCCCGTAACTTTTAAAATTTATCTTTGGGACCTCAATTTATTCAATTTCACCAAAAGGGGTTTAATTTCCCAAATTTCCAATTTGGTCCCCCCAATTTTTCCAAAATTACAATTTTGCCCTTCATTTACAAAAATGGTAAGTTGTCCCCCAAAAATTCCAAAATTCCTCAATTGGTCCTCCAACATTATTTTCATGCCCAATTGACCATCAATTTCATAAAATTACATTTTGGTCCTTTGAATTTTAAAAATCCCCCAATTTTCCCCCCAATTTCAACTCTTTAGAACTGCAGAATTTGATTTCATCAAATTGACCAATCAAACACATCTAATTTTTAAAATTGAGTTCCTCCATCTTCTTACGATTCAATAGCACTTTGAATCGTAAGTTTTGACATCGGAACGAGCTCAAACGGAGCTTTGCTGAAAAATGAATTATAAAGAGAGAAAGCTTCGATTACTCACCGGTGAAGGCACGACGGTCTGAGATTTCAATTTGGGTAGATAGCTGTCATCTTGTGGTTAATCCTAGAATCAAGAATTGTATCAATTGATGTAGAATTGAGTTAGAATTTTATCATTGAAATTCTGTCGGTTCTCTCTATAGCACCGAACGAAAATGGCAGAGAGTAGCTGAATTGACGTACCTTTTAGTACTAATTCGGCCATGTGAGGGCTGAGTAAGTTTTGGGAGGGCTTGGTTTGGTTTGAGTAAGGCTCGAAATGACCGATTTATTAATAGTATTAATATTGCGATAAATTATTGGTATTAATTACAATAATTTAATTTTAATATTAAATTATTTGTGTTAATTCCAATAATTTAATTTAGGTATTAAATTATTGGTATTAATTATAATAATTAAATATATATTAATTTATGGTATTAATTATAATAATTAAATATATATTAATTTATGGTATTAATTATAATAATTAAATATATATTAATTTATGGTATTTATGATAAGGCGTACTTGGCATAAAATTTTTTTTGTTCGCATAAAAATTTTTTTGATTGAAATTTCTAGTTACAAAAATCATACACTACTCTTAAGTAAGCACGGTTAACTTCAAAGTTCTTATAGAATCTCGTTCACCTAAACTAATTTGGTTTTTGTCTTATAATTTGTCTTAAGTTTCTTTTCCAAGGTTTAATGAACCCTTTGGATCATCCAGAAGTTGTAAATTTCCAATTTTGCTTTTCCCAAATGATCGAGTTTGTAAACCGGCTCGGTTTTCTTACTCGGTTTGACCGGTTCTTTCTTGGTTTTCCTTAATTCAAAAGTGCGGTGTTTACAAGTCCACTTCTACCCTAGGTCTAAGTGAATGTTCTCGGCATCTGACCCTTAGATTTGAATGCCACTCCATGTCCGTATGAGGATAGAGACCTCATCCCGACCCCACCCCGGTCTCATGCATAGGAAGCCACTTCAAGCTTCCCGATTGACTGGCATGATGAACTACCCTTATCTCCAACATGTCGTCTTGTAGCCCTTAGGACCCATAACTACCCCTCTTGGGCATCTTGATGGTCTTGTACCATAAGTGCATGAAGAAATAATAATTTTTCACATATGGCCATTATCTTTGGTGTCGATGGTCCGACAACCCCGTCCCTCAACCCGACCTAAAACTATTTGTCTAGGTTGGTCCATCGACCTGGCCCTGATGCACTACTCCCAGTCCATTGACTATTGTCGATCCTGACTTGGTACCCTGTCGAAATCATACAATAATTTCATTAGGAATTTTCATGGCTTTCCTTTACTCAAGTTTGTTTACGTGCTCCTACTCTTGCCCACTGGCCTTGGGCCCACTACATGTGTTTTCCAAAACTGGGCATTTAGCCCCATGAGTTCAAAAATCGAGGCCTCTAGCCTATCTGAGCTGTTCTAGCTCCCGTCAAATATGTCTTCCAATTCTTTTTAGCATTGGAACACAGTGAGGGGAGAGCACTTCTGACAAAAAGTATATTTTCTCTTCATCACACCAACCAGGTGTGATGATATCTCCGCTTACAACCGGTAAGCGGGTTTCTCCTTTCCTCAAGGAAGTTCATCATACCAACGGGTATGATTACCTCTACTTATGATCGGTAAGTAGGTTTTATCAATTAGAGATGATACTCTTCATCCCAATCGGGTTAGAAAATCCCATTTACAACCGGTAAATGGTTTTTAGCTTAAATTGCTCATCTCCCCAACTAGGTATGATGTTAAAGTCCCATTTATAAGTGTTTTTTCATTTTAAAAGTGCTCACCATCCCAACCGGGTATGATGTATAATTAAGCCCACTCACCCGATGATCATGACGTATTTGTCTCTAGTCAGTTTCCGACTCCACGCTAGCTTTTCCTTGCTGGTGTTCTATTCTCTCTCATTCTACATGATTTGGGCCTCCTTATCAATTAAGGTTTGGATAACCGCCATCGTTTTCTCATGTATGAGCAACTAGGCTCAAAATTGTTAATTAATTGCACTTAGGTCTCTAAAGTTCATTTTCCTTAACTTTAGGTCCCTAATGCCAACTTTTTCCCCAAATTGAGTCCCAAGGCTTCCAAAATTACCTTTGGGTCCTCAATTTACTCAAAATTGTGTAAGGGGCTTAAGTTTTCCAAATTTCCAATTTTGTCCCCAACTTTTCAAAAATTACAATTTTGCCCCTACTTTCCAAAAATGGCAATTTGACCCCAAATGTTCAAAAAATTGACCAATTGGTCCTTCAACATCTTTCTTATGGTCAACTGGCCTTCGATTTTGGGAAATTTCAAAGAGGTCCCTCATATTTTCAAAATTCCCAATTTTCCCCAAAAATTTCCACCAATTTCTCCCCTTCAAACTGACCGAATTTGATTTCTTCAAATTGGTCATTCAATTAGGGTTAATTGCTCCAATTGAAGGTATGGATCAGTTCCTACACTTCCATACGATTCAATTGAGCTTTGAACCACAACATTTGGTTCTAAATTTAGATCAAATGGAGTTTTGCCAGAAAATTGCTCGTAGAGAGAGAAAGCTTTGAAAGCTTACCGTTGGAGATGCTACAGTCTGAGCTCTCGATTTGGGGATGTATCTCTCATCTTGAGGTTCATTCTAGGATCAAGAATTGCTACAATTAATTTCGAATTAAGGGAGAATTTTGTCAGTAAAATTTAGCACTTTCTCTCTCTAATGCCGATATGCAACGACTGAGGAGGGCTGAATTGGCTTATCATTTAGATCTATTGAGGTCGTGTGAGGGTCGTGGGGGTGTTGGGGAGGTTGGTTTGGCTGGAGGAGGGCTGAATTTGGCTGAATTTAGCTTTGCCAAAATAGGGCAGCTTCGGTCCGTTAGAGCTGCTTTATTGTTTGATTTCGTCGGTACTTCTCCATCGGTCCTCAGGTTGAAAGGAAGAAGCTATCAGGTAGCTCACTTCCCTCAGAATCTATAGGACCCGACCTTGCCATCTGAGGTTGAGAAAAAGTCCTATGTCGGAGCTATGATTTGAGCTTCACTAGAAAATTGAGCAGTTGAGAGAGAATGAAGATTTGAGGTGTGTGGAGGATGAATGGAGGGGAGCTCTTTATATAGGGAGCTCGGGACCCTCTGCCTGAGAACTCTCCATTTTGGCCGAGCTTATCCTCGCCCTGAAATGACCTGAAAGGAGCCATTTTTCTTTCGTCGGCGTTATACGTTTTCTACTTTAATGAACATTGCTGTCATTAGAGTAAGAAGATGACACTATTCCGAACTAGACCTGACCGATCTGACCGGGTTCAATGCGTAAATCGGTCGGTTCAGGCCTGATTCGAATGGTTCTCTCAAAATTAAAAATGTCTAAATTAATTATCTATCTAACGGTGGTTTTAATTCCCCAATTTGATCATTTTAAGTCAACAAGAAAAATGATTATATAAACTGGTTCAATTATGGTTTAAATTGGTTCAATCTAGTTCAATTTGGTTCATGTCTAGTTCGCCCTGAACCGGTCTATTTTTCTCTTCCCCTTTGTCCCAAGGTTCTTTTTCATGAATTTTATGACTCTTTGAGTCACTTGAGATTTGTCGATTTCTCAATTTACCCTTTTTTTTATCGGTTAAGGTTTGTAAACCGGTTCGATTTTTTCTTCTAAAATGACCAGTTCTTTTCCTAGTTTTTCTTATCTTTAAAGATTGG
Source organism: Trapa bicornis (assembly GCA_030064425.1). Lineage (NCBI taxonomy): Eukaryota > Viridiplantae > Streptophyta > Magnoliopsida > Myrtales > Lythraceae > Trapa > Trapa bicornis. The sequence goes on along the minus strand of CM057761.1, from coordinate 5,565,478 downwards.
GGTTTACAACTCTCTCCTCCTTTTATGGATTTTTTCCCCAAAACTAAGTCAGTAGTCTTTTGCATAGAGAGTAATTTTACTTTGACGTTCTCTTGGTGTTTTTTTGACATGTTGTCATTTAGTGGTTCATTCACCTCGCCCCTTTTTAACCACGTTCCTAAGAAATTCTTTTCCTTTCATTGTTTACTCACTCTTTGTGTTTGTCATGATTAGGCATGTCTTACCCACTAATCCAAAGGCACATCCTTTGGTTCACTCCTTACTCTACTTAGGGTAAGACTCTTCCACCATCTGTTGTTTATTACTACTCGGTCCAAATTTTAGGTTTGACCTTGTCATGCTTAACTAACTGACTATTCCTTACTTGAGTCACATTTCCCCTAGGATTGTTGGGCTTACATGTCCCTTACAGCATGACATGTTCTAGAACCTGTCTCTACCCATTAGAATTCTTGAACACTTCCTTGAGGGTTGTTCTCAATTTTCCAACCTATCGGGAATCATATAACTTCGTCTCTCTTTTCATCTGGTAGTATTCATCAACTACCTTTACCATTATCCAATCATGCTTCTTGCCTTGGACATCATGTCTTACATAACCATGTCAGTTTTCCTTACCTTCTCATCCTTTCCCAACTTACTTATAAGGTTTTTCCGGTTCCAATCATTGGGTTTCCTAATGACTTACTGACACGCTAGGATTCTTTCCTTCTTATGTCCTTCCTCATTTCCAGTGGCGTCCTTTATTCAAGGACTTTCCCTTTCCTTAATCCACTCTTACTCACTCATGACAATTTTACGATTCTTTATTCCTAGTTGATCCCTTTTGTTCTATGTGTCGATTGCTTTGTTTGGGGAGTTCCATTCTTACGGTTTTGTTCTCTACTATGTCCCTCAAAGTAGTGACTTTTACCTTAGAAGCTACATGCTCTACCTTCTTACTATTCCTTGAAGGTTTCTTTCTTCATTTCCTCACACCCATTTCTATATTAGGGCATTTGCCTGCTTTGAATCCTTCTTCATCTAAAAATTCCATTACATCCCTTATTCCTTATCTGAGAAACTTTCGAGTATTGGTCTTATTTCATGTACTCCACCCTATGTCCGACCATCCACTCCTTAGGCTCCATCAAGTGAGCGTGGACCACAACTAGTCTTGATGTCAGTGTTCATTTCCTTTAATCACTTCTTAACTGGAGGGCTTACTTCTCTAAGGTTTCTTAGATGTGCTTTCCTCGATTTCCTTTTTATGGGCAGTCCACCCCTTTCTTACTCGTATGACATCTTTTGATGCTATCTTCCTACTTACCCATTCCTTGGGTTTAACTTACTCCTTGGGCCCTCTTAGTACGCTTCCCTCGGTCTTTTCACCTCAACATGCATTCTATTTGCAAGCTTATTTTCTTATCCCTCTTCAATTGGTTCCATTACCTTTCAATTGGGATACATATGCCTTTCCAGAGTTTCCTTCCTTGGTAGGATTCTTCCCCTTCCTCCTGGAATTCCTTTTTTATTATTCTTCAAAAGTATCTAACCTTGAATGAAATCCTTTGTTGCCATCGTCTCCCACTTACCTTTGACTCTTGAAATCTTACAGCACATCCTTTGTACCCCATCCTCATTCCCATTTGCACCCCAGTACATGTTTATTTCTTTTAAGGAGAGCTCAAATCCTACTTGTTTCAAGATCTCTTTATCATCTTGCGAGAGGCTTACTTAACCTTCTCTTAGCTTGAGTTTGGTCGTTAATCCAATCTTGGTCATTTATCTCTTTATGGAGTTCCTCTATCCTTCTTTTCCAAATGTTTGTCCTTTCCACCTCTCCCTTCTTTACTATAGCTTAAATTTATGACCTTCATGAGTGTAAGTTTGTTAACTGCCTCATCCCTAGTATTCTCATTGTCTAATTATCTTGAGATAATTATCCCTCGAGTCTTCTTATCCTTAATGTCCATCCTATTGCCCTTTTCAGGGTGTAGTCCTTACTATTTCCTGGTCCTCCTTAGGGCATCGTTTATTCTCCATGACTATCTTGTTGTTACGATTTGCTTCCTTATGCTAGTCCATCAAAAACTCCTATTTGGCTTTTCTGCCTTTTCCAAATTAGGTCTCACTTGCCATCCTGAGACATCCCATTTTCCGTCTAATGCTCGACTTGTCTTCTCTTGTGGAAGCGCTTCCTTCCTTGCTCCCAGATGGCTGGAATTTCTTCTTAAGGAAGAATTCTCTTCATCTACCCTATGTTTTGTTTGCGGTTTATCGAGGTCCTACCTTCAGTCCTTTTTCCTTACTCATGTAGTTGAGGCACACCGTTGCACCATCATTGAGGAATAGAAAAGTTTTAGGAACTCAAAATTTACTTCCGAAGTAGGATTACCAACTTGGGGCTTTAGCTTTTCTTAAAGGGAGACTGGGTAAGGAAGTACCTGCCACTATGCTAGGATCTTGAAGAGCTTCCTCCTAGGTGTGGTTGATATTTCGAGTAGGAGTCGTGTTTCTTGGGGTGGTATCCTTCGGATTCATATAGCTATGGAGGCGTTGTTCTTGGAAAGTATTGCTCTAAATCCTTGTGGTGTGGGGTAGTCCTTCACTTCATGCCCCATTTCCCTTATACCTATATTAGGTTATCTTGATACCTATCTTTAGTAGTGTTGGGCACTTTCTCAAGTAGTGTTTCTTATTGTCCCCATCTTGTAACATGTCTTTTCCTTGCTCAGTTGTTACTCCAAGAGTTCTCCTAAACTCCTTAATCACCTTGAAGATTTTCTTGTCGTGCCTTCTTTACCTAATAATTCTCCTAGTTTATTTCTTTATTTGGGATGGGAATCTCCTTGGTCTTCAAGGTGTCTAGGGTAACACAGGTTTGTTTGGTTACTTTTGGGGCAATTTTCCAATAGTTGAGGTGCAAGATCATTTTTTAGAGACACGATTTTAGGAATTATGGAGTTCTTCATTAATGGAGAAGGAGTGCAATACGTTGGGGTCATAGCCCTATTACACAAAGGTGGTCATAAAATAGATTGGGAGATACTGGTTTCTTGATAAGTGTTTTCCCTATTTAGGGTTATAAGCCCTTGTTGGCGTTCCTGGCTTCATGCTCTAGTCTTCTTCGTACTCGGGGTTGTAACCCCAACATATCATGGCACCATACCCATTGGTGGTACTAGATACTTCCCCATTTGGTCCTTTGGTACTTTTATTATGCCTTAGGCATTGGAGAGCTTCTAGGGTTGTCTTCCTACGAGGACAAAGTGTTGGGTGGTGTTGGTGACGTCAACCCTAGTTTTCTTGGTTCCTCTCTTGGAAGCCATCCAAAAATTTTTGCTCTTAGTTACTATGTTATATAGTCTTGATAATGTATTCAAAGAAACATGCTTTGATATCACTCAAGTTTTCATGCTCCGACTGGTTTGGTCGGATTCCCGTGAGCAACCCCCCCACTCCCTTTGGTCCATTAAGGGTTTCACCCTTTCTAAACCGCGAGGAGTAAAGCGTCCTTTTACCTGTCTTTCCTAGAATAGTATTATACAAAACTAAGTATTTTAAAACTAACATACCTGTCTCACAGGGGGTCTTTAAGATTGGTTTTCCTTTGGTTACTTAAAAGGGGTAAAAGGGAAGGGGTGAATTCTACAACTCAGTGAGCGGGTGTTAGGAGTGAGTTTCCAAATAGCCTTAATCTATCCAATCCACCCCAAGGTTATCATTTCCTTTAAAAAGAAGGATTTTCCTCAATTTCAATTCACTGAGTAGTCGTACTCACCCCCTCCCTTATATGAAGGGATCCGACCAAATCGGGTTAGGGCGTGACACTTTTCCTCAAAGTCATTTTTTAAAAACCCATTATCTGAGTAGTCGTACTCATCCCCTCCCTTATATCCCTTCTAGAAAATTTCGGAAAGTCTACCCTTAAAGACCATTAACCCAGACGCATGTGAGACAAGTATGATAAAATTTAAAATATTATGTAGTTTTGATTTATGTTATTCCAGGAAAAGTGCAGGTTTAAAGGACGCCTTACTCTTTACGATTTATTAAAAGGGGAAACCCTTTAATAAACCGGGAGAGTGGTGGGTTGATCATGGGGATTCGACCAAACCGGGTCAAGGCGTAACAATTGGAACCAAAGAGAATGGCTTAATAATGAAAATTACTTGTTTGTGCATGCACTTATTCTACGTGTAAAACCCACCCTTTTGAGCTAAGGAAAACAGGGAAAAGAACCGATCAAACGAAGTGAGGATTTAGAACCAGTTCACAAACCTGATCATTTATGAACGGGCAATTTGGGAATTTACAATTCTTGGGTGATCCAAAGAGTTCATTAAACCTTGGAAAAGAAATTTAAGAAAAATTAGAAGACAAAAACCAAATTGGTTTAGGTGAACGAGATTCCATAAGAACTTTTAGTTAAGCGTGTTTGCCCGAGAGTAGTGTGAGGATGGGTGACCTCATAGGACGTATGAATTTTTTTGTAACCCGAAATTTCGGTAAAAATTTTTTATGCATACGCCTTATCATAAATAACCATAAATTAATATATATTTAATTATTGTAATTCATTCTCCTCAGACCCGAACACTTCTCTCTCTCTATACTGCTCCATTTCCCGGTGAAGCTTAAACCAGAGCTTTAACTTCAACATTTTTCTTAACCTCGAAAGGAGAGGTCGGGCTCTTTAGAACTGGGGAGAAGACAGCTATCTGATAGCAAACTCCAGTCAATCCGAGAATCGTTGGAGAAGCGCCGACATGATGGAATACTGAAGCAACTCCGGCGGACCGAAGTTCCTCATGAAATCGGCCAAGCTGAAATCGGCCATTTCAAGCCCTCCTCAAACCAAACCAAGCCCTTCCAATAGTTCCTCAGCCCTCCCACGGCTGAATTAGGACCGAAAGGTAAGCCAATTTGGCTCCCCTTTATAATTTTGGATCAGTGCTAGAGAGAGAGAGTCGACCGAATTTCAATGACAAAATTCTAATCCAATTCCGCATCAATTCATGCGATTCTTGATTCTAGGATGAACCTCAAGATGAGAGCTATCTGCCCAGATTGAAAGCTCGGACCGCCGTGCCTTCACTGGTGAGTAATCGAAGCTTTCTCTTTATAGTTCATTTTTCGACGAAGCTCCGTTTGAGCTCGTCCCGGGGTTAAAACTTGCGATTCACAATTCTAAAGAATTGTATGAACATGTGAAAACTCAATTTCAACTTCAATTTCAACAATTGGAAATGTTTTATGGGTCAATTTGATAAAATAAAATTCGGCTGTGTTAAGAAGTTAGAATTGGGGGAAAATTGGGGATTTTCGAAATTGAAAGGACCAAAATGAAATTTTATGAAATTGAGGGTCAATTGGGCATGAAAATAATGTTGTAGGACCAATTGAGGAATTTTGAAATTTTTGGGGAAAAATTTACCATTTTTGTAACGGAAGGGAAAAATGGTAATTTTGGAAAAGTTGTGGAACCAAATTGGAAATTTGAGAAATTAAACTCCTTTTTGTGAAATGGAATAAATTGAGGTCCTATGATAAATTTTAGAAGTTTCAAAACTCAATTTGAGGAAAAATCGGCATTTGAGACTTAAAGTTAGAGAGTTAACTTTAGAGACCTAATTGCAAATAAATGAAAGTTTGACTTTCTCATTCATTTGGAATGAATGAAGGCTATTAGACTGAAGGATAATGAACCAAAATGTTCATATCGTGTAGGAACACAAATTACTGGGAACGCCAGCAAGGACAAGCTCATGTGAATACCAAGAACCGGTCCAGTGGAATTCACAGCATTAACGGGTGAGTGGGTTTACTAACATTATACCCGGTTGGGATGATGGGACTTCCTTGAAAGAAGTTGAAAACCCGTTCATCAGTTTTAACGGAGATGCCCTTATACCAATCAATATAATGGACAGTAAAAACCTATTTTGTCGGAAGTATTCTCCCCTAACTGTGTGCTAATGCTTAAACTATTTGGGAGACCTTCTTGACGTGAGCTCGAATAGCTCTTATAGGTCGGGGGCCTCCGTTTAGGAACTTGAGGGCTAGAATGCCCAGATTTTTGAAAATCTCGTACAGTGGGCCCAAGGTTAGTTGGCACGAGCAGGAGCTCGTAAATGAACATGATATATTGCCATAAAACTTAATAAGTGAATTGTTTGGCCATGGTAATAAGATAGGATCGACATGCTTAGTCAACTAGCGGCAGTGCGACATGATAGGTCGACGGACCAGTCAAGATAAACAACTACAGGTTGAGTTGAGAGTCGGGGCTATTGGACTAGTGGCACCACATATTAAATGGCTTGATAAGAAAACATTGTTTGTGCATGCACTGTGAGTACGGGATCATCAAGATGCCCATGATGGGTAGTGATGCGTTGTAAGGGCACTGGACGACCTGGTGGCTACAAGGGAAGTTCGTCGTTCCAGGTGTCTGTGCGAAATTTGGAGTAGCACCAATCGTATGAGACCGGGGTGGGGACGGGATGAGGTCTCTATCCTCACACGGATATGAAGAAGTGATTTTGGGATTGTGGGTCGGATGTCACGTACATCCACTCATTCCTAGGGTAGAAGTGGTCGTACTTCTATCCGGGTGGTAGGAAAAGTCGCTCCGAAGCCACTAGCGGGTTCAGTAGTGATACTGACTTGCGAATGTGTGTAACCTTCATGATGAAGGATGTGTGTTGGGTGATGACACACCGATAATTAAGAAATAATGGAAAAGCCCAAATTTTTAAATGAAGGGATTTTTGAAAAGAAAGGAGTCTGGCACACTCTATATAAATATTTTTTTTAAAAGTTAAAAGTAGACTTTTAAAAACCCATTCACTGAGTAGTTATACTCACCCCCTCCCTTATATCCCTTTCAGGAAATCCCGGAAAGCCTACCCTTAAAGACCGTTAACTAAGATGCCTGTAAGACAGGTATGTAAAGTTTTAAATTTCATGCAGTTTTGATTATGGTATTCCAGGAAAAAGGTGCAGGTTAAAGGATGTCTTACTCTTTACGGTTTACAATAAGGGGAAACCCTTTAATAAACTAGGAGTGTGGCAGGTTGATCACGGGGATCTGACCAAACTGGGTCGGGGCGTGACAACTAGAGTGGTTTTAGAGCCTGTTTCCTCGAATACATAATCAAGACTAGAAAATATAGTAACTAATAGGATTTATCCTAAAAATTTTTAGATGGCTCCCAGGAGAGGAACCAAGAAAACTTGGAAGGGCTCTACTCAAAACCCTACCTTCGTAGGGAGACAATCCTAGAAGCTTCCCAAATGCCTAAGACCTTGCAGAAATGTTGAAAGACTAAATGGGGAAGCATCCTGGAGAATGGTGCTTGGACCTATTGATGGCACAACCCTAAGTATAAAGGAGGATGCTTATCAAGAATTCCATAGCTCCCTAGTTAATTTGTGACCATTTTTTGTGATAGGGTTGAGGGCCCAACCTATTGTATCCCCATATTAATAAAAGATTCAAATTCCCCAAAACTCTATCTTCTGAGGATGTGATCTTACTAGGAATATGGAATAAGGAAAATAAAACAAACCTACACTATCCTAGAAACTAAGGAGGAGTCGCAACCCAGTGATGGAAGATGAATCAGGAAACCTAGGAGGACTCTTACCATGTCCCTTAACAAAGGTGATTCAGCTAGAAAACTGTCAAAGTGATCAGACTCAAGAACTGTAAAGCACCAAACCAATAGTAACCCTGGAAAAAGCCCCACTCGAAGGAAAGTAAGAACCACATCAATCCATGTAAGGGAATGACGATGTGACATTACCTGAAGAGATGCCCAACCCTACTAAAGGACAAGTACCAAGTTGAACTATTATTGGTGTAAGGAAAGAAGGGGTGTTCCACACCTCATAGATTCAGGACAATACCTTCTCAAAGGTCACGAAGGACATGAAGGATTAGAGATCGATACCAAGGAGCGGGTAACATAAACAATTCAAAAAGAGGTCAAGAAAAGATGAGGTGAATACAAAAACTTCTTAAGAAGGTCAAGCCGAGAAGGATACATCATGAATAGGGATAAGGTACATGAGAATCATACTTCGAGCCCTCTCATAAGGGGCAAACATAGAAAAACGTCCCCCAAAACTCTAGGGAATGACACAGTGAGAGTGAAGAAGAGAAGGAATACATTGTGAAAATGAATCATTGGTTGGCGGATGTGCAAGGAGCCAACCCCTCATTAGAAACTACTTGAAGGAAGGAAGTGTTAGAGGCCAAGACTAATATGCTTTGGAAAAGTGATATAATTTTAAAGTACTACCTCTTTTGGAAAAAGCAGAAAAGTTAAAAATCGAAGTCTCTGACCAACATACCTAAGGAAGATCGGGAAGTAGAAAGGACTACACCCTAAAAAGGTCAGTGAGATGACATTAAGGACAGGAGTACTCGAGAAGACAACTGCTCTAAGAAGACCTAAACCAAGGGACTGGTGGAGGTGGGGCAGTTAACCAGCTAATACTCGGAAGAACCATGATGTAAGTTCCGATAAGGAAGAGAGGTGAAAAGGTCAAATACTCTGAAAGAGAAGGATGAAAGAAATCCTTAAAGGAACCAAAAGGCCAAATTAACAACCAAACTCAAGCCAAGAAAGAAATAGGCAAGCTTCTCACATAATGATCAAGAAATCTTAAAATAAGGAAGATTTATACGCTGCCTAAGGAAATAGACAGGTATTGGGTATGAATGAGGATGCAGATAAAGTATAAAAGATGTCTTGCAAGACCTGAGGAGTAAAGGTAAACAGGAGCAGACAACATCAAGAGTAGAAATGCCCTAGGGAAAATGTAAAAAGGAATGTCCGGAGAAAGGGAAAGAATTCTACAAAGGAAGGAAGCCCCGAAAAGACATGTGTATCTCAATTGAGAGGAAATGGAATCAACCAAAATAGAAGGAATGCTAAGCTCACAAATGAAATGTTGGTTGAGATGGAAAAATGAGGTCCTAAGAAGGAAATTAAACTAAAGGAATTATGGAGGGGCGGATGGACACAATGTGGAGTGAAAGGAACCAACCCTTAATTAGGAAATGTTTCCAAGGAAGGAAGTATCATAATGGCCTAGGCTGACCTATTTGGAGGTGAACCAAGTAGAAAGAGGAAAACTAATAACGACTGACAACCAAAGATAATGAACAAAACCCTAAGAAAGGAGGAGATGTAGTAAAGACTACACTCTATGATGGACAATAGGTTGGGCATGAATACAACTGCCCAGACGATAGGACCAGAAAAATAAAGATAAAGAGACAGTTAAAGAACTGGTCTTCAAGAGAACCATCGATTTAAACCACAACAAAAAAGGGAGAAGTGAAAAGGCCAAAACATTGGGAAAGAAGAACGAAGGAAAATCCTTAAAGCAATCAATGGCCAAAACCGGGTTTATAGACTTAAGATGGTTAAGTGAGCCTCACGAAGGGCGAACAAGAGAATTTGAAACAAGGAGGATGTGAACCCTCCTTAAACGGAAATAATCTAACGAATTAGCACCAAAAGATGTTGTGACAAGAATGAATGAGTGGACAACCCATACTAAGGTAATAAAGGAAAGAATGTTCGAGAAACATTGTGAAAGTAAATCCCCCAAATAAGATGTGGCTAAGAAGGAATAACCACAATTGGTAAGACGGGTCATAGTCCACACGCGCATATAAAGCTTAAAGAGTGGACGACCGAGAATTGGGTGGAATGCACAGAATAAAACCAATAATCAGAAGTATCCCATCTAAGGAATAAGGGATAAAATAAAAGTTGTGGATAGAGAAGGATTAAAAGCAAACAGATGCCCTAACATAGATAAGGGTGCAAAGAAATGGAGAAAGAACCATACAATAAATGATAAGGAGGTTGAGCATGTAACTCCTAAGATGGAAATCTCTATTGTAAGAGACATAGTAAAAAACATTGAGCTAATGGTTTTAATATCAAGCGATTAACTAGACACGAAAATGGTTAGTTATCTTGGAATTCCCAATCTTGAGTACAAGACCTCAAGGGGAAGAATGTTGCTCTAAGCAAAGAGAGAGATAAAATCTAAGAACATACCCAGAGGTAAGGTATGTCTAGTTATGAAAAACTCGATGGAAGGAGTAAATAATATTAAGGAAAAGGAATTTCTTAATTGAAGGTTGTAAAAGGGACTAACTTCAAGGACGAGAGAAAAGTTTGTATCTTAAGCAAACACCAAAGGGGTCAAAGGAAATGATTGCTCAGGCAATGATGATAACTAAGTTTTGGGGACAAAACTCCGAAAAGGAGGGGAGAGTTGTAAAACCCACCCTTTTAAGCTAAGGAAAACAGGGAAAATAACTGATCAAACCAAGTGAGAATTTAGAACCGCTTCACAAACCCGATCATTTCTGAACGGGCAATTTGGGAATTTACAACTCTCGGGTCATCCAAAAAGTTCATTAAACCTTGAAAAAGAAATTTAAGAAAAATTAAAAGACAAAAACCAAATTGGTTTAGGTGAACGAGATTCCATAAGAACTTCATTAAACTTTGAAGTTAGGAGGTCATCCCCATTCATTCTCCTCACACCCGAACATTTCTCTCTCTCTCTCTCTCTACTGCTCCATTTTCCGGTGAATCTTAAACCAGAGCTTCAACTTCAATATTTTTCTTAACCTCAAAAGGAGAGGTCGGGCTCTTTAGAACCGGGGAGAAGATAGCTATCTGATAGCAAACACCAGTCAATCCGAGAATCGTTGGAGAAGCATCGGCATGATGGAATAGTGAAGCAGCTCCGGCGGACCGAAGCTGCCCTATTTCGGCCAAGCTAAAATCGGCCATTTCAAGCCCTCCTCAGACCAAACCAAGCCCTCCCAATAGTTCCTCAGCCCTCCCACGGCTGAATTAGGACCGAAAGGTAAGCCAATTCGGCTCCCCTTTATAATTTTTGATTGGTGCTAGAGAGAGAGTCGACCGAATTTCAATGACGAAATTCTAATCCAATTCCGCATCAATTCATGCGATTCTTGATTCTAGGATGAACCTTAGGACGAGAGCTATCTGCCTAGTTTGAAAGCTCGGACCGCCGTGCCTTCACCGGTGAGTAATCGAAGCTTTCTCTCTGTATAGTTCATTTTTCGGCAAAGCTCTGTTTGAGCTCGTCCCGGCGTTAAAACTTGCGATTCACATTTCTAAAGAATCGTATGAACATGTGGAAACTCAATTTCAAAAATTGGAAACGTTTGATGGGTAAATTTGATGAAATAAAATTCGGCTGTGTTAAGAAGTTATAATTGGGGGAAAATTGGGGATTTTCAAAATTCAAAGGACCAAAATGAAAATTTATGAAATTGAGGGTTAATTGGGATGAAAATAATGTTGGAGGACCAAGTGAGGAACTTTGAAATTTTTGGGGGAAAATTTACCATTTTTGTAACGGAAGGGCAAAATGGTAATTTTGGAAAAGTTGGGGGACCAAATTGGAAATTTGGGAAATTAAACCCCTTTTTGTGAAATGGAATAAATTGAGGTCCTTTGATAAATTTTAGAAGTTTTGGAACTCAATTTGAGGAAAAACTGGCATTTGAGACTTAAAGTTAGAGAGAAATAACTTTAGGGACCTATTTGCAAATAAATGAAAGTTTGACTTTCTCATTTATTTGGAATGAATGAAGGCGATTAGGCCGAAGGATAATGAACCAAGATGTTCATATCGTCTTGGAACACGAAGTACCGGGAACGCCAACAAGGACAAGCTCGTGTGAATACCAAGAACCGGTCTAGTGGAATTCACGGCATTAACGAGTGAGTGGGTTTACTAACATCATCACCACTGTTAGTAAACCCACTGTTTAGTGGTATTTTAATCATCACCACTTACCGGTTGTGAGTGGGTTTACTAACAACATACCCGGTTGGGATGATTAGCACAACTTAAAGTTAAAAACCACTTACCGGTTGTGAGTGGGTTTAGTAACATCATACCCGGTTGGGATGATGAACACAACTTAAAGATAATAACCACTTATCGGTTGTGTGTGGAAATTTTATATCATACCCGGTAGGGGATGATAAGTACCTCGGTATAAAAACCCACTATTTAGTGTTATTTTAATCATCACCACTTAGAGAAAGTGATGTGAGAATTATACGAAAAAACTACTTACCGGTTGTAAGTAGATCATACCCGGTTGGTATGATGAGACTTCCTCGAAGGAAGTTGAAAACCCATTCATCGGTTATGAACGAAGATGTCCTTATACTGGTCGGTATAATGGACAATAAAAACTTATTTTGTTGGAAGTGTTCTCCCCTGACTGTGTGCCAATGCTTAAACTATTTGGGAGACCTTCTTGACGGGAGCTCGAATAGCTCTTATTGGTCGGGGGCCTTCGTTTTGGAACTTGAGGGCTAGAATGCCCAGATTTTTGAAAATCTTGTACAGTGGGCCCAAGGCCAGTTGGCATGAGCACGAGCTCATAAATGAACATGATATATTTGCCATAAAACTTAATAAGTGAATTGTTTGGCCATGGTAATAAGATAGGACCGACATGCTTAGTCAACTAGCGGTAGTGCGACATGACAGGTCGACGGACCAGTCAAGACAAACAACTGTAGGTTGAGTTGAGAGTCGAGGCTGTTGGACTAGTGGCACCACATATTACATGGCTTGATAAGAAAACATTGTTTGTGCATGCATTGTGAGTACGGGATCATCCAGACGCCCATGAGGGATAGTGATGCGTCCTAAGGGTACTGGACGACCTGGTGGCTATAAGGGAAGTTCGTCGTTCCAGGTGTCTGTACGAAATTTGGAGTAGCACGAAGCGCATGAGACTAGGGTGGGGACGGAATGAGGTCTCTGTCCTCATATGGACATGAAGAAGTGATTTCTGGATTGTGGGTTGGATGTCGCGTACATCCACTCATTCCCAGGGTAGAAGTGGTCGTAATTTTATCCGGGTGGCAGGAAAAGTCGCTCCGAAGCCACTAGCGGGTTCAGTAGTGATATTGACTTGCGAATGTGTGTAACCTTCATGATGAAGGATGTGTGTTGGGTGATGACACACCGGTAACTAAGAAATAATGGAAAAACCCAAATTTTTAAATGAAGGGATTTTTGAAAAGAAAGGAGTTTGGCACACTCCTTATAAATATATTTTTTAAAAGTTTAAAGTAGACCTTTAAAAACCCATTTACTGAGTAGTCGTACTCACCCCCTCCCTTATATCCCTTTCAGGAAATCCCGGAAAGCCTACCCTTAAAGACCGTCAACTAAGATGCTTGTAAGACAGGTATGTAAAGTTTTAAATTTCATGCAGTTTTGATTATGGTATTCCAGGAAAAAGGTGCAGGTTAAAGGACGCCTTACTCTTTAAGGTTTACAATAAGGGGAAACCCTTTAATAAACCGGGAGAGTGGCGGGTTGATCACGGGGATCCGAACCATCAAGACACCCTAGGGGGTAGTGATGGGTCCCAAGGATGACTGGACGACATGGTAGTGATAAGGGCAGTTCGTCATGCCAGTTAGTCGGGAAGCTCTTAGAGCTTCCTGCACATGAGACCTAGATGGGGTCAGGATGAGGTCTCCATCCTCATACGGACATGAAGTAGCATTCGGGTATAAGGGTCGGACATCTGGAATGTCTACTCATACTTGGGGTAGAAGTGGATGAGCATCTATCATGGTGGATGGTAAAGATGCTTTGATCCATAAGTGGGTGTAGTGGGCATGCTGCACCTGCGAATGTATGTACCCTTTCTAATGAAGAGCGTGTGTTTGTTTGCTAAATGTCACTCGAGGCAAGGGGATCGGCTAAGAGAGCGAAACACACCAACATGGAAATGGGAAAAAGGTTTTGGAAAAAAATTGAATTTGAGGAAACCCCTTTTGAAAATGTAATGTTAACCTTGGCATGATTTTTGATAAACTGAAGATACTTTTAAAACTCACTCACAACACCTGCTCACTGAGTTGTAGAAACTCACCCCTCCCTTTTACCCATTTTAATGTAAAAGAAGAAGATCGGCCTTAAAGACCCCTCTCAGTTGAACTATAAAAAATATATAAAAATTTTATATTTAGTTTTGTATAATGCTATTACAAGAAAAATAGGAAAAAGGACATCTGACTTCTCGCGATTTAGAATGGGGGTGAAAACCCCTCATAAGGCCAAAGGGAGTGGCAAGTTTCTCACATGGATCTGACCAAACCGGGTCGGGGCGTGACAACTTAAGTGGTATCAGAGCATGTTTCCTTTAATACATTATCAAGACTATATAACATAAGAATTAAGGGAAAATTTTTAAAATTTTCATAAGGCTCCCATGAGTGGAACTAAGAAAACTAGGACTGATGTCACCAACACCACCCAACACTCTGTCCTCATAGGAAGACAAACGTAGGTGCTCTCCAATGCCCAAGGTATAGTAGAAGTCCCAAAGGACCAAAAGTCATTATGGGGAAGTATCCAGTACCACCAAGGAGTATGGTGCCAAGACCCGTTGAGGTCATAGCCCCGAGTATGAAGGGAGCTAAGCCTTAAGCCAGGAACGCTAGCAAGGGCTTATAACCTTACCAAGGAAGACACTTATCAAGAAATCAGTAGCTCCCAATCTACTTAGTGACCACCTTTTTGTAATAAGGCTAAAACCCCAACGTATAGTACTCCTTCTCCATAATGAAGAACTCCAAATTCCTAAAATCCTGTATCTCAAAAAATGATGTGATCTTGCACCTCAATTGTAGGAAGATTGCCCCAAGAAAAGTAACCAAACAAACCCGCGTTACCCTAGAAACCACGGAAACCAGGGAGAATCCCATCCAAAATAAGAAAATGATCCAGGGGACAAAGGAGTCTGGGAGAACTCTTGGAGTAACTACTGGGCAAGGAAGAAGCGACAAGAAAACTGTCAAGGTGATCGGGCTCAAGGACGAAAGTGCACAAAACTACTAGCAATCCCTTAGAAAGGCCCTCCAATGCTTAAAGTATTGGAGGAACCACAAGGGTCCACACAAGGAAACAACTTGCTACACGTGTGGACAATGGGGACACTACGTAAGAAAGTGCCCATACTACTAAGGACAGGTACTAAGATAAACCGTTATAGGAATAAGACATAAGATGAAGGACTGTCCCACATCCCACAGATTTAGGGCAATACCTCCTAAGAACCACATTGACTACTGGGGACCAAAGGGATAGAAGGTAGAAGGCCACCCCAAGAACCACAGTCTCAACTAGAGATTTCAACCTCACCAGGTAGAAGGATTTTCAAGACCCTAGTGTAGTAGAGAGTACTTACCGTTCATTGTAACTATCTCCCTCCTTGGGGACAAGCCCAAACGTATAGTACTCCTTAGCAATTAATAAAGGACTCCAAATCTCTAAAATCTTGCCTCTTAGATAATAACATAATCTTATGCTTCATGAGGAGGAGTCACGGAAGGCAAGAAGGATCGAAGGTAGGGCCTGGAGTAAAATCGTAAATGGAACAAAGTATAGATGAAAGGAAATTTTCCTTAAGGAGGGTTACATGCCATCTGGGAGCAAGGAAGCACCTCCGCAAAAGAAGACCCGAATGTTGGATGCCAATGGAATGTCCCAGGATAGCAATGTGTGGCCTACCTTAAGAGGGACAGAGGAGCCAAGTAAGGTTATAGATGAACCTAGCAATGGGAAGTGACTAGTAACCATTGGGTGATCATGGAGGATAAACGATGCCCTAAGAAGGATGGTGAAGTAGAAACGACTACATCCTAAAAAAAGGGGTGATAGGATGGGCATTAAGGACAAGTAAACTCAAGAGACAACTGCCCCCAGACAGTTGGACAAGAAGAATATTAGGGATGAGGTAGTTAACGAACTGACACTCGTAAGAAATCATGGATTTAAACCTAGGTGAAGAAGAGATTAGTGAGAAGGCCAAATGCTGGAAAAGAAGGATGAAGGAAATGCTAAAGAAATCAATGGCCGAAAATGGATTAATGACCAAACTCAAGCCATGAGAAGGATTAAGTAAGCCTTTCGCAAGGTGATCAAGAGATCTTGAAACAAGGAGAATTTGAACCCTAAAGAAATAGACTTGTACTGTGATACTAGTGGGAATGAGGATAGGGTACAAAAGACGTGTCACAAGATTTCAAAAGTAAGAGTAAGCAAGAGAGGATGACATCAAAGGATGTCATTTAAGGTTAGATACTCTTGAGGACGAATGAAAAAGGAAATTTCAGGAGAAAGGGGAAGAATCCTGCTAAGGAAGGAAGCTTTGGAGAGGCATACATATCCCAACTAAGAGGTAATGAAACCAATTGAATTGGATAAGAAGATAAGCTTGCAAATGAAGTGCATGTTGAGGTGAAAAGTCCAAGGGAAGCATATTAGGAGGGCACAAGGAGTAAGTTAAAATCAAGGAACAAGTTAGTAGGAAAATAGCATCAAAAGATGCTGTAACAAGTAAGAATGGGTGGAATACCCATAATAAGGAAATAAAGGAAAGTAATATCTAAGAAACATTGGAGAAGTAAGCCCTTCAATTAAGAAGTGATTAAGGGAAACAACCACAAACATCAAGTTTGGTTGTGGTCCACACTCAATTAATGGAGCCTAAAGATTAGAAGGCTGGGCATAGTGTGGAGTACACAAAATAAGACTTGATAGTTAGAAGTTCTTTGGATAGGGAATAAAGGATGAAATGGGAATTTTAAGATAATAAATGATTAAAAGCGGACAAATGCCCCAATATAAAAAGGGGTGTAAGGAGATGAAGAAAGGAAACCTTCAAGAAACGGTAAGAAGGTTGACCGTGTAACTTCTAGGGTGGAAGTTCTCTACTTTGAAGCATGTAGTTGAGAAGGAAACCATCAAAAGGGAACTCCCCAAACAAAGGAATCAACATGCAGACCCAAAGGGATCAATTCAGAATAAAGAATCTTGAAATGGTCATGAGCGAGTGAGAGTGGATTGAAGAAAGGAAAGTTCTTGAGTAAAGGATGACATTGTAAATGAGGAAGGACATAAAAGGGAAAAATCCTAACATGTTGATAAGTCATTGGGAAATCTGGTGGATAGGAACCAGGGGAAAATCAATAAGGAAGTTGGTAAGAGATGAGTAGATAAGGAAAAACTGACATGATCATAATGTCAAAATGTAAAGGGACAATTGGATAACCCCAAAGGTAGTTGGAGAACACTACTAGGTAACAAGAAGGAATGAAGCCACACGACTCCTAACGGTCGGAAAGGCATGAACCCTTTTCGAGAAAATGTTCATGGACAAAGAAATTTCTAGAACATTTCATGCTGTAAGGGACATGTAGGTCCAACAGTCCTAGGAAAATGTGACTCAAGAAAGAAAGAATCCGTTAGACAAACATGATGAAGTTAAACTTAAGAATCGGAACTGGGGCTGTAGTAAAAAAAAGATGGAGGAATGACAAAAAATAAGATAAGGAGGTAATCATATCAAAATCCATGAGGTTAAGGAAAAAAAGTCTGAAAGGATGCTGAGCTAAAGAGCAGTAACGACCAAGAAAATAAATGGAAACATGGATGATCAGACGTGTATGGAACATCCAACCCAATGACCTGGATAAGAACCCTCAAGAAGAAGAGTCTTACCCTAAGCCGAGTAAGAAGTGGACCTAAGGGTGTATATTTGGACTTGTGGGTAAAACATACTTAACCAGGATACACTCCTTGGAGTGAGTAAACAGTGGAAAGGAAAATAAATTCCTTAAGCACGTGGTTGAAAGGGCTAAGTGAAGAAACAACCAATGCAATAGCATGTCAAAGCAAACCCCAAGTTGATATCAAGGGAAATTATTTCCAATATAAAGGATACATAATTTAGTTTTGGGGAAAACCCCCTAAAAGGAGGGGAGAGTTGTAAACCTCATTCCTTTAAAAATAAGAAAATTGGGAAAAGAACCGGTCGATTCAAAATAGAAACTTGAACTAGTTAACGTGATGAAATTGGTAAAAAGAAAGGGGTAAAAGGGGAAATTGGAAAATCCAAGTGACTCAAAGAGTTATGAAAATCAAGGAAAAGAACCATGAAACAAATTGGAAGAGAAAGTTGGACCAGTTCAGGGTAAACTAGACTTGAACTATTTGAACTATACATGAACCGATTTCTAAATTCATTTTTCTTGGTGGCTTAAAATGATCAAATTAGACAATTGAAGCCACCAATGGATAGGAAATGAGTTTAGACAAATTTAAAAATTTTTTGATTTGAGAAAACTGGTCAAATTGGGCCAGAACCGACCGATTTTTGCTATTGAACCCGGTCGGACTATACCGTTTTGGTTCGGAACAGTGTCATCTTCTTCCTTAGGATGACCTCATTTTTCATCAGTTCAAAGACTTTCCTTCTTTGGCGAAGGAATACACTCTTTGATTTGGGCATTTTTTGAAGAGCATAAGCTCGATCAATATGGAAACTGGTCGGGCAGAGGGTCCCCGAGCTCCCTATATAAAGAGCTCCCCTCCATTTATTCTCCACACACCTCAATCACCATTCTCTCTTAAGTGCTCCATTTTCTAGTGAAGCTTGAACCAGAGCTCCAACTTAGGCACTTTTCTTAGCCTTAGAAGGCAAGGTCTGGTCCTACAGACTTCAGGTGAAGTCAGATACCTGACAACAATCTCACTTCAACCCGAGGACCGCTAGAGAAGCGACTATAGAATCAAACAGTGAAGCAGCTCTGACGGACCGAAGTTGCCCTATTTTGGCCAAGCTAAATTCAGCCAATTCAGACTTTGACCTACAGAGAGGTGAAAGGTAAGCCAATTTGACCCTTCTCTATCGTTGCATATCAGTGTTAGAGAGAGAAAGTGTCGAATTTCACTGATATAATTCACCCTCATATGGACTTAAATTGTTGCAATTCTTGATAGTAGAAGGAACCTAAGGGCGAGAGCTACCTCCCCAGATCGAGAGCTCGGACTACTGCATCTCCGATTGTAAGCTTTTGAAGCTTTCTCTCTCTATAAATAGTTTTACAACAAAGCTATGTTTGAGCTCGTTTTAGACTCAAATTATGTAATTCAAAACTCCATTTGATCGTACGGAAGTGTAGGAACTGATCCATGCCATCAATTGGAGCAATCAACCCCAATTGAACAACCAATTTAAAGAAATCAAATTCGGTCAAAAAGGGGGAAAATTTTGGGGAAAATGGGGGATTTCAAAAAATTGAGGGACCTCCATGCAATTTCTCAAAATTGAATGTCAATTAGCAATGGGAAAGATGTTGAGGGACCAATTGGTTAATTTTTGAAAGAGTTAGTGCCAAATTGCTATTTTAGTAAAGTAGGGGCAAAACCGTAATTTTTGAAAAATTGGGGACCAAATTGGAAATTTGGAAAACTTCAGCCCCTTACACAATTTAGAGTATATTGAGGATCCAAAGAGGATATTGGAAACCTTGGGATTCAATTTTAGGGAATATTTAGCATTAGGGACCTAAAGCCAAGGAAAATGAACATTAGGGACCTAAGTGCAATAAACCAAACATTTGGGCCTAGTCGCTCATACATGAGAAAATGAAGGTTGTTATGCCAAACCTTTATTGATAATGATACCCAAATTGTGTAGGGACACGTGAGACCGGAACGCCTGCAAGAAAAAGCTAGCGTGGAGTTGGAAGCTAACTTGGGACGAATGCATCACATTCAATAGATGAGTGGGATCTTTATACATCATACCGGTTGGAATGATGAGAACTATTTTAAAAGGCTAAAACCTACTCACTGATTATAAGTAGGAAGAAACAAACATCATACCCAGTTGATATGATGAGTTTCCTTAAGGAAAGGAGAAACCCGCTTATTGGTTATAAGTAGAGTTATCATCACATCCAGTTGGTGTGATGAGATAAAAGTATAATTTTGTTAGAAGTGTTCTCCCCTGACTATGTGACAACTGCTTAAAATATTTGGCAGACCTTCTTGTCGGGAGCTAGAATAGCTCAATAGGCCAGGGGCCTCAATTTTTGAACTCATAGGGCTAAATGCCCAATTTTGGAAAACACGTGTAGTAGGCCCAAGGCCTATGGGCACAAGTAAAAGCTTTTAAACAAATATTATTATGATGAGCCATGAAAACTCCTAATTAAAATTTGAACTGCTTGTGTGTTGCGCCACAGTACCAAGTAAGGACCGACAATGCTCGATGGGCTGGTGGTAGTGCGTCTGGGCTAGGTTGACAGACCGGCCTAGACAAACAACTGTAGGTTGGGTTGAGTGTCGGGGCCGTAGGATCGTTGGCACCAAAGAGAATGACTTAATCATGAAAATGACTTTTTTGTGCCTGCACTTATGGTACGAGACCATCAAGATTCCCTAGGGCATAGTGATGGGTCCCAAGGGTTGTTGGACGACATGGTGGAGATAAGGGCAGTTTGTCGTGCCATTTAGTCATGAAGCTCTGGGAGCTTCTTGCGCATGAGACCGGGGTGGGGTTAGAATGAGGTCTCCATCCTCATACGAACATGAAGTGGCATTCGGGTTTAAGGGTTGGACGTTTGGGACGTCCACTCAGACTCAGGGTAGAAGTGGACGGGCTTCTATCATGGTGAACGGTAAAGACGCTCTGATCCACAAGTGGGTGCAGTGAGCGTGCTGCACCTGCGAATGTGTGTACCCTTCCTGATGAAGGGCATGTATTTGTTTGCTAAATGCCCCCCGAGGTAAGGGGATGGGCTAAGAGAGTGGTATACACCTACTATGCAAATGGGAAAAGGTTTTGGAAAAAAATTGAATTTGAGGAAACCCCTTTTAAAAAGGGAATGTTAACCTTGGCATGATTTTTTTATTAACTGAAGATACTTTTAAAACTCACTTCCAACACCCACTCATTGAGTTGTAGAAACTTACCCCTCCTTTTTACCCCTTTTTAGATAAAAGAAGAAGATCGACCTTAAAGATCCCTCTTAGTTGAACCATAAGATAGGTTGTCACAGCCCGACCCAGTTTGGTCGGATCTCTGTGATCAACCCGCTGCTCCCTCGGTTCAAGAGTGGTTTCCCCTTTTCATTAATCAAGAGGAGCCAGGTGTAAATTTTAACCTTGTTCCCTGGAATAACATAAATCAATAAAAATGCAAGCTTAAAAAATCTTTTAAGCATACCTGACAAAAGGTAAGTCCTGGTGTTTACCTTAGTCATTTTTCCTTACTCCTGAAAAGGGATATAAAAGAGGGGTGAGTTTTGACAACATAGTGAATGGGTGTTGGGAATGAGTTTTCATAAAAATAGTTTTTAATTGGAGTGTGCTAGACTCCATATTTCCATTAAGAACATCTTCCACAAATTTTAGTTTTCAAAATTTCTTTCCTCATTATCCACAAAAGGTGTGTTTAATAGTCAACACACACCCTTCATCATGAAGGGATCTATAAACCTTGCCCTTTGGAGTTAAGGAAAACCGGGAAAAGAATTGGTCAAAATGAGTGAAAAATTAAACTGGTTCATAAACCTGATCTCTAGAGAACGGACAAATCGGGAAATTTACAACTCCCGAGTGATCCAAAGGGTTATAAAAACCTTGGAAAAGGATCTTAGGACAATTTGGGAGAGAAAACAAGACCAGTTCAGGTGAACTGGATCAGAACGGGATTGAACTAGTTTGGACCATTTTGAACCACTATTGAACCGGATGTTAATTCATTTTTCTAGGTGGCTTAGATAATTCAAATTGGAGAATTGAAGCCACCATTGGATAGAGAATGAATTTAGATAAATTTAGAAAATTTTAATTTAGAAAAACTCGGTCGTATCTGGCTTGAACCGGCCGGTTTAAGCGTTGAACCTAGTTTGGATCGGTTCGGAACAGTGTCGTCTTCTTCCTTCAAATGATAGTACCGTTCACTCGCCGAAAAATCGAGTAGCACTGGCAAAGATGAAAAGTCTCTAGCCAGGGTGTTTTAGGTAATGAATGACCACCATTAAGGTTCCAATCGGATGGCCAAAAAGTCTCTAAGCTTCCTATATAAAGAGCCCCTCCTCATTCATCTTCCTCACACCTGAAAACTCCACTCTCTCCCTACTGCTTTATTTTTCGGTGAAGCTCAAACAAGAGCTCTAACTTGGGCATTTTCTAAGCCAAAGAAGGCATGGTGAGATTCTTTAGATTCGGAGAGAAATCAGCTACATGAGTGTAGTCTCCATTTGCTCCGAGGATCGCCGGAGAAACGTCGGTGTGATAGAATAGTGAAGTAGCTTTGACAGACCGAAGCTGCCCTATTTTGGCTGAGTAGAAAAAAACTAATTCGAGCCCTTCTTAGGCCAAAACAAGCCCTCCCAACACTTCCACAACCTTCCTACAACTGAATTAGATTGGAAAGGTAAGCCAATTTGGCTCCCCACTGTAAATTCTGATCAGTGATAGAGAGAACCGACAAATATTTACTAACCAAATTCTCCCTCAATTTGACATGAATTGAAGTAATTCTTGATCCTAGGAGGAACCTCATTACAAGAGCTATCTGCCCAGATTGAAAGCTCGGACTGCTACTCCTCGACGGTAAGCTTTCTCTCTTTACGTTTAATTTTTTGGTGAAGCTTTGTTTGAGCTTGTTCCAGCGTCAATTCATGCGATTCAAAGTGCAATTGAATCATATGGATGTGTAGGAACTTAAATCTACCTTCAATTTCAAACAATTAACCTCGTTTGATCAGTCAATTTGATGAAGTCAAATTCAGCCAAGTTGAAAGGTTGAAATTGGGGGAAAATTTGGGGATTTAGAAAATTTGAGGGACTAAAGTGTAATTTCATAAAATTGAGGGCCAATTGGGCATGGAAAAGATGTTGGAGATCCAAATGGTCAATTTTTGGAAAATTTGGGGTGAAATTTACCATTTTGTAAAGTAGGGGAAAATGGTAATTTTGGAAAAGTTGTGGACCAAATTGGAAATTTGGGAAACTTGAACCCCTTTTTGTGATTTCGAATAAATTGAGGTCCCAAGGAGAATTTTTGAAGTTTCGTGACTCAATTAAGGGGAAAATCGACATTAGGGACCTAAAGTTAAAGAAAAAGAACTTTAGGGACCTAATTGCAAATAATTGAAAAGTTTGGGTATGTTATTCATTCATGAAGAATGCAGGCCCTCAAGGCAAAGGATAATGAATAAGGATGTTCATATCGTGTAGGAACACGAAGTATCGGGAACGCCAGCCAAGACAAGCTCGCGTGGAGACAAAAATTCGGTTAAGAGGAATTCACTGCATTTATGGGTGAGTGAGATTTTCACATCATACCCGATTGGGATGATGAGCACCTCAGAAATGAAAACCCGCTATTATGTGAGATTTTAACATCACACCTGGATAGGGTGATGTGAGAAAACACACGAAAAAACTAATTACCAGTTGTAAGTAGATCATACCCGATTAGTATGATGAACTTCCTAGAAGGAAGTAGAAAACCCATTCATCCATTATGAGCGGAGATGTCCTCACACCAGGTTGGTGTGATGGACACATGAGAAAAATTATTTTGTTAGAAGTTCTCTACATTGATTGTGTGCGACTGCTTAAACATTTTGAGAGATCTTCTTGACGAGAACTCGAATAGCTCAAATAGGCCAGAGGCCTCGATTTTGGAACTTGGGGGCTAATATGCCCGATTTTGAAAATCTCGTATAGTGGGCCCAATGCCTGTTGGCATAAGTAGGAGCTCGTAAAAAAACATGAGTTTAAGCAATGAAAATTTTAAATGAATGATATGTTTGGCCATGGTACCAAGACAGGATCGACATACTTGATGGATTGGCAGTAGTGCGACAAGACAGATCGACAGACCAACCAAGACAAACTACTCTAGGTCGAGTTGAGGGTCGAGACTGTTGGACCAATGGCACCAAAGATTAAATGGCTTACGAGGAAAACTATTGTTTTGTGCATGGATTGAGTTACAGGACCTTCAAGACGCCTGTCACGCCCCGACCCGGTTTGGTCAGATCCCCGTGAACAACCCGCCACTCTCCCGGTTTATTAAAGGGTTTCCCCTTATTATAATCTGTAAAGAGTAAGGCGTCCGTTAAACCTGCACCATTTCTTGGAATAGCATAATCAAAATTGCATGAAATTTTAAACTTTACATACCTGTCTTACAGGCATCTTAGTTGATGGTCTTTTAAGGTAGGCTTTCTAGGATTTCCTGAAAGGGATATAAGGGAGGGGGTGAGTACGACTACTTAGTGAATGAGTTTTTAAAAGCTTTTGACTTTTAAGAAAAATATTTATATGGAGTGTGCCAGACTCCTTTGTTTTCAAAAATCCCTTCATTTAAAAATTCGGGTTTTTCCTTTATTTCTTAGTTACCACGGTGTGTCATCACCCAACACACATCCTTCATCATGAAGGTTACACACATTCACAAGTCAGTATCACTACTGAACCCGCTAGTGGCATCGGAGCGACTTTTCCTGCCACCCGGATAGAAGTACGACCACTTCTACCCTAGGAATGAGTGGATGTACGTGACATCCGACCCACAATCCCGAAATCACTTCTTCGTGTCCGTATGAGGACAGAGACCTCATCCTGTCCCCACCCCGGTCTCATGCGCTTCGTGCTACTCCAGATTTCGCACAGACACCTGGAACGACGAACTGCCCTTATAGCCACCAGGTCGTCCAGTGCCCTTAGGACGCATCACTACCCCTCATGGGCGTCTTGATGATCCCGTACTCACAGTGCATGCACAAACAATGTTTTCTTATATTGCCATGTAATCTGTGGTGCCACTAGTCCAACGGCCCCGACTCTCAACTCAACCCGCAGCTGTTTGTCTTGACTAGTTCGTCGACCTGTCATGTTGCACTGCTGCTAGTTGACTGAGCATGTCGGTCCTATCTTGGTACCATGGCCAAACAATTCACTTATTAAGTTTTATGGCACATATATCAGGTTCATTTACGAGCTCCTGCTCGTGCCAACTGGCCTTGGGCCCACTGTACGAGATTTTCAAAATCGGGCATTTAGCCCCCAAGTTCCAAAATCGAGGCCCCCGGCCTATTAGAGCTATTCGAGCTCCCGTCGAGAAGGTCTCCCAAATTGTTTAAGCATTAGCACACAGTCAGGGGAGAGCACTTCTGACAAAAATAGGTTTTTACTGTCCATCATACCGACCGGTACAAGGACATCTCCGTTCATAACCGATGAACGGGTTTTCAACTTCCTTCGAGGAAGTCTCATCATACCAACCGGGTATGATCTACTTACAACTCGTAAGTAGTTTTTTCGCATAACTTTCACATCACTTTCTCTAAGTAGTGATGATTAAAATACCACTAAATAGTGGGTTTTTTATATCGAGGCACTTATCATCCCCAACCGGGTATGATGTTAGTAAACCCACTCACAACCGGTAAGTGGTTTTTAACTTTAAACTGTGCTCATCATCCCAACTGGGTATGATGTGAATAACCCACTCCCTCGTTAATGCCGTGATTTCCACTAGACCGGTTCTTGGTATTCACGCGAGCTTGTCCTTGCTGGCGTTCCCGGTACTTCGTGTTCCGGTGAAGGCACGGCGGTCCAAGCTTTCGATCTGGGCAGATAGGTCTCATCCTGAGGTTCATCCTTTCGGTCCTAATTCGGCCGTGGAAAGGCTGAGAAAGTGTTGGAAGGGCTTAGTTTGGCCTGAGGAGGGCTTGAAATGGCCGATTTCAGCTTGGCCGAAATAGGGCAGCTTCGGTCCGTCAGAGTTGCTTCACTATTCCATCATGTCGGCGCTTCTCCAACGATTCTCGGATTGATTGGAGTTTGCTATCAGATAGCTGTCTTCTCCCCGGTTCTAAAGAGCTCGACCTTTGTTCAAGTCGAAGCTCTCGTTTGAGCTTTACTGGGAAATGGAGCAGTAGAGAGAGAGAGAGAGAAGTGTTCAGGTGTGAGGAGAATGAAATGGGGATGACCTCTTTATATAGTTGTAAAACCCGTGTATTAAATAGGCGAGATTTATTACTGGTATTAATATGGCCATAAATTTTTGGTATTAATTCCAATAATTTAATTTCGGTATTAATTCTAATAAATTAAATTTCAGTATTAATTTCAATAATTTAATTTTGATATTTAATTATTTGTATTAATTCCAATAATTTAATTTAGGTATTAAATTATTTTTATTAATTTATGATAAGGCGTACATACAAATTTTTGACCGAAATTTCGGGTTACAAAAAAATTTATACTTCCCAGGAGGTCACCCATCCTCACTTTACGCTTAATTTTAAAGTTTTTATGGAATCTAGTTCACCTGAACCACTTTGGTTTTTGTTTTCTAATTTGTCTTAAGTTTCTTTTCCAAGGTTTAATGAACCATTTGGATCACCCGAGAGTTGTAAATTCCCAACTTGCCCGTTCAGAAATAATCGGGTTTGTGAACCGGTTCTGAATCCTCACTTGGTTTGACCGGTTCTTTTCCTGGTTTTCCTTAGCTCAAAAGGGCGGGTTTTACAACTCTCCCCTCCTTTTAGGAGTTTTGTCCCCAAAACTTAGTTAACATCCTTGCATGAGCAATCATTTCCTTTGATGCCCCTTTGGTGTTTGCTTAAGATGCAAAGTCTGCTCTTGTTCTTTTAATTAGTCCTTTTACATCCTTCACTTAAGGAATTTCTTTTCCTTTATATTATTTACTCCCTCCATGGAGTTTATCATAATGAGACATACCTTACTTCAGGGTATATTTTTAGATTTATATCTTTCTTTGCTTAGAGCACATTCTTCCCTTTGAGGTTTTGTACTCAAGATTAGAAATCCCAAGATACCTAACCATTCCCATGTCTAGTTAACCACTTGGTCGTTGAAACCTTTAGCTCAATGTTCTTTCGGGTGTTACATACTAGTTGCCATAGTTTTCTTTATTCCCAATTTTTCATCTCATTTTGACCCTTCCTCCATTCATTGTCTATTATAACTTCAGTCCAAATTTTTATATTAGACCTCGTCATGCTTATTAGCCGACTCTTCCTTACTTTGAGTCATATTCTCATCGGGATTGTTGGGTTTACATACCCCTTACAGCATGGCATTTTCTAGGACCTGTCTTTGTCCATTAGATTTCTAGAACATCTCTTTGAGGGTCTCTCTTAGCTTTTTTTTTTTTACCTTTCAGGGATCATATAACTTCATCCCTCTTTTCTTTTGATGGCATTCCTCAACTATCCTTTTTACCGTTATCCTCTCATCCATCATGCTTTTGAAGTTATGTTTCACATAACCACATGGATTTCTCTTACCTACTCATCTTTTCAAAACGTTTTTATTGGGTCCTTTCAATTCCAATCGTTGGGTTTCCTGATGATTATTGACATACGAGGATTTTTTTTCCTTCTTAAGTCCTTTCTTTTCTTTAGTGACATCCCTTATTCAATGACTTCCTTTTTCCTTAATCCTCTTTTACTTGCTCATAAATCACTTCATGATTCTTCATTCTACAATAATTGCTTTCGATCTATGTGTCGATTACTTTGCTTGGGAAGGTTTAGTCCATTTAGTTTTGTTCATTATCTTTGGCTGTCCGCCGTTACTAGTATTCCTCTTTCTACATGGTTCTCCTATTCTTTCCAAACAGGTCATAATGGACCATTACAATACTTTCTTCCTTGGAAAACATTTCCTAAATAAGGGTTGGTTCCATTTCCTCTTAATTGGGATACACATGTCTTTCCGAGGCTTCCTTCCTTGGTAGGATTCTTTGCCTTTCCCCTTACATTCTTTTCTTACATTTTCTCTAGGGGATTTGTACCCTTAAATGACATCTCTTGATGTCGTCTTCTCCTATTTACCTTTACTCCTCAAATCTTTTAGGCATATCTTTTATGCTTTATTTGCATCCTTATTCGTACCCAGTACTTGTCTATTTCTTTAGGGAGCGTACAAATCTTCCTTGTTTCAGGATCATTGTGGGAGAGGCTTGCCTATTCCTTTCTTGGCTTGAGTTTAGTCGTTAATTGGCCCTTGGTCCTTTTTAGGATTTCTTGTATCCTTCTTTTCCCGAGTATTTGACCTTTCTGCTTCTCTCTTCTTTGTCGGAACTTACATTATGGCTTTCCCGAGTATTTGTTCGTTAACTGCTTTGCCTCCACCATTTGTTTGGTCTAAGTTTCTTAGCAGTAGTTTCTCGAGTCCTCCTATCCTTAACATCCATCTCACCGACCTTTTTAGGGTGTAGTCCCTTCTACTTCCCGGTCTTCCTTAGGGTGTCATTTGTTCCCTCTGACTATCTTGTTGTAACGACTTGCTTTCTCTTGTTCTGTTGGTCCGAACTTCCTATTTGACATAGTTGCTTTTTCCAAGGTGATTTATTCCTGTAATCCCAATACGTCCCGTTTGTCAACAAATGTTCGTCTTGTCTTCTCTTGTGGATGCACTCCTTTCTTTGCTCCTAAATGGTTTGCATTTTCTTCTTAACGGGGGAATTCTCTTCAGCTATCCTTTGTTCCGTTTGTGGTTTTATTGAGGTCCTACCTTTACCCCTTTTTCCTTCTTACCACTTTGCTAAGATTTTGAAGAGTTTCCTCTCATTTGTGGTTGCAAATGGAGTCACGTTTCTTGGGATGGTATCCTTTTGAATTTCCTATAGTTGTGGGGTGTTTATTCTTGGAAAATATTGTCTTGACTCCTGACGATGTGGGACAATTTTTCACTTCGTGTCCTATTCCCCTCTAGGTTAACTTGATTCCTGTCCTTTGTAGGGTTGGGCACTTCTCCATGCAGTGTCCCCATCATTCATGCTTGTAATTACATGAACATAAGTGGTTCCTCCTGGCGTTTTCTTAGAAATTGTTAATTTTAGTGCTCCTTCATCCTTAAGTCTGGATACCGTGAGAGTTTTTTTTTTTTAGTCTTCCTTGAGGATCACATCATTTGAGGGATAGGGTTTTTAGGAATTTGGAGTACTTCATTAATAGAGTAGTACAGTATGTTGGGGATTTTGACCCTATTACAGAAAATGGTCACCAAATAACTAGAGAGCTACGAGATTCTTGATTAGCATCCTCCTATGTAAGGTTATATGCCCCATTTTATGGCTTCACGCTTGACTTCCTTTATACTTAGAGTTGTGACCTCAATAGGTCCTATCACCATTCTCTGGGATACTTTCTCATTTGCTCTTTTGAGATTCCTGCCATGCTTTAGGCATTTGGGAAGCTTCTAGGGTTGTCTTCCTACGAAGATAAGGTGTTGAGTAGAGCCATTTCTAGTTTTCTTGGTTCCTCTCCTGGGAGCCATCTGAAAATTTTAGGATAAATCCTATTAGTTACAATATTTTCTAGTTTTGATTATGTATTCGAGGAAACAGGCTCTGATACCACTCTAGTTGTCACGCCCCGACCCGGTTTGGTTAGATCCCCGTGAACAACCCGCCACTCTCCCAGTTTATTAAAGGGTTTCCCCTTATTATAATCCGTAAAGAGTAAGGCGTCCTTTAAACCTGCACCATTTCCTGGAATAGCATAATCAAAACTGCATGAAATTTTAAACTTTACATACCTGTCTTACAGGCATCTTAGTTGATGGTCTTTTAAGGTAGGCTTTCCGGGATTTCCTGAAAGGGATATAAGGGAGGGGGTGAGTACGACTACTTAGTGAATGAGTTTTTAAAAGCTTTTGACTTTTAAGAAAAATATTTATATGGAGTGTGCCAGACTCCTTTGTTTTCAAAAATCCCTTCATTTAAAAATTCGGGTTTTTCCATTATTTCTTAGTTACCACGGTGTGTCATCACCCAACACACATCCTTCATCATGAAGGTTACACACGTTCGCAAGTCAGTATCACTACTGAACCCGCTAGTGGCTTCGGAGCGACTTTTCCTGCCACCCGTATAGAAGTACGACCACTGCTACCCTAGGAATGAGTGGATGTACGTGACATCCGACCCACAATCCCGAAATCACTTCTTCGTGTCCGTATGAGGACAGAGACCTCATCCTGTCCCCACCCCGGTCTCATGCGCTTCGTGCTACTCCAGATTTCGCATAGACACCTTGAACGACGAACTGCCCTTATAGCCACCAGGTCGTCTAGTGCCCTTAGGACGCATCACTACCCCTCATGGGCGTCTTGATGATCCCATACTCACAGTGCATGCACAAACAATGTTTTCTTATATTGCCATGTAATCTGTGGTGCCACTAGTCCAACGGCCCCGACTCTCAACTCAACCCGCAACTGTTTGTCTTGACTAGTCCGTCGACCTGTCATGTCGCACTGCCGCTAGTTGACTGAGCGTGTCGGTCCTATCTTGGTACCATGGCCAAACAATTCACTTATTAAGTTTTATGGCACATATATCAGGTTCATTTACGAGCTCCTGCTCGTGCCAACTGGCCTTGGGCCCACTATACGAGATTTTCAAAATCGGGCATTTAGCCCCCAAGTTCCAAAATCGAGGCCCCCGGCCTATTAGAGCTATTCGAGCTCCCGTCGAGAAGGTCTCCCAAATTGTTTAAGCATTAGCACACAGTCAGGGGAGAGCACTTCTTACAAAAATAGGTTTTTACTGTCCATCATACCGACCGGTACAAGGACATCTCCGTTCATAACCGATGAACGGGTTTTCAACTTCCTTCGAGGAAGTCTCATCATACCAACCGGGTATGATCTACTTACAACTCGTAAGTAGTTTTTTCGCATAAATTTCACATCACTTTCTCTAAGTAGTGATGATTAAAATACCACTAAACAGTGGGTTTTTTATATCGAGGCACTTATCATCCCCAACCGGGTATGATGTTAGTAAACCCACTCACAACCGGTAAGTGGTTGTTAACTTTAAACGGTGCTCATCATCCCAACTGGGTATGATGTGAATAATCCACTCACCCGTTAATGCCGTGAATTCCACTAGACCGGTTCTTGGTATTCACGCGAGCTTGTCCTTGCTGGCGTTCCCGGTACTTCGTGTTCCGGTGAAGGCACGGCGGTCCGAGCTTCCGATCTGGGCAGATAGGTCTCATCCTGAGGTTCATCCTTTCGGTCCTAATTCGGTCGTGGAAAGGCTGAGAAAGTGTTGGAAGGGCTTGGTTTGGCCAGAGGAGGGCTTGAAATGGCCGATTTCAGCTTGGTCGAAATAGGGCAACTTCGGTCCGTCGGAGTTGCTTCACTATTCCATCATGTCGGCGCTTCTCCAACGATTCTCGGATTGATTGGAGTTTGCTATCAGATAGCTGTCTTCTCCCCGGTTCTAAAGAGCTCGACCTTTGTTCAAGTCGAAGCTCTCGTTTGAGCTTTACTGGGAAATGGAGCAGTAGAGAGAGAGAGAGAAGTGTTCAGGTGTGAGGAGAATGAAATGGGGATGACCTCTTTATATAGTCGTAAAACCCGTGTATTAAATAGGCGAGATTTATTACTGGTATTAATATGGCCATAAATTTTTGGTATTAATTCCAATAATTTAATTTCGGTATTAATTCTAATAAATTAAATTTCAGTATTAATTTCAATAATTTAATTTTGATATTTAATTATTTGTATTAATTCCAATAATTTAATTTAGGTATTAAATTATTGGTATTAATTTATGATAAGGCGTACATACAAATTTTTGACCGAAATTTCGGGTTACAAAAAAATTTATACTTCCCAAAAGGTCACCCATCCTCACTTTACTCTCAGGTAAGCACGCTTAATTTTAAAGTTTTTATGGAATCTAGTTCACCTAAACCACTTTGGTTTTTGTTTTCTAATTTGACTTAAGTTTCTTTTCCAAGGTTTAATGAACCATTTGGATCACCCGAGAGTTGTAAATTCCCAACTTGCCCGTTCAGAAATAATCGGGTTTGTGAACCGGTTCTGAATCCTCACTTGGTTTGACCGGTTCTTTTCCTGGTTTTCCTTAGCTCAAAAGGGCGGGTTTTACAACTCTCCCCTCCTTTTAGGAGTTTTGTCCCCAAAACTTAGTTAACATCCTTGCATGAGCAATCATTTCCTTTGATGCCCCTTTGGTGTTTGCTTAAGATGCAAAGTCTGCTCTTGTTCTTTTAATTAGTCCTTTTACATCCTTCACTTAAGGAATTTCTTTTCCTTTATATTATTTACTCCCTCCATGGAGTTTATCATAATGAGACATACCTTACTTCAGGGTATATTTTTAGATTTATATCTTTCTTTGCTTAGAGCACATTCTTCCCTTTGAGGTTTTGTACTCAAGATTTTGTGGATTTCAAAATTTTGTGGGACTAAAGTGAAATTTCATAAAATTAAGGGCCAATTGGGCATTGAAAAGATGTTGGAGGACCAATTGGTCAATTTTTGGAATTTTGTTGTGAAATTTACCATTTTTATAAAGTAGGGGCAAAATGGTAATTTTGGAAAAGTTGGGCACCAAATTGGAAATTTGGGAAACTTGAACCCCTTTTTTTATTTTGAATAAATTGAGGTCCCATGGTGAATTTTTGAAGTTTCGGGACTCAATTTGGGGGAAAATCGGCATTAGGGACCTAAAGTTAAAGAAAAAAACTTTAAGGTCCTAATTACAAATAATTGAAAAGTTTGGGTATGTTATTCATTCGTGATGAATCAAGGCCATCAAGGCAAAGGATAATGAACAAGGATGTTCATATCGTGTAGGAACATGAAGTATCGGGAACGCCAACCAAGACAAGCTCGCATGGAGACAAAAAGTTGGTTAAGAGGAATTAATTGCATTCACGGGTGAGTGAGATTTTCACATCATACCCAGTTGGGATGATGAGCACCTCGGAAATGAAAACCCGCTATTATGTGGGATTTTAACATCACACCTAGATAGGGTGATGTGAGAAAACACACGAAAAACTACTGACCTGTTGTAAGTAGATCATACTCGGTTGGTATGATGAACTTCCTAGAAGGAAGTAGAAAACCTATTCATCGGTTATTAGTGGAGATGTCCTCATACCCTGTTGTTGTGATGGACAGATGAGAAAAAATATTTTGTCAAAAGTGCTCTCCCCTGACTGTGTGCTACTACTTAAACTATTTGGGAGACCTTCTTGACAGGAGCTCGAATAACTCAAATAGGCCGGAGGCCTCGATTTTGGAACTTGGGGGCGAATATGCCCGATTTTGAAAATCTCATATAGTGGGCCCAAGTCCTGTTGGCATGAGCAGGAGCTCGTAAATAAACTTGAGTTTAAGCCATGAATATTTTAAATGAATGATATGTTTTGCCATGATACCAAGACAGGACCGACAAACTTGATGGATTGGCGGCAGTGCGACAAGACAGGTCGACGAACCAGTCGAGACAAACAATTGTAGGTCGAGTTAAGGGTTGGGTCCGTTGGACTAGTGGAACCAAAGATTAAATGGCTTATGAGGAAATCTGTTGTTTTGTGCATGCACTGAGGTACAGGACCTTCAGGATGCCCAAGAGGGGTAGTGATGCTTCCTAGGGGCTACTGGACGACATGGTGGAGATAAGGGCAGATTGTCATGCCAACAGTCAGGTAAGCTCGATGTAGCTTCATGCATATGAGACCGGGGTGGGGTCAGGATGAGGTCTCTCTCCTCATACAGACTCGGAGTTTCTTTACGGGATTAAGGGTCGGATGTCGCGTACATCCGCTCATTCTGAGGGTAGAAGTGGATGGGCTTCTATCTAGGTGGTCTATAAAGTCGCTATGACACCACAAGTGGGTGCTGTGGACGTGCTGCCCTACGAATGTGTGTTCCCTGCATGATGAAGGGCGTGTGTTGGTTGATAAACACACCATTTGTGCTTAATGATGAGATATGGCTATGAAAATTGAGATTTTGTGGATGAAATGTTTTAAATAATATAAGGAGTCTGACACACTCCAATTCAAACTATATTCTGAAAGTCAAATTTTAAAACACCAATTGACTGAGTTATAGAAACTCACCCACCCTTTTTATCCCTTTTTAGGAAATAGAGAAATGACTAGGGATAGCACCAAGCCTTACCCTTTGTTAGGAATAATTAATTATCTTGAGTTGCATTTTATTGATATATGTTATTCTAGGGAACAAGGTTGAGATTTCACCTAGCAACTCTTGAATTAAAGAAGGAGGAAACCCCTTTTAAACCAAGAGAGTTGTGGGTTGATCACGGGGATCTCACCAAACTAGGTTGGGGAGTGATAGGATCACACATTCTTAGGGCAGCCCGTCCACTACACCCACTTGTGGTATCGAAGCGACTTTACTTGCCACCTATATAGAAGCTTGTCTACTTCTACCCTCAGTATGAGTGGATGTTCATGACATCCAACCTTCAAACCCAAAATCAACTCCGTGTCTATATGAGGATAGAGACCTCATCCCGACCCCACCCCAACCTCATGCACAAGAAGCTACGTCGAGCTTCCTTGACTGCTGGCATGACAAACTACCCTTATCTCCACCATGTTGTCCAATAGCCCCTAGGACGCATCACTACCCCTCTTGGGCATCTTGATGGTCCCGAAACTCAAGTGCATGCACAAACAATAATTTTCCATAAAACCATTTATCTTTGGTGCCACTAGTCCAATGGCTCCAACCCTCAACTCAAACTGCAGTTGTTTATTTAGGCTGGTTCGTCGACCTAGCCCTGACGCACTGCCACCAATCCATCGAGTATGTTGGTCCTATCTTGGTACCATGGCGAAATCACACATTCCATTCATTTAGAATTTTCATGGCATAAATATCACATGCTTGTTTACTTGCTCCTGCTCGTGCCAACTTGCCTTGGGCCCACTATATGTGATTTTCCAAAATAGAGCATTTTAGCCCACAAGTTCCAAAACCGAGGCCTCTAAAGTATATGAACTGTTCTAGCTCTCGTCAAGAAGGTCTCCCAAAAATTTTAAGCATTAGCACACAATCAGAGGAGAGCACTTCTGACAAAATAATCTTTCCACTCATCACACCAACCGGGTGTGATGACATCTTCGCGTACAAAGTGGGTTTTCTCCTTCCTTACAGGAAGTCCATCATACCAACTGGATATGATCTCTCTACTAGAAACTAGTAAGTAGTTTTTTTTTTGCTTAGTTCTCACATCACTCCAATCGGGTGTGATGTTAAAATCCCACATAGAAGTGGTTTTTCATTTACAAATATCTCATCATCCCAACCGGGTATGATGTGAATAAACCCACCCACCCAATAATTGTGTTCCTACACAATTTGGATTTCAGGATTGGGAGTTCCAAGATGCCCAATCATTTTTGTATCGAGTCATTCTCTTTATTGTCGAAACCCTTAGCTCGGTATTCTCTCTTGCTATGTGTTTGCTTTCATAGGTTTCAGTGTTAGCTCCTTTTGTCCAGTTTTGACCCATCTTATGTCCTTCCTCATTCTCAGTGGAGTCCTTTCCTCAAGGACTTTCCTTTCTCTTAATACACTCTTACTCGCTCGTGATCATCTCACGATTCTTTATTCTGAGTTAATCCCCTTCGTTCTATGTGTCGATTACTTGTTTGGGAAAGTTTTCTTATTACGATTTTGCTCTCTACTATGTCCCTAACAGTAGAGACTTTCACCTTAGGAACTACATATTCAACCTTCTTATCATTCCTTGAAGGTTTCTTTCTTTCCTTTCTTCTTGCCTGTTTGAATCCTTCTCCAACTGAAAATTCAATTTCATCCCTTATTCGTTACTTGAGACATTTTCGATTCTTGGTCTTATTCTATGTATCCACACTATGTCTAGTCATCTCCTCTTTAGGCTCCATCAATTGAGCGTTGACCACGACTAGCCTTGATGTCAGTGACCATTTACTTTATTCACTTCTTCTTTGTTTTAAGATCTCTTGAACGTCCTAAGAAGGCTCGCTTAACCTTCTCATGGCTTTTTGTTCGTTACTTCAGTTTCAGCCATTGATCTCTTTAAGGCTTTCCTTCAATCCTTATTTCCCAAATGTTTTTGGCCTTTCCACCTCTCCCTTCTTTACTAGAGTATTGACCTTCACAAGGGTCAGTTTGTTAATTGCCTTGATCCTAATATTCTCCTTGTCAAATTATCCTAAGGTTGTTGTCTCTTGAGTCTTCGTGCCCTTAATGTCCATCTTACTTCCCTTTTAGGGTGTAATCCTCACTACTTCCCAGTCCATCTTGGGGCATCGTTTATTCTTTCTAATTATTCTATTGTTATTATTTATTTCCTTCAACTAGGTCCTTCTAAAATCCTTATTTAGCTCCTCTACTCTTCTAGAATAGGTCATACCTGGCCATCCAGGTACGTCCTTAACCACATGTCTTTTAATGATATCCTTATTTCAGTTCTAATTTATGATGGTTCATCTATCAGTTACCTTAGCTTGGAAATTTCTCCTCCCATGGTTCCACTTCATATCCTTATCCTTCTTTCTAGGGACTTTTGTATTGGGAGTTTCACATTCAACCTCCCTAACACTTCTTGAAAGTTCTTCCTCTATTCTTTTCTTACACCTTTCTAACATTAGTATGGTTATTCACCCTGGATTCTTTCATATCCTCCAATTCCTTTTTATTTATTATCCCTCCTTCAAGAAGTCTCCTGATTGTTATTGAGTTTCTAATAATTTGTGTCCTACTTATCACCAACTCTTTTAAGGTATTTGTATTATTCCTTTGGGTTTTCTTCGCACCATACTTCTTTCCTCTTTCCTTTCTCCTTGTCTTATCCCAAAGTGACTTAGCATCTTCTACGCTCCTATATCTTTATTACTTTCCTTATGGTCAACTTCCATTCCATTAGTTTCCCTTGGATTAGTCCAATCCTTCTTTGTTTCCTTACCTTTATCTATAGGGCCTTTTCCTTAACTCCTTGCAGTACTTAGACTTTCACTATTCCTGCACGCTTTGATACTTTCTCTGCATTGGAGTTCACACTCTTCTTCTACCTTCCCTTAGTTAGGGCATGTCTTCCTTGGGAACTCTAGGTAGACTCTTCTAGAATTTCTTTCCAAGTCTTGTTGTCTTGTTTCCCCATTCTCCGAGTAGGGAAAACTTACTTGTCTATTAAAGGTTTAGATTAACTAGAGGTGACCCGTAGTTTTCCTTCCTTAGATGATCTTTTCTCTACCCATTACTCCGATCCTTATTGGCATACCTTCATTTCTGTTAGTTGTTCTTGTCATTATCAAGGAAGTAAAATTTTAATCAACAAAAAACCAAATTTTTATTCATTCCAAGAGATGGTTTCTTGTCGTACTCGACTTATTTATAGGAATTTTCTATTCCCTAGTCCATTGGAGTCGTAGACTAGGAGTTAGCCTCGAAACAGTTGCAAGATTCATGATCTGATGGCTCTGAGGAACTTGTTGAGGTCTATCCATATTCCCTTATGGGAAAAACTTCATGTATGGCTTCCAGTACCGCCTTAACACCTTTGCCTCGCATTCATATGTCCACTTCATCCATTGAGAAGGATTGAAGTTGGACTAAGCAGATGGGGGTACTTGGTGGACTTTCATGAAGGTGGCGTAGGCATCCCCATAGTTGTCCCAAGCCTCTTTCTTAGTGGGATTCCTCTCTGGTTGTTGTGGGACTAGAGGAGATGTTGGGCTCCTTGGAGAAGGGACATGTTCTTCCTATCTTGGAGGAGGATAGGTAGTGCCCTCTGGTCTTAGTAGGGCTACGACGAGTTTCCTATAATCCTCAACAATATCCTTGGGCACTCTCTTCTTGCCCTTTAAGAATTGTTGAACAACCGCTTCCCTAGGGGTAGGCAGTTTTTTCAAGGTCAAGTGTGGAGGATTGGATTTCACAACAAACTTTCTAGGGATTCTCCTTCCTACATAATATTTAAGTTTTTATTAGTGTCAGGGCATAGTATTGATAATACTTCAAGGGAACTAGGCTCTGATACCACTCAAATTGTCACACCTAACCGATTTGGATGGATCCTCGTGAACAACCCGCCGCTCCCTCGATTCAAGAGGGGTTTCCCCCTTGCTTTAATCAAGAGGAGCCATGCATAAATTTTATCCTTATTCCCTAGAATAACATAAATCAATAAAAATGCAAGTTTTAAAAAAACTTTTAAGCATACCTGACAAAAGGTAATTCCTAGTATTTTCCTTAGTCACTTTTCCCTAATCTTGAAAATGGATATAAAAGATGGGTGAGTTTCGACAACTCAGTGAATTGGTGCTAGGAATGAGTTTTCATAAAAATAGTTTTTAATTGGAGTGTGTCAGACTCATTATTTCCCTTAAGATCATTTCTTCCACGAATTTCGGTTTTCAAAATTTCTTTCCTCATTATAAAAAATACGTGTGTTTAACAGTCAACACACACCCTTAATCATTAAGGGATCACACATTCGTAGGTCAGCCCATCCACTACACCCACTTGTGGCATCAAAGTGACTTTAGAGTGACTTTAGGGCAGTTTTGTCTTTGTACCATGGTAAAATCACACATCCATTCATTTAGAATTTTCATGGAGTAAATATCACATGTTTGTTTACGAGCTCCTGCTCGTGCCAACTGGCCTTGGGCCCACTGTACATGATTTTCCAAAACCGGGCATTTTTTCCCACAAGTTCCAAAAGTGAGGCCTCTATCCTATCTGAGTTATTCTAGGTCTCATCAAGAAGGTCTCCCAAAAATTTTAAGTATTGGCACACAGTCAGGGGAGAACACTTCTGACAAAATAATCTTTCCACTCATCACACCAACCAGGTGTGATGACATCTCCAATTACAAAGCGGGTTTTCTACTTCATTCCTAGAAGTCCATCAAACAACCGGGTATGATCTCTATACTTACAACCGGTAAGTAGTTTTTTCCACTTATTTCTCACATCACTCCAACTGGCTGTGATGTCAAAATCCCACATAGAAGTGATTTTTCGTTTACGAAGTGCTCATCATCCCAATCGGGTATGATGTGCATAAACCCACTCACCCAATAATTGTAGTGTATTCCTTCTTAGCCGGTTTTTTTCTCCACGTTAGCTTATCCTTGCTGGTGTTCCGATCCTTCATGTTCCTACACGATTTGGACATCCTTATCTATTAATATTTGGCATGATAGCCTTCATTCCTCACGTATGAACGACCAAGCCTAAAATTTCTAGTTAATTGCATTTAGGTCCCTAATGCTAGCTTTTCCATAAATTGAGTCCCAAAACTTCCAAAATTTCACTTTGGGTCCTCAATTTTCTCATAAATCGTTTAAGGGCTTCAAGTTTTTCCAAATTTCCAATTTGGTCCCCAACTTTTTCAAAAATTACCATTTTCCCCTACTTTACAAAAATGGCAATTTGACCCTAATTATTTTTAAAAAATGACCAATTGGCCCTCAATTTTGGGAAATTGAAATTTGGTCACTCAATTTTACGAAATCCCTAAATTTCCCTAAAACTTTCCCCCAATTCCCCCTTTCAAACTAGCCGAATTTGATTTCATCAAATTAACAATTCAATCGAGGTTAATTGTTGAAATTGAAGTATAATTAAGTTCCTACACATCCATACGATTCAATTGAGCTTTGAATCGCATGAATTGAGGCCGAAACAAGCTCAAACGGAGCTTCACCGAAAAATTGCGTGTAGAGAAAGAAAGCTTCGAAAGCTTACTGTCGAAGATGCATCGATCCAAGCTTTCTATCTAGGTAGGTAGCTCTCATCCTAAGGTTCCTCCCAAGATCAAGAATCACAACAATTTATATCGAATTGAGGTAGAATTTGGTCAGTGAAATTTTCATAGTTTCTCTCTCTAATGTCTATCGAAAATGATAGAGGGGGCCGAATTGGCTTACCTTTTAGCTATAATTTGGTCATGTGCAGGTTGTGGGAGTGTTGGGAGAGCTTGGTTTGGCCTAGGGAGGACTGAATTTGGCCGATTTCAGCTCGGCTAAAACAGGGTAGCTTCGGTTCGGAGGAGCTGCTTCACTGTTTGATTACGCCGGTGCTTCTTTAGCATTCCTCGAATCAAATGGAGATGGTCTCTCGAAATCTAAGGAACCCAACCTTACCTTTTAATGCTCAGAAAAACCCCTATGTCAAAGCTCTGGTTTGAGCTTCGCTAGAAAATTGAGTAGTTGAGAGAGTGGAGTTTTCAGGTTTGAGGAAAATGAATGGGGAGTAGCTCTTTATATAGGGAGCTTGGGGACTCTCTGGTCAACCATTTGGCACCTTAATGGTGCTCATTCATTGCCTAAAATGCCCTAAATGGAAGCATTTCATTTTCTTCAGCACTATTTATTTTTCTGATGAGTAAATAGTGTTATCATCTGAAGAAAGAACACGACATTGTTCCGAATCGGGTTCAATGCTTAAACTGGCTAGTTTAGGCTCGATTCGACGGAGTTTTTCAAAATTAAAAATTTTCTAAATTCATCTAAATTGATTCTCTATCCAATGGTGGCTTCAATTCCCCAATTTGAATATTTTAAGCCACCTAGAAAAATGAATTTAGCAACAGGTTCAATGATTGTTCAAACTGGTGCAAACTGGTTCAATCTGGTTCAGATCCAGTTCACTTGAATCGGTCTAGTTTTCTCTTCTGATTTGTCCCAAAGTCACTTTCCATGATTGTTTTGACTCCTTGGGTCACTCGGGATGTGTAAATTTTCCAATTTTCCCTTTCTCTAATAGTTGGGGTTCGTGAACCGGTTCGGTTTTCTCACTTGGGTTGACCGGTTCTTTCCCCAGTTTCCTTATCTTTAAGGGACGGGGTTTACACAGGTATGGAAATTATATATTCAGTTTTGTATAATGATATTCTAGGAAAAATAGGAAAAAGGACGCTTGACTCCTTACGGTTTAGAAATAGGTGAAAACTCCTAATAAGACAAAAGGAGTGGCGGGTTGCTCATGGGGATCCCACCAAACCAGGTCAGAGTGTGACAACTTCTCCTTCTAATTCCTTGGGGTCATCGGCTGGTAGTTAGTGTCCAAACTATTTTGGGATTTGTGGTTCAAGGGCTTCGAAGGGCTGGTAGATGTCCATCCATATTCCCGGCAGACCTCCCTACTAGGAAGGACCCCATGGAATACCTCGAGTCCGTATCTTCCCAATATTTTAGCTTCGCACTCATAGGCCCACTTTATCCATTTGTTGGGGTCTCAGTTGTGTTGGGCTGGTGGGGGCTCTTGGATGACCTTTATGAAGGTTGCATGAGAATTCCAATAGTTGTTCTAGGCCTCCCTTCGAGTTGGGGTCCTTTTCGGCTGTCGTGGTGCTGGAGGGGGTATGAGTTCTTCTTACCTTGGGGAGGGATATTGTATGTTGGCTAGTTTCAATATCTCTCCAAGGAGTTTCCTACAGTTCTCGACCATATCCCTTGGCCACCCTCTTTTCGAATTCAACCAGTTTTTGGATGTTTATACCGCTTGAAGTAGGAGCCTTTTTCAAGGGTCCGTGAGTGGGGCTGGTTCGCACCGCGAATTTCTTAGGGACTCTCCTTCCTACAAGATAATTAAATCTTTATTAGTGTAAGGTTATAGTCTTGATAATGCTTTCAAGGGAACATAACTTTGATACCACTCAAGTTGTCATGCCCTAACCCGGTTTGGTCAGATCCCCGTTAGCAACCCGCCGCTCCCTTAGTTCAAGGGGGTTTCCCCTTCTTTTAGACAAGAGGAGCCATGTGAAATTTCAAATATTGTTCCTTAGAATAGCATTAATAAAAATAAAGCGAGCTTAAAAGAACTTTTAAGCGTACCTAACTTAGGGTTCATCTTCTCAAACTCTTTGATTGATATCCTTTTTTTTCCAAAAAAGGGATAAATAGAGTGGGTGAGTTTCTACAACTT
Organism: Trapa bicornis; assembly: GCA_030064425.1. Taxonomy (NCBI): domain Eukaryota; kingdom Viridiplantae; phylum Streptophyta; class Magnoliopsida; order Myrtales; family Lythraceae; genus Trapa; species Trapa bicornis. The sequence continues at coordinate 5,523,802 of CM057761.1, read as the reverse complement.
AGTGAAAGGGTGTTGGGAGTGAGTTTTAGGAAAATGATAATTAGTTTATTAAAATCTTTCTTAACTCATTGGTGTGTATAGCTCTATTAACACATCCCTTGCCTCGAGAAGCATTTAGCAAACAAACACACGCCCTTTATCATAAAGGGTATAAATGTTCGGATGGCAGTCCTAGACTGCACCCACTTTGGGATTAGTGCGACTTTGTCATCCACCCTAATACTTCTACTCTAAGTTTGAGTGGATGTCCTAGATGTCAAACCCAAAATCCACTTCGTTTATGTATGAGGATGGAGACCTCATCCTGACCCCACCCCGATCTCATGTGCAAGAAGCTCCTAGAGCTTCATGAATAACTCACACGACGACTGCCCTTATCTCCACCATGTTGTCTAGAAACCCTTGGAACCCATCAATACCCCGTAGGGCATCTTGATGGTCCCCAATCAATGAGTGCATGCACAAACAATAATTTTTCATTATTTAGCCATTTTCTTTGGTGTCGCCGGTCCAACAGCCCTGACACTCAACCCGACCTACAATTGTTTGTCTAGTCTGATCCATCGATCTAGCCCTGACGCACTGCTGCTAGCCCATCGAGCATTATTGGAGAATCACAAAATTGATTCCATTTTAAATGAAAGTTTTCGTGGCTCTTCCTATTCAAATTTGTTTATGGGCTTTAGCCCATGCCCACTGGATTTGGGCCATGAGCCCTGTAAGTTCAAAATTGAGGCCCCTAGCATGTTAGAGCTGTTTTGGCTCACATCAAGAAGTTCTCCCAAATTGTTTAAGTAATGACACACAATGAGGGGATATCACTTCTGATAAATTGTCATGCCCTGACCCGGTTTGGTCGGATCCCCGTGATTAACCTGCCACTCTCCTGGTTTATTTAAAGGTTTCCCCTTGTTACAAACCGTAAAGAGTAAGGCGTCCCTTAAACCTGCACCTTTCCTGGAATAACATAAATCAAAACTTGCAAACAATTTTAACTTTTCATACATATCATGTAGGTGTAACTAACAAGAAGTATTGGATAGGTTTTCTCTAGTCTACCTGAAAAGGGATATAAGGGAGGGGGTGAGTACAACTACTCAATGAATGGATTTTGGAAATTTAACTTTTAGGAAAAAGATTTGTATTGGAGTGTGTCAGACTCCTTATTTTCTTCCAAAAATCCTTTCGTTACAAATCTCTATTTTTATCACCATTTCTTATTAATCACGGTGTGTCATCACCCAACACACATCCTTCATCATGAAGGTTAATCACACAATCACAGGCCAGTACATCCATTGAACCCACTTGTGGCGTCGGAGCGACTTTACCAGCCACCTAGATAGAAGTACATCCACTTCTACCTTGAGAATGAGTGGATGTTTACGACATGCGACCCTCAATCCCATAACAATTTTTCGTGTCCGTATGAGGACATAAACCTCACCCTGTCCCCAGCCCGGTCTCATGCACTTGAAGCTACTCCGAGCTTCGCAAGGTCACCTGGTTCAACGAAGTGCCCTTATGTCCACCAGGTCATCCAGGGACCTAGGACACATCACTACCCCTCTTGGGCGTCTTGAAGGATCCATAAACACAGTGCATGCACAATTAGTATTTTCACATCATGCCATATAATCTGTGGTGCCACTGGTCCAACGGCCCTGACCCTTAACTCAACCTGCAGTTGTTTGTCTTGACTAGTCCGCAAATCGGTCATGTCACACTACCGCTAGTTGACTGAGCATGTCGGTCCTATTTTGGTATGATGGCCAAACAATTCATTTATTTAAAGTTTTATGGGATATATCTCATGTTTGTTTATGAGCTTCTGCTCATGCCAACTGGCCTATGGCCCACAATTCGAGATTTTCAAAACTGGGCACATTAGCCCCCAAGTTCTAAAACCGAGGCCCTTGGCCTATAAGAGCTATTCGAGTGCCCATCAAGAAGGTCTCCCAAATCATTTAAGCAGTGGCACACAGTCAGGGGAGAGCAGTTCCGACAAAATATGTTTTCAACTATCCATCATAACAACTAAGTATAAGGACATCTCCGCTCATAACCGATTAATGGGTTTTCCACTTCCTTCAAGGAATTTTCATCATACCAACCGGGTATGATCTACTTACAATCTGTAAGTAGTTTTTCCACGTCATTTTCACATCACTCCTCTAAGTTGTGATGTTTAAATTACCACTAAGTAGTGGGTTTTTCATTTCGAGGTACTTATCATTCTTATCATGCCCAATTGCTCAATTGGCCATCTAACATTCTTATCATGCCCAATTGACCCTCAATTTTAGAAAATTGCATTTTGGTCCTTCGAATTTTCGAAAATCCCCAATTTCCCCAAAATTTACCCCAATTTTAACTCCCTAACACAACCAAATTTAATTTCATCAAATTGACCGATCAAACACTTCTAATTGTTGAAATTATATTTCTACATGTTCATACGATTTCATAGCACTTTGAATCGTAAGTTTTAATGAGCTGAAACGAAGCTTTGCCGGAAAATAAGCTGTAGAGAGAGAAAGCTTCAATTGCTCATTGGTGAGAGCACGTTAGACTAAGCTTTCTATCTGAACAGATAGCTCTCCTCCTGAGGTTTCTCCTAGGATCAAGAATGATATCAATTGAAGTCGAATTGAATTAGAATTCTATCATTGAAATTTGATCGACTCTCTCTCTAACACCGGTCAAAAATTGTAGAGGGGAGTCGAATGGGCTTACCTTTCGGCCCAAATTCGGCCTTGGGAGGGTTGAGGAAATGTTGGGAGAGTTTGGTTTGGCCTGAGGGAGGCTCGAATTGGAAAATTTCAGCTCAGCCGAAATAGGGCAGCTTCGGTCTGTTGGAGCTGCTTCACTGTTCTATCACATCGGCGTTTCTCCGGCGACTCTTGGAGCAAACAGAGACCACATGCGTGTAGCTGACTTCTTCCCGGTTATAAGTAACCTAACCTCACCTTCTTTAGCTCAAAAATTATCCTATATCGGAGCTCTGGTTCGAGCTTCACCGGAAAACTAAGCAATTGAGAGAGAGTGAGCTTTTTAGGTGTGGAGAGGATGAATGAGGTGGGAGTCTTTATACAGGATGCTCGAGGACTTCTTGGTCATCCAATTGGCATCTTAATGGTGGTCATTCATTCCCTGAAACTCCCTGGCTGGAGACTTTTTAGCTTCGCCGGCACTACATGATTTTTCGGTGAGTGAATAGTGCTGCCATCTGAAGGAAGAAGACGACACTGTTTCGAACTGGACCGTACTGGTCCGAACTGGGTTCAAAGCTTAAACTAGCTGGTTCACCCCCATTCGACCAAAATTTTCAAATATAAAAATTTCCAAATTTATCTAAATTCATTTTTTATCTAATGGTGGCCTCAAATCTAAAATTTGAGTTTTTTAAGCTACCTAAAAATGAATTTAGAATCTGGGTCAATTGTGGTTCAAACTGGTCCAAACTAGTTTAATCCGGTTCATTTGAATCGGTTTGGTTTTAATCTCCAATTCCTTCTCAAGTCCATTTCCATGACTTTTGGACTCTTTGGGTCACTCGGGATCCATAAATTTCCCATTTTGCCCTTTCTCTATCGGTTTCAGTTCATGAATCGACTCGGTTCATAAACTAGTTCTATCTGGTTCACTCGAGCTGATCCAATTGTTTTCCCCCAATTTATCTTAAGGTTCTTTTTCAAGGTTTATGATTCATTTTGAGTCACATGGAAGTTGTAAATTCTCAAATTTTCCAGTTTCCTGATAATCTTCTTGTAGACCGACTTGGTTTTAAATTTAAAACTGACCGATTTTTTCCCCGATTTTCTCATTATCAAAGGACAGGGTTTACAACTCTCCCCTCCTTTTAGGGGTTTTGTCCCCAAAATTGTTACACGTTAAATAATTGAGGGTAACTATCCCTCATCATACTCTCAGTTTCCCATGTCTCTTCCTGCACGGGTTCATTCTGCCACAAAACCTTGACCATTGGAATTTTCTTGTTCATCAAATTCTTGTCTCTCCGGTCGATGATTCATACCGATTTTGTTTGATAGGTCAGGTTCTCTTCTAGTTCCATTAGAGGTTGGTCCAATACATGACTAGGATCATATTGATATTTTCGAAGCACTGAGATGTGGAATACTTCATGTATTCTCTGCAGGTTAGGACATAGTTCTAATTTATAAGCTACCGGTCCTATCCTTTGAATGATGGGATATGGACCGATATATCTTGGTTTCAACTTTCCTTTTTGCTGAAACCTAAGTATTCCCCTCCATGGGGATACTTTGAGGAATACTTGTTCTCCCACCTCGAACTCCAGATCTTACCTTCGATTGTCCGCGTAACTCTTTTGCCTCGTATCTCTATTCAATACTATACTCACCAAGACACCATGGAGTCTTATGATTTCCTTCATGTATAAGATGACCAACTATTCTACCGTGTGTGTCACTTTTATAGGAAGGAAATGAGCTAATTTGGTCAATCTATCCACTATGACCCAAATCACATCTCAACCCTTTATGGTTACCGGTAGACTCGTGACGAAGTCCATGGTGATGTGCTCCCATTTCCACTCCGGAATTAGTAAAGGTTGTAGCAGTCCTGGCGGTTTCTGATGCTCTACTTTTATCTGTTGATAGAACAAACATCAAGGTATATATCCCAAAATTTCCCTCTTCATGCCTTTCCACTAGTTTGAGGGTGCGGTATATCTTGGTACTGCCCGGATGCACTACATACACCAAATCGTGTGCCTCTTCCAGAATTAACCTCTTCAACTCCTTATCTTGAGGCACACATACCCTACCCTTGTACATTAGTACTCCATCACCTCGCAAGTCGTAGTCCGGTTTCCTTTCTCTATTAACCGGGTCCAAATAAGACTAGAGTTCTTTATTAGTCTTTTGTTGAGCCTTGATATGCTCGAATAGACTGGGCCTCACCACCACATTAGCCATCGAGCATTTTTCCTGTTTGTCCATCCTTAGGTCCACCTCCATCCTTCCCAATTGTTGTAACAAGGGTAGATAACTTGTCTTTACTTATGCCTCCTCAGTTTGATACTTGCGACTTAAGGCATCTGCAACTACTTTTCCTTTCTGGGGTGATACTCTATCATAAGATCATAATCCTTCACCAATTCCAATCATCTCCTCTGGCGGAGATTTAACTTCTTCTTAGTTAGGAAGTACTTAAGACTCTTGTGACCTATGTATATCATGCACTTAACCCCGTAAAGGTAGTGTCGCCATATCTTTAAGGCAAACACTATTGCAACTAATTCCAAGTCATGAGTCGGGTAATTTCTTTCATGTACCTTCAGTTGTCACGAGGCATACACGATAACCTTCCCTTGTTGCATTAAGCCACATCCGGGCCCTTGTTCGGATGCGTCACTATAGACTGTGTACTCTCCTACATTAGGATTGGGTAAGGAGAGTACCAGTGCGGTGGTTAATCGAGTCATTAATTCTTGTAAAGACTTCTCATAGCTCTCATCCCAATTATACTCAACTCCTTTCCTAGTTAGTCGAGTTAGAGGAGCTGCTATCTTAGAAAAGTCATGTACAAACCGTCTATAGTATCCTGCCGATCCTAAGAAACTTCTTATTTATGTAGGATTCCTTGGAGCTTTCCAATTTGATATGGCTTCGACCATAGCTAGATCTACTTTGACTCCATCCTTGGATACAATATTTCCTAAGAATTCTACCTCCTGTAGCCAGAACTCACTTGGAAAATTTTGCATATAATTAATTTTCCTTTAATATTTCCAAGGTAATCACTAAATGCTCTTCATGTTCTGATCTGGTTCGTGAGTATATAAGGATGTCATTTATGAAGACTATCATGAACTTGTCCAAATGGGGTTGGAACATACGGTTCATCAAGGATACATTGGCATTCATCAACCCGAACGACATTACTCCGAACTCATAATGTCCATATATGGATTGAAATGTCGTTTTAGGGATATCCTCTTCTTGAATCTTGAGTTGGTGATAGCCCGACCGAAGGTCTATTTTGGAGAAGTAAGCTGATAATTTTAACAGGTCAAACAAATCATTTATTCTTAGGAGTGAGTATCGATTCTTTATAGTGACCTGGTTCAGCTTTCTGTAGTCGATGCACAATCTCATACTTTCGTCCTTTTTCTTTACGAATAGAACATGAACACCCCATAGAGACTGACTTGGACGTATGAAATTCTTTACCAATAATTCGTCTAGTTGTTCCTTTAATTCTTTCAGCTCTGTTGGAGCCATGCGATATGGGGCTTGGGATATGGGATTTGTTCTTAGGGTTATTTCTATGGTGAACTCCACTTGTCGACTTAGAGGTAGTCCAGGTAGCTCTTCTGGAAAAACCTTTGGATAATGTCTGACTACTAGAATGTCTTCAAGTTTCTTTTCTTCAGACCCTTCGTCCACAACCATGGCCAGAAATGTTGTATAGTCTTTTTGTATCATCTTTTGAACTTTCAGGTGGGACACCAATTGTACTTCACTTTTCCTTCTATCTCCTTGGAACTCTAGTCCTTGGAAGTATGGAAGGTTATCGTCTTCTTCCTACAATCCATCTTTGCCTGATGGTTACTTAGCTAGTCCATTCCCAGAATTACTTCAACCTCCTTTAGGGGTAATGGGATCAAGTCAGCTTCAAGTTGGAGTCCTCCAATTTTTATCTCACATCCCTTTAATTGTTTATTCCTGTTTAAACCTTCTCCTAAGGGTGTAAGGATATTAAGGCTTTTTACTAGTGGGGTGAGCTCTAGGAGTACTTTCGAAACCAACTCTTCCTTGATAAATGATCTCTCTACTCAAGAGTCAAATAGGGCATAGACTTATTGTCCCCAAAGCTCTATATACCCTGATTTAAGAAACGTATGGTTTAGAAGGAATTCCCTTTATTAGATCAAAAGATGTTTAGTTTACATGACTTCCTTAAACTAATTTGTAGGGTTTTGGGATGTACTCACTACAGTGCTTGGGTCTCCTCTAGCCTCCTCCTAAGTGAGGTTGTAAACTCTAGCTGGTACTCTTGATGTAGCATCTAGCCTGGGTTTCTGGGATTCCCTTGAGTTAGTCCAAGAGTATTCCTCTGCCTATTCTCCCTAAGGGTAGGACAATCCTTTACGAAGTTTCCCACTTGTCTGCATGCGAAACAGGTATGGCATGCTCCCTCATGGTTCCTTTGACACTTCAGGCAGCGAGGGTTTCCCTAGGGTAAGGTAGGGACTATTTTGGGAGGAGGTGGTGGCATGTCCCTTCTCCTTTGGAATGCCATTATATTTCCTCCTCTTGGGCCGTTATGTTCTTTCCGTCCTCCCTGACGGTTTGGACCCTTATCCTCCTTTTTGGTCATATGCTCCATTCGACGACGTCGAGTCTGCACCAGTCGCTCAGATTTGTGAGCCATACTAATTACAGCTGTTAGGTCTGTGGGGCATCCTAGTACCCCCATACGGTCTCGAATTTCCATATTGAGACAGTCCACAAACCTTTGACATCTGTTTGTTGGCCTAGCTAGGTCGGGAGAAAAGGGTCTTAACTTGTTGAATTTTGTTTCATACTTCGATATGGAGTTAAGCCCTTGCTGAATCCAGATAAACTCTTGCTTCTTCTCATTTACCAGATGGGGTGCCAAGTACCTCTCCTCAAATTGTTCCCAGGTGGGGATGGTGGTATGTAGGTTTCGGACATTGTCCCACCATCGTCTAGCGCTTCCTTCTAGGAAGAATTCCGTCAGAATCACTATATCCTCTGGTGGTATCCTGACGATTCCCATCAACTTCTTGATATTGGACAGCCAATCCATGGCGGCTCCAGCATCCTTTTCTCCGAAGAAAGGTTTACATCCTAGTTGTTAGAGAGTTTTGAGGTTTATAGGAATGTCTGTTGGAGTGGATGGATTAGTAGGGGGAGGGTGGGATTGCACTTCCTCTGGTTCAACCTAAGAGTTGGTTTTTGCCTTAGAAACAAGGTTAGGTTGCCCAAATACACAGGTAAACTCCTCATACAATCTTTGATGCTCCCTACTGAGTCCAAGAGAAGTTGTCTAGGCTACTCTAGGAGTTTCTACAGGTAGGGGTGGTTGGGCAGTGTCGGAGACGGCAACCCTAGTTCTCTTAGTTCCTTTCCTTGGAGCCATTTCTGAAAATTTTAAATAATTTCTATTAGTTACTATATTTTCTAGTCTTGATTATCTATTCGAGGAAATAGGCTCTGATACCACTCAAGTTGTCATGCCCCAACCCGGTTTGGTCAGATTGTCGTGATCAACCCGCCACTCTCCCGATTTATTTAAGGGTTTCCCCTTGTTACAAACCATAAAGAGTAAGGCATTCTTTAAACCTACACCTTTCCTAGAATAACATAAATCAAAACTTGCAAACAATTTTAACTTTTTATACCTGTCATGCAGGTGTAACTAACAGGAAGTCTTGGGTAGGTTTTCCTTAGTGTACCTGAAAAGAAATATAAGGGAGGGGTGAATACAATTAGTAAGCGAATGGGTTTTTGAAATTTAACTTTTAGGAAAAAGATTTGTATTGGAGTGTGCCAGACTCCTTATTTTCTTTCAAAAATCCTTTCGTTTCAAATCTCTATTTTTATCACCATTTCTTATTAATCATGGCGTATCATCACCCAACACACATCCTTCATCATGAAGGTCAATCACACAATCGCAGGCCAGTACGTCTACTGAACACACTTGTGGTGTCAGAGAAACATTACCGGCCACCTAGATAGAAGTATGTCCACTTCTACCTTGAGAATGAGTGGATATTTGTGACATCTGACCCTCAATCCTGTAATAATTCTCCTTATCCGTATGAGGACAGATACCTCATCCGGTCCCCACCCGGTCTCATGCGCTTGAAGCTACTCCGAGCTTCGCAAGGTCACCTAGTTCGATGAACTGCCCTTATACCCACCAGGTCATCCAGGGCCTTAGGACACATCACTACCCCTCTTGGGTGTCTTGAAGGTCTTGTAAACACAGTGCATGCACAACTAGTATTTTCACATCATGCCATATAATATGTGGTGCCACTAGTCTAACGGCCCCGACCCTCAATTCAACCTGCATTTTTTTGTCTTGACTAATTCAGAGACCGGTCATGTCGCACTACCGCTAGTTGACTGAGCATGCCAGTCCTGTCTTGGTACCATGGAAAACAATTCATTTATTTAAAGTTTTATGGCACATATCTCATATTTGTTTATGAGCTTCTACTCGTGCCAACTGGCCTATGGCCCACTATTCAAGATTTTCAAAACCAGGCATATTAGCCTCCATGTTCCAAAACCGAGGCCCCAAACCTATAAGAGCTATTCGAGCTCCTGTTAAGAAGGTTTTCCAAATCGTTTAAGTAGTGGCACACAGTCAGGGAAGAGCACTTCCGACAAAATATGTTTTCAATTGTCCATCATACCAATCGAGTATAAGGACAACTCCACTCATAACCGATGAACGGGTTTTCCACTTCCTTCGAGGAAGGTTCATCATACCAAACGGGTATGATCTACTTACAATCTGTAAGTAGTTTTTCGGTGTCATTTTCACATCACTCCTCTAAGTTGTGATGTTTAACTTACCACTGAGTAGTGGGTTTTCATTTCGAGGTACTTATCATTCCCAACTAGGTATGATATAAAATCTCACTCACCTGATTGTGCAGTGAAATTCCTCTTAGCCGGCTTTGTTGTCCTTACTTGAACTCGTCTTAGCAGGCGTTCCTGGTGCTTCATATTCCTACACGATATGAATGTTCTTGTTCAATATTTTTTGGCCTAACAGCCCTCATTCATCCCAATTGAATGAGAAAATCAAACTATTCCTTTATTTGCAATTAGGTCCTTAAACTTGCTTTTCTTTAACTTTAAGTCTCTAATGCCGGTTTTTTTCTCTAATTGAGTCCCTTAACCTTTAAAATTCCTCTTGAGACTTCAATTTACCTAATTTCATAAAAAGGGGTTCAAGTTTTCCAAATTCCCAATTTGGCTCCCAAAATTTCCAAAATTACCATTTTGTCCTTCCTTTACAAAAATGGTATGTTTTACTCCAAAAATTCTAAAATTGCTCAATTGGCCATCTAACATTCTTATCATGCCCAATTGACCCTCAATTTTAGAAAATTGCATTTTGGTCCTTCGAATTTTTGAAAATCCCCAATTTCCCCAAAATTTACCCCAATTTTAACTCCCTAACACAACCGAATTTAATTTCATCAAATTGACTGATCAAATACTTCTAATTGTTGAAATTATGTTTCTACATGTTCATACGATTCCATAGCACTTTGAATCGTAAGTTTTAATGCCGAAACGAGCTGAAACGAAGCTTCGTCGGAAAATAAGCTGTAGAGAGAGAAAGCTTCAATTGCTCACTGGTGAGGGCACGTTAGTCTAAGTTTTCTATCTGGGCAGATAGCTCTCCTCCTGAGGTTCCTCCTAGGATAAAGAATGACATCAATTGATGTTGAATTGGATTAGAATTCTGTCATTGAAATTCGGCCGACTCTCTCTAACACCGGTCGAAAATTGCAGAGGGGAGCCGAATTAGCTTACCTTTTGGCCCTACTTCGGTCATGAGAGGGATGAGAAAGTGTTGGGAGAGCTTGGTTTGGCCTGAGGAAGGCTCGAATTGGTCGATTTCAGCTCGACTAAAACAGGTCAGCTTTAGTCCACCGGAGCTGTTTCACTATTCTATCACGCTAGTGTTTCTCCGGCGACTCTAGGAGCAAACGGAGACCACAAGCGTATAGATGACTTCTTCCTGGTTCTAAGGAACCCGACCTTGCCTTCTTTGGCTCAAAAAGGACCCTATATCGGAGCTGTGGTTTGAGCTTCACCGGAAAACTAAGCAGCTGAGAGAGAGTGAGCTTTTCAGGCATGAAGAGGATGAATGAGGAGGGGGTCTTTATATAGGAAGCTAAATCAGTTCACCTGAACCGGTTTCATTTTCATTTCCAATTCTTTCTCAAGTCCATTTCCATGACTTTTGGGACTCTTTGGGTCACTCGAGATCCATAAATTTCCCGGTCTGCCCTTTCTCTATCAATTTCGGTTCACGAATTGACTTAGTTCATAAACTGCTTCTATCCGATTTGGATCTGGTTCACTCGAATTGATTCAATTTTTCTCCCCCAATTTATCCTAAGGCTCTTTTTCAAGGTTTATGAACCTTTTTAAGTCACATGGAAGTTGTAAATTCTCAAATTTTCCTATTTCCTAATAATTGGCTTGTAGACCAACTCGGTTCTAAATTTGAAACTGACCGGTTCTTTCCCCGATTTTCTCATTATCAAAGGACAGGGTTTACATAAAATCTATTTTTAACTCATCACACCAATTGGGTATGATGATTGGTCCACTTACAACAGGTATGCGAGTTTTTCCTGTCCATGAGAAAGCTCATCATACCAACTGGATATGATGTTTAAATGATCCTACTCACAACTGGTAAGTAGGTTTTTAACTTTTAAAATGTACTCATCATCCCAACTGGGAATGATGTGTAACTAAGCCCACTCACGATGGCTTTCAACTTAGAAAAGTTGCACATCACCCCAACTGGGAATGAAGTATAAAGTTTCCACTCACCCGGTGACTCTAACTCGTTCGTCTCTAGCCGATTCTACAAGTCTAAGTCCGGCTCCTTTGTTAGTGTTTAAGTCTCAAGAGTCCCTACATGGTTTGACCACTCTTATACGTTAGGGTTTGGCGTAAAAGCTTTCTAGCTTTTTAGTATTGGCTACTAGGCTAATTTCTGGTTTATTGCACTTAGGTCCTTAAAGTTCATACTTCTTGACTTTAGGTCCCTAGTGTTAAATTTTTCCCAAATGAAGTCCCAAATACTTCCAATATCCTACTTGGGTCCTTAATTTAATTAAAATTGTGTAAGGGACTCAAGTTTTCCAAATTCACAAAATTTTTCCCAATTTTTCTAAAATTACCATTTTGCCCATACCTTCCAAAAATAGCCATTTGGCCCCAAATCTTTCGAAAGTTGACCAATTAGACCTCCAACATCTTTCTCATTGTCAATTGACCTTCAATTTTGATAAATTGCATGGAGGTCCCTCAATTTTTTGAAATCCCCAAATTTTCCCCAATTTCTACCCCCTTTGTTGACCAAATATGATTTCTTCAAATTGGCCATTCAATTGGGGTTATTTCTACAAATTGATGATAAGAATTTGTTTCTACACTTCCATACAATTCAATTGCACTTTGAATTGTAGAATTTGGGTCCGAAATGAACTCAAACAAAGTTTTGCCAAAAAACTAAAAGTAGAGAGAGAAAGCTTTGAAAGCTTTCCGGTGCAGGTGCAGCAATCCAAGTTCTTGATCAGGGTAGATAGCTCTTGTCCTCAGGGTCCTCCTAGGATCAAGAATTGAGGCTATTACTATCAGGATTAGTGGAATTCTATCAAAGACTTCTGTCACTTTCTCTCTCTAGAACCGAACTGTAACGACGGAGGAGGGCCGAATTAACTTACCTTTCGCCTCCATGGAGGTCGTGTGGTGGCCAAAGGAGCTATGGGAAGACTCAATTTGATCATAGAAGGTTGGAATTGGCCAAATTCCAATCGACTAAAACTGAGTAGCTTCGGCCCGTTGGAGTTGCTTCACTATTTGAGCTCGACGGTGCTTCTTCGGCAATCCTTGGGTCAGTTGGAGGTAGGCGTCAGGTAACTGACTTCTTCCCGAGTCTATAGGACCCAAATTCAGCTCTGAGGCTAGAGGAAATGCCCAAATCGGAGCTCTAATTCGAGCTTCACCAGAGAACAAAGCACTTAAGAGAGAGAAGGGAATTGAGGTGTGTGGAGGATGAATGAAGGGAGCTTAGGGACCTTCTGCCCGACCAGTTTCCTTAATGGTCATGCTCATCCTAATCAGAAATTGACCAAATTGGAGCAATTTCCTTCTCCAAAAAAGGAAAGAATTTCTTTCTACGATGAATAATGTCATCAGATAGAGGAGGAAGATGACACTATTCTGCATGTGCGAGCATCACATCTGTGGGTCGGCCACGTGGCAGCACGTGATTGGTCAGTCATGCTAACATGGCGATCCGACTCAGCCACCACGTAAGTTGTTTACCAGTTGATCGAGCACGTGGTAGCCTATTATTGGTCGGTCCTATCTGTGTGGCTACTGACTAGGCACTCATTGACCATTGATCGACTGATAGAGCGCGACTTGCCACTCGTCGCACTCTGATTGGTCGTGCATTTATTGACTGGGTACTGAACGATCAGCGGTCCGTTGACTGGTCCGGTCCGATTGGGTCCTATGACTAGAAAGTGAAAATCAGCTGGTTTAGGTCTAATTCAACTAGTTCTCTCAAAATTAAAAATTTTCTAAATTTGTCTAAATTTATTTTCTATTCAATGGTGGCATCAATTTCCCAAATTGATCATTTTAAGCCACCAAGAAAAATGAATTTAGAGACCGGTTCAAGTATAGTTCAAACCGGTTCAATTCAGTTCAGTTCAGTTCATGTCTCCAATTTCCTTCAAAATCCTTTCCCATGATTTATGTGATGTCTTGGTCACTTGAGATGTTCCAATTTCCCATTCCAACCCTTCTTTATTGTTCTTGATTCATCAAGGGGTTCGGTTTTCTCCTAAATTTGACTAGTTCTTTCCTTGTTTCCTTTACTCGTGGTGATGGGTTTCACATATTTATCCATCAATTATTTTCTTTCATTTTTAATGGCGTGATCGAGCATTCAAACTCGAGGTGAAGATTTCTAGCGATTTGGTCACTCACTTCTTTTCCTTTGAGCTTTCCTTCACTCATTCTTCTATCTTGTTGAGATATCTCTATGGATATTGTCATGCCCCGACTTGGTTTGGTCGAATCATCGTGAGCAACCTGCCACTCCCTTTTGTTCACAAAGGGTTTTACCCTTTTCTAAACTGTGAGAAGTAAGGCGTCCCTTTTCCCGAAATAGCATTATACAAAACTAAATACTTTAAAACTGGCATACATGTCTTACAGTTCCAATATAGGAGGGTCTTTAAGGTTGGTTTTTCCTCGGTTACCTGAAAGGGGTAAAAGGAAGGGGGTGAGTTCTACAACTCAGTGAGTGGATGTTGGGAGTTAGTTTTCAAAATAGTTTTAATTATCCAACCATGGCAAGGTTATCATTTTCTTTTAAAAGGATTTTTCTTCAATTTTGGTTTTGAAAACCTTTTTCCAAGGTTTACTATTCCTTTTTCCAAGGATTCTCAAATCTCTAAACCTTTTTTTCCCTTTTCCATATTAGGTGTGTTTAGCTTTCTTAGCCTATCCCCTTGCCTCGGTAGACATTTAGCAAACAACCACATGCCCTTCATCAGGAAGGGAACACACATTCGCAAGTGTAGCCCATCCACTGCACCAACTTATGGATCGGAGCGTCTTTATCGTTCACCAAGATAGAAGCCCGTCCACTTCTACCTTGGGTCTGAGTGGAACATCCTAGATGTTCGACCCTCAGACCCGAACGCCACTTCATGTCCGTATGAGGCGGAGACCTTATTTCGGTCTCATGCACATGAACACCAAGCGTAGTAGCTTCAGGAAGCCAAAACGCAGTAACTTCGTGCAGTCCAAACACAGTAACTCTATGGAGGCCAAACACTGTAATTTCATGGAGTCCAAACATAGTAACTCCGTGGAGCTCAAACACAGTAGCTCCATGACTAAGTGGTATAACGAGAAACCCAAACGCAGTAGCTTCTCCTTCCCTTATTGCCACCATGTCATCTAGCAGCCCTTAGGACCCATCACTACCCTTTAGGGCATCTTGATGGTCTCGTACCACAAGTGCATGCACAAACAATAGTTTTCATTGTATTAGTCATTCTCTTTGGTGTCAACGGTCCAACGACCCTGACACTCAACAAAGCATGTAGTTCTTTGCCTATCTAGTCTGTTGACTTGGCCCTGATGCATCGCCGTTAGCCTATCGAGCCTTGTCGGTCCTGACTTGATACCATGGAGAATCACACAGTTAATTCCCCTTTTAATGAGAGTTTTAATGGCTCTTCCTAATCATGTATGTTTACGAGCTTCTGCTCATGCCCACTGGCCTTGGGCATACTGCACGTGTTTTTCCAAAATTGGGCATTTAACCCCATGAGTTAAAATACTGAGGCCTTAGCCTATTTGAGCTATTCTAGCTCCAGTTAAGAAGGTCTCTCAAATTGTTTAAGCAGTTGGCATGTAGTTAGGGGAGAACACTTCTGACAAAATTTCATTTTTAACTCATCACACCAACTGTGTATGATGATTTCTCTAATTAAAACCAGTAGGCGGGTTTCTCCTTTCCTCCAGGAACTCATCATACCAATCGAGTATGATTATCTCTACTTACAACCAGTAAATAGGTTTTATCCGCTAAAAATAGTGCTCAACATCCCAACCTTGCTGGCATTCTGATCTCTCATGTCCCTACATGATTTGGGTATCCTTATCAATTAAGGTTTGGCATAACAGCCATCGTTTCTCATGTATGAGCAACTAGACTCAAAATTGTTGGTTTATTACACTTAGGTCCCTAAAGTTCATTTCTCTTAACTTGAGGTCCCTAATGCTAACTTTTCCCCAAATTGAGTACCAAGGTTTCAATATTCCCTTTGAATCCTCAATTTACTCAAAATTGTGCAAGGGGCTCAAGTTTTCCAAATTTCCAATTTGGTCCCCAATTTTCCAAAAATAGCAATTTGGCCCCAAATATTTTGACAATTGACGAATTGGTCCCCCAAATCTTTCTCATTGCCAATTGGTCCTCAATTTTGAGAAATTGCATGGAGGTCCCTCAATTTTTTGAAATCCCCAATTTCACCCCTTGAAACGGACCGAATTTGATTTCTTCAAATTGGCCATTCAATCGGGGTTAGTTGCTCCAATTGATGGTATGGATCAGTTCCTACACTTCCATACGATTCAAATGAGCTTTGAAATGCAGCATTTAGGTCTAAAATGAGCTCAAATGGAGCTTCGCCAAAAAACTATTTGTAGAGAGAGAGAGCTTCGAAAGCTTACCGTCGGAGGTGCGGTAGTCCGAGCTATTGATCGAGGGAGGTAGCTCTTGTCCTAAGCTTCCTCCTAGGATCAAGAATCACTACAATGGAAGTTCAATTGAGGGTGAATTTAATTAGTGAAATTCGACACTTATTCTCTCTAACATCGATCTGCAACGATTGAAGAGGGCTAAATTGGCTTACCTTTTAGGTCTGTTGAGGCTATGTGAGGGCCATGGGGGTGTTGGAGAGGCTTGGTTTGGTGGAGGAGGGCTGAATTTGGCCAAATGCAACTCAGCCAAAATAGGGCAGCTTCGGTCCGTGAAGCTGCTTCACTATTTGATTCCATCGGCGCTTCTCTAACTTTCTCCGGGTCGAAAGGAGGTTGCTGTTAGGTAGCTAACTTCCCCTGGAGTCTATGTTCCCGACCTTGCCTTCTAAGGCTAAGAAAACTATCAAAGTCAGAACTTTGGTTTGAGCTTCACCGGAAAATGGAGCAGTTGAGAGAGAATGGCAATTAGAGGTGTGTGGAGGATCAATGGAGAGCAGCTCTTTATATAGAGAGCTCGGAGACCCTCTTCCTGACCTCTTTCCGTTTTGGTCAAGCTTATCCTCGCCTAAAAATGGCCTGATTAGAGTGGTTACCTCTTCGCCATAGAAGGAAGCTTTCTACATTTATGAAAAGCGATGTCATCTTGAGGAAGAAGATGACACTGTTCCAAACCGGACCGGTCCGGTCTGACAGGGTTCAATGGCAAAAATCAGTTGGTTCAGGCTGGATTCGACCGATTTTCTCAAATCTAAAAATTTATAAATTCATCTAAGTTCATTACCTATCCAATGGTGGCTTCAATTTCCCAATTTGATCACTTTAAGCTACCGCGAAAAATGAATTTAGAATATGGTTCAAACTGGTTCAATCCAGTTTAGATCCGGTTCACCCTTAATCGATCTGGTTTTCTCTTCCCATTTGTTCCAAGGTTATTTTTCATTATGTTTATGACTCTTTGAGTTACTCGGGATTTTCCAATTTCCCATTTTATCCTTTCTTTACCAGTTTGGGTTCATTAATCGGATCGGTTTTCTCTTTTGAGTTGACCAGTTCTTTTCCCTATTTTCTTATCTTTAAAGAACAGGGTTTACAACGCTCCCCTCCTTTTAGGAGTTTTGTCCCCAAAATAAAATCAGCATCTATTTCATTGGGAATATATATTTCCCTTGATTTTAACTTGGAGTTTGTTTGACATGCTACCCCTTTAGTTGTTTCTTCACTTAGCCCTTTAAACCACATGCTTAATGAACTTCTTTCCCTTTTCATTGTTTACTCACTCCATGGAGTTTATAATCATTAGGCATGTATTACCCACTGGTCCAAACGTATATCCTTAGGTCCATTTCTTACTCTACTTAGGGTAAGACTCTTCTTCTTAAGGGTTCTTATCCATATCATTGGGTTGGATGTTCTATAAACGTTCGATCTTCCCCGTTTCATTTTATTTCCTTGGTTGTTGATGCTCTTTAGCTCATCATCTTTTTGGACTTTCCATCCTTAACCCCGTGGGTTTTGATGTGATTCCCTTTTTACCTTATTTTGGTCCTTCCTCCATCTTTTGTTTATTACAATCTTCGGTCTAAGTTTTATGCTTGACCTTTTCATGCTTAACTGACTAACTCTTTCTTACTTGAGTCACATTTTCTTGGGACTGTTAGACCTACATGTCCCTTACAGCTTGATATGTTCTATAACTTATCTTTGTCCATTATAATTCTAGAACATTTCCTTGATGGTTGTTCTCGAGTTTCTAACCTTTCGGGGATCATATCGTTTCATCCTTTCTTTTTATCTGGTAGTATTCCTCAATGACCTTCACCGTTATCCAATTATCCTTTTACTTTTGGTGTCATGTCTTTCATAATGGTGTCGGTTTTCCTTATCTATTCGTCCTTTACTAACATCCTTATTGGTTTTTCCCTAGTTTCAACCATCGAGTTTCCCAATGATTTACCGACATGTTGGGATTCTTCCCTTCTTATGTCCTTCCTCATTTTCTAGTTGAGTTCTTTACTCAAGGATTTTCCCTTTCCTCAATCCACTCTTATCGCTCGTGACCATTTCACGATTCTTTATTTTGACTTGGTCTCTTTCAATTTACGTGTCAATTGCTTTATTTGGGGAGTTCCCTTTTCACAGTTTCATTCTCTACTATGTCCTTCAAAGTAGAGACTTTCACCTTAGTAACTACATGTTCAACCTTCTTACCATTCCTTGAAGGTTTCCTTTCTTCATCTCCTTACACCCTTTCTATATTGGGGCATTTGTCTGCTTTCACTCCTCCGTTGTCTTAAAATCTCCATTTTATCCCTTATTCACTATCTAAGTAACTTCCGATTATTGGTTTTATTTTGTGTACTCCACCCTATGCCCAACCATCCACCCTTTAGGCTCCATTAAATGAGCGTGGACAACAACCAGTCTTGATGTCATTGGTCATTTTCTTTAATCACTTCTTAACTGGAGGGTTTATTTTTCCAAGGTTTCTCAAATATGCTTTCCTCTATTTTCATATTATGGGCAGTCCTCCCCTTTCTTACTTGTACATCATCTTTTGATTCTATCTTCCTACTTACCCATTTCTTGGGTTTAACATACTCCTTGGGCTCTCCTAGTATGTTTCCCTTGGCCTTTTTAACTCAACATGCATTCTATTTGCAAGCTTATCTTCTTATCCCTCTTCACTTGGTTCCATTACCTCTTAGTTGGGATACGTATGCCTTTCCAGGGTTTCCTTCCTTGGTAGGATTCTTCCCCCTCTCTCCTGGAATTCCTTTTTCATTCGCCCTTGAGGGCATCTAACCTGAAATCTACATCATGACATCCTTGGATGTCATCCTTCTCGTTTCCCTTTCTTTGGAAATTTGGTTGGTATGTTCTTTAGATTTTCTCCTACTTGTATCTCATCACAAGTTTATTTTTGTAGGGAATAGAACTTTCATTTATTATAATGGTAACGAATTACAGGGTTTTGGCTATGTTTGTTAGTGGTTACAATGTTATTAATATGTCGTATTTAATTTTCTACTTATACATTATACACCATTTATCTTTAATGAATAAGATAAATTATGGTTCTATATTTTTCTCTATATTAGTTTTTTCAATTTAAAAAATTATAGGGAGAACATTGAATTATTCCACATAGAATTAGAGGCTCTCATACCAAATAAATATAGAAGAAAATATAGATTTTAATAGTATTAATATGGTAATGGCAAGTGAGGTCAAATAACTAAAATACCAAAAACATTAACTAATAAATTAGAGTGGACTATAATTTTGTATGGGTTGACATGCCAACCATATAGACAATATTGCTAATATATTTCTTAGACATATCTAAAAATATATATTGTTTCCTAATGTAATCTTCTAGGAAATTTATGATATTAACAAATCTCCCACTTAAAATTCAAATTTGAAATTCCAATTTGAATTATTTTCTTGAGATATTATTGGAGGACTCTTCTTTTGGGCTTCCACTTAGGTTTCTTCAATTGCTCCAATAAGCCCATTCGATGTTTCTTCAAATCTTTTAGCCCTTAACTTATGAATTACAGAATGCCTAATTTGAATCACATCACTTCTAACATTTTTACACTTGTAGTCATTGATTTAGTCACTGCTTTCATCTTTTTCAAATATATTATTCTAACACAATATCATCTTAGATCTATTACAACCAAAATTTATCATCTTCTCGAATTAGTTAGATATTTAGATCTCGATTTTTCTACAACAACTTCTCCATCGTCATGTCTATATTTTTTGCATCTCCACCCACAAGATGTCATTTTTATAATGGAGTTACCTTAATCGACCTCTCCTCCTACTTTGACCATTAGCCTATCATCAAGTATCCTTAGATCTCGACAATTTTTCTTTAAGTGTTGTTTGATCCAACATGCATTTCTCATTTCTCCAAGGTCATTTTCCTTTTTCTAACCTTGAGATTTTTTTTCCACTAGAGTGGATTTGTTAGTTTTCCCATTATCTCTTTCCCTCTTCATCTCAGTTGCACTTGCACTAATTCAAACAAACACTACATCAGTCTCTGTGATACTATCTGTAAAACCCGCCCTTTTGAGCTAAGAAAAACTAGGAAAAGAACCGGTCAAACCAAGTGAGGATTCAGAACCGGTTCACAAACCCAATTATTTCTGAACGGGCAAGTTGGGAATTTACAACTCTCGGGTGATCCAAAGGGTTCATTAAACCTTGAAAAAGAAACTTAAGGTAAATTAGAAAACAAAAACCAAAATGGTTCAGGTGAACTAGATTCCATAAGAACTTTAAAGTTAAGCGTACTTGCTTGAAAGTAGTGTGAGGATGGGTGACTTCTTGGGAAGTATGAATTTTTTTGTAACCCGAAATTTCGATAAAAAATTTGTATGTACGCCTTACCATAATTTAATACTGAAATTAAATTATTGGAATTAATACAAATAATTTAATACCGAAATTAAATTATTAAAATTAATACCAAAATTTAATTTATTGGAATTAATACCGAAATTAAATTATTGGAATTAATACCAATAATTTATGGCAATATTAATACTAGTAATAAATCTCGCCCATTTAATACACGAGTTTTAAGCCTATATAAAGAGGTCATCCCCATTTCATTCTCCTCACACCTGAACATTTCTCTCTCTCTCTCTCTTTACTGCTCCATTTCCCAGTGAAGCTTAAACCAGAGCTTCGACTTCAATATTTTTCTTAACCTCGAAAGGAGAGATCAGGCTCTTTAGAACCGGGAAGAAGACAACTATCTGATAGCAAACTCCAGTCAATCCGAGAATCGTTGGAGAAGTGCCGGCATGATGGAATAGTGAAGCAGCTCCTGCGGACCGAAGCTGCCCAATTTCAGCCAAGCTGAAATTGGCCATTTCAAGCCCTCCTCAGGCCAAACCAAGCCCTCCAAACACTTCCTCAGCCTTTCCACGGCCGAATTAGGACCGAAAGGTAAGCCAATTCGGCTCCCCTTTGCAATTTTCGATCGGTGCTAGAGAGAGGGTCGACTGAATTTCAATAACGAAATTCTAATCCAATTCCGCATCAATTGATGCGATTCTTAATTCTAGGATAAACCTCAGGATGAGAGCTATCTGCCCAGATCGAAAGCTCGGACCGCTGTGCCTTCACAGGTGAGTAATAGAGCTTTCTCTCTCTATAGTTCATTTTTCGGCGAAGCTCCATTTGAGCTCGTCCCGGCATTAAAACTTGCGAATCACATTTCTGAAGAATCGTATGAACATGTAGAAACTCAAATTCAACTTCAATTTCAACAATTGGAAACGTTTGATGGGTCAATTTGATAAAATCAAATTCGGCTATGTTAAGAAGTTGGAATTGGGGGAAAATTAGGGATTTTTGAAATTCAAAGGATCAAAATGAAATTTTATGAAATTGAGGGTCAATTGGGCATGAAAATAATGTTGGAGGACCAATTGAGGAATTTTGAAAATTTTGGGGCAAAATTTACCATTTTTGTAAAGGAAGGGCAAAATGGTAATTTAGGGAAAAATCGGGGGACCAAATTGGAAATTTGGGAAATTAAACCCCTTTTTGTGAAATGGAATAAATTGAGGACCTATGATAAATTTTAGAAGTTTCGAGACTCAATTTGAGGAAAAACCGGCATTTGGGACTTAAAGTTAAAGAGAAATAACTTTAGGGACCTAATTGCAAATAAATGAAAGTTTGACTTTCTCATTCATTTGGAATGAATGAAGGCGATTAGGCTGAAGGATAATGAACCAAGATGTTCATATCGTGTAGGAACATGAAGTACCAGGAACGCCAGCAAGGACAAGCTCGCGTGAATACCAAGAACTGGTCTTGTGGAATTCACGGCATTAACGGGTGAGTGGGTTTACTAACATCATACCTGATTGGGAGGATGAGCACAACTTAAAGATAAAAACCACTTACCGGTTGTGAGTGGAAATTTTATATCATCCCCGATAGGGGATGATAAGTACCTCGATATAAAAACCCACTGTTTAGTAGTATTTTAATCATCACCACTTAGAGAAAGTGATGTGAAAATTATGCGAAAAAAAACTACTTACCGGTTGTAAGTAGATCATACCCGGTTGGTATGATGAGACTTCCTCGAAGGAAGTTGAAAACCCGTTCATCGGTTATGAACGGAGATGTCCTTATACCGGTTGGTATAATGGACAGTGAAAACCTATTTTGTCAGAAGTGTTCTTCCCTGACTGTGTGCCAATGCTTAAACTATTTGGGAGACCTTCTTGACGGGAGCTCGAATAGCTCTTATAGGCCGGGGGCCTCGATTTTGGAACTTGAGGACTAGAATGCCCAGTTTTTTTTTGAAAATCTCATACAGTGGGCCCAAGGCCAGTTGGCATGAGCAGGAGCTCGTAAACGAATATGATATATGTGCCATAAAACTTAATAAGTGAATTGTTTGGCCATGATACCAAGATAGGACCGGCATGCTTGGTCAACTAGCAGCAGTGTGACATGACAGGTCGACGGACTAGTCAAGACAAACAGCTGCGGGTTGAGTTGAGAGTCGGGGCCGTTGGACCAGTGGCACCACAGATTACATGGCAATATAAGAAAACATTGTTTATGTATGCACCATGAGTACGAGATCATCAAGACGCCCATGAGGGGTAGTGATGCGTCCTAAGGGCACTAGACGACCTGGTGGCTATAAGGGCAGTTCATCGTTCCAGGTGTCTGTGCGAAATCTGGGGTAGCACTAAGCACATGAGACCGGGGTGGGGACAAGATGAGGTCTCTATCCTCATACGGACACGAAGAAGTGATTTCGGGATTGTGGGTCGGATGTCGCATACATTCACTCATTCCCAGGGTAGAAGTGGTCGTACTTCTATCCGGGTGGCAGGAAAAGTCGCTCCAAAGCCATTAGCGGGTTCAGTAGTGATACTAACTTGCGAATGTGTGTAACCTTCATGATGAAGGATGTGTGTTGGGTGATGACACACCGATAACTAAGAAATAATGGAAAAACCTAAATTTTTAAATAAATGGATTTTTGAAAAGAAAGGAGTCTGGCACACTCCATATAAATGTTTTTCTTAAAAGTTAAAAGTAGACCTTTAAAAACCCATTCACTGATTAGTCGTACTCACCCCCTCCCTTATATCCCTTTCAGGAAATCTCAGAAAGCCTACCCTTAAAGACTGTCAACTAAGATGCCTGTAAGACAAGTATGTAAAGTTTTAAATTTCATAAATTTTTTATTATGCTATTCCAGGAAAAAGGTGCAGGTTAAAGGACGCCTTACTCTTTATGGTTTACAATAAGGGGAAACCCTTTAATAAACCGGGAGAGTGGCGGGTTGATCACAGGGATCCGACCAAACCGGGTCGGGACGTGACACTATCATCCCATATTTTTATTAATCACAAAGTCTATTTGGTACATTTACTAAACCACTAGCAATATGTTTACCTTTATTTTGCACATTAAGCTTATTTCAAGGCCTTATGATGATATTATTGCAGATATAACACACAAAACTAGTATATACATCTATCTATCTATTATTTAGTTCACTTTCGAGTTTTTCCTTTGCTTGTATTTTCTTATGCATATCAACATGCAACAAATCACTTTTATGTCAATACCTTGACAGTTTTTCATTTTTTGCTAACTCGAGCGGGAGGGAGTGAGCAAATCCAACCAGATTCAACCTATATTCCAACTTCAAATTAAGATCCAATTTCAATATTGCTACTTCTCTTGAGATTGGGGGGATAATTGAGATAGTATTGAAGACAACAATAGCAAATGAATAGATAGGTAAGTACTAGCTACAGTACTAGGATCCTTCTATGCTTCCTCCTGGGTGAGGTTGTATACTCTGGTTGGTACCCTCGACATAGTGGCTATGACTTGCCCACTGTCTAGTGCCCTTGGGTTCCCTTGAGGTGGTTGAAGGGTACTTCATTGTGTATTGCCTCGAAGGGTTGGACAGCTCTTCACAAAGTGTTCAAGCTGTCTACATTTGAAGCATACTCAACATGGTCCCTCATGGCTTTCCTAGCACTTGGGGCAATAGGGGTTTCTCCTTTGTGGGGTTGTACTTGCCTCCCTTTGGGCATGATAACCTTCCATTGACCTAGGTAACCCCATTCTTGGCCCCCATTTTTGCCCACCTAGCTCTTTTTGACCTCCCCGACTATTTTGGCCTCCTTCCTCCTTCCTACCGGTTTGCTCTATCCAGCGGCATCTCGTCTGTACTAGACGCTCACATTCATGGGCCATGCTGATGATGCCAGCCAATTTTGTGGGGCATCCTAGTACTCCATTCGATCTTATATATCCATATTAAGACCGTTAATCATTAGCAAATATCTATAGGTCTGGCTAGGTCGGGGGTAAAGGGTTTTAATTTGTTAAACTTGGTTTCATACTCTGAGATAGAGTTAAGCCCTTGTCGGAGTCGAAGGAAGTCTTGCTTCTTCTCGTTAATCAGATGTGGAGCTAGGTATTCCTCCGTATACCTTTCCTCGAATTGCTCCCCTATGGGGGTGGTGGCATGCAAGCTTCTGACGTTATCCCACCACCTCTTCGCACTGGCTTCCAGAAAAAACTCTGCCAGGATTATCATATCCTCTGGTGAAATCCTGACTATCCCCACGAGTTTCTTAATGTTGGCCAGCTATCCATAGCAGCCCCAACATCCTTCTCTCCTAGGAAAGGCTTAAATCCTAGTTGATGGAGGGTTTTGAGGTATTTGGGGATGTCAATTGGAGGAGGAACACTAGCAGGAGGGGGATAAGATTGTACTTCCCCGGGCTCAGCTCGAGAGTTGGAGTCCATCTCAGGGGCGAGCTTAGATTGTCCAAACACTCGGGAGAACTTTTTGTACAATCTCTGGTGCTCCGAGCTTAGTCCAGGTGGAACCGTCTGAGCTTCTCGGAAAGCTTCTATAAGAAGGGGTTGTTGGGCAGTGACTGTGACTCTAGTTCTCTTGGTTCCTCTCTTGGGAGCCATTTGTATATTTTAAAATTTATTCCTCTTAGTTACTACGATATATAATCTTGAGGGATATTTAGTGTTTATCTTTATTTTTTTTAACATTCGTAATATTCATTTGATATACATTACTTGTTTGGTACATTTGAATATCTTTCATTTGATATCCAAGGAAGATATAAACTCCACCTATGGAGAATGATCAGAACTTCCCTACCTTGGACAAATATTAGTGGCATGCCTCTATGTGGCTCTGCCAATGACAGATTTAGGCATTTATACTTCAATTTTACTTCCACTTGGATAGATTGGAGAGACTAGAGATGGAAACTCCAATTAATATAGTTAATAGACAACTACATATTTTAAACTTGGAATATATACAAAAATTATGATTACATTCATTCTAATACACTATTCCTTATTTGAATTTTGCTTCCATAATTTTGAATTACTAATTAGTATACGTTTTATTAAAATGACAAATATTCATTGCAAAAATTAAGATAAAATATTATTTTAAATTCTATTTTTGATATGTTACCAGTTGATTGTAAAACAACTATTGCACGAGAAGATATAATTAACTCTAAGTATATCATTTCTAAATCATTACAAATTTTAATTAGTTCAATAAATTAATCTATTTATAGTATTGAATTTCTTCAACGAGAAATAATCAAACACTTACTTTACCACAAAATGCGGACCCATTTATGAATACTCTCCATTTGACACTTTATAAATACCCCTTTACCGTTCTCTTCCTTCACAAGAATTTAAATTCACATAAAATCATATCAAAAGGGACAAGAAAAAAAAAGTGAATAAGAAAATGTGGTTGAGTTTTTCTACACTTTTATTTTTGGTTTCATGTCTTTATCCTTATGTTACTGAAGGAGAGGTCATTGATTTGACCACATCGGGTGCAAAAGCTGATGGAACTAGTGATATAGCGGAGGTAAGGAAAAAATATTAAAATGTAAGCCTAATATATTATAGAGTTTGTGATGTCCTTATATTTCTTATTTTCTATATTTCACTGTGTGGCTGGTGTGATCTTGAAGGTGTTGACAACTGTATGGACCACAGCATGCGGAGCGACTACCCCGAGCGTAATTTTGATCCCCGCAGGGACATACATGCTAGGACAAGTGTCACTGAAAGGCCCATGCAAGAACCCGATTACCCTCCAAGTGGAAGGCACTGTGAAGGCCCCGGAAGACCCAACCCTGATCAAGGGTGACGTATGGGTCAACTTTGATACCGTCGACCTTTTGAAGATCATGGGAAAAGGTACTTTCGATGGTCAGGGGAGTGTAGCATGGACAAAAAATGATTGCACAAAAAATGTTAAATGTGTGATGCTCCCTTCGGTAAGCTCTCTCTATCAGTAATTTTTACTATAAGTTGGTATGTAAGATTGTTAGGTAAAACAATTTAAGTTGTTGTTCAATTCTAATTTTTCCAAAAATATTATAGTTAACTTTGAAATGCTTGATATTTATGCTTTTATAAATTTTAACCCTTATTTTTATTTAAACAAAAAAAATACAAAACTTTGACATTTCTAACAAAAGTTTCACAAATCTATTATTTTTAGGTCAATTAAAAATTTTCAAGTCAAAATCTTGTTAGGTTTTGTACAACGATGAAATATGAAATACTTTTATTTGCTAAGGAATTTGATAAATTTTAGATATGAATTACACATAATTGTCAAGTAAAATATTATTTAATGATCATAAAATAAATTCAAATTAATGATCATGAAACCAAATATTCTTAGAAGTTGATAACATATATGAAATTATCCATCCAACATTAGTTTTGAGGTGAGATGCTGCATTAATTTCATTCTCCTCTCTTTGGGATGATGCAAAATGAGAAGAACCTCAGGTTCAACTTTGTGACAAATGCACTTGTGCAAGATATAACAACATTGAACAGCAAGGGATTTCATGTGATGGTATTCGGAAGCAAGAACATCACATTCCAGGGTATCAAAATTATTGCCCCTGAAGATAGCCCCAATACAGATGGAATCCACGTTGGTCATTCAAGTGCGGTCACTATCGCAGATACTAGCATTGAGACCGGAGATGATTGTGTATCCATTGGGGATGGCAGTGAACAGGTCACCATCACATCTGTTACATGTGGACCTGGCCATGGAATTAGCATCGGTAGCCTCGGGAAATATAAAAATGAGTTACCTGTAAATGGAATATTTGTAAATAAGTGTACCCTCACCAACACCATGACGGGCGTTAGAATCAAGAGTTGGCCCGCATCATTACCTGGAGTTGCCACCGATATGCACTTTGAGGACATCACGATGAACAATGTGAGCGACCCAGTGCTTATCGACCAAGGTTATTGCCCATGGAACCAATGTACCGCCGGAGTGAGTCATCCGTATACTTTTCAAGCTCCCAATGCACTTATGTCTTACAAATTATTTAATTTTTATTTCACCTTGAAACAAATGATTATAGGGTGGGGGAACAAATTAGTATGATTGAAACTTGTATTTATTTTAAAAATTGCCTTAGTTTTAACCTTGTACTTTAAACACACTTATGTGTTTTTACAGGTACCATCAAATGTTAAGATAAGCAAGGTTAGCTACAAGAACATAAAGGGAACTATATTTACTCCAGTAGCGGTTAAGCTCATTTGCAGCAAGGCATTCCCTTGTGAGGGTGTGGAGCTTGCTGACATTAATCTCACCTACCAGGGGACTAATGGTACCGCAACTTCTATTTGTGAAAATGTTACTCCCAAAGTCTCTGGTACACAAAATCCACCTATTTGTGGTGGGGCCCCTGCTCCCGGTGCTGTCGCGTCCTCCTAGATCCCTGTATCCAAGAACACTTGGTGCAGTTGATATTAAGTGTTAACTCCCAACCTGTTTCAATTTTGAAAATATAGTAGCACATTGCAAAGGTGGACATTATTTAGCTGTTATCCATTCAATTGTATTGATTTGAGATTTTTCTTATGAATTGTATGAAATAATTTCTTCACATTATTTGGTATAATTGAAGTCTACAACCTCGATTTCTTTAAGGATTTCCCTTCGTTCTTTTCTTCCTACGTTTTGGCCTTTTCACTTCTCCCTTCTTTGTTGTGGTTTAAGTTCATGGTTCTCTCGAAAACCAATTCTTTAACTATCTTCTTCTCTTTATTTTTATGATCCAATTGCCTGGGTAGCTGTATCACTTGTTCTTCATGCCCATCCCATTGTCCTTCAGAGAGTGTAGTCTTTACTGCATCTCATCCTTTCTTAGGGTTTTGTTCATTCTGTTTGGTTATCCATAGTTACTAGTTTCTTCTTTCTACTCGGTTCTTCTGGAATTATTTCTTGATACTCCTGCTCTTTCTCTAAACAGGTCATATTGGGACATTACGATACTTCCTTGGTAGGATTCTTTCCTTTTCTCTTGACATTCCTTTTTACATTTGCTTAAGGGGATTTTTACCCTTAAGTGACATCACTTGATGTCATCTTCTCTTGTTTACCTTTACTCCACAATTCTTGCAGGCACATCTTGTATACTCTATCTGCATCTTCATTCGTACCCAGTACCTGTCTACTTCTTTATGGAGCATACAAATCTTTCTTGTTTCAAGTTTTCTTGACCGTTATGTGAGAGCTTGCCTATTCCTTTCTTGGCTTGAGTTTTAGTCGTTAATTGGCCCTTGGAAAGATTTAGGTCGTGAGAAATGTAGTGGCACGATGTCAGTGTCCCACTCATTGAGCTATGAGCTCACCCCTCCCCTAAACATATGTACATATAAGTCAAAAAAGCACCGCGGTAAGGGGAAAGTTACACCGAAGCATAACCTTGCTCATGGTAGCCTCAC
Organism: Trapa bicornis; assembly: GCA_030064425.1. Classification (NCBI taxonomy): domain Eukaryota; kingdom Viridiplantae; phylum Streptophyta; class Magnoliopsida; order Myrtales; family Lythraceae; genus Trapa; species Trapa bicornis. Next base: position 5,494,865 of record CM057761.1, on the reverse strand, counting down.
TCTGTGCTCATGAAGGTTTGATTCTCCCTATCATGCTACAACTATTCCAATGAATTTTGGAGTTACCTTGGTGAAGTACCTGCCACTGTAATGTTGGGGGATTGGTGGGGTGCATGGGACTGTTGACCAAGGAATCAGACCAGGGTGTGAGAACCCTTTGGTGGTATCAGAGACCGAGGTTTCAAAAGTTATGAATTTGAAAACTAAATTGTTTGAAGTGGATTGAATCATGGGAGTAGTCGTGATATTACCTTCATTGAAAATATTAAAGAGGTGACGATGCTCCTTTACTAATAAAACTTACCACTTTCATAGAAATGGAGCATGCCGATGAATTAGTGGGAGGACCCAAACAAGAACTTCTTGAGCAAGGGTTAGCAGGAGTTCCAATGGGGAACTCATATGCAGAGGTAGCAACTTCGGCGTATCCGTGTATTTCGGGACTTCATAAGGGAGTACAAAGTAGATGTCTCGCCGATAGATATCCCTAATCCTATAGCAGTTCTAGCTACTATGCTACCAAAGTTAGCACCTTCGGAGGGAGCACCTGCTCAAGCTAGGTAACCCCAAGGGTTCGATGTCCCTCACAGCCTTAAGGTCCTAAGGCAACTAGGCTGTAAAGTTTTTATGGGAGAGAAAGACATTGTCACGACCATGGATTGGCTTAAGATAACAAAAACATTTATGGATTGGTCAAAGTCCCGAACAAGGATAATGTGACCATGGTCGAATTCTTCTTGGAGGGGAAAACAGACAAGTGGTGGCTCAACATGCACGCCACAAAACCAGCACCCCTCGACTAGGAGACGTTTAAGAAGAAGTTCCAAGAGTAGTACATGTCTTTCTATCTCATGAGTGAGAAGAAGCAGGAGTTCCTGAAACTTCACCAGAGCCAGGGAACAATGATCCTATACTAGCACCGTTTCAATGCCCTAAGGGCTTTTGTGCCAGATCTCACGAGCCCTACTGATGTCTGATAGCAGTTTCTTGAAGGGTTGGACCCCAACATCCATTGCTACATGGAAAGTGTGGGTGTCCAACTGAAGTGATAAGCTCCTCTTGTGAATGTGAACGGGTTTTGTGCACTCGCTAGCTCTAGAAGGCCACTAGGGAAAAGCACAAGGAGATGTACCTTCTGGCTAGCCCTCCCTAGAAAAATGCTAGGAGCACATCGTCTTTTTCTAGGAGTCCTGCTCCAAGCATCAATAGTCATGACTCACAACGTGATAGGAGGGGACACACTGGGGGAAGGTTCCCTACAGATAGTGTTGGATCCTCTCGAGCCAGTAGCGCCAAAAGTAACATGGGCAGCACCAGGAGTGTGACCCCATAATGCAACCAGTGTGGAAGGTCCCATCAAGGACCCTGTCTGCAGATGTTATGCTTCATGTGTGGAAGAATTGGCCACAAGGCCAGGTAATGTCGAATGGTTAACAGTCGGCCGACACTAGGAGGAAACACCAATGAATGACCTCTGCCCTACCATGTAGTACTAGCCCGACCAATTAACACTCATGGCTTTGAGCAAGGAAAGTGTAGGGAAAAAGGGCCCAAGAACCATGACCGAGTTCCCGTAAGGGTTTACAACCTAACCCAATAAGAGGCTAGAGCAGATCTAAGCATCGTAGTGGGTACCTCCCATAACCCTTGAAACTTCATGTCTTGTAGTAGTTTTTGGAAATGATGCTAGAAAGGCACCATGTAAATAGTTTAAAATGTGAGCATTAGATGACCATGGTACATAGAGCCTTTGAGGGAATGCATTTTATTCAATTGGGAATAAGGGGACTACAAGACTTGAGACTACAGACTCGATTCAAAGGAGGGGTTGGGATGTACCAACCATTACATTGGGGTCCTTTCGTGCTTCATCTTGGGTTAGGTTGTAGGCTTAGGCCGGAACTCAGGTGGGCGCCTCCCTTCCCCCATTAGGTGCTCTCTAAATTTTGGGTGGTGGTTGGGGAACGTTTCATGGAGTGTTGCACCATAGCGTTAGGTAATTCCTTATGTAGTGCATGAGCTGCCCACATCCGTAGCACGTTATGCATGCCCCTTCATGATTCTTCTGGCACCTAGGATAGTAGGGGCCCTTCCTTTGAGAGGGTGCGTTCACCTCCCTTTGGGCTTGGTAGCCCTCCTCCCTTCTTGGGAACCTTGTCTTGTTCCCCCACCACAGCCTTCCTTGTTCCCTCTAGCCTCATTTGCCTCCTTGTTCCCTTTCTTCCCTTCACTTATTTTGTTCTATCTGGTGGTGCCTTGTTTGGACTCCATCTTCTTCTCATTGATCAAGTGGGGGGCCAAGTAATCCTCCGAGTACCTCTCTTCGAACTCCTCCCAGGTGGGGTGACACGAGAGAGATTCCTTATGTTATCCCACCATCTTTTTGCACTGGAATCCAAAAAGAACTTCGCCAGCGTCACCATCTATTCCAGGGGCATCCTTATGATCCCCATGAATTTCTTGAGGCTCGCCAGCCAATCCATGGCGGCCCTAACATCCTACTCCCCTTGGAAGGGCTTGCACCCAAGTTGTCAGAGTGTCTTTAGACAATTAGGGATGTCAAAGAGGGGTGGGGCAGGAGTGGAAGTGGACTGGGATTGTACCTCTTTGGGTCAGGTTTGGGACTCGGAGTCCAGGTGGGGTTCTTTAAACACCTTGGTGAATTATTCATATAGCCTTTGGTATTCGGAGCTGAGACCTTACAGGGTCGGCTATGCCCTCGGGGATTCTTCCTCTGGGAGGGGGTTGCCGGCGGAATCTGCAATAGCCACCCTCATTCTCTTGGCTCCTCTTTTTGGTGCCATAGTAGATTCAAGATTTTTTATTACTATTTAGGTTATAAAGTTTTGATAATGCATTTGGGAAATCACAGGCTCAAATACCACCAAAGTTGTCACACCCCGACCCGGTTTGGTCGGAATCCCGTGATCAACCCGCCACTCTCCCGGGTCCTCAGGAAGGGTTCCTCCCCTTGGCTGGGAAGAGTACAACGTACTTCCTGTCATGTTTCCCTAAATAAAAATAAACAAAATTGGAAGAACAAATTTGTACCTGATTCAGATTTTGGCAAAGAGAGATTTTCGTGCGATTTATCCTTTCCCAAAAAAGGGTTTAGGGGAGGGGGTGAATTCCATGACTCAATGAGTGGGAGAAAGCTTAGGGATGTATTTAATCATGTGTTATCAGCATTTTAGCATTTCACGTTCAACCCCTCCTCAGGTTTGCACACAATCACATGCCTTTCCTATCATAGAAAGGGATTACACATTCATAGGATAGTCCCCCACTATCCCACTTGTGGATCGGAATGCCTTTACCGTCCACCCTGATAGAGGTTAACAGCCACTACCCCGATGTGCAAACCTAATCACATTTTGTATACGCTTTGTGGGATGAGACATCATTTCCCTTGCTACCTCGGTCTTAGTGCGTAGGAAGCTTCCAAAGCTTCTCGACATATTGGACGCCAAACCGCCCTTATGTACTCTAGGTTGTCTAGTAGCCCTTGGGATCTATCACTACCTCATACAAGGTGTCCTGATGGTCCTGCATCACTTTTTGCATTTACATACAAGAGTCTTTTCATTTATAGCCGTCATCTTTGGCCCTCCAGCTCGAGGATCTGTTGGCTTGGCTTCAACCCATGCGCATCAATCCAATAGGTTCAACAACCTAGCTTCGGCTTAAAGGCTAGTCAACCCAACAAGCCTAACATCCCAGCCTTGGCTCAGTGTGTATCACATACAATTACTCATTGTTAGGACTTTTAGCAGTTTATAACATGTTGATTCTAAATGGGTCCATATCGGTGTCCATCCGCCTTAGGCCCACTTGTATTACCGAGCCTAAGCCTTGGAACTAGCTCCTAAAGATTTTAAGTAGAATCACCCAGTTAGGGGAGGCTAATTCCGAGAAAATTGTTTTTAAAGCGAAACTATCGTCCCAATCGGAACCGATGTTGTAGAGTTCCCACTCACCTAGTAATCGTGATGGGGTTGTCTCGGCGAGACCTTGCTTCGCGGTGTGCTTCCTTGAGTCGGTACTTGGGCAGTTCGATCCTACACGACACGAACATCCATATCAGGACGTTTTGCATAAGAGGCTACATACTTTCGAGTATTTGCACCTAGGCCCTCACATTATGCCTTAATTGCCTTTAGATCCCCTAAAGTTTATACTTTTATCTTTAGGTCTCATTCGCTCCTTAATTTTAATTAAGCCCCTAGGATTTTCAATTATCCTTCTTGACACCTTAATTTTTCTAAAATCGCCAATTGCCCCTCAATTTTTCCAAAATTACCATTTGGTCTCTAATTTCCCAAAAATTGCTAAGTGACCTTCATTTTGTCCAATTTTCATAATTAGACCTCAATTGGGAGTGAATTTCATGAAAATGCCCCTAATTTCTTCAAATTACGATTCGGCCCCCAATTTTTCAAAAATCCCTAAATTGTCCAATTTCTCAAAATTGTAATTTGGTCCCTAAATCACAATTTTATTAACTTTATCCCCAAAAATTAGTTAATTGCCCCCATTCTTGATTTGAATCATCTTCCCTATGTTTTACTCATCATTTCAAGCCTTGTGCCGCTTTATTTGGCCCATAAATGAGCTCAAATGGAGCTTCACCGGAAAATTCAATCTAGAGAGAGAAAGCTTTGATATCTTACCGGTGAGGGTCCGGTGATCGGAGCTATTATCATCACTGAGTTGTTCCCTTCATGGGGATCCTTCTTGGATCAAACCATGCCTCAATTGGTGACCTGAGCAGTGTGAACTTCTCAGCTAAAGTGTTTATAGAAATGCACTGTGAATAGTATTTTTCAATGAAGGGCGGTGGAGTGGACTTACCTTCTTAGCTCGGGGAAGGTCGAGGCACCTCTAGGTGGAGTTTTGAGGTTTGGTTTGGCCAAAATTGGCCAGGGGATGGCTCAAGTTAAGCTTTAGAGGTTCGGGCTGTTGCCTGTTTGAGGAGTGGCAGCACTATTTGAGTTTCCTCGCTCTTCCCTTGTGGTCCTCGGGTTGAAAGGGAGGTGCAGTTTGGTAGAGGACTTCCCCCAAGTTTCAACAACACCAAATGTGGCTTTGGAGGTCAAGCAAAGTCCTGTTGTCGGAGCTCTGGTTTGCTGCTCACCGAAAACTAGGACACCTCACCTTCTTTGCTCGATTTTGGAATGCTAAGAACGAATGGAGGGGTGCTCTTTATATAAGGAGCTCGACAACTATCCGAGTTTCTATTATAGTGTGAGACTTGACCCCCACCTTGCTCACCATCAACCAGACTAGAGCATTTTCCGAGTCACCGAAGACATCCTCCTTCGTCGATCTCTCTCCTTTCTATCAGCAGACTGAGGTTGAAGACGGTGACATGGTGGGCTTGCCACATGGCGCGTTGTGATTGGCTAGTTTTTCTGATGTGACATTCCAACTCGGCTGCCGCGTCAACCATTAATAGGTTGACCGAACACGTGGCAGCCTACCATTAGTTCTTGTGTCTGTGTGACAAGTTGATCGGTCGTCCGTTGACAGTGACCGAACACATGGCAACCTCCCATTGGCTGTCCGTGGCTGCTAATTGGGCATTGTTGACCGGTTTGGTCTGTTGATCAGCTGAACCATTGACCAGTCCTGTTCATTAACAGGCTGGACCGTTGACCGGTCCGGTCCAACCAGGTTCGATGACCCGAATTTGAAAATCAGCCAGCTCAGTTCTGATTTGACCGGATTTTTTAAATTTAAAAATTTATAAATTCATCTAAATTAATTTTTTATCTAATGGAGGCCTTAATTTCTCAAATTTATATTTTTAAGCCACTTAAAAAAATGGATAATTGAACCGATTCACTATGGTTCAATCCGATTTAGGTCCAGTTTACCTCGAACAGGTCCGGTTCTCTCATTCAATTCACTTCATGGTTCTTCCCTATGATTTTTGTGAATTTTTTGTCACTTTGGATGTTTCAATCTCCCATGTTGACCCTTCTTTACTATTTTTCGGTTCATTAATCGACTTGGTTTTGCATATGAAAATTTGTCGGCTCTTTTCCCGATTCTCCTTGGTCCTAGAGGATGGGTTTTACACAAAATGTGGTAGAACTTAAGAAAATCAAGAATATATATAGTAACTATCATGCCCCAACCCGATTTACCAGGTCGGGGTCTAGTAACATCCCCCCACATCCATCAATGCTACTATGATGGGTACTTTCACCATAGTAGAATTGACAGTACAAAGGCTCAGAATAAAAACCTTATGATGTTTAACGTAAATTTAAAACTTTTATAAAGCATGTAGTGAACCCAAAATAAGATACAACTTTCCCTCGGGAATAAAGCAACTGATAAGTAAAAGAACCTTTGTGCATGCCTTTCAAGTTCTGTACATCGGTTGTGTGTGTTTGGTTGTTGGGACTATCATATGATCCTCTATGCTCCTTTGCACATATCTGAAAAAGGTTTCGGGGAGAGGGTGAGCTCACAACTTAGTAAATGTGTTTACCGACATTCATCTATAACATGACTTACAACTCGATCTTTACACAATATTTTTATTAGAGTTCATTGATATCTTACTTCCATATTTTATGACTACTTTTATTTACTATAGCTTATAATAGTCTTTTGTCTTGTGTTATTTATCTTAGGAATTCATATCCCATTCCACAATTCAAATATCAAATGCACATAATTAACCGCTTAGTTCTCACACACGCGAACTCGGAGTGCGAGAGGTATGTTGTTCATAACACACTCCCAAGGAACATCCTTAGATTATTGTGCCCCTCTTATTGTTGTTGATGATGTATCCACCATCAAAACTTCTCACATGGTGGCCTATCCACTGTATCCACTAAGATCTCACACACGAGTAACATAGAGTTATGAGGGGTATGTGCATTATATACCACACTCCCATGGAACATTCAATGATGATTGTCCCCCTCATACAATATTGATAATGGTTAATTTGACATCCTGCATCCTTTGATCCAATTCCACCTAACTCTGAATAATAAGCAATGCATGGACCCTACCATATGCCTTCCCTCGGGTACATGGGAAGCTCTCGAAGTCGACTCTTCTCTTGTACCCCCACTTCTAGTTCTCCCTATACGCTTAACATTACCTCTAATACTAGGTGACATGCTAATGTCAGGACTCATCCACCCAAGTTAATCATATCACACATATGTTCACAACATTATAATGGCCACTCTTATTTGGGCGTGCGATATGCTATCTGATCGACCCCGCTACACATGTTATTTAACATGCATCACATCATAGCACATATTAGTATCTTAAATTATCAAGGCTCGATATGCTATTTGTCCCGCCCCAGCTCGAGTCATCGGTTGGCAGTCCCCTGCAACTCGCCAATCGCCCCAATTTTATAATGGTGGATACCTTTTCCAAGATAAGTTCAACGAGATCAAGGCTTAGAATTGTGGAACATGTGTAAAAATGCAATGGAAATTTCAAACTTTAATTTGAAAGGCCCTCGTGGGAGCACCTGAAAATACTTTCTCAAAAATTGTAGGAATAGTTATAGCATGATAGGGAGAATCAAACCTTCATAAATAGGAAGTGAGGCTATCTCAAGCATGAGTGTGTTGCGGATATAACTTTCCACTTCTTGTGGTGCTTCCTCGACTTATCTGCACATATGTTTAGGGGAGGGTGAGCTCACATGAAAACCCCGCCCTTTTGGACTTAAGGAAACCGGGAAAAGAACAAGTCAAACTGAGTGAGAAAATCCAACTGGTTCCCAAACTCAATCATTAGAGAACGGGAAATTTACAACTCCAAAGTGACCCAAGGCATTCATAAAAATCATGGAAAAGGACCTTAGGACAATTTGGGAGAGAAAACTAGACCAGTTCAGGTGAACTGGATCTGAGTTGGATTGAACTAGTTGATAAACTGAGTCGGTTTATGAACCGGAACAGATAGAGAAAGGGAAAATTGGGAAAGTTATGGATTCCGAGTGACCTAAAGAGTAACAAAAGTCATGAAAAATGGCTTTAGGATGAATTGGAAATGAAAACCAAACCGGTTCAAATGAACCAGATCCAAACCAAATTCAACTAGATGCTAAATTCATTTTTCTAGGTGGCTTAGAAAATTCAAATTGGAGAATTGAGTCAACCATTGGATAGAGAATGAATTTAGATGAATTTAGAAATTTTTAATTTTGAAAAATTTGGTTGAATCGGGCCTGAACCGACCGGTTTAAGCTTTGAACTCGGTACGGACTAGTCTGTTCCTATTCGGAACAGTGTCATCTCCTTCCTTTAGATGACAGCACTATTCACTCACCAGAAAATCGAGCAGCACTAGCAAAGATGAAAAGTCTTCGACCAAGGAGTTTCAAGCAATGAATGACCAACATTTCGCCAATTGGACGACCAAGAAGTCTTCGAGCTTCCTATATAAAGAGCCCCTCCTCATTCATCCTCCTTACACTTGAAAACTCCATTCTCTCTCTAATACTTCATTATACGGTGAACAAGAGATCTGACTTGGGCATTTTTTGAGCCAAAGAAGGCATGGTCGGGTTCTTTGGATTTGGAGAGAAGTCAGCTACACGTATGTAGTCTAAAGCTGTCATTATTCAGACGAGCTGAAATTGGCCAATTCAAGCACTTCTCAGGCCAAACCAAGCCCTACCAACACCCCTACATTCCTCCTACAGATGAATTAGAGCTGGAAGGTAAGTCAATTTGGGTCCCCTGTGTAAATTATGATCAGTGCTAGAGAGAGAACCAACAAAATATCGATGACTAAATTCTCACTCAATTTGGCATCAATTGATCCTAGCAGTAACCTCAGGACAAGGGATATCTACCCAGATTGAAAGCTTGGAACGTCGCGCCCCCGATGATAAGCTTTCGAAGCTTTCTCTCTCTAAGTATAGTTTTCCGGCAAAGCTCTGTTTGAGCTCATTTCGGCATCAAATCGTGCAATTCAAATTGAAATTGAATCGTATGATGGTGTAGGAACTCCAATCTAACTTTAATTTCAAAAATTAAACTTATTTGATTGGTCAATTTGTTAAATCAAATTCGGCTAAGTTAGAAAGTTGAAATTGGGGGAAAATTCTAGGGGAAATTTGGTGGTTTCAAAAATTCAAGGGACTAAAGTGTAATTTTATAAAATTGAGGACCAATTGGGTATGATAAAGATGTTGGAGGACCAATTGGGCAAATTTTGGAATTTTTGGGGCAAAACTTACCATTTTTGTAATGTAGGGGCTTAATGGTAATTTTGGAAAAGTTGGGGGACCAAATTGGAAATTTAGAAAATTGAACCCCTTTTTATGAAATTGAGGTCCAAAGGTGAATTTTAAAAGTTTTGGGACTCAATTTGACGAAAAATCGGCATTATGGACTTAAAGTTAAAGAAAAATAACTTTAGAAACCTAATTGCAAATAAATGAAAAGTTTGGTTTTCTCATTAATTTGGGATGAATGGAGGCTATCAAGCCAAATGATAATGAACAAATTTGTTCATACCATGTAGGAAAATGAGATATCAGGAGCGCCAGCTAAGACAAAGCTCGCAAAGGACGAAAGTCGATTTAGAGGAAATACACTACACGATCGGGTGAGTGGGAATTTTATATCATACTCGGTTGGGATTATAAGCAACTCGGAAATGAAAACCCACTACTAAGTGGTATTTTAACCATCACACCTATGAGGAGTGATGTGAAAATCACGCGGAAAAACTACTTACCGGTTGTAAGTAGATCATACCCGGTTGGTGTGATGAAACTTCCTCAAACGAAGTGGAAAACCCACTTATCGGTTAGAAGCGAAGATATCCTCATACTTGGTTAGTGTGATGGACGACAAAAACATTTATATTGTTAGAAGTGTTCTCCCCTGACTGTGTGCCACTACTTAAATTTTTTGGAAAACCTTCTTGACGGGAGATCAAATAGCTCATATAGGCTAGAGGCCTCGGTTTTGGAACTTGGGGGCTAATATGCCTGATTTTGAAAATCTCGAGTAGTGGGCCCTAGGCCAGTTGGCACGAGCAGGAGCACGTAAACAAACATGATTATTAACCCATGAAAACTTAAGTAAATGAGTTGTTTGGCCATAGTATCGAGACAGGACCGACATACTCAGTGGAATAGCGACAGTGCGACATGATAAGTCTACAGATCATCAGTCAGGACAAATAGCTGGAGGTCGAGTTGATAGTCGGGGCTATTGCATCAATGGCACCACAGATTATATGGCTTATGTGAAAAACTGTTGATTTGTGCATGTACTGTGTTACGAAACCTTCAAGATGCCCAAGAGGGATATTGATGCGTCCTAGGGCTTTGGACGACCTACTAGAAATAAGGGCAGTTAGTAATACTAGAAGTCTTGTGAAGCTCAACGTAGCTTCATGTGCATGAGACTGGGGTGGGGACGGGATGAGGTCTTTGTCCTCATACGGACACGAAGTTTTGTTACAGGATTGAGGGTTGGATGTTGCTTACATCCACTCATTCTCAGGGTAGAAGTGGACGTGCTTCTATCTAGGTGGCCGAAAAAGTTTCTCCGACTCCAAGAGTGGGTACAGTGGACGAGCTGGCCTGTGATTGTGTGTTTCCTTCATTATGAAGGGTGTGTGTTGGTTGATAAACACATCATTAAATGAGAAATGGTTATGAAAACCGAGATTTGAGAATGAAATGTTTTTATAAGAAAATTAAGGAGTCTGGCACACTCTAATTCAAACTATTTTTTTGAAAGTAATACCCTAAAACACCCATTCATTGAGTCGTTGAACTCACCCCCTCCCTTATATCTCTTTTAGGTAAACCTAGAAAGCTTACCCAAAGACCACCAGCTAACACACATGTAAGGTAGGTATGATAAAGTTTCAAATTTTATACAGTTTTGATTTATGTTATTCCTGGAAAGGTGCAAGTTTAAAGGATGCCTTACTCCTCATGATTTATAGAGAAGGGGAAACCCTTAGTAAACCTGGAGAGTGGCGGATTGATCACAGGTATCTGATCAAACATGGTCAGGGCGTGACAACTTGAGTGGTATCAAACCTGTTTCCTCGAATACATTATCAAAACTAGAGAATATAGTAACTAATAGGGATGATTTTAAAATTTTTAGATGGCTCCCAAGAAAGGAACCGAGGAAACTAGGAATGACCCTACTCAACACCCAATCCTCATAGGAAGACAACCCTAGAAGCTCTCTAGTGCTCGAGACATAGTAGAAGCCTCAAAAGGACAAATGGGGAAGTATCCAAGGAATATGATAATAAGATATGTTAGGGTCACAATCCTGTGTATGAAGGAAGTCAAGTCTGGAGCCAGGTACACTAGCAGAGATGTATAATTCTACCAAGGAGGATGCTTACCAAGAACCCCGTAGCTTCCTATCTATTCTATGACAACTTTTTGTAATAGGACTAAAACCCCAACCTTTTTGTATTCCCCTATAAATGAAGTATTCAAAATTCCTAAAAACCCTATCTCTCAAATGATGTGATCTTTCTAAGAAGATCGCCAAAGAATAGTAAACAAACAAACCGACACTACCATCCCATCCTAGTTAAGGAAACTAAATCGAGGAACTAAGAAATAGGAGGACTCTTAGAGTGACTATTTGGCAAAGAAGACTCAACAAGAAAACCCTCTAGGTGTTTAGACTTAAGGACGACAAAAGCGCCAAACCACCAGTAACCCCATAGAAAGGCCCCGCAATAATCAAAGGAAAGGAGGAACCACGACGGTCTACATAAGGGAATAAACTATTACAAGCGTGAATGATGGAGACACTACGAATGCCCAATCCTATTAAGGGTAAAGTACCAAGATAATTTGTTATAAAGTGTAGGAGAATATGATAGGTAAAAGAAGGATTGTCTCACACTTCATAAGAATTAGGACAATAGCTCCTCAAAAGTCATGAAAAATAAGAAGGATTGGTGATCAAAATCAGGGAGCAATTTAAGTAAACGGTTCACAAAGAGGTCAAGAAATGGCGAGGTAAAGTGAAATTTAAACCTCTTCTTAAGAAGGTTAAACAGAAAGGGATCATTGATGGGCGGATGGACATGACATAGAGTGCAAGGAACCTGCCCTTAATTAAGAAATTCTCCAAGGAAGTATGTATCAAGATGACCCAGTGTGACCTGCTTGGAGAAAAACAGAAGAGCTAAATAACAACTCCAGGAGAACCTAGTAGAAAGGAGGTAGTTAAAGAACTGGCCTTGAGGAGAACCATAGATTTAAACCACGACAAAAAAGGGGAGAAGTGAAAAGGCCAAAACATTGGAAAAGAAGGATGAAGGAAAATCCTTAAAGAGATCAATGGCCAAGATCGGATTTACAATTAAAAGTCTTGAGACGGGTAAGTGAGCCTCTCGAAGAATGATCAAGAGAATTTGAAACCAGGAGGATGTGAGCTCTCCTTAAAAGGAAATAGACATGTGTGGGGTATGAGTGAAAATGAGGATGAAGTACGAAGGACGTACCATAAGATTTCAAGAGTAAAGATAAGCATGAAAGAATGGCATTAAAGGATGACATTTAAAGTTAGGTGTCTTCAAAGATGAATGAAAAAAGGAATTTTAGGAGAAAAAGGTAAGAATCCTCCCACAGAAGGAAACCTTACAAAGTGATACATGTCCCAACCAAAAGGAAATAGAACCTGATGGCGAGAGATTTGGAGATGGAGTTGTAAATAAAATGCATGTTAAGATGAAGGGAACCTAGGGAAGCATACTTGGAGGAATCTAAAGAGTAAGTTAAACCCAAGGAACGGGTGAGTCGGAAGATATCATCAAAAGATGTTGTACAAGTAAGAAATGGGTGGACTGCCCATAAAAAGGGAATAGTATAAAGTACATCTAAGAAATTTTAGAGGGATAAGTCCTCCAATTAAGAAGGGACTAAATTAAACGATTACTGAAATCAAGACTAGTTGTGATCTACGCTCATTTGATGTAGCCTAAAAAAAGTACGGTTAAGCATAAGGTGGAATACATTAAATAAGACCAATAACTGAAAGCCCCTCAGATAAGGAATGAGGGAAGGAATGGGAATCTTAAGACAATGGAGAATTAAAGGCGGACAAATACCCGATATAGAAAAGAGTGTGAGGAAAGGAAGAAAGAAAATTTCAAATAATGGTAAGAAAGTGGAGCAAGTAGCTCCTAGAGTGGAAGCCTCCACTATGAGGGACATAATAAAGAATCATGAAAATGATCACGAGCGAGTAAGAATAAATTAAGGGAAAAGGAAAGTACTTAAGGAAAGGACTCCAATAGAAATAAGGAAGTGCATAAGAATGAAAGAATCCCTGAGTGTCAATAAGTCATGGGGAAAAACCCAATAATTGGAACAGGAAAGATCCAATAAAGAAGTTGGGGAAGGACGAGTAGGTGAGGGAAATCAATATGGTTAGGTAAGATATGACCTCAAAGGCAAGATGGTTGAGTGAATAAATGGTAAAGGTAGTCGAAAATGTACTACTAGACGGAGTTATACAACCCCTGGAAAGTTGGGAACACCCAGTAAGGAAGTGTTCTAAAATTTTAATGGTCAAGGATAGATTCTGGAGCATTGTCGTTCTATAAGGGACATGCAAACCCAATAGCCTAGGGAAGGATATGACTCAACTAAGGAAGAGTCAGTTAGTTAAGTATAATAAGGTCAATATCAAATTTGGACCAAAAATGTAACAAATAATGAATGAATGAAGGGTCAAAATAAGACAAAAAGGTGATAACATAGAAACCCATTAACACAAGTACGTAATACTCGAAAGAACACCAAGCTAAGGGTTTCAATGACCAAGAGAATAACTAGACATGGGAACAATTGGGTATTTTGGAACTCCCGATTTTGAAATCTTAAGTAAAGAATCTCGGGATGGAGAAATTATACTTTAAGGAACGAAGGATGTGAATTTAAGGATATGACCTTAAACATTCCAGTGAGATATGCTTAGCTAAAGTAAGCTCCATGGAATGAGAAAGTGACGGGAAGGAAAAGAAAACCTTAAGTGTGTGTGATATAAGGGATAAAATGGAAATAACTGAGAAGGTTGTATGTTGATAAACTACAAATTAATATCGAAATGAAGTTCTTTCTAGTGCAAAGAATGTTGAATAAGTTTTGGGGACAAAACTACTAAAAGGAGGGGAGAGTAGTAAACCCCGCCCTTTTGGAGTTAAGGTAACCGGGAGAAGAACTGGTCAAACCGAGTGAGAAAATCGAACCGGTTCACAAACCCGATCATCAGAGAATGGGCAATTTGGGAAATTAACAACTTCCAAGTAACCCAAGAGATTCATAAAAACCTTGGAAAAGGACCTTAGGAAAATTTGGGAGAGAAAACCAAATCGGTTCACATGAACCAAATCCAAGCTAGATTGAACCGATTTATGAACCGAGACAGTTTATGAACCAGAACCGATAGAGAAAGGGCAAACAAGGAAATTTATGGATCCTGTGTGACCTAAAGAGTCACAAAAATCATTAAAAAGGGCTTTACGATGAATTGGAGATGAAAACCAAACCGATTCAGGTGAACTGGATCCGAACTGGATTGAATCGGTTTGGACCGGTTAGAACCACTATTGAACCGGATGCTAAATTCATTTTTCTAGGTGGCTTAGAAAATTCAAATTGGAGAATTGAGGCCACCATTGGATAGAAAATGAATTTAGAAATTTTTAATTTTGAAAAATTCGGTCGAATTGGGCCTGAACAGGTCGATTTAAACTTTGAACCCGGTTTAGACCAATCCGGTCCGGTTTGGAATAGTGTCATCTTCTTCCTTCAGATGACAGCACTATTCACTCACTAAAAAATCGAATAGCGCCGGTGAAGATGAAAAGTCTTTGGCCAGGGAGTTTCAGGAAATGAATAACCACCATTAAGGCACCAATCGGACGGCCAAGAAGTCCCCGAGCTTCCTATATAAAGAGCCACTCCTCTTTCATCCTTCTCACACCGGAAAACTCCATTCTCTCTCAACTACTCCATTTTTTGGTGAAGCTCGAACCAAAGCTCCGACTTGGGCATTTTTCTAAGCCAAAGAAGGCATGGTCAGGTTCTTTGGATTCGGGGAGAAGTCAGCTACACGCATGTAGTCTCCATTTGCTCTGAAGGTCGCCGAAGAAATGCCGGCGTGATCAAACAGAGAAGCAGCTACGGCGAACCGAAGCTGCCCTTTTTCGATCAAGCTGAAATCGACCAATTCAAACCCTTCTCAGGACAAACCAAGCCCTTCCAACACCTCCACAGTCATCCTATAGCTGAATTAGAGCTGGAAGGAAAGCCAATTTGGCTCCCCTCTGTAAATTCTGATCAATGCTAGAGAGAGAATCGGCAGAACTTCAATGACTAAATTCTCACTCAATTCGGCATTAATTGATACAATTCTTGATCCTAGGAGTAACCTTAGGACAAGAGCAATCTGCCTAGATTGAAAGCTCGGACTGTCGTGCCCCCGACGGTAAGCTTTCGAAGCTTTCTCTCTCTAAGTTAAGTTTTCTAGCGAAGCTCAATTTGAGCTTATTCCGGCATCAAATCATGCGATTCAAAGTGCAATTGAATCGTATGAAGGTGTAGAAACTCCAATCTAACTTCAATTTCAACAATTAAACTCATTTGATTGGTCAATTTGATGAAATCAAATTCAGTTGAGTTAGAAGGTTGAAATTGGGGGAAATTTTTTAGGAAAATTTGGGGATTTCAGAAATTCGAGGGACTAAAATGCAATTTCATAAAATTGAGGGCCAATTGGGCATGATAAAGTTTTTGGAGACCAATTGGGCAAATTTTAGAATTTTTAGGGCAAAACTTACCATTTTTGTAAAGTAGGGGCAAAATGGTAATTTTGGAAAAGTTGGGGGACCAAATTGGAAATTTGGGAAAATGAACCCCTTTTGTGACTTTGAATAAATTGAGGTCCCAAGGTGAATTTTAAAAGTTTTGGGACTCAATTTGAGGAAAAATCGGCATTAGGGACTTAAAGAAAAATTTCTTTAGGGACCTAATTTCAAATAAATGAAAAGTTTGGTTTTCTCATTCATTTGGGATGAATGAAGGCTATCAAGCCAAATGATAATGAACAAAGTTGTTCATACCATGTAGTAACATGAGATATCGGGAGCGCCAACTGAGACAAAGCTCACAAAGTATGAAAGTCGATTCAGAGGAAATACACTGCACGATCAGGTGAGTGGGAATTTTATATCATACCCGGTTGGGATGATAAGCACCTCGGAAATAAAAACCCACTACTAAGTGGTATTTTAACCATCACACCTATGAGGAGTGATGTGGAAATCACGCAGAAAAACTACTTACTAGTTGTAAGTAGATCATACACGTTTGGTTTGATGAAACTTCCTAGAAAGAAGTGGAAAACCCGCTTATCGGTTATAAGCGGAGATGTCCTCATACTCGGTTAGTGTGATGGACGACAAAAAAGTTTATGTTGTCAGAAGTGTTCTCCCCTGACTATGTGCAACTACTTAAATTTTTTGGGAGACCTTCTTGACGGGAGCTCTAATAGCTCATATAGGCTAGAGGCCTCGGTTTTGGAACTTGGGGGATAATATGCCTGATTTTGAAAATCTCAAGCAATGGGCCCTAGGCTAGTTGGCACGATCAGGAGCTCGTAAATAAACATGATTATTAAGCCATGATAACTTGAGTAAATGAATTGTTTAGCCATGGTACCAAGACAGGACCGACATACTCGATGGACTAGCTGCAGTGCGACATGATAGGTCTATGGATCAGTCAAGACAAATAACTGCAGGTCTAGTTGAGAGTCGAGGCCGTTAGACCATTGGCACCATAGACTATATGGCTTATGTGAAAAACTATTGATTTGTGCTTGCATTGTGTTACGGGATCTTCAAGACGCCCAAGAGGAGTAGTGATGCGTCCTAAGACTCTAGATGACCTGGTTGAAATAAGGGCAGTTAGTCGTACCAGAAGTCTTGCAAAGCTCGATGTAGCTTCATGCGCATGAGACCGGAGTGGGTACAGGATGAGATCTCTATCCTCATATGGACACGGAGTTTTGTTATAGGATTGAGGGTCGGATGTCCCTTACATCCACTCATTCTCAGGGTAGAAGTGGATGTGCTTCCATCTAGGTGGCTGGTAAAGTCGCTCCGACGCCACAAGTGGGTACAATGGATGGGTTGGTCTTTGATTGTGTGTTTCCTTCATGATGAAGGGCGTGTATTGGTTGATAAACACACAACTAAATGAGAAATGGTTATGAAAATCGAGATTTGAGAATGAAATATTTTTAAAAGAAAAATAAGGAGTTTGGCATGCTCCAATTCAAACTATTTTTTAAGTAATACCCTAAAACACCCATTCACTAAGTTGTTGAACTCACCCCCTCCCTTATATCCCTTTCAGGTAAACCTAAAAAGCTTACCCAAAGACCAGCAGCTAATACACCTATAAGGCAAGTATGATAAAGTTTCAAATTTTATGCAGTTTTGATTTATGTTATTCCAGGAAAGGTGTAAGTTTAAATGACGCGTTACTCCTCACGGTTTATAAAGAAGGGGCAACCCATAGTAAGCCAGGAGAGTGGCGGGTTGATCATGGGGATCCGATCAAATAGGGTCGGGGAGTGACATCACAGCTCAATGAGTGGGATACTAACGATGTGCCACTACATGGCTCATAACCTAGACCTTTCCCATAAACTACCTAACATGGAATCCTACATCCTTTACTCATAATGCTCCAAACGAGTGTCATGATTCACTTTCGCCCTTTAAGACTAGAGTCTCAAGTCAACCGACTCATAGTCTAAACTATGGTCAGGTTATTCTCAATCACCCCTTTCTATCTCATGCCTCTAGCATGTTATATGCAAGCATCGAGACTTAGTCTCGCACACAATCTAGGCCTACACTCAAACGTCATGTGTAGACTATTCACAACACACGCCTAGACCTAACAACTTAGGCCTTAATAAAAGCAGGGGTAACTCATGGCCCTAAAGCAAACAATCACATGCTAGAAATGTATCACCACTCAGGCAATACAAGATTCAGAACTAGAGTGTGCGAGGCCCAAGGCACTCTTCCCACAACCAGTACTTCACTCGTGCTATCTCGTAGTTTGGTGTCTCAGCACCTCAGGGTCCTAGTGGTCTCATGCTGCTCTCCCGCACACTTTGGGCTACTCGAGCCCTGCGTCTATATATATAAGACGTATCATGAATGTACCACACTTCTATGATGATAGCAGATAGGGAAAATAGAGTGTGGGAGTCACAAACCCTTAACTATAACCGACACCCTCACGTGTTGTCTCACAGCTAGGTGACTCAACACCTCGGGTCATGGCCACTTAACTGCCTATCGCCGGCACATGCCCCTTACACATATGACTCAATTCCACCATCGTCTCATCACAATGGTGTACTGGGACGGTACCTGTATATCATCTAGGTGTCCCGGGAAAACATGGAAGATTACACTATTTCTCACCTATCTCCTTTCCATTTTTTCCTTAGGTGACGACACAACCCCTTTAGGTGAATATCCATCACCCCCGCTCTCTTATGTCAGTATTCACCAAAAATAAACAACATGGCTCATGGTCATAACTGTGGCACCCATGGCCACTCTCGTAACGGTGCTAAATGCATCTCGTTACCGGGAGCTCAGCACATATCTCACCCGAATTTCCCCAAATCAAACACGCATATAGTAATTCAATAATTCATATATGCTATACATGGAGAATGATGGGGAGTTTGGGACCTCATTAGCTGAATCCCCCATGCAATGAAAACAAACTCGGAATCTAGCCCGACATGGGTCCGTCTCACCATATCCCACAATTTGGCCATCCGGCCTTAGACGCAAGTCTCACGATATATCCCAAAATGTGATCATTCAAAACAGCACACTAAACATGATGGTAGCCCAACCCATCAACTGCCATCTCCCCAATTCACACAAGGCATAAAACAACACCTTTTTTCCTGAATTTCTCATAAGCAATTTTCACACCACATGCTCTAGTCTTTATGACCAATTTTTAATTGTCCTTTAGAAAACTCATATTTGATTTAGTGTGCATGATCTAATTCATTTGCACTGCTTATATCAGTTCTAAGGATATCTTGCTACTTAGAATTAGACAATCACACATGCTTGCTATTTAATGCCTCGTTCAGTCCAAGATGATTCGCAGTAAAAAAAACCCACTCATCTCTTTTTCACGGAACTTGCTAGTCCTGTGAGGTGTTCGAAATCCCATTATTGATTCCACGAGACTACTCCATGCATTCTCTACAAGGTACAACAATACTATGGTCAGTCTTTCTATTGACCATAAAAAGTTTATCTGACCATTCTCTCTTTACGACTCTATTGTCTAGCCCTTTCAGGTCCTAGTTACCTGACTCATTAGCCGATAACCCAACCCTTGATCTAACATTCTCTAAGGATAACCTCTTGTGCCTAAACTTCTTCTCTTTTCACTTAGGACTTATTAAGGTGCCTAATATCTCATTTACTCACTACCTTGGGATCAATTTCCCAAATTACCATTGGGTCCCAAATTTGGGCAAAATTACCATTTTGCCCTTATACTTTAATATCTCTTCTTTTTTGGACCTTAGACTTTCTCAAATCCTTCAATTGGGTACCCCAAGTTTCCTTGAGCTCCAATCTGGTCCTAAGTAGGCATTGGAACAATTCCAAGCCTTTCTTCCCATGAATTCCTAGCAAGTCACTAAATTTTAGCAAAATTACATTTTTGCCCCTCCTTGGATGAACTTAGGCTTTAGGATTCATTTAACCCCAATCATTTCATTTGGGTCCCTAAACTTCATAAATGTAAGTTTAGGTCCTTGGACTGCCCAAAGGTCCTTCCTTTGTCCATGTAAATGCTCATATTTGCACTTTAGTCCCTAACTTTGCATTCATTACAAAAAGGTCCCTAGACCTTTCCCAAGAGGCAAAATCGGTCCACAAACTTCACGAAACATCCCAAATAGCCCCAAAACATTATTTTTCCCCTTAGGAAGACCCCACAAAAAGCCTAATTTCATTTGGATCCCCTAACTTTCAAATCTTTGCATTATGGTCGTTGACCTTTGATCCATAACTGAAGTATCTCTAAAATATTAAATTAAGTGGGGAGGTCCCCATGGCCTCCCTCTAGCCCATCATAAACTTGGTTTGGTCGAAATCAGCTAGAATTGCTCTGATCATGCTCAATAAAAAATATCGATACAATACAATGTAAGTCGAGTCAAAGTCGAAAACTCATAAGAGGTGGCACATCGATTTTCGAGGCAGATGGGGATGGATAGCTGACTCTTTGAGAAGTTTGTGGCCACCACGCCTTCTTTGGCTCATAAAAGCCCCTATGTTGGAGCTCTGGTTCAAGTTTCATCGAAAAATTAATTAGCTGAGAGAGAGTGAGGTTTACAGGTGTGTGGAGGATGAATGGAGAGTGGCTCTTTATATAGGAAACTTGGGGACTCTCCGATCGTCCGTTTGGCATCTTAATGACAGTCATTGATGGCCTGAATCATACTGAATGGAAATGTTTCTTCTTCGCTAGTGCTGTTCGATTTTTTGGCGAGTGAATAGTGTTGTCATCTGAAGGAAGAAGACGACACTGTTCCAAACCAGATCGAACCGGGTCCAATGCTTAAACAGGACGGTTTAGGCCCGATTTGACTGAGTTTTTCCAATTTTAAAATTTATAAATTCATTCTCTATCCAATTGTGGCCTCAATTCTCCAATTTGAATTTTTTAAGCCACCTAGAAAAATGAATTTAGCATTCGATTCAATAGTGGTTCAAACCGGTTCAATCCAGTTCGGATCCGGTTCACTTAAACCGATCTGGTTTTCTTTCCCAATTTGTCCTAAGGTCCCTTTCCAAGGTTTTTATGACTTTTTGGGTCACTTAGGAGTTGTAAATTTCCCAATTTACCCGTTCTCTAGTGGTTGGGGTTTGTAAACCAGTCTGATTTTCTCACTTGGTTTGACCAGTTATTTCTTGGTTTTTCCTTTACTCCAAAGGGGTTTACACTAGTTCAAATCGGTTTTTTCTTGGTTTTCTCCCAATCCATGACTACATGTCCCAAGACACTACTAAGGGTTTCTCATAACTCAGTTTCACCCCTCTTTGCCATTCTTTCGATCCCTCCTACTTTCCGATTCATCCTTATTTTCCCGGTTCAACTCGGTTCGGTTACTAAGTTGGGATTGTTTGGTCTTACACTATTCGATCGAATGTGTGTTTAAAACTATTCATGTCGTCATGGGCTAAATATCATACATTTGTGGGTTTTGGTTCCCTAACCAATTTGTTCATCTTCGATCACTTCTTAGCTTAAATCAATGCACACAGAGACTAGCACCCTTTTCATTTTAAAAATTTCCATCTTATTAGCCTTTCTGATATGTTTGGTTTAAGTTGTTGCCTTCTTTGGAAAATTCACACACGAGACATATTCTCAATTTTCTCTTATATCATCACAGTGGGTTCTTAGTCCATTTCATGACTTATCATGCTCATCATATCTCATTGTTCAATTTAGTGAGATCTATCATGTTTTCTAGTTTTAGTAGTTTAATAAACTTACTAAAGAACCATGATTGATCCAAGAGTACTCGTCCTCTATAAACCCACAAACCTGAATATTCGGTACTGTGTTCATTCCGGATGTTTTTCGAGTGCCTCTAAATGAAGATTAATACACAATAATTAAAGTAATTCAAACTACATAATTCACATAAAATAATGTGGGATTGGTTTGGTTTTATACAATATATTATTGTACCATCCCATAATTGCTCAAATTACGGTTTAGCCCTTTGGGCTAGGTTTGCTCAAATAGTGCATTCTTCAACCTATTCATATGACTCTCATTAGTATTATCGAGTCCCCATATTGTTTTCCCCTTTCTCTTGGTCATTTTCTTGCTAGGGCCCCTATATATACCAACTCTTTCATTAAAGTCCCTTAACTTTCTACTCATTACAAAATAGTCCCTAACTTTTCTAAAATTACATTTTGGCCCCTATACTTTCCTCTTACTCCTTTTTGGACATAAATTCAAATACAAATCTATCTCAGGTCCTCTGACCTTCCTTGAGTTCAGTTGTGTTCCTAACTTCTCATAAATTCCATTTTGGTCATCCAACTTTTCAAAATTATCGTTTTGTCCCTTAAATTGTTCTTAAAGTCCCACATAGGTCCTTATCCTATTTAAAGCTATTGTCTTACGTCCTTAAGTTTCTCCAACTTTCTTTTAGATCCCTATACTTCTACTTGGTCTCATTTAGATCCCCATTTTTATGAAATCATAGTTAGGTCCCTAAACTTCCCGAAACTTATGATTTGGTCTCCAAACTTTTATCTCTTTCACAACAACTACATAAACCCTCCAAAAATATTTTCTAGGCCCCTCATTATCTTCCCTAGGTCCTACACTCACTTTCCAGCCCTCCTTAGCTGGAATAGTACCATTTTGGTTCTAATCGGGCTCTCGTCAGGAAAAAAAACACAAAGTAGATTTTGGTTGAGAACTCACAAAAGAGGAAGTGGGGATGGTCGACGCTGGCAGGGTTGGGTAGCTGACTTTCCCATGAGTCCGTGGACACCTTGATCACCTTCTAAGATAGTATGAGTCACCTGTAACTCCCAATTTACGGAGAGGTGTCAGAAACAAAGAGCTAATGGAGTTTCTTAGATTTTTCATGGTCACGAGTCTTACATATAGCTTGAACGACCACCATGGTTGGTGAGAGGGGTCTGAGGAACTTCTAGAATAAACTTGCGGCATGGTTGGTCTTTAAGGACGTTAGAGCGAGCTAAGAAAACTTATGCCTTGTTCTTGACCGGAGGAGTTGCCTTACTATTACGTCATGTCGACGTCAGTAGGGGGCGCACTAGTGATAGAGAGGAGTGTGGTTCGAACGATGACCTTTCACTAGTTATAATGACAATTAAACAACCAAGTTAGATGGTTTGAGGAAGAAATGGGAAGCTATGGTAGTGATGTCATCAAAAAGTAGAGCAAGCTTAATTTAAGAGAGAATTCTAATCAAACATCGATGAGGCAACAACTAAGGCTTATATAGGGAGCTTGGGGGACCAAATGTCCATCACCTCCATGTGCTTAGCTGATAAGATAGGATCTCATAGACCCCCAATTTCATTTAATTCTCATTGGAGGCAAGATGCCATAAAAATGTGGATGAAATTAGGTTTCTAGGTCATCAGTCTTGTTTGAGTCGGGTGAAAGGGATGACCATGCGCACGCACGAATGCGGCATATGCATGCGCCCAAGATAGTGTGTCACTCGGTTCTCTAGCGAACAATTTTCCAGTGAATAAATCGGTCGGATTGAACAATTTTGGCTATTTCTTGGTAGGTTCACCCTCAATTCAATCGGTTCTTGGCCCAATTTATTTTTCAATAAATTCCTTGTCCAATTCCCTACAATTTGAACTTACGAGTTTTCATTTTCTGATTTATATTGCCTCTTCTAAACATCAGGGGGTTTTACTACATTCAATCGATTTTACTACTTGTCTAATTCCCTACAATTTGTACCCATCTCCTATTTGGCAAGTTCTTGGCCCAATTTATTTTTTTAAAAATTATTCATCACTTTTCCTATTATTTGGACACATTAATTTATATTTTACTAATGGTCTAACCCCTCTTAAAAATTAGGGCGTTTTCACCTAAAATCGATTTTATCCTAATCCGTACCGATTTTTAATTAGACTTTTCTTGATACTTGACTTTCAATCCTAATAGGTTTTCTTTAGAGTAATTTATGGGTCTATCCATTGTCTAAGCTCCTAGTGTTAACTGCTTTTCACTTCGACTCTATCCCAAGTATCGATTTCTGATTTTCATTCTTAGTTTAATATCGGTTTCCTCTTCTGATTTGGGCCTAAACTCCGACTTCAAAATTTTTTATGTTACAATAATGCATCAGGACAATGAATTAATCTTACAAAGATTATTAGTTCTAATGCAAATGCGTATATTAAAGAAATGATATGAGCAACACTATGATTAAGCTTGGGAAACACAAAGGATAGGTATCTCAGCATTTTCGGGTAAGGAAAAAAGGAAAGGACTACAAGGACTTAAAAATAGCATTTAGAGGAGACTACAAGGTTAGACCTCCCAACACTTATAACAAAGCGGGAAGGAAACACTAATTAAGTCGGTTATTACTATGATCACTAACTAATTCTTTAGTTGTTTCTTACTGCCATAGGGTTGGTGTCATGAAATAAATGAACTAGTGGCACGTTTATGGTAGAACAACTTAGAGGAGATTAAGATGTTACATTGGCTAAGTTGAACCAAATTAGCTACTCCAAAAGAGCAAGGGGCGTCAATTTTAAGGATCTGCAAGAATTTAACCAGGCCATGTTAATGAAATGGGCATGAACAATACTTAATGATCCAGAGTTGATGTGGAGAGTGCTGAAAGTTGAAATAAATGAACTAGTGGCATGTTTATGGTGGTACAACTTAGAGGAGAATAAAAAGATACATTGGCTAAGTTGGACCAAATTAACCACTCCAAAAGAGCAAGGGGGAATCAATTTTAAGGATCTGTAGAAATTTAACTAGTCCATGTTAATGAAATGGGCATGGACGATACTTAATGATCCAGAGTTGACGTGGTCTAGGGTGCTAAAAGTTAAGTATTTCATAAACATAAAAATTATGGATGATAATTTGGGTTTTCGACCCTCCTGACATTGAAGGATTATTATTGTAGGATGGGGAGTGATTAAAATTATCGAAAGGACATGAAGGGGAAAAGTGTAGTTTTGAAAAAGGTGGAAAGTCGAGAAACCTAAATGATCCACATAACCCAACTCACATGCACCCAACCAACCTTATCACCCATGATTATAATACGACCGATAGATTTTTATGTTGCATCCCACCCCTACAAACATGCAAAATCAGGTTAAATTTTCATCAAATTTCATGAAATCAAATCTAAGAATATGTTGACAACTCCCTTAGAGACCTTCAGGTGAGTTTAATTTTATTTTCACCACCCCATCATATTGTATTTCCTCTCCAAAATCCGAAGAACCGATATTAGACACCCTTCCGACCCCCATGTTTTTCAAGAGCCAATTATCCCTCATTTGACCACCAAATTTGGATATTTTGGTGTCAAAATGTCGCTAAGAGACTTCTCTTCAAGTTTGTGGTAGGATCACAATCAACTACTTGCCAGAAAATGTCACATGTGGGTCGTTTTGGCCTACCCAACACTGGACAACAAAATAGTGGGTTACAGCCATCCTTACGGGGCCAAATTCGGTTAGCTTGAGCACCCTCTCCGAATGACACTAGTGCCAAAAGATTCATTTATCTCTCATCTACCTCCCCATGGCCTTGGCCGACCTCCAGCAAGGGAAGTTTCAACCCATTAGCTATTTTCCTCTATCGGGTCTATTCTAAAATGCATGACTGTCACTAGTTTGAGGCCAAATTCAGCCAACTCTGACGACCACTTGATTGATCACCAC
The DNA here is from genome assembly GCA_030064425.1 of Trapa bicornis. NCBI lineage: Eukaryota > Viridiplantae > Streptophyta > Magnoliopsida > Myrtales > Lythraceae > Trapa > Trapa bicornis. The sequence goes on along the minus strand of CM057761.1, from coordinate 5,469,290 downwards.
ACAAAACGGACTACCTCTTATGTGGCTTCAAAATATCTACCCTCTAGCCACCCTGGTGTACTCTCTCGTGAGTATTTATGAGTTGATCTCCATTTGTCTAATTTTTGCCATTTTCGTGTATATTTTGGAAACGATAAAATTCAGCCAAAAACAGTTGTGGTTGGACCCCCAACTCCTCCCACAAACCCTTAGGAGTTAAAATGAAGATGTTTTGAGAGGAGTTAAAAAAATTGGATTTCATTAGAGATACTTGCAAATGTTAGGGCAATATAGGCATCATAATGTGCATTTACTAGAGTTAGATGAAAATTAATAACATGATAAGCTAAGAGTTTGAGTTTAATACGTGATGCATGAGGCATGACATGAGCAAGCATGATCATCTTGTATGTATAGATTAAAGTCAGGACATGCTAGTAATATAGAAGATGATATGACTAGCGTGAAGTATGAGACTAGAGTATGAGCATAATGCCTGAGGTATTAATGTGATGAGATATGAATCATATATATATATATATATATGATATTATTATTTATGTGGTGTTGAGTATTATTGTGCATGCATGATATTGGTTGTGTTTAAGAAAATTCTCATATTACACACGAAACTATAAGTAGTTCCTTTTTTGATAGACGATAAGAAATTGGTGGACTACCCTAACATAAGTATACTATATTGACAGAGCGGATAGTGAGATACGTAATATACGAATACTTGAAGGTCAAAACATTCGTATCTTGATAAGTAAATTGGCATATACGATACCTTGAAAGTATGTAGCACGACACACATATACTCATCATCCAAGACACCCTCATGTGGAGCTCTCGTCGAATGAGTATGGTGGGCCATAATTCAAAATTTTTTATGATGTGATGAGCATTACACATGCATGAATTTCCTTGATAAATAAGTATATAGAAAATATAAACATGCAAATTAAATAAGGAACATGTAAATATATGAAATACATAATTAATACTAATTATAATAATTATGATGATAAATAGAAAAACACTTTATACATTGAGTTTTTAGTAAATAATATGAATTGGTTTAACTTCTAACATACTTTTTGGTAAAAATTTGGTAAAGATCCACACAAATGTTATAATTTAAATTATATTAATATTTTTATTTCCTATAAATTTTTTAGTATTTCTAAATATTGTATCATTTTGAAAGAAAATTTTAAAAAAATATTTATATGATTTAATTTATAATTTGAACCTTTCATCCGCTTATTTTTACATGGGGAGGCAGATTGGGGTGTTGAACCTTTCATCCACTTTTATATCAGCAAATTTTTACATGGGGAGGCAGATTGGGGTGTTGAACCTTTCATCCACTTTTATGTCAGCAAAAATATTGATAAGCATGTCGATCTAGTAATTCGGATCGGTGTGTTAAATTAATAGAATTGATAAGATAATCTAACATTTGGAAAAAAATCTAGAGTGTTATATATGTATATTTGGTTGACAATGTACTAAGTGTTAAGTGTAGACTCTAGGTCATTTTACTCTAATAAAATTGGTAAGAAAATATGGATCTATTTTTGGAAAATGAAGGTTCAACCAAAAATTTACCATTTTCTACTGAAGGTTGATAAATACTAATTTATATAGAACATGGATAACAATGACTAAAATATGTAATTTCACCAATGAGACTGAATCAATTGGGCATATATTATTTCACTGTCAATTAATTAGATTTATATGGTTTCCGGTCGTGTACACAAATTCTCATGCTACACATTATTTTGCTAAATGGTGGGATAAGTGTTACCGAGTAACGACAAAATGCAAAAAGAATGTGAGACAACTCTTTGGCGTTGATTTCAATAACACGTTGGAACATATTGAAATAACAGAACGATAGCAACATGGGAGATAGGCAGCCTGACCTGATCCAAACGGCTAGAAGAGCCTCGGAAACGATGACGAAAAACTATAAATTACAGAATATGAACCAGCCAAGGACTTCACGAGAACGCGAAGGAAGTTAGGATAAAAAAGTCAAGTAACTCGGAACGCCCCGAGTTGTTAAAATTAACAGTGATGTGGCTTATCAATCATCCATAGAAAAAGCAGGAGTGGTCGTTATAGCCGAGAACAATTAAAGCTAGGTTTGCCTTTATACTCTGGAAGTGGAAGCACACGTATTAAAGCTAGGTTTATAACTAGAAATACAAAATAAATAACTAGATCTCGTGGGGATCTATTAAGCAATATTAGTGGCATTATTGTGCAAAAAAAAATATTAGTGGCATCATTTATACAACAAGTAACCATATATCATTAGCAAATACGTCCCCTGGACCATGTTCGAACCAGTGAACAAATATATTTTGTACCACACAACAAATTTATGCGAATGGATAGCATTAGATTAGAAGGTAATAGGTCAAGTAGTATGCTAAACTAGTGTTTTATTTACTAGCAAATAAACATTTTTAATCTTATAATGAATTTGAAGCAAACAAAAGTAGTATCTTCCTTTTGGGTGCAAAAAAATAGTATCTACCTTTATAGCACCGGTGTATATGAATGGATTGTGGCACATTTTCACGATGATTCATGTAGCATACGTGACTTTCATGGAACATGGCAAGTTAAAAAAGGGAAACAGGAAGCGAATATTATGGTCATGAAATTAATTGACTTTCAACATTGATGAATACACAGCTCTGTTAAGTTCAAGAACTTATATTGAGAATTCTCCTCATATGGAAAACTTTGCAGAATTTAAAAAATTGGTAACTTAGAGAGGGAGACAATTCACATCAGTGGAAACGGATTTGATCTACATGAAGGCTATGCCACTGAAGACAAATCTTTCAGAGATATGTAAACGGAATCCACCATAACAATGATATCAATCTGTTATAAGATAAAAGAGTCTCATTCACCCATCTAGTGTCCATCTCAAAAACATATCACAAAAACTACAATAACACAGCAATGTATTGACTCGTAAAAACTAGCTGATATTTAAACGTTATTCATCGTAACAATGATATCGATCTGTTATAAGATAAGAGTCCCATTCGCCCATCTAGTGTCAATCTCAAAAACATATCACAAAAACTACAGTAATGCAGCAATGCGTTGACTCTGTAAAAAAGAAGCTGATAATGCTTGTCATACATTACATTGCAAATGCCTCATATCAAGAATATAAAATGACTTTGAATTCCACAACACTGCCCAATAATCCAGAGAAGAGCCTCAACATGTAATAGCTCAATTCCAACAAAATCCAGAGCAAACCTAATAGCTCAATTCCGACAAAAATTTCCAGATGTTGTGTTGGAGTCTTTTCATGCTCCTATATACCCAATGAAACATCATTACCAGCAGCAGCTGCTGCCTCTGCAGCCTTTTTCTCCCTTTGTTTTTCTCGCTTCTTCTTGTTCTTCAATGCATTTTTGCTCAGTTGGCTGAATTGATCAACAACGCATATCTCTCAGGAACTCATACCCAAGGTTGAATATGTATTTCATATGCATTTTTATTACAGAAAAAAAAAACAGACTTACTCTGAAGGGCTTTCTCCGAAAAGCTGTCATACAATTAAATCAAACTATCAGAGGCATGAAAAGCTTCAAACTAAGAGCTCAATAAGCTCATGGAAAACCAAAACCTTATAGGGAATAATGAAAGGCATGATATTTGCCACTTTCTATCATTCTTGAATTTTTATATTTCTAGTAAATTACCTACATGATCATAGGACTTCATTCATAACATTCATGGTATGTTAGCTTCATTTTGCAGTTGCAACATGGAATTATGTCAGTTGCAGATTGATACGTCTCAGTTATTTTCTCAAACTCCATACAACCATCATGTATAGAGTTGATGAGAGATGACTAATGATACTATGAATATTGAATCCTCATTGTTAGTTTATCCATTATGATATGAAAGATTCTCTATCAATCATTTTATACCTCTGACTGAATAACAGCTGCAGACTTAGCATGTGGCGGACGGTAGGCAGCAGGTTTCTGTGAAGGAGGGTTGCTGGATGCAGGTTTGGTAGCAGTCTGGGAAGATTTTTTTGCATGCCCTGAAAATGATGGAAGCATATTCAACTCAAAATATACAATAGAGGAATACATGACAAAGAAAGTAGTGTTAGTTAGAAGTACAAAGCAGAACCTTCTGGTTTGCTTTCTTCAACTTTCATGGATACAACAGACTTAACAAGTTCAGCAGTTTCGCCAAACTGATCAGGAGATTCTGGTTTCCAATCAGCCTGAAGCCAAGGTGTGAGATCAGTACTGCATAAACTGGGCTTACTGAAGCCATAAATAACACCTTATCTAAGGCAGATTGACCTGATACAACTTGTCAAACATTTGCTTGTAGTACAGCGACCCATTGTAATCGAATATTTTAATCCTTCAATAAGAAAACAAATAGAACTTAATTCAATGTCTTTGAACCAAATAATTGAACTCACCTGATATTAAATAAATGCAAAAATGGACTATAGACAGAAGGATCGAGAAAAAGCCAGCCTAAGATCCTTAACATAAAAAGTGGTTAGCACGATGAGGTTCAAAGAAGAATGTTAGCATACGCATTGTCAAGTTGCAATCTGGGGGCTGTTGTGGCAGTCATAAAGTAGCACCCATCTGGAGACCACTCACTACTCACAGACCATTCAGCTTTTGCTGTTCCCAGTTGCTTTTTTTCAAAGTAGTCCCAGAATGCCTATAGTATGCACATGATTAGCAATGAACATAATTGGATTATAATGCTTCATCATAGACATTACTTTTGTCCATGAACAGATGGAAAACAAAGAAACTAAATCAACCAAATGCTTATCAAATACCAAGAACATGACCAGAAAGTTAAAAGCAGGTATTAATAATGAAAGACAGACCATATCTCCTGGTAAGTTGCCAAAACCTGCCAAACATAAAACTGAAAAATGACCAAATTAAGGATACAAAAATATAAAGTAAAAAATGAGGTACTCATTTGGGCTCTTGCTATTCAAATAGAAAAAGAAACCATATATATAGTTGTTGGATGGGATAAATTAATTGTTGTAAATAGTAAGCCTTTTGAAGGATACTTTTCCCTTTTGGGTTCCAGCGAATAGTGTTGTATGGACCCGTCCCAAGTTCGAGGAGAGGATTACACTTCTTGTCAAACACAGTTGCCTTAGCGGGCATAACTGACCAGGGTCAAGGAAGGGCATAGAGGAAAGTTAGCAAATTAGACCAGGTCAAATGTCATGGAATATGAATCTCCAGCAATTGACCATTTTATATTCCATGAAATTTAGCAGTAATAGCAAATTAGAGAGCACAGAATAAACTAACTGAACTAAGAGAGGATGTACCAACCTAACTCATTTCCTCACAATTACAGCAGTCATACATAATATTGGACATTGCAAACAGCAATGTTATTTTTTCTCTCATTGGTCTATCTAACATAATTTTCTTCATTCAAGAAATTCTTGCTGAAAGCATTTCTATGCAGGCTTGCATGATAATTTCCATTACCAAATATAGCTAAACCTTATACAATCAAGAGAATTAATTTGAATAAGAAGAACAAATGCACTTAAATTAATCTATAAAATAAGGATACATCCATAAACTACCGCAAACTCTGAGCCAGAATAAGACCACTGAACATCATGAACAGGTCCCTCCTTACCTGCACATTTACACAAATATCATTTTTCAAGCAGTGAGAAAATATTTTCTATTAATAATTTTCTATTTCTAAAAAGTCAAAACACATACGGAGATGCACAAGCCCTTCATGAGTTCCGTCCGTGGTCAAATAGTTCAATTTTGATTCACCATAGTAACTCTGGTTGGTTTTATCAACATCAGACTGTACAACAACCAGAAGACCAGTGGAACCGCTGTTCCAACTCAACTGCACTGAGGAACACCTGAAGAAACTTCGCCGAGCAACAGGTAGGCTCTGCAAATCTTTGGCACAAGCAAATATTTGTACACTTGCAGGGGCACCCTATACGAAAATAAATTATAAGAAAATATTAGAGAATCAGATAATCAAATATGTATTGCACTAAAATATTGAAATGATTAAAAAGGACATTCTTAAAATATTAAAAAAATGAAGGTTGAACACTTCTCTAACATAAATGTAGGGGCTCAAGGAAAACTGAAAGTACATGATGAAAAGATATTATAACCATCAGATGTTCTCATGACATTCAATTCTTTCCTAACTCATATAACATACATAAAAACTGAGAAACCAGATTCTAATAATGTTTAGTTTGGTTGGTCATATGTCCACACCAGCAGTTCATAAATAGTTCAATGTCTGGAATATCTTATTGTAGCAGAAATCTGCATTTATCTAGTAATGATAAAGCGTGAAGAATCTTGCTATTTCTTTGAGCATTTTTTATCAGTATGGAAGGAAATAAATACCAAACTATTAGATCAAGTATCTGCAGAGTGAAACAGTTTTCATCTATCTCGTGCAAATCTCCCACCTCAGTTGAAAAAAACCATGATTTACTAGTAAATCAATAATAAAGCACAAACCTTAGACTCGGGCACAAATGCTGCCACGTGGGAACCTGGTGTCTTCGAAAGCTCAAATACAGCCACACCAGGAATTCTTAGCCTGTTTATGATACCTTTAGAAAAATCCTTAGCATCAAAAAACTGTATCTCATTGGTAGCAAGTCTGCAGGCAACAGCTTCATCAGAGCTGAATCGGATTGATGGCCTGAGAAAAATAGAATTATGAGCTAAAAGTTTAAAATAAACAATTCTCGGATAATTCCAATTGGAAGCATATACCATGTAGTTTTTGTCACATTTTTCTGGAACAGCTGATAAACAGAATCCCCAGTCTCCACTCTCCAGAGAACCACATTTTTCTCCTGAGGAGTAGTGGCCTTCTGAAAAGTTTGAAGGTAAGTCCCACAAGGGGACAGGGTGGATGCAAGGACCCTAGGAACATCGAAGGATCTGATTTCTTTGTAGTTGCTGCAGTCATATATACCAATCACAGATTCAGACTTCGTAACCATAAGCTTAGAGCCATCTTCACTGAACCTTGCACTCGTACAAGGAGTTCTTTCAAGTTTCAAGCTGGGTTTGCTGTTGGTAAAGGGGGGTCCATTCCATAGGGAGAATCCATCCAGCTCTCGAACTTCAAAAGGCATAAACTAATTGTAAGGGAAAACATATAGAAATGATAATAAGAGCAACATCAGTGAAGTACCCAAAATTGCCAATTGTGGTGAAGTGCATGGCGTCATCATTTCTCCTAGAAACAGCTAGAAGACAGTGTGCAAATTTATCCCAGATGTTATCAACTTCTGCAAACAAGGGTAAAAAACTCAATTTTGAGAATTGATTGATTCCAGAATATCCGGAGCTACTGCACTAAAACTGAATTTTGAGAATTGATGATCAATCCATTAGTGAAAATGGTAAGACCCTTCAAGTATACTGATCTCAAATCTCCATAATCAATATATTATTTACCTAATATCCAATTGAAGCTTGGCTTTCGAAAGATGATTATTGCATCAAGTCAATGTGGACACTGAACTTCAATCAAACAACTAAACTACGCAAAAGACAACAAAAGAGTTAAGCACAATATTATAATGATTCTTCTTACTTTGCTAGAGAGATATAAAATAACAGATTGGCTAATACAATCTCACAGCTTCTAAGTGACCCTACCAATGAACGTCCACCTGGTTATTGGCTTTGGAAACACTAAATAGCAGATAGCGGTTGAAATCATAAACAGTATAACTGATCCAACCGAAAAGAGTGAGGCGTAAGAAAAGATGGAGAGGGAGAGAGATGTGTTACCTGAACTCCGACTATCAAGGCCTCCCAGCTCCGGCGACGATCGATGCTGGAAATCTTTTCGGCAGGTGTGGTGATTTTCTCAGCAATCAAAGGCCCGAATGTACATTGCAAGTTGAAGGCTTATTAGCAAGTACATCGCATGGGTGTGGACTCTCCGAAGAGATCCATTCAAAACTTGACATATCGCGGCCCACTTGCAGGCCCTGACTTGACATTCAGAATTTGACAACGTTGAACGCGTAACCCTTTAGTCGGTGAAAAACAAATGCTTAATATTCAAAATTTTAGGGAAACTTATTACGCTGGCATAAAATTTTTAATAATGCTATCATGTAGTACACCATTTGTGTCACATCATATAATTTTTTTAAAATATTTTATTACAATATAAAATAGTTAATTCTAACTAATGATGTGGGTTAACACAAATTATTTTTTTAATATTGATACATCATTTAATAATATAATTCAACATTGAGAAATTTATGTACCAGACCTATGTATATAAAATAATTTATTATAATTACACTAATTTTATATATCATGTACAGTAAAATTAATTTTTACAAATTAAATAATTTAATATAATTATATATAATATATCAATGTTATAAATTATAATTTTATGTATATATATATGCAAAAATATTAATGTATCTACAAATAATTTACCATAATTAATTTTTTTAATTTTATATAAAATAATTATTCTAATGTAATAAATTAATTTTTATAAATGAAATAATTTAAAATAATTATATATCATATTATAATTATAACAATTTTTACCCAAATAAAAACTTTATTGAATAATAGAGCTAATTTCTCGAATATCCTTCGAAATCAGTATATGAATGTATAGTTCTTTTGTTAATAAATAAAAAACTTGTTTGAGTATAATAGTTGAACTCGTACCTTCCATTGCTTGCCATCATTTGCCCATAAATTCTCTCTTCTTTACATAAAAGATATTTGTATATTGTGTGGTTGTCGTACATATATTATAATATGATGTGTGTATTTGCTAAGCTGCACATGGATGATAAAATTGATAAATTGATTTCCATCGTCAAATCCTACAAACCATTACCTATTTCTATCATAACATTGTATAAATTAGTACAAATTGTGAGTTTTAAACAATACATTAGGCCAAGAGATTTTGCTTACACGGGTAATCACATTTTAATTTCATCTCTCTCTAGTCTAAAAGTTTATTGGGTTAGTCTCGAACTATAATATCCCCACCTACTCTTTCTAAGGATGGTAAATAAGATCCATCACTATTTATCTTAACGACTCTCTTGTGGGGTCATTGCCAATGATAATTCTGCTTCTTCGAACACCCTTTATAATATCGAGTAGTTCTTTGTCGATAAGATTACAATACTGGGATTTTTGAAAATTGGATTTAAACCGCTTAGATTGGAAATTAGATCGAGCCAAGAATTGAATCCCAAACTAGTAATGCAAACGAGAATCAGGAATAGTACTCTGAGTCGAATCTGATTGGGAAACCAATGTTAAACCGCGAATGACCCCCCGAACTAAGAATGAGAAACGAATCTGGAAATGGAATCCCAAAACCTAGGATGTAAACCGAATCTAAGAATGGAACCCTAAATTAGGAAGGAAACCTGATTCGGGATTTGAAAGTCAAATTGGATCATAACTCAATGTTGGAGTGGGAAAGGGAACTCGATATTGGAAATAGGGATCTGATCGGATTAGGGTTCGAATTCTTGAGCATAAAAACTAAGAGTCTTGGAAAAAAACCGATTTTCATTTGAATGGGGTTGGGATTTTAGAATAAATTACTGAAGGGATCGAGGAGGGAAAAATGTAATTTTAGATTTTGTAAATTTAGAAAATGAAGGGGCACCAAATAGGGTTAGATTCAACTTGACTTTGGTCAACCTGACTCGACTCGTGGTCATACACCTGAGTTCACCCCTCTACCTACTCTAAACAGGTTCTGTCATGCCCTGACCCAGTTTGGTCGGATCTTCATGATCAACCCGCTCTCTTGGTTTAAGAGTGGTTTCCCCTTCTTTTGATTAAGAGGAGACAAACATAATTCAAACCTTGTTCCTTGGAAGAGCATAAATCAATAAATATGTAAGTTTAAGAGTGACATTAAGCATACCTAACAAAGGATACATCCTGGTATTTTCTTTTGTCATGTTTTTTCATACTTCTAAAAGGGAATATAAAAGAGGGGGTGAGTTCTACAATTCAGTAAGTGGGGTTGGAAGTGAATTTTTAAAACAAATAGTTTTAACTAAATTATGCTAGGATTATTGTTTTCTTTCAAAGAAAGTTTTCCTTATGTTCCGATTTTCAAATCCTTTTTCCTCATTTCCACATTAGGTGTGTTTAACAAACAACACACGCCCTTCATCGGGAAGGGAATACACAATCGCAGGTGTAGCCCATCCATTATACCTACTTGTGGCTCGGAGCGTCTTTACTGACCACCAAGATTGAAGCCCGTTCACTTCTACCCTGGGTCTGAGTGGAAGTTCGCGACATTCGACCCTCAGACCTGAATATCACTCCGTGTCCATATGAGGACAAAACCTCATCCCAACCCACCCCAGTCTCATGTGTAAGAAGCTTTTCCAAGCTTCCTGACTGTTAGCATGACGAACTGTCCTTATCTCCATCATGTTGTCCAATAGCCCTTAGGACCCATCACTACCCTCTTGGGCATCTTGATGGTCATGTATCTCAAGTGCATGCACAAACAAAATTTTTTTCATATCATAGCCATTATCTTTGGTGCCACTGGTCCAACGACCCCGACTCTCAACTCGACTTGCAGCTATTTGTCCAGACCGGTCCGTCGACCTGGTCCTAATGCACTATCGTCAGTCCATTGAGTATTGTCAGCCCCTGTCTTGGTACCATGTCAAAATCACACATCCATTTTATTAGAAATTTCATGGCCTTATATAACTTATGTTTGTTTACGAGCTCCTGCTCATGCCCACTAACCTTGGGCCCACTGCACGTGATTTTCCAAAAATTGGGTATTTAGTCCCATAAGTTCAAAAATTGAGGCCTCTAGCCTTATCTCAGCTATTCTAGCTCCCATCAAGAAGGTCTCCCAAATGGTTTAAGCATTGGCACACAGTTAGAGGAGAACACTTCTAACAAAATATGTATTTTCACTTAATCTCACCAATGGGTGTGATGATTCCTCCGCTTGCAACCGACAAGTGGGTTTCTCCTACCTTCAAGGAAGCCCATCATACCAACTGGTATGATTTCTTCTACTTACAACCGGTAAGTAGGTTTTAGCTAGTTCACTCATCACCCCAATTGGGTGTGATGCTAAAGTTCCACTCACAAGTGGTTTTTCATTTTTAAAGTGTACACCATCCCAACCGGGTATGATATAAATAATCCCACTCACTTGATAATCCTGACTTATTCGTACTTGGTCGGTTTTTTCCAAATCTATGTGAGCCTTTTCTTGCTTGCATTCTGGTCACACTTGTCCCTACACGATTTGGGCAGCCTTATCACTTACGGTTTGACATAAAAGTCTAGGCTCACAAATTATCAATAAATTGCATTTAGGTCCCCAAAGTTTATTTTTCCTAACTTTAGGTCCCTAATGCTAACTTTTGCCCAATTTAAGTCCCAATGTTTCCAAAATTCCCTTTGAATCCTCATTTTATTCAAAATTGTATAAGGGACTTAAGTTTTCCAAATTTCCAATTTGGTCCCAAACTTTGAAAAAATTATCATTTTGCCCCTACTTTCCAAAAATGGCAATTTGACACCAAATGTTTCAAAATTTTGACCAATTGGTCCTCCAACATCATTTTCTTGGTGAATTGACCCTCAATTTTGGAAAATTGCAAAGAGGTTCCTCAATTTTACGAAATACCCAATTTCCCCCAAAATTTTCCCCCAATTCCCTCCTTTCTAACTGGCCAAATTTGATTTCTTCAAATTGACCATTCAATCAGGGTTAATTGCTTCAATTATAGGTGTAAATTAATTCATACACTTCCATACGATTTAATTGAGTTTTGAATCACATGAATTGAGGTTGAAATGAGCTCAAAAGAAGTTTTGCCGGAAAATTATTTGTAGAGAGAGAAAGCTTACCGTCGAAGGTGCGGCGGTCCAAGCTTTCTATCAGGGAAGGTAGCTCTCTTCCTAAGGTACCTTCTAGGATCAATAATTTCTACAATTGTCATTGAATCGAAGGAGAATTTTGTTAGTGAAATTTTACACTTTCTCTCTCTAACTCCAATCGGAAATGACAGAGAAGGGTCGAATTAGCTTACCTTTTAGCTCTGTTGCGATCATGTGAGGGTTGTAGTGGTGTCAGGAGGGCTTGGTTTAACTGGAGGAAGGCTAAATTTGGCCGAACTAAGCTAGGTCAAAACGGGGCAGCTTTGGTCCTTCGAAGCTACTTCATTGTTTGATTTCGTCGGTGCTTCTCTGGTGGTCCTCGGGTCGAACGGATGTTGCTGTTAGGTAGCTAACTTCCCCCGGAGTCTAAAGAACTTGACCTCGCCTTCTAAGGCTAAGAAAAATGCCTATATTGGAGCTCTGGTTCGAGCTTCACCGGAAATTGGAGTAGTTGAGAGAGAATGGAGATTTGAGGTGTGTGGAGGATGAATGGAGAGGAGCTTTTCATATAGGGAGCTCGGGGACCCTCTACCCGACAACTTTCCTTCTTGGTCGTGCTTATCCTCATCCTGAAATGGTCTGATCAGAGCAATTCAAGCTTCATAGGCATTATCCGTTTCTGCATTGAATGATCAATGCTGTCACATGAAGGAAGAAGACGACACTATTCCGAACTGGACCAGACTAGTTCGACCGAGTTCATTGCTTAAGTCAGCCTGTTCAGGCTCGATTCAACCGGTTTTCTCAAAATTAAAAATTTTTAAATTAATCTAAATTCATTCTCTATTAAATGGCTTCGATTCCCCAATTTGAATAATTTAAGTCACCTAGAAAAATGAATTTAGCAACCGGTTCAAGGTTGGTTCAAACTAGTTCAATCTGGTTCAAGTCTGGTTCACCTGAACCGGTCTAGTTTTCTCTTCCAATTCATCCCAAGGTCCCTTTTCATGATTTTCATGACTCTTTGAGTCACTTGGGGTTTGTCAATTTCTCATTTTTACCTTTCTCTGCCGGTTAAGGTTCATGAACTAGTTTAGTTTTCTCTCTTGAGTTGACCGATTCTTTCCCCGGTTTTCTTATCTTTAAGGGACGGGGTTTACAACTCTCCCCTCCTTTTAGGGGTTTTGTCCCCAAAACTTAAGTCAACAATTATTTGTAATGAGGGTGACTTTCCTTTATGCCCTCCTGGGATTTGATTGGTATTTATCTTTTTGGCTATTCCTTTCATTTGGTCCCTTAGCCATGTACCTGAGTAGTCTTTCTTCATTTATATCTTCCACTCACTCTATCAAGTGTATCATGTTGGTCATGTCTATATTCCCCATCCCCAAGTACTTCCCTAAGTCTCCTTCTTACTCCACTCAGGGTAAGACTTTTCTTCTTAAGGGTTTTTATTCGTGTAATTGAATTGGATGTTCCATGTACATCTGATCGTCCCTACTTTCCCTTCATTTTCTAGATTGTTGATGCTCTCAATTTAGCATCCTTTTTTACTCTTCGTCCTTAATCCCATGTGTTTTGATATTCTTTCTTCCTTATCCTATTTGGTCCTTCCTCCATGTTTGGGTTTATCACGATTCTAGTTCCATTTCTTAGGTTGGACCATCGAACCTAGTCCTACTTGAATCACCTTGCTTGGAACAGTTGGCGCCACATGTTACTCATAGTATGATCTGTTCTGGAATTATTTTCCCCCTTATGGTTTATAGAATTGTATCATAGATAACAATTTATGCCCTTCCATCTGTTCAGGAGTCGTAGGGCTTTGTTACTTCCTACTACTCAATAGTGGTTCCCATCTACTTTCTATGTAGTTCCAATTGTCCTTTAATTTTCTTAATATCATAATCATGTCGGTTCTCTTTATCTACTCATTCTTTTACCAACTTTCCTATGGTTTTTCCTTGGTTCCAACCCTTAGTTTTCCAGCTTACCATCACATTGAGATCCTTTGTCACTTATGTCCTTTCTCATTTACAATAGCGTATTTTTCTCAAGGCTTTTCTTTCCTTCATCCTTTCTTGCTTGCTTATGACCATTCCCCATTTCTCATCCGAGTTGACCCTTTTTTTTTCTAGTCTACATAATGTTTCCTTGTTTTGGGGGAGGTCTCCCTTTTAAAGGTTTTCTTTCTCTATTATGTCCTTCATGTTAAAGCCTTCCGTTTTAAGGCTATACCATCGATCTTCTTACTTAATCCTTGAAGGTCTCTTTCTTTTACTTCCCTACACTTACTTTATTTTGGGACATGTGCCCGTTTTTAATCCTTTGTTGTCTTAAGATTCCATTTCATTCCTTATCCCCTATCCAATGCTCTTCTGGATTTTGGGTCTTAATTCTTGTATTCCACACTATGCCCAACCATCATCCTTTAGGCTCCATTAAGTGAACGTGGACCACGATAAGTCTTGATGTCTATGGTCGTTTCATCATTCACTTCTTAATTTGAGGTTTATTTCTCCCAAGGTTTCTCAATTAGTCCTTCCTCTATGTCCTTATTATAGACAATCCACCATTTTCTTACTTATACAGCATCTTTCAAGGCTACCTCCTTCCCTATCCGTTCCTTGAGTTTTAACTTACTCCTTGGGTTCTGGGTAAACTTCCTTTGTAACTAGTTTTTTTATTCCCAACTTGCATTTTATTTGAAACTTTTCTCATCTATCCCACTTTAGTTGGGTTCATTACTTCTCCGTTGGAATATGTATGCCTCTTCTGAGCTCCTTTCTTTAGTTGGCTTCTTCCTCTTTTTCCCAGATTTCCTCTTTCCTTCGTCATCTTGGTTATCTATCTTTAATTTGACTTAATGACATCCTTGATGTCATCCCATCCGACTCATCCTTACTTTGGGGGGTTTTACTAGCACATCCCTTATTCTTGTCTTTATCTCAACTTGCACTTACTACAATTTTTGTTCCTATTGGTGAAGGGTTCTTGGTCTTTTTCCTTTTGAGGTTGCTCCATCCCCTTCTGAGAGCTTACTTAATCCCTTCTGTGGCTTAGGTTTGGTCATTGATTCATTTTCGGCCATTTATTTATTCAAGGATTCCTTCACTCTTCCTTTCTAATGTTTTGGCCTTTACACCTTTCCCTTCCTTGCTTGGAGTTTAAGTTCATGGTCTCTTCGAGTGTCAGTTCGTTAACTACCTCATTCCCACTCCTCTCCTAGTCTACTTGTCTTGGAATAGTTGTCCTTTGAGTTTACTTGTCCTCAAGGCCTATCCCGTTATCCTTTCTAGGGTGTAGTCCCTACTATTTTTCCAGTCCTTTATAGGGTATCATTTTATTTACCATGATCATTTCGTTATTTCTAGTTGTCTCCCACTTGACTACTTTCCTTTTTCCAAAGCAAGTCGCACTTATCATTGAGAGACATTCTTACATAATTATGCTCCTTTCCTGGTTATCTTATTTCGGGTTATGCCTCTTATGATCCACTCTTCAGTTCCTTAGCTTGGGATTTTCTTCTCATGGTCTCACTTTCTACCTTCATCCTTTTTCATAGGGACTTCCATCCTAGTATTTCCATGTTCAACCTCCCTAACGCTCCTAGAAGGCTTTTCCTTCTTTTCTTTCTTACATTCTTTCGACATTGGTGTAGTTGTCCACCCTTAATCCTTCTCCGTCTTCCAATTCCCCTTTTTTTGTTCCTTATCCTTCCTTGAGGAGTTCCTAATTGTCAGTGAGTTCCTAGCACTTTACGTTAGATCCATCTGTCTATCAATAATTCTTTCAAGAGTACTTAATCCTATTCATTCCTCCAGGGTTCCCTTTCCTAGCACCTTTCTTTTCTTCTCCCCTCTTACCATATCTTATCCTAGAGTTTCTGAAGGAGGTTTTTCGTGTTCAACCCTTTTTGAGGGGGTTCTTATACCTTGCTTCTCCTCTTGGTTATCTTTCATTCACTAGTTTCTCTTGGGGCAACACAATTACTCCCGGTCTCTTGTATGAGGGGCTCTCTCAATCCCTTATGGTTCTTAGGCTTTTCTTACTCTTCCTGCATCTTCTAATGCTGCCTTCCCTTATACTGGACCCCTTATGAACACACTCCTTCCTTCTTCCTACCCTTTGTTAGGGTATGTCCTTTTTGGTGACTTCTTTCTAGGTAGACTCTTGGTTCTTCTCTTCCTTCTTGTTGCCTTTTCCTAGTTCTTGCGGGAAACTATTTAGGCTATCTTATGGGTAGTCTTCCTCCTTAGGTGGTCTTCTCTATTTATTTCCCGGCCATGATTGGTTTACTCCAATATGTTAATCATTATTAGGTAAGACTAACGTTTAAAGAAAAATAGTCTTTATTCATTAAAAGAGGTAGTTTGTCGTACTCGGCTTATTACAAAGATTTTCCACTATCTCCTAATCCCTTGTAGTCATAGGCTGGGAGTTAGCCTTCGAATGGTTTCAGGATTCGCAGTTTGAAGGCTCTGATGAACTGGTTGAAGTCCATCCACACTCCCTTCAAATTTCCCTAATAGGTCGAACTTCATGGACTGCTTTGAGTCCATACCTTCTCAACACCTCAGCCTTGCACTCGTAGGTCCACTTCATACATTGGGAAGGGTTGAAGTTGGATTGAGCTGGTGGGGGTACTTGGTGGACTTTCATAAAGGTGGCGTGGGCATCTCAATAGTTATCCCATGCCTCCTTCTTAGTTGGAGTCCTTTTTTGCTGTTGTGGGGTTGGAGGGGTGTTGGGCTCCTTGGAGGAGGGGTAGGTTCTTCTTGCCTTGGAGGAGGATATACGATGCCTGCTGTTTCTAATAGGGCTCCAACAAGTTTCCTATAGTCTTCGACCATATCCTTGGACACCCTTTTTCACCCTCCACAAACCGTTGAACAACTGCTTCTCTGGAGGTAGGCGTCTTTCTCACGATATCATGTGGGGGTTTGGTTCGTAGGGAGAACTTCCTAGAAACTCTTCTTCCTACAAGGTATTTAAGTTTTTGTTAGTGTTAAGGCATAGTATTAGCAATGCTTTCAAGGGAACAATGCTCTAATACCACTCAAGTTCTCATGCCCCGACCCGGTTTGATCGGATCTCCATGATCAATCGACCGCTCTCTTAGTTTAAGAGGGGTTTCCCCCTTCTTTTGATCAAGAGGAGCCAGATGTAATTCAAACCTTGTTACCTGGAAGAGCATAAATCAATAAACATGCAAGCATAAGAGTGACATTAAGCATACCTCACAGAAGATACATGCAGCTCATAGCAAACTCTGTTTCCCATGTCTCTTCTTCTACTTGGCCGCTTCGCCAAAGAACCTTCACCATGGGAATTCTCTTGTTCCTTAGGTTTTTCTCTCATATGTTGAGGATTTGTATCAACTTTACCTCGTAAATCAGGTCTACCTCTAGCTTTGGTGGCAGCTGATCCAATACATGACTAGGGTCGGACTCATATTTTTGGAGTACCGACACATGGAACATGTCGTGTATCCTTTGTAGATCTGGAGGCAATTCGAGCTTGTATGCTACCGCTCCAACCCTCTAAATTATGGTGTATGGACCTACCTTGGTTTCAACATTCCTCGTTGTGGAAATCTGAGTATCCTTCTCCATGGTGATATCTTGAGGAATACCTAGTCTCATGCCTTGAACTTTAGGTCCCTCCTCCTATGATTGGCATAGCTCTTTTGTCTATCTTGGGCTACTTTAAGTCGACTCCTTATTATTTGGATCTTCTCCATTGCATCGTCTATAAGCTTGACCTTCTCGAGCTTCCTTTCCCCTACTTCCTCTCAGAATAGGGGTGTACGAAATGGTTGTCCATAAATGGCCTCATAAGGTGCCATTTGTATGTTGGTATGATAACTATTGTTATAGGAGAACTCCATGAGGCATAGATAGTCTTCCCAATTTTTGTTCATGGTTAGTACGCATGCCTGGAGCATATCTTCTAATGTATGGATTGTCCACTTATACTGTCCATCCGTCTGAGGGTGGAAGGCAGTGCTCATGTGGAGTTTGGTCTCTAGGGCATCCTATAGGCTAGGCCAAAACTAAGAAGTGAACCTTGGGTCTCGGTCCGATACTATGCCTATCGGGACCCCATGGGGTCTTACAATCTCCCCTACATACAGAGCAGCCAGCCATTCCACGGAGTTGGTTACCTTTATCGGTAGGAAATGGGCGGACTTAGTTAATCGACCCATGATGACCCATATTGCATCTCATCCTCTTCTTGTCATTGGCAGCCCCATCACAAAGTCTATGGTGATGTGCTCCCACTTCCATTCGGGGATTGGTAGGAGCTGCAATAATCCGAAGGGTTTTTGGTGCTCTACCTTGATCTGTTGGCAGGACAGACATCGTGCCACGTACTCCATGATGTTCCTTTTCATCCCCACCATCAGTATCCCTGTTTGAGTATGTGATACATTTTTGTTCTACCGGGGTGCATGGCGTACATCGAGTCGTATGCCTCCTCCAATATTAATCTCCTCAATTCCTTCTCATTGGGTATGCGGACTCTTTCCTGGAAGGATAACAGTACGTCGCCCCGGATGGCAAAGTTCTGGGTCCTCTATTATTTGGTTCGATCCAGGTGTGGCTAGAGCTCTTTGTCCTGTTTCTGATGGACCCTTATTTGTTCCAATAATCTGGGCCTTACAGCTACATTGGCCATCAAGCACTTCCTTTATTCGTCCAATTAGAGATGCACCTTCAGTTCACCCAATTGTTCCAACAAGGGCAAGTAGTTCACCTTAATTTCAGCCAACTCAGTCTGATATTTGCAGCTTGGTGCATCCGCTACCACATTGGCCTTGTCGAGGTGGTATTCTATCATTAAGTTATAGTCCTTCACCAATTCCAGCCTTCTCCTTTACCAAAGGTTGAGCTTCTTTTGAGTTAGGAAGTATTTTAGAATCTTATGGTCAGTGTATATCCTGCACTTGACCCCATACAAGTAATGTCACCAAATCTTGTTGGTGAACACTACCGCTACCAATTCCAAGTCGTGAGTGGGGTAGTTTCTCTCATGTGCCTTTAATTATCGTGAGGCATACACAATGACTTTCTCCTGCTACATTAGAATAGACCTGAGTCCCTGTCCCGACGCGTCGCTGTAGATGGTGTACTCTCCCGCATTCAGGTCAGGCAAGGCAAGCACTGGAGCCGTCGTTAGACGAGACTTAAGCTCTCGGAAGGACTTATCGCATGTGTCATCCCACTTGTACTCTACTCCCTTTCTGGTGAGGGGAGTTAATGGGGCTACGATCATTGAAAAATCTTCCACATACTTACGATAATAACCCACAAGTCCTAAGAAGTTGCATATCTTTGTTGGGTTGGTGGGTGCCTTCCAGTTGGATATTGCTTCTACGTTTGCCAGGTCCCCCTTAACTCCTTCCTTGGATACAATATGCCCTAGGAAACCCACCTCTTGTAGCCAAAACTCACACTTGGAAAACTTTGCATAGAGCTGATTTTTTCGTAAGGTGTCTAAGGTGATGGCCAGATGTTCCTCGTGCTCTGCCTTGGTTTGTGAATATATTAGGATATCGTCTATGAACACTATCACAAACTTGTCAAAGTGAGGTTGGAACACCCGATTCATTAAGTCCATGAAGGCTGTGGGGGTGTTTGGTAATCCAAAGGGCGCTACTCTACACTCATAGTGCCCGTATCGTGACTAGAATGCGGTCTTTGGTACATCTCCCTATCGGATCCTTAGCTGGTGGTATCATGATCGGAGATCTATCTTTGATAAGTTGGTCGTCCCTTTTAATTAGTCGAATAGGTCGTTAATCCATGGGAAGGGATATTTATTCTTAATGGTCACCTGGTTTAGCTTTCGGTAATCTATGCAATGCCTCATACTTCCATCTTTTTTCTTAACAAATAAGATTGGTGCAGCCCCACAAAGATTGACTAGGGTGTATGAAGTCGTTTTCCAGCAAGTCGTCTAGTTGTTCCTTTAATTCCTTCAGCTCTGCAGGAGACATGCGGTAAGGGGTTTGTGATATAGTGTGTGTTCAGGCTATCACATCTATGGTGAACTCTAGTTGATGGTGTGAAGGTAATCTGGGTAATTCTTCTAGGAATATGTTCGGCTAGCACTCCACCACTAGAATATGTTCTAGCCCTTTCCTTTTTGAGCTCTCGTTTGTGATCATGGCGAGGAACACCTTATATCCCTTTCGCATCATATTTTGAGCTTTTATATATGACACTAGTGGTGCTCCCTCCTTCGTTGTGTCCACTTCGAATCTTACCACTGGTGTCCTTGGTCCATGGAAGGTTATTACTTTCTTCCCACAATCTACTCTGGCTTGGTGAGCACTTGGCCAGTCCATTCCCAGTATTATTTCCACTTCCTTTAAGGGTAATGGAATCATGTCCGACTCTAAGTTCACCCCGTTGATTTTTACTTCACATCCTTTCAAATACTTGCCTCAAGTTAGTCCTTCTCCCAATGGGGTGAGGATTATGAGGCTCAGCTCAAGGAAGGTTTAGGACCAAGTTTTCCTTGACAAAGGATTGTTCAACCCCTAACTCGAAAATGGCGTAGACTTCCCTTCCAAATAATTGCATGTATCCTAGGTACGAAAAATCACCAGATTTCCTTAGGGAATAAAACTTTTATTTATTATAATAAAAAAATACATAGTTTGGGCTACATTTGTCCAGGCAGGGTTTGGGAGGTACTAGCTACGGTGTTGGGATCCTTCTGGGCTTCTTTCTACATGAGGTTGTATACTTTGGCTGATACCCTCAATGCAAGGGATGCCCTTGGGTTCACTTGGGGTGGTTGGAGGGTATTGCGTTACGCGTTGCCCCAAAGGGCTGGACAACACCTCACAAAGTGCTTGAGCTGACCACATTTGAAGCATGCTTGGCATGTCTCCTCATGGTTCCTCTGGCACTTGGGGCAATAGGGAGTCCGCCTTTGCAGGGCTGCACCCTTCTCCTTGTTGGCCCGGTAGCCCTCCCTTTTCCTAGGTAACCCCATCCTCGTCCCCTACATCGGTCCGCCTTGCTCCCTTCGACCTCACCGACTACTCTCGCCCCTTTCCTCCTTTTCGATCAGTTTGTTCCACTCAACGACGCCTTCTCTGTACTAGGTGCTTGTATTCATGGGCAATGATGATGATGGTAGCCAGGTCTGTGGGGGCATCCGAGTACCCCCATCTAGTCTCATACGTCCATATTGAGACCATCCACAAACTGTTGGCAGATATCTATCAGTCTGACCAAGATTGGAGTAAAGGGCCTCGGTTCATTGAACCTATTCTCATACTCTAGATGGTGTTGGTTCCTTGTCGAAGCCGGAAGAATTCTTGCTTCTTCTCATTGATTAAGTGGGGGGCCAAGTACTCCTCTAAGTACCTCTCTTCAAATTCCTCCCATGTGGAGAGGGTGGTGGATAGACTCCTTACATTGTCCCACCACCTTTTGGTGCTCACCTCCAATAAAAACTTGACCAGGGTCACTATCTCCTCTATAGGTGTCCTTATTAATCCTATGAATTTCTTCATGCTAACCACCCAGTCCATAGCTGTCCTAGCATCCTTCTCTCCTTGGAAGGAATTACATCCCAACTGACGGAGGGTTTTGAGATACTCGGGGTTGGTATTAGTTTCGGGGGAGTGGGACTATGCTTCTTTAGGCCCAGCGTGAGAGTTGGTATTAGTTTCAGGGGCGAGGTTGGGTGTCACACCCTGTACCAGTTTGGTCAGAGGCTTGTGATCAACCTGCCACCCTTCCCTGAACCATCCTAACATTCCAGTATTGATAGTCCAAAGAAGGTAAAGTCGTATCCATGTTCATTCCCTTAATATAAGTTTGGGATGGGGAACGTACCTTGAGGGTGCGAGCCTTTACTTAGAGCTTTAAGTCTTTCTCTTATCCCGATCCTTTTAAATATTCCTAAAAGGGTGAGAGGAGGAGAGTGAGTATATATATATATATATATATATATATATATATTCAGTGAGGGAAATTTCTACAACGATCGCTTCCTTTCATTTAGTTACTTAATTCATTAGCCATCGCTTGCATAACATTCACTTATCAACCGCCTTTTCTATCATAGAAAGGGATTACACATTTATAAAACAGTCTCGAACTGTTCCACTTGTGTACCATAGCGCCTTTACCATTCACATTGATAGAGGTTAACAGCTTCTACCCTAAGTTTGAGTTGACCTCATATGTATGACCCTCAAATCCCATTCATTCTTCATGTCTGCTTTGTGAGATGAGACCTCTTTCCCCCATGCTACCTCGGTCTCAATACGTAGGAAGCTCCTAAAGCTTCTTGACTACTAGACGATGAACCGCCCTTATGCTCCCTGGGTCATCCAGCAGCCCTTAGGACCACCACTACCCTATACTAGGTGTCTCAATGGTCCCGCATCACATGCAGGCACAATCAAGAGTCTTATTCATTTATAGCCATTATCTTCGGCCCTCCAACTCAAGGGTCTATTGGCTTGGCTTCGACCCATGCACACCAGCCCAACGACTTCGATAACCCAGCTTTGGCTTAGCAACTATTCGGCCCAACATCCCAGCCTTGGCTCGGTGGGTATGTGTAAAACTCGTCCATATTCGCGGGAAAATAGAGTCAATAAATGAACCAAAAATAGTAAGGAAGGGTTAAAATGGGAAATTGGAAAATCCCAAGTGACCAAAAATTCATAAAAATCATTGGGAAGAACCATGAAGTGAATTGGGTGGGAAAATCGGACTGGTTCGGGGTGAACCAAACTTGAACCAGGTTGAACCATGTTGAACTGGTTCAATGATTCATTTTCCTATGTGGCATAAAAATGTAAATTTGGAAAATTGAGACCACCATTAGATAGATAATGAATTTAGATAAATTTATAAATTTTTAATTTTTAGAAAACTGGTTGAATCAGGCCTGAATCCACCGATTTTTGAAATCAAATCACCAAACCCGTTCGGACCAAACCGGTCAACGGGCCAGTCGGTCAATGAACTAGATTGGTCAATGGTCAACGGTGCCCAATCAGCAGCCACACAGACATGGCCAACCAATGGGAGGCTGCCACATGTCCGATCAAGGTAAGTGGACAACCAGTCAGCCTACCACGCAGACACAAGCAGCCAATGAGAGGTTGCCACATGTTCAATCAACTGGTCAACGATAGCTGCGATTGAGTAGGAATGACATGTTAGAAAAATAGCCAATCACAACGTGCCACGTGACACGCCTGCCACATCATCGTCTTCAACCTTAGTCAGTTGACTGAAAGGAGAGAGAGAAGGAAGGGTGCTTCCTCCGGTGACCCCGGAAAAGCTCCATTATGCCCGCCGGTGGCCGAGTCCTATGCTGGCTATATGTCCGGACAGTTGTCGAGCTCCCTATATAAAGAGCACCCCTCCATTCATTCTCAGCATCCCGAAATCGAGCGAAGAAGGTGAAGTGTCCTAGTTTTCGGCGAGTAGCAAACCAAAGCTTCGGTAGCGGGCTTTTTCTCAACGTCTGAATCCACTTTTGGTACCCTTGAAACCGGGAGGAAGTCCTCTACCTAGCTGCACCCTCCTTTCAGCCCGAGAGCCACTAGAGAAGAGTGGATGAGCTCACACAGTGCCACCGCTCCTCAGCCGTCAGCAACCTGAGCTACTCGAGCTCAAGCCGAGCCCTCCCCAGGCTAATTCCGACCATACCGAGCCCCCAAGATCACACATAGAGGTGCCCTAACCTCCCTTGAGTCCTGCCAGTAAGTAAGTGCCCTCCGCCGCCCCTCGCTGGAAAATACTATTCATAGTACATTTCTACAAAATTTTAAACTGCAAAATTTGAACTGCCTAGGCCAACAATGGAGACGGGATTTGATCAAAGGAGGATCCCCATGAGGAGAGCAACCTAGATAAAGCAATAGTTCCGATCATCTAGACTTAGTTTTCCAGCGAATCTTCATTTGAGCTCATTTCTGAGCCAAATGAAGCAGTTCAATGCTTAAAATGACGAGGGTGACAATTCAGATCATGAATGAGCACAATTAACTAAGTTTTGGGAATCAATTAAACGAAATGGTGATTTGGGGACCAAATTGTAACTTTTGAGAAATTGGGCAATTTGGGGATTTTTGGAAAATTAGGGGCCAATTTTTAATTTGAAGAAATTAGGGGCATTTTTATGAAATTTACTCCAAATTGTGGTCCAATTGGGCAATTTGGATAAAATGGAAGACCAATTGGCAATTTTTAGGAAATTAGGGACCAAATGGCATTTTTTTGAAAAAATGAGGGCCAATTGGTGGTTTTGAAAAAATTAAGGATCCAAGAAGGATAAGTGGAAATCCTAGGGGCTTAATTGAAATTAAGGGGCAAATAGGGACCTAAATGTAAAAATTTTAAGCCTTAGGGACCTAAATGTAATGAAGACATAATGTGAGGGCCTATGCGCAAAAATGCCCGAAAGTATGCAGCCTCTTATGCCAATCCTCCTTATATGGATACTTGTACTGTGTAGGAGTGGATTGCCTAAGCACCAGCTCAAGGAAGCGCACCGTGAAGCGAGGTCTCACCAGGATGACCACGTCCTTAATATCGAGTGAGTGGGAACTCTAAAAAATCAATTCCGATTAGAACGATGGCTTGCTTTAAAAATGATTTTCCCAGAATTAGCCTCCCCTGACTAGGTGACTCTGATTAAAACATTTTGGAGCTAATTCTGGGGCTTAGGCTCAATACTACAAGTGGGTCGAAGGCTGATGGACACGGGTATAGACCCGTTCAGAATCAGCATGCTATGAACTGCTAAAAATCCTAATAATGGGTAATTGTGAGTGATACCCACCGAGCCAAGACTGAGATGTTGGGATTGTTGGGCCGTATAGTTGCTAAGCCGAGGCCTAGTCTTCGAACCTGTTGGGCCAGTACACATGGGCCGAAGACAAGCCAACAGACCCTTGAGTTTGAGGGCCAAAGATGATGACTATAATTAAAAAAGACTCTTGATTGTGCATGCAAATGTGATGTAGGGCCATCAAGACACCTAGTATGAGGTAGTGGTGGTCCCAAGGGCTGCTGGACGACCCAGGGAGCATAAGGGCGGTCTGTCATTCAGTATGTCGAGAAGCTCGGGGAGCTTTCTGTGCACTAAGACCGAGGCAGTAAGGGGAAAGAGGTATCGTCCCACAAAGTGGACATGAAGTCTGATTGAGGTTTGAGGGTCAGACGAGCAAGGTCCACTCAAACTCGGGGTAGAGGCTGTTAACCTCTATTAAGATGGACAGTAAAGGCACTCTAGTTCACAAGTGGAATGGTCAGAGACGGTTCTGCGAACGTGTGATCCCCTTCTATGATAGAAGGGTGGATGATGTGTGAATGATATGCGAATATTGACTAATGAATTAAGTAATAAATTAAAGGAATCAATCGTTGTAGAAATTTCCCTCATCGAGTATATGTACATATATACTCATTCCCCTCCTCTCACCCTTTCAGGAACCCTAGAAATGATTAGGACAAAGGAGACGTAAAGCTCCAAGAAAAGCTCGGGCCCTCAAGGTACGTTCCCCATCCCAAACTCATAGTAAGGGAATGTGTCACACCCCGACCCGGTTTTGGTCGGATCCCCGTGAACAACCCGCCACTCTCCTGTTTTATTAAAGGGTTTCCCCTTATCATAATCCATAAAGAGTAAGGCGTCCTTTAAACCTGCACCATTTCCTGAAATATCATAATCAAAACAACATGAAATTTTAAACTTTACATACCTGTCTTACAGGCATCTTAGTTGATGGTCTTTCAGGGTAGGCTTTTTGGGATTTCCTGAAAGGGATATAAGGGAGTGGTGAGTATGACTACTTAGTGAATGGGTTTTCAAAGGTCTACTTTTAACTTTTAAGAAAAATATTTATATGGAGTGTGTCAGACTCCTTTCTTTTCAAAAATCCCATCATTTAAAAATTTGGGTTTTTCCATTATTTCTTAGTTACCAGTGTGTCATCACCTAACACACATCCTTCATCATGAAGGTTACACACATTCGCAAGTCAGTATCACTACTGAACCCTTTAGTGGCTCCGGAGCGACTTTTCCTGCCACCCGAATAGAAGTACGACCACTTCTACCTTGG
Source organism: Trapa bicornis (assembly GCA_030064425.1). Classification (NCBI taxonomy): domain Eukaryota; kingdom Viridiplantae; phylum Streptophyta; class Magnoliopsida; order Myrtales; family Lythraceae; genus Trapa; species Trapa bicornis. The sequence continues at coordinate 5,443,224 of CM057761.1, read as the reverse complement.
GAATGAGTGGATGTACGCGACATTTGACCCACAATCCCAAAATAACTTCTTCGTGTCCGTATGAGGACAGAGACCTCATCCCGTCCCCACCCCGGTCTCATGCGCTTGGTGCTACTCCAAATTTCACACAGACACCTGGAACGACGAACTGCCCTTATAGCCACCAGGTCGTCCAGTGCCCTTAGAACGCATCACTACCCCTCATGGGCGTCTTGATGGTCCTGTACTCACAGTGCATGCACAAACAATGTTTTCTTATCAAGCCATGTAATATGTGGTGCCACTGGTCCAACGGCCCCGACTCTCAACTCAACCCTCAGTTGTTTGTCTTGACTAGTCTGTCGACCTATCATGTCACACTGCCGCTAGTTGACTGAGCATGTCGGTCCTATCTTGGTACCATGGCCAAACAATTCACTTATTAAGTTTTATGGCACATATATCATGTTCGTTTACGAGCTCCTACTTGTGCCAATTGGTCTTGGGCCCACTGTACGATATTTTTAAAAAAACTGGGCATTCTAGCCCTCAAGTTCCAAAATTGAGGCCCCTGACCTATATGAGCTATTTGAGCTCCCGTCAAGAAGGTCTCCCGAATAGTTTAAGCATTGGCACACAGTTAGGAGAGAACACTTCCGACAAAATAGGTTTTCACTGTCCATTATACCAACCGGTATAAGGACATCTCCATTCATAACCGATGAACGGGTTTTCAACTTCCTTCGAGGAAGTCTCATAATACAAACCAAGTATGATCTACTTACAATCGGTAAGTAGCTTTTTCGCATAATTTTCAAATCATTTTCTCTAAGTGGTGATGATTAAAATACCACTAAACAGTGGGTTTTTATATCGAGGTACTTATCATCCCCTACCGGGAATGATATAAAATTTCCACTCACAGCCGGTAAGTGGTTTTTATCTTTAAGTTGTGCTCATCATCCCAACCGGGTATGATGTTAGTAAACCCACTCACCCGTTATTGCCGTGAATTCCACTAGACCGGTTCTTGGTATTCACGCGAGCTTGTCCTTGCTGGCGTTCCCGGTACTTCGTGTTCCTACACGATATGAACATCTTGGTTCATTATCCTTCAGCCTAATCACCTTCATTCATTCCAAATGAATGAGAAAGTCAAACTTTCATTTATTTGCAATTAGGTCCCTAAAGTTATTTCTCTTTAACTTTAAGTCCCAAATGTCAGTTTTTCCTCAAATTGAGTCCTGTAACCTTTAAAATTTATATTGGGACCTCAATTTATTCAATTTCACCAAAAAGGGGTTTAATTTCCCAAATTTTGAATTTAGTCCCCTAATTTTTTCCAAAATTACCATTTTGCCTTTCCTTTACAAAAATGGTAAGTTTTGCCCCAAAAATTCTAAAATTTCTCACTTGGTCCTCCAACATTATTTTCATGCCCAATTGACCCTCAATTTCATAAAATTACATTTTGGCCCTTTAAATTTCGAAAATCCCCAATTTTTCCCCCAATTTCAACTCTTCAACACTACCAAATTTGATTTCATCAAATTGACAGATCAAACACTTCTAATTGTTGAAATTGGAGTTGAAATTGAGTTCCTGCATGTTCATACGATTCTAAGAAACTTTGAATTGCAGATTTTAACGCCAGAACGAGCTCAAACGGAGCTTCGCCGGAAAATGAACTATAGAGAGAGAAAGCTTCGATTACTCACCGGTGAAGGCACGACGGTCCGAGCTTTCGATCTGGGCAGATAGCTCTCATCATGAGGTTCATCCTAGAATCAAGAATCACATCAATTGATGTGGAATTGGATTAGAATTTCATCATTGAAATTCGATCGACCCTCTCTCTAGCACCGATCAAAAATTGTAAAGGGAACCCAAATTGGCTTACCTTTCGGTCCTAATTCGGCCGTGGAAAGGTTGAGGAAGTGTTGGGAGGGCTTGGTTTGGCCTGAGGAGGGCTTCAAATGGCCAATTTCAGCTTGGCCGAAATAGGGCAGCTTCGGTCCACCGGAGCTGCTTCACTATTCCATCATGCCAGCGCTTCGGTCCAACGATTCTCGGATTGACTGGAGTTTGCTATCAAATAGCTGTCTTCTCCCCGATTCTAAAGAGCTCGACCTCTCCTTTCGAGGTTAAGAAAAATGTTGAAGTCGAAGCTCTAGTTTAAGCTTCACCGAGAAATGGAGCAGTAGAGAGAGAAGTGTTCGGGTGTGAGGAGAATGAATGAGGATAATCTCTTTATATAGGTTTAAAACCTATGTATTAAATGGGAGAGATTTATTATTAGTATTAATATTACCATAAATTATTGGTATTAATTCCAATAATTTAATTTCGGTATTAAATTATTTTTATTAATTCTAATAATTTAATTTATGTATTAAATTATTGGTATTAATTACAATAATTAAATATATATTAATTTATCGTTATTTATGAGGTCACCCATCCTCACACTACTCTCGGGCAAGCACGCTTAACTTCAAAATTCTTATGGAATCTTATTCATCTAAACCAATTTGGTTTTTGTCTTCTAATTTTTCTTAAATTTCTTTTCCAAGGTTTAATGAACCCTTTGGATCACCCGGAAGTTGTAAATTTCCATATTGCTTGTTCCCAAATGTAAACCGACTCGATTTTTTTTATTCGTTTGACCGATTCTTTTCCCAATTTTCCTTAACTCAAAAGTGTGGGGTTTACAGAATGAATGTAGGCACACCTTTACCTTCCCTGTATCATCAAGGTAGAAATACAAGGATGATGCATGGAAAGGTGGCAGGTTGATCACAGGACCTCGACCAAATCGGGTCGAGGCGTGACAATATCACACAAAATTATCCATTATCATTACTTTTAATAGTTCATAGCATGCTCATTCTTAATGGGTCCATACCCGTGGCCATCGACGTTGGGCCCACTTATGTCATTGAGCCTAAGCCTCGGAAGTAGCTCCCAAATATTTTAAGTAGAGTCACCAAATTTAGAGGCAAAGCCATCGTCCCAATCAGAACCGATGATGTAGATATTCCACTGACCCGGTAATAGTGGCGTGGTCGTCCCGGTGAGATCTCAATTTGTGTTGTGCTCCTTGCACAGGTACTTGGACAATCAGCTCCTAACTAGTTCGAGCATCCAAATCAGGAGAATTGATATAAGAGATATCATACTTTCATGTATTAGCGCATAGATCCTCACATTATGCCTTCATTGCATTTACGTCCCTTAAAGTTTATAACTTTACATTTAGGTCCCTAATCTTCATTTAATCTCAATTAAGTCCCTAGGACTTCCAATTATCCCTCATGGGTCCTTAACTTATGCAAAATCACCAATTTGCCCTCAATTTTTCCAAAATTTCCAATTGGTGCTTAATTTCCCAAAAATTGCCAATTAGTCCTTAAATTTCCAAAAATTGCCAATTGGCCCTCCATTTCATCCAATTGCCCAATTGGGAGTTAATTTCATAAAAATGCCCCAAACTTTCCTTAAATTACAATTCGGCCCCCAATTTTCCAAAAATCCCAAAATTGCAATTTGGTCTACAAACATCATTTTGTTCAATTGCTCCCCAGAACTCGGTTAATTGTCCTCATTCTTGATCTAAATCCCTATGTCTCACTCATCATTTCAAGCTTTTAAATGCTTCATTTGGCTCGAAAATGAGCTCAAACGAAGCTTCGCTGAAAAACTTAGTCTAAAGAGAGAAAGCTTTGTTATCTTACCGGTTAGGGTCCGACGACTAGAGCACTTGCTTTCTCTGAATTGTTCTCCTCTTAGGGTTCCTTCCTGGATCAAACCATGCCTCAATTGGTGTCCTAAGCAGTGCAAATTTCTCAGTTTAAATTTTTGTATAAACGTATTGTGAACAGTATTTTCCGGTGAAGGGTGGTGGAGGGGCCTCACCATCTTAGCTCAGGGAAGGTCGGGGCACCTCTTGGTGTGGTTTAGAGAGCTTGACTCAGCTGAAATTGGTCTAGGGATGGCTCGAATTGAGCTCAAGCGACTCGGGTTGTTGACCATCGAGGAGTGATGGTATTGTGCGAGCTTCTCAACTCTTCTCCGATGGTCCACGGGTTGAAGGAAGGGTGCAGTTGGATAAAGAACTTCCTCCTGATTCTAAGGACACCAAATATAGTTTCAGAGGTCAAAGAAAACCCCGTTGTCGGAGGTCTGGTTTATAGCTCATAGAAAAATGGAACACTTCACCTTCTTTGATCATTTGTGATATGAGGAAGACGAGTGGAGGGGTGCTCTTTATATAGGGAACTCGACAACTGACCGGGCTACCGGCTGGCATAAGACTCGGCCCCCGACTCTACTACCAACGGTCATACCGGAGCTCTTCCAAGGTCGTCGGAGGACTCGCCTTCCTTCTCTTTCTCCTTTCCAACAGTTGATCGAGGAAAAGGTCGATGATGTGGTAGACGTGCCACATGGTGCGGTGTGATTGGTCAATTTTTCTGACGTGGAATTTCCACTCGGCCGCCGCGTTAGCTGTTGACTAGTTGATTGAACACATGGCAGCCTACCATTGGCTGCTCGGGTTAGAGTGGCACGCCGACTAAGCGTCCACTAACCATTGATTAGAGACGTGGCAGCCTCTCATTGGCTGCTCGTGTCTGCATGGATGCTGACTGAGCATCCGCTGAACGTTGAACGGTTTGGTCTATTGATCAGCTGGACTGTTGACCGGTTCGGTTCGACGACCCAAATTTGAAAATTGGCCAATTTAGGCCCAATTTGACCGATTTTCTAAAAATTAAAAATTTCTAAATTAATCTAAATTCATTTTCTATCTAATGGTGGCCTCAATTTTCCAAATTGACATTTTTAAGCCACCTAAAAAAATGAATCATTGAACCGATTCACTATGGTTCAATCCAATTTAATATGATTCAGGTTTAGTTCACCCCGAACCGGTCCAATTTTCCCATCCAATTCACATCGTGGTTTTTCCTCATGATTCTTATGACTTCTTGGTCACTTGGAATTTTCCAATTTCCCATTTTAACCCTTCTTTACCATTTTTGGTTTACTTAATGGCTCGGTTTTCTCATGAAAATTGTCGATTCTTCTTTCGGTTTCCCTTCGTCCGATTTCACATTGGGACTCCCAAACACCTGCATAAACTCCTCATATAATTGTTGGTGTTCTGAGCTTAATCCCGTTAGGGTTGTCTGAGCCCCTCTGGACTCTCCTTCGGGGATAATGTTTCTGGCAACGTCGATGGTTGCTGCCTTAGTTCTCTTAGTTCCTCGTTTGAGAGCCATCTATGGAGGGTTGGGGAGTTTTTGTTTAGTTTAAGGTTATATAGTTTTTATAATGAATTCAAGGGAACTAAGATTTGATACCACCAAAGTTATCACGCCTTGACCCGGTTTGGTTGGAACCCCGTGAGCAACCTGTTACTCTCTTTGGACTAGAGGAGTCACTAGTCCCAAGACCACGAAGAGTCAGGCGTACCTTCTACTATTGTTACCTAGAATAACATTATGCAAAATTTAAAAACTTTAAATAAATATACCTAGTGTTAAGGGTGAGGTGGATGATCTCTAAATTGCCCCCCCCCCCCCCCCCCCCCTTCCTGAAAAAAAAAATTTAAAGGGAGGGTGAGTCTTTCAACTCAGTGAGCGAGCAGTCTTAATAGTAGCTTTGCTTGGATTTTTCTCATTTAATTTCGCTTATATTGTGCCCATCATTTTCTTCTTATCCTTGTATAATGTTCATGGAATTGGGTTGACACATAATCATATGCCCTTTTATCATCAAAAGGGATCACACATTCATCGAACAGTCCTCAACTGTTCCACTTGTTGACCGGATTACCTTTACCATCCACCCTGATAGAAACTCACGACTTCTACCCTGAGTCTAAGTGGGCATCAATTACCCGACCCCTAGAACTTACTTTTCCAAGTCTTTCACTTGGGTCTTCAAGTTTCCTTGAGCCCCATTGTAGTTCCCAAAATCCCATGAGCACCAATATTTTATAAGTCTTATTTCACACTATTTGCAAAATAGTCCTCAAGTTGGGTAAAATTACCACTTTTCCCTACTCTTTAAAGCTTATCCTTTTGGGACCTTAGATTCTCCAAATGTTCCATATGGGCCCCTAGACTTTCTCTAGTCTGATTTATATTCTCAAACTTCCCAAAAGTCACTTTTGGGGGCACAAATTTCCTTATTTGCACTTTAGTCCCTAAACTTTCTCCTTTTTCACTTTTAGGTCCTTATAAATTCTAAACATGTCATCCTAGTTTCCAAACATTTCCAGTCTATCCAAATTGTCCTAAAACTTTATTTAGGCAATTAAAAAGACCTTTGGGAAAACTTATTCTTAAATGGGTCCTTTAACATATCCAAATTTAAATTTTAGTCCCCAAACTTTGCTCCCTAACAAAATAATTCCCAAAAAAAATCTCAAATTCCAATTTAATGTCCCTATGGACTCCCCTGGGCAGTTGTATTCTCTATTTGGATGTGGTTGGCCAAAAAAATGACAATTGGGGCTAAATTTGAGCTAATAGTTTACCAAGCAAAGGTTGGGTCAAAGTTGGAATTCAATAGAAATGGCGACTCGGTCGGTGACACGAGTGCGATTTGAAAGTTGACTCCTAAACAAGTCCATGACCACTTGAAGCACATCAAATGGAGGTTAGAGTATACTACAAATTTTGTTTTACTAAACTCTATCACAATTAAAGCTAACTAGCACTTCTCATAATTAATTTGACCTTGATACTTACCCAAATCATATGAGGCCAGTAGAATTCAAAAGTTGAGGCCAAGAGGAGTCTACTTTGATTAGTGGCTGACAAGGTAGTTAGAAATGACCAACAGAATAGATGCTTTGTTTTTAACTGGAGAAGGTTTGATACTCTTTGATCACACTGTTGATGGTAGAGCTACCGTCGATGATCGAGAGAGGTGGCATTGGAAAGTTGACTCTCGTAGCTTTCCAAGTACACCTAAAACACTAAGTTTGGTTGTCAGGAGAAGAATTTGGCAAAATAAAGCTTGCATGTCCTTTTGTTGGTTGGAGATTTGAATTCTCTCTGAAACACCCACACCTCTATTTCTCGATGATCGAACTTACATAGAACCTAAGAACCTTGGTTGAACCGAACTGAAAACCGGGATTGAACTAATGGAATAACGTTAAACCAGTGAAAATCAATTGAACAAGAAATAAGGAAGGGGTCGATAGATAAGCTAAGTGTGTTAAAAAAAAAGGGTCATGAGAAACCCTTCGGAGTGACTCAGTACTCGGAGTCAAGGATTGGGAGAAAATTGGGAGAGAACCGGTCCGAACCTAGTTCAAGCTAGGTGGAGTGACAAAACTTCCTGAATTATTAAGTTATCAAAATAAATCCAAATGGAGTAGTTCTTGAGCTCATTTAATAGGAAATTGAATTTTAAGATATTTTAATTTTTCTAAGAACTAGTTGGGAAGGGGGTGAACTGAGCTAAAAACCGCTTAACTGATCGATAAATTCATTGGAAATCGGTTCACTATAGTGTAAATCAGGCACCATGTAACATCGGGTGCATGCACATGCAACATTGTGTGCATGTGTTGTCTTCCTCGCCCGACTCGCAAACCTAGACCCCCTATTTTTACCCAAATAAATCACCACTAACCACCAACTCCACCGCTTAGGGAAATTAATTCATTGGCAATACCATGTGCTATATATTAATGAGTGAAGGTCATGGATAGATAGCCACACAAGTCTATATCACATCCATATAAATTGGGGTTGTTCCCTCATTGGATTTTGGTCGAAATTCTCTTTTAACCACCTACTGCACCCAACTCTAGCAACCTTGCTACTAGAAAGCATAACTCCTCCGTCAGACCACATCTAAAGACAATCCAGGTACCCTTGGAAAGTCGAGGACCTCAACTTACCATTTCCACCTCTCTCGATAAACAAATATGCCTCTATTGGTACCAAAGAGATCGCACAGTACACGAACATCAACGACCTGAAACATGATAGTTGTTACTTATACTTGTATGTGCACAAGTTTCTAATCAAGCTTGATCGGAGCAACTCTGGCTGACTCTAGCCAAACTAAGTTTACAATGACCTAGAGGCAGGTTAGGGGGACATCCTCACATAATTTCATAATTTTAAGAGATAGCTTGTTAGTGGGTCAAAGGTCGGGGGCCAAATTACAAAGATTTGAAATTTAGGGAACACAAATGATATTAGGCTTTTTGTGGGGTCTTCCTAAGTGGCAAAATAAAGTATTAGGGATGATTGGGAAGTTTTATGAAGGTTGGGGACTGGTTTTTCGATTGCAAGAGGCATAGGGACCTATTTGAAATAAAGGTAAAGTTAAGTACTAAAGTGCAAATACAAGTATTTGTGCAGCTAAAGGAGGACTTTTGAGTAGTCCAAGGACTGACACATAATTTAAAGAAGTTTATAGATCCAAATAAGAAATTTGGAGGTCAAATAAATCCTGAAGCCTAAGTTCTCAAGTAGAGAAGAAAAATGTTAATTTTGCCAAAACATATGGGCTTCTCGTGAATTCATGGAAAATGGGGCTTGGAATTGTTACAATGCCTATTTAGGACAATAATAAGACTCAAGGAAACTTGAGGTAACCAATTGAAAGACGTGGGATAGTCTAGGGTCCAAATTGAGGAAATTGTAAAGTAAAAGGAAAAAATGGTAATTTTGCCCAAAGTAAGGACCAAATGGTAATTTGGGGAAATTGGAACCACTAGGTGATGAGTTGAGAAATATGGGCACTTCAATAAGTGCCAAGTGAACTTAGACACAAGAGGTTAATGTTAGACAAGGTTAAAGTGAGGTCGGGTTAACGACTAGTGTGTCGGGGGACCTAAGTCGAAAGGGCTAAATCGTAAAGTCGTAGGAGGTGTACGGTTGGTGATATAGTGGAATGGTCAGAAGTGGAACTAACCTAGATTGTTGAAATCCTTCTAGAGAACGCAAGAAGCACTCAAGCTGAATCAAAAGTAGATTTTTGGAAACCTCGCAAAACCAATGAGTTTCATGATGCAAGGTGACTGGACATTGATAGTGAGTCTGATTAGACCGGCCGAAGCATTTAATACATGCTTGAATTGATTGAGTGCTTAGGAGTAGGAAGCTAGTCTTGGAACTCTTATAAGCAATGTAAGATGACTAAGATCATGCTCATTAAAACAAATGTGATTTTAATGGATAAAGAAGGAATCAATCCTGAGATCGAGGAAAATGGCATAATTTTGGTTTCGAAGAACCAGTAAAACATTTTGGGCCTTGAGCCATGTTGTGACTTGGCGGAGATGGTCGAGTGATCGGTCGAACTCTCCAACAAGTGTTATTTCTAGGTCCTACATGACTTAGCGTCCTAGGCACAAAGTATGCCTTGTGACCCCGGGTATAGGGCATGATGCCCACATTGTGAACAAAGGAGACGAACGAGAGACCAGTCGAACTCTTGAGATTGATTGAGTTGTGTGGAGAGTTAGTTTAGTGAAGGACCAAACTCCCAAGTATATCAATGTTTTAAACATGTTGATTGTGCATTGTTATGTTGTATAAATATGGGAGTTGAGTGAGTGATACATCGAGTTCACGGGTAATGAGATGTGTTAAGCACCATTACGAGAGTTGTCCATGAGTTCTAGGGGTATGACCTGATGTCATAAGATTGCCAATTTTGAATATCAATATTGGAGAGGGGGCAATGAATGGACATCTGTGTGGTTGTGTCGTCAGTCGAGGGAAAAAATGGGATGGAGATCAGGGAGAAATCTATATAATCTCCCATGTTTTCCCGAGATACCCTATAAACACTATTTTCACGTAATAAGAAAGCTAGACTAGAGAACCGGAAAATTTGAGGTTAAAACTAACCAGAATCGGTAATTAAGGGTCAAGATGGGAAACTGGGAATACCAAGTGGCCAACAAATAACCAAAAGCCATGGAAAGGAACCACGGATGAAATTGGATGTGGAAACCGGACCGGTTCAGGGTGAACCAAATTGAATCGGGGTGAACCATAGGTAGCTAGTTCAAAGATTCATTTTTCTAGTTAGCTTAAAAATATCAATTTGAAAATTGGTGCCACCATTGGATAGAAAATAAATTTACATGAATTTAGAAAATTTTAAAATTTAGAAAATTGGTCGAATCGGGTCGATCGAATCGGACGTGAACTTGCTGATTTTTGGATTTGGATCACTGAACCTAGTTTTACCAGACTGGTCAACGGTCCAACCGGTAATGGACTGCTACTAGGTTAGCACCTAGTTAGTAGGCATGACTAATCAGCATGCGACGCGTGGCAAAGTGATCACTCTCAGCATTCTTTCAGCGGCTAGAAGCGTTGACCAATCAAAACGCAATACATGTCATCGGTCAACGGTCAATGTCGGAGAAGCCCTGTTAGCTGAACTGACCAATGTGAAGTAGACACGTGGCAAAAGTGTCATGTTAGCATCCGACTTGGATGTCGGAGAAATGGTTAACCAAATAGAGGTTAACACGTGGTAGAGCCATGTCGGATGGCCTCAGCTAATCAAATGTTGACACGTCACAGAGCCATGTCAGATGGCTTCAGCTAATTAGAGGTTGACACGTGGTAGAGCCACATCGGATGGCCTCAGCTAATCAGAGGCTGACACATGGTAGTGGCATTGTGCATTAGAGGGAAATCTACCATATTTAAATTAGCCAATCAGAGGATGCCGCATGTCACTATAAACCCCCGACAGAAATATGGTCAGCAACCACATTGCAATGAGCAATCAATGGGAGGGCGCCATGTGGGCGGTCAACGACTAACGCAGACGATGATTGGGAAGCCACATCAACAAATCCAGCCAATCATAGTACACCAAGTGGTAGCTTGCACGTGTGAAGGTCACATGCACATGCACAATGTCATCTCAACCTTTGAAAGCTGGTAGAGAGGATGACCAAGTGAGCTGTAAACCTCGTCCTTTGTGAATAAGAAAACTGGAAAAGAACCAGTCATTTCCAAAGAAAAAACTTAGCCAGTTTATAAACTAGAACCGATAGAGAAAGGGTAAACCGGGAAATTTATGGATCCGAGTGACCTAAGGAGTCACAAAAGTCATGAAATAGGACTTTAGGATGAATTAGAGGTGAAAACCAAACCGATTTAGGTGAACCAGACTTGAACCGATTTCTAAATTCATTTTTCTAGGTGGCTTGAAAAATTCAAATTTGAAAATTGAGACCACCATTTGATAGAGAATAAATTTAGATGAATTTACAAATTTTTAATTTTGAAAAACTCGGTCGAATCGGGCCTCTATCGACCGGTTTAAGTGTTGAACCTAGTTCGGAATAGTGTCGTCTTCCCTTATTCAATGACTTCCTTTTTCCTTAATCCTCTTTTACTTGCTCATAAATCACTTCATGATTCTTCATTCTACAATAATTGCTTTCGATCTATGTGTCGATTACTTTGCTTGGGAAGGTTCACTCCATCCAGTTTTGTTCATTATCTTTGGCTGTCCGCCGTTACTAGTATTCCTCTTTCTACATGGTTCTCCTATTCTTTCCAAACAGGTCATAATGGACCATTACAATACTTCCTTCCTTGGAAAACATTTCCTAAATAAGGGTTGGTTCCATTTCCTCTTAATTGGGATACACATGTCTTTCCGAGGCTTCCTTCCTTGGTAGGATTCTTTGCCTTTCCCCTGACATTCTTTTCTTACATTTGCTCTAGGGGATTTGTACCCTTAAATGACATCCCTTGATGTCGTCTTCTCCTATTTACCTTTACTCCTCAAATCTTTTAGGCATATCTTTTATGCTCTATTTGCATCCTTATTCGTACCCAGTACTTGTCTATTTCTTTAGGGAGCGTACAAATCTTCCTTGTTTCAGGATCATTGTGGGAGAGGCTTGCCTATTCCATTCTTGGCTTGAGTTTAGTCATTAATTGGCCCTTGGTCCTTTTTAGGATTTCTTGTATCCTTCTTTTCCCGAGTATTTGACCTTTCTGCCTCTCTCTTCTTTGTCGGAACTTACATTATGGCTTTCCCGAGTATTTGTTCGTTAACTGCTTTGCCTCCTTAGGGTGTCATTTGTTTGGTCTAAGTTTCTTAGCAGTAGTTTCTCGAGTCCTCTTATCCTTAACATCCATCTCACCGACCTTTTTAGGGTGTAGTCCCTTCTACTTCCCGGTCTTCCTTAGGGTGTCATTTGTTCCCTCTGATTATCTTGTTGTAATGACTTGCTTTCTCTTGTCCTGTTGGTCCGAACTTCCTATTTGACATAGTTGTTTTTTCCAAGGTGATTTATTCCTGTAATCCCAATACATCCCATTTGTCAACAAATGTTTGTCTTGTCTTCTCTTGTGGATGCACTCCTTTCTTTGCTCCTAAATGGTTTGGATTTTCTTCTTAACGGGGGAATTCTCTTCAGCTATCCTTTGTTCCGTTTGTGGTTTTATTGAGGTCCTACCTTTACCCCTTTTTCCTTCTTACCACTTTGATAAGATTTTGAAGAGTTTCCTCTCATTTGTGGTTGCAAATGGAGTCACGTTTCTTGGGACGGTATCCTTTCGAATTTCCTATAGTTGTGGGGTGTTTATTCTTGGAAAATATTGTCCTGACTCCTGGCGATGTGGGACAATTTTTCACTTCGTGTCCTATTCCCCTCTAGGTTAACTTGATTCCTGTCCTTTGTAGGGTTGGGCACTTCTCCATGCAGTGTCCCTATCATTCATGCTTGTAATGAACATAAGTGGTTCCTCCTGGCGTTTTCTTAGAAATTGTTAATTTTAGTGCTCCTTCATCCTTAAGTCTGGATACCGCAAGAGTTTTTTTTTTTTTTTTGGAGTCTTCCTTGAAGATCACATCATTTGAGGGACAGGATTTTTAGGAATTTAGAGTACTTCATTAATAGAGTAGTACAGTATGTTGGGAATTTTGTCCCTATTACTGAAAATGGTCACCAAATAACTAGGGAGCTACGAGATTCTTGATTAGCATCCTCCTATGTAAGGTTATATGCCTCATTTTGTGGCTTCATGCTTGGCTTCCTTTATACTTAGAGTTGTGACCTCAATAGGTCCTGTCACCATTCTCTAGGATACTTTCTCATTTGCTCTTTTGAGATTCCTGCCATGCTTTAGGCATTTGGGAAGCTTCTAGGGTTGTATTCCTACGAAGATAAGGTGTTGAGTAGAGCCATTCCTAGTTTTCTTGGTTCCTCTCCTAGGAGCCATCTGAAAATTTTAGGATAAATCCTATTAGTTACAATATTTTATAGTCTTGATTATGTATTCGAGGAAAACAGGCTCTGATACCACTCTAATTGTCACGCCCCGACCCGGTTTGGTCGGATCCCCGTAAACAACCCGCCACTCTCCCAATTTATTAAAGGGTTTCCCCTTATTATAATCCGTAAAGAGTAAGGCATCATTTAAACCTGCACCATTTCCTGGAATAGCATAATCAAAACTGCATGAAATTTAAAACTTTACATGTCTGTCTTACAGGCATCTTAGTTGATTGTCTTTTAGGGTAGGCTTTTTGGGATTTCTCAAAAGGGATATAAGGGAGGGGGTGAGTACAACTACTCAGTGAATGGGTTTTTAAAAGTCTACTTTTAACTTTTAAGAAAAACATTTATATGGAGTGTGCCAAACTCCTTTCTTTTAAAAAATCCCTTCATTTAAAAATTTGGGTTTTCCCATTATTTCTTAGTTACCGGTGTGTCATCACCCAACACACATCCTTCATCATGAAGGTTACACACATTCGCAAGTCAGTATCACTACTGAACCCGCTAGTGGCTTCGGAGCGACTTTTCCTGCCACCCGGATAGAAGTACGACCACTTCTACCCTGGGAATGAGTGGATGTACGTGACATCCGACCCACAATCCCGAAATCACTTCTTCGTGTTCGTATGAGGACAGAGACCTCATCCTGTCCCCACCCCGGTCTAATGCGCTTAGTGCTACTCCAGATTTCGCATAGACACCTGGAACGACGAACTGCCCTTATAGCCACCAGGTCATCCAGTGCCCTTAGGACGCATCACTACCCCTCATGGGCGTCTTGATGATCTCGTACTCACAGTGCATGCACAAACAATGTTTTCTTATATTTCCATGTAATTTGTGGTGCCACTAGTCCAACGGCCCCGACTCTCAACTCAACCCGCAGCTATTTGTCTTGACTAGTCCGTCGACCTGTCATATCGCACTACCGCTAGTTGACTGAGCATGTCGGTCCTATCTTGGTACCATGGCCAAACAATTCACTTATTAAGTTTTATGGCACATATATCAGGTTCATTTACGAGCTCCTGCTCGTGCCAACTGGCCTTGGGCCCACTGTACGAGATTTTCAAAATTGGGCATTTAGCCCCCAAGTTCCAAAATCGAGGCCCCTGGCCTATTAGAGCTATTCGAGCTCCTGTCGATAAGGTCTCCCAAATTGTTTAAGCATTGGCACACAGTCAGGGGAGAGCACTTCTGACAAAAATAGGTTTTTACTGTCCATCATACCGACCGGTACAAGGACATCTCCGTTCATAACCGATGAATGGGTTTTCAACTTCCTTCGAGGAAGTCTCATCATACCAACCGGGTATGTTCTACTTACAACCCGTAAGTAGTTTTTTTTTCGCATAACTTTCACATCACTTTCTCTAAGTAGTGATGATTAAAATACCACTAAACAGTGGGTTTTTTTATATCGCGGCACTTATCATCCCCAACCGGGTATGATGTTAGTAAATCCACTCACCCGTTAATGCCGTGAATTTCACTAGACCGGTTCTTGGTATTCACGCGAGCTTGTCATTGCTGACGTTCCCGGTACTTCGTGTTCCTACACGATATGAACAACCTTGTTCATTATTACTCGGCATAACAGCCTTCATTCATTTCTAATGAATGAGAAAACCCAAACTTTTAGTTATTTGCAATTAGGTCCCTAAAGTTATTTCTCTTTAACTTTAAGTCATTATTGTCGGTTTTTCCTCAAATTGAGTCCCGTAACTTTTAAAATTTATCCTGGGACCTCAATTTATTCAATTTCACCAAAAAGGGGTTCAATTTCCCAAATTTCCAATTTGATCCCCCAATTTTTCCAAAATTACCATTTTGCCCTTCTTTTACAAAAATGGTAAGTTTTGCCCCAAAAATTCCAAAATTCCTCAAATTGGTCCTCCAACATTATTTTCATGCCCAATTGACCCTCAATTTCATAAAATTGTATTTTGGTCCTTTGAATTTCGAAAATCCCCAATTTTCCCCAATTTCAACTCTTCAACACTACCGAATTTGATTTTATCAAATTGACTGATCAAACACTTCTAATTATTGAAATTGGAGTTGAAATTGAGTTCCTGCATGTTTATACAATTCTAAGAAACTTTGAATCACATATTTTAACGCCAGAACGAGCTCAAACGGAGCTTCGCCGGAAAATAGACCGTAGAGAGAAAGCTTCGATTTCTCACCGGTGAAGGCACGGCGGTCCGAGCTTTCGATCTGGGCAGATAGGTCTCATCCTGAGGTTCATCCTAGAATCAAGAATTGCATCAATTGATGTGGAATTGGATTAGAATTTCATCATTGAAATTCGGTCGACTCTCTCTCTAGCACCGATCGAAAATTGTAAAGGGTAGCCGAATTGGCTTACCTTTCGGTCCTAATTCGGCCGTGGAAAGGCTGAGAAAGTGTTGGGAGGGCTTGGTTTGGCCTGAGGAGGGCTTGAAATGGCCGATTTCAGCTTGGCCGAAATAGGGCAGCTTCGGTCCGCTGGAGTTGTTTCACTATTCCATCATGTCGGCGCTTCTCCAACGATTCTCGGATTGATTGGAGTTTGCTATCAAATAGCTGTCTTCTCCTCGGTTCTAAAGAGTCCGACCTTTGTTCAAGTCGAAGCTCTCGTTCGAGCTTTACCGGGAAATGGAGTAGTAGAGAGAGAGAAGTGTTCAGGTGTGAGGAGAATGAAATGGGGATGACTTCTTTATATAGTCGTAAAACCCGTGTATTAAATGGGCGAGATTTATTACTGGTATTAATATTGCCATAAATTATTGGTATTAATTCCAATAATTTAATTTCGGTATTAATTCTAATAAATTAAATTTCAGTATTAATTTCAATAATTTAATTTCGGTATTAATTATATATTAATTAATGATAAGGCGTACATACAAATTTTTGACCGAAATTTTGGGTTACAAAAAAAATTCATACTTCCCAAGAGGTCACCCATCCTCACATTACTCTTAGGTAAGCACGCTTAACTTTAAAGTTCTTATGGAATCTAATTCACCTAAACCACTTTGGTTTTTGTTTTCTAATTTGTTTTAAGTTTCTTTTTCAAGGTTTAATGAACCCTTTGGATCACCCGAGAGTTGTAAATTCTCAACTTGCCCGTTCATAAATAATTAGGTTTGTGAACCGGTTCTGAATTCTCACTTGGTTTGACCGGTTCTTTTCCTGGTTTTCCTTAGCTCAAAAGGGCGGGTTTTACAATTGTAATCTCCATTTGCTCCGAGGGTCACCGGAGAATCGCCAACGTGATAGAACAATGAAGCAGCTCTGACAGACCAAAGCTGCTTTGTTTCTGTCGAGCTGAAAATGGATAATTCGAGCCCTTCTTAGGCCAAACCAAGCCTTCTCAACACTTCCACAACACTCATACAATTGAATTAGAGCAGAAAGGTAAGCCAATTTGGCTCCCCTCTGTGAATTCTAATCGGTGCTAGAGAGAGAATTGACAGATCTTTATTGACCAAATTCTCCCTCAATTCGATATGAATTGAGATGATTCTTGATCCTAGGACGAACCTTAGGATGAGAGCTATCTACCCAGATTAGAAGCTCGAATCGTCATGCCCTTGACGGTAAGCTTTCGAAGCTTTCTCTCTCTACGTTTAGCTTTTCGGCGAAGCTCGGATCATCATGCCCTTGATCGGTTAATTTGATGAAATCAAATTCGGCCAAGTTGAAAGGTTTGAATTAGGAAAAATATGGGGATTTCAAAAATTCGAGGGACTAAGGTGCAATTTCATAAAATTGAGGGCCAATTGGTCATGGAAAAGATGTTGGAGGACCAATTGGTCAATTTTTGGGGTGAAATTTACCATTTTTGTAAAGTAGGCGCAAATGGTAATTTTGGAAAAGTTGGGGACCAAATTAGAAATTTGAGAAAACTTGAACCCCTTTTTGTGATGTTGAATAAATTGAGGTCCCAAGGTAAATTTTAGAAGTTTTGGGACTCAATTTGGGGGAAAATCGGCATTAGGGACCTAAAGTTAAAGAAAAAGAACTTTAGGGACCTAATTGCAATTAATTAAAAAGTTTGAGTATTCCATCCATTTATGATGAATGAAGGCTATTAGGCCAAGGGATAATGAACAAGGATGTTTATATCATGTAGGAACACGAAGTACTGGGAATGCCAGCAAGGACAAACTCGCATGAAGACAAAGAACCGGTTAAGAGAAATCACTATGTTATCGGGTGAGTGAGATTTTTATATTATAGATGACAAGAACCTCGGAAATGAAAACACACTACGAAGTGGAACTTTAAACATCACACCCGAATGGAGTGATGTGGAAATTTCATAGAAAAACTACTTATCGGTTGTAAGTAGATCATACCTAGTTGGTATGATGAACTTCCTAGAAGGAAGTGAAAAACCTGCTTATCGGTTATAAGCGGAGATGTCCTCACACCCGGTTGGTGTGATAGACAGATAAAAAGAATATTTGTTGGAAGTGCTCTCCCCTGACTGTGTGCCAATGCTTAAAAATTTTGGGAGACCTTCTTGATGGGAGCTCGAATAGCTCAAATAGGCCAAAGGCCTCAGTTTTGGAACTTGGGGGCTAATATGCTCGATTTTGAAAATCTCGTATAGTGGGCCCAAGGCCAGTTGGCACGAACAGGAGCTCGTAAACAAACATGAGTTTAAGCCATGAAAATTTTAAATGAATGATGTGTTTGGCCATGGTATCAAGTTAGGACTGACATACTCGATGGACTAGTAGCAGTGCGACAAGACAAGTCAACTAACTAATCAAGACAAACAGCTGCAGGTCGAGTTAAGAGTCGGGGCTGTTGGACCAATGGCACCAAAGATTAAATGGCTTATGACGAAAACTGTTTTTTTGTACATGCATTGAGGTTCAGGACCTTCAAGACACCCAAGAGGGGTAGTGATGCATCCTAGGGGCTATTGGACGACATGGTGGAGATAAGGGCAGTTTTTCATACCAACAGTCAGAGAAGCTCGATGTAGCTTTATGCGCATGAGACTGGGGTGGGGTCGGGATGCGGTCTCTGTCCTCATACAAACACGAAGTTTCTTTATGGGATTGAGGGTCGGATGTCGCGTACATCCATTAATTCTTAGGGTAGAAGTGAATGGACTTCTATCTAGGTGGCCGGTAAAGTCACTCCGACGCCACAAGTGGGTGCATTGGACATGTTTTCCTGCAAATGTGTGTTCACTTCATGATGAAGGGCATTTTTGGTTGATAAATACACCGTTTGTGGTTAATGATGAGATATGGCTATGAAAACCGAGATTCTAGGGATGAAATGTTTTAAAGAAACTAAGGAGTCTGACACACTCCAATTCAAACTATTTTCTAAAAGTCAAATTTTAAAACATCTATTCATTGAGTTATTGAACTCATCCCCTCCCTTATACCCCTTTTCAGGTAACCAAGGGAAAGCCCCAAAGACCTCAAGATAACCATACCTGTAAGACAGGTATGTTAAGTTTAAAATTTCTTATAGTTTTGATTAATGTTATTCCAAGAAAGGTACATTTTTGAAGGATGCCTTACTCCTCGTAGATTAAAAGAAGGGGAAAACCCATCTACGGGCTACAACCCGTGCCCATTGGCCTTGGGCCCACTTCACGAGTTTTCCAAAATTGGGCCTTAGGCCCTATAAGTTTCAAAACCAAGGCTTTCGGCCTACTGGATCTATTCTAGCTCTTATGAGAAACGTCCCCCAAAATGTTTAAGCAGTTTCACGCAATTAGGGAAGAACGTTTCTGGAAAATGGTTTTCAAACTTAAAACGATACTCATCACCCCCCAACCGAGTATTATGTTGGAAAATCTCACTCACCTAGTAATAGTGACGTGATCTCTCCGGTGAGATTCTGATTCATGAGGTGTTCTTCTGCATAGATACTCAAACAACTAACTACTACATGGTTTGAGTATTCTCATCAGGAAAAACTTTGCATAAGAGGCCTTATAGTTTCGTGTATTTGCACATAGGTACTTGTATTATGCATTAATTACAATTAGGTCCATAAAGGTTATAATTTTGCCTTTAGGTCCCTAATGCTCAATTTATCTTTAATTAGTTCCCTAAGTATTCCAATTTCCCTCTTAGATCCCTATTTTTTCCAAAATTATCAATTACTCCTTAATTTCTTCAAAATTACCAATTTGTCCCTAATTTTTTTCAAATTCACCAATTGGCCCATCAATTTCTTCCAAATTGCCAATTAGCCCTCAATTGGGAGTCAATTTCATAAAAGTCCACCAAATTTCCCTCAATTGCAATTCGGCCCCCAATTTTGTGAAAATCCCCAATTTGCCCAATTTTCCCAAAAATTGTAATTTGACCCCTAAAATCTTATTTAGTTCAATTGACCTCCTAAACTTGGCCAATTGCACCCTAACATGATCTGGATCATCTTCCCATTGTCCCATACTTCCTTTCAAGCTTTGAAACGATTAATTTGGCTTAGAAATGAGCTCAAGCAAAGCTTCGTAGGAAAAACTTTCTAGAGAGAGAAAGCTTGGTTTTCTTACTGGTGGAGAGGAAACAATCGTAGCTCCGGATAGGGGCGGCTAGTGCTTGTCCAAGGGATCCTTTAGGATCAAAAGGCGAGTCAATTAGTGGTCGGAGTAAGGTCAATTTGATGAGAGAAGTTTTAGTGCTCCAGTTTATGCAACCTTACTACTCTAGCGAAATTGGGTAAAATTAGCTTACCTTCTAGGTCCCAAGTGGTCGAGAGTTGGTCGAGGAGGGTTGTGGGAGGTTTGGTCAAGCTGTAGGAGGTTGAAGGCAACCATGATTCGGTTCATTTGCGACCGCTAGAGTAGCAACCAGACTTCCTACTCAACAGCCTCGTCAGCCTTTGACCCGCTGACTAGACACGTGGCAGCCTCCCATTGGCTACTCCTTCATACATGGTTGTTGATCGGATTTCTACTGACTATTGACTGTGACACGTGGTGTCCTCTGATTGGCTAATTTAAATGCATCGGATTTCCCTCATGGCGCACATTGTCATTGCCACGTGTCAGCTTCTAATTGGATGAGGTCATCCGACGTGGCTCTGCCACATGTTGACCTCTGATTGGTCATCATTTTTCTGATATCCATGTCGGATGCTATGTGGCATCCTTGCCACGTATCAGCTCCTCATTGGTCGGTCTTGCTCACTAGGTCCTTCCGACATTGACTGTTGATATGGACACGTGTCACTCTCCTATTAGTCAATCGTCGCTGACGTGAATTTTTCTCTTTTGATCGTTGACCAAGTACACGTGTCACACTCTGATTGGCCAGTACTTCCAGGTGTTGACTGTGCGACTAACTGGATGTGCTTCGCCACGTGTCGCGCACTGATTGGTCATGTCTGTTGACTGTGCGCTGACCTAGCACTGGTCCGTTGACCAACTGGACTGTTGACCGGTCCGGTCTGATCGGGTTCGATAACCCGAAATCGTAAATCGGTCGATTTAGGCCCGATTCAATCGGTTTTCCAAAAATTAAAAATTTCTATATTTATCTAAATTTATTTTCTATCTCATAATGGCTTCAATTTTTCAATTTGATATTTTTAATCCAACTAGAAAAATGAATTTTTAAATCGGTTATTAACGATTCAACCTAGTTCAATTCGATTTAGGTATGGTTCAAACTGAACCGGTCCAATTTTTACATTCAATCCAATTTACAGTTATTCTCCATTATTTTTGTGATTCATTGGTTATATGAATTTTTTCAAATTTTCGTACTTTTTTTACCAATTTCAATTCGTTTAAATTTTTAATTTTTTATCGAAAATTTTCAGTTCTATTTTTTTGTTTACTTGATCCCAAAGTACGAGATTTAAACTAGGTTATGTGTGGTAATTTATTTATTGTTGTAATAAATTAAATGAAATAGAAACCATAATCTTCGGATAGTAAAATACTTATAACTTGTACTAAATTTAGATATTAATATACTTGAAAATAAAATTTAATAAGAAATTAGATAGATATTGGGTCGTAAATTTTATTATTTATTATTTTGAAAATAAATTTATCCCATTAATATTAAATATTAATATATGTTCACAAAAACTAACACAGTTAATCAACATTGGTTTGTAATGTGGGGTAACTTATTGAAACTTTTGTATCAAATTAGAATTTTATTAAAATATTTTATAAGTAAAATTTCCAACTTACAATTAACTCTAAATAAATAACTAATATTCAGCATCCTCCCATATATTATATTAGTAAAGATCTGTTCTCTTAACCAGCAAAGGAAAATTTAAATGTAAAGATGAACCGAACAGCCTAAATTTAAATTTTTTCGTCACTTCTTTCTTCTTCCATCTTCATCCTCCCATATATTATATTAGTAAAGATTTGTTTCACCCCTGCTCGTCACATGAACATCTTAACCTAAATCACGAGTTATAAACTACGGAAAAGCAAACATCATATCAGAGGTTTAATCTTGCTTGAGGTAATGAATACTTTCATTTTTTTCTCGAATTAAAACTTGTCATCAATAGTTGAGAGTTCAGAAATTATCATTATAAGATCAAAATATTTAACTTTTAAATTTATCATCTATAAATATTTTTTTTATACGAGGTAAAATGTAGTGCGTATTAATAATTAGTTAGCCCTAATTATATTAATATATTTATTATTTTGTAGTCGACCTATAACACTTGTAATTATTGAAATTATTTCTAAATATAGTGTATATTTTCAAAAATCATACCCAACTTTTAGTAGATGTCAAAACACTGTTAATGAGAGCTATGATCCACGATAATTCCAGTGATTTGACCAAAATAACAAGGATCTACTCTCGAGGTAATTAGCAGTTTTGATGGTATAAATTGACATTTTCTATTATAAGCTTGAATTATTGGCTAGTGTTTGAGATTTTAGACTCAAGTATGGTCACATACTCGTGAAGATAGGTGGAGATGGTGGCGGAGGTATCGTTAGTGGATGAAGCAAGCTGAGCGGGGTGAAGGTGGGTGCCAACCGAGTATAGCACTAGTATCTCGCCCACAAATTACATGATTGCTCATGGGCAAGGACTCATGTAGATCATAACTATTCTAGCTGATGGTGGTGGAGGGATCTTGTACTAACTTGACCCTTTAACATAGCTAGTAGATGGATCCCTCTTTTAATCCCTCCTAAATTAAATATCATCCATCCTTCCCTTTGTTGTACACCCTCCATCTAAACACGGTAGGCACTTGAAGAACTCAGGGTGCGGTGCAATAATATTGATTAATATCAAGTGGGAATTGTTTGGTTCATTATAAGTTCTAATAGTGGCATTTTGGATCAAAATCTCTGATGCTCATCCTGACTTTTAACAAAATGAGGATTAGTGATCCATTTGTTGACCAAAGAACCATAACAAACTTTCCCATCAGAAAAGATAAAAAAAATCCGAACTTTTCCCAATCCGCTATATTCTAATTTCAACGTTAGGGCTTTCTGTTCTTCACTGATACAGCAGGACAGAGAGAGAGGATTTCATTGATTATAGTAAAAGGCAATGGACGGCGGAGCTCAGCCCGGTGATATCGTGATGTCAGAGGCAGTAGCACCCTCCCAGCAGCCGCCTCCCCAGGGTATCGAGAACATTCCGGCGGTCCTTAGCCACGGTGGCAGGTTCATTCAGTACAACATATTCGGCAACATGTTCGAGATCACCACGAAGTACAAGCCCCCGATTATGCCTATCGGGAAGGGTGCCTACGGTATCGTGTGGTAAGCACACCTTCCTATTTTTCTCCTCGTTATTTTGCGTGAAATTTCTGGACTCTTATCTCTTCTCGATGTTGTGCAAAAAAATCTTTACTCCATGATTTGAGATCAGAAGAGTTATTAACTTAGTGGGATATTTATCTTGATTTTTGACAATATCCGTCTCCCTAGTTAATATTTAGTCCTGGAAATGGCTCCATGAATAATTTAGGGAAAATGAAGCAGTTTATTCTCGGCAGATTTTTAACAGAATATTAGCTGAAAAATGGAATATAGTGCAAATATATGCAGTTGAGTTTCTTTCTGATCTTGTTATTCTTGACGCCTGAACCCCTAGCTGGCATCCTTTACCTATTTCTGAGTAGAAGTTCAGTTAAAGTTGGAATTTGTCCTCCCTATTGTTGGTATCAGTTCAGCGTTAAACTCAGAGACGAATGAGCACGTGGCAATAAAGAAGATAGCTAATGCATTTGATAACAAGATTGATGCAAAGAGAACCCTTCGTGAGATCATGCTTCTTCGGCACATGGATCATGAAAACGTCAGTGAGTAGTAGAGATACCGTTTATTAATTTTGTTTGTTTTAAGTTCTTTGAATTTTCAGTGCATCGATCAAGTTATCCCAGTTAATACTTTAGCTAGTTGTGCGCGTGATTTTGATTTATCTTCTTATCAGTTTCATTAGTACTGCAGAGAGTTCTACTTAGTAATAATACCGAGTAATTCCTACTTTAATTTCTAGCTAGAAAATAATTTCTCTGGGCTTTTGGTACCATTTTTTTAAGATGGCTAATTGCTAGTGTGATATCAATAGGTTGGTAATGAGTTAAATACAACTGGAAGCTTTCTTTTTCTAACAGACATATATAGTTTCATCCTTACATTTACATATGATGTAACTCAAAAAGACAAGTATATGACAATAGGTTGAGATAGTCTATCGTGTGATTATGATATTCTTTTTTATTATAACATAATACAAATAGTATAGTTGTTCAGGGATCAAGCACCGTGTTGTTTTCTCTTTGATTGATTGTGACTTTCCAAAAAATATTAAATTCATTATCTTTATTGAAATCGAGTGTGATAAATATAATCTTTATTTATACCTTCATGGATCCGTGCATACAAGTCTTAAATAAGAAGTTCCATTTGCTGTACGGGCATAAAAGCTAGTAATGTAATAATATAATTGATTCAGAAGAGGATGCTGCATATGTTATGCACTCAGATTTGTGAACCAGAGACGAGAGGGCTTTTGCAAAGAAATGCTTTTGGCATGCTTTTTACCTGCATTTATGCTGCAAAGGTAGTTGTCTGCATGGAAATTTTATTGTGGTGTTCCACAGTTTGCCTTTGCGGTGTTTAGGATCATTGAAATTTATAGTGGTTGAAAAATAGAAGATGATTTCTTGCCTGCATATAAATTATTTTTATAATTAATTGGAGAGAATTAATTCCAGGCTAACTAGATAAATTTATAGTATCTTGTAAGTACATATTTAAATTCAAATACTATAGATTCAGTAAATGGAGTGTAATATATGTTAAAAAAATGTTTATCTATTGCTTCTGATAATACAGGTTGTTGCAATTAGGGATATAATTCCACGGCCTCAGAGGGAAAGTTTTAATGATGTATATATTGCATACGAGCTTATGGACACCGATCTGCATCAGATAATTCGCTCTAATCAAGGTTTGTCAGAGGAGCACTGCCAGGTATTTAGTAGAGGCTAATTTACTAAATTATCAGCCATGTGTTAATCTAATCTTATTTCAAATGTGGTGATAACAACATCTATTTTAGCTCATAACTCTTGAAGCAATTCCTGAATCAACTTACTTTTTTAGATGATGCTTTTTTTTTAATTTTTAAAGACCATTGTATTAACTTATCCCCGAGATATGATATCAATGCCATTATCAACTTACACTTCCTTTGGACTCTTAACTTGAACTGGACAGTGAATATTGCTTGTTATCATCTAAGTACAGGACAGAGCTACTCAAATAATTATTTAAAAAAAATACCACTGTTGTGGATATATATTGGAGTCATGCAAAATAAATGAACTGAGATTCCAGTTTTCTTAGTGAGGACTTCTATTTCACCTATATAGGACTGAAGATTTTATCGTCATGTTCAAAGGTATTTCTCAGTTTGATATTATTCATGCTATTACTGTAATGATTAATCTGCTGTATTATAATTTTTTTTTTTGCAGTACTTTCTCTATCAGATCTTACGTGGGCTAAAATATATACACTCTGCAAATGTTCTGCATAGGGACTTGAAGCCTAGCAATCTCCTCTTGAATGCTAATTGTGATCTCAAAATATGTGATTTTGGACTGGCGCGTGTCACCTCTGAAACTGATTTTATGACTGAATATGTTGTTACCAGATGGTACCGTGCACCTGAGTTGCTGTTAAACTCTTCAGATTACACTGCAGCAATTGATATTTGGTCTGTTGGCTGCATATTCATGGAATTAATGGATCGGAAACCTTTATTCCCTGGCAGAGATCATGTACAGCAGCTTCGTTTGCTAATGGAGGTAATTCTAACTATTTAATCCCAAATGGTTATGTTGTATTCATGGGTTTGTATCTCAAATATTGGAGTTTTCATCGACTTGATTTCAATGAAGGTCGGTCCAAATTTCTCAAGCTGATTCAATGTCCTATATATTGTGCGTTATCTTGCTCCATGAATAACTGCAGCCCATGTTTTTCTAAAACAGGGAAAAGCTTTGTTTCTATGCATTCTTACTCCATGTGAGCAAAAATGAAAAGGAGGGAAATTTGTCTTACCTTTCCAAGACCAAACCGACTAGTATAGTTTTATTCTTAAAATTTACTTAATTATGCTATTGCAGCTGATTGGTACTCCATCGGAGGCTGAGCTGGGATTTTTAAATGAAAATGCTAAAAGGTACATTAGACAACTCCCTCAGTACCAGCGGCAGTCCTTTGCAGAAAAGTTTCCTCATGTTCACCCTGCTGCCATTGATCTTGTTGAGAAGATGTTAACATTTGATCCCCGGAAGAGGATTACAGGTGAATAAATGTTTTGTGCAGTGATTTCTTCTATTGGAGGATATCTAAATGGAGTGCTTGATGAAAGGTCTCTCCCCAATTTTTTTAAGGTGGTAGAGAGTTGTTGGCCTATGCACTTGACATGACCTCATCTCTCTCTGTGATTTTTTTTCCTTTTTTCATTGGGAGTCGGCCAATAACTCATATTTTTGGAGGAGGTAACTCTTCCTATGTTGCCTCTTGGCCATTTTTTACATTTTTGGTGGCACGTTTCCTTTTTCAGCTGATTCTCTTGGATAGAAAAATCCTCAAAAACTGATTTGGATTTCTCAGAAAAGAACGGCGTGTGTAGTATTTGATCCTTGAAACCAATTTCTCTCTATACATGTGTACAATCAGGGTAATTTTAGCCTAAATTTCTCAATGTTACCTTTTTGTCATTTTGGCCCTAGAGAAAGTACTTTTTTTGCTTGTTTTCATGTTTTAGATTCATGTTTGCTTTGTTATTCATGATTTGCAGTTGAAGATGCGCTAGCTCATCCTTACCTAAACTCGCTTCATGACATAAGTGATGAGCCGACCTGCATGAACCCCTTCAACTTTGACTTCGAGCAGCATGCACTCACAGAGGATCAGATGAAGGAGCTGATCTACCGGGAAGCCCTTGTCTTCAACCCTGAGTACCAACAGATGTGAGTGACAGAAGTTCCCACTATTCCTGTTAATTTCCTATCAATTTCTTCCTTTTGCTGGCTCCCCTTAATCTGTGTGTGATTTGATGAATGAATGAATGAATGGTTGATTCCTTCTGTATATATTTCCCCATCCTGAAAACCGGATGGTTTCCCTTGCTATGGAAACATTATCTCTTGAACAAACTTGAAGAACCTGCGAAATTCCTGGAAGATAATATGTACTCTCAGTTTATTGCAATGATTGTTGGAGAGAATCAAACCCATCATTGATGATAGTTGTCTTTCTCAAGGAATCTCTGTCTATTGACTTTTATGAAGTCTTAACCACTCAAGTTGTAACCATCTGAAGTAGGCTTCTATGTAGAACGCCTCTTATTAGCTTGCATTTGGAAGAAACCTTTTGCTTTTTCTATGATCATTTGCAATGGCATGGGATGGATTACCTCGAATTGATTAGAACTGGGAAGTAGTCTGGCTAGTGGGGCAGTTCAACTCATTAAATGGTTTGGATTGTCTAGCTAGTGAATTAGTTTGGAACCACAAGAACTGGCACATTAACTATAATTATATGATTAGTAGTAGGTTCTATTTTGGTCTTTGATGAGAGATTTCAATGACGCCTCATTAAATGGTTTACTAGCATGAAATTGTTACATACGATTTCAGCATGGATTTATATTAATTGGGGATTGATCCAACAAATCTATAACTCACTCTAGAAATTATATGTTTGAAAGTTGTCATGATAAAATAAAATAAATTTTAATATAAAATATAAGATTGAAAATTTACAAGACTATAATGTAATTACGTGTATATAATATAATTTATTATATATTAGATAACATAATATTATCCTGGAGTTAAACTCACATATACTATATGAATATGAATGATATGCTATCAACTTCATTCCAAATATTTCTGCTAAGCAAGGTTCAACCATAATTTTCTTGCTCATTCAAATATAATTCTTTTACTAATGATATAAAATTGTAAATTGTATTGTATTATTCACTTTATTATCTTATTCTATTTATATATAATTCAGTAATAAATAATAAGTACTTATAAAACATGGACATTCACTATATTAAATGGTGTGATAAATCTATAAATTAAGTGATTTGATAAATTCATATAAATATGGACAAGTTCCTATATTAAGTGATATTTTGGTTATTACTCTCTGCAAGTTCAAGGGTAGTTCACGAATGAGACCTTTAATAAGTAAATTTGCTAATTGAACAGTAATACCGATAAAACGAATATTAAGTAAACCTTGACGGATTTGTTCACTAACAAAATGAAAATTAATCTCAATAGGTTTGGTACGAGCATGAAAGATGGGGTTGGCACTGAAATAAATGGTCGAAAGATTATCGCAATACAAGACTAGAGAATAAGTGAGAGAGATGTTGAGTTCTTTAAGAAGAGATTGAAGTCAGATTAGCTCAATGGTTGCATTGACAAGACTTTTGTACTTGGCCTTAATGCTAGATCGAGCAACGTTGTTTTTTAGAGCTCCATGAGATAAGATTGTGAGAAAGAAAAATTGCAAAACCACTAATAGAGCGTCGATCATTCGGATTTCCGGCTCAGTCAACATTAGAAAAACAGTGAAGACCAAAAGGAGGATGTCTCTAGAGAGTAAGACAATGATGAAGTATTTCTTGAAAATAGCAGGAAATGCACTTAACAATAGTCCAATGGGTAGTAGTGAGATGATACATAAATTGACAAACCTAATGAACAGCATATGCGATGTTAGATCAAGTGAGATTGAGATACTATAGAGAGCCCACAAGTTGACGATATTCAATAGGATCGGGAAGATGAAGTCCATCATATTGTGAAAGTCGGGGACCAGAGCTAATTGGCGTGGAAATGGGCTTACAAGTACTCATGGCGACCTAGGAGAGAAAATTACGAATATACTTCTGTTGGGTGATATATAAGCCAGCAGTGACTTCAATGCCCAAAAAATGATGAAGTGGACTAATATCCTTAATAGAGAATTCTCTACGAAGGGCATGAAGGATGTTCCTTATGAAACCTGTCAACTCGGATCAAGGAAAATCAGGAAAGAACCGGTCAATTTAATGAGAAAATCGAACCACTTAAGGAACCGAGAATAATAAAGAGTGGTTAAAATGAAAAATTGAAAAAATCCCAAGTGACCAATAAGTCATTAAAAGCATGAGAAAGAACCATGAAGTAAATTGGATGGGAAAACCGGACCGGTTTAGGGTGAACTAGACCTGAACCGGATTGAAAAATTCATTTTTCTAGTTGGCATGAAAATCTCAATTTGGAAAATTGAGGCCACAATTAGATATAAAATGAATTTAGACTAATTTATAAATTTTTAATTTTGAGAAAGTCGGTCGAATTGGGCCTGAACTGACCAATTTTCGTCTTCGGACCCAGTCGGACCGGTTCAGTTCGATCTAGAACAGTGTTGTCTTCTTCCTTGGGATGACAACACTGTTCATATGGTAGAAAAACCTTACTTTTTTGTCGAGGGAATATTCCCTCCGATTTGCACATTCTTTGAAGAGGATAAACTCGACTAATATGCAAACGGGTAGAGCTGAGGGCTCCTAAGCTCCCTATATAAAGAGCTCCACTCCATTCATCCTCCACACACCTCAAATTGCCTCCATTTCCAAAGTGCTCCATTTTTCGGTTGAGCTCAAACCATAGCTCTGACTTGGACACTTTTCTCAACCTTAGAAGGCAAACTCGAGTTCTACAGATTTTGAGGGAAGTTAGCTACCTAATAGCAACCTCTCTTTGACCCAAGGATCTCCGGAGGGATCAAACAGTGAACCAGCTCTGTCGGTTCGAAGCTGCCATATTTTGGCCGATCAAAATTCAACCAATTCAGACCTCCTACGGCCAAACCAAGCCTCTCCATAGTCCCAACAACCATCATACCACCTCCACGGAGGAGAAAGGTAAGCTAATTCGGCCCTCCTTCGTCGTTTTAGATAGGTTCTAGAGAGAGAAAGTGCTAAAATTTGCTAACCAAATTCACCTTGATCCTGACATCAATTGTAGCGATTCTTGATCCTAGAATGACCTTAAGGATGGGAGCTAAATTCCCAGATCAAGAGCTCAGATCGTCGCACCTTCGATGGTAAGCTTTTGAAGCTTTCTCTCTCTACATACAATTTTCTGGCGAAGTTCCGTTTAAGCCCATTTTAGACCTAAATGCTGCAATTCAAAGCTCAATTGGATCGTATGGAAGTGTAGGAACCGATCCATACCATTAATTGGAGCAATTAACCCCATTTGAATGACCAATTTGAAGAAATCAAATTTGGTCAGTAGAGAGGGGTAGAAATTGGGGAAATTTGGGGATTTCAAAAAATTGAGGGACTTCCTTGTAATTTCTCAAAATTGAAGGTCAATTGGCAATGAGAAAGATGTTGGAGGACCAATTGATCAATTTTTGAAAGAATTGGTACTAATTGGTCATTTTTGGAACTTAGGGGTAAAACGGTAATTTTAGAAAAATTGGGGACTGAATTGAGAATTTGGAAAACTTGTGCCTCGTTTACAATTTTAAGTAAATTAAGGACCCAAGTAGGATATTGGAAGCCCTTGGGACTTGATTTGAAAAAAATTTTAACACTAGGTACCTAAAGTTAAGAATTATGAACATTAAAAATCTAAGTGCAATAAACCAAGATTTGGTCCTAATCGCCCATACGTGAGAAAAATAAGATTATTATGTCGAACCCTTCCTGATAATGATACCCAAATTTTGTAGTGTCACTTGGGACGAGAACACAAACATGAGAGCTAGTGTGGACTTGGAAAACTGACTAGGGACGAACACGTCACAATCATTGGGTTAGTGAAAATTTTACACATAATACTGGTTGGAATGATGAGTTCACCTATATGAAAAGAAAACCTACTTACCAGCTGTGAGTGAGAATTTTATACATCATACCGGTTGGGATGATGAGTTCACCTATATGAAAAGAAAACTTACTTACCAGTTGTGAGTGGGAATTTTATACATCATACTGATTGGGATGATGAACTCACTTTTATGAAACTGAAAACCTACTTACCAATTGTGAGTGGGCTTACTAACGTCATTCCCAATTGGGGTGGTGAGCATAACTTATTAAGTTAAAAACCTACTTACTTGTTATAAGTGAGATTATTCAAACATCATACCCGGTTGGTATGATAAGTTTATTTACTGAAAGGAAAAACCCGCATACCGGTTGTAAGCAGACCTATCATCACACCTGGTTGGTATGATGAGTTAAAAGAAGGTTTTGTTGGAAGTGTTCTCCCCTGACCGTGTTCCAATTCTTAAACTATTTAGGAGACCTTAATGACGAGAGCTAGAATAGCTCTAACAGGCCATGGGCCTTAGTTTTGAACTCATAGGGCTCAAGGCCCAGTTTTGAAAAAATACGTGCAGTGGGCCCAATGCTAGTGGGCACAGGCTAAAGCCCGTAAACAAACATGAATAGGAAGAGCCACAAAAAACTCTTATTTAAAATGGGAATTAATTGTATGATTCACCACGGTACCAAATCATGACCAACCATACTCGATAGGCTGGTGGCAGTGCGTCAGGGCTAGGTCGACGGACCAGCCAGATGAAAAGCTGCAGGCCGAGTTGAGTGTCGGGACCGTTGGACCATTGACACCAAAGAGAATGGCTAAATTATGAAAACTATTGTTTGTGCATGCACTTATGGATTTGAGACCATCAATATGCCCAAGGGGGTAGTGTTGGGTTCCAAGGGCTATTGGATGACATGGTGGAGATGAGGACAATTTGTCGTGCCAATTAGTCATGAAGCTTTGGGATCTTCTTGCGCACGAGACCGGGGTGGGGTTAGGATGAGGTCTCCGTACTCATATGAACACGAAGTGAATTTTGGGTCTGAGGGTCGGACGTCTAGGATGTCCAGTTAGACTCAGGGTAGAAGTCCGAGACTTCTATCAGGGTGGACGACAAAGTCGTGCTTATCCCCAAGTGGGTGCAGTCTAGGACTGCCCTGCGAATGTTTGTACCCTTTATGATAAAGAGCGTGTATTTTTTTTTTCTAAATGCCTCATGAGGCAAGGGGATGTGCTAAAAGTTTGCATGTCAATTTCTCGAGTCGGGGCGAGTTTTGGCAGACCTGCACCCGACCCGACCCATGTTTTGGGTCTACTGGACTCGAGCTTGAATGGACCCGAGGCTCGAGTCAAGGTTCCTAGACGCGAACCCACAGTCTCGGGTCCAAAAGGACTGGATTAAAAAAGGACCCCAATATTCATCTCTGTCACCCCTCTTTCTATCCAATGATTTTTCTAATTCGAGCTTGGAGGGCCACGTTGCCATGCCGTCGGCGGCTGTGGATAGTAAGGAGTCTGTATGTGTCAAGATGAAGACATCAGATGCTGTTCTTGAGCAGTGCGAGAGGGCGCTTGAATCGCTCAACAATAATTAGGACTTGAACAATTACAATGGTGATGATGGCATCAGCAGTAGCACGAGCCTCAGCCTCCAGAGATTGTTATCTCTCGGCAATGAAGGGGAAGCTAATTAGGTGCGCTTGCTTCAGCTCCCTATGGGTATTTTGTTCCTCTGGTGGGGGGGTTTTCCTTGGGAAATTGCTTGATGTTGGGAGAGTTATGTGCCTAAAAATAGCATTTGAAATGTAACTATTTGGGGATGATGGGATAGGCATATGGTTTCTTGAACCTAAGGCTGTCAGTAACTTCCATTGTCTTATCAGAATGAATCCTTCCACTATCTCGAGCTCGTGACTTATTTGATTATTGAAAGTTTAATGATGTAAATGTTGAGTTTGTAGTTTCTACTATTCCGTACAACTGATTTGAATGGTGATCTTGAGCTAATCTGAATATTTCACAGAGATGACTCGCCATCTGATAGGCTATACTGATAACTCCATAGAAGTTGTATACTTTGTTAAGAAGTGTTTAGATCTGACTGCTGTTGATCCAAATCTATCAAGACCATCCCCTTCAACTAAGGCATGTTCTCCAATAGAGGATTCTTCCTACAAAATTTACATCCTGTGTATTGTGGGGGCTTCCTATGGAACTTTCATTGGTTTAATTCCAACCCAGTTCGGAGTTGGGATCTTTATCTACAAAAGAAGGAAATCTATTTGGATGAAGGCCATATCAGCTCTCAAGAATAGTAACTCTAAAGGTTTGGCTGTGTTTATGCTTGCAGAGATTAATGAAATTACATAAGATTTTAAGTATCAAATTGGACCAAAGATGTATAAAGGATCACTCCCGAATAGGCAAGCAGTGGCAGTCAAAGATATTGGATCAGTTTTTGAGAATAGAAAATTTTGGGCTGTAATATTAAGAATAGCGAACATATCACATGAACCTTGTTAAGTTGGAAGGCTACTATTGTGAATCTTCTCATAGGTACTTAATTTATGAGTATGCCAAGAATGGCTCTCTAGCAACCTATATAGAAGATACTGAGCTGGCCAAGAAGTTGACTTGGAGGAAGAGAATGGATGTATGTGTAAGTGTGGCAAGAGTTGTGTGTTACTTGCATACATAGTGTAGGGAATTCATGGGCCATGGAAACTTGAAGTCTGCAAATGTTGTCCTTGATGAGTATTTTGAGGCCAAGGTCAGTGAATATAGACTGATAGGGATTTGTGTTGAATCAGCAAGCCGTGCACTATCAGAAGTAGAGAAAGATGTTGAGGATTTCGAGACGGGATGCTAGTGATAGAACTGGTGAGTGGATGCAGAAATGTGAGGATGCTACTGGAGACAGCCTATAAGCAGTGGAGAAAACAACTATTGAATGAAACAAAGTTTTCTCAAAGCAAAAATAATATGCTATTTGTGCAAAAAACTGCCTTTGGAAAGGAGAAATTATACAATTTTCACTTTCCCATCTCCACAGACATTGAAATAGGTTGAATTTCAAGTCACAACATATATATTAGCAATCAAATATGAGGTTGTCGAGTTCTCTTGAAATGGATCCATTAAAACCATTGAATGAAAGATCAAGATACTCAAGGAGGGACAAGCTACCATACTAGAGGACGCTGTTTGAATGTTTTTTTTGTAATTTTTAAATAAAAAATAAGAGCGGGTCCATTTGGACCCGAGACTTAGGTCTACCTTTCTAGACTCGAGCCTCGGGTCCAACCAGTGGGACCCGAGGCTCGGGTCTTGGGTCCATAGATTGGACCCAAACCCGTGTTTTCAGCAGGGCTCAGGTTCAATCTATGGACCCGAACCCGAGGTCAGACCCGAGCAGACCCGAAATATCTCGGGTCTGTTCGGGTCGGGTAGGGACCCGAGGCTCGAGTCTCGGGTCCCACTAACATGCCTAGCTAAAAGAGCTAAACATGCCAATGCTTAAAAATGATGAAATTTTTTAAAGAACAGTGTGCTAAAGATTTCGATAAACTAAGTATTTTTTTAAACTTATTTCCCCAACACTCGCTCATTGAGTTGTAGAAACTCACCCCCTCCCTTTAGCCCTTTTTTAGGAAGAAAGACGAACCCTTAAGGATTACCTCAAAGCCAAACCCTTAAGACAGGTATATAAAGTTGTTAATATATTAAGTTTTGTATAATTTTATTCCAGGAAAAGCAGATAAAAGGACGTCTGACTCCTTGCTGTTTAGAAGGAAGCAAAATCCTTCTTAGACCAAAGGGAGTGGCGGGTTGCTTATAGGAATTCAACCAAATCGGGTCGGGGCGTGACATTCCCAATGAGTGCAGTAGAAGAACCAGTGAGAATAATATCATCAATATAGATAGGTAGAAAAATGACAATCCTAGTCATGCGGTAGATAAATAGAGAGCTATAAGCAGTAGAGCTACACAAGCCAAGGTGATGAAGGTAGGAACTCAGTTAGAAGAACTAAGCACGAGAAGCTTGTTTGAGGCCATAGAGAGATTTGTGAAGGTGACAAACATAGCTAGGAAAGCAAGGATCAACAAATCCAAGGGGTTGATCCATATAGACTTCATCATTAAGATAACCATGATGAAAAGTATTATCCACATCAAGTTGGCGAATGGGCCAATTGAAAGATACACCAAGGGAAACAATTACCCAGATAGTGACAAGTTTAATAACAGGGCTGAAGATATCATCATAATCAAGACCAAGGCGTTGTTAGTAGCCCTTAGCAACAAGACAAGCCTTATATTGAGCCATTGAGCCATCAAAATGATGCTTGATTTTGTAAACCCATTTGCACCCCACAATAGGCTGACTAGGTGGAGAAGGCATGCGATCCCAAGTCTGGTTGTGAAGAAGAGTAACGAACTCAGTATGCATAGCCTTAACCCAAAAGGAGTGATGAGAAGTTTGGGAATAAGTACGGGGTTCCATAGAGGCAATGAAAATTGTAGGATCAATAGTGAAGTGTTGTGTGTGTAGACTGCCATCTTGAGAGCGAGTCACCACACGCGAAACTGGAGGTGGAGTAGGAGCATGATCCAATGTAGGAGAGGAAGATGGTGCAACATGATCATCCTCAACAGAAATAACATGTGAGTCAACTTGTGTTTGTACAGCAGATTGGTGCAGCATACCTGAGTCCAAAGGTGGAGACGGGATAGGTGTGGGGAGATGCATCACAGGAGGGTGCACTACAATAGGAGGGGAAGGCATACATGTGGAACTCGAGGAGGAAAATGGAAAAATAGAGTCATCAAAATGGACTGCGCGACAGAGAAATATGCGTCATGTGTGAGTATCAAGGCAACGATATCTGAGATAATTGGAGGGATATCCAAGAAACGCATAAGGAGTGGAATGAGGTTGAAGTTTGTGAGCAAGATAATGGTGAAGATGAGGAAAGCAATGATAATCAAAAACTCAAAGTAACTTATAATCAAGAGTAGAATGGTGAAGTACTTCATAGGGGGATCGGAAGTGAAGAGATCTTGTGGGAAGGCGATTGATAAGGAAAACAATGGTCTCAAAGGTGAACAACCAATATTTGGCTAGAACATGAGAGTGAATAATAAGAGTAAGACCCATATCAATAATTTGACGATGCTTACGTTCGGCAGTCCCATTTTGTTGAGGTGTGTGTGGACAAAAGATCCAGTGGAGAATTCATGCGAATTGTAGCTCAGATTGGAAAGCACTAGAAATAAAATTTTTAGCACGGTTAAATTAGAGAGATTTAATCCGTTGGCCAAGTAAATTTTTAACTTGTAAACGGAAGGCACGAAAAATAGAGAGATCATTAGATTGTTGTTTCATAACAAAATACCATAATAATTTGCTATAATTATAAAAAAAATGAACATAATAGCGATGACTTTTAGAGGAAATAATGGGGGATAGTCCCCAAATATCTATGTAAATTAATTCCAGAGGATGGGTACTCTTATGGTGAGTGACTAGAAATGGTTGTTGAGTAATTTTACCCCAAGAGCATGAGTCGCAAAATGGTAAGGGAGAAATAATACTCATTGATAAATGATGGGATGGCACATAACTCATAATTTGAGAAGAAGGGTGACCCAAACATTGATGCCACTGAGGAATAGTTTCTATGCGACTAATACAAGCAATAGAAGAAATATTACGACGAGTGCGCAAATAGTATAGACCATTCCTACGACTCCCCGGAGCAGCTCCTGATGAGAAAATAGATCTTTGATAAGAAAATGAGTGGAATAGAATTCAAAATAGCATGAATTGTCTTGAGTGAAACGAGATATGTATAATAAGTTGAGAGAAATTTTGGGAACATAATAAATATTAGTAAGTGAGAAACGTCAGGAATGTGAGATTAAATAGGCAGATCTAGAAGAGATAATAGGTAAACTTGTCCCATCTCTGATCGTGTGGTGCTCAGGTAGTGTCGAATCGTCCTAAATTGACAAGTGTGTCAGATCATTAGTAATATGAGTAGTAGCACTTGAATCGACATAACAATCCATATGATGTGGACTAGGTTTATGTCTATAAAAAGAGTGGGCCTGAGCAGTAGAGGATGTGGGCTTTAATTCAAATGATGGACACTGATGAGTCGAGTGGCTGGTGAACCCACATATCTGGCATATCACACTATAGGAAGAGGTGGGCTTAGGAGAAGTGGGTCGAATTGTAGAATGTATAAGAGGTTTGGCATCCATCTAACGTGAGATGAAACATGGTCCAGATCCACGCAGTTTAAATACCTACAGAGAAAAGTTCCCACAATTTTCAAGAGGCTTTCCCCAG
This sequence comes from Trapa bicornis, assembly GCA_030064425.1. Classification (NCBI taxonomy): domain Eukaryota; kingdom Viridiplantae; phylum Streptophyta; class Magnoliopsida; order Myrtales; family Lythraceae; genus Trapa; species Trapa bicornis. The sequence continues at coordinate 5,406,229 of CM057761.1, read as the reverse complement.
CCTCTACTAGTTCCTCCACTACGTCCTCCTTTATGATTAGGTTTTTTGAGATCATGTTGTCAAGATATTGGGCGATCACTAAAGTGAGGACGGGGCAGAGTTGGAAGTAGTCCCCGTGGTCAGTGACTGGAGAAGGCAGCAACAAGAGAAGTAGCCTGAGAAAAACCTCTAAGTAGGCTAGAGAGCGGTGCTCTGCTAGAGTTAGAGTCAGGACCATATTTTTGAACCCGTCAGACATCCTAGGAGAAGGGCCTTCAGCAAATCAAGAGTCATTGCTTTGAGAACAGGTGATATTGCAAGGGTAAGAGCTTCCCATTCCTTATCTAAACCATAAAATAATTTGTTGATGATTTCTTGATCTGGTTTCGAACGATCGATTTGAGCAAAAGATATAGCTAAGTTGGAAATGGTTTCCAAATAAGATGTCATAGGTTTTTCTCCCTTTTTTAGCTCCCTCCATTGTTGATCAAGGATACCCTTTTGAGCGCAAGTTTGGGAGCTGTATAAAATTTCAAGCTGGCTTCAGTCGTTTGTAGAGGTAACAACTCCGATTACTTGTAAATTCACCTTAGTAGATAAAGAGGCAATTATAGTTGTTAAAGTGAACTTATCCCGGATAGTCTATACTTAATATTCCAGGTTGATTATTTCAAGTTCAATAGCTCCTTCTTTCAGCATCACAGTGGGTTTGTGTTGAGGGATACTACCATGTGCATAGCCAAATAACTGATATACTTGCAGCAAATTTGTGATATTGCATAATTAAGGTTGTATAAGCATGTAAGGAAGATATAATATTCATTGGCACATACAACTTATCTAGAAGGAAGCCCTTACACTTGCAAATAGTGAATAACGATGGCAATGGCCTTAGTCCAAAAATAAATATTAAACCACAAGAGTGAGCATAATTTAAAAGGAAGAGGTCCACCTAAATGTTCAACTAGACTTTCGAATATCAACCATTGTTTGTTGCTGAAGATTTTTAAAGGGAAAAATATACTTAGTTGAACATTCCATCGATATGACAAAGTTTTACATAGACAAACAATGGGGAGGGCCCATACAATTTATGGACGACTAGATAGGGGCATGTGCTCAACTCAATGATGAGCAAGAGGCAGTACAACACTTTTAGATTTGAGGAGAAATGACTAGAATATCCAGAGTGTCGAGTGATAGTAGAAAAACACTTGTGAGAGTATAGAGGTGCAAACATAGAGGTAATTCAACAAAAACTCAAATCCACAGCAAAAGGTTCACAAAACTAGAATCGTAAAGAAGTTAGAAATGTGGGTAGGGAAATACAAGCCCTAAAAGAGTAGCTCCAACAGTTGAACAACAACACCGACCACCCATCTAGTGATACTTGAAACTAGATTCTGCAACAACTAAATAGAGCATGGAGAGAGGAAGAGGTATATTGAAAATAAAGAGCTCTAAATAGGTGGTTGAGAGAGGGGGATAAGAATATCACTTTCTCCCACCATAGTGCAACCTAACATCATGCAAGGAATATCAATACTAGAATTCGATCAGAATAAGAAGCTTGGATAGATCAAGAGGAGGAAATCATATCGACTTATAGAATTACATAGGCTCTCTTCCGAACAGACCAAAGCTTGCACACATAGACAACACTGAGATGGATCAGACATATGATCACAAAAGAAATGAATAAGGGTCTAAACAATAGTGTAACTCAATGGGAAATAGCCGCTGTAGTTTTCAAGTGGAGCAAAGAGAGGTGCAGGTCCCGAAGGATACAACAAAACCTTCTATCATGTACACTAGGATGTGGTCAATCAAAAAATTAAACTGAGCTAGAATGGAAGAGAGGGATTGATGGAGGAGCCAAGAGGGGTAAAGTGGAGCTTGGAAGACACTTGATGGTGCCCCAGAATACGAGGGTAAGGGTTAGAAAGAAACTAGAAGAAAATAGGTTCATACTAGATTCATGCTAGGAGGAGTCACAACCCTCTTCCCCTCCACCCAATTTTTAAGGGGTCAAAACAAATCCAAATAGAATGGTTCTTGAATCCAATCATTATAAAATTGAATGCACAATTTTTAGGTATTTTTATTTTCTCAATATCCTATCTCTAAAATGGTGAGCTGGGCAAAAAAGTGATTAACCAACCCAAAAATTTATCGGAAACCAATTTGCTACAGTGTTGAACCGATTAGCTAGGACGTTGGGTGCATGCACGCGTAGCCACGTGCATGTGTGTCATCTTCCTTGCCCGATAGTTTACCCAAATTTCCCTATTTTTACCCAATAGCTCACTCCGACAACCCGAATCCACCACTTGGGGAAATTAATCCATTCTTGAGAATCCATACTATGAAATAAAGAAAGAAGCCTATGGCTAGATTAACACAAAAATCTAGATCACCTCCATATATAATGGGGTCACTCCCTCACCGGAATGAGCTCAGAATTCTCTCCCAACCACTGAATGCTCCCTTTTCCAACGACCTGCATACCATCTACAGTCCGACCACCTCCGACAACATTCTTAGTATCCTTGAAAAGATTAGGACCTCAACTTTCCATCACCACCCATCTTGACTCTTGACTCTTCCTCTACCGTTACCGATGAGATCGCACAGTGCCCAATCTCCAGCGACTCAAAACACAACAATTATTTTGGGGGATAATTTCAACATCCACGGTGACCCTTGTGAGCAGAGAAAAAATAGGTGAGTCCCTTGATCCTAGAACTTTCCATAGCCTTCGATTTTGACCGATTTGATTCATATTTGAGGGTCAATTAAATCATCCAAGTTTCGAATCGTGGGTGTCACACCCCGACCTGGTTTAGTTAGAACCCTATGAACAACCCACCACTCTTTCTCAAATTTATAAAGATAACCACTACTGTGGTACCTGTAGTAGTCAAGCGTAACCTGAAATATTTTGAAATAATTTAAAAGAAAATATTTACATTAAACATACCAGAATATTATTAATGCATGAATGTACCGAGAATCTAAATCCTCACAAGCGTCCCTCTTTATGTTAAGCTCTCACCCTTCTTAGTGTAAAAGCTTCTTTGAAAGGGTTTAAGGGAGGGGGTGAGTTCTATAACTCATTGAGTAGGGTTTATAAGAAATCATGACATCTTGTCCATGATTTGGTGTGCACTTAAGTAAAACTTTCCTTTCTTGAAAATCATATGATAAACAAACCACTACTTGTATTATCTTTTATAAAAAGTATTTCTCATCAATTTCTTAGCTTATCTCATTAAGTTTAGGGTAGGAACCTTCCTAGTTGGAGTGATTTAATTTAATAGACCTACCAGGGTTTGTTTCACACAATCACACAAACACCCTTTATTCATAAAGGGATCAAACATTCATAGAATAAACTCTTAGAGGCTAAATCCCTGATCTGTTCCACTAGTGGCTCGGAGCGATCTACACTAGTGAGAGACCCCAACTATCATGCCTCGATCCGATTTGGTCGGATCCCCATGAGCAACCTGCCACTGTCCCAATTTATTTAGGGTTTTCCCCTTCTTTAAATCGCGAGGAGTAAGGCGTCCTTTTAACTTATACCTTTTCTAGAATAACATTAATCAAAACTGCATGAAATTTAAACTTTACATACCTGTCTTGTAGGTGTGACTAACTAGAGGTATTTGGGTAGGTTTTCCCTTAGTTACCAAAAAGGGGTATAAGGGAGGGGGTGAGTTCAACAACTCAGTGAATGGGTGTTTAAAACTTTATTTTCAGAAAATACTTTGAATAGGAGTATGCTAGAATCCTTAATTTCTTAAAACCATCTTTCACAATTTCTTGGTTTTCAAAACCATCAGTTCTTCATTAACCACAGTTGGTGTGTTTAACAATCAACACGTGCCCTTAATCATGAAGAGATCACACATTTGCAAGGCAACCCGTCCACTACACCAACTTGTGGTGTCGGAGCGACTGTATCGGCCACCTAAATAGAAGCCCGTCCACTTCTACCCTGAGAATGAGTGGATGTACGTGACATCCGACTCTCAATCATGAAAAGAAACTCCGTGTTCATATGAGGACAGAGACTTCATGCCGACCCCACCCCGGTCTCATGTGCATGAAGCTACGTCGAGCTTCCCTGACTACTGGCACGACAAACTACCCTTATCTCCACTATGTCATAGAGTAGCCCCTAAGATGCACCACTACCCCTCTTGGGTGTCTTGATTGTCACGCCCCGACCTAGTTTGGTCGGATCCCCGTGATCAACCCACCACTCTCTTGGTTTATTAAAGGGTTTCCCCTTATTATAAATCGTAAAGAGTAAGGAGTCATTTAACCTGCACCTTTCCCTGGAATAACATAAATCAAAACTACATAATAATTTAGATTTATCATACCTGTTGCACATGCGTCTTAGTTGATGGTCTTTAAGGGTAGACTTTCCGAAATCTTCTGAAAGGGGTATAAGGGAGGGGTGAGTATGACTACTCAGTGAATGGGTTTTTGAAAGTTTTTATCTTTAGGAAAAAGATAAATTTTGGAGTGTGCCATACTCCTTTCTTTCAAAACCATTTCATTTGAAATCTCGGGTTTTATCACCATTTCCTTATTTAATCACGGTGTGTCATCACCCAACACACATCCTTCATCACGAAGGTTAAACACACATACACAGGTTAGTACGTCCACTGAACCCACTTGTGGCTTCGGAGCGACTTTACCGGCCACCCAGATAGGAGTACGTTCACTTCTACCTTGAGAATGAGTGGATGTTTACGACATCCATCCCTCAATCACGAATTCAATTCTTCATGTCTGTATGAGGATAGAGACCTCATCCCGTCTCCACCTTGGTCTCATGCGCGTTGTACTACTCCAAATTTTGCACTGTCACCTGGTACAACGAACTGCCCTTATACTCACTAGGTCGTCCAGTGCCCTTAGGACGCATCACTACCTCTCTTGGGTGTCTTGATGGTCTCGTACTCATAGTGCATGCACAATCAATATTTTCTCATTATGCCATATAATCTGTGGTGCCACTGGTCCAATGGCCTTGACTCTCAACTCAACCAGCAATTGTTTGTCTTGACTGGTCCGTCGACCTATCTTGTCGCACTGCTGCTAGTTGATTGAGTATGTCGGTCCTATCTTGTTACCATAGCCAAACAGTTCCTTTATTTAAAGTTTTATAGCATATAATTCATGTTTATTTATGAGCTCCTGCTCATGCCAACTAGCCTTGGGTCCACTGTAGGAGATTTTCAAAATCGGGCATATTAGCCCCCAAGTGCCAAAACCGAGGCCCCCGACCTATAAGAGCTATTTGAGCTTCCGTCAAGAAGGTCTTCCAAATAGTTTAAGCATTAGCACACAGTTAGGGGAGAGCACTTCTCACAAAACACATTTTCAACTGTCAATTATATCGATCGGGTATAAGGATATCTCTGCTCATAACCGATGAACGGGTTTTCAACTTCCCGCGAGAAAGTTTCATCAAACCGACTAGGTATGATCTACTTACAACCGATAAGTAGTTTTTTCCGTATGGTTTTCAAATCACTCTTCTAAGTTGTGATGTTTAAAATACCACATAATAGTGGGTTTTCATTCTGATATGCTTATCATTCCCAACCGGGTATGATATAAAATCCCACTCCCAATCGGTAAGTGGTTTTTAACTTTAAGTTGTGCTCATCATCCCAACCGGGTATAATGTTAATAAACCCACTCACCCGTTAATGCCGTGAATTCCACTAGACCGGTTCTTTGTATTCACGCGAGCTTGTCCTTATTGGCATTCCTGTTACTTTGTGTTCCTACACGATATGAACATCTCAATTCATTATCCTTCGGCCTAATAGCCTTCACTCATTCCAAATGAATGAGAAAGTCAAACTTTTATTTATTTGCAATTAGGTCCCTAAAGTTATTTCTCTTAAACTTTAAGTCCCTGATGCTGATTTTTCCTCAAATTGAGTCCCGAAACTTTTAAAATTTATCAAAGCACCTCAATTTATTCCAATTCACTAAACGGGGTTTTAATTTTGAATTTTACAATTTGGTCCCCCAACTTTTCCAAAATTATAATTTTACCCTTCCTTTACAAAAATGGTAAATTTTACCCCCAAAATTCTAAAATTTCTCAATTGGCCCTCTAACATTTTTATCATGCCCATTGACCCTCAAATTTAGGAAATTCCATTTCGGTCCTTCGAATTTTCAAAAATCCCCAATTTCCCTCAATGTCCCCCAATTCCAACTCTTTAACACATCCAAATTTGATTTCATCAAATTGATCGATCAAACACCTCTAATTGTTGAAATTGAGTTTCTTCATGTTCATACGATTTCATAGAACTTTGAATCATGAGTTTTAATGCTAGAATGAGCTCAAACGGAGCTTCGTCGGAAAATAGACGGTAGAGAGAGAAAGCTTCGATTACTCACTGGTGAGGGCATCACGGTCTAAGCTTTCTATCTGGGCAGATAGCTCTCATCTTGAGGTTCATCCTAGAATCAAGAATCACATCAATTGATGCCGAATTGAGTTAGAATTTCATCATTGAAATTCTGTCAGTTCTCTCTCCATCACCGGCCGGAAATTGCAGAGGGGAGCCGAATTGACTTACCTTTCAGTCCTAATTCGGTCGTTGAAGGGCCGAGGAAGTGTTAGGAGGGCTTGGTTTAGCATGAGGAGGGCTCAAAATGGCCAATTTCAGCTCAGCCAAAATAGGGCAGGTTCGGTCCACCGGAGCTGCTTCACTATTCCATCACACCGGCGTTTCTCCGACGACCTCGGAGCAAACGAAGACTACAAGTATGTAGCTGACTTCTCCCTGGTTCTAAAGAACCAGACCTCGCTTTGTTTGGCTTAGAAAAGTGCCCATGTCAGAGCTATGGTTCGAGCTTCACAAGAAAATGGAGCCGTTGATAGAGAATGGAGTTTTCAGGTGTGGAGAGGATGAATGGGGAGGGGCTCTTTATATAGGGGGCTCGGAGACCCATTGGTCGTCCGTTAGGCACCTTTATGACAGCAATTGATGGCCTGAAATACCGAATGGAAACGTTTCTTCTTCGTCGATGCTGCTTCGATTTCCTAGCAGGTGAACAGTGCTGTCATCCTAAGGAAGAAGATGACACTTTTCCAAACCGGACTGGACCGATCCAAACTAGGTTCAAAGATTAAACCGGCTGGTTCACCCCCATTCAACTGAGTTTTTCAAATCTAAAAATTTCTAAATTCATCTAAATTCATTTTCTATCTAATGATGGTCTCAAATCTCAAATTTGAAATTTTTAAGCTACCTAGAAAAATAAATTTAGCATCCAGTTCAATAGTGATTTAAATTGGTACAAACTGGTTCGGATCCGGTTCACCTGAACCGGTTTGGTTTTCATCTCCAATTCCTTCACAAGGGTCCATAAAATTTCCAGTTTACCATCTTTTTATCGATTTCGGTTCATAAACCGGCTCGGTTCTTAAATCGATTTAATCCTGTTCGGGTCCGGTTCACCCGAACCAGTGTAGTTTTTCTCTCCCACTTTGTTTTAAGGTTCCTTCCCAAGGTTTATGAATTTCTTTGGAGCACAAGGGAGTTGAATTTCTCTAATTTGCCCAATCTCTATTAGTTCTAATTCATGAACCAATTCGGTTCATAAACCAATTCAATCCAGTTCATCCAAATCGGTTATTTTTCTCTTTCAATTCATCCTAAGGTTCTTTTCCATAGTATTATAAACCCTTTGGATCACCCGGGAGTTATAAATTCCCAAATTGCCCGTTCATAAATGATCAGGTTTGTGAACCAGTTCAGTTTTCTCATCAGTTTGACCGGTTCTTTTCCCTGTTTTTCCTTAGCTTAAAAGGGTGGGGTTTACATTGATGGTCCTAGACCTTAGTGCATGCACAAAATAATAGTTTTTCTCATAAGCCATTTAATTTATGGTGCCACTGGTCCAATGGCCCTAACCCTTAACTTGACCTGCAGCAGTTTGTCTCGACGGGTCCATCGACCTATCTTGTCGCACTGCTGCCAGTCCATCGAGTTTGTCAGTCATGTCTTGGTACCATGGCCAAAACATCATTCATTAAAGTTTTCATAGCTTAAACTCATGTTTGTTTACAAGATCTTACTTGTGCCAATTGGCTTGGGGCCCACTATACAAGATTTTCAAAAATTGGGCATTTTAGCCCCTAAGTTCCAAAACCGAGGCCTCCGACCTATCTGAGCTATTCAAGTTCCCATTAAGAAGGTCTCCCAAAAAGTTTAAGCAGTGGCACACAGTCAAGGGATAGCACTTTCGACAAAAATAATCTTTTTAGCTGTCCATCACACCAATCGGGTGTGAGGACATCTCCCGCTCATAACCGATGAATGGGATTTCTACTTCCTTCCAGGAAGTTCATCATACCAACCAGGTATGATCTACTTACAACCGGTAAGTAGTTTTTCCATGTGTTTTCTCATATCACCCCATTTAGGTGTGATGTTAAAATTCCACTTAGTGGTGGGTTTTCATAATCGAGGTGCTCATCATCCCAACTGAGTATGATGTGAAAATACTCACACTCGATAATGCGGTGAATTCTCTTAACAAGTTCTTTGCCTTTACACGAGCATGTCCTTGTTGGCATTCTCAGTACTTCATTGTTCCTACATGATATGAACATCATTGTTCATTATCCATTGGCTTAATAGTCTTCATTCATCCCGAATGATTAAAATATCCAAACTTTTTGATTATTTGCATTTAGGTCCCTAAAGTTATTTTTCTTTAACTTTTAGGTCCCTAATGCCCATTTCCCCCAAATTGAGTCTCGAAACTTCAAAATTTTACTTTGGTACCTAAATTTATTCTAAATTACAAAAGGGGTTCAAGTCTCCCAAATTCCCAATTTGGTAAAACTTTTCCAAAATTACCATTTTGCCCATACTTTACAAAAATGGAAAAATTGACCCCAATAATTCCAAAAATTGACCAATTGGTCCTCCAACATCTTTTTCCATGCACAATTGGCCGTCAATTTTAGGAAATTGCACTTTAGTCCCTCGAATATTTGATATTCCAAAAATTTCCCCCTAATTTCAACCTTCTAACCTGACTGAGTTTGATTTCATCAAATTAACTGATCGATCAAGGTTAATTATTAAAATTGAAGGTAGATTTGAGTTCCTACACATCCATACAATTTAATTGCACTATGAATTGATGCCGGAACGAGCTCAAACGGAGCTTCACCAGAAAATTGGTTGTAGAGAGAGAAAGCTTCGAAAGCTTACCATTGAGGGCATGGCGGTCTGAGCTTTCAATCTGGGCTGATAGCTCTTGTCCTGAGGTTCCTCCTAGGATCAAGAATCGTATCAGTTCATGTCGAATTGATGGAGAATTTGGTCAGTGAAATTTTGTCGGTTCTTTATCTAACACAGATCAGAATTTATAGAGTGGAGCTAAATTGGCTTACCTTTCCGCTCTAATTCAACTGTAAGAGGGTTGTAGAAGTATTGGGAGGGCTTGGTTTGGCCTAAGAATGGGTCGAATTGGCCATTTTTAGCTAGGCTAAAACATGGTAGTTTTGGTCCGCCGGAGCTGCCTCACTATTTTATCATACTGGCGTTTCTTCGATGATTCTTGGAGCAAATGGAGGCTACCGTTGTGTTGTTGACTTCTCTCAGAATCTAAAAAAACTCACCACACCTTCTTTGTCTTAGAAAATTTTCCAAGTCAGAGCTCTGGTTCGAGCTTCACTAGAAAATGGAGCTATAGGGAGAGAGTTGAGTTTTCAGGTGTGAGGAGGATGATTGAGGAGGGACTCTTTATATAGGAAGCTTGGGGACTTCTTGTCCGTCCTATAGGCACATTAATGGTGGCCATTCATTGCTTGAAACTCCCTGGCTGGAGACTTTTCATCTTATTCAGCCCTGCTCGATTTTCCAGCGAGTGAACAGTGTTGTCATTTGAAGGAAGAAGACGACACTGTTCCGAACCGGAACGAACCGGGTTCAATGCTTAAACTAACTGGTTCAGGCCTCAAACTAAATTCATCTAAATTTATTCATTATCAAATGGTGGCCTCAATTCTCCAATTTAAATTTTATAAGCCACTTAGAAAAATGAATTTAGGAATCAGTTCAATAGTGGTTCAAACCGGTTCACTTAAACCTGTTTGGTTTTCATCTCCAATTGTGACCTGACTTTGACATAGTAGCTTCAACAAGCATTATCTAATTGTGATAACTTTTGACAGACTCTTAAATCAAACTTATTTATATGACTTGACCATTTCCATTGGCCTTGGACCTATTTGTATGAGTTTTACAAACATGTTCTTGGGCCCACTTCACTTTAAAAAATCATGGCCTTGGGCCCACTTGCACACAACTAGATCTAGCCCACCATTGTCGACCATGGGCCTCACCCATATCCTAAATCGATGGTCGGACTAGACCACATCACTTGAAATGTATCCATACATTGTACAAGGTTTATCCTATTAAAATAATTCATATTTTCTTCAAAAATATAATCCTAAAATATTTAAGCAATTTCACACGGTCAAGGTAATATATTTCTTGGAAATCTATTTTCAGAGTAAAGCATGATCCTTCGTATATAAATAATCGATCCAATCGGTACCGATGTTAGAAATCCCACTCACCCGTATTCCAAGACATGATCGTCCTAGGGATTTCCAAGCTTGGGGTGATTTTCCTTTGCATGAACTTGTAGGTGATCCATTCCTATAATTGATATGGACAATTAGGTTCCAAGTAATAAGATAATTACACTTAAAACCCGTAATTTTCCAAAATTACGTTTGAGTCCTTAAGTTATACCTTATTTACAATTAGGTCCCTAAGATTGTCAAATCTTTCATTTGGGTCCCTAATTTTCTCAAATTTCCAATTGGGTACAACATTTATCGCTAACTACAGAAAATCCCCAAACTTTCAAAAATTACAATTAAGTCCCCAAACTTTCAAAAATTGCAATTTAGTCCTCAAACTTGAATTTCATCAATTCGACCTTAATTCCTCACAATTGAGTATAACATTATTCTAATCATCTTCCCTATTTCCCCTGGATCATTTTCAGCTTTAAAACAATGAATTTGGCTTAGAAATGAACTTAAATGGAGATTCGTCGAAAAATCGTCCTAGAGAGAAAACTTTAATTACACACCGGTGATGGTCTGGTGATCAGAGATTTTGCTTCCTTTGAGTTGACCTCTTTTTGGGGATCCTTCTTGGATCAAACCGCACCATAATTGGTGGCCTTAGCTGTGCAAATTGCTTAACTTAGTTTTCAGGTAAAACACACTATAAATAGTAAATTTCGGCAAAGGGCAGCGGAAAGGGACCTACCACAACAGTTTAGGGAAGGTCTAGACTACTCTAGAGAAGGTCTAGAGGGCTTGGTTTAGCCGTGGTTGGCCCGAGGGTGGCTCAAATTGAGCTCGGTCAACTCCGATCGTGGACTGCCGAGGGAGTGAAGGTATTGTGCGAGCTCATTGGTGTTTCTCCGATGACCTTCGAGTTGAATGCAGTATGTAGGAGGTAGAGGACTCTCTTATGATTCTAGGGAACTCAAATTGGACTTTAAAGGTGAAGAAAAGTGCCAAGTCAGAGCTCTTGTTGGCACTTGGTCAGAAAGAGGAGCTCTTCTTCTTATTTAGTTGTTTGAGGGATGAGGAGGATGAATGGAGAGGAGTTCTTTATATGGGGAACTCAGGGACTGAAAAGTCTATCCATTCTTCAATCACTCGGCCATAATCTCTCCCATTTAAGGCCATGTTGGGAGGATTTTTCAACCGTTGGAGTAATGGCAACAAGCCCGACGTCCTTATCTACCAGCTTTAGAGGTTGAATACGACACTGTGAGCGCGTGTGAGCTTTCACGTGGCATACTATGACTGGTTAGCTTCGCTGATGCGACTTTCTACTTAGTGTCTGAGTGATCCGTTGACTTGTTGATCGGCCATGTGACAAACTCCCATTGGTTGCTGGCCACTGACCATATTTGACCAACTGTTGATCGTGACATATGGCGTTCTCTGATTGGATGATTTAAATTTGACATTTTCACCTCCTGTGCCAATGCCACATGTCTGCCTTTGATTGGCTGGGGCCATCGTGGCTCTACCACGTGTCGACCTCTTATTGGTCGACCATTTCTCCAACATCCTAGTCGGTCACTAACGTGGCACCTTTTCCACGTGTTAGCTCCTCATTGGTCAGCTCTGTTGACATGGCTTCTCCTTAGTTGACCATTGAGTGAGGACACATGTCACTTTCCCATTGGTCGAACGTCAGTGACGTATATTTTCTTCATTTGATAGTTGACTAGGGATACATGTCACGCTCTAATTGGTCAGTGCTTCTTGGCACAGACCAAGCGACTGATTGGACGTGCTTTGCCACGTGTCACATGCTGATTGGTCACGTGCACTGATTGGGTGCTGCTTGCAATGTGGTCCGTTGATCGGCTGACCTTTGACCAGTTTGGTCAGATCAGGTTTAATGACCTAAAATCGAAAATCGATCGGTTAAGACCCGATTCGACTAGTTTTCTAAAGTTTTAAAATTTCTAAATTCATCTAAATTTATTTTATATACAATGGTGACTTCAATTCCCCAAATTGATGTTCTTAAATCACCTAAAAAAATGAATCTTTGAACCGGTTATTCGCGTTTCAATCCAGTTTAATCCAATTCAGGTTTGGTTTACCCTGAACCAGTCTGATTTTCACATCCAATTCACATCATGATTGTTTTCCATGGCTTTTGGATCATCGTTGACCATTTGAGATTTTCCAAATTCTCATTTTGATTCTTCTTTACTAAATTTTGGATCCCTTTGGTCGTCGGTTTTCTCTAAAAAAATTTACGGTTCTCATTTTCGGCTTCTTATTTTGAGATAATGAGGTTTACAACTACTCCCCACCTTTTAAGGAGTTTTGTCCCCAAAACTCATTATACATCACTTAATCTAGAATGATTTCCATATGGGTGTAATCCACATACTCAAATCCATTTGAGCCACATCTCATTATCATATGCCAACATCTTGATGACGTGATTTGTAAAATTCGTCCTCTAAGACCAAGGAGAACTGGAGAAAGAACCGGTAAATATTTCATGTGAAGAATCGAGCCAATTATTGAACGAAAAATGGTAAATAAGGGTTAATATGGGAAATTAGAAGATCTCAAGTGATAGAAAATTCACAAAAATTGTGAGGAAGAACCAGGAAGTGGATGGAATGAGAGAACTAGACTGGTTCGGAGTGAATCGAACCTGAACCGAATTGAACCATAGTGAACCAATTATATAATTCATTTTTTTAGGTGGCTTAAAAATATCAATTTGGGAAATTGAGACCACCGTTAGATAGAAAATGAATTTATAAAGATTTAAATTATAGAAAATCGATCGAATTGGGGTCATCGAACCCGATCGGACCAGACCAGTCAATGGGCAAATCTGTCAACGAACCTGACCAGTCAACGGTCTAACCGATCAATAGATTGGACCAATCAATGGTCAATGGCACCCCGTCAGCAGCCACATAGACACAAGCAGCCAATGGGAGGCTGCCACGTATTTGGTCAATGTTTAGCTGGCGACTAGTCAGCCTGCCACGTAGACACGAACAACCTAGGAGAGGTTGCCATGTGTCTAGTCAATAGGCCAATGGCTGACGCGACGGTTGAGTTTGATCTCCATGTCAGAAAATCGGCTAATCATAGCATGCCACGTGGTACGCTAGCCATGTCATCATCTTTAACCTCAGTCCTTTAACAGAGAAGAGAAAGTGGCTGGGAAAGAGGGAGTCTCCGAGGATTCGAAAATCCCTCTGGTCAGGTCACCGGTGAACAGAGCAGGGGACGAGTCTCACGCCGGCCAGTAGCCTAAACAATTATCTAGCTTTCTATATAAAGATCACCCCTCCATTCGTCATCAACATCCCACAATGGAGCGAAAAAGAAGTGTACCAGTTTTCGACGAGTAGCGAACAAGAGCTTCGATGACGAGACTTTTCTCAACCTCTGAAGACACATTCGATGTCTTTGGAACCATGAGGAAATCCTCTACATAGCCATACCCTCTTTTCAGCTTGAGAACTACCGAGGAGGAGTGAGGGAGCTCAAACAGTGCTGCCGCTCCTCGGCTAAAAAATAGCCCAACCTTCTGCAAGTCGGATTGAGCTTTCCCTCGGCCAATTCTAGCCAAGTTGGACCCCCCCACACTCCACCTAAAGGTGCCCCGACCTTCCCCCGATCTATGAAGGTAAGTCCCCTCTACCGCCCTTCGCCAAAAAACACCATTCACAGTCAAATTATGCAAAAACTTTAACTAAGAAATTCACATTGCTCAAGTTAACAATTGAGGCATGGTTTGATCCAGGGAGGATCCTCACGAGGAAAGCAACACAATGATAGCCAAAGCTCCAATCACTAGACCCCCACTAGTAAGATATCGAAGCTTTCTCTCTGTAGACTGTATTTTCCGGCGAAGCTCTATTTGAGCTCATTTCTAAGCCAAATGAAGCGATTCAAGGTTTAAAATGGTGAGGGAAACGTACAGAAGGTGGTACAAATCATAAATGTTGGCAATTAACAACATTTTGATGATCAATTTAGCGAATTGATGAAATTGAAGGCATTTTCATGAAATTCACCCCAATTGAGGGCTAATTGGGTAATTTGGGCAAAATGGAGGACCAATTAGCAATTTTGAGAAGTTTGGGGTCAAATTGCAATTTTGGGGAAATTAGGGGCTAAATGGAAATTTTGGAGAATTAAGGGCCAATGGGTGATTTTGATAAAACTAAGTACCCAAGAAGGATAATTGAAAATCCTAGGGGCTTAATTGAAACTAAGGGCCAAATAAGGACCTAAAGGTAAAAGTAGGCACCTTATCCTGTAAGTTATTGCCCTTATCGGCGTTACTTCCCTTTTCTTGGTCCTTTAGTCCCTCCTTTAATGCTTGAGTTCCCTCCTTGTTGGTGATTGTACTTAGTTGTCCCTAGCAGTACGACTCCTATGCCTTATGGTTCTACCCTATGCCTCAGGCCCAGCTTGTCTTACAGTTGGAATCGTGTCCTTTTGCTCATGTCCTTAGAGTGTACTCTCTCTTATTCTCGTCCCTTGCATTATCTAGGTCACTTTGTTGCTTGACACTTTTACTCCTTGGGTTTTGATTCCATATGCCTCGCCCATTCTCCGATGTCCCTGGGAATATAAATGTCCGACTCCTTATACGAGTTTTGGGTTTTCCTAGGTTTATTCATTCTATAACATTCCCCTTATTGTGTCTGTCCGTCTCCAACTGTTGGTTTCCAGGCCCAGAAGGATCCCATCAACCCACTAGTCCTCCTGTTTCCGTCCGTTCATGCATTTGCTAGCGTCCTCCCGGTAGCAATGGATCCTTCTTTTTTCTTGTCCCTCTCTTCTCTCTTGACCTAGGGGTCATTATGCTTTCCAATTTGTAATGACCGGACTCCCTCATATTTATACCTTTCTTATTGAAGTCATCCTGGTGGGACTTTTCCCTCTTGCAAAGTGCTCTTTTCAAGTGGGACTGGTGAGGGATTTCGGAGGTTTCCCCCACTTGTTTTAAGGTGTGGTTCTAGGTTTCACCCTTGAGAACTTGAGGGTCCATCCCTTGTTGTTCTTTGGTTGCTCTGTTTGGATCATCATCCCATTTCAACTCGTCAGACTATCCACTCCTCACTTGAGGTTGTCGGGCCTATGTGTCAATCTTTCCTTCTTGGGTTGGTGTCCCTCTTTGCGCTTTGGGGTTCGTGCCTTTCCCGTACTTTTTGTCCTACAGGTTGATTTGTCCTTCCGATTCGGTGTTCTTCTTGAGTTCTGAGTCTTTCATTATAACTCCCTTATGTAACTGCCTAATCTGACTTTAGAGCCTCCATGCTTGCCTGCTCTTTCCTTTTTTTTTTTTTGCCTTCCATTGGTCTCTGGTGTCTGGATGTCCCATACCTTTGTCACGGCTTGCTTCTTAGTCCCTCATGATTTGGGGTATTGTGTTGTCATCCCTTTGTTATCTTGGCTTATTCCTTATTAGGGTCCTATGGAGTAGTTAGGTATGTTCTTGGTTGGTCCTTGACTTGTCTTCCATTTTTCTCGGGTCCCTGTGACTGGGCATTTCGAGTTGAGCCTTTGCCCTGTTGCCATTTATGGTTCGTGTCGTTACTTTCTATCTTGATACCCCTTTGGGGTCTTCTTCCTCTCTCTTGATATGGCTCCTCTCTGGGTCATTGGTCTTATCTTGCTGGCTTGCTCATGGTGTCTTATCCTAACCCATTTCGTATGGTTCCTTACTTTGCCCTTTGGATTGGCCATGGTTTACCCCATTAGGTCCAGCTCTCCTTTGTCCTTTAAGGTACTCCTCGGGTTTCTTGTTATCCTAGCCTTGTTATGTGGGTTATAGATGTCGGAAGGGGACGGCTAGCCTATCCAAAGTGGGCTTCGGGTCTTGGTTACTTCCTTAGGGATCCTTGGTACTCCGGATGCTTCTATTATTTCGAGGGTTACTTAAAAAATTTAGGTTCTTACATTGAGAATACCTGAAATTCTTTATTCATTGGACCGGAAAACCTCAGTCAAGGTTTATTACAATCAACATTTCTAGAATTTACTGCCCCCTTTTCTACCCCCTCCAATTAATTGACCTTGAGTTATATCAAGGCGAGTTGAGAGACCCCGCATCTGGTGTCTGGATGCGCCTCCTCCTAGGTGGGCACTCGCCCCCATGGTACCTTACACAATGAGGGCACAGGTTCATGCTAGATTCTTCAAACTCCACGGATGCTGATAGGCTAGGGGCTCTCCTGGCCTGCACGGGTGGTGCTATGTCTATCTTGTATCGGTGTAAGACAGCAGCATTGTGGGCATGTTGTGTGGGGCCTGTGATACATACACTGTTGTGGATCGGTGGGAGTCGGAGAAAAACCCTCACGTAATTAGTGTATGCTTCCCAGAAATTTCTTTCAACTTCCGCTTGAATCTAGGCCAAGTCTAGCTCCCTAGGTGGTGACACTTCGTCTTCCATAGAGTAGGGTGAGGTCCTATCTCGGGATGCATCCTAGGGGAAGGGCTCTTCAAGTGCTTCTACCTGTTGTTCCATGGCGTGTTTCCATGGAATATACTCTTTTAGGGGTGTTTCCATTCATGTTTTCTACAAGGTTATCGGGAATCAAGGATTAGGATGGGTTTTAAGAAAAAATAATTAGGAAAGTTTTGCTCTGATACCACTCAAGTTGTCACGCCCCGACCCGATTTGATCTAGGTACGTGATCAATTCGCCACCCTTTCTTGTATCATCCGGGTATTCCTACCCTAGTGATGCAAGGAAGGTAAAGGCGTGTCTACATTCAAACCCTTACTATAAGTAGGGGTAGGAAGCATACCTTGAGGGTCTGAACTGGTCCAAGAACTTTTTGTCTTGGTGTTATACCTGAAAGTGTGAGAGGAGGGGAATGAGTACATAATACTTAGTGAGGAAAACTACTATAACATTTGCTTTAATTCATTTATTTATCTAATAAAGTTTTCCATTTGTCATTATTCACACACTTCACAAGATCAACAACTGCCCTCTAACATAGGAGGGGATACACGTTCACAGAACGGTTTTCGACCGTGCCACTTGTAGATCGGAGTGCCTTTACCGTCCACCTTGATAGAGGTGCCTTTACTCGGAGTTTGAGTGGACATCAATAGTCCGACACCCAAACCATGATTACTTCACCATGTCTACTTAGTAGGATGAGACCTCATTTCCCCAACTGCCTCGGTCTCCATGCGTAGGAAGCTACTCAGCTTCACGACATACTGACCGACAGAACCACCCTTATGCACCTTGGGTCGTCCAGCAGTCCTTGGGCTCCATCACTACCTCATGTCGGGTGTCATGATGGCTCGAACATCACAGTGCATGCACAATCAACAATCTTTTTTAAATTATAACATTTATCTTTAGACCTTCGACACAACGGTCTGTCAGCTTGACTTCGGCCCACGCGTACTGGCCCAATAGGTTCGACGACCTCGCTTCGGTAGAGTAGTGGTTTAGCCCAACAATTTCAACAACTCATACTTGGCTCGATGGATATCACACAAAATTCCCATTATTTATATCTTTTCAATCATCATTCATCACATGTTCGTTCTGGACATGTCCATACCCGTATCCATTGGTCTTGGGCCCACTGTCATCTCAAGCCTAAGCTCATAATTAGCTCCCAAATATTTTAAGTAGAGTCATCAGTCAGGGGAGGCTAATTATGAGAAAATAGTTTCAAAAACTGAATCGTCATTCCAACCGGAATTGATGTCACAGTGGTTCCCAATCACCCGATGATTTCGTCGGGGTTGCACTAGCGGATCTCCCTCCTTGGTGCACTTCTAGGGGCTGATGCTTGAGAAATCTATTCCTGCAGGGTATGAGGGTTTGTATCAGGACGTGGTAGTGAAGAGGTCACACACCCTCTTATATTTGCGCCTAGGGCCCCGTATTTTGCTTAAATTGCACCTGGGTCCCTAGTTTCTCTTTAATCTCTATTAAGCCCCTTGGTTTTTCAAATTATTCTTTTTGGGTCCTTAACCTTTTCGATTTCACCAATTGACCCTTAATTTATCAAAATTGCCCTTTAGTCCTTAATTTTCCAAAAATTGCAATTTGGTCCCCAACTTTTCAAAATTTTCAATCTTCCCCCAAATTTGCCCAATTGATCCTCAATTGGGGTAAATTTCATGAAAACACCCTCAATTTTGTGAAATTGTCATCCAGTCCTCCAATTTTTTGAAAATTGCATAAAAGTCCCCAAAATTCCCAAATTGAACTTCATCTTCTTCCCCAATTAAAGCATATAAAGCTTCAGATATTACCTCATCCAATTAGTGGCCTATAAGTCCTTAATTTCTTTGATTCTTGCTTTTATTCGCCTCCTCCAGCTCCCATCAGTCGTCCTACACTTTGAATTTCTAAATTTGGTTGAATTTTAAGCTCGTCAGAGCTTCGCCAAAAAATTTACAATAGAGAGAGAATGCTTAAGTATATTATTGACAGAGGGGCGGTGGCTGAAGCTTGAGGTGGGGGCAACTAGAGCTAGTCGATGATGTGGCGATCATGCCACATGGCGCACTATGATTGGTCAATTTTCTAATGTGGAGTGCTAGATCGGCTGCCACGTCAGCCATGACCTGTTGACTTGACACATGGCAGCCTCTCATTGGTTGCTCGTGTCTGTGTGGTGTGCTAATGGTGCCAGCTATCCGTTGACCAGACATGTGGCAGCCTCCCATTGGTTGCCCGTGTCTGCATGGTAGCTGACAAGGTGCCAACTGTCTGTTGATTGTTGACCAGTCCGTTGAATGGTCGGACCATTGACTAGTTTGGTCCGACCGGGTTCGTTGTCCAAAATTCAAAAATTAGCCAGTTCGGACTTGGTTCAACCGTTTTTCTAAAAATTAAAAATTTCTAAATTTATCTAAATTTATTTTCTATCTAATTGTGGTTTCAATTTCCCAAATTGACATTTTTAAACCACCTAGAAAAATGAATTTTTGAACTAGTTCACTATGGCTTATGCCAGTTCGGTCTAGTTCAGGTCTAATTCACCCCGAATTGATCTGGTTCTATCCTTAATTCTACTTCCCGGTTCTTCTTCATAAATTTTGTGAATTTTTTGTCACTTAGAATTTTTCAATTTCTCATGTTAACCCTTCTTTACTATTTTCTATTTATTAAATTGGCTCAATTTTTTGGTAATGGTGTTGGTTCTCCTTTTAGTTTCTTTAGTCCGAGAGAACGGGTTCCACAGTCGTTCCCTCGGTTCAAGAAGGGTTCCCCATTTCTTGAAAGTGAGAGGAGCCAGGCAAAATTTTTGGACTTGTTATGTCACGCCCCGACCTGGTTTGGTCGGATCCCGTGACTAACCCACCACTCCCTTTGGTCTATGAAGGAATTCACCTCCTTCTAACCGCGAGGAGCTAGGCGTCCTTTTTCCCTTATTTTTCTGAAATAACATTATATAAAACTTAATATATCAAAAACTTACATACTTGAATTAGGGTTTAGCTGTGAGAGGTCTTTTAAGGTTGGTCTCCTTTTTCCTCAAAATGGTTAAAGGGTGAGGGTGAGTTTATACAACTTAGTGAGCAAGTGTTGAGAGTGAGTTTTCAGAAATGTTTAGTTTGTCAAAATCATGCCTGAGTTTAACATCATTTTCAAAAGTTTTTCTTGAATCTCAAGACCTTTTACGAATTTCATATTAGGTGTGTTTAGCTCTCTTAGCATATCCCCTTGCCTCGGGAGGCGTTTAGCAAACAAACATATGCCCTTTATCATAAAGGGTACAAATGTTCGCAGGGCAATCCTAGATTGAACCCACTTGGGGATTAGTGCGCATTTGTTGTCCACCTTGATAGAAGTCTCTAACTTCTACCCTAAGTCTGAGTGGTTGTCCTAGATATCCGATCCTTAGACCTGAAATTTCACTTCGTGTCCATATGATGACAGGAGACCTCATCCTGACCCCACCCCGGTCTCGTGCGCAAGAAGTTCCTAGAGCCCCATTACTAACTGGCATGACGAACTGCCCTTATCTCTACCATGTCGTCCAGTAGCCCTTGGAACCCATCACTACCCCCTTGGGCATCTTGATGGTTCCGAATCTATAAGTGCATGCACAAACAATAATTTTCATAATTTAGTCATTCTCCTTGGTGCTGACGGTCCAACGGACCCGACACTCAACCTGGCCTATAGTTGTTTGTCTTGGCCGGTCCATCGACCTGGCCTTGACGCACTGCCACTAGTCCATCGAGCACTGTCGGTCCTGACTTGGTACCATGGTGAATCATACAATTAATTTCCTATTTAAATAAGAGTTTTCATGGCTCTTCCTATTCATGTTTGCTTACGAGCTGCGGCCCATGCCCACTAGCCCTAGGCCCCACCACACATGTTTTTCAAAACTAGGCCTTAAGCTTTATGAGTTCAAAACTGAGGCCCCTGGCCTATTAAAGCTGTTCCAGCCATCGTCAAGAAGGTCTCTCAAATGGTTTAAGCAATGACACACAGTTAGGGGAGAACACTTTCAAAAAAATCTTCTTTTAACCTATCACACCAATCGGGTGTGATGAAAGGTCTGCATACAACCAGTATGTGGGCTTTTCCTTTCAGTAAAGAAGCTCATCATACCAACCGGTATGATATTTAAATAATCCTACTTACAGCTGGTAAGTAGCTTTTCCTTTAATAAAAGTGCTCATGACCTCAACTGGGTATGACGTTAGAAAATTCCCACTCACCCGATGACTGTGACGTGTTCGTCCCCAATGGATTTTCCAAGTCCACGCTAGCTCTCTTGTTTGCATTTCGGTCCCAAGTGTCCTTACACAAATTGGTATCATTATCAGGAATGGTTCGGCAGGACAACCTTCTTTTCTCACGTATGGGCGACTAGACCCAAAATCTTGGTTTATTGCACTTATGTCCCTAAAGTTCATACTTCTTCACTTTAGGTTCCCAAATGTTAAATTTTTCCCAAATCAAGTCCCAAACTGATCTACAACGATGGAGGAGGGCCGAATTGGCTTACCTTTCGACTCTGTGGAGGTTGTGTGATGGCCGTTGGAACTATGGGGAGGCTAGGTTTGGCCACAAGAGGTCTGAATTGGTCAAATTCAGATCGCCCAAAATAGGGCAGCTTCGAACTGACGAAGCTGCTTCACTCTTCGATCTTGCTGGCGCTTCTCCGACGATCCTTTAGTTAAAGGAAGTTTGTTGTCAGGTAGTTGACTTCCCCCAGAGTCTGTAGGACCCAACTTTGCCTTCTGTGGCTAAGAAAAGTGCCCAAGTCGGAGCTCTGATTTGAGCTTCGCTGGAAAATGGAGCACTTAGGAGAGGGGGACGATTTGAGGTATGTGGAGGATGAATGGAGGGGAGCTCTTTATATAGGGAGCTCGGGGACCCTCTGCTCGACCAGTTTCCATACTAGTCGAGCTTATCCTTGCCGAAAATGCCCAAATCAGAGGGAATATTCCTTCAATAGGAAAGGAAATTTTTTGAATCGCTGAACACTACTGTCATCCCAAGGAAGAAGATGAAACTGTTCTAGAATGGACCAATTCGGTCCGACCAGGTTCAATAGCGAAAATCGGCCGGTTTAGGCCCAATTCGACCAATTTTCTCAAAAAGTAAAAATTTCTAAATTCGTCTAAATTCATTTTCTATTCAATGATGGCTTCACTTTCTCCATTTGAGATCTCTAAGCTACCTAGAAAAATGAATTATCAAATTCGGTTCATTATGGTTCAAATCGATTTAATCCAGTTTAATCTGGTTTAGATTTGGTTCACCCTGAACCGGTCCGGATTTCCCCTTCAATTGACTTCATAGTTCTTTCCCATGATTTTTATGACTCTTTTGGGCACATGGGATTTTCCAATTTCCCATTTTACCCTTCTTTACCATTTTCAGTTAGTTGAATGGTTCAATTTTCTCTTTGGAATCAACCGGTTCTTCCTAGTTTTTCTCATTCTTGAAAGAATGGGGTTTACAACTCTCCCCTCCTATTAGGGGTTTTGTCCCTAAAACATTTTCATTTCAAACCGTTGGGGGTACCCATCCCTCATGACACTTTCGGTTTCCCAGGTCTCCTTTTGTGCTAGTACGTTCTACCAAAGTACCTTGACCATGGGAATCATCTTGTTCCTCAAGTTCTTGCCTTTTCGATTGATGATTTGCACTAGTTCTTCTCAATAGGTCAGATTCTCTTTTAACTCAGGTGGGCATTGATCCAACACATGAATGGGTCTAGTTGGTACTTTCAGAGTACTAAGATGTGGAATACATCATGCATGCTTTATAAGTTTGGAGGTAGTTCCAGTTTATATGCTACTGGTCCTACCCTTTGGGTTATGGTGTAGGGACCGATATACCTAGGTTTCAACTATCCCCATTGTTGGAACCTAAGTATTCCCCTCCATGGGGATACCTTGAGAAATACTTGGTCTCCCACTTCAAATTCCAAGTCTCATCTCTGATGGTCTGCATAACTCTTCTGCCTGTCCTAGGCTACCTTAAGTCGACTCTTTATAATTTTGATTTTCTTAGTTGCATCTTCTATTAACTCGACCCCTTTGAGCTTCTTTTCTCCCACCTCATCCCAAAACAAGAGGGTACAACATGGTCGTCCATAAATAGCCTCATAAGGAGCCATTTGAATATTGGCCTGGTAACTGTTATTGTAGGTAAACTCCATGAGGCACAAGTATTCCTCCCAACCCTTGTTCATGGTGAGTATGCATGCTTAGAGTATATCCTCCAAGGTTTAGATTGTCCGCTCAAATTGTCCATTGGTCTGAGGATGGAATGTCGTACTCATATGGAGTTTGGTTCCCAAGGTGTTTTGTAGGCTAGGCAAAAACCTTGAGGTAAATCTCGGGTCCCTATCCAACACTATTTTTACTGATACACCATGGAGTTTCACAATTTCTCTCATGTATAGGTTGACTAGTTGTTCCACGAAATCGATCACTTTTATTGGTAAGAAGTGGGCGGATTTGGTCAACCTATCCACAATGACCCAAATCGCGTCTCGCCCTTTCTTAGTCACTAGTAGTCCCATGACGAAGTCCATAGTAATGTGTTCTAATTTCCATTCAGAAATTAATAGGGGTTGTAGTAGTCTTGAGGGTTTCTTGTGTTCCGCTTTGATTAGTTGACAGGACATGCATCATGCTACATACTTTGTAATGTCTCGCTTCATCCCTTTACACCAATAACCCTGCTTGAGGGTGTAGTACATCTTGGTACTGTCCAGATTCATCGCATATACAGAGTTGTGTGCCACCTCCAATACTAGCCTCTTCAATTCCTTGTCTAGATGCACACACACCCTACCTTTATAGGTAAACAATCCATCGCCTCGAAAATTGTAATCCGAGGTTGTTCCCTCATTGGTCGGGTCCAAGTAGGGCTGAAATTCATTGTCCCCTTTTGGTGAACCTTGATTAGCTCCAATAGGTTGGGTCTTACAGCTATGTCAGCCACCAGACATCTCTTTTCTTTATCTACGTTAAGGTCCACTTTCATTCTTCCCAACTGTTGTAGCAAGGGCGGTGTCACGCCCTAACCCGGTTTGGTCAGATCCCCGTGAGCAACCCGCCACTCTTCTAGTTTATTAAATATTTTCCCCTTCTTTTAAACCGTGAGGAGTAAGGCTGTAAACCCCGCTCTTTTTTGAATTAAGAAAAAACCGGGAAAAGAACCGGTCAAACCGAGTGAGAAAATCAAACCGGTTCACAAACTCGATTATTAGGAAACTGGCAATTTGGGAAATTTACAACTCCCGAGTGACCCAAAGGGTTCATAAAACCTTGGAAATGAACCTTAGAACAAATTGGAAGAGAAAAACCAGACCAGTTCAGATGAATCGGATCCAACTAGATTGAACCGTTTATGAACCGAGTTGGTTCATGAACCAGAACCGATAGAGAAAGGGCAAACCGGGAAAATTATATATCCCGAGTGACCCAAAAGTCATGAAAAAGGACTTAAGGATGATTTGGAGATGAAAACCAAACCGGTTCAGGTGAATTGGATCCAAACCAAATTAAGTTGGTTTGGACCGGTTTGAACCACTATTGAACCAGATGCTAAATTCATTTTTCTAGGTGGCTTAAAAAATTCAAATTTGAGATTTGAGGCCACCATTGGATAGAAAATGAATTAAGCTTAATTTAGAAATTTTTAATTTTGAAAAATTCGGTCGAATCGGGGGTGAACCAACCGGTTTAAGCTTTGAACCCAGTTCGAACTGATCCAATCCGGTTCGGACCAGTGTTGTCTTCTTCCTTTAGATGGTAGCATTGTTCACTTGCTGAAAAATCGCGTAACACCAGCAAAGCTGAAAAGTCTCTGGCCAGGGAGTTTTAGGTAATGAATGACCGCCATTAAGGTGCCAATCGGATGACCAAGAAGTCTCTGAGCTTCCT
Organism: Trapa bicornis; assembly: GCA_030064425.1. Classification (NCBI taxonomy): domain Eukaryota; kingdom Viridiplantae; phylum Streptophyta; class Magnoliopsida; order Myrtales; family Lythraceae; genus Trapa; species Trapa bicornis. Next base: position 5,381,229 of record CM057761.1, on the reverse strand, counting down.
ATATAAATAGCCATGCCTCATTCATCCTCTCCACACCTAAAAACTCCATTCTCTCTCAGTTGCTCTAATTTCTGACCAAGCTCGAATGATAGCTCTGATATAGGGTCTTTTTTGAGCCAAAGAAGGTGTGGTCGGGTTCTTTAGAACTGGGGAGAAGTCAGCTACATGCATGTATTCTCCATTTGCTCTAAGGGTCGCCACAGAAGCACCAGCGTGATCAAATAATAAAGCAGCTCTAACGGACTAAAGCTGGCTTGTTATGTCCAAGCTAAAACCGGCCAATTCGAGCCCTTCTCAGGCCAAACTAAGCCTTCCCAACACCTCCACTGTCCTCCTTTAGCTAATTAGAGCTGAAAGGTAAGCCAATTCGGCTCCCCTCTATAATTTCCGACCGGTGCTAGAGAGAGAACTTGTAAAACTTCGATGATTAAATTCTCACTTAATTCGGCATCAACTGAAGCAATTCTTTATCCGAGAAGAAACCTCAGGACAAGAGCTATCTACCTAGATCAAAAGCTCGGACCGCCACACTCCCAATGGTAAGCTTTTGAAGTTTTCTCCCTCTAAGTCTAGTTTTTCGGCGAAGCTCCGTTTGAGCTCATTCTGGCACCAAATCGTGTGATTCCAAGTGCAATTGAATCGTATGAAGGTGTAGGAACTCCAATCTAACTTCAATTTCAATAATTAAACTCATTTGATTGGTCAATTTGATAAAATCAAATTCAGCTGAGTTAGAAGGTAGAAATTGGGGGAAATTTTGGGAATTTCGAAAATTCAAGGGACTAAAGTGCAATTTCATAAAATTGAGAAACAATTGGGTTGATAAAGATGTTGGACCAATTGGGTAATTTTGGAATTTTTGGGGCATAACTTACCATTTATGTTAAGTATGTTGGACGATGTTGGACGACCAATTGGGTAATTTTGGAATTTTTGGGGCATAACTTACCATTTATGTTAAGTATGGGTAAAATAGTAATTTTGAAAATTTTAGAAATTGAACCCCTTTTTGTGAAATTGAATAAATCCCAAGGTGAATTTTAAAAGTTTCGGGACTCAATTTGAGGAAAAACCGACATTAGGGACTTAAAGTTAAAGATAAACAACTTTAGGGACCTAATTGCAAATAAATGAAAAGTTTGGTTTTCTTATTAATTTGGAATGAATGAAGGCTATTAGGTCGGGGATGATGAACAAGGATGTTCATATCATGTAGGAACACAAAGTACCGGGAACGCCAGCTAGGTCAAGCTCGCGTGAATATAAAGAACCGGTCGAGAGGAATTCACAACATTAACGGGTGAGTGTTATTTTTATATCATACCCTGTTGTGATGATAAGCACCTCAGAAATGAAAACTCACTCCTAAGTGGTATTTTAAACATTGCACCTAAGAGGAGTGATGTGAAAATCACGCGAAAATACTAATTACCAGTTGTAAGAAGATCATACCTGGTTGGTATGATGAGACTTCTTGAAAGGAAGTGGAAAACCCGCTTATTGGTTATAAGCGGAGATTTCCTCACACCCAATTGGTATGATGAACAGATGAAAAGAATATTTTGTTGGAAGTGCTCTTACTTGACTATGTGTCACTGCTTAAAATTTTTGGGAGACCTTCTTGAAGGGAGCTCGATTAGCTCATATAGGCCGGAGGCCTCAATTTTGAAACTTGGGGGCTAATATGCCCGATTATGAAAATCTCGAACAGTGGGCCCTAAGCCATTTGGCATGAGCAGGAACTCGTAAACAAATATGATTATTAAGACATGAAAACTTAAGTAAATGAATTGTTTAGCCATGGTACCAAGACAGGACCGATATACTTGATGGACTAGCGGTAGTGAGACATGACAGGTCTTCGGACTAGTTAAGACAAACAGCTGCAAGTCGAGTTGAGGGTCGGGGCCATCGGACCAGTGGTACCATAGATTATATGCCTCATGTGAAAACTGTTGATTTGTGCATGCACTATGTTACATGACCTTCAAGACGTCCAAGAGGGGTAGTGATTCGTCCCCGAGGGCTCTAGACGACCTTGTGGATATAAAGGCAGTTAGTCATACTAGAAGTCTTGCGAAGCTTGATGTAGCTTCAAGCACATGAGACTAGGGTGGGGATAGGATGAGGTCTCTATCCTCATACGGACACGAAGTTTTGTTACGGGATTGAGGGTCGGATGTCGCGAACATCCACTCATTCTCAAGGTAGAAGTGGATGTACTTCTATCGAGGTGGTCGGTAAAGTCGCTCCGATGCCACAAGTGGGTTCAGTGAACAGGCTGACCTGTGATTGTGTGTTTTACCTTCATGATAAAGGATGTGTGTTGGGTGATAACACACCGTGGTAATAAGAAATGGTTATAAAAACCGAAATTGAGAATGAAATATTTTTAAAAGAAAATAAGGAGTCTTGCACACTCCAATTCAAACATTTTTCCTAAAAGTTAAATTATGAAAACCCATTCACTAAGTCATTGTACTCACTCCCTTCCTTATATCCCTTTCAGGTAACCCCAGAAAGTTAACCCAAAGACCAATAGCTAACACACCTATAAGGCAGGTATGAAAAGTTTAAAATTTTATGTAGTTTTTATTTATGTTATTCTAGGAAAGGTGCATGTTTAAAGGATGCTTTACTTCTCAGGGTTTAAAAAGAAGGGACAACCCTTAGTAAGCCGGGAGAGTGGTAGGTTGATCATGGGGATCTGACCAAACCGAGTTGGGGTGCAACAAAGGCATTTTTTATACATGTACCTTTCTGGGAATGACATTAATCAAAATTGAATAAATTAAACTTACATACCTATCTTGTAGGTTTAGCTAGTAGAAGTTCTATAGGTAGGTTTTTTCCTCATTTACCTGAAAAGGGGTAGAAGGAGGGGGTGAGTTCAATAAATTAGTAAATGGGTGTTTGAAACAAGAGTTTCAATAAACTAGTTTGATTTGGAGTGTGCGAGAGTCTTTATTTTCTTTAAAACCACTCATTCCATGAATTCTTGATTATTCAGAACCAATTTCCTTACAATCGGTGTGTTTAACAATCAACACACGCCCTTCATCATGAAGGGATCACACATTTGCAAGGCAGCCCATCCACAGCACCCACTAGTGGCGACAGAGCGATTTTACCGACCACCTAGATAGAAGCTCGTCCACTTCTACCCTGTGAATGAGTGGATGTTTGTGACATCTGACCCTCAATACCGAAAAGAAACTCTGTGTTCATATGAGGATAGAGACCTCATCCCGACCCCATCCCAGTCTCATGCGCATGAAGCTATGTCGAGCTTTCCTGACTACTGGCACGACAATCTGCCCTTATCTCCACCATGTCGTCCAGTAACCCTTAGGAAGCATTACTACCCCTCTTGGGTGTCTTGATGGTCCTAAACCTCAGTGCATGCACAAACAAAGTTTTCCATATAAGCCATTAATCTTTGGTGCCACTGGTCCAACGGCTTCGACCCTCAACTCGACCTGTAATTGTTTATCAAGACCGGTCTGTCAACTTGGTCTTGTTGCACTGCCGTCAATCCATCGAGTATATCGGTCATGTCTTGGTACCATGGTCAAATCACATCATTCAATAAAATTTTCAAGTCTTATCAATATGTTTGTTTACAAGCTCCTGCTCATGCCAACTAGCCTTGGACCCACTATACTAGATTTTCAAAATAGGGCATTTTAGCCCCCAAGTTCCAAAACTGAGGCCCCTAGCCTATCTAAGCTATTGGAGCTCTCGTCAAGAAGGTCTCCTAAAATTTTTAATCATTGACACACAGTCAAGGGAGAGCACTTCTAACAAAACAACTTTTTCACTTGTCCATCCCACCAACCAGGTGTGAGGACATCTCCGCTTATAATTGTTAAGTAGTTTTTCTGCGTGTTTCACACATTACCCCATCCAGGCGTGATGTTAAAATTTCCACTTAGTAGTGCTTTTTCCTTTCCGAGGTACTCATCATCTCATCCGGGTATGATGTTAAAAACCCCACTCACCCGATAGTGTAGTTTATTCCTCATGGTCGGCTTTTTGCCTCCACACGAGCTTATCTTTACTAGTGTTTTTGGTCCTTTGTGCTCCTACAAGATTTGAACATCCCTATTTATTAACATTTGGCATAATAACCCTAATTCCTCACATATGAGCAAAATGCCCAAACTTTTCAATTATTTACATTTAGGCCGCTAAAGTTCTTTTTCCTTAACTTTAGGTCCCTAATGCAAACTTTTCCCCAAATTGAGTCCTGAAACTTCTAAAATTCACTTTGGAACCTCAATTCATTCATAATAACAAAAAGGGGTTCAAGTTTCCCAAACGTCCAATTTGGTCCCCAACTTTTCAAAAATTACCATTTTGCCCCTACTTTACAAAAATGGCAATTTTACTCCAATAATTCCAAAAATCAACCAATTGGTCTTTGAACATCTTTTTCATGGCCAATTGGCCCTCAATTTTGGGAAATTGCACTTTGGTCCCGTAATTTTATGAAATTCCCAACTAGACTTAGAGAGAGAAAGTTTCGAAAGCTTTTCGTCGGGGGTGCGGCGGTCCGAGCTTTCGATCGGGGCAGGTAGCTCTCATCCTAAGGTTTCTCTTATGATCAAGAATTTCATCAATTCATGTCGAATTGAGGGAGAACTTAGTCAATGAAGTTTCATTGGTTCTCTCTCTAACACTGATCGAAAATTACAAAGGAGAGCCAAATTGACTTACCTTTCAGCTCTAATTCAATCGTATGAGGATTGTGGAAGTGTTAGGAGAGCTTGGTTTAGTCAATGAAGGGCTCAAATTGGCTGTTTTTAGCTCGACCAAAATAGGGCATCTTCAGTCCACCAGAGCTGCTTCACTGTTCGATCACGTCGGCACTTCTCCGGTGATCCTTGGAGCAAATGGATATTATAGTTGGGTAGCTGACTTCTCCTTGAATCTAAGGAACCCAACCTTGCCTTATTTGGCTCAGAAGAATGTCCAAGTTGGAGTTTTGGTTCGAGCTTCACCGAAAATAGGAGCAGTAGAGAGAGAGGAGTTTGCAGGTGTGAGGAGGATGAATAAGGATGAGCTCTTTATATAGAAAGCTCAAGTACTCCTTGGCCATTCGATTGGCGCCTTTATGTTGATCATTCATGGCCAAAAAAATGCCCTGAACGGAGACTTTTCATCTCCACAGGCATTTCTCGCTGTTTCGGTGAGTAAACAGTGTTGTCATCTAAAGGAAGAAGATGACATTGTTCTGAACCGGATTAGACTGGTCTGAACCGGGTTCAATACTTAAACCAGTCGATTCAGGCCCGATTCGACCGAGTTTTTCAAAATATAAAATTTATAAATTAATCTAAATTCATTATCTATTCAATGGTAGCTTCAATTCTACAATTTAAATTTTCTAAGCCACCTAGAAAAATGAATTTAGAACCTGCTTCAATAGTGGTTCAAACTGGTTCAATCTAGTTTAGGTTTGATTCAGATGAACCGGTTTGGTTTTCTCTTCCAATTCATTCTAAAGTCCTTTTCCATGATTTTTGTGACTCTTTAGGTAACTCAGGATATATAAATTTCCCAGTTTTCCCTTTCTCTATCGGTTATGGTTTCTAAACCGACTCGATTTTCTCTTTGTAAATGGATGGGGTTTACAACTCTCCCATCCTTTTAGGGGTTTTGCCGCCAAAATAGTTACATGATGAAAAATTGAAAGTAATTGTCATGCCCCGACCTAGTTCGGTCGGATCCCCATGATCAACCCGCCACTCTCCCGGTTTATTAAAGGGTTTCCCCTTATTATAAACCGTAAAGAGTATGACGTCCTTTAAACTTGCACATTTTTCTAGAATAACATAAATAAAAACTGCATAATATTTTAAATTTATCATACGTGCCTCACAGGCGTCTTAGTTGATGGTCTTTAAGGGTAGGCTTTCCGAAATTTCCTGAAAGGGATATAAGCGAGAGGGTAAGTACTATTGCTCAGTGAATGAATTTTCAAAAGTTTTAAATTTTAGGAAAAATATTTGTATTGGTGTGTGCCAGACTCCTTTCTTTCAAAAGTCCTTTCATTTCAAATCTTGATTTTTACCATCATTTCTTATTAATAATCGTGTGTCATCACCTAACACACATCCTTCATCATGAAGGTCAAACACACATTTGCAGTCCAGTACATCCACTGAACCACTTGTGGCGTCAGAGCAACTTTACCGGCCACCTAGATAGAAGCACGTCCACTTCTACACTGAGAATGAGTGGATGTGTGCGACATTCCAACCCTCAATCCTGAAATCAATTCTCTATGTCTGTATGAGGACAGAGACCACATCTCGTCCTCACCTGAGTCTCATGCGCTTGATGCTACTCAAAATTTCTCATGGTCATCTGGTACAACGAACTGCCCTTATACCCACCAGGTCGTCTAGGGCCCTTAGGATGCATTACTACCCCTCTTGGGCGTCTTGAGGGTCCTGTAATCACAGTGCATGCACAATCAGTATTTTCTTATCATGCCAAATAATATGTGGTGCCATGGTCCAACGGCCTAGACCCTCAACTCAACCTGCAGCTATTTGTCTTGACTAGTCTGTCGACCTGTCATGTCGCACTATCGCTAGTTGACTGAGTATGTCGGTCCTGTCTTGGTACCATGGCCAAACAATTCATTTATTTTAAGTTTTTTTGGCATATAACTCATGTTTTGTTTACGAGCTCCTGCTCATGTCGACTATCCTAGGGCCCACTGTCCTAGATTTTCAAAATCGGGCATATTAGCCCCCAAGTTCCAAAATCGAGGCCTCCAGCCTAACATAACTATCTAAGCTCCCGTCACGAAGGTCTCCCAAATCGTTTAAGCAGTGGCACACAGTTAGGGGAGAGCACTTTCGACAAAATATATTTTCAACTATCCATTATACTGACCGGGTATAAGAACATCTCCGTTCATAACCGATGAACAGGTTTTCAACTTCCTTCGAGGAAGTTTCATCATACCAACAGGTTATGATCTACTTACAGCCAGTAAATAGTTTTTCTACATGTTTTTCACATCACTAATCTAAGTTGTGATGTTTAAAATACCACTAGGTAGTGGGTTTTCATTTCGAGGTACTTATCATCCCCAACCAGGTATGATATAAAATTTTCACTCACCAGTTAATGCAGAGAATTCCACTCGGCCAATTCTTTATATTCACACAAGCTTGTCCTTGCTGGCGTTCCCAGTTCTTCGTATTCCTACACAATATGAACATCCTTGTTCATTATCTCTCGACCTAATAGCCTTCATTCATTACATATCAATGAGACAACCAAACTTTCTAATTATTTGCAATTAGGTCCCTAAAGTTATTTTTCTTTAACTTTAAGTCCTAATGCCAGTTTTTCCTCAAATTAAGTCTTGAAACTTTTAAAATTTATCTTAAGACCTCAATTTATTCAAATTCACAAAAGGGGGTTTAATTTTCCCAAATTTCCAATTTGGTCCGCCAAATTTTCCAAAATTACCATTTTGCCCTTCATTTACAAAAATGGAAAGTTTCACCCTAAAAATTCTAAAATTCCTCAATTGGCCTTTTAACATTCTTATCATGCCCAATTGACCCTCAATTTTATAAAATTGCATCTTGGTCCTTTGAATTTTTGAAAATCCCCAATTTTCCCCTAATTACAACTTCCTAAGACAGCCTAATTTGATTTCATCAAATTGACTAATTAAACACTTCTAATTGTTAAAAATTGAAGTTGAAATTGAGTTACTACATATTTATACGATTCAATAGCACTTTGAATCGCAAGTTTTGATGCCAGAAAGAGCTTAAATGGAGCTTCGTCGGAAAACGAACTATAGAGGGAGAAAGCTACAATTACTCACCATCGGGGGCACGATGGTCCGAGATTTTGACCTGGCCAGAAAGCTCTCATCCTAAGGTTCATCCTAGAATCAAGAATTGCAACAATTGATGCCAAATTGAGTTAGAATTTCATCATCTAAATTCTATCGATTCTCTCTCTAGCATCGGCCGAAAATTGTAGAGGGGGCCGAATTGGCTTATTTTTCAGTCCTAATTTGGCCGTGGAAGGGCTTCCAAGGTGTTGGGAGAGCTTGGTTTGGCCTGAGGAGGGCTCAAATTAGCCAATTTTAGCTCGGCCGAGATAGGGCGACTTCGGTCCACCAGAGCTACTTCACTGTTTCATAACACTGGCTCTTCACCAACGACCCTCGAAGCAAACAAAGACTACTAGCGTGTATTTGACTTCTCCCAGTTCTAAAGAACTCAACCTCACCTTGTTTGGCTAAAAAATGACCCTATATCGAAGCTCTGGTTCGAGCTTCGCAAAAAAACTAAGCAGCTGAGAGAGAGTGAGCTTTTCAAGTGTGGAGAGAATGAATGGGGATGGGGTCTTTTTATAGGAAGCTCAGGGACTTCTTGGCGGTCATTCATTGCTGGAAACTCCCTTGTCAGAGACTTTTTAGCTTCAATGGTGCTGCATGATTTTCCGGTCAGTGAATAGTGTTGTCATCTCAAGGAAGAAGATGACACTATTCCGAACAGGACTGGACCACTCTGAACCGAGTTCAAAGCTTAAACCGGCCTGTTCACCCTCCATTCGATTGAATTTTTCAAATCTAAAAATTTCTAAATTCACTTTCTATCGAATGGTGGCCTTAAATCCCAAATTTGAATTTTTTAAGCCACCTAGAAAAATAAATTTAGAATCTGGTTCAAACCGGTTTGGATTTCATCTCCAATTCATTCTCAAGTCCATTCCATGACTTTTAGGACTCTTTGGGTCACTTGGGATCCATAGATTTCCCAGTTTTCCCTTTCTCTATAGGTTCTGATTCATGAACCGACTCGATTCATAAACCGGTTCAATCTAGTTGGATCCGATTCATCTAAACTGGTCTAGTTTTTCTCTTCTAATTTGTCCTAAGGTTCTTTTCCAAGGTTTTATGAACCCTTTGGATCACCCGAGAGTTGTAAATTTCCAAATTTCTTGTTCCCTAATGATCGAGTTTGTGAACCAATTCAATTTTATTACTAGGTTTGACTAGTTCTTTTCCTGGTTTACCTTAACTAAAAAGGACGGGGTTTATAGTAATTGTCCCTCATTACACTCTCGATCTCCCATGTCTCTTCTTGCATGGGTCCATTTTGCTAAAGAACTTTGACTATAGGAATCCTCTTATTCCTCAAGTTCTTATCCCTCTGGTCGATGATTCATACCAGTTCTGTTTGATAAGTCAAGTTCTCTTCCCATTCTGGTGGAGGTCGGTCTAACACATGGCTAGGTTCAGGCTAGTACTTTCGAAGTACCGAGATATGGAATGCATCGTGTATTCTTTGCAAGTCTGGAGGTAGTTCCAATTTATAGGCCACCGGCCCTATCCTTTGAACGATGGGATAAGGACCAATATACCTCGGTTTCAACTTTCTCTGTTATTGAAACCTAAGTATTCCTATCCATGGGGATACCTTTAGAAAAACTTGGTCTCCCACATCAAACTCCAGATCTCTCCTCCAATGGTCCTCATAACTCTTTTGCCTATCCTGAGTGGCCTTAAGGTGACTCTTGATTAACTTGATTTTCTCTATGGCATCCTCGATTAGCTCAACCCTTTCCAACTTCCTTTTCCCCACTTCTTCCCAAAGTAAAGGGGTACGGCAAGGTCATCCATAAAGGGCTTCATAAGGAGCCATCTGAATACTGGTCTTATAGCTATTATTGTAATAAAATTCCATTAGGCACAAGTATTCCTCTCAACCTTTGTCTATGGTGAGTACGCATGCCCTCAGCATGTCTTCAAAGGTCTGAATCGTTCGCTCAGATGGTCCATCGGTCTGAGGATGAAACATCGTACTCATGTGGAGCTTGGTTCCCAAGGCACTTTGTGAACTTGGCCAGAACCTTGAAGTAAATATAGGATCTCTATCTGATACTATACTCACGGGGACACCATGGAGTCTTACAATTTCCCTCATGTATAATACCGCCAGTTGTTCCACTGTATCCATCACTCTTATAGGGAGGAAATGAGCAAATTTTTTCAATCTATCCATGATGACCCAAATTACGTCTCGACCCTTCCTGGTCACAGGTAGTCCCGTGACAAAGTCCATGGTAATGTGCTCCCATTTCTATTCCAGAATTGGCAAGGGTTGGAGCAGTCCTAATGGTTTTTGATGTTCAACTTTAATCTATTGACAGGACAAGCATCAAGCTATGTATTCTGCAATGTCCCTCTTCATTCCCTTCCACCAATATCCTTGTTTGAGGGTGCAGTACATCTTAGTATTGCTCGGATGCATCGCATATACCAAATCATGTACTTCTTCCAAATTTAACCTCGTCAGTTTCTTATCTTGAGGTACACACACTCTACCCTTGTAGATTAGTACTCCGTCACCTCACAAGTCGTAGTCTAGTTTTGTCCCTCTATTAACCGAGTCCAAATAAGATTGGAGTTCCTTATCAGCCTTTTACTTGGCCTTAATTTGCTTTGTTAGATTGGGTCTCACCACCACATCGGCCAACAAGCATTCCTCCTTCTTGTCCACCTTTAGGTCTACCTCCATTCTACCTAACTGTTGCAAGAAGGGTAAGTAACTTGTATTTATTTACGCCGCCACAGTTTGGTATTTACAACTTAAGGCATCTACCATCACATTTTCTTTTACAAGGTGATACTCTATCACAAGGTCATAGTCTTTCACCAATTACAGCCATCTCCTCTAGCGGAGATTTAATTCTTTATGAGTTAAGAAATACTTAAAACTCTTGTGATCAGTGTATATCCTACACTTAACCCCGTAGAGGTAGTGTCGCCAAATCTTTAAGGCAAACACTATCACAGCTAATTCCAAGTCATGGATTGGGTAATTTCTCTCATGTACCTTAAGTTGTCACGAGGCATAGGTGATAACATTTCCTTGTTACATCAGTACACATCCGAATCCTTGTCAGGATGCATCACTATAGACGGTGTACTCTCTCGCACTTGGGTCAGGAAGGCAGAGTACTACTACAATTGCCAATCGAGTCTTCAACTCCAAGAAAGACTTCTCACAACTTTCATCCCATTTATACTTAACTCCTTTCCTAGTGAGTCGAGTCAGAAGGGCTGATATCTTAGAAAAATCTTGCACAAACCATTTGTAGTGTCCCGACTGACCTAAGAAACTTCATATCTATGAAGGATTCTTGGGTGTCTTCCCATCAGATATGGCTTACACCTTTGTTAGATCTACCTTGACTCCATCTTTGGACATTATATGTCCTAAGAACCCTACCTCCTCCAACCATAACTCACATTTTGAGAATTTTGCATATAAGTGGTTTTCCCTCAATATCTCTAAGGTGATTGCCAAATATTCTTCGTGCTCTAATCTAGTTCGTGAGTATATGATAATATCATTTATAAATACTATCATGAACATGTCCAAGTGTGGTTGGAATACTCGGTTCATTAAATCCATGAAGGTTGCAAGGGCATTTGTTAATCCGAATGGCATCACACTAAACTCGTAATGTCCGTATCGGGACCGAAATGTCATCTTAAGAATGTCCTCCTCTTAGATTCTGAGTTGGTGATAGCTCGACCGTAGGTCTATCTTGGAGAAGTAGGCTGCTCCTTTTAGTTGATCGAATAGGTCATCAATCCGTGGAAGTGGGTACCTGTTCTTAATGGTGATTTGATTCAACTTCCTATAATCTCTGCACAGTCTCATGCTCTCATCCTTTTTCCACGAATAGGATTGGTGCACCCCATGGAGACTGGCTAGGACGTATGAAGTCCTTCCCCAATAGCTCGTCCATTTGCTCCTTCAATTCCTTCAATTCTGCTGGAGCCATGCGATAAGGGCTTGAGATATGGGGTTTGTTCCTAGGATAATTTCTATGGTGAATTCTGCCTATCATCTCGAGGGTAGTCCAAGTAATTCTTCCGAAAATACTTCTGGATAGTGTTTAACCACCGGGATGTCTTCGAGCCCCTTCTCTTCAATATTTTCATTGATGACCATGGCTAGAAAAGTCATACAGCCTTTCTATATCATCCTTAGGGCCTTTATCTGGGACACCAGCTATACTTCACCCTTCCTTTGGTCTCCTTGGAATTTTAGATTGTTTGCCACGGGAGTGTGGAAAGTTTCCATCTTCTTTCCATTGTCCATCCTAGTCTAATGGTTACTTAACCAATCCATCCCAAGGATCACTTCTACCTACCTTAGAGGTAACATAATCAAATCCGCTTCGAGTTTGATTCATCCAATATTTATCCCACATCCCTTAAGCTGTTTGTTCCTATTTAACCCTTCTCCTAAGGATGTGAGAATGTTGAGACTTTGTCCTAGAGGGGTGAGTTCTAGGGTTAAACTTGGAATTAGGTCCTATTTAATGAAGGATCTCTCAACTCCTGAGTCGAAGAGGGCGTAGACCTTTCTTTCCCACAATTGTACGTACCCTAATTGGACAAATGCATACTTTTAGAGAAAATATTTCCATAATTGAATAATATTTCAATTACATATTCTTTCTTAATCTAATTGGGAGGGTTTTGGGATGTACTCGCTATAGTACTAGTGTCTTTCCTAGCCTATTCCTGGGTGAAGTTGTATACCCTAGCCGGTACTCTGGCTGTAGCATCTGGTCTAGGATTCCTGGAGTTCCCTTATGGTGGTCCAAGTGTATTTCTTTGCTTGTTCTCCCTAAGAGTGGGGCATTTCTTTGCAAAGTGTCCCACTTGTCCGCATGCAAAACAAGACAAGCATGCTCCCCCGTGGTGCCTTTGGCACCTAGGAAAGCAAGGGTTTCCTTGTGGCAAGGTGGGGATTACTCTCTAGGGGGGTGGTGGCATATCCTTTCTCATTTGAAATGCCACTCTATTACCCCACCTTGAATCATTATGCTCCTTTCGTCCTCCCTAAAAATTTTGGCCCTTGTCCTCTTTCCGGGTCATCTGCTCCATCCGACGACACCGGGTTTGCACCAGTCACTCACACTCTAAGCCATACTAATTACCATCGTCAGGTTCGTGGGGCATCCTAGTACTCCCATATGGTCTCATATGTCCATATTGAGACCGTCCACAAACCGTTGGCATATATTTGCTGGTCCAGCTAAGTTAGGAGCAAAGGGTCTTAACTCGTTGAATTTAGTTTCATACTCCGATATAGAGTTAAGCCCTTGCCAAAGCCGAAGGAAATCCTGCTTCTTTTCATTAATTAGATGAGGAGCCAGCTACTCTTCTGCATACCTCTCCTCGAACTGCTCCCACATGGGTGTGGAGTTATGCAAGCTTCGGACATTGTCCCACCATCTTTTCGCACTTCCCTACAGGAAGAATTCTATCAGGATCACTAAGTCCTCTAGTGATATCTTGACTATCCCCATCAGCTTCTTGACATTTGCCAGCCAATCCATGGTGGCACCAGCATCTTTCTCTCCGAGAAAAGACTTTCACCCCAGTTGACGAAGAGTCTTGAGATTTTTGGGAATGTCAACTGGAGGGGGATGGCTAACAAGAGAAGGATGGGATTGTACTTCCTCAAGTTCAGCCCAAGAATTAGTGCCTGCCTTAGGGACGAGGTTAGGTTGCCCAAATACATGAGTGAACTCCTCGTACAACCTTTGGTGTTCTGAGCTAAGTCCAGGTGGGGTTGTATGGGCTCCTTGGGGAGTTTCCACAGGGAGGGGTGGCTAGGTAGTGTTGGAGACTACGACTCTAGTTCTCTTGGTTCCTTTCTTTGGAGCCATTTGTAAATTTTAAAATTATCCCTATCAGTTACTATGTTCTCTAGTTATGATAATGTATTCAAGGAAACAGTCTCTGATACCACTCAAGTTGTCATGCCCCGACCCAGTTTGATCAGATCACCGTGAGCAACCCGCCACTCTTTCGGTTTATTAAGGGTTTTCCCCTTCTTTTAAATCGTGAGGAGTAAGGCATCCTTTATACATGTACCTTTCCTAGAACAATATTCATCAAAACTGAATAAATTAAACTTACATACCTATCTTGCAGGTCTAGCTAGCAGAATGTCTGTAGGTAGGTTTTTCCCTCGGTTACCTGAAAAGGGATAAAGGGAGGGGGTGAGTTTGACAACTCAGTGAATGGGTGTTTGAAACAAGAGTTTCTATAAAAATAATTTGATTTGTAGTGTGCCACACTTCTTATTTTCTTTAAAACCGTTCTTTCCTTGAATTTCGGTTATTCAAAACCAATTTCCTCACAAACGGTGTGTTTAACAATCAACACACACCCTTCATCATGAAGGGATCACAAATTCGCAGGGCAGCCCGTCCACTGCACCCACTTGTGGTGTCAGAGCAACTTTACCGGCCACCTAGATAGAAGCCCGTCCACTTCTACATTGGAAATGAGTGGATGTTTGTGATATCCGACCCTCAAACCCAAAAAGAAACTTCGTGTCTATATGAGGAAAGAGACCTCATCCCAAACCCACCCTGGTCTCATGCGCATGAAGCTACGTCGAGCTTCTCTGACTGCCCGCACGACAATCTGCACTTATCTCCACCATGTCATCTAGTAGCCCTTAGGATGCATCACTACCCCTCTTGGGCATCTTGATGGTCCCCAACCTCAGTGCATGCACAAAAAAAGTTTTCCATATAAGTCATTAATCTTTGCTACCACTAGTCTAATGACCCCAACCCTCAACTCGACTTGTAGCTGTTTGTCTTGACCGGTTCGTCGACCTGGTCTTGTCGCACTGCCGCCAGTCCATCGAGTATATTAGTCATGTCTTGGTACTATGGCCAAATCACATCATTCATTAAAAATTTCATGGCTTATCATCATGTTTGTTTACGAGATTCTGCTCATGCCAACTGGCCTTTGGCCCACTATACGAGATTTTCAAAATCGGGCATTTTAGCCCCCAAGTTCCAAAAGCGAGGCCCCTCGCCTATCTGAGCTATTTGAGCTATTGTCAAGAAGGTCTCCCAAAAATTTTAAGCACTGGTACATGGTCAGGGGAGAGCACTTTTGACAAAATAACTTTTTCACTTGTCCATCACACCAACCAGGTTTGAGGATATCTTAACTTATAATCGGTAAGTGGGTTTTCTACTTTATTCAAGGAAGTTCATCATACTAACTAGGTATGATCTACTTACAACCGTTAAATAGTTTTTCCGTGTGTTTCTCACATCACCCAACCAGGTGTGATGTTAAAATTTCCACTTAGTAGTGGTTTTTCCTTTTCAAGGTACTCATCATCCCAAACGGGTATAATGTGAAAAATCCCACTCACCCGATAGTGCAATGTATTCCTCTTGGTCAGCCTTTTGCCTCCACGCTAGCTTATCCTTGTTAGCGTTTATTGTCCTCTGTGCCCCAACACCATTTGGACATCCTTGTTTATTAACATTTGGCATAATAGCCATAATTCCTCACATATGAGCAAAATGCCCAAACTTTTCAATTATTTACATTTAGGTACCTAAAGTTCCTTTTCCTTAACTTTAGCTCCCTAATGCAAACTTTTCCCCAAATTGAATCCTAAAACTTCTAAAATTCACTTTGGGATCTCAATTCATTCAAAATAACAAAAAAGAGATCAAGTTTCCCAAATTTCCAATTTGGTCCCCAACTTTTAAAAAATTACCATTTTGCCCCTACTTTAAAAAAATGGCAATTTGACCCCAATAATTCAAAAAAAATCCAACAATTAGTTCTCCAACATCTTTTTCATGGCCAATTAGCCCTCAATTTTTGGAAATTTCACTTTGGTCCATCAATTTTATGAAATTCCCAAGTTTTCGCAAAATTTTCCCCAAATTTCCTCCTTTCAAACTAATCGAATTTGATTTTATCAAGTTGACCATTCAATCAGGTTTTATTAATGAAATTGAAGGTAAAATAGAGTTCCTACACTCCCACACGATTCAATGGAGCATTGAATCGTGTCATTTGATCTGAATAGAGCTCAAACGGAACTTTGTCGGAAAACTAGACTTAGAGAGGGAAAGCTTCGAAAGCTTACCATCGGGTGTGCGGCGGTCTAAGCTTTCGATCGGGGCAGGTAGCTCTCGTTCTGAGGTTACTCCTATGATCAAGAATTTCATCAATTCATGTTGAATTGAGGGAGAATTTAGTCAGTGAAGTTTCATAGGTTCTTTCTTTAACACTGATCGAAAATTACATAGGGGAGCCAAATTGGCTTACCTTTCAACTCTAATTCAATCTTATGAGGGCTGTGCAAGTGTTGGGAGAGCTTGGTTTGGCCTGAGAAGAGCTCAAATTGGCCATTTTTAGCTCAGATAAAATAGGGCCACTTCAGTCGTCCGTAGCTGCATCACTGTTCAATCACGCCGACGCTTCTTCGGTGATCCTTGGAGCAAATGGAGATTACCGTCGGGTAGCTGACTTCTCCCCAAATCTAAGGAACCTGACCACACCTTTTTAGGAAAAAGACTTGTAATGGAGCGTGTCAAACCCCTTTCTTTCAAAAATCCTTTCATATCAAATCTCGGTTTTTACCACCATTTCCTTATTAATCACGGTGTGTCATCACCTAACACACATCCATCATCATGAAGGTCAATTACACATTCGTAGGCCAGCCCGTCCACTGAACCCACTTACGGCATCAGAGCGACTTTATCGGCCACCTAGATAGAAGTATGTCCACTTCTACGCTAAGAATGAGTGGATGTTCATGACATCTGACCCTCAATCCCGAATCAATTCTTCATGTCTGTATGAGGACAGAGACCTCATCTCGTCCCCACCCCAGTCTCATGCGCTTGGTGCTACTCAAAATTTCACACAGTCACCTATTACGATGAACTCCACTTATACCCACCAGGTTGTCTAGTGCCCTTATAACGCATCACTAACCCTCTTGGGAGTCTTGATGGTCCCGTAATCATAGTGCATGCAAAATCAGTGTTTTCTTATCATGCCATACAATCTGTGGTGCCACTAGTTCAATGGCCCTGACCCTCAACTCAACCCACAGTTGTTTGTCTTGATTGGTCTGTCGACTTGTCATGTCGCACTACCGCTAGTTGACTGAGTATGCCAATCCTATCTTGGTACCATGGTCAAAAAATTCATTTATTTAAATGTTTATGGCATATAACTCGTCTTTGTGCTCCTACTCATGCCAACTGGCCTTGTGCCCACTGTATGAGATTTTCAAAATTGGGCATATTAGCACCCAAGTTCCAAAATCGAGGCCCCCGACCTATAAGAGCTATTCGAGCTACCATCAAGAATATCTTCCAAATCATTTAAGCATTGGCACACAGTCAGGGGAGAGCACTTTCGACAAAAATATGTTTTCAGCAGTCCATCATATTGACCGGGTATAAGGACATCTCTGCTCATAACCGATGAACGGGTTTTCAACTTCCTTCGAGAAAGATTCATCATACCAACTGGTTATGATCTACTTACAACTCGTAATTAGTTTTTCCACATGTTTTTCACATCATTTCTCCAAGTTGTGATGTTTAAAATACCACTTAGTAGTGGGTTTTCATTTCGAGGTACATATCATCCCCAACCGGGTATAATATAAAATCCCACTCACCCGTTAATGCAGTGAATTCCACTAGACCAGTTCTTTCTATTCACGTGAACTTGTCCTTGTTGGCGTTCCTGGTACTTCATGTTCCTACACGATATAAACATCACAGTTCATTATCATTCGGTAGCCATCATTCATTCCAAATGAATGAGAAAATCAAACTTTCATTTATTTCCAATTAGGTCTCTAAAATTATTTCTCTTTAACTTTAAGTCCCTAATGCCGATTTTTCCTCAAATTAAGTCCCGAAACTTTTAAAATTTATCATAGGACCTCAATTTATTCCATTTCACAAAAAGGGGTTTAATTTCCCAAATTTCCAATTTGATCCCCCAACTTTTCCAAAATTACCATTTTGCCCTTCCTTTACAAAAATGGTAAATTTTACCCCAAAAATTCTAAAATTCTTCAATTGGCCATTTAACATTTTTATCATACCCAATTACCCTCAATTTTAGGAAATTGCATTTCGGTCCATCGAATTTTCGAAAATCCCCAATTTTTCCCCAATTCCAACTTTTTAACCCAACCGAATTTGATTTCACCAAATTGACCAATCAAATACTTTCAATTGTTGAAATTGAAGTTGAAATTAAGTTTTTACATATTCATATGATTCTCTAGCAATTTGAATAGCAAGTTTCAACACCAGGACGAGCTCAAACGGAGCTTCGCACGAAAATGGACTATAGATGGAGAAAACTTCGATTACTCACTGGTGAAGGAGCGACGGTCTAAGCTTTCTATCTGGATAGGTAATTCTCATCCTGAGGTTTATCCTAGAATCAAGAATCGCATCAATTGTTGCTGAATTGAGTTAGAATTTCATCATCAAAATTTTGTCGGTTCTCTCTCTAACACTGGTCGGAAATCACAGAAGGGAGACGAATTGGCTTACCATTCAGTCCTAATTTGGCCGTGGGAGGGCTGAGGAAGTATTAGGAAGGCTTGGTTTGGCATGTGGAGGGCCCAAAATGGCCGATTTCAACTCCTCCGAAATAGAGTAGCTTTAGTCCATCGGAGCTGCTTCACTATTCCATCATGTTGACGCTTCTTCGGTGACCCTCGGAGCAAACGAAGACTACATGCATGTAGCTGACTTCTCCCCGGTTCTAAAGAATCTGACCTCACCTCCTTTAGCTTAGAAATGACCCTATATCAGAGCTTTGGCTCAAGCTTTGCTAGAAAACTAAGCAGCTGAAAGAGAGTAAGCTTTTAAGATGTTAAGAGAATGAATGGAGAGGGGCTCTTTATATAGAGAGCATGGGGACTTATCGACCGTCCGTTTGGCACCTTTATGATAGGCATTGATGGACGAAAAAGTATTGAACGGAGACATTTCTTCTTCATCGGCGCTGCTTTGGTTTTTTGGTGAGTGAATAGTGCTGTCATCTGAAGGAAGAAGACGACACTGTTCCGAACCGGTCTGAATCGGGTTCGAAGCTTAAACCTGCATATTCACCCCTCATTTGACTGAGTTTTTCAAATTTAAAATTTTCTAAATTTATCTAAATTCATTTTCTATCCAATAGTGGCCTAAAATCTCAATTTTGAATTATTTAAGCCACCTAGCAAAATGAATTTAGGATCCAGTTCAATAGTGGTTCAAACCGGTTCAATAATGGTTCAAATCGGTTCAATTTGGTCCGGATCAAAATCACCTGAACCGGTTTAGTTTTCATCTCCAATTTACCCTAAAGTCCTTTTTCCTAAATTTTATGACTCCTTAGGTCACTTAAGGTCCATAAAATTCCCGGTTTACCATCTCTCTATCAGTTTCGGTTCATAAACCGACTTAGTTCTTAAACTGGTTTAATCTGGTTCGGGTCAGATTCGCCAGAACTAGTTTAGTTTTTCTCTCCCACTTTGTTCTAAGGTTCCTTCCCAAGGTTTATAAATCTTTTTGGGTCACACGGGATCCATAAATTTCCTGGTTTGCCCTTTCTCTATCGGTTCCAGTACATGAACTGACTCGGTTCATAAACCAGTTCAATCCAATTGGATTTGGTTTATCTAAACCGGTCTAGTTTTTCTCTTCCAATTTGTCCTAAGGTCCTTTTCCAAGGTTTTATGAACCCTTTGGATCACCCGGGAGTTGTAAATTTCCAAATTGCCCATTCCCAATTGATCGGGTACGTGAACCGTTTCGATTTTCTTACTTGGTTTCACCGGTTCTTTTCCTAGTTTTCCTTAACTCAAAAAGGCAGGGTTTACATTAAAACTCTTGTGATATGTATATATTATGCACTTAACCCCGTATAGGTAGTGTCACCAAATCTTGAGGGCGAACACTATTGCGGCTAAATCTAAGTCATGAGTAGAGTAGTTCTTCTCATGTGTCATTAGTTGTTGTGAGGCGTAGGCAATAACCTTTCCTTGCTGCATTAATATGCATCCGAGTCCTTGTCCGGATGCATCACTATAAACGGTATACTCCCTCGCATTTGGATCAGGCAGAGTGGGTATGAGCATCGTTGTTAAATGAAACTTTAATTCTAGTAAGGATTTCTCACACGTTTCATCCCACTTATACTCCACTCCCTTCCTTGTGAGGCGGGTTAAAGGGGTTGCTATCTTGGAGAAGTCTTGTACAAATTGTCGGTAATATCCTGCTAGTACCAAGAAGTTGTGTATCTAGGAGGGGTTCTTGGGTGCCTTCCAGTCGGATATGGCTTATACCTTTGCCGGATCTTCCGTGACTCCATCCTTGGACACTATGTGACCTAAGAAACCCACCTCTTACAACCAGAACTCACACTTGGAAAACTTTGCAAACAAGTGATTTCCCTATAGTGTCTCCAAGGTGACGGCCAGATGTTCCTCGTGCTCCATCCTAGTTTGTGAGTATATAAGTATATAATCTATGAATATAATCATGAACTTGTCCAAGTGAGTCTAGAACACCCAATTCATCAGATCCATAAAGGTTGTAGGGGCATTTATCAAGCCAAAAGACATCACTCTGAATTCATATTGTCCATATCGAGATTGAAATGCGGTCTTAGGTTTATCTCCCTCTCAGATCCTGAGTTGGTGGTATCCTGACCGGAGATCTATCTTGGAGAAATAGGCTACCCCTTTTAATTGGTCAAACATGTCATCAATTCGTGGAAGTGGGTACTTATTCTTCATGGTGATCTGATTCAACTTCTGATAGTCTATACATAGCCTCATACTCTCATCCTTCTTCTTTATAAACAATACTAGTGCACCTCATGGAGAGTGGCTAGGGCGTATGAAACCCTTCTCCAATAATTCGTCTAATTGCTCCTTTAACTCCTTTAATTCTGTTGGATCCATACGATAGGGGGCTTAGGATATGGGATGTGTCCCAGGGATTACCTCTATGGTAAATTCCAACTGACGGCCTGGGGTAATCCTAGTAGTTCCTCAGGAAATACATCCTGGTAGTGTTTAACAACTAGAATGCCCTCTAGTCCTTTCTTCTCTAAATTTTCATTGGTAATCATTGCGAGGAAAGCCTTGCAACTCTTCTATATCATCTTTTGGGCTTTCATATGGGACACCAAGTGCATTTCTCCTTTCCTTCTGTCTCCTTGGAACCATAGTCCGTGTGTCTCGGGAGTGTGAAAAGTTTTCACTTTCTTCCCATAGTCCACCTTGGCTTGGTGTGTACTTATCCAATCCATTCCCAGTATTATCTCTACCTCTCTTAGAGGTAATGGGATCAGGTCTACCTCCAATTTGACTACACCAATCTTAACCTCACATCCCTTTAAATGTTTGTCTCTATTTAGTCCTTCTCCTAGGGGTGTGAGGATGTTGAGACTTTGTTCCAAGGAGGTAAGTTCCAGTAGAAGATTTGGATGGGACTGTACTTCCTCGGGCTCAGCTCGGGAATTGGTGCCCACCTCTAGAGCAAGGTTGGGCCTCCCAAACACTCGGGTGAACTCTTCGTACAACCTTTGATGTTCGGAGCTAAGTCTAGGTGGACCCATCTAGGCTCCTCTAAGAGTTTCTACATGGATGGGGTTTTGGGCAGTGTTGGTGACTACGGCTCTAGTTCTCTTGGTTCCTCTCCTGGGAGCCATTTGTAAATTGTTAACAATTTGTTTCTCTTAGTTCTTATATTATATGGTCTTGATAATGTATTTGAGTAAACAGGCTCTAATATCACTAAAGTTGTCATGCCCCGATCGGTTTGGTCGGATTCATGTGAGCAACTCGCCACTCCCTTTGGTCTATAAAGGAATTCACCTCCTTCTAAACCACGAGAAGTCATGCGTCCTTTTTCCCTAATTTTCCTGGAATAACATTATACAAAACTTAATATATTAAAAACTTACATACCTGGCTTAGGGTTCAGCTACAAGAGGTCTTTTAAGGTTGGTCTCATTTTTCTGAAAAAAAGGTTAAATGGAGGGGTGAGTTTGTACAACTCAGTGAGCGGGTATTGAGAGTGAATTTTCATAAATGTTTAGTTTTTCAAAATCATACCCAAGTTTAACATCATTTTCAAAAGTTTTTCTCAAATCTCATGACCTTTTATCAATTTCATATTAGTGTGTTTAGCTCTCTAAGCAAATCCCCTTGCATCGAGAGGTGATTAGCAAACAAACACACGTCATTTATCATAAAGGGTACAAACGTTTGTAGGGTAGTCCCATACTGCACCCACTTGGGGATCAATGTGCCTTTGTCATACATCCTGATAGAAGTCTCAAGCTTCTACCATGAGTCTGAGTGGACATCCCAAACGTCCGACCCTCGGACCCGAAATTTCACTTTGCGTCAGTATGAGGACGGAGACCTCATCCTGACCCCACCCTGGTCTCGTGTGCAAGTAGCACCCAGAGCTCTATGACTAACTGACAAGACGAACTGCCCTTATCTCCACCATGTTGTCTAGTAGCCTTTAGAACCCATCACTACCCCCTTAGGTGTCTTGATGGACTCGAATCCATAAGTGTATGCACAAACAATAATTTTCATAATTTAGCCATTCTCTTTGGTGTCGACGGTCCAACGACCCCAATACTCAACCCCGCCTGCAGCTATCTATCTTGGTCGGTCCGTCGACCTGACCCTAACACATTGCCGCCAGCCCAGCGAGCATTGTTGGTCCTGACTTGATACCATGGTGAATCACACAATTAATTTCCATTTTAAATAAGAATTTTTATGGCTCTTCCTATTCATATTTGTTTACGAGCTTCAGCCCATGCCCATTAGCCTTTGGCCCACTACATGTGTTTTTCAAAACTAGGCCTTAAGCCCTATGATTTCAAAACCGAGGCCCCTGGCCTCTTAGTGCTATTCCAACCCTCATCAATAAGGTCTCCCAAATGGTTTAAGTAATATCACACAGTTAGGGGAGAACACTTCCGACAAAATCTTCTTTTAACCCATCATACCAACCAGGTGTGATGATAGGTTTGCTTACAACCAGTATGTGGATTTTTCCTTTCAGTAAAGAAGCTCATCATACCAACCACTTATGATATTTAAATAATCCTACTTACAACCAATAAGTAGGTTTTTAACTTAATAAGTTATGCTCATCACCCAAACCAGGTATGACATTAGAAAATTCCCACTCACCCGATGACTGTGACGTGTTCGTCCCTAGTCGGTTTTCCAAGTCCACACTAGCACTCTTACTTGTGTTCCGGTCCCAAGTGTCCCTAAATGTTTTGGGCATCATTACCAGGAATGGTTCGACAGGACAACCTTCTTTTCTCACGTATGGGGGAATAGGCCCAAAATCTTGGTTTATTGCACTTAGGTCCCTAAAGTTCATACTTCTTGACTTTAGGTTCCCAAATGTTAAAATTTCCCCAAATTAAGTCCCAAGTACTTCCAAAATCCTCCTTGGGTCCTTAATTTACTTAAAATTATGAACGAGGCTCAAGTTTTCCATATTCCCAATTTGGTCCCTAATTTTTCTAAAATTACCATTTTGCCCCTACTTTCCAAAAATAGACATTTGGCCCCAATTCTTTTGAAGACTTACCAATTGGTCCTCCGACATCTCTATCATTGCCAATTAACCTTCAATTTTGAGAAATTGCATTGAGGTCCCTCAATTTTCTGAAATTCCTAAAATTTCCCTAATTTCTACCCCTCTCTTCTAACCGAATTTGATTTCTTCAAATTGGACATTCAAATAGGGTTAATTGCTCTAATTGATGGCATGGGTATGTGGAGCTTTGAATTGCAGAATTTGGGTTTGAAACGAGCTCAAACGGAGCTTCACTGGAAAATTGTATGTAGAGAGAGAGAAAGCTTCGAATGCTTACTATCAAAGATGCGGACTAAGCTCTTTTTCTAGGAAGGTAGCTCTAGTCCTTGGGGTCCTTCTAACATCAAGCATTTTTACAATTGATATCCAGATCAATGAGAATTTAGTTAGTGAAGTTCAGCACTTTCTCTCTCTAGAACTGATCTACAACGACGGAGAATGGCCGAATTGACTTACCTTTCGCCCCTATAAAGGTTGTGTGATGGTCGTGGGGACTATGGGGAGGCTTGGGTTGGTTGGGGAAGGTCTGAATTGGTTGAATTCAGATCGGCAAAAATCGGCTAGCATTGAACCGATGGAGCTACTTCACTGTTCGATCCCGTCGGCGCTTCTTCGGCAATCCTTGGGTCAAAGGGATGTTGCTATCAAGTAGCTGACTTCCCTTGGAGTCTGTAGGACCCGACTTTGCCTTCTGAAACTGAGAAAAGTGCTCAACTTGGTGCTCTGGTTTGAGCATCACTGGAAAATGGAGCAATTTGGAGAGTATGACGATTTGAGGTGTGTGGAGGATGAATGGATGGAAGTTCTCTATATAGGAAGCTAAGGAACACTCTGCCCAACCAGTTTCCATACTAGACGAGCTTATCCTCACCCGAAAATGCCCAAATCTAAGGGAATAAGTTTATGAACCGATGAACAATGTTGTCATTCCAAGGAAGAAGACGACACTATTCCAAACTGGACCGGTTCAGTTCGATCGGATCTAGTGGCAAAAATCGGTCGGTTCAGGCCCAATTCGACCGGTTTTCTTAAAACTAAAAATTTCTAAATTCATCTAAACTCATTTTCTATCCAATGGTTGCTTCAATTTCTCCATGTGAGATCTCTAATCCTCCTAGAAAAATGAATTACCTAATCTAGTTCATTACGGTTCAAACTGATTTAATCCGGTTTAGGTCCGGTTCACCCTAAACCAGTTTGGTTTTCCCCTTCAATTGACTTCATGGTTCTTCCCCATGATTTTTATGACTCTTTCAGGCACATGGAATTTTCCAATTTCCCATTTTACCCTTCTTTACCATTTTTGGTTAGTTGAATGGTTCAATTTTCTCTTTGGAATCGACCGATTCTTTCTCAGTTTTTCTCATTCTTGAAAGGACGGGGTTTACATGTTCCCTAGAAGAGCATAAATCAAAACTGAAGAAAATCTTAAAGGACTTTAAGCATATCTAACTTAGGATTCATATTCGTGGGTTCTCTTGTTTAGGTTTTTTATTTCCTAAAACATGAGAAAATGGGAGGGGTGAGTTTCTACAACTTAGTGAGCGGGGGTTGAAAGTGAAGTTTCAAAAGATTTAGTTAAAATTATTCACAAAATCCTTTCATTTATTTTCAAAGCCTTTGTGTGTCTAGCTCTTTTAGCACATCCCCTTGCCTCGAGAGGCATTTAGCAAACAAACACATGCCCTTTATCATAAAGGGTACGTGCAGCACGTCCATTGCACCCACTTGTGGATTGGAACGTCTTTATCGTCCACCATGATAGAAGTCTCTAACTTCTACCTTGAGTCTGAGTGACACCCCAAGCACTAGGCCCTCAGACTCTATATAACTTCGTGTCCATATGAGGACAGAAACCTCATCCTGCCTCCACCTCAGTCTCAATGTGCAAGAAGCTCCTAGAGCTTCATGACTAACTAGCCCCACAAACTGCCCTTATCGTCACCAAGTTGTCCAACAGTCCTTGGAACCCATCACTACCCATCTTGGGCGTCTTGCTGGTCTCAAATTCAAAGTGCATAAACAAACAATAATTTTCATATACTTAGCCATTCTCTTTGGTGTCGACAGTACAACGGCCCCGACACTCAACCCGACCTGCGGCTGTTTGTCTGGCTGGTTCGTCGACCTGGCCCTGACGCACTGCCACTAGCCCATAGAGCCTTGTCGGTCTTGACTTAGTACTGTGGTGAATCACACAATTATTTCCAATTTTAATGAGAGTTTTCATGGCTCTTTCTATTCATATTTGTTTATGGGCTTCAACCCATGCCCACTTACCTTGGGCACACTACACGTGTTTTTCAAAAATTGGGCCTTGAGCCCTATGAGTTCAAATTCAAAGCCCTTGGCCTATTAGAGTTGTTCTATCTCTCATCAAGAAGATCTCCCAAATAGTTTAAGCAATATCACACAGTCAATGGAGAACACTTCTAACAAAAAAAATCCTTTTTTAACTCAGTGTACTCATCACACCAACTGGGTGTGATGATAGAGGTAGGTCTGCTTACAACCGATAAACAGGTTTTTCCTTTCGTAAAAGGATGCCTATCATCCCAACTGGGCATGATGTATCAAAAGTCTCGCTTACCGGGAATAAAGGTGGGCTAATCACCCGAATCGGGAATAAAGTGTAAATAAGCCCACTCACAACTAGTAAGTTTGTTTTAAATAAATGTATGCTCATCACCCCAATCAAGTATGATATTTAAAAGAATCCACTCATAGTGGTTTTTCAGTTAAAATGTGCTCATCACCCCCAATCAGGTATGATTTTAGTAAGCCCACTCACCTGATGACTATGACGCGTTTGTCCCCAACCGGTTTTCCAAGTCTAAGTCTGGCTCTCTTGTTCGCATTCTAGTGTCAAGAGTCCCTACATGGTTTGACCACTCTTATAAGTTAGGGTTTGGCGTGAAAGCTTTCTAGCTTTTCAAGTATTGGCTACTATGCCCAAATTTTTAGTTTATTTCACTTAGTAAAGTTCATACTTCTTGACTTTAGGTCCCTAGTATTCAATTTTCCCCAATCAAGTCCCAAGGGCTTCCAATGTCCTCCTTGGATCCTTAATTTACTTAAAATTGTACACGATACTCAAATTTTCTAAATTTTCAATTCGATTCCCAATTTTTCTAAAATTACTATTTTGCCCCTACTTTCCAAAAATGGTCAATATATCCCAATTCTGTTGAAAACTGACCAATTGGTCCTCCAACATCTTTCTTATTGCAAATTGACCTTTAATTTTGAGAAATTGCATGGAGGTCCCTCAATTTTCTAAAATCCCAAAATTTCCCCCAATCACCCCCTCCCCTCCAATTTCTACCCCTTTCTATTGATTGAATTTGATTTCTTCAAATTGGTCATTCAATTGGGGTTATATTCTCAAATTGGTGATATGAATTAGTTTCTATACTTCCATATAGTCCAATTGCACTTTGAATTGTAAAATTTGGGTCCGAAACGAGCTCAAATGGAGTTTCGCTGGAAAATTGGCCGTAGAGAGAGAAAGCTTTAGAAGCTTACCATCGGTGGCGCAACGATCCAAGTTCTTGATCGAGGAAGTTAGCACTTTTCATCAAGGTCCTTCTAGGATCTAGAATTAGGGCAATTGCTATGAGGATCAGCGGGAATTTGATTAATGAACTCTGTCACTTTCTCTCTCTAGAGTCGAACTGTAATAACGGTGGAGGGCCGAATTGGCTTACCTTTCACCTCTAGAAAGGTTGTGTGGTGGTCGTGGGAACTATGAGAGGACTCAATTCAGCCGTAGGAGGTCTAAATTGGTCAAATTTCGCTCGACCGAAACAAAGCAACTTTGGTCCGATGGAGCTGCTTCACTGTTCGAGCTTGCCGACACTTCTTTGACAATCCTTGGGTTAGTTGGAGGTAGGCGTTAGGTAGCTGACTTCCTCCCGAGTTTGTAGAACCTAAATTCGTCTGTTGAGGCTAAAGGAAGTGCCCAAGTCAGAGCTTTAGTTTGAGTTTCACTGGAAAATTGAGCGAGAGAGAGGAATTGAGGTGTGTGGAGGATGAACGGAGGGTAGCTATTTATATAGGGAGCTCTAGGACTCTCTGTCCAACTAGTTTCCATACTGGTCGCGCTCATCCTGATCGAAAATTGCCCAAATCGAAGAAATTTCCTTCGCCGAAAATGGAAAGAAAAATCTTTCCTTGATGAATAGTGTCATCAGACGGAGGAGGAAGATGACACTATTTTGCACGTGCGAGCTTCGTATGTGTGGGCCGGTCACGTGGTAGCATGTGATTGGTTGGTCCAGTCGACATGGCGATCCGACTCAACTGCCATGTCAACCGTTGACCAGTTGACGAGACATGTGGCAACCTTTCATTAGCCTGTCATGTCTGCTTGGCTATTAACCTGGCACTCGCTAACCTTTGACCAGCTGATAGAGTGCTTCTTGCCACGCGTTGCACGCTGATTGGTCGCGTACATGCTAACTGGGCGCTGACAGGTTAGAGGTTCGTTGACCAACTGGACCGTTGACTGGTCCGGTCCAATCGAGTCTAGTGACCAAAAAATGAAAATTAGCCGGTTCAGGCTTGATTCGACCGATTTTCTCAAAATTAAAAATTTCTAAATTAGTCTAAATTCATTTTCTATTCAATGGTGACCTCAATTTCCCAAATTAATTTTTTAAGCCATCTAGAAAAATAAATTAAGAAACCAATTCATGCATGGTTAAACCCGGTTCAATCTGATTCAATTCGATTCAAGTCCAGTTCACCCTGAATCGGTCCAGTTTTCTCATCCAATTTCCTTTATGATCATTTCCCATGATTTTTGTGACATCTTGGTCATTTGGAATTTTCCAATTTCCCATTTCAACATTCTTTACCATTCTCGATTCATTAAGTGGTTCAGTTTTCTCATTAAATTAACTGGTTCTTTCCCCGTTTCCTTGATATAAGGTAACGGGTTTCACATAAATTGTGTGTGCTAGCTACCGAGACATGAACAGGGTTGTCAAACTCGTTGGATCGGTGGTTATCGAATCATTGAACTCGTTAGGCGGATAGTCAAAAACTTTTTTTTTGTGATATCACACTCACTAAATTATAAAACTTACCACTACCTTAAACTATTTTTTAAGGGAAACTTTTTATGCCAAGAGTAATGGAAACTTGAATCACATGATTAAAATGATATTAAAAGGTAACTTTATATCCTATAAATTTGTGTTGAAAAATCTATTGTACTAGTAAATATTTATATTTCTTGGGTTATATTGGTATAGATATCACAATTACATATGAAACAATTGACAGGTTAATCACAATATTCCGACTAAATCGGCTCAGTACCTAACAATATATATAATTGATAACCAATTATCGATATTTATATAAATAATATATAGTTTGAGATAGAGTGAGATTGAGTTACAAAAAAGCTCACATACGAATAGTTTAAATTATTTTATTATTAATTATTGTTCTCATTATATTATATAAATATTTTAGGTTTATTATTAAAGAAAAAATAAAAAATTTTGTTAAAAAAATTAATATATATAATTTTATTTTAAAATTTGGTAACTGCATTATTATTTTAGTGAATTTATCAATTATTTTAGTATTGAATTGAGATTAATGATAGTAGAAACGGTCAAATATATATTGTATCAAAATATGAACATTATATGATATATTTAATTGGTTTTGTATTCGAATCCTAAAAAAACCTATTATAATCAGTCGAATTTAATTGAGTTAGAACATAATATCTAAAATATATTTAGTTTTTAAGTGAAAAATTGTGGAGTAAAATTTTTTTAAATTTTTATATAATTAATTTTTATAATATAATATTTATATTTTAAATATATAACAAAATTTAAATATATTAAATATTTCAATTTTATTAATAATAAAATAAATATATTTAAAGTAAAACTAACCTTACAAAAATATATATATATATATATATATATATCTAACCAAGTGATATTTTTCATAAACCATACTAATCTACGGGATCAAACTAGTACCAAAATTCACGAGTACTCATATAACCCTAAAAAACCAGCTTCTAACCAAGCCCCACACCTACTTATATTACATATATCTTACATTCACTTTTCACTCTTAATATCTAATTTTTTATTCTCATATTTTAGTTTAATTCATATAATTATTATTGTTATATATTCTTCAATACTTTTGCGTACAACGAACCTTATAATCCTTTAAAATCTATATTTTAGTTTTTTTTTTCAAAATTCGTGATGGACTAATATTTATTTTTAAAAGGTATATTATATAGGAAATTTATTTAATGTTTACTTCGACAATTTTTTTTTGCCATATCACAGCAAACTCTGTTCTAAAACCCTACACTTCTCTTTTGAGAGAAAAAACCCTACACTTCTCTTTTGAGAGAACCAATGCCATTCACCTGCAGGTGCCATTACCATATGTTTACTCTTCTACTTCTGGCCGCCTATCCGTAGAACTGCCGTTTGTCTGTCATTCTTCCGTGTTATTCTCTTCGACTAACAGGTGCTTCTCTCTCGATATTTTTTGATGTTGCTACCGAGTATTTTTGTTTGTTATGTCAAATGGAAGAAAAATAACTTGTGTAGGCAAGGCAGTAATCTTCTATTATTCTCATAGAAAACAATTTAGAAGGTTCGATTCAAGGGTTTCTGTCATGGGTCTTTCGCTGATGCTGTCCCACGGTGACCATGAAGGCCTCCGTATCTGTTCATTCTACTATTTTTTTTTCAATCACAAATAGATTTCTGGGTTTTTCCGGATCGTTGTTCAAAAGACTTTGCAATAGTTCAGCTAAAAAAATTGTGCTGGTTGTGTTTTGAGTCCCCAAAATTTTGTGGCTCTCAAATTGAATAGCAAGGAGTCTTAAGTATGCAATTTTGACTGGATAATAAATTATTTTTGAATTCAATTCGCCTTGTAACTTTTTTTGGGGGAATAATGCTTTGTGAACGCAATATGTATTTTCTCATTAATAGTATGGTCTTATAATTAAAAAAAATTGTGAATTTGAATTCATCCTTTTGAAAAACTCATTTTAAAGGCAGGAGATCCATCTTTTGCATTTGAATTTTCAATATTTCATGATTTAGTTTGTACTTTTCCCCCTGACCAATATATTTTGTCTTTGGGTAAAATGATTTATTATTTACAATTGAAATCAGTGTAGTCTTGATGTTAGGCCCTCAGAACGGTTTACAAATATTATGTTTCTATTGGTTTATCTTGGGATATATTGTCTAAATTTCTTGAGTTGCTTTGTTATTTTTTTTTAAATGGAAGCTGTGTTTTGTGTCCAATTTTTTGTCTGAGGCCTTCCTCTTTGTGGTAATTGCTTTAGTTGTTTTTTGTGCCACGTTGAGGTTTATCTGACATTGTTTCCATTGAAAGCTTTATCTTTTGACATTCCAAAAAACAATGAATTTTAAATTTCTATAGTTCCATACTGAGTAGTAACAGATGTTTTTGCTGAGGCTTTTTCCCTATTCATACGAAATTTATTGTGTTCTCAGTGAGAACTTCTCACAGCCAGAAATAAGATCAAATGGACAACAAAACCTCAGTTGTGCGGGCAAGGGTGAGCAACAGCGATGGAACGAGGCCGACTAATGACGACCAACAATGAGCAGCGGTGGTCTACGAAAGGAGGACGATTAGTAGCAGCGGATACCGGCTGGAGGAGATGGGACGAGTGCCAGCAGTAGCGGTAATGAAGGTGGAGGAGATGGTGAGTGACAGTAGATGATGGAGAGAGTTGGAGGATACAACAGCTTATATGAAGAATGTGAGGATATGTTGAGTTTAGGAAACTCATTCTTCATATCAGCTGCTGTCTACTCCAACTATCTCCAGCATCGACGGTCACACCATCTCCTCCACCTTGTTATCGCTATGCTTGCGCTCATCCCGTCTCCTCCAGCCGATACATGCTGCTACTAATCGTCCTCGTCTCGTCGACCGTCCCTGCACGTTGTCAACAGCCCCTGCTTGTTGTCGACTGTTGTTGCTCACCCTCATTCCATCGCTGTTGCTCACCCTCGCCCGCTCGTGTGAGTGAGGCTTTGTTGCTCTTTTATCTTATTTTTATTTGTGAGAAGTTCTGACTGAGAACACAATAAATTTCGTATGAATAGTGAAAAGCCTCAAAACATTTGTTAGTACTCACTATGGAACTAAAGTGATTTGAAATTCTTTGTTTTTTGGAATGTTCAAACATAAAACCTTCAATACTCATGAGTATGAATATTTTCGTTGACTATCTATCTTTAAATGATAGATAGCCATTACCCATCCAGTCTAAATTGTTTCTTTTATCTTTAATGTTGCTTTGATGTTATATGTATCTTCAGAGTTTAAGTAGTAGTTGGTATTGATTTCTTTTTGTTGGAGAATTAAGGTTTGATATTGAGCTTTGTAGTGTTGAAATTGCAAAATTTTATTTTATCATGTTAATTTTATTTTATTACTAATTTCAAGGAAATTATAGGTGTTGGC
Organism: Trapa bicornis; assembly: GCA_030064425.1. Taxonomy (NCBI): domain Eukaryota; kingdom Viridiplantae; phylum Streptophyta; class Magnoliopsida; order Myrtales; family Lythraceae; genus Trapa; species Trapa bicornis. Next base: position 5,349,186 of record CM057761.1, on the reverse strand, counting down.
TTTCAAGTTCTGTTTGTTAGACATGAGTCAGTATGAATTCGTTGATGATGGTATCGTCCTTCATTATTTGGCAAGTTTTAAAAGTTTAGATGATGACTTAGTCTGTATCCTCTTTTGAAAGTTATAAAGCTCAGGTTGTTTTATTTGGAAGTGAGTGCTTAGTAACAAAATGTTAACTTTCAAATTGTCTTGTTACTTTTCATGTCTATATTGTTGTGCTAAACTGAACTATGAAAAAAAAACAGGTGGTTTTTCATTACCTAAATAATGGCTTTTAGTCACCAGAGAAATTGTACCAAATAAGTTGATTCTCAACAATATTTGGGGAAAACGAACTGAACCATACTATCATCGTTTCCCCTCTATAATAAACACTAACTTGATCGCTCCCTCTCTCCCTACATCCCCGCTGGTGCCATCTTCATCTTCTTAACCCAAAGTTTTTTTATTGCTTTCTCATATGTCTTGCTGACTTCTTACTGTCAGGTTGTGGTGGTAAGTGAGTCCTTTTGATTTCAAGTTCTGTGGAAAAGCTTGGAAGCAAAATTTGAGCTGCCACCATGGCTCAGACAACTGAGGTTACACTTTACTATTGCTTCTTGTTTTGTATGTCATCCTTTTATTATGAAGTTTCAATTGTCATTGGCTGTGAAATTCATTGTGCTTGACTATATTGACCTTTTGCAGCATCTTCTTAGTTTCTTACATTGAATTTTAAGTTTAACCTACATATTTAAATTCTTTGAAAGGTATGAAAAGTTGTGGTTTATTTATTTTTTGCATTCTTTTGTGATTTTTATTTGACCTACTATGAATTTTTAAGTTTGAACTACATATGCGATTTCTATTTTTAAGTTGGTTGCTGTTTTTTTCCATAGCATTGACTGTCTGGTCTTATTCTTTATGTGCGGCAATCTCATTTTCTGTTCATGTTTTCCTGTTGCCTATCTGAGTTATATTGTCCACTCGTCCCAGTTATTATTATAAATAGTTCTATTTTACAATATGAATATTTCAAAGATCTCTGAAGGATGATTTGGCATGTTTAAAATTCCAAATTTCATTTGGAGGTTTGCATGTATTACAGTCACCTTTTAAGTGATTTAAGTGTCATTGCAGGGAACCACAGAGATAGTGGAATCAGTGAGTTTTAGTTTCTTCACGAAGGATGAAGTCCATAAGCATAGTGTCGTGAGGATTAATAATCCTATTCTGCTAGATAGCGTAGGTCGACCTGTGGCTGGTGGAATGTATGATCCATCTTTGGGGCCTCTTGATGATAAATCACCGTGAGTCTCCTTATTTTCAATTTAATAAGCATTATGCTCAATTCAGATTCGAGCCATTTGGGTTTTTTTTTCTTTTTAAAACATATTTTTCCATTACTTGGAGCCAAATTCCTGATTTTCAGTATCCTATTGTAAAACAGAATAGTGCTGTCTTGAGTTAACTCTTGTTGGGTTTCTTTATTTTGTGACATTTAATTCTTTAATTGATAATTTTTAAGCATTTCGTGTTTAGGATCTATTCCCTTTTGTTCTAATTATAACTCTTAAGGCTACATAAATTTTGATATTTTTTGTTCTTGATTTGCAGATGCAAGTGCTGTGGTCAACGATCTTTTTTTTGCCCAGGACATTGTGGTCATTTTAACCTTGTATCTCCGGTGTATAATCCTCTGCTATTTAATGTCCTCTATAGCATCATTGGAAAGACCTGTTTCTTTTGCCATCATTTTAGGGAAAGTAGAAGCCAGGTATATGATACTTCGTGAATAAATATTTACAACCATACTATTTTGCAAACAATGACGTATATTTCTTTTTTGCATAAGTAAAAAATTGTCATGATTGAAGCCCATATGTCATAGCTAGTTATCTTCCAGTAATTTTCTGCCTTGTAGATTATTTGTTTTTATAATAGTGTCTTGATCTTTTATCTGAAGGTTGAGAAATGTATTACTCAACTGGAGCTTATAGCAAGAGGTGATGTCATTGGAGCAAAGAAATTGGATTCCTTTATGACATCAGATTCATCATCTCCTGAGGATAGTGACATCTGTGATGCATCATGTTCTGCTCGAAGTTCCAAATCACATTATGGAAGTTCTCCAGATATAAGGGAGAAGCACCAGTGGACTTCTCTTCAATTTAATGAGGCAATGTTGATTTTAAATAAGTTTTTAAAGCAAAGTTCAAAGGATTGCAAGAACTGTGGAGCTAAAAGCCCCAGAGTTTCTAAGCCAACATTTGGATGGTTTCACATGGTAAGTGAGCTCAATTTACTCTCAGGTTTGCTTGAATTTAAGTTTATTCTGACCTACTTATTCCAAAAGAATGAATGTCATGGGATAGAGGTTACAGAAAGTGCTTTGTTTTTACATGACATTATTTCTAGAGTTATTGTCACACTGAAGCAATCATGGAGTCCTTTTTATATTCAAAATGTGTTGTTGAATCTTGTTTTTTTCCAGAGAGAGGCATCATTGAGCATGGACCTCATGGGATAGAGGTTGCAGAAAGTGCTTTGTTTTTACATGGAGTTATTTCTAGAGTTATTGTCACACTCAAGCAATCATGGATTCATTTTTATATACAAAATGTGCTGTTGAATCTTGGTAATTTCCAGAGAGAGGCATCATTGGGCAATTGGAATAAAGTGTATATATACTCATTGTTATTTTGCAATGAAGTTTTACTGGAAGCAATATGTTTTTCAAAATAAAAGTCAATTCCACAACTTGTTTATTGAGTGGATTTGAATCTAATTTTCATTCAACTTTTGTTTTCCTTTGGTAAAGTATAATGAATCCTCTGACAAACAATTTTTGGGCATAGTAGCATAATGGCATTGGATTGATTTTATAATGTTGTATTCTATGTATTTGAGAAAATTTTGCCACAATTTTGGGACTAAGAATTTATGCTTTATAACTATATAGCATGGTATGCCGGATGGTATGACTAGAGGAAACATCATTAAAGGACATATGTTGGAGGGGCCATTAGCTGATGAAGATGAAGATTCTACAATGGAAGGTGTTGTTGATTTCTCTCTCTATGGAAAAGACACAGTTTCCGCTGAAACAGATGCATCCACAATTGCATCTTCTGGGAAAACTAGTTCAAAGAAAGGGCATTATGAAAGTAGAGCAAAACTGCAGCATCAGTTTTCAAAGCAGAAAAGATCCTTTTCGGGACCTTTGTTGCCGTCAGAGGTAATGTTCAGATTACAATTTCTTATAGATGATACATGTTTTTGTTAGTCATAGTTGTAAAGGAATTCGTAGCATTTTTTCCTTCCATCTTGTAGATTTCATGGGAATAATGAAATCTCAGCTAAGACTAGGGCCAGGAAAACATAAAAAGAAAGGAAAGTCATTCTAATGCATTAAGAATATAAGCACTGGTATTAATTTGTATTATTATGCTTAAATTTCCTCATTTCTGCCATTTATCATAAATGTTTTGGTAAATTCAATCACCGAGCATGGATTATTCTTTACCAGAGTTGCATTTTTCCATTTCTAGAAATATGAGAATGAGGAAATTTTTTGCAAATTTACCTAAGTAAATGAATTTTGTTTGCAATCTTTTTGAACATTCTAATTTCTAAATCAGAAACTTACATAAATGTTGTGATTCATCAGATGAAGGAGATCATTAAACTTCTATGGGAAAATGAAGCACCATTATGTTCATTCATTGGTAACATACAACAGCAGAGAAATGGGGCTGAACCAGGCCATTCCATGTTTTTCCTCGATACTATTCTTGTGCCTCCAATAAAATTCCGTCCCCCGGCCAAAGGAGGTGATTCAGTAAGTTATAATTGATTTATGCGTCTTATAATCTGAGGATATGTTAGCATTATGCAAAGTGTGAATACCCCTCTTAAAATGATAAGAATGCCGATGTCTGATGTACAATTAAGGGACTTATTTTGTTTTAAATTAAAATCAGCTTCTCTCATTTTTTTCTTTCAATAGTAGAAGTTATTGAAGGGGAAAACTGACCAAGTGAACTCCTCTCTTTGATTGGGCCAAAATCAGTCCTCTCTTTTATTTCTATGAGAAACACTGTTAAAGATATGAATTAACCATAAAATAGCCAGAGGACCATATGACATCATATCTATGTAATTTTTGCCTTTGTTAGATTATATTTCCTTCTTAGGTCTTCTTTAAATTGTGGACTTTGACGCTAATTATGTTTTTCTTAATACTATTGTTTGTGTATATTCTTTTGGCAGGTGATGGAGCATCCACAAACTGTTCTATTAACAAAAGTACTACAAGCCAATATAAATCTGGGAAATGCTCATACTAATGGATTGGAACGCAAGAGCATTATTAGCCGGTGGATGGAACTTCAACAATCTGTAAATGTGCTGTTTGACAGCAAAAGTGCTAGCGGTTAGCATCATCAATTTCTATTGTTATTTTCATGGGTGAAACCTTTTTACAGAGATACTAAATTTTCTTTCTTTGTTTTACTAAGTTTGGTCAATCGTTGTCAACATGCTTAGAAAGATGTTTTTCTTTTTTCACATGTTAGGTTCAAGCCAAAAGGATGTGGTATCAGGGATATGTCAGATTCTAGAGAAGAAGGAAGGTCTCTTCCGCCAAAATATGATGGGCAAAAGGGTCAACTATGCATGTCGATCAGTCATATCACCAGATCCTTACCTAGCAGTTAATGAAATAGGCATTCCTCCATATTTTGCATTGAGATTAACTTATCCTGAGGTATACCCTTTCTTCTACTAGAATATCATAGATGAATTTTAGATTTCTTGGTCTCCAAGACTTAACTGATCATTATTTCATACATAAGATTCTGAGCTCATTACTGCTTCTACAGAATTCATAATCTCTTTTTTACTCTTCAATGTATGTGAACTTATGCAAAGTTCCTATTGTGTGCATACTTTCTAGATGGATATATTAATTTCTATCTCATTATTTTGATGAATGCAAACTGTATTTAGACTAAAACTGCTAATTATAGCTACATACAACTGTCCAATTGAATGGTATCATTTGAAGAGAATACAACATATAAGGACCCCCATCATTTATTTTATACATATTACATCATTTACTTTTTTATAGGATTCTTTGCTATATAGCATTTTCTAATTTCTTTCTTTACAGTTTTAATCAAATAACAATATTTTATCTTCTTTTTTTCTTAACTTATTTCCATAATAGTTTTTCTAGTAGTTCTGTTAAATTAAATATACCAGAACATGTATTGCTGACATTTTTTTGCTTTAAATTTAGTCATACAACATGCATTCTTTTCTAGTTTTAACAGCTGTATGATATGCAAATTATTTAAGTTCACTCAAAATCTATTTGAATTGAACCAATCCATTCATGTCTAATAGGGGGAGGGGTTAAAAATATTTTTGCATATGGGATTGTCTTTCTCATTCTTGCCACTAGTTCATTTATGGCAACGAAAGATTTCATACTGATTTATAGTTCAGACATTTCACAAGACTATATGTTCCATAAAACCAAATCAGAATTAGAAGAATACTCGTCTCAATAGGGTTAGTAATATTGTATTGAAATAATGCTTCTTGTGCTAGAAAAAAGAAATGTTTTCCTTGTGTTGGTCAAGTGGTGATGTGTCATTTTATCAAGTTAATCTAATTCTCATTGGTGCATCATCTTTGAATTGGCCTATAGGTGCTATCCAAAATTATTGCTTTTTTTTCAATTTAGTTATTCTCTAAAGATTAGCCTGTCACGTAGGTTTCTTTAAGGATCATTTTGTAGTTATGTTTTGCGTTAATCCAAGATTTTGCATTTACATATCTTTTATTTGAAAGTTGTTTTGGTTGAATTTTATTTTTATTTAGAATAACCATAAATTCTGAGTTTGATATTTATAAAACATGAGAATTATATTAATTACTCGTTGGTATGTGAATATTATTATTATTCTAAACTTATTCCTATCTAGTTGAATTATCTATTCTCTTGGGATTAAGATAATTTACAGAACCTTTAAAATTGTTTAGAATTTGAATGTCTTTGTCACTATATATTCTCTAAATAATAGATATGCCCTTGTATATTTTATTTTTTTTTCAAATTCATGATAATGATTTCCAAAAGCATAGTATAGTTGAAATTAGTTCAAATCCTTTAATACCAGAGATCAGAGGTACTTATAAATGTGTGAACATGAGTGATCTTAATCATGCATATAATTTATTTTGCAGTGTCAGATATTTCTGTTATGAAGTTCTTTGTTTATCACACAAGAAATTTGAGGCCAAAACTGACCAAGTGGTCATTGTTATTGCTATCTATGCTTCTTTGTTATTCTACAAGGCATTAATTTTCCCAGTAAATTTTTTAGATTCTTGTTTTAAATTTTACACCCTCTACTGTCTTGTAGAAACTTACTCCTTGGAATATTGTTGATTTGCGCAAAGCTATAATCAATGGGCCTGATGTGCATCCTGGAGCAACTCATTATGTTGACAATATATCTACTTCTAGACTTCCTATCGGAAGAAGTGGGAGAATATCAATCTCCAGAAAATTACCATCCTCACGAGGTGTGGTCACACAACCTGGGAGAAATTGTGATAGTGAGTTTGAGGGTAAAGTCGTCTATCGCCACTTGCGGGATGGGGATGTTGTGTTAGTCAATAGACAGGTACCCTTTATTTTTGTTTTTACCTGGTACCACTTGTATTCTTATTCAGTATCTCCTATGGAGGATGCCCTCAAGACAACCAAACCATTTTTATTGGGTGCTTGATCTAGTTTACTTTTGAGATCTAAGTAATGCTGTTTAGGTGTGCATTTTATGTTCTCCATGTAGCCTCTTGCTGTAATCCTGTATGTATGATGTAATTGTGCATGAAACTTTCAGCTACATGGTATAAGCCTATAATTTAACATGCCAATGATCTTGGATTGGATAGTTAGCATATGAATACACTCTTGTTTTAATATCTCTTACACTATTGACAAACATTCACTTGATATTTTTTGGCAGCCTACACTTCACAAGCCGAGTATAATGGCACATGTTGTTCGTGTGCTGAAGGGGGAGAAAACCCTTCGAATGCATTATGCAAATTGCAGGTTTGACTATTCAACAAGAACATACATTTTATAATGACTCTTGATATCATGCACATTTACTGAAATTTGTACAATTTTGTTTGGCAGCACGTACAATGCTGATTTTGATGGTGATGAAATGAATGTTCACTTTCCTCAAGATGAAATTTCACGGTCTGAAGCCTACAACATTGTAAATGCCAATAATCAATATGTTAAACCTACTAATGGATTTCCAATTCGAGCATTGATTCAGGTATCTATACACCTGTAACATACTCTGGAAACCCTGTTTACTTTCCTTCTATTAGTGGATTTCTTATGATAGTGATTATGTTTCTTTTGGATCTGCAGGATCATATTGTCAGTGCCACTTTATTGACAAAGAGAGATACATTTTTGAGTTATAATGAATTCAATCAACTTCTTTACAGTTCAGGAGTTTTCACTTCTTGGTCAAGTTCGGTTAAAAAACCTGGTCAGAAGGTAGTAATTAATTTTGAAGAAAAATTGTGCTACCCGTTGCCTGCAATATTGAAACCAGAACCTCTCTGGACAGGAAAACAGGTAATTAGTCATTCTAAAAATTAAAGATATCTTGATAATTCCTTATCTTGCTATAGTTTTTCAGACGTAAAGTGGATCTCTTATTTACAATCATAAATCTATTAGACTTGTCTATCAATTATTAATGGAGAGGAATTTCCATTTCAATCAATTAGCATGATGGCATTTTGCTTTCCATTTTCTATTAGGTGATTACTGCAGTTTTGGATCATATAACCCGAGGACATCCTCCTTTTAGTGTGGAAAAGAAAGGAAAGATATCTTCTGATTTTTTCAAGAGAAAAGTCAGAAAGGAAGAAACAAATCAAAATGATAATTATAGGGACAAGAAATATGCTGGCAAAGATAATTCAAGAAAAACTGAGGAGCCTGGAGAAGATACTGTCATCATCTTCAAAAATTACCTGATTTCTGGTGTCATTGATAAGGCCCAATTTGGTGACTATGGTCTAGTTCATACAGTTCAGGAATTTTATGGCTCAAATACTGCTGGAGTATTGCTTTCTGCATTTAGTCGATTGTTTACGACTTTCCTCCAGGTTAGTTGTTTTACCTGGATCGTCGGTATGAACATGTATGTTCACTCTCCAAAAAAGCGTTTTAGTGCTTTTTTTTTGCATGTAGTACTTCTATCTATATTCATACCTTGACTAATGATTATTCAGATGCATGGGTTCACATGTGGCATTGATGATCTTTTGTTGAGAAAAAATAAAGATTTAAAGAGAAAAACGCAACTTGAGGAATGTGAAAGATGTGGAGAACAAGTCCATCGTGAAGTTGTTGGGGCTAACAAATTGGATATCCTAGGTATTCTATTTGGTACCTTTTGTTATTCTGAATTCATCCATGCTGTGTTATATTGTGAAACTAGGGTTCCAGTTTTCACATATTTGACATCTTATTTGGAAGACAAGATACTTTGTTTTAAGAGAAGTGCAGGAAGACTTGGGTTGATACAGTTAATACTATATTTGAAAATGATTTCGCCCTTTTAATTTTATTTTTTGACACTGATATATCCTTCATTTGTTAGTGTGTTCTTGTGTTTGGTATATATGCTTTCATTTTTACTTTATTTTTTCCTCATTTAAGTAGTCATTAGTGGTGTATAAGCTTGTTGGTAATTTAAAACATAATTCTATATGCTTTCAGTTGCAATAATATTGCTGGTTGAATTTCGTTTGGATTTTCTAGATAAGGCTTTAAGTGTTTTTATTTTTAAATGCTTGCTTAATTGAACAGGGAATGAATCTTGTGAGTTAAGAAGGTGGTTGAGCCATAATATGTTGATTCCATTGATTTCTGTAGATCCCTTGGATTTGCAAATGAGGATTGAAGAAGTTATTCGCAGCAATGGGGAGGCTGCATTAACAAATCTTGACAGGCGAATGATCAGTAAGCTAAATGAGTTGAGTAGCAAAAAGATTGAGAAGGACCTTCTGTCTGAAGGTTTGTTAAAGCCCACAGGAAATAATTGCATCTCATTGATGACTACATCTGGAGCCAAAGGTGGCAGTGTGAGTTCCTCATATTTCTTATATCCAACTATGAACATCAATATTATTGAAAGTAAAAACTATCTTCTTGTCAATGTCAGGCTTTCATATTTAAGTTATAATTGAGCTATTCTTATAATTACATTTATTCCATTATATTTTTATATCCTTATCTTTGTTTCCTGATCTATTGAATGGATTGTTTGGGTCTGGAGTTTATATGCATCATTGTCTTCATAAACATTAACTCATTGCAAGATAAATCTAATAAAAAAATAATTAAAAAATTAAATTATTGGAGATTTAGGCTTGACAGAGATTATTGGAAGTTTCTATAATCACCAAACCCTTTTCCTTATAAATACAGGCAAATTTCCAGCAGATATCTTCTCATTTAGGACAACAGGAACTGGAGGGCAAACGAGTTCCTAGAATGGTATCTGGGAAGACTCTCCCTTCTTTTCCTCCATGGGATTGGGCATCTCGTGCTGGAGGATTCATTGTTGATCGTTTTCTTACTGGTCTACGTCCACAAGAATATTATTTCCACTGCATGGCTGGTCGCGAAGGGTATGAAATATTATTTATAGCTTTTTTTATGATGTGTGCTTTGTTTAATTAATTAGATGTATATATAATTTAGTACAACTATTTGTTTATTTTTAGTCAAATTGGATTCTAACCTTTGAAAATCCTATTGATTCTTAGAGTTTTGTAATCTTTAATTAGATGAATTGACCAGAAGCAATTGGGCATACTGAAAATTTTAGTATAAATCTAAGAAGCATGCTTTTTTGTTGTCTAGAGATGAAAATCTGATGGAAACAGCTTTACATTCATGTTTCAACTGAGGTTTAATTTTCCTCTTTTGTGCCTTGATTGTTGGTGTTAACTTAATTGTACATATTTCATTTTGGCCCCCAAGCATTAGCATCAATGTATTTATTTATGCAGAGATCACATTTTTTTTGCGCAATAAGCAGAGATCACATTTGGAAAATGATTTATTATGATAACTATTCCACCTGGATAGGCAGAATTTCTCTTGATGATGCATTGGCTATTACTAATCTTGTTCATCTACCTGTCTTGACTCTCAGGTTAGTTGATACTGCAGTCAAGACATCTCGTAGTGGCTACCTTCAGAGGTGTCTAATAAAGAACCTTGAGAACCTGAAAGTTGCATATGACCATAGTGTCCGTGATCATGATGGTTCCATTGTCCAGTTCTATTATGGAGAAGATGGCGTCGATGTCCACAAAACAAGTTTCATTGCAAAATTTGACTTGCTCTCCATGGTAAGAACTTTCTGCTGATTTCATGGCAATTTTTATTGACTTTGTCTGTTGCTCATTGTCTTTTCTCTCCTTTATTGATTCAGAACCTTGATGTTATGAGAGAAAAATGTTCAGCTGAGCTACAGAAGTGCAATGGTTACATCAGGGATCTTCCAGAAACTATTAAGCTTAAGGCGGAAAAATTTATTAATGATGAGAAAGGGGCCACTGTTTCTTCAAAGAATAGCTTGCTGAAGCCCAAGGAGTTCATGAGATCAGTGGAATATAAATACTTTTCGAGCCTTGCTCAGCCAGGAGAGCCTGTTGGTGTAGTTGCTGCTCAGTCTGTTGGAGAACCCTCAACTCAAATGACGTACTTTATATATTCTATTTCACCTGCTGCTTTTATTTTGCATATTTCTTCTATTCTTTAGTGTGAGCATAATTTTTTTCATACTTTCTTTATCAAGTGCTTAACAGTCTATTCATACATCTAAGGTGAACATGCTATCACTCTTTAGTCTCATGGAATTTTGATGCTTTGCTTCCAGATTAAATACATTCCATCATGCGGGACGAGGAGAAATGAATGTGACACTTGGAATTCCACGCTTGCAAGAAATACTGATGACTGCTTCTACTGAGATAAAGACCCCGATAATGACTTGTCCCCTAAGGAAAGGAAGTTCAAGGTGAGATTCTACATGTATTTTCTAACTGATTTAGTTGGGTTTCTCTCATGCTCTGGTGATATTACCAAATTTAGCTTCATAAAATAGGAGAGGCAACCAAAACCTGAGACAGAAATGAGAAAAGTTAGCAAGATATGAATGATGGACATTGACATGTGATATTGTATCTATTTGTCCTACCACTTTTGATAGGTAGTCATTTTTTGAAAATATTTTCTCCTTATATTAATCACTGACATGGTTCAAGTATGAATAATAAGATCTACCAGTACTTGTGGAAAACATATTTAAAATCTGTTTCAGAATAAATATTGGATATTTTAATTTGTTTTGCTGCAGCGATGTGGTGTGAGAGAAGATGACCTTACAATGAAGTTGACCTGTGAACCTTGAGATTCTATATGGATTGAAATTATCAGTCTGATGGTGATACATCTGTTGTATTTACAGGGAAGATGCTGCCCTACTTGCTGAGAAGTTGAAAAAGCTTGCTGTGGCTGACCTCATAGACAGCATGGAAGTAGTAGTAATTCCATTTGCAGTCCAAGACCATCACATTTGCAGACTCTATAAGCTGAAATTGAAGCTCATAAAACCAAGGGTCTGTTCTGTGACACGATGTGAGGAGGTTCTAGAATCTGTATACACAAGGGCATTGGAAGATGCAATACAAGCTCATATAGTCTTACTCTCGAAAATAAGTGGCATAAAAAATTTTGCATCTGACTCAGGATCAAGGGCTTCTAATGAGACTGAAGAGGATATTTCAGGAGATTCCTCCATGAATTTGAGCACAGGGGGTGATGGTGACATCGATGCAGATGAGGGGTATGACATGGACGATCTAGGTTATGATGGGCAAAAGCACAAGGAGCAAGAGAAGGATGACATGGACTATGAAGATAGTTCTGGAAAGGAAGAGCATGCTGGAGGATCTGAGACTGAAGATGATCAGACCGAAAATGAAAAAGAGACGAACATGGAAGATGATGAGGATGGGGTGGAGGATGCTTCTCCAAATGGAGCCTCAGAACTGGGAGGATCTTCAAAACCAATGAAAGGTGATAATAATGTGAAGTCAAAAGCTAAAAGGAATGCCAAGGGATACTTGATGAAGGATACTGATAGAGCGTGCTATGTGAAAGCGAAGGGATTGAGCTTTGAGGTCCATTTCAAATTCACTAATGAGCCTCATATTCTGCTTGCACAGGTATTTTATTTTTCTTTTAATTTGTGATATGATTTTACTCATTTATTTGCATTAATTTACTGGTTCACTTTCTATTTTATTTGTCCGGATTCCTTTATTTATGATGCAAAAGTACCATCATGTTACTTATCATTGTCTTTTCTACGTTGGATCAATACTGGTGAACTTTTAGGTCATTTTCATAATCAAAGTTGGGATCACAACTACTACTTTCCCGAGAATTGAAGAAAATAAAGAAAAAAAATGTAGTAAATCATAATTTAACAATGAAGGGCTATCTTATGCTGATGAAAATTTGAGCTTATGCTTCATTTCCTTTTTTTATCAGTGAGTTGTGAATTTAAAAAGTGGTTTACTTGTATGTATGTTTATCTGATATGGAGGTTTTATGGGATGGCTTGTCTTACAACAAGGTTTACTTGCTTTTCTAGATTGCTCAGAAAGTGGCCAAGAGGGTGTATATCAGGAGCTGTGGAAATATTGAAAGCTGCCAAGTGATCACTTGCAAGGAAAGCCAAGTAATCTATTATGGAGATGACCCCAAGGTCCGAGAGGAAATCAACCTTAGAGACAAGGAATTGATACCCGCTATCCAAACGAATGGGCTTGATTTTGCTGCAATCTGGCAACTTCAGGACAAGCTGGAGACCTCATATATCTACTCCAATGATATCAGCATCATGCTCACAACCTATGGAGTGGAAGCCGCTCGAGAGACTATCATGAGGGAAGTCCAAAATGTTTTCAAGTCATATGGTATCTCTGTCGACATCAGGCATTTGACTCTAATAGCTGACTACATGACCCAGTCTGGGGGATACCGCGCCATGAGCAGGATAGGCGGGATAGCAGAGTCAGTCTCACCCTTTGGGAAGATGTCATTTGAGACTGCTGCCAAGTTCATAGTTGAGGCAGCCTTTCATGGGGAAGTGGACAATTTGGAGACTCCCTCTTCTAGGATTTGCCTTGGATTGCCGGTTAAGATGGGCACGGGGTCCTTTGATCTGTTTCAGAAGATAGAGGTCTGAATGTGATGGAGAATCTAATGGTCAATTTTGTTTATCATTTAAGCATATGATAATAGTGTTGTCCTGATTGAGGGTGATGTATCTGAAAATTTTGCAGCTGTTGTCGAGTCGATTCTTCTAGTCCTTTATAATATATTAAAACCCCTTGGGATGCTTCACACCAAAGCCAAACAAGCAAACTATCAAGAATTCTACCTTTGTGCCACAATATTTATGCGTCTTGTGTATTAGGGTTTTCCCTTGGCCACTAAATTTTATTTGTAAGAATATCTCTTAGTACAAATATTATTTTACCATGGAATGCACACAATTTATCCACCCACCTTTTCTTTAACTATTATGGAGATCATCACCTCGCACCTCTTTCTCCTTAATTATAATATCCTTTCTCCTTAATTATAATATCACGTGGATCAAATACAATATAGTTGAGAGAAATTTTAGTCATTATCTAATTCAAATTTATACAAAATGTAATTAACTTTTATAATTATAGTTTATAAATATTAATTAGTATAGTTATAACAATTGAGTAGAGTAAAATGAAATTATTTTATTTTCTATTCATTTTTCTCTATTTTACTATTAGTATTTCTATTGAGAGTTTCATTTCTCAAATTTCCTTACATTACCTTTTTACAAATTAATACTCTACCTTATATTAATATACAAGAATTAACAATCTTACTTAATTGCCTAATAATATCCCTACCTTGTTAATCAAGCTAGATAAAAAAAATTACTATTTTTGGTAAAATAACATTACTACTCTCTTACTAGGCTATGTGTACAATTCAATTCCTACTGCTTCTCTTATTATTCCAGCAAAAATTAATGAATACGATTTGATCATGAACACATGATTTTTTACATAAAATTTAATTTAAAATACGAGAACTGGAAAACATATAACATGTTTACCTTGACTACAATTCTAGTTACACTATCTAACTCTATTAATTTATTATCGGAGTCCAATATGTTATCAGGGCATGACAACGACTCAAAACAACTTTTACTGTACAAATTCATGTAATAAAAGATCTATTAAAACAAAAATGGAGAGATATAATAAAGGACAATTCCATAAAAGAGTACCTAACTACCGTCACCATCACTGCAACTGAATTCGACTAAATTGGTCACCCAAAGTCTGATTCCGACGTGAACAACTAAATTTTATCAGGACTGGATGAAGATTAGGACACTCTATGTTTGGCTCTAGCCCCAATCCTAGCTGTCACACCGATTGATGAGCTCCGTAATCTCTTACTCATATAGGAGGCCAAATGCACCTGTAAGATATCTCTGTTGGGTGTCTTCACTACTGCACCTTTCTTTGAGATACTTGGAGTAGGATATTCAGATACCGTTGCTTACATAGCCTCTTCACCATAGCGTCGAAATTTTCCAGACTTCACTCCACCACTTCGCATGTCACCTCATCGCCATCCTTTTGGAGACACACAACCCTCCTCATCACTTCTATGGACAAGAAAGCTCCACTCAATTTCTTCCAAGTCGAGGCACTACATGCCGAGGCCCTTCCCCCCATGTTGGACAGATGCAACCCAAGGATGAAGACGACCACCCATTCGCCAAGTGTAACAACCCACTCCAAACAATTTTAATTCTACCTTTGCGGTCCAACACCATCCAACAACACTTTCCAATCCAAATTCCACATGCCAATTATGTCAATATATCGATTATTCTACTCCAGCATGTCCAATCTTGCTTCCAAATTTTCAAGTACATCAAATCAACGTCAGAATGGGTGATTTGTTTGATGGACATGAAGTCAATTGGTATTGCTATTAATTATGTTATAAACTCACTGACTAATTTTACTTTATAGTGGGTTAAACACTCCCGATCAGTTACTTTTCGGTGATGGATCAAGTTTAACAATACTCAATTCTAGTCATACTAGCATCTCAATTCACACCCATACATTTCATTTATGTCATGTTTTCTTTGTGCCCACTATTTCCCTCAATCTTTTATCTGTGTCTCGCTTCACTAAGGACAATGTCTACTACTTCGAATTTCATCTTGATTTTTTTCTTGTTAAGGAATTGAACACTCATCCAAAACTTCTTCGAGGACACCATAACGATAGACTCTACTTCCTCAAGCTCCATCGTCCGTTGTTGCTCGTGTTATGTTTTAGTTATTTGTACATTGCAAAAGAGATTTCACATTTTGTGAAGTATGCTCTTTTAGAAATATTCAACAAAAATTATTTCGTTCCACTACTTATAAGTGTCTTTCCCCATGGGGTCTCGCATCTGTCACATCGCATAATAGTCATCTATAGTATATAACTTTTCTTGATGATCACAGTAAATATTCTTGATACTATTTCATGCGTACCCTTCTAATGTTATTCGTGTTTGTCACACTTTTCATTTTCAAGTGAAGAATCAATTTGACCGTCGCATCAAAAGTATTTAGACTGATGGGAAAAAAGAGTTCTTGTACTTGGATTTTTAAAATAAGCTTTAATTTCATGGCATTAATCATCGAATCTTCTGCTCTCATACTCATCAATAGAACGGGTCCGCTGAACGTAACCATCGTCACATCGTTGACATGGGTATTACTATTCTTACTTAAAGTTATTTACAATTCAAGTTCTGGGACTTGCTTTTAAAATAGCTATTTTTTTAATCAATCCATTGTCTACATGTTCCCTTAATTATAATAGTCCTTACTTTATTATTCATGGGAAATTGCCCGACTACTCTTCATTGCGTGTTTTTTGTTGTCTTTATTATTCTTATCCCAAACCCTATCAAACGTCAAAGTTACAAAATCAATCAACAGCGTGTATCTTCCTCGGTTACCCACTAGAATATCAAGGTTATCGTTGTTTTGATCCAATCACTCATCGAATTTTCATTTGTCCTACAGTTCATTTCGATGAGTGCATATTTCCATTTTCTATGCGTCATTCAGTAGTTTCGTCTCTACCATCTCCATCAACACCTAACCCGGCCCACCTCCCACTACCACTTCCGATCCATCTCGAGACTCTAGTTCGGATGTTTTGCTTCATTCTGCAGGTCAAGAAGGGCATTAATCTAGGGCTGACCTCGAAAACTCCAATGATGGCACTTCGATTTCACCGGCATTGTCTTCTTCACAACATAAGATAACCACACATTCACGAGATGACACCTTACCTACTCGTCGATTCAATATCTCTGACAAACCTTACACCTTACACTTTTTTACAGGCAAGTTGTCATGCTCATTGGTGTTGTAATACCAATATTTTTGAAAAAAAAATGATCATAAATTACTTCAGAATTTTTTTAAATCTAAAATCCAATTGATTTGATTATAAATAATTTAGTCGGTTTAAATAACTTAGAGTAACGAGTTAAATTTAAAGAATTATATGAAAATAAATATTTTAGAAATAAATATTTATTAAGTATATATATAGATATACTAGGCCTGTAAATTATAAATAATATATATATATATACTATTTTAATTTATAAACTTCCCCTTTTTCCTCCTTCATTCCCTCACTATCTTTGTATTTCTCTCACTAGAAGAAAACTAAATTTCTCTCCTCTTCTCCATCTTCTACATGCTTGCTATTCCTTCATTCTCTCTATTTCTCGTCACTCACACTGAATAGAAAATCCGAAAGTCTCCCCCCTTCCTCTCCGTTTGTGTGTGAGGGTTATAACTTTTACTCTGTCCTCTGTCCCTCTTGACTTTCGAGTGCAATAGATGAGGTGGAGAAAAAATTGGGATTTTTCTCATCTATGAGGGAGGAAGTTGTCCGGAATTTCTCACCCGTTTGAAAAGCGGCTGTTGAATAGATGCCCACTATTATGTTATAGAACGATTCTTAGGTCGTAGCAGAGGAGGAAGCCATAGGAGGGAGGTTTTGGACTTGAGCAGAAGGGACATCAATAGAGAGAGCATGAGCAAGGCATACATCAATAGAGAGAGCATCCCTTATGCTCCCTAGGTCGTCCAGCAGTCCTTGGATCCCATCACTACCTCATGCCAAGTGTCCTGATAACCTGAACATCACGGTGCATGCACAATCAACAAGCTTGATAAGTTATAGACATTATTTTTTGCCCTCTCGCACAATGGTCTGTCAGCTTGGCTTCGGCCCAACAAGTTCGATGACCTGGCTTCGACAGAGTAGCAATCCGACCCAACAAGCTCAACAACTTAGCTTGGCTCGATGGTTATCACGCAAGTTCCCATTATTCAGGTCTTTTAGCCTCATGTATCACATGTTTGTTTTGGATGTGTCCATGCTCGTATCCACAAGCCTTGGGCCCACTAACATCTCGAGCCTAATCCCGAAATTAGCACCCAAATGTTTTAAGCAGAGTCACCCAGTTAGGGGAGGCTAATTCTGAGAAAATAGTTTTTCAAAGCTTAAACCGTCATTCCAACCGGAATGGACGTCATAGCGGTTCCCACTCACCCAATGATCTTGGCGGGGTCGTGCCGGTGGAATTTTCTCTCCTCGGTGCACTCCTAGAGTCAGCGCTCGAGTAATTCAGTCCTACAAGGTGCGAGTGTTGGGATTAGGATGCGGTGATAAATGGGTCCCATATTTTCTCATATCTACACCTAAGGTCCCATACAATACTTAAATTGCACCCGGGTCCCTGATTCCTCTCTAATCTCTATCGGGTTCCCTAGGTTCCCAATTATTCCTTTTTGGGACCTTAACTCCTTTAATTTCACTAATTTTTCCTAGATTTACCAATTTTGCATTTTAATTCTTAATTTTCTAAAATTTGTAGTTTGGTTCCCCAACTTTTCAAAATTTCCATTTTGCCCCAAATTTGTCAAATTTGCCCAATTGACCCTCAATTGGGGTAAACTTTATGAAAATACCCTCAATTTCGTGAAATTTTTGTTCAACCCTCCAATTTTTGAAAATTGCACAAAAGTTCCCTCAAATCGCACTTCACCTTCTTCCCCAATTTGAGCATATGACACTTTGGATCTTACCTCATCCAATCGACCGCTTGTGGGTCCTTGATTTCTTCGATTCTTACTTTTAATCACCTCCTACAACTCCCCTCAATTGTCCTACACTTTGAATTTCTGAATTTGGCTAAGTTTTGTGCCATGTCAGAGCTTCGCCGAAAAAGTTACAGTAGAGAGAGAAAGCTTGCATTTCTTATTGACAAAGAGGCAGTGGCCAGAGCTTGAGGTGGGGGACAGTTAGAGCTAGTCAAGGGGAACCTAGCACGATAGAGTTATGCTGCAATTTGCTTCTGCCTTGCGAGAATTTGAAGAGACAAGTTCTGGTCGGTGCAGCTCTGAAATTTGGAAATTTTGATGAGGGGAGGCGAAATTGAGCTTATCAGGGCCTGTAGGGGTGTTGTAAAGGGTCTTAGGTGGTCAGTGGTGTCCAAGGTGGGTGGTGGAAGGGTCGGACGGGGTGAGGTGGCATCGGGCAGGAGCTCACTGCTTCGAGCTCCAAAGAAGCTTTACTGTGTGATCTCTCTCGCACCTCCCTGAGCACTCCCTACTTGTTCTGAGAAGGTCTGGAGCTAGAGTATCCTTCCTCGGTTCCAATGCCACCCTTCGAAGCTCCTTTGGTGGAGGTTTTGCCCATCATCGGAGCTCTTGTTTGAAGCTCATCGGAAAACTCACTCTTCTTCTTCTTCGCTCGATTATGGGATGCTGAGAACGAATGAGGGGGTGCTCTTTATATATGGAGGTTGACAACTGCTTAGGCTATCGGCCAACATAAGGCTCGGCCTCCAACTCGATCACCGAAGACCTGACCGGAGCATTTTTTGAGTCGTCGAAGACTCCCTCCTTCCCTCTCTCTCCTCTCTCTCTCTCTCTCTCTCTCTCTCTCTCTCTCTCTCTCTCTCTCTCTCTCTTATCTGTCAATGTCTGAAGGTTGAAGACGATGATGTGGCAGTCGTGTCACGTTTCGCGCTGTGATTAGTCAATTTTTCTAATGTGGAATGCCAACTCTGCCGCTGCGTCAACCGTTGACCCATTGACTAGACACGTGGCAGCCTCTCATTGGTTGCTTGTGTATGTGTGGTATGTTGACGGGTGCCAGTTGTCCGTTGACCGGACACATGGCAGCCTCCTATTGGCTGACCGTGTCTATGTGGCAGCTGGCGTAGTGCCAGCGGTCTGTTGACCATTGACCGGTCTGGTCTGATTGAATTCGCGGTCTGAATTTTGAAAATCGGCCGGTTCGGACCTGGTTCGATCGATTTTCTTAAATTTAAAAATTTAAAAATTTATGTAAATTCATTTTCTATCTAATGGTGGTCTCAATTTTCCAATTTGACATTTTTAAGCCACCTAGAAAAATGAATTTGTGAACTAGTTCACTATGGTTCATGCCGGTTTCGAGTCCGGTTCACCCCGAACCAGTTTGGTTTTCTCTTCAATTCGACTCCCGGTTCTTCCTTGAAGTTTTTGGAAATTTTTGTCACTTGAGATTTCCCAATTTCCGATGTTTGCTATTTTTCGTTCATTAAATGGCTTGATTCTTCATGTAAACACCTATACTGGTTCTTTTTCCGGTTTCCTTTTATCCAATTGGACGGGTTTTACAACTCTTCCCTCCTTTTAGGAATTTTGTCCTCAAAACTCCATTGCCTATCCCTTTTTCCCTGAGGAGGTCCTTGTGTCGCTTCCTTAGGGGTAATTTGATATCCTACTGACTTGAGTCACTCACTTTGCCTCAGTTCCTTTGCCTCTCGGTGTTCAGTCAGTTGACTTATCCCTTTTTCCCGGCATTCGCAAAGCCTTACCAGGCCGATACTTTTGATAGGGTGGGTGGTCGGACTTGCATCATGGACATTTATCTGAGTTCGATGTTTCTATACGTCCCGACATTCCTGGGTTTGTCCACTCTGTCGTTGGCTATTGCATTTATTTCTTGCCGCGTTACTTCCCCTTCCATGGCCCTTCAGTCTCTCCTGTAATACTCACGTTCCCTTATGGGTGGCGATCTAAACCTCATTGCCCCTTGCGGTACAATCCCCATATCAGGTGGTTTTACTCTAGGCCTCAGGCCTGACTTGCTTCGTGGTTGGGACCGTGTCCCTTCCATTCCTGTCCTTAGTGTGGATTCTCCTTTAGGCTCATCCTTTATATTGTTTAGATAAATTCCTTGTCGGACTTCTCTTACTCCTTTGATTATGATCCCATGTGTTCTGCCCATTCTTTGATGTCACTGAGAATATAAGTGTCTGACTCTTTTACGGGAGTTTTGGGTCGCTTGGGTTTATTTGTTCTATCCTGTTGTTCCTTATTGCATCTGTCCATCCGTGCTGTCAGGTTTTTAGCTCGGCGGACCTCGTCGACTCCCTGGTCCTCCTAGGTTCGTCTGTTTGTGTTGTAGTTGGCATTCTCCGGCTGGCGAGGGGGTTCCTTCTTTTCGATTCTCTCTTCTTTCTTAGCATATGGTTCATTACACTGGCCGATGTGTAATGGCTGTATTTCTCCAGGGTTATCCCTTTCTCATCAACGTCGCCCCCGAGGGACTCCTCCCCCTTGCGAAGTCTGTGGCTTGCATGGAACTGGTTTTTCTAAAGTCATCCCTTACTTGCTCTAAGGTGAGGTCTCAGGTTCCATCCTCGAGGACACATGGTCCTTCCCTACGGATCCTTGGTGGCTTCGTCTAGGGAGTTGCTTTATTTCAACTCGTCCTTTCGCCCATTCCTCCATTGAGGCTAGTGATTCTAGGTATTGATCCTCCCTACTGGGGTTTGTGTTCCTCTTCATGTGTTGGGGTTCATGCCTTTCCTTCATTTTTCGTCCTGTGATTGATTTTCCCTTTCCACTTCCAAGTTTCTCGATGTGACTCCCTTACGTAGTTGTTCCGTTGGCTTTATAATTTCCCCGCTTGGCGACTTCTACCTTTTACCCTTCTTTAACCTTCGTGGTCGGGGGTTTTCATTGCGGTCTTGCTCGTCTGTCCCTCACCCCTAGGGTACTATGCTACAATTTGTTAGTTACCTTGGCTATCTCGTGGGGTGGTTAGGTCTATCCTTGGTCTATTCACAATGTTAGATCAGAGTCTCTAGGTAATTCGACTTTTTTCCTTGTTCGGGTCCTTCATCCCTATTTCCCGGAGTCACCTTTCTTGATGTGGCTTTCCTTTGACTCATCTTTGGGTTGTTGGGGTTATCTAGTTTGCATAGTTTCCTACTCTGTTTTCTAGTTGGTCATTGGTGGTCATGTAAGGCACTTCTCTAGCCATCCGAGCCTCGTCCCGAGGGTGTAGGTATTGGAAGGGGATTATTTTATGGTTCTTGGTATTCTAAAGCTCCCGTCGTTTTTTGGGAAATGAGTAAGAGATTTGGATTTTTCTTTGAAAAGAAACTCTTTTTTATTTATTGGACTGGAAAAACCTTGGCCAAGGTTTATTACAGCATATGTTTCTAGAATCTCCTACCCCTTTCTATCCCCACCAGTTGACTAACTGTGAATTATACCTATGCGGGTTATGAGACTCCACATCAGGTGTCTCAAGGCGTCTTCTCCTTTTGGGTGGGCATTCGCCTCCATGGTTTCTATAGCAACGGGGGTACGGATTCATGTTGGGCTCCTTGAATTTTGCTGATGCTGATAGACTTGGGGCCCTCCTGGTCTGCACGGGGGAAGCGATATTTATGCCATATCGGCGTAGGATAGCTGCATCGTGGACGTGTTGGGTAGGGCCTGCAGTAAACGTACTACTGTAAATTGGGGGAAGTTGGTAAAAAAAAAACCCTTATATAGTTAGCGTAGGCTTCCCAGAAATTCCTCTCAGTTTCTGCCTGAATCTAAGCCAGGTCTGGTTCCCTTAGTGGAGACACTTCATCTTCCACCGATTAAGGAATGGGTCCTATCTCGAGGTGTGTCCCATGGGATGGGCTCTTCCAGGGCCTCCACGCATTGTTCCATAGCGTGGATCTAAAGAATATAACCATCGGAGGTGTTTCTGCTCATAGTTTCTACAAGGTTGTCGGGAATCATGGTTAGGATGAGTTGGGAAAACTAATCAAGAAAGTTATGCTCTAATACCACTCAATTTGTCATGCTCTGACCTGGTTTGGTTGGAGTTCGTGATCAACCTGCCACCCTTCCCTATATTATTTAGGTATATTTACTCGAATGAGGCAAGGAAGGTGCAGGCGTGTCCATGTTCGAACCCTTACTTAAGTTGGGGGTAGGAAGCGCACCTTGATGGCCTGAGCGCATTTGGAATTTCCTGTCGAGGTGATGTCCTACAAAGGGGTTAGGAGGGGGGGAGGGGGTGAGTACAATACTCAGTGAGGGGAACTACTATAATGGTTTACTTGAATTCATCTTATCTTTCTTAAATTTAATTCATTTTCGTTATTTTACACAGTCACAAGATCAAAAACCACCCTCCTATCATAGGAGGGATCACACATTCGTAGAACGGTCCTTGATCATGCCACTTTTCGACCGGAGTGCCTTTACCGTCCACCCTGATAGAGGGATGCTGCATCTACCCGGAGTTTGTGTGGACACCAATAGTCCGACCTCAAACTCAAGTTTCTCCACCATGTCCGCTCAATGGATTGATACCTCATTCCCCTTACTACCTCGATCTCCATGCGTAGGAAACTCCTTAGCTTCACGACCTATTGAATGACGATACTGCCCTTATACTCCCTAGGTCGTCCATCAGCCTGTGGGTCCCATCACTACCTCATACTAGGTGTCCTGATGGCCCGAACATCACGGTGCATGCACAATCAACAAGCTTTTTAAGTTATAGCCATTATCTTTGGCCCTCTCGCACAACGGTCTATCAGTTTGGCTTCGGCCCCACCACACGTACTGGCCCAACAGGTTCGACGACCTGACTTAGGCAAAGCAACAATTTTGCTCAACAAGCTCGACAACTCAGCTTAGCTCAATAGGTATCACACAAGTTCCCATTATTCGAGTCTTTTAGCCTAATGTATCACATGTCTATTTTGGACGAGTCTATGCTCGTATCCACCGACCTTGGGCCCACTGGCATCTCGAGCCTAAGCTCGAAATTAGCTCACAAATATTTTAAGCAGAGTCACCTAGTTAGGGGAGGCTAATTCTGAGAAAATAGTTTTTCAAATCTTAAACCGTCATTCCAACCGAAATAGACGTCATAGCGGTTCCCACTCACCCGGTGATCTTGGCGGGGTTATACCGATGAAATTTTCTCTCCTCGGTGCGCTCCTAGGACCGACGCTCGAGTAATCCAGTCCTGTAGTGTGCGAGTGTTGGGATTAGAGTGTGGTAACAAATGGGTCCCATATTTTCTCATATCTGCACCTAAGGTCCTGTATCTTGCTTAAATTGCACATGGGTCCCTAATTCCTCTCTAATCTCTATCGGGTTCCCTAGGTTCCCAATTATTCCTTTTCGGGACCTTAAATCCTTTAATTTCACAAATTTTCCCTAGATTTACTAATTTTTACTTTTAATCCTTAATTTTCTAAAATTTGTAAATTGGTCCCCCAACTTTTCAAAATTTCCATTTTGCCCCAAATTTGTTGATGTTGTACCATTGATCCTAAATTGGGGTGAATGTTATGAAAATACCCTCAATTTCATGAAATTTCCGTTCTACCATCCAAAATTTGAAGATTGCAAAAAAGTCCCCCAAAATCCCCAAATCGCCCTTCACCTTCTTCCCCAATTTGAGCATATGACACTTCGGATCTTACCTCATCCAATCGATGACTTGTGAATCCTTGTCTTCTTCAATTCTTACTTCTAATCACATCCTACATCTCCCCTCAATCATCTTACACTTCGAATTTCTGAATTTGGCTAAGTTTTGTGCCACGTTGGAGCTTCACCAGAAAAGTTACAATAGAAAGAGAAAGCTTGCATTTCTTACTGACAGAGAGGCGGTAGCCGGAGCTTGAGGTGGGGTAACTAGAGCTAGTCAAAGGGAACCTAGCACGATAGAGTTCTGATGTAATTTGCTGCTGTCATGCGGGAATTTGAAGAGAGAAGTTTCGGTCAGTGTAACTCTAAAATTTGGAAATTCTGATGACGAGAGGTGAAATTGAGCTTACTAGGGCCTGTAGGGGTGTTGTAGAGGGTCTTAGGCGGTCAGTGATAGCCAAGGTGGGTGGTGGAAGGGTTGGACGGGGCGAGGTGACATCGAGGAGGAGCTTGTTGCTTTGAGCTCCGAAGCAGCTTTACTGTGCGATCTCCCTCGCACCTCCCCAAGCACTCTCTGGTTGTTCTGAAAAGGTTTGGAGCTAGAGTATACTACCCCGGTTCCAATGGCACCCTTCAGAGCTCCTTTGGTGGAGGTTTCACCCGTCGTTGGAGCTCTGGTTTGAAACTCGCTAGAAAACTCACTCTTCTTCTTTTTTGCTCGATTGTGGGATGCTGATAACAAATGAGGGGGTGCTCTTTATATATGGAGGTTAACAACAGCTCAGGCTACCTGCTAGCGTAAGACTCGACCTCTGATTCGGCTGTTGGAGACCTGACCAAAGCATTTTTTGAGTCGCCGGAGACTCCAGCTTTTCCGGTAATTCCCTCTCTCTCTCTTATTTGTTGAAGGTTGAAGATAATGACATGGTGGTCATGCCACATGGCGTGCCGTGATTGGTTAATTTTTCTAACGTGGAATGCAAGCTTGGCCGTCGCGTCAGTCGTTGATCTATTGACCGAAGACGTGGTAGCCTCTCATTGGCTGCTTGTGTTTGTAGCATGCTGACGGGCACCAACTATCTATTGACCGGACACGTGGGAGCCTCGCATTAGCTGACCATGTCTACATGGCAGCTAATGTGGTGCCAGCTAGCCATTGACCATTGACCGGTCTGATCAGACCGGTTTCGAAGTCCAAATTTTGAAAATTGGCTGGTTTAGACCCGGTTTGACCGATTTTCTTAAATTTAAAATTTTCTAAATTTATTTTATATCTAATAGTTGTCTAAATTCATTTTATATCCATATCTAATATCTAAATTCATTTTATACCTCCAAAATCATCAACAAAACGACTTGGGTAAAACTATCTGGGAAGCCCATCATAAACTAGCTCGCTGGAATGTCCCACCAAGTGCGCTACATATACAAGGGGAAGTCCAAATTCTTAAGTTATTTCTAACAACCCGATGAGCGACCTATTCGCCCGACAGATGACAATCTAGTGAAATTACTCTTATAAGAGGGAATACACAAAACACTTGACAACTATGAGGTAGCTGCCATTTTCTCGATCGCCAACTCCTCCTTAGTAGGGGGTGGCAGCTTAGGCCATGCTTACAATGGTGTTGGTAGAAGCATGTCAAGTCAGGCACCTCTCGGTAATAACTTGCCTAGGTATAGCGGCAACAACAAAGCTAGCAACTCGAGCATATAAGCGGTAACACATGGAGAACATTCACACACAATGGTGCATGATGAATCACGTGTACTCAGGATCTCTCTAGGATGAATATATCCTCGGATAATGGTGAGTGGGATTTCTGATATCGGTACTCATTGGACCGATGATGCAATAGTACTCGAAAATTTGATCTTTTATTATGTAAAACGTTTTGAGAATATATCCCCCATTAACCGTGTGAACCAAACTAAAAATATTATTTTGGAGAAATATATTATATATGGGGATTATAATGTCTCAATGGGCCCAAGGCCACAGTTTTTAAAAAGAAGTAGGGCCAATGCCATGTTTTAGAAATTTCGTGAAAGTGGGACCACTAATTGACACGGGCGTGGACCCATCTAAAATGAATGTGTAATGAATGATGCTAATAGATCTTGAATAATGAGAACTTTGTGTGCTACCCATCAAGCCAAGTTGAGTTGTCAAGCTTGTTGGGCTGAACTGCTACTCTATCGAAGTCAGATCGTCGAACCTATTGGGTCAGTATGCGTGGGCCGAAGCCAAGCCGACAGACCGTTGTGCTAGAGGGCCAAAGATAAAGACTATAATTCAAAAAGACAGTTGATTGTGCATGCACTATGATGTTCGGGCCATCAGGACACCTAGCATGAGGTAGTGATGGAGCCCAAGGATTACTAGACGACCCATGGAGCATAAGGGCGGTTTGGTCGTTCAGTAGGTCGTGAAGCCGAGGAGCTTCCTGCACATGGAGACTAAGGCAGTAGGGGAAATGAGGTCTCGTCCCACTGACCGAACATGGTGAACTAATTTGGGGTTTGGTGTGTCAGACTATTGATGTCCACTCAAATTTTGGGTAGAGGTAGTATCCCTTATCAGGGTGAACGGTAAAGGTGCTACGGTCCACAAGTGACATGGTCGATGACCGTACTGCAAATGTGTGATCCCTCCTATGATAGGAGGATGGTTGATTGTGTGTGCTAAACTTAAAACGTAAGGTAAAATGATAACTTTCTTCTGATGAAAGAAACATATTTCAAACTTTTCAAATACAAGCTAGTTCATTAATATATACACAAGCTTACCCATGGTGACTCCTATTTTACCTAAACCTTATTGAAATCCTATTTAGAGTATGTGCTGAATCGTGGACATGAAGTCACGATGTCAGCAAAGTCCTCTCACTAAGTTGTCAAACTCATTCCCCTCTGATTACCCCTTTCAGGTAAAAATGGTGAAGAAGAACATGTATTGATGGGGAAAGCCAAACCTAAACCAAAGATATGTCTTACATTCAGTATATAGTCTTGATATATGGTTTTCGAATTTGATTTTCCAAAAGTCAATTTAAAAAATAATTTGGTATATTTTGTTTTGAGACTTGCACCCTATCGAGTTTACAATAATGAGGCACCCATCATTGTAAAGTCGGGAGGATGCGGTGGTTGTTTGTAGGTCCGACCAGGGAAATCAGGTCGGGTGTGACAGGTGTGATGCTATGTTCTTGGAGTATTTCGCTCTTATGAGAAATCACACATGGGAATTAGTGCCCCCACAACCTAGTTGGAAGATCATCGAGTGCAAATGGATATTTAAGATCAAGCAACATTTTGATGGTAGCATTTCCCATTACAAAACATGTCTGGTTGTCGAATGATATTGTCAAGAAGAGGGTTTAGACTATGATGCTACATTAAGTCCAGTTATCAAACCGATCACTATTTACCTGATTCTTTTTATCTCTGTCAACTATGGGCGGCCCTTACATCAGTTGGATGTTAACAACGCATTTTTTCATGGTTATCTTAATAAAGAGATCTACATGGAACAAACTCCAAGATTTATCAGCTAGGCAACTCCATATCATGTTTGTCTTCTACGTCGGTTACTCTATGGACTTAAGCAAGCACCACATGCATGGTTTCTTCACCTGAGCAATTTTCTTCAAGTACTAGGTTTTTACACTTCCTTTGTCAATACCTCCTTGTTTTATTCACCGATGTCATGAGCATTATTTTTTTTTTACTGGTCTATATTGATGACATCATTATTATAGGATCCCATCAACCCAAACGTGTTCTTCATGTACTCAAGGAGGAATTCTATATCTGTGACTTTGGTCTCCTTCAAAAAGTTTTGGGTATTAAGGTCAATAAATATGATCAAGGTCTTACTCTAACTTAATCAAAGTATGTTCATGACTCACTCCATATGACTAATATGCTCACATGCAAATACTTTACCAACTCTAGTCGTTTCTAGTCGTCACTTGTCCTCAACTACTGGTACTCCACTAGCGACGTCACGAGTTTATCGTCAAGTGGTTGGCTCACTCCAATACCTAACATTAACATGACTTGATATTACTTATGCCATCAATCAAGTTTGTTAGTTTCTGCATTCTTGACTGATGCCCATTGGATAACTATTAATTAGTATAGTTTTGAGTTTCTAGTTTGCTTGTAATTTCTTGTGCAGTTCAACATATAAGAAATCACTCTTATGTAAACAATTTGACACTTTTTCACTTTTTGCTAACTCGGGTCGGAGCAAGTGAGCAAATCCAACCAGTATCAAATTGTTTTAAAACTTTAGATTAAGATTAAATCTCAATATTGCTAAATTTCTTAAGTTTGCAGGGAAAATAATAGAAATGATATTGAAGATAAGAATTGTAAATGAAGAGATATAAATTACCATGGAGAAAATGAAGCGATAATAATTAAAATATTATTAATTTGTCATATTTAATTTTCTATCTATATATTGTATAACTGTAGATAAATTATAATTATATATTTTTCTTTCTATCAATTCTTTCAGTTATTAAGTAAATTTTTTGTTATTTACGTCACACTCATTTCATAGGATTAAATATCTATGATCACACCTTCATGTATATTTATTTTTTCCCTGCACATATTGCACATAAAATCTGTATGAACACTAGTGTAAGTGATTATACTATTTTTATTGGTACTAATCTTATTTTTTAGACTTCGAAAAAGTAATATACTGGCCAATTCAAGTACATAGGTATAATAAAAAAGTTTGGATAATTCAATTGTCAAACTTATTTTAATTAAATGTTTACTATGGTATTCACACTATTTAAAAATTTATTTTTTAGTCTAATAATATATATATTATCTATCTAAAATGTAATCAAAATTTTTATGCACATGCTAAAAATATTAATAGCAAGTTGTTATAAATTTGTTTTATTTATAAAATAAATCAAATTAAACATATTCTCATTAAAGATATCAGTTGTAACCATTTTAAGAATTTAAGACAAGTTCATGAAATATTCCTCAAATTTCTGTTAGCACAAATATTATTTTACCATAATTATGCACAACTTATTCAACTATTTGACAATTACAAAATTATGGAGATGATTTAGTAACTCTTTTTTAACTACAATATTAGGGATCAAATAAAATATAATTAAGTAGAGCCCTAATAAAATTGTTTTAACTATTTTTTTTACATTTTTGCAGTAACTTTTTTATTAATATAATCAATATAAGCAATTAGTGCGGACATGGGGCTATTACAGTCTTCATTGCATCAAGATGAAATTCTCGGAAATCATGAATAAAAACGACACGACGTCCACCACCGCTAATAAAAAAGCCAAAACTGAAAGCTTTTTTGCCGCTAAAATCTCCTCTTCAAAGGAGTAAGTACGACATCCTCGGATAAGTGGGTGCCAACCTCAAATTCTTTGCATGTTTCTAATTACAGTCTCATCCCTCTGCCCCCTTTCTCGCTCTTCCTCTCTTTCTCTATCTCTCTCATCACTTTTCTTCAAATTAGATTCTCCTAACTAGCCATCACACCATCACATTCCCTTCTTTTATCTTTCATCTCTCCGTTTTCTTCCTCGGGCGCTCCTCGTCTTCGAGAGCCTTTTCCTCTGAGAAGCTCTCGATCCGTTGAGCTCTGAGTGCTGAATTTGGGTGGCAGGTGTAACGATCTTATTTTTGTGCCTCCCCTGTTTTCTGGTAGCTGACGGAGACCAGACATTTCAGAGCCCGTTTCTTTCTTTGGCATTCGGGGATTCTGTTTCAGAGTTTCTGTGTAAGAAGAAGATGGAAATCGCTTCGCAGTTGAAGCGGGGCATATCCCGTCAGTTCTCCACAGGCTCCTTGAGGAGCCTCAGTAGGTTTGTTTTGCAAAAACGCCTCTCATCATTCATGGAAATGCTATATTTGTTTGGAGTTCGTTTCCATGTCTCCTGCCATATAGGGAGGTTATTAAGCCTTGAACAGAATTGAAATGGAGACCACATAAATAAAAAAAAGGAAAATTTTTGTCACCATGTTTTAACATTCACAAACGAAGATCGAACTTTTGATATAGATTTTTACAGCATCCCATTGGTTTTAGAGCATGCTTTTGTCTTACTAGACTTTTCCGCATTCCTCTTTCCTCATCAAAAACTGACTTTTATCAGGCAATTTACACGACAATCGTCTCTAGACCCAAGGCGCAACAATATGAGGTTTAGC
The DNA here is from genome assembly GCA_030064425.1 of Trapa bicornis. Lineage (NCBI taxonomy): Eukaryota > Viridiplantae > Streptophyta > Magnoliopsida > Myrtales > Lythraceae > Trapa > Trapa bicornis. The sequence goes on along the minus strand of CM057761.1, from coordinate 5,318,947 downwards.
TTCGGGAGGCAGTCTTCGCTTGACCCAATAAGGAGGAGCCCCGATAGAGATGATGGACTCAGTGTTCCTGAAAACCTTGACTTGACAATGCAGCTGCTGTTTATGGCTTGTAGAGGCGATGTGAGGGGAGTGGAAGACTTGTTAGATGAAGGGATCGATGTCAACAGCATCGACTTGGACGGGAGAACCGCATTGCATATTGCAGCCTGTGAAGGCCAAGTTGAGGTTGCCAAGCTCTTATTGACACGAAGGGCTAATATAGACGCTCGTGACCGCTGGGGAAGTACGGTAAAGTCCCCTCAGTTCTATTCAGTTCCCTTATTCTATCAATGAGAACATATCTTGATATGCAGCAGCTTTCATTCTTTTCTTTGACAGGCAGCTGCTGATGCCAAGTACTACGGGAATATGGAAGTGTACAATATCTTGAGAGCTCGTGGAGCCAAAGTTCCGGTAGGGTGCAATAAGAAATTATATTATAGTATAATTATTTTCGAAGCACAACCAATTCTGAAAGTCCTTGTGATTCTAGAAAACCAGGAGGACACCAATGACAGTTGCAAATCCTAGAGAAGTTCCGGAATATGAGCTTAATCCATTGGAGATTCAAGTCCGAAAGGTTGATGGTATTTCAAGGGTAAGATATTCCTGAGAAATGAGAATTGTTGATTGCAAGTTACTCGTGTAATAATTAATGCTTGCATTGTAAAACTTCTCCAGAAGACTAATGTGACCATAATATGATCACTTGCTTCTGTTCTTGATTTTGATGGGCATTTTGTAGGGGCATTATCAAGTGGCCAAATGGAATGGTACAAAGGTTGCTGTCAAGATACTCGATAAAGAAAGCTATTCTGATCCGGAGAGCATGTAAGATTTTCATTATCTGAAATGGCAGGGACAACAAAAAAGGCTCAATTTGGACAAAAATGTACATCTTCAATCCCAAACTAAAATTTCCCCCTGATTGCTGACATGCTTTTGTTGCTAGAAATGCATTCAAACACGAGTTAGAGATACTGGAGAAGGTCCGGCACCCTAACGTGGTTCAGTTCGTTGGAGCTGTCACCCAGAACATTCCTATGATGATTGTTGCCGAGTATCATCCAAAGGTAATTATAAGTTCAAAATGTCATCATCCTCATGTATCACTGACAAAAAATGGCTTATCCAACAGTACCCTTATAATTTAGGGTGATCTAGGAACGTATATTCAAATGAAAGGGCGCTTGTCTCCATCGAAAGCTCTGAGATTTGCTCTTGATATCGCAAGGTATTCTACCTAAATAACCTCTTCTTTCAGAACTCTTGTCTGTCAAGAATTCTTTCTGCTACATTTCAGTTTAATCCATTGCAAGTCCGTGTATTTAATTTGCCTGTTGATGGGCAGGGGAATGAACTGCCTTCACGAATGCAAGCCGGACCCGGTCATCCACTGTGACTTAAAGCCAAAGTAAGATGACTTATAATAGAGAATTACTATCAAAGCAATGAGACTTGTAGATTTTCTTGCATGGAAGGATAGAGTTCTTTAATATCTGAAATTTTGGTAAGGTGCCAGAAATATTTTGCTGGATAGTGGTGGTCAACTAAAGGTAGCTGGGTTCGGTTTGATACGATTGTCAAAGATATCACCCGATAAAGCAAAGCTTGCACATCCGGATACTCATGCTGAACTGCAAAGTAAGTTGCCATGTGCTGGTTGTGGTCCTATAGGAATTGCTGCTTTTGTGATCCCCTTCTAGACTGCAACTCCGTCAAAGAGTGTTGCTAAGATTCATTCTAGAGAGCCTAAAGTGGATGCGATGCATAATTATTTTTTCAGATACTGATTGATGCCTGCCTCTTTTTCAACTGTAGGCTTATATGTTGCACCTGAAGTTTTCAAGGATGGAGTATTTGATAGAAGCGTAGATGCATTCTCTTTCGGTCTCATTCTTTACGAGGTTTGTCCAACTTATTGTTCTTTAACTTATGGTCAATAAAGGATATGCACAAGAGCAGTTCTTGAAAGTATTTTTGCAGCAAAAGCTTATGAATGTTGATGGCATTTCATCTGGAAAAAAAACAGATGTTCGAGGGAGTTCAACCTTTCCATCCCAAGTCTCCCGAGGAAGCTGCCCGAATGATATGCCTCGAAGGAAAGAGGCCACCACTAAAAGTTAAATCGAAAGGTTGCCCTCCCGATTTAAAAGAGTAAGATTTATCCAATTCTGATACATATACAGCACACTTGTGAATATGTTTACTCCTTGATCCTCACATATCTGTCTTGTTTGAAGCAACCCCTTATGGTTTCCAAGAGAAAATTACACCAAAATTCGAATTTTGGGAACTGATGATATCAGATCTTCAATCTAGTCTGTCATTTTCATTATCAAAATAAAACTATCTAGTTCCTATAGACTCTCTAAACATGTAGGTTGATCGAGGAATGTTGGGACGAGGAGCCCGTGGCCAGACCAACCTTTTCGGAAATCATAGTTCGGTTGGACAAGATAGTTGCGAATTGTTCAAAGCAGGGCTGGTGGAAAGACACTTTCAAGCTTCCCTGGTATGTACTTCCTTTTCCACCACTCCCAGAAAGTAAAAAAGTGTGAAAGGTGCTGGTTATGCTTTCCTGGTTTGGTTTCTTCCTCATAGAAATTCCAGTTGTTGGATTGTATGAGATGCTTGTACCTACCTGTCTGCAGGAAATAAAGCTGACGAGAGCTTTAGTGCCCGATAAGGAGGATTATATACACTTGGAAACTGGCGTTGATAGAAGCAAGATGAGAGTTCAAAATAAGGCTTTGATCCTTCATAAACTCCATGGTGGTTTCAAGAGCTGTCTACAATCTGTCGTGCCAAAACATGGGCTGGAATCCGCAAAACTGGAGATTATGATAGGATGTTTACACCATCAGAAGAGAAGGAAGGCACGACACGAGCTAATAGACAAAAAAGAGCAATTACATGGAAGGTTGGTTACAAAAGAAAGATGGAATCAATTCATATTATTTCTCGTGTAATACGTAGGAAGAGTCAAGTGAAGAAATTGATGTATAAATACAATTGTAATGCATATGATATGTCTCAAAGCCCGGATTCATGTTTCAAATAAAAGTCCTCCTAATCCTAATGCTAACTAGTCTAGTTAACTTCTTGAAACAATTTATAAAAGTCCTAACACTCCAATAATTTTATTTTTCAAGAATTTAGTCCTAACATTCCATATTGGCAAATTAAAAATTATGCATTTAATAAAAATGAGAAATATTAATTATTTATATGATAATTATGTACCTAATTTATTATTAATGTACAATATTTAATCACATCATATTAGTGTACAAAATGAGAAATATTCATTTTTTTTCTTTTGTGATTATTATTATTAAATTTTATGTGGGCAACGAAGGGACGCCACGAGGGAAACTAATATTTTAAAATATTTCCTAGATATAAACATAATCTCTACATACAATTCATATAGTGAAGATCATCCTCCCACCACTTGTTCAAATGTCATCAATGTTACTTCAAAAACATGGACACTTCCGCTCTTTAGGTATTTTCTAAATGATAATAATCATATTCATTCTTTAACTGCATATACACGTTAGCTTTTCAAGAATTGTGATTGTATCCAATCTACTACCGGCCAATAAGATAGACTACCACTATATAACTTCTGGCCTTGGATACTGGGACGACTAGTAACTTACCTTATTGACTTCTCATCCCATTAATTCATTAATAAACAGTACAACCTCTAGTAGTAGTAGGCGTTCACTAGTTACCATGCAAACATACCCCTTAATCACACCAACTCACCCAAGAATCACTTATTGACTTTCTATTTGAGCAATTATTCAATAACATTGATAATTCAATTCAAGTTGTTCCATCAAAATCCCCAAATTTCATAAAATTTAATTCTAATTTTCCTCTAAACCTCAATAAATATAAGAAATTCTCTCATTTTCATAAATGATGGGCCTAAAATATTTTTTCGGTTGGAACTTACGAATAATCAGTCACACCACCCGATTTTACAATAGTGGTTATAAATATTATTATAATATAGAATGGACTAAGGCTCAAAATAATAGTAAAAGAATTCATCATAATACTTTTCTAAAATATGCTAAAATATGTAGTGGTTTTTATAAAACTGTAAAATGCCCTAAACACACGAACATAAATCTGCTTGAAATGGATGGTCATTCGACAAATCCCAAGTTGGGAGCTAGAGTGTGGGAGGCCCCAGAACTCTCATCTCCACCACTGGCACTTCAGATGTGCCTTTTTCCAGCTCGGTGCCTTAACACCCTGTGGTCATGACAACTTTGCATCCGCTCTCCCATACAATGTGGCACTTAGACCCACACAACAATTTCGGGTTACTCGAGCCCCACATAGACATAATAATCTCCTCAAAATACATCGCCCTCTCAGGACGACACCAAACAACGAACTAGAGTGAAGTGGTTGCAAACCTTCTCCACACTCACAATTGGTGTCTCAACACCCGGGTCATAACCACATTTCTGCCACTTTGCGGCCAATGACCCCTTACACTTATGACTCATTCCACCATTTACCCGTTGCAGAGGTGTATTGGGATAGTACCTATATATATTCCTAGTATCCTAGGAAAATATGGAAGTATCATATTGTACCTCCCCCATCTCTTTTTTATTTTCCCCTAGATAAGAGCACAACCTCTTAGGTGCCCTTTCTGTCACCCCCATCTCCCATACCATTATAAATAATATGATTCACTATCATAAGATGATAGTCATAGCTATTTCTCGTAACAATGCCACACACACACAACGTTACCCGGAGCTCATGCAACACATACTATCTCTCCATCACTTTGTATATAGAATGTATTTCGCAATTTTCATGCTAAAAATAAGTTTTGCACACCAGAGGTCAGACCACTCTAGACATATCCCCTTTTTAGATGAATGCACAAATACTAGGAGCTCGACTCTACGTGAGTCGGCTTCCCTTTTCAAGCAACTAGCCCAACGACCTCGAGATCGGGATTCACCGCATAACTTGACCTGATCACTATCACAACAAAGCAAATCACATATATCGGGAGTTCGACCCTCAGTGTCCCTCTGCCCAAATTCATGCAAGGCTCTAAGCCAACACATGCCTTTTCCTTAGTTTCTCAATGAACGTCATTCATATAATCTCCCGGTTCTCATGACCAATTCTATCTTGCATTTTCAAAATAATCTTTGATTTAGTGGAAATTCTTTTACCGATTCAAATTTCTTATATAAGTTCTTAAAGTGAATCTTACTACATGGCACACAAGTCACACAAAATCAAACAATCAGGCTTGGTCGGTCTAATAGGACGCGCCGTCAATGATGGAACTAAACCTACTCACTTGTTTCATGGAACCTGTACGTCCCATGGGGTATCCTAGAATCCCGCTTGATGACCTTTGCTTTATCAGCAAGGGTAGCATAATAAGGTCTGATCCACTCTTGACCATAATAATTAATCTACCGTACTCATTTGTACGGTCTTAGGTCTAGGTCATTCCTTAAGGTCCCGGTCGACCGACTCGATACCCCGTGACCCGCCTCTTGATCAAGATTTCTCTACGGAAACTCTTTGGCTCACACCCAAGCTTATTCCATTAAAATTAGTACCTCCTTTACTTACCATTTAGGGGCTTCATTTTACAAAATTACCATTTGGTCCACCTTTTTTGGCAAAAATTATTGTTTTACCCTTTTTCTCATAAAACTTTTCCTCTTTAAACCTTAGACTTTTTCTAAGTCTTTCATTTAGGTCCCCAATCTCCCTTTAGTCCCATTCAGGTCCTTGATGACCAATTTAAATATTTTAAGCCATACTTTCTTGAAATTATCAAAATGCCCCTAAAGTTTTAGCAAAATTATTCTTTTGCCTTTCTTCCATAAAACTTAGGGTCCGAGGTTCCTCAAACCTCCAAATTCCTCATTTAGGCGCCTAAACTCTTTTAAACCAAATTTGAATCCTTGGGTTTTTCAAGGGTTGCCTTTTAGCCATGCAAAACTATATTTTTACATTTAGGTCCCTAACTTTACATTATTTGCAACTAGGTCCCTAATCCTTCAAAAATAGGTAACCCCATTCACCAACCTTCCCCATACTTTACTATCAGCCTCAAAACTTTATTTTGCCCAAGGATGACCCATTAAAATCCTAAATTGCATTTGCATCCCCTACTTTTCAAATATTTACATTTTGGCCCCCAACAATTGACTAAAATTAAAACTAACTCCAAAAATTACCAAACTAAGTGTGGAGGTCCCCTAGGCCTCCTAGGTCATCGTAAGATTGGTTTGGCTAGGGTCAACCAGAGGCACTCTAATCAGACATGAACATAAACTTTCATCCCAACATATTGGAGTCGGGTTTGAGCCTAGATCTTACCAGAGATGGCATGTCTGCCATAGAGGCTGGTGGGGTTGGAAAGCTGATTCTTCCAAGAACCTCTAGCAACTTGAATGACCTTAAATGGTGGTTTCTTGATTTTGCAATTCATGTTTTAGTCAGCTTGGATCTCAAACCCATGATTTGAAACTTGGATAATTTAATTCATCCTCAAATTTGACTTAAATTGGGCAAAATTAGAGGCTTTGGAAAGTTGAAGTTGGACTCACCTAATTTTTTCTCAGCCTGAGAGGGCCATCGTGGTTGTCAGAATTAACCCTAAAAACTGCTACCCTATTTCAAGTCACCAAAGATCAGGTACTGTGTGATCTCTCTAGCGATGGTAGTAGGAGAGTCGAGGGTCGAGAGAGGTGGCAATGGAAAGATGAGGTCCTTAGAATTCTAGGAGTACTAAGAACATCGTTAGAGGTGGCCGAACGACAGAGAAATTCTCTTTGGTATTTAGGTCATCCGAAAAGGGAGCAGATGGTGGTTGGGAGAGTATTCTGAGCTAATTCTGGCAATGGAGTGACCCATTTTATATGGAGGTGATCTAGACCTCTATGACAATTTAGCCATAGCTTGCTTTCTTAATTTCATAGTCTGAGGCCCCAAGAATGGATTAATATCCCCAAGTGGTGGATTTGGGTTTTCTAGGTGAACTGTCGAGTAAAAACAAGGGAATCTGGGCAAGTTGTTGGGCAAGGAAGATAGAATGCACACATGTGGTCGTGCCTATGTGTGCCTCGCACTCCGTGCGTGCACCAAACCTCCCATATTACTGGTTTGACACTGTAGAAAACTCATTTCCGATGAATTTTTCGGTCGGTTCAACGATTTTTGACCTGGTTCACCCCTTTTCCTACCGGTTCTTAAGAAAATAAAAATTGCTAAAAATTCTACATTCAATTTCCTACACGTGTTGTGTGATAAACACATGATCAACTGCATGATTCATTCCATATAAATCAATTGTATAACCAGAGTCAATTTGGATACCAACTAAGTACTTATACTTACTATCCCATAATTTCACAAAAAAATACGGTTTTGCCTCTTAGGTTTGGGTCTATTGACTAACGTGTCGATAAGCCATCAAAATTACTAACCCCTCACATGATTTCATTCCAAAATGATAGGTTAAATCCACATATGGTCTTAGTTACCAAAATGCCCAAAGGTTTCTAAGTTCCCTACTTAGATATCTCAACTTTTTCAAAATTTACATTTTGGTCCTTAAGTTTGGCAAAATTACCATTTTGCCCATACTCATCAAATATTCCTAATTTTGGACCCTAGACTTTCGAAGTCTCTCATTTGTTTCCCTAAAATTTATTTAGACACATTTGGGTGCAAAAAAATATATTTATTACACTTTGGTCCCCACAATGTTCAAAATTACCATTTGCCACTCACTTGCAAAAAGACCCATTTTTACATATTTACTTTGAAAAAATTACCATTTTACCTTTCATAGTTCATAATGAACTATTTGATCTCTCTTGGGACATAAATGGCCATTTTCCCTTATTTGAGCAAAATTACCATTTTGCCCCTCGTTTACATAAAATTTATGGTTTTGCCCCTAAACTCCCAAAAATGACTTTAGAAATTTCCATTTGTCTCAAAATCACTTCTAAGTCCCTTGGGTTACTCTTAGGGATATTTTCCATAAATTTTTTCATATTTTCAATTTTCTCCCACACTTTCCATAATTACATTTTAGTCCCTAAACTTTGAAACTTAATCAAATAGACTTCTAAATTTACAATTCACTACCAAAAGATATCATTATACTCCTAAGCGCTCGTTGTAGGAGTGGGGGGGTCTTATCGGCCAACCATGCCCGAATTTGGTTGTTTTCCAAAAGTGACAAAAAATAGCTATTGAGGATGTTGTCATATATTCTCATCAGAGGTGGACGGAAGTTAAGCGTTTTGTAGCCAAGGTCCGGACAAAACTTTATATGGTGGTGGCTGACCTTGAGGTCGCCGGAGTTGGGAGAATTTGGCCATTGACTAATAGCGATTAGGTGGAATCCAACATACCCACTGATGGAAATCAGTTCGTGTCAGACAATTTTTCCCTTTCCAAAGGTAGGTCCTTGCCATGGAGAGGTAGATAGGAGGCATGCAGTCACTTTAGCATTGGTTGCCACCAGAGTGGTGGCTGGAGATGGCCGAATTTGGCCTTGAAAGACCATCGGCGATGGACAGAAATTTTTCCCCAAATATGGGTCAGCAAAAACAGCCCTCCCATGACATGTTTTGGCCCCTAACAAATAAGGACCTGGTAGAACTCAAGAGGAGTCCATAAGCGGCATTTTCACACCAAGATCACTATATTTGGTGGTTGGACGAGAGAGAATTGCTATTTCAATTGTCAGGGGGTCAATTAGGTTTATGATATCAAGATTTCTAACTTTAGATTTAAAATTTGATCTATTCTAGAGGAGTTAATGCAATTTCATAGGGGGCTCGTAGCTTAGTTATCAGTTGATCTCTACAATTTGTAGCATGTAATTTGATCCAAAATTGAATGAATTGCAAATATATTCGTGATCTATGCAATTTCCATTTCCTCAAATTCACACGATCGCACTACCACTGGTATTCTTGATGTCTTTCATTCTCGTTCTTATGCAAACCACCTTTTTATACAATCTCCTTATTAAACTTAGTCCCATCATTTATCTCAAGCTTGGGGTAGCCTTTTTCCAATATATCCTTTAGGATTATCATTTCATCCCCTATAAGACTCCTTCTAGAGTCCTTATGATGAGTGGTTCCTTCCAGTCATTCTAGATTGCAGATAATAACTCTCAGTTTTACATATCCTCTCTCATTTATGACATTCCAATATACATGAATATCTTTAGTTAATAACAATCTTCCAGGTATTTGCATAAACATGCAAACTTACCCACATAATTACTATTCTGTACTTTGCCATTGTAGGTATCCCCCCTTCCTAGTCCTATTTGTTATAAACACGCATCTCAATACTTCTACAAGTCAAGTCAAAACACTTGTTCTAAAAGTTTTGGTTTGAGATCATGTCTCTTAGGATAAAACTCCTTCTAAATGTGTCGGTTGTACGAGTCTGCATAGTCTTACCGAAGCTAATATGCTTATTCCTCTAAAACATCTTATCTTGCAATGTTGGCCTTATGCAACATTTATAAAGAGTGATTGTGGTCTTTCCCAAGACCTTCTCTTTTGCCTACTTAATCCCCTTCATTTGTTGCACTTACAATTCGTTCCTTTCATATTTCTTCTTAGCGTCTAATCCACCTTATGGATTATAAGGATGCGTAACATGTCTCAAGTTAGAGAATATTGATCTTGTCTCCCTTTGACATAATTGTCCCATCATGGTCTAGCAATCCAAACCCTCTTCTGGTCTCTATTTTATCTTCTAAACTCATTATAATACTTGAGTACCTTTCCACATAACATCCTCGTTATGATGGTATGTTCCATACCATAAAAGGGTGATTGTCTTTCTATTTTTATTGACTTTTAGGTTTTCTAAGCCATAAGGTCTCTCCTAGGCATTGTATCAATGACATCCTTATCTACCAGAGAGGTATTCATCATTACTTTCTAGTACTCATCTTTAGGTGGAGTCTTTCAATCTACCTATTACTTGCTGATGTCCAGTTTCCATTAGGACAGTTAAAATTTGAGTTTTATTTATAAAACCTCCATTGTTATCATGCCCCAAATATCCTTGGGGTTCCATCTCATTTCCTTATTCCATGACTCTCGCACATTAACTTGTTAGGTACTTATAGAGTTTACACTTAGGTCGTGCTACTCGAGGTATCTACCCATTTTTTACCCCTTTACGAGGATTAAGAAAATATCCTCTTTACTTGTTTATAGAACTTTTTTTGAGATTTCCTTAGTAGTACACCAATTTCTAGGATGATACCTTACACCCATTTCTAACAATATGAATTTTAATCCTTTGTGGTTACCATATTCCAATCTAGTTTCTTCTATATTTACGGGACACTTCACACTTCATACATCCTTTTTAAATATGGATTATGACCCATCTTGGTTACCATAGTCCTAACTTGTTCCTTTAAGACTTTCATAATGCAAAGTCACATCTTACTCATACACCCCTTTGCATATACCTTATTACCATGACATGGTCATCTATGATACATGGGTGCCATTTCCTTTCCAATGATACATGAACATGTTCTCAGGCCCTCGATGTCCTAAGTCCCCATTGCATATTTTATTTTATACTGACATGGAATATTTCAATAACTCTCAAGGGCTTGTCCCAACACACATGCTTTGTAACCACCATATCATATTATCCTAAATATCTCACTTTGCACACAATTAACCGTACCTCTTGTCATAGTCTATTATACCTAAACTTCTTTCAAGGTCTTAATCTAAGGTGAGATTCATTAATGATTTTCATGTTTTCAATCAAGACATGCACTTGCTTTAATAAATCCCAATTTGTGGGTACACGTCTCATGTCTAGAGTTGCTCATCACTCCTTACTCATTAACTTTGAATCTTAATGCTCGAGCTCTTATGAGAACTCGATTGCTACTCTACTCTCCCTATAACATCATCCATCCATACCTCTCATTGGCTTTAGAGGAATTATCCTTACATCTTGATAATTGATTATCGTGGTGCCCCAAGAATTCATTCGATTTCCTGAGTGAAGCAAGTGTGAGGTTCAAATTTGGTACTTCATCCTTCATTCACATAAAATAACCTTGGGAAGTTTATCCCTCATTGTCTATTCACCTTTTGGAGAACCCCTTGCTATAGTTTATCATAATGACATTTCTCACTATGTTCATACCCTTCTTTGGTACACTATTCAAACCTCCAACTTATTCCACATTGTCACTTGTTTCTTATAACAACTTTACCCATCCACTCAAACCTAATCAATTCTCACTCTTCCAAAATGGGTTGGTCTATATTTCTCCAAAACACACCTTAATTCGACCAACTTATGGTAGCGTAATTTTCTTACAAAAGGTGTTTCTCTCCATATATTAGTCATACACGTACCTACTAAGGGTAAAAATTCCATCTTCATTATACTTGTCACACTTTTGTTGTGATTCATGACCTTTAATTTTATAGGCCTTGCTTTTGTTAGTTAGTAATATTCATTCTTCATTATGTTTATACAAGGATTTAAAACAGTTTCTTGTCCTTTTAAAGGTCTCACCTCGACCCATATTTAGTGTGTTGAATTTCTTTTCTCGTAGTCATATGCCATTTGGTGTTTTCTTATTCACACATATTCATACTCATTGGGTTCTCCCCTACTATGGAGCAAGTCCATTCGAATCCTATTTCTGATATTCTTAACTTGAGCCTCATGCTCCTTACTCAAAATAATTTACTACACCATTCCTCTTGTGTAGTATGTTATCCAAATAACTTATTGTAATTGTCACGCCCCGACCTAGTTGGGTCAAAACCCCGTGAGCAACTCGCCACTCCTTCTAGTCTGGATGGAGCTGCTTCTCCCAAGACCATGAAGAGTCAAGCGTACCTTCTGCCATTGTTCCCTTATGCAAAACTGAATACATGTACCTTTAAGGGTGTGGCATATGATCTCTAAATGGGCCTTCCTTTCTTGAAAAAAATTTAAAGGGAGTGAGTGAGTCTTTCAACTCAGTGAGCAGGTAATCTTAAAGGAGATTCCTTTGGGCTTCTCGTTAATTCATAGTGCTTCTTCAATTTCTTAATTATGACCATTATCTTTGGTGCTATTAGCCCAATGAGCCCGACGACCCGTCTTGGGCTCCGCAACTACTAGCCTAATGAGTTCGACGACCCGGCTTCACCTCAATAGCTACTAACCCAATGCATTAGACGACCCGACTTCTGCTTAGTAGCCAAGTTTCACAATTAACTGGTTATGGTAATCTTTTAAGTATATATATACATTTAACTTTTTCTATGGGTTGAAACCTGTTCCCATTAGCCTTGGGCCCACTTGAGTATTTTAGCTCTATCTTGGCATGATCCATACCTCTATCGAAAATATCTCTCAAAATGTTTAAGCTAGGTCACAAAGTCAGAGGAGATTATTTTCGAAAAATGTTTTTCAATTTAAAATGGAGCGTTCATCAGTCCAATCGAACGTGATGCCAAAAACCCACTCACTTGGGGTGGTGTGACTTGCCTCCGGCGATATCTTGGCCGACCATGTGCTTTCGTGCATGATCCTTGGAACTGCTCGTCCTATATGGTTCGATCATTCATATTAGTACAACTAGCAAGAAGGACCTTATAATTGGCCACATTAGCAATTTGGTCCTTAATTATGTCGTAATTATAGTTAGGTCCCTAAGGTCCAGAATTTTGCCCTTAGGTCCCTAATGTCCTAATTATCCTCAATTAGCTCCCCAAGGTTTTCATTTTTTTCATTTAGGCCCCTAATTTCCCTTTTATTTCCATTCAAGTACTCAATTTTTCATTAATTGTAATTCGACCCCCAAATTTCCAAAATATCCAATTTTGCCAAAATTCCCTCAATCTATTGCATTTTGACCCCCGAATCTTGGATTCATCAAATTGACCGCCGAAACTTGGGAAATTGCACCCTATCATGCTGCTAATTGCTCCCCCCATCTCCCCACGATCAATTTGATCTTTAAATCACCTTAATTGGTGTCGATTTGAGCTTAAATAGAGCCTCATTGGAAAAAGTATTTAGAGAGAGAAAGCTCAGTTTCCTTACCGGTGAGGGGGCGATAGTCAGAGCTCTTGATGTGGGCAACTAGGGCTCTTCCAAAGAGTTCTTCTAGGATCAACTCGCTGGCCAATTGCCTGTTGGAGCACCAAGAATTTGATGAGAGAAGTTCAGGTAAGTTAGCCTCTAGAACTTTGAAATTCCGGCGACATTGGGTGGAATTTGCTTACCTCACAGGTTGTGGAGGGCCTAGTATGAGTGGAGGAAGGCTTGAGAATGGTCAGTTTAGCTACTTGAGGTCAGAGGTGATCGGGGTGCAGCTCGAAGAGCTTGGCTCCTCTTTGTCCAAAGGAGAAAAAGTCCTGTTTGAGCTCGTTGGAGCTCGGGTGTTGATCCTTAGACCGAACTAAGGTCGTAGTCGTGTGGAGGACTTCACCCCGATTCCAATGGCACCGTGGGGAGCTTGAGAGGTTAAGAAAAAGCTCGACGTTAGGGCTCTGATATAAGCTTCATCGGAAAGCAGACCTCTTCTCCTTCTTTGATTGCTGATGGGATGAGGAATGCGATGGAAGGGGTGCTCTTTAGATAGGGAGCTCGACAACAGTTCGGGCTATTGGCAGACGTTAGACTCAGCCCCCACCTCACTCGCTGGTGGCCAGATCAGAGCTTTTTTTGAGTGATCGAAGACTTTCTCTCTCCCCCTTAACCCCTTATCCCCTTATTTTTGTTAGCCAACTGAGGAAGACGACACTGTGCCGCGCGTGCAAGCTTTGCATGTGTCGGCTTGTCACATAGCACATCCTGATCGGCTTGTCACATAGCACATCCTGATTGGCTGGCTTTGCTGACGCAACATCCTCCTTAGCAACCTAGTCTGGCTTTGACTAGCTAACATGACATGTGGTGGCCTCCTATTGGCCACTCATTCCAACATGGTTGCTGACCATGACATGTGGCATCCTCTAATTGGCTAACATCATTCGATGTGGCTCTACCACATGTCGACCTCTAATTGGTCGATCATTTCTCAAACGTTCTAGTCAGACGTGGCACTTTTTGCCACGTGTCCTCTTCTCATTGGTCAGTCATCGTTGAGGTGGATTTCCTCCTTTGAGCGTTGACCAAGGACACGTGTTGCGTCCTAATTGGTCAATGCTTCCAAGCGCTGACTATATGTTGACGAGGCGTGCTTCACCATGCATCGCTCGCTAATTGGTCGTGCATGCTGATTGGGCACTGACCTAGCAGTGGTCCATTGACCGACTGGACCATTGACCAGTCCGGTCTGATTCGACCGGGTTCGGTGACCTGAAATTGAAAATCGGCCGATTCAGGCTCGCTTTGACCAGTTTTCCAAAAATTAAAAATTTATAAATTTATTTTCTCTCTAATGGTGGCTTTAATTTCCTAATTTGATATTTTTAAGCCACCTAGAATAATAATTCTTAGAACCGGTTTTTCACGGTTCAATCTGATTCAGGTCCGATTCACCCAAACTGGTCCAATTTTCACCTCCAATCCACTTCATGGATCTTCTCCATAATTTTTGTGATTTATTGGCTACTTGGGATTTTCCAAATGCTCGTTTTAATCCTTTTTTACCATTTCCGGTCACTTTCATCATCAGTTTTGTTTTGAAATTTCTTATTCTTAATAAATGGGGTTTACAACTCTCCCCACCATTTAGGAGTTTTGTCCCCAAAAGCTTTACATATTGAATAATTGAGGGTGCCTATTCCTCATAATAGACTCCATCTCTCATGTCTCCTCTTCTACTTGGTTGTTTCACCAAAGAACCTCCATCTTAGGAATCCTCTTGTTCCTATGATTTTTCTTTCGTCTGTCAAGGATTTGTATTGACATCACCTCATAGTATCTGTCATGCCCCAACCCGGTTTGGTCGGATCCCCGTGAGCAACCCGTCACTCCCTTTGGTCCAAGAGGATCCTTCTAAATCACAAGGAGTCAGGCGTCCTTTTACCCTATTTTTCTTGGAATAACATTATACAAAACTCAATATATTAAGAATTTACATACCTATCTTAGGGTTCAACTGCGAGGGTGTCTTTAAGGTTGGTCTTCCTTTTTCCTGAAAAGGGTTAAAGGGAGAGAATGAGTTTCTACAACTTAGTGAGCAGGTGCTGGGAGTGAGTTTTCAAAAACATTCTTAGTTTATCAAAATCATTGCCAAGGTTTACCATTGCTTTTTCAAGTATTTTTCTTAAATCTCAAAACTCAGGACTTTTTCCATTTTCACATTAGGTGTGTTTATCTCTCTTTGCACATCCCCTTGCCTCAGGAGGTATTTAGCAAACAAACACACGCGCTTCATTAGGAAGGGTACAAACATTCGTAGGGCAGTTTCAGACTGCACCCACTTGGGGAACAGCGCGACTTTTACTGTCCACCCAAATAGAAGTCCTAGACTTCTACCCTGAGTCTGAGTGGACGTCCCAAACATCTGACCCTCATACCCGAATTCCATTTTGGGTCTGTATGAGGATGGAGACTTCATCCTAACCCTACCATGGTCTCATGCACAAGAAGTTCCTAGAGCTTCATGACTAACTGGTACGACGAATCACCCTTATCTCCACTATGTCATCTAGCAGTCCTTGGAACCCATCACTACCCGCAAGGGCGTCTTGATGGTCCCGTATCCATGTGTGCATGCACAAACAAAAATTTTTCATGATTAATCCATTCTCTTTTGTGTCGATGGTCCAACAGCCCCGACACTCAACCCGACCTGCAGCTATTTGTCTAGGCCGGTCCATTTACCTGCCCATGACGCACTACCGCTAGCTCATCGAGCATTGTCGGTCCTGACTCGATACTGTGGTGAATCAGGCTCCAGCCCATGCCCACTGGCCTTGGGCCAATGACACATATTTTTCTAAAAACTTGGCCTTGAGACCCATGAGTTCAAAAACCGAGGCACCTGGCCTATTAGAGCTGCTCTAGTTCCTGTCAAGTAGGTCTCCCAAATTGTTTAAGTAGTTGTCACACAGTTAGGGGGAGAACACTTCTGACAAAATCTCTTTTAATTCATCACACCAATCGGGTGTGATGATGGATCCGCTTACAACCAGTATGCGTGTTTTTTCCTTTCCTTAAGGAAGCTCATCATACCAATCAGGCATGATGTTTATTTAATTCTACTCATAACCAGCAAGTAGGTTTTTAGCTTTTAAAATGTGCTCATCATCCCAACCAGTTATGAAGTATAAAGTTTCCACTCACTCGTTGACTATGACGTGTTCGTCCCTAGTCAGTTCCAAGTCCATGCTAGCTCTCACTCTTGCTTGCATTCCAGTCCCATATGTCCCTACATAATTTGGGTATCATTATCAGTAAGGGTTAGGCATGACAACTTTTGTTTCCTCACGTATGGGCGACTATGCCCAAATACTTGGTTTATTGCACTTAGGTCCCTAAAGTTCATCTTTATTGACTTTAGGTCCCTAATGCTAAAATTTCTCCCAAATCGAGTCCCAAGGCTTACAATATCCTTCTCGGGTCCTTAATTTACTTAATATTGCAAATGGGGCTCAAGTTTTCCAAATTTCCAATTTGGCCCCTAATTTTTCAAAAATTACAATTTTGCCCCTACTTTTTGAAAATAGCCATTTGGCCCCAAATCTTTCGAAAATTGATCGATTGGTCCTCCAACATCTTTCTCATTGCCAATCGACCTTTAATTTTGAGAAATTGCATAGAGGTCCCTCAATTTTTTGAAATCCCGAATTTCCCCCAATTTCAACCCCCTTTATTGACCAAATTTGATTTCTTCAAATTGGCCATTCAATTGAGGTTAATTGCTCCAAATGATGGAATGGATCGATTTCTACACCTTCATATGATCAAATGGAGCTATGAATTGTAAAATTTGGGCCTAAAATAAGCTCAATTAGAGCTTCACTGGAAAATTGTTCGTAGAGAGAGAGAGAGAGAGAGAGAGAGAGAGAGAGAGAGAGAGAGAGAGAGCTTCGAAAGCTTACCATCGGAGGTGCGGTAGTCTAAGCTCTTGATCGGGGGATGTAGCTCTTTTCTTTAGAGTCTTCATAGGATCAAGAATTGCTGCAATTGATGTCCATATGAATGGGAATTTTGTTAGTGAAGTTCAACACTTTCTCTCTCTAGCATCAATCTAAAACAACGAAGGTAGGCCAAATTGGCATACCTTTCACCTCTGTAGAGGTCGTATGAGGGTTGTGGGGACATTGGGAAGGTTTGGTTTGGCTGGAGGAGGTCTAAATTTGGCCAAATTCAGCTCAGCCAAAATAGGGCCACTTCGAATTGACGGAGCTGCTTCATGATTTGATTCTATCGATGCTTCTTCGATGATCCTCACATCGAAGGGAGGTTGCTGCCAGACCCAACTTTGCCTTCTGAGGCTAAGAAAAGTGCCCAAGTCGGAGCTCTGGTTGGAGCTTCACCGAAAAATGGAGCACTTTGGAGAGGAGGACGATTTGAGGTGTGGAGAGGATGAATGTAGGGGAGCTCTTTATATAGGGAGCTCGGGGACCCTCTGCAAGACCAGTTTCCATTCTGGTCAAGCTTATCCTCGCTCGAAAATGCCCTGATCGAAGGAATATTCCCTTCTCTAGAAATGGAAAGTTTTTGTGATGAATAGTGCTATCATCCCAAGGAAGAAGACGATACTGATCCGGATCGGACCGGTCTAGTCCAACCAGGTTCAATGGCGAAAATCGGCCAATTTAGGTTCAATTCGACTAATTTTCACAAAACTAAAAATTTCTAAATTCATCTAAATTAATTTCCTATCCAATGGTGGCTTCAATTCCCAATTTGATCATATTAAGCCACCAAGAAAAATGAATTTAGAGATCGGTTCATGTATAGTTCAAACTAGTTTAGGTTTGGTTCACCTTGAACCGGATTGGTTTTCTCTTTCAATTGGTTCCATGGTTCTTTCCCATGATTTTTATGACTCTTTTAGTCACTTGAAAGTTTCCAATTACCCATTTTATCTTTCTTTACCAGTTTCAGTTCATTAAATGGCTCAGTTTTCTCTTTTTGAATTGACCGGTTCTTTTACCAGTTTTCTCATTCTTGAAAGAACGGAGTTTACAACTCTCCCCTCCTCTTTTGGGTTTTATCCCCAAAACATTTACATCCCAAATAGTTGGGGGTACCCATCCCTCATAATACTTTATGTTTCTTAGGTCTCCTCTTGTACGGGTCTGTTCTACTGAAGAAACTTTACCATGGGAATCTTCTTGTTCCTCAAGTTCTTGTCTCTTAGGTCAATGATTTTTACCGGTTCTGCTTGGTAAGTCAGATTCTCTTCTAACTCAGGTGGGGGTCGGTCCAACACATGACTAGGGTCAGGCTGGTACTTACGGAGTACTGTGACATGGAATATGTCATATATTCTTTGTAAGTCAGGAGACAATTCAAGTTTATAGGTCACTAGCCCTACCCTTTAGATTATGGTATAAGGACCGATATACCTAGGTTTCAACTTCCTCCGTTGTTGGAACCTAAGTATTCCCCTCCATGGGGATACCTTGAGAAATACTTGGTCTCCCACTCCAAATTCCAAGTCTCTTCTCTGATGGTTTGCATAGCTCGTACTAGGCAGCTTTAAGTCGACTCCTTAATATCTTAATTTTCTCGGTGGCATCTTCTATTAGCTTGACCTTTTTTAGTTTTCTTTCTCCCACCTCTTCCCAGAAAAAGGGGTACGGCATGGTCATCCATAAAGAGCCTCACAAGGAGCCATTTGAATACTAGCCTGATAATTGTTATTATAGGAAAACTCCATCAGACACAAGTATTCCCCCCAACCTTTGTTTATGGTGAGTACGCATGCCCATAGCATATACTCTAGTGTTTGGATTGTCCGCTCAGAGGAATATTCTCTTGACTGGAAATGGTCGAGCTCTTTATAGAGGAATATTCCCTTCACCGGAAATGGAAAGTTTTTGAACTGATGAATAGTGTTGTCATCCCAAGGAAGAAGACGACACAATTCCGGACTGGTTCGGTTCGATCGGGTTCAATGGAAAAAATCGGTTGGTTTAGGCTCGATTCGACCGGTTTTTTTTAAATCTAAAAATTTCTAAATTCATATAAATTCATTTCATATCCAATGGTGGCTTCAATTTCTCAATTTGATCATTTTAAGCCACCAAGAAAAATGAATTTAGACACCGGTTCATGTATAGTTCAAACCAGTTCAATCCGGTTCAATTTGGTTCAGGTCCGGTTCACCCTAAACCAGTTCAATTTTCTCTTTCAATTGGAAGCCTCGTCACAATGTCCATGGTGATATGTTCCCATTTCCATTCGGGGATCATATCCCATCTTGTCCCCTTTTTGTCATTGGAAGCCTCGTCACAATGTCCATGGTGATATGTTCCCATTTCCATTCGGGGATCAGTAGGGGCTGTAACAGTCTAAAGCGCTTTTGGTGTTCTACATTAATTTGTTTACACAACATGCACCTTGCCACATACTCTACGATATCCTTCTTCATTCCCCTCCACCTATCACACCCCAACCCGGTTTGGTCTGATCCCCGTGAGCAACCCACTACTCTCTTGATTTATTAAGGGTTTTCCCCTTCTTTTACTCGGGAGGATTAAGGAGTCCTTTAAACCTATACCTTTCCTAGAATAACATTGATCAAAACTGCATGAAATTTTAAACTGTACATACCTGTCTTACAGGTGTGGTTAACTTGAGGTCTTTGGGTAAGCTTTCCCTTGGTTACCTGAAAAGGGGTATAAGGAAGGGGGTGAGTTCAACGACTCAGTGAATTTGTGTTTTTAAAATTTGACTTTCAAAAAGTAGTTTGAATTGAAGTGTGAAAGACTCCTTATTTTCTTTAAAACATTTCCTCCTTAAATCTCGATTTTTATAGCCATTTCTCATCATTAACCACAAACAGTGTGTTTATCAATCAACATACGCCCTTCATTATGAAGGGAACACATATTCGCAGGGCAGCACGTCCACTGCACCCACTTGTAGCGTCGGAGCGACTTTATCGGGCACCTATATAGAAGCACATCCACTTCTACCCTGAGAATGAGAGGATGTACGCGACACTCGACCCTCAACCTTGTAAAAAAAAACTCTATGTCTATATGAGGACAGAGATCCCATCTCGACCCCACCCTGGTCTCATGTACATGAAGCTACGTCGAGCTTCCAAGACTGCTGACATGACAATCTGCCCTTATCTCCACCATTTCGTCGAGTAGCCCCTAGGACGCATTACTACCCCTCTTGGGAGTCTTGAAGGTCACATACCTTAGTGCATGCATACAACAACAGTTTTCCACATAAGCCATTTAATCTTTGGTGCCACTGGTCCAACGGCCTCGACCCTCAACTCGACCTACAACTATTTGTCTCAATTGGTCTGCCGACCTGTCATGTCGCAGTGCTGCTAGTCCATCAAGTATGTCAGTCCTATCTTGGCACCATGGCCAAATATATCATTTATTTGAAGTTTTCATGGCCTAAACTCATTTTTGTTTACAAGCTCCTACTCTACCAACTAGCCTTGGGTTCACTGTGTGAGGTTTTCAAAATTGGCTATATTAGCCACCAAGTTCCAAAACGAGGCCTCTGGCCTATCTGAGCTATTCGAACTCCCATCAAGAAGTTCTCCCAAAACGTTTAAGTAGTGGCACATAGTCAGGGGAGAGTACTTCTGACAAAATAATCTTTCAGTTGTCCATCATACCAACCGGGTGTGAGGACATCTCCACTTATAACTGATAAGCAAGTTTTTTACTTCCCTATAAAAAGTTCACCATACCAACTGGGTATGATCTATTTACAACCGGTAAGTAGTTTTTCCATGTAATTTCCACATCACTCCATTCAGGTGTGGTGTTTAAAATTCCACTTAGTAGTGGGTTTTCATTTCCAATGTGCTTATCATCCCATCATCCCAACCAAGTATGATATAAAAATCCCATTCATCTGTTAATACAATGAATTCCTCTTGTTCGTGTTCCTACACGATATGAATACCCTTGTTCATATTCCTTTGGCCTAATAGCCTTTATTTATCACTAATGGATAAAATACCCAAACTTTTCAATTATTTGTAATTAGGTCCCTAAAGTTCTTTTCTTTAACTTTAAGTCCCAAATGCTGATTTTCTGCAAATTGAGCCCCAAAACTTCAAAAATTTACTTTGGTACCTCAATTTATTCAAAATTACATAAAGGTGTTCAAGTTTCCCAAATTCACAATTTGGTCATCAAATTTTCCAAAATTACCATTTTTCCCCTAGTTTACAAAAATGGTAAAATTGACCCCAATAATTCCAAAATTGACTAATTGGTCATTCAACATCTTTTCCATGCCTAATTGGCCCTCAAATTTAGGAAATTGCACTTTAGTCCCTCGAATTTTTGAAATCCCCATTTTCCCCCAATTTCAACCTTTCAACTTGGCCGAATTTGATTTCATCAAATTGACCAATCAAATGAGTTTAGTTATTAAAATTGAAGTTAGATTTAAGTTCCTACACCTTTATATGATTTAATTGCACTTTGAATCACACAATTTATGCCGTTACGAGCTCAAACGGAGCTTCACCGAAAAACTGGACGTAGAGAGAGAAAGCTTCGAAAGCTTACAATCGGGGGCGCGACAGTCTGAGCTTTTGATCTGGGTAGATAGCTCTTATTCTGAGGTTCCTCTTACGATCAAGAATCGCATAAATTGATGTCAAATTGAGGGAGAATTTGGTCAATGAAGTTTCATCAACTCTCTCTCTAGCACTAATCGAAAATTACAGAGAGTAGCCAAATTGGCTTACCTTTCATCTCTAATTTAGCTGTAGGAAGGCTGTGGAGGTGTTGAGAGGGCTTGGTTTAGCCTGAGGAGGGCTCTAATTGTCCATTTTCAGCTCAGCCAAAATAGGGCACCTTTGATCCGTCGGAGCTGCTTCACGGTTCTATCACGCCGGCGTTTCTCCGACGACCCTCGGAGTGAAGGGAGTTACCGTCATGTAGTTGACTTCTCCCTGAATCTAAAGAACTCGACCTCACCTTATTTGGCTCAAAAAAGTGCCCAAGTTGGAACTCTGGTTCGAGCTTCACTGGAAAATGGAGTAGTAGGAAGAGAGTGGAGTTTTCAGGTGTGAAGAGGATGAATGAGGAGGGGTTCTTTATATAGGAAGTTCAAGGACTTCTTGGTCGTCCGATTGGCGCCTTAATGGCAGACATTCATTGCCTAAAACTCCCTGGCCAGAGACTTTTCATCTTTGTCAGTGCTACTCGATTTTTCAGCGAGTGAACAGTGCTATCATCTAAAGGAAGAAGACGACACTGTTTTGAACCGAACCGTACCGGTACGAACTGGGTTCAAAGCTTAAATCGGTCGGTTCATGCCCGATTCGACCGAATTTTTTAAAATTAAAATTTTTTAAATTCATCTAAATTCATTCTCTATTGAATGGTAGCCTCAATTCTTAAATTTGAATTTTCTAAGCCACCTAGAAAAATAAATTTAGAAACCAGTTCAATAGTGGTTCAAATCGGTTCAATCTGGTTCAGGTCCGGTTCACCTAAATCGGTTTGGTTTTCATCTCCAATTCATCCTGAAGTCCTTTCTCATGACTTTTTTTACTCTTTATGTCACTCGGGATCCATAAATTTCTCAGTTTACCCTTTCTCTATCGGTTGAGGTTCGTGAACCGGTTCGGTTTTCTCACCTGGGTTGACCGATTCTTTCCCCGATTTTCTCATCCTAAAGGAGTGGGGTTTCACCACCAGTACCCCGACTTTATGGTACGGTACATTTTCATGCTGCCGGGATTCATGGTGTATATCGAATCATGTGCCTCCTCTAATATCAATCTTCTCAACTCCTTGTCATTTGGTACATAGACCCTCTCTTTGAAAGTTAGTAGTCCTTCTTTCGTAATCGAAAAATCATGGGTCCGCTCTTTTGTAGTCTGGTCCAAGTGCGGTCGACGCTCTTTGTCTTGCCTTTGTAGGGCCCTTATTTGGTCCACCAGGCTGGGTCGTACGACTATGTTGGCCACTAAGCATCTCTTATCCCCATCTAGGCTGAGGTTCACCTTCAAGCCACCCAGTTGTTCTAGCAAGGGCAAATAGCCTGTCCTTATCGAAGTCACTCCCACGTGATACATGCAGCTGAGCGCATCCACTACCACATTAGCCTTGTCGGGATGGTATTCTATCATTAAATCATAACCTTTTACCAACTCCAGCCATCTTCTCTATGGAGGTTGAGCTTCTTCTGGGTCAAGAAGTACTTCAAGTTCTTGTGGTTGGTGTATACCCGACACTTGACCCCATACAAGTAGTGTCGCCAAATCATGAGGGTGAAAACTATTGCCGCCAACTCCAAGTCATGGGTGGGGTAGTTCCTCTTGTGCGTCTTCAATTGTCAGGAGGCATATGTGATGACCCTTCCCTATTGCATCAGGACGCACCCTAGTCCTTGTTCGGACGCATCGCTGTAAACCATGTATTCCCTTGCATTTGGGCCGGGTAAGCCAGTATAGGAGCTATCGTCAAGTGAGACTTAAGCTCTTGGAAGGACTTCTCACACTTAGCGTTCCACTTGTACTATACCCCTTTTCTTGTGAGATGGGTCAGCGGAGCCGTGATTTTGGAAAAATCCTCCACGAATTTTAGGTAGTATCCCGCGAGTTTGAGGAAGTTGTGCATCTTGGTTGGGTTGGTGGGTGCCTTCTAGTTGGATATTGTTTCTATCTTCACTGGGTCCACTTTTACTCCATCCTTTGACATGATATGCCCTAAGAAGCCCACTTCTTGCAGCTAGAACTCACATTTTGAGAGTTTCACGTAAAGTCGATTTTCTCGTATGGCGGGTGGTCTCCACTATGTCCCTCGTGCTCCTCTTCAATTCATGAGTATATGAGGATATCTTCTATAAATGCTATCATGAACTTGTCCAAGTAAGGCAAGAAAACTTGATTCATTAAGTCGATAAAGGTTGCAGGCGCATTTGTCAGTCCGAAAGGCATCACCCTAAACTCATAGTGCCCGTATCGTGACCAGAACGCAGTCTTCTGTACATCTTTTTCCCAGATCTTCAATTGGTGATACCCCGACTGTAGGTCAATCTTGGAAAAGTAGGTAGCTCCCTTTAGCTGATCGAATAGATCATCGATTCTCAGGAGAGGGTACTTATTCTTGATAGTTACCTAGTTCAATTTTCTGTAATCGATGCACAGTCTCATATTCCAGTCCTTTTTCTTCATGAACAAGACCAATGCACCCCACGGAGATTGACTAGGGCATATAAAGCCCCTTTCCAGTAGCTCGTCCAACTATTCCTTTAGCTCCTTGAGTTATGCGGGTGCTATATGGTAGGGGGCTTGCGATATGGGGTGCGTCCCCGACACTACCTCTATAGTGAACTCCAATTGGCGATCCAGAGGTAGTTCTGGTAACTCTTTGGGGAATACATCCAAGTAGTGGTTCACTACCGGAATACCTTCTGGTCCCTTCCTCTCTGAAACCTCGCTCGTGATCAAAGTAAGAAATAACTTACACCCCTTTGGTAGCATGTCCTATGCCTTTATGCATGCCACAAGGTGTACTCCTGCTCTTCTCTTGTCTCCTTTGAACAATACCCCCTCCACCCTTGAAGCATGGAACATTATTCTCATGTTCCCACAATCTACCCTTGCATGGTGAGTGCTAAGCCAGTCCATTCCAAAAATTACTTCCACTTCCCTCAAAGGTAGCAGAATCAAGTCCGCCTC
This sequence comes from Trapa bicornis, assembly GCA_030064425.1. NCBI lineage: Eukaryota > Viridiplantae > Streptophyta > Magnoliopsida > Myrtales > Lythraceae > Trapa > Trapa bicornis. Next base: position 5,294,055 of record CM057761.1, on the reverse strand, counting down.
TAGGTTACTCCCCCTATCTCAACTTTACATTCCTTTAGGAGCTCGTTTTAGGTTAACTCCTCTCCTAGCGATGTAAGGATGTTGAGGGGTGGCATCAGGGGCGTAAGTTACCTAGGAAGGATTGGGACCAGGGTCTCCTTGACAAAGGATCGTTCAGCCCCCGAGTCGAAGAGGGCGTATACTTCTCTCCCAAATAATCATACATGCTGAGCGGAAATTTTATTAGAATTTCTTGAGAGAATGGAACTTTCATTTATTCAAAAGAACTACATTATTTAGACTACATTCTTGTCTTAAGGGAGGGGTTGGGATGTACTAGATACTACACTGGGGTCCTTTCGTGCCTCTTCCAAAGTGAGATTGTATACCCTAGTTGAGACTCTTGTGGGGGCCTCCCTTCTCCCGTTGGGTGCCTTTCTAGGCAGTGGTTGAGGGGTACTCTATTGGGCGTTGCCTCAAAGGGTTAGGCAATTCCTCGCATAGTGCCCAAGCTGTCCACATCAAAAGCATGTTTGGCATGCCCCTTCATGATTCCTCTAGTACCTAGGGCAGTAGGGGCCCCTCCTCTAGGGATTGGCACTCACCTCCTTGTGGGCTTGGTAGCCCTCCCATTTACTCTAGAACCTTGCCTTGGTCCCCCATTGTGGCCCACCCTTCTCCCTCTAGCTTCCCCGACTACTCTAGCCCCTTTCCTCTATTTGTCTGACCTATTCCATCCGGTGGTGCCTCGTTTGCACTAGACGCTTGCATTCACAGGACATGCTGACGATGCCGACCAAATCCATGGGGTGACCCAATACCCCCATCCAGTCTCTCACGTCCATATTGAGTCTGTCTATGAACTTTTGGTAGATATTTTCCATTCCGACTAAGTCAGGAGCGAAGGGTCATAGCTCATTGAACTTGATTTTGTACTCCAAGATGGTACATGCTCCTTGTCGGAGCTGGAAGAACTCTTATTTCTTCCCGTTGATCAAGTGGGGTGCTAGGTATTCCTAAGAATATATTTCCTCGAATTCTTCCCAGGTGGGTACAATGGAGGAGAGGCTCCTTACGTTATCCCACCACCTCTTGGCACTACACACCAGGAAGAATTCAGCTAGGGTCACCATCTCTTTTAGGAGTGTTCTTATCATCCCATGAATTTCTTAAGGCTGGTTAGCCAATCCATAGATGCCCCGATATCTTTCTCCCCTTGAAAGGGCTTACACTCCAACTGCCAAAGTGGCTTAAGGTATTTTGGAATGTCGAAGAGAGGAGGGGCCCCTAATGTCCCAATTATCCTCAATTAGGTCCCCAATATTTTCATTTTTCCCCTTTAGGCCCCTAATTTAGCTTTTATTTCCTTTCAAGTCCTAATCAATTTTTCATTAATTGCAACTCGACCCCCAAATTTCTAAAATCTCCAATTTCTCCCAAATTCCCAAAATTTCTTACATTTTGACCCTTGAATCTTGGATTCATCAAATTGACCGCTGAAACTTGGGCAATTTCCCCCTATCATGCTGCTAATCACTCCCCCCATCTCCCCACAAACAATATTGTCATGCCCCGACCTGGTTTGGTCAGATCCCCATGAACAACCCACCCCTCCCTTTGGTCTAAGAAGGATCACCCCTTCTCAAGGTCGCAAGTAGTCAGGCATAACTTCCTGGAATAGCATTATACAAAACTTAATAAAAAAACTTTAAAGCTTACCTGACTTAAGATTCTTCTTGGAGAATTCTTTAAGCTTTTGTCTCCTTGATTAAAAAGGGGTTAAAGGAAGTGGGTGAGTTTCTACAACTCAATGAGTAAGTGTTGGGGTTGAGTTTTCAAAAAATAGTTTATTAAAACATGTCATCCTTTTTAATTCACTGTTATGTGAGTTCGACTATTTTAACACTTCCCCTTGCTCGGGAGGCATTTAGCAAACATTGACACCCCATTGTAAACCCCGTCCTTTAAAGATAAGAAAACTGGGAAAATAACCGGTTATTTTCGAAGAGAATATCGAACCGGTTCACGAACCATAACTGATAAAAAAGGGTAAATGGGAAATTGAAAAATCCCAAGTGACTCAAAGAGTCATAAAAATCATGGAAAAGAACCTTGGGACAAATGCGAGGAGAAAACCAGACCGGTTCAAGGTGAACCAAACCTCAACCGGATTGAACAGGTTTGAACCATACTTGAACCGATTTCTAAATTCATTTTTCTTGAAGACTTAAATTATTCAAATTGAGAAATTGAAGCCACCATTAGATGGAGAATAAATTTAGATTAATTTAAAAAATTTTAATTTTGAGAAAATCGGTCAAATCAGGCTTACACCGACCGATTTTTGCCATTGAACCCGGTTGGACCGGTTCGGAATAGTGTCATCTTCTTTCTCAGGATGACAACACTGTTCATTAATGAAGAAAATGTATATCTCCAGCAAAGATGTAACCACTCCAATCAGGCCATTTTCAGGCGAGGATAAGCTTAACCAAAATGGAAAGTGGTCGGGCAGAGGGTCCCCGAGCTCCCTATATAAAGAACTCCTCTCCATTTATTCTCCACACCCCTCAAATCTTCATTATCTCTCAACTGCTCCATTTTCCAGTGAAGCTCAAACAAGAGCTCCGACTTCGGGGGAAGTTATCTACTTGATGGTAGGAAAGTTCATTTCCTATAGACTCCGGTGGAAGTCAGCTACCTGATAGCAACTTCCTTTCAACCCGAGGACCGCCGAAGAAGCATCGACGGAATCAAACAATGAAACAGCCCCCCCGGTCTCATGTGCAAGAAGCTCCTAGAGCTTCATGACTAATTGGCATGACAAACTGCCCTTATCGCCCCCCATGTCGTCCAATAGCCCTCGAGACCATCACTACCCCCTAGGGCATCTTGATTGTCCCATACCATAAGTGAATGCAGAAACAAAAGTTTTCACATATTATCCATCATCTTTTGTGTCAAGGGTCCAACGGCCCCGACGTCAACTCGACTTGTAGTTGTTTGTCTAGGCCAGTCTGTCAACCTGGCCTTGATGCATTTCCGCCAATCCATCGAGCATTGTCGGTCTTGACTTGGTACCATGGTGAAATCACACAATCACTTTAATTAGAAATTTGTATGGCTCTTTATAATCAATTTGTTTACGAGATCCTGCTCATGCCCACTAGCCTTGGGCCCACTGCACCCGTTTTTCCAAAATCGGGCATTTAGCCCCATGAGGTAAAAAACCGAGGCCCTGTCCTATCTAAGCTGTTTTAGCTCCCGTAAAGGTCTCCCAAATATTTTATGCATTGGCACATAGTCAAGGGAGAACACTTTTGACAAAATTCATTTTTATCCTATCACACCAACTGGGTGTGATGATATCTATGCTTACAACCGGTAAGCAGGTTTCTCCTTTTTTTCATCATACCAACATGTTATGATGTGAAATAATGCACTCATAAATGGTTTTTCCTTTCTAAAGTGCTCACCATCCCAACCAGGTATGGTGTATAATTACGACCACTCACCCAATGACGGGGACGTGTTCGTCCCAAGTTGTTTCCGAGTCCACACTAGCTTTTCATTGCTGGCGTTCTAGTATCTCGCGTCCCTACACGATTTAAGCATCTTTATCAACTAAGGCCTGGCATGATAGCCATCGTTTCCTACATATGAGTGACTAGGCTCAAAATTGTTGATTAATTGTACTTAGGTCTCTAAAGTTTATTTTCCTTAAGTTTAGGTCCCTAATGCCAACTTTTCCCCAAATTGAGTCCCATGGCTTCCAAAATTCCCTTTGGTTCCTCAAGGATGTGGTCTCTATCCTCATACGGACACGAAGTGGCATTCAGGTCTAAGGGTCAGATGTTGAGAACATCCACTCAGACCCAAGGTAGAAGTGGATGGCCTTCTATCTTGGTGGACAGTAAAGATGCTCTGATCTACAAGTGGGTGCAATGGACGGGCTACACCTGCGAATGTGTGTACCCTTCCTGATGAAGGGCATGTGTTGGTTTGTTAAATGCCTCTCGAGGCAAGGGGTTGGGCTAAGAGAGCTAAACCACACCTAATATAGAAAAGGAAAGGATTTTGAAAACCTAAAATTTGAGGAAAACCTTTTTATAAAGAAAATGATAACCTTGGATGATTTGGATAGATTAAAGCCATTTTGAAAACTCACTCCCAACTCCCGCTCTCTAAGTTGTAGAACTCACCCTCTCTCTTTTACCCCTTTTTTTAGGAGTAAGGAGATATAATGAAAACGTGAAGATGTATCCTCTGTCAAGTATGCTTAAAGTTCCTTTTAAGCTTGCATATGATTGATTTATGCTATTCTAGGTTTGAATTTATGCCTAGCTCCTCTTGATTACAGAAAGGAGAAAGCCCTCTTAAATCAAGGGAGCGGCGGGTTGTTCACGGGAATCTGACCAAACCGGATCGGGTCGTGACAACTTTAGTGGTATTAGAGCTTGTTTCCTCGAATAAATTATTAAGACTATATAACATAATGATTAAGGAAAATTTTAAAATTTTCAGATGGCTCCCAAGAGAGGAACCAAGAAAACTAGGACTGATGTCGCCAACACTACCCAATAATATGTCCCCTAGGAAGACCACCCTAAAAGCTCTCTGATGCTTGAGGTGTAGTAAAAGTCATGAAGGCCCAAGTGACATTATGGGGAAGCATCTAATGCCACCAAGGAATGTGGTGCCAGCACTTGTTGAGGTCACATCCACGAGTAGGAGGAGAGCCAACCTAATGCTAAGGACATCGTAAGGGACTTATAACCAAGAAGGACGCTTACTAAGAACCTAGTATAATAGCTCCACAAGCTAATTCTTGTAATGGGGTTAACGTCCAAAACATATTGTACCCTTTAATAAAAATTCTATTTTTTCCTAAAACTCTATCCCCCAAACAAAGTCTCATTCTCATACCTCAACTATATGAGGAGGGGTCACAGAAGATAAGAAGGGCCAGAGGAAGAAAACACAACGAAGTAGAGTATAGATAAAAGGAAAAGATAAGTAGGAGGAATGTCTTGGATGAGAAACTGCACGGATCAAGGAAGGACCGGTGACCAAAACCATGGAGCGAGTTAAGTAAGTGGTTCAAGAAGAGGTCAAGAAATAGCAAGGTAAAGTAAAATTTAAACTTCTTCTTATGTAAACCCCATCATTTGATAATAAGAAAACCAGGAAAGGGACCGATCATTTCCAAAGAGAGAATTGAGTCGGTTTATAAACCGGTACCGATAGAGAAAGTGAAAACTGGGAAATTTATGGATCTCGAGTGACCTAAATAGACACAAAAGTCATGAAAAAGGACCTAAAGAGATGAAAACCAAACCGGTTTAGGTGAACCGGACCTGAACCAGATTGAACGAGTTTAAACCATTATTGAACATATTTCTAAATTTATTTTTCTAGGTGGCTTAGAAAATTCAAATTGGAGAATTCCTACCACCATTTGATAGATAATGAATTTAGATAAATTTAAAATTTTTTAATTTTGAAAAACTCGGTCAAATCAAGACTGAGACGACCGATTTAAGCTTTGAACATGGTTCGTACTAGTCTGGTCCGGTAAGGAACAATGTCGTCTTCTTCCTTTAGATTACAGCACTGTTCACTCACCGGAAAATTGAACAGCACCGATGAAGATGAAAAGTCTCCAGCCAGGGAATTTCACGCAATGAATGACCACCATTAAGGTGCCAATCAGATGACCAAAAAGTCTCCAAGCTTCCTATATAAAGAGCCCCTCCTCATTCATCACCCTCACACATGTAAACTCCACTCTCTCCCTATTGCTCCATTTTTTGGTGAAGCTTGAACCAGAGCTCCGACTTAGGCATTTTTCTAAGATAAAGAAGGCATGGTCGGGTTCTTTGGATTTAGGGAGAAGTCAGCTACATGCCTATAGTCTCCATTTGCTCCGAGGGTCGCCAGAGAAATGCCAGCGTGATAGAATAGTGAAGCTAAAAACGGCCAATTCGAGCTGTCACGCCCCAACCCGGTTTGGTCAGATCCCCGTGATCAACCACCACTCTCCCAAATTACTAAGGGTTGCCCCTTGTTTATAAACTGTAAGGAGTAAGGCGTCCTTTAAATATGCACCTTTCCTGGAATACATAAATCAAAACTCCACAAAATTTTAAACTTATCATACTTGCCTTACAGGTGGATTAACTGGTGGTCTTTGGGGTAAGCTTTTCGGGGTTACCTGAAAGGGATATAAGGGAGGGGGTGAGCACAACAACTCAGTGAATGGGTTTTCAAATTTTAACTTTTAGGAAAAATGTTTAAATTGGAGTGTACCAGACTCCTTATTTTATTTTTAAAAACATTTTGTTCTCAACTTCAATTTTTTTTATATATCCATTTTTTATTACCACGGTGTGTCATCACCCAACACACATCCTTCATCATGAAGGTCAAACACACAATCGCAGGCCAACCCATCCATTGAATCTACTTGTGGCATCGGAGCGACTTTACTAGCTACCTAGATAGAAGCATGTCCACTTCTACCGTGAGATGAGTGGATGTTCGCGACATCCAACCCTCAATCCTGTAATAAAACTCCATGTCCGTATGAGGACAGAGACCTCATCCTGTCCCCTACCCCGGTCTCATGTGCTTGAAGCTACTCCGAGCTTCACAAGACTTCTGGTACGACTAACTGCCCTTATATCCACCAGGTCGTCCAGAGCCCTAGGACGCATCACTACCCTTAATTGGGCATCTTGAAGGTACCATAAACATAGTGCATGCACAATCAACAATTTTCACATAATGCCATATAATCTGTGGTGCCACTGGTCTAACAGCCCCGATTCTAAATTCAACTTATAGTTGTTTGTCTTGACTAGTCCGGAGACCTGTCATGTCGCACTGCTGCTAGTTGACTAAGTATGTCGGTCTTGTCTCGGTACCATGGCCAAACAACTCATTACTTAAGTTTTCATAGCATATTAATCATATTTGTTTATGAGCTCCTACTCATGCCAACTGGCTTAGGGCCCACTGTTCGAGATTTTCAAAAATCGGACATATTATACCCCAAGTTCTAAAATCGAGGCCTCCAACTTAACAGAGTTATTCAAGCTCCCGTCAAGAAGGTCTCCCAAAATATTTAAGCAGTGGCATATAGTCAAGGGAGAGCACTTCTAACAAAATATACTTTTCAACTGTCCATCATACTAACCGAGTCTAAGAACATCTCCGCTTATAATCGATGAACGGGTTTTCCACTTCCTTCGAGTAAGTTTCATCATACCAACTGGGTATGATCTACTTACAGCCGGTAAGTAGTTTTTCCGCTTGATTTTCACATCACTCCTTTGAGGTGTGATGATTAAAATAACACATAGCAGTGGATTTTCATTTTCAAGGTGCTTATAATCCCAACCGGGTATAATATTAAATTCTTGCTCACCTGATAGTGTAGTGAATATCCTCTTAGTCGGCTCATTATTCTTACTCGAACTTGTCTTAGCTGGCGTTCTAGGTACTTCGTGTTCCTACATGATATGAACATCCCTGTTCATTATCACTCGGCCTAATAGCCTTAATTGTTTCCAAATGAATGAGAAAACTAGACTTTTTATTTATTTGCAATTTGGTCCCTAAAGTTATTTTTCTTTAACTTTAAGTCCCTAATGCTAGTTTTTCCTCAAATTTAATGCTGAAACTTTTAAAATTCACCTTGGAACCTCAATTTATTCAATTTCACAAAAATGGGTTAAATTTCCCAAATTTCCAATTTGGTCCCCCAACTTTTCCAAAATTACCATTTTGCCCCTACTTTACAAAAATGGTAAGTTTTGCCCCAAAATTTCCAAAATTGCCCAATTAGACATACAATATCTTTATCATGCCCAATTTGTCCTCAATTTTATGAAATTGCACTTTACCCCTCAAATTTCCGAAATTCCGAAATTTCCCTAATTTTCCCCCAATTTCAACCTTCTAACTCTGTCGAATTTAATTTCATCAAATTGACCGATCAAATAAGATTAATTGTTGAAATTGAATTTAGATTGGAGTTCCTATAACTTCACAAAATTCAATTGCACTTTGAATCGCATGATTTTGTATCGGAATGAGCTCAAACGGAGCTTCACTAGAAACTATACTTAGAGAGAGAAAGCTATGAAAGCTAACCATCGGGGGTGTGGCGGTCCAAGCTTTCAATCTAGGTAGGTAGCTCTTGTCCTGAAGTGAAAACCCGCCCTTTTGAGCTAAGGAAAATAGGGAAAAGAACCGGTCAAACCAAGTGAGGATAAAGAACCGGTTCACAAACCCGATCATTTGTGAATGGGCAATTTAGGAATTTACAACTCTCGGGTGATCCAAAGAGTTCATAATACCATGGAAAAGAACCTTAGGATGAATTGGAAGAGAAATACCAGACTAGCTTAGACGAACTAAATCCAACTAGATTGAACCGGTTTATGAACCGAGTTGGTTCATGAACCAGAACCGATAGAGAACAGGCAAATCAAAGAAATTCATCTCCCTTGTGCCCCAAAGAAATTTATAAACCTTAGGAAGGAACCTTAGAATAAAGTGGGAGAGAAAAACTAGATCGGTTCGAGTGAACCGGACCCGAACCGGATCGAACTAGTTTAAGGACCAAGCCAGTTTATGAACCAAAATCGATAAAGATATGGTAAATCGGGAATCTTATGGACCCTAAGTGACCCAAGGAGTCACAAAAGACATGGAAATGGACTTGTGAAGGAATTGGGGATGAAAACCAAACTGGTTCAGGTGAACTGGATCCAAACCGGTGGTTTGAACCACTAATGAACCGAATCCTAAATTCATTTTTCTAGGTGGCTTAAATAATTCAAATTGAAGATTTGAGGCACCATATGATAGAGAATAAATTTAGATGAATTTAGAAATTTTTAGATTTGAAAAACTCATTCGAATGAGGGGTGAACCGACCGATTTAAGCTTTGAACCCAGTTTAGAACATTGTCATCTTCTTCCTCAAGATGACAGCACTGTTCACTCGCCGAGAAACTAAAGAAACACCGACGAAGAAGAAACGCCTCCATTTGGTATGTTTCAGGTCCTCAATTCCTATCATAACAGTGCCAAACTGATGACCAACGGGTCCCCGAGCTCCCTATATAAAGAGCCCCTCTCCATTCGTCGTCTCCACACATGAAAAGCACACTCTCTCTCAGTTGCTTAGTTTTTCGGCAAAGCTTGAACCAGAGCTCCGATATAGGGTCAATTCTGAGCCAAAGAATGTGAGGTTGGGTTCATTAGAACTGGGGTGAAGTCAGCTACATGGTGGTAGCATCCATTCGTCCTGAGAGTCGCTAGAGAAGCCCTAACATGATCAAATAGTGAAGCAACTCCGACGGACCGAAGCTGCCTTATTTCGGTCGAGTTGAAATCGGCCAATTCGAGCCCTCCTCAGGCCAAACGAAGCTCTCTCGACACCTCCTTAGCCCTTCCACAGCCAAATTAGGACTGAAAGGTAAGCCAATTCGGCTCCCCTTTACAACTTCAAATCGTAGTTAGAAAAATCGAAGCTTTCTCTACCCAAATAGAAAATTTTGACCACCACGCCCTCACCGGTGAAAAATCGAAGCTTTCTCTCTCTACAATATATTTTTCGACGAAGCTCCGTTTGAGCTCGTTCTGGCGTTAAAACCTGCGATTCAAAGTTCTTTACAATCATGTGAACATGTAGGAACTCAATTTCAACTCCAATTTCAACAATTAGAGGTATTTGATCGATCAATTTGATGAAATCAAATTCGATAGTGTTGAAGAGTTGAAATTGGGGGAAATTTTGGGGATTTTCAAAAATTTGAAGGACCAAAATGCAATTTTCTAAAATTGAGGGTCAATTGGTCATGATAAGAATATCAGAGGACCAATTGAGAAATTTTATAATTTTTGGGGCAAAATTTACCATTTTTCTAAAGAAGGGGCAAAATGGTAATTTTGGGAAAATTGAGGGACCAAATTGGAAATTTGGGAAATTAAACCCTTTGTGTGAAATTAAATAATTTGAGGTCCTAAGATAAAATTTTAAAAGTTTCGAGACTCAAATTTAGGAAAAACCCGATAATGGGGACTTAAGGTTAAAGAAAAATAACTTTAGGGATCTAATTGTAAATATATGTAAAGTTGGGTGTTCTCATTCATTTGGAACGAATGAGGGCTATTACGCAAAAGAATAATGAACAATTATGTTCATTTCATGTAGGAGAACGAGACATTGAGAATGCCAATCGAGGTCCATCTTGTTAAGAACGGAACCCGACTAAGTGGAATTTCACTACACTATCGGGTGAGTGGGATTATATATCATACCCGGTTGGGGATGATAAGTACCTTGGTATAAAAACCCACCACTTAGTGGTATTTTCAATCATCACTACTTAGAGAAGGTGATGTGAAAGTTATGCGGAAAAACTACTTACCGGTTGTAAGTAGATCATACCCGGTTGGTATTATGAGACTTCCTCAAAAGAAGTTGAAAACCCGTTCAACGGTTATGAATGGAGATGTCCTTATACCGGTCGGTATAATGGATAGTAAAAACCTATTTTGTCGGAAGTGTTCTCCCCCGACTGTGTGCCAATGCTTAAACTATTTGGGAGACCTTCTTGACGGGAGCTCGAATACCTCTTATAGGTCGGGGCCTCGGTTTTGGAACTTAAGGGTTAGAATGCCCAGTTTTTTGAAAAACTGACACAGTGGGCCATAGGTCAATGGACACGAGCAGGAGCTCATAAAAGAACATGATATGTATATGTGCCATTAAAACTTAATAAGTGAATTGTTTGGTCATGGTACCAAGGCTGGTCCGACATACTCAGTCAACTAGTAGCAGTGCAACATGACCGGTCTCCGGACCAATCAAGACAAACAGCTACAGGTTGAGTTGAAGGTCAGGACCGTTGGGACAAATGTGTGTAACCTTCATGATGAAGCATGTGTGTTAGATGATGACACACCGTGGTAACTAAGAAATTATGGAAAACCCCGAATCTTTAAATGAAGGGATTTTGAAAATAAAGGAATCTGACATACTCCATATAAATGTTTTTCTTAAAAGTTTAAAGGCAGACCTTTGAAAAACCCATTCACTGAGTTTTAGAAACTCACCCCTCTTTTCTACTCCTTTTTCAGGAAAAGAGAAAATGACTAAAAGTAACATCGAGCCTTACCCTTTGTCAGGTATGCTTAAATTTGTCTTTAAGCTTGCATTTTATTTGATATATGTCTTCAAGGTAACAAGGTTAAAATTTTGCCTAGCTCCTCTCGACTAAAAGAAGGGGAAAACTTCTCTTGAACCGAGAATGAGCGGCGGGTTGTTCACGGTGATCCAACCAAATCGGGTTAGGGTGTGACATGAGGTTTCTCCTAGGATCAAGAATTGCATCAATTGATTCCGAATTGAATGAGAATTTAGTTATCGAAGTTCTGCTGGTTCTCTCTCTAACATTGATCGGAATTTATAGAGTGGAGCAAAATTGGCTTGCCTTTTCGCTCTAATTCAGCTGTAGGAGGGTTGTGGAGGTGTTGGGAGGGCTTGGTTTGGCCTGAGGAGAGCTCGAATTGCCCGATTTCAGCTCGGCTGAAACAGGATAGCTCCAGTCCATCGGAGCTACTTCATTATTCGATCACGCCGACGTTTCTCCAGCGACCCTCAAAGCAAATGGAGACTACATGCGTGTAGCTGACTTCCCCCCGGTTCTAAAGAACCTAACCTCACCTTCTTAGGCTCAGAAAAGGCCCTATATCAGAGCTCTAGTTCAAGCTTCACCGGAAATTGGAGCAGCTGGGAGAGAATAGAGTTTTCATGTATGGAGAGGATGAATGAGGAGGGGCTCTTTATATAGGAAGCTTAGGGAATTCTTGGTCATTCGATTGGCACCTTAATGGCGGTCATTCATTGCATGAAACTCCCTAGCGAGAGACTTTTAAACTTAGTTGTTACTATTCAATTTTTCGGCGAGTGAACAGTGCTGTCATCTCAAGGAAGAAGACGACACTGTTCCGAATCAGACCGGACCAGTCCGAACCGGGTTCAAAGTTTAAACCGATCGGTTTAGGCTTGATTCGACAAATTTTTCAAAATTAAAAATTTCTAAATTCATTTTCTATCCAATGGTAGCCTCAAATCTCAAATTTGAATTTTCTAGGCTATCAAGAAAAATGAATTTAACATTCGGTTCAATAGTGGTTCAAACTAGTCAAAACCGGTTCAATCTGGTTTAGATTCGGTTCACCTGAACCGGTTTGGTTTTCATCTCCAATTCATCTTTAAGTCCTTTTTCATAACTTTGGTGACTCTTTAGGTCACTCGCGATCCATAAATTTCCTAGTTTGCCCTTTCTCTATCAGTTTCGGTTCATGAACCGACTCGGTTCATAAACCGGTTCAATCTAGTTGGATCCGATTCATCTAAACCAATCTGATTTTTCTCTTCCAATTTGTCCTTTCCAAGACTTTATGAACCCTTTGGGTCACTCGGGAGTTGTAAATTTCCCAAATTGCCCGTTCAATGATGATTGGGTTTGTGAACCATTTTGGTGTTTCTCACTCGGTTTGACCAGTTCTTTTCCCAATTTAGCCTTAACTCAAAAGGGCGGGGTATACATGAGCCCTCCTCAGGCCAAACCAAGCCCTCCCAACACCTCCACAGCCCTCCTACAGTTGAATTAGGGTGGAAAGGTAAGCCAATTTGGCTCCCCTTTCTAAATTTCAATCGATGCTTGAGAGAGAACTGATAGATCTTCACTGACCAAATTCTCCCTCAATTCGACATGAATTGAGGTGATTCTTGATCCTAGGAAAAACCTTAGGACAAGAGCTATCTACCCAGATTGAAAGGTCGGACCGTCGCGCCCCCGACGGTAAGCTTTCGAAGCTTTCTCTCTCTACGTTCAATTTTCCAGTGAAGCTTCATTTGAGCTCGTTCTAGCTTCAAATCGTGCAATTGAATCGTATGAAAGTGTAGGAACTCCAATCTAACTTCAATTTTAACAATTAAACTCATTTGATTGGTAAATTTGATGAAATCAAATTCATCTAAGTTGGAAGGTTGAAATTGGGGTAAAATTTTGGGAAATTATGGGGATTTCAAACATTCGAGGGACTAAAGTGCAATTTCATAAAATTAAGGGTCAATTTGGCATGATAAAGATGTTGGAGGACCAACTGGTCAATTTTTGGAAATTTTGGGGTGAAACTTACCATTTTTTAAAGTAGGGGCAAAATGGTAATTTTGGAAAAGTTAGGGACCAAATTGGAAATTTGGGAAACTTGAACCCTTTTTGTGATTTTGAATAAATTGAGGTCCTAATGTGAATTTTAGAAGTTTCGAGACTCAATTTAGGGAAATCAGCATTAGGGACCTAAAGTTAAAGAAAAATAACTTTAGAGACCTAATTGCAATAAATTGAAAAGTTTGAGTATTGCATCTAATTACGATGAATGAAGGCTAATAAGCCAAGGAATAATGAACAAGGATGTTCATATCGTGTAGGAACACGAAGTATCAAGAACGCTAACAAGGACAAGCTCACATGAAGACAAAGAACCGGTTAATAGGAAATCACTATGTTATCGAGTGAGTGGGATTTTATATCATGCCCAATTGGGATGATAAGCACCTCAAAAATGAAAACCCACTACTAAGTTGAATTTTAAACATCACACCTAAAGGGAGTGATGTGAAAATTATGCAGAAAAACTAATTATTGGTTGTAAGTAGATCATACCCAGTTGGTATGATGAACTTACTTGAAAGAATTAGAAAACTCGTTCATCAATTATGAGCAGAGATGTCCTCACACCTAGTAGGTATGATGGACGACTCAAAGATTATTTTTATAGGAAGTGCTCTCCCATGACTATTTGGGAGACCTTCTTGAAGTGAGCTCGAACTGCTCATATAGGCCAAATGCCTCAGTTTTGGAACTTGGGGGCTAATATGCCCGATTTTGAAAATCTTGAACACTAGGCCCAAGGCTAGTTGGCACGAGTAGGAGCTAGTAAACAAACATGAGTTTAAGCCATGAAAACTTTTAATGAATGATATGTTTGGCCATGGTACCAAGATAGGACCGACATACTCGATGGACTGGCAGCATTATAACATGACAGGTCGACAGACCAGTCGAGACAAACAGCTGCAGGTCGAGTTGAGGGTCGAGGTTGTTGGACTAGTCGCACCACAGATTAAATGGCCCATGTGGAAAACTGTTGTTTTGTGCATGCACAGAGGTACGGGACCTTCAAGACACCCAAGAGGGGTAGTGATGCATCCTAGGGGCTACAAGACGAAATGGTGGAGATAAGGGTAGTTTGTCGTGCTAGTGGTCAGGGAAGCTCGACGTAGCTTCATGCGCATGAGACTGGGTGGGGTCGGGATGAGGTCTCTATCCTCATACGGACATAATTTTTCTTTACGGGATTGAGGTTCTGATGTCGCATACATCCACTCATTCCTAGGGTAGAAGTGGACGTGCTTCTATCTATGTGGCCGGTAAAGTTGTTTCATCGCCACAAGTGGGTGCAATGGACATGCTGCCCTATGAATGTGTGTTCCCTTCATGATGAAGGGCGTGTGTTGGTTGATAAACACACCATTATGATGAGAAATGGCTATGAAAACTGAGATTTGAGGGTGAAATGTTTTAAAGGAAAATAAGGAGTCTGACACACTCCAATTCAAACTATTTTCTGAAAGTCATACTTTAAACACCCATTCACTGAGTTATTGAACTCACCCCCTCCCTTATACCCCTTTCAGGTAACCCGGGGAAAGCCTACCCAAAGACTACAAGTTAACCACACCTGTGAGATAGGTATGATAAGTTTAAATTTTATGCAAGTTTGATTTATGTTATTTCGATAAAGGTGCAGGTTTAAAGGACGCATTACTCTTCACGGTTTAAAAGAAGGGAAAACCCTTAATAAACTAGGAGAGTGGCGAGTTGATCATGGGGATCTGACCAAACCGGGTCAGGGCGTGACATCTTAAGAAGGTCAAATAGAGAGGAATAACCACAAGAATAGAGGTAAAGTACATGGAAAGTAAACCTAGAACCCCCTTAGAAAGGGCAAACGTGGAAAACATCCTCCGGTAACTTTAGGGTAGGACACGGAAAGAGTGAAGAGGAGAAGATGTGTGCTAGGAAAGGGAACTCTAGAAGGATGTATACTACTAAGTACCCCTTGAAGGGACCATTGATGGGCAGTTGGACATAACATGGAGTGCAAGGAACCAACCCATAATTAGGAGCGTTAGGGAGGTTGAACGTGAAGCTTCTAGAAGGGAAGTCCCTAGGTAGAAGGATAAAAGTAGGAAGTGAGACCATAAAAAGGGAAATTCCCAAGCTAAGGAGCCAAAAAGTGGATCATAAGATGCATAACCTGAAATAAGGGAACCTCAAAGAGGGGCATAAGTGGTTAAGGATGTCTCGGAATGGCAAGTGTGACCTGCCTTGGAAAAGCATAGGAACCAAATAGGGATTTTAGACGAACCTAGAGGAAGGAAGTAACTCATAACAACGGGATGGTCAAGGAGAATAAATGCCACCCTAAGAAGGACTGGGAAGTAGTAAAGACTACACCCTAAAAAGGGAAAAAGTATGGAACATTAAGGACAAGTAGACTTGAGAAACAACTATCTCAAGACAATGAGACCAGAAAAATAGTAGAGGCGAGGTAGTTAACGAACTGACCATCAGGGAAACCATGGATTTAAAATCGGCGAAGAAGAGGGAAGTGAATAGGCAAAACGTCAAAAAAGAAGGACAGAGGAGATCCTTAAAGACTCGAGAGACTAAAACGGATTAACGACCAAACCCAAGTCATGAGAAGAATTAAGTAAGCCTTCAACAAGGTGATAAAGAGATTTTAAAATAAGGAGGATTTGGACCCCCCCCCCTGAAGAAATAAACTAGTACTGGAATGCAAGTCAAAATGATGATAGGGTGCAAATGATGTGCCCTCAAGATTTCAAAAGAGAGGATAAGCAGAAATGAACAACATCAAGGAATGTCATAAAATTGCTCTAAGATCAGATACATGTAAGGGCGAAGAAGGATGAAACCAATCTAGGAAAGAAGTTCTAGTGAAGTATATGCCCTAACAAAGAAGTGATGTACCAAATTAAAGTGGGAAGAGAAGGTATGATCGTAAAGGCAATGCTAGTTGAGATGGGAAGATCAAGTACAAAAGAAAAGTACTCATGAGGGCCCAAAGAGTAAGTTAAACCCAGGGAATGGATACGTGGCAAGATAGCATCAAAAGATGCCATACAAGTAAGAGAGGTGTGGACAACCCATAATAAGGAAATAGAGGAAAGCACATCTAAGAGACCTTGGAGAAGTAAGCCCTCCAGTTAAGGATTGGTTAAAGGAAATGACCACTGACATCAAGACTAGTCGTGGTCCGCATTCACTTAATGAAGCCTACGGAGTGGACGTCTGGGCATAGGGTGGAGTACATGAAATAAAACTGATAATCAGAAGTTCCTCAAATAAGGAGTAAGGGATGAAATTGAAACTTCAAGATGATGAAAGATTAAAAGTGGGCAAACACCCCAAGATAGAGAAGAGTGTAAGGAGATAAAGGGGAGGAACCTTTAGGGAATGGTAAAGGTATAGCCCTAAGATGGAAATCTCTACCTTGAAGGACATAGTAGAGAATGAAAACCATACAAGGGAGACCTCCCCAAACTAGAAATCAATATGTAGACCAAAAAGGGTCAACTCGGAATAAGGAATGGTGTAATGGTCACAAGCAAGAAAGAATGGATGGAAGAAAGAAAGCTCTTGAGAAAAAGATGCCAATATAAATAAGAAAGAACAATTGGACAACATCGAAGGTAGTTGGGGAACACTACCGGGTAATAGGAAGGAACGAAGCCATACGACTCCTAAACGGATGAAAAGGCATGAACCGTTATCAAGGACACACATTCTGGAACTATAATGTACAAAGGCATTTCTAGAACATGTCATGTTGTAAAGGACATGTAGTTCCAACAGTCCCAAGGAAAGGTGACCCAAGTAAGATCGAGTCTGTTAGTCAAACCTAAGAAATCGAACTGGAGTCGTAGTAAACCAAAAATGAAGGAACAAAATAAGATAAGGAAGAAATTATATCAAAACCCACGGGGTTAAGGATGAAAATTCCTAGAGAATGCTAAACTAAGAGCATCAACAATCAAGGGAATGATTGGAAATGAGGACAATCGGATATATATGGAACGTCCAACCCAATGACATGAATAAGAACTCTTAAGAAGAAGAATCTTACCCTAAGTAGAGTAAGAAGTAGACCGAAGGAGGTACCTTGGGATGGGTAGTTTAGACATGGTTGATCATGATACACTCCATAGAGTGAGTGGAAAATAGAAAGTGATAACATGTCGAGCAAACCCTAGGAGGACACCAAGGAAAGTCACTCTAGGTGCAAATGATTGCTGACTTAGTTTTAGGGACAAAACCGCTAACAGGAGCGGAGAGTTGTAAACCCTGTCCTTTAAAGATAAGAAAACCGGGAAAAAATCGGTCATTTCCGAAGATAAAACTGAACCGATTAACGAACCATAATCAATAAAGAAAGGGTAAAATGGGAAATTGAAAAATCTCAAGTGACTCAAAGAGTCATAAAAATCATGGAAAAGAACCTTGAGACAAATGGAAGGAGAAAACCATACCAATTTAGAGTGAACCAGACCAAAACCGAATTGAAATGGTTTGAACCATACTTGAACCGGTTTCTAAATTCATTTTTCTTGGTAGCTTAAAATATTCAAATTGGGAAATTGAAGCCACCATTAGATGGAGAATAAATTTAGATTAATTTAGAAATTTTTAATTTTGAGAAAACCTGTCGAATCGCGCCTGAACCATTCAATTTTTGCCATTGAACCCAGTAGACCTCTATGATGTGTAGATGGCGAAGATGAGTCATATGTGTAAGAGGCCATAAGTCAACGAGTGATGGGAATGCAGCTATGACCTGAGTGTTGAGACACCAATTGTGAGTGCAGAGAAGGTTCACAACCCATTCACTCTAGTTCCTTGTCCGATGTTGTCTTGAGAGGGCAGTGCATTCTGAGGAGATTGTTATGTCTATTTAGGGCTCGAGTAGCTTGGGATTATTGTGTGGGCATGAGTGTCACATTGTGTGAGGGAGTGACCACAAGGCTGTAGGGACCCCGGGGTGCTAAGGCACCGAGCTGGAAGACAGCACATGTGAGGTGTCGGCGGTGAGAATGAGATCCCTTAGGCCTTCCACACTCCAGCTCCTGGTTTGGGATTTGCCAAATGGCCATCCATTCCGGGTGGATTTGTGTTAGTGTGTCTAGGGCCATGAGTTCCCCTTATTTTATGTTGTTTACCTAAGGTATCAAGTTGGGGCATGAGTCGCAATAACCCGAAAGCGCCGCCCGAGCGTGGGTTGAATTATTGTGCAAGACTGAGTCCCATGTTTGAAATATGTAACTTGAGTTCATTGAGCTATGAGCACACCCTCCCCCCTCCCCTCTCCCCCCAACCATTGTGCAAATAAGCCGAGTAAACATGACAAGAGTAGAAGGGGAAAGTTAAAGTCGATACCCCTTACCATGACGTGAGTACACCTCTACTACGAAGGTTTAAATTCCTTATCATTTCATGACTCTACTATTCCATGATTTTTAGCCATGTGTTTGCAAGTAGCTCCCACAAGGGACTTATTCCAAAAAAGTTTGAAGTTTCTACTGCAATTTTCATGATTTCACAATTATAAGCCTTAGTCCAGCCGGTGTTACCTTGGTAAAGGTACCCGCCTCTCTAACATCGGGGAGATTGGCGAGGGGTTCATAGTTCCTCGGCTGAGGGTTTTGAGCTAGGGCATGACAGAGCCTCTCTATTGTAGCATTGGGATGACATGGCAGTTGTGTCGATAACATGATTTCAAAATTGGATCGAGGCGTTATAGTGACACTAGTGCAGCTGGAAAGCTAACTACCAAATGAGTTCGCAAACACTTGAATCACCCTCAAACAAAGGTCGAAGTAGCCTACAAATGTTACTTTACTATACATTCTCATTATTGAATGCTAGTCAGTAATTTCATTAATTTATTTGAACTTAATACGTATCTAAAACTTATGAGGTATGTGGGGTTTGAAAGTTCAGACCAAAAGGTATCACTGAAATTTTTCTTTGTCATCCTTAGACGTCGAGGGTGTTGGAAATTTTCTTGGTCGTCCTTGTCCGTCAAGGGCATTGAAAATGGCTGAGAAGGATGATATTTTATTTTTGGTTGTCAGAGAATCGTTCTATTTCATCATGTCGACTTTGGTAGACTGGTCAACATTTTTTGACCTTTGAAAAGCGACTCAAGTAGGAATCCAATTTCAATTGAAAAACTAAATTTGGTGGTAAAAAAAAAGTTATGAACTTTATAATTTGGGTTGTTAGAATGTATAATGAATCTTATTTCTACGGAGGAATCTTGTGTCGATAACATGATTTCAAAATTGGATCGAGGCGTTATAGTGACACTAGTGCAGTTGGAAAGCTAACTACCAAACGAGTTTGCAAACACTTGAATCACCCTCAAACAAAGGTCGAAGTAGCCTACAAATGTTACTTTTCTATACTTTCTCATTATTGAATGCTAGTCAGTAATTTCATTAATTTATTTGAACTTAATACGTATCTAAAACTTATGAGGTATATGGGGTTTGAAAGTTCAGACCAAAAGGCATCACTAAAATTTTTCTTTGTCATCCTTGGACGTCAAGGCTGTTGGAAATTTTCTTGGTTATCCTTGTCTGTCGAGGGCATTGGAAATGGCTGAGAAAGATGATATTTTATTTTTGGTTGTCAGAGAATCGTTATGTTTCATCATGTCGACTTTGGTAGACTGGTCAACATTTTCTAACCTTTGAAAAGCGACTCAAGTAGGAATCCAATTTCAATTGAAAAATTCAATTTGGTGGTCGAACAAAAAAGTTATAAACTTTATAATTTGGGTTGTTATAATGTATAATGAATCTTATTTCTACGGAGGAATCTGGTGACCTGTTGGCGAGATAGGAGCCAAGACTTATATAATTGTATTCTAGATATAATGAGCTATTTAATAATAATTTTTTTTATCAAATCATTACTTACTTCTCCCTGCAACAATTAATTTCCCTCGACTACCCCTTCCAAAAGGACCCAACTCAGGTCCTTCTCCTACTCCTAACAAAAGGACTTGACTCGGGTCCTGCCCCTTCCAAGAGGATCCAACTTAGGTCCTTCTCCTACCCCTCCCAAAAGGATCTGACTCGGTCCTTCTCCTACCCTTCCAAAAGGACCCGACTCAGTTCCTTAACCTTCCAAAAGGACTTGACTCGGGTCCTTCCTTAAGGACCACAATGCTAGTAATTCTATCGAATTTATATAGAATGTGAACAAATATATTTGGCATAAAAATATTGTTTAGTCACTGTAAATTCTAAAATAATTTGACATGATCCCCACATTTTCACCACATTCATAACACCTATTATACTTAAAGTTAATAAAAATAACATAACAAACTTAAAATATTTAATCATTACAAATTTTAATCAAATTATACTAAATATATACCAATGTCGTAAAACACAATACAAAATACATTAAACAATCAAATACCGTTTGGTCTTGATTGATCATCATCACCAGCAGCACACATCATTTGGACCAATAAATCTTCATACAGATCGTAATCAATCTCATCAACAATAGCATTTGCTGCAAAATTTAACAAATCAAATAAATTATAATAAGAGAACAAGGCTACATAAACGTAGAAAAGTATAACACTAAGCAAATACCTTACCGAGTGCCTTTGCTCTTATCCAACTTTGTGCACAATTGAGTGCTTCAACTGCATCATCGGCTATGGGATGAACTGATAATGCGCCTGCTCATACTAAATGTTGATTATGAAGCAACCTGTAAACCCCGCACATTTGAGTTAAGGAAAACCGGGAAAAGAACCGGTCAAACCGAATAAGAAAACCAAACCAGTTTACATTTGGGAATAAGCAACATGAAAATTTACAACTTTCGGTTGATCCAAAGGATTTATTAAACATTGGAAAAGAAACTTAAGACAAACTAGAAAACAAAAACCAAATTGGTTCAGGTGAACTAGGTTCACGTGACCTCCTGGGAAGTATGATTTTTTTCTAACCAGAAATTTCGGTTAAAAATTTTTATGCGAATGTACGGCTTATCATAAATAGCCATCAATTAATATATATTTAATTATTAAAATTAATACCAATAATTTAATACCAAAATTAAATTATTGGAATTAATACTAAAATTAAATTATTGGAATTAATACCAATAATTTATGGCAATATTAATACTAGTAATAAATCTCGACCATTTAATACACGGGTTTTACAACTATATAAAGAGGTCATCCCCATTTCATTCTCCTCACACCTGAACACCTGAACACCTCTCTCTCTCTCTCTCTCTCTCTCTCTCTCTCTACTGCTCCATTTCCCGGTAAAGCTCGAACTAGAGCTTCGACTTGAATAAAGGTTGGGCTCTTTAGAACCGGGGATAAAACAGCTATCTGGTAGCAAACTCCAGTCAATCCGAGAATCGTTGGAGAAGCACCGACATGATGGAATAGTGAAGCAACTCCGGTGGACCCAAGCTGCCCTATTTCGGCCAAGCTGAAATCGGCCATTTCAAGCCCTCCTCAGGCCAAACCAAGCCCTCCCAACACTTCCTCAACCTTTCCACGGCCGAATTAGGACCGAAAGGTAAGCCAATTCGACTCCCCTTTATAATTTTCGATCGGTGCTAAAGAGAGAGTCGACCGAATTTCAATGACGAAATTCTAATCCAATTCCGCACCAATTAATACAATACTTGATTTTAGGATAAACCTCAGGACGAGATCTATCTGCCCAGATCGAAAGCTCGGACTGTCGTGCCTTCACCGGTAAGTAATCGAAGCTTTCTCTCTCTACAGTCTGTTTTCCGGCAAAGCTCCGTTTGAGCTCGTTCCGACGTTAAAATCTGCGATTCAAAGTTTGTTAGAATCGTATGAACATATAGGAACTCAATTTCAACTCCAATTTCAATAATTAGAAGTGTTTGATCGGTCAATTTGATGAAATCAAATTCGGTAGTGTTGAAGAGTTGAAATTGGGGGAAAATTTGGGGATTTTCGAAATTCAAAGGGGGCAAAATACAATTTTATGAAATTGAGGGTCAATTGGGCATGAAAATAATGTTGGAGGACCAATTGAGGAATTTTAGAAATTTTGGGGAAAAACTTACCATTTTTGTGAAAGAAGGGCAAAATGGTAATTTTGGAAAAATTGGGGAACCAAATTGGAAATTTGGAAAATTAAACCCGTTTTTGGTGAAATTGAATAAATTGAGGTCCAACGATAAATTTTAAAAGTTACGGGACTCAATTTGAGGAAAAACCGACATTAGGGACTTAAAGTTCAAGAGAAATAACTTTAGGGACCTAATAGCAAATAACTAAAAGTTTGGGTTTTCTCATTCATTAATGAATGAAGGCTGTTATGCCGAGTAATAATGAACAAGGTTGTTCATATTGTGTAGGAACGTTAAATAACGGGAAAGCCAGCAAGGACAAGCTCGCGTGAATACAAAGAATCAGTCTAGTGGAATTCACGGCATTAACGGGTGAGTGGGTTTACTAACATCATACCCGGTTGGGGATGATAAGTGCCTCGATATAAAAACCCACTGTTTAGTGGTATTTTAATCATCACTACTTAGAGAAAATGATGTGAAAGTTATGCGGAAAAACTACTTACGGGTTGTAAGTAGATCATACCCGGTTGGTATGATGAGACATCCTCGAAGGAAGTTGAAAACCCGTTCATCGGTTATGAATGGAGATGTCCTTATACCGGTCGGTATGATGGACAGTAAAAACCTATTTTTGTCGGAAGTGCTCTCCCCTACCTGTGTGCCAATGCTTAAACAATTTGGGAGAACTTCTCGACGGGAGCTAGAATAGCTTTAATAGGCCGGGGGCCTCGATTTTGGAACTTGGGGGCTAAATGCCCGATTTTGAAAATCTCGTACAGTGGGCCCAAGGCCAGTTGGCACGAGCAGGAGCTCGTAAATGAACATGATATATGTGCCATAAAACTTAATAAGTGAATTGTTTGGCCATGGTACCAAGATAGGACCGACATGCTCAGTCAACTAGCGGCAGTGCGACATGACAGGTCGACGGACTAGTCAAGACAAACAGCTGCGGGTTGAGTTGAGAGTCGGGGCCGTTGGACTAGTGGCACCACAGATTACATGGCAATATAAGAAAACATTGTTTGTGCATGCACTGTGAGTACGGGATCATCAAGACGCCCATGAGGGGTAGTGATGCGTCCTAAGGGCACTGGACGACCTGGTGGCTATAAGGGCAGTTCGTCGTTCCAGGTGTATGTGTGAAATCTGGAGTAGCACGAAGCGCATGAGACCGGGGTGGGGACAAGATGAGGTCTCTATCCTCATACGGACATGAAGAAGTGATTTCGGGATTGTGGGTAGGATGTCACGTACATCCACTCATTCCCAGGGTAGAAGTGGTCGTACTTCTATCTGGGTGGCAGGAAAAGTCGCTCCGAAGCCACTAGTGAGTTCAGTAGTGATACTGACTTGCGAATGTGTGTAACCTTCATGATGAAGGATGTGTGT
Organism: Trapa bicornis; assembly: GCA_030064425.1. Lineage (NCBI taxonomy): Eukaryota > Viridiplantae > Streptophyta > Magnoliopsida > Myrtales > Lythraceae > Trapa > Trapa bicornis. Next base: position 5,270,350 of record CM057761.1, on the reverse strand, counting down.
TGGATGATGACACACCGTGGTAACTAAGAAATAATGGAAAAATCTAAATTTTTAAATGATGGGATTTTTGAAAACAAAGGAGTCTGGCACACTCCATATAAATGTTTTTCTTAAAAGTTAAAAGCTTTTAAAAACCCATTCACTGAGTAGTCGTACTCACCCCCTCCCTTATATCCCTTTCAGGAAATCCCAGAAAGCCTCCCCTTAAAGACCGTCAACTAAGATGCATGTAAGACTGGTATGTAAAGTTTTAAAATTCATACAGTTTTGATTATGCTATTCCAGGAAAAAGGTGCAAGTTAAAGGACGTCTTACTCTTTACGGTTTACGATAAGGGGAAACCCTTTAATAAACCGGGAGAGTGGCGGGTTGATCACGGGAATCCAACCAAATCGGGTCGGGGCGTGACAACTAGAGTGGTATCAGAGCATGTTTCCTCGAATACATAATCGAGACTATAATATATTGTAACTAATAGGATTTATCCTAAAATTTTCAGATAGCTCCCAGGAGAGGAACCAAGAAAACTAGGAATGGCTCTACTCAACACCTTATCTGCGTAGGAAGACAACCCTAGAAGCATCCCAAATGCCTAAAGCAAGGCAGGAATCTCAAAAGAGCAAATGAGAAAGTATCCCAAAGAATGATGACAGGACCTATTGAGGTCACAACTCTAAGTATAAAGGAAGCCAAGCGTGAAGCCATAAAATGGGGCATATAACCTTACATAGGAAGATGCTTATCAAGAATCTTGTAGCTCCCTAGTTATTTGGTGATCATATTCTGTAATAGGGCCAAAATCTTCAACATACTGTACTACTCTATTAATGAAGTACTCCAAATTCCTAAAAACCATGTCCCTCAAATGATGTGATCTTCAAGGAAGACTCCAAAAAAAAAAAAAAACTCCCACGGTATCCAGACTCAAGGACGAATGAGCACCAAAACTAACAATTCCCAAGAAAATGCTAGGAGGAACCACTTATGTTCATGTAATTACAAGCATGAATGATAGGGACACTACGTGGAGAAGTGTCTAACCCTACAAAGGACAGGAATCAAGTTAACCTAGAGGGGAATAGGACACGAAGTGAAAAACTATCCCACATCGCAAGGAGTCAGGACAATATTTTCCAAGAATAAACACCCCACAACTATAGGAAATCTGAAAGGATACCATCCCAAGAAACATGATTCCATTTGCAACCACAGATAAGAGGAAACTCTTCAAAATCTTAGCAAAGTGGAAAAAGGGGTAAAGGTAGGACATCAATAAAACCACAAATGGAACAAAGGATAGCTAAAGAGAACTCCCCCTTTAAGAAGAAAATCCAAACAATTTAGGAGCAAAGAAAGGAGTGCATCCACAAGAGAAGACAAGACGAACATCTGATGACAAACGGGACGTATTGGGATTACAGGAATAAATCACCTTGGAAAAAGCAACTATGTCAAATAGGAAGTGCTGACCAACAGGACAAGTGAAAGTAAGTCGTTACAACAAGATAGTTACAGGGAACAAATGACACCTAAGAAAGACCAGGAAGTAGAAGGGACTACACCCTAAAAAGGTCAATGAGATGGATGTTAAGGACAGGAGGACTCAAGAAACAGTTGCTAAGAAACTTAGACCAAACAAATGGTGGAGGCAAAGCAGTTAACGAACAAATACTCGAGAAAGCCATAATGTAAGTTCCGACAAAGAAGAGAGAGGCAGAAAGGTCAATATTAGAGCCAAGAAAGGAATAAGCAAGCCTCTCCCACAATGATCCTGAAACAAGGAAGATTTGTACGCTCCCTAAAGAAATAGTCAGGTACTAGGTACAAATAAGGATGCAAATAAAGCATAAAAGATGTGCCTAAAAGATTTGAGGAGTAAAGGTAAATAGGAGAAGACGACATCAAGTGATGTCATTTAAGGGTAGAAATCCCCTAGAGCAAATATAAGAAAAGAATGTCAGGGGAAAGGCAAAGAATCCTACCAAGGAAGGAAGCCCCGGAAAGACATGTGTATCCTAATTAAGAGGAAATGGAACCAACCCTTATTTAGGAAATGTTTTCCAAGGAAGGAAGTATTGTAATGGTCTATTATGACCTGTTTGGAGAGAATAGGAGAACCATGTAGAAAGAGGAATACTAGTAACGGCGGACAGCCAAAGATAATGAACAAAACTGGATGGAGTGAACCTTCCCAAGCAAAGTAATCGACACATAGATCGAAAGCAATTATTGTAAAATGAAGAATCATGAAGTGATTTATGAGCAAGTAAACGAGGATTAAGGAAAAAAGAAGTCATTGAATAAGGGATGTTACTAAAGAAGAGAAAGGACATAAGAAGGGAAAAAAATCCTCGTATGTCAATAATAATCAGGAAACCCAACGATTAGAATTGAAAGGACCCAATAAAAACGTTTGGAAAGGATGAGTAGGTAAGAGAAATCCATGCGGTTATGTGAGACATAACTTCAAAGGCATGATGGATGAGAGGATAACGGTAAAAAGGATAGTTGAGGAATGCCATCAAAAGAAAAGAGGGATGAAGTTATATGATCCCTGAAAGGTCAAAAAAAAAAGCTAAGAGAGACCCTCAATGAGATGTTCTAGAAATCTAATGGACAAAGACAGGTCCTAGAAAATGCCATGCTGTAAGGGGTATGTAAGTCCAACAATCCTGAGGAGAATATGACTCAAAGTAAGGAAGAGTCGGCTAATAAGCATGACGAGGTCGAATATAAAAATCTGGACTGAAGTTATAATAGACAACGAATGGAGGAAGGGTCAAAATGAGATGAAAAAGTGAGAATAAAGAAAACTGTGGCAACCAATACGTAACGCCCGAAAGAACATTGAGCTAAAGGTTTCAACGACCAAGGGGTTAACTAGACATGGGAATGGTTAGATGTCTTGGAATTTCCAATCTTGAGTACAGAACCTCAAAGGGAAGAATGTGCTCTAAGCAAAGAAAGATATAAATCTAAGAATATACCCTGAAGTAAGGTATGTCTCGTTATGATAAACTCCATGGAGGGAGTAAATAATATAAAGGAAAAGAAATTCCTTAAGTGAAGGATGTAAAAAGGAGTAATTAAAAGAACAAGAGAAGACTTTGCATGTTAAGCAAACACCAAAGGGGCATCAAAGGAAATGATTGCTCATGCAAGGATGTTAACTAAGTTTTGGGGACAAAACTCCTAAAAGGATGGGAGAGTTGTAAACCCCGCACATTTGCGTTAAGAAAAACCGGGAAAAGAACCGATCAAACCGAATAAGAAAACCAAACCGGTTTACAATTGGGAATAAGCAATATGAAAATTTACAACATTCGGTTGATCCAAAGGATTTATTAAACATTGGAAAAGAAACTTAAGACAAACTATAAAACAAAAACCAAATTGGTTCAGGTGAACTAGATTTAATAAGAACTTCAAAGTTAAGCATGCTTACATGAGAGTAGTGTGAGGATGGGTGACCTCCTACGAACGTACGGCTTATTATAAATAGCCATCATTTAATATATATTTAATTATTAAAATTAATACCAATAATTTAATACCGAAATTAAATTATTGGAATTAATACCAAAATTAAATTATTGGAATTAATACCAATAATTTATGGCAATATTAATACTAGTAATAAATCTCGACCATTTAATACACGGGTTTTATGACTAAATAAAGAGGTCATCCCCATTTCATTCTCCTCACACCTGAACACCTCTCTCTCTCTCTCTCTCTCTACTGCTCCATTTCCCGGTAAAGCTCGAACAAGAGCTTCGACTTGAACAAAGGTTGGGCTCTTTAGAACCAGGGATAAAACAGCTATCTAGTAGCAAACTCCAGTCAATCCGAGAATCGTTGGAGAAGCACCGACATGATGGAATAGTGAAGCAACTCCGATGGACCCAAGCTGCCCTATTTCGGCCAAGCTGACATCAGCCATTTCAAGCCCTCCACAGGCCAAACCAAGCACTCCCAACACTTCCTCAACCTTTCCACGGCCGAATTAGGACCGAAAGGTAAGCCAATTCGGCTCCCCTTTATAATTTTCAATCGGTGCTAGAGAGAGAGTCGACCGAATTTCAATGACGAAATTCTAATCCAATTCCACACCAATTGATACAATACTTGATTTTAGGATAAACCTCAGGACAAGATCTATCTGCCCAGATCGAAAGCTCGGACTATCGTGCCTTCACCGGTGAGTAATCGAAGCTTTCTCTCTCTACAGTCTGTTTTCCGGCAAAGCTTCGTTTGAGCTCGTTCTGACGTTAAAATCTGCGATTCAAAGTTTCTTAGAATCATATGAACATATAGGAACTCAATTTCAACTCCAATTTCAATAATTAGAAGTGTTTGATCGGTCAATTTGATGAAATCAAATTCGGTAGTGTTGAAGAGTTGAAATTGGGGGAAAATTTGGGGATTTTCGAAATTCAAAGGGGCCAAAATACAATTTTATGAAATTGAGGGTCAATTGGGCATGAAAATAATGTTGGAGGACCAATTGAGGAATTTTGGAAATTTTGGGGAAAAACTTACCATTTTTGTGAAAGAAGGGCAAAATGGTAATTTTGGAAAAATTGTGGAACCAAATTGGAAATTTGGAAAATTAAACCCCTTTTTGGTGAAATTGAATAAATTGAGGTCCAACGATAAATTTTAAAAGTTACGGGACTCAATTTGAGGAAAAACCGACATTAGGTACTTAAAGTTAAAGAGAAATAACTTTAGGGATCTAATTGCAAATAACTAAAAGTTTGGGTTTTCTCATTCATTAATGAATGAAGGCTGTTATGCCGAGTAATAATGAACAAGGTTGTTCATATCGTGTAGGAACGTTAAATACCGAGAAAGCCAGCAAGGACAAGCTCGCGTGAATACAAAGAATCAGTCTAGTGGAATTCACGGCATTAACAGGTGAGTGGGTTTACTAACATCATACCCGGTTGGGGATGATAAGTGCCTCGATATAAAAACCCACTGTTTAGTGGTATTTTAATCATCACTACTTAGAGAAAATGATGTGAAAGTTATGCGGAAAAACTACTTACGGGTTGTAAGTAGATCATACCCGGTTGGTATGATGAGACATCCTCGAAGGAAGTTGAAAACCCGTTCATCGGTTATGAATGGAGATGTCCTTATACCGGTCGGTATGATGGACAGTAAAAACCTATTTTTGTCGGAAGTGCTCTCCCCTACCTGTGTGCCAATGCTTAAACAATTTGGGAGAACTTCTCGACGGGAGCTAGAATAGCTTTAATAGGCCGGGGGCCTCGATTTTGGAACTTGGGGGCTAAATGCCCGATTTTGAAAATCTCGTACAGTGGGCCCAAGGCCAGTTGGCACGAGCAGGAGCTCGTAAATGAACATGATATATGTGCCATAAAACTTAATAAGTGAATTGTTTGGCCATGGTACCAAGATAGGACCGACATGCTCAGTCAACTAGCGGCAGTGCGACATGACAGGTCGACGGACTAGTCAAGACAAACAGCTGCGGGTTGAGTTGAGAGTCGGGGCCGTTGGACTAGTGGCACCACAGATTACATGGCAATATAAGAAAACATTGTTTGTGCATGCACTGTGAATACGGGATCATCAAGACGCCCATGAGGGGTAGTGATGCGTCCTAAGGGCACTGGACGACCTGGTGGCTATAAGGGCAGTTCGTCGTTCCAGGTGTATGTGTGAAATCTGGAGTAGCACGAAGCGCATGAGACCGGGGTGGGGACAAGATGAGGTCTCTATCCTCATACGGACATGAAGAAGTGATTTCGGGATTGTGGGTAGGATGTCACGTACATCCACTCATTCCCAGGGTAGAAGTGGTCGTACTTCTATCTGGGTGGCAGGAAAAGTCGCTCCGAAGCCACTAGTGAGTTCAGTAGTGATACTGACTTGCGAATGTGTGTAACCTTCATGATGAAGGATGTGTGTTGGATGATGACACACCGTGGTAACTAAGAAATAATGGAAAAATCTAAATTTTTAAATGATGGGATTTTTGAAAACAAAGGAGTCTGGCACACTCCATATAAATGTTTTTCTTAAAAGTTAAAAGCTTTTAAAAACCCATTCACTGAGTAGTCGTACTCACCCCCTCCCTTATATCCCTTTCAGGAAATCCCAAAAAGCCTCCCCTTAAAGACCGTCAACTAAGATGCATGTAAGACTGGTATGTAAAGTTTTAAAATTCATACAGTTTTGATTATGCTATTCCAGGAAAAAGGTGCAAGTTAAAGGACATCTTACTCTTTACGGTTTACGATAAGGGGAAACCCTTTAATAAACCGGGAGAGTGGCGGGTTGATCACGGGAATCCAACCAAATCGGGTCGGGGCGTGACTCAACCGTTGTAACCAAAATAACCAATATGTCATTAGCCATCCTTGATAATATTGGATATCGGGCAGAATTATTTTTCCACCAATGAAGTATGTTGAATCCATCTAAATAGTGGATGATATTGTCATCCAAATATAAGTTCAACTTAGACTTTGATTTCTTTAGCTTCTTCTACATATCATACTCAAATTTGATAAAAGCATAAAATAAACCTTTTTACTACAAGTTACTTCCACTACTTCTGTGTGCATCATCATCAAATGCTTTAACAATATTTTGTTCTACAGTGTTTGCATATTCAAAAATCAACATCTTAAATTTATTCACAATTGTATCTATTTCTTTATCTGTAACTTCCTTTTCTTTATCAAAACAATATGTCAAATTGTCCACCTTCCATCATAGATCAAGAATTATTGCAATTCCTAATATAACATTAACTTTCCACCAATATTTCTCAACTTTCTTCATCATTTCAACAGCCATGACCTCGAGTAAATGTATACCACAATACATCCACTCACTAATAGAAGGTTTGATTGAACAAATAATACACATATATGAATTAGCGACGAGATAACTTCTACTAGAAAATATATTTGTGGCGTCGTTGAACACACTAAGTTTGGCAATAATCTTATTAGCTAATGACCAATCTAATTCACTATGCAAACATATGTATTGTGCATCACACAACATCAAACGAGAAAAAACATCTTTGTACTCTAATTCTATCCACAACATGTTATAAGTTGAGTTCCAACAGTTTTTAGAATCAAGAGCAAGCTTCTTACCCGATTCAATATGTAGTTGACGGGTAGTTTATTCAAATTTCTCCCACTTTTTAGTAGTACTAGTACAATATAATAGGCGTTCGCGTATATTCTTGATGTTTTCTCCAATTTTTTTCAACTCTGCTTTCATAATTAAATTTAGAATGTGTGCACAACACTACATATGTATTATATATCCTCCCAATATCATTGAATGCAAAGTCAGTTTATCAGTCAAAATGTGTAGCATACTATCATTGGTAGAACATTTATCAAAAGTTATGGTAAATGGTTTGGAATCAATATTCCAATCAATAAGGGAGGTTGATATTTTCTCATACAATATCACACTTACGTGTGGACACGGTACATGGAATATCCTATAACAAAAAATACCAAAAAATTAATAAATCAAATGTACCAAACCAATACCGGAGAATACAAATACATAAGATAGTATGAATCATTATCTCAATATATGAATTTGTAATGTCAAATCATTATCAATTTGTAATGTCAAATCATTATCAATGTAATGACCAGTTATTACCATATAACTCTTTTTCTATGTTTCTGACATTCACATGTCACTAGTGATAGCAATCTAACTATTTAACTTCTCAAAAATCTCTTATAATGCCTTCTTTTCAGCTGCATATAATTTAATACAATCATTTATAATTGTATTTCACAACATAACCTTGAATTGTGGTTGTAACTTCCTCACAAATTCTCTAAACTCATAATGTTTTACCATGTTCATCGGATATCTATGTAGGATAAGCATTCGTGCAAGTGATGAACAACTATCATGTTGATCAAAAACACAGTCCCCAACACGGCCTATGTCCAATTGCAAACTTCCGTCAAATCTCATAAAATGTTGATAAGTATTAGATATTGTCCTTATTGAATAGTTCCTCATATGTTTCCTCAAATGACTTGTACCTTATTTACCATCTTAAACATACAAGATTATATAGTAGTTGCATTTTGCTTTTAATCTACCGTCAACTATAACTTTCGTGTAATGCTCCCAAACATTATAAATAACTCTACCCCCATTGAGCATTTTGGACTTTAGTACTAGGGCTAACACTTACACCTCCAGTACTAACATCACCCATAGATGTAGATCCAACCACTGATTGCGATTGCACATTAGTCGGTCTTGTCTCATCACCATTAGTCATCATGTATTACTGTACAAAGTAATAATAAATATAATTATAAAAAATAAAAAGAAAAATATAAGTCACAAATCAACAAAAACGGGGTTGTGTTCCAATATTAGAACCAATACTAGTACCATGATCCAGCACTTGGTCACGGTACTAGTTAAATTACTAGTACTATGACCTTGTGCCGAGTCAAGGTACTAGTAATTACTAGTATTCTCCAATAGTAACCAACAGGCAACACAGACATTATATGTAAGATTGAACCAATTACAGGGTGTACATTAGGGCCTGCGGTAGATAGGGGAAGCTCAAGCGGCTATGGGAAGCTCAGTGCAGTGTACACCAGCTAGGGCATGAAGCTCGAGGGCGGCAGCTCGGGTGGGAAGCTCGAGAGCAGCAGTTGGCAGCTCGAGCAAGAAGCTTGGGGGCAATGGGCGACAGCTCGAGCAGGAAGCTCAAGGGCGGCAAGCAATGGGCGGGAAGCTCGCGGCGACAAGTCCTCTCCTCGGGCAACTACAGCTCGGGATCACTTTCTGAAAAACAAAAACCCTAACAAACCCCAGCTTCAGTTCCAACGGGTCTTAGAATCACGAGCAAACTTCTTACCCTATTCAATATATAGTTGATGAGTAGTTTATTCATATTTCTCCCACTTTTTAATACTATTAGTCTAATATAATACGCTTTCGCTTATATTCTCGATGATTTTTACAATTTTTTTCAACCCTGCTTTCACAATTAAATTTAGAATGTGTGCATAACATTGCATATATATTATTTGTTCTCTCAACATCATTGAATGCAAAATCAGATTATTAGTCAAAATGTATATCATACTATCATTGGTAGAACAGTTATCAAAAGTTATGGTAGACGGTTTGGAATCAATATTTCAATCAATAAGAGAGGTTGATATTTTCTCATACAACATCTCACTTGTGTGTGAAAACAGTAAATAAAAGAGCCTACAACAAAAAATAGCAAAAAAAATAATAAATTAAATGTACCAAACTAATACCAAAGAATACAAATACGTATTACTACTGTATGAATCATTACCTTAATATACGAATTTGTAATATCCAATTATTATCAATGTAATGACCAGTTATTGTCGTATAACCCTTTTATGTATTTTTTATATCCACATGTCACTAGTGATAGCAATTCGACTATTCAATTTCTCAAAAATCTCTTGTAACGCCTTCTTTTCAATTTCATATAATTTAATACAATCATTTATAATTATATTTCGTGACATAACTTTGAATTGTGATGGTAACTTCCCCACAAATTCTCTAAACCTGTAATGCTCTACCGTATTTATGATATCCCCACAAACCTGATATATATGTAGAATAAGCATTTGTGTAAGTGATGAACAACTATCATGTTGATCAAAAACCTGGTCCCCAATACGGCCTATGTCCAATTGAAAACTTTTGTCAACAGATCTCATAAAATTTTGATGAATATCAGATATTGTCCTTATTGAACATTTTCCCATATGCTTGTACCTTGTTTACCATCTCAAATATACAAGATTATACAGTAGTTGCATTTCACTTTTAATCTACCGTCAATTGTAACTTTCGTTTAATGCTCCCAAACATTAGAAATAATTCTACCCCGTTGAGTATTTTGAACTTCAATACTATGGCTAACACTTATACCTCGAGTACCTACAACACTCATAAATATAAATCCAATCACTGAATGCGATTACACATTAGTTAGTGTTGTTTTATCACCCTTCGTCATAGTATATATCTATACAAAGCAATAATAAATATAATTACAAATAAAAAAAAATGAAAGTCACAAATCAACATAAAATAGGGTTGTGTTCCAGTATTAGAACAAATACTAGTATTGTGATCTAGCACTAGGTCATAGTACTAGTTAAATTACTAGTACCGTGACCTTGTGTCGAGTCAAGGTGCTAGTAATTACTAGTACTCTCCAACGGTAACCAACAGGCAACACAGACATTATAGGTAAGATTGAACCAATTATAGGGTGTACAGTAGGGTCTGTGGCAGACGGGGGAAGCTCGGGAGGCTTTGGGAACCTCGAGGGTGGCGTGCAGCAGCTAGGGCGGGAAGCTCGGGGGCAGCAGCATAGGCGGGAAGCTCGGAGGCGGCGAGCGGCAGCTCGGGCGAAAAGGTCAGGGGCGGTGAGCGGTAACTCAAGCAGGAAGATCAAGGGCGGCGAGTCCTCTCCTCGGGCTCGATGACATCGTTTCGACATTTTTTTTTATCTTTTGTAAATGAAACGAAGTCATTTCAACATTGCTCAAACGATGTATTTTCATATTTTTTATAACTCTTTAAATGAAACTGCGCTGCTTCAATTATAGAACGCCAAAATAAAATTATAAGGGCATGTTTATTTTGGGACCCACCCTTCAGGTGTATGTATATGGACCCGGACCCGAGGCTTGAATCTCGGGTCTAGGTTCCAATCATTGGATCCGAACCCATGCCTGAATCTGAGTAGACCCATCCAACCTCGAGTTCAATCGAGTCAAGTAGGGGCTCGAGTCTTGGGTCTTGAGTCCCTTAGACAATCCTACTTGTGCTTGCAACATATATCCTAGTTGATTAAGATGGTTCTACATTCTTACAAACTAGTTACCAACAAATTTATCAATATATTCAACCAATTTTAACGATTTTTATTGGTTTATCACAAATTCGACCAATTTTAAACCCAATTTGAGTTTTTTTATAAAAGTTTAGTCAATTTCCTATAATTTGAAATAAAAAATTTATATTTCTAATTTTTAAGATATTTAGAAAAATCCTAAAGATTTTGTTTTCGGTATTCAAATTGTTTTTTAATATGAATTTTTCTAATTATTAATCTTTTATCAATAAAATATTAATAATTTATGTAAATTTATCAATGGTCTAAAATTATAATATAAAATAATTTTTTATTCATTTCAATTTTCAATTTTTTTTGAAATTTTATTCTCAAATCAAGTTTTAATTTCTAAACTCTATTTTAATTATAATTGAATTTAAATTTTATTTTCAAAGTTTTCGATATTATAGATATAATGCATATTTCGAAGAAGATTAATTATTATGTTATGTTATATTTTATAATATTTAAACTATTTCAATATCAAATGATATTTGAATATCATCAAATTTATAGGTATCAAATAATTATAACAAATAATATCAATACATGATTATGATTTGATCTATGGTGTCAATATAAGAGAAATATATGTCAATCATCCTCGAGTCTTTTTCAAAATAAAACATTAATTGTACAGGGGTATCCTCTTTACCTTTGTTCACCAAACATCAATATAAAAACATGGTTTTATATTTACTCGTATGAAATTATTTTTTAATATTTTAAATGTATCTATATATAATAAAGTAAAAACGTTATTTTACTTTTTTTGAACAAGCAAAAGTTATCTTAATTGGCCTAAGTTTTATTTATGCATGTATTATATAATTTAATTAATAATAAATTTAAAATTAATTATGAATCATCAATCATTTTTAATAATTTATAACTTATCAAATTTTTACTAACCACTGTGAATTCATTTTATTTTATGTTATATTTTATTTCATTTTTATTAACCCAATTAACTACATCTCCACGTCTCTAGATAGAGGAGGATCGAAACATATGGTCCGAAGCGATAGCCCAATCGGTAGGTCCCATGTCTACGCCAACCTTATCCACTACCGACCAATAGGCGTTCGTTTTCCGTCCTCCCCTTTCATCCGAAATCCTAACAGATAATAGGTATCCACCATTTTGACTATCAACCCCTCTCCTTTGAAGTCCATGCAACAATGGTTCACTCCCTGACGCCTGCAAGCGCCTCCGTCGCGCCGTCCATTTCGGCGGGACCCAACCGAAAGTCCCACCTCCCTTCTTCTCGGGTGTCCGTCAGAACCTCGGCTGAAGATCGTCGCCGATGCCCTTGCATCGTCTCGGACGACGAGCCGCTCGTGGCCGTCCACCGGCGGTTCGAATCCTCGATCTGTAGCCTCTATCTGTTTAATGCCGTGACATTGTTGGAGTTTTCACTCGATATGTTTATCGCAGGATAGTCGGATTGGGCCTAGCGGGGGTGGTGCTTGGGCTGGTCATCGACGGTGGACCCCAGCACGCGGTGGCGGCGGCTAGGAGGCCACCGCCGCCACCGCCAGAGGATAAGAGGGACCCGAACGTGAGCGGGGTTCAAGCGAAGGTTCTAGCGAGCAAGAAGAGGAAGGAGGCAATGAAGCAGGCAGTGGCTAAGATGAGGGAAAAGGGAAAGACCGCCACTGAGGAGATCCGTGCATCCGAACCAGTGGCCGCACCCGAACCAGTACCAGCAAGCGCACCTGCAACCGGATCCGAACCTGCGCCGGCACCCCCACCTGAACCCGAATAGGTTTTTTTGCTGTCTTGATCACATTGTTTTTCTACTTAAAGTTCTGACATTTGTTTAACGGGTCTGAATTTAACTGTGGAAACCTACATGCTTGTATTATTTCCCTAAGGAGTCGTTATATTGCAAAATAAACAGGAAAGCCCTATAATGTGGGGTTGAATCATGGAAATTGGACTGAGATTGGATTTATGCAAGCCCTATAACAGAGTAATAGATTAAAACTCAGTTACACGTAAAATTTTTTAATTTAATATAACTTTTCATTAAAATTTTGAAATGTTAAACATTAATATCAAACTTTTTGTAAAATAATTATTTTAGTAATAATTTTAAATTATACTAAAATATATTTATTGATTTTACCGTATCACATCATATTTTAAAAATTTTCCATAAATGTAAATATAAAATAAAAATGATTATATAAATAATTAAAATTAGTTTTTAATTAAAATACTAATATTATAAAAATGGTATCATAACCATAATTGAAAATTTTAATTAAATTTTCGTTAATAATGTAATAATTTTCTCTATCAATATAAATTATATTTAAAATAAATAATATAAAATTTTATTTAAAATATATTATATTTAAAATAAATATAAATTTACTTAAAATTATATAAAATTAATATTTTATTTAATTAATTAAAAATAATAAATTAAATTTATTACGCAAATTTATCTCTCATTTTTATAATAATAATTTTTTAGCACCTTATATCATTTTATTATAACTAAAATATAAATTTTAAAATATTATAATATATACATATTTATTATATAATTACATTTAATAAAATATTTTAAAATTTATATATTCAATTATTAATAATAATTTTATATAATTTAAGTTAATTAAAAATATATATTAAATTTGATATTTTAGATATATATAATTATTTTAAAATATTTAATTAAGTATATAATTATAGGTTGGTAATTTAGAGTTTATATGCAGAGTAGTATATACAATACTGTTAATGACCCAACATCTATTTGCCCAATATCTCAATGATAAAACCCATGTTGTTGAAAATACTCCTAATCGTAGTAAGGTGTTGTTGAAAATACTAACGAAATGTTCAATTTTTAAACTTTAATTTTGAAAATAACTTTTTGGTGGATATTCTTTGTTCATTTTTTTTTCTTTTAATTCAATTTTATTAAAATATTATTACTATCTCTGATATATCCTATATTTTAGAATCTTGAAATTGAAAAATGGTTAATAGTATTTAATATATTGCAAACAAAAATTGATAATTGAATATGAATATAAGGTTTTTCTTTCCTATGTACACAAATAAAAAGTAATTAATTTGTTAGTTTACAAGTAGAGTGCTGTCTAACCAATTATTTTGAATATATTCTGATATTTGTTACAATGGAAATTAAATTATAATTAATGATTATTTATATATTAAAGATAATAAAAATAAAATTACTGATCAACCGAGAAAAACAGATTCAATGAGTGTTAATGCAAAATATTTATATTTTCTTTTTTGAACTAGCAATATTATTTTAATAAAATTATTATATTTATATATCTATATATATATATATATATAAGGAAGTGAACGTTTATCATTTATCTTATTCAATTTTAATTTTATAATCATTACTATCCAACTCAAATCCCCCATTGGAAGCTTCATTTTGTTACTTGCCCATCAACCACACCTCCTTCCAGTACGTAAATCTGTAATCATCCGACAGTTCTGGGCCCATGAGTTTTCGATCATCCGCTAGATCATCCAATGCTACGGCGTTATATCCATCGATACAGAATTCCCTGACGTCATCTTCGTCCCTACCAGTGACAACCCCGCAGGCCGCATACCCGAATTGCCCCACGATATTGGTTCCTCAAGAAAAAAGTCCATGCTTTAAAGCTGATCCAGGTGGGTCTCACTTTCTCCTACGCCCGTGGTAACCTTCCCCATCTCAGTTCCAACAACCACTTTATATGGGAGTTCAATTTCTGGGATTTCGACCCTTCGCTCCACCTCCACTCGCCCGAGTCTATCGCTCTCCTCCGCCGTGAGGGTATCGACTTCGAGCGAAATCATAACGAGGGAGTGGATTCCGTCCGCTTCGCCTGCCCTCCGGTATGCTGTTTAACCCCCACGTCACCTGGTCACCTTCCACAGCGCCTATTACTTTGGCTACCTGATCAAGATCCTCATTGGTAGGACCCTCACGGGCCTCTGCGCCTCTTCTTCGGCTTCCAAATCTTCGACATGAAACACATGGTGCAATTTTGCAACGGTCTCTATGGCGGCCTAAAACGGGTGGCGGGAACCTCAAGGTGGAGCACACTGCAAGTTGGCTACGACAGCCTGTTAACATGGCACACTTTCTCGTTTTTTCATGGACGCCAAGCAAGAAACACTAGATGGAGTGCTGTATAGATTAGAGGTGGAATTACCCTATTTGTATCGAGTTGAATATTAGTTAATATTACACTAAATTCAGTAAGTGATGGATGGAAAATGAAACATATAAATAAAATTAGCATTCTGAAATTTCGAAAAAGGAGATTGGCTTTTTTGATGTGAATATGTGTAATTTGGAGATCTCCATACTCTTGTAATGACTTCTCTCCCCTTTGCTACGTCTGAGCAATAAAATAAACTTGAAAATATCATATAAAATTTCTGAGCAATAAAATATTTAAATTGCCAATGCGTTTAAATATCACTTAAATGAGATTATATGCTCAAAATTTGAAAATTGAAATTAAAAAAAACTATAAAAATTTAAAAGTGAGAATGCTTTGGAACTGTGGACGCATCGGCCGTATAAATGCCATAATTACCATATGGATGGAAACGACATTTGCCTTTTACTAAGACAAAACAATACTGGATTGAAGCGAGTTTTTCAATTGTCAGTCATTTCCTCTTCTCCTTTTCTTTCCTTTACAGCTATAAAACCACCCTGAAAGCAAATACACAACAACACTGTTGTTATCATATCCATGGCCTCCTCTCCTAATTTCACCGTCATCTCTCTTCTGATGGCCGGCTTTCTCGTATCAGGCCGCCTTGCAAACTTCTACCAGGATTTCCACATTAGCTGGGGAGATGGCAGGCCAAGATACTCGACAATGGTGATCTACTGACTCTTTCAATGGACAAGGTCTCCGGCTCGGGCTTCGAGTCTAAGAACGAGTACATGTTCGGGAAGATGGATATGCAGCTCAAGCTCATACCCGGCAACTCCGCGGGCACCGTCACTGCATTCTATGTAAGTAAATCTCACGTGGGTGGGTGGGTCTCCTTTCTTTCTACTTATCCAATATTTGAACTTTTATATATACAAATTTCAAGTCTGATGAGACACTTCTGCAGGAGTTTGTCAATATTTGAACTTTTTTTTTATATGTTTTGTTTGCAGCTATCCTCCAAAGGGCCAGCATCCGATGAAATAGACTTTGAGTTCTTGGGAAACTTGAGCGGCGACCCCTACATCCTCAACACCAACGTATTAAGCCAGGGTAAAGGAGATAGAGAGCAGCAATTCTTTCTCTGGTTCGACCCCACTGCCGATTTCCACACTTATTCAATCCTCTGGAACCGGCAGCGCATCCTGTAAGCAAATTTCTATAAATTTTAATTTATTTATAACATCTATATTTTTAGATTGAATTTTATAACTCCGCTATGTCTGACAGATTCTCTGTGGATGGAACTCCCATCAGAGAGGTCGAGAATATGGAGTCTAGGGAAGTACCGTTCCCGAAAAACAGGCCCATGAGAGTGTATTCTACTCTGTGGAATGCAGATGACTGGGCCACCATGGGAGGCCTCATCAAGACCAACTGGTCGAACGCCCCCTTTACGGCTTCCTGCCGGAACTTCAACGCCGACATGGCTTGCGTCTGGCCTTCTAATTTAACCTCGGCTTCTTCTTGCTCGTTTATCTCTACCGCTGGTGATCAGTGGATGATCGAAGAGCTTCATACTTCTGATCAGGAGAACCTCAAGTGGGTGCAGAAGAACTACATGGTCTACGATTATTGTACTGACTTAAAGAGGTTCCCCCAAGGGCTTCCACTCGAGTGTAACATAGCTTGAGGAAGATGATGAAAGCACAAGAACTGTTCTTGTTGTCGTTCAAATGTACCGTTCAACTATGTGACACTCGAGTATATATACACAAGTGATTATATAAATGTCTTCCCAAGGCTCCACTCGAGTGTAACATAACTGT
This sequence comes from Trapa bicornis, assembly GCA_030064425.1. NCBI lineage: Eukaryota > Viridiplantae > Streptophyta > Magnoliopsida > Myrtales > Lythraceae > Trapa > Trapa bicornis. The sequence goes on along the minus strand of CM057761.1, from coordinate 5,253,404 downwards.
CCATTTTGTTATCAATTTATAATATAAATATTATATTATAACTTTTTAGTATCAAAAATCATGTTTCAAAATTTAAATAAAAATTTTATTCAAATAATATTTTTAAAAATTTCCTATAAATAACTATTTATATTATAATATTTACATTTTAAATAAATAATAAAATCAATTACAAATTATTTATTAGAATATCAATTTTATTATTTTAATTGTATGTTTAAATCTATTTCACCTCTGGATACTATTGTGCAAAAAAAAACCTCTGGATACTGTTATAAAAAGTGAGAATAAGCTAATAAAATAAATTATACTATAATAATAAAAAGAAATATTAATATTTTAAACAATTATCAATACTCAATTTACTTTTTTTATTCCAAACTTATTATATAACTTATTTTTATTATTTTAATACTTACACGAGCCATATGGAATTGCATGTTATCTCACATACACAATAAATACCAGACGACAAGACAAAGGCTAGTTTGACCGGTAAAATGGATCCGAGCAGCAATTGGTGCATATAGGATACCCCTTGCTAGTACCGCAATGACAACATCTTAGTCCCCGCCTCTTGTCGCACATATCTGAGCAAACTGCTTTTAAAAAAATAAATGCACACTCATGTACATGGCTCTTAATTTCAATTATTCAAAAAAAATATATGAATATATCTAATATAACTTCATGATAACTAAAAAAGAGAGAAAACTTACCACACATATACTCATATTTTATATTATTAGTATGATCGATAATATTTTACAAGCCTACAATTGATCATTCATAATTCACATACCATTATAGTCAGCTACATCAAGATGGTAGTGTGTCTGAACATGACCATCGATCATATCAGCTCTAACGTGGAGGTTGAAAATAACTAGCAAGACAAGCATGAGAAGTAAATGGATTCTCGGAAATGCCATTGGAGTCTTGGTTAATTCTAACTAAGGAGTTTGATTAATAGATTGGTTTTTCTTTTGATTGTATGATATTTTACTTTTGCTAAAAATACGAGTATTTATACTAACCATTCAATCATATCCTATTAATTAATATCTTTGAGTATTAAAATTATTATATTAATTGTTTTGGAAACGTACGATATCAAAGTTATTATTTTTTTGGAAAATTGTTATATTAGTTATTATTGTATTGGAATTCTCGAATTAGTGCCAAACGAGGCTGAGTGCATCCCAATCAACCATTGGGTTCATCAACAAATTCAACAACCGTTTCTCTTTTTTGAAATGCAAAAATAGTTGAAATCTTGAGCAGGAGCCTAAAATGGCACTTTGTTGATGATTATGAGTCCATGCATTTTTTTTATTTCCCTTGTACATCCTCTTTTCACTTATTAGTTCCTGTGACAGGAAAAATGTTCAAGACACCAGTAGAAGATGGATCGAACCACCTTACTCTCCCGAAAGAAAGGACTGCTCATGTGCCCGGTGTTAATTTAATGTCAATTATACCCAACTGCATCTATAAAACACATGCCTTTAGGTTGTAGTTGGAATAGACTGATATTATTTTTAATTTGTGACATTAGAATGAATAGATGCACAATAGACAAATTTTCAAATAGTTTGATAATTGTTGCATTGTACGTAATTATGATAAATAGTATCATCAAAGTACGATTAGTGTGATTACCCAAAAATATTATAGTGTATATATATATATAATATAATTATTCTAATATTGATAATATTATAATTTGTACATCATTTAGTGCAGCTGACATGTAACAGGAGGCAAACAAAGTAGTATGCATTTATACCTACAATATAGACTGTCACACTCAATTCCGATATTTGGGTTGCAGTCCAATAACAATTTGACTCACACTCTTAATTATATAATAATTGGGTTTTTTTTATGAAATCTTCAAATTGGACAAAATTACAACCTTACTACTTACTTTCAAAAACTCTTATTTTTACCTTTTTACTTTTATAAAATTTTCATTTTACAATTATAGTTCAAAATAAACTATTTTATTCTCAAGTGAACATAAATAATCATTTTGCCCCTCATTTATCGAAAATTATAATTTGCCGCCAAATGTATTAACATTACTTTAAACATCTCAATTTATCCCAATATCTCCTCATATTTCCTTAGGCTATCTTTGGGGAATATTTCTATAAGTTTCCCCATTTTAGCAAATTGGACCCAAATTTTTTAAAATTTCCATTTTGGTACCTAAATTTTGAAAATCAACAAAACTAACCTATATTTTCATAAATCACTCCCAAATCTTTCATTATACTTATAATGGCTAGTGAGAATAGTGAGGGTCTTACCCTTGGTAAACATGGCCAAATTTGGTCATTTTATAAAACTAGACAAAACAGAGGTACTAGACGAATTGTAGAAAATTCTCACCGGAGCTGACCAGAGTTGAGGTATTTTAAAGCCATTGTTCTAGTGAGTCGTTCTTTGGTGGTGGCTGACCAAGTGTTGCTAGAGTTGGTAGAGTTTAGGCCTCAATTCATCGTAGTTGGGTGAAGTCGAACTAGTTTTCCCTTGTTGGATGTTGGCCTTTGCTAGTGGGAGGTATAAGGGAGGCAAACAACCACTTTGGCACCAGTGCCCGCTGGAGTGATGGATGAATGTGGCCAAATTTGACCTCTAAATGCAATATCAACATATAAATTTTATGTCCTAAAAATAGAGTAGGGAAAATGACCATCGTTCGACATTTTTCTAGATGCTTACAAGTCGGGACACAATCACATAACTACATAAGAGTTTATTAGAAGTAATTTGACACAATGATCACCTCCTTTGGTGTTTGGATGAGGGAGAATTGCTCGATTGATCACTTAGTGGTCAGGAGAGGTTCCAGTATCAGGTTTTTCAAATTTTGATGACAGATTCAATATGATGAGCATATGAAAACTCAATTACTCTTATATGGAGGTCAATATGGGAATTTTCAGCTTATCCCTACATTTTGTTACATGAAATTTAGTAAAAAATTAATTCAATTGAAATGTTCCCAATTCGAGGCTATTGGTTGTGTCACGACCCGACACGATTCCTGGTCGGTGATCTCATGCAACCCATCAATCCCCTCGATGATATAGTTGTAACACTAGAAATCCCAAATTGGAAATGAAGACAAACCACTAAGGCAAAGCCGAGAAGGAAAACGCGAATCAAGATATGAAATCGAATCATATTTGGAATATAGTTCGAAATTGAGACATAAGATAGTGATAATGATCATGAAATACCCTTGAAGAAAATCCCATGATCGAAAAACCAAGGATTGGGAAAAACCCAAACAAAAATTGGTTTAGCCCGAGTTTAAACCGGCTCGGGGCATAAAACCCCTTGATTTTTATAGTGGGCTAAACAAATTAGAATTTAGTGATTTTTAGTCAATTTAATGTGAAATTGAACAAAGCATTTTTAGAAAATTTTAATGGGCCATGAACCGACCGTGTTGAGAGTGAATCGACCAAGAAAAGGCCGAATCGACCGAGAAATTCGTTGGAAACTAGTTTAGAGCAGTGACAAACTAGTCAAAGGGTTAGAACATGTGCTACACACGGGCAAGCATGTAAGCCCTATTTCTTCATAATAGGAAAGCTGGAATGGGAAATAAAAAAATTCAAAAGAAAATCAAGGATCAAAGTGGTCCAAAATTAATGAATAAAAGTTAAAACGAGAAATCAGGAAGCCCCGGTGCCAAAAAAGACCCAAACTTTAAGGAAAAGAACCATGAAATGAATTGGATGTAAAAACTGGACCGATTTAGAGTGAACCAGACCTGAACTGAATTGAACCATGAAGAATTGATTCAAAGATGCATTTTTCTATGTGACTTTAAGATGTCAATTTGGGAAATTGAAGTCACCATTAGATATAAAATGAATTTTGACAAATTTAGAATTTTTTAGATTTTAGAAAACCGGTTGAATCGGGCCTAAACCGTAAGATTTTTTTATTTCGGGTCACCGAACCCGATTTGACCGAAATGGTCAACGGTTTAGCCGATCAATGGACCGCCTGCCAGGTTAGTGCCCAGTCAGCACATGACACATGGCAAAGTGTGCCCAGTCAGGCACTCAGTCCACACCCAGCTAGCCGCTCAGTCCACGCCCAACCAGCTGCTCAGTCCACACCCAGCTAGCCGCTCAGTCCACGCCCAACCAGCTGCTCAGTCCACACCCAGCTAGCCGCTCAGTTTGCACGTAGAAGCGCTGACCAATTAGAGCATGACATGTGTCCTTGGTCAAAGTCAAATCCATGTCATCGACGATCAACCAATAGGGGAGTGACATGTGTCCTCAGTCAACTAAGGAGAAGCCTCATCAGCTAGGCTGGCCAATGATGAGTTGACATCTCATGCCCTGACCCGGTTTGGTCAGAACCGCATGGACAACCCACTACTCCCTTTGGTCTAGGAAGAGTTACTATTTCCAAACCACAAGAAGTCACACGTATCTTTTGTCATTGTTCCCTGGAATTACATTATACAAAACTTATAACAAGAAAATAAATTACTTGGGTTCGCAGGCTTGGCATAAAGATTTCCTTAATGGTCGTCTTCTTTCCTAAAATAGGTTTAAAGGGAGGGGGTGAGTTTCTTAAAACTCAGTGAGTGGGTATTAGGGTATTTTTTAAAAATAATTTATGATAACTTCCTGTTTACAATTTTTTCTACTTCTTAGAAAATATTTCAACATTTCCCCTTGCTCGGGATTTGTTTAACATTAAACCACACATCCCTTTATTAGAAAGGGGTTCAAACATTCGCAAATACAGTATGCCGAATGCATCCACTTGTGGATCAGAGCATCTTTATCGTCCACCCTAATAGAAGTTCGTGACTTCTACTCTGAGTTTGAGTGTATATTAATTGTCCGACCCTTAAACTCGAATAGTACTCCATGTCTGCAAAGTGGGACGGGACCTCTCCCCCTCTGACCTTGACCTCAGTGCGCATGAAGCTCTTAGAGCTTTTGGATATATTGGACGACAAGCTCCCCTTATACTCCTTGGGTCATCCAGCTGCCCTTGGAACCAACACTACCTCATACTGAATGACTCGATGGTCCCGAACTCATAGCATGCACAAACAAAAGTTTTTGAAATTATATTCATCATCTTTGGTGCTACCAGCCCAACGAGCCCGACAACTCGGCTTCAACTCCATAACTATTAGTCTAACAAGTTCGACAACCTAGCTTCGACTCAACAACTACTAACCCATCGAGTCTGTCAGCCCGACTTTGGCATGATGTTGATTCACACAATTAATAGTTTATGAAAAATTCTCATGGCACATAAGGTTATTTCTCTATGGGCTTCGGCCCGTTCCCATTGGTCTTGGGCCTACTTCACGAGTTTTCCAAAACAGGGCCTTAGGCCCTATAAGTTCAAAAATCGAGGCCTCCGACCTATTGGAGCTATTCCAGCTCTTATTAGAAATGTCACCCAAAATGTTTAAGCAGTTTCATGCAGTCATGGCATAATATTTCTGAAAAATGATTTTTTAAACTTAAAACATTACTTATCACCCCAACCGGGTATGATGTTGGAAAATCCCACTCACCAAGTATTGTGACATATTCGTCCTGGCTGGATTCCAATCTCCAATGTGCTTCTTGGCATCAATACTTCTATAACCAGTTACTACATGGTTCGAGTATTCGCTTCAGGATGGTTTGGCATAAAAGACCTCTTACTTCCATATAATTACATTTAGGTCCTTGACTTATGCCTTATTGCAATTAGGTCCCTAAAGTTCGTAATTTGACTTTAGGTCCCTAATGCTCAACTTGTTTTTAATTAAGTCCCTAAGTTTTCCAATTTTTCTCTTAGTTCCTTAATTTTCCAAAAATTTCCAATTGGTCCTTACTATCTTCAAAATTACCAATTGGTCCCCTATTTTCATTAAATTCACCAATTGACGCTCAATTTCCTCCAAATTGTCAATTGGCCTTCAATTGGAAGTTAATTTCATAAAACCTTTAGTTTTCTAGAAATTGCAATTCGACCCTTTGATTTTATGAAAATCCCAAATTGCCCAATTTTCCAAAAATTGCGCTTTTACCACCAAGATCTTATATCATTCAATTGACCTCTTAAACTTGGCCAAATAGCCCCTAAAATTATCTGAATAATCTTCCCTTTGTCCCTTGCTTCATTTGAAGCTTTAAAACACTTAATTTGGCTTAGAAATGAGCTCAAACATAGTTTTGCCAGAAAACAGTTCTAGAGAGAGAAAGCTTCGATTACTCACCGGTGAGAATCTAGCGATTAGAGCTTTCGAAACCAATGGATTGCTCTCTATTGGAGATCTTTCTTGGACCAAACCATGCCTCAATTGGTGGACTGAGTAGTGCGAATTTCATATTTTAAATCTTAATAAAAGCACATTGTGAATAGTATTTTTCGGCGAAGGGTGGCAGAGGGGACTTACCAATTCAACTTAGGGAAGGTTGGGGCACTTTTAGGGGTGGTCGTGGGAGCTTGGTTTGGCTGGAATTGGTCTCAGTGTAGCTCGTATTGGGCTCGACCAACTCGGGTTGTAGACCGTCGAGGAGCGTTGGTACTGTGTGAGTTCGTCGGTGCTTCTCCGACAATCCTCGAGCTGAATGGAGGATGCAATCGTGTAGCTGCCTTCCTCAAGGTTCATGAGAACCCAAATTCACCTTCAAAGGTGGAGAAAAGTGCCCATGTCAGAGCTCTAGTTTGAGATTCATTGGGAAATTGAGCAATTCTTCTTCTTCGAGCGTTTGTGTGATGAGGAAGATGAATGGAGAGGAGCTCTTTATATAGGGAGCTCGGGGACTGACAGGCCTATACGTTCATCAATTGTTTGCCCCTAATATCACTCATTTATGGCAGTAACAGAAAGCTTTTTAGGTCGCTAGGATAACCTATCGGCCTTATCCTCTCAGATGAAAGGTTGAAGACGACATTGCTCCATGCGTGTGAGCTTCACAAGTGCAGATTTGCCATGTGGCACTCCGTGATTAGCGGCTCTACTGACGCGGCTTCCTACTCCGCAACCTAGTCAGCCTTTGACTGACTAACCGGACATGTGGCAGCCTCCTATTGGTTGCTAGTTCCAACGTGGCTGCTAACCATGTTCGGTCAACCGTTGACCGTGACACGTGGCATCCTTTGACTGGATGATTTAAATATGTCAGATTTCCCACCTGACGCACAGTGCTACCACCACGTGTTAGCCTCTAATTGGCCGAGGTCATCCGACATGGCACTACCATGTGTCGATCTCTAATTGGCCCGTCATTTCTCCAACATCCTTGTCGGATGTTGACATGGTGTCCTTACCACGTGTCAGCTCTACATTGGTCGGTCTTGCTAACTAGGCCTTTCCAAGATTGACCATTGATCAGGACACGTGTTGCTCTCCAATTGATCAATTGTCGCTGCTGTGGATTTTTTTCCTTTGACAGTTGACCAAGGACATGTATCACACACTAATTGATCGTGCCTGCTGATTGGGTGTTGACCTAGTAGTGGTCAAGGTAAGACCGGGGTCCTTAATTAGTGAAATTCGACACTTTCTCTCTCTAACACTAATCTACAACAACGGAGGATGGCTGAATTGGCTTACCTTTTAGCTCTATTGAGGCTGTGTGAGGGCCTTGGAGGTGTCGGGGAGGCTTGGTTTGGCTGGAGGGGGTTTGAATTTGGCCAAATTTAGCTCAGCCAAAATCGGGCAACTTTAGTCCGTCGAAGCTACTTCACTCTTTGATTCTACCGACGCTTCTTCGGCGGTCCTCGAGTCGAGATGAGGTTACTATCAAGTAGCTGACTTCCCCCAGAGTTTGTAGGACTTGACCTTGCATTCTAAGGCCAAGAAAACTATCCAAGTCAGAGCTTTGGTTTGAGTTTCACCGGAAAATGGAGCAGTTAGAGAGAATGGTGAATTGAGGTTTGTGGATGATGAATGGGGAGGAGCTCTTTATATAAGGAGCTCGGGGATCCTCTGCCCAACCACTTTCCATTTTGGTCGAGTATATCCTCATATGAAAATGCCCTGATCAGAGCAAATATTCCTTCATCGGAGAAGGAAAGTTCCTACATTGATGAACAGTGTTGTCATCCTGAGGAAGAAGACAACACTATTCCGAACTGGACCGGTCCGGTTCGATCTAGTTCAATGGTGAAAATTAGCCAGTTCAAGCCCGATTTGACAAGTTTTCTCAATTCTAAAAATTTCTAAATTCATCTAAATTTATTTCCTATCCAATGGTGGATTCAATTTCCTAATTTGATCACTTTAAGCCATCACGAAAAATGAATTTAAAATCTGGTTCATGTATGGTTTAAACTAGTTCAATCAGGTTTATCCTTAACCGGTCTGATTTTCTCTTCCCATTTGTTCCAATGTTCTTTTTCATGATTTTTATGACTCTTTGAGTCATTTATGATTTGCTAGTTTCCCATTTTACCCTTTCTTTACCGGTTTGGGTTTGCTAACTGGCTTAATTTTCTCTTTTGAAATGACCGATTCTTTTCCTGGTTTTTTTCTTATCTTTTAAGGGACATGGTTTAGAACTCTCCCCTCCTTTTAGGGGTTTTATCCTCCAAACAATATACATCCCAAATAATTGAGGGTACCCATCCCTCATAACACTCTCAGTTTCCCATGTCTCCTCTTGTACTGGTCCATTCTGCCAAAGAACCTTGACCATGGGAATCTTCTTGTTCCTTAAGTTTTTGTCTCTCAAGTTGATAATTTGCACCAATTCTGCTTGATAGGTTAGGTTCTCTTCTAACTTAGGTGGGTATCGGTCCATCACATGACTGGGATTGGGATGATACTTCCAGAGCACCAAGACGTGAAATACGTCATGTATTCTCTATAGGTTAGGAGGTAATTCCAATCTATAAGCCACTAGTCATACCCTTTGCACTATGGTGTAGGGACTGATGTACCTAGGTTTCAACTTCCCTTGTTGTTGGAACCTAAGTATTCCCCTCCATGGGGATACTTTGAGAAATACTTGGTCTCCCACACAAAATTCCAAGTTCCTTCTTCGATGGTCCGCATAGCACTTTTGCCTATCCTGAGCTACCTTAAGTTAACTCCTTATAATCTTAATCTTTTCTATGGCGTCTTCTATTAGCTCGACCTTTTCTAGCTTCCTTTCTCCCACCTCTTTCCAAAATAAGGGGGTATGACACGATCGTCCATAAAGGGCTTCATAAGGAGCCATTTTAATACTTGCATGGTAATTTTTATTATAGGCAAACTCCATCAGGCATAAGTATTCCTCCCAACCCTTGTTCATAGTGAGTACGCATGCTCGTAGCATATCCTCTAGGGTTTGGATCATCCGCTCAGACTGTCCATCAGTATGAGGATGGAATGTTGTACTCATGTGGAGTTTGGTTCCCAGGGCACTTTGCAAACTAGGGCAAAATCTTGAGGTAAACCTAGGGTCTCTATCTAACACTATGCTTATCGGGACCCCATGGAGTCTCACAATCCACCTTATGTATAAATCAGCTAGTTGTTCCACCAAATCGGTCACCATTATTGGTAAGAAGTGGGTAGACTTGGTCAATCTATCCACAATGATCCAAATTGCGTCTCGTCCCTTCCTAGTCACAAGTAGTCCTGTGACAAAGTCCATAGTGATATGTTCCCATTTCCATTCGGGAATTGGTTGGGGTTGTAGTAGTCCTAAAGGTTTCTGGTGCTTAGCTTTAATCTACTGACAGGACAAGTATCGTACTACATATTCCGCGATACCCCTTTTCATCCCTCTCCACCAATAACCCTATTTAAGGGTGCAATACATCTTGGTACTGCATGGATGCATCACATAAACATAATCATGTGTCTCTTCCAATATTAATCTCTTTAGTTCCTTGTCTTCAGGCACACACACTCTACTCTTATAGGTCAGCACTCCATTACCTCAAAGTTTGTAGTTCGGGTTTGTCCCTTTGTTAACCGGGTCCAAATAGGGTTGGAGTTCCTTATCCCCTTTTTGACGGACCTTTATTTGCTCTATTAGGTTGGGTCTTACTACTACACCACCCAATAGGCATCTTTCTCCTTTGTTTACCTTAAGGTCCACTTTCATTCTTCCCAATTGGTGCAACAAGGGTAGACAACTTGTCTTTATTTATGCCTCCTCGGTTTGATACTTGCGACTTAGAGCGTCTGCCACCACATTGGCCTTCCGAGGGTTGTATTCTATCACAAGGTCATAGTTCTTTACCAACTCCAGCCATCTCCTCTGGCAGAGGTTTAACTCCCTCTGAGTTAGGGAGTACTTAAAGTGATATGTATATATTCTACACTTACCCCATATAGGTAGTGTCATCAAATCTTGAGGGCAAACACTATTGCGGCTAACTCTAAGTCATGGGTAGGGTAGTTCCTCTCATGTACCTTTAGTTGTCGCAAGGCATAGGTGATGAGCTTTCCTTGTTGCATTAATACACATCCGGGTCCTTGTCCGGATGCGTCACTATAGACTGTATACTCCCTTGCACTTGGGTCAGGCAGAGTGAGTATAGGTGTCGTTGTTAAGCAGGTCTTCAACTCTAGGAAGGATTTCTCATAGGTTTCATCCCACTTATACTCCACTCCCTTCCTTGTGTGATGGGTCAAAGGGGTAGCTATCTTAAAGAAATCCTGCACAAACTGTCCGTAGTACCCTGCCAATCCCAAGAAACTATGTATCTTAGAGGGTTCTTGGGTGCCTTCCAATCGGTTATGGCCTCTACCATCGCCAGATCTAACTTGACTCCATCTTTGGACACTGTGTGTCACGCCCCAACCTGGTTTGGTCGGATCCCCATGATCAACCCGCCACTCTCCTGGTTTACTAAAGGGTTTCCCCTTATTGTAAACCATAAAGAGTAAGGCGTCCTTTAACCTGCACCTTTTTCCTAGAATAGCATAATCAAAACTGCATCAAAATTTAAAACTTTACATACCTGTCTTATAGGCATCTTAGTTGACGGTCTTTCAGGGTAGACTTTCCGGGATTTTCTGAAAGGGATATAAGGGAGGGATTAAGTACGACTACTCAGTGAATGGGTTTTTAAAGCTCTACTTTTAACTTTTAAGAAAAATATTTATATGGAGTGTGCCAGACTCCTTTCTTTCAAAAAAAATCCCTTCATTTAAAAATTTGGATTTTTCCATTATTTCTTAGTTACCGGTGTGTCATCACCCAACACACATCATTTATTATGAAGATTACACACATTCGCAAGTTAGTATCACTACTGAACCCGCTAGTGGCTTCAGAGCGACTTTTCCTGCCACCCGGATAGAAGTACAACCACTTCTACCCTGGGAATGAGTGGATGCACGTGACATCTGACCACAATCCCAAAATCACTTCTCCGTGTCCGTATGAGGACAAAGACCTCATCCCGTCCCCACCCCGATCTCATGCGCTTGGTGCTACTCCAGATTTCGCACAGACACCTAGAACGACAAACTGCCCTTATAGCCACCAGGTCGTCTAGTGCCCTTAGGATGCATCACTACCCCTCATGGGTGTCTTGATGATCTCGTACTCATAGTGCATGCACAAACAATGTTTTCTTATATTGCCATGTAATCTGTGGTGCCACTACTCCAACGGCCCCGACTCTCAACTCAACCCGCAGCTATTTGTCTTGACTAGTCCATCGACCTGTCATGTCGCACTGCCGCTAGTTGACTGAGCATGTCGGTCCTATCTTGGTACCATGGCCAAACAATTCACTTATTAAGTTTTATGGCACATATATCATGTTCGTTTACGAGCTCCAGTTTGTGCCTACTGGCCTTGGGCCCATTGTACGAGATTTTCAAAATCGGGTATTTAGCCCCCAAGTTCCAAAACCGAGGCCCCTGGCCTATCAGAGCTATTCGAGCTCCCGTCGAGAAGGTCTCCCAAATAGTTTAAGCATTGGCACACAGTCAGGGGAGAACACTTCCGACAAAATCGGTTTTCACTGTCCATTAGTAAACCCACTCACCCGTTAATGCCGTGAATTCCACTAGACTGGTTCTTTGTATTCATGTGAGCTTGTCCTTGCTGGCGTTCCCGGTATTTCGCATTCCTACATGATATAAACAACCTTGTTCATTATTACTCGACATAACAGCCTTCATTCATTTCCAATGAATGAGAAAACCTAAACTTTTAGTTATTTGCAATTAGGTCCCTAAAGTTATTTCTCTTTAACTTTAAGTCCCTAATGTCGGTTTTTCCTCAAATTGAGTCCCGTAACTTTTTAAAATTTATCCTTGTACCTCAATTTATTCAATTTCACCAAAAAGGGGTTTAATTTCCCAAATTTCCAATTTGGTCCCCCAATTTTTCCAAAATTACCATTTTTCCCTTCTTTTACAAAAATGGTAAGTTCTGCCCCAAAAATTCCAAAATTCCTCAATTTGTCCTCCAACATTATTTTCATACCCAATTGACCCTCAATTTCATAAAATTGTATTTTGGCCCTTTGAATTTCGAAAATCCCCAAAATTTTCCCCTAATTTCAACTTTTCAACACTACCGAATTTGATTTCATCAAATTGATCGATCAAACACTTCTAATTATTGAAATTGGAGTTGAAATTGAGTTTATGCATGTTCATACAATTCTAAGAAACTTTGAATTACAGATTTTGTCATTGGAACGAGCTCAAACGGAGCTTTCCCAGAAAACAAACTGTAGAGAGAGAAAGCTTCGATTACTCACCGGTGATGGCACGGCAATCTGAGCTTTTGATCTAGACAGATAGGTCTCATCCCGAGGTTCATCCTAGAATCAAGAATTGCATCAATTGATGCAGAATTGGATTAGAATTTCGTCATTGAAATTTGGTCGACTCTCTCTCTAGCATCGATCGAAAATTGTAAAGGGGAGCCAAATTGGCTTACCTTTCGGTCCTAATTCGATCGTGGAAAGGCTGAGAAAGTGTTGGGAGGGCTTGGTTTGGCCTGAGGAGGGCTTGAAATGGCCGATTTTAGCTTGGTCAAAATAGGGCAGCTTTGGTCCGCCGAAGTTGCTTCACTATTCCATCATGTCAGTGCTTCTCCAACGATTCTCGGATTGACTGAAGTTTGCTATCAGATAGCTTTCTTCTCCCCGGTTCTAAAGAGCCCGACCTTTGTTCAAGTCGAAGCTCTGGTTCGAGCTTTACCGGGAAATGGAGCAGTAGAGAGAGTGAGAGAGGAGTGTTAAGGTGTAAGGAGAATGAAATGGGGATGACCTTTTTATATAAGAGTAAAACTCGTGTATTAAATGGGCGAGATTTATTACTAGTATTAATATTGCCATGAATTATTAGTATTAATTTCAATAATTTAATTTTGGTATTAAATTATTTGTATTAATTCCAATAATTTAATTTAGGTATTAAATTATTGGTATTAATTACAATAATTAAATATATATTAATTTATGGCTATTTATGCTAAGCCGTACGTTCGCATAAAAATTTTTGACCGAAATTTCGGGTTACAAAAAATCATACTTCCCAAGAGGTCACCCATCCTCACACTACTATTAGGCAAGCACGCTTAATCTAGTTCACCTTAACCAATTTGATTTTTGTTTTTTAGTTTGTCTTAAGTTTCTTTTCCAAGGTTTAATGAACCCTTTGTATCACCTGAAAGTTGTAAATTTCCATATTGCTTATTCCCAAATGTAAACCAGCTTAGTTTTCTTATTCGGTTTGACCGGTTCTTTTCCCGATTTTCCTTAACTCAAATGTGCGGGGTTTACACTGTGTGCCCTAAGAATCCTACCTCTTGCAACCAGAACTCACACTTGTAGAATTTAGCATACAAGCGATTATTTCGTAGCGTCTCCATGGTGATAGCCAGATGTTCCTTGTCCTCTAGCCTGGTTCGTGAGTATATGAGTATGTCATCTTTAAATAAAACCATGAACTTGTCCAAGTGAGGCTAGAACACTCGGTTCATCAAATCCATAAAGGCTGCATGGGCATTTGTCAGGCCAAAAGGCATCATCCTGAATTCATAGTATCCGTATCAGGATCGAAAGGCAGTCTTAGGGATATCTTTCTCTCAGATCCTGAGTTGGTGGTATCGTGACCGGAAGTTTATCTTAGAGAAATAGGCTGCTCATTTTAGTTGGTCGAACAAGTCATTAATCCGTGGAAGGGGATACTTATTCTTTACGGTGACCTAGTTCAACTTCCGATAGTCTATACACAGCCTCATACTCCCATCCTTTTTCTTCACAAATAGTACTGGTATACCCCATGAAGACTGACTAGGGTGTAAAAATCCCTTCTCCAATAGCTCGTCTAGCGGCTCCTTTAATTCCTTCAATTCGGCTAGATCCATGCGATAGCGGGCTTGGGATATGGGATGTGTTCCAAGGATTACCTATATAGTAAATTCTAGTTGTCGGCTTGGGGATAATCATGGTAATTCCTCAGGGAATATATCCGGGTAGTATTCCACCACTGGGATGCTCTATGGTCCCTTCTCCACTATCTTCTCGTTGATAACCATTGCAAGGAAAGCCTAGCAGCCCTTCTGTATCATCTTTGGGCTTTCATGTGAGACACTAAGTGCATCTCTCCCTTCCTCTTATCTCTTTGGAAGTGTAGTCCAAGTATTCCAGGAGTGTGGAAAGTTATTACTGTCTTCCCATAGTCCACCTTGGCTTGATGGGTACTTAACTAATCCATTCCCAATATTATTTCTACCTCTCTTAGAGGTAATAGGATCAAATCCGCCTCTAGTTTAATTCATCCAATCATGATCTCACACCCCTTTAACTATTTGTTCCTATTCAGTCCTTCTCCTAAAGGTGTGAGGATATTGAGACTTGGTTCCATGGAGGTAAGTTCTAGGGGAAGACCTTGAACTAGATCTTCCTTGATGAAGGATCTCTCTACTCTTGAGTTAAAGAGAGCGTTGACTTTTCTCCCCCACAATTGTATGTGCCCTGATCGAAGAAATGCATGTTTTTAGAAGGAAAAATCTAAATTTCTTTATTTAGTATAGTTGAATTATAGGTTTTGTCTAATTTGGTTAGGAAGGGTTTGGAAAGTACCCGCTACGGTACTAGGGTTCTTTTCTAGCCTCCTCTTGGGTGATGTTGTATACTGTAAACCCCGTCCTTTTTAGTTAAGGAAAACTAGGAAAAGAACCAGTGAAACCGAGTAAAAAAATCGAACCGGTTCACAAACCCGTTTATTGGGGAACTAGAAAATTAGAGAAATTCAACTCCCTTGTGACCCAAAGGGATTTATAAACCTTGGGAAGGAACCTTAGAACAAAGTGAGAGAGAAAAACTTAGCCGGTTTAGGTGAACCGGATCCAAACCGAATTAAACCGGTTTAAGAACCGAGTCGGTTTATGAACCAAAACAGATAGAGAGATGGTAAACTAGGAATTTTATGGACCCTAAATGACCTAAGGAGTTATAAAAGTCAGGAAAAAGGACTTTAGGTGAATTGGAGATAAAAATCAAACCGGTTCAGGTGAACTAGATTCGAACCGGATGAACCGGTTTGAACCACTATTGAACCGGATCCTAAATTCATTTTTTTAGGTGCTTAAATAATTCAAATTTGAGATTTGAGGCCACCATTTGATAGAAAATGAATTTAGATCAATTTAGAAATTTTTATATTTGAAAAACTTGGTTGAATGAGGAGTGAATTGGTCAGTTTAAGCTTCGAACCCAGTTCGGAATAGTGTCGTCTTCTTCCTTCAGATGACAACATTATTCACTCGCCGGAAAATCGAAGTAGCGCCGACAAAGAAGAAACGTCTCCGTTCAATATGTTTTCGGCCATCAATGCCTATCATAAAGGCGTCAATCGGATGGCCAAGGAGTCCTTGAACTTCCTATATAAAGACCCCCTCCCCATTCATCCTCTCCACACCTGAAAAGCTCACTCTCTCTCAGTTGCTTAGTTTTCCAGTGAAACTCGAACCAGAGCTCCGATATAGGGTCTTTTTTGTGCCAAAGAAGATGAGGTCGAGTTCTTTAGAATCGGGGAGAAGTCAACTACATGCATGTAGTCTCCGTTTGCTCCGAGGATCATTGGAGAAGCATCGACGTGATGGAATTGTGAAATAGCACCGGCGGACCGAAGCTGCCCTATTTTGGCCGAGTTGAAATTGGCCATTATGAGCCCCATCTGGCCAAACCAAGCCCTCCCATGGCTGAATTAGGACTGAAAGGTAAGTCAATTCGGCCCCTCTCTGCAATTTCTTGTCAGTGCAAGAGAGAGAACAGACAGAATTTTGATGATGAAATTCTAACTCAATTTGGCATCAATTGATGCGATTCTTGATTCGGTGAGTAATCAAAACTTTCTCTCTCTACAGTCCATTTTCTGGCAAAACTCCGTTTAAGCTCGTTCTAGCATTAAAACTTGCGATTCAAATTGCTAGAGAATCATATGAACATGTAGAAACTCAATTTCAACTTCAATTTTAACAATTGGAAGTGTTTGATCGGTTAATTTGATAAAATCAAATTTGGATGTGTTAAGAAGTTGGAATTGGGGGAAAATTGGGGGTTTTCAAAAATTCGAAGGACCAAGATGCAATTTTATAAAATTGAGGGCCAATTGAGGAATTTTAGAATTTTTGGGGTAAAATTTACCATTTTTGTAAAGGAAGGGCAAAATGGTAATTTTGGAAAAGTTGGGGAACCAAATTGGAAATTTGGGAAATTAAACCCCTTTTTGTGAAATGGAATAAATTGAGGTCCTATGATAAATTTTAAAAGTTTCAGGACTCAATTTAAGGAAAAACCGGCATTAGGCACTTAAAGTTAAAGAAAAATAACTTTACGTACATAATTGCAAATAAATGATAGTTTGATTTTTCTCATTCATTTGGAATGAATGAAGGCTATTAGGCCGAAGGATAATGAACCGAGATGTTCATATCATGTAGGAACACGAAGTACTGGGAACGCCAGCAAGGACAAGCTCGCGTGAATACAAAAAATTGGTCTGGAATTCATTACATTAACGGGTGAGTGGGTTTACTAACATCATACTCGGTTGGGATGATGAGCATAACTTAAAGTTAAAAACCATTTACCGATTGGGAGTGGGATGTTATATCATACCCAGTTGGGGTTGATAAGTACCTCGAAATGAAAACCCACTACTTAGTGGTATATTAAACATTACAACTTGGAGGAGTGATGTGAAAAACATGCGGAAAAACTACTTACTGGTTGTAAATAGATCGTACCCGGTTGGTATGATGAAACTTCCTCGAATGAAGTTGAAAACCCATTCATCGGTTATGAGCAGAGATGTCCTTATACCCGGTTGATATGATGAACAACTAAAAACATACTTTTGTCGAAAGTGCTCTCCCCTGACTGTGTGCCAATGCTTAAACGATTTGGGTGACCTTCTTGACGGGAGCTCGAATAGCTCTTATAGGTCGGGAGCCTCGGTTTTGGAACTTGGGGGCTAATATGCTCGATTTTGAAAATCTCGTACAGTGGGCCCAAGGCCAGTTGGCACGAGTAGGAGCTCGTAAACAAACATGGGTTATATGCCATAAAACTTTAAATAAAGCAATTATTTGGCCATGGTACTAAGACAAGACCGACATACTCAGTCAACTAGCGGCAGTGCGACATGACAGGTCGACGGACTAGTTAAGACAAACAACTGCGAGTTGAGTTAAGGGTCGGGGCCATTGAGCCAGTGGCACCAGAGATTATATGGCATGATAAGAAAACACTGATTGTGCATGCACTGTGATTATGAGACCATCAAGATGCCAAGAAGAGTAGTGATGCGTTATAAGGGCACTGGACGACCTGGAGGGTATAAGGGCAATTTGTCGTACTAGGTGACCGTGCGAAATTTAGATTAGCACCAAGCGCATAAGACCGGGGTGGGGACGGGATGAGGTCTCTGTCCTCATACGGACATGGAGAATTGATTTCGGGATTAAGGGTCGGATGTCGCGAATATCCACTCATTCTCAAGGTAGAAGTGGATGTACTTCTATCTAGGTGGCCGGTAAAGTCGCTCCTACGCCACAAGTGGGTTCAGTGGACGTACTAACCTACGAATGTGTGTTTAACCTTCATGATGAAGGATGTGTGTTGGGTGATGACACACCGTGATTAAATAAAGAAATTGTGGTAAAAACTGAGATTTTGAAATCAAAGGACTTTTGAAAGAAAAGAGTTTGGCACACTCCAAAATAAATCTTTTTCCTAAAGTTAAAAAGTTTTGAAAACCCATTCACTGAGTAGTCATACTCACCCCCTCCCTTATATCCCTTTTAGGAAATTTCGGAAAGCCTACCCTTAAAGACCATTAGCTAAGACGCCTACGAGACAGGTACGATAAATTTAAAATATTATGTAGTTTTGATTTATGTTATTTTAGGAAAAGGTGCAGGTTGAAAGGACGCCTTACTCTTT
This sequence comes from Trapa bicornis, assembly GCA_030064425.1. NCBI lineage: Eukaryota > Viridiplantae > Streptophyta > Magnoliopsida > Myrtales > Lythraceae > Trapa > Trapa bicornis. Next base: position 5,234,984 of record CM057761.1, on the reverse strand, counting down.
ATGGTTTATAATAAGGAGAAACCCTTTAATAAACCGGGAGAGTGGCGGGTTGTTCACGGGGATCCGACCAAACCGGGTCGAGGCGTGACATATACCCTAGCTGGTACCCTTGTCGTCATGTCCTGCCTTGGAGTCCTTGAGTTCCCTTGGGGTGGTCCAAGCATGTTTCGTTGCTTATTCTCCCTAAGAGTGGGGCATTCCCTTGCAAAGTGCCCCACTTGTCCACATCCCAAACAAGATGAGCATGCCCCCTCGTGGTCCCTCTAACATCTAGGACAGCGAGGGTTACTCGATAGTATGGTGGAAATCACCTCCCTTTGAGGTGGTTGCACATCCTTCCTCCTTTGGAAACCCACCCTGTTTCCCCACTTTGAGCCATTTTGCTCCTTCCGTCCCTCGTGGCGGCCTTGGCCTTTATCCTCCTTTCAGTTGGCCTGCTCCATCCGGCGGCATCAGGTTTGTACCAGACGCTCACATTTGTGGGCCATACTGATTATGGCTGCCAGATCTGTGGTGTGTCCTAGCACTCCCATCTGGTCTCGTATGTACATGTTGTGATCGTCCATGAATCGCTGACATATATAAGCAGGTCCGACTAGGTTAAGGGCAAAGGGTCTTAACTCATTAAACTTGGTTTCATACTCCGAGATAGAGTTAAGCCCTTGTCGGAGTCAGAGGAAGTCTTGCTTCTTCACGTTGATAAGATGCAGAGCTAGGTATTCATTTGTATACCTCTTATCGAATTGCTCCCATGTGAGGGTGGTGGTGTAAGCTTCAGTGTTGTCCCACCACCTTTTTGCGCTAGCTTCCAAGAAAAATTCTGCTAGGATTACCATGTCCTCTGGTGAAATCCTAACTATTCCCATGAGTTTCTTGATGTTGGCCAACCAGTCTATAGTAGCTCCAACATCCTTCTCTCCTAGGAAAGACTTACATCCCAGTTGACGGAGGGTTTTGAGGTATTTGGGAATGTCAACTGGAGAAGGAATGTTAGAAGGAGGGGGATGAGATTATACTTCCTCGGGCTCATCTTGAGAGTTGGTGTCCACTTGAGGGGCGAGGTTAGCCTGTCCAAACACTTGGGTGAATTCTTCGTATAGTCTCTGATGCTCCAAGCTTAGTCTAGGTGGAACTGTTAGGGTTTCTCGGGGAGTTTTCCATAGGGAGGGGTTGTTGGGCAGTGTCAGTGACTACGACTTTTATTCTCTTAGTTTCTCTCTTGGGAGCTATCTATAATTTTTAAAACTTATTCCTCTTAGCTACTATGTTATATAGTCTTGATAATTTGTTCAAGGAAACAGGCTCTAATACCACTCAAGTTATCACACTCCGACCCGGTTTGGTCGAATCCTCGTGAGCTACCTGCCACTCCCTTTAGTCAATGAAGGGTTTCACCCTTTTTCGAACTGCGAGAAGTAAGGCGTCCTTTTTCCTATCTATCCTAGAATAGAATTATACAAAACTAAATATTTTAAAATAGACGTACCTGTCTTACAATCCCAATACATGAGGGTCTTTAAGGTTGATTTTTCCTCAGTCACCTAAAATGGGTAAAAAGGGAGGCAATGAGTTCTACAACTCAGTGAACGGGTGTTGGGGCTAAGTTCTCAAACTAGTTTTTGTTTATCTAATCTATTCCAAGGTTATCATTTCCTTTAAAATGGGTTTTCCTCAATTTCAGTTTTCAAAACCTTTTTCCATTTCCATATTAGGTGTGTTTAGCTCTCTTAGCCCATCCCCTAGCCTCGGGAGGCATTTAGCAAACAAACACATGCCCTTAATCAGGAATGGTACACACATTCACAGGTGCAACCCATCCACTACACCTACTTATGGATTAGAGCGTATTTATCGTCCACCAATATATAAGCCCATCCACTTCTGGATTAAAGCCAATACTGTATGTGAGAATTTGTTATCTCACATACACAATACATACGAGACAGAGGCTAGTTAAAATAAATTGGATCAAGTTGAGCCTTCTTCTCTGAGTCAATACAACAATTGGTGCATGTAGGAGACCCCTTAATATAATGGCATTTACATCATTTTAGTCCCTGCCTCTTGTGGCATGCATCAGCACAAACTGATTATAAAAAAATAAATGCACAATAATGTACATGTACATGACTCCCCGAAATATTCTATGTAACAGTTACACTTCCAAAGCGTTAAGGAAGTTTCCTTGAATATCTCGATGAATTATTTGTAAAGTTTACTTGGCTCAACACACATCCTTGCTCTTGTGGGTTGGGTACTTATACGCTATTGAGCTCTGAGGCTAATTCTCTTGCGTGGGCAGGATTTTCTTCCAGTACTAGGGTGGCTATTACAGCGTGGGTCTATTTGGTTTCTCTAGTAGTAATCATATATGTTTGACAGTAGTTTACCGTGTGTTAGGGTTTTAGGGATTTTAGTTTTAAAATATTGTTTAGAAAACCTTGCTCTTATACCACTTAAGTTGTCACACCCAGACCCTGTTCAGTAGAAGTTTTGTGATCAACCCGTCACCCTTACTTGTACTAATTTAGTATTTCTAAATTTTCTTAATAAGGTAAAGGCGTTGGAGTACATTTTTTCTATAACAAAATTTACAAAACATATAAGTAAAAGTTACCTGCTTGTTGTACCCTTGGCTTTCTCTTCTAACCTCGACTTGTCGTGTTGTTTCTCCTAAAAAATGTTTAATGGGAGGAGTGAGTTTCTACAACTCAGTAAGTGGGGGTTGGGAAGTGAGTTTTCAAAACAATCAGTCTATCAAAACGTTTTATACTTTTAGTTTATTGTAATATGAGTTAATCTCTTGTTGAGCCTTTTTCCTTATTCGGGAGGATCACATGTTTATAGAATAGTACTCGACTATTCCACTTGTGGACCAGAGCACCTTTACTGTACACCTGATTTTGAGTTTACATCAATAGTCCGACCCTCAAACCCTAATCATATCTGTTTGGTGGGACAATACCTCATTTCCTCGCTGGCCTCGGTCTCGAGACCTCATTTCCCCTCCGGCATCGGCCTCAATACTTAATCATGTCCGCTTTGTGGGACGATACCTCATTTCCTCTCCGGCCACGGTCTCAGTGCACAGGAAGCTATCAGAGCTTTTTGGCATACTAAACGTCAAACCACCCTTATGCATCCTTGGGTCATCCAACAGCTCTTGAAACCCATCGACTACCCCTATTGAGCATATAGATGCTCAAAGAATCCTCATACATAACAACAATTTTGAATCATTAACCATGATATTTGGTGCCAACAGTCCAACAGCCCCGACACTCGACCTAACTTGTAACTGTTTGCCTTGATCGATCTGTCGACCTAATTTAGACGCACTATCACTAGCCAATCGAGTCTTATTAGTCCTATATTGGCCATTTGGCAAGTTACACAACATTTTCAAGTTTTATTAAAGTTTTCATGGTTCTATCTACTGTTTAATTATGTTTGAGTATTCTAACGAAAATGTCAATTTTTAAACTTCAATTTTGAAAATAACCTTTTGTTGTGTATTATTTGTTTATTTTTTCCTTTTAATTCAATTTTATTAAAATATTATTACTATCTCTTATATAGCATATATTCTAGAATGTTGAAATTGAAAAATGGTTAATATCATTTGGTATATTGCAAGCAAAATTTGATAATTGAGTATAAATATAAGGTTTTTCTTTCTAATGCACTCAAATGAAAATTAATTAACTTGTGAGTTTATAAGTAGAGTGCTTGGTAACAAATAATTTTGAATATTTTGTGATACTTGTTGCCCAGCAATACCAAATTTTGTTTCCGTTAGCATACTCAAATTTAAGTAGATATTTATTTTAATTTCAATTAGTTTTTAATATTTTTGAATAGCTAATTTATAGTTATTCTTTCTATTATTAATTTTATGATTTATATAATATTTTTGGCTTATAATAATATAATACCTTCAAGTTTATTAAATTTCTTATTATAATTTTTTAAAAAAATTTAGGTTTACTTAATAAAAATTTAAATTATTAAAATATATATTAAATAGATAAAATTAATAAATAATAAAGATATATGTATATATATATATATATGATTATGTAATTCATAATTAGAATGCAATATCTGTTTAATACTTAGATAGATGTATCACTAAAATATTATAAAATAAATAAATATAAATTAGATATAATAAAATTAATCAAAATTAAATTATAATTAATAATTATTTATGTATTAAGTATAATGAAAATAAAAGTAGCTCAACGTGAGAAATACATACCGAGTGTGCCGTTATTGCAAAATATTTATATTTTCTTTTTTGAACAACCAATATTATCTTAATAAAATTATTATATATATATATATATATATAAAAGGAAGTGACTGTTTATTGTTAATATTATTCAATTTCAATTTAATCATCATTTCTATCCAACTCAAATTCTATATTGGAATCGGAGTTTGCTACTATGGCCGATCAATCACATACCGTTCCTGTTCGCAAACCTGTTATGATACGGCAGGTCTGGTCCCACAACCTTGATCATGAATTCTCCATCGTCCCCAAGATAATACATCGCTACCGCGTAATATATACAGAGTTCCCTGGCGTTGCATTCGGCCCTACCAGCGACACCCCCGCAGGCCGCATACCCCAATCTCCCCACGAGTAGTACTGGTTTCTCAAGAAAAACGTCTATGCTTTAAAGCTGATAGAGCTGGGCCTCACTTTCACCGACGTCCATGGTAACCTTCCACACCTCGGCTCCAATAACCACTTTATTTGGGAGTTCAATTTCCGGGATTTCAACCCTTCGCGCGACCTCCACTCGCCGGAGTCCGTCGCTGTCCTCTGCCGTCAGGGTACGGACTTGGAGCGAAATCATAAGGAGGGAGTGGATTTTGTCCGCTTCGCCTACCTGTTGCGGACCTCCGGCGTGCTGTTTAACCCCCACGGTGGGTCACCTTCCACAGCGCCTATGACTTTGGCTACCTAATCAAGATCCTCGTGGGCAGGGCCCTCCCCTGGGGAATGGAGAATTTTCTGGGCCTCGCCTCTTCTTCGGCTCCGGATCTTCGACATGAAACACATTATACAGTTTTGGAATGGTCTCTACGGCTGCCTAGAACGGGTGGCGGGAACCTCAAGGTGGAGTGCATTGCCGGAAAGTGCCACCAGGCCGGCTCTAACAGCCTGTTAACATGGCACACTTTCCAGAGTATGGCTATCGTTTCTTCATGTACACCAAGAGTGCTGAACGGATTGGATATCTGTCTGAATCTAGTTGGATTGGATATTAGTCAATATTCAACTAAATTTAGTAAGAGATAAATGGAAAATGAAACATGTAAATGAAATTAGTATTTTTAAATTTCGAAAAAAGAAATTGACTTTTTTATGTGAATTCGTGTATTTCGGAGATCTCCCTTCTCTTGTAATGTCTTCTTCTCCCCTTTGCCATCGATTCGCTCTTCCCTGCATGTTCAACACTTCATCCTTTCCTCTTTTACGTCCCCTCTTTTTAAAGCCGCCATTCTTAAATCTAGAGAATGAAATAATAATCGACAGCGGTTCAGAACCAAAGAGAAGGACTAGATGATGATGACAAAGATCCCACTGTGGCTTCTTCTGCTGGCCCTGACGGTCCTGCGACTGCTGCTGAGTCCGGCCAAGAGCTACCACCGTGGGGAAGAAGTAGAAGAGGAGACGGAGGAGGAGGAAGAGGTAGAGGTAGAGGATGAACAAACGGAATGGCAGAGAAGTTCTTCTCATTGATACTTCCCATCTCTCTAGTTCTTCTCGTCCCAGATAATCTGCAGCATTGATACTTGGCAGATTCTGGGGTTTAAGAACTTTCCAGGTCTTAAATAAGATATAATAGTATATTTATATTTGCTCTTATTTAAATTATTTTAACAATATATAATAATATATTTATATTATTTAAATCTAGGAGTTGATTTAGAGAATTTTACTTTTGTCTGGGTATGTTTGGATTGGGGTTAGAGGGATTAAAAGGAATTTGAATGGGAGAAGTTAATAAAATATTAATTATAATATAATATATATTAAATTAAATAGTACGTGAAATAATTTAATATTCAATAACTTATATAAAATTGAATTAAATTGTATTAATAATAATTATATTGTACAGGTTAAAATACAATACTAGCATAAAATAAAATAGGTAAAATAATATAAATATATATATGATAAATTATATTATAAACATACAAAAATTAGATAATTAAAAATGTTGTTATATATAATAAATTATATAAATAAACACAAAAATGGTATAATTAGTTTTTTCATTATAAAATTTTATAATACAAATAACTCGTTGTAACAAAAATATTTATTATTATATATATATAGTATAATATCAACAAAAAATATATATATACCATAAATCATATTATAAAAGCACAATATATATTTTCATTTAATATATTTTGTAATTATATTATATAACAAAATATATATATACTCTTGTTAAATGCATGTAAGTAACAAAAAAAACTTGAAAATATCATATAAAAATTTATAAGAGAACGAGTACCGTTCCCGAAAAACCGGCCCACGAGAGTGTATTCTAGCTTGTGGAATGCAGATAACTGGGCTACCACGGGAGGCCTCATCAAGACCAACTGGTCGAGCGCCCCCTTTACGGCTTCCTGCCGGAACTTCAACGCCGACATGGCTTGCGTCTGGCCTTCTAATTTAACCTCGGCTTCTTCTTGCTTGCTTATCTCTACTGCTGGTGATCAGTGGATGATCAAAGAGCTTCATACTTCTGATCAGGAGAACCTCAAGTGGGTGCAGAAGAACTACATGGTCTACGATAATTGTACTGACTTAAAGAGGTTCCCCCAAGGGCCTCCACCAGAGTGCTACATAGCTTGAGGAAGATGATGAAAGCACAAGAAATGTCTCTACCCTTTCTCTACAACTCTCTCAAATGTACTGTTCAACTAATTTAATGCAGTTAAATATTTACTTAAATAAATTATTTATTATGTTTAGGTAGTTGCATATCCATTAGTAGTTAATTAATTATAGTTAAGTATAAATAATGAATGAAAGTGAATGATATAATAGCAGAGGATGTAGTTCGATACATTTAAATAATCACTTGTAAATTTACAAAGTTGGCCATATATAAATAAGTTATAATTGACCCATCATCCAATCTCTATTTTTTTTAATCTGAAGAAATTTAAAACATATTTTAATATTAATAAAATTCAAACATATTAACAAAAATTATTAGTAAAACTATTTTATAAAGTGAAATTTGTACCATTTTGTTATCAATTTATAATATAAATATTATATTATAATATAAAAAATTTTAGTTATAATATTTTTAAAATTTTCATATAAATAATTATTTATATTATAATAGTTACAATTTTAATAAATAATAAAATCAATTACAAATAATTTATTAGAATATCAATTTTATTATTTTAATTATATGTTTAAATCAATTTGTAAAAATATATTTTGAATCTGGATTCCACCTATATACTCTTATAAAAAGCGAGAATAAGTTAATAAAAGAAATTATACTATAATAATAAGAATAAATATCAATATTTTAAACAATTATCAATACTCAATTTATTTTTTATTCCAAACTTATTATATAACTAATAATAAGAGTAAATAAATAACTTATTCTTATTATTTTAACGCTTATATATATGAGACAAGCTAGTTACATCAATATGGATCAAGTCGTGTTTTCACATTCATATGGATCAAGTTAAACCCTTTTATGAGTTAATATAGCAGCAATCAGTGCACTAATCTCCACAAACTGATTATAAAAAAAATAAATGCACACTCATGTACATAGCTCTTAATTTTAATTATTCAAAAAAATAATATGAATATATCTAATGAAATTTTACCATAATTTAAAAAGAGAGAAAACTTACGGCATAAATTGAGAATCATATTTTACATATCTTAGTAGTATGATCACTAAAAATTAATATTTTACAAGCGTACAATTGATCATTCATAATTCACTTATTATCATATGTGTAGCGTTCATATCAACTCTATAGCGAATATTGAAAATATCTAGCAAAACAAGCCTTAGAAGTAAATGGATCATGAGAAACCTATTAGTATCTTGGTTAATTCTAATTTGGGAGCTTGATTTAAAAGAAATATAGAATAGAAATAGCGTAACACTAGAGATATAAGATTGTAAATTGTATTGTATTATTACATTTACAATATCTCATTTATATAGGAAAAAAATGATATAAACAAATTAATGTAGAACTATTAATATATAATAAATTATAAGTTACAAAAATTTAAATAACCACATTTAATCTAGTTATTACTCCCGCAAGTTAAATTGGGAGGTCTGTAAACATTAACTTGGAATGAAGTATGGAGAAAGGATGATAAGATAGTCCCTTAGTGAATATATTTGCAATTTGAGCATCAATGCTAATAAAACGAATAATAATTTCTTTGGCAACGACTCTTTCTCGAACAAAGTGATAATCTATCTCAATGTGCTTGGTACGCGCATGAAAAATATAATTATCGCTTAGATAAATTACAGATAGATTATTACACCATAAACTAGAAGAATTTGAAGGTGAGAATCCAAGTTCACGAAAAAGAGATTGAATCCATATTAGTTCAGCTTTAGCATTTCCCAAACTTTTATATTCAGCTTTAGTGCTAGATCGTGCAACTATGTGTTGCTTATTAGCACTCCATGAAATCAAATTACTGCCAAGAAAAATTGACAAACCATTGATAGAATGTCGATCATCAGGATTACCAGCCCAATCGGCATTGGAGAAACAATGGAGTTGAGATTGAGAATTCTTCCAAAAATAAAGACCATGACTTGATGTACCTTTGAGATATTGCAGAATTCGCTTAACTACCACCCAATGAGATGTAGTTGGTTGTTGCATAAATTAGCATACTTGATTAACTGCATAAGAAATATATCAGGTCTTGTCAGTGTGAGATATTGAAGAGAACCAATGACCTGTCGATAAAGGCGAAAATCATTTAGAGGAGTTCCATCATGAACAGATAGGCGAGAGCCCGTAGTAATAGGGGTCAATGAAGGTTTGCAATAAACCATAGCAGCTCAAGTAAGTAGATAAAAAATATACTTCTGTTGAGTTAGAATAAGCCCATCGGAATATGAATGTACTTCTATGCTAAGAAAGTGATGTAGCGTGCTTAGATTATTGATAGAAAATTCTTGTTTGAGGGCACTGAGGATGAAATCCAGATGAGCATTACAAGATCTTGTGAGTATAATATCATCTACATAAACCAGAAGAAAAATGACAAAATTTGGGGTTTTGTAGATGAATAGGGATGTATTAGCCAGTGATGCTTCAAAGCCAATGGTGAGTAAAAATGTACTCAAACGAAGAAACCATGCTCTAGGTGCTTACTTTAGACCATATAAGGACCGACGAAGATGACAAACGTGATGAGGACATGATGAATCAATATAGCATGGTGTTTGAGCCATGTAAACCTCTTCATCCAAATGACCATGAAGAAAAGCTTTATCAACGTCTAGTTGTCGAATATGCCAATTATGTCTAACAACAATAGAGAGTACAATATGAATAGTAACTGGTTTAATGACTGGACTGAATGTAGCATAATAGTCGTAACCTTTTGTTGAGAAAAGCCTTGAGCTACGAGATGAGCTTTACATCTAGCAATAGATCCATTAGGATGTTACTTTAATTTGTAGACCCATTTACACTCCACAATATGCTTGTTGGTTGGAGCAATAACAAGATCCCATGTATGATTTTTTATAAGAGCATCATATTCAACATGTATTGAATGAAACCAACATGGATATTTTTGTGCTTGCTTGAGAGTATGAGGTTCCTGAATAGAAATAGTAAGAAAAGCCCTAGAAGTTATTTGAAAATGACGTGGGGGTAATGTACCATCTTGTGACCTAGTAATCATGCGGTGTGTGGATGAAGTAGAAATATCCTCTGGAGAAGCTAAAGATTCAGCATTAGAGTGTTCAATAACAAGAGAGTGAGTAGATGAAGATAGCTCATCAGATATTGTTATTGGAGAATTAGATGCAAGTATTGAGGAAAAAGAATAAGAGGAAAGAGGAGCAATAATAGATTTACCAAGAGTCGTTGGAGTTGTACTAGCTATTAACAAACACTTATCAAAAGGAAAGTTAGTCTCATTAAAGTGTACAGTTGGACTAATATAGATACGCCCTATTTGTAGATCAAGACATCTATAACCAATAAAATCAGTAGGATACCCAAGGAAGACACAAGCTTTGAAGCGAGGTTGAAATTTATGAGTTTGATATGATCGAAGATAGGGAAAGTACAAACATCCAAAGACTCGTAAATGAGTGTAGATTGGTGGAGTTTTGTAAAGAATTTGGTAAGGAGATTGAGATTGAAGTGTACGAATAGGTAATCTATTGATTAAATAGACTGCAGTTTCAAATGAAAAATCACAAAACTTGATGGGAAGATGAGCATGATTTAGAAGTGTGAGTCCCTTATCAATGATGTGTTAATGTTTTCTTTTTGCAGATCCATTTTGTTGGAGTGTGTGGGGGGTATGAAAAACGATGAGTGATCCCATTATTTTGAAGTTCAGCTTGAAAGGCTACAGATAAAAATTCTTTGGCACCATCTGATTGAAAAAATTTAATTTTGGTGTCAAATAGATTTTCAACACGTAGTCGGAATGTACGAAAGATTTGAAGAGCTCCGAACGATTTTTCATAAGGAAAAATCAAGAATATTTACTATACTCATCAGTGAAATGAATATAGTAAATATATCTAGTAGAAGATCAGAATGACTGAAATATCAGTATGCAATAGCTGAAAAGGATGAGTGCTTTTATAATTAGTAAGAGGAAGAGACTTTTGAGTAATTTTACTCAAGGAACAGACATCATAAAATATAGTACCAATAGAATTACTTTCTATTGAATTTGTGGATAAAAGTTGAGATACAATAGAAAATGCAGGATGTCCAAGTCTATTATACCAAATGTTGCAAGATATCGGAACACTTAGAATGTGAAGACTAACTGATGATAAGTGTGTTGTACACAGACAGTACAAGCCTCCTTTACAAGCTCCCCGGAATAGTTCCTAATGAGTGAGACGATCCTTTACAACAAAAAAATGAGGGTGAAACTCAAAATAACAATGATTATCTTGATATGGGCTCGATTTGAGAAGACTACATGATTCGTAAAAGTCTTAAATTTTCATTATATTTTTTAAAGTTTTATTATGAGTCTTTTTCATATTGGTACTACTTTGGTTAGTGAAGGTATCCACCATATTAGCATCGAGGGGATGTGGTGGATTTTCATTGGACACTAACTTGAGAAATTGGGTCGGGGCGTAATAGTAACCCTAATCGCAGAGGATTTGGGAGCACAAATGATAGTAGTTGCATGGATTTTCGCCCCCATCTATTGGGCATCCTCTTCATATATTTGGGCTACATGTTCCTTCAAGGACTATGGGCCTCATTTGACCTCCTCATCAGCTCAGCCCATTCCACATGGAATTTTCGGATAGAGCACATCCCAACTCATTCCAATTCTTTGTCAGCTTTGCGGGCTAAATGGGCATTCAACCCATCAATGTCCCTCCTACGAGCTTAATCCAACCTCTCTAACACCCCAAATTTACTCTAACTATAGTGATGAGCCTACTCATCACAATCTTGATTGGTATGTTGATTTGGCGCAACTACTCACATTACTAATAACTTGTCTCATATGACTCTTTAGGAGGGCCTGACACTTCTTGAGTATCTACTTATTGGAGAAGGAATATGTTTACATATTTTATCCACTGGTTATACATTTCTTAACTCTTCCACTTGTCGTTTCGTCCTACTTTTTTCCCTATTAAAGATACTGTTTCTCATCAGGAGTTGCTACACGAGAATTGTGAAGGTTGCTTGTACTGTCTACACACACATCACACTCCTACTATCCCAGTTATCTATTTTAGTCGTATTGTGTTTGGGGTTTCATGGTTCCATTGCAAATACTTCTCTATTTATCTATCTATCAAACCCTCTAGTTTGTCATTTTTCTATTAATATATATTGATGATCTTATTATTACGAGGTCTCTTGGTGCCTCCATTCTTGTCATATTGCATGCCCTTTAGATGGAGTTCTCCATCAAAGATTGGGGTCCACTCCACCACTTCATTAGCATTGAGGTACACTCTCATTCTCATGGTTTTTATTTGATTCAATCTAAGTACATTTGGGATATTCTCATCCGTAATGTTATGTCTACTTGTAAGCCCATATCTACTCCTATTATTGATGATCCGCGCGATCCTCCCTCACTAATAAGACACCACTGTAAGATCCCACCAACTATTGACAAATTGTGTACTCTCTTCGATATTTTAAGTTTTCTCATCTTAATCTCTATTCTAATTTATGCATGAGTCCACTACTATTCACTAGATTAGTGTCAAAATAATTATTCGATATCTTCATAACACTATTTATCTTGGACTCACCATTTGGCAAAGTCCCATCAACTCATTACTAATTCTCTAATACTGATTGGATCTAGAACTTGATAACTGTTATTCTATTAGTGAATTTACTACTTTTTTTTAGATTGTAATTTTATTTGTTGGAGCTAAAAAAAATGTATAATTATATATTGTAACACTAAAGTTAGATAAAATAATATTTATAATGTTACCATCAAACTTAAATGAATTTGTTCGCTTTTACAAAAACTTAACTTTTTTATACGGTAGTACTAATTCTTTTTTACAACAATTTATCAGTAAATTATTTCATACTTAAACATGTTTTTAATGCTCAAATAAAATAAATTAAAATATAATATTATTTTATCTATGAACAAATTAGTCGCAATCTATTTCATATTTAATTTATTAAAATTAATAATTAGTTGATCTACCTATCAAAATACTTTCATTTTCGGATTTTTTGTTTTTTTGATACAAGTATAATTTTAATAAATTTTTCTTAAACTCGTGGGAGTAGCAAATGATATGTGCTAGATCACCGTGGGAGTGGCAAATGAAAATATATATTTTTAAAATTTTGATTAAGTTAATTTATTAAAATATTAAATAATTAAAAAAAGTTGGAAAAAAAAGTGGTAATATTGAAAATAACATATTTGATATATAATTGAACTTATTTAATATATAAAGTCATGATATATAGGAAATTATTTTTGTCCGGTAGGATTTTTTTTTGCTCCATGTCCTGTAGGATTTCTTTCACAGACAGCAAAACTCTGTTCTAAAACCCTACTCTCTTCTGAGCAAAAAAAAACCCTACTCTTCTCCTTTCCCTGTGCCATTCCCCTGTTAGTGCCATTACCATATACTCACTCTTCTCCTTCTTGCCGCATATCCGTAGAGTTGCCATTTGTCTGTCATTCTTCCGCGTCATCCTCTTCGACTAGCAGGCGCTTCTCTCTCGATATTTTTTTATGATGCTACTGAGTATTGTTGTTTGTTATGTCAAATTGAAGAAAAATAATGTGTAGGCAAGGCAGTAATATGCTGTTGTTCTCATTGAAAACAATTTAGAAGGTTCGATTCGAGGGTTTCTGTCATGGGTCTTTGGCTGACGCTGTCCCACGGTGACCATGAAGGCGTTCGTATCTGTTCATTCTATTATCTTGAGGATATGTATATTTTGTTTCACTCACAAATAGATTTCTGGGTTTTTTCTGGTTCGTTGTTCAAAAGACTTTGCAGTAGTTCAGCAAAAAAATGTGCTTGTGTTTGAGTCCCCAATTTTTTGTGGTTCTCAAATTGGATAGCAAGGAGTCTTAAGTATGCCATTTTTACTGTATAATAATGCTTTTTGAACGCAGTATGTATTTTCTCCTTAATAGTATGGCCTTATAATTTAAAACATTTGTGAATTTGAATTCATCATTTGAAGGTCTTATTTTTAATGGCAGAAGATCCGTCTTTTGCTTTTGAAATTTCAATATTTCATGAGTTAGTCTGTCCTTTTCGCCCTGAACAATATATTTTGTCTTTGGGTAAAATGATTTATTATTTACAATTGAAATCAATGTAGTCTTGATGTTTGTCCCTCGAATGGGTTACCTTAGTTGTTTTTTGTGCCACGTCGAAGTTTACCTGGCATTGTTTCTATGTGAAATTATGTGTTAAATGAAGTGAGTCATTTCTTTAACCAAGTATCTCTTGAATAATTGTGTGGATCCATGTATATTGTGCATAATATTGCTTTTATTTGCTATATCCCATGCATTAACTCTAGTTTTGTAACTTAAGAAGATGAAAGTTGGTTTCCTCTTAATTACAATTTCATTTTAACATAAAATAAATGAATGCTAGATTTTTATTTGCTGGCAGAAACATGAACATCAATAATGTCAAAGTACCTAAGATGCCAGGTAGTGGGGCTGCTTCTGCACTGATCAAGTTGGGCATAATAGGAGGCATTGGTGTCTATGCAGCTGCAAACAGTCTTTACAATGTTGAAGGAGGGCATCGTGCTATTGTTTTCAACCGTGTAGTTGGTGTTAAGGACAAGGTATTTATTTCAGACTTATTGACCTTGCTTAGGTTTCTCCCTTTCAATAAGAGCTAGATCAGACCTTAGAATAATATCATTGATACTGAAAGAGTGTAGAGTTTGGTGAGGGCTTCTGAAAATGTATAATTGTTCTAAGTCAGTGGTTCTTCACACGAGTGCACCCTTTTAATATTATAATTATTGATTTTTGGTATATCTCTCCTTCTAATTAGGAACAAATTAATCTCATTTTATATAGTCTGGAGCTGACACAAAGTGTTTTAAGCTTATTGACATATTGGGTTACCTGTTACCTAATCTTGATATAAATTTGGATTAATTTTGTTCAAATTCATCTATATGTTCTGTTCTGCAATGTTGCAGGTCTATCCTGAAGGAACACACCTTATGGTCCCATGGTTTGAATGGCCCGTAATTTATGATGTCCGTGCAAGACCTCATTTGGTTGAGAGTACTTCTGGGAGCCGTGATCTTCAAATGGTAATTGCATAGGAAAAATGGAATTTCATTCAAGGATGTTTAAGCTGATATTTCTTACCTAGTTACATTAACTACTGAGGTGATATGGCAATGTTTTGCAACTGCAGTACAATAACACTTTTGCCTTCCCTCAGGTTAAAATTGGACTTAGGGTTCTCACTCGTCCTGTACCTGACCAACTACCAACAATTTACCGAACTTTGGGTGAGAACTACAATGAAAGGGTCTTACCTTCAATCATTCATGAAACTTTGAAAGCTGTGGTTGCACAGTACAATGCTAGCCAGTTGATTACAATGAGAGAGGTAATCCAAGGCAACTCTCTTAGCATTTCGAATTTCAGTTTCCATGTTAGTTTGTAGACACAATAGTCATCTGAAACTCAAAAAACTTGCACAGAATATTCATTTTATACTGCATCTATAAGAGGTTAATTACATGAATGGTAAAAAAAGTATTGTTGAGGTCCCAAATTGGTACAAAAGTAAATTTTCTTCTCCTTTAATACAAAAACTTTTTAAGCTGTTCTAAGCCACTACAGAATCTTCTTTTTATTATTGGAGTAATGATCACATTAGTTTTTTGTACCAATTGGGAATAACTTTAATAGGTTTTGTACCAACGAAAAAAGATAGAAAGATTTTGTACCAACTGGAAACAACGTGAAATGAATTTGTACCAACTAAAACCTATAGGAGCTTTTAATGAATTTCTCTTAACAGAAATTGCTAATGCTGTCATCACTCCGCAAAAAGAAAGAATATGATGCTTTGTACTAGCATAATATACTTTAAAATAAATTTTAACTTATGGAGAACAAACTATTCTTTTTGTACCAATTTGGAACATTGACAATACTTTTTACAGTTCACATAATTAACCTGCATCTATAAAGTAATGGACTCTGGAAAGAGAAGATTGATACTTTTCCCTTCAGACTGTCAGTCGTGAAATACGAAAGATATTGACAGAGAGAGCTGCTAACTTCAACATTGCCCTGGACGATGTGTCCATCACTAGCCTGACTTTTGGGAAGGAGTTTACTGCTGCAATTGAAGCCAAACAGGTGGCTGCACAGGAAGCTGAGAGGGCCAAGTTCGTTGTTGAAAAGGCTGAGCAAGACAAGAAGAGTGCCATTATTAGGGCTCAGGTACACATACAAAGCTCTCTTGATTTGTTGAGTAACACCCTAAGTACTAGCTTCGACCTGACTCTAATTTATTTACCTGATGAATTGGTGATGGTGGACTGATTTATTTAGTTTAATAATCTCCCTGAGAAATTCTACTTCCATTTCCATTGTTCAATGCCTTGATTGTGCTTTTCTTTTATCTTGGACTTCTTTCTTTGGTCCTCCAGAGTTCAATGTCTTGATTATGTGCTTTTGTTGGGGGTGCAGGGTGAAGCCACTAGTGCTCAGCTCATCGGTCAAGCTATAGCAAATAATCCTGCCTTCATTACTCTAAGGAGAATCGAAGCATCAAGAGAAATTGCACAAACTATTTCAAACTCAGCCAACAGGGTCTTCCTCAACTCAGATGATCTGTTGCTGAACCTTCAGAAGATGGAACTTGCAAATGCTACTGCAAAGAAATGATCAAGATCGTTCTTCTGTAGGTCCTGATTCCCATAACCATCCCAGGAATTTCGCATCTCAGACAATTAAAATTGTTAGATGATCCTTTGAATGGAGAAATATGTTTTCTTCCATAACATAAAAATATTTTAGGTCTAAGGATGAACAATTTTTTTGATAGCTGAACTATTGTTTTCGAGAAAGAATCCATCATAACTTGTGCATCGCGTCCTGCCTAGTTTTGGATCTTAGTATTAGTGCCATTCTCTTAAATTTACTGTGCCGAGAGATTTGTCTTGTGCCTAAAAATTTTGACTTTGACCATTGGGCACCAGCCAACCATGCGGAATTCGGATGTGACTTTCTGCCAAAGCAATACGGTGCCTGGAAATTCTACATTTGGGGGGACTGAGCCGCTTGATCTTATTGACGTCTCTTTTAATTTTATTACTAAAGATCAAATTGATTTGTTTCTTTATAAGAGAATGACGTCTCTTGTATAGCATTATTAATATGAGAGGTATACTTTTCAATCAAACAATAATTTCTAGCATTTCAAATTCCTAATATACGCTATCCTACAAAGAATATGCAAATATATTAGCAAATTCACCACCCTAAAAAAGTAGGCAAATTCACGAGTTTCTCAAAATTTATATGTATTTTGCAAATAACAAATTCTGGTTAGCCAACTGAACAATATATACGCGCATTTGTTTCTGATTGGCCACACAAAAAATAGTCCGCACACATTATGAAATTTCAAATTATTAGACACTTGCAATCCATTTATACATGCTATTCAAATAAAATTAATAACACTATATATATTTTAATTATCATGTAATTTTTCATACTTTATTTAATACTGACCCGAAATTGGAAATCCGGCTTTAGGTTTGCTCGAGTATAGAGGAAAAATACCTAACTCGAGGTTATTATTCCCACTCGTCCGAGACTAAAAAAATAATACCCGACTCATAGATAATTGTTAAGGGCGAATTTAAAATTGCACATGGCAAGTATATCAATATTGCATGTGAGGGTGAGTGGTGAGAATACGATCCCAAATTGGATAAAATAGAAAAGTGTTGTGGGTTTATAAGTTTGTAAAGGTTCCATTACTTATACGTCACGACTTATAAGTAGAAATGGATATGATATTTTATCGGTATACAATAAATTTTAATAGATACATGTAGGATAAGTAGCATTCATGATTTTGAGTTTTGTGCCTATCATAAAAGAAGCATAGGCATATTTGAGAATTACGATACCCGACTTTTCTAAATTCCATACGAGTCTATCTTCTATTGGTACTTGTGAAATTTAGATCCGAGAGTATGACCTCGACTTTGACTTGACTAAGTTATAAGTGCAATTCGACAACACACATAAATAGTGTTATCTTCTCCGAAGAACACATACTAGAAACAAAGGAATACAAGCTCAATTCTACCGAAAATGTGTGAACACACTTGGCAGCTCTAACATCATGACAAATCACCACTAGATTCCTCCATCCCACACCGACGAGTTCACAGAGAACTTAGGGAGCTCCATCTATAAATTTAGTCATTCTCCTTTTCTCTATTCATCAAAATTTTCTTTTAAAAGTCGACTACTCAATTTTCCAATGAACAAACTTTCGAGCTTGAGCCTGAGAAAATTAAGGCACGAGTGAAGTTCAAGCATAATTTAATTTATTCTTGGGAGCCTTCTCTCCATGGAGGAACTCTCATCGGAGTCCACTAGTGACCGAGGTTCTGTCGACATGGCCAAATTGTAGCCACGCTCTCGATGTTGAAAATAGAGCATTATCACTCTTAAAAATTTCTCGCCTCCTCTAATGGCCAATCGATTAGGAAAGCTGGCTCGAGATCTCTAGCGACTTCTTCTTCATCATTCTCGGTCAAGCGGAATTTGAGGTAAGCCTTGGCCTTATTTTTAAAGGGACAGTTCGAACGAAATTTTATACAACTCCGATGGCTGATAGGGGTGGGGCCAAGTTTAGGGAGGTCACCTGGGAGGTCCCATAACTTTTTCGACTGGTGGTCACGATCAACTCACTATCATCGAAACTCCGATAAGGGGCTAAATGAGACTAAATTGGTTTTTTTTTAAAGCTTAGAATGATATTTTTAAGATGAGAGAGTTTATAGGAGAAATTGTAGGGGTAAATTCAAAGGATTATAATTAGAATTGATAAACCCAAATGAAGGTTATATTTGTAAATGAGGGGTAAGTTGGGTGACCCAAATAAAATTAGTAGAAAATTTGGGGACCCAATAGAGTTGTTAGAAGAATTAGAATGACCGAGAATATGAATTATCATGTTAATGACTTAAGTGAAATGCTAAAGTGACATAGAGACCGAAAGGTAAGAAATAAGGAGAAACAGTATCGAGGAATACTGATATAACATAGTTGAAAATAATTTTCATGAATATTGATTCGATATTACAATGTTAACAGTTGCACATACGATATACATAAGATCAAGGTAAGGCTAACCGAGGGATTGAGATGCCATCAAGGTGAGTGAAATTTTGATAGTAACAATAGGTCCAATTGAACCGAAGTTGTGCTTGCTACATATTTTTCTTGAAATGTGTGTCTATTTACTTATGTACTATACTGCCATATTGAACTAAGAACTAGTCTAAGCATTCTACTATTTTATGTGAAAAGACTTCATACTTAATCTTTGAAAGGGTGGGCTTCGACCTATATTTTTAAAACTTTGGGCTTAAACTCATTTTATTTTTTGAAAAAAAAGCTTCTAATTCAAATTTTGGAAAAGTGGAAAGTAATTGTGCAAAAAAAAAAAAAAGTGGAAAGTAGAAGTATGTTAAGAAAGGAAGTATTTTGACTCATATTTAGAGACAAATAGTAAAGTTGTATTTTATGAAGTAAGAACTTGAATCTAAAATTTGGAAAGAAAATCTTAGAGCTAAAAATGAAAAACATACTATGGTCCTTCTTTTAAAAGAAAAAAAGTACAAGTCTTTTAAAAATAAGGTTTAGAGAATGCACTCAATGACTAGGCTAATTCTTGTAATTGCTAAGATACAACATTAGAGGGGGATCTGGCCAGATGCTAGCCCTTAACTCTGTTTTATGTTATTTTGATTGAATTGTTATGTGATTAAGAAAGACGTGAGACGATATCTGTCATTCTCCGACCTAATTCATCGGTTGATGGTCCCATGTAACTCACCAATTCCTCTGATGTTATAGTGGCAGATACCTTCATCAAATTAGCTCCGACAGGACCAAGTCTTAGAATTGTGAAACACTTGTTAAAATATAGAGGAAAAATTGAACTTTTATTTTAATGCCCCTCGTGGGAGCCCCTAAAAACACTTTCTAAAAAATCATGGAAATAGTTATATCATGATATGGAGAATCGAACCTTCGTAAATAGGAAGTGAGGCTACCTTGAGCAAGGGTATGCCGCGTGTCACACCTCGACCCATTTTAATCGGAACCTCATGATCAACCCACCACTCCCCTAGACATCGAGGAGTCGTTCCCCCCCTAGATCATGAAGAGTCAGGTGTATTGTCTACCCTGTTTCCTAGAATAACATTATACAAAACTAATAGCTAAGTTGTACCTAAGACTTGGTGCGGAAAGTTCTTGGACAATCTTTTCCTTCCTAAAAAAAATGTTAAGGAGAGTGGATGAGTTTCACAACTCAGTGAGTGGGGAAATCTTAGAGACGTATTTGTTTGGGTGTTCTATACATTCGTGGTGTTCCATTATCTACCTCTTCTCGGGTTGACAATCAATCACACACCATTTTTATCATAAAAAGGGATCATGCATTTGTAGGATAGTCCCTGACTGTTCCACTTGTGGACCAAAGCACCTTTACCTTCCACCCTGATAGAGGTACGTGACCTCTACCCTGAGTTTGAGTGCACATCAATTGTCTGACCCTCAGACCCTAGCCATACTTCATGTCACGCCCCGACCCGGTTTGGTCGGATCCCCGTGATCAACCCGCCACTCTCCCGATTTATTAAAGGGTTTCCCCTTATCGTAAACCGTAAAGAGTAAGGCGTCCTTTAACTTGCACCTTTTTCCTGGAATAGCATAATCAAAACTGTATGAAATTTAAAACTTTACATACCTGTCTTACAGGCATCTTAGTTGATGGTCTTTAAGGGGAGGCTTTCCGGGATTTCCTGAAAGGGATATAAGGGAGGGGGTGAGTACGACTACTCAGTTAATGAGTTTTTAAAAGCTTTTGACTTTTAAGAAAAATATTTATATGGAGTGTGCCAGACTCCTTTGTTTTAAAAAATTCCATCATTTAAAAATTTGAATTTTTCCATTATTTCTTAGTTACCACGGTATGTCATCACCCAACATACATACTTCATCATGAAGGTTACACACATTCACAAGTCAGTATCACTACTGAATCCGCTAGTGGCTTCAGAGCGACTTTTCCTGCCACCCGGATAGAAGTACGACCACTTCTACCCTGGGAATGAGTGGATGTACGTGACATCCTACCCACAATCCCGAAATCACTTCTTCATGTCCGTATGAGGACAGAGACCTCATCCTGTCCCCACCCCGGTCTCATGCGCTTCGTGCTACTCCAGATTTCGCACAGACACCTAGAACGATGAACTGCCCTTATAGCCACCAGGTCGTCCAGTGCCCTTAGGATGCATCACTACCCCGTATGGGCATCTTGATGATCCCGTACTCACAGTGCATGCACAAACAATGTTTTCTTATATTTCCATGTAATCTGTGGTGCCACTAGTCCAACGGCCCCGACTCTCAACTCAACCCGCAGCTGTTTGTCTTGACTAGTTCGTTGACCTGTCATGTCGCACTGCCGCTAGTTGACTGAGCATGTCAGTCCTATCTTGGTACCATGGCCAAACAATTCACTTATTAAGTTTTATGGCACATATATTATGTTCATTTACGAGCTCCTGCTTGTGCCAACTGGCCTTGGGCCCACTGTACGAGATTTTCAAAATCGGGCATTTAGCCCCCAAGTTCCAAAATCGAGGCCCCTGGCCTATTAGAGCTATTCGAGCTCCCGTCGAGAAGGTCTCCCAAATTGTTTAAGCATTGGCACACAGTCAGGGGAGAGCACTTCCGACAAAAAAAGGTTTTTACTGTCCATCATACCGACCGGTATAAGGACATCTCCGTTCATAACCGATGAACGGGTTTTCAACTTCCTTTGAGGAAGTCTCATCATACCAATCGGGTATGATCTACTTACAACCCGTAAGTAGTTTTTTTTTTTCCGCATAACTTTCACATCACTTTCTCTAAGTAGTGATGATTAAAATACCACTCACCCGTTAATGCCGTGAATTCCACTAGACTGGTTCTTTGTATTCACGCGAGCTTGTCCTTGCTGACGTTCCCGGTATTTAACGTTCCTACACGATATGAACAACCTTGTTCATTATTACTCGGCATAATAGCCTTCATTCGTTAATGAATGAGAAAACCCAAACTTTTAGTTATTTTCAATTAGGTCCCTAAAGTTATTTCTCTTTAACTTTAAGTCCCTAATGTCGGTTTTTCCTCAAATTGAGTCCCATAACTTTTAAAATTTATCGTGGGACCTCAATTTATTCAATTTCACCAAAAAGGGGTTTAATTTTCCAAATTTCCAATTTGGTTCCCCAATTTTTCCAAAATTACCATTTTGCCCTTCTTTCACAAAAATGGTAAGTTTTCCCCCAAAATTTCCAAAATTCCTCAATTGGTCCTCCAACATTATTTTCATGCCCGATTGACCCTCAATTTCATAAAATTGTATTTTGGCCCCTTTGAATTTCAAAAATCCCCAAATTTTCCCCCAATTTCAACTCTTCAACATTACCGAATTTGATTTCATCAAATTGACCGATCAAACACTTCTAATTATTAAAATTGGAGTTGAAATTGAGTTACTATATGTTCATACGATTCTAAGAAACTTTGAATCGCCGATTTTAACATCGGAACGAGCTCAAACGGAGCTTTGTTGGAAAACAGACTGTAGAGAGAGAAAGCTTCGATTACTCACCGGTGAAGGCACGATAGTCCAAGCTTTCAATCTGGGCAGATAGATCTCGTCCTGAGGTTCATCCTAAAATTAAGTATTGTATCAATTGATGCGGAATTGGATTAGAATTTCGTCATTGAAATTCGGTCAACTCTCTCTCTTGCACCGATCGAAAATTATAAAGGGGAGCCGAATTGGCATACCTTTCGTTCCTAATTCGGCCATGGAAAGGCTAAGGAAGTGTTGGGAGGGCTTGGTTTGGCCTGAGGAGGGCTTGAAATGGCAGATTTCAGCTTAGCCGAAATAGGGCAGCTTCGGTCCGCCGGAGTTGCTTCACTATTCCATCATGTCGGCGCTTCTCCAACGATTCTCGGATTGACTGGAGTTTGCTATCAGATAGCTATCTTCTCCCCGGTTCTAAAGAGCCCGACCTTTGTTCAAGTCGAAGCTCTAGTTTGAGCTTCATCGGGAAATGAAGCAGTAGAGAGAGAGAAGTGTTTAGGTGTGAGGAGAATGAAATGGGGATGACCTCTTTATATAGTCGTAAAACCCGTGTATTAAATGGGCGAGATTTATTACTAGTATCAATATTGCCATAAATTATTGGTATTAATTCCAATAATTTAATTTCGGTATTAATTGCAATAATTTAATTTCGGTATTAAATTATTTGTATTAATTCCAATAATTAAATATATATTAATTGATGGCTATTTATGATAAGTCGTAGTTCGCATAAAAATTTTTGACCAAAATTTCGGGTTAAAAAAAATCATACTTCCCAAGAGGTCAACCATCCTCACACTACTCTTAGGTAAGCACGCTTAACTTTGAAGTTTTTATAGAATCTAATTCACCTGAACCAATTTGGTTTTTATTTTCTAGTTTGTCTTAAGTTTCTTTTCCAATGTTTAATAAATCTTTTGGATCAACCGAAAGTTGTAAATTTTCATATTGCTTATTCCCAAATATAAACCGGTTTGGTTTTGTTATTCGGTTTGACCGGTTCTTTTCCCGGTTTTCCTTAACTCAAATGTGCGGGGTTTACACTTCATGTTTGCTTTGTGGGACGAGACATCTTCCCCCTCCGACCTCGGTCTTAGTGCGCAGGAAGCTCCCAGAGCTACTCGACATACTGGACAATGGACCGTCCTTATGCTCCCTAGGTCATCCAACAGCCCTTGAAACCACCACTACCTCATATTGGACGTCTCGATGGCTCTACATCTCATGCATGCAAAATTAATAGTTTTCATTTGTTATAGCTATCGTCTTTGATGATACTAGCCCAATGAACCCGACAACCTTACTTCAACTTTGTGACTGCTGGCGTAACGAGTTAGATGACCCGACTTCGACTCAACAGCTACTAACCCAACGTGTTCATGGTCCGACTTCGACACTGTAACCAAATCACACACAATTCACCGATTCTTATGAGAGTTTTCAAGCACATCAACCTTATCTTTTCTATGGGTCCACACCTATGCCCATTGGCCTTAGGC
This sequence comes from Trapa bicornis, assembly GCA_030064425.1. Classification (NCBI taxonomy): domain Eukaryota; kingdom Viridiplantae; phylum Streptophyta; class Magnoliopsida; order Myrtales; family Lythraceae; genus Trapa; species Trapa bicornis. The sequence continues at coordinate 5,210,782 of CM057761.1, read as the reverse complement.
CCACTCGAACGGTATTACTCGTCTATTACATGTTCCATGCAGTGTTAGGACAACCTCCCAAAAGTTTTAACCTTGTTCAAATAATCAGGGGAGGGCAGTCTTGGAAAACCAATTTCAATGCAGAAATACAATGTTCATCTGCCCAACTGGACATGATGTTAAACCCACTCACCCTATGAATGTAACTTGTTTGTCCCAGTCGGACTTCCAATCTTGGTCGTGCTTCTTCGCACATGGTTTGGTCCAATATGTCCCTACAGGGTTCGAACATGCTCGTGAGGAAAGTTTCGGCATGGAAGGCCTCCCAAAAGTTCAAAATTCTCAATTAAGTCCATAGAATTTCCAACTATCCCTCACGGTCCTTACTTTTTCCAAAATCACTAATTGACCTTCAATTTTTCCAAAATTGTCAATTGGTCCTTACACTTCTAAAAATTACCAATTGATCCTTAAATTTCTAAAAATTGCCAATTTATCATCAATTTCATCCAATTGCCTAATTGGACCTCAATTGGGAGTTAATTTCATAAAATTTTCCAATTTTCCTTAAATTACAATTCAGCCTCCAATTTTCCCAAAATTTCCAAATTGCCCAATTTTCCCCAAAATTGCCATTTAACCCTGAAAAATTGTTTCCTTCAATTGACCGCTCAAACGTAGGCAATTGCTCCCATTCATGATCAGAATCATCTCCTCTATGTCCCCCTCATCATCTCAAGCTTTGAAACACCTCATTTGGCTCAAAACTGAGCTAAACGAAGCTTCTTTGGAAAAGTTTTCTAGAGAGAGAGCTTGATTTTCTTATTGATGAGGGGGTGGTGGTCACAGCTCTGGACGTGAGTGGTTAGTGCTTTTCAAGGGGAGTCTCCTAGAATAAACCTCAGATCGATTGGCTGCCTAAGCATAGAGAATTTGAAGAGAGAAGTTTTAGTGTTTCATTTTTTGCAACTTCATTGTTCAGGCGATATGGGACAGAATTGCCTTACCTCAAAGGTTCTTGGAGGTCGGGGGTTGGTTGTGGGGAGCTAGGGAAGCATGGCTCGATTACCTGAGGTCGGAGGTGGCTAGAATTTAGCTCGAGCTTTTCAGTCATTTCAAGGTCACTGGAATGATGGTACTGTACCGGCTTCCTAACGCTTTTCCGATAATCCTTGATCCGAAAGGAGAGGTTGGCGAGGTAGGAAACTTCTTCCCGATTCCACAGAGACCGAATGCACCTTCTAAGATTGGAGTAAGGGCCCTTGTCAGAGTTCTGGTCTATGTCTTGCCAGAAAATGGACCCCTTCAGGTTCTTCGATGGCTGGTGGGATGGGGAATGTGGGGAGGGGTGCTCTTTATATATGGAACTCGACAACTGTCTGGGCTACCTACCGACATAAAACTCAGTCCCTGCCTGGCTTGCTAGTGATTGAATCAGAGCTTTTTCTGAGTTACTGGAGACTTCCTCCCCCTCCATTATTGTAAACCCCGCACATTTGAGTTAAGGAAAATCGGGAAAAGAACCGGTCAAACCAAATAAGAAAACCAAACTGGTTTACATTTGGGAATAAGCAATATGAAAATTTACAACTTTCGGTTGATCTAAAGGATTTATTAAACATTGGAAAACGAACTTAAGACAAACTAGAAAACAAAAACCAAATTGGCTTAAGTGAACTAGATTTCATAAGAACTTCAAAGTTAAGTGTGCTTACCTGAGAGTAGTGTGAGCATGGGTGACCTCTTGGGAAGTATGATTTTTTGTAACCCGAAATTTCGGTCAAAAATTTTTATGCCTTATCATAAATAGCCATCAATTAATATATATTTAATTATTGGAATTAATACAAATAATTTAATACCGAAATTAAATTATTGAAATTAATACCGAAATTAAATTATTGGAATTAATACCAATAATTTATTACAATATTAATACTAGTAATAAATCTCGCCCATTTAATACACCGATTTTACGACTATATAAAAAGGTCATCCCCATTTCATTCTCCTCACACCTAAACACTTCTCTCTCTCTCTACTGCTCCATTTCCTAGTAAAGCTTGAACCAGTGCTTCGACTTGAACAAAGGTCGGGCTCTTTAGAACCGGGGAGAAGACAACTATCTGATAGCAAACTCCAATCAATCCGAGAATCGTTGGAGAAACGCTGACATGATGGAATAGTGAAGCAACTCTGGCGGACCGAAGCTGCCCTATTTCGGCCAAGCTGAAATCGGCCATTTCAAGCCCTCCTCATGCCAAACCAAGCCCTCCTAACACTTCCTCAGCCTTTCCATGGTCGAATTAGGACCGAAAGGTAAGCTAATTCAACTCCCCTTTATAATTTTCGATCGGTGCTAGAGAGAGAGTCGGCCGAATTTCAATGATGAAATTCTAATCCAATTCCGCATCAATTGATACAATACTTGATTTTAGGATGAACCTCAAGATGAGACCTATCTGCCCAGATCAAAAGCTCGGACTGTCGTGCCTTCACCGGTGAATAATCAAAGCATTCTCTCTCTACAGTCTGTTTTCCGGCAAAGCGCCATTTGAGCTCGTTCCGACATTAAAATCTGCGATTCAAAGTTTCTTAGAATCGTATGAACATACAGGAACTCAATTTCAACTCCAATTTCAATAATTAGAAGTGTTTGATCGGTTAATTTGATGAAATCAAATTCGGTAGTGTTGAAGAGTTGAAATTGGGGGAAAATTTGGGGATTTTTGAAATTCAAAGGGGCCAAAATACAATTTTATGAAATTGAGGGTCAATTGGGCATGAAAATAATGTTGGAGGACCAATTGAGGAATTTTGGAAAATTTGGGGAAAAACTTACCATTTTTGTGAAAGAAGGGTAATTTTGGAAAAATTGGGGAACCAAATTGGAAATTTGAAAAATTAAACCCCTTTTTGGTGAAATTGAATAAATTGAGGTCCCACGATAAATTTTAAAAGTTACGGGACTCAATTTGAGGAAAAACCGACATTAGGGACTTAAAGTTAAAGAGAAATAACTTTAGGGACCTAATTGCAAATAACTAAAAGTTTGGGTTTTCTCATTCATTAATGAATGAAGGCTGTTATGACGAGTAATAATGAACAAGGTTGTTCATATCATGTAGGAACGTTAAATACCGGGAACGCCAGCAAGGACAAGCTCGCGTGAATACAAAGAACCAGTCTAGTGGAATTCACGGCATTAACGGGTGAGTGGGTTTACTAACATCATACCCGGTTGGGATGATTAGCGCAACTTAAAGATAAAAACCACTTACCGGTTGTGAGTGGAAATTTTATATCATACCCGGTAGGGGATGATAAGTACCTCGGTATAAAAACCCACTGTTTAGTGGTATTTTAATCATCACCACTTAGAGAAAGTGATGTGAAAATTATGCGAAAAAAAAACTACTTACCGGTTGTAAGTAGATCATACCCGGTTGGTATGATGAGACTTTCTCGAAGGAAGTTGAAAACCCGTTCATCGGTTATGAACGGAGATGTCCTTATACCGGTCGGTATGATGGACAGTAAAAACCTATTTTTGTTGGAAGTGCTCTCCCCTGACTGTGTGCTAATGCTTAAACAATTTGGGAGATCTTCTCGTCGGGAGCTCGAATAGCTCTAATAGGCCGGGGGCCTTGATTTTGGAACTTGGGGGCTAAATGCCCGATTTTGAAAATCTCGTACAGTGGGCCCAAGGCTAGTTGGCACGAGCAGGAGCTCGTAAATGAACATGATATATGTGCTATAAAACTTAATAAGTGAATTGTTTGGCCATGGTACCAAGATAGGACTGACATGCTCAGTCAACTAGCGGCAGTGCGACATGACAGGTCGACGGACTAGTCAAGATAAACAGCTGTGGGTTAAGTTGAGAGTTGGGGCCGTTGGACTAGTGGCACCACATATTACATGGCAATATAAGAAAACATTGTTTGTGCATGCACTGTGAGTACGGGATCATCAAGATGCCCATGAGGGGTAGTGATGCGTCCTAAGGTCATTGGACGACCTGGTGGCTATAAGGGCAGTTCGTCGTTCCAGGTGTCTGTGCGAAATCTGGAGTTGCATGAAGCGCATGAGACCGGGGTGGGGATAGGATGAGGTCTCTGTCCTCATACGGACATGAAGAAGTGATTTCGGGATTGTGGGTAGGATGTCACGTACATCCACTCATTCCCAGGGTAGAAGTGGTCGTACTTCTATCCGGGTGGCAGGAAAAGTCGCTCCGAAGCCACTAGCGGGTTCAGTAGTGATACTGACTTGCGAATGTGTGTAACCTTCATAATGAAGGATGTGTGTTGGGTGATGACACACCGTGGTAACTAAGAAATAATGGGAAAATCCAAATTTTTAAATGATGAGATTTTTGAAAATAAAGGAGTCTGGCACACTCCATATAAATGTTTTTCTTAAAAGTCAAAAGTTTTTAAAAAACCATTCACTGAGTAGTCGTACTCACCCCCTCCCTTATATCCCTTTCAGGAAATCCCGGAAAGCCTCCCCTTAAAGACCGTCAACTAAGATGCCTATAAGACAGGTATGTAAAGTTTTAAATTTCATACAGTTTTGATTATACTATTCTAGGAAAAAGGTGCAAGTTAAAGGATGCCTTACTTATTACGGTTTACGATAAGGGGAAACCCTTTAATAAATCGGGAGAGTGGCAGGTTGATCATAGGGATCCGACCAAACCGGGTCGGGGCGTGACAATTATCCTCTTCTCCTTGTCAGCCAATTGAGGAAGATGACACTGTGGCACGCGTGCGAGCTTCACACGTGCCAGCTTGCCATGTGGCTCACTGTGATTAGTTGATGTTACTAATGTAACGTCTTTGTCAGCCGCCTAGTTCGCCTTTGACTTGCTGATTGGACATGTGATAGCCTCCCATTGGTCGCTCCTTCCTACGTGGTTGTTGACCGGTCTCTGTTGCTGACTGTGACACGTGATGTCCTTTGATTGTCTATTTTAAATGTATTGGATTTCCCTCTCGAAGCATAGTGTCAATGCCACGTGTCAGGCTTTGATTTGCTGAGGTTATTCGACGTGACACTGCCATGTGTCAACCTCTCATTGGTCGATCGTATCTCAAGCATCCCCATGAACACTAACATGGCACTTTTTCCACGTTTTAGCTCCTCATTGGTTGGTCGTTGCTCAGGGAGCTTCTCCGACATTGACCATTGACCGAGACACGAGTCATTCTCCTATTGGTCAATCATCATTGATGTGGATTTTCCTCCTCTGACCATTGACCAAGGACACGTGTCGCTCATTGATTGATTAGTGCTTCTAAGTGCTAACTGAACGACTGATTGGGCGCGCTTCGCCACGCATCGCACGCTGATTGGTCGCTCTTAATGACTGGACGCTGACCTGTAGCGATATGTTGACTGGTTGAACCATTGACCGATCCGATCCGACCGGGTTCAGTGACACGAAATTGAAAATCGGCTAGTTCAGGTCCGATTTGATCGATTTTCCAAAAATTAAAAATTTCCAAATTTATCTAAATTCATTTTCTACCTAGTGGTGGTTTTCCAATTTGATGTTTTTAAGCCACCTAGAAAAATGAATCTTTAAACCAGTTCTTTATGGTTCAACTCGATTAACTCCAGTACGATCCGGTTCACCTTGAACCGGTCTAGTTTTCATCTCCTATCCACTTCATGTTTCTCCTTTCTGACTTTTGTGATTTATTGGCCACTTAGGATGTCGAAATTTCATTCTTAAACCTTCACTTTACCCCTTTTTGGTTTCGATGGACACCTGGTTTTCTTTCAGAAGTATCTGGGGTTTCCCCCCAGTTTATTTCTTTATTTCCAAGGAGACGGGGTTTACAACTCTCCCCACCTTTTAGGAAATTTGTCCTCAAAACTTCTACACGTTAAACAATTGATGATATCTATTCCTCATGATCGACTCCGTTTCTCACATTTCTTCTTCTACTTGGTCGTTTCGCTAGAGGACCTTTACCATGGGAATACTCTTGTTCTTGAGGTTCTTCTCTCATCGGTTGAGGATTTGTATCGGCTCCACCTCGTAGACCTAATCTTCCTCCAGCTCGAGTGGTGACTGATCTAGTACCTGGCTGGGGTCGGGCTCATATTTCCGTAGTATCGACACGTGGAATACATCGTGTTTTGTCTACAAACCTAGAGGCAACTCCAGCTTGTACGCCACCAGTCTAATCCTCTAAAATATGACGTACGGACCGATATACCTTGGTTTCAACTTTCTTCGTTGTTGAAATCTAAGTATCCCCCTCCACGGGCATACCTTGAGAAATACCCGGTCTCCTACCTTGAATTCTAGGTCCTTCCACCAATGGTTGGTATAGCTCTTTTGTCTATCCTTGCATGCCTTAAGTCGACTCCTTATTATTTGGATCTTCTCCATTGAATCCTCTATTAGCTTGATCTTCTCAAGTCTTCTCTCCCCAACCTCCTCCCAAAATAGGGGCATACGACATGGTCGCCTGTAGAGGGCCTCGTACAGTGCCATTTGAATGCTAGCCTAATAGCTGTTATTATAGGTGAACTCCATGAGGCATAGATAGTCCTCCCAACCCTTGTTCATCATTAGGACACACGCCCGGAGCATATCCTCCAAGGTTTAGATTGTCTACTCGGATTGCCTATCCGTCTAAGGATGGAAGGTAGTGCTCATATGGAGTTTGATCCCTAGGGCATCCTATAGACTAGGCAAAAACTGGGAGGTGAACCTCAGATCTTGATATGATACTATGCTTATTGGGACCCCATGGAGCCTCACAATCTCCCCTACATACAAGGCGGCCAACTTTTCTATGGGGCCGGTTACCCTTATGGGTAGGAAATGGGTGGACTTGGTCAACCGATCTACGATGACCCATATCGCATCTCGTCTTCTTTTTGTCATGGGCAGTCTGGTCATAATGTCCATGGTGATGTGTTCCCACTTCCATTCGGGGATTGGTAGGGGTTATAATAGTCCGGAGGGTTTTTGATGTTCGACCTTAATTTGTTGGCACGACAGGCACCTTGCCACGTACTCTGCAATGTCCTTCTTCATTCCCTACCACTAGTACCGTAATTTTAGGGTACGGTACATTTTTGTGCTGCCAGGATGCATGGTGTATACTAAATCATGTGCCTCCTCTAGTATCATCCTTTAAAACACTTTGTTGTTCGATACACAGACCCTCCCTTTGAAGGTCATCAACCATCTTTTTTGACCACAAGGTCTTGGGTTGGTTCATTAGCAGTCCGGTCCCAGTGCGAACAGAGCTCCTCATCCTCCCTTTGTAGGATTCGTATTTGGTCTACTAGGCTGGATCGTATGACTATGTTGGCCATTAGGCCTCTCTGGCCCCTATCCAGGCTGAGGTTTACCCTCAAGCTACATAGTTGACTTAGTAAAGGGTAAATAGTTGGTCCTTATCGAGGCTACCCCCATGTGATACTTGCACCTAAGTGCATCCGCTACCACGTTAGCCTTGCTGGAGTGGTATTCTATCATTAGATCATAATCCTTTACTAACTCTAGCCACCACCTCTACCATAGATTAAGCTCCTTCTGGGTTAGGAAGTACTTGATGTTCTTGTGGTCGGTGTATATATTGTACTTGCCTCCATACAAGTAGTGACGCCAAATCTTGAGGACGAACATTATTGTTGCCAACTCGAGGTCATGGGTGGGTAATTCCTCTCATGTGTTTTCAATTGTTGAGAGACATACACGATGACCCTAGCCTGCTGCATCAGAACACATCACAATCCTTTTCTGGATGCATCACTATATACTATATACTCATCCGCATTCGAGTCGAGTATTGCCAACATCGGGGCCATCATCAAACGGGACGTGATTCAATGTGGAAAATCCCATCCATGGACAACTTCCCAACCTTCAGTTAGTAAAATGATCATATCTATCTCGTTTGGTCACCAAATGAGGTGATCTTGATCTAAAACCAACAGTAATTGAGTGCTCTAGAGATCCATGGTCGGGCCATGACTTGGTAGTGATCGCAAAAGGCTGCACAATGGTCATTTTGGCCAACCCCAATTCTAGAATGCAGAATTAGCCACCACTGACGACACTTTCAGGTCCCAATTATCCATCCTCTGGACAATACTCTAGTGGCCACCAATGCCAAAGTGATGTCATGCCACGCCTCTACCCTCCATGGCTAGGGTCGACCTCTGGCAAGGGAGAAATCAGTCGGTAGGAGTCGATTTCCCTCGGTGGGTTTTTGAGGTTTAGCCCAATTAACGACCAAATTCCCCCATACAAACACCGCCCTTTTGAGCTAATGAAAATCGGGAAAAGAACCGGTCAAATCGAGTGAGAAAAACCGAACCGGTTCACAAACCCGATTATTTGTGAATGGGCAATTTGGGAATTTACAACTTACGAGTGATCCAAAGGGTTCATAATACCATGGAAAAGAACCTTAGGATGAATTGGAAGAGAAAAAAATAGACCGGTTTGGATGAACTTGATCCAACTGGATTGAACCGGTTTATGAACCGAGTCGATTCATGAACCAGAACCAATAGAGAATGGGCAAATCAGTGAAATTCAACTACCTTGTGCTCCAAAGAAATTTATAAACCTTGGGAAGGAATCTTAGAACAAAGTGGGAGAGAAAAACTAGATTGGTTCGTGTGAACCGGACCCGAACCAAATTGAACCGGTTTAAGGACCGAGTCGGTTTATGAACTGGAATCAATAAAGAGATGGTAAACTGAGAATTTTATGGACACTAAGTGACCCAAGAAGTCACAAAAGACATGGAAATGGACTTGTGAAGGAATTGGGGATGAAAACCAAACCGGTTTAGGTGAACCATATCCAAATCGGTTTGGACAGGTTTGAACCACTATTGAACTGGATGGTAAATTTATTTTTCTAGGTGGCATAAAAATTTCAAATTTAAGATTTGAGATCACCATTGGATAGAAAATGAATTTAGAAAATTTTAAATTATAAAAAATTGGTCAAATGGGGGGTGAACCGACCGATTTAAGCTTTGAACCCGGTTCGGACCAGTCCGGTCTGGTTCGGAACAGTGTCATCTTCTTCCTCAAGATGACAGCACTATTCACTCGCTGGGAAATCGAAGCAACACTGATGAAGAAGAAATATTTTCATTCGGTATGTTTCAAACCATTAATGGCTGTCATAAAGGTGCCAAACGGACGGCCATTGGGTCCCCGAACTCCCTATATAAAGAGCCCCTCCCCATTCATCATCTCCACACTTGAAAACTCCATTCTTTCTTAATTGCTCCATTTTTCGGTGAAGCTCAAACCAGAGCTCCGACATGGGCACTTTTCTGAGCCAAACAAGATGAGGTCGAGTTCTTTATAACTAGGGAGAAGTAAGCTACACGCCTATAGTCTTCGTTTGCTTTGAAGGTCGCCGATGTGATGGAATAGTGAAGCAGCTCCGATGGACCGAAGCTGCCCTGTTTCGGCTGAGCTGAAATTGGCCAATTCGAGCCCTCCTCAGGCCAAACCAAGCCTTCCCAACACTTCCTCAGCCCTCTCACGGCCGAATTAGGACTGAAAGGTAAGCCAATTCGGCTCCCCTCTATAATTTTCGGTCGGTACTAGAGAGAGAACCGACAAAATTTCAAGGATGAAATTCTAACTCAATTCGGCATCAATTGATGCAATTCTTAATTCTTGGATGAACCTCAGGACAAGAGTTATCTGTCCAAATTGAAAGCTCAGACTGTCGTGCCCTCACCGGTGAGTAATCGAAGCTTTATCTCTCTATAGTCTATTTTCCGGCGAATCTCTGTTTGAGCTCATTTTGACATTAAAACTCGCGATTCAAAGTTCTATGAAATCGTATGAACATGGAGAAACTCGATTTCAACTTAAATTTCAACTTAAATTTCAACAATTAGAGGTGTTTGATTGGTCAATTTGATGAAATTAAATTCGGCTGTGTTAACGACTTGGAATTGGGGGAAAATTGAGGGAAATTGGGGATTTTTGAAAATTCGAGGGATTGAAATGTAATTTCCTAAAATTGAGGGTCAATTGGGCATGATAAAAATGTTAGAAGGCCAATTGAGAAATTTTAGAATTTTTGGGGTAAAATTTACCAATTTTTTAAAGGAAGGGTAAAATGGTAATTTTGGAAAAGTTGGGGGACCAAATTGGAAATTTAGAAATTAAAACCCCTTTTTGTGAAATGGAATAAATTGAGGTCCTATGATAAATTTTAAAAGTTTTGGGACTCAATTTGAGGGAAACCGACATTAGGGACTTAAAGTTAAAGAGAAATAACTTTAGGGACCTAATTGCAAATAAATGAAAGTTTGACTTTCTCATTCGTTTGGAATGAATGAAGGCTATTAGGCCAAAGGATAATAAACTGAGATGTTCATATCGTGTAGGAACATGAAGTACCGGGAACGCTAGCAAGGATAAGCTCGCGTGAATACAAAGAACCGGTCTAGTGAGATTCACTACATTAACGGGTGAGTGGGTTTACTAACATCATACCTGGTTGGGATGATGAGCACAACTTAAAGTTAAAAACCACTTACCGGTTGTGAGTGGGATCTTATATCATTCCCGGTTGGGGATGATATGAATATCAAAATAAAAACCCACTACTATATGGTATTTTAAATATCACAACTTAGAGAAGTGATGTGAAAACCATGCGGAAAAACTACTTACCGGTTATAAGTAGATCATACCCGGTTGGTATGATGAAACTTCCTCGAAGGAACTTGAAAACCCGTTCATCGGTTATGAACGGAGATGTCCTTATACCCGGGCGGTATAAGGGATAGTGAAAACAAATTTTTGTCAGAAGTGCTCTCCCCTGACTGTGTCAATGCTTAAACTATTTGGGAGACCTTCTTGACGGGAGCTCGAATAGCTATGATAGGCCAGGGGCCTCAGTTTTGGAACTTGGGGGCTAATATGCCCAATTTTGAAAATCTCGTATAGTGGGTCCAAGGCTAGTTGGCACGAGCAAGAGCTCGTAAACAAACATGAATTATATGCCATAAAAATTTAAATAAAGGAATTGTTTGGCCATAGTACCAAGATAGGACCGATATACTCAGTCAACTAGCGGTAGTGCGATATGACAGGTTGATGGACCAGTCAAGACAAACAACTGCGGGTTGAGTTGAGAGTCGGGGCCGTTGGACTAGTGGCACCACAGATTATATGGCATAATGAGAAAATATTGATTGTACATGCACTGTGAGTACGAGACCATCAAGACGCCCAAGAGGGGTAGTGATGCATCCTAAGGGCACTGGATGACCTGGTGAGTATAAGGGCAGTTCGTCGTACCAGGTGACCGTGCGAAATTTGGAGTAGCACCAAGCGCATGAGACCGGGGTGGGGACATGATGAGGTCTCTATCCTCATACGGACACAAAGAATTTATTCTGGGATTGAGGGTCGGATATCGCAAACATCCACTCATTCTTATGGTAGAAGTGGACGTACTTCTATATGGGTGGCCGGTAAAGTCACTCTGAAGCCACAAGTGGGTTTAGTGGATGTACTAACATGCGAATGTGTGTTTAACCTTCATTGTCACACCCCGACCTGATTTGGTTGGATCCTCGTGAACAATCTGCCACTCTCCCGATTTATTAGAGGGTTTCCCCTTATTATAAACCGTAAAGAGTAAGGCGTCCTTTTAATGTGCCCCTTTTCTTGGAATAACTTAAATCAAATTGGTCCTTTTAACGGACTGGTTCAGGGTGAATTGGACCTGAATCGGATTGAATCAGTTTGAACTTTACATGAACCGATTTCTAAATTTATTTTTCTTGGTGACTTAAATTTATCAAATTGGAAAATTGAATAGGAAGTGAATTTACATAAATGTAGAAATTTTTAGAGTTGAGAAAATTGGTCGAATTGGGCCTAAAACAGGCGATTTTAACCATTGAACCTGGTTGGACCAGACTGGTCCGGTTCGGAATAGTGTCGTCTTCTTCCTCAAGATGACAGCATTGTTCATCAGTTTAAAAACTTTCCTTCTCCGACAAAGGAATATTCTCTCTGATTTGGGCATTTTCTAAAGAGGCTAAACTCGACCAATATGGAAACTGGTTAAGCAGAGGTTCCGCGAACTCCCTATATAAAGAGCTCCCCTCCATTCATCCTTCACACACCTTAAATCGCCCTTCTCTCCCAAGTGCTCCATTTTTCAGTGAAGCTCAAACTAGAGCTCTGACTTGGGCACTTTTCTCAATCTTAGAAGGCAAGGTCATGTACTACAGACTTCAGGGGAATTCAGCTACATGAGAGCAATCTCCCTTCAACCTGAAGATCACCTGAGAAGCGCCAGCAGTATCAAACAGTGAAGCAACTTCGATGGATCGAAGTTGCCATATTTTGGCCTAGCTGAATTCGACCAAATTCAGACCTCCTCCGGCCAAACCAAGCCTCCCCAATGTCCCCACCGCCCTCACACGACCTCCACATAGGTGAAAAGTAGGCCAATTTGACCCTTCTCTATTATTGCAGTTCGGTGCTAGAGAGAGAAAGTATTGAATTTCATTGATAAAATTCAACCTCATATGGACTTTAATTATAGTAATTCTTGATCCTAGAAGGATCCTAACGACGAGAGCTACCTCTCCACATCAAGAGCTCGGACCGCCGCACCTCTGACGATAATCTTTCAAAACTCTCTCTCTCGACGAATAGTTTTTCGGTGAAACTTCGTTTGAGCTCATTTCAAACCCAAATGCTTAGATGATAATCTTTCAAAACTTTCTCTCTCTACGAACAATTTTTCGGCGAAACTTCATTTTAGCTCATTTCGAACCCAAATGCTACAATTCAAAGCTCAATTGAATCATTTGGAGGTGTAGGAACGAATCCATACCATCAATTGGAGCAATTAACCCCAATTGATTGGCCAATTTGAAGAAATCAAATTTGGTCAGAAAATGGGGAAAATTAGGGATTTCACAAAATTGAGGGACATCCATGCAATTTCTCAAAATTGAAGGCCACTTGGCAATGTGAAAGATGACAGGAGACCAATTGGTCAATTTTTGAAATATTTGGGGCCAAATTTCTATTTTTGGAAAGTAGGGGCAAAACTATTATTTTTAAAAAGTTGGGGACCAAATTGGAAAATTTGAAAACTTGAGCACCTTACACAATTTGGAGTAAATTGAGGATCCAAAGAGGATATTGGAAACCTTGGGATTCAATTTGGGGGGGAAAATAAAGCATTATGGATCTAAAGTCAAGAAAAATGAACTTTAGGGACCTAAGTGCAATAAATCAAGAATTTTGGGCCTAATCGCTCATATATGATAAAACAAAGGTTGTTATGCCAAACCCATATTGATACTGATATCCAAACCGTGTAGGGACTCTTGAAATCATAATGCAAGCAAGAGAGAGTTAGCATGGAGGAGAAACTGACTGGGGACGAACACATCATAGGCAACGGGTGAGTGGAAACTTTTAAACATCATACTGGTTGAGATGATTAGCACTATTTTTAATAGATAAAACCTACATACCGGTTGTTAATAAGAATAAAAAAAACATCATACCTGGTTGGTAAAATGAGTTTCCTTAAGGAAAGGAGAAAACCGCCTACCGGTTGTAAGTGGATGCATCATCACACTCGGTTGGTGTGATGAGATAAAAAGTGATTTTTGTTAAAATTGTTCTCCTCTAACTATGCGACAATTGCTTAAACTATTTGGAAGACCTTCTTAACGGGAGCTAGAGCAACTCTAATAGACTAGGGGGCTCGATTTTTGAACTCATAGGGCACAAGGCCCAATTTTAGAAAACACGTGCGGCTAGTGGACACGGGCTGGAGCCAATAAACAAACATGATTAAGAAGAGCCATGAAAACTCCTAATTAAAATGGATAATGATTGTTTGATTTACCATGGTATTGAGTTAGTACAAATAATGCTCAATGGACTGGCGGTAGTACGTCAGGGCCAAGTCGATGGACCAGCCTAGACAAACAACATGTAAAAATATATAAAATTTACTTATTAATAATATTTCAATGACAACTTTTTTGACATTATTAATATCAAATTATTAATTTTATTTTTTTTAGAGGGGTTCACAATTTTGTATTTCAATATAATAAGAATACTAATTTACCACAATTTCAAAGTATAATGAATAACACTAGGTGAAGTGAAAGTTGATTTATTACCTTGATAATCAACATTAAGAGGAATACAGGTCGGGTTGAGTGTCGGGGCTGTTGGACCGTTGGCACCAAAGAAAATGGCTAAATCATGAAAACTTTTGTTTGTGCATGCACTTAAGGGACAAGACCATCAAGACACCCAGGGGGTAATGATGCATCCCCAAGGGTTGTTGGACGACATGGCGAGCGATAAGGGCAGATTGTCATGCTAGTCAGTCGTGAAGCTTTGGGAGCTTCTTGAGCATGAGTCCGGGGTGGGGACAGGATGAGGTCTCTGTCCTCATATGGACACGAAGTGAATTTCGAGTATGAGGGTTGGACGTCTGGGATGTTCACTTAGACTTCGGGTAGAAGTCAGGGACTTCTATTAGGTTGGATGGTAAAGACGCACCGATCCACAAGTAGGTGCAGTCGTCGTAACTACATCTCATGAATGCTTGAACCCTTTATGATAAAGGGAGTGTGTTTGTTTGCTAAATGCCTCCCGAGGCAAAGGGATGTGCTAAGAGAGCTAAACACACCTAATATAGAAATGGAAAAAAGGTTTTGAGATTTGAGTTTGAAAAAATTCTTGAAAAAGGAATGGTAAACCTTGGCATGGTTTTGATAAAGAAACTAAACAATTTTGAAAACTCACCCCTAACACCTGCTCACTAAGTTGTAGAAACTCACCCCCTCCCTTTAACCCCTTTTCAGGAAGGAAGGCAAACCCTTAAGGAATAACTCAAAGTCAAACCCTTAAGACAAGGACATGTATGTAAGTTTTGACACATTCAGTTTTGTATAATGTTATTCTAGGAAAATCAGGTAAAAAGGATGCTTGACTTCTCATGGTTTAGAAGGAATTGAAATCCTTCATAGACCAAAGGGAGTGGTGGGTTGCTCACAGAAATCCAATCAAACTGGGTCAGGGCGTGACAAAGTGTGTCTTAAAATGTTTAAATTAGTCATCAAGGACCTTAATGGATCTCCAAGGAACTTGGGGACCCAAATGGAAGGCTTGGTCAAGTCTAATGTGCAAAGAGGGAAAGTTTAAGAGAAAAGGGCAAAACAATAATTTTTGCCAAATAAAAGGGTCAAATGGTAATTTGGAAAATGAAGCCCCTAAAAGGTTAGTAAAGAGGTAGAATGACTTAGTGGGTGCTCAATGGAATGAGCCTGATGATTGAGCCGATGAGTTCCCATGGAAAAGGCTCGGTCAAGTGGTGAGCCATCGATTATTGAACCAGTTAGTCGGGGCTCTGAAAATGAGTTAGACCTAAGACCGTATGAATGAGAACGATAGGCTAAGTGTTGTGGTCAAAAGTGAACTTGAACTTGGTTGGATACCCTTGTTGTTCAAACAAAGATTATCAAGCAAGATTCTAAAGCGGTATTTCGGATAACCCACGAGATGAACACATTTCATGAATGTGCGAGTGGATTTTGGTTTAATACAATCATTGATAGAACATCCTATTTGACTGATCGAGCCAATTGTTTGGTTGTGTGAGGCCCTATGTGCTTTAATATTTATGTTGCATTTTGATAATTGATATAATGAGTATAACTGGTAATAAGCATACCCACTAAATAAATGATCATTTTGAAAGTAAAGAAAGGAATCGGTCATGAGAACCGAAGGCTAGATGAATGCTAGTTTTTTAGAAACTGAGGAAAAAGCATAGTGTTGGATTAGTGCCTTGTGTTAAATTAGGGAGAGGGTCATAGAGGGTTAGACTTCTGATGTGTGTGTACTATGCTTATTGTGATAGTGATCAGGTTGAGTTTATGCAGTGAAACTCGAGCTCAAGGTCGTTGGGCCGATTCCTTGAGAATGGGTGCCCTCTCATGTAGAGTCGAGCTCCTGGTGTGTGTGCATTCATTAAAAGAAAAGGGGGAGATGTCTGGTGAAGCTCGATCTATCGTGTGTTAAACACATTTTTAGCAGGAAAGTTATGGAATGCATTATGTATGGAATGTGATGGGGAGATAACGTGTATTGCACAAGCTACTAGTAATGTAGTGTGTGTGGCACTGTTACAAGAAATGGCCATGAGAGCCATCATATGATTTTGGGTCATATTGTTTAAACCGGTATTGGTGGATGGGGGTGATGGAGGGGTGACTAAATGGTGGTGTTGTCATCCAAGGAAAAAAATGGAAAGGAGATGGGGGGAGGCACAATGTGAGTACTTCCATGTTTTCTTGTGTCACGCCCCGACCAGGTTTGGTCGGATCCCCGTGATCAACCCGCCACTCCCCGATTTATTAAAGGGTTTCCCTTATTATAAACCATAAAGAGTAATTTGGTTTTTATGGAATCTTAAACCCGCCACTCCACTCGAGCAAGCACGCTTAATTTTAAAGTTCTTATAGAATCTTGTTCACCTGAACCAATTTGGTTTTTTTCCTCTAATTTATCTTAAGTTTCTTTTCCAAGGTTTAATGAACCCTTTGGATCACCCAGGAGTTGTAAATTTCCAAATTGCTTATTCCCAAATGATCGGGTTTGTAAACCAGCTCAGTTTTCTTACTCGGTTTGACCGGTTCTTTTCCCTGTTTTCCTTAACTCAAAAGTGCGGGGTTTAATGAACCCTTTGGATCACCCAGGAGTTGTAAATTTCCAAATTGCTTATTCCCAAATGATCGGGTTTGTAAACCAGCTCAGTTTTCTTACTCGGTTTGACAGGTTCTTTTCCCTGTTTTCCTTAACTCAAAAGTGCGGGGTTTACAACTCTCTCCTCCTTTTAGGTGTTTTGTCCCCAAAACATAACCAATATATTCCACATCGGAAATAATTTCCCTTAATGTCAACTTGGGTTTTCTTGACATGCTAACACTTCGATTGCTCTTTTGCTTAGTCCCCATAATCATTCATCTAAGGAATTTCTTTTCATTTATCATGCTTACTCCTTCCATGGAGTTATAATAACGAGGCATGTATGGCTCATTAATCCTAATGTATATTCTTTGGTTGCATCTCCCTTTATTTAGGATATGGTTCTTCCTTTTGGGGATTTTACTCAAGATTTCAGGATTGGGAGTTCCAAGGTCCCCAATCGTTCCTTTGTCTAGTTATTCTCTTAATCGTTGAAACCCCTAGCTCAACGTTCTTTCGAGCATTACATACTTGTTTTCACAATTTTTTGTGTTATTATTCTTTCGTCCCAATTTGACCCATCCTTCATCCGTCATTGATTACAACTTCGGTCAAATTTATGTTTGACCTTGTTATGTTTACCAACTGACTCCTTCTTACTCGAGTTACATTTTACTTGGGATTGTTGGTGCTTATATGTCCCTTACAACACGACATAGTTCTGAACCTGTCTTAGTCCATTAGACTCCTACAACACCTCTTTTAGGGTTGTTTGCAACTTTTTAGCCTTTGAGAGACTGTATAATTTCGTCACTCCTTTCATCGGGTAGTATTCCTCAACTACCTTTACTGTTACCCAATTATCATTTGTATCTTGACAACATGTCTTACATAACTGTGTCAGTTTTCCTTAACCACTCGTCCTATCCCAACTTCTTTATTGAGTCTTTCTAGTGTCAATTATTTAGTTTCCCAATAGTTTACCGACAAACTGGGATTCTTTCCTTCTTAAGTCCTTAGCATTCCTTATTCAAGGGTTTTTCCTTTTTCCTTAATCCACTTTTACTTACTCATAATCACTTCATGATTCTTCATTCTACAATAATTATTTTTGATCTACGTGTCGATTACTTTACTTGGAAAGGTTCCCTCCTTCCGATTTTATTCTCTACTATGTTCCTTACAATAGAGATTTCCATCTTAGGAGTTACATGCTCAACCTCTTTATCATTCATTGTATGGTTTTTTTCTCTCTTTCTTCGCACCCATATCTATGTTAGGGCATCTGTTTGCTTTGGATCCTTCTCTATCCACAAATTTTGTTTTATCCCTTATTCCTTAGATGGGATACTTTCGATTATTGGTTTTATTCTGTGCATTCCACCCTATGCTCGATCGTTCACTCTTTAAGCTTCATATGCGCGTGTGGACTATGACCTGTCTTACCAATTGTGATTATTCCTCCTTAGCAACATCTTATTTGAAGGACTTACTTTCCCAATGTTTTGGCTTTTTCACTTCTCCCTTTTTTGTCGTGGTTTAAATCCAGGGTTCTCTCGAAGACCAGTTCTTCAACTGTCTCCTTCTCTCCATTTTTTTTATGATCCAATCATCTGGGCAGCTGTATCACTCATCCTTCATGCCCATCCTTTGTCCTTCATAGAGTGTAGTCTTTACTACATCTCAGCCTTTCTTAGGGTTTTGTTTATTCTCTTTGGCCATCCCGTTGTTACTCGATTCTTCTTTCTACTTGGTTCTCCTAAAATTATTGTTTGGTTCTCCTGCTCTCTCCAAGTAGGTCACACTGGGCCATCACAATACTTCCTTCCTTTGAAACATTTCCCAATTAAGGGTTGGTTTCTTGCACTCCACATTATGTCCATCCGCCCATCAAAATTCCTTCAAGGGTAGTTAGTTGTATGCATCCCTCCAAAGTTTACTTTCATAGTGTATTTCTTTATGGAGCGTTCAAATCTTTCTTGTTTCAAGCTTTCTTGATAATTAAGTGAGAGGCTTGCCTATTCTTTTCTTGGCTTGAGTTTAGTCATTATTTTGGCCTTTGGTCCTGTTAAGGATTTCTTTCATCCTTTTTTTCCCGAGTATTTGGCCTTTCCGCCCCTCTCTTCTTTGTTGGAACTCAAATTATGGTTTTCCCGTGTGTTAATTCGTTAACTGCCTTATCTCCACCTTTCCTTTGGTCTAAGTTTCTTAGGGCAATTGTTTCTCGAGTACTCATGTCCTTAACATCCATCTCACTAACCTTTTTAGGGTGTAGCCCCTTCTACTTCCTGGTCTTCCTTAGGGTGTCATTTTTTCCCTCTGACTATCTTGTTGTAACAACTTGCTTTCTCTTGTCCTGTTGGTCCGAACTTCATATTTGGCATAGTTGCTTTTTCCAAGGTGATTTATTCCTGTAATCTCAATACGTCTCGTTTGTCATCAAATGTTCTTCTTGTCTTTTCTTATGGATGCACTCCTTTCTTTACTCCCAAATTGTTTGGATTTTCTTCTTAAAGGGGGAATTCTCTTCAGCTATCATTTGTTCTATTTGCGGTTGATCAAGGTCCTACCTTCAGTCCTTTTCCTCCCTCATCTAGTTGAGGCACACCATTACACCATCATTGAGGGACAAAAAGTTTTAGGAACTCAAAATTTACTTTCGAAATACAAGTACCAACTTGGGGCTTTAGCTTTTCTTAAAGGAGATTGGATCGGGAAGTACCTGCCACTACGCTAGGATCTTGAAGAGCTTCCTCCTAATATGATTGAAGTTTCGAGTAGGAGTCATATTTCATGGGGTGGAATAATTTTGGATTCATGTAGCTGTAGAGGCGTTATTCTTGGAAGGTATTGTTCTAAATCCTTGCGATGTGGTGCAATCCTTCACTTCATGGCCCATTTCCCTTACACCTATAAAAGGTTATCTTGATACTTGTCCTTAGTAGTGTTGAGCACTTTTTAGAGTAGTGTTCCTATTGTCCTCACCTTGTACATTTCTTTACCCAGTAGTTACTACCAAAGTTCTCACTCCTTAGTCTCCTTGTTGGTTTTCTTGTCAAGCCTTCTCTGCCTACTAGTTTTCACCTAAAAGTTCTCCTAGACTCTTTAGTCTTTTGGTTCATTTCCTTATTTGGGATGGGATTCTCTTCGGTCCCCGCGGTTTGTTTGGTTACTTTTCTTGAGGCAATCTTCCTACAGTTGAGGCGTAGGCTTACATCCTTTTTTTGAGACATGGTTTCAGGAACTTGAAATTCTTCATTAATGGAGGAGTATAATATTTTAGGGTCTTAACCATATTACAATGAGGTAGTTATTGGAATCTATTCCAAACATATATGCCATGGTTCCTTACCTCGACAGGGTACAAATATCTCAATTTGATATTTTGAGATACTTTTTCAGACCTATTGCCAATACTAAGTAGCAGCTAATTAAATGAAAAATATTCTAACGAATACAAAGATAGAATATTATTCATATATTTTATAAATAAGAAATATTATTTTAAGTAAGAATATCAAATATAGTATTAGGAAGTACCGCTTGTGGAACCTCAATTTCCATCCAACTAGTTTTGAGTTCGAGTCCCGGGCAACCCATTATAATATTTTAAGAAAATATATATCTGCATTATCCTTTAGCGCCCTTCCATTGGTTACAAACAAAATCATAAAGAAAAAAGAGAATATTGTGCAATACCTTTGGGATTTGACGGCGGACTTAAAAAGCCACCTATCTTTATCTCAGTAGAGTCTTTCGGTGGCATGTTTCGGTCCTCTTAACTCCAATGAGAAGAAAAAAAGAAGGCGTTCCATATCTATTTATTTTTGGGGATTATCTCCCTTATAAAGAAAAAAAAGCAAGAGTCAAAGAAAAAGGGAAGATTCCATTCCAATTCCTTCCCGCAAGCCAATGGGACCCTCCACCGTAAATAGGAACTAATAAAGAGACCCGCGATCTCGTAGAAAGACATTACCATACGGGAAAAAATTTATTTGCTCAGATGGAACTAAAGATATCAAATTCTTATCGACATAACTGAAAGTTCCAACCAACACGAGAGGGAGGGCAGAGCTTTTGGGTTTTTCATGTTGTCAATTTTTACTTAATAAAATTATAAATAAAAATTATATATAATTAATATTTGTGTAATTAATTTAAAAAATAAATTAACTATTTACACAAATTATAATAATAAAATTTTGTAAGTAAATTATATAATTTTAATATAAATAAAATGTTAATTTTAACTTATATATTTGTATAATATCATATTTTTTTATATTTAATAAAATATTAAAAATTATATGTAATTTAATTTAAATAAAATATATATCATAATATTAGGAAAATAACTTAATTAAATTTAACATTTTAATAACATTAAAATTATGTAATTTTCTATCAAAATTATATTATTATTATTTGAAATGAGAAATATATTTTTAAAATATATTTAATCTATTATTTTAAATTAATTAAATAAAATGTTAATAATATCTAATTTTTAATTATAATTTTATTAAGTAGAAATAATAAATAATATTTTGATTAATAAACTTGAAATAATAAATTAAATATCTTATATAAATGTATCTTTTATACTTTATAATAATATAATTTTGTTAACAAACTATATAATTTATTATCATTAAAATGTTAAATTTAATTAATTTATTTGTATAATATCATAATTTATATATATTTTTTATTTTTAACTTAAATTATATCTAATTTTTAATATTTTATTAAATATAAATTATATAATAAATATATATTATGATATTATACAAATATATAGTTTAAAATTAACATCTTAGTTATACTGAAATTATATAATTTACTAAACTTTTATTATTCATTAATTTAATATTTCAAATTAATTAAACAATATATTAATTATATATCATTTTTTACTTGTAATTTTTTTCAAATAAAAAATTTATATTTAATTTATATTTTTAAATATACACATAATTTAATTTAATAAAATATTATCAATTATTTCTAATATAATTTGTGTTTATATTATAAATAAAAATTAATAAAGAAAATTCTAAAGTATTTATTTTATTTTAATGTTTATGGTGTTGGTATTTTAATTATAAATTTTAAATTAAATTCTCTACATAATTGTTGATAAATGACCATTTTATTAAAAAATTGATTTAAAAATATAATATTTAAAAGTTTTGATGATAATGTGAGTAATTTAGTCTATTTTATATACATATATTTTGTTTTCCTTAAATTGCATATAATTATTACTAATAACTCAATTTATATAATTTTTAATATTTTATTAATTATAAATTATATAATAAAATATTTATTTATAAATTATAATATTGTACAAACATATAACTAAAAATTAAATTATTAGGTATGTCAAAATTATATAATTTACTAGCAAATTTTATTATTATAAAAATGAGAGATGTATTTGTGTAAAATATTTATTTTGTTATTTTAAATTAATTAAATAAAATATTTAATTTCTATTTATTTTAAATATATTTATAATTGAATTTAAATTAGATATTACAAATTTCATTTTATATAATTTGTTTTTAATATATTTTGTGTTGATATTACAAATATATTTGTGTAAAATGTTTAATTTATTATTTTAAATTAATTAACTAAAATATTAATTATATATAATTTTTGCATATTATTTTATTAAATAAAAATATATATTTAAAATTTTAAATATATTTATAATTTAATTTAAATAAAATATTACAAATTTTATTATATTTAATTTAATTTTAATATATTTTATATTGATAATATAAAATATTTATATTTAATATAATTTACGTTGATAGAGAAAACTATTAGAATATAAATTAAAATTATTTAAAATTTTTAAATATATATATTATGGTACAATTATTATAATTTTAGTATTTTAAATATAATACATAACTTGGACTCTATGAAATGTGACAATGAATTCAAATATTTTATTTAAATTTGTAATTTAATGTGATGGCAAATCCTATTTCATCTCCTATTCAATAGTTGAAAACTAAATTATTTTGTATATATGAGCCGTGTTTGATGCTATAATATAATCTAATGAACCCCATCTTATAAAATCAATGGCTACTCGTCCCTCATTACGACACAAAGAGCTATATTCTAAACTAAGAATCTAATCTGAGCATATTTCTTTATACTATTTTACACTCATCAGTTTCTTGAATATGAAAGAATATAGTCTCCATTTACTTGTCATTCACATTACCATCATACTAATAATTCAATAAATTATGACCATTTTATTCATTGAATCATTGAAATACCATTTTTGTGGTGGACCGTGGACTGGGGTTGTATCAACACGAATTTTTTTTTATAATTTTTTTATTTATTATACCAAATTATTACATTACTCCTTTTGGATTTATTGTGTGACTTAATCTCATTGGCTAGGAATTCACTTTCTCTTTTATATTGGGTTTTAGGGAATTTTAAAAAAATTGAGTTATTACAACAATTACTCATTTTGAGTTGTATTTTCAAAACTCTAGTGTGGGGAAATTTAATTCTATAGTTGACTTAAATTAATAGTTTAATTTTTTCTAATAAACTTTTATTAGAGTATCATTTGATTAAGGTGATTTTTACCGTTCATAGTCCTTTTCCTCATCATTCCATTTATGTACCATCTCCAACTTATAAGTTCGTGTCATTTTATTACCGGGTGTGGATTTGGTAGGTATACTTAGTCTGGTGCCACCTATAAGAAGCAAAAGTATTGAACTAATTGTAGTTCTTTCAATTGATCAGTAACAACTTTTTTTCTATGCTCTCAATTATACCTCATTATTTATTAGGTATAAGTTAGCTCTTAACGCTATCATTCCACATCCCACTAGCCTTTAGATAAATTAAATGATTTACCCCTAATTATATGTCGACGGTTGAGTGAATTATTTACACGATCCTTCATTATTATATGGTTTACTTGTTACGGAAGACTTTCCAATGGCTTAACTGTTGAGATATACTCGTTTCAAATTATATTTTCTTATTTTATGATAATTTCAAGATTTGTTTTTGTATCAATTTTATCATCATTTACACTACATACCATTTTCATCATATATATATATAACAATTCAAATTTTTCTCTTGTCACGAGATAGTGCTTGTTTTATTTACACATTTAATTTGTGTTCAAATTAAATGCTTAATTTGTGATTCCATTTTTTACCTCATTTGTTCCAATTCTCCATCCAATACACGTTGATCCTCTCTCACTTTCTTTCACCAAATCCAATTTGTTAATTTAATCAGTAATGAATTATCCCCCGGATCTCTAAAGTAATGAGACTGTGATTGACTCCATTATCTATACTCCTAATTAAAGTCACATTTTCTTAGTTATTTTCTTTCAATTTCTCCAATGATCATCCAAAGTTCGATAGTACCTTAAATAGTTGGCTACCTGCCATTTATTCTTCTTCGAATACATGACTTGTTTGCCGGTTGACAAATTATTTTAATACATGATTACACATAAACATAATTATTTCTCTTCAATTATTATATCTTTAGTGAAATTTTACATTTTTTCTAGTTTCATATCTTGTAACTCGTAAAACTTTATCTCTGCCATTATTATAAAGTGTTAACATTAAAACTTGATTTACTTTCTCTTTTCGAATGCTGTTTTAGTACTTCCTAGTGAGTTATTTCCTCACATATTTTGAGATCATCCTATTTCATTTCAATAGTTCTCATTAGAGACTAAATGTTGAATATCCATCTTATTTACTCGGATTCTCCTTGTAAAATCTACACTTTGGGATCAAATAAAATCGGGAAGAGAATCGGTATAGATTTATGTGCGAAAAAATGAGTTGACTAATAAACAAAAAATAGTTAACGTGTGAAATTGGAAAATCTCAAGTGACAAAAAATTCACAAAAATTACAAGTAAGAACCAGAAAGTGGAATGGAGGATAGAATTGGACCGGTTCGGGGTGAATCGAACCCGAATCGGGTTGAACCGAGATGAACCATAGTGAACCGATTTACAAATTCATTTTTCTAAGTGACTTAAAAATGTCAATTTGGGAAATTGAGACCACCATTAGATAGAAAATAAATTTAGAACATTTTAAATTTTAGACAACCGATCGAATTGGGTCTGAACCAGCCAAATTTTGAATTCGGGTCATCGAACTCGGTTAGACCGGGCCGGTCAACGAACCTATCAACACACAACAGACAACGGTCAACGGTCAACGATCAACGGCTGACACGACAACCAAGTTGGCACTCAACGTCAGAAAAACTAGTCAATCATAGTGCGCCATGTGGTATGGTCGCCACGTCATCATCTTCAACCTTTAGATGCTGACAAAGAGAATGGAGGAGAGAGAGACGTCGGAAAAGCTGGAGTCTCCGATGACTCGAAAAACTTTTCGATCAGGTCGTCGGCGGCCGAGTCTTACGCCAGCGGGTAGCCTGAACAATTTCCGAGCTACCTATATAAAGAGCACCCCTCCATTCGTTATCAGCATCCCACAATCGAGTGAAAAAGAAGAAGAGTGCATTTTTTGGTGAGTTGCGAACCAGAGCTCCGACGACGGGACTTTTCTCAGTCTCTAAAGCCACATGTGGTGTCTCCGAAATCAGGAGGAAGTCCTCTACCTGACCATACCTTCCATTTAGCTTGAGAGCCACCGAGGAGGAATGAGGAAGCTTGAACAGTACCGCCATTCCTTGTCCAGAAGACTGCCCTACCCCTTGCAGCCACTTCGAGCCTTCCTACGGCCAATTGCGACCAAACTAGACCCCCTACGCCCCACCTAGAGGTGTCCCGACCTTCCCCCGAGCAAAAAAAATTAAGCTCCCTCTGTCGGAAAACGTTGTTCATGGTCAAATTCTACAAAAACTTAATACTAAAATTCACATTGCTCAGATCATCAATTGAAGCGTGGTTTGATCTAGGGAGGATACTCACGATGAGAGCAACACAGTGATAGCAAAAGCTCCAATCACCGGACCCTCATCGATAAGATATCAAAGCTTTCTCTCTATATACTGTATTTTTTGGTGAAGCTCTGTTTGAGCTCATTTCTGAGCCAAATGAAGCGGTTCAGTGCTTAAAATGATGAGGAGAATGCAAAGGAAGTGATCCAAATCATGAATGGGGACAACTAACCATGTTTTGATGGTCAATTTGATAAAATTGAGATTCGGGGGCCAAAATACAAATTTTGAGAATTTGGGCAATTTGGGAATTTTTTGAAAATTGGGGGTCCGGAAAGTAAGTTGTTTGTCTTTAGATAGTGCCTAATAGGTGAGGAGGACGAGTGGGAGGATGCTCTTTATATAGGGAGCTCGACAACTATTCAAGCTACCGCCCGGTGTGAGACTTAACCCCCGCCCCGCTCGCCGACGACCTGACCAGAGAGATTTTCGAGTCGTCGGAGACTCCAGCTTTCCTAGCCTCTCTCTCTTCTCTGTGAGCGGACTGCTACTCTGCCAAAGCGAGGTCATCGAACCTATTGGGCCAGTATGTGTGGGCCGAAGCCAAGCCGACAGATCGTTGCACTGGAGGGCCAAAGATAAAGGCTATAATTTAAAAATACTGTTGATTGTGCATGCATTGTGATGTTCGGGCCATTAGGATACCTGACATGAGGTAATGATGAAGCCTAATGACTACTGAATGACCCAAGATGGTGCATAAGGGTGGTTCTATCGTTCAGTAGGTTGTGAAGATCGAGGAGCTTCCTGTGCACTAAGACCGAGGCAGTAGGGGAAATGAGGTCTCGTCCAACTATGCGAACAAGATAAAGTGATCAGGGTTTGAGGGTTGGACTATTGATGTCCATTCAAACTTCGGGTAGAGGCAGTGCATCTCTATTAGGGTGGACGGTAAAAGTGCTTCAGTCCACAAGTGGCACGATTGAGGACCGTTTTGCGAATGTGTGATCCCTCCTATGATAGGAGGGCGGTTGTTGATGTGAATTTAAGAAATCTGAGAAGAAATTGTTGAGATATCAAACAATTAAAATTGCTAAATTGAACCTTCCTAAAAGATTTTTCCCCACACACTGAGTTCTCGAACTCACCTCCTCCATTTAAACATTTTCAGGAAGGAACGTGACTACACCGACTTTTCCTCCCTAGACCCCAATCCAGGTACACAAATTTAAAGTTTCAGTTTTGTTTAATGTTGTCCAGGGAAAACATGACAGGTACTATGCCTAACTCTCTTGATCCCCTAGAGGAGTCCCTCTTCGAGGTCCGGGAGAGTGGCAGGTTGTTCTTAGAACCTCGACCAAACCGGGTCGGGGCGTGACACGCCTTGTGCATTTATGCATATGATATGTTACATACTGACCTGGTTTGGTCAGAACCCCATGAACAATCCGCCAATCTTCCTAATACCATAATAGAGGGAAACCTATTATTATAGTATTGACATGAGCAAAACTCAAAATAACTAGAAAATAATGCTTCAGATTATATTTTTCAAATATGTTGGAATATATAGTGTTGTACATAAATTTGCAAATGAGAATAACATACAAATTTGGTAGTTCATCTTCTAATGTACACCTTGATATTTTATGACCTAAAACGGATAAAGGAGTGGGATGAGTTTAAAAATCAGTGAGTAGAGTATTACTGACATTGTGACTTCTTATCCACAATTAAACACATACTCAAAATTATATGTAAACCCCGTTTCCGGTAGTAAGGAAACCAAAATTTGGAACCAGAAAATTTTGAGAGAAAATCAATGTTCAAAGCGAACTGGAATTGGCATAGAGAAGACAAACCAGGAATTTGAAGAATCCCAAGTGTTCAATTAAGATCCAAAGATGATGGAAATTGATCATGAACCAAGTTGGATGTGAGAACCAGATCAGTTCAGGGTGAACCGTACCTGAACCAGGTTGAATCGGATTGAACCGTGAATAACCGATTCAAAGATTCATTTTTCTAGGTGACTTAAAAACATAAATATAGGAAATTGAACTCTCCATTGGATAGAAAATAAATTTAGACAAATTTAAAATTTTTAAAATTTTATTAAACTAGTCGAATCGGGGCTGAATCGACCAATTTTGATTTCGGGTCACCGAACTCGGTCCGACCGAACCGGTTAATAGTCCAGCCAGTCAAGGGACTGCCTGCCATGTTAGCATCTAGTCAGCATGCAGGACCAATCAACGCGCGACGCATGACAAAGCGCACTAGGTCAGCACTGACCAATAGAAGCGCACCATGTGTCCTCGGTAGAAGGAAATCCACGTCACCAAAGATCAACCAATGAGGGAGCAACATGTGTCCTTAGTCAATGGTCAATTGAGGAGAAGCCTCATCAGCAAGGCTGACCAATGATGTGTTGACACATGGAAAAAATGCCACATCAGCAGTCGAATAGGATGTCGGAGAATGGTTGACCAATCAGAAAGTCGACACGTGGTAGAGCCACGTCGGATGATCTCAGTCAATCAGAGGCTAACATGTGTCACTAACACAATGCGTCAAGAGGGAAAAATGACAAATTCAAATCATCCAATCAGAGGACACCACGCGTAATGGTCAACGGAGACAAAGATTTGGTCAGCTGCCACGTTAATGCAAGCGACCAATGAGAGGCCGCCATGTATATGATCAACAAGTCAAGGGGTAACTCGGACGCTGAGTGAGAAGCTGCATCAGTGACGCCTACCAATCATAGTGTGACACGTGGCAGCTCGTACATGCAAAGCTCACACATGCGCACATAGTGTATCGCCTTCAACCTTTAGATGACAACACGGTTCATAGAACGAAAAATGGAATAATTACTTTCCATTTCCAACAAGCAAATATTTGCTCCGACAATGGAAATTCTGGAGGAGATAATGTCATGCCCTGACCTGGTTTGGTCAGATTCTCGTGAGCAACCCGCCGCTCCCTTGGTTGTAGAGGGGTTCCCCCCTTCTTTTAGACAAGAGGAACTAGGGAAATTTCAAATCTGGTTCCCTGGAATAGCATTAATCAAACTAAAGCAAGCTTAAACGAACTTTAAGCGTACCTAACTTAGGGTTCATCTTTTGAGCTCTCTGATTGATTTCTTTTTTCCTGAAAAGGGGATAAAGGGAGGGGGTGAGTTTTTACAACTAAGTGAGCGGGTGTTGGGAATGAGTTTTAGTAAAAGCATACTTATTTTTATTAAAATCCTTTTTAATATCTTCTTTAAATCCTTGGTGTGTCTAAATCTATCAATACCTCCCCTTGCCCTTCATCATGAAGGGTACAATACAAACATTCGCAGGGCAGTTTTAGACTGCACCCACTTGGGGATTAGCACGACTTTGTTGTCCACCCTGATAGAAATCCAAGACTTTTACCTTGAGTCTTAATGGACATCCAAAACGTTCGACACTTTGACCCGAAATCCACTTCATGATCGTATGAGGACGGAGACCTCATCCTTACCCCACCCTGGTCTCATGCGCAAGAAGCTCCATGTGCTTCATGACTAACTGGCACGACGAACTGCCCTTATCTCCACCATGTTGTCCAGCAGCCCTTGGAACCCATCACTACCCCTTAGGGCATCTTGATGGTCTCGTATCCATGAGTGCATGCACAAACAATAATTTTTCATGATTAAGACATTCTCTTTGATGCCAACAGCCCCACGCTCCACCCGACCTACAGCTGTTTGTCTAGGTTGGTTTATCAACCTAGCCCTGATGCACTACCGCCAGCCCATCGAGCATTGTCGATCTTGACTTCGTACCTTGGTGAATCACACTGTTATTTTCCATTTTAAATAGGAGTTTCCATGCCTCTTTATAATCATGTTTGTTTACGGGCTTCAGCCGTGCCCACTAGCCTTGGGCCCACTCCATGTGTTTTTCAAAATTGGGCCTTGAGCCCTATGAGTTCAAAACCGAGGCCCATGGCCTATTAGAGCTATTCTAGCTCACGTCAAGAAGGTCTCTGAGATGGTTTAAGTAGTGACACACAGTCAAGGGAGAACACTTCTGACAAAATCCTCTTTTAAGTCATCACACCAACCGGGTGTGATGATAGGTTCGCTTACAACTGCTATGCGGGTTTTTTCTTTCCTTTCAGAAACTCATCATACCAACCGGGTATGATGTTTAAAGGATCCTACTCACAACTGGTAGGTAGATTTTTAGCTTTTAAAATGTGCTCATCACCCCAATTGGTAATGACATTTAAAATGTCCCACTCATAACTGGTAAGTAGGTTTTCTTTTCATAAAAGTGAGCTTATCATCCCAACCGATATGATGTATAAAATTCCCACTCACCCGGTGACTCTAATGTGCTCGTCCCTAACCGGTTCTCCAAGTCCAAGTCTGGCTCCCTTGTTAGCGTTTCAGTCTCAAGAGTCCCTACATGGTTTGACCACTCTTACACGTTAGGTTTGGCGTAAAAGCTTTCTAGCTTTTCAGTATTGGCTACTAAGTACATATTTCTAGTTTATTACACTTAGATCCCTAAAGTTTATACTTCTTGACTTTAGGTCTCTAGTGTTAAATTTCCACCAAATTAAGTCCCAATGACTTCCAACATCCTCTTTAGTTCCTTAATTTACTTAAAATTGTGTAAGGGGATTAAGGTTTCCAAATTCCCAATTTGGTCCCCAATTTTTCAAAAATTACGGTTTTGTCTCTACATTCCAAAAATAGCCAATTGGCCCCAAATATTTTAAAAATTGACCAATTGGTCCCCCAACATCTTTCTCATTACCAATTGACCTTCAATTTTGAGAAATTGCATGGAAGTTCCTTAATTTTTCAAAATCTCCATTTCCCCCAATTTCTACCCCCTTTACTAACCGAATTTGATTTATTCAAATTGGCTGTTCAATTAGGGTTATTTCTTCAAATTGATGATATGAATCAGTTTCTACACCTCCATATAATTCAATTGCACTTTGAATTGCAGGATTTGGATGCAAAACGAGCTCAAACGGAGCTTCACCGGAAAACTGGATGTAGAAAGAGAAAGCTTCCAAAGTTTACCGTTGGAGGCGCGATAATCCGAGTATTTGATCAGGGCAGAAACTCTTGTCCTCAGGGTCCTCCTAGGATCAAGAATTGGGGCAATTGCTGTTAGGATTAGTGGGAATTCAATTGAAGAATTTTGTCACTTACTCTTTCTAGAACCGAACTATAACGACGGAGGAGGGCCGAATTAGCTTACCCTTCGCCTTAGTAGAGGTCATGTGGTGACTGAGGGGGCTATGTGAGGGTTCGATTCGGACACAGGAGGTTGGAATTGGCCAAATTTTGATAGGCCAAAACA
Source organism: Trapa bicornis (assembly GCA_030064425.1). Classification (NCBI taxonomy): domain Eukaryota; kingdom Viridiplantae; phylum Streptophyta; class Magnoliopsida; order Myrtales; family Lythraceae; genus Trapa; species Trapa bicornis. Next base: position 5,179,718 of record CM057761.1, on the reverse strand, counting down.
GAGAAACTCTGGTCCGCTGGAGCTGCTTCACTGTTTGAGCTCGTCAACGCTTTTCTCATGATCCTCAGTTCCATTGGAGGTAGGCATTAGGTAGTTGACTTCCTCTCAAGTATGTAGGACATGAATTTAGCTTTTGAGGCTAGAGGAAGTGCCCAAATTGGAGTTTTAGTTTGAGCTTCGCCTGAGAATAGAGCACTTCAGAGAGAGCAGTGAATTGTGGTGTGTGGAGGATGAACAGAGGGGAGCTCTTTTTATAGGGAGCTTAGAGACCCTCTGCCCGACCAGTTTCCATACTGGTCGTGCTTATCCTAATCGAAAATTTCCCAAATCAGAGTAAATTTCCCTTCGTTGGAAAAGGAAAGAATTTCTTTCCTCAATGAATAGTGTCATCGGACAAAGGGGGAAGATGACACTATTCCGCACGTGTGGGCCGACCATGTGGTAGCACGTGACTGGCTGATCCTACTAACTTGGTGATCCAACTTAACCGCCACATCAACCGTTGACCGGACGAGTGGTAACTTGTGATTTGTCGGTCCTACTGACATGGCGATCCGACTCAACCACCACGTCATTCGTTGACCGTTGACTGGACACATGGTAGTCTCTCATTGGTTGGTCGTGTTTGTGTGGATGCTGATTGGACATCCATTTATTGTTGTCCAACTGGCAGAGCACGCCTTGACACATGTCGTGCTCTAATTGGACGCGCGTGTGCTAACTAGGCATTGACCGATCAGCGGTCCATTGACCGGTTGGACCATTGACCGATCCGGTCCGACCATATCACGCCCCTGACCCCATTTGGTCAAATCCCCGTGAGCAACCCGCCACTCTCTTTGATTCATTAAAGATTTCACCCTTTTTTGAATTGTGAGGAGTAAGGTGTCCTTTTCCCTATCTTTCCTGGAATAACATTATACAAAACTGATTATTTTCAATTGGACATACCTGCCTTATAGTTCCAATATAGGAGGGTCTTTAAGGTTGGTGTTTTCTCGGTTACCTGAAAGGGGTAAAAGGGAGTAGGTGAGTTCTACAACTTAGTGAGTGGGTGTTGGGAGTGAGTTTTCAAAAAATAACTTTTAGTTTATCCAAACCATGCCAAGGTTATCATTTTCTTTTAAAAGGATCTTACTCAAATTCAGGTTTCCAAAATCTTTTCTAAGGTTTACCATTCCTTTTTCCAAGGATTTTTAAATTTAAATCTTGAAACCTTTTTCCTATTTCCATATTAGGTGTGTTTAGTTTTCTTAGCCCATCCCCTTGCCTCGGAGGTGTTTAGCAAACAAACACACGCCATTCATTAGGAAGGGTACACACATTTGCAGGTGCAGCCCATCCACTACACTCACTTATGGATCATAGCATTTTTACCGTCCACTAAGATAGAAGCCCATCCACTTCTACCCTAGGTCTGAGTGGTACATCTCAGATGTCCGACCCTCAGACCCGAATGCCACTTTGTGTCCGTATAAGGACAGAGACCTGGTCTCGTATGCATGAAGCCCAAACACAGTAGCTTCAGGAAGCCCCAAATGCAGTAGCTTCATGGAGTCTAAACACAACAACTCTGTGGAGCTCAAACATAATAGCTCCATGATTAACTGGTACAATGAGAAACCCAAACGTAATAGCTTCTCCTTCCCTTATCACCACCGTGTCTTCCAGCAGCCCTTAAAACCCATCAGTACCCCCTAGGGTGTCTTGATGGTACCGTACCACAATTGTATGCACAAACAATAATTTTCATTTTCTTAGCCATTCTCTTTGGTGCCGATGGTCCAACGGCCCCGATGCTCAACCCGACCTGCAGCTGTTTCTCTAGGCCAGTTCGTCGACCTGGCCCTGACGCACTGTCGCTAGCCCTTCGAGCCTTGTCGGTCCTAACTTGGTACCATGGCAAATCACACAGTTAAATTTCCACTTTTAATGAGAGTTTTCATGGCTCTTTCTATTCATGTTTGTTTACTGGCTTCAACCCGTGCCCACTAGCCTTGGGTCCATTGCACGTGTTTTCCAACTAGTATGATGTATAAAGATCCCACTCACGACCGGTAAGTAGGTTTTCCTTTGATAAAAGTGCTCATCACCCCAGCCAGGTATGATGTTAGATAATCCCACTCACAAGTGGTTTTTCATTTCTAAAGTTCTCACCATCCCAACCAGGTATGATGTATAATTAATCCCACTCACGACCGGTAAGTGGTTTTTCCTTTCATAAAAGTGAGCTCATCATCCCAACCGGTATGATGTATAAAATTTCCACTCACGGTGGCTTTCAACTTAAAAAGGTGATCATCATCCCAAACGGGTATGAAGTGTAAATTAGCCCACTCATGACCGGTAATTGGTTTTTCCTTTCATAAAAGTGAGCTCATCATCCTAACCGGTTTGATGTATAAAATTCCCACTCACCCGATGATTGTGACACATTCATCCCTAGTTAACTTCCAAGTCCACGCTAGCTTCTCCTTGCTGTTTTGGTCTCTCATGTCCCTACATGATTTGAGTATCCTTATCAATTATGGCATGATAACCTTCATTTTTTCACTTATGAGCAACTATGCCCAAATTTTTGGTTTATTTGCACTTATGTCCCTAAATTTTATTTTCCTTAACTTTAGGTCTCTAATGCTAACTTTTCCCCAAATTGAGTCCAGGGGTTTCCAAAACCCTCTTAGAATCCTTAATTTACTCAAAATTGTTTAAGGGACTCAAGTTTTCCAAATTTTCACTTTAGTTCGCAATTTTAAAAAATTACGGTTTTGCCCATACTTTCCAAAAATAGCAATTTGACTCCAAATGTTTCTAAAATAGACCAATTGGTCCCCCAAAATCTTTCTCATTGCCAATTGGTCCTCAATTTTGAGTAATTACATGGAGGTCCCTCCATTTTTCAAAATTCCCAATTTTCCCTAAAATTCCCCCCTAATTTCTCCCCTTCAAACTAACCGAATTTGATTTCTTCAAATTGGCCATTGAATCAGGGTTAATTATTCCAATTGATGGTATGGATTAGTTCCTACACTTCCATAGATTCAACTGAGCTTTAAATTGTAGCATTTGGGTCCAAAATGAGCTCAAACGGAGCTTCGCTAGAAAACTCTTCATAGAGAGAGAAAGCTTCGAAAGCTTATTGTCGGAGGTGTGGCCATCCGAGCTTTTGATCTGGGAAGGTAGCTCTCATCCTAAGATTCCTTCTAGGATCAAGAATTGCTACAATTGATGTCCAAATGATGGTGAATTTAATCAGTGAAATTCGACACTTTCTCTCTCTAACACCGATATGCAACGATGGAGGAGGGCCAAATTGGCTTACCTTTCAGCTCTGTTGAGGCCGTGTGAGGGCCGTGGGAGTGTCGGGGAGGCTTGGTTTGGCCGGAGGGGGGCTGAATTCAGCCCGGCCAAAATAAGGCATCTTCGATCTATCAGAGCTGCTTCACTGTTTGATTCTGATGGTGCTTCTCTAACGGTCCTCGGGTCGAAAGGAGGTTGTTGTCAAGTAGGTGACTTCCCCCAGAGTCTGTAGTACCCGACCTTGCCTTCTAAGGCTAAGAAAACTGCCCAAGTCGGTGCTCTAGTTTGAGTTTCACTGAAAAATGGATCAATTGAGAGAGAATGGCGATTTGAGATGTGTGAAGTATGAATGGAGAGGAGCTCTTTATATAGGGAGCTCGGTGACCCTTTGCCCGTCCACTTTCCATTTTGGTCGAGCTTATCCTTGCCTGGAAATGGTCTAATCGGAGTGGTTACACCTTCGCCGGAGAAGGAAAGTTTATGCATTGATGAATAGTGTTGTCATCCCTAGGAAGAAGACGACACTGTTCCGAACTGGACCGGTCCAGTCCCATCGGGTTCAATGGAGATAATCAGCCGGTTCAAGCTCGATTCGACTGATTTTCTCAAATAAAAAAAATTCTAAATTCATTTCCTATCCAATGGTGGCTTCAATTTCTCAATTTGATCACTTTGTGCCTCTACGAAAAATGAATTTAGAATCCTATTCATGTATGGTTCAAATCGGTTCAATCCGGTTCAAGTTTGGTTCACCCTGAATCGGTCTGATTTTCTCTTCCCATTTGTTCCAATGTTCTTCTCCATGATTTTTATGATTCTTTGAGTGTTACGCCCTGACCTGGTTTGGACGGAGTTCTGTGAACAACCCGCCACACCCCCAAATCTCGACGAGGGGTTGCTCTTGGAGATCAAGAGAGTCGGGCTTAGTACCTGTCATGTTTTCTCTGGACAACACTAAACAAAACTGAAACTTTAAATTTGTGTACCTGGATTGGGATATGGAGAGGACAAGTCAGGGTAGTCGCGTTCCTTCCTAAAAATGTTTAGAGGGAGGGGGTAAGTTTGACAACTTAGTGAGTGGGGAAAAACTTTTATGAAGGTTCAATTTAGCAATTTCAATTATTTGATATTTCAGTAGTTTCTTCTTTGGTTTCTCAAATCAACAACTGCCCTCCTATGAGGGATCACACATTCGTAGAACGGTTATCGACCATGCCACTTGTAGACCAGAGCGCCTTTACTGTCCACCCTAATAGAGGTGCATTGCCTCTACTCGGAGTTTGAGTGGACATCAATTGTTCGACACTCAAACCCTTATCACTTTATCATGTCCGCTTAGTGGGACAATACCTCATTTCCCCTACTGCCTCAGTCTCTATGCATAGGAAGCTACTCAGCTTCACAACCTACTAAACGACAAAACCTCCCTTATGCACCCTGGGTCGTCCAGCAATCCTTGGGCTCCATCACTACCTCATGTAAGGTGTCTTGATGACCTGAACGTCACAGTGCATGCACTGTAAACCCTGCACATTTGAGTTAAGGAAAACCGGGAAAAGAACCGGTCAAACTGAATAAGAAAACCAAACCGGTTTCATTTGGGAATAAGCAATATTGAAATTTACAACTTTCAGGTGATCCAAAAGGTTCATTAAACATTGTAATTGTAAAAGAAACTTAAAACAAAATAGAAAACAAAAAGCAAATTGGTTCAGGTGAACTAGATTCTATAAGAACTTCAAAGTTAAGCGTGCTTATCATAAATAGCCATAAATTAATATATATTTAATTATTAAAATTAATACCAATAATTTAATACCTAAATTAAATTATTGGAATTAATACCGAAATTAAATTATTAGAATTAATACCAATAATTTATGGCAATATTAATACTAGTAATCAATCTCACCCAAATACACGGGTTTTACGACTATATAAAGAGGTCATCCCCATTCCATTCTCCTCACACCTGAACACTTCTCTCTCTCTCACTACTGCTCCATTTCCCGGTAAAGCTCGAACCAGAGCTTCGACTTCAACAAAGGTCGGGCTCTTTAGAACTGGGGAGAAGACAGCTATCTGATAGCAAACTCCAGTCAATACGAGAATCGTTGGAGAAGCGCCGGCGTGATAGAATAGTGAAGCAGCTCCGACGGACCGAAGCTGCCCTATTTCGGCCAAGCTGAAATCAACCATTTCAAGCCCTGCTCAGGCCAATCCAAGCCCTCCCAACACTTCCTCAGCCTTTCCACGGCCGAATTAGGACCGAAAGGTAAGCCAATTTGGCTCCCCTTTATAATTTTCGATTGGTGCTAGAGAGAGAGTCGACCAAATTTCAATGACGAAATTCTAATCCAATTCCGCATCAATTGATGCGATTTTTTATTCTAGGATGAACCTCAGGATGAGAGCTATCTGTCCAGATCGAAAGCTCGAACCGTCGTGCCTTCATCGGTGAGTAAGCGAAGCTTTCTCTCTCTATAGTTCATTTTCCGGCGAAGCTCCGTTTGAGCTTGTCCCGGCATTAAAACTTGCGATTCACATTTCTGAAGAATCGTATGAACATGTAGAAACTCAATTTTAACTTCAATTTCAACAATTAGAAACGTTTGATGGGTCAATTTGATGAAATAAAATTCGGCTGTGTTAAGAAGTTGGAATTGGGGGGAAATTGGGGATTTTCGAAATTCAAAGGACCAAAATGAAATTTTATGAAATTCAGGCTCAATTGGGCATGAAAATAATGTTAGACGACCAATTGAGGAAATTTTGAAATTTTTGGGGCAAAATTTACCATTTTTGTAAAAGAAGGGCAAAATGGTAATTTTGGAAAATTTTGAGGACCAAATTGGAGATTTGGGAAATTAAACCCCTTTTTTGTGAAATGGAATAAATTGAGATCCTATGATAAATTTTAGAAGTTTCGGGACTCAATTTGAGGAAAAACCGGTATTTGGGACTTAAAGTTAAAGAGAAATAACTTTAGGGACCTAATTGCAAATAAATGAAAGTTTGACTTTCTCATTCATTTGGAATGAATGAAGGCGATTAGGTCGAAAGATAATGAACCAAGATGTTCATATTGTGTAGGAACGCGAAATACCGGGAACGCCAGCAAGGACAAGCTCGTGTGAATACAAAGAACCAGTCTAGTGGAATTCACGGTATTAACGGGTGAGTGGGTTTACTAACATCATACCCGGTTGGTATGATGAGACTTCCTCGAAGGAAGTTGAAAACTCGTTCATCGGTTATGAACGGAGATGTCCTTATACCGGTCATTATAATGGACAGTAAAAACCTATTTTATCAGAAGTGTTCTCCCTTGACTATGTGCCAATGCTTAAACTATTTGGGAGACCTTCTCGACGGGAGCTCGAATAGCTCTGATAGGCTAGGGGCCTCAGTTTTGGAACTTGGGGGCTAAATGCCCGATTTTGAAAATCTCGTACAGTGGGCCCAAGGCCAGTTGGCACGAGCAAGAGCTCGTAAACAAACATGATATATGTGCCATAAAACTTAATAAGTGAATTGTTTGGCCATGGTACCAAGATAGGACCGACATGCTTAGTCAACTAGCAGCAGTGCGACATGACAGGTCGACGGACTAGTCAAGACAAATAGCTGCGGGTTGAGTTGAGAGTCAGGGCCGTTGGACTAATGGCACCACAGATTACATGGCAATATAAGAAAACATTGTTTGTGCATGCACTGTGAGTACGGGATCATCAAGACACCCATGAGGGGTAGTGATGCGTCCTAAGGGCACTGGACGACCTGGTGGCTATAAGGGCAGTTCGTCGTTCCAGGTGTCTGTGCAAAATCTGGAGTAGCACGAAGCGCATGAGACCGGGGTGGGGACAGGATGAGGTCTCTATCCTCATACGGACATGAAGAAGTGATTTCGGGATTGTGGGTAGGATGTCACGTACATCCACTCATTCCCAAGGTAGAAGTGGTCGTACTTCTATCCGGGTGGCAGGAAAAGTCGCTCCGAAGCCACTAGCGGGTTCAGTAGTGATACTGACTTGCGAATGTGTGTAACCTTCATGATGAAGGATGTGTGTTGGGTGATGATACACCGTGGTAACTAAGAAATAATGGAAAAATCCAAATTTTTAAATGATGGGATTTTTGAAAACAAAGGAGTCTGGCACACTCCATATAAATATTTTTCTTAAAAGTCAAAAGCTTTTAAAAAAACCCGTTCACTGAGTAGTCATACTCACCCCCTCCCTTATATCCCTTTCAGGAAATCCCGGAAAGCCTTCCCTTAAAAACCGTCAACTAAGATGCCTGTAAGACAGGTATGTAAAGTTTTAAATTTCATGCAGTTTTGATTATGCTATTCCAGGAAAAAGGTGCAGGTTAAAGGACGCCTTTCTCTTTACAATTTACAATAAGGGGAAAACCCTTTAATAAACTGGGAGAGTGGCGGGTTGATCACGGGGATCCGACCAAACCGGGTCGGGGCGTGACATGCACAATCAACAGTATTTTTGAATTATATCCTTTATCTTTGTCCCTCTAGCACAATGGTCTGTCGGCTTGGCTTCGACCCACGCGTACTGGCCCAATAGGTTCGACGACCTAGCTTTGGCAGAGTAGTGGCTCAGCCTAACAAGCTCGATAACTCAGACTTGGCTTGATGGGTATCACACAAAGTTCCCATTATTTAGGTCTTTTAGCATCATATATCACATATCCATTCTAGACAGGTCCACGCTCGTATCCATCATCCTTGGGCACATTGGCATCTCAAGACTAAGCCTGAAATTAGCACCCAAACATTTTAAGAAGAGTCACCCAATCAAGGGAGGCTAATTCTAAGAAAAAATAGTTTTCAAAGATGATTTGTCATTCCAACCGGAATTGCGTCATAGCGGGTCCCACTCATCTGGTAATCTCGGTGGGGTCATCCTGATTGAGTTTGGCCTCATGGTGTGCTTCTGGAAGCCGCGTATGAGCAATTTGCTCCTACTCGTTTGCCTTAATTGTAATTTGGTCCCTAAAGTTTGTACTTATTCCTTTGGGTCCTTAATTGCCCTTTTTTCTTCAATTCAGTCCCTAGGTTTTCCAATTATCTTTTTTGGTCCTTAGTTTTGTCACAATTCCCCACGGGCTCCTCAATTTGCTAAAATTGCCATTTAGCCACATATTTTCCCAAAATTGCAATTTAACCCCTAAATTCTCAAATTCTATGATTTGGTCCTCCATTTTATCCAATTTGCTCAATTGACCCTCAATTGGGAGGGGATTTCATGAAAATACCCTCAATTTTATCAATTTTTCATTTGGTCCCTAATTTTTGAAAAATCTCAAATTTGCCCAAATTTTGCATTTTGGTCCCTAAATCATAATTTTTCTCATCATTTCAAGCTTTGAACTGCTCGATTTGGTTCGAAAATGAGCTCAAACAGAGCTTCGTCGGAAATTACAGTCTAGATAGAGAAAGATTTGATATCTTACCGGTGAGGATCTGGTGATCTGAGCTTCGACTACCACCATGTTGCTCTCGTTGCGGTGATCCACCCTAGATCAAATCGTGCTTCAATTGATGACCTAAGCAACATGAATTTTAGTGTTAAAGTTTTTTGTAGAATTCGACCATTAACAGTGTTTTTGCGTGAGGGGCGGCAGAGGGAGCTTACCTTCTTAGCTCAGGGGAAGGTCGGGACACCTCTAGGTGGGGCTTAGGGGGTCTGCTTGGCCGTAATTGGTCGGGGGAAAGCCCAAAGTAGGCTATAGAAGGTCAACTATTTTTCGGCCGAGGAGTGGCAACACTGTTTGAACTTCCTCGTTCCTCCTCGGTGGCTCTCAATCTGAATGGAAGGTATGGTCATGTAGAGGACTTCTCCTTGATTCTAGAGACACCCAAAGTAGCTTTGGAGACTGAGAAAAGTCCCGTCGTCGGAGCTCAGCTTCACAGCTTGCCGGAAAGTGCACTCTTCTTCTTCTTCGCTCGATTATGGGATGATGAGAATGAATAAGGGGGTGCTCTCTGCCCGCTGGTGTAAGACTCAATCTCCGATTCGGCCGCCGCCAACCGGACCTGAGAGCTTTTTGGAGTCACCGAAGACTCTAGTTTTTCTGTCATGGAGTGCCAGCTCGACCGCTGCGTCAATTGTTGACCCGTTGACCGGACATGTGGCGGCCTCTCATTGGCTGCTAGTTTTTGCATGGCGTGCTAACGGGTGCCAGTTATTTGTTAACCGGATATGTGGCAGCCTTTCATTGGCTGCCTGTGTGTGCGTGGTAGCTGATGGGGCGCCAACTATCTATTTTCCGTTGACCAATTCATTGACCAGTCCGGTTCGACCGAGTTCACTTTCCAATATTCAAAAATCGGCCGGTTCAGACCTGGTTCGACCATTTTTCTAAAATTTAAAAATTTCTAAATTTATTTTTTTATCTAATGGTGGTATCAATTTCCCAAATTAGCAATTTTAAGACACATAGAAAAATGAATTTGTGAAACGGTTTGATCTGGTTCACCCCAAACCGGTCCGATTCTAATACCAATTCCACTTCCCGGATCTTCCTCATAAGTTTTGTGAATGTTTGGTGTAAACATGCACTTTTGAGTTAAGGAAAAATCAGGAAAAGAACCGGTCAAACCAAGTAAGAAAACCGAGACGGTTTACAAACCCGATCATTTGGAAACAAACAATTTGGAAATTTACAAATACCGAGTGAACCAAAGGGTTTATTAAACCTTGGAAAAGAAACTTAACACAAAGTAAAATAGAAAAACCAAATTGGTTTAGGTGAATAACAGTACATAAGAACTCTAAAGTTAAGCGTGCTTGCTCGATAGTAGTGTGAGGATGGGTGACCTCTCGGAAAGTATGATTTTTTGTAACCTGAAATTTTGGTTAAAAATTTTTATGGCTTATCATAAATAGCTATAAATTAATATATATTTAATTATTGCAATTAATACCAATAATTTAATACCCAAATTAAATTATTAGAATTAATACCTATATAAAGAGGTTATCCCCATTCATTCTCCTCACACCTGAACACTTCTCTCTCTCTCTCTACTGCTCCATTTCCTGGTGAAGCTCGAACTAGAGCTTCGACTTGAACAAAGGTCGGGCTCTTTAGAACTGGGGAGAAGATAGTTATCTGATAGCAAACTCCAGTCAATTTGAGAATCGTTGGAGAAGCGCCGGCATGATAGAATAGTAAAGCAGCTCTGACGGACCGAAGCTGCCCTATTTTGGCCAAGCTAAAATCGACCATTTCAAGCCCTCCTCAGTCCAAACCAAGCCCTCCCAACACTTCCCCAACCTTTCCACGGCCGAATTAGGATAGAAAGGTAAGCCAATTCAACTCCCCTTTATAATTTTCGATCGATGCTAGAGAGAGAGTCGACCGAATTTCAATGACAAAATTCTAATCCAATTCCGCATCAATTGATGCAATTCTTGATTCTAGAATGAACCTCAGGATGAGAGCTATCTGTCCAGATCGAAAGCTCGAACCATCGTGCCTTCACCGGTGAGTAGTCGAAGCTTTCTCTCTCTATAGTTCATTTTGTGGCGAAGCTCCGTTTGAGCTCGTATCGGCATTAAAACTTGCGATTCACATTTCTGAAGAATCGTATGAACATGTAGAAACTCAATTTTCACTTCAATTTCAAAAATGGAAATGTTTGATGGGTCAATTTGATAAAATCAAATTTGGTTGTGTTAAGAAGTTGGAATTGGGGCAAAATTGGGGATTTTCGAAATTCAAAGGACCAAAATGAAATTTTATGAAATTGAGGGTCAATGGGACATGAAAATAATGTTGGAGGACCAATTGAGGAATTTTAAAATTTTTAGGGCAAAATTTACCATTTTTGTAAATGAAGGGCAAAATGGTAATTTTGGAAAAGTTGGGGGACCAAATTGGAAATTTGGGAAATTAAACCCCTTTTAGTGAAATGGAATAAATTGTGGTCCTATGATAAATTTTAGAAGTTTTGGGACTCAATTTGAGGAAAAATCGGCATTAGGGACTTAAAGTTAAAGAGAAATAACTTTAGGTACCTGATTGCAAATAAATGAAAGTTTGACTTTCTCGTTCATTTGGAATGAATGAAGGCGATTAGGCCAAAGGATAATGAACCGAGATGTTCATATCATGTAGGAACACGAAGTACCAGGAACACCAGCAAGGACAAGCTCGCGTAAATACAAAGAACCAGTCTAGTGGAATTCACGGCATTAACGGGTGAGTGGGTTTACTAACATCATGCCCGGTTGGGATGATGAGCACAACTTAAAGTTAAAAACCACTTACCGGTTGTGAGTTGGTTTAATAACATCATACCCGGTTGGGATGATGAGCACAACTTAAAGTTAAAAACCACTTACTAGTTGTGAATGGGTTTATTTACATCATACCCTGTTGGGATGATTAGCACAACTTAAAGATAAAAACCACTTACCAGTTGTGAGTGTAAATTTTATATCATACCTAGTAGGGGATGATAAGTACCTCGGTATAAAAACCCACTGTTTAGTGGTATTTTAATCATCACCACTTAGAGAAAGTGATGTGAAAATTATGCGAAAAAAACTACTTACCAGTTATAAGTAGATCATACCCGGTTGGTATGATGAGACTTCCTCTAAGGAAGTTGAAAACCCATTCATCGGTTATGAACGGAGATGTCCTTATACTGGTCATTATAATGGACAGTAAAAACCTATTTTATCAGAAGTGTTCTCCCATGACTTGTAATCTCTATTTCTATTTACAAGAAAGCCAAAATTAGAAATTGAAAAATTTCGAGAGAAAAATTAAGATTCAAAATGAGTTGAAATCCAGTCGATTCGATTAATTTTTTAATTTTTAAAAATTTATAAATTCATTTTTTTCATGATAGTGGTATAAAATTACCATTTGGATTCAATAGAGTACGATTCTAATTCATTCTCATTCTTATTTCTATTTTTCATAAAATTAATTTTGTTTAAAATTTAGTAACATATTATTACATTTTGAATAATATTCAACGTATATTAGTTAATTTTCGTGATACTAGTTCAAATTAATACTTTTTTTAATTTCCAATACACATTTCATATCTCTCTTATATACCAAGTATTACATATTTGGTCATTTCTACCTCACTTACTTCTAATTTGACCACAATGGGACAATTGTGCTTGATTGACAGATTTAGTCATAATTAGCCTTTGTTGCCCTAGCTCCATAATTAGCCTTCATCAATATTTGGGTGTGGGTCATCATTTATTAGAAGCAAAATAAATAAATAAAAGATAAATTATAAAACCTGAAAATAATTAAAAAAAATAGAATTTTGAACAGCGGCCATGGCCCAAAGCTATAAAGAGGGATTCATTTGAGATGAGTTCGAGATCCCTTCCGTCCAAGTTCAAGAATTGCTTGAACTTTTTTTTTGCACAAAATTGTATTGACTTCCCTCTTGCCTAATTGATGCTTTTTTTTCTGGGCAAAAAAAAATTCATGCCTTTTGTTTTGTGACCCTAATTTCTAAGAAATTTTGGTGCTCAATTTATGCCTCTACTACTCCAGCTAACTAGTCCTAATGACAATGAGCAAAAAAAAACTAGTCCTAATGACCAACTCCTTCCCACTCTCCCAAGAATTCTTTTAGATAACCCCGTACCCTCGGCCACACCCCCTTGTGGTAGTATATCTCTTCTGCCCGCTTTCTTCATAGTTTTCTGGAGATTCTTCTTGTCTCTTTGCTAGTAATAGCAGAAATGGTGACTTTCTCTGTATCGAAGGTGCTGACCACCCCTTTCGATCGCCAAAAGCCCGGGACATCCGGCCTTCACAAGAAGGTTGCTTGATTTCGCCGTTCCAGTCACTTTATTCACTGTCATGCAGAAAAAAAACATTCTTTTTCCAATCTCCTGTATTTTTTTCTCCGAAAAAAGCTGCAACATTGCCTGGAGATTTTAATGGATCGGAATGAATTTTTTTCTATAGATACTGTCTGTGCGAATCTAATATGCTCTTTGCTTTGCATATTTGATTTGGAGGAGATCAAAATCTTGGCGGATCTTCCTTGCATTACTGAATATCTAACATGGGAATAGCATAATCAGTACTACTAGAGCTTTCTGTCATTCAATTTCCTATTAGAAGAATTATGATTCCCTGTAGGAGGGTTGTATGCTGAGTGACTAGGGTCTGAAGCTGCAAATCTACGGACCTACGACAATTTATCCGGATCCCACTGGATTTCTGTCCTATTATTATGAATTCGATCTCTGAACATCCTAGATTAGTTACTAAACTATCTGAGGTGCACTCGGAAATGAGAAGTGTCTCCACTTAAGACTTCAGACACTTTTATACATTGTATGGTTGGTGGGAGCATGTCTGCTGATTTAGATCCTATCCTTTGACTTTGCCCATATGGATAGATCCTAGACAATTGTGCATGTGGTTGGAACTTGAACAGTTGACTGCCACCTTTATCTTCTTCGTATAGTATCAAAAATGGCTTTAGGAGGAACGTATATGATTTCTCTGGCTGGAATAAGTAATCTAGCTGATCTTGTTTCATTCTTATCATCAATTATACAATTTATGCCTATGCTGAGGTGTATTCCTTCTTGTAACAATTACTATACCCTTCTTTTGGAGTAGTTGAGGGAAACAAATAGACTTTGCATATGAGCTTTAACTGCAACAGTACATTACCACCTATTCTTTGCTGCCATTTTGGGATGACCTAATCGTTTCCATGAGGACAATCACATTACCATTTTGGGTCAATCAGAGTAGACAAAAGCAGCAAAATGCGATCTCTATCATGCCTCCTATGCCAAGCTTCTATTTGGATATATCTGTAAAACACTGGATGATACAGCCATTCTCTGTTGTATTGCTCTGTTTTTTCTTATTAAGTTAGAACTGGGCTAATGGTGGAAGTCTTGTTTTCTAATTTGTTATGATTGAGTATTTTCTTCAACCAATTCCATTTATCTTCATGATACTCCCTCATCAATCATTACCATAAATTAGCTAGAAAATTAGTTTGCAATCAATGTAATTTTTTATTTAGATAATCATTTATGCTCACTCCCCATATATATAAAATTATTTCTTAGATGGTGATGTTTATCTTTCTCTTGGCTGTTACTTTCCAGGTGAAGGTATTTGTGAAACCACACTACTTGCACAATTTTGTTCAGTCAACCTTCAATGCTCTTTCAGCTGAAAATGTTAGGGGTACGTGAGTATTGATTATGAAATACAGTATTTATCATGTAGAAATTGGTTTGTGTTTCTAATCTATGTAAACACATCTCATCCATGTACATAGTAAGTTTATAGTTTCAGCTCTGGATGTACACTTGGATGCTGGACCATGTGAAACAACAGTAAAGATGACCTCTGGAAATATTTTACTTCTAGTGTTGCTTAAACTATTCACAATCTCACAGAAAGGTTTCTTCATGAAGAAACCTATCCATAATACATTGTGTACATGCAATAGTTTCTCGCCATCAATATTTATTGTTGATATAATTCCATTAAGTTCTCTTTTTTTTTCCCAAGTACTTCCAGTAAATTAACTGTACTGTTTGACATATCTTTGATTATTATCACCTCCACTCAAATGTCACACATCAAGTCTTTTAATTGAGGTACTTCTATATCTAAAAATGTTAGTATTTACTTTGCTTGTCAATGGTTTTGATTCCATTTTGTGATCTGGAGGAAGCTTCAAAGAACATAGAAACTCTGATTTCATAGTTGGCGAGTCCTTTTTTATTGAGTCTGCTTGACTTTGGATGGATGCTAAGGCCTTTTATTTTCTCTTTGTACCCTTACATTTTTCCTTTTCCCACTGATGTGGATTGATAAGGAAAAAAAAACCCAGATTGGTGGGAATGGGTTGAAGAATAGTGAATATATAGTAAAATGGTCTTTCTCACCTAACTAACTAACATTTTGTTCAGCTCCTCCCATTTCATCTGTAATACTGTATGCTTGTAGTATTCTATAATTAGGCTTTTTCTACTCTATTGTAAAAGTAATGTTTTTAGAATTTGATTCTTCAATGCCTTTGAAGAAATTTCATGTTATGTTGAGGCTGAGTTAGCATGAACTGCTGGTAATGATATTGTAATTCACTTGCCAAAATAATAATCTTGTTTGATTATCATAAAAGATAATAATCTTGTCCCCGCTTCTTCTCTGTAATCTTGATGGCTTAAAACAATTGGAATACTAACAAAATGCATCGTACAGGTCCTACACTTGTTGTCTCTGGTGATGGCCAATATTTATCAAAGGAAGCTATTCAGGTTTCCTTCTCATGATTTCAAAAGGAGTCCTTGAATCACTGTAATTGAGTTTGTTTTCTTTTATGTCTGCTTTTGAACCGTGGAAAAGGAAAGGAATATCACGATATTGCTCATTTTTTACATTAATTAATGTGTGAATTGTACATACGGCGATCAATTCACTTCAAGTGTTTTCATTGAAAGACTGATTACCAAAAATTCTTGATGATCATGTATCATGGCTTTTGATATGGACCTTTCAATATTTTCAAATCATAATCAAGATGTCTGCTTCAAATGGAGCGAGACGTGTTTGGGTCAATAAGAATGCCTTGCTATCAACTTCTGCCATTTCTGCAGTAATTTGTGAAAGAATCGGGCATGATGTAGGTTATCTTGCTGTATAGTCTTATTTGAGATTTCATGTTATTCATGGGTGTACTTGCCAGTTTTTTTTACTCAACTTGTAAGTTTGTTATTAGGGGTCCAAAGCAACGGGGGCATTCATATTGAGTGCAAGCCATAACTTTGGTGGACCTAATGAGGTAGATTTCTTCTGTATTCTCTGGCACAGTTGCTTTCTCAATTGTAATTTTATTGATTGCTGGATGATGGCAGAAATGTATATATATTTTTGGTAAACAGAAGAGTGATACTGGTTTCTTAGATAGTGGGGGCAGAGCAGTAATTTCTCAAAATATTGTCTGTAGATCCTCCCATTTTTCATGACTAGATATCATTCCAATACAAACATTAATTTGATATTATAGATTTTTTAATATTTGGAAGGGAGTAAATATATAAAGAAAGGTAAACATTGGTGGCCATGTGCCAGAATTAAGGAAGTAGACAATTTTATTAGACAAGCTACTCACAAGGTTCTTCGTAGATTTTTTAAATGCCTACGCAACAATCTTAGTACGTTCTATTTTAAAAGGAGTAATAATCTTTCCAAGAGAAAAAAAAAAAGGTTTTGATCTCAGTTTCTTGTGGTTTGATCAAAGCTCTCGGTTTTTGTTCAGTGGGTTTGAAGGCAAGTAGATGATGTATGTATATGAAAAAAAGCCCATATGAATTAGTAATTGCAGTGAATTTGTCTTAATTAACCAACTTCTGACCTTGTTTCTCATTCATTTTCTGGTCATTTTTCTTCTCATTTCCTCAATATCCCAAAGCAACAACGTAACATTAGAACAAGAGCTTTGCGTGAATGGCAAGAGTATGAAGAGGCATTGAAGATGAAGGATCTAGGCAGAGCCTTAAGATTCTTGAAATCTGTTGAAAGTTCAATTGAGCCCTTGAATGGTTCCTCTCAGCCTCCATTTGAGGACTTGAGTCTATACACTAGTAATGATGATAGGGATTGGGAGGTATTGGATACCTGTTTGAATGCAGATGACATGAAACTTGTTGCAAGTGCCTACTCTTTTCTCAAGGACAAGGGTTTCCTACCTCATTTCAGCAGATTCAGGAACATTGGTAAAAATCTCTTTCTATACTATTAAAATAAGTTTAAATGTCCTCTTGCTAACTAAATAATGTTTGAATTATCCTTCTTTTATCCAAAGATGATGAATAATTGGATAAAACATTTTTTGCTAATATAGATTATTACTTACGTTTTCAAATATGATTTATTTTAGACATTGTGGCAATTAAAACTTATAATTTATCCACTCAAAGTTTGGCTTTCGGATATCTGTGCCAGCACATTCTTTTGCTGCCATGGTGACTAATAAATATAAGAGCTTTTGCTTGTAGAATAATGTTGAAATATTATTTACCTTTACGTCATTGTTGGATTTCACATTTGATCTATCTCTGATATGTTTTTTTATTGCCCTAATTGTTGCAGTTCTTGAGGGGCCCAGAGAGGTCACACCAAGAGTGCTAAAGTCATCCACTGGGCTAGATGGTACTTTCCTAAATATTTTCCAAGTTATATCCTCTTTTATCTCCATGAAGTGTTTAATCATTATTGACTATGCCTAGATGGTACTTCCCTAAATATTTTCTAAGTTATATCCTCTTTTATCTGCATGAAGTGTTTATTAATTATTGACTATGCAGTACTTTTGATGTAGTTTCTAGGTTTTCTCCGAAGAAGTGGGGCCTCTCAGGGAACTCTGCTGCTGTATTGGCTGCATTCCTTGGCGGAGTATCATTTCTTCTCTCTCGTGGGATAGACATAAGACCAAATCTTGCTATCTTATTAGGTCTAGCCATCCTGGATTCAATCTTCCTGGGTGGTTGCTGTGTTGCTCAGATATCAAGTTATTGGCCTCCACAAAGACGCCGAATTCTGGTTCATGAAGCGGGCCATCTTCTAGTAGGCAAGCTACTGCTGAAATTTACAAAATATAACTGATGCATAGGTGTCTCATTTTTGTTTTCCAGTTTTCCTTAGTTTGAGGCCCCTCTGCTGGCCCTCAACATTTTTTTGTAACAATTCTATCTCTCTTCATGATTGTTTATTCAAGGTATGTCATGATGCAGCATACCTCATAGGTTGCCCTATCCGTGGCGTAATTCTTGATCCTATTGTTGCCATGCAAATGGGTATTCAAGGGCAGGTACCTTTTTGTCCTACATGTTCAATTTGAAGTATGGCATTTGATAACAGAAAATGATCTTAAATTCCCATTCCCCTGTTCTGAAGAATGAAAAACAAGGTGATGCACAACCATTCAATTCAAGCTGTCTATTTTTATATTACTGCATGAAGGAAAGTCATCATAATGGGCATGAAAAGTGAGATAGTTTTACGTGAAAATCTGCATGCTGGTTTTCCGTATCTTGTCAGCTCTATATGATGGCTTCCCTTAATATGTTTGATTTCACTTACAGGCAGGAACACAGTTTTGGGATGAAAAAATGGATAAAGAACTTGCCAAAGGACACCTCAGTGGCACAGCCTTTGATAGGTGGGCATGACCTCAATCTCCACTGAATATTCTGGGAATTATTCAAAGATTATGTTATTTAATGAAGGAAAATCTATGATGATCTAGGTCTACAAAGATTATTTTCAATCTATCATAGCGGCAATGGTCAGTTGATGGCCCATCATTGAATGTAATCTAGATCAACAGTTTCTTTTGAAAAGTATAGTACAACACATTTCCCAACTATTTTTGGGATGTGGTAGATGAAGTTTAAGTCATTATGATTTGGATCCATTTATCAGGTACTGCATGGTGCTATTCGCTGGCATTGCAGCTGAAGCACTCATCTATGGTGAGGCTGAGGGCGGAGAGAATGATGAGAACCTTTTCAGGAGCATATGTGTCCTCTTAGATCCCCCACTGTCAATTGCTCAGGTTTTGCCTCCAACGAATAATGATATACTCATGCTTTTTGTGTTGAAGTAAACAAGAGCTGGCATCCTTAATTGTCCCTATCTATCTTCATTCTTTACTGCAATAGATGTCGAATCAGGCCAGATGGTCGGTCTTACAGTCATATAATCTGCTCAAATGGTACAAGCATGCACATCTAGCTGTTGTGAAGGCTCTTGAGAGGGGCAGCAGTCTCAGTACAGTTATTCGTGGAATCGAGGGATCCATGTCTTCCCAAAAATGATGTTATGGAGGTTTATGGACCTCACTGTTGTAATACGCACTTTTGCACTGGTATGATCTCGTCCAAGTCCATTTTTATACTCAAGCCTTTCAAGTTTTCCATTTTTATTGTAACCGATATTGGCCTTTGGATGTGGATGATGCAGCTTTTGGACTACTACTCAGCCACTACTCTTGACCCGCATGGCCAAGGAGAATAATTTTACAATTGGGGGACGGTTCAGGTTGACCATAGCAGACTGACTACTCAGCAGAGATTGTGACCTGGGGTATATAGTGAAGTTATATGACAGTGTCAGTGTGCCGGGGCTCTGCAGATATGAGTTGCCTAAAAAGACATCCTTCCTGTAATGTAATATATAAATTTTAATTAACATATTAGTATATTTAGTATAGTATATTTATTTAAAAACAACACTAACCTATTATTTGATAGGGTTGAGTAGATGATTATTTGAAAAAAATAGTGGTATGTTTGGATTTGAGGGGTTTTGGGATATGGAGGGGAGAGGGGAAGGGTTTGGAGGAGTATGACAAATTTCCAATCGTTCAGATTAAACTTGCCAACAGTTTATCTCAGATATGTCACTAACTCGCAAATTGTGTATTCTATTCATTTAGGAAAATTCAACACTACAACATGATCAATCCACACTCTACCTATAAACCATATAGTTCATGTACAAGTACAAGAGAACAACATATGAACTACATATCCAGGTTCACCACAAAAGCAAATTTGGGGTTTCAGATACATCACTATTATACAAATTCATATTAGCATTAATTTCATTAGCATGAGCTCTCCACTAAAATTTCTAACTTATGTTTGACACTTAGTTTTCCAAATAGTAGCCCTTACCCATTTAGGAGTTGCATATAATAATTAAGTTGATAATACCATTGTTCCTACTCTTTTATTAAATATATATACATAGAAACTTCACAATAACATTTTCAAACCTATCTCAATGTAGATTAATTTATAAGTAATGGTCTCACTATCTATTAGAGACCATACCTTTTATAAGTTGTGTTCCATTTACCTGCGTTTTTACCGTTGAGTGAGCAAACTTGTGGACGACTAGTTCCTCATTTGGAGCCAAATTGGATGGTTGCTTTTGTTCATGTGTGGGGATCCACTTCTCTCCCCCACACCTTTGCCCTACCTCTATCCTCAAATTTCTATTGGAGCCCTCCTTAATAAGTTCTTTACCTATATACAAGCTACAACACATCCAATATGGTTTGTGTCTCATTTACCTGTGTTTTTACCATTGAGTGAGCAAACTTGTGGATGACTAGTTCCTCATTTGGAGCCAAATTGGATGGTTGCTTTTGTTCAAGTGTGGGGATCCACTTCTCTCCCCACACCTTTACCCCACCTCTATCCTCAAATTTTATTGGAGCGCTCCTTAATAAGTTATTTACCTATATACAAGCTACACCACATCCAATATGGTTTCGAGCCTAAGCTAAAAAATCATTTTTACCAAAATACCCACCTTTAATTACCCTCGGCCAAAGTGTATGTGAATTTTTTAATGGTCGCTAGGCACTACAAGCTGACTTTATTGAATGTGTGCAATTCCTTAAGTCCATCCCTTCTTTCTATTTTTGCTTTGTGAGTTTTTCATAGGCACTTTAATATATTTTCATATCCTCAACGACTAATAATTGAGTTTATCTCATAGCACCACCCCATGTTCGTGACTTCTCCTTTCTCTCTGCATCAAGTTGGTAGTGAGAGTGATTGTCATATCTACATCAAGTGTTGGTATGATTAATTTGTGAACTTGTCCACTTTAATCTTATATACAAAGTCTTATCATTTTTATTCCCTAGTTCCATCCCTCCCAAAATCGTTTTATATCTAAATTCTCCTATTTTGAAAACATGGGCTTTGATATCACCGAAAGGGCTGTCACTCCCTGACCTGATATTACTCGGGTGGGAATTCGTGAAGCCCCACTGATTCCCCCGATGTTACAAAGGTAGGATCTTTCACCAAGGTAAGATTGATAAAATCCAGGCTTATCTCAATGTGCCCCTTTCATATGAAAGGAGCGAAAATTTTGAACTTTTCATATAATGAATGCAACATGAGCCCAATTGCTATTTTTCCATTTTAAATCCAGGGAACATTAGCAAAATAATAAGTATGTATTTCGTGTGCAGAATACTAGGTTACTTGGAAAATGGGGTGCTTCGGGAGTATACTCTTCTGTCATTGACTTGTTGCTTATGCTTACCTATAAAATGGCTTGAGAAGGAGGTGATCTCATATCTCAGTAGGTGGGACGCTAACGTCACGGTCCATACATTTCCCATAAACCACCTAGCAATAATGTATACTCTAATTCATCGCCTACCCATGAGAGTCTCGTGGTTTATTTCCTCCCATTCAAGACGTAGTCTCGAGTCATCCACCTTGTCTCTATCTCACGATCGCGCTATTCTTAATTTTCCCCTTATGGGTATTACATGGGACAATGTCCCGCACAATCACACAGCCTATGCTCGAGCGACAATCCTGGGT
This sequence comes from Trapa bicornis, assembly GCA_030064425.1. Lineage (NCBI taxonomy): Eukaryota > Viridiplantae > Streptophyta > Magnoliopsida > Myrtales > Lythraceae > Trapa > Trapa bicornis. Next base: position 5,158,008 of record CM057761.1, on the reverse strand, counting down.
TACTCATGAGCCGTGCCCCAGCCCGACCCTTAGGCAACAACAGGAAAACATGGGGTAACTCATGGCCCTCTACACACACATTCACAATCCGCCCGAAATTGACTGCCACTAGATGATCCGAGATAGGAGTTATAGTGGGGGAGGTCCTAGGGCTCTCTTTCCCACAATAGGTACTTCACATGTGCCCCCTTCCAGCTCGGTGCCTTGGCACCCCAAGGCCCTGATAGCTTCGTGGCCGCTCTTCCGTAGTACATGGCATTTATGCCCATACAATAATCTAGGCATCTCGGGCCCCACATATACATAAAATCTCCCCATAATGCACTTCCCTCTCGGGATGGCATGAGATAGTGAACTGGAGTATGGGGGTTGCAAACCCCCATACTCGCAACTGATGTCTCAGCACCCGAGTCATAATCGCATAACTACCTCTCGTCGGACTATGATCCCTTACACATATGACTCATCTCCACCATGTCCCCGTCGTAGAGGTATACTCGGACGGTACCCATACATATTCTAAGTGTCCTGGTTAACATGGAATATCTCATTTTGCACTCCCCTGATCTCCTTTCCATTTTACCATGAGTGATGGCCCAACCACGAAGGCATCCATTCGTTGCCCCCATTTCTCTCGTACCGGTATTCACAATACAATTCATATGACTACATCATCTCGTGTCACTCATGGCCATTACTCGTAACAGTGCTACATGCACTACGTTACCGGGGCTCGGCGCAACACATGCCTGACTCTCCCGCATTTTTCACACAAAATGCACACCACAAATGCATATCATAATCATCATGCTAAAGGCATGGTTAAAGATTGAGAGTTCGACTCTACATGAAATGGCTTCCCTTTTCAAGCAAATGGCCTCACGACCCCAGACTTGGGTCTCACCGCATGAACCCGACCCAATCATTATTACAACAATGCACATACACATGGAGTCCAACCCTTAGTGGCCCTCTCTCCTATTCACACAAGGCTCTAAGCCAAAATATGGTTTTCCCACGGTTTCTCAAAAAATAACATTTCTTTCATACTCCGAGTATCACCTATCTATCAAACAAAAACCCACTCACCCGATTCATGGAACAACCTTTCTCAACACCTGCTCTCAGGTGCAATATGGATACACTTGCCACATGCAATTTTTAAACCTGCTCTCAGTAACTGTCTACGAGCCGGGTTTCGAGCCTACTGGCTCTGATACCATGTAAGAGAAAGTATTATGGATCGATAAGGGGTTGAGCCCATGTCTACTTAAAAGCCATGACTTATAAGTAATGGAACCTTTCCAACCTTATAAACCTACAACACTTCTCTATTTTATCTAATGTGGGATCTTATTCTCAACAGGATCCCGTTTGACGACTCTTGCTAAATCTACAAGGATAGCATAAAAAGGTCATATCCAGTTATGACCATAAACACCTAACCTATATTTCCATTTATGATTTTATGGTTTAGGTTCTTCCCAAGTTCTTGATTATTCGGCTCGATAACCGACGACCCGCCTCTTGATTGAGCCCCCACTATGGAACCTCCTAGGCTCATACTAATACTCATTCTATTGAACACCTCCTTAAAATCACCATCTCCTTCACTGACCACCTAGAGGTTTCATTTTTTTTTAAATTACCATTTGGTCCTCCAATAAGGCAAAACTACCATTTTGATAATTTTTTCTTTTAAAATTTTTTCCCCTTTGGACTTCAGGCTTTTCTAAGCCTTTTCTAGGACTTTTATTTGGGTCTCCCAAGTTACCTTGGGTCCTATTTAGGTCACTAATAACCATTTTAAACATTTCAAGTCATACCTTCTTGAATTTACCAAAATGCCCCTAACTTTTAGCAAAATTACACTTTTACCCTTCCTTTTTAAAACTTAGACTTCAGGGTCCCTAAAACCCCTAATTTCCTCATTTAGGTCCCCAAACTCTTTTAAATTACGTTTGAGTCCTTAGGTTTCCCAAAGGTTTCCTTTTAGCCATTCAAAAGCCATACTTTGCACTTAGGTCTCTAACTTTACATTTTATTCCAAATAGGTCCCTAGTCTTTTCAAAATAGGCTACCCCAGTCCCCAACCTTCTCCAAACTTCTCTATGAGCCCCAAAACTTTATTTTTCCCTTAGGAAGACCCCCATAAAAACCTTAATTGCATTTGGGTCCCCTAACTTTTAAATATTTGCATCTTGGCCCCCAACCGTTGATCCAAAATTAAACTAACTCCAAAAATTACTAAAAATAAGTGGGAGGTCTCCTAGCCTCTTTCTAGGCTGTCGTAAGGTTGGTTTGGTTGGGGTTAGCTAGAAGCGCTCCGATCTAACATGATCAGAAACTTGCATGCATACGAGTTAGAGTTGATGGAGCCGGATCTTACCGAAGGTGGCACGTCGGTTGACAGGGTAAGTGGGGATAGAAAGTTGACTCTCCCAGGAACCTCTAGTAACTTGAATGACTTTAATTGGTAGTTTGTAGCTCCTATAATCCACATTTTAGTTAACTCAACCCCTAGAACCACGACTCAAAATTTGGATGATTTAATTAATCCTCAAATCTCACCCAAATCGAGCAAAGTCAGAGGCTATGAAAATTTGGAGCCTCAAGGAACTAACCTATTTTTTCTTAACTCATGAGGGACGTTGTGGCCATCGAAATTATCTCATGAAACAGCTACTCTATTTCGAGTCATCGGAGATCGGGTATTGTACGATCTTGCCAGCAACGGTAGAGGAAGAGTTGAGGGTCGAGAGGGGTGATAATGGAAAGTTGAGTCACCGAAAAAGGGAGTTATCGGTGGTTGGGAGAGGTTTCAAAGCAAATTTTGATGAGAGAGTGACACCAATTTATATGGAGGTGATCTAGACTTCCGTGGCAATCCAGCCATAGCTTTCTTTCTTCATTTCATAGCACGAAGTCTCAAGAATGGATTACTTTCCCCAATTGGTGGATTCAAGTTGTGTGGGTGAGCTGTCCAGTAAAAACAAGGGAATCCAGGTAAGATGTCAGGTGAGTAAGATAACATGCGCGTGTGTGACCATGCATGCATCATGTGCGTGTGCCCGATGTCCCATCTAATCGGTTCAGCACTGTAGCAAACTAGTTTTCGATGAATTTCTCGGATGGTTCAGTGGTTTTTGGTGAGATTCACCCCTTTCCCTCGATTACCTGAAAAGGGGTAGATGGAGGGGGGTGAGTTTGACAACCTAGTAAAATGGATGTTGGGAGAGAGTATACAAAACATATTAAATTGGAGTGTGTCAGACTCCTTATTTCTTTAAAAAATATTTCTTTCCATTCATTCTTGGTTATTCAAAACCATTTTCATATCTGATGTGTTTCACAATCAACACACGCTCTTCATTATGAAGGGATCACACATTCGTAGGGCACTGCACCCACTTGTGGCGTCGAAGCGACTTTACCGACCACCTAAATAGAAGCCCGTCCACTTCTACCCTAGGAATGAGTGGTTGTTCGCGACATCCGACCCTCAAACCCAAAATCATCTCCGTATCCGTATGAGGACAAAGACCTCATCCCGACCCCACCCCTATCTCATGTGCATGAAGCTATGTCGAGCTTCCGTGACTGTTAGCACGACAATCTACCCTTATCTCCACCAAGTCATTCAGTAGCCCTTAGGATGCATCACTATACCTCTTGGGCGTCTTGATGGTCCGCATGCACAAACAATGTTTTCCATAAAGCCATTAATCTTTGGTACCATTGGTCCAACGACCCCAACCTTTAACTCGACCTGCACCTGTTTGTCTAGACCGGTCTATCGACCTAGTCTTGTCACACTGCCACCAGTCCATCGAGTATGTCGGTCCTATCTTGGTACCATGGCCAAATCACACAATCATTCATTTAAAATTTTTTCATGGCTTATCAATATGTTTGTTTACAAGCTCCTACTCATGCCAACTAGCCTTGGGCCCACTGTATGAGATTTTCAAAATTGGGCATTTTAGCCCCAAGTTCCAAAACTGAGGCCTCTAGCCTATCTGAACTATTCAAGCTCTTGTCAAGAAGGCCTCCCAAAATGTTTAAGTAGTGACACACAATTAGGGGAGGACACTTCTGACAAAATAACTTTTCACTCGTCCATCACACCAAACGGGTGTGATGACATCTCCACTTACAACGGGTAAGCGGACTTTCTACTTCCTTCTAGGAAGTTCATCATACCAACCAGGTATGATCTACTTACAATCGATAAGTAGTTTTTTCGTGTAGTTCTCACATCACCCTAACCAAGAGTGATGTTAAAATTTCACATAGTAGTAGTTTTTCATTTCTGAGGTACTCATCATCCCAACTAGGAATAATGTGAAAGATCCCACTCACCCAATATTCGTAGTGTATTTTCCCCTTAATCGACTTCTTGCCTCCACGCGAGCTTATCCTTGCTGGCGTTCCGGTCCTTCATGTTCCTACACGAATTGGATATCCTTGTTCTTTAACATTTGGCCTACTAGCCTTCGTTTCTCACGAATAAAAATGTTCAAACTTTTAAATTATTTGTATTTAGGTCCCTAAAGTTTTTTTTCCTTAATTTTAGGTCCTTAATGCAAACTTTTCCCCAAATTAAGTCCTTAAACTTCTAAAATTCACTTTGAATCCTCAATTTATTCAAAATCACTTAAAGGGTTCAAGTTTCCCAAATTTCCAATTTGATCCCAACTTTTTAAAAATTACCATTTTGCCCCCCAAATTGAGTCCTTAAACTTCTAAAATTCACTTTGGATCCTCAATTTATTCAAAATCACTTAAGAGGTTCAAGTTTCCCAAATTTCCAATTTGATCCCCAACTTTTCAAAAATTACCATTTTGCCCCTACTTTACAAAAATGGTAATTTGACCCCCAATAAATTTTAAAATCGACCAATTGGTCCTCCAACATCATTTTCATGGCTGATTGGCCTTCAATTTTGGGAAGTTGTACTTTGGTCCCTCAATTTTATGAAATCCCCAATTTCCCCAAAAAATTTTCCCAATTTCCCCCCTTTCAAACTGGCTGAATTTGATTTCATCAAATTGACCATTCAATTAGAGTTAATTGATCCAATTGAAGGTATGGATCAGTTTCTACACTTCCACATGATTTAATGGAGCTTTAAATCACGTCATTTGGGTCCGAATTGAGCTCAAACGGAGCTTCGTCAGAAAACTGAACTTAGAGAGAGAAAGCTTTGAAAGCTTACCATTAAAGGTGTAATGGTCCGAACTTTCGATTGGGGCAGGTAGCTCTCGTCCTGAGGTTCCTCCCATAATCAAGAATTACAACATTTCATGTTGAATTGAGGGAGAATTTGGTGAGTGAAGTTTCGCTGGTTTTCTCTCTAACACTAATCGCAAATTATAGAGGGGAGCCAAATTGACTTACCTTTCCCCTCTAATCCAGTCATATGAGGGCTATGGAAGTGTTGAGAGAGCTTGGTTCGGCCTGAGGATGGCTCAATTTGGCCATTTTCAGCTCGGCCAAAATAGGGTAGCTTCGGTCTGCCGGAGCTACTTCACTATTTGATTACGTCGGCGCTTCTCTGACGATCCTCGAATCAAATGGTGACCACTGTCGGGTAGCTGACTTCTCCTCGAGTCTAAAGAACCCAACCTTGCCTTCTTTGGCTCAGAAAAACCCCAATGTCAGAGCTCTAGTTTGAGCTTCACCAAAAAATAGAGCAGTAGGGAGAGAGAGGAGTTTTCAGGTGTGAGGAGGATAAATGAGGAGGAGCTCTTTATATAGGAAGCTCGGGGACTCCTTGGCTGTTCGATTGGCGCCTTTATGGCAATCATTCATGGCCTAAAATGCCCTAAACGGAGACTTTCCATCTTCACCGATGCTGCTCACTTTTCCGACGAGTGAACAGTGTTGTCATATGAAGGAAGAAGACGATATTGTTCCGAACCGAACTGGACTGGTGTGAACCGGATTCAATGCTTGAACCAGCCGGTCCAGGCCCAATTCAACCAAGTTTTTCAAAATTAAAAATTTCTAAATTTATCTAAATTCATTCTCTATCCAATGGTGGCTTCAATCCTCCAATTTGAATTTTCTAAGCCACTTAGAAAATTGAATCTAGAAATTGGTTTAATAGTGGTTCAAATCGGTTCAATCCGGTTCACCTGAACCGATTTGGTTTTCTCTTTCAATTCATCTCAAAATCCTTTTCTATGACTTTTATGACTCTAGTCACTCGGAATTTGTAAATTTTCCAATTTGCCCATTTTCTAACGGTTGGGTTTCGTGAACCGGTTCGATTTTCTCACTTGGGTTGACAGGTTCTTTCCCCAGTTTCCTTATATTTAAGGGACGGGGTTTACATTAGGTCTCCCTTAAGCCCAAATCCAATTCAAACCGGTTTTCTCCCTATTTCCTTCCAATCATCATCTTTTTGTTCTATGGCACTTCCAAGTAACTCCCAAGCAATAATTTACCCCTCTTGGTCCCTCTATCGGTCCATCTCTTCATTTTCTGTCTGGTTGAGTTCCCTAGTTTATGAATTGAGAATTTCTCGATGTTACAAAGGAAATATGATCAGAATAAATACACTAATTCTCAATTCAAGTAGCACTCGATAATTTCCCAGTTTATTCACCCCACATTTTCAGTCGCACAAACTATACTAACTCTCAACTCAAGCGTCAATTGATAAGGTATTCATTCTCATAAAAAAAAAGTGTCAACATATTTTTACCCAAACACAAAGCATGAATAAAATTAAAGTTCGTTATTTTAAAAGTCAAACTCAATCCATATTTCATAAAGTATTAGATCTTTTGTAAACATTCTTTCTTAAATAATACAACATTGCACATCTTTCTAAAATTATGGGTATTATCTTATTTTTACAAAATGTTGTGATTTAACTAGTTTTCTATAAAATATTGGGACTTAGTCTTTTTTTAAATATCAGGCATTAACATATTTTACTTAAACATTTGGTTTTAGCTTATCTTTTTTAAATGTCGGATCTTAGCATATTTTTCTTAAACATTCGGGTTAGTATCCGTTTTTGCTAAATTTGTTGGATTGCGATATACATTTCAAAATTGTTGGGTTATTTTCCCTCAACAATTGGGTTTTCGTTCGTATTTAGACATCGTAAATTCAATCGTACTCAACATAAGTAATCTTTTTTTTTCCTCAACAACATGAGTAATCTCACTAATCTTAAGTTGTGATCATTTATGCTGGTAAGTACTAAATGCATGTTATGATAGCTTGACATCAAGTCGTTCAACCTCTACATTGGACTCGTGATTATATTATGCTCAAGTATTTCAAATCGACTTTAGCGATATTTTTCATATAATTTCTTGAATGTTTCTTTATTTATGGTTTTATTATTTTTACAACTCGATTTACTCTATTAGATTCTTAATAATTATAATGCACAATTTGATTACTAATTATCTCAAATTTATAAAGTTATCTAAAATATTGCCACATTTACACTTATATTCCTAAATTTCTCATAATTATATTTAGTTTCTAAATTCTCTATAATTATATTTATTTCCCTAAAATTTCTATTATTATTTAAACTATTAAAATATTTTTATTTTCATATTAGTTCTCAATTTTTTTTATAATTTACATCTTAATCCCTAATTTTATAAAATTTATAATTTAATCTCCAACTTCCAATTCTTTCCTAGCTCATTTTTAATTTATTAAAATTGATTCTCACATTCTCCTAATAGCGTTCACATTCATTTTGAGCTTTTATATGATCAATTTAGTCCATTTTTACCTCATTTTTAACTTCACTTGAAAATATAGTTATGAAAAAAATAGCCGAAAACTCAGGCCACAAAATATTTGTGGGGGAGTGAGAAGGTAGTTAAGCATATTGAGGTTCTCCATGAAGTAAGTGGTGTCCCAAGTCTACATGTTTGCATTTGCCTTCAATGGAAAAATGATCAAAATTGAACAAAAAATTTAATTAACAGTGATTAAATGCGAGTTTAATTTACCATTATCACATGTAATCAATAGGAAAGGTCAAGAAACTTAAATAGTTTTTTAGTGAAATTTCTCATTTGATTATAGCCATGAGAGTAGGTTGAAAAATGTACATATTAGATACTCTATTTTTTAAAATTAAATAATTATATTATTTGATTTCACCGATATATTTTGATAATCATCAAGCTCGACTTACCACTATCACATGTAATCAACAAGAAAAGAAAGGTCGATTAACTTAAAGAAATTTTTAGTAAAATTTCTAGTTTTATTATAGCAAGTAGAGACGCCGATAAATGTATACTCTATTTTTAAAATTAAGTAATTATATTATTTGATTTTATTATTATATTTTAATAATTGTCGAGCTTAATTAAGATTATCGTAGTATAAAAGAGATTAAAGAAATTATGTAAAGTTTAGTAACATGTTTTCTAATAATCAAAATATAGCTTATTAAATATTAGTTAAAAAGTAAAATTTAGCTTGTATTAAAAAAAAAGTAGGATCAAATTTTATTTAGGAAACTATATTGGTTGGAGTGGCGGTCAACCAACCCCTTAATCGATATCCAGTTGGCTTAAAAGATCATTTCCCGACTAATTTTTCTACTTATAGTATGTTTGGACTCATGTTCGACCTGTGGGATGTTAGGGAATATCACGTATATAACACATGCGTTCAACTGCTAACTGAATTTATCGTTTTTCGATTATTTCAATTGCTTTTCTAATAGTTTTGACGATTTGACTTCTATTTAACTGATTTAACTCGTTTCGACTACTTTTCTATCCGTTCAACTGATTTTTGTATCGATTTTAGTATTTTTTAACTGGTTTTTATTTTTTTTATTTTTCTAAAATTTTTTAAATTAATCTATTTTTACTTTAGAACAAAAAAATAGTACCACCAAAATTAAATTTGTACTTTTTTTGGATAACGAAAAATTTAACTCAATACAAAATTTTATTTAATTTCCAATATAATTATTTTTTATATTTAATTTCCCAACTTTCATGATTATTTTAATTTATTTTAACCAATTACTAAGATCACACTTCAATTAGTTTACTTCAATTTATTTTAACCATTTTAATAGATGTGGAATCAATTTTATCTTCTATTTAACTCCAATTTTACGCACAATTTTTTTGTATATTCATATTTTATGTCAAAATTAACCATTATTAATAAAACTTAACTTCAAAAGCTTCTATACAATACCAATGAATAAATTATATATATATATACATACACATTTAAAATATTCAAAACAGTTTATTTATCAATCAAGTAATTAATCACATAACAAACATCAAAATTATTTTCACAAGAGAATCTTACAACAACAAATTCACATTATGATTTGTTGTACAAATCCAGTCCGGAGAGAAAAAAATAGACTGCCTACACTTCACAAGCCTCATCATGTCCCCAATCAAGCTCGATATCCCGTCTACTCTAATTTCCCGAGCAACAAAAATGGAACATGCCCTCGAGTTGAATCAATCCTTCAGGGAGATCTAAAATGAAACAGTTACACCAAAACCTAACAAGCCAACTGCACTACAAGGACGCCACAGCCAGTAGCAATACACTCACAATCACAGAATTTGTTACTGAACCTGTATGGTAGAAGTAATGCCCTCCACACCCAGAACTTGTAGAATTTGAAGATGGAGCCAGAACTGTCCCATTAACGAAGGTGCTGTTTCTCCCACTACTACAACCACGAATATGAAGAAACCAGATTTAGCATATTCAAGCTGTCCATTTTACATTTGTCTCACATTTAGTAAAAATCAAAGACAAGCCAGAGGATTTTTTTTTTGCACAATAAAAGCCAGAGGATTCATTGATGACAAAAGTGAGAAAAATTTTACCTTCCCGGGAATATACATGATCCATGGCCTATAATGCAAAAGCAAGAAACATGGTCAGCCAAAATAGACCAAAAAGAACTTGAGCAGCGGATGGAAGATCATAGTATCATTCTAATATGCATTTCACGAATGTAATATGCATCAACTTCCATTTGCATTTCTCATAAAGCTTTGAAGAAAAAAGTTTAATTAACCGTGGACTGCATTCAAGGACGCTTTTCATTTTAAAAATGATCAATTCTCTCTTTTCTAAAAGTACTTTGAAGAAAACAATGCTTTGGTGCATTCTAAGCAGAAGATCAATAAAAGGTAAATGTGGTAATGAAATCAATTTGAAGCTAAAACTATCATGTGAAACATTCATCCAAGTGTTGAACAAACAACCTAAGCTGTAGAATATCAAAGAGAATAACATCATACTTGGATCAGTAGTAGTAACAGTGGCAACTCCTTTAAAATCACAGCTCCCGGGGGACTTAGCCATCCGCTGGTAATAGGAGTTGAATGCATAAGTAGCATGGGCTGCCACATTATCAGGATCATAGCAGGGCTGCCCCTGCAGCATGGGCGAGCAGTCAACCTTCCCAGGGCCACAGGCCCAGTCCAGCCCTGCCTGCAGCATCTTCTTGTCAGAACCTTCCTTGGCTACACAGAATGTTTGATTAGTCGTATCATTCGCTAATACAGTCCCAGCCCCTGTCAAGTGAAGGATATAGACTGGTTGTCCGCTGGAATCAAACAGCCCCCAGTTCTTCTCTGAAACTGGGCCAGGTCTAATGTCCTCATTGTAAAGCTCGTAAATGTAGGTACTAATGGCAATGCCAGGATGCTTCGGGGTCCCTGTACCATTGAACACATGCTTGATCAAGTTACTGTTGTAAGTGTTGGCATTGTCCAAAGTTGCATCAGGCTCAGAAGAGTCCCCCTTGGATGGCCAGCCTGACTCAGTCACAATAATTGGTACATTGGTGAAGTTGAGGTAAGACATGGCAAAATATGCAGCATCCACAACAGCATCAAAGACATTGGTGTAGTGTAGAAGTGTGTTGGCATCAACTGCCTCCTTGTTGGGAGGGAGAGGACGAAATAGTGCATAGTCTAAGGGAATCACATTGTTTGATTGCATGTAATCATAGTAGGGGTACACATTAAGCATGAGGTAAGAGCCAGTTGACTGGAGGAACTTGAGGAGTGGAACCATGATAGGATCCCATGTGCGATTGAAGAAAGCCTGGGAAGGTGGGAATGAATCTATTATGATTGATGATGAATGTGGGGTCGAGACTTTTATCTTAGAGTCAAGGTTGGAGGCCACAAGGGCTGAGTGGATGAATTGCATGGCTGAGACAAGGACAGGTGCAGCATTGGGGAGGGAGGTCAAGACCTCAGACCCAACAGCAATGGCAGTAATGTTTGTTGCAGGGACATGGGCCACCACATTGCGGGCAACCCAATTGGCAGCAGTAGCATTGGACTGGCCAATACCGAGGAGCTGGTCATTGGGCACAGAGACTGTCACCTTGATGCCTGTGCCTGCAAGAGCAAGTAGGAGGCCACGGTCTGCATCATACAGGCGTACATGGTGTATATTCTGGGCCTTTAGGATGGATACCACCTGGGTAGGGCTTGGCATTTCAGAGAGGTCTGTCCCTATGTTCACACCGATAAAGGGCCCTAGATAGGTGACACAGCGAGAATGTATCAGTGAAAATGTGATGGAATATATAATAACAGCAGGCATAGTAATGATTAAGCTTCCTACATGTTTCAGTTTTACTCATTCATACAGGACATAAATATAATAACTCACCAAGCTTTCTTCCTAGCAGTAATGTTTTCACAAATAAAGAAGCTACCTCATAACAAGACAAGATTTATTTCTTTCTAGAACAAGAAAAATGAAATGTCCCAAAAAAGATATATGGCATTGATTGCAAAAGGTAACCAAGAAGTTTATATTGCCTAATTAATACCATCTATTACATATATATACCAGGACATATCTCAACCATGTTAGTCCAAAAGGAACACACCTCCATCAGCAACATATAATTTTTAAGAGGAATATCTAGTGAAAAATGTACAAATAGCACAAATATTTAAAAAAAAAAACATGTACAATTTCTCATTACAGGCTAGTGGAGAATGGTGTATATAAGGGGCCAGGATGATTAATCCAATCAAATCAGGTAAGCGAGGGAGTAGGATTTTCCCTATCACCTCAGTCATACATGTCAATGGCTCCTTTTGTCAAAAACTAAGTCACAGTTGATTAAAATTTATGTAATGATCCAACAGATCTTGCACAGTTTATTCAAAGTTCAATTATATGATAGACATTAATTTCAGCACATGTTATCATCATCAGAGCAATAATCTTCATACGAAAATGCTTGTCCTTGCATTTGAAAAGGAAAATAGTGCAATTAGGATCTGAAGGCAAGCGAAATGAACTGAACCCCATTAAATCACATGGAAACCAGATCTATCTTTCCAATGATATAACGGGGATAAAAAAAACTGTAGTGGGAAACCAGATGGGTCACGCACGTGGCATAATGGGGCACCACTTTATTCTCTATAGAATCATCACAGTGGGTTTGGACGGATACCAGTGTCCATTTCATTAGTTTATCAAGACGGAGTTCTAGCAGAAACATCTCAGCATAATGGAAAATGGATCCTAAGCCGGTTCCATCTAGTCTAGAACCATTCTATAGTTTCCCGTGTAGCAAAACACTGGCATAAAAGTGAGGGGTAATTTGGTCAAAGCAGGGGAGTGTCAGAACTTCCAGACACATTTATTTATTTATTTGTTTTATCCAGAGGTCGACTTGAAAATGAGCTGGGAAGCAATAGCTGGGATAGTTCCAACGGAGGCCAGGCCAGAGTCTTTCTATCAACAACTTTCAGATTTCTACAGAGGAATCCCCCAAGTTCTTAGCAGGGGAAAGAGATGACCTCACAAATGGTAGCAATATGAATGCCTGAATAGACCTCTAATCTACCATTCCCACTTATTCTAAAATATGTCAAAACATGTAAGCCCCCAAATCATACTAACAGCAGATCAGACAAATAAACCACCAATAAAGCTACAAATGAGAAGATTCAGTACATGCAAAACTGCCAAAGGAATGAACTTGCGAGGGTGGATCGTATAGTTAATCACAAAGTTTAATGGGAAATGCAGGGAAGAAATAAAAAGCCACTAGCAAGATCTCTGACCTTCGTCTGCTGTGGCGATTGAAGCTGCGGCAAGCAGCAGGAGGAACACAGAAGCCATACTATTCACACGAAGAGACCTCAAACTTCCGGAACCATACAAATCTATTTGAAGGGGCTGGTCCCAGAGAGAGGAAAGTTCAACGGACTCAGAGGAATCGATGGGAGAGGAGAAATATTGAATGTTAAGAGTACTGAAGCTTCAGCGAGAAAGTGTTAAAAGAGAAAAGGGGACACCTTTTGAACAGAAGAATACAGGGAAAGAGGACTTGCCCAATGCGATGACTGAGGAGCTGGGTTGAGTGAACCTGCTGACTGAAGGGACAGGGAAAGACAGAAGATGGAAAGGGAACAAGAGGTAATCAAGGAAATAAGGGTTTATATGTAGGACAAGGTTTTATAAGAGAATATAGGAGGGCAGTGTATTTTCCTTTGAGGTCGAAACAAGCCGTTCTTGCTGAAAGACTTGGAGTAGACAGCGAAGAAGAGTAAGGTTATGTTTGGACATAGGGTTTAGGTATTCATAGTCAGGGTGTCGGAGAAATTTGGAGGTTTCTGGGCGTTTGGATATTATTAGTGTGGATATAAGATAAATTAATAAAAGTATATTAATTATAATTTAAATATAAATAAATTATTATTTATTTTTAATAAATGTAAATATTTTATTAAATAATATTATATTTATTTATGCATATTTTTATTAAATTATATTATTAAAAATTATAAAATATATTTTACCCAAAAAATACCTTTTTCTCATTTTATTTTCTATTAAATTTATATAAATAACGAATAAAAAATATTTAAAAAACTAATGGGCTATAGGAAACCGGGCCTTTAAAATCTTGGCAGAAAAGTGGCCCAAGATAAATCGATATTTTATTTTTATTAAAACAATTTGATATACACCATTTTATTGAATCCCTAATATAAATTTGAGTTGTTATATACTTATTTATTAAATAAAACCCTTCTAAAATAAATTTTATTTATTCTCAATATTCTAGTACTAAAGTATACGAGGGTAGAAGTTTGAATAGATTTGGAGAGGATATAAATACATTATTTGTAAGATCAGAAATGTTTGTTAATAAAAAAAATTAAAACATGAATTTTCTATTATAACTGAATTTAATAATTTAGTAAATAATATATATACTTCAATTATATTATATTACATATATTATTTAATAAAATAAAATTTATATACAATAAATATTAAATAAAATGTAAATAAATATATTATATAATAAATTATCCCTATCAAATTTTATTTTATAATCAAATTAGTTTATATAATTGAATTATTATTATTATAAAAATAAATTAATATTAATTATATAGTAATATTTATATATAAATATTATATAAGTATAATAAATAAAATAGTACATATAATAAATTATACACAAAAATGAGATTTTACGTATAATATTTTATTATATAATTTAAATATAATATTATTACTATATTTAGGAAGATATTTACTAATTTAGTATTGAGAGTAAGTGATAGTTATTTTATTGGTTCAACTTATGGATGACATGTATTGATAAATTATTTAAATATTATTTTAAAATTAAATTAAAAATTAGTAATTTTGAAAGGAGTGTGTGACCTTTGTAAATTACTCGTTAATGTTTTTTCGGTATTTGATATTAACAATATGGATTAACTCAATAAAGAAATTTTTAATGGTGATAACTAGTAGTATGACATTCTCAATACTCGATTGATTGTGTGAAAGTGAGAGTTGGTTGAGATGAAAGTATCTATCTAATAATCCCAATAATAACCCATTTATGAAAGATTGTGCCAAGAGCAAGACCCTTGTACAATATTGAGTGAGCATCATTTTTTGTCGCTCGGACGTTAGTTCAGATGATAGTATCTGTCCATCTTCCACGAGTGTAGCCATGATATATGGAAAAAAGAATTTGGTTAGTATGAGAGTACATGTCCAACGATCTAATAGTTGGTTCGAATGAATGTACTCATCCAACTCTGTATGCTTTAGTTAAAAGTATAACTCTCACTAGCATGCAAATGTTAAATTCAATAGTGAATCCCGTAGAAAAATAAAAATAAGAGAATATAAAAACCAGATATGCCGTTTTGAGTTGTGATAGCATGGAGTATATGAAGGACCCAATGAGCGGCTTTCGAACTCACTAAGTATTGCTCAACCTTCCCCTTAAAATATTTCAGTAATTTCTAAGGAGAGGAGCACGAGTACAAGAGTTAACCCTGTATAGCAAAAAACTTAAAATAAGTTATTTGAGTTAACAACGGGTGTATTCATAGCAAATACTCACTTCCATGTATTTTAACTATGGGTCATGTTTGATTTAAAATAATATTTCAGAAGTTTAAATTATGAGTAGTTTTGTTGATATGAAAAAAATCTGAGTCTTTCAACCTGTTAGGCTTCTTGTTGTGATATACCCACTATAGTAGCGTCGAGAGGACATGAGGGTGGATCGGGTTGGGGCATGACAATTTTAGTTGTAAATCCCATCCACGGTCTTAGGAAGACCAGATTTAAAAAACCGGAAATTTTAGAGGGAAAAATCGTGTCACACCTTGACCCGATTTGGTCCGATCCCCGTGAGCAACCCACCACTTTCTCAATTTTTAAAAGAGTTTTCCCCTTATTTAAACTGCGAGTAGTAATTCGTTCTTTAAACCTGTACCTTTCCTAGAATAACAATAATTAAAACTGCATAAAATTTAAACTTACATATCTGTCTTACAGGTTTAGCTATTTTAATACTTTAGGTAGATTTTTCCCTCGATTACTTGAAAATGGGTAAAAGGAGGAGGTGAGTTCGGCAACTCAGTGAATAGGTGTTTGAAACATAAGTCTCAGAAAAATAGTTTGAATTGGAGTGTGCAAAACTCCTTATTTTCTTAAAAAAATATACTTCCTCAAGTTCTAGTTTTCAAAACCTTTTTCCAAGATTTACTAATTCTTTACCAAGGATTCTCAAATCCTTTTCAAGGTTTTCATAACCTTTTTCCCATTTCCATATTAGGTGTGTTTTACAAATAACACACGCCCTTTATCAGGAAGGGTTCACATACATTCACGAGATGCAGTTACACCGATTGCATCCACTTGTGGATCGGAGAGTCTTTACCATCCACCCTGATAGAAGTCTTTAACTTCTACCCGAAGTTTGAGTGAATGTCTTTGACGTCCTACCCTTAGACCCAAAATACTTTGTGTTCATATGAAGACGGAGACCTCATCCCGACCCCACCATTCGCATGAAGCTACGTCGAGCTTCCCTGACTGTTGACACGATAAACTACCCTTATCTCCATCGTGTTGTCTAGTAGCCCTTAGGATGCATCACTACCTATCTTGGGCATCTTAATGGTCCTGAACCTCAAGTGCATGCACAAACAAAGTTTTCCTTATAAGCCATTTAATCTTTGGTACCACTGGTCCAATAGCCTCGACTCTCAACTCAACTTGCAGCTATTTGTCTCGACTGGTCCGTCGACCTGTCTTGTCGCACTGCCACCAGTCCATCAAGTATGTCGGTCCTTTCTTGGTACCATGGCCAAAATCATCATTCATTAAAGTTTTAATGGCTTGATCTCATGTTTGTTTATGAGCTCCTGCTCATGCCAATTAGCCTTGGGCCCATTGTAGGAGATTTTTAAAATCGAGCATTTTAGCTCCCAAGTTCCAAAAATCGAGGCCTCTGGCTTATCTGAGCTATTCGAGCTCCCATAAAAAAGGTCTCCCAAAATGTTTAAGAATGGCACACAGTCAGGGGAGAGCACTTTTGACAAAATAATCTTTTCATTTGTCCATCACACCAACAGGGTGTGAGAACTTCTCCGCTCATAACCGATAAGCGAGTTTTCTACTTCCTTCCAAAAAGTTCATCATATCAACCGATTATGATCTACTTACAACCGATAAGTAATTTTTCCGCATGTTTTCTTACATCACCCCATCCAGGTGTGATGTTAAAATTCCACTTAGAAATGGTTTTTCATTCTGAGGTACTCATCATCCCAACCGGGTATGATGTGAAAATTCTCACTCACACGTTAATGTAGTGAATTCCTCTTAACCGGCTCCACGCGAGCTTGTCTTGGCTGGCGTTCCTGGTACTTCATGTTCCTACACAATATGAACATCCTTGTTCATTATCCTTTGACCTAATAGCCTTCATTCATCTCGAATGAATAAAATACCCTTACTTTTCAATTATTTGTAATTAAGTCCCTAAAATTCTTTTTCTTTAACTTTAGGTCCCTAATGCCAATTTTTTCTCCAAATTGAGTCCTAAAACTTCTAAAATTCACTTTAGGACCTCAATTTAGTCAAAATCACAAAAAGGGGTTCAAGTTTCACAAATTCCCAATTTGGTCCCCAACTTTTGTAAAATTACCATTTGCCCCTACTTTACAAAAATGGTAAATTTCACCCCAAAAATTTCAAAAATTGACCAACTGGTCCTCCAACATCTTTTCCATGCCCAATTGGCCCTCAATTTTGGGAAATTGCACTTTAGTCCCTCGAATTTTTTAAATTCCCAAAATTTCCCCAAAATTTTCCCCCAATTTCAACCTTTCAACCTGACCGGATTTGATTTTATCCAATTGACCGATCAATCAAAGTTAATTGTTGAAATTGAAGATGGATTTGAGTTTCTACACCTCCATACGATTCAATTGCACTTTGAATCACATGAATTGATGCCAGGTCGAGCTCAAACGGAGTTTCACCGGAAAAGTGGATGTAGAGAGAGAAAGCTTCAAAAGTTTATTGTCGAGGGCGCGATGGTCTAAGCTTTCGATCTAGATAGATAGCTCTTGTCCTGAGGTTTCTCCTTGGATCAAGAATCGCATCAATTCATGTTGAATTATTGGAGAATTTGGTCAGTGAAGTTTCACCGGTTCTCTCTCTAACACTGATCGGAATTTAGAGATTGGTGACAAATTGGCTTACTTTCCGCTTTAATTCAGCTGTATGAGGGTTGTGGAAGTGTTGGGAGAGCTTGGTTTTGCCCGATAAGGGCTCGAATTAGCCGTTTTCAGCTCGACCAAAACAGGGCAACTTCGGTCTAACAGAGCTACTTCACTATTCTATCTCGCCGACATTTCTCCGGCGACCCTCGTAGCAAATGGAGACTACCTTTGGGTAGCTGACTTCTCTCAAAATCTAATGAACCTGACCTCACCTTCTTTGGCTCAAAAAAATGCCCAAGTCGGAGCTCTAGTTTGAGCTTCACTGAAAAATGAAGCAGTAGGGAAAGAGTGGAGTTTTCAGGTGTGAGGAGGATGAATGAGTAGGAGCTCTTTATATAGGAAGCTCGGGGACTTCTTGGCCGTCCGATTGGTGCCTTTAAGGTAGTCATTCATTTCCTGAAACTCCCTAGCCGGAGACTTTTCATCTTTGCTGATACTGCTTGATTTTTCGATAAGTGATCAGTGCTGTCATTTGAAGGAAGAAGACGACACTATTCCGAACCGGACCGGTACAAACCAGGTTCAATGCTTAAACCGACCGGTTCAAGCTCGATTCGACCAAGTTTTTCAAAATTAAAAATTTGTAAATTCATCTAAATACATTCTCTATCCAATGGTAGCTTCAATTCTCTAATTTGAATTTTCTAAGCTATCTAGAAAAAAAATTTAGAAACCGGTTCAATAGTGGTTCAAACCAGTTCAATCCGGTTTAGGTTCGATTCACCTAAACCAGTTTGGTTTTCACCTCCTATTCATCTTAAAGTCCTTTTTCATGACTTTTGTGACTATTTAGGTCACTCAGGATCCATATATTTCCCAGTTTACCCTTTCTCTATTGGTTGGGGTTCGTTAACCGGTTTGGTTTTCTCACCTGAGTTGACCGGTTCTTTCCCCAGTTTTCTTATTCTAAAGGAGCAGAGTTTACAAATAGAGAATCTAAATGAAACGGGATGGATAAAGAATGGTCAAAATGAGAATTTGAAAAATCTCAAGTAGCTAATAAATCACAAAAGTCATGAAGAAGAGCCATGAAGTGGATTGAATGTGAAAATTAGAGTGGTTCAGGGTGAACCGTACCTCATCCAGATTGAATCGGGTTGAACCGTGAAAAATCGGTTCAAATATTTATTTTTATAGGTGGCTTAAAATGTCAAATTGGAAAATTAGAGCCACCATCAAATATAAAATAAATTTAGATCAATTTAGAAAATTTTAATTTTTGGTAAACTGGTCAAATCGGGCTTGGACCTACCAATTTACATTTTCAAGTCACTGAACCTGGTCGAATCAAACCATTCAACAGTTCAGCCGGTCAATGGACCACTGCAGGTTAGCACCTAGTCAATAGGCATGACCAATCAGCATGCGATGCGTGGTGAAGCGTGCCTAGTCAACCGTTCAATCAGTGCCTTAAAGCATTGGCCAATCAAGAGAAGACACGTGTCCCTAGTTGTAAATCCCGTCCTTTGGAGTTAAGGAAATTTGGGAAAGAACCGGTCAACCCGAGTGATAAAACTGAACCGGTTTATGAACCCTAAATACTAGAGAACAGGCAAATTAGGAAATTTACAACTCCCGAGTGACCCAAAGAGTCATAAAAACCTTGAAAAAAGACTTTAGGACAATTTGGTAGAGAATACCAGACCGGTTCAGGTGAACCAGATCTGAACCGGATTGAACCGATTTGGACCATCATTGAATCGGATACTAAATTCATTTTTCTAGGTGGCTTAAAATATTCAAATTGGAGAATTGAAGCCATCATTGGATAGAGAATGAATTTTGATAAATTTAGAAAATTTTAATTTTGAAAAACTCGGTCGAACCGGGCCGGTTTAAGCATTGAACCCGGTTTGGAACAGTGTCGTCTTCTTCCTTCAGATGACAACACTATTCACTCGCCAGAAAAAATGAATAGCACTGGCGAAAAGGAAATGTTTCCATTCGAGACATTTTAGGCCATCAATGAGTGTCATTAAGGTGCCAAACTAATGGCCAGAGAGTCCACGAGCTCCCTATATAAAGAACCCCTCTCCATTCATCCTTCACACACTTGAAAACTTCACTCTCTCTCAGCTACTTAGTTTTCCGATGAAGCTCGAACCAGAGCTCCGACATAGGGATTTTTTTTAGCCAAAGAAGGAGAGGTCGGGTTCTTTAGACTCGGGGAGAAGTTAGCTACCTGATGATGGTCACCATTCGATTCGAGGATCGCCGAAGAAGCGTCAGCGTAATCAAATAGTGAAGTAGCTCCGTCAGACCAAAGCTGCCCTGTTTCTATCGAGCTAAAACTGACCAATTTAAGCCTTCATCAGGCCAAACCAAGCTCTCCCAGCCCTCATACGACCGAATTAGAGCTGAAAGGTAAGCCAATTTGGCTATCCTTTGTAATTTTTTTTATCATTGTTAGAGAGAGAACCGACAGAATTTCACTAACCAAATTCTCCCTCAATTTTACATGAATTATGGTAAATCTTGATCCTAGGAGGAACCTCAGGATAAGAGCTATCTACCCCGATCGAAAGCTCAGACTGCTGCACCCCCAACGGTAAGCTTTCAAAACTTTCTCTCTCTAAATTCAGTTTTCTGACGAAGCTCTGTTTGAGCTCGTTCCGGGATCAATCCATGCAATTCAAAGCTTAATTGAATCACATGGATGTGTCAGAACTCAATTTTACCTTCAATTTCAACAATTAACCTTGATTGATTAGTCAATTGGATGAAATCAAATTCAACGAGTTTGATAGGGGAAATTTTGGGGCAAATTGGGGATTTCGTAAAATTGAGGGACCAAAGTGCAATTTCCTAAAATTGAGGGCCAATTAGCATGAAAAAGATGTTGGAGGACCAATTGGTTGATTTTTTAAATTTATTGGGGGTCAAATTGCCATTTTTGTAAAGTAGGGGCAAAATGGTAATTTTTGAAAAGTTGGGGACCAAATTGAAAATTTGGGAAACTTGAACCCCTTTTCGTTATTTGGAATAATTTGAGGTCCCAAAGTGAATTTTAGAAGTTTTAGGACTCAATTTGGGGAAAAATTAGTATTAGGGACCTAAAGTTAAAGAAAAAGAACTTTAGGAACCTAAATGCAAATAATTAAAAGTATACGCATTTTGTTCATTCATGAGGAATGAAGGCTATTAGGCCAAATGTTAATGAACAATGATGTTCAAATTATGTAGGAACATGAAAGACCGGGGATACGAGCAAGGATAAGCTCGCGTGTAGGCAAAGAGCCGATTAAGAGGAAAATACATTGCGAATATCGAGTGAGTGGGATTATTCACATCATACTCGGTTAGGATAATGATGTAAACCCCGCACATTTGAGTTAAGGAATACCGGGAAAAGAACCAGTCAAATTGAATAAGAAAATCAAAACGGTTTACATTTGGGAATAAGCAATATGAAAATTTACAACTTTCGGTTGATACAAAGGATTTATTAAACATTAGAAAAGAATCTTTAAGACAAACTAGAAAACAAAAACCAAATTGGTTCGGGTGAATTAGATTCCATAAGAACTTCAAAGTTAAGTTTGCTTACCTGAGAGTAGTGTGAGGATGGGTGACCTCCTAGGAAGTATAATTTTTTGTAACCCGAAATTTCGGTAAAAAAATTTTATACGAACGTACGACTTATCATAAATAGCCATCAATTAATATATATTTAATTATTGTGATGATGGGTGACCTCCTGGGAAGTATGATTTTTTGTAAACCGAAATTTCGGTCAAAAATTTTTATGCGAACGTACGACTTATCATAAATAGCCATCAATTAATATATATTTAATTATTGAAATTAATACCAATAATTTAATACCTAAATTAAATTATTGGAATTAATATCGAAATTAAACTATTGGAATTAATACCGAAATTAAATTATTGGAATTAATACCAATAATTTATGGCAATATTAATAATAGTAATAAATCTCGACCATTTAATACACGGGTTTTACGACTATATAAAGAGGTCATCCTCATTTCATTCTCCTCACACGTGAACACTTCTCTCTCTCTCTCTCTACTGCTCCATTTCCCCGGTAAAGCTCGAACCAGAGCTTTGACTTGAACAAAGGTCGGGCTCTTTAGAACTGGGGAGAAGACAACTATCTGATAGCAAACTCCAGTCAATACGAGAATCGTTGGAGAATCGCCGGCGTGATAGAATAGTGAAGCAGCTCCGGCGGACCGAAGCTGCCCTATTTCGGCCAAGCTGAAATCAACCATTTCAAGCCCTGCTCAGGCCAATCCAAGCCCTCCCAACACTTCCTCAGCCTTTCCACAGCCGAATTAGGACCGAAAGGTAAGCCAATTCGACTCCCCTTTATAATTTTCTATTGGTGCTAGAGAGAGAGTCGACCGAATTTCAATGACAAAATTCTAATCCAATTCCACATCAATTGATGCGATTCTTGATTCTAGGATGAACCTCAGGATGAGAGCTATCTATCTAGATCGAAAGCTCAAACCGTCCTACCTTCACCAGTGAGTAATCGAAGCTTTCTCTCTCTATAGTTCATTTTCCGGCGAAGCTCCGTTTGAGCTTGTCCCGGCATTAAAACTTGCGATTCACATTTCTAAAGAATCGTATGAACATGTAGAAACTCAATTTCAACTTCAATTTCAACAATTAGAAACGTTTGATGGGTCAATTTGATGAAATAAAATTCGGCTGTGTTAAGAAATTGGAATTGGGGGAAAATTGGGGATTTTCGAAATTTAAAGGACCAAAATGAAATTTTATGAAATTGAGGGTCAATTGGGCATGAAAATAATGTTAGAGGACCAATTGAGTAATTTGAAATTTTTGGGGCAAAATTTACCATTTTTGTAAAGGAAGGGCAAAATGGTAATTTTGGAAAAGTTGGAGGACCAAATTGGAAATTTGGGTAATTTTGGAAAAGTTGGAGGACCATTTTTGTGAAATGGAATAAATTGAGATCCTATGATAAAATTTAGAAGTTTCGAGACTCAATTTGAGGAAAAACCGGTATTTGGGATTTAAAGTTAAAGAGAAATAACTTTAGGGACCTAATTGCAAATAAATGAAAGTTTGACTTTCTCATTCATTTGGAATGAATGAAGGCGATTAGGCCGAAGGATAATGAACCAAGATGTTCATATCATGTAGGAACGTGAAATACCGAGAACGCCAGCAAGGACAAGCTCGCATGAATACACAGAACCAATCTAGTGGAATTCACGGCATTAACGGGTGAGTGGGTTATTCACATCAACCCAGTTGGGATGATGAGCACAGTTTAAAGTTAAAAACCACTTAACGGTTGTGAGTGGGTTTACTAACATCATACCTGGTTGGGATGATGAGCATACCTTATAATTTAAAAACCACTTACCGGTTGTGAGTGGGTTTACTAAAATCATACCCGGTTGGGATGATGAGCACACCTTATAATTTAAAAATCACTTATCGGTTGTGAGTAGGTTATTTACATCATACCCAGTTGGGATGATGAGCACAGTTTAAAGTTAAAAACCACTTACCGATTGTGAGTGGGTTTACTAACATCATACTCGGTTGGGATGATAAGCACAACTTAAAGATAAAAACCACTTACCGGTTGTGAGTGGAAATTTTATATCATACCCGGTAGGGGATGATAAGTACCTCGGTATAAAAACCCACTATTTTGTGGTATTTTAATCATCACCACTTAGAGAAAGTGATGTGAAAATTATGCGAAAAAAACTACTTACCGGTTATAAGTAGATCATACTCGGTTGGTATGATGAGACTTCCTCAAAGGAAGTTGAAAACCTGTTCATCGGTTATGAACGGAGATGTCCTTATACTGGTTGGTATAATGGACAGTGAAAATCTATTTTGTCAGAAGTGTTCTCCCCTGACTGTGTGCCAATGCTTAAACTATTTGGGAGACCTTCTCGACGGGAGCTCGAATAGCTCTGATAGGCCAAGGGCCTCTGTTTTGGAACTTGGGGGCTAAATGCCCGATTTTGAAAATCTCGTACAGTGGGCCCAAGGCCAGTTGGCACGAGCAGGAGCTCGTAAACGAACATGATATATGTGCCATAAAACTTAATAAGTGAATTGTTTGGCCATGGTACCAAGATAGGACCGACATGCTCAGTCAACTAGCGGCAGTGCGACATGACAGGTTGATGGACTAGTCAAGATAAATAGCTGCGGGTTGACTTGAGAGTCAGGGCTGTTGGACTAGTGGCACCACAGATTACATGGCAATATAAGAAAATATTGTTTGTGCATGCACTGTGAGTACGGGATCATCAAGACGCCCATGAGGGGTAGTGATGCGTCCTAAGGGCACTAGATGACCTGGTGGCTATAAGGGCAGTTCGTCGTTCCAGGTGTCTGTGCAAAATCTAGAGTAGCACGAAGCACATGAGACCGGGGTGGGGACAGGATGAGGTCTCTGTCCTCATACGAACATGAAGAAGTGATTTCAGGATTGTGGGTAGGATGTCATACAGTTTTGATTATGCTATTCCAGGAAAAAGGTGTAAGTTAAAGGACGCCTTACTCTTTACGGTTTACGATAAGGGGAAACCCTTTAATAAATTGGGAGTGTGGCGGGTTGATCACGGGGATCCGACCAAACCGGGTCGGGGCGTGACAAATGAGTACTTCGGAAATGAAAAACCACTTCTATGTGAAAAATTTAACATCACACTAGGTTGGAGTGATGTGGAAACTATGTGGAAAAACTATTTACTGGTTGTAAGTAGATCATACCCAGTTGGTATGGTGAACTTCCTGGAAGGAAGTAGAAAACTCGCTTACTGGTTGTAAGCAGAGATGTTATCACACCTAGTCGGTGTGATGGACAAGTTGAAAATTTATTTTGTTAGAAGTGCTCTCTCCTGTGTCACGCCTTAATCCAGTTTGGTCGGATATCCGTGAGCAACCCGCCACTCTTCCGGTTTATTATGGGTTTTTCCCTTCTTTAAATAGTGAGGAGTAAGGCATCCTTTATACATGTACCTCTCCTCGAATAACATTAATCAAAACTGAATAATTTAAACTTACATACCTATCTTGCAGGTTTAGCTAGTAGAATGTCTATAGGTAGGTTTTTCTCTTGGTTACCTGAATAGGGGTATAGGGAGGTGGTGAGTTCGACAACTCAGTGAATGAGTGTTTGGAAAATGAGTTTTCATTAAATAATTTTAAATTGGAGTGTGCAAGACTTTTTATTTCCTTTAAAATAATTTATTCCTTCAATTCCTGGATATTCAAAACCATAATTCCTCATTATCGACAATTGGTATGTTTAACAATCAACACAAGACCTTCATCATGAAGGGATCACACATTCGCAGGGCAGCCCGTCCACTGCACCCACTTGGGGCATCGAAGCGACTTTACCGGTCACCTAGATAGAAGCCCATCCACTTCTACCTTGGGAATGAGTGGATGTTTGTGACATCTGACCCTCAAACCCGAAAAGCAACTCCGTGTCCATATGAGGACAGAGACCTCATCCCGATCCCGCCACAATCTCATGCGCATGAAGCTACGTCGAGCTTCCCTGACTTCTGGCACGACAATCTGCCTTTATCTCCACCATGTCGTCCAGTAGCCCTTAGAATGCATCACTACACCTCTTGGGTGTCTTGATGGTCCCAAACCTCAGTGCATGCACAAAAAAAGTTTTTCATATAAGACATTAATATTTGGTGCCACTGGTCCAAAAGTCCCAACTCTCAACTCGAACAACAACTGTTTGTCTAGACCGGTCCGTCAACCTGATCTTGTCGCATTGCCGCCAGTCCATCGAGTATGTCAGTCATGTCTTGGTACCATGGCCAAATCATCTCATTCATTAAAATTTTCATGGCTTAACATCATGTTTGTTTATGAGCTCCTGCTCATGCCAACTAGGCTTGGGCCCACTATACGTGATTTCCAAAACAGGGCATTTTAGCCCCCAAGTTCCAAAATCGAGGCCTCTAGCCTTTCTGAGATATATCTCTCATCAAGAAGGTCTCCCAAAATTTTTAAGCAGTGGCACACAATCAAGGGAGAACTATTCTGACAAAAATAACTTTTCACTCGTCTATCACACCAACTGGGTGTGATGACATCCCCGCATACAACCGGTAAACATGTTTTCCACTTTCTTCCAAGAGGTTCATCATACCAATCAGGTGTGATCTTCTTATAACCGGTAAGTAGTTTTTCTATGCAGTTTACACATCAATCCAACTAGGTGTGATGTTAAAATTCTACTTAGAAGTAGTTTTTCATTTATGATGTACTCATCATCCCATCTAGGTATGTTGTGAAAAATCCCACTCACTCGATAAGTGTAGTGTATTACACTTGATTGGCTTTTTGCCTTCACTCGAGCTTATCTTTACTGTCGTTTCGACCCTTCATGTTCCTACACGATTTGGACATCCTTGTTTATTAACATTTGGCATAATAGCCTTCGTTCCTCACATATGAACAAAATGCCCCAAACTTATAATTATTTGTATTTAAGTCCCTAAAGTTCTTTTTCTTTAATTTTAGGTCCCTAATGCTAAATTTCCCCAAATTGACTCTCAAAACTTCTAAAATTCCCTTTGGGACCTCAATTTATTCAAAATCACAAAAAAGGGGTTCAAGTTTCCCAAATTTCCAATTTGGTCCCCAATTTTCAAAAATTACCATTTTGCCCATATTTTACAAAAATGGCAATTTAACTCTAATAAATTTAAAAAATTGACTAATTGGTCCTTCAACATCCTTTCGATGGCCAATTGGCCCTCAATTTTGGGAAATTGCACTTTGGTCCCTCAATTTTATGAAATCCCCAATTTCCCCCAAAATTTTCCCCAATTTCCCCCCTTTCAAACTGGCCAAATTTGATTTCATCAAATTAACCATTCAATCGGGGTTTATTGATTCAATTGAAGGTATGGTTCAATTCCTACATTTCCACATGATTTAATAGAGCTTTGAATTGCGTCATTTGGGTCTGAATTGAGCTCAAAAGGAGCTTTGTCAGAAAATTGTACTTATTGAGAGAAAGCTTCTAAAGCTTACCGTCGGTGGTGTGGCGGTCCGAGCTTTCGATCGAGGCTGGTAGCTCTCGTTCTAAGGTTCCTCCTAGGATCAAGAATTTTATCAATTCATGTCGAATTGAGGGAGAATTTAGTTACTTAAGTTTTGTTGGTTCTCTCTCTAACACTGATCGAAAATTACATAGGTGAGCAAAATCGGCTTACCTTACAGCTCTAATTCAATCGTATGAGGACTGTGGAAGTGTTGGGAGAGCTTGGTTTGGCTTGAGGAGGGCTCAATTTGGCCATTTTAACTCGACCGAAATAGGGCAGCTTTAGTTCGCCGGAGCTGCTTCACTGTTTGATTACGTTGGAGCTTCTCTAGCAATCCTTGGATCGAATGGTGATCATCGTTGGATAACTAACTTCTCCCTGAATCTAAGGAACCTGACCTCGCCTTATTTGCCTCAAAAAAATACCCAAGTCAAAGCTCTGGTTCGAGCTTCACCAGAAATTGGTGTAGTAAAGAGAGAGAGAGAGAGGGGAGTTTTCAGGTGTGAGGAGGATGAATGAGGAGGAGCTCTTTATATAGGAAGCTCGGGGACTCCTTGGTCGTCTGATTGGCACCTTTATGGTAATAATTCTTTGCCTGAAACTCACTGAACAGAGACTTTTCATCTTCGTCGGTGCTGTTCGATTTTCCGACGAGTGAACAGTGTTGTCATCTGAAGGAAGAAGACAATACTATTCCGAACCGGGTTCAATTCTTAAATCGGCCGGTTCATGCCCGATTCAACTGATTTTTTCAAAATTAAAAATTTTTAAATTCATCTAAATTCATTCTCTATCTAATGGTGGCTTCAATTCTCTAGTTTGAATTTTCTAAGCCACCTAGAAAAATGAATTTAGAAACCGATTCAATAGTGGTTTAAACCGATTCAATCTAGTTTAGGTCCGGTTCACCGGAACCGGTATGGTTTTCTCTTCCAATTCATCCTAAAGTCATTTCCCATGACTTTTGTGACTCTTTAGGTCACTCAAAATTTATAATTTTCCCGGTTTGCCCTTTCTCTATCGGTTGGGGTTCGTGAACCGGTTCTTTCCTTGATTTCTTGTCTTTAAGGGACGGGGTTTACAACTCTCCCATCCTTTTATGAGTTTTGTCCCCAAAACTTAATTAGCAACCTTTGTATTAGGAATAATTTCCTTTGGTGTCAACTTGGGGTTTTCTTGACATGCTAACTTTTTGGTTGTTGTTTCAGTTAGCCCCTTTTATGTCATTCTCTTAAGGAATTTCTTTTCCTTTCCATTGTTTACTCATCGATGGAGTTTATCATAATT
This sequence comes from Trapa bicornis, assembly GCA_030064425.1. NCBI lineage: Eukaryota > Viridiplantae > Streptophyta > Magnoliopsida > Myrtales > Lythraceae > Trapa > Trapa bicornis. The sequence continues at coordinate 5,129,579 of CM057761.1, read as the reverse complement.
AGGCATGTCTTACCCACTACTCCAAGGTACATCCTTAAGTTCACTTCCTCATGTACTTAGGGCAAGATTCTTCCTCTTGAGGGTTCTTGCTCAAAATTTCAAGATTGAGAGTTCCAAGCTATCCAATCGTTCCCTTGTCCAGTTATTCTCTTGGTCATTGAAACCCTTATCTCCATGTCCTCTCGAGTGCTACATACTTGCTTTCACGGGTTTTGGTGTTATCACCTTTTTGTCTTATTTTGACCCTTCCCCCATCCGTTGTTTATTACAACTTTGGTCCAAATTTTGTTTGACCTTGTCATGATTTACTAACTAACTCTTCCTTACTCGAGTCACATTTTCCTCAGGACTATTGGTGCTTACATATCCCTTATGACATGACATATTCCAGGACTTCTCTCTGTCTATTAAACTTTTATGACACCTCCTTTAAGTGTTCTTCCCAACTTTCTAACCTCTTAGGGATTGTATAACTTCATCCCTCTTTTCATCGGGTGGTATTCCTCGACTATCTTTACCGTTATCCAATCATCCTTAACGCCTTGACAAAATGTCTTACACAACCGTGTCGGCTTTCCTTACCCACTTGTCCTTTCCCAACCTTTTTATTGGGTCTTTATAGTGCCAATCACTGGATTTCTTGATGACTTACCGACACGCTGGGATTCTTCCCTTCTTATGTCTTTCTTCATTTCTTGTGACGTCCTTTACTCAAGGATTTTCCTTTCCCCTAAACTCACTCTTACTTGTTTGTAACCTTTTCATGATTCCATTGTTTGGGGAGTTCTCCTTTAACAATTTTAATTCTCCACTATGTCCTTCAAAGTAGAGATTTCCCCCTTAGGCGCTATATGTTCGAATTTCTTACTACTCCTTGAAGGTTTCCTTCCTTTGTATTCTTACACCCTTTTTAATTAGGGCTTTTGTCCACCTTTAATCATTTGCCAACCATAATTTCCTAGTTCACCTTTTACTTTTCTACCCAAGGTATCTCCGATCATCGGGTCTTATTTCGTGTACTCAACACTATGCCTACTCTATTACCCTTCTTTAGAGTGTCATCTCCACTACTTCCTAGTCCTTATTAGGGTCTCATTTATTCTCCTTGACCATCCTATTGCTACTAGTTGCTTCCTTATGCTAGGTTCGTCGGAAATCCCTAATTTGCTTCTTTGCTCTTCCAAAACAGGTAACACTTTGCCGTCCTGATATACCCTCAACTACTTATGGTTCTTTATGTGGTTCCTTATGTCGGGATAAGCCTCTTAGGATCCATCTGGCAGTTCCTTAGCTTCAGAACGTCCTTTTTTTTAAGGTCTCACTTCCTACTTTTATCCTTCTACCTAGGGACTCCCGTCCTAGTTCAACCTCCCTAATGCTCATTGGAGGCTTTTCCTTCTTTTCTTTCTTACACCTTTTGAGATCGGTATTGTTGCTTGCTCTTTATCCTTCAATGTCCTCCATTTTCTTTTTGTTCCTTATCCTCTCTTCGAGGAACTCTTGCTAATAGGTTGGTTCCTAGCACTCTGTTTTATGTCTAGTTGTCCACTCCTTGGAATCTATTAAGGGAGTGTGGGCCACAACCAGTCTTGATGTCATTAGTTGTTTTCCCCTTAACCACTTTCAAATTGGAGGGCTTACTTCTCCAAGGTTTTTTGGATGTTCTTTCCTTTATTTCCTTATTATGGGTAGCCCACCCATTCTTACCTGTCATTGCGTCCTTTGATGCTATTTCCTATTTACCCGTTCCTTGGGTTTAACTTTCTCCTTGGGTCCTCCTAGTATGCTTCCCTTGGTTCTTTCACCTTGACATGCACTTCATCTCTTCATCCTTCGTCACTTGATCCATTACTTCTTAGTTGGGACATGTATGCCTTACCAAGGTCTCCTTTCTTGGGAAAGGTTTAGGCACTATTTGCTCCAAGACCTCTTTGTGCGAGACTTACTAAATCCTCCTTATGGCTTTAGTGTGGTCATCATTTTGTTTTTGGCCATTTATTTCTTTAAGGATTTCCTTCATCCTTCCTTTCCACTCTTCTGGACTTTCCACCTCCCCCTTCCTCGTTGGGGTTTAGATTTATGAACTTCTCGAGGGTCAGTTCGTTAACTGTCTCATCCCCACTATTCACCTAGTTCACTTGTATCGGGACAATTGTCCTTCAATTTTACTCATCCTTGATGCCTATCCCGTTGTCCTTTTGAGGGTGTAATCCTTACTATTTTCCAGTTCTTCTTAGGGCATCTTCTCCCAAAGTTTATAGTTACACCTTCTTGCTAGGTTAGTCTACAACCCTACTTCGCTCCTCTATTTTTTTTCAAAGTAGGTCATATCTTGCTATCTCGAGACATCCCAGTTGTTTTTCATCGTTCGGGCTTGTCTTCTATGGAGGAGGTGTTTCCTTCTTTGCTCCTATGTAGCTTGTAGTGCTCCTTAAGGAAAAATTCCCTTTATCTACATTCTGCTATGTCTGGGCTTTCTTAAGGTCCTACCCTTGATCTCTTCCCATGACCCTTCCTCATGTAATTGAGGCATACAATCGTATTATTGAGGGATAGAGAAATTTTTAGAAACTCAGAATCTTATTCATTGAAGTAAGAATATAGTTTTGGGGTTTTAACATCTCTTGAGGGAGATTGTTACAATGATGGTTTGTGAAGTACTTATTACTATACTAGGGTCTAAAAGGATTTCTTCCCGAGTGAAATTGAGATCCCTAACCGGAATTGTGGTTCTTGTAGTGTTATCCCTTCGGGCTTCTATAGAGGTGGAGGTGTCCTTATTGGAAGGCATCGCCTTGATTCCTTGTGGTGTGGGACAGTCCTTTGATGTCCTACCCTTCTACACTCATAACATGTTCTTTCAAGTCCTATACTCCGTAATGTTGGGCAACTTCTCATGTAGTGTCCCCATTGCCCACATCTATAATAGGTCCTCTCCTTGTGTGGACCTTTGTGGTTCCTCCTATTCTTTGAGCATTATGGGGCATTTCTAAGGGATTGTTGGTAGTTCGGTGCCTCGCCGTCCTCGAGCCTGAATACCTTGAAAATGTTCTTGTCGAATCCCCTTTGACTCGGTGTTACATCAAGAGTCCTCCTATATTCCTGGTCCAATTCCTCATTTGGGATGAGATTCTCTCTGGTTTCTGGGGTGGCTAAGATAGCGCAGGTTTGTTTGGCTACTTTTCTGGGGGCCATCTTCCTACAATGTTGATAGTTTTAATTAAATCCTTATGTTATATAGTCTTGATAATGTATTCGAGGAAACAAGCTCTGATACAACTCAAGTTGTCTCACCCCGACCTGGTTTGGTCGGATCCCCATGAGCAATCCACCACTCACCCGGTTTATTAAGGATTTTTCCCTTCTTTAAATAGTGAGAAGTAAGGCGTTCTTTTATATTTATACCATTCTTGGAATAACATTAATCAAAACTAAATAATTTAAACTTACATACCTATCTTGCATGTTTAGATAGCAGAATGTCTGTAGGTAGGTTTTTCCCTCGGTTACCTAAAAAGGGGTATAGGGAGGGGGTGAGTTCGACAAATCAGTGAATGGGTGTTTGAAAATGAGTTTCCATAAAATAGTTTTAAATTGGAGTGTGCAAGACTCCTTATTTCCTTTTAAATCATTCCTTCTTTGAATTCTCGGATATTCAAAACCATAATTCCTCATTATCCATGATCGATGTGTTTAACAATCAACACATGCTCTTCTTCATAAAGGGATCACACATTTGCAGGGTAGCTTGTCCACTGCACCCACTTGTTGCGTCAGAGCGACTTTACCAGCCACATAGATAGAAGCCCATCCACTTCTATCCTAGAAATGAGTGGATGTTTGTGACATCTTACCCTCAAACCCGAAAAGCAACTCCGTGTCCATATGAGGACAGAGACCTCATCCTGACCCCACCCCAGTCTCATGTGCATGAAGCTACGTCGAGCTTCCCTGACTGTTGGCACAACAATCTACCCTTATCTCCACCATGTCATCAAGTAGACCTTAGGACGTATCACTACCCCTCTTGGGTGTCTTGATGGTGCAGAACCTTAGTGCATGCACAAACAAAGTTTTCCATATAAGCCATTAATCTTTGGTGCCACCGGTCCAACGGTCCCAACTCTCAACTCGACCATTAGCTGTTTGTCTAGACTGGTTCGTCGACCTAGTCTTGTCGCACTGCCGCAAGTCCATTGAGTATGTCGGACCTATCTTGGTACCATGGCCAAATCACCTCATTCATTAAAATTTTCATGGTGTAATATCATGTTTGTTTACAAGCTCTTGTTTGTGCCAATTGGCCTTGGGCCCACTATACGAGATTTACAAAACCGGGCATTTTAGCCCCTAAGTTCCAAAACTGAGGCCTCTGGCCTATCTGAGCTATTTGAGCTCTTGTCAAGAAGGTCTCCCAAAATTTTTAAGCAGTGGCACACAATTAGGGGAGAACACTTCTGACAAAAATAACTTTTCACTCATCTATCACACAACCAAGTGTGATGACATCTCCGCATACAATTAGTAAACATGTTTTCCACTTTCTTCCAAGAAGTTCATCATACCAACTGGGTATCATCTACTTACAACCGGTAAGTAGTTTTTTCGCGTAGTTTCTGCATCACTCCAACCAAGTATGATATTAAAATTCCACTTAGCAGTGGTTTTTCATTTCCGAGATACTCATCATCCCAACCGGGTATGATGTAAAAAATCCCACTTACCTGATAAGTGTAGTGTATTCTTCTTGATAGACGTTTTGCCTCCACGTGAGCTTATATTTGTTGGCGTTCTAGTCGTTCATGTTTCTACATGATTTGGACATCCTTGTTTATTAACATTTGGCATAATAGCCTTTGTTCCTCACATATGAACAAAATGCCCTAAACTTTTAATTATTTGCATTTAGGTCCCTAAAGTTCTTTTTCTTTAACTTTAACTTTAGATGCCTAATGCTAATTTTCCCTAAATTGAGTTCTGAAACTTCTAAAATTTTCTTTGGGACCTCAATTTATTCAAAATCACAAAAGGGGTTCAAGTTTCCCAAATTTTCAATTTGGTCCCCAACTTTTAAAATATTACCATTTTGCCCCTACTTTACAAAAAATGGCAATTTAACTCCAATAAATTTCAAAAATTGACCAATTGGTCCTCCAACATCCTTTTCATGGCCAATTGGCCCTAAATTTTAGGAAATTACACCTTTGTGCCTCCCAATTTCCCCCAAAAATTTCCCCAATTTTCCACCTTTCAAACTTGCCGAAATTGATTTCATCAAATTGACCATTCAATCGGAGTTTATTGATCCAATTGAAGGTATGGATCAGTTCCTACACTTCCACACAATTCAATGGAGCTTTGAATCGCGCCATTTCGGTCTAAATTGGGCTCAAACGGAGTTTTATCGGAAAACTGGACATAGAGAAAGAAAGCTTCGAAAGCTTACCGTCGGGGGTGTGGCTGTCCGAGCTTTCGATTAGGGCAGGTAGCTCTCATCCTGAGGTTCCTCCTATGATCAAGAATTTCATCTATTCATGTTAAATTTAAGGAGAATTTAGTTAGTGATGTTTCGCCAGTTCTCTCTCTAACACTGATCGAAAATTATAGTGTGGAGCCAAATTGACTTACATTTCAGCTTTAATTCAGTCGTATGAGGGCTGCAGAAGTGTTGGGAGAGCTTGGTTTGGCCTAAGGAGGGCTCAATTTGGCTGTTTTTAGCTCGACCAAATTAGGGCAGCATCGGTTCGCCAGAGCTGCTTCACTATTTGATTACGCTATAGCTTCTTCGGCGATCCTCGGATCAAATGGTGATCACCATCGGATAGCTGACTTCTCCCCGAGCCAAAGAACCAAAACTCGCCTTATTTGGCTTAGAAAAATGCCCAAGTCGGAGCTCTAGTGTGAGCTTCACTGGTAATTGGAACAGTAGAGAGATAGGAGTTTTCAAGCGTGAGGAGGATGAATGAGGAGGAGCTCAATATATAGGAAGCTTGAGGATTCCTTGGCCGTCCAATTAGCACCTTTATGGTAATCATTAATTGCTTGAAACTCCCTAAACAGAGACTTTTTATCTTTGTCGGCGCTGCTCAATTTTTCGGCGAGTGAAAAGTGCTATCATCTAAAGGAAGAAGATGACACCCTTTCGAACCAGACCGGATTGGTCCGAACCGAGTTCAATGCTTAAAATGGCCAGTACATGCCCGATTCGACCGAGTTTTTCAAAATTAAAAATTTCTAAATTCATTCTCTATCAAATGGTGGCTTCAATTCTCCAATTTGAATTTTATAAGCCACCTAGAAAAATGAATTTAGAAACTAGTTCAGGTACGGTTCACTTGAATCGGTTTGGTTTTCTCTTCCAATTCATCCTAAAGTCCTTTCCCATGACTTTTGTGACTCTTTAGGTCACTCGGGATTTATAATTATTTTGGTTTACCCTTTCTCTATCTGTTGGGGTTCGTGAATTGCCCCGATTTTGGAAAATCACATACAGTGTGCCCAAGGCTAGTTGGCATGAGCAGGAGCTCATAAACAAACATGATGATAAGCCATGGAAATTTTTAATGAATGAATGATGTGATTTGACCATGGTACCAAGATAGGACCGACATTCTTGTTGGAGTAGCAACAATGTGACAAGACTAGGTCGATGGACCGGTCTAGACTAACAACTACAAGTCGAGTTGAGGGTCAGGACCGTTGGACCAGTGGCACCAAAGATTATTGGCTTTATGGAAAACTTTGTTTGTGGATGCACTTGAGGTTTGAGACTATCAAGACGCCCAAGAGGGGTAGTGATGCGTCCTAGGGGCTATTAGATGACATGGTGGAGATAAGAGTAGTTTGTCGTGCCAACAATCACAGAAGCTCGATGTAGCATCATGCGCATGAGACTAGGGTGGGGGCGTGATAAGGTTTATGTCCTCATACGGACACGGAGATGATTTCTGGTTTGAGGGTCAGATGTCGCGAACATCCATTCATTCCCAGGATAGAAGTGGATGGGCTTCTATCTAGGTGGTCGGTAAAGTCGCTCTGACGCCACAAGTGGGTGTAGTGGACAGGCTACCCTACAAATGTATGATCCCTTCATGATGAAGGGCGTGTGTTGATTGTTAAACACACCGATTGTGTATAATGTGGAATTATAGTTTTGAAAACCGAGAATTTGATAAGGAAATAATATTAAAGGAAACAAGGAGTTTGACACACTCCAATTAAAAAAAATTATTTTATAAACTCATTTTCAAACACCCATTCATTGAGTTGTAGAAACTCACCCGCCTTTTTTTTATCCCTTTTCAGGAGTAGAGAAATAACTAGGGATAACACCAGGATTTACCCTCTGTCAAGTATGCTTAATTTCTTTTTAAGCTTGCATTTTTATTGATATATGTTATTCTAGGGAACATAGTTGAAATTTCGTCTAGCTCCTCTTGATTAATGAAATGGGGAAACCCTTCTTGAACCAAGGGAGCGGTGGGTTGATCACGGGGATCTGATCAAACCGGGTCGGGGCGTGACAACTTGAGTGGTATCAGAGCTAAGTTCCCTTGAAACATTATCAATACTATGCACTGACACTAATAAAACTTTAACTACCGTGTAGGAAGGAGAATCCTTAAAAAGTTCATTTTGAAATCCAATCCTCCAGACCTGACCTTGAAAAAGACGCTTACCCCAAGGGAGGCAGTAGTTCAATGATTTCTGAAGGGCCAGAAGAGATCCCAAAGATATGGTAGAGGATTATCGAAAACTCGTGGGAGCTCTACTAGAACTAGAGGGCATTACATACACTCCCTAAGGCAAGAGGAACCCGTTCCTTCCTCCATGAGCCCAACACCTCCACCAGCTCCACGACAACCCAAGGAAAATCCCACTAAGAAAGAGGCTTGGGACAACTACTGGGATGCGTATGCCACCTTTATGAATGTCCACCAAGTACCCCCACCTACTCAATCCAGCTTCAATCCCTCTCAATGGATGAAGTGGGCATATGAGTGTGAGGCTGAGGTATTGATGCGGTATGGATTAGAGGCCATACATGAAGTTTGTCCCATAAGGAAATATGGATGGACTTCAACCAGTTCCTCAGAGCCATCTGATCATGAATCCCACAATTGTTCTAAGGCTAACTCTCGGCCTATGACCCCAAGGGACTAAGGGTATAAAATCTCTGTAATAAGCCAAAGTATGGCAAGAAACTATTTCTTGAATGAATGAAAATCTAATTTTTCCTGATAAAAATTTTGGGTCTCTTTGATGAATTCAATCAATAAGAGTATGCCAATAAGGATCAGAGTAATGGGTAGGGATCACCTAAGGAAGGAAAAACAACGGGTCATTACTAATTGACCCAAACCTTTAAAGTAAGTTTACCATCCAGAGAAGGGAAAAATAAGACAATAAGACTTGGCAACGAAGAGACTACTAGAGTTCGACCAAGGAAGACAAAATCTAACTGAGGAAAGGAAGAAGAAGTATGGAGTAAGGGAAGTAAGCACCAAAGAGTATGGGACTAGTGGAAATCTAATGAGTTAAGGAAAGACTCTATGGATAAAAGTAAGGAAACAAGAAGGATTAGACTATCCCAAGGAAAACCAATGGAATGGAAGCTGATCGGGAAGAAAGAAAAATATGGGAGCATTGAAGATGTTAAGTCAATTGAGAAAGGAGAAAGGAGAAAGGAAAGAAGTATGATAGGAAGAAAATCCAGAGTGAATAACCATACAAAGGTCAGGAATTATAAGAAAAGGATAAAGGAAGAACTTTCAAGGAGCGGTAGGGAGATTGAACGTGAAAATCCCAGAATGGAAGTCCCTAGAAGAAGGATAAGGATAGGAAGTGGAACCGTGGAAGGAGGAAGTTCCAAGCTCAAGTAACCAATAAACAAACAATCATAAAACTAAAGCCAAAATAAGGACCTTATTAAAAAGACATAGGTAGCTAAGGAGATACCTGGATGGCCAGGTGTAATCTACTTTCAAAAGAGTAGAGAAGCCAAATAAGGATTTCAGACAGATCCAGTTGAAGGAAATAAATTCGTAACAACAAGATAATCTGGGAGAATAAACAACGCCTTGAGATAGACCGGGAAGTAGTGAATACTATGCCCTAAAGAGGGAAATGAGATAGATATTAAGGACAATACGACTCTCGAGACAACAACCTCAAATCATATGACAAGGAGAATGATAAGATCGAAATAATTAATGAACTGACCCTCGAGAGGATTATAAATTTAAACTCTAGTAAAGAAGGGAGAGAAGGAAAAACCAAACATATGGTAATTAAAGAGGAAGGCAAAATCTTTAAAGAGATCAACGACCAATACTGGATTAATGACCCAACTTAAGAACATGAGAGAATTAAGTAAGCCTCTCATAGGATGATCGTGAGATCTTAAAATAAGGAAGATGTGAATCCCATCTAAATAAATAGATGGATACAGGAAAGAAAGGAGAATGAAGATGAAGTACATGTAAGTTCTCAAGAGTAATGTAAACAGGAAAGGATGGCATCAGGGAATATTTTTTTTAAAAGTTAGATATTCTAAATAGCCAAACGAGAAGAGAACCCAAGAGAAAATAATATAAATTTGCCAAAGAAGGAAACCTTGGAAGGATAAAAGTGTCCCAATTAAAAGGTAATGGGATTAACAAAAATGGAGATGAGATAAATTCATCCAAGATATGTCGGTCGAGATGGAAAGATAAAGTACAAAGGAAAGGTGCCTAGGAGGACCCAAGGAGCAATTTAAGTCCAAGTAATGAGTAAGTAGGTAAATACATCAAAAGGATGCCGTGCAAGTAAGGAGGGGGTGGATTGCCCATAAAAGAGGAAATAGAGGAAAACATATCTAAGAACCCTTGGAAATGTTAACCCCTTAGTTAGAAAGGGATTTTATTAAAGGATCACTAACATCAAGACTGGTAGTGATCAACGCTCAAATTGATAGAGCGAAAGAGAGAACGACTAGACATAGTGTGGAATACACTAAATGAGATCTAAGGGAAGAGACCGAAATTTCAGTTAGAGAAGGATTCAAAAGGACAAATACCCTATTTTAAGAAGGGGTATGAAGAAAGGAAGGAATGAAATCTTCAAAGAAATGATGAGAAGGTTGAACATGTAGTTCCTAAGGTGAACGTCTCTACTGTAAGGGGCATGGTAGAGAGCAAAACCTAAATAAAGGAGCTATCACAAATACGCATTCGACACTTAAGACTGAAGGAGAATAACTCTTATAAGAATTTTGAAGTGATCATGAGAGAATAAGAGTTGACTAAAAGAAAAGAAAGTCCTTGAGAAAAGGATACCATTGAAACTAAGGAAGGACATAAGAAGGGTCAAAACTGGATAAAAGAAGTTAACATCGAAATCTATGAAGTGAGTAGGTGGTGCTCGAGAGGACCCCGAGCTAAGAGTTTTAATGACAAAGGAAGTGACTACACACAGAAATGAGTGGGTATCTTGGAACTCCCAATCCTAAAATCCTAAGTAAAGAACCTCAAGAGAAAGAATTATGCTTTAAGGAAAGAAGGATGTGAATTTAAGGATATAACCTTAACTTTCAAGTAAGGTATGCTTAGCTAAAGTAAGCTCAATGGAATGAGTAAGTAATGGGAAGGAAAAGAAATTTTTAAGTGTGTGTTATAAAGGGGCTAAGTGAAAATAACTGAAATGGTTGTATGTTAATAAACTACAAGTTGATATCAAGGAAAGTTATTTCCGGTGCTAAGGATGTTGAATAAGTTTTGGGGACAAAACTCCTAAAAGGAGGGGAGTGGTAAACCCCATCCTTTGGAGTTAAGGAAAACCGGGAAAGAATTGGTCAACCCGAGTGAGAAAACTGAACCGGTTCACGAATCCCAACCACTAGAGAATGGGCAAATTGGGAAATTTACCACTCTTGAGTGACCTAGAGAGTCATAAAAACCTTTGAAAAAGACTTTAGGACAATTTGGCAGAGAAAACTAGACCAATTCACGTGAACTAGATTGAATCGGTTTGGACCGATTTGAACCATCATTGAACTGGATACTAAATTCATTTTTCTAGGTGGCTTAAAATATTCAAATTGGAGAATTGAAGCCACCATTAGATAGAGAATGAATTTAGAAATTTTTAATTTTTAAAAGCTCGGTCTAATCGGGCTTGAACTGACCAGTTTAAGCATTGAACCCGGTTCGAACCGGTCCCATCCGGTTTGAAATAGTGTCGTTTTCTTCATTCAGATGACAACACTGTTCACTCATCGGAAAAATGAACAGTGCCAGTTGGAAGGAAATGTTTCCATTAAGGATGTTTCAAGCCATCAATGAGCATCATTAAGGTGCCAAATGGACGGCCAAAGAGTCCCCGAGCTCCCTATATAAAGAACCCCTCTCCATTCATCCTCCAGACACCTGAAAACTTCACTTTCTCTCAACTACTCTATTTTCCATAGGGGTTTTTCTGAGCCAAAGAAGGTGAGATCGGGTTCCTTAGACTCAGGGAGAAGTTAGCTACCCAACGTTGGTCACCATTCAATCCGAGGATCATCAACATAATCAAACAGTGAAGTAACTCCGGCAGACCGAAGCTGCCCTATTTCTGTCAAGTTGAAACTGATCAATTTGAGCCCTCCTCAGACTAAACCAAACTCTCTCAACACTCTCTCAGCCCTCATACGACCAAATTATAGTGAAAAGATAAGGCATTTTGGCTCTACTCTGTAATTTTCGATCAGTGTTATAGAGAGAATCAGCGAAACATCACTAACCAAATTCTCCCTCAATTTGATATGAATTGATGTAATTCTTGATCCTAGGAGGAACCTCAAGATGAGAGCTCTAAACCCTGTACTTTTGTGTTAAGGAAAACCGGGAAAAGAACCGGTCAAATCGAGTAAGAAAATCAAGCCGGTTTACAAACCTGATCATTTGGGAACAAGCAATTGAAAATTTACAACTTACGAGTGATCCAAAGGGTTCATTAAGGAATAAAAGCTTAAGACAAATTAGAAGAGAAAAAATAAATTGGTTTAGGTGAACGAGATCCCATAAGAACTCTAAAGTTAAGCATGCTTGCCCGATAGTAGTGTGAGGATGGGTGACCTCCTATATAGAAAAGTCATCCCTATTCATTCTCCTTACACCTGAACACTTCTCTCTCTCTCTCTCTACTGCTCCATTTCCCGGCGAAGCTCAAACCAGAGCTTCGACTTGAACATTTTTCTTAACCTCGGAAGGAGAGGTCGGGCTCTATAGAACCGGGGAGAAGTCAGCTATCTGATAGCAAACTCCAGTTAATCCGAGAATCGCTGGAGATGCACTGACATGATGGAACAGTGAAGTAGCTCCGGTGGACCGAAGTTGCCCTATTTCGGCCAAGCTGAAATTGGCCATTTCAAGCCCTCCTCAGGCCAAACCAAGCCCTCCCAACACTTCCTTAGCCCTCCCACGACCGAATTAGAACTGAAAGGTAAGCCAATTTAACTCTCCTCTATAATTTTCGGCCGGTGCTAGAGAGAGAACCGATAGAATTTCGATGATGAAATTCTAACTCAATTTGGCATCAATTGATGCGATTCTTGATTCTAGGATGAACCTCAAGATGAGAGCTATTTGTCCAGATCGAAAGCTCGGACCACCATGCCATCACCGGTGAGTAATCGAAGCTTTCTCTCTCTACAGTCTATTTTCCAACGAAGCTCCGTTTGAGCTCATTTCGGTGTTAAAACTCGTGATTCAAAGTTCTATGGAATCATATGAACTTGGAGAAACTCAATTTCAACAATTAGAGGTGTTTGATCGGTCAATTTGATGAAATCAAATTTGGCTGTGTTAAAGAGTTGGAATTGGGGATTTTCGAAAATTTGAGGGACTGAAATGCAATTTCCTAAAATTGAGGGTCAATTGGGCATAATAAAAATGCCCAATTGAGAAATTTTAGAATTTTTGAGGTGAAACTTTCCATTTTTGTAAAGGAAGGGAAAAATGATAATTTAGGAAAAGTTGGGGGACCAAATTAGAAATTTGGGAAATTAATCCCCTTTTTGTGAAATGGAATAAATTGAGGTCCTATGATAAATTTTAAAAGTTTCGGGACTCAATCTGAGGAAAAACTGACATTAGGGACTTAAAGTTAAAGAGAAATAACTTTAGGGACCTAATTGCAAATAAATGAAAGTTTGACTTTCTCATTCATTTGGAATGAATGAAGGTTATTAGGCCAAAGGATAATGAACCGAGATGTTCATATCGTGTAGGAATACGAAGTACCGGGAATGCCAGCAAGGACAAGCTTGCATGAATAGAAAGAACCGATCTAGTGGAATTCACGACATTAACGAGTGAGTGGGTTTAATAACGTCATACCTGGTTGGGATGATGAGCACAACTTAAAGTTAAAAACCACTTACCGGTTGTGAGTGGGTTTAATAACGTCATACCCGGTTGGGATGATGAGCATAACTTAAAGTTAAAAACCACTTACCAGTTGTGAGTGGGTTTAATAACGTCATACCCGGTTGGGATGATGAGCACAACTTAAAGTTAAAAATCACTTACCGATTGTGAGTGGGTTTAATAACGTCATACCCAGTTGGGATGATGAGCACAACTTAAAGTTAAAAACCACTTACCGGTTGTGAGTGGGTTTACTAACATCATACCCGGTTGGAATGATGAGCACAACTTAAATATAAAAACCACTTACCGGTTGTGAGTGGGATTTTATATTATACCCGGTTGGGGATGATAAGCACATCGAAATGAAAACCCACTACTATGTGGTGTTTTAGACATTACAACTTAGAGTAGTGATGTGAAAACCATGTGGAAAAACTACTTAGCGGTTGTAAGTAGATCATACCCAGTTGGTATGATGAAACTTTCTCAAAGGAAGTTGAAAACCTGTTCATCGGTAATGAATGGAGATGTCCTTATATCGGGTCGGTATAATGGATAGTTGAAAATATAATTTTGTTGGAAGTGCTCTCCCCTGACTGTGTGCCAATGCTTAAACTATTTGGGAGACCTTCTTGATGGGAGCTCGAATAGCTCTTATAGGCTGGGGGCCTCGGTTTTGGAACTTGGGGGCTAATATGCCCGATTTTGAAAATCTCGTACAATGGGCTCAAGCCCTATTGGCATGAGTAGGAGCTCATAAACAAACATGAATTATATGCCATAAAACTTTAAATAAAGAAATTGTTTGGCCTTGGTACCAAGATAGGACCGACATACTCAGTCAACTAGCGGCAGTGCGACATGACAGTTTGACGGACCAGTCAAGACAAACAATTGCAGGTTCAGTTGAGAGTCGGGGTCATTGTCCAGTGGCACCATATATTACATGGTTTGATAAGAAAACATTGTTTGTGCATGCACTGTGAGTACGAGACCATCAAGACACCCAAGAGGGGTAGTCATGCATCCTAAGGGCACTGGACGACCTGTCGTACTAGGTGACTGTGCGAAATTTGGAGTAGCACTAAGCGCATGAGACCGGGGTGGGGACGGGATGAGGTCTCTATCCTCGTATGGACACGAAGAATTTATTCTAGGAATGAGGGTTGGATGTTGCAAACATCCACTCATTCTCAGGGTAGAAGTGGACGTACTTCTATTCGGGTGGCCGGTAAAGTCGCTCTGAATCCACAAGTGGGTTCAGTGGTCCTGCTGACCTACAAATGCGTGTAACCTTCTGGATGAAGGATGTGTGTTGGGTGATGACACACCGTGGTTAAAAAGAAATGGTGATAAACCCAAGCTTTCAAATGAAATGGTTTTGAAAGAAAGGAGTCTGACACACTCCAATAATAAATGTTTTCTTAAAAGTCTAAACTTTTGAAAACCAATTCAGTGAGTAGTCGTACTCACCCCCTACCTTATATCCCTTTCAAGAGATTTCGGAAAGCCTACCCTTAAAGACCATCAACTAAGATGCTTGTGATATAGGTATGATAAATCTAAATTATTATGCAGTTTTATTTATATTATTCTTGGAAAAGGTGCAGGTTTAAAGGACGATTTACTCTTTACGGTCTATAATAAGGGGAAACCCTTTAACAAACAGGGAGAGTGGCGGGTTGAACATGGGGATCTGACCAAACTGGGTCAGAGAGTGACAAGAGCTATTTGCCCCGATCAAAAGCTCGGACCGCCACACCCCCACAATAAGCTTTCGAAGCTTTTTCTCTATAAGTTCAATTTTTCAGCAAAGCTCTGTTTGAACTCGTTTCGGTGTCAATTCATGCAATTCAAAGCTCAGTTGAATCATATGGATGTGTAGGAACTCAATTTTACCTTCAATTTCAACAATGAACCTCGATTGATTGGTCAATTTGATGAAATCAAATTCAGCTAGTTTGAAAGGCGGAAATTAGGGGAAATTTTTGTGGGGAAATTGGGGATTTCTTAAAATTGAGGGACCAAAGTGCAATTTTCCAAAATTGAGGGCCAATTGGCCATAAAAAGATGTTGGAGGACCAATTGGTCGATTTTTGAAATTTATTGGAGTCAAATTGTCATTTTTGTTATGTAGGGGCAAAATGATCATTTTTGAAAAGTTGGGGACCAAATTGGAAATTTGGGAAACTTGAACCCCTTTTTGTGATTTTGAATAAATTGAGGTCCCAAAGTGAATTCTAGAAGTTTCAGGACTCAATTTGGGGAAAATTAGCATTAGGGACCTAAAGTTAAAGAAAAAGAACTTTAGGGACATAAATGTAAATAATTAAAAAGTTTATGCATTTTATTCATTCATGTGAAATGAAGGCTATTAGGCCAAATGTTAATGAATAAGGATGTTTACATCATGTAGGAACACGAAGGACCGGGAACACCAACAAGGATAAGCTCGCGTGGAGGCAAAGAGTCAATTAAGAGGGAAATACACTTTGAATATCGGGTGAGTGGGATTATTCACATCATACCCGGTTGGGATGATGAGTACTTTTGAAATGAAAAACCACTTCTATGTGGAAATTTTAACATCACACTAGGTTGGAGTGATGTGGAAACTACGCGAAAAAACTACTTAACGATTGTAAGTAGATAATACATGGTTGGTATCATGAACTTCCTAAAAGGATGTTGAAAACTCACTTACCGGTTGTAAGAGGAGATGTCATGACACCTGGTTGGTGTGATGGACAAGTTGAAAAGTTATTTTGTCAGAAGTGCTCTCCCCTGATGTGTTCCAATTCTTAAAAATTTTGGGAGTTCTTAGCGAGAGCTCGAATAGCTCAGATAGGCGAGAGGCCTCAATTTTGCAACTTGGGGGCTAAATTGCCTAGTTTTGAAAAATCACGTACAGTGGGCCCAAGGCTAGTTGGCACGAGCAGGAGCTCATAAACAAACATGATGATAAGCCATGAAAATTTTTAATGAATGAATGATGTGATTTGGCCATGGTACCAAGACATGACCCATATACTCGATGGACTAGCGGCAGTGTGATAAGACCAGGTCGACGGACCAATCTAGACAAACAGCTGCAGGTCGAGTTGAGGGTTGGGGCCATTGAACTAGTGGCACTAAAGATTAATGGCTTTTTGGAAAACTTTGTTTGTGCATGCACTTGAGGTTCAGGACCATCAAGACACCCAAGAGGGGTAGTGATGCGTCCTAGGGGCTACTAGATGACATAGTGGAGATACGGGTAGTTTTCCATGCCAACAGTCAGGGAAGCTCGACATAGCTTCATGCGCATGAGACCAGGGTGGGGTTAGGATGAGGTCTTTGACCTCATACGAACACATAGATGATTTTGAGTTTGAGTGTCGAATGTCGCAAACATTAACTCATTCCTAGGGCAGAAGTGGACGGGCTTCTATCTAGGTGGCCAGTAATGTCGCTCCGATGCCACAAGTGGGTGCAGAGGACGGGCTGCCCTACAAATGTGTGATCCCTTCATGATTAAGGGTGTGTGTTGATTGTTAAACACATCGATTGTGGATAATGTGGAATTATGGTTTTGAAAATCGAGAATTTGACAAGGAAATAATCTTATAGGAAATATGGAGTCTAGCACACTCCAATTAAAAACATATTTATTTTAAAAACTTATTTTGAAACACCAATTCACTAAATTGTAGAAACTCACCCACCTTTTCAATCCCTTTTCAGGAGTAGAGAAATGATTAGGGAAAATCCTAGGATTTACCCTCTATTAGGTATGCTTAATTTCTTTTTAAGCTTGCATTTTTATTGATATATGTTATTCTAGAGAAAATAGTTGAAATTTCACCTGTCTCCTCTTGATTAAAGAAAGGGGGAAACCCTTCTTGAACCAAGTGAGCGGCGGGTTGATCACGGGGATCCGACCAAATCAGGTTGGGGCATGACACTAGTCAACGGTCAAAGTAGGAAAATCCACCTTAGTGACGACCGACCAATAGGAGAGCAACACGTTTCTCGATCAAATGGTCAATGTTGGAAAGACCCCGTCAGCAAGGCTGACCAATGAGAGGATGACACATGGCAAGGAGGCCACTTCAGCATCTGACAAGGATGTCAGAGAAATGACCAACCAATTAGAGGTCGACACGTGGTAGTGCCACCTCGAATGAACTCAATCAATCAGAGGCTGACATGTAGCAGTTGCACTGTGTGTCATGATGGAAAACTGACGTATTTAAATCAGCCTATCCAAGGACGTCACGTGTCATGGTCAACGACTGACCGAACACGATCAACATCCACATTGGAACGAGCGACCAATAGGAGGCTGCCACATGTCCGGTCAGTGAGTCAAAGGCTGACTAGGTGGCTACATAGGAAGCCATGTCAGTAGAGCCAGCCAATCATAGAGCGCCACATGGCAAATCTCACATGCATGGCTCACACACACAGAGCAGTGTCATCTTCAACCTTGGATTGAAGGCAACCCGCGAACGCTAGAAGAGGATCAGATCTTCCACGCTTGGAAAATCTACCACCGCCGTCGGCATAGGGCGAGTCAGATGCTGAGTCAGATGCCGGCCGATAGCCCTGTCAATTGCCGAGTCCCCTATATAAGGAGCACCCTCCCACTTAGCCTCCCCATCGCTCGAGCGACCCCTGAAGGCATACTACTCCCTTTTTTGATGGAGTGCAGACTAGAGCTCTAACGTCGGACATTTTCTCAACCTAAGGAGCCCTTGTTGGTGGCAACATAATTGGGAAGACGTCATCCGACTAGTCTTACCCTTAGCCCGACAAGAGAACTCTCGGAAGAGCGCCGGAGGGATCGTATAGTGAAGTTGCTCCAATGTGCTCGAAGCATCGTACCTCTGGCTAGCGGAATTCAGGATCCCTCTAGCCTCCTATAGCTTAAACTGACCTCCTACAACTTGCCTCGGATGACTCTCGATCTCCTTCAGTCTCTAGGTAAGCCCATTCCACCTCCATTCATCTGAATCCTATAGTTCTAGAGAGAGAAAGTGGCAGGAGTTCACCGACCAAATTCCCCTAGCCTAGGATACCAATTGGAGTGAATTTCGATCCTCGAGGATCCTCCCAACGAGGGCTAACTCCACAAATCTAGAACTCCGCAACCACACCTCCATTGATAAGAATTCGAAACACTCTCTAAGTTTGATTTTTTGGCGAAGTTTTGTTTGAGCTCTTTTCGAGTCCAAAAATGACAATTCAAAGCCTAGACTGATCGTGGGGAGGTAGAGAAACTGATTAGTAGCATGCTAGGAGGAAATTGGAATGGTTTTGGCTTTCAATTTGACGAGATTTGATCTCGGGGTAAAAGTGATGAATTGGGGAAGAGATTTAGGGAAAATTTGTGATTTTCGGGAATTGAGTGTCCTAAGTGCAATTTTCAAAAAACTCAAGTGCTAATGAGAAATTTCAAAGAAATTGGGGATCAATAGGTCATTTTGAGAAATTTGGGGGCAATTTTGTAATTTTTGAAAAATTGGGGACTAAATTGTAATTAAAGGAAAGTTGAGGGGAGAAGGTGAGCCCAATCGTAATTAGGGCATAAATTAATGACTTGGGTGCAAATAACTAAGAATATAGGATCCTTTTTGCCGATCTCTCATGATAATATTCGAATAATGTAGATTTGGGTATTCAAGGACAGGCATAGAGAAACACGGCACGGATTGGTACCTAGTCAGATGAACACGTCTGTAAGCCTCATCCCTTTGAAGTAAAGAACTAAACTGGGGAAACCCCGAATACTTCCAAAAGAAAATCGGGTGTCTATTGGAACAAAAAGGGATGAAATAAGGGTTTAAGATGAAGATTTCAACATCCCAAGTGACCAATAAATCCCAAAAGTCAGGGAGAAGAAACCTAAAGTGTAAAACCCGTCCTTTGGGATCAAAGAAAACCGGGAAAAGAACCGGTATAGATTTATACATGAAGAAACTAGCTGATTAATGAACGAAAAATAGTTAACATGAGAAATTGGAAAATCCCAAATGTCCAAAAATTAGAAGGAAGAACCAGGAAGTGGAATTAGGGATAGAACCGGACTAGTTCGAGGTGAATTGGACCAAACCGACATGGAACATAGTGAATCAATTCACAAATTCATTTTTGTAGGTGGCTTAAAAATGTCAATTTGGGAAATTGAGAGCACCATTAGATAGAAAATGAATTTAGAAATTTTAAATTTCAAAAAAATTATTGAACCAAGTTCGAACTGGCCGATTTTTGAATTTTGGATAGCGAATCTGGTCGGACCAAACCGATCAACGATCAGACCAAATCGATCAAGTCAGACCAAACCGATCAATGGTCGGACCGAACCAGTAAATGGACAACAAACATTGATCAATGGTCGGACTGGACCAATCAACGGACAATAGACATCGGTTAACGGTCAACGAACAGCTGACGCCCTGTCTGCCACCACACGGACTGGGGCAGCCAATGGGAGGCTGCCACGTGTTTGGTCAACTGTCAGCTAGCGTCCCGTCAGCATGCCACATAGACACGAGCAGCCAATGAGAGGCTGTCATCTATGTCAGCGAGCTCCTGCCCGACCCAACCTTGACCCTCTAAGCCCCTCCACCATCCACATTGGCCCTCTCTGATCGCCTAAGACCCCCAACAACACCCCTATAAACCTCGGTAAGCTCAATTTTGCCTCCCCTCATTAGAATTTCTAAATTTTAGAGTTGCACCACCCGAAACTTCTCTCTTCAAATTACAGCGAATTGCAGGACAGTAGCGAATTACAGTAGGATTTGGTGCTGCTAGGTCCTCCTCGACTAGCTCTAGCTACCCTCACCTCAAGCTCTAGCCACCATCCCTCCATCGGTAAAATACGCAAGCTTTCTCTCTATTGTGAATTTTCTGGAGAATCTCCGAAGAGGCTAAAAACTCAACCAAATTCATAATTTCGAAGTGTAGGATGATCGAGGAAAGTTGGAGGAGATGAATAGAAGCAAGAATCGAAGAAATTAAGGACTTATAAGCCATCAATTGGATGAGGTAAAATTTTAATATTCATAAGCTTGAATTGGTGAAGAAGATGAAATGCAATTTGGGGACTTTTATGCAATTTTCAAAAATTGGAGGACTGAACGACAATTTCATGAAATTGAGGGAGTTTTCATGAAATTCACCTCAATTGAGGGTCAATTGGGCAATTTGGGGGCAAATTAGAAAATTTTGAAAAGTTGGGGACCAAATTGTAATTTTTGGAAAATTAAGGACTAAAGGTCAATTTTGGTGAACTAAGGGCAAATTGGTGAAATTAAATGAGTTAAGGACCCAAAAAGAATAATTGGGAACCCAAGGGGCTTAATAGAGATTAAAGAGAAATCGAGGATCCAAGTGCAATTTAAGCAAAGTACGGGGCCCTAAGTGCAAATATAAGAGAGGATGTGACCTCTTCCTAATACGAACAATCGTACCCTATAGGATTGGACTACTTGAGTGCTGACCCCCTGAAGTGCACCACGGAAAGACTTCACTGGCGTGACCCCACCAAAATCCCCGGGTGAGTGGGAACCACTATGACGTCAATTCTTGGAATTAGCCTCCCTGACTGAGTGACTCTGCTTAAAACATTTGGGAGCTAATTCCGAGCTTAGGCTCAATATGCCAGTGGGCCCAAGGTCGATAGATACGAGTATGGACCTGTCCAGAATGAACATATGATAAATGATGCTAAAAGACCAAAATAATAGGAACTTTGTGTGTGATACCCATCGAGCTAAGTCTGAGTTGTTGAGCTTGTTGGGCTGAATTGCTACTCTATCGAAGCCAGGTCGTTGAATCTGTTGGGCCAGTATGCGTGGGTCGGAGCCAAGACTACAGACCGTTATGTTGGAGGGCTAAAGATAAAGGCTATAAATTAAAAAGACTGTTGATTGTGCATGCACTTGATGTTCGGACCATCAGGACACCTGGCATGAGTTAGTGATGGAGCCCAAGGATTGTTGGAGGACCTAGGGTGTATATAGGCGGTTTTGTCGTTCAGTAGGTCGTGAAGCCGAGTAGCTTCTTGTGCGTGGAGGCCGAGGCAGTAGGGGAAATGAGGTCTCGTCCCACTGAGCGGACAAGGTGAAATAATCAGGGTTTGAGTGTCAGACTATTGATATCCACTCAAACTCCTGGTAGAGTCACTTAGGTTCACAAGTGGCACAGTCGAGGACCATTCTACAAACGTGTTCCCTCCTATGATAGGAGGGCAGTTGTTGAACATCTGAAGTGTGTGAAGAATGGAAAACATAAAATTTAATGGATGGATAAATAAATTAAAGTGAACGTTATAGTAGTTGCCCTCACTAAGTATTATGTACTCATTCCCCTCCTCTCACCCTTTCAGGTATAGTGCCAAGAAGAAAAGTTCTCGAACCAGCTTGTACCCTCAAGGTACATTTCCCACCCCCAACTTAAAGTAAGGGTTTGAACGTAAACACACCTTTACCTTCCCTGTGTCATCCGGGTAGATATACCCTTATGATGTAGGAAAGGGTGGCAGGTTGATCACGGACTCTAATCAAGCCGGGTCAAGGCATGACATAAAGTGGATAGGATGTGAAAACTGGACCGGTTCAAGGCGAACCGTGTAAACCCCATCCCTTTAAAGATAAGAAAACTGGGAAAAGAACCAGTCATTTCAAAAGAGAAAACCAAGTTGGTTCATGAACCATAACCGATAAAGAAAGGGTAAATTGGGAAATTGGCATATCCCAAATCACTTAAATAGACATAAAAATCATGGAAAGGAACCTTGGAACAAATGGGGAGAGAAAACTAGACTGGTTTAGGGTGAACCGAACCTGAACTAGTTTGAACCATACTTGAACCAGTTTCTAAATTCATTTTTCTTGGTGGTTTAAAATGTTCAAATTGGGAAATTGAAGAGCCATTAGATAGAAAATGAATTTAAATTAATTTAGAAAATTTTAATTTTGAGAAAACTAGTCGAATCGGGCCTAAACCGGCCAATTTTCGCCATTGAACCCGGTCAGACTGGTTTGGAACAGTGTCATCTTCTTCCTCAAGATGACAGAACTGTTCATAAATGTAGAAAACTTTCTTCTTTAGCATAGATGTAACCGCTCCAATCAGGCCATTTTCGGGCGAGGATAAGCTCGACCAAAATGGAAATTGGTCGGGCAGAGGGTCCCTGAGCTCCCTATATAAAGCGCTCCTCTCCATTCATCCTTCACACACCTCAAATCGCCATTATCTCTCAACTGCTCCATTTTCAGTGAAGCTTGAACTAGAGCTCCGACTTGGGCATTTTTCCTAGCCTCAGAAGGCAAGGTTGGGTCCTACATACTCACAGAGAAGTTAGCTACAAGATAGTAACCACCTTTCGACCCAAGGACCGCTGAAGAAGAGCCGACGGAATAAAACAATGAAGAAGCTCTGACGGACCGAAGCTGCCTTGTTTTGGTCGAGTTGAATCCGGTCAAATTTAGCCCTCCTCCAGCCAAGCCAAGCCTTCCTGACACCCACCATGACCCTCACATGACCTCAGCAGAGCTGAAAGATAAGTCAATTTGGCCCTCCTTCGTCATTACAAATCGATGTTAGAGAGAGAAAGTGCTAAATATCACTAACCAAATTCACCCTCATTTGTACATCAATTGTAGCAATTCTTGACCCTAGAAGTAACCTTAGGACGAGAGCTAACTTCCCAAATCAAGAGCTCGGACTGCCGCTCCTCTGACGGTAATCTTTCGAAGCTTTCTCTCTCTACAAACATTTTTTTGACGAAGCTCCGTTTGAGCTCAATTCGAACCCAAATGTTGTTGTTCAAAGCTTAATTGAATCGTATGGAAGTGTAGAAACTAATCCATACCTTCAATTAGAGTAATTAATCGAGATTGAATAGCCAATTTGAAGAAATCAAATTAGGTTAATTTGAAGGAGAGAAATTGGGGATTTCAAAAAATTGAGGGACCTTTATGCAGTTTCCCAAAATTAAAGGCCAATTGGCCATGAGAAAGATGTTGGGGGACCATTTGGTCAATTTTTGGAACTTGTGGGGCGAAATGGCCATTTTTGGAAAGTAGGGGCAAAATTGTAATTTTTGAAAAGTTGGGGACCAAATTAGAAATTTGGAAAACTTGAGCCCCTTACACAATTTTGAGTGAATTGAGGACCCAAAGAGAATTTTGGAAGCCTTGGGACTCAATTTGGGGAAAAGTTAGCATTAGGGACCTAAAGTTAAGGAAAAATGAACTTTAGGGACCTACATGCAATAAACCAACAATTTTGAGCATAGTTGCTCATACATGAGAAAACGATGGTGGTCATGCCAAACCTTAATTGATAAGGATGCCCAAATCATATAGCAACACAAGAGACTGGAATGCCAGCAAGGAAAAGCTAGCATGGAATTGAAAAATCGATTGGGGATGAATACATCACGGTCATCGGGTGAGTGGGAATTTTACACATCAAACCGATTGGGATGATAAGCACTATCTTTAACAAATAAAACCTTCTTACTGGTAGTAAGTAGAGATAATCATATCTGGTTGGTATGATAAGTTTCATTGAGGAAAGGAGAAACCGGCCTACTAGATTGTAAGCGGATATATCATCACACCCAGTTGGTGTGATGAGTTGAAAATAAATTTTTGTCAGAAGTATTCTGCCCTAACTATGTGCCAATGCTTAAAACATTTGGGAGACCTTCTTAACAGGAGCTAAAACAACTCATATAGGCCAAGGGCCTTTGATCTCATGGGGCTAAATGTCCAATTTTGGAAAAACATGTGCAGTGGGCCCAAGGCTATTGGGATTTCTAATGAATTGGTTGTGTGATTGATAAAAAAGGAGCCATGAAAATTTCTAATGAATTGGTTGTGTGATTTCACCACATTACCGAGTTAAGATTGATAGTGTTCGATGGACTGGCGACAGTTCGTCAAGGCCAGGTTGACGGACCAACCAAGACAAACAACTGTAGGTCGGGTTAAGCTTTGGGGCCATTGGACCGTTGGCACCAAAAATAATGGCTATATGTGAAAAACTTTTGTTTATGCATGCACTTGTGGTATAGGACTATCAAGACGCCCTTGGGTGTAGTGATGGGTCCTAAGGGTTACTGGACGGCATGGTGGAGATAATGGTAGTTTGTCGTGTCAGCCAGTCTTGAAGCTCGAAATAGCTTCTTGCGCATAAGACCAGGGTGGGGTCGTGATAAGGTATCTATGGACACGGAGTGGCATTTGAGTTTGAGGGTCAGATGTAGAGAACATCCACTCAGACCTAGGGTTGAAGTGGATGGGCTTCTATCTTAGTGGACGGTAAAGACTCTCCAATCCACAAGTGGGTGCAATAGACGGGCTGCACCTACGACTGTGTGTACCCTTCCTGATGAAGGTGGTGTGTTTGTTTGCTATATGCCTCACGAGGCAAGGGGTTAGGCTAAGAGAGGTAAACACACCTAATACAGAAATGGAAAAAAAAGGTTTTGATAACCGAAATTGAGGAAAAATCCCTTTTAAAGGAAATAATAACCTTGGCATAGTCTGGATAAATCTGTTTTAAAAACGTACTCCCAACACCCGCTCACTGAGTTGTAGAACTCACCCCTCCCTTTTTACCCGTTTTCAAGAGTAAGGATAGAATGAAAGAATGTGCAAAGATGTACCCTTCGTCATGTATTCTTAAAGTTCCTTTTAAACTTGAATTAGACTAATTTATATTATTATAGGGAACAAGGTTTGAATTTACGCTTGGCTCCTCTTGAATAAAAGAAGGGGGAAACCCCTCTTAAACTAAGGGAACGACAGGTTGATCATGGGGATCCGACCAAACCGGGTCGGGGCGTGACAACTTGAGTGGTATCAGAGCCATGTTCCCATGAAAGCATTATCAATACTATACCCTACTAGAAACAAAAAAACTTAATTACCTTGTAGGAAGAAGAGTCCCTAGGAAGTTCGCCGTGCAAACCAAACCCACGCACGAAATCGTGAAAAAGGCTCCTACCTTCAGTAAGATAGTCATTCAAAGGTTCGTGGAAGTCGAGAAGAGAGTGCCAAAATACATGGTCAGGGACTATACGAAGCTAGTTGGAGCATTATTAGAGCCAGCTGGTATAACATATCCTTCCCCAAGGCAAGAAGAACCTATACCTCCTTCAAAGAGCCTAACACCCCCTCTAGTCCCGCAATAGTAAAAAAGGACCCTAACTTGGAAGGAGGCATGGGACAACTACTAGGATGCCCACACAACCTTCATGAAGGTTCACCAGGCACCTCCACTGACTCAATACAACTTTAACCCTCCCCAATGGATTAAGTGGGCCTATGAGTGCGAAGCAGAAGTGCTGGGAAGGTACGGACTCGAGGTGTATCATGAAGTCTATCCCAGCAGGGAAGCCCAACGAGAGTATGGATGGACGTCAACCAGTTCATCAGAGCCCTCAGACCATGATTCCCGAAACAAATTGGAGGCTAACTCCTGGCCTATAACTCCAAGGGACTAGGAAGTGGTGAGAAACTCCTGTAATAAGCCGAGTGTGACAAGAAACTACCTCCTTGAATGAATAAAGACCATTTTTTTCATTTAAAAGTTAGTCTCCCTATTAACGACAAGTACAACTAATAGATTGGAATATACCAATCAGGGCCCGGGGTAGTAGGTGGAGAAAAGGATACCTAAGAAGGAAGATTGCGGGTCACCTCTAGTTAATACTAACACTAAGATAACCAACCTAAATAGTTCCCCCACAAGAACTAGAAAACACAAAGTAACAAGGTAACAAGACGAGAGAAAAGACTAAGAAGAAAGTTTCCAGGAAGAAACAAATAGCCTACTTAGAAAGGGAGTCATCAGAAAGGACATGCCCTAACCAAGGGATAAGGAACGCAACTATAAAGGGAAAAAGTAAAGAGTGTGCTCATAAGGGGTCGAGTATAAGGGAAGCAATACTTCTACGGGGTTGAAGAATAGGATCAACCTGGGAAAAAGGGAAAGGAGAAGGCAGCATCAAGAGATGCAAGAGGAGTGGGAGGATTAGTACTAAAAGGAAAACCTAAGGACTGACAAGGGATTGAGCGAGCCCTTGTACAAGAGTTAAGAAACAAAGAGGAATTGAGTTTTCCTCTAAGAAGGACAAGTTGAAAGAAAGACAACAAAGAATAGAGGTAAGGTACATGGGAAGTGCACCTAAAACCCCCCTTAGAAGGGGCAAACGTGGAAAATGTCCTCCAATAACTCTAGGGTAGGACACGATAAGAATGAAGAGGAGAAGAAACGTGCTAGGAAAGGGAATTCTGGAAGGGATGTATACGACTAAGGACCCCTCGAAGGGACCATTGATGGAAGGCTGAACATAACGTGGAGTGCAAGGAACCAACCCATAAGTAGGAACTCCTCAAAGGAAGGATAAGGAACAAAAGGGAAATTCCCAAGTTAAGGAACTGACAAGTGGATCATAAGGGGCATAACCCAAAATAAGCAATCTCAAAAAGGGGCATAAGTGGTTAAGGATATCTGGGGATGGCAAGTGTGACCTGCTTTGGAAAAGCAGAGGAGCCAAATAGGGATTTAAGATGAACTAGTAGAAGAAAGCAACTAGTAACAACGGGATGGTCAACGACGTCCTAAAAAGGACCGGGAAGTAGTAAAGATTACACTCTAAAAAGGGCAAAAGGATGGACATTAAGGACAAGTAGACTAGAGAGACAATTGTCTCAAGACGATTAGACAAGGAGAATAGTAGGGACGAGGTAGTTAATAAACTAACCCTCATGAAGGTCATAAATTTAAACTCCAGCAAAGAAGGGAGAGATGAAAAGGCCAAACATTGTGAAAGAAGGATGAATGAAATCCTTAAAGAAATCAATGGCCAAAAACGGATTAACAACCAAATTCAAGTCATGAGAAGAATTAAGTAAGCATCTCGCAAGGTGAGCAATAGACCTTAAAACAAGGAGGAATGAGGATAGGGTACAAAGGACATGCCGCAAGATTTCAAAAGTAAGGGTAAGCAAGAGAGGATGACATCAAAGGATGTCATTTAAGGTTAGATACTCTCGAAGACTAATGAAAAAAAGAAACTTTGGGAGAAAGGGGGAAGAATCCTACCAAGAAAGGAAGACATGGAGAAGCATACATATCCCAACTAAGAGGTGATGGAACTAATCGAAGTGGAAAAGAATATAAGATTGCAAATGAAATGCTGGTTGAGAAGGGAAGATCAATTACAAAGGAAAAGTACTCATGAGGGCCCAAATAGTATGTTAAACCCAAGGAACGGATAAGTGGGAAGATAGCATCAAAAGATGTCATACAAGTAAGAGAGGGGTGGATTACCCATAATAAGGAAGTAGAGGAAAACACATCTGAGAAACCTTGGAGAAGTAAGCTCTATAGTTAAGGAGAAATTAAAGGAAATGACCACTGGAATCAAGATTGGTCGTGGTCCGCGCTCACTTAATGGAGCCTACAGAGTGGACAGCTGGGCATAGGGTGGAGTACATGAAATAAAACCAATGATTGAAAGTTTCTCAGATAAGGAATAAGGGATGAAATGGAAATTTCAAGACGATGAAGGATTGAAAGTGGGCAAACGCCCCAATATAGAAAGGAGTGTAAGGAAATGGAGAAAAGGAAACCTTCAATAAATGGTAAGAAGGTTGAACATGTAGCTCCTAAAGTGGAAATCTCTACTTTGAAGGACATAGTAGAGAATGAAACCATAAAAAGGGAACTCCCCCAAACAAAGAAATCGACACGTACACTGAAAGGGATCAACTCAGAGTAAAGAATCGTGAAATGGTCACGAGCGAGTAAGAGTGGATTGAGGAAAGGGAAAGTCCTTAAGTAGAGAACGCCATTGGGAATGAGGAAGGACATAAGAAGGGAAGAATCCCAATGTGTCCGTAAGACATCGGGAAACCAGATGGTTGGAACCAAGGAAAAACTAATAAGGAAGTTGGTAAAGGACGAATAGATAAGGAAAACTGACACCATTATGAAAGACATGATGCCAAAGGTAAAAAGGATGATTGGATAATGACGAAGGTCATCGAGGAGTACTACCAGATGAAAAGATATGATCCCCAAAAGGTTGGAAAGCCGAGAACAACCATCTATGAAATGTTCTAGAATTATGATGGGCAAAGATAAGTTCTAAAACATGTCATGCTGTAAGGGACATGTAGGTCCAACAGTCCCAAGAAAATGTGACTCAAGTAAGAAAGAGTCAGTCAATTAAGCATGACAAGGTCAAACATAAGACTTGGACTGGAGTAGTAATAAACAAAAGAATGGAGGAAGGACCAAAATAAGGTAAAAAGGGAATCACATCAAAACCCACAGGGTTAAAGACGAAGAGTCCAAAAGGATGCTGAACTAAAGAGCATTAACGACCAAGGAAATAAATAGAAACAGGGAGGATCAGATGTTTATGGAACATCCAATCCAATGACATGGATAAGAACCCTTAAGAAGAAGAGGCTTACTCTAAGCATAGTAAGAAGTGGACCCAAGGATACACCTTTGGACCAGTAGGTAAGACATGCCTAATAATGATAAACTCCATGGAGTGAGTAAATAATTGAAAGGAAAAGAATTTCTTAGGCACATGGTTTAAAGGGGTGAGGTGAAGGAACCACTAAAGTGGCAACATGTCAAGTAAACCCCAAGAGGACACCAAGGGAAAATTTTGCCTGGTGCAAAGGATTACTAACTTAGTTTTTGGGACAAAAACCCTAAAAGGAGGGGAGAGTTGTAAACCCCGTCATTTTAAAGATAAGAAAATAGGGAAAAGAATCGGTCGTTTCAAAAGATAAAAGCGAGTCGGTTCACAAACCATAACCGATAAAGAAAGGGTAAATTGGCAAATTGGCAAACACCAAATGACTCAAAGAGTCATAAAAATCATGTAAAGGAACCTTGGAACAAATGGGGAGAGAAAACCATATCGATTCAGGGTGAACCAGATTGAACCGGTTTAAACCATACTTGAACCAGTTTCTAAATTCATTTTTCTTGGTGGCTTAAAATGTTTAAATTGGGAAATGAAGCCACAATTAGATAGAAAATAAATTTAGATTAATTTAGAAAATTTTAATTTTGAGAAAATTGGCCGAATCGGGCCTGAACCGGCCAATTTTTGCCATTGAACCTGGTCCAGTCCGGTTCGGAACATTGTCATCTTCTTCCTCAGAATGATAGCTCTGTTTATAAATACAGAAAACTTCCTTATCTAGTGAAGTTGTAATCGATCCAATTAGGCCGATTTCGGGAGAGGATAAGCTCGACCAAAATGGAAAGTGGTCGGGCAAAGGGTTCTTGAGCTCCCTATATAAGGAGCTCCTCTCCATTTATCCTCCACACACCTCAAATCGCAATTCTCTCTTAATTGCTCCATTTTCCGGTGAAGCTCGAATCAAAGCTTCGACTTGGGCATTTTTTTTAGCCTTAGAAGGCATGGTCGGGTCCTACATATTCTAGAGGAAGTTAGCTACCTTATAAAAACCTCATTTCGACCCAAGGATCACCAGAGAAGCGCCAACGGAATCAAACAGTGAAGCAGCTCTAACAAACCGAAGCTGCACTATTTTGGACAAGCTGAATTTGGCCAAATTCAGCCTTCCTTCAGCCAAACCAAGCTCTCTCAACACCCCCACAGCCCTCACACGACCTCAATAGTGCTGAAAGGTGATCCAATTCAGCTCTCCTTGGTCGTTACAGATCAGTGTTAGAGAGAGAAAGTGTTGAAATTCACTAATCAAATTCACCCTCATGTGGACATCAATTGTAACAATTCTTGATCTTAGAAGGAACCTCAGGACAAGAGCTACCTCCCCAGATCGAGAGCTCGGACCGTTGCACCTCCGATGGTAAGCTTTCGAATCTTTCTCTCTCTACGAACAGTTTTCCGATGAAGCTCCATTTGAGCTCAATTCGGACCTAAATGTTACGGTTCAAAGCTCAATTGAATCATATGGAGGTGTAGGAACTGATCCATACCTTCAATTTTAGAAATTAACCCTGATTGAATGGCCAATTTGAAGAAATCAAATTTAGTCAGTTTGAAGGGGAGAAATTAGGGAAATATTTTGGGGAAAATTGGGGATTTCAAAAAATTGAGGGACCTTTATGTAATTTTCCAAAATGGAAGGCCAAATGGCCATGAGAAAGATGTTGGGGGACCAATTGGTCAACTTTTGGAATATGTGAGGCCAAATTTCCATTTTTGGAAAGTAGGGACAAAATTGTAATTTTTGAAAGTTGGGGACCAAATTGGAAATTTGGAAAACTCGAGCCCCTTACACAATTTTGAGTTAATTGAGGACCCAAAGAGAATTTTGGAAGCTTTGGGACTCAATTTGGGTAAAAGTTAGCATTAGGGACCTAAAGTTAAGGAAAAATGAACTTTAGGGACCAAAGTGCAATAAACCAACAATTTTGAGCCTAGTCACTCATACGTGAGAAAACAATGGCTATCATGTCAAACCTTAATTGATAAGGATGCTCAAATCGTGTAGGAACACGAGAGACCAAAATGCCAGCAAGGAAAAGCTAGCGTGAAATTGGAAAACCGATTAGGGACGAACACATCACGGTCATCGGGTGAGTGGAAATTTTACACATCATACCGATTTGAAAGTAATAGATAAAACCTACTTACTGGTACTAATTAGAGATAATCATACCCAGTTGGTATGATAAGTTTCCTTGAGGAAAGGAGAAACCCGCCTACCGGATTGTAAGCGGAGATATCAACACACCCAGTTGGTGTGATGAGTTGAAAATATTTTTTTTGTCAGAAGTGTTCTCCCCTGACTATGTGTCAATACTTATAACATTTGGTAAACCTTCTTGACAAGAGCTAAATTAGCTCAGATAGGCCAGGGGCTAAATGCCCAGTTTTTGAACTCATGGGGCTAAATGCCCAGTTTTTGAACTCATGGGGCTAAATGCCCAGTTTCTGAAAAACGCGTGCAGTGGGCCTAAGGCCCGTAGGCACGAGCAAGAACTCGTAAATAAACTTGATCAAAAAGGAGCCATGAAAATTTATAATTAATTGGTTGTGTGATTTCGCCATGGTACTAAGTCAAGACCAACAATGCTCGATGGACTAGCAGGAGTGTGTCAAGGCCAAGTCAACGTACCAGCCTAGAAAAACAGATGTTATTCGGATTGAGCGTCATGGCTGTTAGACCGTTAGCACCAAAGATAAATGGCTGTATGTGAAAAACTTTTGTTTATGCATGCACTTGTGGTACGGGACCATCAAGACACCTTGGTGGTAGTGATGGGTCCTAAGGGCTACTGGATGACATGATGGAGATAAGGGTTGTTCGTCATGCCATTTAGTCTTGAAGCTTAGAACAACTTCTTGCGCATGAGACTGGGGTGGGGTTGGGATGAGGTCTCTAAACTCATATGGACATGAAGTGCCATTCGGGTCTTAGGGTCGGATGACGAGAACATCCACTCAGACCCATGGTAGAAGTGGATAGGCTTCTATCTTGGTGGATGGTAAAAACGCTTCGAACCACAAGTGGGTGCAGTGGACGGGTTGCACCTGCGAATGTGTGTACCCTTCCTGATAAAGGGCGTGTGTTTGTTTGCTATACGCCTCCCGAGGCAAGGGGATGTGCCAAGAGAGATAAACATACCTCATACGAAAATGGAAAAAAAAGGTTTTGTTAACTAAAATTGAGGAAAAATCTTTTTTAAAGGAAATGATAACCTCGGAATAAGGTTTGAATTTACGCCTTGCTCATCTTGAATAAAAGAAGGGGGAAACCCCTCTTAAACCAAGGGAGTGATGGGTTGATAATAGGGATCCGACCAAACTGGGTTGGGGCATGACAAAACGGATCAAAACCTGGTCAAACCAGAGTGAATTGGGTTGAACCGTGAGAAATCGGTTTAAAGATTTATTTTTCTAGGTGGCTTAAAAATATCAAATTGAAAAATTGAAGCCACCATGAGATAGAAAATGAATTTAGTTGAATTTAGAAATTTTTAATTTTCAAAAAACCAGTCCAATCAGGCCTGAACCAGCAGATTTACGATTTTGGTCACCGAACCCGGTCGGACCGAATCGGTCAATGATCCAACCAGTCAACGAACCGCTGCTAGGTCAACACCCAATTAGCAGGTGAAACCAATTAGCGCGCAACGCGTGGCGAAGCGTACCTAGTCAACTGCTTGGTCAACGCCTGAAAGTACTAAACAATCAGAGCATGGCGCATGTCCCTCATCAACGGTTAATCCACCTCATTGATGACCACCAATGGGAGAGTGACACATGTCCCAGTCAACAGTCAAGGTCAGACGAACTTATTATCGAAGACCGACCAATGGGAATCTAACACATGGTAGAGGTGCCACATCGGCGTCTGACTAGGACGACTAGGACGACTGGGAACAACTAACCAATCAGGGGCCGACACGTGGCTATGCCATATCAGATGACCTCGGCCAACTAGAAGCTAAAACGTGGCACTGGCATTGTGTGTCGGGAGGGAAATCTGATGCATTTAAACTAACCAATCAGAAATCACCATGTGTCATGGTCAACAAACAATAGGGATCGGTTAACAGCTACGTAGGAAGGAACAACCAATGGGAGGCTGCCAGTTGTCTGATCAACAAGTCAAAGTCTAACTAGGCTACTGATGGGGAGGCTACGTCAACAAAACCAACCAATCACGTTGTGCCACATGGCAAGCCGACACGTGCGTATCTCACACGCGCGCCTCAGTGTCATCTTCCTCAGCCGGCTAGCAGGGAGAAGGAGATAAGGGAGAGGGAGAAAGTCTCCAACGACTAAGAAAAAGCTCAGATCCGGTCACCAGTGAGTGAGGCGGGGCTGAGTCTTACGTCGGCCGGTGGCCTAGACAGTTGCCGAGCTCCCAATATAAAGAGCATCCCTTCCCTCGCATTCGCCATCCTACTAGCGATCAAAGAAGCAGCAAAGGTCCACTTTCCGACGAAGCTTAAAATAAAGCTCTAGTGTCGAGCTTTTTCTCAAACTCTGAAGCTCCTACTAGTGCCATTGGAACTAGGAAGAAGTTTTCTACACAACTGCAACCTCAGTTCATTCTAAGGACTACCGCCTAAGCCCCGACAAGCTCAAATAGGATCTTCGCTCCTTCGGCCAAGAAGGAGCCGAACTCTTCGAGCTGCACCCCAGCCACCCCCGACCTCAAACAGCTGAACCGTACCTTTCTTACCCCTCCCTCACTCATACCAGACCCTCTACCACCGTGAGGTAAGTCAATTCCACCCTATGTCATCGAAATTTCGATGTTGTTGAGGCTAACTCGCCTGAACTTCTCTCATCAAATTCACAATGCTCCCACAGGCAATTGGCTAGCAAGTTGATCCTAGAAGGACCCATTGGAGGAATACTAACTGCCCACATCAAGAGCCGGGTTGGGGCATGACAAAGTAGATCAGAACCTGGTCAAACCAAAGTGAATTGGGTTGAACAGTGAGAAACCGGTTTAAAGATTTATTTTTCTAGTTGGCTTAAAAATATCAAATTGAAAAATTGAAGCCACCATGAGATAGAAAATGAATTTAGTTGAATTTAGAAATTTTTAAATTTAAAAAAACCAGTCCAATCAGACCTGAACTAGCAAATTTACGATTTTGGTCACCAGACCCGGTTGAACCGGATCGGTCAATGATCCAACCGGTCAACGGACCGCTGCTAGGTCAGCACCCAATTAGTAGGTGAAACCAATTAGCGCGCAACGCATGGTGAAGCGTACCTAGTCAACTGCTTGGTCAGCGCCTGAAAGTACTAACCAATCAGAGCGTGGCGCATGTCCCTCATCAACGGTTAATCCACCTCACTAATGACCACCAATGGGAGAGTGACACATGTCCCAGTCAACGGTCAAGGTCAGACGAACTTATTATCGAAGACCGACCAATGGGAATCTAACACGTGGTAGAGGTGCCATGTCGGCGTCCGACTAAGACGACCGGGAACAACTAACCAATCAGGGGCCGACACGTGGCTATGCCACATCAGATGACCTCGGCCAACTAGAAGCTCAAACGTGGCACTATCATTGTGCGTCGGGAGGGAAATCTGATGCATTTAAACTAACCAATCAGAAAGCACCATGTGTCATGGTCAACGAACAATAGGGATCGGTTAACAGCCACGTAGGAAGGAACAACCAATGGGAGGCTGCCACTTGTCTGATCAACAAGTCAAAGTGTAACTAGGCTACTAATGGGGAGGCTACGTCAACAAAACCAAGCAATCTCGTTGTGCCACATGGCAAGCCGACACGTGCGTATCTCACACGCGCGCCTCAGTGTCATCTTCCTCAGCCGGCTAGCAGGGAGAAGGAGATAAGGGAGAGGGAGAAAGTCTCCAACGACTAAGAAAAAGCTCAGATCCGGTCACCAGTGAGTGAGGCGGGGCTGAGTCTTACGTCGGCCGGTGGCCTAGACAGTTGTCGAGCTCCCAATATAAAGAGCATCCCTTCCCTCGCATTCGCCATCCCACTAGCGATCAATGAAGCAACAAAGGTCCACTTTCCGACGAAGCTTAAAATAAAGCTCTAGTGTCGAGCTTTTTCTCAAACTCTGAAGCTCCTACTGGTGCCATTGGAACTAGGAAGAAGTTTTCTACACGAATGCAACCTCAGTTCATTCTAAGGACTACCGCCTAAGCTCCGACAAGCTCAAATAGGATCTTCGCTCCTTCGGCCAAGAAGGAGCCGAACTCTTCGAGCTGCACCCCAGCCACCCCCGACCTCAAACAGCCGAACCGTACCTTTCTTACCCCTCCCCCACTCATACCAGACCCTCTACCACCATGAGGTAAGTCAATTCCGCCCTATGTCATCGAAATTTCGATGTTGTTAAGGCTAACTCGCCTGAACTTCTCTCATCAAATTCATAATGCTCCCACAGGCAATTGGCTAGCAAGTTGATCCTAGAAGGACCCATTGGAGGAATACTAACTACCCACATCAAGAGCCCCGGCCGCCATCCCCTCACTATTAAGGAAACCAAGCTTTCTCTCTCTACAACCTTTTTCCGACAAAGCTCCGTTTGAGCTCAAATCATCATCGATTAAGGTGATTCAAAGGCTAAAATGATTGTGGGAAGATGGGGGGAGTGAGTTGTAGCATGATAGGGAGCAATTGCTCATGTTTGGGTGGTCAATTTGGTGAATCCAAGATTCAAGGGTCAAAATTCAATGAATTTAGGGAATTTGGGAGAAATTTGGGAATTTTGGAAATTTGGGGACCGAATTGTAATTTCAAGGAAATTGGGAGATTTTCATGAAATTAATTCCCAATTGAGGAATAATTGGCTAAATTGATGAAATTGGGGACCAATCGGCAATTTTGGGAAAATTAAGGGTCAATTGGTAATTTTGGAAAAGTTAAGGATCCTAGCGGGATGGTTGGAGATCATAGGGACCAACTAGGAAAATTTAAATGGCCTTCGTGCCGAGGCTTCTCTCACGAGCATGTTCAAACTCTGTAGGGACACATCGAACCAGATCGTGTGTGAGCAGGCACGACTAGGACAAGAAGTCCAACTGAGGCAAACTAGCCTCATTTATAGGGTGGGTGGGTTTAGCATCACGCCTAGTTGGGTTGATGATTACATCATTCCCAAATCAAAAAGGGTTTTCCAGGACTACCCTCCCCTAACTGATTGAACCAACTTAAAACTTTTGGGAGGCTGTCCTGACATTGCATGAGGCATGCAAGTCAGATGATACCATTCAAGTGCACACAAGGCCAAATGGGCATGGGTGTAGACCCGTAAACAAAAC
Source organism: Trapa bicornis (assembly GCA_030064425.1). Classification (NCBI taxonomy): domain Eukaryota; kingdom Viridiplantae; phylum Streptophyta; class Magnoliopsida; order Myrtales; family Lythraceae; genus Trapa; species Trapa bicornis. The sequence continues at coordinate 5,093,381 of CM057761.1, read as the reverse complement.
AAGCTACATGTACTTGAAAACTCTCATAAGAATCAGAAAATTGTGTGTGTTGGTTGTAGTGTCGAAGCCAGATAAACGAACTCGTTGGATAATGGCTGCTGAGTCGAAGCCCGATCACCGAACTCGTTGGGCTAATAAGTTACGAGACTGAAGTCGGGTTGTCGAGTCTGTTGGGCTAATAACACCAAAGATGGTGGTTATAATAAACTAAAACTATTGATTTTGCATGCATGAGATGTGGTGCCATTGAGATGCCAGGTATGGGGTAGTGGTGATTCCAAGGACCGTCAGACGACCTAGGGAGCATAAGGGCAAATCATCATCCAGTATGTCAAGAAGCTCTGGGAACTTCCTACGCATAGAGACCGAGGTAGCAAGGGGAAAGAGGTATTATCCTAGAAAGCGAACATGGAGTATGAATAGGGTTTGAGGGTCGCACATGTGATGTCCACTCAAACTCAAGGTAGAGGTTGTGAGCCTCTATCGGGGTGGACAATAAAGGTGCCCAGTCCATAAGTGGAACAGTTAGGGACTGTTCTATGAATGTGTGATCCCTTTCTATGATAAAAAGGGCGTGTGATTATGTGTCAACCCGAGAAGGGGGTAGAAAATGAAATACCACAAACATGACGACACCTAAATAAGTACATCCTTAAGATTTGTCCCACTCACCAAATTGTGAAACTCATTCCCCTCTCATTAACCTTTTTCAGGAAGGAAAAGACTGCCTCCGAGCCTTTTATGCCAAGCCTTGAATTAGGTACAAATCTCACTTTCAGTTTTGCATAATGTTATTCCTGGAAACATGATAGGTAATGCGTCTGACTCTTCATGACCTAGGGGAGGAATCCCTCCTTGAGGTCCAAGAGAGTAGCGAGTTTATCATAGGGTTCTAGCCAAACTAGGTCGGGGCATGACAACTCGGGTGGTATCAAAGCATGTGTTTTCTCGAACACATTATCAAGACTTTATAACCTAAAGACTAATTGAAAACTTGTAAACCTAGCCATGTCACCTAGAAGGAGAACCAAGAGAACTAGGGCGGCAGTTGTGGACTCCACCGATAACCCCCTTCCAGAGGAAGAATTCTTGGGGGCATAGCCAACCCTACAATGATTCAACTCTGAACACCAATGGCTGTACGAAGAATTCATAGGGTGTTTGGAGAACCCTACCTCAGCAACAAACCTCACCTGGACTCTGAGTCTCAAACCCGGCCCGAGGAAGGGCAATCACAATCCACTTCTGCCCCTGCCCCACCCCTCTTCGACATTCCTAAATAACTGAAGACACTCCGATAGCTGGGGTGCAAGCCCTTAAAGGGGAAGGAGGATGTCGGGGCAGCTATGGATTGGCTAGCTAGCCTCAAAAAGTTCTACCCACCATCATCAACATGGCCCCCACGATCGAATGAGGGTATTGGGATGCCCCCACAATCCTACCCACCATCATCAACATGGCCCACAAGTGTGAGCGTCTAGTATAGACGAGACGCCACTAGATGGAGCAAATTGGGCAAAGGGAGGAGAGGGACCAAAGTAGCAAGGGGGACCGCGGTGGGGGAACAAGACAAGGTTTCCCAGAAGGGAGGAAGGTTATCAAACTCGCAGGGAGGTGAACACACCCCCGCAAAGAAAGGGCCCCTACTTCGCTAGGTGCTAGAAGACCCATGAAGGGACGTGCCCAACGTGTTTTGGGTGTGGGTAGCTTGGGCACTACCTAAGGAATTTCCCAACACTATGGGGCAATGCCCAGCGAAATGCCCCACAACCACCGCCCAAAAACCAGAGGGTATCCAATGCGGGAAGGGAGGCACCCACCCAAGTCCCAGCCCAAGTATATAACCTCACTCAGGACGAAGCTCAGAAGGACCCCCATCATGGTAGCTGGTATGTCCCAACCACTCTCTTAAGTCGAGTTTGTAGACCCGAGTCATGTAATCCCTTTTCCAAATTAATAAAGTGCATTCTCTCAAACATTTTTTTAAATCTCACACAAGTCACATACAAATATTCGGGAAGGAGATATATGTCGTCTTCGATTTAGGGGCAGAGCGATCCTTCGTCAAGGAGACCTTGGTTCCAATCATTCCTAGGAAACTCACCCCACTCACACTACCCCTCAACATCCTTATGTTGTTAGGAGAAGAGCTAGCATTCTAAACCTTGCCCTTTGGAGTTAAGGAAAACTGAGAAAGAACAAGTCAAACCAAGTGAGAAAATTGAACCGGTTCATAAACCCCGACCACTAGAGAATAGGCAAATCAGGAAATTTACAACTCCCGAGTGACCCAAAGAGTCATAAAAACCTTGGAAATGGACTTTAGGATAATTTGGGAAAAAAAATCAGACCGTTTCAGGTGAATTGGATCCGAGTCGGATTGAACTGGTTTGGACTAGTTTAAACCCCTATTGAACTGGATCCTAAATTTATTTTTCTAGGTGGCTTAGAAAATTCAAATTGGAGAATTGAGGCAACCATTGGATAGAGAATAAATTTACAAATTTTTAATTTTAAAAAACTTGGTCGAATCGGGCCTGAACCGGCCGGATTAAGCTTTGAACTAGGTTCAGACCGGTCCAATTCGGAACAGTGTCGTCTTCTTCCTTCAGATGATAGCATTGTTCACTCGTTAGAAAATCGAGCAGCGCCAATAAAGATGAAAAGTCTTTAACAAGGGAGTTTCAGGCAATGAATGACCGCCATTAAGTGCCAATGCCAAGAAGTCCTCGAGCTTCCTATATCAAGAGCCCCTCTCCATTGATCATCTCCATAACTGAAAACCTCACTCTCTCTCAGCTACTCAGTTTTCCAGTGAAGCTCAAATTAGATCTCTGATATAGGGTCTTTATTTAGCCAAAGAAGGCATCATCAAGTTAATTAGACTTAGGGAGAAATCAGCTACATGGTGGTAGTCTCCAATTGCTCCTAGGGTCGCCGAAGAAGTGCCGGCGTAATCGAACAGTATAGCAGCTCTAGTGGACCAAAGTTGCCTTGTTTCCATCTAGCTGAAATCAGCCAATTTGAGCCCTCCTCAAGCCAAACCAAGCTCTCTCAACACCTCCCCAGCCCTCCTATGGCCAAATTAGTGTGGAAAGGTAACCAATTTCGCTCCCCTCTCTAAATTCCGATCAGTGTTAGAGAGAGAACCAAGAGATTTTCACTAACTAAATTCTCCCTCAATTCGACATGAATTGAGGTCATTCTTGATTCTAGGAAGGACCTTAGTATGAGAGCTATCTGCCTAGATTGAGAGCTTGGACCATTGCTCCCCCGATAGTAAGCTTTCGAAGCTTTCTCTCTCTACATTCAGTTTTCCAACGAAGCTTAGTTTGAGCTCATTTTGGCGGCAAATCGAGCGATTCAAAGTGCAATTGAATCATATGAAGGTGTAGGACTCCAATCTAACTTCAATTTCAAAATTAAACTCATTTGATCGGTCAATTTGATGAAATCAAATTCGACTAATTTAGAAGGTTGAAATATGGGGAAATTGGGGAAATTTTGTGGATTTCAAAATTTTGAGGGACTAAAATGCAATTTCATAAAATTGAAGGCCAATTGAGCATGATAAAGATGTTAGAGGACCAATTGGGCAATTTTTGGAAATTTTGGGGCAAAACTTACCATTTTTGTAAAGTAGGGGCAAAATGGTAATTTTGGAAAAATTGGGGACCAAATTAGGAATTTGGGAAATTTGAACCCCTTTTTGTTATTTTTAATAAATTGAGATCCCAAGGTGAATTTTAATAGTTTTGGGACTCAATTTGGGGAAAAACCAACATTTTGGTCCTAAAGTAAAGGAAAAAGAAATTTAGGGACCAAATTGCAAATATTTAAAAAGTTGGGTATTTTATTCATTAAAAATGAATGAAGGCTATCATGCCAAAGGGTAATGAACAAGAATTGTTCATACTGTGTAGGAACACGAGGTATCAGGAATACCAACTAAGACAAAGCTTACGAGGAGACGAAAGCTGATTAAGAGGAATTCACGGCATTCACGGTTGAGTGGGATTTTTATATCATATCCAATTGGGATGATAAGTATCTCAGAAATAAAAATCCACTACTAAGTGGTATTTTAACCATCACACTTGTGAGGAGTGATGTGGAAATTACGCGACATGATAGGTCGACAGACCAATTGAGACAAATAGCTGTAGGTCGAGTTGGGAGTCGGGAGCATTGAACCAGTGGTACCATAGATTAAATGGATGATGTGGAAAACTGATGTTTTGTGCATGCATTGAGTTACGGGACCTTCAAGACACACAAGAGGGGTAGTGATGCATCCTAGGGCTACTAGACGACATGGTGGAGATAAGGGCAATTAGTTGTGCCAGCAGTCTTGGAAGCTCGACGTAGCTTCATGCGCATGAGACCGAGGTAGGGTCGGGATGAGGTCTCTGTCCTCATACAGACACGGAGTTTTATTTATGGGATTGAGGATCGAGTGTCGTGTACATCCACTCATTCTCATGGTAGAAGTGGACGTGCTTCTATCTAGGTGGCCGGTAAAGTCGTTTCGATGCACAAGTGGGTGCAGTGGACGAGCTACCCTACAAATGTGTGTTCCCTTCATGACGAAGGGCGTGTGTTGATTGATAAACACACCATTGTGATGAGAAATGGCTATGAAAACTGATATTTTAGGATGAAATATTTTAAAGGAAAATAAGGAGTCTAGCACACTTCAATTCAAACTATTTTCTAAAAGTCATACTTTAAACACCCATTCATTGAGTCGTTGAACTCACCCCCTCCCTTATACCCCTTTCAAGTGACCCGGGGAAAACCTACCTAAAGATTACGAGTTAAACTACACCCGTGAGACAGGTATGATAAGTTTAAATTTGATACAATTTTGATTTATGTTATTACAGGAAAGGAACATGTTTAAAGGATGCCTTACTCCTCCCAAGTTATAGAAGGGGAAAGAACTAAATAAATTGGGGGAGTGATAGGTTGCTCATGGGGATCCGATCAAACTGGGTCGTGGCGTGACAAATTGAGTGGTATCAAAGCATGTTTCCTCGAATACATTATCAAGACTATATAACTTAGTAACTAAGAGAAACTTTTAAAAAATTTCAGATGTCTCTGAGGAGAGTAACCAAGAAAACTAGGACTAACTCAACTCAACACCCAGTCCTCATTGAAAGATCATCCTAAAAAGCTCTTCCATACCCGAGAAGTCTCAAGGAACCAAGAGACATTAGTGGGAAGTATCTAGAAGGATGGTGTCAGGATCTGTTGAGGTCATAATCCTGAGTACGAAGGAAGCCAAGTATAAGACCAGTAACGCCATCAAGTGCTTATAACCTTACCAAGGAGGACACTTGTTAAGAACCCAGTAGCTCCCCATCTGTTTCATAAAAACCTTTTTGTAATGGGGCAAAGACCCCAACCTGTTGTGCTACCTCTCCAATAATAAAGAACTCCAAGTTCCTAAAACTATATCTCTCAAAATGATGTGACCTTGCACCTCAGCTGTAGGAAGATTTCCCAAGGAATATAACCAAACAAACCTGCATTACCTTAGACACTATGGAGACCAAGGAGATTCCTATCCCAAGTAAAGGAATGAATCAAGGGAATTGTTATGCAAAGAAGGAACAATAAGCAAAATTTTTAAAGTAATTAAGAAGTCTAGGAGAACTCTTGGAGAAATTGAGCTAGGAAACGACCTATTATGAACTGAGTTGGTTTATGAACAGGAACCAATAGAGAGAGGGCAAACCGGGAAAATTATGGATCCCAAGTAACCTAAAGAGTCACATAAGTCATGGACTTTAGGATGAATGGGGGATGAAAACTAAACCAGTTCAAGTGAACTAGATCCAAACCGGATTGAACCGGTTTGGACCGGTTTAAACCACTATTGGACCAGATGCTAAATTTATTTTTCTAGGTGGATTAGAAAGTTTCAATTTGAGAATTGAGGCTGCCATTTGATAGATAATGAATTTAGATAAATTTAGAAATTTTTAATTTTGATAAACTCGGTCGAATTGGGCCTGAAATGATCGATTTAAGCTTTGAACCCGGTTCGGACCAGTACGGTCCGGTTCAGAACAGTGTCGTCTTCTTCCTTCAGATGACAACATTATTTACTCACTAGAAAATTGAAGCAGCACCGATGAAGAGGACACATTTCCATTCAATACATTTCAGGCCATCAATGACTGTCACAAAGGTGCCAAACGAACGGCCGACGAGTCCCCGAGCTCCCTATATAAAGAGCCCCTCTCTATTCATCCTCTCCACATCTGAAAACCTCACTCTCTCTCAGCTACTCAGTTTTCCAGTGAAGCTCGAACCAGAGCTTTGATATAGAGTCTTTTCTAAGCCAAAGAAGGCGTGGTTGGGTTCCTTAGAACCGGGAAGAAGTTAGCTACACGGTGGTGGTCTCCAATTGCTCCAAGGGTCACTGGAGAAACGCCGGCCTAATTGAACAGTATAGTAGCTCTCGTAGACCGAAGCTACCCTATTTCTGTCGAGCTAAGATTGGCTAATTCGAGCCCTACTCAGGCCAAACCAAGCTCTCCCACTACCTGCTCAGCCCTCTTACGGTCGAATTAGAACTGAAAGGTAAGCTAATTCGACTCCCCACTGTAATTTTTGACCGGTGCTAGAGAGAGAACCAATAAAATTTTGATGATAAAATTCTCACCCAATTTGACATCAATTGATGCAATTCTTGATCCTAGGAGGAACCTCGAGAGGAGATCTATCTATCTAGATTGAAAGCTTGGACCGCCGCACCCCCAACAGTGAGCATTTGAAGCTTTCTCTCTCTACATTCTATTTTCTGATGAAACTCCGTTTGAGCTCGTTTCGATGTCAAATTATGTGATTCAAAGTGTAATTGAATCGTATGAAGATGTAGAAACTCCAATTTAACTTCAATTTCAACAATAAAACTTGTTTGATCGGTTAATTTGATTAAATCAAATTTGTCTATGTTAGAAGTTGAAATTGGGGAAAATTTTGGGGATTTCAAAATTTTGAGGGACTAAAATGCAATTTTATAAAATTGAGGGTCAAATGGGCATGCTAAGTGTGTTAGGGGACAAATTGAGCAATTTTGAAATTTTTGGGGTAAAACTTACCATTTTTGTAAAGGAGGGGCAAAATGGTGATGTTGGAAAAATTAAGGACCAATTTGGGAATTTGGGAAACTTGAACCCCTTTTGTGAAATTGAATAAATTGAGGTCTCAAGGTAAATTTTAAAGTTTTGGGACTCAATTTGGGGAAAAACTGGCATTTGGGACCTAAAGTAAAAGAAAAAAACTTTAGGAACTAAATTGCAAATATTTGAAAAGTTAGATATTTTTAGTCATTCATAATGAATGAAGGCCATCAAGCCAAATAATAACGAACAATGATGTTCATACCATGTAGGAACATGAGATATTGGGAACACCAGCTAAGGCAAAGCTCGCAAGGGACGAAAGCCGATTTAGAGGAAATTACACTACATGATTGGGTGAGTGGGAATTTAATATCATACCCGGTTGGGATGATAAGCACCTCAAAAATGAAAATCCACTGCTAAGTGGTATTTTAATCATCACTCTCAAAGGAGTGATGTGGAAATCATGCAAAAAAACTACTTACTGGTTGTAAGTAAATCATACCCAGTTGATATGATGAAACTTCCTGGAAGAAAGTGGAAAACCCGCTTATTGGTTATAAGAGGAGATGTCCTCATACTCGGTTGGTGTGATCAAATAGCTCCGTTAGGCTGGACTGAGTGCCACTGCTTAAAATTTTTGGGAGACCTTTTTGACGAGAGCTCAAATAGCACCGTTAGGCTGGAGGCCTCGGTTTTGGAACTTGGGGGCTAATATGCCTGATTTTATAAATCTCGAACAGTGGGCCCTAGGCCAGTTGGCATGATTTGGAACTCGTAAACAAATATGATTATTAAGCCATGAAAACTTAAGTAAATGAGTTGTTTGGTCGTGGTACCGAGACAGGACCGACACACTCAATAGATTAGCGGTAGTGCGACATGACAGGTCTTCGGACTAGTCAAGACAAATAGTTGTAGGTCGAGTTGAGGGTTGGGGCCGTTGGACCAATGGCACCACAGATTATATGGCTTATGTGAAAAACTGTTGATTTGTGCATGCACTGTGTTACAGGACCTTCAAGATGCCCAAGAGGGGTAGTGATGCGTCCTAGGGATCTGGACGACTTGGTGGAAATAAGGACAGTTAGTTGTACCAGAAGTCTTATGAAGCTCGACGTAGCTTCATTGTGCATGAGACCGGGGTGGGGATAGGATGAGGTCTCTCTCCTCATACGGACACAAAGTTTTGTTATGGGATTCAGGGTTGGATTTCACGTACATCCACTCATTCTCTGGGTAGAAGTGGACATGCTTTTATCTAGGTGGCCGGTAAAGTCGTTCTGACACCACAAGTGGGTACAGTGGATGGGCTGGCCTGCGAATGTATGTTATCCTTCATGATGAAGGACGTGTGTTGGTTGATAAACACACCGTTGTGATGAGAAATAGTTATAAAAAAATCAAGATTTAAAAATGAGAAAAATTAAAGGAATTAAGGAGTCTTGCACGCTCCAATTTGAAACTCTTTTTACCGAAACTTCATTTTTTTTAAATACCCATTCACTAAGTTGTAGAAACTCACCCTTCTTTTTATCCAATTTTAGGAAATTGAGAAAATGACTAGGGATAACACCAAATCTTACCCTTTGTCAGGTATGCTTAATTTCTCTTAAGCTGCATTTTATTTGATATATGTCATTCCAGGGAATAAGGTTGAAAGTACGCTTGGCTACTCTTAAGTTATAGAAGGAGGAAACTCCTCTTGAACCAAGAGAGCGACGAGTTGATCAGGGGGATCCAACCAAATTGGGTTGGGGCGTGACATAAGTCCTCCAAATAAGATGTGGCTAAGGAAGAATAATCACAAATAGTAAGACGGGTCGTAGTCCACATGCGCATTATGGACCCTAAAGAGTGGAAGATTGAGTATAGTGTGGAGTGCACAGAATAAAACCGATAATCAGAAGTATCTCAAGTAACGAATAAGGGATGAAACATAAGTTATGGATAGAGAAGGATCTAAAGCGGGCAAATACCCTAACATAAAAAGGGGTGTGAAGAAAGGAAGAAAGAACCCTTCAAGGAATGATAAGAAGGTTGAGCATGTAGCTACTAAGATGGAGGTCTCTACTGTGAGGGACATAGTAGAGAACGAAACCGCAAGAAGGGAACCTTCCCAAGCAAAGGAATCGACACATGGACCGAAAGTGATTAATTTGGAATAAAGAATCATGAAATGATCATGAGTAAGTAAAAGTGGATTAAGGAAAATCCTGGAATAAAGAATTCCAAGGACTTAAGAAGGAAAGAATCCCAGCTTGTCGGGAAACCAAATAATTGGAACCGGAAATGCCCAATAAGGAAGTTGGGACAAGATGAGTGGGTAAGGAAAACCAACACAATTATATAAGTTGATTGAATAACGGTAAAGGTACTCGAGGAATACTACCAAACGAAAAAAGGGATGAAGTTATACAATCCCTAAAAGGTTGGAAAGTTGAGAACAACCCTCAAGGAAGTGTTCTAGCAATCTAATGGACATTGACAAGTTCTAGAAAATGTCTTGTTGTAAGGGACTTGTAAGTCCAATAGTTCTAAGGAAAATATGACTTAAAGTAGGGATGAATTAGTTACTAAGGATGACAAGGTCATATATAAAAGTTGGACCGAAGTTATAATAAACAACAGATGGAGGAAGGGTCGAAATAGGACAAAAAGGTGATAACACCGAAACCAGTGAAAATAAGTATATAACGCTTTAAAGGACACTAAGCTAAGGGTTTCGACGACAAAGAGAATAACTGGATACAAGAATGATTGGACATCTTGGAACTCCTGATCCTGAAATTTGAGTAAAGAACCTCAAGAGAAAGGATTATGCTTTAAGGACAGAGGGGTGCGAAATTAAGGATATAGCCTTAAACCATTGAGTAAAGTATGCCTATCTTAAGTGAGCTCCATGGAATGGATAATGAGAAGGAAAAGAAAATTTATAAGGGTGCTTTATACCGTGACTAAATGGGAGTAACCGAGAAGGTTATTTGTCAATAAACAACAAGTTGATATCAAGGGAAGTCCTTTCCAGTACGAAGGATGTTGGATAAGTTTTGGGGGCAAAATTCTTAAAAGGAGGGGAGAGTTGCAAACCCCACCCTTTGGAGTTAAGGAAAACAGGGAAAGAACCGATCAAACCAAGTGACAAAATTGAACCGGTTCACGAACCTCGACCACTAGAGAACGGGCAAATCGGGAAATTTACAACTCCCGATTAACCCAAAGAGTCATAAAAACCTTAGAAAGGGATTTTAGGACAATTTGGGAAAGAAAATTAGACTAGTTCTGGTGAACCGAATCCAAACCAGATTGAATCAGTTTGAGCCACCATTGAACCAAATGTTAAATTCAATTTTCTTGGTGGCTTAGAAAATTCAAATTGGAGAATTGAGGCCATCATTTGATATAGAATGAATTTAGATGAATTTAAAAAAAATTAATTTTGAAAAACTCAGTCAAATTGGGCTTGAACCGGCCGGTTTAAGCTTTAAACCCGGTTCAGACTGTTCTGGTCCAGTTCGGAACAGTGTCATCTTCTTCCTCCAAAGGAAAGCAATGTTCACTCACCGAAAAATTGAGCAGCACCGGTGAAGATGAAAAGTCTCCAGCCAAGGAGTTTCAGGCAATGAATGACCGCCATTAAGGCACCAAACGGGCGTCCGACGAGTCCCCGAGCTTTCTACATAAAGAGCCCCTCTTCATTCATCCTCTCCATACCTGAAAACCTCACTCTCTCTCAGCTACTCAATTTTTCGATGAAGCTTGAATATAGGGTCTTTTTTTAGCTAAAGAAGGGGTGGTCGAGTTCCATAGACTCGGGGAGAAGTCAGCTACACGGTGGTAGTCTCTAATTGCTCCGAGAGTCGCTAGAGAAACACTAACATAATCGAATAGTGAAGCAGCTCCGGCGGACCGAAGCTGCCCTATTTCTATCAAGCTGAAATCAGCTAATTCAAGCCCTCCTCGGGCCAAACCAAGCTCTCCCAATACCTCCTCAGCCCTCGTATGGCTGAATTAGTGCAAAAAGGTAAGGCACTTTGGCTCCCTTTTGTGAATTCCAATCAGTGTTAGAGAGAGAGCTGACAAATTTTCACTAACTAAATTATCCCTCAATTCGATATGAATTGAGGTGATTCTTGATTTTAGGAAGGACCTCTGTACAAGAGCTATCTGCCCAGATCAAGAGCTCGGACCGCCGCTCCCCCGATGGTAAGCTTTCGAAGCTTTCTCTCTCTACATTAAGTTTTTCGGCGAAGCTCTATTTGAGCTTATTCTGGCATCAAATCGTGCAATTTAAAGTGCAATTGAATCGTATGAAGGTGTATAAACACCAATCTAACTTTAATTTCAACAATTAAACTCATTTTATTGGTCAATTTGATGAAATCAAATTCAGCGGATTTAGAAGGTTGAAATCGGGGGGTTGGGAAATTTTAGGGATTTCAAAATTTTGAGGGACTAAAATGCAATTTCATAAAATTGAGGGCCAATTAGTTATGATAAAGATGTTGGAGAACCAATTGGGCAATTTTTAGAAATTTTGGAGCAAAACTTACCATTTTTTAAAGTAGGGGCAAAATGGTAATTTTGGAAAAATTAGGGACCAAATTGGGAATTTCGGAAACTTGAACCCCTTTATGTGATTTTGAATAAATTGAGGTCTCAAGGTAAATTTTAAAAGTTTTGGGACTCAATTTGGGGAAAACCATCATTTGGGACCTAAAATAAAGGAAAATTAACTTTATGGACCAAAGTGCAAATATTTGAAAAGTTGGGTATTTTATTCATTAATAATGAATGAAGACTATCAAACCAAAGGATAATGAACAAGGATTGTTCCCACCGTGTAGGAATACGAGGTATCAGGAACGCCAGCTAAGACAAAGCTCATGAGGAGACGAAAGTCGATTAAGAGGAATTAACGACATTCATGGGTGAGTGGGATTTTTATATCATACCCGGTTGGGATGATAAGCACCTCAGAAATGAAAACCCACTACTAAGTGGTATTTTAACCATCACACCTATGAGGAGTGATGTGGAAATTATGCGGAAAAAATACTTATCAGTTGTAAGTAAATCATACCCGGTTGGTATGATAAACTTCCTTTAAGTAAGTAGAAAACCCACTTATCGGTTATAAGCGGAGATGTCCTCATACCCGATTGGTGTGATGGACAGCTAAAAGTTTATTTTTGTTAGAAGTGCTCTTCCCTGATTGTGTGCCACTGCTTAAACCTTTTGGGAGACCTTTTTGACAAAAGCTCGAATAGCTTAGATAGGTCGAAGGCCTCGGTTTTGGAACTTGGGGGCTAATATGCCCGATTTTGAAAATCTCCTATAGTGGGCCCAAGGCCAGTTGGCACAAGCAAAAGCTCGTAAACAAACATAAGTTAAGCCATGAAAATATTAAATGAATGATTTGTTTGGCCATGGTACCAAGACAGGACCAACATACTCGATGGACTGGCGGCAGTGCAACATGACAGGTCGACGAACTAGTCGAGACAAATAGCTGCAGGTCCAGTTGAGGGTCGTGGTCGTTGGACCAATGGCACCACATATTAAATGGCTTATGTGGAAAACTGTTGTTTTGTGCATGCATTGAGTTACGAGACCTTCAAGATGTCCAAGAGGGGTAGTGATGCATCCTAGGGCTACTGGATGACATGGTGGAGATAAGGGCAGTTAGTCATGCCAGCAATCTTGGAAGCTCGACGTAGCTTCATGCGCATGAGATCGAGGTGGGGTCGAGATGAGGTCTTTGTCCTCATACAGACACGGAGTTTTATTTACAGGATTGAGGGTTGGGTGTCGTGTATATCCACTCATTCTATGGGTAGAAGTGGACGTGCTTCTATCTAGAGGGCTAGTAAAGTCACTATGATGCCACAAGTGGGTGCAGTGGATGTGCTGCCCTGTGAATTTGTGTGTCCTTCATGATGAAGGGTGTGTGTTGATTGATAAACACACCATTGTGATGAGAAATGGCTATAAAAACTAAGAATTAAGGATGAAATACTTTAAAGGAAAATAAGGAGTCTAGCACACTCTAATTCAAACTATTTTCTTAAAGTCATACTTTAAACACCCATTCACTGAGTCGTTAAACTCACCCCTCCCTTATACCCCTTTTAGGTAACCCGGGGAAAGCCTACACAAAGACTACGAGTTAAACTACACCTGTGAGACAGGTATGATAAGTTTAAATTTTATATTGTTTAATTTATGTTATTTCAGGAAAGGTGCAGGTTTAAAGGATGCCTTACTCCTCCCGGGTTAAAGAAGGGGAAAACCCTTAATAAACTGGGAGAGTGGCGAGTTGCTCATGGGGATCCGACCAAACTGGGTCAAGGCGTGACAAGCATGACACGAGCTCCTCAAGGCATGCGAAATCTAAGTAAGGGGAATAACCCTAGAAGCAGGTTTAATTCTCATCCCGCTAAGGGAAGTAGAAGTTATCCTGAGGATGGACTAGCTATGTACACACCAGGCCAAGGTGGACTTTGGGAGTAAGCGAATAACGTTCCACACTCCTAGGAATGAGGAGGTAGTATTTGATGGGGACAAGAGAAGAGCTAGGATACACCTGGTGTCCTGCATGGTGGCGTAAGACTTACTACGAAGAGGATGTAAGTTGTTCCTCGTGCAGATCACTTGCAAGGATTCGTCGGGGAAAGGATTGCAAGAAATTTTGATAGTCAACTGTTACCCCGACGTGTTCCCGGAAGAGCTATCTGGCCTATGCCCAAATCGTCAGCTAGAGTTCGTGATTAAGATAGTAACGGGGATCCACCCCATATCACAAGCTTCCTACCGTAAGGCACTCATTGAACTTGAGGAACTAAAAGACAAATTAGATGAATTGCTAGAGAAGGGCTTCATACGCTTGAGCCAATCCCCATGGTGTGCACCAATCCTGTTCGTCAAGAAGAATGATGGAAGCATGAGGCTCTATATCGACTACCGAAGGCTGAACCATGTAATTATCAAGAATAAACACCCTCTCCCCAAGATAGATGATTTGTTTGACCAACTACGAGAAGCCGCGAACTTTTATAAGATCGACCTACGATCGTGGTATCACCAGTTGAAAATTCGGGAGGAGGATATACAAAAGACTGCATTCCGATCATGGTATGGACACTATGAGTTAAGGGTGATGCCCTTTGGGCTGACAAATGCACCTGTGATCTTCATGGACCCGACGAATCGGGTGTTCTAGCTGTACTTGGATAAGTTTGTTATAGTCTTTATAAACAATATTCTCATATACTCTCGGACCGAAGAGGAGCACAAGACCCATTTAGAGACCATGCTGAGCACGTTATGGGAAAATCAACTCTACACCAAATTTTCAAAGTGTGAGTTTAAGTTGCAAGAGGTGGGCTTCTTAGGACATATAGTGTCAAAGTAGCAAAGGTGGACTCAACTAAGATAGAGACCATATCTAACTAGAAAACACCCACCAGGCCAACCGCTGTACGTATATTCCTCGGACACGCAAGATACCACTAAAATTTTGTAGAGGATTTTTCCAAAATTGCAGCTCCGTTGACCCGCCTCACAAGGAAGGGAGTCAACTATAAGTGGGATGCTAAGTGAGAGGAGTCATTCCAAGAGCTTAAGTGCCGATTAACGATGGACCTAGTGCTGGCATTACCCTACTAAGATGCGGGGGAGTATCGCCCTTCTTCCTTGGGGTATTGGATAGCTTCTCACAATATGTCCTAGTTGTCCGCACCTATAACAGGTTGCTTTGCATACCTTTTTCTAATTCTTTCGGCGGCTAAGACACCGGGAAATTTCCTCTTTCCTTCTTGTCTTTTCCTTGTGAGTAGGGTCACTATGGTTTCTATTATTGTGTATGTTCCATGTCTTGTGATGCCTTATTTGTACCGACCGTCCAAGAGGTAGCTTATGGGTTTGTACTTCATCATCTGAAATGTGCGTACTTTTTGCAAGGTGATTGTCCCCTCTTAGTGGGAGATAAGGTTCCCTGAACACCCTAACAAACTCCTCATAAAGTTTTCTCTACTCGGAAGTTATTCTTGGTATAGAGGGTCGAGTCCTCCTAGACTCCTGAGCTCCTAGACAAATTTCCTTATTTGGGATAGGATTTCGTACTGGTCCCAAGTTTGAGCAGATTTGTTTGGCTACCTTTTTTGGGGTCATCTTCCTACAAGGTGGGTAGTTTTCATTTAGTTTTAAATTATTTAGTCTTGATAATGAATTCTAGGGAACTTTGCTCTGATACCACTAAAATTGTCACACCCCGACCCGGCTTGGTCGAAATCCCGTGAGCAACCCGCCACTCCCATTAGTCTAGGAAGAGTTACCACTCCTAAGATCGCGAAGAGTCATGTGTATCTTCTGTCATTGTTCCCTATAATAACATTATACAAAATTGAAAGTTTTAAACTAAATTACCTGGATTTAGTTGCTTTGGGATTCTCTAAAGGACGTCTCTTTCCTGAAAAAAATTAAAGGGAGGGGGTGAGTTCTACAACTCAATGAGCAGGTGTGAGGATGGGTTTTCATAAAGTCAAAATCTTTTCTATTCACAGGTTTTGTGGGCTTTTCTTCTTTTTAGAAAAAACATTTTCATGCCTCCCCTTGCTCGGGATTTGTTTAGCACACAACCACAAATTCCATTTATCAAAAAGGGTTCATACATTCGTAGAGCAGTTCTTCGACTGCTCCACTTGTGGATTTGAAGCGCCTTTACCATCCACCATGGTAGGAGGGGATACATTCTACCCAAGTTTGTGCAAGCATCAATTGCTCGGTCCCCAGAATTTCCTTTCTCCATGTACGCTATAGTGGCATGAGACTTCTCCCCTTCGACCTCGGTCTCAGTGCGTAGGAAACTACTCCGAGCTTTGAGACTCACTGGACGATCAAAATTTCCTTATGCATCTGATGTTGTCCAGTAGCCCTTAGAACCAACACTACCCCATATCGGACGCCTCGATGGTTCCGTATCTCAGCATGCACAAAAAAAGGTCTTTTGTAACTTAGACCTTTATCTTTAGTGTCATCCGCCCAACGAATTCGATGCCTCGACTGCAGCTCAGTAGCTACCAACCCAACGAGTTCGTCCACTTGGCTTCGGCTCGATAACTACTAGTCAATTGAGTATTGTGATCTAGCTTTTGCTAGGTGGCTGCATCACACAACATAACCATTTTTGGTGAATTTTCATACTATGTAGGGATCAAGATTTTATCTATGGGTTTGAGCCCGTTCTCATTGGCCTTGGGCCCACATCACATACTTTTTTCCAAAACTGGGCCTTGGGCCCTATCATTTCAAAAAGGAGGTATCATGCCTACTAGAGCAACTCTAGCTCTCAAAAACGTCTTTTAAAATGTTTAAGCAATTTCACACAGTTAGGGAAGACTATTTCTAGAAAAATGTTTTCAAAATTGAAAACGGTATTCATCACCCCAACCGGATATGACGTTGAAAATCCCACTCACCGGATAATTGTGATGTGTTCGTCCTTGGATTTCAACCAGTGATGTGCCACTCTGCACAAGTACTTGTACAACCAATTCCTACATGGTTTGAGTATTCACGTAAGAAAGGTTTGGCATAAAAGACCTCTTATTTTCAAGTATTTACAAATAGGTCCTTAATTTAAGCCTTATTGCACTTAGGTCCCTAAAGTTCATAATTTTGACTTTAGGTCCCTAATGCTCAATTTATCTTTAATTTAAGTCCCTGAGTTTTCCAATATTCCTCTTAGGTCCTTAATTTTCCCAAATTTTCCAATTGGTCCTTAAATTCTTCAAAATTACCAATTGGTCTCCAATTTTTCTAAAAATCTCCAAATCGCACATTTTTTTCCAAAAATTGCATTTTGACTCATAAAATCTTATTTCATTCAATTGACCCATTAAACTTGGGTAAGTGTTCCCTTTCATCTTCTTATAAATCTTCCCTATGTCTCCCTCATCATTTCAAGCTTTATCACGCCGAAAACGGCTTAAAAACAAGCTTGAATGAAGTTTTGCCGGAAAATCACCCTAGAGAAAGAAAGCTTTGATTACTTAACGGTGAGGGTCCAACGATCGGAGCTCTTAATTCCTCTAAGTTTCTCTCTTCCTAGGGATCCTTCCTGGATTAAACCATGCATCAATCAGTGGCCTAAGTAGTGCAAATTTTATACTTTAGTTTTTAGGCAAAATCGGGTGTGAATAGTGAATTTCAACAAAGGGCGGCGGAGGGGACTTACCAATGCAGCTCAGGGAAGGTTGGGGCACCTCTATGGGTGGTCTAGGGAGCTTAGTTTTCCAAAATTGGTCCAGGGGTGGATCAAATTGAGCTCAACCAGTTCAGGTTGCAGACCTCCGAGGAGCGACGGTACTGTGCGAGCTCGCCAACGCTTCTCCAATGATCCTCAAGCTGAATGGAGTATGCAGTCATGTAGCTAGCTTCCTTAGGATTCCAGAGAACCCAAATTTACCTTTGGAGGTGAACAAAAGTGCCCAACCGAATTGAACTGATTTGGACAAGTTTGAACCACTATTGAACTAGATTCTAAATTCATTTTTCTAGGTTGTTTAAAAAATTCAAAATTTAGATTTGAGGCCACATTGGATAGAAAATGAATTTAGATGAAATTAAAAAATTTTAGATTTAAAAAATTCAGTCGAATTGGGGGGTGAACCGGCTGGTTTAAGCTTTGAACCCAATTCTGACCGATCCGGTCCAGTTCGAAACAGCGTCATCTCCTTCCTTCAGATGACAGCATTGTTCACTCACCAAAAAATCAGTAGCGCCGATGAAGCTGAAAAGCCTCTGGCCAGGGAGTTTTAGGCAATGAATGACCGCCATTAAAGCACCAATTGGACGGCCAAGAAGTCCCCGAGCTTCCTATATAAAGTGCCCCTCCTCATTCATCCTCTTCACACTAGAAAACTCCATTCTCTCTCAACTACTCCAATTTCCAGTGAAGCTTGAATCAGAGCTCCGACTTGGGCATTTTTCTAAGCCAAACAAGGCAAGGTTGGGTTCTTTAGAATCGAGGAGAAATCAGCTACACACCTGTAGTCGCCATTTGCTCCAAGAGTTACCGGAGAATCGTCGGCATGATAGAACAGTGAAGTAGCTCCGGTAGTTCAAAGCTCCCCTGTTTCGGCTGAGCTAAAATCGGCCAATTTGAGCCCTCCTCAAGTCAAACCAAGCTCTTCCAACACCTCCTCAGCCCCCCTACGGCCGAATTAGAACAGAAAGGTAAGCTAATTCGGCTCCCCTCTAAAATATCCGACCAGTGCTAGAGAGAGAACCGGCCGAACTTCGATGATGAAATTCAAAAATTCGGCATCAATTGATGCAATTCTTGATCTTATGAGGAACCTCAGGACATGAACTATCTGCCCAGATCGAAAGCTCGGAATGTCGCGCCCTCGATGGTAAGCTTTTGAAGCTTTCTTTCCCTAAGTCTAGTTTTCCGGCGAAGCTCCGTTTGAGCTCATTCCGGCACCAAATCATGCGATTCAAAGTGCAATTGAATCATATGAAGGTGTAGGAACTCCAATTTACAATTTTAATAATTAAACTCATTTGATTGGATAATTTGATGAAATCAAATTCGACAGAGTTAGAATGTTGAAATTGGGGTAAATTTTGGGGGAATTTTGGGAATTTCAAAATTTTGAGGGACTAATGTGCAATTTTGGAAAATTGAGGATAAATTGGGCATGATAAATATGTTGAAGGACCAATTGGGCAATTTTTTGAATTTTTGGGGCAAAACTTACCATTTTTATAAAGTTGGGGCAAAATGGTAATTTTGGAAAAGTTGGGGGATCAAATTGGAAATTTGGGAAATTTAATCCCTTTTTGAGAATTTGAATAAATTGAGGTCCTAAGATAAATTTTAAAAGTTTCGGGACTCAATTTGAGGAAAAACCGGCATTAGGGACTTAAAGTTAAAGAAAATTAACTTTAGGGACCTAATTGCAAATAAAGGAAAAGTTTAATTTTTCTCATTCATTTGGGATGAATGAGGGCTATTAGGCCAAAAAAAATAAAGAACAAGAACGTTCATATCATGTAGGAAATGAATTACCAAGAACACTAACTAAGACGAGTTCGAGTAAGGACAACAAGTCAGCTAAGAGGAATTTCACTACACTATCGGGTGAGTGGGATTTTTATATCATGCACGGTTGGAATGATAAATACCTCGAAAATAAAAATCCACTACTAAGTGGTATTTTAAACATTACATCTGAGAGATGTGATGTGGAAATGATGCGAAAAAACTATTTATCGATTGTAAGTAGATCATACCCGGTTTGTATGATAAAACTTCCTCAAAGGAAGTGGAAAACCTATTCATCAGTTATGAGCGGAGATGTCCTCATACTCGATTGGTATGATGGACAGTTGAAAAATAAATTTTGTTGGAAGTGCTCTCCCCTAACTATGTGCCACTACTTAAACAATTTGGGAGACCTTCTTGATAGGAGCTCAAATAGCTCTATTAGGTCGGAGGCCTCGGTTTTGGAATTTAGGGGCTAATATGCCCAATTTTGAAAATTTTGAACAGTGGGCCCTAGGCCAGTTGGCACGAGCAAGAGCTCATAAACAAACATGATTTATATGCCATGAAAACTTAAGTAAATGAATTATTTGATCATGCTACCAAGACAGGACTAACATACTCAATCGACTAGTGGCAATGCGATATGACAGGTCTCCAGACTAGTCAAGACAAACAGCTGCAGGTCGAGTTGAGGGTCGGGGCCGTTGTACCAGTGGCACCACATATTATATGGCATCATGTGAAAAATGTTGATTGTGCATGCATTGTGTTTACGGGACCTTCAAGATGCCTAAGAGGGGTAGTGATGCGTCCTAGGACCCTGGACGACCTGGTGGATATAAGGGCAGTTAGTCATACCAGAAGACTTGTAAAGCTCGACGTAGCTTCAAGCGCATGAGACTGGGGTGGGGTTAGGATGAGGTCTCTGTCCTCATACAGACACAGAGATTTGTTACAGGATTAAGGGTCAGATGTCACGAACATCCACTCATTCTCAGGGTAGAAGTGGACATGCTTCTATCTAGGTGGTCGGTAAAGTTGTTCCGACGCCATAAGTGGGTATAGTGGATGGGTTGGCCTGAAATTGCGTGTTTGACCTTCATGATGAAGGATGTGTGTTGGGTGATGACACACCATGGTTAATAAGAAATGGTGATAAAACCGGAATCTGAAATGAAATGTTTTTAAAAGAGAATAAGGAGTCAGGCACACTCCGAATCAAACATTTCTCCTAAAAGATAAATTTTGAAAACCCATTCACTGAGTCATTGTACTCACCCTATCCCTTTCAGGTAACCCCGAAAAGCCTACCCTAAAGACCACCAGCTAATACACCTGTGAGACAGGTATGATCAATTTAAAATTTTATGCAGTTTTGATTTATGTTATTCCAAGAAAGGTGCAGGTTTAAAGGACGCCTTACTCTTCATGGTTTATAAACATGGTACACCCCTTAGTAAACTGGGAGAGTGGCGGGTTGATGACGGGGATCCAACCAAACTGGGTCGAGGCGTGACAAGCTAACGGCCTTATCCTCTCAGATGAAAGGTTGAAGACGACACTTTGTCGCGCATGCGAGCTTCGCACATGCAAACTTGCCATGTGGCCCTCTATCATTGGGTAGCTTTGTTGATGAGCATTCCTACTCAGCAGCCTAGTCAGCCTTTGACTTGCTAATTGTGTAAACCCTGCCCTTTGGAGTTAAGGAAAACCGGGAAAAGAACCGGTCAGATCGAGTGACAAAAACCGAACCGGTTCACAAACTCGGTCATAGGGGAATGGGTAAATGGGGGAATTTACAACTCCCGAGTGACCTAAAAGAGGTCATAAACCTTGGAAAAGAATCTTAGGACAAATTGGGAGAGAAAAACCAGACCGGTTCGGGTGAACCGGATCCGAACCAGATTGAACCGGTTTATGAACCAAGCTAGTTTATGAATTGGAACCCATAGAGAGAGGGCAAATCACGAAATTGATGGATCCCAAGTGACCTAACGAGTCACATAAGTAATGAAAAAGGACTTTAGGATTAATGGGGGATGAAAACCAAATCGGTTCAAGTGAATTGGATCCGAACTGGATTGAACCGGTTTGAACCACTATTTAACTAGATGCTAAATTCATTTTTCTAGGTGGCTTAGAAAATTCAAAATTTAGATTTGAGGCCACCATTGGATAGAAAATGAATTTAGATAAATTTAAAATTTTTTAATTTTAAAAATTTCGGTCAAATCGGGGGTGAACCGGCTAGTTTAAGCTTTGAACCCAGTTCGGTCCGTTTCGGAACAGTGTCATCTTCTTCCTTCAGATGACAGCACTGTTAACTCACCATAAAATCGTGCAACGCCGACGAAGCTGAAAAGTCTCCTGACAAGGAGTATTAGGCAATGAATGACTACCATTAAGGCACATATTGAACGGCCAAGAAGTCCCCGAGCTTCCTATATAAAGAGTTCCTCCTCATTCATCCTCTCCACACCTGAAAACTCAATTCTCTCTCAACTGCTCCAATTTTCGGTGAAGCTTGAACCAGAGCTCCGACTTGGGCACTTTTCTGAGCCAAATAAGGTTCTTTGGAATCGAGGAGAAGTCAACTACACACTTGTAGTCTCCATTTGCTCTGAGGGTCATCGGAGAAGTGTCGACGTGATCGAACAGTGAAGCAGCTCCGGTGGTCCGAAGCTGCCCTATTTCGGCCAAGTTGAAATCGGCCAATTTGAGCCCTCCTCAGGTCAAACCGAGCCCTCCCAACACCTCCATAGCCCTCCTACATATGAATTAGAGCTTAAAGGTAAGCCAATTTGGCTCCCCTCTAAAAATTTCGATCTGTACTAGAGAGAACTTGCAGAATTTCGATGACAAAATTCTCACTCAATTCGGCATCAATTGATACAATTCTTGATCTTAGGAGAAATCTTAGGACGAGAGCTATCTGCCTAGATTGAAAGCTCGGACCGCTGTGCCATCGACGGTAAGCTTTCGAAGCTTTCTTTCTCTAAGTCCAGTGTTCCGGCGAAGCTCCGTTTGAGCTCATTTCGGCATCAAATCACGCGATTCAAAGTGCAATTGAATCGTATGAAGGTGTAGGAACTCCAATCTAACTTCAATTTCAATAATTAAACTCATTTGATCGGTCAATTTGATAAAATCAAATTCGTTTGAGTTAGAAGGTTGAAATTGGGGGGATTGAGAATTTCAAAAAATCGAGGGACTAAAGTGCAATTTCATAAAATTGAGGACCAATTGGGCATGATAAAGATGTTAGAGGACCAATTGGGCAGTTTTACAATTTTTGGGGCAAAACTTACCATTTTTGTAAAGTAGGGGCAAAATGGTAATTTTGGGAAAGTTAGGAGACCAAATTAGAAATTTGGAAAATTGAACCCTTTTATGAATTTAAATAAATTGAGGTCCCTAGGTGAATTTTAAAAGTTTTGGGACTCAATTTGAGGAAAAAACTAGCATTATGGACTTAAAGTTAAAAAAAAACTTTAGGGACCTAATTACAAATAAATGAAAAGCTTAGTTTTCTCATTCATTTGGAATGAATGAAGGCTATTAGGTCGTGGGATAATGAACAAGGATGTTCATATCATGTAGGAACATGAAGTATCGGGAATGCTAGCAAGAACAAACTTATGTGAATACAAAGAATCGGTCGAGAGAAATTCACTACATTAACGAGTGAGTGGAAATTTAATATCATACTCGGTTGGGATGATAAGCACCTCAAAAAGAAAAACCCACTACTAAGTGGTATTTTAATCATCGCACCTAAGAGGAGTGATGTGGAAATCACGCAGAAAAAACTAATTATCGGTTGTAAGTAGATCATACGCGATTGGTATGATGAAACTTACTCGAAGGAAGTGGAAAACCCGTTCATCGGTTATGAACGGAGATGTCCTCATACTCGGTTGGTATGATGGACAGTTGAAAAGTATTTTTTTATCAGGAAGTGCTCTCCCCTGACTGTGTGCCACTGCTTAAACATTTTGGGAGACCTTTTTTATGGGAGCTTGAATAGCTCATATAGGTCGGAGGCACTTGGGGGCTAATATACCCGATTTTGAAAATCTCGAACAGTGGGCCCTAGGCCAGTTGGCACAAGCAGGAGATTGTAAATAAACATAATTATTAAGTCATGAAAACTTAAGTAAATAAGTTGTTTGGCCATGGTACTGAGACAGGACTGACATACTCAATGGACTAGTGGCAGTGCGACATAACAGGTCTTTGGAATAGTCAAGACAAACTGTTGCAGATTGAGTTAAGGGTCGGGGCCGTTGGACAAGTGGCACCACAAATTATATGGCTTATGTGAAAAACTGCTGATTGTGCATGCACTGTGTTACGGTATCTTCAAGACGCCCAAGAGGGGTAGTGATATGTCTTAGGGCTCGGACGACCTGGTGAAAATAAGGACAGTTAGTCGTACTAGAAGTCTTGAGAAGCTCGACGTAGCTTCATTGCGCATGAGACCGGGTGGGGATAGGATGATGTCTATGTCCTCATACGGACATGGAGTATTTTTAGTTTGAGGATAGGACGTCAGAGACATTCACTCAGAATTCGGGTAGAAGTAAGAGACTTCTATCAGGGTGGATCATAAAAGACGCTCCGATCCGCAAGAGGGTGCAGTCAGCGTAACTGCATCTCACAAATGTGTGTGATCCTTTCATGATGAAGGGCATATTGTTTGTGAAACACACCGAATATGGAAATGAGAAAAAGGTTATGAAAACCTTGAAAAGGATTTGAGAATCCTTGAAAAAAAATGGTAAACCTTGGAAAAAGGTGTTGAAAACTAGAATTTGAGAAAAGAATGTTTTAAAAGAAAATAAGGAGTCTGACACACTCCAATTCAAACTCTTTTATAAGAAACTCATTTTTCAAACACTCATTCACTGAGTTGTCGAACTCACCCCCTCCATTTACCCCTTTTCAGGTAACCGAGAGAAAAACCTACCTACAGACATTCCGCTAGCTAAACCTGCAAGATAGGTATGTAAGTCTAAATTATTCGATTTTGATTAATGTTATTACAGGAAAGGTGCAAATATAAAGGATGCCTTACTTCTCATGGTTTAAAGTAGGGGAAAACCCTTAATAAATAGAGAGAGTGGAGGGTTGCTCACGAGGATCCGACCAAATCAGGTCGGGGCGTGACAGACCAGACACGTGGTGGCCTCCCATTGGCCATTTGTTCCAACGTGGCTACTGACCATGTTCGATCAGCCATTGATCGTGACACATGATGTCCTTTGATTGGCTATTTTAAATGCATCAGATTTCCCTCTTGACGCATAGTGCCACTATCACGTGTCAGCCTCTAATTGGCTGAGGTCATCCGACATGGCACTGCCATGTGTTGACCTTTGATTGGTCGGTCGTTTCTCTGACATCCTTATCGGATGATGATGTGGCATCCATGACATGTGTCAGCTCCTCATTGATCAGCCTTGCTAACGGGGCCTTTCTAACATTCACCGTTGACCGGGACATGTGTCACTTTCCTATTGGTCGGTCGTCGCTGAGGTGGATTTTCCTCCTTTAACCGTTGACTAAGGACATGTGTCACCTTCTAATTGGCCAGCGCTTTCAAGCGGCTGATTAGGTGTGCTTTGCTATGTGTCACTCGTTGATTGGTCGTGCTTGTTGACTGGGCGCTGACCTGGCAGTGGTTCGGTCCGACTAGGTTCAGTGACTTAAAATTGAAAATCGGTTGGTTTAGGCTTGATTCGAGTGAAAGCAAATATAGAAGCCGACTTCTTTCCCCAAGACATGATTCTAATATTTATTTTATGAGTCACCCAATTCCATTTTAATGATTTTCTACTTTTAATGTCATTTTCTTCCTATATTATGTAATGATGCTTACAAACTCGGTATAATTTCTTTTTTTGTTGGGGATAAGTCAACACGTATGATTAATTCTTCAACTATTGTAAGTGCATTACCCAATTAAATTATGCTTATTTCCAAAGTGTATTTCTTTTATTTAATTATTTATATCCATAAATTATATTAGATAATTACTAATTCAATTCAATTCCAATCAATTTACCAACAAATGAAATTCTCTCTATACAATTATTTATTATCACTCAAAGATGAAGAAACCTCTAGTTAAAGGGAAAGGGTTGGGAACCATCTCAAAAACCATCCTTGGAAAAGGAGCATGCCGGATACTATTTCCGTAACTATTATTGGTCATACAAAAGTCTTTTCCCTATCCTCAAGGAAAAGAATAATTTGAGAGGGAGAGAAGATGTTCCATTACCAACTCCATCAAACTTTCCAAGAGTGTAAGTTAGGCAAGCCAACTAGCAAAACTGCCCATAGACATCTACTTGTCCAAATGCAAGAAACAAAGATCAAGAAAGAACCGCTACGTTCATATTTACTAGTAGTAAACACCAAGAGGAAAATATGGTCCCCGTGATTGCCACTGTCAAATGTAGACTTAACTCAGATGGATCTTCCAAACTAGGGAAAGTAGGAGAACTCAAGTTGTTCAGTCATATGATACATGCTCATTTGATGGGCTCTCTATATGCTTTTCCCTTTTGTTTGCTGGGATTTGCCTTTGCTCATCATCTGCAGCAGGAATGCTGACTCGAACTTCTATGACGGAGTTCTGTGCCCCGTAATCTTGAACAGGGACACTATGAATCTGACCGACAGTTTGTGCCTGTAAGTTCTGAGCAGTATAGAGACAGTCAGTGGTGTGCATAAGGAAGGGCTCCGGCCCACGATGTGCTCGAAGAACGGAGCTGAACAATGGCTGCATTATACGCTTCTTGTCTGAGAATTCTCGTAGTGAAATTCTGCAGATAGGACAGGTCGAATGTTGCTGGAACCATAGGTCTATGCAGTTCACATGGAAGGAGTGCCCACAGTTTGGGAGGATACGCAGCATGTCTTCACTATGATAATCCACAAGGCACACTATACAGCTACATGAGAGTGACAAAAGGTTAAAAAACGGAACTATTGCATTGCACTTCTCGGAGAGACTTTGTATAATTCAAATAAATGATGGTGACAGGAAACAGAGATGTCTGTCATTTAAGAGAGCAATTATTCATGCAAAGGCTTTCTGATTTTGTACCATTGTAAGGTCAATTAGTGCATAGGCCTAAGCATCTTCTCTCCAATGCTCAGCGATGGAATCACATAATGAAAAAGATTAATTCATGCAAGAATGCTATAAACACTGAATTTCACAAATTAACAATTAGATTAACTACACCAACCATATTGACTTAGAAGATGATATGCTCCATATGAAAACTGCGCAACAGAAAATTATGTCCAAATAACAATTGATGCAGAGAAAAGTAAAAGCATAGGGAGCTTCTTTTGTGTGAAGATGGATGGAAGCAATCCCATCCAGCTCCTTGTTTGAAGATGCACCAAAATTCCTATTGTAACAAGGGATAAATATAATATCTGGTGGACTGAGCTATCATCCAGACCGCGAGATACAAATCAACCAAAATGATAATCCCTTGAAAGAGACAATTGGCACCGTGACATATAAATAACTGACAATTTCAAGGATTCATCAAGACAGGATAAATGCTCAACAGGGTGATCATTAAGAATGCAGCTTTTGGTTCAATCAAAGTGGATAGCATCCACATGTTTTTTAAAGAAAATTCCACATGCATATTTGCTGACCACAGCAAAGATTTTCTCGAATATAAAAAACAAATACTCTTGGCATATTCATGGGAAACAAACATCTCTAATCAAATGGAAAATAATCAATAGATACATTGATGTCCTAAAGATTTCTCCTTGGTTTAACCAGTCTATTTGAGACAGAATAGCCTGAATATATTAACAACCTCCCTCCCATGAAGGATCAAAGCTCTAAACTACTACCGTAATGTATATGGAAATGTACTTTTCCTTCCTCATAGAGACTTCATTTGGTATTGCAAAATTATGTGGAAACATAGAGTTCCGGCAACATGGATCATGAACAACATAGACACTAAATAGTTATTGGAGGGACTGCATCATCCATAGTATACTGAGTAAAAAAGAGGCGCTTACTGAGTATCATCAACAGTGGAGAAGAACTCATCGCCATATTTCTTTGTGGGGAAGTTGGATACGACTACAGGCTCTAAACCATGTAAACCCCGTTCCAGCTGCGAGCAGAGAGAGAAGACAAACAGTTCATAAACTATTTTCATTATATACTACCCCAAAACCTCAACTTTAATGTTGGTGTCAGAGAAAAAGAAAAGGCGTGGCATATCTCTCTGTCTGATTCTTCTGCTAAGTTATGAAAAATGGCATGGGAAATCAGAAAGATAAAAGAGACTAATAGACGGGAGAACACCATCTCGGCATCTGATCGATGGAGCGCAGCATCAACAAAAGAACAAAAAAGTGAAAGGTTTTCGAAAAATAATGGGAAAATTACTTATTATATAATTTAAACATAATGAATCATGCAATGATAATGTTGGAAAAACATTATTGTATATTACATGTTGGGTTGGTTCCGATGGGTTCCGTGTATATCTAATATTTGTCCGAACCCCTATATTATAATTTAGCAAATTTATTTTTTATACAGAATTTGACCCAGGTGTGGAGGAACACGACAACCCAAAGATGAATAAAGAGAAACCCGTAGGGTAAAAAATGAAAAAAAAAAATATTGCAAAAGCCTTCTTTGAGGGGACAAAATGACCCTGTAATGATGTACAAAATGGAAAGGTGTTTTCCTGGGGTAAGCACTGCCAGCCCGGAGACGGATCTCATCCTATTCTTTGATAGGCCAATTTGAGTAATAAGTCTTATCTTCAGATAAAATTTACCAGTGAAATCCTTTTAATTTTATATAAATAATACTTTTTTTTATTTTATACTCCAGATAAGTTCTGATTCAAAGTTAGAGATCATTTGGATAGAGACTAAGATGAAGAATTTCGATTAGAATTCAGCCTCAATTGTTACCGCAAGAGCTTAAAACAAAACACACAAGTTCTGTGAAGATTAGATATAGACGGAGCAAGAATTAAGAGGGACGAAAAGATGGATGGATACTCACAATGCCGAATTCAGATCGGGAAGCAATATTGATAGAGCGGCGGGACACGGCTAGATGAATTCTCGCGCAGATGAGGCGCGTGCAGACGAACACAATGAACATCGTGCTCACTGCAAACCCTATCACCGTCATCGCCAAGTTTATCCCCGCCGATATCATTCTTCTTGTTCTTCGTCTTCTTGTTCTTCTGTCTTCTTCACGACGTCTCACCCCCCAAACACACACTTTGTACTATTTTCTTCGCTTCCAATTAATTCGGTTCAGAAGCTCTGGAACATTATCACCTGAACTTCCTTCCACTTAAAGTCTGCGCAGTATCACCACAAGCTAACAACCGCATAAAAGAGACTGACTCAGTGAGAGTGGCTGATGCTGATGTTGCTGCCGGAGAGAAGGAAATCCCAGCCTTGAGCCATACGAAGGAAAGAAAAGGAGAGAGTGAGAGATTTTAATGCATCTCGAACATAGAAAGCCTATTTCTCATAGATATTGGCCCATAAATTTAAATTTTTAATTTTTTTAAATACCATTTTTTAATAATTTAGTCTAATAATTATATTTATATTTAATATATCATTTATAATATTATATTTTAAAATATGGTATAAATAAAAAATAAAGGGTAAATTATAGTTTTATATCAAAAATATTAACAGAATCTTAATTTAGCATTAAACTTTTAAAATATTACATTTTATTATCAAAACTTTTATAAAATAATAATTATTATTATATTTAAAATACAAACACAGTAATCACTTGAGCTACAACAAATACACTTTAAATTTTTAATTAACGTTCACTTATAATATAATAATTTTTATTATCAATACAAATTATTTTAACAATAACTGGTAATATTATATTTAAAGTAAATTATATATATATAATAAATATAAATTAAATATGTTATTATATCTCTTATTTTTTATAATAATAAAATTTTAGTAATAAATTATATAATTTTATTATAATTAAAATGTCAAATTTAAGTTATATATTTGTATGATATTATAATACATATTTATCATATAATTTATATTTAATAAAATATTAAAATTTATATGTAATTTAAATTAAATAAAATATGTATATATAAATTATAATATTAAAGAAATAAATTAATAAAATTTAACATTTTAACGATAATAAATTATATAATTTGCTATTAAAATTATATTATTATAAAGAATAAAATATATATTTATAAAATATATTTAATTTATTATTACAATTTAATTAAACAAAATATTAATTCTATTATTTTTACTTATAATTTTACTAATTAAAAATATATATTTATTTTAAATATATAATTTAATTTAACTATTACTTATTATTTTTAATATAATTTGTATTTATATGGAAAACTTGTAATTTAATGATTATTTTGTTAGTATTTTAATAAGAAATATTAAGTTTAATTCTCTAAATAATTATTTTGTTTTATAATTATTATTTTATATTTAAATTGACACGTCAACCCATTAACATGTTGGTAAAAAGTGTGATGTAGTACATTAGATATTTAAATTGTTCAATACATGTCGGCAAAATTTAATTTATGTTAAAATTGTTGCTAAAATATAATGTTTTAAAAGTTTAATGATGACATTGGGTTAAAATGTTTAATGCAAACATTTAATTTAGAAAAATAATAAATATAGACTATCGCATTAATAATACCAAATTTATTAATAAGTTATTTAATGAATCATATAAGATATACAATTATAATAATATTAATTTATAAATAAATAATCTAATAATTATTCATATTTCCTTATTTTTGTCTATTATAAAGGAGGAAAAGAAGGATAGTTGTGAAGATGAAGTAAAGAATAATGAATATATTTCTTAATAAACAACATTTTTTCCATTTTAGCAATTAAATGTTTAAAATCTTAGATTTTAAGGTTATAAATAAAAGTAACATATTATTGAAATAATGCCGTTTAGAATATCACAACTTACATAGGATTCATTGTGTGCCTAATTAATTAAGAGTTTAATTAAATTAATTATATGCCTAATTAATTAGATTAAAGTCTTGACATTTAAATAGTTCAAAATTAAAATTCCTAATCAGAATATAAGATTTGGAGCCAGACATATTTAACCTATAAACTTTTTAGTGGGGAAATTCCATATAATTAGCCTAATTGAGCTGATAAATATGGTAGATGTATATTCAAAATGTATTTTAGTATTAATGAAATTTGAACAATCAACCTAAAATTGAGAATAAAATAATTTTAACAAGCTAAAGTTAAATTATATTATACATCCAAAATATATATTATATTATAAAAGTTGAGCAAAATTTTAAATAGGCAAAAAATTTAATATAAATGAGTTTTTAAATTTTGCGTATAAAAATTTATTTATATTAAAATATTTTTATTTTAAATAAATAATAAAATTAATAATATATTAGCTAGATGAGTGTTAATACTTAATTGTAAAGTTCGAATAAATATATACATATAATATATTTTAATTATTGATTTGTATCCTCTTATTTATTATTTATTATCACATATTTTTAAAATTTATCTAAAAGTCACATATATATATATATATATACACACCAGACCACATCCCCACCACATTAATACCCACAGTCAAAATTTATCAACAATATTATTCAAAAAAGTTTTAATGAAATGACTCTTTTTAGATTTTATATTAAATTATAACCTTATTAAAATAGGTGTACCATCGTTCTAATTAAGTCAATTTGTTAAAAGAAAAAAATGCAAAAAAAAAAAGAAACAATAAATTTAATGGTATGTGTAAAACATAACCTAATTGATAACTAGCATTATTTAATTCTAATTGAAGATACAAATATGTACTATTGAAGAAAATAAACCTAATTAATGTATCAAAAAATATCCAATTAATGTAAGTGTCCAATTGATGTACATCAAATTTAACAAGTATAAAACATCCATGCACTTGGGAGCTAATTGAGAAAGTCTTTATTAATACAAGGTATGTTGCATCGTTAGATTCCACTTCTTTTATTCAAGTGTGATTTGTAGAAAAAAGATAAGACAGCTGAATGTTCCATGCAAAATCCCATATATCTATTCATGTATACATACACTAAGGAGGAGTTATTGAATTATTTGGATATCAAATAGAATTTATATTGAATTATTGAAACATGACTCTCCAACAAGCTTGCTTGGTGTCAGAAAGGGATCACCTGATTCTTTTTTATCTTTTACTTATAGAAGAGAGATGATATTGAACTAATTCGAAAGGAAAAAAAAGTAAAAAATGAAAAATAAAATTAAAAAAATTGAATTTATTTATGTAGTAAATATAAAGTAGATGAATTGGTAAATTTAATAATAATAAAAAATAGGATAGAAAAATGATAGACATAATAATAAATAGGCATATGGGTTGAAAAATAACAAGAAGAAAAATAGAAATTGAAAAAAAGAAGATAATATATTAAATGAATATAAGCTGGAGAAGTTATGTGGGCCACGACAGTTTTTAACTTCCATAGATTTGATACGTGTATACCATTTTGAACATAATAACTAATTTATTAAAGAGAAGTGAGCATTGTATGATGGAACTGGGCCTAACTTCTAACCAATAACTTGATATTCAATTGGCTCCACATATGTGACATTTAAAAGGGGGTGTCATGATGGAAATTAAGCCAATGAATTGGATGCATTCAAGTTGATGCGACATAATTTCAGCTATTTGCCTTTTTACTTTTTGCCTTTTGGTACCTCCATCTTCTTCCACTATGGGGTATACTTTAGGTGATTGGCATATGGGACAGCATAAATGCATTTATTGGTTCTCATATGATAAATTGTTTTTTAATCATTAACTTAATGGGAGTGGCAGTACTTTCATAGTACTTATCTAGATGACAGATTGTCACCATTCATTCATGTCCAACAATCCAAAATATCTCCTCTAAAAGGTGAATAGTGGACCTAATCATAATCAATTTGACATTGATACCAATTATCTCCTCTTTTTTTTTCTTTGTAGAATTGTGAAGTGACTCTGTGCTTAGTAGCCACACCATCTAATCTATACGTTTTGTCGTACAATTCTGACTCGAATCAAGCTAGTCAACTAGACCAGAGTCCGATGAAGCCCTGTGCAGTCCAAGATAGAGATCGGCATAAGTAACCAATGATGTTCTCCATACAAAAAAAAAACTTGGAGGAAAGGCTATAAAAGTCATTCCGTAACTAGAGTTATGTGCTTAACTACATTAACGGAACAATATCTTCACTCCATATTTCAATATATAATATTGAATTTACCAAGTCACTCAATTGTAAGCGAATTTTAAACCATTAACCAATAATCTCTACTCTTTCACCCTTGTGTGGTTTGCCAAGGAGGCTTTCAGTTAGTAAATCCCCTTGCTGAAGAGTGAAGAGATAGGGGATGACAACACAGACACGGCGTGACCAACCCTATATCTTTGTGCTTTATCCATCCAATACTTCACCGCTTCTTGTCCCTCAATCAATCAGCCTACTTCTCATCTGGCAATCCATCAACATTATTCTTGATTGATTGATCCAAGATGCTCTATTGAAGATGGAGGCGTTCAAGTCATTCATCGATCACCAACATCCTTATTTACTAGAGAAATATTTGTAGCACTTTTTTTTAGCGTGTCAATCCATCCAAGTATCTTCTAAGATTTATCATGAATGATATAAGCTAGTTAATGATATGCTCCAATTATTACTTTCTCTTGTCTTTTTTGTTTGCTCTATGGAATGTTATTGTTTGAATATTTTGACAAACATCCCCTTATTTTATAAAACATATTAATATATTTAATTATATTTAGTTGGTTTGGGTTAGATGACTGTTTGACTGACTTGAAGACAAGGATAAATAAAATATATATATATATATATTATATTTTAAAAAACAGACAAATAGATGGATATATCATAGAGAAACGTGTCATTAGTGTCATTATTGTGTATGAAGAGTTATAGTTATGTTTCATAATTTCTAAATACTGAAACATATTTAAAATGGTTATCTATTTTAATAAATGTAAAATATTAATTTTTAATATTTGTTATTAGTTACCATATTTATCTATTTTAATAAATATAATATTTATCTTTTTTTTAGCCGAGAAGTGTCCATACTAATTATAAACATACATGAAGATGGAGTAGGATGTAGAGGGGAACAAATGGATACAAATGTGTATGGTTGATAAAATGAAGAGTATTGGTGTACCAGTCAAACGAGCTAAATATAGTGTGATATAAATCATATCTTAAAATATATTTTGATATATAAAAATATATTTTATATAATAATAAAATATATTAATAAATATAGTATTTATTAATAACCTTATATACATTTTATTAACAAAAGTATATTTATATTAATAAAACATATGAGATTATTTATATAATTTTATTTGATAAAATATATAAATTATTTATAATATAAAAATATCTATATAATAATTTTCAAAAATATATATTAAAAATATGACATATATAATTATATGTTTTATATTAATAATTTTGAATAATTTTATTTTCTAAAATGTTTATATAGTAGGCAATAAAATATATTATATTTATATAAGGAAAATAATAAAAATTATTTATATAATTCTAAAAAAACTAAATTAACTGATATATAATATGTTTATTTTATTAAGTTATAATTTAACCTTTATAATTATATAAATAGTTTTTCTTATTTTTATTATATAAATAAAATCTATTTTATTGTTTATATAAATAAATTTCTTATATCATAAATAATTTTATTGTAAAATTTAATAATTTATGTAAATCTTATCAAATAAATTATATTAATAATTTGACAAGTTTTTATTAATATAAATATACATTTGTTAATACAATTTATATAATGTTAAATAATAATATAATTATATTAAATAATTTTTTAATTTTTCTATATAATATATTTTATGAGTTATATTTTGTTATATATATATATATATATTTGTCATATAATTTATATTACAAGTCTATTTGGGTCACTTGATAGAGTACAATTTTCATGTCACGTCGTAATGCAATAAAAACTCTTAATTCACTATTTTATAATCAAAATAATAGTAATTTTATAATATAAAACATTACATATATCATTTCATTTAAAATGAATCGACATTACAAAAAAATTTGAAAAGCTATGGAAATCATACCATACTAAATGAAAAAAATCATGCAAATACTTTTTAATGATGTTCACATTGATCTCGACTTTCATCAGATATGTAATTCGACTTTCAGGACCGTCCTTAATTTTTACTATCTTTGGTCTTCCCTGAAATGTTATAAGATATTATAACATCATAACTTTCGGAATCGAAAATTACGTTTAATTGGACTAGAAATCGAGTTTGAAACAAAAATGAAAACCCGAACCATGATTAGATATTGAATTAGATTGAAAATTAATTTGAAACGAAATTTATAATAATGGATAAAGATTATGAATTACCCTAAAAGAACCTCACTCTATTAGAAATCAAGTATAAAAAAAATTCAATTAAAAACTAGTTCGAACCGAGATCTAACCAGCTTATATCATAAAACTCCACGATTTTTAGAAATAATTGTATAAATAAAAAATATAAATTATTGAGTTCAAATAGTATGAAATTGGACAAGTGATTAAAAAAATAAACTGGGACAAGAACGAATTGAATTAAAGGTAAATCAGCCAAAAAATGACCAAAATTGGTCGAACCGACCGAGAAATTCGCTGGAAATCGATTCAAAATCATGTCTATCATGCCCCGACCCGATTTGATTGGATCCCTGTGAGCAGCCTGCCACTCCCTCGGTTTATTAAGGGTTTTTCTCTTCTTTTAAACCGTGAGTAGTAATGCATCCTTTAAACTTGTACCTTTCTGGAATAACATTAATCTAACAGCATAAAATTTGAACTTACATATCTGTCTTGCAGGTCTAGCTAGCTGAAGGTCTTAAGGTCAGTTTTTCCCTTGATTTCCTGAAAATGGGTAAATGGAGGGGGTAAGTCCGACAACTCAGTGAATGAGTATTTGAATTATGAGTTTTAGAAAAATAGTTTGAATTGGAGTGTAGTAGACTTCTTATTTTCTTTAAAACCATTTCTTCCTCAATTTCTCGGTTTTCAAAACCATTATTCCTCATTAACCATAGTTGGTGTGTTTAACAATCAACATATGCCCTTCATCATGAAGGGATCACACATTCGTAGGGCAGCCCATCTACTGCACCCACTTGTGGCATCGGAACAACTTTACCAGCCACCTACATAGAAGCCCGTCCACTTCTACCTTGGGAATGAGTGGATGTATGCGACATCCAATCCTCAAACGTGGAAAGAAACTCCCTATCCATATGAGGACAGAGACCTCATCTCGACCCCATCTCGGTCTCGTGCGCATGAAGCTACGTCAAGCTTCCCTCACTATTGGCATGCCAAACTGCCCTTCTCTCCACCATATCATCCAGTAGGCCCTAGGACGCATCACTACCCCTCTTGGGCGTCTTGATGGTCCTGAACCTTAATGCATGCACAAAATAATAGTTTTCCTCATAAGTCATTTAATCTTTGGTGCCATTGGTCCAACGGCCCCGACCCTCAACTCGACCCGCAGCCATTTGTCTCGACTGGTCCGTCGACCTATCTTATCGCACTGTCGCCGGTTAATCGAGTATGTCAGTCATGTCTTGGTACCATGGCCAAATCACATCATTCATTAAAGTTTTTATGGCTTAACATCATATTTGTTTATGAGCTCCTGCTCGTGCCAACTAGCATTAGGCCCACTGTACGAAATTTTCCAAAATCGGGCATTCTAGCCCCCAAGTTCCAAAAACGAGGCCTCCGGCCTATCTGAGCTATTCGACCTCCCGTCAAGAAGGTCTCCCAAAATGTTTAAGCAGTGGCACATAGTCAGGGGAGAGCACTTCTGACAAAAATAACTTTTCAGCTATCCATCACACC
This sequence comes from Trapa bicornis, assembly GCA_030064425.1. Classification (NCBI taxonomy): domain Eukaryota; kingdom Viridiplantae; phylum Streptophyta; class Magnoliopsida; order Myrtales; family Lythraceae; genus Trapa; species Trapa bicornis. Next base: position 5,057,098 of record CM057761.1, on the reverse strand, counting down.
AACAGGATGTGAGGACATCTCCGCTCATAACTGTTAAGCGAATTTTCTACTTCCTTCTAGAAAGTTCATCATACCAAACATGTATGATATACTTACAACCGATAAGTAATTTATCTGCGTGTATTCACATCACCCCATATAGGTGTGATGTCAAAATTCCACATAATAGTGGGTTTTAAGTTCTGATGTACTCATCATCCCAACCGGTTATGATGTGAAAATTTCCATTCACCCAATAGTGTAGTGAATACCTTTTATGTGGCTTCTTGCCACCACACGAGCTTATTTTTGCTGGTGTTCCCAAAATTTCGTGTTCCTACACGATATGAATATCTTTTTTCATTATCCTTTGGCATAATAGCCTTCATTCATCACGAATAAGTAAAATGTCTAATAGTTATTTACATTTAGGTCCCTAAAGTTATTTTTCTTTAACTTTAGGTCCCAAATACCAATTTTCCCCCAAATTGAGTCCCGAAACTTCTAAAATTTACTTTGGGACCTCAATTTATTCATAATCACAAAAAGGGGTTCAAGTTTCCCATATTTCCAATTTGGTCCCCAACTTTTAAAAAATTACCATTTTGCCCCTACTTTACAAAAATGGCAAATTTGACCCCAATAATTCCAAAAATCGACCAATTGGTCCTCCAACATCTTTTCCATGCTCTATTGACCCTTAATTTTGGAAAATTATACTTTAGTCCCTTGAATTTTTGAAACCCCCAATTTCCCCCAAAATTTTCCCCCAATTTCTCCTTTTCAACCTGGCCGAATTTGATTTTATTAAATTGGCTAATCAATCGAGGTTAATTGTTGAAATTTAAGGTAAAATTGAGTTCCTACATTTCCACACGATTCAATGGAACTTTGAATCACGTCATTTGGATCCGAATTGAGCTCAAACGGAGTTTCGTCGGAAAATTGGACTTAAAGAGAGAAAGCTTTGAAAGCTCACCGTCGGGGATACGGCGGTCTGAGCTTTCGATCTGGAAGATAGATTTCATCCTAAGGTTACTTTTAGGATTAAGAATTGCATCAATTCATGCTGAATTGAGAGAGAATTTGGTTGGTGAAGTTTCATCAGTTCTCTCTCTAACACTGATAAAAAATTACAGAGGGGAGCCAAATTTGTCACGCCCCGATCCGGTTTGGTCGGATTCCCGTGAACAACTCGCCACTCTCCTGATTTATTAAAGGGTTTCCCCTTATTATAATCCGTAAAGAGTAAGGCGTCCTTTAACCTGCACCTTTTCCTAGAATAGCATAATCAAAACTGAATGAAATTTTAAAACATTACATACCTATCTTGCAGGCATCTTAGTTGACGGTCTTTAAGGGTAGACTTTCCGAGATTTCCTAAAAGGGATATAAGGGAGGGGGTGAGTACGACTACTCAGTGAATGGGTTTTTAAAAACTTTTGACTTTTAAGAAAATAATTATTATTGGAGTGTGCCAGACTTCTTTCTTTTTCAAAAATCCCTTCGTTTAAAAATTTGGGTTTTCCCACCATTTCTTAGTTACCGGTGTGTCATCACCCAACACATGTCCTTCATCATGAAGGTTACACATATTCGCAAGTCAGTATCACTACTGAACCTGCTAGTGGCTTCGGAGCGACTTTTCCTGCCACCCGGATAAAAGTACGACCGCTTCTACCCTGGGAATGAGTGGATGTACGCGACATCCGACCCACAATCCCTAAATCACTTCTTCGTGTCTGTATGAAGACAGAGACCTCATCCTGTCCCCACCCCGGTCTCATGCGCTTGGTGCTACTCCAGATTTCACACAGACACCTGGAACGACGAACTGCCCTTATAGCCACCAGGTCGTCTAGTGCCCTTAGGATGCATCACTACCCCTCATGGGCGTCTTGATGATCCCGTACTCAATGTGTATGCACAAACAATGTTTTCCCATATTGCCATGTAATCTGTGGTGCCACTGGTCCAACGGCCCCAACTCTCAACTCAACCCACAATTGTTTGTCTTGACTGGTCCGTCGACCTGTCATGTCACACTGCCGCTAGTTGACTAAGCATGTCGGTTCTATCTTGGTACCATGACCAAACAATTCACTTATTAAGTTTTATGGCATATATATCATGTTCGTTTACGAGCTCTTGCTTGTGCCAACTGACATTGGGCCCACTGTACGAGATTTTCAAAAAACTGGGCAATCTAGCCCTCAAGTTCCAAAATCGAGGCCCCCAGCCTATAAGAGCTATTCGAGCTCCTGTCAAGAAGGTCTCCCAAATAGTTTAAGCATTGACACACAATCAAGGGAGAACACTTCTGATAAAATAGGTTTTCACTATCCGTTATACCAACTGGTATAAGGACATCTCCGTTCATAATCGATGGACGGGTTTTCAACTTCCTTCGAGGAAGTCTCATCATACCAACCGAGTATGATCTACTTACAACCGATAAGTAGTTTTTCCGCATAATTTTCACATCACTTTCTCTAAGTGGTGATGATTAAAATACCACTAAACAATGGGTTTTTATACCGAGGTACTTATCATCCTCTACCGGGTATGATATAAAATTTTCACTCACAACCGATAAGTGGTTTTTATCTTTAAGTTGTGCTCATCATCCCAACCGAGTATGATGTTAGTAAACCCACTTACCCGTTAATACTGTGAATTTCACTGGACCGGTTCTTGGTATTCACACGAGCTTGTCCTTGCTGGCGTTCCCGGTACTTCATGTTCCTACACGATATGAACATCTTGGTTCATTATCCTTCAGCCTAATCGCCTTCATTCATTCCAAATGAATGAGAAAGTTAAACTTTCATTTATTTACAATTAGGTCCCTAAAGTTATTTCTCTTTAACTTTAAGTCCCAAATGCCGGTTTTTCCTCAAATTGAGTCTCGAAACTTCTAAAATTTATCATAGGACCTCAATTTATTCCATTTCACAAAAAGGGGATTAATTTCTCAAATTTCCAATTTGGTCCTCTAACTTTTCCAAAATTACCACTTTGCCCTTCCTTTACAAAAATGGTAAGTTTTGCCCCAAAAATTCTAAAATTTCTCAATTGGTCATCTAACATTATTTTCATGCCCAATTGTCCCTCAATTTCATAAAATTTCATTTTGCCCTTTGAATTTCAAAAATCCCCAAATTTCCCCCAATTTTTCCCCCAATTTCAACTCTTCAACACTGCTAAATTTGATTTAATCAAATTGACTGATTAAACACTTCTAATTGTTAAAATTGGAGTTGAAATTGAGTTCCTACATCTTCATACGATTCTAAGGAACTTTGAATCACAGATTTTAACGCCGAAACGAGCTCAAACGGAGCTTCGCTGGAAAACAGAATGTAGAAAGAGAAAGTTTCGATTTCTCACCGGTGAGGGCACGAGGTCCGAGCTTTCAATCTGGGCAGATAGCTCTCATCTTGAGGTTCATCCTAGAATCAAGAATCACATCAATTGATACCGAACTGAGTTAGAATTTCATCATTGAAATTCTGCTGGTTATCTCTCTAGCACCAGCCGGAAATTATAGAGAGAAGGTGAATTGGCTTACCTTTTTGTCCTAATTCGGCCGTGGGAGGGCTGAGTAAGTGTTGGGAGGCTTGGTTTGGTCTGAGGAGGGCTTGAAATGGCCGATTTCAGCTTGGCCGAAATAGGGTAGCTTCGGTCTGCCGGAGCTGCTTCACTGTACCACCATGCCGGTGCTTCTCCAACGATTCTCGGAGGTCACCCATCCTCACACTACTCTAGAGCAAGCACGCTTAACTCTAGTGTTTTTATGGGATCTCGTTCACCTGAACCAATTTGATTTTTCTCTTTTATTTGGTCTTAAGTTTCTTTTCCAAGGTTTAATGAACCCTTTGGATCACCCGAAAGTTGTAAATTTTTAAAGTGCTTATTCCCATATGATCAGGTTTGTAAATCGGCTCGGTTTTCTTACTTGATTTGACCAGTTCTTTCCCCAGTTTTCCTTAACTCAAAAGTGCGAGGTTTACACCTAAAGAGTTACATAAGTCATGAAAAAGGACTTTAGGATGAATGAGGGATGAAAACCAAACTGGTTCAGGTGAACCGGATTCGAACCAAATTGAACTGAATGCTAAATTCTTTTTTTCTAAGTAGCTTAGAAAATTCCAATTTGAGAATTGAGGCCATCATTTGATAAATAATGAATTTAGAAAATTTTAATTTTAAAAAAGTCGGTCTTATTGGACCTGAACTGGTCAGTTTAAGCAATGAACCCGATTCGGATAGGTTTGGTCCGGTTCGGAATAGTGTCGTCTTCTTCCTTCATATGACAGCACTATTCACTCACCGAAAAATCGAAGCAGCATTGACAAAGAGAAAAAATTTTTGTTCAATACATTTTAGGCCATCAATGACTATTATAAAGGTGTCAAACGGATGACCGATGAGTCCCCGAGCTCCCTATATAAAAAGCCCCTCTCTATTCATGCTCTCCACACCTGAAAACCTCACTCTTTCTCAATTGCTTAGTTTTCCGGTGAAGCTCGAACCAGAGCCTTGATATAAGGTCTTTTCTGAGCCAAAGAAGGCGTGGTCAAGTTCCTTAGAACTGGGGAGAAGTCAGCTACATGGTGGTACTCTCCATTCGCTCCAATGGTCGTCGGAGAAGCGTCGACATGATCGAATAGTGAAGCAGCTCCGGTGGACCGAAGCTGCCCTATTTCTGTCAAGCTAATTCGAGCCCTACTCATGCCAAACCAAGCTCTCCCAACACCTCCTCGGCCCTCCTACGGTCGAATTAGAACTGAAAGGTATGCCAATTCGACTCCCCTTTGTAATTTCCGGCCGGTGCTAGAGAGAGTGTCACGCTCCGACCTAGTTTGGTCGGTTTCCCATGATCAATCCGCCACTCTCCCAGTTTATTAAAGGATTTCTCCTTATTATAAACTGTAAAGAGTAAGGTATCATTTAAACCTGCACCATTTCCTAGAATAGCATAATCAAAACTACATGAAATTTTAAACTTTACATACCTGTCTTACAGGCATCTTAATTGATTGTCTTTAAGGGTAGGCTTTCCGAGATTTCCTAAAAGGGATATAAGGAAGGGTGTGAGTACGACTACTCAGTGAATGGGTTTTTAAAGGTCTACTTTTAATTTTTAAGAAAAACATTTATATGGAGTGTGTTAGACTCCTTTCTTTTCAAAAATCTCTTCATTTAAAAAGATTTGGGTTTTTCCATCATTTCTTAGTTACCACAGTGTGTCATCACCCAACACACATCCTTCATCATGAAGGTTACACTCATTCGTAGGTTAGTATGACTACTGAACCCACTAGTGGCTTCAGAGCGACTTTACCGGCCACTCCAATAGAAACACGACCACTTCTACCCTGGGAATGAGTGGATGTACGTGACATCCGACCCTCAATCTCGAAATCACTTCTTTGTGTCCATATGAGGACAAAGACCTCATTCCGTCCCCACCCTGGTCTCATGCGCTTGGTGCTACACCAAATTTCGCACAGACACCTAGAACGACAATCTGCCTTTATACTCAACGGGTCGTCCAAGGCCATTAGGATGCATCACTACCCCTTACGGGTGTCTTGATTGTAAACCCCACACATTTGAGTTAAGGAAAACCGGGAAAAGAACCGGTTAAACCAAATAAGAAAACCAAACCGGTTTACATTTGGGAATAAGCAATATGAAAATTTACAAATTTCAGTTGATATAAAGGATTTATTAGACATTGGAAAAGGAACTTAAGACAAATTAGAAAACAAAAACCAAATTGGTTCAGGTGAACTATATTCCATAAGAACTTCAAAGTTAAGCGTGCTTACCTGAGAGTAGTACCCAAAATTAAATTATTGAAATTAATACCGAAATTAAATTATTGGAATTAATACCAATAATTTATGGCAATATTAATACTAATAATAAATCTCGCCCATTTAATACACGGGTTTTACAACTATATAAAGAGGTCATCCCCATTTCATTCTCCTCACACCTAAACACTTCTCTCTTTCTCTACTGCTCCATTTCCCGGTAAAGCTTGAACCAGAGCTTCGACTTGAATAAAGGTCGGGCTCTTTAGAACCGGGGAGAAGACAACTATCTGATAGTAAACTCCAATCAATCCGAGAATCGTTGGAGAAGCGCCGGCATGATGGAATAGTGAAGCAACTCCGGCGGACCGAAGCTGCCCTATTTCGGCCAAGCTGAAATCGACCATTTCAAGCCCTCCTCATGCCAAACCAAGCCCTCCCAACACTTCCTCAGCCTTTCCACGGCCGAATTAGGACCGAAAGGTAAGCCAATTCGGCTCCCCTTTATAATTTTCGATCGGTGCTAGAAAGAGAGTCGACCGAATTTCAATGACGAAATTCTAATCCAATACCGCATCAATTGATACAATACTTGATTTTAGGATGAACCTCAGGACGAGACCTATCTGCCCAGATCAAAAGCTCGGACTGTCGTGCCTTCACCGGTGAGTAATCGAAGCTTTCTCTCTCTACAGTCTGTTTTCCGGCAAAGCTCCATTTGAACTCGTTCCGACATTAAAATCTGCGATTCAAAGTTTCTTAGAATCGTATGAACATACAAGAACTCAATTTCAACTCCAATTTCAATAATTAGAAGTGTTTGATCGGTTAATTTGATGAAATCAAATTCAATAGTGTTGAAGAGTTGAAATTGGGGGAAATTTTGGGGATTTTTGAAATTCAAAGGGGCCAAAATACAATTTTATGAAATTGAGGGTCAATTGGCCATGAAAATAATGTTGGAGGACCAATTGAGGAATTTTGGAAATTTTGGGGAAAAACTTACCATTTCTGTGAAAGAAGCGCAAAATGGTAATTTTGGAAAATTTGGGGAACCAAATTGGAAATTTGGAAAATTAAACCCCTTTTTGGTGAAAATGAATAAATTGAGGTCCCACGATAAATTTTAAAAGTTACGGGACTCAATTTGAGGAAAAACCGACATTAGGGACTTAAAGTTAAAGAGAAATAACTTTAGGGACCTAATTGCAAATAACTAAAAGTTTGGATTTTCTCATTCATTAATGACTGAAGGCTGTTATGATGAGTAATAATGAACAAGGTTGTTCATATCGTGTAGGAACGTTAAATACCGGGAACGTTAGCAAGGACAAGCTCGCGTGAATACAAAGAACCAGTCTAGTAGAATTCATGGCATTAACGGGTGAGTGGGTTTACTAACATCATACCCGGTTGGGATGATGAGCATACCTTATAATTTAAAAACCACTTACCGGTAGTGAGTGGGTTTACTAACATCATACCCGGTTGGGATGATGAGCACAACTTAAAGTTAAAAACCACTTACCGGTTGTGAGTGGGTTTACTAACATCATACCCGGTTGGGGATGATAAGTGCCTCGATATAAAACCCACTGTTTAGTGGTATTTTAATCATCAATACTTAGAGAAAGTGATGTGAAAGTTATGCAAAAAAAACTACTTACAAGTTGTAAGTAGATCATACCCGGTTGGTGTGATGAGACTTCCTCGAAGGAAGTTGAAAACCCGTTCATCGGTTATGAACGGAGATGTCCTTATACCGGTCGGTATGATGGATAGTAAAAACCTATTTTTGTCAGAAGTGCTCTCCCCTGACTGTATGCCAATGCTTAAACAATTTGGGAGACCTTCTCGACGGGAGCTCGAATAGCTCTAATAGGCCGGAGGCCTCGATTTTGGAACTTGGGGGCTAAATGCCCGATTTTGAAAATCTCGTACAGTGGGCCCAAGGCCAGTTGGCACGAGCAGGAGCTCGTAAATGAACATGATATATGTGCCATAAAACTTAATAAGTGAATTTTTTGGCCATGGTACCAAAATAGGACCGACATGCTCAATCAACTAGTGGTAGTGCGACATGACAGGTCGACGGACTAGTCAAGACAAATAGCTGCGGGTTAAGTTGAGAGTCGGGGCCGTTGGACTAGTGGCACCACAGATTACATGGCAATATAAGAAAACATTGTTTGTGCATGCACTGTGAGTACGGGATCATCAAGACGCCCATGAGGGGTAGTGATGCGTCCTAAGGGCACTGGACGACCTGGTGGCTATAAGGGCAGTTTGTCGTTCCAGGTGTCTGTGCGAAATCTAGAGTAGCACCAAGCGCATGAGACCGGGGTGGGGACATGATGAGGTCTCTGTCCTCATATGGACACGAAGAAGTGATTTCGGGATTGTGGGTCGGATGTCACGTACATCCACTCATTCCCAGGGTAGAAGTGGTCGTACTTCTATCCGGGTGGCAGGAAAATTTGCTCCGAAGCCACTAGCGGGTTCAGTAGTGATACTGACTTGCGAATGTGTGTAACCTTCATGATGAAGGATGTGTGTTGGGTGATGACACACCGTGGTAACTAAGAAATAATGGAAAATCTCAAATTTTTAAATGAAGGGATTTTTGAAAACAAAGGAGTCTGGCACACTCCATATAAATATTTTTCTTAAAAGTCAAAATCTTTTAAAAACCTATTCACTAAGTAGTCGTACTCACCCCCTCCCTTATATCCCTTTTAGGAAATCCTGGAAAGCCTCCCCTTAAAGACCGTCAACTAAGATGCCTGTAAGACAGGTATGTACAGTTTTAAATTTCATGCAGTTTTGATTATGCTATTTCAGGAAAAAGGTGCAGGTTAAAGGACGCCTTACTCTTTACGATTTACAATAAGGGGAAATCCTTTAATAAACCGGGAGAGTGGCGGGTTGATCACGGGTATCCGACCAAACTGGGTCGGGGCGTGACATTGATGATCCTGTACTCATAGTGCATGCACAAACAATTTTTTCTCATTATGCCATATAATCGGTGGTGCCACTGGTCCAATGGCCCCAACTCTCAACTCAACCCGCAATTCTTTATCTTAACTAGTCCATCGACTTGTCATGTCGCACTACCGCTAGTTGACTAAGCATGTTGGTCCTATCTTAGTACCATGGCCAAACAATTCACTTATTAAGTTTTATGGCACATATATTATGTTCGTTTATGAGCTCCTGCTCGTGCCAACTAGCCTTGGGCCCACTGTACGAGATTTTCAAAATCGGGCATTTAGCCACCATGTTCCAAAATCGAGGCCCCCGACCTATAAGAGTTATTCGAGCTCCCGTCAAGAAGGTCTCCCAAACAATTGAAGCATTGGCACACAGTCAGGGGAGAACACTTCAGACAAAATAGGTTTTCACTATCCATTATATCAACTGGTATAAGGACATCTCCGTTCATAATCGATGAATAGGTTTTCAACTTCCTTCGAGGAAGTCTCATCATACCAACCGGTATGATCTACTTACAATTGGTAAATAGTTTTTCTGCATAATTTTCACATCACTTTCTCTAAGGGGTAATGATTAAAATACCACTAAATAGTGGGTTTTTATACCGAGGCACTTATCATTCCCAACTGGGTATGATATATAATCCCACTCACAACAGGTAAGTGGTTTTCATCTTTAAGTTGTGCTTATCATCCCAACCGGGTATGATCTTAGTAAACCCACTCACCCAATAGTGCAGTGAAATTCCACTTAGTCGGGTTCCGTCCTTACCAAGTTGGACCTCGACTGGCGTTCCCGATGTTTCATTCTCCTACACGAAATGAACATAATTGTTCATTATTCTTTGGCCTAATAGCACTCATTCGTTCCAAATGAATGAGAAAACCCAACTTTACATATATTTGTAATTAGGTCCCTAAAGTTATTTTTCTTTAACTTTAAGTCCCTATTGCCGGGTTTTTCCTAAATTTGAGTCCCGAAACTTTTAAAATTTATCTTAGGACCTCAAATTATTTAATTTCGCACAAAGGGGATTAATTTCCCAAATTTCCAATTTGGTCCCCCAACTTTTCCAAAATTACTATTTTGCCCTTCTTTTACAAAACTGGTAAGATTTGCCCCAAAATTCCAAAATTCCTCAATTGGTCCTCCAACTTTATTTTCATGCCCAATTGACCATCAATTTCATAAAATTGCATTTTGGTCCTTTGAATTTCAAAAATCTCCAATTTTCCCTAATTTTTTCCTTAATTTCAACTCCTTAGCACAACCGAATTTGATCTCATCAAATTGACTGATCAAACACCTCTAATTGTTGAAATTGAAGTTAAAATTGACTTCTTCCATCTTCTTACGATTCAATAGCACTTTGAATCGCAAGTTTTGACGCCGGAACGAGCTCAAACGGAGCTTCGTTGGAAAATGGACTGTAGAGAGAGAACGCTTTGATTACTCACCGGTGAGGGCACGGCGGTCCAAGCTTTCGATCTTTGTAGATAGCTCTCATCCTGAGGTTCATCCTAGAATCAAGAATCATATCAATTGATGCTGAATTGAGTTAGAATTTCATCATTGAAATTTTGTCGATTCTTTCTCTAGCACCAGTCGAAAATTGTAGAGAGGAGCCAAATTTGCTTACCTTTCAATCCTAATTCGGCTGTGAGAGGGCTGAGGAAGTGTTAGAAAGGCTTGGTTTGGCTTGAGGAGGCTCGAAATGGGTGATTTCAACTTGGCCAAAATAGGGCAACTTCAATCCGCAAGAGTTGCTTCATTGTTTCATCACGCCGGCGTCTCACCAGCGACCCTCGAAGTGAATGGAGACTACAAACATGTAGATGACTTCTCCCCGGTTCTAAAGAACTCGACCTTGCCTTGTTTGGCTCAGAAAAGACCCCATGTCAGAGCTCTGGTTAGAGCTTCGCTAAAAAATGGAGCAGTTGAGAGAGAATGGAGTTTTCAAGTGGGGAGAGGATGAATGGGGAGGGACTCTTTATATAGGAAGCTCGTGGACCCGGTGGCCATCTGTTTGGCACTGTTATTACTGACATTGAAGACTTTAAACGCCCCAAATAGAAGCATTTCTTCTTCGCTGACATTTCTTCAATTTCCTGGCAAGTGAACAGTGTTGTCATCCTAAGGAAGAAGATGACACTCTTTCGAACCGGACCGGACCGGTCCAAACCGGGTTTAAAGCTTAAACCGGTCGGTTCACACCCCATTCAATCGAGTTTTTCAAATCTAAAAATTTCTAAATTCATCTAAATTCATTCTCTATCCAATGGTGGCCCCAAATCTCCAATTTGAGTTATTTAAGCCACCTAGAAAAATGAATTTATGATTCAGTTCAATAGTGGTTCAAATCGGTCCGAACCGGTTCGGATCCGGTTCACCTAAACCGGTTTAGTTTTCATCCCCAATTTCTTCACAAGTCCATTTCCATGTCTTTTGTGACTCCTTGGTCACTTAGGGTCCATAAAATTCCCAGTTTACCATCTGTTTATCGATTCCAGTTCATGAACCGAGTCTGTTCATAAACTAGTTCAATCCAGTTCGGGTTCAGTTCATTCAAACCGGTCTAATTTTCCTCTTCCAATTCATCATAAGGTTCTTTTACATAGTATTTTGAACCCTTTGGATCACCTGGGAGTTGTAAATTCCTAAATTTCCCATTCACAATTTATCAGGTCTGTGAACCGGTTCGATTTTCTCACTTGGTTTGAACGTTTCTCTTTCCGGTTTTTCCTTAGCTCAAAAGGGCAGGGTTTACAGTGAGAACTAGTAGAATTTCGATGATAAATATCTCACCCAATTCGGCATCAATTGATGCAATTCTTGATCATAGGAGGAACCTTAGGAGGAGTGCTATTTGCCTAGATTGAAAGCTCGGACCGTCGCACTCTCGACGATGAGCATTTGAAGCTTTTGCTCTCTACGTTATATTTTCCAGTGAAGCTCTGTTTGAGATCGTTTCAACATCAAAACTTACGATTCAAAGTGCAATTGAATCGTACGAAGATGTAGAAACTCTAATTTAACTTCAATTTTAACAATTAAACTTGTTTGATCAATCAATTTGATGAAATCAATTTCAACTATGTTGAAAAGTTGAAATTGGGGGAGAATTGGGGATTTCAAAAGTTCAAGGGACTAGAATGCAATTTTATAAAATGGAGGGCCAATTGGGCATGATAAGAGTGTTAGAGTACCAATTGAGCAAATTTTAGAATTTTTAGAGTAAAACTTACCATTTTTGTAAAGGAATGGCAAAATGGTAATTTTGGAAAAATTGGGGACCAAATTGGGAATTTGGGAAACTTGAACCCCTTTTGTGGATTTGAATAAATTGAGGTCCCAAGGAGAATTTTTAAAGTTCTGGACTTAATTTGGGGAAAAACTGGCATTTGGGGCCTAAAGTAAAAGAAAAATAACTTTAGGGACCAAATTGTAAATATTTAAAAAGTTTGATATTTTAGTCATTCCTAATGAATGAAGGCTATCGAGCCAAATGATAATGAACAAAAATGTTTATTTCGTGTAGGAATACGAGATATCGGGAACGCCAGCTGAGTTTAAGCTCAAAAGGGATGAAAGTTGACTAAGAGGAAATAAACTGCACGATTGGGTGAGTGCGAATTTAATATCATACCTAGTTGGGATGATAAGCACCTCGAAAATGAAAACCCGCTGCTAAGTGGTATTTTAATCATTACACCTGAGAGGAGTGATGTGGAAATCAAGCGGAAAAACTACTTATCGGTTGTAAGTAGATCATATCCAGTTGGTATGATGAAACTTACTCGAAGGAAGTGGAAAATCCGTTCATCGGTTATGAGTAGAGATGTCCACATACTCAGTTGTTATGATGGATAATTGAAAAGTGTATTTTGTCAGAAGTGCTCTCCTCAGATTGTGTGCCACTTCTTAAATATTTTGGGAGACCTTATTGACGGGAGCTCGAATAGCTCATAAAGGCCAGAAGCCTCGGTTTTGGAACTTGGGTGCTAAAATGCCTGTGAGTCGATGGGATCTAACCAGGCCAGGAAACCCGACAGTTGGGGATGGGCAGACGTAATGAAGGGAAATGTAATAGAATGAATAAACCCATGAAAATCCAAACTCAAATAAGAAGTTAGACATCTATATTCCTGGGGGCATCGGAGCATGGGTGGGACATATGGAATCAGAACACAAGGAGTGAAAGAGTTAAGCAATGAAGTGACCTAGATAATGCAAAAGATGAGAATAAAAGTGAGTACACTCTAAGGACAGGAGCGAAAGGACATGGTTCCAACCATAAGACAAGTCGGGCTTGAGGCCCAGGGTACAACCACAGGGCATATGAGTCGTACTGCTAGGGACAACTAAGTTTAATCACCAACAAGGAGGGAAATCGAGTACTAAAGGAGGGACTAGAGGACCAAGAAAAGGGAAGTAATGCCGAGAAGGGCAAACGCAATAGCCAACGTGATAAGGTGCCAAACAGGCAAAGGAGTAAATGAACCAAGGTGCAATGGGATGTATCGAAACCTTGAATCTAGACAACACCACCGGAACGAAAGTCCAATCCCAAGCTACCAGAAGTATCGGATCGGTAAGGCTTTGTGAACATCGGGAAAAAAGGGATGAGTCAAACTAACCGAACCCCGGAGAGTAAAGGAAGTGAGACAAAAAAGAGTGACTAAAATCGGTAGGATATAAACTTACACCCTAAGGGAACCACACAAGGATCTCTTCAGAAAGAAAAGAGAGACGAAAGAGTTTTGAGGACAAAACTCCTAAAAGGAGGGGAGAGTTGTAAAACCCATCCTTCGGAATCAAAGAAAACTAGGAAAAGAATCGGTATAGATTTATACATGAAGAAACGAGCCAATTAATGGATGAAAAATAGTTAACGGGGGAAATTGGAAAATTCCAAGTGATAAAAAATTCACAAAAATTACAAGGAAGAACCGGGAAGTGGAATTGAGGATAGAACCGGATTAGTTCGGGGTGAACCAGACCCGAACCGGACTGAACCGAGATGAACCATAGTGAACCAATTCACAAATTCATTTTTCTAGGTGGCTTAATAATGTCAATTTGGGAAATTGAGACCACCATTGGATAGAAAATGAATTTAGAAAATTTTAAATTTTAGAAAAACGGTCGAGTTGGGTCCAAACCGGGCGATTTTCGAATTTTGGATAGCGAACCTGGTCGGACCGGATTGGTCAACAGACAACAAATAATGGTCAATGATCAATGGTTAATAGTCAACGGACAGCTGGCGCCCCATCAGCTGCCACGCAAACACGGGTAGCCAATGGGAGGTTGCCACCTGTTAGAACAACGGACAACTGGCGCCCCGTCAGCACGCCACATAGACACGAACAATCAATGAGAGGCTATCACATATCCGGTCAACGACTGATGTGGCGGTCGAGCTAGCACTCCATGTCAAAAAAATTGACCAATGACAGCGTGCCTCTTAAACATGTCCTTTGGGATAAAAAAACTGGAAAAAGAACCAATGTAGATTTATGAATGAAGAAACGAGCCGATTAATGAATGAAAAATAGTTAACGTGGGAAATTGGAAAATTCTAAGTGACCAAAAAATCACAAAAATATCAAGGAAGAACAAGGAAGTGGAATTGAGGATATAACCAGACCGGTTTAGGGTGAATCGGACCAAAACCGGACTGAACTAGCATGAATCATATTGAACTGGTTCATAAATTTATTTTTCTAGGTGGGTTAAAATTGTAAATTTGGGAAATTGAGACCACCATTAGATAGAAAACAAATTTAGAAATTTTTAAATTTCAGAAAAATGGTCAGACCGGACCGGTCAACGAACAATTGGCGCCCCGTCAGCTGCCACACAAACACGGGCAGCCAATGGGAGGCTGCCATGTGTCCGGTCAACGGTTGGATGGCACTCCATCAGCATTCCATGCAGACACGAACAATCAATGAGGGGCTGCCACGTGTTCGATCAATTGGTCAACGGTTGACACGGCGACCGAGCAGGCACTCCACGTTAAAAAAACTGACTAATCATAGCATGCCACAGACACGACTGCCCCATCATTGTCTTCAACCTTTAGACACTAACAGAGAGGAGGGAGGAGAGAGGGCCACTGAAAAAGCTAGAGTCTCCGGCGACTCGAAAAACTCTCCGATCTGGTCGCCTATAGTCGAGTCTTACGCTAGCGGGTAGCTTGAACAGTTGTCGAGCTCCCTATATAAAGAACACCCATCCATTTATCCTCAACACCCCACAATCGATTGAAGAAGAAGAAGAGTAGATTTTTCGGCGAGCTACAAACCAGAGCTCCAATGACGAGACCTTTCTCAGCCTCCAAAGCCACATTGAGTATCTCTGGAATTAGGAGGAAGTTCTCTACCTAACCATACCTTCCATTCAACTTGAGAGCCACCGAGGAGGAATGAGGAAGCTCAAACAGTGCTGTCGCTCCTCGGCTGGAAAATAGCCAACCTCCCGCAACCTACTTTGAGCTTTCCCCTGGCCAATTGCGATCGAGCTAGACCCCCTACGCCCCACCTAGATGTGTCCCAACCTTCTCCTAAGCTAAGAAGGTAAGCTCCCTCTGCCACCATTTGTCGGAAAATACTGTGCATGGCCAAATTCTACAAAAATTTTAACACTAAAATTTACACTGCTCAAGTCATCAATTGAAGCATGATTTGATTTAGGGAGGATCCCCTCAACGAGAGTAACATGGTGGTAACTGAAGCTCCGATCACCGGACCCTCACAGGTAAGATATTGAAGCTTTCTCTCTCTAGACTGTATTTTCCAGCGAAGCTCCGTTTTAGCTCATTTCCGAGCCAAATCGAGCTATTCAAAGCATGAAATGGTGAGAAACACATAGAGAAAATGATTCAAATCAAGTTTCAGGGGTCAATTGCATGAAATTGTGATTTGGAGACTAAAATGCAAATTTTGAAAAGTTTAGGCAAATTGGGGATTTTTCGAAAATATGGGACTGGAAAATTGATAAAATTGAGGGTTTTTTTCATGCAATTCCCTCCCAATTAAGAGTCAATTGGGCAAATTGGATCAAATGGAGATCCAATTTGCAAAATTTGAGAATTTGGGGTCAAATTGTAATTTTGGGAAAATTTGGGGCTAAATGGAAATTTTAGAAAATTGAGGGGCCCATGAGAAATTTTGATAAAACTAAGGACCAGAAAAGATAATTGAAAATCCTATGGGTCAAATTGAAGAAAAAGGTGAAATTAGGGACTTAAAGGTAAATACACAAACCTTAGGGACCAAAGTGCAATTAAGATAAAATATGATGGCTTATACACAAATGCACAAAGAAATGCAATCCCTTAGTTTAATACCCTAATGAGGACATTCGTGCCATGTAGGAGCAGACTGCTCGAGTGCCGACTTCCGAAAAGAGACTGCGAGGCCAGACTTCATCGGGATGACCCTTCCGAATTACCGGGTGAGTGGGAACCACTATAACATCAATTCTGAATGGAATGACACTTCAAATTTGAAAACTATTTTCTCAAAATTAGCCTCCCCTGACTGGGTGACTCTGCTTAAAGCATTTGGGAGCTAATTCCAGGCTTAGGCTCGATATGCCAGTGGGCCCAAGGCCAATGGATATGGGTATGAACCCATCCAGAATGAACATGTAACAAATGATGCTAAAAGACCGAAATAATTGGAACTTTGTGTGTGATACCCATAGAGCCAAGTCTGAGTTGTCGAGCTTGTTGGGCTGAACCGCTACTCTGCCGAAGCCAGGTCGTCGAACCTGTTGGGCTAGTACGTGTGAGTCGAATCCAAGCTGACAGAACGTTACGCAAGACGGCCTAAGATAAAGGCTATAAATTAAAAAGACTATTGATTGTCATTGCACTATGACGTTCGGGTCATTAGGAAACTTGACATGAGATATTTATGGATCCCAAGGACTACTGGATGATCCAGCGTGCATAAGGGCAATTTTTTCATTTAGTAGATCGTGAAGCCGAGTAGCTTTCTGCGCATGGAGACCGAGACAGTAGGGGAAATGAGGTCTCATCCCACTAAGCGGATATGATGAAGTCATCAGGGTTTGAGTGTCAAACTATTGATGTCCACTCAAACTCTGGGTAGAGGTAGTGCACCTCTATTAGGGTAGACAATAAAGGCACTTCGGTCCACAAGTGGCACGATCGAGTACTGATCTACGAGCGTGTGATCCCTCCTATGATAAGAGGTTGGTTATTGATGTTAATTTGAAAAATCTAAGGAGAAACTACTAAATTATCAAACATTTGAAATGCCAAATTAAACCTTTCCTAAAAGATTTTCCCCACTCATTGAGTTGTTAAACTCACCCCTCCCTCTAAATCCTTTTTTGGAAGGAATGCGACTGCATTAACTTTTCCTCTCCAGACCCTAACCCAGGTACACAACTTAAAGTTCAGTTTTATTTAATGTTGTCCAGGGAAAACATGGCAGGTTCCACGCCTAACTCTCTTGATCGCTTGGAGGAATCCCTCTTCGAGGTCCGAGAGAGTGGCGAGTTATTTACATGGCCTCGATTAAATCGGGTCAGGGCGAGATAGTGCCATGTGGCATGATTGCCACATCATCGTCTTCAACCTTAAGATGTTGAGAAGGGAGAGAGAGAGAGAGAGATTAGAAAAGTTGGAGTCTCTGGCTACTTGAAAAACTCTCTAGTCAGGTCACCGACAGCCGAGTCGGAGGCCAAGTCTTACCCGATAGGTAGCCAGAACAGTTGCCGAGCTCCCTATATAAAGAGCACCCCTCCATTCGTCTTGAGCATCCCACAATTGAGTGAAGAAGAAGAAGAGTTCCAATGAGCTGCAAACTAGAGCTCCGATGACTGGCGAAATATCCAAGAAAGGAGCTCTAAAGGGTGGCATTGGAACTAGGGAAGAGTGCTCTAGCTCTAGACACTCTTAGAACGACTAGAGGACACTAGAGAGGTGCACAAGGGATCGCACAGTGAAGTTGCTCCGTAGCTTGAAGTAGTGAGCTCCTGCCCGACCCAACCTCAACCCTCTCGGCCCTTCTGCTGCCAACATTGGCCATCCGTGGCTGCCTAAGACCCTCCATAATACCCCTACATACCTTGGTAAACTCAATTTCGCCTCTACTCGTCATCATTTCTAAGTTTCAAAGTTGCGCCCCTAAAACTTCTCTCTTCAAATTCCCACAGGACATCAATGGATTGCAGCAGAATTTAGTCCTGCTAGGTTCTCCTCGACGAGCACTAGCTACCCCCACCTCAAGCTTCGACCACCACCCCTCTGTCGGTAAGATACACAAGCTTCCCCTCTCTATTGTGAATTTTCCAATGAAGCTCTAACGAGGTGTAAAACTCAACCAAATTTGGAAATTCGAAGTGTAGGATGATCGAGGAGAGCTGGAGGAGGCGAATAGAAGCAAGAATCGAAGAAATTAAGGACTTACATGCCGCCAATTGGATGAGGTAATATCTGAAGCTTCATATCCTTGAATTGGGGAAGAAGATGAAAGTTCAATTTGGGGATTTGGGGGGCATTTGTGCAATTTTTGAAAAATTGGGGGAATCCTCAACACACCTAAAAAGCTCACTCTCACTCAACTGCTTAGTTTTTCGGTGCAGCTCAGATCAGAGCTTCAATATAGGGTCATTTCTGAGCCAAAGAATGCGAGGTCGGGTTCCTTAGAACCGGGAAGAAGTCAACTAGCTGGAGAAGCGCCGACATGATCGAACAGTGAAGCAGCTCTGACAGACCGAAGCTGCCCTGTATCAGCCAGGTTGAAATCGGCTAATTCGAGCCCTCCTTAAGCTAAACTAAGCCCTCCCAACAGTTGCTCAGCCCTCCCACGACCGAATTAGGACCGAAAGGTAAGCCAATTCGGCTCCCCTCTTCAATTTCCGATCGGTGTTAAAGAGAGTGTCAATCGAATTTCATTGACAAAGTTTTAATCCAATTTGACATCAATTGATGTCATTCTTGATCCTAAGAGGAACCTCAAGAAGAGAGCTACCTGCTTAGATAGAAAGTTCAGACCGTCACATTCTCTCTTAATCAAGAAAGTTTAGATGTCATTCTTAATCAATTGATGAGTAATTGAAGCATTCTTTCTCTACAGTCTATTTTCCGGCGAAGCTCTGTTTGAGCTCATCCCGACGTTAAAACTTATGATTCAAAGTGCTATGGAATCGTATGAACATGTAGAAACTCAATTTCAACTTTAATTTCAACAATTAGAAGTGTTTGATCGGTCAATTTGATTAAATCAAATTTGACAATGTTTAGCAAGTTGAAATTGAGGGAAAATTTTGGGAAAATTGGTGATTTTCAAAAATTCGAGGGACCAAGATGCAATTTTATAATCCCAAAACTTTTAACATTCCCTTTGGGACCTCAATTTATTCAAATTCACAAAAAGGGGTTTAATTTTCCAAATTGTCAATTTGGTCCCCACAATTTTTCCAAAATTACCATTTTGCCCTTCCTTTACAAAAATGGTAAATTTTACCCCAAAATTGTAAAATTCCTCAATTGGCCCTCTAACATACTTATCATGCCCAATTGACAAAATTGTGGGTGTTTTCATGAAATTCACCCCAATTGAGGGTCAATTGGGCAATTTGGGAAATTTGGGGGAAAATTGGAAATTTTGAAAAGTTGGGGACCAAATTGTAATTTTTAGAAAATTAAGGAATGAAGGGCAATTTTGGTAAATTAAGGGCCAATTAGTGAAATTAAAAGAGTTAAGGACCCAAAAAAAGAATAATTGGAAACCAAGGGGATTTAATAGAGACTAAAGGGAAATTAGGGACCCCGATGCAATTAAAGCAAAGTATGAGGCTCTAGCTGCAAATAGAGGAAAGTGTGTGACCTCTTCCTGATACGAACACTCGTACCCTGCAGGAACGGACTACTCGAGCACTGGCCTAAGAAGCACACCAAGGAGGGAGACTTCGCCGGCGCAACCCCACCGAAATCACCGGGTGAGTGGGAACCGCTATGACGTCAATTCCGATTGGAATGACGGTTTAGCTTTGAAAACTATTTTCTCAGAATTAGCCTCCCCTGACTAGGTGACTCTGCTTAAAATATTTGGGAGCAAATTCCGGGCTTAGGCTCGAGATGTCAGTGGGCCCAATGCCGATGGGTACGGGCATGGACCCATCTAGAATGGATATGTGATATATGATGCTAAAAGACCTGAATAATGGGAACTTTGTGTAATGCCCATCAAGCCAAGTCTGAGTTGTCAAGCTTGTTGGGTCAAACCACTACTCTATCGAAGCCCAGTCGATGAACTTGTTGGACCAATATGTGTGGATCGAAGCCAAGCTGACAGACCGTTGCACTAGAGGGCCAAAGATAAAGGATATAATTAAAAAGACGGTTGATTGTGCATGCATTGTGAT
Source organism: Trapa bicornis (assembly GCA_030064425.1). NCBI lineage: Eukaryota > Viridiplantae > Streptophyta > Magnoliopsida > Myrtales > Lythraceae > Trapa > Trapa bicornis. Next base: position 5,036,888 of record CM057761.1, on the reverse strand, counting down.
GTTCGAGCCATCAAGACAACTAACATGAGGTAGTGATGGAGCCCAAGGACTGTTGGATGACCTAGGGTGTATAAGGGCAGTTTTGTCATTTAGTAGGTCATGAAGCTGAGTAGATTCCTAAGCATGGAGACCAAGGTAGTAGGGGAAACGAGGTCTCGACCCACTAAGCGAACATGATGAAGTAATCAGGGTTTGAGTGTCGGAATATTGATGTCCACTCAAACTTCAGGTAGAGGCAATGCACCTCTATCAGGATGGATGGTAAAGGCGCTCTGGTTCACAAGTGGTACGGTCGAGAACCATTCTGTGAACGTGTGTTCCCTCCTATGATAGAAGGGCAGTTGTTGATCATGTGAAGTGTGCAAATAACGATTAAAGGAAAACTTTAATGGAAAGATAAATGAACGTTATAGTAGTTTCCCTCAATGAGTATTATGTACTCATTCTCTTCCTCTCACCCTTTCAAGTATAGCACTAAGACAAAAAGTTCTCGGACCAGCTTGAACCCTCAAGGTATGCTTCCTACCCCTGCTTATAGTAAGGGTTTGAATGTAGACACGCCTTTACCTTCCCTGCATCATTAGGGTAGGAATACCCGGATGGTGTAGGAAAGGGTGGTGGGTTGATCACGAACCTCGATCGAACCAGGTCGGGGCGTGACAGAAGAGGTCTAGTCCCACATCGCGAACACGAAGTATGGCTAGGGTTTGAGGGTCGGACAATTGATGTCCACTCAAACTTAGGGTAGAGATCACAAGCCTCTATTAGGGTGGACAGTAAAGGAGCTCCAGTCCACAAGTGGAACTGTCAGGGACTGTTCTACGATCGTATGATCCCTTTTTATGATAAAAAGGGTGGTTAATGTGTGAAATTTGTGTGCATCATGGAGAAAGGGAAAAAAATATAAATTTATAAAATCGATCGCTGTAGAAATTTTTCCCTCACTAAGTTATATACTCATTCCTCTCCTTTCACACCTTTTAGGAAAACTAAAGAAGGGTCGGGTTAAGTATAATTGAAGTCCCAGCGAAGGCTCGAACCCTCAAGATAAGTCTCATACTATGAGTTCCAATTATGTTATGTAAAATATGTATCGAAATGACTTTATCTTCCTTAAGTCATCAAGGTAGGAACACCAGGTTGATTAAGAGAAGTGTGGAAGGTTGATCACAAGACTTCGAATAAACCAGGCCGGGGTGTGACATGCCAGGTTAGCACCCCGTCAGTGCACGCGAGCAATCAGCACATGATGTGTGGTGAAACGCACCCAATCAGTCACTCAGTCAACATTTGAAAGCGCTGACCAATTAAAGCGTGACACATGTCCTTGGTCAATGGTGAGACGAAGAAAAAGTGGGAATGTGACACGTGTCCTTAGTCAACGGTCTGCTAAAGAGAATCCTCGTCAGTTAGGCTAACCAATGAGAGGCTGACACATGGCATAGGTGCCAGGTCAACGGTTGACTAGGATGTTGGAGAACTATTGACCAATCAAAAGTTGACATGTGGCAAAGCCACTTCTGATGGCCATAGCCAATCAAATTCTAACACATGGCAAAGGTATAGTGTGTCAGGTGGGAAAACAAATAAATTTAAATCAACCTACAAAAGGACGCCACGTGTCATAGTCAAACAATGGTCAAATTCGATAAAATGCCACATCGAACAAAGAGACCAATGGAAGGACGCCACGTGTCTGGTCAACGAGTTAATAGACAACTCAAACACTGAGTAAGACACCGTGTCAATAAAGCTAGCCAATCCAGACATACCACATGGCATCTTGCACGTGTGAAGCTCACACGCGCGCACAATATCGTCTTCAACCTCTAAACGGACAGAAGGAGAAAGGCCAAGATGACCACTATTACTCTGGCAGCCAATAAATCCCACCCACAGTGCCTTAAATCAGAGAGTTAATGGCCGACTGATGGATGAACTGATAGAACGGTCAGTTCCTTAGCTCCCCTCCATTCATCCTCCTTACCCCCATCAAAGCATGAAGAAGATGAATTACTCCCAATTCCGACCATCCCTGAACCAGAGCTCGGACATCAACCTTTTTCTCCACCCCAAAATACAAAGTCGACTTCTCTGGAATCCTGAGGAAGTCCTCTACCTTCCTAAATACTTCATTCAGCTCGAGGATTATGGGAGAGGCTCATATGAGCCCACACAGTACATACACTCCAACGAGCAAATTCGAGTAGAAGTTTTCGAGCCCAATTCTGACCACCTCTAGCCTCCTACGATTGGACCAACCCTCCAACAACTCTCCACGACCAAGCCTCGTCGTCCTTGATCCTTTTTTGTAAGCAATTGTCGCCACCCTTTGCCGGATTAGTAAATTTACAAAGAGAAAACGGGAAAAACTTTACTAATCAAATTCTCCTTTCTTAGGACATCAATTGAGGTGAGTTTGACTCTAAAAGGATCCTCGTAATGAGAGCTAGCTCTCCATAACAAGAGCTCTGACAATCATGTCTTTGCTAGTAAGAAATAGAAGCTTTATCTCTATATAAAATATTTTCGGCGAAGCTTCATTTAAGCTTAATTCTAGGCTAAATTGGGCAATTCAAAGCTTGGTATGGTCGTGGAGAGTTATGAAAGATGGTTAGTGGAATGATAGGAGGAAATTAACTAGGTTTAATTGTTCAATTTGATGAGTTGAAGATTTAGGGCAAAAGTGCAATTTTGAGGAAATTGAGGATTTTTGTGAAATTGACACTAATTGAGTGTCAATTTGAAAATTGGAAGTGTTTAGGGATTTAATTGCAATTAAAAATATTTTTGGAAATTTAATTGTAATTAAAAATAATTATAAGGTTTATTTACAATTTTAAATAATTTTATTTTAATAAAATTATATAGGGGATGAAATTGAAAATAAAGTAAAGTTAGAAGTTATGGTAAATAATTGAGAAATTATTGCCAATAAAATAAATTTAGGGACTGTTATGTTAAATAGGAAAACATAGGTACCTAAGTATAATTCAGATAATTCACAGAATCATTATCCATGATAATGTAGGTGTAGAAAGAAGACCCTCATCTACAATTGCGATACCTTTCGGAGACAACGGAAATCAAACTGGGATAAATGAATCACTAATTCCAGCTGAGTGGGATTTCCGACATCAGGCTCGGTTGGGTTGATATAATGCTGATTTAAGCTTATAAATCCCTTTTTAGAAAATAATCTCCCTTGATTATGTGACACTGGTCAAAATATTTATAGGAGTTATTTTCATTGAACCATTAAGCATCAACCCTATATATTTTGTTTTGAGAAATCTATTATATCCCAGTGGGCCCAAGGCCACGATTTTGAAAAGAGTAGTGGGCCTAAAGCCACCTTTTTAAAAACTCGTACATTACGCCCAAGGCCAATGGAAACGAGCCTAGTCCCATAGATAAAACTTGAGTTTTCATCTTGATAAATTTATCCCAAATGGATAATATGTGTTTAAGCTACAAAGTCAAGAGTCGGGTTGGTGCTCGTTGGGCAGGCAACTTAAAGAGAAATGATATAATATCCAAAACTATTTTTGTATGTGATTGCAATCTTTTGCAGAACCAAAGAGACGACCGGTACGGGGTAGTATTGGTTCTAAGGGCACTTGGATAACAAGGTTGGGACAATGGAAGTCATCGTTGGTCTAGTATGTCATGGGGCTCCAGGAGTCCCTATGGGCATTTGAGACCGAGGTGAAGTGGGACAAGCGGACACCTTCACTTAATAATATTTGGGGTTGGGCAATAGTGCTCACACAGACAATTGATAGAGGTTTAGCCTCGTACCAACGTGGTAGAGGTTGTAGCCACTCATTAAGGTGGACGGTAAAGACACTCCAGGCTACAAGTGGGACAAGTTGAGGTTATAGCTTAACATGGTTTGTTCTACGAATGAGTGATTCATTTTTATGAGAAAAATGGTATTTTGTTGTTTGTCTAATACAAACCCACTAAATAAATAACAAGGTGATATGAATGATATTCAATTATTTCTCTAAACCTTATACCTTGAAACCTACTCACTAAGTTGTGAACTTACTCATCTTCCTTAAACCTCTCAGGAAAAAAAACCATAAAGAGGAACACTTGCGGAGAATTACCTTCATGGCACGTTTTATCCTTTAATGATATTCCAGTATGTTTTATAGAAAGATATTTCCTTGAAAATATTTTGAAATATTTGTTTTTGTTTTACACTTGACTCCTATCGGAACTATGGTAATAAATAACTGTTTAAAATACTGGAAAGAGTGACGGGTTATTCAAAGGGTTCTGACCAAACCGGGTCGGGGTGTGACATTTGCATTCTTTCCCATGAGTCCCTACACCTTCATCAGATCCTCTTAGAGACCCCCAAAATTTCTCATTCTCGAATGGGCACTCTAACTTTTCCAAAATTATATTTTGGTCCCCGAATTTTATTTCTCAACAAAAAATAACCCAAAATTATGAACTCATTAGATGATGTCCCTAAGGACTTCCCCTACGTTGTCATGGTCCCTGTCTAGTGAAATTTGGCTGGAACGGTACCTCTTAAGGACTCTTTTTAAAGCCAACAAATATAAAATATAAATTGGGTCAAGGTCAGGATCTCATCGGAGATTGTGGCTCGGCTAGTGGCATTGGAGCAGTTGGAAAGTTAACTTCCATAGAAGTGTGTGGGCTCTTGAATCACCTCAAACGGAGGTTAGAATTCCCCACAAATGTCATTTTACTAAGCTTAGCAGTAGCTTGAGGCTAATTGGGATTTACAAGAACTTATTTGATTTCAATACTTATCCAAAGCTTAAGAGGAAAATGGAGTATTCTATCAAGGATCAAGAAGAGTTTGTGATAATTTTTGCCATGTTTGACCATTGGGGATATAAAAAATGATCTGAGAAATGAATACATTATTTATATACGTTGGAGCTTGTGTTCTATTTGATCACGTCAGTGTTGGTAGTTATTGTCGGACAAAGGTGACATTGGAAAACTAACTCAAGTGGGGTTCCAGTGAAACTTAAATCACTTGATTTGGTGGTTAGAAATGAAAGTTATAGCCTCTACAAGCTGGGTCACCAGAAAATAGAGCAATCTCAATTATAGAGAGACTTATGGTCATTCGTATTTATAAATGGAGAACATAATTTGTAACACCATAATTTTTGGAACCAAAATTTAAATAAAATTGGACCAGAAACTGAGGTTGAATCGAGAATGAAAACCTAAATTATAATTGTAAATTGAGCTAGATTGGAAATCAATTCAAATCAGAATTTTAGAAAATTGGTAAAATAAAATGAATTACTCCCAAAAAACCTCCATTTATCAGAAATAAAGTATTATGAAAAGTTTGATTGAGAACTAGTTCGCATCGAGATTGAACTAACTCAAACTAAAATCTCCACGATTTTTCCAAGTAACTTCAAAAATTAAAAAATGGAAACTCTTGGCTCTAGACGATAGGAAATTGACTGAAGTATTTTTATAAAAATAAATTTGGCCAAGAATCGATCGAATTGGAGTTGAATCAACTGAGAATTTTGGTGGAAACCAGTTTGAAATAGTGTCGAACCGATAGGTAGGACATGCGTGGACATGGTCACGGTATTATACTTTCTTGAATGGAGTTGATGAGTCGACCCTTAAATCATGGCATTCGGGTATGAAAGGTTGAACTCATAAGTCGATAAGATATGAGGAAGTGATTAAGATTAAATCAACCTCATATGGAGTGTCCATCACGATTGTATTACACTTAGACAACAGATATAAAATATTAAGATATGAGAAAGTTGGTTTAGATTCAACAATTATTGTCTAAAGTGTTCAACGTGATCTTATGACACTGAGACGATATATTCGTAATGATAATATATGAGAACAATTATTCAAAGATTTAACAACTATTATCTTGAATGTTCATTGTGATTGTATGACACTCAAACAATAGATCTGTAGTGATAAGATATGAGAAAATTAATTAAGATTTAGGAAATATCATTTGGAGTATTTATCGTGTTCATATGACACTCAAATAATAAATATGATATGATAAGATATTTGAACTTTGTTAATATTTAACAAATATCGTTTAGAGTGTTAATCGTGGTCGTATGACACCCAAACAATTCGTACATATAGTATATAGTGTCATATTGCCTTAATGGATTATTATGATCGTGCAATTACTAGGTAATAATGATGCACATTCATCGTATGACACCCAATCTACTAGTTTTGATAGTGGGAGGGGAGTTAATTGCACCATTGTGATTGTGTGGCAGTTAGTCCAACTACTAATAGGTATTTTAATTTGACATGGGTGATTATCATGATTGTGTAATGTCAAAATCATTAATAATGATTTGTTAAATTATACACATACGGTAGGTTTAGGGATCAACCAATGTAAAAAATGAGTTGTGAATAAGTCACGATGATGATTAATAATTATTATAAGTATTTTTAAAAGATAGAAAATAAAGTTTTACAACTTCGTACCTTTCACTGAATTGAGAATATTAACAATATAATTATCAGTCTTCATACTTAATTAGCGTTGTTCACCCACCCTAACATATTTTCAGGGAAAATACCAAGTGCATGAGAAGTTAAAGCGAAGAAGACGATTCCAAAAAATGGAACTAAGTCAAGATACTTTATTTTTGTTGAGAATAATATCTTAAATTGGATAAAATAGAGAAGTGTTGTGGGTTTATAAGGTTGAAAAGATTTCACTATTTATAAATCATGACTTTTAAGTAGACATAGGTTTGATCCCTTATTGGTCGTAGATAGTTCTTGAGTGCGGGTTAAAAAAAATTGCACGTGATAAGTGTATCCCCGGGGGCGTTCACAATACCTTTTTTTTCAATTCTTGGTAACAAGCAATTTGTTAGTAAATGAATGAAAAATGAGAATTTATGTACTATACAATAAATATAGCAAGTGAACAACAAAAAGGACTAAAAGTGATTAAATATGAGATATAATCATATTTATAATCTTACGATGTTATCATAATGTAAGAAAGTATGGGTGGGTGCGTGAAATTCTAGGTAAGAACTATTTGTTATTGACTAAAGAATGAGAACTGATGTAGTATACAATGAATATATCAAGTGAACACAAAGAATAATGACTAAAAGTAAGTGATTAAATATGAGATGTAATCCTTATATGCTAATTATGCTTATGATCTCATGTAAGAAAGTTTTCAAGAATAAATAGATTTATAAGATGAAAACAAAAAATTTACAAAATCAATATAAAATTAGACTGTTTTCAAGAGATTCAATTATAATAAATAAGTTATGTTTTATGAGATATTTTCGTATGTGATAAAGATGATATTCATTTGGTTGTACTCTAGTTCGTCAAAATTACTTTTATTTATGGTGACTTGGAGAAAGAGATATACATGATGGTTTCATGACAACATGTAAGGAGAATTTGGTGTGCATTTTGAATAATAGCTTACATGAATTTAAGCAACCATGTCAATAGTGCTATAAAAAGTTTAAATCATTTATGTTAAACATTGGTTATACACAGGCTATATTTTGATTAATGTATATTTGTGAAATAATTATTAAATTATAATTTTTAAATAATAATAATAAAAGGAATTCCATAAATCTTTGTAAGGAAGAATTTAATACCAACAAATCAAATTCTATTCATGTATTCACTAGAAATAGATCACACAAAAATTATAACTTTCTAATTGTGTTCCTTCAATAGAGTAATTCATCCTATAAATCATAAAAGGGAAAAATGAAATGAAGTAAATGCCCTACTAGTCATTAATGAGTAGTTTGAGGTATTTCATGGTATTCGTCAACCATATATTTCTTATTCACTCATTATGGTATATAATCCAAAAAAGGAGTATTAAAATGTAGTTATGTAGTATTAGATATAATAGAGTAACTTTGAATGTATATTTATGATTTGGTGTTACATATTTGGAATTAGTGATTATGATACAAATATAACAGAAAATATTGATAAAAGAAATTTTTGACATGATGACTTGGAATGGAAATCATTTCATGATAATCTAGTCTATTGCTTTATTAGAATACGTTAGCATCAAATAAGGATTACAAATGGACATTGTGGATGTAAAAGGTTGTGTAGGAATTTAATTTGAGCATGAAAATTATGTTATATAGTATGATAGTTAGTGTTTTATTCACTAATATAAGAATTTTATACATTATTTTATGTTAAAACATATTGATTTAAAGTTAAATTAGATTCACCATATGTTATAATTAAAATAAGTGCAATTTAAGAAAGTTCACTCATATGATAATAAATTTTATATGGTAACTAAGTATGATAAGACATCAACTTAATATTTATCAAATAGTAGTTAATATAGTCTAAATATGAAGTTGATTTGGTTTCCCTATTCTATAATAAATGTGTTGAACCAAATTTAAGTGGGTTTATCTTTCTTTAACTATTTCATCCAATTTATCATTTTTTTTGCAAAAAAGGCAAATGAAGATGATGCAACAAAAGAAAAGATAAAAAGAAAAGTGAGAAGATGAAAGGAAAATAATAATCTCATCCTTCTTTCTTATTTTTTGATCTTTTTTAGGTATTATCTCATAATCATTCTCCATCGATAAGTTGAATGAGATAATTTTGGCCAATAATAAATTTAAAAATCAAAGGAAAATCATATAATTAGGGTGAGTTTCAATAGTTCATGACTCCATATTGAGAATGGATCTTCAGATTTCTACTCCCACTGGGTGAAATGTTTCGGATCCATATTATTATGTCAAGGCATGGATCATGTCGTGCCGTGATAAACTTGTATTAATATGGTGTATTGATATTCCTAGTTATGTTTTAATAACAAGTTTGACATTTTTTATTTTTTAAAATGAATAAAAATCAGTTTATGAAAAAAAAACATGTTAAGAATCTAAATTGTTAATTAAGTGTAAGAAAAAATTTACTGTAAAAATATATTTAGTATAAAATAAAAATAAAATAATGGAAGCTGATGCGAGGCCTTCTCATTTGGACGGCACGTGCACTTGCGCCACATGGAAACTTCTACTGAATGGTAAGATTCTTCCAGATTATTAGTTTATAACCTCAAAAGGACAGACTTGTCTTTTCATATCCATGGTGTCAGGTCCCATTGAAACTTGTATTTTATGTGTGTGTATATATATATACCCTAATGTAGTTTATCCCTTAAAAAACGTGGAATGGTTCAAGAAAGGGAAAAAAAACCAACCACGGGCAAGCAACTTTCTCTGCAACGTAGGGTTGCTGTCATGGGCTCGTCTTCTTATTCCCCATTTCCATCCACACTTTCAGTTCATCCATCTCGAGCATCTCCCAGAACTCATCACCACCGCCGCCGATCCCCGCCTTCTCCCCTTCCGCGACTGTTTCTCCTGAGGTCCCCACCCCGATGCTGCTGCTGCCGCCGCTCTCCACCTTCTCCCCTTCCGCCACCGTCCCTCCTGAGGTCCCCGCCCCGATGCTGCTGCTGCCGCCGCCCCCATCGGTTTCTTCCGGTGCATTGACCGCCGAGTCCGGGAAGTTCACCTTAGCCCTCGACCCCCGGAATTCGACTGCCGCCCTGTCGTAGGCCAGGGCGGCCTGCTCCGCCGTCTCGAACGTCCCCAGCCAGACCCTTGCCGCCCTCCTGGGGTCCCTGATCTCTGCCGCCCACTTCCCCCATGGTCGTTGCCGTACTCCCCTGTACTTCCTCTTTACACCCTTCCCCCTCCCGTTTCCGTTTCCATTGTTGTTGCTCCCTTGCTGGCCACGGCCACCTGCAGCTACACCAACAGTATTATTATGGATACGTACTCCAGCAGTACCATCGGCCCCTTCCGGTAGAAAGTAATCGCACCCGAGGCAGCCGAATATACCACATAGGTGGCACGTCTCGCTGTCCGGGAGGGCCAGTGGCGCCGGCAGAGGCTCCGGCTGGGCGGACCGGACTGGGCCATCACGGCCGAAGATCAGCACGCTCTTGAGGGTGGAGACTATGATGTCCTCTTCTTGTTCGAGTCGTAGGACCTTCGAAGATTCTTCCATGAGGCGTAGGAATCTTTTCGAACCTCGTTGGTTGCAATAGTACGGAATTTAAAGATGCGCCCATTCATACATTGAGAGTTGGCGGGGATTGGGGGGAGGGGATCCGACTGAGCTGCTCGCCACGTGGATCCTTTGGGTAGGACGTGGGTTGTCGATGCCTGCCCTTGAGCAAAAACAGAGCTCGGCTGACACGTAAACGGGCCTCGTGCAGTCGTGGGGACACGTGGCTCCGCTCCTCCCTCTAGTAAGTCCTAGAAACTGCTAATTAATTAAATAGGATTTCCAAAATGAGTAAAATAGTCGATAGCGCAATGGGGCATGGCATGTATATAGAACATTCCTGTGTTTTTGTTAGATATTATTTTTGTGTGGAAGAACTGCACTTCTATTATAATATTTTAGATAAAATATTTAAAATATAATAGATTGCTATATAATATTTTAAATATATAATTTCATTATACAAATTATTAAATTTGTACTAACACTTTAATATTTTTTAACTTGATAATATTGATATTATTGATTTTTTTTATGTCATTCAAATAACAATAATAATTAAAAAAATATAAAATGAAATTTGGAGGGATTGGGTACGGAGACCGCTAGAGAGGCCCTCATGAAGGGGTTGCTCAATAAAGCCCCTAAGCCTCCACAAATGAGATTCTTAATGGCCTCATAAAAATTATTAATATCTTAATTATCATGTCAATAAATACTAATTATAATGATGCACATTTAACAATTAAAATAATATTTTCAAAATGTTATATATAATATTTTAAAAATTTTATAGGTTTAAAAATTCTCTGATATCAATCTCACAAAATTTTCGCTTTTCTTTTATATATATATATATATATATATATATATATATCTAGCGTTCAAGATGCACCTCCTTATCAGTTTAATATAAATATATATATAATAAAATTATTTCAATACATGATGAGTTAATTCAAGTCTTCTGCGACACGGCTGCCACGTAGAAAAAGGTTTACCGGATGGAACAAGAGACGCGTCTCAACAATGCTTATTCTCTCGCCTCAGCTATCGACACGTGTCAACAAGCTTGTTCTCTCGTTTCAGATTTTGACACGTGGTCAAAGAGGTAGAAGCTGCCTACGATGGGCTGCATGCAGTACCTCCGTTCGTTCGACACGTGGGTAACGATAAATGAGTCGACATTCGTCTTAACTAGTAAATTCTTTTTTTAACCATTTGTAAAAAAATGAATATACTGTGAAGGGACTATTTAAATTTATTTGGATTGTCTTAGTATGAATAATTAATCCTGTATTATTAATTTATGAAATTAAGTGAGTGGCAGTTGGACCCACAAGCAAAATACCCGAAGGCAGCTAGTAAATGAAATTTTATAATAGTATATGATTTTTAAAAATAAATACATTATAATGGCTAAATATTCAGTCTAAATAACCAAAAGTATGAGTAAAAACTAAAAATGTAAATTTTCGATTATTCTTATTCATATTTATATCAATCTCTTACTGAAATAAGGAAAAGAAAGTGGGAGATTGGGTGGTATGAGGGGGAAAATGTGATAGTTCAATAAATAATGTTATTTCCCCAATATTTTTCAATTAATGCAATCGGTCATATCAAGCCCCAATTATTTGTATATAAGTTTTTTTTTTTGCAATAAAAGACAACCTCATTTATTAATTAAAAGATATAAAAGACACATTAGTTATGGTATATTCATATTTTAACTTTACTCTTATCAATTATAATTAAACATATATATAATACTAAGTAATGCTCTTCCATCTACATGTATGCCATAATTCATCATTGTTTTTGAGTTTTTCAAATATTACATATCAATTTATCTCCCCCATCACATCATGTTATTGAAAGTCCCATGATAACTTTATTTCCTTATCATTACGAGTGTCACAGCTTATAATACCTAAGTTTAACTCCATTGTTTCTTGCTATCACACACATTCTTTTCTCAAAAGTATTTAAATCATTCCTGTATCAAAAGTATCTTAATCAAATAAATCGTTATAATTTAATTGAACAATATTTATGAGATTTTAAATACTACCTATCACTTACTCAACCAGTTTGGGAGATGATGGTTTTGGATTATTAAAAATATCATGATATCAAATACGTTGGAACTTGTCTCATCCTCTTAAGTTTCTTTTTTTTTTAATTGTTAACTTTGGCCATTAATAAAATATCAAACTTATTTATACGAAGTTATTATACGCTTAAAAATGATGAGTTATAAATAGTGTAAAATCATATTCTTAACAAAAATAAATAACTCATCACTAGAAAAGTTTAAACTTCTACCCACAAAATACATAATAGTCTATGAAATAAAAATTCTTAAATAAACTTGCCTGACTACTAAAGCATTAAAAGAAGCTCCTTAGAGAAACTTACTACTATTTAGTTGACATTTTCACTGTCAAATAGTCATACAAAACTACTTATATACCTACTTGAGAACAACATTAGGGAAAGAAACAACTTTCTACATATCTAGCTCATTCCTTTCTAATACAAACACACAATCATTTTTCGATTATAATATTACAAGTCTATTAGATTTTATACAAGCTCCGTGTAGGATAACATCAATGGCTTCTAACTCTTATTTAAGTATATTACCTTGTAATATATCAAATTTTTATGTTCCACACACCTAATAAAATAAAAGAGTAAGCGAACTTACAAAACTTTGAGAGTGTTATTTAGGATAATAATAAAGTCATTAGTAATTAGTTAGTTCATAGTACTATAAAAACATAATATAGGACTTAATCTTCTCATTAAGAAAAAAATAAAAAAAGAAAAATAGTACATTTTGCCCGAAGTTGTGAATTATATTTTTATTTTTATTGTTAACTAGTGTAAAGGTATTATTGACTAATAATGAGTTGTATTACTATTTACTTAAAAATTATTATTTATAATTAATTAAAAAAAATTAAATCTTATAAATATATAATAATTATATATTTTATTTAATTTAATATAATTATGGATCCACAAACATATAATTTTAAAATTGTATTAAATAATTATATATGAGTTAAATATTATTTTTTCTGTTTCAAACTAGTAATAATAATATTATTAAATTTGATATTTTTATTATATAATTAGATAAATTACGAGCCAAATTTTTAATATATAGTAAGTACAAATGACAATAATACCATATGAGAATATATTACAAACGATAATAAGTTTAATTTATATATACTTAAAAATTATAAATAGTGTAATATTTTTAATTTTATAAATATAAAACACTTATTTATTTTAATTAAAAACATTGATTCTATTCTTCTATTACTAAGAAAGATAATTTATTCAATATCTCACTTAAAAAATTTAATCCCTTTGACACATCATCATTGTCTACAATAAAAACTATAAGTACGAGGAAAGCTACAATAGTTTCTATCACATGAAATAAAAGGTAAAGATACATACGAAAGTATTAAGGGTGAATAAATATTGAATGACAGAGATTTATTTTTGTGTAGGGTGAGTATTGAATTTCCTTCGTGCTATTAGAAAAAAATGTTTAGTTATTTTTGTGGAGACTCGAATAGATTGGAACTAGGCATCTTAAATCTATACAAACTCTCAAATTATTAATATCATGTGTATATAACCTCCAATTTTAGATGAATTAACATTGTAGATATCTTTGGCACTTTTTGTACATTTTAAAAGTAGATATGACAAAAATTTTTGGATTCGAAATTCAAATGTACGTTAAACCTGAGTCTGATACAAAGTTTTTTTTTTTTTTATGTATGATCGAATATAAGTTCAGGTTTGGGTATAGAATTTGGACTCAAACCCGAGAAAATCTTCGGATCTCGAGTTCAAACCCTGAACCCCAAGTTCAAAGTTTGGATCTGGGTCTAAAATTTGGACCCGAATTTCGAATCTCCACTCCTGGACCCGAAACCCCACGTACTAACATGGATTTCATATTATTAAGATATATAATATCAAAGTAACTTGTATTATTATGAGAAAAATAATGCCCTACAAAACACATAAGAAACAAGCTGAGGAGATACGCTTATAACAAATAATTTCAATATCAAGCCAAGGACCACAAACTTTCTCCGTGCAAGCCCCGTTAAAAAAATTTCATGAACTTGCAGAGATAAAATCAATCAAATGCCCCTGTCATCCACACATTTCATAAGGGTTGAGGATCATTGTGTTAGACTTATGTGAATGAGAGTGTGAGATCTAGGAGTTCTAGAAGCATACAAATCTTGTTATTGTGACGATAACCGTGATTATAAAAATTTATAGGAATGCAGTGCTACAACAATTAGTGGGCAGGTCCCTGCAAGTCAAAAACCTCCGAAGAGGATAGTCTCTTAACTAAGGCGCATATAGAGTTTGAGAGATATCCTCAACTGGCCTTTAGCCCTTTTCTCGAGCCTTTTTCCTGCCTAATTAGACCACCCTTCACCAGTACTAGTTGCATATATGGAAGCAGTAATACAGCCGCTAAGCATTTCGTGCAGGAGGAAATAAAATCAGCAGCACGACACAGACATTACCAGAAGATCAAAAACTAACAATCAGGAGAATGCAGAGCAATCTGACTGTATACATGAACTAATCAATCACTACTAAACGGCATTCAACGGCTACATGGCCTAGGTATCCCAATGACCATAGAGAAAGGAGACTCATCTGCTCAATATCTCTCTAAGGGATCGTTCCTGCTAAGATCCGAAGTCATTCTATCAGTTCCGGATGTTGACGGGAAAACTTACTCACTGGTCAATAACCTATTCGAATTAAGTGGTTGTTGAGTGTATTCAATAGAAAATTGAATTAAAATTTTTTTACTTATTTTTATTTTCTCAATAATTGGTCAAAAAGTGGGTGAATCAAACTTAAAATTACTTAACTGATTGAAAAAATTGTCAAAAATTAGTTTGCTACTGTATTAGACCCGTCCATGGAGAAGTTGGATACACATGCACTGTGCATATCACGTGCGCATGTGTCGTATTCTTTACCTAACTACTGACAGCTCTCCCAAATTGCTCTATTTTATCTTACAGCTCATCGTTGACTTATCAGCTCACTTATTGGAAATATTAATTAATTACCAACCCCACGAACTATGAATTAATAAAAATAACATATGAATAGATTATCACGGTGGTATAATTATAATTATATAAATTGGGATGCTCAACCAGCGAAATTTGCTCAAAATCCTCTCTATCAATTGGGGGAAGTAAGCCCGAACCAAAAACTCAAATTGAACCGGGCTGAAAAATAGGTTCGAAAAAGAGTCTTAATATATTGAGTAGTATCATAATATACCTTATAAAATATTTTTAGGAGGGTATGAAATAAAGAATAGAGAAATAGGGAAATACTTAGGAAAAAATCGGTTCGAACTGAGTTTATACTAACTTAGTTCACAAAACTCTGATTTTTAGAATGGGCTAAACAAATAAGAATTGGATAGTTCTTGAGTCTATTTAATAGCAAAATTTGGGTTTGGTGACTTGAATTCGAAAATCGTCCAGTTCAGACCTAATTCGATCGATTTTCTGAAAATTTAAAAATTTTTAAATTTATTTTCTATCTTGTACTCAATTTCCCAAATTGATATTTTTAAACCATCTATAAAAATGAATTATTGAACCGGTTCACTATAGTTTATTCCAATTAAATTTGGTTCGGGTCTAGTTCATACTGAACCGATCCGATTTTCTCATTCAATTCATTTCATGGTTTTTTCTCACGATTTTTATGCATTTTTTTTCACTTAAAATTTTCCAATTTTCCATTTTAACACTTTTTTACTATTTTTTGTTTGTTAATTGGCTCGATTTTTCACATGAAAATTTACCGGCTCTTTTTCCAATTCTCCTTGTTCCTAGAGTATTAGTTTTACATAACAATTATTTATAAGACAAGTATTATTTTTCTGGTTTAAAATGAGTGGAAACAATTAAATTGAGTTGAATATTTTTCCACAAGCCGAATTTTTAGTGTTAAGTCGGGTACGGGTGTTAGGCCAGTAGCTCTGATACCATGTAAGAAGTTAATTTGAACCGATAATAGTTTAAATTTATATCTAATTAAAAATTATTTATTTTAATTAATTAAATTTTTACGAACTTATAAATTTATAATATTTTTCTATTTTATTATCTCTTTCAAAACCCTAGCGCTTCTAGTTTTTATGGTCGGAACTTTGTAATAGCTACAAATGTTTGAGTTATGCATCTATATTATACAATAATTTAGTTACATCACATATCTACCTACATATCCATCCAAACTAAAAAATTTCAAAAAACTATATATCTAACATCATATTAAATATTAAAAATATATTATTGTATCAAACAAATTATATGACAAATATATATAAGAAAATATTATTAATATTAAATATTATCCAAAATTGTTGTCATAACTACGATACTAAGAACTCATTTTTTGCATATTAGATAGATGTTACATGATTGATGATACTAGTGCTTCCGTCCACACATAATACAACTACAATGCTATAGTTTTGTTCAATCCATTTGATGTATTCTTTATTTTTGAATAGTTGTGTGAATATAATTTGGGCTTTGGGTAAAAATGATCATATATGTTGCAGAATATTAATTGATACTAATTCTGTAAGATACAAAGCTTGCGCTTTGCAAAAGAACCCATCAATGAAAATCTAAAGCACTTTAGTTCCGGCATTAACACAAAACCTTATTTAAGTGCATGAGATCCCTCCTTCTTGCTTTTGCTTTTCTTGAGACGGGAGATCTCAACCTATCGATTAACAACAGTATCTGGTTTATGTCCCCGACAAAGTTGTGGGGACACCAATTTCTCGAAAATCATACACTACGAGGGAAGTCAAGTCATGTATGTTTGCACTAAATCATCAATGAGTTGGATTGCACTCCACCGGCTAGGCATGAACCCCAAGAGCCGTCATTTCTTTCCTTTGCATTGGAGCCTGTGAACCCATTGATGGATCTCTCATCCTCAACTCCCTCATCCTTCAACCATATCCCAAAAAGCTTCATGCTGACACCACCTGCTCCGCGGCCATTGGAGTGGACCTCAGCCGGTCGTTCTTGATGCATGATGCGATCGATCTGATCAGGCTCCACCTTCAGAAATCCTGTCAAGAACGAGGCCAGCTCCACGCACTGCCTCTTCGTCTCCTCCAGCTCGGAGATGAGCGTCACGTTGTGCCTCTTCAGCAGCTTGTTCTCATCCGCTAGGACGGCCAGCTTGGAGGCCGCTCTCGTCGTGTGTTGGGTATTCTCCACTGATCCCGTGGAATCCTTTGAAGAAGACGAGGTTGGGCCGCTGGAGTTGGTTGACAGGCAGGCAGGGGTAGTCCTTTGGGCCGGAGAGACTTCTACAGGGGGTTGTGCCACTGCAACCGCCACCTTCCGACGGTGGATCTGGGAGAGAAGTTCCTTGTGGTCACGCTTGAAGTTGTCGTTGGAAAATTCCCATTTGTCCGGAACGGTTTTTCGAAATCCCTGAAATAATGAAAACGTGCGAAAGTATATATACTTTGTATAATTACTTTATCCACTATAGACTTATGGTATTGGTTAAACATTTGATATGAAATTAGAAGAGTGTATCTGTCAATGTTTGTCTATCCATGCCTCTCTCTATATATATTTATATATATGGCCGACATCCTCTGCTTATGCCAATGCTACACTTCCCATAACTTAAGACTAGCCACCATGAAGCCTCATGGTGTCACAATCAATACCCGATGTTTTCGATAATGGAATGATTAAATACGTGACAAAACTAAATATATAGAGGACATATATATTAGTGGATAAACTTCTAGGAGACTCCCACTTTTATTTTCCTTTATATTATTATTGTTGTCCATATTGTAAAGCAATCCATGTCAAATCTAAGTTGTGGGCTGTTCTTTTTCTCGAATAAGGATATATGGGTATTTTTTAAAGGATATATCTGCAATTTGAACCAGTGGGATGGATGCGATGCACATTCACATATTACCGATTATATCTTCTTAAAATTCCACCATAAAAATAGTTAAATGTTTTTAATTTAACCAACAAATTTTGGTTCATACGGCAAACAAATCTATGTTAACCAGATATAACAAACAACTAGGACAAATTATTGGTCATTTATTGTACAAGTTAATCTGTTTGACTAAATTGTGGAATCCTAAATCATTTTAAAGATAAAAAAGAAAGGAAATTGTTGAATCGTGTGATATATGAACTATTGTTTTGTAGATTTTTTAATCTGTAATCATCTCATGTAGGTAGAAGCTTCAAAGGAAGCATGAACACTTTCTCATGGTAAGTTCATTCATATTTGGATAGGTTTTTATTTTTGCGCATTAGAGAATATAAATTTAATCACAAGCTAGCAATATTTTTCGTGATCATCGTCGTAGTCATCAATATGCAGAATCCAGAGACAGAAGCACTTACGTAGGTGTTGAGCTGTCTGACGAAGCTGGAAAAGTTGTTGTGCTTGAAGAACTTGGGCAGCAGGTCCCTGGCGAATTCATCGTTCTTCCACACCACGAACGTGTCTCCCTTCTCGTTCCATGAGATCACATCGTCGGTGCTCGGATCATCCACTAACTGGTACGTCTTAATTAGGAACGGGGCAGGGAGTGATCGATGAGACGACATGATAACAAAGATTTATATTATATATGTATAACATGTAAAGAGAGTCTTCCCGCTGGTAGAATCGATGAAACTAAGATGATGGTCGAGCTAAGGTTGACCGAAGATGAGGAGAGCTATGAAGAACTCCCAGCGCCAGAAGTAGAATCCGGAAATGAAAGCCCTCCTTTGGTGAAAGAGGTGGCTTGTTTCCATGGAATAGAGAGAGATATCAGAAGCTCTTCTCTATGGTCGATGGATATCGATCATGACTCTCTACAATGGGCAGAGAATAAGGGAGAGGTGACTGGTCGCTTGGTTTATTTAAAAATAGGGTCAAATGGTGATCGAGATGGGTAAAAGTAGAGAGAGCTGCCATTTAGGGCCTTCTAGATGTAGTGAGAAACGAAGCAACCATTTGACAAATGCTTGGTCCCCACCGCCCACTTTAGTTGTACTTGTACTTTTGCACGTTTTGAAGAAGAAAATATTGTCCCATTGAAGAAAAATCTATAAAGGGATTCGCTTCATGGAAGCATCCTTTCAGAACTATTTACTCTTTTGTGTTTTCCTGCAACTCCTGAGACAGATAACTAAAAGGGTTCCTCAATGTTTATTTTAATTAAATTAAGTAATATATGTTTTATTTTAATATTTTTTAATTCTATATATTTGCTTCCACAAAATCAAGTGGGAGAATGCTTATCTACATGCAACTGGCACTTGCCCACGATTCGTTCATCTGAATTGCTAAATGGGTTCATGTTATTTTAAGCTTAGTGATGACACTGGTTGGAAATTGAATCAGCACTTTTAAATTAGGTATGTAGCAAAAAGGCAAAAGTAATATGGGAATGAAAAATATTATAGTGAATATTTATGACTACATTGATTACGGTTCAGCACGCACTATAGTGGGAAAAACCGACCCGCCTGTTGTCTTCTTCCTCGCATAAAGGCATCTAACCGAATTATTCCTCAGCTGAGGGTTTCGAAGGAAGCTTCTTGATGAATTCCACGGCGTGACAAGAACACGAAATTATGACATATTCCAAGTCAATTCCTTGTACCAGGGACTAATCGTATTTATGTGGAGAGCCATTATCTTCAAAGGATCATAAACAGACTATCTTGCACGTGTTCGGGTCCTTTTGTCCACTTGTCGATAGATCTCTCAGCACTACTGAATTTCACCGAACTTATAAGAGTGATATGCCATTGTTATCCACCCTAAAAAATCCACAAGTCGTGCATTAACTTTCCATGATTTGACCGGGAATTAATTAGTCACCATAGCAAGAGAGATAACGATGAACAAAAACTTGGTAAAGATAATTTCTCTCGATCTTCTTAGGTCCTAACAAAAATATGCTATGATATTTGGGAAGGTATTGCTGCAGGAAAGAACTCTGATTTTCCATCATTAAACTCTTAGCCTTCACTAGAATAGAAGTCTAATAATAATCACCAAATATAATGAAATGAAACATTTATACACCCTCTCCAATTTTGGTAGAATGGAGGATTAAGGGCGCCAACTATATTGCCCTATGAATGTCTAATAAAAACTTTGATAGTTTTTTTGAAATAAGAAAAAAAATAGGGAGCTTGATAAGGCAAGGAAGAAATTAAAACTAAACTTGTGAGACCAACGAGAGAAAGATAGATAATAAAAATGCAAAGATAACCATATTCCCAAGGGGACTCAAAAGATTTGATAAGGCAAAGGGAGCGGGTGGGATGCAGATAATGAGGAAAATCGCAAGTCAAATTAAAAAATTTTAATATTTCACTAAGAAATGCCAATGAGTAAGAAGATAAGACACATACCAAGAATCATATTGTTGTTATTTGCCTTCATTATAGCCATTTTCTTTACTTGTATGAGATTAGGTGAGAAAAATCATTAGTTTGAAGTTAGTTTGGAAAGTAGAGTAAAAAACTCATTAACAATATCAAATTGAAGTGTTTTAATTTTAGAATTTGCTATAATAATTTTAAAAATGGATATAGTAAATTTGATTGGAATGATCCTAAATAGGAACATCTATATCTTTTCAATTATTAATGTAAATTAACTATAAGAGAAACACGTTTTTACCGTGTGTTAAAGAAAATGTTTGATAGGTAACTTTACTTAAGAAACTTGAGTCATAAAAAGGTAAACTAGAAGGATTGTGCACTAAAGAAGGTTGAGGTAGGGCATGAGAAATAATAAAGTTGAACGAAGTTTTTATGTTATAATGAACTAGACAATGAAGTACTAAAAGAACAATGACTAAATGGATGGGAGTGACCCGAGCACAAAATGTACGGTCTAGCTATAGCTCAATAAGACCCACATTATACCTCCTAGTGAGTTACATGATATTACAAAAAGAAATACAAAGGGAAACTAGTAGGAATGAGTGAAATGTGATAAATGAGAGCAGTTCATAAAGATAGTGAAGATATGATAAATGTAAAATTAGAATTTTTGAAACTGAGATTTAAATTTAATTAAATCAGTAAATTGATATTAAACTGGGAATAAAAACTTGATAACCATGAATTTTTGCAATCAAACTAGAATGGGACTGGTTTAGATCCTAAACTTGAACAATGTTAAATATTACAAAATTACTATTCAGAGAACCTCATTTAATAGAAAATTAAGTATGTGAGAAGTTTAGGTGAAAATCAGTTTTAATCATGATGAAACAGATTTAAAGTAGAAATTCCTGATTTTTAAGATAAATGAGATAAATGGGAAAATGACAATTTTTTAGTGCAATCAATGTAGAATATAACGATAATTTTTTAGAAAAAAATGGGCAAATAATTGATCGAATCCAAAGTGAATTGGACAAAAAAAATGCCAAAACTGATTGAACCGACTTGAATTGGTAAAACTCCCCAAATTTTCAAAAGGGCTATACAATTTAGAAAATAGATGTTATTATACCCAAATGATAGGAAATTAGATGAGAAATTAAAAAAAAATTAATTCAAGAACAAGCTGAATTAGAGGTGAACCGACCAATAAAAGACAGAAATTGTCCAAACTGATAGATTATTTACTGGAAAATGGTTCGTTATAGTGCAAATCGGTCGGTGCACCATGCCATGCATACGTAAACTTCACATGCACAAAATGCACCCACGCACATGTGTCGTCTTATTCACTCGACTCAAGATCTGAAAACTCGACCAGACCAGGAAATAACCCGACTATTAGTAGGATTTTCTACATTTACTTCCCTAAGAAAAATAGATGAAAAGGAGAGGTTAGAGACTTCCATCTAGTCAGCTATGTACATGGCATGATAGAGAATTTCTTCCCCATTGCAATCGTATGGAATCAAAGAGATGCCTGATATGGGGTAGTTTTGGTTATAAGGATTGTTGGACAACAAGGTTGGCACAAGGGTATAAATGTTGTTCCAGTATGTCGTGGATCTCTAGGAGCTTCATGCGCATTGAGACCGAGGGGATAGAAGAGTAAGGTCTCACCCCTACAATTGGGGATCGAAGTATCGATAAGTCTAGGTGTTTGGCCAAGATGCTTACACAGACGATGTGGTGGAGGTTGTGGCCTCTCACCAAGGTGAATGGTAAAGACGCTCTAGGCCATTAATGTAACAAACTGAGGTTGTTGCATATGAGGGTTTGTTCTACGACTATATGTTCCCTTTATGGATAAATGATGTTTGTGTGAATCAAACCATGGTAGGTTTACTTAATTAAATTCCTCCAACTATGAAGGTACCTACCTAAGCCTAATGAAATAAGCAGAGAAATTTAAAGAGAAATCTGTCTAAAATATTAGGATAAATTATAACTTATCTACTAATGTAAACCCTATTCCTTTAAAGATAAGAAAATCCGGAAAAGAACTGGTAGATTCAAAAGAGAAAACGAGCTAGTTAATGAACCAAAACTGGTAAAGAAGAGGTAAAATGAGAAATTGGAAAATCCCAAGTGACCCAAATTGGAAGAGAAAATTGGACCCATTCAGGGTGAATCGGACCTGAACCTGATTAAACTATACATGAATTGGTTTCTAAATTCATTTTTCTTGGTGACTTAAAGTAATCAAATTGGAAAATTGAAGCCACCATTAGATAGGAAATGAATTTAGACAAATTTAAAATTTTTTAAATTTGAGAAAACTGGTCGAATCTGGCATGAATTGGTTGATTTTTGCCATTTAAACCGGTCGGATCGGATCGGTCTTGTAAACCCCGTCCCTTTATAGATAAGAAAACCTGGAAAAGAACCGGTCGTTCCAAAAGAGAAAATCGAGCTAGTTCACAAACCATAATCGATAGAGAAAAGGGTAAAACGGGAAATCGACAAATCCCAAGTGACTCAAAGAGTTATAAAAATTATGAAAAAGGACTTTGTGATAAATTGGAAGAGAAAACCAGACTGGTTTAGGTGTACTGGACCTGAATTGGATTGAACTGGTTTGATCCATCATTGAACTAGTTACTAAATTTATTTTTCTAGGTGGCTTAAAATATTCAAATTAGGGAATTGAAGCCAACATTGGATATAGAATAAATTTAAAAAATTTTAATTTTGAGAAAATCGATTGAATCGGGCTTGAACTAGCTTGTTTAAGCATTGAACTTGGTTGGACTGGTCCGGTCTGGTTTGGAACAATGTCTTCTTCTTCCTTCAGATGATGACACTGTTCATTAATGCATGAACAGACAGCGCTGACAGAGAGAGAATGTCTCCATTCAGGGCATTTTAGGGCAAGGATAAGCTTGACCAGGATGTGAAATGATCGGGTAGAGAGTTCCCGAGCTCCCTATATAAAGAGCTCCTCTCCATTCATCATCTTCACACCTGAAATCTTCATTCTCTCTCAATTGCTCTATTTTTCGGTGAAGCTCAAACCAGAGCTCCGACTTGGGTAGTTTTCTCAACCTCAGAAGGTGAGGTCTGGTTCTTTAGACTCTGGGGGAAGTCAGCTACTTGACAACAACTTCTGTTCAACCCGAAGACCACCGGAGAAGCACCGGTGGAATTAAATATTGAAGTAGCTCCGAAGGACCGAAGCTGCCCTATTTTAGCCGAGCTGAAATATGCCAAATTCAGCCCTCTCCGGCCAAACCAAGCACATCCAACATCCCTATAGCCCTCATACGACCTCAACTGAGCTGAAAGGTAAGCCAATTCGGCTCTTCTCAGTCGTTGTAGGTTGGGGTTAAAGAGAGAAACTACGAAATATCATTAACGAAATTCTCCCTCGATTCGAGGAGAATTGTAGTAATTCTTGATTCTAGAAGGTACCTTAGGAAGAGAGCTACCTTTCCCGATGAGAGCTTGGACCACCGCACCTCCAACGATAAGCTTTCTCTCTCTATGCATAGTTTTCCGACAAAGCTCCATTTGAGCTCGTTTCGGCTTTAATTCATGTGATTTAAAGCTCAATTGAATCGTATGGAAGTGTAGGAATTTATTTAAACCTCCGATTTAAGCAATTAACCCTGATTGAATGGTTAATTTGAAGAAATCAAATTCGGCCAATTTAAGAGGGGGAAATTGGGGGAAAATTTTGGGGAAAATTGGGGATTTCGTAAAATTGAGGGAACTCTTTGCAATTTCCTGAAATTGAGGGCCAATTAGCCATGAAAGAGATGTTGGGGGACCAATTGGTCAATTTTTGAAACATTTGGGGGTCAAATTTCCATTTTTGGAAAGTAGGGGCAAAATGGTAATTTTTGAAAAGTTGGGGACCATATTGGAAATTTGGAAAACTTGAGCCCCTTATACATTTTTAAGTAAAATGAGGACTTAAAAGGGAATTTTGGAAAATTTTGGACTCAAATTTGGCAAAAGATGTCATTAGGGACCTAAATGCAATTTATCAATAAATTGTGAGCATAGGCTTTTATGCCAAACTGTAAGTGATAAGGCTGTCTAAATCATGTAGGGATAAGTGTGATCGGAACGCAAGCAAGAGTAAGCTCTTGTAGACTTGGAAAACCGGTTGAGGATGAACACGTCACAGTTATCAGGTGAGTGGGCATATTTAACGTTATACCCGGTTGGGGTGATGGACACTTTTATTAAATAAAAACCTACTTACCAGTTGTGAGTGGAAATTTTATACATCATACCAGTTGGGATGATGAGTTCACCTATATGAAAGGAAAGGAGGAACCCGCTTATCGGTTGTAAGCGGAGATATCACCACATATAGTTGGTGTGATGAAGTGGAAAAATACATTTTTTGTCACATGTGTTCTCCCTTGACTATGTGCCATTGCTTAAACTATTTGGTAGACCTTATTAACGAGAGCTAGAATAGCTCAGATAGGCTAGAGGTCTCGATTTTTGAACTCATGGGGGCTAAATGCCCAGTTTTGGAAAATCATGTACAGTGGGCCCAAGGCTAGTGGGTACGAGTAGAAGATCGTAAACAAACACGACTAGGAAGAGTCATGAAAACTCTCATTAAAAGTGGAATTTACCGTGTGATTCACCACGGTACCAAGTCGAGATCGACAAGGCTTAATGATCTAGTAGCAGTGCGTTAAGGCTAGGTTGACGGACCAGCCAGATAAACAACTGTAGACCAGGTTGAGTGTTGAGACCGTTGGACTGTAGGCACTAAATAGAATGGATCAGAAAAAATGAAATCTATTATTTGTGCATGCACTTGTAGTGCGGAACCATCAAGACGCCCTAAGGGGTAGTGATGGGTCCTAAGGGCTGCTAAATGACATGGTGGCAATAAGGGAATGAGAAGCTACTATGTTTGGGTTTCTCGTCATATCAGTTAGTCATAGAGTTACTGTGTTTGGACTCCCACGGAGTTACTATGTTGGGATTCCACGAAGTTACTGTGTTTGGACTCCATGGAGCTATTGCGTTTGGGGCTTCTTGAAGCTACTGTGTTTTGAGCTTCATGCGTACGAGACCAGGGTAAGGTATTTGTCCTCATACTGACTTAGAGTGGTATTCAGGTATAAGGGTTAAATGTCGAGAATATCCACTCAGACCTAGGGTAGAAGTGGACGGACTTCTATCTTAGTGGCCGGTAAAGACGCTTCGAGCCACAAGTGGATGCAGTGGACGTGCTGCACCTATAAATGTGTGTATCCTTCCTGATTAAGGGCGTATTGTCACATCGTGTTTTTAGTAACCCGAAATTTCGGTCGGAAATTTTTTCAGAATTGTATTATAAGTTTAAAATTCAATTGATATAATTGGAATAAATTTGATTTAAAATAAAATGAAAAGTGTTGTTTTGACAGAAATAAATAACTCGATGGAATCGAGTTAAGTCCGTTGAATTTAAGCGGAAATTAAATATTATATATATAATTGTTAATTATGTATATGTATATATATAAATGTTGAAGAGATGTTTACATATAAGGGTATATATATATATATATTTGTACAAAATTAATTTACAAACAAATATAAATGAGAAAGGGATTTGAGAGTTGAGGTTGCACCATTATCAAATAAATACACATAATTTTATTAATATGTTCAAAGTAACAATATAGTTATATTATACAAAAAGGAATGAAACACAAGTCTACATGAAGAATTTAAATAACAATTCCACTCCATCATATTACTAAGTGAATGCCGATATAAAACAAAGATTCATATAATGTTGGACCATAGAAAATAACACTCGTGGAATTAAAAGGGTCCTAAAGAGCCTAGGCCCTATTAAAATCCAACCGTACATATTTACAATTTTATTCTACCTTATTGAAATGGAATGGATAGGGTAAATATATAGTAAATTTGTTTAGGTGAAAATAATGAGATCATTATGTGAATTTGGTTTAGTAGGAAACTATTAGTCTTATGCCCCTACCATAAATACCCATAAATTAATACCTGCATTTAATTAAGTGAATTCATTAGATAACAATAACTATTCCAAATCTTTTTGAAATATATGAGAAACAATAAAAATGAAAGAAATTACCTTGAAAGTCTTAGAAGATAAACCTAAATTAACTTTTTCCACTAAATGAAAGGTTCTTATAATTAAAGCCTTTTATGACAATAAATTAATGACGAATTTTTATGGTCACATAAAAAACAATTATTTTGTATGTTGCAATAAAAATTCTTACTTGCATTCACTATAAATAGGGACACCAATTAATCTACCATACACACACATAAATATTACGAATGCAAAATAGGAGCAATAATAACATAACTCCAAGAATAATAATTATATATTCTCAAAGCATATAACTCCAAGAATAATAATTATATATTCTCAAAGAACATAATTATAAGAATAACATAACTACAATAATAATTTGTAGAATTTGATGGGAGAGATATGACTTAGTACAATCATTTCCTAGAAGATAACATAACTACAAGAATAATAATTATATATTCTCTATAATAAAACACCTCCCATATCATCTTTCCAAATAAATATAACATTTAAGTATAATAAAGCACATAACAAGTATTAGAATGTAGGGGAAAAGACCATAGAATTTCCTAAATATTGTCCATTTTCCTAACCCATAAATTTATATAATGATATCAATCCTGTAAACCCCATCCCTTAAAGACAAGGAAACTGGGGAAAAGGACTAGTAACCCGGGTGAGAAAATTGAACCGGTTCACGAATCCCAACAGTTAGAGAAAGGGAAAAATGGGAAATTTATAAATCTTGAGTGATCTAAAGAGTCATAAAAGTCATGGAAAAGGACTTTGGGATGAATTGGTAGTGAAAATGGTTCAGGTGAACCGGACTTGAACCGGTTTGAACCAATATTGAATCGATTTCTAGATTCATTTTTCTAGGTGGCTTAGAAAACTCAAATTGGAGAATTGAAGCCACCATTGGTTAGAGAATGAATTTAGAAAATTTTAATTTTGAAAAACTCGGTCGAATCGTGCCTGAACCGGTCGGTTTAAGCATTGAACTCGGTTAAGAATAGTGTCGTCTTCTTCCTTCAAATGACAACACTGTTCACTCTCCAAAAAAGCTAACAGCACCAGTGAAGATGAAAAGTCCCCATTCAAGGCATTTTTGGTCATGAATGATTGCCATAAAGATGCCAATTGGACGTCCAAAGAGTCCCTGAGCTTTCTATATAAAGAGCTCCTCCTCATTCATCCTCCTCACACCTGAAAACTCCTCTCTCCCTTTACTACTCCAATTTTTGGAGAAGCTCGAACTAAAGCTCTAACATTAGGTTTTTTCTGAGCCAAAGAAGGTGAGGTTGAGTTCCTTAGATTCGGGGGGAAGTCAGCTACCCGGCGGTAGTCTCCATTTGCTCCAAGGATCACCGAAGAAGCATCCGCGTGATCGAATAGTGAAGCAGCTCTAGCGGACCGAAGCTGCCTTATTTCGACCGAGCTAAAAATGGCCAATTTGAGCCCTTCTCAAGCCAAACGAAGCTCCCCTAACACTTCCAAAGCCCTCGTACGACTGAATTAGAACTAAAAGTTAAGCTAGTTTGGCTCCTCTTTGTAATTTTCTATTAGTGTTAGAGAGAGATCCGACAAAAGTTTACTAACTAAATTCTCCCTCAATTTGACAAGAATTGATGAAATTCTTGATCTTAGGAGGAACTGCAGTACGAGAGGTACCTGCCCCGATTGAATGCTAGGAGCACCGCACCTCCGAAGGTAAGCTTTCGAAGCTCTCTCTCTAAGTCCAGTTTTCCAATTAAACTCCGTTTGAGCTCAATTCGGATCTAAATGACGCAATTCAAAGCTCCATTGAATCGTGTGAAAGTGTAGAAACTCAATTTTACCTTTAATTTCAACAATTAAACCCGATTGAATGGTCAATTTGATGACATCAAATTCAACCAGTTTGAAAGGGGGAAAGTGAGGGAAACTTTTGGGGAAATTTGGGAATTTCGTAAAATCGAGAGACCAAAGTGCAATTTCCCAAAAATTGAGGGCCAATTGGCCATGAAAAAATGTTGAGGACCAATTAGTCAATTTTTGGATTTATTGGGGTTAAATTGCCATTTTTGTAAAGTAGGGGCAAAATGGTAATTTTTGAAAAGTTGGGGATCAAATTGGAAATTTGGGAAACTTGAACCCCTTTTTGTGATTTTGAATAAAATGAGGATCCAATGTGGATTTTAGAAGTTTTGGGACTTAATTTTGGGAAAATTAGCATTAGGGACCTAAAGTTAAGGAAAAAGAACTTTGGGGACCTAAATGTAAATAATTGAAAAATTTGGGCATTTTGCTCATATGTGAGGAATTAGGGCTATTATGCCAAATGTTAATAAAATAGGATGTCCAAATCATGTAGGAGCACGAAGGACTGGAAATGCTCGTAAGGATAAGCTCGCATGGAGGAAAAAAGCCGACCAATAGGAATACACTGCACTTATCGGGTGAGTGAAAATTTTCACATTATACTCAGTTGGGATGATGAGTACCTCAGATATAAAAAAACCACTACTATGTGGTATTTTAACCATCACATCTGGTTGGAGTGATGTGGAAACTATGCTGAAAAACTACTTACCGGTTGTAAGTAGATCATACCAGGTTGGTATAATGAACTTTCTCGAAGGAAGTGGAAAACTCGTTTACCAGTTGTAAGCGGAGATGTCATCACACCTGGTTAGTGTCATAGATGAGTGGAAAGTATTTTTATCAGAAGTGCTCTCCTCTGACTATGTGCCACTGCTTAAAAATTTTGGGATACCTTCTTGACGGGAGCTCGAGTAGCTCAGTTAGGCCAGAGGCCTCAGTTTTGGAACTTAGGGGCTAAAATGCCCAGTTTTGAAAATCTCGTATAGTGGGCCCAAGGCCAGTTGGTACGAGCAGGAGCTCGTAAACAAACATGATGTTAAGCCATAAAAATTTTAATGAATGATGTGATTTTGCCATTGTACCAAGACAGGACCAACATATTCAATGGACTGGTGGCAGTGCAACGAGACAAGTCGACGGACCAATCTAGACAAACAGTTGCAGGTTAAGTTGAGGGTCGGGGCCGTTGGACCAGTAGCACCAAAGATTAATGGCTTATATGGAAAACTTTATTTATGCATGCACTAAGGTCAGGATCATCAAGATGCCCAAGTAGGGTAGTGATGTGTCATGCCAACAATCAAGGAAGCTCGACATAGCTTCATGCGCATGAGACCGAGGTGGGGTCGGGATGAGGTCTCTATCCTCATACGAACATGGAGTTTCTTTTCGGGTTTAAGGGTCAGATGTCGTGAACATCCACTCACTCCCAGGGTAGAAGTGGACGTGCTTCTATCTAGGTGGCTAGTAAAGTCGCTTCGACTTCACTAGTGGGTGCAGTGGACGGGTTGCCCTACGAATGTGTGATCCCTTCATGATGAAGGGCGTGTGTTGATTGTTAAACACACCGATTGTGAGGAAATTGGTTTTGAATAACCGGGAATTCAATGAAAGAATGGTTTTAAGGAAAATAAGGAGTCTAACATACTCCAATTCAAACTATTTTATTGAAACTCATGTTTCAAGCATCCATTCACTAAGTTGTCGAACTCACCCCCTCCCTTTACACCTTTTTAGGAAACCGAGGGAAAAACCTACCTACAGATATTCTGCTAGCTAAACCTATAAGACAGGTATGTAAATTTAATATTATTAAATATTATTCCAGGAAAGGTACATGTACAAAGGATGCCTTACTCTTCACTGTTTAACAAAGGGGGAAAACCCTTAATAAATCGAAAGAGTGGCGGGTTGCTCACGGGGATTTGACCAAATTGGGTCAGAGCATGACAACTTGAGTGGTATTAGAATCTGTTTCCTTGAATACATTATCAAGACTATATATGTAAAGCCTGTCCTTTGATAATAAAAAAAACCGGGCAAAGAACCGGTCATTTCCAAAGAGAAAACCAAGTCGGTTTAAAAATTGAAATTGATAGAGAAAGGGCAAACCGGAAAATTTATGGATCCCGAGTGACCTAAAGAGTCACAAAAGTCATGAAAAAGGACTTTAGGATGAATTGGAGATGAAAACCAAACTGGTTCAAGTGAATCGGATCCGAATCGAATTGAACTGGTTTGGACCAGTTTGAACCACTATTGAACCAGATGCTAAATTCATTTTTCTAGGTGGCTTAGAAAATTCAAATAGGAGAATTGGGGCCACCATTGGATAGGGAATGAATTTGGAAATTTTTAATTTTGAAAAATTTGGTCTAATCGGGCCTGAACTGGCCGATTTAAGTTTTGAACCCTGTTCGGACCGGTTCAAAATAGTGTCGTCTTCTTTCTTTAGATGACAACATTGTTCACTCGCTGGAAAATTGAGCAGCACCGGGAAGATAAAAAGTCTTCGGCCAGGGACTTTTAGGAATGAATGATCGCCATTAAGGCACCAATCGGACAACCAAGAAGTCCCCGAGCCTCCTATATAAAGAGCCCCTCCTCATTCATCCTCCTCACACCTGAAAACTCCATTATCCCTCAACTGCTCCATTTTTCAGTGAAGCTTGAACCAGAGCTCTAACTTGGGCATTTTTTTGAGCAAAAGAAGGCGTGGTCAGGTTCTTTAGATTTGAGGAGAAGTCAGCTACACGCCTGTAGTCTCCATTTGCTTTGAGGGTCGCCGGAGAAGTGCCGACGTGATCGAATAGTGAAGCAGCTCCGGCTGACCGAAGCTGCCTTGTTTCGGCCAAGCTGAAATCGGCCAATTCAAGCCCTTCTCAAGCCAAACAAAGCCCTACCAACACCTTCATAGTCCTTCTACAGCTGAATTAGAGCTAAAAGGTAAGCCAATTTGGCTCCCCTCTATAAATTCTGATCGGTGCTAGAGAGAGAACCGACAAAACTTTAATGACTAATTTCTCACTCAATTCAGCATCAATTGATGCAATTCTTGATCCTAGGAGGAACCTCAGGACAAGATCTACCTAGATTGAAAGCTCTAACCGTTGTGCCCTCGGCGATAAGCTTTCGAAGCTTTCTCTCTCTAAGTCTAGTTTTCTGGCGAAACTCCGTTTGAGCTCATTATGTCATCAAATCGTGCGATTAAAAGTGCAATTGAATCGTATGAAGGTGTAGGAACTCCAATCTAACTTCACTTTCAACAATTAAACTCATTTGATCGGACAATTTGATGAAATCAATTTCGATTGAGTTAGAAGGTTGAAATTGGGGGAAAAATTGGGGATTTTGAAAATTTGAGGGACTAAAGTGTAATTTCATAAAATTGAGAGCCAATTGGGCATGATAAAGATGTTGGAGGACCAATTGGGCAAATTTTTGAATTTTTGGGGTAAAACTTACCATTTTTGTAAAGTATGGGCAAAATGGTAATTTTGGAATAGTTGGGGGACCAAATTGAAAATTTGGGAAACTTGAACCCCTTTTTGTGGTTTTGAATAAATTGAGGTACTAAGGTGAATTTTAGAGTTTCAGGAATAAATTTGGTGGAAAATCGGCATTAAGGACTTAAGGTTAAAAGAAAATATAAATTTTGGGACCTAATTACAAATAAATGAAAAGTTTAGTTTTCTCATTCATTCGGGATGAATGAAGGCTATTAGGCCAAAAGATAATGAATAAGAATGTTTATATTGTGTAGGAGCACGAAGTACCGAGATCGCCAGCTAAGACAAGTTCGTGTAAAGGCAACAAGTTGACTAAGAGGAAATTCATTGCACTATCGGGTGAGTGGGATATTTAATATCATACCCGGTTGGGATGATAAGCACATCGGAAATGAAAACCCACTACTAAGTGGTATTTTAACCATGACACCTGAGAGGAGTGATATGGAAATCTTGCGGAAAAACTACTTACCGGTTGTAAATAGATCATACCCAGTTAGTATGATGAAACTTTCTAGAAGGAAGTGGAAAACTCGTTTATCGGTTATAAGCGCAGATGTCCTCATACTCGGTTGGTGTGATGGATGACTGGGAAGTTTATTTTGTCGAAAGTGCTCTCCCCTGACTGTGTGCCACTGCTTAAAATTTTTGGGAGACCTTTTTGACGGGAGCTCGAATAGCTCAGTTAGGGTGGAGGCCACGGTTTTGGAACTTGGGGGCTAACATACCCAATTTTGGAAATCTCGAATAGTGGGCCTAGGCTAGTTGGCATGATTAGGATCTCGTAAACAAACATGATTCTAAGCCATGAAAACTTAAGTGAATGAATTGTTTGGCCATGGTACCAAGACATGACCAAAATCCTCAATGGACTGACGACAGTGCGACATGACAGGTCTTCGGACTAGTCAAGACAAACAGTTGCAGATCGAGTTGAGGGTCGGGGCCATTGGAGCAGTGGCAACACAGATTATATGGCTTATGTGGAAAAATTATTGATTTGTGCATGCATTGTGTTACGAGACCTTCAAGATACACAAGAGGGGTAATGATGTGTCCTAGGGCTCTGGACGACCTGATGGAGATAAGGGTAGTTAGTCATACCAGAAGTCTTGAGAAGTTCGACGTAGCTTCATTGCGCATGAGACCATGGTGGGGACGGGATGAGGTCTCTGTCCTCATATGGACACGAAGTTTTGTTATGGGATTGATGGTCGGATGTCGCGTACATTCACTCATTCTCAAGGTAGAAGTGGATGTGCTTCTATCTAGGTGGCTCATAAAGTCGCTCTGACGCCACAAGTGGGTTCAGTGGACAGGTTGACCTATGAATGCGTGTTTCCTTCATGATGAAGGGCGTGTGTTGGTTGATAAACACACCGTTATGATGAGCAATGGTTATGAAAACCGAATTTGAGAGTGAAACGTTTTTAAAACAAAAATAAGGAGTCCGACATACTCCAATTCAAACTATTTTTCTAAAAGTCATACCCTAAAACACCCATTCATTGAGTTGTTGAACTCACCCCTCCCTTATATCCCTTTCAGGTAACCCCGAAAAGCTTACCCCAAAAACCACCAACGAACACACCTATAAGGCAGGTATGATAATTTTCAAAGTTTATACAATTTTGATTTATGTTATTCCAGGAAATGTGCAAGTTTAAAGAATGCCTTACTCCTCACGGTTTATAAAGAAGGGGCAACCCTTAGTAAGCCGAAAGAGTGGCGGGTTGATCACTGGAATCCAACCAAACTGGGTTGGGGTGTGACAACTTGAGTGGTATCAAAGCCTTTTTCATCAAATACATAATCAAGACTAGAAAATATAGTAACTAATAGGATTGATCTTAAAATTTTCAGAATGTCCCCAAAGAGAGGAACCAAGAGAATTAGGGCTACAGTCTCCAACACTGCCCAACCACCCCTACCTGTTGAAACTCCTAGGGAAGCCCAGACAACTCCTCCTGGACTTAGCACGAAACACCAGAGGCTGTACGAGGAGTTCACCCATGTATTTGGGTAACCTAACCTTGTCCTTGAGGCATGCACCAATTCTCGGGTTGAACCAGAGGAAGTACAATCTCATCCTCCCCTGTTAACCATCCCCCTCCAATAGACATTCCCAGAAACCTCAAGACTCTCCATCAACTAGGGTGTAAACCCTTCCTCGGAGAAAAGGATGATGGTGCTGCTATGGATTGGCTGGCAGGTATTAAGAAGCTAATGGGAATCATCAAGATACCACTAGAGGATATGGTGATCCTGACAGAAGTCTTCTTGGAGGGAAGTGCCAAACGATGGTGGGATAATGTTCGAAACATGCATACCACCATCCCCACTTGGAAACAATTTGAGAAGAGGTACTCAGAGGAGTACTTGGCACCTCATTTGATAAATGAGAAGAAGCAAGAGTTTATCCGACTTATGCAAGGGCTTAACAACATATCGGAGTATGAAACAAAATTCAACATGTTAAGACCCTTTGCTCCTGAACTAGCTGGACTGGTAGACATATGCCAAAGGTTCGTGGATGGTCTCAATATGGACATTCGAGACCTTATGTGAGTACTAGGGTGCCCCATGGACATGGCAGTAGTAATCAGTATGGCTCATGAGTGTGAGCGATTGGTGCAGACCCAACGTCATCGGATGGAGTAGACAACTCGAAAGGAGGATAAGGGTCCAAACTATCAGGGAGGATGGAAAGAGCATAACGGTCCAAAATGGGGAAATATAATGGCATTTAAAAGGAGAAAGGACATGCCACCACCTCCCGAGAGAGTGGTCCCCACCTTATCTCAAGGAAACCCTCACTGTCCAAGGTGTCAAAAGAACCATGAGGGAGCATGTTTTACATGCTTTGCATGCGAACAAGTGAGGCACTTTGTAAAGGACTATCCCACTCTGAGGGAAAACAAGCAGAGGATTACCCTTGGACCACCTCAAGGGAATTATAGGAATCCTAGGCTAGACACTACAACACGAGTACCAGCCAGGGTATACAACCTCACCCAGAAAGAGGCTAGAAGAGACCTTAACATTGTAGTGGGTACATCTCAAAACCCTCCAAACTAGTTCAAGAGAATCATGTAAACTGGAAAATTTTATTTAATAAAGAAAAGTTTTCTTCTAAAATACACGCTTCTTCAATCAGGATATATACAACTTTGGGGACAACAAGTTTATGCCTTCTTCGACTCAGGCGCTGAGAAATCCTTCATCAAGGAAGAGTTGATTTCAAGTATACCCCTAGAACTTACTCCACTAGAGCAAAGCCTCAACATTCTCACACCTTTTGGAGAAGGTTTAAACAAGAATAAGTAATTAAAAGGATGTGAGATAAAGATTGGAGGAATCAAACTTGAAGCTGACTTGATTCCATTACCCTTAAAAGAGGTTAAAGTAATCCTTGGGATGGATTAGTTAAGTAACCATTAGGCTAGGATGGACTATGGAAAGAAGATGGTGACCTTCCACACTCCCGAGATGAATGGATTAAAGTTCCAAGGAGATCAAAAGAAAAGTGAAGTACAAATGGTGTCCCATCTAAAAGCCCAAAAGATGATACAAAAAGGCTGTACGACTTTCTTGGCCATGTTCGTCGACGAAGAGTTTGAAGAGAAGAGACTTGAAGACATTCCGGTAGTTAGGCACTACCCAGAAGTATTTCTAGAAGAGCTACCCATACTACCTCTAAGTCGGCAGGAACAAGCCCCATATCCCAAGCCCCACACCGCATGGCTCCAACGAAATTGAAGGAATTGAAGGAGCAATTAGACGAATTATTGGAGAAGGATTTCATACGTCCTAGCCAGTCGCCGTGTGGTGTACCCGTCCTATTCGTCAAGAAAAAGGATGGAAGTATGAAACTGTACATAGACTATAGGAAGCTAAACCAGGTCACCATCAAGATCCGATATCCACTTCCGTGGATAGATGACCTATTTGATCAATTAAAAGGAGCAGCTTACTTCTCCAAAATTGACCTTCGGTCAGACTATCATCAACTCAGGATTCGAGAGGAGGACATTCCCAAAATGACATTTCGATCCAGATATGGACATTACGAGTTCAAAGTAATGCCATTCGGATTAACGAATGCCCCTACAACCTTCATGAATTTGATGAATCGTATGTGTCACACTGTGTTTTTAGTAACTCAAAATTATATAAAATATACCAGCACTAATGCACTAGATCCCATCAGAACTCCGAAGTTAAGCGCTCATGGGAAGTTTTTATATTGCACCCCCTCAATAGTTGTCACATCGTTTTTTTAGTAATCTGAAATTTCGGTCAAAATTTTTTATGGAATCTTATTATAAGGTTAAAATTTAATTGATATAATTGGAATAAATAATATAAAAAGTGTTATTTTGACCGAAATAAATAAATACCTAGTAAATTCTTTTAGGTGAAAATAATGAGATAATTAGGTGAATTTGTTTTAATTAGTATTAATCCAATGCCTCTATCATAAATACCCATAAATTAATACCTATATTTAATTATTGGAATTAATACCTATAATTTAGTACATACATTCAATTATTGGAATTAATACTAATAAATACCCATCAATTTCTAATTTAATGAGAATAATGGCCATAATATAGTAATAAATCTTCCCCAATTCTACACCTATATAAAGATCTCATCCCTATTCATCCTCCTCACACTTGAAAACTCCTCTCTCTTACTACTGCTCCATTTTTTATTAAAGCTTGAACCATAGCTCGGACTTGGGAATTTTTCTCAACCTTAGAAGGAGAGGTCGAGCTCTTTAGACTATGGGGGAAGTCAACTATCTGATAGCAACCTCCATTTGATTCGAGAATCGCTGAAGAAGTGCCGACGTAATCAAATAGTGAGGTAGCTCTGATAGACCGAAGCTGCCCTATTTTGGCCGAGCTAAAATTGGCCAATTTGAGCCATACTCAGACCAAACCAAGCTCTTCCAATGTCCCCACAATCCTCATATGACCTCAACGATGCTAAAAGGTCAATAGTAGGAA
Source organism: Trapa bicornis (assembly GCA_030064425.1). Classification (NCBI taxonomy): domain Eukaryota; kingdom Viridiplantae; phylum Streptophyta; class Magnoliopsida; order Myrtales; family Lythraceae; genus Trapa; species Trapa bicornis. Next base: position 4,999,804 of record CM057761.1, on the reverse strand, counting down.
TTCTTGATCTTAGAAGGTACTTTAGGAAGAGAGCTACTTTTCCCGATAGAAAGCTTGGACCGTCCTCCGACGGGCCAAGTGTGATCGGAATGCCAGCAAGAGAAAGCTCGCTACAACTTGGAAAACCAACTGTGGACGAACACGTCATGGTTAATGGGTGAGTGGTCTTTCTAACGTCATACCCGGTTGGGATGATAAGTACAATTTAATGTTAAAAAACCCCTTACCAATTGTGAGTAGGCTTACTAACATCATACCCGGTTGGGACGATGAACACAATTTAATATTAAAAACCCCTTACTAGTTGTGAGTGGGCTTACTAAAATCATACTTTGTTGGGATGATGAGCACAATTGAAAGTTAAAATCCCCTTACCAGTTGTGAGTGGGATTTTTATATCATACCCGGTTGGGGATGATAAGTGTAAACCATGCCCTTTTGAGCTAAGGAAAAACTAGGAAAAGAGCCGGTCAAACCAAGTGAGAAAACCAAACCGGTTCCGAAACCAGATCATTTGTGAATGGGCAATTTGGGAATTTACAACTCTCGGGTGATCCAAAGGGTTTATAATACTATGGAAAAGAACCTTAGGATGAATTGAAAGAGAAAAACCAGACTGGTTTGCATGAACCGGATCCAACTAGATTGAACCGGTTTATGGACCAAATCGGTTCATGAACTAGAATCGATAGAGATTGGGCAAATCAAAGAAATTCAACTCCCTTGTGCTCCAAAGAAATTCATAAACCTTGGAAAGGAACCTTAAAGCAAAGTGGGAGAGAAAAACCAGACTGGTTTGAGTGAACCAGACCCGAACTAGATTAAACCGATTTATGAACTGAGCCAGTTTATGAACTAGAATCAATAAAGAGATGGTAAACTGGGAATTGGTTTGGACCCTAAGTGACCTAAGAAGTCACAAAAGTCATGGAAATGGACTTGTGAAGGAATTGGAGATAAAAACAAAACCGGTTCAGGTGATTCGGATCTGAACCGGTTTAGGCCGGTTGGAATCACTATTCAACCGGATGCCAAATTTATTTTTCTAGGTGGCTTAAACAATTCAAATTTAAGATTTGAGACCACCATTGGATAGAAAATGAATTTAGAAATTTTTATATTTGAAAAACTCGGTCAAATGGGGGTGAACTGGCCGGTTTAAGCTTTAAACCTGCTTCGGATCGGTTCGAAATAGTGTCATCTTTTTCCTTAGGATGATAGCACTGTTCACTCATCGGGAAATCAAAGCAGCACCGTTAAAGAAGAAATGTTTCCGGTCGGTACATTTCAGGCTTTCAATGGCTTTCATAAAGGTGCCAAATGGATGGCCAATGGGTCCCCAAGCTCCTTATATAAAGAGCCCCTCCCCATTCATCCTCTCCACACCTCAAAACTCCATTCTCTCTCAACTGCTGCATTTTTCGATGAAGCTCGAACCAGAGCTCTGACATGGGCACTTTTCTAAGCCAAACAAGGCGAGGTAAGGTTCTTTAGAACTTAGGAGAAGTCAGCTACACGCCAGTAGTTTCCGTTTGCTTCGAGAGTTGCTGGACAAACGTCGACGTGATGGAATAGTGAAGCAGCTCCGGCGGACCGAAGTTGCCCTATTTCGGATGAGTTGAAATCGGCCATTTCGAGCCCTCCTCAGGCCAAACCAAACCCTCCCAACACTCTCTTAGCCCTCCCACGACCGAATTAGGACTGAAAGGTAAGCCAATTCGGCTCCCCTCTGCAAATTTCCATTCGATGCTAGAGAGAGAATCGGTAGAATTTTGAAGATGAAATTCTAATTCAATTCAGCATCAATTGATGCGATTCTTGATTCTAGGATGAACCTCAGGACGAGGGCTATCTCCCAAATTGAAAGCTCAGGCCGTGCCCTCATTGGTGAGTAATCAAAGCTTTCTCTCTCTATAGTCTATTTTTTGGCGAAGCTCCGTTTGAGCTCATTTCGACGTTAAAACTCGTGATTCAAAGTTCTATGGAATCATATGAACTTGGAGAAACTCAATTTCAACTTCAATTTCAACAATTAGAGGTGTTTGATCAGTCAATTTGATAAAATTAAATTTGGTTGTGTTAAAGAGTTGGAATTGGGGGAAATTGGGGATTTTCGATAATTCGAGGGACCGAAATGCTATTTCCTAAAATTGAGGGTCAATTGGGTAGATAAAAATGTTAGAGGGCCAATTGAGAAATTTTAGAATTTTTGGCATAAAATTTACCATTTTTGTAAAGGAAGGGAAAAATGGTAATTTTGGAAAAGTTGGGGGACCAAATTGGAAATTTGAAAATTTAAACCCCTTTTGTGAAATAGAATAAATTGAGGTCCTATGATGAATTTTAAAAGTTTTGGGACTCAATTTGAGGAAAAATCGGCATTAGGGACTTAAAGTTAAAGAGAAATAACTTTAAAGACCTAATTGCAAACAAATGAAAGTTTGACTTTCTCATTCATTTGGAATGAATTAAGGCTATTAGGCATAAGGATAATGAACCGAGATGTTCATATCGTGTAGGAACATGAAATACCGGGAATGCCAACAAGGACGAGCTCGCATGAATACAAAGAACAAGTCTAGTGGAGTTCACTGCGTTAACGGGTGAGTGGGTTTACGAACGTCATACTCAGTTGGGATGATGAGCACAACATAAAGTTAAAAACCACTTACCGGTTGTGAGTGAGATTTTATATCATACTCGGTTGGGGATGATAAGTACCTTGAAATGAGAACCCACTACTAAGTGATATTTTAAACATCACAACTTGGAGGAGTGATGTGAAAAACATGCGGAAAATCTACTTACTGGTTGCAAGTAGATCATACCCGGTTGGTATGATGAAACTTCCTCGAAGGAAGTTGAAAATCCTTTCATCGGTTATGAGCGGAGATGTCCTTATATCCAGTCGGTATGATGGACAGTTGAAAATCTATTTTTGTCGGAAGTGCTCTCCCTTGATTGTGTGCCAATGCTTAAACGATTTGGGAGACCTTCTTGACGGGAGCTCGAATAGCTTTTATAGGCTGGGGGTCTCGGTTTTGGAACTTGAGTGCTAATATGCCCGATTTTGAAAATCTCGTACAATGGGCCCAAGGCCAGTTGGCACGAGCAAGAGCTCGTAAACAAACATGAGTTATATGCCATAAAACTTTAAATAAAGAAATGTTTGGCCATGGTACCAAGATAGGATCGATATACTCAATCAACTAGCAGCAGTGCGACATGACAGGTCGACGGACCAGTAAAGACAAACAACTGCGGGTTGAGTTGAGGGTTGGGGCCGTTGGACCAGTGGCACCACAGATTATATGGCATGATAAGAAAATACTGATTGTGCATGCACTGTGAGTAGGGGACCATAAAGATACCCAAGAGGGGTAGTGATGCGTCCTAAGGGCACTGGACGACTTGGTGGGTATAAGGGTAGTTCATCGTACCAGGTGACCGTTTGAAATTTGGAGTAGCACCAAGCGCATGAGACCGGGATGGGGACGGGATGAGGTTTCTCTCCTCATAGGGACACGAAAAATTGATTTCAGGATTGAGGGTCAGATGTCGCGAACATACACTCATTCTCATGGTAGAAGTGGACGTACTTCTATCTGGATGGCTGGTAAAGTCGCTCCGAAGCCACAAGTGGGTTCAGTGGACATACTGACCTGTGAATGTGTGTTTAACCTTCATGATGAAGGATGTGTGTTGGGTGATGACACACTGTGATTAAATAAGGAAATGGTGATAAACCCGAGATTTGAAATTTAAAAGATTTTTGAAAGAAAGGAGTCTGACACACTCCAAAATTGATCTTTTTCATAAAAATAAAAAGTTTTGAAAACCCATTCATTGAGTAGTTGTACTCACCCCCTCCCTTATATCCCTTTCAGGAGATTTCAAAAAGTCTACCATTAAAGACAATCAACTAAGACGCCTGTGAGACAGGTATGATAAATCTAAATTATTATACAGTTTTAATTTATGTTATTCCAGGAAAAGGTGCAAGTTAAAGGATGCCTTACTCTTTATGGTTTATAATAAGGGGAAACCCTTTAATATACCGGGAGAGTGGTGGGTTGATCATGGGGATCCGACCGAACCTGGTCGGGGCGTGACAGCTAGAGTGGTATGAGAGCCTGTTTCCTCATACATAATCAAAACTAGAAAATATAGTAACTGATAGGATTTATCTTAAAAATTTACATATAGCTCCCAGGAGAGTAACCAAGAAAACTAGAAATGACTCTCCTCAGCACCCTATCCTCGTAGGAAGACAACTCTAGAAGCTTCCCAAATGCCTGGGGCATGATAGAAATTCCCAAGGACCAAATGACAAAGTATCTAAAAGGATGATGCTTGAACCTGTTGAGGTCACACCCCCGAGTACAAAGGGAGCCAAGCATGAAACCAGGAACACCAGCTAGGGCTTATAACCTTACCATGGAGGATGCTTACCAAACACCCTGTAGCCCTCTATCTATTTCATAACCACCTTTTTGTAATATTGTTAAGACCCTAACATATTGTACTCCTTCTCCATTAATGAAGAATTCCAAGTTCCTGAAACCATGTCTCTAAAAAAAAGGGATGTAAGCCTACACCTCAACTGTAGGAAGATTGCCCCAAGAAATGTAACCAAACAAACCGCGGGGACCGAGGAGAATCCCATCCCAAATAAGGAAATGAACCAAAAGACTAAAGAGTCTAGGAGAACTCTTAGGGGAAAACTAGTAGGCAAAGAAGGCTCGACAAGAAAACCGACAAGGTGACTAAGGAGTGAGAACTCTCGTAGTAACTATTGGACAAGGAAATGACCTGTTATAAGGTGAGGACAATAGGAACACTACTTGAGAAAGTGCTCACACTACTAAGGACAAGTATCAAGATAACATGTTATAGGTGTAAGGGAAATGGGGCATAAAGTGAAGGATTGCCCCACATCACAAGGATTTAGAACAATACCTTCTAAGAATAATGCCTCTACAACTACATGAATCAGAAAGTATTCCACCCCATGAAATATGACTATTGCTCGAAACTTCAACCACACCTAGGAGGAAGCTCTTCAAGATCCTAGCATAGTGATGAGTACTTCCTGACCTAATCTCCTTTAAGAAAAGCTAAAGCCCCAAGTTGGTAATCATATTTTGAAAGTAAATTTTGAGTTCCTAAAACTTTTTGTCCCTCAATGATGGTGTAATGGTGTGCCTCAACTAGATGAGGGAGGAAAAGGACTGAAGGTAAGACCTCCATCAACCATAAATAAAACAAAGGGTAGATGAAGAGAATTATTCCTTAAGAAGAAATTTCCAACCATCTGGGAGCAAGGAAGGAAGCACCTCTACAAGAGAAGACAAGCCGAGCATTAGACGACAAATGGGATGTTTTGGGATGATAAGTACGACTTGCTTTGGAAAAAGCATAGAAGTCAAGTTTCGGACCAACATAGCGGAAGGAAGCAAATTGTAACAACAAGATAGTTAAAGAGAATAAACGACGCCCTAAGGAGGACTGAGAAGTAGTAAGGACAACATCCTAAAAAGGGCAATGGAATGGGCATTGAGGACAAGAAGACTCGAGAGACAACTATCTCAAGATAATTAGACAAGGAGAATAGTAGGGATGAATTAGTTAACAAACTAACCCTCATGAATGTCATAAATTTAATCTCTAGTAAAGAAGGGAGAGGTGGAAAAGCCAAATATTTGGAAAAAAGGATGGAGGAAATCCTTAAAGAGATCAATGGCCAAGAACAGATTGATGACCGAACTCAAAGGTAGGAGAAGATTAAGTAAGCCTCTGATAGGATGATTTTGAGATCTGGAAACAAGGAGGATTTGAGCTCTACTTAAAGGAAATAGATGTGTACATGGGTATAAGTTGGAATGAGGATGGGGTACAAAGGATGTACCCGCAAGATTTCAATAGTAAAGGTAAATGGAAGGGGATGGCATCAAAGGATGTCATTCAAGGATATATACATACGGAAACGATTGAAGAAGGAATTCCGGGAGAAATGGAAAGAATCTCACCAAGGAAGGAAACCCTAAGGAGGGATACATGTCCCAACTAAGAGGTAATGGGAGCAAGTGACGAGGGATGAGGAGATGAACTTCCAAATGAAGTGCATGGTGAGGTGAAAGAACCAAGGGAAACATACTAGGAGAACCTAAGGAGTAAGTTAAACCCAAGGAATGAGTAGGTAGGAAGATAGCATCAATAGATGCCGTAACAAGTAAGAATGGGTAGACTACCCATAATAAGAAAATAAAGGAAAGAATGTCCGAGAAATCTTAGGAAAGTAAGCTCCCTAAATAAGAAGTGGTTAAGGGGGAACAACCACTAATATCAAGATGGATTGTGGTCCACACTTGCCTAATAGAGCCTAAAGAGTGGATGACTGAACATAGTGTGGAATGCACGAAATAAAACCAATAATCGGAAGTATCCCATGAAAAGAGTAAGGGATAAAACAAAAGTTATGGATAGAGAAGGATCCAAAGCAAACAAATGCCCTAACATAGATAAGGATACGAAGAAAGGGAGAAAAGAAACCTTCAAGCAGTGGTAAGAAGGTTGAGCATGTAGCTCATAGAACGAAAGTCTCTACCTTGAGTACATATTGGAGAATGAAATCATAAAAAGGGAACTCCCTGAACAAAACAATAAACTAAAAAAGGGTCAAATAGGAATAAGAAACTATGAAATGATTACGAACAAGTAAGAGTGGATTAAGGCCAAAGGAAAATCCTTGAGTAAAGGATGTCATTGGGAATGATGATGGACCTAAGAAAGGACGAATCTCAGCATGTCAGTTAAACATTTGGAAATCAAATAATTGGAACCGAAAATACTCAATAAGGGAGTCGAAAAGGGACGAGTGGGTAAGGAGAACCGACACAGTTGTGTAAATTGAGTTAATAACAGTGAAGGTACTCGAGGAATACTACCAGAATAAAAGAGGGATGAAGTTATACAATTCTTGAGAGGTTGAAAAATAAGGAATAAACCCAAAGGAGGTGTTTTGGAGATCTAATGGATATAGAGACAAGGTCTAGAAAATGTCATGCTGTAAGGGACAAGAAAACCGAATAATTCCATTGAAAACATGACTCAAAATAAGGAAGAGTCGGTTAGTAAGCATGACAAAGTCAAACATAAAATTTGGACTAATTTGTAATGAGCAACGAATGAAGAAAGAGTCGAAATGGGACGAAAAAGTGATGATAAAGAAACCCATGAAAATAGGTACATAATGCTCTAAAGGACGTCGAGCTAAGGGTTTCAACGACCAAGCGGTTAACTAGACATGGAAATGGTTAGTTATCTTGGAACTTCCAATCTTGAGTACAGAACCTCAAAGGGAAGAATGTTGCTCTAAACAAAGAAAGAGATAAAATCTAAGAATATACCCTGAAGTAAGGTATATCTAGTTATGACAAACTCCATGGAGGGAGTAAATAATATAAATGAAAAGGAATTCCTTAAGTGAAGGTTGTAAAAAGGGCTAATTGGAAAGACAAGAGAAGAGTTTGCATGTTAAGCAAACACAAAAGGGGCATCAAAGGAAATGATTCCTCATACAAGGATGATAATTAAGTTTTTGGGTCAAAACTCCTAAAAGGAGGGCAGAGTTGTAAACCTCACCCTTTTGAGCTAAGGAAAAATTGGGAAAAGAACCGATCAAACCGAGTGAGAAAACTAAACCGATTCACAAACCCGATCATTTGTGAATGGGCAATTTGGGAATTTACAACTCCTGAGTGATCCAAAGGGTTTATAATACTATGGAAAAGAACCTTAGGATGAATTGGAAGAGAAAAACTAGACCGGTTCTGACGAACCGGATCCAACTTGATTAAACTGGTTTATGAACCGAATCGGTTGATGAACCAAAACTGATAGAGATCGGGAAAATCAAAGAATTTCAACTCACTTGTGCTCCAAAGAAATTCATAAACCTTGGGATGGAACCAAAACAAAGTGGGAGTGAAAAACAAGGCCGGTTCAGGTGAACCGGACCCGAACTGGATTAAACCAGTTTAAGTATCGAGCTGGTTTATGAATAAGAATCGATAAAGAGATGGTGAATCGGGAATTGGTTTGGACCCTAAGTGACCTAAGGAGTCACAAAAGTCATGGAAATGGACTTGTGAAGGAATTGGAGATAAAAGACAAACCAGTTCAGGTGAACCGAATCCAAACCGGTTTGGGCCATTTTGAATCACTATTGAACCAGATGCTAAATTCATTTTTCTAGGTGGCTTAAAAATTTCAAATTTGAGATTTGAGACCAAAATGAATTTAGATGATTTAGAAATTTTTAGATTTAAAAAACTCGGTCGAATGGGGGAGTGAACTGATTGATTTAAGCTTTGAACCCAGTTCAAACCGGTCCGGTCCGGTTTGGAATAGTGTCATTTTCATCCTCAGGATGATAGCACTGTTCACTTGCCGGGAAATCGAAGCAGCGTTGGTGAAGAAGAAACGTTTATGTTCGGTAATTTCAAGCCATCAATGGCTGTCATAAAGGTGCCAAATGGATGGCCAACGGGTCCCCGAGCTCCCTATATTAAGAGCCCCTCCCCATTCATCCTCTCCACACCCGAAAACTCCATTCTCTCTCAACTGCTCCATTTTTCGGTGAAGCTCAAACCAGAGCTCTGACATGGGCACTTTTCTATGCCAAACAATGTGAGGTTGGATTCTTTAGAACTGGGGAGAAGTCACTACACGCTAGTAGTCTCCGTTTGCGCCGAGGGTCGCCAAAGAAATGCCGGCGTAATGGAACAGTGAAGTAGCTCCGGCGGACCAAAGCTGCCCTATTTCGGCTGAGTTGAAATTGGCCATTTCGAGCCCTCCTTAGGCCAAACCAAGCCCTCCCAACACTTCCTTAGCCCTCCTACGACCGAATTTGGACTGAAAGGTAAGCCAATTTTTGGCCGGTACTAGAGAGTGAACCGACATAATTTCTATGATGAAATTCTAATTGAATTCGGCATCAATTGATGTGATTCTTGATTCTAGGATTAACCTCAGGATGAGATCTATCTGTCCAGATCGAAAGCTCGGACCGCCGTGCCTTCACCAGTGAGTAATTGAAGCTTTCTCTCTCTACAGTCTATTTTCCGACAAAGCTCCATTTGAGCTCGTTCCGGCATTAAAACTTGCGATTCAAAGTTCTATGGAATTGTATGAACATGGAGAAACTCAATTTCATCTTCAATTTCAACAATTGGGGATTTTCGAAAATTTAAGGGACCAAAATATAATTTCCTAAAATTGAGGGTCAATTGCGCATGATAAAAATGGTAGAGGGCCAATTAAGAAATTTTAGAATTTTTGGGGTAAAATTTACCATTTTTGTAATGGAAGGGCAAAATGGTAATTTTGGAAAAGTTGGGGGATCAAATTGGAAATTTGGAAATTTAAACCCCTTTTTGTGAAATAGAATAAATTGAGGTCCTATGATGAATTTTAAAATTTCAGGACTCAATTTGAGGAAAAACTGGCATTAGGGACTTAATGTTAAATAGAAATAAATTTAGGTACCTAATTGCAAACAAATGAAAGTTTGACTTTCTCATTCATTTGGAATGAATGAAGGCTATTAGGCTGAAGGATAATGAACCGAGATGTTCATATCGTGTAGGAACATGAAGTACCAGGAACGCTAGCAAGGACGAGCTCGTGAATACAAAGAACCGGTCTAGTGGAGTTCACTAGATTAACGGGTGAGTGGGTTTACTAATGTCATACCCAGTTGGGATGATGAGCACAACTTAAAGTTAAAAACCACTTACCGGTTGTAAGTAGAATTTTATATGATACCAAGTTGGGGATGATAAGTACCTCAAAATGAAAACCCACTACTAAGTGGTATTTTAAACATCACAACTTGGAGGAGTGATGTGAAAAACATGCGGAAAAACTACTTACCGGTTGTAAGTAGATCATATCCGGTTGGTATGATGAAACTTCATTGAAGGAAGTTGAAAACCCGTTCATTAGTTATGAGCGGAGATGTCTTTATACCCGGTCGGTATGATGGACAGTTGAAAATCTATTTTTGTCAAAAGTGCTCTCCCCTGACTGTGTGCCAATGCTTAAATGAATTGGGAGACCTTCTTGATGGGAGCTTGAATAGCTCTTTTAGGCCAGGGGCCTCGGCTTTGGTACTTGAGGGCTAATATGCCCGATTTTGAAAATCTCGTACAGTGGGCCCAAGGCCAGTTGGCACGAGCAGGAGCTCGTAAACAAACATGAGTTATATGCCATAAAACTTTAAATAAAGGAATTGTTTGACCATGGTACCAAGACAGGACTGATATACTCAGTCAACTAGCAGTAGTGCGACATGATAGGTCGACGGACTAATCAAGACAAACAACTATGGGATGAGTCGAGGATCGGGGCCGTTGGACTAGTGGCACCATAGATTATATGGCATGGTAAGAAAATATTGATTGTGCATGCACTATGAGTGCGATACCATCAAGATGCCCAAGAGGGGTAGTGATGCATCCTAAGGGCATTGGACGACCTGGTGGGTATAAGGGCAGTTTGTTGTACCAGGTAACTGTGCTAAATTTGGTGTAGCACCAAGCGCATGAGACTAGGGTGGGGACGGGATGAGGTCTCTGTCCTCATACGGACACGAAGAATTGATTTTGAGATTGAGGGTTGGATGTCGTGAGCATCCACTCATTCTCAGGGTAGAAGTGGATGTACTTCTATCTGGATGGCTTCTATCAAGCCACAAGTGGGTTCAGTGGATGTACTGACCTACAAATGTGTGTTTAACCTTCATGATGAAGGATGTGTGTTGAGTGATGACTCACCGTGATTAAATAAGGAAATGGTGATAAATCCAAGATTTGAAATTTAAAGGATTTTTGAAAGAAAGGAGTCTGACACACTCCAAAATTTATCTTTTTCATAAAGATATAAAATTTTTGAAAACCCATTCACTGAGTAGTCATACTCACCCCTCCCTTATATCTCTTTTTGGAGATTTGGGAAAGTCTACCCTTAAAGACCATCAACTAAGATGCCTGTGAGATAGGTATGATAAATCTAAATTGTTATGCAGTTTTGATTTATGTTATTATGAAGTGGTCTTCCCTGATTGTGTGCCACTACTTAAATGATTTGAGAGACTTTCTTGACGGGAGCTCTAATAGCTCTGTTAGGTCGGAGGCTTCGATTTTGGAACTTGGGGGCTAATATGCCCAATTTTGAAAATCCCGAATAGTGGGCCATAGGACAGTTGGCACGAGTAGGAGCTCGTAAACAAACATGAGTTATATTCCATTAAACTTTAAATAAATGAATTGTTTGGCCATGGTACCAAGACAGGATCGACATATTCAATCAACTAGTGGTAGTGCGACATGACAGGACAACGGACCAGTCAAGACACATAACTACAGTTTGAGTTTAGGGTTGGGGTCGTTGGACCAGTGGCACCACAGATTATATGTGTAAACCACGTCCTTTGATAATGAGAAAATCGGGGAAAGAACCGGTTAATTCAAATTTTAAAACCGAGCCGGTCTACAAGCTGATCATCAGGAAATAGGCAAATTTGAGAATTTACAACTCCCATGTGACTCAAAAAGATTCACAAACCCTGGATTGAACCTTAGGACAAAAATGGGAGAGAAAAATCAGACCGATTCAAGTGAACTAGATCTAAATCGGATAGAACCAGTTTATGAATTGGGCCAGTTTATGAGCCGGAACCCATAGAGAGAGGACAAACCGGGAAATATAGGGACCCTAAGTGACCTAAGGAGTCTTAAAAGAAATGAAAAAGGACTTTAGGATGAATTGGAGATGAAAACCAAACTGGTTCAGGTGAAACGGATCCGAACCAGATTAAATCGGTTTGGACTGATTTGAACCACTATTGAACCGAATTTTAATTTATTTTCTAGGTGGCTTAAAGAATTCAAATTTGATATTTGATGCCAACATTGGATAGAGAATGAATTTAGATAAGTTTAGAAATTTTTAGATTTGAAAAATTTGGTCGAATGGGGGGGGGGGGGTGAACTGGACGATTTGAGCTTTAAACCCAGTTCGGACCGGTCCGGTCTGGTTCGAAAGAGTGTCGTCTTCTTCCTTTAGATGACAACATTGTTTACTCATCAAAAAATCAAATCAGTACTGACGAAGAAGAAATGTCTCCGTTCAATACGTTTTAGGCCATCAATGTTTGTAAAAAGGTGCCAAATGGATGGCTGACGAGTCCCCAAGCTCCCTATATAAAGAGCCACTCTCCATTCATCCTCTCCACATTTGAAAAGCTCTCTCTCTTTTGATTGCTTAGTTTTTCGGTGAAGCTCAAATCAGAGCTCCAATATATGGTCATTTCTGAGCGAAAGAAGCCAAGGTCAGGTTCCTTAGAACCAGGGAGAAGTCAGCTACGCACTGGTGACATCCATTCGTTTTGAGAGTTGTTGGAGAAGCGCTAGCGTGATTGAATAGTGAAGTAGCTCCGGTAGATCGAAGCTGCCTTGTTTCAGCCGAGTTGAAATCGGCCAATTCAAGCCCTTCTCATGCCAAACCAAGCCCTCCCAACACTTTCTCAGCCCTTCCACGGCCGAATTAGGACCAGAAGGTAAGCCAATTTGGCTCCCCTCTACAATTTCCGACCGGTGTTAGAGATAGTCGACAGAATTTCAATGTTAGAATTCTAATCCAATTCAACATCAATTGATGTCATTCTTGATCCTAGGAGGAACTTTAGGAGGAGAGCTACCTACAGATAGAAAGCTAAGACCGTCGCGCCCTCACCGGTGAGCAATTGAAGCTTTGTCTCTCTATAGTCTTGTTTCCGGCGAAGCTCCGTTTGAGCTCGTTTCGACATTAAAACGTACGATTCAAAGTGCTATGGAATCATATGAACATGTAGAAACTCAATTTCAACTTCAATGATTAGAAGTGTTTGATCGGCCAATTTGATGAAATCAAATTCGACTATGTTAGTGAGTTGAAATTGGGGGAAATTTTGGGAAAATTGGGGATTTTTAAAAATTCGAAGGACCAAGATGTAATTTTATAAAATTGAGGGTCAATTGGGTATGATAAGAATGTTAGAGGGCCAATTGAAGAATTTTATAATTTTTGGGGTGAAAATTACCATTTTTTTAAAGGAAGGGCAAAATGGTAATTTTGAAAAGTTGGGGGATCAAATTGGAAATTTGGGAATTTAAACCCCTTTTTTGGTGAATTTGAATAAATTAAGGTCCTAAGATAAATTTTTAAAGTTTTGAGACTCAACTTGATGAAAAACTGGTATTAGGGACTTAAAGTTAAAGAAAAATATCTTTAGGGACCTAATTGCAAATAAATAGAAAGTTTGGTTTTCTCATTAATTTGGAATGAATGAAGTCTATTAGGCTGAGGGATAATGAACAAGGATATTCATATTGTGTAGGAATATGAAGTACCAGGAATGCCAACAAGGACAAGCTCTCGTGAATACAAAGAACCGGTCGGGTGGCATTCATTGCATAAACGAGTGAGTGAGATTTTATATCATACCCGATTGAGGATGATAAGTACCTCGAAATGAAAACCCACTACTTAGTGATATTTTAAACATTACGACATAGAGGAGTGATGTGAAAATGACACGGAAAAACTACTTATAAGTTGTGAGTAAATCATACCCGGTTGGTATGATGAAGCTTCCTTAGGGGAAGTGGAAAACCTGCTCATCAGTTATGAGGGGAGATATCCTCATATCCGGTTGGTATGATGGATAGTTGAAAATTTATTTTTTTTCGGAAGTTCTCTCCCCTGACTGTGTGCTATTGCTTAAACTATTTGGGAGACCTTTTTAAAGGGAGCTCGAATAGCTCTTATAGGCCGGAGGCCTCGATTTTGGAACTTGAGGGCTATTATGCCTAGTTTTAAAAATCTCGAACAGTGGGCCATAGGCTAGTGGGCATGAGCATGAGCTAATAAACAAACATGAGATATGTGCCATTAAAATTTAATAAATGAATTGTTTGGCCATGTTACTAAGACAAGACCGACATACTTAGTCAACTAGCGGTAGTGTGACATGATAGGTAGATGGACCAGTGAAGAGAAACAACTGCAGGTTGAGTTGAGAGTTGAGGCTGTTGTACCAGTGGCACCATAGATTATAAGGCATGATGTAAAAATATTGATTGTGCATGCACTCTGATTATAGGACCTTCAAGATGCCCAAGAGGGGTAGTGATGTGTCCTAAAGGCCCTGGACGACCTGGTGGGTATAAGGGCAGTTCGTCGAACTAGGTGAGCATGTGAAATTTGGAGTAGCATCAAGCGCATGAGATCGGGGTGGGGACGGGATGAGGTCTCTGTCCTCGTACAGACATGGGGAATTGATTTCGAGATTGAGGGTCAGATGTCACGTATATCCACTCATTCTCATGGTAGAAGTGGACATGCTTCTATATTGGTGGCTGGTATGGTCGCTCCGTCACCACAAGTGGGTTTACTGGACGGGCTGGCTTGCGATTATGTATTTTTGACCTTCATGATGAAGGATGTGTGTTGGGTGATGACACAACATGATTAATAAGTAATGGTGATAAAAGCAAAGATTTGAAATGAAAAGTTTTTTGAAAGAAAATCAGAAGTCTGGCACAGTCCAATACAAATCCTTTTCCCAAAATTTAAATTTCAAAAACCCATTCACTGAGTAGTCGTACTCACCCCATCCTTTATATTCCTTTCAGTAAATTACGAAAAGCCTATCCTTAAAGACCATTAACTAAGACGCCTGTGAGACATGTATGATAAATTTAAAATATTATGCAATTTTGATTTATGTTATTCCACAAAAAAAGTGCAAGTTAAAGGACACCTTACTCTTTACGATTTATAATAAAGGGAAACCCTTTAATAAACCAGGAGAGTGGCGGGTTGATCATGGGGATCTGACCAAACTAGAGTGGTATCAGAGCCTATTTCCTTGAATACATAGTCAAGACTAGAAAATATAATAACTAATAGAAATTATTTAAAAAATTTACAGAAATGGCTCCAAAGAAAGAAACCAAGAGAACTAGGGCTACCATCTCCAACACCGCCCAACCACCCCTACCTGTAGAAACTCCCAGAGCAGCCCAGATAACTCCTCCTGGACTCAGTAGGGAGCACCGAAGATTATATGAAGAGTTCATCCGTGTATTTGGACAACCTAACCTCGTTCCTAAGGCAGACACCAACTGTCGGGTTGAACTAGAGGAAGTGCAATCCCACCCTCCCCTTGCTTATCCACCCACTCCAATGGACATCCCCAGAAATCTAAAAACTCTTCAACAACTAGGATGTAAACCTTTCCTCAAAGAAAAGGATGTTGGAACCACCATGAATTGGCTGGCCAATATCAAGAAGTTGATGGGAATTGTCAGGATACCACCAGAGGATAGAGTGATCCTAATGGAATTCTTCCTGGGAGGAAGCACTAGACGGTGGTGGGACAATGTCTGAAACCTACATACCACCATCCCCACTTGGGAACAATTTGAAGAGAGGTACTCGAAGGAGTACCTAGCACCCCATCTAATAAATGAGAAGAAGAGTTCATTCGACTTCGACAAGGGCTTAACTCCATATCGGAGTATGAAACAAAATTCAATGAGTTAAGACCCTTTGCTCCCGACCTAGCTGGGCCTACTAACATATGCTAGAGGTTTGTGGATGGTCTCAACATGGACATTCGAGACCATATGGGGGTACTGGGATGCCCCATAGACCTGGCAGCTATAATCAGTATGGCTCACGAATGTGAGCAACTGGTATAGACCCAACGTCGTCGAATGGAGCAGACGAATAGAAAAGGGGAAAAGGGTCCAAACCGTTAGGGAGGACGGAAAGAATATAATGGCCTAAGAGGAGGAAACAAAATGGTATTCCAATGGAGAAGGGACATGCCACCACCTCCTCCCAGAATAGTCCCTACCTTACCCCAAGAAAACCCTCGTTGCCCTAAGTGTCAAAGGAACCACGAGGGAGCATGCCACACCTATTTCGAATGCGGACAAGTTGGACACTTCATAAAGGATTGTCCCACCCTTAGGGAGAACATGCAGAGGAATATTCTTGGACCACCTCAAGGGAATCCCAGAAACCCCAGGCTAGATGCTACAACAAGAGTACCAGTTAGAGTATACAACCTCACTCAGCAGGAGGCTAGAGGAGACCCTAGCACTGTTGTGGGTACATCCCATAACCCTACCAATTAGTTCAAGGGAGTCATGTAAACTAAACATCTTTTGATATAATAAAGGGAATTCCTTCTAAACCATACATTTTTTAAATTAGGGTATATACAACTATGGGGACAACAAGTCTATACCCTCTTTGACTCCGGAGTAGAGATATCATTTATCAAGGAAGAGTTAGTTTCGAAAGTACCCCTAGAGCTCACTCCACTAGTACAAAGCCTTAACATCCTTACACCTTTAGGAGAAGGTTTAAACAGGAATAAACAATTAAAGGGATGTGAGATAAAAATTGGAGGAATCCAACTTGAAGCTGACTTGATCCCACTACCCCTAAAGGAGGTTGAAGTAATTATGGGAATGGACTGGCTGAGTAACCATCATGCAAAGATGGACTGTCGAAGGAAGATGGTAACTTTCCATACTTCCAAGATGAAAGAACTAAAGTTCTGGGGAGATAGAAGGAAAAGTGAAGTACAATTGGTGTCCCACCTGAAGGCTCAAAAGATGATACAGAAAGGATGTAGAGTTTTTCTAGCCATGGTTGTGGACATGAAGTTTAAAAAAAAGTAACTAGAAGACATTCCGGTAGTCAGACATTATCCAGAGGTTTTTCTTGAAGAACTACCTGGAATACCTCTAAGTCAACAAGTGGAGTTCACCATAGAAATAACCCCAGGAACAAACCCCATATCTCAAGCTCTATATTGCATGGCTCCAGCAAAGCTAAAAGAATTAAAGGAACAACTGGACGAATTATTGGAAAAGAATTTCATACATCCAAGTTAGTCTCCGTGGGGTGCTCATGTTCTATTCATAAAGAAAAAGGACGAGAGTATGAGACTATGCATTGACTACATAAAGCTGAACTTGATCACCATCAAGAATCGATACCCACTCCCAAGGATAGATGATTTGTTTGATCAGTTAAAAGGAGCAGCATACTTCTAAAAAATAGACCTTTGGTCGGGCTTTCACCAACTCAGGATTAGAGAAGAGGACATCCCTAAGACAGCATTTCGATCCAGATATGGACACTATGAGTTCAAAGTGATGCCGTTTGGATTGAAGAATGCCCCTACAACTTTCATGGACTTAATGAATCGCATGTTCCAATCTCATTTGGACAGGTTCGTGATAGTATTCATAGATGACAACTTATATACTCACGAACTAGGTCGGAACTTGAAGAGCATTTGGAAACTACATTGGAGATATTAAAGGAAAATAAATTATATGCAAATTTTTCCAAGTGTGAGTTATGGCTGCAGAAGGTAGGATTCTTAGGGCACATCGTATCTAAGGACAAAGTTAAAGTAGATCCAGCTAAGGTGGAAGCCATATCAGATTGGAAGGCTCTAAGGAATCCTACAGAAATAAGAAGCTTCTTAGGATTGGTAGGATATTATAGATGGTTTGTGCAAGACATTTATAAAATAGTAGCTCTTCTAACTCGACTCACCAGGAAGGGAGTTGAGTATAAATGTGATGAGAGTTGTGAGAAGTCTTTTCAAGAGTTAAAGACTCGACTAACAATTGCAGCAGTACTATCCTTACCTGATCCTAATTTAGGAGAGTACACAGTCTATAGTAATGCCTCTAGACAAGGGCTTGGATGTGTCTTAATGCAACAAGGGAAGGTCATCGCATATGCCTCGCGACAACTGAAGGTACATGAAACAAATTACCTAACTCATGATTTGGAATTAGCTGCAACAGTGTTTGCCCTAAAGATATGGCAATAGCTTTACGGGGTTAAGTGTAAGATATACACAGATTACAAGAGTCTTAAGTACTTCCTAACTTAGAAGGAGTTAAATCTCCATCAGAGGAGATGGCTAGAATTGGTGAAGGATTATGATCTTTTGATAGATTAGCACCTCGGAAAGGCAAATGTGGTAGTAGATGCCTTAAGTCGTAAGTATCAAATTGAAGTGGCACAAGTAAAGACAAGTAACCTACCCTTGTTGCAACAATTGGGAAGGATGGAGGTGGACCTGAGGATGGACAAGCAGAAAAAATGCTTGGTAGCTAATGTGGTGGTGAGGCCCAGTATAACCGAGCATATTAAGGCTCAACAAAAGACTGATAAAGAACTTCAATCTTATTTGGACCTGGTTAACACGGAAAGGAAACCAGACTACGACGTGCGAGGTGACGGAGTACTAACCTATAAAAGTAGGGTATGTGTGCCTCAAGATAAGGAGTTGAAGAGATGCATTTTGGAAGTCACTCGATTCGGTGTATGCTATGCATCCAGGCAATACTAAGATGTACTACACCCTCAAACAAGGATACTGGTG
Source organism: Trapa bicornis (assembly GCA_030064425.1). Classification (NCBI taxonomy): domain Eukaryota; kingdom Viridiplantae; phylum Streptophyta; class Magnoliopsida; order Myrtales; family Lythraceae; genus Trapa; species Trapa bicornis. The sequence goes on along the minus strand of CM057761.1, from coordinate 4,981,272 downwards.
GAAGGGCATGAAGAGGGACATTGCGGGATATGTAGCCTGATGTTTGTTCTATCAATAGATAAAAACAGAACATCAGCAACCGTTAAGACCGCTACAACCCTTACCAATTTCGAAGTGGAAATGGAAGCACATCACCATGGACTTCGTCATAGGTCTACCATTAACAAGAAAGGGTTGAGATGCGATTTGGGTCATAGTGGATAGATTGAGAAAATCAGCTCATTTCCTTCCTATAAAAGTTACAGACACAGTAGAATAGCTGGCTGTCTTTTACATGAAGGAAATCGTAAGACTCCATGGTGTCCCGATGAGTATAGTATCAGATAGAGATCCAAGATTTACTTCTAGGTTTTGGCCAAGTTTACAAAATGCTATGGGGACCAAACTTCATATGAGCACTGCATTTCACCCTAAGACAGATGGGCAGTCTGAGCGAACCATCCAAACCTTGGAAGACATGATGAGAGCGTGCGTACTCACCATGAACAAAAGCTGGGAGGAATACTTATGCCTGATGGAATTTTTTTTACAATAATAGTTATTAAGCCAATATTCAGATGGCTCCCTATGAAGCCCTTTATGGACGACCATGTCGTACCCCTCTATTTTGGGAAGAAGTGGGGGAAATGAAGTTAGAAAGGGTAGAATTAATTGAGGATGCCATGGAGAAGATAAAATTAATAAGGAGTCATCTCAAGACCGCATAGGACAGACAAAAGAGTTACGCGGACAATCGAAGGAATGATCTAGAGTTTGAGGTGGGAGATCAAATATTCCTCAAAGTATCCCCATGGAGGGGAATACTTAGGTTCCAGAAAAGAGGAAAGCTGAAACCAAGATATATCAGTCCATATCCCATCATTCAAAGGATAGGACCGGTAGCTTATAAATTGGAACTAACTCCTAATCTGTAGTGAATATATGATGTATTCCACATCTCAGTGCTTCAGAAATATCAGCCTAATCCTAGTCATGTACTTGACCGACCTCCTATGGAACTATAAGAGAACCTGATCTATTAGTCTGAATCAGTACAAATCATCGATTGGAGAGACAAGAATTTGAGGAACAAGAAAATTCCTATGGTCAAGGTTTTGTGGCAGAACGGACCCATGCAGGAAGAGACATGGGAAACCGAGAGTATGATGAGTGATAGTTACCCACAATTTAATGAGTAACTATTTTTAGGATAAAACCCCTAATAGGAGGGGAGAGTTGTAAACCCCGTCCTTTGATAATGAGAAAACCGGGGAAAGAACCGGTTAGTTCAAATTTTAAAACCGAGTTGGTATACAAGCAGATTATTAGGAAACGAGAAAATTTGACAATTTACAACTACCATGTGACTCAAAAGGATTCATAAACCTAGAAAAAAACCTTAGGACAAAATGGGAGAGAAAAACTGGACCAGTTCGAGTGAACTGAATCCGAATCAGATAGAATTGGTTTATGAACCGAGTTGGTTTATGAGCCGAAACCATTAGAGAGAGGACAAACCGAAAAATATAAGGACCTTAAATGACCTAAGGAGTCATAAAGCCATGAAAAAGGACTTTAGGATGAATTGGAGATGAAAACCAAACCGGTTCAGGTGAAACGGATCCGAACCGAATTGAACCAGTTTGGACTAGTTTGAACCACTATTGAACCAAATTCTAAATTCATTTTTTTAGGTGCATTAAAGAATTCAAATTTGAGATTTGAGGCCACCATTGGATAGAAAATAAATTTAGAAATTTTTAGATTTGAAAAATTCGGTTGAATAGAGGGTGAATCGGCCGGTTTGAACTTTGAACACGGTTTAGAATAGTGTCGTCTTCTTCCTTCAGATGACAACATTGTTCACTCACTGAAGCTACCCTATTTCGGTCGAGTTGAAGTCAGCAAATTCGAGCCCTTCTTAGGCCAAACCAAGCCCTCCCAATACTTCCTCAGCCCTTCCACAGTCGAATTAGGACAGGAAGGTAAGCCAATTCGGCTCCCCTCTACAATTTTCAACCGGTGTTAGAGAGAGAGTCGACAGAATTTCAATGATAGAATTCTAATCTAATTCGACATCAATTGATGTCATTCTTGATTCTAGGAGGAACCTCAGGAGGAGAGCTACCTTCCTAGATAGAAAGCTCAGATCGCTGCGCCCTCACCGATGAGTAATCGAAGCTTTCTATCTCTATAGTCTATTTTTCGGCGAAGCTCCGTTTAAGCTCATTCTGGCGTTAAAACATACGATTCAAAGTGCAATGGAATTGTATGAACATGTAGAAACTCAATTTCAACAATTAGAAGTGTTTGATATGCCAATTTGATGAAATCAAATTCGGTTGTGTTAGTGAGTTGAAATTTGTAAAGGAAGTGCAAAATGGTAATTTTGGAAAAATTGGGGGACCAAATTGGAAATTTTGGGAAATTAGACCCTCTTTTTGGTGAATTTCAATAAATTAAGGTCCTAAGATAAATTTTAAAAGTTTCGGGACTCTAGTTGAGAAAGTTTGGTTTTCTCATTCATTTGGAATGAATGAAGGCTATTAGGCCGAGGGATAATGAACAAGGATGTTCATATCGTGTAGGAATACGAAGTACCGGGAACGCCAACAAGGACAAACTTGCATGAATACAAAAAACTGGTCAAGTGGAATTCATTGTATTAACGGGTGAGTGGGATTTTATATCGTACCCAGTTGGGGATGATAAGTACTTCGAAATGAAAACCCACTACTTAGTTGTATTTTAAACATCACAACATAGAGGAGTGATGTAAAAATGACACTGAAAAACTATTTATAAGTCGTGAGTAGATCATATCCGGTTGGTATGATGAAGCTTCCTTGGAGGAAGTGGAAAACCTGTTCATCGGTTATGAGCGGAGATATCCTCATATCCGGTTGGTATGATGGATAGTTGAAAATTTATTTTTGTCGGAAGTTCTCTCCCCTGACTGTGTGCCATTGCTTAAACGTTTGGGAGATTTTCTTGATGGGAGCTCGAATAGCTCTTATTGGCCAGAGGCCTTGATTTTTGAATTTGAGTGCTATTATACCCAGTTTTAAAAATTTTGAATAGTGGGCATGAGGATGAGCTTGTAAACAAACATGAGATATGTGCCATAAAAATTTAATAAATGAATTATTTGGCCATGGTACCAAGATAGGACCGACATACTTAGTCAACTAGTGACAGTGTGACATGACAGGTCGATGGACCAGTGAAGATAAACAGCTGCAGGTTGAGTTGAGGGTCAGAACCTTTGGACCATTTGTGCCACAGATTATAAGGCATAATGTAAAAATACTGATTGTGCATGCTGTGTAATTACGGGACCTTCAAGATGCCCAAGAGGGGTAGTGATGTGTCCTAAGGGCCTTGGACGACTTGGTGGGTATAAGGGTAGTTCGTCAGATCAGGTGACCATGCGAAATTTGGAGTAGTATCAAGCGCATGAGACCGGGGTGGGTACAGGATGAGGTCTCTATCCTCATGTGGAAACAGAGAATTGATTTCAGGATTGAGGGTCGGATGTTGCGTATATCCACTCATTCTCAAGGTAGAATGGATGTGCTTCTATCTAGGTGGTTGGTAAAGTCGCTTTGATGCCATAAGTGGGTTTAGTGGACGGGCTGGCCTGCGATTGTGTGTTTTTGACCTTCATTATGAATGATATGTGTTGGGTGATGACATACCATAATTAATAAGAAATGGTGATAAAAACAAAGATTTGAAATGAAAGGATTTTTGAAAGAAAATAAGGAGTCTGGCACACTCCAATACAAATCTTTTTCCCAAAAATTAAAATTTGAAAACCCATTCACTGAGTAGTCATACTCATCCCTCCTTTATATCCCTTTCAGGAAATTCCGGAAAGCCTACCCTTAAAGACCATTAACAAAGACTCCTATGAGACAAGTATGATAAATTTAAAATATTATGCAATTTTGATTTATGTTATTCCAGGAAAAAGTGTAGGTTAAAGGAAGCCTTACTCTTTACAGTTTATAATAAGGGGAAACTCTTTAATAAATTGGGAGAGTGGTGGGTTGATCACGGGGATCTGACCAAATTGGGTTGGGGCATGAAAATATGGAATGTTGTGAAAATACTAATTCTGCATGCACTATGATTACGAGACCTTCAAGACGCCCAAGAGGAGTAGTGATATGTCCTAGGGCCCTGGACGACCTGGTGGGTATAAGGGTAGTTCGTCAGACTAGGTGACCTTGCGAAGCTCGATGTAGCTTCAAATGCATGAGACCGGGGTGGGATCGAGATGAGGTCTCTGTCCTCATACGGACACAGAGAATTGATTTTGGGATTGAGGGTCAGATGTCGCGTACATCCACTCATTCTCAGGGTAGAAGTGGACATGCTTCTATCTAGGTGGCAGATAAAGTTATTCCTACGCCACAAGTGGATTCAGTGAATGTACTGCCCCGTGACTATGTGATTGACCATCATGATGAAGGATGTGTTTTTGAAAAATCGAGAATTTAAAGTGGAGAAAAATTAAAGGAATTAAGGAGTTTGGCACACTTCAATTTGAAAACATTTTCTTTTAAAAAAAATAGTTGGCAAACCTTGGGAAAAGGTCTAAAAACTAGAATTTGAGGAAAGAATATTTTAAAAGAAAATAAAGAGTTTGACACACTCCGATTAAAGTTATTTTGTTTATGAAAACTCACTCCACACTCCCGCTCACTGAGTTGTATAACTCACCCCCTCCCTTTTACCCCTTTCAGGAAACCAAGGGAAAACCAACCTTAAAGACCTCCTTATATGGGAACTGTGAAGATAGGTAAGTCTATTTAAAAGATCATCAGTTTTATATAATGTTATTCCAGGAAAGACAAGAAAAAGGATGCCTTACTCCTCGTTGTTTAGAAAAGGGAGAAACCCTTCATGAACCAAAGGGAATGGTGTGTTGCTCACGGGGATCCGACCAAACCGGGTTAGGGCGTGACAACTAGAATGGCATTAGAGTTTGTTTCCTCGAATACATTATCAAAACTATATAACATAGTAACTAGGAGAAAGTTTTAAAATTTTTAGTTGGCTCCCAAGAGAGGAACCAAGAAAACTAGGACTAATGTCGCCAAAATTGCCCAACAATCTGTTCCTGTAAGAAGACTACCCTAAAAGTTCTTCAATGCTTAAAGTGTAGTAGAAAGTTATTGAAAATGAAACCACATAAGTTCACATAAAAAAGGGGTAAGAAGTAGAGACTAATGTTGCATGAGTTTTGGGGATAAAACTCCTAAAAAGGTGGGGAGTAATTGCCACACTGTGTTTTTAGTAAACCCAATTAAAAAAAAACATACTAGCAGTAATGCACCGGATCCCATCAGAACTCCGAAGTTAAGCATGTTGCACCCCCCCCATTCATCCTCCTCACACTTGAAAACTCCTCTCTCTCTACTGCTCCATTTTCTGTTGAAGCTCAAACCAGAGCTTGAAGTTGGGAATTTTTCTCAACCTTAGAAGGAGAGGTCAGGCTCTTTAGACTCTGGGGGAAGTTAACTATATCATAGCAACCTCCATTTGATCTGAGGATCGCCAAATAAGTGCCGATGTAATCAAATAGTGAAGTAGCTCCGACAAAGCGAAGCTGCCCTACTCAGACCAAACCAAGCTCTACTCAGACCGAACCAAGCTCTTTCAATGTCCCCACAACCCTCATACGACCTCCACGATGCTGAAAGGTCAATAGTAGGAATTCTTGATCTTAGAAGGTACATTAGGAAGCGAGCTACTTTTTTCGATAGAAAGCTTGGTCCGTCCTCTGACGGGACAAGTGTGATCGAAATGCCAGCAAGAGAAAGCTTGCGTCAACTTGGAAAACCAACCATGGATGAACACGTCATGGTTAACGGGTGAGTGGACTTACTAACGTCATACCCGGTTAGGATGATGAGCACAATTTAAAGTTAAAAACCCCTTACCAGTTGTGAGTGGGCTTACTAACGTCATATCCGGTTGGGATGATGAGCACAATTTAAAGTTAAAAACCCCTTACCAGATGTGAGTGGGCTTACTAATGTCATACCCAGTTGGGATGATGAGCACAATTTAAAGTTAAAAACCCCTTATCAGCTGTGAGTGGAATTTTTATATCATACCCGGTTGGGGATAATAAGTACCTCAAAATAAAAACCCACTACATAGTGGTATTTTAAACATCACAACTTAGAGGAGTGATGTAAAAATGGCACGGAAAAATAACTTATAGATTTTTAAGTAGATCATACCCGGTTGGTATGATGAAACTTTCTCGGAGGAAGGGAAAATATGATCATCGGTTATGAGCGGAGATATCCTCATACTCGGTTGGTATGATGGATAGTTAAAATTTTATTTTTTGTTGGAAGTGCTATCCCTTGACTGTGTGCCACTGCTTAAATGATTTTGGAGACCTTCTTAACAGGGGCTCGAATAGCTCTGTTAGGTCGGAGGCTTCGGTTTTGGAACTTGGGGGCTAATATGCTCGGTTTTGAAAAATCTCGAATAGTGGGCCATAGGCCAGTTGGCATGAGCAGGAGCTCGTAACCAAACATGAGTTATATGCCATAAAACTTTAAATAAATGAATTGTTTGGCCATGGTACTAAGACAGAACCAGCATATTCAATCAACTAGTGGCTGTGCAACATGACAAGTCGACGGACCAATCAAGACAAACAGCTGCAGGTTGAGTTGAGGGTCAGGGCCGTTAGACTAGTGGCACCACAAATTATATGGCATGATGTGAAAATACCGATTATAAATGCACTGTGATTACGAAACCTTCAAGATGCCCAAGAGAGGTAGTGATGTGTCCTAGGGCCTGCGACGACCTGGTGGGTATAAGGGTAGTTCGTCGGAGTAGGTGACCTTGTGAAGCTCGACGTAGCTTTAAGTGCACGAGACCGGAGTGGGGTTCGAATGAGGTCTATGTCCTCATATGGACATGGAGAATTGATTTTAGGATTGAGGGTCGAATGCCGTGTACATCCACTCATTCTCAAGGTAGAAGTGGACGTGCTTCTATCTAGGTGGCCAGTAAAGTCGCTCTAACGCCACAATTGGGTTTAGTGGATGTATTGGTCCGTGACTGTGTGATTGATCTTCATGATGAAGGACGTGTTTTTGAAAAATCGAGAATTTAAAGTGGAGAAAAATTAAAGGAATTAAGGAGTCTGACACACTCTGATTAAAGTTTTTTTGTTTATGAAAACTCACTCCCAACCCTCGCTCATTGAGTTGTATAACTCACCCCCTCCCTTTTACGCCTTTCAGGAAATTATGGGAAAACCAACCATAATGACCTCTCTGTATGGGAACTATGAAGATAGATATGTTTGTTTATAAGATTATCAGTTTTGTATAATGTTATTCCATGAAAGACAAGAAAAAGGACGCCTTACTACTTGCGGTTTAGAACAGGGTGAAACCCTTCATGAACCAAATGGAGTGGTGGGTTGCTCACGGGGATCCAACCAAAACGGGTCAGGGCGTGATAGTATGTTTCAACCACATTTGGTCAGGTTTATGATAGTATTTATAGATGACATTCTTATATACTCACGAACCAGGTTGGAACATGAAGAGTATTTGGCAATCACCTTGGATATATTAAAGGAAAATCAATTATATGCAAAATTCTCCAAGTGTGAGTTCTGGCTACAGGAGGTAGGATTCTTAGGACATGTAGTGTTTAAGGATGGAGTCAAAGTAGATCCAGCCAAGGTGGAAGCCATATTAGATTGGGAGTCTCCAAGGAATCCTACAGAAATACGAAGTTTCTTAGGTCTGGCAGAATACTACAAACTGTTCGTAAAAGACTTTTCTAAGGTAGCAGCTCCTCTAACTCGACTCACCAGGAAAGGAGTTGAATATAAGTGGGATGAAAGCTGTGAGAAGTCTTTCCTAGAGTTAAAGACTCGATTGACAACTGCATCGGTACTCTCTCTACTTGACCCTAATGTAAGAGAGTACATCGTCTATAGTGATGCATCCGAACAAGGACTCGGATGTGTTTTGATGCAACAAGGGAAGGTTATCGCTTATGCCTCACGAAAACTTAAGGTACATGAAAGAAACTATCCAACTCATAATATGGAATTAGCTACAATAGTGTTTGCACTAAAGATTTGGTGACACTACCTTTACGGGTTTAAGTCTAGGATATACACAAATCACAAGAGTCTTAAGTACTTCCTAACTCAAAAGGAGTTAAATCTCCGCCAGAGGAGATGGCTGGAATTGGTTAAGGACTATGACCTTGTGATAGAATGTCACTCCGAATAGTAGAGCACCAGAAACTGTTAGAATTGCTGCAACCATTACCAATTCCATAATGGAAATTGGAGCATATCACCATGACTTTGTCAGAGGACTACCTGTGACAAGAAAGGGTCGAGATGTAATCTGGGTCATTGTGGATAGATTGACCAAATCAACTCATTTTCTTCCTATAAGAGTGACGGATATAGTGGAACAACTAGCCGTCCTATACATGAAGGAGATAGTGAGACTCCATAGCATTATGGTGAGTATAGTATCAGATAGAGATCCAAGATTTACTTCAAGGTTCTAGCCAAGCTTACATAGTGCAATGGGAATCAAGCTCCGCATGAGCATGGCGTTTCATCCTCGGACAGATGGACAGTCTGAGCGAACCATTCAAACCTTGGAGGACATGCTAAGAGCATGCATACTCACCATGAACAAAGGCTGGGAACAATACTTGTTCATGATGGAATTGGCTTATAATAATAGTTATCGGGCCAGTATTTAGATGGATCCCTATGAAGCCCTTTATGGACGACTATGTCGTACCCCTCTATTTGGGAAGAAGTAGGCGAAATAAGGCTAGAAAAGGCAGAACTAATTGAAGATGTCACTGAGAAAATAAAACTAACTAGGAGTCGCCTTAAAACCATGCATGATAGGCAAAAGAGTTATGCAGATCATCGAAGGAAAGATTTGGAGTTTGAAGTGGGAGATCAAGTATTTCTCAAAGTGTCCCCATGGAGGGGAATACCTTGGTTTCAACAAAAAAGAAAGTTGAAACCAAGGTATATTGACTCATATCCCATCATTCAAAGGATAGAACCGGTGGCCTATAAATTGGAACTACTTCTAGATTTGCAGAGAATACACAATGTATTCAATATATCTGTGCTTCGGAATTATCAGCCTGATCCTAGCCATGTATTGGACTGACCTCCATTGGAGCTTGAAGAGAACCTGACGTATCAAATAGAACTGGTACGAATCATCGATCGGACCTGTGCAGGATTACTATGGTCAAGGTTCTGTGGTAGAACGGACTTGTGTAGGAAGAGAAATAGGAAACTGAAAGTGTGATGCGGGATACTTACCCTCAATTATTTGGCATGTAACTGTTTTGGGGACAAAATCCCTAAAAGGAGGGGAGAGTTATAAACCCTGTCCTTTGATAATAAGAAAAATCGGGGAAAGAACTTATCATTTCCAAAGAGAAATACGAGTCGGTTTACAAACCGGAACAGATAGAGAAAGGGCAAACCGAAAAATTTATGGATCCTGAGTGACCTAAAGAGTCACAAAAGTAATGAAAAAAGACTTTAGGATGAATTGGAGATAAAACCAAATCAGTTCAGGTTAACCGGATTCGAATTGGATTGAACTGGTTTGGATTAGTTTGAACCACTATTGAACTAGATGGTAAATTCATTTTGCTAGGTGGCCTAGAAAATTCAAATTGGAGAATTAAGGCCACCATTGGATAGAGAATGAATTTAGATGAATTTAGAAAATTTTAATTTTGAAAAATTCGGTCAAATCTAGCCTGAATCGGCCGGTATAATCTTTGAACCCAGTTCGGACTGGTCCGGAACATTGTCATCTTCTTCCTTCAATTGACAGCACTGTTCACTTGTTGGAAAATCGAGCAGCGCCGATGAAGATGATAATTCTTTGGCCAGGGAGTTTTAGGCAATGAATGATCGCCATTAAAGCATCAATCGCACGACATAGAAGTCCCTGAGCTTCCTATATAAAGAGCCCCTCCTCATTCATCCTCCTCACACCTAAAAACTCCATTCTCTTTCAATTGCTCCATTTTCCGATGAAGCTTGAATCAAAGCTCCAACTTGGACATTTTTCTAAGCCAAAGAAGGCGTGGTCAGGTTCTTTGGATTCGGGGAGAAGTCCGCTACACGCCTATAGTCTCCATTTGCTCCGAGGGTTGTCAAAGAAGTGTCGGCGTGATCAAATAGTGAAGCAGCTCCAATGGACCAAAGCTGTCAGGTTTTGGCCGAGCTGAAATTGGCCAATTCGAGCCATTCTCAAGCCAAACCAAGCCCTCCCAACACCTCCATAGTCCTTCTACAACTGAATTAGAGCTGAAGGGTAAGCCAATTTGGCTCTCCTCTGTAAATTTTGATCGGTGCTAGAGAGAGAACCGACAGAACTTCGATGACTAATTTTTCACTCAATTCGTCATCAATTGATGTGATTCTTGATCCTAGGAAAAACCTCAGGCCAAGAAGATTCTTGATCCTAGGAAAAACCTCAGGCCAAGAACTATCTTCCCAGATTGAAAGCTTGAACCGCCGCGCCCCCAACAGGAAACTTTCGAAGCTTTCTCGCTCTAAGTCCAGTTTTTCGACGAAGTTCCGTTTGTGCTTATTTCGTCATCAAATCGTGCGATTCAAATTGCAATTGAATCGTATAAAGGTGTAGGAACTCCAATCTAACTTCAATTTCAACAATTACACTCATTTGATCGGGCAATTTGATAAAATTAAATTCGGTTGAGTTAGAAGGATAAAATTGGTGGAAATTTGGGGATTTCAAAAATTTGAGGGACTAAAGTGAAATTTCTAAAATTGAGGTCCAATTGGGCATGATAAGATGTTGGAGGACCAATTGGGAAAATTTTGGAATTTTTGGGGCAAAACTTACCATTTTTGTAAAGTATGGGCAAAATGGTAATTTTGGAAAAGTTGGGGGACCAAATTGGAAATTTGGGAAACTTAAACCCCTTTTGTGGTTTTGAATAAATTGAGGTCCTAAGGTGAATTTTATAGTTTTGGGACTCAATTTGGGGAAAAATCGACATTAGGGACATAAAGTTAATGAAAAAAAATATAACTTTAGGGCCCTAATTACAAATAAATGAAAAGTTTTGTTTTCTCATTCATTCGAGATGAATGAAGGCTATTAGGACAAAGAATAATGAAATTTTTTTTCATATCGTGTAGGAACATGAAGTACCAGGAACGCCAGCTAAGACAAGTTCGCGTGAAGGCTACAAGCCGGCTAAGAGGAAATTCACTACATTATAGTGTGAGTGGAATATTTAATATCATACCCAGTTGGGATGATAAGCACCTCGGAAGTGAAAACCCACTGCTAAATAGTATTTTAGCCATTACACCTGAGAGGAGGGATGTGTAAATCATGCGGAAAAACTACTTATCGGTTGTAAGTAGATCATACTCGGTTGGTATGATGAAACTTCCATGAAGGAAGTGGAAAACCCATTTATCGATTATAAATGGAGATGTCCTCATATCGGTTGGTGTGATGGACACTGAAAAGTTTATTTTGTCGGAAGTGCTCTCCCCTGACTATGTGCCACTACTTAAAATTTTTAGGATACCTTCTTGAAGGGAGCTTGAATAGCTCAGTTAGGCCAGAGGCCTTGGTTTTGGAACTTGGGGGCTAATATGCTCAATTTTGGAAATCTCGAACAGTGGGCCCTAGGCCAGTTGGCACAAGTAGGAGCTCGTAAACAAACATGATTCTAAGCAATGAAAACTTAAGTGAATGAATTGTTTGGCTATGGTACCGAGATAGGACCGACATACTCGATGGACTGGCAGTAGTGCGACATGACAGGTCTATAAAAGTCCGAAGGGATAACACTACAAGAACCACAATTTTGGCTAGGGGTCCCAATTTCACTCAAGAAGAAATCCTTCTAGACCCTAGCATAGTAATGAGTACTTCCCAAACCGTCATTGTAACAATCTCCCTCAAGAGATGTTATAACCCCAAAACTATATTCTTATTTCAATGAATAAGATTCTAAGTTCCTGAAAATTTCTCTGTCCCTCAATAATATGATTGTATGCCTCAATTACATGTGGAAGGTTCACGGGAAGAAGATCAAGGGTAGGACCTTCACAAAACCCAGACATAGCAGAATGTAGATAAAAGGAATTTTCCCTTAAGGAGCACTATAATCCACCTAGGAGCAAAGAAGGAAACACCTCTTCCATAGAAGACAAGCTCGAACGATGAAAAACAACTAGGATGTCTGGAGATATCAAGGTGTGACCTACTTTGGAAAAATAGAGGAGCCAAGTAGGGTTGTAGGCTAACCTAGCAAAAAGGTGTAACTAGAAACTTTGGGAGGAGACTCCCTAGTAAGAACCGGAAAATAGTATGGATTACACCCTCAAAAGGACGACGAGATAGGCATCAAGGATGAGTAAAATCGAAGGACAACTGTCCTGAGACAAGTGAACTAGGAGAATAGTGGGGATGAGACAGTTAATAAACTAATACTCGAGAAGGTCATAAATCTAAACCCCAGTGAGAAAGAGGGAGGTGGAAAGGCTAGATTAGTGGAAAAGAAGGATGAAGGAAACCCTTGAAGAAATAAATGGCTGAAAATGAAATGATGACCACATTCAAGCCATAAGGAGGATTTAGTAAGTCTCGCATAAAGAGGTCTTGGAGCAAATAGTGCCTGAACCTTTCTCAAGGAAGGAGACCCTGGGAAGGCATACACGTCCCAACTAAGAAGTGATGGAGCAAGTGATGAAGGATGAGGAGATGAATTGCATTCCGGGGTGAAAGAACCAAGGGAAGCATACCAAGAGGAACCAAGGAGAAAGTTAAACCCAAGGAATAGGTAAGTAGGAAATAGCATCAAAGGACGCAGTGATAAGAAAGAATGGGTGGGCTACCCATAATAAGTAAATAAAGGAAAGAACATACGAAAAACCTTGGAGAAGTAAACCCTCCAATTCGGAAGTGGTTAAGGGGAAAACAACCAATAACATCAAGACTGGTCGTAGTCCACACTCACTTAATAGAGCTCAAGAAGTGGACGACTAGACATAAAATGGAGTGCTAGGAATCAACCTATCAGCAGGAGTTCCTCGAAGAGAGGATAAGGAACAAAAAGGAAATGGAGGACAATGAAGGATAAAGAGCGGGCAACAATACCAATCTTAGAGGGGTGTAAGAAAAGAAAGAAGGAAAAGCCTCCAAGGAGTGTTATAGTGGTTGAACTAGGACTGTAGTCCCTAGGTAGAAGGATAAAAGTAGGAAGTGAGACCTTAAAAAGGGAAGTTCCGAAGCTAAGGAACCGCCAGATGGATCCTAAGAGGCTTAACCCGACATAAGCAACCTTATAAAGAACTATAAGTGGTTGAGGGTATATCGGGACGACCAAGTGTTACCTGTTTTGGAAGAGCAAAGAAGCCAATTAGAAAATTCCGATGAACCTAGCAGAAGGTAGCAACAGGATGGTCGAGGAGAATAAACGAGACCCTAAGAAGGACTGGGAAGTAGTGGAGACTACACTCTAAAGAAGGGTAATAGGGTGGGCATAGTTTGAGTACACGAAATAAGACCCGATGATCGGAGATACCTTGGGTAGGAAAGTGAAGGGTGAACTGGGAAATTGTGGTCGGTGAATGATTAAAGGTGGGCAAAAGCCCTAATTCAAAAGGGTGTAAGAATGCGAAGGATGGAAACCTTCAAGGAGTAGTAAGAAATTCGAACATATAGCGCCTAAGGAGGAAATCTCTACTTGAAGGACACAATAGAGAATGAAGAATCGTTAAAGGAGAACTCCCCAAGCAACGGAATTGTGAAATGGTCACAAGTTAGTAAGAGTGGGTTTAGGGAAAAGGAAAATCCTTGAGTAAAGGACGTCACCAGAAATGAAGAAAGACATAGGACGAGAAGAATCTCAGCGTGTTGGTAAGTCATCAGGAAATCCAATGATTGGCACTAGAAAGACCCAATAAGGAAGTTAGGAAAGGACGTATGGGTAAGGAAAGTCGACATGGTTGTATAAGACATTTTGTCAAGGCATGAAGGTTGATTGGATAATGGTAAAGATAGTCGAGGAATACTACCCAATGAAAAGAGAGATGAAGTTATACAATCCCTGAAAGGTTGGAAAGTTGGGAATAACCCTAAAGAAGGTATCGTAGAACTCTAATGGACATAGATAGGTCCTGGAATATGTCATGTCGTAATGGACATGTTAGCACCAACAGTCCCAAGGAAAAAGTGACTCGAGTAAGGAAGAGTCAGTTAGTAAGCATGATAAGGTGAAACAAAATTTGGACCGATGTTGTAATAAACAACGTATGAGGGAAGGGTCAAAATAAGACAAAAAAGGTGATAACACCGAAACCCTTGAAAGCAAGTATGTAGCACTCGAGAGGACACATAGATAAGGGTTTCAATGACCAAGAGAATAATTAGACAAGGGAATGATTGGGTAGCTTGGAACTCCCAACCCTGAAATTCTGAGCAAAAACCCTCAAGAGGAAGAATCTTGCCCTAAGTATAGGAGGAAGTGAACTTAAGGATGTACATTGAAGTAGTGGGTAAGACATGCCTAATTATGATAAACTCCATGGAGTGAGTAAAAAATGGAACAGAAAAGAAATTCCTTAAGTGAATAATATAAAAGGGGCTAACTGAAAGAACAATCGAAGAGTTAGTATGTCAGGCAAACCCCAAGTTAACACTAAAGGAAATTATTCCCGATGCAAAGGTTGCTAATTAAGTTTTGGGGACAAATTCCTAAAAGGAGGGGATAATTGTAAACCCTGTCCCTTAAAGATAAGGAAACCGGGGAAAAGAACAGGTCAACCCGCGTGAGAAAACCGAACCTGTTCACGAACCCCAATAGTTAGAGAAAGGGAAAAACGGGAAATTTACAAATCCCAAGTGACCTAAAGAGTCATAAAAGTCATGGAAAAGGACTTTGGGATGAATTGGTAGTGAAAACTAGACCGGTTCAGGTGAACTGGACATGAATTGGATTGAACCAGTTTGAACCACTATTGAACCTATTTCTAGATTCATTTTTCTAGGTGGCTTAGAAAATTCAAATTTGAGAATTGATGTCACACCCCAACCCGGTTTGGTCAGATTCCCGTGATCAACCCGCCACTCTCCCGGTTTATTAAAGGGTTTCCCCTTATTATAAAGCATAAAGTGTAAGGTGTCCTTTAAACCTGCACCATTTCCTAGAATAGGATAATCAAAACTGCATGAAATTTAAAACTTTACATGCCTGTCTTATAGGCGTCTTAGTTGATGGTCTTTAAGGGTAGGCTTTCTGGGATTTCCTAAAAGGGATATAAGGGAAGAGGTGAGTACGACTACTTAGTAAATGAGTTTTCAAAAGTTTGGACTTTTAAGAAAACATTTATTATTGGAGTGTGACAAACTCATTCTTTTTCAAAAATCCCTTCATTTTAAAATTTGAGTTTTTATCACCATTTCCTTATTTAATCACAGTGTGTCATCACCCAACACACATCCTTCATCATGAAGGTTAAACACACATTCGCAGGTCAGTACGTCCACTGAACCCACTTGTGGCTTCGGAGCGACTTTACCGGCCACCCGGATAGATGTCCACTTCTACCCTGAGAATTAGTGGATGTTCATGACATCCAACCCTCATTCTCGTAATAAATTCTTTGTGTCCGTTATGAGGACAAAACCTCATCCTGTCCCCACCCCGGTCTCATGCGCTTGGCGCTACTCCAAATTTTGCACGGTTACCTGAAACGATGAACTACCTTTATACTCACCGGATCGTCCAGGGCCCTTAAGACGCATCACTACCTCTCATAGGCGTCTTGATGATCCCATATTCTTAGTGCATGCACAAACAATGATTTCTCATTATGCCATATAATCTGTGGTGCCACTGGTCCAACGACCCTGACTCTCAACTCAATCCGCAGTTGTTTATCTTGACTGGTCCGTCGACTTGTAATGTCGCACTGCCGCTATTTGACTGAGCATGTCGGTCCTATCTTGGTACCATGGCCAAACAATTCATTTATTTAAAGTTTTATGGCATATAATTCATGTTTGTTTACGAGCTCCTGCTCGTGCCAACTGGCCTTGGGCTCACTATACAAGATTTTCAAAATCGGGCATATTAGCCCTTGTTAACCCCACATTTTTGAGTTAAGAAAAATCGGGAAAAGAACCAGTCAAACCAAGTAAGACAACCGAGCCGATTTACATTTGAGAACACACAATATGAAAATTTACAACTTCCGGTTGATTTAAAGGGTTCATTAAACCTTGGAAAAGAAATTTAAGAAACTTTAGAAAACAAAAACCAAATTGGTTCAAGTGAACTAGATTTCATAAGAACTTCAAAGTTAAGCGTGCTTGACCGAGAGTAGGTAAGCCAATTCGGCTCCCCTTTACAATTTTCGATCGGTGCTAGAGAGAGAGTTGACCAAATTTCAATGACGAAATTCTAATCCAATTTTGCATCAATTGAAGCAATTCTTGATTCTAGAATGAACCTCAGGACAAGACCTATTTGCCCAGATCGAAAGCTCGGACTGCTGTCCCTTTACCGGTGAGTAATCGAAGCTTTCTCTCACTATAATCTGTTTTCTAGTGAAGCTCCGTTTGAGCTCATTCCGACGTTAAAATATACGATTCAAAGTTTCTTAGAATCGTATGAACATGTAGGAACTCAATTTCAACTCCAATTTTAATAATTAGAAGTGTTTGATCGGTCAATTTGATGAAATCAAATTCGGTAGTGTTGAAGTGTTGAAATTGGGGGAAAATTTGGGGATTTTTGAAATTCAAAGGGCCAAAATACAATTTTATGAAATTGAGGGTCAATTGGGCATGAAAATAATGTTGGAGGACCAATTGAGGAATTTTGGAATTTTTGGGGTAGAACTTACCATTTTTGTAAAAGAAGGGCAAAATGGTAATTTTGGAAAAATTGGGGGACCAAATTGGAAATTTGGGAAATTAAACCCCTTTTTGGTGAAATTGAATAAATTGAGGTGCCAGGATAAATTTTAAAAGTTACGAGACTCAATTTGAGGAAAAACCGACATTAGGGACTTAAAGTTAAAGAGAAATAACTTTAGGGACCTAATTGCAAATAACTAAAAGTTTAGGTTTTCTCATTCATTAGAAATGAATGAAGGCTGTTATGCCGAGTAATAATGAACAAGGTTGTTCATATCGTGTAGGAATGCGAAATACCGGGTACGCCAGCAAGGACAAGCTCATGTGAATACAAAGAACCAGTCTAGTGGAATTCACGGCATTAACGAGTGAGTGGGTTTACAAACATCATACCTGATTGGGATGATGAGCACACCTTATAATTTAAAAAACACTTACCAGTTGTGAGTGGGTTTACTAACATCATACCCGGTTGGGATGATGAGCACAACTTAAAGATAAAAACCACTGACCGGTTGTGAGTGGAAATTTTATATCATACCCGGTAGGGGATGATAAGTACCTAGGTATAAAAATCCACTGTTTAGTGGTATTTTAATCATCACCACTTAGAGAAAGTGATGTGAAAATTATGCAAAAAAAAAACTACTTACCGGTTGTAGGTAGATCATACCCGGTTGGTATGATGAGACTTCCTCGAAGGAAGTTGAAAACCCGTTCATCGGTTATGAATGGAGATGTCCTTATACCGATTGGTATAATGGATAGTGAAAACCTATTTTGTCGAAAGTGTTCTCCCCTGACTGTGTGCCAATGCTTAAACTATTTGGGAGACCTTCTCGACGGGAGCTTGAATAGCTTTGATAGGCTAGGGGCCTAAGTTTTGGAACTTGGGGGCTAAATGCCCGATTTTGAAAGTCTCATACAATGG
This sequence comes from Trapa bicornis, assembly GCA_030064425.1. Taxonomy (NCBI): domain Eukaryota; kingdom Viridiplantae; phylum Streptophyta; class Magnoliopsida; order Myrtales; family Lythraceae; genus Trapa; species Trapa bicornis. The sequence continues at coordinate 4,963,383 of CM057761.1, read as the reverse complement.
GCCCAAGGCCAGTTGGCACGAGTTGGAGCTCGTAAATGAACATGATATATGTGCCATAAAACTTAATAAGTGAATTGTTTGGCCATGGTACCAAGATAGGACTGACATGCTCAGTCAACTAGCGGCAGTGTGACATGACAGGTCGACGGACTAGTCAAGACAAACAGCTGCGGGTTGAGTTGAGAGTCGGGGCCGTTAGACTAGTGGCACCACAAATTACATGGCAATATAAGAAAACATTGTTTGTGCATGCAGTGTAAGTACGGGATCATCAAGATGTCCATGAGGGGTAGTGATGCGTCCTAAGGGCACTGGACGACCTAGTGGCTATAAGGGCAGTTCGTCGTTCCAAGTGTTTGTGCGAAATCTCGAGTAGCACCAAGCGCATGAGACCGGGGTGGGGACAGGATGAGGTCTCTATCCTCATATGGACACGAAGAAGTGATTTCGGGATTGTGGGTTGGATGTCATGTACATCCACTCATTCCCATGGTAGAAGTGGTTGTACTTCTATCCGGGTGGCAGGAAAAGTCGCTCCGAAGCCACTAGCAGGTTCAGTAGTGATACTGACTTGCGAATGTGTGTAACCTTCATGATGAAGGATGTGTGTTGGGTGATTACACACCGGTAACTAAGAAATAATGGAAAAACCCAAATTTTTAAATGAAGGGATTTTTGAAAAGAAAGGAGTCTAGCACACTCCATATAAATGTTTTTTTCTTAAAAGTAAAAAATAGACCTTTAAAAACCCATTCACTAAATAGTCGTACTCACCCCCTCCCTTATATCCCTTTCAGGAAATCCCGGAAAGCTTACCCTTAAAGACTATCAACTAAGATGCCTGTAAGACATGTATGTAAAGTTTTAAATTTCATGCAGTTTTGATTATGCTATTCCAGGAAAAAGGTGCATGTTAAAGGATGCCTTACTCTTTACGGTTTACAATAAGGGGAAACCCTTTAATAAACCAGGAGAGTGGCGGGTTGATCATGGGGATCTGACCAAACCGGGTTGGGGCGTGACAGCCCCCAAGTTCCAAAAACTGAGGCCTTGGCCTATCAGAGCTATTCGAGCTCCCGTCAAGAAGGTCTCCCAAATAGTTTAAGCATTGGCACATAGTTAGGGGAGAGCACTTCTGACAAAAATATATTTTCACTGTCCCTTATACAGCCTGGGTACAAGGACATCTCCGTTCATAACCAATGAATAGGTTTTTAACTTCCTTCAAGGAAGTTTTATCATACCAACCAGGTATGATCTTCTTACAACTGGTAAGTGTTTTTCCATATGGTTTTCACATCACTACTCTAAGTCATGATGTTTAAAATACCACATAGTAGTGGGTTTTCATTTCAATGTGCTTATCATCCCCAATTGGGTATGATATAAAATCCCACTCACAACCGGTAAGTGGTTTTTAACTTTAAGTTGTGCTCATCATTCCAATCGGGTATGACGTTAGTAAACCCACTCACCCGTTAATGCAGTGAATTCCACTAGATTTGTTCTTTGTATTCACGCGAGCTTGTCCTTGCTGGCGTTCTCGGTACTTCATGTTCCTATACGATATGAACATCTCGGTTCACTATCCTTTGGCCTAAGCAATTAGGTCCCTAAAGTTATTTCTCTTTAACTTTAATTCCCTAATGCCGTTTTTTCCTCAAATTGAGTCCCAAAACTTTTAAAACTTATCATAAGACCTCAATTTATTCCATTTCGCAAAAGAGGGTTAATTTCCCAAATTTCCAATTTGGTCCCCCAACTTTTCCAAAATTACCATTTTGCCCTTATTTTACAAAAATGGTAAGTTTCACCCCAAAAATTCTAAAATTCCTCAATTGTCCCTCTAACATTTTTATCATGCCCAATTGACCCTCAATTTTGGGAAATTACATTTCGGTCCCTCAAATTTTTGAAAATTCCCAATTTCCCCCAATTTTCCCCCAATTCCAACTCTTTAACACAACCGAATTTGATTTTATCAAATTGACCAATCAAACACCTCTAATTGTTGAAATTGAAGTTGAAATTGAGTTTCTCCATGTTCATACGATTTCATAGAACTTTGAATCGCGAGTTTTAACGTCGGAACGAACTCAAATGGAGCTTTGCTGGAAAACAAACTATAGAGAGAGAAAGCTTTGATTACTCACCGGTGAGGGCATGACGGTCCGAGATTTTACTCTAGGTAGATACTCTTATCCTTAGGTTCATCCTGGAATCAAGAATTGCATCAATTGATGCCAAATTGAGTTAGAATTTCAACATTGAAGTTCTGTCGGTTCTCTCTATATCACCGGCCGGAAATTGCATAGGGGAGCCGAATTGGCTTACCTTTCAGTCCTAATTTGGTTGTGGGAGGGCAGAGGAAGTGTTGGGAAGGCTTGGTTTGGCCTGAGGAGGGTTTGAAATGGCTGATTGCAACTCGGCCGAAATAGGGTAGCTTCGGTTCGTCGGAGCTGCTTCACTATTTCATCATGCCGACGTTTCTCCCACAACCCTCGGAGCAAACGGAGACTACAGGCGTGTAGCTGACTTCTCCTCGGTTCTAAAGAACCTGACCTCGCCTTGTTTGGCTCAGAAAGGTGCCATATCAGAGTTCTGGTTTAAGCTTCACTAGAAAATGGAGCAGTTGAGAGTAAATGGAGTTTTCAGGTGTAGAGAGAATGAATGGAGAGGGGCTCTTTATATAGGGAGCTCGGGGACCCATTGGCCATCCGTTTGGCACCGTTATAACAGACATTGAAGACCTGAAACATATCGAACGGAAACATTTCTTCCTCGCCGGCACTACTTCAATTTTTTGACAAGTGAACAGTGCTGTCATGCTAAGGAAGAAGATGACACTGTTTTGAACCGAACCGAACCGGTCTGAACTGGGTTCGAATATTAAACTGACCGGTTCATCCCTCATTTCACCGAGTTTTTCAAATCTAAAAATTTATAAATTCATCTAAATTCATTTACTATCCAATGGTGGTGTCAAATCTCAAATTTGAATTATTTAAGCCATCTAGAAAAATGAATTTAGGATCCGGTCCAAACCGGTTCGGATCCGGTTCACCTAAATTGGTTTGGTTTTCATCCCCAATTCCTTCACAAGTCCATTTCCATGACTTTTGTGACTCCTTGGGTCACTTAGGGTCCATAAAATTCCCAGTTTACCATCTCTTTATCGATTGCTGTTCATAAACTAGCTTGTTATTTAAATCGGTTCAATCTAGTTCGGGTCTGGTTCACCCAAATTGATCTAGTTTTTGTCTCCCACTTTGTTCTAAGGTTCCTTCCCAAGGTTTATAAATTTCTTTAGGGCACAAGGGAGTTGAATTTCTTTGATTTTCCTGTTCTCTATCAGTTTGGTTCATGAACCGACTCTGTTCATAAACCGACTCAATCCAATTGGATCTGATTCATCTAAACCAATCTGGTATTTCTCTTCCAATTCATCCTAAGGTTCTTTTCCTTGGTATTATGAACCCTTTGGATCACCCGGGAGTTGTAAATTCTCAAATTGTCCATTCACAAATGATTGGGTTTGTGAACTGGTTTGGTTTCTCACTCGGTTTGACTGATTTTTTTCCCTATTTTCCTTAGCTCAAAAGGGTGGGGTTTACAATTGAAGCCACCATTAGATAGAGAATGAATTTAGAAAATTTTAATTTTGAAAAACATGATCGAATCGGGCCTGAACCGACCAGTTTAAGCATTGAACCCAGTTCAAATCGGTCCAGTCCGGTTCGAAACAATGTCGTCTTCTTCCTTTAGATGACATCACTGTTTACTCGTCGGAAAAGCTAACAGCGCCGACACAGATGAAAAGTCTCCATTTAGGGCATTTTTTTTTACCATGAATGATCTCCATAAAGGCACCAATCGGATGGCCAGAGAGTCCCTGAGCTTCCTATATAAAGAGCTCCTCCTCATTCATCTTCCTCTCACCTAAAGACTCATCTCTCCCTCTACTGCTCAAATTTAAAGTGAAGCTCGAACTAGAGCTCCAACATTGGGTTTTTTCTAAGCCAAAGAAGGCGAGGTCGAGTTTGTCACGCCTCGACCCAATTTGGTTGGATCCCCATGAATAACCCGCCACTCTCCCAGTTTATTAAGGGTTTTCCCCTCTTCTAAACCATGGGGAGTAAGACGTTCTTCTTACCTGTACCTTTCCTAAAATAACATTAATCAAAACTGAATATAAATTTTACATACCTGCCTTAACTTTCCAACCTTTCAGGAATTGTATAACTTCATCACTCTTTTCGTTTGGTAGTATTCCTCAACTACATTTATCATTATCCAATCAACTTACATAATCATGTCGGTTCTCCTTACCCACTCGTCCTTTCCCAACTTCCTTAATGGGTCTTTCCGGTTCCAATTATTTGATTTCCCGATGGTTTACCGACAAGCTGGGCTTCTTTCCTTCATAAGTCCTTGGCATTCTTTATTCAAGGATTTTTCCTTTTTCCTTAATCCACTTTTACTTACTCGTGATCATTTCATGATTCTTTATTCCAAATTAATCCCTTTTGGTCTATGTGTCGATTCCTTTGCTTGGGAAGGTTCCCTTCTTCCGGTTTCATTCTCTACTATGTCCCTCACAGTAGAGACTTCATCTTAGAAGCTACATGCTCAACCTTCTTATCATTCCTTGAAGGGTTCTTTCTTCCTTTCTTCACACCCCTTTCTATGTTAGGGCTATTGCCCACTTTGGATCCTTCTCTATCCACAACTTCTGTTTCATCCCTTATTCCTTACTTGAGATACTTTTGAACATTGGTCTTATTCCATGCACTCCACACTATGCTCAGTCGTCCATTCTTTAGGCTTCATTATGCGCGTGTGGACTACGACCCGCCTTACTAATTGTGGCGATTCCTTCTTAGCCACATCTTATTTGGAGTGCTTACTTTCCAACGTTTCTCGAACATTCTTTCCTTTATTTCCTTATTATGGGCAGTCCACTCATTCTTACTTGTTACGACATGTTTTGATGCTAACTTCCTATTTACCTGTTCCTTGGGTTTAACTTATTCGTTAGGTCCTCATAGTATGCTTTCTAGGTTCTTTCACCTCAGCTTGTGCTTCATTTGCAAGTTTATCTCTTTATCTCTTTCACTTGGTTCCATTACCTCTTAGTTGGGATACATATGCCTTTCCAGGGTTTCCTTCCTTGGTAGGACTCTCTCCTTTTTCTCCCGGGATTCCTTTTTCCTTAGCTTTAGGTGTAAACCTTGCCCTTTTGAGTTAAGGAAAATTGGGAAAAGAACCGATCAAACCGAGTAAGAAAACCGAACTGGTTCACAATCCCGATCATTTGGGAATGGACAATTTGGAAATTTACATCTCTCGAGTGATCCAAAAGGTTCATAAAACCATGGAAAAGAACCTTATGACAAATTGGAAGAGAAAAACTAGACCAATTTAGATGAACCAGATCCAACTGGATTGAACTAGTTTATGAAATGGAACCGATAGAGAAAGGGAAAATCAGGAAATTTATAGACCTAGAGTGACACAAAGAGTTCCAAAAGTCATGGAAATGGATTTGAGAATGAATTGAATATGAAAACCAAACTGGTTCAGGTGAACCGGATCCAAACCAAATTGAACCGGTTTGAAGCACTATTGAAATAGATGCTAAATTCATTTTTCTAGGTGGCTTAAAAAATCAAATTTGAGATTTGAGGCCACCATTAGATATAAAATGAATTTAGATGAATTTAGAAAATTTTAGATTTGAAAAATTCGGTCAAATAGGGGGGGGGGTGAACCGATCGGTTTAAGCTTTGAACCCGGTTTAGACCGGTCTGGTCCGGTTCGGAACAGTGTTATCTTCTTCCTTCAAATGATAGCACTTTCCACTCGCTGGAAAATCGTGCAGCACCAGAAAAGCTAAAAAGTCTTCGGCCAGGGAGTTTTAGGCAATGAATGACTGCCATTAAGGTGCCAATCGGACGGCTAAGAAGTCCCCGAACTTCCTATATAAAGACCCCCTCCCCATTCATCCTCTCCAAACTCGAAAACTCTATTTTACGGTGAAGATCAAACCAGAGCTCCGAATTAGGCACTTTTCTAAGACAAACAAGGCGAAGTCGAGTTCTTTAGAACTGGAGAGAAGTCAGCTACATGCCTGTAGTCTCCATTTGCTCCAAGGGTTGCCGAAGAAGCGCCGACGTGATGGAATAGTGAAGCAGCTCCAGCGGACCTGTCACGCCCCAACCCGGTTTGGTTGGATTCCCGTGAACAACCCGCCGCTCTTTCTCGGTTCAAGAGGAGTTTCCCCCTTCTTTTACTTGAGAGGAGCCAGGCGACATTTCAACCTTATTCCCTGGAAGACATATATCAAATAAAATGCAAGCTTAAAGAAAAATTACGCATACCTGATAAAGGGTAAGGCTCGATGTTACTTTTAGTCATTTTCTCTTTTCTTGAAAAGGGGTAGAAAAGAGGGGTGAGTTTCTACAACTCAGTGAATGGGTTTTTTTTTCAAAAGTCTGCTTTTAACTTTTAAGTAAAATATTTGTATTGGAGTGTGCCAGACTTCTAACTTTTAAAAAAATCCCTTTATTTAAAATTTTGGGTTTTTCTCCATTACTTATTATCACGGTGTGTCATCACCCAACACACATCCTTTATCATGAAGGTTACACACATTCACAGGTCAGCATGACCACTGAACCCACTTGTGGCTTCGGAGCAACTTTACCGGCCACCTAGATAGAAGTATGACCACTTCTATCTTGAGAATGAGTGGATGTATGTGACATCCGATCCTTAATCCCAAATTGATTCTTCGTGTCTGTATGAGGACAGAGACCTCATCCCGTCCCTACCCCAGTCTCATGTGCTTGGTGCTACTCCAAATTTCGCACGGTCACCTAGAACGACAAACTGCCCTTATACTCATCGGGTCATCTAAGGCCCATAGGATGCACCACTACCCCTCATGGGCGTCTTGATGATCCCATACTCATAGTGCATGCACAAACAATGTTTTCTTAATATGCCATGTAATCTGTGGTGTCATTAGTCCAACACTCTCGACCTTCAACTCAACCTGCAGCAGTTTGTCTTCACTGTTCCGGAGACCGGTCATGTCACAATTCTACTAGTTAACTGAGAATGTCGGACCTGCCTTGGTACCATGACCATACAATTTACTTATTAAAGTTATATGACACATATATTATGTTCATTTATGAGCTCCTGCTCGTGCCCATTGGCCTATGGCCCACTATTTGAGATTTTCAAAAAAAATCGAGCATATTAGCCCCCAAGTTCCAAAACCAAGGCCTTCGGCCTATAAGAGCTATTCGAGCTTCCGTAAAAAAGGTCTCCCAAATTGTTTAAGTATTGTCACACAGTCAAGGGAGAACACTTCCGACAAAATATGTTTTCATTGTCCATTATATCGATTCGATATAAGGACATCTCCTTTCATAATAGATGAACAGGTTTTCAACTTCCTTCGAGAAAGTTGAATTATACCAACTAGGTATGATCTACTTACAATCGGTAAGTAGCTTTTCTGCATGGTTTTCATATCAAAACTCTAAGTCGTGATGTTTAAAATACCACATAGTAGTGGGTTTTCATTTCCATGTACTTATCATCCCCAACTGGGTATGACATAAAATCCCACTCACCTGATCATGCAGTGAAATTCCACTTAGTCAAGTTCCGTCCCTTGCACGCTGGACCTCAACTAGCATTCTTGATATCTCGTTCTACTACATGAAATGAACATAGTTGTTCATTATTCTTTGGCCTAATAGCCATCATTCGTTCCAATGAATGAGAAAATCCAACTTTATATATATTTGCAATTAGGTCCTTAAAGTTATTTTTCTTCAACATTAAGTCCCTATTGCCGGGTTTTCCCTCAAATTAAGTTTAAAATTTATCTTGGGACCTCAATTTATTAAATTCCGTGAAAAGGAGTTTAATTTCCCAAATTTTCAATTTGGTCCCTCAATTTTCCCAAAATTACCATTTTGCCCTTCCTTTACAAAAATGGTAAATTTTGCCCCAAAAATTCTAAAATTTCTCAATTAGCCCTCTAATATTCTTATAATGATGAATTGACCCTCAATTTTAAAAAAATATATTTTGGTCCTTCGAATTTTCGAAAATCCCCAAATTTCCCCCAATTTAAACTTTTTAACACAACCGAATTTGATTTGACCAAATTGACCGATCAAACACCTCTATTCGTTGACATTGAAGTTGAAATTGAGTTTCTACATGTTCATACAATTATAAGGAACTTTGAATCACAGGTTTTAGCACAGGAACAAGCTCAATTGGAGCTTCGTCGGAAAATAGACTATAGAGAGAGAAAGTTTCAATTTCTCACTTATGAGGGCGCAGCGGTCCAAGCTTTCTATCTGGGTAGGTAGCTATCCTCTAGAGGTTCTCCCTAGTATCAAGAATGAAATCAATTGATGTCAAATTGGTTTAGAATTTTGTCATTGAAATTCGGTTGACTCTCTCTCTAACACTGATCGAAAATTGTAAAGGGGAGCCGAATCGGCTTGCCTTTCGGTCCTAATTCGACCGTGGAAGGGCTAAGGAGGTGTCGGGAGAGCTTGGTTTGGCCTAAGTAGGGCTCGAATTGGCCAATTTCAACTCGGCCGAAACAGGGCAGCTTCGGCCCGCCGAAGCTGCTTCACTGTTCGATCACGCCGGCGCTTCTCTATTGAGTCTCAGAACGAATGGATGTCACCAGTGTGTATCTAACTTCCCCCTAGTTCTAATGAACCTAACCTCGCCTTCTTTGGCTCAGAATTGACCCTATATCGCAGCTCTGGTTTGACCTTCACCGAAAAATTAAGCAACTGAGAGAGAGTGAGCTTTTCAGGTGTGGAGAGGACGAAAGGAGAGGGCCTCTTTATATAGGGAGCTCAGGGACTCGTTGGCCATCCGTTTGGCACCTTTATAACATGCATTAAAGACCTGAAATGTACCAAACATAAACGTTTCTTTTTCACTGGCACTGCTACGATTTTTCGACGAGTGAACAGTGTTGTCATCCTAAGGAAGAAGATGATACTGTTTCGAACCGGACTGTACCAGTCCGAATCGGGTTCAAAGCTTAAACTGGCAAGTTCACCTCTCATTCGACCGAGTTTTTCAAATCTAAAAATTTCTAAATTCATTTTCTATCCAATGGTGGCCTCAAATCTTAAATTTGAATTTGTAAGCCACCTAGAAAAATTAATTTAGGATTCAGTTCAATAGTGGTTCAAACCGGTCCGAACCGGTTCAGATCTGGTTCACCTGAACCAATTTGGTTTTCATCCCCAATTCCTTCACAAGTCCATTTCCATGTCTTTTGTGACTCCTTGGGTCACTTAGGGTCCATAACATTCCCGGTTTACATCTCTTAATTGATTCCGATTCATAAACTAACTTGGTTCTTAAACTAGTTTAATCCAGTTCAGGTTCGGTTCACCCGAACCGATCTAGTTTTTCTCTCCCACATTATTCTAAGGTTCCTTCTAAAGGATTATAAACCTCTTTGAATCACAAGGGATCCATAAGTGTCTTGGTTTACCCATTCTCTATCAATTCCGGTTCAACAAATCAACTTGGTTCATAAACCGGTTCTATCTGCTTCATACTTGGTTCTATTGAGCTGCTTCGGTCTTTCTTCCTCATTCTATCCTAGGGTTCTTTTTCCCAAGTTTATGAAACTTTTTTTTAGTCACATGGGAGTTAGAAATTTTCAAATTTGCTCATCCCCTAACAATCGGATTTTTAGACCAATTCGGTTTAAAGATTCAAATTGACCAGTTCTTTCCCCGATTTTCTCATTACTAACAGACGGTGTTTACAAATCTCCCCTCCTTTTAGGAGTTTTGTCCCCAAAACTTAATTATCAACCTTGCATGAGGAATCATTTCCTTTGATGTCCCTTTGGTGTTTGCTTAACATGCAAACTCTTCTCTTGTTCTTTCAATTAGCCCTTTTTTTACATCCTTCACTTAAGGAATTTTCTTTTCCTTTATATTATTTACTCCCTCCATGGAGTTTATCATAACTAGACATACCTTACTTCAGGATATATTCTTAGATTCTTATCTTTCTTTGCTCATAGCACATTTTTCCCTTTGAGTCTTTGTACTCAAGATTGGGAATTCCAAGATGCCTAACTATTCCCGTGTCTAGTTAACCCCTTGGTCATTGACATCTTTAGCTTGATGTTCTTTCGAGCGTTACGTACTTCTTTCCACGGTTTTCTTTATTATCACTTTTTCATCCTATTTTGACTCTTCCTCCATTTGTTATCTATTATAACTTCGGTCCAAATTTTTATATTAGACCTTATCATGCTTATTAGCTGACTCTTCTATACTTTGAGTCATATTCTTCTCGGGATTGTTGAGCTTACATGCCCCTTACAGCATGGCATTTTCTAGGACCTGTCTCTGTCCATTAGATTTCTATAACATCTCCTTGAGGGTCTCTCTTAGTTTTTCGACCTTTTAGGGATCGTATAACTCCATCCCTCTTTTCTTTTTATAGAATTCCTCAACTATCCTTTTTACCACTATCCTCTCATCCATCATGCCTTTGAAGTTATGTCTCACATAACCACATGGATTTCTCTTACCTACTCCTTTATTGGGTCCTTTCGATTCCAATCATTTGGGTTTCTTGATGATTATTGACATATGAGGATTTTTCCCTTCTTATGTCCTTTCTCTTGACATTCTTTTTTTTTTTTACATTTGCTCTAGGGGATTTCTACCCTTAAATGGCATCCCTTGATGTCATCTTCTCCTATTTACCTTTACTCTTCAAATCTTGCATGCATATCTTTTGTACTCTATCTGCATCCTCATTCGTACCCAGTACCTATCTATTTATTTAGGGAGCATACAAATCTTCCTTGTTTCAAGATTTATTGAAGATTTTGTGAGAGGCTTGCCTATCCCTTTCTTGGCTTGAGTTTAGTCGTTAATTGGCCTTTGGTCCTTTTAAGGATTTCTTTCATCCTTCTTTTCTCGAGTATTTGGCCTTTCCACCTCTCTCTTCTCAATTGTTGTAGCAGGATATGTAACTTGTCTTTACTTATGTCGTCTCAATTTGATACTCGCGATTATAAGCATCTGCTACCACATTAGCCCTTTCCGGGTGGTATTTTATTGCAAGATCATAATCCTTCACCATTTTCAGTCATTTCCCCTAACAGGGTTTAATTCCTTTTTAGTTAGGAAGTACTTATAGCTCTTGTGATCCGTGTATATCCGGTACTCAATCCCGTAAAGAAAGGGGCACCATATCCTTAGGGCCAACATTATCGCAGCTAATTCTATGTCATGAGTCGGGTAGTTTCTTTCTCCGATGAGCTTTCCATTCTCCTTCCCTCTATATTTCCTTCCAATTCTACCATTGAACTCCTTAAATTTTGGGCTTATTCTTTCTCTTTGGATCCAGTAGTACCTTCGGTTGACCTTGTTTTATTTCTACTCGCTTCCATATTCGCCTACTCCCTTGAGGTGGGTCTCTTATCCTTATCATTTTCAAAGCTTTTATTCCTTTATATCCCTAGTGTTTCACTCTTTGTGTTGGTTGGGTGTATTCTCCCACTATTCCTCATCTCCTGTTAGACTTCGTTTACTCCTCCAAATCGTTTAGTCCAATTAAGTTATTTCCTTACATAATATTTCTTTGACGTTCCTAATTCGAATTTTCCAGGCCTTCTTGTAGTGGATCATGCTCAACCTCCTAATACTCTTACCTAACCACTCGTACTTTCTGGTGTTTGATCGCCTTATGCTCAACTCCATTTTCCTTTCCTTAGGATCTCCACCAAATGAATTTCTCCTTTTCTAAGTCCTAAAGTTTGAGTTTAACTATCCATAAGCCATTCTCCCTTAGGAGGATTTCCTTCTCTTAAACTTTTATCTACTTAGATCTCAAGGAACTCAGGAGTTTTAATAAACTTCTAATTCATTCGGGAAATATTTTCTTGCCAAAAATTTGGCTTATTACATGACTTCTCCACCCCTTAATCCCTTGGGGTCATAGGACTAGAGTTAACCCTAAAACAATTATGAGACTCTTAGTCATAAGGCTTTGAGCAATTGATTGGGGTCCAATCATGCTCCACAATAGGATGAATTTCATGGGTGGCCTCCAACCTGTATTGCCTTAGTACTTCTGCCTCACACTCATATGTCCATTTCATCCATCGAGACAAATTGAAGTCAGGTTGAGTGGGTTGGGGTACTTGGTGGACCTTCTGAAGGTGGCATAAGCATCCCAATAATTATCCCAAGCCTTCTTCTTGATGGGGTTCCTCTTCTATGGTTGTCGTATTGGAGGGGGGGGGGTTGGACTTCTAGGAGGTGGTGATGGTTCCTCTTGTCTGGGAGGAGGGTATATGATGCCTTCTAGTTCCAGTAAGGCTCCAACTAGCTTCCGATAGTCCTCCACCATATCTTTGGGTACTCATTTTTCGCCCCTTAGGAACCTCTAAACGGCTTCCTCTCTCGGGTTTGATGTCTTTTTCATGCTTATAGGGGAAGGATTAGATTTTCTTGCAAATTTCCTAGGGATTCTCATTCCTACAAGATAGTTTAGAGTTGGATTAATATCAGGGCATATTATTGATAATATTTCAAGGGAACTAGGCTTTGATACCACTCTAGTTGTCATGCCCCAACTCGGTTTGGTTGGATCCCCATGAACAACCCGCCGCTCTTTCTTGGTTCAAAAGGAGTTTCCCCCTTCTTTTACTCGAGAGGAGCCAGGCAAAATTTCAACCTTGTTTCCTAGAAGGCATATATCAAATAAAATGCAAGCTTAAAGAAAAATTAAGCATACCTGATTAAGGGTAAGGCTCGATGTTACTTCTATTCATTTTCTCTTTTACTAAAAATGGGTAGAAAAGAGGGGTGAGTTTCTACAACCCAGTGAATGGGTTTTTTTTTCAAAAGTCTACTTTTAACTTTTAAGAAAAATATTTGTATTGGAGTGTGCGAGACTACTAACTTTTTAAAAAATTCCTTCATTTAAAAATTTGGGATTTTCTCCATTTCTTATTATCACGGTGTGTCATCACCCAATACACATCCTTCATCATGAAAGTTACACACATTCATAGGTTAGCACAACCACTGAACCCACTTGTGGCTTCGGAGCGACTTTACCGGCCACCTATATAGAAGTACAACCACTTCCATCCTGAGAATGAGTGGATGTACGTGACATCTGATTCTCAATCCCGAAATTGATTCTTCGTGTCCGTATGAGGACAGAGACCTCATCCCATCCCCACCCCGGTCTCATGCGCTTGGTGCTACTCCAAATTTAGCACGGTCACCTAGAACGACAAACTGCCCTTATACTCACCGGGTCGTCCAGGGCCCTTAGGACACACCACTACCCCACATGGGTGTCTTGATGATCCCATACTCATAGTGCATGCACAAACAATGTTTTCTTAATATGCCATTTAATCTGTGGTGTCATTAGTCCAACAGTTCTGACTTTCAACTCAACCTGCAGCTGTTTGTCTTGACTGGTTTGGGGACCGGTCATGTCGCAATGCTACTAGTTAACTAAGAATGTCGGACCTGCCTTGGTACTGTGACAATACAATTTACTTATTAGAGTTTTATGGCACATATATTATGTTCATTTATGAGCTCCTGCTCATACCCATTGGCCTATGGCCCACTGTTCAAGATTTTCAAAAAAAACCGGGCATATTAGCCCCTAAGTTCCAAAACCGAGGCCCTCAGCTTATAAGAGCTATTCGAGCTCCCGTCGAAAAGGTCTCCCAAATTGTTTAAGCATTGGCACACAGTTAGGGGAGAACACTTCCGACAAAATGTGTTTTCACTGTCCATTATATGTATTCGATATAAGGACATCTCCTTTCATAATCGATGAACAAGTTTTCAACTTCCTTCGAGAAAGTTTCATCATACCAATGTGGTATGATCTACTTACAACTTGTAAGTAGTTTTTCTGCATGGTTTTCACATCATAACTCTAAGTCATGATGTTTAAAATACCACATAGTAGTGGGTTTTCATTTCAATGTGCTTATCATCCCCAACCGGGTATGACATAAAATCCCACTCATCCGATCGTGCAGTGAAATTCCACTTAGTCAAGTTCCATCCGTTGCACGCTAGACCTCAATTGGCATTCTCGATGTCTCATTCTCCTACACGAAATGAACATAGTTGTTCATTGTTCTTTGTCCTAATAGCCCTCATTCGTTACAATGAATGAGAAAACCCAACTTTATATATATTTGCAATTAGGTCCTTAAAATTATTTTTCTTCAACTTTAAGTCCCTATTGCCGGGTTTTTCCTCAAATTAAGTCCCGAAACTTTTAAAATTTATCTTGGGACCTCAATTTATTAAATTCCATGAAAAGGGGTTTAATTTCCCAAATTTTCAATTTGGTCCCTCAATTTTCCCAAAATTACCATTTTACCCATCCTTTACAAAAATGGTAAATTTTGCCCCAAAATTCTAAAATTTCTCAATTGGTCTTCTAATATTCTTATCATGACCAATTGACCCTCAATTTTAGTGAATTATATCTTGGTCATTCAAATTTTCAAAAATCCACAAATTTCCACAATTTTCCCCCAATTTCAACTTTTTAACACAACCGAATTTGATTTCATTATATTGATCGATCAAACACCTCTATTTGTTGAAATTGAGTTTATACATGTTCATGTGATTCTAAGGAACTTTGAATCGCAGGTTTTAACACCGGAACGAGCTCAAATGGAGCTTTGCCGGAAAACGGACTGTAGAGAGAGAAAGCTTCAATTTCTCACCGGTGAGGGCGTGGCGATTCGAGCTTTATATCTTGGCAGTTAGCTCTCCTCCAGAGGTTCCTCCTAGGATTAAGAATGACATCAATTGATGTCAAATTGGATTAGAATTTCATCATTGAAATTCGGTTGACTCTCTCTCTCTAACACTAATCGAAAATTGTAAAGGGGAGCCAAATTAGCTTACCTTTCGGTCTTAAATTGTCTGTGGAAGGGCTGAGCAGGTGTCGGGAGAGCTTGGTTTGGCCTAAGGAGGGCTTGAATTGGCCGATTTCAACTCGATCAAAACAAGGCAGCTACAACCCGCCGGAGCCGCTTCACTGTTCGATCACGCTGACGCTTCTCCGATGACTCTTAGAACAAACAGATGTCACCACTGTGTAGCTGATTTCCCCCTATTCTAATGAACCTGACCTTGCCTTCTTTGGCTCAGAATTAACCCTATATTAGAGCTCTAGTTCGAGCTTCACCGGAAAACTAAGCAACTCAAAGAGAGTGAGCTTTTCAGGTGTGGAGAGGACGAATGGAGAGGGGCTCTTTATATAGGAAGTTTAGGGACACGTTGGCAATTCGTTTGGAACTTTTATGACAGTCATTGATGACCTGAAATGTACTAAACGGAAACGTTTCTTCTTCGCCGGTGCTGCTTCAATTTTCCAGCGAGTGAACAGTGGTCATCTTGAGGAAGAAGATGACACTATTCTGAACCGTGTTCAAAGCTTAAACAGGCCGGTTCACCCCTCATTTGACCGAGTTTTTCAAATATAAAAATTTCTAAATTCATTTTCTATCCAATGGTGGCCTCAAATCTCAAATTTGAATTATTTAAGCCACCTAGAAAAATGAATTTAGGATCTGGTTCAATAGTAGTTCAAACCAGTTCAGATCCAGTTCACCTGAACCGGTTTGGTTTTCATCCCCAATTCCTTCACAAGTCCATTTCCATGTCTTTTGTGACTCCTTGGGTCACTTAGGGTCCATAACATTCCCAGTTTACCATCTCTTAATCGATTCTGGTTCATAAATTGGCTCGACTCTTAAACCGGTTTAATCTGGTTTGGGTCTAGTTCACCAGAACTGATCTAGTTTTTCTTTCCCACATTGTTCTAAGGTTCCTTCCCAAGGATTATAAACCTCTTTGAATCACAAGGGATCCATAAGTGTCTTGGTTTACCCATTCTCTATTGGTTCTAGTTTAATGAATCAACTCGGTTCATAAACCCGTTCTATCCAGTTCAGACCCGGTTCTATTGAACTACTTCGGTCTTTCTTCCTCATTCAGTCCTATGGTTCTTTTGCCCAAGTTTATGAACATTATTTTTTTGGTCACATGGGAGTTAGAAATTTTCAAATTTGCTCATCCCCTAATAATCGGGTGTTTAGACCAATTCGGTTTAAAGATTCAAATTGATCGGTTCTTTCCCCGGTTTTCTCATTACTAACAGATGGGGTTTACAGGACCGAAGCTGCCCTATTTCGGCCGATCTGAAATCGGCCATTTTGAGCCCTCCTAATGCCAAACCAAGCCCTCCCAACACCTCCATAGCCGTCCTACATTTGAATTAGAGTGGAATGGTAAGCAAATTCGGTTATCCTCTACATTTTTTGACCGGTGCTAAAGAGAGAACCGGCAGAAGTTTGATGATAAAATTCTCATCCAATTTGGCATCAATTGATGCAATTCTTGATTCTAGGATGAACCTCAGGATGAGAGCTATCTACCCATATCAAAAGCTCAGACCATCGTGCCTCCAACGGTGAGTAATTGAAGCTTTCTCTCTTTATAGTCTATTTTCCGGCGAAGCTCCGTTTGAGCTCGTTCGGGTATCAAAACTTGCGATTCAAAGTGCTATTAAATCATATGAAAATGTAGGAACTCACTTCAATTTCAACAATTTAGAAGTGTTTAATCGGTCAATTTCATGAAATCAAATTTGGTTGTGTTAGGAAGTTGAAATTGGGGGAAAATTGGGGGTTTTTGAAAATTATATGGACCAATATGAAATTTTGTTAAATTGAGGGTCAATTGGGCATGATAAGAATGTTACAGGGCCAATTGAACAATTTTAGAATTTTTGGGGTAAAACTTACCATTTCTGTAATGGAAGAACAAAATGGTAATTTTGGAAAAATTGGGGGACTAAATCGGAAATTTGGGAAATTAAACCCCTTTTTGTGAATTTGAATAAATTGAGGTTCTAAGATAAATTTTAAAAGTTTTGGGCCTAAATTTGAGGAAAAATCGACATTAGGGACTTAAAGTTAAAGAAAAATAACTTTAGGGAACTAATTGCAAATAAATAAAAAGTTTGGTTTTCTCATTCATTTGGAATGAATGATGGCTATTAGGCCGAGGGATAATGAACAAGGATGTTTATATTATGTAGGAATACGAAGTACCAGGAAAGTCAGCAAGGACAAGCTCACGTAAATACAAAGAACCGGTCGAGTGGAATTCACTACATTAACAAGTGAGTGGGATTTTATATCATACCCGGTTGGGGATGATAAGTACCTCGAAATGAAAACACACTACTTAGTGGTATTTTAAACATCACAACTTAAAATAGTGATGTGAAAATGACGTGGAAAAACTATTTATTGATTGTAAGAAGATCATACACGATTAGTATGATGAAACTTGCTCAGAGAAAGTGAAAAACCCGTTAATCGATTTTGACCAGCTCAGTTGGTATAATGAATAGTTGAAAATTTATTTTTGTCGGAAGTGTTCTCCCTTGACTGTGTGCCACTGCTTAAACGATTTGGGAGACATTCTTGATGGGAGCTCGGATAGCTCTAATAGGTCGGAGGCCTCAATTTTGGAATTGGGGGTTAATATGCTCGGTGATAAAAATAGAGATTTGAAATAAAAGTATTTTTGAAAGAAAATAAGTAGTCCGACACACTCCAATACAAATCTTCTTCCTAAAAGTTAAATTTCGAAAATCCATTCACTGAGCAGTTGTATTCACCCCTTACTTATATCCCTTTCAGGAAATCCTGGAAAGCCTACCCTCAAGGACCACTAACTAATACGCCTGTGAGATAGGTATGATAAATTAAAAATTTTTATGCAGTTTTGATTTATGTTATTTCAGGAAAGGTGCATGTTTAAAAGACGCCTTACTGTTTACGGCTTTAAAGAGTGGAAACCCTTAAATAAACCGGGAGAGTGGTGGGTTGTTCACGAGGATCCGACCAAACTGGGTCAGGGAATGACAACTTGAGTGGTATTAGAGCCTGTTCACTCGAATACATAATCAAGACTAGAAAATATAGTAACTAATAGGATTGATCTTAAAATTTTCAGATGGCTCCCAGGAGAGGAACCAAGAAAACTAGGAATGACTCTATTCAATACCCTGTCCTCGTAGGAAGATAACCCTAGAAGCTTCTTAATGCCTGAGATATGGTAGAAGTCTCAAAAGACCAAATAAGGTAGTATCCAAGAGGATGATGCTAGGACATATTGAGGGCACAACTCCAAGTACGAAGGAAGCCAAGCATGAAGCTAAATGCCAGCAAAGGGTGTATAACCTTATCTAGGAGGATGCTTATCAAGAATCTCATAACTCCCTCTTTATTTTGTGACCATTTTCTGTAATAGGGCTAAAACCCCCCAACATATTGTACTCCTCTATTAATAAAGTATTCAAAATTCCTAAAATCCTATCTCTCGATGAAGTGATCTTGCCAGGAAGATGGTCCCAAGAATAGTAAACAAACAAACCCCCTTCACCATAAAAATTAGGGAGAATCCCATCCCAGTTAAGTAAGCTGAATTAGGGAATTAAGAAATATAGGTGTAGGTTTAAAAGTCGCCTTACTATGTTAAAATTTTAAAATTTTCTTGGTTCCTCTCGTTGGAGCCATCTGCAAAATTTTTAAATTTTCTTTTAGTTACTATGTTATATAGTCTTGATAATGTATTCGAGAAAATAGGCTTTGATACCAGTTAAGTTGTCACGCCCTGATCCGGTTTGGTCAGATCCCCGTGAACAACCCGCCACTCTCTCAGTTTATTAAGGGTTTTCCCCTCTTCTAAACTGTGGGGAGTAAGGCGTCCTTCTTACATGTACCTTTCCTGGAATAACATTAATCAAAACTGAATATAAATTTTACATACTTGCCTTAAGGTTTGACTACCGATAAATATTTTAGGTTGGTTTTCCCTTGGTTTCCTAAAAAGGGGTAAAGGGATGGGGTGAGTTCGACAACTTAGTGAATGGGTGTTGGGTAAGAGTTTTCACAAAAAATCAATTTTTTTTAATCGGAGTGTGCCAAACTCCTTATTTCATTAAAAATGCATTTTTTTTCAAATTTTGATTTATCAAAACCTTTTTCCAAGGTTTCCCAATTAATTTCCAAGGATTCTCAAATCCTTTCCATAGTTTTCATAACCACTTTCCCATTTCCATATTCGATGTGTTTCACAAACAACACACGCCCTTCATCTTGAAGGGATCACACACATTTGCGAGATGTAGTTATGCCGACTGCACTCACTTATGGATCGGAGCGTCTTTACCATCCACCCTGATAGAAGTCTCTAACTTCTACTCGAAGTCTGAGTGAATGTCTCTGACGTCCTACCCTCAGACCAAAAATACTCCATGTCCATATGAGGATAGAGACCTCATCTCGACCCCACCCTAGTCTCATGCGCATGAAGCTATGTCGAGCTTCCCTGACTGTTGGCATGACAAATCTGCCCTTATCTCCACCATGTCATCCAATAGCCCATAGGATACATCATTACCCCTCTTGGGTGTCTTGAATGTCCCATACCTCAGTGCATACACATAATAATAGTTTTCCTCATAAGCCATTTAATCTTTGGTGCCACTAGTCCAATAGCCCCAACTCTCAACTTGACCTGCAGTTGTTTGTCTAGACTAGTTCGTCGACCTATCTTGTCGCACTACCACTAGTCCATCGAGTATGTTGGTCCTGACTTGGTACCATGGCCAAACACATTATTCATTTAAAATTTTCATGGCTTAAACTCATGTTTGTTTATGAGCTCCTACTCGTGCCAACTGGCCTTGGGCCCAAAAGGTTTAAGCAGTGGCACACAGTTAGGGGAGAGCACTTTTGACAAAAATAATCTTTCAGCTATCCATCACACCAACTAGGTGTGAGAACATATCCTCTCATAATCGATAAACGGGTTTTCTACTTCCTTTTAGGAAGTTCATCATACCAACCGGGTACGATCTTCTTACAATCGATAAATAGTTTTTCCATGTGTTTTCTCACATCACCCCATCTAGATGTGATGTTAAAATCCCAAAATGTAGTGGGTTTTCATTTCCGAGGTGCTTATCATCCCAACCGGGTATGATATAAAAATCCCACTCGCCCGATAATATAGTGAATTCCTCTTAACCGACATTTTGTCTCCACGCGAGCTTATCTTGGTTGGCGTTCCCGGTACTTCGTATTCCTACACAATATGAACATCCTTGTTCATTATCCTTTGGCTTGATAGCCTTCATTCATCACAAATGAATGAAATACCTAAACTTTTCAATTAATTGCAATTAGGTCCCTAAAGTTCTTTTTCTTTAACTTTAGGTGCCAAATGCCGATTTCCCTCAAATTGAGTCCCGAAACTTCTAAAATTCACCTTGGGACCTTAATTTATTCAAAATCATGAAAAGGGTTCAAGTTTCCCAAATTTCTAATTTGGTCCCCAACTTTTCCAAAAATTACCATATTGCCCATCCTTTACAAAAATGGTAAAATTGACCCCACAAATTCCAAAATTGACCATTTGGTCCTCCAACATCTTTTCCATACCCAATTGGCCCTCAATTTTAGGAAATTGCACTCTAGTCCCTCAAATTTTTGAAATCCCTAAAATTTCCCCCAATTTCATCCTTCCAACCTGACCGGATTTGATTTCATCAAATTGACTGATCAATCGAAGTTCTTTTGAAATTTTAGGTGGATTTGAGTACCTACACCTCCATACAATTCAATTGCACTTTGAATTGCATGAATTGACGCTAAAACGAGCTCAAACGGAGCTTCACTAGAAAATTGGACGTAGAGAGAGAAAGCTTCGAAAGCATACCATCAGGGGTGCGTCGGTCCGAGCTTTCAATTTGAGCAAATAGCTCTCATTCTAAGGTCCCTCCTAGAATAAAGAATAACCTCAATTCATGTCAAATTGAGGAAAAATTTGGTCGATAAAGATCTGTTAGTTCTCTCTCTAGCACCGATCGAATTCATAAAGGGGAGCCAAATTGGCTTACCTTTCCATTCTAATTCAGCTGTATGAGGGTTGTGGTAGTGTTGTGAGGGCTTGGTTTCACCTGAGAAGGGCTTGAATTGGCCATTTTTAGCTCAGCCGAAATAGGGCAGCTTCGGTCCACCGGAGCTGCTTCAATGTTCTATCACGCCGGCGTTTCTCTGACGACCCTCAAAGCGAATGGAGGCTACTGTTGTGTAGCTGACTTCTCCCCAAATCTAAAGAACTCGACCACACCTTCTTTGGTTCAAAAAAATGCCCAAGTTTGAGCTTTGGTCGAGCTTCATCAGAAAATGGAGCAGTAGAGAGAGAGAAGAGTTTTTAGGTGTGAAGAGGATGAATGAGGAGGGACTCTTTATATAGAAAGCTCGAGGACTTCTTGGCCATCCGATTGGCACCTTAATGGTGGTCATTCATTGCCTAAAACTCCTTGGCCAAAGACTTTTCATCTTTGTCGGCGGTGCTCGATTTTTCAATGAGTGAATAGTGCTGTCATCTGAAGGAAGAAGACGACACTGTTCCGGGTTGGACCAGACTGGTCCGAACTAGGTTCAACGCTTAAACTGGCCGGTTCAGGCCCGATTCGGCCAAGTTTTTCAAAATTAAAAATTTTGAAATTCATCTAAATTCATTCTCTATCCAATGGTGGTCTCAATTGTCACGCCCTGACCCGGTTTGGTCGAATCCCCGTGATCAACCCGCCACTCTTCCGGTTTATTAAAGGGTTTCCCCTATCGTAAACCGTAAAGAGTAAGGCATCCTTTAACTTGCACCTTTTTCCTGGAATAGCATAATCAAAACTGTATGAAATTTAAAACTTTACATACCTGTCTTACAGGCATCTTAGTTGACGGTCTTTAAGGAGAGGCTTTCTGGGATTTTCTGAAAGGGATGTAAGGGAAGGGGTGAGTACGACTACTCAGTGAATGGGTTTTTAAAAGCATTTGACTTTTAAGAAAAATATTTATATGGAGTGTGCCAGACTCCTTTGTTTTCATAAATCCCATCATTTAAAAATTTAGATTTTTCCATTATTTCTTAGTTACCACGGTGTGTCATCACCCAACACACATCCTTCATCATGAAGGTTACACACATTCGCAAGTCAGTATCACTACTGAACCCGCTAGTGGCTTCGGAGCGACTTTTCCTGCCACCAGGATAGAAGTACGACCACTTCTACCCTGGGAATGAGTGGATGTATGTGACATCCTACCCACAATCCCGAAATCACTTCTTCATGTACGTATGAGGACAGAGACCTCATCCTGTCCCCACCCCGGTCTCATGCGCTTCGTGCTACTCTAGATTTCGCACAGACACCTAGAACGACGAACTGCCCTTATAGCCACTAGGTCATCCAGTGCCCTTAGGACGCATCACTACCCCTCATGGGCGTCTTGATGATCCCGTACTCACAGTGCATGCACAAACAATGTTTTCTTATATTGCCATGTAATTTGTGGTGCCACTAGTCCAACGTTCCCGACTCTCAACTCAACCCATAGCTGTTTGTCTTGACTAGTCCATCGACTTGTCATGTCGCACTGCTGCTAGTTGACTGAGCATGTCGGTCCTATCTTGGTACCATGGCCAAACAATTCACTTATTAAGTTTTATGGCACATATATCATGTTCATTTACGAGCTCCTGCTCGTGCCAACTGGCCTTGGGCCCACTGTACGAGATTTTCAAAACCGGGCATTTAGCCCCCAAGTTCCAAAATCGAGGCCCCCGGCCTATTAGAGCTATTCGAGCTCCCGTCGAGAAGGTCTTCCAAATTGTTTAAGCATTGGCACATAGTCAGGGGAGAGCACTTTCGACAAAAATAGGTTTTTACTGTCCATCATACCGACTGGTATAAGGACATCTCCGTTCATAACCGATGAACGGGTTTTCAACTTCCTTTGAGGAAGTCTCATCATACCAACCGGGTATGATCTACTTACAACCCGTATGTAGTTTTTTTTAGCATAACTTTCAGATCACTTTCTCTAAGTAGTGATGATTAAAATACCACTAAACAATGGATTTTTATATTGAGGCACTTATCATCCCCAACCGGGTATGATGTTAGTAAACCCACTCACCCGTTAATGCCGTGAATTCCACTAGACTGGTTCTTTGTATTCACACGAGCTTGTCCTTGCTGGCGTTCCCGGTATTTAACGTTCCTACACGATATGAACAACTTTGTTCATTATTACTCGGCATAACAGCCTTCATTCATTAATGAATGAGAAAACCCAAACTTTTAGTTATTTGTAATTAGGTCCCTAAAGTTATTTCTCTTTAACTTTAAGTCCCTAATGTCGGTTTTTCCTCAAATTGAGTCCCGTAACTTTTAAAATTTATCGTGGGACCTCAATTTATTCAATTTCACTAAAAAGGGGTTTAATTTTCTAAATTTACAATTTGGTTCCCCAATTTTTCCAAAATTACCATTTTGCCCTTCTTTCACAAAAATGGTAAGTTTTTCCCCAAAATTTCCAAAATTCCTCAATTGGTCCTCCAACATTATTTTCATGCCCAATTGACCCTCAATTTCATAAAATTGTATTTTGGCCCCTTTGAATTTCAAAAATCACCAAATTTTCCCCCAATTTCAACTCTTCAACACTACCGAATTTGATTTCTTCAAATTAACCGATCAAACACTTCTAATTATTGAAATTGGAGTTGAAATTGAGTTATTGTATGTTCATACGATTCTAAGAAACTTTGAATCATAGATTTTAATGTCGGAACGAGCTCAGACTATAGAGAGAGAAAGCTTCGATTACTCACCGGTGAAGGCACGACAGTCCGAGATTTCGATCTGGGCAGATAGGTCTCGTCCTGAGGTTCATCCTAAAATCAAGTATTGTATCAATTGATGCAAAATTGGATTAGAATTTCGTCATTGAAATTCGGTCGACTCTCTCTCTAGCACCGATCGAAAATTATAAAGGGAACCCGAATTGGCTTACCTTTCAGTCCTAATTCGGCTGTGGAAAGGCTAAGGAAGTGTTGGGAGGGCTTGGTTTGGCATGAGGAGGGCTTGAAATGGCCGATTTCAGCTTGGCCGAAATAGGGCAGCTTCGGTCTACCGGAGTTGCTTCACTATTCCATCATGTTGGCGCTTCTCCAACGATTCTCGGATTGACTGAAGTTTGCTATCAGATAGCTATCTTCTCCCCGGTTCTAAAGAGCCCAACCTTTGTTCAAGTCGAAGCTCTGGTTCGAGCTTTACCGGGAAATGGAGCAGTAGAGAGAGAGAGAGAGAGAGAAGTGTTTAGGTGTGAGGAAAATGAAATGGGGATGACCTCTTTATATAGTAGTAAAATCCGTGTATTAAATGGGCGAGATTTATTACTAGTATTAATATTGCCATAAATTATTGGAATTAAATACCAATAATTTAATTTCGGTATTAAATTATTTGTATTAATTTTAATAATTAAATATATATTAATTGATGGCTATTTATGATAAGCCGTATTTTTTACCGAAATGCTTAACTTTGAAGTTTTTATGGAATCTAGTTCACCTGAACCAATTTGATTTTTGTTTTCTAGTTTGTCATAAGTTTCTTTTCCAATGTTTAATAAATCTTTTGGATCAACCAAAAGTTGTAAATTTTCATATTGCTTATTCCCAAATGTAAACCGGTTTGGTTTTCTTATTCGGTTTGACCAGTTCTTTTCCCAGTTTTCCTTAACTCAAATGTGTGGAGTTTACATCAATTCTCCAATTTGAATTTTCTAAGCCACCTAGAAAAATAAATTTTGCATCTGGTTCAATAGTGGTTTAAACCGGTCCAAATCGATTCAATCCGGTTTGGATCTGGTTCACCTGAATCGATCTGGTTTTCTTTCCCAGATTGTCCTAAAGTCCCTTTTCAAGGTTTTTATGACTCTTTTGGTCACTCGAGAGTTGTAAATTTCCCAATTTGCCCATTCTCTAGTGGTCAGGATTCGTGAACCGGTTCAATTTTCTCACTTGGTTTGACCAGTTCTTTTTCCAATTTTCATTAACTCCAAAGGGCGGGGTTTACAGAGTTCCTTACATTTGGGGAGAAGTCAGCTACCTGATGGTTGTCTCCATTTGCTCCAAGGATCACTAGAGAAGCGCTTACGTGATCAAATAGTGAAGCATCTCCTATAGACTAAAGTTGCCATGTTTTGGCCGAGCTAAAAATGACCAATTTGAGCCCTTCTCAGGCCAAACCAAGCTCTCCCAACACATCCACAGCCCTCATTCATCTGTATTAGAAATGAAAGGTAAGCCAATTTGGCTGCCCTCTATAATTTCCTATTGGTGTTAGAGAGAGAACCAGTGAAACTTCACTGACTAAATTCTCCCTCAATTCAACATGAATTGATGAAATTCTTAATCCTAGGAGAAACCACAAGACAAGAGCTACCTGCCCCAATCGAAAGCTCGAACCATCTGATCCTCGATGATAAGTTTTCGAAGCTTTCTCTCTAAGTCGAGTTTTTTGACGAAGCTCCGTTTGAGCTCAATTCAAATCCAAATGATGCAATTCAAAGCTCCATTAAATTATACTCGATTGAATGGTTAATTTGATAAAATTAAATTTGACCAGTTTGACAAAGCATAATCCTTTCTCTTAAGGTTCTTTACTCAAAATTTCGGGATTGGGAGTTCCAAGATATCTAACCATTCTTCTATCCAGTTATTCTCTTTATCGTCGAAACCCTTAGCTTGGTATTCTTTCGAGCATTATGTACTTGTTTTCACAGTTTTTATGTTATCACCCCTTCGGACCTATCATGTTTACTCACTGACTCTTCCTTACTCGAGTCACATTTTTCCTTGGGATTGTTGGGCTTACATGCCCCTTACAGTCATGACATTTCTAGAACTTATCTCTGTCCATTAGATTTCTAGAATACTTCCTTGAGGGTCATTCTAATCTTTCCAACTTTTCAGGGTTGTATAACTTCGTCTAGTAGTATATTCTTGACTACCTTTACCATTATTCACTCACCCATCTTGCCTTTGATGTCATGTCTTACATAACCGTGTCAGTTTCCCTTACCTGCCCATCCCTTCCCAACTTCTTTATTGGGTCTTTTCGGTTCCACTTATTGGGTTTTTCCACATGACTTACTGACACGCAAGGATTCTTCCCTTCTTGTGCACTTCCTCATTTCTAGTGGCATCCTTTCCTCAAGGACTTTCCTTTTTCTTAATCAATTCTTACTCACACGTGATCATTTTCATGATTCTCTATCCTAAGTTATTCTCTTTCGGTAATTGTGTCGATTAGTTTCTTTGGGGATGTTCCCTTCTTACGGATTTTATTCTCTACTATGTCCCTAACAATAGAGGATTCCACTTTGGGAGCTATATGCTCTACCTTCTTACCATTCTTTGAAAGTTTCTTTCTTCCTTTCTTTACACTCCTTTCTATATTGGGTACTTGTCGGCCTTTAATCCTCCATTGTCTTAAATTCCCATTTCTTCCCTCATTCCTTATCTAAGGAACTTCTGGTTATTGGTCTTATTTAGTGTACTCCACCTTATGCACAGTCGTCCTCACTTTAGGCCACGTTAGCAAAGTCAACCAATCATAGAGTGCCACATGGCAAGTCCAGACGTGCGAAGCTTACACGTACGACACAAGGTCGTCATTTACCTTCTGATAGGGAGAGGAAGAGGGCCAAAATGGACACCTTCCTCCCACGACCAATAAACTCCTTTCACAAGGCCTTAAATAGGAGAGTTAATGGCCAATTAATGGGGTAACAGATAGAACATTCAGTCCCTAAGCTCCCTATATGAAGAGCTCCTCCCCATTCGTCCTCCTCACCCCTCAAACTTCTAGAGAAAAAGAAGTGTCCATTTTCAGGCGAAGCATGAACTAGAGCTCTAACTTGGGCAGTTTTCTCCACCTCTGAAGTAGAATTTGGGTTCTCTGGAATCTTGAGGAAATCAGCTACACGAAAACATCCTCCATTCAGCTTGAGAATCATTGGAGAAGCACCAGCGAGCTCACACAGTACCATCGCTCCTCAGTGGTCTACAACCCAAGCTCCTCAAGCTAAATTTGAGCCATCCTCAAATCAATTCCGGCCAAACCAAGCTCCCTAGACCACCCTTAGAAGTGCACCGACCTTCCCTGAGCAGAATTGGTAAGTCCCCTTCGCCGCCCTTCCCTGGAATTCACTATTCACAATCGGTTTTGCCATAAAAATAAATTGTGAAATTCACATTGCTCAAGCCACCAATTTTAGTGCAGTTTGATAAAAGAAGGATCTCAAGAAAGAGAGCAATCCATTGGAATCAAAATCTTCGATTGTCGAATCCTCACCGGTAAGAAATCGAAGTTTTCTCTCTCTAAACCAATTTTTCAGTTAAGCTCCATTCTAACTCATTTTTTTTCCATTTTTAGCGTGCTAAAGCTTGAAATGATGAGGAAGACATAGGGAAGATAAATGAGATCATGAAAGGGATCAATTACCCGAGTTTGAGGGGTAAATTGAACAAAATATGATTTTGGGGATCAAATTGCAATTTTGGGCAAAATTGGGCAATTTGGGGATTTTTGAAAAATTGGTGGCTGAATTGCAATTAAAGGAAAATTGGGGGATTTTTAAGAAATTAACTTCCAATTGACAATTTTGATGAAATTGAGGTCCAATTGGCGATTTTAGGAAAATGGGGGACTAATTGGTAATTTTAAGAAAAGTGAGGACCAATTGGTAATTTTAAGGAAAGTGAGCACCTATATGCAAACACTTGGAAGTAAGAAGTCCTTTATGCCAAGTTTTTCTTATGAGAATACTCGAACCCTATAGAAACTGGTCGTGCGAGTATTGGTGCAGAGAAGCAAATTGGAAATTTGGGAAATTGAACCCCTTTTGTGAATTTGTATAAATTAAGGTTCCAATGTGAATTTTAAAAGTTTTGGGACTCAATTTGTGGAAAAACCAACATTAGGGACTTAAAGTTCAAAAAAAATGACTCAGGGACCTAATTGAAAACAAATGAAAAGTTTAGTTTTCTCATTCATTTGGAACAAATGAAAGCTATTAGGCCAAAGGATAATGAACAAGAATGCTCATATCGTGTAGGGAAACGAAGTACTAGGAAAGCCAGCTAAGACATGTTCGCCTAAAGGCAACAAGCGAACTTAGAGGAAATTCACTGCACTATGAGGTGAGTGGGATTTAATATTATATCCGGTTGGGATAATAAGCACCTCGGAAATGAAAACTCATTGCTAAGTGGTATCTTAACCATCACACATGACATGGTTTCTTAACCATCACACCTCGGTTGTAAGTAGATCATACCTAGTTGGTATGATAAAACTTCCTAGAAGGAAGTGGAAAACCTGCTTATCAGTTATAAGCGGAGATGTCCTCATGCCCGGTTGGTATGATAGACAGTTGAAAAGTTTATTTTGTCGGAAATGCTCTCCCCTGACAGTGTGACACTGCTTAAATATTTTGGGAGACTTTCTTGACGGGAGCTCAAATATCTCATATAGTCTGGAGGCCTCAGTTTTGGAACTTGGTAGCTAATATGCCCGATTTTGAAAATCTCAAAAAGTGGGCCCTAGGTCAGTTGGCATGAGCATGAGCTTGTAAACATACATGATTATTATGCCATGAAAACTTAAGTAAATGAGTTGTTTGTCTATGGTACTACGACATGACCAACATACTCGATGGACTAGTGGCAGTGTGACATGATAGGTCTTCGAGCTAGTCAAGATAAACAATTGTAGGTCGAGTTGAGGGTCAGGGACGAATGGCACCACAAATTATATGGCATATGTGAAAAACTGTTGATTGTGCATGCACTGTGTTATGGGACCTTCAAGATGCCCAAGAGGGGTAGTGATGCGACCCAAGGCTCTGGATGACATGGTGGAAATAAGGGTAGTAAGTCATACCAGAGGTCTTGCGAAGTTTGACATAGCTTCAAGCGCATGAAATCGGGGTGGGGACGAGATGAGGTTTCAGTCCTCATACAGACATGGAATTTTGTTTCAGGATTGAGGGTTAGATGTTGCAAACATCCACTCATTCTTAGGATAAAATTGGATATGCTTCTATCTAGGTGACCGGTAAAGTCGCTCTGAAAAGGGATATAAGGGAGGGATGAGTACAACTACTTAGTGAATGGATTTTTTAAAATTAACTTTTAGGAAAAGTGTTTGAATCGGAGTGTGCCAGAGTCCTTATTTTCTTTTAAAAACATTTCATTGTCAATTCTTGGTTTCCATAACCATTTCTCATCATAACGGTGTGTTTATCAACTAACACATGCCCTTCATAATGAATGAACACACAATCACAGGTCAGCCCGTCCATTGTACCCACTTATGGCGTTGGAGCAACTTTACCGGCCACCTAGATAGAAGCACATCCACTTCTACCCTGAGAATGAGTGGATGTTTGCGACATCTGACCCTCAATCCTAAAACAAAATTCCATGTCCGTATGAGGACAAAGACCTCATCTCATCCCCACCCCGATTTCATGCACTTGAAGCTATGTCAAGCTTCGCAAGACCTCTGGTACGACTAACTGCCCTTATTTCCACCATGTCGTCCAGAGCCCTGGGACGCATCACTACCCCTCTTGGGCATCTTGAAGGTCCCATAACACAGTGCATGCACAATCAATAGTTTTTCACATAATGCCATATAATCTGTGGTGCCACTGGTCCGACGACCCCGACCTTAACTCGACCTGCAATTGTTTATCTTGACTAGTCCGAAGACCTATCATGTCACACTGCCACTAGTCCATCGAGTATGTCAGTCCTGTCACGGTACCATAGACAAACAACCCATTTACTTAAGTTTTCATGGCATAATAATCATGTTTGTTTATGAGCTCCTGCTCGTGCCAACTGGCCTAGGGCCCATAGTTTTGAGATTTTCAAAATCGGGTGTATTAGCTCCCAAGTTCTAAAACCGAGGCCTCCAACCTATATGAGCTATTCGAGCTCCCGTCAAGAAAGTCTCCCAAAATATTTAAGCAGTGCCACACAGTTAGGGGAGAGCATTTCTGACAAAATAAACTTGAAAACTTTCGAGTAATCCAAATAGTTCATTAAACCTTGGAAAAGAAACTTATGATAAATCAAAAGATAAAAACCAAATTGGTTCAGGTGAACAAGATTTCATAAGAACTTTAAAGTTAAGTGTGCTTGTCTAATTAATATATATTTAATTATTGTAATTAATACCAATAATTTAATACCTAAATTAAATTATTGGAATTAATACAAATAATTTAATACAAAATTAAATTATTAATTAAATTATTTTAATTAATACCAATAATTTATGGCAATATTAATACTAGTAATAAATCTCTCCCATTTAATACATGGTTTTACACATATATAAAGAGGTCATCCACATTCATTCTCCTGACACCCGAACACTTCTCTCTCTCTCTACTGCTCCATTTCTCGGTGAAGCTCGAACTAGAGTTTCGACTTAAACATTTTTCTTAACCTCAGAAGGAGAGGTCGAGCTCTTTAGAATCGAGGAGAAGACAACTATCTAATAGCAAACTCCAGTCAATCCGAGAATCGCTGGAGAAGCGCCGACATGATGGAACAGTGAAGCAGCTTCGGCGAACCGAAGCTGCCCTATTTTGGCGAAGCTGAAATTGACCATTTTGAGCCCTCCACATACCAAACCAAGCCCTCCCAACACTTCCTCAGCCCTCCCACGGCCGAATTAGGACTAAAAGGTAAGCTAATTCGACTCCCCTCTGCAATTTCCGGACGGTGCTAGAGAGAGAACCGGCAGAATTTCAATGATAAAATTCTAACTCAATTCGGCATCAATTGATGTGGTTCTTGATTCTAGGATGATCCTCAAGATGAGAGCTATCTGCCCAGATCAAAAGCTCGGACCGCCGTGCCTTCACCAGTGAGAAATCGAAGCTTTCTCTCTCTACAATCTATTTTCCGGCGAAGCTCCATTTGAGCTCGTTCTAGCATTAAAATCTACGATTCAAAGTTTCTTAAAATTGTATGAACATGTAGGAACTCAATTTCAACTCCAATTTCAACAATTAGAGGTGTTTGATCGGTTAATTTGATGAAATCAAATTCGGCAGTGTTGAACAGTTGAAATTGGGGGGAAATTTGGGGATTTTTGAAATTCGAAGGACCAAAATGAAATTTTATAAAATTGAGGGCCAATTGGGCATGAAAATAATGTTGGAGGACCAATTGAAAAATTTTGGAATTTTTGGGGCAAAACTTACCATTTTTGTAAAGGAAGGGCAAAATGGTAATTTTGGAAAAGTTGGAGGACCAAATTGGAAATTTGAGAAATTAATCCCCTTTTAGTGAAATGGAATAAATTGAGGTCCTATGATAAATTTTAGAAGTTTTAGGACTCAATTTGAGGAAAAACTAGCATTAGGGACTTAAAGTTAAAGTTAAAAACCTGGTTGGGATGATGAGCACAACTTAAAGTTAAAAACCACTTACTAATTGTGAGTGGGTTTACTAACATCATACCCGATTGGGATGATGAGCACAACTTAAAGTTAAAAACTACTTACCGGTTGTGAGTGGGTTTACTAACATCATACCCGGTTGGGATGATTAGCACAACTTAAAATTAAAAACCACTTACCGGTTGTGAGTGGGAATTTTATATCATACCCGGTTGGGGATGATAAGTACCTCGGTATAAAAATCCACCTCTTCCTTCTTTGCTGGGATTTACTCTATGACCCTTACGAGAGTAGTTCATTACCTGTCTCCCCCTACTTTTCACCGTGTTTAGTTTTCTTGAGTCAGTTGGTAAACATAACAAGGTCAAACATAAATTTGACCGAAGTTGTAATCAATGATGCATGAAGGATGGGTCAAATTGGAACAAAAGAATAATAACACAAAAAACTATGAAAACAAGTATGTAATGCTTGAAAGAATGTCGAGCTAGGGGTTTCAACGATGAAGAGAATAACTAGACAAAGGAACGATCGGGCACCTTAGAACTCCCAATCCTGAAATCTTGAGTAAAATGCCCAGAAGGAAGAACCTTATCCTAAATAAAGGGAGATGTGAACCTAAGAATATACATTAGGATTAATGAGCCATACATGCCTTGTTATTATAACTCCATGGAAGGAGTAAGCATGATAAATGAAAAGAAATTCCTTAGATGAATGATTACGGGGACTAAGCGAAAGAGCAATCGAAGTGTTGGAATGCAAGAAAACCCAAGTTGACATTAAGGGAAATTATTCCCGATGTGAAATATATTGCTTAAGTTTTGGGGACAAAACTACTAAAAGGAGGGGAGAGTTGTAAACCCCGCACTTTTGAGTTAAGGAAAACCGGGAAAAGAACCGGTCAAACCGAGTAAGAAAACTGAGCTGATTTACATTTGGGAACAAGCAATATGGAAATTTACAACTTTCGGGTAATCCAAATGGTTCATTAAATCTTGAAAAAGAAATTTATGACAAATCAAATGACAAAAACCAACTTGGTTCAAGTGAACAAGATTTCATAAAAACTTTAAAGTTAAGCGTGCTTGCTCGAGAGTAGTGTGAGGATGAGTGACCTCCTGGAAAGTATGACTTTTATTTTGAAACCCGAAATTTCGGTCAAAAATTTTTATGCGAACGTACGAATTATCATAAATATCTATAAATTAATATGTATATATATTTATTTAATTATTGTAATTAATACCAATAATTTAATACCTAAATTAAATTATTGAAATTAATACAAATAATTTAATACCGAAATTAAATTATTAATTAAATTATTGGAATTAATACCAATAATTTATGGCAATATTAATACTAATAATAAATCTCTCCCATTTAATACACGGTTTTACACCTATATAAAGAGGTCATCCCCGTTCATTCTCCTCACACCCGAACACTTCTCTCTCTCTCTCTCTACTGCTCCATTTCTCGGTGAAGCTCGAACCAGAGTTTCGACTTAAACATTTTTCTTAACCTCGGAAGGAGAGGTCGAGCTCTTTAGAACTGGGGAGAAGACAGCTATCTAATAGCAAACTCTAGTCAATCCAAGAATCACTGGAGAAGCGCCGGCATGATGGAACAGTGAAGCAGCTCTGGCGGACCGAAGCTGCCCTATTTCGGCGAAGCTGAAATTGGCCATTTTGAGCCCTCCTCAGACCAAACCAAGCCCTCCCAACACTTGCTCAGCCCTCCACGGCTGAATTAGGACTGAAAGGTAAAGCAATTCGACTCCCCTCTGCAATTTCCAGATGGTGCTAGAGAGAGAACCGACAGAATTTCAATGATGAAATTCTAACTCAATTCGGCATCAATTGATGTGATTCTTGATTCTAGGATGATCCTCAAGATAAGAGCTATCTGCCAAGATCGAAAGCTCGGACCGTCGTGCCCTCACCAGTGAGAAATCGAAGCTTTCTCTCTCTACAATCTATTTTCTGGTGAAGCTACGTTTGAGCTCGTTCTGGCATTAAAATCTACAATTCAAAGTTCCTTAGAATCGTATGAACATGTAGGAACTCAATTTCAACTCCAATTTCAACAATTAGAGGTGTTTGATTGGTCAATTTGATGAAATAAAATTCGGCAGTGTTGAAGAGTTGAAATTGGGGTGAAATGTGGGGATTTTCGAAATTCGAAGAACCAAAATGAAATTTTATAAAATTGAGGGCCAATTGGGCATGAAAATAATGTTGGAGGACCAATTGAGAAATTTTGAAATTTTTGGGGGAAAACTTACCATTTTTGTAAAGGAAGGGCAAAATGGTAATTTTGGAAAAGTTGGAGGACCAAATTGGAAATTTGAGAAATTAATCCCCTTTTAGTGAAATGGAATAAATTGAGGTCCTATGATAAATTTTAGAAGTTTTAGGACACAATTTGAGGAAAAACCAGCATTAGGGACTTAAAGTTAAAGAGAAATAACTTTATGGACCTAATTGCAAATAAATGAAAGTTTGACTTTGTCATTCATTTGGAATGAATGAAGGCGATTAGGCCGAAGGATAATAAACCGAGATGTTCATATCGTGTAGGAACACTAGCAAGGACAAGCTGGCATGAATACAAAGAACAGGTCTAGTGGAATTCACGACATGAACGGGTGAGTGGTTTATTAACATCATACCTGGTTGGGATGATGAGCACAACTTAAAGTTAAAAACCACTTACTAATTGTGAGTGGGTTTACTAACATCATACCCGGTTGGGATGATGAGCACAACTTAAAGTTAAAAACCACTTACCGGTTGTGAGTGGGTTTACTAACATCATACCCGGTTGGGATGATGAGCACAACTTAAAATTAAAAACCACTTACCGATTGTGAGTGGGAATTTTATATCATACCCGGTTGGGGATGATAAGTACCTCGGTATAAAAACCCACTGCTTAGTAGTATTTTTAATCATCACTACTTAGAGAAACTGATGTGAAAGTTATGCGGTAAAACTACTTACGGGTTGTAAGTAGATCATACCCGGTTGGTATGATGAGACATTCTCGAAGGAAGTTGAAAACCCATTCATCGGTTATGAACAGAGATGTCCTTATACTGGTCAGTATGATGGACAGTAAAAACCTATTTTTGTTGGAAGTGCTCTCCCGTGACTGTGTGCCAATGCTTAAACAATTTGGGAGACCTTCTCAACGGGAGCTCGAACAGATCTGATAGGCCGGGGGCCTCGGTTTTGGAACTTCAGGGCTAAATGCCCGAATTTGAAAATCTCATACAGTGGGCCCAAGGCCAGTTGGCACGAGCAGAAGCTTGTAAACGAACATGATATATGTGCCATAAAACTTAATAAGTGAATTATTTTTCATGGTACCAAGATAGGACTGACATGCTTAGTCAACTAGCGGCAGTGCAACATGACATGTCGACGGACCAGTCAAGAAAAACAACTGCGGGTTGAGTTGAGAGTCGGGGCCATTGGACCAGTGGCACCACAGATTACATGGCAATATGAGAAAATATTGTTTGTGTATGCACTATGAGTACGGGATCTTCAAGACTCCCATGAAGGGTAGTAATGCGTCCTAAGGGCACTGGACGACCTGGTGGCTATAAGGGCAGTTCATCGTTCTAGGTGTCTGTGCGAAATCTAGAGTAGCACCAAGCGCAAGAGACCAGGTTAGGGACAGGGTGAGGTCTCTGTCCTCATACGGACATGAAGAAGTGATTTTGGGATTGTGGGTCGGATGTCACGTACATCCACTCATTCACAGGGTAGAAGTGGTCGTACTTCTATCCGGATGGTAGGAAAAGTCGCTCCGAAGCCACTAGCAGGTTCAGTAGTGACACTGACTTGTGAATGTGTGTAACCTTCATGATGAAGGATGTGTGTTGGGTGATGACACACCTGGTAAATAAGAAATGGTGGAAAACCGAAATTTTTAAATGAAGGTATTTTTGAAAACAAATGAGTCTGGCACATTCCATATAAATGTTTTTCTTAAAAGTCAAAAACTTTTAAAAACCCATTCATTGAGTAGTCATTAAAGGACCCCTTACTCTTTACGGTTTACAATAAGGGGAAATCCTTTAATAAACCAGGAGAGTGGCGGGTTGATCACGGGGATCCGACCAAACTGGGTTAGGGTATGACAATCTAGCAATGGGTTTTCATTTCCGAGGTGCTTATCATCCCAGCCGGATATGATATTAAATCCCACTCACCTCATAGTGTAGTGAATTTCCTCTAAGTTGGCTTGTTGCCTTTAGGCGAACATGTCTTAGCTAGCTTTCCTTGTACTTCGTTTTCCTACACGATATGAACATCCTTGTTCATTATCCTTTGGCCTAATAGCCTTCATTCGTTTCAAAAGAATGAGAAAACTAAACTTTTCATTTGTTTGCAATTAGGTCCCTAAATTAATTTTTTTGAACTTTAAGTTCCTAATACCGATTTTTCCACAAATTGAGTCCCAAAACTTTTAAAATTCACCTTAGGACTCAATTTATTCAAATTCACAAAAGGGGTTTAATTTCCCAAATTTTCAATTTGGTCCCCAACTTTTCCAAAATTACCATTTTGCCCCAACTGTTTTTCCCCAAATTTTTTAAAATTTGCACAATTGGTCCTCCAATATCTTTATCATGTCCACTTGGCCTTCAATTTTATGAAATTGCACTTTAGTCACTCGAATTTTTGAAATTACCAAATTTCCCCCAATTTCAACCTTCTAACTCAACCGAATTTGATTTCATCAAATTGATCGATCAAATTAGTTTATTGAAGTTATATTGGAGTTCCTACAACTTATATGATTCAATTGCACTTTGAATCATACGATTTGATACCGGAATGAGCTCAAACGGAGATTCGCCAAAAAGCTAGACTTAGAGAGAGAAAGCTTCAAAATCTTACCATTGGGGGCACGACGGTCCGAGCTTTCAATCTGGGCAGATAGCTCTTGGCCTAAGGTTCCTTCTAGGATCAAGAATTGCATCAATTAATGCTAAATTGAGTGAGAATTTTATCATCGAAGTTCTGTCAGTTCTCTCTCTAGCACCGATCAGAAATTACAGAGGTGAGCCAAATTGGCTTATCTTTCAGCTCTAATTTAGTTGTAGGAAGACTGTGGAGGTGTTGGGTTGGCTTGGTTTGGCCTGAGAAGGGCTCAAATTGGCCAATTTCAACTCGGCCGAAATAGGGCAGCATCGGTCCGCCGGAGCTGCTTCACTGTTTGATCACGTCGTCACTTCACCAGCCACCCTCGAAGCGAATGGAGACTACCACCGTGTAGCTGACTTCTCCCCAATTCTAAGGAACCCGACTACACCTTCTTTGACTCAGAAAATATCTTATATTGGAGCTCTAGTTTGAGCTTTGTTGGAAATTGGAGTAGTTGAGAGAGAATAGAGTTTTTAGGTGTAGAGAGAATGAATGAGGAGGGGATCTTTATATAGAAAGCTCGGGGACTTCTTGAACATCCGATTGGTGCCTTAATGGCGATCATTCATTGCCTGAAACTTCCTGGCCGGAGACTTTTCATCTTCGTCGGTGCTGCGCAATTTTTCGGCGAGTGAACAGTGTTGTCATCTAAAGGAAGAAGACGACACTATTGAGGACCGGACCGGTCCGAACCGGGTTCAAAGTTTAAACCTACCAGTTCAGGCCCAATTCAACTGAGTTTTTCAAAATTAAAAATTTCTAAATTCAATATCTATCAAATGGTGGCCTCAATTCTCAAATATAAATTTTCTAAGCCATTTAGAAAAATGAATTTAGCATCTTGTTCAATAGTGGTTCAAACCAAACCAAACCAGTTCAATTTGGTTCGGATCTGGTTCACCTGAACAGGTATGGTTTTCATCTCTAATTCATCATAAAGTCCTTTTTCATGACTTTGGTGACTCTTTGGGTTAATCGGGATCCATAAATTTCCCAATTTACCCTTTCTCTATCGGTTCTAGTCCATGAACCGACTCGGTTAATAAATCGGTTCAATTCGGCTTGAATCCGGTTCTCCTAATCT
The DNA here is from genome assembly GCA_030064425.1 of Trapa bicornis. Lineage (NCBI taxonomy): Eukaryota > Viridiplantae > Streptophyta > Magnoliopsida > Myrtales > Lythraceae > Trapa > Trapa bicornis. The sequence goes on along the minus strand of CM057761.1, from coordinate 4,925,831 downwards.
AGTTTGGTTTTGTCTCCGAAATTATCCTAAGGTCCTTTTCCAATGTTTTATGAACCCTTTGGGTCACTCGGGAGTTATAAATTTTTCAAATTGTTCGTTCTCTAATGATCGTGTTTGTGAATCGATTCGGTGTTTCTCACTCGGTTTGACCGGTTCTTTTCCCAGATTTCCTTACTCCAAAGGGCGGGGTTTACAATTGAGCTATGAAAATCTTTCATAACTGGTTAATTGTGTGAATCACCACTGTGCCAAAGTCGGTTCGTCAACTCGTTGGGTTAGTAGTTGCTAAGGTGAAGCCATGTCATCGAACCTATTGGACATAGTAGTTATGGAGCCAAAGCCGAGTGTCGGGATCGTTGAACCGGTAGCACCAAATATAATTGATATAATTTCTAAAATTATTGTTTATGCATGAACCGATTTTCAAAACCATCGAGGTGCCCAATCTGAGGTAGTGTTGGTTCCAAGAGCTGTTGGATGACCTACGGAGTAAAAGGGAAACTCGTCATCTAGCATGTCTTGAAGCTCGGTGTAGCTTCCTATGCTCTGAGATAGAGGTGGAAGGGGAAGAGGTCTCATTCACCAGTTGACAGGAAGTATTTTTGGGTCCGAGGGTCAGACTATTTATGTCCACTTAGACTCAGGGTAGAAGTCAAGGACTTTTATTAGGGTGGATGGTAAACACGCTCCGGTCCACAAGTGGATGCTGTAGGCATTCTGCTTCGACGAATGTTTGAACCCTTTCTAATAAAGGGCGTGTTATTGAATTTATATGTTTTCTCAAAGAGGAAGTTGACCTCACAAATTTGTGAATAAGAAAGATACTATGAATTATTTTGAAAACTCACCGTAACACATGCTCACTGAGATGTAGAAACTCACCCCTCCCTTTAAACATTTTTTAGGAAAGAAGACAAATCATTAAGGAATTCTTACACCAAGTACTAAAAATTCAGGTTCTTTACTCTTAACATATTTTTAGATTTGTATAATGTTATTCAAGGAAACAATGATAAAAGGTACGCCAGACTACTCGTGGTTTTGTAAGTAGTAAATCCTCCTAGACCACAAGGAGTGATGGGTTGCTCACGGGATTCCAATCAAACGGGGCCAGGGTGTGACATGTGCTCTTTATATAGGGAGCTCGGCAATTGTCCGGGCTACCGACCGGCGTAAGACTCGGCCTCTAGCTTGCTCGTCGGCGATCAGACCAGAGCTTTTTCCAAGTCATCGAAGACTTTCTCTCTCACCCTTATCCCCTTCTCTCTGTCAGCCAAGTGAGAAAGATGACATTGTGCCACACGTGCGAGCTTCGCATGCGTTGGCTTGCCAGGTGGTGTGTCGTGATTGGCTAGATTTGTTGATGCAAAATTCTCCTCAACAACATAGTCAACCTTTGACTCGCTGACCGGACACGTAGTAGCCTCCTATTGGCTGCTCGATCCAACGACGCTACTAACAATGCTCGATCATCCATTGACCGTGAAAAGTGGTGTCCTTTGATTGGTTGATTTAAATGCATCAGTCTTCCCTCCTGATGCACAATGTCGCTGCCACATGTCAACCTCTGATTTGCTGAGGTCATCCGACGTGGCCCTGCCACATGTCGACCCCTGATTGATCGATCATTTTTCAAACGTCCCAGTTGGACGTTAGCATGGCACTTTTCCCATGTGTCCTCTTCCCATTGGTCAGTCGTCATTGAGATGGGTTTCCTCCTTTGACCGTTGATCGAGGACACATTTCGCATCTTAATTGGTCAACGCTGATTATACGCTGACGGGGCGCACTTTGCCACGCGTCACTCACTGATTGGTAGTGTCTGCTGACTGGGTGCTGACCTGGCAATGGTCCATTGACCGGTTGGACTATTGACAATTCTGGTCCGACCAAGTTTGGTGACCCAAAATAAAAAATCAGTCAGTTCAGGCCCAATTCGAGCGCTTTTTTAAAAACTAAAAATTTCTAAATTCTTCGAATTTTTATTTCTAGCTGATGGTGGGTTTAATTTTCCAATTTGATATTTTTAAGCCATCTAGAAAAATGAATCTTTGAACCGGTACTTCCTGGTTCAATCCAGTTTATGTCTGGTTCACCCTGAATCGATCTACTTTTCACATTTAATTCACTTCATGGTCCTACTCCATGATTTTTGTGATTTATTGGCTACTTGGGATTTTCCAAATTTCCATTTTTATCCTTCTTTACCTTTTTTGGTTCACTTGTATTCTCTGTTTTCTTTTAAAATTTTATAATTTCCCCTTTTTTATTTCCACATTTTAAAAGAATGGGGTTTACATTAAGCAGCATTTTTCCTGTAACCATGATCACCATTCTTACCTCCACACAAACATCCCAGGAATGGAGGAACCGAGTACGCCCTTCAGAAACTAGGAAAACTAAAAATGTAGATCCAACAATCCAGACTAGAGCATTCAGAGCTAGATAATTGGAGCTCGAAGTTTCCAAATCAAATTATTAGAACACTTACCAAAGAGCCCAAACTCTACAATGAAGTTGCAAAGGATGAAAGGGAGAGTTGTGGGCTTCGAGAGAAATGTCGTCAAAGATTCGATCGATGCCAACTAGAGTCTTCTGAGTACAACCCAAGTAAGACAGTGAGACTAAATAGGAATTCAGAACGGAGGAAACTTACCTGATGGTTGATAGATGACAACCTACACGGGAAGAGTAGCAGGGTGGCCAACATGTGGGAGTTCAAGAAATGGTTGGATGAATCGAACAATGAGGAGGCTAGAAGGGGGATTCTTTGTTCAATTTATTTACTTTAGAACCTTACAATTGTTAGCTAATGGATGAAATTGATGGAAGTAGGGCATACGTACCGGAGGTAATGCCAATGACGGAAACTTAGAAAAGATAATGAAGCCAAGCCTACCAGAATGCCTGGATGGGAGCAGGGACAACATTGATGGGTTGAGATTTTTCCAAAGGCGTGCCAGCCAAACAATCACTCATGGAACCTGAAGGGGGAGAGCATATGGACGATGGAATGAGCTCGGGGTACAGAGACCCCGAGCAATGGTCAAACTGAGGGTCATTTTGGTTAATGACCAAAATGCCCTCAAGATTAAAAGCCATAATTACCCCTCAAGTTGGAACAAAATTACAAGGTGTGCCCCTCCCCACAAAATGGCAAAAATAATTAGAGATTTATAAATAATTACAAGTCCTATCATTCTAGCCAAATTGCCCTTACAAAGTTAATTTAATCACGGACATGCCATTAGGTAAATTAAACGATCAAAATGTCCTTGTGAAATGGATTAAATTACAAGAATGCCATCAAGGGTTTATTTAGGAGGATAAATGAGGTCTTGATGACAAAATTATGAAAATGCCTCTAAAGGAATTATCGGAGTATGAAAAAATCTCGAGCTTTAAGGATCGACAACAAACTTCTACAAGTATTGGATCACAATTGGAAGGGAGCAATTTATGGACAACCATGCAAGTGGACCATGAAGACTCGGAGAATCCCTCCTGGACGAACATGTCTCAGGATAAAAAAGGTGAGTGGGATTTCTGGCATTGGTACCGATTGGACCGATGATGCAATATTACTCACATTTTATTATTTTCTAAATAATGAAATTATTTTCAGAATATATTTCCTTTTGAATGTGTGAACCCAACTAAAATATTAATTTTTTGGGAATATATTATCTATGTGGATTATAATGTTCTAGTGTGTCTAATGCCATGTTTTGGAAATCTCGTGAAAGTGGGCCTAATGCTAATGCCAATGAAAACAGGTAGTGTCCCGTCGATAATTGTTGAGCTATAAATGGGATAAAAAGATTTCACAATTAGATAATTATGTGTTTAAGCTTCTAAGCTAAAGTAATGTTGTAGCCCATTGGGCCAGTAGCACAAATAGAAAGGTCTAACCAAAAGACACTTATTTTGTGATTGCTATTGTACAGAACTAAAGAGACACCCGGTACGGGGTAGTGTTGGTTCTAAGGGCAACTGGACAGCAAGGTTGGTACAAGGGAAATTGTGTTGTTCCAATATATCTTGAAGCTCTAGGAGTTTCATTCGCATTGAGACCAAGGGGATAGAAGAGTAAGGTCTCACTCCTAAATGTGGGGATCGAAGTATTGATAAGTTTGGGGGTTGGGCCAATATGCTCACATAAATGATGTGCTAGAGGTTGTGGCCTCTCACCAGGGTGGACGGTAAAGACGCTTCGGGCAACTAGTAGAATAGATTGAGGTTGTAGCCTCTCAAGATCTATTCTACGACTGTTTGATCACTTTATTGAGAAAGGTTGTTTGAACATTTGCTTGATACAAACGTATATAAATTTTACCTTAAATAAAATTTTAGAAGACCTTACGTGTATGAAGAACATAATTTTTTGCTTGTGAGATACAAGTGGTAAAATTTAAATAAAAATCTAATTAATAAGTGGTGAATTGTTAAGTGGAATCCCAACCCTTAGGAATTAAATGAAAAGTATATGTATGAAAATTCGGGTTTATGAATTTTCTCATTATAAATATAAGTAAATTTTCAATACTTGTTATAATGAACCTGAGGATAGTTTTCTTCCAATGAAAAAAGTGGATTTCAAACTTGTCAAATACAAGTTTAATTCTTTATAGCTCTATAAGCTTACCTATGGTGAACCTATGTGCAACCAAACCTCTTTGAAATGCTATTCGAAGTATGTGCTGAATTGTGGATATAAAGTCACAACGTCTGTCACGCCCTGAACAGTTTGATCAGGGTCCGTAATCAACCCGCCATCCTTTCCTATATCAAGCGGGCATTCCTACTAGAATGAGACAAGGAAGGTAAAGGGGTGTTTTGTTCAAACCCTTACTTTAAATTGGGGGTAGGAAATGTACCTCGATGGTCCAAGCGCATCCGGGAACTTTGGATCTTGGTGCTAGCCTAAAAGGGAGAGAGAAGGGAAATGAGTATAAAATACTCAGTGAGGGAAACTACAATAATGTTTACTTTAATTCATCATTATGTCCATTAATTTATCCATTTGTGGTTATTCACACGAATCACATGATCAACATCCCCCCTTCTATCATAAGAAGGAATTACATGTTCGTAGAACAGTTCTCGACCATTCCACTTGTGGACCAGAGCACCTTTACCGTCCTGTCATGCCCCAACCCGGTTTGGTCGGATCCTCGCGATCAACCCGCCACTCTCTCGGTTTACTAAGGGTTGTCCCTTAATTAATAACCATAAAGAGTAAGGCATCCTTTAAACCTGTACATTTCCTGGAATACATATATCAAAACTGCATAAAAATTTTAACCTACATACCTGTCTTGCAGGTGTGATTAATTGGAGGTCTTTGGGTAGGTTTTGCTTGGTTAAATGAAAAGGGGTATAACGGAGGGGTGGGTACAATGACTCAGTGAATGGGTTTTCAAAATTTATATTTTAGGAAAAATGCTTAATTCGGATTGTGCTAGACTCCTTATTTTCTTTTAAAATATTCTTTGCTCAAATTCTGGTTTTCAACACCTTTTCCCAAGGTTTGACAATTATTTTTCCAAAGATTCTCAAATCCTTTCCAAGGTTTCCATAACCTTTTTCCCATTTCCATAATTCAGTGTGTTTCACAAATTACACACCCTTCATCACGAAGGGAACACACACACATTCGCGAGATGCAATTATGCCGACTACACCCACTTGTGGATCGGAGCGTTTTTACCATCCACCCTGATAGAAGTCTCTGACTTCTACCCAAAGTTCGAGTGAACGTCCCTGACATCCTACCCTTAGACCAAAAATACTTCGTGTTCGTATGAGGACAGAGACCTCATCCTGACCCCACCCCGGTCTTGTGCGCAATAAAGCTACATCGAGCTTCGCAAGGTCACCTGGTCCGATGACTGCCCTTATATCCACCATGTCATACAGGGCCCTAGGACACATTACTATCCCTCTTGGGTGTCTTAAAGGCTCCATAAATACAATGTCTGCACAATCAGTATTTTCTCATCATGCCATATAATTTGTGGTGCCACTGGTCCAACAGCCCCAAGCCTCAATTCAACCTACAGCAGTTTGTCTTGACTAGTTCAAAGACCTATCATGTCGCACTGCCACTAGTTGACTGAATATGTCGGTCCTGTCTTGGTACCATGGCCAAACAATTCATTTATTTAGAGTTTTATGGCATATATCTCATGTTTGTTTACAAGCTTTTGCTCATGTCCACTGACCTTGGGCCCACTATATTTGATTTTCCAAAAACGGCATTTTAGCCATCAAGTTCCAAAATCGAGGCCTCCGGCCTATCAAAGCTATTTGAGCTCCCGTTGAGAAGGTCTCCCAAATTGTTTAAGCAGTCGCACACAGTCAGGGGAGAGCACTTCCAACAAAATATCTTTTCAACTGTCTATCATACCAACTGGGTATAAGGACATCTCAGCTCATAACCGATGAATAGGTTTTTTCACTTCCTCCGATGAAGTTTTATCATATCAACTGGGTATGATCTACTTACAATCTATAAGTAGTTTTTCTGCGTCATTTTCACATCACTCCTCTAAGTTGTGTTTTTTAAAATACCACTAAGTAGTGCATTTTCATTTCGATGTACTTATCATCCTGAATCGAGTATGATATAAAATCTCACTCACCCGTTAATGTAGTGAATTCAACTATACTAGTTTTTTGTATTCATGCGAGCTTGTCCTTGTTGGCGTTCCTGGTACTTTGTGTTACTGTTCAATATCCCTCGGCCTAATAGCTTTCACTCATTCCAAATGAATGAGAAAACCAAACTTTTATTTATTTGCAATTAGGTCCCTAAAGTTATTTTTCTTTAACTTTAAGTCCCTAATGCCGGTTTATCCTCAAATTGAGTCCCGAAACTTTTAAAATTTCCCTAGGGACCTCAATTTATTCAATTTCACAAAAAGGGGTTTAATTTCCCAAATTTCCAATTTGATCCCCCAACTTTTCCAAAATTACCATTTTTCCCTTCCCTTACAAAAAAGGTATGTTTTACCGCAAAAATTTTTATATTCCTCAATTGGCCCTCTAACATTCTTATCATGCCCAATTGACTCTCAATTTTATAAAATTACATTTTGCTCCTTCAAATTTTTGAAAATCCCCAATTTCAACTCCCTAACACAACCGAATTTGATTTCATCAAATTGACTGATCAAACACTTATAATTGTTGAAATTGAGTTTCTACATGTTCATACAATTCCATAGCACTTTGAATCACAAGTTTTAACATTGGAACGAGATCAAATAGAGCTTCGCCAGAAAATAAACTATAGAGAGAGAGAGAAAATATCGAAAGCTTATCGTCAGGGGTGCGGTGGTCTGAGCTTTCGATCTGGGCATATAGCTCTCGTTCTGAGGTTAATCATAGGATCAAGAATTGCATCAATTGATGCCAAATTGAGTTAAAATTTCATCATTGAAATTCTATCGTTCTCTCTCTAGCACTAGTCAAAAATTGCAGAGGGGAGCCGAATTGGCATACCTTTCAGTCTCAATTCGGCTGTAGGAGACTTGTGTAGATATTGGGAGGGCTTGGTTTGGCCTAAGAAGGGCTGAATTCGACCAATTTTAGCTAAGCTAAAATAGAGCAGCTTCGATCTATCGGAGCTGCTTCACTGTTTGATTATGTCGGCACTTCTTCAGCGATCCTTGGATCGAATGGAGGTTTCTATCAGATAACTGACTTCCCCCAGAGTCTAAAGAGCTCGACCTCTCCTTCTGAGGTTGAGAAAAATGCCCAAGTCGAAGCTCTAGTTCGAGCTTCACCGGGAAATGGAGCAGTAGAGTGAGAGAGAGGAGTGTTCAGCTGTAAGTAGGATGAATGGAGATGAGCTTTATATAGGTGTAAAATTGTGTATTAAATGGGGGTGATTTATTACTAGTAATAATGTTGCCATAAATTGATGCGTATTTATTAGTATTAATTCTAATAATTTAATGTAGTTATTAAATTATGGGTATTAATTCTAATAATTAAATATATGTATTAATTTATGGGTATTTATAGTAGGCAAGTAGGATAAATACTAATTAAACCAAATTCACATAAAATGTTTTTGAACGAAATATCGGGTTACAAAAAAAAACATACTTCCTAAGAGGTCACCCATCCTAGCAATACTATCACGCAAGTACACTTAACTTCGAAGTTCTCATGGGATCCAGTTCATCTAAACCGGTCTAATTTTTCTCTTCTAATTTGTTTTAAGGTTCTTTTCCAAGGTTTTATAAACCCTCAAATGATCGAGTTTGTGAAATAGTTTGGTATTTCTCACTCGGTTTGACCAGTTCTTTTTCTGGTTTTCCTCAACTCAAAAGAGCGGGGTTTACAACTCTCCCCTTCTTTTAGGAGTTTTGTCCTCAAAACTTAATCCGCATATTTCACATCTGGGTTAATTTCCTTTAATGTCCACTTCCTCCTCTACTTAGGACAATATTTCTCCTCTTGAGTGTTCTTGCCCAGGATTTCAGGATTGGGAGTTCCAAAATACCCAACCATTCTCATGTCTAATTATTCACTTGGTAGTTAGAACCCTTAGCTCGATGTTCTTTTAAGCGTTACGTACTTGTTTTCACAATTTTCTTTGTTATCACCTTTTCATCCTATTTTGACCCTTCCTCCATTCCTTGTTTATTATAACTTTGGTCCAAATTTTTTATATTCGACCTTATCAAGCTTACTAGCTGTCTTTTCCTTACTTTGAGTCATATTCTCCTCGGGATTGCTGGGCTTAGATGCCCTTACAGCATGACATTTTCTAGGACCTGTCTCTATCCATTAGATTTCTAGAGCATCTCCTTGAGGGTCTCTCTTAGCTTTCCAACCTTTCAGGGATCGTATAACTTTATCCCTCTTTTTTTTATAGCATTCCTCAACTATCCTTTTACTGTTTTCCTTACTTTGAGTCATATTCTCCTCGGGATTGCTGGGCTTAGATGCCCTTACAGCATGACATTTTCTAGGACCTGTCTCTATCCATTAGATTTCTAGAGCATCTCCTTGAGGGTCTCTCTTAGCTTTCCAACCTTTCAGGGATCGTATAACTTTATCCCTCTTTTTTTTATAGCATTCCTCAACTATCCTTTTACTGTTATCCTTTCATCCATCATACCTTTCAAATTATGTCTCACATAACCGTATCAATTTCTCTTACCTTCTCATCCTTTCCCAACTTCTTTATTAGGTCTTTTCGAGTCCAATCATTAGGTTTCCTGATGACTTGTTGACATACAAGGATTTTTCCCTTCTTATGTCCTTTCTCTTCTTTAGTGGCATTCTTTATTTAAGGACTTTCCTTTTTCCTTAATCCACTGTTACTTTCTCGCGACCATTTCACGATTCATTATTTCGGGTTGATCTCTTTTTGGTCTATATATTGATTGTTTTGTTTGGGGAGTTCCCTTCTTATAGTTTCATTCTCTACTATATTCCTCAAAGTAGAGGTTTTAACCTTAAGAATTACATGTTCAACCTTCTTACCGTCCTTTGGAGATTCCTTCCTTCATTTCCTTACACCTTCTTCTATGTTGAGGCAATTGCTCACTTTAAATCCTTATTCATCTTAAAATTTCCTTTCATTCCTTATCTAAGAAATTTATGATTGTTGGTCTTATTTCATATACCCTACACTATGCTCATCCGTCCATTCTTTACACTCCATTAAGTGAGCGTGGACCACGACCCGTCCTGATGTCAGTTTTCATTTTCCATAATTTATTTCTTAATTGAGGGCTTACTTCTCCAAGATTCCTCATATATTCTTTATTTTATTCTCTTATTATTGTACTCCACCGACTCCTATCCGTTACGACATTCTTTGATGCTACCATGCTATTTATCCATTCCTTTGGTTTAATTTACTTCTTATGCCCTCATGAGTATTTTTCCTTGGTACTTGATCTTTCCATCTCAACCAACATTTCATTTGTGAGCTTATTGTTCATTCTATTTCGGTTGGTTCCATTTTCTCTTAATAGGGATACGTATGTCTTTCCAAGGCTTCCTTCCTTGGTAGGATTCTTTTCCTTTCTCCTAAAATTCCTTTTTCATTTGCTCAAGGGAATTTCTACCCTTAAATGACACCCTTTGAAGTCGTCTTTTCTGTTTACCTTTACTCTTGAAATCTTGGGGGCACATCTTTTGTACTATATCCTTATCCTTACATGTACTTTAGTATGTGTCTATTTCTTTTAGGGGGAGCCAATATCTTCCTTATTTCAAGATCTCTTGATCATGCGAGGGGCTTACCTACTCCTCTCTTGGCTTATGTTTGGTCAATAATTTGGCCATTGGTCTTTTTAAGGATTTTCCTTCATCCTTCTTTTCCCCAATATTTGGCCTTTCCACTTCTTCCTTCTTTGTTGGAGTTTAATCTATGACCCTCACGAGTGTTAGTGTGTTACCTGCATTGCCTCTTCTATTAACCTTGTTTAATTCTCTTGAGGTAGTTGTCTCTCGAATCTTCTTGTCCTTAATAACTCTTCTAGTGCCCTTTTTAGGGTGTATTCCTTACTACTTCCTGGTCATCCTTAGGGCGTCGTTCATTCTCTTTGACTATCCTATTTTTATGGTTTGCTTACTTCTGCTATATTGGTCAGAGACTCCAATTTTGACTTCTCTACTTTTTCCCAAATAAGTTGTACTTGCAATCTCAAGACATCTCATTTGTCGTCAAATGCTCGACTTGTCTTCTCTTGTGGATGTACTTCTTTCTTTGCTCCTAAATTATTGGAATTTTCTTCTTTAAGGAAGAATTCTCTTCTGCTATCTTTTGTTATGTGTGTGGCTTTATTGAGGTCCTACCTTTAGCTCTTTTTCCTTCCTGCCACTTCACTAAGATCTTGAACAGCTTCCGCCTGTCTGTGGTTGAAACTTCGAGCTGAAGTCGCATTTCTTGGGATGGTATCCTTTCAGATTTCCTATAGCTGTGAGGGCGTCATTCTTGGAAAGTATTGTTCTAAATCCTAGTGGTGTGGGACAGTCCTTCATTTCATGTCTTATTTCGTTTGTACCTTATAATAGGTTGTACCTTGCTTAGTTACCCCAAGAGTTCTTCTAGACTTCTTACCATGACGGTTTTCTTGTCATGCCATCTTTGCCTAATAATCTCCTTGATTCATTCCTTTATCCTTGATCTCCATGGTGTCTAGGGAATCGCAGTTTTGTTTGGTTACTTTTCTTGGGGCCATCTTCCTAACAAGATTACATCCTTTGAGAGACAAGGTTTCTAGGAATTGGGAGTACTTTATTAATAGAAGAGTACAATATATTAGGGGTTTTTGCCCTATTACAGAAAGTGGTCATAAAATAAATAGGGAGCTACAGGATTCTTGATATGCATCCTCCTAGGTAAGGTTATACACCCTTTGTTGGCATTTATAGCTTCATGCTTGGCTTCCTTTGTACTTAGAGTTGTGCCCTCAATAGGTCCTAGCACCATTTTCCTGGATACTATCTTTTGAGATTCCTACCATGCTCAGGCATTGGGAAGCTTCTAGGGTTGTCTTCCTATGAGTACAGAGTGTTGAGTAGAGTCATTCCTAGTTTTCTTGGTTTCTCTCCTGGGAACCATATGAAAATTTTAAGATCAATCCTATACTATATTTTCTAGTCTTGATTAAGTATTCGAGGAAATAGGCTCTGATACCACTCAAGTTGTCACGCCCCAACCCGGTTTGGTCGGATCCCCGTGATCAACCGCCACACTCCCGGTTTACTAAGGGTTGCCCCTTGTTTAATAACCGTAAAGATTAAGGCATCCTTTAAATATGTACGTTTCTTAGAATACATAAATCAAAATTGCATAAAAATTTTAACTTACATACCTGTCTTGTAGGTGTGACTAATAGGTGGTCTTTGGGTAGGTTTCCCTTGGTTACCTGAAAAGGGATATAAGGGAGGGGTGAGTACAACAACTCAGTGAATGGATTTTCAAATTTTATCTTTTAGCAAAAATACTTAATTCGGAGTGTGCTAGACTCCTTATTTTCTTTTAAAATATTTTTTCCTCAAATTCTAGTTTTCAACACCTTTTCCCAAGGTTTGCCAATTATTTTTCCAAGGATTCTCGAATTCTTTCCAAGGTTTCCATAACCTTTTTCCCATTTCCATAATTCAATGTGTTTTCATAAATCACACACCTTTCTTCATGAAAGGATCAAACACACATTCGCGAGATGCAGTTACGCCGACTACACCCACTTGTGGAAAATATTTCAATAAAAAAATTATTATCCTTTTATTAAAAAAAAGATGTTTCATTTTTTCTAGCGGACATTTTCGTAGTTTCTACTTTACTAACTAAATAATTATGACTTCGATCCAAGCATATACCTTTAAAAGTTCTTTCCTATTTGTTTGCATTTTTGAATATTTTTATAAAATTTATTTCTCATTTATTTTATAAATTTTATAAATCTAAACATAGAAATGCTTTTTATGAATCATAGTGCATAGTATGACATCCAATTCCTTAGAAATTTATATTTAGGATTTAGTGGACCTATTATATATTGATCTAAATATCTTGTCTAAGAAAAAAGTTTTTTATTTTCTATTGATTTTTTCCTAAGGATCTTATCTTTTCTTTTATGTAGAAAATAATAAAACTTTTTTCTTGTTGATCAATATCCGGATCTTTTTTAGAGCATCTTAACCATCCACCCTAATAGAAGTCTCTAACTTCTATAGAAGTCTGAGTGAACGTCCCTGACTTCCTACCCTCAGACAAAAAATACTCTATGTCCATATGAGGACAGAGACCTCATCCTGACCCCACCCTAGTCTCGTACGCAATGAAGCTACGTCGAGCTTTGCAAGGTCACCTAGTCTGACGAATTCCCTTATATCCACTAGGTCGTCGAGGGCCCTAGGACACATCACTACCCTTCTTGGGCATCTTGAAGGTCCTGTAAATACAGTGCATGCACAATTTGTATTTTCACATCATGCCATATAATCTATGGTACCACTGGTCCAACGGCCCCAACCCTCAATTCAACCTGCACCTGTTTGTCTTAACTAGTCCGGAGACCTGTCATGTCGCACCACCACTAGTTGACTGAATATGTTGGTCTTGTCTTGGTACCATGGCCAAACAATTCATTTATTTAGAGTTTTATGGCATATATCTCATGTTTGTTTACGAGCTTCTGCTCGTGTCTACTGGCCTTAGGTCCACTATACGTGATTTTCCAAAAATGGCATTTTAGCCATCAAGTTCCAAAATCGAGGCCCCCGACCTATCAGAGATATTCGAGCTCCCATTGAGAAGGTCTCCCAAATCGTTTAAGCAGTGGCACACAGTCAAGGGAGAGCACTTCCAACAAAAATAAATTTTCAACTATCCATCTTACCAACCGACTATGAGGATATCTCCGCTCATAACCGATGAACGGGTTTTCCACTTCCTCTGAGAAAGTTTCATCATAACAACCGGGTATGAACTACTTACAATCTATAAGTAGCTTTTCCGCGTCATTTTCACATCACTCCTCTAAGTTGTGATGTTTAAAATATCACTAAATAGTGGGTTTGCATTTTGAGGTACTTATCATCCCCAACCGAGTATGATATAAAATCTCACTCACCCATTAATACACTAAATTCCACTAGACCGGTTCTTTGTATTCACGCGAGCTTGTCCTTGCCGACATTATCGGTACTTCATTTTCCTACACAATATGAACATTCATGTTCATTATCCCTTGACGTAATAGCCTTCATTCAATCCAAATAAATGAGAAAACTAAACTTTTATTTATTTGCAATTAGGTCCCTAAAGTTATTTTTCTTTAACTTTAAGTCTCTAGTACCGATTTTTCCTCAAATTGAGTCTCAAAAATTTTAATATTCCCCTAGGGACCTCAATTTATTCAATTTCATAAAAAGGGATTTAATTTCCCAAATTTCCAATTTGGTTCACCAACTTTTCCAAAATTACCATTTTGCCCTTCCTTTACAAAAATGGTATGTTTTATACCAAAAATTCTAAAATTCCTCAATTGGCCCTCTAACATTCTTATCATGCCCAATTGATCCTCAATTTTATAAAATTACATTTTGGTCCTTCAAATTTTTTAAAATCCCCAATTTCCTCAAATTTTCCCCCAATTTCAACTCCCTAACACAACCGAATTTGATTTCATCAAATTGACCAATCAAACACTTATAATTGTTGAAATTGAAGTTGAAATTGAGTTTTTACATATTTATACGATTCCATAGCACTGTGAATCGCAAGTTTTAACGCTGGAACAAGCTCGAATAAAGTTTCACCGGAAAAGAGACTGTAGAGAGAGAAAACTTCAAAAGCTTACTATCGAGGGCACGACGATCTGAGCTTTCAATTTGGGCTTATAGCTCTCATTCTGAGGTTCATCCTAGGATCAAGAATTGTATCAATTGATGCAAAATTGAGTTAGAATTTCATCATCGAAATTCTATCGGTTCTCTCTCTAGCACCGGTCGAAAATTGCACCTGTAGGAGGGTTGTCGAGTGTTGGGAGGGCTTGGTTTGGCCTGAGAAGGGTTGAATTCGACCAATTTTAGCTAGGTCGAAATAGGGCAGCTTCGGTCTGTCGGAGTTGCTTCACTGTTTGATTATGTCGGCGATCCTCGGATCGAATGGATGTTGCTATCAGATAGTTGACTTCCCCTAGAGTCTAAAGAGCCCGACCTCTCCTTCTGAGGTTGAGAAAAATGACCAAGTTGAAGCTCTAGTTCGAGCTTCACCGAGAAATGGAGCAGTAGAGAGAGAGAGGGGAGTGTTCAGGTGTGAGGAGGATGAATGGAGTGATATCCCTTTCACCGAGCTTCACCAAGTTGCTTTAATTGCACCTGGTCTCTAATATCCCTTTTATCTCTATTAAGCCCTGGGGTTTCAAATCATTCTTTTCAGGTCCTTAACTTTTGGCCCTTAATTTAACAAAATTGCCCTTTACTCCCTAATTTTTCAAAAATTGCAATTTGGACCCCAACTTTTAGAAATTTTCAATTTGCCCCCTATTTCACCCAAATTGCCCAATTGACCCTCAATTGGGGTGAATTTCATGAAAACGCTCTCAATTTTGTGAAATTGTCGTTCAATCCTCCAATTTTTCAAAAATTATATAAAAGTACCTAAAATCCCCAAATTGAAATTCATCTTCTTCCCCAATTCAAGCATATGAACCTTTCAATTGGCGGCATGTAAGTCCTTAATTTCTTCTATTCTTGCCTTAATTTGTCTCCTTTAGCTCCCCTCGATCATCCTACACTTTGAATTTCTAAATTTGGTTGAATTTTAAGCCTCTTCGGAGCTTCACCAGAAAATTTACAGTAGAGAGAGAAAGCTCGTGTATCTTACCAACGGAGGGGCGATGGTCGGAGCTTGAGGTGGGGGTAGCGAGTGCTTGTCGATGGGAACCTATTAGGACTGAATCCCACTACAATTCACCTCTGTCCTGTAGGAATTTGAAGAGAGATGTTTTGGGAGTGCAACTTTGAAACTCAGAAATTCTGATGAGGAAAGGTGAAATTGAGCTTACCAGGGTCTGAAGGGAGGCTGCGGAGGGTCTTAGATGGTCAGAGATGGCCAATGCAGGCAGTAGAAGGGCTAAGAGAGTCGAGGTTTGGTTGGTGAAGAGCTCGCTATTTCGAGCTCCAAAGTGACTTCATTGTGCGATCCCCTTCCCACTTCTCTAGTAGGTCTTAGTTCGTTCTAAGAGTGTTTTGAGCTCTAGTGTTCTTCCCCAGTTCCAATGCCGCTTTCTAGAGCTTCTTTGGTGGAGATTTCGCCCGTTGTCGGAGCTCTATTTTTTTGCTCACCGGAAAATGCACTCATTCTTTTTCTTTGCTCGATTGTGAGATACTGAGAACAAATGGAGGGGGTGCTCTTATATAGGGAGCTCGACAACTGATCAGGCTACTCGTCAGCGTAAGACTCGGCCTCTAACTCCGCTGCCGGTAACCTGACCAAAGAGTTTTTCTAGTCGACGAAGACTCAGCTTTTTCGGCGTCTCCCTCTCCTCCATTCTCCCTATCAATGTCCAAACATTAAAGATGATGGCGTAGTGGCCGTGCTATGTGGTGCGCTGTGATTGACCAGTTTTTCTAACGTGGAGTTTCGGCTAGGTTGTCGCATCAATCGTTGACCCATTGACCGGACATGTGGCAGTCTCTCATTGGTTGCTCGTGTCTGCGTGGCATGCTGATGGGTCACCAACTAGCGGTTGACCAGACACGTGGCAGCCTCCAATTGGATGCTCGTGTCTATGTGGCTGCTAATGGAGCGTCGTTGACCTGAATTCAAAAATCATTTGGTTCGGTCCCAATTCGACCGGTTTTCAGAAATTTAAAAAATTCTAAATTCATCAAAATTCATTTTCTATCTAATGGTGGCCTTAATTTCCCAAATTGTCATTTTTAAGCCACCTAGAAAAATAAATTTGTGAATCGGTTCACTAGGGTTCATCCCAGTTCAGTCTGGTTCATGTCTAGTTCACTCCAAACCGGTCCGGTTCTATCCTCAATTCCACTTCCCGGTTCTTACTTACAATTTTTGTGAATTTTTGGTCACTTGGGATCTCCCAATTTCCCATGTTAACCCTTCTTTATTATTTTCTATTGATTAAATTGGCCCAATTTTTTGACCATAGTGTCGGTTCTCCTCCCGGTTTCCTTGGTCCAAGGGGATGGGTTCCACAACTCTCCCCTCCTTTTAGGAGTTTTGTCCTCCAAACTCTGTTGTTCCCCTTTTCTCTTTGAAGAGATCCCTGATTTAGGTCGTAGGTCGATATCCTACCAGTTTGAGTCACTTTCTTTGCCTCACTTCCTTTACTCTTCGGGATTTAGTCAGTTTGACTCATCCTTTTTCCCTGACGTTCATGAAGCCTCAAAGGTCCAATACTTCCTATAGCTTGGTGTTAGACTTTCTTTCTAGGGTGTTGTCTGGACTCAAGGTTCCGATACATCCAATCACACCTGGGTTTGTTTACTCATTTGTCAGTTAGAATTCTTTGGCACATTATCCCTTCGGCTACTACGCTTGCCCTTCTCGGTGTTACTTCCCTTTTTGGTCCACTAGTCCATCCTTTAGTACTCCAATTCCCTCTTTGTTAATGGTTGAACTTAGTTGTCCCTCACACTAGGACTCTTGTGCCATGTGGTTCTACCCAGGGCCTAAGGCCCGACTTGTCTTGTGGTTGGAACCGCGTCCTTTCGCACGTGTACTCCCTCTTGTTCTCGTCCTTTGCATTATCTAGGTCACTTTGTTGCTTGACTATTTTACTTCTTGGGTTCTTATTCCATATGTCTCTCCCATGATCCAATGTCTTTAGAATATAGATGTCAGACTCCTTATATGAGTTTGGAGTTTCCCCGTGTTTATTCGTTCTATTCCATTCCCCCTATTGAGTCTGCCCATCTCCAAATGTTGGGTTTCCAAGCCCATGTTGATCCCATTGACCCATCAGTTCTCCTGCCTTCGTTTGTTCATGCGTTTGCTGGCGTTCTCTGACTAGCGAGGGGTCCTTCCATTTTTTTTGTCCCTATCTTCTCTCTTGGCCTAGGGATCATTATGCTTGTCGATCTATAATGACTAGACTCCTTAGGATTTATCCCTTTCTCTAGCTCTAGATGGCGAGGCTTGGTGTTTAATTCTACGATTTCCTTCTAAATTAATTCTTATCGAAGTCGTCCATGAGGGACTTCTCCCTCTTGCAACGTCCACCTTCCACGTGGGACTGGTGAGATTTTCCAAAGGTTTTCGCCACTTGTTCCGAGGTATGGTCTTGGGTTCATCCCTCGAGGACTCAAGGGTCCTCCCTTGTTGGTCCCTGGTTGCTCTATTTGGATCATCATACCATTTCAACTTGTCAGATTACCCACTCCTCACTTGAGGTTGTCATGCCTATGTGTCGATCCTTCCTTCCTTGGTTTGTGCTCCTCTTCGTGTTTTGGAGTTCGTGCCTCTCCCGCGCTTTCCGTCTTATGGATTGATTTGTCCTTCTGATTCGGTGTCCTCCTCGAGTTTCGATTCTCTCGATATAACTCCCTTATGTAACGGCCTAACCTAACTTTATAGTCTCCATGCTTGTCTGCTCCTTCCTTTTTGCCTTTCCCTAATCTCTAGTGTTAGGATGTTCCATACCTTCGTCACGGATTTACTTTTTCAGTCCCTTATTATTGGGGTATTATGTTGTCATCTCTCGATTATCTTGGCTATTCATCTCTAGGGTCCTATGGAGCGGTTCGGTCTTTTCTCGGTTTATCTCTGACCTGTCTTCCATTTTTCTCGTGTTCTCATCTCTGGGCTTTTCGTGTCGGGCCATCGCCTTGATGCCATTCCTAGTCCGCGCCATTACTTTCTATCTTGACATCCTCTTTTGGGATCCTCTTTCTTGATACAGCTCCCTTTTGGGTCATTGATCCTATCTTAGGGCCCTTGCTGGCTTGCTCATGATGCCTCATCCTAACCTATTCCATAAGGTTTCCTATTTTGTCCTTTAGGCTGGCCATGGTTTACCCCCATTAGGTTCAGCTTTCCTTTGTCCTTTAAGGTTCTCCTTGGGGTCTCTTGTCATACTAGTCTCGTTGTGTGGGGTACAGATGTCGGAAGGGGATGGCTAGTCCATTCGAAGCTAGCTTCGGGTCTTGCTTACTCCGGGTTCTTTGGTACTTTGGGTGCCACTATGCCCTCTTGTTGCAGTTCCATGGTTTCGAGGGTTGGTCAAGAAATTTGGGTTCTTCCATTAAGAATATTTGAAATCCTTTATTTATTGGACTAGAAAACCCCGGTCAAGGTTTATTACAATCAAATTTTCTAGAATTTATTGCCCCTCTCCTATCCCCTCCAGTTAACCGACCTAGACTTATACCTAGGCGGGTTACAAGATTCTACATTAGGTGTCTCGATGCACCTTCTCCTCCTAGGTGGGCATTCCCCCTCATGTTATCTTCCACAGTGAGGACACAGGTTCATGCTTGGTTTTTCAAACTTCGTGGATGCTAATATGCCAGGGGCCCTCCTAGCCTACACGGGTGGCACTATGTCTATCCCGTATCGGCGTAAGATAGTAGCATCGTGGGAGTGTTTTGTGGGGCATGTAGTACATGCACTATTAAGGATCGGAGGGGGGAGTTGGTGAAAAACCATCACATAATTAGTGTATGCCTCCCAAAAATTTCTTTCAGCCTCAGCTTGAATATGAGCCAGGTCTGGTTCCCTAGGTGGGGATACTTTGTCCTCCATCAAGTAGGGAGGGGTCCTATCTCGGGGTGCATCCCATGGGATGGGCTCTTCTAGCACCTCTACCCTTTGTTCTATGGCATGTATCCAGGGAATATACTCTTCGGAGGCGTTCTCGTTCATGTTTTCTGCAAGGGTTGTCGGGAATCAAGTATTAGGACGGGTTGGGAGAAAACTTATCAGAAAAGTTATGCTTTTATACCACTCAAGTTGTCACGCCCTGACCTGGTTTGATCGGAATCCGTGATCAACCCGCCACCCTTTCTTGTATCATGCGGGTATTCCTACTGGAATGAGACATCAAAGGTAAAGGCGTGTTTATGTTCAAACACTTACTTTAAGTTGGTGGTAGGAAACGTACATCGAGGGTCCAAGCGCTTCCCGGAACTTTCCGTATTGGTGCTAGCCTGAAAGGGTGAGAGAAGGGGAATGAATATAAATAACTCAGTGAGGGAAACTACTATAACGTTTACTTTAATTCATTATTTTTTTCATTAATTTATCCATTTGTCATTATTCACATAATCAACAACTACCCTCCTATCATAGAAGGGATCACACATTCGTAGAACGGTTCCCGACTATTCCACTTGTGGACCCAAGTGCCTTTACCGAACACCCTAATAGAGGTGCACTGCCTCTACCTGAAGTTTGAGTGTACATCAATAGTCTGACCCTCAAACCCTGATCGTTTCATCATGTCCACTTAGTGGGACGAGACCTCATTTCCCCTACTGCCTTGGCCTCGGTGCACAGGAAGCTTACTCGAGCTTCACGACCCGCTAAACGACATACCACCCTTATGCACCTTGGGTCGTCCAGCAGTCCTTGGGCTCCATCATTACCTCATGTCAGGTGTCTTGATGGCCCGAACATCACAATGCATGCACAATCAATAGTCTTTTAAGTTATTAACTGTTATCTTTTACCCTCCAGCACAACGGTCTATCGGCTTGGCTTTGGCTCTCACGTATTGGCCCAACAGGTTCGACGACCTAGCTTTGGCAAAGTAGCGGTTTGGCCCAACAAGCTCGACAACTCAGTCTTGACTCAATGGGTATCACAAAAATTTCCCATTATTTGGATCTTTTAGCATAATTCATCATGTACTAGTTCTGGTTGAGTCCATGCCCATATCCATCGGCCTTGGGCCCACTAGCATATTGAGCCTAAGCCCGAAATTAACTCCCAAATATTTTAAGCAGAGTCACCCAGTCAAGGGAGGCTAACTCCAAGAAAATTGTTTTCAAAGCTAAATTGTCATTCCAATCGGAACTAACATTATAGCGGTTCCCACTCACCCGGTGATCTCGGTGGGGTCGCGCCAGCGTAGTCTCTCTCCTCGGTGTGCTTCTAGGGGTCGGCACTCGAGCAATCCATTCCTGTAGGGTACTAGTGTTCGTATCAAGACGAGGTGACGAGAAGACCACACACTTTCTCATAATTGCACATAGGGCCCCGAACTTTGCTTTAATTGTACCAGGGTCTTTGATTTCCCTTTTATCTCTATTAAGCCCTGTGGTTTCTAATCATTCTTTTCACGTCCTTAACTCTTTCAATTTCACCAATTGGCCCTTAATTTACCAAAATTGCCCTTTAGTCCCTAATTTTTTAAAAATTACAATTTGGTCCCCAACTTTAAGAAATTTTCAATTTCCTCCCTATTTCGCCCAAATTGCCTAATTGACCCTCAATTGGGGTGAATTTCATGAAAACACTCTCAATTTTGTGAAATTGCCATTTAGTCCTCCAATTTTTTAAATTAATTAAAACTCCCCAAAATCCACAGATTGAACTTTATCTTCTTCCACAATTCAAGAATTGGCGCCCTGTAAGTCCTTAATTTCTTCTATTCTTGCCTCAATTCGTCTCCTCCAGCTCTTCTCGATCGTCCTATACTTTGAATTTCCGAATTTGGTTGAGTTTTAAGCCTCATCAGAGATTCACCAGAAAATTTACAATAGAGAGAAAAAGCTCGTGTATCTTACCAACAGAGAGGCGGTGGCATTTGAGAAAAATATTTCAAATAAAAATTTGAGTACTAGGATGTGATATGTGATAAGTTTGGGTACTAATATGTAATTTTGGAAGTTTATAGGCTAAGGTGTGATATTTTTAAACATAGGGATTAATGTGTAATTTTTAGAAGTTAAATGTCGAAATTACTATTTTTAAATTTTAGGAATAAAAATGTGATTTTTGAAAATTTATGAGGTAAGATAAGATTTTTGAAATATTTAGAGAATATATGAAATTTTAAAAATATGAAGGGAAAGTATATAATTTTGAAAGAACAAATAATAAATATGGAATTTTGGCAAATTTGAGAAAAATAAGAATTTTTTAGAATAAGTCTATTTTGAATGATTTTGACCGAGAGCTATGTCTATGAACATGCTCTTTTTTCCAGCTAAAGGGACTTTTATCTTGGTGTGCCCATTTTTTTTCCTTTTCATTTGTTTATTAAAAAAACTCTCATGTTCCACGACACTGGCCTTCAAACAGCCAATATTTGATATCTTCTTATGTATTTTTAAGGTTGTCTTTAATTGAATGTGTGAATTTACCACATCTAAAGTAGAAAATGTTCAATCGGCCATATTTGAACTCCACTCACTTCTACTGTTAATTTATTGTAATAATTCATGCACTATTAATTCGTGGTTAATTTTTCTGGACCGTATTATTAACTGTCAACAATGGCTTGTAAAAATTTACAATCATTACTTTTAGTGATCAAATTTCTTTTCATATTATGAGCTTGAACCAAAATGGCATGACGGTGAAGTCGACTAGATTTAGGCTTTAAGAAAGGGTAATACTTATAAGTAAAGGCTATGTCTTTCGATTGACTAGGTAGCGCTCTTAAACCAGTGTTTTCCCTCTTCTTCTTGCCCCCGAGTAACACACACCAACTTACGTAAGCTCATACTTGAAAAAAGAGCAAAGTGGAGGCTTGCCCATATAGAGAAGATGGAATCAAATAGAAATTTGTCCTTTTACTGCATACCCATGCCTATGAGGATCTATGGCATTTATAACTTAGGTAGTGAACATGATATCATAGTTGGTTTAGAAGTTACAGCGAATATATGGGATTGTAATAAATAAGGAAGGGAGACCCCATATAATGATAATTGGGTAGTTACAAGGAATGGAAACAATATATCACTATAATTTGAATCCAACTTATGTCATTTATTTATTTTTAAAAAACCACAAAACTATACTGTTATATTTTAACTATCATTTTTATATACCTCAAATGTATGAGATTGTAATAAATAAGCACATAAGTTATACTACCCTTATTTTATATAATTAAATTTAGTATTAGCATAATATTTGATATTTTTAAAATAGAAAAATTATATATATATTTATAAAATCTAGTACAATATTATTCGTATATAATAAATAGACATATTTTTTATCTTGGTTATCGAATCTATTACCGACACTTTTTTAACTGGGTACACAACTTAATAACCAGATGATAATAAGGTATTTATTTTATGTATTTTCACATAATTTTGTATTTATTATACATATTTTTATATAAATTATGATAATATTTATTGATAAACTATAATTTCGGAAAGAAAAATTATAATGGATTAGATTTGATATACAATAAATATAATTTATAGAAAAATATTGTGCTAAATATGAAAATTATTAAATAATATAAGTAGATCAGTAATCATTTTATTTAATATAAATTATGCATATAACTTTGTTGAAATATATAATTTATCTTTTTTTGTAGGTTTATCTTAAATTTATACTGTAAAAAATATATTATTTAAAATGAATTTTCAGAAATCCAAATTAGTTTTTTTCTTATAAGAAATTCAAATTAATTAGTTTTTTTACACAAAAAGTTAGAAATGTTTTTGATCAATAAATTAGTTGAGAATTTCAACGAATATTTGGTCGAGAATGTCACGTGATATTCCAAGCTGTTTTGCTATTGGTTGAGAATCCAGGTCCACCACGAATCCTTGGCGGCTTCTCCCCTGCTAAAGCCTCTCCTCCCAAACCCAAAACCTAAAATACTTCGTTAGATTCCTTTACTCAGATCGTCAAATGCGCTCTAAAGTCTAAATCCTCACCAGAAGTTCCCCGACCGCCTCCATAGGCCACATCGCCATGTCCGATCTCGATTCGGCCCTTCCCCCGCTCGAGGAACCAGATGAGATCCCTCCCTTTCTGTTGTCCACTGCCCGCCTTCACACGGCCAACACGTCCCTGTGCAAACAGCGGACCTGGTCTCCCGACACCTACCGCGACGAGGCCTGGGCCCGCCGGAAGGATACGCAGATCGGCCGCCGGCGCCGTACCAAGAGTGTCACTGATGACGACCTCGACGAGCTCAAGGCCTGCATCGAGCTGGGGTTCGGCTTTGACTCCCCCGAGGTTGATCCCAAGCTCTCCGACACCTTCCCCGCCCTAGGGCTATACTATGCCGTCATCAACAACAAGCCGTACAACGATGCCGCCGATGGCGGCTCCTCCTCCATATCACCGGCCGACAGTCCCCGCCTCCCTTCTGGCCCAAACAACCGCTCCATATTCAGTCCCGGTAAGATGATCAGAGATCGGTGCCCTTTCTTCTACTAATTCAATTAACACTGAGGTCAAGCTATATCTTTCCGACAATTCCATCATTTTTCTAGATCTATATTGATGGAAATGATACAGGTTAAAGTTCAAAATTGAAAGCTGATCTTCTCTCACCATCTCTTCGTGTTTGTAGGGGAAAATCCGAGGGTGATGAAGGCGAGGCTGAGGCAGTGGGCGCAGGTTGTAGCCTGCTCGGTGCGGCAATCGTCGCCGGCCTGGTCAAATCGGGCCGCCGAGATTGGTTGCCCGCCAGCGGTGTGAATGAATCTAACTGAAGTTTGCTCATCTACCAACCATTATAGTAACCCATTCAAGAAAGGGAAGGACAACATAAGCATAGCCCTAATCATCAATGGCCATCTTTACATCCACCCACTGACACACCCTCCATCCACCCACTGACACACCCTCCATCCACCCATCATGTTGTCTTATCATTAATTGTCTAGCATTAACTATATAGTGTGATGAAAATCATATGGTTCCTCCACCAAAGGAACTAGATAGTTCATAAAAAAACGATAAAAAGGAAGCTAAGAAAAAAAAAGAGAAACTTGATGGTGCTGGGTATATAACTGTTGATTTTATCAATATCAATCTTTCTCAGGTTTCTTCATTTGTTTGTAAGATCATTTGAGCTCAAACTTTTGGGTTATGCAAGATGGAATTATACATTTAGAATACCATCCTGATCCAGATACCTAAAAAAAAAACAGATACCTACCTTGCCTTAGTTTTTGGTTAAAATTCTAAATGAAGTATAAACATTATGACATTATTCAATTTCTGTACAAATATATTATTTTATGAAATTCCTAATTAAGTATTTTGTTGGTGGTTCAATTCACATATTACTTTATGTGCAAAAAAGTTCACATATTACTTAATTCAAGGGTGAAATTTCTATGAATTTAGTCATTAATTAAATATAATAAAATAAAAGTTTGCACTTAAATTAAGTAATGGTAGAAAGGTTGATTACTATTGCCAGCCTTATTGGGGTTAGGGTGTTGTTGTTACTATTGCCAGCCTTATTGGGGTCGGGGCCTTGATTGATCCCATCATCTTGGCCTCCCACCACCCGATCTTGCTCCTTCTGACCGTGGCTGCAAGGGCCGTCTTGGTGCGACCCACTTGAGCGACCTACCATGATTCATCTCAACTTCTAGTTGGCAGTGGGTCTTGTCCAGGTGCTCGTTCAGCTCATCCATGGCCTTCCCTTATGGCCATCCAACATATGCCCCATATCATAATTATCCACAGGCCCCTGAGATGCCCTTGTTGAAGTACCGTGTTATACCTGCCTGTACTCATGTATTGCCTAATAAAAAACGGTCATGTGAAATACTAGATATAATAGTAATAATTAGTATTTTAAGTTAGAAAATAATATTATTAATACATTGTATTTAAATTTATACATATAATACACAATCTATTAATTAATAATTATTATTATTTATAATTCTATACATGTCTTTATAATAATTCTTTTATTGTATCAAATCTTATATATTACACTAAATAGTAATAATCAGTCACTCAAAGGGGCCGAGTTCTTAAAAAAGCTCGCATTTTCTCTTGCAATGTGTAAGGTTTGCTCGATCCTACCGTCCTCCTATCTTGTTTTCAATTACTTTTTATAGCTGTTAACTTCACATATCATATTACGATCCGATTAATGAGTCAGATTTACATATAATCTGTCAAATTATTTCGAAATTTACAAAAATTGAGGTATTATCATTTTAATCTATACACGTATTATAATTTTAATCTATACACGATTTAAAACTAAAAATAATAAAAATATATATTAATGTAACTTTTAAAAAGTCTTAATTTGAAAAATAAGTTCAATAAAAAATATTAAAATGCAAGTACGTACATTTGATCATAATGACCTTTTAATATTTTATTATTTTTCTTCACTATTTCGCCTAATCAATATTATTAAAGACTTTGACATTATATTCACAAATCAACGTATAATTAAAAATAGAGAATATTTTTAAAAATAGTTCACGTAGTTTATCTTAGAGGCAATTGAACTTTTCACAGGTCATGTAAATCTTGTTATTTGATAATAATAAAATCGGGATAATAATCGGTCATTTTCAATTTGAAAATTGAGTTAATTTATAAACCGGAACCGATAGAGAAATAGCAAACTGGAAAATTTATGTATCCCGATTAATTCAAATAGTCATCAAATTCATGAAAAGGACTTTAAAATGAATTGGAAATGAAAACTAAATCGGTTCAGGTGAACCGAATTGAACCAGTTTTAACTAATATTAAATCGGATACTAAATTTATTTTTCTATTAAGGCACCAATCGGACGACCAAGAGGTTCCCGAGCTTTCTATATAAAGAGCCCCTACTCATTTATCCTCTCCACACCTTAAAATTTTATTCTCTCTCAACTACTCCAATTTCCGACGAATCTCAAACCAGAGCTCCGACATAG
Organism: Trapa bicornis; assembly: GCA_030064425.1. Taxonomy (NCBI): domain Eukaryota; kingdom Viridiplantae; phylum Streptophyta; class Magnoliopsida; order Myrtales; family Lythraceae; genus Trapa; species Trapa bicornis. Next base: position 4,899,482 of record CM057761.1, on the reverse strand, counting down.
GCCTTTTTCTCAGCCTCAGAAGGTAAGGTTGAGTCTTATAGACTCTAGGGGAAGTTAACTACTTGACAACAACTTCCTTTCGACCTGAGGACCGTCAGAGAAGCGCCAGCGGAATAAATAGTGAAGCAGCTCCGATGGACCAAGTTGCCCTATTTTGGTTGAGCTGAATTCGGTCAAATTCAGCCCTACTCCGGCCAAACCAAGCTTCCTCAACACCCTCACGACCCTTACACGACCTCAATAGAGCTAAAAGGTAAGCCAATCGGCCCTACTTAATCGTTGTAGGTTGGAGTTAGAGAGAAAGTGGTAAACTTTACTAATAAAATTCTCCATCGATTGGACATTAATTGTAGCAATTCTTGATCCTATAAACCTTAGGACGAGAGCTACCTCCCCAAACCAAGAGCTCAAACCATCACACCTCCGATAGTAAGCTTTCGAAGCTTTCTCTCTATACGAACAATTTTCTAACAAAACTCGTGGATTATACAAACCCATAACATTTCTTAAAGTCGAGAATATTGACCTTGTCCTCCTTTTGACATAATTATCTCCTCATGGTTTAATAATCTAAATCCTCTTTTGGACTCCATTTCATATTTCAATTCTTTTATAAATCTTAAGTACCTTTTCTCATAACCTCCTAGTTACAGTGGTATGTTCCTTATCACTAGAGATGATTCTTAATCTATTTTCCTTAACCCTCAAGTCTTACACATCACGAGGACTCTCTCAGGAGTTGTTTCACTAGTATACTTATCATTACTTCTCGGTACTCATCCTTAGATGGAGCCCTTTATTACACCTTTCACTCGATAAAGTCCAATTTCCATAAGGACACCTGGAAATTTGTGGTCTACTTTAGCACCTCTTTCCATATTCTTCCCTATCCACCCATGTAGGGTTTACTCTCATTTCTCATTCCATGACTCTTATACCTTAGTCTCATTGGTACTGACCAATATGATACCCTACATCCTTTCTCAACCTTGGACTATGACTTAGGTTGGTTAACATAGTCCTAGTTTATTCCTAATAGACTTGCAGTACTCTTGGCACTATAAGTTAGTACCCTGAATTAGTCATCCATGGAAATACGAGTGTTATCAACTTTCATTTCTATGCTTGGACATGCTTTTCGTACTCTCATGGTCTTAAGTCTCTATCACTTGAATTTCCTTATTCCATTCACTCGTACATAGCCACCCCCATTCATCATAATGGGTTGGTATGTATCTTTCCACATCACTCCTTAACTTGTTTGAGTCATTGATATAACAATCCTCTTGGCCTTCCTTCTCCATAGGCCTTGCTTCCTTCCTTCTAGCATTGTTCTTTCTCAACCCTTTTTTCCACTAGGGTGATTGACCTTTCATTTTATGTCGGTAAGGTGTTACTCTCTCTATGTCGAGCGTGTTGAGTTTCCTTCTCATGGTCATACGCATTTTGACGCTTTTTCACACACATTGAACTACTCATGGGGTTCTTCCCTCCTCTAGGGGATGTCAACTTGTAACCCTATTTACAATACTTGTAAGTTGAACCTAAGCTCCTTACTCCAAAAAATTTACTACATCCTTTCCTTTCATGTAGTAGGTTACCTTAAATATTTCTCCATACTATATAGCGAACCTCATTCGAATAGTTGTTCCATAAATTTTCTTTTCATATCGATTTACACCATAATGCTACTTGCGTGCCAATTCTTCCCGTAGCTAACATTGATCTACCCTAGTACTCACAAGAGTATATGTTTATATTCTAATTACTTTTTAAATGCTTTATTTTCAAGGATCATTTCATAACTCCATTGTTCAAGTGAACATCATGCATTAACTTTCCTAGAATGGATGACTTGGACTAGTATCCTCATACCCCATTACTAAGGGTATTTATTACCTTACCCCTTTTTTCAAAGGTTGGACATAGAGCCTACCCAATCAAAGACCATGAGAGGTACCCGTTCCAAACCTCGGGTCTCTCCTATTATCGACCTTTCTTAGGTGATAAATCCTTATCTTGACTCTCAGCTGGTGTGGTAATATACCTTGACTACTTCTGGCTACCATATCTTGCCCACCTTAGGGTCCATTACACACATTAGAGTTATTTTCCAATACCACTAATATAGGAGGGTCTCACATTGTTTGGCCCACAATGCCTCCTAGAGAATTAAACTCACTTCCTTGAGCCAATTCATGACTATCATTGCATTTTCTCTTGCCATTAAGGTTTAGGCAACCAAACTCCTCTAATCCTTTGTACACCTTTGGGCATCAAAACACCATCGCTCCCCTTCTATTTTCATGAGTGCTCTTTCTCATAGATAGAGAATCCCTAAGGTTCCTTCACAAATACCACTGTGATTGGTACACATCGTTCTCAAATATTATCTACTTTTGGATGAAATAATTTCCTTATACATTTCAAATGTGATTATTCATCTCTGAATATTTCACCCAGTGACTAGGACATGCTAAGAAGAATGTATAGATACCTCTATAGGTAGTGGACGCCTTGGAAAACCATCATGATATTGACCTTTCCTTATTCATTATTTTTTTTACAAATTCGGTTCAAATATAATGCTTGACCTTGTCATGCTTAACTATCTGACTCTTCCTTACTTGAGTCATATTTTCCCTAGGACTGTTGGTCTTATATGTCCCTTACAAGATGACATACTCTAGAACATGTAACTGACCATTTAAAATTTTAGAACACTTCTATAATGGTTGTTCTCAACCTTCCAACCTTTCAGGAATAGTATAACTTCGCCCCTCTTTTCGTCTGGTAGTTGTTTAACTATCTCCTTCTCTCCATTTCTCCGGTACAATTATCTGAGCAGCTGTATCACTCGTCCTTCATGCCCATCCTATTGTCCTTCATAAAGGGTAGTCTTCGCTACATCTCCGCCTTTCTTAGGGTTTTGTTTATTCTCTTTGGTCGTCCCGTTGCTAATAGTTTCTTCTTTCTACTTGGTTTTCTTGAAATTATTGTTTGGTTATCATGCTTTCTCCAAACAGGTCACACTAGGCCATCACGATACTTCCTTCCCTTGAAACATTTCCTAATTAGGGGTTGGTTCCTTGCACTCCACATTATGTCCATTCTCCAACCAATGATTCCTTTGAAGTACTTAGTTGTATGCATCCTTCCAAAGTATACTTCCATTGTATATTTCTTCATGGAGCGTTCAAATCTTCCTTATTTCAAGATTTCTTGACAATTATGTAAGAGGCTTGCCTATTCCTTTCTTAGCTTGAGTTTAGTTGTTAATTTGGCCTTTGGTCCCTTTATGGATTTCTTTCATCCTTCTTTTCCTGAGTATTTGGCCTTTTCACCTCTCTCTTCTTTGTTGGAACTCAATTTATGGTTTTCCCATATATTAGTTCGTTAATTGCCTCACCTCCACCATTCCTTTGGTTTAAGTTTCTTAGGTCAGTTCTTTTCTCAAGTCCTCTTGTCCTTAACGTCCATCTCGCTATCCTCTTTAGGGTGTAGTCCTTTCTACCTACCGTTCTTCCTTAGGGTGTCATTTATTCTCTTTGACTATATTGTTGTAACGACTTTCTTTTGTCATGTTGGTCCGAAATTCCTATTTGTCTCATTGCTTTTTCCAAGGTGATTCATTCCTGTAATCCCAATACATCCTGTTTGTCATCAGATGTTTGTCTTGTCTTCTCTTGTGGTTGCTCTCCCTTCTTTGCTCCTAATATTTAGAATTTTCTTCTTTCAAGGGAGAGTTCTCTTTGTTCTATTTGTAGTTTATCGAGGTCCTACTTTTAGTCCCTTTTCTTTTTCTTCCTACCATTTGAAGAGCTTACTCTTGGATGTAATTGAAGTTCCGAGCAGGAGTTGTATTTCTAAGGTTGGTATTCTTTCGGGTTTTCTATAGCTGTAGGGGCATTATTCTTGGAAAATATTGTTCTGACTCCTGGCGGTGTGGGATAGTTTTTCTTTCACTTTGTGTTCTATTCCCCTATAGGTTAACTTGATTCTTGTCCTTAGTAGGGTTGGGTACTTCTCTACGGAGGGTCCCTATTATTCATACTTGTAATTACATGAACATAAGTGGTTCCCCTTGACATTTTTTTAGGGAATTTTAATTTTGGTGCTCCTTCGTCCTTGAGTCTGTATACCTTGAGAGTTTTTCTTTTGGAGTCTTCTTCGTCAATTGATCACTTTGAGAGTCCTTCTAGGTTTGTCGATTCCCTAATTCAATTTCCTTAACTTGGATGAGAATCTCCTTAGTTTTTATCGTAGTAGAGGCTTATTTGGTCACTTTCTTTGGGGCTATCTTCCTTGAAGATCAAATTATTTGAGAAATAGAGTTTTTAGGAATTTAGAGTACTTTATTAATAGATGAGTACAATATGTTGGGTGTTTTGGCCCCATTTACAGAAAATGATCACAAAACAACTAAGGAGCTACGAGATTCTTGATAAGTGTCCTCTTATGTAAGGTTATATGCCCCTTTGCTGGTATTTATGGCTTCACGCTTGGCTTCCTTTATACTTAGAGTTGTGCCCTCAATAGGTCCTAGCACCATTCTCCGGGATATTTCCCCATTTGGTCTTTTGAGATTCCTGCCATGCCTCAGAAATTTGGGAAGCTTCCAGGGTAGTCTTCCTATGAAGATAAGGTGTTTAGTAGAGCCATTCCTAGTTTTCTTAGTTCCTCTCCTGGGAGCCATCTAAAAATTTTATGATAAATCCTATTAGTTACTATATTTTCTAGTCTTAATTATGTATTCGAGGAAACAAGCTCTAATACCACTAAAGTTGTCACGCCCTGACCCGGTTTGGTCGGATCCCCATGATCAACCCGCCACTCTCCCAGTTTATTAAAGGGTTTTCTCCTTAATATAAACCATAAAGAGTAAGCCGTCCTTTAGACCTACACCCTTTCCTGGAATAACATAAATCAAAACTGCATAATATTTTAAATTTGTCATACCTATCTCATAGGCATTTTAGTTGATGGTCTTTATGGGTAGGCTTTCCGAAATTTCCTAAAATGAATATAAGGGAGGGGTGAGTACGACTACTTAGTGAATGGATTTTTCAAAACTTTTACTTTTATAAAAAAGATTTGTATTGGAGTGTGCCAGACTCCTTTCTTTCAAAAATCCTTTCATATCAAATCTCGATTTTTACCACCATTTCCTTATTAATCATGGTGTGTCATCACCCAACACACATCCTTCATCATGAAGGTTAAACACACATTCGCAGGCCAACCCATCCACTAAACCCACTTGTGGCTTCGAAAAGACTTTATCGGCCACCTAGATAGAAGCACGTCCACTTCTACCCTAAGAATGAGTGGATGTTCGCGACATCCTACCCTCAATCCTGAAATCAATTCTTCGTGTCCGTATGAGAACAGAGACCTCATCCCGTCCCCACCCTTGTCTCATGCGCATGGTGCTACTCCAAATTTCGCACAGTCACTTGGTACGACGATTTGCCCTTATACCTACCAGGTCATCTAGTGCCCTTAGGATGCATCACTACCCCTCTTGGGATTCTTGATGATCCCATAATCATGGTGCATGAACAAACAGTATTTTCTTATCATGCCATATAATTTGTGGTGCCATAGTCCAACGGCCCTGACTCTTAACTCAACCAACAGTTGTTTGTCTTGACTGGTCCGTAGACCTATCATGTCACACTGCCACTAGTTGACTGAATATGTCGGTCCTATCTTGGTGCCATGGTGAAACAATTCATTTATTAAATTTTTATGGCACATATCTCATATTTGTTTACAACCTCCTGCTCGTGCCCACTGGCCTATAGCCCACTTGTTTGAGATTTTCAAAACTGGGCATAATAGCCCCTAAGTTCCAAAACTGAGGCCTCCAGCCAATAAGAGCTATTCGAGCTCCTGTCAAGAAGTTCTCCCAAATTATTTAAGAATTGGCACATTGTCAGGGGATAGCACTTCCGACTAAAATATATTTTTAACTGTCCATTATACAAACCAAGTATAAGAACATCTCCGCTCATAACTGATGAATGAGTTTTCAACTTCCTTCGAGAAAGCTTTATCATACCAACTGGGTATGATCTACTTACAACTATTAAATAATTTTTACGCATGATTTTCACATCACTCTTCTAAGTTGTAATGTTTAAAATACCATTTGGTAGTGGATTTTCTTATCGAGGTACTTATCATCCCCAACCGGGTATGATACAAAATCCCACTCACAACCGGTAAGTGGTTTTTAACTTTAAGTTGTGTTCATCATCCCAGCCGGGTATGACGTTAGTAAACCCACTCACCCGTTAATGCAGTGAATTCCAGTAGATCGGTTCTTTGTATTCACGCAAGCTTGTCCTTGCCGGTGTTCCTAGTACCTCATGTTCCTATACGATATGAACATATCAGTTCATTATCACTCGGCGTAATAGCCTTCATTCATTCCAAATTAATGAGAAAACCAAACTTTTATTTATTTGTAATTAGGTCCCTAAAGTTATTTCTCTTTGACTTTAGGTCCCTAATGCCGGTTTTCCCTCAAATTGAGTCCCGAAACTTTTAAAATTTATCATAGGACCTCAATTTATTCCATTTCACAAAAAGGAGTTTAATTTCCCAAATTTCCAATTTGGTCCTCCAACTTTTCCAAAAATACCATTTTGCCCTTCCTTTGCAAAAATGGTAAGTTTCACCACAAAGATTCTAAAATTCCTCAATTAGCCCTCTAAGATTTTTATCATACCTAATTGACCTTCAATTTTAGGAAATTGCATTTCAGTCCATCAAAATTTCAAAAATCCCCAATTTTTCCCAATTTCCCCCCAATTCAAACATCTTAACACTACCGAATTTGATTTCATCAAATTGATAAATCAAACATTTCCAATTGTTGAAATTGAAGTTGAAATTGAGATTCTTCATGTTCATATGATTCTTTAGCAATTTGAATCGCGAGTTTTAATGCCGGAATGAGCTCAAACGGAGGTTCGCCGGAAAATGGACTATAGAGAGAGAAAGCTTACCGTCGGGGGCATGGAGGTCCGAGCTTTCTATTTGGGCAGATAGCTCTCGTCCTGAGGTTCATCCTAGAATAAAGAATTGCATCAATTGATGCCAAATTGAGTTAGAATTTCATCATCAAAATTCTATCGGTTCTCTCTCTAGCACCGGTCGGTAATTACAGAGGGGAGTCGAATTGGCTTATCTTTCAGTCTTAATTCAGCCGTGGGAGGGTTGAGGAAGTGTTGGGAGGGCTTGGATTGGCCTGAGGAGGGCTCGAAATGGCTAATTTCAACTCAGTCAAAATAGGAAAGCTTCGGTCCGTCGGAGCTGCTTCACTGTTCCATCACGCCGGCGCTTCTCCGACGACCCTCGGAGCAAACGGAGACCATGTGTGTAGCTGACTTCTCCCCGGTTCTAAAGAACTCCACCTCACCTTCTTTGGCTCAGAAAAGACCCTATATTGGAGTTATGGTTTGAGATTCACCGGAAATCTAAGCATCTAAGAGAGAGTGAGCTTTTTAGGTGTGGAGAGGATGAATGGGGAGTGGGTCTTTATATAGAAAGCTCGGGGACTCCTTGGCCGTCCGATTGGTGCCTTTATTATAGGCATTGATGGCCAAAAATGTATTGAACTGAGACATTTCTTCTTTGAAGGTGCTGCTTTGATTTTTCGGCGAGTGAACAATGTTGTCATCTAAAGGAAGAAGATGACATTATTACTAACCAGACCGGATCGGTCCGAATCAGGTTCGAAGCATAAACCGGCCGGTTCACCGCTCATTCGACTGAGTTTTTCAAATATAAAAATTTCCAAATTCATTTTCTATCGAATGGTGGCCTTAAATCTCAAATTTGGATTATTTAAGCCACCTAGAAAATGAATTTAGGATCTAGTTCAATAGTGGGTCGAACCGGTTTGGATCCGGTTCACATGAACCAATTTGGTTTTCATCTCCAATTCCTTCACAAGTCCATTTCCATGACTTTTGTGACTCCTTAGGTCACTTAGTGTCCATAAATTTCCCATTTTACCATCTCTCTATCGGTTCCGGTTCATAAACCGGCTTGGTTCTTAAACCGGTTTAATCCGATTCGGGTCCAGTTCACCAGAACCAGTCTGATTTTTCTCCCCCACTTTGTGCTAAGGTTCCTTCCCAAGGTTTATAAATCTCTTTGGGTCACAGGGGATCCATAAATTTCCATGTTTTCCCTTTCTCTATCGGTTCCGGTTCATGAACCGACTTAGTTCATAAACTGATTCAATCCAATTTGTTTCGATTCATCTAAACCGGTCTGGTTTTTCTCTTCCAATTTTTCCTAAGGTTCTTTTCCAAGGTTTTATGAGCCCTTTGGATCACCCGGGAGTTGTAAATTTCCAAATTGCATGTTCCCAATTGATTGGGTACATGATCCGGTTCGGTTTTCTTACTCAGTTTGACCGGTTCCTTTCCTGGTTTTCCTTAACTCAAAAGGGTGGGATTTACAACTCTCCCCTCCTTTTAGGAGTTTTGTCCCCGAAACTTAATTGGCAACCTTGCATGAGGAATCATTTCCTTTGATATTTGTTTGGTGTTTGCTTAACATGCAAACTCTTCTCTTCTTCTTCCAACTAGCCCTTTTTACATCCTTCACCTAAGGAATTTCTTTTCCTTTATATCATTTACTCCTTTCATGGAGTTTATCATAACTAGATATACCTTACTTAAGGGTATATCCTTGGATTCACATCTCTCCTTCCTTAGATCAGCATTCTCCCCTTTGAGATCCCGTACTCAAAATTGGGAGTTCCAAGATACCAAACCATTCCCATGTCTAGTTAAACTCTTGGTCGTTGCAACCCTTAACTCAACGTCCTTTAGAGCTTTACATATCTATTTTCACGGATTTCCTTGTCATCACCTTTTCGTCCTCCTTTATCTGTTGCTCATTACAATTCAGTCAAAATTTTTGGTTTGACATTGTCATTTTTACTAACTGGCTCTTCCTTATTTTGAGTCATGTTTTCCTCAAATCCTTTCATAGGTCCATCCTCAATCCCAATAACATCCTTTACTCAAGGATTTCCTTTGGCCTTAATCCACTCTTACTTGTTCATAATCATTTCATAGTTCATTATTTTTGTTTGACCCTTTTTAGTCTATTATTTTGTTGGGGAAGTTCCCTTTTTATGATTTCATTCTCTAATATATCCCTTAAGGTAGAGACTTTCGTTCTAGGAGTTACATGCTCGACCTTCTTACCTTTCTTGAAGGTTTCTTTCTCCCTTTCTTCGCACCCTTATCTATGCTAGGGCATCTGTTTGCTCTGGATCCTTCTCTATCCACAACTTTTGTTTTATCCCTTATTCCTTACATAGGATACTTCCGATTTTTGGTTTTATTCTGTGCATTCCATACCATGTTCAGTCATCCACTCTTTAAGCTTCATATGCGCGTGTGGACTATGACCCGTCTTACCAACTGTGGTTATTCCTCCTTAACCAAATCTTATTTGGAGGGTTCACTTTCCCAACATTTCTCGGATGTTGTTTCTTTCATTACCTTATTATAGATAGTTCACCCATTCTTACTTGTCACAACATCTCTTGTTGCTGACTCCTTACTTACCCTTTTCTTAAGTTTAACTACTCCTTAGATTCTCTTAATATGCTTCCCTGGGTTTCTTTCACCTTAGCATGCATTCTATTTGCAATTTCGTCTCCTCACCTCTCGTCACCTGGTTCCATTTCTTCTTTGTTAGGTCATGCATCCTTTCTCATGATTTCCTTATTTGGGAGGATTCTTACCCTTTTCTCTCGTAATTTCTTTTTCATACATCCTTGAAGGCACATAACTTTAAATGATGTTTCTTGATGCCATTCTTTTCATGCTTACCTTTCTCTTGTGATCCTACGGGTACGTCTTTCGTACTCCATCCTCATTCTCACTTGTACCACAGTACATGTCTATTTCTTTCTAGGGCACCCATCTAGTTTCAAATTCCATTGATGATCCTTTGAGAGGTTCACTTAACCGTCTCAAGACTTTGAATTATAAGTTTGGTTTTAGCCATTGATTTCTTTAAGGATTTTACTTTGTTCTTCTTTCCAATCTTTTGGCCTTTTCACTTCTCCTTTCTTTGTCGTGGTTTAAATCCATGATTCTCTCAAAGACCAATTTTTTAACTGACTCTTTCTCTCCATTTCTCTGGTACAATCATCTAGGCAGCTGTATCACTCGTCCTTCAAGCCCATCCTATTGTCCTTCATAAAGGGTAGTCTTTACAACATCTCTACCTTTCTTAGGGTTTTGTTTATTCTCCTTGGTCGTACCATTGCTACTATTTTCTTCTTTCTACTTGGTTCTCCTGAAATTATTGTTTGGTTCTCATGCTTTCTCCAAACAGGTCACATTGGGCCTTCACGATACTTCCTTCCCTTGAAACATTTCATAATTAGGGGTTGGTTCCTTGCACACCACATTATGTCCATTCTCCAACCAATGATTCCTTTGAGGTACTAAGTTGTATGCATCCCTCCAAAGTTTACTTTCATCATATATTTCTTCATGGAGCATTTAAATCTTCATTGTTTCAAGATTTCTTGACAATTATGTGAGAGGCTTACCTATTCCTTTCTTGGCTTGAGTTTAGTTTTTAATTTGGCCTTTGGTCCCTTTACAGATAGATTTCTTTCATCTTTCTTTTCCCAAGTATTTGGCCTTTCCGCCTCTCTCTTCTTTCTTGGAACTCAATTTATGGTTTTCCCATGTATTAGTTCGCCAACTGCCTCGCCTCCACCATTCCTTTGGTTTAAGTTTATTAGGGCAAGTTTTTTCTCGAGTCCTCCTGTCCTTAACGTCCATCTCGCTATTTTCGTTAGGGTGTAGTCCTTTCTACCTAATGGTCTTCCATAGGGTGTCATTTAATCTCTTTGACTATCTTGTTGTAACAACTTTCTTTTTTTTGTCATGTTGGTTCGAAATTCCTATTTGACTTCATTGTTTTTTCCAAGGTGATTCATTCCTGTAATCCCAATACATCCTGTTTGTCATCAGATGTTCGTCTTGTCTTCTCTTGTGGTTGCTCTCCCTTCTTTACTCCCAGTATTTAGAAATTTCTTCTTTCAAGGGAGAGTTCTCTTTGTTCTATTTGTGGTTTATCAAGGTCCTACCTTTAGTCCCTTTTCTTTTTCTTCCTACCATTTGAAGAGCTTACTCTTGGATATAATTGAAGTTCCGAGCAGGAGTTATATTTCTAAGGTTGGTATTCTTTCGAGTTTCCTATAGCTGTAGGGCCATTATTCTTGGAAAATATTATCCTAACTCCTGGAGGTGTGGGACAGTTTTTCTTTCACTTTGTGTCCTATTCCCCTATAGGTTAATTTGATTCTTGTCCTTAGTAGGGCTGGGAACTTCTCCACGCAGGGTCCCTATTGTTCATACTTGTAATTAAGTGAACATAAGTGGTTCCCCTTGGTATTTTTTTAGGGAATTTTAATTTTGGCGTTCCTTCATCCTTGAGTCAAGATGCCTTGAGAGTTTTTCTTTTGGAGTCTTCTTCATCAATTGATCACTATGAGAGTCCTTCTAGGTTTCTCAATTCCCTAATTCAATTTCTTTAACTTGGATGAGATTATCCTTAGTTTCTATCGTAGTACATGCTTATTTGGTCACTTTCTTTAGGGCCATCTTCCTTGAAGATCACATCATTTGAGGGACAGAGTGTTTAGGAAATTGGATTACTTCATTAATAGATGAGTACAGTATGTTGGGTGTTTTGACTCCATTTACAAAAAATGAAAATAAAACAACTAAAGAGCTACGAGATTCTTGATAAGTGTCCTCCTATGTAAGGTTATATGCCTCTTTGCTGGTGTTTATGGCTTCACGCTTGGCTTCCTTTATACTTAGAGTTGTGCCCTCAATTAGTCCTGGCACCATTCTCCAGGATATTTCCCCATTTGGTCATTTGAGATTCCTATCATGCCTTAGGCATTTGGGGAGCTTCTAGGGCAGTCTTTTTATGAAGATAGGGTGTTGAGTAGAGCTATTCTTAGTTTTCTTGGTTCCTCTCCTGGGATCCATCTGAAAATTTTATGATAAATCCTATCAGTTACTTTATTTTCTAGTCTTGATTATGTATTCAAGGAAATAGGCTTTGATACCACTAAAGTTTTCATGCCCCGACCCGGCTTGGTCGGATCCCCGTGATCAACCCGCCACTCTCTTGGTTTATTAAAGGGTTTTCCCCTTAATATATACTGTAATGAGTAAGCTGTCCTTTAGACCTACACCCTTTCTTGGAATAACATAAATTTATCATACCTGTCTCACAAGCATCTTAGTTGATGGTCTTTAAGTGTAGGCTTTCCGAAATTTCCTAAAAGGAATATAAGTGAGGGAGTGAGTACGACTATTCAATGAATGGGTTTTTCAAAACTTTTATGTTTATGAAAAAGATTTGTATTAGAGTGTGCGAGGCTCCTTTCTTTCAAAAATCCTTTCATATCAAATCTCAGTTTTTACCACCATTTCCTTATTAATCTCGGTGTGTCATCACCCAACACACATCATTCATCATGAAGGTTAAACACACATTCGCAGGCTAGCCTGTCCACTGAACCCAGTTGTGGCTTTGGAGTGACTTTACTGGCCACCTAGATAGAAGCACGTCCACTTCTACCCTAAGAATGAGTGGATGTTCGCGTCATCCTACCCTCAATCACGAAATCAATTCTTCATGTCATTATGAGGACATATACCTCATCCCGTCCCCACTCCGGTCTCATGCGCTTGGTGCTACTCCAAATTTTGCATGGTCACTTGGTACGATGATTTGCCCTTATACCCACCAGGTCATCCAGTGCCCTTAAGACACATCACTACCCCACTTGGGCGTCTTGATAGTCCTGTAATCACAGTGCATGCACAAACAGTATTTTCTTATCATGCCATATAACTTGTGGTACTAGTGGTCTAACGACCTTGACTCTCAACTCAACCTGTAGTTGTTTGTCTTGATTGGTCCGGAGACTTATCATGTCACATTGCCACTAGTTGATTGAATATGTCAGTCCTATCTTGGTACCATGGCCAAACAATTCATTTATTAAAGTTTTATAACACATATCTCATATTTATTTACGAGCTCCTACTCGTGCCCACTGGCCTATAGCCCACTTGTTCGAGATTTTCAAAACTGGGCATAATAGTCCCCAAGTTCCAAAACCGAGGCTCCCGGCCTATAAGAGCTATTCAAGCTCCCATCAAGAAGGTCTGCCAAATCATTTATGCATTAGCACACAGTTAGGGAAGAGCACGTCTGACAAAAATATATTTTCAACTGTCCATTATACCAACCAGGTATAAGGACATCTCATCTCATAACCGATGAACGGATTTTTAACTTCCTTCGAGGAAGTTTCATAATATCAACGGGGTATGATCTACTTACAACCGGTAAGTAGTTTTTCCGCATGTTTTTCACATCACTCTTCTAAGTTGTGATGTTTAAAATACCACTTGGTAATGGGTTTTCATTTCAAGGTACTTATCATCCCTAGCCAAGTATGATACAAAATCTCACTCACAACCGGTAAGTGGTTTTTAACTTTAAGTTGTGCTCACTATCCCAACCGAGTATGACGTTAGTAAACCCACTCACATGTTAATGAAGTGAATTCTACTAGACCGGTTCTTTGTATTCACGTGAGCTTGTCCTTGTTGGCGTTCCCGATACCTCGTGTTCCTACACGATATGAACATCTCGGTTCATTATCACTTGGCGTAATAGCCTTCATTCATTCCAAATGAATGAGAAAATGAAACTTTTATTTATTTGGAATTAGGTCCCTAAAGTTTTTTCTCTTTAACTTTAGGTCCCTAATGCTGGTTTTTCCTTAAATTGAGTACCGAAACTTTTAAAATTTATCATAGGACCTCAATTTATTCCATTTCACGAAAAGGGGTTTAATTTCCCAAATTTCCAATTTTGTCCCCCAACTTTTCCAAAATTACCATTTTGCCCTTCCTTTACAAAAATGGTAAGTTTCATCCCAAAAATTCTAAAATTCCTCAATTGACCCTCTAAGATTTTTATCATGCCCAATTGACCCTCAATTTTAGAAAATTGTATTTTGGTCCTTCGAATTTTCAAAAATCCCCAATTTTCCCAATTTTTCCCAAATTTTCCCAATTTTCCCCCAATTCCAACTTCTTAACACTGCCAAATTTAATTTCATCAAATTTACCAATAAAACATTTCCAATTGTTGAAATTGAAGTTGAAATTGAGTTTCTTCATGTTTATACGATTCTTTAGCAATTTGAATCATTAGTTTTATCACCGGAATGAGCTCAAATGGAGTTTCGCCGGAAAATAGACAATAGAGAGAGAAAGCTTTGAAAGTTTACCGTTAGGGGCACGACGGTCTGAGCTTTCCATTTGGAAAGATAGCTCTCGTCATGAGGTTAATCCTAGAATCAAGAATCACATCAATTGATGTCGAATTTAGTTAGAATTTCATCATCAAACATCTGTCGTTTCTCTCTATAGCACCGGCCGAAAATTATAGAGGGGAGCCGGATTGGCTTACCTTTCAGTCCTAATTTAGCTGTGGAAGGGCTTGGTTTGGCCTGAGGAGGGCTCGAAATGGCCAATTTCCACTCGGTCGAAATAGGGCAGCTTCGGTCCGCCAGAGCTGCTTCACTGTTCCATCATGCCAGCGTTTCTCCGCTGACACTCGGAGCAAACGGAGACTACAGGTGTGTAGCTGACTTCTCCCCGGTTCTAAAGAACCCAACCTGGTTTGAGCATCACTGAAAAACTAAGCAACTGAGAGAGAGTGAGCTTTTCAGGTGTGGACAGGATGAATGGAGAGGGGGTCTTTATATAGGGAGCTCGGGGACTCCTTGGTCGTCCGATTGATACCTTTATGACAGACATTGATGGCTATAAACGTATTAAATAGAGACATTTCTTCTTCGTTGGCGCTGTTTTGATTTTCCGGCGAGTGAACAGTGTTGTCATCTGAAGGAGGATGATGACACTCTTCCGAACCGGACTGAACCAGTCCGAACCGTGTTCGAAACTTAAACCGGCCGGTTCACCCCTCATTCGACCTAGTTTTTCAAATATAAAAATTTCTAAATTCATTTTCTATCCAACGGTGGCCTCAAATCACAAATTTGGATTATTTAAGCCACCTAGAAAATGAATTTAGGATCGAGTTCAATAATGGTTCAAACCGGTCCAAATCGGTTTGGATCCGGTTCACCTGAACCGATTTGGTTTTCATCTCCAATTCCTTTACAAGTCCATTTCCATGACTTTTGTCACTCCTTAGGTCACTTAGTTTCCATAAATTTCCCAGTTTACCATCTCTCTATCGGTTCCGGTTCGTAAACCGGCTTAGTTCTTAAACCGGTTTAATCTGATTTGGGTCCGGTTCACCCGAACCAGTCTGGTTTTTCTCTCCCACTTTGTTCTAAGGTTCCTTCCCAAGGTTTATAAATCTTTTCGGGTCACAAGGGATCCATAAATTTCCCTGTTTGCCCTTTCTCTATTGGTTCCGATTCATGAACCGATTTGGTTCATAAACCGGTTCAATCCAATTGGATCCGGTTCATCTAAACCTGTCTAATTTTTCTCTTCCAATTTGTCCTAATGTTCTTTTCCAAGGTTTTATGAACCCTTTGGATCACTCGAGATTTGTAAATTTCCAAATTGCCCGTTCCGAATTGATCGGGTACGTGAACCGGTTCAGTTTTGTTACTCGGTTTGACTGGTTTTTTTTCCCTGTTTTCCTTAACTCAAAATGGCGGGGTTTACAATTATCCCATCATCCATCTTGCCCTTGACGTCACATTTTACCTAACTGTATCTGTTTTCCTTACCTACTCGTCTTTTTCCAACTTCCTTATTTGTCTTTCCGATTTCAAATCATTGGGTTTCTTGATGATTTACCGACACGTTGAAATTCTTCCCTTCTTATGCCCTCCCTCATTTTCAGTGGCATCCTTTCCTCAAGAACTTTCCATTTTCTTAATCCACTCTTACTTGCTCATAATCATTTTACGATTCTTTGTTCCAAGTTAATCACTTTTTGTCTATGTGTTAATTCCTTTGCTAGGGAAGGTTCCCTTCTTTTGGTTTTGTTCCCTACTATATCCCTTATAGTAGACACTTCCATTTTAGGAGCTACATTCTTATCATTCCTTGAAGGGTTCTGTTGAGAATAGATCCCACATTGGATGGATAAAACAGAGAAGTGTTGTGGGTTTATAAGGTTGGAAGGGTACCACTACTTACAAGTCATGACTCCTAGGATCAAGAATCACATTAATTCATGTCGAATTGAGAGAGAATTTGGTCAGTGAAGTTTCATCGGTTCTCTCTCTAACACTGATCAGAATTTACAAAGGGGAGCCAAATTGGCTTACCTTTCCGCTCTAATTTAGTCGTATGATGGTTGTGGAAGTGTTGGGAGAGCTTGGTTTGGCATGAGAATGGCTCAGATTGGCTATTATTAGCTCAACCGAAATAGGGTAGGTACGATCTGCCGGAGCTGCTTCACTGTTATATCACGTCAGCATCTCTCCGACAACCCTCGGAGCAAATGGAGACTATCGTTGAGTACCTGACTTCTCTCCAAATCTAATGAACCCGACCTCACCTTCTTTTGCTCAGAAAAATGCCCAATCAGAGCTCTGGTTCAAGCTTCACCAAAAAATGGAGTTGTAGGGTGAGAGAGGAGTTTTTCAGGTGTGAGAAGGATGAATGAGGAGGAGCTCGTTATATAGGAAGCTCGGGCACTTCTTGGTCGTCCAACTGGTGCCTTTATGGAGATCATTCATTGCCTAAAACTCCATAGCCAGAGACTTTTCATCTTCACCGACGCTGCTCGATTTTCCAGTGAGTGAACAATGTTGTCATCTGAAGGAAGAAGACGACACTGTTCCGAACCGGACCGGTCCGAACCGAGTTCAATGCTTAAACCAGCCAGTTCAGGCTTGATTTACCGAGTTTTTCACAATTAAAAATTTTTAAATTCATTTTCTATCAAATGGTAGCCTCAATTCTCAAATTTGAATTTTCAAGCCACCTAGAAAAATGAATTTAGATACCAGTTCAATCTAGTTGAGGTTCGATTCACCTAAATTGGTTTGGTTTTCACTTCCAATTTAGCCTAAAGTCCTTTCTCATGACTTTTAGGACTCTTTAGGTCACTTGATATTTATAAATTCCTCGGTTTGCCCTTTCTCTAATGGTTGGGGTTTGTTAACCGATTCGATTTTCTCACCTGGGTTGACCGGTTCTTTCCCCGATTTACTTGTCTTTAAGGGACGGGGTTTACAACTTCAGGCAAAAATTTTATTTTTAACTTTATCACACCAATCGAGTATGATGATATCTCTGCTTACAACCTGTAAGCGGGTTTCTCCTTTCCTTACAACCAGTTAGTAGATTTTATCAATTAAAGATAGTACTACTCATCCCAACCGAGTATAAAGTTAGATATTCCCACTCACCCGATGACCATGACATATTTGTCTCTAGTCAGCTTCCGAACCCCTCCCCGCCTTTCCTTGTTGGCATCCGAGTCTCTCGCATCCCTACACAATTTGAGCATTCTTATTAATTAAGGTTTGGCATAACAGTCATCATTTTCTCACGTATAAGCGGCTAAACTCAAAATTGTTGATTAATTGCACTTAGGTCCCTAAAGTTCATTTTCCTTAACTTTAGGCCCCTAATGCCAACTTTTTCCCCAAATTGAGTCCCAATACTTCCAAAATTCCTTTTGAGTCCTTAGTTTAGTCAAAATTGTATAAAGGGCTCAAGTTTTCAAAAATTTCTAAGTTGGTCCCCAACTTTTAAAAAATTACAAATTTACCCCTACTTTCCAAAAATGGTAATTTGTCCCCAAATGATAAAAAAAATTGACCAATTGGTCCCCCAACATCTTTCACATGGCCAATTGGCCTTCAATTTTGGGAAATTGCAAAGAGGTCCTCAATTTTTCAAAATCCCCAATTTTTCCCCAAATGTTTCCCCAATTTCTCCCCTTCAAACTAACCAAATTTTATTTTTTCAAATTGGCCATTCAATCTGTATTAATTGCTCCAATTGATGGATCAGTTTCTACACTTCTATATGATTTAATTGAGCTTTGAACTATGACATTTGGGTCCGAAATGATCTCAAACGGAGCTTCACAGGAAAATTGCTCGTAAAGAGAGAAAGCTTCAAAAGCTTACCGTCAAAGGTGCAGCGGTCCGAGCTCTCGATTGGAAAAGGTAGCTCTTGTCATGAGGTTCCTTTTGGGATCAAGAATCTTTACAATTGAAGTAAAATCAAGGGTGAATTTAGTTAGTAAAATTCAACACTTTCTCTCTCTATCTCCGACCTACAACGACTAAGGAGGGCTGAATTGGCTTACCTTTCAGCTTTGTTGAGGTCGTGTGAGGACCAAGGGGTGTTGGGGATGCTTGGTTTGGCCGGAGGAGGGCTAAATTTGGTCGAATTCAGCTCAGCCAAAATAGGGCAGCTTCGGTCCGTCGGAGCTGCTTCACAGTTTAATTTTGCCGGTGCTTCTCCGGAAATCCTCGTGTCGAAAGGAAGATGCTATTAGGTAGTTGACTTCCCCCAGACTTTGTAAGACCCAACCTTGCCTTCTAAGGCTAAGAAAAAGGCTTATCTCAAAGCTCTAGTTCAAGCTTCATCGAAAAATGGAGCAGTTGAGAGAGAATGACGATTTGAGCAGTGTGGAGGATGAATGGAGAGGAACTCTTTATGGAGCTTGGGGACCCTCTGCCCGACCACTTTCCATTTTGGTCGAGCTTATCCTCACCCTGAAATGGCCTAAATGGAGCGGTTTCATCTTCGTACGAGACATGCGTTTTCTGCATTAATGAACAGTGATGTCATCCTGAGGAAGAAGGTGACATTGTTCCGAACTGGACCGTACCAGTCCGACCGAGTTCAATGGTGAAAATCAGTTGATTTAGGCCTGATTCGGCTGATTTTCTCAAAATTAAAAATTTCTAAATTAATATAAATTCATTCTCTATCAAATGGTGGCTTCAATTTCCCAATTTTAATATTTTAAGCCACCAAGAAAAATGAATTTCCGGTTCAATTAGTACTTTTATGCTTTCTTTATATTTTTGTACGAACACGGATTTAAGTACATAAAAGTTGATAATGACTATTTTCCATGTGCCATCAGAATCCACATTAGACAAATACCCCAAGTTTCCTATATTGTAGAGCATGAGCAAAAGAAGAACTCTCTTTGTCACACTCCGACCTGGTTTCCCTGGTCGGACCTACAAACTACCTGCCATATCCACCTAACCTTACAACAAATGTTGCCTCATCATTGTAATCCTAATAGGGTGTAAGACATAACATAAAACAACTCATATTAGTTTTCAAAATATTCAATTTAAATTTTGGTAAATAAACTTTATAAATCACATCGGGACCAAGTACTGCATATAAGGCGTACATTTGGTTTTGAATGGATTCTCCACTTTCCATGTAACCTCTATCACCTTTGTTGATTGGGAGGGGGTATTTGGAGGGGAATGAGTTTGACAACTCAGTGAGCGGGGTAGTTGACATCGTTATGTCAAATCCATGATTCAATACATACTCTATTTAAAATAATATAAATTTCTACCATATAAGGTTTGGTCAAAAAAGAGTTTACCCTAATTAAACTTCAATTTTAAAATAAATAAACTTTTATATGACAAGTTTGAAAATTGTTCAATCCATCAGAAAGAACCTATTATTATGTTCATTTATAACAACTCTCTAAATGTTACTTGTATATGAATAAGCATATCCCATTCACAAAGATATGCATAAAGATTACTCTCCTTTAATCTTGAAAGATTAACTCAACAAGTTGCTACTTGTTATATTAATAAAAAAAAACCTTTTCCATGGTTTTCAGATAGGTTTCTCTGCATGTTTTCAACAAGCTAAAATTTAAGTTATTTCCTACCTAGAGGAAAATTTATAAGTTCACACAAGGTAAAATGCACATGCATTTGTATATGACAACAATCATATGCATTTCTAATTTAAAGGCTCATTCTTTGGTAGACACAATCCCTAACTGTTCCACTTTACTCATCGATAGATTTCATCATTTTCTTTCATCGAACGCCTTTACTTTCCTTATTCTAACTAGGTAGGAATACTCAGGTAGCATAAGGAAATGTGGCAGATTTCTCACGAAGTTCCGACCAAACTAGGTCAGGGCATGACAGCCGGCTCTAATACCACTAAAGTTGTCATGCCCTGACCCGGTTTGGTCGGAACCCTGTGATCAACCTGACACCTTTCCTTATGCTACCCGAGTATTCCTACCTAGTTAGAGTAAGGAAAGTAAAGGCATTCGTTGACCCGGTCTTCCCAAAGCAGAGGTATCAAAGTAACTTAAGGGTGAGCTCATACCTGGTAGTGTGAAGTTTGCCTCGATCTTTTTGTCTTCCTGGCCCATGTGCTTCCTGAAAAAGGGTTAAGGGAGGGGTGAGTTCTACAACTCAATGAGCGGGTGTTAGGGTGAGTTTTCGTATAAACAAAAGAAAGTTTATAATTACTATACTTTTTGTTCACAGGTTTTGTGGGTTTAACTCCTTAGAAAAACGTTTCAATACTTCCCTTTTACTCGAGTTTGGTTTAGCATACAACCACACTCACTATAAACCCCACCCTTTTGAGTTAAGGAAAATTGGGAAAAGAACCGGCCAAACCGAGTAAGAAAACCGAACCAGTTCACGTACTCGATCAATTGGGAATAGACAATTTAGAAATTTACAACTCCCGGGTGATCCAAAGGGTTCATCAAACTTTGGAAAAGGAACCTTAGGATAAATTGGAAGAGAAAAACCAGACCAGTTTGGATGAACCGGATCCAATTGGATTGAACTAGTTAATGAACCAAGTCGATTCATAAACCGGAACCGATAGAGAAAGGGTAAACGGGGAAATTTATGGATCCCTTGTGACCCGAAGAGATTTAGAAACCTTGGAAGGAACCTTAGAATAAAGTGGGAGAGAAAAACCAGATTGGTTCGGGTGAACCAGACCCAAATCGGATTAAACCGGTTTAAGAAATAAGCCAGTTTACGAACCGAAACCGATAGAGAGATGATAAACTGGGAAATTTGTGGACCCTAAGTGACCTAAGGAGTCACAAAAGTCATGGAAATGGACTTGTGAAGGAAATGGAGATGAAAACCAAATCGATTAACATGAAATAGATCCGAACCGGTTTGGACTAGTTTGAACCACTATTGAACCAGATCCTAAATTCATTTTTCTAGATGGCTTAAATAATTCAAATTTGAGATTTGAGGCCACCATTGGATAGAAAATGAATTTAGATGAATTTTGAAATTTTTAGATTTGAAAAACTCGATCAAATGAGGGATGAACCAGCCGGTTTAAGCTTCAAACCCGGTTCGGACCAGTCTGGTCCAGTTTGAAACAGTGTCGTCTTCTTCCTTCAGATGACAGCACTGTTCACTCACTGGAAAATCGAAGTAGTGCCGAAAAAATAAGAAACGCCTCTGTTCAATACGTTTCCGCCCATCAATGTCAGTCATAAAGGTGCCAAACGGACGGCCGATTAGTCCCCGAGCTCCCTATATAAAGATCCCCTCTCCATTCATCTCTACACCTGAAAAGCTCACTCTTTCTCAATTGCTTAGTTTTCCAGTGAAGCTCGAACCAGAGCTTCGATATAGGGTCTTTTTTGAGCCAAAGAAGGTGAGATCAGGTTCTTTAGAACCGGGGAGAAGTCAGCTACACGCATGCGGTCTTCGTTTGCTCGGAGGGTTACCGGAGAAATGCCGACGTGATGGAACAGTGAAGCAGCTCTAGCGGACTAAAGCTGCCCTATCTCGACCGAGTTGAAATCGACCATTTTGAGCCCTCCTCAGGCCAAGCCAAGCCCTCCCAACACTTCCTTAGCTCTCCCACGACCAAATTAGGACTGAAAGGTAAGCCAATTAGGCTCCCCCCTGCAATTTTAGGCCGGTGCTAGAGAGAGAACCGATAGAATTTTGATGATGAAAGTCTAACTCAATTCGGCATCAATTGATGCAATTCTTGATTCTAGGATGAACCTCATGACGACAGCTATCTGCCCATATCGAAAGCTCGGACCGTCATGCCCTCACTAGTGAGTAATCGAAACTTTCTATCTCTACAGTCATTTTTCGACAATAAAACTTGTGATTCAAATTACTAAATAATTGTATAAACATGTAGAAACTCAATTTCAACAATTGGAAACGTTTGATCGGTCAATTTGATGAAATTAAATTTTGTTGTGTTAAGAAGTTGGAATTGGGGGAAAATTGGGGAAAATTGGAGAAAATTGGGGATTTTCGAAAATTTGAAGGATCGAAATACAATTTCCTAAAATTGAGGGTCAATTGGGCATGATAAAAATGTTATAGGGCCAATTGAGGAATTTTTGAATTTTTTGGGTGAAACTTACCATTTTTGTAAAGGAAGGGCAAATGGTAATTAAACCCCTTTTTGTGAAATGGAATAAATTGAGGCCCTATAATGAATTTTAAAAGTTTTGGGACTCAATTTGAGGAAAAAATGGAATTAGGGACTTAAAGTTAAAGAGAAATAACTTTAGGGACCTAATTACAAATAAATAAAAAATTGGTTTTTCTCATTCATTTGGAGTGAATGAAGGCTATTAGGCCGAAGGATAATGAACTAAGATGTTCATATCGTGTAGGAACACGAAGTACCGGGAACGCCGACAAGGATAAGCTCGCGTGAATACAAAAAACCGGTCTAGTGGAATTCACTACATTAACGGGTGAGTGGGTTTACTAACGTCATACCCGGTTGGGATGATGAGCACAGCTTAAAGTTAAAAACCACTTACCGGTTGTGAGTGGGATTTTATATCATACTCGGTTGAGGATAATAAGTACCTCAAAATGAAAACCCACTACTTGGAGGAGTGATGTGAAAAACATGCGGAAATACTATTTACCAGTTGTAAGTAGATCATACTCGGTTAGTATGATAAAACTTCCTTGAAGGAAGTTGAAAACCCGTTCACCGGTTATGAGCAGAGATGTCCTTCTACCTGGTCAGTATAAGGGACAGTTGAAAACATATTTTTTATCAAAAATGCTCTCCCCTAACTGTGTGCCAATGCTTAAATGATTTGGGAAACCTTCTTGATGGGAGCTCGAATAGCTCTTATAGGCCAAGGGCCTCGGTTTTGGAACTTGGGGGGCTAATATGCCCGATTTCGAAAATCTCATAGCCCAAGGCCAATTGGCACGAGTAGGAGCTCATAAACAAACATGAGTTAAATGCCATAAAACTTTAATTAGAGGAATTGCTTGGCCATGGTACCAAGACAAGACCGACATACTTAGTCAACTAGTGGTAGTGCGACATGACAGGTCGACGGACCAGTCAAGACAAATGACTGTAGGTTGAGTTGAGGGTTGGGGCCATTGGACCAGTGGCACCACAGATTATATGGCATGATAAGAAAATATTGATTGTGCATGCACTGTGATTACGAGACCATCAAGATGCCCAAGAGGAGTAATGATGCATCCTAAGGGCACTGGATGATCTGGTGGGTGAGTAGTTCGTCGTACCAGATGACCTTTCAAAATTTGGAGTAACACCAAGTGCATGAGACCGGGGTGGGGATAGGATGAGGTCTCTGTCCTCATACGGACGCAAAGAATTGATTTTGGGATTGAGGGTTGGATGTTGCAAACATCCACTCATTTTAAGGGTAGAAGTGGACGTACTTCTATCTAGGTAGCCGGTAAAGTCGCTCCAAAGCCACAAGTGGGTTTAGTGGATGAGCTGGCCTGTGAATGTGTGTTTGACCTTCATGATGAAGGATGTGTGTTGGGTGATGATACACCTTGATTAATAAGGAAATGGTGGCAAAAATCGAGATTTGATATGAAAGGATTTTTGAAAGAAAGGAGTCTGGCACACTCCAATACAAGTCTTTTCTAAAAGTTAAAAGTTTTAAAAACCCATTCACTAAGTCGTTTTACTCACCTCCTCCCTTATATCCCTTTTAGGAAATTTCGGAAAGCCTACCCTTAAAGACCATCAACTAAGATGCATGTGAGATAGGTATGACAAACTTAAAATATTATGTAATTTTGATTTATGTTATTCTAGGAAAAGGTGCAGGTTTAAAGGGCGCTTTACTCTTTATAGTTTATAATAAGGGGAAACCTTTTAATAAATTGGGAGAGTGGTGGGTTGATCATGGGGATCTGACCAAACCGGGTCGAGGCGTGACACTCGCCCTTTATCAAAAAGGGTTCACACGTTCACAGAGCTATCTCCAACTACTCTACTTGTGTACCAGGGCATCTTTACCGTCTACCATGATAGATGTTTGTGACTTCTACCCTAAGTCTAAGTGAGCAATCAATTATTCGACCCTCAAACTCGAATAATACTCTGTGTCCATGATGTAGGATGAGACTTCTCCCCCTCCAACCTCGGTCTCAGTGCGCATGAAGCTACTCCGAGCTTCAAGCCTCTCTAGACGACCAAACTTCCCTTATGCACCTTGTGTGTTCCATCATCCCTTAGAACCAACACTACCCCATGTCAGGCGCCTTGATGGTTTTGTATCTTAGCATTCACAAACAAAAGTCTTTTAATTTTAGACATTTATCTTTGGTGCCACCAGCCCAATGAATTCGATGACCCGACTTCGGCTCGGCAACTACTAGCCCAATGAGTTTGATGACCCAGCTTTGGCTCGGTAGCTACTAGCCCAATGAGTTCTACGATCTGGCTTCGGTTAGGTGGCTTTATCACACAACTTAATCATTTTTTTGTGAATTTTCGTAATGTTTAGGGATAAAGATTTTTATCTATGGGTTTAAGCTCGTTCCCATTGGCTTTGGGCCCACTTCATGAGTTTTTCCAAAACTAGGTCTTGAGCCCTATTAGTTTCAAAACCAAGGCCTCAAGCCCACTAGAGCAATTTCAGCTCTTATCAGGAACATCTCTCAAAAGGTTTAAGTAGGTTCACGTAGTCAGGGGAGACCATTCCTAGAAAACATTTTTCAAAATCGGAAAGGTGCTCATCACTCCAACCGAGTTGTTGGAAATTCCACTCACATGGTACGACGTGACTCGTTCCCGATGGAATCTCAGTCAGATATGTGGCACGAGTCCTAGAATCACCCGTCCTACAGAATCTGAGCATTCACATTGGAAAAATCGAAATGAAGGGCCTCAAACTTGCACGTATGGGCACAAAAGTCCTTAATTATGCCTTAATTCCAATTAGGTCCTTAATGTTCATAATTTTACCTTTAGATCCCTAATGCTCAATTATCTTTAATTAAGTCCCTAAGGTTTCCAATTTCTCTCTTAGGTCCTTGATTTTCCCAAAATTACCAATTAGTCCTTAATTTCTTCAAATTAACCAAATGGTCCCCAATTTTCCTCAAAATCACCAATTGGCCCTAATTTTCATCCAGATTGCCAATTGACCATCAATTACAAGTTAATTTCACAAAAGTCTCCCAATTTTCATTTAATAATTGCAATTCGACCCTAATTTTGCTCAATTTCCTCAATTCTTTGCATTTTAACCCCTAAATCTATGTTTCATCAAATTGACCACCCAAACTTAGTTAATTGTCCCCTATCATGATCTTAATCATCTTCCATATGTCCCCTGATGTATTCTAAGCTTCAAAACACTAGATTTGGCTTAGAAATGAGCTCAAAAGGATCTTCGCCAAAACATTATCCTAGAGAGAGAAAGCTTCGATTACTCACCGATGCATATTTGGTGATTGGAGCTTTTGCTTACACTGAATTGCTCATTTCTTGGGAATCCTCCTTGGATCAAAAGGCGCCTCAATTGGTGGCTTGGGGAGTGCTAATTTCTCAACTTAATTTTCAGGCAAAATGCATTGTGAATAGTAATTTCCTACGAAGGGCGGCGGAGGGGACTTACCAAGGCAACTAAGGGAAGGTCGGGGCTGCTCTAGGGGTGGTCTAAGGAGCTTAGTTTGCCTAGAGTTAGCCCGAGAGTGGCTCAAATTGAGCTTGACCAACTCGGTTTACGAACTGACGAGTGAGCGAAGGAATTGTGCGAGCTCGATGGTGCTTTTCCTACGATCCACGAGCTGAATGGAGTATGCAGTCATGTAGCTGACTTCCTCAGGATTCCAAAGAACCCGAATTTGCCTTCGGAGGTGGAGAAAACTGCCCAAGTTGGATCTCTTGTCCATGCTTTGTCAGAAAAAGGAGCTCTTATTCCTTCTTATGTCCTTTCTCTTCTTTAGTGACATCCCTTATTCAATGACTTCCTTTTTCCTTAATCCTCTTTTACTTGCTCATAAATCACTTCATGATTCTTCATTCTACAATAATTGCTTTCGATCTATGTGTCGATTACTTTGCTTGGGAAGGTTCAGTCCATTCAGTTTTGTTCATTATCTTTGGCTGTCCGCCGTTACTAGTATTCCTCTTTCTACATGGTTCTCCTATTCTTTCCAAACAGTTCATAATGGACCATTACAATACTTCCTTCCTTGGAAAACATTTCCTAAATAAGGGTTGGTTCCATTTCCTCTTAATTGGGATACACATGTCTTTCTGAGGCTTCCTTCCTTGGTAGGATTCTTTGCCTTTCCCCTGACATTCTTTTCTTACATTTGCTCTAGGGGATTTGTACCCTTAAATGACATCCCTTGATGTCGTCTTCTCCTATTTACCTTTACTCCTCAAATCTTTTAGGCATATCTTTTATGCTTTATTTGCATCCTTATTCGTACCCAGTACTTGTCTATTTCTTTAGGGAGCGTACAAATCTTCCTTGTTTCAGGATCATTGTGGGAGAGGCTTGCCTATTCCTTTCTTGGCTTGAGTTTAGTCGTTAATTGGCCCTTGGTCCTTTTTAGGATTTCTTGTATCCTTCTTTTCCCGAGTATTTGACCTTTCTGCTTCTCTCTTCTTTGTCGGAACTTACATTATGGCTTTCCCGAGTATTTGTTCGTTAACTGCTTTGCCTCCACCATTTGTTTGGTCTAAGTTTCTTAGCAGTAGTTTCTCGAGTCCTCCTATCCTTAACATCCATCTCACCGACCCTTTTTAGGGTGTAGTCCCTTCTACTTCCCGATCTTCCTTAGGGTGTCATTTGTTCCCTCTGACTATCTTGTTGTAACGACTTGCTTTCTCTTGTCCTATTGGTCCGAACTTCCTATTTGACATAGTTGCTTTTTCCAAGGTGATTTATTCCTGTAATCCCAATACGTCCCGTTTGTCAACAAATGTTCGTCTTGTCTTCTCTTGTGGATGCACTCCTTTCTTTGCTCCTAAATGGTTTGCATTTTCTTCTTAACGGGGGAATTCTCTTCAGCTATCCTTTGTTCCGTTTGTGGTTTTATTGAGGTCCTACCTTTACCCCTTTTTCCTTCTTACCACTTTGCTAAGATTTTGAAGAGTTTCCTCTCATTTGTGGTTGCAAATGGAGTCACGTTTCTTGGGATGGTATCCTTTCGAATTTCCTATAGTTGTGGGGTGTTTATTCTTGGAAAATATTGTCCTGACTCCTGGCGATGTGGGACAATTTTTCACTTCGTGTCCTATTCCCCTCAAGGTTAACTTGATTCCTGTCCTTTGTAGGGTTGGGCACTTCTCCATGCAGTGTCCCCATCATTCATGCTTGTAATTACATGAACATAAGTGGTTCCTCCTGGCGTTTTCTTAGAAATTGTTAATTTTAGTGCTCCTTCATCCTTAAGTCTGGATACCGTGAGAGTTTTTTTTTTTTTAGTCTTCCTTGAGGATCACATCATTTGAGGGACAGGGTTTTTAGGAATTTGGAGTACTTCATTAATAGAGTAGTACAGTATGTTGGGGATTTTGACCCTATTACAGAAAATGGTCACCAAATAACTAGAGAGCTACGAGATTCTTGATTAGCATCCTCCTATGTAAGGTTATATGCCCCATTTTATGGCTTCACGCTTGACTTCCTTTATACTTAGAGTTGTGACCTCAATAGGTCCTGTCACCATTCTCTGGGATACTTTCTCATTTGCTCTTTTGAGATTCCTACCATGCTTTAGGCATTTGGGAAGCTTCTAGGGTTGTCTTCCTACGAAGATAAGGTGTTG
The DNA here is from genome assembly GCA_030064425.1 of Trapa bicornis. Lineage (NCBI taxonomy): Eukaryota > Viridiplantae > Streptophyta > Magnoliopsida > Myrtales > Lythraceae > Trapa > Trapa bicornis. The sequence continues at coordinate 4,871,317 of CM057761.1, read as the reverse complement.
AGTAGAGCCATTCCTAGTTTTCTTGGTTCCTCTCCTGGAAGCCATCTGAAAATTTTAGGATAAATCCTATTAGTTACAATATTTTCTAGTCTTGATTATGTATTCGAGGAAACAGGCTCTGATACCACTCTAGTTGTCACGCTCCGACCCGGTTTGGTCAGATCCCCGTGAACAACCCGCCACTCTCCCAGTTTATTAAAGGGTTTCCCCTTATTATAATCTGTAAAGAGTAAGGCATCCTTTAAACCTGCACCATTTCTTGGAATAGCATAATCAAAACTGCATGAAATTTTAAACTTTACATACCTGTCTTACAGGCATCTTAGTTGATGGTCTTTTAAGGTAGGCTTTCCGGGATTTCCTGAAAGGGATATAAGGGAGGGGGTGAGTATGACTACTCAGTGAATGGGTTTTTAAAAGCTTTTGACTTTTAAGAAAAATATTTATATGGAGTGTGCCAGACTCCTTTGTTTTCAAAAATCCCTTCATTTAAAAATTCGGGTTTTTCCATTATTTTTTAGTTACCACGGTGTGTCATCACCCAACACACATCCTTCATCATGAAGGTTACACACATTCGCAAGTCAGTATCACTACTGAACCCGCTAGTGGCTTCGGAGCGACTTTTCCTGCCATCCGGATAGAAGTACGACCACTTCTACCCTGGGAATGAGTGGATGTACGTGACATCCGACCCACAATCCCGAAATCACTTCTTCGTGTCCGTATGAGGACAGAGACCTCATCCTGTCCCCACCCCGGTCTCATGCGCTTCGTGCTACTCCAGATTTCGCACAGACACCTGGAATGACAAACTGCCCTTATAGCCACCAGGTCGTCCAGTGCCCTTAGGACGCATCACTACCCCTCATGGGCGTCTTGATGATCCCGTACTCACAGTGCATGCACAAACAATGTTTTCTTATATTGCCATGTAATATGTGGTGCCATTAGTCCAACGGCCCCGACTCTCAACTCAACCTGCAGCTGTTTGTCTTGACTAGTCCGTCGACCTGTCATGTCGCACTGCCGCTAGTTGACTGAGCATGTCGGTCCTATCTTGGTACCATGGCCAAACAATTCACTTATTAAGTTTTATGGCACATATATCATGTTCGTTTACGAGCTCCTGCTCGTGCCAACTGGCCTTGGGCCCACTGTACGAGATTTTCAAAATCGGGCATTTCGCCCCCAAGTTCCAAAACCGAGGCCCTTGGCCTATCAGAGCTATTCGAGCTCCCATCGAGAAGGTCTCCCAAATAGTTTAAGCATTGGCACACAGTCAGGGGAGAACACTTCCGACAAAAATAGGTTTTTACTATCCATCATACCGACCAGTATAAGGACATCTCCGTTCATAACCGATGAACGGGTTTTCAACTTCCTTCCAGGAAGTCTCATCATACCAACCGGGTATGATCTACTTACAACCCGTAAGTAGTTTTTCCGCATAACTTTCACATCACTTTCTTTAAGTAGTGATGATTAAAATACCACTAAACAGTGGGTTTTTATATCGAGGTACTTATCATCCCCAACCGGGTATGATGTTAGTAAACCCACTCACAACCGGTAAGTGGTTTTTAACTTTATAATGTGTGCTCATCATCCCAATCAGGTATGATGTTTGTAAACCCACTCACCCGTTAATGCCGTGAATTCCACTAGACCGGTTCTTGGTATTCACGCGAGCTTGTCCTTGCTGGCGTTCCCGGTACTTCGTGTTCCGGTGAAGGCATGGCGGTCCGAGCTTTCGATCTGGGCAGATAGGTCTCATCCTGAGGTTCATCCTTTCGGTCCTAATTCGGCCGTGAAAAGGCTGAGAAAGTGTTGGGAGGGCTTGGTTTGGCCTGAGGAGGGCTTGAAATGGCCGATTTTAGCTTGGCCGAAATAGGGCAGCTTCGGTCCGTCGGAGTTGCTTCACTATTCCATCATGTCGGTGCTTCTCCAACGATTCTCGGATTGATTGGAGTTTGCTATCAGATAGCTGTCTTCTCCCCGATTCTAAAGAGCTCGACCTTTGTTCAAGTCGAAGCTCTCGTTTGAGCTTTACCGGGAAATGGAGCAGTAGAGAGAGAGAGAAGTGTTCAGGTGTGAGGAGAATGAAATGGGGATGACCTCTTTATATAGTCGTAAAACCCGTGTATTAAATAGGCGAGATTTATTACTGGTATTAATATGGCCATAAATTTTTGGTATTAATTCCAATAATTTAATTTCGGTATTAATTCTAATAAATTAAATTTCAGTATTAATTTCAATAATTTAATTTTGAAATTTTGGGTTACAAAAAAATTCATACTTCCCAAGAGGTCACCCATCCTCACTTTACTCTCAGGTAAGCACGCTTAACTTTAAAGTTTTTATGAAATCTAGTTCACCTGAACCAATTTGGTTTTTGTTTTTCTAATTTGTCTTAAGTTTCTTTTATAAGGTTTAATGAACCATTTGGATCACCCGAGAGTTGTAAATTCCCAACTTGCCCGTTCAGAAATAATCGGGTTTGTGAACCGGTTATGAATCCTCACTTGGTTTGACCGGTTCTTTTCCTGGTTTTCCTTAGCTCAAAAGGGCGGGTTTTACAGATAGGTCTATCCATTCATCAATCACTCAGCCTCAATCTCTCTCATTTATGGTCATGTCTAGAGGATTTTCAGGTCGCTTGAATTTTGGTAGCCAACGTGTCATTCTTATATGCCCAAATCAAAGGTTGAAGACGATATTATGTCGCATGTGCGAGCTTTACACGTGCGGACCTGCCACATAGCACTCCATGATTAACTGGCTTTGATGACGTGGCTTCCTACTCAACAACCTAGTCAGCCTTTGACAAGCTGACCGGACATGTGGCGGCCTCCCGTTGGCCGCTTGTTCCTATGTGGTGGCTGACCGTGACACGTGGTGTCCTCTGATTGGCTATTTTAAATGTGTCATATTTTCCTTCTAATGCACAGTACTACTGCCACGTGTCAGTCCTTGATTGGCTAACATCATCCAACATGGCTTTGCCACATGTCGACCTTTGATTGGTAGGTCATTTCTTCGACATCCTGGTCGGATGCTGACGTGGCATCCTTGCCACGTATCAACTCCTCATTGGTTGGTATTGCTGATGGGGCCTTTTTGACATTGACAGTTGATTGGGGACACGTGTCGCTCCCCTATTGGTCAGTCGTCGCTGAGGTGGATTTTCCTCCTTTGACCGTTGACCAAGGACGTGTATCTCTATTTGATTGGCCAGTGCTTTGAGGCACTGACTAAGTGGCTGACTGGGTGCACTTCGTCGCGTGTCGCACACTGATTGGTCGTGCATGTTGACTGGGTGCTGACTTGGTAGCTATCTGTTGACCGGTTCGGTTCAACCGGATTCGGTGACCCAAAATTGAAAATCGACCGATTTAGTCCCTATTCGATGGTTTTCAAAAAAATAAAAATTTCTATATTCTTCTAAATTCATTTTCAATCTAATGGTGACTTAAATTTTCCAATTTGATATTTTTAAGCTACTTAGAAAAATTAATCTTTGAACTGGTTCTTCACGGTTCAGTATGGTTTTATTCGGTTTAAGTCTAGTTCACCCTAAATTGGTTTGGTTTTCACATCCAATTCACTTTCATGGTTCTTTTCTATGATTTTAGGGGTTTATTGGCCACTTGAGATTTTTTTCAATTTCTATAGAAAATTTTCGGTTTCTTATTCCGAGAGAATGGGATTTATAGGCGACCTTGTAATCCGGACTATAGCTTGGGTTTGAATCTGGCCTTGGTGACCTTCAATTAGGACAAAAAGGGATGAAGTTTATGAATTCTTGATGCTCATTACTCATAGTTCCTCATTTCGATTTTCCTTAAATGCCAACCTCTTTTTTCTGTTGGTGCACTCTCTTGGGTGGATAATGGGTTTTCTTTGTGTCTATTGTAGGTCTTGTCAAGGCTCCTTTATAGGAGCAATATTGTTCAATCTCTAAAGGTAATCCTTATCCCTTCCTTTTAATATTTTTTTCAATTATAATTTAATGGGTGCCCTTTGAGTGCTCGTATTCCTCCTCATGAATGAGAAAGAATCTAACATTTACTCTTTAATTAAGTAGATCCCTTAATTTTCTATACGTGTAAAATGATTTAGTTATTTAGTAAAGCATTCCATTGAGTTTCCTCTTTATCTATTTCAGATGGGAGATTATAGGAAAGTTGTGGTTATAGGCTAATTTCCTTTAGCTCGATACATATATGTTGGGTTTGTTGTAGGTAATGGACATCTAGATCAGGTTTCCCTTGAGTCTCTTCTACTGTCCAATATCTACAATTCTAATGGAGGGTTGGCCCATCAGTTTTATTTATGGTTATGCCTTTAACTTATTTTTCAGTGGCCTTATGAAAGATATGTTAGGTTATTCTTATTGGGTCTTCTCTAGATATTCCAGGAAGACATGTACTGTTCTTGTTATCCTCATGGTTAGGTATGTAGTTGACATTTAGTAGTATTGGCTCCCAATAGCATATCATAGTTAAGATTTATTTAAGAAATTTCTTTCTTTTTCCTTATTCTTAATGTGTGTACTTAGATAATTGCTAATTGTAACACGACTTATTGTGTAGGTTGATTTTCATGGGGTAGCATGGTTTAGGAAGCAACCTATGATGTTGATTAACGATAATTCCCTTTCCTTTTTTTATTTTTTTTCTAATAATAGCAATTATTCTCAATTTCTTTTATAACTAAGTAAATAGAATTTATCTTATTTATTTTATGTAGTTTTGATAGGAATTTGATTTATTGCTGGCTTTTATTTTTCTTTGATAGTTTCTTTCCGTTACTCCTTATCTAATTATTGGACATAGTGCAATTCACTAAAGGTAAGGGTGATTCTAGCCTTATGTGATTGAACCACTAACCTCTAGTGATTCTTCCTCTGTTTAGACATCTTTATGTTCTATTATTTATCTTTAATTCATATATTTTAATTCTACTCTTTATTAGGAATTTGATGCATTTTCATCTCCCAAATTGGATTTATGAAAGTGGGTAAAATTTAATGTGAAATTCTTTTAGGTAATTGCTCTCGTTTATCTTCTTACAAATATTTGAATTTTCCTAGAAATACATAGATTATTACTTTTCATTGATTTGCATGATCCCTTACCTTCTTTTATCTAGACCACTTGCAAGTACGTAGCTAATGTCAATTCCGACACATTCCCCTTTCTTATGTATGTAATCTACTCTTCAATAACTCTTTATAGTCCATTTGAGGAGTTTCATTCAAGCATATACTAACAATTGTTCATTTGTCAAGCAATCATCTAAGTCCCATTTCCCAATTTCATTTAATTGGACTCTTTTATATATTTACAAATTGTGTATATATAAAGACAGATATTATGTATGTTTTCAAATGCACCGAGTCGATACAGATAGGCCACATACGTGTAATGTTTTATATATGTAGTATGAATTTATCCATTAATTTATCATATATATGTATATATATACATACATATATCATATGTTAAAAAAATAAAAATTATATGTATTTATTCACTTTATCTACAAATATCTAATATTAATTTAATATTGTATATTTAAATTAAATTGATTAAAATTTCACTAAACCCTATTTTATTTATTCTCTGAAAACTTATTTTAGATTTTGCCCAAAATTAAGTTTGACTACTAGGAGAATAAACTTTTTTACAAAAATCAAGGTGGAAAACTCTTATTCTTAAAGGATAAGATGGTCATAAAAATCCAAGTATGAAAAGCATCACTACTCTCTTTAATGGCAGGAAACTACTAATTAAATTCACTATTAATTCCATTCCACATTATATTACGAGGTGTTCTTTAGGAACACCTCATAATTGTTACGTTTTGTTGGGAAGCTTTGATGATAGTAGAAAAACCTAGCGGGTGGCATGGTCCAAGCTTAGAGATATTAAACAGAGGAGCAACATGCGACTTAAAAGAGCTACAATCCTTTATTAAATTCTTCAAAAAGTGCTGACTTCCTTGATGCAAGTATAGGAAAGCAGTCATTATAGCTTTGGCGTGGACGCACAAAAACTCTTGAATGATGGAACCACAGTATAATTTGATACTATGGTGATGGACCAAGAATAGGTCTGGTCCGGTCGGATAAATTGATACCCAACAGTGAATCCATGTGTATGTTCACTTATTCATATAGGTGGTAACTCGGCCCTATCAAGTCGCTTATTATTGATAATGCGACATGCTTAGCCATGAAAATTTTCAATTCAAGTGTTAGGTCAACTTAAGACTTGTTACTGCAGACCAATTTACATATTATAGAGATGCTTAAAACCTTAATAATCCTAATAAAAATGTATGGACAACTATATGAAATATAAACTGTCCTCCAAATATTAGTAGTTTTGTTTGAATGACATGTTAGAATAATTTATTGGTTATAAAAGCTTTAAATAAGTGAAACATGGTCTTTAATTTTGCTTGCACTTATGTGTTGAGTGTAAGTTGAGTGTGAATTTTTAATAAATACGTTGTTTAAATCTGAATGGACTAAATTTATTTGCTAGTATGTTTTGGAACACAAAATATAACGTTGCTGTCTTTTTTTTTTTTTGTGTGTGTTTTGATAACTACAAACCAAATATTTTCAGGATACACAATACTAAAAATAAATTTTGACAAATTTTAATTTATATAATCATTGTGAAGGAATGGGTGTGATTATTTTTTAGCCGAACTTATCATAAAATAAGTAATTATCGAAACCCATTCATGAATGCCATCAAAGGCCATTTCTCACTACCGGTAATTATTATATAATATATCCTTACCTATTTGACATCATGTTTAGAGATGGTTTATTGCATATATTTTGGGAGGGTAAGGCAATAAATAATCAATTCACAACTATATCACGCATTGATAATTATATAATTTAAAATATTTTTTAATCAAAATGGTATTTATTAGATAACAATAACATAATAAATAAGAGTGTTTAAGAAAAGTTTAAGAAACTCTTCCTCCCCAAGTCTTATGGGGCTGAGGCAGTCACAAGTTCCATCTTCAAATTAGAGAAATCTCCTCCATGATATTCAATGGCTCAAATAGGTTACTGGAATCAAATTACATATTAAAGTTTACTTAAAAAGAGAGAGCATATAATGAGAATGTTAACAATTATATATGCTAATAAGATTATTATATGTTTTCAAATTTACTAAAGAGTGAAATTTTAAATAATATTTTATAAGGATAAATTAATAGTTAGCCTATTATAATCCCCAAAATTTAACCCTTTTCCAACCCTAATTTTAAATACTCATCTTTAAATAAAAATGTAACATTCTTCCTCTTCTTTCAGCAATCTAGAACCTACGGCCACCACTGACTGACATTTAAGACCGCCATATATTCCATTGACAGTAACTCATCAAAAGATTATTGATTGATATGTAATTGCAAGTAAGTCATGGTTGACTTTAGATGGGGGGACAATATAAGGCAGAGGAGACCGAGGCTTCCGAGATAGATAGCAATGAATTAGGAACAGTAGCATCCAATTATGTGATTTTCTTGCAAAAAACTGGACCACCACAATGGTATTCGGCTAATAGATTCAATGGGATACCCCACAGGTTCCAATTTCACAGGACAGTGGATGACCTTTCCTACTGTTTTGTTGCCTCTTGGGATGTCAATATGTTGGCCCATATGTTTCCAGGAGCCCGTCCGTCCATCATGTCCTGTCTACAATGACGTCCAAAGCTATAGTTAGTGGCTGGCTGCACACGCAATGTTATTTTACACAGGTTTTTTGTTAATTTCAGCTAATACTAATTCAATTATCTTATGGATTTATGGGCCAACATACTGCCTTCCCGAGAGGCTACAAAACCCTAGGAAAGGTCACTAACTGTTGTGAAACTTTTTTTGTTTTTTGCAATAAGCTGTTGCGAGAAGTTGGAATTCGTCTTTGAGACATCTCCCATCGAATCAATAGGCCAAATACCTTTTTAATTAGCTTCATGGGTCTATGCTATGCTGTCTCCAACCGTGCATATATATATATATATATATATATATAGCCATAGGCTTAGTCTCTAAGCCCAACTTTCTTTTGAATCACTCAAAATGACCTCTCACATTAACTCTCTAACAATTTTATCTTCTGTTCAAATTAAATTAGCCAATCTTTATTAATAATTAAATCGAAAAAGAAGAGCCATTCACCAAATCCAAGATAGAATGTCTTTTATGGATTAAATTACATCTCAAAGTATTATTAAAAATTTGGGTAATGTTATAAATATAAATTTCATTTTATTTATAAAATTTATCAGTCAAAATTGAATGCATCATAAATTCCACTGCCGTAATAGTAACTAAAAGATCACATTTTTGAACAAATATAAGATAAATTTATAATAATATATTGAATAGTCGAGCATAAGGATCGTGAGAATAAAAACATAGTGCATGTTCTATAATTCAAGTTACAATCATCAAGATATAAAATATCTATAAATGAAAATAATAATTTGTTTAATTGTAGTTAATTAAATTAAAAATATTATATGCATTTTATATTTAAAGTTGTTTTGCATTGGTATATAATAATAGTATAAAATACATAAAATGGAAGTGGGATATTTTTTAAAATTTTATATGAATTATTAATTTTATTAAAATGCCTTGATAAATTGAGTAATTTGCCCTTAGAATATAATACAATAGTGAGTGATCAGTTATCCATGCTATTAAAGCATCATTTTTAGTGGTTCATTGTGTATGTATGTATGTATGTATGATGTCCCCTTGGATCATATAATTACTTTCCTCAAAGCTGCACATTAGAATCAATCATCATCCCCATAAATTCCCTGGTAAGGCTTAAGCTTTTTGCACGTTAGTATGGTAGTTGCTAAGCATGAATGAATAATGATCATATGTCCCCATTGCCTGGGACATCCATGCATCAGCCTCTTCTATAATTCTGTCTTGACGATCAATGACCAATTAATTGACAACTTATGTTTCCCAATAGTCTGTCTGTCTATTGACACATGCTTAAACTCAGTTCTGATTCAAAGGAGGAAATTCGGTGAAGTACGCTCATGAATTCTGTCTAGATATTTTAGCTCGGCGGTGTGAGATCATAATAGCTACTTGACGCCATCTCCTTCACATTACAGTTTTGCTCGGGTTATAGATTGTTCGGGGCTTCTACTTGGATCGCTCGCCCACCGTGCAGATAATCCATTGATTCTTTATTGGGGTTGCAAATTTGGTGTATAAAATCACCATAATTACTGTATACATCTAATTCCGGAAGTAACCAAAGCTTATTAGAATAGTATACGACAGCGTGCCATGATCATTTTCAGGTTGGCCTTTTCATATTTAGGTATCTTTCTTCACATTGGATATGTAATAATTTTAAATAGGTCTATGTCCGTAGGAAAACATAGTTAGAATGTGCATAAAGTAGAGAGGCGGAAAGTAGGTGGCAAGTTGATGTACTCTCTCATTTTTTCCCCAACTTTTAGACATAATCATAGCTGTTAAAATATAGGTAATATATCAATATATATGTGCCAATCGAGTCGCTTATCTGCCTCTCCCTTAAGAAACTTGATTTCATATATAAACTGATCAACCATGAATAAGGATTTATTAGGCCCAAAGGACTTCTAAATACTAAATGATGCATATGGAAAAATGGTAGAAAATACTCTCTAGAAGGAGCACATAGTGTAACACAACATGAGTTTGGACTCCAAAGCCCATGGTTGCACATCATTTTTTGTCATATTTTATTATTGAGTGATAATGTTGTTTACAATAAAAATATATTATTTTCTAATTTAGTAAAATTATTTAATTAACATTAATGGGATACAATTCAAATATTTTATTATATAATATATTTAATATAAAATATTTTATTGAGTACCATGATAAACAAATGCAATATGTATGTAATAAAAAATTTTGTCAAATGAGGAATTAGTTTTGTCAACTCAAATAATTAGTTTAATGGAGCAAATTATATATGAAATAGATTAACTGATGATATACTAAACTATCCAAATTGAGAGAATATACATTGTTATGTGTTCTAGATTTAAGAATGAAAGTTTATTGAGTAAAAATATTTTTTTCTCACTCTCTCTCTTTGTATGAAGTAACTAGTGTATCATCTATCACTCTATAACTCTACTATCACATCACAACCATATTTGGTCGGATCCCCATAAATAAATCGCCACTCCTTTTGGTCCATGAAGGGTTTAATCCATTTTTAAACCGCAAATAGTAAGACGTCATTTTTCCTGTATTTCCTAAAATAGAATTATACAAAACTAAATATTTTAAAATAGATATACCTATCTTACAGTTCCAATATATAAGGGTTTTTAAGGTTGGTTTTCCTCAGTTACCTGAAAGGGGTAAAAGGGAGGGGGTGTGAGTTATACAACTCAGTGAGTAGGTGTTGAGAGTGAGTTTTCAAAATAGTTTAGTTTATCTAAACCATGCCAAGGATATCAATTCCTTTAAAAATAATTTTCCTCAAATTCAAATTTCCAAAACGTTTTCCATTTTCATATTAGGCGTGTTTAGCTCTCTTAGCCCACCCCTTGCATTGGGAGGCGTTTAGCAAACAAACACATGTTGTTCATCAGGAAGGGCACACACATTCGCAGGTGCAGCATGTCCACTGCACTCACTTGTGGATCAGAGTGTCTTTACCATCCACCAATATAGAAGCCCGCCCACTTCTACCCTAGGTCTAAGTGGATGTCCTAGACATCCGACCCTTAAACCCGAATACCACTTCGTGTCCGTATGAGGATGAAGACCTCATCCCGACCCTACCTCGATCTCATGCGCAAGAAGCTTACAGAGCTTCAAGATTGACTAGCACGACAAACTACCCTTATCTCCACCATGTCGTCTAGTAGCCCTTAGGACCCATCACTACCCTCTAGGGCATCTTGATGGTCATGTACCACAAGTAAATGATCAAACAAGAGTTTTTCACATAATAGCCATCATCTTTGGTGCCAATGGTCCAACGGCCCTGACGCTCAACCTGACATGCAACTGTTTATCTAGGTCAGTTCGTCGATCTAGCCCTAACGCACTGCCACTAGTTCATCGAGCACTATCGGTCCTGACTTTGTACTGTGGCGAAATCATATAGCTAATTTCATTAGAAAATTTTACGGCTCTTTCTTAATCAAGTTTATTTACGAGCTTCTGCTCATGCCCACTAGCCTTGGGCCCATTGCACGTATTTTTCCAAAACTAGGCATTTAGCACCATGAGTTCAAAAACCGAGGCCTCTGACCTATATGAGCTGTTCTAGCTCCCGTTAAGAATGTCTCCCAAATGTTTTAAGCATTGACACACAGTAAGTGTAGAACACTTTTGACAAAAATTCATTTTTTTAACTTATCACACCAATTCGGTGTGATGATATCTCCGCTTACAACTGGTAGGCGGTTTTCTCATTCCCTCAAAGAAACTCATCATACCAATTGGATATGATGTGAAATCATCCCACTCACAAATAATTTTTCATTTCTAAAGCGCTCACCATCCCAACCAGGTATGATGTATAATTAAGCCCACTTACAACTGGTAAGTGGGTTTTCAACTTAATAAAGGTGTTCTCATCACCCCAATCAGAAATGACATTTAAAATGTCCTACTCACCCGGTGACTGTGACACGTTCATCCCTAGTCATCTTACAAGTCCACGTGAGCTTTCTATTGCTGGCATTCCAATCACACATATCCCTACACGATTTGGATATCATCATCAATGAGTGTTCGACATAATAGCCATCGTATGGATGACTAGATCCAAAAATTTTATTTATTGCACTTAGATCCCTAATGTTCATACCTTTTGACTTTAGGTCCCTAGTATTAAATTTTCCTCAAATTAAGTCACGAGCACTTCCAATATCCTCCTTAGGCCCTTAATTTACTTTAAATTGTGTAATGGGCTCAAGTTTCCCAAATTTCCAAAAATTACGGTTTAGCCCCTACTTTCCAAATATAGAAATTTGGCCCCAAATATTTCAAAAATTGACCAATTGGTCCCCTAACATCTTTCTCATTGCCAATTAACCTTCAATTTTGAGAAATTGCATAGAGGTCCCTCAATTTTTTGAAATCCCCAATTTCCCCAAACTTTTCTCCCAATTTTTCCCATTCAAAGTGACTGAATTTGATTTCTTCAAATTGGCCATTCAATCGGGATTAATTGCTCCAATTGATGGTATGGATCAATTCCTACACTTCCATACGATTCAATTGAGCTTTGAACCGAATCACTTTGGTCCGAAATGAGCTCAAATGGAGCTTCACCGAAAAACTATTTGTAGAGAGAGAAAGCTTCAAAAGCTTACCGACAGAGGTGCGACGGTCTAAGCTCTTGATCATGGGAGGTAGCTATCTTCCTAAGGTTTCTTCTAGAATCAAGAATAACTACAATTGAAGTCCAAATGAGGGTGAATTCTATTAGTGAAATTTGGCACTTTCTCTCTCTAACACCGATCGACGACGATGGAGAAGTGCCAAATTGGCATACCTTTTAGCTCTGTCGAGGTAGTGTGAAGGTCGTTGGGGTGTCAGGGATGCTTGGTTTAGCCGGAGGAGGTCTGAATTTGGACAAATTCAGCTCGACCAAAATAGGGCAGCTTCGATCTATCAAAGCTGCTTCACTATTTGATTCAAGCGGGGCTTCTCCAGTGGTCCTCGAGTCAAATGGAGGTTGCTGTCAGGTAGCTGACTTTCCTTGGAGTCTGTAGGACCCGACCTTACCTTTTTATGCTAAGAAAAATGCCCAAGTCGGAGCTTTGGTTCGAGCTTCACCAGAAAAATGGAGCAGTTGAGAGAGATTGGCGATTTGAGTTGTATGGAGCATAAATGGAAAGTAGTTCTTTATATAGGGATCTCAGGGACCCTCTGCCCGACCACTTTTCATTTTGGTCGAGCATATCCTCGCTCGAAAATGCCATGATTAGAGCAATTATTCCTTCGCCAGAGAAGGAAAGTTTTTGTATTGATGGCCAGTGTTGTTATCATGAAGAAGAAGACGACACTATTCTGAACTGGACTGGTTCGGTCCAATCGGGTTTAATGGTAAAAATCGATCGGTTCAGGTCTAGTTCAACCGATTTTCTCAAAATTAAAAATTTCTAAATTAATATAAATTTATTTTCTATCTAATGGTGGTTTTAATTTTCCAATTTGAACTTTTTATGCCACCAAGAAAAATGAATTTAGAAACCAATTCAAGTGGTTCAAACTAGTTTAATATGGTTCCAGTTTGGTTCACCTTGAATCAGTCTGGTTTCCTCTTCCAATTTTCTCCATGGTTCCTTTCCATAATTTTTATAACTCTTTGAATTATTTGAGATTTTCAAATTTCTCACTTTGCCCTTTCGGTATCGGTTATAGTTCGTTAACCGGCTCGATTTTCTCTTTTGAAACGACCGGTTCTTTTCTCGATTTTCTTATCTTTAAAGGGATGGGGTTTACATTTACTCTTTCTCTAATTCCTTCTCTCCCTAGTTTTCCTATTATTGTGTATACCTTACCTTTTCTACCTCATCATCTTGAGATCAACCTCTTCTTATTGAAGTATGAATTTCCAACCATTTAAAATTGAGATTTCCCAATTAAGAAATTTAAATCCAATTAAATAAAAAAACTCCGGGTTGAACCATGAATAAACAACATAATCGAGATTTGAAATCGAGTAAAAATTTAAAAATTGATTTCATGAGCAATAAAATGAATTTTTTGGAAAACTCGGTTCATAAAATTTGGGATCCAGTGATTCCAGGTTAAATTACTCTAGGGTTCAAAAAGAGTAAAAATGAAATTTAATTTAAAAAGAGGTCAAAGTCAAAATCAACAGGGTGTGGTCAACAGATGTGAGTCAGGTTGATTGGATCTGGATTGAACCAACTCGATACCAACAATCGAATGCTCACTTTCCCCCTCATTTGCCATCACCGATTTTGGCTACATCCTATTAGAAAAATTGACCTAATTGATCTGATTTTTATCAAATTGTATGCTACAAAAATTATAATTGAGCTGACAACTCCCATGCTGATATCTCTATAAGATTAATTGAGTTATCTCTATCTCAACAAATTGAATTTCTCATTCAAAATTAGGAAAATTGTTACTAGACACACCTCCGATCCCCGAGTGATCGACCTCCAAATTATCCCTCACCCAACCACCAATTGACATGATTTTTATTTTGCAATTATCCCTAGGGACTCCTATTGAGTTTTTTGACCGAGTCTCAACTTGAAAGTCGTTAAAAAACACAGAATGAGATCCCTTTTTCGACTCCCCTTTTAGAACCGAAAAATTACAGGTTGCCACCATCCTTTCGGAACTAAATTCAACCACCACTCCAGCGGCACCAGTGCCAAACTAACTACCTAACTCTCCTCTACCTTCTCATAAGCCTTGCCTAAGCTCCGATAAGGGGGATTTCGACTACCCTAATTCGATTTTTATCAGCGGGTTATCTCAACAACTCAGGTCTTAATCACACGGTGCTAAAGTTTATCCAGCTCCTATAGCCACTTGGATAGAGTCCACCATAGATGAACTCTCTTGGACCTTGGCTACATTTACCCTCAATTCTCACCACCTATCGTGCCGAGTTCGATGATAAATTTTTACTATAACTTTGATACCTTTGTTTCAGCCACTTTTAAAAAATAACCAAATTCAATTGGGTAAGACCCCCAACTCCTATCATGAGTTCTTAGAAGATTAATGAAAGTATTTGGGAGGGATTTGTAAAATTTGAAATTGGTTGGGGTGATTTGTAAAGTTTGAGGAATAAAGTGTAAATTTTGAAAAATTTGTAGCTAGTTTGCAAAAAAAATGAAAAAATTATGGAAATAATCCTTAAGCGAAGTCTAATGGGCTAGGAGGTTATTTTATGAAAAATGGAGATGCCAAATGTAGTTTTTGGAAGTTTATGTGGAAAATATATTTTTTGGTAAATAACAGGTAAAATGGTAATTTTGACCTAAATATAGAAAATTGTCATTTTTATACAATGGAAGGAAAAAATAGTGATTTTTTTTATGAACGGAGGACAAAATTGTCATTTTTGCATAAAAAGTGGCAAAATGGTGATTTTTTCTTAAAAATGGTCAAATTGATCATTTTTTTACAAATGGATGGTAAAATAATAATTTTTTTTTCATAAAATGTGCAAATGATAATTTTTTTTTATAAAGTGTAAAATGATCATTTTTCCATGTAATCGGACAAAAATAAATATTTTTGCAATTGAAGAGTAAAATGATAATTTTGCAAATATTAGAGGTTTTAATATAATTTTTGTAGAATGATGACCTAAGAGTTATTTTGATTAGTTTTAAATATCTTAATGACATATGTATATCATTTGGAGGAATACATATAAATATTAATTTATTGTGCTTGAGGAGCACTAAGAATTGGAGTACCTTTGAGATGAACACATTGAATAACATATGAGTGTGTTTATGGACGACGAGTCCAATTGGAAAAACCACTGTATTTTATAACCTTATAAAGTGCAAAATATGTGTGTGTGTGTTTATGTAACACATCAACTCGACATCCTAGATCGGACAACTATCAATAACATCATGCCCTCCCGATACTATAATAGTGGGGCCCTCATTATCGTAAGACTCGATAAATACAAAGTAAATATTTTCAATTCAATTTCTTTGACAAATTCGGTAGCAAAAAAAAGAGTAAAAATGACGTATGACCAAAAAATCATCTACTTGAAAAGATTACTGCAGTTATTGTCAAGGTGGGTTAACTCAATTTTAGTATCTCAAGTTTATCAAGGTCTTATGTTCTTGAGTGTATGTTAAAGGGGGTTAGGGAGAAGGGTGAACTATGAGCATTAGTGAGTGGAACACTAACATTAGGAGATAATGTCCATGAACACAACCCCAACTAAAAATTATATCATTGAGTATAAAAATATTTTAAAGTTTTCCATTTGATTTCTTATAAGGTTTTTCTCAATAATAATTATCTAGAGAATGAGTCCCCACTCACATGACCATAAATGTAAAACCCTATTTTAGTAACTTGAAATTTTTTATTTGAATTTAAATAGGAATGTGACTAAACTTTGAGTAAAGTTATTCGGAAGGGTTTGTTTTAAAATAATGAGATTTAATATTTTATAAATAAATAAATAACTATGTATATATAATTACATAGGTAATTAGAATTAAATGAGTAACCTAAAGATACAAGGTGAAACATAAATTACTGGGCTAAACAATTTTATTAATTCAAAATAATATGGATTATATAGAGATGACCCATAACTTAATCTTAAAAAGCCTGTACAAAAGTGCCATTGGATAAGTTGTTATAACTAGTTAAATCCATAAATGGGATACAAGAAAAACCCAACAATAGCTTGGACCACCTAAGCTAGGACCTGACAGTCCAATCACATTTCTAAATGACAAGACAACCCAATCCCTTAGCAGGCTAATCAAGGAGTTGGGTAACATACCTTTTGGACTAAACTAATGAAGATAGCTAACACCAACCCTCCTACGTTAGTGAGCTGGGTTTAATTAGCAAATTTTGGGAAGTCTTGGGAAGAAGCTCATGGGAGCCCAACTAGTATCCCCTAGCAAAGTTGGAATTGATCATATGAATGATATTCTTGTAAAGAATGTAGACAACAATCATACAAGATTTCATCTACCATTCCTTCATATGATAATTTCCTAGGCTAGCCAAGGCAAAAGGGAAAGAATGGTCAGTTTACCTCAATTAAGGAAATATAATAAATGGGGAAAGAGAAAGGAAACAGAAAAGAATAGAGGGATTACTAGGAGTAGGAGCTGGGGGTGGACGAGGTGGGGAACCACTAGTACCTCAAAGAACTCCCTACTCTAGTGAAGATCAAGAAAACCTGATGTCACGCTCCAATTACAAATGATTCACCCATGCTTCCCTTTGGAGATCTTAGAGCCCCAATCAATGAAGAGAGACTATTGGGTTTCCTTTTCTGCCCCTATAATTGTCACAATTTGAAATCACCAAGTATAAAAACTAAACATACCACTTAGATAACTCAGCGACACATCCAACAATCACACATACCACCATAACCACCCAGTGTTGTCAATTATAGACCCAACGCCTACAATTCCCCATAGATTATGAGAGGCAAGGATTTGCTAGGAAGGAGGAATCTTAGCTAGGGGAGATGGACAAAGGCATGCCAAGGAGGACTAAGAGGGTGTCGACTGTGATGAGAGAAATAAATGAGGGCATCAATTGGAGAGCCTTCAGATCACCTACAATAGAAAGAACATCAATGAACTAAGGAGTTTGTGATAACATGAACTTTAACTAGGAGTGAGAGGTTTTCATCATCAAACCATGACAATAGGAACCAAAATCGGAAGACCAATGACCTTAGGTGATCTACTAGGCAATGCTAACATAGAACAAGTGTTGTGTGAACATAAAAACTGAGGAGAATGGAACTTACCGACGGGATCTAACTGAGGCAGAACTAAGGGAGGGAGCTCGGAGGGCTTCGTTAAAAAACTAATTGAGTCTTGGGCAACCTAATAGTAGAGGGAGAATGGCATTGAATGTAAACCTCATCCTTTAAAGATAAGAAAATCGGGAAAAGAACCGATCCATTCAAAAGAGAAAATCGACTCGTTAACTAATCCAAACTGGTAACGAAAGGGTAAAATGGGAAATTGGCAAATCCCAAATGAGTAAAAGAGTCATAAAAATCATGGAAAAGAACCTTGGAACAAATGGGAAGAGAAAACCAGACCGGTTCAAGGTGAACCGGACCTGAAACGGATTGAACCGGTTTGAACCATACATGAACCAGATTCTAAATTCATTTTTCACAGTGGCTTAAAGTGATCAAATTGGGATATTGAAGCCACTATTGGATAGGAAATGAATTTAGATTAATTTAGAAATTTTTATATTTGAGAAAACCTGTTAAATCAAGCCTGAACTGACTGATTTTCGCCATTGAATCTGGTCAGACCAATCCGGTCCGATTCGGAATAGTGTCATCTTCTTCCTCAAGATGACAGCATTGTTCATTGATGTAGAAAACATCCTTCTCCGGAGAAGGAATATTCTCTCCCATCAGGGCATTTTCGGGTGAGGATAAGCTTGACCAAAATGGAAAGTGGTCGAGTAGAGGGTCCCTGAGATCCCTATATAAAGATCTCCTCTCCATTCATCCTTCACACACCTCAAATCGCCATTCTCTTTTAACTGCTCCATTTTCTGGTGAAGCTCAAACTAGAGCTCTGACTTGGGCAGTTTGTTGGCCTTAGAAGGCAAGGTCGGGTCCTACAAACTCTGGGGGAAGTCAGCTACCTAACAACAATCTCCTTTCGACCCAAGGACCATCAAAGAAGCGCTAGTAGAATTAAACAGTGAAGCAACTCCCATGGACCGAAGCTACCCTATTTTGATCGAGCTGAATTCGGCCAAATTCAGACCTCTTCCGGCCAAACCAAGCCTCCATGATACCCCCATGGCCCTCAGACGACCTCAACATAGCTGAAAGGTAAGCCAATTTGGCCCTCCTCCATCGTTGCAGATCGGTGCTAAAGAGAGAAAGTGTCGAATTTCACTAATTAAATTCACCCTCATTTGGACTTCAATTGTAGCAATTCTTGATCATAGAAGGAACCTCGAGAGCTACCTCTCCAAATAGAAAGTTAGGACCGTCGCAACTCCGACAGTAAGCTTTTGAAGCTCTCTCTCTCTATGAATAGTTTTCCGGCGAAGCTTCGTTTGAGCTAATTTCAGACCCAAATGTTGCGGTTCAAAGCTCAAATTGGATCGTATGGAAGTGTAGGAACTGATCCATACCATCAATCCTGATTGAATGGCCAATTTGAATAATCAAATTCGGTCAGTTTGAAGGGATGAAATTGGGGGAAAATTTTGGGAAAAGTTGGGGATTTCAAAACATTGAGGGACCTTCATGCAATTTCTCAAAATTAAAGGCCAATTCATAATAAGAAAGAGGATGGGGACCAATTGGTCAATCTTTGAAACATTTGGGGCCAAATTTCTATTTTTTAAAAGTAGGGGCAAAATCATATTTTTTTTAAAAAATTGGTGACCAAATTAGAAATTTGGAAAACTTTAGCCCCTTACACAATTTTGAGTAAATTGAGGACCCAAAGGGAATTTTGGAAGCCTTGGAACTCAATTTGGGGAAAGTTAGCATTAAGGACCTAAAGTTAAGGAAAATGAACTTTAGGGACCTAAGTGCAATAAACTAAGATTCGGGCCTAGTCGCCCATACATGAGAAAAAGAAGGGTTGTCATGTCGAACCATTCCTGATAATGATACCCAAACCATGTAGGGACACTTGGGATCGTGACGCAAGCAAGAGAGCTAGCGTGATCTTGCAAAACCAATTGGGGACGAACACGTCACAATCATCGGGGGAGTGGGACATTTTAAATGTCATTCTCGGTTGGGGTGATGAGCATCTTTTCTAAGTTGCAAGTCACTGTGAGTGGGCTAATTTACACATCATACCGGTTGGGATGATGAGCACTATCTTTAATGGATAAAACCCACTTACTAGTTGTAAGTAGAGATAATGATACTCGGTTGGTTTGATGATTTTCCTTGAGGAAAGGAGAAACTCATCTACCAGTTGTAAGCGGAGATATCATCACATTCGATTGGTGTGATGAGTTGAAAATGAATTTTTTTTATAAGTGTTCTCCCCTAATTGTGTGCCAATGCTTAAAATATTTGGGAGACCTTCTTAACGGGAGCTAGAATAGCTCAGATAGGCCAGGGGCCTCGATTTTGAACTCATGGGGCTAAATGTTGAGTTTTGGAAAAACACGTGCAGTGGGCCCAAGGCCAGTGGGCATGAGCAGAAGCTCATAAAAAAACCTAATTAAGATAGAGCCCTGCAAATTTCTAATCAAATTGGATGTATGATTTCCCCATGGTACCGAGACAAGACCAACAGTACTTGATGGACTGGTGGTAGTGCATTAGGGCCAGGTCGACGGACTGGTCTAGACAAACAACCGAAGGTCGGGATGAGCGTCGTGGACGTTGGACCGTTGGCACCAAAGATAATGGTTATTTGTGGAAAACTCTTGTTTGTGTATGCACTTGTGGTATGACACCATCAAGATGCCCTAGGGAGTATTGATGGGTTCTAAGGGTTGTTGGACAACATGGAGGGGGTGGGAGGGGTGGTGGAGGGAGGGGGCGATAAGGGCATTTTGTTGTGCGAGTCAGTCTTGAAGCTCTGTAAGCATATTGCACATGAGATCAGGGTGGGGTTGAGATGAGATCTTCGTCCTCATACGAACATGAAGTATTTTGGGTATGAGGGTCAAACGTCTAGGATGTTCACTCAGACTCCGAGTAAAAGTCAGGGACTTCTATCAGGGTGTATGGTAAAAATGCTCCGATCCACAAGTGGGTGCAGTCGTTGTAACTATATCTCGCAAATATGTGTACTGTTCCTGATGAAGGGCATGTGTTATTTGCTAAACGCCTCCCAAGGCAAGGGTATGGGCTAAGAAAGCTAAATACATCTAATATGGAAATAGGAAAAATGTTTTGAGATTTGAGAATCCTTGAAAAAAGTAATGGTAAATGTAATACCGTGTTTTTAGTAACCAGAAAAAAAAACATACTAGCACTAATGCACCGAATCCGATTAGAACTCCAAAGTTAAGCTTTCTTGGGCGAGAGTAGTACTAGGATGGGTGACATATTGAGAAGTATTCATGTTACATCCCCCAATAGTTATCAAACCATAGTTTTTTAGTAACCCAAAATGAAATAACATACTAGCACTAATGCACCAAATCCTATAAAAACTTTGAAGTTAAGCGTGATTAGGTGAGAGTAGTGCTAGGATGGGTGACCTTTTGGGTAGTTGTTTTTTTAGTAATCCGAAATTTCGGTCAAAAGTAGTTTATGGAATTATATTATAAATTTAAAATTCAATTGATATAATTGGAATAAATAAAATGAAAAGTGTTGTTTTGATCGAAATAAATAAATACCTAGTAAATTCATTTAGGTGAAAATAATAAGATAATTATATATATATATTTTGGTTTAATTAGTATTAATCCTACGTCCCTACCATAAATATCATAAATATCTATATTTATTTATTAAAATTAATACCAATAATTTAATATCTATATTTAATTATTGGAATTAATACTAATAAATGTCCATCAATTTCCCAAGAATAATGAAAACATTAATACCGTAGTAATAAATCTTCCCCATTTAATACACAATTCTACTCCTCATCCCATTCATTTTCCTCACACCTAAAAACTCTCTCTCTCTAATACTCCATTTCTCGGTGAAGTTCGAACTAGAGCTTCGACTTGTGCATTTTTTATTAACCTAAGAAGGAGAGGTCGGGCTCTTTACACTCCGAGTAAGTCAACTATCTCATAGCAACCTCCATTCGATCCGAGGATCGCCTAAGAAGCTGCCCTGTTTTGGCCTAACTAAAATTGAGCGAATTCTGCCCTCCTCTAGCCAAACCAAGCTCTCCCAACATCCCCACAACCCTCATATGACCTCAACGATACTGAAAGGTCAATAGCAGGAATTCTTGATCCTAGAAGGTACTTTAGGAAGAGAGCTACTTTTCCTGATAGAACGTTAGGACCATCGCACCTCCGACAGGACAAGTGTGATCGGAATGCCAGCAAGAGAAAGCTCCCGTCAACTTGGAAAACCAACCAAGGATGAACATGTCACGGTTAACGGGTGAGTGGGTTATTCACATCATACCCAGTTGGGATGATGATCACATTTTCTAAATTTGAAGTCATCGTGAGTGGGCTAATTTACACTTCATACCCGGTTGGGATGATGAGCACCTTTTCTAAATTTGAAGTCATCGTGAGTGGGCTAATTTACACATCATACTAGTTGGGATGATGAGCACTTTTATTTAAGGAAAACCTACTTACCGGTTATGAGTGGGCTAATTTACACTTCACACTCAATTGGGATGATGAGCACTTTTATTTAAGGAAAACCTACTTACCGGTTGTGAGTGGGCTAACTTACACTTCATACCCGGTTGGGATAATTAGCACCTTTTCTAAATTGGAAGCCACTATGAATGGGCTTACTAACGTCATACCCGGTTGGGATGATGAGTATAGTTTAAAGTTAAAAACCACTTACTCGTTGTGAGTGGGATTTTATATCATACCCGGTTGGGGATGATAAATACCTCGAAATGAAAACCCACTACTTATTGGTATTTTAAACATCACAACATAGAGGAATGATGTGAAAATGACACAGAAAAACTACTTACAAGCTGTGAGTAGATCATACTCAGTTGGTATGATGAAGCTTCCTCGAAGGAAGTGGAAAACCCATCTATCGGTTATTAGTGGAGATATCCTCATACCCAGTTGGTATGATGGATAGTTGAAAATTTATTTTTGTTGGAAGTGCTCTCCCCTAACTATGTGCCATTATTTAAATGATTAGGGAGACCTTCTTGATGTGAGCTCGAATATCTCTTATAGGCTAGATGCCTCGATTTTAGAACTTGAGGGCTATTATGCCCAATTTTGAAAATCTTGAACAGTGGGCCATAGGCCAGTGGGTACAAGCAAAAACTCATAAAAAAACATGAGATATATGCCATAAAACTTTAAATAAATGAATCGTTTGTCCATCATACCAAGATAGGACTGACATACTCAGTCAACTAGTGGCAGTGCGACATGACAGGTCGACAGACCAGTCAAGACAAATAGCTGCAGGTTGAGTTGAGGGTCGAGGCCGTTGGACCAATGACACCACAGATTATAAGGCATGGTATAAAAATACTGATTGTGCATGCACTATAATTACAGGACCTTTAAGATGCCCAAGAGGGGTAGTGATGTGTCCTAAGAGCCCTGGACAACCTGGTGGGTATAAGGGCAGTTCGTCGGACCAGGTGACCATGCAAAATTCAGAGTAGCATCAAGCGCATGAGACCGGGGTGGGGACAGAATGAGGTCTCTATCCTCATACGAATAAAGAGTATTTTTGGTCTGAGGGTAGGACATCAGGGACTTTCACTCAGACTTCAAGTAGAAGTCAGAGATTTCGATCAAGGTGGATGGTAAAGACGCTCCGATCCACAAGTGGGTGCAGTCAACGTAACTACATCTCACGAATGTGTGTATGATGGCCTTCATGATGAAGGATGTGTGTTGGGTGATGACACATCGTGATTAATAAGAAATGGTGATAAAATCGATATTTTTAAAGTGGAGAAAATCTAAAGGAAATTAAGGAGTCTGGCACACTCTAACTTGCAAATGTCACCCTCGGTAGGGCAAAGGTTTTAAAAACCAGTATTTGAGAAAAGAATATTCTTAATGGAAATAAGGAGTTTGGCACACTCCGATTAAAGTTGTTTTGTTTATGAAAACTCACTCCCAAGCCCTGCTCACTGAGTTGTAGAACTCACCCCTCCCTTATATCCCTTTTAGGTTACTAAGGGAAAACCAATCTTAAAGACTTCCCTATATACAAACTATAAAAACATGTATGTCTATTTTTCAGTTATGTATAATGTTATTCCATGAAAGGTACATGTTTAAAGGATGCCTTACTCCTCCCGGGTTTAAAAGAGGGGAAAACCCTTAGTAAAACGGGAAGAGTGGTGGGTTGATCATGGGGATCCAAAAAACCGAGTCGGGGCGTGACAATAAACCTTGGAAAAGAAATTGAATTTGAGGAAACCCTTTTGAAAAGAAAATGTTACCATTGGCAGGGTAAACTGCATCTCGCGAATGTGTGTACCGTTCCTTATAAAGGGCATGTGTTGTTTGCTAAACACCTCCCGAGGCAAGGGGATGGGCCAAGAAAGCTAAACACACCTAATATGGAAATGGGAAAAATGTTTCGAGATTTGAGAATCCTTGAAAAAAGTAATGGTAAACCTTGGAAAAAGGTTTTGGAAAAAAATTGAATTTGAGGAAAACCTTTTGAAATGAAAATGTTACACTTGGCATGGTAAACTAAAGATGTTTTGAAAACTCACTCCTAACACCTGCTCATTGAGTTGTAAAACTCATCCCATCCCTTTTACCCCTTTCAGGTAACCGAGGAAAACCAAACTTAAAGACCTCCCTATATTGGATCTGTAAGACAAGTATGTTTGTTTTAAGATATTCAGTTTTGTATAATGCTATTCCAGGAAAGACGGGAAAAATGATACCTTACTCCTTGCGATTTAGAAAAGGGTGAAACCCTTCATGGACTAAAGGGAGTGCCATGTTGCTCATGGGGATCCGACCAAACCGGGTAGGGGCATGACAACTTGAGTGGTATTGGATAAACAAAAGATGGAGGAAGGACCAAAATAAGGTAAAAAGGTAATCACATCAAAACCCATGGGGTTAAGGATGAAGATTCCGAAAAGATGCTGAGCAAAAGAGCATCAACGACCAATGAAATAAATAGAAACGAGGAAGATCGGACGTTTATGTAACATCCAACCCAATAACATGGATAAAGACCCTTAAGAAGAAGAGTCTTACCCTAAGCAAAGTAAGAAGTGGACCTAAGGATGTACCTTTGAACTAGTGGGTAAGAGATGCCTAATGATGATAAAGTCCATGGAGTGAGAAAACAAATGAAAGGAAAAGAATTTCTTAGGCACGTGGATTAAAGAGGTGAGGTGAAGGAACCACCAAAGTGACAACATGTCAAGCAAACCCCAAGAGGACATCAAGGGAAAATTACTCCAGATGCAAAGGATTGCTGACTTAGTTTTGGGGAAAAAAACCCCTAAAAGGATATGAGAGTTGTAAACCCCGTCCTTTAAAGATAAGAAAACTGGAAAAAGAACCGATCCATTCAAAAGAGAAAACTGACCCGCTTAACGAATCCAAATCAGTAAAGAAAGGGTAATTGGGAAATTGGAAAATCCCAAGTGACTCAAAGAGTCATAAAAATCATGGAAAAGAAACTTGGAACAAATGGGAAGAGAAAACCAGACCGGTTCAGGGTGAACCGGACCTAAACCAAATTGAATCGATTTGAACCATACATGAACCAAATTCTAAATTCATTTTTTGCGGTGGCTTAAAGTGATCAAATTGGGAAATTGAAGCCACCATTGGATAGGAAATGAATTTAGAAATTTTTAGATTTGACAAAACTGGACGAATCAGGCCAAAACCGGCCGATTTTCGCCATTGAACCCGGTCGGACCAGTCCAGTCCAATTTGGAACAGTGTTATCTTTTTCCTTAGGATGACATCACTATTCATTAATGCATAAAACATCCTTCTTCGACAAAGGAATATTTGCTCCGATCAGGTCATTTTCGGGTGAGGATTAGCTCGACCAAAATGGAAAGTGGTCGGGCAGAGGGTCCTCGAGCTCCCTATATAAAGAGCTCCTCTTCATTCATCCTCCACACACATCAAATCGCCATTCTCTCTAATCTGCTCCATTTTTTAGTGAAGCTAACACCAGAGCTTTGACTTGGGCAGTTTTCTTGGCCTTAGAAGTCAAGGTTGGGTCCTACAGACTCTAGGGGAAGTCAGCTACTTGACAGCAACCTCCTTTCAGCCCAAGGACCATAGGGGAAGCGTCGTAGAATCAAATAGTGAAGCAACTTCGATAGACCGAAGCTACCCTATTTTAAACGAGCTGAATTCGGCCAAATTCGGACCTCCTCTAGCCAAACCAAGCATCCCCGATATCGCCACGGCCCTCACACGGCCGCAACAGAGCTGAAAGGTAAGCCAATTCGGCACTCCTCCGTCATTGTAGATCAATGCTAGAGAGAGAAAGTTACAAATTTCACTAATTAAATTCTCCCTCATTTGGACTTCAATTGTAGCAATTCTTGATTCTAGAAGGAATCTCAGGACGAGAGCTATCTCCATAGAAAAAAAGCTAGGACCGTCGCACCCCAACGGTAAGCTTTCGAAGCTTTCTCTCTCTACGAATAGTTTTCTAGCGAAGCTCCGTTTGAGCTCATTTCAGACCTAAATGTTGTGGTTCAAAGCCTAATTAAATTGTATGAAAGTGTAGAAACTAATCCAACCATCAATTGGAGCAATTAACCTCGATTGAATGGCCAATTTGAAAAAATGAAATTCAGTCAGTTTGAAGGGAAGAAATTAGGGTAAATTTTTGGAGAATTTTGGGGATTTCAAAAAATTGAGGGACCTTCATGCAATTTCTCAAAATTGAAGGCCAATTAGAAATGAGAAAGATGATGGGGGACCAATTGGTCAATTTTCAAAACATTTGGCGCCAAATTACTATTTTTGGAAAGTATGTGCAACATTGTAATTTTTGAAAAATTGGTGACCAAATTGGAAATTTGGAAAACTTGAGCCCCTTACAAAATTTTGAGTAAATTGAGGACCAAAAGGGAATTTTGGAAGCCTTGGTACTCAACTTGGGGAAAAGTTAGCATTAGGGACCTAAAGTTAAGGAAAACAAACTTTAGGGACATAAGTGCAATAAGCCAAGATTTGGGCCTAGTCGCCCATACTTGAGAAAAAGAAGGGTTGTCATGTTGAACCTTTCCTAATAATAATACCCAAACCATGTAGGGGTACTTGGGACCGGAAAGCAAGCAAGAGATCTAGTGTGGTCTTGGAAAACTAACTGGGGACGAACACCCCACAATCATCGAGTGAGTGGGACATTTTAAAAGTTATTCCCGGTTGAGATGATGAGCACTATTTTTAACAGATAAAACCTACTTATTGGTTGTAAGTAGAGATAATCATACTCGGTTGGTATGATGATTTTCCTTGAGGAAAGGAAAAACCCGCCTACCGGTTGTAAGCGGAGATATCATCATGCCTGGTTGGTGTGATGAGTTGAGAATTAATTTTTGTTAGAAGTGTTCTCCCCTTACTATGTGTCAATGCTTAAAATATTTGGGAGACCTTCTTGACAAGAGCTAAAACAGCTCAGATAGGCCAAGGGCCTTAGTTTTTGAACTCATGGGGCTAAATGCCCAGTTTTGGAAAAACACGTGCAGTGGGCCCAAGGCTAGTTGGCATGAGTAAAATCTCGTAAACAAAGTTGATTTAGAAAGAGCCATGGAAATTTCTAATGAAATTAGTTGTATGATTTCACCACGGTACCAAGACAGGGGCGATAGTGCTCGATGGACTGGCAGCAGTGTGTTAAGGCTAGGTCGACGAACCGGTCTAGACAAACAGCTGCAGGTCGGGTTGAGCTTCGAGGTCATTGCACCGTTGGCACCAAATATAATGGCTATATGTGGAAAACTCTTGTTTGTGCATGTACTTATTTTTTGAGATCATCAAGATACCTTAGGGTGTAGTGATGGGTTCCAAGGGCTGTTGGACGACATGGGGGGGCATGAAGGTGATAAGGGCTATTTGTTGTGCTAGTCAGTCTTGAAGCTCTATATGCTTCTTGTGCATGAGACTAGGGTGGGGTCGAGATAAGGTATTCATCCTCATATGGACACGAAGTATTTTGGGTCTAAGGGTTGAACGTTTGGGATGTTCATTGAGACTCCGGGTAGAAGTTAGTGACTTCTATCAGGGTGGATGGTAAATACACTCTAATCCACAAGTGGGTACAATCATCGTAACTATATTTGGAGAATGTGTGTACCCTTCCTGATGAAGGGCGTGTTTTTTGCTAAATGCCTACCGAGGCAAGGGGATGGGCTAAGAAAGCAAAACACACTTAATATGGAAATGGGAAAAATGTTTCGAGATTTCAAAATCCTTAAAAAAAGGAATGGTTAACCTTGGGAAAAGGTTTTGGAAAATTGAGGAAACCCTTTTGAAAAGAAAATGTCACCCTTGGCAGGATAAACTAAAGATGTTTTGAAAACTCACTCCCAACACCCGCTCACTAAGTTGTAGAACTCACCCCCCTCCCTTTTACCCCTTTCAAGTAATCGAGGAAAAACCAAATTTAAAAACCTCTATGTATTGGAACTGTAAGACATGTATATCTATTTATGATATTCATTTTTGTATAATGCTGTTTTAGGAAAGACAGGAAAAAGGACGTCTTACTCCTTGCGGTTTAGAAAATGGTGAAACCCTTCATGGACCAAAGGGAGTGGCTGGTTGCTTACGAGGATCCAAACAAATCGGGTCAGGGCGTGACATTGAAAGTGGGTTAAGAAGGTCACAAAGTAGGAATGATCGCTGGCACCATCTGGGAGCTTCTACGGAGGCTTGAGAGAGATCATTCCTACAAATGAGATGAGAACCTTCAGACCCCGAAGGGCCAAATGATAGAAAGCAGAGGGCAGGGTCAAAGGAGTTATGTTCTATGATTGTGTGGTCCCTGCATAATAGAGCGTATATGTGTGAATGCTTGTGATAAATCTCACTAATGGAAACCTCAAATCTTGTGGAAATGAACCCTATGAATAACTTATTATTTTAAGCATATGAAATCCCTCTTAGATGGAGCAGTTAGGGTGGAAAGTTTCTAAATACCAAATTCGTATATGAGAACCTCAAGTACTTTGAGTAATTTGATGAATGCTTTTCTAAAATGATGCCTTGGATCGGTCAACGATCTAATCGGTCAATGAACCATTGACCGGTTAGCACCTAGTCAGCACGCGTGCGACCAATCAGAGCGCAATGTGTGGCAAGGCATCCTGTGTCAGCCAGTCAATGGTCAACGGGTGCCCAGTCAGTTTCACGCAGATACGACCAGCCAATGAGAGACTACCACATGTCCGGTCAACAGATGACGTGGTAGCTGAGTCAGATCACCATGTTAGTAGGACTGACCAATCATAGGCTGCCATGTGTCCAATCAACTAGTCAATGACTGACTGGCGGCTGAGTTGGATTGCCATGTCAATGGGACCAACCAATCATGTGTTGCCACATGGCCGGCTCACACGTGCGGAATAGTGTCATCTTCCTCCTCCGTCCAATGAGACTATTCATCGAGGAAGGATATTCTTTCCTTTTTTGATGAAAGGAAATTTGCTCTGATTTGGGCAATTTTTGATTAAGATGATCATGACCAGTATGGAAATTGATTAGGCAGAGGGACCCCGAGCTCCCTATATAAAGAGATCCCCTCTGTTCATCATCCACACACCACAATTCACTGCTCTCTCTAAAGTGCTTTGTTCTCTGGTGAAACTCGAACTAGAGCTCCGATTTAGGCACTTCTTTTAGCCTTAGAAGCCGAATTTAGGTCCTACAGACTCAGGAGGAAGTCAACTACCTGACGCCTAACTCCAACCGAGCTGAGGATCGTCAGAGAAGCGTTGGCGAGCTCAAGTAGTGAAGCAACTCTAGTGGACCGAAGTTGCTCTATTTCGGCCAATCGGAATTCGGCCAATTTCGACCTCCCACGGCCAAATCGAGCCCTTCCATAGCCAACTCATCCACCACACGATATCTATAGAGGCGAAAGGTAAGCCAATTCGGCCCTCCTCCATCATTAAAGTTTGGTTCTAGAGAGACAAGGTGATAGAATTCTTTGATCGAATTCCACTAATCCAAACAGCAATTGCCTCAATTCTTGATCCTAGGAGGACCTTGAGGACAAGAGTTGTCTACTCCAATCTAGAACTCGGATTGTCGCGCTTCTAACGGTAAGCTTTCGAAACTTTCTCTCTTTACGTCTAGCTTTCCGGCGAAGCTCCGTTTGAGCTCGTTTCAAACCTAAATCCTACAATTCAAAGTGCAATTGAATTGTATAGAGGTGTAGAAACTGATTCATATCATCAATTTAAAGAAATAACCCCAATTGAATAGCCAATTTGAAGAAATCAAATTCAGTTAGTAAAGGGGATAGAAATTGGGGGAAAATTGGAGGACCTCCATGCAATTTCTCAAAATTGAAGGTCAATTGACCATGAGAAAGATGTTGAAG
Organism: Trapa bicornis; assembly: GCA_030064425.1. Taxonomy (NCBI): domain Eukaryota; kingdom Viridiplantae; phylum Streptophyta; class Magnoliopsida; order Myrtales; family Lythraceae; genus Trapa; species Trapa bicornis. The sequence goes on along the minus strand of CM057761.1, from coordinate 4,841,334 downwards.
GACCAATTGGTTAATTTTCAAAATATTTGGGGTCAAATGACTATTTTTGGAAAGTAAGGGCAAAACTTTAATTTTTGAAAAATTGGGGACCAAATTGGGAATTTAGAAAACATGAGCCCCTTACACAATTTTAAGTAAATTAAGGATCCAAGGAGAATATTGGAAGTACTAGAGACTTAATTTGGGGGAAATTTAACACTAGGCACCTAAAGTAAAAAAAAAAGTATGAACTTTAGGGACCTAAATGTAAATAACTAGAAAAGTTGGGCCTAGTAGCCAATACTGAAAAGCTAAGAAGCTTTTGTGCCAAACTCTACACTTATAAGAATGGCCAAACCCTGTAGGGGCTCTTGAGACAGGAGCGCTAACGAGGGAGCCAGACTCAGACTTGAAGAACCTGCTAGGAACGTACGCGTCAGAGTCACTGGGTGAGTGGACTTATTTATACATCATACCCGGTTGGGGTGGTTACAATCATTTTGAGATGAAAAACCCCTTGTGAGTGGGATTATCTAACGTCATACCCGGTTGGGATGATGAGCACATTTTGAAAGCTAAAAACCTACTTATTGGTTGTGAGTAGGATTAAGTAAATATCATACTCGGTCGGAATGATAAGCTTCCTTAAGAAAAGGAAAAACCCGCATACCGGTTGTAAGCAGACCTATCTCACACCCGGTTGGTGTGATGAGTGAAAAGAGATTTTGTCATAAGTGTTCTCCCCTGACTATGTACCATTGCTTAAACCATTTGGTAGACCTTCTTGACGTGAGCCGGAACAACTCTAATAGGCCAGGGACCTCGATTTTGAACTCATAGAGCTCAAGGCCCGGTTTTGAAAAATACGTGCAATGGGCCCAAGGCTAGTGGGCACGGGCTAAAGCCTGTAAACAAACATGATTAGGATGAGCCATGAAAACTTCTATTTAAAATGGAAAAATGACTGTGTGATTCACCACGGTATCGAGTCAGGACCGACAATGCTCAATGGATTGGCAACAATGTGTCAGGGCTAGGTCGACGGACCGACCTAGACAAACAGCTGTAGGTCGGGTTGAGTGTTGGGGCCGTTGAATCGTTGGCACAAAAGACGCCATGCCCCGACCCGGTTTGGTCGGATCTCCATGATCAACCCGCCACTCTCCTAGTTTATTAAAGGGTTTCCCCTTATTATAAACCGTAAAGAGTAAGGCGTCCTTTAAACTTGCACATTTTCCTAGAATAACATAAATCAAAACTGCATAATATTTTAAATTTATCATACCTGTCTCACAGGCGTCTTAGTTGATGGTCTTTAAGAGTAGGCTTTCCGAAATTTCTTGAAAGGGATAAAAGGGAGGGGTGAGTACGACTACTCAGTGAATGGGTTTTCAAAACTTTTAACTTATAGGAAAAAGATTTTTATTGGAGTGTTCCAGACTCCTTTCTTTCAAAAATTCTTTCATATCAAATCTTAGTTTTCATCATTTCTTATTAATCAAGGTGTGTCATCACCCAACATACATCCTTCATCATGTAGGTCAAACACACATTCGCAGGCCAGTACATCCACTAAACCCACTTGTGGCATCGGAGCGACTTTACTGGCCACCGAGATAGAAGCACGTCCACTTCTACCCTGAGAATGAGTGGATGTACGTGACATTCGACCCTCAATCCTGAAATCAATTCTCCATGTCCATATAAGGACAGAGACCTCATCCCGTCCCCACCCCGGTCTCATGCGCTTGGTGCTACTCTAAATTTCGCACGGTCACCTATTACGACAAACTGCCCTTATACTCACCAAGTCGTCCAGGGCCCTAAGGACGCATCACTACCCCTCAAGGGCGTCTTGATGATCCTGTAATCATAGTGCATGCACAAATAGTATTTTTTTATCACGCCATATAATTTGTGGTGCTACTGGTCCAACGGCCCCGACCCTCAACTCAACTTGCGGCTATTTGTCTTTACTGGTCTGGAGACCTGTCATGTCACACTACCACTAGTTGACTGAATATGTCGATCCTGTCTTAGTACCATGGCCAAACAATTCATTTATTAAAGTTTTATGGAACATATCTCATGTTTGTTTACGAGCTCCTGCTCGTGCCCACTGGCCTATGGCCCACTTGTTCGAGATTTTTCAAAGCCGGGCATAATAACCCCCAAGTTCCAAAACCGGGGCCCCCAGCCTATAAGAGCTATTCAAGCTCCCATCAAGAAGATCTCCCAAATTGTTTAAGCATTGGCACACAGTCAAGGGAGAGCACTTATGACAAAAATACGTTTTCAACTGTCCATTATACCGACCGGGTATAAGGACATATCCACTCATAACCGATGAACAGGTTTTCAACTTCCTTCGAGGAAGTTTCATCATACCAAACAGGTATGATCTACTTACAACCGGTAAGTAGTTTTTTCGCATGATTTTCACATCACTCTTCTAAGTTGTGATGTTTAAAATACCACTTGGTAGTGGGTTTTCATTTCGAGGTACTTATCATCCCCAACCGGGTATGATATAAAATCCCACTCACAACCGGTAAGTCTTTTTTAGCTTAATTTTCCCATAACCCCAATCGGGTATGATGTTAAAAGTCCCACTCACGATGGCATCCAATTAAGAAAAAGGTGCTCATCATCCCAACCGGGTACTTCGTGTTAAGAATAACTCACTCACCGTTAATGTAGTGAATTCCACTAGACTGATCCTTTGTATTCATTCGAGCTTGTCCTTGCTAGTGTTCCTGGTACTTCATGTTCCTACACGATATGAACAACCTTGTTCATTATCCCTCAGCCTAAAAGCCTTCATTCATTCCAATTGAATGAGAAAACAAACTTTTTATTTATTTGCAATTAGGTCCCTAAAGTTATTTTTCTTCAACTTTAAGTCCCTATGGCCGGTTTTCCCTCATATTGAGTCCTAAAACTTTTAAAATTCCCATGGGGACCTCAATTTATTCAATTTCACAAAAAGGGGTTTAATTTCCCAAATTTCCAATTTGGTCCCCCTATTTTTCCAAAATTACCATTTTGCCCTTCCTTTACAAAAATGGTGAGTTTTACACCAAAAATTCTAAAATTCCTCAATTGGCCTTCTGAGATTCTTATAATGCCCAATTGACCATCAATTTTATAAAATTGCATTTTAGTCCTTCTAATTTTTGAAAATCCCCAATTTCCCCAAATTTCCCCCCAATTTCAACTCCCTAACACAGCCGAATTTGATTTCATCAAATTGACTGAGCAAACACTTCTTATCATTGAAATTGAGTTTCTACATGTTTATATGATTCCATAGCACTTTGAATCGAAAGCTTAAACACCGGAACGAGCTCAAATGGAGCTTCGCTGGAAAATAGACTATAGAGAGAGAAAGCTTACCGTCGGGGGCATGGTGGTCCGAGCTTTCAATCCGGGCAAATAGCTCTTGTCCTAAGGTTCATCCTAGAATCAAGAATTGCATCAATTGATGTCAAATTGAGTTAGAATTTCCTCATCAAAATTTTGTCAATTCTCTCTCAAACACCGGTCAAAAATTACAGAGTGAAGCTGAATTGGCTTACCTTTTCATTCTAATTCGGTCGTGGGAGGGCTGAGGAAGGGTTGGGATGGCTTGGTTTGGTTTGAGGGGGGCTCGAATTGGCCAACTTTAACTTGGCTGAAACAGGGCAGCTTCGGTCATCGGAGCTACTTCACTGTTTCATCATGCCGGCGCTTCTCTGGCAACCCTCGAAGCAAACGGAGACTACAGACGTGTAGCTAACTTCTCCTTGGATCTAAAGAGTCTGACCTCTCTTCCGAAGTTAAGAAAATGCTCAAGTCGAAGCTCTGGTTCGAGCTTCACCGAGAAATAGAGTAGTAGAGAGAGAGAAGTGTTCAGGTGTAAAATTGTGTATTAAATGGAGGAGATTTATTACTAGCATTAATGTTGCGATAAATTATTGGTATTAATTCCAATAATTTAATATATATATATATATATTAATTTATGGCTATTTGTGACTGGGCGTATGTTCGCATAAAAATTTTTGACCGAAATTTCGGGTTACAAAAAAACATACTTCCTAGGAGGTCACCCATCATCGCACTACTCTCACGCAAGCATGCTTAATTTCAGTGTTCTAGTGGGATCTAGTTTATCTAAACCAATCTGGTTTTTCTCTTCTAATTTATCTTAAAGTTATTTTTCAAGGTTTTAGGAATCCTTTGGATTACTCGGAAGTTGTAAATTTTCAAATTGCTTGTTCCCAAATGATCAGGTTTGTAAATTGGTTCAGTTTTCTTACTCAGTTTGACCAGTTCTTTTCCCATTTTTCCTTAACTCAAAAGGGTGGGGTTTACAAAAGAGAATGGCTTAATAATGAAAATTTCTTGTTTGTGCATGCACTCATGGATACGAGACCATCAAGACACTCTAGGGGGTAGTGATGGGTTCCAATGGTTGTTGGACGACATGGTGGAGATAAGGGCAATTCGTCGTGCTAGTTAGTCATGAAGATCTGGGAGCTTTTTAAGCATGAGACCAGGGTGGGGTCAAGATGAGGTCTCCATTCTCATACGGACATGAAGTAGATTTCGAGTCTAAGGGTCAAATGTCTGGGATGTCCACTCCAACTTAGGGTACAAGTTTGGGACTTCTATCAAGGTGGACATCAAAGTCATGTTGATTCCCAAGTGGGTGTAGTTTGGAACTACTCTGCGAATGTTTGTACCCTTCCTGATGAAGGGCGTGTATTGTTAGTTAAGCGCCTCCTAAGGCAAGAGGATGTGCTAAGAGAGCTGAACACACCTTATATCATGTCTCGACCCGGTTTGGTCGGATCCCCGTGAGCAACCCGCCACTCCCTTTGGTTCAAAAAAAGTTTCACCCTTTTTAAACTGCGAGAAGTAAGGCATCCTTCTTTCCTGTCTTTCCTAGAATAGCATTATACAAAACTGAATATCTTAAAACTGACATACCTATCTTAAAAGGAGGTCTTTAAGTTTTGATTTCCCCTTGGTTACTTAAAAGGGGAAAAAGGGATGGGGTGAGTTTTATAACTAAATGTGCGGGTGTTAGGAGTGAGTTTTCAAGAAATAGCTTCATTAAAAGTGTGTCAAGATCATAATTTCTTTTAAGAAGGATCTTTCCTCATTTTTGGTTTTCAAAACCTTTACCCTACCTAAGGGTGACATTTTCTTTCAAAAGGGTTTCAAATTCAATTTCTTTTCAAAAACATTTTTCCAAGGTTTACCATTCATTTTTCCAATGATTCTCAAATCATTTCCAAGGTTTTTAAAACCTTTTTCTTTATTCACATTAGGTGTGTTTAGCTTTCTTAGCCCATCCCCTTGCCTTGGGAGGCGTTTAGCAACAACACACCACATTCATCGGGAAGGGTACATATATTCGCGATATGTAGTTACGACGACTGCACCCATTTGTGGATCAGGGCATCTTTATCATCAACCCTGATAAAAGTCACTGACTTCTATCCAGAGTCTTAGTGAACGTCCTAGATATTTGACCCTCAAACCCAAAATACTTTGTGTTCGTATGAGGATGGAGACCTCATCCCGACCCCACCCCTGTCTCATGCGCAAAAAGCTACTCCGAGCTTCCCCACTAACTGGTACAACGAGCTGCCCTTATCTCCACCATGTCGTCCAATAACCCTTAGGATCCTTCACTACCCCTCTTAGGCATCTTGATGGTCATGTACCACAAGTGTATGCACAAACAATATTTTTTCATATATGACCATTATCTTTGGTGCCATTGGTCCAACGGCCCCGACCCTCAACCTGACCAGTAACTGTTTGTCTAGGCCGGTCCGTCGACCTGGCCCTGACGCACTGCCACCTGTCCATCGAGTACTATTGGTCCTGACTTGGTACCATGGTGAAATCACACAACCATTTCATTAGAAATTTCATGTCTTCATTAACTCAAGTTTGTTTACAAGCTCATGCTCGTGCCCACTGGCCTTGGACCCACTTTACGTGATTTTCCAAAAAAATCGAGCATTTAGCCCCCCATGAGTTCAAAAACTGAGGCGTCTGGCCTATCTGAGCTATTCTAGCTTCTATCAAGAAAGACTCTCAAATAGTTTAAGCAATGGCACACAGGCAGGAGAGAACCCTCACTTATAACCGGTAAGCGGGTTTCTCATTTCCTTAAGTAAGTTTATCATACCAACCGAGTATGATTATCTCTATTTACGACCAGTAAGTAGGTTTTTTTTCATAAAAGTAGGCTCATCATCACAACCGGGTATGATGTGATTGAGCCCACTCACAAGTGGATTTTCGGTATAGTAAAGGTGATTATCACCCCAACCAAGTATGACGTTAATAAGTCTCACTCACCCGATGACCACGGCGTATTCATCCCCAGTCGGTTTCCAAGTCCACACTAGCTTTTCCTCGTTGGCATTCCGGTATCTTGTGTCCCTACATGAATTGGACATCCTTATCAATTAAGGTTTGGCATGACAGCCATCATTTTCTCACATATGTGCGACTAGGCCCTAATTTTTTATTTATTAAAGGTCCCTAAAGTTCACACATTTTGACTTTAGGTCCCTAGTGTTAAAATTTCCTCAAATTAAGTCTCGAGGACTTTCAATATCCTTCATGGGCCCTTAATTTACTTTAAATTGTGTAAGGGGCTCAAGTTTCTCAAATTTCCAATTTGGTCCCCAATTTTCCAAAAATTACGATTTTGTCCCCTACTTTCCAAAAATAGCAATTTGACCCCAAATGTTGCTGAAATTGACCAATTGGTCCCCCAACACTTTACTCATAGCCAATTGGCCTTCAATTTTGGAAAATTGTATAGAGGTCCCTCAAGTTTTTGAAATCCCCAATTTTCTCCAAAAATTTCCCTCAATTTCTCCCCTTCAAATTGACTGAATTTGATTTCTTCAAATTAGAAATTCAATCGGGATTAATTGCTCCAATTGAAGGTATGGATCAGTTCCTACACTTTCATACAATTCAATTGAGCTTTGAACCACAACATTTAGGTCCGAATTGAGCTCAAATGGAGCTTCGCCGGAAAACTGTTTGTAGAGAGAGAAAGCTTACCGTCGAAGGTGCAGTGGTCCGAGCTCTCGATCTGGAAAGGTATCTCTCATCCCGAGGTTCCTTCTAGAATAAAAAATTTGCTACAATTGATGTCCAATTGAGGAAGAATTTTATCAATAAAATTTAGCACTTTCTCTCTCTAACTCCGACCTATAACAACTAAGGAAGGCCGAATTGGCATATCTTTCAGCTCTGTTGAGGTCGTCTGAGGGCTATGGGGGTATTGGGGATGCTTGGTTTGGTCGGGGGAGGGCTAAATTTGGTTGAATTCAGCTTGGCCAAAATAGGGCAGCTTCAGTCTGTCGAAGCTGCTTAATTGTCTGATTCTATCGACGCTTCTTCGGCTTGCAAATTAGACAACCCAAACCAACTCCCTACTCAGTCAGGTCATTCTTGGGTCATTGAATTTACTTAGCCACTTGAGACTCTTGTCTCAAGCCACCCTTAAATGGCTTTATCTTATGGTGAGGTCATTTCATTTGCTTAGCCCCATGAGGCTCCTGTCTCAGGCTACTCTTAACCATGCTTCATCTCACGGTTGGGTCATTTTTCAGTTATTTCATTTACTTAGCCCCTTGACACTCCTATCTCGAGCTACTTGTAACCGTACTTCATCTCATGGTCAGGTCATTCTTGGGTTATTCCCTCCCCATATAGTTCAAAAAAAATTCACGGCAATAACATAATTTAACATAACATTGGGTGCTCATGGCTCGTACATTCATAGGCAACAAATATCCCTCATACATGGGGATTTCACTTATTGTTATTCATTTTCGAAGGGTATTTCATGATACTAATCAAATCTAAGAGAGTGTGGGAACCACATGCACCCTTCCACAACTGATGCCCCTCGAGTTCGTCTCTGTCCAAGATGCCTGTTTTTTCCGAGTGGTCAGGGCCAACATTCCTGCTGACAGCCTTGCTCATGCCCCCTTACACATGCGATTCAATTTTGTCTCATTCTCATCACAGCGGTGTAAATTTTGGACGGTATTCGTACGTCAACCGGGTGTCCCAGAAAATCTAGAAGTTTCATTTCAATATCTCCTTACTACTCTTTCAATTTTCCTCATTGTTGGCTCTACCTTGGAAGGTGTCCTATCAACATCCACACCACTTCATGCCGGTATATCAAAACACAATGAAATAAAAAATCAATTTAACCGGTTGTATTCTAGACTTTTGTTATTTATTCATGATTATGTTCTTATCCCGACCAACTCTATTCGACTTTTTAAGCAAGTCATTTAAGCCATTAATATCGAGAGTTTTGTTATTTTTCTCAACCAACTTTGCACAATCACAATTGGGTCTTCTAACACTTCCTTATTTACATTTTAGTCTGCGACCCTTGGTCTCTAAAAAAATGACCCCTAAAAATTCTCAAACTTAAGTATGAGGTCCCCTTGGCCTTTCTCTATGCCATCGTGGTCTCTTTTCGACTAGGCTTGGTCGAAACAATGATGATCAACCTTAATTAAAACTACTTGATACAACAAACAAAAATTGAGTCAAGGCCGAGAATTCACCGAAGACGGTGCCTCAATCGCCAACATTTGTGTCGTTGGAAAGCTAGTTTCTATAGGAGTTTGTGGACACCAAGATCATCCCCAACCAAGGTATGGGCTTCCTGCAATTAGAAAATTACTAGTCTTTGTTATTTTTGAAGTAAATCTAAGTTTCAATGATTTAATTCCACCTCTATACTTACCCAAAATGTATAAGGCCATTAACATTAGAATACTAAGACTTCAAGGAGTCTTTGGAATTTTTCATGCCCTTAGTTGGTCGTTAGGGCCACTAGAAATGGCCGTCGAAGTAAATGCTCTGTTTCCGACCAGAGTGGGTATAATACTATTTAATCTTGCTGACGCTCAAAGAATGGTCATCAGTAGTCAAGAGGGGTGTCATTGAAAAGTTGACTCTCTCAACTTTACAATATATAAAGAACTCTAAGGTTGGTGGTTGTGCGGAAGAATGGTGCTCTCTGAAAGTGCACTCACTGGAAAATGGGCCTCCTTGGCTTTCAAAGTAAAATCTAAGCTCTTGTCATCGAGGGAACACCCAAGCTTTATATGATCATCTTCTAGACTTTTGTGGCTATCTATCCATAGCTTCCATGCATCAATCCATAGCATGTGGCTATCTAAATGGATTAAATCCCCAAACAATGGGACTTTGATTGACAGATGGAGGAAACACATGTTTTTAACTGGATTCTAATGCCTCAATTGGGTGGAGATCGAATGTGTGTGTATGCCTACGTGTATGTGTGCCACGCGCTTCGTGCATGCGCCTGGTGTGGCACGCCGACCGATTTGCAATATAGAAAACCAATTTTTTGTGCATTTATCGGTTAATTTATCCGTTTCTTGGTCGGTTCACCCCTTTTATGACTGGTTCTTGGAATGGACTCAAGAACCATCTCATTCCGATTTGTTTAGCCCATTATAAAAATCGGGGTGTTTGGTGACCTAAGTCAGCCCAAACCCAGTTCAAACCAGTTCTTTCCTAGGTTTTCCCCAATCCTTAATTTCGGACCTTAGGATGTTCTCTAAGGCCTTTTATGACCCTTCTCATCATCTTAAGGTTCCTTCTCGAACCCATTTCCCATTCCGGTTTGGTGCTGCTAGGTTCTTGATTTGGAGTTTCATGCTTGGTTTCAGTTTTTGTCTTTGGTTCGAGATTTTATTCTCATTTTGAGTTTAGAACTTCATGTCGGTTCTCACCTTTAATTCAGGATCCCATTTTTTGACTTAGGGTCTTATTCTTAATTTGGGATTCTATTCCCGGTTCACACTCAATTTCTAGTCCACTTGGGCTTAACCCGAGTTCTGGTGTTGTAGTATACCAAAGAATTTTTGCATGAGTTTTTTTAGGCACACCAATTATGAAAGAAAATTTAAATTTCCATTGTAAATTGAAAAGCATTTTATTTTGAGCTTTGATACTATTAGTACTAGGTTTGTGAAGGTACCAATCATTATAGTATCTAGAGTACATTGTGGGTTGTTATTAGACTCCAACCTTGATATCGGTTGGGGCATGATAGGTAGTGTGGGCCTCACTACTATAGTATCGAGAGTGGTATAGCGGATTATTCACAGTTTGACCCGGAAAATAGGTTGGGTGTGACAAAACCTTTTAAGTTACTAGAAGAAGAATTTCAAAGATATAAAGGGAGTAACATTTGAGGAATAACCCTCTTGTTAATATATGTGATCCATTCAAAGAATTTCAAAGATATGTCTTTGTCATATTTTGAAAAACTCTTATTACATTAGAAAATGATAATATTTTGCTTGTATTATGAGTTTTACATCCTTACAATAATATGGTGGTGTCACACCTACTATCATAGTATTGACAGATGTGACATTATTTATAGTTTTGATATGTTATTCGGGTCAGACATTTTTAGTACTATAAGATGAGTAATTTTTAATATGAATATTTGGAAACAAACGAAAATGATGAGAATTTTGAAAAACTAAAAAGGAAAAAGTTGAGTTTAATGGGCCACTAAGAAAGAGATGAATATGAAAAATATAAAATATGGTATATTAACTCATGATGTATACACATATGTATAGGTAGTAAAAGAGAATTATTTTTTTTATCTCAATGCAAGAGTGAGTCGTATGTGAGACGGAGAAATGATTTTAACCTATTTGTGTTTGAAAAGAAAAGGGAAAACTTTATATTGGAGAAGTGATAATTGTGTTTTCAAAAGAATTGTATGTTCAAGTATTGAATTTAAACATAGAGTATTGGTCAACTTTATGAAAAGTGAATATAGAAGGTATTACAACCAATAAAAGGTTTGATTTTTGAATAAGAGAGGCATGAAAACATAAATTTTATTTTAAAAGTTATTGTAGTGATTTAGTCGACAAAGAGGTATGGAAAAGTCATGTAGAGAATGGACATATTTTTTAGAAAAAAAAAATCAAAAAACTAGAGTTTAGAAAAGATTTGAAGTGTAAGATGAATGCAGTCAAGGAAAATGTGTGGGAAAAGCGTTTTTCTATGGAGTAAACATTTCAAAAAATCAGAGCAAAAAAACTGATGGAGTTTGAATAAAACAAAAACAAGTTGCTGAAAAATATTGAGATTTTGAAAGTACAAATTAAGAGTATGAAAATTCTACAATACACAAGGGGAGTCCAGAGCACGGAGGACAAGAAGGCCCAACAAAAGACAATAATAGGGGAGGTCATGTAGACCCCATAAGTGTAAAATAGATTCACGGAGATAAGATCAATATAATAATTTGCAACAATAATGTAAGCTCACTCGAACAAGAAACAAACAACATTACATATCAAGCATGGAACAAGTTGAAGGAGCATATTTAAATAAGATTAAAATGGAAGTGATTTAGGTGTAAACTTTTGCTTATAACAAGACAAATTATGGAATATTTGAAATATGTTAAAAAAAATTGTGTAAATCAATTATAAACTGCAAGTTCTAAGTCTATATATAGGAATTTGCATGGTATAATTTGTACTGTGAAAATAGTAATGGTAACTTGAGAAAGAAAAATGAAGAATCATATTATTTTGTGAGGAACTTATGAGTATCATGTTGTTAGCTCTCTCTCCATATGGGAAGATTGTATTTCTTATGTGTTTGGGCATATCAAAGGAAGGAGGGATTAGAAACAATAAATGGTAGAGAAAACCTAAAATGCCTAGATTGGGTACATAAAAAGGGGAAATATTCTACTTATATGATAGTTTCAGTGAAATTGGATAATTGATCATATTAATTGAATAAAGTAAAAGTGGGGAAATTTTTGAGCCGTTGAATAATTTTATTTACTTAAAATTAAAAGTGTAATTTTTTTATTTTAAATTAACGTGAAATAACAAGTTTATTAGTTTATATAATAAATAATAAATGATTTTGTTATGGGTATTTTTTAAATAAAATATTTAAATTATTATATGTGTGCCAACTTTCATTAATTTTAGTCTAACAAACACGTTATATTAAGATCATTAAATACTTAAGTATTTATTTGGATTGAGATGTTTATAAGGGAGAGATTTTTTTAGGGATTGAGTGTTTGGAGCAAGTTGAGTGAATTGGAGTCTGTGATTACAAATCACTTTCAAATCCATTGTGATAGGTGTGGTTTGTTAATGAAAAATTAAAAAAAATTATCATTTTTATTAAATTTAATAATTTATTAAATAAAAAATATATAATTAAATTATATTAAATATACTATATAATAAAAATATAATATAGTTTTAAATAAAAAATATATAATTATATTATATATTATAAATAATATATATCAAATTTTATTATATAATCAAATTGTATAATAGAATTGAGTTATTATTATAATAAAAAATTAACTAATATTAATTAACTAATATTAGTTATATGTAAATATTTTATAATTATAATAAGAAAAATTATATATGTATATAATAAATTATATTTTATAGATAATATTTTTATTATATAATTACATAATATAAATTTATTTAAAATATATTAAAATAAATAATTACATAAATGAATAAATATAATAATATTAAAGTCATTTAAATAATAAAAGTGACAACACTAGAAATATTTAAAAATGGAAGAGATTAGGTTTGTTTTAATATAAATTGAAAATTCCTCCATACTCTAAAACACTTAATTTTATTTGTATTACACCAATGCATGAAAGTATTCCTATTTTTCCAACTCCATCTATGATCTCTGGGTGCTTTATCCAATTTTTTAGGTTCATCTCCCTTTAGGAGTTTTTAGACTCCATTTCTGTATGACGACAAGTTAGGGGCTGTTTGTCGGTACATATTCAATTTCAAGAAATTAACGGACATATTTCAATTTATAGAGTTATGGAGACATTGGATGTGGTCCACCTCCACCTCTGCAATGCCCATACCTACTTTTTTTTTCTTTTTGTTTTGGTTGAGGAGGGCATGCAAAGGTGACAAAAAATGCAATTGGATCTTAGAATTGCAATATGGGATCAAATTAGGGATGATCAGAGGCACGGATAGGAACGGTCCTGAATCCAGCCAGCCGGCGCCCAATTCCTCTATCTTCCTGAATTATTCAACCTACTTCGGTGGAGATTTTTTTAATTAGATATTTTTGTTCCAAACCCAAACATGCCACGAACATGTCTCACTCCGGATCCGGAACACAAGCTTGTACGGGCCAGGTCCGATCCCGGGCCTCCATAGCTGGTGGGAGTCCAACGGACCCGGAACCATGCCGGTTGTTATCATCCCTAAATCGAATCCATTACCATCTAGTTTGCGAGCATGGCTTGATTATCGTCGTGAAATCGTCAAAATGGTTTAGCATCAAATGTAACTCAAAAAGAATTTATGATCAAATTGAGAAAATATAAAAATTTGAGGACGTATGTGCACTTTGAGACTCACGGTATTGCTACCATGGGGAGAAAGAAGATTGTGACTTCTAACGGAGACCCAGTCTCCTTCACGGTGCTATTGCTATAAAGCACTATTCTCGCCTTGGTACTTATAGTTAAACTCCCGTCGCCCTCTCTATCTCTTGGTTCTTGCAGAAAGCACTCTCAGCCCACTTTTCTCTCTCTCTCTCAAGTGTGAAGGAACCGTGTCCTCTCCTCAAGTTCATCCACTGAACCAATAAAATGGTGGACGTGGACAGGAGGATGACAGGCCTCAACCCAGCCCACATGGCTGGCCTCCGTCGCCTATCTACTCGTGCTGCCGCCGCCCCCACCATGGCCGGATCCACCCGCAACGGCCTCTTCTCCTTCTCATCCCTCGCTGAGAATGTCACCGCCCACCTACGCACCTCCGGAATCAACGTCCAGCCCGGCCTCTCCACCGCTGAGTTCGCCCTGGCCGAGGCCGAGTTCGGCTTCGCCTTCCCTCCCGACCTCCGCGCCGTCCTCTCCTCCGGCCTCCCCGTCGGTGCCGGCTTCCCCGACTGGCGCGCCGTCGGCACTCCTCGCCTCCACCTCCGCGCTTCCCTCGACCTCCCCATCGCCGCGATCTCCTCCCAGATCGCCCGCAATAGCTTCTGGTCCAGGTCATGGGGCCCCAAGCCGCCGGAACCGGAGAAGGCCTTCCGGCTGGCGAGGAACGCACTCAGGAGGGCCCCACTCCTGATTCCGATATTCAACCGCTGCTACATCCCCTGCCGACCGTGCCTTGCAGGAAACCCGATCTTCTTCGTCGACGAGAATCGGATCTTCTGCTGCGGAGTCGACCTCGCGGACTTCTTCGAGAGGGAGTCTCTCTTCCGGAGCTCCGACTCCAAGCCCCCGGTCCTGCAGAAGCAGAGATCGATGGGACACCCTTCGATAGGATCCGGGTCCGGGTCCCGTGTCCGGATCAATTTCTCACGGAGGAGCTTGGACAGTGGCACCAATGGTAGAAATCCCAGATGGATCGATTTCTGGAGCGACGCTTCCTCTGAACGACGAAGGAGGAAATCCTCGTCTTCATCTTCTTCTTCTTCGCCGGAGAGATTCTTCGATATGCCCAAGCCGGAGGCCCCGAAATGGGTAGAAGATTACGTCAGCCAGATAGGGTCGGCCCTCAGAAATGGCGGGTGGAGCGAGTCGGATATATCCGAAATCGTACAGGTGCAATTTTGCTTGCTTGCCTCATGCTCAACCACTATCATGAAAATGAGTATGGATAGTATATAAATAATTATGTCGGTCCAAAAGTCCAATTAAATCACCAAAGATCAAATTCCTTTACCACTGTAATTTGATTAAATTGAATAAAAGCCATTTTTTAATTTATTTACAATGTGAAATATATTATGCAGGTATCAGCATCGGGTTTTTTCCAAGTGGACATGATCTTAGACAATCAGGCGATTCTGGACAGCCTTCTACTAAAAGTTGATCGGTTCTCGGAGACCCTCCTAAAGGCTGGGTGGAGACCCGATGAGGTGTCCGATGCATTCGGGTTTGATTTTCGACCAGAGAAGGAGAGGCGGCCGGCCATGAAGCTGCCGCCTGAGCTGGTGGAGAAGTTGGGGAAACTTGTGGATTCAGTCACCCGGTGATAGTGATAGTGATGATTCCGCCCTTCTCTTCTTTTACACTTTTTTTTTCCGAAATTTTATGAAAAAGAAAAGCATATATACTTGTATCATGGGAAAGGAAGCGTATCATAGAATGGAAACATAATAAGATGAGATAGAGATGGAGAAGGAAAATAATTGGCATTTTAATAATAATAATAATAATGCAATAGTCCATATAAATAAATACTAATGATGTTGTTATATTTTATTAAAATATTATTGTAATATAATAATATGGTCAAATATTTAAATATTATAAAATTATCATGTAATAACTAAAATTAATTTATTTAATATTAAATTTAATTTTTATATCTAATTTAGTAGGAAATTTTAATTTTTTTTTAAAAGAATGGTATATTGAAAGGTAGATTGTAGGCATACACAATGTTATATATTATATATAATTTATTTGCTGGTGAGAGATTCCTTGTCCTTAGCATTTCTCCATTTCACCATCATATGATGTAGAAGTTTCCCCAAAGTGGGCAAGCATCGGTAAGGGGATTACTCTGGACTCCCCTTGCTTTCATCTTTGTCTCATCAACAATAGCACCTGAAGCACTAAAAGCCAGCATTTATTGATGTCTACGTGTATGCACAAAAAGTTGAGAAAATGGTGGCATTATTCTCTAGTTCTCTAAGATATGAGACTTACAATGCATTGTCTATTTATAGATACTATTTAATTATTTAATTAAAAATAATATGCACAACAATCTCAATTAAAAATTGCCCTTTCCAGCGAGATAATATCATGGTACCAATATATTTTTTTCTTTTAAGTAAACTTCTAGATTGAATATTATAAATAAATAAAATTGATATTATAATTTTTATATTTTTAATGGATCTTCTTCATGCGAATCCACTAGAATATTTAATTGCTGATGCCATATATGTGATATATGAAAAAAAAACTCTACACTTTAACAATATAAGTAAAAAAAATATAATATATTTTGTTTGAATGAGAAATAAAGTACGTGTATATGTATATATATCAATTTTTTTTAAGAAAAACTTTTAAATTTTTTTTATATTAATTATGATTATTTGAATACCACAATTAAAATTTTAATAACTTCAATTTTTTTATAAAAAATAAAATATTACAAAATTATCAAAATATTATTGAATAAAAAATAATTTTCTCATTATAATGATATGAAATTAGTGTTTTATTGGATATACTAAAAATAAGTAAATAATATATGATATTATACTAACCAATAATTGTTAATCTAGAGAATATATCTAAAATATTTGTATAGTTGATTTAAAAATATTTAAATGTGGTAACTTGTTTTAAAACTATCTAAAATAATAAATATTTTTCTTATTTTTCAGCTTTTGTTGTACTTTTATATTATATTTATATTTAATTTTTTTATAATCTTTTTAATCAACCCATTTAATAACTACTTAGACTCTGGGTCCCATTCTAAGGTTTCATTCTCGGTTCTCGATGGAATTCCTAGTTTAAGATTTCATTCCCAGCCTGATCTTAGTTCCGCCACAAGCGGATTAAATCCGATTTTTGAGAATCTAAATTCTAAAAATAAAAAATCAGACCTAATTTACCCTACCACAATTCCAAAACCCAACACAAATAAAATTAATTATTGCAGGGATAAGTGGACTATGATTTGATAAAATAAATCTATGGTGAGATAGCTAATTAACTCTAGAACATTTTCATATAAGACTTGTTCACTCTTATGGTCAACTCACTGAAATTCTCTCTGAAAATGAGATACCTCTATTTTTCGATAACCCAATTTCAGAAGCCATAACTTCATTTCCTAACCACTAAATTGAATGATTCAAGTGCCATTGGAATCCTTCTTGAATCATATGACACCCATCTCTAACACTGATGTGCTTTCGATTGGCGCTGACGTGATCAAACATTACACACACTTTAACAACTTAAACAAAACACTAACTTCTTGGGTCATTTTTAACGACCAACAACAACTAAGAAAAACTTCTACATACACCTCTTAGTCCCAACTTATGAACCCCATCGACCACATTAGCTTTGGGTAACTATTGATGTCAAATAAATTCATAAAAGTTTCGACAAATCATCAATTATTATTATAATGTAGTAGAATGTCGTTTGTAGGCTACTCCAACCTCCGTTTGAGGTGATTCAACTTTCATGAACTCCTTTAGTAGTCAACTTTCCAATTGCACTAGTAACACTCGTTGATTCACTATCCCCAATGAGATTCTTACCTTCACCCAATTTATACACTATTCCATCAATTTTTTGAAATCAGCATTGGAAGTTACTATTCCACATAGATCCGGTCGGACAAGGACCATGGTGACCTAGAGGGAGCCAATGAGAACCTCATATTTGAGTTTCATGGTTTTTTTAGAAATATTGTGTTGAGAAATTAAGGTCAAGTACTAAAATATAATTTTGGTAAGGTTAGAGAACCCATTCAGGAATGAGATTTCTTGGAGGTCTCTATTAGAGTGCAAAGAAGATATAGGAACTTATGGGAAATAATAGAAAAGGCTTTGGACTCAAATGATGAGTTTTTGAATATGAAGGTCCTAAATGAAATTTTAAGAAAACTTTAGGGAGCAAAATATAAATAGTGAAGATTTGGGCACCCAAAAGTGATTTTTGGTTATTGGTGATCCAAATGGGACTAAAGAAATTTTGAGAACCTAAATGAAGAACTTTAGGAGTCTAGGGTCCCAAAATGAATAGTTTTGAAGTATAATGGTAAAATGGTAATTTTGCTCATCTTAAGTACCAAAATGAAAAATTTAGAAAAGTTAAGGATCTAAGTGGGAACTTTTGAGACATTTTAGAAAATTTGATAAACAAGAATAAATATGGGTGCAACCTAACGTTTATATAAAGATATTATAGAAGATGGTTAGTTCAAATGAGTTTGTCGATGGGCAAGTCGAGCGAACAGTGCCCGAGGGGCAAAATCATAATTTTTAAAAAATTGTGGGATGATAACAAAGTATCTAATAAAAATCAAATTTGACCCTAGGTTATATGCTTTAATTTATATAGAGTAACTCAACATGATATCATATGTGGATTGCGTATCCAGAGACAATTGGAAAACCTGTCTAAATGAACAAGTGACGATTAAAACAGTGAGTGAATTTATTGATGGCATGTCTAATCGGACTAACCGATATACTTTCCAGTTTCCCATGAACACTGTGAAAATGTAGGTGCCTCGAAACATAACTAGAGTAGTCAAAGACTACTCTACGACCGAGTGAACCCTTTTATGAAAAAAAAAAAGGGCTGAATCACTCTAGATCACAAGTGAAGTAGTTGGAGACTACTCTGAGACCGTCCAGCCTGTCAATGGACCGCCTGCTAGGTTAGTGCCCAGTCAGCAAGCACGACCAATCATCGAGCGACGTGTGGCGAAGCGCGCCCAATCAACCGCTCAGTTAACACCTCGAAGTGCTGACCAATTAGAGCGTAACACATGTCCCTAGTCAACGATCAAATACATGTCATCGACGATTGACCAATAGGAGAGTGACATGTGTCATCAGTCCATGGTCAGCTGAAGAGAAGCCCCATTAGCCAGATTAGCCATTGAGAAGCTGACATGTGGCAAAGGTGCCTTGTCAACAGCCGATTTGGATGTTGGAAAAAATGGTCGAATAATTAGGGGTCGACACATGGCAGAGACACATCGAATGGCCTCAACCAATCAGAGGCTGACACATGGTAGTGGCACTATCTGTCAAGAGAAATCTAACGTATTTAAATTAGCCAATCAAAGGTCGCCACATATCATAGTCAAATGATTGATTGAATATGGTTAACAACCACGTGGGAATGAGAGACTAATGGGAGGTTGCCATGTGGTCGGTCAACAAGTGAAAGGGTGACTTAGACACTGAATGGGAGGCCACATCAGCAAAACCAGCCAATCATGAAACGTGACATGGTAGCTCAAATGTGCGAAGCTCTCATGCACAGACGGCACAGAGTCGTCTTCAACCTTGGGCATATTAGAGGGGATAAGGTTGATGAAGGGCATTCGAGCCTCCGATGACTGAAAACCCCTCCAGAATGACCGTGAACAAGCGAGTCTAAGGCTGAACGGTAGCCCTATTAGTTATCGAGCTCCCTATATAAAGAGTTTCTCCACATTCATCCTCTTCATCCTGCAAACGATCGAAGAAGAGAAGGTGCTCCATTTCCTGGCGAGGCGCGAACTAGAGCACCGACGATAGCCTTTTTTGTAACCTCATAATGCACATTCGGGTTCTCTGGAACTGGGAAGAAGTTCCCTACCTTGCTGCAACCTCATTTTAGTACGAGGATCACCGGTGTCACGCCCCGACCCGGTTTGGTCGGATCCCCGTGATCAACTCGCCACTCTCCCGGTTTATTAAAGGGTTTCCCCTTATCGTAAACCATAAAGAGTAAGGCGTCCTTTAATTTGCACCTTTTTCCTGGAATAGCATAATCAAAACTGTATGAAATTTAAAACTTTACATACCTGTCTTACATGCATCTTAGTTGACGGTCTTTAAGGGGAGGCTTTCTGGGATTTCCTGAAAGGGATATAAGGGAGGGGGTGAGTACAACTACTCAGTGAATGGGTTTTTAAAAGCTTTTGACTTTTAAGAAAAACATTTATATGGAGTGTGCCAGACTCCTTTGTTTTCAAAAATCCCATCATTTAAAATTTTGGATTTTTTTTTATTTCTTAGTTACCACGGTGTGTCATCACCCAACACACATCCTTCATCATGAAGGTTACACACATTCGCAAGTCAGTATCACTACTGAACCCGCTAGTGGCTTCGGAGCGACTTTTCCTGCCACCCGGATAGAAGTACGACCACTTCTACCCTGGGAATGAGTAGATGTACGTGACATCCTACCCACAATCCCGAAATCACTTCTTCATGTCCGTATGAGGACAAAGACCTCATCCTGTCCCCACCCCGGTCTCATGCGCTTTGTGCTACTCCAGATTTCGCACAGACACCTGGAACGACGAACTGCCCTTATAGCCACCAGGTCGTCCAGTGCCCTTAGGACGCATCACTACCCCTCATGGGCGTCTTGATGATCCCGTACTCACAGTGCATGCACAAACAATGTTTTCTTATATTGCCATGTAATCTGTGGTGCCATTAGTCTAACGGCCCCGACTCTCAACTCAACCCGCAGCTGTTTGTCTTGACTAGTCCGTCGACCTGTCATGTCGCACTGCCGCTAGTTGACTGAGCATGTCGGTCCTATCTTGGTACCATGGCCAAACAATTCACTTATTAAGTTTTATGGCACATATATCATGTTCGTTTACGAGCTCCTGCTCGTGCCAACTGGCCTTGGGCCCACTGTACGAGATTTTCAAAATCGGGCATTTAGCCCCCAAGTTCCAAAACCGAGGCCCCTAGCCTATCAGAGCTATTCGAGCTCCCGTCGAGAAGGTCTCCCAAATAGTTTAAGCATTAGCACACAATCAGGGGAGAACACTTCCGACAAAATACGTTTTCACTGTCCATTATACCAACCGGTATAAGGACATCTCCGTTCATAACCGATGAACGGGTTTTCAACTTCCTTCGAGGAAGTCTCATCATACCAACCGGGTATGATCTACTTACAACCGGTAAGTAGTGTTTTTTTCGCATAATTTTCACATCACTTTCTCTAAGTGGTGATGATTAAAATACCACTAAATAGTGGGTTTTTATACCGAGGTACTTATCATCCCCTACCGGGTATGATATAAAATTTTCACTCACAACCGGTAAGTGGTTTTTAACTTTATAAGGTGTGCTCATCATCCCAATCAGGTATGATGTTTGTAAACCCACTCACCCGTTAATGCCGTGAATTCCACTAGACCGGTTCTTGGTATTCACGCGAGCTTGTCCTTGCTGGCGTTCTCGGTACTTCGTGTTCCGGTGAAGGCACGGCGGTCCGAGCTTTTGATCTGGGCAGATAGGTCTCATCCTGAGGTTCATCCTTTCAGTCCTAATTCGGTCGTGGAAAGGCTGAGAAAGTGTTGGGAGGGCTTGAAATGGCCGATTTCAGCTTGGCCGAAATAGGGCAGCTTCGGTCCGCCGGAGTTGCTTCACTATGTCGGCGTTTCTCCAACGATACTCGGATTGATTGGAGTTTGCTATTAGATAGCTGTCTTCCCCCCGGTTCTAAAGAGCCCGACCTTTGTTCAAGTCGAAGCTCTCGTTCGTGCTTTACCGGGAAATGGAGCAGTAGAGAGAGAGAGAGAGAAGTGTTCAGGTGTGAGGAGAATGAAATGGGGATGAACTCTTTATATAGTTGTAAAACCCGTATATTAAATGGGCGAGATTTATTACTGGTATTAATATTGCCATAAATTATTGGTATTAATTCCAATAATTTAATTTCGGTATTAATTCTAATAAATTAAATTTCAGTATTTATTCTAATAATTTAATTTCGGTATTAAATTATTTGTATTAATTCCAATAATTTAATTTAGGTATTAAATTATTGCTATTAATTATATATTAATTTATGATAAGGCGTACATACAAATTTTTGACCGAAATTTCGGGTTACAAAAAAAAATTCATACTTCCCAGGAGGTCAACCATCCTCACATTACTCTCAAGTAAGCACGCTTAACTTTAAAGTTCTTATGGAATCTAGTTCACTTGAACCACTTTGGTTTTTGTTTTCTAATTTGTCTTAAGTTTCTTTTCCAAGGTTTAATGAACCCTTTGGATCACCCGAGAGTTGTAAATTCCCAACTTGCCCGTTCAGAAATAATCGGGTTTGTGAACCGGTTCTAAATCCTCACTTGGTTTGACCGGTTCTTTTCCTGGTTTTCCTTAGCTCAAAAGGGTGGGTTTTACAACTCTCCCCTCCTTGTAAGAGTTTTGTCCCCAAAACTTAGTTAACATCCTTGCATGAGCAATCATTTCCTTTGATGCCCCTTTAGTGTTTGCTTAAGATGCAAAGTCTTCTCTTGTTCTTTTAATTAGTCCTTTTTACATCCTTCACTTAAGGAATTTCTTTTTCTTTATATTATTTACTCCCTCCATGGAGATTATCATAACGAGACATACCTTACTTCATGGTATATTTTTAGATTTATATATTTCTTTGCTTAGAGCACATTCTTCCCTTTGAGATTCTGTACTCAAGATTAGAAATTCCAAGATACCTAACCATTCCCATGTCTAGTTAACCCCTTGGTCGTTGAAACCTTTAGCTCAATGTTCTTTCGGGTGTTACATACTAGTTGCCACAGTTTTCTTTATTCTCACTTTTTCATCTCATTTTGACCCTTTCTCCATTCGTTGTCTATTATAACTTCAGTCCAAATTTTTATATTAGACCTTGTCATGCTTATTAGCCGACTCTTCCTTACTTTGAGTCATATTCTCCTCGAGATTGTTGGGCTTACATACCCCTTACAACATGGCATTTTCTAGGACCTGTCTTTGTCCGTTAGATTTCTAGAACATCTCCTTGAGGGTCTCTCTTAGCTTTTTTTTTTGACCTTTCAGGGATCATATAACTTCATCCCTCTTTTCTTTTGATGGCATTCCTCAACTATCCTTTTTACCGTTATCCTCTCATCCATCATGCTTTTGAAGTTATGTCTCACATAACTGCATGGATTTCTCTTACCTACTCATCCTTTCAAAACGTTTTTTATTGGGTCCTTTCAATTCCAATCGTTGGGTTTCCTGATGATTATTGACATACGAGGATTTTTTTTTCTTATGTCCTTTCTCTTCTTTAGTGACATCCCTTATTCAATGACTTCCTTTTTCCTTAATCCTCTTTTACTTGCTCATAAATCACTTCATGATTCTTCATTCTACAATAATTGCTTTCGATCTATGTGTTGATTACTTTGCTTGGGAAGGTTCACCCATCCAGTTTTGTTCATTATCTTTGGCTGTCCGCCGTTACTAGTATTCCTCTTTCTACATGGTTCTCCTATTCTTTCCAAACAGGTCACAATGGACCATTACAATACTTCCTTTCTTGGAAAACATTTCCTAAACAAGGGTTGGTTCCATTTCCTCTTAATTGGGATACACATGTCTTTCCGAGGCTTCCTTCCTTGGTAGGATTCTTTGCCTTTCCCCTGACATTCTTTTCTTACATTTGCTCTAGGGGATTTGTACCCTTAAATGAGATCCCTTGATGTCGTCTTCTCCCATTTACCTTTACTCCTCAAATCTTTTAGGCATATCTTTTATGCTCTATTTGCATCCTTATTCGTACCCAGTACTTGTCTATTTCTTTAGGGAGCGTACAAATCTTCCTTGTTTCAGGATCATTGTGGGAGAGGCTTGCCTATTCCTTTCTTGGCTTGAGTTTAGTCGTTAATTGGCCCTTGGTCCTTTTTAGGATTTCTTGTATCCTTCTTTTCCCGAGTATTTGACCTTCCTGCCTCTCTCTTCTTTGTCGGAACTTACATTATGGCTTTCCCGAGTATTTGTTCGTTAACTACTTTGCCTCCACCATTTGTTTGGTCTAAGTTTCTTAGCAGTAGTTTCTCGAGTCCTCCTATCCTTAACATCCATCTCACCGACCTTTTTAAGGTGTAGTCCCTTCTACTTCCCGGTCTTCCTTAGGGTGTCATTTGTTCCCTCTGACTATCTTGTTGTAACGACTTCCTTTCTCTTGTCCTGTTGGTCCGAACTTCCTATTTGACATAGTTGCTTTTTCCAAGGTGATTTATTCCTGATATCCCAATACGTCCCGTTTGTCAACAAATGTTCATCTTGTCTTCTCTTGTGGATGCACTCCTTTCTTTGCTCCTAAATGGTTTGGATTTTCTTCTTAACGGGGGAATTCTCTTCAACTATCCTTTGTTCTGTTTGTGGTTTTATTGAGGTCCTACCTTTACCCCTTTTTCCTTCTTACCACTTTGCTAAGATTTTGAAGAGTTTCCTCTCATTTGTGGTTGCAAATGGAGTCACGTTTCTTGGGATGGTATCCTCTCGAATTTCCTATAGTTGTGGGGTATTTATTCTTGGAAAATATTGTCCTGACTCCTAGCGATGTGGGACAATTTTTTCACTTCGTGTCCTATTCCCCTCTAGGTTAACTTGATTCCTGTCCTTTGTAGGGTTGGGCACTTCTCCATGCAGTGTCCCTATCATTCATGCTTGTAATTACATGAACATAAGTGGTTCCTCTTGGCGTTTTTTTTAGAAATTGTTAATTTTAGTGCTCCTTCATCCTTAAGTCTGGATGCCGCGAGAGTTTTTTTTTTTTTTTTGAGTCTTGAAGATCACATCATTTGAGGGACAGGGTTTTTAGGAATTTGGAGTACTTCATTAATAGAGTAGTACAGTATGTTGGGGATTTTGTCCCTATTACTGAAAATGGTCACCAAATAACTAGGGAGCTACGAGATTCTTGATTAGCATCCTCCTATGTAAGGTTATATGCCTCATTTTATGGCTTCACGCTTGGCTTCCTTTATACTTAGAGTTGTGACCTCAATAGGTCCTGTCACCATTCTCTAGGATACTTTCTCATTTGCTCTTTTGAGATTCCTGTCATGCGTTAGGCATTTGGGAAGCTTCTAGGGTTGTATTCCAACGAAGATAAGGTGTTGAGTAGAGCCATTCCTAGTTTTCTTGGTTCCTCTCCTGGGAGCCATCTGAAAATTTTAGGATAAATCCTATTAGTTACAATATTTTATAGTCTTGATTATGTATTCGAGGAAACAGGCTCTGATACCACTCTAGTTGTCACGCCCCGACCCGGTTTGGTCGGATCCCCGTGATCAACCCGCCACTCTCCCGGTTTATTAAAGGGTTTCCCCTTATCGTAAACCATAAAGAGTAAGGCGTCCTTTAATTTGCACCTTTTTCCTGGAATAGCATAATCAAAACTGTATGAAATTTAAAACTTTACATACTTGTCTTACAGGCATCTTAGTTGACGGTCTTTAAGGGGAGGCTTTCCGGGATTTCCTGAAAGGGATATAAGGGAGGGGGTGAGTACGACTACTCAGTGAATGGGTTTTTAAAAGCTTTTGACTTGTAAGAAAAACATTTATATGGAGTGTGCCAGACTACTTTGTTTTCAAAAATCCCATCATTTAAAATTTTGGATTTTTTTTTATTTCTTAGTTACCACGGTGTGTCATCACCCAACACACATCCTTCATCATGAAGGTTACACACATTCGCAAGTCAGTATCACTACTGAACCCGCTAGTGGCTTCGGAGCGACTTTTCCTGCCACCCGGATAGAAGTACGACCACTTCTACCCTGGGAATGAGTAGATGTACGTGACATCCTACCCACAATCCCGAAATCACTTCTTCATGTCCGTATGAGGACAAAGACCTCATCCTGTCCCCACCCCGGTCTCATGCGCTTTGTGCTACTCCAGATTTCGCACAGACACCTGGAACGACGAACTGCCCTTATAGCCACCAGGTCGTCCAGTGCCCTTAGGACGCATCACTACCCCTCATGGGCGTCTTGATGATCCCGTACTCACAGTGCATGCACAAACAATGTTTTATTATATTGCCATGTAATCTGTGGTGCCATTAGTCTAACGGCCCCGACTCTCAACTCAACCCGCAGCTGTTTGTCTTGACTAGTCCGTCGACCTGTCATGTCGCACTGCCGCTAGTTGACTGAGCATGTCGGTCCTATCTTGGTACCATGGCCAAACAATTCACTTATTAAGTTTTATGGCACATATATCATGTTCGTTTACGAGCTCCTGCTCGTGCCAACTGGCCTTGGGCCCACTGTACGAGATTTTCAAAATCGGGCATTTAGCCCCCAAGTTCCAAAACCGAGGCCCCTAGCCTATCAGAGCTATTCGAGCTCCCGTCGAGAAGGTCTCCCAAATAGTTTAAGCATTAGCACACAATCAGGGGAGAACACTTCCGACAAAATACGTTT
The DNA here is from genome assembly GCA_030064425.1 of Trapa bicornis. NCBI lineage: Eukaryota > Viridiplantae > Streptophyta > Magnoliopsida > Myrtales > Lythraceae > Trapa > Trapa bicornis. The sequence continues at coordinate 4,815,278 of CM057761.1, read as the reverse complement.
TCACTGTCCATTATACCAACCGGTATAAGGACATCTCCGTTCATAACCGATGAACGGGTTTTCAACTTCCTTCGAGGAAGTCTCATCATACCAACCGGGTATGATCTACTTACAACCGGTAAGTAGTGTTTTTTTCGCATAATTTTCACATCACTTTCTCTAAGTGGTGATGATTAAAATACCACTAAATAGTGGGTTTTTATACCGAGGTACTTATCATCCCCTACCGGGTATGATATAAAATTTTCACTCACAACCGGTAAGTGGTTTTTAACTTTATAAGGTGTGCTCATCATCCCAATCAGGTATGATGTTTGTAAACCCACTCACCCGTTAATGCCGTGAATTCCACTAGACCGGTTCTTGGTATTCACGCGAGCTTGTCCTTGCTGGCGTTCTCGGTACTTCGTGTTCCGGTGAAGGCACGGCGGTCCGAGCTTTTGATCTGGGCAGATAGGTCTCATCCTGAGGTTCATCCTTTCGGTCCTAATTCGGTCGTGGAAAGGCTGAGAAAGTGTTGGGAGGGCTTGAAATGGCCGATTTCAGCTTGGCCGAAATAGGGCAGCTTCGGTCCGCCGGAGTTGCTTCACTATGTCGGCGTTTCTCCAACGATACTCGGATTGATTGGAGTTTGCTATTAGATAGCTGTCTTCCCCCCGGTTCTAAAGAGCCCGACCTTTGTTCAAGTCGAAGCTCTCGTTCGTGCTTTACCGGGAAATGGAGCAGTAGAGAGAGAGAGAGAAGTGTTCAGGTGTGAGGAGAATGAAATGGGGATGAACTCTTTATATAGTTGTAAAACCCGTGTATTAAATGGGCGAGATTTATTACTGGTATTAATATTGCCATAAATTATTGGTATTAATTCCAATAATTTAATTTCGGTATTAATTCTAATAAATTAAATTTCAGTATTTATTCTAATAATTTAATTTCGGTATTAAATTATTTGTATTAATTCCAATAATTTAATTTAGGTATTAAATTATTGCTATTAATTATATATTAATTTATGATAAGGCGTACATACAAATTTTTGACCGAAATTTCGGGTTACAAAAAAAAATTCATACTTCCTAGGAGGTCACCCATCCTCACATTACTCTCAAGTAAGCACGCTTAACTTTAAAGTTCTTATGGAATCTAGTTCACTTGAACCACTTTGGTTTTTGTTTTCTAATTTGTCTTAAGTTTCTTTTCCAAGGTTTAATGAACCCTTTGGATCACCCGAGAGTTGTAAATTCCCAACTTGCCCGTTCAGAAATAATCGGGTTTGTGAACTGGTTCTAAATCCTCACTTGGTTTGACCGGTTCTTTTCCTGGTTTTCCTTAGCTCAAAAGGGCGGGTTTTACAACCGGGGAAGCGCTCGGTGGTTCGCACAATATCGTCGCTCTAGTGGTTCCAAGACTGCAGAAGTTGTCGAGTTGAACTTTGGCCATCTTTGACCTCCTGTGATTTGGCCAAACCTCTTACAGCCCTCCTCGACTGACCCTCGACCCCCAGGAGCCTTCGAGGTAAGTCAAACTCTACCTCCATTCATTGAAATCGTAAATTTCTAGAGAGAGAAAATGTATGAATTATACTAATCAAATTCTCCCTGCATAGGGCATCAATCGGGGATATTCTTGATCCTAGGAGGACACTCTCGACGAGTACTACCTCCCCAGATCAAGAGCTCCAACAACTGCACCACGACCGATAAGATTTCGAAACTTCCTCTCTCTAATACCAATTTTCCAACGAAGCTCTGTTTGAGCTTAATTCTAGGCCAATTAAGATGATTCAAAGCGAAAATTGATCGTGGAAAAGTAGGGAAGATGATTAGTAGCATAATAGTTAACAATTAACAAAGTTTACATGGCCAATTTGATGAATTATGGAATTGGGGGACTAAAATGTAATTTTGGTGAAATTTGGGAAATTTTGGGATTTTGTGAAAATTTGGAATTTTTGTGAAATTAACCACAATTGAGGGCCAATTGGAAATTAACAATCTAATTGCGACTAAAGATAATTTTAAAGATTTAATTACAATTAGAAGTAATTATGTGGAGTTATTTGCAATTAATGGATTTATAAGGGTAAACTTACAAATAAAAGATGAATTAGAAGTACAAGTGAAGAGTTTCAGATAATTCAATGAATTATTCGTGATAATGTTGGTATGTACCGAGAGACTATGAACCATGACCTTGACAAGGCCTCAAGATACCAGAAGGTCGCTTTGGACCGACGAGTTACGACACTGGGTAAGTGGGAATTTCCGACATCATGCCCGGTTGGGGTGATAAGCATTTTTTAAATTTGAAAACCACTTTCCAGTAATAGTCTTCATTGACTGCGTGAAATTGCTTAAATATTTTGGGAGTTATTTCCGAGTAGAGCTAGAAATGCTCCAATGGGCCCAAGGCCAATGGGAACAGGCTTAGGCCCGTAGACAAATAGATGAGTAATGAGCATATGAAAACTCATATAATTGGTAAATTGCATGTGATAGCTATTGAGCCAAGACCAAGGTTGTCAAACTCATTGGGCTGATGGTTACCGAGCTGAAGCTAGGTCATCGAACTCGTTGGGATGGTATTACCGAGCCGAAGCCGGGTCAACAAGCTCATGGGGGCCGGTAGCATCAAAGATAAAAGGTCTTAACTAAAGAGATTGTGTTTGTGCTTGCATGATATATGGAACCATTGAGACGCCCAGTATGAGGTAGTGTTGGTTCCAAGGGCTACTAGACGACTAGGGAGCAGAAGGAAAGTTTGTCGTCCAGTGAGTTAGGAAGCTCATGGAGCTTCATGCGCACTGAGACTAAGGAAGCAGGGGGGGAGGTCTCATCCCACTATAGTGGACACAGAGAATATTGAGGTCTGAGGGATGTGCAATAAGGCTCACTCAGACTTGTGGTAGAAGGTGAGACCTTCTATTAAGGTGGTCGATAAAGGCGCTACGGACCATAAGCGGAGTAGTCAGGGACTGCTCTACGAACATGTGAACCCTTCAATAATGAAGTGTGATTGTTTATGTATTAAAATTTATTAAGAAAATGGAGGGAGATGAATAAAAGAAAACCCAATAAAACTTTTTCTGTGATACCTCACTCACTGAGTATAAAACTCATCCCTCCCTTATAACTCATTTTTAGGGGAAACTTTCACGCCAAGACGAGTGGAAGCTTGAAGAACGTGATTGAACTTCCACTAGAAGGTAACTTTAGGCTCTATAAATTTGTATTGGTAAACATGTTGTACTGGTAAGCATTTACATTTCTTGGGTCCTCTTGGTAGAAATACCATGATAACATAGGAATGGGTAGCAGATTGTTCATAAGGTTCCGACCAAACTGGATCGGGGAGTGAAAAATATCGCGAGAATGATTGTGAACTTTAATACCAAGGAAATGATGGAGAGTCCCTAGATATTTGATGGAAAATTCACATTGTAGAGCATGTAGAGTGGAGTTGAGAAAACCATTGGGAGTTCCAGTAATAATGAATTCATCAAAATAGATTAGTAAAAATATGATGAATGTGGATATAAAATGGATGAAAAGAGAGCTATCTGCAATAGAGTCATGAAAGCCCAATTGAGTTAGAAAAGAACTAAGGTGCATAAACCAAGCGTGGAGCATTTTTTTGAGACCATAAAGTGATTTACGAAATCAACAGACAAAATGAGGCAAAAAAGAGTCAACGAAACCTGGTGGTTGTTGCATATAAACTTTTTCAGCAAAATAACCATTAATAAACATATTATCAACATCGAACTGGCGAATAGCCCATTGAAGTAAATCATTAATAGAAATAATCATTTGAATAGTAACCAACTTAATAACAAGACTAAATGTCTTATCATAATGAAATCCATGTTAGTGTGAGAACCTTTTGACAATGAGACGAGTTTTTTTATTGAACAATAGAACCATTAGGATTTTCTTTAATTTTGTAGACCCACTTGCAATCGACCATGGGTCGACCAGGCGGTGCAGTCATCAAATCACATGTGTGATTGTGAAGAAAAATAGAGAATTCTTCATACATGGCATGCATCCAAGGGGCATGACAACAAGAATGTGCATAAGTGCGAGGTTATTGTGGAGAGGCAAGAAATACAAAAGGGTCAATAGTAAAATGTCGTGGGGACAGAGAGCCATTTTGTGAGCGAGTAACCATACGAGTAGGCGACACAACATAATCTTGGCCGGTAGGAGAGACAGCCGGAGAAGGAGGGTCCACATGTGACGTGTGAGAAGAGGGAGCTAACATAATTAAGTCTAATACCGAAGTTGAGACAAGATTAGGGACCGCAAGGTGAGATACCTTAGTTTAAAATCAGAGTTAAGATAGGATTACATGTTATCATATATATATATATATATATAACTAAAATAATATCATAATAATATTTTAACATTTTTTTATCAAGATTAGCATAAATATTAGATTTATTATAGAGAATAAAAATAGATAGAATATAATGAAAATAAAACATATATGAAATTATAGGATAAAATTTATTATGCAAATGTATGTTTTAATACCAAGTGATATAAATACCGTCAATATATTAATTATACAAAAAAATATGGAAAATACCACGAGATTTTCACGGTATAAGTAAAAAAAATATAATAAAATTTATTTTGGTGAGAAATAAAAAATGGATAGATATAGATATTAAACAAAACTTTTCTAATAATAACTATTAGAAAATATTAATAATAAATTTGATTATTTGAACGTAACAAATAAAAATTTAATAAGTTTAAAATTATTTTTAATACAGAAAAAAAAGATAAAATTTTCACAATTTATTGAATAAAAAATTTTATTCTTTATATATACTATAAAATGAACTTTTTATAGGCAAATATGGATGCTAGATAAACTAAAAATAAGCAAATAAAATATTATAGTTTACATTTTAATCTAATCTAGATAAAATATCTAATATATTTGTTATAAATTAATTTAAAAATATTTTAATATGCGAAATTATTTTAAAATTATTTAAAAGTAAATATTTAATATTTTTTTCAAATTTGGACACTCTGATATATTTTTTGTTAAACTATTATATTTTAGATTTTATACAATCTCTCCTATCAACATATACAAATTTTTATTCAATCTTTTGGTATTTAATATTTAATAATTTTACAAACTCAAAAAATTATTCTACAAATTTTATGGTATAATATTCATTTTCACACGCATTGATTGATGATGTTTACCAATTTGTATTCTCCAATTTAATTCAAATCACTTGTTAAATTTAATTTAATAATAACATAATAAAATTCGAAATGCTATTTTACCAAAATTTTGTCTATTGGTAATGATGTGAGTAAATGGTTTGGCGTAGAATTAAATGAATTATTACCGGGTAAGAGTAAACTTGCACCAAAGGACAAATTTTTAGGTGTTTTACCGTAATTAAGCCCTTTTAAATATGATTACGACACATTTTACAAAGTACTGTTCATGAGTGGGTAGCCAAATTCACATATGACAAACATGGGTAACCTAAAAATAATAGAAATTTCTAGTGGCCTTCGCCTGTCATGTTCCTCTCAGAAAGTCTGGAGAACTATGGAATGGCCACTCAATGAGAACAGGTTGCAGCATTGGGTCAGTGGACCTATACAAGAAGAGAATGCACCAGCTGACAATTGTAGGCGGATGCCAAACATTATGTCCCTGGTCTCTGTTCGTACTAATTAATGTCTAATTGTGTCAAAACATGGAGTGCAAGTTACATGGTTGATGGGTGTGCTGTGATTGTTCCCTCTCATCAGCCAGCAACGTGTTGTTTCCCAAGTTTGCCGACAAGAGGGACATAACAGAAAAGGATGGAGGTTGACCCTTTCCATTAACCCAACTGCCCATCTAAGGATACTCTCCTAGGGACATTTCATTCGTTGTAAATGTAGAATACGATATAATATTATATTACCGGAAAATTCATCGATAGAATTATAATATAATTTAATATTTGTATATTTAGTACAAAAATATATGATAGCAAAATATACCGTAATTAATAGATTGTACACATTTTATTTCAAAAGTTTAAATTGATAAAATAGTTATATATATATATATTATAGTATTAACAATAAAAAATTTAATAAATTAAGAATTTAGAATAATATTTTCAACATGTATCCGTGTGACTAATATTTGTTATATTCCTTAAAATCCACCCTCGAGTTTTATCCATGAGACACGACCCAGATTGGGCAAAAAAAAAAGTGGACAAACCCAAGTGTATTATCGATGTGACACAACCAAGATTGGGCAAAAAAAAGTGGACAAGCAAGAGATATCAATTAACACGTAAACATTAATTACAAGAATTTTATTAATTGGCTGTCGATCTAATATTTATAATTTTACTCTGAAATCATATTATAATTTTATAATCAATTTAGATGTACTATAATTTTAAAATTATATGTTAAAGATATTTATTATATTATAAATAAGAAACATTTTCTTCAAGCGCACCTCATATGCTTGTATGGGACGGCTCATTGCATGTCCTGGTATAAAACTTGTGGAAAATATCAACCATATAAGATAATCTTTTAAATTTATAAAATTATATTTATATTCATTTTTAAATCATTAATTGTAAATAATAATTGTCTAATTAACTTATTAATTCTCAACATAATTCAATATTAAGTGTGTATTTTTTTTTTTTTTACATTTTTACACTGATTCCTAGTTCTACTGACCATAGATCAGATTATACATCTACATAACTTCAAATAGATAGAAAATGTTTAGTCCATAAAATTAGTGGAAATGTTTTATTTAATCACAAATTTTATTTTTTTTTTAAAATTTAATGTGAAATATTTTCATCCTCTAGTTTTTAAATTATGCGCATAAATGTATGCATATTTATGCATCACCATCACTTCTTCCGTGGTATCATCCTACACTCCTATGTAATATGTGGTGCATATTTTGGGTACACAAAAATAATCCTATTATATTTGAAAACATAGTAAAAAGCCTAAATTTTGATTTTTTTTCTTGATACAAATAAAATCTAGTATTAGATTTAAAAAATACTAAATACACATTTAAATAAATTATTAACTTTTTAATTAAATAAAAAATAGAGCAACACCTCTAAAAATTACAAGTCCATAGGAGCAAATAAATTATTTTCATTTTTGTAGCAACAAGAAAGCTAGGGGCATATGCTTCATTGTAATCTTTTCGTTACGTGACAATGATATATTAGAGAGATTTTAATTAGGGATGATAAAAACTGTATCATAAATACTTAATCCGACTATTTTTCCCCTGTAAATGGATTAAAATTATATGATTACTAGTCAAAATAGTTATTTATATTAAATTATATTGTACATAAAATAACTAATTTAAATAATATTATTTTTTTATTATAGTAAATTATTTATTATATATAAATTAATAAAATAATTTGTATATAAAATTATAAAATTTTACTTATATAAAATATTTATTTTATTATAATTTGATAGATGATAGTATTATATATAATTATAATATATACTATTGTGCATATAATTAAAAAAATTAATTATATTAAATTATTTTATATATTTAAATTGATATTATTGCAAATAAAATTAGAAAATTTTAATTATATAAAATATTTGTGGTAAAAAACTTAATACAGTTTATATAATTTTTAAAAATTATTTAATTTTAATAAATTAATTTTATTGTAAATAAAATCACCATTAAAATAAAATTAAAAAAATTAACTATATTAAACTATTTATCATAGATAAATTAATATTATTGTATATAAAATAACTCATAAATAAAATTATAATTTTATTCTAAAATATTTAATGTATTATAAGTTGATACATTATAGTATTTTATATAATTATACAAATGATTTAATTTATATAAATTATTTTTAGTATAGTTGTATATAAAATAATTTGGGGATAAATTTTATAATTTTTAATTATATAAAATATTTAAGATTTAAATGTATATAATTATATTAAATTATTTTATTTAAATAAATTGATTTTTTACAAATTTTTATTTATATAATTACAATTATTATATATATAATTAAAATTTTATAAAATATGTAATTTATTTGTAGTAAATAAATTTATATTATATAAAATATTTTTATTAAAATATATATGACATATTTTATTTATATAATTTATAAAATTATATGTACAAAAATAAATGTACAATCATAAAGTTATATATTATAAAATCATAAAAATATAAATTATATAATTTTAAAATAAATACATACAAACATTTTTTTGAAATTAATTCCAATTGAAAATAAATAAAAATAACTTGAATATTGTTTGAATCCAATTAATTTCAAATTCGATAAATAAAATCTAAATTTAATTTACTATGTTCATATTTAATTCGAATTATATTTGAGCGATCGAATATAATTCGATTTATTTTTAATGTGTAGTATATTATTTGAATTAGATACGAATTTTTTTTAATTTGACCCGATTAAGATACGAAATAATCCAATCTATAAACCTAAGTTGAACTGTATAGTAATGTTGAATGGGATCTGGTTCACCCAAATTTGTAACCCATCCCTAATTTTAAGCGTTTAACAACATTGTAATTTCACATTATTGTATTTAATATAGGGAAAATAAATTAATTTATTAGGCATACCTAATATGATAAATAAATCTATAAATACTTATAACTTACCATTATTTTAAAGATTATGATTTTAATTTATTGAATTAATATTTGTATTTAATTAGATATTCTAAAATTTATAATATTATTTTGATTAATGGATGAATATTATAATATTTAGATTATTTTAATATAAAAATATATTTATCTTAATTAAATTAATTTTATGAATTGAATTGACAAAGTTCAAGTGTAATTGAGAATTTACATCTCACACTGTAATTTTTTTTGCTCAGTCGTCTCACTGTAATTGAGTATGGAATTGGTAAAGAATATAAAATGTATACACGATATTTCATTCAATTATTTAGCGCGTGACACCTATAATTATTTATTTTCGATCAATTCGTGATAGACATTAGATACTGTACAATAATAAATGCTTCAACGGTCACGGCCACCGCCACCAGAACTGACCGTTGCCTCATCCTCACGTGTTGCCTGACACCGCCCATCCACACAACAGTGCCCATTCCGCCTTCACATGCTGATTTCTGCCTGTGGGGGCCAACATTTATTTAATACAGTAGTGGATTGATTTCCCCTGCCCATGGAAAATTGGTAATAAAATCTGTGAAAAGGGACCCGACTTTTTTGGATTGTATATAAAATTCATGTGATGTTTTTCCAAATGGATACCCACCATCCAATAAAAAAAAACTATGGAGTCAAATGATTAGCTAGAATTCAAATATTATATATATATATATAATTATATTAATAATATTATACACATATTTCTTGTTTGAGTCTGACTCTCAACCTTGCGTGCCTAGTGCACTTTCTTCATTTTCTACTTTCTCACTGTGGTCACAAAATGAGACCCACACTCCGGCATGGTATCTCAAGCCAGAGTTTGCCTTTACTTGCACCCGGTTGTTACACCTGGTAAGTGAACACCAGAAAGCCATAACAAACACGCAAGATGTATCTGGAAAGCCTATGCACGGTGTTATCTTATTTTGTTGCTAGGATCATTCCAACCATTCGCTTGGTTACTTGAAGATGCCAAACTATACCTTCCATAATAAAAAAAGAACTTAATAAACGACAACTAATTCACAAATCAAGAATTAACGCCTAAGCATTCAATTACTTTCGTTCTTAACATTTTTCTTATGTTTGAACACTATAATTAGAAGAAAAATCTGTTTTACTAATATAGAACTTGAATAATCTTTTTGTTCAACTATATCAACCAAGACACAATTTACCAATACCATGCAAAGTCCAGCCTATTATTCTCAATCGTTCTCTTTTAAGTCATTTATCGATCCTTCATTCATCATATATATTCTCATATAGAAATATCCCTACGGAGCTGACAGGACTAGAGTAGAGTAAGGGAAGATGAAACCTATGTCAGCAAGAATGCCCATGGTTGGGGGAAGACCTGGCATTTTAAAATTGCATTTAATGCCAATGTATGTTAATTTGGAATTGACCAAAAGTTCTATGTTAATTTGTTTCCTTTTTCATGTATAATTACATTATTAAATAAGGATTTTCCATTCTTCCCATCCATCCTTAATTATTTACAACCATTTTAAGTTTTCTTATTTCAATTTAATCCCCTTATGGTCCACATGTGGATTCCTTATATTGAAAAATTCTCTTTTCCCTACAATCTCCTATCTTCATCAAAGTAGTGACTTCCAACATGTTCAACTTTCTTACTATTCTCTTAAAGTTTCCTTCCTCCCTTTTTTACACTCTTTTATATCGGTGTACTTGTCTGCCTTTAATCTTTTATTATCTTCCAATTCCCATTTCGTCCCTTATTCCTCATTCAAATAGTTTCTGATTATTGAGTTTTGTTCCATGTACTCCACATTATGTCCAATTGTGGTTCTCTCGAATGGCCTTTGAGACGTATACATCCTTTTAGGTCTTCATTTCTTAACACATTTTTTCCCTTCTTCGCTTTTACAGATACCGACTCTAGAACAACTTGATGTCGTTTTCCATGTTTACCCTTTTCTAGGAAAATCCTATGTATACGTCCTATGTACGCTATCCTTATTCTTAGTTGTACTCCTTTCAAGTTGACCCCCACATATCTTCTTTGCTTCGATATTTCTTGACCCTTTCGCGAGAGGCTCATTTATTCCATTTTGCGGTTTGGGTTTGGTTACAAATCCTTTCAGTCATTGTATTTCTTATCTTGGATATTCTTCCTATTTAGCCTCACCTTAGGATTATCTTACCCCTTGGACCCTTAAAAATGTGCTTCCCTTGTACCTGGCCTTTTTCACCCCAGCCTACACTTTATCTGCAAGTTTATCTTCTCTTCCCAATTTAGTCGGGTCATTTGCCTCTTTGTTGGGATACTTTCCTGCGGCTCCCTTTCTTGGTAGGCTCCTTGTCTTCCCAGGATTCATAAAGTTGTCTACCCTGCCTTTTCCCCTTTACTCATTTGTGGAGATTTTGAGGACCATTCTTGGTGCCCTTTCCTCTATCTTATTCGTACCTTTTAAGATTCCTTCCTATTTAGGCAAAGTTCAGGTCTCTTTGTACTTGAAGTTCCTCAACCTTATTTGAGACTACTTGGGCTTAAGTTAGGTTGTCCTATAGTTAACACTAACTCCTTTGAGTTCTTTCTACTCTTCTATTTCAGGAAGGTTTTTCTTGTAGTCTTACTCTTCTACTTGGGTGGTTCTTCCATGTACTACCTTGGTCCATTTGTCTCACCAGGTCGCTATCTCAGGAATTTTCCTATCTTCTGATGTGTGTGTGGTAACTTACTAAAGAAGTTGTGATATATATAAAAATATGCATTGATTCTTATTCTTTTAAGAAAGTAGTTTTTGCCATCTTTGACTTATTACATGCATTTATTACTACTCTCATTCTAATCCATTGGGGTCATAGGTTACGAGTTCGCTTCAGAATTTTTCAGGATTCACGATTTGAGGGCTTCAAAGGCGTTGAACTTGTGGATGTCTATCCATACTCCTCGTGGGCATTTATGCTAGGGCAGGCCCCATGGAACACCTAGAGCCTGTACCTTACCAGCATCTCGGCCTCACACTCATAGGCCCACCTTATCCAGTTGGTGGGTTCCATGCTGGTTTAGGCTGGTGGAGGCTCCTGAAAAACCTTCATGTAATTCACATGAGCCTCCTAATAGTTGTTCCAGACTTCCCTTTGTGTCGGGGTCCTTTCTGGTTGTCATGATACTGTGGGAGGTGTTAGGTCTCTTCAAGGAGGTGTAGGCTCTTCTTGTCCTGGGAAGGATTTGGTATGTTGGCGTGTTTTAGTACCTCTTCGAGGAGTTTCCTATAGTCCACGACCATGTCTTTCGATACTTTCCTTTCAAACTCAGCAAGTCTTTGGCCGCTTGTCTTGCTTGAGGTAGGGGCATTTTTCAAAGGCCCGTGAGTGGGGCGAGTTCGAATGACGAATTTCCTAGGGACTCTTTTTCCTACAAGGTAATTAAGTCTTATTAGTGAAAACACGCTCTAATACCACTCAAGTTTTTACGCCCTGACCCGGCTTATCAAATCCCGGTAAGCAACCCGTCACTCCCTTGGTTTAAGAAGGGTCATCCCTTCTCAAGACCAAGAAGAGTCAAGCAAAATTTCTGAACTTGTTTCCTGGAATAGAGTTGCATAAAGCTAAAGAAAAGCTTAAAAGAACTTTAAGCATACCTCACTTAGGGTTCATCATCGCGAGCTCTCTAAATTTGATCTCCCTTTTCTTGCAAAAGGGAAAGAGGGAGGGGTGAGTTTCTAAAACTTAGTGAGTGGGTGTTGGGAGTGAGTTTTAAAAATATGTTTTTTAAAAATCATCCTTTAATTCGTCCTTTTTCAAAGCCTTTCATCATTTTTACTCATTATGTGTGTTTAGCACTTTTAGCACTTCCCCTTGTTTGGGAGGTGTTTAGCAAACATATACACATCCTTTCTCATAAATGGTACACACATTCGCAGGATAGTCCATAACTACACCCACTTGAGGATTAACGTGACTTTGTTGTCCACCCTAATAAAAGTTCGACCACTTCTACCTTGAGTCTAAGTGACGCCCCAGGCGCCCGACCCTCAGACCCAAAATCACTTTGTGTTCGTATGAGGATAGAGACCACATTCAGCCCACTCGCCTCAGTCTCATACGCAAGAAGCTTAGACGAAGCAACTTCATGACTAATTGGTACGACAAACTACCCTTATTGCTACCAAGTCGTCTAGCAGTCCTTGGAACCCATCACTACCCCATATGGGCGTCTCGATGGTCCCAAATTAGAGTGTATACACAAACAATAGTTTTCACATAATAGCCATCATCTTTGGTGCCGACAGTCCAACGACCCCGACACTTGACTTGGCATGTAGTTGTTTTCCTGACTAGTCCGTCGACCAAGTCCTAGCGCACTGCCACTATCCCATTGAACTTTATTAGTCCTAACTTGGTACCAGAGCAAATCACACAGAATTTTCAATTTTAATGAGAGTTTTCATGGCTCTTTTACTCATTTTTGTCTACAGGCTTCAACCCATGCCTACTAGCCTTGGGCCCACTTCACGAGTTTTTCAAAAACTGGGCCTTGATCCCTATAAGTTCAAAATCGAGGCCCCCGACATGTTAGAGCTATTATAACTCTCGTCAAGAAAGTCTCCCAAATAGTTTAAGCATTTGCACACAGTCATGGGAGAACATTTTCGACAAAATGGTTTTTAGCTCAAAGTATTCATCACACCAACCGGATATGATGATAGAGGTAGATCCACTCACAAGTAGATTTTCATTTCAAAAGTCGTGTTCATTACCCTAATCAGGTATGACATGTAATTAAGCCCACTCACAACTGGTAAATGGTTTTTAGTTTTAAAGTCACTCATCATCCCAACCGGCATAATGTGTAAAATTCCCTCTCACCCGATGATTATAACATGTTCGTCCCCAGTCGGTTTTTCAAGTTTAGGTTGTGCTTCCTTTTTGCTCACTTCCTGGTCCAACGTGTCCCTACATGGTTTGAACATCCTTATAAGGAAGGGTTTGGGGTGAAAGCCTTCTTGTCCTCATGTATTGGAAACTAGGCCCAAATCTTAGTTTTATTGCACTTAGATCCCTAAAGTTCATACTTCTTGACTTTAGGTACCTAGTGTTCAATTTTCCCCTAATCAAGTTACAAGGATTTCCAATATCCTCATTGGGCCCTCAATTTTCTTAAAATTGTAAATGGGGCTCAAATTTTCTAAATTTTCAAATCAGTCCCCAACTTTTCTAAAATTACCATTTTGCCCCTAACTTTCCAAAAATGGCGAATTGGTCCCAATTCTTTCAAAAATGACCAATTGGTCCTCCAACATCTTTCTCATTGCCAATTGACCTTCAATTTTGTGAAATTGCATGGAGATCCTTCAATTTTTTTTGAAATCTCCAATTTCCCCAAAAAATTTCCCCCAATTTTCACACCTTTCTACTGATTGAATTTGATTTCTTCAAATTGGTCATTCAAATATGGGTTAATTTCTCAAATTGGTGGCATGAATCAGTTTCTATGCTTCCATACAATCCAATTGAGCTTTGAATTGTAGGGTTTGGGTCTTAAATGAGCTCAAACGAAATTTTGCTGGAAAATTGGACTTAGAGAGAGTAAGCTTCGAAAGCTTACCGTCAGAGGCACGGTGATCCGAGTTTTTGATATGGGAAGTTAGCTCTTGTCCTCAGGGTCCTTCTAGGATCAAGAATTTGGACAATTGGCATCATGATAAATGAGAATTGATCAAGAACATATAGCACTTTTTCTCTCTTGAACCGATCCGCTCCGATGGAGCAGGGTCGAATTGGCTTACTTTTTTCCTCTAAAGAAGTCGTGTGATGGCTTTGGGGCTAAGGGAGGGCTCGATTCGGTCATAGGAGGTCTGAATTGGCTGAATTCATATCGGCCAAAATAGGGCAACTTCGGACTGACGGAGCTGCTTCTTTATTTGGGCTCGTCGACACTTCTCTAGTGATCCTCGAGTTAGATGGAGGTCGTCTTTAGGTAGTTGACTTCTTCTTGAGTCTATAGGACTCGAATTCAGCATCTAAGGCTGAAGGAAGTGCCCAAGTCGGAGCTTTGGTTTGAACTTCACCGGAAAACTAAGCACTTTAGAGGAAGAGGATATTTGAGTTGTGTGGAGGATGAATAGAGGAGAGCTCTTTATATAGGGTGCTTGAGAACCCTCTACACTACCAGTTTCCATACTGGTTGTGCTTATCCTGATCGAAAATTCCCCAAATCGGAGAAAGATACCTTCGTTGGAAAAGGAAAGAAAAATCTTTCCTCGATGAATAGTATCATCAGATGAAGGAGGAAGATGACACTGTTTAGCACGTGCGGACCGGCCACGTGGCAGTGCACGATTGGTTGGTCTGGTCGACATGGCGATCCTATTCAACCACAATGTCAGCTGTTGACCGGACACATGGTGACCTTCCATTGGTTGTTCATGTCTGCGTGGCTGTTAACTAGGCATCTGTTGACCGTTGACCGGTTCAGTTCGACCGAGTTCAGTGACCCGAAGACAAAAATCGGCCGGTTCAGGCCCGTTTTAATCAGTTTTCTAAAAATTAAAATTTTCTAAATTAGTTTAAATTCATTTTCTATCTAATGGTGACCTCAATTTTCCAAATTGATCTTTTTAAGCCACCTATAAAAATGAATTATTGAATTGGTTTACCATAGTTCACTCCATTTCAATCTGGTTCAGGTCCGGTTCACTTTGAACCGGTCCGGTTTTCCCATCCAATTTGGCTCATGGTTCTTCCCCATGATTTTTATAATTTTTTTGTCACTTGGGATTTTCAAATTTTCCATTTTAACCCCTTCTTTACCATTGTCGATTCATTAAACAGCTTGGTTTCCTCATGTAAGTTACCGGTTCCTTTCCCCAGTTTTCCTTGGTTTTAGAGGATGGGTTTCACAGCCATAGCTCCACCAATAATCTTCCAAAGTTTTTAGTCTCTACCTCCAGTTTTTTGGCAAAGCTCTATTAGAGCTCATTTTGGAGTAAAAAATGACGAATTTCAGCTTGGGCAGACCGTTGGAAGGTGAAGAAACCGATTAGAATCATGCTAGGAAACAATTAACCAAGATTTTAAGGTCGATTTGGCAAATTTGGATTTTTGGACACAAAGGGGGTGTTTTGGGAAAACAATTGGGTGAAATTGGGTAATTTCAAAAATTAAGGGACTTATGTGCAATTTTATGAAAATTGAGGGCCAATCGGCAATTTTGAGGAATCTAAGGGCCCATTGGTCATTTTAAGAAATTGGGGGACCAATTGGTAATTTTTGGGAATTTGGGGTAAATTGGTAATTTTGGAAAAAATGTTAACTAAAGTGCAATTAAGTGAAAATTTGGGTTTCAAAGTCCAAAAAGGGAATTTCATGAATATTTACAAAATCAGCTATTTAAAATGTCGGTATTTAACTGGGAGTTAATTACCATGAAAGCAGAATTTAGGAATTCTAAAATGAATAGTGACTTATTATTCCTTACCCAGAATGATGTAGGTACGAGAAGAAGCGCGTCAACCTATAACAGCTAAACACCTTGAAATACTAACAAACCAGCTTGAGAGAAACGAGTCACCGCACACAGGGTGAGTCGGTTTAGCTCCACGCCTAGTTGGACAAAAGAGCACTTATTTTTTTAATTGAAAACCATTTTCCAGGGCCGTTCTCCCCTGATTGGTTGGACAAGTTTAAACATTTTGGGAGACGGTCCTGACAAGAGCAAGAACTATTGAATAATAGGACTAGAAGAGTTAGAGTGCGCCTAAGGCCAATGGGCACAAACATAGGCACGTTTACAAGTGAAGACTAATATGTCAAAATACTCTCATAAAAAGGGATATTTGTGTGTGTGCCAGCTACTGTGCCAAAGCCAGGAGGACAGATTCGTTGGGCTAATAATTATTGAGCCGAAGCCAGGTCGGCAAACCCATTGGGCTAGCGGCCCTAAAGCTGAAGAAGACTTGTCAGGCCTGTTGGGATAGTGGCACCAAAGATAACGAACAAAATTAATAAAACTATTGTTTGTGCATGTTGTGAGTTCAGAGCCATCAAGGCACCCGTGATAGGGTAGTGGTGGCTCCATGGGTTGTTGGATGACCTAGGAAGTATAAGGGTAGTATGTTGTCTAGTATGTCGAGAAGCTCAAGGAGCTTCATGTGCACTGAGACCGATGACAGAGGGGGAGAGGTATCGTCCCATATTACGGACATGGAGTATTGATTGGGCCTAAGGGTCGGACAATTGACGCTCACTCAAACCCTAGGTAAGAAGCCATGGGCTCCTATCATGATGGACGGTAAAGGTGCTATGGTCCACAAGTGGAGCAGTTAGAGACTGCTCTGCGAATGTGTGAACCCCTTTCTGATAAAGGATGGTTGAAAGATGTGTGAAATTAAATTAACAATTGAATTTCAATTAAAAAGGGTTAAAGTACGTTGATAGCTAGCCCCTCATTGAGTTATGAAACTCACTCCCTCCCTTAACCATTTTTAGGGAGGTACACGAGCTGTAAGGACAGGGAATAACGAGCAAGGAAAATGTCACTCCATTAGGTATGAGCTCACCCTTAAAGTTGCTTTGATATCTCTACTCTGGAAAAACTGGTTAAACTAATGATTTACTTTCCTTGTTTTAACTCGGTAGAAATACCCAAATAGCATATGTAAAGGTGGCGGGTTGCTCACGGGATTCCCACCAAACCGACTCGGGGCGTGACACTAAATATGGCATAGTCGAGCCTTTTTTTCTTCCTTTTTCTCTCTCTCTTCTCCTTTTTTATATGGGAAACACTGATCTCTTTTTCATTTCCTGCCCAATCGCCATTTCTTGTTCTTGTAGTCACGCTTGGCTCGGTGGGTGGATAACCAACCCTCCTTAGGATGAGGTTCATTTGGACCAAGGTCATGGTTCCTCGACCATTTTAAGGGTCCTATCGCTCCCCATTTCCTTACCGCCACTGTAGGAAGGTATCCCTTAGGATCTAGTTATTGCGGAGGCAATGGTCATGTGTTTTGGCTTTAGGGGAAATACAAGATTTGTGGATACCCAAGTGTCTACCTTTCCCCTTCACTAACATTATTTGCTTTGGAAATTAAAGATGTAAGGCCTTAGTTCCATCCACCCATATGCATCCCAAGCCATTACCGAAGGCTCTTCCCTTTGTTTCAAGATTCTTTTCTTATGGTTAAACTATGTTCCCAAAGCTCAATTTCCCTAATCGGGGAATTAGTCTTATCATTTGACTCATCTTAACCTTGTAAGGTACTTCAAATTGTGTAGAAACTTCTAACTTCCCATTAACATGCCTCAAAAGGCTTGGTAATATGCATCATTTACTAAGTTCTCCACCCTCACTACACACTTAAGGGTCCCATCACCTGGGAGCCATCTATACTACCCGATTACATAAGCAAAACAACAAAACAACCTTCCTAGGCTACCTTAGATAGCTTCCTCTGCCTGGTCAGCAGTGGTTCCAACTACTACTACTCTCCTCATCATCCTCCTCTTCCTCTACATCCTCGATGTTGATGTTGCACACATGTTCCAAGTGTGGACGGTTTGCCACTAGCTTCTTACACTCATAGGCCATGTTGGTGTTGGCCTCAATGTCCATGAGAATTCCTAGCCCACTAAGGCTGCAAGGTATGCACCGGTTCAGCCCTTGGATGAACCACTTGTCGATGGTGTTTGGGTGTATCTAGTCAGAACTGAAGCATTGGAGCTGCATAAACTCCCTGGCATAGGCTGCCACAGTCACGTTCCCTTGTTCCAACATGGCTAGTCGGTGGGTCCACTCCTCCACTTGAGTCGTAGGGAGGTACCTTAGGTGAACCTCTCCTTGAACACTAGCAAGTCAGGGGTACATGTCCCCTCATAGTCACGCCTAACCATTCTCGAGCACTACTAGAGAGAAGTCTCGTGTTTACGAGCGTGCGGTCCAGGTAGCATATGGAAAGCATCCACGCCTTTCTTCAATTGTGGAGCCAATTCATAGCTCTCACCAAATCAGCTTTGCCACAGAAATGAACCACGCTCTCTAGTTGGCTCGCTCTTCCATGCTTAGAATCGAGGGCAACGTCGACATGCTAGACTTGCCCTCACAATACCCCACCACCATGGGGCCCAACACCATTCTATCGATGTCACTCAAATTTGTGTTCTCTCAGTCGCTAGAGTCCACTTGGATCGACTCTACCCTAGGGTCTGCTACCCCTCTATACTCATAGGCCCACCTTCCTCTCTTTACCCGGTTGGTGGTTCAAGTGATGAACATGTCTACAAAAGGGTTGGTAGTGTTAAATTAGTGAATTTGTTCACTTTTATTTTATAAATGAAGGCTTATGATTTTTCATTCCCGGGTTTCACCCTTCCCCAAACCATTTTGTTTCCAAATTTCCTTTCTTGAAAACATGGGCTTTGATACCACCTGAAAGTTGTTACACCCTGACCTGATATTCTACGGCCGAGGACTCGTGCAACCTATGGATCCCCTCGTTGTTACAAAGGCAGGATCATTTGCCAAGGTAAAACCGATGGAATCCAAGCCCCCATCAATGACCCTTTAGGTAAATACAATGGAAAATTTAAACTTTTTCATAAAAGTAATGTGCATGAGCCCCTCAACTATTTTATTCTAAAAAGCCGACACTATGAGCAACATTATAAGAATATATTTCATGTGTAGGATACGAAGTTACCTTGGGCAACTAGGTGCCTCACCGATGTGCTCCTTCATCTTACCTCACACCACTTAGGCTTCCCTGAAACATGTTGGGGGAGAGGGGTTGAGCTCACAGCTCAATGAGTGGGACACTGACGCCACACCACTACATGATTAATGACCAATCCTTTCCCATAAACCACCTAGCATGATACTCTATAACTGTCACGCCCCGACCCGGTTTGGTTGGATCCCCATGATCAACCCGCCACTCCCCAGCTTATTAAAGGTTTTCCCCTTATTATAAACCGTAAAGAGTAAGGCATCCTTTAAACCTGCACCATTTCCTAGAATTGCATAATCAAAACTGCATGAAATTTTAAACTTTACATACTTGTCTTACAGGCATCTTAGTTGATAATCTTTAACTGTAGGCTTTCCGGGATTTCCTGAAAGGGATATAAGGGAGTGGGTGAGTACGACTACTCAGTGAATGGGTTTTTAAAGGTATACTTTTAACTTTTAAGAAAAACATTTATATGGAGTGTGCGAGACTCCTTTCTTTTCAAAAATCCCTTCATTTAAAAAGATTCAGGTTTTTTCATTATTTCTTAGTTACCGGTATGTCATCACCCAACACACATTCTTCATCATGAAGGTTACACACATTCGCAAGTCAGTATCACTACTAAACCCGCTAGTGGCTTTGGAGCGACTTTTCTGCCACCTGGATAGAAGTACGACCACTTCTACCATGGGAATGAGTGGATGTACGCGACATCCCACCCACAATCCCGAAATCACTTCTTCGTGTCTGTATGAGGACAGAGACCTCAACCTGTCCCCACCCCGGTCTCATGCGCTTGGTGCTACTCCAAATTTTGCACAGACACCTGGAACAACGAACTGCCCTTATAACCACCAGGTCTCCAGTGCCCTTAGGATGCATCACTACCCCTCATGGGCGTCTTGATGATCTCGTACTCACAGTGCATGCACAAACAATGTTTTCTCATATTGCCATGTAATCTATGGTGCCACTGGTCCAACGGCCCCGACTCTCAACTCAACCTGCAGTTGTTTGTCTTGACTGATCCATCGACCTGTCATATCGCACTGCCGCTAGTTGACTGAGCATGTCGGTCCTATATTGGTACCATGGCCAAACAATTCACTTATTAAGTTTTATGGCACATACATCATGTTTGTTTACGAGCTCCTACTCGTGCCAACTGGCCTTAGGCCTACTGTGCGAGATTTTCATAATCGAGCATTTAGCCACCAAGTTCCAAAACCGAGGCCCCCGACCTATAAGAGCTATTTGAGCTCCCGTCAATAAGGTCTCCCAAATAGTTTAAGCATTGGCACACAGTCAGGGGAGAATACTTCCGTCAAAATAATTTTTTTTTCTATCCATTATACCGACCAGTATGAGGACATCTCCGTTCATAACCGATGAACGGGTTTTCAACTTCCTTCGAGGAAGTCTCATCATACCAATTGGGTATAATCTACTTACAACCGGTAAATAGTTTTTCTGCAAAATTTCACATCACTTTCTCTAAGTAGTGATGATTAAAAATAGTGGGCTTTTATACCGAGGTACTTATCATCCCCAACCGGGTATGATATATAATCTCACTCACAACCGGTAAGTAGTTTTTAATTTTAAGTTGTGCTCATCATCCCAACCGGGTATGATGTTAGTAAACCCACTCACCCGATAGTGCAGTAAAATTCCACTTAGTCAGGTTTCGTCCTTAGCAAGCTGGACCTCGACTGGCGTTCCTGATATCTCGTTCTCCTACACGAAATGAACATAATTGTTCATTATTGTTTGGCCTAATAGCCCTCATTCGTTCCAAATGAATGAGAAAACTCAACTTTACATATATTTGTAATTAGGACCCTAAAGTTATTTCTCTTTAAGTCCCTAATGCCGGTTTTTCCTCAAATTGAGTCCCAAACCTTCTAAAATTTATCATAGGCAATCAATTTATTCCATTTCACAAAATGGGGATTAATTTTCCAAATTTCCAATTTGGTCCTCCAACTTTTCCAAAATTACCATTTTGCCCTTCCTTTACAAAAATGGTAAGTTTTGCCCCAAATTTTCTCAATTGGTCCTCCAACATTATTTTCATACCCAACTGGCCCTCAATTTCATAAAATTTCATTTTGTTCCTTCGAATTTCGAAAATCCACAAAATTTCTCCAATTTTTCCTCCAATTTCAACTCTTCAACACTGCCGAATTTGATTTCATCAAATTGACCGATCAAACACCTCTAATTGTTGAAATTGGAGTTGAAATTGAGTTCCTACACATTCATACAATTCTAAGGAACTTTGAATCATAGATTTTAACGCTGAAACGAGCTTAAACGGAGCTTTGCCGGAAAATAAACTATAGAGAGAGAAAGCTTCGATTTCTCACAGGTCAGGGCACGGCGGTCCGACCTTTCAATTTGGGGAGGTAGCTCTCCTCTTGAGGTTCATCCTAGAATCAAGAATCACATCAATTGATGTCAAATTAAGTTAGAATTTTATTATTGAAATTCTGTCGGTTCTCTCTCTAGTATCAACTGGAAATTGTATAGGAGAGCTGAAATGGCTTACCTTTCAGTCCTAATTCAGTCGTGGGAGGGTTGAGGAAGTGTTGGGAAGGCTTGGTTTGGCCTGAGTAGGGCTCGAAATGGCCAATTTCAACTCGGTCGAAATAGGGCAGCTTCAGTCCGCTGGAGCTGCTTCACTGTTTCATCATGCCGGTGTCTCGCTAGCGACCCTCAAAGTGAACAGAGACTACAAACGTGTAGCTGACTTCTCCCCGGTTCTAAAGAACCCGAACTCGCCTTGTTTGGCTTAGAAAAGACCCCGTGTCGGAGCTCTGGTTCGAGCTTCACCAGAAAATGGAGCAGTTGAGAGAGAATGAAGTTCTCAGGTGTGGAGAAGATGAATGGGGAGGGGCTCTTTATATAGGGAGCTCGGGGACCCGTTGGCCGTCCGTTTGGCACCGTTATGACTGACATTGATGACCTGAAATACCTCAAACAGAAGCGTTTCTTCTTCGTCGGCGTTTCTTCAGTTTCCCGGCGAGTGAACAGTGTTGTCATCCTGAGGAAGAAGATGACACTATTCCGAACCGTTCCGAACCGGGTTTAAAGCTTAAATTGGCTGGTTCACCCCCCATTCGATCGAGTTTTTCAAATCTAAAAATTTCAAAATTCATCTAAATTCATTCTCCATCAAATGGTGGCCCCAAATCTCCAATTTGAATTATTTAAGCCATCTAGAAAAATGAATTTAGGATTCGGTTCAATATGGTTCAAACCGGTTCGGATCCGGTTCACCTAAACCGGTTTGGTTTTCATCCCCAATTCCTTCACAAGTCCATTTCCATGTCTTTTGTGACTCCTTGGGTCACTTAGGGTCCATAAAATTCCAGGTTTACTATTTCTTTATTGATTCTGATTCATAAACCGACTTGGTCCTTAAACAGATTCAATCCAGTTCTGGTATGGTTCACCCAAACCGGTCTGGTTCTTCTCCCCCACTTTGTTCTAAGGTTCCTTCCCAAGGTTTATGAATTTCCTTGGAGTACAATATAGTCGAATTCCTTTGTTTTGCCCAATCTCTATCGGTTCCGGTTCATGAACCGACTCGGTTCATAAACTAGTTCAATCCTGTTGGACCCGGTTCATCCAAACTAGTCTAATTTTCCTCTTCCAATTCATCCTAAGGATCTTTTTCATAGTATTTTGAACCCTTTGGATCACCTGAATGTTTTAAATTCCTAAATTTCCCATTCACAATTGATTGGGTTTGTGAACCGGTTCGGTTTTCTCACTCGGTTTGACCGGTTTCCTTCCCGATTTTCCTTGGCTCAAAAGGGTGGGGTTTACAATAACTATACCCATAACTGCCTCCACGTGTTCTGTTGTTTACTATAGCCCCCTCAGACATGGGTTTGAGGCCAACCGACTCGTAGTCTAAGTCACGATCGAGTTGACCTTAGTCTCCCCCTTTATAGTCTTTCACTTTTAACACATTAAAGGCTAACACTGGGAGTCGGTCCCATACACAAGCATGGCCTCCGCACAGGTGGCACTTCTGGGTTATTCATGATCTGTACCTTGATCCAACAACTTAGGCCTTAAAAAAAGAATGGGCACATGACCCTAAACATAAAATCACACGCCAGGAATTGAGTCGCCATTCTTGCGATCCCTGACCTGGAGCTGGAGATTGGGAGGCTCCAAGGCTTTCTTCCCACAATCAACGCTTCACATGTACCATATCACAGCTTTGTGCCTCAACACCTCGAGGTCCTAGCATCCTTGCGGTTGCTCTCCCTCATACGATAGCCCATAGGCCCACATATAAATGGGCTAAATGGCCCACACATAAATGCATATCATGCCTTGTGTGTACTGCCTCTCTTGGATGATACCAAACTGTTAAACTGGAATGTGGGGGTTACGAATACTCACCATAGCCGACACCCTCATGTGTCATCTCAGAACTAGGTGTCTTGATACATGGGTCATGGCCACATAACCACCTCTTGTCAACTCATGCCCATACACATGCAACTCATCACACCATTCGACCCATCGCAGTAGTGTACTGGGATGGTACTTGTACATCATCCTAGTGTCCTAGGAAAACATGGAAGATTACACTCTTTCTCCCTGATCTCCTTTCCATTTTTTCCTTGAGTGACGGCTCGGCCCCTTAGGCACCTATCCGTCACCCCATCTCCATATCAGTATTTATAATCATAACATGACGTATAGTAATAGTCGTGGCACTCATGTCCCGCGGTCTCTCATGATCGATCAAAATCTCGTACCTCGATCTTATGATCGATTCTTACTCATTTCTTTCAAAGATCGTATTTCATTTAATGGGCATGCTCTTATTCATTTTACATTGCTTATATGAGTTTCTAAGAGCAACTTGCTACTAATTTTACAAAGTCTCACAAGAAAGTTAATTAAATCCTAGTCGGTCCAATAGGACACCTCGTCACAAACCTACTCACCCAATTCACAGAAGGTGTCTGTCCTAAGCAATATCCTAGAATTTTGCTCTTGATTCTACTCGGTGTTGCTTGCACTATTGACAAGATTTGTCAACAATAAGATAAAATTCATATTTGCACCTTTTCCATTCAAAATCACGACATTCCTTTCTACAATCCTACCACTTAGCTTTACCCTAGGGTCCCAAGTTACCCGACTTGTTAACCGATAACCAGAGCCTCGGTCCAAACTCCTTCTAAGGTTGACCCTTAGCTCACTTAGCCTCATTTTATTGAATTCATGATTGAAATGCCCCAAAACCCTTTTCGGACCACTTGGTGGTTTCATTTTCACCAATTTAATATATGATACTTATTTTGAGCAAAATTACTATTTTGCCCTTACCCCTTCAAAAACCCTTTTTCTTTGAGCTTTAACTTTTTAAAATCTTCCAATTTAGTCCCTCAAGGTCCCCTTGAGTCCCACTTTGGTCCTTGATAACCATTTGAAACATTTCAAGCCATACTTCCTTAAAATTACCAAAAAGCCCCTAAGTTTTAGCAAAATTACACTTTTGTCCTTCTTCCTTAAAACTTAGGTTTTGGGGTTCCTTTAACCCCCAAATTCCTCATTTAGGTCCCCAAACTTCTTATAATTAAGTTTGGGTCCTTAGGTTTACCAAATGTCACCATTTAGCCATGTAAAACCATATTTTTGTACTTAGGTCCCTAACTTTGCATTTATTGCAAATAGATCCCTAGTTTTTCTACATTAGACAACCCTGATCCCAAAACTTCACCAAACTTTCCTACTAGATGGTGGATTCGGTTTGTTAGGGTGAGTTATCAAGTAAAAATGAATCTAGGCAGGCTACCGAGCGAGGAAGATGACACACACGCGCATGGTCACGCTTGCGTGCACCTTGCACTCCACATGTGCAGCGCGTGCTTGCGCTCGACATCCTAACTGACAGGTTCGATATTGTAGCGAATTGAGTTCCGTTGAAGTTTTTGGCTGGTTCAACAATTTTTGGCCCGATTCACCACTTTTTTATTGGTTCTTGAGAAAATATAACTACCTAAAAATCTACATTCAATTTCCCATTGAGTAGGGTCAAGAACCACTTAATTTGGACTTGTTTAACACCCTCTCAAAATCTTGGAGTTTTGGAACTCCCCCTAGCCCGAACCCGATCTGAACTGGTTTTCTCCCAATTTTCTCCAAATCCCAATTTCCTTGTTCCAAGACTCTCCCTAGGGTCACCATGACTCTGTTTCACCCTTCATGGCCTCCCCCTTGGCTCTACATTTTAGTTCTCGCTTGCCTATACTGTCACGTCCCTTCTTCTAGATCGACCCAATTCTCTAGTTTATCTCGTCATGATTGATGAGTTGAGATTTTCCCGGTGTTACACTTATTCCTATCGATACTATAATAGTGATTGTAATCACTATTGTAGTACCTAGAGGTGTGGTGGATTGTTCACATGTTCTGATTGGACAAACTGGGTTGTGGCGTGACAGATGAGATGGATAGAGTCAATGATGGACTATGATTTAATTATTGTTTTCCATCCTAGAAAATACAAAAATTGTGGATAACATATTGAGCCAGAAGTATAATGATAATCTGGCGTATGTGAGGGCAAACTACCTATCAATGCTAGAATAAATTGGACAACTTAAGGTATCATTAGAAGCTAACACGAAAGGATGAAGTATCTTAACCAATGCATTAGTTCGACTGATGATAATGGAGCAGATCCAAGAGAAACAAAAGACTGACATAGACCTCAACAAGTGTTTGGAGCAAATTAATAGGGAAGGAGATACAAATTTTATTATCTAGGAAGATGGAACACTTTTTGTCACACTCGACATGATTTGGACAGAACCCTGTGAACAACCCATCACTTCTCTCAATACTATGATAGTAACATTTCCATCTTCGTAGTATTGATAGAAGCAAGGCTCATGACCAAAAGAAAAACAGTATATCATATGAGTTTTCCAAAGCTTTATTGGAATAAATATTTTAGTACACAAATATTTAAAGGAACTATTGAAATATCAGGTTGGTAAGTTGTTCTCTAACATTTTTTGTGCCATATCCTAGGACCTAAAAGGGTAAGGGGGAGGGGGTGAGTTTTCTACTTAGTGAGTAAGGTAGTAACATCGTGACTTTCAGTCCATTATTTAACATAAATTCAAATAGAACATATCCCTTTCTTTTTAAAATCAACAAAACATAACATGATAAATAAGCCACCACTTGTCTTATCTTTTAGAAAAGAGTTTTTTTTTAACTTTAGTTAGGTACCTTCCTAGTTGGAGAGTTTTAATAACGTAAACCTACCACGGTTTGTAACACACAAGCACACAACACCTTTTTTTAATAAACAGATCAAATAATCATAGAACAGACCCTTAGAGGTTACAATCTCAATTTGTTCCACTAGTGGTCTGGAGTGTCTTTACCATCCACCTTGGTGAGAGGCCACAACCTCCACCACATTGTCTATGTGAGCATATTGCCCAACCGTCAAACATCATTGATTCTTCTATCCGCTATTGAAGGATGAGACCTCTCCTCCTTCTTCCTCGGTCTCAATGTGCACGAAGCTCCCTAATATTCATAGCGTACTGGAAAAAGATAACTGGCCTTGTACCAACCTTACTGTCCAGAAGCCCTTATAACCAACACTATCCTATACCGGGCGTCTCTTTGGTTCTGCACGATTATAATCACACACATTACCCTTTTGATTTAAAATCTTTATCTTTGCATTGCTAGCCCAACTTTTAGCAACCTGGCTTCGGCTTTGCAACTTCAACAAGCATTATCAAATTGTGATAATTTTATCAGTCTCTTAAATCTAAAATTATTTACGAGTCAATACCTGTTTTTCATTTGCCTTGGGCCCACTTGCACATATTTTTAATACATAGCCTTGGGCTCACTTCTCTTTTGAAAATTATGGCCTTGTGCCCATTTGCACATATCTAGATCTAGCCCACCATTATCGACCATGGGCCTCTCCCATTTCCTACATCAATGGTTGGACTAGACCATGTGTAAACCCTGTCCTTTAAAGGTGAGAAAACTGGGAAAAGAACCAGTCAATTCAAAGGAGAAAATCGAGCCGGTTCACGGACCATAATCGGTAAATAAAGGGTAAAATAGGAAATTGACAAATCCCAAGTGACTCAAAGAGTCGTAAAAATCAGGGAAAAGAACCTTGGGACAAATGGGAATAGAAAACCAAACCGGTTCAGGTGAACTCGACCTGAACCAGATTGAACTGGTTTGAACCAAACTTGAATCAGTTTCTAAATTTATTTTTCTTGGTGGCTTAAAATAATCAAATTGGAGAATTGAAACCACCATTGGAAAGAGAATGAATTTAGAAAATTTTAATTTTGAGAAAATCGGTCGAATCGGGCTTGAACTGATTGATTTACGCATTGGACTCGATCGGACCGGTCCGGTCCGGTTCGAAACAGTGTCATCTTCTTCCTCAGGATGATAGCACTGTTCATTCAATGTAGAAATGGATAACGCCGATGAAGCATAGATTGCTCCGATCAGGCCATTTTAGGGTGAGGATAAGATCAACCAAAATGGAAAGTTGTCCAACAGAGGGTCCCTGAGCTCCCTATATAAAGAGCTCATCTCCATTCATCCTCCACACACCTCAACTCTCCATTCTCTCTCAATAGCTCTAGTTTCTAGTGAAGCTAAAATCAAAGCTCTGATATAGGCATTTTCTCAATCTCAGGAGGCAAGGTTAGGTTCTATAGACTTCAAGGGAAGTCAACTACCTGACAGCAACTTCCATTCAAGCTAAGGACCGCCGAAGAAGCACCGGCAGAATCAAACAATGAAGTAGCTCTAAAGGACCGAAGTTGCCCTATTTTGGCCGATCTAAATTCAGCCAAATTTAGCACTCCTCCTACCAAACCAAGCCTTCCTGACACCCCCACAGCCCTCACACGACTGCAACAGAGCTGAAAGTTAATCCAATCCGGCCCTCCTTTGTCATTTCCGATTGGAGTTAGAGAGAGAAAGTGTGAAACTTCACTGATAGAATTCTCCCTTGATTCAATGTCAATTGTAGCAATTCTTGATCCTAGAAGGAACCTCAGGACGAGAGCTACCTATCCAGATAGAGAGCTTAGACCGTTGCACCTCCGACAGTAAGCTTTCAAAGCTTTCACTCTCTACGAGCAGTTTTCGAGTGATGCTCCTTATACAATTTTGAGTACTTTGAGGACTCAAAGGAAATTTTGGAAATCATGGGACTCCAATTTGGACAAAAGTTGGCATTAGGGGCCTAAAGTTAAGAAAAATGAACTTTAGGGACCTAAGTGCAATTAGTCGATAATTTGTGAGTGTAGGCTTTTATGCCAAACTGTAATTGATAAAACTGCCCAAATTGTGTTGAGACAAGTGCGACCAGAACGCAAGCAAGAGAAAGCTCGCGTAGATTTGGAAAACTGACCAAGGACAAATACGTCATGATTATCATGTGAGTGGGCATATTTACATCATAACCAGTTGGGATGGTGAATACTTTATAAACGAAAAACCACTTGTAAGTGGGACTTTAACATCATACCTAGTTGGGGTGATGGGTGATTTAAGCTAAAGCCTACTTAACAGTTGTAAGTAAAGAAAATTATTCACGGTTGGTATGATGAACTTCCTTGAATGAAGGAGAAACCCACTTGCCAATTGTAAGTGAAGATATCATCACACCCGGTTGGTGGGATGAAGTGAAAAATATACTTTTTGTCAAAAGTGTTCTCCCCTTACTGTGTGCCAATGCTTAAACTATTTGGAAGATATTCTTGACAAGAGCTAGAACAACACAAATAGGCTATATGCCTCGATTTTTGAACTTGTGTGGCGAAATGCCCAGTTTTGAAAAATCACATGCAATGGGCCCAAGGCTAGTGGGCAAGAGCAAGAGCTCGTAAAAAAATATTAGTAAAGGAAAGCCATGGAATTAATCATTAAATTATTATGTGATTTCGCCATGATACCAAATCATGACCGATAATACTCGATGGGCTGGCTATAGTGCATCAGGACCAGGTCGACGGACCGGCCTAGAAAAATAGTTGTAGGTCAAGTTGAGGGTCGAGGCCGTCGGACCATCAACACCAAAGATAATGGCTATATGTGAAAACTATTGTTTGTTCATGCACTTGTGGTACAGGACCATCAAGATGCCCAAGAGGGGTAGTGATGGGTCCTAAGGGTTACTAGACGACATGGTGGAGATAAGGGCAGTTCGTCGTACTAGTCAGTTGGGAAGCTCGGAGTAGCTTCTTGCGCATGAAACCGGGGTGGGGTCAGGATGAGGTCTCTATCCTCAAATGGACACGGAGTGGTATTCGGGTCTGAGGGTTGGATGTCGAGAACATCCACTCAGACCCTGATAGAAGTGGACAGACTTCTATCTTGGTGGCCGGTAAAGATGCTCCGAGCCACAAGTGTGTGCAGTGGACGGGCTGCACCTACAAATGTGTGTTCCCTTCCAAATGAAGGGCATGTGTTGCCTGTTAAACACAACTAATATTGAAATGGGGAAAAGGTTTTGAAAACCGAATTTTGAGGAAAACTTGTTTTAAAGGAAATGATAACCTTGGCACAATTTAATTGAAACTATTGTTACTGAAAACTCACTCCCAACACCTGCTCATTGAGTTGTAGAACTCACCCTCTCTCTTATACCCCTTTCAGGAGTAAGGAAACATGACCAAAGAAAACACGAGGATGTACCCTCCGTCAGGTATGCTTAATGTCACTTTTAAGCTTGCATTTTTTTTATTTATGCTATTACAAGGAACAAGGTTTGAATTACACCTGGCTCCTCTTGATTAAAAGAAGGGGAAACCTCTCTTAAACCAATGGAGCGATGGGGATTTGAACAAACCAGGTCGGTTCATGACAACTTGAGTGGTATCAGAGCCATGTTCCCTTGAAAGCATTATCGATACTATACTCTTAAACTAACAAAAAACTTAACTACCCTATAGGAAGAAGAGTTCCTAGGAAATTTGTCGTGTGAACCAAACCTACATACAAGATCATGAAAAAGACGCCCACCTCGAGAGAGGCAGTCGTCCAACAGTTCTTAGAAGTTGAAAAGAGAGTAATCAAGGATATGGCTGAAGACTGTAGGAAACTTGTTGGAGACTTATTAGAACCAGAAGGCATCGCATATCCTCCTCCAAGGTAGTAAGAACCTATCCCTCCTCCAAGGAGCCCAATACCCCCACCAGCCCCACAACAGCCAAAAAAGACTCCAACTAAGAAGGTGGCTTGTGATAACTATTGGGATGCCCACACAACCTTTATGAAAGTCCAATAAGTACCCGCACCAGCTCAATCCAACTTCAACCCCTCCCAATGGATGAGGTGCACCTATGAGTGCGAGGCAAAAGTGCTAAGAAGGTACAGACTCGAGTTAGTTCATGAAGTTCGTCCTATCATGGATGTCTGACGGGAGTATGGATGGACACCAACCAGTTCATCAGAGCCCTTGGACCACAAATCTCAAAACTATTTGGAGGTTAACTCTCAGCTTATGACTCCAAGGGACTAGGAAGTAGTGAAAAATCCTTGTAATAAGTCAAGTATAGCAATAAACTACCTCCTCTAATGAATAAAGGCTATTTTCTTTATTTAAAAGTTAGTTTTCTCCTAATAACGAAAAGTACAACTAACCTATTGGAGTAAACCCATCATGACTGGGTAATAAATGGAGAAGGCCACCTAAGGAAGAAGACTGCCCTAAGATAGCCTAAATAGTTCCCCTACAAGAACTAGGAAACTCCGAGTAACAAGGCAACAAGACAAAAGACTAGGAAGGAAGTTTCCAAAGAAAAACCAAAAGTCTTCCTAGAAAGGGAGTCACCAGAAATGACATACCCAAACCAATGAGAAAGAGTGTGTTCATAAGGGGTCTAGTATAAGGGAAGTAGAGTCAAAGAATAGGATAAATCTAAGAAAAAGGGAAGGTGACATTAAAAGATGCAGGAAGAGTAGGAGGAAAGCCTAAGGACCCTAAGAGATTGAACAAGCCCTCGTACAGGAGTTAAGAAACTAAGAGGAATTGAGTCACCTCAAAGAAAAACCAGTTGAATGAAAGATTACTAGGAGGAGAGGTAATATACAAGATCCCCCTCAAAAAGAGCAAACATGAAAAACCTCCTCAGGCAACTCTAGGATGGGGCATGGTAGGAGTGAAGAGGAAAAGAAAGGTGCTAGGGAAGAGAACTCTAGAGGAATGAATGGGACTAAGTACCCTTGAAGGAATCATTAATGGGTGGCTGGACAAAACGAAGAGTGCTAGAAACCTGCCTCAATCAAGAACTCCTCGAAGGAAGGATGCGGAACAAAAAGGGAAAATTCTCGAGCTAAGGAACTGACAAGTGGACCATAAGAGGCATAACCTGAAATAAGGGAACCTAAAAAGGGGCATAAGTAGTTAAGGATGTCTTTGAATGACAAGTGTGACTTGCTTTTGAAAAAGGAGAATAGTCAAGAAGGAAACAACTAGGAACACTAGAACGATCAAGGAAAATAAATGACACCCTATAAAGGACTAGAAAAATAGTAAGGATTACACCTTAAAAAGGATGACGGGATGGGCATAAAGGATAAGTAAACTCGAAGGACAACTATTCCAAGACAAGTGGACTAGGAGATTTGTGGGAATGAGACAATTAACAAACTGACCCTCGAGAAAACCATAAATTTAAACTCCAACAAGGAAGGGAAGGTGGAAAGGCCAAAACATTGGAAAGGGAAGGATAAAGAAATCCTTGAAGAAATAAATAGCCGAGAACTAATCGATGAATAAAAATCAAGTTTTAGTGAACACAAGTGGGAATAAATACAAGGTACAAGGGATGTGCCAGTAAGATTCCTCGAAGTAAGGAAAAGTATGAAAGGATGACATCAAAGGATGTCAAGAAATGGACGCGAAGATAGATACCCAAGAAAAACGAAGGAAGAGGAAATCCAGGGAAAAGAGGTGGAAGACTACCAAAAAAAGGAGCCCTAGAGAGGCATACATATTCCAACAAAAAAGTAATGAACCCAACTAAAGTGGAATAGAGGAGAAAAGTTTTAAATGGAATGCAAGTTGGGAATAAAGGACCAGTTACAAGGGAAGTTTACCCTGAACCCAAGGAGTAAGCTAAACTCAAGGAACGTGTAAAGAAGGAGATAGCATCGAAAGATGTCGTATAAGTAAGAAAGGGGTGGATTGCCCATAATAAGGACATAGAGGAAGGACTACCTGAGAAACCTTGGGAGAAGTAAGCCCTCCAATTAAGAAGTGAATAATTGAAACGACCACAGACATCAAGACTTGTCGTGTTCCACATTCACTTAATGGAGCCTAAAGGATGATGACTGGGCATAGTATGGAATACATGAAATAAGAGCCAAAAACTAGAAGTTCATTGAATAGACATTAAATGGAAATTTTAAGACAATGGAGGATTAAAAGTGAGTAAATGTCCCCAAAATAAAGAGAGTGTAGGGAAGTAAAGAGAAGGAACATTTAAGGAATAGTAAGAAGATCGAAGGTACAACCCTAAAATGGAAGTCTCTACCTTGAAGGATATAGTAGGGAATGAAAACCATAAAAGGGAGACCTACCCAAAATAAGGAATCAATACGTAGACCTAAAAAGGGTCAACTCAGAATGAGAAATGGTGAATGGACACAAGCAAGCAAGAAAGGATGGAGGAAATGAAAGCCCTTGAGTAAAAGACGCCAATGTAAAGGAGGAAGGACATAAGTGAGAAAGGATCCCAATGTGTCAATAGCCTGGAAAACTGACTGTTGGAACCGGAGGAAAACCCATAAAAAGTTGATAAAGAATGAGTAGACAAATGGAACCAACACGATTCTGATGTTAAGAGATTTAGAGGACAATTGGACAACATAAAAGGTAGTTAGGAAACACTATCGGGGAATAGGATGGAACGAAGCCATATGACTCCTAAACAAATGGAAAGGGCATGAACCATTATCAAGGATACACATTCTAGAACAATATGGACAAAGATAATTCCATAACAAATCATGCAGTAAAGAACATGTAATGCGAATAGTTCCAAGAAAGGTGACCCAAGTAAGACTAAGTCCATTAGTCAAATCTAAGAAATGGAATCAAAACCGTGGTAAACCAAAAAGGGAGGAAGGACAAAAATATGATAAGGAAGGAATTATATCAAAATCCAAGGGGTTAGGGACAAAAGTCCTAAAGGATGCTAAACTAAGAGCATCAACAATCTAGGAAATGATGGGAAACAAGGACGATTGAATGTATATGAAACGTCCAACCCAATGACATGAGTAAGAATACTTAAGAAGAAAAGTCTTACCCTAAGTAGAGTAAGAAGTAGACCTAAGGAGGTACTGTGGGATGGGTGTGTTGGACATGACTGATCGTGACATGCTCTGTGGTGTGAGCAGAGAATATAAAGAAAGGGAGACTTCTCAAGTATGTGGCTAAACGAATCAGTGAAAGGAATAGCCAAAGTGATAACATGCCAAGCAAACTCCAAGAGGGCGTTAAGGAAAGTCCCTCCTAGTGCAAATAAGTGTTGACTTAGTTTTGCGGACAAAACTCCCAAAATGAGGGGAGAGTTGTAAACCCCGTCCTTTAAAGGTGAGAAAACCGGGAAAAGAATCGGTCAATTCAAAGGAGAAAATTGAGCCAATTCACGGATCATAACCGGTAAAGAAAGGGTAAAATAGGAAATTGAAAAATCCCAATTGACTCAAAGATAAAAATCATGGAAAAGAACCTTGGGACAAATGGGAAGAGAAAACCATACCGGTTCAGGTGAACCGGACCTAAACCAGATTGAACCAGTTTGAACCGTACTTAAACCTGTTTCTAAATTCATTTTTCTTGGTGCCTTAAAATAATCAAATTGGAGAATTGAAACCACCATTGGATAGAAACTAAATTTAGATGAATTTAGAAATTTTTTATTTTGAAAAAATTGGTCGAATCAGGCCTAAACCGACAGATTTATGCATTGTACCCGATTAGATCG
Source organism: Trapa bicornis (assembly GCA_030064425.1). NCBI lineage: Eukaryota > Viridiplantae > Streptophyta > Magnoliopsida > Myrtales > Lythraceae > Trapa > Trapa bicornis. Next base: position 4,780,780 of record CM057761.1, on the reverse strand, counting down.
GTTCATTCCGGTTCGGAACATTGTCATCTTCTTTCACAGGATGACAGCAGTGTTCATTCAATGTAGAAATGGATAATGCCAGTGAAGCTTAAATTGCTCCGATCAAGCTATTTCAGGCCAAGGATACGCTCGACCAAAATAGAAAGTTGTTAGGGCAGAGGGTCCCCGAGCTCCCTATATAAAGAACTCATATCCATTCATCCTTCACACACCTCAAATCACCATTCTCTCTCAATTGCTCTAGTTTTCAGTGAAGCTCGAACCAAAGCTCCGATATAGGCATTTTTCTCAACCTCAGGAGGCTAGGTTGGGTTCTATAGACTTCGGGGGAAGTTAGCTACCTGACAGCAACTTCCTTTCGACCTGAGGACCGTTGGAGAAGCACAGGCGAAATCAAATAGTGAAGCAGCTTCAAAGGACTGAAGTTGTCCTATTTTGGTCGAGCTGAATTTAGCCAAATTTAGCACTTCTCTAGCCAAACCAAGCCTTCCCAACACCCCCACGGCCCTCACACGACCACAACAGAGCTAAAAGTTAAGCCAAATCGGCCCTACTATGTCATTTCCGATCGGAGTTATAGAGAGAAAGTGCAAAATTTCACTGATAGAATTCTCCCTCGATTCGATGTCAATTGTAGAAATTCTTGATCCTATAAGGAACCTTAGGATGAGAGCTACCTATCCAGATAGAGAACTCGGACTGTCTCACCTCTGATGATAAGCTTTGGAAGCTTTCACTCTCTACGAGTAGTTTTCCGACGAAGCTCCTTTTGAGCTTAATTCAAACCCCAAATGATATTGTTCAAAGCTCAATTGAATCGTATGGAAGTGTAAGAATTGATCCATACATTTAATTGGAGAAATTAACCTCGAATGAATGGCCAATTTGAAGAAATCAAATTCAGTTAGTATGAAGGAGAGAAATTGGGGAAAATTTTTGGGGAAAATTGGGGATTTCAAAAAATTGAGGGGCCTCTTTGCAATTTCCCAAAATTGAAGGCCAATTGTCCATGAGAAAGATGTTGGAGGACCAATTGGTCAATTTTTGAAACATTTGGGGGTCAAATTGCCATTATTGGAAAGTAGGGGCAAAATGGTAATTTTTGAAAAGTTGGGGACCAAATTGGAAATTTGGAAATTTTTAGCCCCTTATACAATTTTGAGTAAATTGAGGACTCAAAGGGAGTTTTGTAAACCTTGGGACTCCAATTTGGGCAAAAGTTGGCATTAGGGACCTAAAGTTAGAAAAATGAACTTTAGGAACCTAAGTGTAATTAATCAATAATTTGTGAGCCTATGCTTTTATGCCAAACTATAATTGATAAGACTGCCTAAATCATGTAAGGACAAGTGTGACCGAAACGCAAGCAATAGAAAGCTCACGTAGACTTGGAAAACTGACCAATGATGAACACGTCATGGTTATCGCTTGAGTGGACATATTTACATCATATCCGGTTGGGATGGTTAGCACTTTAGAAATGAAAAGCCATTTGTGAGTGGGACTTTAACATCATACCCAATTGGGGTTATGGTCGATTTAAGCTAAAACCTACTTACCAGTTGTAAGTAGAGAAAATCATATCTGGTTGGTATGATGAACTTCCTTGAAGGAAGGAGAAACCTGCTTATCAGTTGTAAGTGGAGATATCATCACACCCGGTTGGTAGGATGAAGTGAAAAAAATACATTTTGTCAAAAGTGTTCTCCCCTGACTATGTGCCAATGCTTAAACTATTTGGGAGACCTTGACGGGAGCTAGAACAGCTTAGATAGGCTAGAGGCCTCGGTTTTTGAACTCATTGGAAAAATGCCCGGTTTTGAAAAATCATGTGTAATGGGCCCAAGGCCATTGGGCACAAGTAGGAGCTCATAAATAAATCCGAGTAAAGGAAAGCCATGAAAATTCTAATGAAATTATTATGTGATTTAGCCATCGTACTGAGTCAAGACCGACAATACTCGATGGGATGGTGGTAGTGCGTCAGGGCCAGGTTGACAGACCAGCCTAAATAAACAGTTGTAGGTTAGGTTGAGGGTCGGGGCCGTTGGACCATTAGCACCAAAGATAATGGCTATATGTGAAAACTATTATTTGTACATGCACTTGTGGTATAAGACCATCAAGACACCCAAAAGGGGTAGTGATGGGTTCTAAGAGCTACTCGACAACATGGTGGAGATAAAGGCAGTTCGTCATGTCAGTTAGTCGGAAAGCTCGGAGTAGCTTCTTGCGCATGAGACTGGGGTGGGGTCGGGATGAGGTCTCTATCCTCATATGGACACGAAGTGGTATTCGGGTCTAAGGGTCGGATATCGAGAACATCCACTCAAACCGAGGGTAGAAGTGGATGGACTTCTATCTTGGTGGTCGGTAAAAATGCTCCGAGCCACAAGTGGGTGTAGTGGACGGGCTGCACCTATGAATGTGTGTTCCCTTCCAAATGAAGGGCGTGTGTTGCCTGCTAAACATACCTAATATGGAAATGGGAAAAAGGTTTTAAAAACTGAATTTTGAGGAAAACTTCTTTTAAAGGAAACAATAACCTTGGCACAATTTAAATGAAACTATTGTTCTTGAAAAGTCACTTCCAACACCCGCTCACTGAGTTATAGAACTCACCCACTCTCTTATACCACTTTTAGTAGTAAGGAAACATGACCAAAGAAAATGTGAGGATGTACCCTCCGTTAGGTATGCTTAATGTCACTTTTAAGCTAGCATTTTTATTGATTTATGCTATTCTAGGGAACAAGGTTTAAATTATGCCTATCTACTCTTAATTAAAAGAAGGGGAAACCCCTCTTAAACCAAGGGAGCAATGGGTTGATCACGGGGATCCGACCAAACTGGGTCGGGACATGACACCACATGCCTTGTAGTGTATCCATACACTGTACAAGGGTTGTCCTATTAACATACTTCATGCTTTCTTCACCAATATAATCCCAAATGGTTTAAGTGGTTTCACACAGTCAAGGGATTGTACTTATAGAAATTTGTTTTCCAATTTAAAGCATGCTTACAAGTATGTGTCATCGGTCCAATCAGACTTGATGTTAGTAATCCCACTCAGCCAAGATCCGTGACTTGTTAGTCCCAGACAAAACTTCGATACCTCGGGTTGCATTCTCAGTTGTAGGAATAAGCCTTTCTTTCACACCTACATGATCACGAATAACATATCCATCAATTATTCGGTAATTACACTTAGGTCCCTATGTTTCCTTTAACTACACATAAGTCCCTAAGTTTATTTTCTTAATAAATAAACTCCAAATTATTTGCCATGATTTCCACAAATTACTTTATTTTAAATTTTATCCTAAAATAATATTATTTAATATAAAATTATTCAAAAGTACAAATAAAGCATTTATTCACTTTTAATTGCAATTAAATTCCCCAATAATAATTTTAATTACAATTAAGCCTTCATTTTCATTTAAATCCTCAATTGACCCTCAATTTATGAAAATTGTACAAAATTCCCCAAATTTCCAAAAATCCCCAAATCGTCCAATTTCTCAAAATGTTGCAATTCAGCCTTGAAATCACAATTCACCAATTTGACCTATCAAACTTAGTTAATTACCTCCAATCATGTTGCTAATCAATCCTCTACATCTCTACGATAATTTCAAGCTTTGAATTGTCCAATTTTACCTATAATTGAGCTAGAATGAAATTTCGACAAACTTTTTCTAGAGAGAGAAAGCTACAATTTCTTAGTGGCAAGGACACAATTGACGAAGCTCTTCATTCGAGCAACTAGCTCTTGTTGAGTAGATCCTCCTAGGATCAACTTTCATCTCAATTGACAGCTTGAGTAGAGAGAATTTGATCATCAAAGTTTACTCTATTTTCTCTCTATAAATTTACATTTCTGATGAAAGGCAGTAACTATGGCTTACCATAAGGGTTCAAGGAGGACAAAGCTTAGTCGTGGTGTGTGGAACCCGTCCCCTCGAACCAAGGAAACCGGGAGGAGGACAAACACTACTATCGAAAATTGAGCCAATTTAATAAACAGAAAATAGTAAAGAAGGGGTAACATGAGAAATTGGGAAATCTCAAGTGACCAAAAATTCACAAAAATTGTGAGGAAGAATTGGGAAGTGGAATTGGGGAAAGAACCGGATCAGTTCGAGGTGAACTGGACCCGAACCGGGATGAACCATAGTGAATTGGTTTAATGATTCATTTTTCTAGTTGGCTTAAAATTATCAATTTGGGAAATTGAGGCCACCATTAGATAGAAAATGAATTTAGAAAATTTTAAATTTTAGAAAACTAGTCAAATCGGGTACGAACCGGCCAATTTTCAAATTCGGGACAACGAACCCGATCGGACCGGACCAGTCAACGATCTAACTGGTCAACAAACTAGACCGATCAACGGTCTAACTGATCAGAACACCAAATTGGTCAACGGTCAACAATGCCCCGTCAGTAGCCACGCGGACATGGGCAGCCAGTGGGAGGTTGCCATTTGTCCAGTCAATGGTCAGTGGACGACCCATCAGCATGCCACGCAAACACGAGTAGCCAATGAGAGGATGCCACATGTCCGGTCAATGGGTCAACGGCTAACGCAGCCGCCAAGCTGGACCTCCACGTCAAAGAAACTGGCCAATCACAGTGCACCATGTGGCACGACCGCCACGTTATTATCTTCAACCTTCAGTCGCTGATAGAGAGAACGGAGGAGAGAGAGAGGCTGGAAAAGCTGGAGTTTCCGACGACTCGAAAAACTCTCTGGTCAGGTCGTCGGTGGGTAGCCTGAACAGTTTTTGAGCTCCCTATATAAAGAGCACCACTCCATTCGTTCTTAGCATCCCACAATTGAGCAAAGAAGAAGAAGAGTATATTTTCCAATGATCACCAAACTAGAGCTCCGACGATGAACAAAATCTCCACCAGAGAAGCTCTGAAGGGTGGCATTGGAACCGGGGAAGAATACTCAAGCTACAAACGCTCTTAGAGCGACCAAAGGCCGACTAGAGAAGTGTAAAAGGATCGCACAGTGAAGTTGCTCCAAAGCTCGAAATAGTGAGCTCTTGACTGCCCCATCCCCAACTCTTTTGGCCCTTATGATGCCCGTATTAGCCTTCTCTAACTGCCTAAGACCCTACACAGCCCTCTACAGATCCCGGTAAGCTCAATTTCGCCTCTCCTCGTCAGAATTTCTAAGTTTTAGAGCTGCACCCCTGAAACTTCTCCCTTCCCCGCAGGATAGCAGTGAATTGTAGCAGGATTCAATCATAGTAGGTTCCCCTCAACGAGCACTAGCTACACCCACCTCAAGCTCTGCCCACTACCCATCCGTCGGTAAGATACACAAGTTTTCTCTCTCTATTGTAAATTTTCCATCAAAGCTCCGACGAGGCTTGAAAATCAACCAAAATAAAAAAAATCGAAGTGTAGGGCGATCGAGTGGAGCTGAAGGAGACGAATCGAGGCAAGAAATGAAGAAATTATGGACTTACAGGTCATCAATTGGATGAGATAAGATCTGAACGTTCATATCCTTAAAATTGGGGAAGAAGATGAAGTCCAATTTAGGGATTTTGAGGAATTTTGTGCAATTTTCAAAAATTGGATGACCGAACGGCAAATTCATAAAATTGAGGGCATTTTCATGAAATTCCCTCCCAATTAAGGGTCAGTTAGGCAAATTGGATAAATTGGAAAACCAATTTGCAAAGTTTGAGAAGTTTGGAGTCAAATTACAATTTTGGGAAAATTGGGGACTAAATGGCAATTTTGGAAAATTAAGGGGCCAATGGGTAATTTTAATAAAACTAAGGACCCAAGAAGGATAATTGGAAATCCTAAGGGCCTAATTGAAAAGAAGGGACAAATTAGGACTTAGAGGTAAAAGCACAAACATTAGGGACCAAATTACAATTAAGGTAAAATATGAGGGCATATCTGCAAATGCTCAAAAAGATGTGGTCCCTTAGTCAAGAACCCTAATATGGATATTAGTGTCGTGTAGGAGCAGATTACTCGAGCGCGGCTTCCGTAAGAACACCACAAAGCCAAACTCCACCGGGACGATCTCGTTGAGATTACTAGGTGAGTGAGAATCGCTATAACGTCTATTCCAGTTGGAAGGATGATTCTTTTGAAAATGATTTTCTCAGAATTAGCCTTCCCTGACTGGGTGACTCTGCTTAAAATATTTGAGAGCTAATTTCGGGTCTTAGGCTCGGTATGCCAATGGGCCCAAAGCCGATGGATATTGGCATAAACCTGTCCAGAACTAGTATATGATGAATGATGCTAAAAGATCCAAATAATGGGAAATTGTGTGTGATACCCATCGAGCCAAGTCTGAGTTGTCAAGCTTATTGAGCCAAAATGTTGCTCTGCTGAAGCCATGTCGTCGAACTTGTTGGACCAATACTCATGGGTCGAAGTCAAGCTAACAGACTGTTGTGCTAGAGGGCCAAAGAAACATACTATAATTAAAAGACTATTAATTGTGCATGCACTATGAGATTCAGGCCATCAGGACACCTGGCATGAGGTAGTGATGGAGCCCAAGGAATGTTGGACGATCTAGGGTGCATAAGGGCAGTATGTTGTCCAGTAGGTCGTGAAGCTCGAGGAGCTTACTGCACACTGAAACCGAGGCAGTATGGGAAAGGAGGTCTCATCCCACAAAGCAGACATGGTGAAGTGATTAGAGTTTTAGGGTCAGACTACTGATGTCCACTCAAACTCCAGGTAAAGGTAGTGCACCTCTATCACGGTGGACAGTAAATGTGCTCTGGTACACAAGTGGAATGGTTAGGGACCGTTCTACGAACGTGTGATCCCTCCTATGATAAGAGGGCAATTGATGCATGGTTAATATGTGAAAAATGACAATTGGATAACTTAATGGGCAGAGAAATGAATCAAAGTGAATGTTATAGTAGTTTCCCTCACTGAGTAGTATGTACTCATTCCCCTCCTCTCACCCTTTCAGGTCTAGCACCCAAACAGAGAAGTTTCGAACTAGATTGGACCCTCAAGGTACGTTTCCTACCCCCAACTTATAGTAAGGGTTTGAATGTAGACTGTAAACCCCGCACTTTTGAGTTAAGAAAAACCGAGAAAAGAACCGGTCAAACCGAGTAACAAAACCGAGCCGGTTTACATTTGAGAACACGTAATATGGAAATTTACAACTTCCGGGTGATCTAAAGGGTTCATTAAACCTTGGAAAACAAATTTAAGAAACTTTAAAAAATAAAAACTAAATTGGTTCAGGTGAACTAGATTTTATAAGAACTTCAAAGTTAAGAGTGCTTGCTTGAGAGTAGTGTGAGGAGAGGTGACCTCTTGGGAAGTATGAATTTTCTTTTTTTATAACCCAAAATTTCGGTAAAAAATTTTTATGTACGCCTTATCATAAATAACCATAAATTAATATATATTTAATTATTGTAATTAATACCAATAATTTAATACCTAAATTAAATTATTGGAATTAATACAAATAATTTAATACAAAAATTAAATTATTAGAATTAATACCAAAATTAAATTATTGAAATTAATACCAATAATTTATGTCAATATTAATACTAGTAATAAATCTCGTCCATTTAATACACGGGTTTTACGATAGAGAGGTCACCCCCATTTCATTCTCCTCACACTTGAAAACTTCTCTCTCTCTACTGCTCCATTTCCCGGTAAAGCTCGAACCAGAGCTTCGACTTGAACAAAGGTCGGGCTCTTTAGAACTGGGGAGAACACAGCTATCTGATAGCAAACTCTAGTCAATCCAAGAATCGTTGGAGAAGCGTCGACATGATGGAATAGTGAAGCAACTCCAGCGGACCGAAACTGCCCTATTTTGGCCAAGTTGAAATCGGCCATTTCAAGCCCTCTTCAGGCCAAACCAAGCCCTCCCAACACTTCTTCAACCTTTCCACAGCCGAATTAGGACCGAAAGGTAAGCCAATTCGGCTTCCCTTTACAATTTTTTATCGGTGCTAAAGAGAGAGTCAACCGAAATTCAATAACGAAATTCTAATCCAATTCCGCATAAATTGATTCAATTCTTGATTCTAAGATGAACCTCAGGATGAGACCTATCTGCCCAGATAAAAAGCTCGAACCGTCGTGCCTTCACCGGTGAGTAATCGAAGCTTTCTCTCTCTACAGTCTATTTTCCGGCAAAGCTCCGTTTGAGATCGTTCCGGCGTTAAAATCTACGATTCAAAGTTTCTTAGAATCATATGAACATGCAGGAACTCAATTTCAACTCCAATTTCAATAATTAGAAGTGTTTGATTGGTCAATTTGATGAAATCAAATTCGGTAGTGTTGAAGAGTTGAATTTGGGGGAAAATTTGGGGATTTTCAAAATTCAAATGGCCAAAATACAATTTTATGAAATCGAGGGTCAATTGGGCATGAAAATAATGTTGGAGGACCAATTGAGGAATTTTGGAATTTTTGGGGCAAAACTTACCATTTTTGTAAAAGAAGGGCAAAATGGTAATTTTGGAAAAATTGGGGAACCAAATTGGAAATTTGGGAAATTAAATCCCTTTTTGGTGAAATTGAATAAATTGAGGTCCCGGGATAAATTTTAAAAGTTATGGGACTCAATTTGAGGAAAAACCGATATTAGGGACTTAAAGTTAAAGAGAAATAACTTTAGGGACCTAATTACAAATAACTAAAAGTTTGGGTTTTCTCATTCATTGGAAATGAATGAAGGCTGTTATGCCGAGTAATAATGAATAAGGTTGTTCATATCGTGTAGGAATGCGAAATACCGGGAACGCCAGCAAGGACAAGCTCGCGTGAATACAAAGAACTGGTCTAGTGGAATTCACGGCATTAACGGGTGAGTGGGTTTACTAACATCATACCCGTTTGGGATGATGAACACAACTTAAAGATAAAAACCACTTACCGGTTGTGAGTGGAAATTTTATGTCATACCCAGTAGGGAATGATAAGTACCTTGGTATAAAAATCCACTATTTAGTGGTATTTTAATCATCACCACTTAGAGAAAGTGATGTCAAAATTATGCGAAAAAACTACTTACTGGTTGTAAGTAGATCATACCCGGTTGGTATGATGAGACCTCCTCGAAGGAAGTTGAAAACCCATTCATCGGTTATGAACGGAGATGTCCTTATACTGGTTGGTATAATGGATAGTGAAAACCTATTTTGTCGGAAGTGTTCTCCCCTGACTGTGTGCCAATGCTTAAATTACTTGGGAGACCTTCTTGACAGGAGCTCGAATAGCTCTTATAGGCCAGGGGCCTCGATTTTGGAACTTGCGGGCTAGAATGCCCAGTTTTTTGAAAATCTCGTACAGTGGGCCCAAGGCTAGTTGGCACGAGCAGGAGCTCGTAAACGAACATGATATGTGTGCCATAAAACTTAATAAGTGAATTGTTAGGCAATGGTACCAAGATAGGACCGACATGCTCAGTCAACTAGTGGCAGTGCGACATTACAGGTCGACGGACCAGTTAAGACAAACAACTGCGGGTTGAGTTGAGAGTCAGGACCATTGGACTAGTGGCACCACAGATTACATGGCTTGATAAGAAAACATTGTTTGGGCATGCACTATGAGTACGAGATCATCAAGACGCCCATGAGGAGTGGTGATGCGTCCTAAGGGCATTGGCCGACCTGGTGGCTATAAGAGCAGTTCGTTGTTCCAGGTGTCTGTGCGAAATCTGGAGTAGCACCAAGAGCATGAGACCGGGGTGGGGACAAGATGAGGTCTCTGTCCTCATACAGACACGAAGAAGTGATTTCGGGATTGTGTGTCGGATGTCATGTACATCCACTCATTCCTAGGGTAGAAGTGGTTATACTTCTATCCGGGTGGCAAGAAAAGATGCTCAGAAGCCACTAGCAGGTTCAATAGTGATACTGACTTGTGAATGTGTGTAACCTTCATAATGAATGATGTGTGTTGGGTGATGACACACCGATAACTAAGAAATAATGGGAAAGCCCAAATTTTTAAATGAAGGGATTTTTTTTTTGAAAAGAAAGGAGTCCGGCACACTCCATATAAATGTTTTTCTTAAAAGTTAAAAGTAGACCTTTGAAAACTCATTCACTGAGTAGTCGTACTCACCCCCTCCCTTATATCCCTTTCAGGAAATCCCGGAAAGCCTATCTTGAAAGACCATCAACTAAGATGCCTGTAAGACAGGTATGTAAAGTTTAAAATTTCATGCAGTTTTGATTATGCTATTTCAGGAAATGGTGCAGGTTTAAAGGATGCCTTACTCTTTATGGATTATAATAAGGGGAAATCCTTTAATAAACCGAGAGAGTGGCGGGTTGTTCACGGGGATCCGACCAAACCGGGTCGGGGTGTGACATAGACACACCTTTACCTTCCATGTATCATTAGAGTAGGAATACCTGGATGATACAGGAAAGGGTGGCGAGTTGATCACGGACCTCGATCAAACCGGGTCGGGGCGTGACATAGTGAGTCGTGGAGGGTTGACCTAGCCACAAGACATCCAAGGGTGACCCAAACTCTGCTCGAGAATTCCTGCTCAAACTTGGCAGCCGAAGCGACTGTACTATGTGGGCACACCGATGCATCCTTGGTGATCCTCGAGCAGAAAGGAGTATGCAGCATGGTAGAAGACTTCCTCCCGGTTCTAGGGAACCTAAATTCGCATTCGAAGGTGGAGAAATGGGTCGATGTTGGAGCTTTGGTTTAGAGATGGTCAGAAACTAGAGTAGTTCATCTTCTTCAGGCTTTCGATTGATGGAGAGGATGAATGGAGGGGAGCTCTTTATATAAGGTCAAAAACTGGAGTAGTCACACGTTGATTAGTCGCGTGCACTAATTGGACGCTGACTTGGCAGGCAATCTGTTGACCGGCTCAATCATTGATTGGTTCGGTTGGACCGGGTTTGATGACCTGAAATTGAAAGTTGGTCGGTTCAAGCCCGATTCAAATGATTTTGTAAAAATTAAAAATTTCTAAATTCATCTAAATACATTTTCTACAAATTAGTGACTTCAATTTCCCAATTTGACATTTTAAGTCACCTAGAAAAATGAATTTTTGAACTAGTTATTCTTAGTTCAAGTTGGTTCAACCTGGTTCACCCTGTTCAGGGTTCTCACATCCAATTTGGTTCATGATCCATAAATTGTCGATCGACGTTCAGTGTTTGGTGGCTCGAGGTGAATCGGGTCAACCCAACTCCTTCCTTTCTTCTTTTCTTTCCTTTTTTGAACTTTTAAGTTACCATTTTGCCTTTTTGGTTCCTTTTGATAATTAAATTCTAAATATCGGCCTTGTTAGGGCAAAAACCAGCTTTCCCCAAAAATCTCAATTTTCATGTGCGAGAACCCGATCCCAAATTCGATCTAATCCCTAGTCCTGGCATTGGGTTTTCTATTCCATTTCTAACATTAGGTTATCATCCAAATCTTGATTTTCCTAATTCCGACTCGGGGTGCATTTCTAGTTCGGGGTCTCATTCCTGGTTTTGGCTTTTGTCTTTTAATTGAGACTGTAATTCCCAATTTTTTATCCCAACCTGGGTCTAGAATTTCATTCTCGATTTTGGTTATTATTTTAACTTTAGAATCTCATTTACCCACTTATGGTTTATTCCTAATACGAGATTCTATTCCCAGTTCACACATGATTTCCGGTTCACTTGAGCTTAACTTAGGTTTCGGAAGTTCTGGTGTTACAAATCATATCTACTCTCGACCTCTAGCTCACACTCCAAGGGATCACCACTCGCTGCTCCACCTATAAGACACACCACCACATGATTTCATATTATAAATTGTACCATTAATAACATAAAAATATTCTTCTATTTGTCTTTTAGTTATTAATCATTGTATAAATGCAACACCACCATATGAATGAAAGAATATTTCAGAAATTCTTACCTTCGTCTTTGTAGCATTTTTACTAACAATGAAACATGGTATATTTTTCAACTCGACGCTTAAAATATACTTGACTGGGTTCAATTGAATGTTATATTTTTTCAATCGATCAAAAAATATCTCAAGTTGATGAGATTATCTCATCATTTATGAACTTCACTATCATGTCATTAACATAGACTTTAACTTCTTTATGCATTATGTCATGAAAGAGTATCCATAATATCATGATAGATTTCCCCAACATTCTTGTGTCCCAAATGCATGATCTTATAACAAAATGTGTCAAGCATGATGACGAAAGTTTCTTAGCCATGTCTTCCTCAACCATCCATATTTTATTGTACCAAAAAATACATCTATGAATGAGTGCATTGCATATTTGATAGTTTTATGAATGAACATGTCATTATAAGGCAACATAAAATTATTCTTGGGATTAGAAATGTTGAAATCTTTGTAATCTATGCAAACTCAAACTTTTTTGTTCTTCTTCTACATGGGGATAGTGTAGCCACTTATTTAAATTATCGGTATACTTCTAGAAAATCAATATTATTTTTATCAATTACTTCTTCCATGATGTGAATGACTCATATGATATGGTTGTTTCAATGGATGCCTTATTAAAGAAAGTTAATGTTGGATCATGATTGCGTCTAATCCTATTTGAGTAGTACCAATGAAATATTTCTTGTTATTAGGAATTTGATCATTTTGGTTTCTTGAGTGAGCAACTAATGTCTATATCTTTGAATGGTTTGATTATGGGGAATTCATGATCTTCATATGCTAGATTTGACTATCAAGTTCAAGAATATTTGAATTTTTATTTGTCTTTGATTCAATAAATTCTTATCCATATTTGAATGGAAATAAAATAGAATAAATGGATGATTGAGAAAATAAAAAAATAAAATAAATGATTTATTTTTTTATTTAATTCATACAATATATTTAAAACGAACCATTTTCAAGTGAATAATTCTCATCATAGACATTTTTGCATCTATTTATTGGTTTGATAGTAGTAATGTTGGACAATTCTTACATTGTACCTTGCTTAGTGCGTGAGTGAATGATGATTATAAGGCTTAATGATTATCATGGTAGGAGCTTACTTGGTGCGTGCGTGAAAGAGGATTTAATGATTATCATGACGTGTAGGAGGCTAGTTGATGATGATTAGTCTAACTTCATATCTTCCTTCCATCTTTCTTTTAGATCGACTCACATTAATCATCTATTTTCATCCCATTTTTATTTTTTTCTTTTTATTTTTTATTTATTTTATAAATAATAAAAATATTATATTTTCATAACAATTCATCATATTTAAATGAAAAATTAATATAATGTCATTATATCAGTCCAATTTATTGAGAAGTGGGAATGAAATAAAGTTTTTTAATTTTTTGAAGTAATCCCTACTTTGGAAATAAAAAAAAAACTCTCCTCGGAAGCTTCACTACTTCTCTTATCCATGCACAATTCACTTCATTTGCCATTTCCAATTCATAGAGCCCAAGAGTATCTTATGACCATAAAAGGGCTCAACAATACAAGAAAGGGCTCGTGATGGGCAATGTTCAATGGGCTCATTGAACTCATTGAAAGAAGCTTTCCATTTTTTTAAGAAGTCAGTATTATGGCATTCATTCATTCACTATACCCAACATCTACACATAAAGAAAACTTAGGCAAAACAAACAGTCTTTTGACCCCTTAGTATCATAACTAACACCAAGAAGGATATTATGCACATTTTATCATTTAGAAAAGCAAACTAGAGCATACTTTGTTTATCAAACTATGGCATCCTTTTGTGGACCTTAAAAGTTCAAAAAGTTCCTTCGAGGTAGTGATTAAAATTCTCATTGATACATTTGTTTCAATGGTTTCTTTTACATGTAACAAAAATCATGCTAATTTCAAGTTCATACCACTTTTACCTCATAATCTTTTACGTAGAGGATACATGTTTTAAGAGAGTGCAGCTAATCAACTCCTATAATAAATATCACACATTTATCTCTCTAACTACTCTTTTTGCTTATTCAACCCACCATCCCGTCCATAGCTGCTTTGATTCCACCCTCTCTGCCTGCTCATCTCTCTCTAGAAAGCATAGGGTGCCTCGATTCTACCGAAATGCAGGCAGGCAAATCCATCTCTATCACATATCATACCTAGCTTCGAGTTCCTTATTTCCTTTTCTTCTTCATTTTAAAGTCTGCGAGATATCCAGAAATCTTAGCTTCTTATTTGTTTTCTTTATCCTGTTCCAGAGAAGGGGGTTGGGGATCATCAGTGCTCTGTTTTTGGCTACCTTGTTCTTCTGCCTCTACACCTCCTCTGCGGCTCTTAAGGTCAGTCCCTGCCCCTTTCTTTCTATGCACAATGTCAAAATAACATAGGGCTTATCCTTCAACATCTTCTGCGGATTTGCCCATTATTTTCTCCTGTAGTTTCTTTAATATCTGCAATTGAAATCACTTGGGAAAAATGTAGACCGGGGAGACTTGCTCTCCCGCCAGCGTATGCGATGCCGGGTTGCATTGTGACACCTGCGCCATCAATGGCAACACGAGACCGAGATGTACCCGGATCCAGCCCGTGAATCCCACCTCCAAGGTTCAAGCTTTCTTCCCTCTGGTTCATTTCTGAGGCCGCCATCTTTCCAGCGATGAATCTTCTAATAGTTTTTCTGTTGTTAGAAAACTTGCACCTGTACGAGCTTTTAGCTTTTTCCCTATTTCGATTACTTGGAAGTTTTGAGCTGAAGATGGTTAAAGTGGAAAATAAGTCAATAGAATTGACCCCACACCACACGGTCTGTATGGTTGTCATGATAAGCTAAATAAATTGGTTAGAAATAGTTTCTCTGCAAGGAAATGAATTGAAAAGCACGGAAAAACCATGAGCAGTCTTCACGCTAATCCCTTATTCAAGATTATTAATGGAGAAAAATATGTTAGATGGAAAGCAGTCAACTGGCGTTCTTTTTTTTTTTTTGGTAGCATGAGATGAGAATGGAATGTCGTGCATGGATTTGTTTATTGATCTAATCTGAAGGAATCGGGAATGTTTGTCTTATGCATTGCATTTGGGGAATTGGCTTTGGTATGAACAGGTCAAAGGGCTGCCCTTCAACAAGTATTCATGGCTGACGACCCACAACTCGTACGCTCTGTCGGGATCGATGTCTCAGACCGGCTCCACCATCATCGCTCCGACCAATCAGGAGGATTCCGTCACCAATCAACTCAAGGTCACTATTCACTTTTTTCCATTGCACATCCCTCTAACAACTTTATTCTTTCTCATACCTTGCAGCGCCCTTCTAGACTAATCCATTTGATCTGATCTTTTAACATGGCAGAATGGAGTCCGAGGACTCATGCTTGATCTGTACGACTTCCAGAATGACATATGGCTGTGCCACTCCTTTGGAGGAACATGCTACAATTTCACCGCTTTTGTAAGCATTCTCCTCTAGTACTTCATTTCGACTTCTGTGTCTATCATAAGTATGATCGTCTCAAAACTGACATGATTCTTGTGTCATGTCTGTATCTCATCCCTTGCCCTTAGCAACCGGCGTTTAAAGTGCTCAAGGAGATTGAGTCGTTTCTATCGGAGAATCCGACGGAGATCATAACAATCTTCATCGAGGACTACGTGACATCCACAAAGGGGCTCACGAAGGTGTTCAACTCGTCCGGCTTGAGCAAGTACTTGTTTCCAGTGAGTCGGATGCCCAAAAATGGCGGGGACTGGCCCACGGTGGATGATATGGTGCAAAAGAACCAGCGGGTCGTGGTCTTCACCTCCAAGTCGGCTAAAGAGGCCACGGAAGGGATTGCCTATCAGTGGTCATACGTGGTGGAGAACCAATGTATGTTTCTACTTATGACCCTTTACCATTGCAAAAAAAAATTTGTAATTTAATTTTCTGCTTATGGACAACACTCACGGAGTCTTATTCAAATATTTCTTTAGATGGGTATGGAGGGATGGTGGCAGGTTCCTGCCCAAACCGGAACGAATCCCCGCCCATGAACACAGCCTCGAGATCGCTCGTTCTGGAGAACTACTTCCCGGACATCCCCAATAAAATAGTGGCCTGCATGGAAAATTCGGCTCCACTGACCACTATGATGAAAACTTGCTACGAGGCTGCCGGAAAGAGGTGGCCCAACTTCATCGCGGTTGACTTCTACCAGGTATGCTTGTGGCACATGACCTGGTTATCAAATCTTTTCCAGTAAGCTTGCACTTTGATTTCTTATATTTTATTAGATTAATATCCTAGTCCATATAATTAAAAACCCAATATTATGAACCGAAGTGTTGATTTTGTCAAGTATGAGAGAACAAACTGCATGTTCCCTCGATTTTTGCGGAGATTGTGACTTTTTCGTTGTACTTGGTCTGCTTCTGAGCAGAGGAGTGATGGTGGAGGAGCCCCTGAAGCCGTCGATGAAGCCAACGGGCACTTGGCTTGCGGGTGCGACAACATATCCTACTGCCCAGTAAGTCCATACATCACCTTAATTGCATTAATGAGTGCTCAAGCAACTTGGAAAGCTTTAAAAACTTGACAGTTTCATATGACAATGGCTTCCATTCCTATGTTTCTTTTCCTAATCTTCCAATTTTTGTCCTATGATTCTTCTGTGGCTGAGCAGGTGAATGCCACATTTGGAACGTGTGATGTCCCCACCATCAGCCACTTTGGCACCTGACTTTCCTCTATCAAGGGCCTCTCACACACCTGATTCCAGCTCATAATGACTCGATGGAAGACTTGCTCAGTTGAAGCTCTTGGCCTTGATAATCTCCACAGCCGTGATTATGTTGATCATGATTTTGAAACGGTAAAAATTTAAAATATGGGAAAAAATATTTTTAATTGATAATTGAAATATATGAGAGAAGCAACTTAGATTAAAAATTTATAAATATATAAATATATAATATAATTTTAAATAATTAATATTATATAATATTATAATCTTACCATTTATTTTCAAAATTAGTATTTCTATTATTATTTACCATCAAATAGAGTTTACTAATATTTAGTTTACCTTTAATAAAATAGAAATGAGTGGATAATAATAAACTGTAAATCCTGTTTTTTTTAATATAAAAAATTTGAAAATAGAAATTGAAAATTTTTAAAATAAAACTGTGAATGAAATTAAACTAAAAATATTTTGTAAATAAAAAATTAATTGATAAATTGAAAAATTTCGAGTGATTAATGAAAATTATAAAACTTAGAAAAATAATTATTACTCAAATTAGATATAAAAATTGTTATTGAAGGTGAAATATATTTGAATCGGATTAAATTGTGAAAATTTAGTTTAAAAAATATTTTTTTAGTAAATTAATTTTATTAATGTCTAGAAAATTAATTTATATAAATTTTTAATTTTTAGAAAAGTGATTTGTTTACACAATTTAGAAAATTAGTTGAATCGGGTCTAAAATAATGTTCGAGTCAGTTCAACTGAATCCATCAATTGTCCAATTGGTTATTGGAACAGCTATTAGATAACGCGTCAAATTATAGTCAATTTGATGCGAACCCCGTCAATAGGTTGACGACATCCTACACTAAATATGGTAAAAATCCCAAGACGTTCACAACGCAAGTGCGAAAAGATGAAATATACATTGTTTACATCAGAAACAAGGTATGGGATATGTAGACGCCACACCAAAATCCTCTTAAAAAAACTCTTAGAAAACCCCGGGTGATAAGTGTTGATTGCTTGAACGCTATAGGTAAAAACCCGATAAGTTCAAAAAGTCATTTTAGGATAAAAAGAAGACAAAACTCACAAAATTGAAATTTTAAAGTTTGTCTCTCCAATCTTGTGGAGTATGCCTTTTATAGGCTTAGAAAACAACCGAATAGCCTACAAAAATGAGGAAAAAATCTATTATGGTTATAAACTAACCATATCTAATCTAAATATCTAGAATATTTTAATAACTAATTTAAAATTTTAAACTACCTAATATTATCCTAATAGATATATTATATTTATAAATCTCTCCTTATTAATTAAATCTGAACATTTTCTTGGGCTCATCTTGGGCTCTTCATTTGGGCTTCTATTTGAATATTCAACAATCTTTTTAATCATCCCATATAAAGCTTCTTTGAATATTTTAGCCATTGACCTTAGGATTGGGACCTCTTGCAGTCTCAAATTATTATTCATCTCATTTGGTGATAAACTATTCAATTCCATTGCAGGTTCGGTTGATTGGACTTATAAATTCGTAATCTTTTTAGTTGGATTCACATCATTCTCCCCCTTTTGAAAATGATTTGTCCTCAAATCTTCTATTTCTTCGTCACCTACATTAAAGGGCATTAAATTAGTAACATTGAAACTTTCATTAATGCTATATTCACCAAGTAACTCTAGCTTGTAAGCATTATTATTAATGCGTTCCAACACACGAAATGGTCCATCTCCTCTAGGAAGAAGTTTTGATCGCCTTTGTTCTGGAAATCGTTCTTTCCTCATATGAAGCCAGACCCAATCGTCGGGTTCAAAAATGACACTTTTGCGGCCCTTATTTGCTTGTTTTTCATAAACTTTAGTCATCCGTTCAATGTGCATCTTTGTTTTCTCGTGCAGTTCTTTTACAAACTCTGCTTTTCTCTTTCCATCAAAATTCACCAATTTACCTATAGGAAGTGGAGTTAGATCTAGAGGGGTTAATGGATTAAAACCATAAACAATCTCAAATGGTGAAAACTTAGTTGTAGAATGAACAGAACGATTATAAGCAAATTCAACATGTGGTAAGCAATCTTTTCATGATTTCAAATTCTTTTTTATTATAGAACGTAATAAAGTACCTAATGTCCCATTTATTACTTTTGTTTGACCATCAGTTTGTGGGTGACATGTTGTTGAAAACAGCAGTTTGGTTCCCAATTTACCCCATAGGGTTTTCCAAAATTAACTCAGGAATTTAAAATCATGATCAGAAACAATAGTTCTAGGCATACCATGCAATTTGACAACTTCTCTAAAGAACAAATTAGCAACATTCGATGCATCATCAGTTTTATGACATGGAATGAAATGTGTCATTTTTTAAAACCTATCAACTACCACAAACACAGAATTCCCCTTCCACCCCCCTCCCCCCCCCCCCCCCCTTCTCTTAGTTCTTGGTAATCCTAAAACAAAATCCATGGAAATATTAATCTAAGGTGCATTAGGAATCAGAAGAGGAGTATACAGGCCATGAGGTTGTTGCCTAGACTTAGACTCCTTACATGTAATGCATCGAGAACAAATTTTCTCAACATCTCTTTTTATGTGGGGCCAAAAAAAATGCTCATGCATTATCGCCATAGTCTTAGCTACTCCAAAATGTCCCATAAGTCCTCCAGCATGTGCTTTCCTAACAAGTAACTCACGCAAATAAGACTGAGGGATGCATAATTTATTTTCTCGAAAAAGAAATCCATTTTGTAAATAAAATTTTCCAAACTTACCACTTCGACAACCTTTAAACACTTCACAAAAATCAGGATCGTTTTCATACAAATCCTTGATATAATCAAAACCAAGTAATTTAGAATCAAGCATTAAAAGCATAACGTACCTTCACGATAGAGCATCTGCAACTATATTTTCCTTACCTTGTTTGTACTTGATCACATATGGGAATGTTTCAATGAACTCCGGCCACCTTGCATGGCGTTTGTTCAACTTGTGTTGTCCTTTGAAATGCTTAAGAGATTCATGATCTGTGTGAATGACAAATTCTTTCGGCCATATATAGTGCTGCCATGTTTGAAGAGTTCGAACTAGGGCATACATCTTCTTATCATAGGTAGGATAGTTAAGCGTTGCTCCACCTAACTTTTCACTAAAATATGTAATTGGTCTTCCTTCCTGCATTAATACGCCTACAATACCTACTCCTAATGCATCACACTCAATTTCAAATATTTTCGAAAAATCAGGCAATGAGAGTAATGGGACAGTAGTTAGTTTTTCCTTTATCAATTGAAATGTATTTTGTTGCTCATTACCCCATTTAAAAGGTACATTTTTCTTTATAACAGCAGTAAGAGGTGTAACATAACTACTAAAATTTGGAACAAAATGTATATAAAAACTAGCTAATCCATGAAAACTTCTTACCTAACTTACCGAGTTAGGTGTCGGCCAGTCGCAAATTGCCTTAATCTTTTCCTCGTCAACTCCAATCCCTTCTAAACTTATAATATATCCAAGAAACACAAGTTTATCCGAACAAAAGACACATTTATTCAAGTTGGCAAACAACTTATTTTGCATTAATGCTTCTAACACAGCTCTTAAATGTGCTACATGTTCATCCATTGTCTTGTTGTAGATTAGAATATTATCAAAATATACCACTACAAATCTCACAATAAAAGCATGTAATACATGATTTATTAATCTCATGAAAGTGCTTGGTGCATTAGTCAATCCAAAGGGCATAACTAACCATTCATATAATCCTTGTTTAGTTTTAAATGCAGTTTTCCATTCATCTCTTTCTTTCATTCGAATTTGATGATATCTACTCTTAAGGTCTATTTTTGAAAATAAACAAGATCCATGCAACTCATCTAACATGTCATCCAAACGAAGAATAGGGTGACGATACTTTACCGTGATGTTGTTGATGGCTTGACAATCCATGCACATTCGCCAAGTTCCGTCCTTCTTTGGTACAAGTAGCACTGGCACAGCACATGGACTCATACTCTCTCGAACATACCCCTTTTACATCAGCTCTAGGACTTGGCATTGAAGTTCCTTTGTTTCCTCAAGGTTACTTCTATATGCTGGTTAGTTGGGAATCGTCACTACAGGGATGAAATCAATTTGATGTTCAATTCCTCGAATTGGTGGCAAACCTAGTGGTATCTCATCAGGAAAGACATCAATAAATTCTTGCAAAACGGTAATAATATTGCTTAGCAAAGATCCGACAAGATCGTTAGTACTCAAAAAGGCGTCCTTGTACATAAGTACAATAAGAGCCTGATGTGAAAGTAAAGCTCGTTTGATCTCACTTTTTCTTGCAATAAAATTGTTTTTACTCTTTTTTTCCACTTCTGGCTTTTCTCTCTTTTTTTTCTTCTATTTTTTGTTCATTTGCCTTTTTCTTTTTCAGTTGATCCTCAAAAACTTGCCTTGGAGTCAATGGTACAAGAGATATTAGTCTCTCATTCATCACAAAAGAGTACCTATTAGTGAATCCATCATGCATAACTTGACGATCAAACTGCCAAGGTCATCCCACAAGTATATGGTATGCGTGCATTGGTACTACATCACATAGTATCTCATCTTAATATTTTCCAATAAAAAATGCAACCAACACTTGTTTGGTTACCTTGAGTTCACCTTGGTCGTTCAGCCATTGTAGTCGATAAGGCTTCGGATGCTTTAAGGTTAGTAATGCCAATTTCTTTACCGACTCAGTGCTAGCTACATTAGTGTAGCTTCCCCCATCTATAATAATACAGCAAACCTTATTTTTCACACAACAACGAGTATGAAATAAGTTCTCATGCTGATTGTTTTCTTCTTCTTGGGCTTGAACACTGAGAGTTCGTCGTGCAACTAACAATTCCCCTTCTTTTGCATATTCATCAGCATCTTCAAGTGGTGGCATCCCCGGATCAATATCTTCTTTTTCATCATCGGTCTCAATTTCACCATTAGCACTGATCACCATTGCCCGCTTATTTAGGCATTGACTTGCAATGTGACCCCTACCTTGGCATCGGAAACACTTAATATCACGAGTTTTGGGAGTTGTGATATAGGTGTTACCTTGATTTTGGGCCACAGCCTGCTTGATTGTCTCTTTTAATGGAGCATGCTGAGGTTGAGTTGACTGACTCTCAAATCACCTTGAAGATAGTTTTCATGAGTTTGAGGAACCATTGTTTAATCCCCTTTTATGTAAACTCTTTCTCTTCAATTGTTGTTCGACTTTGATAGTTTGATGTACCATATCTTGTAGCTTAACATGATATTGCATTTCCACCACATCAGCTATCTCATGGTTTAGACCATGCAAAAATCTTGTCATTGTTGCCTCTCTGTCTTCCTCCACATTTGTTTGAATCATTGCAATCTCCATCTCCTTGAAGTATTCGTCGACGCTTCTTGATCCTTAGGTAAGCCTTTGGAGTTTATTGAACAACTCCCGGTGATAGTGGCTGGGAACAAATCGTCGTCGCATGATCGCTTTCATTTCATCCCAAGACTCCACAGGGCATTCGTGATTTTGTTTCCTTTCCTTCACCAACTGATCCCACCATATTATAGTATAATTAGTAAATTTGACAGCAGCAAGTCGTACCTTTTTCATCTCCGAGTAATTATGACAGTAAAAAAACCATCTTTATCCTCTTTTCCCATTCAAGATACGCTTCTGGATCAGTTTTTCCTTGAAAAGAGGGTATCTTCAACTTGATATTATCCAGGTTGTCATCAACTCGGGGTTGTTCTCTATGAGCATATCGATCAAACTCCTCGAGTTCTTGTGGATCAAAACATCTTGACTGAAAGCTTCGAGGTCACTGTTCAGTAGGGGTATGTTGACGCAAACCCCTCACTCCTTCCAATTGATCAATTCGCTCATGAAGCGGTTCCAACTCGGACTTCAGCATTCGTCTCATTTCGCTTATTATGGCTTGCATTTGTAAATTTGGAATCAGTTGTTGGAAATCTTCTTCATTTGGTGCATCTCCTCGTCGTTGTGCCATGAGTTCCTACAAATGATAAAAATAATAGAAGAACCTTGTCAACACTCCCTTATGTATTTCTCTCAATCACTCGTGTTTTCACACTTAATTGGCTTTTTCTTATAGATTCAAATACTCTTGCCTTTTTTCCTCTGTATGTCTTCTTTCAATCTGATTGAACTTTAAAAAACAAATCATTTTTTTACGAAGCAGTTCAACTTGAGGAACAATCAAGACAAATCAATAAGGTTTTTAAAAATCAATTTCAGAAAAATTTAAGTGTGGTGTACGAATAGACTCGGAGAACAATAAAATTAAGATAGAGAAAGAAATTAAGTTGAAATGAAGTAGACTAGAAAGAGCATAATAAAATTTAAGCTAAAATTGTGTGCCTTTTTTTTATATGAATTTTTTTGCTTTTTTTTAGCACGAATATTTTTTTTACTTTTTTTTCTCTTTTTTTTGGCACAGATTTTTTTTGGCTTTTTTTTATTCGACTGAAGAGAAGATAGATAGAAGAAGATGAGAATTTTTTTTCTTTTATAGAGAATAGAAATAGGTAGGGAAGATAAAAAAAAAAGAATAAGATAAAAAGACGGGATAGAATTTGTCGTGCAACCGTGTGCTCTGATACCAACTGATGCGAACCCCGCCAATATGCTTACGACACCCTACACCAAATATGACAAAGACCCTAAGACGTTCACGAGGTAAGTGCGAAAAGATGGAATATACCTTATTTACGTGAGAAACAAGGTATTGGATATGTAGATGCCACACCCAAATCCTCTTAGAAGAACTCTTAGAAAACCCCGGGTGATAAGTGTTGATTGCTTGAACGCCATAGGTAAAAACCTGATAAGTTCAAAAAGTTCTTTCAGGATATAAAGAAGACAATACTCACAATATTGAAATTTCAAAGTGTATCTCTTCAATTCTATGGAGTATGCCTTTTATAGGCTCATAAAACAACCGAATAGTCCACAAAATGAGGAAAAAATCTATTATGGTTATAAACTAACCATATCTAATCTAAATATCTAGGATATTTTAATAACTAATTTAAAATTTTAAACTACCTAATATTATCCTAAGAGATTTATTATATTTATAAATCTCTACTTATTAATTAAATCTGGATCTTCTCTTGGGCTCTTCATTTGGGTTTTTATTTGAATATTCAGCAATCTCTTTAATCAGCCCATATAAAGTTTTTTTTAAATCTTTTAGCCATTGACTTTGTTATTGGACCATCTTGCAGTCTCAAATAATTATTTATCTTATTTGGTGACAAACTGTTCAGTTCCATTGCAGGTTCGGTTGATTGAACTTGTGAATTCGTAGTTTTTTTATTCGGATTCACATCACAATTTGACTCTTACGTCGACACAGTAAAGGAACCCACTTTTGTAACATACAATATGGCGGATAGATCAATTTGGTAGATGATAATTTAAGTGATATTAAAGTAAGTTTTTTGGAAACTTAGAATTTAGAAAATATTTTGAAAATACTAGAAGTAATATGCTTTATAAATTTCTAAAAAATAAAAAAAAAAACTCAATCCAAGACGATTCTTATTAAAAAAATAATAATAAAAAAATAAGAGAACTCTAACTTAATCGGTTGAATATGGATACCTTACGTGCCACCAAACTCGGCCCAAAAATAAGGCGAGCTAAACACCTTATAAATATTTAAAATAATGGTTAAATGGGAGTCAATTTGTAGATTTTAAGTTTCTATTTCACATTTTTAATATTTGAAAAAGTTTGTATTCAACCATACATACTCTAAATTGATTATATGAAAATAAGAAATATTTTAACGGATTATTTCAATGGAGTTTAACTTAAAAAGGAATTCTTTGATTAACTTAACATTTTAAATTTAATCAACTATTAATCATATCCATTATTTCGTTAAAATATCACGACGACACATCTATACGAATTATGTTGTCCAAGTCAGATTATATCACTAGAAAATCTCAATTAATTACCGGGAATGATTGTAAGATCAAACCTATAAACGGAATGTCAATTAGAAGATTAAATTATACTATAAAGAGAATGAGGGTTACCTGGGAAGACTACAAGAAGTGAAAAGTGAATAAAATACCCACATAAATATCTCGGACAACGTCGAATATTTATTAGGAGAAAATTGAAAAAGATTTTATTCAAATGAGGTATCAATATTGTTCTCAATATAAAAAAGTTGATAATGAGAATTAGTAATTTTTATTAAAAAATTATGAATTAAATGGAATAAAAAAATATGTAAAAAGAAAACCAAATGTAAATTAATTTTACTTATAAATTGCTTAGGAAGTTGTAATTACAATTTAAGATTTGATTGTATAAAAAATAGGTTGATTTTACGTATTTTCATAATTTATTATTTACATAAATTGGTCATGTATGGTAGATGTGGTGTACTAAAAAATGAGTATAGTCGGTTGTTCCCCTTTATTTTCAAAATTTTTAAAAATTTAAATTACCTTATTGTACTATTTAATCTACTTATTAATTTAATCTAAAATACTTGTACCATTTAACTGAAAATAGTTTTTTTTTAATCTATTTTTTATTAACAAAATTAATTTATAATTTTATTTAACTTTTAAATCCATATTTTTCTTAACAGCTCGATATTTAATTTTCGATTTAGGTGTGCATTTTCTGTTTAGAATTCCATTACTAGTAGTTTTCGCTCTCATTTTCTGTTCAGGATCTCATTCCCTTAAATTCAGTTTTCGAAAAATCGGATGATACAACCGGATTCGTCCATAAAAGCTCGAGAAGCCTTTTAAGATTTTTCATTCGACTTCGTCCCATATCAACAAGCCCTCACCAGAAGAATCTACAGAAACGGATAAGATGTCTCCTGACTCACCTTCCAAGTGGACAATCCCCTTTCCGGTTAATCATAACCCTAGTCAAGTTGAGTTAATCTCCTCCGTTAACTTTTGTATCGGTCTTTTCCCTACTTTCTTCTCTTTATTCCGTTTTATATTTAGCCTCATCCAAACACCCCCTCTACTTGCCTATTTATCTCCGTTAATCATCCAGAGTCCGAGACGACACCTCTATATTCTTCATCTCCTCTTCATCACCATCCACGACCCTCTGCCGCCCCACCGCTGCCCACCGTCTGCTCCGCCGCCTCCCATCTTCTCGACCTCCTGTCACTGCCGTCACCTTCGCGTACTCTAACAGCTCACCTCTGCGAGTGCCAGATATGGCAACGTCCTTTACATCGTCCTTCTACGAGATCCTCGGGATTCCGATTGGAGCCACGAGCGAGGAGATCAAGACGGCGTACCGGCAGCTTGCCCGTGTCTTCCACCCCGACGTGGCAGCGGTTGGCCGGAAGGGCGCTGCCGACGAGTTCATGAGGATTCACGCCGCCTACTCCACCCTGTCAGACCCCCAGAAACGGGCTGTGTATGACGGGAAGCTGTACCGGAGGAGCCGACCGCTGACGGCCATCTCCCCGGCGGCCTCCGGTTATCGAGGGATGAACTGGGAGACCGATCAGTGCTGGTGAAAAGCTCTTCAATCTGATCGAATCAATGACTCCGGTAGCTAGAAAATGCAGCAGACCCGTACTTGAATCATCTGTAAATTACCCTTCTCCGTGGATGATTTCGAGTGGCTGGTGATCATCATCAGTTATATATAGAAGATGATCTGTTGTAGTTGTATATACAATCCAGCTATCAGACAACCCCTAAGGTCAGTGGATGGTCACTTGTAATTAGGATGCTGTTGTACTTGTATAACTTACATATCTATGTTCCTAATATGAACCTGGCTCGATATTTTATGCTTCCTATATCCATCTTTGTTTTGCCAACGGGTGCTTGAAAAATCGTGAGCTTTGATGAGGCCAACCACTATTTCTATCTCGTTTTTGGAGGAAGATTTGTAGCCGAGGGATATGGCAAAAATAATGGATTTTGGATTCATTCTGGTCACGCAAATCACAATGCTAAAATATTTTGGGTCCACATGATGCGATGGATGGATGCGTGGTTGAGCGGCAATAGTAGCTCAATATTTAGTCTACCGTTTTAATTTTTAAGATATTATATTTAATCCATAATATTCTTCTCTATTAGTATTAGTTATTGAACTATTTGGTATGTGTGGCCAACTGCAGTACTAGAAGGCATCTCATTTCTATGAACTAGTAAATTCATCAAACTCTTGACAGAAAACAGTCATTTCCTTTTTGGCATGCATATATTTTGTCGTCCAAACTCCATATGCCCCCTCCATTGCTTTGATTGGGATGTTGGCAACGAGAAATTTACACCTCTTATATCTAAATATCTTTCAATAGGTCCCCAATTTCAACTATATATGTGAGTAGGTCCATTTCAAGATGTCCGGGTCGACCAAATACAATTGAAACAATATTATGGCAGTCTTTTTCAAGCCACAACATAATTACCCAAATACTCGAAACTTATCAAAATATCTTGTAGGGTTTGAAATGGTTCATTCAGTGAAATATTAGTTTTATTTTCTCTCAATTTGTGATTTAGTGATGACAATTTGAGGTTTTAGTTTTGATTTTCGGACAAACCTTAAATTGACAGGATTATAGTGAAATTTTGTCTTTGTAAATTAATATTACATATAATTAAAATTTATTGTTAAAAATTTTAAATTAATAAAACTTACTATTTTATTTAATATACAATTTTATTTTTACATTTAATATAAGTATACTTATAATTTATAATTTTTTTTAATTTACACTCAATAAATATTCACCAGTATTATTTTTTTATCTACACAAAAACAAAAACTCAAGATAAGTATTTTTTATTAATATTCGTGGAGAAAATGAGCCAAATTTTTAATTTTAGGTTACAGTACATTAACTGTAATTATACAACATTATTTCTGGGGTGTGAATACCATCTATAAATTATAATTTATAAATAGTGGAAAAAAATTAATTTTATATACTTGCCAGCAATATATTATCCTAAAAATGAAATTCGGAATATTAGAGGCAATGTAGCTGTTCATTGCACTTGGTGAAATGAAGACGTGACGAGTCATTGATGCCCTAAATCATATCCAAAACTTTGAAGGATAAGATAGTTCAATTTCCGTGGCCAAGAAAGAAAGGTATCTTTAATCCCTACACGTAGGTTTGAAGGTTTGTAGGGATTGTAGTGATATTTTAAGGGATTTAGATGGGATAGGAGGGTATTGTTTTATTTTATAGCTTTTTTTGCATCAAGTATTATTTTATAATTTATTTCACTAATTTGTTGAATAGTTTTATATTTATTTTATATATAATTAAATTAAGTTGTATTACTAAAAATATGTTGTATATAATAAAAATAAAAGGTTTTAGAAAATATATATATATATAATTATAATATATAAGTACAATAAATTTATATATTTAAGAATTTTATAATGTAAATAAATAAATATTATAATTAGGAAATAAAATAATATTAGTTATATACAAATATTGTACTATAGTAATTATAAATTTAATATATATTATTATTACAAATATGATTATACATGTGATAAAATAAAGAAATTTTTATATTTATAATATAAAAATATTATAATATTTATAATTTATAATTTATAGTATATATTTACTCAACCTATTATCTGTACATAAACTTTTTCGTTTCTTATTAAATAATTGTATTCAAATTAGGAGAATATAATCGTATAATTAGATAAATAAATATTAAATTATTCATAAATAATAATTTTTAAATAAGTGTTTTTCATGATAAATTATATATAATATAATTTTGTATTTATTATATTTTAATCATATTATATAATGTTTATTTTAACATATATGGTATACATCTTAATAATAAGAAAATTATGAAAAAAATCATAATATTGAAATAAAATAATAAAAAGATTATATATCTAAGGTATATTATAAACATAGAAAAATAAATTTACATATTTTTTTACCAATAACTTACATATTTTTTAAAACTTCTAATATTATTCTTGATTTTTAGTAGTTTTTTCATATAATAATATATTATAATATTAAAACTCAACATATTTTTTTAAAAATAATAATATCAACGTGAAAAAATAATGACCCATATCCTATTTTGCCTTCAACTTCAAAGGAGTCCCTCTATATTGAAGACATGTGTAGAGGTGACAATGCACTCGATATCCAATCTATGATCCCATCGTCAAACTCAAACCCATGGAATTTACACGTCATGGAACTCAATCAATTTTTCAAATGGACTAAATTATATCTCTTTTAAACATAAAGTTTCGCCTTTAAAGGAACAAATTATCTCTAAGACAAATTTTGTTTGTAATTAATGATGAAATGATGTCATTTGATATATTTCCACCAATTTTTTTTATTTTAAATGAATCAAATAATATCTTTTTATTACCTATTAAATAAAAAATAATAATAAAATCTATAATAATGTTTACAAATCTCTCGTTTTCAAGATTAATTATTAGGTCCTACGGAGTTTGAATTGTTTAAATAGGCTACCTATCGTTGACCCATTTTGCCTACTTGTGTGGTAAAAACCTGATTTTAGATCACTAATATTTACTGGTCTTCATTTTTAATAAATTAAGTATCAATAATGGATTGGTTGCATATAAATAAAAAAAATTATTAGGACCTAATAGCAAAATAATACAAAATTTAAGAACTAAATTGTAGAAAATGTATTATTTTGACATTCAAGTGAATACAGATAAAATTTGAAATTTAAGATTTTAAATATAAAAATTAAATTAAGGATTTTGAAGGAAAAGGGTAAAATATGGGGTCATTCGGACTTAAATACGACAAAATATTAACATTTAAGGACTTGGTACTCAAAAAAGTCAAGGAATATAAAAACGGAAACAAATGAAGGACCGGTGCGGGTTTGTACCGACCGAATATTTCCTTCCACCTTCTATCCTTTCATTAGGGTTCCGTTCCTTTTGATGACAGGAGGCATTGCAGCAGATCAAAGGGGGAACAAAATACAGAGCCGCAACATTTAAAAGGCCGAGGTAGGAGTCCTTTGGAGAGGGCAACCAGTTGAGGGAAGAGGCTTTGACACCACGGACCACCACCGAGCAGGGAGCAGTGGTTAGGATCCGATTCCAGCAGTCGTCATTCCTCACCGTCCCAACACCACCGCAGCAGCCACCCCTGAATACTTCTAGGTTTCCCTGCAGTAACCACATTTGACGCCCCTTGCACCTGTTCAAAGTTTCATCCCTGAGGTCAAGTAAGTTATTATTTTGAGGATCTGAGTGATTCACTTTGGTTAGTTGGAATTAATAGCGGAAGAGCGACATTGGAGCAACTAAGATCTCGTAGAAGATGCAACACGATGAGGTTATCTGGCAAGTTATCCGCCACAACCACTGCAGTTATATGGCTAAGTGAGTTGATCAGGATCGCCACCCAAATCTTTTTCCTTACTCTTAAGCGTCTTTTTATTGTTATTGATAAAGTATATGTGGGGTCCTTTTATTGTTATGTCCGTTTAATTTATTTTCTTTTCATTTGTTTTCCTCCTGTCAGAATCACGACAGGGAAGTTCTGCAGAAACCCATACAATGTAACTGGAATCTGTAATCGGAGCTCTTGTCCTCTTTCCAATAGTCGCTATGCTACTATTCGTGATGAAGATGGTGAGATTTCATTTTCTTTCTATGAGGCTTATAAGGATAAAAGAGCAGGATGGTTTGCATGGCAAATTTTAACTCGAGAAAACTTACCTATTGGCAACTGAAGAGGAAGTTTTGGCTGATAGTTGCTTATTTGTTCTTTGACAGGAGTTTTTTACTTGTATATGAAAACCATAGAAAGAGCTCATATGCCCAATAAGTTGTGGGAGAGAGTAAAGTTGCCCAGAAATTATGAGAAGGCACTTGAAATTATTGACAAACATCTGGTATTCAAAGTTTTCAAGTAATTTTTAATCAATTTTATTTGTGCATGTAAACCATCAATTGATTTATTTTTTCTTCTCTTATTTGCTGGCAGATGTATTGGCCAAAATTTCTTGTCCACAAAACTAAGCAGAGATTGACAAAAATGACCCAGATGCGCATACGAATGAGGAAACTGGCATTGAAGACTCGGTTAGTTTACACCTGTATAATAACAATGAAACAACTTGACTTGATTAGTATTGTCAACGAAATTGTTTCTGTTTTTAAATCTGATATATTTGGTAACTTCAATATTGTTGAGAACATGTGTATTTCCATTTAAATTAGTTTTCAAGAGTAATCTTCTAAAGGGAGGTTGTTTGACCATTTTAATAATGTCTAACATGGAAGCATTATTTTCATCTTTCAATCATACTTGCTTTGGAATTTAACTTTTAATACAAATATTAATATATAATTGTGTGTTGATGGAATATTGCTGATCTTTTTTTTACTGTCACATCAAAGGTTTTATTTTTTTCCCTGCAAATCATTTACCTGTCCTGATATGCATGTGAAAACATATATTCTCCGTTACAGAGAGAAGATTATGACAATACCAAGAAAAGAGAAGAAGAGAGAGGCCAGAAGAGAAGAAAAGGCTGAAAAGGCAGCAGTTTTGGAAAAGGTTTAAGCCCACTTTCCCCATGAGATTTATGCTTTTTATTCGTAATACATGTTAGGATTCATTTTAATGTCAAATTTTTACAGAGTATTGAGAATGAGCTGTTAGAACGTCTCAAGAAAGGAATTCAAGGTGACATTTATAATTATCCTGTCAAAGAATATAATAAAGTTCTTGATATGGATACACTACAAGCTGCTGATGAGGAAGAGGAGGTAATTGTTATAATTATCTATATAAGATAACCTTTTGTCTCCACTTTCATTCTGCTGTAATGATTATGGTCTCCTTGAGCCTTCCAAGTATACCTGTTTTTGTTTTGAATGTTGTATGCATGTATTGAGGTTAACTATTTCAATTTTTGCTTTTTTTGTTTATTATTGTACTGATAGCACCTCTTTGCTCTCGACTAGACTAGGAATTTGAGCTATTTTTGGTGATTACTGTACTGAGCCCATTCTCTTTTCTGGTCACTTGACCAAAAATTTGAGTTATTTTTGGTGATTATTGTACTGAGCCCATTCTTTTTGCTGGTGACTTGACCAGGAACCAGAACATGATATAGAATACGTAGAAGGTTATGATGAACTAGAAGAGGAAGAAGATATGGAAGATTTTGGTGGTTTTGATATTGACAGATTTGTTGCAGATGAAGAAAATGGTAGAAACTCTTACATTACACTTTGAGACCCTTTCTTTAACTTCAATTGGTATAATGCTTTTAAAAATAAACTAAATTTTTTTTCCAAACAAACAAGCTGTCTTTTGAAGTAATCACTTTTAGTGGCCAACCTGTTAAACATTTGTGCCTGGTGTGTATTTATATTGATTATATCAAATATTTGATACAGATGAAGATGACAATGAATGCAAGGAATTAATTGATTGGAAGAGAGGAAGGAAAGAGTCCAAGGCCAACTTACAGGAGGAGAAAGATGAAACTCTTGCTAAATTCAAGAAAAAGCAAAAGGTCACCATTGAGGTAAAATATTCTCTTCCATACCAAATAGGTTGTATCAATTTCAAAATTTTCAAACAGTAAATATTGTCCTAATATGCTACAATTCATTCTCCACTTTTGACTACTTGATATTTTAAAACAACAGGTTGAAGAAGATGACAGAATGACACATTTGGCAACTTACTAAGGTAACATCTGTCAAAGTTATCTTGTGGAAATTTCCTGTGTGGAAATCATTTTTGCCGCCTTATTTTAGCCTTAGTTCTCCCCTTACATCTCCACTTAATAGTTTGATGAGAGTTGTGCAAAGGATGGTATGATAATCCAGAAAGTGTATTAATTCATGATGTTCTAGAGTGGATTGAGGCAAATGAACACTTGAATTCTTAATGGTTTCATGAATTGATTATTGGCTATTTGATGTATCAATTCAATTATTTAATTGAATTTTTTAGAACATAGTAATAAATTAAAATTAATATATTAATTTTATTTCTTATAATTTAATATCTTATTTTGAGAATTAGTAATAATTTATATTATTTTGTTATTAATTGAGATAAAATGATTATTACTCGTTTATTAAAAATTAAAAATTAAAAATTAAAAATTAAAAATTATTTCAAAAATTGAGGGATCAAAGGTAAAATAATATGATACATAAAAAGGAAACATGGGACAGTTATTATCCTAAAAATTTTATATAATCACATTAAAGAATCATACCAAAATACATGAAATAATAGAGATATTTTTACTAGTAACTTGAGCAAGATAAACATTAAAATTTAAACAAATGCATATTTAAGTAAATGAAGTAGATGGAACATATTATCTGAGATTGAATTATCACTTACCAAAATAAATCAAATTAAATACATATTACTTAGACAATAAAATACATATTTATTTTCTAAAGTAAATTTCAGAGCCCTACTACTAGAGTAAATCATCTCTATGGAGATTGACACATTCATCATCTCTATGAAGATTCAGACACATTCCATAAAAGTGGTGGAATAGTATATAATGAGGTAACTAGGCGTCCCTTGAATAGAGAATGCTTTGCCTTGGTTGAAATCCATGAAAAAATGGCCGTGCATGAGAACAAGAGACAGACATAGGTTCCTCCTTTAGCACGAGAAGGGTGAGCTAACAGAGCTCAAAAGTTCAGAGTGATCATCATATACAAAGAATATGATAAGACATTGCATATAAAAATCAATGAAGGACTACCACCTTCTACCCGACCATTGATAGCAGAAGAGAGAGATAGGGGATAGGAATGGAGACAATCATGCATAGCAGAAACATGATTTCATCTAAAGCACTTTACTATATTACAAGCAAACTTACAAGGTCAGAAATATGATTTCATCAAGTTACTATGCTACAAGATGAGAAGGCTACAAGAAATAGTTAAGCAGACTAATCATGTAAATCGTCCCCTCGGACATACAAAATCTGAGAAGGCACAAGTAATGCAAGTGGTGGCCTATCTAATGTACATAGTAAAGCCTAACAAGAATCCCCACAGAAGACACCGGGGTCAAAAGAATCATTACAGAATACAAGGGTGAGAGCTTAGAGAAATTAGTAGGCTCACACTCTTTTCTACACTAGTAGCCTATTACAGAGGCAACAAGCAATACACGAAAAAGAAAAGAACCACAACATATAATCAAATCTATCAGAGAGTTAGAAATTTCAAGCTACTACAACATTCACCACCAGCATCAATTCTCCAATCTCAAGCATTATGGCAATAGTTTGGTTTCTAAAGTAAGTCTTTGGACTAGAAAATGGAAACAATCCAACTTTAGATAGTCCATGAAAGAATGAATGTATTTTTCCCAGTGCAGTGCCAATGGCCTCTGTCTCCATGTTTTCACAAGATGACTTCAGCTTGCATCTCCACTGTATTTGCCTATAAGAAATAGAAAACAGGAAACAAAAAGGGCAATCAGACAATGTAAAGCATATTACCACACGCGAGGTCAGGGAACAAATGCCCTTATCAAAGAAATTCATTTCAAATGAGAAGAGATATCACTAAATTTCCCAACCAAAACAGGCAGGATATTATCAGGCAAAAAGACAAGGACCTAACAGAGATCCCAGTTAATTTAAGTTGTGCCACAATTTACAATTTCAGTTTGTGCTTATTCATCATTTAAAGCTCCTTGTTCAAGGCAACAATTCAAGTTCATCTTTTGTTCTCTACAGTTCCTATCTTGTGGCATGCATCAATTCGGAATTAAATTGAGAATTACAACTGATAAGACACCAAAAACAGCTTCGACTCACAGAAGACCAGTCAAATGATAAATTGGAATATTTAGATTTATTACGTTCATTATATCATGAAACAATATTAACCTCATGAAAACATTGAGATTAGACAAATACCAATAGTTTGGAATAATAGTGAAATATAGATATGAAGCCAACATTAAAGAATAGATATAAATAATGAACAGAAAATGCAGGACAGTTAGCAACCCATATTCAACAAAAACAAAAGAAAGCAAATTATATGTCCATGGATGCATATGACTTTCTATTCAGCCATTGCTATGATTAGAGATATCAAGCCAAGATGATCCAATCAGTAGATTGCCTACATAATAATCCAAGTATATGAGTTCTAAATGTGAATGCAATCAACTTCTCTATGCAAAAACAATCCATAGGAAAAAGGGAGAGAATGGAAAATAGGTCATAAAAAGAATCTGAAACTGTACCAAAAAAATAGCAAACCTAATGCAAAAGAGGGAGGGGTAAGGGCAAGATTTACAAAACAGATGTGCAGAATGCAACTACAGATTAGAGTGCAACAAGATTTGCAAAATAAAGATGCATCAGCTAGTAAGTCATTTGTTGATTTATGATTACCAATTCAAGGTAGCAGAGGTCAAGGGAATTATTTTTTCAGTAGAAAACTAACATTTATACTCAGTTACAACATTCAGACACCATATATATATATAAGAAAAAGAATATGATAAGGAAAAGATTTCAGACACTTACAGATTCAACCCATGTTTGAGCGGAATAAACTGGAAATGTAGACAGTCCAATCACTCTGAAGTGCGTCGCCTCTTTCCATAATCAGCATCTCTTGATCTTGTACGATGGTCATCCTTGCTGTGGGTTCTTGATGATCGTCCCCTCTCATAATCATCACCATGCTCTGAATCACGGTACCGATGGTGATCGGGGTATCCATCCCTGTCCTCCTTGTGTCGTTCCCGTTCCCTTTCTCTCTCTCGGTCACGGTCCCTATCTCTCCCCCGATCACGAGAACGTTCCCTATCTCGATCATGATTTCTGTCCCTTTCCCTGTCATAGTCTCTATCATCACGGTGCCTCACCTCAGCCCGCTCACGATCATGACCCATCTCCTTTTCTCGAGGGACATTTCTTTCATTTGCATTCTCCCTATCATCATGGTACCTTCGATCAGAAGAACCAGACCAGTCTCTCTCTGCGCCTCTGTCATTTTCCTTAGAGGAATTCGGCCAACCCCCTCTATCATGAGTCACCTCTCCATAGTGATGATCTGATGCAGCCTCCTCCCCATAACTAGACTCCCCGGCTCTACTGCCACCATGATCGTCAACTCCCCAACCACCCATGGTACTGCTAGGCCACATCCCTCCATTGGGCCCCTCAACTCCAGACCCAGGCAGCATCCCCATTCCACCCATGGGCATCCCTCTGCCAAAAAATGCAGGATTCACATGTGGAGCAACCCCAGGCATACCAACACCACCTACAGGTGCAAACGTGGGCAATAAACCAGAATATGGAGGGCCTGGAGCACCAGGGAAGCCCCCATAACCACCAAGCCTACCCATGGGGCCACCAAAAGCTGGGTCAAAACCCTGACCCATCATTGACTGATGATGCATCAGTGGCGGTGTTCCACCCATTCCTTGTCCAAATCCATTTCCCATTAGATCTCTTCCACCCATGCCAGCACCTCTGTTTCTCATGGGACCAACGGCGCCTCGATTCCCTGTGCCTTGTGCATTACCTCTTCCCCAATTACCCCTTCCAAAGCCTCGACTATTATCCCCTCCCTGAAAATTGCCTGCACTGGGAATATTATTTCCAGCAGTCTTGGGACCCATATCATTCAGTCCTCTCCTCCCTTGACCAGCAACTGCAGATTGTGATGTCTGCTGGTTCCGATTCATTTGAGCTTCTCCCATCCTCCTAATACTGGCAGGTGATGCAAAAGCAACTATACATGGCCTTCCATTAAACATGTATCCATCCATTCCCTCTTTGCAGGCCGTAGCAGAGGCAGAATTGAAGAACTCAACCTGGCAGTAACCCTTAGATTTTCCACTAGCTTTCTCATCAAAAAATTTCACCTCCTTCACCTGCCCGTACTTGCACAGCTCAGCTTCCAACTCAGCATCAGATGTCCACCAATGCAAATCCCCAACAAAGAGCATGGTGGTTCCACCTCCACCTCCACCTCCACCTCCACCTCCACCTACATTCCCAGCACCGGAACCAGTGGCAGAAACAGATAAAATACTACTGCCACCAGCATTTATAACTCCATTTCCACCAGCAGGATTTATGTTCCTAATTCCACTTTGTGAGGCTAAACTGTCGTTTCCCATCCCACCAACAGGTCCAATATTCCCTGGATTCACATTCACCCCAGAAAATCCATTCGGCTGCTGCACAGACCCCTGGTGTCCGCTGAGTGTGTTTGCATTTGCACTGATATTCTCAGTCTCACTAACCTTATAAGGTCGTTGTGGGGCTAATTCGGCACTCATCCAGCCGCTGACTCCAGTCACCACTGGCCCAGATTCACTCAGCCCCTTCGACTCATTTCCCTTACATCCATGATTCTGATTACAAGAATCCACACCAACGCCATCAACACCAACAACCCGGGTAGGAGCATGAACAACCACAGGTGGCAGCGGGGGCAGCGGTGGAGTCTCATTCTTCGTCTCCTCCACAGGATGATTCCTGAAACTAACATCTTCATTCTTCCTCATCGACTGGAGGAAATTCTCTCCGACGTTAACATCGTTATACAAGTCCTCGTACTCGTCATCCTCGTCTATCATGAAACCCTCGTCCGCTACAGCCGAGATGGTCTCGTTCCGCTGGAAGTGATCCACCTGATCCCGGGCCTCGCCGTACGCTCCCTCGCCCTCAACCATCTGCGAGCTCTCACTCTCTCCTAGGGTTTTGTGCACTCACTACCAGAGCTCAAGTATGCTAATAAGAAATTAAAAGATGGAGGAGATAGGAATTTGCGGATCTTACTTGTGAAAGGAAGATGATTGATTTCCCTAACCTCGCCCTATACAATGTAAAGGATGAGAAAGTGCAAAATGAAAGCGAAACCCTAATCTTGGAATTTGACAAATTTTCAATTTCATTCAAGGCATAATTCCACAAATCACCCAAACTTTATGATAATTCACAAATTTAGCTATATTTTATTTTTTAACTTTAAAAATTAACCCGAAAGTAATAATAATAATAATATTTATAATAAAAATAATACGGAATATACAAGTTTAACCTAAAGTATATATATAAATTATAAATTCAACATCATCCCTAATTCAAAAGACACAAACCTTCCAGCTAAAATCATTATAATAAAAAGTAAAATAAGGAGTGGCAATCAAAAGTACTCCTTTATTTGCTCAATATTATTATCATTTAGTTCATTTACATATAATTCATTCATATGGTATATTTAGATATGAGTTATAATGAATTAAAGTAATATACATCAAAATTGAATTAAAATTTAAATTATCATTTGGATCTCTATTTAATTAAATAATTTAGTAGTCTATTGGATGATGAATGTATATTCTATTCAAACTTATTCCTCTAATTTCATTTCTCCATTGGGAGGAGGAAGAAATAGGGTGGAATGAAGCCTAACTCTCTATTATATTCTTGTTATTATTCAATTGTATAATTTAGGTAAAATTAAATATACTATATTTTATTATATTTTCATTAATTTTCATTTTAAATTGTATACCAAATAAAATTTCATTCCAAATTTCACGCATAATAATCATATAAAATGTAATCTAATACTACCATTAGTTATGAGTCACAATATATTTAAACACCAAAAGAAAATTTTGAAAAAAGGATTTATTTGTACAATATTCAAAATTTGGCATATGATCTAAATAAAAACTTATAAAAATAGAATATGATAAAGATAGGTTACTCAAGTGTCAAAAATAAAAAATGTATTATTTAAAAGAAAATGGAATAATGAGATACCAATCGTTAACATAAAATTATATTTCAATCCAAATGGAAAGCTCAAATTTAAAAAGTATTTAAAATGAGCACCAATTCATCTTTTGGAGGGCAAAGACCTCCCTATCAACCCTACTAAGTAACTTAATAATCTCAAGTGCACGTGAACAAAGAGCTCCTCCTTCATAGTCATAGTCTTAAGTCCCACTTGGGTTGAGTTGTGATTCAACCCAACAGGTAATGGAAATGAATGCCTTTTTATTGACTATTCTCCATATAATTAGCTAATCTCCCTAATAGTGCATGCTTCCTTGAGAGAGTCCTTTGCCTAAAAAGTAATACAATCATGGATCCAATTAGCCAAAAAAGTACCAATGTACAAATTCAAATAAATGAATCATCCATGGCATCATGATATCACTCATACATTAATATATGACATAGCTGGTATTATTCCCTCTATGACCATCTTAATTAATATGGACCAAAATAAAGCTATTTTTATCACACATTAGTTTGATTTTCGATCGGTGGTTCCATGTAACTAGCCAATCCATTCGATATTAAATTAGTGGGTATATTAACCAAAATAAAAATGAAGGAATTAAAATTTAGAATAAAAATTATTATCTATTTTTTTAGTGAAAAATTGAAACTTTTTCTGTACCCAAATGGTTTACATAAACAATCCTAGAATATAGTAGTTAATAAATAGTAAATTACAACCTCCGTACGCAAGTCAAGAGCCCTATCTCAAGATACACTTATTTGGGGATGCCCCTCCACTCGTGCCTCAGGTTCCTCGGCTTTTAATTGTAATGGTTTGAGTGAGTGGATGATCTCACAACTCAGTAAATAAGGTAATGATGTCGGGTGTAAACCCTCTTATTCAAAATAAGAAAAATCAGAAATGAGAACCGGAAAAATTCAAGAGAAAACCAAGATTAAATCGATCCGGAAGTGTAATTAGAAGCCCAAACCGAGGATTTGGAAAATTCCAAGTGGTCAATCAAAACCCAAAAACCATGGAGAGTAACCATGAATGGAGTTGAATGTAAAAAACCAAACTGATTTAGGATGAACTAGGCCTGAACCGTAGCAGTGGCATAGTACATTAGGAGGGAAATCTGAATTATTTAAATCAGCCAATCAAAGGACACCACGTGTCACGCCCCAACCCAATTCGGTTGGAACCCCGTGAACAACCCGCCACTCTCTTTGACATGAAGGGGTCCCCAGGTCATGGAGAGTCAGACGTAATTTCTGTCATTGTTACCTAGAATAACATTATGCAAAACCAATGGTGGCTTAAATTCTCCAATTTGAATTTTCCAAATCACTTAGAAAAATAAATTTAAAAATCGGTTCAATAGTGGTTTAAACCGGTTCAATCCAGTTCAGGTTCGATTCACCTAAACTGTTCTGATTTTCACTTCCAATTCATCCAAAAGTTCTTTTCCATGACTTTTATGACTCTTTAGGTTACTCGAAACTTGTAAATTTTTCATTTTTGCCCTTTCTCTAACTGTTGGGGTTCATAAACCGGTTTAGTTTTCTCACACAGGTTGACTGGTTTTTTCCCTGATTTTCTTGTTTTTAAGGGATGGGGTTTACAGATAGGGTTTAAAAGTTGACTCTCACCCAATTCTAAGGACACCTAGATCACTAAGCTTGGTGTCCGAAAGAGAAAATGGAAACATCTGGTTATAAGGTCGCCGAAAATAGGAGGTGTTTGGCTTTCAAAAGGAATTTTGATGATCCTTTAGTGAGGGGATGGTAGACCTTTATATAGGTAGGTTAGTGACTGAGTTATCTAGTTGGCCATGTGCATAGCTGAGTGGATGAGACGACATAGACTCCCATTTCTCCTTTTTATCATCTTAGGAGAAATGTCGGTTGATATGCCCTCACATTCGGGTTATTTTTGTGTTTTATCTAGATCCACGTTGGGGCAATCATACAAAGAAGAGGACATGTGCGCACATGCAAGTGTGGTGCGTGCATGCACCTAGTGTGGTGCTTCGACTAATTTGAATTGTAACAAACAAAATTCCAACAAATTTTTTGGCCGATTCAACCAATTTTGGCATTTTCTTTGCTAATTTACCCCTAATTAGATTGGTTCTTAGCTCAAACTAAATTTCTAAAAATTCTTAATTGAATTTCCTATCATTTGAACTTAAAAAAACTATTTTTTAATTTAAATTGCCCTTATTAAAAATCAAGGGTTTTACTGCTTTGAGTCGCTTTAATTAGTTTTGGCCTTTCTTTGGTTGGTTCTCCATCGATTTGGCCCGTTCTTGGTCCAATTAGGCTAAAGAATTGTCATTTTTGGATTTGTTTATCCCTTATCCATGTTCTTGGTCCAATTAGGCCCGTTCTTGGTCCAATTTTGCTAAATTCCTAGATACCTCTTTTTGATCGAGTTTTTGTTTGGGTTTCTCATGATCCTTTATCCATGTTCGAGTAAGGTTTTCTTATGATTATTTAAGGTTACTTTCCACTTCCAACTTTCGGGTTTCGTACGGATTCTCTATTCATTTAGGTTCGCATATTGGTTTGTCAATATCCATCTCAGCTTTCCCATTCCTTTCGAGTGTAGGTCTCAAATCATATTTTTTCGGTGTTACACTAATACATCGTCATACAAAAATAATAGCTGAATCATAATAAAAGATTTTTTATGACCGAGGAGTAAAAAGGTACGTGAAAATCCTAGAAAATAATTTCACAATAAATTAAAGCCACCTTTAAGGCAACTCCAAAATAATTGGGATAAAAAAAATTCATCAAAGTGCATCAAAAGTTGTATTAAGGAACCAAACCTAAGGGAAAAAATTGAATTTGATTAATATCAAAGAAGAAGGTGTGATGATGTGTAAAGGAGTTAGCAGGGTATGCCATGGGGGAAAGATAACACCAAATAGAGTAGACACTTGGATATGAGCAAAGTAGAATTCGGGAAGAACAAGAAAAAGACTCACTTAAATTTTAACAAGTAACAAGAATAACTATTGTACTTTTGAGTACAAAACTCCTAAAAACGAGAGTAGTAGTTGTAAACCCTATTTTTTCTAAACAAGAAAATCGGATAGGAGAACAAAAAAATTTCAAAATAAAATCGAGTTTCAAATTGAATCGAGATCATAAAAAAAATTAAATGGGATTTAAAGTGATCCAAGTGTAACTTAAATTACCAAAATTTCAAAAGAAATTTATCAAATTAGAAATTGGAAGTGAGAACTGAACCAGATAAAGGTAAACTAGGATTGAACTGAATCAAATCAGACCAATCGACATGCGACACGTGGTGAGTGTGCCCTGTCATACGATAGACACCATCTAGAAGCGCTAATAAATTAGAGAGTGATATGTATCTATCGTCAATGTTCAATTGATAAAAATCCACGCTAGTTGGGTTGGCCAATCAGATAGCAACACGTATTGATCGTCAACAATCAATTAATAGAATCCCACGTTAGTGAAATCAACCAATAAGAGGATGACATGTGGCATGTATGCCAGGTCAGCAACAATTTGGATGTTGGAGAAATATTGACCAATCAATGAACGACACGTAGGCTACCACATTAGAAACCCCTAGTGAGAGAGAACATATGGCATTGGCACATGATGTCAGATGGGGAATCTGACTTACTTAAATCAATCAATCAGAAGACGAAATATGGTAGAGTCTTAACGGTCATCTGATTGTCAAATTTGATCAACTACCATATTGGATTAAATAACCAATGAGAGATCGCCATGTGTTAGGTCAAGCGGTCAAAGGATGACCTAGATGATGAGTTAGATGTCACATTAATAATTCCAACCAATCACAAGGCGTCACATGGCAAGCTCACACGCATGCGCCAATGTTGTCTTCTACCTTCAAACACCTAAATGGAAGAGGAGATAGGAGGTCGTCATAACTCTGGTGAGCAGTCATTTGCTCTGACAAAGCCTTAAATTAGAGAGTTAATGGCCGGTAGATATTGGAATTGATAGAACTGAGAGTTCCCAAGCTCCCTATATGAAGAGCTACTCCTCCCTCATCTTCTTGCCACCCCAAAAGCTTAGATAACCCATGTTACTCCATTTTTCGATCACATGCAAACCAAAGCTCCGACTTCGACCATTTTCTTCACCTAAGACCACAAATTCAAGTTCCTTGGAATCTTGGGGAAGTCTTCAACCCAATAGTACACTCCGTTTAGCTCGAGGATCATTGGAGAAATGTTGGCGAGCCTGCACACTACCCTTGCTCAAACGCACGAATGCTCCTAGAACAACTCGAGCTCAATTCGAGCCACCTCCAGACCACCTACAATCGAGCCATTCCTCCCTAAACATCCTCAATCAAGCTTCGTCCTCCCTAGATCCAAGTGGTAAGTCCTTACTGTCGCCCTTCGTTGGAATATTCGATTTACAAAGCAATTTTATTAAAATTGTACTAAATTAAATTCTAATTGCTCAGGCCACTAATTGAGACGTTATTTGTTCATAGAAGGATGCCTTTGGAGAGAGCTAGCTTCCTACACTAAGAACTCTGATTGTCACAGCATCGCAAGTTACAAAATGAAGCTTTCTCTCTTTAGAATGATTTTTCTAGTGAAGCTCAATTTATAGT
Source organism: Trapa bicornis (assembly GCA_030064425.1). Taxonomy (NCBI): domain Eukaryota; kingdom Viridiplantae; phylum Streptophyta; class Magnoliopsida; order Myrtales; family Lythraceae; genus Trapa; species Trapa bicornis. Next base: position 4,737,583 of record CM057761.1, on the reverse strand, counting down.
CATTTCTAGGCCAAATTGGATGAATCAAAGCTTAGAATAATCGTAGGGACATAGAGAATACAATTAGTATCATGATAAGATGAAATTAAGGAGGTTTGACATTACTTATTGAAGTTCAAAGTTTAGGTACTAAAATATAAATTTTAGAAAGTTAGGGACTAATTTGAAATTTTCAAAATGATGAGATTTGAAGTGTAATTAATGATAAATGAAGACCCAAAGGGAAGTAAAGAATAAATAGGGATCTATATAAAAGATTTAGAATTATTAGGGACCTAATTATAAATAAAGTAAATTTAGGGACCTATATGTAAATAAAGAAAAATATGGGACTTAAGTGCAATTTCATGTCTTAAATAACTTAATTGTTTGAAATAATGTAGTAACTAAATTATCTATGTACTTGTGCGAGCAAAGACACATGAATTCGGAAATCAATCGGAAACAAACAATTCATAGACAACGGGTGAGTAGGATTTTTAACATCAAGTATGATTGTACCGATTACGCAACGTTACTTATACAACTGATTATATAAGATGCTAAAACCCTTTTTTCAGAAATATATTCTCGTGGTTGTATGGACCATGCTTAAAATCATTTTCGGGATATATTTCTATTATGAGAATTAACCATGAATACTCTTGATATCAGCATGAACCATGTTGCTAAAGTGGGCCCAATACCATTTTTTGAAAACGGGTGAAATGATATGGATGAAACTTGTTCCGTATACGATTTGATTTTGTTGTATAAATTAAAATTTAATTGATTGTGTTAATTATTATCAAGTAGGAAACGAGTTTTGTCACGTAGGGCTAATAGTACAAATATACTAATTTTAAATTAAAACACATGTATCTATTTATTTTATAAGTGGGACCATAAACGTACCATATAGAGTAGTGATGGTCATAGGGACTAATGATTAACAACATTGGTACAAGTAAAGTTATTGCTTGACTAGTATTTAAAGTTAGCGGACAACTGAATAAATAAGTTTATGGGATAGGGTAATATGTCCACAGAAACGTTTTGATCTTATATGGACCGATGTTGTAGTCTTGTATTATGATGGTCGGTAAAGACACTCTAAAACACAAGTGGAATATATAAAATTTATATTATGTAATTGGGTGATCAATTTCATAATGGAACACGTAGTTGTATTGTGTGCTATATTTTTCTCAATTATAAACTCCACAAAAAAACCAATTATAATATGTATTATTCTTTCTAATTATATAATTGTGGAACTCAAATCCCTTCATTAACCTTCTCAGACACCACAAATAGAAATATTTACAACGATATATATGTCTAGTACGTATAAGATAAATTATAAATTTATATATAGTATATAATCATATATTTATTCATACATATTCTTTTATAAAATAATTTTTGAAAGTAATCTAATTATTAAATAATTGTTGAAAGTAATCATTATTATAGTATTAGGAGATATGATTGGATGTTTATAGTTCTGATTGACCAAATTTGAAACATAATAACAAATATTAGAGTTCAGCTTAATTTTCTAGCACTGATCCTACCGACTTGAATATTTTTATTAAGTGTGATATTATATTATAGTATATTTATTAAATTATTTTTTATATTATATTAAAAAGAAATATTTTAGAAAAATATTGAAATGATTTTTTATTTTAATCATTTAAGTAATGTTGAGTAAATAGGGGTGAAAATATCTCCTATGGTAAAATTTAGAAATGGTGACAAATTACTTGTATAAATGATGGAAAAATTAGCTAAGTGTGATAAAAAGTATCGATAATATTATAATTGAATTTATATAGGTGTCATCCATTTTCTAGTGACTTGGTCTCACTGTTTTTCTAGAGCCCACACTATTAGTCATTAACTTTATAATTAATTTAAATTTTAATTTTCATACTTGTATAAAATATATTGATATTAATTAAAATTTATTTATTAGTAACTTATTAGATATTTTCTTCAAATAGGCTTTATTAACATTAACATTCAATCTCCATTAATCCCGGTCAAAAGTAACAAACATGTCATTACCTAAGTCTAGCTTTCCATACCTAATTGTCCATATGCCCCACACATCACCCGCTTAATGACATAAAAATAGATTTTCTCATTTATAACCCTTTCTTAAGAGGGGAGAGGCTTCAAAATGGGATAATTATGGGCAGATACTGCTAAGAGAGGGATAGAAAGAAGCATTAGAATGGAAGGAATATGGAGGTGAATGGGCAAGATGACTTATACTTTGAGGGTTTTCAAAAAGGATGCGAGGGAAAAGAATGAGAAAAGTAGTTTAATTTTTGGATCTATATTTAATGTATATAATGATAATTAAAATTTTAATTTAAAATACTAATTTTAATATGTAAAATTATATAATATTTAAAATAACCATATCTTTTAATATTTTCATTTTTTTATAATAATATTATGTTGTTTGTTAAAAAATCACAAGTTTAATTTTTCTAATTTATTATTATTTATTTATTTAATGTAAATCCTGTCCAATTTGACGAAAGAGAAAATGAAAAAAAAAGAAAGAAAAAGAAGAGAGAAGAAATGGCAGAGAACAGAGAGAGAAAGTTGTCGGAAAAGCTCGAGTCTCTGGCGACTCGAAAATCGCTCCGGTCAGATCGTCGGGAGCTGCGTCAGAAGCCGAGTTTTATGCCGGTAGGTAGCCCGAGCAGTTGTCGACCTCCTTATATAAAGGGCATCCACTCATTCGTTCTCAGCATCCCATAATCGATCGAAGAAGAAAAAGAGTGAGTTTTTCGGCAAGTTTCAAACCAGAGCTCCGACAACGAGCAAAACCTCCACCAAAGGAGCTCCAAGGGTGGCATTGGAACCGGGGAAGAATCCTGTAGCTCCAGACCTCCTCAAAACAACTGGGGAGTGCCCAGGGAGGTACGAGGGAGATCGCACAGTGAAGCTGCTTCAGAGTTTGAAGCAGCGAGCTCCTGCCTAACACCTCCTCGCCCCAACCGTCCCTTCCACCACCCACCTTGGCCACCACTAACCACCTAAGGTCCTCCCCAACACCCTATAGGCCCTGATAAGCTCAATTTCGCCTCCCCTCATCGGAATTTTTGAGTTGCACCAACAAAACTTCTCTCTTCAAATTCCCACAGTGCAGCAACAAATTGCAGTAGAACTCAATCCTACTAGGTTCCCCTTAACTAGCTCTAACCGCCCCTACCCCAAGCTCCGGCCACTACCTCTCTGCCGGTAAAAAATGCAAGCTTTCTCTCTCTACTATAACTTTTCCGGTGGAGCTCCGACAAGGCACGAAACTTAGCCAAATTATGAAATTCGAAGTGCAGGATGATCGAGGGAAGTTGTAGGAGGTGATTAGAAGCAAGAATTGAAGAAAACAAGGACTTACTGGCCGCCAATTGGATGAGATAAGATCCGAAGTGTCATATGCTTAAGTTGGGGAAGAAGGTGAAGGCCAATTTGGGGATTTTGGGGGACTTTTGTGCAATTTTTAAAAATTGGAGGACTGAATGATAATTTTGTAAAATTGAGTGTATTTTAATGAAATTCACCCCAATTGAGGGTCAATTGGGCCAAATTAGACAAATTTGGGCAAAATGGAAATTATGCAAAGTTGGGGGACCAAAATGCAATTTTTGAAAAGTTCGGGTAAATTGAGAATTTTTTAAAAATTGGAGATCAAGTGGCAATTTGACAAAATTAAGGGTCTTTTTATGTAATTCCCTTCCAATTGAGGGTTCGTTGGACAAATTGGATCAAATTGAGGATCAATTTGTAAATTTTGAAAAGTTGGGGGTCAAATTGTAATTTTTAAAAATTTTAGGACTAAATGGTAGTTTTAGAAAATTTAAGGAAACCAGGGGCAGTGTTGATAAAATTAAGGAGCCGAAAGGATAATTAGAAAATTTGGGGGTCAGATTAAGAAAAAAAAACGGTAATTGAGGAGGAAAAGATGAACGCACAAACCTCGGGGACTAAAGTGCAATTAAGGCCAAATATAAAGGCTTATACGCAAATATGCCAAGAAGTACAATTTCTTAGTTCAACGCTGTAACAAGGACATTCATGACATGTAGGGATTGACTATTTGAGCACCTGCTTCCGGAAGAGGAACTACGAGGCTAGATTCTGCTGGTGCGACCCCGCCAAAATCACCGGGTGAGTGGAAACCGCTATAACGTCCATTCCGATTGTAATGACAGTTTAAGATTTGAAAAATTGTTTTCTCAGAATTAGCCTTCCCTGACTAGGTGACTCTGCTTAAAATATTTGGAAGCTAATTCCGGGCTTATACTTGAGATGCTAGTGGGCCTAAGGCCGGTGGATACGGGCATGGACCCGTCCAAAACAGACATGTGATAAATGAGGCTAAAATGCCTGAATAATGGGAACTTGTGTGATACCCATTGAGCCAAGCTGAGTTGTCGAGCTTGTTGGGTCGAACCACTGCTCTGCTAAAGCCGAGTTGTTGAACCTGTTGGGCCACTACGCGTGGTAGGGCCGAAGCCAAGCTGACAGACCGTTGTGCAAGAGGGCCAAAGATAACGGTTATAACTTAAAAAGCTTATTGATTGTGCATATACTGTGAGGTTCGGGCCATCAAGACACCTGGCATGAGGTAGTGATGGGACCCAAGGACTACTGGACGACCTAGGGAGCATAAGGGCAGTATCGTCGTTCAGTATGTCGTGAAGCCAAGGGCTTCCTGCTCACGGAGACCAAGGCAGTAGGGGGAATAAGGTCTCGTCCCGTTGAGCGAATATGGTGGAAGAATTCGAGTTTGAGGTCAGAATATTGATATATGCACAAACTCCGGGTAGAGATAGTATCACTCTATTAGAGCGGATGGTAAAAGCGCTACGGTCAATAAGTGGTACGGTTGAGTACTGTTTTACGAACGTGTGATCTCTCATATGATAGGAAGGCGGTTGTTGATTTTGTTAATGTGTAAAATAGAAATAAATTAAATATAAGATAAATTCAATTAAACCGTTATATTAAGTTTTTTCTCACTTAGTTGTTGTTGAACTCACCCGTCCGTTAACCCTTTTTAGAACATTATAAAATTTCAAATGTGGACACGTATCAAGTTTATTGCATCATTCGAGTAGATTTACATAAATGACGCAATTAATGGTGGCAAGTTGATCACGTAATTCGATCAAATCAGATCGGTGCATTACATAAAATATCCGATATGTATTTTATTCTATACTATTATATGCCATTCAAAATAATTTTAGCATAATTTTTTTTTATTTTCAAAAATAACTTTAACTTTAATACTTTTATAATTAATAAAAAAATATAAATTTAATTATCCTTAAGAATATAAATGAATAAAAACATTAACAAATTATTTGCAACTTCTAGGGCATCTTCCTCCAAAACCAAGACTAATTGTTCTCTCCCTCTCTCCGCCAAAATAGATCGGCAGCAGCCCTCTTCTTCCTCAGATCCCACAGATCCCAAGAAGCGTGACTGCAGCAGTCCTGCCTCCGCAAAAGAAAAGCACCACCACCAACAGCAGCACCACCACCAACAGCAGCAGCACCACCACCACCACCTGAAGAAGAGGAAGATGTCATCAAGTAATCAGGTTCGGGCCTCGCATATTCTGATAAAGCATCAGGGATCTCGCAGGAAGGCCTCGTGGAAGGATCCGGAGGGCCGCGTCATCACGAGCACCACCCGCGAGAGCGCCGTCTCCCAGCTCAAGGCGTTCCGTGACGACATCATCTCCGGCAAGGTCAACTTTGAGGATATTGCCACTCGCTACTCTGACTGCAGCTCTGCTAAGCGTGGCGGCGATCTCGGTGAGAAATATCTCGTACTTCTCATATTACGTAGGAGAAGATTGATTCTTTCTCCAGATTGGTGGTGCTTGTGCTTTTGTTTCACATGTAGTTGCTGCAAATGCCAACCTTCTGTGAGAGAAGGTCATGAAATAGCATGGGCACCATCCAGGATGGAAAAAATATCAGTCTTTTGAAGTATATAAATAGATGATGCATTGATTAGGTTAAAAAGGGAACGAGATGAAGATTATAACTCATGCTTGAGCTATCTTGCAAATGATTAATTATTTAACTGCCAAGGGAGGATGTAAGCTTGGTTTCTCAGAAGAGATATGAGATTCTTAGGTTTGATTCTGGGTTTATTTTAGTGGAATTTGGTACTCCTAGTCCCATGGACCCCTCATGTTACCAAGGAGAAAAATTCTTGGTTTGTCACGAAGTCAAGAAATAAGTTGAATTGGATTTGTAATGAACCATACGGAGTATCATTGGTAAATTTGGATATGTTTTTGTTGTCAAATTGAAATTATCTTTAGCAAGTTTACTTTCCCGATTATATGTTTTGCTTAAGTTCACTAGATTTACATTTATCATTGTTAATGGCTGTGACATCATATTGAAGCATCTTGTTGTGCACTTGGATTGTTATCAAATCCATTATAGTATACTGCATATTCCAGAAAATATAATATCTGAAGATTTCTCTTCATTGATGATTTTGTGATCTATACAACTGTGATTTTCCATGTTTGGGACTCTGGGAAGGAGGATTGAATTACGTGGCTTACCCCTTTTGGCATCTTTTATTCTTGATACATCGAAAATTTTAAAGGTGCTTTTGTATTATATGTTGAGCTTCCAAGATCTTGATTTTGGTTTCTTCAATTGATTGTTGATGGATCTATTTGTCATATCAGACTGAACTAATTATTTCTGGTAATTGATGCTCTTTATCCCAAAGCATTATTGTTTTGTCAATTTCATGTCTCAATCCTTTTTTTAATATGAAATTGTGGTCTCATGACTGTCTTTTGGGGTCAGGACCCAACTTATCTTTAATCAGCTAAATTTGTTTTAGTATGTATGTGAAGAAAATTGAAGTTATGTTCAAGCACTTGTCAATAACAACTTTAAATCCATACTGTTAAATGTCTTCTCTCCAAGTTCTGTTTACACTGCCAAAACCCAGAAGTACTCGTCTTGATGTGGATCTTTTAGAGGTCTATAGTCCATTTTTCTTACCTTTAATTAAATACTCTATGGCAGTGGATCGTTTATCTGGGAAAATCTCAAGTGAATAAATGCTACAATCTTTTCATAATTTTTTGAATAATTGTGCTACAAGTCTCGTGGTTTGCTTCTTATGATACTGATATTAATTAGATTGACGTCTTCCATTGGGATTCATTTCCCTTCAGTCATGCAATTCTATTAAAAAATAATTAGGCAGAATATAAGTTAGACATTGTTTTCTTAGATTTAATAATAGAGAATAATATTTCCTCCAGAAAATTTATCATGCCAAGTATGAAACCAATGCAGTCTTGAGGATCCCATTTGTGTATTGGTTACTGATTAACATTGAATCCTGCAGAGGTTTTTGTTTGTTATTTCTATGTAAACTTTGTATAGGTATTTGTCGTACTTATCATCACAAAAATCTGTTTTAAGATGAACCCAAGTTGTCATCTGTAGAAAATATTCAGGTGCATTTATCTTCATGATAAAAGCCTCTTACTATGTGTACTGAATTATAAATGTCTAACTTTCTAGCTGTGTGTTATGCTTTGGCATTCATATGGCTTACTAGATTTTGGTTTGTAAATTTTACAAACAGTTTATAACTTTATGCCTCTACCTCTTTTTAGTTGGATATTATCGAGAAAGGGCTGGTTTTCTAATTCAATTGTGCTCACAAACCTTCTACACAGGCCCTTTTGGTAGAGGACAGATGCAAAAGCCCTTCGAGGAGACGACCTTTGCCCTTAAGGTTGGTGAGATAAGTGACATTGTGGACACTGACAGTGGAGTTCACATCATCATGAGGACTGGCTGATATTCTCCAAATAACTAAACACGGTTCCACTGCCATTTGCTTGTTGGCAATTCACCCTTCATTTGTATGTTTGTTGACGTGTTAGGCACAGCATAAAATCTCATTGCATTGGCTTTGATAAAATGTGACTAGAAGACCTATCCTAATGCAATATGGGCCTCTTGAGGTTTATGGATTTGCTTGCTTCGTCGTATTTGGGAGAAAAACAGTTACTTGTTAATGAAAGTTTGCTGTTATTTATTGTTTCATAAGCTAATTATTGTGTCTGAATTTACACAAGCCCAACTTGCAGGAGATTACAAGAGATAGGCCCATTAAAGTGTTCCCTGAAAATGACTGTTTTTGTTCCATCAATCCTCTAAACCAGTTTTGGGGCCAAAAGGTTTTATGCAATCAGAGGTTTGAGTTTGACACCCAACTGATTAGAAAAAGTGTAAATCTATCTGCAATTTGACATGTCCAATGGAAATTTTAGTCTGGCAGAGTTATAGGAAGCTGCAAAAGAATGATGCTTCACATCTCGATCACCGATCATATTTCAATCTCCGGCAAATTTACAAAGCCTTTCCCTCTTTGTACAAATATTTTCCGTCAACCGTGTCCAATATTAGAGTAGAGAAAGCACGCGCTTTCTGAAGGCACTCCACCTCCGGCCTGATGTCTGAGGTGCAAAGTTCAGGGTGAACATTTCCTTGGGGGGCTTCTCTGGGAGGACGAAGTCCACAAGCATGGCCACGATGGAGGCACTGTCGGAAATGTGGTCCAAGTCATCTGTTCGAGTCCACAGGAGGTGGGCCAACTGCAAGCTTCTATTCCTTGAGTCCAGGCCTATGCCCCACCCGAGGAAGAGTTTCTCCCTGTCTACTGTCGTGAGCTTCTTCTGTAACTGCTTGCAAAGCATCTGTCTCTCTTGCCGTAGATCCCGCAGGCTGCACAGAAAGGAGAAGATGGGAAGAAACATTGCCACCGGTTAAGAAATTAAGGAGAAGATGGAAAGCGGCCAAACCATGTGAATATCTAAAACATGTAAGCAGTTATCTCAGCGTCTATAAGAGAATGAACAATGTGGGTAAACTTGGACGGCAAGCTTTGGTTGTTTACCACTGCTAGGAAGTAATTTTGAGGCATGGATTGTCTTTTGATAAACTGCTCATAGTTTAGCACGGTATAAGAATTCACTGACATGTTCCGAAGACGATCGGCAATTTCAGGAATCAATAATTAATTGTGGATGATTTTATAATGCGTACCTTGAAGGCGCGCTGAGGGTTCGACCTCCTTGGACACTTTGGCTGTCCCGGTCGAAAGTATCCTTCAGGAAGGATAGCCGCCGGAGCTCCACCTCCAGATAAATAGAATCGGCAGAGTCACCTTTGAAAAGCAAGAAGAAGTACGTCCGATGAACCAATGAAACATTGCACGCATCCCAGAGCTCAATGATCTCCTTTTGGATCCTCCTGAATTGTAAATGCCACTGTTCAGGGCTTTCGGGATCTTCCTGCACTGGGTCCAACCCAACATTCGTCACATTCTTCACGGAAGATGCAATGATGTTATTTTCTTTTGGCACCTGTACCTACAAATAAATCCAGATATTGTTATGATTGCTAGCATGTGATATTCTGAGCAAGTAGGGTCAATTCTCTGTATTTCACATGATTGCAGTACTGAAACCAACCAAACCAGAGAATGTAGAGCAGCATCAACTGATCCTAATCCCAGATACTCTGAACTCTAGTGAATCCACTGGGAGGTACCCCTTTAATATTATCGGTTGCACTCATAAATCTACATTTTCACTGGGCTGTATAGTCCAGATATTATTTCATGCATGACTTGAATAAGCAACTAAGTCATGTTTCATTCTTCTTGTTAGACCACCAGGAATCACAACTCTGACAATTTATAGGAAATAAACTAGCAGTGACTGGATAACTAGACATAATAATATGACAGGAAAAATTAGATACCCAAATAAGAAAAGGAAAAAGACTATAGAGCATCTCACCTCGGTATCAACAGGTTGGGCCTCTTGATGAGCATTGATCGGATTTTGTGTCTCTGGAACTGAGGAAGAGTTACAATGGTTTTCCTCATCACCACTAATCTCAATTTTGCTATTTTCCTGATTGGGACACTGATTATTCAGGTAAGAAATGCTTCTTTCCAAATTATTATGAGCAGCATCATCCAAAACATTAGGTGCAGCATCATTCAAAGAAGAGATTTTCCTTGAATATCTTTCAGGGGTTCCAGTATTCTCCTCGTATTCAATAGGTGCTAAACTGCCATTCACTTCTACCTTCTCATTGAAACTTAAAGAGAGACTTCCCATGAGGCTGGCCTTGCAACTTCTGCTCCTCATAAACTTCTTGAAGCTTTCTGAGCTAGGGAGTTCCTTTTCCTGCAAAATCTCAATTGATTGTTCAGGTGGCGAGGAAGCAAAGGCATAGGGCACGCTTTCCAACTGATTAATTTCCTTGAAATAGGACGATCCATGTGATTCAGATTGCACTTCATCTCCATTATCAAGGTCCTCCAGGCCCATGCTATCATCTTCTTTTTCAATGAGATATGATGGTTGATTTGATCTGTTCTGAATGCATGCCCTGGAATTATTACAGACTAAATGCATGTTTGAACCCTCATCATCCATCTCAATACAACGAACTACTTTACAGAATTCCTCTGAATCATCGTCCCTGCACTCTCCACTCTCATCTTGGGATAATATGCTAGTACGTCCTACACCAGGAACAGGAATTGACAGCTGAGAAAAGACATCAGAACCAGAAGAATTGATGCCGAAATCAGGAATTCGAACTGCCTGTTCCTCAGAATCAGTCACACTGTGCCCATCAGAATACTCTGATGCACCAAATGATCTGATACCAATATTTATGCATTGAGGATCAACAGTGGGTTTATCTGACATATTTTCACAATCCCGTGAGCATCTTACTCGAAGTTTTGGGTAGCTGCTATAGTCTTGTACCTGGAGGAGAATGGAGACAATCATAAGAACAAGAGAATCAGCAGGAGATAAGGTTCATAAAATTAGGCTAAATTGGAGAAAATTTTTCATATAATCATACAGTTGAATATCCACCATCTTCCATCAATCTTCGCAGCTCCTCAACCTCAGACTGAAGTTGGTCTCGTTGCTGAGTCAGCTTTGCTATCTCATTCTTTAACTGCATGAGCAAATATTTAGATGCATAACTCAGTGTCATAGATATTGATTAACTCTCCATTCCTACATCAGAATCTAAGTCAGCTACAAAAATGCCCATTGCCTAGTTCAGTTATTCTTAAATCTTATGTAGTTCTCACATATCATTCAAGAGCCGAGCAAAATCAAAACAGAACAAATCATGCAATGCTTTTTTTACTAATTCATTCACAGGATATCTATTATGCAAGAAATATCAGAATTGAGATACAAAGAGTATTGGAAGTATCCAGTACTTAATTATCAAGTTGGAGAGAAATTTGAATATGTAAATTTTAATAGAGATGCAAATTATTGATTTTAGACAGCTCCAATTTAGTAGGATAAATTTTAGAATCAAGAGCATGGACAATCACCTCTTCCATGTGCAGGTCTTTTTCTCTCAGCAATGCAGCAGAATCAGATATAATAGTGGAGAGCCCTGGAATTCTCAGTTCATTCTCCAGTCTGGAAAGTTCTCTCTGTAAATGCTTTAGTAATCCTTTATCAGACATGACAACATTGACCTGTGCATTTGTCGTCACTTCCTTAGCACAAGTTGCAAACAGGAGTGTATTTCGAGATTGCTCTACATGGCTCCTAGCAGGGCTCATAGTACATATGATGGAAGTCCTTGCATTTCCCCCTAATGATGACTGTAATATTCGAGTTAGCTTGGAGTCTGTAAAAGGAATATGACCTGTTCTTCCCTTGCTGAAACCAACCAAAAGAGTAATTAATTATTCAGATGTGTGCATTACAATTGTTTTCTAAAATGTATAGTAGTGTCACAAAGGAAGATTTTGTATAAGAATAGAATTAAGAAACAGGGCAATTATATAGAGGCAGATGCTGTGAATGATTATCAAATGGCCTCCTAGGAGTGGCATGTATTCTAAAAAAATGGCTGAAACATCAGATCAAGGACATATACAAGAATTTTGTTCCAGGGCCCAAAATCAATAGGAATGGTAATGTTTGGGGGCACATAGAATTTTCCAAGCTCATCTCCCTACTGATAAATATGATGCTGTAGGGGGCCAAAACATGTCATTGCAAAATGTATTTCTACTGCTTTTATGCTATGAATTAAGGGAGCATAAAGGTACAAAATAGCATTATAATTACTCACAAAAACACACGCATTAGTACGGTAAATTTATTGTTAACATGGATTAGGCCTCTGTTGCAGTTTTATGACTATTGAAAAGAAAGAATAAATAAATGCAGAAGGATAATCCTCTGGTTAGAGAAGATAGACACGTCATCAGGAAGAGCAAGCACAAAATACATTTGATTATAATATAATTGCATAGATCCTCCATGGACTTCCATTTTGAGGATCAAATTCGTGCAAAAATACGAGCCCCAAAGCCTAACCTCACCTTGTACCTGCTGACAGTGACTGAGAAGCCCACTCGCTTCCTGCCAGATCGACAAAGTTCTGCATAAAAGGAAGAAACATAAGGATGACCCACTACCCAAGACCATTACAGCTATTGTTCCCTTGCAGAAAAGACACCACATAAACATACCACAGTCGCTGCAAGCATGCTTGAATTATTCTTTCCTGATAATTCAGGTGGTGAACTCTCTATTATCTGACATTGAGCAAAACTTGTAGTCTCATTGTTCTTTTATTTTCACCATGATAAATCTTATCATAAATTATAAATTTTCCAGCTTAGATGGGAAAATAACCAGGGAAATAAATACCAGTCTAAGGATCTTATGTGATCTTGAACTTGTCTCATTAAGGGCTGTCTCCCCAATCTGTCTTTGAGCTATAGAATGCACAATAACACTATTAAACGAGAGAGAGAGAGAGAGAGAGAGAGAGAGAGAGATCAAAGTAGTAATAACAATGCCTCCAGTCAATGCCAGGATGCTGAAGAGCATACCTTCACAAACAGACAAAAGTTCTTGGAAGTGGTTCCAGTCCTTAAGTGGCTCTTCTGTAAGCTTCTCTATCAGAGTCCCTTTCTGTCAATTAGCTAGAATTTAGCAGAATTTTTTTTTTCATACAAATATAAATTTTCATTGTATAAAAGAGATTCACCTCTGGGTCATCTAGAAGTCGTAGGGGAGTAATGTCATCACTGAGGAGGTCTCTGACACATTCGTTATATATCTCCATTGCAGAAAACTTCAAAATAAATTCTCTTTCTTTGTGCTAGTGTCATAAAAATAAGTTTTCATTAGAAACAAAAGAGTTACACCAGATTCTAATAATAATATAATTTTAGTTTTTATTTTCCCTTAAATTAGGAACATAGTAATTACCTGCGCAATATAGTTGTATATATCTGCAATTGCATATTCTGTGACACCACTCATTGTGTATGTCTTTCCACTACTTGTCTGGCCATAAGCAAACACATTAGCTGAAATTGAAACAAACTAATAGTTTCAGCCAAGGTGAGTTTTCTCTAACACAAAGAGAAGATATTAAGAAAATATGATCATATTCACCATTTATTCCACTGACAACTGAGAGAACAACTTCTTTTGCTCCATCCTCGTAAACCTGCCTGGTAGAGGAACCATACCCGAATACTCTATCTATAGAGCCATAAAAGTTTGAAGCAGATCAGACACAAATAAGAGAAGGAAAACATCGTAAACAACAAATGGGGATTGGCATATTTCAATCTGGACAACAAGGCTAGATGGGAAGAGCTAATTTCTCACTTGTCGGTTTAGAATGGCGCTAAAGTATGCAAAGGAGAAGGTGAATTGCACCAGAAGAAAAGCCTGGTAACAAGAGACTTACCAAATGTATAGGTATTTGGGTACACAGAAGGCTCTGAAACATAGAGGGTGTTTCTGTAGATAATAGTGTCACCATTGATGCACTCCCAATCAGAGACATCATTCCTGGCAATCTCCTTCTCATTCAGAGGCCTTAAACGGACAGAAACGTATATTTTCTCCTCGGCAGGAGTAATCCCAAGGGCCGTCTCCTCCACCATCCCTCCCTCACTCTCAGCTTCGTCCGGCACTTGTGAGATCTTCCAATGAGATAACATTCCCGAGGAAAAAAAGAGAAAGAAAGTCAGTGCATTTTGTGAAGACCAATGTCTCCTCTTTTCTTATGTTCTCCAACTTCACGCCACTGTTCCATTAAACATTAAGCTTTCACTGTTAAGTTAATAGAGCCAACAGTTAGATCTCATGGGGCATGAGGTGGAGCCAACTTTTTACACCACATCTTCATTTCTGCACACACAAAATGATAACTGGCTAATTCTCAATGGCCCACATATTAATTTCATCTTCTGTCTTTAACATAGAAGAGAACTAGATTAATTAATCAACTCTTGCTTGACTACCATTCAAGCATAGAAAATGTCAAAGCAAATACAAGTCATATACATATGATGAGTCACATATAACACACACTAGAAGTATTCACTTTTTATTTTGTATCCAACAATATTCAATGAACCCCTCTGAAGTTTTCCAAAATGGTCTCCCTAACTGTCTGCTAGAAGTTGAAATATAGGAATGTCCATTAAGAAAATCAAAGCACATAGGAAAATATTAAAAATATTTCAATTTACAGAATGTCTGTTCAGGGCAATTCACATAAACTCCTGATTTTGGAAGATTTCTTGGACAAATTTGCCAGCACAAGGAAAGATTTGACTTGGGCCATTTTTTTTGCATGGAACCTCCCCTTGTACAAAAATGACTTGCAAACATAATTTAAAGAATAAAGCTTTCGATAAATTGGATTCTGCAATATTCGGAAATCTGAGGGAAACAACCAGAACAGATCCAGGTCAAACCAAATTAGATCTCTTCTTCGTCCTAAAATAGGGAATGAGAACAGCATGATACGAAGGAATGAAATTTAGATTTTTCAGACAATTTTCTCGTAACTTATTAACAGGTTCAAAAGCTCACGAGACCAAATTCTACAACTTATTAACAGAAGAAGCAGGAATTTACGATTGCATGAAGAATTCAAGCGACTAAAGTAGTACGAACTCGAGAAGAAACCGCCTCTAGACTTCCAAATCCAATTCTAGACAACGTTCCAAGCCGCATTTCAAAGATCTCCGAGGAGGAGAAAAAGGCGAGATCCTCACCTTTCACCAGCCAAGCCAATAGAGCGTGCAGAAAAAGCTCAACATTTGCACCGGCGGACGGGAATATCCGGAAATCTCCCAAGTTTTTTCCCGCCGCCGCCTCGAAACCCAATTTCGAGGGGCAGTTGGGAAAAACAGAAAGGAGAAGAAGAGAGATCCAGAGGAGGAGGAATGGAAGGTTCTAATGACTAGACATCCTGTAAATGATGACAGAACATGGCTGGATGCGCACGAGCTATATTATGAAATCTTGCTGGCTGTGAACTACCTCTCTCCCTCTATATATATATTACACATATATATTTGAAGGACATGGGAAGAGTGAACATGGTGTAGCCTTGAAGGAAAGGAGCTAATAGAGCAAATAAATAATTATGATAAGCTCTAAAATAATAACTAAATATACATATTTAATTGCCTTGCTAATCCTTCAATTGCACCACAATCAACTTGTCTTTCTATTCATTTTCATTGTCCTCTTTTCTCAATTGAAGGCTTATTTTGCGGGATTGTAATTGTAAATTTTGTGTATAATCATTAATATCAAGGAATCATTTATATTATCAATAAACAACTCCCACATATATTAAGTAAGAGATTTTTTTTAATTACATGTATTTCACAAAATCTATGCAATAAAACATGAATTTTCTTGTTATAAGGGATAAAATCTTATCTGCGTCAAATATACCATATTATATTTATTATTTTTTTGTTTTAATTTTTTTATTTAACATTTTAAAGATTTATTAATTTTAAAAAAATTAATACCTGGTAATTTTTTATTGGACAGCTTCACTGGTATTGGATTATCAACCACCATCAGTTAATATGGTTGTTATCCTTATCTGAAATGTTTTTCTACAGTGGTTAGTCACGGTTATATTAACCACTAATACCCAGTTAAAATAGTCATTACATTAGAAAAGTTGGGATATATCATTATATTTTAATAAAAATGAATATTATACTTTTTCAATAATAATAATAGGAAGATAATTTAATTAAAAATTATATGTAATATGATATAAATACTTGTATGAGTATAAAAGGAATACTCAAATTGATAACATTATTTTCTCTCCATCAAATGGAAATAATTATATTTATTTCTTATTTAGCATGTGTTTGAAATGTAATCACATGTGACTTGTAGTCTTAAAAATTAAGAATTTTAATTTAAAATCTTAAATTAAGTAAAATATGTGTTATAAATTTATAAAGTATGTAAATTACACTAATTATAATTATAAATTTTAATTATATATAGTTTAATTATTCCTATTTCTTTTAATTTTAATAATAAATATTGACCATAAGTAGGCTGCATGACCAAATTTTTGCCTAAATAAAATATTGTAGATAAAATTAAGTATGATTTCTTTTTCATGGGTTAATAGCTAATTTACCTATAAAACTTTACACAAATTTCATCTACTACACATTTCCTCTTGATACACAAATTTTAATTTTATAACACATCCCCACAAAACCTTATTTTATTGCAAGAATATATATGAATTGTGATATTAATATCATATTTACCACAATTAACATATTTAGTTAAATTTAATCACACAATTAACATAATTTTTAATCCTACTGAAAAATCTTGAAAAAATAGTCAAATTGGTACCCATACTGCATAAATTTCAGATCTCCATCCGTCCATTTGAGTCCATCACGTCATGGCCCATAAATTTTGGCCACTTGATGTACATGTTTTGTGGGGATCCGTTGTTTATATCCTAAAATTTCTGCTATTTCTGTATGGTCACTCGCGTATTTCCTGCCAAATATACATTTGGGATATAATTAATAACATAAAAAGTGACAATTCACTTATTATCAATATAATTTAGGGATAAGTGAGTCAATTCAAAGACTCAATCCCAAACATAATTTTTGATGAATTTTTTTTAGAGAAAAACAAGAAAACTTTCCTTTAGATTTTTGTAGTTTTATAGCCAAGGGTCTTATATAAATTAAAAAAATAATTATAATTTGCTAAATATTGTATGCTCCTTTTTCATATGAAAGCTACACGGTTCCATAAGATGTTATGAATGTGAATTGACAAACCTTTGGCCAACACTAACAGAGAGTGCTCTGGCCATTTACTATGTCCATAGATGTAATGGGATTTGAAATTCATGTGGTGACTTGTGTAAACTCTTAGTCTTTGTTTGGATTTATGGGTTTTAGCTGTTTGAATGTGTTGGAATGGATTAAAAGGGATAGTGAATGTGTTGGAATGGATTCAAAGGTATAGTGAAGTGATGGATTTGCAATTGTTAAATTTTTTAAATAATTGTTATTAAAATATTATTAATAAAAAAATTATAAAAATAAAATTATATTTTTAATTAAATTAAATAATTTATTAGATATTATATATAATTAAATTATATTAAAAATATTTTATATAATAATTTTTTATTTATAATATTTGTATTATATATTTATTTTATATAAAATATTATTAATATATAAATATATTTAAAAAATATAAAAATAAAAATAAATAAATAATAATATAAACTATAAATGAGGATATTAAAATGATTTAATTAATAAATAAAATAATCACTATAAATACCCTACTTTTTAAGGTATAGTGTAATAATATAAATAAAGTGGTGGTAATGATTTGACATTAATTTTTCGCCCTACAATTTACCAAATAAGTGAACCCACTACAAATTAATTCATTTTTTTTATCAAATAAGGTTAATAGGGTTCAAAGAGATGGGGGATTGTGCACAAGTGAGTGGATTAATAACTCTTCAAATCTAATAGAGTAAAGGGAAAGTAAATAAAATTGAATATAAAATTGTGTACTTTATTTAATTAATTTAAATAATTTATTAAATAAAATACATATTAGTTTATCTATTTATAATTTAATTAAATTATATTACTAATAATTAGATAAAGTAAAAATATAAAATAAATATCATGTCAAATAAAATTTTATTATTATATTATATAAAATAAATTACATGTATAATATTTTTAACATATAATCTCACTATCTAAAATAAATGAATAATTGTAGTTAATTTTATAATACTATATATTGTATAATAAAAATATATAATAAATTATATATTAGATATACAATTTTTTATTTAACATATTTTTATCATATATCTCAAATAAATAATTTTTACAATCATATTGGATTGTATTACAATTTTTCACTTATACTTATTATTATAAATATAAGTATTGTATTACAAATTTCCCCGAAAATCTCATAACATAAAAACTTTTTAGATAAGTTCTAATTTTTTTAAAAAATAATATAATATTTAAAATATATAATAATACTAATACTAATACTAATAAAATTTAAAATTTTGTGTTAATTTATTAATATTTATATCTAAAGTTTTTAACGTGGGGGAGTTCCTCTTTAGCAACCTCTTCACAAGTTTTCTTGGTTATCTAAAAAATATTTTAAAGTGGCTTGTACTCGCTCAGTATATTTGTGAACGTCGAGCCTATACGATCTCAATTTTATACCCAAAATATTATATATAAATTATGTTTCATTTACTTGATTATGTACATTTATAGCTATATGTATATTGTTATCTCATAAAATTATTACTTGTAAAGTCTAATTAGCTTGTTTACCATATGGCACTAAGTCATATTCATTACTCTTAGTAAATTCCTTTATAAACATGCATGCAAGTACACTTTTCTTAAACTGAGTTCTGATTTCATATATGATAATTACATGTGTGAAATTCGTCCATTCGAATCAAGAAAAAATCGGAAAAATAGTTGGCCAATTTCCATATAAAAAATCGAGTCGATTAATAACCTAAAAATAATAAAAAAAGGTTAACATGTTAGGTTAAAAAATCTAAAATTACCAAAAATTCACAAAAATTATGGGAAAAAAATCATTAAGTGAATCGGAAGAGAGAACTAGTACGGTTAGTAGTGAACTGGACTTGAACTAGATTGAACGATGGTGAACCAATTCAATGATTTATTTTTTTAGATAGTTTAAAAATATTAATTTGGGAAATTGAGGCCACCATTAGATAGAAAATTAATTTAGATGAATTTAAAATTTTTTTAATTTTAGAAAACCGGTCGAATCGGGTCTGAATCGGCCAATTTTCAAATTTGGGTCACTGAACCCGGTCGGACCGGACTGGTCAATGATCCAACTAATCAATGAACCAGACCGATCAACCGTCCAATTAGTCAACAGACTGGACCGATCAACAGTCAACAACACCCAGTTAGTAGCCACACAGACACGAGCAGCCAATGGGAGGCTGCCACGTGTCCAGTCAATGGTTAGTGGATGACCTCTTAGCTTGCCACACAAACACGAGTAACCAATGGGAACTGCCACGTGTCCGGTCAACCGATTAACGGTTGATGCGGCGTGTCACATCCTAACCCGGTTTGATTGGGATTCGTGATCAACTTGCCACCCTTTCCTGTATCATATGGGTATTCCTACCCGAATGAGACAAGGAAGGTAAATGAGGGGTAGTGATGCGTCCTAATGGCCTTGGACGACCTAATGAGTATAAGGCAGTTTGTCATTCCAGGTGAGCATGCGAAATTTGGAGTAGCACCAAGCACATGAGACCGGGGTGGGGACGGGATAAGATCTTTGTCCTCATAACAGACACGAAGAATTTATTCTGGGAATGAGGGTTGGATGTCGCGAACATCCACTCATTCTCAGGGTAGAAGTGAACGTACTTCTTTTCGGGTGGCCAGTAAAGTCGCTCCGAAGCCACAAGTGGGTTCAGTGGACGTACTGACCTGCGAATGTGTATTTAACCTTTATGATGAAGAATGTATATTGGGTGATGAGACAACGTGATTAAATAAGAAAATGGTGATAAAACCCGAATTTTGAATGAAATGATTTTTGAAATAAAGGAGTCTGACACACTCCAATAATAAATATTTTCTTAAAAGTCCAAACTTGTGAAAACCCATTCATTGAGTAGTCGTACTTACCCCCTCTCTTATATCCCTTTCAGGAAATCCCGGAAAGCCTACCCTTAAAGACCATCAACTAAGACACGCATGTAAGACAGGTATGTGAAGTTTAAAATTTTATGCAGTTTTAATTATGCTATTCCAGGAAATGGTGCAAGTTTAAAGGACGCCTTACTCTTTATGGTTTATAATAAGGGGAAACCCTTTAATAAACTGAGAGAGTGGTGGGTTGATCATGGGGATCAAACCTAACAGGGTCGGGGCGTGACAACTAGAGTGGTATCAGAGCCTGTTTCCTTGAATACATAATCAAGACTAGAAAATATAGTAACTAATAGGATTTATCCTAAAATCTTCAGATGGCTCCCAGGAGAGAAACCAAGAAAACTTGGAATGGCTCTACTCAACACCCTATATTCGTTGAAAGACAACCCTAGAAGCTTCCCAAATGCTTCCAGGAATCTCAAAATACCAAATGGGGAAGTATCTTGGAGAATGGTGCTAGGACCTATCGATGGCACAACTCTAAGTATGAAGGAGGATGTTTATTAAGAATTCCATAGCTCCTTAGTTATTTTGTGACCATTTCCTGTGATAGGGATGAAAGCCTAATCTTTTGTATCCCCCTATTAATAAAATACTCAGATTCTCAAAACTCTATCTCCTGATGATGCGATCTTGTTCTGAATATGGCCTAAGGAAAATAAAACAAACCCACACTATCTTGGAAACTAAGGAAAAGTCACATCTCAGTTATGGAAGATGAATCAGGGAATTAAGAAACCTAGGAGGACCCTTACCATGACCCTTTAGCAAAAGAGATTCAACAAGAAAACTGTCAAAGTGATTAGACTCAAGAACGGTAAAGCACCAAACCACTAGTAACCCTGGAAAAGCCCCACTCGAAGGAAAGAAGGAACCACAACAATCCATGTAAGGGAATAACGATGAGACATTACCTGAAGAGATGCCCAACCCTACTAAAGGACAAGTACCTAGATGAACTATTATAGGTGTAAGGAAAGAAGGGGTGTTCCACACCTCATAGATTCAGGGCAATACCTCCTCAAAGGTCACGAAAGACATGAAGGATTGGAGACCGATACCATGGAGCAGGTTACGTAAACGGTTCACAAAGAGGTCAAGAAATGATGAGGGATTGCAAAAACTTCTTAAGAAGGTCAAACAGAGAATGATACCTCATGAATAGGGATAAGGTACATGGGGAGCATACTTAGAACCCTCTCATAAGGGGAAAAAATAGAAAAACGTCCCCTGAAACTTTAGGGAATGACACAGTGAGAGTGAAGAAGCGAAGGAATACGCTGTGAAAGGGAACTCTGGATGGATGCATACAACCAAGTGCCTTGAAGGAATCATTGGTTGGAATGACACAGTGAGAGTGAAGAAGAGATGGAATACGCTGTGAAAGGAAACTCTGGAGGGATGCTTACAACCAAGTGCCTTGAAGGAATCATTGGTTGGCAGATGGACATTACGTGGAGTGCAAGGAGCCAACCCCTCATTAGAAACTACTTGAAGGAAGGATGTATCGGAGGCAAAGACTAACATGCTTTGGAAAAGTGATATAATTTTAAAGTACAACCTCTTTTGGAAAAAGCAGAGAAGTAAAAAAAATTGGAGTCTCTGACTAACATAGCAGAAGTAAGCAAACCATAAAAATAAGATAGTCAGAGGAAATAAATGACACCCTAAGGAAGACCGAGAGGTAGAAAGGACTACAACCTAAAAGGTCAGTGAGATAGACGTTAAGGACAGGAGGACTCGAGAAACAACTGCCCTAAGAAACTTAGACCAAAGGAATGGTGGAGACGAGGCAGTTAACGAACTAATACACGGGAAAGCCATAATTTGAGTTCCAGCAATGAAGAGAGGGGCAGAAAGGTTAAATACTCGGGAAAAGAAGGATGAAAGAAATCCTTAATAGGACCAAAGGCCAAATTAACAACTAAACTCAAGCCAAGAAAAGAATAGGCAAGCCTCTCACACAATTGTCAAGAAATCTTGAAATAAAGAAGATTTGAACACTCCATAAGGAAATACATTATGAAAGTAAACTTTGGAGGGATGCATACGACTAACTACCCTTGAAGAAATTATGGATGGGTGGATGGACCTAATGTGGAGTGCAAGGAATCAACCCTTAATTATGAAATGTTTCAAATGGAAGGAAGTATTGTGATGGCCCAGTGTGACCTGTTTGGAGAAAGCTGGAGAATCAAACAATAATTTCAGGAGAACCAAGTAGAAAGAAGAAACGAGTAACAAGGGGACGACTAAAGAGAATAAACAAAACCCTAAGAAAGGTGGAGATGTAGTAAAGACTACACTCTATGAAGGACAATAGGATAGGCATGAAGGACGACTGATACAGTTGCCTAGACGATTGGACCGGTGAAATGGAGAGGAAGAGATAGTTAAAGAACTGGTTTTCGAGAGAACCATGGATTTAAACCACGATAAAGAAGGGAGAAGTAAAAAGGGAAAATCATTGGAAAAGAAGAACAAAGGAAAATCCTTGAAAGAGATCAATGGCCAGAATCGAAACTATAAAGTCTTGAGACGGTTAAATGAACCTCTCGAAGGGTAATCAAGGGATTTTGAAACTAGGTGAATGTGAGCTCTAGACATGTGCTGAGGTACAAGTGAGAATGAGAATGAAGTACGAAAAACGTATCCATAGGATCTCAAGAGTAAAGGTAAGCATACAAGAATAACATCAAGGGACATCATTTAAAGTTAGGTGTCTTAAAGGATGTATGAAAAAGAAATTATGGGAGAAAAGGGTAAGAATCCTCCCAAATAAGTAAATCATAAGAAAGGATACATGACGTAATAAAGAATAAATGAAACCTGGTGACGAGAGGTGAGGAGACAAATTCACAAATAAAATGCATGCTAAAGTGAAAGAAACTGAAGGAAGCATATTAAGAGATGTTGTGGCAAGTAAGAATGAGTGGACTATCCATAATAAGGTAAGGAAGGAAAGAACGTATGAGAAACATTGGGAAAGTAAGCCCTCCAAATAAGATGTGGTTATGGAGGAATAATGGCGATTGGTAAGATATGCCGTAGTCCACACGTGTATAATAAAGCCTAAAGAGTGGACGGCTGAGCATAATATGAAGTACCTAAAATAAGATTAATAAACTACTCAATAAGGAATAAGGAATGGAATGGGAAAAATTTAAGACAATGGAGGACTAAAAGTGGGCAAATGCCCCAATATGGAAAGGGTATAAGGAGATGAAGAAAGGAAACCTTCAAGAAATGGTAAGAAGGTTGAACATGTATCTCCTAAGATGAAAGTCTACCTTGAAGGAAATAGTAGAGAATGAAATCGTAAAAAAGGGGAAACTCCCCAAACCAAGCAAACGACATATAGACCGAAAGGAATCAACTCGATATAAAGAATTGTGAGATGATTACGAATAAGTAAAAGTGGATTAAGGCCAAAGTAAAATCCTTGAATAAAGGATGTTATTGGGAATGATGATGGACCTAAGAAAGGACAAATACCAGCATGTCAGTAAAACATCTGGAAATCAAATAATCGAAACCGAAATACTATAAGGAAATCGAAAAAGGACGAGTGGGTAAGGAAAACTGACATAGTTGTGTAAATTGAGTTAATAACGGTAAAGGTAGTTGAGGAATACTACCAGAAGAAAGGAGGGATGAAGTTATACAATTCTTGAGAGGTTGAAAAATAAGGAATAACCCTAAAAGAGGTGTTTTGGAGATCTAATGGATATAAAGGCAAGATCTAGAAAATGTCATGCTGTAAGCCCGATGAAAACATGACTCAGAATAAGGAAGAGCCGGTTTGTAAGTATGACAAAGTCAAACATAATTTGGACTGATTTGTAATGAGCAACAAATGAAGAAAGAGTCGAAATGGGAGGAAAAAGTGATGATAAAGAAATCCGTGAAAATAGGTACGTAATGCTCTAAAGGATGTCGAGCTAAGGGTTTCAATGGCCAAGTAGTTAACTAGACATGTAAATGGTTAATTATCTTGGAATTTCCAATCTTGAGTACAGAACCTCAAGAGAAAGAATGTTGCTCTAAGAAAAGAAAGAGATAAAATCTAAGAACATACCCTGAAGTAAGGTATGTCTAGTTATGACAAACTTCATGGAGGGAGTAAAAAATAAAAAGGAAAAAGGAATTCCTTAAGTGAAGGTTGTAAAAAGGGTTGATTGAAAGAATGAGAGAAGAGTTTGCATGTTAAGTAAACAACAAAGGGGAATCAAAGGAAATGATTCCTCATACAAGGTTGTTAATTAATTTTTGGGGACAAAACTCCTAAAAGGAGGGGTGAGTTGTAAACCCCGCCCTTTTGAGCTAAGGAAAACCGGGAAGGGAACCGGTCAAACCGAGTGAGAAAACCGAACCGGTTAACAAACCCGATCAATTGTGAATGGGAAATTTAGGAATTTACAACTCCCAGATTATCCAAAGGGTTCATAATACTATGGAAAAAAACCTTAGGACGAATTGGAAGATGAAAATTAGACCGGTTTGGATGAACCAGGTCTAACAGGATTGAACCAGTTTATGAACCGAGTCAGTTCATGAACTGGAACTAATAGAGATAGAGAAAAATAAAGGAATTCAACTCCTTTATACTCCAAAGAAATTCATAAACCTTGGGAAGGAACCTTAGAACAAAGTGGGAGAGAAAAACCAGACCGGTTCGGGTGAACCGGACTCGAACTAGATTGAATCAGTTTAAGGACCGAGTCGGTTTATGAACCGAAATCAATATAGGAATGGTAAATCGGGAATTTTATGGACCCTAAGTGACCTAAGGAGTCACAAAAGTTAAAGGAATGGACTTGTGAAGGAATTGGGGATGAAAACCAAACTGGTTTAGGTGAACCGGATTCTAACCGGTTTGAACCACTATTGAACCGAATCCTAAATTTATTTTTCTAGGTAGCTTAAATAATTCAAATTTGAGATTTGAGGCACCATTGGATAGAAAATGAATTTAGAAAATTTTTAGATTTGAAAAACTTGGTCAAATGAGGGGTGAACCGACCGGTTTAAGCTTGAACCCGGTACGAACCAGTCCGGTTCGGTTCGAAACAGTGTCATCTTCTTCCTCAGGATGACAACACTATTCACTTGCCGAAAAATCGAAGCAACGCCAGTGAAGAAGAAACGCTTTCGTTCTGTACGTTTTAGGTCTTCAATGTCTGTCATAAAGGTGTCAAATGGACGGCCAACGGGTCCCCGAGCTCCCTATATAAAGAGCCTCTTCCCATTCATCATCTCCACACCTGAAAACTCTATTCTCTCTCAACTGCTCCATTTTTCGGCGAAGCTCAAACTAGAGCTCCGATATGGGGTCTTTTTTGAGCCAAACAAGGCAAGGTTGAGTTCTTTAGAATTTGGGAGAAGTTAGCTACACGCCTGTAGTCTTCGTTTGCTTCGAGGGTCGCTTGAGAAACGCCGACGTGATGAAACAGTGAAGTAGCTCCAGCGGATCGAAGCTGCCCTATTTTGGTCGAGTGGAAATTGGCCATTTCGAGCCCTCCACAAGCCAAACCAAGCCTTCACAACACTTTCTCAGCACTTCCACGACCCAATTAAGACTGTAAGGTAAGCCAATTCGGTTCCCCTGTACAATTTCTGGCTGGTGCTAAAGAGAGAACCTACAAAATTTCAATGATAAAATTCTAACTCAATCCAACATCAATTGATGCGATTCTTGATTCTAGGATGAACCTCAGGACGAGAGTTATCTGCCCAGATCGAAAGCTTAGACCCCTCACCGGTGAGTAATCGAAGCTTTCTCTCTCTACGATCTATTTTTCGGTGAAGCTCCATTTGAGCTCGTTTCGGCATTAAAACTCACGATTCAAAGTTATGTGGAATTGTATGAACATGGAGGAACTCAACTTCAACTTCAATTTCAATAATTAGATGTGTTTGATCGGTCAATTTGATAAAATCAAATTCGCTTGTGTTAAAGAGTTGCAATTGGGAAAAATTGGGGATTTTCAAAAATTTGAGGGACCGAAATGCAATTTCCTAAAATTGAGGGTCAATTGGGCATGGTAAAAATGTTAGAGGGCCAATTGAGGAATTTTAGAATTTTTAGGGTGAAACTTACTATTTTTGTAAAGGAAGGGCAAAATGGTAATTTTAGAAAAGTTGGGGGACCAAATTTGGAAATTTGGGAATTTAACCCCTTTTTGTGAAATGGAATAAATTGAGGTCTATGATAAATTTTAAGAGTTTTGAGACTCAATTTGAGGAAAAACCGGCATTTAGGACTTAAAGTTAAAGAGAAATAACTTTAGGGACCTAATTGCAAATAAATAGAAAGTTTGACTTTATTATTCATTTGGAATGAATGAAGGCTATTAGGCTGAAGGATAATGAATCGAGATGTTCATTTCATGTAGGAACACGAAGTACCAGGAATGAATGAAGGCTATTAGGCCGAAGGATAATGAACCGAGATGTTCATTTCGTGTAGGAAGACGAAGTACCAGGAACGCTAACAAGGACAAGCTCGCATGAATACAAATAACCAGTCTAGTGGAATTCATGGCATTAATGGGTGAGTGGGTTTACTAACATCATACCTGGTTGGGATGATGAACACAACTTAAAGTTAAAAACCACTTACCGGTTGTGAGTGGGATTTTATATCATACCCGGTTGGGGATGATAAGCACATCGAAAGGAAAACCCACTACTACGTGGTATTTTAAACATCACGACTTAGAGTTGTGATGTGAAAACCATGTGGAAAAACTACTTACCGGTTGTAAGTATGTCATACTCGGTTGGTATGTTGAGTCTTCCTCAAAGGAAGTTGAAAACCCGTTCATCGGTTATGAATGGAGGTGTCCTTATACCCGGACGGTATAATGGATAGAGAAAACATATGTTTTGTCGGAAGTGCTGTCCCCTGACCGTGTGCCAATGCTTAAAAAATTTGGGAGACCTTCTTGACAGGAGTTCGAATAGCTCTGATAGGCTGGGGGCCTCGGTTTTGGAACTTGGGGGCTAAATGTCCGATTTTGAAAATCTCGTACAGTGGGCCCAAGGTTAGTTGGCACGAGCAGGAGCTCATAAACGACATGATATATGTGCCATATGAATTGTTTGGCCATGGTACCAAAATAGGACTAGCATACTTAGTCAACTAGTGGCAGTGCGACATGACAGGTCGATGGACCAATTAAGACAAACAACTGTGGGTTGAGTTGAGAGTTGGGGCCGTTGGACTAGTGGCATCACAATTATATGGAATAATGAGAAAATATTGTTTGTGCATGCACTATGAGTACGAGATCATCAAGATGCCCATGAGGGGTAGTGATGCGTCCTAATGGCCCTGGACGACCCGGTGAGTATAAGGGCAGTTTGTCGTTCCAAGTGACCGTGTGAAATTTGGAGTAGCACCAAGCACATGAGATCGAGGTGGGGATGGGATGATGTCTCTATCCTCATAACGAACATGAAGAATTTATTCTGGGAATGAGGGTTGGATGTCGCGAACATCCACTCATTCTCAGGGTAGAAGTTGACGTACTTCTATTCGAGTGGCCGATAAAGTCGCTCCAAAGCCACAAGTGGGTTGAGTGGATGTGCTGACCTGTGAATGTGTGTTTAACCTTCATGATGAAGGATGTGTGTTGGGTGATGACACACCATGATTAAATAAGGAAATGGTGATAAAACTCAAATTTTGAATGAAATGATTTTTGAAATAAAGGAGTCTGGCACACTCCAATAATAAATGTTTTCTTAAAAGTCCAAACTTTTGAAAACCCATTCACTGAGTAGTCGTACTCACCCCTCCCTTATATCCATTTCAGGAAATCCCGGAAAGCCTACCCTTAAAGATCATCAACTAAGACACGCCTGTAAGATAGGTATGTAAAGTTTAAAATTTCATACAGTTTTGATTATGCTATTCTAGGAAATGGTGCAGGTTTAAAGGATGCCTTACTCTTTACGGTTTATAATAAGGGGAAACCCTTTAATAAATTGAGAGAGTGGTAGGTTGATCACGGGGATCTGACCTAACAGAGTCAGGGCGTGACAAAGGTAATAAGGAAAGAGTATTCGAGAAACGTCGGGAAAGTAAGTCCTCCAAATAAGATTTGGCTAAGAAGGAATAGCCACAATTGGTTAGACGGGTTAGAGTACACACGCATATGAAGTCTAAAGAGTGGACGACTGAGCATAGTGTGGAATGCACAGAATAAAACCAATAATCAGAAGTATCCCATGAAAGGAATGAGGGATAAAACAAAAGTTGTGGATAGAGAAAGATCCAAAGCAAACAAATGCCCTAACATAGATAAGGGTTCGGAGAAAGGGAGAAAAGAAACCTTCAAGTAGTTGTAAGAAGGTTGAGTATGTAGCTCCTAGAATGAAAGTCTCTACCTTGAGGTACATATTGGAGAATGAAATAGTAAAAAGGGAATTCCATGAACAAAACAATAAACTGAAAAAGGGTCAAACAGGAATAACAAACTATGAAATAATTACGAACAAGTAAGAGTGGATTAAGGCCAAAGGAAAATCCTTAAGTAAGGATGTCATTGGGAATGATGATGGACCTAAGAAAGGACGAATCCCAGCATGTCAGTTAAACATCTGGAAATCAAATAATTGGAACAAAAAATACTCAATAAGGAAGTAAAAAAGGGACGAGTGGGTAAGGA
Source organism: Trapa bicornis (assembly GCA_030064425.1). Taxonomy (NCBI): domain Eukaryota; kingdom Viridiplantae; phylum Streptophyta; class Magnoliopsida; order Myrtales; family Lythraceae; genus Trapa; species Trapa bicornis. Next base: position 4,708,706 of record CM057761.1, on the reverse strand, counting down.
GAATCGACATAGTTGTGTAAATTGAGTTAATAACGGTGAAGGTAGTCGTAGAATACTACTAAAAGAAAAGAGGGATGAAGTTATACAATTTCTAAGAGGTTGAAAAATAAGGAATAAACACAAAGGAGGTGTTTTTGGAGATCTAATGGATATAGAGACAAGATCTAGAAAATGTAATGCTGTAAGGGATAAGAAAACCCAACAATCCCGATGATTACATGACTCAAAATAAGGAAGAGTCAGTTAGTAAGCATGACAAAGTCAAACATAAAATTTGGACTGATTTGTAATGAGCAACGGATGAAGAAAGAGTCGAAATGGGACGAAAAAGTGATGATAAAGAAACCCATGAAAATAGGTACGTAATGCTCTAAAGGATATTGAGCTAAGGGTTTCAACGGTCAAGCGGTTAACTAGACATGAAAATGGTTAGTTATCTTAGAATTTCCAATCTTGAGTACGAAACCTCAAAGGGAAGAATGTTGCTTTAAACAAAGAAAGAGATAAAATCTAAGAATATACCCTGAAGAGGGTATGTCTAGTTATGATAAACTCCATGGAGGGAGTAAATAATATAAAGGAAAAGGAATTCCTTAAGTGAAGGTTGTAAAAAGGGCTAATTGGAAGGACAAGAGAAGAGTTTGCATGTTAAGCAAACACCATAAGGGCATCAAAGGAAATGATTCCTTATACAAGGCTGATAATTAAGTTTTGGGGACAAAACTCGTAAAAGGAGGGGAGAGTTATAAACCCCGCCCTTTTGAGCTAAGGAAAAATTGGGAAAAGAACCGATTAAACTAAGTGAGAAAACCGAACCGGTTTGGACTGGCTTGAATCACTATTGAACTAGATGCTAAATTCATTTTTCTAGGTGGGTTAAAAATTTCAAATTTGAGATTTAAGACCACCATTGGATAGAAAATAAATTTAGATAAATTTAGAAATTTTTAGATTTGAAAAACTCCGTCGAATGGGTGATGAACCGGCCAGTTTAAGCTTTGAACTCGGTTCGGACCGGCCTGGTCCGGTTCGGAACAGTGTCATCTTCTTCCTCAGGATGACATCACTGTTCACTCGCCGAGAAATCGAAGCAGCACCGATGAAGAAGAAACGTTTCTGTTCGGTACATTTCAGGCCATAAAAGGTGCCAAATGGACAGCCAACGGGTCCTCGAGCTCCCTATATAAAGAGCCTCTCCCCATTCATCCTCTCCACACTTGAAAACTCCATTCTCTCTCAACTGCTCCATTTTTCAGTGAAGCTCGAGCCAGAGCTCTGACATGGGCACTTTTTTGAGCCAAACAAGGTGAGGTCAGGTTCTTTAGAACCGGGAAAAAGTCAACTACACGCCTGTAGTCTCTGTTTGCTCCAAGGGTCGCCGGAGAAACGCTGGTGTGATGGAACAGTGAAGCAGGTCCGACAGACCGAAGCTGCCCTATTTCAGCCGAGTTGAAATTGGCCATTTCGAGCCCTCCTCAGGCCAAATAAAGCTCTCCAAACACTTCCTTAGCACTCCCACGGCCGAATTAGGACTGAAAGGTATGCCAATTCGGCTCCCCTTTGCAAATTTTCGGTTGGTGCTAGAGAGAGAACTGACAGAATTTTGATGATGAAATTCTAACTCAAATCAGCATCAATTGATGCGATTCATGATTCTAGGATGAACCTCAGGACTAGAGCTATCTGTCCAAATCGAAAGCTCGGATCGTCGTGCCCTCATAGGTGAGTAATCGAAGCTTTCTCTCTCTCTATAGTTTATTTTTCGGTGAATCTCCATTTGAGCTCGTTCCGGCGTTAAAACTCGCGATTCAAAATTCTATGGAATCGTATGAAAATGGAGAAACTCAATTTCAACTTCGATTTCAACTTCAATTTCAACAATTAGAGGTGTTTGATCAGTCAATTTCGATTGTGTTAAAGAGTTGGAATTGGTGGAAAAATTGGGGAAATTGGGGATTTTTGAAAATTTGAGGGACTGAAATGCAATTTCCTATAATTGAGGGTCAATTGGGCATGATAAAAATGTTACAGGGCCAATTGAGAAATTTTAGAATTTTTGGGGTAAAATTTACCATTTTTGTAAAGGAATGGCAAAATGGTAATTTTGGAAAAGTTAGGGGACCAAATTGGAAATTTTGAAATTTAAACCCCTTTTTGTGAAATGGAATAAATTGAGGTCCTATGATAAATTTTAAAAGTTTCGGGACTCAATTTGAGAAAAAACCGGCATTAGGGACTTAAAGTTAAAGAGAAATAACTTTAGGGACCTAATTGCAAATAAATGAAAGTTTGACTTTCTCATTCATTTGGAATGAATGAAGGTTATTAGGCCAAAAGATAATGAACCGAAATATTCATATCGTGTAGGAACACGAAGTACCGGGAACGCTAGCAAGGACAATCTTGCATGAATACAAAGAACCGGTATAGTGGAATTCACTACATTAATGGGTGAGTGGGTTTACTAACGTCATACTCGGTTGGGATGATGAGCACAACTTAAAGTTAAAAACTATTTACCGATTGTGAGTGGAATTTTATATCATACCCAGTTGGGAATGATAAGTACCTCCAAATGAAAACCCATTATCAAGTGGTATTTTAAACATCACAACTTAGAGGACTGATGTGAAAAACACGTGGAAAAACTACTTACCGGTTGTAAGTTGATCATACCTGGTTGGTATGATGATATTTCCTCGGGGAAAGTTGGAAACTCATTCATCGGTTATGAGCGGAGATGTCCCTATACCCGGTCGGTATGATAGACAGATAAAAATATATTTTGTCAGAAGTGCTCTCCCCTAACTATGTGCCAATGCTTAAATTATTTGAGAGACCTTCTTGACAGGAGCTCGAATAGCTCTTATAGTTCGGGGGCCTCGGTTTTGGAACTTGGGGGCTAATATGCCCGATGTTGATAAACTCGTACAGTGAGCCCAAGGCTAGTTGGAACGAGCAGGAACTCGTAAACAAACATGAATTATATGCCATAAAACTTTGAATAAAGAAATTGTTTGGTCATGGTACCGAGATAGGACCGACATACTCAGTTAACTAGCGGTAGTGCAACATGACAGGTTGATAGACCAGTCAAGATAAACAATTGCGGGTTGAGTTGAGAGTTGGGGCCGTTGGAACAGTGGTACCACATATTATATGGCATAATGAGAAAATATTGATTGTGCATGCACTATGAGTACGAGACCATCAAGACGCCCAAGAGGGGTAGTGATATGTCCTAAGGGCACTGGACGACCTGGTGAGTATAAGGGCAGTTCGTCGTACTAAGTGACCGTGCGAAATTTGGAGTAGCACCAAGCGCATGAGACCGAGGTAGGGACGGGATGAGGTCTTTGTCCTCATACGGACATGAAGAATTGATTATGGGATTGAGGGTCAGATGTTGTGAACATCCACTCATTCTCATGGTAGAAGTGGATGTATTTCTATCTGGGTGGTCGAAAAAGTCTTTCCGAAGCCAAGAGTGGGTTCAGTGAACGTACTAACCTGTGAATGTGTGTTTAACCTTCATGATAAAGGATGTGTGTTGGGTGATGACACACCGTTATTAAATAAGGAAATGGTGATAAAAATTGAGTTTTTGAATGAAATGATTTTTGAAAGAAAGGAGTCTGGCACACTCCAATACAATTCTTTTTCCTAAAATATGAAAGTTTTGAAAACCCATTTATTGAGTGGTCGTATTCTCCCCCTCCCTTATATCCCTTTGAGGAAATCTCGGAAAGCCTACCCTTAATGACCATCAACTAAGACACTTGTGAGACAAGTATGGTGAAGTTAAAATGTTATGCAGTTTTGATTATGCTATTCCTAGAAAATGTGCATGTTTAAAGGACGTCTTACACTTTACGGTTTATAATAAGGGGAAAACCCTTTAATAAACTAGGAGAGTGGCGGGTTGATCATGGGGATCCGACCAAATATGGTCGAGGCGTGATAGCTCTCCTCCTGAGGTTCCTCCTAGAATAAGAATTTCATCAATTGATGCCGAATTGGATTAGAATTCTATCATCAAAATTCTGTCGGTTCTCTCTCTAGCACCAGTTGGAAATTGCAGAGTGAGCCGAATTGGCATACCTTTCAGTCCTAACTCGGTCGTGGGAGGGCTGAGGAGGTGTTGGGAGAGCTTGGTTTAGTATGAGGAGGGCTCGAATCGGCCAATTTTAGCTCAACCGAAATAGGGCAGCTTTGGTCTGCGAGAGCTGCTTCACTGTTCGATTATGCTGGTGCTTCTCCGGTGACCCTCAGAGTGAATGGATGCTACCACCATGTAGTTGACTTCTCCCCAGTTCTAAGGAACCCAACCATGCCTTCATTAGATCAGAAAAGACCCTATATCTGAGCTTTGGTTCGAGCTTCACCGGAAAACTATGTATAGGGGGCTCGGGGACTCGTCGGCCGTCCGTTTGGCACTTTTCTAACAGTCATTGATGGCCTGAAACATACTGAACGGAAATGTTTCTTCTTTTCCGGCGCTGCTTCGATTTTCTGGTGAGTGAACAGTGCTGTCATCTGAAGGTAGAAGACGACACTGTTTCGAACTAGATCGGACCAGTTCGAACCAGGTTCAAAGCTTAAACCAGACGGTTCACCCCCAATTCGACCAAATTTTTCAAATTAAAAAATTTCTAAATTAATCTAAATTCATTTTCTATCCAATGATGGCCTCAAATAAAAATTTTGAATTTTTTAATCCACCTAGAAAAATAAATTTAGCATCTGGTTCAATAGTGGTTCAAACTAGTCCAAACTAGTTCAATTCGGTTCGGATCCGGATCACCTGAACCAATTTGGTTTTCATCTTCAATTCATTCTAAAGTCCTTTTTCATTTCTTTTATGACTCCTTAGGTTACTTAGGGCCCATAAATTTCCCACTTTGCCCTCTCTCTATCGGTTCTAGTTCATAAACACTTCTCGGTTCTTAAATTGGTTCAATCCGATTTTTCTCTCCACTTTGTTCTAAGGTTTCTTCCCAAGGTTTATAAATCTTTTTGGGTCGCAAACGAGTTAAAATTTCTCTAATTTTCCCGTTCCTCAATAATCGGGTTTGTGAACCGGTTCAGTTTTCTCACTCAGTTTGATCGATTTTTTCCTGGTTTTCTTTAACTCCAAAGAGCGGGGTGTACATTTAATTTCTCCAATTGGCCCTTAATTTACCAAAATTTCCCTTTAGTCCTTAATTTTCCAAAAATTGCAATTTGTTCCCATTCTTTTCAAAATTTCCAATTTGCCTTTTATTTTTCCCAAATTGCCCAATTGGCCATCAATTGGGGTGAATTACACCTTCAATTTCGTAAATTTACTATCAGAGCCTTCAATTTTTCAAAAATTGCACAAAAGTCCCTTAAATCCCCAAATTGAACTTCATCTTCTTCTCCAATTCAAGTATATAAACCTTTACATCTTACATGATCCAATTGGTGGCCTATAAGCCTTTAATTTCTTCGATTCTTGCCTTAATTCGTCTCCTCTCGCTCTCCTCGACTATCCTACACTTTGAATTTTTAATTTGGTTAAGTTTGAAGCCTCATCGGAGCTTCACCGAAAAATTTATAGTAGAGAGAGAAAGCTTGCGTATCTTACTATGCGATCCCCTTCGCACTTCTCTAGTCGGTCTCAATTCGTTCTAAGAGTGTCTCGAGCTAGAATACTCTTCTTTGGTTCCACTGCCACCCTTCGGAGCTTCTGTAGCTGAGATTTTTTCCGTCGTCAGATCTTTGGTTTGCTGCTCGTTAAAGAATGCACTCTTCTTCTTCTTCACTCGATTGTGAGATGTTGAGAATGAATGGAGAGGTGCTCTTTATATAAGGAGCTCGACAACTATTCAAGCTACCCGCGGGCGCGGCCTTCGACTCGACCACTGGTGATCTAACCGGAGAGTTTTTTGAGTCGCCGAATACTCTAGTTTTTTCGGCCTCTCTTTCTCCTTCGTTCTCTCTATCAGCGTCTGAAGGTTGAAGATGATTATGTGGCGGTTGTGCCACGTAGCATGCTATGATTGACCAGTTTTTCTAACGTGGTGGTCTAGCTCGGTTGTCACATTAGCCGTTGACCGGACACGTGGCCGCCTCTTATTGGTTGCTCATGTCTACATGGCATGCTGGCGGGTTGCTAACTGATCGTTGATCGGACACGTGGCAACCTCCCATTAGCTGCCTGTGTCTGTGTGGTTGCTGATGAGGTGTCATTGGCTGTTGACTGGTCTGGTCTGCTGACCGGTCTGACCATTGACTGGTCCGATTCGACCGGGTTCGTTGTCCCGAATTTGAAAATTGACCGGGTTCATTGTCCCGAATTTGAAAATCGGTCGGTTCAGACCTGATTTGACTGGTTTTCTAAAATTTAAAAATTTCTAAATTCATCTAAATTCATTTTCTATCTAATGGTGGTCTCAATTTCTCAAATGGACATTTTTAAGCCACCTAGAAAAATGAATTATTGAACCAGTTCACTATGGTTCATCCTAATTTTGTCTGGTTTGGGTCCGCTTCACCCTGAACCGGTCTGGTTCTCTCCCCAATTCCACTTCCCGGTTCTTCCTTACAATTTTTGTGAATTTTTGGTCACTTGGGATCTCCCAATTTCCCACGTTAACCCTTCTTTCCTATTTTCTATTTATTAAATTAGCCTAGTTTTTTTGACAATGGTGTCCGTCCTTCCTTCCAGTTTCCTTGGTCTGAGGGGATGGGTTCCACACGGTGGCTAAGTTGGAGCACCACGTCAGAAAAACCGACCAATCACAACTAATCATGTGGCCCACCTACTACGTCATCGTCTTCAACCTCAGTTCATTGACAGAAAGGAGAGAGGCCGACGAAGGGGGAAGTCTCTGGCGACTCAAAAAACACTTTGGTCTGGTCTCCAGTGAGTGGGGCAGGGGCCGAGTCTCATGCTAGCCGGTAACCTGGAGAGTTGTTGAGCTCCCTATAAATAGAGCACCCTCCCACTCAACCTCCTCACCACTCAAGCACCCTCTAAAAATAAACCACTCCTTTTTTGACGAAGTGTCAATAAAGGCACCGACGACAGGTCATTTCTCAACCAAAGGAGCCCTGGTGGGTAGCATTAGAACCGGGAAGGAGTCCCCGAGCTTGGGGAACCCTCAACCCGACCAAAGGATAGCCGGAGCAGTGCTAGAGTAATCACATAGTGAGGTCTCTCTAAAGCTCCGAAGTAGCGAGCTTACAACCATCCCAACCCTTACCCTCTAAGGCCTCCCACTACGAGAACTGACCAGCTTCAACCTCTTGAGACACTCTCGAGCCCCTGTCAGACATCCGGTAAGCTCAATTCCACCTCTCCTCGTCGGATTTTCTAAGTTTCTGAACTCCACCTCCCCAAAACCTCTCTTCAAATTCCTGGAGTGCGGCGACGAATTGCAGTGGGATTCAATCTTGGTAGGACCCCCTCGACGAACATTAGCTGCCCACACCTAAAGCTCCGGCCACATCTCCTCCACCGGTAACTCAGCAAGCTTTCTCTCTCTATTGTTTTTTTCCGATGAAGTTATAGCGAAGCTCAAAACTTAGCCAAATTCATAATTTTGAAGTGTAGGATGATCATGGGGAGCTAGAGGATGTGAATAACAACAAGAGACAAAGGAATTAAGGACTTTCAGGTTGTCAATTGGACGAGGAAAGATACGGGAAATTTCAAGCATTCAATTTTGGGAAGAAGGGGGGCAATTTAGGGATTTTTCAAAGAAAAAGGGTTTTTGTGCAATTATTCAAAAATTCAAGGGTCAAATAGTAAATTGACGAAATTAGGGGCATTTTCATGAAATTCACTCCCAATTGAGGTCCAATTGGGCAATTTGGATAAAATGGAAGACCAATTGGTAATTTTTGAGAAATTAAGGGCCATTTGGCAATTTTTGGAAAAATTGAGGGCCAATTGGCGGTCTTGGTAAAATTAAGGACCCAAGAAGGATAATTGGAAGGCTTACGGGCTTAATTAAAATTAAGGGGCAAATATGGACCTAAATGTAAAAGTACAAACTTTATGGATGTAAATGTAATTAAGGCATAATATGAGGGCCTATGCGCAAATACTCGAAAAATGCGGCCTCTTATGCAAATTGTCATGATATAGATATTCGTGCCATGTAGGAGCGGACTGCCCAAGTATTAGCACACGGAAGCACACCTGGAGCAAGGTCTAATCGGGACGACCCATCACCATTATCGGGTGATTGGGAACTCTATAACGTCGATTCCGATTGGAATGATGATTTGCCTTAAAAACAATTTTCTCGGAATTAGCCTCCCATGACTGGGTGATACTGGCACTTTTCCCGGGTCGCCGGAGACTGACCTCCCTTTCTCCCTCATCCACCTCTACCAGTCATCCTAAGGAAGATGACATTGTGTCACGTGTGCAAGCTTCGCAAGTGCAGACTTGCCACATGGCACTCCGTGATTGGCTGACTTTGTAGATGTGACTTCCTACTCAGTAGCCTAGTTAGCCTTTGACTCGTTGACCGAACACGTGGTGGCCTCCCATTGGCCGTGCATTCTAAGGTGCCTATTGACCGTGCTTGGTCAGCCTTTTACTATGACATGTGGCGTCCTTTGATTGCATATTTTAAATGTATCAGATTTCCCTCCTAACGCACAGTGTCGCTGTTACGTGTTGGTGCCTGATTGGCTGGCACCATCCAATGTGGCTTTGACACTTGTTGATCTCTGATTGATCGGTTGTTTCTTTGACATCCTAGTTGGATGCTGATGTGGCATCCTTTCCATGTGTCATCTCCTCATTGGTCAGTGTAAACCCCACACTTTTGAGTTAAAGAAAACAGGGAAAAGAACCAGTCAAACCGAGTAAGAAAATCGAGCCGGTTTACAAACCCGATCATATGGGAATAAGCAATTTGGAAATTTACAACTTCCGGGTGATCCAAAGGGTTCATTAAACCTTGGAAAAAAACTTAAGACAAAATAAAAGACAAAAACTAAATTGGTTCAGGTGAACGAGATTCCATAAGAATTTTGAAGTTAAGCGTGCTTGCTCGAAAGTAATGTGAGGATGGGTGACCTTCTACGAAGGTATGCCTTATCATAAATAGCCATAAATTAATATATATTTAATTATTGTAATTAATACCAATAATTTAATACCTAAATTAAATTATTGGAATTAATACAAATAATTTAATACTGAAATTAAATTATTGAAATTAATACCAATAATTTATGTCAATATTAATACTAGTAATAAATCTCTCCCATTTAATACACAGTTTTACACCTATATAAAAAGTTCATCCCCATTCATTCTCTTTACACCTGAACACTTCTCTCTCTCTCTATTGCTCCATTTTTCGGTGAAGCTTGAACCAGAGTTTCGACTTAAACATTTTTCTTAACCTCGGAAGGAGAGGTCGAGCTCTTTAGAACCTGGGAGACGACAACTATCTGATAGCAAACTCCCGTCAATCCGAGAATCATTGGAGAAGCGCCGGCATGATAGAATAGTGAAGCAGCTACGACGGACCAAAGTTGTCCTATTTCGGCCAAGCTGAAATCGTCCATATCAAGCCTTCCTCAGGCCAAACCAAGCCCTCTCAACACTTGGCCGAATTAGGACCGAAAGGTAAGCCAATTCAGCTCCCTTTTACAATTTTTGATCGGTGCTAAAGAGAGAGTCGACCGAATTTTAATGAAAAAAATTCTAATCCAATTCCACATCACTTGATGCGATTCTTGATTCTAGGATGAACCTCAGGACGAGAGCTATCTGGCCAGATCGAAAGCTCGAATCGTCGTGCCTTCACCGGTGACTAATCGTAGCTTTCTCTCTCTATAGTTCATTTTCCGGTGAAGCTTCGTTTGAGCTCATCCCGACGTTAAAACTTGCGATTCACATTTCTAAAGAATCATATGAACATGTAGAAATTCAATTTCAACAATTGGAAATGTTTGATGGGTCAATTTGATAAAATCAAATTCGGCTATGTTAAGAAGTTGGAATTGGGGAAAATTGGGGATTTTCGAAATTCAAAGGACCAAAATGAAATTTTATGAAATTGAGGGTCAATTGGGCATGAAAATAATGTTGGAGGACCAATTGATGAATTTTGAAATTTTTGGGGCAAAATTTACCATTTTTGTAAAGGAATGGCAAAATGGTAATTTTGGAAAAGTTGGGGACCAAATTGGAAATTTGGAAAATTATACCCCTTTTTGTGAAATGGAATAAATTGAGGTCCTATGATAAATTTTAGAAGTTTCGGGACTCAATTTGAGGAAAAATCGGCATTTGGGACTTAAAGTTAACGAGAAATAACTTTAGGGACTTAATTGCAAATAAATGAAAGTTAGACTTTCTCATTCATTTGGAATGAATGAAGGCGATTAGGCTGAAGGATAATGAAACAAGATGTTTATATCATGTAGGAACACGAAGTACCGGGAACGCCAGCAAGGACAAGCTCGTGTGAATACCAAGAACCGGTCTAGTGGAATTCACGGCATTAACGGGTAAGTGGGTTTACTAACATCATACCCGGTTGGGATGATGAGCACAACTTAAAGATAAAAACCACTTACCGGTTGTGAGTGGAAATGTTATATCATACCCGGTAGGGAATGATAAGTACCTCGGTATAAAAACCCATTGTTTAGTGGTATTTTAATCATCACCACCTAGAGAAAGTGATGTGAAAATTATGTGGAAAAACTACTTACCGGTTGTAAGTAGATCATACCCGGTTAGTATGATGAGACTTCCTCGAAGGAAGTTAAAACCCGTTCATCGGTTATGAACAGAGATGTCCTTATACCGGTTGGTATAATGGATAGTGAAAACCTATCTTGTCGGAAGTGTTCTCACTTGACTGTGTGCCAATACTTAAACTATTTGGGAGACCTTCTTGATGGGAGCTCGAATAGCTCTTATAGGTCGGGGGCCTCGATTTTGGAACTTGAGGGCTAGAATGCCCAGTTTTTTGAAAATCTCATATAGTGGGCCCAAGGCCAGTTGGCACGAGCAGGAGCTCATAAACGAACATGATATATGTGCCATAAAACTTAATAAGTGAATTGTTTGGTCATGGTACCAAGATTGGACTGACATGCTCAGTCAACTAGCGGCAATGCGACATGACAGGTCGACGGACTAGTCAAGACAAACAACTGCGAGTTGAGTTGAGAGTCGGGGCCGTTGGACCAGTGGCACCTCATATTACTTGGCTTGATAAGAAAACCTTTTTTGTGCATGCACTATGAGTACGAGATCATCAAGATGCCCATGAGGGGTTGTGATGTGTCCTAAGGGCCTTGGACGACCCAGTGAGTATAAGGGCAGATCATCGTTCCAGGTGTCTGTGCGAAATCTGGAGTAGCACTATGCGCATAAGACTGGGGTGGGGATAGGATAAGGTCTCTGTCCTCATACGAACACGAAGAAGTGATTTCGGGATTGTGGGTTGGATGTCGCATACATCCACTCATTCCCAGGGTAGAAGCGGTCGTACTTCTATCCAGGTGGCAGGAAAAGTCGCTCTGAAACCACTAGCGGGTTCAGTAGTGATACTGACTTGCGAATATGTGTAACCTTCATGATAAAGGATGTGTGTTGGGTGATGACACACCGGTAACTAAGAAATGGTGGAAAAACCTAAATTTTTAAACAAAGGGATTTTTGAAAAAGAAAGTAGTCTGGCACACTCCAATAATAATTATTTTTTTAAAAGTCAAAAGTTTTTAAAAAACTCATTCACCGAGTAGTCGTACTCACCCCCTCCCTTATATCCCTTTCAGGAAATCCCAGAAAGCCTACCCTTAAAGACCGTCAACTAAGATGCCTGTAAGACATGTATGTAAAGTTTTAAATTTCATGCAGTTTTGATTATGCTATTCTAGGAAAAAGGTGCAGGTTAAAGGACGCCTTACTCTTTACGGTTTACATTAAGGGGAAACCCTTTAATAAACCGGGAGAGTGGCGGGTTGATCACGGGGATCCGACCAAACCGGGTCGGGGCGTGACAGTCAGTCTTACTCATAGTGCTTTTTCGACATTGACCATTGGGGGCACATGTCGCTCCCCTATTGGTCAGTCGTCGCTGAAGTGGATTTTCCTCCTTTGACCATTGACCAAGGACACGTGTCGCCCTCTAATTGACCAACACTTCCCGACGTTGAATGAGCAGTTGACTAGGCGCGCTTCACCATGTGTCACATGCAGATTGGTCACACCTGTTGATTGGGCTCTAACCTGGTAGCGGTCTATTGATCGGCTGGATCGTTGACCGGTCCAATCCGACCGGGTTCGGTGATCTGAAATAAAAAATCAATCGATTTAGGACCAATTCAACTAGTTTTCTTAAGTTTAAAATTTTCTAAATTCATGAAAATTTATTTTCTATCTAATGGTATCACGCCCCGACCCGGTTTAGTTGGATCCCCGTGAGCAACTCGCCACTCTCCTAATTTATTAAGGGTTTTCCCCTTTTTTATACTATGAGGAGTAGGACGTCCTTTTTACCTGTACCTTTCTTGGAATAACATTAATCAAAACTGAATAAATTTAAACTTACATACATGTCTTGCAGGTTTAGCTAGTGGAAGGTTTAGGTAGGTTTTTCCCTCGGTTACCAGAAAAGGGTAAAGGGAGGGGGTGAGTTCGATAACTCATTGAATGAGTGTTTGAGAAATGAGTTTATGTAAAATAGTTTTGAATTGGAGTGTGCTAGACTCCTTATTTCCTTTAAAATCATTTTTTCCTTGAATTCTCGGTTATTCAAAACCAATTTCTTCATTATTACACAATCGGTGTGTTTAACAATCAACACATGCCCTTTATCATGAAGGGATCACACATTTGTAGGGCAGCCCGTCCACTAAATCCACTTGTGTCGTCGGAGCGACTTTACCTGTAAACCCCGCTCTTTTGAGTTAAGGAAAACCGGGAAAAAAACTGGTCAAACCTAGTGAGAAATACCAGACTAGTTCACAAACCCAACCATTTGAGGGTTCATAAAACTTTGGAAAAGAACCTTAAGACAAATTAGAACTGAAAAACTAGATTGGTTCAGATGAACTAGATCTCATCAGAGCACCGAAGTTAAGCGTGCTTGTGTGAGAGTAGTGTTAGGATGGGTGACCTCCATAAATAGCCATAAATTAATATATACATTTAATTATTGGAATTAATACCCATAATATATACATCCCCATGGTTTTTTTGTAACCCCGGTCAAAATTTTTTATGCAAATTTGGGTTAATTATATCAATCGTATGCCCTATCATAAATAGCCATAAATTAATATATACATTTAATTAATATATATATTTAATACACAAAAAACCCTAAATAGCCCTAAAAAAACCATAAACCCTAAATTAATATATACATTTAATTATTGAAATTAATACCCATAATTTAATACATAAATTAAATTATTGAAATTAATACTAATAAATACCCATCAATTTTATGGCAACATTAATACTAATAATAAATCCCCCCCCCCCCATTTAATACACAGTTTTACACCTATATAAAGAGTTCATCCCCATTTATTCTCCTTATACCTGAACACTTCTCTCTCTCTCTACTGCTCCATTTCCTAGTGAAGCTTGAACCCGAGATTTGACTTGGGCATTTTTCTTAACCTCAGAAGGAGAGGTCGGGCTCTTTAGACTTCGGGGGAAGTCAGATATCTGCTAGCAAACTCTAGTCAATCTGAGAAGCACCGACATAATCAAACAATGAAGCAGCTCTGGCAGACTCAAGCTGCCCTATGTCGGCCAAGATGAAATCGGCCATTTTGAGCCCTCCCTAGGCCAAACCAACCCCTCCCACGGTTGAATTAGGACTGAAAGGTAAGCCAATTCGGATTCACTCTACAATTTCCGACTGGTGCTAGAGAGAGAACCGACAGAATTTCGATGATGAAATTCTAACTCAATTCAGCATCAATTGATGTAATTCTTGATTCTAGTATAAACCTCAGGATGAGAGCTATCTGCTTAGATCGAAAGCTCGAATCGTCGTGCCCTCGACAGTGAGTAATTGAAGCTTTCTCTCTCTATAGTCTATTTTTTGGTGAAACTTCGTTTGTGCTCGTTCTAGCATCAAAATTTGTGATTCAAAGTGCTATTGAATCGTATGAAGATGTAGGATCTCAATTTTACTTTCAACAATTAGAAGTGTTTGATCAATTAATTTAATGAAATCAAATTCAGCTGTGTAAAGGAGTTGAAATTGGGGAAAATTGGGGATTTTTGAAATTTGAAGGACCAAAATGCAATTTAGTAAAATTGAAGATCAATTGGACATGATAAGAATGTTAGAGGGTCAATTGAGCAATTTTAGAATTTTTGGGGTAAAACTTGCCATTTTTGTAAAGGAAGGGCAAAATGGTAATTTTGGAAGAGTTGGGGGACCAAATTGGAAATTGGGAAAATTAAACCCCTTTTGTGAATTTGAATAAATTGAGGTACTAAGATAAATTTTAAAAGTTTCGGGACTCAATTTGAGGAAAAACCAGCATTATGGACTTAAAGTTAAAGAAAAATAACTTTAGGGACCTAATTGTAAATAAATAGAAAGTTTGGTCTTCTTGTTCATTTGGAATGAATGAAGCCTATTAGGCTGAGTGATAATGAACAAGGATGTTCACATCATGTAGGAATACGAAGTACCGGAACACCAACAAGGAAAAGCTCGCGTGAATATAAAGAAACGGTCGAGTGGAATTCACTGTATTAACGAGTGAGTGAGATTTTATATCGTACCCGGTTGGGGATGATAAGTACCTCAAAATGAAAACCCACTACTTAGTGGTATTTTAAACATCACAACTTAGAAGAGTGATGTGAAAATCATGCGAAAAAACTAATTATCGGTTGTAAGTAGATCATACCTGGTTGGTATGATGAAACTTCCTCGAAAGAAGTGGAAAACTCGTTCATTAGTTATGAGCGGAGATGTACTTATACCCGATTGGTATGTTGGACAATTGAAAATATATTTTGTCAGAAGTGCTCTCCCCTGACTGTGTGCCACTACTTAAACAATTTGTGAAACCTTCTTGACGGGAGCTCAAATAGCTCTTATAGGCTGGGGGCCTCGATTTTGGAACTTGGGGGGCTAATATGCCCAATTTTAAAAATCACGAACAGTGGGCCATAGGCCAATTGGAACGAGCAGGAGCTCATAAACAAACATGAGATATGTGCCATAAAACTTTAAATAAATGAATTGTTTAGCCATTGTATCAAGACAGAACCGACATATTTAGTTAACTAGTGGCAGTGTGACATGACAAGTCTCTGGATTAGTTAAGACAAATAGCTACATGTTGAGTTGAAGGTTGGGGCCATTGGACCTGTGGCACCATAGATTATATGGCATGATGTGAAAATACTAATTGTGCATGCACTGTGTGTACAGGACCTTCAAGACGCCCAAGAGGGGTAGTGATGTGTCCTAGGGCCCTGGATGACCTAGTGGATATAAGGGCAGTTCATCGGACCAGGTGACCTTGCGAAGCTCGAGGTAGCTTCAAGCGCATGAGACCGAGGTGGGGTGGGGATGAGGTCTTTGTCCTCATACGGACACAGAGAATTGATTTCGGGATTAAGAGTCAGATGTCGCGTACATCCACTTATTCTAAGGGTAGAAGTGGACGTGCTTCTATCTAGGTGGCCGATAAAGTCGCTCCGACGCCGCAGGTGGGTTTAGTGGACGGGCTGGCCTGCAATTTTGTGATTGAACTTCATGATGAAGGATGTGTGTTGGGTGATGACACACCGTGATTAATAAGAAATGGTGGTGAAAATAGAGATTTGAAATAAAAGGATTTTTGAAAGAAAATAAGGAGTTTGGCACACTCTAATATAAATCTTTTTCCTAAAAGTTAAATTTCGAAACCTATTCACTAAGTAGTTGTACTCACCCCTTCCATATATCCCTTTCAGGTAGACCAAGGAAAACCTACCCAAGACCTCTTGTTAGTTACACCCGTAAGACAGGTATGATTAATTTAAAATTTTATGCAGTTTTGATTTATGTTATTCCAGGAAAGGTGTAGGTTTAAAAGATGCATTACTCTTCATGGTTTATAAACAAGGGGCAACCCTTAATAAACTGAGAGATTGGTGGGTTGTTCACGGGGATCTGACCAAACTGGGTTGGGGCGTGACATTACCGGCCACCTAGATAGAAGCCCATCCACTTCTACCTTGAGAATTAGTGAATGTTCGCGACATCTGACCCTCAAACCCGAAAAGCAACTCCCTGTCCATATGAGGACAGAGACCTCATCCTGACCCCACCCTAGTCTCATGCGCATGAAGCTACATCGAGCTTCATTGACTACTGTCACGACAAACTTCCCTTATCTCCACCATGTCATCTAGTAGCCCCTAAAACGCATCACTACCCCTCTTAGGCATCTTGATGTACCGAACCTCAAGTGCATGCACAAACAAAGTTTTCCATAAAGCCATTTATCTTTGGTGCCACTAGTCTAACGGTCCTGACCCTCAACTCGACCTGCAACTATTTGTTTAGACTGGTCTGTCGACCTAATCTTATCACACTACCGCTAGTTCATCGAGTATGTCAGCCCTATCTTGATACCGTGACAAAATCACATAATTCATTAATTTAGAATTTTCATGGCTTATCATCATGTTTGTTTACGAGCTTCTGCTCGTTCTAACTGGTCTTGGGCCCACTGTACGCGATTTTCCAAAACCGGATATTTTAGCCCCCAAGTTCCAAAACTGAGGCGTCTTGCCTATCTGAGCTATTCGAGCTCTAATCAAGAAGGTGTCCCAAAATTTTTAAGCAGTGATACACTGTCAGGGGAGAACACTTCTAACAAAATAACTTTTCAACTGGTCCATCACACCAATCGGATGTGATGACATCTCTGCTTATAATCGGTAAGCGGATTTTCTATTTCCTTCTAGGAAGTTCATCATACCAACCAAATATGATCTACTTACAATCGGTAAGTAGTTTTTCCGCGTATTTCTCACATAACTCCAACCAGGTGTGATGTTAAAATTCCACATAGAAGTGGTTTTTTATTTCCGAAGTACTCATCATCCCAATCGGGTATGATGTGGATAATCCCCTCACCCTATATGTGTAGTGTATTCCTCTTAATCGGCTTTAGTGGAGGTTGTAGCCTCTCACCAGGGTGGACGATAAATATGCTCTAGGCCATAAGTAGAACAGATCGAGGTTGTAGATTCTAATGGTATGTTATGCGACTGTTTGATCCATTTATTAAGAAAGTGTGTTTGATTGTTGTCCAAAAAAAATTCATTAAACTAGAATTCTGTTACTTAGAAAAAATATCTTATAATTCACTTAAGATATTGTATTTTTAATCTTATTCATTGAGTTATGAACTCACCCCACTCTTACCCCTTTTAGATTATAGAACATGACAGAAAGAATAATAGAGAATGAATCACCAATTTGATACATAAATTATTATTTTATATATTTATGTATTGCAATATTTATTTCAGCAAAATTTAAAAAAAAACTTAACTCATGCATTATTTTTCTCTTAAATTTGAGATTTATTTCTCTTAATAGTATAGAGATATAATCCAATTATATTATATTATTAGAAGAAGTGGCGGATTATTTACAATGTTTCGTACAAATCGAATGAGGATATGATACAAATTCTCATAAAAATCATCAAATTTTAAAAGAATGAACTATATAAAATTATTTTACTCCATCATGTATTCCTTCTCTTTTTTTGTTTTATATTTTATAATCGTGATTTGAGAATTTGTTGTCTCACTCTCTTGTTTCATCAACTACTTTCCTTTCAAAGAAAATTTTTCATCAAAATGAAGGGGATGATTCTAGCTCTCGTACCACTTGTACATGTCCTTAGTATCGACCGGGCTTGATGGACTTTTCTCTTCTTATAAGTTACTTGACAACTTTTATGTATCTTCTCTTCTTCTTAGGGCGAGCACGTGGATGTCAGGCAAATCTCGCCATTCAAGTAATCGGAACGGTCTACTCACACTCATCAATCACTTAGAAGAAGCCATTATGAGGCACTGAAATTCATAAAATTTCATTCACTTCTCTCTAGTACATATACAATTAATAAGCCTAGTTCAAGTCTCATTAACTGAATGAAATTTAAATTTTATCCTATTTTTGTTTAGAAATTCAATTACAATGGCATCTATAATGAGTGTGGCACTCTCTTGACCCATCAGAATGGTCGATTTCTAATTGGAAGTAGTTTTTATTGGGTGAGACAATATAGAGTGATAACTTTTTTAATTAGGACTTCCACTTAAATTATGAAAAAATAAATTAAAAATATACGATACAATAGTTTTTTATTTGTCAATAATAGCATTTTTATGCGCCTCGCTCTAAATATGCTCCAACATCTATCACATATACTTAGACATGAGTTGTATGCAACTATTATGAATGAGAGGTGCATGGAGATTAATTATGTAATACACTATTATGCCTTCATATTTTTTGAAGGTTAATTGCATTAGTTGTGCCCAGCCTTTGGACCTCTCCCACTTTTTATGTAATGATTGAAAATGAATTATTAAGTGTCTATTAGTTAGACTTAAATTCGGATCACCCATGTAATTGGCTAGTAAAATATTAAAGGAAATATGTATAACATATAATATCTCCTTCTCTTATTCAATCTAAAAGGTATAGCAAAGATAAGAGATTAATTAATTCATATAATTTTATTCTATGAATTGAATACACAACTTCCTTATTGTTAGGTAGATAATGGTAGCATGAAACCAATTCTAGGGGTTATTCTATATTTCAAAATATTTCTATCAAATCGTATGTATATCATATTTTAGGTATAATTTTTAAAATTAAATTGATGTAGTTACTTGGAACAATTTTGATAAGAACCCGTCCAACATGTATTCTGATCATTTTTTTCCCTTGATTGAGGTCTAGTCATTTTTTTGGCATAATTTGTTCATATGAAAAGATTCAATTATTTGAGATGAGATAAGTGATTGATCCAATGCAGATAAACTAAGTTTGTTAATTTATTGGATCAGGTTTAATAGATATAAATTCGTACGTATTTAATATTTGGATTCCATCAATACTAAATTTAAATTTAATCAAAGTTCATAAATCAAACTCAAATTTAGTTTTATAAAATTTGATTTTAAACGGACTAAAATTCAATACAAATAAACACGGATTTAGAAAATTTAATTTGATTCAAGTTTAATCTGAACAAATTTAGAATCAGATTTATTTAAAATATTAGTATATATAAGATTTTTGGTCCGAGTAAAATACTAGGAGGAAAGAGTTTCCCATGGAATCAAGAAATAATGCATTGAACGAGCCATCTTCATCGTCAATAAGCTCTTTTAACCCTAACAATCTTTTTATTTTTCCTTTTGAAAGTTGAATTGCAGATAATAGTTTTTCCACTAAAAGTTTGCAGCACATAAATATTAAGTCCAAATTTTTAGATGAGTAAATATGATATTTTATAAAAATTATAATTAAATAAACCACCTTTTTTTAAAAATTTTTGTGACTCTATTTTCATATTTACCAAATGGATCCTTTCCCAAACTATTGGTTGCAAATGAACCTTTTTTTTTCCTTCTCAAAGTATCTCATGGAGCATCTATCTGCGAGGAAATTTCCTTTCACTCGCCATCATCCTCATCTCACACGCAACACACACAATTGCGAGCTCCCGAAATTTCCAAGTCAGTAAGCCATCTAATTTAGCTTGCTTCGAGTCTACTCAAGCTGATATATCTGTAATTGTATATAAAAAAGGGGTCTAACTCCTCAATCTCTGCACTTGAGAATCAAAACCCTAAAAAAGGGGAGACAGTTTTTCTCAACGACAGAAAACCTTGGATTCAAGAGAGGATATGGAGATCGAAGAAGTGAGCAGCACCTTCGAGGCCCTGCCTTTGCTTTCGCTGAATCACGTGTCTCTCCTGTGCCGATCGGTGCCCGAGTCGGTCCGATTTTACGTGGACGTCCTAGGGTTTGCTCTAATCAAGCGTCCCTCCTCTTTCAACTTCAATGGAGCATGGTCAGTTATTAGTGCAGCAACCTCAACATGCGTGGATTGATTTAGCATCCATTAATAGTAACGCGGATCGATCTTTGTGGTCAGTTTATTTTTTCTAGCTATTGAGATGAGAAGTTTTCATGCATTTTACGAAATTATTGCAGGTTGTACAATTATGGAATTGGAATTCACCTTATTGAGAACCCTTACCTCGACGAGGATGACATGACCAGTTATGCACCAAGGCCTATCAATCCCAAAGATAATCACATGTCCTTCCAGGTAAATCGGTCAAACTATATATATATATATATATATATATATATATATAAGCATATGAGAATCAAGGAAGCACTTGTACCCAAAAATACAAAACATATGTAATTTCTTAATAGCTCCGGCTTTTCTGTTCTCCCTCCGACGTTGGGCAGTGTGTGGACGTGGGACTAGTGAAGAGGAGGCTACAGGAGATGGAGATGAGGTACGTGATGGCGGTGGTGGAGGAGGGTGGAGTTAAGGTCGACCAGGTCTTCTTCCACGACCCCGATGGCTACATGGTCGAGATATGCAACTGCGACAAGATCCCGATCATTCCCCTCTCCTCAGCATCATCATCTTCTTCCTCCACCTACCCCTCTTCAGTCTGCTTCAGCACAAGGATGGGGAGCAGCTTCGGGAAGCCCGATGCCGCCTTCCGCAAGTGCGGGTTCATGGAGAGGGTGATGATGGAGACCCTCAGCATGGACATGATGAACGTCTCCATCTAATGAAGAGCATCAAGCTCATTACATATACATATATATGCACACACACTTATAAATGGTGAATCAGTCAATCAATCAAGATTAATAATTATGTTTTCAGACGAGAAGGGGGAGACAAAGAGAGTGAAGAACATACGCCAAAAAGACGTACGATCACTTTCTTTCCTTCTGCGTATATATATCTATCATATCTAGAAAGTTGACATGCGTGCTGTAATGCACGTCCTCAAACAATGTGGTACAATGTGTTCCACAATTTGCCTAATTTTTTCACGTGTGTTGTGTTGTGATTGTAAAATAATTTATTGGATATTTTTCTTTTGTAATACTCTGCGCACAAACTATATCACAAATTCTGCATCCATCTCATCGTGCCAAGCTTTCACAACCCTAATGCATCCCGCCTTTACGGGCAACCCACGGGCGAGCGCATCCTCTTGCATTTGCCAATAGGGTTTGTGGCCTTCATCATCATCGTACATGGATTTATTAAGCAGTTGATGTTGTTTTTATTATCCTTTTTTATTTATTTCTAAAAATAAAAAATATATCAATTTTATATACATAAACGTTTATAAATTTATTTAATTAATGAATGAATTCTTATAAATTTATATGCATATAAAATTATATTTTATCAACATAATTAAATATATAAATTTAATAAAAAATGTATTATTGATTATATCATGATATCTCCGTATTATACTGTACAAATTACACTATTAAAATTCCAGTTTACTAGCATCAAGAAAATAAATGAAAATATATACTAATATCAAAAAAAATATATATATATATATTAAAAGACATGTATCTAATATTTGTATATTTATATTTATTATAAATTTAGGATAATCTAATAAATGTAATATAAATTAATATAAATCAATATATATTTTAATATATATTTTCTATTTTTTATAGTATTATAGCAGTATTACTCTAAAGTATTTCAATCCTAAGCTACCAAAATATTAATTTAAAATTAATATCAAATCTAAAAAGTTCAATCAAAATTTCTGTTATCACCAATCCATTACTTTAGAAGTCATCTCCTACTATCTCAAGTACACTTAATATGATAATGTCTTTTTTCAACATTTATAATATGAAATCTACCTAAAATAATTCTCCTATTTCAGTTTTATATTTATTAAAACAATCATCTCATAAGTCTATACACCAAATATAAGTTTATTAGTTATCAATCTTTCAATCAATATCCCGACTTTAACAATTAAATTGGACGGGACCAACTATTTTTTATAGGGTAATAACATGACATTGTTGTTGGAGGCATATCATCTATTAAGGTATGTTGATGGTACAATTCCAACACACGCTAAGTTTTCCTGGTTAGAAAGAAAATTATTCAACTACTATTATCAATCTTGATTATATTTTTTGGAAAATCTATAATTGTCTTTATTTATCTACAATTTTGGGATTGCTCACTACTCAAGTTAATCTCCAAGTTATCAGTATTCAAAATACGGTCGACATTTGGGCAAAATTAGAAACTCTCTACTCTAGCCAAGTTCGTGCCCAAACCAACTTGCTTGATGATTAATAGCGGGATTTGTACAAATACGATCGCACTATGGTTATTTATCTCATTGCGATTGTAAATTTGACTACTAGTTTCGCTAAAATTGGATGTTCTAAAACCAAAACTCAAATCAAGGATCACATCCTTGCTGAACTAGATGATTAATGGGAGGCACTTAGTCTTGTCCTCACACTGACTCTCGCACACCTCAGTTTCGACGAGCTCAAATCTATGCTATTGAGTGCACAAGCAAATAAAGATTATAAGAAAATTCAAGGACTTATTTTAGGCTTAGTATTTGGTCTCCTAAGTGTTGATACTAATCACTTTGCCAATGATGCATTTTGGCGCACACATCGACGAGATCAAGTTCCTATACTCTCATCTAATTGTCGACCACGCTACTTATCTAGCTCTTTAGGTAAAATTATTTAAAAATATTTTATCTTAATTTATCATAAAACTACTCACCATTTTCAACTTGTGCATACTAATATTTGGGTATATATACCAATCAAATCATATGCTGTTCATATTTATTATATTTATTTTCTTAATAATTATAGTAAATATTCCTGTTATTTTGTGATTCCCGCTCCTTAGGTAAAATCATTCAAAAATATTTTTCCTTAACTTATCATAAAACTACTCACCATTTTCAACTTGTACATTGATATTTAAGTATCTACACCAATCAAATCATATATTATTCATAATTATTATATTAATTTTCTTGATAATTATAGTAAATATTCTTGTTATTTTGTTATGAAAAATCGTTATAATATTCTCCAAATTTTTCGCACTTTTCATTTACTAGTTGAAAACTTTTTTTATATAAAAATTAAATCTTTTCAAACTAATGGTGCAAATAAATTTTTGTCATGTGCCTTTCAAAATGAATTACACACTAATGAGATTACTAATTGAATTTCTTGTACACATACATCACAACAAAATGCAACATTTGTACGATGATGATGAAGGCCATCATATCATATCAATGAGAAAATTTATATTACTTCCACCAAGCTACAGAGATCCATCATATCCTAATCATATCTATCTCCTTCGTCGCTCGTTATATGGATTGAAGCAAGCTCCCCGGGCCTGGTTTCCCCGATTAATTACGTTCATGTTAACACTTGGTTTTTAATCTTCTATTACGAATACCTCTCTTTTTATCTACCGTACTGCTCAATTTATCATATTTCTCCTAGTGTAAGTCTGCTTTCAAAGAGGAATTTTCTATTAAGGATCTTGAGTCCCTTCATCATTTTCTTGGGATTGAGTTATATTACCATTATAGAGGTCTTATCTTAACTCAACAAAAGTATATCCATGATATTTTTACAAAAGCATCAATGACCAACTCACTGCAAACATGTCTCTACACCAGTAACTTCTGGGTCTAGACTATCTCTATATGATGGCACTACACTAGATAATATGGGACTCTACAAGCAAGTCGTTGGTTCTCTTTAATATTTAATATTGACTCGACTAGATATTTCATATGATGTCAATTAGGTCTGTCAATTTATGCATAAGCCAATGACAACTATTGGACCGTAATAAAGGGATTTTACGTTATCTCCGAGTAACATCTCCATTATTTCTCTGATGATTGGGCTGACAACCCTAATTACCGACATTCCATAAGTAGGTTTTCAATATTTTTTAGAAATAACTTGATTTCGTGGTGTGCTAAGAAATAACTCATAATTGTCCATTTCAGTACTAAAGTGGAATATAAAAGTATTGGAAATGCAACTGTTGAACTCATTTGGATCCAGTCACTACTTTGAGAACTCATATTTAATTTTTCATCTCAGCTAATTCTTTGATGTAATAATATGTTAACAATTTATCTCATTAACAATCCTATTTTTCATTCTCGTACTAAACAAATTGAGATATACTATCACTTTGTTAGTTAACGAGTCAATCGCGAGGAACTCCACATTTGTTTTATTGGTACATAAACTCAAATTGTAGATATATTTACCAAAGGTCACTATTCGTATCGATTTGGTACACTTCGTTTCAAAATTAATGTTCGAAACCTCATATTATATTTGTGGAGGAGTAATAATAGATTTAAATATTACACTAAAATATCTATAGATTAAAGTGAGAGATCTAAATATGATTTACATATTATACTATTTCAAATTCAATTATATACTCTAACAAAATACTCGAGTAAACTCGAATTCAAGAAAACTAATAAAAATGTATGTGCATATAAAAAATATGTATATATTAAAAGAAATGTTCATAATATTTGTAAATTTACATTTATTATAAATTTAGAATAATTTAATCAATATAATATAATTGTGAAATAATATATATTTTAGTATATTTTCTCTATTATTTAGAATTGTATAAAATATTACTTACTTATTTTTTTACAAAATTTACCGTTCATATATTTATTTATATATATTCATATAAATAATTGATATATATGATATTTGTATTTTAATAAATTCATACAATTTTTAAGAAAATTTAAAAATTTTGTATCTATGGAAGTTTATATTTTATGAACTTTATGTAAAAAATAGTTTTTTTTGTACATAATTGATATATGATTTTTACCAGAATTTATTATTTATTTAAATAATTTTACTAATTTATAAAAATTCATAAATTTATTTTATCCTCATAAAATATATTTTTATATGTATATAAACAATTGGCAAAAATGAACTTTTATTTTCAATCATTTATGAATTATTTAATATAAATAAATGTATATGTTATGTTATGTAAAATATTAACATGTATATATACAAAAATAGAATATATCTACACGAATTTGCATTACAAGTCATACATCAAATATTATTTTTATATATACATAATACTAAAAATGATATATACACGAATTTACAAAATTTTATATAAATTTTGTAATTTGTATATGTATATAATTTTATAATTTATTTAAAATAAATTTTCAATTTATCGAACTTTGCTAATATGATTCCTCAGCTAGGAAGTCCACTTAATTGTTTATTATCAAAACTCAATTTGGTTCGTAAATTTAACAGAAAATATTATACGGTAGATTTAAAATTGTATAAATTAATGTATAAAAATGAAATTTACGATGGATTTAAGAATTTGGCCAAGTCTATAGTTAAATTGACTATTTACTATTTTTAATAGTATTTTTAAATTTTAATGTAATATATTTTTTTTTATGTTATTTTAGCGTAAAACTAATGATGTTCATTTTTTAGAAAAAAATAATTTTTACAAAGACAACTGAATTGGTGGGCCTATAAATATCATCATATCTGCAAAAGGTCAGATCCCACCAGGGAAAAAGAATCCATGACAGAAGCAGCTCAACGGAATTATCTTCAGCTCTGCTTGGATTGGGGTATAAACTGTAGTTATCTTTTCCAGTCCTATGCAGGAAGAACATGTCTATGACCACTCCCTCCAGTAGCGTCAATATGATATCACCATATTTGGTGAACAATATAAGAGCATCCTTTACTCAGCCGAGACACTTCTTTGGGAGAACTTATTAAGAACTGCATGAGAAACCCCTAGCATTCTGAGAGCTAGCAATCCTGCATTGGTAGCATTGTGTAGTGATACAGTAGCTACGGGGGGACCTCTGGGCATCTGAAACAATCGTGCATATGTATTTGTATCATAACAGTTAGATGAAATTAGAAAAGTATGCCTATAGTAATTTTAACTCATAATTCCTGTAGAATTGACAAAAGAGAGTCTAGTCCATCCATGACTAAAGATCAGACAGGCAGTCACGCCAATAACAGGTAGGGCAGCCAGGGAAGCCACCATTCCTATGAAAAGAAAAATACCATTCTTTTAGATCCAAAAGGAAATTAACAAATGTAACATGTTATAACAAACCAACCATATAGTTAGTACAAATGACTTGCCTGGTAAATGAGCTGCACCACCAGCACCAGTAATATTGATCTGAACACCCGGCTCCCTAGCTGATATGGCATATCTAAACATCAGCTCAGGGGTCCCAAGGGGTGAAACTATTCTTATCTGCAAAGTTTTAACAGTCAAAATTCAAGCCTCATAAGGCACATTGAACATATTTAAAACTTTTGCTAGCTCCTTCATCACAGGAAGATCAGAATCAGAGCCCATTATAATAATGCCTACAGGGGCCGAGCTGCATTTTTTATACAATTGATGTGTTACTTTTATAAATCTGGAAAGAATCAATTACTATACACAGCAAACAAACTGGACCGGAGAACGGTTCAGGATGAGAGGGACGGTACCCCGAAACACGAACTGGAGCAAATCGTTTCACTCACGAAATAGGACATCAATATCAAAGCAGAGGCGATTAAGTTACAAATGTGACACTCCGGGCTAATATATCATATAACAATATATTTAACTATCAAAACAAATCCGTTGTAGTCTAGTTGGTTAGGATACTCGGCTCTCACCCGAGAGACCCGGGTTCAAGTCCCGGCAACGGAATTTTTTTACCGCCGAAGTACACTTCAACTTATAAGTCATACAGTCAACATTGCATATGCCTCAAAATTCATGGGACAAGGAGAATATAAACTTTTTCAAGTGATTACAATGTATATAAACAAAGAGACGGGTAGAAAGAACATGAATTTCACATAATATAATATAAATGAAAAGTACAATATAATTCGATACGCACATCACTAATAGATAGATTTTATGAAAGTTTACAAGTGACAGAAAGGTATAGAAAATGCAACCTCATCATCTTCACCTAGTAGCTTAGTTTGTACAGAGTGTATCCATAACAAAAGTCCAAGATTAAAGGGAGCATCACCTGACTATCTTTTTATGAGAAACAACTCAACTGCAAACACACCAGCACCTTCTAATGAGCTAATCATAGCTTTGCATGCTTCATCAGTTGCCAAGCTGCGGATCTTCCATGAGCAAAACATCTTACAAGTACTTGGAGTAGATTATGGCACAAAACATCTTACAAAGCCAGTCCTTCTGGAATATCAAAAGACACATCAAGTGATTCCTTCTAGTCAGCATAAATAAATTCAGTAAGCAATAGTCCATCAATTGCCACTTGCTCACACATGCAACCTTATTTTAAACTAGTATGGGAAAATGACATGTCCCATGTTTCCATAACATTAGATGTATCACAAAAAATTCTGTTTTTGATAGTTATACCACATCAATTTCAGTCATTCTAAAACTGGCATTTTTAGTCAAACAAGTCAATGGCAAATACCTAGGTAGGGCTTGATCATCTGCCCATTTACTTCTCACAAATGTTTTTCTTAAATATACACTATGCAAAGGGGGAAAGCAAAATACTACCAGCTGATTCATTAGTAAAATCGCCATATGATGCTTCGATTGCACATTTGATCAAATGGTATAGTTGTTTAGTGCATCTGATCGTCAAAACTGTCCCATTCCTCCTGAACATAAATAATCATAACATCTCATGAGTTAGGATTTCCCCATTCCATATATTTCACAATAAATAAAGCACAGTTATTATATATCAAACCCACAAATTTTCATTAATAAGCAGAGACAACCTTCCAATATTAAAGGATTCAAAATTCTCCTTAGAAAGTTGATGTCCAACTGCAGAGAATAATGAAGCTTCCTTAAGTCGAGATCTGGAGCCAAGTATAGGCATCGTCCCAGTACATCTTGCAGGACATCCAGCCAACTCAGACACATACATCTTCTATTATAATTGCACAGCTATTGTAGAACTACCTATTAAAATGGAGTGAAAATAATATCAATGAATCAAGAGCATAAACATCAAATAATAATAATATACATGGCCAGCAGAAATAATCAACAAATAAATCAAAGAAATAAAAAAATTGAAATGTTTTGCTATGAGCTGTACAACCACCATTTTGAATTATATTACTTGTCATAATGGTGCCTTAAGCACTGGTACTGTGAAGAATGAAGAAAAAAATCAGCTTAAGAATTGCAAATTAAAGCATTGGATGCTTTTCAGCCCTTTAGTGTATTCACATTTTAAAGAAGCACAATAAATAATTGCAACAGTGAGGGCCTGTCATCTAGAAATTGTGAATGAAACCCGAGCAACAGTAATGGGATTGTCTTCAAACACATATATGCAGACGATGAAACATATTACTGGAGAAAAAAGCATGTAAAATTAACTGGGAATTTTACACATACACAAATGCTTATCAAGCACATGATCACTAAAAAACCAATGGGAAAAACACAACACAAAATTCAGCCCTGGCATACAATCAACAAAACAATGCACAGGAAAAACTTGATTCTTGCCCACTCTAAAAAGCTCAATTCTCGTCTTGTATAGGGGTCACATTGACTCATTCCCCAATCATGTTAAATCATGCCGGTGCATGTCTTCCTATGATGGTCTCCCACTTTAGTTCTATCATCAATTTCATGAACCAACCGACAAATGCAGTGAACCATGACTAAGCTTGAACAAGATTTCCACCCTGGAAACACCCACGGAAGCACAGGCCCGGGGATCGGTTCGTGATCGGAGGGGTGGTACCCCGAAACATGAGAAACTAATATATCATATAAATATATATTTAAATATTCAAATAAATCTCTAGTGAGTTAGGATACTTGGCTCTCAACGAATATACCACATTTTATGGTAAGTACCCATTATCACCATAATTTTTCAATTTCAATATATTTTTACTGATTACTTTTTAATCTAATAGTTTACACCCTCAATTGAATGCTATTTGATACCAAAGAAATTTATAAAAGATGAGCTAGATTCCCCTACTAATAACTTTGATCGATTGTTGTTATCATGCCCCTATCCAATTCTCGATTGGCGGTCTTATACAACATGCCAATTCACTCGATTTTACAATTATAAGTATATTCTCCAAAGTAAAATTGGAGGGATTAAAACTTATAATAAATAAGGATACCTCAAATTTTAATAAAAATTTAAACTTTTTTTTAATAAATAGTGTGCTAAAAAGTTATACAAATAACATGAGAATATAGCAATTAATAAGAAATAATTTAAAATCTCCGCACATGAGTTTCTAGATCTACTTACTTGTGCGTCGCAAAACCTCAGTTTCCTCCTATAATTATTTGGGGAGAGAATGACCTCACAACTAAGTAAATGAGGTACTGATGTTGTGCCACTAAATGGATTATACCTTTTAGACTTAACATAAAAAATATATAAATGAACAATTATTTTATAACTATTATATTTATGTAACGTTTAGTATTACTTTGTCTCTTATCATTTGACTTTATGGTTTCACAATTTATCACCACACATAATGAATCATTTAACAAGTTCCCGATGCAACGAACATAATCTCACCATGTTTTAAACAACATACATGATTCATGTGAATTTTGAGTATGTGTTATCGATCATCCGCATACTCTGATTGTCCCCTCAACTATACACTCAAGTATATATATACCTTGATTGTCCACTGCTACTACACACATGAGTATACATAGAATTACAGGTCGGTTAGGGTTCTCATATCTAGATTTCTCACTTTAGATCCAAAATTTGATATGCTAAGGAAGAGTTACTGAAATTAACTCCATAGGGAACCGATAACTCAGTTGTCAGATGATCTCTATAATTTGTGGCATGCAATTTAGTCCAAAATTTCCTTAATTAAAGCGATATTACTATTGGTGTGCAACCACCATTTCCGTTAGAGGTAAGGGGAGCCTACGAGTGAGTTGGGTCGGTTGGACTTAGGTCGAACTAACTCGACTTCATTTCCTTTCCTTTTTTGTAATACAGGTATGTAAAGTTTAAAATTTCATGCAGTTTTGATTATGCTATTCCAGGAAATGGTGCAGGTTTAAAGGACGCCTTACTCTTTACGGATTATAATAAGGGGAAACCCTTTAATAAACCGGGAGAGTGGCGGGTTGTTCATGGGGATCTGACCAAACCGGGTCGGGGCGTGACAACTAGAGTGGTATCAGAGCCTGTTTCCTCAAATACATAATTAAGACTAGAAAATATTGTAACTAATAGGATTTATCCTAAAATTTTCAGATGGCTCCCAGGAGAGGAACCAAGAAAACTAGGAATGGCTCTACTCAACACCTTATCTTCGTAGGAAGACAACCCTAGAAGCTTCCCAAATGCCTAAAACATGGCAGGAATCTCAAAAGAGCAAATGAGAAAGTATCCCAGAGAATGGTGACAGGACCTATTGAGGTCACAACTTTAAGTATAAAGGAAGTCAAGCGTGAAGCCATAAAATGGGGCATATAACCTTACATAGGAGGATGCTAATCAAGAATCTCGTAGCTCTCTAGTTATTTGGTGACCATTTTCTGTAATAGGGTCAAAATCCCCAACATACTGTACTACTCTATTAATGAAGTACTCCAAATTCCTAAAAACCCTGTCCCTCAAATGATGTGATCCTCAAGGAAGACTCAAAAAAAAAAAAAAACTCTCACGGTATCCAGACTTAAGGATGAAGGAGCACTAAAATTAACAATTTCTAAGAAAACGCCAGGAGGAACCACTTATGTTCATGTAATTACAAGCATGAATGATGGGGACACTGCATGGAGAAGTGTCCAACCCTACAAAGGACAGGAATCAAGTTAACCTAGAGGGGAATAGGAGACGAAGTGAAAAATTGTCCCACATTGCCAAGAGTCAGGACAATATTTTCCAAGAATAAACACCCCACAACTATAGGAAATTCGAAAGGATACCATCCCAAGAAACGTGACTCCATTTGCAACCACAAATGAGAGGAAACTCTTCAAAATCTTAGCAAAGTGGTAAGAAGGAAAAAGGGGTAAAGGTAGGACCTCAATCAAACCACAAACGGAACAAAGGATAGCTGAAGAGAATTCCCCCGTTAAGAAGAAAATGCAAACCATTTAGGAGCAAAGAAAGGAGTGCATCCACAAGAGAAGACAAGACGAACATTTGTTGACAAACGGGACGTATTGGGATTACAGGAATAAATCACCTTGGAAAAAGCAACTATGTCAAATAGGAAGTTCGGACCAACAGGACAAGAGAAAGCAAGTCGTTACAACAAGATAGTCAGAGGGAACAAATGACACCCTAAGGAAGACCGGGAAGTAGAAGGGACTACACCCTAAAAAGGTCGGTGAGATGGATGTTAAGGATAGGAGGACTCGAGAAACTACTGCTAAGAAACTTAGACCAAACAAATGGTGGAGGCAAAGCAGTTAACAAACAAATACTCGGGAAAGCCATAATGTAAGTTCTGACAAAGAAGAGAGAAGCAGAAAGGTCAAATACTCGGGAAAAGAAGGATACAAGAAATCCTAAAAAGGACCAAGGGCCAATTAACGACTAAACTCAAGCCAAGAAAGGAATAGGCAAGCCTCTCCCACAATGATCCTGAAACAAGGAAGATTTGTACGCTCCCTAAAGAAATAGACAAGTACTGGGTACGAATAAGGATGCAAATAAAGCATAAAAGATATGCCTAAAAGATTTGAGGAGTAAAGGTAAATAGGAGAAGACGACATCAAGGGATGTCATTTAAGGGTACAAATCCCCTAGAGCAAATGTAAGAAAAGAATGTCAGGGGAAAGGCAAAGAATCCTACCAAGGAAGGAAGCCTCGGAAAGACATGTGTATCCCAATTAAGAGGAAATGGAACCAACCCTTATTTAGGAAATGTTTTCCAAGGAAGGAAGTATTGTAATGGTCCATTATGACCTGTTTGGAAAGAATAGGAGAACCATGTAGAAAGAGGAATACTAATAACAGCGGACAGCCAAAGATAATGAACAAAACTGAATAGACTGAACCTTCCCAAGCAAAGTAATCGACACATAGATCGAAAGCAATTATTGTAGAATGAAGAATCATGAAGTGATTTATGAGCAAGTAAAAGAGGATTAAGGAAAAAGGAAGTCATTGAATAAGGGATGTCACTAAAGAAGAGAAAGGACATAAGAAGGAAAAAAAAATCCTC
Source organism: Trapa bicornis (assembly GCA_030064425.1). Lineage (NCBI taxonomy): Eukaryota > Viridiplantae > Streptophyta > Magnoliopsida > Myrtales > Lythraceae > Trapa > Trapa bicornis. Next base: position 4,676,316 of record CM057761.1, on the reverse strand, counting down.
GTATGTCAATAATCATCAGGAAACCCAACGATTGGAATTGAAAGGACCCAATAAAAACGTTTTGAAAAGATGAGTAGGTAAGAGAAATCCATGTGGTTATGTGAAACATAACTTCAAAAGCATGATGGATGAGAGGATAACGGTAAAAAGGATAGTTGAGGAATGCCATCAAAAGAAAAGAGGGATGAAGTTATATGATCCCTGAAAGGTCAAAAAAAAAAGCTAAGAGAGACCCTCAAAGAGATGTTCTAGAAATCTAATGGACAAAGACAGGTCCTAGAAAATGCCATGCTGTAAGGGGTATGTAAACCCAACAATCCCGATGAGAATATGACTCAAAGTAAGGAAGAGTCGGCTAATAAGCATGACGAGGTCTAATATAAAAAATTTGGACTGAAGTTATAATAGACAACGAATGGAGGAAGGGTCAAAATGAGATGAAAAATTGAGAATAAAGAAAACTATGACAACTAGTATGTAACACCCGAAAGAACATTGAGCTAAAGGTTTCAACGACCAAGTGGTTAACTAGACATGGGAATGGTTAGGTATCTTAGAATTTCTAATCTTGAGTACAAAACCTCAAAGGGAAGAATGTGCTCTAAGCAAAGAAAGATATAAATCTAAAAATATACCCTGAAGTAAGGTATGTCTCATTATGATAAACTCCATGGAGGGAGTAAATAATATAAAGGAAAAGAAATTCCTTAAGTGAAGGATGTAAAAGGACTAATTAAAAGAACAAGAGCAGACTTTGCATCTTAAGCAAACACTAAAGGGGCATCAAAGGAAATGATTGCTCATGCAAGGATGTTAACTAAGTTTTGGGGACAAAACTCCTAAAAGGAGGGGAGAGTTGTAAAACCCACCCTTTTGAGCTAAGAAAAACCAGGAAAAGAACCGGTCAAACTAAGTGAGGATTCAGAACCGGTTCACAAACCCGATTATTTCTGAACGGGCAAGTTGGGAATTTACAACTCTCGGGTGATCCAAAGGGTTCATTAAACCTTGGAAAAGAAACTTAAGACAAATTAGAAAACAAAAACCAAAGTGGTTCAAGTGAACTAGACTCCATAAGAACTTTAAAGTTAAGCGTGCTTACTTGAGAGTAATGTGAGGATGGGTGACCTCTTGGGAAGTATGAATTTTTTTTGTAACCCGAAATTTTGGTAAAAAATTTGTATGTACACCATATCATAAATTAATACCAATAATTTAATACCTAAATTAAATTATTGGAATTAATACAAATAATTAAATATCAAAATTAAATTATTGAAATTAATACTGAAATTTAAATTATTAGAATTAATACCGAAATTAAATTATTGGAATTAATACCAAAAATTTATGGCCATATTAATACCAGTAATAAATCTCGCCTATTTAATACACGGGTTTTACTACTATATAAAGAGGTCATCCCCATTTCATTCTCCTCACACCTGAACACTTCTCTCTCTCTCTCTACTGCTCCATTTCCCGGTAAAGCTCAAACGAGAGCTTCGACTTGAACAAAGGTCGAGCTCTTTAGAACCGGGGAGAAGACAGCTATCTGATAGCAAACTCCAATCAATCCGAGTATCGTTGGAGAAACGCCGACATGATGGAATAGTGAAGCAACTCCGACGGACCGAAGCTGCCCTATTTCGGCCAAGCTGAAATCGGCCATTTCAAGCCCTCCCAACACTTTCTCAACCTTTCCACGACCGAATTAGGACCGAAAGGATGAACCTCAGGATGAGACCTATCTGCCCAGATCGAAAGCTCGGACCGCCGTGCCTTCACCGGAACACGAAGTACCGGGAACGCCAACAAGGACAAGCTCGCGTGAATGCCAAGAACCGGTCTAGTGGAATTCACGGCATTAACGGGTGAGTGGGTTTACAAACATCATACCTGATTGGGATGATGAGCACACCTTATGAAGTTAAAAACCACTTACCGGTTGTGAGTGGGTTTACTAACATCATACCCGGTTGGGGATGATAAGTACCTCGATATAAAAACCCACTGTTTAGTGGTATTTTAATCATCACTACTTAAAGAAAGTGATGTGAAAGTTATGCGGAAAAACTACTTATGGGTTGTAAGTAGATCATACCCGGTTGGTATGATGAGACTTCCTGGAAGGAAGTTGAAAACCCGTTCATCGGTTATGAACGGAGATGTCCTTATACCGGTCGGTATGATGGATAGTAAAAACCTATTTTTGTCGGAAGTGTTCTCCCCTGACTATGTGCCAATGCTTAAACTATTTGGGAGACCTTCTCGACGGGAGCTCGAATAGCTCTGATAGGCCAAGGGCCTCGGTTTTGGAACTTGGGGGCGAAATGCCCGATTTTGAAAATCTCGTACAGTGGGCCCAAGGCCAGTTGGCACGAGCAGGAGCTCGTAAACGAACATGATATATGTGCCATAAAACTTAATAAGTGAATTGTTTGGCCATGGTACCAAGATAGGACCGACATGCTCAGTCAACTAGCGGCAGTGCGACATGACAGGTCGACGGACTAGTCAAGACAAACAGCTGTGGGTTGAGTTGAGGGTCGGGGCCGTTGGACTAATGGCACCACATATTACATGGCAATATAAGAAAACATTGTTTGTGCATGCAATATGAGTACGGGATCATCAAGACGCCCATGAGGGGTAGTGATGCATCCTAAGGGCACTGGACGACCTGGTGGCTATAAGGGCAGTTCGTCGTTCCAGGTGTCTGTGCGAAATCTGGAGTAGCACTAAGCGCATGAGACCGGGGTGGGGACAGGATGAGGTCTCTGTCCTCATACGGACACGAAGAAGTGATTTCGGGATTGTGGGTCGGATGTTTCGTACATCCACTCATTCCCAGGGTAGAAGTGGTCGTACTTCTATCCGGGTGGCAGGAAAAGTCGCTCCGAAGCCACTAGCGGGTTCAGTAGTGATACTGACTTGCGAATGTGTGTAACCTTCATGATGAAGGATGTGTGGTGGGTGATGACACACCGTGGTAACTAAGAAATAATGGAAAAACCCAAATTTTTAAATGAAGGGATTTTTGAAAACAAAGGAGTCTGGCACACTCCATATAAATATTTTTCTTAAAAGTCAAAAGCTTTTAAAAACCCATTCACTGAGTAGTCGTACTCACCCCCTCCCTTATATCCCTTTAAGGAAATCCCGGAAAGCCTACCTTAAAAGACCATCAACTAAGATGCCTGTAATACAGGTATGTAAAGTTTAAAATTTCATGCAGTTTTGATTATGCTATTCCAGGAAATGGTGCAGGTTTAAAGGACGCCTTACTCTTTACGGATTATAATAAGGGGAAACCCTTTAATAAACCGGGAGAGTGGCGGGTTGTTCACGGGGATCTGACCAAACCGGGTCGGGGCGTGACAGATACATCTTCACATTTTCTTTATTATATCACCTTATTCCTTAAAATGGGTAAAAAGGGAGGGAGTGAGTTCTACAACTCAGTAGGTGGGTGTTGAAAGTGAGTTTTCAAAAATTAACTTTTGTTTATCAATCTTTTAAAAATGATTCTCCTCACATTTCAGTTTTCAAAACCTTTCTATTACCATTAGGTGTGTTTAGCTCTTTTAGCTCACACCTTGCCTTGGGAGGAGTTTAGCAAACAAACACACGCCCTTCATTAAGAAGGGTACACACATTCACAGGTGTAGTGCGTCCACTGCACCCACTTGTGGATTAGAGCGTCTTTACCATCCACCAAGATAAAAGCTCGTCCACTTCTACCATGGGTCTGAGTGAATGTTCTCGACATCCGACCCTCAGACCCAAATGCTACTCTGTGTCTATTTGAGGACAAAGACCTCATCTCGACCCCACCATGATCTCATGCACAAGAAGCTACTTCGAGCTTCTCGACTAACTAGTACGACGAATTACCTTTATCTCCACCATGACGTCGAGTAGCCCTTTAGGACCTATCACTATCCCCTAGGGCATCTTGATGGTCCCGTACCACAAGTGCATGCACAAACAATAATTTTCACACATGGCCATTATCTTTGGTGCTAATGGTCCAACGGATCCGACCTTCAACCAGACCTGCAGCTGTTTGTCTAGGCCGGTTCGTCCACCTAGCCTTGACACACTATCGCCAGTCCATCGAGTACTGTCGGTCCTGACTTGGTACCATGGCGATATCACACAACCATTTCATTAGAAATTTTTATGGCTTTCTTTACTCAAGTTTGTTTACGAGCTCCTGCTCGTGTCCACTGACTGGCCTTGGGCCCATTGCACATGTTTTTCCAAAACTAGGCATTTAGCCCCATGAGTTCAAAATCTGAGGCCTCTGGCCTATCTGAGCTATTCTAGCTCCTGTCAAGAAGGTCTCCCAAATCTTTTAAGCATTGGCACACAGTCAGTGGAGAACACTTCTAACAAAAAGTTTATTTTCAATTTCATCATACCAACCAGGTGTGATGATATCTCCGCTTATAATGGGTAAGCGAATTTCTCCTTTCCTCAAGGAAATTCATCATACCAACCAGGTATGATGTTAGATAATCCTACTCACAATTGGTAAGTAGGTTTTTAACTTTTAAATTTGTTCATCACCCCAACTGGATATGATGTTAAATATGCCCGCTCACTCGATGACCGTGATATGTTCGTCCCCAGTCAGTTTTTGAGTCTGTGCTAGCTTTTTCCTTGATGGCATTCCGTCACTCGCATCCCTACACGATTTGGGCATCTTTGTCAATTAAGGTTTGGCATGACTGCCTTTGTTTTCTCACGTATGAGCGACTAGGCTCAAAATTGTTAGTTAATTGCACTTAGGTTTATAGAGTTCATTTTCCTTGACTTTAGGTCCCTAATACTATCTTTTTCTCAAACTGACTCCCAAGACTTCCAAAAATTCTTTTTGAGTCCTCAGTTTACTCAAAATTGTATAAGGGGCTCAAGTTTTCCAAATTTCCAATTTAGTCCCCAAGTTTTTAAAAATTATAATTTTGCCCCTACTTTCCAAAAATTGCAATTTGACCCCAAATATTCCAAAAATTGGCCAATTGGTCCTCCAACATCTTTCTTATGGTCAATTGGCCTTCAATTTTGGGAAATTGCAAAGAGGTCCATCAATTTTTCGAAATTCCCAATTTCCCCCCAAAATTTTCTTCAATTTTCTCCTTCAAACTGACCAAATTTGATTTCTTCAAATTGGCTATTTAATCAGGATTAATTGTTTCAATTGGAGGTATAAATAATTTCCTAAACTTTCATTCGATTCAATTGAGCTTTGAATCACATGATTTGAGTTCGAAATAAGCTCAAACGGAGCTTCGTCGAAAAATCATTCGTAGAGAGAGAAAGCTTTGAAAGCTTACCGTCAAAGATGCAGTGGTCTGAGCTCTCTATCTAGAGAGGTAGCTCTCGTCCTAAGGTTCCTTCTAGGATCAAGAAGTGCTACAATTAATATCCAATCGATGGAGAATTTCATTAGTAAAGTTTAGTACTTTCTCTCTCTAACTCCGACCGGCAATGACAGAGTAGGGCCGAATTGTCTTACCTTTCAGCTCTGTTGAGGCCGTGTAAGGGTCGTTGGGGTGTCAGGGAGGCTTGGTTTAGCCAGAGGAAGCTTGAATTTGGCCTTATTCAGCTCGGTCAAAATAGGGTAGCTTCGGTCTGTCGGAGCTGATTCATTGTTCGAATCTGTCAGCGCTTCTCCCACGGTCCTCAGGTCAAAAGGAAGTTACTGTCAGGTAGCTAACTTCCTTCGAAGTCTATAGGACCCGACCTTGACTTCTAAGGCTACGAAAAAGGCCTATATTGTAGCTCTGGTTCGAGTTTCACCAGAAAATGGAGCAGTTGAGCGAGAATGGAGATTTGAGGTGTGTGGAGGATGAATGGAGAGGAGCTCTTTATATAGGGAGCTCGGGGACCTCTGCCTGACCACTTTCCATTTTGGTCGAGCTTATCCTCACCCTGAAACGGCCTAAATGGAGCGGTTTCAGCTTTGCCGGTGTTATCCATTTTCTGCATTAATGAATAGTGTTGTCATTGTAGGGAAGAAGATGACACTATTCCAAACTGGACTGTATCGGTTCGAATGGTTCAATGGCGAAAATTGGTGGTTCAGGCCTGATTCGATTAGTTTTCTCAAAATAAAAAATTTCTAAATTAATATAAATTCATTTTCTATCTAATGTTGGCTCCAATTCCCCAATTTAAATATTTTATGCCACTAAGAAAAATGAATTTAGAAACTGGTTCAAGTATGGATCAAACTGGTTCAATCCGTTCATGTCCGGTTCGCCCTGAACGGGTCTAGTTTTCCTTCCCATTTGTCCAAAGGTTCTTTTCCATGATTTTTATGACCCTTTGAGTCACTTGGGATTTGTCGATTTCTCATTTTACCCTTTCTCTATCGGTTAAGGTTCATGAATCGACTCGATTTTCTCTTTTGAATTGACCGGTTCTTTTCCCGGTTTTCTTATCTCTAAAGGATGGGGTTTACAACTCTCCCCTTCTTTTAGGGGTTTTGTCTCAAAAACTAAGTCAGCAATCATTTGCACTGGGAGTGACTTTTCTTGTTGTCCTCCTGGGGTTTGCTCGGTATGTTATCACTTTGTCTATTCCTTTCATTTAGTCCTTTATCCACGTATTTGAGAAGTCTTTCTTCCTTTCTATTTTCCACTCACTCCATGAAGTGTATCACAATCAGTCATGTCCAAACTACCCATCCCAAGGTACCTCTGTAGGTTTACTTCTTACTTTGCTTAGGGTAAGACTCTTCTTCTTTAAGGGTTCTTATTCATTTCATTGGGTTGGACGTTCCATATACATCCGATCATCCCTATTTCCCATCATTTTCTAGATAGTTGATGCTCTTAGTTTAGCATCCTTTAGGACTTTTTGTCCTTAATCTGTTGGGTTTTGATATATTTCTTCCTTATCTTATTTTGGTCCTTCATTTTTGGTTTACTACGATTCCGATTCCATTTCTTAGATTTGACTAACGGACTCGGTCTTACTTGCGTCACCTTTCTTGGAACAGTTGGCACTACATGTTCTTTACAACACGACCTATTTTGGAAATATCTTTGCCCATTATGGTTCTAGAATGTGTATCCTTGATAACGGTTCATGCCTTTCCATCCGTTGAGGAGTCGTATGGGTTCGTTCCTTCCTACTACCCAGTAGTGTTTCCTAACTACCTTTTATGTTGCCCAATTGTCCTTTAAATTTCTTAACATCAGAATCATGTTAGTTTCCCTTTATCTACTCATTCTTTACCAACTTTTCTATGGGTTTTTCCCCGGTTCCAACCGTCGGTTTTCCTGATAGCCTACCGACACATTGGGATCCTTTCTCACTTATGTCCTTCCTCATTTACATTGGTGTCATTTACTCAAGGGCTTTCCATTCCTCCATCCTTTCTTGCTCGCTTTTGACCATTCACCATTCCTTATTCCGAGTTGACCCTTTTCGATCTACGTATTGATTCCTTGTTTGGGGAGGTCTCCCTTTTATGGTTTTTTATTATCTACTATGTCCTTCAAAGTAGAGACTTCCATTTTAGGGTTATACTTTTGATCTTCTTACCATTCCTTGAAGGTTTCTTCCCTTTACCTCCCTACACTCTCTTTATTTTAGGACATTTGCCCGCTTTTAATTCTCTGTTGTATTAAAATTCCCATTTCGTCCTTTATTCCCTATCGAATGAACTTCTAATTTTCAGGTCTTATTTTTGTATTCCACACTATGCCCAGCTGTCATCCTTTAGGCTCCATTACGTGAGCGTGGACCACGACAAGTCTTGATGTCAGTGGTCATTTCCATTATCCATTTCTTAATTGGAGTGCGTACTTCTCCAAGGTTTCTCAGATAGTCTTTCCTCTATTTCCTTATTATGGGCAATCCACCCCTTTCTTACTTGTAAAACATCTTTCAATGCTATCTTCCTATCTACTTGTCCCTTGGGTTTAAACTTACTCCTTGGGTTTTGGGTAAACTTCCCTTGTAACCAGTCTTTTATTCCCAACTTGCATTCCATTTACAACTTTACCTTCTATTCCACTTTAGTTGAGTTCATTACTTCTTCGTTGGAATATGTATGCCTCTCCAAGGCTCCCTTCCTTGGTAGGCTTCCTCCTCTTTTCTCGGATTTCCTCTTTCCTTCGTCTTCTTGGGTATTTATCTTTAAGTCAACTTCATGAAATCCCTTGATGTCATCTTCTCCTACTTTCCTTTGTTTTGAGGAATCTTGCTGGCACATCCCTTGTACCTTTTATTTATTCCAACTTGTACTCACTACAATTTTATTTCTATTAGGGAAGAGTTTTCGATCTTTTTCCTTTCGAGATTTCTTAATCTCCTTCTAAGAGCTTACTTCATCACCTTATGTGGCTTAAGTTTGGTCGTCAATTCATTCTCGGCCATTTATTTCTTCATGAATTTCTTTATTCTTCCTTTCTAATATTTTGGCCTTTACACCTTTCCCTTCCTTGTTGGAGTTTAAATTTATGGTCTTCTCGAGGGTCAATTTGTTAATTGCCCCATCCCCACTATTCTCCTAGTTTATTTGTCTTGGAATAGTTGTCCTTCGAGTTTACTTGTCCTCGATGCCTATCCCGTCGTCCTTTTTTAGGTGTAGTCCTTATAATTTTCCGATCCTACATAGGGCGTCATTTATCCTCCTTTATTATTCTGTTGTTTCTAATTGTTTCCCACTTGACTACTCTCCTTTTTCTAAAACAGGTCACATTTTCCATCCTAAGACATCCTTAACCACTTATGCCCCTTTTTAGGTTCCTTACTTCGGGTTACACCTCTTATGATCCACCTGTCGGTTCCTTAGCTTGGGAATTTCCTTTTTATGGTCTCACTTCCCACCTTTATCCTTTTTCTTAGGGACTTCCGTCCTGGAATTTTTATGTTCAATCTCCCTAATGCTCCTTGAAGGCTTTTCCCTCTTTCCTTTCTTACACCCTTCTAATATCGGTAGGGTTATCCGCCTTTAAATCTTCCCCGTCCACCAATTCTCTTTTTGTTCCTTATCCTTCCTTTGAGGAGCTCCTGTTTATGGGTAGGTTCCTGTCCAGCCACCCATAAATGGTTCCTTCAAGGGGTACTTAGTGCTATACATTCCTCTAGAGTTTTTCCTAGTACATTTCTTTTCCTCTACACTCTTCTCGTGTCCTACCCTAGAGTTGCCGAAGGAGGTTTTTCACATTTGCCCCTTTATGAGGGGTTCTTGTACCATACCTCTCTTCTTTGTTGTCTTTCATTCAACTAGTTCTTCTTAGAGGTAACTCAATTCCTCTTGGTTTCTTAACTCCTATATGAGGGCTCGCTCAATCCCTTATGGTCCTTAGGCTTTCCTCTACCCCTCCTGCATCTTCTGATGTTGCCTTCCTTTTTCCCAGATTCATCCTATTCTTTGAACACATTATTTCCCTTTTTCCTATCCTTGGTTAATATATGTCCTTTCTAGAAACTTCCTTCCTAGTCTTTTATTTCATCTTGTTGCCTTGTTACTCTGTGTCTCTTAGTTCTTGTGGGCGAACTACTTAGGTTGGCTATCTTGGGATTAGTGTTAACTAAAGGTGACCTGTAGTCTTCCTCCTTAGGTGGCCTTCTCTCCCTCTATTACCCCAGTCATGATTGGTATACTCCAATCTGTTAGTTATTCTTGTCATTATTAGGAACATTAACTTTTAAATAAGGAAAAATAATCTTTATTCATTCAAGGCGGCAGTTTCTTCTCGTACTCAGCTTATTATAAGAATTTACTCACTACTTCCTAGTCCCTTGGAGTCATAGGCCGGGAGTTAACCTTCGAATGGTTTCAGGATTCGTGGTCTAAGGGCTCTGATGGACTGGTTGATGTCCATCCATACTCCCTTTAGGCTTCCATGCTAGGATGAACTTCATGGAATACTTCGAGTAGCTTAAATAATTAAAATTGGAGATTTGAGGCCACCATTGGATAGAGAATGAATTTAGAAATTTTTAGATTTGAAAAACTCGGTCGAATGAGGGGTGAACCAGCTGGTTTAAGCTTTGAACCCGGTTCGGACTGGTCCGGTCCGATTCAGAACAGTGTCATCTTCTTCCTCAGGATGACAACACTGTTCACTCGTCCGGAAACTAAAGAAACACCGGCGAAGAAGAAACACCTCCATTTGGTATATTTCAGGTCATCAATTCCTATTATAACAGTGCCAAACGGACGACCAACAGGTCCCCGAGCTCCCTATATAAAGAGCTCCTCTCCATTCATCATCTCTACACCTAAAAAGGTCACTCTCTATCAGTTGCTTAGTTTTCTAGTGAAGCTTGAACCAGAGCTCCGATATAGGGTTAATTCTGAGCTAAAGAAGTGAGGTTGGGTTCATTAGAACTAGGGAGAAGTCAGCTACATAGTGGTAGCATCCGTTTGTATCGAGAGTCGCCGGAGAAGCACCGGCGTGATCAAACAGTGAAGCAGCTCTAACAGACTGAAGCTGCCCTATTTCAATCGAGTTGAAATCGGCCAATTCGAGCCCTCCTCGGGCCAAAACAAGCTCTCCCGACACCACCTCAGCCCTTCCACGGGCGAATTAGGACCGAAAGGTAAGCCAATTCGACTCCCCTTTACAATTTCAGATCGTTGTTAGAGAGAGAGTCGGCTAAATTTTGATGAAGAAATTCTAATCCAATTTGATATCAATTGATGTCATTCTTGATCCTATGAAGAACCTCTAGCGGAGAGCTACCTGCCCAGATAGAGAGCTCCAACTGCCGTGACCTCACCGGTGAGAAATCGAAGCTCTCTCTCTACAGTCTATTTTTCGGTGAAGCTCTGTTTGAGCTTGTTGGTGTTAAAATCTGTGATTCAAAGTTTCTTAGAATCATATGAACATGTACGAACTCAATTTCAACAATTAGAGGTGTTTGATCGGTCAATTTGATAAAATCAAATTCGGTAGTGTTGAAAAGTTGAAATTGAGGAAAATTTTGGGAAATTTGGGGATTTTTGAAAATTTGAAGGACCAAAATGTAATTTTCTAAAATTGAGGGTCAATTGGTCATGATAAGAATATTAGAGGGCCAATTGAGAAATTTTAGAATTTTTGGGACAAAATTTACCATTTTTCTAAAGAAGGGGCAAAATGGTAATTTTGGAAAAATTGAAGGACCAAATTGGAAATTTAGGAAATTAAACCCCTTTGTGTGAAATTAAATGATTTGAGGTCCTAAGATAAATTTTAAAAGTTTTAGGACTCGAATTTAGGAAAAACCCGACAATAGGGACTTAAAGTTAAAGAAAAATAACTTTAGTGACCTAATTGCAAATATATGTAAAGTTGGATTTTCTCATTCATTTGGAATGAATGAGGGCTATTAGGCCAAAGAATAATGAATAATTATGTTCATTTCATGTAGGAGAATGAGACATCGAGAACACCAGTCGAGGTCATGCTAGCTAAGGACGGAACCCGACTAAGTGAAATTTCATTGCACTATCGGGTGAGCGGGATTATGTATCATACTTGGTTGGGGATGATAAGTACATCGGTATAAAAACCCACTACTTAGTGGTATTTTTAATCATCACTACTTAGAGAAAGTGATGTGAAAGTTATGCAGAAAAACTACTTATGGATTGTAAGTAGATCATACCTGGTTGGTATGATAAGACTTCCTTGAAAGAAGTTGAAAACCTGTTCATCGATTATGAACGAAGATGTCCTTATATCGGTCGGTATAATGGACAGTAAAAACCTATTTTTGTCGGAAGTGTTCTCCCCTGACCGTGTGCCAATGCTTAAACTATTTGGGAGACCTTCTTGACGGGAGCTCGAATAGTTCTGATAGGCTGGGGGCATCGGTTTTGGAACTCGAGGGCTAAAATGCCCAGTTTTTGAAAAACTCGAACAGTGGGCCATAGGCCAATGGACACGAGCAGGAGCTCGTAAAAGAACATGATATATATATGTTCCATTAATACTTAATAAGTGAATTGTTTGGTCATGGTACCAAGGCAGGTCCGACTTACTCAGTCAACTAGTAGCAGTGCGACATAACCGGTCTCCGGACCGATCAAGACAAACAGCTACAGGTTAAGTTGAAGGTCGGGACCGTTGGGACAAATGGCACCACATATTACATGGTAATTTAAGAAAACTTTGTTTGTGCATGCACCATGAGTACGAGATCATTAAGACGCCCATGAGGGGTAGTGATGTATCCTAAGGACCTTGGACGCCCCAGTGAGGATAAGGGCAGATCGTCATTCCAGGTGTCTATGCAAAATTTGGAGTAGCACCAAGCGCATGAGATCGGGGTGGGGACAGGATGAGGTCTCTATCCTCATTTGGACATGAAGAAGCAATTTCGGGAATTGAGGGTTGGATGTCGTGTACATCCACTCATTCCTAGGGTAGAAGTGGTCGTGATTCTATTCGGGTGGCAGGTAAAGTCGCTCTGAAGCCACTAGTGGGTTCAGTAGTCATACTAACATGCGAATGTGTGTAACCTTCATGACGAAGAATGCGTGTTAGGTGATGACACACTAGTAACTAAGAATAATGGAAATTTTCAAATTTTTAAATAATTGGATTTTTGAAAAGCAAGGAGACTGAGACACTCTATATAAATATTTTTTTTGAAAGTTAAAATATTTGAATCCCATTAACTGATTAGTTGTACTCATCCCCCTCCCTTATACCCCTTTCAGGAAGTTCTGGAAAGCCGAACCTTAAAAGACTTATGCAATTAAATGCTGCAAGACAAGTACAATTAATTTAAATTACTTTGCAGTTTTGATTTATGATATTCCTGAAAAAAGGTGCAGGTCTAAAGAACGCCTTACTGTTTACGATTTATAATATAAGAGGAAACCCTTTAGTAAATTGGGAGAGTGGCAGGTTGATCACGGGGATTCGACTAAACCGGGTCGGGGCGTTACAGTGCCAAACTCCTTATTTTCTTTTAAAATATCCTTTCCTCAAATATTAGTTTTTAAAACATTTACCCTATCGAGGGTGACATTTTCAAGTTGGAGTGTGCCAGACTCCTTAATTTCCTTTAGATTTTCTCCACTTTAAAAATCTCAGTTTTTTTTATCATTTCTCATTAATCACGACGTGTCAACACCCAACACACATCATTCATCATGAAGGTGAAATACACATTTGTAGGCTAGCCCATCCACTGAACCCACTTGTGGCGTCGGAGCGACTTTACGGGCCACCTAGATAGAAGCACGTCTACTTCTACCCTGAGAATGAGTGGATGTACGCGACATCCGACCCTCAATCCCAAAATCAATTCTCCGTGTACGTATGAGGACAGAGAACTCATCTCGACCCCACCCCGGTCTCGTGCGCTTGAAGCTACGTTGAGCTTCACAAGGTCACCTAGTCCAACAAACTGCCCTTATATCCACCAGGTCGTCCAGGGTCTTAGGACACATCACTACCCTCTTGGGCATCTTGAAGGTCCCATACACACAATGCATACACAATCAGTATTTTCACATCATGCCTTATAATCTGTGGTGCCACACTGGTCCAACGGCTCCAACCGCCAACTCAACCTGCAAATGTTTGTCTTGACAAGTCCGGAGACCTGTCATGTCGCACTGCCACTAGTTGACTGAATATGTCGGTCCTATCTTGGTACCATGGCCAAACAATTCATTTACTTAATGTTTTATGTCATATATCTTATGTTTGTTTACGAGCTCTTGCTCATTCCATTTGGTGAATGGCCCACTGTTTGAGATTTTCAAAATTGGGCATATTAGCCCCCAAGTTTCAAAACTGAGGCCCCCGACCTATAAGAGCTATTCAAGCTCCCATCAAGAAGGTCTCCCAAATCGTTTAAGTAGTGGCACGCAGTCAGAGGAGAGCACTTCCGACAAAAATATGTTTTTAGCTGTCCATCATACCAACCGGGTATAACAACATCTCCATTTATAACCAATGAACGGGTTTTCCACATCCTTCGATGAAGTTTCATCATACCAACTGCGTATGATCTACTTACAACTGGTAAGTAGTTTTTCTGCGTGATTTTCACATCACTCCTCTAAGTTGTGATGTTTAAAATACCACTAATTTGTGGGTTTTTGTTTCAAGGTACTTATTATTCTCAACCGGGTATGATATAAGATCCCAATCACAACCGGTAAGTGGTTTTTAACTTTAAGTTGTGCTCATCATCCCAACCAGGTATGACGTTAGTAAGCCCACTCACAACCAGTAAATAGGTTTTCCTTAGCCCGCTCACCGCTATGATGTGTAAATTAGCCCGCTCACCCATTAACTATTACGTGTTCGTCCAAGGTTGGTTTTCCAAGTTAACACGAGCTTTCCCTTGCCAGCGTTCAAATCACACTTGTCCCGGCGGAGGTGCGACGGTTTGAGCTTTCTATCAAGAAATGTAGCTCTCTTCCTAAAGTACATTCTAGGATCAAGAATTCCTACTATGGACCTTTTAGCATTCTTGAGGTTGTATGAGGGTTGTGGGGATGTTGTGAGAGCTTGGTTTGGTTAGAGGAGGGCTGAATTCGGCTAATTTTAGCTAGGCCAAAACAGGGCAGCTTTAGTCTACCGGTGCTGTTTCACTGTTTGATTATGTCGGCGCATCTTCGGCGATCCACAGATCGAATGGAGGTTGCAATCAGATAGCTAACTTCCCCTGGAATCTAAAGAGCCTGATCTCTCCTTTTGAGGTTAAGAAAATGCCTAAGTTGAAGCTTTGGTTCGAGCTTCCCTGGGAAATGGTGTCACGCCCCAACCCTATTTGGTCGGATCCCCTTGATTAACCCACCACTCTCCCGATTTATTAAATGGTTTCCCCTTATTATAAACCGTAAAGAGTAAAGTGTCCTTTAAACCGACACCATTTCCTAGAATAGCATAATCAAAACTGCATCAAATTTTAAACTTTTCATAACTGTCTTAAAGGCATCTTAGTTGATGGTCTTTAAGGGTAGGCTTTCCAAAAATCTTCTGAAAGGGATATAAGGGAAGGGGTGAGTACAACTACTCAGTGCCAGACTCCTTTCTTTCAAAAATCATTTCATCCAAAATCTCAAGTTTTATCACCATTTCCTTATTTAATCACAGTGTGTCATCACCCAATACACATCTTTCATCATAAAGGTTAAACACACAGTCGTAGGTTAGTATGTCCACTGAACCTACTTGTGGCTTCGAAGCAACTTTACCGACCACCCGGATAGAAGTACATCCACTTCTACCTTGAGAATGAGTGGATGTTCGCGATACTTGACCCTCATTCCCGGAATAAATTCTTAGTGTCCATTATGAGGACAGAGACCTCATCCCATCCTTACCCTAGTCTCATGCGCTTGGTGCTACTCCAAATTTCTCATGGTCACCTGGAACGACGAACTGCCCTTATACTCACCGGGTCATCCAGTGCCCTTAGGACGCATTACTACTCCTCTTGGGCATCTTGATGGTCCCATACTCATAGTGCATGCACAAACAATGTTTTCTTATCAAGCCATGTAATATGTGGTGCCACTGGTCCAACGGCCCCGACTCTCAACTCAACTCGCAGTTGTTTGTCTTGACTGGTCCATCGACCTGTCATGTCGCACTGCCACTAGTTGACTGAGTATGTCGGTCTTATTTTGGTACCATGGCCAAACCATTCCTTTATTTAAAGTTTTATGGCATAAATTTATGTTTGTTTACGAGCTCCTTCTCATGTCAACTGGCCTTGGGCCCACTGTACGAGATTTTCAAAATCAGGCATATTAGCCCCCAAGTTCCAAAACCGAGGCCCCCGACCTATCAGAGATATTCGAGCTCCCATCAAGAAGGTCTCCCAAATTGTTTAAGCATTGGCACACATTCTGGGGACAGAATTTCCAACAAAACATATGTTTTCTCTATCCATTATACCACCTGTGCTGTCATCTTGAGGAAGAAGATGACACTGTTCCGAACCGGACTGGACCAGTCCGAACTGGGTTCTAAGCTTAAACCGGCCGGTTCACCCCTCATTTGACCGAGTTTTTCAAATCTAAAAATTTTTAAATTCATCTAAATTCATTTTCTATCCAATGGTGGCCTCAAATCTCAAATTTGATTATTTAAGCCACCTAGAAAAATAAATTTAGGATTCGGTTCAATAGTGGTTCAAACCAGTTCGGATCTGGTTCACCTAAACCGGTTTGGTTTTCATCCCTGATTCCTTCACAAGTCCATTTCCATGTCTTTTGTGACTCCTTGGGTCACTTAGGGTCCATAAAATTCCCAGTTTACCATCTCTTTATCGATTCCGGTTCATAAACCGGCTTGGTTCTTAAATTGGTTCAATCCTGTTTGGGTCCGGTTCACCCGAACTGATCTGGTTTTTCTCTCTCACTTTGTTCTAAGGTTACTTCCCAAGGTTTATAAATTTCTTTGGGGCACAAGGGAGTTAAATTTCTCTGATTTGTTCGTTCTCTATCGGTTCTGATTTATAAACTGGTTCAATCCAGTTGGATCCGGTTCATCCAAACATGTCTGGTATTTTTCTTCCAATTCATCCTAAGGTTATTTTCCATGGTATTATGAATCCTTTGGATCACCTGGGAGTTGTAAATTCCCAAATTGTTCGTTCACAAATGATTCTTTTCCCGGTTTTCTATAGCTCAAAAGGGCATGGTTTACAAATGGAGTATTAGATGACACTTGTCCCGTCGGAGGTGCGACGGTCTGAGCTTTCTATCGGGAAATGTAACTCTCTTCCTAAAGTACATTCTAAGATCAAGAATTCCTACTATTGACCTTTCATCATCGTTGAGGTCATATGAGGGCTATGGGGATGTTATGAGAGCTTGGTTTGGCTAGAGGAGGGCTGAATTCGGCTAATTTTAGCTAGGCTGAAACAGGGTAGCTTCAGTCTACCGGTGTTGTTTCACTATTTGATTATGTCGACGCTTCTTTGGTGATCCTCGAATCGAATGGAGGTTGCTATCAGATAGCTGACTTCCCCTAAATCTAAAGAGCCCGATCTCTCCTTCTAAGGTTATGAAAATGCCTAAGTCGAAGCTCTGATTCGAGCTTCACCGGGAAATGGAGTATTAGAGAGAGAAAAGAATTTTCAGGTGTGAGGAGAATGAATGGGCCCAAGGCTAGTTGGCACGAGCAGTAGCTCGTAAACAAACATGATGTTAAGCTATGAAAATTTTAATGGATGATGTGATTTGGCCATGGTACCAAGACAGGACCAATATAAACCACATGCTCCACCGCTTGTGCGGGCCCCCGTCAATTCCTTTGAGTTTCACTCGATGGATTAGTGGTTGTGCGACAAGACCAAGTTGATGGACTGGTCTAGATAAATCGTTGTTGGTCGAGTTGAGAGTCAGGGCTGTTGGACCAGTGGTACCAAAGATTAATGGCTTATATGGAAAATGTTTTTTGTGCATACACTGAGGTTTGAGACCATCAAGACATCCAAGAGAGGTAGTGGTGCATCCTAGGGGCTACTGGACGACATGGTGGAGATAAGGGCAGTTTGCCATTCCAGTAGTCAAGGAAGCTCAACGTAGCTTCATGTGCATGAGACCGAGGTGGGGTCGGGATGAGGTCTCTATCCTCATACGAACACGGAGTTTCTTTTCAGGTTTGAGGGTCGGATGTCGTGAACATCCACTCGTTCACAGGGTAGAAGTGGACGGGCTTCTTTTTAGGTAGTCGGTAAAGTCGCTCCGATGCCACAAATGGGTGTAGTGGATGGGGCTGCCCTACGAATGTGTGATCCCTTCATGATGAAGGGCATGTGTTGATTGTTAAACACACCGATTGTGAAAAAAAATGGTTTTGAATAACTGAGAATTCAAGGAAAAGAATGGTCTTAAAGAAAATAAGGAGTTTAACGCACTCCAATTCAAACTATTTTTCAGAAACTCATGTTTCAAACACCTCTTCATTGAGTTGTCGAACTCACCCCCTCCCTTTAACCCTTTATAGGTAACCGAGGGAAAAACCTACCTACAGACATTCTGCTAGTTAAACCTACAAGACAGGTATGTAAATTTAATTTATTCAGTCTTGATTAATGTTATTCCAGGGAAGGTACATATACAAAGGATGTCTTACTCCTCATGGTTTAAAGAAAGGGGAAACCCTTAATAAACCGGAAAAGTGGTAGGTTGCTCACGAGGATCCAACGAAACCGGGTCGGGGCGTGAAAACTTGAGTGGTATCAGAGCTTGTTTCCTTGAATATATTATCAAGACTAGAGAACATAGTAATTGATAGGGATAATTTTAAAATTTACAGATGACTCCCAAGAAAGGAACCAAGAGAACTAGAGTTGCAGTCTTTGAAACTGCCCAGCCACCCCTCCTTGTGGAAACTTCATGAGGAGCCCAAACAACCACACCTGGACTTAGCTCGGAACACTAGAGGTTGTACGAGGAGTTCACTCGTGTATTTGGGCAACCTAACCTCGTCCCTGAGGCAGGCACCAACTCTCGGGTTGAACCAGAGGAAGTACAATCCCATCCTTCTCCTATTAGCCACCCCCTCCAGTTGACATTCCCAAAAATCTCAAGACTCTCCATCAACTGTGGTGTAAGACTTTTCTCGGAGAGAAAGATGTTGGTGCCACCATGGATTGGCTAGCAAATATCAAGAAGTTGATGGGGATAATCAGGGGATAATCAGGATATCACTAGAGGACATGGTGACCCTGATAGAAGATGGTGGGACAATGTCCGAAGCCTACATACCTCAACGCCCACCTAGGAGCAGTTTGAGGAGAGGTACACAAAAGAGTACCTAGCTCCTCATCTAATTAACGAGAAGAAGCAGGATTTCCTCCCGCTTCGGTAAGGGCTTAACTCTATATCAGAGTATGAAACTAAATTCAACAAGTTAAGACCCTTTGCTCCTGACCTAGCTAGACCAGTAGATATATGTCAGCGGTTTGTAGACGATCTCAATATGGACATATAAGACCGTATGGAAGTAGTAAGATGCCCCACAAACCTAGCGGCGGTAATCAATATGGCTCAAGAATGTGAGCGACTGGTGCAAATCTAATGCCGTCAGATGGAGCATACGACCCGGAAGGAGGACAAGGGCCAAAACCATCATAGAGGATGGAAGGAGCATAATGGTCCAAGATAGGGAAATATAGTGGCATGTCAAAAGAGAAATGATATGCCACCACCTCCTCAAAATGTAATTCCTACCTTGCCACAAGGAAACCCTCGTTGTCCTAGGTGTAAAAGGCACCATAAGGGAGCATGCTTGTCCTATTTTGCATGCTGACAAGTGGGGGACTTTGCAAACGAATGCCCCACTCTCAGGGAGAACAAGAAAAGGAATATGCTTGGACAACCACAAGGGAACCCCAGGAATTCCAGGCCAGACACTACAGCCAGAGTACCGGCTAGGGTATACAACCTCATCCAGGAAGAGGCTAGGAAATACCCTAGTACTGTAGCGGGTACATCCTGAAACCCTCCCAATTAGCTTAAGAAAAACTTGTAATTGAAAATTTGATTCAATAAAGAAAGTATTTTCTCTAAAAGTATGTGTTTCTCCAACCAGGGTACGTGCAATTGTGGGGACAAAAGGTCTACGCCCTCTTCGACTCAGGAGCTAAGAGATCCTTCATCAAAGAGGAATTAATTCCAAGTTTACCCCTAGAACTCACTCCTCTAAGACAAAGTCTCAACATTCTTACACCCTTAGGAGAATGGTTAAATAGGAACAAACAGCTTAAAGGATTTGAGATAAATATTGGAGGAATCAAACTCAAAGCATATTTAATTCCATTACCTCTGAGGGAGGTAGAAGTAATCCTTGGGATGGATTGGTTAAGTAACCATCAAGCTAGGATGGAATGTGGAAAGAAGACGATAACATTCCACACTTCTGAGACAAATGGACTAAAATTTCAAGGAGACCGAAGGAGGGTGAAGTATAGATGGTGTCCCATATGAATGCCCAAAAGATGATACAAAAAAGCTATATGGTTTTTCTAGCCATGGTCATCGATGAGAAGTCTGAAAAGAAGGGACCCGAAGATATTCTGGTGGTTAAACACTATCTCGAAGTATTTCTAGAAGAATTACTTGGACTACCCCCGAGTCGACAAGTGGAATTCACCATAGAAATTATCAAAGGAACAAACCCCTTATCGCATGGCTCCAGTAGAATTGAAGGAATTGAAGGAGCAACTGGACGAGCTATTGGACAAGGACTTTATACGTCCCAACCAATCTCCATGGGGTGCACCAGTCCTATTCGTGAAGAAAAAGGATGGAACCATGAGACTGTGCATAGATTATAGGAAGTTGAATGAGGTCACCATCAAGAATAGATACCCACTTCCACGAATTGATGACCTATTTGATCAACTAAAAGGAGCAGCCTACTTCTCCAAGATAGACCTTCAATCGGGCTATCACCAACTTAGGATCCAAGAGGAGGACATTCCTGAGATGGCATTTTAGTTCCGATACGGACATTACGAGTTCAAAGTGATGCCATTTGGATTAACAAATGCCCTACAACATTCATGGATTTAATGAACCGAGTGTTCCAACCACACTTAGACAAGTTCGTGATAGTATTCATAGATGATATTCTCATATACTCATGAACTAGGTTGGAGCACGAAGAACATTTGGCAATCACCCTAGAGATATTGAGGGAAAACCACCTATATACAAAATTCTCCAAGTGTGAGATTTGGCTGCAGGAGGTAGGGTTCTTAGGACATATAGTGTCCTATGATGGAGTCAACGTAGATCCAGCAAAGGTGGAAGCCATATCTGATTTGAAGGCACCCTAGAATCCTTCGGAGATACGGAGTTTCTTAGGTCTGGCGGGATACTACAGACGGTTCATGTAAGATTTTTCTAAGATAGCAGCCCCTCTGACTCGGCTCACCAGGAAAGGAGTTGAGTATAAATGGGATGAAAGCTGTGAGAATTCTTTGTTGGAGTTGAAGACTCGATTGACAACCGCACCGGTACTCTCCCTTCTGGGCCCAAGTGCGAGAGAGTACACCATCTATAGTGATGCATCCGCACAAGGGCTCGAATGTGTCCTAATGCAACAAGGAAAGGTTATTGCCTATGCCTCATGACAACTTAAGGTAAATGAGAGAAATTACCCAACCCACAACCTAGAATTAGCTGCAATAGTGTTTGCATTAAAGATTTGGCTACACTACCTCTATGGGTTAAGCGTAGGATATACACTAATCACAAGAGTCTTAAGTATTTCTTAACTTAGAAGGAGTTAAATCTCCGCAAGAGGAGATGGCTAGAATTGGTGAAAGACTATGACCTTGTGATAGAGTATCACCCTAGAAAGACAAATGTGGTGGCAGATGCCTTAAGTCACAAATACCAAACTCAGGCGGCACAAATAAAGACAAGTTACATACCCTTGTTGCAATAGCTGGGGAGAATGGAGGTGGACCTGAAGATGGATAAGAAGGAGAAATGCTTGTTGGCTGATGTGGTAGTGAGACCTAGTCTAACTGAGCAGATTAAGGCCCAACAAAAGGCCGATAAGGAACTCCAATTCTATTTGGATCTAGTTAACAGAGGGACGAAATCGGACTACGATGTGCGAAGTGACGAAGTGACGAAGTGCTAACCTATAAGGGTAGAGTGTGCGTGCCCCAAGATAAGGAACTGAAGAGGTTAATCTTGGAAGAGGCACACGACTCTATGTATGCAATGCATTCGGGCAGTACTAAGATGTATCGCACCCTCAAACAAGGATATTGGTGGAAAGGATTGAAGAGGGATATTGTGGAATATGTAGCATGATGCTTGTCCTATCAGCAGATTAAAGCTGAGCATCAGAAACCATCAGGATTGTTGCAACCCTTACCAATCCCAAAATGGAAATGGGAACACATCACTATGGACTTTGTCACGGGATTACCTATGACAAGAAAGGGACGAGATGCAATTTGGGTCATAGTGGACCGACTAACCAAGTCCATCCATTTCCTGCCAATAAGAGTGACAAATTCAGTAGAACAATTGGTCGTCTTATACATGAGGGAGATAGTAAGACTCCATGGCGTCCCTGTGAGCATAGTATCAGATAGAGACCCTAGATTTACTTCAAGGTTTTGGCTAAGTTTACAAGGAGACTTGGGAACCAAGCTCCACATGAGCACGACGTTTCATCCTTAGACCGATGGACAGTCTGAGCAAATGATCCAGACCTTGGAGGACATGCTGAGGGCATGCGTATTCACTATGGATAAGGGTTAGGAGGAATACTTGTGCATGATGGAATATGCGTACAATAATATCTATCAGGCCATTATTCAAATGGCTCCTTATGAAGCCCTTTATAAACGACCATGTCGTACCCCTTTATTTTGGAAAGAAGTGGGGGGAAAGGAAGCTAGAAAGGGTCAAGCTAATCGAGGATGCCATAGAGAAAATCAAGTTAATTAGGAGTCACCTTAAGGCTGCTCAGGACAATAAAAAGAGTTATGCGGATCATCAAAGAAGAGATATGGAGTTTGACATGGGAGACCAAGTATTTCTAAAGGTGTCACCATGGAGAGAAATACTTAGGTTTCAACAATGAGAAAAGTTGAAACCAAGGTATATCGGTCCTTATCTCATTGTCCAAAGGATAGGACCAGTGGCGCACAAATTGCAACTACCTCTAGACTTGTAGAGAATACATAATGTATTCCATATCTATGTACTTCGGAAGTACCAGCCTAATCCTAGCCATGTATTGGATAGACCTCCACCAAAATTAAAAGAGAACTTGACCTATCAAATAGAACCAATACAAATCATTGACCAGAGGTATAAGAACTTGAGGAATAAGAGGATTCCTAAGGTAAAAGTTCTTTGGCAAAATGGACACGTGCAAGAAGAAGCATGGGAGACCGAAAGTGTAATGAGGAATGGGTGCCCTCAATTATTTAACATTTAACTATTTTGGGGACAAAACCGCTAAAAGGAGGGGAGAGTTGTAAACCTCCTCCTTTGATAATAAGAAAAACTTGGAAAAGAACCGATCATTTCCAAAGAGAAAACCAAGTCGGTTTATAAATCGTAACCGGTAGAGAAAGGGCAAATCAGGAAATTTATAAATCCTGAGTGACCAAAGAGTCACAAAAGTCATGGAAAAGGACTTTTGAATGAATTGGAAGAGAAAACCAAACAGGTTAAGGTGAACAGGACCTGAACCGATTTGAACCACTATTGAACTGATTTTTAAGTTCATTTTTCTAGGTAGTTTGAAAATTTAAATTGGAGAATTGAAGCCACCATTGGATAGAGAATGAATTTAGATGAATTTAGAAAATTTTAATTTTGAAAAACTCAGTTGAATTAGGCTTGAATCGGTCAATTTAAGCATTGAACCTGGTTCGGACCGGTACGATCCGGTTCGGAATAGTGTCATCTTCTTCCTTCAGATGATAGCATTGTTCACTTGTCAAAAAAGCTCACAACGCCGACGAACATGAAAAGTCTCTGTTCAGGGTATTTTTTGCCATGAATGATTTCCATAAAGGCGCCAATTAGACAGCCAAGGAGTCTATGAGCTTCCTATATAAAGGAGCCCCTCCTCATTCATCCTCCTCACACCTGAAGACTCCTCAATCTCTCTCTAATACTCCAATTTTCGGTGAAGCTCGAACCAGATATTTGACTTGGCCATTTTTATGAGCCAAATAAGGTGAGGTTGAGTTCCTTAGATTCGAGGAGAAGTCAGCTACCCGACAGTAGTCTCCATTTGCTCCAAGGATCACCGGAGAAGTGCCGACGTGATTGAACAGTGAAGCACCTCTGACGGACCAAAGGTGGCCTATTTCGGCCAAGCTAAACACGGCCAATTTGAGCCCTTCTCAGGCCAAACCAAGCTCTCCCAACACTTTCACAACCCTCATACAATCGAATTAAAATGGAAAGGTAAGCCAATTTGGCTCCCCTTTGTAATTTTCGATTAGTGTTAGAGAGAGATCGACGAAACT
This sequence comes from Trapa bicornis, assembly GCA_030064425.1. Classification (NCBI taxonomy): domain Eukaryota; kingdom Viridiplantae; phylum Streptophyta; class Magnoliopsida; order Myrtales; family Lythraceae; genus Trapa; species Trapa bicornis. The sequence goes on along the minus strand of CM057761.1, from coordinate 4,652,358 downwards.
CCACTGACCAAATTCTCCCTCAATTCGATATGAATTGATGCAATTCTTGATCCTAGTAGGAACCTCAGGATGAGAGTTATCTGCCTTGATCAAAATCTCGGACCGCTGCACCCCCGATGGAAAGCTTTCAAAGCTTTCTCTCTCTAAATCCAATTTTCCAAAAAAGCTCCATTTGAGCTCAATTCAGATCCAAACGACGCGATTCAAAGCTCCATTGAATTTAGTTTGATAGGGGGATATTAGGGGAAAATTTTGGGAAAACTTGGGAATTTAGTAAAATTGAGGGACCAAAGTGAAATTTCCCAAAATTGAGGGCCAATTGACCATGAAAAAGATGTTGGAGGACCAATGGTCGATTTTTGGAATTATTGGTGTCAAATTGCCATTTTTGTAAATTAGGGGCAAAATGGTAATTTTTGAAAAGTTGGGGACCAAATTGAAAATTTGTGAAACTTGAACCCCTTTTGTGATTTTGAATAAATTGAGGTCCCAAAGTGAATTTTTGAAGTTCGGGACTCAATTTGGGGGAAATCAGCATTAGGGACCTAAAGTTAAGGAAAAAGAAATTTAGGGACCCAAATGCAAATAATTAAAAGTTTGGGCATTTTGTTCATTCGTGGGGAATGAAGGATATTAGGCCAAATGTTAATGAACAAGTATGTTTATATCGTGTAGGAGCACGAAGAACCGGGAACGCCAGCAAGGATAAGCTCATGTGGAAGCAAAAAGCAGCTTTATGGGAAAATACACTGCACTTATAAGGTGAGTGGGATTTTCACATTATACCTGGCGGGGATGATGAGTATCTTGGATATGAAAAACCACTACTATTTGGAATTTTAACATCACACCTGGTTGGAGTGATGTGGAAACTACCTAGAAAAACTACTTACCGGTTGTAAGTAGATCATACCCAGTTAGTATATTAAACTTACTCGAAGGAAGTGCAAAACTCATTTACCAATTGTAAGTGGAGTTGTCATCACATTCGGCTGGTGTGATAGATGAGTGAAAAGTTTTTTTGTCAGAAGTGCTCTCCCTTGATTGTGTTCCAATGCTTAAAAATTTTGGGAGACCTTCTTGACGAGAGCTCGAATAGCTTAGATAGGCCAGAGGCCTTGGTTTTGGAATTTGAGGGCTAAAATGTCCAGTTTTGAAAATCTTGTACAGTGGGCCCAAGGCTAGTTGGCACGAGTAGGAGCTTGTAAACAAACATAATGTTAAGCCATGAAAATTTTAATGAATTATGTGATTTGGCCATGGTACCAAGACAGGACCGACACACTCGATGGACTGGCAGCAGTGTGACAAGACCAGGTCGACGAATCGGTCTTGACAAACCATTGTTGGTCGAGTTGAGAGTCGGGGCCGTTGGACCAATGGTACCAAAGATTAATGGCTTATATCGAAAACTTTGTTTGTGCATGCACTGAGGTTCGGGACCATCAAGATGCCTAAGAGGGGTAGTGATGTGTCCTAGGGTCTACTAGACGACATGGTGGAGATAAGGGTAGTTTGTCGTGCCAGCAGTAAAGGAAGCTCGACGTAGTTTCATGCGCATGATACTAGGGTGGGGTCGAGATGAGGTCTCTATCCTCATATGGACACGAAGTTTCTTTTCAGGTTTGAAGGTTGAATGTCGCAAACATCCACTCATTCCTAGGGTAGAAGTGGACGGGCTTCTATCTAGGTGGTCGGTAAAGTCGCTCCAACACCACAAGTGGGTGTAGTGGACAAGTTGCCCTGCGAATGTGTGATCCCTTCATGATGAAGGGCATGTGTTGATTGTTAAACACACCGATTGTGAGAAAATTAGTTTTGAATGACTGGGAATTCAAGGAAAGAATGGTTTTAAAGAAAATAAGGAGTCTGGCACACTCCAATTCAAACTATTTTTCAAAAATTCATGTTTCAAACACCCATTCACTAAGTTGTCAAACTCACCCCCCCCTTCCCTTTACCCCTTTCAAGTAACTGAAGGAAAAACTTACCTACAAACATTATGCTAGTTAAACCTGCAAGACAGGTATGTAATTTTAATTTATTCAGTCTTGATTAATGTTATTCCATGGAAGGTTTAGGTACAAAGGATTCCTTACTCCTCATGGTTTAAAGAAGGGGAAAACCCTTAATAAACCGAAAGAGTGGCGGGTTGCTCACGGGGATCCGACCAAACTAGGTAGAGGCATGACATCGTAGACCTTTCTTCCCCATAAGTGTACATACCCTAATTGAAGAAACTCATGTTTTTAGAAGAAATATTACTTTATTGAATGAAATTTAAATTACCGATTTATCCCAATCTTAGTTGGAAGGGTTTTGGGAAGTACCTGCTACAGTACTAGGGTCTTTTCTAGCCTCTTCTTGGGTGAGGTTGTATATCCTAGCTAGTACTCTGGTTGTGGCATCCTACTTGGGAGTCATTGGGTTCTCCCTAAGAGTGGGGCATTCCTTTGCAAAGTGCCCCAACTGCCCACATGTGAAACAAGTCAAACAAGCTCCCTCTTGGTACCTTTGGCACCTAGGACATCGAGGGTTTCCTTGTGGTAGGGTGGGGATCGCTCTTCGTGGGGGTGGTGGTTCATCTTTTCTCTTTTGGAAACCCACCCTATTTCCCCATCTTGGACAATTTTGCTCCTTCCGTCCTCCATGACAGCCTTGTCCCTTGTCCTCTTTCCGATTCGCCTGCTCCATCCAGCAACGTCGGGTTTGTACCAGTCGCTCACATTCATGAGCCATATTGATCACTGCTGCTATATCTGTGGGGTGTCGTAGTACTCTCATCTGGTCTCGTATGTCCATGTTAAGATTATCCACGAATCGTTGGCATATGTCTGTCAGTCCGGCTAGATCAAGGGCAAAGGGTCTAAACTCATTAAATTTAGTTTCGTACTCCGAAATAGAGTTAAGCCATTGTCAGAGTCGGAGGAAATCTTGCTTCTTCTCATTAATCAGATGCGGAGCTAGGTACTCCTCCATGTACTTCTCCTCAAACTATTCCTAGGTGGGGGTGGGGGTATGTAGGCTCCTAGCATTATCCCACCATCTTTTTGCACTGGCCTCCAGGAAAATTTCCGCCAGGACCACCATGTCCTCTAGTGAAATCCTGACTATCCCCATGAGTTTCTTCATGCTGGCCAGCCCCTCCATAGCAGCTCCAGCATCCTTCTCTCCGAGAAAAGGCTTACACCCTAGCTGGCGGAGAGTCTTGAGGTATTTGGGGATGTCAACTAGAGGAGGATGGTTAACAGGAGGGGGATGAGATTGTACTTCCTTCAGCTCAACTCAAGAGTTGGTGCCCACCTTAAGGATGATGTTAGGTCATCCAAATACTCGGGTGAATTCCTCATACAATCTCTAGTGTTCCAAGCTTAGTCTAGGTGGAACTGTTTGGGCTTCTCGGGGAGTTTCGAAGGGGTTGTTAGGCAGTGTTTGAAACTATGGCTCCTGTTCTCTTTGTTCCTCTCTTGGGAGCCATCTGAATTTTTTTAAGACTTATTACTCTTAGTTACTATGTTATATAGTCTTGATAATGCATTTGAGGTAATAGGCTCCGATACCACTCAAGTTGTCATGCCTCGACTTGGTTTGGTCAGATCACCATGTACAACCCGCCACCCCGCAGTTTATCAAGGGTTTCCCCCTTTCTAAACCACAAGGAGTAAGCCATCCTTTCTACTTGTCATTCTTGGAATAGCATTATACAAAACTGAGTAATTTAAAATAGACATACCTATCTGGTTTCAAAATTTGTAGGGTCTTTAGGAAAGGTTTTCCCTTGATTACTTGAAAGGGGTAAAAAGGGAGGGGTGAGTTCTATAACTCAGTGAGTGGGAGTTGGGTGTGAGTTTTCAGAAATAACTTTGTTCAAATTGTGCCAATATTATCATTTTCTATAAGAAAGATCATTTCTCCAATTTCGGTTCTCAAAATTCTTTTTCCTCATTTCCTCATTAGGTGTGCTTAACAAACAACACACACCCTTCATCAGAAAGGGAACACACATTTGCAGGTGCAGCCCGTCCACTGCACCCACTTGTGACTCGGAGCATTTTTATCGGCCACCAATATAGAAGCCCGTCCACTTCTACCCTAGTTGTTAATGGATGTTTACGACATCCGACCCTCATATCCAAATATCACTCCGTGTCTGTATGAGGATAGAGACCTCATCCCGACCCCACCCCGGTCTCATGTGCAAGAAGCTACTCCGAGCATTCCGATTGTTGGCAAGACGAACTGCCCTTATCTCCACCATGTCATCTAGTAGCCCTTAGGATGCATCACTACCCCTCTTGGGCATCTTGATGGTCTTATATCTCAAGTGTATGCATAAAACAATAGTTTTCACATAGTCATTTATCTTTGGTGCCACTGGCCCAACGGCCCCGACCCTCAACATGACCTGCAGCTGTTTGCCTAGGCCGGTCCATCAACCTGGCCCTGACACAATGTCACCAGTCCATCGAGTATTGTTGATCTTGACTTAGTACCATTGAGAAATCACACATCAGTTTCATTAGAGTTTTCATGGCTTTCTCAATTCAAGTTCGTTTACGAGCTCCTGCTCGTGCCCACTGGCCTTGGGCCCACTACACGTGATTTTCCAAAAAAACCAGGCATTTAGCTCCACAAGTTCAAAAATCGAGGCCTCTAGCCTATCTGAGTTGTTCTAGCTCCCGTCAAGAAGGTCTCCCAAAGAGTTTAAGCATTGGCACATAGTCAAGAGAGAACACTTCTGACAAAATGTATTTTTACTTCATTTCACCAATAGGGTGTGATGATATCTCTGCTTACAACTGGCAAGCAGGTTTCTCCCTCCTTCAAGGAAGTCCATCATACCAACCGAGTATGATTTCCTCTACTTACAATTGGTAAGAAGGTTTTAGCTTAGTTCGCTTATCACTCCAATCGGGCGTGATGTTAAAATTCCACTTACAAGTGGTTTTTTGTTTCTAAAGTTCTCATCATCCCAACTGGATATGGTGTAAATAAGCTCACTCACCCGATAACCGTGACATGTTCATACTTAGTTGGTCTTTCCCAGTTGAAGCGAGCTTTCTCTTGCTTATGTTTTGATCACACTTGTCCCTTCACGATTTGGACAGCTTTATCACTCAAGCTTTGGCATAAAAGCCTAGGCTTACAATTATTGATAATTTGCATTTAGGTCCTAAAGTTTATTTTTCTTAACTTTAGGTTCCTAATGTTAACTTTTGCCCAATTTGAGTCCCAAATTTTCCAAAAATTCCTTTTGAGTCCTTATTTCACTCAAACTTGTATAAGGGACTCGAGTTTTTCAAATTTCTAATTTGGTCCCCAACTTTTCAAAAATTACCATTTTGCCCCTACGTTCCAAAAATGGCAATTTTACCCCAATTTTTCCAAAAATTCGACCAATTGGTCCTCCAACATCCTTTTTCATGACTAATTGGCCTTTAATTTAGGGAAATTCTAAATAGGTCCCTCAATTTTACGAAATCCCCAATTTTCCCCAAAGTTTTTAACCTAATTTCCCCCTTTCAAACTGGCTGAATTTGATTTCTTTAAATTAACCATTCAATTAGGGTTAATTGCTTCAAATGGAGTGTAAATCAGTTCCTACACTTCCATACGATTCAATGGAGCTTTGAATCGCATGAATTGAGATTGAAACAAGCTCAAATAGAGCTTCATAGAAAAACTACGCGTAGAGAGAGAACGCTTTGAAAGATTATCGTCAGAGGTGCACGGTCCGAGCTCTCTATCGAGGAAGGTAGCTCTCTTTCTAAAATACCTTCTAGGATCAAGAATTCCTATAATTGACATTGAATCGAGGGAGAATTTCATTAGTGAAATTTCACTGTTTCTCTCTCTAACTCCGATCGGAAATGACAAAGGGGAGCCGAATTGGCTTACTTTACAGCTCTATTTCAGTTCTGTGAGGGTCATGGGGGTGTTGGGAGGACTTGGTTTGGTCGGAAAAGGGCTGAATTTGGCCAAACTCAGCTCGACCAAAATAGGGCAGCTTCGGTCCTTCGGAGCTGCTTCACTGTTTGATTCTGTCGGCGCTTCTCTAGTGGTCCTCGAGTCGAATAGAAGATGCAATCATGTATCTGACTTCCCCTAGAATCTAAAGGACCCAACCTTGCCTTCTGAGGCTCGAAAAACTACCCAAGTAAGAGCTATGGTTTGAGCTTCACCGAAAAATGGAGCAATTGAGAGAGAATGGAGATTTTAGGTGTGAGGAGGATGAATGAAAAGTAACTCTTGATATAGGGAGCTCGGGGACTCTCTACCCAACCATTTCACATCTTCGTCAAATTTATCATTGCCCTGAAACGGCCTGAATGGAGCCATTTTTCCTTCGTCGGCACAGTCTGTCACGCCCCGACCCGGTTTGGTCGGATCCCCGTGATCAACCCGCCACTCTCTCGATTTATTAAAGGGTTTCCCCTTATTGTAAACCGTAAAGAGTAAGGCGTCCTTTAACCTGCACCTTTTTCCTGGAATAGCATAATCAAAACTGCATGAAATCTAAAACTTTACATACCTATATTATAGGCATCTTAGTTGACGGTCTTTAAGGGGAGGCTTTCCGGGATTTCCTGAAAGGGATATAAGGGAGGGGGTGAGTACGACTACTCAGTGAATGGGTTTTTAAAAGTCTACTTTTAAATTTTAAGAAAAACATTTATATGGAGTGTGCCAGACTCCTTTGTTTTCAAAAATCCCTTCATTTAAAAATTTGAGTTTTTCCATTATTTCTTAGTTACCATGGTGTGTCATCACCCAACACACATCCTTCATCATGAAGGTTACACACATTCGCAAGTCAGTATCACTACTGAACCCGCTAGTGGCTTCGGAGCGACTTTTCCTGCCACCCGGATAGAAGTACGACCACTTCTACCCTGGGAATGAGTGGATGTACGTGACATCCGACCCACAATCCCGAAATCACTTCTTCGTGTCCATATGAGGACAGAGACCTCATCCTGTCCCCACCCCGGTCTCATGCGCTTCGTGCTACTCCAGATTTCGCACAGACACCTGTAACGACGAACTGCCTTATAGCCACCAGGTCGTCCAGTGCCCTTAGGACACATCACTACCCCTCATGGGTGTCTTGATGATCCCGTACTCACAGTGCATGCACAAACAATATTTTCTTATATTGCCATGTAATCTGTGGTGCCACTAGTCCAACGGCCCCGACCCTCAACTCAACTCGCAGCTGTTTGTCTTGACTAGTCCGTCGACCTGTCATGTCGCACTGCCGCTAGTTGACTAAGCATGTCGGTCCTATCTTGGTACCATGGCCAAACAATTCACTTATTAAGTTTTATGGCACATATATCATGTTCGTTTACGAGCTCCTGCTCGTTCCAACTGGCCTTGGGCCCACTGTACGAGATTTTCAAAATCGGGCATTTGGCCCCCAAGTTCCAAAACCGAGGCCCCTGACCTATCAGAGCTATTCGAGCTCCCGTCGAGAAGGTCTCCCAAATAGTTTAAGCATTAGCACACAGTCAGGGGAGAACACTTCCGACAAAATAGGTTTTTACTGTCCATCATACTGACCGGTATAAGGACATCTCCGTTCATAACCGATGAACGGGTTTTCAACTTCCTTCGAGGAAGTCTCATCATACCAACCGGGTATGATCTACTTACAACCTGTAAGTAGTTTTTTCGCATAACTTTCACATCACTTTCTCTAAGTAGTGATGATTAAACTACCACTAAACAGTGGGTTTTTATATCGAGGCACTTATCATCCCCAACCGGGTATGATGTTAGTAAACCCACTCACAACCGGTAAGTGATTTTTAACTTTAAGTTGTGCTCATCATCCCAACCGGGTATGATGTTAGTAAACCCACTTACAACCGGTAAGTGATTTTTAACTTTAAGTTGTGCTTATCATCCCAGCCGGGTATGATGTTAGTAAACCCACTCACCCGTTAATGCCGTGAATTCCACTAGACTGGTTCTTTGTATTCACACGAGTATTTCGCGTTCCTACACGATATGAACATCTTGGTTCATTATCCTTCGGCCTAATCACCTTCATTCATTCCAAATGAATGAGAAAGTCAAACTTTCATTTATTTGCAATTAGGTCCCTAAAGTTATTTCTCTTTAACTTTAAGTCCCAAATACCGGTTTTTCCTCAAAATGAGTCATGAAACTTCTAAAATTTATCATAGATCTCAATTTATTCCATTTCACAAAAAGGGGTTTAATTTCACAAATTTCCAATTTGGTCCTCCAACTTTTCCAAAATTACCATTTTGCCCTTCCTTTACAAAAATGGTAATTTTTTTACCCCAAAAATTTCAAAATTCCTCAATTGGTCCTCTAACATTATTTTTATGCCCAATTGACCCTCAATTTCATAAAATTTCATTTTGGTCCTTTGAATTTCGAAAATCCCCAATTTTCCCCCAATTCCAACTTCTTAACACAGCCGAATTTTATTTCATCAAATTGACCTATCATACGTTTCTAATTGTTGAAATTGAAGTTGAAATTGAGTTTTTACATGTTCATACGATTCTTCAGAAATGTGAATCGCAAGTTTTAATGCCGGGATAAGCTCAAACGGAGCTTCACCGGAAAATGAACTATAGGGAGAGAAAGCTTCGATTACTCACCAGTGAAGGCATGACGGTTCGAGCTTTCGATCTGGACAGATAGCTCACTTCCTGAGGTTCATCCTAGAATCAAGAATCGCATCAATTGATACGAAATTGGATTAGAATTTCGTCATTGAAATTCGGTCGACTCTCTCTCTAGCACCAATCGAAAATTATAAAGGGGAGCCGAATTGGCTTACCTTTCGGTCCTAATTCAGCCGTGGAAAGGCTGAGGAAGTGTTGGAGGGGCTTGGATTGGCCTGAGTAGGGCTTGAAATGGCTGATTTCAGCTTGGCCAAAATAGGGCAGCTTCGGTCCGCCGGAGCTGCTTCACTATTCTATCACGCCGGCGCTTCTCCAACGATTCTCGTATTGACTGGAGTTTGCTATCAGATAGTTGTCTTCTCCCCGGTTCTAAAGAGTCTGACCTTTATTGAAGTCGAAGCTCTGGTTTGAGCTTTACCGGGAAATGGAGCAGTAGTGAGAGAGAGAGAAGTGTTCAGGTGTGAGGAGAATGGAATGGGGATAACCTCTTTATATAGTCGTAAAACCCGTGTATTAAATGGGCGAGATTTATTACTATTATTAATATTTCCATAAATTATTGGTATTAATTCCAATAATTTAATTTTGGTATTTAATTATTTATATTAATTCTAATAATTTAATTTAGGTATTAAATTATTGGTATTAATTTCAATAATTAAATATATATTAATTTATCGCTATTTATGATAAGCCATACGTTCGCATAAAAATTTTTGACCGAAATTTCGGTTACAAAAAATCATACTTCCTAGGAGGTCACCCATCCTCACACTACTCTCAAGTAAGCATGCTTAACTTTGAAATTCTTATGGAATCTAGTTCACCTGAACCAATTTGGTTTTTATTTTCTATTTTTTTTAAGTTTCTTTTCCAATGTTTAATGAACCTTTTGGATCACCCGAAATTTATAAATTTCAATATTGCTTATTCCCAAATGTAAACCGGTTTGGTTTTCTTATTCAGATTGACCGGTTCTTTTCCCAATTTTCCTTAACTCAAATGTGCGGGGTTTACACAGTCCGTTTTCTACAATGAATGAACAGTGTTGTCATCTAAAGGAAGAAGACGCCACTATTCCGAACCGGACCGGATCTGGTCAATGCGTAAATCGGTCGGCTCAGGCCTGATTCAACTAATTTTCTCAAAATAAAAAATTTATAAATTCATCTAAATTTATTTTCTATCTAATGGTGGCTTCAATTCTCCCAATTTGATAATTTTAAGCCACCAAGAAAAATTAATTTAGAAACTAGTTTAAGGATAGTTCAAACATTTTCAATTCGGTTCATGTCCAATTCACTTGAACTGGTCTTGTTTTTTCTTCCAATTCATCCGAAGGTCCTTCTCCATGATTTTTATGATTCTTTGAGTCACTTGGTGTTTGTAAATTTCTCAATTTACCCTTTCCATATCGGTTGTGATTCGTGAACTGACTCGGTTTTCTCTTTTGAAACGACTGGTTTTTTTTCCGATTTTATTATCTATAATGGGATGGGGTTTACAGTAGGGAAGTGAGGAAGTTTAATTAGTACCATGATAGGGAACAATTAACACGAATTGAAGGGTCAATTGGATGTGATCAAATTTGGGTCATATGGAGAAGGTGAATTGGGGGAAATTTTTGGGGAAAATTGGGGATTTTGAAAAATTGAAGGACCTTAGTGCATTTTTTCCAAAATTGAGGGTCAATTGGCAAAGATGAAGGTATTGGAGGACCAATTGATCATTTTTGAAAGAATTGGGACCAATTTTCTATTTTTGGAAAGTTTGGGGACAATTGGTAATTTTTGAAAAATTGAGGGACCTATTTGAAATTTGGAAAAGATTGAGTACCGATTTCAATTTTGAGGAAATTAAGGACCCAAGGAGGATATTGGAAATCCTAGGGACTTAATTGAAGAAAAGTTAGCATTAGGGACCTAAAGTCAAGGAGTACGAACTTTAGAGACCTAAGTGCAATAAAACCAAAGATCATGGCCCAATTGCCAATATGTGAGAATAAGAATGTTTTCATGTTGAAACCTTAATTATAAGGATACTCAAACAGTGTAGGGACAATTTATACCAGAACATTAGCAAAGGGGAGTACGACTAGGACTTGGAAAGCCGACTAGGGACAAACATGTCATAGTCATCAGGTGAGTGGGACACTTTAAACATCATACTCGGTTGGGGAGATGAGCATATTTTAAAGTTAAAAACCCACTTACCACTTGTGAGTGGGCTTATTTACATATCATACCCGGTTGGGGTGGTGAGCACCATTTTGAAATGAAAAACCAGTATGAGTGAGAATTTTCTATCAACATACCCGGTTGGTATGATGAGTGCATTTTGAACTTAAAAACCATTTTCCATAAATATTATCCCCTAAATGTGTGTCAATGCTTAAACTATTTTTGGGATTTTTTTATGAGAGCTGGGACATCTCCAATAGGCCAGAAGCCTCAATTTTGAACTTATAGGGCTCAAGGCCCAATTTTAAAAAGCTCGTGAAGTGGGCATGAGCTAGAGCCCGAAGAAAAACATGAGTATAAGAGCCATGAAAAACTCTCATAAAATTGAAAATTTTGTGTGACTTGCAATGGTACCAAATTAGGGCTAACAAGACTCGATGGGCTAAGTGGCAGTGCGTCGGGATTAAGTCGACGGACTAGTCAGGCAAACAACTACAGGACGAGTCGAGTGTCGGGGTCGTTGGACTGTTGGCACCAAAGATGATGGCTAATATGCTAAGACTATTGTTTGTACATGCACTCTAATTCAAGACCATCGAGAAACCCATGAGAGGTATTGATGGGTTCCAAGGGCTACTAGACAACCTGGTTGCGATAAGGATAGGTTTGTCGTGCTAGTTAGTCATGAAGCTAGATGAATCTTCTTGAGCATGAGACTGGGTTGGGGGCAGGATGAGGTCTCCATTCTCATACGGACGTGAAGTAATTGCGGGTCTTAGGGTCGGATGTTTGGGACGTTTACTCAGATTTAGGGTAGAAGTGGTCGGATTTCTATCAGGGTGAATGACAAAGTCACACTGATCCCCAAGTGGGTGCAGTTTGGGACTGCCCTACGAATGTTTGTACCCTTTATGATAAAGGGTGTGTGAATGGTTGTTAAAACACCTCCCAAGCAAATGGGAAGTGCTAAAAAGAGCTGAACATACGTAACAGTGAACTTATAGATAAAAATGTTTTGAGAAACTAATTATTTTCGAAAACTCACTCCCAACACCCGTTCACTGAGTTGTAGAAACTCACCCCTTCCCTTTAACCCTTTTTCAGGAAAGGAAACAAACCTTGAAGAATTTCTTGAAGTTGAATCCTAAGTCAGGTATGCCTAAAGTTCTTGTTAATTATTCAAGTTTTGTATAATACTATTCCAGGAAACCAAGTCAAAAGGATACCTAACTCCTCGCGGCCTAGAAGAAGGGGTAATGCTTCTTAGACCCAAGGGAGTGGAAGGTTGTCAACGGGGATCTGACCAAACTGGGTTGGGGCGTGACACTCTAGGAGTCTCATGCACATTAGACGTAGTGCAGGTGAAAGGTCTAGTCCCTCTAAAGTAGACAACTCAATTGGAATTTTTGGGGGTTAGGCTTCACTGCTCACATAGACAAATGGTAGAGGTCGTAGCCTCGTACTAGTGTGGTAAAAGTTGTTAGCCTCATGCCATGGTGGTCGATAAAGGCGCTCTAGACCACATGTACAATATATTGGACTTTTTGTTTTGTGAATGTGTGATCACTTTTATGATGGAAAGGGTGTGTGAATTGTTTGTCTAAATGAAAACCCATGCAACTCAAATATAAATGGATAAATCTATGTAAAATCGCTCCAAGAAGGAATATATATTATTACCTTGTTAGATACAAGCCCTTGGATTAAACCTGAACAGATAAAAGCTTGTGAAGTTTCTCTTTAAATGATAGGACAAACAAGTTGTTAACTTGTCCATTGATTAAAAACCCTTTTTGGGTATAACCTTCATAAAGGATTTCCAAGGCATCCTTATTTATTGTTTTAGAGTATGTGTTGAACCATGGACAGTATGTCAAGATGTCAACTAATCGTACTCACTGAGTTACCGAAACTCACCCCTCTCTTTACCCCTTTGATGTAGTAAAATGTCAAAAGAGTACAATAGAAGTCGATCTACTTGTCTGGTATGTTTTCACCCTTACAGTATTATGCACATTATTATATATTCTGACATACTTTTGAAAGGTATTATGATAATTAATTTACTATCAATCTGAGCCTTACTCCTATTGGTACTGCAATAATAGTTATGACCACTATTGTAGTATCGAGAGGGTAGTGGGTTGTTCATAGGTTCTGACCAGACAAATCGGGTTGGGGCGTGACACGTGTGATTTGGGGCAAGAGTACAACCCATGTAAACCCTATCCTCTTTGAATAAGAAAACCGGGAAAAGAACCAACCAATTTCACGAGAAAATTGAGAACCTAATTGAACTAGAAATCATAAAGAAGGGTCAAAATTAGGAAATTTAAATCCCAAGTGGCTAAGAAACACCTAAAACACCATGGGAAGGAACCATGAAGAGATTAGAAATGAAAATCGGACAGATTCAGATTGAACTGAACTCGAACTGAATTGAATCGAACTAAACCGTGAAAATTTGGTTCAATAATTCATTTTTCAAAGTAGATTAAAAATGTTAAATTGGGAAATTGAAACCACTATTATATAAAAAATGAATTTAGATAAATTTTTAAATTTTGGAGAACCGGTTGAATTGAGCTTGAACCAGACGATTTTCCTTTTGGGTCACTGAACCCAGTTGGACCAACCAGTTAACGGTCAAGCTGGTCAACAAACCACTGCTAGGTCAGTGCCCAGTAAACAAGCGTGACCAATCAGCGTGCGACACGTGGTGAAGCATGCTCAGTCAATGCTTGGAAGCATTGACCAATTAAAATGTGACATGTGTACTTGGTCAATGATCAAAAGAGGAAACCCACATTAGCAATGATCAACCAATAGGAGAGTGACATGTGTCACGGTCAATGATCATCAAAAATACGGTCAACAACCACCTAGACACAAACAGACAATGAGAGGTTGTCACATGTCCGGTCAACGGGTCAAAGGCTGACTAGGATGTTGAGTAGGAAGTCACGTCAGCAAAGCCAACCAATCACGCAGTGCCACGTAGCACGCCAGCACGTGCGGCTTTGCACGTGAGGAATAGTGTCGTCTTCAACCTATCATCTGAGAGGAGAGAGAGTTGATAGGCTGGTCGCTAGAAATTTGGCGACCAATAAAAGCCTCCAATTTCGGCCGCAAATGGAGCCATTGAGGTCGAATGATTTATGAACAAATAGGTATGTCAGTCTCCAAGCTCTTTATATAAATAGCTCCTCTCCATTCATCCTCCTCATCCCTCAAATGCTCGAATAGGAAGAAGTGCTTGATTTTCTGATGAAGCTTAAACCAGAGCTCCGACTTGGGCACTTTCTTCCACCTTCGAAGTCGAATTTAGATTCCCTAGAATCTAGAAGAAGACAACTACACGACTACAGTCTTCGTTCAGCTCAAGGATCACCGGAGAAGTATCGGTGAGCTCGCACAATACTGTCACTCCTTGACAGTTTGCAACCTGAGTTGTTCAAGTTCAATTCAAGCTACCTACAGCCCAATTCCGACCAAGCCAAGCTCCCTAGACCACCCATAGAAGTGTCCCAACCTTCCTTAACCTGAATTGGTAAGTCCCCTCTGCTGCCCTCCATCGAATAATATTAAATGAAACAAGTTTTCGGGGTCAAATGAAAATTTTTGGAAAAGTTAGGCAATTTGGGAATTTTGGGAAAATTAGGGGTCGAATTGTAATTTAAGGAAAAATGGGGGCACTTTCATGAAATTAACTCCCAAATGAGGTCCAATTGGGTAATTGGATGAAATTGAGGGTCAATTGGCAATTTTGGATAAATTAAGGACTCAATTACAATAAGGCATAATTAAGAGCCTTTATGTCAAACTATACTGATGTGAATACTTGAACCATGTAGGAACTGGTTATATGGTTACTTGTGCAGAGAGGCACAACCGAGAGTTACAATTCAATTAGGATGATCACGTCACAACTACTATGTGAGTGGGCTTGCTAATGTCATACCCAGTTAGAATGATGAGCACGTTTTAAATTAAAATTTTACTTGTGAATGGGACTTTTTACATCATACTTAGTTGGGGTGAGCACACTGTCTTTAAGCTTTGAAAACTATTTTCCAGAAATGATCTCTCCAAACTGTGTGAAACTACTTAAAATTTTTGGGAGACTTTTCTGATAAGAGTTGGGACAGATCCAACAGGCCGGAGGCCTCGATTTTGAACTTATGGGGCCCAGTTTTGAAAACTATAAAGTGGATCCAAGGCTAGTAGGCACAGACTGGAGCCCATAGACAAATATGATTAAAGAGCCATGAAAACTTTCACAATCGGCTAATTGTGTGAATCGCCACTGTTATGAATCTAGACCGACATACTCGATGGGCTAGTAGTTGTTGAGCCAAGGACAGGTCAACAGACCTATTAGGCTAGCAGCTATGGAGCCAAAGCCAAGAGTCAGGGTCGTTGGCACCAAAGATGATGGATCATAATCCTAAGACTGTTGTTTGTGTATGCACTATGATACAGAACCATCGAGATGCCCAGTTGGGGTAGTGTTGCTTCTAAGGGTTGCTAGACGATCAGATTACGTTAAGGGCAGTTTTGTCATCTAGTGAGTCGTGAAGCTCAGAGTAGCTTCCTGCGAACTAAGACCAAGGTGAGTTAGGAGAGGTATCGTCACACATAGCGAACACGAAGTATATTTGAGGTCTGAGGGTCGGACGGTTGATGTCCACTTAAAACTCTAGGTAGAAGTCAAGGACTTCTATCGGGTGGATGGTAAAGACACTCCGATCCACAAGTGGGTGTGGTCGGCGTAACTGCATCTCACGAATGTTTGAACCCTTTATGATATAAGGCATATGATTGCTTGCTAATACCTCCTGAGAAAGGGGAAAATATGAAGCATTTTCTTAACAAAAGAGATTTTAAATGATGTTTTGAAAATATTACCCTAACACCCACCCATTGAGTTATATAAACTCACCCACTCCCTTTAAACCTTTTTCAAGAAAGGAGGTCGTCTACATAAGGAAATGTGTACGTCAAAAAAATCCAGGTAAATTATTCTTAATGTATTTTCAAAGTTTTGTATAATGTTATTCCAAGGAACAACATAAGAGTTACGCCTAACTCCCTTAGTTTTGGGAAGTGATAACTCTTCTTAGACCAATGGGAGTGGCGGGTTATTCACGGGGTTCTGACCAAAATAAGTCGGGGTGTGACAACCCATGTGTGCGGGCCATGAGTAGCTCATGTGTGTGTAGGACATGAGTTCCCGATGTATGTTAATATGCTCTTGATATGAAATGTGTATGTGTAAATTGTTGGGAAGATCAAGAGTGACCCGACTGTAGCATAAACTACGATTAGGGGTGGTCTAAGACAGGAGTCTCAATGGGCGAGATAAACCACGAAAATGTGATAGTATTAAGAACCTACAATGAAAATTATGTTATGTGGTTTAAGGGGTGATGTATGAATCATAAGTAATGTAGTGGCTCGATGGTAGTACCCCATTCGATGAGCTATGAGCTCACCCCTCCCTAAAAATGATTGCAAGTTTAAGCCGAATGAGGTTGGGGAGCATCTACCAGGCTGAGCACTACTTGAGGTAGTTTTCTTACCCTTCATGCGAATGTTATAATTATGCTTTTTATCAATTGGTATGTTTCCGGGATATTTATGAAATTAATTTTGGGCTTGAACACTATGTTCTAAATAAAAATTCAAATTTCCCCTGTAAAGTACAGAAACAACTTTTATGTGATGCCTTAATCCCTCCGGTTTCACTATGATGAATGTGTCCACCATGGTGACGTCGAGTGGATTGGCGGGGTTTCACGGGACCGCCCTCCGACGAATTGGGTCGGGGTGTGACAACGCTCGTCACGCTTCGTAAGCTAATTGGTCATACATGCTAACGAGCCGCTAACTTGGCAGGTGGTTCATTAACCTAGCTAGTCCGTTGACCAGTTCAATTAGACCTGTTTCGATGATTCGAAATAAAAAAATTGATCAGTTCAGGTCAAACTCGACCGATTTTCTAAAAATTAAAAAAAAATATCTAAATTTATTTTCTACATGGTAATTTACCAATTTACCCTTTTGTGTTACCCCGAAAAATAAATTTTTGAATTGTTTTCTCTTGTTTTGATCTGATTTTGCTCGGTTTAGTTTCGATTCGCTATTATACAGTCCAATTCTCAATTTCAATTTTTAATTAGATTAATACTTTTTAAAATGGTGATGATTTAAGTTTTATTTGGCTCATTTTGATTTTCGTTTGATATTTTCCTTTATTTCAATTTAGTTTAAATCTCAATTTTATTCATAATTTTACAATTTTCTTATTTAGAAAATTCAGGATTTACATATACCGATGAACTTGTAATTACTTATGGCAAATTTAGAGAGAAAAATATGATATATTTAGTTTGGGTAAAATGAAAGTTATAAATAGTACGTATAACTTTGATGCTAAAAAAATAATGAATATAACCGAGAATTTAGCTTGAACAACAATAAATATGTATTTAAAGCGAGAGTAAATTGTAATAATAGGATATTAATATATATTTAAAAAAAGATGATTAATCAAGTCCCATGATATAAAAAGAAAGTATTAGCTCAAATCTAAAAATTAAGTATAATGAATTTGTTTGAGTAGATAAATGGAGGATGAAAATAACAAACATAATCATGAAAATGAGATTAATGTACACAAAAAATTATTTTTTATTTTACTATTATATCTAATATTAAAAATTATTTTAGCAGTTTTAAATTATTATATTGAATATTAAATATTGTATTGAACAGCGAGTTTTAACTTGAGTTATAAAGTAAAATTATTAAATAATTTATTTCGTATTAGAATTATCTAACCGAACTTAATTTATTACTATATTAAATTTAAAATACATATTATTAAGGTATATATAGATAGATACAATATTAAATGGTATAATAAATTTATTAATAAATTATATAATATATGAATCTATTTATAAATATAGAATAATATTAAAGTATAAATAAATAATATTAGAATATAATTTTATTATGTAAAATTACATTATATTTTATAAATATTTAAAATATTAATATAATAATATATTATAATATTTTTCCTTAATATAAACATTAATTAGATAAAAATTTATTTTAAAGTGCCATAAACAAGATTTAACAAATGCTAAAACGATATTTTCTAAATATTATTTTATTTATTATTTATAAAGAAATTCTCCCCTAACTCCCTTTTTCTAATGTGCAACCTCAATATTTGTTCTAATTGGTAAAAGCAAGATATTTTACAACAACCTCCACTTCTCCATCAACATAATTTATCTCTCAAGATATACGGAGTTTTAGGTCTTCAACATGCTGTTCCATTATTCTTTTTTTCGATTTTCTTGATTTTATAGTACATATAGTTTTATAATGTAATAAGAATCTGACGTGATTTAATATGGCGTTTTTTTTCTCAAGGTGAATCCGTCCGATCTTGTGAAAAATAAATCGGTTCGCTCTGCTGCTGTGCTGACCGTTTGATGGATGGGTAGTCTTCGATCTTAAGGCAACTAAACATTTACAAAGTTTTCTAAGAAATGTCTCTCTTCCTCTCTCGCCTTGGAATCCTTTTGATAGATGGCTACGACGTCGTTCCTCTCGCAGACGCAGCGGTACGCCGCGGGAACTCTTTTCGCTCTGGCCCTCCACGAAGCTCAGGTGCACCAGACGCGCCCCCTTGGCTTGTTGGAGCCCGACCTGGAAGACGATGACTCGAGCGGTGACCGACCAAGTAGCGGTAGCAGCAGCGACTCCGTCTCAGAGGACCCCGATCTCTGGGTCCACGAGAACTCCGGTCTCCTCCGCCCCATTTTCAGGTACATTTTCAAGGCTGTCTCTTCATTCTTCCGTCAAATTGGGCGATCTTCTGTCCACATCCCAACTTTCATACTTGCATATTTTGCATTCATATTATTAAGAAAGCAATTCATTGTAAATTATCAAGTGATCGTCCGTCCAAGTTCTAACAGGCTGCCCAGCATATGGGACTCCATAGTTCTTGTTCTATATAGAGAAACATATCCGTAGTGATTACCGGATGAACTTTCCAAAATTCGTGAGTATGATGTAGCTCACCTCCAAACAGCGCTGGAACATATTTGTAACTTTATTCAATCTGAAATCTATAATTCTGGACATTTTGAGCAGCCTGAACTCTTTAGTTTTTTAGAAATGCTCTCGGATCCCACGTACCAAAAACTTAAAGACCCATGTACAGAGCAAATTAGCTATTTTTTCTAATTTCAAATGTTATAACCTACAGCTATGTGACTGTAGACTAGTTACTGCCCATGTGGAGGGGTGAATTTGTTGCCAAATGCATCTTGGATCATCAGGTACCTGAATTTGTTGCCAAATGCTACCGTTAGAGGCATCTCCATAGAAGCATGGGCAGAATATTTCAGCAGTCAGAAATGAAAATTGTTGCTAAAATTATTTTTAGAAGTTCTAAGTTAGGTTCTTGTCCCATTTTGTTGGATTAATTGTTTTTTTTTTCTGGGAGACCTTTTTTTAAGGAAAACTGTATTATGCCAAAGCTCTTCTGGTACCTGCTACATTTTCCCTCTAATTGATGCTAAATAAATTAACTTCAACTTTCTGCAGCGGTGCCACTTCTTTTATGTTACTAATACAATTATTTGTTGTTCTTTTCTCTTTTGACAAGAAATAATTACTTATTGTTCAATATATATGTTACAGAAGTTGGCTTTTATTAGATGAGCCAATTATATAATTGAGCAAAAAAATTTATATAAAAAAATTGTTAACATTTTGTTCTTATTGATGAAAATTGGGTATTCACATATATACAAAGAATTATTTACTTTATTGATTAAAAAGAAATTCAGATTTCTTTTTGCTAATTGTGAATTCCAATTTTATATTTTATTATGCAGATTCCTGGATATTGAGAAAGCTGCATGGCTTGGTATTGAAGAGACAGCTGGGTCTTCTCCCGCAAAGCATCATGTTGGAGCTGTATGTATTCTATAGTTGTTTATGCTTCTACTGTAAAAGTTTTATCAGTATCTTTCAAACAAGTAATGTTTGAACAGTTGTTATAGATTAGTTATATAAAAAGGCAAATTTTATGACCTCATTGTTTCTTATGTTCATGACATGGAACAGTTTTTAAGGTTACTTGCAGAGGACACTGGTGAAAACTCTTCTGAAAGATCAGAACAGCAACTAGCATTGTCAAAAGCCCTTGACAACATGATTCTTAGCATGGAAAAAAATCCTATGGCTTCGAAGTCCAATAAAGAGAAGCACTGGGAATATGAAAATGAATGTCGAGAGAAACTTGCCACGAATGATGCACAGTTGAATTCTGAAGCAATAAGTACAATTCCAGAGACATGTACAACATCAGAGACAAGTACATCAAAAATCAAGCTTTCATCTCCAGATTTGGCTTGTCAATATGAGGAGCATGTGGAAGAAGTTAGGATGCTTGATTATCAGAGGAAAATAACAGTTCTTTATGAGCTTCTTTCAGCTTGTCTAGCAGACATTCATTATGGCGACAAAAAAAGTACACGACGGAGGAAGGGATATGATGCTCGACATCGAGTGGCTTTGAGATTATTAGCTACATGGCTTGATATCAATTGGATGAAAATGGTGTGTGCTTATTTTTAACTGTTGTCTGGATTGCTCCACATAATTATTCTTTTATTTCTTCAAATATCAGAGGAGAATCTCCCATCCCTTCGTGTAGTTACTTCCTTGAAAATCTACCAATTCTCACTCAATGGGAAATTGCATTTTCCCCAATAGATACTTATGAATTCATTCATTTGAATAAAAAACAGAATTTGAAGGGATGTTTCTTATGCAATATCACCTTCATTGGTTCTGGTATCCTATTGGTAACTGATGGTTTTATTGTGTAAAAATGTTTTAAATCTCTGGAAAGGGGAGGACAAATTTATTGACCACTTTGCTTGGTGGTTTATGGTGCTTACTCGTTTGAACTGGTTAATTACCTAGTGGATAAGGATGACTCAAATCATAGAGTAAGTTGAGTACTATATTTTAGTTTAAAGGGTTAGTGGATAAGGCTATGCACCAAGATAGTGCATCTTCATGCATTCTCATGTGTTCTTTATTCATGGGAACAGCTTCTCTCAAGCTAGATGAATATTTATTGAGCACATGATTGTGCCCTTAACAATATTCAAGTATTTTTTCTTTCTTCTCTGTTTTACTTTCTAGAATTGTACTGAGAGATGTTCAGATAACCTCTTCCAAAAACAGTTTCCCATGAGATGGCTTTGATTGATGGGTATCATTTTTAATGATTTAATATCATTGCATAATTTTCAGGTTCTGGATGATTATTTATTGAAGCTATATATCATATATTTCACCTTCATGATGCATTTTCTGCAGGAAGCAATTGAGATAATAGTTGCATGTTCTGCAATGGCTATGGCGAAAGAGAGAGAATTAAAGGAAGAAGAAAGCAAATCTCCTAAAAGCAAATGGGCTAAATGGAAGAGTGGTGGCATCATTGGTGCTGCTGCGGTGACAGGAGGAGCATTATTGGCTATTACTGGTGGTACAAATCTGTTCAACTTTATTTCTGAAGCAATGTATCATCATGCCAAAGAAAAATATTTTAGCCATTTATTTTACAAAAAAATAGTTTTAGTATTTTTAATTCTAGTGCTTTTTTCTTCCAACATTATATAGGGCTGGCTGCTCCAGCAATTGCTGCAGGACTAAGTGCTCTAGCCCCTACACTGGGCACACTCATTCCAGTTATTGGAGCCACTGGATTTGCTGCAGTTGCTAGTGCTGCTGGAACTGTTGTTGGATCTGTTGCTGTAGCTGCATCCTTTGGAGGTGAATCATTTTGTAAAATTTTACTGTCTTTATCTGATAAATAGTCTTCTCAAGAGTGCAGCATCAGATTGTTTAGCCAATATTAACCAGAAGTTCCATAATTCTGCCATCCTGGTTGTCTAAGTAGCACATGGTACTTTCTTTCACAAGCTAGCATAGCCTTTGTTGCTTGCAAATAGTTTGCTTTAAAGATTTGCATAGCCTTTGTTATGTTATAAAATTGTGTGAATACTAATAATGATCTTGCAATTGGTTCATATTTCTGTATTATGAGTTCCTTTTATGTCAATAAGCTTGCTTTACCCTCTCGCAATGAGATATTCAAACCTATTCGTTGTTTCTGTTCTAGGGTGCTCACCAAAATGCCTCTGGTTAGAAGCAGAAATGGTGTATTTCTCCTTATGAAATGTTTCAGTTATTACCTCTATTTTATTATGAAGTTTGTGATAAGTCGTTTGCTCAGAAGCAAGATCACTTAAAGTAGTTTGCTTTTAGAATAGATTTCTGTTCCTCTCATGCCAATATCCGTCTCTTCTCTGTTGAAACCTAGCGGCTGGAGCTGGACTTACAGGAACCAAAATGGCTCGAAGAATTGGAAGTGTTGATGAATTTGAGTTTAAAGCAATAGGAGAAAATCAAAACCAAGGCGTACGTCTTGTTTGAGCTTTTGATTATGCATGTATTTTGTAGCTGAAGTGATGATGGTTTTCCATTAGCTTTCATCCATTTCCTTTTTAGATTCCTTATATTTGCAAATTTTTAGATATAATTTCTCATTTACTTGACAGCATCTACTTTGTCTATGTGCATTTTTGTTTTAGCTTTGTTTCTAACTGATCAGAATCTTTGACAGAGATTAGCTGTAGAAATCTTGGTCTCTGGCCTTGTTTTTGATGAAGAAGATTTTGTACGCCCCTGGGAGGGACAAAATGACAACTTAGAACGGTACTTATCATAGTTATCGAGCTGAAAACTTCTGCTTTTAAGTTTTTTTATATAAACTGTGCATGAATATTTCTCTTTATCCTCATATAGTTTCTTGGCATTTTATTAGTCCACCAATTGATTAATCATAAGCTTGGTAATCCTTGTTATAATTTTTTGTTATCAATGAAGTAAGATTCATGATTCAATTGGGGGAGGGGGTAGAAGCAACTCCCATCAAAGATATACAAATAAGAGATTGAGAAATACTTCTCCAATACTTGTTATGATTTATGTATAATTGATTATGATTAATTGATCAAACTTGTATGTAGAGGATTTATATGAATTATCTCTATGAAAATCAGAACTTACTCCTAATACTGGGTTGCGTTGACCTCTCCCGCAAAATATTTAGGTATGCAATCCAATGGGAATCTAAGAACCTGATCGCTGTAAGCACTGCAATTCAGGATTGGATTACTTCAAGTAACTGCTTTCAACATATTACTGTCATTTAACATTTCCCTTCTTACTTCAAAATATTTTCTCAATGCTTTGGTACTTCTCTTTTGCTTGAACTAGGGGTTGCGATGGGGTTGATGAAGCAAGGTGCAATGATGACTGTGCTAAGCACTCTACTAGTAGCATTGGCTTGGCCAGCAACTCTGCTTGCTGCTACTGACTTCATAGACAGTAAATGGACAATTGCTCTAGACAGGTACCTTGTGACCATTTCTTTATCATATTAATCAGGCGACCGAAATTGTCCCTTTTTGTTTGTTAGTTGATTTAAGAAGCATCATATGAACGAATCATGGATCTTGTTTTTGGCACTTTGCAGATCTGACAAAGCAGGAAAACTTCTTGCAGAGGTATTACGAAAAGGACTCCATGGAAATCGGTAATAGTTTTTAGAAGCAGTTCTGTTGACATTCTTGGGGAAGGTTCATCTTTATAAACTATTTGCTTATATATTTGTTCTTGAAATTCCTCAGGCCAGTGACACTCATAGGATTCTCTCTTGGAGCTCGAATGATATTCAAGTGTCTGGAGGTTTTGGCAGAAACTGAACAAAATGGTATGGGGAATACTGAGTGACTTCTTTGGTTCTTATTTTATTTTGCAGGGATAGGCTAGTTTGTTTGTATATTATGCTGATGTTGTCATTGAGAATCTTGATCTAAATTCCTTCTCAGCTGAATTTGTTGAAAGAGTTGTCCTTCTGGGGGCACCAGTTGCAATTCAAGGTGAAAATTGGAAAGCTGCTAGAAAGGTGATTCAATCTGAAAATTTACTCCAGTCCCAATTTGCATATCTTTTCCTATGTATCTAGCTAGAGTTTCTAAAAAATAAAACAAACTGCTTCCCTTGGTTAATCTGCTTCAGCAGTTTCATTAAGTTGCATTGCTTTGTAGATGGTAGCAGGAAGATTTGTTAATGCATATTCTACAAATGACTGGACACTTGGATTTGCTTTCCGTGCAAGGTATGAATCAAGGAGAGTTGAGATTTCATGTTGCCTGAATATTTGGTTCTTTGTGGACCATTAGGACCTGTCATTTTGCTGGATTGATCACAATCTTGATCAATCATTGCAATAGTTTCACCTTTTATTTTTAATTCACAAGTACTCGTCCACCATAAAAGATCTGGCCTATATATATAGGAAGATATCCTGGCCTCCCTTGATTCCTCTTTTGTTCTGCAGTATGTTTTCAAAAGGATTGGCAGGAATCCAACCGGCTGATTTTCCAGGAATTGAAAATGTAAACAATTTCATCATCCCCCTCTATCTTTCACCATCCTTTGCACAAGTTCCCACATATACTCTTAACATTACGTTCTAATGATATGCAGGTGGATGTAACAGAAATCATTGAAGGCCACAGTTCCTACTTGTGGGCAACGTACAATATTCTTGATCGTCTCGAGTTAGACACATACTTTCCCACTTTCAGGATCCTTCCTTCCAGGAACTTGGAGAAGACTCCTTCCTAAGTGTCCAGCTTGTTTCGTGTAAGTTTTAGGCTTAAGCATCATTATGCAATAAGCCCATTTCTCCACTGGGTGATTGGATTTTGAAGCCTTTATGTACAGCAAAAAGCTTGCAGTTTTGCAAAGATAACGGGCAACAAGAGTTTCACTCGGTTGCAGGAAGAAGAATCCGCCATGAATGATTAACTTTTGAACCAAGAGTGCTTTTTCTTGTTCCTTGATATGCATATTCCCTTCACGTAGTATGTATATCTGGTCCTGGAAGTTGTATTCTCGCATAAGAACAACATAAGTACATGCATTTTAACTTACAATTTATTTGTACATACATTGAGTTGTATGCTGTGAACCTGATGCCATGAACTAGGACTAGCCATTGATCGATCCTGTAGCTGCATGGGCTGTCTTTTCATCTTACTAATTTGATCAGGCTTGACATGCTCAGACCCGACACAGTTCGGTCCACCGTGCTCCATCCCCCTGCTTAAGCTGAGCATAGATCCGCCATGTGATTTGTCCTGTCCTGCCCTAACCCAGCCCCAACCCCAACCTCAACGCAGAGCTTCTCGGACCAACTAAGGATAGACACTCTTTTATTGTATTTTAGTTATTATTACATTAATCTATATGTTTATGATTATACTTATTTAATTTTGGAATATTAAAATTAAATTATAAAGGTTATTTTAAAAAGTAAAAGAATAATAAAAACCACATACGGTCTGATAATTAGTTTTTTTATGCTCAAGATCTAATAGTTGTTTAATAAGACTAAGTTAATGATTACAATATATTTGGAAGAAATAATAAATTTGTTTTCTAAAATTTTTAGAAGAGTTCGGAGCTGCTCCTAAATCACTCCAAACACTACATTTAAACTAAAACACTATAGCTTGACTTTTGGGAATTTGGATATATTATAATATTTTTACTTAAAAAAATGTATGCTTATATGTATCTTCATCATTTCAATATTATTTTTATTCTTATAATTTTTATATAAATTTACATGTTAATAATATTTTTATATAATTTATACATACGAAATAATTATAGTACATACATAATACAATTTATCATATATATATATATTATTTTCTTATTATTATAATATATATTATACAATTAACATTAATTTATTTTTTATTATAAGAATAACTCATTTATATGATTATTTGATAAATATGTGATATATGTTAGGTATATATACTTAGTTTATCATATAGATATAGTATTATAAGATATTTATATATTGAAATTATTATACAATCAGCATTTATTCATTTTCTCATTATAAAATTTATCTATTTGAATTATATGATATAGTTATATGATAAAAATATATGCATAAAAATGTAACGTGTTACATATACAATTTATATATAAATATCAATCAATATTAATTATATGATCCATCAATATTAATTGTATAATAATATATATATCATATAATAGAAATAATATATATAATAAATTATATTATATATGCATGATATAACTTTTGATATATTATACCATTATCCATTAATTGTATTGTATAATAATTTCTAATATATTTTTTTGTTATGATAATTTTCTCAACAAAAAAACTTGAAAATATTATTAAAAAATTACAATATTAAAATAAATAATCAAATAGCATATACTTAATATATATAACATGAGAGATAAAAAGATAAAAATTGTAAATTTAGGATCTTGTGAAAATAGATGAGAGAGATGTTTACTCTCAATTAATAAAATTATAGATATTTTTATTTTTAAGTACTAAGTCTAAACGATTAAAATTTTTGGAAAAAAAATAATTGTTGACACGAATATTATTCGGATTAAATCCACCTGAATTCCATTGCATTCAAGGTGCTGGTCACGATTGACCGGGTCAACTTTAGATCATGGAAAATCCGTTACCCGGCTCCATTCAAGTGGTCTTGGCGTGTGCAGTATTTTTTTGGTCTGGTCAAATTTAATAGGGTCAAATTCAGTCGATTGACCATATCAAATTTTTTACTTAAAATATATTTTGTATTCGAGAATATTTGAATCCAACCAAAAAACAAAAAAATATTAATATTTATGATCTATCATATTATTAATTTTTTTATTCATTCAAAATGTAAAAATTATATTATAAATAGTATTTGGATGAAAATATAAAAACATTAATGAAATTCTCACAAAAAATTCGAAATTTTAAATTTTCTAAAAATCAAAATTTACAATATAATATTTATATTTAAAATATATAATAAATTTAAAATTAATTTGACTAATAACGTTATATTATTATTATTATTAAGTTAAGTTAACAAATTATTTTAATTTTAAATATATATGAGATAAAAAAATATAAAATTTGTGCGTCTCTTCGTCTATAACCGGGACCCAACAAATAAGTTTAGGTTTGTTCTCTTACACACACAACGATCGAATTCCTTGGTCCAGGTCATCATGCACCTTAACTCGCTTTACAATATTTTTCTTCTACAAATACCATGTAACACTCCACTATTTTTTTGTGTGAGGCGTATGGAAAGAAATTGACCGACTTTTATTCGAAAACCAAATGACAAACCTTACTCTCTTCTCTTCAGCTCAAGTTGTTACCGCAACCTCTCTTCCGAGTTTCTTATGATTTTCGGGGTAATTTTGCCCATATTCTTTTTTTTACTGCAAATAAATAACAAAGTATTTGAAGAATTTTAAATCATGATGGACTATTTTATAAATTTTTAAAATTAAAATACTATAATATGGAGAGTTTAATAATTGCTTTTAAAATATATATAATAGGGGCTAAATGATAAATTATTTGTTAGTTAGGAAATTTAATTTTTAATACATGTATTATAATATTTGTATTTATTAATTGATATAGATTATGATAATTTGTAATTTGTGGAGCCAAAATGATGTTAGCAATTAACCGCCTACTTAAGAAGAGATGAAAGATGAATGTAACGACGATTACTCCAAGTATAAGTACAGAACATGAGAGTTCCGAGTATAAGTCAAATTGTATGAGAACTACCGATAGCTAACACTTCTCACTCTCAAATTTGACTCTTGTGATGCTAACGTATTACTTACGATAGTGTGTAATGATTGTGAAATATTCAAATGATTATTTCATATATCTTACCAATTTAATGAAATTGGATAAGTTTTCTTGTTAACAAATGAAAATAATATTTATTTATTTTTATCAACTACCCAATGTTATTGATATAGTGAGTTTTCAATCAAAATTTAACTAGATAACTATTTTTCGGAGAGAGTTCAATTAGAGCCAAAATTAGTCGTGTTGTGATAACTAGAGTTGTATTAGAGTTAAAATTATTTTTCGAACTAAGAAGTGAATATATTTTTGAAAAACAAAGTATGGAGAAAGTATTGTATAAGAATTATATATGTTATCACCCAAAAAACTTAGTAATCTTAGCCTTCAATACGAAGTTACTCTTATTGAATGAAATATTAGGTACATGAACTTGGTATGAAAATAATTTTAAGGAGAAGGTCGACTCAAGGATATCGGAAAATCAAAAGTGGAAAACCTCTAATGATTATTATGAGAAATACCAAAGAAAGTAGTACGAATATTTTGGTAAGAAATCAATAAAATAATCAATAAAATATCTTTTGAAATAATATACGAAATATCAGCAAGATATCAAGTATTGGAAAAGAAAATTTCCTTTTGAAATAAAAACTAAGTGTAAGATCTTAGATAATATGGCCTTAGAGAGTAAGCTAACAAATAACTACCCACTTGAGAACATGAGAAGGAACAAGAGAAGTGGAAATAAGACGCTATGCAAAATAAGAAAATTTATTCAATGGTTTCAATAGAAATCACAAGGTTTGAAGGAACAAACTTGACTTATAAGTTTATGAATAGATGATAAACATAATATAACCATGTAAGTTTTTCCTACGTATAAGTGGGAAAGTGAAAATACTGGAGAGAATACTTAATATTTATCCTAATAATTAACTTGTAAATTGAATACAAGTAAAGGAAAGTAATATATAACTGGATCATAAATGGGTAATGTGAAATAAGATATCCAAATAATGTCATAAAAGACAAAAGGGATAGAAATCCAATTATAAGATGTAAGGAAATGTCACAAAGTTAAAGAGTCTTACTTTAAATGACCAACACATTGAACCATAAACAATGTGTAGTATACAAGTCTAAATAAAAGACTGGATGATGGATGAAGCTCCATGAGATGAATAACTACTAGGTATGACACTAGTGTTCATTAAGCACATGAACATTTCTTACAAAAAGACACTCATTGGTAGCAAAAGCCAACATAATAATTTTTACCGATAAATGATTGATTAAACAATCAGAATGGTCATCATACACAAAGAGCTGACATGGGGACAACCAATTACCACTTTGTAGCATGAACGATGTAAATGTATGAATGACATGAGATGCCTATTATGAATAATGTGAAACATAGAACATGAAATTTTTAAATAAGTACTAAAAAAAAAAGTGGTACAAATGATTAACACGTATTGAAATGGTACGTATAGTTAAAAAAGATAAGGTATAGTTAATTCGTTAACTTTAGATACAATAAGGTATTCTAAGAGCAATGATCTAAAAGAAAAAAATTTGGATAATGAAATATCCATCTCCAAATGGTATGGTTAATGTTGCAAGAAAATATTTAATTATAAGTGATAAAATGAGATATATAGATTTTCGGAGGAAATTGGAACATATGTTAAGAAAATTTTTTAGAACAAAACTTTAAAAGTTTGGGAGTAGTTGTAAAATTATATTTTAGTAACCCAAAAATTTTATTTAAAAAATTTTTGAAATTTTATTTTTGATCTTAAAACCCAAATGATTTAATTTAAAATAATATGTAAATTAGAATATATCAAATTTATTTACCTAACTAGTTAAGTCAAGAAAACTAATTCTAAGAATCCAAGTTACATATGTGAGATTGTATTTAATTGCATAATTTACAAATATATATTTAATTAAATATATGGATACATATGCATAAATTTACAAAGGCTTATATGAACTAAAACTTAAGTAATTAGGTTGAATTGATAAGGTAGATTTTACTAAATTCTATTAAACTAATTATAAATAAGCGTTAGCAGCGTAAATAGAAATATCTTTAATCAAAAGGTCGTGGTAAAGTTGGTTTTAATGACTATTAGACAAAAATGTTAATATAATAGAAGTTGTGGTATTGAAGCTCTTGGAGTTTTATACTTGGGACAAAAAAAATGTAGGGTGGGGAGGTTGGACCACAATGCTTACAATTTATTTAATTTGTTTGTTTATCTAATATAAATATATGAAAAATTACCGTGAATAAATTATGAAAAAAATAATATTTTTAGCTTATGAGATAAAAGCAGAGAAATTAACTAGAAAATTTTTATAAAATATTTGTGCTGAATAGTGAATATAACATTAGGATGTTATCTTGTCCGAACTTATTTTCCTTCAAATACTTTTTTTTTTGTAACAATGATGATAAATTATATGTATTTGAAGGAAAAATTAACCTAAATCAAATGTATATTTTAAATTTAGTATATAATACTAATTTGATTTCCGAAATTCATATTCCAAAAGTTCAAATTACTAATTTTACAAAATAATTGAAGTTATTATATTTTGAGCTTTGCACTCTATCAGGTTTATAATGATAAGGTGTCTATTTTTATAAAACCGGGAGCATTCAACGACTATCTGCAGATCAGACTAGAGAAATCGAGTCGCAATGTGACACGGATGAACCGAAACGAATGTCTCTATAAGCAAAGTAAACCACGAGATTTAAAATATTAAGTACGATTAATGAGATAGAATATATTTATATAAAATTTATAGAAAATATCTGAATTATAAGTAATTTAGTGACACAATTTTAGTGTGTAGTTCATTAACCTATGTGCTTACTCCTATTCCCTAAACATATTGCAAATTAAATCAAGTATGTACGAGAAAATGAAGTGAAAAATTTTACTAATGCTGGCTTAAAGTAATCTTGTACTCTGGTGCTTACAAAAGTCCATAAATTCTTATGATTTAACTATTATTTTTTCGTATTATTTTAAGTTATAATAAAAAAATTTGAAAGAAAAATTTCAAATTTACACTGCATTTTACTAGTATTTTGAAAGAAGCACTTGTCATACTCACTACGATAAATTTATCCATTACGGTGGTTATCAACATTAGAGAGTTCACTTGGGGCGTCACATACCTCTATACCACGAGGAATATTTGTACTTTTGAGCAGCTTCTCCCCACGTCATAAAAAACAATTTCCAATACCGAGCATGTATACTTCTTAACAAGACAATATAAATGACAGGTTTAAAATAAATAAGATCCTCACGTACTTCAAAGAAAATGTTCAATACTTTGGGTAGATTAGAAATCTCAAGCCATACTCCTTTTTTCATTAGCCCAAGCAGATCCACACACATGATGAACTCAAATCTATATGAAAGCTTATAAGAATTCCTGCAATATGCCAAGGCGATACAGACTTTCTTGAAAGTCTGCCAGGACATTTGGGAAGCTGTCTGTGATGATCAAACTTATGTGCTCGAATTGGAACTTTTCACCCTGCCAAACAAATCAAGATAAGCTTTTACAAATACACCAAATCAGAGAGCTATCAATTTGTTAGTACTTCCTTGTGCCGGAGTCATTATTGGTGCCCAAATGTATCTATTCTGAAATTTGTGCACATTTTTTTATGGCATGCACTGGAATTTCTCTTCACAACTCATGACGGAAATTATTGCATATTTGATGTAAAACTGAAGTCCATATGGCAAGTTGAAGCTTAGTTAGGGAAAGGTCAACCTAAGAAGGGGTATTATACACCTTGAAGACTAGAGACAGTATTCCTATGTTATCTGATCTGAAAATGAAGGTATTCATTCTTCTTCATACGTGATTCTCACTTAAGCTATTATCCATTTCAAGGAGCAACAATGAAAGTTTGACATTGCATGAAAATGCACGAATGTCATTAGAATTAAGAGAAGCGAATCAAAATGGATACTTACATTGCAAGAATGGTCGCTCAAATGTGCTGCTGCATTTCTAAAGAAGCGAATGAGATGAACTTTGTTAGTATCCTTATACTTCCCACCATTGTATACATTCAACAGAATGCTCTCCTTATGAATGTTTTCCTTCCAACAATCCTTGCCCAGGCTCAAACCGTCTATTGATTCCTGCCATGCTGAGAGGATTTTAGAGTTCATTGTCTTCTTCTTGTCCCATAGCAGTAGAATGAAGTCTCTGCAAGTGCTGGAGCTCATCAGAGCTACATGTTTTCTGATCAAGTATTTGTGAGGCCTATTGAACAAAAAAGTGAGACTCAAATTGAATTTCATAACCAATAAGATGCTTTAAACATTTATTTGTCCAATTATTCTAATAAAAATTAATGACTAATACATAATATCATAATGTCAATACTACATCTGCCTTAGTTAAGAAGAACACATTAAGGATATCAACAATTATGGAATCCTCAAAACTTAAACCTCAAAATCTAAATTCATTTATATCTATATATTATACCTGGGATTCTTCAAGAGTTTCAATAAGTGCTGCAAATCATAAGGGAGTAGCTTGATTTTTTTCTTAACTATGGAGGTCATGATCATACGCAACACAGAATGATAGTCTTTTTCTTGAAGTTCTTCGGTGAGGCTGCATAGTTTTAATTTTTTGAATATCAAGTTTTCCCCAACCACATGAATATTTTTTGGCCGAAAAGTGCTGCCACTTGTGCACTCTCCCTGATCATGGATGTACTGAATGAACTGAATCAATGACCTAGAATAAAAGTAATAGTTAGTGTCAAATAGACAATTGTTATAAGATAATACATGAAAGGGAAATCTTTGAAGTGACTCTTTCAATTTACAATTCTGAAACCAATTTCATTACTAACAGGAAAATGATGATCACTTAGATTATGAATGATACTCAATTACAACCATAGGCTATTCAGTGGCAACTATTGCAAAGCAACTTTTGAAGGCATATGTTCTTTGTTGCACTTTGGACAATGATAGTAAATGGCACTGCTGATGCAATAGACTACCAAGTTCAAGATTGGGACCTATTGATCCTTTCTCGGGATATTTCGAGAAGCTCTCGTGGCTTATCTTTTGACAAATTAGACTGATGATTTTAGAAGAGCCTTAAATTAGCTTTGAAGGAACACAAAGCAAGGTCAGCATATATCAAATTTGTTCAAATCATCAAAGATTGCAGTGCCTTCTTCCAGATCAGTCGAGTCAGCACCAAAGATCAGTAATGTGCAACAACATAACTTTCACCCTTGAACTAAAGTTTAATCCATAACACAATACACTACACAATGTTTCTGGTAGCATACCCATTAAATGCCAAGTAAAAAAATAAAATAAATAAGTGATAAGAGAAAATGGCATAGTAAAGTCATCTATTGTATGCATGCTGTAGTAGCTATTGAATAAAGCATAAATGAAGTAAAGAAAGGTAATAAGGATAGACTTAATCAGAAGTTTGATTTCATCTCGAATGTAAGTTGAACATGATGCTCCGGGGACCTCGAGAGTTGCCAGAGCCATGATACCATTTCCTTCTCTTTCCCGTATCCACTCTAGCAGTGTAAGATCTGCCTCGTTCCCAGAAAGAGCATTTATAGGCAAGCCACATTTCATGAAGAAGCATCTCCCAGAACTCTGGTCTCCAGGGTCAGCCATGGATATTATCAATGGCTTCGGATCCAGTATCACTGCCTCCTTATTCTCCTCCAGAGCTCCTTCTGTACTAGTTTGCTCTAAGACGCCATCTTCAGCCAGCTGAGAGCCATCATCACTGTGGTGCACTTCGAGAGCACCATCGAATGAAGATGAGTGGTGAACTTCAAGAGCATCATCGGATGAAGATGAATTCTACTTGGAAACAAGAAGTTACAAGAGGAATCAGTGTCTCGTAAAATTACAGTTATCTGCTCATCAGTACAGCCTTAAATTGTAACCTAGCATAGCATGTCATAGGTGTATTTCATCCCTTCAACAAGACAAACGGGGTTTGAGCAAAAAAAAAAAAGGGCATCCTCCTCCTTCCGAAGCAGACAACTCTTTAGTAATTACACGAGTAATTTAGCCTTTTAAAATTAGATAGTCTACTTGAACATGGATTACTGAAGTAGGGGAGGCAAGTTCGACAGACATACCATCAAACAAAGTGTAGATGCAGATAATTCCTCCGAAGCTGAAAACGTCCATTCCAGCCATCTGCAGGGCCACACGAAGCGCATCAGAGATTTAAGAAGGGAGAGGAAAAGTCCAACTAACGGCCTCCGCACGGACGAATCGCCAGCTTTCAACACATGCCAGCAGTGTAGTAATCCGGCACATAATGGCTTCAGGAAGTTCGACAGCGGCGTGCTCATGCTCTGCCGTCGCTTGTATCTTCTCAACAGGAGTAGGAGGAGGCCGCCGCCGCCGAGACAAACAGTGTTCCTCCTCCAGTCCATCAGTAGACGCCCCTTTTCCATCCGAAGAAGTTGTTTAGTCCACTTTTCCAGGCAAAAGCCAGAGCAGAGCTGGCTCGCTCCACACTTCCACCCTTCTTTTAGTAAATCCCACGGTTCCGGTGCTTGGGTTTGACGGATTGACGAGGCGATGGCATCGCCATTAGAGAAGAATAATGCCACCAGGAGCTCTCGGAGGGACCACCAGACGCCCAGATGACTATGGAAAACAAGGTTGTACTTTCACACAAAAATGCATATTATTATAACGCAACAGCGAGGTAGCTTCTTGACGAAGTAGTATAATTTTTATCATGCAAAAGTACAATTTTCCTTTATTTTTTAAATAAGGATTAGAGGAAGATGGAATAAATTAGCACGATGGTGTTGGTTGTTTGACTCGTACACACTTATTTTAGGTCACCTAAGGTGTCAGTGAGGAAGCATGTGTGTGAAGTTCAGTTGACCGCAATTTTATCCTTCCATGCCATGTGATAGATGATAGAGACGGTAATGGGTATTAGATGAGTAATCTCAACTTCTCCCTCCATGAAAATTCTTACATCACACATAATATTTATTAGGTAGCCACATGGGATTTTACTCCAATGTCCTTCAGTCCTCATTACATAAAATCAACAACGTCTAAGTGACTTCTACTCATTCTATTGGAGAGTATTACGATCATCTCCTTTCATAGTACCTAAAGAAATTGAAGGAAAGATAAAAAATAATTAAATTCAATTATTCATTCTTAGTATGTTTTGTTTACACATTATTGCCTTATATGCATAAACTCCATTCAATTGGGTTACTCCGATTTTGTTAAAACCATAGCCAAACAAAATAAGGTAAAATATCTTAGGATTCAACATTTGTGCTCCTTATATGTAATTAGCTTATTATTCCAGGATAAACTCAATATGAGGTGACAAATATTAAGATTGGAAGATAGAGTTTGAAGACCGGCGGTGGATACACTTTTGGTAAAAATGTTAGTTATCTATGCATTCAAATTAATAAAATAAATATTAAATAATTGATAATAGATTCTTTTCTAAATAAAATTATAATTAATTTTAATATATTTAATGTAGGTATAAAAAATTTGGTTAGATGTGAGATATATAGCTGTCAAATTATCACAATATATAGAATGAGATAATAAAAAGTTCACACATATATTATCAAATATAGATTGAATTTATATTTTTTCGACCGTATCATTTATTAAACTATTATACTTAACTTTTATGCTAAAATGAGCAATAATTTCTTAATTGTTCGAGTTCTAGTAAATAATATTGTGATCAATAACAAATACAATTATCGAGGTTGCCTACACTGTCACATTCTGATCCGATCTCACGGTTGGTGTTCCAGTAATAATCTATTATATTCTCCCGATTTAATGGTGGGCACATTTATCAAAATAGTACTATTGAGGCCAATTCTCAAAATGAAATACATACATCATTTTCAATAAAAATTTAAACTTTTGTTTCATAAATGCTGTGTCCAAAAACTTATACAAAATAATGGGGAATACAACATCGGATAAGTATATAATTAAACATTTTATCACGTGATTCAAGATCCGTACATCAAGTCGGGCTCGTGATTTGGCCAATGTCCTGATTCTTTGTCTCGCAGACTTCTCCTTTCACTTGTAAATATTTTAGGGAGGAGAGTGGGGAGGAGAGTGAATTCATAACTCATTTAATAAGGTTACTAACGTCAAACCACAACACAACTTGCAACCTTATACTTCACTAAAACGATCTATACATAGTAAATTATTCATAAATTCATATATTATATTACTTTCATATTTTCTCGTCTCTTATAACTCATGCCTTATTCTTTCTGCACTCATATATATCCATATATAACTCCCGCTCACCATTTATCATATCAATCAATCATAGGTATTAACATACCATGACAACATTGCTATGTCATACCCCAAAAGTAACACACGCAATCAGGTATATGAGTGCATATGAGTCGCATATGTGTCGCGTGCCTGCACTCACATGATACTATAAAAGTCCATGCACTCATATAGATATCGAGATTATGACCTCAATCATATGGCATACTTGCATTCCCTACCATCCATACAATAGTATCTTTATATCTTGACATTCTCCGTCATCCACGCTATAAGTATAATTATATCTTACATTTCGCGCCATCCATGCAAAGGTATATGCATATATTGATATTCCCCACCATTCATGTCATAAGTATGGTAATGCCCTGCATTCTCCGCTATCCATACAAAAGACATGTGTATACACATTAATGATCCCACCACAAGTATATGTGTACTAACATTTCCCGACATCCATACACCCGGGTACACTTGTACTGTAAACCCCGTCCCTTTATAAATAAGAAAATCAATAAAAAGAACCGGTCATTTCAAAAGAGAAAATCGAGTCGGTTCACAAACCATAACCAATAAAAAAAGGGAAAATGAGAAAATTGACAAATTCCAAGTGACTCAAATAATCATAAAAAAATTATGAAAAAGAACCTTGGGACAAATGGGAAGAAAAGCCAAACCGGTTCAGGGTACCCTGAACCGGTTTGAACCCTACTTGAACTGGTTTCTAAATTCATTTTTCTTGGTGGCCTAAAGTGATCAAATTGGGGAATTGAAGCCACTATTAGATAGAGAATGAATTTAGATGAATTTATAAATTTTTAATTTTGAGAAAACTGGTCAAATCGAGCCTAAATTGGCCGATTTACATATTGAACTCAGTAGAACCGGTCTAGTCCAGTACAGAATAATGTCATCTTCTTCCTCAAGATGACAACACTATTCATTAATGCAGAAAATGAATAATGCCAACGAAGTTGAAATCGCTCCATTCAGGTCGTTTCAGGGCGAGGATAAGTTTGAACAAAATGGAAAACTGTCGGGTAGTGAGTCCCCGAGCTCCCTATATAAATAGCTCATCTCCATTCATCCTCCACACCCCTCAAATCTCCATTCTCTCTCAACTACTCCATTTTCCGGTGAAGCTCGAACTAGAGCTCTGACATAGGCCTTTTTCTCAGCCTCAAAAGGCAAGGTCGGGTTCTATAGACTCAGAGGGAAGTCATCTACCTGATAGCATCTTCTTTTCGACCCGAGGATCGCTAGAGAAGTGCCAGCGGAATCAAACAATGAAGCAGCTTCGACGGACTGAAGCTGCCCTATTTTGGCTGAGCTAAATTTGACCAAATTCAGCCCTCCTCTGGCCAAACCAACCCTCTTCAACAGCCCCTCAGCCCTCCCACGACCTTAACAGAGCTGAAAGGTAAGCCAATTCGGCCCTACTCAGTCGTTGCAGATCGGGGTTAGAGAGAAAAAGTGCTGAATTTCACTGACTAAATTTACCTTCAATTTGACTTCAATTGTAGCAATTTTTTTATCCTAGAAGGAACCTCAGGATAAGAGTTACCTTCCTCGATCGAGAGCTCAGACCACCGCACCTCCAACGGTAAGCTTTCGAAGCTTTCGAAGCTTTCTCTCTACGATCAGTTTTTCGGCGAAGCTCCGTTTGAGCTCAATTCGGACCCAAATGCTACGGTTCAAAGCTCAATTGAATCGTATGGAAGTGTTGGAACTGATCCATACCTTCAATTTGAGCAATTAACCCCGATTGAATGCCAATTTGAAGAAAACAAATTCGGTCAGTTTGAAGGGGAGAAATTGGGGGAAAATTGGGAATTTTAGAAAATTGAGGAACCTCTTTACAATTTCCCAAAATTGAAGGCCAATTGGCCATAATAAAGAAGTTGAGGGACCAATTGGTCAATTTTTGGAACATTTGGGGTAAAATTACAACTTTTGGAGAGTAGGGACAAAATTGTAATTTTTGAAAAGTTGGGGACCAAATTGGAAATTTGGAAAACTTAAGCCCCTTATACAATTTTGAGTAAATTGAGGACTCCAAGGGAACTTTGGAAGCCTTGGGACTCAATTTGGGGAAAAGTTTACATTAGGGACCTAAAGTTAAGGAAAATGAACTTTAGAGACCTAAGTGCATTTAATTAACAATTTTGAGCCCAATCGTTCATACGTGAGAAGACGATGGTTGTTATGCCAAATTTTAATTGATAAGGATGCCCAAACCGTGTATGAACACGAGAAACCGAAACACCAATAAGGAAAAGCTAGCATGGAGTCGAAAACCGACTAGAGACAAATATGTCACATTCATTGGGTGAGTGGGACTTTTAACATCATACCCGATTGGGGTGATGAGCAATTTTAGCTAAAACCCACTTACCGGTTGTGAGTGAGAATTTTATACATCATACCGGTTGGGATGATGAGCTCACTTTTATGAAAAGAAAACCTACATACTGGTCGTAAGTAGAGATAATCATACCCGGTTGGTATGATGAACTTCCTTGAGGAAATGAGAAACACGCTTATCGGTTGTAAGCGAAGATATCATCACATCTGGTTGGTGTGATGAAGTTGAAAATAATCTTTTTGTTAGAAGTGTTCTTCCCTGATTGTGTGTCAATGCTTGAAATATTTGGGAGTCCTTCTTGACGGGAGCTAAAACAACTCAGATAGTTAGAGGCCTCGGTTTTTGAACTCATGGGGCTAAATGCCCGGTTTTGGAAAAACACGTGCAGTGGGCCCAAGGCCAATGGGCACGAGTAGGATATCATAAACAAACTTGAGTAAATAAAGCCATGAATATTTCCAATGAAATTGTTGTGTGATTTTGCCATGGTACCAAGTCAGGACCGACAATACTCAATGGACTGGCGACTGTGCGTTAGGGCCATGTTGATGGATCGGTCTAGACAAACAGCTAAAGGTTAGGTTGAGGGTCGGGGCCGTTGGACCATTGGCACCAAAGATAATGGCCATATGTGAAAATTGTTGTTTGTGCATGCACTTGTGGTATAGGACCATCAAAACACCCAAGAGGGGTAGTGATAGGTCCTAAGGGCTACTAGACGACATGGAGGAGATAAGGGTAGTTCGTCGTGCCAGTCAGTCGGGAAGCTTGGAGTAGCTTCTTGCGCTTGAGACTGGGGTGGGGGTCGGGATGAGGTCTCTATCCTCATACGGTCACAGAGTGGCATTCGGGTCTGAGGGTCGAATGTCGAGAACATCCACTCAGACCCATGGTAGAAGTAGATGGACATCTATCTTGGTGGACGGTAAAGACGCTCCGATTCACAAGTAGGTGTAGTGGATGGGCTGCACCTGCGAATGTGTGTACCCTTCCTGATGAAGGGCGTGTATTTGATTATTATATGCCTCTCGAGGCAAGGGGATGAGCTAAAAGAGCTAAACAAACCTAATGGAAATGGATAAAGGTTTTGAAATCCAGAATTTGTGGAAAAACCTTCTTAAAGGAAATGATAACCTTGACATAGTTTGAATAAAGTTGTTTTGTTAAAAACTCACTCCCAATACCCGCTCACTGAGTTGTAGAACTCACCCCTCCCTTTTACCCCTTTCAGGTAACCGATGAAGAACCAAACTTAAAGACCTCCTTTATTGGAACTATAAGACATGTAAGTTTGTTTCAAGACATTTAGTTTTGTATAATGCTATTCCAGGAAAGACAAGAAAAAAAGATGCCTTACTCCTCACGGTTTAGAAAAGGGTGAAACCCTTCAAGAACCAAAGGGAATTGCGGGTTGATCACGAGGATCTGACCAAACAAGGTCGGGGTGTGACATGTACCCTATTCGGGTCCACCAAATCATAATCAAAAGTATATATACAAAGCATGAATCTTCCAACAAGTAAAGTAAGCTATGAATTTCTCACGGTTCTGCTCTCTAGTGCCCGACCATGCTACTCATGTTACATGGGGATACATGGCCATAGATCAAATACACCTTAGTTTTATATCTATTTCGATTTCCTTAGGTATAAGCCTTTCTACTTAAAACCATGGCATTATTCCACCTTCTTTTAAAATGTATGTTTCTCATGCCAAAAACAGACATTTAAACAACAAGCCTATTTAAATCACAACTTCTTAGAGTTTGGTCATATGCCGACAGACTCAATCTCTTATGTAATTTAAGGGATATTGAGTCCTTAATTCATATAGTCCTATCATGTGAGTATCATTTTCATGGTTCTAAACTTCATGTTCTTTAGATATACTTATATGTCATTTTTCTTAAGTATATAGTTTTCCTTCATTTTCATAATATTTTTCAAAGCACACAACATTCACATTTATGGATTTTTGTGAAAAACTGTAAATTGCAGCGGTTGGTCCAATTGAACCTGCCATCAATACTCTCACTAACTATTATAATTAAGACTTGTTCATTCCAACAAATTTCTTATTGTCTCGGGATGCATGATCCCCGTATGACTATTGTGGAGTTACTCTACATGAATCAGATCATATAGTTGGGGTCAACCCATGCCTCAGCCCAACAACTTAGGCAAATAAGACAAACAAGGAGCACTCATGGCCCTAAGCACATAAACACAATTTCACCCGCACATGACACAATAGCCATTTGGCCTATTCCCTACCAAGAGTTGGAGTGTGGGAGGTGCTACGGCTCTCATCCCCATCACATGGCACTTCACATGTGTCACCTTTCTAGCTTGGTGCCTTAGCACCCTTGGGTCCTAGTGGAACTCATGCCACTCACCCGCACACCTTGGGCACTCAGACCCGAACACAAGTGGGCTATTCGGTCACCGCATAAAAAATAATACTTACCCTAGATTGCACTGCCTTGCATGACAACACCAGACAAGGACTAGAGTGAAGGGGTTGCATCGCTGCACTCATAATTGGTGTTCTAAGCACCCGGGTGATAGCCGCATTACCACCTCTTGCCGGCTTGTAGTGTAAACACCGTTTTCACACAATAATAAAGTTGGGTTCGGGAAATCATGAATTTCAAGTAAAAATCGATGTCGGAACAAACCATACTTTAAGAGGAAAAATGGGAAATTTAAAAATATCAAGTGGCCAATAAATACCTAAAACTCATGGAAAGAAGCCTTGAATGAAATTGGATGTGAGAATCGGACCGATTTAAGATGAATTGGACTTGAACTGTAATGAACCGGGATGAACTGTAGGGAACCAGTTCAAAGATTTATTTTTTTAGGTGGCTTAAAAACATCAATTTGGGAAATTGAAGCCACCATTGGGTATAAAATGAATTTAGAAAATTTTAATTTTAAGAAAACCGGTCGAATCAAGCTTGAACTAACTGATATTCGAATTCGGGTCACCGAACCTAGTCAGAACGGACTGGTCAATGGTCCAACCGGTCAACGGACCGCTTCTAGGTCAATGCCCAATCAAGAAGCGTGACTAATCAGCAGGCAATAGGTGGCGAAGCGTGCCCCTTCAGCCACTTAGTAAGTGCTTGGAAGTGTTAATCAATCAGGGCATGACACATTAACGGTCAACGATCAAAAGAGGAAAATCCATGTCAGTGATGACTGACCAATAGGAGAGCGACACGTGTCCCCATTCAACAATCAATTGAGGAAAAGTCTCATCAGCAAGGCTGGCCAATGAGGAGCTAACACGTGGCAAGGATACCACGCCAACATTCGACAAGGATGTTGGAGAAACGGTTGACCATTCAAAGGTTAACATGTGGCATAGCCACGTCAAATGGTCTCAACCAATGAGAGGCTGACACATGGCAGTGGCATTCAAGAGAGAAATTTGATGCATTTAAATCAGCCAATTAGAGGGTGCCATGTGTCACGATCAAACAACTAATCAAATACGATCAACAAACACGTTGGAATGAGTGACCAATGGGAGGCCGCCACATGTTCGCTCAGCGAGTCAAAGGATAACTAGGATGCTGAGTAGGAAGCCACGTTAGCGAAGCCAATCAATCATAGCGCGCCACATGGCAAGCTTGCATGTGCGAAGCTCACACATGTGGCACAATGTCATCTTCCTCCTTGGAAAAGCTGGTAGAAAAAGAGACGGATGAGAATTTTAGTTTCCAATGACTAGGAAAAGCTCTCCGATATGATCACCAGCGGGTGAGGTTGGGGCCAGGTCATATGCCGCGTAGTAGCCCTGTAAGTTGTCAAGCTTCCTATATAATGAGCGCCCCTCCACTTGTCTTCCTCATCCCACAAATGATATAAAAAGAAGAGGTGCTCCATTTTCCAATGAGACGTAAACCAAAGCTCTGATGAGGGCCTTTTTGCAACCTCAAAAGGTGCATTAGGACTCTCTAGAAATGGGAGGAAGTCCTCCACATCATTGCAACCTCAACTCAGCCTAAGGACCACCGTCAAAGCACCAGTGAGCTCAAACATTGATCGTAAAAAGGCTGAAACTCTCCAAGGGTCGCCCCAACGTTTTGCAGCTTGGCCGACCCCTCTCTAACCCTCCTCGACCAATTCCCCACTTCCTGCGACCTTTGAGGTAGGCCAAATCCGCCCTATGTCACCAGAATTTCAAAGTCATAGAAGCTAGAACACACAAACTTCTCTCATTAGATTCATTGTGTTAAGACATGCAATTGACCCGCAACTTGATCCTAGAACGACCCCCTGGGAGAGCACTAGCCACCCACATCGAGAACTCCGACCGTCGCCCCCTCACTGGTAAGAAAACCGAGCTTTCTCTCTCTAAGAACTTTTTCCAACGATACTCTATTTGAGCTCGAATATTACCAAATGAAGTGATTCAAAGGTCTAAATGCTCGTAAAGAAAAAGGGGATTGATTAGTAGCATGATAGGGGACAATTAACCAAGTTTGAGCGATCAATTTAATGAAGCAAAGATTCAAGGGCCCAAGTGCAATGTTGGACGAAAATTGAGTGGAATTGGGAATTTTAGGGAAATTGAGGCCAAATTGCAATTAAAGGAAAATTGAGGATTTTAGTGAAAATAAGAGGAAATTAGGGACCTAAGAGTGAAATTGAAAACCTTAGGGATCTAAATAAAGATAAATTAGGCATTAGGGACCTAAAGGAAAAATTATGAACTTTAGGGACCTAAGTGCGATTAAGGCATGATTAAGGACCTAAGTACCAATTTGTGCAAATATAAGGCTCTTCATGCCAATTTTACTGATGTGAATGCTCAAACCATGTTGGACGGGCGATTCCAGGGTTGGTGTAGAGGAGCCCATAGCTGACTGAGATCCAGCCGGGAATGAGTCACGACGTACTGGGTTAGTGGGTTTTGGCATCATGTTCGGATGAGCTGATGAATGCACTTTCCTGAATTGCAAATAATTTTCCAAAATTGACCTCCCTTTACTGCTTGAATCAGCTTAATCTTTTTGGAAGACTTTTCTGATGAGAGCATGAACCATAAACTATTAGAGCTAGTCTTGCTTGAGTGGACCCAAGGAAATGGGCATGGGCTTAGGTTTGTGAACAAGTTAAATTCTATATTCTTAAAAGACTTTCATAAATAATTGTTTATATGGATT
The DNA here is from genome assembly GCA_030064425.1 of Trapa bicornis. Taxonomy (NCBI): domain Eukaryota; kingdom Viridiplantae; phylum Streptophyta; class Magnoliopsida; order Myrtales; family Lythraceae; genus Trapa; species Trapa bicornis. Next base: position 4,608,720 of record CM057761.1, on the reverse strand, counting down.
AGACTTTCATAAATGTCAATCAAAATAAGATTGTTTATTGTGCATGCCGTGTTACAAAACTATCGAGGCACCCAGTATGGGGTAGTGGTGGTTTTAAGGGATGCTCAATGACTCAAGGAGCATAAGGGAAGCTTTGTTATTAAGTATGTCGAGAAGCTCGAGGAGCATCATGCGCATTGAGACTAAGGTTGGAGGGGTAGAGGTTTTGTCCCACATTTACACATTTGGAGTATGAACTGGAGTTTGGGGATTGGGGAATTGATTTCCACATAGACTTTGGTAGAAGTTGTGAACTTCTACCAAGGTGGACGGTATAGACGCTCCGGTCCACAAGTGGAACAGTCAGGGACTGTTCTATGAATGTGTGATCCCTTTCAATGATAAAAGGGCGCATGTTGCTCGTTAGCATGATGATATGAACTGAATACCTTTGTGGTAATATAAAGGAAACAAAAAAAGGGATAATGTGGCCTAAACATGAGCCTTGACATAATAAAATAAGAAAGCCAAACAAACCATTCCCCTATGATATTTGCTCACTGAGTTGCGAAACTCACCCGCTCCCCTTTTTCCCCTTTTTTAGGATGGAAGAATTCCTAAAGCTGCCAGCCAGAACCCCTAACCAACTTCATGTACTTTATGCTTAATATTTTCATTACATAATAGTTTTGATAATGTAATTCCAGGGAAACGATGGGAAGAAGTACACCTGACTCCTCACAGTTTCAGAGGAGGCAATCCCTCTGGGTCGGACGGAGCGGCGGTTGCTCATAGGGTTCTGACCAAACCGAGTCGGGGCATGACATGTAGCCCCTACACCTATGACTCACCCTGCAATCTACTTGCCAAATAGGTGTACTGGGACGATACCCATACATGTTCTAGGTGTCCCAAGATGTAAACCCCAGACTTTTGAGTTAAGGAAAACAAGGAAAAGAACCGGTCAAACCGAGTAAGAAAACCGAGCCAGATTACAAACCCGATCATTTGGGAATAAGCAATTTGAAAATTTACAACTCCTAGGTGATCCAAAGGGTTCATTAAACCTTGGAAAAGAAATTTAAGACAAATTAGAAGAGAAAAGCCAAATTGGTTCAAGTGAACAAGATTCCATAAGAACTTTGAAGTTAAGCATGCTTGCTCGAGAGTAGTTTGAGGATGGGTGATTTCCTCAGAAGTATGATTGTTTTTGTAACCCGAAATTTCGGTCAAAAAATTTATCATAAATAGCCACAAATTAATATATATTTAATTATTATAATTAATACAAATAATTTAATACCTAAATTAAATTATTTGAATTAATAAAAATAATTTAATACCAATAATTTATGGCAATATTAATACTAGTAATAAATCTCTCCCATTTAATACCCGATTTTACACCTATATAAAGAGGTCATCCCCATTCATTCTACTCACACCCAAACACTTCTCTCTCTGTCTCTATTGCTCCATTTGCCGGTCAAGCTCGAATCAGAGCTTCGACTTTAACATTTTTCTTAACCTCAGAAGAGAGGTCAGGCTCTTTAGAACCGAGGAGAAGATAACTATCTGATAGCAAACTCTAGTCAATCCGAGAATCATTGGAGAAGCGTCAGCATGATCGAACAGTGAAGCAGCTCCAACGGACCGAAGCTGCCCTATTTTGGCCAAGCTGAAATCGGCCATTTCGAGCCCTCTTCAGACCAAGCCAAGCCCTTCCAACACATCCTCAGCCCCTCCCACAGTTGAATTAGGACTAAAAGGTAAGCTAATTCGGCTCCTCTCTGCAATTTTCAGTCAGTGCTAGAGAGAGAACTGGCAGAATTTCGATGATGAAATTCTAACTCAATTCGACATCAATTGATGTGATTCTTGATTCTAGGATGAACCTCAGACGAGAGCTATCTGCCCAGATTGAAAGCTCGGACCGTTGTGCCCTCACCGGTGAGTAATTGAAGCTTTCTCTCTCTACAGTATTTTTTTCCGGCGAAGCTCCATTTGAGCTCATTCCGACGTTAAAACTTGTGATTCAAAGTTCTATGGAATCGTATGAACATGGAGAAACTCAATTTCAACTTCAATTTTAACAATTAGAGGTGTTTGATCGATCAATTTAATAAAATCAAATTTAGTTGTCTTAAAGAGTTGGAATTGGGGGAAATTGGGGATTTTCGAAATTCAAAGGACCAAAATGCAATTTTATGAAATTGAGGGTCAATTGGGTATGAAAATAATGTTGGAGGACCAATTGAGGAATTTTGGAATTTTTGGGGGCAAAACTTACCATTTTTGTAAAGGAAAGGCAAAATGGTAATTTTGGAAAAGTTGGGGGACCAAATTGGAAATTTGGGAAATTTAAACCCTTTTTTGTGAAATTGAATAAATTGAGGTCCCAAGATAAATTTTAAAAGTTTCGGGACTCAATTTGAGGAAAAACCGGCATTTGGGGACTTAAAGTTAAAGAGAAATATTTTTAGGGACCTAATTGTAAATAACTAAAAATTTTAGATTTTCTCATTTATTGGAAATGAATGAAGGTTGTTAAGTCGAGTAATAGTGAACAAGGATGTTCATATCGTGTAGGAACACAATGTACCAGGAATGCCAGCATGGACGAGCTCGCGTGAATACAAAGAACCGGTCTAGTGGAATTCGCTGCGTTAACGGGTGAGTGGGTTGGATGTTGCGTACATCCACTTATTTCTAGGATAGAAGTGGTCGTACTTCTATTTGGGTGGCAGGAAAAGTCGCTCCAAAGCCACTAGCGGGTTTAGTAGTGATACTGACTTGCGAATGTGTGTAACCTTCACGATGAAGGATGTGTGTTGGGTGATGATACACCTATAACTAAGAAATAATGGAAAACCCGAATTTTTTTAAAATGAAGGGATTTTTGAAAAGAAAGGAGTTTGGCACACTCCATATAAATATTTTTCTTAAAAGTTAAAAGTATACCTTTAAAAACCCATTTACTGAGTAGTCGTATTCACCCCCTCCCTTATATCCCTTTCAGGAAATCCCGGAAAGCCTACACTTAAAGACCGTCAACTAAGATGCATGTAAGAAAGGTATGTAAAGTTTAAAATTTCATACAGTTTTGATTATGCTATTTTAGGAAATGGTGTAGGTTTAAAGGACGCCTTAATTTTTACGGTTGATAATAAGGGGAAACCCTTTAATAAACCGGGGAGTGGCGGGTTGATCACGGTGATCCAACCAAACTGGGTCGGGGCGTGACAACTAGAATAGTATCAAAGCCTGTTTTTTCGAATGCATAATCAAGACTAAAAAATATAGAAACTGATAGGATTTATCTTAAAATTTTCAGATGGCTCCCCGGAGAGGAACCAAGAAAACTAGGAATTACTCTATTCAGCACCCTGTACTCGTAGGAAGACAACTCTAGATGCTTCCCAAATGCCTGGGATGTGTTAGAAATCCCCATGGACCAAATGACAAAGTATCCAAGAGGATGTTACTTGGACTTGTTGAGTTCACACCCCCGAGTACAGAGGGAGCCAAGCTTGAAATCAGGAATACCAGCTAGGGGTTGTAACCTTACCATAAAGGATGCTTATCAAACATCTTGTAGCCATCTATCTATATTTAATTTATATTTATTTTAAATATATAAATAAATTAATTTAATTAAAATATTAACAATTATTTTTAATATAATTTGAGTTGATAACAACAATTATTATATCATCAATAAAGATTAATTAAAATTTTAATTATATTTTATATTATAAATAAAAGTTAATTAAAATTTTCAAGTATATTTGATTGAGTTTGATATGGTATTGCCACTAAAATTATATAATTTAATATTAAAATTATATTATTATCGATAACAAGAAATACATTTATGTATTATATTAAATTTATTGTTTTAACTTAATTAACCAAAATATTAATTATATATAATTTTTATTTATAATTTTATTGATTAAAAATATATTTTTTAAATTTATATAATAATAATTTAAGTTTAATAAACTATTACACATTTCACCAAAGATAATATGGGTTAATTGCGTAAATGGTTAAATTATGTGTAAAAGTTAATGAAAAAACTTCAATTAAATCTCTTATATTATAGTGATTATTATATTAATATTTTAATTAAAAGTTGCAAATTCAATTTTATAAATACTTATTTTTATTTTACATGCCAGTAAAAATATAGTGTCAAAGATAACAAAACGTTAAATAAATATTAGCTTAATTTAGCTACAGTTAAAACCGTCCTAAAATGACATTGATTTATGATAAATTATAATATGTAAAAAGTTTTACACAAAAGTTATATTAAATTTAAATATTTTATACAAAATTGTAATATAGAATATTTTTAAATTTAGTGCGATCAATTAATTTTTAGTGGAACAACATTTTAATGTTATTAAAAAAAATTAATTTTATATGCTTTAATCTATTTGCCTCTTTTGTGTAAAAATTCTATTTGCCTTTGGCTTGTTTTCACTTTCCTAGCAATCCAGGTCGATTTGGACTGGTCCTTAACGTCCGAACCTGACACCTAGACCATATTTGGCATAACTCACTCATCTATCGTGTAATTTAGAGATACTTGGATCACAAGCTCAGGGTTTGATGTCCATTCACATTACAGATTTCACCCGGCCAAGCATTATCCGCATTGACAGCCCACAGGAGTTTGCATTCAGAAATCCTTAATGTCTGTGACACATGGGTGAAAATCAGTAACGGCTTCAAATTCTCGACGGCTATTAAACAAATAATTTTTTCTAGTAGAATAAAAGCTCAATGTTTTCTAAAATGTTCTTTTCATAATCCGACCTAGTAGAGTTCTATGACAGCACAACTTCTCTAAGTTGATCAATTTCAACAGTACCCTTAGATTAGCCTGAAATCTCAAGCAGGATGGACAAAAAATAGTCTGATCACTGACCGCGATGTCAAGAAGTACGATCTAGTCGAACTTGTCCATAACGAGCACAACAGACCAGACGACATGAATACGAACACCCAAGAAAATGGGTACACATTATTCATTAAAACTCAACATCAGATAAACACCTGAAGTTATATGGCTGTCTCCTGGATGTACCTCGTGTAAACCACATGCATCAGTAGTTATGGCAAAAATTTGACTCGCTGCTTAACGGTTGGGCTATGGAAAACTTATTCAGGGAAAAAGACAGCCCTGGCGTGCTTAACCACTATCACCCCCCTTTGTTTCTGCGTTAACCAGTAGGACAACAGATGAAGAGGAAGAGTTTTAAGTGATGACAGTGGGGGAAGATCGGCCAGTGAATTCCTCCATCTTTGAGAGCTTCAGGGCAACCTCCACCTGTAGATAGAAAGCAAAGCAAATCGGATCCAGGATCAGCAAAAAGAGAGATCATAAAACTTGAGTTTTCAATGGAATAGGCAGTCTTACAAGAGGAGCCAGTGCTTCTTGTGAATCCCTTCCCGTCTTTGATGAATCCTTTTCATACTGCTCGATGTAGAGGCGGATTGTGGCACCCTCTGAGCCAGTTCCTGAGAGACGGAAAACCTGCACAATTTTTTTCATCTCATCAATACTAAGTACAGTAACAAATATACCAATATTTCCAAGACTCCCCCGTTTCCTTGTGTAATTAAAATTATTTTTATAAAATAATCCAGAATTCCCATAAAAGAGATCATCAGTGGCCTCCATTGACCAAAAGAAGCTACCATGAGGGTTTATCAGAGCAGATATGGCATGTACAAGAAAATTCACGATCTGGCATGGACTTCAAAATGTTAAAACTCATTGTCAAGACTATGAATCTTACAAAAAAATTAATCTCTATTACCATCAATTTGTTAGATGGGTTTTCATTGTCATTTATATCAGAGCCTCCACAAGCTACCTAGAGAATAGAACCTACAAATCTTCTCCTCAATATTCTACATCTTCTTTCACTTTCAATTTAAAGTAGTCTTTTGTCCCAAAAAAAATCAGCTTGGTCTAAAATTGCTTAACATCCAAATCTAATTATACTTGTTTTCTACTGTTCATTATCCTAAACATTTCCTTTCACTTTGACAGATCATCTATGAGAAATCAGTTTATGCCAAGTTTGATCTGGAGAATTGTTGACCCATGACAGCACCAGAACTATAGATAACATCATCATCATGAATTTGACCACAGCTCCCATATTGAAATAAATATTGGAAGGGGAGTAAGAGTCGAGCAGCTTACCAGTCTAGAACCATCTTCAAACAGATAGCGGATACCCTGGTGCTTTGAGACAGAACCATCTACAGGATCTTTGTACTCGAATTCATCAGCATCAACAACCTTGGATACATCTGGACGGACGCCCTTTATAATGCTGCAAAATTAAAAAAGACACTTTTCAAGTAGAAGACATAATTATACCTGCTACATGGTTGTTATGGAAAATAAATTAAAATTGTATGAAGTAATAGAAAGGATAGAACAGGGGACAATCTAAATCTTACTCGTTTACTCCAGAAAGTGAAGATTGCAACTTGACCAAGTGGGCCATTAATTCCTTTGCTGCACCTGCATCAACATTCTTCAAGAAACAAAAGCAATTTGGTCAAGTATAAACTTGAATGCAATAGCAAAGATGCAGAAGATTTAAGTGACAAAGCAAGCAATAGATAATACCTCATAATCATATCGAGTATAATAGTGTCGACCATAGGCAGCCCAGTGTTGACGAACAATATCTTCAACACTTACGAGCTTTTGCCCACTAAAATTGTCCTTGTTCTTGTAGGCAAGAATAGAAAGCCAAGCCAAGACAGCCCAAATTCCATCTTTCTCTCGAATATGATCGGAGCCTATTGATTATTATAATCTGAGTTATAAAAAATGATTATAGTATCCTGCAGATGACTAGAAACTTAATTCCTCATCTACAGGGAAAAAGGAATTCACTGAGCTAACCAGTTCCAAAGCTTTCCTCTCCACAAACTGAGCATTTTCCAGCATCCATAAGGTTTCCAAAGAATTTCCACCCAGTGGGTACCTACATATAAAATATAGAGAACAAGAAGTAACAGTTTGAACTAAAAGCAAGGCCATCAACCTTATAATTTAACATATTTTGCATCTAATCACCTCAAAAAATTCCAAACCCAATTTTTTTGCAACAACATCAAGGGCAGCTGATGTTGGCATGCTCCTACAACCAAAAACATTATGTAGCTATGAGTTTCAATGGCGTATGAAAGAATTGAAAAAATTAACCACTACTACAAAATATATATATATATATGTATATTATTGACCTAAAGGAAAAACATATTGGGTAGATGAACTCCAAAAATAGTTACTAGGATCAGGCTGTATTGAAAAATATAAATGCCTGTGATTCAGCATAACTATCTGATATAAAATAAAAGATCTGCTTCTACAAGGCATAGGATATCAGAAACAGAGACCTCTTAGGGACAGTCAATGATGTGAAAGGCAACACCTACCTGGCAACTCCCTTGAGACCACCAGAGAAGTATGGTATGGCATCAACAGCATTTGCAGCAATGATTGCAACTGAATCTGATGGAGTAACAAAGAACCTGCAGCAAAGGAAGCTACTCATAAATCATAACAATTTAACCCTTTTCTTTTCGAATGAACGAAAACAAAATGTATTCGTTCCTACCAAGTAGTTGGAAACAGTTAAAGTCAATGATATATATGAATATCTCTACCTCTTTCCAAGGATCATATTACGATCTGCATCACCATCAGCAGCAGCACCAAATTCAGGCAGCCCTTCTCCAGTGTTAGACTTTCCCAATCCCATACGCGCAACCAACTCCTTGGCATATGTCAAATTTGGGTCTGGGTGACCACCTCCAAAATCTTCCTGTAAGATAAAACATAATTTTAAAACCAGTGGAACATCAAATATTATGGAGAACCCAGGATGCATGAGACAACTTCTAACCTTGGGTGTGCAGTTCAACAATGAACACTCTTGCGCACCAAGCTCTTCAACAAAGATTCGTTTGGCATATGCTCCAGCTACACCATGTAATGCATCATAGCTGTGATGGATTAAAACTGTAAGAACCTTGATGATAAAACATCATCTCATCAAATATTGTTTTTTGGTTTTTAAGAAAGGAGATAAATTTTAACAAAGGAATCAACCAACCAGAAAGTAAAATTTGGAGAAGTAAGCAGTTTCCTGATGGATTGGAAATCAAAGATTGACCTGTGGCATTAATGAAGCATCAGCGACACTAACATGAGGCAGTAGTAGAGAAATTCTAGATGAATGGAAAGGAATAATATATATCCCATGATGCATGCTTTTAATTCAGGAAAATAAGGATGGCTACACCATTTATCCAAATCCCATACGCAACAGGTTTCACTTAGAATTGGAAAATGCAATCTAAAGAGGGTAGAAAATTGTAAGGTGATAATCTTACATGGTATTTGATCATGCCAACTATGTTTTCTATTAGTGTGATGATCATTGAAGAGTTAACACAAAGAAGCTTAACACAATGAAGAGTGCTTAGAAAACTAAATAGACAGCATCCTTGAGTCACAACTTTTCAGCTTGGAATGACATGAAGGACAGTAATCTGATGTAGGGCTTACTTCATCAATGCAACATAATCACTAGCCGAATCAAAAACCTCAACATCAAATTGTCCCTCTGGTCCGGTGAAACATGTGACCCCAACAACAGCTATATCAACCTAGAAAAGAACATTTTCCACTAATAAACAAGAGTATCATTAAGAAAGAAACACATAATAGACTCATATTAGAGAAGTAGCTTACTTTTCAAAAAAATCATTAACAAACACATAATAGAATCATATTAGAGAAAGTAGCTTACATTGGGAAGATTTTCGGCAATCAAGTACTCCTGAATTGTTTTTGTATTCTCATAGATCTTATCAGTGACTGACTCTGGAGCAGGCCCACCATTTCCCATGTTATACTTGATTCCAAAATCCTTCAGATAATGAGATATTTTGTTATATTTGTACATCTTAACCTCTTACAAATGTCAACATTAAAGTAGAATTTGAATACTGATTCCTTATATACAACCCATAAGTCCCATATTCCTTTATGTACAGTCAATTTATTAAATAAAGAAACTACAAAATAAACAAGGCATATGCAATACATAACTATTATACAGGAAACAAATCCAAGTAAATAGCAGCACTTGACCTGCTAGTTCATCTCCTAAAATTAACAAACAGAATTTAAGTAAACAAGATAGCTTGAAATCCACCAATTTATTAGCACTTTCAGAAATGTACTATTTATATTCATTGAGGTCCACAGGCTAATAGCATAATCATGTCATTGTCTTTGGTGTTGGTTCCACCAAATGGAAAATAACATGAGATGCCGGATGAAGAAATATTGTTCAATATATATAGTTATGTTGGGAAATCAAATAAGAGTATAAGATTTGGTATCTGACAGACAATTTATTTTCCTCTCCAAGTTTTTTCCTAATATTTGTCATACACATATGTTAGTAATCTATGTAGTTCCTTAAGCCACTCATTCTAATAAAATGAACTACTGCCATATTCTTGCTTGCAGCCAACTATGATTATATATCATCAAATTTCAGAATTTTTTTCCTGATGAGTTTATTCTCCTGGACTCTGTCACTCCAGATCCCCATGGATCCAGTGAGCACATGTGTAGATGGCTTTATCATGATCTGCACACTCCAAGGAAGAATCAAACCCTCGTGACACTTATATATCTTCTTAATTCTATTTTTTCCTAATATTTAAAATTTTATTGGCATCTGATTGAGCAATTAAGACATGTTCACTGCAATTACTAATTCATATGGGCATTTTTCATATACATGCATCATCTAGTTGCCTTCAAACCCACTGAACCACACAAAACTGAGATTGAATAACTTTTTATATCTTGGCAAGATGATTATTCCTCAGAAAATAGAACAAACTATGATTGTTGCATAGCTTGTCTAATAAAATAGTCTACTCCTTGATTTTGGCCCATGGCCACCCATGTTTACCTTCCTTTATATATTTATTATCTCTTCCGAATATTAGAGAGTTTCAAATTCAAATTATTGTTTGTTTTGGAATGACATATATCTAGTCATATGAAAAATTGGGAGGGTCTGTCTACAGACAATTTTGAGAAATTGCTGCCCTGCCCCCAACATATAGGAGGCTAGTATCACACCTTTGTTTAGCAAAAATATATTATATACAATTATGCCATAATCCAGCAATCAATGAAATTACAATTTAGAATTTAGAAAGCCACTGTGTCAGAGAATAAAGTGAAACCTACCTCATTAGGTCCACCAGGGTTATGGCTTGCAGTCAATATAAATGCCCCTGTCGCTTTGGAACCCTAATAACGAATTTAAAAGTTGAGTCAACAACACTAGCAAGTACACCCATAAAATAACATGAAATCTCAAATAAGACTATACAGCATGATAACCTACGTCAAGCCCAGTTCTTTCACGAATAACTGCAGAAACTGCAGGGGTTGATAACAAGCCATTCTGACCGACCCAAACACGTCTCACTCCATTTGCAGCAGACATCTTGATTATGATCTGAAAATATTGAAGGATGCTTATCAAAAGCCAAGAACCGTGACCCTAAGTTTTTGGTATTCAAATAGTCTGTCAATGTAAATACTTGAAGTGAATTGATTGCAGTATGCAGAATCCACAGATTAATTAATGAAAAAAATGAGCAATATTGTGACATTCTTTTCCATTTGAAAACAAACACAATTACAGCCATTCAAGAAGGGGCTTCTTTTGAAATAATGAGAAGCAAACCTGAATAGCTTCCTTTGAGAAATAACGACCATCACCAGAAACAACGAGAGTAGCACCTGTATGAAGCATTTTGTTAGTATTCTAATTGTTTTCCCCATAAAGATTACAGAAAAGAAGTGACAACAAAATTATTATCATTTTATGATAATCAAACAATATTATAATTTTGGAAAATCAATTACAATATCATTAACAACAGTACATGCTAACTCAGCCTCAACATAACATGAAATTTCTTAAAAGACTTTGAAGAATGAAATAGTAAAATCATTATTTTTAATATAGATTGAAGAAAGCCTAATTACAGGAGACTACAAGCAGACAGTGCTTCAGATGAAATGGGAGGAGATGGCCAAAAATGCTAGTTAGTTATGTGAGAAAAGCCATTTTGCTATATATTCACTATTCTTCAATCCATTCACACCAATCTGGGATTTGTTTTCTTATCAATCAACATCAGTGGGAAAAGGTGAAATAAAAGGGTTCATGGGGAAAATAAAAGGCCTGTCCATCAGTCCAAAGTCAAGCAGACTCACTAAAAAAAGGACTCACCAACTATGAAATCAGAGTTTCCATGTTCTTTGAAACCTCCAAACCACAAAATGGAATCAAAACCATTGACAAGAAAAGATAAAAAGAGCAGTTTCATATATAGAAGTACCTCAATTAAAAGACTTGGTGTATGACATTTTGTGTGCAAAAAAATGTATGACATTTCAGTGTTGATGATAGTAATCAAAGCATGGAATAACGGTTAATTTACTGGATGTACTTGAATAAAAAAATGATAATTTAATAGAAGTACATCAATCAATATTGATGGTCAGAAACTATTGTATGTACACCAAGGATTATGGATAGATTTCTTCATGAAGAAACCTTTCTGTGAGATCATGAATAGTTAAAGCAGTGCTGAAAGTAAAATATTTCCAGAGGTCATTCTTTACTGTTGTTTCAATTTGTCCAGCATCCAAGTGTACGCCCACAAATGAAACTATATATTTACTCTGTACAAGGCTGAAATGCATTTACATAGAATTGCAGCACAAATGAATTTCTACATGATGGATACTTTATTTCATAATCAATAGTCACATACCCCTAACATTTTCAGCTGAAAGAGCATTGAAGGTTGACTGAACAAAATTGTGCAAGTAGTGTGGTTGCACAAATACCTTCACCTGGAAAGTTGCAACCAAGTAGAAGCTAAACATCACCATCTAAGAAATAATTATATATATAGGGAGAGAACACATATTATTATCTACAACAAAAATTACATTGTGTGTAAACTAAATTTCTAGTTAATCCATAGTAATGTTTGACGAGGGGGTATCATGCAGATAAATGGAATTAGTTTTTAAAAATATACTCAACCACAACAAATTACAAAATATGGAGTTCCACCCTTAGGCCTAGTTCTAACTTAATAGAGAAAAACACAGCAATACAACAGAGAATGGACACAGCAATACAACAGAGAATGGTTGTATCATCCAGTGTTGTACAGAGAACCAAATAGAAGCTTGGAATAGGATCCATGATAAATATTGCATTTTGTTGCATCTATCTACTTTGATTGACCCAAAATGGCAGTGTGATCGTCCTCATGCAAAAGATTGGGCCATCCCGAAACAGCAGCAATGAGGTGGTAAAGTGCTGTCACAGTCAAACCTTGCATGCAAAGTCTCTATTTGTTTCACTCAACTACTCTAAAACAAAGTTATAGGAATTGTCACAAGAAGGAATACTACCTCGGTGTAGCCATATATAATGTAATTGATGGTATGAATGAAACAAGATATGCTATATTGCTTATTCTAGCCAGATAAATCATATAGATTCATCATAAGGTCATTGTTGATACTATAGGAAGAAGATAAATGTGGTAGCTTCAGATCCTAGTCACTCATCATACAGCCCTCCTACAGATAATCATAATTATCCTAATAGGCAATTGAATGATAGAAAACTCTAGTAGACTGATTCTGCGATTTCCATGTTAGATCTTCAGTCATGCAAGGAAGATCGGCCAAGATTCAGATCGCCTCCAAATCAAATATGCATAACAAAGAGCAGATCAGATTCGAACAGACGTTATATATGGACAAAATATTATCCATTCCGGTAGATTAAAATCTCCAGGCAATGATACAACTTTTTCGGATAAAATATATAAAGAAATTGATTGGAACGGCAAAATCACGCAACCTTCTTGCGGAGGCCGGATGTCCCGGGTTTCTGGCCATCGAAGGAGGTGGTCGGAACCTTCGATACAGAGAAAGTCACCATTTCTGCTATTACACGAACCTAGCAAATAGATCAGATGAATCTACAGACAACAATGAAGAAAGCGGACAGAGAAATGCTACCACAGATTTTAGAGATTTGTTCTGAGCTGGAGGGCATAAATTATAGGGCAATGTGTGTGGCCCGGCCGAGCCGGTCTTAGATCCATAAAATTCTCATATCACGACACATGAGCCAGCCGATTGGTAAATCACCCTCCTATCCGGTTAAAATACAAATGGGTTTGATTTGGATTACTGTTGGCGCATTTTTAGTAGGCGCCCACCGGGGCTGTGAGTCAAATGGTGGTGTGATCACCATTATTTTTAATTATGCTAACCAAATAGAAAATTTGAAAAATAATTTAAATTAGTATTTATATAATATGTATTTAAATAAATTTATTGAAATTTTTCGATCAATATTACATTATATTTTATGTTATAAAATTTAATTATTTAAGTGCTTATTTTAATTAATTAAGAATAAAAATAACATACAATTATTTTATCATTTTAATCTCACCCAACTTCCAAAAACTCATGGCCTTTGTGAACCATTCATTCTAATAATCTAACCTCTTCATGTTACCAAAAATCCATATCTATCTATATTTATAATCCCTCTTCACCCTTTCTCTCTTTGCCTTTTTTTTCATATTACAATTTTCTTAATAGTAGTTCTATGTCCATGTCTTGATTCTTCTTTTGTATCGGACTATAATTGGGCATGAACTCCCAATGTAACTCATTCCCTCAACTGATTGTTTGACTACATCCTATCTTACTCTACTACATATGCATGCCTTTCTGCCTCATGCTCTTCATACTTCCATTCTACTCCATCTTTGATCGGTATTATGACGGTTGAATTTTTTTAATGCTTATATTGTCTCTCCTTTATTGAAATTATGTTACTTCTATATCTAATCTTTCTTAACACAATTATTTTTATCGTGTTTACTTTAGTTTCTTGAAAAAATGTTTAAGTGGACTATCTCTTTTGATTCTACCGAGAAGAAGGAGAATTCTAGCTATATTTGACCGCCTCTATTTATATTATTTATCATATTTCATATTTTTATTTTAAAAATATTTTTTATTCAAATATTAAAATTTATTCTATTGGGGTATATTTGAGACATTACCTTTTTAAGGGAAATATGCCTCTAATGAATGTTTTAACTTGCATAATCTTGTATTGTAATTTAATTAATTGTGATTTTAAAGAGAGATTTACTTGGACAAATAAATGAGAGCAATCTTAAAATTTATGCGAGCGACTTGATCGAGAGCTCTATTCGGGTGAGTAGATGAGACAATTCCTAAATAATTTGATATATTGGATCTGATCATGTCGTACTTGTCTTAAATTGTAACCTAGATTTGTATAATGGTATAATTGATTTCGTTTTGCAGATATGTAAACTATACAAGAAGAATGTCGTCTATTGATCACTAACACATGGAAGCATAGGTTGAGTCGAACATTGAGGGACTTCTAGGAAAGTGTAAACAAGAAAACTTCCCAACTCCTTAATTGGAGTAAGTTAATTACCACCTGTAGATAAAGTGATGATTATATTATAGAAACAACTACGTGCTTTGAACAGAAATAACCCTAATTACCTCAAGAATAGTTTAACTTTCACATATCAATTCAACCAAGTTTGGAAGAGTTATACTAGAAATAGAGGGCACGAACTCGGTGGTTGCAATATGGTGATCCTAAAGGGGAGAATAGACAAAAGAAGAAACACATATAAAATAATTGTTTAAGGCCCATTATGCAGAAATGTTTATATCTAAGGGAACTAAACAGATAGAATAAGCTCTTAGCATTGTTAGAGAAGTGATAATGAAGGAGATTAATACACAACTCACAAAGGTAATTATTCTTAGAGAAGTGGAGAACCCATCTTTCCAACATGGGACCAAAAGAGCAACATGGTTAGATGGTTTTAGTGGTACCTTATACCACTCCAACTAGGATGTTGTTGGCTCGGATGCAGTCAAAGTTGTACTCCATTTCTTTGAGACGGAAAGTTTGTCAACATCACTCAACCAAATTGATATAGTAATTAATCCAAAAATCCCCAACCCTGATGAGGTAACCCATTATAGACACATCGCCTTGTGTAACTTTGCATATAAAATTATATCTGAGGTGTAACACAGGAACTTCTGGAACCTGTGTTAAGGCCAAGTGAACTAGAAACTGAGTTTAAACTGAGAATAAAATCTTAAACTAAGAATAAGACTCTAAGCTGGGAAATAGGATCCCAAAATTAAAATAAGAACCAAAATTGAGAATAAAATTCTAAACCCGGAATGAGATCTAAAATTGTGAATGAAATCTCGAACTAGAGAAAAAAAACTAAAATTGGGCATGAAACACCAAACTAAAAATAGAACCAGAGTCGGGATTTATGAAGACAAATTCAGATTATGACCCAATGTTGGAAATTAGATAGGAAATCTGATATCGGGACTAGGGATTCAATCAGATAGGAAACCCCTCCTTACCCCTTTCAGGGAGGCACACAAGCTATGAGGACAAGGAACAACGAGTGAAGAAAGCGTCTCTCCATCAGGTACGAGCTCATCTTTAAGTTGCTTTGATATCCCTACTTTGGAAAAACTGGTTAACGAATGCCTTTACTTTCCTTGTTCTAACTCGGTAGAAATACCTGGATAGCATAAGGGGAGGTGGCAGGTTGCTCAAGGGGTTCCGACAAATCGGGTCGGGGCGTGACAGCCATTATGCCAACATGAGAGGAATTCAAGAAAAGATTCGTCAAGGAATATTTGGCCCCTCATTTAATCAATGAGAAGAAGCATAAGTTTTTCTGACTCCGACAAGGCTCCAACACCATCTTCGAGTATGAAAATCGATTCAATGAGTTAAGGCTCTTTGCCTTAACCTAGTTAGCCCTGCTAATATCTGTAATAAATATGTGGATGGTCTCAATCTAGACATTTGAGAACAGATGAGAGTGCTTGGAAGACCCACTAACTTGGCTACCATTATCAGCATTACACATGAGTGTGAATGCCTAGCTCAAGCAAGGTAAAGAAGGATGGAGCACTCGGGTAAAAGGGAGGATAAAAGCCCCATTCCTCGTGAGTCCAAAAATTTCCTCAAATTTCGTAATACACCTCAATGGGGAATGAAGCCAAAATGTTGTGAGATAGTGGGACCTTCCAGGTTGAACAAGGAGGGGAGTAACAATGTTCCACAAAGAAAAGCCTCGTACTACACCAAGTGTAGAAGGAACCATAAACAAAATGGGTTCAAACATTCACCGATGTAGTATGTCAACTGCATCCACTTGTGGACCGGAACGTCTTTATTGTCCACCCTGATAGAAGTCCGTGACTTCTACCCTTAGTCTGAGTGGAGATCAATAGTTCGACCCTCAAACCTGAAGATACTTCATGTCTGCAATGTGAGACAAGACCTCCCCTGACCCTGCCTTGGTTTCAATGCGCAAGAAGCTACTCCGAGCTTCGAGACTCAATGGATGACCCAACTTCCCTTATGTAACCTATGTCGTCCAACGGCCCTTAGAACCAACACTACCCCATACTAGGCGCCTCGATGGTTCCGTAATCAGTACATGCACAAACAATAGTTTTAGGAATTATATTAATTATCTTCGATACTACCTACCAATGATCCCGACAACTCGACTTTGGCTCCATAACTGCTAGCTTAACAGGTTCGATGACATGACTTCGGCTCAATAGCTACTAACCCATCGAGTCTGTCAGTCCGGCTTCGGCATAGTGGCGATTCACATAAATAACCGATTATGAATAAGTTTCATGGCTCATATGCTTATTTGTCTGCGGGTTTCAGCCCGTGCCCATTGGCCTTGGGCTCACTTCACGAGTTTTCCAAAACTAGGCCTTGGGCCCTATAAGTTTCAAAACCGAGGCCTCCAACCTATTGGAGCTATCACAACTCTCACCAGAAACATCTCCCAAAATGTTTAAGTAGTTTCACACAATCAGGGGAGAATATTCCTGGAAAATGATTTACAAAATTGAAAACGGTGCTCATCACTCCAACCTAATATGAAGTGTCTCATTTCTCTCAAGCTGGTTTGCCCGTATTTCCGAGGTGTTCCGCGGTTGTAAGTTGACGTACTTCCTCTCAGACCTACATCATTCCGGGTAAGGAACGTTAAGTCTTGGTTTATTTCAAATTTCCCAAACTCTACCCTAATGGTAATTAACTTCTAGTTAAATACTAGCATTGTAAATCATTAACTTGGTAAATGTTCACAAAATTCCCTTTTTGGACTTTAAAATCTCAATTTCTGCTTAATTTCACTTTATTCCCCAAAATTTCCAATTTGCCCCAAATTTTTAAAAAATGACCAATTAGTCCTCAATTTCCTTAAAATCACCAATTGTCCCCAATTTTATCAAAATTACCAATTGGCCCTCAATTGAATGTTAATTTCATGAAAATCTCCCAATTTTCCTTTAATTGCAATTCGGCCCCCAATTTTCCAAAAATTCCAAAATTGCCCAAATTTCCCAAAAATTTCAATTTAACACCCAAAATCTTATTTCATTCGATTAGCCCCTAAAACTCGGGTAATTGATCCCTTTCATGATATGATTCATCTACCCAATGTCTCTATCATAATTTCAAGATTTAGCACGTTGAAAATGGCTTAAAAATGAGCTTGAATGAAACTTCGCTAAAAAATTAGCCTAGATAAAAAAAATTTTCGATTTCTTACCGGTGAGGATTCAATAATCGGAGCTCTTACTTCCTTCAAGTTACTCTCTCCCTAGTAATCCTTTTTAGATTAAACTGTATTTCAAAGCTGACTTTTTTTTACCTTTAGATAGAATTTTGATCTAAATTTCGTCAAGAGATTCAAAATTTATATGATGTTTGGAGGATACGCGGACAAGTGTCCATGCCTCGCATTGCTTGAAGATCAATCAAAAATCTAATTTTTGCAACGAATATTTTTTATATGTTAGGTATCGAAAACAAAACAAGCATGGACAAGGGCAGTACAGTCTCTGACTTTGTTCGTTCTAATACTATTTAAATTTTATTTTATTTTATTTATTTATCCATTTGAACAAAAAAATTAAATAATTTTTACTATTTTAAAAATTTTTCTTAATATAATCCCAAATATAATTTTGTTTAATTTAATTCAATGAAATGAGTAAAACAATTAACATTTCAACTAAGTGATAGAAGGGTAACTGCTTTAGATTAATTCAACAATAGTTCTTTTTATTAATTATTGGGATTTTATTGATTTTGATATAGAGTTGTTGATTTCTTTTTGACATGTCAACAACAAAATCTACTAAAAAAGATTAATATCTCCTTACACTTGAAGTAATAAATGTGTTACATATGTCCCGATTTCTCCTTGTATTTGTGTATTTTTTTTCTTATAAAATTATTTTCAAATTTTTATTTACAGTTTTAATACATAATTTTTCTTATAAAATCATTTTTTAAATTATATTAACAATTTTAATGCCAAATAGTGTTTTTATTTTATCCTTTTCACTTTTTACATTAAAAAATAGGAAATTAAATATTATAAAATTAAAATTAATATAATAAAATGTTGAAATATTATATTAGATGATTAAAATATTATTTTAAATAATTATATTATATTATTAATTAAAATTATATTATATATTTCCGTATTATTTATTTATATATTTTTATTATTCTAAATCTATACATAAAAAGCTTTATTATTTAATTCAGTAAATTACTTATTAATAAAATCGTGTTTAATGGTTTAATCTTATAAACTAATAATTCTATATTTCAACTTATTCTACTTTACTATTTTAAATTTCTAAATTATATTAAAGCATCTTCAATAACATAATTCTATTATGTAATATATCACAAGTTTAGTACCTATATTTTATAACACTAGTGAATTCAAAACTTTTCAATATGTGAAAAAACCGTTACGTGGAGTAATAAAAATAGTTTTTATTTGATATGAATAAATTGCTATACGGGTGAAATATAAAATAATTTTTTATTAATATACATTATGTCGATAAAATAAAAATATAATTTTTTATTGGTGTCTGCTATGCAATCCAAATAGAAAACGAATTATGATTGTTTGAAATTGAGTTCGTATTTAGTAGTTTAGGGTTATGTTTTTACCATATAAATATTTTATTTGAATTTATATTTATCTTGAAAAAAATTTAAAATATTATTATAGATTATTAAAATATTATTTTATTTAGTTATAATATATTATATAATCTTATTATTTAAAATTATATTATATATTATTGTATTATTGTATTATTTATTTATATATTTATTTTATTCTTAGTTTATAAATAGATAATTGTATTATGTTATTCAATAAATCACTTATTAATAAATTGGTGCTACTGGTTTATGCTTTTTATCAATCCTATATTTTAATATATTATCATTCCATATTTTAGATTTTTATCTAAATGTAGAATAAACTTAAATTAATATGTTAATTAAAGAAATTAATTTTGATATAACTTTTATATTATTAATTATTCAATCAAGGTGAAGAGTTAGTGAGATGCCTTTCCCTAAGTCTTTATTTTATGGATTGAATATTTATATTTATGCATTATTTGGTATTAAAGGTATGGAAAATAATGGTAACAGGTTAAAAAAGAATTGTTGGAAGTATATTGAATCTCATTGATGAAAATATTAGTCTTATTATATATTTTATGTATTTTACTGCAAATTCAAGCCTAAAAAAAAGATTGACAAATATTTAGGTACAATTTCTCAAGAACATGAAGAAATTTGGAAGAATATTATGAAGGAGAGATTTGTATAGAAAATAGGTGACAGATGTAAGAGTATTTTAAGTATAGATGGCTCCCACTACCATACAAAAATTCTTTATACGGTGCTTGATGGAATGACCATCTACGATCACCTTAGAGTTTCTCTACCAAATGACAATCTAGTCACCTTATACTTTGTTAACCGATCAATCACTGGAAAGATAGAAAAAATGTATTGTTGGCTCTCACTCAAAGAAATAAAGACTATTTGTGTTATACCAATTTCTTGCTCAACTAATATATACTTATACGTTATAATTACATATTTGCGTCAATTTCTACCATTATCATCGAATAAGAATAAGTTTCAATTTAGTATATTTACTACCAACCTATAATAAGAATTTTCTATAGAATTAATCTTTATAGAAGATATTCCACTATGAACAATATTATTTGAATGTTGTGGTAGACAAATTTATAACCTATCTAGTAATGCTATGAAAGTACGGATTGAGTTGTGGCTATGTCAAACTTGTTAGGACATCTAGCAAACAAATAAAGGATTACATGGATGGAAGAATATCTGCAACTAGTTGGGTCATTTGAGTAAAAAATGTACTTTTAAGAATTTTTTATATTTTTTCTTAAATAATCTTCTAAACATAATCATGGAACCGCTGATACAATGTTAAAAGTACGGCCATTTAAAATTACAACGTTTAAAATATAATTAAGACGTGTGATATTTCCACTAAATTATAATGATGGCATCTATAGATATAAAGGGAGGTAAAAAGTAGAAAAAAAAAGTGATGAAAAGACGAGGAATGTCGGTGCAAAAAAACAAAAAGATTTAGGGTGATGAGAGGGTGGAATCGAGAACAGGAGATGTTGGCATCTAAACCCTACCATCCAACTTGAAAGTAATGGAAAAGAGAGAATCCTATATTCTTCTAGGAAAGAAAATAATTTAATATTAGAAAATTTTTACACTAGAGAACAAAATGCAATAGATATGTGCTGATTTATTAATAATATAGAAATTCTAAAAAACCATTCAAATTAATGCTGTATTTTGATCAAGAATCTATTTTTGGCAAAAAAAATAGTATTATATACTGTTATTCATTAATTAAATTCAACTCTACTAACTTGCTAATTCTATTATTTTTTACATAAAATAAATTATGCAAGAAATTTGCCCTTTTTTTTTTGCCTTATTTGACAAGATGTTATCCATTAAAATAAACGTCACTTTGGCCTTGTATCAAAAGGTGCCATCCATTAGAATAAATGCACTTTTGCCTTTATTTGACAAGATGCTATCCATTAGAATATATACTACTTTGGCTTTATATGACAAGATGTTAGCCATTAAAATCAATGCCACGATTAAACTTTATTTGTATGAGTAGGAGAACATCTTATATATTATTGATTGACACATGATTTAGCATTTTAACTGTAGATTAAAAAAATGTATAATAGAAGAAAAGAGTAATAAATTGACAAAATAAAAATAGATATTGCTAATACATGAGTACAAGAATTATTTGTTTAAATAATTAGGGTTATTTAAACATTTTTATAATAATATAAAAGATGGCGATATTGTAGGAGATAGGGATGAAGTTGTGAAGAATTGACTCTCTTGGAAAAGAGAGTAATTCATACAATATGAGTCAGTCTACAATATATATCTAAGCTCTTGAGCAAGGTATATAACTTGAACTAAAGTATGTATTTCAACTTCAATAGAAAAATTACATTTGAATGAAAGTACTCTTTCTATCACTTTTCCTAGTTCACCACAGCAATGGCAATGGAATATGCCCATCATGTAATCCTATGAAAAAAATCCATCAAATTAAGTATGTGCTTAATGATATTTTGTACAACTCTTGTTTGACGCACTTCGATGAGTATATTAAAACAAATTATAGTTTAGTTCCTTTCAATTAATCCATTAGGATGATACAATTTTACATAACACAAATATCACACATTTTAAATCAGTATATCCGATCAAAATGCACTCAAACAACTTATATTCTAAATTATTTATACCATCACTAAAATACCTTAAGTAATTAAACTACTATTCATTCTAAACAAATTCTCCCTAAATGATTAAACATGAGAGAAAACTTTCAACATCAAACTAGGATGCATTCCAAGTTCCAGATGTTCC
Source organism: Trapa bicornis (assembly GCA_030064425.1). NCBI lineage: Eukaryota > Viridiplantae > Streptophyta > Magnoliopsida > Myrtales > Lythraceae > Trapa > Trapa bicornis. Next base: position 4,586,617 of record CM057761.1, on the reverse strand, counting down.
ATGATAATTTAGAAGGTTAAGAGGGAGTGGAGGTAGTAGTTGATTTCTACTTTTTTACATATGGAAGGCTTGTAGATTGTGTAATAATAATGTTGGCTATATCCAAAACCATATTAGTGGATGCTCTCAACCCATATATGAGATTGGGATAACTAATATTAATTTCACTACCCTATTTTATTTGTGATTTTGTCATTCAACAATTATATATTGATTATTGTGTGATCTATCATTGAGCTCATTTAGAGGGACCACTCATATGTAGGAACAAGTTGTAATGAGAGTTTGTTTGTCTTTAGAAGGATTCACCTGTCCTAAATATTCACCTTTGCCCACATTTTTTGCTCAATACCTTTGCTCACATTACTTACCTACTAAACAAGCACTTTTTTGAGAAGTTTCTTAATGATCTATATTCTCAATAAAGTTTCTTAAAATCCATGCTCCCTTCTTTTCTGTTAGACAAGTTTAATCAATTTTTTCCAATACATTTTTTTGCTCACTTATTCCTATTCACCAAAAAAATGTGATGTGATCCGGTTAATATTTCATCGTAAAATAATAAAAAAACAACCCATGAAAATAGTTAAAAATTGTTACTTTTCCTTTCAATTTGTGAGATTTGGGAGTCTCACATCCTTTTAGTTTGTAAAGTATTTTTTGTTTTAAAAATGAACAGTATTCTTATTATTTATGTACCAAATGATAGAGATGCATTTATTAAATTGGTTGACTCTACTTATCTAAATAAGAAAATAAGAACATTATTATTTTTATTAATTGTATTTGTACTCGAAGAAACAACCAATTTCATAGTGCCAATTGTTTCTACTAGAGGTGAGACCTATATGCATTATATGCATTAGTGTATTTACATTTTTAATGGATGCTTCTAATAAGAATAATGCATCATCCATAAAAAATAAATATAAAATAACTATATAAATTTTGCTTATAACTAAGTCATTTAGCACCTTATTTGTATACAGATTATTTAAACACAATGACAGAGATTCATTTAAGAGAATGAATCTGGCAAGTAGTTTGTGAAACCGTGTGAATAATAACCTGCAGCACACTCTTAATATTACATACACGAACATTACTCCCACACTAGATTCGAAATTTGTAAGACTAATAATATAAACTAATTTCAATTTCCATATAAATTTTAAACTTTTCAAATATGTATTATATTTTTATATAGGTAACATAAATGTTTATTTGCAAATATCCAGAATTCCGGAAAATGTACAAGGAAATGAAATTTTCATGAATTCTATTAGAGTACTTATACATCTATCTCCTTTTTTTCATTGGTTTTATTCTTACTTTTGTACTTCTTCTCACCCTTTCTAATTCTAAAAAATATAACTTAACTGAGGGTTGAATCACTTGGTAATTAAAAATACTACCGCATATCCTTAATTTTAGTCTATACTGAAAATAATTCATATCCTTGATTTTAGTCTATACTCAAAATAATTTATAAGTTGATATTTTTCATAAACATGCATATGATTAAGAAAATATGTCTTTTAAAATATACAATAGAGAGTTGACATTTAGATTTGAACCAATCATTCGAAATTAGACGTTTCTCATGCAAGCATTCTTTACAATGCCATGCATTTATCAAATTATGGTTTTTTCAGACTTTAACCTCGCCCACTCTATGAATCATGAGTCAACATTTGGTTTCACCGACCTATAATGTTTCTTTCATACACTTTTAATTATATAAGTGAACTCTCCTTCTATCCCGTTGGTTCATGCATACAGAAAAATAAATACTTCCATTATTTCACAAGATTTGGAGTTATTGTGAGATGTAACCATCAATACCTCTTCAATAGGTGATTTTGTCTTTAACAATACCTCTCCAATAGGTGATTTTGTCCTGATTAAAAATTATCCTGGTATATAATTCATTTGTGCAACTAATTATAAACAAACATTGACTATAGTCAATCACAATAATTCATCCAAGTTGATAGTCAATCAATGCCTCGTGGGATTACCATATAAAACCAGGATCTTTGTCCATCATTTAAAAAGGTATCGAATCTGTTTCGATTCTCAACTCGCTCTTTTTATAAAGCATGAGTACTTAACCCTTCATTTGTAAATTGCCATGTCTCATTCTTTCTTCCGTAAACCATCAAGATTTATCATGTCATTTGTAATTTAATAGTTCTCAACTCATAATTCATAAATCATCAGAATTAATTATATCTTTCATAAATTATCGGGTATTTGCAAGTCTTTCATAAATGGTTAAGATTTCAGCCCATATTTTATAAATTATTGGGACATCACAGGCTTTTCATAAATTGTCGGTCTCAGCCTGAATAAATGGTTGAGTTTTCAGACCATCTTCCATAAATCGCCAATACTCGATCTATCTATCATAAAATGTTGGGACTCTACTCGTGTTTCATAACTGATATGGTCTCAACCCATATTTTATAAATCATTGAGACTCAATCCATCTTTAATAAATTATCAGAAATATGATCATCTTTCATAAACAGTTGACTCTTAGCCCATATTTTCATATATCGTCAGTCTTAGCTCGTTATTCTTAAATAGTTGGGTCTTAAATAGTGTTTCATAACATGTGGAACCTCAACATGTGTTTTTATAAATTGTTAGGGTTGAGTTTGTGTTTCATAAACTATTGGGTCTTAGTCTGTCTTTTGTAAACTATCAGGTCTTAGTCTCTCTTTTGCAAACTATTGGGTCTTAGTCTGTCTTTTGTAAATTATCAGGTCTAAGCCCCTCTTTTGCAAACTATTAGGTCTCAGGACGTGTTTCACAGATAATTAGGTCTCGACCTATCTTTCACAAAATTGGAATTTTTGAAATTTGGATTTAAAACCAATTGAACTAGAAACTAATGTTGAATTGGGAATGTAAACCCAAATCGATATTTGAAAATTGAGCCAAATTTAGAAATTTGTTCGGATAATGAATTTGTACAATGGATAAGTTCATGAATTACCCTCAAAGAACCTCCCTTAATTTGAAATCAATGATAAAAAAGTTTGATTAAAAACCGGTTTGAATTGAGATCAAACCGACTTGAAGCACAAAACTCCCTAATTTTTAGACTGGGTAATATAAATCGAAAAATAGCAAATCTTGAGCCCATTTTATATGGAATTGGACAAGGAATTTTTAAAGAATGAATAGGGTAAATAACCGATTGAATTGGGGGTAAATTGATGAGAAAAATGCTAAAAATGACAAATCGATTGCTTTATTCATCGAAGACTACTTTACTATAGTATTAACTAAATGACGACCTATTGAGCATGAGATGCATGCTGCATATATGGCGTGCATGGCTCACTCATTCACACATGGATGTTCATCTCGTTCGCCCAACTTAGGTGTGGAACCCGTCCACTGGGACCAAGGAAACCGAGAGGAGAACCGACACTATTGTCGAAAACTGGGTCAATTTAATCAATAGAAAATTATAAAGAAGAGTTAACATGGGAAATTGGGAGATTCCATGTCATGCCCCGACCCGATTTGATTGGGGTTCATGATCAACCTACTACCCTTTTCTGCATCATTCGAGTATTCCTACCCTAATGATATAGGGAAGGTAAAGGCGTGTCTACATTCAAACCCTTACTATAAGTGGGGGTAGGAAGCGTACCTTGAGGGTCCAAGCTGATCTGAGAACTTTTTAATTTATAGCATTTATCTTGGGCCCTCCAGCGCAACGGTATGTCGGCTAGGCTTCGGCCCACGCATACTGGCCCAACAGGTTCGACGATCTGGCTTCGACAGAGTAGTAGTTCAACCCAACAAGCTTGACAATTCAGACTTGGCTCGATGGGTATCACACAAAGTTCCCACTATTCAGGTCTTTTAGTATCATATATCACATATCCATTCTGGACAGGTCCATGCCCGTATCTATCAGTCTTGGGCCCACTAGCATCTCAAGCTCAAGCCTGAAATTAGCTCCCAAATGTTTTAAGCAGAGTCACCATATCAGGGGAGGCTAATTTCGAGAAAATGGTTTTCAAAGCTAAACAGTCATTCCAACCAGAATGGATATTATAGCGGTTCCCACTCACCCGGTGATTTCGGCGGGGTTGCATCGGTGGAATCTCTCTCCTTGGTGCACTTCTGGGGGCCGACGCTCGAGTAATCCGTTCCTGTAGGGTACAAGTGTTCGTATTAGGACATGATGATGAATAAGTCACACATTTTCTCATATTTGCACCTAGGGCCCCGTACTTTGCCAAAATTGTACCTAGGTCCCTAATTTCTTTTTAATCTCCATTGAGCCCCTTGGGTTTCCAATTATTCTTGTGGGGTCCTTAACTCTTTTAATTTCACCATTTGGCCCTTAATTTACCAAAATTGCCCTTTAGTTCTCAATTTTTCAAAAAATGCAATTTGGTCCCCAACTTTTAGAAATTTCCAATTTGCCCCATATTTTGCCCAAATTGCCTAATTGACCCTCAATTGGGGTGAATTTCATGAAAACAGCCTCAATTTCGTGAAATTTTCGTCCAATCCTCCAATTTTTCAAAAATTGCACAAAAGTCCCCAAAATCCCCAAATTGCACTTCATCTTCTTCCCCAATTCAGGCTTATGAATGTTTAAATCTTAACTCGTCCAATTGACAGCCTTTAAGTCCTTAATTTCTTCAATTCTTGCTTCTATTCATCTCCTCCAGCTCATCTCGATTGTCCTACACTTCGAATTTATGAATTTGGTTGAGTTTTTCGCCTCATTGGAGCTTTGTCGGAAAATTCACAATAGAGAGAGAAATCTTGCGTATCTTATCGACGGAGGGGAGGTGGCCGAAGCTTGAGGTGAGGGCAGCTAGAGCTAGTCAAGGGGGACCTAGTAGGACTGAATCCTGCTGCAATTCACTAATTCCTATGGGAATTTTAAGAGAGAGGTTTTGGGTGGTGCAGCTCTACAACTTAGAAATTCCGATGAGGGGAGGCGAAATTGAGCTTACTGGGGTTTATAGGGGTGTTGTGGAGGGTCTTAGGTGGTCAGAGATGGCCAATGTTGGCGGCGAAAGGGCCGAGGGGGTCGAGGTTGGGTTGGGTAGGAGCTTGCTATTTCGAGCTTCGGAGCAACTTCACTGTGCGATCCCTTGTGCACTTCTCTAGGCATCATCTGGTCATTTTGAGAGTGTCTAGAGCTAGAGCACTCTTCCCTAGTTCCAATGCCACCCTTTAGAGCTCTTTTGGTGGAGATTTCGCGTGTCGTCAGAGCTATGGTTTGTAGCTCGTCGGAAAAAGTACTCTTCTTCTTCTTCGTTCAATTGTGAGATGCTGAGGACGAATGGAGTGGTGCTCTTTATATATGGAGCTCAACAACTGTTCAGGCTACCCACCGGCGTAAGACTCAGCTTCCGACTCAGCCACCGGTGACCAGACTAAAGAGTTTTTCGAGTCATCGAAGACTCCAACTTTTTTGACGTCTCTCTCCTCCCTTCTCTCTGTCAGCATCTTAAGGTTGAAGATGATGACGTGGCGGTTGTGCCATGTGACGCATTGTGATTGGTCAGTTGTTTTGACGTGGAGTGCTAGCCTAACTGCCGCGTCAGCCGTTGACTGGTTACATGGCAGCCTCTCATTGGCTGCTCATGTATGTGTGGCATGCTTATGGGCACCAACTGTCCGTTGACCTGACATGTGGTAGCCTCCCATTGGCTGTACGTGTCTGTATGGCAGCTGATGGGGCGCCGACAGTCCATTGACCGTTGTCTGTTGTCCATTGACCGGTCTGGTCCCACCGGGTTCACTGTTCAAAATTAAAAAATCGGTTGGTTCAAACTCGGTTCGACCGTTTTTCTGAAATTTAAAAATTTCCAAATTTATCTAAATTCATTTTCTATCTAATGGTGGTTTCAATTTGCCAAATTAACATTTTTAAACCATCTAGAAAAATGAATTTGTGAACCAGTTTACTATGGTTCATTCTAATTTAGTTAGGTTCAGGTCTAGTTCACCTCGAACTGGTTCGGTTCTATCCTCAATTCCACCTCCCGGTTCTTCCGTGTACTTTGTTTTTGAATTTTTGGTCACTTGGAATTTTCCAATTTCCCATGTTATTTATTTTTCTTTTATTAATCGACTTGTTTCTTCATGCATAAATCTATACCGATTTTTTCCCCAGTTTTCTTTGATCCCAAAGGATGGGTTTTACATCCCAAGTGACAAAAAATTCATTTTGTAATTGTGAGGAAGAATCGAGAAGTGGAATTGGGGAGAGAATCAAATGGGTTCGGGGTGAACCAGACCCAAACTATATTGAACCGGGATGAACCATAGTGAATTGGTTCACTAATTCATTTTTCTAAGTTGCTTAAAAATGTCAATTTGGAAAATTGAGGCCACCATTATATAGAAAATTAATTTAGATAAATTTATAAATTTTAAAATTTTAGAAAATCGGTCGAATCAGGTCCGAACCTACCGATTTTTGAATTCGAGACAATGAACTCGGTTAGACCGGTCAACGATCCAACTGATCAATGGACTATACCGGTCAATGGTCAATGACACCCTGTCAGCAGCCACGCAAACATGGGCAGCCGATGGGAGGCTAAGACACGTCAAGTCAATGGTCAGCGGGTGATCCATCAGCATGCCACGCAAACATGAGCAGCCAATGAGAGGTTGCCATATGTCTGGTCAATAGTTCAATGACTGGTACTACAGTCGAGTTGGACCTCCATGTCTGAAAAACTGGCCAATCACGGTGCACCATGTGGCATGCCCTCCACGTCATCATCTTTAACCTTCAGCCACTCATAAAGAGAATAGAGGAGAGAGAGAGGCAGAAAAAGCTGGAGTATTCGATGACTCGAAAAACTCTTCGGTCAAGTCACCGGCGGTTGAGTCGGAGGCCGAGTCTCAGCCAACTAGTATCCTGAACAGTTGTTGAGCTCCTTATATAAAGAGCTCCCTCCCATTTGTTCTCCTCACGTCTTAGGCACTCTCTGAATACAAACAACTCCTTTTCCGACGACACTCCGATCAAGGCTTTGACGACGGGAAAATTTTCAACTAGAGAAGCTCTGAAGGGTGGCATTGGAACTGGGGAAGAGTGCTCTAGCTCGAGATACTCTCAAAGCGACCTGAGAATGACTAGAGAAGTGTAGAAACAATAACATAGTAAAGTTGCTCTAGAGCTTGAAACAACGAGCTCCTGATCGACCCAACCTTGACTCTCTCAGCCCTTCCACCACCAGCACTAGCCACCTTTGACTGCCTAAGACCCTACACAACCCCTTACAGACCCTTGGTAAGCTCAAATTTTGCCTCTACTCGTCGAAATTTCTGAGTTTCAAAGCTACAACCCCAAAACTTCTCTCTTTAAATTCCCACAGGTTCAATAGTGAATAGCAGCGGGATCCAATCCTAGTAGATTCCCCTCGACGAGCAGTAGTTTCCCCCACCTTGAGCTCCAGCCACCGCCCCTCCATCACTAAGATAAGAAAGCTTTCTCTCTCTATTATAAGTTTTTTGACGAAGCTCCGACAAGGTTCAAAAGTCAATCAAATTCAGAAATTTGAAGTGTAGGAGGATCGATGGGAGTTATAGGAGACGAATTGAAGCAAGAAATGAAGAAATTAAGGACTTACATGCCACCGATTGGATGAGGTAAGATCCGAATGTCCATATACTCAATTTGGGGAAGAAGAAGGGCCAATTTAGGATTTTGGGGCTTTTGTGCAATTTTCAAAAAATTGGAGGGCCAAATTTCAAATTGACAAAATTGAAAGGGTTTTCATGAAATTCATTGCCAATTGAGGGCCAATTAGGTAATTTGGGCAAAATGTAGGACAAATTGGAAAATTTGAAAAGTTGGGGGACCAAATTGCATTTTTTGGAAAATTAAGGACTAAAGAGCAATTTTGGTAAATCAAGGGCCAATGAGTGAATTTAAAAGAGTTAAGGACCCAATAAGGATGATTGGAAACCCTAGGAGCTTAATAGAGATTAAGGGGCAATCGAGGACCTAAGTGTAATTAAGGCAAAATACGAGGCCCTATGTGCAATTAAGGTAAAATACAGGGCCCTATGTGTGAGAAAATATGCGTCCTCTTAGTCAACACATCCTAATACGAACACTCATGTCATGTAGGAGTGGACTACTTGAGCGCCAGTCCCCAGAAGCACACCGAGGAGCCATACTCCACCGGCACAACCCCGCAACGATTATTGAGGGAGTGGGAATTGCTATAAAGTTCATTACAGTTGGAATGATGATTCATTTAAAAATAATTTTATCAGAATTAGCCTCCCCTGACTGGGTGAATTTGCTTAAAATATTTGAGAGCTAATTATGGGCTTAAGCTCGGTATGCAAGTGGGCCCAAGGCCGATGAACATGGGTATGGACCCATCCAAAACTAGCATGTGATGAGAAATGCTAAAAGATTCAATTAACAGGAAATTATGTGTGATACACACCAAGCCATGTTTGAGTTGTTGAGCTTGTTGGGCTAAGCTGGTGCTCTGTTGAAGCGAGGTCGTTGAGCTTGTTGTGCCAGCACGTGTGGGCCGAAGCCAAGCCAATAGACCGTTGAGCTAAAGGGCCAAAGATAATGGCTATAACTAAAAATACTCTTGACTGTGCATGCACTGTGTGATTTGGGCCATTAGAACATATGGCATGAGGTAGTGATGGATCCCAAGGACTGTTGGATGACCGAGGGAGCATAAGGGCGATATGACGTCCAGTAGGCTGATAAGCTCGGGGAGCTTTCTGTGCACTGAGACTGAGGTAGTAGGGGAAAGGATGTATCATTCCACAAAGCGGATATGATGAAGTGATCAAGGTTTGAGGGTTGGACTATTGATGTCCACTTAAACTTAGGGTAGAGGCAGTGCACCTCTATGAGGGTGGTTGGTAATGGCGCTCCAATCCACAATTGGAACGGTCGGGGATCGTTCTACAAAAGTGTTATCCCTCCTATGATAAGAGGGTGGTTGATGCATGGTTAATATGTGAAGAACGAAAAATGAAGAATTATTAGGGAAAGCAATGAATTAAAGTGATTATTATAGTAGTTTCCCTCATTGAGTATTGTATACTCTTTCCCCTCCTCTCACCCTTTCAGGTCTAAAACCGAGACAAAAAGTTTCGGCACGATCTTGGGCCCTCAAGGTATGTTTCCTATGCCCAACTTATAGTAAGGGTTTGAACATAGATACACCTTTACCTTTCATGTATCATTAGGGTGGAAATACTGGGATGATATAGGAAAGGGTGGCGGGTTGATCACAAGACCTTGACCAAACCGGGTTGGGGCGTGACAACTTGGATGGTATCGGAGCATAACTTTCCTGATAAGTTTTTTTCCCCCACCCATCCTAATCCTTGATTCCCGACAACCCTTGCATAAAATATGAATGGAAACGCTCTTGAAGAATATATCCCATGGATACATGCAATAGAGCAAAAGGGTGGAAGCACTAGTTGAACCTATCCATTGGCTTCACCTCGAGAAGGAACCCCTCCCTACTCGATAGAGGATGAAATTTCTCTACCTAGGGAACCGGATCAGACCCAGATCCCAAAAGAAGTTGAGAGAAATTTATGGGAGGTGTACGCAAACTATGTGAGGGTTTTCTGTCAACTCCCCCCGATCCACATCAGTGCATGTACCGTAGGCCCCATGCAACACGTCCATGATGCTGCTGTCTTACACCGGTATGGGATAGATATTGCGCCTCCAGTACAAGCCAGGAGGGCCCCTAGCTTATCAGCATCCACTGAGTTCGAGGAACCTAGCATGAACTTGAGCCCTCACTGTGGGAGGTACCATGGGGGCAAATGCCCACCTTGGAGGAGGAGACACGTCCGGACACCGGATAAAGAATCACACAACCCGCCTAGGCATAACTCTAGGTCAATTAACTAGAGGGGTTAAAAAAGGGACAATGAATTCTAGAGATTATTGATTGAAATAAGCCCTAGCTGGGGTTTTCCGGTCTAGTAAATAAAAGATTTCAAGTATTCTAATAAAAAGCCAAGTATGAGGAAGGTGAATAACCCCAACAAGGAAAACCTAAAAAAGGAACCCAAAAAAAATTCTTGACCGGACCCTCGTAAGTTTAGAAACACTCGGACTATTGAAGTAGGAACTTATAGGGGAATACAAAGGAAACACGGGGTGTTGAGTAACCCTAGGGGGATGTGTAAGACCTGAAGCTAGCCAAACTCGGGGTGGACTAACCGTCCCCTATCCAACATTTGTACCTAATATCCCAAGCTAAGACGCTGAGACTAGAATAGCGAGGCTAAGAGTCGAAGAGCCTCGAAGAGAACCCCGAGGGACAAGGGAGGTTTGGACCCAATGGAGTAAACCATAGTGAGCCTAGAAGGGCAAGATGGGGAACCATACGGAACGGGCTAGGATATGGCACCATAAACAAATCAACAATATATTGAGGACACTAAGGAAGGTAAGAAAGGCTCGATGAACCAAAGGGAGATCGAGGAGCCGTATCAAGGAGTAGGAAGGCAACCCCCCGAGAGAACGAGAGGACATTGGCCAAGAATGACATTAGGGAGAAAACTAGTCATGAAAAGGAAAGTCTGAGACCAACAACACGAACAACGAATGGCAGGTCAAGGAGGAATCGAGAGAAGATCTACCCACCCTAGAGAACTCTAGTGAGTAACAACCAAGATAATCGAGGGATAGCGACAAAGTATTGCATTAACAGAAGAATGAGAAGCAAGCTGGTGACGAGGGGATGGGACAACCCAATGCCAGAGATCAAGGAAAGTAAAGAGGATGGGCAGACCAGCATGGAGACTATAAAGTTGGCTAGGCGACGACATGAAGAAATCATGAGGAAAGCTCAACACTCGAGGAGACCACTAGGCCAGAAGGGCATCATACCCAATAAGGAGGGAAGCGCGGGAGGATACCCTCTACTAGAACTAGAAATTTGCAAGAGAATGGACACCTACAAGGTTAAGGAGAAGTGTCCCAGCTAGGGATAGATGCAATAAATAACTAGGCTTCCTCAAGGTAGTGAAGAAGCTCTACTCAACTATAATGAAGGGCGGAGCCTAGAAATTCAAAGGAGTTAGGGGAGTACGAGAGAGATATCCAAGAAAGCAAAAGCGGGTCTGGAACACTCCAAGACACTAGGGAGGCATGGGCCCCGAACCCAAAGGGGAGCACAACCCAGGGAAGGAAGGAAGGATCGCCATATAGACATGACCAAAATCGAGTGAGGGTGGATGGCCCCGATAAACCAGGAGGGACCATGATCCCAAAAGAGTGACTAAGGATCAACGGGGGAGGAACCACCCCCCAAGTCACTAGGAATAGAACCCAGGACCATATCTTGGAACAAATGGGAAACCTTAGAAAAACCCTAGCCAAGTCCCATGAGAAGGGTAAACGTCAGGAGAGGGGAGGAGTTCGTCAAGGACGACTTTGATAGGAATTAAGCTAGAAGGAAATTGTAGAGATAAACACCAAGCCTCACCGTTTAGAATCAGAGAAAGGAATAAATCCAAAAGAGTCTAGTTATTACGGATCAACAAGCGTAGTGACCCCAAAGCTGAGAGAGAAGGGAATAGCAAGGGAAGGGAAGAGCAAGGGAAGGGAAGGACCCCTTGTTAGTCGGAGAACGCCAATGAACGCGAGAATAGACGGAGGAAAGAGAACTTATGAATCGATGTGACTAGCAAGGGGCTGAAAACACAATAGTTGGAGACGGGCAAACTCAATAAGGGGATAGAATAGAATGAATAAACGCGTGAAACCCCGATTCATACATGGAGTCTAACATCTACATTCCAGGGACATCAAAACATGGAAGGGACCTATGAAATCGGAACCCAAGGGTAAATATAGTTGAGTAACAAAGTAACCTAGATAATGCAAAGGATAAGAACAAGAGGGAGTACACTCTAAGGACAAGAGCGAAAGGATGCAGTTCCAACCGCAAGGCAGGCCAGGCATCAGACCCAGGGTAGAGCAACAAGATGCATAAGTCCTACTGCTAGGGACAATTAAGTTCAACCGCCAACAAAAAGAGAACTCGAGTACGAAAGGATGAACTAGGGGACCAAGAAAGGGAAGTAACACCAAGAAAGACAAATGCAATAGCCCAAAGGGATGAAGTGCCAAAGAGTCCCAACAAACAAGGGAGTAAACAAACCTAGGTGCGATTGGATGTGTTGGAACTTCGAGTCTTGACAAAACCCCTATAAAGAATGTCTGAAGCTGTAGGGAGTATCGAACCTAAGGAACTTTGTAAACACTAGGGGAAGGGACTAGTCAAATTGACTAAATTCGAGAGAGTGAGGGAAGTTAGGCAAAAGAAGTCACCCAAAATGGTAGGTTACCAACTTGTACCCTAAGGGGACCGCCCAGGGATTCCCTCTGAGAGAAAAAAAGGAAATGTAGAGTTTTGAGGACAAAACTCCTAAAAAGAGGGGAGAGTTGTGGAACCCGTCCCCTCGGACCAAGGAAAACAGGAGGAGAACTGACACTATTGTTGAAAACTAGGCCGATTTAATCAATATAAAATAGTAAAGAAGGGTTAACATGGGAAATTGGGAGATCCCAAGTGACCAAAAGTGCAAAAATATTGTGAGCAAGAACCGGAAAGTGGAATTGGGGAGAGAACCAAACCAATTCGGGGTGAACCAGACTGAACCTAGATGAACCATAGTGAACCCATTTAAAAATTCATTTTTTTAGGTGGCTTAAAAATCAATTTGGGAAATCGAGGCTACCATTAGGTAGAAAATTAATTTAGATAAATTTAGAAAATTTTAAATTTCAGAAAAACTAATTGAATCATGTCCGAACCGACCGATTTTTGAATTCGGGACAACAAACCTGGTCAGACCAGACCGGTCAACGATCAACGACGACCCGTCAGTAGCCATACAGACACGGGCAGCCAATGGGTGGCTGCCACGTGTCCGGTTAATGGTCAGTGGGTGACCCATCAGCACATCACGTAGACACGGGTAACCAATGAGAGGTTGCTAAGTTTTCGGTCAACGGCTAATGTAGTGGCCGAGCTAGATATCCATGTTAGAAAAACCTGCCAATCACAGTGCGCTATGTAGCACGTCCGCCATGCCATCGTCTTCAACCTTCAGCCGTTGATAGATAGAATAGAGGAGAGAAAGAGGTCGAAAAAGCTGAAGTCTCCAACGACTCAAAAAACTCTCCGGTCAAGTCGCTGGCAATCGAGTCGGAGGCCGAGTCTCACGTCGACTGGTAGCTTGAATAGTTGCTGAGCTCCTTATATAAAGAGCACCCTCCCATTCGTCTTCCTCACCTCCCAGGCAATACAAACAACTCCTTTTCCAATGACACTCACATCAAGACTCCGACGATGGGAAATTTCTTAACTAGAGAAGCTTCGAAGGGTGGCATTGGAATCGGGGAAGAGTGCTCTAGCTTGAGACACTCTCAAAGCAACCTGAGAACGACCAGAGATGATAGCACAATGAAGTTGCTCCAGAGCTTGAAATAGCGAGCTCCTAACTGACCCAACCTCGACTCTCTCAGCCCTTCCACTGCCAGCATTGGCCATTTCTGACCACCTAAGACCCTCCATAACCCCTTATAGACCTTCAATAAGCTCAATTTCACCTCTCTTTATTGGAATTTCTAAGTTTCAGAGCTGCACCCCCTGAAATTTCTCTTTTCAAATTCCTACAGGGCAGCAATGAATTGTAGTGGGATCCAATCCTGGTAGACTCCCCTCGACGAGCACTAATTACTCTCACCTTGAGCTTCGACCACCGCCCCTCCATCGGCAAGATAAACAAGCTTTCTCTCTCTATTGTAAGTTTTCCAACGAAGCTCTGACGAGGCTCAAAACTCAACCAAATTTGGAAATTCGAAGTGTAGGACAATCAAGGAGAGCTAGAGGAGACGAATTGAATTAAGAAATGAAGAAATTAAGGACTTACAGGCCTCTAATTGGACGAGTTAAGATCCAAATTTCCATATGCTCAAATTGGGGAAGAAGAAGGGGACCAATTGGGGATTTTTGGGGCTTTTGTGCAAGTTTCAAAAAATTGGAGGGCCAAATGGTAAATTGATGAAATTGATAGGGTTTTTAGAAAATTCACTCCCGATTGAGGTCCAATTGGGTAATTTGGGCAAAATGGAGGACAAATTAGAAATTTTGAAAAGTTGGGGGACCAAATTGCAAATTTTGGAAAATTAAGGACTAAAGAGCAATTTTGGTAAATCAAGGACCAATGAGTGAATTTAAAAGAGTTAAGGACCCAAGAAGGATGATTGGAAACCCGAGGGGCTTAATAGAGACTAAGGGGCAATCAGGGACCTAAGTGCAATTAAGGCAAAATACGGGGCCCTATGTGTAAATATGAGACCTCTTAGTCAACATGTCCTGATACAGACACTCGTGCCATGTAGGAGCGGGCTACTCGAGCGCTAGTCCCCAAAAGCATACCAAGGAGCCATACTCCATTGGCATAGCCCCGCTACGATTACCAGGTGAGTGGGAATTTCTATAACGTCCATTTCAGTTGGAATGATGGTTCATTTGAAAATGATTTTCTCAGAATTAGCCTCCTTTGATTGGGTGAATCTGCTTAAAATATTTGGGAGCTAATTATGGGCTTAAGCTCGGTATGCAAGTGGGCCCAAGGCCGATGGACATGGGTATGGACCCGTCCAAAACTAGCATGTGATGAGAAATACTAAAAGATCCAATTAACAAGAAATTGTGTGTTATACTGTTGAGCCAAGTCTGAGTTGTTGAGCTTGTTGGGTTAAGCTGCTGCTCTGATAAAGCGAGGTTGTCAAACTTATTAGGCCAGCACGCGTGGGCCGAAGCCAAGCCAATAGACTGTTGAGCTGGAGGGCCAAAGATAATGGCTATAACTTAAAATACTCTTGACTGTGCATGCACTGTGTGATTCGGGCTATCAGGACACCTGGCATGAGGTAGTGATGAATCCCAAGGGCTATTGGACAACCCATGGAGCATAAGGGTGGTATGTCGTCTAGTAGGTCGAGAACCTTGTGGAGCTTCTTGTGCACTGAGACCGAGGTAGTAGAGGAAAGGAGGTCTCGTTCCACAAAGTGGACATGATGAAGTGATTAGGGTTTGAGGGTTGGACTATTGATGTCTAATCAAACTCAGGGTAGAGGCAATGCACCTCTATTAGGGTGGATGGTAAAGGCGCTCTGGTCCACAAGTGGAACGGTCGGGGATCGTTTTGCGAATGTGTGATACCTCCTATGATAAGAGGGCGGTTGATGCATGGTTAATATGTGAAGAATGAAAAATGAATAGTTAATGGGCAATGAAATGAATTAAAGTGATCATTATAGTAGTTTCCCTCACTGAGTATTGTATACTCATTCCCCACCTCTCGGCCTTTTAATTATAGAACCGAGATGGAAAGTTCTAGGATGAGCTTGGGCCCTCGAGGTACATTTTCTACCCCCAACTTATAGTAAGGGTTTGAACATAGACACGCTTTTACCTTTCCTGTATCATTAGGGTAGGAATACCCAGATGATATAGGAAAGGGTGGCAGGTTGATCACGGGACGTAGACCAAACCGGGTCGGGGCGTGACATTAGGTCACTAATTCGACTGAGAAACCCATCGAGAAACTCTATTTGCATAAATAGTTTGCAAGATTTATAGTTTCTACGCCTATGAGATTTAAATGAAAATCAAGCCTATAGGGGCCCAATATAACAATCTATAGACACGTGTTGATGGCTATAGACCACCTCGAGCTCTTCCTATTAGGCTTGACCTCATCCTCACCGGTTGGTGGCTAAAATTCTCTCTAGAACTGAGGTTACTCAATTTTATGGTAACCCAACTTCCAAAGCTCATAAGATTGGATTCTGACCACCAAACTTAGTCATTGTAGTGCCATTAGAACCATCATGAGGCCAACTTTCAAATTCACATCTTCTCGACACTGATGTGCCCTCTTTCGATGATGACAATATGGAATACTAACCTTGCTTCCTTAGTAAAAAATTGAGCAATTCCTTTATGAGCCAACATCGACCTCCCCGATGACCAACCATTGCCCAAATTAATTCTAGAGACTACTCTTGGCCACCTCTACCTAACCCTATCAGCCATTGAGCTAAAGTTGATTCTTGGAGTCATAAAAATTCTAGAAAGTTCTGGTGAAACCCCAATTCTCATGTTTCTTGTAAATAACCTTTTTTAGGCTACTCAAAATGTCATTTAGGGTGATTCAAGAGGCAATGTATATGCAAGGGAGTCAACTTTTTAACCTCGTCCATGCCGATGGCTGACTTGACGTCTCTAGTGAGTTCTCGTCATTTTTTCAAACTTTCTCTATTTTTTGGTGAAGGCACAAATGAGGCCAGAATAACACTATTCTAGGTGAGCCTGTCTAGAAATTGGCCGTTTGGTTCTAGGGAACATGATAAGGGACATATTAAGGATTTTTGTAAGGTTTATGGGGTGTTTTAAGGAAAGAGAAAATTTGAGGATTGAAATGTATTTAAAAAACATTTGGGGCCAAAATAAATTTTCACTAAAATAGGGGACTGGATGAGACTTAGTAGAAGTTCAATGACATGAAAAGAAACTTTAGAAAATTTAAGGACTCAAGATGATAACTTGGAAGTGGCTATGGACCAAAATGAAATTTCAGAAAACGTTTATTGTCAAAATGGTAAATAAGGTAAAGTCTCAATCAAAAAGGAAATCTATAAAAATATGAGGACTCAAGATGATAACTTGCACGAGAGTCAAGCGAACCGAGCCCATGGAATAAAACCTTAATTTTTGGGAAAATTATGGGGTAGTATAAGAGTATGAGTAAAGGTAGATACTAATATCAAATTTTTTATTTGATTTATGTAGAGGAATTCAATAGTAAATATACAGGAATCACACTTCCAAGATAAGGAAAAAAACTATCATATTGAACAAACATGGTTATAATAGTTAGTGGAATTTTTGACTTCACATACAATTGGATTGATGTTGTCATTACTTACCATTTTATGAAAATTGTTGGTATGTATGCTTTGGAAAAGATTTTGAGAAAATTCATAGAGATGTTGTACAAAATCTTTTTATCAAAAGATGGGAAATATCCTAGACTATTTAAAAACAAGGGCAACGCCTCGATATTTTAACAAGCAACTACGATTTGTATGATGCTCTATTTCCCTCGAGTTCAAATTAATAATGATATCAATATATGGGATGGATAGTTACCAAGCCGAATACTAATACATGACTGCTT
The DNA here is from genome assembly GCA_030064425.1 of Trapa bicornis. Lineage (NCBI taxonomy): Eukaryota > Viridiplantae > Streptophyta > Magnoliopsida > Myrtales > Lythraceae > Trapa > Trapa bicornis. The sequence goes on along the minus strand of CM057761.1, from coordinate 4,569,337 downwards.
GTATGAATTACTTGTTTAGTGAGTTATTCATTGACATGTATGCATCACATGGCTGATGAGTGCAATCAGTAGTATAACAAACGCCTACTCAAGGTTGTGTCAACTACCAATGGTAGTAAGAAAATGGAGCAACTTAGGGGTAGTGCAATTTGGATTTTCTAGTATACCAAGTCTATGGAAGTTGTATGATATGGTCTGGTGGAATGTGATCCATTAATGATCATTAGAGAGACATTGACATTCACTTGAGTGGGCTAGTCTATTGAAACACTACAAGTTATGCTCCTATGCATCTATCCACTCACCATCCTAAAGTGTTGAGTGATTGACATTTGGTGATGAGGCACTACTAAGTACTAATGTGCTTCATTTCTAATGTTTGTGCATCAAGTGTTTTGATATATGCCCTATAATGGGCATTAAGACAATTCATAAAACTTTCTAAAATTTGTTCCCACTAAGAATATGGATGATTGTGGTAAGGGATGAAATATACACCATGCACAAATACTTTTATGAGTCACCCCTCTTAAGAATATTCAGTCATATTATATGTGACAATTGAGGATAGGGAAATCCTTTGTAAATGAACCTAACCTAGATTGAAGATCCGAGAGAAATGGATATAGTGAGTGTGCATCGATATATGCCGCTCGATTAGTTAGCACATATGATATTTCTCAACCAATATATTGTGTATAGTATATGCTAATAACTTGTACCAATGTAGGAATAGTATGTTTAATGATGAACTTCCATAGAAAATGAGTTATCTAACTCCGTATTTACTATTTTGAGTTGTGACAACATCGAGGCCATGAATGACACGATTAGCGATTATCGTACTCACTCATCATTGCTCACCCCATCCCAAAACATATTTAAAGAATATTTGGAGGAGAGGACTATAAGAGAGGAGGATCATCATAGGTAGACAAAGTCAAGACAAGGTACTTGAGTTAGTAAGAGATGATCCAAGGCAACTACTCATTTCTAAAAATTGATTTATGGTCCACTGTATACATTTTTTTTTTGCACAATGTCCACTATGTACATTGAAAAGTTATTTTGAGAAAGTTTAAATTTTACGTTGATGTTTGGAATAGTTGTACTAATTTGAGCATTTCTATTCGTCGGTTCTACTTTATTGAGATTCTGACTATTATATCATCTAGAGGACGTGACAATTATTATATCTGTCCAACCCATGAATCGGGTAGGAGTGTGTCAACTTTTGTGGTATCAGAGCCCAATGTTCAAAGATAATAGATTTTTGAAAATGAGTCATTGGAAAGTGAAAGAAAATAGGAAGTGTATTGGTTGAATCACCTATACAACACAAGAAGTATTTTTCCACAAGTGAAGTGGTTTGGGGAATACTGAATGAGTAAACAATTTTGTAGATATGGCCCCTATAAGAGGAACTAGGTAGGCACTACCGGTTATGGAATGGTTGCTCTCTAGAGATCCGAGTGTAGAGTTAGTTGGATTCACAATTCCTACTATAGAGTGGCATGTTGCTAAGCACCAAAGGGAATTTTGTGCCGAGGAACCTCGAGAACAAGAAATGAACCATTACACCTTGCCACTGATACGATTCTTAACCGATAAGGGCAAAATATAATATGTGTTTATGTAGCTATTAGTCAAAAAGCATCTTTTGTGGCTCAGGTAGTGAATACTCTCCAGGAAAAGAGGGGCGATGGAATACACTATTGTGGTAGCCAAAACGGCGGATTCCCCAGCTACGTTACAATACCTCGCTCCTTATACAGGAGCAACTTTGGCTAAATTTTTTATGTACCGTGTGCAACACACTTTAATTATTTATGATGATCCCTCCAAACAAGCACAAGCTTATTGCCAAATGTCTCTTCTATTACGATATCTATAAAGATTTTATGAGGTTGTTCAAGATACCTTCCATGAATATTGGAAGAGAACCTCTAGTAGAGATGACTATAGAGGATTCCTATGGACACTCTATCAGAGAGGACACATTTGACAATTGTTCGAGATCAACATTACTTTGATGTCCTAAAGTGTCTATTATATTTGAGGTAGTTAGTTTGCCTAGGCTTCATGGGTGAGAAGAATAATGTGACAGCCATTGATTGGCTCAAGGAAGTGATGAAACATATGAATGTCCTCAAGGTGCTAGTGACCCAAAGGGTCTTAATAGATGAGTAACTACTCGAGGCCTAAGCATTTCTTTTGTGGGAGAACATAAGAGCCACCTCTTTAGTTACATCTTCTTGGGCTAAATTTCAGCATATATTCAATGAGTTATATTTGGCTGCCCACCTTGTGAATGAGAAGAAACAAGAATATTTGCCCTAGATTTAACCAGTATGATAGAAATATGTCATAGGTTTGTGGATGGGCTATTATCCATAGAAATTTTTTATATAATGGAAAACCTGGGATGCCCAACTAACCTGGTCACCATGATGCTGATGTCCTATGACTATGAACATCTTATCCATGTTAGGCATTGACATATTGAAAATTGGTAGGAAAGTGATGTATCCGCTATACCCACTATATTTGTGGTGGGTAAACCCTCTGATGTATCTACCCAAGAGCAAAAGATCCTTCAAGAGCCAACATAAACCAAATAGGGCACGAATTTTCTGTCTCAATGATATGGTGAGTAAAACTAGTGTGCGAAATAGACCCCCATTTTTTATGAATGTAGGAAACCACATGTTGGGCCTCGCTACCAAATATTGTGCTTCCATTGTAGGCAACCAAGAAACATATCCCAAAATTGTCCCACTGGTGGTCATCCCCCAACAACGACGATGACTCAAACTACTTGTGGTCCCAAAAGTGGACATAATGTGGCATATGGAAGTGGTCCCAGGAATGCTGTCAATTGAGCATTTTCACACTATCATAGAGTCACAACTATGTTTTATAATATGATATAGGAATATGCCAGGGATGACCTCATCATTGTAGTGGATACATCTTAGAACCCTTTATTAAGCATGTTATCCATTTTACCTTTTAAAAATGGCACAGTGGTGGTGCCTTTTTGTAAAAAAGCATGATAACTCTAATTCAAGTTAATTATTTATTTCAAATGAACAATGAAAATTAATAGATGGCTTTTGAATACAGGGTATTTAAAGGTGTGAGGATTAGAAGCTTTGACCCTAATAGATTTCAAGGTAGATTGGTCTTATCTAAGAGAAGAGTTGGTATATTATGTTCCATGAGCACTATCCCAATTAACCCTAAAGATTCTAATACATGCGCCACTTGGCAAGAAGGAATAAAGAGATGTGATACATTGGTCTTGCGAAGTGCAAATAGTGGAAAAGACTCTTGAAGTAGACCTCATACCCCTATCCCTGAAGGACGTAGATATCATCTTTGGAATGGATTGGTTGTCAAGGCACCACACCAAAGTAGATTGTCAAGATAAGATTGTGACACTTAACATCTAGGACAATAATAGAATGACCTATCTATGAGAGAGGAATAAGAGCCAACCCCATATAATATCAAGCCTAAATGCACAAGAATTGATTAAGAAGGGATGTGTGACCTTCTTGGCTTATATCACAAACTCAACCCGACATAGAAAATGTTAGAGGATATATTTGTTGTGTGTGAGTTCCCTAATATGTTTCCAAAAGATTTACTTGGGCTACAACCTGATAGACATTTTAGTTTTACAATCAACATTATCTTTGGGATACATCTAATATCACAAGCTCCGTACAAGATGACACCTATAGATCTTAGAGAACTAAATGAGCAACTTGATGAACTAATAGAAAAGGGTTTCATACGTCCGAGTCATTCACCTTGTGGTGTCCTAGTTCTATCTTTGAAAATGAATGACGAAAGTATGATGATTTATGTGGATTACCATAGATTGAATCAAGCGGTGATAAGTAATAAGTATCCCCTCCCAAGGATAGATTATTTATTCTATCAAATATTAGGAGCCTCACACTTTTCAAAAATTAACCTTCAATCGGGGTACCACCAGATAGAACTAAATGAAGAGGATATATAGAAGATGACTTTTTGAACTTGGTATGGACACTACACATTTCGAGTGATGCAATTTAGTTAGACGAATGGCCGACCACATTTATGGATTTATTAAATAGGTTCTTCCATCCATATCTGGATAAGATTATCAATGCATTCATAGAGGACATCTTCATATACTTTAGATATGCTGTAGAACATAAAATACACTTATGAGTCATATTGAATGTACTATAGGAGAACAAACATTTTGCCAAACTTTCAAAGTGCAAGTTTTAGATATGGGAGGTGGGATTTCTGGTGCACGTGGTCTTAGAAGTAGGCATACAGTTTGACCCATCAAAGATTGAGTCAATGTCAAATTGGAAACCACCTAGTAATCTCATAGAGTTGCAAATCTTTCTAGGGTTGATCGAGTATTACCGAACGTTTGTAGAGAAGTTCTCCATATTGACAGCTCAATAGACACAACTAACACGAAAAGACATCAAGTATGAGTAGAATGAGAAGTGTAGTGAAATAGTTGAGGAATTCAAATAATAACTCACTTCTACACTGATCCCTACACTATCAGATCTAAACGATGGGTACAATGACACATCCACACATATTTTGGGATGCATGTTTACGCAAAAGGGCAAAGTGATTACTTATGCCTCAAGACAACTAAAGAAGAATGAACTTAATTACCCTATTCATGATATGGAGATAGGAGCCATTTTTTCGCCTTAAAAATTTGATGCCACTACCTTTACAGAGACACTTATAGGATCTTCATAGATCAAGAGAGCCTTAAGTCTATCATGACTCAAAAGGTGTTTAACTTAAGGAATATGTGGTGGTTGGAAGTAATTAAAGATTATGATGTAAAAATTGATTACCGCCCAAGCAAAGTAAATGTGGCGATTGACACACAGAGATGAAAGTATAATGTAAGTATTGCTCACATGAGCATGCCTATTGGAAAAAGTAGTTGTCTGACCCACCTTCGTAGAGCAAATACGTGAGAAGCAGAATATGAACCATTTCCTTAATAAATATGTTGTCACAATCATGGCAATAAAAGCTCTAATTTCAAAATAAGGGATGATGAACTCTTGGATTTTAAGGGACAAGTAATAATACCAGTAGATGCTTCTTTAAAGAATACAATTATAATGCCCCAACGCAATATATTTTTCGAACACACGTCACAACTATCATGCCCTCCCGACCCTACAATTGTGGGGCACTCAATACTGTAGTACCATTAAGTTGTAAGTCATAGAAAACATAAAATATAGTTTCATTCAGTAAAAACATTGAATAAGTTTACACAATCACTATATACAAAAATATTCATAGTAAAATAACCCATAACCCAAAAGTTCTCTACTTTTGGAGAGACTCCTGTAGTTATCATCCAGGTAGATTACCTTAAGTTTTGTATCATGAATACTTCAAAAATCTTCTTGCTCAAATTGAACGATACGTGAATGAGGGTTAGGGAGAGAAGTGAGGTGCGAAACTTAGTGAGTGGAGCATTAAGATCAGGATGTCATATCCATGTAAACAACTCCTACTAAAATATTAACATGTAGTAGAAAATATTTTAAAATATTTTTCTCTTTTAAGGCATGTATATTTTTACTATCATCGGTGCTTATAAGAAGAATATGTCTCCATCAACACAAGCATACATCATATCATAACAATGACACATGCATTGCTTTACAAACACTATTATGACCGTCATCACAATACTTGCAAATTTGGGTGACAACCTAGAAGTGGGATCACGCCCCTCTCTGCTGGTACTGAGTGGCAGGTCTTAACTTCGCTCCATCAGCCTTCAATGAATCTCGTTAAGAACAGTGCCATTTCGTACACTCTCTGGTCCATACCACCGACACATTAGGAATACTGTGTCCATCTCCAACTACCACATGATCAATCGCTAAATAGTGCCATATGATTCCCATGTCCTAGAAATATGGGATAAAACATCTCCCCCTTATTACCTCACCTCCCAAATATCATTTAGTGTCTGATACTACCCCTCCATAAAGGCTTCTACTGATATGCTTTCACATTCAACACAAACACTTAAAATAAATAATAGAAATTCATAAATATCACAAAGGTTGACTTGATATATGACCAACACCTCTACAATGACATAGGAATTAACATGTTATCTGGCCAACCCCTATAGTCTTCATCATATTAGGACGATTAGGTCATGGAAGGAATTCCAAAATCATATTAAAATGTTTTCATGAAGATGTACCGAGGATCCTCTTTCTAACTCATGGCTTATAAGCTCATTTTAAAAATATAGGTCAAAATCCCTAATTCATAAAGCATTAGTCATAGCCCCTCTTTTTTAAAAATATGGCCGAAGGTTTTCTTTTACATAGCCAAGATTGTAAGCTCACTTTCCAAAATATGTATGGAAGCCCAATTTCTACAAAATACTGGTCGTAGCCCTAATTTTCCAAAATATGATATGATTCCCATATTTCATAAAAATACAGTTGAATGCCTCCATGCTAACCTCAATTCAATCAAGCAGTTCTAAAACAAGATACGCACAATTCAAAATAAGTAGCAAGCAAACGTCGGTACAATCAAACCTAATGTTTGAATCATAACCCCACTCACCTCTACTAGCGCCCAACATCCATGGTTTGTTTAATTTTAATTCGTGTTTAACATGTGCTAATCTATGAAAATTAAAATACCAAAATTAATAATCAAATAAATCATCTTAACTACATTATATGGGTACTTCCCAATTCTATTTCTCAATAACCCCATTTCTCTTATCTTTTGGTCCCTAAGTCCCTTTAACATTTCACGTAGGTCCCTACAACCAAAATTCTTATCCTTAGGACTTATAATTCCTCTTACAGCTCCATTGGTTCCTCAAATTTCCACTAATTGTATTTGGATCCCCAAACATACTAGTCTTTTTCAAAATCACCCCGAATACAATTTCATAATTTCTCATCCAAAATCCTTCAAAATTTACCCTACAGCTTCTCCATTCATCTCCTTCATCTCCTTAGGATTAATCCACTCTTTAAATAGACAAATTAAACCATCTTTAGTCCTAGATCAAATCTTTGCCATAAAATTGCACAGTATGCACAATTTGTCGGAATCTCTCAGGTGACAGCAAGTTGGTCGGAGCCACAGATCAGAAAAGCTAGGGGACCCCATAGGTGTCATCCCAAGACATGGCTCCACCCTAATCAATCCCCATAGTAATCTAAAACTCTAGTCAAACTACCCTCTTAAAACTAGGAAAGAAATTATAAGGAAAAGAATAATAGACTAGGCCCTCGGCTTAGCTTAGATCTTGCTCGGCCACAAATGACGACGAAGGAGATGTTGGAAAACTTGGGGCACCTTCCCTAGTTGATTTGGTTACCAGAGGAGGCAAAAATTCACCAAAAAAGCATATGCTATATTTTCTATGCATGGTTCGTGACTATTGTTTAGTCACGCCGATGGCGCCTCGGTCACTAGTGGACGAGGGTTTAGATTCCTTTGTGTAAGGAAGTCTCCTAGAAATATTTTGGACTAGGGCCATACTTCTATCTCAAGCATAAAAGTCTAATTTCTAGAAAAACTAAGTAGTCAATTTTAGAAAGGAATTCCAATGAATGGAAGGGAAGTGAGTTGCTAGATTTTTAGAGGAAGCTCCATGAGTTCTTTGTGAACTCATCAGTATGTGATGGGGTCATTTGGTGAAGATCTGCCACAATGTCAATCCTACCAGGTGTGACCAAACATTATTTGAAGGAATCACTTTCATTTCTTGATTTCTAACATTTTTTTATCGAAGAAGATGACACTATGCATGTGTGTGCATGTACACGCGTCACACCGTGATTGTCTATCACCCACTAACATGTGAGACTAACTTGATAAAAATAATCTAACTATATTTTACCACCATGTGGCACTCAACGATTGGTTGCACTCATCTAACTAGATTAAGACATTGTTGACAATGTAAATATTGCCACATGATACTCTATGATTAGTTGTCCTTGTTTGACATGTTTTGACTATTATCCACAGTGCTCATTCCACATGTGGTGGACCCTGATTGGTCACACTTGATGACGTGGCTCAGCATTCGTTGACCCAACTCCTTGTTTAGGTAGTGTGTGGTGATTGGTCACCTAGCCACATGACATGCCACGATTGGTCGTGGCCTCTAAGGTGATGGTCCGGTTAGTGGATGTTGGCCAACACTATTTAGACTAGTTTATAGCAAATATTCAGATCAGCTCAACCAATTTCATTCATTTTTTGCCTGGTTCACCTCCAATTTGGCTGATTCTTGACCTAATTTATTTTTCTAAAATTTATTTAACTCATTTTCCTCATTTTTTACGAAGAATAATATTTTTACACCTCCTAGATTTCCTTGAAAAATTCTCATTGTTTTAGTATTAGTCCACTTCGTTCCAATTTCTACCCGGTCTTCCTTCCAATCATTCAACACTGTATTCTAGGCTTGCCACACTAAATCCTCAACTCAAGAAGACTTTTCTTGTTTTTTATTCTCTCTATCTCATTTTTATATCCAATAATCCAATTTTCACTTAACTTCTTATTTAATTTGACATCATTCCCAGTCTCCTTTGATTTTTTTTTACAATTTTTATTTATACATCCGAATTAGGTGTTATAACATCTCCCCTACTCTGAGGAATTTTATTCCCAAAACTCGCTAGCGTTGTGACTTCCTGAATTCAGTCAATTACCAAATTTCCTTTTTCATCTTACAACCCTTACCCATACTAAGTATTTGCCCACATCTCTTTCTCAATCATAGAAAGGGATAAAGTTTGCTCTCATCTTTATATAGTACCCCCATATACCCATTCTGGTCTTTCATTCTCATACTTTTCTTTATAGATTATTTCCAATTCATGAACATTCACATTCCTCCTTTGAGTGTTATGTGCATCCCTTCCTCTTTTACCTTCTCAGAATTACTTTTTGTCTTACCTATCCATTCTCGATTATTGAAATAGGGTTTGTATGAGGCTCACATTAAATGATGAGCTTCAACCCATATTTTGGAAAGTGGAGCTATGACCCATATTTTGTGAATGATGGGCATTGAACATATTTTGAAAGCGTGACTACTGTCCATGTTTCATGAACAAGGCTCTCTGCTTCGTGTTTTTAAAATGGGGCTATAAGCCACGAATTGAGAAAGAAGGACTATCGTCTGCGGTTATAAAGGTACTTCGACCATTGCTTATGAACACAAGGATATGCAATTTTTGAAATATGTTTGAAAGAATGCCTTCCATAACCTTGTGGATATTGAAAACCTTAAATAATTGTGATATAGCATTAGAGGGGTTAGCCAAATAGAAAGTCAACATCTAACACTATTGTATCATTGTTTTGGCATAGAAAGGTTAGCCAGATATAAATCAAGTCTATGTGGCCGATGAGAATGCTTGATGAATTATTCGTAATTTGAGTTAGATTTGGAACAATACAGGTAGAGGCATATGTGGGGAGGTAATGCCGAAAACTAAGGGATTGACGAGATGTTGATGTAACAAGGTCGAGATGATTTTTATCATATAATATACATGAAAATGAGAGGCATAAGACAATGTCTTAGCATTGATCAGGTAGTGATGGGATATGGTCACGATATTCCTAAGGAGTCAGTGGTTTGGATCTTAGAGGATATGGTAAGGAACTCTTCCTAACGTGTTTCAGTGAAGGCCAATGGAGAGTAGTTGAGACCCATCACTAGGCACAAGTAGAGAGGGTGGTGACCTCATTGCTAGGTTGTGACCCTAATGCACGAGTATTATGATTCTGTTGACAATATTGTATTTGCGATGCGATGCATGAGTTTGTTTCTGGGAAATATGTTTTAAAGAGTAAAACATTGAAAAATATTTTTATATTCCATGTTAAATTTTTAGTAGGGGATGTGCTCACGGACATGACGTCCCGATAAAAGTGTCCCACTCACTAAGCTTTGTAGCTCACCTATTTTCCTAACCCCTTTTAGGTACCAAATAGGGAAACATGCTGAATGCCATAAAGCAAAGAAAATTTTTTCGAGGTAAAATCATCACAATAAGAAGTACATGTGTCTTCCAAGTAGGAACTAAAGTTTTGGATATGGAATTTTGTATCTTGTGATTTGTAGAAATGGTTCAAATTCATACTAGAATATAATTTAATTTTGTATTATATGTTCCTTAAGACCTATCGTTCGTTCAATAGTACGGGCTCCACTATTGTAGTATCGAGAGCTTGTGGCAGTTGTAATGTTATCCCGATCTAAAAAATTGAATTGTCGTGTTACAATATATATTGTCTGTATGAATACATATACATAGTGAATGATTGTGTGAGCGGAGCATGATGATTTGTAGTACCTTCGAGATGAACAAGTCTGAAAAATAACTTGTAAGTGAGATTTCAAACTTCGTGTCAAATTAGACCAATGTAGTTGATACTTACCACTTATTAAAATGATTGTATGTGTGCTTTGAAAATACTTTTGAGAAATACATCAAAATGTTATACAAAATCTTTTATTAAAAGACGGGAACTATCCCGAGCAATCTTAAAAAGTGAGTTAAGGCTCGTATTCATAGAAATGATGGGTGTAGACTTGAGGTTTGAAACTGGATAATAACCAAACCCTTTAAAAAAGTTAGGAATGATGGGCTAGAGCATGAGGCTTATGAAATTGGGCTAAAATATGAGGTTTACAAAATGGGCTAAGGAGCAATGTTTATCAAAGGGGCTAACGCCTGACACTTATGAAAGTGCATAAGGGATGATGATTAAGAAATTGTCTCATGCTCAATGTTTCTAAAAGGGGCTTGTAAACCCTCATTTCCCAAAACAAGAAAGCCAAAAATGAGAACCGCAAAATTTTGAGAGAAAACCATGGTTTAAAGGGAACCAGAATTGGTTAAAAGAAAATAAAATTGGCATTTAACAATCTCAAGTGATCAATGAAGATCCAAAAATAAAGGAAAAAAATAATATATCAAATTGGATGTGAGGACTAGATCGGCTCAAGGTGTACCAGACTCGAACCAGAATGAACCAAAAAGAACTAGTTCAAATATATATTTTTAGAGATGTCTTAAAAATGTTAATTTTGGAAATTGAGGTCACTACTATGAAGAAAATAAATTTATAAATTTTAAATTTTCAAAAAAACAGTCGAATCGGGCCTAAACCAACCGATTTTAAATTTTGGGTCACTAAACCTAGTCCAACCGAACCGGTCAATGAAAAAGCTAGTCAACAAACCGTCTACCAGGTCAGCACCTAGTTAGCATGTGCGACCAATCCACGAGTGACACTTGGTGAAACATGCCTCGTCAGTCGCTACATCAGCGTTTGAAAGTGCTAACCAATCATAGTGTGACACGTGTCCTTGGTTAATGGTCAGACAAGGAAAAATCCACCTCATTAAGGACTGACCAATAGGAGCATGACACGTGTCCTCAAATTAAAATCCTTGCTAGTAGGGCTGACCAATGACAGACTGACATGTGGCAAAGGTGCTAGGTCAGCAATAGACTAGGATATCCAAGAAAGGTCGATTAATTAGGAGTTGACATGTGGCAAGGCAACATCGGATGGTCACAACCAATCAAAGGAGGACACGTGGAAATGGCATAGTATGTAAGTTGGGAAACTAATAAATTAAAATTAGCCAATCAGAGAATGCCATGTGGCACAGTCATTGGACGAACAAATTTAGTCAACTACCACGTATGATAGAACGATCAATGGGAGGTTGCCATGTGTTAAGTGAATAGGTCAATGGACAACTCAGACACTGAGTAGGACACTACATCAGCGATGCCAACTAATCATAGCATGCCATGTGGCAGATCGCATGTGCAAAGCTTGCACGTGCACGCACAGTGCCATTGTAAACCCCGCACTTTTGAGTTAAGGAAAACCGGGAAAAGAACCGGTCAAACCGAGTAAGAAAACCGAGCCGGTTTACATTTGAGAACACGCAATATGGAAATTTACAACTTCTGGGTGATCTAAAGGGTTCATTAAACATTAGAAAAGAAATTTAAGAAAATTTAGAAGATGAAAACCAAATTGGTTTAGGTGAATAAGATTTCATAAAAACTTTGAAGTTAAGCGTGCTTGCCCAAGAGTAGTGTGAGGATGGGTGACCTCTTGGGAAATATAAATTTTTTTATAACCCAAAATTTCGGTCAAAAATTTTTATGTACACCTTATCATAAATAACCATAAATTAATATATATTTAATTATTGTAATTAATACCAATAATTTAATACTGAAATTAAATTATTGGAATTAATACCGAAATTAAATTATTGGAATTAATACCAATAATTTATGTCAATATTAATACTAGTAAAAAATCTCGCCCATTTAATACATGGGTTTTACGCCTATATAAAGAGGTCATCCCCATTTCATTCTCCTCACACCTAAACACTTCTCTCTCTCTCTCTACTGCTCCATTTCCCGGTAAAGCTCGAATTAGAGCTTCGACTTGAACAAAGGTCGAGCTCTTTAGAACCGGGGAGAAGACAACTATCTGATAGCAAACTCCAGTCAATCCGAGAATCGTCGGAGAAGCGCCGACATGATGGAATAGTGAAGCAACTCCAGCGGACCGAAGCTGCCCTATTTCGGCCAAGCTGAAATCGGCCATTTCAAGCTCTCATCAGGCAAAACCAAGCCCTCCCAACACTTCCTCAGCCTTTCCACGGCCGAATTAGGACCGAAAAGATGAACCTCAGGACGAGACCTATCTGCCCAGATCGAAAGCTCGGACCGTCGTGCCTTCACCGGAACGCGAATTACTAGGAACGCTAGCAAGGACAAGCTCGCGTGAATACAAAGAACAGGTCTAGTGGAATTCACGGCATTAACGGGTGAGTGGGTTTACTAAGATCATACCCGGTTAGGATGATGAGTACAACTTGAAAGTTAAAAACCACTTACCGGTTGTGAGTGGGTTTACTAACATCATACTCAGTTGGGATGATGAGCACAACTTAAAGATAAAAACCAGTGATCTAAAAGGTTTACATTTGAGAACACATAATATGGAAATTTACAACTCCCAGGTGATCTAAAAGGTTCATTAAACATTGGAAAAGAAATTTAAGAAAATTTAGAAAACAAAAACTAAATTGGTTTAGGTGAACAAGATTTCATAAGAACTTTGAAGTTAAGCATGCTTGCCTAAGAGCAGTGTGAGGATGGGTGACCTCCTCGGAAGTATGAATTTTTTTTTTGTAACCCTTTATTTCGGTCAAAAATTTTTATGTACGCCTTATAATAAATAACCATAAATTAATATATATTTAATTATTGGAATTAATACAAATAATTTAATACCGAAATTAAATTATTGGAATTAATACCAATAATTTATGGCAATATTAATACTAATAATAAATCTCGCCCATTTAATACACGAGTTTTACGCCTATATAAAGAGGTCATCCCTATTTCATTCTCCTCACACCTTAACACTTCTCTCTCTCTCTCTACTGCTCCATTTCCCGGTAAAGCTCGAACCAGAGCTTCAACTTGAAAAAAGGTCGGGCTCTTTAGAATCGGGGAGAAGACAACTATCTGATAGCAAACTCCAGTCAATTCGAGAATCGTTGGAGAAGCGCCAACATGATGGAATAGTGAAGTACCTCCGGCGGGCCGAAGCTGCCCTATTTCGGCCAAGCTGAAATCAGCCATTTCAAGCCCTTCTCAGGCCAAACCAAGCCCTCCCAACACTTCCTCAGCCTTTCCACGATCGAATTAGGACCGAAAGGTAAGTCAATTTAGCTCCCCTTTAAAATTTTTGATCGGTGCTAGAGAGAGAGTCGACCGAAATTCAATGACAAAATTCTAATCCAATTCTGCATCAATTGATGCAATTCTTGATTCTAGGATGAAGCTCAGGACGAGACCTATCTGCCCAGATCAAAAGCTCGGACCGCTGTGCCTTCACCGGTGAGTAATCGAAGCTTTCTCTCTCTACAGTCTGTTTTCTGACGAAGCTCCGTTTGAGCTCGTTCCGGCGTTAAAATCTGCGATTCAAAGTTTCTTAGAATCGTATGAACATGCAAGAACTCAATTTCAACTCCAATTTCAATAGTTAGAAGTGTTTGATCGGTCAATTTGATAAAATCAAATTCGGTAGTGTTTTTCGAAATTCAAAGGGCCAAAATACAATTTTATGAAATTGAGGGTCAATTGGACATGAAAATAATGTTGGAGGACCAATTGAGGAATTTTGAAATTTTTGGGGCAAAACTTACCATTTTTGTAAAAGAAGGGCAAAATGGTAATTTTGGAAAAATTGGGGGGACCAAATTGGAAATTTGGGAAATTAAATCCTTTCTTGGTGAAATTGAATAAATTGAGGTCCTAGGATAAATTTTAAAAGTTATGGGACTCAATTTGAGGAAAAACCGACATTAGGGACTTAAAGTTAAAGAGAAATAACTTTAGGGACTAATTGCAAATAACTAAAAGTTTGGGTTTTCTCATTCATTGGAAATGAATGAAGGCTGTTATGTCAAGTAATAATGAACAAGGTTGTTCATATCGTGTAGGAACGCGAAATACCGGGAACACCAGCAAGGACAAGCTCGCGTGAATACAAAGAACCAGTCTAGTGGAATTCACGGCATTAACGGGTGAGTGGGTTTACTAACATCATACCCGGTTGGGATGATGAGCACAACTTAAAGATAAAAACCACTTACCGGTTGTGAGTGGAAATTTTATATCATACCTGGTAGGGGATGATAAGTACCTCGGTATAAAAATCCACTATTTAGTGGTATTTTAATCATCACCACTTAGAGAAAATGATGTGAAAATTATGCGAAAAAACTACTTACCGGTTGTAAGTAGATCATACCCGGTTGGTATGATGAGACTTCCTTGAAGGAAGTTGAAAACCCGTTCATCGGTTATGAATGGAGATGTCCTTATACCGGTTGGTATAATAGACAGTGAAAACCTATTTTGTCGAAAGTGTTCTCCCCTGACTGTGTGCCAATGCTTAAACTATTTGGGAGACCTTCTTGACAGGAGCTCGAATAGCTCTTATAGGCCAGGGGCCTCGGTTTTGGATCTTGAGGGCTAGAATGCCCAGATTTTTTAAAATCTCGTACAGTGGTCCCAAGGCTAGTTAGCACGAGCAGGAGCTCATAAATGAACATGATATATGTGCCATAAAACTTAATAAGTGAATTGTTTGGCCATGGTACCAAGATAGGACTGACATGCTCAATCAACTAGCGGTAGTGCGACATGATAGGTCGACGGACTAGTCAAGACAAATAGTTGCGGGTTGAGTTGAGAGTTGGGGCCGTTGGACTAGTGGCACCACAGATTACATGGCAATATAAGAAAATATTGTTTGTGCATGCACTATGAGTACGAGATCATCAAGATGCCCATGAAGGGTAGTGATGTGTCCTAAGGGCCCTGGATGACTCGATGAGTATAAGGGCAGATCGTCGTTCCGGATGTCTGTGCTAAATTTGGAGTAGCACCAAGCGCATGAGACCGGGGTGGGGACAGGATGAGGTCTCTGTCCTCATACGGACACGAAGAAGTGATTTCGGGATTGTGGGTCGGATGTCGTGTACATCCACTCATTCCCAGGGGTAGAAAGAAGAAACTAGTAACTATGGACAGCCAAAGAGAATGAACAAAACCTTAAGAAAGGATGAGATGCAGTAAAGACTACACTCTCTAAAGAACAATGGGATGGGCATGAAGAACGAGTGATACAGCTGCCCAAGCAATTAGACCAGAAAAATAAAGAGAATAAGACAGTTAAAGAATTAGTTTTTGAGAAAACCATGGACTTAAACCACAACAAAGAAGGGAGAAGTGAAAAGGCCAAAACTTAGGAAGAGAAGAACGAAGGGAAATCCTTAAAGAAATTGATGGTCAAAACTAGATTTATAGTTTAAAGTCTTGGAACGATTAAGTGAGCCTCAAGAAGGGCGAACAAGAGATTTTGAAATAAGGAGGATGTGAACCCTCCTTAACATAAATTATTTAACGGGTTAGCATCAAAAGATGCTTTGACAAGTATGAATGATTGGACAACCCATACTCGGGTAATAGAGGAAAAATGTTCGAGAAGATGTTGGGAAAGTAAGTTCCCTAATAAGGTGTAGCTAAGAAGGAATAACCACAATTGGTAAGATGGGTCATAGCCCACACACGCATACGAAGCTTAAAGAGTAGATAACCAAGCATAGTGTGGAATGCACAGAATAAAACTAATAACCAGAAGTGTCCTATGTAAGGAACAAGGGATAAAACAAAAGTTATGGACAGAGAAGGATCCAAAGCAAACAGATGAACTAACATAGATAAGGGTGCAAAGAAAGGGAGAAAGAACCATACAATGAATGATAAGGAGGTTAAGCATGTAACTCCTAAGATGAAAATCTCTATTGTAAGGGACATAGTAGAGAACAAAACCGGAAGGAGGAAACCTTCCCAAGCAAAGTAATCGACACATAGATCGAAAGCAATTATTGTAGAATAAAAAATCATGAAGTGAATATGAGTAAGTAAAAGTGGATTAAGGAAAAAGGAAAAACCCTTGAATAAGGAATGCCAAGGACTTAAGAAGGAAAGAATCTCAGTTTGTTGGTAAACTATTGGGAAACCAAATAATTGGCACTAGAAAGACCCAATAAAGAAGTTGGGAAAGGACGAGTGGGTAAGGAAAATCGACATGATTATGTAAGACATGTTGTCAAGATACGAATGATAATTGGGTAACAGTCAAGGTAGTTGAGGAATACTACCCGATGAAAGGAGTGATGAAATTATACAGTCCCTGAAAGGCTAGAAAGTTGGAAACAACCCTAAAAGAGGTGTTGTAGAAGTTTGATAGACTAAGACAGGTTCAGAACTATGTCATATCATAAGGGA
Organism: Trapa bicornis; assembly: GCA_030064425.1. Taxonomy (NCBI): domain Eukaryota; kingdom Viridiplantae; phylum Streptophyta; class Magnoliopsida; order Myrtales; family Lythraceae; genus Trapa; species Trapa bicornis. The sequence goes on along the minus strand of CM057761.1, from coordinate 4,552,346 downwards.
CATATAGGCACCAACAATCCCGAGTAAAATGTAACTCAAGTAAGAAGGAGTTAGTTGGTAAACATAAAAAGGTCAAACATAAAATTGACCAAAGTTGTAATGAATGACGGATGAAGGATGGGTCAAATTGGGACGAAAGAATAATAACACAAAACAATGTGAAAACAAGTATGTAATGCTTGAAAGAACGTCGAGCTAGGGGTTTCAACGATGAAGAGAATAACTAGACAAAGGAACGATTGGGCACCTTGGAACTCCCAATCCTGAAATCTTGAGTAAAATCTCTAAAAGGAAGAACCTTATCCTAAATAAAGGGAGATGTGAACCTAAGAATGTACATTTGGATTAATGAGCCATACATGTCTCGTTATTATAACTCCATGGAAGGAGTAAGCATGATAAATGAAAAGAAATTCCTTAGATGAATGATTACGGGGACTAAGCGAAAGAGCAATCAAAGTGTTAGAATGTCAAGAAAACCCAAGTTGATATTAAGGAAAATTATTCCTAATGTGGAATATATTGGTTAAGTTTTGGGAAAAAAACTCCTAAAAGGAAGGGAGAGTTGTAAACCCCGCACTTTTGAGTTAAGGAAAATCGGTAAAAGAACCGGTCAAACTGAGTAAGAAAATCAAGCTGGTTTACATTTAAGAACACGCAATATGGAAATTTACAACTCCCGGGTGATCTAAAGGATTCATTAAACCTTGGACAAGAAATTTAAGAAAATTTAGAAAACAAAAACCAAATTGGTTCAGGTGAACAAGATTCCATAAGAACTTTGAACTTGGAAGTATGAATTTTTTTTTGTAACCCGAAATTTCGGTCAAAAATTTTTATGTACACCTTATCATAAATAACCATAAATTAATATATATTTAATTATTATAATTAATACCAATAATTTAATACCTAAATTAAATTATTGGAATTAATACAAATAATTTAATAACGAAATTAAATTATTGGAATTAATACCGAAATTAAATTATTGGAATTAATACCAATAATTTATGGCAATATTAATACTAGTAATAAATCTCGCCCATTTAATACACAATTGTTACACCTATATAAAGAGGTCATCCTCATTTTATTCTCCTCACACCTGAACACTTCTCTCTCTCTCTACTGCTCCATTTCTCGGTAAAGCTCGAACCAGAGCTTCGACTTGAATAAAGGTCGGGCTCTTTAGAACCAGGGAGAAGACAACTACCTGATAGAAAACTCCAGGCAATCCGAAAATCATTGAAGAAGCGCCGACATGATGGAATAGTGAAGTACCTCCGGCGGACTAAAGCTGCCCTATTTCAGCCAAGCTGAAATCAGCCATTTCATAACCTCCTCAGGCCAAACCAAGCCCTCCCAACACTTCCTTAGCCTTTCCACAGCCGAATTAGGACCGAAAGGTAAGCCAATTCGGCTCCCCTTTAAAATTTTCAATCGGTGCTAGAGAGAGAGTCGACCAAAATTCAATGACAAAATTCTAATCCAATTTCGCATCAATTGATGCAATTCTTGATTCTAGGATGAACCTCAGGACGAGACCTATCTGCCCAGATCAAAAGCTCGAACCGCCGTGCCTTCACCGGTGAGTAATCGAAGCTTTCTCTCTCTATAGTCTGTTTTCCAGCGAAGCTCCGTTTGAGCTCATTCCGGCGTTAAAATCTACGATTCAAAGTTTCTTAGAATCGTATGAACATGCAAGAATTCAATTTCAACTCCAATTTTAATAATTAGAAATGTTTGATCGGTCAATTTGATGAAATCAAATTCGGTAGTGTTGAAGAGTTGAAATTGGGAGAAATTTTGGGGATTTTTGAAATTCAAAGGGACAAAATAAAATTTTATGAAATTGAGGGTCAATTGGGCATGAAAATAATGTTGGAGGACCAATTGAGGAATTTTGAAATTTTTGGGGCAAAACTTACCATTTTTGTAAAAGAAGGGCAAAATGGTAATTTTGGAAAAATTGGGGGACCAAATTGGAAATTTGGGAAATTAAACCCCTTTTTGGTGAAATTGAATAAATTGAGGTCCCGGGATAAATTTTAAAAGTTACGGAACTCAATTTGAGGAAAACTGACATTAGGGACTTAAAGTTAAAGAGAAATAACTTTAGGGACCTAATTGCAAATAACTAAAATTTTGGATTTTCTCATTCATTGGAAATGAATGAAGGCTGTTATGTCGAGTAATAATGAACAAGGTTGTTCATATCGTGTAGGAACGCGAAATACCAGGAACGCCAGCAAGGACAAGCTCGCGTGAATACAAAGAACTAGTCTAGTGGAATTCACGGCATTAACGGGTGAGTGGGTTTACTAACATCATACCTGGTTGGGATGATGAGCACAACTTAAAGATAAAAACCACTTACCGGTTGTGAGTGAAAATTTTATATCATACCTAGTAGGGGATGATAAGTACCTCAGTATAAAAACCCATTGTTTAGTGGTATTTTAATCATCACCACTTACAAAAAGTGATGTGAAAATTATACGAAAAAACTACTTATCGGTTGTAAGTATATCATACTCGGTTGGTATGATGAGACTTCCTCGAAGGAAGTTGAAAACCCGTTCATCGGTTATGAACGGAGATGTCCTTATACCGGTTGGTATAATGGACAGTGAAAACCTATTTTGTCAGAAGTGTTCTCCCCTGACTATGTGCCAATGCTTAAACTATTTTGGAGACCTTCTTGATAGGAGCTCGAATAGCTCTTATAGGCCAAGGGCCTCGATTTTGGAACTTGAGGGCTAGAATGCCCAGTTTTTTGAAAATCTCGTACAATGGGCCCAAGGCCAGTTGGCACGAGCAGGAGCTCGTAAATGAACATGATATATGTTCCCTAAAACTTAATAAGTGAATTGTTTGGCCATGGTACCAAGATAGGACCAACATGCTCAGTCAACTAGCGGCAATGCGACATGACAGGTCGACGGACTAGTTAAGACAAACAGTTGCAAGTTGAGTTGAGAGTCGGGGCCGTTGGACTAGTGGCACCACAGATTACATGACAATATAAGAAAATATTGTTTGTGCATGCACTATGAGTATGAGATCATCAAGATGCCCATGAAGGGTAGTGATGTGTCCTATGGGCCCTGGACGTCCTGGTGAGTATAAGGGCAGATCGTCGTTCCAGGTGTCTGTGCGAAATTTGGAGTAGCACCAAGCACATGAGACTGGAGTGGGGACAGGATGAGGTCTCTGTCCTCATACGGACATGAAGAAGTGATTTCAGGATTTTGGGTCGGATGTCGTGTACATCCACTCATTCCCAGGGTAGAAGTGGTTGTACTTCTATCCGGGTGGCTGGAAAAGTCACTCCGAAGCCACTAGCGAGTTCAGTAGTGATACTGACTTGCGAATGTGTGTAACCTTCATGTTGAAGGATGTGTGTTGGGTGATGACGCACCGGTAACTAAGAAATAATGGAAAAACCCAAATTTTTAAATGAAGGGATTTTTTTGAAAAGAAAGGAGTCTGACACACTCCATATAAATATTTTTCTTAAAAGTTAAAAGTTGACATTTGAAAACCCATTCACTTAGTAGTCGTACTCACCCCCTCCCTTATATCCCTTTTAGGAAATCCCAGAAAGCCTACCTTGAAAGACCATCAACTAAGATGCCTGTTAGATAGGTATGTAAAGTTTAAAATTTCATGCAGTTTTAATTATGCTATTCCAGGAAATGGTGCAGGTTTAAAGGACGCCTTACTCTTTACAAATTATAATAAGGGGAAACCCTTTAATAAACCGGGAGAGTGGCGGGTTGTTCACGGGAATCCGACCAAACTGGGTCGGGGCGTGACAAAATCAAAGTCGAGCATCAAAAGTCAACAGGACTTCTCCAGCCACTCTCCATTCCATAGTGGAAATGAGAGAAGATTACGATGGCCTTCGTGACGGGGTTACCCCGTCAACCCGAGGACATGACTCCATAAGGGTTATAGTGGACTAACTCACCAAAGTTGCCCACTTCCTGCCAATGAAGTTGACTGACTCAGTGAAAAAACTAGCCATGCAGTATATTGTAGAGATGGTATGCATGCACGAGGTCTTAGAATTAGTAGTCTCAGATAGAGATCCTAGGTTCACCTCAAGATTCTGGCCAAATCTGCATAAATCATTGGGAAAAGAAGTTACGCATGAGCACTGCGTTCCATCCCTAGATGGATAGGTAGTCCAAAAGGACGATCCAAATGTTAGAGGCCATGCTTAGATAGTGCCTCCTAAACTTTGGGTAAAGGTGACAAGACTACTTTTACCTCATGGAGTTCAAATACAATAATCAATACCAAGTCAGCGTCCAAATGGCTCCATATGAAGCACTATCCGAGAGGAAATGTCAAACTCCATTATATTAGGTTAAAGTTGGGGAATGCAAGTTGGAGAGAATCGAATTGATCGAGGATGCAATGGAGAAGATCCAGGTGATCCGTGATTGGCTCAAGGCAGTGCAAGATCGGCAGAAGAGTTATGCTGATAACTAGCATTGGGAGCTAAGTTTTGAGGTAGAAGACTAGGTATTTCTAAAGGTGTCTCCATGGAATTGGGTCATCAAATTCCAAAATTGGGGAAAATTAAACCAGCCGTATATTGGCCCCTAACCAATCACAAAGAAAATTGGATAAGTGGCATACAAGTTCTCGCTTCTGCTAGAACTTGACCGGATTGACGATGTCCTCCACGTGTTGGTACTGAGGAAGTATGAACAAAGCCTAAACACGTGTTAGAGTGACCTCCTTCAGAATTAGAGAAAACTATATCCTACCTAGTGGAACCTGTGCACTTATTGGACTGCCACAAAAGAGTTTTCGGAACAAAAGGATCCCAATGGTGAAGATCCTATGGCAAAATAGTCAGGTAGTGTAGCAGACCTCTCAATGCACATTAGGTCATAGTCTTTACTTTTGGAAAACCTCCCAATCTCAACTTCATTATTTTTCTGATGCTGACTTGGTATGCAATCCTGATTATCAATGCTCCATCAATTGATTTTCTATCTTTTTTGTAGTAATTTGAGTTAGAGTGCTAAAAAATAACGTACAGTTTGTGGCTCTAGTATTTAAGCTGGATAGAAAAGGTTGGGTAATGTAATTGCTAAGGTTATTTGGATTCAGTCTCTATTTTATGAACTTGGTATTCATCATTACTCACCACAAACTATTTGGTGTGATAATCTGTGTCATTTATCTAAGTAATAACTCAATATTTCATACTCGTACTAAGCATATTGAAATATACTATCACTTTGTTAGATAGAGTGATTAATAAAAAATTGATCTCCAATTTGACTTGAACAAGTAATAAACCAAATTTATTACCAACAATAAATACAAGTACACCATTTCAATGAAATATTTTTTGTTTAAATAATATTTTATTAGTTAATTAATTAATTATTTATTTATTTAATATTATTTGACTACTTAGTTAAATGTTTTAACCTATAAATAGTAATTTTTATTATGTAATAATTAATATTAATAGATAAAAATATTCATATTTTTAATTTAATTTGCCAAACTCATTAATTCAATTCATTTTATCCCATATAATAAAAAACAATGATTGACCAAGGGATTCAAAGTTGTGATTAATATTCAAGAGATGAGTTGTAGGTTCATCCATATGAATCTGAATCCGGAGGGTTTGAAACTCGATTGGATTCGGGTCCGACGTGCAAACTTGCCACCCCTACAATGCACCAAAGTCGGGTATTTGAGTCCTAATGTCAAATCAATTTCAATCCTACATTTTTTTTTCAATTGCTCAACAAAATGAAGTATTAATGAAAGTGAATAAATTTCTAATCAGAATAAGAAGATAATTGAATAAAAGTTCTAAATAGAAATGACTTACATTACTAGCTGTCTCATCCAAAATGAGAACTAAGAAAGAATCTTATTTATTTATCTATTTATTGATTCTCATCCTCAAAAGTTGTAAAATAAATACTCAACAAAAGAAGAGTTTTTTATTCTCAAATTGTAAAATAAATACAGGAGAGAAGTAAAAAAAAATAGGAGAGGAAGCGAGAGTAAATTAGGGAGAGATTTTAGGCGAGGCAATGGATGGATTTGCCATGGGGGGAGAGTTTTTCAGGAGAGAATTGATAAAGGTGAGAGCCTCGGGAAGGAGAGTGGGGTGGGTGTTGAGTGTGAGAGGAGGATGAGATAGTTGATAGTAAATATTACTCAAGTCCAAAAACCCCCCCATAAAAAGCTCATTCTACAAGGTGATACATCGCTCAAGCAGCTCAGCGCAGCTCTCAGAATAGACTTCTAGCTTGCCTCCCTAATATTTGACCATTTTGATTCATTCAAATTGTAATAAACAAGCTTAAAGATGCTGAGCCCTCCAATCAACTGCAAAATTCTCAACTGTATCATCATCACTTGATGACTCTTCTTGCGTAGCCTCCTCATTGGCCTCTTTCGAGCCTTTTCTTTGTTTAAAAGCCTTCAATTCCAACTTCTTCTTCCGCAAAATCTCCACTCTCTCTCGGTAAGCCCTATATTAAAAGAGAAATTTCACTTGCACTTACTAAAACCAGACCAAGCCACAAGACATTAACATGGGAGACTCTTACTTTTGCTCCTGAGATTCAGCCTCCTCTATCATTTCAGCAGCATCAATCTGCAAATTTTCATGGCAACAGTTGCACATTTTTGAGCTCAGAGTGTAATGCATATAAAACTGCAGCAATTACTATACCGCCCATTGGAAAAAAATCCAACCTCCTCTTCTTCCAGACGATCATCTACCTCCTGCAAGTCCTCCTGGATCAACTTCTCAAATTCTTTGTACTCATCCCTAACCCAGGATTAGCACAAAATGAAACATAAGACTTGCAATATATTGCAAGAACAGCATACCAATAAGTTAGCAGTGAGGACATATACAAATGGGGCCTAGTTTCCTTTGCAAGTGAAACTAAGAGTTGCAGGCTATTTTGACGGGCTGACCAAGAGCTTACTTTACATCTATTTTGACAGGCTTAATGCCACGAGCACGCAAATCAGCATCCTTATTATCAAAGAAACCTTCAGGAAGTGCTCCTTTTGCCTGCTTCACCTCTAGAGATTCACCTGTCTTCAATATCTTACTAACGTGATCAAGTGATGGTTGATTTGGCATGGAGGTCTTATGAGCTGGATCATCTTCTACTGTGACCAAATCATCAGACTGACTTTGGGTCAAAACCTCTTGTTCTGTGTATAAAACATGATCAATTACATGATGGATAATACTTTATCCTTTCATGAAGCAATAAAGTAAGAAAATAGGCTGCAAAATTTCCAAGTTCTACATCATGACACAATTATATAGCAGCTGCAAAAAATGCTGTAGCTTGAGCATGAGTATTTCTCTAAGAAAAAATTCAAGCTGCTGCTCTTGTTCTCAATTGAATCGTAGGAGAGTCTATATCTGGAAGAATTTCTGCTAGATCCAATGATAATTGACTCCAATAACAGAATTCTTATACAGATTCCAAACTATCAATATGGAATACTTCTCTTACTCCAAATGACAAGTTCCAAGCTATATAAGGTTAGATATTTAAGTGTCCAGAATGTAAAGGCTTTGTTTACTCCTTGTAATCAATGAATCATCAGCAGGATACAGGAGAGGCATATTTTCCTATAGAAATAATGTGATCAAGAAATTCCACAACTACCTGTGGTTGGGATTCCAGGAGCTTTTATCATCCAAAATAGTGTTATAAATTCCAATCAAGAGGATGGACCAATGTACCTACCTAGTTTGGGCCTCTTGGCTTCAGTATCAAAAAAGTCCGGGGGAAGTCCAGATGGTGCCATGCGCTTGGGAACTTCAATTGATGATTGGGATGAAGTCTGACACTGTGGCTTTTCAGGTTGTGTTTTTATTATAGGCGTTTCAGAATGGGATCCATCAGAATTTTTAGTCGTAGAAGACAATCCAGAAGCCTTGGCCTTGAGAGCAGAGATTGCCTATCCAAGTGAACATCCGTTTCCCCTTAACTGACAAGATATGTAAAAGCGTAGAAAGGAATACCAGGGTTTTTTTTCTTGTGATAACTATCTTTATGCTAAAGGAGAGAGAGCGGTCTGCAACAGAAAATTTTACCTCATGATGTTTACGAGATGCTTGGTGGGCATCCCAGTTGGCATTATGCTTGAGAACAACCTGGCACACTCTACATACTGGCTGATCGGATTCGTTATACCTACAGAAGATACAAGGATGTGATTTACCAAGTGAGACAGATTAATTAGTACCCACGTATCTTCTTTACTGAAGAAAGACCTACGAAAAATCAAGATAAGAAAAACGCAACACTGAAAGACTCGTCTCAAATACCAGGAGGAGATAAATCAAGCACTAAAAAGCAAAGAAATATACAGTAGGAAGATCGAGCAGCGGGGTCTATACCTCACAAGAGGAGATTCGATTCGTTTTTCCTTCAGGGCGCTTAGTTTTGCTCGAAACAACGCCTTGTTTCGCGATTGGGCATCCATACCCGTAGGTTAATATACAAGCTCCCACTCTTTTGATAATCCGTGAGACACTTCTGCATGCAAATTTTTTTCTAACGAAAAAATTAATCGAATCTACATAAAAAGATTGATAAGTTCAGCCCAACATCATAATCTCTTCAAAACAATTACCAAAGGCACAAGAGTCAACAGAGACAAGAAATGACGGGGCAAGAGCGAGGCGATGGGTGTCGGGCGAGAGCAAAGGGCCGACGGAGTTATTCGAAGAAATCCAGCAAAATCCCCCTGATTTGAGGCGTTGTTGACTTTATTTGTCGATCGCAATTGGGATCAAGAACCCTCATTTTACAAGCCTTGAGGGAGAGAGTTTTTCTGGGAACATTGAAGGGAAGAAACCCTACTTTCGGAGATTTTATTATCTAATATTTTCGAAAATAACACTTGTATTCCCATAAATCCCGATTATTTATAAAATATATAATAACTTTTAAACCCATATAATATTAATCATTTTTAACTTATAAAATAAAACTTATAAGTGGTTTAAATAAAATCTCATTTCACTCCAACCATTTTAACTTTTATAAGCTCTCAATACTCATTTTCAAGAAAAAAAACATATATAATATTTTAATATCAATCTTATAAAAGTAATGCGTTAAGAATTCTAAAATTTAAAGTTTTTGTTAATAAATTTGGAAGGTGTACTTACATTAATTTATGAGGGCATTTAATTTTTATTCACAAAATACTAATCCAGCTTTTTTATTTCATGCATAATACATATAATTATTATAAATATAAATAATAACCTAATTATCACAAAATAGTAAAGTAATTAATAACATATAATATATGTATAGCATTCTATTTAACCAAACAACTTATATAATCATAGATGTGATGGGATTATATTTTTATTGAATAACTATAGATTACTTTTATCATACTAACGAGAATATAATCATAAATAAAATAAATATTATAAATTTATAATATTTTAAATATTTAACTATCAACAAATTATAATTTTTAAATAAAAATATACTCAAATTTTTATGGTTGGTACTAACTCATTTTTTTCACATTTAAGTGACAATATATTTATACAATCAATACATTTTTATCTCATATGTTCGCCAAATTATCCTTATATTTAAATTTTATTATATTAAGATTTGTTGCAACATTTATAAATACTTTCCATCATTCTCTAATTTGATTGGAAAATTTACCTATGCCCCATACATGGATGTTTGCGGGTAGTGTCTGTTTTACCGTTTTTTTTTGTTTGTCATTTTTCACGGTCTTTACATATTTACACGGTATTAGGTATTATCTAGTATTTATTTTTCACCGGACTTCTCTAGTAGACTTGGTCATGTGACCCATTAAACATGTGGCATTACTCATTTGTGTTTTTTATTTAACCGTTTATTTAGCATATCCCTTCCGTTAGAACCAATTCTAAAGTATTTTAAGTGTTGATTAGTAATTATAATATTTTAATCTTTAAAAAAATACTTATCACTTATTTTTTATATTTTTCTCACTTTCTAAATCTTTTTATTTTAAAAAATATATTTTTAAATAGTTGAATATAATATCACTTATTAAATTATATCGCTCTAATCTAGATTAATAGTAACTCATATTGTTGCTACAAAAAGTCGGTACTATCACCCTTATAAAAATAAGTGGATGAAATGCTTAGTATATAAAATATTTCATTCATATTTTAAAAAAAATTAAAAATATTACAATATTCACAAATAAATAAAAATTTCTAAGAAATAACAATATTGATACATTTCAACTATTATTTTCATGTTGAAAACTCGAGTTGTTTAGTTGTCTCTCATTTGTTTTCTATTACCTGAAAAATAATTTGCCATAATGTGAGTTTTGACTCAGTGAGTAAGTTTCCGGATACCGAGTCATTTCATTGTCCAAACCCCGATCCTCTACCCAAAACTTTGTGTATAAAATTTTCTTCATTTATCTTTAGTAATTCACATTATTACTTAGTAAATTCTCATTTACTCATGGCTATTATTCAATTTCATGTTTATACATTTTATATGCAATGCCTAACCTTGAGTGTTCACTACTTATGCACGTGAACTCCTACGGGCTCGTGGGTGAAATTTGGGGTCCAACCTTGACTACAATTGGTAGAATTTGGTCGCTTCCCAAACATACTTAAAAATGGACAAATGGAAGTCAGCTAAAAAATTCTCACAAGAGAGGGTACCAACGATGACCAATGAATAGGCGTTTTGAAGCCATGGATGAGGCGGTCTATTCTATGGCAGCGGCTGACCAAATAGTCATCGGAGATGGCTGAATTTGTCCCCGAACTGGACGTCATTGGGAGTTCCAAAATAGAATCGACAATGGAAATGAACTCATGGCGACCAGAGCTCCCCTTGTTGGAGGTTGACCAAGGCCTTGTGGTGGTAGAGCCTTTTGGCATCAGTTTCATTCGGAGGGGTGGCCTTAGCTAGTTGAATCCCCCTCCCCCCAAGGGCAATGACAACTTAGAGTTTCACTGTCCGACGACGGAGTCGACAAAAATGACCCTTGTGCAATATTTTTCGGCCACTAGTTGATCAGTACTCGGCCACAAACTTGAAGAGTAGTGTCTTAGCTATATTTTAACACCAAAATGACCAAATTTGGTGGTCGGGTGGGGGAGAATTGCTACTCGAAATCATCAAGGGTTGGGAAAGTTCCTGATATCGAGTTTTTAGACTTTGGGGAAAACATATGGCCTGATGGGGAGATGAAAACGTGATTAAATTCATGGAAATGTTGCTCATTGTGTTGTCAACACATAATCAAGTTTAATTTTAGGAAATTTGATGAAAATATGATCCGATTTTGTGTGTTTGCAGGGGTGGCATGCAGTAGAAAAAGTTGTCGGGCGTACGAGGTCACGAAAGGGTATGTAGTGTTGGGTGTAAGTGAGTTGGGTCGGGTGGATCCATTTTCGGGTCCTTTCAATAATTTTAATCACCCCCTTCGTGATCCCAATTTCGTGAAAATCATGGCTTCTTGCTAAAAAATTAATTTCTAATTCTCATGCGATCCAATTCGGTTTGATCCAAATTCTTGACTTGAGTTCCTATACTTGGTTCTTCTCGAATTTTCAATCTGTTGGTGTCTGATTCGACGGTGGTGTCATAGAAATTCCCCATTTGGGGTCCCATCCTTGGTTCATCTTTGGATCCCCGATCGTTTGAAGTCTAGTTCTACGATTAGGAAAATTGCGGTGTTACAACTACTCTCCTCTTTTAGAGATATTGTCCTAAGAAATTTATTATTAGAGAGGAGAAATTTCTCTCCCACTTAGTTTTTCACACCTCTCAAGTTCCTATCCCGTCATTACTTCTTCCTACATTATTGTTAGAAATTCACTTAGTTGTGAGATCACCCCTCCCCTAAATAATTACAAGTGGAAGACGGGTTCATGAGGCATAAGTCGAGAATCATCTACATAACAATGTGACTTAAGGTAGATCTCGAAGCTTGCATAAAAAGCTTTTAAATTTATGCTTATCAATTGCTACATTCATAGGTTGCTTGTGTAAACTATTCTGGGCACACTATGTTTCTATGAAAATTTCAAATTTCCACTTAAAATCAAGATAGTTTTTTATTCTAAGCCTTAGTCACTCTAATTTTACGCCAGTGAATATCACGCCCCGACCCGGTTTGGTCGGATCCCTGTAATCAACCAGCCACTCTCCCGGTTTACTAAGAGTTGCCCCTTGTTTATAAACCATGAAGAGAGATAAGTTCTTTAAACATGCACCTTTTGTAAACCCCGACATTTTAAGTTAAGGAAAACCGGGAAAAGAACCGGTCAAACCAAGTGAGAAAAATCGAACCGGTTCACAAATTTGATCATTAGAGAATGAGCAATTTGGGAAATTTACAACTCTCGAGTGACCCAAAGGGTTCATAAAGTTTTGGAAAAGAACCTTAGGATAAATTGGAAGAGTAAAACCAGACTGGTTCAAATGAATCGGATCCAACTAGATTGAACCAGTTTATGAACCGAGTCGGTTCATGAATTGGAATCAATAGAGAAAGGGCAAACTGGGAAATTTATAGATCTCGAGTGACCTAAAGAGTCACAAATGTCAAGAAAAAGGACTTTAGGATGAATTGAAGATAAAAACTAAACCGATTCAAGTGAACCAAATCTAAACCGGATTGAACCGGTTTGAACCACTATTAAACCAAATACTAAATTCATTTTTCTAGGTGATTTAGAAAATTCAAATTTGAGATTTGAGGCCACCATTGGATAGAAAATGAATTTAAAAATTTTTAGATTTGACAAATTCAGTAGAATCGGGGGTGAACCGACCGGTTTAAGCTTTGAACTCAGTTTAGACCGGTCCGGTCCAGTTCAGAACAATGTCGTCTTCTTCTTTCAGATGACAGCATTGTTCACTCACCGGAAAATCGTGCAACGTCAGCGAAGCTGAAAAGTCTCTAGCCAGGGAGTTTCAGGCAATGAATGACCACCATTAAGGTACCAATTGGATGACCAGGAAGTCCCCGAGCTTCCTATATAAAGAGCACCTCCTCATTCATCCTCTTCACACTTGAAAACTTCATTCTCTCAACTACTCCAATTTCCAGCGAAGCTCGAACTAGAGCTTCGACTTGGGCATTTTTCTGAGCCAAACAAGGCGAGGTAGGGTTCTTTAGAACCAGGGAGAAGTTAGCTACACGCATGTAGTCTCCATTTGCACCGAGAGTCGCTGGAGAAACACCGGCGTGATAGAACATTGAAGCAGCTTCGGTGGACTGAAGCTGCCCTATTTTGACCAAGCTAAAATTGGCCAATTCGAACCCTTTTTAGGCCAAACTGAGCCCTCCCAACACCTCCACAGCCCTCATACAGCTGAATTAGAGTTGAAAGGTAAGCTAATTCGACTCCCCTCTATAATTTCCAACAGGTGCTAGAGAGAGAACCGATAGAACTTCGATGATGAAATTCTCACTCAATTCGGCATCAATTAATACAATTCTTGATCCTAGGAGGAACATCAGGACATGAGCTATCTGCCCAAATTGAAAGCTCGGACCATCGCGCCCCCAACAGTAAGCTTTTGAAGCTTTCTCTCTCTAAGTCCAGTTTTCCGGCGAAGCTCCGTTTAAGCTTATTCCGACAGTAAATTGTGTGATTCAAAGTGTAATTGAATTGTATGAAGGTGTATGAACTCCAATTTAACTTCAATTTCAACAATTAAACTCATTTGATTGGTCAATTTGATGAAATCAATTTCGGCAATGTTAGAAGGTTGAAATTGGGGAAAATTTGAAAATTTCAAAAATTAGAGGGACTAAAGTGTAATTTCGTAAAATTGAGGACCAATTGGGCAATTTTTGGAATTTTGGGGCAAAACTTACCATTTTTGTAAAGTAGGGGCAAAATGGTAATTTTGGAAAAGTTGGGGGACCAAATTAGAAATTTGGGAAATTTAACCCCTTTTTGAGAATTTGATTAAATTGAGATCCTAAGATAAATTTTAAAAGTTTCGACACCCAATTTGAGGAAAAACTAGCATTAGGGACTTAAAGTTAAAGAAAAATAACTTTAGGGACCTAATTGCAAATAAAGGAAAAGTTTGATTTTCCCATTCATTTGGGATGAATGAGAGCTGTTAGGCCAAACAATAATGAACAACAACGTTCATATCGTGTAGGAACACGAAGTACCAAGAACGCCAGCTAAGACAAGTTCGAGTAATGACAACAAGTCGGCTAAGAGGAATTTCACTACACTATCGGGTGAGTGGGATTTTATATCATACCCGGTTGGGATGATAAACACATCAGAAATGAAAACCTACTGCTAAGTGGTATTTTAATCATCACATCTGAAGAGAGCAATGTGGAAATCATACGAAAAACTACTTATCGGTTGTAAGTAGATCATACCCGATTGGTATGATAAAACTTCCTCGAAGGAAGTGAAAAACTCATTCATTGGTTATGAGCGGATATGTCCTCATACTCGATTGGTATGATGGACAGTTAAAAAAGATATTTTTTCTAAAATGCTCTCCCCTGACTGTGTGCCACTGCTTAAACAATTTGGGAGACCTTCTTGATGGGAGCTCAAATAGCTCGGTTAGGTTGGATGGCCTCGGTTTTGGAACTTGGGGGCTAATATGCCCAATTTTAAAAATCTCGAATAGTGGGCCCTTGGCCAGTTGGCACGAGCAAGAGCTCGTAAACAAACATGATTTATATGCCATGAAAACTCAAGTAAATGAATTGTTTGGCCATGGTACCAAGATAGGACCGACATACTTAGTCAACTAGTGGCAGTGCGACATGACAAGTTTTTGGACTAGTCAAGACAAACAGATGCAAGTTGAGCTAAGGGTCAGGGCCATTGGACCAGTGGCACCACAGATTATATGGCATCATGTGTAAACGTTGATTGTGTATGCACTGTGTTTACGAAACCTTCAAGACGCTCAAGAGGGGTAGTAATGTGTCCTAGGGCCCTGGATGACCTAGTGGATATAAGGGCAGTTAATTGTACCAGAAGCCTTACAAAGCTCGACGTAGCTTCAAGCGCATGAGACCGGGGTGGGGTCGGGATGAGGTCTCTATCCTCATACGGACACGGAGAATTGTTATGAGATTGAGGGTTGGATATCGCGAACAACCACTCATTCTTAGGGCAGAAGTGGACGTGCTTCTATCTAGGTGGCTGGTAAAGTCACTCCGATGCCACAAGCGGGTTCAGTGGACGTACTGGCCTGTGATTGTGTGTTTAACCTTCATGATAAAGGATGTGTGTTGGGTGATGACACACCGTGGTTAATAAGAAATAGTGATGAAAACTAAAATTTGAAATGAAAGGTTTTTAAAAGAAAATAAGGAGTTTGGCACACTCCAAATCAAACATTTTTCCTAAAATTTAATTTTGAAAACCCATTCACTAAATCATTGTACTCACCCCCTCCCTTACATCACTTTCAAGAAATTCTGGAAAGCCTACCCCAAGGACCATCAACTAATACGCCTGTGATATAGGTATGCTCAATTTAAAATTTTATGTAGTTTTGATTTATGTTATTCTAGGAAATGTACAGGTTTAAAGGACGTCTTACTCTTTATAGTTTATAAACAAGGGGAAACCCTTAATAAACCGGGAGAGTAGCAGGTTGATCACAAGGATCCAACCAAATTGGGTTAGGGCGTGACAACTTGGGTGGTATCAGAGCATGTTTCCTCGAATACATAATTAAGACTAGAAAATATAGTAACTAATAGGATTGATATTAAAATTTTTAGATGGCCCCAAGAAAAGTAGCTAAACAAACCCACGCTACCATAGCCACCCTAGAAGCTTGGGAGAACCCCATCCCAAGGGAGGAAATGAACCAAGAGTATAGAAGGACCCTTGGAGTAACCTCGGGTCAAAGACGACTCGACAAGAAAGCCTCCAAGGTGTTCAGGCTCAAGGACGCAAGGCATCGAACCATCCACAACCCCTTAGAAAGGCCCCACAATGCTCAAAGTGTGGGAGGAACCATAAACGTCCACACAAGGAGATGACCTGTTATAAATGTGGGCAATGGGGACACTACAGTAAAAGATGCCCGATATTTTGGAGGACAAGACCCGAAAGGATCTGTTATGAGTGTAGGAAGGTGGGACACATAGCAAGGAATTGTCTCACACTACAAGGAATCTAAGCGATTTCTTCTAATAAGGACACCTCCAATCCTACAGAAGTTCGAAGGGATGACATTACAAGAACCACAATTGTGATTAGGGAACCCAATCTCACCTAGGAAGAAATCCCTCTAAACCATAGTTTAGTAGTGAATACTCCCCAACTCATCATTATAATAATCTCCCTCAAGAGATGTTAAAACCCCAAATTGTATTCTTACTTCAATAAATAAGATTATGAGTTCAAAAAATTTCTCTGTTCCATAATAATACGGTAGCATGCCTTAATAGCTCAAGGAAGGATCACGGAAAGAAGATCAAGGGTAGGACCTTAAGAAAAACCAGAATTAATAGAATATAAATAAAGGGAAGTTTCCTTAAAGAACACTACAAACCACCTGGGAGCAAAGAAGGAAATACCTCCTCCATAAAAGACAAGTTGAATGATGAAAGACAACGAGAATGCCTCAAGATAGTAAGGTATGATCTACCTTGGAAAAACAGAGGAGTCAAGTAGGGTTGTAGACTAACCTAGCAAGGAAGGGGGAAGTGGAAAGGCCATAATGGTGGAAAGGAAGAATGAAGAAAACCCTTGAAGAAATAAAATGATAACTACACTCAATCCATAAGGAGGATTTAGTAAGTCCCACACAAAGATGTCTTGGAGCAAATAAGTGTCTGAGCCTTTTTATAAGGAAGAAGACCCTAGGAAGGTATACATGTTCCAATTAAGAAATAATGGACCAAGTAATGAAGGATGAAGAGATGAAGTACACGCTGAGGTGAAAGAACTAAGGGAAGTACATTCAGAGGACCCAAGGGGAAAGTTAAACCTAAGGAACAATTAGGTGGGAAATAGCATCAAATGATGCAGCGACAAGTGAAAATGGGTGGGCTAGCCATCATAAGGAAATAGAGAAAAGAACGTCCGGAAAACCTTATGAAAGTAAGCCCTTCAATTCAGAAGAGGGTAAGGAGAAAACAACCAAAAATATCAAGACTGATCGTGGTCCACACTCACTTACTAGAGCCCAAGGAGTGTATAGCTAGACATAAAGAGTGCTAGGAACCAATCTATCAGCATGAACTCTTCGAAGAGAGGATAAGGAATAAAAAGGAAATGGAGGACAGTGAAGGATAAAGAACAGGAAACAATATCGATCTCAAAAGGATATAAGAAGGAGGCAACTAGTAACAACAAGATGGTCAAGGAGAATAAACAAGACCATAGGAAAGACAAGGGAGTAGTAGACTACACTCTAAAGAAGGGTAATAGAGCGGGTATAGTGTTAAATACACGGAATAAGACCCGACGATTGGTAAATGATTAAAGGTAGACAAAAGCCCAAATTCAAAAGGATGCGAAGGAAGGAAACCTTCAAGGAGTAGTAAGAAATTCGAGCATCTAGCACCTAAAGGGAAATCTCTACTTTGAAGGACATATTAGAGGATGAAAATCATTCAAAGGAGAACGCCTTAAAAATGACGGAATCGTGAAATGATCGCAAATAAATGAGAATGAGTTTAAGGAAAAGGAAAATCCTTAAGTAAAGGACGTCACCAAAAATGAAGAAAGACATAAGAAGGGAAGAATCTCAGCATGTCGGTAAGTCCTCAGGAAATTTAATAATTGGCACTAGAAAGACCCAATAAAGAAGCTGGGAAAGAACGAGTGGATAAAGAAAAATTGACACAATTATGTAAGACACTTTATCAAGACACGAAGGATAATTGGATAATAGTAAAGGTAGCTAAGAAATATTGCCCGATGCAAGGAGGGATGAAATTATACAGTCCCTGAGAGATTGGAAAGTTGGGAATAACCCTAAAGGAGGTGTTCTAGAAATCTAATGGACATAGAGACAAGATCTAGAAAATATCATGCTGCAAGGGGCATGTAAACCCAACAGTCCCGAGGAAAACATGACTCAAGATAAGGAAACACCAAGTAGACATCAAAGGAAAGGGTTCCTCATGTAAAGGTTACTAATTAAGTTTTGGAGACAAAACTCCTAAAAGGAGGGTAGAGTTGTAAACCCTGCCATTTTGAGTTAAGGAAAACTAGGAAAAGAACCGGTCAAACCAAGTGAAAAAAAAAACTGAATTGATTTACAAACTCGATCATCAAAGAAAGGGCAATTTGGGAAATTTACAAGTCCCAAATGACCCAAAGGGTTCATAAAGTCTTGGAAAAGAACCTTAGGACAAATTGGAAAAGAAAAACCAAACTAGTTTAGATGAACCAGATCCAACTAGATTGAACCGGTTTATGAACCGAGTCGATTCATGAACTGGAAGTGATAGAGAAAGGGCAAAACGAGAAATTTATGGATCTCGAGTGACCTAAAGAGTCACAAAAGTCAAGAAAAAGGACTTTAGGATGAATTGGAGATGAAAACCATACTGGTTCAAGTGAACCGCATCCAAACTGGTTTGAACCACTATTGAACCAGATGCTAAATTTATTTTTCTAGGTGGCTTAGAAAATTCAAATTTGAGATTTGAGGCCACCATTGGATAGGAAATGAATTTAGAAATTTTTAGATTTGAAAATTTTGGTCAAATCGGGAGTGAACCAGCTGGTTTAAGCTTTGAACCTGGTTCAAACCGGTCTAATCCGATTCAAAACAGTGTCGTATTCTTCCTTTAGATGACATCACTGTTCACTCACCGGAAAATCGCGCAACGCCGGTGAAGCTGAAAAGTCTCTGGCCATGGAGATTCGAGCAATGAATGACCACCATTAAGGCGCCAATCGGACAGCTAGGAAGTCCCCGATCTTCCTATATAAAGAGCACATCCTCATTCTTCCTCTCCACACCTAAAAACTCCATTCTCTCTCAACTACTCCAATTTCTGGCAAAGCTCGAACTAGAGCTCTAACTTGGGCATTTTTTTTTGAGCCAAACAAGGTGAGGTCAAATTCTTTAGAACTGGGGAGAAGTCAGCTACACGTTGTAGTCTCCATTTGCTCCGAGAGTCACTGGAGAATTTTGAAAATTAGAGGGACTAAAGTGCAATTTCATAAAATTGAGGACCAATTGGGCATTATAAAGATGTTGGAGGACCAATTGGGCAATTTTTGGAATTTTTGAGGCAAAACTTGGCATTTTTGTAAAGTAGGGGCAAAATGGTAATTTTGGAAAAGTTGGGGACCAAATTGGAAATTTGGAAAATTAAACCCCTTTTTGTGAATTTGAATAAATTGAGGTCCTAAGATAAATTTTAAAAGTTTCGGGACTCAATTTGAGGAAAAACCGACATTAGGGGCTTAAAGTTGAAGAAAAATAACTTTAGGGACATAATTGCAAATAAAGGAAAAGTTTAATTTTCTCATTAATTTGGGATGAATAAGGGTTATTAGGCCAAAGAATAATGAACAAGAATGTTTATATCGTGTAGAAATAGGAAGTACCAAGAACACAAGCTAAGACGAGTTCGAGTAAGGACAACAAGCCGGCTAGGAGGAATTTCACTGCACTATTGGGTGAGTGAGATTTTTATATCATATCCGATTGGGATGTTAAACACATCGAAAATAAAAACTCACTGCTAAGTGGTATTTTAATTATCACATCTGATAAGAGTAATGTGGAAATCATACGGAAAAACTACTTACCGGTTTTAAGTAGATTATACCTGGTTGGTAAGATGAAACTTCCTCGAAGGAAGTGGAGAATCCATTCATCGGTTATGAGCGGAGATGTCCTCATACTCGGTTGGTATGATGGATAGTTAAAAATATCTTTTTGTCGAAAGTGCTCTCCTCTGACTATGTGCCACTGCTTAAATATTTTGGGATACCTTCTTGACTGAAGCTAGAAATGCTCTGTTAGGCCGGAGGCCTCAGTTTTGGAACTTGGAGACTATTACACCCAATTTTGAAAATCTCGAACAGTGGGCACTAGGCCGGTTGGCACGAGGAGGAGCTCTTAAACAAACATGATTTGTATGCCATAAAAACTTAAGTAATTGAATTGTTTGGCCATGGTACCAAGATAGGACCGACATACTCAGTCGAGTAGTGGCAATGCGACATGACAGGTTTTCGGACTAGTAAAAACAAACAATTACAGGTTGAGTTGAGGGTTGGGGCCGTTGGACCAGTGGCACCACAAATTATATGGCATCATGTGAAAATGTTGATTGTGCATGCACTGCGTTTACAAGACCTTCAAGATGCCCAAGAGGGGTAGTGATGTGTCCTAGGGCCCTGGACATCCTTGTGGATATAAGAGCAATTAGTCGTGCTAGAAGCCTTGCAAAGCTCGACATAGCTTCAAGCGCACGAGACCAGGGTGGGGTCAGGATGAAGTTTCTATCCTCATACGGACACGGAGATTTATTATGGGATTGAGGGTCGGATGTCACGAATATCCACTCATTCTTAGTGTAGAAGTGGACGTGCTTCTATATAGGTGGCCGGTAAAGTCGCTTCGACGCCACAAGTGTTATCAGAGCTTGTTTCCTTGAATACATAATCAAGACTGGAAAACATAGTAACTAATAGGAATGATTTTAAAATTTTATATGGCTACGAGAGAGGAACCAAGAAAACTAAGACCGGCGTTACCAACACCACTCAACCCTTTGTCCCCGTAGGGAGACCACCCTAAATTACCCGAAAGTCCCAAAGAACCCAGAGACATTAGTGGGAAGTATCCAGAAGGATGGTGCCAGGATCTGTTAAGGTCATAATCCTAAGAAAGAAGGAAGTCATGCGTAAGGCCAGGAATGCCATCAAGGGCTTATAACCTTACTAAGAAGGACGCTTGTCAAGAACCCAGTAGCTTTCCATCTGTTTCATAGGCCCTTTTTGTAACAGGGCTAAGACACCAACCTATTGTACTACCTCTCCAATAATAAAGAACTCCAAGTTACTAAAAAATTATGTCTCTAAAAAATAATGTGACCTTGCGCCTCAAGCTGTAGGAAGATTGCCCAAGAAAGGTAAACAAACAAATTCATGTTAACTTAGACACCACAGATGCCAAGGAGATTCCCATCCCAAATAAAGAAATGAATCAAGGGAATTATTAAGCGAAGAAAGTGCAACAAGAAAACCATCAAGGTAATTAAGGAGTCTAGGAGAACACTTGAAGTAACAACTAGACAAGAAAATGACCTATTACAAGCTATAAGGGAAATAGGACATGAAGTGAAGAAATGTCCCACACCACAAGGATTTAGAACAATACCTTCCAAGGAAAGCACCTCCACAGCTATAGGAATCTAAAAGAATATCATCCCTAGAAATAGGACTCTTGCTCAAAATTTTAACCACATCCAGGAGGAAGCTCTTCAAGATCCTAGTGTAGTGGCGGGAAGGAAAAAGGACTAAAGGTAGGACCTCGATAAACTGCAAATAGAACAAAGGATTGCTGAAGAGAATCATCCCTTAAATTTCCAGCCATCTAGGAGTAAGGAAGGAAGCGCCTCCATAAGAGAAGACAAACCAGGCATTTGACGACGAATGGTATGTCACGGGATGATAAGCATGACCTACTTTGGAAAAAGTAAAGAAGTCAAATTGGAGTTTTGGACCAATATAGCAGAAGTAAGTAGATCGTAATAATAAGATAATCAAGGAGAATAAAAGATGCCCTAAGGAGGACCAGGAAGTAGTAAGAACTACACCCTAAAAAGGGCAATAGAATGATCATTAAGGATAAGAAGACTCGAGAGACAACTGCCTCAAGATAATTAGACAAGGTGAATAGTAGGGGTAGGATAGGTAACAAACCAACACTCGTGAGGCTCATAGATTAAACTCTAGTAAAGAAATGAAAGATGGAAAGGCCAAACATTTGGAAAAGAAAGATGGACAAAATCCTTAAAGAGATCAATAGCCAAGACCAAATTGACGACCAAACTCAAAGCCAAGAGAAGATTAAGTAAGCCTCGCACAAAGAGGTCTTGAAACAAACTAGGTCTAAACTTTTTCAAAGTAAGAAAACTTGTGCAGGATATAAGTAGAATTAAGGAAATGGTACAAGGACGTACCGCTAGATTTCCCAGAAAGGGTGCATGGGAAGGACGACATCAAAGGATGTCATTTAATGATTAGATACTTCCAAAAAATAAATGAAAAAGGAATTTTTGGAGAAAGAGAAAGAATCCTTCCAAGGAAGGAAGCCCGGTAAAGGCATACATATCCCAACTAAGAGGAAATGGAACCAACCGAAATGGAAAGAAAGATAAGCTTACAAATGAAATGTTGGATGAGACAGAAAGATCAAGTAACAACGAAAAGTACTCATGAGGGCCTAAGAAGTAAATTAAACCCAAGGAACGGGTAAGTCGAAAGATATCATCAAAGGATGATGTACGAGTAAGAAAGGGAAGGACTGCCCATAAAAAGGGGAATAGAATAAAATACATCTAAGAAATCATGGAGAGGAAATTCCTCCAGTTAAGAAGTGACAAAAGTTAATGACCACCGATATCATGGCCAGTTATGGTCCACACCCAAATGATTGGAACTAGAAAGACCCAATAAGGAAGTTGGGAAAGGATGAGTGGGTAAGGAAAATCAACACAGTTATGTAAGTTGATTGGATAACCGTAAAGGTAGTCAAGGAATATTACTAAATAAAAGAGAGATGAAGTTATACGATTCCTCAAAGGTTATAAGTTGCAAACAACCCTTAAAGAAGTGTTATAGAAATCTAATGGACAGAGACACATCTGGAATATGTCATGTTGTAGGGGACATGTAAGCACAACAATTTCGAGGAAAAATGTGACTCAAGTAAGGAAGAGCCAGTTGATAAGCATGATGAGGTCAAACAAAATTTTGACCGAAATTGAATATAAATGACGGATGAAGAAGGGTCAAAATAGTACGAAGGGGTAATAACTCAGAACCCCGTGAAAAATAAGTACGCGGTGCTCGGAAGAACATTGAGCTAAGAGTTTCAACGATGCAAAGAATAACTAGACGCAATAAGGATTGGGTATCTTGGAACTCCCAATCCGAAAATTTTGAGTAAAAACCTCAAGGGGAAGAATCTTTCCCTAAGCAAAGGAAGATGTGAACCTAGGGAAATACCTTTGAACTAGCGAGCAAGACATACTAAACTCCATGGAAGGAGTAAACAATGTAAAGAAAAGAAACTTCCTGAAGTGCATAATTTAAAGTGGTCTAAGTGGAAGAATCACCAAAGTATTAACATGTTCAAATTAACATTAAAAAAAGTTATTCCGGAATGAAAAATGCTGATTTAGTTTTGGGGACAAAACTCCTAAAAGGAGGGGAGAGTTATTAAACCCACCCTTTTGAGTTAGGGAAAATCGGGGGAAAAATCGGTCAAACCAAGTGAGAAACATCGAACCGGTTCACAAACCTAATCATTAGAGAACAAGCAATTTGGAAATTTACAACTCTTGGGTGATCCAAAGGATACATAAAATCTTGGAAAAGAACCTTAGGATAAATTTCAAGAGAAAAATCAGACCGATTCAGATGAACTGGATCCAATTGGATTAAATCGGTATATGAATCGAGTCAGTTCATGAACCGAAACCGATAAGGGCAAACCGGGAAATTTATGAATTCTGAGTGACCTAAAGAGTTATAAAAGTCAAGAAAAAGAATTTTATGATGAGTTAGAGATGAAAACCAAACCGGTTCAGGTGAACCAGATCCGTACTAGATTGAACCGGTTTGGACCGGTTTGAACCACTATTGAACCAGATTCTAAATTCATTTTTCTATGAGGCTTAAAAAATTCAAATTTGAGATTTGAGGCCGCCATTGGATAGAAAATGAATTTAGAAATTTTTAGGTTTGAAAATTTTGGTCAAATTGGAGGTGAACCGGCCGGTCTAAGCTTTAAACCCGGTTTAGACCGGTCCGATCCGATTCAGAACAGAGTCATCTTCTTCCTTCAGATAACAGCACTGTTCACTCGTCGAAAAATCATGCAGTTCCAGTGAAGTTGAAAAGCTTCCAGCCAGGGAATTTCAAGCAATGAACGACCACCATTAAGGCCCCAATCAGACGGCCTAGAAGTCCCTGACCTTCCTATATAAAGAGCCCCTCCTCATTCATCCTCTCCACACATGAAAACTCTATTCTCTCTCAACTGCTCCAATTTTCGACAAAGCTTGAACCAGAGCTCCGACTTGGGCATTTTTCTGAGCCAAACAAGGCAAGGTCGATTCCTTTAAAACCGGGGAGAAGTCAGCTACACGGCTATAGTCTCCATTTGCTCCGAAAATCGCCGAAAAAACGTCGGCATGATAGAACAATAAAGTAGCTCTAGCATACCAAAGTTGCCCTGTTTTGGCCGAGTTGAAATCAGCCAATTCGAGCCCTCCTGAGGCCAAAATAAGCCCTCTCAACACTCCACAGCCCTCCTACAGGTAAATTAGAGCAGAAAGGTAAGCCAATTTGGCTCCACTCTATAATTTCCGACTTGTGCTAGAGAGAGAACTAGCAGAACTTCGATGATGAAATTCTCACTCAATTCGACATCAAATGATGTAATTTTTGATCCTAGGAGGAACCTCATGACAGAAGCTAAGTGCCCAAAATAAAAGCTCGGACTGTCGCACCCCCGACGGTAAGCTTTCAAAGCTTTTTCTCTCTAAGTTTAGTTTTCCGGCGAAGCTCCGTTTCAACTCGTTCCGGCACCAAATAGTACGATTCAAAGTGCAATTGAATCATATGAATGTGTTGGAACTACAATTTAACTTTAATTTCAACAATTAAACTCATTTGATCGGTCAATTTGTTGAAATCAAATTCGATAGAGTTAGAAGGTTGAAATTGGGGAAAATATTGGGAAATTTTGGGAATTTCAAAAATTAGAGGGACTAAACTACAATTTCATAAAATTGAGGATCAATTGGGCATGATAAAGATGTTGGCAGACCAATTGGTTAATTTATGGAATTTTTGGGGCAAAACTTACCATTTTTGTAAAGTAGGGGCACAATGATAATTTTGGAAAAGTTGGGTGACCAAATTGGAAATTTGGGAAATTAAACCCCTTTTATGAATTTGAATAAATTGAGGTCCTAAGATAAATTTTAAAAGTTTTGGGACTCAATTTGAGGAAAAACCGGCATTAGGGGCTTAAAGTTAAAGAAAAATAACTTTAGGGACCTAATTGCAAATAAGGGAAAAATTGGTTTTCTCATTCGTTTGGGATGAATGAGGGCTATTAGGCCAAAGAATAATGAACAAGAATGTTCATATCGTGTAGGAACACGAAGTACCAAGAACGCCAGCTAAGATGAGTTCGAGTAAGGACAACAAGCTGGCTAAGAGGAATTTCACTGCACAATCAAGTGAGTGGGACTTTTATATCATACCCGGTTGGGATGATAAGAACCTCGAAAATGAAAACCCACTGCTAAGTGCTATTTTAACACATCTAAGAGGAGTGATGTGAAAATCACGTGGAAAAACTACCTACCGGTTGTAAGTAGATCATACCCAGTTGGTATGATAAAACTTACTCAAAGGAAGTGGAAAACTCGTTCATCGGTTATGAGCGGAGATGTCCTCATACTCAGTTGGTATGATGGATAGCTAAAAATATATTTTTTGTCGGAAGTGCTCTCCCTTGATTATGTGCCATTGCTTAAATAATTTGGGAGAGCTTTTTGATGGGAGCTCGAATAGCTCTATTAGGCCAGAGGCCTCGGTTTTGGAACTTGGGGGCTAATATGCCCAATTTTGAAAATCTCGAACACTGGGCCCTATGCCAATTGGCACGAGCAACAGCTCCTAAACAAACATGATTTATATGTTATAAAAACTTAAGTAATTGAATTGTTTGGCCATGGTACCAAGACAGGACCAACATACTCAGTCAACTAACGATAGTGCGACATGACAGGTCTTCGGACTTGTCAAGACAAACAGTTGCAGGTTGAGTTGAGGGTCTGGGCCATTGGACCAGTGGCACCCCAGATTATATGGCATCATGTGAAAAATGTTGATTGTGCATGCACTGTGTTTACGAGACCTTCAAGATGCACAAGAGAGGTAGTGATGTGTCCTAGGGCCCTGGACGACCTAGTGGATATAAGGACAGTTAGTCGTACCAAAAGCCTTATGAATCTTGACGTAGCTTCAAGCACATGAGACCGAGGTGGGGTTAGGATGAGGTCTCTGTCCTCATACAGACACAAAGATTTGTTACGGGATTGAAGGTCGAATGTCGCAAATATCCACTCATTCTCATGGTAGAAGTGGACGTGATTCTATCTAGGTGGCCGGTAAAGTCGCTCCGACGCCAAAAGTGGGTTCAGTGGACGGATTGGCCTGTGATTGTGTGTTTGACCTTCATGATGAAGGATATGTGTTGGCTGATGACACACCGTGGTTAATAAGAAATTGTGATAAAAATCGAAATTTGAAATAAAAGGTTTTTAAAAGAAAATAAGTAGTATGACACACTCCAAATCAATCATTTTTCCTAAAAATTAAATTTTGAAAACCCATTCATTGAGTCATTGTACTCATCCCTCCCTTATATCCCTTTCAGGAAATCCTGAAAAGCCTACCCCAAGGACCATCAACTAATACGCCTGTGAGACAGGTATGATCAGTTTAAAATTTTATGCAGTTTTAATTTATGTTATTCCAGGAAAGATGTAGCTTTAAAGGATGTCTTACTCTTCATGGTTTATAAACAAGGGGCAACCCTTAGTAAAACCAGGAGAGTGGCGGGTTGATCACGGGGATCCAACCAAACTGGGTCGAGGCATGGCATGTGGACTACGACCCATCTTACTATTTGTGGTTGTTCCCCCTTAACCACTTCTTATTTGGAGGGCTTACTTTCCCAATGTTTCTTGGATGTTCTTTCCTTTATTTCCTTATTATGGGTAGTCCACTCATTCTTACTTGTCATAGCATCTTTTGATGCTAACTTTCTACTTACTCGTTCCTTGGGTTTAACTTACTTCTTGGGCCTCATGAGTACTTTTTCTTGGTACTTGATCTTTCCATCTCAACCAGCATTTCATTAGTGAGATTATCTTTCTTTTCCACTTCGGTTGGTTCCATTACCTCTTAGTTGGGATACGTATGCCTTTTGGGGGCTTCCTTCCTTGGTGGAATTCTTTCCCTCTCTCCCGTAATTCTTTTTTCATTCGTTCTTTGGAAGTATCCAACCTTAGATGACACCCTTTGATGTCGTCCTTCCCATGTACCCTTCCTTAGAAATCTGGCGGTACGTCCTTATACCCTTTCCTTAATTCTACTTGTATCTCACACAAGTTTTCTTCCTTGAGAAGGGTTCAGACACCGTTTATTTCAAGACCTCACTATGCAAAGCTTACTTAATCCTTCTCATGGCTTGAGTATGGTCCCCATTCTATTTTTGGTCATAAATTCCTTTAAGGATTTCCTTCATCCTTTTTTTCCAACATTTGACCTTTCCACTTCTCTCTTCTTCGCATGGGTTTAAATCCATAATTCCTACTAGGGTCAGTTCGTTAACTGTCTTGTCCCTACTCCTTTTCTTATTTGCTTGTCTTTGGTTAGTTGCACCTCGAGTTCACTTGTCCTTGGCTCTTATCCTATCACCCCTTTTTTTAATGTAGTCTTTACTACTTTCTGGTCCTTTCTAGGGTGTCTCCTCTTACTGTTATTAGTTACATCTTTTTGTTAGATTCTTCTTTGCTCCTCTGCTTTTCCATAGCAGGTTACTCATTGCTCTCTCGAGACATCCTATTTATCTCTCCACATTCGGGCTTATCTTCTCTAGTGGAGGTGCTTCCTTCTTTGCTCCTAGATGGCTTGTGGCTCTCTTTAAAGGGAGATTCCCTTCATCTATATTATGTTCCATTTACATTTTCTCAAGGTTCTACCTTTGGTCCTTCCTTCCTGACTTTGGATTTTTGGTAGTCAATGTGTTTCGCAAGGGGTATTACCTAAATCCATGGGGTTTGGGACAATCCTTCATTACTTGTCCTATCTCCCTACATCTATAACAGGTTAACTTGATACATGTCCCTAATAGGGTTGGGTGCTTCTTCACATAGTGTCCCTATCATTTATGCTTGTGATTGTGTGGGCCTAAGTGGTTCCTCCTAGCATCTTTATAGGGGATTGTCAGTGGTTTGGTGCTTCGCCATCCTTGAGTCTAGATAACTTGAGAGTTTTCTTGTAGAGTCTTCTTTGCCAAAGGGTCACTTTAAGAGTCTCCTAGATTTCTCAATTCCATGATTTAGTTTCCTTAGTTGGGATGAGATTCTCCTATGGTAGTTAGGGTAGCGTGGGTTTGTTTGGCTACTATTCTTAGGGTCATTTTCCTATGCAAGATCTCGTCATTTGAGAGACAGGGTTTTAGGAATTTGGAGCACTTCATTAATAGAGTAGTACAATATGTTGGGGTTTTAGCCCTATTAAAAAATTGGTCATTAAATAGATAGGGAGCTATAGGGTTCTTGATAGGTGTTCTCCTTGGTAAGGTTATACGCCCTTATTGGCGTTCCTAGCTTCAGGCTTGGCTCCCTTCGTACTTAGGATTGTGACTTCAACAAGTCCTGGCACCATCCTCCTGGATACTTCCCACTAATGTCTCTTGGGTTCTTTATGACTTCTTGGGTATTTTAGGGTGATCTTCCTATAGAGACAGAGTGTTGGATGGTGTTGGTAACGCCAGTCCTAGTTTTTTTAGTTTCTCTCCTGGGAGCCATCTGAAAATTTTAAAATTTTCTCTTTAGTTATTATGTTATATAGTCTTGATAATGTATTCGAGAAAACAGGCTCTAATACCACTCAAGTTGGCATACCCAACCCGATTTGGTCGGATCCCCATGACCAATCCGTCACTCTCCCGATTTATTAAGGGTTTTCCCCTTTTTAAAATCACAAGGAGTAAGACGTCCTTTAGACCTATACCATTCCTTGAATAACATTAATCAAAACTGCATAAAATTTAAACGTACATACTTGTCTTGTAGGTTTAGCTAGCTGAAGGTCTTTAGGTAGGCTTTTCCCTCGGTTACCTAAAAAGGGGTAAAGGGAGGGTGGTGAGTTTGACAACTCAGTGAATGGGTGTTTGAAACAAGAGTTTCTATAAAATAGTTTGAATTGGAGTGTGTCAGACTCCTTATTTTCTTTAAAACCATTCTTTCTTTGAATTCTCGATTATTCAAAACCAATTTCCTTACAATCAGTGTGTTTAACAATCAACACATGCCCTTCATCATGAAGGGATCACACATTCACAGCGCAACCCATCCACTATGCCCACTTATGGCATCGGAGCGACTTTACCAACCACCTAGATAAAAGTCTGTCCACTTCTACCCTCAGAATGCGTGGATGTACACAATACTCGACCCTCAAACCTGAAAAGAAACTCTGTGTCATTATGAGGATAGAGACCTCAT
The DNA here is from genome assembly GCA_030064425.1 of Trapa bicornis. Classification (NCBI taxonomy): domain Eukaryota; kingdom Viridiplantae; phylum Streptophyta; class Magnoliopsida; order Myrtales; family Lythraceae; genus Trapa; species Trapa bicornis. The sequence continues at coordinate 4,522,772 of CM057761.1, read as the reverse complement.
TTCGATCCCACCCCGGTCTCGTGCGCATGAAGCTATGTCGAGCTTCCCTGACTACTGGCATAACAAACTGCCCTTATCTCCACCATAACGTCTAGTAGCCCCTAGGACGCATCACTACCCCTCTTGGGAGTCTTAATGGTCTTGAACCTCAGTGCATGCACAAACAATAATTTTCCATATAAGCCATTAATATTTGGTGCCACTGGTCCAACGGCCCTAACCCTCAACTCGACCTGTAGTTATTTGTCTCGATTAGTCTATCGACCTATCTCATCACACTATCGCTAGTCCATCGAGTATGTCAGTCTTGTCTTGGTACCATGGCCAAACCAAATCATTTATTAAAATTTTCATGGGTTAACATCATGTTTGTTTATGAGCTCCTGCTCGTGTCAACTAGCATTGGGCCCACTGTATGAGATTTTCAAAATCGGGTATTTTAGCCCCCAAGTTCCAAAACTGAGGCCTCTGGCCTATCTAAACTATTCGAGCTCTTGTCAAGAAGGTCTTCCAAAATTTTTAAGCAGTGGCACACAGTTAAGGGAGAGCACTTCTGATAAAAATACTTTTTCACTTACCCATCATACCAATCAGGTGTGATGACATCTATGCTTATAATCGGTAAGCGGGTTTTCCACTTCCTTCTAGGAAGTTCATCATACCAACCGGGTTTGATCTACTTACAACCATTAAGTAGTTTTTCTGTGTGTTTCTCACATCACCCCAACTAGGTGTAATGTTAAAATCTCCACTTAGTAGTGATTTTTTCTTTCTGTGGTACTCATCATCCCAATCGGGTATGATGTGAAAAATCCCACTCAACCGATAAGTGTAGTGTATTTTCCTCAAAAGCGGCTTTTGCCTCCACGAGAGTTTATCCTTGCTGGCATTCCTGGATTCTTTGTGTTCCTACACGATACGAACATCCTTGTTCATCAATAGTTGGCCTAATAGCCTTCATTCCTCACGAATGAAAAAAAATGTCCAAACTTTTAATTATTTGCATTTAGGTTCCTAAAGTTCTTTTTCCATGACTTTAGGTCTCTAATGCTAATTTTTTTCCCCAAATTGAGTCCCAAAACTTCTAAAATTTATTTTGGGATCTCAATTTATTCAAAATTATAAAAAGGGGTTCAAGTTTCCCAAATTTTTAATTTGGTCCCCCAATTTTTCAAAAATTACCATTTTGCCCTTACTTTACAAAAATGGCAATTTGACACCAATAAATTCCAAAAATTAACAAATTGGTCCTCCAACATCTTTTTCATGGCCAATTGGCCCTCAATTTTGGAAAATTGCATTTTGGTCCCTCAATTTTACGAAATTCCCAAATTTCCTCAATTTCCCCCTTTCAAACTGGCCGAATTTGATTTTATCAAATTAACAATTATATCAGGTTTAATTATTGAAATTGAAGGTAAAATTGAGTTCCTATATTTCCACACGATTCAATGCAGCTTTGAATTGTGTCATTTGATTCTGAATTGAGATCAAACAGTGCTTTGTCGGAAAATTGGACTTAGAGAGAGAAAGCATCGAAAGCTTACTATCGGGGTGCGGTGGTCCGAGCTTTTGATCGAGGAAGATAGCTCTCGTCCTAAGGTTTCTCCTAGGATCAAGAATCGCATCAATTCATGCCGAATTGAGGGAGAATTTGGTCAGTGAAGTTTCACTGGTACTCTAACACTGATAAAAAATTATAGAGGGAAGCCAAATTGGCTTACCTTTTTGCTTTAATTCAGTCGTATGAAGGTTATGGAAGTATTGGGAGAGGTTGGTTTAGCCTAAGAGGGGCTTAAATTGGTCATTTTTAGCTCGGCCAAAACAAGGCAGCTTTGGTCCGCCGGAGCTGCTTCACTATTCTATTACGATGGTGCTTTTCTGGCGATCCTCAGAGCAAATGGAGACTATCGTTGGGTAGTTGACTTCTCCCCGAATCTAAGGAACCTGACCTCGCCTTCTTTGGCTCAGAAAAACCTCAATGTCGGGGCTCTGGTTCGAGCTTCACCGAAAAATGGAGCAGTAGGAAGAAAGAGGAGTTTTCTGGTGTGAGGAGGATGAATGGGGAGTGGCTCTTTAGGAAGCTCAGGGACTCCTTGATCGTCTGATTGGTGCCTTTATGGTGATCATTCATTACTTGAAACTTCCTTAACGAAGACTTTCATCTTCATCAACACTACTCGATTTTCCAACGAGTGAATAGTGCTATCATTTTGAAGGAAGAAGACAACACTGTTCCGAACCGAACCGGACTGGTTTAAACCGGGTTCAATGCTTAAATTAGCCGATTCAGGCTCGATTGGACCAAGTTTTTCAAAATTAAAATTTTCTAAATTCATTCTCTATCCAATGATGACTTCAATTCTCCTATTTGAATTTTTTAATCTAACTAGAAAAATGAATTTAGAAACCGGTTCAACAGTGGTTCAAACCGGTTCAAGTCCGGTTCACCTGAACTGGTTTGGTTCTCACTTCCAATTCTTCCCAAAGTCATTTTTCATGAATTTTATGACTTTTTAGGTTACTCGAGATTTGTAAATTTCTCATTTTACCCATTCTCTAATGGTTAGGGTTCGTGAAACGGTTCGATTTTCTCACCCGGGTTGACCAATTCTTTTCCCTGGTTTCCTTGTCTTTAAGGGACAGGGTTTACAATGTGGGGTAAATTGGGAACAAAACTTTTATTTTTAACTACATGTCACCCATGGTGTAGAAAAAATCACGTATCACCCACAAACTGATAAACAAACAAAAGTATTCAATAGAACATTAGATACTATATTACATGCTATAATAAAATAAACTTGAAATAATGGGAAGATTGTTTACCACATATTAAGTTTGACTATAATCGCTGTGTTCATTCTACGACTAAATTTTCACCATTTTAGATTGTTTATATTTTAATTTATTGACTCATATAGATTTAATATCATTTCATGTTGGTGGATTAGTAAATTTAGATGGAAAGAATAAAGTTGAGTTTGTGAAACAAATCTGCGAAAAGACAAATTCACATAGAACAACAACTCAAACATATAAAATCAAGCAAAAAAAGGGATCAATAAAAGCTTATTTTTGAGCGAGGAGATTAAATTTAGCTTCACATGAGGAAATAAAGATTTTTTGAGCAAATACAACCAAAACTCCTTACTAGAGTAGATGAACTATATCACTTGAATTTTCGGCAATCTCTTTAAATCTATTAAGCATCTCAAAGGACAATACAAGTTGAACAAACGCCATGTAAAGTGGGTGGATTTTATTGAAACATTCTCATATATGATCAAGTACAAAAAAGGTAATGAAAATATAGTTGCAGATACTCTATTGCAAAGGTACGCTATGCTTTCAATGCTTGATTCTAAATTGTTTGGTATCCATCTATCATCCCATATATTGATGTTGTCTCCATCTCCTAGTTGCCATGTTAAACCTTCCTTTAATTTCTCCTTCCTTGTATATATACTTCGCTAAAGCCATGTTTAGATCCTATATATGTAGCTAAAAATTCATAATGCATCTAATAACCCCCTTTGAGTAGTTTAGCACAAATAAGGTGAGGGTTATCAACAATTTTTTATTTTGTCTTCATTAAGAGAGCTTGGTTTAAGGTATGCATATCTTTAAATCTCATCCCACCATGTTCTTTTAGTTATGTCATCTTGTTCTTGTTATCAAAATTTATTTTATGGTTGTCTCCCTCCTGTCCCCACTAGAAATTGGTAATAATGGAGTTTATGTCGTTGTACCACCATGTGGAAAAATAACAAGCTCATTGCATAGTTGGGTATGGAATGTAAAACATGATTGATTAGAACATCCCTCCGGCTTGGTGATATGTAGCTTTCCTACTCTATAGTTTCCTCATAATCCTTTATTTTATAAACTAAAGCATCCTAGTCTTATTTATTCCCTAATTAATGGGTAGTATGAGATATAGGTCTATTAGGATGCAAGTTTCCATCTACAAGAAAGCAAAATATATGCTCGAATTAATGGGTTGGTATTAGCACTCAAATAGATTGATGATTTGCTAGTATTTATTTTTTATCTTGATTCATCACGATAGTTATTAATATATGAAATAATTGCTCTACTTTTATCTAGTAACTTGTATAAATAATAATGTGTCAATTTATTAATAAGGTTTTATCATGTGTATTTTAATAGCACACCCGTCTATATTTACTCTACCTTTAATATTTAAGTATTGGAAATACTCATTAGCCGGATCACTTTCCCTAGAATAACTGCACTCAACTATCCTCATACTAACATATTCAAAAGTGGCTATAACCTATTAAATATGACTTTTGAGATGATTTTATAATGGAAGATGCATAAGGAACCACTTTAGAAATCAGGATGATATTCCGTCTCATTAAGGAACCACGACGCCCCCGTACTCAAAAAACTGAATTGTAGCTTGAATAATTTCAGGCCCCACCATGTCCAATATGATAAAATGTCTCGTTGAAATCATATGGACCCACTACTTCTTACCTCTAGTTGAAATATTGTCTATACCACTTTTGTTGTTGTTAGTATTTAGATGACATGGGCATGCATTCCTTCGGTAATCACTTTCTTGGTGGTACTCAAACCGCTTCCAAATTTCAATTCCTATCAAATTTATAGATGTTAGAGAAATACTTAAAAAATTCCAAACTTATTTGTTTTTCATTCTCTAGCCATTGGCCCCTTGTACTCCTTATTCTTGTGATCTTGTTTCTTGCCCTTTTTTGTATAACATTTGGTGGATATAGGTGGTGTTTTGATTACCCTCATTCATCCCATCAAATTTGATACTGGTCTGCCAATAGAGTTCCTCTGCTCTCCATGCTTTGTTTAGTCGGGCTAGAATATATTGTCATTTTTGTACATGGGGCATAGCTTGTGGGATTTGTTTCAGTACGTATTAAAGCTCATGAATTTCTCTAGTCGTGTGAAGGTTTGCTTCCTTACTCTAATGGCTCAATCAGACCTACAGTTTAGTTAGTTTTTGTTGCAGGCTTTCACAGTTTTGTATCGAGATTTAGTGCCATGTATTTGACATGACTTCCTTACATTCCCCTTGTGTGGTCCACTTTTCCTTGAACCTGAATGGACGAGGCTAATTGGGGCGTTTTTAATACAATTGATGAGAAGGGGTACGTGATCCAACCCAAAGCACTCCACTTTGGATGATCAAAGTGAAGGGTAGGGAGGACTAACAGGAAGTCTAGCAAAGTGCCCGATCCAACCTTTCTAAGACTAGATGTGGTGCTCTCTTTTATTTGACCACATGTAGGTTGCCATTTGAACCCCATGTCACTCAGTTGAGTGTCTTGGATGAGTTTTCTAAAACTAGTTGTGTTGCCAGAAATTAAAATCTCCTACCACTAATCATGGTTCTATGTGACTAATTACTATCGTGTAGATCTTCTCCAATTGAGTTTTCCTTTCTCCTAAGTCATAATGAGTGTGGTTTTATGTGACTCGTTACTCTTCTCATTGCCCCACCCACACAAATAAATCATTTCCTTCAATGTACCATTTTCTCCCCGTTAAAACTCTTCTTGAACTAGCATTTGGAAATTCAAGGACTAAGCATATAACCATATAAGAACTTTCATTGGCATACTCCAACTAAATTTCCTCTCCTCGATTATTTTACAAGGGAGAATCCCTAATCAAACATAGGGAACTAATTAAGCAATAATAACAACTAATTTTCCATGTGGCTTTAATTCTCCACCACTTAATTATGCAAAGCATATCACTTCTAAAAATGAAAAACTCCCGTTTAAATAACTGCATCAAACAACAATAACAATAACAATAATAATAATTATTATTATTATAATAATAATGCCACAAGCATGCCCCTTCTACAACTTCAAAGAGAAACTTCAGGCCCTGATTGTCTGGTTCAAGCTCTCAGGATCAAAATATGAATGATGTATAGGCAAAAGCAATTGTGACACCTATAATAATCCAAAATCTGCCTTAGCCCGCTCAAGGGTAGATGTTACTTTCTTGAAAAATTCTGGTTCCTTTCTCTCTATATCAACTAAACTTCGTGCCTCGTGTTCATCAGCCTACAAGGATGAAGTGTATGATGCCATGTCAATGGACAAATAAATCTATAATAAAACAGATCTTAATCAAGCAAAAATATACATGAAATGTCTTCACTTCATTTTCCACATTTCCAAACATCCTTGCATATTTAAAAATTTTATTGCTTTATACCTCATCAAACTTTAGAAGAATCAAGTTGGTTACAGATGCTGGTTTTGTCTGATCCCACCTAAACAAGATAGAAAAGAAAAAGGAAAATGGAGTAAAAAAAGAACTAGAATAGCATAAAAAGAATGTCTGTATGAAAAAAGGCTGACATCAGGGAACTAAACTACCAAAGTTTTTCTATGAGGTATGTAGCTCTACAGGCCCAAGAAAGGTATAAAGTTATGGCTGGTCTGTGAAAGTAATCTCTACCTCACAAGCATTAGATCATTTATAGCACGCCAAATTCCACGCCCAATATCTTTCACAACCTGTTCCCTAGCACTGCATCCATGCCATAGCTCCTTGGCAACATACATGACTTCCTGCAGATCCACCTAGAAGATTGGAGAAAAGCAGCTTATCTAGTCAGGAAACAAATACTAATTTGCAGTAAATCAAAGATAAGAATGAAGTTTTACTAATAGACATATGGGAACGAGATCAAAACATAACACACTCTGGAAGAAATTAGAAGTAATAGCTTTCATTGCGATCAGATATAGCTTTGTCCAGCATCCTACGGAATCACAACAACTCATGCATAATTGAGTATTTTTCCAATTCTCGTCCCCATAAGGGACATCAGAAAAGAAAGAAACATATTAAAAGATAAATGCAAATATCTCTGTAAGTAATGAAATAGATGGAAGCTTCAAGAAGTGAAAGACAAGACAACATGAAGTTAGTTCCCTTGAAATAGATGTAGATGTTACAAGTGCGTCATACCTGAACATCTGCAGCAGTTCCATAAAGTGTTTCTTCATGCTCAACAAGTCGTTGATGAAGCATGCGATAATGATCAACATTCAAATTGACTACAGGCTCTGTCTGAACTTGGAATCCTGCAAGTTGTGTCAACACAAATGAAGCCATGATCTGTCCAAAAATTGCAGGGATGGTTCCTAGCACGGGTATGATTCGGACTCTAAAACCTGGAACAATCTTAAACAGATGAGAGAAAAAGTTAAAAACATCAAACAGAAAATCAAACTGACGCAAGTCTTATTTGCATGATAACAAATGTGAATTTTATCCAAAACAGTTGTCTATACAAGTTTTAGCAAAATCTTCAATATTTCAGTGTTAAACAAGTCTTCTCACTTGATAATCTGATGGGTTTTCTTCTCCATTTGGCCCCTTGAATGGAAGCAATTTCACTTTAGGTTTCTCCAAGGAAAATACAACAGGAATGCCACCATCAATGCCGTGATCTTTCCGCAAACGATGCCTTACCTGGAAACTGACCATTATGGATCATATTTTTCCAAAATAAAAATGATAGAAAATTTCATCCACAGAAAGGATTGTATAGAAGTAATTCAAACATAAAATTGTAATCATACATCAATTCCACACTTAGCCATGGACCTAGTACAAACAAAGTTCCCAAAGTCAATCGAATTTATCAAAGAAAACATCATTTAGCTTTCAATTCAAACTAAAGAATTAAAATCAAGATTTTAAACAAAAAGGACTTCTTATTGATTGAAAACACAGATCAAACAAGTATTTCACAACTGAGAAGTGAATCTTCATTACAATTACAACTCGAACAAGAGCATGGAGTACTAAGAGATTTAATAGTAATATGAAAGTGGAAGCACTACCGCCCTAGACAAAGGATCATTTGTTGATTCCCGTAAGTCAGCAACACGAATTCTAGTTGGATCGGCTCTAGCACCAGCTCCAGTGGCTGATAAAACCTTCAATCCTCGGCGAACACACGCAGAAAGAAGGGCAACCTGTTGCATAAATGGATTCAAACATTTTGAGTAACTATAACCATAGAAACAAGAGAGAAACTGGTGAATTAGCTAACCATGTAGGCATAGAGAAGAGAGAAAAATAATACCTTGGTGTCAATGTTATCAATGCAATCTAAAACAAAATCAGGATCACCCGAAAGTATTTCTTCTTCAGTTGATGTATCATATAAAAGCACCTTTGCATCTATGTGGCTCTCGGGAAAGATTAATGAGAAGTGTTTCTTGAGGCACTGAGCTTTTGGAATGCCAACATCATCTCTAGTAGCAACTGCATGCCGGTTTAAAGATGAAACTGATACCTTCTCACATAACCAACAAATGAGTGAGGAAAATTTTGAATGGGAATGCAAAATATATTCATGTAATTATAAGGAGAGATGAATTCCAGCTCCAGTTTCATTTTATAAGAAAAGTGGATTGCAAAGAAGAGAATACCTGGTCAAAATCTACAAGAAGAATCCTGCCCACACCTGACCTCAAAAGCATGGATGCAGCATGACTTCCAACCCCTCCAAGGCCAATGACCACAACATAAGCTGATGTCACTTTCCTTTGACTCTCAATGCCAAAAAACTGAATGTTCCTAGAAGCATGAATGCAGCAAAACACATTGATTGGATGGAACTCAATAATAATACATAACAGAAAAGTCGTGAAGGCTGAACATTCACCAAGAAAAAGAAACTTAAATTGTTTCATATTACCTAGTCAGTTGCTCAGAGACTATTTCATCTGCAAGCAGATCAATATCTACTCTCTGGCCATCTTCACTTGCAGCAGATTTCAAGGATTTGCTAGTAATATCAGCACAAAAACCCGAACCTTTCAAAAATAGGGACAAGTGGAAAGCCAATGAACATCCTCAAACTATAAGTTTCAAAGCAAAAAAATAGTTCATAGCTGGAAGTGACATGTAAATGTCATTGATTAGAAAAGCTTAAGAGTATCATGAGAATGCCTTGCCTATGAAGAGTGAAAGCTTGATTTCCATGAGTATCAAAGCACTCACCAAGTGATTTTTTATCTGTTTCAGTGCACTTCTGCCTAAAATCCCTGCAAATGGAAGATATATTTACATTCGTTACTTGACATCTTTCATAAGCTAACCATTAGAGATAGTGTTATGGAGTGCGGTCCAAATTTTACAACAATCAAGTGCCAGTTTTGTGTTGGGGAGTTGGAAATATTTATTCTTTAATGACTTCCAGCAGGAGAATTTTGAGGAGTGTGGGGAGGAGATTTGAAGGAGGCAGTAGCTTAAAGGGATTTCTAAATTTGGGTGGATATCATTGCATACAGGGAAGAGATAGGATGTTACAATGATAAAGCTCCAATTGACATTGTATAAGAAAACATAAAATCCATTTCTTAGAGCTAAGATAAATATATAAGCAAATCACATAAATAGAGTATAAGCATAAGTTACATCTAAAACCAACAAGCTACGACTAATATGATGACAATATGAAGGAACAGGACGGTTGGAAAAGGTAGAGCCGTGAAATCCAGTTAAGTGATTACTTAATAACAGATTCTTACAGTGTTGGTTGAGATCAATTTTCTAGTTTACTATTTCATTAAAAATATGTGTTTCTCGAATCATAGCATTCCAAATTTTTGTTTTTCAATATTGTACAGTTAAATATTACTCTAGCCTGGGTTTCTATTCAGACACTAACTCATCCTGTGAGGATTTTTTCCGAGAGCACTAAAGTGAATAATATCTTACAGATACTGGGTTCGATTTATCGAATGGAAGCACAACTTATCCAGGGGAAAAAATTTGGCCGACGTCTGTTGACAGATCATAAGCTATTAGAACAAAACAGAGGAAGCAATAATAAGAACGGAAGATATTAAGCTCACATGGAGAGAAGTTTTAACAGGAAGAGCGTAGAAACAGAGCCCAGAACAGCTCCCCCTCCTGCTAGCAGCAAACACTTCAACTTCTGGTCCATTTTCCTCCACAAAGATTCGATTATCCCAACGCACAGTTGAAGAAATTTCTCTAACACACAGCAACAAGGAGAGTGTTGCTGACGGTGGTATATAAGAGACACCTCGAGAGGAGAATGGAAGTCGCAAGGGTTTTGACAGAAAGAAAGGGAAGAAAGACAAAAGAGTGTCTAGGATATAAATGATATTATTATTAATATATATTTTTATTATTTTTAAAATATATATAATAATTATAAAATATGATTAAAGTAGCAATTTATTTATGTTTAAATTTTTTATTACAATAAAATATGAAGTGACACAAAATATTCTATAATATTACTGTATCATTTATTTATATTCAAAATAATTTATAGAAATATTATTAAATTTATTTATATATACATGAATAAATATAAAAATATTTTAAAATTTATTTAATTAAATTATTGTGTGGATAACTATATATTTATATTAGTGATTTCTACGGCTCCATTCTAAGGATTGATTCCACATCTAAACCAAACTTATCACTACCTTGGTAGTATGATAAAAGAAGATTCTTTGTATATGTAGGCAGGTGAGAAGAAGAGACTCTAGAATAATGTATAATTTGTATTAATAATTAATAGAGATGTTATTTAATATAATGATATTAAATGAAAATATAGCATTTATAATTGAGAAAATAAAAATATAGTGGTTAGAATATTATTAATTTTTTTATATTAAATTTTTTATTTATATATTGTATATTATTTATATTAAATATATAAATAAATTATAATTTAATATATTTCTCTATATTAATTATTTTATGATATTAGAACTTTTTTGAGGAAACTCTACAATTCTTTGGGGTCGGGCAAAATCTCGACCCTATAGTAACCCCTTCTTTATCGCCGATTTGAATCAACATCTTTTTTATCGATTTGTTATCTTATTCGCCCGACCCATAACAACATTTTATTTGGTTGATTATTTGCCTTTTACATTATAACTACACCCGATGAATCTATAACATTCTGCTATGTTGTTAAATCAAGATTTACAGTATTAATTTACGTGATATAGGTTCTATCTTCGTTTTTTGCATTATAACTACACTCGATGAATATATACCATTCTGCTACATTGCTACTAGATTTCAGGTTTTTCTAAAAGTTAGAATCATCACTCCCTTTAAAAGCTAGCTAGGTTATTTGTCATTCAAATCATGTTTGACCTTATCACTATCAATAAATTAAGAGTCAAATACTTTATTCTCTTGTCCAACTTGTCTTTCTTCTTCACTTTAAGTGCTATTAATAATTATAATTCTCTACTTTACTCTGTTGATCTTCCCCATTATGCTCATTTTCAAATAATAATTCATGTTATACATTTAATATATTGTCAACTTTATAGTTTTCCTCTTTTTTGCCCAATACCAGAGCAAAATCTTGGCTTCAACATCAATTTTATCTCTTCTAAATCAATTTTTCTAACTCAATAATATCTCATATTTACTACAACTAAAAGTTATCATCTTCTCGAATTAGTCGAATATTCAGATCTCGGTTTTCCAACAACTTTCCCATCACCATTTTTATGTTTTATGCATCCTCATTCACAATATGTCATTTCTATAATTGAGTCACCTTAATCGACCTATACTCCTAAATTGATCATTAGTCTATCATCAACTATCATTAAATATTGATATTATTTGTCAAAATTTGTTTGATCAAACTAGAATTCCTCATTCCTAATGTTCACACTAAAGTGAATGTCTTAGTTTCCCCATTATCTCTCTCACTCTTTATCTAGTTTGCACTTGCACTTATTCAAACAAACACTATATCACTTTCTATGATTATCTTTATTTTGTAGATCATATTTTTTTGAGGCTTTATAATAATCTTATTACAAATGTAGCCCACAAATTTAGTAGACACATTAGTCTATTGTTCTAATAATTAGTCCACTTCATACTTCTCCTTTACTTTATTTTTTTGAGCAATTCAACACGTATGAAATCACTTTTATATCAATAATTTGATACTTCTTTACTGTTTATATACTCGAACCGAGTGAAAAAATTCAATCAATTTTAAATTATTTTTCTACTTTATATTAAGATCAAATCTCAATATCATTTACTAATTTTAGATTGTAGGAAATAATAGAAATAATATTAAAGACAATCTTAGTAAATAAAGATATAACACTTACCATGAATAAAATAAACTTATAGTATTACAATATTATTAATTTTATATTTATATATTGTACCTATTATAGCTTAAATTCATGAAATAAATTATAATTCAATATATTTTCTCTCTATTAGTTCTTTTAATGATAAAAATGATGATAGTAAATAATGATTTAATTCATATCCATGAAATTTGATACGGTGAGTTACATTAAATTTTACACTTTATCAAATTTGTATGCATTTCTATATCTATATATATATATATATATGCTACTTTACCTGTATGATAGAGTGGGAATCTTCTATTGTATTGCATTGCTTGGTTTTATGATTATTCTTGTTTATATTACACGTGAGAGCAATGTCTTGATCCATTTTAATATGTAATCAAAGTGAATGCCAGTTAAATGATGAAAAGGGAGGAACCAAAAGTTGAATTTCTTTAAAAAATATTTTACATGGTGGTTGAAAATGTCTTACCATAATATTCTATGCCATCTAATTCCTGCCATTATTTGCACTAATTTTTTGCACTAATTTACTGATATCAATTTTTATAAACCATATTATTTTTCTTTCATTCTTATCATGTTATATAAACTATTATCAGATTAAGAGCAGTTAGTTATATGGATGCAATAAAAATAAAGTTGATCATTTCTTTGAGAGAATTGGAACAAACCATGAGATATATACTATTATGTTACTATTTTTTAATATTATTATGCAATTATTTTATTTAATTATATATATAATTATTATTAATATTATTATTGGTATCAAACTCTCCTTTATTAATGCACTCAAAGTATGACATGGATCATTAGCAAAATTTCAAGTTAAATAGGGTGGATGAGTAGTGTGATGTAACATGATCAAGCAAGGAGGTGGGTCACGCTGGGTGAATCACTTTAAATTAGGCATCTGCCACTCCTACACTTTTCATTTGAAATTATGAATTTATCTTCCATCATATAATTATATATATATATTTTTTTTTGTTTGAACAATGCCCATTTGGATTATTATCTACTCGGACGTAATATACATAACAATCATAAATATTTATTTACTAATAAAAAATAAATGAATTTACCAAGGGCAAGTTTACTAAATATACCAAGATCTTGTAATTGGATTGGAGAATAATTGAGTTCTATTTATTCACTCAACTAATGTTCTCGCTTGGCCTTATAAATTAAATAATATAAAATAAATTATATAGCAATAAAAAAATTAAATAATATTATAAGTAATTGTCATTACTATTGTATAAAATATTTTATTTATTTTTTTACACAATTATAAAATATTTTATTTACTAATCGAAACCGGATAAACTTTCTCTCCTATACAATTATTAGTACAAGTAGTAGTAGAAAAAATAATATCCGTAATTAATTTTATTTCTTTTTCTTTTATACTTGCTTACAACGATATTAAATAAAAGTATACAGAAATTACAATTAATACTACTTATCTCATCTTCTATTCATATTTTTTTTTTATAGTATTAGAGTCTTAAGCCTCACGACAACATACTCTTCATCCTCATTTTCTCTTACAATAATCTCTATTATACTTAACTTACACTTGTTACTTTATTCTCCCCATCAAACAATCATACTCTGTGTCAAGCAACAACAAATATCAAAATAGCAAGTCAATTTCTATATTATGAGTTCATCTACTACAATTGTTTCTAGCACACTCCTCACTCTCCTAATCAAGTTGGATGACACCAACTACTATCTCTAGCGTAACAATATTAGCAATATGTTGTAGGCTTACCGGATTCGACTATGTTGATGGAAGCATGCCATAACCCAAGCCTACCATATTCATTAAAAATGAAACTAAAAAGCATGAAGTGGTTAATCTAGAATATGAAGTATGGATAATCAAAGATAAATTTACCCTAACTACATTAATTGTCTCACTATCTACAAAAGTGAATCTACAGGTGATCGGAGTACTTACCTCAGTCGAAGCCTGTAACCGGCTTGAGACACTCTATAGCTCCCAAACTCGAGCCCATAAGGACATACTTGACCAGTAGTGGCACAAACTCTAAAAGGGAGACCAAACCATGGACACATATCTTTCTGTCATCTCCAACCTCGCTACTAGCTTTGCTCAAATTGGTCGGCCAAAGTTTGAGCACGAGATCAAAGACAAAATGTTTGATGGGATAGATCGGGAATGAGAAGCTCTTGCCCTCGCCATATCACCAGTAGTCGAAACAATGTCATTGGATGCACTAAAAGCCCTCCTTCTCGCCCAAGATGCACATTGTGTTCAGAAATATGGCTCAGACTTTCGTCCACCATCTTTTCTAGTTCTACTTATACCTTCCACTCCTCCTCAAATGGCTGCCAAGAACTCTCATGGACTACTCTCTACTCCGTTGCAACCTCTTATTCATCAGAACAAGCGTCGCTTATCGCCACAGATCTTCTCTTACACTAGTCGCTGCTCTGGAGAAAATAGAAGATTTTATGCAAATAAGCGCTCGGGACCCCTTTGTCATGTAGGTCGCATTCAACCACATTTTCGTCAGCAGGCTGAGGATCCAATTCTTGCTTTCCAAAAATATGAGTGTGGTAGCCCATCAACCCGGACTGAAGTACAACCCAACCTGCGAACAACCTATCCTCCGTGTCAATTATGCGCCCAAGAGGGTCATTTAGCCATTAATTACCCTTCTTATGAGCTGAAGCCTATCAACCCATTTTATTAGGCCCATTCGACTTATACACCCAAGACTAGCCCACACACCCTTAATTGGTATGTGGATGCGGGAGTAATTACTCATGTTACTAATGACCTCTCTCATATGTCTATACAAGATGATGCAACTTTGCCTAGGCATCTAATGATTGGCAATGGGACAGGTTGTCACGCCCCGACCTAGTTTGGTCAGAACCCCGTGTTCAACCTACCACTCTCCTGGAATGACATTATACAAAACTGAAAGCATAACTCGTACCTAGGTTTGAGACTTGGTGAGGGAAAACTCTCAAGTGGTCTTTTTCTTCTTGAAAAAAATTAAGGAGAGGGGAATGAGTTTCACAACTCAGTGAGTGGGGAAGATCTTAAGGATGTTCTTATTTGTATGTTCATTATATTCATGGTATTCCATTATCTACCCCTTCTCGGGTTGACACACAATCACACGCCTTTTTTTATCATAAAAAAGGATCACCACACTTTTGTAGAGCAGTCCCTGACTGCTCCACTTGTGGACTAGAACGCCTTTACCATCCACCCTGATAGAGGTCCACGACCTCACCTCTACCCTGAGTTTGAGTGAACATCAATTGTCCGACCCTCAAACCCTAATTGTACTTCGTGTTCGCTTTGTGGGACGAGACATCTTTCTCCCTACTACATCAATCTTCATGCGCAGGAAGCTCCTATAGCTTCTCGACATACTAGATGACGAACCGCCCTTATGCTCCCCGTGTAAACCCTGCACATTTGAGTTAAGGAAAATCAAGAAAAGAACCGGTCAAACCAAATAAGAAAACCAAACCGGTTTACATTTGGGAATAAGCAATATGAAAATTTACAACTTTCGGTTAATCTAAAGGATTTATTAAACATTGGAAAAGGAATTTAAGACAAACTAGAAAACAAAAACCAAATTGGTTCAGGTGAACTAGATTCCATAAGAACTTCAAAGTTAAGCGTGCTTTACTGAGAGTAGTGTGAGGATGGGTGACCTCCTACGACTTATCATAAATAGCCATCAATTAATATATATTTAATTATTGGAATTAATACCAATAATTTATGGCGATATTAATACTAGTAATAAATCTCGTCCATTTAATACACGGGTTTTACGACTATATAAAGAGGTCATCCCCATTTCATTCTCCTCATACCTGAACACTTCTCTCTCTCTCTACTGCTCCATTTCTCGGTAAAGCTCGAACCAGAGCTTTGACTTGAACAAAGGTCAGACTCTTTAGAACCGGGGAGAAGACAGCTATCTGATAGTAAACTCCAATCAATTCGAGAATCGTTGGAGAAGTGCTGACATGATGGAATAGTGAAGCAACTCTGGCGGACCGAAGCTGCCCTATTTCGGCCAAGCTGAAATCGGCCATTTCAAGCCCTCCTCATGCCAAACCAAGCCCTCCCAACACTTTCTCAGCCTTTCCATGGACGAATTAGGACCGAAAGGTAAGCCAATTCGGCTCCCCTTTATAATTTTCGATCGGTGCTAGAGAGAGAGTCGACCGAATTTCAATGACGAAATTCTAATCCAATTCCGCATCAATTGATATAATACTTGATTTTAGGATGAACCTCAGGACGAGACCTATCTGCCCATATCAAAAGCTCGGACTGTCGTGCCTTCACCAGTGAGTAATCGAAGCTTTCTCTCTCTACAGTCTGTTTTCCGGCAAAGCTCCGTTTGAGCTCATTCCGACATTAAAATCTGCGATTCAAAGTTTCTTAGAATCATATGAACATACAGGAACTCAATTTCAACTCCAATTTCAATAATTAGAAGTGTTTGATCGGTTAATTTGATGAAATCAAATTCGGTAGTGTTGAAGAGTTGAAATTGGGGGAAAATTTGGGGATTTTTGAAATTCAAAGGGGCCAAAATACAATTTTATGAAATTGAGGGTCAATTGGGCATGAAAATAATGTTGGAGGACCAATTGAGGAATTTTGGAAAATTTGGGGAAAAACTTACCATTTTTGTGAAAGAAGGGCAAAATGGTAATTTTGGAAAAATTGGGGAACCAAATTGGAAATTTGGAAAATTAAACCCCTTTTTGGTGAAATTGAATAAATTGAGGTCCCATGATAAATTTTAAAAGTTACGGGACTCAATTTGAGGAAAAACCGACATTAGGGACTTAAAGTTAAAGAGAAATAACTTTAGGGACCTAATTACAAATAATTAAAAGTTTGAGTTTTCTCATTCATTAATGAATGAAGGCTGTTATGACGAGTAATAATGAACAAGGTTGTGCATATCATGTAGGAACGTTAAATACCGGGAATGCCAGCAAGGACAAGCTCGCGTGAATATAAAGAACTAGTCTAGTGGAATTCACGGCATTAACGGGTGAGTGGGTTATTCACATCATACCCAGTTGGGATGATGAGCACGGTTTAAAGTTAAAAACCACTTACCAGTTGTGAGTGGGTTTACTAATATCATATCTGGTTGGGGATGATAAGTGCCTCGATATAAAAACCCACTGTTTAGTGGTATTTTAATCATCACTACTTAGAGAAAGTGATGTGAAAGTTATGAGAAAAAAAAACTACTTACGGGTTGTAAGTAGATCATACCCGGTTGGTATGACGAGACTTCCTCGAAAGAAGTTGAAAACCCGTTCATCGGTTATGAACGGAGATGTCCTTATACCGGTCGGTATGATGGACAGTAAAAACCTATTTTTGTCGAAAGTGCTCTTCCTTGACTGTGTGCTAATGCTTAAACAATTTGGGAGACCTTCTCGACGGGAGCTCGAATAGCTCTAATAGGCCGGGGGCCTCGATTTTGGAACTTGGGGGCTAAATGCCCGGTTTTGAAAATCTCGTACAGTGGGCCCAAGGCTAGTTGGCACGAGCAGAAGCTCGTAAATGAACATGAGATATGTGCCATAAAACTTAATAAGTGAATTGTTTGGCCATGGTACCAAGATAGGACCGACATGCTCAGTCAACTAGCGGCAGTGCAACATGACAGGTCGACGGACTAGTCAAGACAAACAGCTGCGGGTTGAGTTGAGAGTCGGGGCCGTTGGACTAGTGGCACCACAGATTACATGTCAATATAAGAAAACATTGTTTGTGCATGCACTGTGAGTACGGGATCATCAAGACGCCCATGAGGGGTAGTGATGCGTCTTAAGGGCACTAGACGACCTGGTGGTTATAAGGGCAGTTCGTCGTTCCAGGTGTCTGTGCGAAATCTGGAGTAGCACGAAGCGCATGAGACCGGGGTGGGGACAGGATGAGGTCTCTATCCTCATACGGACATGAAGAAGTGATTTCGGCATTGTAGGTAGGATGTCACGTACATCCACTCATTCCCAGGGTAGAAGTGGTCGTATTTCTATCCGAGTGGCAGGAAAAGTCGCTCCGAAGCCACTAGCGGGTTTAGTAGTGATACTGACTTGCGAATGTGTGTAACCTTCATGATGAAGGATGTGTGTTGGGTGATGACACACCGTGGTAACTAAGAAATAATGGAAAAATCTAAATTTTTAAATGATGGAATTTTTTAAAACAAAGGAGTTTGGCACACTACATATAAATGTTTTTCTTAAAAGTTAAAAGCTTTTAAAAACCCATTCACTGAGTAGTCGTACTCACCCCCTCCCTTATATCCCTTTCAGGAAATCCCGGAAAGCCTCCCCTTAAAGATCGTCAACTAAGATGCCCATAAGACAGGTATGTAAAGTTTTAAATTTCATACAGTTTTGATTATGTTATTCCAGGAAAAAGGTGCAAGTTAAAGGACGCCTTACTCTTTACGGTTTACGATAAGGGGAAACCCTTTAATAAACCGGGAGAGTGGCGGGTTGATCACGGGGATCCGACCAAACCGGGTCGGGGCATGACACCCTGGGTCATCCAACAGCCCTTGTAACCACCACTACCCCATAACGGGCATCTCGATGGCTCCACATCTTATGCATGCAAAATCAAGAGTTTTATTTATTATAGCCATCATCTTTAGTGTTAGTGGCCCAATAGACCCGACAACCCGACTTTGACTTCATAACCACTGGCCCAACAAGTTCGATGACCCAACTTTGGGCTTATGTGTCCCTTACAGCATGACATTTTCTAAAACTTGTCTTTGTCCATTAGATTTCTAGAACACTTATTTGAGGATTGTTCTCGACCTTCCAACCTTTCAGAGGTTGTATAACTTCGTCTGGTAGTATATTCTCAACTACCTTTACCATTATTCACTCATCCATCTTGCCTTTGATATCATGTCTTATATAATCGTATCGGTTTCCTTTATCTACTCGTCCTTCCCCAACTTCTTTATTGGGCCTTTCTGGTTCAAATTATTGGGTTTTAAACCATGACTTATTGGTACGCAGGGATTCTTCCCTTCTTATGCACTTCCTCATTTCTAGTGGCGTCCTTTCCTCAAGGAATTTCCTTTTTCTTAATCCATTCTTACTCACTCGTGACCATTTCACAGTTTCTTGGTTTGAGGAATTCTCAAAAGTTACTAACCCAACGAGTTCATTTGTTCGGCTTTGGCATTGTAACCAATACACACACAATCCACTGATTCTTATGAGAGTTTTTCAAGCGTGTTCACCTCGTCTTGTCTACGAGTCTATGTCTGTGCCCATTGGCCTTGAGCCCACTCAAACAACATCATTCGTCCTTTGCATGTCCCATGCAATATCATGACAGCCTCACAAAAGTTTTAAGCTCGTTCAATCAGTTAAGGGAGGGCAGTCCTAGAAACCCTTTTTAAATTCAGGAATGTTGAAATCATCAACCCAACCGGGCGTGATACAAAACCCACTCACTTGATAAATGAGGTTGGTTTGTCCTAACCGGACTTCTAGTCTTGGTCATGTCTTCTCGCACAAGTTCCAGTTCAATATGTCCCTGCAGGGTTCAAACATGTTCATGAGGAAAGTTTTGGCATGAAGGCCTCTCGAATGTTCAAAATTTTCAATTAGGTCCCTAGGCTTTCCAACTATCCCTCAAGGGTTCTTCACTTTTCCAAAATTACCAATTGGCGCTCAATTTTTCCAAAATTGCTAATTGATCCTTAAACTTTCAAAATTTGTCAATTGGTCCCCAATTTCATCAAATTGGCCAATTTGACCTAAATCAGGAGTGAATTCCATGAAAACCCCCCAATTTCCCTTAAATTACAATTCAACCACCAATTTTTCCAAAATTCCCAATTTGCCCATTCTCCCCAAAATAATTTTTTGACCCCGAAAACTTGTTTCCTTCAATTGAATGCTCAAACATGGGCATTGCTCCCATTCATGACCGAAACCACCTTTTCTATGTCCTCCTTGTCATTTCAAGCTTTGAAATACCTCATTTGGCTTAAAAATGAGCTCAAACGGGGTTTAATCGAAAAAGTTTTCTAGAGAGAGAGAGTTTGATTTTATTACTGGTAAGGGAACGGTGGTCCGAGCTCTGGATAGGGATGGCTGATGCTCGTGAAGGAAAATCTCCCATGGTAGACCTCGGGTCAATTGGTTGCTTGAGCACGGAGAATGCGAATAGAGAAGTTCAGTATGTATTTTTTGCAACTTCACTGTTCCGACGAAATAGGGTGAAATTGATTTACCTCAAAGGTTACTCGAGGTCGAGGATTGGTTGTGAAGAGTTGGGGGGAGCTTGGCCCGATCACCTGAGGTCTTGGGTGGCTTGAATTCAACTTGAGCTTTTTGGTAATTTCGAGGTGGTCAGGGTGGTAGTATTATACCAACTTCCTGGTTCCAAAAGGAGGTGTGGGTAAGGTATGAGATTTTTTCCCGGTTCCACGTAACTTAAATGCGCATTATAAGATTAGGAAAATGGCACTTGTGGAAGCTATAGTATGCATCTCGTCGGAAAATGAAACTTTTCAGATTATTGCATGGTCGGTGGGATGGATATGCATGCCTACTGACTTGGCTTGGCTAATTTGGCTCCACTTGTTTGACTTGTTAAATGGTTTGTCACTATTTAAACTTATTTTTGGCAAATTGATCGGTCGATTAGGTCTAATTTTGATATTTTTTTTATCGTTTAACTACTAATTCTGTCTATTCTCATTCCAATTTATTTTTTTTAAAAAAATTTACCTAATTGAATTAATGTATTTACCTAATTGATCTTGTTACTAAAATATTGCACCCTAGGCAAGTTAAGTCAACTTCTTAATAACCAATATGAGAGTTTGAAATTTCCAAGGGGTTATGAACATTGAGTAAGTATATAAATATACCTAATTGGGGCCATTGCTATTAAGGAATAAAATGATAGAATTTAGAACAGATTAGTTGTCTTTCTTTGATCCAACTTTACTCTTTCTTTCCTCTTTCTGCAGGAAGGTGAAGATATTTCCTTCCAAAGAGAAGATCTTGGCAGAAGAGGAGCTGAATTTTCTCTGAAGCTTATGTAAGACAGCTTAAATATCACGACTGATTACACAATAATTCAAGCTCATGATATTTAAAAAGTTTAGTAGAGTTCACACTATGCTAACAATATAGGACCCTCCTTCATCAGCTAATTGCTCCAACAAAGCAAGAAATAATATCATCCCCTAACATTTCAGGTTCAGTAAGCACGAGAGTTTTCGCCGACTATACTGAAGAGCGGCTTTGAGGTACCCCACTTGTGCAAGACATTCCCGAAGATGTCGTAGAATGCGATGTCGACCTGGGTCTCGGTCATCTGCACGGCCATGAACCCTTGCCCGTCATAGTAGAACTTCAGCTCCTCCGGGTTCGGCCAGCTGACACCCCTCCACGCCTTGGACCCACCACCGCTCGTTAGGAACTGAATCGGGCTGCACCCACAAAAAGTGCCGTCATCGTTTCAAATAAGAGCATATCGAAAGGTAAACTGGTGATTAAATTAAATTGCTAATAGGTCTTATGGAGTGATTACCTGTCCGAGGTGCTAATGTGTTGTAAGCAGTGTTCGTGTCCATTTATGTAGAGATCGACATCATTTGCCTAAGAAGAACCCGCCAAACAGGATAGTCACCATCCACAAGAAAATATGGATGCATCAACAAACAGCTACAGCTGTATTTTAATGGAAATAATCCGATGTACAAGATAAATAAATCTTTGAAGCATTTCATTATACTCAATTATTGGAACCAATGGATGCTGGATCGTAACTAATCGTCTTCGGTGCTTTTAGGTGACAAAATACTTTGAAGATTACCTGAAGGATTGGAAGGAGCTGGGCCACGACCTCATCAGAGTTCCCATGATCGACCAGCGCTCTTGATAGTGTGGTGGCCGACTACGATCTTCCACTTTGCCCTCGACTCTCTTAGTGCCGTATCTACATCCTAAACATCATACACTTCTAGTCATCATATTGATTTTCATGTCTATATATTAGCACAATGAATTTCTCGATAAAGTTGTCCACGATGATAAACCCCTGTCTGCAATTAATAAGGTTTACCTTGAGAAGATTGGAGATGTAAGAATCCCTTGGGAGGATGCCTCTCCAATCATAAACATGGCTCCCTGGCTCGGTGAAGTACTTGTCGCCAAAGGGAGTTGTGTCCACAAAGAAAAAATCCACTATTTCTGTCAAACCATACCCATAAAGCAGCATACATAATCTTTTAGTGACATAAACTACAAACATAAAAAAAAAACTATATTGCATTTTTTCTAAAATTTATTTATTTCGAATTTCTAGCCTCTCAATCACGACATCCTGAATAATATAACAAGTTCAATCACCACACCATATTCGGTGCCTTATGATTTTTAAAGATTTAACAGTTCTATGTGATTCAGGCATAAGCTAAATATAGTCTATTAAAATTTTACATTATTTTTTTTCTAGTTATATGTATTTTTTAGGGTTCTTTTTGTACCGGCATCAAGAATAAAGGATCTGAGACAAAGCCATCTGCTGTCGATTTTCCTGAGGACTGGGCTTAGTTGTGCCAAAACATCTCCCCTGTAGTCGTGATTTCCTAGGACTGCCATGGAAAAAAAAAAGAAGCAGATCAACAAAACCAAGAGCGGTCAGAGACAAGCGATAAACTTTTTCAACAAATTATATTATCTTTATGTTGCAGTTCTGAAAACGTACCGCCATACCACTGCTTCTGTAAGCTATCTGCACTGTAGATCCGGGTGAACGACTCGTAGAAGTTGTCCCCGGTCGAGATTATGAAGTCGACGTCCAGCTTCTCTCCCTTGATTCCCATCTAGATCACGAGTAAGCGGCAGCGAAAAGGATATCCCATTTTAGCACACGTGATCAATTATTATTTTAAAGGATTCTGTCGAGGATTGTATCGTTTATTTAAAGAAAATGCCATGCGAATGGGCTACAAGGACCCTCTTGTATGAATTAGAAAATGTGTGGAATGTAGTGATTCCACACATTTCCTTTTAATTTTGAAAATATTATATTCAATTATAATTGACGAAAAATATATTTATAAGCGTTTTACTTATATAATTGAACCATCCGAGTCAAATTGATTTATTGTTACTTTAATATCAATTTTGAATGACCATTATTAGACTAAAATATTTTTCTTTGGATAATTATATTTTCTGTATGTATTACAAGACACTAAACAATTTTTATAGTTTAATATTGACTATCATCCCTGTCTTTGCTTGAAACTCTTGGTGAAATAATTTAATCAGCACATGTATTTTAATTATAATATGTTTCTCGGCGTGTTCTTCCTTTTATTTTTTATGGTCATCTAAATGAAATAAAATATAAATAATCTAAAATAAATTGTAAAAAAAACTTTTCTCTTTTCTTATTTCCATTTATTAATCGGAAAAAAAGAACGGCACATGTTTATTGGTTAATCAATAAAAGCAAATAGTATTTGGTGACCATCTCAACTTAAATTAAAGGGTGTTGATCCTGAAAGTATGTTTATAAATGCCTTAACCTTTTGCCATTGATTGGGACAGAGACACGGCCTTTCACAACCTGCTCTTTAAAAAATCAATTCTAATTAACTTGAAGGTGGACCATCGGAATCTCCATGGAATGATACTCTATAATTCTGAATAAAAATAATCGGCCTATCCATTCTCTCATTGGGTGCTGAGTGTTCTAGTTTGGTCATATATACTGACAGATTATTAGGGGTTAAGTATAGAGATGGATTATTTTTGTGATTGATGACAAAGTTTGTTTTTTCTGCTCATTGAAAGAAAATATTTATAGGATGATTATATTATTGAATTATAGAGCTTTCCTTTATAGTTCTAGATGTTAATTCTTTACCATTTGATCATGATCATGATCATGATATGCTTTCTATCAAAAATATATGCAGGACTGAATTATTTTGAACATCTAACAATCTATTTCATTTTTCTCAAGAGAAATACAATTCTTAGAAATTGAAAAAAAAACAGAAAGATATCCGTAATTGATGGAGGGAACATCGTGGATGCGTTTGTTGCAGATAAGAAGTCTTGGTCTTAACTAGGAGAAAAAACAATACGTTCTTGCAGAAGTTTCACGTAAGAGTATAAATACCTGAACGGCAACCGCAGACTGGTTGTAGCCTCCCTTTCTTCCCCAGTCACCGACCACCAGAAAACTCAGAGAACTGTCGGATTTGATCGGGTATTCGAACCTCTCGAGCTCGCCGTTGCACAGGCCGGGGACATTGGCCACGAGAAGAGCCACCACCAGCATGCTACCAATCATCAGGGCAGCCATGGTGAATCGATCCCTTGAAGAAGATGAAGAAGAAAAAGATCTCTCTCTACATTGAAGGTTAACCAAGTGCAAGCTTTATCAAGTAGTGGGGGAATGGGGTCCATAGAAACTTTATATAATGTGTGAGGGAGACTAAGTGTTTACGAAAAGAAATCCAATCAAAACCTTAAATGGTATAAGATGAAACATTTAAAAGTAATATTGTATATGATAAATGATACTCAACCATGTAGTGTAGTGCATAAGCCTTCTTATCAATCTATTCATTCCTTTTGCATATTCCCCCTTATGGTTGTTTATCTGCGTTCTAGAAAATTTGTCCGCATACCACAAAATTTGCCCCGTGCCATTTGCCCTACTCATTTCCGCCAAGATATGTTGCTATGAGTGTGGATTAGTCCTCCCCTCTGGCATTCCCTCTTAATGTCAAGAACTGCTCTTTAGGATTGAGTGAAACTTCTCGTTATTTTGATTTCTACCGAGATTAGGTCGTTCCGCCAATTGTGGGAAGAAATACTTTCCCTGCAAAAAAAAACTTAATTAAAGTTTAGGTGAGAATTTTCATCCATCTAACTCTTATTTTGCTTCTTGCATTTTATTTTCTATCCATATCCTTAATATTAAGTAAAGTTTTATATTTTTATCCTCTATTTACTGTTAGTATTCACATTAGCCATATGGGGCAACTACAAACTTAGGTGAGCTTGTGTTGTATGTCTCATAATAGTGCATGGAATTTGGACTTGGGGCAACTACAAACTTAGGTGAGCTTGTGTTGTATGTCTCATAATAGTGCATGGAATTTGGACTTGGGGCAACTACAAACTTAGGTGAGCTTGTTGTATGTCTCATAATAGTGCATGGAATTTGCACTTGAGGGAGTTGTATTTATTTTCATTCCTTGCTTTAATAATGTCCACATTATGTGTCTTGTTCCATTGATTGCATCATTAGTGTTCTCTACTTCATTGCAATTGTTGGTGGTGCCTAGGAAGAAGTATTCAATTTAGTTCCCTAGTAAATATGTAAGCAATAGCGGGATAATATAGTTGGAAATTGCCTCTCACGCATCTATCTCAAATAGATGACTTGCATGATTAGTGGTTGCTGAAAAGTGGTTGTGAAAAGAGAAGTTAGTTCGGGTACGTTGACATGGTGTTAAAATCGTCATATAGCCCTAATTTGACAAAAGAGTTGGGACAAAATGGAAATAAGTATAGAAGTACATGACCTAACCCAAAATTTGTTTACATATAAGAATGCTTGGAAACAAGCACAATTAGCAAGTTAAGTTATTATTATTGATGATCACTCTCGAATAGTAAATTTATCGTGCTCATCCCGATTTTTCTGGTTGGGAAAAACTAATAACAACCCGTTACATCCACTACATACTATTAAGTTGTGTACTTTAATCAAAATAGTACATACGAACAAAGGCTCATGATTTAAAACATACACCATTTTTTCAGCGAAAATTGAAAGTTTTCATAAATGTTACTTCACTATTTTATAAACATTTATAAACTTTGGAAAACACATTATATCTAATGAAAAGTTCTCGTTCTCTACTATTTGAGTATCTCTACCTCGATATCACTCTCGTTTCTATGTACGAGATATTTCCTTCAACCTCTGCTATTTTCTCATACTGGAAATGTATTGGGGAGGCATCTTCATGTCACAATATGGTCTCTACTAAAAAATGGCTAATATAGAGTTTTCATATTATTTCTAATTTTTCTTAATTTCTCTTTAATAAATGTGGTTATTTAAATCTTTATAACTTATAATTTATTGTATATTAATAGTTCTACATTAATTTGTTTACGATTATGTATTATTTTCTTCCTATATAAAGGAGATATTCTAAATATAATAATATAATACAATTTACAATCTTATATCTCTCTAGAGTTATGCTCTTTATTCTATATTTCTTCATTTTTTTTTTCATATTATCAGAGCATTCTTGCTAATGCAATTCGATCCTACATCCTAGCTACGCTGGTTAGATTTATTTTCTTTCAGTTCTTATTTACATTAAAAGATTATCTACTATATCTCCATCATTATTTCACCATCAATCTCACTTGCTCACTTTCATATTTTCTTTTGGAACCTACAAAATCAACATGAGTTTTTCAGCTGTAGCAGTTCAACTTCTAAGCAATATTCCAGTACTTTCGATTAAGCTGGAATGAACAAACTATTTTCTATGGTGCAACAATATGATACCACTCTTGAAAATTTACGAATTGATGGAGTATGTCGATCGAACCATCCCGGCATTGCCAGAGTACTTGCCTCCTTAGAAAGATGATGAATCTACTCTTATTCCCAACCCATCCTACAAGACTTGGAAGATTTGTGATAGACTATGTCTCACCACTATCTTAGGATCATTAGACACTTAAGTTAATCTACAAGTAATTGGAATTCACAATTCTGCAGATATATGGGATAAATTAGAAGTTCTATTTGCTCAACAAGTCCAAGCTCATCAAGATCTCCTTTACTCTCAATGGCGTGACACGGTTAAAGAAGATCGAACAGTGGGAGTTTACCTAACGTCCATTGTCAGTCTCGCCACTAGCTATGCCTAGTTTGGCCTTCCTAAACCTTAATCTGAAATCAAAGACAGAATTCTCGCTGGGTTAGGAGAACAATATCAGTCTTTTTGCATGGCCCTCACTCCTACACTCAAGCAAACAAGTATAGATGAACTCAACTCCATGCTCATTTATGAAGAAGCCAAGCTCAATTATAAAATCAGTAGAGGAATCTTACCATCACCACTCATGAGTCCTCGCTTGTCCACAACATCGTCATTCACTGATGTTACTCGTCACTATCATCGTGGATCTACCAACTCTTTTTTCCCAAGGCGATTTTCAGAGCATCGACCCCGTTTCTCAACTTCGATTCAAGGGCGATTCTTGAACCCTAGAATCACATCTAGAAATCAAGAACGAGAGTATGTGTTAGGCTCTTGCATGAATAGTCCATCATTATAATCTAAAAGGCAACATGTCACTCAACATGCGGCCTCTTATAACACTGTCGAAAACCAGGCATCATGGCAACCACAAAGTAACAATTGACAGCAGCCTAATACGCACAAAATATATCATGGGCCAGTTTTTGGTGCATATAAGTCGGACGCACGCAATTATCAACAACGGGATTATCCTTTTGTTTGGAAAATATGTCAAAAATTAGGCCACATTGCTCCTGATTGTCCTCAATTTTTGACAAACTACAAAACCCCCAAAGTCAACGTAGCCCACGACAATAATCTAGGAGCTCATACTCTTGATTGGTATACAGATTCTAGCGCCACCAACCATGTGACCAATGACATGACACATTTATCTATACAGGAACATGTAACTCATCCTGAACAATTGCTTATTGGAGACGGATTAGGTTTAAAAATTCCCTCTGTCTGTTCAACTTTCTTTTCAAACTCATTAAGACGATTTCCTTTAACTAAAGTATTATATGTTCCCACTATCTCCATGAACTTATTATCTGTTTCCCAATTTACTCAAGATAATCATTGTTATTTTGAGTTTCACCCTCATTTTTTTGTCGTAAAAGATCGTCTCACTCATCAGGAATTGTTCCAGGGAGCTCGTAAAGGAGGCTTGTACTGTTTGCGTGCAACACACTTATCATCAGCTGGTCATCGCATTCTAAGTGTTCATATATCTCGCAACATTTGGCATAATAGAGTTAGACATCCTGCATTTCCTATTGTATCTCAACTTTTATCCACAAATTTAATAGAAAGTAATTCTATTGGTACTATATTTTGTGATGCCTGTACCTTGAGTAAAATTACTCAAAAGTCTTTTCCTCTTACTAATTATAAAAGAACTCGTCCTTTTCAACTAGTATATATTGATATTTGGGAACATGCTCCAGTCCAATCTTCTACTAAATATATTTACTATATTCATTTTACTCATTATTATAGTAAATATTCTTGGTTTTTACTTATGAAAAATCGCTCGGAGGCTCTTCAAATCTTTCGTACATTCCGACTACTTGTTGAAAATCTATTTAACACCAAAATTAAATTTTTTCAATCAGATGGTGCCAAAGAATTTTTATCTGTAGCCTTTCAAGCTAAACTTCAAAATAATGGGATCACTCATCGTCTTTCATGCCCCCACACACCCCAACAAATTGGATCTGCAGAAAGAAAACATAGACACATAATTGATATGGGACTCACACTTCTAAATCATGCTAATCTTCCCATCAAGTTTTAGGATTTTGTATTTGAAATTGCAGTCTATTTAATCAATAGATTACTTACTCGTGCACTTCAATCTCAATCTCCTTACCAAATTCTTTACAAAACTCCACCAATCTACACTCATTTATGAGTCTTTGGATGTTTGTGCTTTCCCTATCTTCGATCATATCAAACTCATAAATTTCAACCTCGCTCCAAAGCTTGTGTCTTCTTTAGGTATCCTACTGATTTTATTGGTTATCGATGTCTTGATCCACAAACAAGGTGTATCTATATTAGTCCAACTATACACTTTAATGAGATTAACTTTTCTTTTGATAAGTGTTTGTCAACAGCTGGTACAACTCCAACAACTCCTGGTAATTCTATTATTCCTTCTCTCTTCTCTTATTCTTTTTCCTCAATACATGCATCTAATTCTCCAATAACAATATCTGATGAGCTATCTCCATCTACTCACTCTCCTGTCATTGAACATTTAAATGCTAAATCTTTAGCTTCTCCAGAGGATATTTCTATTTCATCCACACATCGCACAATTACCAGGTCACAAGATGGTATATTACCCCCCCTCCCCTCGTCGTTTTCAAATAACTTATGGGGCTTTTCTTACTATTTCTATTCAGAAACCTCGGACTCTCAAGCAAGCACAAAAATATCCATGTTGGGTTCATTCAATGAATGTTTAATATGATGCTCTTATAAAAAAATCACACATGGGATCTTGTTCCTGCTCTAACCAACAAGCATATTGTGGGGGTGTAAATGGGTCTACAAATTAAAGCAACATCCTAATGGATCTATTGCTAGATGTAAAGCTCGTCTCGTAGCTCAATGTTTTTCTCAACAAGAAGGTATCAACTATTATGCTACATTTAGTCCAGTTATTAAACCAGTTACTATTCGTATTGTACTCTCTATTGCTGTCGGACATAATTGGCATATTCGATAACTGAAAGTTGACAAAGCTTTCCTTCATGATCATTTGGATGAAGAGGTTTACATGGCTCAACCACTAGGCTATATGATTCATCACGTCCTCATCACGTTTATCATCTTTGTCGGTCCTTATATGGTCTAAAGTAAGCACCTAGAGCATGGTTTCTTCGTTTGAGTACATTTTTACTCACCTTTGGCTTTGAAGCATCACTGGCTGATACATCCCTATTCATATACAAAACCCCAAATTTTGTCATTTTTCTTCTGGTTTATGTAGATGATATTATACTCATAGGATCTTGTAATGCTTCTTTGGACTTCATCCTCAGTGCCCTCAAATAAGAATTTTCTATCAATGATCTAGGCATGCTACATCACTTTCTTGGTATAGAAGTACATTCACATTACGATGGGCTTATTCTAACTCAACAGAATTATATTTTTGATCTACTTACTTGAGCTACTATAGTTGATTGCAAACCTTTATTGACCCCTATTACTACGGGCTCTCGCCTATCTGTTCATGATGGAACTCCTCTAGATGATTCTCACCTTTATCGACAGTTCATTGGTTCTCTTCAATATCTCACACTGACAATACCTGATATTTCTTATGTAATTAATCAAGCATACCAATTTATGCAACAACCAACTACATCTCATTGGGTGGCAGTTAAGTGAATTCTGCGATATCTCAAAGGCACATAAAGTCATGGTCTTTATTTTTGGAAGAATTCTCAATCTCAACTCCATTATTTCTTTGATGCCGATTAGACTAGTAATCCTGATGGTCGACGTTCTATCAACGGTTTCTCAATTTTTCTTGGCAGTAATTTGATTTCATGGAGTGTTAAGAAGCAACGCACAGTTGCACAATCTAGCACTAAAGCTGAATATAAAAGTTTGGAAAATGCTACAGCTGAACTAATCTGGACTCAATCTCTTCTTCATGAACTTGGATTCTCACCTTCAAATTCTCCTACTTTATGGTGTGATAATCTATACAATTTATCAAAGTGATAATTTTATTTTTCATGTGCGTACCAAGTACATTGAGATAGATTATCATTTTGTTCGAGAAAGGATCACTGCCAAAAAACTTATCATTCGTTTTATTGGCATTGATGCTCAAATTGCAGATATATTCACCAAGGGACTATATTCTCATCATTTATCCATACTTCATTCCAAGCTTAATGTTTGGAGACCGGTTATTTAAATCTTTGTAACGTATAATTTATTGTATATTAATAGTTCTACATTAATTTGTTTACGTTTATGTATCTTTCACTCTTCAAAACTATTTATTAGTTGATATTCTGTGATGAGGTATCTTTTCAAAGATATTCTCTATGGTAGTTACTCTCGGAATCCACCATTAAAATTTACTTAACCTTCATTTGTTATCTTTAGAGTTCATGGAACATGGACTCCTTTCTCGAACCAACTATGTGAGTGGTGTCCAATATGTTCGCTCATCACAAAATTCTAGTTTCTATAGATCTCATGTGAATCTTATTATCATTAACAAAGGATCTCACAATACTCTTCGGTTACATTTATTGCGACCAAACACCCTTAAGGGTCTATACTCATATGTGATTTCATCCCATAGGCCCTAACCTTCAAATAAGGTCGAGTTCTCAAGTAGAGTTGCCACTCTCACAGGAACTCAATCACATCACAACATCATGTTCAAATCCCGGTCTTCAAGTGCAATCCTTATATTGTGTGCTTGGAGTCACATAAATTTGTTCCCTTATCACTATTATCGGTTTATAGGTATATCTATTTCTTATTTTCCAATGGGTAAGTAAATGATTATATTACTTATTACCATCCTTGATGCAAAGGTTATGCACATGATATTAGCAACATATCATACAATTTAAGCATAATAGGAAAACACAACTCATGGTAGGCATTCAAGCATTAATTCATCATGCCCATAAGACAAATATATAGTCTTATTTCACGGGGTATTTAGTTGTGTTTCCTCTTTAGATTTACTCAATACTTATCTTGACACTTCATGGATTTCACAGACGATTTTTAGGGTTTTTTAGTCGTATTGCATTTAGTTTATATTTCAATTGATCATATTGGATCTTAACTTATTCCACATAAGTTACCATGGGCTACGCCCGACCACCTAAAACTATGGTCCCAATTTTATGTCGCGTGGTGCTCACCATTGGTTGAGGTTTTCTTACTGATTTTATATCATTGTTTATTTTGTAATTTTCCTTTCCACACGACATGTCGGGATTAGTCATGCCAACTGAGATGGCTTGGCTAACGTGATTGTGCTTGTTTAATTTGTTAATTGGTTAGTAGCTATTTGAGTATGTTTTTGGTTAATTAATCAATTGATTTAGCTTAATTTCAACATTTTATTGCTTAGTTCATCACTAATTCGGTCGTTTTGTTATTCAAATTTAGTTTTCTAAAAATGTCAAGTTATTTCCTACAAGTTGGAAAAAAGAATTTCCCTCCTTTTCTTTTTGAGGTCCTCTAAAAAATTATTTCATCTCGTTGGATACTAATTTGATTAGTTTATTGATAATTTGTTCCTTATTTCTCAATTTCTGATCAAAGAATCATTTTTAAATTAATACTCCTAATCTTTATGAATTTTCAATATTCTTATCCAATTTTTTAATTCCAAATTTTTAATTTAATATAATTTCCAATTTAATCTCAGTTTTCGATTCAATTAGCTTTATTTTACTTATTAAGTAACACGGTATTACACTTGTTAACCCAACAAATATTTTAATATCACATTGCATGGTCAACAAAATTTTTTCCTTGGAATGAAAATTGGTAGAGGACAATTAGGTATATACTATCTAGTATGCTATTAAATTATTGTTTGATACATGATATATATGATATGAATCTATAAATAGGTTGCTTGATACATGATATATATGATATGAATCTATTAATAAGCACGATTATTCTCAGTCAAATTTTCTACATTCTTCTACAACAACTTTTTAATTATTTATTTTACAATTAATTTCATTTTTTATTATTATACCAAATATAAATTTGCTATCATTTTATTCGAGAACAATTTAGTTGTAATATTTTTAATATTTATTTTATTGATATTAATACTCAAATCACTAATCTACTTATCATAAATTTATCCTACACTCCTTCCACTTTTTTTCCAAATAAATTCGACATTTGTTAACTTGCGTAAGTAATAATAATGCTAATAACATATTGAGGTTCCATTTAGCTTGCCTAAGTAAAATAATGCTAATAGCATATTGAGGGTAAGTGTTAATATAATATTATAATATTATATATTTTTATATTTATATTATTTTAAATATATAAATAAATAATTACTTATTAATAAAAAGCTATT
Organism: Trapa bicornis; assembly: GCA_030064425.1. NCBI lineage: Eukaryota > Viridiplantae > Streptophyta > Magnoliopsida > Myrtales > Lythraceae > Trapa > Trapa bicornis. The sequence goes on along the minus strand of CM057761.1, from coordinate 4,489,578 downwards.
GATATATTTTAACATATTATACTAATTTATTTTAGATTTTTCTCTAATTAAAAGAAAATATTTATACAAAGATTAAATAATTGAATTATAGAGCTTCCTTTTCTAGTTGGAAATGTTAATTCTTTACCGTTTGATCATCATATGCTTTCTATAAAAATATATATATATATTCTTTTTATGAACTGACTCGTCGTGTATACATATTATATTTGTAAAGCATATGCACAATCATCAAATTATAAAATATATGTGACCTCCCTTTCTTCCCTGGTCACCGACCACTAGAACTGTAGGATTTGATCGGGTGCTCGAACATATCGAGCTCGCCGTTACACGGGGAGCATGGCCACGAGAAGAGCCGCCATTAGCACGCGATCAATCCTCAGGCCAGCCATGGGGAATATAAGAAGAGACCTTGAATGTTAATCCAGGGCAAGCTTTATAAAGAAGTAGTGGGGGATTGTGGGGTCCAAGAAACTTTATGAAAAGTAAATCCAATCAAAATCTTAAATGGTATAAGAGGAAACATTTAAAAGTAATAATGTATATGATAAATGACAATCATAATCTAAATATGTAGAATATATTCATTCCTTTTGCATATTCCCCCTTATGGAATATAAATTAGTCTATTAAATTTATATGTAAAAAAAATTAGTGCATTAAGCATTGGGCCAAAAGATCTTCTTTTATTGATGAAAAAAAATCCTAAAATTCAATATAAAGTGCAAGTACAATGACCTAATTTATGTATACTTATTTTATTTATCTCAATTTAGGCACAAATCTATCATATACAAAAATTCAATAGCCAATTAAATGTTTATAATTGAGTGCAAAAAAATTAAATGTTTATAAGTGATTTGAATTATTAGTAAATATTTGTTTGTGAATTAAATAATTTGGAAAAATAATTATATGTGAATCAAGACAAATACAAAATTTATATCTAAATTAAGTTATTATATAAAAAAATTTATATTTTAGATTTTAGGCATGAAAATAGACAATAATACTTCGTTTTTATCTTTCATTTACTAATTTTATAATTAATTATTACGATATAGTTTCTTAAATTTTATTAATTTAAAATAATTATATTTGATCAAATTTTCATTAGATTGCTTTTTCTAAAAAAAAATTAATTAGATTGTTATGGTGATTTGATATGATATGTGATATGATGAAATATACTAAACATGCCATCATTTTGTTGCCTAAAATGTAAAATATTAATTAAGCATCACTCACCAATAAATATTTATTGAAATTACTTGGTAATTTATTTTTTTCATAATTATCCTATTAATCTAGTTACTTGTATTGAAATTAATTGCTGAAATGGGATCGTTTTATTGGAATAAGGCAAAAAAACTTTATAAGGGTTGACTCACCCTTCAAGTCCATTTGGACTCACCCACCACTGGACCTAAGTCTTAGGTTCAGTCGGAACCCAAGACTCGAATCCAATCAACAAACTTGATCCCGAATAGACTCGACCAACCTCGGGTCGGGTAGGGACTCGGGTCCCCAAGTCCATTTGACAACTCTAGCTCTATAGGATTGGGTAAGCAAGCTCGATAAAACTAGTGGTTATTTCAATTTTTGCGAAGATTTGGTTGTTCGGCTAATTGTGCAAACAAGCACTTTTCTTTTACATAACTCAATTCAAGCTCCGGTAAAAATTTTCATCACTCTAACCCTTATTTTGATTGTTGTATTTGAATATAATTCCTCATTTTTATCCTCTATTTAGTGCTAGTATCCACGTTGGCAATAGGGGCAACTACTCATTAATTGAGCCTTCTATCTCACATTAGTGCATGAAATTTGTACTTGATGCAGTTTCATTTCTTTCCATTCTTTACTTTAATAATGTGTATATTATGTGTCTTGTACGACGGATTGTTGCTTGAGGACAATTGATGGCTACTTGAGTGTGTTCTAACCTTTTCTACTTTATTGAATGTGGTTGGTGGAAATGGCAAGAGAACAACTACTCAAAGGATTCAATTCATTCCCTTAGTAAATATGTAATCAATGGCCATATGGAAAACTGCCTCTTATGCACCTAGATAAGATAAATGACTTTTAGGATAAGTTGTTGCCTCATAATACATTTTCATTTTCATTTTGATTCTAAAATCGATTGTTCTAGAGCATTAAAAAGTAGCCTTAGTTGGCAAAAGAACTTGGCCGCCTTATCATAAAATGGGAAGATGATGTAAAACTCGCTAATATGCTGACAAACACTCTACATCAAATATGACAAAACCCCAAGACTTTCACGACCCAAGTACGAAAAGATAGAATATACATTATTTATGTGAGAAACAAGGTATGAGATATGTAGACGCCATACCCAAATTCTCTAAGAAAAACTCTAAGAAAACCTCAGGTAATAAGTCTTGATTGCTTGAATGCCACAGGTAAAAATCTGATAATTTCAAAGTTGTTTCAAGATAGAAAGAAGACCAAAACCTCACAAAATTGACTATTCCAAAGTGTGTCCTTCAATGCTATGGAGTATGCCTTTTATAGGCACAAATAACAATTGAATAGCCTAAAAAATAAGAAAAAAAAATCTATTATAGTTACATGCTAACCATATCTAATCTAAATATCTAATATATTTTAATAACTAATCTAAAGATCTGAACTTAACTAATTAAATATCTAATATTATAATTTAATATCCTAAAATATTTATTATATTAATAAATATCTCCTTATTAATTAAATTTGGACCTTCTCTTGGGCTCTTCTATTAGGCTTTCACTTGAATTTTCCACAATCTCTTTAATCAACTCATATAAAGTTTATTTGAATCTTTTAGCTATTAACCTTGTGATTGGACCATCTTGTAGTCTCAAATGATTATTCATCTCATTTGGTGACAAACTGTTCAACTCCATTGCAGGTTCGGTTGATTGGACTTGTGAATTCATAGTTTTTTTTAGTCGGATTCACATCATTCTCCCTCTCTTGAAAATAATGTCTTCAAATTTTCTGTTTTTTCACCACCTACATCAAAGGGCATTAAATCAGTAACATTGGAACTTTCATTAACGATATACTCACTAGGTAACTCTAGCTTGTAAGCATTCTTATTAATGCGTTCCAACACTCGAAATGGTCCATCTCCTCTAGGAATAAGTTTTGATCACCTTTATTCTGGAAATCGTTATTTCCTCATATAAAGCCAGACCCAATCATCGGATTCAAAAATGACACTTTTGCGGCCCTTATTTGCTTGTTTTTCATAAACTTATCCGTTCAATGTGAATCTTTGTCTTCTCGTGCAGTTCTTTCACAAACTCTGCTTTTCTCTTTCCATCAAAATTCACTAACTCACTTACAAGAAGTGGAGTTAGATCTAGAGGGGTTAATGGATTGAAACCATAAACAATCTCAAATGGTGAAAACTTAGTTGTAAAATGAATAGAATAATTATAAGCAAATTCAACATGTGGTAAGCAATCTTCCCATGATTTACAATTTTTTTTATTATAGAACGTAATAAAGTATCTAATGTCCTATTTACTACTTCTGTTTGACCATCAGTTTGTGGATGACATGTTGTGAAAAATAATAGTTTGGTTCCCAATTTACCTCATAAGGTCTTCCAAAAGTAACTCAAGAATTTAGAATTACGATTAGAAACAATAGTTCTAGGCATACCATGCAAACTAACAACTTCTCTAAATAACAAATCAGCAACATTCAACACATCATCAGTTTTATGACATGGAATGAAATGTGCCATCTTCGAAAACCTATCAACTACCACAAACACATAGTCCCTCCCCCTCTTAGTTCTTAGTAATCCTAAAATGAAATTAATGGAAATATCAATCCAAGGTACATTAGGAATCGAAAGAGGATTATATAGACCATGAGGTTGTTGCCTAAACTTAGACTCCTTACATGTAATGCATCGATAACAAATTTTCTCAACATCCTTTTTCATGTGGGGCCAAAAAAAATGCTCATGCATTATCGCCATAGTTTCAGCTACCCCAAAATATCCCATAAGTCCTCCAGCATGTGCTTCCCTAATAAGTAACTCACGTAAAGAAGACTGAGGGATGTATAATTTATTTTCTAAAAAAAAAGAATCCATTTTATAAATAAAATTTCTCAAACTTACCACTTCTACAATTTCTAAATACTTCACATAAATTAGGATTGTTTGCATACAAATCCTTGATATAATAAAAACCAAGCAATTCAGAATCAAACATTGAAAGCATATTGTACCTTCGTGATAGAGCATCTGTAACTATATTTTCTTTACCTTATTTGTACTTGATCACATATGAAAATGTTTCAATGAACTCCACCCACCTTGCATGGCATTTGTTCAAATCTTGTTGTCCTTTGAGATGCTTAAGAGATTCATGATCTGTGTGAATCACAAACTCTTTCGGCCATAGATAGTGTTACCATATTTGAAGAGTTCGAACTAGGGCATACATCTCCTTATCATAGGTAGGATAGTTAAGAGTTGCTCCACTCAACTTTTCATTGAAATATACAATTAGACTTCCTTCCTGCATTAATACACATCTAATACCTACTCCTGATGCATCACACTCAATTTCAAATGTTTTCAAAAAATTAGGCAATGAGAGCAATTGAGCAGTAGTTAGTTTTTCCTTTATCAATTGAAAAGTATTTTGTTGCTCAATACCCCATTTAAAAGGTACATTTTTCTTTATAACAGCAGTAAGAGGTGCAACATAACTACTAAAATTTGGAACAAAACGCTTATAAAAACTAGCTAATCCATGAAAACTTCTTACTTGACTTACCGAATTGCCTTATTCTTTTCCTCGTCAACTCTAATCCCTTTTAAACTTATAATATATCCAAAAAACACAAGTTTATCAGAACAAAAGACACATTTATTCAAGTTGGCAAACAACTTATGTTGCCTTAGGGTTTCTAACACAGATCTTAAATGTGCTAAATGTTCATCCATGGTCTTGTTGTATATTAGAATATAATCAAAATATACAACTACAAACTTCCCAATAAAAGCATGTAATACATGATTCATTAATATCATTAAAGTGCTAGGTGCATTAGTCAATCCAAAGGGCATAACTAACTATTCATACAATCCTTGTTTAGTTTTAAATGTAGTTTTCCATTCATCCCCTTCTTTCATTCGAATTTGATGATATCCACTCTTAAAATCTATTTTTAAAAATAAACAAGATCCATGCAACTCATCTAACATGTCATCCAAACAAGGAATAGGGTGGCGATACTTTACCATGATGTTGTTGATGGCTTGACAATCGACGCACATTTGCTAAGTTCTGTCCTTCTTAGGTACGAGTAGCATTGGCACAACACATGGACTAATACTCTCTCGAACATACCCCTTTTCCATCAGCTCTAGGACTTGGCGTTGAAGTTCCTTTGTTTTCTCAGGGTTACTTCTATATGCTAGTCGGTTGGGAATCGTCGCTCCAGAGATGAAATCAATTTGATGTTCAATTCCTCGAATTGGTGGCAAACCTAGTGGTATCTCATCAGGAAAGACATCCATAAATTCCCGCAAAATAGTAATAATATTGCTCGATAAAGATCTGATAAGATCGTTAGTACTAAAAAAGGCGTCCTTGTACATAAGTACAATAAGAGACTGATGTGAAAGTAAAGCTCGCTTGATCTCACTTTTTCTTGCAATAAAATTATTTTTACTCTTTTTTTTCCACTTCTGGCTTTTCCCTCTTTTTTTTCAACTCCGATATTTCTCCTTTCTTTTTTTTCTTCTATTTTCTATTCATTTGCCTTTTTCTTTTTTAGTTGATACTCAAAAACTTGTCTTGGAGTCAATGGTAAAAGAGATATTGGTCTCTCATTCATCACAAAATAATACCTATTAGTGAATCCATCATGTATAACTTGACGATTAAACTACTAGGGTCGTCCCAAAAGAATATGACATGCATGTATTGGTACCACATCACATAGTATTTCATCTTGATATTTTCCAATATAAAATGCAACAAACACTTGTTTGGTTACCTTGAGTTCACTTTGGTCGTTCAGCCATTGTAGTCGATAAGGCTTTGGATGCTTTAAGGTTGGTAATAGCAATTTCTCCACCAGCTCAGTGCTAGCTACATTAGTGTAGCTTCCCTATCTATAATAACATAGCAAACCTTATTTTTCACACAACAACGAGTATAAAATAAGTTCTCATGCTGGTTATTTTCTTCTTCTTGGGCTTAAACACTAAGAGTTTATTGTGCAACTAACAATTTCCCTTCTTCTGCGTATTCATCAGCATCTTCAAGTAGTGGCATCTCCGGATCGATATCTTCTTCTCCATCATTAGCCTCAATTTCACCATTAGCATTGATCGGTAGGGGTATGTTGATGCAAACCCCTCACTCCTTCCTCCAATTGACCCATTCGCTCATGAAGCAGCTCCAACTTAGACCTTATCATCCATCTCATTTCGCTTATTATAACTTGCATTTGTAAGTTTGGAATTGGTTGTTGGGAATTTTCTTCATTTGGCATATCTCCTCGTTGTTGTGCCATGAGTTGCTACAAATGATAAAAATAACAGAACAACCTCACAAACGCTCCCTTACGTATTTCTCTCAATCACTCGTGTTTCACACTCAAATAGCTTTTCTTATAGATTCAAACACTCTTGCCTTTTTCCTCTCATATGTCTTCTTTCAATATTAATTGAACTTTAAAAATAAGTTATTTTTACGAAGCAGTTCAACTTGAGTAACAATCAATACAAATCAATAAGGTTTTCAAAAATCAATTACAGAAGAATTTAAGTGTGGTGTACGAATAGATTCAGATAAGAAAGAAGAATAGAATTTGGATAGAGAATAAATTAAGATGGAATGAAGTAATAAAAAGTAGACTTAGATAAAGTAGAATAAGAATAAAATTCAAGATAGAATTATGTCTCTTTTTTTTTTTATTTTTTTGGCATGAATTTGTTTTGGCTTTTTCTTTTTTTTTTTTAACTTACTAAAGAGAAGATAGATATAAGAAGATGAATTTTTTTTATTTTTTCTTTTATAGAGAATAGAAATAGGTAGAGAAAATAAAAAAAAAAGAACTAGATATAAAAGATAGGATCGAACTTATCGTGCAATCGTGTGCTCTGATACCAACTAATGTGAACCTCGTCAATATGTTGACAACACCTTACACCAAATATGGCAAGACCCCAAAACTTTCACGACGTAAGTACGAAAAGATAGAATATACCTTATTTATGAGAGAAACAAGGTATGAGATATGTAAACACCACACCCAAATTCTCTAAGAAAAATTCTAAGAAAACCTCGGGTGATAAGTCTTGATTGCTTGAACGCCACAGGTAAAAATTTAATAAGTTCAAAGTTCTTTCAAGATAGAAAGAAGACCAAAACCTCACAAAATTGACTATTCAAAAGTGTGTCCTCCAATGATGTGTAGTATGCCTTTTATAAGCACAAATAACAACTAAATAGCCTAAAAATAAGGGAAAAAATCTATTATAGTTACATGCTAATCATATCTAATCTAAATATCTAGGATATTTTAATAACTAATCTAAAGATCTGAACTTAACTAATTAAATATCTAATATTATCATTCAATATCTTAAAAGATTTATTATATTAATAAATCTCTCTTTATTAATTAAATCTAGACTTTCTCTTGGGCTCATTTTGGGATCTTCTATTGTGCTTGCACTTGAATTTTTCGCAATCTCTTTAATTAGCCCATATAAAGCTTATTTGAATATTTTATCCCTTAACCTTGTGATTGGGCCCTCTTGCAGTTTCAAATGATTATTCATCTCATTTGGTGACAAACTGTTTAGCTCCATTGCAGGTTCCGTTGATTGGACTTGTGAATTCGTAGTCTATTTAGTCAAATTCACATTAGAAGGCCACCATAATATGGAACAAGTGAATTTAGCTAGTATGCTCATTTAAATACAAGTACATGACCTAACTTAAAATTCACTTGCATCTAAAAATGGCAGGAAACTAGTGCATATAGCAAGTTAAATTCTTAATCACAATAACCACTATGGAAGAGTAGACATTTACCTTAGAATGAGAGTATTGATAAAAAGGTGAAGTAATCCTTATTTTCATGCTGATTCCATGAGCATGGGTAGTAACTCCCATAGAGAATGAGAGTTAGGCTCAATTTAAATACAATATTTTTCTTTTGGTGTGATTGATTAATACATGCATAAATAATGATCGGAGGACCCTCTTGCAATCATTTGGCATGTGGATGAGAGATACAAAGAAAAAAAACCAAAATATCACCTAGTAAGTTAAGATTTAACTCTGATACCTTCACTCTTAACGAAGCTAGTTTTTGAGTTAGATTATATTTCATAAACTCGTAGAATAATCTGTAAGAGTACCACTATCACATGTGAATTTACGTTTAAGTGAAACTTTGGTGTCAAGCCTAGTAAAATATTTGATAAAATAGATTTATTTAATGTTAATTTTAACTTACATTAAAATCACTTCCATATATTTAACATTTTAACAAATAGGCGGAAACATCACTTTTTTGTGCAACGAGTCATCTAAATTATATCAAAATAGAATAAGAAGTTAAATATTGATATTCTAAATAACTATAAAATTGAATCAAATCAATTGCAAATAAAATAGAAATGTGGTCCGACACAATAGAAAAAAATACTATTGAACACCAACTCATTCTATACATATTGTAACAACTCGATTTCACTCATCTATTCAGTAAACGAATTCTAGCTCTTCGAATACTAGAAAAGAGAGCTTTTAAATCCCATATGTGAGGGTATATTAACAAGTTAAGTCATGGAGAGGTAGTCGACATCCCTTCGTAGACCAATTTCGAGTCAGTCACCAAAATAATGTACACGAAATCCATTGCTTTGCATAAGTTGCTCCAGAGACCAATATTGAAAGTTTAATTGTTAAACTACAATATAATGCATCTAATACCCTCTTCTCACCCGGACCAATCTGAGCATGTCACATGCAATGAGTTTGATACCAAACATACTATATAAAGTAGTAAATGATTCATTATAATTAATTTTGATTGTTTATTGTGGGGGTGACCTCCACTACTTTGATAGTGAATGGTCTACATGAAGTTGATTAGAATGTGACACCTTTCAAATCTACAAATTTCTTGATATTAAATTTCCAAATAACATAATGGGGACTGAGGGTGAAGTTACTTCTTCTCGTTTGATACTATTACATTCTTTTCAAATCTGCAAATAAGTTATAATAAATTTACACATTTAAACTTTATGGGCACATTTGATTATCATTTCGGCCAAAAACCAAGATTATACCTATCTATGGAAGCAATTTACATGTAACACCTTAATCCCCATATTATACAAAGAAAATGAGATACCTCTAATCAAAGAACAATACAACATTATATATTCAATAATAATCATGACAAAAATGACATAATAGATTACCTATAAAACTCGTTTAAAAAGAGTATTATTTTTAGCCCAACCATTATTGTGCACACTTCATAAGAAATATTTTACCTTTTGAGGGGGCAATGTAGTTACTAGAGTGATGTAGTGATGTACGTACATTTTTATAAGTTGTTTGAGATGGAAAGGGTTGTAAGGAGATATTTTGTGCCTTTTCCCGAATAAGGTGATCGCATTTTAATTGTACCATTCTTCTCTCTTAATCCCCTCGGGAGGATTGTGCGAAGAGCACAAAGCTCCTCCAAGCTTATTTTACCTATCAAAGTATCTAACGTTCGGAGGGTTGTAGCGAGCTCAAGTCGATCTTTAGTAAATCGCACTCACCTATGTTAGAACCTTAGTCATTAGGTCTCGTTTCGTAGAAAGCTCTTGTCACACTCGATATTATCTTGATCTACAATTAGTACACACAAATTATGTTCTATTGCAATAGTCCATTTGGTTATGATCGTACCACTTGCACAACTTTTAACTTGGGTATAATGCCCTGGCCCAATTCTCGAGTAGGATAGATACAACAACCGCTATAACCTATCAATACTAAACTAGTGAAACCCACAATATTGTATTACTGGCATGACCTAAGACACCGATATGTACAAACAACTCGCTATATAATCACCAAATTTTAAATTTTCTTTTAGATAAACACTTGTTTACCAAAAAATATAGTATAAAATTTTAATGGTTTGACTCCTTGGAACCTCCTTACATTATATTCGAGAAAATTAGTTAAGTTGACTTTTGCTACAAAATCTTCTATACATAAAGGGATGTAAAGCTCAATAAATAGAATATTAATATCGAGCCAGTAATTTATCTTAGTCCCTATTAAAATGTCAAACATGAATGTATTTAGATAAAGATGTTTTTCCTCTCATATATATATATATCATATCACAACTTAATCATTACTAAGAGGGTTATCCTATGACTCACACAATGTGGTATCTTAGCATCACACAAATTCCTTACATACAAAAAGTATTAAATGAGTGTGTAGGTTGAGTCACTCATTTGAATAGCTGACAATCCCAACTTTTTAAAAATTGTTCTAAATGTGGTATAACCTACCACTCCAGTGATTGTGACATTACACATTCTCTGAACATAGTATTCACTCATACTTCATGAATCATGACCATATTCATCTTATTTTTCATCAATGACTTTGAACTACACATCATAACTCTTTAGTCCGAATATTGAAAAGTCAACACAACTCTTCTTATTGACTCCACTTTCTAGTAACCTAGAGTAATCAATACAATATCTAATGTTGGCATCCACTAGTACTTAGATTCGTTCTCCGCAACCATAAAAAAATTGTGCATGCATAAGACATAGATGATAATAGATGTTTTGCTATCTAACCAATCCCTTTATAACATCTCATTACCTTTATAATATACTACAGAGTTTATTAGTAATTCATAAATGTCATTCTTGCTTAAAAAAATTAGGTCTTTTCACATTTTTTTTAAAAAAAATTTCATGTTGTGACCTACTTTCATAATAGTTTGGTCAACAACCATCTTTTGTAAGCATCCGACATAACTCCTATTTCATAAATGTGGGAACATGCTCTTTTTGTAATCATTAAGACTTTTCATATTTTCTAAACAATGAGTTGTAGCATTTTTCATAAACCTTGGACATTTATGTATTTCATAAATATTGAATTTTAGTTCATTTTCATAAAAACTAGTCTTCAACTATTTTCTTAAGGAGGGGCCTTAGCCCTTTTTTTCTTTATAAATAGTGGTCTTATCCTATATCTAATATTATTATGCCAAAACTCGTTTTCATAATTAGAAGCCCTTACCCATTTTCATATACAGTGGTCTAATCCCATTATAAACACTTCCCTTAATCCTCGGGTGATTTTTGGTCTATTTTCTAAAATGGATGAAACTATATAATAGAGAAAGTTGGTTGGAATAATCATTGATAAGAGTTAAATAGTCAGTTGTGAGTGGGGAAAAATGTAGTTGATGGTCCAAGGAGTTTATCGACGTCGACCACTAGCTTTTATATCATCAGAATTACCTGTATTATAAGTTTATTAGCGTTGGTAGAGTGTTACAATGATATCTTTCTATCAGAAATCAATTCAGTAAGGGTGACTAGGGGATTACCTACGTCGATACAAAGCTTAAAATAAATAGAGTAGAGTTGTGTCATTCTTTTGGTACTAACGTCGGTTGGTATTATGGCTCTTGATCACTCGTCCAAAGTGCTCAACTTTTTTATGTGAAACTAAGTTTTGAAAATAGTTTTAGTAGGGTATTTTTTAATAACCCTCGTGTTGGGTCCCAACCTCATGGACGAAGAGGAAGTCGATATGGTTATGTGAATATAAAAGGAGGTGATTTGGTGGTATGGAGGGGGAATTTTTGTTCAAAATCATTGGGTGTCTAAGAGTGGCCAAGAATTTTCTCTTTTTAGTTATAGGGTGAAATTCTCTATTCTCACATAAAACTAGTTTAATTTCACTTAATGAGATGTAGAGGGATAAATTAACTTCTACTTTATATGATACTAACTAAATTGTAGCATTTTCAAAGAATTTTATTTCGAGATGTAAAGTAAAAAGGATAAATAACGTCATGGAAAAGTGGAGATGATGGGTTAGTGCTCTGGAGAAGTTGTATAATGCATGGGTCCCGTATAAGAGAGGTACACTATGACACACGCCCTTAGAGATTGTTTGACTAGTTTTATATCATTGTTGACTGTGTAATTTTCTTTTCCACTAAGATTGGTCGGATCTTAGTTTGGCTCGCTTGGCTCATCATTTTTGACTTGTTAATTGGTTTGTCAACATGTTTCTAGAAAATTAACTAGTTTATTCAACCTAATTTTAACATTTTATTAATCTGTTTATCACTAATTCGATCTAATCTCATTCTAATTTAATTTTTTAAAAACTTTTTAAGTTGTATTCTACAATTTGAGAATACTAATTTCACTTATTCTCTTTTGAGCTACTTTTAAAACTTATTTTTATTCTGATTTGGTCCGTAACAATACTAATTTGACTAGATTCTTGATCGAATATTTCTTAATTTCTGATAAAAAATTATTTTTCTAAATTAATCATACTAATTTTTATAAATTTTTAAAATTTCAACCAATATTAATTTTTTAATTACAAATTTCTAGTTTAATTTCTTTTTCGATTCAATTTCGTTTTCAATTCAATTGATTTTATTTTATAACACAACGTTACACTTATTAACTAACACTTTCTATTTTGTTTTTGTCCCAACAAACATTTTAATCTTACATTACACAGTGAACACAATTTATTTTCTTAGAATAGAGATTTATAGAGGATAATTAGGTATATACTTATCTCAATATTTAATTAAATTATTGCACACTATATGATATATATGATGCCAACCGGTTAGCACTCACATCCATCTAAATAGAAAATTGGTAAGACTTGAGAGTACACTAGCATGTGTTCAACACATATTATATTGACAAATAGTAGGTAAGTTGCTTTAGATAACTACTACTGGGTACAATATTTATTATACTGTGCACTTCCAATCATAATATATTTCTAATCCTCATTGAATGAATGTATTTACAATCCTCTCATCACCTAATTGATCTTGTTACTAAAATAATGCATAGGCAAGTTAAGTCAAGTTCTTAATAACCAAGATGAGAGTTTAAAATTTTTTAGGGGAATAAGAACATTGAAGAAGTGTATAAATATAACTAATTGGGGCCGATTTCAATTGACGAATAAAATGATACAGTTTACAACAAATTAGTTCACTCTCTTTGGTCCAACTTTCCTCTTTCTTTCCCTAAGTTTTCTCTCTTGCTGTAGGAAGGTGAAGACCTTTCCTTCCAAAGAGAAGGATTTTGGCAGAAAAGGAGCTGATTTTTCTGTCGACACAAGAATTCATCACTGAAACTTCTGTAAAATAGCTTAAATATTACGACTGATTACACAATAATTCAAGCACAAGGTATTTAAAAAGTTTAGTAGAGTTCACACTATGCTAACAACATAGGACCCTCCCTCATCAACTAATTGATCCAACAAAGCAAGAAATAGTATCATCCTCTAGATATTTCAGGTTTCAGTACGCACGAGAGTTTTCCCCGACTATACTGAAGAGCGGCTTTGAGGTACCCCACTTGTGCAAGACATTACCGAAGATGTCGTAGAATGCGATGTCGACCTGGGTCTCGGTCATCTGCACGGCCATGAACCCTTGCCCGTCATAGTAGAACTTCAGCTCCTCCGGGTTCGGCCAGCTGACATCCCCCCTCCACGCCTTGGACCCACCACCGCTCGTTAGGAACTGAATCGGGCTGCACCCACAAAAAGTGCCGTCATCGTTTCAAATACAGCATATCGACAGGTAAACTGGTGATTAAATTAAATTGCTAATAGGTCTTATGGAGTGATTACCTGTCCGAGGTGCTAATGTGTTGTAAGCAGTGTTCGTGTCCATTTATGTAGAGATCGACATCATTTGCCTAAGAAGAACCCGCCAAACAGGATAGTCACCATCCACAAGAAATCATGCATGCATCAACAAACAGTTATATTTTAATGGAAATAATCCGATATATAATATATATATATATATATATATATCTTTGAAGCATTTCATTATACTCAATTATTGGAACCAATGGGTGCTGGATCGTAACTAATCGTCTTCGGTGCTTTTAGGTGACAAAATACTTTGAAATCCTTCAAATGGAGATAAAAAAAGCCGCCAACAACTTTCGTGGGAACCTTGCAAATGTATTGAAGCGTGGTCTCATTCACGGAGATATTGATAAAATTGAAGATTACCTGAAGGATGGGAAGGAGCTGGGCCACGACCTCGTCAGAGTTCCCATGATGCCCAGCGCTCTTGATGGTGTGGTGGCCGACTACAATCTTCCACTTTGCCCTCGACTCTCTTAGTGCCGTATCTACATCCTAAATATCATGAACATCTAGTTATCATATTTATTTTCATGTTTATATATTAGCACAATGAATTTCTCGATAAGTTGTGGACGATGATAAAACCCTCCTGTCTGCAATTAATAGGGTTTACCTTGAGAAGATTGGAGATGTAAGAATCCCTTGGGAGGACGCCTCTCCAGTCATAAACATGGCTCCCTGGCTCGGTGAAGTACTTGTCGCCAAAGGGAGTTGTGTCCACAAAGAAAAATTCCACTATTTCTGTCAAACCATACACATAAAGCACCATACAAAATTTTTTTGTGACATAAACGACAAACATAAAAAATATATATTGCATTTTTTCTAGTTATATGTATTTTTTGGGTTTCTTTTTGTACCGGCATCAAGAATAAAGGATCTGAGACAAAGCCATCTGCTGTCGATTTTCCGGAGGACTGGGCTCAGTTGTGCCAAAACATCTCCCCTGTAGTCGTGATTTCCCAGGACTGCCATGGAAAAAAAAAATGAAGCAGATCAACCAAACCAGAGAGCGGTCAGAGTCGAGCGACAAACTTTTTCAAACAAATTAAATTATCTTCAGGTTGCAGTTCTGAAAACGTACCGCTATACCACTGCTTCTGCAAGCTATCTGCACTGTAGATCCGGGTGAACGACTCGTAGAATGCTGAATCGTCTAAGCCTTGTAGCCCATTATCGTAGAAGTTGTCTCCCGTCGAGATTATGAAGTCGACGTCCAGCTTCTCTCCCTTGATTCCCATCTAGATCACGAGTAAGCGGCAGCGAAAAGGATATCCCATTTTAGCACACGTGATCAATTATTATTTTAAAGGATTGTCGAGGATTGTATCGTTTATTTAAAGACCCTCTTTTTTCATTTCATTTACTTATTTTAATGTTTTTCCTTTTTTTAATGGTAACCTAAATGAAATAAAATATAAATAATCTAAAATAAATGGTAAAAAAAACCTTTTCTCTTTTCTTATTTTCAATTATTAATCGGAAAAAAGAACGGGGCGCACGTTTGTTACAAAAAAAAGAACAGCACACATTATTTTGTTTTTATTGGTTAATAAGTAAAAGAAACTTGTGTTTGGTGACCATTTCAACTTGAATTAAAGGGGGTTGATCGTGAAAGTATGTTCATAAATGCCTTATCCTTTTGCCATTGATTGGGACAGAGACACAGCCTTTCCCAACCTTCTCTTTAAAAAATCAATTCCAATTAACTTGAAGGTAGAGGATCGGAATCTCCATGGAATGATACTCTATAATTCTGAATAAAAATAATCGGCCTGTCCATTCAGTGCTGGCCTGGACAGCTCTCTCATTGGTTATATATACCCACAGATTATTAGGGGCTAAGTATACAGGTGGATTCTTTTTGTGATTGATGACAAAGTTTGTTTTTTCTGCTCATTGAAAGAAAATATTTATAGGATGATTAGATTATTGAATTATAGAGCTTTCCTTTATAGTTCCAGATGTTAATTCTTTACCATTTGATCATGATCATGATCATGATATGCTTTCTATCAAAAATACATGCAGGACTGAATTATTGAATATCTAACAATCTATTTCATTTTCCACAAGAGAAATACAATTCTTAGCATTTAATATTCATGTCCACAGGCCATTTAAGCGAGAAGATGATAAGTTTTAATAAAAGAAAATAGAAAAAAAAAACAGCAGAAATATGTCTGTAATTGATGGAGGGGTCATAGTGGATGCCTTTGTTGCAGATAAGAAGTCTTGGTCTTAATTAGGAGAAAAAACAAAACCTTCTTGCAGAAGTTTCACGTAAGAGTATAAATACCTGAACGGCAACCGCAGACTGGTTGTAGCCTCCCTTTCTTCCCCAGTCACCGACCACGAGGAAACTCAGAGAACTGTCGGATTTGATCGGGTGCTCGAACCTCTCGAGCTCGCCGTTACACAGGCCGGGGAGCATGGCCACGAGAAGAGCCGCCACCAGCATGCTACCAATCGTCAGGGCAGCCATGGTGAATCGATCCCTTGAAGAAGATGAAGAAGAAAAAGATCTCTCTCTATGTTGAATGTTAACCAAGTGCAAGCTTTATCAAGTAGTGGGGGAGTGGGGTCCATAGTGAGGAGGTAGACTAAGTGCATCGAACCATTATGAAAAGAAATCCAATCAAAACCTTAAATGGTATAAGATGAAATATTTAAAAGTAATATTGTATACTATTGATAGAAATACTAAAAATAAAAAAGAGAAAAAATGAGATAATAAAATAATTTTTGTTATGTGTTTACTTTTGTTACAATTAATATTTATAGGCTACAATTATAAAAGTTAATTACAGTTTTAATATGAGATCGTGGCTAAAGTTTCATTCTCGTTGAGAAATAGGTGGTAAGTTATCTCTACCATTTTATAGTTATGCAGTTGAGTATTTGCAGTTTATGACTTGTAGTTGAGAAATAGGTGGGTGCTTATCTCCACATGATAGAATAATATTTGTGCTGTAGGCCGAATGTTGAGCTTGTATCGCAATTCCTCAAATCGGTTACAATTAAAACTCTTGGTAATAATATCTATAAGTTGATCTATTGTACCAATAAAATATACTTGTAACAAGTTGCGATTGATACATTCACGTACAAAATGATAATCAACCTTAATATGTTTAGTCCGTGCATGAAAAACTAGATTGTATGTTAGGTAGATTACAGATTTGTCACACCAGAGAACGAGTTTTTGAAGAGTGTGAATACCCAAATCAGATAGTAAAGATTCAATACAAATAAATTCGGCAGTTGTATTTCCCAAACTTTTATATTCCGCCTCTGTGCTTAAACGGGCCATAGTACGTTGCTTTTTCGAGTTCCAAGAAATAAGATTAGGACCAAGAAAAATAGCATAACCACTTACAGAGCGTCGATCATCCGGATTTCCTGCCCAATCTACGTCGAAAAAATAATGAAGATGCATGGAGGAGTGGATGCATGGAGGAGTGACGACAAATATTTAACCCTATGGAGGGAGTGCCACACAAATAACGAAGAATCCGCTTCATAGCTATCCAATGGGCATCGATTGGACGATGTAGAAACCGACAAACATGATTGACGACATAAGTAATATTAGGTCGTGTTAATGTCAAGTATTGGAGTGAGCCAACTACTTGACGATATACTTGTGGTGTCGCTAGCGAAGTACCACTAGTTGAGGACAAGCGATGACCAGAAGCGACTAGAGTTGGTAGAGCTTTACATGTGAGCATATTAGTCATATGGAGCATGTTATAAACATATGTTGATTGAGTCAAGGTAAGACCTTGATCATGTCTGTTAACCTCGAGACCTAAAATGTTTTGAAGGAGACCGAGATCACTGATAGAGAATTCCTCCTTGAGTGCCCAAATAACACGTTCAATTGGAGCTGATGGAGATCCTATAATAATGATGTCATCAACATAAACCAACAAAAAAATGACATGCTCATGTCGTCGGTAGAGAAACAAAGAGGTATCGGCAATGGAAGCCTGAAAACCCAGTCCTTTAAGAAAATTGCTCAAGTGAAGAAACCATACGCGTGGTGCTTGCTTAAGTCCATATAGTGACCAACATAGAAGACAAACATGATCTGGAGTTGCCTGACTGATAAATTCTGGAGGTTGTTCCATGTAAATCTCTTCATTAAGATGACCATGAAGAAATGCATTGTTAACATCCAACTGACATAAAGGCCACCCATAGTTGATAGAGATAGAAAGAATAAGGAGAATAGTGACCGGTTTGATAACCTGACTGAAAGTAGCATCATAGTCGAGACCCTCTTTTTAACTATATCCTTTGGCAACCAGGCGTGCTTTGTATCAGGAAATACTACCATAAGAATTTTGCTTGATCTTAAATATCCATTTGCACCCGATGATCTTTCGACCAGGTGGTGGGGATACTAATTCCCATGTGTGATTTTTCATAAGAGCGGAATACTCCAAGAGAACATAACATCCCACTAGTGAGCTTGACGACTTGCCTGTAAAAAGGTGCGAGGTGTTTGTGAAGATGATACTTGATAAGTTGAAGGTTTGTCAGAGATATTGAACTGACGTGGAGGTAAGGTGCCATCTCGTGAATGGGTCGTCATCCGATGTTGTGAAGGAGACAATGCAGGTGGAACCGAAGTACCATCAATTGAGTTTTCGAGATCAACTACAAATTGACACCCTTCTTGACCTGTAGAATGAAGCAAAACATCCGAACTAGAGTCTCGAGATGGATTTGGAAGTGGTAGTGGAAGGTTAGCTGGGGTCGGTGGTGATGGAGATGGTTCAGACAAAGCTATTTAATGACACATAGAAAATGGAAATGTACACTCATCGAAATGAACTGTAGGACAAATGAAAATTCAATTAGTGATAGGATCAAAACAACAATAACCTTGATATTCTTGTGGGTAACCGAGGAAGATACATGTTGTGGATCGATTTTATAACTTTGACATTCGATAGGGTCTAAGATAAGGATAACAAAGACAACCAAAGACACGCAATGAAGAGTAATTAGGCAATTTTCCATGAATAATAAAATAAGTACTGTTATAATTAAGGGAACGTGTAGGCAATCGATTTATGAGAAAAACAGCTGTTTCAAAAGTAAAGTGCTAGAACTTGAATGGTAAATGACTTTGAGTAAGAAGAGTAATACCCATGTCAACGATGTGACAATGCTTACATTCAACGGACTCGTTTTGTTGATGAGTATGAGGACAAGAGATTCGACGACGAATGCCATGAAGTTGAAGCTCATTTTGAAAATCCAAGGATAAGAACTCTTTGGCCCCATCAGTCTGAATACTTTTGATGTGATGATCAAATTGATTCTCCAATTGAAGACGAAAGGAGTGAAAAATATGAATAACATTAGAACGGGTACGCATGACGTAGTACCAAGAATATTTACTGTGATTATCAAGAAAATGTATATAGTATAGATGACCAGTATGCGATGTGACAGATGTGAGACCTTATATATCTGTATGAATAAGGTCCAATGGGGAAAGACTCTTATGAGTAGTGGGACAAAATGATTTTTGTTGAATTTTTCCAAGAGAGCATGCATCACAGAAAGTGAAATCATTTTTGCACTGCACAGATAACTGAGACATAACACGAGCAACAACATCATGGGCAGGATGACCAAGACGTCTATGGAATAAAAGCTGAGACAAAGAAATGCCAACATTAATGCTAGGACGTGGACAACGGAGCTTGAGGAAGTAGAGTCCGCCGTTACGGTGCCCTCGAAGAAGTTCCTGATGAGTGTCCAATTCCTTAACAATAAAAAAATCAGGATGAAATTCGAAGTAGTAGGCATTGTCCTTAGTGAAGCGAGACATAGATAAAAGATTGAGGGAAATAGTGGGCACAAAGAAGATATGACGTAAATGAAATGTACGGATATGAGTTGAGATGCTAATATAACCAGAATTGAGTATTGGTAAACCTGATCCATCACCGAGAAGTAACTGGTCGGGAGTGTGTGGCCCATCCTGCAAAGTCAAGTTAGTCATTGAATTTGTAACATGATTAGTAGCACCAGAGTCGATGTACCAATCGACTCCATGTCCATCAGACAGATCACCCATTCTGACGTTGATTTGATGCATTTGATAGTTTGAAGGCAAGGTTGGACATGCTGGAACAGAATGACCAATATCTCAACATAATTGGCAAGTGTAGTTTGGATCGTGAAGTGCTACTGGGTGGCGTTGGGTCGCAAAGCTCGAATAAAATTGTCTAGAGTGGGTCGTTGCACTTGACGAATGGGTGGTCATCTTCGTCCTTGGACTGCATCGAAACCCATCTGTCTAACATGATAGGAAGGGCCATGATGTGCAGTACCTCGACCAAGAAGAAATCGCGTGGAGCTTCTTTGTCCATAGAAGTGAGGGGGTGTAGTAGGATGATGACGAGGTGACCTATGGAGTGGTGGACCGAATTTTGCAAAGTCTCGGCGCCATGGTGAAGAGGCTATGCAAGCAACGACATTTGAAGGTCTTGCTCCAAGTATCCTAGAAAGAGGTATAGTAGTGGAGGCACCCAACAGAGATCTCTTGTAGGTGCGTTTGGCCTCCCATGTGAGTATGAGGTTGTAGAGCTCATCAATCGGTGTGACGGGTAGGATTGGGGCTAGTGCCAAACATAGAGGATCCCAATCTTTACTCAGTCCCGATAAGATTCGGTCCTTCACATTGGAATCAGACTTCAGATGACCAATTTGGCCGAATTCAGTTGCAATGGTGGTGACTGTAGTTAGGTACTCATTCATGGAACAATTGTCCTTTCTGATATCTCTCTATTTTTATTCTAGTAGATCTTTTCTTGCATAAATTTATGCGGTGAAGGTTGTTTCAAGTCGTTGCCATGCCTCAGCAGCAGATTAGACTCCGATGATCTACAAATTAACAGAGGTAGATAATGTGGCTAGAATTGTAGTCAAGGTAAACCTGTCATATGTTTTCTAGTTCTCGTATTCTGGATTGGATTTCATGCCGAGAGTCGTGTTTTCGTGATCAGTGTCGTCTACATCAGTTTTTGCCGGGATCATGAGAGGTGGAGCGGGAATTGAACCATTTGCATAGCCTAGTAGCTTGTATGCATTAAGGAGTGGAATAATGTTCTTCCTCCAGAGGTAGTAATTTCCTTCATCTGGCTTGATTGCCAACGTAGGGAGACTAGCAGACAATTGAGTAATATTGTTCATTACTATATGCTGCTAGGAGAGAGAGAAGTAACTTGTAGAAGAGAGAAATAGTATCACACTATGTTGTTGAGTAATAAAGCTCTGATACCATGATAGAAATACTAAGAATAAAATAGAGAAGAGATGAGACAATAAAATAATTTTTGTTATGTGTTTACTGTTGTTATAGTCAATATTTATAGGCTACAATTATAGAAGTTAATTACAGTTTTGATATGTGATCGTGGCTAGAATTTCATCCTCCATGATATTGCAGTTGAGAAATAGGTGGGAAGTTATCTCTACCATTTTGTAGTTGTGCAGTTGAGCATTTGCAGTTGATGACTTGCAGTTGAGAAATATGTGGGGGCTTATCTCCACATAGTAGAATAATATCTGTGCTAACAATGATAAATGATACTCATAATCTAAAGATGTAGAATATAAAACCATGTAGTGTAGTGCCATGTATCCTTACAATAAGACATTAGAATATAAAACCATTTAGTGTAGTACCTTTAGTGAAACTTCTCGTTATTTCGATTTCTACGGAGATTAGGTCGTTCTGCCAATTGTGGGAACAAACACTTTCCCTGCAAAAAAAAAAATAAAAATAAAGTTTGGGCAAGAATTTTCATCCATCTAACCCTTATCTTGCTTGTTGCATTTTATTCTCTACCCATATCCTTAATATTAAGTAAAGTTTTATATTTTTATCCTCTGTATACTACTAGTATCTACATTGGCCATATGGGGCAACTCCTCCCTTAGGTGAGCTTGTGTTGTATGTCTCATAATAGTGCATGGAATTTGGCAACTCCTCCATTAGATGACATTAATAGTCCGACCCCAAACTCAAGTTTCTCCACCATGTCTGCTCAATGGGACGAGACCTCATTCCCCCTATTGCCTTGATCTCTATGCATAGGAAGCTCCTTAGCTTCACAACTTACTTAACGACGATACTGCCCTTATGCTCCTTGGGTCATCCATCAGTCCTTGGGTTCCATCACTACCTCATGCCAGGTGTCCTGATGGCCCTAACATCACGGTGCATGCACAATCAACAAGCTTTTTAAGTTATAACCATTATATTTGGCTCTCTCACACAATAGTCTGTCAGCTTGGCTTCGGCCCCACCATGCATACTGGCCCAACAGGTTCGACGACCTGGCTTCGGTGCAGCAACGGTTCGACACAACAAGCTCAACAACTTAAGTTGGCTCGATGGGTATCATGCAAGTTCCCATTATTCAGGTTTTTTAGCCTTATGTATCACATGTTTGTTTTGTACAGGTTCATGCCCTTATCTACCAACCTTGGGCCACTGACATCTTGAGCCTAAGCCCAGAATTAACTCCCAAATGTTTTAAGCAGAGTCACCCAATCAGGGGATGCTAATTTTGAGAAAATAAATTTTCAAAGCTTAAACCGTCATTCCAATCAGAATGGACGTCATAGTAGTTCCCACTCACCCGATGATTTTGGCGGGGTCGCGCTGACGGAGTCTGACCTCGTGGTTTCTCTTTTAGAAGTAGGCGCTCGAATAGTCAGTCCCTACATGGCACATATTTCCTCGTTAGGGTGTTGAACTAAGAAATCGCACTTCTTGGTGTATTTGCGTATATGCCTTCATATTTGGTCTTAATTGCAATTTATTCCTTGAGGCTTGTGCATCTATCTTTGGCTCCTCAATTGCCCCCATTCTCCTTAATTTAGCCCCAGGATTTCCTAATTATCCCTTTGGGTCCTTAATTTTATTAATACTACCATTGGATTCCTCTATTTTCTGAAACTGTCATTTAGCCCCAAACATTCGCAAAATTGCAATTTGATCCCATCTTTTCAATTTTTTTTACAAATCGGTGCTCCATTTGATCCAATTTATCCAATGGACCATCAATTGGAAGGAAATTGCATGGAAAGACCCTCAATTTTTTCAAATTGCCATTTGGTCCCCAATTTTTGAAAAATCTCCAATTTTCCCAAACTTTTCAAAAATTACCCCAAAACTTGGTTAATTGTCCTCATTCTTGATTCAAATAATCTCCTCTGTATTTTTCTGATCATTTCAAGATTTGAATCGCTCAATTTGGCTAAAAAATGAGCTCAAGCAGAGCTTTGCCAGAAAATGCATTCTAGAGAGAGAAAGCTTCGATATCTTATCGGTGAGGGTTTGACGGTCGGAGCTTGGGTTACCATCGTGTTGCTCTCATTGTGGGGATCCTTCCTGGATTAAACCATGCTTCAATTGATGACCTGAATAGTGTGAATTTTAGAGTTAAAATTTTTGCAGAATTCGGCCATGCATAGTGTTTTCCGACGATGGGGGGCGGAGGGAGCATACCTTCTTTGCTTGGGGGGAGGCTGAAGTACCTCCAGGCGGAGCGTAGGGAGTCTGGCTTGGCCGCAATTGGTCGAGGGCAGGCTCGAAGTGGGCGGCAGGGAGTTGGCTAGTTTCCGGCTGAGGAGTGGCAGCAATGTTCGAGCTTCCTCGCTCCTCCTCGGTGGCTCTCAAGCTGAATGGAAGGTACAGTTGGGTAGAGGACTTCCTCTTAATTCCAAAGACACCCAATGTGGCTTCAGAGGTCAAGAAAAGTCCCGTCACTGGTGCTTTGGTTTGCAGCTCACCGGAAAACTCAATCTTTTTCTTCTGTGCTCGATTGTGGGATGCTAAGAACGAATGAGGGGGTGCTCTTTATATAGGGATGTCGGCAGTTGCTCAGGCTATCGGCCGACATAAGACTCGGCCATCGGAGACCTGACTGGAGCATTTTTTGGGTCGTCAGAGACTTCAGCTTTTCCGACGACTCCCTCTCTCTCTCTCTTCTCTGTCACCATATGAAGGTTGAAGACAATGATGTGGCGGTTGTGCCATGTGGTGCGCTGTGATTGGTTAGTTTTTCTAATGTGGAATGCCAGCTCGATCGCTGCAACTGTTGATCCATTGATTAGACATGTGGTAGCCTTTCATTGGTTGTCCGTGTCTGCGTAGATGCTGACAGGTCGCCAGTTGGCTGTTGACCAGACACGTGGCAGCCACCCATTGGCTGACTGTGTCTACATGGCAACTAATGTGGCACCAGCTGGCCATTGACCGTTGACCGTTTACCGTTTGACCAGTCTGTTGACCGTTGATCGGTTCGGTTCGATCGGGTTCGCGGTTCGAAATTTAAAAATTGGTCGGTTTGGACCTGGTCGACTGGTTTTCTCAAATTTAAAATTTTAAAAACTTATCTAAATTCAGTTTCTATCTAATGGTGGTCTCAATTTTTCAATTTGACATTTTTAATACACCTAGAAAAATGAATTTGTGAACTGGTTCACTATGATTTATACCGGTTCAGGTCCAGTTCACCCCGAACCAGTTCGGCTTTCTCTTCAATTCCACTTCCCGGTTCTTCCTTAAAGTTTTTGTGAAATATTGGTCACTTGGGATTTTCTAATTTCCCACGTTAGCTATTGTTTTGTTCATTAAACGGCTCAGTTCTTCATGTATTAGCCTATATCGGTTCTTTTTTTTTTCTAGCTTCCTTTGGTCCAATTGGACAGGTTCTACAATGCGAGTGGTGTCTAAGGATGTCCGCTCATCACAAAGTTCTAGTTTATGCGGATCTCATGTCAATCTTATTATCATTTAGAGAGGATCTCATAATACTCTTCGTTTACATTCATTGTGACCGAATACCCTTAAGGGTCTATGCTCATATGGGATTTCATCCCATAAGCCCTAACCTTCAAATCAAGTCAAGTTCTCGAGTAGAGTTGCCACTCTCACGAGAACTCAATCACATCACAACATCATGTTCAAATCCCGGTATTCAAGTGCAACCCTTATATTGTGTACTTGGAGTCACATAAATTCGCTCACTTGTCACTATCATTGATTTATAGGTATATCTCTTTCTTATTTCCCGACGGGGAAAGCAAATGATTCTCCTCCTTATTACCATCCTCGATGCAAATGTTATACATATAATATTATGCAACATATCATACAATTTAAGCATATCAGGAAAACACAACTCATGGTTGGTCTTCAAGCATTAATTCATCATGCCCATAAGATAAACACATAGTCTTATTTCATAGGGTATTTAGTTGTGTTTCCTCTTTAGATTTACTCGAGACTTATCTTGACACTTCATGGATTTCATGGAGCATTCATCCATACTTTCATTTAGTCCATATTTCAATTGGTCGTGTTAGGTCTTAACTTATTTCACATAAGTCACCATGGGCGTATGCCCGTCCACCTAAAACCATGGTCCCAATTTATTTTTCATCTTATTGGACCCTAGTCCATGTACAAATTCCGCCCCTAGACACTTTTTCGTAAACAATTGGTGGGTCATTTATAAATCATGGGTCTTAACCCCATTCATAACTAGTGGTTATAAACAAATTTATATCCTTATGCCTTAGTTTCATTCACATTCGTTCGACAATGGTCCCTTTTGTAAAGACATGACTTTGGTCTATTTTTCATGACCGTCGTGTCGGGCTGGGATCTCATCCATCCTCGACCATTGAGCTCTTACCCTTACATTCTAGGTTTTCTAGGTTTTCAAGAAATATTTTCCAAGCTTCCCATCAGCATTTTATTAAAACACAAGTATAGGCTAAATCGGTCTAATCATACGCAAAGTAAGAAATCTCACTCACTATTGAAGTTAGAACTTGTTCTTTCCAATGATATTTTCATTTGTTTTGGAAGGTGTGGTTCTTGCATGCTAGTTGTCAAATCCTATACATAAATCAAGGAGAAATCTTGGATCAACCACGACCTTAACTTAACATTCATATGCTACCTTGTAATTATTCAAATAATTACAAATTTGTCCCTTGACTTAGTTTGCCCAACTCTTGCATTTCGACAAACTCGTCACGACTAATCAATGTTCATTTTCTCCATATTACTACCATAGGTTTACACCCATGTTGAGTCATATTTACCAAAACTCACCAAGGACTCTAAGGTTCTTACTTAGAACCTTAAATTTTCATTTTTGCATTTTGGTCCCTACACTTCCCAAAAACTACTATAATGACATCATACTTTTAATTTGTCCATTTTTTAAAGTCTCCCTTCAACGAGTTTATTTTATGTCCCCTAACTTTTCTTGGTCTCATTTGGGAACTCTCATTCTAACTCCATCATTGAACCAAACTTCTCAATATTTACAACTTTGCCCCTAAATTTTTCCAAAATTACACTTTGGTCCCTCTACTTTCTCCTTACTTATTTTTGGGCTTAAACTCAGATCGTATTTCACCTTAGGTCCTTTGACCTTCTCTAAGTTTAGTAGAGGTCCCTAACATATCTTAAATTCTATTTTGGTCCTCCAACTTTTAAAAATTACCATTTGGTCTCTTAAACTTTTCCCAAAGTTTCACTTGAGTCCCTATCCTCTTCTAATGTATCTCTTCAGGCCTTCAAGCTTTCTCATGCTTCCATTTAGGTCTTTAGGCTTCAAATGATCTCATTTAGGTCCTCATTTTCATGAAATTACAGTTTGAACCCTATACTTTTCAAAAATTGTGATTTAGTTCTCACACTTTTATTTCCTCCAAAACAACTCCTTAAATCCCTCTAAAAACTTTTTATAGGCCCCTCATCATCTTCCCTAAGTTCCCACAGTCACTTTTTGGACATCCATGGTTAGATCAGTCTTGATATGACCTCGATGATACTCTCACTAGAAAATAGACACAAAGTGTATTTTTCTAAAAACTTTTCATCAAATTTCCTATAATTTGGGCACAAGACCATCCATTTTCTAAATTGTTTAACCCCTTCTAAAGATCGGAGGGGGAGGGGGTGTTACCTCTTCAAGCCGGTTCGATTGGTTTTGACTTTCCTTTGGCCGGTTCACTTCCGACCTTACCAATTTTTGGCCTAATTCTTTTTCTAAAAATCTTTCATCATATTCCGTGTTGATTGAGCTCAAGAATGACCATTTTCTAATTGATTTAATCCCTCACTGAAATTGGGATTTTTTGCCTTAAATCAGTTTGATCCCGATTTGGACCGATTTTCACTAGCACTTTTCCCAGTCCTTTATATCCAATCAAAGGAGGTTCTTTATGAGTAATTTTGTAAACCCCATTCTCTCAAAGACAAGAAAGTCAGAAATGAGAACCAGAAAATTTTGAGAGAAAATCATGGTTCAAAGTGAATCGAAATTAGTAAAGAGAAACCCAAAACGAGAATTGAAAAATCCAATGTATTCAATGAAGATCCAAAAATAATGGAAATGGATCGTGAACCATATTGGATGTGACAATCGGACCGGTTCAGGGTGAACCACACCTGAACTGGGTTGAACCAAAAAGAACCAGTTCAACATTTCATTTTTCTAGGAACCAGTCCAACAAGGATGTCAGAGAACTGTCGACTAATCAGAAGTTGACACGTGACAAAGCCACGTTGGATGACCACAACCAACCATAGGCTAAAATGTAGTAGTGGCATAGTACGTTAGGTGAGAAAACTGACAAATTTAAATCAGCCAATCAAAGGACACCACATGTGATGGTCAACTGACAGTCAGATTCGGTCAAGCGCCATGTCGAAAGAAGCAACCAATGGGAGGTCACCACGTGTCTGGTCATTGAGACATCGCTGAGAAAGACGTCACATCACTGAAGCTAGCTAATCATGGCGTGGCACATGACAGCTCGCATGAGCATGCACATTGTCATCTTGTTCCTTCCAACGGCTGAATAGAGGAGGAGAGAGAGAGTCACCTTAAATCTAGCGGGGAATACAAGAGAGTAAATTAGAGAGTTAATGGCCGGTCAATAGATGGATGGATAGGAACAAAAGTCCCCAAGCTCCATATATAAAGAGCTCCCCTCCATTCATTCTCTTCATCATTCGATAGCTCAAAGAAGAACTACTCCATTTTCTGATCACCCTCGAAGCAAAGCTCTAACTTGGGCACTTTTCTTCACCTTAGACGGTAAATTTGGGTTCCCCCGATTCATGCAAAAGTCCCATACATGACTGCACTCTCCAATTGCATTGAGGATCACTATGGAAGCATTGGCGAGCTCACACAGTATCGATGTTGTAAACCCCGTTATTTTAGAATAAGGAACGAAAAAAGAGAATAGTAAATTTTCAAAAGAAAATTGAGGATCTAGGTGAACCGGAAATGGTAAACAAGGATTAAAACATGAATTTGGAAATCCCAAGTAGCCAATAAATCACAAAAATCATGAAGAACCATGAAGTGGATTGGATGTGAAAATTGAACCGGACATGAACCAGATTTGAACCGTGAAAAACCAGTTCAAAGAATCATTTTTCCAGGTGGCTTAAAAATATAAATTTGGGAAATTTAAGCCACCATTTTAGAAGAGTTTATAAATTTTTAATTTTTGGAAAATCGGTCGAATTGGGCTTGAAGTGACCGATTTTTTATTTCTGGTCACCGAACCCGGTCGGACCAGATCGGTCAATGGTCCAAACGATCAATGGACCACTGCCAGGTCAGTGCCCATTCAGTAGGTGTGACCAATTAGCGATGCAAACCCCGTCCTTTAATAATGAGAGAAACCAGGAAAGAACCGGTCAATGTGACCTTTAAATCAAATTGGTCTACAAGCCCGACTATTAGGGGACGAGAAAATTCAACAATTTCTAACTCCCATGTGACTAAAAAAATATTCATAAACTTGGGAGAAGAACCATATGATAATATGAGGAAGAAAGATCGAAGTAGTTCGAGAGAGCCGGGTCTGAACCGGAGAGAACGAGTTTATGAACCGAGTTGGTTCATGAACTGGAACCGATAAGAGATTAGAAATCAGAGAAATTCAACTCCATTGTACTCTCAAGATATTCATAAACCTTGGGAAGGAACCTTAGAACAAAGTGGGAGAGAAAGACTAGACTTGTTCGGGTGAACCGGGCCCGAACCGGATTAAACCGGTTTAAAAACCGAGTTAGTTTATGAACCAAAATTGATAAAGAGATGATAAACCAGGAATCTTATGGACCCTAAGAAACCTATGGAGTCACAAAAGTCATGGAAATGGACTTGTGAAGGAATTGGGGAAGAAAACCAAACCGGTTCAGGTGAACCGGATTCGAACCAGTGTGGACTGGTTTGAACCACTATTGAACCGGATCCTAAATTCATTTTTCTAGGTGACTTAAATAATTCAAATTTGAGATTTGAGGCCACCATTAAATAGAAAATTAATTTAAAAATTTTTAGATTTGAAAAACTCGGTCGAATGGGGGTGAACCGGCCAGTTTAAGCTTGAACTCGGTTCGAAACAGTGTCACCTTCTTCCTCAGGATGACAGCACTGTTCATTCACCGAGAAATTGAAGAAACGTCGGCAAAGAAGAAATGACTCCATTTGGTACATTTCAAGTCATCAATTCCTGTCATAACGTTGTGAAATGGACGGCCAACGGGTCCCCAAGCTCCCTATATAAAGAACCACTCTCCATTCGTCCTCTCTACACTTGAAAAGCCCACTCTCTCTCAGTTGCTTAGTTTTTCGGCGAAGCTCAAACCAAAGCTCCGATATAGGGTCAATTTTGAGCCAAAGAAGGCGAGGTTGGGTTCATTAGAATCGGGGAGAAGTCAGCTATACAGTGGTGGCATCCGTTCGTCCCGAAAGTCGTCGGAGAAGCGCCGACATGATCAAACAGTGAAGCAGCTCCGGCGGACCGAAGCTGCCCTGTTTCGTCCGAGTTGAGATTGGCCAATTCGAGCCCTCCTCATGCCAAGCCATGCTCTCTTGATACCTTCTTAGCCCTTCCACGGCCGAATTAAGATCGAAAGGTAAGCCAATTCGGTTCCTCGTTGCAATTTCCGATCAGTGTTAGAGAGAGAGTCGGCCAGATTCAATGACAAAATTCTAATCCAATTCAACATCAATTGATGTCATTCTTGATCCTAGAAAGAACCTCTAGAGGAGAGCTAGCTGCCCGAATAGAAAGCTCCGACCGCCGCACCCACACCGGTGAGAAATCGAAGCTTTCTCTCTATATAGTCTGTTTTCTGGTGAAGCTACATTGGAGCTCGTTCCAGCATTAAAATCTACGATTCAATGTTCCTTAGAATTGTATGAACATGTAGAAACTCAATTTCAACAATTAGTGGTGCTTGATTGGTCAATTTGATGAAATCAAATTCGATATTGTTGAAGAGTTGAAATTGGGGGAATTTGGGGACTTTCAAAAATTTGAATGTCCAAAATGTAATTTTCTAAAATTGAGGGTCAATTGGTCATAATAAGAATATTAGGGGGCCAATTGAGAAATTTTAGAATTTTTGTGGCAAAAATTTACCATTTTTTAAAGAAGGGGAAAAATGGTAATTTTGGAAAAATTGAGGGACCAAATTGGAAATTTGGGAAATTAAACCCCTTTGTGTGAAATTGAATAATTTGAGGCCCTAAGATAAATTTTAAAAGTTTCGGGACTCAAATTTCAGAAAAACCCGACAATAGGGACTTAAAGTTTAAGAAAAATAACTTTAGGGACCTGATTGCAATTATATGTAAAATTGGGTTTTCTCATTCATTTGGAATGAATAAGGGCTATTAGGCCACAGAATAATGAACAACCATGTTCATTTCATGTAGGAGAATGAGACATCGAGAACGCCAGTCGAGGTTCAGCTTGCTAAGGATGGAACCCGACTAAAGTGGAATTTTACTGCACTATCGGGTGAGTGGGATTATATATCATACCCGGTTAGGGATGATAAATACCTCGATATAAAAACTCACTGTTTAGTGGTATTTTAATCATCACCACTTAGGTTGAAAACCTATTTACCGGTTATGAACGGAGATGTCCTTATACCGGTCGGTATAATGGACAGTGAAAAACTATTTTGTCGGAAGTGTTCTCCCCTAACTATGTGCCAATGCTTAAACTATTTGGAAGAACTTCTTGATGGGAGCTTGAATGGCTCTTATAGGCCGGGGGCCTCGGTTTTGGAACTTGAGGGCTAAAATGCCCTATTTTTTAAAAACTCGAACCGTGGGCCATAGGCCAATGGACACGAGCAGGAGCTCGTAAAAGAACATGACATATATGTGCCATTAAAACTTAATAAGTGAATTGTTTGGTCATGGTACCAAGGCAAGTCCGACACTCTTAGTCAACTAGTAGCAGTACGACATGACCGGTCTCCGGACTAGTCAAAACAAACAGCTAGCAGTTGAGTTGAAAGATAGGACCATTAGGACAAATGGCACCACATATTACATGGCAAGTTAAGAAAAATTTTATTTGTGCATGCATCATGAGTATGGGATCATCAAGACGCCCATGAGGGGTAGTGATGCATCCTAAGAGCTCCGGACGACCCGGTGAGTATAAGGGTAGATCGTCATTTCGGTGTCTGTGTGAAATTTGGAGTAGCACCAAGTGCATGAGACCGGGGTGGGGACAGGATGAGGTCTCTATCCTCATATGGACACGAAGATGCGATCTCGGGATTTAGGGTAAGATGTCATGTACATCCACTCATTACCAGGGTAGAAGTAGTTGTGCTTCTATCCGGGTGGCTGGTAAAGTCGCTTCGAAGCCACTAGTAGGTTCAGTAGTCGTACTGACCTATGAATGTGGGTAACCTTCATGATGAAGGATGTGTGTTGGGTGATAACACACCGTGGTAACTAAGAAATGATGGAAAAATCCAAATTTTTAAATGAAGCGATTTTTTAAAGAAAGGAGTATGGCATACTCCATATAAATATTTGTCTTGAAAGTTAAAAGATTTGAAACCCATTCACTGAGTAGTTGTACTCACCTCCTCCCTTATACCCCTTTCAGGAAGTCCCAGAAAGCTGATTCTTAAAAAGACTTGTGCAATTAAATGCCTGCAAGACATGTACGATTAATTTAAATTACTATGCAGTTTTGATTTAAGATATTCCTGGAAAATGGTGCAGGTTTAAAGAACGTCTTGCTTTTTACGGGTTATAATATAAGGGAAAACCCTTTAATAAACTGGGAGAGTGCCGGGTTGATCACGAGGATCTGACCAAACCGGGTCGGGGTGTGACAAGTGAGCTATTTATGGCGAAGTGCGCCGCGTTAGTGTACTGTCAATGCTTGAATGTGCTGACCAATTAGGACGCGACATGTGTCATCAATCAATTGTCAAAGAGGAAATCCACCTCAGCAACGACCGACCAATGAGAAGAGGATACGTGACAAAAGTGTCACGTTAGCATTCGTCTGAGACGTCAAAGAAACAATCTCCCAATCAAAGGTCGACACATGGTAGAGCCACGTCGGATGACCCCAGCCAATCAGAGGCTGACACGTGGTAGTGGTATTGTGTGTTAGGAGGGAATTATGTCGCATTTAAATCAGCCAATTAGAGGATGCCATGTGTCATGTTCAGTGACTGACGGAACATGATCAGTATCCACATTGGAATGAGCGGCCAATAGGAGGCCACCACGTGTCCAATCAGCGAGTCAAAGGCTGACTAGGCTACTAAGGAGGATACTACATCAGCAAAGCTAGCCAACCACGGCGTGCCATGTGGTAAGCTGACACGTGCAAAGCTCGCACACGTGACACAATGTTGTCTTCCTCACTTGGCTGACAAAGAGAAGGGGATAATGGGGAGAGAGAAAGTCACCAACGACTTGGAAAAAGCTCTGGTCAGGTTGCCGACAAGCGAGGTGGGAGCTGAGTCTTACGCCGGCCGGTAGCCCTGACAGTTGTCAAGCTCCCTATATAAAAAGCAACCCTCCCCTCGCATTCCTCATCCCACCAGCAATCAAAGAAGAAGAAGAGGTCTACTTTCTGGCGAAGCTTAAACTAGAGCTCCATCGTCAAGCTTTTTCTCAACCTCTAAAGCTCCCCACGGTGCAATTAGAATCGAGAAGATGTCCTTTACATGACTGTGACCTTAGTTCGGTCTAAGGACCACCACCCAAGCTCCAGTGAGCTCAAATAGGACTTTTGCTCCTTCATCCAAGGAGTAGCCAAACTCTTCGTGCTACACTCCGGTCACCCCCGGCCTTAGCCAGCTTAACTGACCATTCCCCAGCCTTCCTCCACTCATACTAGACCCTCCACAACCTGTGAGGTAAGCCAATTTCGCCTATGTTGCCGAAATTTTGAAGTTTTAGAGGCTAACATGCCTGGACTTCTATTATCAAATTTACGGTGCTCACATTTGAAGTTGCAATTGGCCAACAAGTTGATCCTAGCCGTCCACATCAAGTGCTCCGACTACTGCCCCCTCACTAATAAGGAAACCGAGCTTTCTCTCTCTATATACTTTTTTCGACGAGGCTCCGTTTGAGCTCTAATTGATACCGATTAAGGTGATTCAAAGGTTAAATTCATCCTGTGAAGATGGGGGGTGGGATTAGCAGCATGATAGGGGCAAGTGCCCATGTTTGGGAGTTCAATTTGATGAATCCAATATTGGGGGGGGGGGGGGGGGGGGGGGGGAGGGTTCAAAATGCAATAAATTGAGGAAATTTGGGTGAAATTGGGGATATTGGAAATTTGGGGGTTGAATTGCAATTAATGAAAAAAGGAGGACTTGAATGAAAATAAAAGGGAAATTATGGGCTTAAAGGGAAAAATGAAACCTTGTTGACCTAGAGCAAAATTTTGGACCTTAGAGACCTAACCGTAATTACGACATAATTAAGGACCAAGTTGCCAATATGGGCAATTATGAGGTCCTTTCTGCCAGTTGTACTGATATGAATATTTGAACCATGTAGGATGGGCAGTTCCAAGGATTGTTCATGAAAGCACGTGGTCGACCGAGATATCATCAGAGACTAGGGGTGAAGCACTAAAGGATGTCTAGCTAATGGTTTTCAATAACCAGGAGAACAACCGAATGAAGGGTCGGTTAAGTAATTTTGGAATCACAATCCTGTGACCCAAATTAACTTTGGACAGGAACCTCAACAAGGAGAGTCTTAACTAGAAATGGCAAAATGATTAAATCAAATAAGGTAACTTGGTGTAGACAAGTAAGAGATGTCGATCGTAATGAGTCCCATGGAGTAAGTGGATGCTAGAAGAGAAGAGAAATCCCTCATGAATATTGATTAAGGATGGAGTAAAAGAGTGTTCATAGTGTCATTTCGCCATAGTATTCATATGGGCAAGAGAGAAATCAAAGGAAAGGAAATGGGAGGTCAAATCGCAAAGAGATCTTCACCTTGAGTTTGAATGCCTAATCATTCCTTTAGGAACAATGGTAAAATAATTTATGGAGAATGGGCACCCAAGATGGGAGAATGAATGATTTAAAAGTCCCAAGAGAGAAGTGACATGAATAGTACTCCTAAAAGAGCTTACAGAGATATAAAATTATAATAAGAATGGTGCCAATTGGAAAGGGCATGAAGCATTCTAAAATACTTTGTCCAAATGATTATAAGAAATAGTTTATAACAACCTAGAATGAATGGTTAGATGAGAAGAATGAAGAGGAGTGGGGGAAGGTCATGGATAATTTTTCATTCAATGCAACGGTTACTTCAAGAGAGGAAGGACTAAGAACAAAAGGAAATAAATATTTCTACATGTAATACTTCCACAAAAAAGGAGTGATGGAATACTTAGATAGAGTAATGAGAAGATGTTGGAGGAACACGCATGAAGGCTTGAATAAATCTTCATAGACGTGTTATTTAATGGCAAAATGACAAGAATTTTAGTATGGGTAAAGTCAGGATAATAAATATTGAGATTTATGAAATAAGTTAGAAATGACTAAATAATAAAGAAGTATACATGGAACATTTGAAAGATGTTTAAGGTAGTCAAGGAATACAACAAAACAAGAAAAATGGGTTGTAAACCCTGCCCTTTTGAGCTAAGGAAAATCGGGAGGGGAACTGGTCAAACTGAGTGAGAAAACTGAACCGGTTCATAAACCCGATCAATGGTGAATGGGAAATTTAGGAATTTACAACTCCCATGGTTCAAAATACTATGGAAAAGAACCATAAGATGAATTGGAAGAGGAAAATTAGACCGGTTTGGATGAACTGGGTCCAATAAGATCGAATCAGTTTATGAACCAAGTCGGTTCATGAATCGGAACCGATAGAGATTAGGAAAAACAAAGGAATTCAACTCCATTGTACTCCAAAGAAATTCATAAACCTCGGGAAGGAACCTTAGAACAAAGTGGTAGAGAAAAACCAGACTAGTTCGGGTGAACCGGACGCGAACCGAATTGAACTGGTTTAAGGACCGAGTCGGTTTATGAACCGAAATCGATAAAGAGATGGTAAAACAAGAATTTTATGGACCCTAAGTGACCCAAGAAGTCACAAAAGACATGGAAATGGACTTGTGAAGGTATTGGGGATGAAAACCAAACCAGTTCAGGTGAACCGGATCCGAACCGGTTCGGAACCGGTTCGGACCGGTTTGAACCACTATTTAACCGAATCCTAAATTTATTTTTCTAGGTGGCTTAAATAATTCAAATTGGAGGTTTGAGGCCACCATTGGATAGAGAATGAATTTAGATGAACTTAGAAATTTTTAGATATGAAAAACTCGATCAAATGAGAGGTGAACCGACCAGTTTAAGCTTTGAACTCGGTTCGGACCGGTTCTATCCGGTTCGGAATGGTGTCATCTTCTTCCTTAGGATGACAGCACTGTTTACTCGCTGGGAAATTCAAGAAACACTAGCAAAGAAGAAACGCTTCTGCTCGGGGCATTTCTGGTCATCAATGTCAGTAATAACGGTGCCAAACGGTCGGTCAACGGGTCCCCGAGCTCCCTATATAAAGAGCCCCTTCCCATGCATCCTCTCTACAACTAAAAGCTTCATTCTCTTCAACTGCTCCATTTTTTGATGAAGCTCAAACCAGAGCTCAGACATGGGATCTTTTCTGAGCCAAACAAGGCGAGGTTGGGTTCTTTAGAATCGGGGAGAAGTCAACTACACGTCTGTAGTCTCTGTTCACTCCGAAGGTCGCCTGCGTGATGAAATAGTGAAGCAGCTCTGGCGGACCGAAGCTGCCTTGTTTCAACCGAGTTGAAATCGGCCATTTTGAGCCCTCCTTAGGCCAAACCAAGCCTTCCCAACACTTCCTTAGCTCTCTCACAGTTGAATTAGGACTGAAAGGTAAGCCAATTCGGCTCCCCTCTGCAATTTTTAGCCGATGCTAGAGAGAGAACCGGTAGAATATTAATGATGAAATTCTAATTCAATTCGACATCAACTGATGTGATTCTTGATTCTAGGATGAACCTCAAGATGAGAACTATCTGCCCAGATCGAAAGCTCGGACTGTCGTGCCTTCACCGGTGAGAAATTAAAGCTCTCTTTCTCTATAGTCTATTTTCCGGCGAAGCTCCGTTTGAGCTCGATCCATCGTTAAAATGCGCGATTCAAAGTTCCTTAGAATCGTATGAACATGTAGAAACTCAATTTCAACTCCAATTTCAACAATTAGAGGTTTTTGATCGGTCAATTTGATGAAATCAAATTCGGCAGTGTTGAACAGTTGAAATTGGGGGGGGGGGGGGAGGGAGGGGGGAATTTGGGGAAATTTTGGGGATTTTCGAAATTCAAAGAACCAAAATGCAATTTTATGAAATTGAGGGTCAATTAGGTATGGAAATAATATTGGAGGACCAATTGAGGAATTTTGGAATTTTTGGGGCAAAACTTACCATTTTTGTGAAAAAAAGGGTAAAATGGTAATTTTAGAAAAATTGAAGGACCAAATTGGAAATTTGGGAAATTAATCCCCTTTTTGTGAAATGGAATAAATTGAGGTCTTATGATAAATTTTAGAAATTTTGGGACTCAATTTGAGGAAAAACTGGCATTAGGGATTTAAAGTTAAAGAGAAATAACTTTAGGGACTTAATTGCAAATAAATGTAAGTTTTACTTTCTCATTCATTTGGAATGAATGAAGACTATTAGGACGAAAGAGAATGAACCGAGATGTTCATATCATGTAGGAACACAAAGTACCGGGAATGCCAACAAGGACAAGCTCGTGTGAATACAAAGAACCGATCTAGTGGAATTCACGACATTAACGGGTGAGTGAGTTTACTAAAATCATATCCGGTTGGGATGATGAACACAACTTAAAATTTAAAACCACTCACTGGTTGTGAGTGGGATTATATATCATACTCGATTGGGAATGATAAGTGCCTCAGTATAAAAACCCACTGTTTAATGGTATTTTATTCATCACCACTTAGAGAAAGTGATGTGAAAATTTTGCGGAAAAACTACTTACCGGTTGTAAGTAGATCATATCCGGTTGGTATGATTAGACTTCCTCAAAGGAAGTTGAAAACCTGTTCATCGGTTATGAACGGAGATGTCCTTATACCGGTTGGTATAATAGACAATGAAAACTTATTTTTGTCTGAATTTTTCTCCTCTAACTGTGTGTCAATGCTTAAACTATTTGGGAGACCTTCTTGACGGAAACTTGAATAGCTCTTATAGACCGGGGGCCTCAGTTTTGGAACTTGGGGGCTAAATGCCCGATTTTGAAAATCTCGTGTAGTGGGCCCAAGGTCAGTTGGCATGAGTAGGAGCTCGAAAACGAATATGATATATGTGCCATAAAACTTAATAAGTGAATTGTTTGGCCATGGTACCAAGATAGGACCGACATGCTCAGTCAACTAGCAGCAGTGCGACATGACAGCTCGACGGACTAGTCAAGACAAACAACTGTGGGTTGAGTTGAGATTCGAGGCTGTTGGACCAGTGGCACCAAAGATTACATGGAAATATGAGAAAACATTGTTTGTGCATGCACTATGAGTACGAGATCATCAAGACGCCCATGAGGGGTAGTGATGTATCCTAAGGGCCTTGGACGACCTGGTGAGTATAAGGGCAGATCATTGTTCCAGGGGTTTGTGCGAAATTTGGAGTAGCACCAAGCGCAAGAGACCGGGGTGGGGATAGGATGAGGTCTCTGTCCTCGTACAGACATGAAGAAGTGATTTCGAGATTGTGGGTCAGATGTCGCATACATCCACTAATTCCCAGGGTAGAAGTGGTTGTGCTTCTATACGGGTGGCAGGAAAAGTTGCTACGAAGCCACTAGCGGGTTCAATAGTGATATTGACTTGCGAATGTGTGTAACCTTCATGATGAATGATGTGTGTTGGGTGATGACACACTGTGGTAACTAAAAAATGATGGAAAACCCCAAATTTTTAAATGAAGGGATTTTTGAAAAAAAAAAAGAAGTCTGTCGTACTCCATATAAATATTTTTCTTAAAAATTAAAAGTAGACCTTTGAAAACCCATTCACTGAGTAGTCGTACTCACCCCCTCCCTTATATACCTTTTAGGAGATTTTAGAAAGCCTACCCTTAAAGACAATCAACTAAGACGCCTGTGGTACAGGTATGATATATCTAAATTATTATGTAGTTTTGTTTATGTTATTCATGGAAAAAGGTGTAGGTTTAAAAGACGTCTTACTCTTTATGGTCTATAATAAGGGGAAACCCTTTAAAAAACTAGGAGAGTGGCGGGTTGATCACGGGGATTCGACCAAACCGGGTCGGGGCGTAACATGGGCAGAGTCCCATAATTTCTTACAGATTGAGAGGTGAACATTTTTCTTGAAAATGTTATAAGAAGTATATCTTGTTAAAGCATTTTAATGTGCGAAGGATACGTAAGTCCAAATGATTGAAATGGTATGACGCATGGGAAGAAAGATCATTTATCGAACTATGATTATGTCAAAGGAAAGTTTGGGGAACAACTAAATGCTTATAAGTGAGATAAGAAACCTTTGAGCTATGAAGCTAAAAAGAGACTAAGTGATAAAATTAAGGGTCCCTGAAGGAAGAATCTTCAAATTAAAAGGATTATGCTTGTAGATTAATCGAGATGGATATTTAAAGCCTTAAGTTTGGACAAGTCATGAAATTCCCGTGTGAATGAGATTTCACCCACCCTGAGCAGGTGAAAAATGAAAGGGAAAGACATCAAATATCGATCCAAGATCATGCTAATAAGATGGGGGTATAAAAAAAGAGAATGCAACTCAAAATGTGCAAATAACACTCTACATAGAAAATACTAGTTAAGTTTCAAGGAAGGTATTGATGCGACCATAAGACAAAAAGGGTACGGGAAGGTCTTAAGAAGGGATCTCATGCTTAACAATACCTTAAAGTAACTCCTCAAAGATGGGGATAACAAAGATTCCCAAGGAAAAGATGAGAAGTTGGTGAAGAACTAAGAACCAAAGGGGTGAAGTTGGGATAAAAGTCCATACTAAAAAGAGGAGCCTATTTGAATCAAGGGTCAATAGGAAAGGAATCTAAGGTACGAAAAGATTTGAATGGTAAAAGTATTTTGGCGTGATGTCCAGAATGGAGGAAGAAACAAGGAGATATAGATGGGGAGAAATAGGAAGGTATTCCCCATTTAATCGATATATAACGAGTTTTGTGGACAAAACTCCTTAAAAGGAGGGGAGTAGTTGTAAACCCCAATCTCTAAAAATAAGAAGCCGAGAAATAGAAATTTTCAAAAGCTCCGACATTGACCATCCCTAAACCAAACTCTTAAATTTAACTTTATCGACCAAAATGACCATCACTTAGTCTATTTTTAACTTAGATACAACGGTTAGTCCCTAAGATCCCTATATAAAGAGCTCCCTTCCATTCATCCTCTCCATCCCTCGAAAGCCTGAAGAAGATGAACTACTCCAATTTCTGACCATCCCTAAACCAAAGCTCCGACATCGACCTTTTCTCACCCTCTGAACGCAAATTTGGGTTCCCTAGAATTAGGAAGAAGTCCTCTACCTTGCTGCATACTCCCATCAACTCAAGGATCATCGGAGAAGCGTTAGTGAGCCTACACAGTACAGTCACTCCGGCTATCAAGAAGTAGCAAAACATTTTGAGCTATATTCTGACCACCTCGGACCTCCTAAGGCCAAACTGACCCTCCTGTGACTCTCCACAAACAAGCCTAGTCCTCTTTGAGCCTTCGTGGTAAGCAATTGTTGTCATCTTCACTAAAATAGTGAATTTACATAGAGAAAACTGCTTAAACTTTGTTGATCGAATTCTCCCTGTTCAGGGCACCAATTGAGGTGAAAATTGATCCTAGGAAGATCCTCTAGACAAGAGATATCTCTCAAAATCAAGAGCCCCGGCAACTGCATCCTTGCCGATAAGAATTTGAAACTTTCTCTCTCTAAAAGTATTTTCTAGTGAAGCTTCATTTGAGCTTGTTTCAAGACCAAATTGAATGATTTAAAGTCTAAAATGATCATGGAGAGACAAGGGAGATTATTAGCAGCATGATAGGAGGAACTTAACCTTGTTTAATTTTGTCAATTTGATGAAATGAAATTTTAGGGGCAAAAAATGTAATATTTAAGAAATTTGGCAATTTGGGGATTTTTGTGCAATTGACATAAATTGAGGGTCAATTAAGGATTTAAATGAAATTGGTGACTTAATTGCAATTAAAATGAGTTTTGGGAATTTAATTGCAATTAAAAGTGAATAAAATGCTTTATTTGTTATTTTGAATAATTTTATATAAAATAAATTTATTTTTGGATTAAATTCCAAATAAAGTAAATTAAGGAAAATGTGGCAAATAATTTGGAGTTTATTTGTCAAGAAAATAAACATAGGGGCTTTTGTACAATTAAGGACCAAAGTATAATTATCAAATAATAGATGGATTTGTTATTAGTGATCATGTAAGTGTATATGGAAGGCATCTGCCTGCAATAGAGAATCCAACCTAAGATATCAGAATTTTGTGTGGGACGAATAAGTTACGGATCTTGGGTGAGTGAGATTACTCGCATCGAGTCTAAATGGACTAATGATGCATACTTAGAAGCATGCTTTACTTTGAAACCAGATTTTCCAAAAGTATAATCCCTTGACTGTGTGAAACCACTTACACCTTTTGGGATTATACTTTTGAAGAAATCATGAAGTATGATAATAGTTCTGACCGTCGATGTAGGAAATGGGTGAGGCCCATGGTCAATAGAAGGTTGGGTAGATCTAGTTCCGTGAAAGTGGGTCCAAGGCCACAATTTTTAAAAGAGAAGTGGTTCCAAGGCTATGTTTTGAAAACTCGTATGAGTAGGCCTAAGGCCAATGGAAATAGGGAAAACCCGTAAGTAAGTTCACATTTAAGAGGCTTATAAAATTATCACAAATTGATAATATTTGCTTATTTTGCTAAGCTAGAGTCGGGTTGGAGCCCGTTGGAACCAAAGATAAAGGTTTTAAATCAAAATACTTATTTATGTTATTTCAATCATTCGGAACCAAAGAGGTGCCCGATACGGGGTACTGTTGGTTCTAAGGGCTACTAGACAGCAAGGTTGGGATAAGGGAAGTTGTGATGTTCCGGTATGTCTTAAAGCTTTGGGAGCATTGTGCACACTAAGACCGAGGGGATGGAATAGTGAGGTCACACCCCTACATATGGGGATTGAAGTACCGATAAGTCTAGGGGTTGGGCCAAGGTGCTCACACATATGATGTAGTGGAGGTTGTGGCCTGTCACAAAGGTGGACAATAAAGACGCTCCAGACCACTAGTGAAACAAATCGAGATTGTAGGCTCTAAGGTTCTGTTCTACGACTGATCGATCCCTTTACTAAGAAAGGGTGTTTGTGTGAAACAAACTGATGTAAATCCACTAAAATTACTCCAATTAGGAAGAAAATGGTTTTAAAGCTTATATGAGATAAGTAGTGGATTTATTTAGGGAAAAAACTTTTTTTTTCAAATGATAAGACAAGTTGTAGCTTGTTTATTGGAATATATTAACTCTTATATAATGAAAAGGTAAAATCTTTTTTAGTGTGGAATGATTCATGGATAGGAAGTCCGGATGTGAGTAGAAACTCTCTCTAAGTTATGAACTCACCCCTTCACTTCTCCCTTCCAGGTTCTAGAATATGGCACAAGGAATTCAGGAGAATGAATTTCCAACCTCGTATGTGAATTTTTTTCCCTTTTATATTTATGTACTACAATATTTATTCTGGAAAATTTTTGGAATACCTATCTCATATACTATTTTCCTTTTGGTAGTGAGCCTTGCTTCTGTTAATACTATAAAAATGGAAATGTTCCTATTATAGTA
This sequence comes from Trapa bicornis, assembly GCA_030064425.1. Taxonomy (NCBI): domain Eukaryota; kingdom Viridiplantae; phylum Streptophyta; class Magnoliopsida; order Myrtales; family Lythraceae; genus Trapa; species Trapa bicornis. The sequence goes on along the minus strand of CM057761.1, from coordinate 4,447,251 downwards.
TTGGAGGAAGTGGCGGTTGTTCACAGTGTTTTGTCCAAATCGGATTAGGGTGTAAGATGCTATCTCCCCATCACTTAACACATCGTATGCATTCCTTAAATTTCATGCTAAAAATGTGTAAACCCCGCCCTTTTGAGTTAAGGAAAACCAGGAAAAAAACTGGTCAAACCAAGTAAGAAAATTGAACTTATTCACAAACCCGATCATTTGGGAATGAGCAATTTGGAATTTTACAACTCCCGGATGTTCCAAAGGGTTCATAAAACCTTGGAAAAGAACCTTAGGACAAATTGGAAGAGAAAAAGCAGACCGATTTAGATGAACCGGATCCAACTGGATTAAACAAGTTTATGAACCGAGTCGGTTTATGAACTAGAACCGATAGAGAAAGGGCAAACCAGGAAATTTATGGATCCTGATTGACCCAAAGAGTCCCAAAAGTCATGAAAATGGACTTGAGAATGAATTGGTGATGGAAACCAAACCGGTTTAGGTGAATTGGATTGAACCGGGTTGAACCAGTTTGAACCACTATTGAACCAAATTCTAAATTAATTTTTCTAGGTGGCTTAAAAAATTCAAATTTGAGATTTGAGGCCATCATTGGATAGAAAATGAATTTAGATGAATTTAAAAATTTTAGATTTAAAAATTTTGATCGAATGAGGGGTGAACCGGCCGGTTTAAGCTTTGAACCTAGTTCGGACCGGTCCGGTACGGTTCGGAACAGTGTCATCTTCTTCCTTCAGATGACAGCACTGTTCACTCGCCAAAAAATTGCACAGCACCGGTGAAGAAGAAAAGTCTCCGGCCAGGGAGTTTCAGACAATAAATGACCACCATTAAGGTGCCAATTGGATGGCCAAGAAGTCTCCGAGCTTCATATATAAAGACTCCCTCCCCATTCATCCTCGCCACATTGGAAAACTCCATTCTCTCTCAACTGCTCCATTTTTTAGTGAAGCTCAAACTAGAGCTCCGACTTGGGCAATTTTCTAATCCAAATAAGATGAGGTCAAGTTCTTTAGAATAGGGGAGAAGTCAGCTACACACCTGTAGTCTCCATTTGCTTCGAGGGTCGCTCGAGAAGAGTCGACGTGATGGAACAGTGAAGCAGCTTCGGTGGACTAAAGCTGCCCTGTTTCGGTCGTGCTGAAATTGGCCAACTCGAGCCCTCGTTAGGCCAAACCAAGCCCTTCCAACACTTCCTCAGCCTTCCCACGGCCGAATTAGGACTGAAAGGTAAACCAATTCGGCTCCGCTCTGCAATTTCAGACCGGTGCTAGAGAGAGAACCCGCAAAATTTCGATGATGAAATTCTAACTCAATTTGGCATCAATTGATGCAACTCTTAATTCTAGGATGAACCTCAGAATGAGAGCTATCTATCCAGATCAAAAGCTCGGACCGCCATGCCCCCGACGATGAGTAATTAAAACTTTCTCTCTCTACAGTTTATTTTACGGCGAAGCTCCGTTTGAGCTCGTTCCGACGTCAAAACTTGCGATTCAAAGTACTATTGAATCGTATAAAGATGTAGGAAATTAATTTTAACTTCAATGTCAACAAATATAAGTGTTTAATCAGTCAATTTGATGAAATTAAATTTGGTTGTGTTAGGAAGTTGAAATTGGGGATTTTTGAAAATTCAAAGGACCAAGATGAAATTTTATAAAATTGAGGGTCAATTAGGCATGATAAGAATTTTAGAGGGTCAATTAGGCATGATAAGAATTTTAGAGGGCCAATTGAGGAATTTTGGAAAATTTGGGGGACCAAATTGAAAATTTGGAAAATTAAACCCCTTTTTGTGAATTAGAATAAATTGAGGTCCTAAGATAAATTTTATAAGTTTTGGGACTCAATTTGAGGAAAAATCGGCATTAGGTAGTTAAAGTTAAGGAAAAATAACTTTAGGGACCTAATTGCAAATAAATAGAAAGTTTAGTTTTCTCATTCATTTGGAATGAATGAAGGCTATTAGGCCGAGGGATAATGAACAAGGATGTTCATATCATCTAGGAATACGGAGTACTAGGAACGCTAGCAAGGACAAGCTCGCGTGAATACAATGAATCGGTCGAGTGGAATTCACTACATTAACAAGTGAGTGAGATTTTATATCATACTCGGTTGGGGATGATAAGTACCTCAGAATGAAAACCCCCTACTTAGTTGTATTTTAAACATCACAACTTAGAGGAGTGATGTGAAAACCACTCAAAAAAACTACTTACCGGTGGTAAGTAGATCATACCCGGTTGGTATGATGAAACTTCCCCGAAGGAAGTGGAAAACCCGTTCATCGATTATGAGCGGAGATGGCCTTATACCCAGTTGGCATGATGGATAGTTGAAAACATATTTTGTCGGAAGTGCTCTCCTCTGACTGTGTGCCACTGCTTAAACGATTTGGGAGACTTTCTTAACGGGAGCTCGAATAGCTCTTATTGGCCGGAGGCCTCAGTTTTGGAACTTAGGGGGCTAATATGCCCGATTTTGAAAATCTCGTACAGTGGGCCCAAGGCCAGTTGGCTCGAGCAGGAGCTCGTAAACAAACATGAGTTATATGACATAAAACCTTAAATAAATTAATTGTTTGGCTATGGTACCAAGACAGGTCCGACATACTCAGTCAACTAGCGGCAGTGCGACATGACCGTTCGATGGACCAGTCAAGATAAACTGTTGTGGGTTGATTTGAGGATATAGGCTGTTGGACCAGTGGCACCATAGATTATATGGCATGATGAGGAAATACTAATTGTGCATGCATTGTGATTACGGGACCTTCAAGATGGCCAAGAAGGAGTAGTGATGCGTCCTAGGGCCCTAGACAACCTGGTGGATATAAGGGTAGATCGTCGAAATAGGTGACCTTGTAAAGCTCAATGTAGCTTCAATCGCACGAGACTGTGGTGGGGTCGGGATGAGGTCTCTGTCCTTATACGGACACGGAGTATTGATTTTGGGATTGAGGATCGTATGTCTTGTACATCCACTCATTCTCAGGGTAGAAGTGGACGTGCTTCTATCTAGGTGGCTCGTAAAGTTGCTTCAATGCCACAAGTGGGTTCAGTGGACGGGCTAGCCTGTGATTGTGTGTTTTTGACCTTCATGATGAAATGGTGATAAAAATAGAAATTTGAAATGAAATGATTTTTTTTAAAGAAAATAAGGTGTCTGGCACACTCCAATACAAATCTTTTTCATAAAAGTTAAATTTCGAAAACACATTCATTGAGTAGTCGTACTCACCCCCTCCCTTATATCCCTTTTAGGAAATTTTGGAAAGCTTACCCTTAAAAACCATCAACTAAGATGCTTGTGAGACAGGTATGATAAATTTAGAATTTTATGCAGTTTTGATTTATGTTATTCCAGGAAAGGTTCATGTTTAAAGGACACCTTACTCTTCATGGTTATTAAACAAGGGGCAACCCTTAGTAAACCGGGAGAGTGACGGGTTGATCACGGGGATCCGACCAAATCGGGTTGAGGCATGACAACTTGAGTGGTATCAAAGCCTATTTCCTCGAATACATAATCAAGACTAGAAAATATAGTAACTAATAGGATTTATCTTAAAATTTTCGGATGGCTCTCGGGAGAGGAACTAAGAAAACTAGGAATGACTCTACTCAATATCCTGTCCTCATAGGAAAACAACCCTAGAAGCTTCCCAATGCCCAAGGCATGGTAAGTGTCACGCCACAACCCGGTTTGGTCGGATCTTCATGACTAACCCACCACTCTCCTGGTTTATTAAATGGTTTCCCTTATTATAAACTGTAAAGAGTAAGGCGTCCTTTAAACTTGCACTTTTTCCTGGAATAACATAATCAAAACTGCATAACATTTTAAATTCATCATACCTGTACCATAGGCGTCATAGTTGATGGTCTTTAAGGGTAGGTTTTATGGGATTTCCTGAAAGGAATATAAGGAAGGGGGTGAGTACGACTACTTAGTGAATGGGTTTTCAAAACCTTTAAGTTTAGGGAAAAGATTTGTTTTGGAGTGTGCTAGACTCCTTTCTTTCAAAAGTCCTTTGATTTCAGATCTCAATTTTTACCACCATTTCTTTATTTAATCACGGTGGGTCTTCACCCAACACACATCCTTCATCATGAAGGTTAAACACACATTCGCAGGTCAGTACGTTCACTAAACCCACTTGTGGCTTCGGAGCAACTTTACCGGCCACCCAGATAGAAGTATGTCCACTTCTACACTGAGAATGAGTGGATGTTCACGACATCTGACCCTCAATCCCGAAATCAATTCTTCGTGTCCGTATGAGGTTAGAGACCTCATCCTATCCCCACCCCTGTCTCATGCAATTGGTGCTACTCCAAATTTCGCACGGTCACTTGGTACGACGAACTGTCCTTATACATACCAGGTCGTCAAGTGCCCTTAGGACGCATCACTACCCCTCTTGGGCATCTTGATGGTCTAGTAATCATAGTGCATTTACAAGAAATATTTTCTCATTATGCCATATAATTTATGGTGCCACTGGTCCAATGGCCCCAACTCTCAACTCAACATGCAGTTGTTTGTCTTGATTGGTCCGTTACCTGTCATGTCGCATTGCCGCTACTTGACTGAGTATGTTGGTCCTGTCATGGTACCATGGCCAAAAAATTCCTTTATTTAAAGTTTTATGGCATATAACTCATGTTTGTTTATGAGCTCCTACTCGTGCCAACTGGCCTTGGGCCCACTATACGAGATTTTCAAAATCGGGCATATTAGCACCCAAGTTCCAAAACCGAGGCCCTCGACCTATAAGAGCTATTCGAGCTCCTGTCAAGAAGGTCTCCCAAATTGTTTAAGCATTGGCACACAGTTAGGGGAGAGCACTTCCGACAAAATATGTTTTTAGTTATCCATCATACCGACCGGGTATAAGGACATCTCTGCTCATAACCTATGAATAGGTTTTCAACTTCCTTCGAGGAAGTTTCATCATACCAATCGGGTATGACCTACTTACAATCGATAAGTAGTTTTTCCGCGTGTTTTTCACATCACTCCTCCAAGTTGTGATATTTAAAATACCACTTAGTAGTGGGTTTTTATTTTGAGGTACTTATCGTCCCCAACCGAGTATGATATAAAATTCCACTCACAACTGTTAAGTGGTTTTTAACTTTAAGTTATGCTTATCATCCCATCTAGGTATGACGTTAGTAAACCCACTCACCCGTTAATGTAATGAATTCCACTAAACTGGTTCTTTGCATTCACGCGAGCTTGTCCTTGTTGGCGTTCCTGGTACCTCGAGTTCCTACATGATATGAACATCTCGGTTCATTATCACTTGGCCTAATAGCCTTCATTCATTCCAAATGAACGAGAAAAACCAACCTTTTATTTATTTGCAATTAGGTCACTAAAGTTATTTTTGTTTAACTTTAAGTCCCAAATGCTGGTTTTTCCTCAAATTGAGTCCCAAAACTTGTAAAATTTATCATAGAACCTCAATTTATTCAATTTCACAAAAATGGGTTTAATTTACCAAATTTCTAATTTGGTCCCCCAACTTTTCCAAAATTACCATTTTGCCCTCCTTTACAAAAATGGTAAGTTTTACCCCAAAAATTCTAAAATTCCTCAATTGGACCTCTAACATTTTTATCATGCCCAATTGACCCTCAATTTTTGAAAATTGCATTTCGGTCCTTTGAATTTTCAAAAATCCCCAATTTTTCCCCCAATTCCAACTTCTTAACACAACCGAATTTGATTTAATTAAATTGACCAATCAAACATTTCCAATTGTTGAAATTAAAGTTGAAATTGAGTTTCTACATGTTCATATGATTCTTTAGCAATTTGAATCGCAAGATTTAAAGTTCGAACGAGCTCAAATGGAGCTTCACCGGAAAATGAACTGTAGAGAGAGAAAGCTTCAATTACTCACTGGTGAGGGCACGACGGTCCAAGTTTTCTATCTGGTAGATAGCTCTCGCCCTGAGGTTTATCCTAGAATCAAGAATTGCATCAATTGATGCCGAATTGAGTTAGAATTTCATCATCGAAATTTTGTTGGTTCTCTCTTTAGCACCGGCTGGAAATTGCAGAGGGGAGCTGAATTGGCTTACCTTTCAGTCCTAATTCGGTCGTGGGAGGGCCGAGGAAGTGTTGGGATGGCTTGATCTGGCCTGAGGAGGGCTCGAAATGGCTGATTTCAACTTGGCCTAAACAGGGCAGCTTTGGTTCGCCAGAGCTGCTTCACTGTTCCATCGCGTCGGTGTTCCTTCGGCGACCCTTGGAGCAAACGGAGACTACAGGCAATTTCCAAATTGCCCATTTCCTGATAATCGAGTTTGTGAACCAGTTCGCTTTTCTCACTCGGTTTAATCAGTTCTTTTCCCAATTTTCCTTAGCTTAAAATGGTGGGGTTTGCAACTCTACACTCCTTTTAGGAGTTTTATCCCCAAAACATAATTATCAACCTTGCATGAGGTATCATTTCCTTTGATGTCCCTTTGGTGTTTGCTTAATATGCAAACTCTTCTCTTGTTCTTTCAATTAGCCCTTTTTTACATCCTTCACTTAAGGAATTTCTTTTCCTTTATATTATTTACTCCCTCCATGGAGTTTATCATAACTAGTCATATCTTACTTCAAGGCATATTCTTAAATTCATATCTTTCTTTGCTTAAAGCACATTCTTCCCTTTGAGGTTCTTTACTCAAGATTGAGAATTCCAAGATATCTAACCATTCTCATATCTTGTTAACCCCTTGGTCATTGAAACCTTTAGCTTGATGTTCTTTCAAGCGTTACGTACTTGTTTCCACAGTTTTCTTTATTATCACTTTTTCATCCTATTTTGACCCTTCAAGGCATATTTGACCTCGTCATGCTTATTAGCCGACTCTTCTTTACTTTGAGTCATATTCTCCTCGAGATTGTCGTACATGCCCCTTATAAAGAGCCCCTCCTCATTCATCCTCCTCATACATGAAAACTCCACTCTCTTCCTACTACTCCATTTTTTAGTGAAGCTTGAACCAGAGCTCTAACTTGGGCATTTTTCTGAGCCAAAGAAGGCGTGGTCGGGTTTTTTGGATTCGAGGAGAAGTCAGCTACACACCTGTAGTCTCCATTTGCTCCAAGGATCACCAAAGAAACGCCAACGTGATAGAATAGTGAAGCAGCTCCGACGGACAGAAGCTGCCCTATTTTGGCCGAGCTAAAAATTGCCAATGCGAGCCCTCCTCAGGCCAAACCAAGCTCTCTGAACATCCCCACAGCCCTCCTACAGCTGAATTAGAGTGGAAAGGTAAGCCAATTTGGCTCCCCTCTATAAATTTCGATCGGTGCTAGAGAATGAACCGGTAGATCTTTACTGACCAAATTCTCCCTCAATTCTACATAAATTGAGGTGATTCTTGATCCTAGGAAGAACTTCAGGATAAGAGCTATCTGCCCAGATTGAAAGCTCGAACCGTCGCGCCTCCGACAGTAAGCTTCCAAAGCTTTCTCTCTCTACATTCAGTTTTTCAGTGAAGCTCTATTTGAGCTCGTTCCAGTGTCAAATCGTGCAATTCAAAGTGCAATTGAATCGTATAGAGGAGTAGAACTCCAATCTAACTTAAATTTCAAAAATTAAACTCATTTGATCAATCAATTTGATAAAATCAAATTCAGTTGAGTTGGAAGGTTGAAATTGGAGGGACATTGGGGATTACGAAAATTCGTGGGACTAAAGTGCACTTTCATAAAACTAAGGGCCAATTGGGCATGATAAAGATGTTGGAGGACTAATTGGTCAATTTTTGGAATTTTTGGGGTGAAACTTACCATTTTTTTAAGTAGGCGCAAAATGGTAATTTTGGAAAAGTTGGGGACCAAATTGGAAATTTGGGAAACTTGAACCCCTTTTGTGATTTTGAATAAATTAAGGTCCCAAGGTGAATTTTAGAAGTTTCGGGACTCAATTTAGGGGAAAATCAGCATTAGGGACCTAAAGTTAAAGAAAAAGAACTTTAGGGACCTAATTGTAATTAATTAAAAAGTTTGAGTATTCTATCCATTCATGATTAATGAAGGTTATTATGCCAATGGATAATGAACAAGGATGTTCATATAATGTAGGAACACGAAGTACCGGGAACGCTAGCAAGGACAAGCTCGTGTGAAGGCAAAGAACCGGTTAAGAGGAAATGACTACATTATTGGATGAGTGGGATTTTTATATCATACACGATTGGGATGATAAGCACCTCAAAAATCAAAACCCACTACTAAGTGAAATTTTAAACATCATACCAGAATGTAGTGATTTAGAAATTACACGAAAAAACTACTTACTGGTTGTAAGTAGATCATACCCAATTGGTATGATTAACTTCCTAGGAGAAAGTAGAAAACCCATTCATCGATTATGATCAGAGACGTCTTCACACTCGGCTGGTGTGATGGACGATTGAAAGAATATTTTTGTTAGAAGTGTTCTGTAAATCCCACACTTTTGATTTAAGGAAAACCGGGAAAAGAATCGGTCAAACCGAGTAAGAAAAACCGAGTCGGTTTACAAACCCGATCATATGGGAACAAGCAATTTGGAAATTTACAACGTCTGGGTGATCCAAAGAGTTTATTAAACCTTGGAAAAGAAAGTTAAGACAAAATAAAAGACAAAAACCAAATTGGTTCAGGTGAACGAGATTTTATAAGAACTTTGAAGTTAAGTGTGCTTACTCGAGAGTAGTGTGAGGATGGGTGACCTCTTGGGAAGTATGATTTTTTTGTAACCCGAAAATCATGCGGAAAAACTACTTACCGTTTGTAAGTAGATCATACCCGGTTGGTATGATGACACTTCCTCGAAGGAAGTTGAAAACCCGTTCATCGGTTATGAACGGAGGTGTCCTTATACTCGGGTGGTATAATTGATAGAGAAAACATATGCTTTGTCAGAAGTGCTCTCCCCTGACTGTGTGCCAATGCTTAAACAATTTAGGAGACCTTCTCGACGAAAGCTCGAATAGATTTGATAGGCCGGGGGCCTCAATTTTGGAACTTGGGGACTAAATGCCCGATTTTAAAAATCCCGTACAGTGGGCCCAAGGCTAGTTGGCACGAGCAAGAGCTCGTAAACAAATATGATATATGTGCCATAAAACTTAATAAGTGAATTGTTTGGCCATGGTACCAAGATAGGACCGACATGCTCAGTCAACTAGCGACGGTGCAATATGACAGGTCGACGGACTAGTCAAGACAAACAGCTGCGGGTTGAGTTGAGAGTCGGGGTCGTTGAACTAGTGGCACCACAGATTACATGGCAATATGAGAAAACATTGTTTGTGCACGCACTATGAGTACGGGATCATCAAGACACCCATGAGAGGTAGTGATGCGTCCTAAGGGCACTAGACGACCTGGTGGCTATAAGGGCAGTTCGTCATTCCAGGTGTATGTGCGAAATATGGAGTAGCACCAAGCGCATGAGACCGGGGTGGGGACAGGATGAGGTCTCTGTCCTCATATGGACACGAAGAAGTGATTTCGGGATTGTGGGTCGGATGTCACGTACATCCACTCATTCCCAGGGTAGAAGTGGTCGTACTTCTATCCGGGTGGTAGGAAAAATCGCTCCGAAGCCACTAGCGGGTTCAGTAGTGATACAGACTTGCGAATATGTGTAATCTTCATGATGAAGGATGTGTGTTGGGTAATGACACACCGGTAACTAAGAAATAATAGAAAAACCCAAATTTTTAAATGAAGGGATTTTTGAAGAGAAAAGAGTCTGGCACACTCTATATAAATATTTTTCTTAAAAGTTAAAAGTAGACCTTTAAAAACCCATTCACTGAGTAGTCGTACTCACCCCCTCCCTTATATCCCTTTCAGGAAATCCCGGAAAGCCTACCCTGAAAGACAATCAACTAAGATGCATGTAAGATAGGTATGTAAAGTTTAAAATTCCATACAGTTTTGATTATGTTATTTCAGGAAATGGTGTAGGTTTAAAGGACGCCTTACTCTTTATATATTATAATAAGGGGAAGCCCTTTAATAAACTAGGAGAGTGGCGGGTTGTTCACAGGGATCCAACCAAACCGGGTCAAAGCGTGACATGTTCTCCCGTGATTGTGTGCCACTGCTTAAACTTTTTGGGAGACCTTCTTGACGGGAGCTCGAATAGCTCAGATAGGCCGGAGGCCTCGGTTTTGGATCTTGGGAGCTAATATGCCCAATTTTGAAAACCTCATACAGCGGGCCCAAGACTTGTTGGCACTAGCAGGAGCTCATAAACAAACATTAGTTTAAGCCATGAAAACTTTAAATGAATGATATGTTTGGTTATGGTTCCAAAATAGGACTGACATACTCAATGGACTAGTGACAGTGCAACATGACAGGTCGACGGACCAGTCGAGACAAACATCTACAAGTCGAGTTGAGGGTCGGGGCCGTTGGATCAGTGGCACCATAGATTAAATGGATTATGTGGAAAACTATTGTTTTGTGCATGCACTAAGGTACGGGACCTTCAAGATGCCTAAGAGGGGTAGTGATGCATCCTAAGGGCTACTAGACGACATGGTGGAGATAAGGGCCGATTGTCATGCCAGCAATCACAGAAGCTCGACGTAGCATCATGCGCATGAGACCGGGGTGGGTTCGGGATACGGTATTTGTCCTCTTACGAACACGGAGTTTTCTTTATGGGATTTAGGGTTGAATGTCACGTACATCCACTCATTCTAAGGTTAGAAGTGGACGGGCTTCTATCTAGGTGGCCAGTAAAGTCACTCCGACGCCACAAGTGGTGTAGTGGACGTGTTGGTTGATAAACACACCGTTTGCGGTTAATGATGAGATATGGCGATGAAAATTGAGATTTTGAGGATAAAATTTTTTAAAGAAACTAAGGAGTTTGGCACACTCCAATTCAAACTATTTTCTGAAAGTCAAATTTTAAAACACCCATTCACTTAGTCGTTGAACTCACCCTCTCCCTTGTACCCCTTTTCAGGTAACCAAGGGAAAGCCTACCCAAAGACCTCAAGCTAACCACACCTACAAGACATGTATGTTAAAAATTTCTTGTAGTTTTGATTAATTTTATTCTAGGAAAGGTACTAGTTTAAAGGATGTATTACTCCTCATGGTTTAAAGGGAAAAACCCTTAATAAACCGGGAGAGTGGCGAGTTGATCACGGAGATCTAACCAAACCCGGTTGGGGTAAGACATAAGGATTTCAATGATCAAGAGAATAACTAGACATGGGAACAATTCGGCATTTTGGAACTCCCAATCCTAAAGTCATGGGCAAGAACACCAAGAGGTAGAATCTTGCCCTAACTGAAGGAGGAAGTGGACCTAAGTATATACATTTGGACTAGAGGGCAAAATATGCCTAGTCGTGATAAACTTCATAGAGGGAGTAAACAATGTAAAAGAAAATAAATTCCTTAAATGTGTGATTTAAAAGGGGTTAAGTGAAAGAACAACCGAAGTGTTAACATGTCAAGCAAACCCCAAGTTGATATTAAGGGAAATTATTCCCGATGTGAAATATGTTGATTAAGTTTTGGGGACAAAACTCCTAAAATAAGGGGAGAGTTGTAAACCCCATCCCTTAAAGATAAGAAAAATCAGGGAAATAACCGGTCAATGCAAGAGAGAAAATTGAACCGGATCATGAATCTTAACCGGTAGAGAAATGGCAAAATGGGAAATCGACAAACCCCAAGTGACTCTAGTCATAAAAACCATGGAAAAGAAACTTGGGACGAATAGGAAGAGAAAACCAGACCAATTCAAGTGAATCGGACCTGTACTGATTTGAACAATTAGTGAACCAATCGCTAAATTCATTTTTCTAGGTGGCTTAAAATATTGAAATTGGGGAATTTAAGCCACCATTGGATAGAGAATGAATTTAGATAAATTTAGAAATTTTTAATTTTGAGAAAATCGATCGAACCGCGCCTAAACTAGCTAGTTTAAGCATTGAAATCGATCAGACCGATTCGGTCTTATTCGAAACAGTGTCATCTTCTTCCTTTAAATGACGACACTGTTCATTCAATGCATGAACGGATAGCACCGACAAAGACAAATCATCTCCATTCAGGCCGCTCCAGGGTGAGGATAAGCTTGACCATGATGTGAAACGGTCGGGCAGAGAGTCTCTGAGCTCCCTATATAAAGAGCTTTTCTACATTCATCCTCCTCACACCTGAAATCTCCATTCTCTCTCAGCTGCTCCATTTTCCGGTGAAGCTCGAACCAGAGCTCCAACTTGGGTAGTTTTCTTATCCTCAAAAGGAAAGGTCGGGTTCTTTAGACTCCGGAGGAGGTCAGCTATCTGATAGCAACCTTCGTTCGATCCGAGGACCATCGGAGAAGCGTCGGTGGAATCAAACAGTGAAATAGCTTTGAAGGACCGAAGTTGCCCTATTTTGGCCGAGCTGAAATTGGCCAAATTCAGCCCTCCTCCGGCCAAACCAAGCTCTCTCGACACTCCCATGGCCCTCATACGACCTCAACTGAGCTGAAAGGTAAGCCAATTCAACCCTCCTAAGTCGTTGCTAATCAAAGTTGGAGAGAGAAACTAGAAAATTCACTTTCGATTCGGGGTCAATTGTAGGAATTCTTGATGCTAGAAGTTAACTTGGGAAGAGAGCTACCTTCCTCGATAGAGAGCTTGGATCGTCGCACCTCCGACAATAAGCTTTCGAAGCTTTCTCTCTCTACGCACAGTTTTTCGACAAAGCTCCATTTGAGCTTGTTTCGGACTCAATTCTTGCGATTCAAAGCTCCATTGAATCATATGGAAGTATAGGAACTAATTTACACCTCCAATTAAAACAATTAACCTCGATTGAATGGTCAATTGGAAGAAATCAAATTCAGCCAGTTTGAAAGGGAGAAATTGAGGGAAAATTTTGGGGAAATTTGTGGATTTCGTAAAATTGAGGGACCATTTTGCAATTTCCAAAATTGAGGACCAATTGGCCATGGAAAAGATGTTGGAGGACCAATTGGTCGATTTTTTGGAATAATTGAGGCCAAATTGACATTTTTGGAAATTATGGGCAAAATTGTAATTTTTGAAAAGTTAGGGACCAAATTAGAAATTTAGAAAACTTAAGCCCGTATGCAATTTTGAGTAAAATGAGGACTCAAAGAAAACTTTTGAGAATTTTGGGACTCAAATTTGGCAAAAGTTGGCATTGGGGACCTAAAGTTAAGAAAAATAAACTTTAGGGACCTAAATGCAATTTATCGATAATTTATGAGCCTAGGCTTTTATGCCAAACCTTAAGTGAAAAGACTGCCCAAATCGTGTAGGGACAAGTGTGATCGGAACACCGGCAAGAGAAAGCTCGCGTCGACTTGGAAAACCAACCGAGGACAAACACATCACAATTAGTGGGTGAGTGGGCTTATTCACATCATACCTATTTGGGATGATGAGCATTTTAGAAATGAAAAACCACTTATAAGTGGAATTTTGACATCATACCCAGTTGGGGTTATGGGAAAATGATGTTAAAACCTACTTACCAGTTGTAAGTAGAGGGAATCATACCCAATTGGTATGATGGACTTCCTTGAAGGAAGGAGAAACTCGCTTACCAGTTGTAAGCGGAGGTATCATCACACCCGGTTGGTGTGATGAAGTGAAAATTAGATTTTTGTCTGAAGTGTTCTCCCCTGATTGTGTGTTAATGCTTAAACTCTTTGGGAGACCTTATTAACGGGAGCTAGAACAGTTCAGATAGACTAGAAGCCTCGGTTTTTGAACTTGTGGAGCCGAATGCCCAATTTTGGAAAATCACGTAGAGTGGGCCCATGGCCAGTGGGCAGAGCAGGAGCTTATAAACAAATATGAGATATGAAAGCCATGAAAATAATTAATGAAATTGTTATGTGATTTCAACATGATACCAAGATAGGACCGACATACTTGATGGACTGGCGGCAGTGCGTCAAGGCCAAGCCGACGGACCGACCTAGACAAACAGCTACATGTCGGGTTGAGGGTTGGGGTCGTTGGACCAGTGGCACCAAAGATTAATGGCTATGTGAAAACTGTTGTTTTGCATGCACTTGATTTACAGGACCATCAAGATGCACAAGAGGGTAGTAATGTGTCCTAAGGGCTACTGGACGAAGTGGTAGAGATAAGGGCAGTTTGTCGTGTCAGCAGTCGGAAAGCTCGACGTAGCTTCTTGTGCATGAGACTGAGGTGGGGTCGGGATGAGGTCTCCGTTCTCATATGGACACAAAGTATTTTGGGTCTGAGGGTCGAACATTTGGAACATTTACTAAGACTCCGGGTAGAAGTTAGGCACTTTTATCAAGGTAGATGGTAAATACGCTCCGATCCACAAGTGGGTGCAGTTGTTGTAACTACATCTCACGAATGTGTGTGTACCCTTTCTGATGAAGGGCGTGGTTGTTTGTGAAACACACCTAATACGGAAATAGGAAAAGGTTTTGAAAACCTTGGAAAGTATTTGAGAATCCTTGGAAAAGAATTGGTTAACTTTGGAAAAGGGTTTTGAAAAACTGGAAATTTGAGGAAAGATCCTCTCAAAGAAAATAAAAATTTTGGCATACTTTGATTAGAGTTGTTTTCATGAAAAACTCAATGGCCTACAGCTCACTTTCAGGAGATTTTCAAAATACGGCCTTGAGCCACTTCTCTTTAAAAATCGTGGCATTGGTACTACTAAAACAACATAATTCATCCAAAGAATATATTCCCCTAAAAAATAGTTTTAAGTTGGGTTCAAACAGTCAATGGAAAATATATTATGAAAATATTGTAATTATTTATGTAATAAAATGCCAATAATATCGCATAATCGGTCCAATGGGTACCGATGCCAGAAATCCTACTCACCTCTTATTCAAATACATGTTCGTCCTAGATTAATTCTCGAGTTTTCGTGCTCTATTTGCATGATCGTCCATGATTTGCTCTCTTTCAACTGTGATTCGGTACTTGATAAATTTTGGGGTCAATTCGTAAAACTCAAGATTTTCTTATACTCCAATTATGATTTTAGGTGCATTTTCCTAGTTTCGGTATCATAATTATATTTAACCTCCCAAATAGGGCATTGATGGCAATTTCAGAATTTACCCATTTCTCAGTGCATTTTGGGGATTTAAATTTCCCAATGGTCCTCTAAAGAATATATGGAAGAGTTGAGGACATCATGGACAAGTTCTGGCTGTTCCATCTTGGTAGATATTTGGAAGGATGCACACACAAGGATCATGATTAACTTTCTGGTATCTTGTCCATGTGGAGTATATTTTATTTCTTCTATTGATGCAACTGACTTAATTGAAGATCATGGAAACATTTTACTACTGCTGGACAGGATGGTGGATGAGGTGGGCGAGGAAAATGTGGTTCAGGTATTTCGCATTCTTTTGTGGCTTTCTAATTTCAATGTCTCAGTGGAAGCTTACATGTTACATGGGTTGCAGGTTGTGACGAAGGACACATCCAGCTTTAAAGCTGCAGGAAAGATGCTCGAAGAGAAGAGGAAAAATCTATTCTGGACTCCTTGTGCTGTGAACACTATTGATCAGATGCTAGAGGATTTTTTGAAGATAAAATGGGTAGAGGAATGCTTTGAAAAGGCTAGAAAAATTACAAAGTTTGTATACAACTCTTCGTGGGTCCTAAATTATATGAAGAATGAATTTACAGGAGGGAAGGAACTTCTCATCCCTGGTAAGACAATTTTCGACCAGTTTGCTCACTATCCAAAGTTTGCTGGACCAGAGAGTTTGCCTTAAGAGGATGTTTCAATCAAGTAAGTGGCTGTCTTCTCATTTTTCCCGGTGTGAAGAAGGCAAAAAAGTGGGGAAAATAGTATTGAATGCTGCATTTTGGAAGAAGATGCAGCATGTAAAACAATCTTTAGAACCATTGATGCAAGTTCTTGAGAGGATAGATAGCGAGAGAATCCTCCAATATGTATATAATGAGATGTATAGAGCTAAGCTTTCCATTAGAGTCATCATCCTCGTCATGTAGCTGCTTACTTTCTTAATCCATCATATCGTTACCGAAATGATTTCATAACGGTATGTTTAAATGAAAAATTACACAACAAATTTATTTCATCAATTCGTCCATTATGATGTTATATTAATTCCATGTGCTTTCAGCATCCTGAGGTGGTCAGTGGTCTGAATGAATGTATTGTTCGACTTGAACTGGATAGTGCCAGGAGAATCTCTGCATCAATGCAGGTAAATAAATACCTGGAATCTACATTTTCTAGATGCTTAAATTTCAATAAGTGACAACTCTTTTCCATCCAAGTTTGATTTCATTCTTGAAATGTTTGGGAGTATGCATGTATGGATTACTCTTTTAGTATGAGCTATAAACTTTCTTTCAGTTCTCCCTTGCTGATGGTATTATCTTCTTGTTGTATCAGATTCCGGATTTTGTTTCTGCAAAAGCTGATTTTGGAACTGATTTGGCCATAAGCACCAGAACAGAGCTTGATCCAGGTGAGCTGCAACTTCAAGTCGAATTTTGCATCCTAGATTTATTGTGGAATGTTCTTTTTAACTCTTTCTGCTGTGGAATATATATTATGAACAGTTTCATGGTGGCAACAGCATGGGAAAGACTGCCCTGAGCTCCAACGGATAGCCATTCGTGTACTGAGCCAGACTTGCTCATCTAGTGGATAAGAACACTCTTGGAGCATCTATGATCAGCTTCACAGCAGAAGGCATAATAGTCTCTTCCAGAAGAAGCGGGACGACCTGACCTATGTACACTATAATTTGCGTCTAAGAGAGCCTCTGGCCCGTGAAAATACGACGGATGATCTGCTCTCCTTTGAAAGTAGTATTTCAGAAAACCTTATGCAGGATTGGGTCCATGGGAGAAAGGGATCATTATCAGGAGACCTACAACGAGGTGGAGGATATTTGTAGATGTGACAATAATGAGAATGTGAGTGAAGAACACAGAAACATAGAAATGGTCACCTTGAAGATAATCAAGTGTGTGGCTTAGTTAGGAGCTATGACGATGAGAATGAACATACAGACGAAGATCTCAATTTTCTTGATGGCCATGGCATGGAATAAAGTGCTTATGCATATGCAAGAATAGCTGATTGTACCATGTCTTATAAATGAATTTCCTTGTCTTGCCCTCTGTACATTATTACAAATTCTGGGTTAGTGGCCTCTCCTGTCAATAATTGCTAGAGAAGCTGCAGGTAGGCAATTAGAGCAGCTGCCAGTTAAGTTCCATAGCTTTGGCTTATTTCAAGATGGCCAGTGACCAAAATAAAGTTGTGATTTGCACTTAGGGAGGTTAGGCATCCGCACATAAGCAGATTCAAATGTCAACTTCTGTGGCTAAAGCGTGTTACAGAAGTGGAACGCATAGACGCATCGGGCACGCATCGCTAGTGGAAAGAATTGAAAGCGTGTAATGAAACAAAAGCTCCAAAGGGAGTTCCACAGACCGTAGTAAACAAATAGAATCAAGATCATGCCATTGTAGTTTTCTTTTACATGCTTCAAATAATTCACACACAAATAATTAATGACACAGCGGAGGGAGAGGCATAGGTGGAATCTTTTACAAGCTTCAATTAGGTGTATGGGGCTTCCCCGGATGGCCCCGCCCTGGCATTCAAGAGGGGCTGGAGAGCCTTCACTACGATGCTCATGTTGGGCCGAAAGTCGGCTTCGTATTGTACACACAACGCAGCAACCGCAGCAAAGCAAACTACAGTGAAGAAAGAAAACTTCATGTGTGTTGAATCAAATTTCAAACTAGCAATAATCAATCAGGGTTTTTCTATCTTACTATTTTTAAACAATCACAGATATTGGTTTTCCCAATACAATTTCAGAAAGAAAAGAGAACCGACCGTCAATCAAAGGAGCTTAGACAACAGAGCAGGGAAATTTGTTAAGAGATGGCGAATCTCAGCAATTACCTTTGCAACCGCCTTAGGTGGGTACTCTCCTCCCAGTCTTGCATCAACACAATGCTTGACCTTGTCTTCACTCAATTTAGGTGGAGCCTGGGAGAATTTCAAATCACGGCTCAGCTCGACTGCAGCGAGAAATATGCCTAACTTTAACCTAACATGGCTTAGAGATGAATGATTAAGTAGCCAATAATTTCAATCTGACATACCCAGGTCACAAGACTTTGCCGCCCACGAGGTTAGTATGATCCACTGGTTTTCGCCCGTCAAAAGCTCCAACAGGACAACACCAAAACTGTATATATCACTTTTTGCATTTAACTGCCCAGTCATTGCATATCTGCCATACACGAGAAGGCAAGTGATAAAATGAGACAAAATGAGAAAGAAATTAAAATGCTAAATTTACCAAGATTTTCTCATTAAGAATGATATGCTTCAGCTTACCAGCACAATAATATATGTGAACAAAGAATTTGTGTTTGAGTCATTATAATTGTAGAAAGCAAAAAATAATCCAATGGTACGATGTGCACGATTGAAGTGCTTGATCATGTAAAGGAACATATACATGATTTTGAAACTGTGACTTACT
Source organism: Trapa bicornis (assembly GCA_030064425.1). Lineage (NCBI taxonomy): Eukaryota > Viridiplantae > Streptophyta > Magnoliopsida > Myrtales > Lythraceae > Trapa > Trapa bicornis. Next base: position 4,428,674 of record CM057761.1, on the reverse strand, counting down.
CAGGGGCATGGTAACCGAAGGTTCCAAGGACACGAGTTGAGTGCAGGCCAGCTGCCCGGTGCTTGGTTTGATAAGTCAGTCAACAATCTTTCCAACATCATCATCAAAAATCAACACCATTATTTTCCTAAAATTCATAAATTTTTTACTCTAATTCTCAACATATTCTTAATTAAGTTACTATTACTTTTGATTATTTCACGTAGGTATTTAACTTTTTCAAAATTACCAATTGGTACACAAATTTCTCAAAATTATTCATGTGTTCTTAATTTTCCAAAAATTGCCAATTTATCCCATTTCATCCAATTTCCCAATTGGGCCCCAATTTAAAGTAAATTTTATGAAAATAACTCAATTTTTTTTAAATTACAATTCGACCCCCAATTTTCCAAAAATTCTCAAATTGCCCAATTTCTCAAAAATTACAATTTGGTTCCCGAATCACAATTTTATTCAATTGATCCCCAAAATTTAGTTAATTACCCTCATTCATGATGTAAATCATCTTCTCTACGTTTTCCTCATTATTTCAAGTTTTGAACCGCTCGATTTGGCTCGAAAATGAGCTAAAACGGAGTTTTGCCGGAAAATGCAATCTAGAGAGAGAAAGTTTCGAAATTGCTCTCCTCTTGGGGATACTCTCTTGATCAAACCACGATTTAATTGGTGGCCTGAGCAGTGTGAATTTCTCAATTTAAATTTTTACAGAAATGCACTATTATTAGTATTTTTCGACGGAGGGGCTTATTGTCTTAGCTCGGGGGAAGGTTGGGGCACCTCTAAGTGGAGTTTGGGGGCTCGGTTTGGCTGGAATTGGCTTGGGGACGGCTCGACTTAAGCTCGAGCAGCTCAGATTGTTGACAGCTGAGGAGCGGCGGCACTGTTTAAGCTTCCCTGCTTTTATATAGTGGTCCTCGGGCTAAAGGGAAGGTGCAACTGGGTAGAGGACTTCCTCCTAGTTCAAAAGACACCGAATGCAGCTTTAGAGGTTGAGAAAAGTCCCAATGTCGAGCTCTGATTTTTTGCTCACTGGAAAACTGAACACTTCACCTTCTTCACTCGATTGTGGGATGCTGAGAATGAATCGGTACTCTTTATATATGGAGCTCGGCAACTGACTGACGTAGGACTCGGCCACCGACGATCATATCGGAGCTCTTCCCGGGTCACCAAAGGAAATGACCTCTCTCTACTCTTTTTGTTAGCGGACTGAGGTTGAAGACGATGATGTGGTAGGTGTGCCACGTGGCGCATTGTGATTGGTCAATTTTTCTAACGTGGCATTCCAACTTAACCGCTGCGTCAGCCGTTGACTAGACATGTGGCATGTCATGCCCAGACCCGGTTTGGTGGGAGCCTTTTAATTAACCCGCCACTCTACCATATCTCGAGAAGGATTCCTCCCTGGACTCAAGAAGAGTCAGGCATATTACCTGTAATGTTTTCCTATAACAACATTAAACAAAACTGAAAATTTAATTTGTACTTGGTTCAATTTCTAGCGAAGGAAAGCTCTCGCGTAATTTTCTTCTTTCTTGAAAAATGTTTAGAGGGAGGGGTTGAGTTTCACGACTCAGTGAGTGGGAGATATTTAATTGGACAACTTTCAGAATTTTAATATTTCACGTTTAACCACTTCTCAAGTTTTGCACACAATCACATGCCCTTCCTATCATAGGAGGGATCATACGTTCGTAGAACGGCCCTCGACCACTCTACTTGTGGACTAGAATGCCTTTATCGTCCACTCTGATAGAGGTTAACCGCCTCTACCCTGAGTTTGAGTAAACCTTGCTCGTCTGACCCTCAAACCCTAATCACTTCATGGTGTCCGCTTTGTGGGATGAGACCTCATTTCCCCTATTGCCTCGGTCTCAGTGCACAGGAAGCTCCTTGAGCTTCTCGACATATTAGACGCCAAACTACCCTTATGCACCCTAGGTCATCCAACAGTCCTTGAGATCCATCACTACCTCATACTAGGTGTCATGATGGCCCCGCATCACAGTGCATGCACAATCAAGAGTCTTTTTCATTTATAGTCATTATCTTTGGCCCTCCAGCTCAAGGGTCCGTTGGCTTGGCTTCGGCCAACGCGTACTAGCCTAATAGGTTCAACAACCTGGTTTCAGCTTAGCAGTGGTTTGGCCCAACAAGCCCAATATTCCAAACTTGGCTTGGTGGGTATCACACACAATTACCTATTATTAGAACTTTTAACAGTATTTATCACATGTTGATTCTAGATGGGTCCTTACTTGTGTCCATTGGCCATGAGCCCACTTGTATTACCGAGCCTAAGCCCCAAAATTAGCTCCTAAATATTTTAAGTAGAGTCACCCAGTAATGGGGGCTAATTTTGAGAAAATTGTTTTTATTGCGAGTCATCATTCCAATCAGAATCAATGTTATAGAGTTCTCACTCACCCGATAATCTCGACGGGGTTGTCCCAGCGAAACCTTGCTTTGCAGCGCACTTCCTGGAGTCGACGCTTGGGCAATCTGCTCCTGCACGGCACGAATATCCATATCAGGATGCTTTGCCTAAGAGGCCATATAATTTTTAGTATTTGTGCATAGGCCCTCACATTATGTCTTAATTATATTTAGGTTCCTAAGGTTTGTCCTTTTATAGTTGGGTCCCTACTTACCCCTTTATTTCACTTAAGCCCCTAGGAATTTTAATTACCCTTCTTGAGCCCTTAATTTTTATCAAAACTGCCAATTGGCCCTCATTTTTTCTAAAATTGTAATTTAGTCTCTAATTTCCCAAAAATTGCCAATTGACCCTTTGATTTCTTAAAATTTTCCAATTTGCCTTTCATTTTATCCAAATTGCCCAACTAGACCTTAATTGGGAGTGAATTTCATGAAATTTCCCTTAATTTCATTAATTTACAATTTGACCCCTAATTTTCTAAAAATCCCCAAATTGCCCAAACTTCTCAAAATTGTAATTTGGCCCTCGAATCACAATTTCGTTAAATTGATCTTCAAAACTTTGTTAATTGCACCCATTTGTGATTTGGATCACCTTCCCTATGTTTTCCTCGTCATTTCAAGCCTTGAACTACTTCATTTGGCTTAGAAACAAGCTTATACGGAGCTTTGCTAAAAAATGTTGTCTAGAGAGATAGCTTCGATATCTTATCGGTGAGGGTCCGGTGACCGGAGCTTTGGCCGTCACTGAGTTGCTCTCTTTGTGGGGATCCTCCCTGGATCAAACCACCCCTCAATTAGTAACATGGGAAGTGTAAATTTCTTAGCTAAAGTTTTTACAGAATTATGTCATGAATAGTATTTTTCGGCAAAGGGTGGCGAAGGGGACTTACCTTCTTAGCTAGGGGGGAGGTCGGGGCACCTCTAGGTGGAGTTTGGGGGGTCTAGTTTGGCTGGAATTGGCTGGGGGATGTCTCGACTTCAGCTGCAGTGTCACACCCCAACCCAGTTTGGTCGGATCCCCATGAATAACTGCCACTCTCCCGGTTTATAAAAGGTTTTCCCCTTCTCTAAACTGCGAGGAGTAAGGCGTCATTTTCACATGTATCTTTCATGTAATAACATTAATCAAAACTAAATATTTTTATATACATGTCTTAAGGTTCAGCTATAGTCAGATCTTTAAGGCTGGTTTCCCTTGGTTTCCTAAAAGGGGTAAAGGGAGGGGGTGAGTTCGACAACTCAGTGAATGGGTGTTGGGTGCGAGTTTTCACAAAAACAACTTTAATCGGAGAGTGTCAAACTCCTTATTTTCTTTAAAAACATTCTTTACTCAAGTTCTAGTTTTCAAAACCTTTTTCCAAGGTTTACCGATTCTTTTCCAAGGATTCTCAAATCATTTCCAAGGTTTTCATAAGATCTTTCCCATTTCCATATTAGGTGTGTTTCACAAATAACACACACCCTTCATCAGGAAGGGTACACACACATTTGCGAGATGTAATTACATCGTCTGCACCCACTTGTGGATTGGAGCGTCGTTTCTATCCACCCTAATAGAAGTCACTAACTTTTACCTGAAGTCTGAGTGAACGTCTCCAACGTCCTACCCTCATACCCAAAATACTTCGTGTCCATATGAGGATGGAGACCTCATCCCAACCCCACCCCGGTCTCATGCGCATGAAGCTACGCCAAGCTTCCCTGACTGTTGGCATGACAAACTACCCTTATCTCCAATATGTCATCCAGTAGCCCATAGGACGAATCACTACCCCTCTTGGGCATCATGATGGTCCCAAACCTCAAGTGCATGCACAAATAATAATTTTTCCACAATGCCATTTATCTTTGGTGCCACTGGTACAATGGCCCAAACCCTCAACCCGACGTTCAGCTGTTTGTCTAGACTGATCGATCGACCTAGTCCTGACGCACTACTACAAGTCCATCGAGTATGTTGGTCTTGTCTTGGTACCATGGCAAAATCACACATTCCATTCATTTAGAATTTTCATAGCATAATTATCACATTTTTTACGAGCTCCCGCTCGTGCCAACTGGCATTGGGCCCACTATATGTGATTTTCCAAAACTGGGCATTTTATCACTCAAGTTCCAAAATTGAGGCCTCTAGCTTATCTGAGCTATTCGAGCTCTCATCAATAAGGTCTTACAAAATTTTTAAGCAATGACACACAGTTATGGGAGAGCACTTCTAACAAAATAACTTTTTCACTTGTCCATCACAACAACTGGGTGTGATAACATCTCCGCATATAACCGATAAGCAGGCTTTCTACTTCTTTCTCAAAAGTTCATCATACCAACCTAATATGATCTACTTACAACCGTTAAGTATTTTTTCCGCATATTTCTCACATCACCCCAACCAGGTGTGATGTAAAAATTTCCACTTAGTAGTGGTTTTTCCTTTCCGAGATGTTCATCATATCAACCGGTTATGATATGAAAAATCCCACTCACCCGATATTCTTAGTATATTCCTCCTTAATCGGCTTTTTGCCTCCGCACGAGCTTATCTTTACTGGCATTCCGGTCCTTCGTGTTCCTACATGATTTGAACATCCTTGTTTATTAACATTTGGCATGATAGCCTTCATTCCTCACGTATTAACCAAATGCCCAAACTTTTCAATTAATTACATTTAGGTCCCTAAAGTTCTTTTTCTTTGACTTTAGGTCCCTAATGCTAACTTTTCCCCAAATTGAATCCCAAAACTTTCAAAAATTCACTTTAGGTCCTCAATTTATCCAAAATCCCAAAAAGAGTTTAAGTTTCCCAAATTTTCAATTTGTTCCCAAACTTTTCAAAAATTACCATTTTGCCCATACTTTACAAAAATGGCAATTTGACCACAATAAATTTTAAAAATTGACCAATTGGTCCTCCAACATCCTTTTGATGGCCAATTAACCCTCAATTTTACAAAATTGCCAATTTCCCCCCTTTTAAACCGGTTGAATTTGATTTCATCAAATTGACCATTCAATCGGGGTTAATTGATCTAATTGAAGGTATGAATCAGTTCCTACACTTCCACATTCAATAAGCTTTTAATCGCGTTATTTGGGTCCAAATTGAGCTCAAACGGATCTTCGTCAAAAAACTGAACTTAGAGAGAAAAAGCTTTGAAAGCTTACCGTCGGGGGTGCGACGGTCCGAGCTTTCGATCGAGGCAAATAGCTCTCGTCTTGAGGTTCCTCATAGAATCAAGAATCACATCCATTCATGTTGAATTGAGGGAGAATTCTATTAGTGAAGTTTTATCGGTTCTCTCTCTAACACTGATAAAAAATTACAAAAGGGAACCAAATTGGCTTACCTTTCAGCTCTAATTCAATCATATTAGCGTTGTGGAAGTGTTGAGAGAGCTTGGTTTGGCCTGATAAGGGCTCAATTTGGCGATTTTCAACTTGGCCGAAATAGGGCAGCTTCAGTCCGTCGAAGCTACTTTACTATTTGATTACGTCGTAGCTTCTCCAGCGATCCTTGGACCGAATGGTGATCATAGTCGGGTAGCTAACTTCTCCTCAAGTTTAAGGAACCTGACCTTGCCTTCTTTGGCTCAAAAAAATGCCCAAGTCGGAGCTATGGTTCGAGATTTACCGAAAATTGGAGCAGTAGAGAGAGAGAGAGGAGTTGTCAAGTGTAAGGAGGATGAATGAGGAAGAGCTCTTTATATGGAAAGCTTGGAAACTCCTTGGTCGTCCGATTGGCACCTTTATGGTGATCATTTATGGCCGAAAATGCCCTGAACGAAGACTTTTCATCTTCGTCGGTGCTATTAGCTTTTTTGGAAAGTGAACAGTGCTATCATCTAAAGGAAGAAAATGATACTGTTCCGAACCAGACTAGACCAGTCCGAACTGGGTTCAATGCTTAAATCGGCTGGTTCAAGCCCGATTCGATCAAGTTTTTCAAAATTAAAAATTTCTAAATTTATCTAAATTCATTATCTATTTAATGGTGGCTTCAATTCTCCAATTAAAATTTTTTAAGCCACCTAGAAAAATTAATTTAGAAATTAGTTTAATAGTGGTTCAAATCGGTTCAATCTAGTTCAGGTCCGGTTCACCTGAACCGATCTGGTTTTCACTTCTAATTCATCCCAAAGTCCTTTTCTATGACTTTTATGACTCTTTAGGTCACTCGAAATTTGTAAATTTCCATTTTTCCCTTTCTCTAACAGTTGGGGTTCGTGAATCGGTTCGATTTTCTCACTCGGGTTGACCAGTTCTTTCCCTAATTTCCTTATCTTTAAGGGATGGGGTTTATATTTAGTTTTGATTAATGTTATTTCAAGAAAGATATAGGTGAAAAGGATGCCTTATTTCTAGCGGTTCAGAGAAGGGGAAAACCTTTTATAAACTAGGAGAGTGGCAGGTTGTTCACGGGGATCCGACTAAACTGAGTCGGGGCGTGACATGTAGAGGTTCGAGTGATTGCCTGGCCGAGGAGTGGTAGCACTGTTTGAATTCCCTCGCTCTTCCTCGGTGGTCCTCGGGCTGGAAGAAAGGTGCAGCTAGGTGGAGGACTTCCTCCCGGTTCCAAAGACATCGAATGTGGCTTCTGAGGTCGAGAAAAGTTTTGTTGCCGGAGCTCTGGTTCAATGCTCATCGAGAACTAGTACACTTCTTCTTCTTCGCTCGATTATGGGATGCTGAGAATGAATGGAGGGGTGCTCTTCATATAGGGAGATCAACAATTATTCAGGCTACTGGCCTAAATGTGGCTTCTAAGGTCGAGAAAAGTCTCTTTGCCGGAGCTCTAGTTCGATGCTCATCTGAAACTAGTACACTTCTTCTTTGCCAGGAACTAGTACACTTCTTCTTCTTCGCTTGATTATGGGATGCTGAGAACGAATGGAGGGGTGCTCTTCATATAGGGAGCTCGGCAATTATTCAGGCTACCGGCCTGCATGAGACTTGGCTCCCACCCCGCTCGTCGGTGACCTGACCGGAGCAATTTCTGAGTCGTCGGAGACTCCCCTTTCCCTCGCTCTCTCTTCTTTTTTACAGTGGACTAAGGTTGAAGATGATGATGTAGCGGACGTGTCACATGGCGCACTGTGATTGGCTGGTTTTTCTAACATGGTGATCCAACTCAACTGTCGCGTCAGTCATTGATATGTTGATCAAACACGTGGTAGCCTCCCATTGGTTGTTCATGTCTGTGTGGAAAGCTCTCAAGTCGTTTGCTAACCATTGATTAGACATGTGGCAGCCTTCCATTGGCTGCTCATGTCTGTGTGGCTGTTGACTGTGCGTCATTGACTGTAGACTAGTTTGGACTGTTGACCGGTTAGACCATTGACCGATCCAGTCCGATTGGGTTTGGTGACCCAAATTCGAAAATCGGTCGATTTAGACCTGATTCATTCGATTTTCTAAAATTTAAAATTTTCTAAATTTATCTAAATTCATTTTCTATCTAATGGTGGCCTCAATTTCTCAAATTGATATTTTTAAGCCACCTAAAAAATGAATCATTGAACTGGTTCACTATGGTTCATTCCAGTTCAATCCGGTTTGGGTCCGGTTCACCCCGAACTATCTGGTTCTCTCATCCAATTCACTCATTTCTTCCTCACAATTTTTGTGATTTTTTTGTCACTTGGAATATTCCAAGTTCCCATATTAACCATTATTTACTATTTTCTATTAATTAATTGGCTTAGTTCTTCAAATAAAAATTTGCTAGTTCTTTTTCTAGTTCTCCTTGGTCCGAGAGAATGAAATTTACAACTCTCTCCTTTTTTTATGAGTTTTGTACTCAAAATTGTTACATACTAAACAATTGCAGGTATCTACCTTTACAATTGACTCGACCTCCCACGTTTCCTACTCTACTTGACCATTCCCCTAGAGGATCATCACCATGAAAATATTCTTATTTCAGAGGTTTTTCTCGTATCGGTCGAGGATTCGTATTGACTCCGGTAAGTCAAGTCTTCCTCGATCTTTAGATTCTAAAAATTAATCTCAAGTTATTATACATATATTTTTTAATTAATATTATAAGGATAAGAATAAATATAATTATCATTCTAGTCTATAATTATTATTATAAAAAATCTTCAAAAGATAATTATCATTATTATAATTTTCTATTTTAATTATTATGGAATCAATTAAAGTGTATAATTAAAAACTGACTAACACCATCTATAAATATATTTTTTAGATGCATTCCAAATATGTCATTTGTTATTAGTGTCAATTTTAGTTCTCATCATTTTACCACCACTTGGTTTAATTGATTACTTGTCATATTTCCCTTTTAATTACCGCTTGTTGACTTTTTATTCTTTGGACAAAATCAAATTAAATATCAAAAGTGTTGGGAAAAGATAAAAATGTTGGATTAAATTTGAGAATATTGTGAATGGGCTTATTTTTTTAAATAAGAAAAATGTATAGTTAGTCGTACATATTTTAGTTTTTTTATTTATTAGATCCATATATCTTTAAAATATACTTTTTATCATATATATATATATATATATTAAAAAATAAAACTTTCATTCAAATAGTTTTAAAAATAATTTTTAAAATTTTATATATTTGATAAAAATGACACTTTCGAAAGAAAGTATCATTTGATAAGATCACTTCAATTTCTAATAATTGGGACTTGAAATATTTATTTTATGTATAAATATTTAATTTAATTTAATTTATAAATATATTTAAAAATATATACAAATTATATATTTTTTCATGTTGAATGAAGCTCATGGAGTATTCATAAATGTAGTATTAGGGTGGCTATATTACTATTTTATCTAATTTAATTTATACATTCATTTACACCTACACGGTATTGCTATATTACTATTTTATCTTTAGGTAAATAAATAATTTCTAATGATTTGTTTTATTTTAAAGTTTGTATCTCATCTTTTATATCTTGTATTAATTCTTATCTTTTATAGCTTGTTCAGAACAAGAAAGCTCTATAGATAAATTTAACTTGATAAAATAACCTTATTGATTTGTAAACAATATGCAATCATGTGGGAGTTTTACTTGTCTTATCTAATCTATAATTATTATTATAAAAAATCTTTAAAAGATAATTATTATTCTAATTTTATATAATTATTATATTTCTCTATTTTAATTAATATATAATTAATTAAAATGTATAATTAAAACCAACTAATATCATCAATAAACATATTTTTTAGATGTATTCCAAATATCATGTTGATGATCTTAGTGTCAACTCTAGTTATCATCATTTTACCACCTTGGATTAATTGATTACTTGTCATATGTATGTTTTATTTGCCACTTGTGGACTTTTTATTCTTTCGACAAAATTAAATTAAATATCAATAGTTTTGTGAAAAAGCAAAAATGTTGTATTAAATTTGAAAATATTGTGAATAATGGTGTTTTTTAAAATAAGAAAAATATATAGTTAGCTGTACAAATTTTTGTTTTTTTGTATTTGATCCATATATCTTTAAAATATCTTTTTTTATCACACACATATATATATATATATATATTTGAAAAAAAATAAAACTTTCATTCAAATAGTTTTAAAATTAATTTTTAAAATTTTATGTATTTTATAAAAATGACACTTTAGAAAGAAAGTATCAATAAAATATCCAAAAATATGTAATATATACAATTAACTTGAAATAATAAATTAAATATCTTATTTACTCATTCTGTAAAATTTTTAAAGTGAATTATATGATTTTTAATATTACTAAAATATTAAATTTAAGTTATATATCTCTATGATATAAATATATATAGTTTATTTAACATAAATTACTATAATTTTTACTAATAACTTAAAATCAATTTATTTTCAATTTTTAAAATATTTTATTAAGTAAATATATATATAATTATAACTTTATAGTAAAGCATTTACCCCTAATTAAAATAGTATAAAAATATATACCATAATTAAAATTGTGTAATGTTTCAAGAAGTTTATTTATTGTTTAAAATTAATTAATTAAATTTTAATAATATACAATATCATTTAGTAAAATATTTTAAAATTATATTTATTTAGAGTTATTAATAAAAATATAGTAAATTAAGTTAAATAAAGTATTTATAAATAAAGTATTGTATCGTACAAATATTAACTTCAAATTTAAATTTTAATGGTAATAATATAATTTATTTCTAAAATTATATTATTATAAAGAATTATATATGTACCTTTATTGCTTAAAATTAATTACATAAAATTTTAATTTTATATAATTTACACTTAATAAATTATTTTAAAATCTTATTTATTAAAATTAATAAAAAATATATATTAATTTAAGTTAAATAAAATATTTATATATAAATTATGATATCTTACTAATATATAGCTTAAATATAACATTTTGGTTATAATAAGATTATATAATTTACTTTTATAATTATATAACTACAAATAATTGCAAATGTATTTGTGTAAAATATTTAATTTATTATATAAAAGTTTAATTATATATTATTTTTATTTTTAATTTTATATATAATTTAAGGGTGTTTTTTAAGAATATATAAGTAATTTAAGTTGAATAAATTATTTTTATATAAATATATATCATGAGTTATATATTATCATCAATTAGATATTTTAAGCTGATCCATTATTATTTAGTGATTATGATATTTGATTTGTGCAAAGACTCGATTGGATATCTGCAACATAAATTTTATTTTAGAATTATTTATTTTATGGTTCAAAAGTTTTATAGAAAATTTAATTTATCCATTTATATCTTATTTAACAAAATTATTTTGAAATTAAATCAAATATTAGAGATACGATGCATGTTATCTCTTCTCAATATTTTCATCCCATGCAATATTGTAATGCTATTAATAAATTTTGACAAAAAGCCCTATGAATTGGATCACCAATTGATCTGATTGAATGAAGAAATGGAAATCCTAGCTTTGCTTTGAAGAACAGAGCAATTTGGGGAAAGAAGGAGAGGAAAACAATGCAATTTTTATTAATGAAGGAAAATCAATTACACTTCATTACTCTTCCCATCTATTTATAATAGTATTAAGAATTATAATTGTGTTACATGTTTGACATGTTCAAAATAAGAAAGAAACAATTCATGCTACAAACTTTACTTTTTATTACAATTTAGTTCAACTTATGAGATTTAACACCCAATTTTTTTCACAAATCTTCCCCAAATTTTCTTTTTTTATCACATATTGATCATTTTTTTCACCCAATCTCTACTACTTACCATTAAACAAAAATATTCAATACTCCTAAAATTGGAGTACATATATTATTTATGTTCATCTTGTATTATAAAATACTAACTCTATTATAACTTCAAACTTTAGTAAAAATAAGCAATTCCAACTTGAATAACATTTATTACACCTATATTTATTTTATTTTTATAAATAACAATCAAGTTTTATATGTTTAGTATTTTCATTATACATGTAGATATTGGCAATATAAATAATAGGTTGATTGTCACAAAATATTATTACATAATAACAAAATTTAAGTACAATACCAATAAGTAATTCATAAGTAACTTATAGTATGGTATTATATTTCGCTCTCAAGTAGAAGTTGTTACTATCGATTGCATCTTAACCACGACCCCGAACTCAACAGGGGGTTTTGCCACGGTATCAAATTCTGCTGGATCTGAATCCGGTTGTCACAAAGTCAATAACTAATTTAATTTATACATTTATTGCTACATTAATTTTAGGCAAATAAACAATTTCTAATGTTTTATTTTTTTTAAGTTTTATCTACTTTTTCATTAATTATTATCTTTTATGTTTTATATAAAAAATTTTAAATCTACTGATATTTTCTATATATAATCATATTTTCAATAATATCAAATATAGAAAATTACAATTTAAGAGGCCAAGAATAATATATATTCTAGGATAATACTTCCCGACCTGACTTTTTTATTTGTTTGGGGTTAGTTTGTAGTGATTTGTATGTCAATATGTTTGAAGTAGGGGTGGTAATTTACCATATCCCATGTATCTTTAAAAAGCCACATGTATTATCGGAAAGATGACTAGCGGGTATATCTTGCTCGTATTAAACTTGACCACCTAATTACTCGCGACTATTGGATCTTAAAATGTTAGAATCCATACCACCCAAAAAATATTTCATTTTGAGAGAATTTAAATTCACAAACAAATAAATATAAGAATTGATAATCTATAATTTATTTTATTATTTATTCATTTATAATATAAAAAAATTAGTGTAAAATTTAAAAATGCTGAATACAGGGAACGTTCAGTCAGCCAGCTAACTAACATCTCTTATACATGGGGGGTGGATACGAGTATGACGGACTAGGTAGAAGAACGATTAGGGTTCGGCTGTGGTGAGCCACAACGTTCCGTTCCGGGCAGAATATGAATCGACCATATTGAGGTACAAGTGACATGACACACGAACCAAGGCCTTAGACTCAGAGACAAGCTTTAGGCTTCTCTATGCCTGAGGCAGAACCCCTCACGTTCGAGCAAGAGGCCTCGCCCGGACCCTCGGGGCCTTGGTAGGTTAGGTTGATGTTGGTGAGGTTGACATTGCTGCACGGATACTTACTGCTGCACTGGAGCTTCACTGCCAACTGTGACTTTGATGTGCCCCTGACATTATTGAACCGCACATCCTGGATTTGAACTGAAGAAGCTTTCTGCACATAAATTAATTATATTATTTATACATCCATTCACTAGTAGACATTGAGAGAGATTTTGGACCGAGGAGATTACCGAGTTATCGCAGCCTCCGGATGGACAATATTGCTGCTCGATCAAGATGGGGTTGTAGACGTCGTTCATGACCACGTCGTCATAGGTAATGTTGTAAACCTTCAACTCGATGTCGGAGGCCCATGTCTTAACCCTCAGTCCATTGTCCGTGCCTGTAAGCATGCAGCGTCGCACCGTGATCCCGCTCACATCAGTTTCACCTTCGTACTTGCCGAGGCTCCCGATGCTGATCCCATGGCCGGGTCCGCACTTGACACTATTAATCAATATGTTCCTGTTTCCGGGCCCCAGTGAGATGCAGTCGTCCCCGGTGGCAATGTTGGAGTTCAAGATCTTGATGTCCTCCGAGTTGCCGATGTGGATGCCGTCGGTGTTAGGGCTTTCTGCCGGAGCAGTGATGGTGATTCCACTGAGTTCGATATTGTTGGACATGAATATGTTCATGTGGAAGTTCTTGCTGTTCAGGGAACGTATCCCTCGTATCACTGAATTGTTGACGAAATGGAGCCGAAACGACTGTTTATGCAAACATGAAGACATCATGAGATGGTAATTTCATATCTAATTTGTGTTAAATAGAATATAAAATAGATGGGACGGAGCATTTTTCGTGTATGATTTAGATTTACTTACGATAGGAAGACGAGAGCATTTGGTGTTCTTGATACAATCGTTGTAAGGCCAAGCGGATTCTCCAAAGCCATCGAAGGTACCGCCGCCGGTGACAGCCAGCCGATCCATGTATCTAAAGGCAACCCAGTTTTCTTGGCCGACCATACCAGCAGGCGCCTTCATGGTCCCCTGGAGTCTGAACTCTATCGGCCCTTTGCACGGGCCTTGGAACTCTGCGGAGTTGACCATGAATGTAAGCTTCGGGATCAGTATCACGCTGCGCCCGCCAGTATAGCTACAGGCATTGGCAAATGCATCCTGAAAAGCCTGCAAACAAATGGCCGACCATAATAAAAAAAAATGAAGAAAAGACAACTAAAGAATAAAAGAAATATATCCCTCATTTCACTCTTGCTGCGAATGCGTATTATCGTTACCCCACCTTGCTATCGTCGGATTTTCCATCTCCCACGGCGCCGAACTTCCTCACGTCCAAAACTCTCCCGCCCCCGAGGGCTCCAACCTCATTTACCAGCACCAGAAAGAGCATGATGAAGCAAGACACAGAGAGCAGCCTCGACTCCATTCTTACCCACCCCCAGACACTCTTCCTGTAATACAAAAATGGATTACTGCTTCTCTCCTTCAGCTTATGGAACTCTCTGTGAACAGGCTTGCCAATGGTGAAGCCAGTAAGCTCCCCTTCTTATATTGGTGCCTCCAAACCTGAACAAAATGAAATGGCCATAAATTACTATAATACTTCACCAACTTTAAGCCCAATCCTTAATTACCATAAAAAATATATATAAATAATGACCTAAAATATATAGGTCTTAATCTAAAAAGTGTTGATAGTCATTCCCTTAATAGAGAGTTAGTGAAGCACATAGAAGGTAAGTAATCTCACATTTGGGTTGTTCGGTTGTGAAGAGTTACACTACTTGTATGGGCATATTCAGATTAATTCTACTCAAATGGCTTTCTCCATGCAAAAATCTAACATATAAATATTAAAAGACACTTTCTTAAGTAATAATTTATGCATTTAATCATTAGACCTAATATTAGGGTAGTTGTATTGGAGTGAAAGGAGGCCACAAGATAGGAAGGGGAAGTGAGTAAAATCATTAGGAATGAATGGTTTCAATGTTCAATCCAAATTAGGGTTCGTACCAAAATGATATATCAAGTTAAATTAAAGCAAAAAAAAACTCATCTTTGTTTATTTTATCCAATTAAAATTCTATAACCAAACATGGTGAAATTTTCCCTCCATTTATGGGTTATATTGGTTATATGGAGGTGGTGAGTATTCATTATGGAAGTAGTTATTCTTCACGAGAATAAAAAATGGCATGTGTTTGTTTCTATTGGACATTCACTCAAGAAATGCATGGAAAATGTTACTATTATTAGTATTGTATAGAAAAAATGTTTTTGTCCTGAACGCCCAGAAACCCTTATGGATCTGAGAGGAAAAGTGATAGCTTCCTCCATTGACCTCCCTTGAATAGTTGGACAGCCCAGAAACCGATAGCATGGACCTGATCCAACCCTTTCCTCCCCTGGCACGCGCAAAAGATAGCCAGCTTTACTCCGGCCTCAGCACACGACCATTTCTCCTAGAAGCATGGCACACTACATTGAACAATTAGGATTTTTTAAGGAAAAATATTACTTTTATTAAATATATTATAGTTAAAATACTTGTTAAATATATATTGTTTATCAGGTTGTGAATCCGAATCAGACATATCTTAAATAAGTTGCAAATTAACATATTAAATATGTTATTAGTGAATATTACTAAAGTTTAAATATGTTACCGGTAGAATAATTACCACTTGATTATTATTTTTATTTAAGTACCACATAGAGTATATAGGGTCCTTGAAATTGTACTTAGATTTTGTTGCTATTGAATAAATTTCACATTAATTTATAATAATTCATAAAATTTTTATTTATAAATTCTTATATATATAAATCACTATAACATATTTTTTTTATTTGATATATAAATTTCAATCTGATAAAGCCGTGGAAAGTGTTATTAGTTACATTTTCAACTTTTTTCTCAAATCATGTAAGCTAAATAAAGAGTCTGCCTAAACCATGCCACCTAAATGAATAGTTTATATGGGAGATAATTTTATCTCATATGGAATATATATATATGATCATCGAAGAAGTATAGTATGTCCAATTCTACCTATTGTATTCGTGGATTCAAATTCCTTGTCCATCAAGCAGTTATCCTCTTTCAATTCCCCCCTCTCCTACAAGGACAGAAGAACTTAAGGACCATGCCATGACCAAAAATCTATGTGCGTCATGGAGTGTCTCTCCACCCTCGAAACCATTCATCAACAAACAAAATAGTTAAATGCAATATTTTCTCTATGATAATAGCTATTAAGAGCAAAGACAAAACTATGGATGTCAAGGTTGCAAAGCAAAGCAAAGCAATCGAGAAAAAACCTTAATGAACAAGGAAAGATGAGACGCAGAAGAAACTAAGAGTGGTGCATCCAAAATAGTCGATAATGTGAGTATTGAACAAAGTGAAAGTGTTATTTACCACTTAAAAGAAATGGAGAAGACACTTGTCCAAAAATAATAGTAATGAGGATATTGGGAAAAATCACATTTATTATTATAATTAAAGTTAACTTTTTTCTATTTTAAAAAAACTTTTTAAATAAATTTAATAAATCAAATTTATTTCCAGAATTAAAACCATATTTTCCATTCAAACATATGGAAAGTATCTTGGTGATAAAATTACATTTTTTTCATACATTATTTATTTTTGTAATTACTCATATAAATTTCTTAAATTTTTTAGCTTATCAATAGAAAGTTTAGAAGAGGGACATAGCTGGAAGGTACTCTTATTGAGTGTAATGGGGAAAGATATACCATTCATTCAAGTAGGATAAACAGAAAGCAAGGCATTGAGAACAAGCACTAGGGAGAGTATTGCTGAGATTAATATCATGGAAGTTGAAAAAACTAAGAGCATGTTCTTGGAACCGGTCATTAATGAAAGTACTATCAAGGGTATATCACCGAATTTACCTACCTGCATCAATAGCTGAGTCCTCATTCTTGTCTTCGTGCGGCTCTCCCACATCTACAAGAGGAAGATCGGACGGAATCTGAATATATTTGTGGGTGATGGGAGGAGTACTCGCCTCCTCTGAGGATGAAAAATCCAATTTAAAAAGGGGTTGAAGCTTAAGAAGAAGGTAATGGAAAGTTACATAGGAGAAAGGGTGAACAGAGGAAGCTGCACTTGCACTTTAGGAGGGGAAGAATAATAGAACCTCATTACCGGTGGATGGATAATACTCCATCCAAGTTAGGCTAAAGGTTTATACTAATTTGGAGTGTAGATATAGTTAATGATTTAATTATCATTTGTATTGATTAATAAAAATTTAGGAACATAATTTTATTTTTTATTTAAATTTAATATTTTATTTACTATATAATAAAATCTAAGAAGCAACATAGTTGAAATTGGGGGTGGGGACAACAACCAAGGAAGGTTCAGCCAGCTAACTTACATCTCTTATTTCGGAGGTGTGGATACAAGGATGACGGACTAGGTAGAAGAACTATTAGGGTTCGGCTCAGGTGAGCCACAACGTTCTCACATAATATGAATGGACCATATGTAGGAACAAGTGACATGACACACGAATCAAGACAATAGACTCAGAGACAAGCTTTAGGTTTCTCTATACCTGAGGCAGAACCCCTCACGTTCGAGCAATAGGACTCGCCCGGACCCTCGGGGTCTTGGTAGGTCAGGTTGATGTCCCTGAGGTTGACATTGCTGCACGGATACTTATTGCTGTACTCGAACTTCACTGCCAACTGTGACTTTGATGTGGCTCTTGCATTATTTAACCACACATCCTGGACTTGAATGAAGAAGCTTTCTGCACATAAATTAATTATATTATTTATATTTCCATTTATACCTCCATTTATACTAATTTGGAGTGTAGGTATAGTTTTTGGACGGATGAGATTACCGAATTATCATAGCAGCCTCTGGATGGACAATATTGCTGCTCGATCAATATCACGCTGCGCCCGCCAGTATAGCTGCAGGCATTGGCAAACGCATCCTGAAAAGCCTGCAAACAAATGGCCGACCATTCTCAAAAATGAAGAAAAGGCATCTAAAGAATTAGCGAAATATATCCCTCGTTTCACTCTTGCTGCATATCATGGTTACCCCACCTTGCTGTCGTCAGATTTTCCATCTCCGACGGCGCCGAACTTCCTTACGTCCAAAACTCTCCCGTCCCCTAGGGCTCCAACCACATTTACCAGCACCAGAAAGAGCATGATGGAACAAGACACGCGGAAGAGCCTGTAATACAAAAATGGATTAATGCTTCTCTCCTTCAGCTTATGGAACCCTCTTGCCAATGGTGAAGTGGGTAAGCTCCCCTTCTTATACTCGTGTCTCCAACCTGGACAAAATTGGATGTTCATAAATTACTATTATATTTTACCAACTTTAAGCCTAATACTTAACTTAGTTACTATGAAAAATATAAAAATAATGACATAAAATATATAAGAGTGTATGGGCATATTTAGATTAAGTCCACTGAAATTGACTTACTCGAGTAAAAATATCCAAAGTATAAATATTAAAAGACACTTTCTTAAGTAAAAATTTATGCATGTAATCCTTAGACCTAATATTAGGTAGTTGTATTGGAGGAAAGGAGGCCAAATTAAATTAGGGTTCATAGAGAAATGATATTTCAAGATGAACCAAGGCAAATATTATTATTATTAGTATTATAATAAAAAAAATGTTTAGTCCCATAAATAGTTGAAGAAACGTCACAACTTCCTCCATTGACATATCTTGGAATGGTTAGAAGGACAATAATCCAATCTCAAAGAGGTGGGTTTTTATAAATAACAGGAGAGAAGTGCACTCAAGTAAATAAATTATATATAAGAATAAGTGTATTTATAAACTTCTTTTCCCATTTTTCTTACAAATTAATGAATATGGAATTAAGTTCATATAAATATTCATTTTAATATTTTTGTATACTATTTTACACTATTTAAAACTGTCGCACCCCAAATTCTTATAGAACTCTCTTAGGAATTATGAAACGGGTAAGCTCCCCTCCTTCTTATATTGGTGCATCCAACTTGGACAAAATTGAATGGTCATAAATTACTATAATACTTTTGTTGTATACATTAATTGTACAAGGCAAGTAATCTCACATTTAGGTTGTGAAGAGTTACTTGTATAAGAATGTATGGACATATTTAGATCAAGTCTATTCAAATGACTTACTCCATGATAAAATCTGACCCTGACATAGACGAGATCCAACTCTTCCCTCCCCCTAGTTAGATCTAGTTAGGGATGTTAATGGGACAAGGACTTGGGATTCGAGACCTGACCTCTATCCAACTCAAATGAACTCGATAATGATCAGATTTGCTCGGGTCTATTTATTTTGTTGGAACAGTGATTCGAACTTGTGACCTTTAGGTCAAGAAATGATAACTTTACAACACTTTCTTATAATAAATTATGCATAATTTATTATTCTTCTTCCTTGTTTCTAGGTTGCATTTCTAAAGATTTTGTCTTTACTCTTCATAACTTTTTCTCTAAGTGATGAGTAATTGAGCAACAATAAAGAAGGGAGATGTATTCGAGATGCAATCAACTTAGAAACCTTCAAAGATAATGAATCTGAGTTGCAATCGGTTGCTGGAAACCTTTGAATATCAATTGCAGACCAATATCACAATCAATTTATCAAGAACAAGAATACAAACTCTCTCTATAACTGATTTCTCATTTCATTTACTAATCTTGAAAAATTATATAACTATATTATAACTCTACTATTTATATGCTGTGATTCTACTAGGATACTAATAGAATCAATAACTATTGTGTATTACAACTTCTTAACAGAAAATTAACCATTTTATTGATTTGCCCTTATGCATACTCTTTGGATTTATACTAACATACCTTTCCTTAAACTCAGTTTTTTCAAGGTGAGTTTATATCTTCTTTGACCATCATTCACAGCTTAGCTATTAAGATCTCAAAGGTTTCACGTTTGATAGCTTTAGTAAAAATAACTTGATTTTTAGTTGAACATTTAAGCAGCTCTAAGCTTCCATCTTTAGTCAAGTCCCTTAAGAAGTGAAATCTCACGTCGATGTACTTACTCCTTCCATGCAAAATAGGATTCTTCGACAACTTTATAGTAGATGAATTATCACAGAATATAGGACTAGGATCCATCTGCACCTCTCCAAGGAAAAATAGAATTCTTCTTAACCAAATGCATTGACAATTTGCATATGCAGCTGCCACAAATTCATATTTAATAGTAGATAAAGTCACCACTGGTTGCTTCTTAGAAGTCCACGAAATAGCTCCTGAATTTAGTGAAAAGACAAAACCAGAGGTGGTTTTTCGATCATCGATATCATTGGTGTCATGCCCCGACCCGGTTTGGTCGGATCCTCGTGATCAACCCGCCACTCTCTCGGTTTATTAAAGGGTTTTCCCCTTATTGTAAACCGTAAAGAGTAAGGCGTCCTTTAACCTGCACCTTTTTCCTGGAATAGCATAATCAAAACTGCATGAAATTTAAAACTTTACATACCTGTCTTACAGGCATCTTAGTTGACGGTCTTTAAGGGAGGCTTTCCGGGATTTCCTGAAAGGGATATAAGGGAGGGGGTGAGTAGGACTACTCAGTGAATGGGTTTTTTTTAAAAGCTTTTGACTTTTAAGAAAAACATTTATATGGAGTGTGCCAGACTCCTTTGTTTTCAAAAATCCCATCATTTAAAAATTTGGATTTTTCCATTATTTCTTAGTTACCACGGTGTGTCATCACCCAACACACATCCTTCATCATGAAGGTTACACACATTCACAAGTCAGTATCACTACTGAACCCGCTAGTGGCTTCAGAGCGACTTTTCCTACCACCCGGATAGAAGTACGACCACTTCTACCCTAGGAATGAGTGGATGTACGTGACATCCTACCCACAATCCCAAAATCACTTCTTCATATCCGTATGAGGACAGAGACCTCATCCTGTCCCCACCCCGGTCTCATGCGCTTTGTGTTACTCCAGATTTCGCACAAACACCTGGAACGACGAACTGCCCTTATAGCCACCAGGTCGTCCAGTGCCCTTAGGACGCATCACTACCCCTCATGGGCGTCTTGATGATCCCGTACTCACAGTACATGCACAAACAATGTTTTCTTATATTGCCATGTAATCTGTGGTGCCATTAGTCCAACGGCCCCGACTCTCAACTCAACCCACAGCTGTTTGTCTTGACTAGTCCGTCGACCTGTCATGTTGCACTGCCGCTAGTTGACTGAGCATGTCGGTCCTATCTTGGTACCATGACCAAACAATTCACTTATTAAGTTTTATGGCACATATATCATGTTCGTTTACGAGCTCCTGCTCGTGCCAACTGGCCTTGGGCCCACTGTACGAGATTTTCAAAATCGGGCATTTAGCCCCCAAGTTCCAAAACTGAGGCCCCTAGTCTATCAGAGCTATTCGAGCTCCCGTCGAGAAGGTCTCCCAAATAGTTTAAGCATTGGCACACAGTCAGGGGAGAACACTTCCGACAAAATAGGTTTTCACTGTCCATTATACCAACTGGTATAAGGACATCTCCGTTCATAACCGATGAACGGGTTTTCAACTTCCTTCGAGGAAGTCTCATCATACCAACCGAGTATGATCTACTTACAACCGGTAAGTAGTTTTTTTTTTCGTATAATTTTCACATCACTTTCTCTAAGTGGTGATGATTAAAATACCACTAAACAGTGGGTTTTTATACTGAGGTACTTATCATCCCCTACCGGGTATGATATAAAATTTCCACTCACAACTGGTAAGTGGTTTTTATCTTTAAGTTGTGCTCATCATCCCAACCGGGTATGATGTTAGTAAACCCACTCACTCGTTAATGCCATGAATTCCACTAGACTGGTTCTTTGTATTCACGCGAGCTTGTCCTTGCTGGCGTTCCCGATATTTCGCGTTCCTACACGATATGAACATCTTGGTTCATTATCCTTCAACCTAATGGCCTTCATTCATTCCAAATGAATGAGAAAGTTGAACTTTCATTTATTTGCAATTAGGTCCCTAAAGTTATTTCTCTTTAACTTTAAGTCCCAAATACCGATTTTTCCTTAAATTGAGTCCCGAAACTTCTAAAATTTATCATAGGATCTCGATTTATTCCATTTCACAAAAAGGGGTTTAATTTTCCAAATCTCCAATTTGGTCCTCCAATTTTTCCAAAATTACCATTTTGCCCTTCCTTTACAAAAATGGTAAATTTTGCCCCAAAAATTTCAAAATTTCCTCAATTGGTCCTCTAACATTATTTTCATGCCCAATTGACCCTCAATTTCATAAAATTTTATTTTGGTCCTTTGAATTTCGAAAATCCCCAATTTTCCCCCAATTCCAACTTCTTAACACAGACGAATTTTATTTCATCAAATTGACCCATCAAACGTTTCTAATTGTTGAAATTGAAGTTGAAATTGAGTTTCTACATGTTCATACGATTCTTCAGAAATGTGAATCGGAAGTTTTAATGCTGGGACAAGCTCAAACGGAGCTTCGCCGAAAAATGAACTATAGAGAGAGAAAGCTTCGCTTACTCACTGGTGAATGCACGACGGTTCGAGCTTTCGATCTGGACAGATAGCTCTCATCCTGAGGTTCATCCTAGAATCAAGAATCGCATCAATTGATGCGGAATTGGATTAGAATTTCATCATTGAAATTCGGTCGACTCTCTCTTTAGCACCAATCGAAAATTATAAAGGGGAGCCGAATTGGCTTACCTTTCGGTCCTAATTCGGCCGTGGAAAGGCTGAGGAAGTGTTGGGAGGGCTTGGATTGGCCTGAGCAGGGCTTGAAATGGCTGATTTCAGCTTGGCCGAAATAGGGCAGCTTCGGTCCGTCGGAGCTGGTTCACTATTCTATCATGCCGGCGCTTCTCCAACGATTCTCGTATTGACTGGAGTTTGCTATTAGATAGCTGTCTTCTCCCCAGTTCTAAAGAGCCCGACCTTTATTGAAGTCGAAGTTCTGGTTCGAGCTTTACCGGGAAATGGAGCAATAGTGAGAGAGAGAGAAGTGTTCAAGTGTGAGGAGAATGGAATGGGGATGACCTCTTTATATAGTCGTAAAACCCGTGTATTAAATGGGTGAGATTTATTACTAGTATTAATATTGCCATAAATTATTGGTATTAATTCCAATAATTTAATTTCGGTATTTAATTATTTATATTAATTCCAATAATTTAATTTAGGTATTAAATTATTGGTATTAATTTCAATAATTAAATATATATTAATTTATGGTTATTTATGATAAGCTGTACGATTCGCATAAAAATTTTTAACCGAAATTTCAGGTTACAAAAAATCATACTTCCCAGGAGGTCACCTATCCTCACACTACTCTCAAGTAAGCACACTTAACTTTGAAGTTCTTATAGAATCTAGTTCACCTAAACCAATTTGGTTTTTGTTTTCTATTTTGTTTTAAGTTTCTTTTACAATGTTTAATGAACCTTTTGGATCAGCCGAAAGTTGTAAATTTCGATATTGCTTATTCCCAAATGTAAACCGGTTTGATTTTCTTATTAAGTTTGACCGGTTATTTTCCTGGTTTTCCTTAACTCAAATGTGCGGGGTTTACAACCGGCATAATCACTATTTGTAAATCCCACAAATCTTACATCTTCACATCTCTTGTAAAGAATTATGAAAGATAGAGTACACTGTAGGTATCTTAGAATTCTTTTTGCAATTAGTTGATGAGATTCAGTTGATTTCTCCATATAGCAACTGGTAAGTGAAATAGAAAATGCCAAGTCTGGTCAAGTTGCATTTAAGTACATAAAAAATCCCACCAATTGTTTAAACTGAGTAGAATCTGTTTCAACTCCATTTCTTTCTTTTGAAAGTCGAGTTCCAAGAACAATGGGTATTCCAATTGAATTACAATATTCCATTCCAAATCTCTTTAGTATATCAGATGCATATCTGGCTTGAAAAATGAATACACCTTTAGTTCCTTGAATTATTTCTACTTCCAGAAAATGTTTCATCTTTCTAATATTAGTCATTTCAAATTCACCTTTCATAGATTCCTTAAATTCAAGCAGCATAGTCTTATGTTGTCCTGTAAAGATCAAGTCATCAACATATAAACTTATAATCATCAAGCCATTTTTAGAGTACTTCACGAATAGAGTATGCTCATAAGAACACTTTTGAAAACCATTCTTGAGAAAATAACCTTCAATTCGACTATACCAAGCTCGAGGAGCTTGCTTCAAACCATACAAAGCCTTTTTTTAGCTTGCACACCTTGTCTTCTTTCCCTTCAATTAGAAAACCTTCAGGTTGTTTTACATAGATATCTTCTAATAGAGCACTGTACAAAAATGCCCTTTTGACATCTAATTGATAAATTGACCAACCTTTAGCTACTACAAGTGCAATAAGTGTCTTGATAGTATCCCACCTAGCAATGGGAGCAAAAACTTCATTATAATCAATGCCATACCTTTGACAATAACCTTTGACAACTAATCTTGCCTTGTATTTCTCAATTACTCCTTCTTCATTCAGCTTAGTCTTGTAGATCCATTTCAATCCAATAGTTTTGCATCCAGAAGGTAAATTAGTTAGAAACTATGTGTCATTCTTCTCAATAGCAACAATTTCATTTTACATAGCATTTCTCCATTTAGGATCCAAATTAGCTTCAAAACATATAGGGTCTTCAGAAGTAGCATACATTACATAGTCCTACATCCAAATTGGATGTTGTCTTTGTTGAGTACCTTGAATTTGAGGGATTAAATTAGAAATTTCTTATGTAGAGTCTCTTTCTTCACTAGCATCATCTGAATTTCCAACTTCAGTCGAAGATTCATTAACTCGGTCATCATCTTCATCAGTTAATGTTGGTTTAGTATTTTTAGCTCCTTCCCATAATAGCACATTAGAATAAGATTCATTTCCTGCTTTCCAATCCCATTTTTCATCCTCTGAAAATATTACACTACTACTGATGATAATACAATCATTAATAGGATAATAAAGTCAGTATCCTTTAAATTCTTCACATACTCCTAACAAGATATATTTCTAACTTCTAGAATCCAGTTTTCGTATACATGGTTCTGAAATATGAGCAAAAGCAATACAACCGAAAATTTTGAAATAACTTACTACAGGTTTAATTCCACTCCAGGCCTACTCTAGTGTCATATTTTTCACTGCAAGAGTTAGACTCCTATTAAGTACATAAACTGCCCAATTGCTAGCTTCAGCCCAAAACCATTTAGGAATATCTTTTTGCTGCAAGAATGCATCTCACCATATTAAGCAAAATTCTATTCTTTCTCTCCGCTACACCATTTTGTTGAGGTGTGTATGTGTCACACCCCAACCCAGTTTGGTTAAGGTCCTATGATCAACCCCCACTCTTCCAGACCTCGAAGAGGGACTCCTCTAGGAGATCAAATAGAGTCAGGCATAGTACCTGCCATGTTTTCCCTGGAAAACATTAAACAAAACTGAAATTGTAAATCTTTATACCCTGGATAGGTTTTAGGGAGGAAGAGGCTAGTGTAGTCACATTCCTTCCTGAAAAGTGTTTAGAGGGAAGGGGTGAGTTCGACAACTCAATTAATGAGAGAAATCTTTTAGGAAATGTTTAATTTAGCACTTTCAAATATTTGATATTTCACAAGTAGTTCCTTCTCAGGTTTTGCACACTATCATCAACTGCCCTCCTATCATAGGAGGGATCACACGTTCGTAGAACGGTCCTCGACCGTTCCACTTATGGACCGAAGCACCTTTACCGTCCATCCTGACATATGTTAACTACCTTTACCCTGAGTTTGAGTGGACATCAATTGTGGAACCTGTCCACTCGGACCAAGGAAACTAGGTGGAGAACCGACACTATTTTGAAAATCGGGTCAATTTAATCAATAGAAAATAACAAAGAAAAGTTAATAAGGGAAATTGGAAAATCCCAAGTGACAAAAAATTCACACAAATTGTGAGAAAGAACTGGAAAGTGGAATTAATGAGAGAACTAGACCGGTTCAGGGTGAATCAGACATGAACCGGACTGAATTAGTTCAATGATTCATTTTCCTAGGTGGCTTAAAAATGTCAATTTGGAAAATTGAGGCCACCATTAGATAGAAAATGAATTTAGAATTTTTAAAATTTTAGAAAACTAGTCGAATCGGGTCCAAACCAGCTGATTTTCAAATTTGCGACAATGAACTCGGTTGGATCGGATCTGTCAATGGTCCGATCGATCAACGAACTAGACCTGTAAACCCTGTCCCTTTAAAGATAAGAAAAACCAGGGAAAGAAATAGTCATTTCAAAAGAGAAAACCGAACTGGTTAACAAAACATAATCGATAAAGAAAGGGTAAATTGAGAAATTGGAAAATCTCAAATAACTCAAAGATCTAAAAATCATGGAAAGGAATCTTGGGACAAATGGAAGGATAAAACTAGGTCAGTTTAGGGTGAACCGGACATGAACTAGATTGAACCATACTTGATCCAGTTTCTAAATTTATTTTTCTTGGTGGCTTAAAATATTTAAATTGGAAAATTTAAGCCACCATTAGATAGATAATTAATTTAGAAAATTTTAATTTTGATAAAACCGGTCGAATTAGGTTTGAACCGACCGATTTATGCAATGAATCCGGTCGGACCGGTTTGGTCCGGTTCAGAACAGTGTCATCATCTTCCTCAAGATGACAACACTCTTCATTAATGCAGAAAACGTATATCTTTGACGAAGATGTAACCACTCTGATCAGGCCATTTTCGAGTGAGGATAAGCTTGACCAAAATGGAAAGTGGTCGGGCATAGGGTCCCCGAGCTCTCTATATAAAGAGCTCATCTCCGTTCATCCTCTACACACTACAAATAACTATTCTCTCTCAATTGCTCCATTTTTCAGTGAAGCTCAAACCAGAGCTCCAACTTGGGCAGTTTTTTTAGCCTCAGAAGACAAGGTCAAGTCCTACAGACTTCGGGGAAGTCAGCTACCTGATAGCAACTTCCTTTCGACCCGAGTACCGTCGGAGAAGCGCTGGCGGAATCAAATAGTGAAGCAGCTTCGACGGACTGAAGCTGCTATATTTTGGTCGAGCTGAATTCGGACAAACTCAGCCCTCCTTCGACCAAACCAAGCCTCCCCAACACCCCACGGCCCTCACACGGCCTCAACAGAACTTAATGGTAAGCCAATTCGGCACTCCTCTGTCGTTGCCAATTAGCGTTAGAGAGAGAAAGTGCTGAATTTTACTAATAAAATTCACCCTCAATTGGACATCAATTGTAGCAATTCTTGATGCTAGAAGGAACCTCACGATGAGATCTACCTCCCTCAATCGAGAGCTCAGACCGCTGCACCTCCGACAGTAAGCTTTCGAAGCTTTATCCCTCTATGAACAGTTTTCTGATGAAACTTCGTTTGAGCTCAATTTGGACCCAAATGCTGCAATTTAATGCTCAATTCAATCGTATGGAAGTGTAGGAACTGATATCTTCAATTGGAGCAATTAACCCCGATTGAATGGCCAATTTAAAGAAATCATATTCGGTCAGTTTGAAGGGGAGAAATTGGGGGAAACATTTGGGCAAAATTGGGGATTTCAAAAAATTGAGGGACCTCTTTGCAATTTCCCAAAATTGAAGGCCAATTGGCCTTGAGAAAGATGTTGATGGACCAATTGGTCAATTTTTGGAACAATTGGGGTCAAATTGCCATTTTTGAAAAGTAGGGGCAAAATTGTAATTTTTGATAAGTTGGGGACCAAATTGGAAAATTGGAAAAACTTGAGTCCCTTACACAATTTTGAGTAAATTGAGGACCCAAAGGGAATTTTGGAAACCTTGGGACTCAATTTGGGGAAAAGTTAGCATTAGAGACCCAAAGTTAAAAAAATGAACTTTACGAACGTAAGTGTAATAAACCAATAATTTTGAGCCTATCCGCTCATAGGTGAGAAAACGATGGCTGTCATGCCAAACCTTAATTGTTAAGTATACCCAAATCGTGTAGGGACATGGGAGACCGAAATGCAAGCAAGAAAAAAGCTAGTGTAGAATTGGAAAACCAATTGGGGACAAACACGTCATGATCATTGGGTGAATAAGATTATCTAACTTTATACCCGATTGTGATGAGGAGTACTATCTTTAACTGTTGTTTGTGCATGCACTTGTGGTAGGAGACCATCAAGATGCCCTTGGAGGTAGTGATGGGTCCTAAGGGCTACTGGACGACCTGGTGGAGATAAGGGTAGTTCATCATGCTAGTTAGTCTGGAAGCTCATAGTAGCTTCTTGTGCATGAGACTGGGGTGGGGTTGGGATGAGGTATCTATTCTCATACGGACACAGAGTGGCATTTTGGTATGAGGGTCGGATATCGAGAACATCCATTCAGACATAGGGTAGAATGGATAGGCTTCTATCTTGGTGGATGATAAAGACACTCCGATCGACAAGTGGGTGCACTGGATGGGCTGCACTTGCGAATGTATGTACCCTTCTTGATGAAGGGCATGTGTTTGTTTGCTATACGCCTCCTGAGGCAAGGGGATGGGCTAAGAGAGGTAAACACACCTAATAAGGAAATGGAAAAGGTTTTGAAAAGCAAAGTTGAGGACCATTATTTTTTAAGGAAATGATAACCTTGGCACATCCTTGATAAAGTTATTTTGAAAACCCAATCCCAACATTCACTCACTGAGTTGTAGAACTCACCCCCTCCCTTTATACCCCTTTTAGGTAGCCGAGGGAAACATACAACCTAAAGACTCTCCTGTATTAGAATTATAAGATAGGTACGTTTGTTTTAAAATATTCAATTTTGTATAATGCTATTCCAGGAATGACAGGTAAAAGGACGTCTTACTTCTCGCGGTTCAGGAATGGGTGAAAACCCTTCATGGACCAAGGGAGTGTCGGGTTGCTTACGGGGATACGACCAAACTGGGTTGGGGCACGACAACTTGAGTGGTATCAGAGCCTATTTCCTCGAATGCATTATCAATACTATATAACATAGTAACTAAGAATAATAAGCTTTAAAATTTATAGATGGCTTCCAAGAGAGGAACCAAGAAAACAAGAGCTATAGTTGCTGACTCTGTCCAACCACCTCTCCCCATGGAAACTCCCCGAGATGCCCAAACAGTTCCACCTGGACTAAGCTTAGAACATCAGAGACTGTACGAGGAGTTCACTTGAGTGTTTGTACGGACTAACCTCACCCCTTAGGTGGACACCAACTCTCGAACTGAACCCGAGGAAGTACAATCTCATCCTCCTCCTGCTAAAAATCCCCTTCCAATTGACATCCCTAAATACCTCAAAACCTTCCGTCAACTTGGATGTCGGCCCTTCCTAGGAGAGAAGGATGCTGGAGCTGCTATGAATTGGCTGACCAATATTAAGAAACTCATGGGGATAGTCAAGATTTCACTAGAGGATATGGTGATCCTAATGGAGTTTTTCTTGGAAGTCAGTGCGAAAGGGTGGTGGGATAATGTTAGAAGCCTGCATACCACCACCCCCACATGGGAACAATTTGAGGAGAGGTATATGGAGGAAAACCTAACTCCTCATTTGATCAATGAAAAGAAGCAAGACTTCCTCCAACTCCGATAAGGGCTTAACTCTATCTCGGAGTATGAAACCAAGTTTAACGAGTTAAGACCCTTTGCACCTGACCTGGTCGGACCTGCAAATATATGCCAACAATTCATGGATGGTCTCAACATGGACATTTGAGACTGAATGGGAGTTCTTGGACACCCCACGAATCTACAACTATAATTAGTATGGCCCACAAATGTGAGCGTTTGGTGCAAACCCGATGCCGCTGGATGGAATAGGCCAACCGAAAGGAGGACAAAGGCCAAGGTCGTCATGGAGGATGAAAGGAGCAAAATGGGCCAAAGTGGGGAAATAGGGTGGGTTTCCAAAAGAGGAAGGACGTGCAACCACCTCAAAGGAGAATGATCCCCACCATACTACAAGGGAGTACTTGCTGTCTTAAATGCTAGAGATACCACAAAGGAGCCTGCTTATCCTATTTTGGATGTGGACAAGTGGGACACTTTGCAAAGGAATGCCTCTTAGGGAGAATAAGCAATGAAACACACTTGGACCACCCGAAGGGAACCTAAGGACCTAGAGGCAGGACACCACGACAATGGTACAAGCTAGGGTATACAACCTCACCCAAGAAGAGGCCAGAAAAGACCCCAGTACTGTAGCGGGTACTTCCCAAAACCCCCTAACCAAAATTGAGACAAAACATGTAATTTGATTCTATTCAATAAAGAATTTAGATTTTCCTTCTAAAAACGTACGTTTCTTAAATCAGGGTACTTTCACTTATGAAGGAGAAAAGTCTATGCATTCTTTGACCCATGAGCAGAGAGATCCTTCATCAAGGAAGATCTAATCCCAGGTCTTCCCCTAGAACTTACCTCCCTGGAATAAAATCTCAACATTCTAACCTCTTTAGGAGAAGGACTGAACAAGGACAAACAGTTAAAGGGGTGTGAGATCATGATTGGAGGAGTTAAACTAGAGACAAATTTAATCCCATTACCTCTAAAGGAGGTAGAAATATTACTGGGAATGGATTGGTTAAATACCATCAAGCAAAGGTGGATGGTGGGAAGAAGGTAATAACTTTCCACACTCCTGAAACACTCGGATTGCAATTCCAAGGAGACATGAGGAAGGGAGAAGTACATTTGATGTCCCATGTAAAAGCACAAAAGATGATACAAAAGGGTTGTAAGGCTTTTGTCGCAATGATCATCAATGAGAAGTCAAAGGAGAAAGGACCAGAAAACATTCTAGTGGTTGAACACTACTTAGAAGTATTCCTTGAGGAACTACCCGGATTACCCCCAAGCTGACAACTAGAATTTACCATAGAGGTAATCCTCGGAACACATCCCATATCCCAAGCCCCCTACCGCATGGCTCCAATAGAGTTAAAGGAGTCAAAGGTGCAGTTGGACCATTTATTGGGAAAGGGTTTCATACGCCATAGCCAGTTTCCATGGGGTGCACCAGTACTATTCGTGAAGAAGAAGGACGGGAGTATGAGGCTATGCATAGATTATCATAAATTGAACCAGGTCATCATAAAGAATAAATATCTACTTCCATGGATCGACATCTTGTTTGACCAATTAAAAGGAGCAGCCTACTTCTCCAAGATAGACCTTCAGTCAGGATACCACCAACTTAGGATACGAGAGGAAGATATCCCTAAGACCACCTTTCGGTCTCGAAATAGACACTATGAGTTTAGGGTGATGTCTTTTGGCCTGAAGAATTCCCCTATAGCCTTCATGGATTTGATGAATCGAGTGTTCTAGCCACACTTGGACAAGTTCGTGATAGTATTTATAGACGACATACTTATATACTCACAAACTAGGCTGGAGCATGAAGAACATTTAGTTATCACCTTGGAGACACTACGAAATAACTGCTTATATGTAAAATGCTCAAAGTGTGAGTTATGGTTGTAGGATGTAGGATTCTTAGGAAACATAGTGTCCAAAGATGGAGTCAAGGTGGATCCGACAAATGTGGATGTCATATCTGATTGGAAGGCACCCAAGAATCCATCCGAGGTAAGTAGTTTCTTGGGATTGACAGGGTACTACTAACAGTTTGTGCAGAATTTCTCTAAGGTAGCTACCCCTTTGACCCATCTCACAAGGAAAGGAGTGGAGTATAAGTGGGATGAAAGCCATGAGAAATCCTTCCTGGAGTTGAAGACCCGTTTAACAATGGTACCCATGCTCTCTCTGCCTAAGCCAAGTGTAGGGGAGTATATAGTCTATAGTGATGCATACAGATAAGGACTCGAGTGTGTATTATTGCAACAAGGAAAGGTTATCGCCTACGCCTTGCCACAACTAAAGGTAAATAAGAGGAACTACCCTACCCATGACTTAGAAATTAGCCACAATAGTGTTTGCCCTCAAGATTTGGTGACACTACCTATATGGGGTTAAGTGTAGGATATATACCGATCCCAAGAGTCTTAAGTACATTCTAACTCAGAGGGAGTTGAACCTTCGCTAGAGGAGATGGCTGGAGTTGGTAAAGGACTATGACCTTGTGATAGAATACCACCCCAGGAAGGCTAATGTCGTGGTAGATGCTCTAAGTCGCTAGTATCAAACCGAGGTGTCATAGATAAAAACAAGCTACTTGCCCTTGTTGCAGCAGTTGGGAAGAATGGAAGTGGACCTTAAAGTAGACAAAGGGGAAAATGGCTATTGGTTGACATAGTAGTAAGACCCAGTCTAATGGAGCAAATAAAGGTCCAACAAACAGGGGATAAGGAACTCTAGCCCTATTTAGACTCGGTCAATGAAGAGATGAACACAAACTACTACCTTCAAGGCAATGGTGTGAAACTCGACCCTCGGACCAAGTAAACCAGGGAAAGAACCGGTGGTTTTGAGAAAATCGAGCTGGAAAAGGAATAAAAATGACAAATAAGGGTTAAAATGGGAAATTGGAAAATCACGAGGAAGAATCGGGAAGGGGAATTGATGAGAGAACCGGTCCGGTTCAGGGTGAACCGGAATCGAACTGGACTAATCCAAGATGGACCATAGTGAACTGGTTCACTAATTCATTTTTTTGGGTGGCTTAAAAATGTCAATTTGGGAAATTGAGGCCACCATTAGATAGAAAATGAATTTAGATGAATATAGAAAATTTTAAATTAAAAAAAATGCTCGAATCGGGTCTAAATCGACCAAATTTCGTATTTGGGTCACTGAACCTAATCGGACCGAACCGGTCAACGAACCGCTCAATGATCAACGAACCAGTCAATGGTCAACGGTCAATGATGCCCCATCAGCAGCCATGCAAGCACGGGCAACCAATGGGAGGCTACCACATGTTCGGTTAATAGTCAATGGATTACTAGTCAGCATGCCACACAGACACGAGTAGCCAATGGGAGGCTGCCACATGTCCAGATAATGGTCAACGGATGACCAATTAGCATGCCACACAAATACGAGTAGCAAATGGGAGGCTGCCACGTGTCTGGTCAATGGGTCAACTTTTGACGTGGCGGCTGAGTTGGACCTCCACGTTAGAAAAACCAGCCAATCACAACACACTTTCCATGTCATCGTCTTCAACCTTCATCCATTGATAGAGAGAAGAGAGAGAGTGAGAGAGACGTTGGAAAAGCTGGAGTTTCTAGCGACTTGAAAAACGCTCCAGTTAGGTAGCCGATGGCCATGTCGAAGGCCTAGTCTTATGTCGATCGCCTGAATAGTTGTTGAGCTCCCTATATAAAGAGCACCCCTCCATTCGACCTCAACATACCACAATAGACCGAAGAAGATGAACTGCTCAATTTTCTGGCAAGTAGCAAATCAGAGCTCTGACATTAGGGTTTTTCTCAACCTCTGAAGTTGTATTAAAAACCATTAGAACCGGGAGAAAGTCCTCTACACAACTGCACTGTCACGCCCCGACCTTGTTTGGTCGGATCCCCATGATCAACCTACCACTCTTCCGGTTTATTAAAGGGTTTCCCCTTATTATAGACCGTAAAGAGTAAGACGTCCTTTAAACCTGCACCTTTTCCAAGAATAACATAAACAAAACTACATATAGATTTATCATACTTGTATCACAAGCGTCTTAGTTGATGGTCTTTAAGGGTAGACTTTCTGAAATCTCTTGAAAGGGATATAAGGGAGGGGGTGAGTATGACAACTCAGTGAATGGGTTTTCAATACTTTTACTTTTATGAAAAAGATTTGTATTGGAGTGTGCCAAACTTCTTTCTTTCAAACATCATTTTATTTAAAATCTCGGGTATTATCACCATTTCCTTATTTAATCACGGTGTGTCATCATCCAACACACATCCTTCATCATGAAGGAAGGTTAAACACACATTCGCAGGTAAGTATATCTACTGAACCCACTTGTGGCTTCGAAGCGACTTTACCAGCCACCTGGATAGAAGTACGTCCACTTCTACCCTGAGAATTAATGGATGTTCACAACATCTGACCCTCATTCCCAGAATAAATTATTCGTGTCTGTATGAGAACAGAGACCTCATCCCGTCCCCACCCTGGTCTTATGCACTTGGTGCTACTCCAAATTTCGCACGGTTACCTGGAACGACGAACTGCCCTTATACTTACTGGGTCGTCCAGGGCCCTTGGGATGCATCACTACCCCTCTTGGGTGTCTTGATGATCCCGTACTCATAGTGAATGCACAAACAATGTTTTCTTATTATGCCATGTAATCTGTGGTGTCATTAGTCCAACGGTCCTGACTTTCAACTCAACCTGCAACTATTTTTCTTGACTGGTCCGGAGACCGGTCATGTCGCACTACTGCTAGTTGACTGAGAATGTCAGACCTACCTTGGTACCATGACCATACAATTTACTTATTAAAGTTTTATGGCACATATATTATGTTCGTTTATGAGCCCCTGCTCGTGCCCATTGGCCTATGGCCCACTGTTCGAGATTTCCAAATAACCGGGCATATTAGCCCCCAAGTTCCAAAATCGAGGCCCCCGGCCTATAAGAGCTATTCGAGCTCCCGTCAAGAAGGTCTCCCAAATTGTTTAAGCATTGGCACACAGTGAGGGGAGAACACTTCTGACAAAAATATGTTTTCACTATCCATTATACCGACCCGATATAAGGACATCTTCGTTTATAATCGATGAACAGGTTTTCAACTTCCTTCAAGGAAGTTTCATCATACCAACCAGGTATGATCTATTTACCACTGGTAAGTAGTTTTGTCGCATGGTTTTCACATCACTACTCTAAGTTGTGATGTTTAAAATACCACATAGTAGTGGGTTTTTTATTTTGATGTGCTTATCATCCCCAACCAGGTATGATATAAAATCCCACTCACAACTGGTAAGTGGTTTTTAACTTTAAGTTGTGCTCATCATCCCAACCGGGTATGATGTTAGTAAACCCACTCACCCGATTGTGTAGTGAAATTCCTCTTAGTTGAGTTCCATCCCTTGCATGCTAGACCCCAATTGGCGTTCCCGCTGCCTCGTTCTCCTACATGAAATGAACATAGTTGTTTATTATTCTTTGGCCTAATAGCCCTCATTCATTCCAATTAATGAGAAAACCCAACTTTATATATATTTGCAATTAGGTCCCTATTGTCGGATTTTTCCTCAAATTGAGTCCTGAAACTTTTAAAATTTATCTTAGGACCTCAATTTATTAAATTCAGCAAAAAGGGGTTTAATTTCCCAAATTTTCAATTTGGTCCCTCAATTTTCCCAAAATTACCATTTTGCCCTTCCTTTACAAAAATGGTAATTTTGCCCCAAAAATTCTAAAATTTCTCAATTGGCCCTCTAATATTTTTATTATGACCAATTGACCCTCAATTTTAGAAAATTTCATTTTGGTCCCTCAAAATTTGAAAATCCCCAAATTTCCCCCAATTTCAACTTTTTAACACAACCGAATTTGATTTCATCAAATTGACCTATCAAACACCTCTAATTGTTGAAATTGAGTTTCTACAAGTTCATACGATTCTATGGAACTTTGAATAGCAAGTTTTAATGCCGGAACGAGCTCAAACGGAGCTTCACCGGAAAACATACTGTAAAGAGAGAAAGATTCGATTTCTCATCGGTGAGGGTACGACAGTCCGAGCTTTCGATTTGGGCAGATAGTTCTCATCATGAGGTTCATCCTAGAATTAAGAACCACATCAATTAATACCGAATTTAATTAGAATTTCATCATTGAAATTTTGTTGGTTCTCTCTCTAGCACTGGTCGGAAATTACAGAGGGGAGCCGAATTGGCTTACCTTTCAATCCTAATTCGGCCATGGGAGGGCTATGGAAGTGTTGGGAAGGCTTGGTTTGGCCTGAGGAGGGCTCGAAATGGCCGATTTCAGCTCGGTCGAAATAGGGCATGTAAACCCCACCCTTTTGAGCTAAGGAAAACCGGGAAGAGAACTAGTCAAACCAAGTGAGAAAACCAAACCGGTTCACAAACCCGATAATGGTGAATGGGCAATTTAGGAATTTACAACTCCGAGGTGATCCACAGGGTTCAAAATATTATGGAAAAGAACCTTAGAACGAATTGGAAGAGGAAAATTAGACCTGTTTGGATGAACTGGGTCCAACAGGATTGAACCGGTTTGTGAACTGGAATCGATAAAGAGATGGTAAACCGGGAATTTTATGGACTTTAAGTGACCCAAGGGGTCACAAAAGACATGAAAATGGACTTGTGAAGGAATTAGGAATGAAAACCAAACTGATTCAAGTGAACCAGATCCGAACCGGTTTCAACCACTATTGAACCAAATCATAAATTCATTTTTCTAGGTGGCTTAAATAATTTAAATTGGAGATTTGAAGTCTGCATTGGATAGAGAATGAATTTAGATGAATTTAGAAATTTTTAGATTTGAAAAACACGATCGAATGAGGGGTGAACCGGCCGGTTTAAGCTTTGAACCCGGTTCGGACCAATCTGGTCTAGTTCGGAACAGTGTCATCTTCTTCCTCAAGATGACAACATTGTTCACTCGCTGGGAAACTGAAGAAATGCCGGTGAAGAAGAAATGCTTTTGTTCAGGGCATTTCTGGTCATCAATGTTAGTCATGACGGTGCCAAACGGACGACCAATGGGTCCCCGAGCTCCCTATATAAAGAGCCCCTCCCTATTCATCCTCTCCACACCTGAAAACTCCATTCTTTGTCAACTGCTCCATTTTTCGGTGAAGCTCAAACCAGAGCTCCGATATGGGGTCTTTTCTGAACCAAACAAGGCGAGGTCAAGTTCTTTAGAACTGGGGAGAAGTCAGCTACACGGTTGTAGTCTCCGTTCACTCTGAGGGTCGCCGGCGAGACGTCAGCGTGATGAAACAGTGAAGCAGCTCTAGTGGACCGAAGCTGCCCTATTTCGGCCGAGTTGAAATCAACCAATTCGAGCCCTCCTCAGGCCAAATAAAGCCCTCCCACAGCCGAATTAGGACTGAAAGGTAAGCCAATTCGACTCCCCTCTGCAATTTTCGATCGGTGCTAGAGAGAGAACAGATAGAATTTTAATGAAGAAATTCTAACTCAATTCGGCATCAATTGATTCATTCTTGATTCTAGGATGAAGCTCAGGATAAGAGCTATCTGCCCAGATCGAAAGCTCGGGCCGCCGTGCCCTCACCAGTGAGTAATCGAAGCTTTCTCTCTCTACAGTCTATTTTCTGGCGAATCTCTGTAGCTCATTTTCTAGCGAATCTCTGTTTTCTAGTGAATCTCAAAGTTCTATGGAATCGTATGAACAATTAAATCAAATTCAGCTGTGTTAAAGAGTTGAAATTGGGGGAAATTGGGGATTTTTGAAATTTAAAGGACCAAAATACAATTTTATGAAATTGAGGGTTAATTGGGCATGAAAATAATGTTGGAGGACAAATTGAGGAATTTTGGGGCAAAAATTACCATTTTTGTAAAGGTAGGGCAAAATGGTAATTTTGGAAAAGTTGGAGGACCAAATTGGAAATTTGGGAAATTAATCCCCTTTTTGTGAAATGGAATAAATTGAGGTCCTATGATAAATTTTAGAAGTTTCAGGACTTAATTTGAGGAAAAATCGGCATTAGGGACTTAAAGAGAAATAACTTTAGGGACCTAATTGCAAATAAATGAAAGTTTGACTTTCTCATTCATTTGGAATGAATGAAGGCGATTAGGTCGAAGGATAATGAACCGAGATGTTCATATCGTGTAGGAACACGAAGTACCGGGAATGCTAGCAAGGACAAGCTCGCGTGAATACAAAGAACCGGTCTAGTGGAATTCACGACATTAACGGGTGAGTGGGTTTACTAACATCATACCCGGTTGGGATGATGAGCACAACTTAAAGTTAAAAACCACTTACTAGTTGTAAGTGAGATTTTTATATCATACCCGGTTGGGAATGATAAGCATCTTGGAATGAAAACCCACTATTTTGTGGTATTTCAAACATCACAACTTAGAAGAGTGATGTGAAAACCATACGGAAAAACTACTTACCGGTTGTAAGTAGATCATACCCGGTTGGTATGATGAAACTTCCTCGAAGGAAGTTGAAAACCCGTTCATCAGTTATGAGCGGAGATGTCCTTATACCCGGTCGGTATAATGGACAGTTGAAAATATATTTTGTCGGAAGTGCTCTCCCCTGACTGTGTGCCATTACTTAAACTATTTGGGAGACCTTCTTGACGGGAGCTCGAATAGCTCTTATAGGCCGGGAGCCTCGGTTTTTGAACTTGGGGGCTAAATGCCCAATTTTGAAAATCTCGTATAGTGGGCCGAAGGCTAGTTGGCACGAGCAGGAGCTCATAAACGAACATGATATATGTGCCATAAAACTTAATAAGTGAATTGTTTGGCCATGGTACCAAGATAGGACCGACATGCTTAGTTACCTAGCGGCAGTGCGACATGATAGGTCGACGGAGCAGTCAAAACAAATAACTGCGGGTTGAGTTGAGAGTCGGAGCCGTTAGACCAGTGGCACCACATATTACATGGCAATATGAGAAAACATTGTTTGTGCATGCACTGTGAGTATGGGATCATCAAGATGCCCATGAGGGGTAGTGATGCGTTCTAAGGGCACATGACAACCTGGTGGCTATAAGGGTAGTTCGTCGTTCCAGGTGTTTGTGTGAAATCTGGAGTAGCACCAAGTGCATGAGACCGGGGTGGGGACTGGATGAGGTCTCTGTCCTCATACGGACACGAAGAAGTGATTTCGGGATTGTGGGTTGGATGTCGTGTACATCCACTCATTCCCAGGGTAGAAGCGGTTATACTTCTATCCGGGTGGTAGGAAAAGTCGCTCTGAAGCCACTAGGAGGTTCAGTAGTGATACTGACTTGCGAATATGTGTAACCTTCATGATGATGGATGTGTGTTGGGTGATGACACATCGGTAACTAAGAAATGGTGGAAAAACCCAAATTTTTAAACGAAGGGATTTTTGAAAAAAAATGAGTCTGGCACACTCCAATAATAATTATTTTCTTAAAAGTCAAAAGCTTTTAAAAACCCATTCACTGAGTAGTCGTACTCACCCCCTCCCTTATATCCCTTTTAGGAAATCCTGGAAAGCCTACCCTTAAAGACCGTCAACTAAGATGCCTGTAAAATAGGTATGTAAAGTTTTAAATTTCATACAATTTTTTTTATCCTATTCCAAGAAAAGGTGCAAGTTAAAGGACGCCTTACTCTTTATGGTTTACAATAAGGGGAAACCCTTTAATAAATCGGGAGAGTGGCAGGTTGATCACGGGGACCCGACCAAACCGGGTCAAGGCATGATAGGGATGCTTCGGTCCACCGAAGCTACTTCACTGTTCCATCACATCGACACTTCTCCGACGACCCTCGAAGCAAACGGAGACTACAAGCGTGTAGCTGACTTCTCACCAGTTCTAAAGAACTCGACCTCGCCTTGTTTGGTTCAGAAAAGACCCCATATCGGAGCTCTTGTTTGAGCTTCACTGGAAAATGGAGCAGTTGAGAGAGAATGGAGTTTTCAGGTGTGGAGAGGATGAATGGGGAGGGGCTCTTTATATAGGGAGCTCGGGGACCCGTTGGCCATTTGTTTGGCACCTTTATGACAGACATTGAAGACCTGAAACGTACCGAATGGAAACATTTCTTCTTTGCCAGTGCTGCTTCGATTATTCGGCGAGTGAACAGTGTTGTCATCCTGAGAAAGAAGATGACACTATTTCGAACCTGATCGGACTGGGCCGAACCGGGTTCGAAGCTGAAACCGATCAGTTCACCCCTCATTCGAGCAAGTTTTTCAAATATAAAAATTTATAAATTTATCTAAATTCATTTTCTATCAAATGATACCCTCAAATCTCAAATTTTAATTATTTAAGGCATCTAGAAAAATGAATTTAGGATCCAATTCAATAGTGGTTCAAACCAGTTCGGATCCGGTTCACGTGAACCAGTTTGGTTTCCATCCCCAATTCCTTCACAAGTCCATTTCCATGCCTTTTGTAACTCCTTGGGTCACTTAGGGTCCATAAAATTTTTGGTTTACCATCTCTTTATCAATTCCGGTTCATAAACCGGCTTGGTTCTTAAATCGGTTTAATCTATTTCGGGTCCGGTTCACCCGAACTGGTCTGGTTTTTCTCTCCCACTTTTTTTAAGGTTCCTTCCCAAGGTTTATGAATTTCTTTGGAGCACAAGGGAGTTAAATTTCTCTGATTTGCCCGGTCTCCATCGGTTCCGGTTCATGAACCAGCTCGGTTCATAAACCGGTTCAATCCAGTTGGATCCGGTTCATCTAAACCGGTTTGGTTTGACCGATTCTTTTCCTGGATTTCTTTAGCTCAATAGGGCGGGGTTTACATGCACCCTTCATTCCGCTCGAGAGCCACCATAGAGGAACTAGGAAGCTCAAATAGTAATGTCGCTCCTCTACTGTCAACAGCCCGAGCTGCTCGAGCTCAACTCGAGCCATCCCTAGGCCAATTCCGGCCAAACCAAGCCCCACAAACACCACCTAGAGGTGCCTCGACGTCCCCCAGAGCTAGCACGGTAAGCCCCTCTGCTGCCCCTTTGCCGAAAAATACTATTCACGGTCAATTTTTGCAAAACTTTAACATTGAAATTCACACTACTCAGGCCACCAATTGAGGCACGGTTTGATCCAGAGAGGATCCCCGGGAGGAGAGCAATCCAAAGAAAGCAAGAGCTCCGGTCACCGTCGTGATGAGGGATATAAAGGGAAGATGATTCAGATCATCAATTGAGACAATTAATCATGTTTTGGGGGTCAATTGAACAAAATTGTGATTCGGGGACCAAATCACAATTTTTGAGAAATTGGGCAATTCGGGGATTTTTAGAAAATTGGTGACCAAATTGCAATTTAAGGAAAATTTAGGTATTTTCATGAAATTAACTTCCTATTGGGGCCCAATTGAGCAATTGGATGAAATGGGGGACCAATTGGCAATTTTTGAAAGTACAAGGACCAATTGGTATGGGTACTCGAACCTATGAGATCCCTTATGTCGATTCTCTTGATAAGGGTACTCGAACCTTGCAGGAGCTGATTTCTCAAGTACCAGTGCAAGGAAGCGCACCATGTGTCAAGATCTCACAGGGACAGCCGTGTCACTATTGTCGGGTGAGTGAAATTTTCAATATCATACGTTGTTGGGGCTAATGAGAACCATTTTTAAGTTTGAAAATCATTTTTTAGGAATGGTCTCCCCTGACTGTGTGAAACTACTTAAACATTTTGGGAGACATATTTGATGGGAGCCGAAAGTGCTCCAATAGGCTTGAGGCCTCGAATTTGAAAATTATAGGGCCAAAGGCCTAATTTTTGAAAAACTCATGAAGTGGGCCCAATGCTAGTGTGCACGGGTTGGACTCATAGACAAACATGAACTATAAGAACCATCAAAACTCTTAAAAAAACTTGAATTGTTGTGTGATGTGGATAGATTGACTATGTCTGCCCATTTCTTACCAATAAGGGTGACCGATTCGATGGAACAACTAGTCGTTTTATACATAAAGGAGATTGTGAGACTACATGGCATCTTGATAAACATAGTGTCAGAGAGAAAACCTAGGTTTCCCTCAAGGTTTTGGCCTAGTTTGCAAAGTGCCTTGGAGACCAAACTCCACATGAGTATGACATTTTATCCTTAGACCGATGGACACTTTGAGCGAACGATCCAAAGCCTAGAGGACATGCTACGAGCATGCGTACTCACCATGAATAAGGGTTGGGAGGAATACTTGTGCATGATGGAGTTTTTCTATAATAATAGTTATCAGGCTAATATTAAAATGGCTCTTTATGAAGCCCTTTATGGATGACCATGCCGTACATCCTTATTTTATGAAGAGGTGGGAGAAAGGAAGCTAGAAAGGGTCGAGCTAATAAAAGACGCCACCGAAAAGATTAAGGTCATAAGGAGTCGACTTAAGGGTGCTCAAGACAGGCAAAAGAGCTATGCGGACCATCAGAGAAGGGACATAGAATTTGATGTGGGAGACCAAGTGTTTCTCATGGTATCTCTGTCACGCCCCGACCTAGTTTGGTCAGATCCCCATGAGCAACCCTCCACTCTCCCGGTTTATTAAGGGTTTCCCCTTCTTTAAACCGTGAGGAGTAATGCGTCCTTTAAACCTATACCTTTTCGGGAATAACATTAATCAAAACTGCATAAAATTTAAACTTACATACTTATCTTGCAGGTTTAACTAGCTGAAGGTCTTTAGATCGGTTTTCCCTCAGTTTCTTGAAAAGGGATAAAGGGAGGGGGTGAGTTCGACAACTTAGTGAATGGGTGTTTTAAATATGAGTTCATTTTCTCGATTTTCAAAACCCTTATTCCTCATTAACCACAGTTGGTGTGTTTAACAATCAACACACGCCCTTCATCATGAAGGGATCACACATTCGTAGGGCAGCCCATCCACTACACCCACTTGTGGCGTCAGAGTGACTTTATCAGCCACCTAGATAGAAGCTTGTCCACTTCTACCCTGGGAATGAGTGGATATACGCGACATCCGACCCTCAAACTCGAAAAGAAACTTCGTGTCTGTATGAGGACAGAGACCTCATTTGGACCCAACCCTAGTCTCATGCGCATGAAGCTACGTCAAGCTTCCTTGACTACTAGCATAACAAACTACCCTTATCTCGACCAGGTCGTCCAGTAGCCGTTTGGATACATCACTACTCCTCTTGGGCGTCTTGATGGTCCCAAACCTCAGTGCATGCACAAAATAATAGTTTTCCTCATAAGCCATTTAATCTTTGGTGCCATTGGTCCAACGGCCCTGACCCTCAACTCGACCTGCAACTGTTTGTCTCGACTGGTCCATCGATCTGTCTTGTCACATTACCGCCAATCCATCGACTATGTCCGTCCTGGCTTAGTACCATGGACAAAAACATCATTCATTAAAATTTTCATGGCTTAATCTCATATTTGTTTATGAGCTCCTGCTCGTGCCAACTGGCCTTGGGCCCACTATACAAGATTTTCAAAATTAGGCATTCTAGCCCCCCAAGTTCTAAAATTGAGGCATCTGTCCTATTTGAGATATTCGAGCTCCTGTCAAGAAGGTCTGCCAAAAGGTTTATGCAGTGGCACACAATCATGGGAGAGTACTTTTGACAAAAATAATCTTTTCATTCGTCTATCACACCAACCAGATGTGATGACATCTCCACTTATAATCGGTAAACGGGTTTTCTACTTCCTTCCATGAAGTCCATCATACTAACTGGGTATGATCTACTTACAACCGGTAAGTAGTTTTTTCGTGTGTTTTCTCAAATCACCCCATCCAGGTGTGATGTTAAAATCCCACATAGTAGTGGGTTTTGATTTTCGAGGTACTCATCATCCCAACCGGGTTTGATGTGAAAATTCCCACTCACCCGATAGTACAGTGAATTCCTCTTATGTGGCTTCTTGCCT
Organism: Trapa bicornis; assembly: GCA_030064425.1. Lineage (NCBI taxonomy): Eukaryota > Viridiplantae > Streptophyta > Magnoliopsida > Myrtales > Lythraceae > Trapa > Trapa bicornis. The sequence continues at coordinate 4,385,066 of CM057761.1, read as the reverse complement.
CCACACAAGCTTGTCTTTGCTGGCGTTCTCGATATTTCATGTTTCTACACGATATGAATATCCTTTTTCATTATCCTTTGGCCTAATAGCCTTCATTCATCATGAATGAGTAAAATGCCCTAACTTTTAGTTATTTACATTTAGGTCCCTAAAGTTATTTTTTCTTTAACTTTAGGTCCCAAATGCGAATTTTCCCCCAAATTGAGTCCCAAAACTTCTAAAATTTACTTTGGAACCTCAATTTATTCATAATCACAAAAAGGGGTTCAAGTTTCCCAAATTTCCAATTTGGTCCCCAACTTTTCAAAAATTACCATTTTGCCTCTACTTCACAAAAATGGCAAATTTGACCCCAATATTTAAAAAAATCGACCAATTGGTCCTCCAACATCTTTTCCATGTCCAATTGGCCCTTAATTTTGGAAAATTGCACTTTAGTCTCTCGAATTTTCAAAATCCCCAATTTTGACCAAAATTCCCCCTAATTTCTCCCTTTCAACCTGACCAAATTTGATTTCATTAAATCTACCGATCAATCGAGGTTAATTTGAAATTGAATTTAAAATTGAGTTCCAACTTCCACACGATTCAATGGAACTTTTAATCACGTCATTTGGATCCTATTTGAGCTCAAATAGAGCTTCGAAAAACTAGACTGAGAGAGAGAGCTTAGAAAGTTTACCATCGGGGATGCGACGGTCCGAGCTTTTGATTTGGGTAGATAGCTTTCATCCTGAGGTTTCTCCTAGGATAAAGAATCGCATCAATTCCAAATTGAGGGAGAATTTGGTCAGTGAAGTTTTGCCGATTCTCTCTCTAGCACTGATAAAAAATTACAAAGTGGGCTAAATTGGCTTACTTTTCTACTCTAATTTAGTCATATGAGGGCTATGGAAGTGTTAAGAGAGCTTGGTTTGTCTTGAGAAGGGCTTGAATTGGCTATTTTCAGCTTAGCTGAAACAGGGCAGCTTTGGTCCGCTGGATGTACTTCATTGTTCGATCACGCTGACACTTCTACGGCGACCCTTAGAGCAAATGGAGACTACTGTTGGGTAGCTGACTTCTTCTCAAATCTAATGAACCCACCCTCACCTTATTTAGCTCAAAAAATTTCCCAAGTCAGAGCTCTAGTTCAAGATTCACCGAAAAATGGAGCAATAGGAAGAGAGGAGTTTTCAGGTGTGTGGAGGATGAATGAGGAGGGGCTCTTTATATAGGAAGCTCAGGGACTTCTTGGCCGTTCGATTGGTGCCTTTATGGTGGTCATTTATTTATTGAAACTCCCTGGCCAGAGAGTTTTTATCTTTGTCGGCGCTGCTCGATTTCATGATGAGTGAAAAGTGCTATTATCTGAAGGAAGAAGACGACACTGTTCTGAACTGAACCAGATTGGTTCGAACCAGATTCAATGCTTAAACCGGCCGATTCAAGCTCAATTCGACCTAGTTTTTCAAAATTAAAAATTTGTAAATTTATCTAAATTCATTCTCTATCCAATGGTGGCATCAATTTTCCAATTTGAATTTTCTAAGCCACCTAGAAAAAATGAATTTAGCATCTGGTTCAATAGTGGTTCAAACTGGTCCAAATCGATTTGGATGTGGTTCACCTGAACCAGTCTAGTTTTCTTTCCCAAATAGTCATAAAGTCCCTTTCCAAGGTTTTTATGACTATTTGGGTCACTCGGGAGTTGTAAATTTTATGATTGGGCCGTTCTCTAGTGGTCGGGGTTCGTGGAACGGTTCAATTTTCTCACTCGGGTTGACTAGTTCTTTCCCCAGTTTTCTTTAACTGAAAAGGGCGTGGTTTATAACTCTCCCCTCCTTTTAGAAGTTTTGTCCCCAGAACTTATCCAAGATCCTTCATACTAGAAAGGACTTCCCATGATATCAACTTATTGTTTTATTGACATACAACCTTCTCGATTATTTCTATATAGTCCCGGTATAACACACCCTTATAAATTTCTTTTCCTTCTCATTATCCATTCCATGGAGCTCACTTAGGCTAGGCATACTTTACTCGAGGGTTTAAGGCTATATCCTTAATTTCGCATCCCTCTGCCCTTAAAGCATAATCCTTTCTCTTGAGGTCCTTTACTCAAAATTTCAGGATTGAGGGTTCTAAGACATCCCATCGTTCCCATGTCTAGTTATTCTCTTGGTCGTTGAAACCCTTAGCTCGGTATTCTTTCGAGCATTACATACTTGTTTTCATAGGTCACTAAGTTATCTCCTTTTTGTCTTATTTTGACCATTCCCTCATCCGTTATTTATTACATCTTTGGTCCAAATTTGATGTTGACCTTATTATGCTTAACTAACTGTCTATTCCTTAGTTGAGTCATATCTTTCCCTAGGCTGTTGGGCTTGCGTGTACCTTACATCATGACAATGCTCCAGAATCTATCTTTGACCATTAAAAATTTAAGAACACTTGCTTAGTGGGTGTTCCCAACCTTCCCACCTTTTAGGGATTGTATAACTTCATCCCTCTTTTTATCGGGTAGTATTCCTGGACTACCTTTACCATTATCCAATTATCCTTCATGCCTTGACAAAATGTCTTACATAATCGTATCAGTTTTCCTTACCCACACGTCCTTTCCCAACTTCTTTATTGGGTCTTTCTGGTGCCAATCATTGAATTTCCTGATGGTGGATGCTGCCAAAGGGAGTGGCGATGCCATACGCATAAAGGAAGAGACTCGGGTGGGGCAAGCTCTTCTATTCTGGTTCATGGTTTCTCTTCTTACTGACATGTTGGGATTCTTCCTTTCTTATGTCTTTCTTCATTTTTGGTGACGTCCTTTAACCAATGATTTTACTTTCCCCTAAACCCACTCTTACCCTTTTTTAGAGTGCAGTCTCCACTACTTCCCGGTCCTTCTTAGGGTCTCGTTTATTCTCCTTGACTATCTTGTTGCTACTAGTTGCTTCCTTCAGTTAGGTTCGTTGGAAATCCCTAATTGGCTTCTTTGCTATTGCCAAAATAGATGACACTTGACCATCCTGATATACCCTCAACCACTTATAGTTCTTTACGAGGTTCCTTATGTTGGTTTAAGCCTCTTAGGATTCATCTAGTAGTTCCTTAGCTTCAGAACTTTCCTTTTTAAGGTTTTCCTTCCTACTTTTATCCTTCCAGCTAGGAACTCTCATCCTAGTTCAACCTCCTTAATGCTTCTTGGAGGCTTTTCCTTCTTTCCTTTATTTCCTTATTATGGGTAACCCACCCATTCTTACTTGTAACCACGTCCTTTGATACTATTTCCTACTTACTCATTCCTTGGGTTTAACTTTCTCCTTGGGTTCTCCTAGTATGCTTCCCTTGATTCTTTCACTTCGACATACACCTCATCTCCTTATCCTTCATCACTTGGTCCATTACTTCTTAGTTAGGACTTGTATGCCTTCCAAGTGTCTCCTTCCTTGGAGAAGGTTCCGACAATATTTGCTCCAAGACCTCCTTGTGCAAGTCTTACTAAATTCTCCTTATGGCTTGAGTGTGGTCATCATTTCATTTTCGTCCATTTATTTCTTCAAGGATTTCCTTCATCCTTCCTTTGCACTGTTCTGGCATTTCCACCTCCCCTTTCCTTATCGGGGTTTAGATTTATTACCTTCTCGAGGGTCAGTTCGTTAACTGTCTCATCCCCACTATTCTTTTAGTTCACTTTCCTTGGGACAGTTGTCCTTCGATTTTACTCATCCTTGATGCCTATCCCATCATTTTTTAGGGTGTAATCCTTACTATTTTCTGGTTCTTCCTATGACTTCTTTTCCCAAAGTTTCTAGTTACACCTTTTTGCTAGGTTAGTCTACAACCCTACTTGACTCCTCTATTTTTCCAAAGTAGATCATACCTTGCTGTCTCGAGACATCCTAGTTGTCATTCATCGTTCGACTTATCTTCTATGGAGGAGGTGTTTCCTTATTTGCTCTTAGGTGGCTTGTAGTGCTCCTTAAGGGAAAATTCCCCTTTATCTATATTCTGCTATTTTTGGGTTTTCTTAAGGTCTTACCCTTGATCTTCTTTTTGTGATCCTTCCTCGGGTAATTGAGGCATACAATTGTATTATTAAGGGACAGAGAAATTTTCAGGAACTCTGAATTTTATTCATTGAAGTAAGAATACAATTTTGGGGTTTTAACATCTCTTGAGGGAGATTGTTACAATTACGATTTGGGAAGTACTCATTACTATGCTAGGGTCTAGAATGATTTCTTCCTAAGTGAAATTAGTATCCCTAGCTGGAATTTCCCCCAAATTGAGTCCTGAAACTCCTAAAATTTACTTTGAAACCTTAATTTATACATAATCACAAAAAGGGGTTCAAGTTTCTCAAATTTCCAATTTGGTCCCCAACTTTTAAAAAATTACCATTTTGCCCCTACTTCACAAAAATGGCAAATTTAACCCCAATATTTCTAAAAATTGACCAATTGGTGCTCCAACATCTTTTCCATGCCCAATTGGCCCTCAATTTTAGAAAATTGTACTTTAGTTCCTTGAATTTTGAAATCCCCAATTTCCCCCTTTCAACCTAGATGAATTTGATTTCATCAAATTGACCAATCAATCAAGGTTAATTGTTGAAATTGAAGGTAAAATTGAGTTCCTACACTTCTACATGATTCAGTGGAACTTTGAATTGCGTCATTTGGATCCGATTTGAGCTCAAACGGAGCTTCGTCAGAAAACTAGATTTAAAGGGAGAAAGCTTCGAAAGCTTACCGTCGGGGGTGCAGTGGTCTGAGCTTTCGATCTGGGCAGATAGATCTCATCCTAAGGTTCCTCCTAGGATCAAGAATCAATCAATTCATGCTGAAATGAGGGAGAATTTGGTCAGTGAAATTTCACCGGTTCTCTCTCTAGCACTTATCGAAAATTACAAATGTGAGCCAAATTGGCTTAACTTTCTGCTCTAATTCAATCGTATGAGTGCTGTGGAAATGTTAGGAGAGCTTGGTTTGGCCAGAGAAGGGCTCGAATTGGTCATTTTCAGCTCGATCGAAATAGTGTAGCTTCAGCCTGCTAGAGCTACTTCACTATTCGATCACATTAGCGCTTCTCCGGTGACCCTCGGAGCAAATGGAGACTACTGTCGGGTAGTTGACTTCTCCCCGAATCTAATGAACCCAACCTCACCTTATTTGGCTCAAAAAATGCTCAAGTCAAAGCTCTAGTTCGAGTTTCATCGAAAAATGGAGCTGTAGGGAGAGAGAGGAGTTTTCAAGTCTGACCTGGTTCAATGGCAAAAATCGGCTGGTTTAGACCCAATTCAACCGATTTTCTCAAATCTAAAAAATTCTAAATTTGTCTAAATTTATTTTGTAAACCCCGTCCCTTAAAGATAAGAAAAACCAGAGGAAGAACTGGTTAACTCAAAAGAGTAAACCAAACCGGTTCATGAACCTTAAATGATAGAGAAAGGGTAGAATGGGAAATTTACAAATCCTTAGTGACCTAAAAAGTTATAAAAATCATGGAAAAGGACTTTGGAACAAATTGGAAGAGAAAATCGGACCGGTTTAGGTGAACCGGACCGGAACCGGGTTGAACCAGTTTGAACCATCATTGAACTGGTTGCTAAATTCATTTTTCTATGTGGCTTAAAATATTCAAATTGGAGAACTGAAGCTACCATTGGATAGAGAATGAATATAGATGAATTTAGAAATTTTTAATTTTCAGAAAATTGGTCGAATCAGGCCTGAATCGACTGGTTTAAGCATTGAAACCGGTCTAACCGGTCCGGTCTGGTTCAAAATAATGTCGTCTTCTTCCTTCATATGATGATATTGTTCATTTAATGCATGAATGGATAGCGCCAATGAAGAGAAAACACCTCCGTTTAGGGCATTTCAGGTCATGAATGAGCTAGACCATGATGCTAAATGGTCGGGCAGAGAGTCCGCGAGCTCCCTATATAAAGAGCTCCTCTCCATTCATCCTCCTCACACTTGAAATCTCCATTCTCTCTCAACTGCTCCATTTTTCGGTGAAGCTAGAACTAGAGCTCCGACATTGGCATTTTTTTGAGCCTCAGAAGTTGAGGTCAGGTTTTTTAGATTCCGAGGGATGTCAGCTACTTGACGGTATCTTCTGCTTGATCCAAGGACCACCGAAGATGTGATGGCGGAATCAAACAGTGAAGTAGCTTCGAAGGACCGAAACTGCCCTATTTCGCCTGAGCTAAAATTGGCCAAATTCAACCCTCCTGCAGCCAAACCAAGCCCTCCCAACACTCTCACAGCCCTCACACAACCATAATAGAGCTGAAAGATAAGCCAATTTGGCCCCCTCTATCTTTTCTGGTCGGCATTTGAGAGAGAAACTGTAAAACTTCACTGATAGAATTCTCCCTCGATTTGGGGTGAATTGTATCAATTCTTGATCCTAGGAGGAACCTCATGATGAGAGCTAATTTACACATCATACCTTTTGGGATGATAAGCACTATCTTTAACGAATAAAGCCTACTTACTGGTCGTAAGTAGAGATAATCATACATGATTGGTATGATGAGTTTCCTTGAGTAAAGGAGAAACCCCCCTACCAGTTGTAAGTGGAGATATCATCACATCTGGTTGGTGTGATGAGTCGGAAAAATGAATTTTGTGCCAATACTTAAAAGTGTTCTCCCCTGACGGTGTGCCAATACTTAAAACATTTGGGAGACCTTCTTGACGGGAGCTAGAATAGCTCATATAGGCCAGGGCCTCGGTTTTTGAACTCATGGGGCTAAATGCCTAGTTTTGGAAAAACACATGTAGTGGGCACAAGGGCAGTGGGCACGAGCAAAAGCTCGTAAACAAATTTGATTAAGAAGATCCATGAAAAATTTCTAATGAAATTGATTGTGTGAATTCACCATGGTACCGAATCAGGACCAACAGTGCTCGATGGACTGGTAGTAGTGCATTAGGGCCAGGTCGATGGATCGACCTAGATAAACAGTTGTAGGTCGGGTTTAGCGTTGGGGCTGTTGGCACCAGAGATAATGGCTGTATGTGGAAAACTCTTATTTGTGCATGCACTTGAGGTACATGACCATCAAGACACCCAAGAGGGGTAGTGATGCATCCTAAGGGCTACTAGACGACATTGTGGAGATAAGGGCAGTTTGTCGTGCCAATAGTCGGGAAGCTCGACGTAGCTTCTAGCGCATGAAATCGAGGTGGGGTTGGGATGAGGTCTCTAACCTCATACAAACACCGAGTTGATTTTGGATATGAGGGTCGGATGTCGCGAACATTCACTCAGACCCAGGATAGAAGTGGACGGGTGTAAACCCCGCCCTTTTGAGCTAAGGAAAATTAGGAAAAGAACCGGTCAAACTGAGTGAGAAAAATCAAACGGTTCACGAAACCGATCATTTGGGAACAAGCAATTTGGAAATTTACTTCCAAGTGATCCAAAGGGTTCATTAAACCTTGAAAAAAGAAACTTATGACAAATAAGAAGAGAAAAACCAAATTGGTTTAGGTGAACAAGAATCTATAAGAACTCTAAATAGCCATAAATTAATATATATTTAATTATTGGTATTAATACAAATAATTTAATATCGAAATTAAATTATTGGAATTAATACCAATAATTTATGGCAACATTAATACTAGTAATAAATCTCTCTCTCTCTACTGCTCCACCCGGTGAAGCTTAAACTAGAGCATCGACTTGAACATTTTTCTTAACCTCGGAGGGAGAGGTCGGGCTCTTTAGAACTGGGGGGAAGTTAGCTATCTAATAGCAAACTCTATTCAATCCGAGAATCACTGGAGAAGCGCCAACATGATGGAACAGTGAAGCAGCTCTGGCGGACTGAAGCTGCCCTGTTTTGGCAGAGTTGAAATTGGCCATTTCGAGCCCTCCTCAGGCCAAACCAAGCCTTCCCAACACTTCCCCAGCCCTCCCACAACCGAATTAGGACTGAAAGGTAAGCCAATTCGGCTCAGTGCTAGAGAGAGAACTAGCAGAATTTCAATAATGAAATTATAATTCAATTTGGCATCAATTGATGTGATTCTTGATTTTATGATGAACCTCAAGATGAGAGCTATCTACCCAGATTGAAAGCTCGGATCGCCATGCCCTCACCGGTGAGAAATCGAAGCTTTCTCTCTCTACAGTCTATTTTCCGGCGAAGCTCCATTTGAACTCGTTCCGGCATTAAAATTTGTGATTTAAAGTTCCTTAGAATCGTATGAACATGTAGGAACTCAATTTCAACAATTCGAGGTGTTTGATTGGTCAATTTGATGAAATCAAATTTGATAGTGTTGAAGAGTCGAAATTAGGGGGAAATTTGGGGATTTTTGAAATTTAAAGGCCCAAAATGCAATTTTATGAAATTGAGAGTCAATTGGGCATGAGTGTATTCATATGGGGTCCAGTATAAAGCATCAAAAGATGCAGGAGTAGTAGAGAAAAAACCTAAGGACCATAAGGAGTTAAGGAAGAGCCCCCATACAAAAATTAGGAAACCAAGAAGAATTTGGCTGCCCCAAGAGAAACCCGTTGGATGGAAGATAACCAAGAGGAAAGTAAGGTTCAAGGAAGAAGTAGGAGCGCAGAAAGTGTTAAGCCACTTTAGGATAAGATACGGAAAGAGGGAAGAAGAAAAGAAGTGTGATAGGAAAAGAATTCCAGAGGAATACACAAGTATCTTTGAAGGATTTAGTGATAGGCAAGATGTAAATTATTAGGAACTCCCCGACAAACAGGAATCTCCTCGAAGGAAGGATAAGGAATGAAAAGGAATTTGAGGACAAGGAAGGAACAAGGGCGAATAACCATACCGATATTAGAAGGGTGTAAGAAAAGAAAGCGCTAGGGAGGTTGAACATGAAACTCCCAGGTCGGAAGTCCCTAGGTAGAAGGATAATGATAGGAAGTGGGACCATGGAAAGGGAAATTCCCAAGCTAAGTAACCTACAGATGCATCATAAGAGGCTTAAATCGAAATAAGGAACCTCATTAAAGGGTATATGTGGTTAAGGATGTACCGAGATGGCCAAGTGTCAACTGCTCTATAAGAGCAGAGAAGCCAAATAGGGATTTCAGATGAACCTAGCGAAAGGAAGCAACTAGTAACCACAAGATATTCAAAGAGAATAAGTGATGCCCTAAGAAGGGTTGAGAAGTAGTAGAGACTACACCCTAAATAGGGTAATGGGATGGGTATTAAGGACAAGAAGACTCGAGAGACAACTGTCTCAAGATAATTAAACAAGAAGAATAGTAGGAACGAGGCAGTTAACGAACTGACCCTTGTGAAGGTCAAAACTCCAATAAAGAAGGGAGAGGTGGAAAGGCCAAAACCTTTGGGAAATAAGGAGGAAGGAAAACCTTAAAGAGATTAATGGCCAAGACAGAATTAACGACCAAAAGCCATGAAAAGGTTAAGTAAGCCTCTCGCATGGTGATCAATAGATCTTGAAACAAAGAGAATGTGAGCTCTCCCTAAAAGAAATAGACATGTACTGGGATACAAGTGAGAATGAGGATGGGGTAAAAAAGATGTGCATGCAAGGTTTCAAGAGTAAAGGTATGCATGAGAGGATGGCATCAAAGGATGTCATTTAAAGTTAGATGTCCTCAATGGCAAACGAGGAGAGAATTCTAGGAGAAAAGAGTATAAATCCTACCAAGGAAGGAAACCCTGTAAAAACACACATGTCCCACCTAAGATGTAATGGAACCAACAAAATTGGAAAAGAAGATAATCTCAGAATTGATATGTTGGTTGAGATAGAGAGATCAAGTACAAAGGAAAAGTACTTGTCACGCCCCGACCCAGTTTGGTCAGATCCCCGTGATCAACCTATCGCTCCCTTGGTTTAAGAGGGGTTTCCCCCTTTCTTTAATCAAGAGGAGTCAGGAATAATTTAACCTTGTTCCCTGAAATAACATAAATCAATGAAAATACAAGATTGAAAATAACTTTTAAGTATACTTGACAAAGGGTAGATCCGGATATTTTCCTTAGTAATTTTCTCTACTCCTAAAAAGGGATATAAAAGAGGGGTGATTTTCTACAACTTAGTGAATGGGTGTTGGGAATGAGTTTTCATAAAAATAGCTTTTAAGACTCCTTATTTTTTCCTTTAAGACTGTTATTTCCTCAAATTCTGATTTTCAAAATTCTTTTCCTCATTATCCACATTAGGTGGTCAACACACGCCCTTCATCATGAAGGGATCACACATTTGTAGGGCAGCACATCCACTACACCCACTTGTGGTGTCGAAGTGACTTTACCGGCCACCTAGATAGTAACCCGTCCACTTCTACCCTGATTTTGAGTGGATGTTCGTGAAATCTGAACATCAAACCTGAAATCAACTCCATATCCATATGAGGATAGAGACCTCATCCCGACCCCACCCTGACCTCATGCGCATGATGCAACATCAAGCTTCCCTAACTGATGGCATGACAAACTGCCCTTATCTCTACCATGTCATCCTGTAGCCCCTAGGACGCAACATTACCCCTCATGGGCATCTTGATGGTCTCGAACCTCAACTGCATGCACAAACAATTATTTTCCACAAACCCATTTATCTTTGGTGCCCCTCAACTCGACCCGTAGTTGTTTGTCTAGGCCGGTCCGTCGACCTGGCCCTAATACTCTACCACCAGTCCATTGAGTATGTCGGTCCTGTCTTGGTACCATGACGAAATCACATAAGCCATTCATTAAGAATTTTCATGGCTTTTACATAATATGTTTGTTTATGAGCTCATACTCGTGCCAACTGGCCTTGGACCCACTATACGTGATTTTCCAAAATCAGGTATTTTAGCCACACAAGTTCCAAAATTGAGGCATCTGGCCTATTTGAGTTGTCCTAGCTCTCATCAAGAAGGTCTCCCAAAACATTTAAGCATTGGCACACAGTTAGGGGAGAACACTTACGACAAAATAATCTTTCAATTCATCACACCAACCGGGTGTGATGACATCTCCACTTACAACCGACAAGAGGATTTTTCTCCTTCCTTCCAGGAAGTCCATCATACCAACCAGGTATGATCTCTCTACTTACAAATCGGTAAGTAGTTTTTTCGCTTAGTTCTCACACCACTCCAACCGGGTGTGATGTGAAAATCACACATATAAGTGGTTTTTCATTTCCAAGGTGCTCATCATCCCAACCGAGTATGACGTGAATAAACCCACTCACCCGATAACTGAAGTGTAACCTTCTCTAGTTAGTTTTCACTTTCACGCTAGGTTATCCTTGCTGGCATTTCGGTCCCTCGTGTTCCTACACGATTTGGACATCTATTAATATTTAGCATAATAGGCTTCGTTTCTCATGTATTAACGACTAGGCTCAAAATTTCCAATTAACTGCACTTAGGTCCCTAAAGTTCATTTTGCTTAACTTTAGGTCCCTAATGCAAACTTTTCCCCAAATTGAGTACCGAAACTTCCGAAAATTCACTTTGGGTCCTCAATTTACTCAAAATTATTTAAGGGGCTCAAGTTTTCCAAATCTCCAATTTGGTCCCCAACTTTTCAAAAATTACCATTTTGCAACCACTTTCCAAAAATGGCAATTTTACCCCAATTATTTTCAGAAATTGACCGATTGGTCCTCCGACATTCTCTTCATGGCCAATTGGCCCTCAATTTGGGGAAATTGCAATTTGGTCTTTCAATTTTATGAAATCCCCAAATTTCCCCAAAATTTTCCCCAATTTCCCCCTTTCAAAATGGCTGAATTTGATTTCATCAAATTGACCATTCAGTCGAGGTTAATTGTTGAAATTGGAGGTATAATTTAGTTACTACACATCCATATGATTCAATTGAGCTTTGAATTGCATGAATTGAGGCCGAAATTAGCTCAAATGAAGTTTCGTCGGAGAACTGTGCATAGATAGAGAAAGCTTCAAAAGCTTATCGTCAGAGGTGCGTAGTCTAAGCTTTCTATCTGGGCAGGTAGCTCTCATCTTAAGGTTCCTCCTAGGATAAAAAAATCACAATAATTCATATCGAATTGAGGAAGAATTCGATTAGTGAATTTTACATAGTTTCTCTCTCTAACGCCGATCGGAAATGATAGAGGAGGTTGAACTGGCTTACCTTTCAGGTCTATTACAGTCGTGTGAGGGTTGTGGGAGTGTCAAGAGGACTCGGTTTGGCTTGAGGAGGGCTAAATTTAGCCAATTTCAGCTTGACTGAAATTGGCAGCGTTGGTCTATCGGAGCTGCTTCACTATTTCATTCTGTCGGCGCTTCTCCGATGGTCCTTGGATCGAACGGAGATTACCTCAAGTAGATGAATTTTCCAAGAATCTAAAGAACTCAACCTCAACTTTTAAGGCTCAGAGAAACCCCAATGTTGGAGCTCTGGTTCGAGTTTCATTGGAAAATTAAGTAGTTGAGAGAGAACGGAGTTTTCATGTGCGAGGAGGAGAGGAGCTCTTTATATAGGGAGTTTGGGTACTCTCTGCCCGACCGCACATTAATGGCGCTCATTCATGACTTGAAACGCCCTGAACGGAGGCGTTTCATGTTTGCTGGCACCATCCATTCTTTCAATGAATCAATAGTGTCGTCATCTATTGGAAGAAGATGACACTATTCCGAACTGGTCCGAACCGGGTTCAATGCTTAAACCGGCTAGTTCAAAATTAAGAATTTCTAAATTCATTCTCTATCCAATGGTGGCTTAAATTCCCCAATTTGAATATTTTAAGTCACCTAGAAAAATGAATTTAACAATTAGTTCAATGATGGTTTAAATCAGTCTAAACTTGTCCAAATCGATTCAATCCGGTTCACTTGAACTGGTCTGGTTTTCTCTTCCAATTTGTCCCAAAGTTCCTTTCCATGATTTTTATGACTTTTTAGATCACTCGGGATTTGTAAATTTCCCAATTTTTCCTTTCTCTAATGGTCGGGGTTCGTGAACTGGTTCAGTTTTCTCACTTGGGTTTACCGGTTCTTTCTCTAGTTTTCTTATCTTTAAGGGACGGGGTTTAGAACTCTCCTCTCCTTTTAGGAGTTTTGTCTCCAAAACGTATTCAGCATGATTTGCATAGGAAATAACTTCCCTTGATGTCAAATTGGAGTTTGTTTGACATGCTAACACTTCGGTTAATTTCACTTAGCCCTTTTACAACACACACTTAAGGAATTTCTTTTCCTTTCCATTGCTTACTCATACCATGGAGCTTATCCTAGCTAAGCATGTCTTACCTACGAGTTCAAGGGTATATCCTTAAGTTCACATCTTCCTTTGCTTAGGGCAAGATTCTTCCCCTTGAGGTTCTTAGTTAGGATTGGGAGTTCCAAGATGCCCAATCATTCTTGTGTCTAGTCATTCTCTTTATTGTTGAAACCCTAAGCTCGATGTCCTTTTGAGCGCTACGTACTTGCTTTCATAGGTTTTGGTGTTAGCTCCTTTTTGTCTAGTTTTGACCCTTCTTATGTCCTTCCTCATTTTTAGTGGCATCCTTTCCTCAAGGACTTTCCTTTTTCTTAATCCACTCTTACTCACTCGTGATCATTTCACGATTCTTTATTCTGAGTTAATCCCCTTCGATCTATGTGTCGATTACTTTGTTTGGGGAAGTTCCCTTCTTACGGTTTTGTTCTCTACGATTTCCCTCATAGTAGAGACTTTCACCATAAGAGCTACATGCTCAACCTTCTTATCATTCCTTGAAGGTTTCATTCCTTCCTTTCTTCATATCCCTTTCTATATTAGGGCATTTGCCCGCTTTGAATCCTTCTCTAACTGAAATTTTAGTTTCATCCCTTATTCTTTTCTTAAGACACATCCGATTCTTAGTCTTATTCCATGTACTCTACACTATGTCCAGTCGTCCTCTCTTTAGGCTCCATCAATTGAGCATAGACCACTACCAGTCTTGATGTCAATGATCATTTACTTTAATCACTTCTTAACTGGAGGGTTTACTTTTCCAAGGGTTCTTAGATGTGCTTTCCTCCGTTCCTTTTATGGGCAATCCACCCCTTTCTTACTCGTACAACATCTTTTGATGTTGCTTTTCTACTTACCTGTTACTTGGATTTAACTTACTCCTTGGGTCCTCCTAAGTACTTTTCCTTTGTACTTGATCTTTCCATCTCAACCAACATATCTTTGATGAGTTTATCTCCTTTCCACATCCGTTGGTCCCATTACCTCTTAATTGGGACACTTACATCCTTCCAATGTTTCTTTCCTTGTTAGTTTATACTCTTTTCTCCCGGGTTTCTCTTCTAGTTTTGCCATTGAGGACATCAAGCCTTAAATGGCATTCTCTAATGCCATCCTCTCCTACTTACCTTTACTCTTGAAAACTTACATATACTTCTTTTATACCTCATCTTCATTCTCACTTGTTCCCAGTACTAATCTATTTCTTTTAGGTGAAATTCACATCTTTTTTGTTTCAATATCTCTTGATCATCCTATAAGAGGCTTGCTTAAACTTCTCATGGCTTTTTGGTTGTTATTCTAGTCGCAGCCATTGATCTCTTTAAGGCTTTCCTTCATCCTTATTTCCCAAATGTTTTTGGCCTTTCCACCTCTCCCTTCTTTATTGGAGTTTAACTTTCACAAGGGTCAGTTCATTAACTGCCTCGATCCTATTATCCCACTTGTTTAATTATTTTGAGACAGTTGTTTCTCAAGTCTTCTTTGTCCTTAATGTCCATCCCCTTATCCTATTTAGGGTGTAGTCCTTACTACTTTCTAATCCTTCTTAGGGCATAGTTTATTCTCTTTGATTATTACGTTGTTATTAGTTATTTCCTTTAACTAGGTCCATCTAAAATCCCTATTTGGCTGCTCTACTCTTCTAGAGTAGGTCATAACTGGCCATTCTAGTACGTCTTTAACCCCATATCACTTTTTAATGAGGATCCTTATTTCGGTTCATGCCTTTTATGGTACATTTGTCGATTACTTAGCTTGGGAATTTCTCTTCCCACGGTTCCACTTCCTATCTTTATCCTTCTTCCTAGGGACTTCCGTCCTAGGAGTTTCATATTCAATCTCCCTAACGCTTCTTGAAAGCTTTTCTTGCATTCTTTTCTTACACCTTTCTAACATTAGTATAGTTATTCACCCTTGATTCATCCCTGTCCTCAATTCCTTTTTATTCCTTATCCTTCCTTCGAGAAGCTCCTGATTGTTGGCGAGTTCCTAATAATTTGTGTCCTACATATCACTAACTCTTTCAAGGGTACTTGTATTATTCTCCGGGTTTTCTTCCTATCATACTCATTTCCTCTTTCCTCTTTCCTCTCTCCTTGTCTTATCCTAAAGTGGCTTAGTATCTTCGGCGCTCCTACTTCTTCCTTACTTTCCTTCTCATCGGCTTCCATTCCACTAGTTTCCCTTGGGGCAGTCCAAATCTTCTAGGTTTCCTAAATTTTATATATATAGGAGCCCTTCCTTAATCCTTATGGTACTTAGGCTTTTACTACTCCTACACCCTTTGATGCTTACTTCCTTTATACCAGACTAAACACTCTTCTTCTTCCTTCCCTTAATTAGTGTATGTCCTTCTTGGTGAACTCCAGGCAAACTCCTCTAGAATTTCTTTCCAAGTCTTGTTGTCTTGTTTCTCCATTCTCAGGGTAGGGGAAACTTATTTGGCTATCTTTAAGGTTTGGGTTAACTAGAGCTGACTCGTAGTTTTCTTCTTTAGACAATCTTTTCTCTATCTACTCCCCAGATCATTATTAGTATAGTTTCATTTCTATTAGTTGTACTTGTCATTATCAAGAAGATTATATTTTAATCAAGAAAAAC
This sequence comes from Trapa bicornis, assembly GCA_030064425.1. NCBI lineage: Eukaryota > Viridiplantae > Streptophyta > Magnoliopsida > Myrtales > Lythraceae > Trapa > Trapa bicornis. The sequence continues at coordinate 4,369,273 of CM057761.1, read as the reverse complement.
TGAACTTTTATTCATTCAGGAGATAGTTTCTTGCCATACTCGGCTTATTATGGAAATTTTCTACTTCCTATTCCCTTGGAGTCATAGGCCAGGAGTTAGCCTCTAAACGGTTATAGGATTCACGGTCTAAAGGCTTTTAGGAACTGGTTGAAATCCATCCATATTCCTTTTGGATTTCCCTTATGAGACAAACTTCATGTATGGCCTCAAGTTCATACCTCCTAAACACCTCTGCCTCGCACTCATATGTCCACTTCATCCATTGAGAAGGATTGAAGGTGGATTGAGCAGATGGGGGTACTTGGTGGACTTTCATGAAGGTGGCGTAGGCATCCCAATAGTTGTCCCAAGCCTCCTTCTTAGTGGGAGTCCTTTCTGGTTCTTGTGGGGCTAGGGGAGGCATTGGGCTCCTTGGAGGAAGGACAGGTTCTTCCTGCCTTGGAGGAGCATAGATAATGCATTCTGGCTCTAGTAGGGCTCCAACAAGTTTCCTATAATCCTCGACCATATCCTTGGGCACTCTCATCTCGCCCTCCAAAAACCATTGAACGGTTGCCTTCCTGGGGGTAGGCATCTTTTTCATGATCATGTGTGGAGGATTGGATTTCACAGGAAATGTTCTAGGGACTCATCTTCCTACACGGTAATTAAGTTTTCATTAGTGTCATGGCATAGTATTGATAATGCTTCAAGGGAACTAGGCTCTGATACTACTAAAGTTATCATACCCCGACCGGTTTGGTCAGATCCCTATGATCAACCCGCCGCTCCCTTGGTTTAAGAGGGGTTTCCCCCTTTCTTTAATCAAGAGAAGTCAGGTGTAATTTAACATTTTTCCCTAAAATAACATAAATCAATGAAAATGCAAGTTTAAAAATAATTTTTAAGCATAATTGACAAAGGGTAGATCTGGGTATTTTCCTTAGTCATTTTCTATACTCCTGAAAAGGGATATAAAAGAGGGGTAAGTTTCTATCTCAGTGAATGGGTGTTGGGAATGGGTTTTCATAAAAATAGCTTTTAATCGGAGTGTGTCAGACTCCTTATTTTTCCTTTAAGATTGTTCTTTCCTCAAATTCTGATTTTCCAAATTATTTTCCTCATTATCTACATTAGATGTGTTTAACATTTAACACATGCCCTTCATGAGGAATGGATCACACATTCGCAGGGTAGCCCGTCCACTGCACCCACTTATCGTGTCGGAGCGACTTTACCGGCCACCTAGATAGAAGCTCGTCCACTTCTACCCTGAGTCTGAGTGGATGTTCACGACATCTGACCCTCAAATCTGAAATCAACTCCGTGTCCGTATGAGGATAGAGACCTCATCTCGACCCCACCCCGGCCTCATGCGCATGAAACTATGTTGAGCTTCCTTGACTGCTGGCACGACAACCTACCCTTATCTCCACACGTCGTCCAGTAGCCCCTAGGACGCATCACTACCCCTCTTGGGCATCTTGATGGTCCTGAACTTCAAGTGCATGCACAAAAAATAATTTTCCACAAAGAAATTTATCTTTGGTGTCCCTGGTCCAACGACCCCAACCCTCAACTCGACTTGAAACTGTTTGTCTAGGCCAGTCCATCGACCTAGCCCTGATGCACTACCGCCGGTCCACCGAGTATGTTGGTCATGCCTTGGTACCATTGCAAAATCACATAATCCATTCATTAAGAATTTTCATGGCTTTAACATATCATGTTTGTTTACGAGCTCCTATTCATGTCAACTAGCTTTGGGCCTACTGTATGTGATTTTCTAAAATTAGGCATTTTAGCCCTACAAGTTCCAAAACTGTGGCATCTGGCCTATGTGAGCTGTTCTAGCTCTCATCAAGGTCTCCCAAAAAATTTAAGCATTGGCACATAGTCAGGGGAGAACACTTCTGACAAAATAATCTTTCAATTCATCACACCAACTGAGTGTGATGACATCTCTACTTACAACAGGCAAGTAGGTTTTTCTCCTTCCTTCCAGGAAGTCCATCATACCAACCGGGTATGATCTCTCTACTTACAACTGGTAAGTAGTTTTTCCACTTAGTTCTCACATCACTCCAATCGGGTGTGATGTTAAAATAACACATATAAGTGGTTTTTCATTTTCAAGGTGTTAATCATCCCAACCGGGTATGACGTGAATAAACTCACTCACCCAATAACTGAAGTGTCACCTTCTCTAGTTAGTTTTCGCTTCCACGCTAGCTTATCCTAGCTGGCGTTCCGGTCCCTCGTGTTCCTATATGATTTGGACATCCTTATCTATTAATATTTAGAATAACAACCTTCATTTCTCACGTATGAACGACTACGCTCAATATTTTTAGTTAATCGCACTTAGGTCCCTAAAGTTTATTTACCTTAACTTTAGGCCCCAAATGCTAACTTTTCCCCAAATTGAGTCCCAAAACTTTCAAAAATTCACTTTGGATCCTCAATTTACTCAAATATGTTTAAGGGGCTCAAGTTTTCCAAATATCTAATTTGGTCCCCAACTTTTCAAAAATTACCATTTTGCCCCTACTTTCCAAAAATAGCAATTTGACCCCAATTATTTTAAAAAATTGACCAATTAGTCCTTCGACATCATTTTCATGGCCAATTGGCCCTCAATTTAACAAAATTCCCACATTTCCCCAAAATATTTCCCTTAATTTCGCCCTTTCAAACTGATCGAATTTGATTTCATCAAATTGACCATTCAATCGGGGTTAATTGTTTAAACTGGAGGTATAATTCAGTTCCTACAAATCCATAAGATTCAATTGAGCTTTGAATCACATGAATTGAGGCCGAAGCAATCTCAAACAGAGCTTCGCCAAAAAATTGTGTGTAAAGAGAGAAAGCTTCAAAAGATTATCATCGGAGGTGGGCAGTGTAAGCTTTCTATCTGGGTAGGTAACTCTCATCCTAAGGTTCCTCCTAGGATCAAGAATTGCAACAATTCATATCGAATTGAGGGAGAATTCGGCTAGTGAAGTTTTCACAGTTTCTCTCTTTAACGCCTATCAGAAATAACAGTGGGGGCCAAATTAGCTTACCTTTCAGCTCTATTACGTTGTATGAGGGCTGTGGGAGTGTGGGGAGGGCTCGATTTGGCCTAAGGAGGGCTGAATTTGGCCAATCTCAGCTCGAACAAAATAGGGCAGCTTCGGTGGAGCTGCTTCACTATGTGATTTTCTCGGCATTTCTCCGACAGTCCTCAAATCGAACGGAGATTACCGACATGTAGCTGACTTTTCCCGGAATCTAAAGAACCCAACCTCGACTTCTAAGGCTCAGAAAAACCCCAATGTCAAAGCTCTAATTCAAGCTTTATCGAAACACTAAGTAGTTGAGAGAGAATAGAGTTTTCAAGTTTGAGTATGATGAATGGAGAGGATCTCTTTATACAGGGAGCTCGGAGACTCTCTTCTCGACCATTTGGCACCTTAATGACACTCATTCATGACCCGAAACACCATGAATGGAGGCATTTCATCTTTGACAGTGTCGTCTGTTCTTGCAGTGAATGAACAGTGTCATCATCTAAAGGAAGAAGACGACACAATTCCAAATCGGACCAGACCGGTACGAAGCAGATTCAATGCTTAAACTGGCCGATTCAAGCCCGATTCGACTGAGTTTTTCAAAATTAAAATTTTTTAAATTCATTCTCTATCCAATGGTGGCTTCAATTCCCCAATTTGAATATTTTAAGCCACCTAAAAAAATGAATTTATCAACCAGTTCAATGATGGTTTAAAACGGTCAAAACTGGTTCAATCCAGTTCACCTGAACCGCCCTAGTTATCTCTTCCAATTTATCCTAAAGTCCCTTTCCATGGTTTTTATTACTCTTTAGGTCACTCGGGATTTGTAAATTTCCCAATTTGCCATTTCTCTAACAGTTGGGGTTTATGAACTAGTTCGGTTTTCTCACTTGGGTTGACCAGTTCTTTCCCCGGTTTCCTTATCTTTAAGGGACAGGGTTTACAGTACTCATGAGGGCCTAAGGAATAGGTTAAACCCAAGTAACGGGTAAGTAGTAGATAACATCAAAAGATGTCATACGAGTAAGAAAAGGGTGGACTGCCCATAAAAATGAAACAGAGGAAAGCACATCTAAGAAACCTTGGAGAAGTAAGCCCTCTAGTTAAGAAGTAATTAAAATAAATAACCATTGACATCAAGACTGATTGTGGTCCACGCTCACTTGATGGAGCCTAAAGAGTTGACGGTTGGGCATAGTGTGGAGTACATGAAATAAGACCCGATAATCAAAACTTTCTCAAGTAAGGAATAAGAGATGAGATGGAAATATTTTATACGAAGAAGGAGCCAAAGTGGACAAATGCCCTAATATAGAAAGGGGTGTGAAGAAATGAATAAAGAAACCTTCAAGGAATGGTAATAAGGTCGAGCATGTGGCTCCTAAGGTGGAAGTCTCTATTATGAGGGACCCAAATGATTGGAACTGGAAAGACCCAATAAAGAAGTTGGGAAAGGACGAGTAGATAAGGAAAACTGACACGGTTATGTAAGACATGACATCAAAGGTAGGATGGATGATTTGATAATGAAAAAGGTAGTCGATAAATGCTACCAGAAGAAAAGAGGGATGAAGTTATACGATCTCTAAAAGGTTGGAAGGTTGAGAACAATCATTAAGGATGTGTTCTAAAATTTTAATGGCCAAAGACAGATTCTAGAGCATGTTGTGTTGTAAGGGACATGTAAGCCCAATAGACCCAGTGTAAACCCCGTCCTTTGATAATAAGAAAACTGGGAAAAGAATTGGTCATTTCCAAAGAGAAAACCGAGCAGGTTTATTAACTAATACTAATAAAGAAAGGGAAAATCGGAAAATTTATGGATCTCGAGTGACCTAAAGAGTCATGAAACTATGAGTACGGGATCATCAAGATGCCCATGAGGGGTATTGATGTATCCTAAGGGCCCTGGACGACCTAGTGAGTATAAGAGCAGATCGTCATTCCAGGTGTTTGTGCGAAATTGAAGTAGCACCAAGCGCATGAGACCGGGGTGGGGATGAGATGAGGTCTCTATCCTCATATGGATACGAAGAAGCGATTTCGGGATTTAGGGTCGGATGTCGCATACATCCACTCATTCCCAGGGTAGAAGTGGTCGTGCTTCTATCCGGGTGGCCGGTAAAGTCGCTCCGAAGCCACTAGTGGGTTCAGTAGTCATACTGACCTATGAATGTGTGTAACCTTCATAATGAAGGATGTGTGTTGGGTGATGACACACCGTGGTAACAAAGAAATGATGGAAAAACCCGAATTTTTAAATGAAGGGATTTTGAAAAGAAAAGAGTCTGGCACACTCCATATAAATGTTTTTCTCAAAAATTAAAAGTATACCTTTGAAAACCCATTCACTGAGTAGTCATACTCACCCCCTCCCTTGTATCCCTTTCAGGAGATTTCGGAAAGCCTACCCTTAAAAACCATCAACTAAGACGCCTATGATACAGGTATAATAAATCTAAATTATTATGCAGTTTTGTTGATGTTATTCCTGGAAAAGGTGCAGGTTTAAAGGATGCCTTACTCTTGAAGGTCTATAATAAGGGGAAACCCTTTTATAAACTGGGAGAGTGACAGGTTGATCACGGGGATCCGACCAAACCGGGTCGGAGCGTGACAATAAAGGTGTGGATGATTGTGTATTAATCAAATACACAAACTAAATAAACTTCATGAATGCTTAAATATGTTGATAGCTTAACCCCTCACTAGTTATGAAAACTCGCCCCCTCCCTTACCCCATTTCAGGGAACCACTACACCAAGGAGGGGGAGAAGTCAAAAGAGAAGCCTACACATATAAGGTACGAAACATTTACTACAAAGGTTTTGATTTCTTTGTTTTTTAAAACTAGAAGGTTCTACGCCTTTACTTTCCTTGTTCCACCCCAGTAGAAATACCTAGATGGAGCAAGGAAAGGTGGCGGGTTGCTCATGGGGTTTTGACCAAACCAGGTCGGGGCGTGACACCAAATGTAAACCCTACCCTTTTGAGCTAAGGAAAACCGAGAAGGGAACCGGTCAAACCGAGTGAGAAAACTGAATCGGTTCACAAACCTAATCAATTGTGAATGGGCAATTTAGGAAATTACAACTCCCAAGTGATCCAAAGGGTTTATTAAACTTGGAAAAAAACTTAGTTCAGGTGAACGAGATTCCATAAGAACTTTGAAGTTAAGCGTGCTTGCCCAAGGGTAGTGTGAGGATGGGTGAACTCCAACATTTTTCTTAACCTCAGAAGGAGAGGTCGAGCTCTTAAGAACCGAGTTGAAGACAACTATCTAATATCAAACTCCAGTCAATCCGAGAATCGTTGGAGAAGCGCCGGCATGAGGGAACAGCGAAGCAGCTCCGATGGACCGAAGCTGCCCTATTTCAGCAAAGCTAAAATCGGCCATTTCGAGCCCTCCTCAAACCAAACCAAGCCCTTCCAACACTTCCTCAGCCCTCCCACGACCGAATTAGGACTGAAAGGTAAGCCAATTCGACTCCCCTCTGCAATTTCCGACTGGTGCTAGAGAGAGAACCGACAGAATTTCAATAATGAAATTCTAACTCAATTCTGGATCAATTGATGCGATTCTTGATTCAAGGTTGATCCTTCAGAGGAGAGCTATCTGCCTATATTGAAAGCTCAGACTATCGTGCCCTCACCGGTGAGAAATCGAAGCCTTCTCTCTCTACAATCTATTTTCCGGCGAAGCTCCGTTTGAGCTCGTTCCGACGTTAAAATCTGCGATTCAAAGTTCCTTAGAAGCGTATGCACATGTAGGAACTCAATTTCAAATCCAATTTCAACAATTAGAGGTGTTTGATCGGTCAATTTGATGAAATCAAATTCGACAGTGTTGAATAATTGAAATTGGGGGAAAATTGGGGATTTTCAAAATTCGAAGGACCAAGATGAAATTTTATGAAATTGAGGGCTAATTGGGTATGAAAATAATGTTGGAGGACCAATTGAGAAATTTTAGAATTTTTGGGGCAAAACTTACCATTTTTGTAAAGGAAGGGCAAAATGGTAATTTTGGAAAAGTTGTAGGACCAAATTGGAAATTTGAGAAATTAATCCCCTTTTAGTGAAATGGAATAAATTGAGGTCCTTTGATAAATTTTAGAAGTTTCGGGATTCAATTTGAGCAAAAACCAGCATTTGGGGACTTAAAGTTAAAGAGAAATAACTTTAGGGACCTAATTGCAAATAAATGAAAGTTTGACTTTCTCATTCATTTGGAATGAATGAAGGTGATTAGGCCAAATGATAATGAACCGAGATGTTCATATTGTGTAGGAACACGAAGTACCAGGAACGCCAACAAGGACAAGCTCGCGTGAATACAAATAACCGATTTAGTGGAATTCACAGCATTAACGGGTGTGTAAACCCCGCACTTTTGAGTTAAGAAAAACCAGGAAAACAACCGGTTAAACTAAGTAAGAAAACCGAGCCGATTTACATTTGAGAACACGCAATATGGAAATTTACAACTTCTGGGTGATCAAAAGGGTTTATTAAACTTTGGAAAAGAAATTTAAGAAATTTTAGAAAATAAAAACCAAATTGGTTCAGGTGAACTAGATTTAATAAGAACTTCAAAGTTAATCGTGCTTACTTGAGAGTAGTATGAGGATGGAGGATGGGTGACCTCATAGGAAGTATGAATTTTTTTGTAACCCGAAATTTCGGTAAAAAAAAAATTATGTATGCCTTATCATAAATAACCATAAATTAATATATATTTAATTATTATAATTAATACCAATAATTAAATACATAAATTAAATTATTGGAATTAATACCGAAATTAAATTAATGGAATTAATACCAATAATTTATGGTAATATTAATACTAGTAATAAATCTCGCCCATTTAATACATAGGTTTTACACCTATATAAAGAGGTAATCCCCATTTCATTCTCCTCACACCTAAACACTTCTCTCTCTCTCTCTTTCTACTGCTCCATTTCCCAATAAAGCTCGAACCAGAGCTTTGGCTTGAACAAAGGTCGGGCTCTTTAGAACCGGGGAGAAGACAACTATCTGATAGCAAACTCCATTCAATCCGAGAATCGTTGGAGAAGCGTCGACATGATGGAATAGTGAATCAACTCCAGCGGACCGAAGGTGCCCTATTTCGGCCAAGCTAAAATCGGTCATTTCAAGCCCTCCTTAGGCAAAACTATGCCCTCCCAACACTTCCTTAGCCTTTCCACGACCGAATTAGGACCGAAAGGTAAGCCAATTCGGCTCCCCTTTATAATTTTCGATCGGTGATAGAGAGAGAGTCGACCGAATTTCAATGATGAAATTCTAATCCAATTCTGTATCAATTGATGCAATTCTTGATTCTAGGATGAACCTCAGGATGAGACCTATCTGCCCAGATCGAAAGCTCAGACTATCGTGCCTTCACCAGTGAGTAATCGAAGCTTTCTCTCTCTACAGTCTGTTTTCTAGCGAAGCTCCGTTTGAGCTTGTTCCGGCGATAAAATCTGCGATTAAAAGTTTCTTAGAATTGTATGAACATGCAGTAACTCAATTTCAACTATAATTTCAATAATTAGAAGTGTTTGGTCGGCCAATTTAATAAAATCAAATTCGGTAGTGTTGAAGAGTTGAAATTGGGGATTTTCGAAGTTCAAAGGGCCAAAATGCTATTTTATGAAATTGATGGTCAATTGGGCATGAAATTAATGTTGGAGGACCAATTGAGGAATTTTGGAATTTTTGGGGCAAAACTTACCATTTTTGTAAAAGAAGGGCAAAATGGTAATTTTGGTAAAACTGGGGGACCAAATTGGAAATTTGGGAAATTAAACTCCTTTTTGGTGAAATTGAATAAATTGAGGTGCCATGATAAATTTTAAAAGTTACGGGACTCAATTTGAGGAAAAGCCGACATTAGGAACTTAAAGTTAAAGAGAAATAACTTTAGGGACCTAATTGCAAATAACTAAAAGTTTGGGTTTTCTCATTCATTGGAAATGAATGAAAGTTGTTATGCCGAGTAATAATGAACAAGGTTGTTCATATCATGTAGGAATGCCAGCAAGGACAAGCTCACGTGAATACAAAGAACCGGTCTAGTGGAATTCACGACATTAATGGGTGAGTGGGTTTACTAACATCATACCCGGTTGGGATGATGAGCACAACTTAAAGATAAAAACCACTTACCGGTTGCGAGTGGGTTTACTAACATCATACCCGGTTGGGATGATGAGCACAACTTAAAGTTAAAAACCACTTACCGGTTGTGAGTGGGTTTACTAACATCATACCTGGTTGGGATGATGAGCACAACTTAAAGTTAAAAACCACTTATCGGTAGTGAGTGGGTTTACTAACATCATACCCGGTTGGGATGATGAGCACAACTTAAAGATAAAAACCACTTACCGGTTGTGAGTGGGAATTTTATATCATACCTGGTTGGGGATGATAAGTACCTCAGTATAAAAACCCACTACTTAGTGGTATTTTTAATCATCACTATTTAGAGAAAGTGATGTGAAAGTTATGCGGAAAAACAACTTACGGGTTGTAAGTAGATCATACCCTGTTGGTATGATGAGACTTCCTCGAAGGAAGTTGAAAACCCGTTCATCGGCTATGAACGGAGATTTCCTTATACCGATTGGTATGATGGACAATAAAAACCTATTTTTGTCGGAAGTGCTCTCTCCTGACTGTGTGCCAATGCTTAAACAATTTGGGAGACCTTCTCGACGGGAACTCGAATAGCTCTAATTGGTCGGGGGCCTCAATTTTGGAACTTAGGGGCTAAATGCCCGATTTGGAAAATCTCGTACAGTGGGCCCAAGGCTAGTTGGCACGAGCAGGAGCTCGTAAATAAACATGATATATGTGCCATAAAACTTAACAAGTGAATTGTTTGGCCATGGTACCAAGATAGGACCGACATGCTCAGTCAACTAGCGACAGTGCGACATGATAGGTTGACGGACTAGTCAAGACAAATAGCTGCGGGTTGAGTTGAGAGTCGGGGCCATTGGACCAGTGACACCACAGATTACATGGCAATATAAGAAAACATTGTTTGTGCATGCACTGTGAGTACGAGATCATCAAGACGCCCATGAGGGGTAGTGATGCGTCCTAAGGGCACTAGACGACATGGTGGCTATAAGGGTAGTTCGTCGTTCCACGTGTCTGTGCGAAATCTGGAGTAGCACGTAGCGCATGAGACCAGGGTGGGGACAGGATGAGGTCTCTGTCCTCATACGGACACGAAGAAGTGATTTCGGGATTGTGGGTCGGATGTCACGTACATCCACTCATTCCTAGGGTAGAAGTGGTTGTACTTCTATCCGGGTGGCAGGAAAAGTCGCTCCGAAGCCACTAGCGGGTTCAGTAGTGATACTAACTTGCGAATGTGTGTAACCTTCATGATGAAGGATGTGTGTTGGGTGATGACACACCGGTAACTATGAAATAATGGGAAAACTCAAATTTTTAAATGAAGGGATTTTTTGAAAAAAAAGAAGTCTGGCACACTCCATATAAATGTTTTTCTTAAAAGTTAAAAGTAGATCTTTGAAAACCTATTCACTGAGTAGTCGTACTCACCCCCTCCCTTATATCCCTTTTAGAAAATCCCAGAAAGCCTACCTTGAAATACCATCAACTAAGATGCCTGTAAGATAGGTATGTAAAGTTTAAATTTCATGCAGTTTTAGTTATGCTATTCCAAAAAATGGTGCAGGTTTAAAGGACACCTTACTCTTTACGGATTATAATAAGGGGGAAACCCTTTAATAAACCGTGAGAGTGGCGGATTGTTCATGGGGATCTGACCAATTCGGGTCGGGGCGTGACAGGGTGAGTGGGTTTACTAACATCATACCCGGTTGGGATGATGAGCATAACTTAAAATTTAAAACCACTTACCGGTTGTGAGTGAAAATTTTATATCATACCCGGTTGGGTAATGATAAGTACCTCAGTATGAAAACCCACTATTAAGTGGTATTTTAAACATCACTACTTAGAGAAAGTGATGTGAAAATCATGCGGAAAAACTACTTACCGGTTGTAAGTAGATCATACCCGGTTGGTATGATGAGACTTCCTCGAAGGAAGTTAAAAAGCCGTTCATCGGTTATGAACGGAGGTGTCCTTATACCCAGGCGGTATAATGGATAGAGAAAACATATGTTTTATCGGAAGTGCTCTCCCCTAACTGTGTGCCAATGCTTAAACAATTTGGGAGATCTTCTCAACGAGAGCTCGAATAGCTCTGATAGGTCGAGGGCCTCGATTTTGGAACTTGGGGGGCTAAATGCCCGATTTTGAAAATCTCGTACAGTAGGCCCAAGGCATGTTGGCACGAGCAGGAGCTCGTAAATGAACATGATATATGTGCCATAAAACTTAATAAGTGAATTGTTTGGCCATGGTACCAAGATAGGACTAACATGCTCAGTCAACTAGCGGCAGTGGAACATGACAGGTCGACGGACTAGTCAAGACAAACTCCTGCGGGTTGAGTTGAGAGTCGGGGCCGTTGGACTAGTGGCACCACAGATTACATGGCAATATGAGAAAACATTGTTTGTTCATGCACTATGAGTATGGGATCATCAAGATGCCAGTGAGGGGTAGTGATGTCTTAAGGGCACTGGATGACCTGGTGGCTATAAGGGCAGTTCGTCGTTCCAGGTGTTTATGCGAAATCTGGAGTAGCACCAAGCACATGAGACCGGGGTGGGGACAGGATGAGGTCTCTATCCTCATACAGACACAAAGAAGTGATTTCGGGATTGTGGGTCGGATGTCGCGTACATCCACTCATTCCCATGGTAGAAGCGGTCGTACTTCTATCCGGGTGGCAGGAAAAGTCGCTCCGAAGCCACTAGCAGGTTTAGTAGTGATACTGACTTGCGAATATGTGTAACCTTCATGATGAAGGATGTGTGTTGGGTGATGACACACCGGTAACTAAGAAATGGTAGGAAAACCCAAATTTTTAAACGAAGGGATTTTTGAAAAAGAAAGAAGTCTGGCACACTCTAATAATAATTATTTTCTTAAAATCAAAATTTTTTAAAATCCCATTCACTAAGTAGTCGTATTCACCCCCTCCCTTATATCCCTTTCAGGAAATCCCGGAAAGCCTACCCTTAGAGACAGTCAACTAAGATACCTGTAAGACAGGTATGTAAAGTTTTAAATTTCATGCAGTTTTGATTATGCTATTCCAAGAAAAAGGTGCAGGTTAAAGGACGCCTTACTCTTTACGATTTACAATAAGAGGGAAACCCTTTAATAAACTGGGAGAGTGGCGGGTTGATCATGGGGATCCGACCAAACCAGGTCAGGGCGTGACACCAAAAATGGGGATCTAAGGGTGTGTTTGGCGTAGGTAAAATAAGGATGACCTAAGGCCGTGTTTGGCCATGGAATAAAGGAAGGAAATAAAATAACGAAAATGGCCCACCCCGAGAATTCAATTAAACACCACATGACCAACCCTAGATGCTCCAAGAACAGAATTCTAACTGAATGGTATAAGAGTTAGGACTTTTCTTGATTTCCCTAATTATGTAAATTTAATTATGGAAGTAAAGTCTTGGGGAAAATTGTAATATTCTAAATATTAGGGTGGTCCAAATTATTAGCCTATATGACATTTATTAAGTCTATGTACGATGTGTAGGAATAAATCATACATCGTCATGCAGTAGAAGCACAAAGACTCGGAAATCCCTATAGGACGAACATGTCCATGGATAAATGTGAGTGGAATTTCTCACATCGGGTCAGATTGGATCGATTATGCATTATTGCTCTAAAAGTTGACACTATAACCCCCTTTTCCAAGAATTGATTCTCGTGACTATTTAAACCCTGCTTAAAACTCTCGATCTAGGGACATATTCTTGTTCTATGCATGAACCCTGAATTAGACATGAAGCATGAATACCCTTGGTATATCTTGATATCACAGTGAGCCCAAGCCATCATTTTTTTAAAATGAAGTGGGCACAAGGCCATATTTTGAAAATACTCATCAAGTGGGCCCACTGACAATGAGAATGGGTGTGCAATGGACCATTCCTGTAAATAACACAAATAAGGTGATAGAGCAAGACCATGATAAAAGCTTATTATAATTGGTTGTGTGTAATGGTCCATGCCCGATAACTTCTACTAAGCTAAGGCAGGTCTCACATCGAAATAGCTGATAGAACAAATACAATGGATTAAATACCCAAATACATATATGTGCTTATTAAGTGGGATTGATAGACACCCGATATGGGATAGTGGTGACTCCAAGGGCTGTTGGACAACAAGGTTGTTATAAAGGAAGTCACGTTGGTCCAGTATGTTAAGGGCTCTAGGAGTCCTATGTGCATCAGACCTTGGTGAAGGGGAAAAGGTTTCATCACTCATAGCGAACAACTCAATTATGTTTGTGGGCTCGACAGTGGTGCTCTCATAGGTAGTCTATTATGGACACCCTAGTCCACACAAATAGGTGGCTGGTAAAGCACTCCAGGCCACAAGTGGAATATAATAATGTTTTATTTTACGACCATATGATCCCTCCATGATGAAATAGATATGTGTGAATGATTGTTTGATATAAATCCCACTGTTTAAAACCTCAATCCTTATGGAATAAACCTTGTGAGCAGCTTACCAAAGAATCCCCTATGTTAAGCATGAGCTCGACTACCAATGTAGGGGCATTCAAGTGTGGACCGGGCTTCATAGAAATTACATGCATAATATGTTTAATGTCGATATTGGGCATATCTAGTATATAGTGTTATTATGAACTTGTGGTGTTCGACTGCCTATGTCACGCCCTAGCCCGATTCCTGGTCGGCGGTCTCATGCAACTCGCCAATCCCCTTGATGTTACAATGTTGGGTACGTTCACCAAAGTAAAACTAAAGGGACTAAGTCTCATAATAAAAAAGGCTACCATGAGTTTTCAGTGGAGATTTGAACTTCTCTTAGAAACATAGTGTGCCCAAAATAGTTTATACAAGTAACCCGGGAATATAGAAATTGAAAGGCATAAATGAAAACATTCGTATGTAAGCTTCAAGATCCACCTAAAGTCACGTTGTTTTGTAGATGCGATCTAATTTGTACCTAGTGGAACCTCGGCATTCAAATGTAATTGGTTGGGGGAGGGGTAAGCTCACAACTTATTGAATGAGGTTCTAACATCGAGTCACTACATGGCATACGACATCAAACTTCACATAAAAGTTGTAGTATGGATATTTGTTATCAGTTTTACAAAATTATTTCATATTCATAGTTTTATTCTGCCCTTTAAGACTCCTATCTCAAGTCACCCAAAAATCGTAATTCCATATTACGTCGGGTCAAACTCTCTCTCCCCCAAACAAACATTTCAATATATCTCATGATATGCAAACAATAATGCATACTAGCAACTCATGGCCCAAGTCATGCTAGAATTCTGATCGGGTAAGATGTGAGTGTGTGAGTCACATGTACTCTCTACAATTGATACCCCTCTAGTTTGCCTCTCATTTGAATGTCTTAGCAGCCAAGGTCATGCCAATATCCTACTGAAAGCCCTGGTCATACCCCTTACACATGCAACTCAACACTGCATCTTCTCATCTCAGTGGTGTAACATTGATACCACACACATGCATTATCTGGGGGTCCCGGGAAAACTGGAAATCACGTTATCAATCCCCCCTTATACCCCATTCCAATTTTCATAGGCATTGACACTACTTGACATTTTTTATGTCAACGCTCCACTTCCAACCTATATACAAAATACAATTAAATGTGCACACATATAGAAATCATGCCTATATTAATTTTCATTTAGTATAGTCCTCATTCTGACCTACCATCTTCATGTGCATGTAGGAAAATAACAAGTAATATGCATGTACCAATTTAGCAGTCAATATCATATTCCCAATCATATCTCATGAATTTTGGTCATCACTTGACCCACTTCTATCAGAAATATTATCAGAGGCAAAAGGACCCAACTCACATAAACCTAGTATGTGACTATGGTTCATATGTTATGGTCTATATAACCCTTAACCCATTTCTTAAGTTTGAAAAGGGTATTCTTTAGTCAGAATGCATCCATGTTATTTTGCACTTTCTTAAATGATTTTCTAAATCATGCATCATAGATTTCAAGTATTATAAAAAAATGGAAAATCACATTTGGTCGGTCCAATCTGACTCACCATCATTACTCTCAATCACCATTTTCACCAGAACTTGTTCGTTCCAACGATTTTTATTTTTAACTCTATGCATTAGGTCTCTACTTGAACTATCGTGTATTCTCTCTACAAGAATCATAATAAGCATGGAAAATCAATTTAAGTACTGATATCAATACATAATTGCTATATCATAACTTTCCAGGAAGTTATGCCTTTGCCCCACGGGCTCAGTTCATTTGACTTACTACTCAAAGAACCTTTATTTAACTAAACTTCCTTTAAGCTTGGTTAGTACTTTCTCAAGGTCATAAACTCGTATAGTTATATTTATCTATGTGCTTAGAAATTCTTAATTTACCACTTAGGTACCTTACTTTCTAGAATTTGTATTTTGGTACCTAATTTGGGTAAAATTATCATTTTATCATTTATTACTTAAAATGTTTTCTTTTTGGTCCCTAGATTTTTCCAAGTCTTTCACTCGGTACTCATATTTCTTCGAGTCTCATTTTGGTCCCCAAAATATCTTAGGATATTTTCTAAGTTTTCTTTCACATTATTTGTAAAATAGTCCTTAAGTTGGGCAAAATTACTATTTTCCCCTACTATTTAAAACTCATCTTTTCGATACCTTAGATTCTCAAACCATGTATTTGGTTCCCTAAACATTCTTTAATCTCACTTAGGTCCTTAAACTTCCCAAAAATCACTTTTGGGTGCACAAAATTCTTTATTTGCACTTTAGTCCCTAAACTTTCTCTTTTGCCACTTTTAGGTCCTTTCGTATTTTAAACATGTCATCCTAGATTCAATACTTTACCAATCTTTTCAAATGGTCCTAAAACTTTATTCAGACACTTAAAAAGACCCCCAATAAAACTTATTCTCAAATGGATACTCTAACTTCTCTATGTTTACATTTTAGTCCCCAACCTTTGCTCCCTAACAAAATAATTCCCAAAAATTCTTAAACTCGGATATAAGGTCCCTCTAGCCTTCCCCTAGGTCATCGTAGTCTCTGTCCATCCAAGATTATCCGAAGCAGTGACGATCGAGATTAAATCTAAGCTAATAGTTTATCAAGCCAAAGTCGGGTCAAGGGCAAAATCTCACTAGATATGGTGACTCAAACAGTGACACTAGTGGGGTTCCAAAACTAACTTCTAGAAGAGCTCGTGGCCACTTGAAGTACCTCAAATGGAGGTCTAAGCAACCTGCAATGCCCATTTTACTAAAATTTGTTACAACCGCGACTAACTAGCACTTCTCAGATATAATTTGACCTCACTTATTACCCCAAATCGTATAAGGCTAGTGGCATTCAAAATTTGATGCTAAGAAGAGTTTGTTGTAATTTTTGTAGCCCTTGTTAGCTGTTGAGGTAGTCGAAAATAACCATGCAAGTAGATGCTTTGTTTCTGATCAGAGAAGGTCTGATACTATTTGATATTGTCGACGATGGTAGAGCCAATAACAGTGCCAAGAGAGATAGCGTTGAAAAGCTGACTCTGTAGCTTTCTAGTTACACCTAAAACTCTAAGTTTGGTGGTCAGAGGAGTAAGTAGTGCTATCTACAAGTGTGCTCACCGAAAATGGAGATCTTAGTTTTTTAAAGAGAATTGTGATCTTAATCCGACATGAGAACATCCAAGATTTATATGGCCAAATTGTAGACTTAATTGCCTATCTGATCATAACTCACTTTCATCAATTCATAGCTTGTGACTCTAATAATTAATTAATTTCCAAGTGGTGGTTTTAGAATTTTGTTGGGGAATGTTCGGTTTTAATCTGACTCTAGGCATGCTATTTGGCGGAGGGGATGAGGCGTGTACGGTGTGTGGCGGAGCCGCGCGCCCATGCATGTGGCATGTGTCCTAACCACTGGGGCGGCTTAACTGGGTTTGGTACTGTTCCAAACCGATTTCTATCAAATTTTTTTTATCGTTTCTTAGTTGATTCATCCCCCAATTTGACCAGTTTTTTATACAATAAAATTTTCTAAATTTATTTATTTATTTTTTTATTATATGGACTAAAAATTCACCAAATTCTAATTTATTTACCACTCTAAAAATTAGGAGTTTTGTAAATTAAGTCGGTATAAACTAAAACTAAACTAGATTTTTCTTGAATTTTTCCTCAATCTCAATTTTCAGAATGATTATCGAGGATATTTTATGATTTTTATCATTTTCCTTTATCTTAATATGACTCATACTTTAAATCTGATTTAATTTCAAAATGATTCTTCAAATTTTTATATTTTATTTTATTTTACTTTATTTACCAGTTTAGTTCCTATTTCAATACATCATTTACCTTCAAATCGTAGTCCACTCCCCTGAAGAAGATACTTCAGGCAAAAATACTCATAGCTACTCAATCCAAAGTATCTTCCTCCGAATTATTCCCAAATAAGCAAGTGTTTTCTATATGCCTCGTATATGGAAATATTGAGTTCTTCCAATCATTTTCATATTTTAGTTGTCCACTAAATTGCTTTTTATGCAGAAAATGGAGTTGCTCAAAATTGATCCTATTACATAGATGGAGGTCGCAGCAACAAGATGAATGCCCCTCGGAAGGTCAGCTGATTATAGGCAAGTAGATTATACATTGGGAAAGAATACTGATGTTGCTGTTGTATCTCCTCCTGCATCTAAGATTGGTGAAGCTTCTGGTTCTTCTGCTTCAGACAAAGGTAAACCAACATTATTTAGCTGATTATATGCAAGTGAATCATACACTTTACTATCAATTGACTTTTTTTGACACCATAAAAATTTGAGCATTCAATTATTTTCCATCCATATAGGTAAATGAAACAATTGTTAGTTTTTTTGTACCTATCACTCTTAATGACAAAATAATTAATTACTTAGAATATCGTATTAACCAAGTATTAATAACTTTTAGAACTAAAATAGATGTCTCAAAATATATATTATTTAAATTGGTAAAAATAACAAACTTATGGAACTTCCACAAGTAAAGTTTTATTTATGGGTAAAATGTAGAAAATTGAGGATAAAATTATTTAAACAATAAAGTAATAAAGATGTTGGATGAAAGCTGACAAAAGATAAAATTGAGGATCAAAAAGCAAATTGTAGCAACGGAAGCTCCCTTGTCTGTCTTGTGAATCAGTTGGTGAAATGAACCATTGAGATGCCCCTTTGATTACACATTTCATTTTCTTCTCCTCCATATCTAATTCTCCGATCCAACCTCTTCTCCGATCTCTCCCCTGTTCTACCTCTCTATCTCATTTGCATTGTCTTCGGATACCACCACGGCCACATTCTGTAGCTCTCGCTTCTGATCTGCAGCAATGGCCACAATGGAGAGCTTGATCGGCCTCGTCAACCGGATCAAAAGAGCTTGCACGGTGCTAGGCGATCATGGTGGTGAAGGAATGTCCCTCTGGGAAGCTCTCCCTTCCGTCGCTGTCGTCGGTGGTCAGGTAAATTTTCATTGCTGAGCTGCCAATGTTGATATCTTTAATCGATTTTGATTCTGAAGCATTTGCATTGGCGTTCTCCAGAGCTCAGAAAAATCTTCAGTGCTTGAGAGCGTGGTCGGTCGGGATTTCTTGCCCCGTGGATCCGGTATTGACTGATCTTTGCCAAGTCAAACTTTTGGATCTTTGAGCATTGAGGGTGCACTTGTTTCCATTAACCATTTTCCTGTTTCTTTGGGCTGATTTAAGGTATTGTAACAAGGAGGCCGTTAGTGTTGCAACTTTACAAGACTGAGTCAGGGATAGAGTATGCAGAGTTTCTCCATGCCCCCAAGAAGCAGTTTACGGATTTTGGTACTTGTTTATTATATAGAACTTTTTATTGTCATCTCTTTCCAGATCAAAAACTACATGGCCGTTGTGAGGCACTGTAATTCCCGATGTTTATAAGTAGCTATGAAGAGTAAGGCACTGTAATGTCCCAATTTGGAACCTTTTTATTTTCAATGTTGACACCCTGAAGTTACCTGCTTGTTTATTTATTTTATTGACTGGCAATAATGGAATTATTTTCAGCAGGGAGTATGAAACCATCAGATTCACCAATATATTTATTCCCTGAGGCCAGAAAATTTTACCTTCATTCGCCACTAATAGTCCATAACATTTTCTAGAAAGATTCTGACTTTTCAATGTTGAACCCTCATGCAGTTTCCAACTATTGATTTGCTTTTTGCTTGAAGTGTGGACCTTGTGAGCCCTGGAAATGTTTAGGTATAGAAGTCCCAGTGATAAAATAAGAATGTTATCCTTTTTCAATATGTTGTCCCTACACTAAGATGATTAGTATCATCTGGATAGTCTATTCTTGTCATTGTGGATAAATAGTAAATGATAGATTGATATTTTGAAATCATAATTACTACTACTGATCTATTTGTTCCTTTTAGAATTATGTATATTTTTTTCATGTATCTATTAACTGAATTGAGAGAGGTGGTGTCCCTCTTATCGTTGTTTTAGATAAATCACACTAGATTTGGTCAGACTGTTTTTCTAGAGCTCATTAACTCTTATGGATTTTATTAATGGCGATGGTTGAAATTAAGCATATTAACAGTAATGATACTTTTTGTTATGATACAGCTGCTGTTCGTAAGGAAATTGCAGCAGATGAAACCGATAGGATAACTGGAATAAGTAAACAAATATCAAATGTGCCTATTCACCTGAGCATATATTCTCCAAATAGTATGCTTTTTTAGTTGGGTTCCAATTTTGTTTTCTCCTAAAACTCTAGAAGTTATTCTTTGTAACAGGACATGTCACCCACATACAACAAAAATGATTGCTTGCTTTTTTTTTTCTTGGCTAAACTCTCTACATGTTTTTATGCATGAATAATGTGGTCTTCATTTATAGATATCAATTTTTATAAGGTTCCATAATCAGACTATTAGAAGCAACAAAATTTATGACTCACTGTACTGGAAGCATGCTCAAGTGTTGTTTCTGCTCTTTCTCAGCTATTCACTAATCTTGTTTGCACCAATCTGTCTTGGCAGTTGTCAAATTAACCTTCATTGATCTTCCTGGATTAACAAAGGTTTCTGTAGGGGAGTTCTTTATTGGAATTATCTTTTTTTTCCTTCCAATTGTATTGATTTACCAATTGTTTGCTTATATTACTGAAATACTCCTTATTTTGTCTCACTTTGCAGAGGGGCATCTTGATAGCATTGTTCAAGACATTGAAATGATGGTCAGGTCTTATGTTGAAAAGGTGAGGAAAATCTTTTTCATGGTATATTATTATAGCTTTTCATAGAGTAATGCCAGTGCTCTATCAATGCCTTTCAAATTTGATAAACAATACTGAGCTCCAATACAGCAGGATTTTTATGTTTCAACAAATGCCACATTTTATTTTTTTGTAGATGTGATTTTGCACTATAAACCAACAGCTTCTACTCTTATTGTTTCATTTGAAACTGATCTATACCTATCCTTATCTTTCTATATCTCACAGTGCCATTGTATTTCTGTATTTCTGTGTTGGTTGCCGTCATTCCGAAGAATTTTCAAAAGTTGATTTAACATGCACTTATAATCTGGTGTATATCAATTAATAATTTGTATCAACTGTGTGTTTGCTCCTTTATACCATTTTCAGGAGGTCCTGTGTACTAGTTTTTCTGATGTTGCCTTTTAATTAGTTTATTTTTTATCTACACTCTTGATGGTTTATTTTGTTTTCTTTTATTTTCTTAATTATATTTTAAAGTTATATTTATTTTTGTAGCCAAACTGTATTATATTGGCTATCTCTCCAGCTAATCAAGATATTGCTACCCCTCTGATGCTATCAAACTTGCCAGAGAAGTTGATCCTTCAACCAAGAAGCTTCTCTTGCTTTCTTAGACAATTTTTTTGCAACTTGATACTGTTAGTTGATTATAATATTATACATAAATAACAGCATATTCACAATGGACTGTTTTTTGGTAGACCGGACCTTGTTCTTGTCATTTTATTAAAACTAGCAGAGTTCTCTAAGCATAAATTGCTCTGCACATGGCCTGGAGGAGACTGAATATATGGAGTTTTTGATCATCAATTACCTGCCGCTCTTAAAAAACTCCCTTTTGATCATCATCTTTCTCTGAAGAATGTATAGAAAGTTGTATTTGAAGCTGATGGTTATCAACCTCACTTGATTGCCCCAGAACAAGGATACCGAAGGCTCATTGATTCCTCAGTCAGCTACTTTAAAGGTCCTGCCAAAGCATCTGTTGATGCGGAAAAACTGCTTGTTTCTCAAGTTTTTTGCACGCATTTGACTGATGTTTTATATTTTAATCCTTTGCTGCATATGTAATTTTTTGTTGCTATAGGCATTAACATCTGCCTTCCCTGAAATAATTTCTTGTTATGACTAAATTGAAGCTTCTAAAATGCCAGCTTCACACTTCATGCATTTCTTGTCATCATCCCATGAGTTTATGGATTCTCATGCACAATACTGCATTTCATATTCTGCATCTTTCTATCTCCATTTCGTTACATTCTGATGTACATATGAGACTATTGAAGTCTATAAAAAAAAAGCAAATGTTGATGATTACTGATATAAAAAAGTGAGACCATTTATGACAAACTTGGGTAAATCATGATATGTCAATTGTCCTGCATTGTGAAATATGATCTTCAATTATTCTTATACTGATATAAAAAAAGTGAGACCATTGATGACAAACTTGGGTAAATCGTGATAGGTCAATTGTCCTGCTTATGAAATATGATCTTCTATTATTCTCATACAGGTTTTTTTTTCCTGGCAGGTGCACTTTGTTTTGAAAGAACTTGTACGTAAATCAATTACTGAAACTGAGGTAGGCAGTTCATGAATTCAAATCTGCTTATGGTTACTTAGTTCATACTTATAAAAGGATAAATATTGATTGAACCGCTTATCCTTATTTTTCATTTGTATAACTTTATCATTAGATTAAAATTGGTAATCATTTGTGAAAAGGATTTTTGCATAGTTAATTGAATTGGGGATTGTAGCCTGCGAGCATATGAAAACTTCGACCGACGGAGATTTTGTGTTGCAAATGAACATTATTTTGAAGGGTGAAGCACAACCCCACAGCAGAAGAAGGTTTTGTTTTAATCTGAAGAGGACGGTCACAATGAGTAGTACATTTTTGTGATTTGCTTTGATGGAATTTCAGGAACTTAGGCGATTTCCAGCACTCTCAGCAGGCATAGTGCTGCTTCAAATGATTCTCCAGAAAGATTCCGTGAGGAAAGTGACAACCAGTGAAGAATCAAAATCCTAATAAGAACAATTTAAATGCAAATGCTGATCGCTACTCAGATAATCATTTTAGGAGGATAGGTAAGTGACCAAGGGTTCCTATTCAGGAAAAGTATAGCCATTTCTAGAAGGGTTATTTGTGATTTTTGCAACTTTTTTTTCTTAGTTGGAAAGAACACACTAATATCACTGGATTACATCTAAAGATTGATGATTTTAAGAGGTTCTTTATGACTGATGGTAGCAATCGATTAGTAATCTCATCATCTGTTCTATTTTTTTTTTGCCAGGGTCAAATGTAAGTGCCTATATTGGTATGGTTTGTGACACCTTGAGAAATTCCATTCCCAAGGCTGTGGTTAATTGTCAAGTTCGATCGGCTAAAGAGAGCATTGTTGAACACCTTTTACACTCAAGTTGGGAGGAGGGAGGTAATATCTAGACCACTCTTGACAATTCTTCACTAATCATTCTATAACATATCCTTTTGCAGATCCACCTGAACTGAATTGTTTAATCTAAACCAAGAGTAATACTATGAGTGAGATTCTTGATTAATTGGAGACTCCTAAAATCCAATTTTCTCCCTATTCATCTTTTTAATATACATTGAATTTGCAGTGGGTTAATCCATTCTTTTTAATGAGGGTGTAAGAAATGGAAAACAGTCTCAGGATGGAAAAATGAAAAATATCCTCTAATATGCCAGGAAACAAAATTTTAATCTTATCTGTTCTTGACAAGTGCTAGGTTTAACTCTCTTCCAATTAGATTTTTCTTTTTGTTACAATTAGATTAGCTTCCTTCTCTTCGAATGGCCAGAAAGGAACAAATTTGACAGTTGTAAAGGGTACACTAACAAATAAGATGTTGGGTGGAATTTAGTTCTGCATGACATTACCAATTCAATTCAGGTATTTTTCTTTCTAAATCTCAATAAGCTCACAGAAATACCATCTTGCCAAATTTTGTAGCAGGAACAACTTGGGAAAATGCTGGACGAAGAACCAATATTCGTGGAGAAAAGAAGTGCCATTGCTAAGAGGCTTGAATTGTACAAGTCAGCTACAGATGAGATTGATGCAGTTGCTTGGAAATGAAATAAACAAGGTATCTCAGGATGAACCTGTACAAGGTTCAAACACCAATTTTTTTTATCTGAATTCACATCTAAAAGTTGTCCCCACTTCATATTCTTTACCCTTTTGGGTATAAGAATAATTTATTGGGAGATTTGGCAATTTGACTTTACAGAACATGGTTTTGTGCGATGCAATTCCTCTATAGCTGCATTTTTTTAGTAATATTATTAGAATGTGAATGATTTTCAACATAAACTCGCATCCACTAACTATAGCTTTTCAAGTTTCATCCGCTTATTAGCTTGGACTGCTAGATATGATTGGGCAAATTATGTCCAACTGAATTTTGAGTAACTTCATTCAGGAGCCAGTCCAGATTTCCAATAATTCAAATAATCATCAATATAACTTTTTGCTTATACTTATATGCTTCAATTAACCTGTTCTTACTGCTAGACCAATATAACATTGGAGCAGTCCAATGGTAGTGGATGTTTTAGTGGCTCTCCTTCGATTGCCACCACCACTTGGTGGATGTACTACAAAAACTTTCATAAAAATTCCATAGGCTCTTTGGTATTCCTAGTACACTTCACTCATTAGGTCTCATCATTTGATGATAGGGTCCCTTAGTATGGAACACTCACAGCCCTATTGTAGTATAATAAACTCGCGGACCTTTTTCCCTTACCAAGTAGGGAGTTAGGTATTTCTATTTAAATATTTGCTCAAACTTGCTCCATCTATGTTGGTTGGTAAGGGTATGTCATTTTCTCCTACCAATGTCTAGTCTCACCTTCTAGTTGTAACCTAGATGGTCTCTATGTCACTTAGGGATATTAGGATGGAGTTGGTCTTGGTACGGTGCTCGGGGCACTACTCGTGGTATTGGATGTTTTAGTGGCTCTTCTTCCATTGCCACCACTGGATGTACTACAAAAACTTTCATAAAAATTTCATAGGCTCTTTGGTATTCCTACTACACCCTTCACTAATTTGGTCCCTTAGAATGTAATACTCTTCTTTCATGCTCTATTGCTCTCACCGATTTCATGATCTGGTTCTCAGAGAACTCCTACTCAGTATCGGGTTATATATAAGTTAGTCGTCCCCTCATATAAGCCACATTTTAAAAGTTTTGCCGCGTATTAGTACTCATGATACTTAAGCTTTTATTGAGCATATTTCTATGTTGCAATACTTTTTCACCTCTTACTAACTTTTAAATTAATTTATTTCTAAAACTATTTGTTTAGAAAGTTATACTCTAAAATCACTTAAATTATCCTTTCTCAATACTTTTATAGTAGTTAGTATTATATTGATTGTAGAACTAACATGACATAAAAACTCATATAAGAAAAATATTCATAATTTTACTAAAAATTTAAACTTTAATAAAAATTATAATGTTTACAAAAATCTAAAAATCCTAGGAAGCAAGTATTAGCCTCAGACCACATTGTATTGTTCAGAGTATTTTCTTTTAGCTCTTTTTCACTAAGTGGTCTTCTAGTATTATGCTCTTCGATACAGATCCAATAACAATTTGTTATATATTCGATTCTATAATATTGAACAGGTTTATCATGGTAGAACTAATTTATAATAAAATTATATTAATTTTTATAAAATAATTAAACTTTTCATTATATAACTTAACAAAAAATATTTGAAATGGAATGAAATAAAAAAATATGTATAATTTTGACTAATAATATCGAATATAGATATACTCTCTATAGGTGGAATGAAACTACGAAAGTAAGTGGCTCTGCACAAGTCAAACGAACCTAACCCAAGTGGAAAAACTATAATTTTAGAAATATTATAGTGCGAGACTATGGTTATCCAATAAAACCAAATCTAACATTGTTCATGTAATTTGATTTAAGTAGTAAAAATTATTATCAAACGACTTAGGAGTACAAACATTCAGAGGTATTCGGAAAAACTGTCCGAGACAAGCAAGTCCCGTATATAGCTATTAGTGGGTTTATAAACGATAAATATTATTAGACCAATCATGATTTTTGACATGTTTTACATCAAAATTATAGAATGTAAAAAGTATGATAGAGTTTGGCTAAGATAGATAGAGATATAAAATGTGCATACTAAGCTATAAATTTGATTAATAACTATGATGACATAAGAGAAAAATCGGGACTGTTACGCTGGTAATTTTTCAAATCACACTAATATGCCAAAATTTTCCTACAAGAAAAAGGATAACTAGGTTTCATATTTATCAATTAAGTAAAGAAGGAAAATAATAATAAACTACTTGAATAAATATAATAAGAACATGGGTAATAGGTCAGTTAGATAGCATATCCAACCTCGTGAATTTAAATACTTTGATGTGTTGAATGTGATGCATGTATAAGAAAATACTATTATTATTATTGTATCATATGTGTAATATGATTTATTTGGGCGGACGAGTTATGACACCTGAAATAAAATATAGTGTTGGTGTACAAGGAATAACTAAAATGAGAAAACAAGGAAAGAGTAGCTTATGAAAATTCATAGAACCTAAGTAGGTTTATGGTTGGGGTCCACACATCCTTTATTATTGACATTCGGATGAGGGGAGACGGTTCATTAGAGATGCTCCAAGTGAGTGTGAATATATAACGCACATACCTGAGTTGCTCATACCACCCGGTACGACGTCGGAATGACTTGAGTCCCATCAATGACGACACGAGGGAAAAGGTTATCTGTGATAAATCTACGAGTGCAGAATATGTACACACAATTACCCCTCAAACACTGGGGTCGCACATGGGTGACCTCTCGGGGTGCTTTATTTATGGTTGTGATAAATTTATTGTGAAATATAGGATAAACTTCAAGATAATTAAGATACCATAAATTTATATTAAGTAAAATGGGGAAATATATGTATTTAAAAATAAGCCTTAATAATAAAATTTATTAGAGATCGGGTTGTAAGCCATGTCATGGCTCAACGTGGGTAAACACTCTCATTATGTTTTGAGCTCACCCCTCTCCAAAATATTTCAGGTACATGCAAAGGTGCACCCAGTAGTTTACGTCTGCCTCAACTTTCAAAATATGCTAATGAGGTATAAGACTCGAATGGCGAACATAAAAGTTAAATTTTTTTACTTGTCAGGTGTATTATTCTCAAAGATAATTTGTAATTTATTTTGAGAATCACTGTATATTTTATAAAACTTTAAATTTTTGCTAAAAATTTTGTATGTACTTGTTATGAGCCTTATATCATGTTGGATTTACTTTGGTGAATGTACACACCATTGTAGTTATAAAATTGGGAAATTCCAACTTGAAAACAAAGACGAGTCGAACCGAAAAATAGGATCGAACTAGAGGAATAACGCTAAATTGGGAAAAGGAATTGAACCGGAAATAAGGAAATGATCAATGGAGAGGCTAAAATGGGTGAAAAAGGGTCATGAGAAACCCTTGGGAGTGTCTCGGGACATGTAGTCAAGGATTGGGGGAAAACCGATTTGAATGGGGTTCAAGTTATGTGAAGTCACAATCCCCCCTCCAAATTTTTAAGGGGTCAAAACAAATCCAAATAGAGCGGTTCTTGAGTTCATTAATAGAAAATTGAATTTAGAATTTTTAGGTATTTTTATTTTTCCAAGAACCGATTGGGAAAGGGGTGAACTGAGACAAAAAATACTGAACTGACCGAGAAATTCACCAAAAACCGATTAGCTATAGTGCAAATTGGGCGGCGTGTAATGCTGGGCACACACACGCGCGGTCACACACGTGTGTGTTGTCTTCCTCGCCTGACTCGTAGACCCGAATCCCCTATTTTTCTCTGAGAGATCACCATTGACCACTAACTCCCCTACTTGGGGAAATTAATTCATTGCCAATACCACAAGTTTTGGATTAATGGAAAAGGCTATGGATAGACAGCCACGCAAGTCTAGACCACAACCAAATAAATTAGAGTCATTCACTCATCGAATTTTGCTAAAAATTCTCTTTCAACCACCGATTGCTCCCAACTCCAGTGACCTTACTACTATAAATCAGAACTTGTCTGTCCAACCACCTCCGATGACCATCCTAGTACCCATGAAAAGCTAAGGACCTTAGCTTTCCATTGCCACCTCTCTCGACCCTCAAATTTGCATCTACTAGAGCCGACGAGATCGCACAGTACATGATCTCTGATGACCTAAAATATGATAGCAGTTTCAAAGCTCAATTCTAATGGCACTGCAAACCTTGTGAGCTGAGGTGATTCAAGTGGCCACATTCTTGAGGAGTTAGCTTTCAAACCCCACCAGCTTTGATGTCTAACGAGCCTTCTCCTGTGAGTTCCCGACTTTGACCCAACTTATACTCGTTTGTGTGTAAGCTTCTGATCAAGCATATTTTGACAAAACTTAAGGGATTGTCAGTAATTCATGGTAAATAAGGCTTGGAATTGTTCCAATGCCTATTTCAGACCATAATGGGACTCAAGAAAACTTGAGGTATCCAATTGTAAGACTTGGGAATGTCTAGGGTCCAAATTGAGGAAATTGCAAAGTGAAAGGGCAAAATGGTAATTTGGGGAAAATGGAACCACTAGTTGGAGAGTAAAGGAATGTGAGCATTTCATTAACTGTTAAGTAAAAAGAGAATGAACTTCAGTCCAAGAGGTTAACCTTAGACAAGGTGAGACCGAGGTCGGGTTACCGAGGCCGGAAGGGCTAAAATGTAAAGCCATAGAAATAGCATAGTCGGTGAAATAGTGAAATGGTTAGAAGTGGAATTAACCATGTTATTGCAATCCTTGCAAAGAACACAAGAATCACTCTAGTGGAATCAAAAGCGGATTCCGAAAACCCCACGAAACATGCGAGTTTCGTGTTGTGAGGTGAGTGGGCATTGACGACGAGTCTGATTGGACCAACCAAAACATTTAATACATGCTTGAATTAATTGAGTGTCGATTAGTAGAAATCTAGTCTTAGATCTCATATAAGTAGTGAAAATGACTAAGATCATGCTCATTAAAACAAATGTGATTTTAATTTTTAAAGAAGAAACCGGTCGTGAGATCGGGGTAAATGTCATGATTTCGATTCCAAAGAATCAGAAAAATGTTTGGGGCCTTGAGCCTTGTGACTTAGGCAAGATGGTCGAGTGATTGGATGAGATCCCCAATAAGTGTTATTGCTAGGGTCCACTAACGACTTAACAATCAGGGTACGGAGTATGTTGTGTGACCCTGGGTATGGGGCATGACCGAGAGGCCAACCGGACTCCCGAGATTGATTGAACTGTGTGGGGAGTTGAACCAGTGAAGGATCAGACTCCCAAGTATATCAATGTTTTTAACATGTTGATTGTGCATGATTATGATGTGTAAATAAGGGAGCCGAAGGAGTGACACATCAAGCTCTCAGGTAATGAGATGCATTAAGCACCATTACATGACATGGCCATGAGTGTTAGGGGTATGAGTAAGAGTCATGCGATAGCATGTTATGAATACCGGTATAGGAGAGTGGGGCCGATGGATGGACACCTATGCAGTTATGCCGTCGCCCAAGGAAAAATAGGAACGAGATCGGGGAGAAATCTATGTAATCTCCCATGTTTTCTCGGGTCACCCGAATAATATACGAGTATCGTCCCAGTACACCACTGTAATGAGACAATGGTAAAATTGAGTTGCAAGTGTATGAGGCATAGGTCGACGAGTGGCAGTAATGCAACTATGACCCTGGGTGCTAGAGACATCCAACTGCGACATGACAACTTAAGTGATGGTTGTGGCAAGAGTTATCCCTTGACTCTAACACTCCGGTGCCTAGTTTGGTATCGCCCAAGCAGCGATACACTCCAGAAGAAATGTAAATATGGGTCCCAATTAGCCCAAATTTGGTTGGGTTTGAGTTTCCCATTGTTGTGCAAGGGCATGGCGATGAGACTACCATGACCCTGGGTGCTGAGACACCTAGTTGCAAGATGTCACCTAAAGTGCTGGTTGTGGTACAAGCGCACTAGGCAACTCCCACACTCTAGTTTCTTGGTTTGGTATGGTCTAAGCGGTGGTACACTCTAGGTATGTTATTGTGTTAAGGGTTGAGCAGCCCAACATGATTAGGGCTTGTGTAGCCTGAGATGAGGCACGAGTTGTGAGTAGCCTGGAAATTTCAATCGAGTGTAGGCCATCCCTTGTGTGTGGGACATGAGTTCCTCATGTGTCACATATACTGGTAATGCATTGTTGGATTAGGGGAACCAAAAGGGGGAAATCAAGGATATCTCGACCATAGCATAGACTATGAGTCGAATGGCCCGAGACCTATTGTCTCTTGGGGCGAAGTAAACCACGGTACTTGTAAGGGCTGTGTACGAATAATATGATAGAAAATCATGCTAGGTGATTTACAAGGACATTTGTGTCATAAGCCATGTAGTTGTAGGATAGAAAATCATGCTAGTGTTAATGTCCCATTAACTAAGTTGTAAGCTCACCCTCCCCTAAACATGTTGCAGGATAGGCCCTGAAGGCGCGAGGAAGAAAAGGGAAGGAACTTCCCGATGTGCATGTCCGTTGAGGTAACCTCATATCATACTCAGAAGGATAATTTTGATTTATCATAATGCGATGATTCCCGGGATAATTGATAAATTGTTTTGTGGGCTCCCACGTGAAAGTTTGAAAGAAAAGTTTCAAATATTTGTTGTCTTACAAGTGTTTCATTAGAAGCAATGGTCCCTTCAGTTATCACTATGGTGAAGGTACCCACCATAGTGGTTATTGACGAGGACGGGCAGAGTGGCATGAGTTTCCGATAAAACAAATTGGGTCAGGGCATGACAAGAGTATTAAGAGGATATGACAATTGCCACGGGCACCCCGACCGAGGAATTTGGGCCGGGGCATGATAACTTTATTAGTATTAGAACCCATGTTTTCAAAAAGGGGGATTTAGGAAAAAAAAGGAATTTTGGGATGGTTGGAAAGTTGAGAATAACATTAATAAGACATTTGTTGATAATATAAGAAAAAAATTAACTCTTATATAAATGGTAATAAGGTAGTACCATGAGAGGTCCAACTATCGGATGGCCAGTTATCCTAATGCGCTTATGACGTAGAAATTAGTTGTGAGACCAAGAAAAATCTCTACTTCATAATCGAGCCAAATCGAACTAAGAAGGGGGATCTCACTGGAAATCGAAGAGTAACTGAGGAGTAGATTGAACTTGAAGGAGGGAAGTGACTGATAGGGAAGCCAAGAGGGGTGAATAAGGGTTAGAAGAAACCCTTAAGATGCTATTGGGACTTAGAATCATGGGTTGAGAGAAAATCGAGAGGGAACTGGGTTTGAGCTAGATGGGGTCACAAAACCCCCTAAATTTTTAATGGGTTAAAACAAATCCAAATTGACCCATTTTTTAGTCCATTCAATAGGAAATCAAATGTAGAATATTTAGATTTTTTTATTTTCTTAAGAACCAATAGAAAATGGGGTGAACCGTACCAAAAACTGTTGAACTGACTTAAAATGTTACAAGAAACCAATTCACTACAGTGTCAGACCAGTTGGCTGAGAAGTTAGGCGCATGTACGTGCTGCACACACGAAGTGTGGGGCACACACAAACGCAACCACTCGCGCGTGTTGTCTTCTTCGTCCGACTGTCGACGTGGATCAGCCCTATTTTACCACTAACTCCATCGCTTGTGGAAATTAATTCATTGCTAGCACCACATGCTATGAATTAATGAAAGGAAGCTATGGATAGATTGTCATGGAGGTCTAGATCACAACTATATAAATTGGGGTTTCTCCCTCAATAGAATTTGCTCAAAATCCTCTCCCAACCATTGACTACTCCGACTTCAATGACCTTCCTACCATAAAACATAACTTCATTGTCCGACCACCTCCAACGTGTTCTTGGTATCCCTATAAAACTAAGAGCCTCAGCTTTCCATTGCCACCCTTCTCAATCCTCTCAACTCTTCCTTTACCGGTACCAATGAGATCGCATAGTAACCGATCTTTGGTAACCCGTTACAAAGCACCTATTTTTTTAATCCAATTCCAACGGGCTCAACGACCCTCACATGCTAGGAAAATGTATGTGAGTCCCTTGTATCACCATCTTTTCATAACCACCAACCTTGCCTGATTTGATCAAGAATTGAATCTGAATTGATTGGGGGGGGGGGGGGGGGGATGGGGGAGGGGGTGACCTCAAAGATCAGTAAGTGGGACGCTGACGTTGTGCCACCACATGGCTTACGATCCATACCTTTCTCATAAACCATCAAGCATATAAAGTTTACTCTAATTGCTTGTATCACTCAAACGAGTCCTATGGTTTACACCCCCCCCCCCTTGAGACACAGCCTTGTGATGGGTACAACGAAGGAAGTTGGAACAACATGGAAAATGACACGATGGATCATGGTCATAAGGCGGTGAATGCAGCTACACCACAAAGTATAAATTGCCTTACGGACAAATAAGAAGGATTGATCCTTAGTAACAATGAAATGGGGAAGTGATATCAATAAGGAATCAACCACTGCCAAGGAAAGGAACAATGATAGGTTACATTCAAGGACGGACATTGAACCCGAACTTAAGGGCCACTGTAAGCCTAGTAGGAGGAACATGATGAGCCAAATGCTAGTGGATGTCAAAGCATGCCTCAGACAACGAACCAAGATGAGACATAATAAGGGAGAAGTCATGGGTGCCAAAGGTAGGGCATTGTCTATCGCATATGTGTGACAAGACTAAGACATAGTCGGAGATAAAGCGACAAACCAATTACTAAGAACATAGACAGTAATGGGGCAGGAAAACACAACGCGGGTCGAAGGCAAGACCTTCAAGAGGACATGAATGAAGCGGCAATTTTGGCACAAAAGGGTAGGTGGAATGAGAGGATGTAGCATTTCTACCCGTAGTGGATACATGTAAACCCCGACCTCTCGAACCAAGGAAATCAGAAAATTTTGAGATGGTATTAAGTAGGATACAAACCAAGTTTCAAATAGGACTTGAATCAGGTATCAAGTAGGACTTGAATTGTGTCACCCAATCCAAATGGGTCAACACTGCCCGAATTGGATCTTATTTGGTTCAGGTATCGTTTTGAGAACCAAGTTGAGTATCTCTTTGAGAACTTGACTCGAACATGTCAACATAAACCGAACATGCCAACCAAACTTGAATGAGCCAACTCAACTCAAATGGATCAAACGAACCTGAATGGATGAAACCTACCCGAATATAGTCTCCATTGATATTTACTGCATATTAACGGTTGACTTTGATATTGTTTATTATTTATTTGTAGAGTGCAAGTGCAATATGTCATGGTAAATAATGACCAGTCTATACTAGTAAATGTATAATGAGTATTAGTTTTTTTTTTTTGCACAAATTGAGTATTAGTTGTTGAATCTATGACAAACAGTGTATTTGGCATATATACTCAAACTCCACAATGTAATAGAACTATTGAAGTGCAAGTCATACCAGAGATGATGTCATCTAATGTGTGGGAGAATGTAACTAAAGTTAAGATAGTTACAGGAAATAATACCAAATGCAAGTATTGTGTAAATATGTTTGTTAAGAATGCTAGTAAATGTAAAAATTATTAGAGGAAGCATTTAAGTAAATGTTCAAGGGGGATAATGAATTATATTCATCAATACTTTATTAAGTCTACTGACAACATATTGAAAATGGAGAAGCATGTAACATCGAAATTTTGAAAAATCAAATTTAAGTCGCTTGAATTGGAAACTGAGAACGAGAACCAGGAATGAAACCCTAGAATGGGACCGGGAGTCAAACTATATTGAGAAACCAAAGTTAAATTGGGAAGAGAATCCCGAATAGAGAATGAGAACCCAAAATTGGGAATGGAATCCCAAACCAAGGATGCAAACCTAAACCATGAATGGAACCCCGAGTTGGAAAGCAATCCCGAGTTAGGATTTAAATGTCAAATTAGATCATAACCCAAGGTTGGAAGTGGAAAAGGAAACTTGATGTTGGGAAGAGAGATTCAATCAAATTAGGGTTCGGATTCCCTAACGCAAAAATTGAGAGTCTTGAAAAAAGTCGATTTACACCCGAACCATGTTGGGACTTCGGATTAAATTACCAAGGGGACTAAAGGAGCGAGAAGGTAATTTGGATTTTTTGAAAGTTTAGCAATGAAGGGGACCAAGTCGGGTCATATTCAACCCAACTTTGTCTAACCCGACCCAACTCGTGACACTCAACTAGAACTCACCCCATCACCTACTCCAGTCTGTTTCTATAGATGACAAGTTATGAAAACATGTAAAATTGACCCATTTTTCATCAAATTGTATGAATCAGACCTAACATTGTAATGAAAACTCCCTGAGCGGGCCTACAGGTGAAATTAATTACATTTTCATCACTCCATTAAATCAAATTTCATCTAAGAAGTTGGAAAACCCATCCTCAGACTCTCTCATGACACTCTATTATTCCTCCCAAAAATTCTCCCTCACCTAACTACCAAATGAAGTGTTCTTGGTGTCCAAATGTTGCTAAAAGCCTCCTCTTGATTTCTATGGCAAGGTCCTAACATGTTAGTGGTTGGAAAATGCCACATGATGGTTGTTTTGGCCAACTCTAGTTTAGGACAGGAAATCGTCGTCGCATTGCCGTCCTTTTGTGGCCAAATTCGGCCAATCTAGCCACTACTCTGACTGATCACGACTAGTCGAGGACCAAATTCTCCCAACTCTGATGACCACTTAGTCAACCACCACCATAGAATACTTCACCTGGAAGTTGGCTACAAAACACCTAAGCTCCAGCCACCCCTTCGACCACCTCTAATGAAATTTCTAACAACTCCCTAAGTACCTTAGTTTCAGGTTATTTTGGTACCTAGTCGATTTCGGCCAAATTCAGTCGGGGTAAGACCCCCACTCCCCCTATGATCTATTAGGAGTATAACGAATGTATTTAGGAGGGATTAGTGAAAATAGAACTTAGATGAGTTGATCATTAATATTCGAGGTCTAAAGTACAATTTTGGAAAAGTTTGGGGGTAGATTTGCAAAAAGGGGAAATGTATAGAAATGGTTCCCAATTATAGCCTAAGGGTCTAGAAAGTAATATTTGGGACATATAGAGATGTTTAAAGTTTTTTTCAGAATTTTGGAGGGAAAACCCTAAATTTTGGTAAATTATGGGCAAAAGCGTAATTTTTTCCCAAAAAAGAGGGCAAAAGAGTTCATTTTGAACCATGTATGGAAAAAGTGGAATT
The DNA here is from genome assembly GCA_030064425.1 of Trapa bicornis. Classification (NCBI taxonomy): domain Eukaryota; kingdom Viridiplantae; phylum Streptophyta; class Magnoliopsida; order Myrtales; family Lythraceae; genus Trapa; species Trapa bicornis. The sequence goes on along the minus strand of CM057761.1, from coordinate 4,334,343 downwards.
TTTCAAAATAAAGGAGGTAAAAATGGGATTTTTGCAAGTGAAGGATAAATGGTAATTTTGCTCCTTATAAATTCATAAATCTTGGTGGTCCATAAATAATCTTTGAGAACTTAGAAACCCAAATAAGTGTAATAGAAAGTTAGGGACCCAAATAAGAGGCTTGGAAAGTTTAGTGTCAAAGTGAGAGAACTTGGATAAGCAAGAGCAAAATGGTAATTTTGCCCTACTTGGGGACCAAAATGCAACTTTGGAAAAGTTGAGTAACCAAGTGGAAATATTGAAAAATTTAGGCATTTTGGATAATAAGACCATATATGGATATGCCTTCGATAGGTGGAAAGAAATAGTGGAAGGGGCTTATTTAAAGCGTGTTCATCGACGCGCAAGTTGAGCGAACCCAACCCAATGGGAAAACCGTAATTTTGGATATATTATGGGGCAACACTATGGTTACCCAAGGAAACCAAATTTGACCTTGTTCATGTAACTTGCATTTGTAGTGAAATTGTTGTCCAAAATAATGTAGGAGTATGTGCATCGTAAGACAGCCGAAAAAAAATATTCCAAGACGAATAAGTCTCTAAAATTGATGTTAGTTTATTGACGACGAGATCTATTGGACCGATTCTTATGCTTTACACATTTATATTAAAAGCTATAGAGAGCATGTAAACCTCGTTTTCACATAATAAGAAAGCTAGATTCGAGAACTGGAAATTTTCGAGTGAAAACCGAGGTTGAAACAAACCCGAATTTGTAAATAAAAGTCAAAAGGGGAAATTGGAAAATTCCAGATGGACAATATATACCCAAAAATAATGGAAAGGAACCATTAATGAAATTGGGTGTGAGAACCGGACCCGTTCATGGTGAACCAGATAGAATTAGGATGAACCGTAGGGAATCAGTTCAAATATTCATTTTACTAGGTGGCTTAAAAATATCAATTTGGAAAATTGAAGCCACCATTGAATAGAAAATGAATTTACACAAATTTAAAAAATTTTAAATTTTGGAAAATTGGTCGAATTGGGACTGAACTAGCCAATTTTCAAATTCGGGTCACTGAACCCGGTTTGGCCAGACCGGTTAACGGGCCAGCTGATCAACGAACCGCTACCAGGTCAGCGCTCAGTCAGCAGGCAGGACGAATCAGTGTGCGATATGTGGAGAAGCGCACCTTGTCAGCACTCGGACAATGCTTGAAAGCGTTGGCCAATTAGAGCGCGACACGTGTCCTCAGTCAAGTGAGAAGAAGCTTCATTAGCAAGGCTGACCAATGAGAAGCTAACACGTGGCAAGGATGCCACGTCAGCATCTTACAAGGATGTCGAAGAAACGGTTGACCAATTAGAGGTCGATACGTGGTAGAGCCATGCCGAATAGTTTCAGCCAATTAGAGGTTGGCATGTGGCAGTGGCACTGTGCGTCAGGAGAGAAATTTGATGCATTTAAATCAGCCAATCAGAGGATGTCACGTGTCACGATTAGCAGCCATGTTAGAACGAGCGGCCAATGGGAGGTTGCCTTATGTCTGATAAATGAGTCAAAGGCTAACTATGATGCTGAATCTACCAATCATAGAGTGCCATATGGCAACATGCATGTGCAAAGCTCACACATGCGCGCATAATGTCATCTTGCCTTAGCCTTTCTGACAGAGAGAGGGGCGGGCGGGCTCTTCGGTCTCTAGCGACCCGAAAACCCCTCCGATATGGCTAGTGGCAGGCAAGTGTGGGGCTAAGTCCAATGTCGGCCAGTAACCCTATCAGTTGTTGAGATCCCTATATAAAGAGCTTCTCCCCACTCATCTTGCTCATCCTACAATTGATTGAAGAAGGGAGAGTGTTCAGTTTTCCGGCGAGGCATAAACCAGAGCTCCGACATCAGCATTTTCTTCAGCCTTCGACGTTGCAATTGGACTCATTAGAACCGGGAGGGAGTTTCCCACCCAGCTGCACCCTCCGTTCGACCCATGGACCCCAGAGGAGCACCAACAAGCCTATACATTACCGTTGCTCCAATGGACCCGAAGTGATGAAGCTATGTCAAGATAAATTCTAGCCACCCCAGACCTCCTACAACTAAACTGACCCTCCCACGACTCCTCATGGCCGACCCTTGACCTCCCCGAAGCTTTCACGTAAGTCCATTCTGCCTACACTCATCGGATTAGTAATATTCTAGAGAGAGAAAGTGGTAGAACAATACTGATCAAATTCCCCCCGCCCAGGATGATAATTGGGGCGATTCTCAATCCTCGAAGGACCCTCTAGATGAGCGCTAGCCTCCCAAATCCAGAACTCCGACAACCGCACCCCGGTCGGTAAGATTTCGAAGCTCTCTCTCACTCTAAGCTCGGTTTTTCGGCAAAAGCTCCATTTGAGCTTATTTCGGGGTTAATTAAGATGATTTGAAGCATGAACATATTGTAGGAAGGTGGAGAAGACATTAGTGGCATGCTAGGGATCAATTAACTGAGTTTGCGGGTTCAATTTGATAGAATATGATTTCGGGACCAAAATGATCAATTTGGGAAATTTTTGGAGAAATTTGGGGGACTTTTGTGAAATTAATTTTCAATTAAGGACCAATTGGCAATTTGAAAAAAAAATGAGGGCCAATTGGTGATTTTGAGAAAATTGGGGACCAATAGGTAATTTTGAAGAAATTAAGTTTCAATTGGTGATTTTGGAGAAATTAGGGACTTAATTACAATTAAGTATAAACTTGGGATTTTAATTACAATTAAGGGAAAATTGAGGACATGGGTGAAAATAAGAGGAAATTAGTGACCTAAGAGGGAAATTGGAAATCTTAGGGACCTAATTGAAGATAATTTGGGCATTAGGGACCTAAAGGCAAATTTATGAACTTTAGGGATCTACTTGCAATTAAGGTATAATTAAGGACCTGGGTGCCAATTCATGCAAGTATAAGGCCCTTTATGCCAATTTTACTAATGTGAACGCTCAAACTAGGTAGAACGAGTGATTTAAGGACTTGTGCAGAGGAGCGCATAGCTTGCCGAGATCCAGCTGGGAATGAGCCATTACGTACTAGGTGAGTGGGTTTTAGCATCACGTCCAGTTGGGCTGATGAATGCACTTTCTTGAATTGAAAATGGTTTTCTAGAATTGATCTCTCCTGACTGCTTGAACCAGCTTAAACTTTTTGGGAGACTTTTCTATTGAGAGTATGAACCATGAAATATTAGAGTTAGTATTGCTCGAGTGGGGCCAATGGGTACGGGCTTAGACCGGTAAACAAATTAAAAGTATATGTGCTTAAAAGACTTTCATAATCAAGTGATTGTGCGAACTAGCTACCGAGGTGAAGCCGATTCGTCGAACTTGTTAGACTGGTAGCACAAAAGATAATGGTCAATAAATATAAGATTGTTGATTGTGCATGTCGTGTTACAAAACCATCGAGGCGTCTAATATGGGGTAGTGATGGTTCTAAGGGTTACTAGATGACCCATTGAACATAAGGAAAGCTTTGTCGTCCAGTATGTCGGGATGCTTGAGGAGCTTCATGCGCATTAAGACCGAGGCCGAAGGAGGAGAGATCTCGTCCCACATTTGCAGACACGAAGTACGAACTCGAGTGTGGGGATCGGACGATTGATGCCCACACAGACTTTTGTAGAAGTTGTGAACTTCTATGAGGGTGGACGGTAAAGATGCTCTAGTCCACAAGTGGAATAATCAGGGACTGTTCTGTGAATGTATGATCCCCTATGATGATAAAGGACGGTTGATTGTGTGCTAACCAATCTGGAAAAAACTAAATAAATATTCATTTGTTAAGTACATTGATAGTTTAACCCCTCACTAAATTATGAAAACTCACCCCCTCACTTACCCCCCTTTGAGGGAAGCACTTATATCCAAGATGGGGAAAAGGCCAAAGCAGAAAGCCTACATTGATAAGGTACGAAAATTTCCTACAGTTGTTTAGATTACTTTGTTTCGGAAAACCAGTTTATCGTACACCTTTACTTTTCTTGTTATACATCTGTAGAAATACCCGGATAGCACAAGAAAAGGTAGGGATTGCTCACGCGGTTCCAACCAAACTAGGTTGAGGCGTGACATAGCTTAATAGGGCTTGCTTAATGATAAATAGAGATATGAAAAGTGCATGCTAAACTATGAATGAGACTAGTGATTATGATAACATAATAGAAAAATATAAGCAAGTAATTTTCCAAAAAGGTTAATATGCCAAGAATTTCTAAAAAGGGAAAGGAGAGACATAATCCATATTTATTAATAAGGAAAGAAGAACAATGGTGGTAAATTATCCGAATAAACAAGGACGTGAGTTATGAGGTCGATTAGGTTCCTACCAAATCTCTCAAAATAAAAATATTGCAATTGTGATTATGATGCATGCAAATATGAATAGCAGGGTCAGTCGGATAGTATACAACACACCCAAATTAAAATGCCATTGTTGATATTATTGCATGTGATTCATATGTTTGATAAATTGTTTGGGTGAACGAGTTATGATACCAGTATGATACCTGAAATAAGTGGTAGTGTCGGTGTATAGGAAAATAACCAAAGTGGTAATACAAGGGAAGAGTAGTTTCTAGAAATTCCCATGACCCAGGAAGGCTTATGGTTGGGGGGATCGCGTGCGATCCCAGTGTAGGATGGGTGGATCAAAGGGGAGTAGAAAGTCGGATGATACATCTTCGACATTCGTATGAGGAGGGTGGTTATATAACACACAATACCCTCATAGAACTAAGTTGCTGTGTGTGAGCTCTTAGTGGATAAGATAGTCGGACCACTCGATGTGACATCGTTGTGGCATGAGTTCCATCAACGATGGTACGTGTGACATCGTATGGTGCGAGTTCCATCAATGACGGCATGAGTGGAGAAGGTCATCTAGGATGTCCCCAAAGTGTGAATTATGTATGCACAATTACCACTCTAACCTCGAGGTTGCATATGAGCGACCTTTGGGGATGTGTGTATTATTGTAATGAATTGAATGTGATATAAGAGATAAAAATGGAGATAATCAAATACCTAAAATTTATAGCACTGGAAAGAAACATTAACAAGAGAATTTAGTAAAGATCAGGTTGTAAGTCATGTTGTGGCTTGATGTCGATAAACAAATTCACTAGGTTGTGAGCTCACCCCTTTCCTAAAATATTTTAGGTATGTGCAAATGTAAACCAAAGAATTTATATCAACCTCAACTTCCAAAACACTCTAACTAGTCACAAGACTCAAAGGGCATGCACGAAGCTTAATATGTATTTATCAGTTATATTATTCCCAAGTGTAATTTGTAACTGAATTTTAGAGGCTCACTATATGTTTAATAAAGTGTTTAAATTTCCACTAAAAAAAACTTGTATGTTTTTGTTCTTTACATTTTGCCTGCTCTAATTTAGTGAAGGTTCCAACAATTATAACGATAGGGGAGTGACAAAGTAGATGGAAGTGAATTCAAATTTAATGAGCAAGAATATCATAATGCATTTCAAAATATGGTAATCACACACGAGTATCCTTCAGGTATGTTCGTTGCTAAATTTTAAAGATGCTATCAAATAATATAATCATAAAATATTGTATGAACTTATATGTGGTTGAAAAAAATGAGTTGATGAATATTTTTGAAAATTGATATTATTACAAATATATGAAATTTAGAAATACAAAAAGTATTATATGATAATAACTAGTCATTATATTGATATTAATTGGATATTACAAAGTGAGAAATGTTCTTATATATAAACTTATTTTTATTATAAATTATTATACTCTTATTTTATATTATATTTATAATATTTATTATTTGTAGTTTTTACAAATTATTTCATGTGCCATGACCACGTACTAGTAAAAATTTTTGAGAGTTTCTTATAAGGTTATTATTTAATTAAAATATAGATTCAAAATTATTAACTATTATAATATATAATTTTTTAACAAATAATTATATGTTACCTAATATTAGATAATTTTAAGTTGGAATTACTTATGGTGGGAGAAATATGTTGCATGTGTGATATTATACTCATGTTTTTAACTTGATTATAAAAGAAGGATGGGATACTATTGTAGACACTATTAGGTACATGCATAATAATGTCTTATATTGTAGTACAACCACGAAGTGTGAGAAATATGAGTAGGCAACTTGTTAACTTCATATTAAAATAGATAAAAAACTTGTTTTAAATTGTAAAATTTATTGAAACTCAACTTATTTAAGGTTGAGAGTGGTTTAAACTACAAATATTTATTTTCCTACGTGATTTTAATTACAATCTTTTATCAATTGAAATTTAATTGAATAATAATAAATAAAATATATTTTTGATGATACAACCCATATATTTTCTATTATTAAATATTCAACTGGTCCATTAATATTTATCAATTATTTGTGCGAGCTAATATGATGGATAAAAGTATTGGGAGTTTTCAATATTAAAAATAGGGCTTGTGAAATAATGAATAGGCTCTAAAATATTGGTCAAAATTTGATATCATTGAATTGTTATTATTTTTTATCATAAATGGAATGTGAAAAATATAAAATATTTTTTTTATCATCAAACTTTTGAAGCGACCATAATTGAGATAAATAATATTATTAATACATTCAAAAAATTATTTGTAGTATATTCGAAAAATGAAGTTAAGTTTAGACAAATAAGTAAATATTATTGAAATTAGATTCTTATATATATTTGGATGATACAATAATACTAGATGAAAACAAATTTAATATACTAAATTGATGAAAACGAATTTTAGAATATATTATATATTAAAAATAATATATTAGTTATCCTAATTACTTCATAATCCACTTTCAATATAAATGTATTAATTATTAGTAATATTTATAGTAGAGTTATGATTGACATTCTTGAAACCATTATATACCCACAAAGTTAAATATAATTAAAATTGTATGTTAAATTAATTTTACTTTAAAATTTTTAAATTATATGAAATATTTAATTATATTAATTATTAAAAATATAATTTTTTTTAGAGTATTCTCATTTTGTTGGATTGGATTCTAATGTATCTAATGATTGATGAAATTGTTGATTTGAGATTGAAGGCATTTAATTATTCTTTATAATAATTCTTATAAATATATTTATTTTATTTATAAAAAATAACAATTATTTTATTTGATTGAATTTTAGTGCATGATGTTGGAGTTAAAAACTTTGAGATAAAATGTATATATTGTGGGTTTGGAAAATTTGGTTTGACCCATTAAATATTTTAATTATTATTTATATTCATTTTATAATTTTAAATATTTTTAGGGGATATTATTAATTTTTTTTATAATTTTAAATTATTGTTTGACTACTGTTAAATAATTTGATTTGTTTCATAAAGTTGAACAATCCAATATACAAATGTAAATATTAGAATAACATAGCTGGTGGTGAATTTTTTAAATAAATATCATGTATATAAATTGACCGATTAAAAAAACTCGATTTCAAATTCAAATTTAAACACTCAAACCACTAAATTTGAAAATTAATCTAACTCGTTTTGAATTTTAGAGCACCAAAATAAAATATAATAAAAAGATTGGAATTTGAATATAATAAAAAGATTTTATCGGATTTCTACAATTTGAGACATCAACCTCACACATTCTACTTCGTGGTTTCGAGATCTAACTAGGTAATGCTAAGATACAACTCCGAGATTTTAAACGATTGTACTAACCCGATCAAATATAACTGTGTTGGGTCTAGATCAAACCCACGTAGACACACGTGATTAAATCCGGAAGATGGGACAGGAAGACCGAGTCTCGATGCGATAATTGGGACCTGATCACCGGTCGAGCCAATATAGATCGCCAACCAATCTAGTAGTATCAATAAAACTATTTTATATATTAATTTAATATTATTTAAATTGATGTAAATTCACTTTTTAATGGGTTATTATTATTATTACATCAATCCATCATGTTTGGTGTAACTACGGCATAAATGTTATTTTGTGATGTAAGGGGATGAATTATTTTCCATCCGATTTTAGTATATTGGGTATAGAGTGAGTGATGTGTACATATTGTAGATGGGAAAGAGAAATCATTTTATATCAATTTACATATCTATTCCTTATATAAAATACATATAAGCACATGCATACTATCATATTTTATTTATATAGTTTTCTTGCTGCTTATTATCTATGCTGCGTAATGAATTTAATCATGGAGGGAGGCCCCTTCTGGGCAGCCTTTCCTTTTTGTCTGCCACATCGAGCATGAGGATACAATAAGTCCATAAGTCCAATGCCCTCATGTAGCCATAATTGAAGGAACAAATGACCCAATTGTGCACCTAACAAGAATAAAAAATGTTGAATCTCAAGCAATCATCCTACAACAAATTTCCCTCTTTTCCCTCCTTTGTTTGAGATCAGCAGACTTTGAAATGTATTTTTGCACATGGAAAAAGAAAAGGCCCATAATGCAAGGACGGCAGTAAAATACAAGAAACATGCCAGCACTATCGGAAACATTCCATCAGAATAAGAGCAGCAAAAATAGAATAAAACTTCTGGTAAAAGATGAGGAAACCCCATAAGGAATCAAATCTGCAGAAGTAGCCCATGGAAAAAATAATTCCTAAAGCAGCACATTATTGCCGGTGAACAATAATACATCCCCATCCATTACAGAACTCTTCATGAAATGCTTAAAATAACAAGTACCTCGCTTTTATTTTTCATCCATTAGTTTTCTTCAATCTACTTTGTTGTACGGCTTCAGCAAAAACTGGGTTTCCACTCTTCTTCAATGTTCTGAGGGCATAGTCAGCCTTTTCCAGCCAGAGATGGATGCCAGCATTGGCTCCTCTACGAACTTTAGTCATACCATGATACTTGATTGTTGTACAAAATGGTTTAAGGATGATGATACCATGATGATATATGAAGGGTAGATAAAATGATGATGGCTCAGTGCAGGGGAGCCCTACATGGAAGACCTTTCCTCTTGTGCAGCCGCCTTATTGGCTTCAATGATGAACTTGTAAGCAGCTGAGCATCATCTGATGACTCTGCTAATGAGCTCGAAGACCCCTCATTGATACTGTTTACGGAATCTCGATCATTCTCCTTCAGGGAGAACTCAATGAATTCCTCAATGGGGAAGCTGATGCAGCTGGGCCGTCCATTCTGGTCTTTAGCAATTAGAGATGGCTCAACAGTGAGCTAAGAAGAACAGAAAAGAAGAATTAATACTCTTGAAGAAATAAACGAAACTAATAAAATCACAGGATCCTGAAAATTCCATGATTTTTACTTTGCAAGCGATCGAGCAGAAACGATTGGGAGTGTCCTGCAAGTATCTTCTGCAGGCTTCACAATTGCCTCCGCTCTTCGATTTTGTCGATGGTTTTGTGTCCTTTGATGTCGGCCGAGGATTTAGATGGACCGCCTTTTCACCATTGATCTTGTAAGTCTGCATTGATAAGCATAATCCACTGTTCAATGAACTATGAACATATTGAAGAAAGCAAATAATTAACTCAAAAGGGTTGAAATTGATTCGGAAAAAGGTAAGGGAATAAATTCAACTTGAATTTTGGAACAGTCGAGGTATCTCTGCATCTCCTGGATACGAACAACATCCTGATAGACATACTTGCAGATCTGAAGGCAGCGATGGAAGCCATGACCTGTAGAGCAATGCTTGCAGTGGCATTGCTTGCAGTCAATACAGAAAAGATTCTGCTCACTCTTCCTCAAATACTTGTGTACGAAACATGAATTGAAGAATTCTTGATGCAGAAGCACACTAATCCAATCAGGCGGAGACCTGTTATTGATGACTATCTCGCAATCTACCTGTTGCCCAAGTTCCTTCGTTCCATCAGCAACAAAAACAAAAAACAAAAAAAAACCAAAATTAGGGAGAATTCAAGATTTCAAGAGGATTATTAACCCTTCAAATGAATCTTCAAGTCCAATCACATATTCACTACTATGAATTCCGAGTTTGTCATACAGATCATGTGGATACTTCAGAAGATGCACATAATTGAATTCGAATTGAAACGCAGAAATAGAAAATCGTGAAATCAAACACATCTGACTCGGCAGCAATTTCATTTCAACAGTACTATCCTACTATGGAAAAGAAGGTAGAATGCATCACTGTTTCCACATCAAATTGCTCATTTTCCAGAGTATGAATAAGATAAGGAATTGAAATTGAAACCCATTATTGTAAGACAATTATCTAAACATAAATTGCATCAAATATTCAAACTTCAATGGATAAAAAAACACAGTACAAAGTTGAAATCGTGGACTGAGGCTAAGTCTCAAAAACTCACTCACCATTTGTTCGACTTTTTTTAATGATATCTGAAACTCTTCAGTGTAAATACCCAGTAATGAAGACGAAATGTTAGAAGATGTCCCAGAAGATATCAATGCAAAGAAGGAATTGGGATGGGGAAAGATGCTATATTGGATATACCCAGTTTGAATTTTGACCAGAAATCTTGGAAATTAGTATCTTCGCCAAAAAGTGTGTATGTCAGTATATATAGTGATTTGCTGGCCTTAATAAGGGAATGATGTGCTGCTCAGTAGGGTGTTGAGTGATACAGTCGATTTAAGAAGGTGGGGGCTCGGATCCTACGCCGTAGATGGGGTGGCCCTGCTTGAGGTCGCCGTCACACGATCACCGTCTGTTGTAGACAGGAGTAACTGATGGGTACCACATTTCCCGCCAGTGCAACCGTGAATTCCGGCGTCATCTGCCTTTTGGCTATCTAAGGGGCGCCGCTCCGTTTCCCCCGCCTTTTCCTATTTTCCACTCCCAGTCTATTCTATTTCTAATGAAATAATGAATGTCCTTTTCTTCAACAGTTTTTTTGTCCAACTTTTTTCTCAAAAGATTGAGTCCAAACTTTTCTTTTCTTGTCCATATTAGGCTTAGTAAACGAAATAAAGATGAAAAAGGATGGATTAGGTTTGAAAAAAACATCATGTAATATCAAGGAACTTAAAGCATGAACATCAATTAAGGGTACTACAGATATATATATATATATATATATATATAATTAAAGGGTAGGTTCTTGATAGATTTTTGTAAATCTTTTAGTCCGTTATTGTGCAGTAAAATTTTAAAACTGATATTTTTGTCTAGTTTTTTCCCTAATCAAATAATAAGCCAAATAGAATTGAAAAACTAGAACCATTTAAACGACTTCAATTTAGTTTTTTTCTCTTCAAATTAGTTTTTTTCTCTAAAATTAATCATAGAGAACACTACCCAACAACCCAACATGATAGAAGGATCATGGTGGCACTCATTTTCTCAAGAGTGAATTGGTGAAGTTTATCACGTGTTGCTCTCTAGACACTACTGTAGAAACATGTTATTGTGGTTCATTTGGTGAATGGAGTTTTTGGAATCAACGATATATATATTTTTTATTTTTCTCGTTCAAAATTATAGTGTGTAGTGAGATAGAGAGCAGCGAAAGTGTCGAGATAAGGAAGCCGAGATCTCTATCTAGCCTCGGAAGTGCAAAAAAGTGTAATTTCCATAGTCCATGAGTGTTAGTTTCAACATTAACACAGGAGATCTCTTCAATTCCTCTTATTATAGTTACAGTCCATCTACCTCTTTCATCATATGCTCTCCGAATGCATACTTGAATAAGCTCATGATGTAGTTTCGGGTATTGTCTATGGTTTTATTGGTTTTCTGTTTGTTTCATGATTCACTGTTCAGTCGCCTTATGGTCTTACATTTACTTGTGTTTCTGCCTAGCATTATTCCTGATTTTATCTCTCTAAATGTCCAGTTGATCGAGCAATTAGTTTTTGCATGCTATCCTATTCAACCTATCACCGTTATTTGATTATTAGTTTCCTTGCAGGATCTACGGATGCGGCATGGCGAGTAAACACAAATCGAAATCAAGTACAAAAGAACCTTGGTGTGGCTTGGGAATTCTCAGTAAAACGTCTCGCTAATCAATATGGATATTATGCTTAGGATTCTCAATAAACGGTATTAGAAATTTTGAAATAAAGTTAGTTGGGATATGATTAATGAGTTGATTAAGTGGTATTGAAGAGATGTTGGTCAATTGAAAATTAAAAGTTGAAAGCTGAAAAACATATATCATAATATTTTTAGTTTTGGTTTTGATGATCCAAAGTGGTCGCTCACATTTTGGCTACCATCCCGTGGTCCCAAGATGGATGAAACTTGTTCTTTTTTTTTACACAATAGATGCAACATGTTCTTATAGGAATAGAACAGGGATACGAATATTGCACAGATGTATTTATCTCATCAGCCAATATGGGTCCAAATTCATAGAATAGTTGGAAAATAAACATGTATATTGGGGAGGTAGAATAGGTTGTTGACCTTCTATCTCTACATGAATAACCCTTTAATAGATTATGGATCAAGATTAACATGAATAACCCTTTACAAGTTTGTAGTAGTGTCAATATAAAAGGGAGGATATTTAGTTAAACTTTCAATACGAGAGACTTTCCTCCTTTTGTTTCTAGTATGAAAAATTGAGTGTATAATTATGTATTGTTTAGAGAAGCAGGAGGATTCCAACCGTTTTGACTTATGGTTGAGGGAAAAATGCACAAGGTGACCATTTTCAATAGCACGAAGGAGAAAAGCAATTAAGTCTAGTATGATGAGGTAGGGACATGTTTTGTAGTGTTTGAGAGTCTTGAAATTGAAGGATATAAATATTCTACCACAAAAGATGACATCTCTCCCAAGTAATCTCGTAACACCGGGAATCTCAAGCTGGAAATTGAGTTGAACTAAATCGAGAACCGATGGAGTTTTAGGCAATAAATGACCGCCATAAAAGTTCCAATCGTATGACCAAAAAGTCCCCGAGCTTCTTATATAAAGAGCCCATCCTCATTCATCCTTCTTACATTTGAAAACTTCACTATCTCCCTACTATTCCATTTTCCTATGAAACTTGAATCAGAGCTCCGACTTGGGCATTTTTTTTGAGCCAAAGAAGACGAGGTCAGGTTCTTTAGATTTGGGGAGAAGTCAGCTACCCAACGGTAGTCTCCATTTGCTTCGAGGATCGTCGGAGAAACCTAGGTGTGATAGAACAGTGAAGTAGCTCCGGCGAACTGAAGCTGCCCTATTTCAGTCGAGCTAAAAATAACCAATTCAAGCCCTTCTCATGCCAAACAAAGCTCTCCCAACACTTTCACAACCCTCATACAACTGAATTAGAGCGAAAAGGTAAGCCAATTTGGCTCCCTCTATAATTTTTAATCAGTGTTAGAGAGAGAACTAACGAAACTTCACTGACCAAATTCTCCATCAATTTTACATGAATTGATGCGATTCTTGATCCTAGGAGTAACCTCAGGATAAAAACTATATGCCCAAATCGAAAGCTCAGACTGCCGCACCTTCGACGATAAGCTTTCTCTCTCTAAGTCTAATTTCCGACGAAATTCTATTCGAGCTCAATTTAGATCCAAATGACGCGATTCACAGTTCCATTTAATCATGTGGAAGTGTAGGAACTCAATTTTACCTTCAATTTCAACAATTAACCTTGATTGATCGGTAAATTTGATGAAATCAAATTCGGCCAGGTTAAAAGGGAGAAATTGGGGGAAACTTTTGGGGGAAATTGGGGATTTCAAAAATTCGAGGGACTAAAGTGCAATTTTCTAAAATTGAGGGCCAATTGGGCATGAAAAAGATGTTGGAGGACCAATTGGTTGATTTTTGGAATTATTGGGGTCAAATTTGCCATTTTTGTAAAGTAGGGGCAAAATGGTAAATTTTGAAAAGTTGGGGACCAAATTGGAAATTTGGGAAACTTGAACCCCTTTTTGTAAATTTGAATAAATGGAGGCTCCAAAGTGAATTTTTGAAATTTCGGGACTCGATTTGGGAGAAATTGGCATTTGGGACCTAAAGTTAAAGAAAAAGAACTTTAGGGACCTAAATGTAAATAACTAAAAGTTTTGGTATTTTATTCATTCGTGATGAATGAAGGCTATTAGGCCAAAGGATAATAAACAAGGATGTTTATATTGTGTAGGAACATGAAGTACCGAGAACACCAACAAAGATAAGCTCGCGTGAAGGCAAAGAGCCGGTTAAGAGGAATTCACTACATTATCGAATGAGTGGGATTTTTTACATTGTAATCAGTTGGAATGATGAGTATCTCGAAATGAAAAACCACTACTAACTGGAAAATTTTAACATCACACATGGATAGAGTGATGTGGAAACTATGCGGCAAAACTATTTACCGGTTGTATGTAGATCATACTCGATTGGTATGATGGATTTCCTAGAAGGAAGTGGAAAACCCATTTACTGGTTGTAAGCGGAGATGTCATCACACCCAGTTGGTGTGATAGACGAATGAAAAGATTATTTTATCAAAAGTGCTCTCCCTAGATTGTGTGCCACTGCTTAAAAATTTTGAGAAACCTTCTTGACAGGAGCTCGAATAGCTCAGATAGGCCGGATGCCTCGATTTTAGAACTTGAATGCTAGAATGCCCGATTTTGAAAATCTCGTACAGTGGGACCAAGGCCAGTTGGCACGAGTAAGAGCTCATAAACAAACATAATGTTAAGCCATGAAAACTTTAATGAATGATGTGATTTGGCCATGGTACCAAGACAAGTCCGACACATTCAATGGACTGGCGATAGTGCGACAAGATAGGTTGACGAACCAATCGAGACAAACAGCTGTAGATCAAGTTGAGGGTCGGGGTTGTTAGACCAATGACATGAAAGATTATATGGCTTATATAGAAAATTATTATTTTGTGTATGCACTGATGTTTGGGACCATCAAGATGCCCATGAGGGGTAGTGATGCGTCCTAGGGGCTACTAGACAACATGGTGGAGATAAGGGTAGTTTGTTGTGCCAGCAGTCAAGGAAACTCGACGTAGCTTCATGTGCACGAGACCGGGATGGGGTGAGGATGAGGTCTTTGTCCTCATATGGATATAGAGTTTCTTTTCAGGTTTTAGGGTCGGATGTCATGTACATCCACTCATTCCTAGGGTAGAAGTGGACAGGCTTCTATCTAGGTGGCCAGTAAAGTCGCTCTAACGCCACAAGTGGGTGTAGTGGACGGGATGCCTTGCGAATGTGTGATCCTTTCATGATGAAGGGCGTGTGTTGGTTATTAAACACACTGATTGTGAGGAAATTGATTATGAATAACCGGATATTTAAGGAAAGAATGATTTTATAGAAAATAAGGAGTCTGACACACTCAAATGCAAACTATTTTTCAAGAAACTCATGCTTCAAAAACCCATTCACTAATTTGTCGAACTCACCCCCTCCCTTTACTCCTTTTTCAGGTAACCAAGAGAAACCTACCTAAAGACCTTCCATTAGCTAAACCTGTAAGACAGGTATGTAAGTTTAAATTTTATGCAGTTTTGATTAATGTTATTCCAAGAATGGTACATATTTAAAGGATGCATTACTCCTCACAGTTTAAAGAAGGAGAAAACCCTTAATAAACCGGGGGTGTGGCAGGTTGCTCACGGGGATTTGACCAAACCGAGTTGGGGCGTGACAACTTGAGTAGTATTAGAGCCTGTTCTCTCGAATACATTATCAAGACTATATAACATAAGGATTTAATTAAAACTACCTACCTTGTAGGAAGATGGCCACAAGAAAAGTAGCCAAACAAACTCGCGCTACCTTAGCCACCCTGGAAACCAGGGAGAAGCTCATCCCAGATGAGGAATTGAACGAGGAGTATAGGAGGACTCTTGGAGTAACACCAGGTCAAAGGGGTTTCGACAAGAAAACTTTCAAGGTGTTTGGGCTTGAGGACGGCGAGGCACCGAACTACCAACAACCCCTTAGAAATGCCCAACAATGCTCGAAGAATGGGAGGAACCACAAAGGTCCATGCAAGGAGATGACCTATTATAGATTTGGGCAATGAGGACACTACATGAGAAGGAGCCCAACATTATGGAGGACATGACCTAAGATAACCTGTTATGAGTGTAGAAGGGTAGGACACATAACAAAGGACTGTCCCACACCACAAGGAATTAAAGCAAGACCTTCCAATAAGGACACCTCCACCTCTACAAAAGCCTGAAGGGATAACACTACAAGGACCACAATTCCGGCTAAGGATCCCAATTTCACTGAAGAAGAAATCATTCTAGACCCTATCATAGTAATAAGTACTTCCCAAACCTTCATTGTAACAATCTCACTCAAGAGATGTTAAAACCCTAAAATTTGTATTCTTACCTCAATAAATAAAATTTTGAGTTCCTGAAAATTTCTCTGTCCCACAATTGTACGATTGTATGCCTCAATTACATGAAGAAGCATTACAGAAGGAAGATCAATGGTAAGACCTTAAGAAAACCCAAATATAGCAGAATGTAGATATAGAGAATTTTCCCTTAAGAAGCACTACAAGCCACCTAGGAGCAAAAAAGGAAATAACTCCTCCATAAAAGACAGGCCTTACGATGAAAGACAACTATGATGTCTCAAGATAGTAAGGTGTGACTTACTTTGGAAAAATAGAGGAGCCAAGTAGGGTTGTAGACTAACCTAGCAAAAAGGTGTAACTAGAAACTTTGGGAGAAGACACCCTAGGAAGAATCGGAAAATAGTAAGGATTACACCCTTAAAGGAACGACTAGATAGTCATCAAGGATGAATAAAAGTGAATGAAAATTGTCCCGAGGCAAGTGAACTAGGAGAATAGTAGGGATGGGACAGTTAACAAACTGACCCTCGAGAAGGTCATAAATCTAAACCCCAATAAGGATGGGGGGGAGGGGGGGGGGGTGGAAATGCCAGAATAGTGGAAAGGCAGGATGAAGGAAATCCTTGAAGAAATAAATGGCTAAAAATGAAATGATTACCACACTCAAGCCATAAGGAGGATTTTGTAAGACTCGCACAAGGAGGTCTCGGAGCAAATAGTGTTGGAACTTTTCCCAAGGAAGGAGACCCTAGGAAGGCATACAAGTCCCAACTAAGAAGTAATGGATCAAGTAACGAAGGATGAGGAGACGAGGTGCATGCCAAAGTAAAAGAATCAAGGTAAACATACTAGGAGGATCCAAGGAGAAAGCTAAACCCAAGGAACGAGTAAGTAGGAAATAGCATCAAAGGACGCAGTTACAAGTAAGAATTGGTGGGCTACCAATAATAAGGAAATAAAGGAAAGAATATTCGACAAACCTTGGTGAAGTAAGCTCTCCAATTTAGAAGTGGTTAAGGGGAAAACAACCAGTGACATCAAGATCGGTCATGGCCCACACTCGCTTAATAGAGCCCAAGGAGTGGACAACTGGACATAAAACATAGTGCTAGGAACCAACCTATCAGTAGGAGTTCCTCAAAGAGAGAATAAGGAACAAAAAGTAAATGGAGGACAATAAAGGATGAAGGGTCATGATAAGAGTCCTCCTAGGTTTCCTGATTCATCTTCCATCACTGGGATGCGACACTTCCTTAGTTTCTAGGATAGTGTGGGTTTGTTTTATTTTCCTTAGGCCATATTCCTAGTAAGATCACATCCTTAGAAGATAGAGTTTTAGGGAATTTAAATCTTTTATTAACATGGGGATACAAAAAGGTTGGGCTCTCAGCCCTATCACAGAAAATGGTCACAAATTAACTAGGGAGCTATGGAATTCTTGATAAGCATCCTCCTTTATACTTAGGGTTGTGCCATCAATAGGTCCTAGCACCATTCTCCAGGATGCTTCCCCATTTGGTTTTTCGACATTTTTGCCAGGTCTCAGGCATTTGGGAAGCTTCTAGGGTTGTCTCCCTACGAAGGTAGGATTTTGAGTAGAGCCCTTCCAAATTTTCTTGGTTCCTCTCCTGGGAGCCATCTGAAAATTTTAGGATAAATCCTATTAGTTACTATATTTTCTAGTCTTGATTATATATTCAAGGAAACAAGCTCTGATACCACTCTAGTTGTCACGTCCCGACCCGATTTGGTCGGATCCCTCTGATCAACCCGCCACTATCCCGGTTTATTAAAGGGTTTCCCCTTATTGTAAACCGTAAAGAGTAAGACGTCCTTTAACCTACACCTTTTTCCTGGAAAAGCATAATCAAAACTGCATGAAATTTAAAACTTTACATACCTATCTTATAGGCATCTTAGTTGATGGTCTTTAAGGGAAGGCTTTCCGGGATTTCCTGAAAGGGATAAAAGGGAGGGGGTGAGTACGACTACTCAGTGAATGGGTTTTTAAAAAGCTTTTTACTTTTAAGAAAAATATTTATATGGAGTGTGCTAGACTCCTTTGTTTTAAAAAATCCCTTCATTTAAAAATTTGGGGTTTTCCACCATTTCTTATTTACCACGGTGTATCATCACCCAACACACACCCTTCATCATGAAGGTTACACACATTCGCAAGTCAGTATCACTACTGAACCCGCTAGTGGCTTCGGAGCGACTTTTCCTGCCACTCAGATAGAAGTATAACCACTTCTACCCTAGGAATGAGTGGATGTACATGACATCCGACCCACAATCCTGGAATCACTTCTTCATGTCCGTATGAGGATAGAGACCTCATCCTATCCCCACCCCGGTCTCATGCGCTTGGTGCTACTCTAGATTTCACACAAACAACTGGAACGACGAACTGCCCTTATAGTCATCAGGTCGTCCAGTGCCCTTAGGACGCATCACTACCCCTCATGGGCATCTTGATGATCCCGTACTCACAGTGTATGCACAAATAATGTTTTCTCATATTGCCATGTAATCTGTGGTGCCACTGGTCAAATGGCCCTGACTCTCAACTCAACCCGCAGTTGTTTGTCTTGACTAGTCCGTCAACCTGTCATGTCGCACTGCCGCTAGTTGACTGGCATGTCAATCATATCTTGGTACCATGGCCAAATAATTCACTTATTAATTTTTATGGTACATGTGTCATGTTCGTTTATGAGCTCCTGCTCGTGCCAACTGGCCTTGGGCCCATTGTACAAGATTTTCAAAATTGGGCATTTAGCCCCCAAGTTCCAAAACCAAGGCCCCCGACCTATCAGAGCTATTCGAGCTCCTGTCGAGAAGGTCTCCCAAATTGTTTAAGCATTGGCACACAGTCGGGGGAGAGCACTTCCGACAAAACATATGTTTTCTCTATCCATTATACTGCACGGGTATAAGGACACCTCCATTCATAACCGATGAATGGGTTTTCAACTTCCTTCAAGGAAGTCTCATCATACCAACCAGGTATGATCTACTTACAACCGGTAAGTAGTTTTTCCGCATGATTTTCACATCACTTCTTCTAAGTAGTGATATTTAAAATACCACTTAATAGTTGGTTTTCATACTGAAATATTTATCAGTGCCCAACCGCGTATGATATAAAATTTCCACTCACAACTGGTAAGTGGTTTTTAATTTTAAGTTGTGCTCATCATCCCAACCGAGTATGATGTTAGTAAACCTACTCACAACCGGTAAGTGGTTTTTATCTGTAAGTTGTGCTCATCATCCCAACCAGGTATGATGTTAGTAAACCCACTCACAACCGGTAAGTGGTTTTTAACTTTAAGTTGTGCTCATCATCCCAACCGGGTATGATGTTAGTAAACCCACTCACCCGTTAATGCCGTGAATTCTACTCGACTGGTTCTTGGTATTCAATGGAGCTTGTCCTTGCTGGCGTTCCCGGTACTTTGTGTTCCTACACGATATGAACATCTTGGTTCATTATCATTTAGCCTAATCACCTTCATTCATTCCAAATGAATGATAAAGTCAAACTTTCATTTATTTGCAATTAGGTCCCTAAAGTTATTTCTCTTTAACTTTAAGTCCCAAATGTCGATTTTTTCCTTAAATTGAGTCTCGAAACTTCTACATAGGACCTCAATTTATTCCATTTCACAAAAAGGGGATTAATTTCTCAAATTTCCAATTTGGTCCTCCAACTTTTCCAAAATTACCATTTTGCCCTTCTTTTACAATAAGGGTAAGTTTTGCCCCCAAAATTCTAAAATTTCTCAATTGGTCCTCTAAAATTATTTTCATGCCCAATTGGCCCTCAATTTCATAAAATTTCATTTTAGTCCTTTGAATTTAGAAAATCCCCAATTTTCTCCCAATTCCAACTTCTTAACACAGCCGAATTTGATTTCTTCAAATTGACCCATCAAACGTTTCCAATTGTTGAAATTGAAGTTGAAATTGATTGTTTACATGTTCATACGATTCTTTAGAAATGTGAATCACAAGTTTTAATGCTGGGACGAGCTCAAACGGAGCTTCGCCGAAAAATGAACTATAGAGAGAGAAAGCTTCGATTACTCACCGGTGAAGGCACGGTGGTCCGAGCTTTTGATTTGGGCAGATAGGTCTCATCCTGAGGTTCTTCCTAGAATCAAGAATCGCATCAATTGATGCGGAATTGGATTATAATTTCGTCATTGAAATTCGATCGACTCTCTCTCTAGCACCGATCAAAAATTATAAAGGGGAGCCGAATTGGCTTACCTTTCGGTCCTAATTCGGCCGTGGAAAGGCTGAGGAAGTATTGGGAGGGCTTGGTTTGGCATGAGGAGGGCTTGAAATGGCCGATTTCAGCTTGGCCGAAATAGGGTAGCTTCGGTCCACCGGAGTTGCTTCACTATTCCATCATGTGGATGCTTCTCCAACGATTCTCGGATTAATTGGAGTTTGCTATTAGATAGCTATCTTCTCCCCGGTTCTAAAGAGCCCCACCTTTGTTCAAGTCGAAGCTTTGGTTTGAGCTTCACTGGGAAATGGAGCAGTAGAGAGAGAGATAAGTGTTTAGGTGTGAGAAGAATGAATGGGGATGTAAAATCGTGTATTAAATGGGAGAGATTTATTACTAGTATTAATATTGACATAAATTATTGGTATTAATTTCAATAATTTAATTTCAGTATTAAATTATTTGTATTAATTCCAATAATTTAATTTAAGTATTAAATTATTGGTATTAATTACAATAATTAAATATATATTAATTTATGGCCATTTATGATAAGGCGTACACTTTGGATAAAACGTTTTTGACCGAAATTTCGGGTTACAAAAAAATCATACTTCCTAGAAGGTCACCCATCCTCACACTACTCTCGAGTAAGCATGCTTAACTTGAAAGTTCTTATGGAATCTCGTTCACCTGAACCAATTTGGTTTTTATCTTTTATTTTGTCTTAAGTTTCTTTTCCAAGGTTTAATGAACCCTTTGGATCACCCGGAAGTTGTAAATTTCCAAATTGCTTGTTCCCATATGATCGGGTTTATAAAACAACTCGGTTTTTCTTACTCGGTTTGATCGGTTCTTTTCCCGATTTTCCTTAACTCAAAAGTGTGGTGTTTACAATAGTTTTCCAGTAAATCTCTGTTTGACCTCGTTTCGAACTCAAATTCTATAATTCAAAGCTTCATTTGATCATGTGACAGTTTAGAAACTGATCTATGCCATCAATTAGAGCAATTAACCCCTATTGAATGGCCAATTTGAAAAAAATAAGATTCGATCAATAAAGGGCGTAGAAATTGGGGATTTCAAAAAAATTGAAGAACCTCCATGCAATTTCTTAAAATTGAAGGTCAAATTGCCATGAGAAAGATGTTGGAGGACTAATTGGTCAATTTTTGAAAGATTTGGGGCCAAATGGCTATTTTTGGAAAGTAGGGGCAAAATCGTTATTTTTGAAAAATTGGGGACCAAATTGGAAATTTGGAAAATTTGAGCACCATTTGCAATATTAAGTAAATTAAGGACCCAAGAAGGATATTGGAAGCCTTGGGACTTGATTTGGGGGGAATTTTAGCATTAGGGGCCTAAAGTCAAGAAACATGAACTTTAGGGACCTAAGTGCAATAAACTAAGGATTTGGGTATATTCGCCCATATGTGAGAAAACAAAGGCTGCCATGCCTAACCTTACCGATAATGATACCCAAATTGTGTAGGGACATTTGGGACCAGAACACAAGCAAGAGAGAGAGCTAGCGTGGACCTAGAACTAACTCAAGACGAACACGTCATAGTCAATGTGTGAGTTAAAACTTTATACTTCATATCCGGTTGGGATGATAAGCACATTTTGAAAGCTAAAAGCCTAATTATTAGTTGTGAGTAGGATTAAATAACCATCATACCCGGTTGGTATGATGAGCTTCCTTAAGGAAAGGAAAAACCCGCTATTAGTTATAAGCAGATCTATCATCACACCTAGTTGGTGTGATGAATTAAAAGAGATTTTGTCAAAAGTGTTCTCCCTGACTGTGTGACAACTGCTTAAATAATTGGGGATACCTTCTTGATGGGAGCTAGAATAGCTCTAATAGGTTAGGGGCCTCAATTTTTGAACTCATAGGGCTAAAGGCCTAGTTTTGGAAAAACACATGTAGTGGGCCCAACGCTAGTGGGCACGGGCTGAAGCCCATAAATAAATATGATTAGGAAAAGCTATGAAAACTCCTATTTAAAATGGAAAATGATTGTGTGATTCGCCATGGTATAAAGTTAGGACCAACAATGCTCAATGGACTGGCGACACTATGTTAGGGCTAGGCCACCGGACTGGCCTGGACAAATAGTTGCATGTTGGGTTGAGTGTTGGGACTGCTGGACCATTTTCACCAAAGAGAATGGCATAATCATGAAACAAATTATTGTTTGTGCATGCACTCATGAATACGGGACCATCAAGATGCCCTAGGGGGTAGTGATGGGTTCTAAGGGCTACTAGATGACATAGTGGAGACAAGGGCAGTTCGTCGTGCTAGTTAGTCATGAAGCTCTAGGAGCTTCTTACGCATGTGATTGGGGGTGGGGTTAGGATGAAGTCTTCATCCTCAAACGAACACGAAGTGGAATTCAGATCTGAGGGTTGAACATCTGGGACGTCCACTCAAACTTAGGGTAGAAGTGTGGGAATTCTATCAGGGTGGACAGCAAAGTCGCGCAGATCCCTAAGTGGGTGCAGTCTGGGACTGCCCTGTGAATGTTTGTACCCTTCATGATGAAGGGCATGTGTTTGTTTGCTAAATGCCTCTCGAAGGGAAGGTGTTGATAGAGCTAGACACACCAAGGATTTAAGGAAGATGTTAAAAAGGGTTTTAATAAACTAAGTATCACTTTACTAAAAATCATTCCCAACACCCACTCACTGAGTTGTAGAAACTCACTCCCTCCCTTTATCCCTTTTCAGGAAAAAGTAGATCAATCAGGGAGATGAGAAGATAAACCCTAAGTCAAGTGCACTTAAAGTTTTCTTAAGCTTATTTTAGTTTGATTAATGCTATTCTAGGGAACAAGATTTGAAATTTCGTCTGGCTCTTCTTGTCTAAAAGATGGGAAAACCCCTCTTGAACCAAGGGAGTGGCGGGTTACTCACGGTGATTTGACCACACCGGGTCGGGGTGTGACAAGGATGGTATAGGGAACATAGAGCCTTAGGTAAGGATGCCGCCCTACATAAGGAAGGACATGAGGGAGGAAATTCCTGAGTAGGTCAGCGGACTAGTTGGTAGACCTAATAGTGGGACCTAAGGAGGACAATAAGAAAGTTGGTAAAAGAAGAGTGAAGAAGGAAAACCAAATAGTCAAGAAAGGCATTAGGTCTAGGTAAAGGAAACGGATATGTATGGAAGAGATGCACAAACTAGAAATGAGTTGTAGAGTACTCTAACAACGTAAGAAGAAGAGTATGGGGATACCATCCAATGAAAGAAGGGGTGAGGATTTGTTATTGAAAAGTCTACATTTCAAAGAAAGAGAGACCTACAATGTAAACTCCGTCCCTTAAAGACAAGGAAATCGGGGAAAGAACCAGTCAACCCGAGTGAGAAAACTGAATCGGTTTATAAACTCGATCAACAGAGAATGGGCAATTTAGGAAATCTATGGATCCCGAGTGACTTAAAGAGTCACAAAATTCATGAAAAAAGGACTTTAGAATGAATTGGAGATGAAAACCAAATCGGTTTAGGTGACCGGATATGAATCGAATAAAACCGGTTTGAACCACTAATGGAGAATTGAGGCCATCGTTTGATAGATAATGAATTTAGATGAATTTAAAAATTTTTAATTTTGAAAAACTCGATCGAATCAGACCTGAACCGACCAGTTTAAGCTTTGAACCCGGTTCGGACTGGTCCGATCCGGTTCAGAATAGTGTTGTCTTCTTCCTTCAGATGACAGCACTATTCACTCATTGGAAAACCGAGCAAGGAAAGATGAAAAGTCTTCGGCCAGGGAGTTTCAAGCAATGAATGACCACCATGAAGGCGCCAATCGGATGACCAAGAAGTCCCCGAGCTTTTTATATAAAGAACCCCTCCTCATTCATCCTCCACACACCTGAAAACTCCACTCTCTCCCCACCGCTCCATTTTCCGGTGAATCTTGAAGTAGAGCTCCGATATAGGGTCTTTTTTGAGCCAAAGAAGGTGTGGTCAGGTTCTTTGGATTCGGGGAGAAGTCATCTACACGCTTGTAGTCTCCATTTGCTTTGAAGGTCGTTGGAGAAATGCCAGCGTGATAGAACAGTGAAGCAGCTTCGGTGGACCGATGGTGCCCTGTTTTGGCCGAGCTGAAATCAGCCAATTCGAGCCCTTCTTAGGCCAAACCAAGCCCTCCCAATACCTCCACAACATTCCTACAGCTGAATTAGAGCGAAAAGGTAAGCCAATTTGGCTATCCTCTATAAATTCTAATCAGTGCTAGAGAGAACCGATAGATTTTCATTGACTAAATTCTCCCTCAATTTGGTATCAATTGATGCAATTCTTGATCCTATGAGGAACCTCAAGACGAGAGCTATCTACCCAAATTGAAAGCTCGAACCGCTGCACCTCCGACGGAACATGAAGTACGAGGAACACCAGCAAGGACAAGCTCGTGTGAAGACAAATAACTAGTCGAGAGGAATTCACTGCATTAACGGGTGAGTGAGAATCTTATACATCATACCGGTTGGGATGATGAGCACTTTTATTTAAGGAAAACCTACTTACCAATTATGAGTGGGAATTTTATATCATACCCAATTGGTATGATAAGAATCTCGGAAATGAAAACACACTATTAATTGGTATTTTAACCATTACACCAAGAGGAGTGATGTGAAAATTATGCAAAAAAACTATTTACCGATTGTAAGTAGATCATACCCAGTTGGTATGATGAACTTCCGGGAAGGAAGTAGAAAACTCGCTTATTGGTTATAAGCGGAGATGTTCTCATACCCGGTTGGTGTGATGGACGATGAAAAAAAATATTCTTGTTGGAAGTGCTCTCCCCTGACTCTGTGCCACTGCTTAAAATTTTGTGGTGACCTTCTTGATGGGAGCTCGAATAGCTCAAATAGGTCGGAGGCCTCGGTTTTGGAACTTGGAGGCTAATATGCCCGATTTTAAAAAATCATGAACAGTGGGCCCTAGGCCAGTTGGAACGAGGAGGAGCTCGTAAACAAACATGATTTTAAGCCATAAAACTTAAATGAATGAAGATTGGCCATGGTACCAAGACAAGACCGACATATTCGATGAACTGGCGGCAGTTCGACATGACAGGTCGATAGACTAGTTGAGACAAACAGCTGCAGGTCGAGTTGAGGGTTGGAGCCGTTGGACTAGTGGCACCAAAGATTAAATAGCTTTTGAGGAAAACTTTGTTTGTGCATGCACTTGAGGTTCAGGACCATTAAGATGCCCAAAAAGGATAGTGATGCATCCTAAGGGATGTTGGATGACATGGTGGCGATAAGGGAAAGAGAAGCTACTAGGTTTATGTTTCTCATCATACCGGTTAGTCATGGAGTTCTGTGTTTGTACTCCACAGAGTTTCTATGTTTGGACTCCACGTTTGGGGCCTCCTGAAGCTTCTGTGTTTGTACTCCACAGAGTTTCTATATTTGGACTCCACGTTTGGGGCCTCCTGAAGCTTCTGTGTTTGAGTTTCATGCAAACGAGACCGGTATATGGTCTCTGTCCTCATATGGACGTAGAGTTTTATTTACAGGATTGAAGGTTGGATGTCGTGTACATCCACTCATTCTCATGGTAGAAGTGGACGTGCTTCTATATAGGTGGCCGGTAAAGTCGCTTCGACACCATAAGTGGGTGCAATGGATGTGCTACCCTGCGAATGTGTGTTCTCTTCATGATAAAGGGCGTGTGTTGATTGATAAATACACCAGTTATGATTGAGGATTGATAAATGGATAAGAAAAATTGAGATTTCAAGAATGAGATATTTTAAAGAAAATAAGGAGTCTGGCACACTCCAATTCAAATATTTTCCCTAAAAGTCAAACTTTAAACACCTATTTACTAAGTCGTTGAACTCACCCCCTCCCTTATATCCCTATTCAGGTAACCAAGGAAAACCTACCCAAAGACCTATTAGTCACAACTGCAAGACATGTATGTAAAGTTAAAATTTCATGCAGTTTTAATTTATATTATTCCAGGAAAGGTACAGGTTTAAAGAACGCCTTACTCCCATCGAGTTAAGGAAGGGAAAACCCTTAATAAATCGGGAGAGTGGCAGGTTGCTCATAGGGATTCGACCAAACCGGATCAGGGCGTGACATACAAGGTGATGGAGAAATGACCCAATCATAGGCGTATACATTGGATGTTCGGGCAACATTCAAGGAACACAACTAGATGGTAAGAAAGGATAGAGTCCTAGGATCCTTAAAGGATTAGGAAGCTAGGGGTAGCTATCGAGAAAATCTTACCCCTAAATGACATAAGGATTAGATCTAAGAAAACATCGTTGGGCAAATGGGTAAGATAAGCCAACCATAAAATATCATTGGGCAAATAGGTATTTAAAGGAAAGAGAAATCCATTAAGGACACTATCCAAAGTACTAAGTAAAGAAGTAACTATAGTGATATTTTGCTAGGGAAATCGTATGAGCAAGGGAATGCTCAAAGAAAAGGAAGTGGGAGGCCGTATCTCTAAGGGATCTTCTTCGCAAGTATGAATACTAAATCACGCCATTAAGAGCAATGGAAATAATCGATAAAACAATAGACACCCCAAGGCATGGAAAGGAAAGATGCCCAAAGGAGGGAGGCACGAAGGATTCCCCAAACGAGATGCAATTAGGATGGGGATGTGTTCCATGGTGTCATATCGGATCAAATCACAATATAAAATAAATGGGCATGAACATGTTGGACGAATGGCCGGACTAGGAAAGGAAAGGAGGAAAAAGGAGGGGGTAATCATTCACTACTTAAGGGATGAATAACGAGTTTTGGGGACAAAACTCCTAAAAGGTGAGAAGAGTTGTAAACCCTATTCTCTCGGAACAAAGAATCGGAAGGGGGAACTAGAAGATTTTTGAGAGAGAACCGATGATGTGAGAGAACCGGAATTAGTAAAGAAGGGGTCAAAGATGGGATTTGGAGAATCCTAAGTGGCCAATTAATACTTAACAATCATGGAGAGGAACTAGGAAGTGAGTTGGATGTGAAAACCGGACCGGTTCAGAGTGAATCAGACCCAAATCAAATTGTGCCCGATAGAACCGTGAGAAACCGATTTAAAGATCCATTTTTCTAGGTGGCTTAAAAATATCAAATTGGAAAATTGAAGCAACCATTAGATGAAAATTTAATTTAGATAAATTTTGAAAATTTTAATTTCAAGAAAACCGGTCGAATTGGGCCTAAACCAACCGATATTCGAATTCAAGTCACCAAACTCGGTATGATAGGACCGGTCAATGAGGCAGTCAGTCAATGGACCGTTGTCTGATCGACACCAAATTAGTAGGTACGACCAATTAGTGAGTGATGCATGGTGAAGCGTGCCCCGTCAGCGCTCAATTAGCACCTGGAAGCACTGACCAATGAGAAGTAAGTGAAGTAATCAGAGACTACCCTATGACCAAGTGAACCCTTTTATGAAAAAATGTCAATTGTTGAATGAAAAATAACATGTGTTATGATTGTGAACAAATAAAAAAAATGCTTGACTAAAAATATATTGTAGAAATTTATTTTAACTGAGTCATGAACTCATTCATCTACCTTAAACCCCAATCAAGAAAAGTGGTGACGAGTAGAGTCGAAGACTAGGAACAAATTGAACCCAAAGGTAAATTCTAGCTTATGATATTTTGTAAGTTTGTCATGAAAAATGTATTTATTGGTACATATTTACCTTTGTTGAACCATTTTGGTAGATATATCATTGTATCTAATGAAACAGTGGTGGGTTAATCACAATACTCCGACCAAAATGAATTAGAACGTGACACACTTTATCAGTGTTGTAAATGCATAGATGTTATTTCGATTTATGAAGTACCCACATGAATCATTTTACCCTTACCAACCTTCATTGTCATTGTCTCATTAAGTTCTAACCTCGACTTTAAATACTCTATATTTTTGCACTGCTTTTGCGACCACTAATTGAGCTCCTTCAACTGAAATTTACACTTCCACTAATGATTATAGGAACCATGGAATATCCATAGGTACACCGGCTTGCACTTGTTTGGGCCTGTATATTCCGTCTTAGAGTTTTTAGAATATATATATATATATATATATATATATATATATAAACTCTAAAAACACCTCTACTATTATGTATCTTAAATCTTAAATTATAGTCTACTAATAAAATTGCGTTTATTTGCTCTCTAAGAAATGTATATATAATAAATACGATAAAATACAGACTTTGGTAGCCTCTAGCTATGAGGTCTTGTAAATCATGGGCACCAAGGAGCGGGGCCAAAGAAACATTCAACTATTTTATTTATATAATAAATATGACCACAAAGATCTTAGAGCGGAATCTTTACACATAACAGGCAAGGGCGACGGAGAGATCGACAAAGATGCCGAACAAGAGAACAGACAGCCCAGCAAAATTGAGGACCCACGCCTCGTGCTGGTCAGTCAGTTCCTGAAACGTAGCCTTCTCCATGAACCCAGTCAAGGCCGCACATATCGCCATGTAGAATATAGTCCTGCCGAAGCAAACATGCCAGGGTTGCACCCTTGCCCTGATCATTTGTGAAGTACCTCCCACCATGAATGTGTAGAGTCCGATCACCCACTGCGCCATAGAGGAGTAAGCACCAGTTTTCACGGTTATGATAAGTAGAGTGACAGGGTCTGGCCGAACAAGGTTCCTTATAGTGCATATGGCCCACTATTCAACTCTAATCCAAGGATTCCAACTTATGATCAGATAGTAAAACTATCAACCCTACATATGATACTCATATTATATTGTAAAATCTATTTTTTTTCATAATTATATATTGTGATATTATTATGTTTAAACCAAACATGAAACATGTATATAGAATCTGTTAGCAATTTTCTGAAACTTATTCAATTATAGCTAATTGAATTTAATAAAAATCTCACAATTAACATAGATTTTAACCTAATTATTTAATTAAAATTACAGTATAATAGTTGTTGCAAAATAATGTCTTTTTACATATAGTGTAGCTTTATACAAGAGCTCTCTATATTTTAAATAGTTTGTTGTATGATAGACGGTAAAGTATAAATGATTACTAATTTACTGGGGACTATATAGTAAATTTAATCACAAATTTGTTGATTTTTAATATTTTATTACCAATTTTGTTCTTTAGTCAAGTTAATTACTAATTTCAATTTATTTTACCATCTATTGTAGTTAACTTTTTCCATTGAATACACATTAACACCGTTAGTTTTATGATGACAAAATTGTCATTACATTTAATTTAAAAAATATTCCTAAAATCAGGAAAATAACCAATTTGACATGGAACTTGGATAACTTTCAAAATCCATGGAGAAATTTACTTTCATGAATCTACACTAATTTTAATTTTAGTTCACATGGTTAACATTTTTAATTAACTTTATTAATGCCATTAAATCATATTATTAAATCATTATACCCAAATTGGATTCTAATTAAAAAAAATAAAACAATGCATGCTAAACTAATTAAAAGGAATAGCAAAATTGATCCATGTATAAAATTTAATAAATTTAAATAAAATGTATATTCCATGTACATAAAAAAGTAATAATTATTTATAAAATAATACATAAATTCAAGTAAATATAAATATCATATATGTCAATAATTTATGTATATATAAAAGTTATACTTTATGTGCATACCAAATTTATGATGTGTTGCATGCTATCTATATGATACTTAGTTTATGTATATATAAATATTTATAATTTATGTAAAATAATTTATAAACTATGTATATAAAAAAATTAACAAATTTATATAAAATATTTATAAATTTTAGTGCACATAAAAATTATAAAATTACATAAATTAAATAATAAATTATTATATGTAAAAATATTTATGTCAATATTTTATATACATGAAAAAATAATTTTTAACTTAATAAAATAAATTTATGAACATAAGTATATTTATGAATGATACGGCATGTTAAATATATTAATATTATTTTATGTACATATAAAAATTTATAAATTTACATAAAGCAATTTACCAATTCCTATACATAAAAATCATGAAATATGTAAAATTAAAATTTATTATATATTGTATGTATATAAAGTAAACTTTATATATATAAACTGTACGTAATTTCATAATTTTATAGTACATTGGAAATATAAGATTTTATATATACATAAATTATTAATATATATTTTTATATGTATACAAGCTGTAAACATATATACTTTTTATATTTACTAGAATTCATAAATTATATAAGTAATTTTATGAATTTTTGTATTTATAGAAACTTATAATTTATGATTATTTAAAATATAAATTTTATGTGTAAATAAGTGATTGAAATATATTATTTTGTATGTATAAAAATTAATGAATTGTTTATGTTAATTTATTAAAATAATTAGTGAAATATATATAGGATATTTTATGCAATTCATAAGAATATCGTGTGATTATAAAATAATATATTTATATATATTACTGAATTATATGAATTTTTAATATACAATAATTTTCTGAATTATTTTATGTAAATTTATTATATAATATAGACATATAAATATATTTGTATAATATATACAATATAAATTTATGTATACATACATTGTTGATTACGCATATATGCACATATATGTATAGTTTTTATTTAAACTATACATTTATTTATATACAATTATTTTTTATTTAGCTTAAATTGTTAATATTTTATATACTAACTTATTACTGATTTGCATAATTATTTATGCATAGTTTACCTGTCCTAATCATAACTTTAATTGAAATTCAATTTGATTATATGGTTTTATTTATCTATATTACTAAATTGAACATAAAATATAAATCAGAATAGATATGACCTGAATTTGAAATGCCTATAAAGTCATAAAAAATAATGTTAATCATTAATTTGATAATTAGTCTAAAATGAATAATCAATTTGGCTATTTGACCATGTTTTAATAGTATTTTGAAATTTATAATGTAATAGTATTTTTTTTAATATAGGAAAAAAAAGTAAAAGCATTAATGTGCATTTGATACGAAAGGTTAAATGTGTTACATGATAATAGCATGAATATGAAGTTTGTGATTATTTTGCTTAAAATGTAAAGATGGTAATAGAATATTAAAATCAATAAAATATAATCAAAGTTGTGACGGGCTTCCAAATTATTTATATCCTTAACAATTTCGAATAATTTGTAGTGGGAACCCCAAACATAGCCTACTCATTAGAATCTGGATGATATGGTATATCCCTATTGGTTATGAATCTGCCTAGTACTCCTGCATAACCTTGCTAGGAAGTGACAATGCTTTTGGGCTCGAGGGTTCACCTGTAGACCGTATGCGCAAATCGTGACGATACCGATCCACGAGTGAATACTGTACATGTTCTGTATGTGCATCATGCCGTGGAACTTGAACACAGCCCGTATGCCAACAGCTCCCAATATGAAAGCTGTGAGGTTGAGGAGCATGTGTACATTTTTCTGTACTTTCCTTTCCCATGGGACCGTCTTGTAAGCCACCAACGCTGCCAAGACACCACAGTTCCAAAGTCATGATCCATGGAAATGACAGTAAAACAGCCATAATATTCGGCTTCATCCCAATCCAAACAAGAGCCGTGTAAATAACTTAGTTCCATACTAAATTTTGAATATATTCTATTAAAAAATTAATAATACGTACGAACCAAACGTATCTGTGCATGAACGAACGTTTTGCTTTCACTTCTTCATCTGATCATAGGAATTAATTACAGTTGAAACCAAAGTAAAATTTTCACGATAAATATATTATTTTCAAACTTGTAGAACTTAAATAGAATATTGACCGAACATTTTGACTCCCACTGTAATTCTGTCAAAATAACCCTCTTTGCAAGCGTACCTTCACCGCTGAATAGAATTAAGCCAAAAACCATGAGGAAAGGGTGAACCTGCCGTCGAGAAGGAAGAAGAAAATATGAGCCGGAGTGTTGCAACTCAGCTTGTCCAACTGAAACCATTCGAGTTTCAACTTACATTGAAAACACGATAGGGGTTGTTGGAGAAGTAATTCAGGCCCTCGCGGTAGTGAAGCAACCACACGAGCAAGAGAACGAAAGCCATGATGCCGAACACGTGGACAAACTTGGTTATGCCAGAAGTCGATCGAGAAGTCCTTGTCTCCATTGTCGGGCGGCCCAGATCCATCGCGAATGCCTGAACCGACGAGGGGGAACTTGGGGTCTTTTTCCTCGTGTTACCTTAGGAAACTCGGCACCGGGGGATTTCTGATGCAGGCCCCTTTCACATATACAATATAATGAAGTATTTTGGTAGATTCAAAAAGCAAGCAAGCCATAGAAAAAAAAAAGAAAAGGATATGATTCTACTTTCTTTGAGAGATTGCTTGCATGGTGGGATTATGGGCATTAAGTGAAGCTGCTTGGGAGTTGAGAAAAGTATCAATCCATTATGTACCATTCTTCTAGGTTTTGGGGACTTGGTGACTCTTTCATATATACATACATATATATATATATATATATATAACTTAAGGAAACCAATAGGTAAGATGGTGTCTCTCCTATTACATAAACTATCTCGCCATTTATAATTAGTGTATAAGACTAAATTAAATGAAAATAAAATGATTGAATGCAATAATGTCAAATTATCCACTATTACACAAATATAGTGTATATCGTGCCATTATAGTGTTAGTTAAGTACATTAAACTTAAATTTTAAATAAAACAATATTATTTCCTAATATAATAACCATTTTTAAAAATATGAAAAAAGAAAAAGCACACGTGAATGAATTTATCAATTATAAATATAGGGTTTATACATCAACTATTACTCCTTTCCATTAGTTATAACTCTATTTACACTTAGATAACATCATAGGGTTGGAGTTGATAAGTTTTTAATTTGTGAGTAAGATGGTGATGGTAACATGATGTATTTTATATATACCATTTAGTTTTTATTCAAAATGTAATAAATATGTTTAAAAATTTCTTAAGAATTTTTTCATAGTATAACATTTTTTTAATAGATAGATTATTGCCTAAAACAAACAAAGTAATTTATAAATTTTTATCTTATTAATTCAAGTTATTTTTACTAATAAAGAAAAGTGGTGAGCAACCGTCACAATAGTTGAACCAACCTATAACTTCTTGGTTCAAGCATAGGGTAACTCAAATACAGCACCACTTATTGAATTCATGGTTCTAGTAGCACTCAGTAAGCACACTACCAGACAATAAGGCATCTTCGTCCTACAGATTCATTCACTTTGTACTTTTTATAGACAAATGAATTATATTAATTTATCTTATATTTTTTTATAATTACGTTAATAACCCAATGTTAACTTACTATCTAGTTAATCTTACTAATATTTTTAAATTTATAAAATAATCTCATCTTATATTTTTTTAGATTAACCTGTTATTGGGTTAACCCAATAACATTTTAAATTCATGAAATAATCACATTTTGATGGGTATTTTATAACTTAGCAAAAGTAATTCACCCATTATTTTAATTTTTTAGGAATAAGAAGAAAAATTTCTCTTGGTAAAATTTATAATTTTTAAAATTTTATTTCTTAAAATAACTTGTAATTGAAATTAATAAGTATTAAAATAATCAATCCAATGAGAATTAACCTTAAAAATCCCATTCAACTTGACTAGTAATTCTTTGTATTAGTGAGAATTCGTTGAATATATGATATTACACCAATGGAATTCCACAACTTAGAACTATTTCATATTTGCTTAATTACTATAGGCCAAATATGGATCCATTAAATTATTTTTCTCCTATTTTTTTCAACCATTATACCCCAATTATTTTTCATATATTCATCTTTTTGTAAAACTTATATTTCTTCAATTTATTTTACTATCCTAATTTAGTTTTTGCCTTACTAATAACTAAGCCTCTCTTTTTTTTTTTCTAAATTTATCCTTAAGCCCT
The DNA here is from genome assembly GCA_030064425.1 of Trapa bicornis. Taxonomy (NCBI): domain Eukaryota; kingdom Viridiplantae; phylum Streptophyta; class Magnoliopsida; order Myrtales; family Lythraceae; genus Trapa; species Trapa bicornis. The sequence continues at coordinate 4,299,771 of CM057761.1, read as the reverse complement.
TCAATTTCTATTATTTATAATTAAATGTTAAACTTCTCATTAATTAGAATTTAATCATAAACCTTTTATTTATTACTAAGAGAAGATGAATAGAAGATAAAATAAGTAGTATTAATTGTAATTTCTGCATATATTTTATTTAGTATAATTGTAAATGTATACAAGTATTACAATACAAAATAAAAATAAATAAAATTATTTACAAATATTATTTTCTCTATTATTACTTGTACTAATGGTTGTACAGTAGAGACAGCCTATTAGTGGTCCTAATAAGTAAATAAAATATTTTGTATAATTGCAGTGACAATTATATGTACTATGATTTGATTTTTTTTTACTACTATGTGATTTATTTCCCGTTATTTGATTTATTTCCTACTTTTATCCCCCCGTAAACTTAAGGGGAGGACTCAAGATTGATCTTGGAACTAAGCAGAGTAAAATGGGCGGATAAGAGAGCTTTAGTGAGAAGATCGTCTAATTCAGCATTTGTGTTGATGAAATAGACTCGGAGATTACCACGACTAACTTGTTTACGAACAAAGTGATAATCAATTTCAATGTGCTTGGTACGGGTGTGAAAAACTAGGTTGGTAGTAAGATAGATGGTAGAGAGATTATCACACCAAAGGTTGGGGGACAAGAGAGCGGAAGATGGAGTTCTCGGAGAAGCAACTCGAACCAAATGAGCTCAGTAGTTACGTTACCAAAACTTTTATATTAAACCTCTATACTAGAACAAGCGATCGTTCACTGCTTTTTGGAGGCATACTAGATGAGTTTACACCCAATAATGATCACAAAACTACTGATATAGTGACGATTATAGGGGTTACCGACCCCGTCAGTATCAAAAAAATAGTGGAGAGCAAGAGATGAATGACGATAAAGCATGAGACCAAGATGAGCAGTGTCCTTAGGATAACAAAGAATCCATTTAACAACAGTCTAATGAGTGGCAATAGGCATGTGCATGAATTGACAAGCTTGGTTAACAACATAAGTGATATTGGGATGGGTGAGTGTGAGATATCAACAAAGCAGGAAGACTGGACCATGTAGACCTCTTTAGTGAGATGACCATGCAAGAAAGCATTGTTGACATCTAATTGATGAATGCACCAGTTGGAGGAGACAATGAGAGAAAGGATCACATTGATAGTGGCAAGTTTAATGACAAGGTTGAAAGTGTCACCATAGTCAAGGCCCGGGAGTTAAGAGAAACCTTTGGCAATGAGTCGGGCTTTGTAGCGAGTAATGGAGCCATCAGGGTGTTCTTTGATTTTATTGACCCATTTGCAACTAATGATATGACGACTAGGAGGAGCGAGAACTAGATCCCAAGTATTATTGAGATGAAGAGCAGTTAGTTTAGCACGCATGGTGTCCCGTTGTTCAAGATGACGTTGAGCCTGAGCAAAGGTGCAAGGTTCAGGAAGATGGGCCACAAATAAATGCATAGTGATGGTGAAGTGTCGTGGAGGAAGCGAGCCATCTAGAGATCGTGTAAGCATGCAGGGTGCTGGAGAGACATGAACAGCAGAGGCAGAAGGAGTAGTCGAATCCTATGAAATAGGATATATCTCCTTGGTAGATAAGGAGGAATAAGGGGACATAACTGAGCCTGGTGAGGTTACGGGAACAGGGAGAGGAAGTTGGGGCGGGGAGGTCGTAGTGATCAGTGGTCAAGTTGTACTGTCTTGAACAAAAGGAAAAACATGCTCATTAAAGAGAATTGTGTGACAGATAAAAATGCGTCTAGTGCGAGGGTTAAAAATACGATAGCCAACAATGTTGGAAGGGGTAGCCAATGAATATGCAGGGGTGCATCTGGGTTGAAGTTTGTGAGAGAGATAGGGACAAAAATAAGGAAAGCATATGCAGCCAAAAACATGAATATTAGTATAAGTAGGAGGAGAATTAGCGAGTCCCTAATGAGGAGAATGATTGGTAAGAGAACGAATGGGAAGCCGGTTGATAAGATAAACAGTGGTCTTGAAAGTAAAATCCCAAAATTTGGAGGGGGCATGAGAGTGAATAAGTAATGTGAGACCCATATTAACAATATGGTGATGTTTACGTTTCGTAGAGCCATTTTGTTGAGGCGTATGAGGACAAGAGAAATGATTAATAATTCATACAAATTGTAATTCAGCTTAAAAGGAGTGGGATAGAAATTTATTGGCACCATCAGATTGTAAATATTTAATTTTAGACCCACGTAAGTTTTCAATCTGCATGCGAAAAGTGTGGAAAACATAGAGAATATCAAAGTGCCATTTTATAACAAAAATCCAAGAGTATTTACTATAATCATCAAGAAAATGAACATAGTAAAGGTCACTCGTGTGTAATATTGTCGGTGCAAGACACCAAATATCAGTATGAATTAGCTCAAGAGGGGTAATAATTTTATGATGAGTGAGTGAAAATAGTTTTTGAGTAATTTTATCACACACAAATGAATCACACAGAGATAAGTGATGAATATTTTTCATTAAAAGATGCTTGGAAAGTACATGATGAACAATAGGAAAGGCCGGGTGACCTAAGTGTTGATGCCAAATAGGAATAGAAATAACAGTGCAGTAGGGAAAGCATGAACTGCAGTAAGATGAGTGTGTAGTACAAGCCGTCTTTACGACTTCCACGTAGCAACTCTTGATTAGAAGATAGATCTTTGATGAGAAGGTAAGTAGGATAAAACTCAAAATAACACAAGTTATCCTTTTTAAATTGATAGACTGATGAGAGATTTAGAGAAATTTGAGATACATAATACATACGATTTAAGATGAAGTTATGATGGGAAGAGGTAATAGTGGTAGAACCAGTGGATAAAATGGGTAAACCTATCCCAACACCAATCATCAGATGTTCGGCAAAGTGGCATCATCCTGTAGAGACATATGAAAGAGGTAATTAATGACATGAGTAGTTGCTTCCAAATCCACATACCAATTAAGGGTGTGCGGGGGCTGGTCTTGGGTGTATAAGTCGAATGGGCTTGATGAGATGGGTTGATGGTCTTCAACTCATAAGAAGGGCAATGAATGGCTAAATGACACACTTGGCCGCATAATTGACATAGAGGATGGGTTGTTCACGGGTTGAGTTGTACTTTAGTCAGCGTTAATGGGATGCCACACTCATATTTTTGGAAAGCAGGAATTGGGCCCTCGGTCTGCTGACAAAAAGGGGGTTAAATGCGACTTGCATGACGAGGGGGTCCCGAGTTCTCATTTGCATAAAATCTTTTATTTGCTCTAGAGCGACGACTAGGGTTGGAGAAGATTCGTAGGGAGAAGCGGTGCTCATTCTGATAAATAAGGGACTACAATGGAGTGGAGAGTAGTCCACGAGAGTCCTTGGTAGCCATGACAGCCATTTGAGGAGGAGTAAAAGGTACAAGTAGACCCGAAAGAGATGGAGGGCCAGAGTATGAGCCATATTTCTGAACACGACGTGCATCTTTGGTGAGAAGGAGGGCTTTCAGTGCATCCAATGACATAGTTTTGAGTATTGGTGACATAGCTAGGGTAAGAGCTTCCCATTCCCGATCTAGCCCATCAAACATTTTGTCTTTGATCTCATGATCAGGCTTTGGCCGACCAATTTAAGCAAAGCTAGTGGCGAGGTTGGAGATGACAAAGAGATAGGGGGTCATGGTTTGGTTTCCCTTCTAGAGTTCGCGCCACTGCTAGTCAAGTGTGTCTTTCTGGGCTCGGCTTTGGGAGTTGTAGAGTGTCTCAAGTCGGATCCAAGCTTCGACTGAAGTACGTACCCTGATTACCTATAGATTCACTTATGTAGATAGTGAGGCAACTAACGTAGTTAAGGTAAATTTGTCTTTGATTACCCATGATTCATATTCTGGATTAACCACTTCATTCTTTTCAATTTCCTCTTCGATGAATATGGTAGGCTCGGGTTGTGGCATGCTATCATCAACATAGCCAAATAGCCAATAAGCCTACAACATATTGCTAATATTATTAAGCCAGAGATAGTAGTTGGTGCCATCCATTGGGAGAGTGGGGAGTGTGTTGGGAAGAATGATTGTAGTAGATGAACTCATGATGTTGAAATTGACTTGTTGTTTTGATACTTGTTGTTGCTTGACTCATGGTATGATTGTTTGTTGGAGGGAATGAAGCAGTAAGTGTAGGTTAAGTAGAGTAGAGATTATTGTAGGAGAAGATGAGGCCAAATCGGATGTTGCTATGAGACTTAAGGCTCTGATACCATAAAGAAAAGATGAATAGAAGATGAAAAAAGTAGTATAGTTGTAAATTTATACAAGTGTTGCAGTACAAAAGACAAGTAAATAAAATCAATTACAAATATGTAAGGACACTTATGTGATATGATTTGATTTATTTATTACTATGTGATTTATTTCTTGCCGTTACTACTAAATCCCTAATTCTTCATTAACTCTATTAATAACCATTTATACTTAACTTTTTATTGAATTAAACTTTTGTAATTACTATCAAGTACCTAAATGCTTATCAATTATAATAAGTTTCATATTCTTATTAAGTACTTAATTAACTACATTTAACTTATTAACATCCCTTAGTTACCAATAAATCCTTAATTAATCCAAAATCAATTATATTCTTAATCATTTATATCTAACCCTTATTAAATTTATTAACTATTATTAAAAAATATATATATATTTATAATTTATAACCATCTTTTAAACCTTTATTATTCATAAATTTCTAAATTTCCATTAACTACAATTGTAAACCCCGCACTTTTGAGTTAAGGAAAACCGGGAAATGAACCGATCAAACCGAATAAGAAAACCGAGCCGGTTTACATTTGGGAACAAATAATATGGAAATTTACAACTTCCGAGTGATCCAAAGGGTTCATTAAACCTTGGAAAAGAAACTTAAGATAAATTAGAAAACAAAAACTAAATTGGTTCAGGTGAACTAGATTCCATAAGAACTTTAAAGTTAAGCATGCTTGCTCGAGAGTAGTGTGAGGATGGGTGACCTGGGAAGTATAAATTTTTTTGTAACCCAAAATTTTGGTCAAAAATTTTTATGCCAACGTATGACTTATCATAAATAGCCATAAATTAATATATATATATATATTTAATTATTGTAATTAATACTAATAATTTAATACCTAAATTAAATTATTGAAATTAATACAGATAATTTAATACCAAAATTAAATTATTTAAATTAATACCAATAATTTATGGCAATATTAATATTAGTAATAAATCTATCCCATTTAATACACGGTTTTACACCTATATAAAGAGGCCATCCCCATTCATTCTCCTCACACTCACTCGAACACTTCTCTCTCTCTCTCTCTCTACTACTCCATTTCCAGGTGAAGCTCGAACTAGAGCTTCGACTTGAATAAAGGTTGGGCTCTTTAGAACTGGGGAGAAGACAGCTATCTAGTAGCAAAATCCAGTCAATTTGAGAATCGTTGGAGAAGTGCCGACATGATAGGATAGTGAAGCAGCTAAAAATAGATCGAAGCTACCTTATTTCGGTGAAGTTGAAATCGACCATTTTGAACCCTCCTCAGACCAAACCAAGCCCTTCCAACACTTCCTCAGCCCTTCCACAACCGAATTAGGATTGAAAGGTAAGCCAATTTGCCTCCCCTCTACAATTTTCGGCCGGTGCTAAAGAGAGAACCGATAGAATTTATTGATGAAATTCTAACTCAATTCAGCATTTATTGATGCGATTCTTGATTCTATGATGATCCTCAAGATAAGATCTATCTGCCTAGATCGAAAGCTCGGATAGTTGTGCCCTCACTGGTGAGAAATCGAAGCTTTCTCTCTCTACAATCTATTTTTCGGCGAAGCTCCGTTTGAGCTCATTATAGCGTTAAGATCTGCGATTCAAAGTTCCTTAGAATCGTATGAACATGTAGGAACTCAATTTCAACACTAATTTCAACAATTAGAGGTGTTTGATCGGTCAATTTGATGAAATCAAATTCGACAATGTTGAAGAGTTGAAATTGGGGGAAATTTGGGGATTTTCGAAATTCAAAGGGCTAAAATGCAATTTTATGAAATTGAGGGTCAATTAGGCATGAAAATAATGTTGGAGGACCAATTGAAGAATTTTTGAATTTTTGGGGCAAAACTTACCATTTTTGTAAAGGAAGGGCAAAATGGTAATTTTGAAAAAATTGGGGGAACAAATTGGGAATTTGGGAAATTAAACCCCTTTTTGGTGAAATTGAATAAATTGAGGTACTAAGATAAATTTTAAAAGTTACGAGACTCAATTTGAGGAAAAACCGACATTAGGGACTTAAAGTTAAAGAGAAATAACTTTAGGGACCTAATTGCAAATAACTAAAAGTTTGGGTTTTCTCATTCAATGGAAATGAATGAAGGCTGTTATGCCGAGTAATAACGAACAAGGATGTTCATATCGTGTAGGAACGTGAAATACTCAGAACGCCAGCATGGACAAGCTTGCGTGAATACAAAGGACTGGTCAAGTGGAATTCACTATGTTAACGGGTGAGTGGGTTTACTAATATTATACCCGGTTGGGATGATGAGCACAACTTAAAATTAAAAACCACTTACCGGTTGTGAGTGGAAATTTTATATCATACTCGGTTGGGAATGATACGTACCTTGGTATGAAAACACACTATTAAGTGGTATTTTAAATATAGCTACTTAGAGGAAGTGATGTGAAAATCATGCGAAAAAACTACTTACCGATTGTAAGTAGATCATACCCGGTTGGTATGATGAGACTTCCTTGAAGGAAGTTGAAAACCCGTTCATCAATTTTGAACAAAGGTGTTTTTATACCTGGGCGGTATAATGGATAGAGAAAACATATGTTTTGTCGGAAGTGCTCTCCCCTGACCGTGTGTCAATGCTTAAACAATTTGGGAGACCTTCTTGATAGGAGCTCGAATAGCTCTGATAGGCCGGAGGCCTCAGTTTTGGAACTTGGGGGCTAAATGCCCAATTTTGAAAATCTCGTACAGTGGGCCCAAGGCCAGTTGGCATGAGCAGGAGCTCGTAAACGAACATGATATATGTGCCATAAAACTTAATAAATGAATTGTTTGGCCATGGTACCAAGATAGGACCGACATGCTTAATCAACTAGCAGCAGTGCGACATGACAGGTCAACGGACCAGTCAACACAAACAACTGCGGGTTGAGTTGAGAGTCGGGGCCGTTGGACCAGTGGCACCACAGATTACATGGCAATATAAGAAAACATTGTTTGTGCATGCACTATGAGTACGGGATCATCAAGACGTCCATGAGGGGTAGTGATGCGTCCTAAGGGCACTGGACGACCTGGTGGCTATAAGGGCAGTTCGTCATTCCAGGTGTTTGTGTGAAATCTAGAGTAGCACAAAGCGCATGAGACTGGGATGAGGACAGGATGAGGTCTCTGTCCTCATACGGACACGAAGAAGTGATTTTGGGATTGTGGATCGAATGTCGTGTACATCCACTCATTCCCAGGGTAGAAGTGGTCGTACTTCTATCCGGGTGGCAGGAAATGGTGGAAAAGGTGATGACACACCATGGTAACTAAGAAATGGTGGAAAAACACGAATTTTTAAATGAAGGGATTTTTGAAAACAAAGGAGTCTAGCACACTCCATATAAATGTTTTTCTTAAAAGTCAAAAGCTTTAAAAAACCCATTCACTGAGTAGTCGTACTCACCCCCTACCTTATATCCCTTTCAGGAAATCCTAGAAAGCCTCCCCTTAAAGACCATCAACTAAGATGCCTGTAAGACAGGTATGTAAAGTTTTAAATTTTATGCAGTTTTGATTATGCTATTCTAGGAAAAGGTGCATGTTAAAGGACGCCTTACTCTTTACGGTTTACAATAAGGGGAAATCCTTTAATAAACCGGGAGAGTGGCAGGTTGATCACGGGGATCCGACCAAACTAGGTCGAGGCGTGACAACTAGACTGGTATCAGAGCCTGTTTCCTCAAATACATAATTAAGACTAGAAAATATAGTAACTAATAGAATTTATCCTAAAATTTTCAGTTGGCTCCCAAGAGAGGAACCAAGAAAACTTGGAAAGACTCTACTCAACACCCTACCGTCGTAGGGAGACAACCCTAGAAACTTCCCAAATGCCTGTGACCTAGCAGAAATGTTGAAGGACCAAATGGGGAAGTATATGGGAGAATGGTGCTAGGACCTATTGATGGCACAACCCTAAGTATAAAGGAGGATGCTTATCAAGAATCTCATAGCTCCATAGTTAATTTGTGATCATTTTCTGTGATAGGGCTAAGAGCCCAACCATTTGTATTCCCATGTTAATAAAATATACAAATTCTCCAAAACTCTATCTTCTGAGGATATGATCTTACTAGGAATATGGCCTAAGGAAAATAAAGCAAACCCACACTATCCTGGAAGCTAAGGAAAAGTTACATCCCGGTTATGAAAGATAAATCAGGGAATTAAGAAACCTAGGAAGACTTTTACCATAACCCTTTAGCAAAGGAGATTCAGTAAGAAAACTGTCAAAGTGATTAGACTCAAAGAACGGTAGAGCACCAAACCAATAGTAACCTTGGAAATGCCCTACTTGAAGGAAAGAAGGGACCACAACAATCCATGTAAAGGAACAACCTATTACAAGTATGAATGATTGAGACATTACCTGAAGAAGTGCCCAACCCTACTAAGGACAAGTACCAAGATAAACTATTATATGTGTAAGGAAAGAAGGGGTGTTTCACACCTAATAAATTTAGGGCAATAACACCTCAAAGGCCACGAAGGACTGGAGATCAAAACCATGGAGCTGGCTAAGTAAGCAGTTCACTAAGAGGTCAAGAAATGACGAGGTAAATATAAAATTTAAATTTCTTCTTAAGAAGGTCAACTCGAAAAAGATACCTCAAGAGTAGGGATAAGGTACATGGGAAGTATATCTAGAACTCTCTCATAAGGGGCAAACACAGAGAAACGTCCTCTGGAAACTCTAGAGAATGGCACAATGAGAGTGAAGAAGAGAAGGAATACACTGGAAAAGGGAACTCTAGAGGGATGCATACAACTAAGTACCTTAAAGGAATAATTGGATTGGCAGATAGAAATAACGTGAAGTGCAAGGCACCGACCCACCGATAGAAACTTATTGATAGAAGGATGTATTGGAGGCCAATTATGACCTGCCTTGGAAGAGTAATAGAGCCAAATAACGGGATGTATTGGAATGAATCACCTTGGAAAAAGTAATGAAGCCAAATAGGGTTAAGGAGAATTAATGACACCATAGGAAAGATCGGGAGGTAGAAAGGACTACACCCTAAAAAGGTCAGTGAGATGGATGTTAAGGATAGGAGGACTCGAGAAACAACTGCCCTAAGAAATTTAGACCAAACAAATGGTGGAGGCAAAGTAGTTAATGAACAAATACTCGGGAAAGCCATAATGTAAGTTCCGACAAAGAAGAGAGAGGCGGAAAGGTCAAATACTCAGGAAAAGAAGGATGCAAGAAATCCTTAAAAGGACCAAAGGCCAATTAACAACTAAACTCAAGCCAAGAAAGGAATAGGCAAGCCTCTTCCACAATGATCCTAAAACAAGGAAGATTTGTACGCTCCCTAAAGAAATAGACAGGTACTGGGTACGAATAAGGATGCGGATAGAGCATAAAAGATGTGCCTACAAGATTTGAGAAGTAAAGGTAAATAGGAGAAGACGACATCAAGGGATGTCATTTAAGGGTAAAAATCCCCTAGAGAAAATGTAAGAAATGAATGTCAGGGGAAAGGCAAAGAATCCTACCAAGGAAGGAAGCTCTGGAAAGACATGCGTATCCCAATTAAGAGGAAATGGAACCAACCCTTATTTAGGAAATGTTTTCCAAGGAAGGAAGTATTGTAATGGTCTAGTGTGACCTGTTTGGAGAGAATAGGAGAACCCTATAGAAAGAGGAAAACTAGTAATGACGGACAGCCAAAGATAATGAACAAGACCCTAAGAAAGGATGAGATGTAGTAAAGACTACACTCTATGATGGACAATAGGATGGGCATGAAGAATGAGTGATACAGCTGCCTAGCCGATTGGACCAGAAAAATAAAGAATTGTGAAATGGTTACGAACAAATCAGAGGGGATTAAGGCCAAAGGAAAACCCTTGAGTAGAGGATATCATTGGGAATAATGATGGATCTAAGAAAGGACGAAACCCAGAATGTCGGTAAAACATCTGGTAATTTAATTAATTAGAATCGAAAATACTCAATAAGGAAATTGAAAAGGAATGAGTGGGTAAGGAGAACCAACACAATTGAGTAAGTGGAGTTAATAATGGTAAAAAAAAAGAGGATAGTTGAAGAATACTATCAAAAGCAAAGAGTAATGAAGTTATACGATCCATAAAAGGTCTAAAAGCTAAGAGAGACACTTCAGGAGATGTTCTAGAAATCAAATTGACAGAGACGAGTCCTAGAAAATGCCATGCTATAAGGGCATGTAAGCCCAACAACCCGAGGAGAATATGACTCAAAGTAAGGAAGAGTCGGCTAATAAGCATGGCTAGGTCAAATATAATAATTTGGACTGAAGTTATAATAGACAACGAATGGAGGAAGAGTCAAAATGGGACGAAAAGATGGTGATAAAGAAATCCCAGGAAATAAGTACGAAATGCTCTATAGGACGACAAGCTAAGTGTTTCAATGATCAAGCATTTAATAAGACACATAAATGGTTAGTTATCTTGGAATTCCCAATCTTTAGTCCAGGACCTCAAGGGGAAGAATGTTGCTCTAAGCAAAGAGAAAGATAAAATCTAAGAACATACCCTAAGGTAAGGTATGTCTAGTTATGACAAACTCCATGGAGGGAGTAAATAATATTAACGAAAATGAATTTCTTAAGTGAAGGTTGTAAAAAGGGACTACTTTCAAGGACGAGAGAAAAGTTTGTATCTTAAGCAAACACCAAAGGGGCATCAAAGGAAATGATTGCTCATGCAAGGATGTTAACTAAGTTTTGGGGACAAAACTCCTAAAAGGAGAGGAGAGTTGTAAACCCCGCACTTTTGAGTTAAGGAAAATCGGGAAAAGAACCGATCAAACCGAATAAGAAAATCGAGCCGGTTTACATTTGGGAACAAGCAATATGGAGATTTACAACTTTCAGGTGATCCAAACGGTTCATTAAACCTTGAAAAAGAAACTTAAGATAAATTAGAAAATAAAAACCAAATTGGTTCAGGTGAACTAGATTCCATAAGAACTTTAAAGTTAAGCATTCTTGCTCGAGAGTAGTGTGAGGATGGGTGACCTCTTGGGAATTATGGATTTTTTTGTAACCTGAAATTTCGGTAAAAAATTTTTATGCGAATCGTACGGCTTATCATAAATAGCCATAAATTAATATATATTTAACTATTGTAATTAATACCAATAATTTAATACCAATAATTTATGGCAATATTAATACTAGTAATAAATCTCTCCCATTTAATACACGGTTTTACACCTATATAAAAAGGTCATCCCCATTCATTCTCCTCACACTCGAACACTTCTCTCTCTTTCTCTCTCTCTACTACTCCATTTCCCGGTGAAGCTCTAACTAGAGCTTTGACTTGAACAAAGGTTGGGCTCTTTAGAACCGATGAGAAGACAACTATCTGGTAGCAAACTCCAGTCAATCCGAGAATCATTGGAGAAGCGTCGGCATGATAGAATAGTGAAGCAGCTCCAGCGGACCGAAGCTGCCCTATTTCGGTGAAGCTGAAATTGGCCATTTTGAGCCCTCCTCAGACCAAACCAAGCCCTCCCAACACTTCCTCAGCCCTCCCACGGCCGAATTAGGACTGAAAGGTAAGCCAATTCGCCTCCCCTCTACAATTTTTAGCCGGTGCTAGAGAGAGAACCGACATGCTATATGTGCCATAAAACTGAATAAGTGAATTGTTTGGCCATGGTACCAAGATAGGACCGACATGCTCAATCAACTAGTGGCAGTGCGACATGATAGGTCGACAGACCAATCAAGACAAACAACTGCGGGGTTGAGTTGAGAGTCAGGGCCGTTGGACCAGTGGCACCACAGATTACATGGCAATATAAGAAAACATTGTTTGTGCATGCATTGTGAGTACGGGATCATCAAGATGCCCATGAGGGGTAGTGATGTGTCCTAAGGGCACTGGATGACCTGGTGGCTATAAGGGCAGTTCATCGTTCCAGGTGTCTGTGCGAAATCTAGAGTAGCAACAAGCGCATGAGACCGGGGTGGGGACAGGATGAGGTCTCTGTCCTCATATGGACACAAAGAAGTGATTTTGGGATTGTGGGTCGGATGTTGCGTATATCCACTCATTCCTAGGGTAGAAGTGGTCATACTTCTATACGAGTGGTAGGAAAAGTCGCTCCGAAGCCACTAGCGGGTTCAATAGTGATACTGACTTGCGAATGTGCATAACCTTTATGGTGAAGGATGTGTGTTGGGTGATGACACACCGTGGTAACTAAGAAATGGTGGAAAAACTTGAATTTTTAAATGAAGGGATTTTTTAAAACAAAGGAGTCTGGCACACTCCATATAAATGTTTTTCTTAAAAGACAAAAGCTTTTAAAAACCCATTCACTGAGTAGTCGTACTCACCCCCTCCCTTATATCCCTTTCAGGAAATTCCAGAAAGCCTACCCTTAAAGACCATCAACTAAGATGCCTGTAAGACAGGTATGTAAAGTTTTAAATTTCATGCAGTTTTGATTATGTTATTCTAGGAAAAGGTGCAGGTTAAAGGATGCCTTACTCTTTATGATTTACAATAAGGGAAAATCCTTTAATAAACCGGTAGAGTGGCGGGTTGATCACGGGGATCCGACGAAACTGGGTCGGGGCGTGACAGCAATTATATATCTAATTAAGATTAAATAATTTAATACTATTCTTATATCTAATCATTTATTTATTTATAATTAAACATTTATTTATTATGCATTAATATCTCATTTCTAGATTAATTATGTAAACTCCGCTCTCTTGGCAGAAAGGGGAACCAAAAATTTTCAAGAGAAAACCGAGAATCTAATTGAATTGGAACTAGTAAAAAAGGGTCAAAACCAAAATTTGGAAAATCCCAAGTGGCCATGAAATACCCAAACATTATGAAAAATAACCATTAAGTTGATTGGAAATGAAAATCGGACCGATTTAGGGTGAATCGGACATGAACCGTGAAAAACTAGTTCAAATATTCATTTTTAGGTGGTTTATAATATAAAATTGGAAAATGGAATCCACCATTAGATAGAAAAATAATTTAGATTAATTTATAAAATTTTAATTTTAAGAAAACTGGTCGAATCGGGACTGAACCAATCGATTTTCGATTTCTGGTCACCAAACTTAGTCAATGGTCCAGTCGGTCAACAAATCGCTGCCAAGTCAGCACCCAATCGGCAGGTACGACCAATCAAGGCGCAACACATGGCGAAGCGCACCCCATCAACTGCTTAATCAATGCCTGGAAGCACATACTAATCAAAGTGTGACACGCCCCATCAACCGCTCAATCAGCGGGTTGCTCACGGGGTTACAACCAATCTGGGTCAGGGCGTGACAACTTCAATGTTATCAGAGCCTGAGTTTTCCAAAACAAGTTTACAAAACAAAGACCTTAGAGTTTAACAAGAAATTACACTTGCCTTGTAGATATGGCCCCTAAGAGAGGAACCACACGGACCCACTCTACCACATCCACCCCTGGACCCATGTGAAATCTTATCCCGAACAAGGGAATTAGTCAGTGAGCTAAGGAGTCTAGGAAGACTCAAATCACTACACCTAGAGTAACTCCCAAATGGAGAAGACTTTACAAGGAATCCGTCAAGATGTTCGGGAAACCTTACTTTCTGCAATGAGAGGGGGACTGCCTTGTAGGAAAAGCTCCCTCCAATGGTGGTAGAATACAAAACCACAAGCAGCCACCAAGGAAAACCCCTTGATGCCCTAGATGTCGCAGGGCTAATAATCGTTCCCAAGAAACATGGAATTTTCATGAGCCTCGGAAGGGGATCCACATAGACTATAAGCATGTGATGAAAGAGAGGACGAAACCTCCTAGACTGAACAAGGAAAATACTAATAGGAATCCACAAAAGAAGACTCCCCAATGCCCGGAGCATAGAAAAAGCTACGAAGGTCCATGCAAGGGAGTAATCTGCTATAGATGTGGGTAGTTGAGGCCCTATACAAGGAAGTGCCCAATTCCCTTGAGGAATGTGGAACCAACACCTTGGGACACCACACCCACCAATGGGAAAAGAAAATTTCCTAATGCTCTAAATGCTAGAGGAAGCTCATCAAGATCCTAGTGTAGTGGCAGGAACTTCCTACCCTTTTATTTTAACTACATCTCTTTCGAGGAGACGAAGCACCAAATGTATTATATTCCTTCTCTAATAATGAATAAAATTCCAAGTTCCTAAAACTCTCGCCTATCAAATCATGATGTGTCAAATCAAGGTCTCGTGCCTCAACTAAAAACTATGAGCAAAGGAGGAGTGGGAAGGTCAAATATCAGAAAAAGAAGGATGAAGGAAACTCTTAAATCAACCAAGGGCCGAAAAAGATTAATATGAACTGATATGTCAAGGGAGACCAAACTCAAACCATAACAAGGATTAAGTAAGCCTTTCACAAGGAGGTCAAGAAATCTTGGAATAAAAGATCTGAACTCCTCCTTAAGGAAGTAAACTTGTAATAGGATACAAGTAGAAATAAGGATAGGGTACAAAGGATGTACCCACAAGATTCCTGAAAAAAGGTTAAACATGAAGGATGGCATCAAAGGAGGTCATAAAGTTGCTATAGGGTCAGATACCCATAAGATGAATAAAAAGAGAAACTCTGGTAAGAGAGGAAGAATCATATCAAGGAAAGAAGTCCTCGAGAGGTACATACTCCAATGAAGAAGTGATTGATCCAATTAAAAGGAATAATGATACAAACATGTGAACATCGAGGCTAATGGATTCAACAAACCCCCACTCAATGAAAATAGAATTTCATAATGCAGGTACGATAAAGGATTTGATATGGACAACTGCAATGGCGCAAGGAGATGTAAGAATAAAAAGATAGGGTATATGGGTCCATGGATGGAGATCTCTACTCTGAAGTAAGAGAGTAGAGAATCGGACAAACGAAAGGAAATCCTCTAGATGAATCCAAGGAGTCAATAAGTAGACTATAAGGAATCAAATCAAAATGAAGAATCATGAAATGGTCACAAGCAAGTAAGGCTAGATGAGGAAATCTTTAGGTAGGAGTGCCATCAAACATGAGGAAGTGTATGATGGAGGAAAATCATGAGTATGTTGATAGACATGTCATGAAGTGATTAGGAAACCTGGTAGTTGGAATTTAGGACAACTAATAAAGTGGTTGGTAAAGGACAAACGGATAATGGAAAATCGAATCGTCGTGAAAGGCATGACGTCTAAGTAAATGAGAGAGATGTAAGGATGGTGTAAACGTATCGATGGAAGAATTTTGGAGGAACTCAAGGACACCACAATATAAAAAGGGGCGAAATTAATAACGTCAAGACAAGGAGCGGTAAGAACGAAAAGCTTGGAAAGACGCACCACTAAGGAATCCCATGATTAAGAGAAACAATTGAATGATAGAATGGTTGAGCATATCGGGACTCCTAATCTTGCGATCTGGATTAACGGCTGGACGAGAGCCCCACGAGGGAGAGTTTAATAACAAGTGGCAAAATGTTCGGACCTAAGAAAAAACCTTTGGGCAGATAGGTAAGACAAGTCCAACATACAAAATTCCATGAAGTGGTGGCATGAGTGATACTCCCCAAAGAGATGGCAAAAGAGAATGAGTAGGGTAAGAGCAGTTCTAGTTGGGAATGGCATGTGGAAGAGTTAATAAGGATAAAGCCAATGATGTGAGTGGATGATGGAAAAGAGGTGGAACCTCTCGATATTTTTGTTAAAAAGGCAAATGAGGAGCCCGAAAGAACAAGCTTGAAGCCCCCAATGGAGTTGTATAGGAGTACCGAATAAGGAGGGAAATAGTAAGAATTTGGTACTAGGAAAGTCCAAATTTCAAGGCATAGAAAATTATGAGACTAGTGAGAAATAACCAAATAATGGGGGTTAGGTACAAGGGATGGTTGGATCACGTTCTAGGTAGTTGAGAAACATTACCAAATGATCAAGAGAAATATAATCCCTTGATCCCTAAAGGAATTGAAATTAGGAAAAGTCAAACGGGATGAAAGAGAAAAGCATTCCCTATTTAAGTTGCATGCGTCGAGTTTTGGGAACAAAACTCACTAAAAGGAGGGAGTAGTTGTAAACCCCGTTCTCTCAAAATAAGAAACTAGAAATGGGAACCAAAACATTTTGAGAGAAAAATCGAGGATGCCCAAAATGGGGAATTGGAAAGTCACAAGTAGCCAATAAATGTCCAAAAACCATGGAAAGGAACCATAGATAAAATTGGGTGTGAGAACCATACCGATTCATGGTGAACTGGACTTGAACTAGATTGAATTGGGATAAACAATAGGGAACCAGTTCTAAAATTTATTTTTATAGGAGGCTAAAAATATCAAATTGGAAAATTTAAGCAACCATTAGATAGAAAATAAATTTAGATGAATTTAGAAATTTTAAAAATTTTAAATTTTAGAAAATCGATCGAATCGGGACTGAACCGACCGATTTTCAATTTCGGGTCACCAAACCTGGTCCGACCAAACCGATCAACGGACCATTGCCAGGTTAGCGCCTAGTTAGCATGCGCGACCAATCAGCAAGCGACACATGGCAAATTGCACCCAGTCAGTCGCTCAGTCAGCGCTGTAAAATCTAAGGGTGGCATGTGTCCTCGGTCAACGATCAGAGGAGGAGAATCCACATTTGTGATGACCGACCAATAGGAGAGCAACACATGTCTTTGGTCAACGGTCAATTTCAGAGAAGTCCCATCATCCGGGCTAACTAATGGAAAGCTGACACATGGCAAGGACACCACATCATTATCTAACAAGGATATTGGAGAAATGACCGACCAATTAGAGGTAGACACATGGTAGAGCCATGTCAGATAGCCTCAACCAACCAAAGGTTGACACATGGTTGTGACAATGTGCATTAGAGGGGAAATCTTACATATATAAATGGATCAATCAGAGATCACCACGTGTCACCATCAACGGTCGATAGAAATACAGTCAGCAACCACGTGGGAACGAGCGACCAATGGGAGGTTGCCACGTGCCTGATCAGCGTGTCAAAGGCTGACTAGGCTGCTGAGTAGACAGTTGCATCAGCAAAGCCAACCAATCACGAAGCATCATGTGGCAAGCTCGCACGGGCGGCACATCGTCATCTTCCTCCTTAAGATACTTGGTACAGAGAGGTGTAGTCAGACACTTCGGTCTTCGACGACCTGAAAACTCCTCTGATTTGACTATTGGCAGCCGAGTCTAGGGTCGAGTGCTATGTTGGTCAGTAGCCCTATCAGTTACAAAGCTTCCTATATAAAAAGCACCCCTCCCCTCGACTTCGTCATCCCACCAGCAAGCAAAGAAGATGAGGTGTTCAGTTTTCCAACGAGCCAAAAACCAAAGCTATGACGTTAGACCTTTCCTCAGCCTCCAATGGCGAATTCGGGTTCCCTGGAATCCTAAGGAAGTCAGCTACATAACTGAACACTCCACTCAACTTGAGGGTTGTTGGAGAAGTGCCAACGAGCTCGGACAGTAACCTCGCTCCCTTAGCAGTGTGCAACCCAAACTAGTCGAGCTCAATTTGAGCCACCCTCAAACCATTCACGTCCAAACAAAGCCACCCATACCATCCCTAGAGGAGCCTCGATGTTACGCCCCGACCCATTTGATCGGATCCCCGTGAACAACCCGCCACTCTCCCAGTTTATTAAGGGTTTCCCCTTCTTTAACCTAGTAAGAGTAATGCATCCTTTAAACCTATAATTTTCCTAGAATAACATAAATCAAAACTTGCATAAAATTTTAACTTTTCATACCTGTCATGTAGGTATAACTAACATGAGGTCTTGGGTAGGTTTTCCTTGGTCTACCTGAAAAGGGATATAAGAGAGGAGTACAATGACTCAATGAATGGGTTTTCAAAATTTGACTTTTAGGAAAAAGGTTTATTTGGAGTGTGCCAGGCAACTTATTTCTTTTTAAAAATCCTTTCATTTCAAATCTCTATTTTATCACCATTTCTTATTAATCACGGTGTGTCATCACCCAACACACATCCTTCATCATGAAGGTCAATCATGCAATCGCATGCCAGTACGTCCACTAAACCCACTTATGGCATTGGAGCGACTTTACCGGCCACCTATATAGAAGTATGTCCACTTCTACCCTAAGAATGAGTGGATGTTCGCGACATCCGACCCTCAATCCTGTAACAATTCTCCATGTCCGTATGAGGACAGAAACCTCATCCCGTGTCATGCCCCGACCCGGTTTGGTCGAATCCCCATGATCAACCCACCACTCTCCCGGTTTATTAAAGGGTTTCCCCTTATAATAGACCGTAAAGAGTAAGGCGTCCTTTAAACCCGTACCTTTTCCAGGAATAACATAAACAAAACTGCATAAGTATTTAGATTTATCATACCTGTATCGCAGGCGTCTTAGTTGATGGTCCTTAAGGGTAGGCTTTTCCAGTATTTCTTGAAAAGAGATATAAGGGAGGGGTGAGTACAACTACTCAGTGAATGAGTTTTTCAAAAGTTTTGACTTTTAAGAAAAACATTTATCATTGGAGTGTGCCAAACTCCTATATTTCAAAAATCCCTTGATTAAAAATTTTCAGTTTTTCCACCATTTCATATTTAACCACGGTGTGTCATCACCCAACATACATCATTCATCATGAAGGTTACACACATTCACAGGTCAGCACAATCACTAAACCCACTAGTAGCTTCAGAGTGACTTTACTAGCCATTCGGATAGAAGCACGACCACTTCGACCCTCGGAATGAGTGGATGTACATGACATTCGACCCTCAATCTCAAAATTGCTTCTTCGTGTCCATATGAGGCTAGTGACCTCAACCCATCCCCACCCTAGTCTCATGCGCTTGGTGCTACTCCAAATTTCGCACAGACACCTGGAACGACGAACTACCCTTATACTCACCGGGTCGTCCAGGGCCCTTAGGACGCATCACTACCCCTCATGGGCGTCTTGATGATCTTGTACTCATAATGCATGCACAAATAGAGTTTTCTTAAATTGCCATGTAATATGTGGTGCCATTTGTCCTAACGGCCCCGACTCTCAACTCAACCTACAGTTGTTTGTCTTGATTGGTTCATGGATCTGTTATGTCGCACTACCGCTAGTTGACTGAGCATGTCGGTCCTATCTTGGTACCATGGCCAAACAATTCACTTATTAAGTTTTATGGCACATATATCATGTTCATTTATGAGCTCCTACTTGTGCCAACTGGCCTTGGGCCCACTGTACGAGATTTTCAAAATCGGGCATTTAGCCCCTAAGTTCCAAAACTGAGGCCCCTGGCCTATCAGAGCTATTCGAGCTCTCGTCGAGAAGGTATCCCAAATTGTTTAAGTATTAGCACACAGTCAGGGGAGAGCACTTTTGATAAAATATATGTTTTCTCTATTCATTATATCGTCCAGGTATAAAGAGACCTCCATTCATAACCTATGAATGGGTTTACAACTTCCTTTGAGGAAGTCTCATCATACCAACTGGGTATGATCTACTTACAACCGCTAAGTAGTTTTTCCATATGATTTTCACATCACTTCCTTTAAGTTGTGATGTTTAAAATACCACTAAATAGTGGGTTTTCATACCAAGGTACTTATCATCCCCAACAGGGTATGATATAAAATTCCCACTCACCTGATAGTGTAGTGAAATTCCACTTAGTTGGGTTCCGTCCTTAGCAAGCTAGACCTCGACCGGCATTCCTGATGTCTCGTTCTCCTACACGAAATGAACATAATTGTTTAGTATTCTTTGGCCTAATAGCTTTCATTCATTCCAAATGGATGAGAAAACACAACTTTACATATATTTGCAATTAGGTCCCTAAAGTTATTTTTCTTTAACTTTAAGTCCCTATTGTTGAGTTTTTCCTAAATTTGAGTCCCGAAACTTTTAGAATTTATCTTAGGACCTCAAATTATATAATTCGCACAAAGGGGTTTAATTTCCCAAATTTCCAATTTGGTCCCCCAACTTTTCCAAAATTACCATTTTGCCCTTCCTTTACGAAAATGGTATGTTTTGCCCCAAAAATTCCAAAATTCCTCAATTGGTCCTCCAACATTATTTTCATGCCTAATTGACCCTCAATTTCATAAAATTGCATTTTGATCCTTTCAATTTCCAAAATCCCCTATTTTCCCCAATTTTCCCCCCAATTTCAAATCTTCAACACTACCGAATTTGATTTCATCAAATTGACCGATCAAACACCTCTAATTGTTGAAATTGGAGTTGAAATTGAGTTCCTGCACATTCATATGATTCTAAGAAACTTTGAATCGCAGATTTTAACACCGGAACGAGCTCAAATGGAGCTTCACCGGAAAACAGACTATAGAGAGAGAAAGCTTCGATTTCTCACCGGTGAGGGCACGGCGGTCCGAGCTTTCAATCTGGCAGATAGCTCTCATCTTTAGGTTCATCCTAGAATTAAGAATCGCATCAATTGATGCCTAATTGAGTTAGAATTTCATTATTGAAATTTTGCTGGTTCTCTATCTAGCACCGGCCGAAAATTGTAGAGAGGAGCCGAATTAGCTTACCTTTCAGTCCTAATTCGATCGTGGGAGGGCTGAGAAAGTGTTGGGAAGACTTGGTTTAGCTTGAGGAGGGCTTGAAATGGCCAATTTCAACTCGGCCGAAACAGGGAAGCTTCAATCCGCCGAAGCTGCTTCACTGTTCCATCATGTCGGTGCTTCTCTAGTGATTCTCGGATTGACTATAGTTTGCTATCAGATAGCTGACTTCTCCCCAGTTCTAAAGAGCCTGACCTCTCCTTCTGAGGTTAAGAAAAATGTTCAAGTCGAAGCTCTGGTTTAAGCTTCACCGGGAAATGGAGCAGTAGAGGGCGAGAGAGGAACCACCAGGAAAGCTTCATCGAGTTTGTAAATCGGCTCGGTTTTGTTACTCAGTTTGACCGGTTTTCCTTAACTCAAAAGTGCAGGGTTTACATCCCATCCCCACCCCAGTCTCATGTGCTTGAAGCCACTCCAAGCTTTGTAAGGTCACCCGGTCCGACGAACTGCCCTTATACCCACTAGGTCGTCCAGAGCCCTAGGACACATCACTACCCCTCTTGGGCATCTTGAAGGTTCCGTAATCACAGTGCATGCATAATCAATATTTTTACATCATGCCATATAATTTGTGGTGCCACTGGTCCAACAGCCCCGAACCTCAACTCAACCTGTAGCTGTTCGTCTTGACTGGTCCGTTGACCTGTAATGTCGCACTACCGCTAGTTGACTGAGTATGTCGGTCCTGTCTTGGTACCATGGCCAAATAATTCATTTATTTGAAGTTTTATGACACATCTCATGTTTGTTTATAAGCTCCTGCTCGTTCCAACTAGCCTATGGCCTACTGTTTGAGATTTTTAAAACTAAGCATAATAGCCCTCAAGTTCCAAAACTGAGGCCTCCGGCCTAAAAGAGCTATCCAAGCTCCCGTCGAGAAGGTCTCCCAAATCGTTTAAGAAGTGGCACACAATCGAAGGAGAGCACTTCCGAAAAAAATAAATTTTCAACTATCCATCATATCAACTGAGTATGTAGATATCTCCGCTCATAACCGATGAACAGGTTTTTCACTTACTCCAAGGAAGTTTCATCATACCAACTGAGCATGATCTACTTACAATCTATAAGTAGTTTTTTCGCGTCATTTTCACATCACTCCTCTAAGTTGTGATGTTTAAAATACCACTAAGTAGTGGATTTTCATTTCGAGGTAGTTATCATCCCTAATCCGGTATGATATGAAATCCCACTCACCCATTAATGTAGTGAATTCCACTCGACCGGTTCTTTGTAGTCACGCGAGCTTATCCTTGTTGGCATTCCCAGTACTTCGTGTTCCTACATGATATGAACTTCCTTTTTCATTATCCATCGGCCTAATAGCTTTCATTCATTCCAAATGAATGAGAAAAATCAAACTATTCCTTTATTTGCATTTAGGTCCCTAAAGTTACTTTTCTTTAACTTTAAGTCCCTAATGCCGTTTTTTCTTCAAATTGATTCCCAAAACCATTAAAATTACTTTTGGGACTTCAATTTACCGAATTTCATAAAAAGGGGTTCAAGTTTCCCAAATTCCCAATTTGGCCCACAAAATTTCCAAAATTACCATTTTGCCCTTCCTTTACAAAAATGGTAAGTTTCAGCCCAAAATTTCTAAAATTCTTCAATTGGCCCTCTAATAATCTTATCATTCCCAATTGACCCTTAATTTTATAAAATTGCATCTTAATCCTTCAAATTTTTGAAAATCCCCAAATCTTCCCCAATGTTTCCCCCAATTTCAACTTACTAACACAACCAAATTTGATTTCATCAAATTGATAGATTAAACACTTCTAATTGTTGAAATTGAAGTTAAAATTGAGTTCTTACATCTTCATACAATTCAATAGCACTTTGAATTGCAAGTTTTGACGCTAGAACCAGCTCAAACAGAGCTTCACCGAAAAATCGACTATAGAGAGACAAAGCTTCAATTACTCACTGTCGAGGGCATGTCGGTCTGAGCTTTCGATCTAGGTAGATAGCTTTTGTCCTGAGGTTCATCCTAGAATCAAGAATTACATCAATTGATTCCGAATTAAGTAATTTCATCATCGAAATTCTGTCAGTTCTCTCTCTAGCACTGGTTGGAAAGTGTAGAGGGAAGTCGAATCGGCTTACCTTTCTGTTCCAATTCGATCGTGTAAACCTCGCTCTTTTGAGTTAAGGAAAATCGGGAAAATAACTTGTTAAACCGAGTGAAAAATACCAGACCGATTCACAAACCCGACCATTTGAGGGTTCATAAAACCTTGAAAAAGAACCTTAAGACAAATTAGAAGAGAAAACCAGGTTCAGATGAATAGGTTTAATTAGTATTAATCGTACGCCCTATTATAAATACCCATAATTTAATACCTAAATTAAATTATTGTAATTAATACTCAAAATTTAATGCCTAAATTAACACTGATAAATACCCATCAATTTGTGGCAACATTAATACTTTTAATAAATCTTCTCCATTTATTACACAATTTTACACCTATATAAAGAGCTCACCCCATTCATCCTCCTCACACCTCAACACTTCTCTCTCTCTCCCTCTATTACTCCATTTCCTGGCGAAGCTCAAACTAGAGCTTTGACTTGGGCATTTTTCTTAACCTTAGAAGGAGAGGTCGGGCTCTTTAGATTCCATGGGAAGTTAGCTATCTGATAGCAACCTCCATTCGATCTGAGGATCGCCGAAGAAGCGCTGACATAATCAAATAGTGAAATAGCTCCGACAGACCGAAGCTGCCCTATTTCGACCGAATTTCAATGACAGAATTCTAATCCAATTCGACGTCAATTGATATCATTCTTGATCCTAGGAGGAACCTCAGGAGGAGAGCTACCTACCCAGATAGAAAGCTCAGGCCGCCATGCCCTCACCTGTGAGCAATTGAAGCTTTCTCTTCCTATAGTTTGTTTTTTGACGAAACTCCGTTTGAGCTCATTCCGGCGTTTAAGCTTGCAATTCAAGGTGCTATGGAATCATATGAACATGTAGAAACTCAATTTTAACTTCAATTTCAACAATTAGAAGTGTTTAAATTGTCAATTTGATGAAATCAAATTTGGCTGTGTTAGGAAGTTGAAATTGGGGAAAAATTAGGGAAAATTGGGGATTTTCGAAAATTTGAAGGACTAAGATGCAATTTTATAAAATTGAGGGTCAAATGGGCATGATAAGAATGTTAGAGGGCCAATTAAGGAATTTTAGAATTTTTAGGGTGAAACTTACCATTTTTGTGAAGGAAGGGCAAAATGGTAAATTTGGAAAATTTGTGGGCCAAATTGGGAATTTGGGAAACTTGAACCCCTTTTATGAAATTGGGTAAATTGAAGTCCCAAGAGTAATTTTAATGGTTTTGATACTCAATTTGAGGAAAACCCGGCATTAGGGACTTAAAGTTAAAGAAAAGTAACTTTAGGGACCTAAATGCAAATAAAGGAATAGTTTGATTTTTCTCATTCATTTGGAATGAATGAAGGCTATTAGGCTAAGAGATAATGAACAAGTATGTTCATATCGTGTAAGAATACGAAGTACCGGGATACTAGCAAGGACAAGCTCACATAAATACAAAGAACCGGTCGAGTGGAATTCACTGCATTAACGAGTGAGTGGGATTTTATATCACACCGAATTGGGAATGATAAGTACCTTGAAATGAAAATCCACTACTTAGTGGTATTTTAAACATCACAACATAGAGTAGTGATGTGAAAATGACGCGGAAAAACTACTTACACGTCGTGAGTAGATCATACCCGGTTGGTATGATGAAGCTTTCTCGGAGGAAGTGGAAAAGCTGTTCATCGGTAATGAGCGAAGATATCCTCATACCCGATTGGTATGATGGATAGTTGAAAATTTATTTTTGTCAGAAGTGCTCTCCTCTGACTGTGTGTGTCACGCCCCGACCCAGTTTGGTCGGATCCCCGTGATCAACCTGCCACTCTCCCGGTTTATAAAAGGGTTTCCCCTTATCGTAAATCGTAAAGAGTAAGGCATCCTTTAACTTGCACCTTTTTCCTGGAATAGCATAATCAAAATTGTATGAAATTTAAAACTTTACATACCTATCTTACAAGCATCTTAGTTGACGGTCTTTAAGGGGAGGCTTTCCGGGATTTCCTAAAAGGGATATAAGGGAGGGGGTGAGTACGACTACTCAGTGAATGGGTTTTTAAAAGCTTTTGACTTTTAAGAAAAACATTTATATGGAGTGTGCCAAACTCCTTTGTTTTAAAAAATCCCATCATTTAAAATTTTGGATTTTTCCATTATTTCTTAGTTACCAGTGTGTCATCACCCAACACACATCCTTCATCATGAAGGTTACACACATTCGTATCACTACTGAACCCGCTAGTGGCTTCGGAGTGACTTTTCCTGCCACCCGGATAGAAGTACAACCACTTCTACCCTGGGAATGAGTGGATGTACATGACATCCGACCCACAATCCCGAAATCACTTCTTCGTGTCCGTATGAGGACAGAGACCTCATCCTGTCCCCACCCAGGTCTCATGCGCTTCGTGCTACTCCAAATTTCACACAGACACCTGGAACGACGAACTGCCCTTATAGCCACCAGGTCGTCCAGTGCCCTTAGGACGCATCACTACCCCTCATGGGTGTCTTGATGATCCCGTACTCACAGTGCATGCACAAACAATGTTTTCTTATATTGTCATGTAATCTGTTGTGCCACTAGTCCAACGGCCCCGACTCTCAACTCAACCCACAGCTGTTTATCTTGACTAGTCCGTCGACCTATCATATCGCACTGCCACTAGTTGACTGAGCATGTCGGTCCTATCTTGGTACCATGGCCAAACAATTCACTTATTAAGTTTTATGGCACATATATCATGTTCGTTTACGAGCTCCTGCTCGTGCCAACTGGCCTTGGGCCCACTGTACGAGATTTTCAAAATCGGGCATTTAGCCCCCAAGTTCCAAAATCGAGGCCTCGGGCCTATTAGAGCTATTTGAGCTCCCGTCGAGAAGGTCTCCCAAATTGTTTAAGCATTGGCACACAATTAGGGGAGAGCACTTCCGACAAAAATAGGTTTTTACTGTCCATCATACCAACTGAGTATGAGGATATCTCCGCTCATAACCGATGAACGGGATTTCCACTTCCTCTAAGGAAGTTTCATCATACCAACTGGGTAGGATCTACTTACAATCTGTAAGTAGTTTTTCCGCGTCATTTTCACATCACTCCTCTAATTTGTAATGTTTAAAATACCACTAAGTAGTCAGTTTTCATTTCGAGGTACTTATCATCCCCAATCGGGTATGATATAATATCCCACTCACTCATTAATGCAGTGAATTCCACTCGACCGGTTCTTTGTATTCACATGAGATTGTCATTGTTGGCATCCTGTACTTCGTGTTCCTACACGATATGAACATCCTTGTTCATTATCCCTCAGCCTAATAGCCTTCATTCATTTCAAATGAAGAGAAAAATCAAACTAGTCCTTTATTTACAATTAGGTCCCTAAAGTTACTTTTCTTTAACTTGAAGTCCCTAATGCCAGTTTTTCCATAAATTGAGTCACAAAACCTTTAAAATTACTCTTGGGACTTCAATTCTAGATTTTAAGCCGTTTTCAGTGTGTTAAAGCTTAAAATGATGAGAGGGGACTAAGGGAAGATGATTAAGATCATGATAGGGGTAATTAACTAATTTTGGGTGGTAAATTTGATGAGACAAACATTTAGGGATCAAAATACAAAGAATTAAGAAAATTGGGCAAATTTGGGAATTTTTGGGAAATTGGGGGGCGAATTGCAATTAAAGGAAAAGTGAGGACTTGGGTGGAAATAAGAGGTAATTAGGGACATTAGAGGGATATTAGAAACCTTATGGACCCAATTGAGGATAAATTGGGGATTAGGGGCCTAAATGTAAAGTTATGAACTTTCGGGACCTGAATGCAATTAAGGAATAATTAAGGACCCATGTGCAAATACATGAGAGTATGAGGTCTTTCATGCCAAGTTTACTTATGTGGATACTCAAATTGTGTAGGATTGGTTATTCAAAGATTTGTCTAGAGAAGCACATTATCGACCGAGATGTAGTCGGACGAACGCATTGCGATCACTAGGTGAGTGGGAATTGCCAACATCAGGACCATTTTGAAACGATTCAAGTATTTTAAATCATGATTCTTTTTTTAAACCCATTTTTTTAGAAATATAATCCCTTGACTATGTGTTCAAGCATAAAATATTTTGGGTTATATGTCACACCCCAACCCAATTTAGTCGGATCCTAGTGAACAACTCGCCACTCCCCCGGTTTATTCAAGGTTTTCCCATCTTCTAAACTGTGGGGAGTAAGACGTCTTTTCTACTTGTACCTTTCTTGGAATAACATTAATTAAAATTGAATATAAATTTTACATACCCGCCTTATGATTTGGCTATCGATAAATATTTAAGGCTAGTTTTCCCTTGGTTTCCTGAAAAGGGGTAAAGGGAGGGGGTGAGTTCGACAACAAAGTGAATGGGTGTTTGAAAAATGAGTTTCTTATAAAAGAGATTGAATTGGAGTGTACTACACTCCTTATTTTTTTTAAATATTTTTTCCTCAAATTCTAGTTTTCAACACCTTTTTCCAAGGTTTACCAATTATTTTCCAAGGATCCTCAAATCCTTTTCAAGGTTTTCATAACATTTTTTCCATTTCCATATTTGATGTGTTTCACAAACAATACATCCTTCATTATGAAGGGATCACACACATATTTGCGAGATGCAGTTATGCCGACTGCACCCACTTGTGGATTGGAGCGTCTTTACTGTCCACCCTAATAGAAGTCTCTGACTTCTACCCAAAGTCTGAGTGAACATATCTGACGTCCTATCCTCAGACAAAAAATACTCCATGCTCGTATGAGGATAGAGACCTCATCTTGTCCTCACCTCGGTCTCATGCACAATAAAGCTAAATCGAGCTTCGCAAGACTTCAGGTACGACTAACTGCCCTTAAATCCACCAGGTAGTCTATAGCCCTAGGAAACATCACTACTCCTCTTAGATGACTTGAAGGTCCCGTAACACAGTGCATGCATAATCAAGAGTAAGATTATGTGTTGTTGGACCAATGGCACCACAAATTATATGGCACCAAAATGTTTAAATAGTGGCACACAGTTAGGGGAGAACACTTCAAACAAAATATACTTTTCAACTATACAACATACCAATCGAGTATGAGGACATCTCCGCTCATAACTAATGAACAGGATTTCCACTTCCTTCTAGGAAGTTTAATCATACCAACCAGGTATCATCTACTTACAACCGGTAAATAGTTTTTTCATTGGATTTCCACATCACTCCTCTCAAGTTTGATGATTAAAATATCACTTAGTAGTGGGTTTTCATTTTCGAGGTGCTTATCATCCCAACCGGGTATTTTAAATTCTCACTCACCCGTTAATGTAATGAATTCCTCTCGACCGGTTCTTTGTATACACACGAGCTTGTCCTTGTTGGTGTTCCTGGTACTTCGTGTTCCTACATGATATGAACATTTGTGTTCATTATCTCATGGCCTAATAGCCTTCATTCATTCCAAATGAATGAGAAAACCAAACTTTTTATTTATTTGTAATTAGGTCCCTAAAGTTATTTTTCTCCAACTTTAAGTCCCTAATGCTGGTTTTTCCTCAAATTGAGTCCTAAAACTTTTAAAATTTACCTTGGGACCCCAATTTATTCAAAATTCACAAAAAGGGGTTCAATTTCCTAAATTTCCAATTTGGTCCCCCCAACTTTTCCAAAATTACCATTTTGCCCCTACTTTACAAAAATGGTAAGTTTTGCCCCAAAAATTCCAAAATGACCCAATCGGTCCCCCCAACATCATTATCATGCACAATTGGTTCTCAATTTTATGAAATTGCACTTTAGTCCCTCGAATTTTTGAAATTCCTAATTTCCCCCCAATTTCAACCTTCTAATTCAGCCGAATTTGATTTTATCAAATAGACCGATCAAATGAGTTTAATTGTTGAAATTGAAGTTAGATTGGATTTCCTACACCTTCATACGATTCAATTTCACTTTGAATTGAGCGATTTGATGTCAGAATGAGCTTAAACAGAGAATCGCCAAAAAATTGGACTCAGAGAGAGAAAGCTTCGAAAGCTTACCGTCGGGGCCGTGGCAGTCCGAGCTTTTGATATTGGCAGATAGCTCTCATCTTGAGGCTCCTCCTAGGATCAAGAATTGCATCAATTTATGCTAAATTGAATGAGAATTTATTCATCGAAGTTCTATCAGTTCTCTCTCTAGCACCAATCGAAATTTACAGAGGGGAGCCAAATTGGCTTACCTTTCCTATCTAATTTAGCTGTAGGAGGGCTATGGAGGTGTTGGGAGGGCATGGTTTAGCTTAAGAAGTGCTTGAATTGGCCGATTTTAGCTCGGCCAAAATAGGGCAGCTTCAGTCAGTCGGAGCTGCTTCACTATTCAATCACTCTAGTGCTTATTCGGCAACCCTCGAAGCAAATGGAGACTACAAGCGTGTAGCTGACTTCTCCCTGGTTATAAAGAACCCAACCACACCTTCTTTAGCTAAAAAAAAAGACCATATATCTGAGCTCTAATTCAAGTTTCACCAGAAATTAGAGCAGTTGAGAGAGAATGGTGTTTTTAGGTGTGGAGTGGATGAATGAGGAGGGGCACTATATATAGGAAGCTCAAGGACTTCTTGGTCATCCCATTGGTACCTTAATGGCGGTCATTCATTGCCTGAAACTCCCTGGCCTGAGATTTTTAGCTTCGTCGGCACTGCTTGATTTTCTGGCGAGTGAACAGTGTTGTCATCTGAAGGAAGAAGAAGACTATTCCGAATTGAACCAGACCATTCCGAACCGGATTCAAAGTTTAAACCGACCGGTTCAGGCCCAATTCAACAGAATTTTTCAAAATTAAAAATTTCTAAATTCATTTTCTATCCAATGGTGATCTCAAATCTCAAATTTAAATTTTCTAAGCTACCTAGAAAAATGAATTTAGCATCCAGTTAAATAGTGGTTCAAACCGGTTCAATCTGGTTCGAATCTAGTTCACCTTAACTGGTTTGGTTTTCATCTCCAATTCATCCTAAATTCCTTTTTCTTGACTTTTGTGACAATTTAGGTCACTCGGGATCCATAATTTTCCCAATTTGCCCTTTCTCTATCATTTTCGATTCATGAACTAACTCAGTTCATAAACCGGTTCAATGCAGTTGGATCCGATTCATCTAAACCGGTCTGGTTTTTCTCTTCCAATTTTTCCTAAGTTTCTTTTTCAAGATTTTATGAACTCTTTGGGTAACTCGGGAGTTGTAAATTTCCCAAATAGCCCGTTTCTTGATAAATCGGGTTTGTGAACCGGTTCGATTTTCTCACTTGGTTTGACCGGTTCTTTTCCCGATTTTCCTTAACTCAAAAGGGTGAGTTTACATTATATTTCTGATGAAAGCATGCACCTTGATATTTAGGCAAAACCATGGATGGTGTATGAATACACCTCATGGGTCACGAACTAGTTCGATCGACAATGCAGGATATGGGCAAGGCCTATGATCGACGAGGATGGGCTAGGCCTAGTGTTGTGTAAGTAGGCCTAAGGCCTCATTTTTGAAAATGAAGTGTGCCCAAGGCCATATTTTGAAATCTCATATAAGTGGGCCCAAGGCCAATGGAAACGGGTCCACTCCCGTAAATCAGTTACAAATTTTGAGCATATGAAAAACTCTCATATAATGGATAAATTGTATGAGACAGCCGCTAAGCCGAAGCAATGTCATCGAGCATGCTGGTCTGGTAGCTACTATGCCAAAGTCGAGTGGTCAAACTCATTAGGCTAGTAGTTACCAAGTCGAGGTCGAGTTGTTGAACGTGTTGGGCTAGTAGCACCAAAGATAAAGGTCTAAACTAAAAAGACTTTTGTTTGTGCATGCCATGATACATAACCATTGAGGTGCCTGGCATGGGGTAGTGTTGGTTCTAAGGGTTACTAGACATTCCAAGGTGCATAAGGGAAGCTTAGTCGTCCAGGGAGTCTTGAAGCTCGGAGAAGCTTCATGTGCATTGAGACTGAGGTCGGAGGGGGAGAGGTCTCGTCCCACATTTGTGGACACAAAATATGACTCGGGTTTGAGGGTCAGGTAATTGATGCCCACTCAGACTTTTGGTAGAGGTCGTGTACTTCTACAAGGGTAGACGGTAAAGATGCTCTAGTATACAAGTGGAACAGTCGGGGACTATTCTCTGAACGTTTGATCCCTTTAATGATAAAGGGCATTCTGATGTGTGTTCAATATAATTAATAATGAAGAACATTGAGACATCCCTTTTTCGATAAAGGGCATATGTGCAAACCCATAAAACATCTCAAATAAAGGAAATTAATTATCATGGGATAAATAAATCACCTTTTCTTAAGATGTCCCCTAACCCCCACTCACTAAGTTATCAAACTCATCCTGTTCCCTTAAACCCTTTTTCAAGAGACCTTCTACAACAAGAAAAGTGGGAGCCTAAGAAGCACACTTGGATTACCCCATATGAGGAAACTTTTATTGAATTGTTTTGTTTACCTTGTTATGGAAAACATGTAAAACCCATCCCCCTTAACCAAGTGAACCGGGGAAAGAACAAGGGGATTAGAGAAAACCAAGCCAAAAAAATGAAAAAAAATGATAAAGAATAGTTAAAATGGGAAATTGGAAAATCTCAAGTTACCAAAACTTCACAAAAATCATGGGGAAGAACCATGAGGTGAATTGGATGGCAGAACCGGACTGGTTTAGGGTGAACTAAATCTGAACCAGGATGAACCATAGTGAACCAGTTTAATAATTCATTTTTCTAAGTGGCTTAAAAATATCAATTTGGGAAATTGAGACCACCATTAGATATAAAATGAATTTAGAAAATTTTTAAATTTTAGAAAATTGGTCGAATCAGGTCAGAACCGATCGATTTTTTAATTCAGGCGATAGAATCCGGTTGGGCCAGACCAATCAACGAACCGAACTGGTCAATGGTCCAAACCAGTCAACGATGCCTAGTCAGCAGCCATGCAAGCACGGGTAGCTAATGGGAGGCTGCCACGTGTTTGGTCAATGGTCAGTAGATGACCAGTTAGCCCACCATGTAGACACGGGCAACCAAAGGGAGGCTACCACGTGTTTGATCAACCGATCAACAGCTAACATGACGGTTGAGTTGGAATGCCAAGTTAGAAAAACTGACCAATCATAGTGTGCCACGTGGCACGCCCACCACGTCATTGTCTTCAACCTTCAGCCGTTGATAGAGAGAACAAAGAAGAGAGAGAGGCTGGTAGCCTGAACAGTTGTCGAGCTCCCTATATAAAGAGCAACCATCCATTCCTCCTCAGCATCCCACAATCGAGCGAAGAAGAAGAAGAGTGCCACTTTCCGACGAGCAGCGAACCAGAGCTCCAACGAAGGGACTTTTCTCAGCCTCTGAAGCCACATTTTGTGTCTTTGGAATCAGGAGGAATTCCTCTACCTAGCCCCACTCTTCTTTCAACCTGAGGACCACCGAGGAGGGACGAGGGAGCTCAAATAGTGCTACCACTTCTCAGCCAGAAAACAACCAACCTCCTGCAACCCACTTCGAGCTCTCCCACTGCCAATTGTGGCCAAGCCAAACCCTTTACACCCCACTTAGAGGTGTCCTGACCTTCCCTAGAGTTAATACGGTAAGCCCCTTTGCCGCCCCTTTGTCTAAAAACACTATTCACGGTGCATTTTTGTGAAAACTGAAACTAAGAGAATCACACTGCTCATGCCAACAATTGAGGGACAGTTTGATCCACGGAGGATCCCCGGGAGGAGAGTAATTCAGAGAAAGTAAGAGCTTTGGACGTCAGACCCTTGCGGGTAAGATACCAAAGCTTTCTCTCTCTAGACTAAATTTTTCAGCGAAGCTTTGTTTAAGCTCATTTCCGAGCCAAATCGAGTGGTTCAAAGCTCAAAATGATAAGGGAGAATAGGGAAGATGATTCAGATCACAAATTGAGACAATTAACCACGTTTTAAGGGTCAATTGAATGAAATTGAGATTTGGGGATCAAATCACAATTTTGAGAAAATTAGGCAATTTGGGAATTTTTTGAAAAATTGGGGCTCGAATTGCAATTTAAACAATATTGGGACAATTTGATGAAATTAACTTTCAATTGGGGTCCAATTGGGCTATTGGATGAAATGGAGGGCCAATTGGTAATTTTTGAAAGTTTAATGACCAATTGGTTATTTTTGGGAAAAATTGAGAACCAATTGGTAATTTTAAAAAAGTTAGGGACCCATGAAGTGTAATTGGAAGTCCTAGGGACTTAATGGAGATTTAATGAAAATTGGGGACCCAAATGTACGGTTATAAACGTTGAGGGACCTAAATGCAATTAAGGCATAATGTGAGGACTTATGTGCAAATACTCGAAACTATGGGGTCCCTTATGTCGATTCCCTTGATAAAAGTACTTGAACCAAGCAGGAGCCGATTGTTCTAGTATCGGCGCGAGGAAGCGCACCACAACTCAAGAACTCACCGGGGAGGCCACGTCACTATTGTGGTGAGTGGGAATTGCTATAACATCCATTCTAGTTGGAATGACGGTTCAGTTGAAAATGATTTTCTTGGAATTAGCCTCCCATGACTGGATGACTCTACATAAAATATTTGGGAAATAATTATGGTCTTAATCTTGGGATGCAAGTGGGCCTAAGGTCGATGGACATAGATATGGACTCGTCCAAAACTAGCATGTGATAAGTAATGCTAAAGGCTCAAAATAATGGGAAATTGTGTGTGATACCCGTTGAGCCAAGTTTGAGTCATTAAGCTTGTTAAGCCAAACCACTACTCCGTCGAAGCCAAACGTTGAACCTGTTAGGCCAATACACGTGGGCTGAAGCCAAGCCAACAAATCGTTGTGCTGGAGGCCCAAAGATAATGGATATTACTATGTATAATGAGATTCGGGCCATCAGGACACCTGGCATGAGGTAGTGATGGAGCCTAATAACTGTCGGACAACCCAGTGTACATAAGGGTAGTACGCCGTCCAATAGGTCGAGAAGCTCGGGGAGCTTCCTGCGCACTAAGATCGAGGCCAAAGGGGAAATGAGGTCTCATCCCACAAAGCGGACATGATGAATTTCTGAGACCAAGGCCGGAGGGGAAATGAGGTCTTGTCCCAAGCAGACATAATTAGGGTTTGAGGGTCGAACCATTGATATCCATTCAAACTCAGGGTAGAGGCAATGCACTTCTATCAGGGTGGTCGGTAAAGGCACTTCACTCCACAAGTGGAATAGTCGGGGACTATTCTACGAACATGTGATCCCTTTCTATGATAGAAAGAGCATGTGAATGCTTACTGAAATGCCTCCCAAGCAAGGGGAATGGCCTGAGAAGAGATGAACTCATATTACAATAAATAAAAAGCCTAAAATTTTTTGATAGACTGGTTGTTTTGAAAATCGCTTCCCAATCACCACTCACTGAGTTGTAGAAACTCACCCCTTCCCATTAAACTTTTTCAAGAGAAACACCTCGCTACGACGAGCCAAGGCTAGAAGAGAAAGCCAAGGGCACCGCCATCAGGTAACTTTTATGTTTTGTAAACTTTGTTATGGAAAACAGGTACTCCAATGCCTTTACCTTCCTTGGACTAACCACCACTCACTGAGTTGTAGAAACTCACCACCTCCCATTAAACTTTTTCAAGAGAAATACCTTGCTACGATGAGACATGGATAGAAGAGAAAGCCAAGGGCACCGACATCAAGTAACTTTTATGTTTTGTAAACTTTGTTATGGAAAACAGGTACTCCAACGCCTTTACCTTCCTTGGACTATTTGGTAGATATACTAGATTAGTACAAGAAAGGATGGTGGGTTGATCATAGGACTCCGACCAAATCGGGTCGGGGCATGACAACTTAAGTGGTATCAGAGCAAGGTTTTCCATACAAAGTTTCAAACTAAAAGCCCTAGAACCCTGACCCACGATAAACTTCTGTCAAACAGATATGATCACCCCTAGATAAACCGAATGGACCCACGCTGACGCAGCCACCCTAGAACCAAGCAGAAATCCTGCCCCATGTGAGGTAATTAGTTGGGAGCTCCAGAGTCTAGGAGGACCCAACCCGTGAGACCAAGGATGTCTCTTGAGCCTAGGAGACTTTATGAAGAATTCGTCAAGGTATTTGGGGAAACTTGTTTCACACTTAGGAAGGAGAACTATTCTGTAGGAAGTACGCACCCAAGGATGGCTAAACGTAGAGGCCCCCAGCAACCAACAAGAAAAACTCCCCAAGACCTTAAATGGAGTCAAACAAGGAGGCAGCAACAGAGGTGATAACCCAAGTGGGATAGGTAAGGTAACCATAACCAAGAAATAAAGGAAGGAATTTCCGAGAAGAGAGGAATATTGGAAAAGCACACCACTAACTAAGAAACGGTGAACACTGATCTCAACCCACCCCTACTTGAGTTAAACTTGGCATAATATGGAGTGCACAAGATAAGGGTCGAGACTAGAAATTCCTAAGGTGGAAACATGGAGTTCGGGATAGCAAATTGTAACCTGCTTTGGAAGATTAGAGGAGTCGAGAAGGACTACAAATGAACCTAGCAAAAATAGGCAGCTAGTAACCATGGGATAATCCGAGGAGACTAAATGACACCCTAAGAAGAACCGAAAAAGTGGTGACAACCACACCCTAAAGAAGGCATTAAGGACAAGAGAACTCTAGAGACAATTGTCTCAAGACAATTAGACAAAGAGAGCAATAGGAATAGGGCGGTTGAACGAACCGACCCTCGTGAGAATCACGTATTTAAACCCCGACAAGGAGGGAAAAGTAAAAAGGGGCAAATATCGGAAGAGAAGGATGAAGGAAATCCTTAAAACTTAGGAAGGGTTAGAGAACTAAGACCCAAAGATTTTTGCCGACCTATTTAAAACTTAGGAAGGACAAATAACACCTTTGGATCCCCTAGACTGGGAGGTCAAGGTATTCCGACCTCCCCGAAAGAGAGAGGGAAGGTAAAGCCATGAATAGAGCTAAACCCAAAAAATAGGCAAACAAGGAGGCAGCAACAGAGGTGATAACCCAAGTGGGATAGGTAAGATAAACATAACCAGGAAATAAAGGAAAGAATTTCCGAGAAGAGAGGAATATTGGAAAAGCACACCACTAACTAAGAAACGGTGAACACTAATCTCTGCCCACCCCTACTTGAGGGAAACTTAGGATTAGACGACGGGGCGTAATATGGAGTGCACAAGATAAGGTCGAGACTAGAAATTCCTAAGGTGGAAACATGGAGTTCGGGATAGCAAATTGTAACATGCTTTGGAAGAGTAGAGGAGTCGAGAAGGACTACAAATGAACCTAGCAAAAGTAGGCAGCTAGTAACCATGGGATAATCCGAGGAGACTAAACGACACCCTAAGAAGGACCGAAAAAGTGGTGACAACCACACCCTAAAGAAGGCATTAAGGACAAGAGAACTCTGGAGACAATTGTCTCGAGATAATTGGACAAAGAGAGCAATAGGAACATGGCGATTGAACGAACCGACCCTCATGAGAATCACAAATTTAAACCCCGACGAGGAGGGAAAAGTAAAAAGAGGCAAATGTTAGAAGAGAATGATGAAGGATATCCTTAGGACGATCCATGGCCAAAAGGAATTTGGCAACCACACTCGAGCCATGAGAAGGACTAAGTGAACCTTTCATGAGGTGATCAAGAGACATCAACATAAAGAGGATTTGGACTTTCCCCAAAATCAAGTAAACTTGTAGGAACTGCTACAAAGGAAGGGTAGCAACATAAGGACAGCATCAAAGGATGTCACAGAGTTGGTTAAGGGTATGATATCCTAAGGACGGATGCAAAGGAGAGTGTACCCAAAGCCCAAAGAGCAAAGCAAAGCCGAAGGAATGGGTAGTAGAAAGATAACCTCATATGATGATGTAACAAGTAGGGATGGGTAGAATACCCATAATGAAAAAACCTAGGGAAGGATAGCCGAGAGACCTTGGAGAATGCGCCCTTCAACTAAGAGATGATTGAGGGGAACCTTCAAGAAAGGGTGAGAAGGATGAATGCACAACTCGAAGGATGGAAAATCTCGACCTTAAAGTACGAGAGTAGGAGATTAAACCAACGAAGGGAACTCCTTCAGGTGAAATCAAGGAATGGACAAGTAAGCCATAGGAGATTAATTCAAAATAAAAGAACTATGAAAGTCATGAGTGAGTAAGGATGGATCGGATAAAAAGAATTACTTGAATAAGGACGTCGTTGGATGTGAGGAAGGACAAAAAGGAAGAAACCCATCAGGATGTCGGTAAGTCGAAGAGTGGATGGGAAACCCAATAATTGGAAATGGAGGAACCAAACAAGAAAGTGATATAAGAACAGAATAAAGGACTAACATAGGACAAGAAGGGGATAGCAACGAAACCCAGGAACACAAGTACGAAATGCTCAAATGGACACCGAGCTAAGGGTTTCAATAGTCAAGGAAACAAATAGACCCAGGGATGATCAGACACTCTGGAAATCCCAATTCCGGACAAAACCCTCAAGAGGAAAGGTCTGACCCCAAATGGAAGGGAGCATTGGACTTAAGAAACTACTTGGACACGAGGGTAAGGCAAGTCAAAAGAACTAAGTCCAAGTGAGTATATGAATGAATAAAAGGGGTAATTAGAGCAATAGGATGTCAAATCAAACCTCGAGTTAACCGCAAGAGAATTTATTTCCAATGCAAAGGATGGATGGCTAAGTTTTGGGGATAAAACTCCTAAAAGGAGGGGAGAGTTGTGTCCGTCCCCCAGACAAAGTAAACCGGGGAAAGAATCGGTGATTTTGAGAAAATCGAGTCGATAAAGGGACCAAAAATGATAAAAAGAGTGTTAAAATGGGAAATTGCAAAATTCCAAGTGACCAAACATTCACAAATATCATGGGGAAGAACCTGAGGTGAATTGGATGGGTGAACCGGACCTGTCCGGAGTGAACCGGATTAGAACGGGACCGAACTGGGATGAACCATAGTGAACCAGTTCAATAATTCATTTTTCTATGTGGCTTAAAAATATCAATTTGGGAAATTGAGGCTACCATTAGATAGAAAATGAATTTAGAAGAATTTAAAAAATTTTAAATTTCATAAAATCGGTCGAATCGGGTCCGAACCTGCCAATTTTTGAATTTGGGTCACATAACTTGGTCAGGCTAGACCGGTCAACGGTTTGACCGGTCAACGAACTGGACCCGTCAACGGAGCCCAATGAGCAGCCATGCAAGCACGGGCAGCCAATGGGAGGATACCACATGTCCTGTCAATGGTCAGCAAATGACCGATCAACTTGCCACATAGATACAGGCAACCAATGGGAGGCTACCACGTGTTTGGTTAATCAGTCAACGGCTGACGCGGAGGCTGAGTTGGAACACCACGTTAGATAAAACTGACCAATCATAGTGCGCTATGTAGCACACCTGCCATGTCGTCACCTTCAACCTTCAGCCACTAACAAAGAGAACAAAGAAGAGAGAGAGGCTGGAAAAGTTGGAGTCTCCAGTGACTTGAAAATCTCTCTAGCCCACTTCGAGCTCTCCCACGACCAATTACGGCCAAGCCAGACCCCCTACACTCCACTTAGAGGTGTCCCAACCTTCCCCCAAG
Organism: Trapa bicornis; assembly: GCA_030064425.1. NCBI lineage: Eukaryota > Viridiplantae > Streptophyta > Magnoliopsida > Myrtales > Lythraceae > Trapa > Trapa bicornis. The sequence continues at coordinate 4,261,115 of CM057761.1, read as the reverse complement.
CTAATACGGTAAGCCCCACTGCCACCCCTTTGCCGAAAAATACTATTCTTGACGCACTTCTTTGAAAACTGAAACTAAGAAATTCATACTATTCAAGCCACCAATTGAGGCATGTTTTGATCTAAGGAGGATCCCCGGGAAGAGAGCAGTTCAGAGAAAGCAAGAGCTCAAGTCGTCGGATCCTCACCGATAAGATATCGAAGCTTTCTCTCTCTAGACTAAATTTTTCGATGAAGCTCCGTTTAAGTTCATTTCCAAGCCAAATCTAGTGGTTCAAAGCTCAAAATGACGAGGGAGACATAGGAAAGACGGTTCATATCACAAATTGAGACAATTGACCACATTTTGGGGGTCAATTGAATGAAATTGAGATTCGAGTACTAAATTGCAATTTTGAAAAAATTAGGCAATTTGGGGATTTTTGGAAAATTGGGATCCGAATTGCAATTTAAGAAAAATTGGGGAAATTTCATGAAATTAACTTTTAATTGGGGTCCAATTGGGCAATTGGATGAAATGGAGGGACAATTGGCAAGTTTTGAAAGTTCAAGAACCATTTGGTAATTTTTGGGAAGTTAAGGACCAATTGGAAATTTTGGGGAAATTAAGGATCAATTGGTAATTTTGGAAAAGTTATGGACCCATGAAGGGTAATTGAAAGTCCTAGGGACTTAATGGAGATTTAATAAAAATTGGGGACCCAAATGTAAGGTTATAAACATTGAGGGACCTAAATGCAATTAAGGCATCGTGTGAGGACCTATGCGTAAATACCCGAAACTATGAGGTCCCTTATGCCGATTCCCCTGATAAAGGTATTCGAACCATGAATGAGCCAATTGTTCTAGTACCGGTGCGAGGAAGCACACCACAACTCGAGAACTCATCGAGAAGTCCACGTCACTATTGTCGGGTGAGTAGGAATTGCTTTAAAGTCCATTTCGGTTGGAATGACGGTTCATTTGAAAATGATTTTTTCGGAATTGGCCTCCCCTAACTGGGTGACTCTATTTAAAATATTTGGGAGCAAATTTTGGGCTTATTCTCTGTATGCAAGTGGGCCCAAGGCCGATGGACACAGGTATGGACCCATCTAGAACTAGCATGTGATAAATAATGCTAAAAGCTCCAAATAATGGAAAATTGTGTGTGATACCCACCGAGCCAAGTCGAGTTGTTGAGCTTATTGGGCCAAATCACTGCTTTGCCGAAGCTAGGTCGTCAAACCTCTTGGGCTAGCACACGTGGACTAAAGCCAAGCCAACAGACAGTTGCACTAGAGGGCCAAAGATAATGGTTATTACTTAAAAGACTCTTGATTGTGCATGTACTATGAGATTTGGGTCATTAGGACACCTGGCATGAGGTAGTGATGGAGCCCAAGGACTCTTGGATGACCTAGGGTGCATAAGGGTTGTACGTCATCCAGTATGTCGAGAAGCTCAAGGAGCTTCCTGCGCACTGAGACCGAGGCTAGAGGGGAAATGAGGCCTCATCCCAAGCATACATAATTAGGGTTTGAGGGTCAGACCATTGATGTGCACTCAAACTCAAGGTAGAGGCAGTGCACCTCTATTAGGGTGGATGATAAAGGCACTACGGTCTACAAGTGGATTAGTCAGGTATTTTCTGTGAACGTGTGATCCCTTTCTATGATAGAAAGGGTGTGTGAATGCTTGTTGAAACGCCTCCCGAGTAAGGGGAAGGGCTTGAGAGGAGATGAACTCATATTACAATAAATTAATAGTATAAAACTTTTCGATAGACTGATTATTTTGAAAACTCGCTTCCCAACCCTCACTCACTGAGTGAAACTCACCCCCTCCCATTAAACTTTTTCAGGAGAAACACCTCGGTACGATGAGCTGAGGCTAGAAGAGAAAGCCAAGGGCACCACCATCAGGTAATTTTTATATTTTGTAAACTTTGTTATGAAAAACAGGTACTCCAATGCCTTTACCTTCCTTGGACTATTTGGTAGAAATACTAGATTAGTACGAGGAAGGGTGGTGGGTTGATCACAGGATTTCGACCAAACCAGGTTGAGACATGACAAAAAAGGTCCATTGTATGCATATATTTTTATTGTTCTACCTTGGTAAGAATACTTGGATAGTACAAGAAAAGGTGGTGAGTTGCTCACGGGGATTTAGTCAAACCGAGTCTGGTCATGACAATGATGACCTAGAGATAAGTGGAGTTCTACTATAATAGCAACATGAGTCAGTGATACAAGAGGTAGAGTTTTACTTGAGTCATTGAGCTAGGATCATAAGGTGGATTTGTTTATTTTTAGAGTAATTAATGGTTGGTTAATGGTTTTAATCATTTTGTATATTATCGATGACACACTTTCTACTATTGAAATTGTTTTCACATAAAATTGAGTTTTGGTCATCTGCCTTCATTAATGAGTTAGTTGGTACCAGTGATGGCATTCCAACCAATATAACAATTTTTTATACATAATTTATGTTTGGGATTGATTTTATGGCTTAGTATCAATATTTGAGATATTTTTCTTGGAAAAAAATATTATTATAATTAATTTTCTAAACTAAGGATTATTGAGAAATATATGCCGTGTTCCTGTGATTAAATTTAAATTTTTCTCTAAATACCTCCATTACGTATTTTTATTAAGGATTAAGGTCAATATATGACACCTTGATGTCAATCTTCATACTCATAGAGTTTTTAAGTTCACGTCCTTCATAACCCCTTCATAACTCCTTTCAATTGAAAGTAAAACACGAAGGAGATCAAGTAGAACACTAGATACGAAATCGTGGTATAAGCATCGAGGTCAATTCCACGAAAGCAATTCTTATGAGTGGTTCATATCGATCATCGAGCTCTTTAAAGAGAATTTGTTATTATTTTATAAATGTTAATCTTTTATGTAAATTTGTGGTATTAATTTTTATTATAAAATTTATATCTTGTCAGTATTAATGTGATATGGGCATTTTGAGTTCGACAGTAAATCTCTAAATAGTGATAACACAAATTTTTAAAAAGAGATATATTTAGAAATTATTGCATGCCCATGTTTATAAAAATGAAATATTTATAAAATGGTATATTATTTATGTTGATAAATGGAAAAACCTTTGAATTGGATTTTTGTATAGACTAGTTCAAATCACATGATTATTTTGTGTCAATCTTCACACTCATTAAGTGCGTAGACTCATCCCTCTCTAATCCCTTTTGTTAAGAGAGAAGAATTAGGAGAAGATGCTAGTTGGAGATATGAATGAGTGGACATCGAGGTATAAGACACCAAAAGAAATTACAAATATTTTTTCTATTTAGTTAATGTTATTTTGCAAGATTTAAGTATTTTGTAAACATTTATATTATAATTATGAAATTTTCAAATTTTGACAAAAAAAATGAGAGCTTTTATAGTATGTGCCTTGTACCGGTAAATTCTACCATAGCGAGGACTCCACTCTTATAACATTGAGTGTGGTATGAAGAGTTATAAGGTTTCACCCAAATATCGAAACGGTGCATGATAGACATTATCTCTTTCACATGTATCACAAATGCGATAATACAATTTGACTTGCATTGACTCGTTTCAACTTGTTTTATGCATATTTCAACTAATTTTCTACATTTTTCAACTATTTTGACTTCTCTTTCATCGATTCTTGCCCAGTTTGACTTGGTACAACTAATTTCCTACCAGTTCAACATTTTGGTTGCTTCAATTGACTTTGGCTTAACTAGTTTTAGATCAATTGGACTAGTTTACAAACTTCTTTATTTTTAAAATTTTTCTTTTCTGACTAAAAATTACATTTTTGTTATTTTTGAATTTTTTCAAAAAATTAAATCTCGATATGATTCACTTTCGCTCAATCCAATTTTGATTCTATTTATAATAGGATGTTGCATTGTTATTGGACTAGAGATCTCTAGTTTGCTTCATGTAATATGAGGATTGAGATGTTAAATGTAAATTGTTTCGGTAGAATCTTGATTCTCATCGGAAATGTGTCTAGAAAGTTTAAACGTGCAAATTTACTATAAATTTATGGAAATTTTGAAAAGAATATAATAGTGTCAAATGGGAAGAAGTAAGGTAAGCCCGACCCACATCGTCTTAATTGAAAATTTAATAGGGCTCTTAAAATATTTATAGATTTGAAGGGGCGCCACCATCTGACCGGCTCCAAGCCAGCTCGAGGCCACCCATCATCAAAGTAGTGGAGGTGACCCTACAAGTAACCATGAAGATTAATTACCATGAATTATTCACTACTTCATACAGTGAAGCATCACATGATAGTACCAGATTGGTATTAATGAGAGGATGAGAGGAGGGTCTGACAACTTAAGCTTCAACATTGATCCTAGGAGTAGCTTGGGCAAAGCAAGGGGTTTGAGGGACGTCATTTTGGAGGCTGACTCGAAGTTGTCCTATAATGGGACGTTGACAACCTCTCAATGCCTTAACTGGAGAATATACCCGTATATGAGAGTTAAAAGCTCTTACTTCTGGTATTGGATGAGATATAATAAGTTTGGTGAATAGAATAGCGAACTTATGTATTGATGCAATTACTCGAATACACGTAATAGGTTGGTGTTTAAGTGTATTTTCTTGCATTCTATTTTGATATAATATAGTTGTTTCATTATACATAAAAAATGACGTATTATTTGTTGAAATATTAAATATACATAAATGGTTTTAATAAAAGTTAAAATTCACATCAAATTTGTTTATCAATTTTTATACCAAAAGTAACATTTTTGTGTACTTTGACATCAAATAAATTTATCAATTTTTATAATAAAAGTGTTGTGTGACACCAAAGTTTCACTTTATGGCAAATTCACCTGTGATAGTAGCCCCTTACAAGTTTGTTCTACAGAGTGTTTGAAACTTAATATAACTAAAAAACTAGCTTTATTAAGAGTGTCGAGCCCTAAACTTTGAAGTATTATTTATTGCATGTGTTAATGGGACAGATGACTAGCCCAATTTTCAATCGGGTTGGGTACGAAATGATACCATATAAGAAGTTATTATGTATCCATAAATAGTAACACTCATATTTATTTAAAAGTGATGATTTATAAGTAGTATAATATATTACATTTATAAACTTACAAAATTTTTGAGATCTATATTTTCAACGTTGACAATTAGGGCTACTGATTAGTTATGTAAAAAAATTAGTTTTAGAATCAAACTTAAAAGAGAAAGATATTATCAACTAATATAGTCATAGTGAACTTTAAGCCACTCTAGGACCATTTTAACATAGGGACATTATTAAAGAAAGTAATGGAAAGAAATAGAACTACATCAAGTTCAAATTTCATGGAGGAGTTGCCATGGCCAATGTAGATACCAATAGTAAATGGAGAATAAAAATACAGAACTTTACTCAATACTAAGCATACGAATATGAAATCTGACTAATGTGGTTTAACCGTCTAATAAAAAATTCTTTAGGAAAAAACAATCAAATGAAAATTTGATAAAAAATTATTATTTTAAATTAATAAAATCTAAGAAACTAAATCGAAATAATTAGTTATAAAATTAGTAAATGAAAGATAAAAAAGAAGTAATGATAGAGACAAGATGAGTGGATATATTGATGCACTTGATAATTGTTATCCATTTTTCATGGCTATAATCTAAAAAAAAGTAAAAAATTATATAATAACATAATTGAGACACAAATTTTTTATTTGTCTTAATTCACATATAATTTTTTTTCCAAATTATTTAATTCACAAAAAAATATTTACTAATAATTCAAATCACTTATAAACATTTAATTGGCAATTCAATTTTTTTGTAAATTATAGATTTGTGCCTAAATTAATATAAATAAAATAAGTATACATATAAATTTAATACACTAATTTATATTCCATAAGGAGGAATATGCAAAAAGGAATGAATAGATTTATAAGAAGGCTTATTGTATGAACTTTCAACTTATTAATTAATGCAGTGGCACTAAATGGTTTTATATTCTACATCTTTAGATTATGAGTTTTGATTGGATTTCTTTTCATAATAGTTCCATTCACTTAGCCTACCTCCCACATTATATAAAGTTTGTGTGGACCCCAATCCCTACTACTTTATAAAGCTTCCCCTGGGTTCACAGTAGAGAGAGATCTTCTTCTTTTTCTTCTTCAAGGGATCGATTCACCATGGCTGTCCTGAGGATTGGTCGCATGCTGATGGCAGCTCTTCTCGTGGCCATGCTCCCCGGCCTGTGTAACGGTGAGCTCGAGAGGTTCGAGCACCCGATCAAATCCGACAGTTCTCTGAGTTTCCTGGTGGTCGGTGACTGGGGAAGAAAGGGAGGCTACAACCAGTCTGCGGTTGCCGTTCAGGTATTTATACTCTTACCTGAAACTTCTGCAAGAACGTTTTGTTTTTTCTCCTAGTTATGATCAATACTTCTTATATGCAACACAGTCATCCACAATGACCCCTCCATCAATTACAAACATCTTTTTGTTGTTTTTTTTTTTGTATTTCTCTCGAGGAAAATGAAATAGATTGTTTGATGTTCAATAATTCAATCATGCATATATTTTGTAATTTGATGGTTGTGCACATGCTTTACAAATATAATATATATACACGCCCAAGTTCATAAAAATAATATTTTTTTTATAGAAAGCATATCATGAGCATGATCAAATGGTAAAGAATTTAGAACTATAAAGGAAAGCTCTATAATTCAATAATCTAATCATCCTATAAATATTGTCTTTCAATGAGGGGGAAAAACAAACTTTCTTATCAATCACAAAAATATTGTCTAAATTACTCGTAATTTAGATGGGAAACGTGGGAGAGAAGCTGGACGTCGACTTCATAATCTCGACCGGGGACAACTTCTACGATAACGGATTACTAGGCTTAGACGATCCAGCATTCTACGAGTCGTTCAGCCGGATCTACAATGCAGATAGCTTGCAGAAGCAGTGGTATAGAGGTACGTTTTCAGAACTATAACCTGAAGATAATATAATTTGTTGGGAAAAGTTCAAGCATGTCACAGTACCTTTCAAATAATGAATGACCATTACGATGAACTTGAGGATTAGAAATATATTATGATTGGAAGTGCACAGTATAATAAATATTGTACCCAGTAGTAGTTATCTAAAGCAACTTACCTACTATTTGTCAATATAATATGTGTTGAACACATGCTAGTGTACTCTCAAGTCTTACCAATTTTCTATTTAGATGGATGTGAGTGCTAACCGGTTGGCATCATATATATCATATAGTGTGCAATAATTTAATTAAATATTTGTATTGAGATAAGTATATGCCTAATTATCCTCTATAAATCTCTATTCTAAGAAAACAAATTGTGTTCACTGTGTAATGTAAGATTAAAATGTTTGTTGGGACAAAAACAAAATAGAGAGTGTAGTCAATAAGTGTAACATTGTGTTATAAAATAAAATCAATTGAATTGAAAACGAAATTGAATGGAAAAAGAAATTAAACTAGAAATTTGTAATTAAAAAATCAATATTGATTAGAATTTTGAAAAATTATAAAAATTAGTATGATTAATTTAGAAAATTAATTTTTTTATTAGAAATTAAGAAATAAAAAATATCCATCGTTACTGACCAAATTATGATAAAATAATTTTTAAAAGAGAATATATGAAATTAGTATTCTCATAGAATACAACTTAAAAAGTCTTTAAACAATTAAATTTGAATGAGATTATATCGAATTGGTAGTAAACCAATTAATAAAATGTTAAAATTAGGTTAAATCAACTAGTTAATTTTCTAAAAACATGTTATGTGACAAACCAATTAATAAGTCAAACATGAGGAACCAAATCAACTAACAATCTGGGTTGAAAAGAAAATTACACAGTAAAAAATGATATAAAACCAATCAAACAACCACAATAAATGGTGAGTGTCACATGACATAGAATGTTGATAACTTGCTAAGAGCCTATATTATAGTGTACCTCTCTTATGTGGGATACGTGCATTATGCAACTTCTCCTCACCACTAACCCATATTCTCCACCTTTCTCGTGACCTTATCTATCATTTTCCTTCTATATTGTGAAAGGAATTTTTTTGAAAATGCTATTTAGTCAAATTTATTATCAATAGAGATATAAAGTAGAAGCTAACTTATCCCTCTACATCTCATTAAGAGAAATTAAACTGAGAATTTTACCATGTAACTAAGAAGAGAAAATTTTTGGCCACACTTAGATACGTGATAATTTTGAGCAAATGAAAAATTCAATATTTACTAAATACACAAATGCCCAAGGTTTATGAAAAATACTACAACTTATTGTTTAGAAAATTTGTTTAGAAAATGAAAAAATGCTTAATGATTATGAAAAAGAGCATATGCCCACATTTATAAAATAGAAGTTATGCTTACAAAAGATAGTTGTTGACCAAACTATTATGAAAGGTAGGCCACAACATGAAAATTTTTTAAAAGAAATGTGAAAAAACCCAATTTAAGAAAGACATTTATAAATTACTAATAAATTCTATAGTATATTATAAAGGTAATGAGATGTTATAGAGGGGTTGGTCATATAGCAAAGTATCTCTTATCATATATATCTTATGCATGTACGATTTGTTTATAGTTGAGGAGAACGAATCTAAGTGCTAATGGATACCTACCAGAGTTGCGTTGACTTTTCAATAATCAGACTAAAGAGTCATAATGTGTAGTTCAAGTCATTGATGAAAAATAAGATGAATATGATGATGATTCATGAAGTATGAGTGTATACTATGTTCAGGGAATGTGTAATGTCACAATCACTAGAGTGGTAGGTTGTACCACATTTAGAATAATTTTTAAAAAGTTAAGATTATCACATATTCAAATGAGTGACTCAACCCACACACTTATTTAATACTGTCTGTATGTAAGGAATTTGTGTGATGTTAAGATACTTGTGGGTCAAAATAACCCTCTTAGTAATGATTAAATTGTGATATGATTTATACATATAAAAAAAGAAAAGCATATTTACCTACCGACATTTATATTTAAAAGAATATTTATCTACATACATTTATGTTTGACATTTTAATAGAGACTAAGATAAAGTACTTGATGTCTCGATGTTAATATCTCATTTATTGAGCTTTAGATTCCACTACTTATCATAAACCTATTTCAGTAAAGTACTAAAATGAGGTGAGCAGGAGAATAGAAGATTTTGCAGCAAAAGTCATCCGAGCTAATTTTCTTGAATATAATACAAGAGGTTCCAAGGAGTTGAACCATTAAAATTTTATACTATATTTTTTGGTAAACTAAGTGTTTATATAAAGAAAATTTTAAAATTTGGTGATTATATGCGAGTTATTTGTGCATATCAGTGTCTTAGGTTATGTCAGTAATATAATAATGTGGGTCTCACTAATTTAGTATCGATAGATTATAGCGGTTGTGACATCTATTCTATTCGAGGATTGGACCAGAACATTATACCCAAGTTAAAAGTTGTGAAAGTGGTATGATCATAACCAAATAGACTCTTTCAATAGAACATAAGTTATGTATACTAATTGTAGGTCAAGATAATCTCGAATGTGACAAGAGCTCTATAGAAGAGACCTAATGACTAAGGTTCTAATATAGGTGAGTGAGATTTACTAAAGATCGACTCGAGCTTCTTACAATCCTCCAGAAGTTAGATACTTTGGTAGGTAAAATAAGCTTGGAGGAGCTTTGTGCTTTTCACACAATCCTCCCGAGGGAATCAAGAGAGAAGAATGGTACAATTAAAATGGATCAACTTATTCGGGGAAAATGTGCAAAATGTCTCCGTATAATATGTATGTACATCTCAAATAACTTATAAAATGGTTTGTTCCATCTCATATGGTACAATTAAAGGAGCTTTGTGCCTTTCCATCTCAAATAATTTATAAAAAGGTTTATAAAAAGGTATGTACATCACTCTTGTAACTACATTACCCCTCAAAAGTAAAATATTTCTTATGAAGTGTGTACAATAATAGTGGGGTTAAAAATAATATTTTATTTAAACTAGTCTTAGTGGTAATTCATTATGTCATTTTTATCATGATTATGAATTTATTGAATATATAATGTTGCATTGTTCTTTGAATAGAGGTATCTTATTTTATTTGTGTAATATGGGGATTGAGATGTTAAATGTAAATTGCTTCCATAGGTAGGCATAATCTTAATTTTCGGCCAAAATACTAACCAAATATGCCCATAAAGTTCAAATGTGTAAATTTATTATAATTTATTTACATATTTAAAAAGAATGTAATAATATCAAACGAGAAAAAGTAACCTCACCCTCAATCCCCATTATGTTATTTGGAAATTTAATATAAGAATTTTGTAAATTTGAAAGGTATCACATTCTAATCAACTTGCGAGAGGATCCATCATCAAAGTAGTGGTCACCCCACATTCTAATCAACTTCTACTTTATTTGCAAATGATTTGATTCAATTTTATAGTTATTTAGAATATTAATATGTAACTTCTTATGCTATTTTGATATAATTTAGATGATTCGTTCCACCAAAAAGTGATGTTTCCTCCTATTTGTTAAAATGTTAATTACATGTAAGTGATTTCAATAAAAGTTAAAATTAACATTAAATAAATCTATTTTATCAAATATTTTACTAGGCTTAACACCAAAGTTTCACTTAAACACAAATTCACATGTGATAGTGGTACTCTTACAGGTTGTTCTAGGAGTTTATGAAATATAATCTAACTAAAAAAATTAATTTCGTTAATAGTGAAGGTATCAGAATCAAACCTTAACTTACTAGGTGATACTTCGATTTTTTTATTGTATCTCTCATCCATGCTAAATGATTGCAAAAGATCTTCCGATTATTATTTAGTATATATATTAATCAGTAACACCAAAAAAAATATTGTATTTAAATTGAGTCTAACTCTCATTCTCCCTAGGAGTTACTTACTATCAATGCTCATGGAATGAGTATAAAACTAAGGATTACTTCACCTTTTATCAATACTCTCATTCTAAGAAAATGTCTACTTTTCCATAACGGTTGTTGAGACTAAAATTTTAACACGGTATATACACTAGTTTCCTGCCATTTTTAGATGCAAGTTAATTTTAAGTTAGGTTATTTACTTATATTTAAATGAGCATGCAAGCTAAATTCACTTGTTTCATATTAGGGTCGTCTTCCCATGTGGCTAAGTCCTTCCTAACTAGGACTACTTTCTTGTACGGTAGAACAATTGATTTTAGAATCAAAATAAATATGGAAATGTATTATGAGCTAGTATAGTTATCGTGAACTTAAGCTACTCTAGGATCACTTTAACACAATGTCAAGATATCCAAACCGCAACCACTAATCCTGCAAGTCATTTATCTTATCTAGGTGCATGAGAGGCCGTTTCCATCAAGCCATTGATTACATATTTACTAGGGGAATGAATTCAATCCTTCTGGGTGTTGTTCTCTGGCCATTTCAACAAGGCGCCACCAACAACATTCAATGAAGTAGAGAAGCTGAGTCACTCAAGGAGCAATCAGTCAGTCGGACAAGACACACAATATGCACATTATTAAAGTAAAGAATGAAAAGAGATAAAACTTCATCAAGTACAAATTTCATACACTAATAGAAAGCTTAAAAATGAAGAACTATACTCAAATACAACAATCAAGATAAGGGTTAGATGGATAAAAATTCTTACCCCAGCTTGAATTGAGTTATGGAAAAGGAAGGTACTTGTTTGCGCAATTAGCGGAACAACCAAATCTCAGCACAAATCGAAATAACCAGTAGTTTTATTGAGCATGGCTCACTCAATCCTATAGAGCTAGAGTTGTCAAATGGACTTGGGATCCGAGTCCCTATCCGACCCGAGATTGATCGGGTTTACTAAGGTCCCCGCTCCGGATCGGATCCGTTGATTAGATCTAAGTCTCGGGGCCCGCTGATTCAACTCGAGTCTTGAATCTAGTGAGTGCGAGTCCAAATGAACTTGAAGGGGAGTTAGCCCTTATAAATTTTTTTTCCTTATTTCAATAAAAACGACCCCATTTTGGCAATTAATTTCAATATAAGTAACTAGTTTAATAGGATAATTAAGAAAAAAATAAATTACCAAGTAATTTCAATAAATATTTAATGGTGAGTGATAATTAATATTTTACATTTTATGCAAATGACATATTTAATAAATTTGATCATATCAGATATCATATCAAACCCTAATACGGTGTAACAATCTAATGAATTTTTTTTAAGAAAAAACAATCTAATGAATTTTTTTAAGAAAAAGAATCTAATGAAAATTTGATAAAATAAAATTATTTTAAATTAATAAAATTTAAGAAACTAAATCGAAATAATTAATTATAAAATTAGTAAATGAAAGATAAAATCGAAGTATTATTGTCCATTTTCATACCTAAAATCTAAAATATAAATTTTTTTATATAATAACTTAATTTAGATATAAATTTTGTATTTGTCTTGATTCACATATAATTATTTTTCCAAATTATTTATTTCACAAACAAATATTTACTAATAATTCAAATCACTTATAAACATTTAATTGGCTGTTCAATTTTTGTAAATGATAGATTTGTGCCTAAATTGAGATAAATAAAATAAGTATACATAAATTAGGTCATTGCAATTGCACTTTATATTGAATTTTAGGATTTTTTTTTATCAATAAAAGAGGGTCTTTTGGCCCAATTCTTAATGCACTAATTTTTACTACATATAAATTTAATATACTAATTTATATTCCATAAGGGGGAATATGCAAAAGGAATGAATAGATTGATAAGAAGGCTTATTGTAAGGATCCGTGAACATTCAACTTATTAATTAAAGGTCTGAAAGCATTCAGTGACCGACTAAATGGCTTTATATTCTACATGTTTAGATTATATTTATCATACACATTATTACTTTTAAATGTTTCCTCTTATACCATTTAGGATTTTGATTGAATTTACTTTTCATAAAGTTTCTTGGACCCCACAATCCCCCACTACTTTATAAAGCTTGCCCTAGATTAACATTCAAGGTCTCTTCTTCTATTCCCCATGGCTGGCCTGAGGAATGATCGCATGCTGATGGCAGCTCTTCTCGTGGCCATGCTCCCCGTGCACGGCGAGCTCGATATGTTCGAGCACCCGATCAAATCCGACAGTTCTAGTGGTCGGTGACTAGGGAAGAAAGGGAGGTCACATATATTTTATAATTTGATGATTGTGCACATGCTTTACAAATATAATATATATACACGTTCATAAAAAGAATATTTTTTTTATAGAAAGCATATGACGATCAAGCCGCAAAGGATTAACATTTCCAACTAGAAAAGGAAACTCTATAATTCAATAATCTATTCTTTGTATAAATATTTTCTTTTAATTAGAGAAAAAAATAAAATTTATTACGGTAGAAATCTAAAATAAATTAGTATAATATGTTAAAATATTGAAGTGATAAGTTATATAAATAAAATATATCAATAACTTTTTATTAATAAGTAATTATTTATTTATATATTTAAAATAATATAAAAATAAAAATAAAAATTATTATAATATTATGATATAATTTTAAATAATAAAATTATATAATATATAATAATTAATTAAAATACTATCGTAATAATATATTATAATAGTTTATCAACCCTAATTAGCATTATTATTACTTACGCAAACTAAATAGGAGTTAACAAATATAGAGTTTATTTTAAAAAATGGAACGAGTGTAGGATAAATTTTTGATAATTTAGTTAGTGATTTGAGCATTAATACTAATAAAACTAATATTATAAATATTATAACTAAATTGTTCTAAAAAAAGTGATAGTAAATCTTGGTGTAACAATAAAAAACGGAATTAATGATGAAATAAATAGCTAAAAAGTTGTTGTACAAGAAAAGTGGCAACTGGAAGACTAAAATGTGCCTATTTATAGATTTATTTCATATATATCATGTATCATGCAAAAATTTAATAGCATATTTGTATTGAGATAGGTACATGCCTAATTGTCCTCTACCAATCTTCATTCTATAAAGATTTATTTCATATATATCATGTATCATGTAATAATTTAATAGCATATTTGTATTGAGATAGGTACATGCCTAATTATCCTCTACCAATCATCATTCAAAGGAAAAAATTGTGTTCGCCATGCAATGTGATATTAAAATGTTTGTTGGGACAAAAATAAAATAATGAGTGTTAGTCAACAAGGGCAATACTGTGTTACTTCACAGGTAAAATAAAGCTAATTTAATCGAAAACTGAGATTAAATCGAAAATGATACTAGATAGGGAATTTGGAATTGAAAAATCAATATGGATGGGAATTTAAACCCCATTCCTTTAAGGATAAGAAAACTAGAAAAATAATCGGTCAATTCAAAATAGAAAATCGAGCCATTTATTGAACCAAAACTAGTAAATAAGGGTAAAATGAGAAATTTGAAAATTCCAAGTAACTAAAAAAGTCATAAAAATCATAGGGAAAAATAATACAACCAATTGAAAGAGAAAACCGGACCGGTTCAGGGTGAATCGGACCTGAACCGGATGAAACTTGTTTGAACTATACATGAACCAGTTTCTAAATTCATTTTTTTTTGTGGTTTAAAATGATCAAATTGGAAAATTGAGGCCACCATTGGATAGGAAATGTGTCCTGCCCCGACCCGGTTTGGTCGAATACCCGTGATCAACCCGCCACTCCCTTGGTTTAAGAGGAGTTTTCCCCTTTCTTTAATCAAGAGAAGTCATATGTAATTTAGACTTTGTTCCCTTTAATAACATAAATCAATAAAAATGCAAGGTTAATATTAACTTTAAGCATTGGTAGATCCGAGTGTTTTCTTTAGTTATGTTTTCTCTACTCCTAAAAAGGGATATAAAAGAGGGGTGAGTTTCTACAACTTAGTGAATGGGTGTTGGGAGTGAGTTTTCATAAACAAAACAATTTTAATCAAAATGTGCTAAACTCTTTATGTCACGCCTCGACCCGATTTGGTCGGATCCCCGTGAACAACCCGTCACTCTTCCGATTTACTAAAGGGTTTCCCCTTATATTATAAAATGTAAAAAATAAGGCGTTCTTTAGACCTACACCTTTTTCCAGGAATATCATAAATAAAAACTGCATAGTAATTTAAATTAATCGTACTTGTCTTGCAGGCGTTTAATTGAGTAAGTCTTTTAAGGTTCAACTTTTTGGGACTTCCTGAAACTACTCAGGGAATGGGATTCAAATCTTTTAACTTTTAAGAAAAATATTTATATGGAGTGTGCCAGACTCCTTTCTTTTAAAAAATCCCTTCATTAAAAATTTCTCTCGGGGTTTTCCATTATTTCATAGTTACTGGGGTGTCATCACCCAACACACATCCTTCATCATGAAGGTTGCACACATTCGCAAGTCAGTATCACTATTGAACCCGCTAGTGGCTTCAGAGCGACTTTTCTTGCCAGCCGGATAGAAGCACGACCACTTCTAACTTGAGAATGAGTGGATATTTGTGACATCCGACCCTCAATCCCAAAATTGCTTCTTCGTGTCCAGATGAGGACAGAGACCTCATCCTGTCCCCACCCCAGTCTCATGCACTTGGTGCTACTCCAATTTTTGCACAAACACTTGGAACGATGATCTGCCCTTATACTCACCGGGTCATCCAGGGTCCTTAGGACACATCACTACCCCTCATGGGCGTCTTGATGATCTCGTACTCATAGTGCATGCACAAACAATGTTTTCTTATCAAGCCATGTAATATGTGGTGCCACTAGTCCAACGGCCCCGACTCTCAACTCAACCCGCAGTTGTTTGTCTTGACTGGTCTGTCGACCTGTCATGTCGCACTGCCGCTAGTTGACTGAGCATGTCGGTCCTATCTTGGTACCATGGCCAAAAAATTCACTTATTAAGTTTTACGACACATATATCATGTTTATTTACGAGCTCTTGCTCGTGCCAATTGGCCTTGGGCCCACTGTATGAGATTTTCAAAAACTGAGCATTCTAGCCCTCAAGTTCCAAAATTGAGGCCTCTGACCTATAAGAGCTATTCGAGCTCTTGTCAAGAAGGTCTCCCAAATAGTTTAAGCATTGGCACACAGTCAGGGGAGAACACTTCTAACAAAATAGGTTTTCACTGTCTATTATACCGACTAGTATAAGGACATCTCTGTTCATAACCGATGAACGAGTTTTCAACTTCCTTCGAGGAAGTCTCATCAATTTCATAAAATTGTATTTTGGTATTTTGAATTTCGAAAATCCCCAAATTTCACCTAATTTTCTCCTAATTTTAACTCTTTAGCACAGCCAAATTGATTTCATCAAATTGACTGATCAAACACATCTAATTGTTGAAATTAAAGTTAAAATTGAGTTTCTCCATCTTCTTACGATTCAATAGCACTTTGAATCATAAGTTTTGACGTCGGAACGATCTTAAACGAAGCTTCGCTGAAAAACGGACTGTAGACAAAAAAAAGCTTTGATTACTCACCGGTGAGGGCAGGGTGATCCGAGCTTTCAATTTGGGCAGATAGCTCTCATCCTGAGGTTCATTCTAGAATCAAGAATCGCATGAATTAATGCCGAATTGAGATAGAATTTCATCATTGAAATTTTGTCGGTTCTCTCTCTAGCACTGGCCGGAAATTACAGAGGGGAGCCGAATTGGCTTCCTTTCAGTCCTAATTCGGCCGTGGAAGGGCTAAGGAAGTGTTGGGAAGGCTTGGTTTGGCCTGAGGAGGGCTCAAAATGGCCAATTTCAACTCGGCCGAAACAAGGCAGCTTCGGTCCGCCGGAGCTGTTTCACTGTTCCATCATGTCGACGCTTCTCTAGTGATTCTCGGATTGACTGGAGTTTGCTATCAGATAGCTGACTTCTCCCTGGTTCTAAAGAGCCTGACCTCTCCTTCCAAGGTTAAGAAAAATGTTTAAGTCGAAACTCTAGTTTAAGCTTCACCGGGAAATGGAGCAGTAGAGAGAGAGAGAAGTGTTCGGGTGTGAGGAGAATGAATGGGGATGACCTATTTATATAGGTGTAAAACCATTTATTAAATGGAAGAGATTTATTACTAGTATTAATATTGCCATAAATTATTGGTATTAATTCCTATAATTTAATTTCGGTATTAAATTATTGGTATTAATTACAATAATTAAATATATATTAATTTATGACTATTTATGATAAGGTCACCCATCTCACACTACTCTCAAGTAAGCACGCTTAACTTCAAAGTTCTTATGTAATCTCGTTCACCCGAACCAATTTATTTTTTCTCTTCTAATTTGTCTTAAGTTTCTTTTCCAAGGTTTAATGAACCCTTTGGATCACCTCGGAGTTTTAAATTTCTAAATTGCCCATTCACAATTGATCGGGTTTGCGAACTGATTCGATTTTCTCACTCGGTTTGATCGGTTCCCTTCCCAGTTTTCCTTAGCTCAAAAGGGTGAGGTTTACAACTCTCCCCTCCTTTTAGGAGTTTTGTCCCCAAAACTTAATTAGCAACCTTGTATGTGGAATCATTTCCTTTGATGCCCCTTTGGTGTTTGCTTAACATGCAAACTCTTCTCTCGTTCTTTCAATTAGTCCTTTTTACAACCTTCACTTAATGAATTCATTTTCCTTTGTATTATTTACTCCCTCCATAGAGTTTGTCATAACTAGACATACCTTACTTCAGGGCATGTTCTTAGATTTTATCTCTTTCTTTGCTTTAGAGCAACATTCTCCCCCTAGAGGTTCTGTACTCAAGATTATAAATTCCAAGATAACTAACCATTTCCGTTTCTAGTTAACCGCTTGGTCATTGAAACTCTTAGCTCGACATCCTTTAGAGCATTACGTACCTATTTTCACAGATTTCTTTATAATCACTTTTTCATCCCATTTCGACTCTTTTTTCATTTGTTGCTCATTACAAATTAGTCCAAATTATGTTTGACTTTGTCATGCTTACGAACTGACTCTTCCTTATATTGAGTCATGTTTTCATCGGGCTTGTTGGGTTTTCTTGTCCCTTAGAGCATGACATTTTCTAGATCTTGTCTCTATATCCATTAGATCTCCAAAACACCTCTCTTATGGTTATTTCTTATTTTTCAACCTCTCAAGAATTGCATAACTTCATCCCTCTTTTCTTTTGGTATTTTTCATTGACTACCTTCATCGTTATTAACTCAACTTACACAACTGTGTCAGTTCTCCTTACCCACTCGTCCCTTTTTGACTTCCTTATTGAGTATTTCTGATTCCAATTAATTAAATTTCTAGATATTTTACCAACATTCTAGGATTCATCCTTTCTTAGGTTCATCATCATTCCCAATGATATCCTTTACTCAAGGATTTTCTTTTGGCCTTAATCTACTCTTACTTGTTTGTAACCATTTCACAATTCTTTATACCGAGTTGATTCCTTTCGGTCTACATGTCGTTTGCTTGGTTTGGGGAGTTTCCCCTTTTTACGGTTTCATTCTTTACTATTTCCTTCAAGGTAGAAACTTTCATCTTAGAAGATACATGTTCGACCTTCTTACCATTTCTTGAAGGTTTCCTTTCTTCATCTCCTTACACCCTTTCCATATTGGGGCATTTGCCCGCTTTTAGTCCTCCATTGTCTTAAAATTTTCCCATTCCATCCCTTATTCCTTATTTGAGTAGTTTATTATTCTTATTTCGGGTACTTCATGTTATGCTCTGCCTTCCACTCTTGAGACTTTATTATACACGTGTGGACTACGACATGTCTTACCAATCGCAGTTATTCCTCCATAACCACATCTTATTTGGAGGCTTACTTTTCCAACATTTCTCAGATGTTCTTTCCTTCATTACCTTTACTCTTGAGATCCTATGGATATGTTTTTTGTACTTCATTCTCATTCTCACTCGTACCTCAGCACATGTCTAGAGCTCGCATCCACTAGTTTAAAAACCCCTTGATTACCCTTCGAGAGGTTCATTTAACCGTCTCAAGACTTTATAGTTACGGTTCTGACCATTGATTTCTTTTAAGGATTTTCCTTCGTTCTTCTTTTCCAATGATTTTCCCTTTTTCATTCCTCCCTTTTTTATCGTGGTTTAAATCCCTAGTTCTCTTGAAGGCTAGTTCTTTAACTACCTCTTACACACTATTTTTCTGATCCAATTATCTAGGCAACTGTATCACTCTTCCTTCATGCCTATCCTTTTGTTCTTCATAGAATGTAGTCTTTACTTCATCTTAGCCTTTCTTAGAATTTTGTTTATTCTCTTTGGTCGTCCCTTTGTTACTCATTTCTTGTTTCTACTTGGTTCTACTGAAATTATTGTTTGGTCCTTCAGCTTTCTCCAAACAAGTCACACTGGGCCATCACAATACTTCTTTCCTTTTGAAACATTTCCCAATTAAGGGCTGGTTCCTTGCACTCCAAATTATGCCCATCCGCCCATCAAAATTCCTTCCAGGGTAGTTAGCCATATGCATCCCTCCAAAGTTTACTTTCATAGTGTATTTCTTTATGCAGCGTTCAAATTTTCCTTGTTTCAAGATTTCTTGACAATTATGTGAGAGGCTTTCCTATTCTTTTCTTGGCCTGAGTTTAGGTGTTAATTTGGCCTTTGGTCCTATTAAGGATTTCTTTCATCCTTCTTTTCTCGAGTATTTGGCCTTTCTGCCCCTCTCTTCTTTGTTGGAACTCAAATTATGGCTTTCCTGTATATTAGTTCGTTAACTGCCTTGTCTCCATCATTCCTTTGGTCTAAGTTTCTTAGGGCAGTTATTTTCTTGAGTCCTCCTGTCCTTAACGTCTATCTCACTGACCTTTTAGATTGTAGTTCTTTCTACCTCTCGGTCTTCCTTAAGTATGTTGGTTAGAGACTTCGATTTTTTTTACTTTTCTACTTTTCCCAAAAGAGGTAGTACTTTAAAATTATATCACTTTTCCAAAGCAGGTTAGTCTTGGCCTCCGATACTTCCTTCCTTCAAGTAGTTTCTAATGAGGGGTTGGCTCCTTGCACATCCGCCAACCAATGATTCATTCAAGGCACTTGGTTATATGCATCTCTCCAGAGTTTCCTTTCATAGCGTATTCCTTCTCTTCTTCACTCTCACTGTGTCATTCCCTAGAGTTTCGGGGGACATTTTTCTATGTTTGCCCCTTATGAGAGGGTTCTAAGTATGCTTCTCATGTACCTTATCCCTATTCATGAGGTATCCTTCTCGGTTTGGCCTTCCTAAGAAGTTTTTGTATTCACCTCGTCTTTTCTTGACCTCTTTGTGAATCGTTTATGTAACCTGCTCCATGGTATCGATCTCCAATCCTTTATGTCTTTTGTGACCTTTGAGGAGGTATTGTCTTGAATCTATGAGGTGGTGGAACACCCCTTCTTTCCTTACACCTATAATATTTCATCTTGGTAGTTGTCCTTTAGTAGGGTTGGGCATCTCTTCAGGAATGTCCCATCGCTATTCCCTTATATGGATTGTTGTGGTTCCTTGTTTCCTTCGAGTGAGGCTTTTCCAAGGTTACTAGTGGTTTGGTGCTTTATCATTCTTGAGTCTAATCACTTTGATAGTTTTCTTGCTGAATCACCTTTGCTAAGGGTTATGGTAAAAGTGTTCCTAGGTTTCTTAATTCCCTGATTTGTCCTCCATAACCGAGATGTGTCTTTTCCTTAGTTTTTAGGATAGTGTGGGTTTGTTTTATTAGACCATACTCCCAACAATATCGCATCATCAGGAGATAGAGTTTTGAGAATTTGAGTATTTTATTAACAGAGGAATACAAAAGATTAGGCTTTCAGCCCTATCACAGGAAATGGTCACAAAATAACTAAGGAGCTATGGAATTTTTGATAAACATCCTCCTTCATACTTAGAGTTATGCCATCGATAGGTCCTAACACCATTCTCCAGGATACTTCCCCATTTGGTCTTTCGAGATTCCTCCCAGGTCTCAGGCATTTGGGAAGCTTCTAGGGTTATCTTTATATGAGGACACAGTGCTGAGCAGAGTCATTCCTAGTTTTCTTGGTTCCTCTCCTAGGAGCCATTTGAAAATTTTAAGATAAATCCTATCAGTTACTATATTTTCTAGTCTTGAATATGTATTCAAGGAAACAGGCTCTGATACCACTCTAGTTGTCACGCCTCAACCCGGTTTGGTCGGATCCCCGTGAACAACCCGCCACTCTCCCGATTTACTAAAGGGTTTCCCCTTATATTATAAACCATAAAGGGTAAGACGTTCTTTAGACCTGCACCTTTTTCCAAGAATATCATAAATCAAAACTGCATAGTAATTTAAATTAATCGTACCTGTCTTGTAGGCGTTTAATTGCATAAGTCTTTTAATTGTTCAGCTTTCCGAGACTTCTTGAAAGGGGTATGAGGGAGGGGGTGAGTATAACTACTCAGTGAATGGGATTCAAATCTTTTGACTTTTACGAAAAACATTTATATAGAGTGTGTCAGACTCCTTTCTTTTCAAAAATCCCTTCATTAAAAATTTCTCTCGGGTTTTTCCATTATTTCATAGTTACGGGGGTGTCATCACCCAACACACATCCTTCATCATGAAGGTTACACACATTCGCAAGTCAGTATCACTATTGAACCTGCTAGTGGCTTCAGAGCGACTTTTCCTGCCACTCGGATAGAAGCACGACCACTTCTACCTTGAGAATGAGTGGATATTCATGACATCCTACCCTCAATCCAAAAATCGCTTCTTCGTGTCCAGATGAGGACAGAGACCTCATCCTGTCCCCACCCCAGTCTCATGCACTTGGTGGTACTCCAAATTTTGCACAAACACTTGGAACGATGATCTGCCCTTATACTCACCGGGTCATCCAGGGTCCTTAGGACACATCACTACCCCTCATGGGTGTCTTGATGATCTCGTACTCATAGTGCATGCACAAACAATGTTTTCTTATCAAGTCATGTAATATGTGGTGCCACTGGTCCAACGGCCCCAACTCTCAACTCAGCCCATAGTTGTTTGTCTTGACTGGTCCGTCGACCTGTCATATCGCACTACCCCTAGTTGACTGAGCATGTCGGTCCTATCTTGGTACCATGACCAAACAATTCACTTATTAAGTTTTATGACACATATATCATGTTCATTTATGAGCTCCTGCTCGTGCCAACTGGCCTTAGGCCCACTGTATGAGATTTTAAAAAACTGGGCATTCTTGCCCTCAAGTTTTGAAACTGATGCCCCCGGCCTATAAGAGCTATTCAATCTCCCGTCAAAAAGGTCTCCCAAATAGTTTAAAGCATTGGCACACATTTAGGGGAGAACACTTTTGACAAAATAGGTTTTCATTGTCCATTATACCGACCGATATAAGGACATCTCCGTTCATAACCAATGAACGGGTTTTCAACTTCCTTTGCGGAAGTCTCATCATACCTACCGGGTATGATCTACTTACAACCGGTAAGTAGTTTTTTCATATAATTTTCACATCACTCTCTCTAAATGGTGATGATTAAAATACCACTAAACAGTGGGTTTTTATACCGAGGTACTTATCATCCCCAACCGAGTATGATATATAATCCCACTCACAACCGGTAAGTGGTTTTTTTAATTTTAAGTTGTGCTCATCATCCCAACCGGGTATGATATTAGTAAACCCACTCACAACTAGTAAGTGGTTTTTAAATTATAAGATGTGCTCATCATCCCAACTGGTATGATGTTAGTAAACCCACTCAGCCATTAACGCAATGAATTCCACTAGTCTGGTTCTTTGTATTCACGCGAGCTCATCATGTTGGCGTTCCAATATTTTGCGTTACTACACGATATGAACATCCTTGTTCATTATTACTCGATATAACAGCCTTCATTTATTTCCAATGAATGAGAAAATCCAAACTTTTAATTATTTATAATTAGGTCCCTAAAGTTATTTCTCTTTAACTTTAAGTCCCTAATATCGGTTATTTCCTCAAATTGAGTCCCGTAACTTTTAAAATTTATCTTGGGACCTCAATTTATTCAATTTCACCAAAAAGGGGTTTAATTTCCCAAATTTCCAATTTCTTCCTTGGTTTCTCGTTTTTCAAGGCCATTTCTCATCATTAACCACAAACAGTATGTTTAGCAACCAACACATGCCCTTCATCATGAGGGATCACACATTCGTAGAGCAACATGTCCACTGCACCCACTTGTGGCATTGGAGCGACTT
Source organism: Trapa bicornis (assembly GCA_030064425.1). Classification (NCBI taxonomy): domain Eukaryota; kingdom Viridiplantae; phylum Streptophyta; class Magnoliopsida; order Myrtales; family Lythraceae; genus Trapa; species Trapa bicornis. Next base: position 4,237,818 of record CM057761.1, on the reverse strand, counting down.
TATCAACCACCTACATAGAAGCCCGTCCACTTCTTCCCTGAGAATGAGTGGATGTATGTGGCATCCAACCCTCAATCCTGAAAGAAAACTCCGTGTCTATATGAGGAGAGAGACCTCATCTCGACCCCACCCCGGTCTCATGCGCATGATGCTACATCGAGCTTTCTTGACTGCTGGCACGACAAACTGCCCTTATCTCCACCATGTTGTTCAATAGAGCCTAGGACGCATCACTACCCCTCTTGGGCATCTTAATGGTCCTGAACCTTAGTGCATGCACAAAACAATAGTTTTACTCATAATCCATTTAATCTTTGGTGCCACTAGTCCAATGGCCTCGACCCTCAACTCAACTTGTAGCTGTTTCTTTCGATTGGTCCGTCGACCTGTCTTGTCGCACTACCGCCAGTCCATCGAGTGTGTCAGTCCTATCTTGGTACCATGGCCAAACACATCATTCAATAAAGTTTTAATGGCTTAAACTCATGTTTGTTTACAAGCTCCTGCTAGTGCCAACTAGCCTTGGGCCCACTATACAAGATTTTAAAAAATCGGGCATTTTAGCCCCCAAGTTCCAAAACTGAGGCCTCCGGCCTGTCTGAGCTATTTGAGCTCTCATCAAGAAGGTCTCCAAAAACGTTTAAGCACTGGCACATAGTCAGGGGAGAGCACTTTCGACAAAAATAACTTTCCAATAGTCCATCACACCAACCGGTGTGAGGATATCTCCGCCCATAACCAATGAATGGGTTTTCTACTTCCTTACAGGAAGTTTATCATACCAACCGCGTATGATCTACTTACAATCGTTAAGTAGTTTTTCCATGTGTTTTCTCACATTGCCCCATCCAGGTGTGATGTTAAAATCCCACATACTAGTAGGTTTTCATTACCAAGGTACTCATCATTCCAACCGGGTATGATGTGAAAATTTTCACTCACCCGTTAATGTAGTGAATTAATTTTAACCAGCCTTTTGCCTTCACATGAGCTTGTCTTGGCTAGCGTTCTCGGTACTTCATGTTCCTACATGATATGGACATCCTTGTTCATTATCCATTGGCCTAATAGCCTTCATTCATCATGAATGGATAAAATACCCAAACTTTTTAATTATTTGCAATTAGGTCCCTAAAGTTCTTTTTCTTTAACTTTAGGTCCCTAATGCCAATGTTTCACCAAATTAAATCTCGAAACATCAAATATTTACTTTGGTACCTCAATTTATTTAAAATTACAAAAAAAAGGGTTCAAGCTTCCCAAATTCCCAATTTGGTCCCTAACTTTTCCAAAATTACCATTTTGCCCCTACTTTACAAAAATGGTAAAATTGCACCAATAATTCCAAATATTGACCAATTAGTCCTCCAACATCTTTTCCATGCCCAATTGGCCCTCAATTTTAGGAAATTGCACTTTAGTCCCTCGAATTTTTGAAATTCCCAGAATTTCCCCCAATTTCAACCTTTCAACCTGACCAAATTTGATTTTACCAAATTGACCGATCAATCGAAGTTAATTGTTGAAATTGAAGGTGGATTTGAGTTCCTACACATCCATACGATTCAATTGCACTTTGAATCACATGAATTGATGTCGGAACAAGTTCAAACGGAGATTCGTCAGAAAATTGGACGTAAAAAGGGAAAGCTTCAAAAGCTTACTATCGGGGGCGTGACAGTCCGAGCTTTAGATCTGGGCAAATAGCACTTGTCCTGAGTTTACTTCTAGGATCAATAATTGCATCAATTTATGTCGAATTGATGGAGAATTTGGTCAGTGAAGTTTCACCGATTCTCTCTCTAACACTGATAGGAATTTACAAAGGAGAGCCAAATTGGCTTACATTTTCGCTCTAATTTGGTCGTATGAGGGCTGAGGGAGTGTTGGGAGAGTTTGGTTTGGCCTAAGAAGAGCTTGAATTGCTCTTTTTCAGCTTGGCCGAAATAGGGCAGCTTCGGTCCGTCGGAGCTGCTTCACTGTTCTATCACACCGATGTTTCTATAGCGATCCTCGGAGCAAATGGAGACTACTATCATGTTGCTGACTTCTCCCCGAATCTAAAGAATCCGTCATCACCTTCTCTATCAAATGGTGGCCTCAATTATCAAATTTGATTTTTCTAAGACACCTAAAAAAATGAATTTAGAAACCGATTCAATAGTGGTTCAAACCGGTTCAGGTCTAGTTCACCTGAACCGGTTTGGTTTTCACCTCCAATTCACCCTAAAGTCCTTTCTCATCCAGAGATCGGTCATGTCGTACAGCTACTGGTTGTCTGAGTATGTCGGACCTGCCATGGTACCATGACCAAACAATTTACTTATTAAGTTTTAATGGTACATATATATCATGTTCGTTTACGAGATCCTGCTCGTGTCCATTGGCCTATGGCCCACTGTTCGAGTTTTTCAAAAACTAGGCATTTTAGCCCTCAAGTTCCAAAAATCGAGGCCCCGACCTATAAGAGCTATTCGAGCTCCTATCAAGAAGGTCTACCAAATAGTTTAAGCATTGGCACACAGTCAGAGGAGAACACTTCCGACAAAATAGGTTTTCACTGTCCATTATATCGACCGATATAAGGACATCTCCGTTAATAACCGATGAACGGGTTTTCAACATCCTTCGAGGAAGTCTCATCATACCAATCGGGTATGATCTACTTACAACCGGTAAGTAGTTTTTCCGTAAAATTTTCACATCACTTTCTCTAAGTGGTGATGATTAAAATACCACTAAACAGTGGGTTTTTATACCGAGGTACTTATCATCCCCAACCGGGTATGATATATAATCTCATTCACAACCGGTAAGTGGTTTTTAACTTTAAGTTGTGCTTATCATCCCAACCGGGTATGATGTTAGTAAACCCACTCACCCGATAGTACAGTGAAATTCCACTTAGTCGGGTTCTGTCCTTAGCAAGCTAGACCTCGACTGGCGTTCCCGACGTCTCGTTCTCCTACACGAAATAAACATAATTGTTCATTATTCTTTGGCCTAATAGTCCTCATTCGTTACAAATGAATGAGAAAACCTAACTTTACCTATATTTGTAATTAGGTACCTAAAGTAATTTTTCTTTAACTTTAAGTCCCTATTGCAGGGTTTTTCCTAAATTTAAGTCCCGAAACTTTTAAAATTTATCTTAGGACCTCAAATTATTTAATTTCACACAAAAGGGTTTTATCTCCCAAATTTCCAATTTGGTCCCCCAACTTTTCCAAAATTACCATTTTGCCCTTCCTTTACAAAAATGGTAAGTTTTGCCCCAAAAATTCCAAAATTCCTCAATTGGTCCTCCAACATTATTTTCATGCCCAATTGACCCTCAATTTCATAAAAATTGCATTTTGGTCCTTTGAATTTCGAAAATCCCCAATTTTTCCCCCAATTTCAAATCTTTAGCATTGTTGAATTTCATTTCATCAAATTGACCAATTAAACACCTCTAATTGTTGAAATTGAAGTTAAAATTGAGTTCCTCCATCTTCTTACGATTCAATAGCACTTTGAATCACAAGTTTTGACGCCGGAACAAGATCAAACGGAGCTTCACCGAAAAACAAACTATAGAGAGAGAAAGTTTCGATTACTCACTCGTGAGGGCACGACAGTCCGAGCTTTCGATCTGGGAAAATAGCTCTCATCCTGAGGTTCATCCTATAATTAAGAATCGCATCAATTGATGCCAAATTGAGTTAGAATTTCATCATTGAATTTCTATCGGTTCTCTCTCTACCACTGGTTGAAAATTGTAGAGGGGAGCCGAATTGGCTTATCTTTCAGTCCTAATTCGGTCGTGGGAGGGCCGAGGATGTGTTGGAAAGGCTTGGTTTTACCTAAGGAGGGCTTGAAATGGTCAATTTCAGCTCGGCCGAAATAGGACAGCTTCGGTCCGCCAAAGCTGCTTCACTGTTTCATCACTCTGGCGTCTCGCTGGTGACCCTCGGAGTGAACAGAGACTACAGACGTGTAGCTGACTTCTTCCCGGTTCTAAAGAACCCAACCTCACCTTGTTTGGCTCAGAAAAGACCCCATGTCGGAGCTTTGGTTCGAGCATCACTGAAAAATGGAGCAATTGAGAGAGAATGGAGTTTTCAGGTGTGGAGAGGATGAATGGGGAGGGGTTCTTTATATAGAGAGCTTGGAGACCCATTGGCCGTCCGTTTGGCACCGTTATTATTGACATTGAAGACCTGAAATGCCCCAAACAGAAGCGTTTCATCTTCACTAGTATTTCTTCAGTTTCTTGGCGAGTGAACAATGTTGTCATCCTAAGGAAGAAGATGACATTGTTCCGAACCGGTCCGGACCGGGTTCAAAGCTTAAACCGGCCGGTTCACCCCCCATTCGACTGAGTTTTTTGAATCTAAAAATTTTTAAATTCATCTAAATTCATTCTCTATCCAATGATGGCCTCAAATCTCCAATTTGAATTATTTAAGCTACCTAAAAAAATGAATTTAAGATTTGGTTCAATAGTGGTTCAAAACGGTCCGAACTGGTTCAGATCCGGTTCACTTGAACCGATTTGGTTTTCATCCCCAATTCCTTCACAAGTCCATTTCTATGTCTTTTGTGACTCCTTAGGTTACGTAGAGTCTATAAAATTCCCAGTTTACCATTCCTTTATCGATTCTAGTTCATAAATTGACTCGGTCCTTAAATCGGTTCAATCCGGTTTGGGTTCGGTTCACCTGAACCGGTTTGGTTTTTCTCTCCCACTTTGTTCTAAGGTTCCTTCCCAAGGTTTATGATTTTCTTTGGAGTACTATGGAGTTGAATTCCTTTATTTTGCCCGATCTCTATCAGTTCTGGTTCATGTACCGACTCGGTTCATAAATCAGTTCATTCCTGTTGGACCCGGTTCATGCAAACTGGTCTAATTTTCCTCTTCCAATTCGTCCTAAGGTTCTTTTCCATAATATTATGAACCCTTTGGATCACCTGGGAGTTGTAAATTCCTAAATTTCCCATTCATAATTGATTGGGTTTGTGAACCGGTTCAATTTTCTCACTTGGTTTGATCGGTTCTTTTCCCGGTTTTCCTTAGCTCAAAAGGGCGGGGTTTACATTTATCATCAAAGGGGATCACACACCAGTTCATGAACCTCAACTATTAAAGAAATTCAAAATTGGGAAATTTACAGGTCCTGGGTGACCTAAAAAGTCATAAAAACCATGAAAAGGGACTTTGGGACAAATTGGAAGAGAAAACTAGACTGGTTCAGATGAATCGAATTGGATTGGTTTGAACTATCATTGAACCAGTTACTAAATTCATTTTTCTAGGTGGCTTAAAATATTCAAATTGGGGAATTGAAGCCACCATTGGATAGAGAATGAATTTAGATAAATTTAGAAATTTTTAATTTTGAAAAAATCGATTAAATCGGGGAATTAAATCGGAAGCCACCATTGGAAGTCATCTGAAAAAATTTAGATGACAGCACTGTTCACTCACCGGAAAAACGAACAGCACTGACGAAGGTGAAAAGTCTCCGTTCAAGGTATCTTAGGCCATGAATAAGCATCATAAAGGTGCCAAACAGATGGCCAAAGAGTCCTCGAGCTCCCTATATAAAGAACTCCTCTCCATTCATTCTCCTCACACCTAAAAACTTCACTCTCTCTCAACTACTCAACTTTTTGGTGAAACTTGAACCAGAGCTCCGACATTGAGGTTTTTCTGAGCCATAGAAGGTGAGGTCGGGTTCCTTAGATATGGGGAGAAGTCAGCTACCCGACGGTAGTCTCCATTTAATCTGAGGATCGTTGAAGAAGCGCCGACGTAATCAAATAGTGAAGTAGCTCCGACGGACCGAAGCTGGCCTATTTTGAGCCCTCCTCAGGCTAAACCAAGCTCTCCCAACATCCCTATAGCCCTTAAACGACCTCAATTGAGCTGAAAGGTCAGCCAATTCGGCCCTACTCAGACATTGCAAGTCGGAGTTAGAGAGAGAAACTACATAATTTCACTGATGAAATTCTTCCACAATTCGAGGTTAATTATAGGAATTCTTGATGCTAGAAGATACACCAGGAAGAGAGCTATCTTCCCTGATAGAGAGATTGGACCACCGCATCTCCGACGGTAAGCTTTCGAACCTTTCTCTCTCTAAGTTCAATTTTTCGGCAAAGCTCCGTTTGAACTCAATTCGGACCCAAATGACGCGGTTCAAAGCTCAATTGTATCGTATGGAAGTGTAGGAACTGATCCATACCTTCCATTAGAGCAATTAAGTATGATTGAATGGAATATTTGATGAAATCAAATTCAGCTAGTTTGAAAGGGGAAATTTGGGGATTTCGTAAAATTGAGGAACCAAATTGCAATTTCCCAAAATTTAGGGTCAATTGACGATAAAAAGGATCTTGGAAGGACCAATTGGTCAATTTTTTAAATTAATTAGGGTAAAATTTCCATTTTTGTAAAGTAGGGAAAAATGGTAATTTTTGAAAAGTTGGGGACCAAATTGGAAATTTGGAAAACTTGGACCCCTAAAATTAAGGACCCAAAGTGAATTTTTTGAGGTTTCAGGACTCAATTTGGGAAAAGTTAGCATTAGGGACCTAAAGTAAAGGAAAAAGAACTTTAGGGACCTAAATGCAATTAATTGAAAATTTTGGGCTTAATCGTTCATACGCGAGGAACGAAGGTTGTTATGCCAAATATTAATAGATAAAAATGTCCAAATCATGTAGGAGCCTGAGGGACTGGAACGTTAGTAAGAGAAGCTCACGTCGACTTTCAAAAACCAACCGAGGATGAACACGTCACGGTTAACAGGTGAGTGGGTTTATTTACATCTTAACTGGTTGGGATGATAAGCACTTCAGAATTTAAAAACCACTTCTATGTTGGACTTTGACTTCACACCTGGTTGGAGTGATGTGAGAACTACATGGAAAAAAATACTTATCGGTTGTAAGTAGATCATACCTGGTTGGTATGATGGACTTCCTGGAAGGAAGGAGAAAACCCGCTTACCGATTGTAAGCGGAGATGTCATCACACCTGGTTGGTATGATGGATAGAAAATGATTTTGTCAAAAGTGTTCTCCCTTGACTGTGTGCCAATGCTTAAAAATTTTGGGAGATCTTCTTGACGAGAGCTAGAACAGCTCTGATAGGCTAGAGGCCTCAGTTTTGGAACTGAAGGGCTATAATGCCCGGTTTTGGAAAATCACGTACAGTGGGCCCAAGGCCAGTTGGCACGAGCAGGAGCTCATAAAAAAATATGATGTTTAAGTCATGAAAATTCTTAATGAATGAATTATGTGATTTTTCCATGGTTCCAAGACAGGACCGACATACTCGATGGACTAGCGGCAGTGCGATAGGACCAGGTCAACAAACCGGTCTAGACAAACAGCTACAAGTCGAGTTGAAGGTCGGGGCCATTGGACCAGTGGCACCAAAGATAAATGGCTTTGTGGAAAACTTTTGTTTGTGCATGCACTTGAGGTTCGGGTCCATTAAGATGCCCAAGAGGGGTAGTGATGTGTCATAAGGGCTACTAGACAACATGGTGGAGATAAGGGTAATTTTTCATGCTAGCAGTCGCAGAAGCTCGACGTAGCTTCATGCGCATGAGACTGGGGTGGGGTCAGGAAGAGGTCTCCATCCTCATATGGACACGAAGTATTTTGGTTCTGAAGGTTGAACATCTGAGATGTTCATTCAGACTTCGGGTAGAAGTCAAAGACTTCTATCAGGGTGGATGGTAAAGACGCTACAATCCACAAGTGGGTGCAGTCGGCGTAACTGTATCTCACGAATGTGTGTACCCTTCCTGATGAAGGGCATGTGTGGCTTGTGAAACACGCCTAATATGGATATGGGAAAAAGGTTTTGAGAATCCTTGGAAAAGAATTGGTAAACCTTGAAAAAGGTTTTTGGAAAAGAAATTAAATTGGAGGAAAAACCCTTTTAAAAAAAAAAGGGTCGCCCTTGGTAAGGGTAAAGTGTTTTGAAAACTAGAATTGGATTATTAAAGGAAATAAGGAGCTTGGCTCACTCCGATTAAAGATATATTATTTATAAAAATTCTCTCCCAACGTCCATTTACTGAGTTGTCGAACTCACCACCTCCCTTTACCCCTTTACAGGTAATCAAAGGAAACAAATCTAAAGATCTTCATGTAGTCAAACTTGCAAGATAGGTATGTAGGGTTTAATGTATTCAGTTTTGATTAATGCTATTCCAGGAAAGATTCAGGTGAAAGGACGCCTTACGCCTCGCAGTTTAGAAAAGGGAAAACTCTTAATAAAAAGAAGAGTGGCGGGTTGCTCATAGGGATCCGACCAAACTGGGTTGAGGCGTGACATGGTGCCTCGATGGTTTCGTATCTCATGCATGCACAAACAATAAGTCTTTTCAATTAAGACATTTTATCTTTGGTGCTATCGGCCCCCATGAGCTTGCTAACCCAGCTTCAGCTTGGTACCACCAGCCCAATGGGTTCGACGACCCGGCTTCTACTTGGTGACCACTAGCCCAACGGGTTTGACAACCCTGGTCATGTCCAGGTAACTATCACACACATTTGTCCATTATATGAGTTTTCATGGGTTTATTAGTCAACTACTTGTCTTCGGGCCTAAGTCTGTGCCCATCAGCCTTGGGCCCACTCGAGCAAGACAAGCTCTATTTATTTCATGATTCATGCTTACTTCAGAAAAGTCTCCCAAAATATATAAGCAAGTTCAAGCAATCACGGGAGAGCAGTTCCAAAAAATGGTTTTCAATTCAGGAAGGTATGTTCATGAGCCCAATCGAACGTGATGCTAAAACCAACTCACCCGATATGTCTAAACTTGTCCCTAGTTGGATCTCGACTGGCTACATGCTCCCTCGCACATGTCTTAGAATCGCCCGTCCTACACGGTCCGAGTGTTCACATTAGAAAATTTGCATGAAGGCACTCAATCATGCCATAATCGCAATTAGGTCCTTAAATCCCTCCTATTTCCCTTTTGGTCCCTAGTTCATCTTATTTTCACCCAAGTCCTCAATTTTTCTTTTAATTGACATTAGGACCCTAAGTTATACTTAATTGCATTTAAGTCCGTAAATTTTCCCAAAATTACCAATTGACCCTTAATATCTTCAAAATTACCAATTGATACCCAATTTTCCTCAAAATTGCCAATTGGCCCTCAATTTCACCCAAATTGCCAATTGGCCCTCAATTGAAAGTCAATTTAACAAAAGCCCCTCAATTTTCAAAAATCCCCAATTTTGCCCAAACTCAATTGTCAATTTTGGTCCCGAAATCTTGTTTTATCAAATAGACCCTACAAACTTGGTTAATTGATCCCTAGCATGCTACTAATCATCTTCCCCACTTCCTACAATCTGTTCATGCTCTGAATCATCTCATTTGGCCCCAAAATAAGCCCAAATAGAGCTTTGCCGTAAAACTGAACTTAGGGAGAAAGTATCAAAATCTTACCGGTCGGGGTGCGGTTGTCGGAGCTCTAGATTTGGGAAGTTAGCACTCGTCGGAAGGGTCCTCCGAGGATTGGAATTCGCCCCGATTGGCGTCCTAGCTAGGGAGAATTTGGTTAGTAAATTTCTACCACTTTCTCTCTCTAAAATTTTAATACTCCAATGAGTGGGGGTGGAATGAACTTACTTAAAAGCTTCAGGGAGGTCAGGGGTCGACTAGGAGGAGTCGTGGGAGGGTTGTTTCAACTGTAGGAGGTCAAGGTGGCAGGAATTGTGTTCGACAGGATTTTCTCACTTCGGACTAGTTGGAGCAGCAACACTATACAGGCTTGTCGACACTCCTCCGGTGGTCCTCGAGTTGAACAGAGGGTGCAACTGAGTGGAGAACTTCCTCCCGGTTCCAAAAAGACCAATTGGAGCTTCAAAGGTTGAGGAAAGGCCCGATGTCGGCGCTCTAGTTTATGTCCCATTGGAAAATGGAATACTTCTTCCTATTCGCTCGTTGGTGGGATGAGGAAGGCAAGAGGAGGGCTGCTATTTATATAGGGAACTCAACAACTAAACAGTGAACCATCTGCCCAAGACTCAACCCTTAACTCGACCGCCAGTGGTCATACCAGATCATTCTTCAGTCATTGGAGACCAAAGAGTTCGCCTCTTCCTCTTATGTGCTAGCTTTCAAAGGTTGAGAATCACATTGTGTTGCGCGTGCGAGCTTCGCACGTGCAAGCTTACCATGTGCCATGTTGTGATTGGTTAGCTTTGTAGACGTGACTTCCTACTCAACAGCCTAGTCAGCCTTTGTCCCGTTGACCGAAAATGTGGCGGCCCCCCATTTGTCGCTCATTCCAACATGGCGGATGACCGTACTTTTGTCGACCGTTGACTGTGACACGTGGCATCCTCTGATTGGCCCATTTAAATACGTTAGATTTCCCCTATAGTGCCACTGCCACGTGTTAGCCTCTAGTTGGCCGAGGTTATCCGACATGGCTCTACCATGTGTCGACCTCTAATTGGCGATCGTTCCTTAGATACCCTAGTCGGACACTGACATGGCATCTTTACTACATGTCCTCTACCCATTGGTTGATCTAGCTGACTAGGCTTCTCCGACATTGACCGCTTACCTAGGACATGTATCGTCTTCTATTGGTTGGTCGCTGCTAACATGAATTTTTCCTCCTTTGACCATTGGCCAATGACACGTGTTGCTTTCTGATTGGCTAGCTCTTCCAGGCACTGACTGAGAGGTTGACGGGCGTACTTCACCACGCCTCATGCATTGATTGGTCGCACCTGCTGATTGGGCGCTGACCATGTAGGCAGTCCGTTGATCGGCTAGATCGTTGATTGGTTTGGACAAACCAAGTTCCATGACCCAAATTCAAAAATCGGCCGGTTCAGGCCTCATTTGACCGGTTTTCTGAAATTTTAAAATTTTTAAATCCATTTAAATTCTTTTTCTATCCAATGGTGTCTTCAATTTCCCAAATTGATGTTTTTAATCCACCTAGCAAAATGAATCTTTGAACCAGTTCTATATAGTTTAATCTGGTTTAGGCCCGATTCACCTTGGACCGGTCTAGTTCTCACACCCGATTTCTTCCATGGTTCCTTTACATGTTTTTTGGGTATTTATTGGCCACTTGGGATTTTCAAATTTTCCATTTTGACCCCTATTTACCATTTTTGGCTCATTTCGATGCTTAGTTTTCTCTCGAAACTTTCCAGTTCCCATCTCTGGTTCCTTAGTTTGAGAGAACAAGTTTTACATTTGGTCTACAAACATGTCTTTGGGTGGTTTAGTAATTTTGTTTTAATATATGGGTATTACCATCTTTATACTATGACTGAGAGCAATATGGTCATTTGACTGAATGCCCTCAACCTTTCGTCTGATGTCGCTCAAGGTTGTTGTAAACCCCTTTCATTCTGCTACAAAAATTCCTCTCAAGTTTAGTTATGCCCTAAGTCTCCCTCAGTGTGGCGATGCCTGATGTTCACCTTCAGCTCAATCGTGGCTCCTACATCCCTCTACTTCTAGTCCTTCAGCTCTATCTCTATCCTTAGTTGAGATTTTGGTCGACTCGAACTCATCCATTGGAGTCTCATCTTCTCTTCCCATTTTTGGTTAGAGTTCATGATAGCTCGAGCTCCTTCATCCATTGAGTTTCTTTCTACAGCAATTTGTTTAAAAGACTCTATGATGATACCTTCATATGTTCCTCTTGTCGGAGTCGATGCACTTCGGATCCTCCTCGGACCTATCTGCATCAATCTTCCTCAAGTATGTTTTCTCCATCCTATCGTAGTCTATATCTCTAGAACTCATCCTTATGTTCTCAAATAGAGGTCATTTCTTTAGCTTGGGGTTTAATCTGCCTATGATTACTTTACTAGGACAACTGGAATTGTAATTGAATAAGGGTTTATGTGCAAGTGGTGTCAACAGTAGTGGGCTTCTCATAGTGATTCCAATTCGTCTTAGGGGAGGAGGAGATCTTGTGAATCACAGGGGGCTTCAAGCAAAACTCAATATGCAAACTGAAGGATTGTTGGGATTGGAGACATCGGAGTCCTTCGGTGACAAAGGAAGCTCACCGAGCTAAGGAGGTCTTAAGGGTGCTCGAAGCACCTACATAATTGTCGTCAATTGAGTGGAAACTTTTACTTAAATGAACCCTGATTAGACACTAAGCAAAAATTGATTGAAGTGATATGTTGATAGCAAATAGTGGAAATGGTGATTGTGACCTCACCAATTGAGTGAAATTACCATAATGCCTAAGGGCATGTTTGGTTGGGAAATAAAACATGACCCTAAGGTCACGTTTGGCCAGAGAGAAAAAGGTGCAATGAAAATTATAAAGATGTCCCTAGACCAAGAAATCGGTTAGACACCTATAACGATCGAGCATAGATTCTCCAAGTACTAGATTCAAATCAAAGGTACAAAATTTAGAAACTATTTATATTTCCCTTATTTAATAGTTTAGATTTATTTATGAAAGTAGGGTCCATGGGTCAAATCATAATTTCATAAATATTACGTGATGTTATATTAAATATCGAAATTTTCAACCTTGGAAATATTTATTAAGTCATGTATGATGTGTAGGGAACATATCATACCCAATTATTAAAGAGGAGCACAAAGACTTGGTAATCCCTACAGGATGAATATGTCCCCGAATAATGATGAGTGAGATTTCTAACATGAAGTTTACTTGGGTCGATAACACATTATTACTCATATCTCCCAATAGCATGAACCGCTTGAAAACCTTTTATGAAATATATTTCTCATGATAGCATGAAATCAGCTAAAAACCTTTCCGAAATATATTCTTGATGATTGCATGAACCCTTCTTAGAATCTTTCTTTTGGAAATAGACGTTTTTTTAAAACAATTTCCAAAAATGGAATCTAGATCCATTACTCGATGTAAGAAATGGGCCAGACCCATAGTCGATGGAAGTGAGCTAGATTCATGTTTATTAAAAGTGGGCCCAATGCCATCGTTTTAAACAAAAGTGGGCTCAATATCATATTTGAAATACACATGATAGTGGGCTCAAGGGCATGTTTTAAAACTTGCAACGAGCCTTCCTACTCTTCTTTATTTTATCTAGTTTATACATGTCAATCTTATGTCATCCCAAGCTTATGCCATCACTAGATGGCTAAAAAGGGGTTGATGGGGGATTTCACGCTTTCCATATTCAATAAAGCTTTACTAATAGATTTCAAGTTAACATTAGGGGCTTTCATATGGATGTTTTTTCCACATGAGGCTTCCCTAATAATTTTATTCATGGTAAAATTCAAATACGTTTGTATCAGATAAATAATCACACACCCTTTCTCAATAAAGGGATCATACAGTCGCAAAACACACCCTTAGAGACCACAATCTCGATGTGTCCCACTAGTGGCCCGAAGTGTCTTTACCATCCACCCTCGTAATAAGCCACAACCTCCACCATATTGTTTGTGTGAGCACCTTGGCCCAACCCCAAAACTTATCAATAATGTGATCCTCATATGGAGGGGTGAGACCTCACTCTTCTATCCCCTCAATCTCAGTGCACACGAAACTCTCAGAGTTTCAAAACATACAGGAACAATACAACTTCTCTTATACCAACCTTGCCATCCAGAAGCCCTTAGAACCAAAGCTATCGTGTACCGAGCATCTCTTTGGTTCTGAACATTTGCAATCACATACATAAGTCTTTTGATTTTAGACCTTTATATTTGCGCTGCTATCCCAACGGGTCCAACCTGACTCTAGCTTAGTAGCAATAACAAACATTTTCAATTTGTGATAATTTTATCATGCACTTAAGTCAGAACTTATTTAGGAGTTTGACCTATTTACATTGGCCTTGGGCCCACTCGTACGAGTTTTGAAAACACAGTCTTGGGCCCACTTTCACAAAACTAGATCTAGCCAACTTTCTATCAACCATTGGCCTCGCCCATTTCTTACATTGATGGGGGTTAGCTAAGCTTTGGTTGTAACTTGTTTAGATTTAACCTGACTTGCTTCCCAGAAGGCATTGCCCACCATTGCAGGCAATTCATTTGTTTGATGTTCCCATGCATATAAATTTCTTCCAAAATCATTTGATCAGGTATTCCTCCACTCTCCAATCGTTCTTTCTTTTCTATGAATTGTTTATGTGTGAGTTTTTACAATTCCGCTGAAGGCCCTTAAATAGGGGTAGGATGGCTCAACTCCATGAAGGTAAATCTTTATCCCTTCCTTTTAATGTTCCTTTCAATTATAATTTTTAATGGGTGTCCTTTAGCTACTAATATTCATCCTCATGAATGGGAGGAATCTAACCCCTCCTCTTTCTCATTCATGGCACCCCTTAAACAAATTTTCCATTGATTCACTTTTAATTATCCTTTGCAAATTATATGTGTGCCAATCAATTTCTAATATGGCTGGTTTTATAGACATAAGGTGTGGGTAAACTTCTCATTCATTAGCCCTTATTATGCAATTTCAAATGTCAATAATCCAACATCAAGTTGGCCCTTATTTTTTGTCAAGTTCAAAGCCTATTCTTTGGTTAGCATTGGGTGTATTTAAATTGTGTGATTAAATCCCATATATTGATTTTGTGCTCATGAATCGGGCTCATGTACATGGAATTGAGCTATCTTTAGACCTTTCCATCTTAGTCTTATGCTCAGTTAATTCCATATTCATGTTATCGTACCTTGCAGGCTCTTTAAAACTAGCTATTGCAGGGCAATTTCATCTTCCAATAGATGAGGGAGTTATATCTATTCCATAGGTAATCACTCATCACACTTTCTCTAGTTTCTAATGTTTTTAGTATGATAAGAAAGTTCATCTTTAATTCTTTCTATCCTAGTCCATAGTTGATCATTGACTTTTTATTTTACAGCTTTGATTAATTGGCTCGAGGTAGTATAGATACATGTCTAACTATGCTAATGCAAAGTACAAGATAGAGTGAAATATTTTAGTTCCCAAAAAGACTAATTTGTCTTTTGATAGCAAAAGGATGTAGACTAAAAAGATATATGAGACTGTGGAGTTTCTCCAAGACATGGTTCTTGTTTGTATAGGAAAATTCTATAGTGGTTCTTGATACGGCTATTGACTACCTCAAATCATTGAAGGTGAAGCAAAGGCTCTAGAACTTTCTGCTTTGTGTATTCCCTTATGGGTCAATGATTCCATTATTGGTTTCCCCTAGCACCGTGTCCGCATAACATTTTTTATATTCTACTTGATTTAATTTTGTAGGAAGTTAATTGATTGTTGGTAAATTGAGATCCTATATAGGTGTACATATTCTAATTGAGCTTTCCTCAAATTTCTTAGGAGGATAATTGATTATTCAAGGATAGGGCTATAATGTTGGGAATGTGACTAACATTTGATTATGTATTTCTAGCACACATAATCATTGATGTGGAGCATCATTTGTTGGTTTAAGTATGAAGGTACCTTAACACATGTCAACTTATCACTCTTACTCTTCATTTTAATCCATGTTTTAATTTGGTAACATGGCTTCTTGTGTAGGGTACATCTCCCTATCTACTAGCGGGAGGAAGTCTTACAGGGATTCAGCCGAGGACTCCCTAAACATTTTCCAAGGAGGCTGAGGTGCACTTGGACTTAATGTATTAGGATGTGGGGCCATTGTAATTGATTGGATGTAATTTGTTTAAATTTTACTTTAGGCCTCATATCCCATATTACTACTTTTCTATAACAAGTTTATGTATGTAAGTGAACACATACATACAATCAAGTTTGTATTTGATATAACTACTCTTCCAATATTCTTCAACTCTCTAATTCCTTTAGCAGGAATTTTAAACTCATATATACATACTCCATAAATAAATATTTAATTATATAATATTTATCTATTTCTCCCAAATTTGGATCATTTGATCCTTAATTAATCTAATTCGGCTTAAAAAAAATTTAATTTGTTCAATCCGATTTAGTTAAATAACTCCCTCATAATTAATTTCTTGATTAAATTTTTTAACCAAAAAATTGCAGTGTTACAGCTACTCGCCACAATTTTAGAAGTTTTGTCCTTAAAACTCATGTAATATAGGTTTTCAATTTCCAATTGTCCACCTATGCATCCCTTTCCATCATTTATGGTTACACTTACCCTTAGAACACCTTATTGTATCTAAGGTTAATGAATATTCACTATTCGTGATCTCTTTTATCCACACGTACCCTTCCAGTACGTGTTAACCATTTGTACTACTTTTTCTTTTGTAGTACTTTTTTTAAGACTTTTTGTCTTATGTTTCAAATTATTCATAATAGAAATCCCTTGCCATTCTCATATTTTTTATTGTCCGTGCATCAAGATGGTATCCAACTGTTACCATAATATTGATCATTCATATGTATTGGCTTTGTCAATCCTCAAATTTGTTTTCTACATTTTGGAAACTTGTGTATCTATCCTTAATACGACCCTTCTCATTGTCCAATCAATCATCTATCGATAAAGACTATAATGTTGGCTCTTGCTACCAATGTGGGTCTTATGTGAGGACTGCTCATGAGCTATATGAGCACTTGTGTCATACTTAGTCATTTATTGACCAAGTTTTCCATTTGTTTTACTCATTCGAAGTAATGACTTACCCCACTTCTTATGGGTTTATTCTCTTATGGAATATTTTCACTGTTGGATGAGAATTCTTTTCAAACATCCCACTATCACTTCTAGTGAGTTATATTTATTCCCTGTTATTTTAGTTTGATACCTTCTTAACCAATGAAGGTCTTTGGAAATATTAGTGGATCCTTCCACTAATTCATGTTTCCATCATTCTTGTGATTCTTCTCATATTACTTTATGAGTCATTTTGTACATATATTGTAGTATCCATTGGGTTTACTAGACCATATGTTTTTTAATCGCTCATGCTTTTATCATCCATGACATGGCATGCTGAGACGTCATCCTCAAGTAGTCCAATTTTCTCACATAATTACACTCTTGTATTAATGTAGTTGTTCATAATCATCCAACGGTTATATTTCTATTTGCTCACATATAAATCGCTCCTTATTCCATGGACTTTATGTTTTCAAGGTCTAACTTTATACTTCCCACATTTATCTCATCATTCAACTTGAATCACTTGAGATGTGATGTGACCCATTACTCCTTAATATCCTCTAAAGGAAAATATTTTTCAGGCTTCCTGGTGGTTCATAAAAGTTTTGTTGCCACATTTGTTTAGTGGGTCTAGGGGTCCCATCTTAGAGTTAAGGTATAGGTTTTCTCGAGTTACCCTCCTTTGTATCATATACCCGTATTTCTCATCTCTTATAGATTTATCCATCATTCAGTCTTTTCTTTAGACTCATGTACCACACATCCTATGTGTTAATCATTTACCGTATGACTAATTAATTTCACTCCATGATGTTTTCTTACATCATATAGTCAGATTTTCATCCCTTTAATCTCTTTTTGACATATTTTGATGTCTCATTCCACCTTACCCATTATTTGGAGTATGATCCCTTTGGGGTTTTTCTTAGGTGTACTTTCTTTTCTTTCTATTATATTCCATTTACAAGTTCATTCTTAGGATAAGAACAGGGCATTCTCTCTCAAATTTCCACTTTCTGACTTCCTCAATAGGAAAACTTGTAGAGTTTACTGTGTTTATCACCCATTTATAAACTTGTAAGTCAAGTTTGTTCCTTTAAACCTTATGATTTCTACTAAAACCATTGATTAATTGTTTTTTTTTCTTATTTTTGTGGAGATTCTTACTTCCACTCTTTTCGTTCCTCCCCAACATTCTCAAGTCGATATTTATTTGTGACCTCACTCATTGATGCCATTGTTATCTAAGATCTTAGACTTAAATCATATCTCAAGAGGAAATGTTCTTTTCCTATACTTGGTATCTTATTGATATTTCGAATATCATTTCAAAAGATGCTTTCCTGATTTCTCCCCTAAATCATCGTACTATTTTCTTTAGTATATCTCATAATATTCTTATGAAGGATTTTCACTTTAGACTTCCCGACATCCTTGAGTCAGTATTCCATTTCGTCCTACTACTTGAGGTAACAACTATACTAGGTTCATGGGCCTAGTACTCCAATTAATAAAGTTAGTATCGACTGAAAGCTAAGGTTATGGAGTTCTTTTGGTGATGACATGAATAAGTCTTACAAAGTACTTTCCCAGTACTTTGGTTTATCGAAAATGTTTTCACTTCCCAAAAGCCAAGTTTGAAAAACAATTTTAGCACTATTTTCTTTAGTACATCTCATAATATTTTTATTAAGGATTTTCACTTTAGACTTCACGACATCCTTGAGTTAGTATTACATTTCATCCTACTACTTGAGGTAACATCCATACTAGGTTCATGGACCTAGCACCCCAATCAATAAAGATAGCATCGGCTAGAAGCTAAGGTTATGGAGTTCTTTGGGTGATGACATGAATAAGTCCTACACAGTACTTCCCCAGTACTTTGGTTTATTGGAAATGTTTTCACTTCCCAAAAACCAAGTTTGAAAAATAATTTTAGCTTTGATACCACTTTAGTTGTCACACTCCGACTCGGATTCTACGCTCGGGTGTGCAGACAACCACCGCATTCTCTCGATTTTACAACAATGGGCACCTCATCATTGTAAACCCGACAGGGTGTAAGGCTCAAAACATAATAACTCAAATTATTTTATAAAATTAATAAATCAAACTTTTGGAAAACAATATTAAGAGACTATACTGGTACTATGTACTGAATGTAAGAAATACCATTAATTTAGATTGGTCTTTTTGTCAAACACATGTCATTCATCACCATTGTTGACTGAAACGAGTAATTGGAAGGGAATCAGTTTGAAAACTTAGTGAGAGGGCTTAGCTGACATGGTGACATCATGTCCACGATTCAGCACATACTCCAAATAGGATTTCAAGAAGTTTTGGTAAAATAGGGGTTCACCATAGCCAATCTTATAGAGCTTTCAAGAATTACTTGTATTTGGCAAATTTGAAATCCGTTCATTTCATCATAAGGAAACTCTCCTCATGTTCATCATAACAAGTCTTGAGAATATCACTTGTATATAAAATAAGTAAAATTCACAAACCTGAATGTTTATATAGATACTTTTCCTTAAATCCATATGGGTTAGGATTTTCATTTAATAAGTTACCAGCTATCTATTATTGAAAATCTCTCACGTGATTTTCATTTAAATTTTACCAATTGTATCTCACAAGCTAAAAATTATTTTTTTCCTATCTGGAAGGTCTTTCATATTTTTATTCAGGGTAAAATTCACATATGTTTGTATCAAACAAATGATCACACACCATTTATCAATAAAGGGATCATACAGTCGCAGAATAGAACCTCAAAGCCTAAAACCTCGATTTGTTCCACTAGTGGCCCGGTGCGTCTCTATTGTCCACCCTAGTGAGAGTCCACAACCTCTACAACAT
This sequence comes from Trapa bicornis, assembly GCA_030064425.1. Lineage (NCBI taxonomy): Eukaryota > Viridiplantae > Streptophyta > Magnoliopsida > Myrtales > Lythraceae > Trapa > Trapa bicornis. Next base: position 4,218,331 of record CM057761.1, on the reverse strand, counting down.
TGTCTATGTGAGCACCTTGGCCATAACCTCCACCACATCGCCTGGGTTCGATCCCCATATAGAGGGGGTGAGACCTCACTCCTCTATCCACTCGGTCTCAGTGGGCACGAAGCTCCTAGAGCTTCAAAACATACCAAAAGAGTACAACTTTCCTTGTACCAACCATGCTGTCCAGTAGGCCTTAAAACCAACACTACCCCGTACCAGGCATTTGTTTATTTCTGAACGATTGCAATCACATACATAAGTATTTTGATTTAAGACCTTTATCTTTATGATGCTAGGCCAATGGGCTCCAAGCCGACTATGGCTCAGCAGCATCAGCAAACATTATCAATTTGTGTTAATTTTATCATTCTCTTTAATTGGAACTTATTTACAGATTTGACCCATTACCATTGGCCTTGGGCCCACTCATACTAGTTTTCAAAATACTTCCTTGGGTCCACTTCACTTTTTAAAAATCATGGCCTTGGGCCGACTTTCACAAAACTAGATCTAGCCAACCTTCCGTTGACCATGGGCCTCACCCATTTTCGGCATCAACGGTCGGATCTAGATCATTTTCCTTGAAGTGTATCCATACACCCTTCAAGAGTTGTCTTAGTATCATACTTCATGATTTCTTCACAAGTATAATCCCAAAAAGTTTAAGCGGTTTTTCACACAGTTAGGGGATTATACTTATGGAAAAAAATAAAGCATGCTTCCAAGTATGCGTCATTAATCCAATCATACTTGATTCTTGTAATCCCACTCACCGTTATCCGATGACATGTTCATCTTGGAGGGATTCTTGAATCTTCATGCTCCTCTTGCACAATGATGTATTTGCTCTCTGCATATCATACATGGTTTCATAAATATTCTATGGGCCATAATTTGGGCATTTATTAGACTATAATGTAATACTTCCAAAATTTACATTTTTACCCTTATACCCTATTTTATTATTCAATTCTACATCTAGTATATAAGAAAATAATATTGCACATTTGTACTTTCCACTAGGAATCTAGTAATTGAAGAATTTGGGTCAATAATCAATGCACAAAATTTCACCTATACTCCAATTATGTTGTCAAGGGCATTTTCATAATTTCAGCATTTGGACCTTATTTACCTAAAATGAGGTAAGGGAGGGGTGAGTCTACAACTCAGTAAGTGGCTTAGTTGACAAAGTGCAATTCAATATGCACTTCAAAAGGTGTAAGGATTTATTTTATTTCAATCAAAGGGTTTGGATAATTAAATAAACAAGCTATAAGTTGTTTTATCAATGAAAAATCTCCCCAATGATTTCTCAATTTATATCCACCACTTGTAACTTACAAGCTTAAAAAATATTCGATCCTACATGGAAGAAATTTCATAATTTATTCAAGATATAGTTTTCATTGGTTTGTATTGAACAAACAATCTATCACACACCCTTTCTCATTAAAGGGACAATCACATTCGTAGAACACAATATGTGATTTTGCAAACTCAATCTGTCCCACTTGTGGCCCGGAGTACCATTACCGTCCACATTGGTGACCACTTGCCTATGTGAGCACCATTGCCCAACTCCCAAACATTTTACGAATGAAATTGTCCGCTATAGAGGGACGAGACCTCTTTTGCTTCTTCTCGATCTTAATGTACATCGGGATTCCTATAGCCCTGTGACATACTAGACCAACAATTACTTCCATTTTGCCAACCTTGTTGTCCAATAAAATTTAGAACCAACACTACCCTATATCGAGCGTCTCCTTGGTTCTGTAAATGATTGTAATCACATACAGTAGTCCTTTTGAATTAAGACCTTTCTATTTATGTTGTTAGCCCAATGGGCTCTAACCTGACTCTGACTCAGTAGCTTAAACACACATTATCCATTTGAGATAATTTTTATCATGATCATAACTCAATGTTTATCTACGGGACTGAACATGTTTCCATTGGACTTGGGCACACACATTATCCTTTTGAGACAATTTTTATCATGATCATAACTCAAGGTTTATCTACGGGACTGAACCTGTTTCCATTGGACTTGAGCCACTGTATGAGTTTTCAAAATGTGGCATTGGGCCCACTAGGATATCATGAATTTCCCCAAAATAAAATCTATAGAATTCATATTTCATGCTTTCAACAAAAATATCTCCCAAAAGATATTTTGAGCATTGTCACTCAATAAAGAGAGAATATTTCCAGAAAAAAGTATAATAACATTTATTTAATGTTTATCATCTTAACCAAGCTTGATGACGAAAATCTCACTCACCCGAGATCTATAACTTGTTTGTCCCAGATGGATTTCTGATGTCTATAGACGGTCTCATGGTTGTAGATAAAAAGATTTCCTTTCACGCCTACATCATCACAAATAATAAATTTATCAAATATCTGTCATTTTTCCTTATATCATCAAGTTTTCTTTTATTTACATAGAATTTCTAAATTTATTTTATTGGCAAATAATTTCCATTTATTTGCCATAAACACTTAAATTTATTTTATTTATATTTTTATCCTTATATTATTTTATTTAAAATAAAACCCTTTTAAATTATCCAAAATTACAAATAAATCCTTATATTTATTTTCAATTACAATTAAATACCCAAAATTATTTTAAATTACAATTTAGCCCCTAAACTCATCTTATTTACAAATTGACCCTCAATTTAAGATAATTCCACAAAAATTCCCAAATTTTCAAAAATCCCCAATTTGCCCAATTTCTTCAAAAATTACATTTTTGCACTGAATCATTAATTTATCAAATTGTCCAATTAAAATTCGTCAATTGCCCCCTAACATGTTGCTAATCATCTCCTCTACATCTCCACGATCATTCCAAGCATTGAATTGTTCAATTTGGCCTAGGATTGAACTCAAATGAAGCTTTGACTGAAAACTTTTCTAGAAAGAGAAATGTTTGATTTCTTACTAGAGAAGGGACAATTGTCAGAGCTATTGATATGAGAAGCTAGCTCTCATTGAGAGGATTCTCTCAGTATTAAGTTTCACCTCAATTGATAGCCTGAGATGTGAGAATTTAATCAGCAAAGTTCTCATAGTTTTTGTTCTATAAATTCACTATTCCGATGAAGGGCAACGACACTTGCTTACCACAAGGGCTCGATGAGGAAGAGGCTTGGCTGTGGAGAGTCGTAGGAGGGTCAACATGGTTTTAGGAGGTCCGAGGGTGGCCCGAATTTAGGTTGAAATTTTATTTTCAAGATAGACCATTGGAGTGACAGTACTGTATGGCCTCATCAGTGCTTCCCTTGCAATCCTCAAGTTGAAAGGAATATCTAGAAAGGTAGAGGACTTCCTCAATATTCTAGAGAACTCGATTTCATGTTTTGAGGTGAAGAAATGGGTCAATGTTAGAGCTCTAGTTCAGGGATAGTAGAAATCTGGAGCATTTTGGGTTCTCTAAGTTGTGGAGGTGTGAGGAGGACGAATGGAGAGAAACTCTTATATAGGGAGCTCGGGAACTGAAGGTTCTATCTATTCTTAGATGGCGACCTTTAATTTGCTGATTTAAGACCTTGTCAGAGGGAGTTAAGGCTCACTAGAGTTATGGAGACCTTTCCTCTCCTCTACCGTTCAAAAGTTTGAAGGAAGAAGATGACAATGTATGCATGTGTGTGAGGTTCACACATATGAGCTACCACATGGTGCGCTGAGATTGGCTAGTGTTATTAACGCAGCCTCCCACTCAGCATCTGAGTCACCCTTTAACTCATTGACTAAACATGTGTCGACCTCTCATTGGTCGCTTAATCTAACGTGGTCGCTGAATAAATCTAACCATTATATGACCATGACACATGACATACTCTCATTGGATGATTTAAATTCTTCAGTTTTGCACCTCATGTACTGTGACATTGCCACATTTCATACTCTAATTGGTTGCGGCTATCCAACGTGACATTGTCACGTGTCGACTTCTTATTGGTTGACCTTTCTCAAAGATCCTTGTCGGGTGCTGACCTGGCATTTTTCCACATGTCAGCCTCTCATTAGTCAGCCCTATTGCTGGGGATTTTCCTCAGTTGACCATTGGTCGAGGACAAGTGTCACACTCCTATTGGTTAGTCCTTGGTGACATGGATTTTCTTCATCTAATTGTTGACCGGGGAGACGTGTTACACTTTAATTGGTCAGTACTTTTAGACGATGACCTAGCGGTTGATGAGGTGTGCTTCATCACGTGTCGATCGCTGACGGGGCGCTGACCTGGCAGGCGGTCCGTTCACTGGATTGGTTGGACCGGGTTCGATGACTCGAAATAAGAAATTAGTTGGTTAAAGCTCGATTCGACCGATTTTCTAAAAATAAAAAATTTCTAAATTTATTTAAATTTATTTTTTAGATAGTAGTGACTTCAATTTTCTAGATTGATATTTTTAAATCACACACACAAAATAGATACCTAGTTGAATTCAAATCACTCAAGTCCATCTCTCACATAGAATAGACCACAAAGAACCATTAACTTTTAAGCACCAGTTTCATCTTAATAGACCATTTAATTTGGTCATGATGGGATGATAAGTTTATTGCAACAATAGCTTAGAAGCTAATAACATAACTTTGGTTATTAGGACATCATCACAAAGGATATCACAAAGGAAATGGCACTCAACCACATTATCTTGGAGACCAATTCAAAATTAGTTTATAAATGGATGCAAGCCAGCCACAAGTAAATTAATTCACGGATCTACCATTATATATCCAATAATTAAAAGTAATAATTACTTTTATTTGACCATGTATATTAAGTTTTATGAATATAATAATGAATTTGTGTGTATATTACATGTATGTGGTTAGTTGAGCATGTTGAAATGATAAAAGAAAATTGAAATTATTTGAATTGACTAGTTTGTCCTTACTTGGAGTGATTAAGAAATCAAGGGTTTATAGTTTTTAATAAATTTAAAATTCATCAATAAAAAATATAAAAAGATAAATTTATTATTTTTATTTGAATTTAATAATTTATTAAAATATATCATATTTTATTTTATTTATATGTAATTGAATTAAATTTTTTCACTAAGGATTGTGTAATATATGATCAAATAAAATATTAATATTAAATAAAATATGTATAATAAAATATAATATGAAATGAAAAATATATGATAATATGATAATTATATTATATATAATAAATTAGAATCATCTCATTTTATTATATAATTAAATCATATAACATAATTAAGTTTAATTACAATAAGTAAATAATCAATGTTAATTGTATAATAATAATATATAATAAATTATAAGATATATATATTTTATTTATTATATTTTTTCATCTTATTCTATAATATAATGATTGTTACAATTAGAAAAGTAATAAATATTATTGGTATAATAATGTTTATATATAATATAGTATAATATAATTAAAATATATGTATAATTGATATATCCCTATTTTTATCACATAACTCAAATGAGCAAAAATGAATTAATGTTAAATATATAATACTATTTATATATAAATATTGTATAATGACAACAATAAATAATATATATAATAAATTATATTATATATAAATCATATATTTTTATTATATAATTGTATATAAAATATTATTAATATTAATTTATTTTAAATATATAATAATATTAAAAAATAGAGAAAAATGATAAATATATAATTTAATGGTCGTACTTCAAATCCTTTTTAAATCTATCTTACTATAAATACTTCTAAACTGTTGGATCTAAGTATAATATTAGGATATGAACAACAAAATAAAGAAAATGGTATGGAGGAAGAAGGATGATGAGAAATTAAAAAAAAATTATGAGTACAATTACTTCTAAAGTTATTTAGAAATGTTTGATTTGTGTTTGTGTTTAGATTTTTGTATTGCAATTATACTAAATTCAAAATACGAAATTGAAATAGACGTGATGAAAAATCTGAAATATAAGAGTGTAATTTTCTTTTTAACTCTATTACTATATTTGAAATTTTTAATAGTTGGATCTCATTTAATAAATAATAGATTGAATTACTACATTGGTAAGGTGTAATCTTGAAAATGACTTTAAACACTCTCCAATAACCACAAGTACCCATATTAAGTATTGGTTTGAATTGAGGGGTTGGTAGGTATTTGAATAGAAGTGAAGTAAATGATTTTTTTTCATCATTTATAATAGGTTTTTTTGTCAAGTATGAGTTTAGAGTGAAGATATAGTTATTCATTTGGATACAGGAGAGTATACCTAATGGAAAATTAAAAAGATAAAATGTTTCTTTTTAGTTGAATTCTCTAATTTATAAATAATTAATTTTATAATCATAAAATAAATTAATGTTATTTATATAATTATTTGTGTATTTAAATATTGTTTAATCATAAAAATGTAATATATATGATAAATATATTATATATCAGAATTTTATTTTTTATATTTTTGTAAAATATTTTTATGATATAATTTTATCTTATAATTCTATATAAAATATTACTAATATAAATTATTTTTAATATATAAGAATAAAAATAATAATATTAAATAGAAAAAATAAATATTTAAAAGGGTATTGAAATAATATTAATTTAAAAGTTACAAAATCTCAAATTTTAAAAGTGATATGATTTCATTTTAATTTAAATGAAATAGTTTGGAGGGTTATAAACATACTTTAAGAATGATTTTATATTATCTTATTTGTACACGCTTCTAGAACAAAATTATGCAAAATATACTATATGAATAAGTTTCAATATCATTTATCCATTTTGATGAAAAATTCTAAAATTATAAATATATATATATATTAAAATAATCCATTTTGGGAAATTACAATGGTTATGAGTCAATATCATATTAATTATAATTAAACTGATTATCACAATTAATTTTATTTTCACAAATGAGACGCTTCATTTATAAATGATTATAGGGAGAATAGTGTTCATAAAGAGAATCATATTTATATTTATATATTACAAATTTGTGTATAAATACAATGTGAGTTTTTCATTTTATATACTAAGGTGACACTTGTACATCTCTCCTAAGAAAACAAACCAGTTCAGCCACTTTCTACATTAGTGAAGGAAATCAACATATAAATCCAAGCCTGCATTGTGCATTGTGCATTGTGCATTGTGCATTGCCCTGGTGGTCATGGTAATGGCCGCTCAACACTCACAAGCGGTGATGCCGATCACGCCTCAGCGCAAATCATTTATACCGTGCTACGCCAAGTGTTTCGCTACTTGTGCCTTATAACATTGAACGTAGCCACGTGCTTTGTCAAATGTTTTGCGGAGTGTCATCATTCCAACTTCACTATAGAACGAACGTCTTCGCAATGGTGATCCTGAAGTTATGGAGTACTTCTGCAAAGTCGGATGCTCGACATCCCTCTGCAGTAACATCAGCACTAAAACCGATCCTGGTAATTATATTAATAATTTTTAAAATGCTATTTATATTTATTTTTTAAATTCAATATAATAACTCGACATGATTCTTTATTAGGTTATAGTAGCTTCTGAAACCATCATTCTTCTTCTAATCAGGCGTCTTATGATTCTATATCTCAAATACAAACGGTAAATTTTATTCTCTCTAAATAAGAAATTAAAAATTTTCAAAAAAAACGCTCAGTCTCAAATTGAAGCTAAATTGGTAACTAGGAGCCAAAATAAAAAATTGATTAACCTCAAGTATGTAATTAAGATTCAAATATGATGGAAATAGATAATTAAGCAAATTGGATATGAGAATCAAACTGGTTAAGGGTGAACCGCACCTAAACAGGATTGAATCAGAATAAACCAAGAAAAATCAGTTCAAACATTCAGTTTTCTAGGTGACTTAAAAACGTCAAATTGGAAAATTGAAATTACCAAATTGTAGAAAATGAATTTAGATAAATTTAGAAAATTTTAATATTTGGAAAATCGATCGAATTGGGCCTAAACCAATCAATTTTCGATTTCGGGTCACCGAACCCAGTTCGACCAAACTAATCAATGGTCCAGCCAAACAACAGACCGCTTTCCAAGTTAGTGCCCAGTTAGCGCGTGACACGTGGTGAATCGCACTCAGTCAACCGCTCAATCAATGCATGGAAGCATTGACCAATCAAAGCATAACACGTATCATCAATGAATGGTCAAACGAAGAAAATCCACGTCACCGAAGACTGGCCAATGAGTGGGCAACATTTGTCATTGGTCAATTGAGTAGAAATCTCATTAGTAGAACTAACCAATAAGGAGTTGACACATGGCAAAGATGCCACATTAGCGACTGATGACACATGGCAAAGGTGTTACATTAGCGACTGACTAGGGTGTCGGAGAATGACCGAACAATCAGAGGTTGACTCGTGACAAAGCAATGTCGGATGGCCGAAACTAATCAAAAGCTGACACGTGGCAAATACATATGCATGTGGGAAAATGATGGATTTAAATCAGCCAATCAGAGTACGCCACGTGTTATAGTCAACCAACGCTCAGATTCAGTCAAACGCCATGATGGACAAGGCGACCAATGGGAAGTCACCACGTGTCCGATCAACGAGTCAACAGATTACTCGAACACTGAGTAAGACACCGCGTCAATGAAGCTAGCCAATCACAGAGTACCATGTGGCATTTCGCACGTGCCCAGATCACACGTGCAAGCACAGTGTCATCTTCAACCTCTAAACAGGCAAAAAGAGAATGAATGGACAGAACAGTCAGTCCCTGAGCTCTATATAAAAAGAGCTACACTCCATTTATTCTCCTCATCCCTCGAAAACCTGAAGAAGACGAACTGCTCCAATTTTCAATCATCCCTGAATGAGAGCTTCGACATCGACACTTTTCTCCACCTCCGAACATGAATTCGGGTCCCCTAGAATCGAGAAGAAGTCCTCCACCTTGCTGCAGACGCCCTTCAACTCAAGGAACACTAGAGAAGCGACGATGAGCCCGCACAGTACCATTGCTCTAACTGTCGATAAGTAGCAAAAATCTTCTAGCTGAATTCCAGCCACCTCAGACCTCCTAAGGCTAGGCTGACCCTTCCACAACTCTCCATGATGAAGCCTAGACCTCCTTGAGCTTTCAAGGTAAGAAAATGCTGCCACTTTCGCCAAAATATTGAAATTTTAAAGAGATAAACTGTTTTAATTTTTCTGATCAAATTCTCTCTATTCATGGCATCAATTGAGATGAATTTTGATCCTAGAATGAATCTCTCAATGAAAGCTAGCTTCCCAAATCAAAAGCTCGGCCATTGCATCCTTGCTAGTAATAATTTGAAGTTCTCTCTTTAAAAAAGTTTTCCAACAAAGCCCTGTTTAAGCCCAATTCTAGGCCAAAGAGATTCATTCAAAGCTTGGAATAATCGTGTAGAGGTAGGGAAGATGATTAGCAGCATGATAGAAACCAATTAACTCAATTTATATAGCCAATTTGATTAGCAGCATGATCCCCAAGTTACCACGATCACTTTTCGAATAGCCTTAGTCGAAACATTGTTGTTTCAATCATGTTTAGGCCTTCTCCGAAAAATGGACACAATACGGTAAAATGACGGGAACTCATTGGAAACAACAAGTCGGTAGATAGCATGGATGGGGTTGGAAAGCTAACTCCGTTGCACATTCGTGGCATCTTGAATCATCTCAAATGGTGGTATGAGTCACCTAAAAAACGTGATTTATAGAGAATGCTCAAAATTGTGGTGTCACCGAAACTTCCCAAAATTTTCATAGTCATAGGTAAAACTTACCTTCAGCTCGAGCGGCCAGTAGAGTTGGCTAGAGAGGATCGAAAGGTTTTTATAAAATTAATTTGAGCTATGGTTGGTTATTGGGGAAGTCAGGATTGGCTCAGGAAGGGTATGCTTTTGTTTTCGGTCGATGGAGTAAGTTAATTATTCCATCACAATGGCATCGATAAAGGACACATTGGTGTCAAGGGGAAGTAGGGTTTGAAAATTGACTTCATTTTAGTTTTAATACCATTGAAATCACTAAGTTTGGTAGAAGGAATCAAAAGTTATGATTTTTTAAATTTACGTCATTGGAAAATAGAGTCCATTGACTTTTAGAGAGAATTCAGGTGATCAGCTAATAGTAGTAGGGTTAAGCTTTATAAGGACAACTCAGAGGGATAATGATCCATCAACCTATATACTTAGCTTATCAGATTAGATCCCCATAGGCTCACTTTCTATTAATTTCTCTCAAGTGTTAATGGTCAAAAGTCATGTCACTTTCAACTAAAATCAAGTTACTGACCACGTTTTTGGGTCAGATTTGGGTCGATAATCTAGCAAAGAAGACAACATGCACCCCACGCATGTGATACATGCCTCGCAATAGACCATTGGTCAGTCCACTATAGCATATTAGTTTTCGGTAAATAAATCGGTTGATTTTGTTGATTTTGGTCATTTTTTATAGGTTCACCTCCAATTCAATCATTTATTTTTTTATATATTTCCTATTATCTATGATAAAAAATTTTGGTTTTACTATTTTTGAAATCACTAAAAAAAAATCGTTGAGTTTTTGTCATAAACTAGTTCAATACCAATTTGAATTAGTTCACACGTTATTATTTACCAATATTTAATTTCTGGTCCAATAGGTTATTTGAGGGTATTTTATCAATTATTCAAAAATTTTGATCAAAACCAATTTTTTTTTTTGTTTGGCCTCCAATCCCGATTTGAGTTTATATCCTTAGTTCAACCTTAATTTTTGGTTCAATTGTGTTTAAATTTTAGGTTCCAAAAATTTCGTTGTTACAATATCTACTAGTCCCCAATTTTTTTTTATAGTTGGTTCGACCAACCCATCGCTAAATATGGTCAAAATTATTGGGTTAAATCCATAAATAGGGAAGTAATTATCATATTTTTAAAATTATTAGACATATATCTTATTTCATATAAAATGCTTCATAAATACTTTTATAAATATTAGGTATAATATTATAAATTTTTATCTATTTACATAAACATTATGTATTAATTTACTTTCATAATGATATTTATATATTTTTATAAAAATTGTATCTTAGATATTTTTCATGCACTAAGTCTATTTTTTAAAAAATAGACGTATTTGATTATTTTTATAAATATTAGGTTAAATTCAACTTTTTATAAATTATAAAATATTTACTATTTTTTAATATTCCAACAAATTAATTGGACCACACAAATATTAAATTTGGTCAAAATTATTGAGTTAAGTACATAAATATGAAATTACCATATTTTTAAAATTTTTAGATATATATCTCATTTCAAATAAAATTAAATTATGAACATTTACTTACTTTTATAAATTTTTATCTATTTACATTTATGTCTCAATTTACTTTAATAATGATATTTATATGTTTTCATAAATATTATATCTTAGTTATTTTTCATGTACTAATTCTATTTTTTAAAAAATAGACGTATTTGATTATTTTCATAAATATTAGGTTAAATTTGACTTTTTATAAATTATAGATATTTACTATTTTTTATTAATATAAGGGTTAAGGTTGTTACTTTAATAAACCATGAGTTTTAATCAATTTTCTAAAACAGGGTTAGCTCATCACTGTTTAGTAAAATAGGGTTTTAATCCATTTTTAAAATATGAAGTAAGATCTCAATTTTATAAATAATAAAACAAGAATGGAACAAAATTTTGAATACTTGAATTAAATATTAATCAAAATATATATAAAAAATTGATAGTAGAGATGAATGAGTCTAAGTAATTATTTTACCTACTCATCACTTCTACAGACATATGATTATCAACAATCCTACTAACTCTTCTTCTAGAATTCATGAATAAAAAATTATTTTCTTTTGAAACTCCATATTTTAACTAAAATTAAGATTAATATTATTTTTTAAAATTTGATATCAAAGAAATATTTTAAAAATTTTTGGTACTAAACTGTCATTTTATTTAAAGATTTGATATTACTAGTGTAGTTAAGTATATTTTAATTTTGTAATAAATAAAGAATAAAAAATAGCATTTTATACTAATTTAAAATAATAAAAAAAACATTTTATACCAACAGAGTAAGTATCTCAAAATTGATGATTTGTAGTGTATTTACCTACAAGGAATGTAAAAAAAAAAATACTTGTACCAATTTAAAATATTTTAAATTTTTTATGTATAAAAAATCCAGATAATTCTAATTAGTTTTGTAGGTTGACTTGGTCGATTCGAAGAGGGATTGACGAGTGTGATATGTGGATTTATTTTGTCAATTTTAATAATTATTATATTTTTATTCATTACTAATATTATTATTTTATTTTTGTTTCATCCAAGATCTTTTGGATATTTATAATTTTATTCCATAAAGTGGACAAATTGTTCCAAATATCTCCGGTTAAGGAAAACAATCGAGTCTCTAAAATATTTTTATTTCCTAATTTAAGTTGTATTAATTTCTTTCACGTCCTTGATTTCCTAAGCTTCAAGTGATACCAAAGAGGAAAGTTGCTCATATGGATTGTAGTTGTACAAATTTGACAACAATTTTTGGAGAGAGGAATTTGGAAGATTTTGGAGGATAAGGTTTTAGATTGCTTATTTATTTTATAGTTCGTTATATTAAAATAGAGAGATTTGAAATAATTGATGAATATTTTCCAATTATTTTATTTACATTAAAATATATATTTTTCTTTTTAAAGAATTGTTATTTTTATAATTAATATTAATTTTAAATCATTTTATATATACTTATTTTTATTTTATTATTATATTTTAAATAAATTTATGTATTAATAGTATTTTATATAAATTTATATGATAAAAATAATATACATAAAAAAATATTTGGTTGTACATAATATAAATTATTATATATTTTTATTATAAAGATTAATATACAATTAATATTTATTTATTTTTTAATTGTAATAATAATCTATTTATATTATATTGTTATATGATAAAAATACTATACATAGAAAATGTACGTCTTATATATAATATAATTTATTATATATTATTTTTCTTGTTGTTATTATTATATAATTATTGTATATTAGTTATGTTATTATAATAATAATTCAAGTATATTATATAGTTTGATTATATAATAAAATGGGATAAGGATAATTTATTATATATAATATAATTATATATTTGTATTTAACATTTTATTGTATATCTTTTTTATTTTATATTAATATCTCATTTTATTATATATTACGTATTTTTTAGTAATACATTTTTAATTCAAATATATATAGATAAATAAAAACTATATTACTTAATAAATTATTAAATTTAATTAAAAATAAATTTATCTTTTTTTATTTTTCAAACACCTCCAAACTCTTTAAATCCTTTCAAATTAAATCCATCCAAATCTATTAATCCAAATATTTTAAATCATTTCTCTCCAAAGTATTATAGAATTTTTATTCTAAAAACTTTTAAATGTCTACTATTTAATCTCCCACATTTTATTTGTTTTCATGCAATGCCCTGACACCCAGTTGCACCTAGAGGGTTTTTATCATTTTCCCAAAAGTACGTTTGGGTCCTGAAAGGTGAAGTTAAAGTATTATATACTTTAAAAGGAGCAGGAGCACCACTTTTATTAACATGAAAAGTAAGGCACTAAACCCACTGACTCCAATGATGGCTTGCACAAATGAAACCATGGAAGGAAAACCTAGTCACTCGCATAAGATTGATGAAGGAGAACTGAACATAGATAATGGGTGTGCAAAGCAGAGTTTCAACTCTGAATTACCAACAGTAAATATAATAAATAAAGGAAATTTTGAAGTGGTTCATCCTCGTCCTTGCTTTAGGCCACCCTCATCTTGCATTCTCTGTGCTTTGAGCTATCTCCACCAGTCATTCTAGGAATGGGTGTTCAGTATGTATGTATTTTTGCCAAATGTTCAATATGTTGTTGAAGAAGAAAAAATAACCAGATTTTACAATAACTTGATATATTTGCTTAAATTGATTTCATTCTGTACCCAAAAGCAGTGGCTAGGGCAATGCTATAGTTGAACTGAAGCAATGACAAGAGACAAGTTGAAGTTTCATGGACCAGATCCTCCTTTAGGAACAGACAATGACAAATACCAACCATACCTAATGATCTGGCAACCACCAACTCTAGTATTGGACTCTATGACCCGCATAAGTATGTACAAGTAAAGCCAAAGATCCCAAGGCCAGACTTAATCCTATCATCACAACTCAAAAATTAATGCCAATTCAATCAAGGCTGATGCCTGGAGGGCATACTGAAGATAGACAATGAAGTGTGAATAGATTCAATCAAGGAAAACTGAAGATAAACAATGAAGTATAGGTAGACAAACTCTAGAGATCTAATCTGGTATTATCTTAAGCTACTGAAAAAAAAGTCTGGTACAATCTTAAGCCAAATATGATGTCCATTAAACAATGTAGACATGTAAGCATGAAAAATTTGTACTTTATGGGACACAAACTTTCCAAAGAAACCAAACTAAGCCTCTCAAGAGATGCAAGAAATGGTAGGTGAGATATCTCTCCCACACCTTGAAATGTCCAGTTCTCTAAATAACCCTCAGAAATAGAGAGCTCAAGGAAACCAACTGCAGAAGCAAGACATATTAAATAGTTGTCTTTTCCCCCTTTTATATGATGAGTGCAACCCCAATAGAAATGGTTACAGAGACTTAATTTTTGAAAACATCAGGCTCATTTAGGCTCCCAGTGAAATTAACCTTACAATGTTCTGGAAACTGAAGGCCGGCCTCATCACATTCGGCCTTGGTGATTCTTGGACATGATCTTACATCAAGATACTCTAGACATCTGCATTTGTCTAAGAGAATACGGATCCCTGTCACAGTTATCTCATGACAATTATTAACTTTGAGAAACTTCAAACCCAATTCAACTTCATCACTTCCAAGACCATCAAAGGCTGCATCAGACACCTCCTCACAGCACCCAATATCAAGAGCTTCTAAAGATCTGCATTGGGTGAGGATACAGCTCAATGCAGAGTTAGATATACCCAAGCACCAGTCCATCCTCAGGTTTTTGAGGCTTTTGCCACAGGCAGATGCTAAAGATTTCATTGCCACATCAGAGATATCCCTGCACCCATTAATGACCAAAGTTTCCAAATTCTTGCAGTAAGTGGATAGAGAGATCATAGAGTCATCTTTGACTTTATAGCAATCTAACAATTTTAGCGTCTTTAGATTAGATGAGCAGGCTTTAGCAACACTAGAGACTCCTTCATCACCAACATTGCTGCACTTGCTGATGTCTAGGTGCTTGATTTTTTTACAGCCCTTAACTAGTTCAGTGATTCCGAAATCAGTAATACTAGTACATCCATGAAGGCCTAATTCTTCTAAGCAGTGACAGTTCTGGGAAAGAGATTGCAAAGCCCTGTCAGTGATTAATCTGCAGCCTGCAACCTGAAGTCTCCGTAAATCATGACAGCCCTCCGCAACTGTTTTTAGTCCCCTGTCAGTGAGTTTTCTGCAATAAGACACATCCAATGACTGTAAAGAAGAGAGACCGCCTCCAAGCTCTAACATTCCAACATCACTAATACCTGTGGCACAGAAACAAACAGAATGAAACCAACTCTAGCTAACAAGCACAAGACTTCGCTCAAGGAAAACTAACATAAAATGGTAATTTACTGAATAAGCTAAAGAACAATTCCCACAATGATAAACAGGGGGATCTTTGCACAACAAATAGTTTACTGGGAACTGAAGTATAGTAAGAAGCAGCCAGCAGGGTTAGAAAATTTTATTTAAATTAAGCACAACTCTAACTATTTCAAAACAAGTTAATGGAAAAGAAACTTCTTCATGCATTTAAATAGTAAAGATGCATGATCATGTTCTCGGTGAATATAAACTGCTCAGGTTAACTGTATCAGAACTATTTAGATGGAATTCAAGAAGCTGAACATTTTTCCATAAATTGAGTGCACTAATACTTCAACCCAAGAAAGATGCTCAAGCTAACATCTGCATACCCAAAAGATTTTCTCTAAAAAATTACCCGTCAACTTTAAAAAGTCTTAACAATTTACCCCAAAATATTTTTTTCTCTAACAGAAATCTGAAGCATAAGTGTGCTAAGTACTAGATTTCTTGAAGTTGAGGTTTACTGGTAAAAATCTTTCGGGCAACCACAGATTACATTTTTTTGAAGCTGACCAGTCTATCACAAAATCCTTTTAGGTACACTTTCGGGGAAGCTTTTAAAACAGTCAAAATCATGTACAATTAATTAGAAGAGGAAGAATGATTCCCTCAATGAGTGCACTCTGCAGTAAAATAAAGATGGTATTGAGGACTCTGGTTGCATGAAATCGAAGGGAATTGCCTTAACCATCTCACGGGTGGAAACTATTTCTGAGAGTTGACCGCCGAAGGAAATCATAATTCCCCTCGCAAATGCCCACGAGACTTCACCTTTACATATATCTAGCATATTAAAGAGCGCAGAACGAATTTTTGCATGAAATTCTAGATCCAATTGCATTGACGCATAAGAAAACCAACAAGGATCACACCTTTACAGTTCTGAAGATGAAGCACCTTCAGTCCGCGGAACTTAGTGGCGATCACGTAGAGATCCTTGTCCGTTATACCGGGATAGAACGATCTCGAGATCGACTGCGAGAGGTCCAGCTCAATGACGCATAAGAACCTCGAGGCCAGCTTATCGAGCATGTGGGGGCCGGCACGGGCAGCTAGCTTCTTCCTTTCCGAGCTCTGCAAGTGGAGCCACCGTTTGCAGACGAGCCCGAAGATCTCCCTGTCCTTCTCGGTATCGAGCTTCGAGAGAATCGATCTGAGCTCATCGTCGGTCAGGATCTCATTGATGCAAACGGGGACAGTCGCATGACCGAATTCGTCGTCGTGAGAGGCCATGATCGGAGTTCCCAAAACCTCTAGCCCTAATTCCCGGAAAGGGTTCAATTGAAGGGATGAAAATTGGGAATTAGGGCTGATCTGCAGCAGCAGCTGCTGCTAGGTGTGCGATTGATGGGGACTTGTGCGTTTGGCCACGTGGAGGTTGTCAGCTGTCAGATTCCCTTTTTACAATTTTTCATTTATTTTGAAAATAAAATTTTCGCCCTAGCTCTAGCAAATAGGCTGCCTGTTTTTTTTTCTCAATAAATAGTTTGCCTATTTTTTTTCATATAGGCAACTAATTTATTGAGCAAAAAAACTTTATTTTCGTTCAATATTTAATTTTAACACTGAGATCTCAATGTTATAGAATGAAAAAGATTTGACAATATTATTTTCTGCAGAAGGGAAGATTAATTGTAAAAGACAAGTATTTGTTTTCCACTAGCAGCATGCAAAATTTAGATCAATAGAACAAGGTTGTCTCAAACAATTCTAGGAAAACATAATATCGAATAAATGCAGATCCATTATACCCAGCTACTAAATGAGAAACATAGTTCTAGGGAAACTAGAGGTGCAACTATTATACATTATCTTATTCATCAATGTGCCCATAAAAGTTTTGTTAGGAGGCTGCAAATATATGAATAAAAAACAGTACCAACACCAAGGTATGGCAGCATGTTATCTAGATAACAAGGCAATGTGAGGACAAATTATCCTTCATATGGTGTATGCCCACAACTGAATTACATAGGAACTGATAAATTTTGTCAGAAGCAAAGTATGACACTCTTCTTAGCACTAACTCTGCTCACTCCCATCTTTACATTTTGCAGTGTGCTTCTCCGACTGATCCTAGAGGTCGGTAACCAGTATGAAAAGAAAATAAAGATTAGAAGACCCTTTGATGAAATTATGCAAAACTTATATCAATCATGCTTGCTTTTAATTAGTCACGATTTGCAGTTATGGCAACAAGTGAAGACACGACCCTCCAAGAAATTGGTCAGTTGGGATGTGTAGCGCTGGGGATCATTCCTGAAGTGATCGACATGGGGAGTAGAGATAAAATTACAGGCCTGGACCTCCAGTCCTGTCTTTCGTTGTTCCTCTATAAAGGCCTCCACGGAAGATGCAGGAATCACCCTGTCAGCTGAGCTGTATATGTACAGTTGAGGACATTTTGGTTGTTGAGATGCTAGTACATCAAGCACATCAGTGAGCCTCCTGCAATTTTTCAAATAGTAAGAAAAGAAACATGGAGAAAATTATACAAATATGTTGGAAAATGGAGCTACGGGATATACTTGTTGACTGATGGGAGATTCAAGACTACTTGAAAGAATTTCTCGAGAACCAACAGCAGAGCAGCCTCTGTGACTGCAGGTTTTGATTCTGAAACTAGTGTGATCGATTCCTTCAAGCTTGTAGACCCCTTGGTTGCTACACTACGTTTCTTGAGAAAAGCTGCAGAAAAACCTGATGCCCAGACCTGTACAAGTGGAACTTGTGAGAACATGAGGACATGTGAGATGCTCAACTGCAGGTTCACCTAAAAGCTTCTTTTCCATAAATGCTGCAATGATAAATTTGTATGAATAATGCAGAGAATAGGATCTATAGATGTGTTCACGGATATCCTAATGAAACTTACATTAGGGATTTTGGGTAAGTGCTTCAACATGTTGAAACTTATATCCAAAATCTCAAATTCCTAGTGACAGGCTAGAAGATTTCTGGTTATTATGCTCAATCTGTTGTAAGGTATGTAAAGAAAATAAAAATCAATTACCAGTGGATCAGCAGCTGCTACAGGAGCAGAATCTACAATGCAACCCCTGATGCTTCGCACTAAAGAAGAATTATTCTTATAAAACTTATCCAGAATGGCTCCATACCTACAATTCATACAAACCCAGCATATTGAATACAAGGTTTCAAACAAAACCTGAAAAGGATATATATATTCCCAAAACACAGCGTTAGAAACACACTAAACATATAGACAAAGGCATATGCAAAATACTTACATTAACCACCCAGTATTGCTGAAAGTGTGGAAAACAAGATTCTTCCCATCTTCCTCTTCTAGCCAGTCAGCCAAGTGGTTCACTAGCAGCTCAATATCTTTCTCCGCTTTCCCCCCAACCTGGTAACTCAGAATCTCGCTCATTGGGAATGTGAAAGTTATAACATGGAATCCCATTTTGGTATACCATTCAGCATATCGTTTAAGATGTTTCTGCTTTGCTCCTAACCATCCCAACAACACCACAACTGTTCTAGACTTTGCAGCCAAGCAATCTGTTGAATTTTCCGAGACACCAGTAAGGCTTGGGTGAGGTAAATGCCACCTGTATATAACCTCCTCTGTACTTGAGGCAGAAGTAGGAACACTAACAGTGAAGAGATTAGACTTGTGTGCCTTCACCAATTCCGCTGACTGATACAGATTTTGAAGTGCTACAGATGACAAGACAGATGAACTCATTTGATTCGCTGCAATTTCAGAACCTAAATTGCTGAACCAATACTTCTTAATGTCAGGGACAGGGACATGCACCCTTGTCACAGAAGACACATTTGACAGCTTCGAGACAGAGATATTAGATACCAATGAAGAATGTGTGTCATTGAGAGGAGATGATTTGATCAGATCAGGACTGGATGGCGATTTGGAAGGGGACAACTTCTCAGGCATCTCAACAGATACAGAAGCTGCCGCGACAGCTGCTGCTGCAAGGAGAGGGCGTTGGATGATTCCATACAAAGAACCCATCCGGAGGATGTACAGACAGATTACAGATACAGCTCCAAGAGTTCCTTTTGATATTGATTATGCCTTACTATGTAAGAGCCCGTAGAAATTTGGTTCACCTGCACGGATTGGACAAACGAGGCTAAGGATCAGACACAACAAAGGAAAGAGTCAACCAAGATATTGGAACACGATTGATTATGCAACAGAAAGTGCGATATTATAAATGTGCACCAGTTGATTTACGGGTTGTCTGACCTGGTTCTCGGGAAGCTCCACCGACTTTCTTCAAGGAAATCGGGCTGTCAATATTCTTCGCAAATGACAGCCCGACTTTGAGTCAGAACACGCGGCACAGACCAAGAAGCTTATTGTAAGTTTTCTCAGAGACTCTTCTTTTAAATGCGAGACGGCTGTCCAAGGGTTCCAGATTGTAAATACATCAGAGAGAATCAGTAATATCACTTCAAACTTCAAAGACTGAAAATTAAATACGAAGCAAGCAAGAAAATAACAATTAGAAGACAACTTTGACCCCCACAAGGATTTTGGAGGTTCAAAAGAGGAACTTTCAAGAAAACATTGACGTGTAAGGGCAGAATGGGAATATGAATATCGAACAGTTGCTCACGCGGGTTCAACGACCACAAAGGTGCCGCGCCGATCGCTAAATCGATAGGAAAAAAGAGCACGCGTAGTAAAAAGACATTTATACCCCTGCATCGGTCAAATCGAGTCAGCTTACCGAACAGGATGCGACCGAATACAGAAAAAGAACCAATTTTGACATCCGGATTCTTGAGAATGCTTATGCTCTGAAAAGATTGTGTGGTTAGCCCTTCTTCTCCCCATAGAAAAAAAACGGAGGAAATCGAGAAAACTGAAAATTTTCGTTCAAATCAATAATCCAGAAATCTCGTTCATTCCTCCATTCGTTAAAATCAATTTTTTACTATTCTGCTGCAATGAACCTGAAAATTTTCCAATCCAATGCAGTGTAGCATTCGAGAAAACCGAAACCCCTAAATCTCATCAGCTGTAGACTAAATCCAGGAATCACGGAATGCGAATTGGCGGCAGAGTACGAGAAGGATGAGGAGGGGGAGGGAAAGAACACTGGAATCCGGAAATGCTGAGGGAGCCAAGGGAGGAATTGGAGCTTACCTGAAAGGGGAGATCTTGCTCGCCGGTGCTTTTTTTTTCTGTGTGATTCTCTCTCGATTCTCGTCTTCTTCCTCCTCCGTGTGTTTCCGTCGAATGAGATGAGATGTTTTTGATAGTGGAGGTGAGAGAAAAGAGGAAGGAAATGGAGGACGGGGCGGAGGGATGGCGAAAGAAATGGCACGAGATTCGAGGGATAGATTCTCGCGCAGGAGGCAATATATGGAATGGGAGGAGGGAGAGGCGGGAGGGAGAGCTGTAGTTGTTGTTTGTTATTAAGTAGAAGATTATTTTCCTTTTTTTTAGTTTTTTGGCGTGGCATTTATGCAGCCCATGGAAAAGGAAGGATAGGAGAAAACACGAGGCTTCGTCAAGGATATTCCATGTAGAGATTCCCACGTAAGGAAAGAACATCTCCTACCCCCTTAAATTTCGGGCGTTTATAATAATCTTATTTAGCACTTTAATTATATATAAATTGTTTTGATTATTTTAAATTAATATAAATTTTTATTTGATATATATTTTTAAATTTTTTATATATAAAAATTGAGAATTTTGATTCATTTTATTATATAATTAGTATATAATTTATTTTAACTATCTATTGTGCATAGATGGTACAATTTTTTAGATTTATCAATTATAACAAGATAAAACTATATTCTTAAAACAAATAAATAATAAAAGGTATTTATTAGTATAATTATTGATTTCATTATAATATAATATTTATTTAATATCATATAATGAATATTTCCTATATATATTAATGAAATCAAATTTACTAATTTGTGTTGTGTATTTAAGTACAAACATTTTTCAAAATTCATTATTATTTTATTTGTTTAATTACTTTGTACCAATAAGGAATAATAAAAATATTTGTGTCAATTTAAAATATTTTAAACAATTTGTAACCTGTACGGTGAGCATTAAACAAATTCTAATTTTAAAAATGAATTAAAATAATTCATTTCCGTATTTCATTAAGAAAAACATTATAAAAAATTCCTGTACGCGTCCAGCAAACAATACAATGAAAAGGCAGATGACAATAGAAGACTGTGAAATCAAGATTCCAAAGAACTGAAAAAGTAAGTGAACCGTCCAACTATAATTAATTTCTCATAAGATCTTACTCCATAATTTCTCAGGAAGATCTTACATGAGGCCAATGAACATTGGGATATATATAAATATATACATGTCACTGATTTCTACAACAGAATGATGAAGAATTGTAACCATAATTCTGATTTTTATTATCATGTAATGGAATAGAGCTAAGAAAGCAACCCCCTAGGCTAATTGAGTCAATCCCTTCTATACAGGCAAGAGACTCAATAGAGATTAATGATGCATAGAGAATTGGCGGCCTACTTATATTATGTAGGTCTGCTTTGAATTCTTGCGGCCTCTGGACCTTCTGGGGTTAGCGCTGATCATGCAAGAGAAGGCATTGACAAGCTCGGGGTCCTCATCGGTTATTAGGATCTTCGCAGATGATGGATTGTTGAGGAGAAGCTTGGCTACAAGATACCCTGCGATTGACCATGTCTGGAAGAGCCGTGCCTGTTTTCCAATGAAGCGTCCCTTCTTTGTATCATAATACTCAGGCCACCGGTCTCTGGCTATGCGCCTCTCTGCAACTTCCACAGCTCTAGCAGCTATCTCAGGCCGATTCATCTTGGTGCATGCCACTGTGAGCTGCAAAAGGAAGAAGATCCATGTATCCAGCTTTATTTTCACTATATCGGAACTTCTATAAATGTAATGATATTTTTCTATGGTTTTGGGCTCTTAAGTTTGACATCTAGGCTCATCAAAGTCTCATCATCAAGCAAAACCATTTGAAGAAAAACAGAACATGTGAAAAAAAGGCCAATCCAATCTTTATTTAGATTAGACTGATTAAATGCAATATGATGAACATGAGGTTAATATATAAAGATGGCTATGACATAGGCATACAAATTATTTTGGCTTTTTTACATGCTAGATGGGAAAGGGAAAATATTCCACAAAATAATTTTACTGTCACTTCATGTTCAGTATGTCGCCATGTGGCTGTAACAAAGTGGGTATGTATTCCCAAAAAACAGCCTTTCAGCTGAACTGGGTGATTTAAGCCAGAATGCACGGCAAGGAACTAATACCACCTAATCAAGATTTATATAATTTCTTTGGAAGTTATTGACCAGGGAAGGGGGTTTAACCATGACAATATAATATTTTTCATATACATATCTAGCCATGTATTTAATAGGAATAAATGCTCTCTCTCTATCATAGACTCGTACTAAAAGGAATAGGTTATCAAGGCCTAACCTGCCACAGAAGAGTAGGCCACGAACCACCATTATGGTAGGACCAGGGCCTGCATTATTGGATAAATAAGTATACAAATCAGTATTGAAGCAATCTTTAACTAAGAAGAAATTGACAAATTAATCATATAAAGCATCTTCTACATCTAAACACCATGGTCATACAACCCATACCTATCTAGAACACAAACAATGTAAAAACTGTCAATGCCATATCAAATTGTCATGCATCTCTTTGTCAGTAACATATAAAAACATTGAGTTACCAACAGTAAGCATCACGTGAGGTAAAGATGCAAAAGTCAGGTAAGCATGGCTAGGGGGCACAAGGTATTCTGGATGAGTTTCTCATTTTTTATTTCAAAAAAACACAACACAGAGAAATAAGGATTTTGTTTTTTTTTTTTTTGGCCAAAAGAGAAATAAGGATTAATTTCTCCAAATTTGCACCTCTTTACAATCTATGGCCATTCAATACATATCAACTGCAATCCAATGCATTAGCTTCACACTTGCTTAATTCCTAAAAATGTAGAAACGAGTTTGATACTCTAAAAATCTCTTCCAACTTGCCAGAACCACATAAACAGGGAAAATTAGTATCAGCATCAAGATAGAGGCAGTACGTGTTCTTTGGATCACTTCCTGTGATAATCTGCCATTCCTGACCTTCCAGTGCAGGATAGCATATCTTGAATGGCATATCCACAACTAGATCATTCCACTTCGCCTCAATTAGGTCCAAGATTGCATGGGACTGCTCCAATGTTGCAAGCCCACTTACCACAGACCAGAAGTTCCCCAGAGAAAAGAATCGAAAATCCATATGAGCAGGCTGCAAGTTCCCAATCAAGTATCCTCCCTTATTGGGCATCCACTCAACAAGCCAAGGAGGGATCTGATCAGGATAAATGTTGAACTTGTTAACTGCATCATATGAGTATTCCTCTGTCTTGTATCGATAAATCTCATTTAGTTTTCTCAGGTCAGTCCAATAGTACTCTCTAATGTGGAAAGACAGGGCCACAAGGCGATTGTTCAAAGCTCTAAGAAGATCAGCAGACCCATCCTCTGGAGCAAGCATCTCACGAGCACAAAGCAAGGCTGAGTAGAAAAGTGCCTGTGATATCAATAATATCATGTTAGAAACAATTTGATCTAATGCATGTGCTGCGATAAGTTAGAGAAATTTTTTTTCCATTGTTCTCATTCAGTAAAACAAAGATGAAGGTGAAATGTCTTGGATCCAGAACACCCATTAGATGAAGCTTAAGGTGTCATGTCACTTATATAATCATTATTTGGGATAACCGATATGAAAACCACATAAACATACTTGTGAGACAAAGAAAATAGGTTTTCACAAAAGGGATAGTGAACAATTCCATTCCCAGTGGTAAATATCTATCAAAATGAAATAAATATGCTCCCACAAGATACCAACAGAACAGAAACTACCTGTATTTCCAATGGATGGCCATGGATGCCCATCCGACGATCTATCATACAGGAACCATCAGTCACCAACAGAGTTGGGAACATGTCAAACCCATCAGCAAGGCACAATTTCAGAATCATCTTAATCCCTGTCTGTACATCAATTCTCTCCTGAACAGATCGATCTCCAGAGATCTTCCCATATGCTCGTAACAGAATAATCCACCATAATCCTGTAGTGAAAGATAAATGGTTGATAGAAAATTGGCTATGCATAACCAACATTGCAGGAAAATTTCATGGGATATAAAAAAATACTAACTGCCAAGAGAATCAATTATTACCAGAATCAACCGGTGCAACACGACCTATTGCTGCCTCTCCAAAGTCAGGATCAAGAACCTCTTCTGTTGCATTATCGTCCCCATCTAAAGGAACCGTCCGCACTTTAAAACTAGCAGGCATCAAACCTTGCCCGGGACTGTGGCAATCCATTGTTTTTTCCCAGCTCTGGAATGTAAAGAATGATATTAATTGACAATTAAGGGTGACTTGTACTATAATAAAAGAAAGAAATAACCCAGACAAGAAAGCAAGACTTACCTGCAATTGAAGTGTGTGAAGGATAAAATTCCGAACAATGTCATATTCGCCCTTCAAGAGGAAGGCAATACCAGAGGGTATGAAATCACGAATAAAGACCTGATCATAATTCAACATATTAGAACTGGTTGGGTCATTTGCGGCAATTGTCCCAATTGGGCTTCCACAATAGTAAACAATAGAATCCCGTAATAAGTCCCAGGCTTCCTCCTCAATGGGATCAATTACAGCATTATGAGTTCTAGTCTCTTCTGTGTGTTCATTTATGATCAACCCTCCATTTTCCTTGAGCGGTTGAACATCCTGGAATTCCAGAATATTTGGGCCATTTGTCATGCCATTTAGTGGGCCTAAATCCTTTGCACCATCAATAAACAACCTTCTATGCTCATTTTTTGCAGTCACTCCCCCAAGATTCTCAGCGTACTGGCTTTTGCAACACACAGGTTTCCATCTGACAATTCCCCTCTTTCTATTATGACTGCAACCCGTTCCTTGTAGCTTGCATTTCCCATCACTACTGAAATGTGTACCAGACAGAGCACTATATTTTACTCTAGTAGGGACATTTCTCTTTCTACAATTAACTGGAGCACTGGAAGAATGTCTTGTGCCCAATCCATAAAAACTTAGGTTAGACCAAAGAATATGACGGCTAGCCACAGTTGACATATGAAAACCTGCTTCAGCAGTGGCCATGGGCAAAAGGTCTCCTTGATAATCAGAGTGAATCACAACTTGACTTTCAATTAAATGGCGTTGTTGCAATACAATTGTACAAATTAGCCTGTTTGAAATGCTGCAACCTGAAAGATACAAGAAAAGGCCAAGGATGGTGTAAGCAGCAATTTTTTCCAGCATCAAAGATCCAATATAAACCAGATTTGTACTACTTAAGTCAACATATTTTAGGGATTAAAGAGCACTAAAATAAAATAAAATCAAGAGGGCAAGAATTTTCTTTCTTTTCTTGCACAGGATATCCAAATTTGCACTAATCCCAACATACCAGATGGAAACCCTACAAAGAAATATTGCAGATGAAGTTTGTTTAGGGTTCTGAGAAAGGCATAAACTCTCACAAGGACGCAAGAAGAAACAAATCAGGGAGCTTCCTCCCGGTCTCCAGTGTTCTATGACCACTGACCAACTAATACACAGATCCAGAACAGCAATTGAACAAATGTAAGACCCAACAGTGCATCCTATAGGGATCATAAAAGAGTATCAAGGAGACAAGGAAGAGCCGTGCAACCTCAAGATAACTGATTCATATAAACAATTAATTTCAAAGACAAATTCCACCCTAGAACATAGATGAAAAGTCTTATTTTGGCTCAACCAATTGAAACCATCATATAATCCTCCCATTTCTACATTTTTCCTGATCAAAGTGACAGAAAATTGAGTGCAAACCCTACCAATATGAAACTGCAAGGATCAACCGCGATACCGTGTACTATCAAAGAAAGCTTCCAGGTAAAAACCAAAAGCTGGTCACGCCACCAAACTTTCAATCTAGAGAAATATCCAACGCCTTTACATGGCATCCAACGAATTCAGAACGAGAAACTCTAACAGGAATCGACAATTTCACACTACAAAAGAATCAATTAAACATACGAATCTAACCTGTTGGGGTTCTTTCACGGGATTCCGTCAAAGGAATAGTTAGGAATCATGGTGAGAGAATAGGTGGTTACGAGAATCGTACAATAGAAGAAGTCTATGTGATGGAAATGGAACCCACAATCACTTTTAGACTTCCACAATCCTCTATCTGTTGAAAAGAAAAGAAAAATCAGACAGACAAACCAAATGATGAATGATGGCTTACACGGCTCTCATATTTATCATCCCTCTATTTATTTGTTTTTTTTAGAAATTAAGTTTCATATTTCCTGCAAAAAAACTTTCAATTTTATTTTTTTAAGAATAAAATTCTTATTATATATTTTTTTGCACAAACTTATTATAGTATTCCAAGATGAAAGTATTCAAGTTGAAGATTTTTTTTAATAATTTCAAATAAATTAAGCATACAGTGATTTATATTAATATCTATTTAATATACAAAATGACTTAAGTGATACTTCATGTTTTTCAAGAATATAATTAATGTAAAATAGCTAACTAAGAAACCAATCAATATATTTACCCTATAAAAAAACAAAAATTTAGTTCATTTGGTCTTAATTTAGAAGTATATTACTAAGTATGTTAATTATTATTGATAAATATATATATTCAATTAAGTAAAATATAGTATTCACATTAAGTAAAATGTCACCTCTTAGTAATTAGTACTCATTCTTTAATATTGGAAAAGTAAGAAAAAAAGGTTAAGATTTTGTGTGAGGAGATGTGTTCGGTCAGGTCTGATCAATGTACCCGTCGGTCTACGTGCTTTCACATTGACCGTCGGACACGTGGGGGTATGACAATGGATAACGTTTTGGTAGGCAGCCGACATTTCAGCTCATTGCATGCAACCTG
Source organism: Trapa bicornis (assembly GCA_030064425.1). Classification (NCBI taxonomy): domain Eukaryota; kingdom Viridiplantae; phylum Streptophyta; class Magnoliopsida; order Myrtales; family Lythraceae; genus Trapa; species Trapa bicornis. Next base: position 4,190,599 of record CM057761.1, on the reverse strand, counting down.
TGGACAAAAGGACATAGACTTGTCCACCGAATATCACGTGTTCCTTGTGGTTTTAATGCAATTTTTAATCCTCAGAGACTATATTATTTGTTTTAGTGGAGTTGAGGAATAAAATACATCTGCATGTTGTTATAACATGTTAGACTTCTATCACGTAATTTTAGAGTCAAGCAGCGTGAGACTTATAACTTTGTGCAATATACTAAGCAATCTTTTACATCATAGTCTAGAATTAAAAGAGGAAAAAGAGAGATATTAAACAAGTTATTTTAAGAAGGAAAGACTTCTAAATCTCGTACAAGATGAGATGATTATGTTAGCCCGTCCATTCACTTAACATTTAACTTCACTTTTATCCTTAAATATGGCAGGATAACAAAATGAAGACAACCTAACCTCATGGAATGTAAACATGTTAGATTCTAAGTTAGCACTTAATTGTTGTGATTAGAAATGTATAACAAAGTTATAGACACAGAATTTAAGAAATGTAAAATACATACCTCAGTTAGTTAGTTTATTGTAAGTTTAGAATAAAATCGAAGTGAAGGAATGCATACCAACCGTGAGGATTGAATTGAACTTATCGAAGTGAAGGAATGCATACCATCAGTGAGGATTGAATTGGACTTATCCAACGATTGAGGGATCTTATGAAAAGTCACCAAGGTCCATCTAAAACCAACATCATTATAGAGCAAGACTAAAAAGAGGTTGGGATGACTGAGGGCTAACCTACAATAAGTGCCAAATGATAAGTTGAGGTATATCTAAGCAAGTGTCTAGACGAACTAGACTTGGGAGAGGTTTAAAAAGCTTAACATTTATCAATCTATTAGATCGAATTTCCTCACATGTTCCAATACGAGTTGGACTCGAGAGAGTCCCAAGGAAAACCAGCCCCAATGCATCTCTTGATAAAAGAATAAAATTAGAGCACAGAGCAGTTAAGTTAATGGAAGAATAAATGAAAGAGGAATGTAAATTACTCTTATCATTAAGAGCACAATGTATAATTGCAAATCCCGTCCTCTTGCACCAAGGAAACTAGAAGAGAGAATTGAAAATATCCAAGAGAAAAATCAAGAGACTAAACGATCCGAGAAGTTGTAAAACTGGGGTTACAATGAGAATTTGGAAAATAACAAGTGGTCAATTAATCACAAAAATCATGTAGGAGAACTATGAAGTGGATTGAATGTGAGAACATGACAAGTTTAGGGTGAACTGTACCTGAACCAGATTGAATCAAGTTGAATTATGAATAACCGGTTCAAAGATTCATTTTTTAGGTGGCCTAAAAATATCAAATTGGAAAATTGAAGCCACCATCCGATAGAAAATGAATTTAAGTGAATTTAAAAATTTTTAATTTTTAGAAAACCGGCTGAATCGGGCCTGAACCGATTGATTTACAATTTCAGGTCATCAGACCCGGTTAGACCAAATCGATCAATAGTCCAATCGGTCAAAGAACCATTGCCAAGTTAGTGCCTAATCAACAGGCATGACCAATCAGCACGTGAAGCTCACCTAGTCATGTCATGCCCCGACCCGGTTTGGTCGGATTCCCGTGAACAACCCCCCACTCTCCCAGTTTACTAAGGGTTTTCCCCTTCTTTAAACTGTGAGGAGTAAGGCATCCTATAAACTGGTACCTTTCCTGGAATAACATTAATTAAAACTACATGAAATTTAAACTTTTCATACCTGTATTGCAGGTGTAGTTAACTGGAAGTCTTTGTGTAGGTTTTCCCTTAGTTACCTGAAAGGGATATAAGGGAGGGGTTGAGTTCAACGACTCAGTGAATGGGTTTTTAAAGTTTGACTTTTAGGAAAAATGTTTGAATTAGAGTGTGTCAGATTCTTTATTTTCTTTAAAATATCTCATTATTGAAATGTCAGTTTTCATAACCATTTCTCAATCCTCAATCATAACCAGTGTGTTTATTAACCAACACACGCCCTTAATCATGAAGGGAACACACATTCATAGACCAACACGTCTACTGTACCCAATTGTGGGGTCGGAGCAACTTTACCGGCTGCCTAAATAGAAGCACATCCACTTCTACCCTGAGAATGAGTGGATTTACGCGACATCCAACCCTCAATCCCGTAACAAAACCATGTGTCCGTACGAGGACAAAGACCATATCCCAGTCTTGTGCGCATGAAACTCAAACGTAGTAGCTTCAAGAAGCTCCAAACACAGTAGCCTCATGGAGTTCAAACACGGTAACTCCATGGACTCCAAACATATAAACTCCATGACAAACTAGTACGACAAGAAACTCAAACACGGTGGCTTCTCTTTCCCTTATCGCCACCATGTCGTCCAACAGTCCTTAGGACACATCACTACCCCTCTTGGGCGTCTTAATAGTCTTGAACCTCAAGTGCATGCATAAACAAATTTTTCCTCAAAAGCCATTTAATCTTTGGTGTCATTGGTCCAACGGCCCCGACCCTTAACTTGACCTATAGTTATTTGTCTCGACTGGTCCGTCGACCTACCATGCAGCACAACCACTAGTTCATCGAGTATGTTGGTCCTGTCTTGGTACCATGGCCAAGCATATCATTTATTTATAGTTTTCATGGCTTAAACTCATGTTTGTTTACGAGCTCCTACTCGTGCCAACTGGCCTTGGGCCCACTGTACGAGATGTTCAAAATCAGGCATATTAGCTCCCAAGTTCCAAAACTAAGGCCTCCGACCTATATGAGCTATTTGAGCTCCCATCAAGAAGGTCTCCCAAAATGTTTAAGCAATGGCACACATTGAGGGGAGAGCACTTCCGACAAAATGAACTTTTAACTATCCATCACACCAACTGGTTAGGAGGACATCTCCGCTTATAACTGATAAGCGGGTTTTCTACTTCCTTCTAGAAAGTTTCATCATACCAACCGGGTATGATCTACTTACAACCGGTAATTAGTTTTTTTCGCGTGATTTCCACATCACTCCATTTAGGTGTGATGGTTAAAATTCCACTTAGTAGTGGATTTTCATTTCCGAGGTGCTTATCATTCCAACCAGGTATGATATAAAATATACCACTCACCCGTTAATGTAGTGAATTACTCTCGACCAGTTCTTTGTCTTCATGCGAGCTTGTCCTTGCTAGCGTTCTCGGTACTTTGTGTTCCTACACGATATGAACATCCTTGTTCATTATCCATTGGCCTAATAGCCTTCATTCATCGTTCCTGGATGAAATACTCAAAATTTTGATTTATTGCAATTAGGTCCCTAAAGTTCTTTTTCTTTAACTTTAGGTCCCTTGGCACGCCCCGACCCGGTTTGGTCGGATCCCTATTATCAACCTGCCACTCTCCTGGCTTACCAAGAGTTGCCCCTTCTTTTTAAAACCATGGGGAGTAAGGTGTCCTTTAAACCTGCACCTTTCCTATAATAATATAAATCAAAACTACATAAAATTTTAAACTTTTCATACCTACCTTATAGGTGTGTTAGCTGGTGGTCTTTGGGTGAGCTTTTCGGGGTTACCTATAAGAGATATAAGGGAGGGGATGAGTCCAATGACTCACTGAATGGGTGTTCTAAGATTGACTTTTGGAAAAATAGATTAAATTCCGAGTGTGGCAATTCTTGGTTTCTATAATCATTTCTCATTATAATAGTGTGTTTATCAACCAACACACATCCTTAATCATGAAGGAACACACAATGGTAGGCCAGCCCGTCCACTATACCCACTTGTGGCGTCAGAGCGACTTTACCAGCCACCTAGATAGAAGTACGTCCACTTCTACCCTGAGAATGAGTGGATGTTCGAGACATCTGACCCTCAATCTTGTAATAAAACTCTGTGTCCGTATGAGGACAGAGACCTCATCCCGTCCCCACCCCGATCTCATGCGCAATGAAGCTACGCCGAGCTTCGCAAGACTTCTGGTATGACTAATTGCCCTTATTTCCATCAAGTCGTCCAGAGCCCTAGGATGCATCACTACCCCTCTTGGGCATCTTAAAGGTCCTATAACATAGTGCATGCACAATTCAATAGTTTTTCACATAAGCCATATAATCTGTGGTGCCACTGGTCCAACGGCCCCGACTCTCAACTAGACTTGCAGCTGTTTGTCTTGACTAGTCCAAAGACCTTTCATGCCGCATTGCCGCTAGTCCATTGAGTATATTGGTCATGTCTAGGTACTATGGCCAAACGACTCATTTACTTAAGTTTTCATGGCTTAATAATCATGTTTGTTTACAAGCTCCTGCTTGTGCCAATTGGTCTAGGGGCCACTGTTCTAGATTTTCAAAATCGGGCATATTAGCCCCCAAGTTCCAAAACTGAGGCCTCCGACCTAATTGAGCTATTCGAGCTCCCATCAAGGTCTCCCAAAAATTTTAAGTAGTGGCATACAGTCATGGGAGAGTACTTCTAACAAAATAAAATTTTCAATCGTCTATCACACCAACCGAGTATGAAGACATCTCCGCTCATAACCGATAAGTGGGGTTTTCACTTCCTTCCAGGAAGTTTCATCACACCAAATGGGTATGATCTACTTACAATCGATAAGTAGTCTTTTCGTATGATTTCCACATCACTCCTCTCAGGTGTGATGGTTAAAATACCACTTAGCAATGGGTTTTCATTTCTGAGGTGCTTATCATCCCAACCGGGTATGTTATTAAATATCTCACTCACTTGATCGTGTAGTAAATTACTCTTATTTGCCTCTACCTCCATGCGAGCTTGTACTTGCTGACATTCTCGATACTTTGTGTTCCTACACGATATGAACATTCTTGTTCATTGTCATTTGGCCTATAACCTTCATTCATCGTGCATGGTGAACTACTCAAACTTTTTGATTTATTGCAATTAGGTCCCTAAAGTTCTTTTGCTTTAACTTTAGGTCTCTAATGCCGATTTTCCCTCAAATTGAGTCCCGAAATTTCTAAAATTCACCTTTGAACCTCAATTTATTCAAAATCACATAAAGGGGTTCAAGTTTCCCAAATTTCCAATTTGGTCCCTAAATTTTCCAAAATTACCATTTTGCCCATACATTACAAAAATGGTAAGTTTTCCCCCAAAAATTCCAAAAATTGCCCAATTGGTCCTCAAACATCTTTATCATGCCCAATTGACCCTCAATTTTATGAAATTGTACTTTAGTCCCTCGATTTTTCAAAATTCCCAAAATTTCCCCCAATTTCAACCTTCTAAATCAGCCAAATTTGATTTTATCAAATTGATCGATCAAATGAGTTTAATTGTTGAAATGAAAGTTAGATTGGAGTTCCTACACCTTCAAACGATTCAATTTCACTTTGAATAGTATGATTTGATGCCGCAATGAGCTCAAACGGAGCTTCGGTGGAAAACTAAACGTAGAGAGAGAAAGCTTCAAAAGCTTACAGTCGTAGGTGCGGCGGTCCAAGCTTTTAATCTAGGCAGATAGCTCTTGTCTTAAGATTCCTCCTTGGATCAAGAATTGCATCAATTGATGCTGAATTGAGGGAGAATTTTGTTAGTGAAGTTATATTGGTTTTCTCTCTAGCACCGATCGGAATTTACGGAGGGGAGCCAAATTGGCTTACCTTTCCGCTCTAATTCAGTTGTAGGAGGGTTGTGGAGGTGTTGGGACGGCTTGGTTTGGCCTAAGGAGGGCTCAAATTGGCCATTTTCAGCTTGGCCAAAACAGGGTAGCTTCGGTTCGTCGGAGCTGCTTGCCTGTTCTATCACGCTAGCGTTTCTCTGGCGACCCTTGGAGCAAATGGAGACTACATGCGTGTAGCTGACTTCTCCTCGAATCCAAAGAACATGACCACGCCTTCTTTGGCTTAGAAAAATGCCCAAGTCAGAGCTTTGTTTTGAGCTTCATCGAAAAATGAAATAGTTGAGAGAGAATGGAGTTTTTAGGTGTGAGGAGGATGAATGAGGAGAAGCTCTTTATATAGGAAGCTCAGGGACTTCTTAGCCATCGATTGGCGCCTTAATGGCAGTCATTCATTGCCTAAAACTCCCTAGCCAGAGACTTTTCATCTTCGTTGGTGCTGCTCAATTTTCCGACGAGTGAATAGTGCTGTCATCTGAAGGAAGAAAATGACATTGTTCCGAACCGAACCAGACCGGTCCGAATAGGGTTAAAAGCTTTGGTATCCTTCTGGGATTGACCTTCTAAGGAAAAAGTTTAATTTGACTTTTACCTCACTATTTCTTGACCTCTTTGTGAACCTCTTACTTAACCTACTCCATGGTTTTGGTCACCAGTCCTGCATGTCTTTCATAACCTTTGAGGAGATATTGCTCTTTATCCATGAGGTGTGGAACAATCCTGCTTTACCTGTCCTATTCCCTTATACCTATAACGGGTTATCTTGGTACTTGTCTTTAGTAGGGTTGGGCACTTCTTCACGTAGTATCCCTCTTGTTCACACTTGTGATAGGTTGGTGCCTTGCATGAACCATTGTTATTCCTCCTTTCCTTCGAGTATTGTGGGGCCTTTCTAGGGGTTATTAATGGTTTGGTGCTTTGCCGTCCTTGAATACCTTGAGAGTTTTCTTTTTTGCCAAACGATCACTCTAGGAGTCCTCCTATATTTCTTAATTCCCTTATTCAACTTTCTTTACTTGGATGAGATTCTTCCTAATTTCTATGGTAGTGGGGGTTTGTTTGTTTACTATTCTTCTTCTTAGTAATATCACGTCATTGAGACATAGGATTTTTTTGAAATTTCAAGTACTTCAGGAGTACAAAATATTTGGGTTTTAACCCTATTACAAAAATAGTTACATGATAGATAGGAAGTTATGATTTTCTTGGTAAGTATCCTCCTTGGTAAGATTATATGACCGTACTAGCCTTCCTGGCTTTAGGCATGACTCCCTTTGTACACTAGACTATGACCCTAGCATGTCCTGGCACCGTACTCCTTGGTGGTACTGGATACTTCCCCATTTGGTCCATTGGGGCTTCTACTATGTCTTGGGCATTAGGAATCTTATAGGGTTGTCTTCCTACGAGGACATAGAGTTGAGTAGAGTCATTCTTAGTTTTCTTGCTTCCTTTCCTGGGAGCCATCTAAAAATTTTAAGATCAATCCTATTAGTTACTATATTTTATAGTCTTGATTATGTATACGAGGAAACAGGCTATGATACCACTCAAGTTGTCACGCCTTGACCTAGTTTGGTCGGATTCCAGTGATCAAGATTTATCATACATGTTTCACAGGCGTATTAGTTGGTGGTCCTTGAGGGTAAGCTTTTCGAGATTTTCTGAGAAGGGATATGAGGGAGGGGTGAGTACAACGACTCAGTGAATGAGTTTTCAAAATTTGACTTTTAGGAAAAAGATTTGTTTGGAGTGTGTCAGACTCCTTATTTCCTTTCAAAAATCCTTTCATTTCTAATTTCTTGTTTTATCACCATTTCTTATTATTCACGGTGTGTCATCATCCAACACACATCCTTCATCATGAAGGTCAATCACACAATCACAAGCCAGCACATCTATTGAACCCACTTGTGGAGTCGGAGCGACTTTACCGACCACTTAGATAGAAGCATGTCCACTTCTACCCTGAGAATGATGTACATCCGACCCTCAATCCTGAAATCAATTCTCCGTGTCCATATGAGGACAGATATCTCATCTCGACCCCACTCCAGTCTCATGCGCTTGAAGCTATGTCGAGCTTCATAAGGTCACATGGTCCGACGAACTACCCTTATACCCACCGAGTCGTCTAGGGCCCTAGGACATATCACTATCCCTCTTGGGCATCTTGAAGGTCTCGTAATCACAATGCATGCACAATCAGTATTTTCATATTATGCCATATAATATGTGGTGCCACTGGTCCAATGGCCTCGACCCTCAACTCAACCTGCAACTGTTTGTCTTGACTGGTCCGTCGACCTGTCATGTCGCACTACCACTAGTTGATTGAATATGTCGGACCTATCTTGGTACCATGGCCAAACAATTCATTTATTTACAGTTTTTGGCATATATCTCATGTTTGTTTACGAGCTCCTGCTCGTGCCAATTAGCCTATGGCCCACTATTTGAGATTTTTAAAACTGGGCATATTAGCCCCCAAGTTCCAAAACTGAGGCCTCCGACCTATTCGACTCCCATCAAGAAGGTCTCCCAAATAGTTTAGGTAGTGGCACACAGTCAGGGGAGAGCACTTCCGACAAAAATAAATTTTCAACTATCCGTCATACCAACCTGGTATGAGGATATCTCCACTCATAACTGATGAATAGGTTTTCCACTTCCTCCGAGTAAGTTTCATCATACCAACTGAGTATGATCTACTTACAATCTCTAAGTAGTTTTTCCGCATTATTTTCACATCACTCCTCCAAGTTGTGATGTTTAAAATACCACTATTTAGTGGGTTTTCATCTCAAAATACTTATCATCCCCAACCGAGTATGATATAAAAATCTCACTCACACAATCATGGAGGGAATTCCTCTCAACCGATTCTTTGTATTCATGCAAGCTTGTCCTTACTGGCGTTCCCGGTACTTCGTGTTCCTACACGATATGAACATCCATGTTCATTTTCTCTCGGCCTAATAGCCTTCATTCATTCCAATGAATGAGAAAACCAAACTTTTTATTTATTTGCAATTAGGTCCCTAAAGTTATTTTTCTTTAACTTTAAGTCCCTAATGCCGATTTTTCCTCAAATTGAGTCTTGAAACTTTTAAAATTCACCTTTGGACCTCAATTTATTCAATTTCACAAAAAAGGGTTCATGTTTCCCAAATTCCCAATTTAGCCCCCAAATTTTCTAAAATTACCATTTTGCCCTTCCTTTACAAAAATGGTAAGTTTTACCCCAAAAATTCTAAAATTGCTCAATTGGCCCTCTAACATTTTTTTATCATGCCCAATTGATCCTCAATTTTACAAAATTGCATATTGGTCCCTCGAATTTTTGAAAATCTCCAAATTTCCCCCCCAATTTCAACTTTCTAACATAGTTGAATTTGATTTCATCAAATTGATCAATTAAACACTTCTAATTGTTGAAATTGAAGTTAAAATTGAGTTTCTACATCTTCATATGATTCAATAACACTTTGAATCTCAAGTTTTGATGCCGAAACGAGCTCAAACGGAGGTTCACCGGAAAATAGACTGTAGAGAGAGAAAGCTTTAATTACTCACCGTCGGGAGCACAACGATCTGAGCTTTCGATCTGGGCAAATAGCTCTCATCTTGAGGTTCATCCTAGAATCAAGAATTGCATCAATTGATGTTGAATTGGATGAGAATTTTATCATCAAACTTTTGTCGATTCTCTCTCTAGCACTAGTCGAAAATTGCAGAGGGGAGCCGAATTGTCTTACCTTTCAGCTCTAATTCAATTGTAGGAGGGCTGTGGAGGTGTTGGGAGGACTTGGTTTGGTCTGAGGAGGGCTCGAAATGGCCGATTTCAGCTCAGCCAAAATAGGGCAGCTTCGGTCTGTCGGAGCTGCTTCACTGTTCCATCACACCGGCGCTTCTCCAGCGACCCTCAGAGCAAACGGGGACTACAGACGTGTAGCTCACTTCTCCCTGGTTCTAAAGAACCCAACCTCGTCTTGTTTGGCTCATAAAAGTGCCCAAGTCAAAGCTCTAGTTTGAGCTTCACCGAAAAATGGAACAGTTGAGAGAGAATAGATTTTTCTAGTGTCTCCAAGTGGTCGAGTGACCACAAGAAGATACCGTGGGTTAAATGGGTCAAACTTTCTGATATCAAGGAAAGGGGAGGGATGGGCATTAAAGATCTCCATACTTTCAATTTAGCATTACTAATGAAGAATGTATGAAGGATCCATAATCAGCCTGATACTCTTCTCTCAACTACTCAAAGGTAAGTATTACAGATATAATGACATTTTCTCAGCTGGTTCAGGTAACCATCCCTCCTGGTTGTGGAGTATATATGCAGGTAAAGAACAACTGCGTGAAGGGCTGCATTGACAAATAGTAATGGGAACCAAGCCCATGTTTGGAAGGACAACTGGATTCCTGCCCTCCCTAACATACATTTGCAGCATCAAACAAATGACGAGGAATCCAACCAAATCCTAGTAAGTACCCTCATTGATAGAAGTACATGTACATGGCGGTTAGACAGTATTGTACGATACCTTGTCCCAGTGGAAAAGGAAGCCATCATGACTATCCTTCTCATTTCTCCTATCCGTGAAGACAGGTTGATATGTCATTGGGAACGGACTAGTAAGGTTACGGTAAGGTCTGCCTATACTTTCATGTTAGATCGGAAACATGGTGAGTACATATCTCCTTCCTCCTCCTTAGTTATAAGCAAAAAAATGTGGATAACACTTTGGCATATTGATTGTATTCCAAAGATTAGAAACTTTCTCTATAGAGTAATGTCGAATGCTTTGCCTATTCATGACAACTTGTTTTTGAGAAAATCTATGTCACGCCCCGACCCGGTTTGGTCGGATCCCCGTGATCAACCCGCCACTCTCCCGATTTACTAAAGGGTTTTCCCTTATATTATAAATCGTAAAGAGTAAGGCGCTAACCTGCACCTTTTTCCAGGAATATCATAAATCAAAACTGAATAGTAATTTAAATTAGTTGTACCAATCTTGCAGGCGTTTAATTGCGCAAGTCTTTTAAGGTTCGGCTTTCCGGGACTTCCTGAAAGAGGTATAAGGGAGGGGGTGAGTACAACTACTCAGTGAATGGGATTCAAATCTTTTAACTTTCAAGAAAAACATTTATATGGAGTGTGCCAGACTCCTTTGTTTTAAAAAAAATCATTTCATTTAAAAATTCATCTTTTTCCATTATTTCTTAGTTATCGATGTGTCATCACCCAACACACATCCTTCATAATAAAGGTTACACACATTCGCAAGTCAGTATCACTACTGAACCCGCTAGTGGCTTCGGAGCGACTTTTCCTGCCACCCGGATAGAAGTACAACCACTTCTACCCTGGGAATGAGTGGATGTACGAAACATCCGACCCACAATCTCGAAATCACTTCTTCGTGTCCGTATGAGGACAGAGACCTCATCCTGTTCCCACCCCGGTCTCATGCGCTTAGTGCTACTCCAGATTTCGCACAGACACCTAGAACGACGAACTGCCCTTATAGCCACCAGGTCGTCCAGTGCCCTTAGGATGCATCACTACCCCTCATGGGCGTCTTGATGATCCCGTACTCATAGTGCATGCACAAACAATGTTTTCTTATATTGCCATGTAATATGTGGTGCCATTAGTCCAACGGCCCCGACTCTCAACTCAACCCGCAGCTGTTTGTCTTGACTAGTCCGTCGACCTGTCATGTCGCACTGCCGCTAGTTGACTGAGCATGTCGGTCCTATCTTGGTACCATGGCCAAACAATTCACTTATTAAGTTTTATGGCACATATATCATGTTCGTTTACGAGCTCCTGCTCGTGCCAACTGGCCTTGGGCCCACTGTACGAGATTTTCAAAATCGGGCATTTCGCCCCCAAGTTCCAAAACCGAGGCCCTTGGCCTATCAGAGCTATTCGAGCTCCCGTCGAGAAGGTCTCCCAAATAGTTTAAGCATTGGCACACAGTCAGGGGAGAACACTTCCGACAAAAATAGGTTTTTACTATCCATCATACCGACCGGTATAAGGACATCTCCGTTCATAACCGATGAACGGGTTTTCAACTTCCTTCCAGGAAGTCTCATCATACCAACCGGGTATGATCTACTTACAACCCGTAAGTAGTTTTTCCGCATAACTTTCACATCACTTTCTTTAAGTAGTGATGATTAAAATACCACTAAACAGTGGGTTTTTATATCGAGGTACTTATCATCCCCAACCGGGTATGATGTTAGTAAACCCACTCACAACCGGTAAGTGGTTTTTAACTTCATAAGGTGTGCTCATCATCCCAATCAGGTATGATGTTTGTAAACCCACTCACCTGTTAATGCCGTGAATTCCACTAGACCGGTTCTTGGTATTCACGCGAGCTTGTCCTTGCTGGCGTTCCCGGTACTTCGTGTTCCGGTGAAGGCACGGCGGTCTGAGCTTTCGATCTGGGCAGATAGGTCTCATCCTGAGGTTCATCCTTTCGGTCCTAATTCGGTCGTGGAAAGGCTGAGAAAGTGTTGGGAGGGCTTGAAATGGCCGATTTCAGCTTGGCCGAAATAGGGCAGCTTCGGTCCGCCGGAGTTGCTTCACTATTCCATCATGTCGGCGTTTCTCCAACGATACTCGGATTGATTGGAGTTTGCTATCAGATAGCTGTCTTCCCCCCGGTTCTAAAGAGCCCGACCTTTGTTCAAGTCGAAGCCCTCGTTCGAGCTTTACCGGGAAATGGAGCAGTAGAGAGAGAGAAGTGTTCAGGTGTGAGGAGAATGAAATGGGGATGAACTCTTTATATAGTTGTAAAAGCCGTGTATTAAATGGGCGAGATTTATTACTGTTATTAATATTGCCATAAATTATTGGTATTAATTCCAATAATTTAATTTCGGTATTAATTCTAATAAATTAAATTTCAGTATTAATTCTAATAATTTAATTTCGGTATTAAATTATTTGTATTAATTCCAATAATTTAATTTCGGTATTAAATTATTTGTATTAATTCCAATAATTTAATTTAGGTATTAAATTATTGCTATTAATTATATATTAATTTATGATAAGGCGTACATACAAATTGAGGTCACCCATCCTCACATTACTCTCAAGTAAGCACGCTTAACTTTAAAGTTCTTATGGAATCTAGTTCACTTGAACCACTTTGGTTTTTGTTTTCTAATTTGTCTTAAGTTTCTTTTCCAAAGTTTAATGAACCCTTTGGATCACCCGAGAGTTGTAAATTCCCAACTTGCCCGTTCAGAAATAATCGGGTTTGTGAACCGGTTCTAAATCCTCACTTGGTTTGACCGATTCTTTTCCTGGTTTTCCTTAGCTCAAAAGGGCAGGTTTTACAATCTATATATTCTAATGCATGTCCCATATGTGGTGCAGTCAAAACCATACATCATTTACTAGTTAAATGCGCATGGACTAGATTAGTGTGGTTTGTAATGTGTGGGGGTAAGAATTGAAGAGTTTGCTGATTTGTCCTTAATTGAATGGATTGAATCTTGGTTATGTAATTTAAAACAAGGAAAACAAGAGAGGGGAGATTTGCCACAACGTGTCGGACAATATGGAAGGAATGAAATAGAACTCTATTCCTAGGACGCCCGCCACAAGTTGAGGAACTGATCGGTAACATAATGGGTTCAATTGGAGAATATGCTAATGCCAATAAGAATCAAAGTCACACTAAAAATTAGCCAAATTCGTCTATGGAAACTAAAGGAGTATGGAAGTTGCCACCAAGTGACACTGTGAAGATTAATGTTGATGGCTCATTTGATCCATTAACAAGAAATGCAAGTACAAGAATCATAGTCAGGAATGAATAAGGCTCTCTACTACAGGCTAGTAGCTCCCGATTTTATTGCACAAACGCATTGGAAGCCGAGGTATGAGCCGTATTGGAATGACTAAAACTTGCATAAGAACAAGGATGACCCAAAATCATACTTGAATCTGACTCTCGTATACTATATGCTATACTTCATAATCAACAACTAAAAGTTCCATAAATTGTCCGCTCTTATATTTATAAATCGCTGCATTACATGAGATTTTTAGAGTATCAAGTGAAACTAGTTAAATAATTAAGTAATTTTTGTGTTTGAATACTACAGTACCTGATAATATTATATCTATTATTAAAAATTATATAATTATCTCATTTTTATATTTTTTAGCGTATATTATATCTGATTTGATAAATTAATAAAATATTATTTTATTGAGTAAAAAAAAAAACTACATTCCAAATCACTCAAACCAAAAATAGTTTTATAGTGAGATGTATTTCGATGAGGCAACTTATATCTAGCCCACTAATTTCTGAAACTTTTTATTTGTCTACTATTAAAAATGACTTCATGGATTATATATATTTTCAAAAGTTTTATTTTTTTTATAAAACTTTAATTTAAGACAGTATTATCGGGAATGCCTATAAATTAATCAATTATCATACCACAATACAATAATATACTCATAAATTACTTATCAAATAATAAAATTATAAATTTTTTTATTAGATCAATCTTATTAGTGGGTGAAATCAAACTCCTATTATGCCTAGTGGTGGAATTTAGACTCTCTACGCGAACTACTCTGAATCATATGATAGGTTAAATAATACTATAGTTCTATTATAAATCGTGAAATTATAATAATGGATAAAGTTATTTAAAAAATCAAATGTTAAAAGAAATTATTTAAAAAAACATATCAAGTATCAAACGGTGTTATTATATAATGAATATTATTTTGATATCTAACTGTCATTTTTATTTATTTTAGTGTCTAAGTTTATAAATATTAAGGTTGGTATACTCACTCGCCACACATTTATATCCAAATCTTTCGGAGAGATTAGAAAAAGGTTATACTTAATACTAATAAATTGATAACTAACAATGCAAAATAATTCCTTAAATATAATACATGAAAATTTATTAGATTTTGATTTATGTATTATTATAATATTTTTTGTAAGTTAGTAAACATGTTTAAAATCCGAGCAAGTCCGGTATATAGGCGTTTGGCAGACTGTCGTGTATTCTATACTTCCTGTGTGGTTATTGTGTCATCATCATCCATTTGCTGGAACTTAGAGCGATAATAATCAATTTTTATCGCCACAAGGGTCCGTCTCTCACTTCTGTATAGTGGATTCTACCATCTCCTCCCCTCACAAAGATCCTTCAATGTCACAACAGGTTCGGGCAAAAAAGGACACGAGTACATAAGTCCCCAATCCCATACAATAAAAGTGTTCACGGATATAGGCTTCCGACAAGATATACATATGATTCTTATCGAATAGACTAGTCCAGTTCAATCTCACATGCAGAGCCAACCAGCCAAACCAGACTCCTCCATACAGCAAATTCCTTTGTCTCCCAGGAAGCAATCCCACCACAAATACACAAGCGCCAAAGTGTGTGCTAGAGAAGTAGAAAGCTAATGATTTGTACCAATTCTTCCTGGAGAAAAGAAATAAAAGACGAGGATTTTAGACCCTTGTGCTGTTCCTCCTTCCCCACCATTTCTTCTTTGCCCTGTCAATGACAGCAGCCCCACCCTCATCTTCCGCGAGCTTGGTCAGTATAACCTTGGTCTCCCTCAGCCTCACCCCATAGTCCTTCTTCCATGCCTCGAACATCTGCTTCAGCCGCCTCAGCTCCCTGTCAGGGTTAAGACTGGCCTCTGTCTGGCCCGACTTAACTTCCACCAGGAACTTTGCATCATCCCCAAATACCTGGCTCCTCTGCTCAAATTCCTCTGCAAGCCGGCCAATAAGGCTCACTCCAGCACTCATCGGCCTCATGGCCCCATTGCTCTCCATCATGCCAGGCACCGCATCGAAGCTGCCAGGGTCTTGTGTGTCATTAACCGAGGCATCAGAGTCCCTGCTGGAGCCGTCGATGGCAAGGCTCTTCCTCGCGATTGAGAGGCTTGACTGGAGGGACCTCATCTGCTTCTGCCACACCTCCTCCATTGATTTCATCTTCAGCTCGTATTCAAACCAGCGTCTCTCATACTGCTGGAGTCGTTGCCCGAGGATGTCATTCTCCTCTTCCTTCTCCCGAAGAGCAGCCTCAGATTTTAGAACACGACGCTGTAATTCTGCAAGGAAGGATGCCTTCACGAGCACCTCTTCAGGCTGAGTTCCCTGTCAAGCAATTCAAGGTTCAGTTATGATCCATCGACATGCCATAGTGGCATTGTGATTAGCAGCACACTGCACAAGAAATCCCTCCGGCACAAGTGTGGTCACATAGAAAATCTTGATTTTGGATAAAAGGATAGGAGGATTCTACAAACTCAAGTTATCATTTCATAGAGTGCATTCTTATTCTTAACAAGCAATATACCAGTATAAATTGAATATCAACCGTACAGTCATGTTATGATAGCCATGGCATGTTTACATCAATGATTGATAAGGACAAACACATTGATAGGCAATATAAGGAACAACTTCAAGATCTTCTATGAGTAACTGATGGCAAGTGAGTAACTGAAATGTTTGAGGTATTTTGAGGATGTAATATGAAAAGCAGAATTCACAAAATATCATAATACCTTAAACCCTGTTCTTAGAAACCCAACATCACTTGAGCACCGTCGGACAAGCCAACCACGAATAACTGCAGAAAGGGATGGTTGATATCGTAATACTCACAACAAGGTTATACATATGTGACTACTACATAAACAATTCTTTGTAAGTGGAAAGGAAATTATCATAGTCAAAATGGACAAGGGAAAAGGTTCTTGTGGATTGGCAAAAATCTGTAGCATTTTGCTCCCTTTCTAAATGAAATCCTTCCAGCACAAGCCTAAACATGTGTATATAAAAAGTAAATTCTGTTATCTGCATCAAAAAATGTCAGAGATGCACCAAAAATCATACCCGACTGTATCACAATCGATGCACCACGAAGTTGCTTGTAATTATTCATTGTCCTCTTGCACTTTACCCATTTCTGTACAGAAACAGCTGCCCTATGTCTTCTTACCAAGATGGCATACTCTTTTCGCACCTTTTCTCCAATAATATCTACATATAAAGCATCCCAGAGATTCAGTTCAAAGAGAAGTGGGTTCCATTGTTGAAAATCAATAGAAGTTAATTAGTTGACGAAAAAATAATACATGACTGAAGAGTCAGGATGCTGTTCCTAAGCTTCTTGCTATAAACTCGAGCTCGGTGGCCTCTAAAGCAACTCTGAACGCACAAAACCCCGTGAAGAGTACGATTTCTTGTATCTTCAAGCACTCCAATCTGCAAAATTGTATCATTTTTCTTATTATCTCAGTACCCAATGATGAGCTAAAATGTATAATAGCTAGATGGTGGCCATTGAATACATCCATGTTCTAAAATAACCACTAAATTGGAAGAATAAAACAAGCATTCAGATATTAGATGGATTGAAAGATTCAGGCATCTAACCTGGCCTGTTCGGAAAAACAACTTGGTGTAGCCGACTTGATACATCTCAGGTAAGACATTGAACTGTTGAAGGATTGCAACTGAAACACTGAGGGGGTCCTGAGAAGCCGCACTTTCTAATAGAAGGAAGCCATACCTGAAGATGGTTGCAAATTTTAAGGACAATCATTTAAACAACTCTAGGAAATTTAAGGACTCTATCCTTACCTCCTAGAAAATTTTTGATGAGACATTCTCGTAGGAAATCCTGATCTTGATATCCGAACTACTTCAAGAACACCACAGCATCTCAACTGTTGTAATACAAGACCTTGCTCGTATACTCCTGGGGACTGTAAGCTGTTGGGTTTTATACAACGTATGAAGTGAGGCGTGGTGCTTTCCAAGCGCTGCATTAACTGAAACAGCTGACCCTGAAATAAAAAAGCATGAGCGGATAAGCCAATTTTAACCATCATAGTAGAACTATAAATCAGGAGATCTGTACAATTTATGGCTCTGAATACCATAGGAAAATATACTATAATGGCATAACTTCTATCATGGTCACTAGTTAAGTATATCTTTTTTTTTATGCAAGCATTACTTAAAGCTTGCTACATTTCACACAGCTCTTGATATGATACTTCTATGTGTCTATAAAGGTAGTCTAAATACAAATAAAAAGTGTTTCAAGAGACAGATCAATTAGAACCTTAAACTTGGTAGCGACACTCAGTTTTTGAGATTCTGCTCCTCCCGCTTTAAACAGAGGGCCGGTAACAGACTTTTCTGATTGAGTAAGCATATTGGATGCAAATACTTGAGGAAGGGGGCACGAGCATTGGGAAAGGAGCTGGATAGAGTCCAAGTGCATTAAGTCTCTGTTCTTCTCTAGAAATCCAGTGGTATCATATGTCACCTGGGCATCAAACCAAATTGATCAGAACTCAGAACAATAACAGCAACAAATGAACTTGATGGCTTTTATCATTATAACACATTTTCTATTAAAGGACTCACCAAATGGTTAGACATAATCTATATATTATGTCACGAATAGTATTAGGATATTTTCCGCAACACTTGTATGACTAAGAGTATGAAAATTTACATGCAGAGGATACGATATGATAATTGAGATGGAGTATACCTCTCCTGCATAATGGTTGACTGTAAATGATTTGCCTCGGTCTCCGCGGAAGCAAGAATTGGAATGCAAGTGTTGTTTAAGCTTGTTAGCAAATGTCAAGTCAGTGGCATTTGGGAATTTGGATTCCTCATCTAAAAGAGATAATAAGCCCAATGGTTTCTGGGAAAGATAAAAAACAAATAGGATGTAAAGTTTAGAATCCACCTAACACACAAGAAAAACACATCGTTTTCCAAGCCCCATACCTTCTCAAAAAGATTGAGGCAGTCCTGATTATCTTCAAAATCAACTCTTGCCCAATCAATACCATCTTGAACATATTCCTGAATTAGAAGGAAGGTGAAACAATAGAAAGTTAAGGGAAATAGAAAAGACATCAAACATAAGATTGGTGCAATGAATGCTTCATATGCAGAAGCATGGAAGCAACATATATCAAGTAGAAGCAAATTCAAAATTGAAGTGCAAAATTTTAGGCTTGTCTTCATTTCTCTTTCCCTTAATTAAATAGGATTTTGTTAATTTTGAAAATTAAATCAACATAAAGGCTGGACTTAAACTAAGATGGGATCAGATTTTTCAATCTTCTGATGTACAACAAGTAATACCTCTTGTTCTAGCTTGAATAAATGTCGATTAAAGTGCTGTTGCAACCTTTCATTGGCATAGTTTATGCAAAACTGCTCAAAACTATTCCTCTGCCAGAACAAAAACATATCCACAGTATAAATTCCAAAAGAACCATAAGAAACAAAAAAGAGAATGAACTGCTAAGAGCAAATTTTTAACATACATCAAATGATTCAAAACCATAAATGTCGAGGATGCTAATGGATCTGCCAGTACGCCGCTTGCCCACAGCAAGAGATTTGTTAATTTGTTCAACCAGCCAGTCAAATAAACAAGCATAAATTGATTTCGCCAAGGCATCTCTTGTATCAGTAGCCTGGAAGTTGGAAAATGTTATAAGCAGTGACAAGGGAAGAAGTATAATACAAGTAAAATGATAAGGGGGCATCCCAATTTTGGTTCTTGCACAGGACCATCTCAGTTAGCCACATATAGAATAAAGGAACACCAGAAACAACAAAAGAAAATATTTCAATATGACCATTTCAGATGGATTTTGTAATTAATATGATTCAGGAAAACTGCAATGCCAAAAAGCAATTATATACACAGTTTTCATTCATTACTGAGAAAATGAGTTATGTTGCCATATCCAAGAAGTAGCATCAACCCCATCTATAAAATTTCCCTTTATATTCTTGAAATTTCACATGATCTGAATGACATTCATCTTACCTGTGAGAGTGTGAGCTTTTGGACGATATTATCATTTCCGACTCTCATTTTACGGGTTGATAGGGCTAGATTAAGTTGCCCAGTGCTGCATCCAAGTAGTTTAGCAACAGTAGTAAGACCTGCCAAAAGAGAAAGTAGGCATGTATTATAAAACAAATGACAATGGGTGCAGAACATCTACGTCCCCAAACAGTAATTAAATTCAAGATCACCACAGATGAGAGAAGCATAGATTAAGATAATTATAGAAAAGATTCAATGGAAGTGGAAGTATGAAAATCCTTAAAATCACAATCTTATCCTATTCAATGCTTTTTGATCGCTGCACAAAAGAACATAAAACAACCAAAAGTCTTTCCACACATAGGAAGGATAAATAATGTTGTGGTTTATGCAGAACTAATTTTACTATATAAATAGTGATGTTAAAAACAGAAAAGAGAGTGTCTGCAGGAATCTAGAGAGCAAAAATGGGAAGAAACAAATAATAGATGTGATGAATTATCTTAGTTAATTCTATTGATATGGTACACATTTATGATGAAGTATGGTTACTACTATTCATGTTTGTCTTGCTCCCCTATTGTCAAATATCCATATCATAGAATAACATAAACTTCAATTAAACACAAATGGCAGGAAAGTTAGTCGTTTACCATCTCTTTTCCTTCATTAGAAGTGTATACAACCTGGGCAACATTTTCTCTTCAAAGGTGGGGATGATTACATAACTTTTGGCATGTCAACTTATGAAGGATAGAATAGCTTACACAAATGAACTTCTAGATTGAATCCTACTAATTCGATAGACATCCTCCTAGAACACAAGTATAACTAGAAGACAATATGCAACACAAAATAAGTAGAGATGCTCACTTTCATCTTCTACAACTTCCACATGATTTTCATTATCAATCACAGAGAATGAAGTATTCCCCAGCCAAAGCACTGCTGCAAGCATTGCAAACACACTTTCTTGGTCTTCCTTGCAAATGTGGACAATATCAAGAGCATCCTAATGAAATCAAAATGCAATTTTATGAAAAAACCCAAGCATAAGCAGCATAAATGGAATGTAAATATGAGAAATATATGCAATGGAATTTGCAAGATATAGGCAAGAAATCACCATGACAACACGGAATTGTTCAGTGTCATCAACTCCAGCAATTGAAAAGCAGCTGCTCTGCCTCAAATATTTGTATTCATTGGCAGCCCTAAGATTTAGCTTCTCTGTGTTCCAAGATGGAGGAATCTTGGTATACATAGAACCAAGAGATAATATAGTAAATTTTCATCACAAAAAATACCTTTCAAAATACGAGGAGCCCCTGCACATAGCTGATAAAAGATATGATATGATCTTTCCCCCTCTGCACATTGGACAACTCTAGACTGTTCATAAAATCAGAAAAATCAATACTCAGAAATAATTTAATGAGCTCATCGATAAAGTTTGATGAAGTAGAAGAGGCATGTTTACCTTTTCCAGTAAAACTGCAACCACAAGATCAATAGAAATGTAGAGAGTCTTAGCAACACGATGAAATCATCTCAAATGAAGTTCAAAAAAACACTAAACAGCACATCACTTACATGTTTGAATCTTGGCACCAGAAATTTTCCCCGTTTCGCTGAAGTGAATCTCAATCAGCTTACCCTGCCCAAGATCATTGAAATAATTGGATTCAAAACTCTGAAAACTCAAGTCCAATACAATGAATAAGACAAAAAATGTTTTGTTTTCCTATCAACTTAGGAGCATATACAAGAGATCAGAAGCTTACAAAACGACTAGAGTTGTCATTTCTTGAAGTTTTTGCATTACCAAATGCTTCCAAGATCGGATTGGTCTTCAGTATTTCATATTCTATTCCACTACCACCCCCAAGTGCAGCTAAATACTGCATAGCTATCTTTGCAGTCTCAGTTTTCCCTGCTCCACTTTCACCACTGCATAGAGAAAAAAAAAAGCAATCACTGTGAAGACGAGGATGCATTAGATAGGAGCAGCTTACAAACAAAACAAGGACAACCAAAAGAGATTCATGGGTCATGCATATAAACATTTTGAAAATTTTGATATTTAATTTCTACCAAACAAAATTGCATATTAACTTTCTTCTTTGCAACTTAACAAATATTTCTCACCAATCCCAGTATCTAAATTAAATAAATGGAAGAAAATCATTTCATAATCTCACCTGATGATGATGGACTGATTAACTTCATCTGCTAGCAAAAAGCAGGATATTAAGATCCAAAAAATTTCGAATATCATAGACCATCAGTAAGGTATATTTTATAGAGATCAAATTCAAATGAGAGGATTAAAATCACCTCGAGTCATTTCTCTCAAGGCAATGTCTGTGATAGCATAAACATGAGGACTCTCAATAGATTTTCTCTTGTACGCTTCAATGTAATTATTCCCATATAGATGAACCTTCTTGAAGGGATTGATGGCAATCAATACTGGTCCAGCTTTAGTCTGGAGAAAGTATCCGTGAATGTTACAAAACTACAGAAAATACAATTGCCCTAGAAGAACAAGAAGACTATAGTAACCCTTAAAATATGAAATAACATAAACTTACATAGATCATGTTCTGATTGTATCTATACTGGAGGTTGTATAGAACCGTTGGTTCATTCAGATAACTTAATTGCATGAGATCATCCACACCATCTAGAATCTCTGGATTTGCTTGCACTAAACTATCAGTTTTTACCTTCAAAACCTACACTTAATATACAAACCATAATTTAGACCAGCATCAATCAGAATATAAAGGGTATCAACTCAATGCTTCTCAACCATGGCTTACTTTCCCCTCAGATAGTGAAATAACAGATTCAGATGCTGAAGATGACAATATCTTCACCAACTCCCAATCTCCATGTGGAAGTTGAAACCATGACTGCACCTTCTGCAAAGCACAGTTTGTCAAGAAGAGAAAATTTTGATTATACCCAGCACCGAACCAATTCTATATACATACTAACATACTCATCTCACTGAAACAAACATGCGAGTATTTTTCTTAACAAATGTCATGTGTCATCACTTAGATTTACAACCAATGTTCACGCTTATAAAAGAGCATAACAATTTTTTTAGGATAAAAATGATTGTAGACAGTTAAATAGTGTAGGTGCTATTTCTTGATGGAGTTGCATTTAAATTCGTAATAGTTGCTTCAACAATTTTTTTAGGATAAAAATTATTGTAGACAGTTAAATAGTGCAGGTGCTATTTCTTGATGGAGTTGCATTTGAATTCGTAATAGTTGCTTCAACAGGCTGACATTTCATTAGAGATAACAACATCTGAAACTGAGAATATCTTAGTTCATACATTTCAAAAAATGAGAGAATGTTCAGCTGAAGTTTACAACTTCTTTCAACATAAACATTAGCTGAGGAACAAAAGATCTGCAATAGCATACCTTCTTTGAAGCATATGAACTGGTATCACCCCACCTGTTGTCAGCATGAGATTTTGAGCTTGAAGGCAAGGAGGACGCAATTGCCTCAACTTCTTCATCTTCAGTAGAGGACCTTCCTTCAGTTGACACCAAATTGCCAACATATGGTGAATCCTCATTGACCAGATCAAGATCATTTCGAAAACTATCAACAGCTTCATCAATACCATCCCCAACTTGTACATTCTCAAAGATACTTGGTGTAATCATGTTACCACTTCCTAATCGGCTCTTATCATTTATCTGAAGCCGATCAAACTTCTGTGAACTCATAAATCTATGGTTGCCAGGCAATGATTTGATTGACTGGAGGGAGGGCTGGACCCGGACAATGCCAGTCATGTTTCCAGGAGAACTCTAATACCTGTAGATTTAGTAAGAGCTGAGACGAGAGGATAGGGACTAATACTGAAAAGATTAACTTTATAACACAATCTTTTAACAAGCTCCATAGAGGCCCCACTATGAGACACATCAATTTGGTAGTGGAGGGGACCATTCATCAAGATACAGACCCTTTCCGCTCAATTAATTCAAGAGAAAAGCTCATCAGTCTACTTTCCAGGCCAAAATGGGTGCCCTCAATGTTTGGTTAAATCAGAAGTTGCTGCCCAAACTGCCATGTGACTCTACAAATTGCATAAATGCTTCAACTTTTTTTATATAAGAAAAGGGAGGCAACGCCAAGTCCTTTAATTTCCACTCCAGTACACACAACATAATATTACGATTTAGCACCATACATTCCCTCTGTAGGTATCTGGATTCGGATATAACCAGAAAGAAAGAAAGTTATGTTCTTTCCCGTTTAAGCTAAAAATAAATGAAACAGAGATTTCCGGTTTCCCACATTCAAATATACGAAAAGGAAAATTAATTAAAAAACGAACTGAGATCCAATATTTCTAGTTTCCAATAATGTGTAGCACGCAAACACAAAGCAGTTTTTTTAGTTTTATTTGAATATCTTCCAGGCAGAATGCATCACTCTTTGTTCCATGCCTGGAAAGAAACTCCAAATACAGAATCATGGGAATCAGTCGATCTGTTGTCAGAATCCGAACGATAAGAAAATAAATCCAACCACGCCCAACCAACGAACCTGGAAATCAGCTGGAGGAAGCCGCGAAGCAGCACCACTGGAATGAGTACGGCAAAAAAGCTTCGAGCCGAAAGAGGGCAAACAGGGATTTCCCACAAGAAGAGCTGAACACTGGAGCGAGAAATGACAGAGTCGTGCGAGAGGTGGAGCTTGAGCAGCTGAGCGCCGCTCAATGCAGCTGACGATGCTGCTGCTGTTGACAGTTGGGGCGCTTGGTTCCTCAAAAAATGAGTTGCTGATGAGAAAATTGAAAAGAGGGGAAAATGGAAACAATGAAAAAAAGGAAAATTTCAATGAGAAGTTGATACAAGCAGATGAAGCTTTTGCTTTTGGGTGCTTTGCCTTTTCTTCCCCCCATTTTTCACTGTACTCTTCTAATCAAATAATTTTTTAGAATAAAATATAGTTTTAGTGTGTGGTTTTGGATTAAACATATTAGGGGAAAAAAGAATTAAAACGAAATTCATAGTGTAAGTTTTTGTTATTTCTTCTCTTTTTATTAAATGGCATCCTTGCCTTCATTCTAATGGGGGACCGCCGAAGGATTTGAAATGTGTTTCAATGTATGCCTGGCGGGTCGTCAAACTGAAATGACTATAATACCCTCAACAGTTTCCACTAATATCTCGTGTGCCCGTCAATTTGGATAATGACTAATATCTGGTAGAGTCCATCAATTTGGATAATGTTGATCGGGAGATTTAAGAGTTATGTAATTTACTATGTTGAAATCCCATGCATTATTAAATATAATTCTTTATTTTTAAAGAAGAGTCAATTTAATTTTGATTAATTCTTCAAAATGTAAGGTACAAGTTTATTGAATTATACAATATCATTAATAATATTTTTTTTAAAAGTATATGTATTGGATAAGAGTAACTTCATTGATTATTGTATAATATGATAATTATATATTAATTTTGGTATAGGGTCATCAAATATATGAACCATAACGAGACTGATAATGGATATAAATCTGGTAGACTTGTACTTATTATAATTTGATTATCTCGAAAAATAGTACATAATTATCAAGTCGATATCATACTAACATTTATATCTAACTAGTTTTGAATTTGATCGAGTTGAGTTTAGATCATATCTCATATACAAATCAAATAAACGTAACAATTATTACATTCTATAAGGCAACAATCATTAAAATCATACTATCCAACTTGGCCTAATAATTAGGTAAAATAAAATATTCATAATTTCATAAAAAAAAGTCAAACTTTTATTTACAAATTACAACTTTTATAATTATGTCCAAAATTTTTAAAAATAAAATAGTAGTTGATCTACAATTACTGGGTGAATTTACATTGTAATCTCCTAAAACTCGAACTTCTCATCTTTTTAGTAACTTTTCTTAAAATGGTTAAAGAGGATAGTGAGTTTAGAGTTAGTAAATAATGTACTAATATCAAGATATTAAATACTCATTATTAATCTCTATTCAAAATATATAATAGGTAGATATTTTCCTTTAAAAGTTTTCTTTTACACTTTATAAGTATAAATCATTTTCAATATTTTTGTTTCGAGAATCATCATCTTACAACTCATCCGAGTATCATCAATGATGTACACTTAAAGAATATCATACATAATTAAGATAGGTGTATGGGTTGGGTCATTCATTTGAATGGCGTCAATTGACTCTTCAAGAACCTTAAGTCGCTTATCTAACTATCATCAATTAGCTCTTCAATGGCTATGATAGTATCCATTCAACTCTTTAGTCGATAACATGAACCACTGTCATATAACTCCATGGGTCTAATTATTAGAAAGATAACAAAACTCACCTTAACTCATATTTTCAATAACTATTAGTAATCAATACAACATCTATAGTAGGCATCCACTTGTTATTATAACTAATACTCCTCAATCACAAACATTTTAAACAAAATAGTACACAATTAATAATAGTTGATTTGTTATATGATTAACCACTCTATGATATTTCATTTTATAATTATACTAGACCTTAAATGACATTAAATTCCATAGTGATCATTCTTATTTCTCAAAACATCGGTTCATTGCTTGTCTTTCAAAATGATTCGGGTTGTGGCTCGTCTTTCTTAAGCATATAGTCACTGACCATATTTTGTGAAAATAAGTCATCTGCCCAATTTTCATAAACATTGAATGTAAACCTCGCTCCTTGGAGTTAAGGAAAACCGGGGAAGAACCAGTCAAACCGAGTGAGAAAATTGAACCGATTCACAAACCCGTTTATGGGGGAATGGGAAAAATTGGAGAAATTTTAACTCACATATGACCCAAAAAGATTTATAAACCTTGGGAAGGACTCTTAGAACAAAGTGGGAGAGAAAAACCAGATCGGTTCGGGTGAACCAGACCCAAACCGAATTGAACCGGTTTAAGAATCGAGCTAGGTTATGAACCGGAACTGATAGATAGAGGGCAAATCGAGAAATTTATGGACCCTAAGTGACCTAAAGAGTCATAAAAGTCATGAAAAATAACTTTAGGATGGATTGGAGAGGAAAACCAAACCAGTTCAAGTGAACCGGATCCGAACCGGATTGAACCGATTTGGACCGATTTGAACCACTATTGAACCGGATGCTAAATTCATTTTCCTAGGTGGCTTAAAAAATTCAAATTTGAGATTTAAGGCCACCATTAGACATAAAATTAATTTAGATAAATTTATAAATTTTTAGATTTGAAAAATTCGGTCGAATCGGGGGTGAACCGACCGGTTTAAGCTTTGAATCGGGTTCGGATTGGTCCGGTCCAGTTCGGAACAGTTTCGTCTTCTTCCTTCAGATGACAACACTATTCACTCACCGAAAAATTGAAGCAGCGCCGGTAAAGAGGAAACATTTCTATTAAGTACGTTTCAGGCCATCAATCTCTGTAATAAAGGTGCCAAACGGATGACTGACGAATCCTCGAGCTCCCTATATAAAGAGCCCCTCTCCATTCATACTCTCCACATCTGAAAAGCTCATTCTCTCTTAGCTACTTAGTTTTATGACAAACCTCGAACCAGAGCTCCGATATAGGGTCATTTCTATACCAAAGAAGGCGAGGTTGGGTTCTTAGAACCGGAGAGAATTCAGCTACACGGTGGCGACATCCATTCGTTCTAAGAATTGTCGGAGAAGCACCGACGTGATCAAACAGTGAAGCACTTCGACGGACCGAAGATGCCCTGTTTTGGCCGAGTTGAAATTGGTTGATTCGAGCTCTCCTCAGACCAAACCAAGCTCTTCCAACACTTCCTTAGCCCTCCCATGGCCGAAATAGTACTGAAAGGTAAGCCAATTCGACTCTCCTCTACAATTTCCAACTGCTGCAAGAGAGAGAGCCGACAAAATTTTAATGACAAAATTCTAATCCAATTTGGCATCAATTGATGCCATTCTTGATCCTAGGAGGAACCTTAGGAGAAGAGCTACCTGTCCCGATAAAAAGCTTAGACCGTTGCACCCTCATCGGTGAGCAATTGAAGCTTTCTCTCTCTATAGTCTATTTTCCAACTAAGCTCCGTTTGAGCTCGTTCTAGCGTTAAAACTTATGATTCAAAGTGCTATGGAATCGTATGAACATGTAGAAACTCAATTTTAACAATTAGAAGTGTTTGATCGGTCAATTTGATAAAATAAAATTCGACTGTGTTAGAGAGTTGAAATTGGGGGAAAATTTGAGGAAATTGGGGATTTTTGAAAAATTCGAAGGACCAAAATGATATTTTATAAAATTGAGGGTCAATTGGGCATGATAAGAATGTTAGAGGGCCAATTGAGCAATTTTAGAATTTTGGGGGTAAAACTCACCATTTTTGTAAATGAAGGGTAAAATGGTAATTTTGAAAAATTTGGGGGCCAAATTGGGAATTTGGGAAACTTGAACCCCTTTTTATGAAATTTAGTAAATTGAGATCCCAAGAGCAATTTTAAAAGTTTTGGGACTCAATTTGAGGAAAAATCGGCATTTGAGGACTTAAAGTTGAAGAAAAATAACTATAGGGACCTAAATACAAATAAAGGAAAAGTTGATTTTTCTCATTTATTTGGAACAAATGAGGGCTATTGGGCCAAAGAATAATGAACAATTATGTTCATTTCGTGTAGGAAAACGAGACATCGGGAACGCCAGCTGAAGTTAAGCTTGCTAGGGACGGAAACCGACTAAGTGGAATTTCATTGCACAATCGGGTGAGTGGGACTTTTAACATCATACCGGTTGGGGTGATGAGCGAATTAAGCAAGAAACCACTTACCGGTTGTGAGTGGGATTTTATATCATTCCTGGTTGAGTATGATAAGCATCTCGAAATGAAAATCCACTACTTAGTGTTATTTTAAATGTCACAACTTAGAGGAGTGATGTGAAAATGATACGGAAAAACTAATTACTGACTGTAAGTAGATCATACCCGATTGGTATGATGAAACTTTCTTGGAGGAAGTGGAAAATCCGTTCATCGATTATGAGTGGAGATATCCTTATACCCGGTTGGTATGATGGATAGTTGAAAATTTATTTTTGTCGAAAGTGCTCTCCCCTAACTGTGTGTCATTACTTAAATGATTTGGGAGACCTTCTTCACGGGAGCTCGGATAGCTCTGTTAGGCCGAAGGCCTTGGTTTTGGAACTTGGGGGCTATTATGTTAAATTTTGAAAATCTCGAACAGTGGGTTATATGCTAGTTGGCACGAGTAAGAGATCATAAACAAACATGAGATATATGTCATAAAACTTTAAATAAATGAATTGTTTGGCCATGGTACCAAGACATGATCGATATACTTAGTCAACAAGCGACAATGCGACATGACCGATCTCCGGACTAGTAAAGACAAACAACTGCAGGTTGACTTGAGGGTTGGGGCCGTTGGACCAGTGGCACCATAGATTATATGGCATGATGTGAAAATACTGATTGTGCATCCTTTGTGTGTACGAGACCTTTAAGACGCCCAAGAGGGGTAGTGATGTGTCCTAGGGCTCTGGACATCTTGGTGGGTATAAGGGCAGTTCGTCGGACCAAGTGACCTTGAGAATTTCGACGTAGCTTCAAGCGCATGAGACCTAGATGGGGTCGGGATGAGGTCTTTGTCTTCATACAGACACAGAGAATTGATTCGGGATGGAGGGTCAAATATCACGTACATCCACTCATTCTCAAGGTAGAAGTGGGTGTGATTCTATTTAGGTGACTGGTAAAGTTGCTCCGACGCCACAAGTGGGTTTAGTGGACGGGCTGGCCTGCGGTTGTGTGATTGACCTTCATGATGAAGGATGTGTGTTAGGTGATGACACATTGTAATTAATAAGAAATTGTGATAAAAATCAAAAAATTAAAATGAAAGGATTTTTAAAGGAATTAAGGAGTTTGGCACACTCCAAACAAATGTTTTTCCTAAAAGTTAAAATTTTGCAAACACATTCACTAAGTTGTAGAAACTCACCCCTTTTTTCTATCCATTTTTAGGAAAAAAGAGAATGATTAGGAATAACACCGAGCCTTACCCTCTGCCAGGTATACTTAATTTCCCTTAAACTTGTATTTTATTTGATATATTTCTTTTTAGGGAACATGATTGAAAATACGTCTGGCTCATCTCGAGTTAAAGAAGGGGGAAACTACTCTTGAATCGAGAGAGCGGCGAGTTGTTCATGGGGATTCAACCAAACCGAGTTAGGGCATGACATTGAACATTAGTCCATCTTTGTTAATAATTGACTTATCTCATTTTCTAAATACTTGGGCATTTTCCCATTTTCTAAACACTTTAGGGTTTTAGCCCAATTTTATAAATATCAAACCTAAGCTTATTTTCTAAACACCCCAGTCTTTGCACATTTTCTAAATATTAAATGACCTCCATGTCTTTTTATATTTTTCATAGCATATTTCAAAACACAAACAAACAATTATATTTTTGAAAGTTATGGGTAGTTGTGACAGGTCTAATCGAACTCGATACAATAAACCCACTCAGTTGGATTATGGTCTCACTTCCCTAGTGAGTATTTGTGCAACACCACACCTTTTCAAGAATATGAATATAACTAATTAGATCGAAAATCAAAGATAAACTAGTAAATAGGACCGAAACAGGGAAGGAATTAAGTCAATTTAAAAATTGGTTCAAATGGAGACTATGAAAATCAATAATTTCAACTTGAGCCCAAATTAAAGGGTTTTCATTGAACAAAAATCAAGGTTTGGGAGATTTACTATCAAGAACTAAATAAAAAATTGGATCAAATCAAGTATGAGCAAAATTATAATGAATTTTTTGAGGGACTTCAAGAAGGGTAAAAGGTAATTTTTTATCCTAAAATCAAGAAAATGAGTTGATAAAATTTTAGAAAAAAATAAATTAGGTTGGGAATGAGTCAAATTGGTGGTGAATAGGCCTAAAAAAAACTAAAATTGGTTGAATCAGTCAGAAAATATGTAGGAAATTGATTCAAATAATAGGGACTAAGCCACGTCAAGCTACATAACCAATAGATTTGTGTCACGTGGTAATATCTCCTAATAAACATCAACTAAAAATAGTTATACAAATGCAACCAAATGTTGTGTGCCATGTGTCAAGATTACACACTCACCAACGACTAAACGGTGTGCACCACATGGCATCACACATGGTCAATGGCGAACCAAGCTTAGTTTGACGACCACTTTAATAAGTGCGACCAATCACAATGTGTCACATTTCAATTTTGAACATTATCATCTTTAACATTGCATATACACCGCTATTCTAATAGAGAGAGAGAGAGCAGGGGCAAGAACATGTCTTTTATGAATAATTTCTAGCGAGCAAAATATCCCGTAGGACATAGTCTTCTCGACCCCTTTGATGTCAAACGATATGGGGATAGACAACCCCTTTGACCTCTAGTACTCCCTCTATAAACCCTAACCCCCTCATTTTCCCAGAATCTCAAATTTCCTCTAAGAATCCAAGGTGTTAATTTTCCAGCGAGCTAACTTAAATAACCCCAATAAGGTACTTTCCGATAACTAAATGTTTTAATTTTTTATTCATTAGAAACCTTTGAATCTCATTTACACGATGGTAATCTTGTCAAAGCTCAACGACGACTAAGAAAGGACTAACATAATTAAATAGCAACACTACACAAACCGCTAAACATAGAACCTTTTATTCCTGAGTCAAATTCGACCCCACTGATGACAAATTGTGACTAGGCATGTCATGCCCTAACCCAGTTTGTCCAGTTGGAACTTGTAAACAACTTTTCACACCTCCTGATACTACAATAGTGACTACAACAATTATTGTAGTCTCGGTAGGAGTAAGGCTAGGAATTATAGTAAAAGACTTCATCAGAATTATTTTCCAAAATATGTCGAAATATATATTGTTGTTCATAAAACTACAAAAGCAAAACATACCAAGCAAGTATATCAACTTCTAATGCCCTACTTGATATTTTACTCCCTGAAAGGGATAAGAGAGTTGATGAGTTTTATAACTTAGTGAATAGGATCGACTGACATTATGTTCATGATTTCAACACATACTCTGAAATGATTAATAAAGATTCTTTAAAAATCCTTTCTCAAGTTTAAACCAAAATGGGTTTTTAGTATATAAAAAAGCTAACAACTTGTTCATTCTGTCATTAAAAATTTTTCATAGTCTTTACTTGTTTAGATTTAATTCATGGTCTTGCATCTGATAAGGTAATAATGTATGTTCCTACTTCGAATGACTTTACACAGATTTTATTTGTTCAATGTTTTAATTCACGGGTTTGTATTAGACAAACAATCAACATACCAAACACCTTTTTCATCATGAAAGTGACCACACATTTGTAGAGCATAATTCCATCTGTTCCACTTGTGGTCTAGAGCACATTTACCGACCATCCTAGTATGAGGCTAACAACCTCGACAACATTGGTACGAGTCTACGACCTCGACCATTCGTCTGTGTGAGCACTATAGCCCAACCCCCATATATATATCGATTGAGTTGTCCGTTATACAGGGACTAGACCTTTCACCTACGTCAAGTTTAATGCACATAAGACTCCTAGAACCCCTGACATATTGGTCCAACGAGAGCTTTTCTTGTACCAACCTTACTGACCAACATTACTCATAACCATTACTACACTGTAACATGTGTCTTATGGTCCCGTTTATGATCGTACACAAACAATAGTTTTTTTAAGAACTTTATCTTCGCACTATCAACCCTTACGGGATGAGACCCATTGTCTGCTCGATAGCCTTTACTAGGCATGTCCCATTTCACACAATATCAACATGTTTTATTATTTTAACATGTTCAAGATACCATCAAGGTTATTACAGGGTGAAGTCCGTTTCCATTGACATTGGGCCTACTTCTTGAGTTTCAAAAATATGGCCTTGGGCCCACTTCTTTTGAAAATGCTAGCTTTGGGTCCACTTTCACAAAACTAGATCTAACTCTTCCTTACCAACCATAGGCTCCACCCATTTTCTGCATCGATAGTTGGAATTAGACAATTCACTTGAAATGTGTTCACACACTGTTCATGGGAACTCCTATAATTAGGATTCATGCTCAAAATAGAAATATACCCCGAAAATAATTTTGAGCAATTTCACACAGTCACAAGATTATATTTCTGGAATTTTTTTAAGCAATCACACTAATCAATTTACGAGTAATGTCATGTCACCAGCCCAATTAGACTCGATGCTAGAAATCTCACTTACTAGTATTTTGATACTTGTTTGTCCTAGGGAATTTTTGAGCCTTGTGTGTCTTTCCTTTGCACGAATGAGTAGGAGATCGGTACCTACAATAAATTTTTTAGATTAGGAAATCCCAAGTCCATAACCAGACGAAGTTAAATAGTGAAGGGAGACCGAACTGGGAGGCAAAACGTGAACCAGAGGGTGAAATCCAACCAGAATGAGGAGAGGGGTTGATGGAGAAGCAAATAGGGGTGAAAAGGGTCAAGAGAAACCCTTAGAAGTGTCTTGGAACACATGGTCAAAAGTTGGGAGAAAATTGGGAAAGAATTGGTTCAGACCAGTATCGGCCACAGAGGAGTCACAAACCCCCCCAAAATTTTAAGGGGTCAAAACAAATCCAAATAGAATGGTTCTTGAGTCTATTCAATAGGAAATTTAATTTATAATTTTTTGGTATTTTTATTTTCTAAAGAAACGGATGAGAAATGGGTGAACCGGGCCAAAACCGTTGAATGTACCGATATAATTGTTGGAAATCGGTTCGCTACAGTGTCTAACCGGTCAATTAGAACGTCAAGCGCATGTACACACTATACGCATGACCACACGTGCGATATTATCTTCCTCACTAGACAACTTACCTGGATTCCCCAGATTTACTCGGTGACTCACCCAGACAACCTAAATCCACTACTTGGGGAAATTAATTCCATTCTTGAGGGCTTATACTATGAAATGAAGAAAGAAACTTATGGATAGATTGTCATGCCCCAACTCAGTTTGGTTGGAACCCCATGATCAACCCGCCACTCTCCTAAACCTCAAGGAGTGGTTCCTCCCCTCGATTAGGAAGAGTCAAGCATTTTACCTATTATATTTCTCGGAATAACATTAAACAAAACTGGAATTATAATTCGTACCTGATTCGGGTCTTGGTGAGGGAAAAGTTTCGAGCAGTTTCTCCCTTCTTGAAAAAAATATTTAAGGGAGGGGGTGAGTTTCACGACTCGATGAGTGGGAGAAATCTTAGTATGTACTTAATTATGTGTCGTTAGGTTTATAGTATTTCACTTTCTACCCCTTTCTTGGGGTGGCACACAATCACCCGCCCTTTCTATCATAGAAAGTGATCACACGTTTGTAGAACAGTCCCCGACTATTCTACTTGTGGACTGTGGCGCCTTTACTATCCACCCTGGTAGAGGTTAACAACCTTTACCTTGAGTTTGAGTGGACCTCATGTGTTCGACCCTCAAACCCCATTCATATTTCATGTCAACTTTGAGGAACGAGACCTCTTTCCCCTTGCTACCTCAGTCTCTGTGCGTAGGAAGCTCCTAGAGCTTCTCGACATACTTGACGACAGACCACACTTATGCTTCATGGGTCATCCAGCAGCCCTTAGGACCACCATTACCCCATATCGGGCATCTCAATGGTCCCGTATCACATGCATGCACAATCAAGGATTTTGTTCATTATAACCATTCTCTTTGGCCCACCAGCCCAATGGTCCGTTGGCTCGGCTTCAACCCCATGCATGCCAGCCCAATGGGTTCAATGACCCTGCTTCAGCTTAGCAGCTACTTGGCCCAACAAGCCCAATGTCCCAACCTTGGCTTGGTGGGTATCACACAAAATTATCTAGTATCGGGACTTTTAATGGTTCATAACATTCTCATTCTTAAAGGGTTCATACCCGTGCCCATTGACCTTAGGCCCATTATATCATCGAGTCTAAGTCTTGGAATTAGCTCCCAAATTGTTTAAGTAGAGTCACCTAGTTAGGGGAGATTAATTCAGAGAAAAACCACTTTAGAGGCAAAGCCATCATCCCAATCGTAATCGATGTTGTAGATTTCTCACTCACCCGGTAGCAATGACGTGCCCGACCTAGTGATGTCTCGATTTGTGGTGCGCTCCCTTGCACAGGTACTTAGGCAATCAGCTCCTACCTGGTTCGAGCATCCACATGAGAAGAATTGATACAAGGGACCTCATACTTTACATGAATTTGTGCATAGGTCCTCACATTATGCCTTAATTGCATTTAGGTTCCTTAAAGTTTATAACTTTACATTTAGGTCCCTAACCTTCATTTAATCTCAATTAAGTCCCTAGGGCTTCAAATTATCCTTCATGTGTCCTTAGTTTTTCCAAAATCAGCAATTGGACCTCAATTTTTCCAAAATTGCCAATTAGTCTTCAAATTTTCAAAAATTACCACTTGGCCCTTCATTTCATCCAATTGTCCCATTGGGAGTTAATTTCATAAAAATACCCCAATTTTCCTTAAATTACAATTCGTCCCCCAATTTTTCAAAAATCCCCAAATTGCCCAATTTTTCAAAAATTGCAAATTGGTCCCTAAAACATCATTTTGTTTAATTGATCACCAAAACTCGGTCAATTGTCCCCATTCGTGATCTAAATCATCTTCTCTATGTCTCACTCATTATTACAAGCTTTGAAACACTTCATTTTGCATAGAAATAAGCTCAAATGAAGCTTCGTCAGAAAACTTAGTCTAGAAAGAGAAAGCTTCGATATATTACTGGTGAGGGTCCCACGATCGGAGCTCTTGCTTTCTTTGAATTGCTCTCCTCTAGGGGATCTTTCATGGGTCAAACTACGCCTCAATTGGTGGCCTGAGCAATGCAAATTTCTTAGTTTGAATTTTTAGCATAAACATATTGTGAATACTATTTTCCAGCGAAGGGCGGTGGAGGGGACTTACCAACTTAGCTTAGGGAAGGTTGGGGCACCTCTAGGTGTAGTATATGGAACTTGGTTTGGCCGGAATTGGTTTGAGGATGGCTCGAATTAAGCTTGAGCAGCTTGGGTTGCCAACCGTCGAGGAGCGGCGGTACTTTGTGAGCTTCCCAGCTCTTCTCTTGTGGTCCTCAGGCTGAAGGGAGGGTGTAGCTAGATAGAGAACTTCCTCCCAGTTCTAAAGATACCAAATGTAGCTTCAGAGGTTGAAGAAAGTCATGATGTCAGAGATCTGGGTTGCTGCTCACCGGAAAGTGGAACACTTCACTTTTTTCGCTCGTTTGTGGGATGGGGATAACAAGTGGAGGGGTGCTCTTTATATAGGGAGCTTGACAACTGACCGAGCTATCGGTTGGCATAGGACTCGACCCTAGACTCGGTCGTGGGCGGTCATACTAGAGATCTTCCCGGGTCACCGGAGGACTCGCCTTCCCCTTCTCTCTCTCCTTTCTATTAGCTGATTGAGGAAGAAGATGATGATGTGTCAGACGTGCCACGTGACATGCTTTGATTGGTCAGTTTTCTTGAGATGGCATTCCTACTCAACCGCTACATCGGTTGTTGACAGGACACGTGGCAGCCTCCCATTGGCTGATCTTGTTTGCATGACATACCGACCGAGTGTCCGTTGACCATTGACTGGACATGTGGAAACCTCCCATTGGCTGCCCGTGTTTGCGTGGCTACTGACTGGGCACCTATTGGCCGTTGACCGATCCGACCAGGTTCGGAGACCCGAATTCGAAAATCGGTCGGTTCATGCCTAATTCGACTAGTTTTCTAAAAATTAAAATTTTCTAAATTTATCTAAATTCATTTTCTACCTAATAGTGGCTTCAATTTCCCAATTTGATAATTTTATGTCACCTAGAAAAATGAATCTTTAAACTGATTCTTCACGGTTTAGCCTAATTCATTCCAGTTTGATATGGTTCGGATCCGGTTCACCTTGAACCGGTCCAGTTTTCACATCCTATCCACCTTAGATTTCCTTTTCATGACTTTTGTGATTTATTGGCTACTTAGGATCTCCCAATTTCCCGATTTAAACTTTATTTACCATTTTTGGTTCATTTAGTGGCTCTATTTTCTCATGAAAATCGACAGTTCTTTTCTCGGTTTCCTTTGTTTGAGAGGACAGGTTTCACATAGATTCCCACGAAGGTCTAGATTACCTCCATAAAATTAGGACCTGCTCACTCATCGGATTCTTCTTAGAATCCTTTCCCAACCATCGATTGCTCCCAACTCTGGCGACCTGACTACCAGAGAGAATAGCTCCACCGTCCGACCACCTCCAATGGCGTTCTTAGTACTCTTGGAAAGTTGAGGACCTCAGCTTTCCATCACCACCCAGCTCTATCCTTAACTCCTCTTCTACTATCATCGGTGAGATCACATAGTACTCAATCTTTGTCGATCTGAAATAGAGTAGCTACTTTTGGGCTCAATTTCGAGGGCCACGACGACATTCATGAGCTAAGGAAAATTCAATGAGTCCCTTGAATCACCAACTTTGCATAACCTCAAACCTTGCTCGATTTGCGTAAGATTTGAGGATGAATTATATCATATAAGTTCTAAATTACGGGTCTAGTGGTCGAGCTATCATACCCAACCGAGTTTGGTTGGAACCCCATGAACAACCCGCCACCCCTTCCTGTACTAAAATGGCATTTCTACCATG
This sequence comes from Trapa bicornis, assembly GCA_030064425.1. Classification (NCBI taxonomy): domain Eukaryota; kingdom Viridiplantae; phylum Streptophyta; class Magnoliopsida; order Myrtales; family Lythraceae; genus Trapa; species Trapa bicornis. The sequence continues at coordinate 4,153,301 of CM057761.1, read as the reverse complement.
ATAGACAAAGAATGGTAAAAGCTTATAAATTTATATGTTTTCCATAACAAAATTAACAAAATGTCTTAATAGAATTATGTTGTCATGGAAATTTTGACTTGCTTCTTAGGGTTTCACCCTTCTTAACGTAGAATATTTCCTAAAAGGGGTTTGTGGGAGGGGGAAGGTGAGTGGGTAAGTTTGACAACTCAGTGAATAGAATTTACATGACATCATAACCTCCTGTCCGTAGTTAAGTATGTACTTAAGCAAACTTTCCTTTTTGAAAAATATATATACAATAAGCAAACCACTACTTGCCTTATTTTTTACAAAATATTTTCATAAAGTTTTTTGCTCATTTCATCGACTTAGAGTATGCTCCTTTCTATTTATAGGGATTTAATTTAATAAATCTACCAGGGTTTGTTTCATACAAACACAACCACACAAACACCTTTTATCCATAAAGGGATCAAACAATCACATAACAAATCCTTAGAGGCTAATAACCACGATCTATTCCACTTGTGGCCTGGAGTGACTTTACCATACACCTTGGTGAGAGGCTACAACCTTTCACCACAAGTCTACATGAGTGCCATCGCTCATCCCACATACTTATAGATACTTCGACCCTAGATTTGTGGGGAGGGGGGTGGACGGTGAGACCTCACTCTTCTATCCCCTTGGTCTCAATATGCATGAAGCTCTCAGAGCTTCATGGCATATTGGAACTGTTATGCCCCCACCTAGTTTTGGTTGGAACCTCGTCATCAACCCGCCACTCTTCCCTGTACTAAATTGGTATCTCTACCAATATAGGCTGGAGGAGATAAAGGCTCATGAGTACACATGTTTTCCACAACAAAGTTTAACAAAACAACTAAATAAAAGTTTACCTTCTTGTGGTACCTCTAACTTGCTCTTCTTAGCTTTAACTTTTCTTGATAGGAGGTTTTCCTAAAAAAGAAGGTTTAGGGGAGGGGATGAGTTTTACAACTCAGTGAGTGAGTGATATGGTGACTTTTTGTAAAAACAAAAAAGGTTTATAAATACTACCCTTCTTGTTTGTGGGTTTAACTTCTTATTAGAAAAATGTTTTAACATTTTTCCTAGCTCGGGTTTGGTTTAGCACACAATCACACACACCCTTTATCACAAAGGTGTTCACACATTCGTAGAGCAGTCCCCAACTGCTTCGCTTGTGGCACAGAACGACTTTACCGACCACCCTAGTAGGAGGTGATACCTTTTACCCCAAGTCTATGTGAGCATTAATTGTACAATCCCTAGACTTGAATTCTTTCGTGTCCACTATTGTAGGACGAGACATCTCCCCCTCCGACCTTAGTTATAATGCACATGAAGCTTCTCCGAGCTTCGAGACTTACTAGATGACAAAACTTCCCTTATGCATCCTGAGTCGTCCAATAGCCCTTAGAACTAACACTACCTCATATCGGGCGCCTCGATGGTTATGTATCTCAGCATACACAAACAAAGGTATTTTAATTTAGACCTTTATCTTTGGTGCCACCAACCCAACGAATTCGGTGACTTAACTTCAGCTCGGTAACTACCAGCCCAACGAGTTTGACGATTCAGCTTCAGCTCGATAGTTACCAGCCCAACGAGTTCTTTGATCTGGCTTTGATTGGGTGGCTTTAACACATAATTTAACCATTTGTGGTAAATTTTCCATAGGGCTTAATATCTAAATTTTTGTCTATGGGTTTAAGTTCGTGCCCATTGGCCTTGGGCCCACTTTGCGAGTTTTTTCAAAACCTAGCCCTGAGGCCATATTAATTTCAAAACCAAGGCCTTGCGCCCACTAGAGCAATTCTAGCTCCCCTCAAGAACATCTCCCATAAAGGTTAAGCAGGTTCACACAATCAAAGGAGACTATTTTTGGAAAACGATTTTCAATTCAAAAATGTGCTCATCATCCCAATCGGGTATGATGTTGGAAATCTCACTCATTTGATAACTGTGACGTGCTCCTCCCGGCTTGATTCCAATCAACGACATGCTCATCTGCACAAGCACTTGGACAACCCGTTCCTACATAGTTCAAGTATTCACATAAGGAAGATTTGGCATAAGGACATCATATTCTCATCTATTTGCACATAGGTCCTTAATTTATTTCTTAATTACAATTAGGTCCCTAAAGTTTATCACCTTTTCAATTAGGTCCCTAAGGTTCCCAATATTCCTCTTAGGCCCTTAATGTTCTCTTATTTCCATTCAAGTCCTCAATTTCTCCTTAATTGTAATTCAGTTAATGAGGAACCAAATCAGGCTAGGTGTGGGAGGTACCATAGAGGCGCCTAAGATTAACCAGGCGCATCAGGCTGGCTGATGCAGAGTCCTGCAATTTGCCAGTGCTAAACTCTAGGTCAGTTAATATGAGAAATTACGTTAGGAGTGATAGGTAGAGTCTTTTATTCAACTATTGTAATAAGCCATAACTGTGGCACGACTGGTTAATGAATAAAATTCCTTTTGATTACACTATCGTACAAAGAGAATGAAGGTAAAAAGAAAGAGGATGATTGAGAAAGATCCTTATAGAAATAGAAAGAAGTTAAGTACCACAGGAAAGGACACAAAGACTGGAAGTTAAAATTCTCAATGTATAGGACAAATCTTGGCCTATAAGATACTCTCGGACAAGGGAACTAAGAAAACCCCAGAATTGTAGGAGAACGAGGGTAGGGAGTAAGTACAAGGAGGTACTTGCAAGATTCAAGGAGGGAGTAATCCCCCAACGAAAGGGTAAATGAGGAAGTCTGGTGTACCATAATAAGTAGACTGGTCATAAAGCCTTGAAGACAAGAAAGAAAAGCACTAGACCCCTGTCCGAAAACAGATGATAGGTTTGCCATCCCCGCTAAAAAACTCTTAAGGCACAGTATAGAATACCCAAAGGGAGACCGTAGTCCTTGGAGGAGAGTTCCAAGAAGGGGCTCGAAGATATTGAGAGAGAACCTTCTAGGAAAGGTGAAAGGGTCTGGGATACGAAACTCCGTAGATAAAGACCTCCACCCTAGGCTATGGGAGTAGAGGACAGGGCCAACAAGAAGGAACTTTTCTAGGTAGGTCTAAGGAGACGGTAAGTAGGCCATAAGAAATTAGCCCAGATCGGGGTACTACGAAATGGTCATAAGTAGGTGAGGATGAATTAGGGGATGAAGACCTTTAGGTAGGGATGTCGTCGAACGTAAGGAAGTGTGCGGGGATGTCGATAAGTCAAGTAGTGATCAGGAATCCTGATAGTTGGAACTGAAAATGCCCAAGAGGAAAGTTAGTAGAAGACGAAAACTCAAACGGTCAAGAGAGGCCTAACATATAAGGTGTAGGAAAATGGTGTGTATGGAAGAGACGCACGAACCAGGAAGAAGTAGTAAAATACTCTAATGACGCAAGAAGAAGAGTATAGGAACACCCCTTAAGGAAGGGAGTGGAAGAGCTTGGTACGAGGAAACTTGAATTAATGCTAAAGGTAAGAGACACTACCAGATAGAGAGAAGGGACAAAATATTATGATCCATAAAGGGTTAGTATACTGGGGATGAATGTCTTTAGGAGGCCCTAGAAAAAGGGTGCAGTCGTTTACATAAATCTGACAAGGCGGAATGAAAGGTTTGAAGTGAACCTGAACGATAATTCAAGGAGCAGTATAAGACAAGAAAGAATGAAGTTAAGAATCCACGAAAATAAGAACGAAAGCTTGAGAGGGCGCCAAATTAAGGATGGACAATGACCATGGAAAACAACCAGAAATGAGGGACGGTCAGTCCTTCTTGAACTCCCAACCCGGAGATTCATTTGGACAAAACCCCAAGAGGGAGAGCTCTACCCTAGGAGACATAGAACTTGGGCCCAGGAAAATACCCTAAGTAAATTGGTAGGTCCAGCCGCTCAGAATGGTCCGATGGACTAGATGGATATTTGAGGAGAAGGGAACTCTATTAAGCACGTTGCATAAAGAATCAAGTGTAGAAGTAACCTTAGGGATGTTTTGCCAAAGAAAGATGAATGAGTAAGAAAATTCTCAAATAAAAGCGGATGGGAGGCCGGGTCATTCTAAAATCTCCATATCACATGATAGGGATGGGTCACACCTTTAGGGTTGAGGGAGAAATAGATAGCGAGATAATAGATGACCAAGACCTAGAAACGAAAGATGCATAAAGGTCGAACATGCACGAGGGATGCCAAAATGGAAGTGGAGGTCATCTTGGGATGCAACCAGGATGGAGACATACCCTGAGGCATCATATCTGTTGAAAATAAAGATCCCACGTTGGATAATATAGAGAAGTGTTGTGGGTTTATAAGGTCGGAAAGGTACCACTACTTACAAATTATGGCTTTTAAGTAGACATGGGCCCGACCCCTTATCGGTTCACAATACCTTCTCTCACATGGTATCAGAACCAGTGGGCTCGCACCCGTACCTGACCTGAGACTGGAAACCCGACTCGTGGTCTGACTCTTCTCCCCTTATCTATCAATATTCTACCCTTTCAAGTCTCTCCTTTGATTCTTCTACCCTTTCAAGTCTCTCCAACGAGAGCATGAGACCTTCCTCTACTTTCCCCCTCGTTCGAGACCGAAAGAATAATACTTGGCTCGTAGACCGTTGTTGAGGGCAGGTTTAAAAATTGCACGTGGCAAGTGTATGCACGTTGCACGTGAGGGTGGGTGTTGAGAATAAAGATCACACATTAGATAATATAGAGAAGTGTTGTGGGTTTATAAGGTCGGAAAGGTACCACTACTTTCAAGTCATGGCATTTAAGTAGACATGGGCCCAACCCCTTATCGATTCACAATACCTTCTCTAACAATATCGGAGCAAATTCCAAGTTGACCATAAAGGAAACCACTCTTTATGTAAGGAATGTATAATGAGTTTTGGGGACAAAATTACTAAAAGGTGGGGAGAGTTGTAAATCCCGTCCTCTTGGACCAAGGGAACCGAAAAAGAGAGTCGGAAGTTTTTGAGAGAAAAATCGAGAATCTAAATGAACCGGAATTGGTAAAGGAGGATCACAATAGGGATTTTAAATTTATAAAGGAGGACCCCCTTATTATAAACCGTAAAGAGTAAGGCGTCCTTTAAACTTGCACCTTTTCTTGGAATAACATAGATCAAAACTGCATAATATTTTAAATTTATCATAGCTGTCTGACAGGCATCTTAGTTGATGGTCTTTAAGGGTAGGCTTTCCGAAATTTCCTGAAAGGGATATAAGGGAGGGGGTGAGTATAATGACTCAATTAATGGGTTTTCAAAACTTTAAACTTTTAGGAAAAAGACTTGTATTGTTGTGTGCCAGACTCCTTTCTTTAAAAAAAAAATCCTTTCATTTCAAATCTCGATTTTTCACCATCATTTCCTTATTAATCATGGTGTGTCATCACCCAACACACATCATTCATCATGAAGGTCAAGCACACATTCACAGGCCAGCCCGTCCATTGAACCCACTTGTGGTGTCAAAGCGACTTTATCGGCCACCTAGATAGAAACACATGCACTTCTACCCTGAGAATGAGTGGATATACGCGACATTTGACCCTCAATCCTAAAATTAATTCTCCATGTACGTATGAGGATAGAGACCTCATCCCGTCCTCATCCCGGTCTCATACGCTTGGCGCTACTCCAAATTTCGCATGATCACCTAGTACGACGAACTTCCCTTATACTCACCAAGTCGTCTAGGGCCCTTAGGACACATCACTACCCCTCTTGGGCATTTTGATGGTCCCGTAATCACAGTGCATGCACAAACAGTATTTTATTATCATGCCATATAGTTTGTGGTGCCACTAGTCCAACGGCCTCGACCCTCAACTCAACTTGTAGATGTTTGTCTTTATTAGTCTGGGGACCGGTCATGTCGCACTGCCACTAGTTGACTGAATATGTCAGTCCTATTTTGGTACCATAGCCAAAAAATTCATTTATTTAAAGTTTTATGGCATATATCTCATGTTTGTTTATGAGCTTCTGCTCATGCCAATTGGCCTATGGCCCACTGTTCGAGATTTTAAAAAATCGGCCATATTAGCCTCCAAGTTCTAAAACCGAGGCCCCCAACCTGTAAGAGCTATTCGAGCTCCCGTTAAGAAGGTCTCTTAAATCATTTAAGCATTGGTACACACTCAAGGGAGAGCACTTCTGACAAAAATATGTTTTCAACTGTCCATTATACCGACTGGGTATAAAGAGATCTCCACTCATAACCAATGAACGGGTTTTCAACTTCCTTTGAGAAACTTTCATCATACCAACCGAGTATGATCTACTTACAATTGGTAAGTAGTTTTTCAGCATGATTTTTACATAACTCCTCTAAGTTGTGTTGTTTAAAATACCGCTTAGTAGTGGGGTTTCATTTCGAGGTACTTATCATCCCTAACCGGGTATGATATAAAATCTCACTCACCCGTTAATACAGTAAATTCCACTAGTCCGGTTCTTTGTATTCACACGAGCTTGTCCTTGCTGGCGTTCCCGGTACCTCGTGTTCCTACATGATATGAACATCTCGGTTCATTATCTCTTGACCTAATAACCTTCATTCATTCCAAATGAATGAGAAAACTAAACTTTTATTTATTTGTAATTAGGTCCCTAAAGTTATTTTTCTTTAACTTTAAGTCCCTAATGCCAGTTTTTTTCTCAAATTGAGTCCTAAAACTTTTAAAATTCTCCTTGGACCTCAATTTATTCAATTTCACAAAAAGGGGTTAAATTTCCCAAATTTCCAATTTGGTCCCCCAACTTTTCCAAAAATTACCACTTTACCCTTTCTTTACAAAAATGGTCAATTTTACCCCCAAAATCCTAAAAATTCCTCAATTCGCCCTCTAACATTTTTATCATGCCTAATTGACCCTCAATTTTAGGAAATTGCATTTCGGTCCTTCAAATTTTCGAAAATCCCCAATTTCCCCCAATTTTTTCCCCAATTCCAACTTGTTAACACAAGCAAATTTGATTTCATCAAATTGAGCGATCAAACACTTCCAATTGTTAAAATTGAAGTTGAAATTGAGTTTCTACATGTTTATACGATTCTCTAGCAATTTAAACCACAAGTTTTAATGCCGGAACGAGCTTAAACGAAGATTCACCGAAAAATGGACTGTAGAGAGAGAAAGCTTCGATTACTCACCGGTGAGGGTGCAGCAGTCTAAGCTTTCTATCTGGATAGGTAGTTCTCATCCTAAGATTCATTCTAGAATCAAGAATCACATCAATTGATGTCAAATTGAGTTAGAATTTCATAATCAAAATTCTACCAGTTCTCTCTCTAGCATAGGTCAGAAATTGCAAAAGGGAGCCGAATTGGCTTACCTTTCAGTCCTAATTTGGCCGTGGGAGGGTTGAGGAAGTGTTGGGAGGGCTTAGTTTGGCCTGAGTAGGGCTCAAAATGGCCAATTTCAACTCGGCCGAAATAGGGCAGCTTCGGTCCGTCGGAGCTACTTCACTACTCCATCACGACGGCGTTTCTTCGGCAACTCTCAAAGCAAACGGAGACTACAAGTGTGTAGCTAACTTCTCCCCGGTTCTAAAGAACTTGACCTCACCTTGTTTGGCTTAGAAATGACCCTATATTGGAGATCTAGTTTGAGCTTCATTTCTAAAACTAAGCAGCTGAGAGAGAGTGAACTTTTCAGGTGCGGAGAGGATGAATGTGGAGGGGGTCTTTATATAGAAAGCTTGAGGACTTCTTGGCCGTCCGATTAGCACCTTTATGACAGGTATTGATGGCCGAAAATATATTGAACAGAGATGTTTCTTCTTCGTCGGCGCTGCTTCAATGTTTCGGCGAGTGAATAGTGTTGTCATCTGAAGGAAGAAGACGACACTGTTCCGAACTGGACCAGACCGGTCCGAACTGAGTTCAAAGCTTAAATCGGCCGGTTCACCCCCCATTCGACAGAATTTTTCAAATATAAAAATTTCTAAATTCATCTAAATTCATTTTATATCTAATGATGACCTCAAATCAAATTTGAATTTTCTAAGCTACCTAAAAAAATTAATTTAGAATTCGGTTCAATAGTGGTTTAAACCGGTCCAAACCAGTTTGGATCCTGTTCACCTGAACTGGTTTGGTTTTCATCTCCAATTCACCCTAAAGTCTTTTTTCATGACTTTTATGACTTCTTAGGTCACTTAGGGTCCATAAATTTCTCGATTTACTATCTCTCTATCGGTTCTAGTTCATAAACCGATTATGTTCTTAAACCGGTTTAATCTAGTTAGATCCAATTCATCTAAACCGGTTTGGTTTTTCTCTTCCAATTTGTCCTAAGGTTCTTTTCCAAGGTTTTATGAACCCTTTGGATCACCCGGGAGTTGTAAATTTTCAAATTGCTCGTTTCCAAATGATCAGATTTGTGAACCGGTTCAATTTTCTTACTCGGTTTGACTGGTTCTTTTCCCGGTTTTCTTAACTCAAAAGGGCTAGGTTTACAATGTCGTACGCCCCTATTATGGGAGGAAGTAGGGGAGAGAAAGCTTGAGAAGGTCGAGCTTATAGAGTATGCGACGGAAAAAAATTCAAATAATAAGGAGTCGGCTTAAGGTGGCCCAAGATCGACAAAAGTGCTATGCCATCCACATGAGGAAGGACTTAGATTTTGAGATAGGAGACCGGGTATTCCTCAAGGTATCACCATGGAGCAGGATACTTAGGTTTCAATAACGAGAAAAGTTGAAACTGAGGTACATTGGCATGTACGCCATAATTAAGATGGTTGGACCGGTGGCATACAAGTTTGAGTTGCCTCCAAATATGCAAAGAATACACGACGTATTTCACATGTCGGTACTCCAAAAATATGAGTCTAACCCCATTCATGTATTGGATAAGCTACCACTCGAGCTGGAAGAAGACCTGATCTACAAGGTGAAGCCTATACAAATCCTCAATAGATGAGAGAAAAACCTAAGAGCAAGAGGATTCCCATGGTGAAGGTTCTTTGGCGAAACGGTCAAGTAGAAGAGGAGACATGGGAGACGAAGTTTGTTATGAGGCATAGGCACCCTCAACTGTTCAATATGAAAAAGTTTTGAGGACAAAACTCCTAAAAAGTGGGGAGAATTGTAAACCTCATTCTTTCAAAATAAGGAAACAAAAAGGAGAACTATAAACTTTCAAAAGAAAACCAAGGATCAAAGTGAGCTAGGAATGGTAAAGAAGGATTGAAACGGGAATTTGGAAAATCCAAATAGCCAATAAATCACAAAAATCATGGAAAAGAACCATGAAGTGGATTGAATGTGAAAATTAGATTGATTTGGGATAAACTTGACCTGAATAGGATTGAACCGTGAATAACCGATTCAAAGATTCATTTTTCTAGGAGGCATAAAAATATCAAATTGGAAAATTGAAGCCACCATCATATACAAAATGAATTTAGACGAATTTAGAAATTTTTAATTTTTAAAAAACCAGTTGAATTTTGCTTGAATAGGCCGATTTTCGATTTTGGATCACCGAACTTAGTCGGATCGGATCGGCCAATAGTCCAACCGATCAATGGACCTCTGCCAAGTTAGCTCTTAGTCAACAGGTGTGACCAATCAACGAATGACACGTGGCGAAGCCCGCCTCATTAGCATAGAGTCATCGCTGACCAATTAGGACATGACACGTGTCCTCGGTCAACGGAGGAAATTCACCCAACGATGATCGACAAATGGGAAGAGGACACGTGGCAAAACTGCCACGTCAGCATCCGATTATGTTGTTTGAGAAATGAAAGACCAATGAGAGGTCGACACGTGGCAGGGCCACGTCAAATGACCTTAGCCAATTAGAGGCTGACATGTGGCAGCGTCACTGAGGGAAGTCTAACACATTTAAATAAGCCAATCAAAGGACACCACGTGTTCGGTCAGCGAGTCAAAGGATGACTAGGCTGTTGCATCAGCAATTCCAGCCAATCATGATGCACCACGTGGCAAGCCGACGCGTGTGAAGCTCACACGCGTGGCATAGTATCATATTCCTCATTGGGCTGATAGAGAGAAGGGGATAAGGGGGAGAGAGAAAGTCTCCGATGACTCGGAAAAAGCTCTGGTCTAACCGACGGTGAGCGAGGTGGGGGCTGAGTCTTTCGCCGGTCGATAGCCCGGACAGTTGTCGAGCTCCCTATATAAAGAGCACCCCTCCCCTCACATTCCTCATCCTACCAATGATCGAAGAAGGAGAAGAGGTCTACTTTCTGGCAAAGCTTAAACTAGAGCTTCGATGTCGAGCTTTTTCTCCACCTCTGAAGCTCCCCTCCGGTGCCATTGGAACTTGGAAGAAATCCTCTACACGACTGTGACTTCAGTTCGGTCTAAGGACCACCGCCCGAGCTCCAGTGAGCTCAAACAGGACTTTTGCCCCTTCGGTCGAGGAGGAGCCAAACTCTTCGAGTTGCACCCTAGCCACCCCCAACCACTAGCAGCTAAACTAACCATTCCCTAGCCTTCCTTCACTTATACCGGGCACTCCATAACTTGTAAGGTAAGCTAATTTCGCCCTACATCGCCGAAATTTTTAAGTTGGAGAGGCTAACCTGCCTAAAATTCTCTCATCTAATTCGTGTTGCCCCAACAGGCATTAAGCCAACAAGGGAATCCTGGAAGGACCCCTTGTCGCCCGCATCAAGAGCTCAGATTGCCACCCCCTCACCAGTAAGGAAATTGAGCTTTCTCTCTCTGCAGACTTTTTCCAACGAGGCTCCATTTGAGCTCAAATTGACACCGATTAAAGTGATTCAAATGTTAAAATGATCATGGGGAGATGGGGGAGCGATTAGGAGCATGATAGGGGTAATTGCCCAAGTTTGGGAGATCAATTTGATGAATCAAAGATTCAGGGGTCAAAATGCAATAAATTAAGGGAATTTGTGCGAAATTGAGGATTTTTGGAAATGTGGGGGCCAAATTACAAATAATGAAAAATTGAGGATTCGAATGGAAATAAAGGGAAGTTAGGGATCTAAAGGGAAAAATGAGAACCTTGGGCACCTAATTGAGGACAAGTGGGACATTAGAGATCTAATGGTAAATTTTTGAGCTTTTGGGACCTAATCATATTTATAGCAAAATTAAGGACCAAATTGCTAATACGGGCAATTATGAGGTCTTTCCTACCAATTTTACTGATATGAATGTTCAGATTGTACAGGACGGATGGTTCAAGGATCATGCACGAGAATGCACGGTCGACCAAGACACCGCCGGAGGCGAGTTACACCACCCCAGGTGAGTGGGTTTAGCATCACGTTCGGTTGGACTAATGGGTACAGTTTTTCCCGATTTAAAAATGGTTTACCAAGACTGCCCTTCCCTGACTGGATGAACAAGCTTAAACTTTTGGGAGGTTGTCCTTATGCAGATATGAAGCATGCAATAGTAGGGCTAATACCATTCAAGTAGGCACAAGGCCAATGGGCACGAGTGTAGGTCCGTTGACAAGACAAGGCTTTTGTACGCAAAAATTTCCATATAATGGGATAATTGTGTGAATTAGTTATTGTGTCGAAGCCGAACATACGAACTTGTTGGGTTAGTAGCTACTGAGCTGAAGTCGTGTTATCGAACTCGTTGGGCTAGTAGTTATGGAGCCGAAGTCGGGTTGTCGAGTCTGTTGGGCTAGTAACACCAAAGATGACAGTTATAACTAATGAAAAATATTGATTGTGCATTCCATGAGTCCGAAACCATCGAGGCATCCGGTATAGGGTAGTGGTGGCTTCAAGGGTTGCTAGATGACCTAGGGTGCATAAGGGCGGTTTGTCGTTCAGTATGTCAAATAAGCTCCGGGAGCTTCGTGTGCACTGAGACCGATGTCGGAGGGGGAGATGTCTCATCCCACATAGCGGACATGGAGTATGACATGGGTCTGAGGGTCGGACGACTGATGTCCACTCAGACTCAGGGTAGAAGTTGCGAACTTCTATTAGGGTGGACAGTAAAGGCACTCCGATCAACAAGTGGAACAGTTGGAGACTGTTCTGCGAACGTATGACCTGTTTTATGATAAAAGGGGTGTGTGATTGTGTCTCAACCTAATTTCATGAACAACACACTAGGAGAATGAAAAAATGATGAAGTACCATGAACGAATGAGAAGCCCAAATAAAACTATCACTAAGATTTCTCGCTCACTAAGTTGAAAAACTCATCCTCTCCCTTTAATATTTTTTTAGGAAAGAGATGATATTTCAAGAGTTTTTCTCCATCAAGCTTCTGAACTCAAGTATTATTAATATTATTAGTTTTGTATAATATTATTTCATGGAACAATGACAGATCCTATACCTGACTATTCGCAATCTAGGGAGTAATGACTGTTCTAAGTAAAGCAGACTAGCGGGTTGCTAACAAGGTTTCGATCAAGCCAGGTCGGGCATAACAATCCTTATATTGATAGGGTCAACTGAGGACCGTCTCATTTTGCAATGGGAGATAACATATAAGGTTATGGTAAATTTGGCATATTCATTACATACGAGCAAGCACAATAACACCCTAATACCTTCTTTTTCCCATATTACAAAACCTATTTGGAATGCCATATGTAAATTTAGTGTGCTTCTTGGATTAGAAACTTTATATGGAGAGTGTTTTCAAATACGTTAGTTATTACTACTAACTTGTATGATACCTGCATTACTAGTTATGATAAATGTTTTATTTATGTGTATGTTGAAACTATATATCACATATTGTTGAGATGTCTCCACACTAAGTCGGTATGGCATTCTATTTGTGGTATACGTGTTGAATTTGCCCACTTTTTACTAAGTTGATAAATATTAATTTAGAAGAGTAATGATTCCCTTAAATTGCTTACCCTATTGGGTGATATGGAAAGTAGAAATAATCTCTTATTTTATAGAATTACTCCTATGAAACTTTTGTAGAAAATAATGACTTATCCAAAATAATCAATGGGTGAAACTAGTGGGAAAAGACAGGGAAAATATGATTAAAGTGAATTTTAATTTACAAGCATATGATTATTACTCGTAACAATATGGGACTAACAATTGAAGGATAGCATACACAAGGTATAAGTCACCTTTGTTAGTTGAAGCTCATGTGACTATAGCTATGCAGTCAATTGAGAATGGAAAAATATAGCACTGGAGGTGGACTCACATGTGCTAGGGGAGACTCTTCTCAAGTCATTAGATAAATCACATTGCAACTCTATCAATTTATTTGAGAATTTTGTAATATAACTAGTTATTTTTACTTTTTATAGATGAATCACATAGATAAGACGGTAATGCTTGTATTGATATTATTGTATGCAAATTTAGAGACACACATAAATATATTTACTATTGTGTCCTTTTTAACTTTCCTAGATAGAAATAAACATGATTCCTTATGGATGTTTATAATGCAAAAAAAATCCAAAGGTGAGCATGTCTATATATTGTATATATGCTTGTATGTTTTCATCCAAATTAATTAAATCTAAGATAAATAAAGAGAATTTTCGCAACATTGATGGGATTTGACGAGAAAAAATAAACTCTTTAATTTTTATATATTTCTCTCAATGAATGTTGCAACTTGTTCGGATTATTTTTTTGTCGTGACCTCCCTATGTTTAAAGGTTAGAAAGAAGCCACCTCCCTCCCATCAGTAGTTAGTGACCAACTTCGCCCTTCCATTGATTTGCTTCAAAAAAAAAAATTGAAGCAACTTACACATGATCTCACATTTATCTTCTTTGATTTAATCCCTATGTGAGTTTCAATTTTTTTTTCAAATCCAAGTTTAAATTTTATTGCTTAGATAATTCAAATATCTTCAAAGGTTTCAAATTTCATAATAGACCACGTGTTTCAAAGTTTATTCAAAATTATTTTATCAAAGATTTTAACCTATCCGACCAATCAACAGTTGAATCTATATAGTATTATATTTATACTAAATGCATCAAAAGATTATGATTAATACATTGAACATTACTCTGATACACTTGGGTTATAATTTTTTATCGCGAGACATAAACTAAGTTATTTTACATAAGATTAAAATGATGATCATGAAATAAATTCTGATATGATAGTAAATATGATAATTTTGTTGTTAACTTAGTGTTTTTTTTTGTCAGAGTGAAGTTAGTGTTCATATATATATATAGCATATTTTAAAAATCTTAGGTGTTATTCAATGGATTTTATCATATTGGATGGGTAATAATGGTCAAAATTATCAATCTGTATATTACCCAATGAATATGATTAGATCAGTCCATAAATATATGATAAACTTTCAATATTTAATATTATCAACCTTATGCAACTAATCTTTATGATTAAATGATTTATCTCCATAAGGGATAGAACAATTCTAAAACAATTATTTTAATATATTTTTAAAAAAAATAAAAGAACAAATTTGTTTGTAGTTGGGACAAACCTATGGACTCAATTTGTAATCAATCCTACAAATAAAATGTTGCATATAAATTAGTAACTTAGGATAATACTTCTCTAAATATTGAGTACACAAAGCTCACACTTAATATATACGTTTAGAACTCTACATATAAAACATTCAGTAGGGTATGTATAGAAAAGATTTTCTGAGTTTACTATAAAATATTTAATTTAGGCTCAGAATAGATTCTCTAATTTACAAATCTTCTTTAAAAAATAGGTTTTAAATAATTATTTGACCCTAAAACTTATGAAAACTTATTTAAAATTAAACTTAACCAAAAAATAAGCTAATACTCCAAATTTATGGAATTTTACGAAGATCGAGTTTATCCGGCCAAAAACACTCATTTTACCACCTACCGACAAATATGTCATGACCTTAACACACGAGTTACTAAAAACGTTTAATCATTAAACCACAAATTTAAGTATCGTCACCTCATTTTTTAATATTTTGAAAAACATCCAAATTTCAAATAGAGCCTTGATGAAAGATAATTAATAATTGCGTTCTCCCTAATTTTCACGGGCACTACAAAATGGTTTCTTTTTTTGCGCCAAATACTATAAAATGATATCCAAATGTAACCTTTTGGCACCAAAACTTTAAATGTAAAATCTACACAACATTTGCTAAAATTTTAGCAAATATATTATGTAAGTGTAAAAATATAAATCTCACTTTTTAAGTTCAAAAAATCTAACAAATATATCATACATACGTGAAAGTATGCAAAAGTGACCTATGATGTACTTTAGTGCAAAAAAAACCTATATTGTACTAAATGTTCCCTCGGTTAATCAGGTTATTGTAAATTTTTTTATACTTAATAGGTCATTTAATATATGTGTTGGCTTAAACTATTAAAAATAATTGTCACTTATATTTGATCACGAATTCAACCATAAAAAAAATCTAAAAACTTTAAAAATATCAATAAATCAATATTGAAAAATTATTAATTTACAACTATTAGCCATGAAAAGAATTTTAAGATATTTAAAAGTACCATAACTATGGGATTTTTATATAAAAAATACAAAGATACATAATTAATTGATTTTTATAAATAGTAACTATATTGTATATTTAAATAACAAAAATAACACAATTTATTTTTAAGCTAAAAATTAAAGTTGTCTCTTGGTCATCTAAGAAGTAAGTTGTAGTTTTTAGATTTGTTACCTTTCAATTTTCAGTTTGCTTTCAAGTACTATAGGTATAACCACTAAATTACAATAAGTTATTTCAAATTTTTTAAATAGTTCCATATTGAGTCTAGCAAATAAAAATTCCATATGAACAACTTTCACTCCAAGAAAATGTTTCATAGAGCCTAAATATGTCATTTTGAACTCATTCTACATAGAACGTTTAAATTCAAGTATTATTGGCTCATTTCTTCCGGTAATTATTAGATCATCTACATACAAATTAATGATTACGGTTGAACCATTCTCAATTTCACAAACAAAGTATGCTTATAATCACACTTTATAAATACTTTTTTAATAAAATAAACCTCAATCTAATTATACCAAGTTCTTGGAGCTTGTTTCAAATCACAAAGTGTCTTCTTTAACTTTTAGACTTTTTATTTTCTCATTTTTTTTAATAAAGTATTTCGATTGATAAACATAGATATCTTTTGTTAGTTCCCCATATAGAAAAGAACTTTTTACATCCATATGAAAGATTTCCCATCTTTTTCCTATAACCAATGCAAATAGAATACAAATAGTGACCCACCTAGCCACACATGTAAAGACTTCAAAATAGTTTATTACATATATTATGACATTAACCTTTTACAACAAGTCATGCCTTGTATTTATCCATTTCACCCAAATCATTGAGTTTGATTTTGTAAATCCACTTAACACCAATGGCTTTGAAGTTAGGTTACAACACAGTCAATTTTCAGGTTTCATTTCTTTCAATAGCATTGATCTCTTCTTCTGTTGCCTTTCTTCACTTAGTGTCCTTGTAGGTTTCTTCAAAATTTGTAGAATCTTCAGATGTTGCATAAATAATATAGTATTGTATCCATATAGGTATTTGTCGACACCTTGTTCTTAAAAACTGAGTATGATGATTATCAAGAATTGTTTCAAATTCTTCTTCTCGGATAACTTCATTAAATGGTGCAACTTCCTCTTATAACATAAAATTTTCATCTAAATCTTTAGAGTCCACCTCTTGTACAAACAAATATCATCACATATCAATTTATCAGCTCTGTTGCCCATCCCTTCATTTCACTTCCACTTCTATTTTTTGAACAAGTCACACTCCCACAAACAAATGTATGATCAACAATAGGATCATACAAATGATAACCCTTTAATTCATCACTAACTCTAAGCATAATGCACTTTATACTTCTAAAATCAAGATTTCCCTTATAAGGTTCAACTACATGAGCATAGGTAACACAACCAAACACTTTGAAATGTCCTACTAAATGTTTCAATTTAGTTCATGCTTCCTCAGATGTTGCATTTTCTACTAGAAAAGTAAGACATTTATTTAGTACAAACACAACCCATATTGTTGCTCCAACCCAAAAACACTTTGGAACAATGTCTAACCATATTCATTATGGTTTGATTTTTCCTTTCCACTGCACCATTCTATTGCGGGGTATAGGTAGTGGTTAACTATCGTTGAATTCCATTATTAGAGCATTAAGCATCGAAGTTGTGAAACTCATCCTCACGAACCAAGGAAACTAGGAAGAGAACCGACAACTCTCATGAGAAAATCGAGCCACTAAATGAACTAAAAATGGTAAAGAAGGGTTAAAATGGGAAATTAGAAAATCCCAAGTGAGCAAAAAGTCATAAAAGTCAAGTGGAAGAACCATGAAGTAAAATGGATGGGAAAACCAGACCGGTTCAGGGTGAACCGGATTGAACCCTAATTGAACCGGTTTGAACTATACATGAACCGATTTCTAAATTCATTTTTCTAGGTGGCTTAAAAATATCAATTTGGAAAATTTAGGTAACCATTAGATAGAAAATGAATTTAGATTAATTTATAAATTTTTAATTTTGAGAAAACCGTTCAAATTGGTCTTGAATCGATCAATTTTCGCCATTGAACCCGGTCAGACTGGTCCGGTCCAGTTCAGAACAATGTCGTCTTCTTCCTTGGGATAACAACATTGTTCATATGGCAGAAAAACTTTTCTTCTCCGGTGAAAGAATATTCTCTCCTATTTAGACATTTTCTGAAGAGGATAAGCTCGAAAAATATGGAAATTGGTAGGGTAGAGGGTCCTAGAGCTCCCTATATAAAGAGCTCGCCTTCATTCATCCTCCACACACCCCAAATCGTCTTTCTCTTTCAAGTGCTCTATTTTCTGGTGAAGCTCGAACAAGAGCTCCGACTTAGGCACTTTTCTCAGCCTCAAAAGGCAAGGTCGGGTCCTACAAACTCCATAGGAAGTCAACTACCTGACAACAATCTCACTTTGACCTGAGGACCGTGGGAAAAGTGCCGATGGAATCAATTAGTGAATTAGCTCCGATGGACTGAAGCAGCTCTATTTTGGTTGAGCTGAATTCGGCCAAAATTAGACCCCCTCCGGCCAAGCCATGCCTTTCCAATGTCCTCACGACCCTCACACGACCTCCACAGAGGTGAAAGGTAAGCCAATTTGGCCTTTCTCCATCGTTGCAGATCGGTGTTAGAGAGAGAAAATGTCAAATTTCACTAACAAAATTCACCCTCGTATGGACTTCAATTGTAGCAATTCTTGATGCTAGAAGGATCCTAAGGATGAGAGCTATTT
This sequence comes from Trapa bicornis, assembly GCA_030064425.1. NCBI lineage: Eukaryota > Viridiplantae > Streptophyta > Magnoliopsida > Myrtales > Lythraceae > Trapa > Trapa bicornis. The sequence continues at coordinate 4,135,023 of CM057761.1, read as the reverse complement.
CCGCAGATCGAGAGATCGGACCCCACACCTCCGACGGTAAGCTTTCAAAGCTTTCTCTGTCTACGAACAGTTTTGGGGGAAAAGTTTGGGAAAAATTGGAGATTTCAAAAAATTGAGGGTCCTCCATGCAATTTCTCAAAATTGAAGGTCAATTGGCAATGAAAAAGATGTTGGGGGACCAATTGGTCAATTTTTAAAAGAATTGGGGTTAATTAACTATTTTTGGAAAGTAGGGGAAAAACCATAATTTTTGAAAAGTTAGGGACCAAATTGAAAGTTTGGAAAACTTGAGCCGCATTTGCAATATTAAGTAAATTAAGAACCCAAAAAGGATATTGGAAGCCTTGGGATTCGATTTGGGAGAAATTTTAGCGTTTGGGACCTAAGTCAAGAAACAAGAACTTTAGGGACCTAAGTGCAATAAACCTAGGATTTGGGCATAGTCGCCCATACGTGAGAAAACAAAGTCTGCCATGCCTAACTCTTACTGATGATGATACCCAAATTGTATAGGGAGATTTGTGACCAGAACGCAAGCAAGAGAGAGAGGTAGCATGGACATGGAACTGTCTAGGGACGAAGACGTCATAGTCAACGGGTGAGTGGGCTTATTTACACTTCATTCCTGGTTTAGGTGTTGAGCACTTTTATTAAAGGAAAAACATACTTACCAGATTGTAAGTAGGATTAAATAAAATATCATACCCGATTGGTATGATGAGTTTTTGAAAGGAAAAACCCGCATACTCGTAGTAAGCGGACCTATCATCACACTTGATTGATGTGATGAGTTAAAAAGAGATTGTATTAGAAGTGTTCTCCCCTAACTATGTGACAACTACTTAAACAATTTGGGAAACCTTCTTGACGGGATCTAGAGTAGCTCTAATAGACCATGGGCCTCGGTTTTGAACTCTTAGGGCTCAAGGCCCAATTTTTTAAAAACACGTGCAGTGGGCCCAAGGCCAGTAGACACGGGTTGAAGCCTGTAAACAAACACGATTAGGAAGAGCCATGAAAACTCTTATTAAAAGTGAAATTTACTGTGTGATTCGTCATGGTACCGAGTTAGGATCGACAATACTCAATGGGCTAGTGGTAGTGCATCGAGGCCAAGTCGATGGACCGGCCTAGACAAACAGTTGCAGGCCGGGTTGAGTGTCAGGGCCGTTGGATTGTTGGCACCAAAGAGAATGGCTAAAGTATAAAAACTCTTGTTTGTGCATGCACCTATAGATTCAGAACCATCAAGACACCCAATGGGGGTAGTGATGGGTCCTAAGGACTGCTAGACGACTTGGTGGCGATAAGGGAAGGAGAAGCTACTTCGTTTGGGCTTCTCGTCATACCAGTTAGTCATGGAGCTATTGTATTTGAGCTCCACGAAGCTACTGTATTTGGGCTCCATGAAGCTACTACGTTTGGGCTTCCTGAAGCCACTGTATTTGAGCTTCATGCGCACGAGACCGGGGTGGGGGACAAGATGAGGTCTCCGTCCTCATATGGACATTAAGTGGATTTCAGGTATGAGGGTTAGACATTTGGGATGTCCACTCAAAATCAGGATAGAAGTTTGGGACTTCTATCAGGGTGGATGGCAAAGTCATGCCGATCCCCAAGTGGGTGCAGTATGGGACTGCCCTGCAAACGTTTGTACCCTTTATGATAAAGGGAGTGTGTTTGTTTGCTAAATGCCTCCCGAGGCAAGGGGATGTGCTAAAAGAGCTAAACACACATAATAAGGGCAATGGTGAAGGGACTTAAAAACACGTACAATTGTACTACGTGAAACACTTTCTGAGCAAGGAAAAGTGTTGAAAGAGTTAAACTCACACAACGGTCAAGAAATTTCAAGAGGATGAACTATTTTCTAAGATAGAGAGAGACCTCAAGAATTTTTGTGAAGAAAGAGAATTTTTGTATAATACATTAAGTTTTGTTGATAATACATTAAGTTTTGTATAATGTTATTTAAGGAAAATCAGGAAAGAGGATGCTTGACTCCTCGGGTTTACAAGGATGTCCTTCTTAGACCAAATGGAGTGGCGGGTTGCTCATGGGGATTCGACCAAACTAGTTCTAGGAGTAACAACTTGAGTGGTATTAGAGCCTATTTCCTCGAATACATTATCAAGATTATATAACATAAGAACTAAGAGATGAAGTAGGTTACGTAAGCAGTTCACAAAGAGGTTAAGAAATGACGAGGTGAATGCCAAATTTAAACTTCTTCTTAAGAAGGGAAAACCGAGAGGATACCATCCCAAGAAATGTGACTCCAGTTGCAATCACAGATAAGAGGAAACTCTTCAAAATATTAGCGAAGTGGTAAGAAGGAAAAAGGGGTAAAGGTAGGACCTCAATAAAACCACAAATGGAACAAAAGATAGCTGAAGAGAATTTCCCCTTTAAGAAGAAAATCCAAACAATTTAGGAGCAAAGAAAGGAGTGCATCCACAAGAGAAGACAAGATTAACATTTGATGACAAACGGGATGTATTGGGATTACAAGAATAAATCACCTTGGAAAAAGCAATTAAGCCAAATAGGAAGTTCGGACCAACAGGACAAGAGAAAGTAGGTCGTTACAACAAGATATTCAGAAGGAACAAATGATATCCTAAGGAAGACCGGGAAGTAGAAAGGACTACACCCTAAAAAGGTCATTGAGATGACGTTAAGGACAGGAGTACTCGAGAAGACAACTGCCCTAAGAAGACCTAAACCAAGGGACTGGTGGAGGCTGGTTAGTTAACCAGCTAATACACGGAAGAACCATGATGTAAGTTCTAACAAGGAAGAGAGGCGGAAAGGTCAAATCTCGAAAAGAGAAGGATGAAAGAAATCCTTAAAGGGACCAAAAGGCCAAATTAACAACCAAACTCAAGCCAAGAAATAATAGGCAAGCTTCTCACAAAATGATCAAGAAATCTTGAAACAAGGAAGATTTGTACGCTCCCTAAGGAAATAGACAAATATTGGGTATGAATGAGGATGGAGATAGAGCATAAAAGATGTCATGCAAGACCTGAGGAGTAAAGGTAAATAGGAGAAGACAACATCAAGAGTAGAAATCCCCTAGAGCAAATGTAAAAAGGAATGTCCGGAGAAAGGGAAAGAATTCTACAAAGGAAGGAAGCCCCGAAAAGACATGTGTATCCCAATTGAGAGGAAATGGAACCAACCGAAATAGAAGGAATGATAAACTCACAAATAAAATGTTGGTTGAGATGGAAAAGTTGAGTACCAAGGAAAATGAGGTCCTAAGAAGGAAATTAAACTAAAGGAATTATTGATGGGCGGATGGACACAATGTGGAGTGAAAGGAACCAACCCTTAATTAGGAAATGTTTACAAGGAAGGAAGTATCATAATGTCCTAGGCTGACCTGTTTGGAGGGAACAGAAGAACCAAGTAGAAAGAGGAAAACTAATAACGACGGACAGCTAAATAGAATGAACAAAACCCTAAGAAGGAATTAGATGTAGTAAAGACTCTATGATGGACAATAGGATGGGCATGAAGAACGAGTGATACAGCTGCCCAGATGATTGGACCAGAAAAATAAAGAATTGTGAAATGGTTGCGAACAAATCAGAGGGGATTAAGGCCAAAGGAAAACCCTTGAGTAGAGGATATCATTGTGAATGATGATGGATCTAAGAAAGGACGAAACCGAGCATGTCAGTAAAACATCTGAGAATTTAATTAATTGGAACCAGAAATACTCAATAAGGAAGTCGAAAAGGAACGAGTGGGTAAGGAGAACCAACACAATTGAGTAAGTGGAGTTAATAATGGTAAAAAAAAGGATAGTTGAGGAATACTATCAAAATTAAAGAGGAATGAAGTTATACGATCCCTAAAAGGTCTAAAAACTAAGAGAGACACTTCAGGAGATGTTCTAGAAATCAAATGGACATAGACGAGTCCTAAAAAATGCCATGCTGTAAGGGCATCTAAGCCCAACAACCCAAGGAGAATATGAATCAAAGTAAGGAAAAGTCGGCTAATAAGCATGACGAGGTCCAATATAACAATTAGGACCGAAGTTATAATAGACAACGAATGGAGGAAGAGTCGAAATGGGACGAAAAGGTGGTGATAAAGAAATCCGTGGAAATAAGTACGAAATGCTCTATAGAACAATGAGTTAAGGGTTTTAATGATCAAGCGGTTAACTAGACACGAAAATGGTTAGTTATCTTGGAATTCCCAATCATGAGTACAAGACCTCAAGGGGAAGAATGTTGCTCTAAGCAAAGAGAGAGATAAAATCTAAGAACATACCATGAGGTAAGTTATGTCTAGTTATGACAAACTCCATGGAGGGATAAATAATATAAAGGAAAAGGAATTTCTTAAGTGAAGGTTGTAAAAGGGAAAATTTCAAGGACGAGAGAAAAGTTGGTATCTTAAGCAAACACCAAAGGGGCATCAAAGGAAATGATTGCTCATGCAAGGTTGTTAACTAAGTTTTGGGGACAAAACTCCTAAAAGGAGGGGAGAGTTGTAAACCCCGCCCTTTTGAGCTAAGGAAAACTGGGAAGGGAATCGGTCAAACCGAGTGAGAAAACCGAACCGGTTCACAAACCCGATCATTTGTGAACGGGCAATTTGGGAATTTACAACTCTCGGGTGATCCAAAGAGTTCATAATACCATGGAAAAGAATCTTAGGATGAATTGGAAGAGAAATACCAGACTGGTTTAGATGAACCGAATCCAACTGGATTGAACCGGTTTATGAACTCAGTCAATTCATGAACCGAAACCGATAGAGATTGGACAAAACAAAGGAATTCAACTCCATTGTACTTCAAAGAAATTCATAAACCTTGGGAAGGAACCTTAGAACAAATTGGGAGAGAAAAACCAAACCGGATCGAGTGAACTAGACCCGAACCAGATTGAACCGGTTTAAAGACCAAGCTGGTTTATAAACCGGAATCGATAAAGAGATGGTAAACCAAGAATTTTATGGACCTTAAGTGACCCAAGGAGTCACAAAAGACATGGAAATGGACTTGTGAAGGAATTAGAGATGAAAACCAAACCGGTTCAGGTGAACCGTATCCGAACCAGTTCGAACCGGTTTGAACCACTATTGAACCGAATCCTAAATTTATTTTCTAGATGGCTTAAATAATTCAAAATTGGATATTTGAGGTCATCATTGGATAGATAATGAATTTAGATGAATTTAGAAATTTTTAGATTTGAAAAACTCAATCGAATAGGGGGTGAACCAGCCAGTTTAAACTTTAAACCCAGTTCGGAACAGTCCGGTCCGGTTCGGAACATTGTCATCTTCTTCCTCACGATAACAGCACTGTTCACTCACCAAAAAACTGAAGAGAAGTCGATGAAGAAGAAATGCTTCTGTTCAGGGAGTTTCAGGTCTTCAATGTCAACAATAACGGTGCCAAACGAACGTCCAACGGGTCTCCAAGCTCCCTATGAAAAGAGCCCCTATCCATTCATCCTCTCCACACCTGAAAAGCTCTCTCTCTCTGTTGCTTAGTTTTCCCGTGAATCTTGAACCATAACTCCAATATAGGGTCAATTCTAAGCCAAAGAAGGCGAGGTCGGGTTCATTAGAACTGGGGAGAAGTCAACTACACGGTGGTAGCATCCGTTCGTCCCGAGAGTCGCTAGAGAAGCACCGGCGTGATTAAATAGTGAAGGAGCTCCGATGGACCGAAGCTGCCCTATTTCGGCCGAGTTGAAATTGGCCAATTCGAGCCCTCCTCAGGCCAAACTAAGCTCTCCCGACACCACCTCAGCCCTTCCTTGGCCGAATTAGGACCGAAAGGTAAGCCAATTCAGCTCCCCTTTAAAATTTCATATCGTTGTTAGAGAGAGAGTCGGTCAAATTTCGATGAAGAAATTCTAATCCAATTTGACATCAATTGATGTCATTCTTGATCCTAGGAATAACCACTAGAGGAGAGCTACCTGCCTAGATAGAGGAGCTCCGACCGCCGTGCCCTCACCGGTAAGAAATTGAAACTTTCTCTCTCTACGGTCTATTTTCCGGTGAAGCTTCGTTTGAGCTGGTTCCAGCATTAAAATCTACAATTCAAAGTTCCTTAGAATCATATGAAAATGTAGGAACTCAATTTTAACTCCAATTTCAATAATTAGAGGTGTTTGATCAGTCAATTTGATGAAACCAAATTCGGCAGTATTGAAGAGTTGAAATTGGGGGAAAATTGGGGAAATTTAGGGATTTTCAAAATTTTGAAGGACCAAAAAGTAATTTTCTAAAATTGAGGGTCAATTGGTCATAATAAGAATATTAGAGGGCCATTTGAGAAATTTTGGAATTTTGGGGGCAAAATTCACCATTTTTCTAAAGAAGGGGCAAAATGGTAATTTTGGAAAAATTGATGGACCAAATTGGAAATTTTGGAAATTAAACCCTTTTGTGTGAAATCAAATGATTTGAGGTCCTAAGATAAATTTAAAAGTCTCAGGACTCGAATTTAGGAAAAACCCGAGAATAGGGACTTAAAGTTAAAGAAAAATAACTTTAGCGATCTAATTGTAAATATATGTAAAGTTGGGTTTTCTCATTCATTTGGAGTGAATGAGGGCTATTAGGCTAAAGAATAATGAACAATTATGTTCATTTCGTGTAGGACAACGAGACATGAGGAACGCCAGTCTAGGTCTAGCTTGCTAAGGACGGAACCAGATTAAGTTGAATTTCACTGCACTATCGCGTGAGTGGGATTATGTATCATACCCGTTTGGGGATGATAAGTACCTCGGTATGAAAATCCACTGCTTAGTGGTATTTTTAATCATCACTACTTAGAAAAAGTCATGTGAAAGTTATGCGGGAAAACTACTTACAGGTTGTAAGTAGATCATACCTTGTTGGTATGATGAGACTTCCTCGAAGGAAGTTGAAAACACGTTCATCGGTTATGAATGGAGATGTCCTTATACCGTTCGGTATAATGGACAGTAAAAACCTATTTTTTCGAAAGTGTTCTCCCCTGATTGTGTGCCAATCCTTAGACAATTTGGAAGACCTTCTCAACATGAGCTCGAATAGCTCTGATAGGCCGGGGGGCTCGGTTTTGGAACCCGGGGGCTAAATGCCCGATTTTGAAAATCTCATACAGTGGGCCCGAGGCCAGTTAGCACGAGAAGGAGCTCGTAAACGAACATGGTATATGTGCCATAAAACTTAATAACTGAATTGTTTGGTCATGGTACCAAGATAGGACCGACATGCTTAGTCAACTAGCGGCAGTGCAACATGACAGGTCGACGGACCGTCAAGACAAACAACTGCAGGTTGAGTTGAGAGTCGGGGCCGTTGGACCAGTGGCACCACATATTACATGGTAATATAAGAAAATATTTTTTGTGCATGCACTGTGAGTACGGGATCATCAAGACATCCATGAGGTGTAGTGATGCGTCCTATGGGCACGGGACGACCTAATGGCTATAAGGGCAGTTCGTCGTTCCAGGTGTTTGTGCAAAATCTAGAGTAGCACCAAGCGCATGAAACTGGGGTGGGGATAGGATGAGGTCTCTGTCCTCATATGGACACGAAGAAGTGATTTTGGGATTGTGGGTCGGATGTCGCGTAGATCCACTCATTCCCAAGGTATAAGTGGTCGTACTTCTATCGGGTGGCAGGAAAAGTCGCTCCGAAGCCACTAGCGGGCTCAGTAGTGATACTAACTTGCGAATATGTGTAACCTTCATAATGAAGGATGTGTGTTGGGTGATGACACACTGATAACTAAGAAATGGTGGAAAACCCGAATTTTTAAACGAAGGAATTTTTGAAAAGAAAGGAGTCTGGCACACTCCAATAATAATTATTTTCTTAAAAGTCAAAAGCTTTTAAGAACCCATTCACTGAGTAGTCGTACTCACCCCCTCCCTTATATCCCTGTCAGGAAATCTCAGAAAGCCTACCCTTAAAGACCGTCAACTAAGATGCTTGTAAGACAGGTATGTAAAGTTTTAAATTTCATGGAGTTTTGATTATGCTATTCTAGGAAAAGGTGCAGGTTAAAGGACGTCTTACTCTGTACGGTTTACAATAAGGGGAAACCTTTTAAATAAACCGGGAGAGAGGTAGGTTGATCGTGGGGATCCAACCAAACCGGGTCGGGGCGTGACAAGAGCAATTCGCTACTCCGACGGCTCGAAGCAGTGAAACTCTTACTAGTTGAAACTTGGACATCTCGGTCTCTTGCAACTAGAATCGACCTTCCTCGACTTCCCTGAGGTACTTTTCGACCTCTTCCAATTCCCAGGTAAGCTATTCCAACCTCAATTCACCTGAGTCCGACAACCCTTGAGAGAGAAAGTGGCCAGAACTTACTGACCAAAATCCCCCTGCCTAGGACATCAATTAGGACAAACTTTGATCCTCAAGGATCCTACCGACGAGGGCTAGCTCTATGAACTTGAAGCTCTAACAATCGCGCCTCCATCAGTATGAACCAGAATCTCTCTCTCTCTAAGTCTATTTTTCAAAGAATCTTTGACGGAGCTTGAAACTCAGTAAATTTTAGAAATTCAAAGTGTAGGATGATCGTAAGGAGCTAGATGAAGTGAATAGTAGCACGAAAGGATGAAATAAGGAGGTTTAGGTGGTCAATTGGATGAGGTAAGGAATCAGTAATCAAAAGCTCAATTTGGGGGAGAATTTGGGGAATTTTTCAAAATATGAGGGTTTTTGTGCAATTTTTCAAAATATGAGGGCCAATTGGCAAAAGTGATGAATTGAAGGCCAATTGGTGGTTTTGAGGGATTATGAGGGCCAATTTGACAACTTTCGTGAAATAGGGGCATTTGGGTAATTTTAGGAAAGTTGGGGCAATTCGGCAATTCTTGGAAAATTAGGGTCGTTTAGGGAGCTTTGGAAGAATTAAGACTAAAATTCAAAAATTGTGAATAATTGAAAGCTCAGATCATGTAGGACGGGTCACGCGAGGACCTGCGTCGTGAAGCACACCACGAATCGGAACCTAGTTAGGCAAACGCGTCGTGACTACCGAGTGAGTGGGAATTTCCAACATCGGTCCTAGTTGGGGCGATGGCCATGCATTTGAAATTAAAAACTGTTTTCCCAGAAATTAGCCTCCCTGACTGGGTAACTTTGCTTAAATGATTTAGGAGCTAATCCCGATAAATGGGCATGAGTACGGGCCCGTTGAAAATGAGCAAGTCATGAGCCATTAAAAGCCTCTATAATGGATAATTGTGTGTGATACCTACCAAGCCAAGGTCAGTATGTTGGGCTTGTTGGGCCAAACCACTACTAAGCCGAAGCTGGATCGTCGAACCCGTTGGGCTAATAAGCGAGGGGCCAAAGCCAAGTCAACAAACCGTGAGGTCGGTGGGCCAAAGATAATGGCCTTAATGAAAAGACTTTGATTGTGCATGCATGAGATGTAGAACCATTGAGTCACCCGGTATGGGGCAGTGGTGGTTCCAAGGATTGTTGAACGACCCAGGGAGCATAAGGGCGGTCCGTCGTCAAGTATGTCAAGTAGCTCTCAGAGCTTCATGCGCATGGAGACCGAAGCAGGAGGGAGGAAAGAGGTCTCATACCACATTGCGGACACGAAGGATGACTAGGGTTTGAGGGTCGAACGACTGATATCCACTCAAACTCTGAATAGGGGTCATGAACCTCTATCATGGTGGACGGTAAAGGTGCTCCGGTCCACAAGTGGACCAGTCGGGGACTCGTCTGCGATTGGGTGATCCCTTTTTATGATAAAAAGAGCGATTGATGTATGAACCATGTGTGGATCATGGAAAAAGGGAAAATAATTAAATTTATAAAATCGATCGTTGTAGAAATTTTCCCCTCACTGAGTTGTATGCTCATTCCCCCTTTTTACCCCTTTCAGGAAAACTTAAGAGGAGTCAAGTCAAGTATAATCAAAGTCCAAGCGAAGGCTTGAACCCTTAGGGTAAGTCACATACTATGAGTTCCGATTATATAATAGAAACGTGTATCGGTACGTGTTTACCTTCCTTGAATCATCAAGGTAAGAATTACTATGATGGTTCAAGGAAGGGTAGCGGGTTGGTCACAGGACTCTAACCAAACCAGGTCGGGGTGTGACACAACCACTTGGAGAATAGTCTTTAGATAAGAATACCCCAATAGTGGAGGTCATATGGCAAAATAAATAGGTGGGAGTTGGAATATGTGGAACCCGATGCAAAAAAAAAGGGTGGTATCAGGAGATTTTTGGGGTACACCATGGCACGGGGATGTAAGCTGAGATCTGGTAAGAATGATGAAATTCCTTGATATAACCAGCATTGAGAACAAAACTCCTAAAATGGAAGGGATGATTGTAAGATTGGAAAATCCCAAGTCAATAACCGGACGGAGTTAAACTGAGAAGGGGATTGAATCGAAAGGCAAGAACATGAACACGAAGGTGAAATCCAATAGGAACAGGGAGAGGGATTGATGGAGAGGCAATAGGAGTGAAAAAAGGGCAAGAGAAACCCTTATAAGTGTCTTGGGACATGCGGTCAAGAGTTAGGAGAAAACTGGGAAATAACTCGTTCGGACCAGGATTGGGTATGGAGGAGTTACAAAACTCCTCGAATTTTTAAGGAGTCAAAACAAATCCAAATGGAACGATTCTTAAGTCTATTCAATAGAAAATTGAATGTAGAATTTTTAGGTATTTTTATTTTCTAAAGAACCTGTCATAAAAGGGGTGAAACGGGTTATAAATCACTAAATCGACCAATAAAATTGTGAAAACCGGTTTGCTATAGTGTCAAACCGATCAGCTGGGACATCGGGCGGACGCGCACATGTGTCATCTTCCTCGCCCGACAGCTTACCCAGATTCCCTTATTTTACCCAGTGACACATCCAGAAAACCTGAATCCACCACTTGGGTAAATTAAATCCATTTCCGAGTCCTCGAGCTATGCAATGAAGAAAGAAGCCTATGGATAGATTGCATAGAGGTCTGACCACCTCCGACAACGTTCTTGGTACCCCTGGAAAGATGAGTACCTCAACTTTCCATCGCCACCCATCTCGAGCCTCAACTCCTCCTTTATCATCATCGGTGAGATTGCAAAATATTCTACCTCTAGCGACCCAAAATAGATCAGTTGTTTTCAAGGCAAATTCTAATGGCCATGATAGCCTTTGTGAGCTGAGAAAAATTCAGTGAGTCCCTTGAACCACCAACTTTCCATAGCCTATGGCCTTATCTGATTTGAGTAAGATTTGAGAATGAATTAAATTATCAAATTTCTAAATCACAGTTTCAATGGCTGAGCTAACTAAAACGTTGATTGCATGAGCTACACGCTACCATTTGAGGTCATTCAAGTGGCCATAGGTTCATGAGAGAGTCAACTTTCTATCCCCACTAGCTTCGATGGTCGATATGCCACTACCGATAAGTTCTAGGCTCCCACCCTACTTTAACTCGTATGCATGCATGTTTCTGATCAAGCTTGAATGGAGCACTTGCAGCTGACCCCGGCCAAACTAAGTTTATGAGGGCCTAGAGGGAGGCCAAGGGGACCTCTCCACTTAGTTTGGTAATTTTTAGAGATGCTTTAGTTATGGGTCCACGATCGGGGGATCGAAATACAAAGTTTTGAAAGTTGGGGGACTCAAATGCAAATAGGCTTTTTGTGGGGTCTTTCTAAGGAGTAAAATAAAGTGTTGGGGCTAAATGAAAAGTTTGATGAAGGTTGGGGGCCAGGTTTGCCTTTTGGGAAAGGTATAGGGATATTTTTGCAATAAAGTCAAAGATAGGGACTAAAGTACAAATATGAGTATTTGCATGGCCAAAATATAAATTTTGGGTTGTCCAAGGACCTAAACATAATTTAAGAATATTTAGGGACTTGCATAAGAAAATTTGGGGCATTTTGGTAATTTTGAGAAATAGAGCTTGGAAATATTCCAAGGCCTATTTGGGACCTAATTGGGAATCAATAAAACTTGAGGGACCCAAATGGAAGACTTGGAAAAGTCTTAGGTCCAAGGAAAGGTAAGTTGTAAAAGTATAAGGGCAAAATGATAATTTTGCCCAAGTTAGGGACCAAATTGTAATTTGGTGAAATTTTAACCACTAGGTGGTTAGTGGATGAAGGGTAGGAACTTCATTTAGTGATAAGTGGAGAGAGCATAAGCTCAAGCCCTAAGAGATCAACATTAGCAAAGGTTGGATCAAGGGTCGAGTAATCGATTAATGAGTTGGGAAAACTGGGACCTAGAGGGGCTAAACCATAATACCGTGGAGATAGTACGTTAGGTTGATGTGAAGTGGTTAGGGGAAAATACTAACCCAAACTTAATGTTTATCCTTGTAGTGAGTGCAATAAGGAAGCTAGTGGAACCAAGAGAGGATTCCATGTTGCCTCGTGGAATGAACGAGTTCCAGGAAAAGAGATGAGTGGCCATTTGACAGCGAGTCCTATTAGACCAATCAGACACTAAATAAACTTGCTTGTGTGATTGTGTGTTTCTAAGTAGCAATATGGACTTAGAACTCGTATAAGCAGTGAAAATAGATAAGATCATGCTCACTCAAAACAAATACGAGTTTTCTAAGGAATAACTAAGAACCGGTCATAAGACCGGAGCATGTGTGTGTAAAATTGGTTCTGAGAAATCGAGATGAAAAAGATGTTATTTTTGAAGTCTTGTGTGAATTGGGGAGATGGTCATTGAGAGGTTGGACTCCCATCATGATTGCATATTGTTTTGAATGACCGAGTTCCAGAATGAGTCATGAGACCCGAGTCTAATGGAGAATGGCCGAATTGTGATACGGTGAGAGGATCCCACATCGGGTTGGATTCCCAGGTTTGTTTGCATGACATGGAGGAGTTGGCCAGTGAGGGCACGGACTCCCGAACATTCTCTATGTATAGCATGTTGAATTGCTACATCATTGCATGTGTGTGTGATTTGGGGAAATCCGAGCGAGATACACGCTAAGCTCCCGGTTACGAGATGTGTTTAGCACCGTTATGAGAGTGGTCATGAGTGCCACGAACATGACCAAGGGTCATGTCGTTTAAATTATTGTTATAAATACCAGTATAGGGGAAAGAGGGGCGACGGATGGATGCCTAAAGGGTTGTGTCATTGCCCAAGGGAAAATGGAAAGGAGATTGGGGAGTGCAATTGTAATATCTTCCATGTTTTCCTGGGATACCCAAATGATATATAGGTACCGTCTCAATTTAACTCTGTGATGAGACAACGGTGGAATTGAGTTACATGTGTAGGGGTCATGGGTTGGTGAGAGGTGGATAAGCGGTCATGACCCGAGGTGTTGAGTCACCCACCTGTGAGATGACACGTGAGGATGTTGGTTGTGGTTAGAGAGTTAGTGACCCCAGCACTCCAGTTCTCTGTCTAGTATCGTCCAAGAAGGGTGGTGCATTTTGAGGAGTGTAATTTATATGTGTGGGGCCAAGTAGCCCATTTGTGTGTGGGCTTGAGTGCCCAACGTGAGTGGGAGAGCGACATGAGTTCTGTGAGGATCCCGGGGTGTTGAGACACTGGACTGGGAGATAACACGTGTTATGTGTTGGTTGTGGGAAGAGTGTCATGGGCCTCCCACACTCCAGTTTCCCGACCTGGTATTGCCCGAGGGGCAATACATTTTGGGCGTATGTTTGCTTGTTTTAGGGCCATGAATTGCCCACTACTTTGATTTAGGCCTAAGTTGTCAAATCTAAGTGCGGGTTGTGAATTGTCCAAACACGTCATCCAAGCATAGGCCATGATTGTGTACGGGACTAAGTCTTGATGCTTGCATAAATAAGCTAGAGGCATGGGATAGAAATAGGGAGATCTAAGATAACCTAGCCATAGCATAGACTATGGGACGGATAGCCTGAGACTTGAGTCTTGAAGGGCAATAGTAAACCACGAGACTCGTAGGGCCATACGATTAAATGATATAGGAATCCATGATAGCTATTTTATGGGAAACATCTAGGCCATGAGCCATATGGTGGTACAACATCAGTGTCCCACTCACAGAGGTGTGAGTTCATTCCCTCCCCTAAACATTTCTTTAGGTAGTCGAGTAGGTACGACGCGAACAAGAGAAGCACATTCTCGAGGTACACAATTGTCCAATGTAATCTTATATAATGCACACTAAGTTAAAATATTATCATGTTAATGTTATTCCCGGGGTTTTGAATTAAGTCTAGTTAGGGCTCTTATATGTTTTTCTTCTATGAAGAAGTTTTAAATTTTTACTGTTTTTTGCAAAAAAAAATGTTTATTATTCTGAGTTTGGATTAAGTCGATTTTACCTTGGCGAAAAATCTCACTTTTGTAATACCGAGAGAATTGACAGGACTGCATAGGTCTTGGCCAAGGCGATCCAACTAGAGCATGACATCTCGTGTATTGTTGAATATAAGTGCATAATACTCAACATTAATTGTATTAATCTAACATAAATGAAGTGAAGTGTGAGTCAATGGTTGAGATTCCTACAAGAAAATAATAAATACAGTAACATCTATTGTGACTCTACTAATAGGGAGAGTTCCATTGCATAAACATGTAACCAATGACTTGAAAATAGTTGTTGTAGGTTGATCAAGAGGGTGCCTAAATATCGGACTCTCAAAATCTATGAAAGTTTTATCACTCGGAACTAAATTTGCAAAGGAAATGTGCTCACTTGGAGATGTTGGAATAGCAAAAAAAAAAAGTTATTTTCATTAAAATGAAATGTGTGACAAAGGAATATAGTTTGTAAGAGGTTTTAAATAGTTTGTAAGAGGTTTTATACCACAAAAACTAGAGTATATGTGATTGACATGGATGAATATGGAAAGCAAATATAACCAAACACTCATCTATGAATAGAGTTATGAAAATTCTTGTATGGATATTTATATTTAATAGATTTTTTAATATCACAAGTAATAATAACAAAAAATATATATTTTTTAAACCATTCTCATGAGTTTTATAATGAGATCATATAGGATTATTAATAGTATTATTATAAAATTTACTTTAAAAAACTTATATGTATTGAATGTTTTGATTTTTGAAAATAAAAAATATGAAATATTTTAGGAAAATTATATTGATATTTCACGGTATAGAATTAGGAATATTTATAATAATTATAAAAAATAAAAACAGCAAGTTTCATTGGAGAAGTATAGAAAGTGATCCCAAATAAAAGTTTGAATAACTTGTTAAGTAAAAATGTATTTTTGTGTTTTGTTTAGTGAAAAATATTATTAAATAATTTTATCAAATAAACATGATTAACGTGATATTAAAGATGAAGGATGAGTATTTATTAAAGTGCTAATATATATCCACCACTTCCTTAGTCCCGTCAAAACATCCATTTCTTATTTGTGATTTGAATTATGTTATCAACTTGTTTAAATACTGTGATTATGAAAGTGGGGAATGGTTGGTGGGATGAAAATTGTGTAACAGCCTCAGTTCAGTTTTGATGGCTCTTTCCATTTTTCAGAAATCTAAAGAGAGGCCTCATAACCTATCCTTCAATTTTTTTTAACAATTGATTTCCCCCATTTCAAAAGAAACCATAACCCTTTCTACCCATTTTATATCAGAAAGATTTTTATTAATAAACCACTACTTCAATCCAAGGATTATAACCCTGCAACCTCCTTACTACGTTAGATTTTTCCATGGAGAACAAGGAGGTGTGGATTAGGTTTAGGGCTTTTTTCGAGCTTTTTTCATTCCAAATCTGACGGAATAAGGAAAGATTTTTGTATTGTACATTATCAAATAATGATTAAACTTTAGTACTCAGTATTCTTTATTTTGACACAAGAGATATAACTTTCTCAATTATGGCTTATTTATTCCTTTTTTATTTAGACACCTTTTATTAAAAGTAGGATAAAATTTACCTTGGGAAATTGATAATTTATTTTTAGCTCAAATATCTTTAATGCATACTTTTATTTGTTTATATTATATTAATTAAATATGTTTATGTAGAGTAATTGTCGTGGACATATTCTCTTATTTTCCTTGGTATGTGTACGCATATAGACATGGCCGATTATAAATAATTTAAATTAAAATTTGATATTATTTTCTATCATGTGGGGGTGTGGGGGTGGGGATAGAATGGAAACCCGCATGTGGGCTGTGTCTTTTCAGTGACGGGAGAAAAAGTGAAAAAGGGTGACTTGTCTATTGAAAGAAAGATCGAACCTGCTTCAATTATTAAAGTGATCACTCCCTCTTTACTCCCATCGAGTGTCCTGAGCAGTTTATTATTATTATTATTATTATTAATATCATTATTAATAACTTTCTATATGTCTTTCTTTTTGCATATGCAACTTTTGTTGTGGTTAGGCCTTCACATCACATGCCTATACGTGATTTGCTTACCATTGGTATACATACAATAAGGTGAGCCGCGTATAGATATTTTTATGAAGATATCATAATTAGTTCGATCATGCAAATTAATGAAGGGACCAAAACCTCCTAACCCTAAAAAAATCTACCCTCATGACCTTATCATCGTATGGATCTAAAGACAGTACCAGAAAGACCAAGTTAAACCAAAAAGATGGATGATAGCACTTGACAACTGATTGAATGGTGGATGGGTCATCCAACGCATATTACATAAAAAATAATAAGCCAGTGGTTTGATCGGCCCATCCAGCCATCAAAGGCTTGGTCGGCCCATATGGGTCGCATTATAGATATGATTAATTAGCATGTAACCGAAAAAGAAAATTAGCATTAGCCAAGGGCCCAAGAGGGAGGAGGGTAAACCAACGAGACCCCTCTTTTGGGCGCCGTTTTGCATAATCATTTACCAAAAAAAATACATGAAGTCAATATGGATTAGATACATAGGGAATAAAATAACAAGATGGCAATAGGCTTTCAATGGAAGTAAGAGTTAACGTAGAATTTATTTCATAATTTTTACTAAAAACCAATCTCTAATCCTTATTATTAAGCACAGATAATAATATTAAAAGCATCTTTTAGCCAAAAGGGTACAACTATGGTTCCCTGAATTATTTTATCATGCTACTCTAATAATTTTTCCACCTATAAAGGATTAGCAGTATAAAAATCTCGCTATATAAATAGAATCCACACATGTATTATGATACTAATATACTATTTGTTTTTTAAATTGATATTAATGCACTATTTTACCACTATGACTATAATAGTACTATTGATTAAACCATGAATGACTAAAACATTGATTGTGTAACACTTGAGCTTGTAGCTTGTAGATGATGTGCGGGACTGCCTTCCATTGTGGGATTGTTAATCTACCTAGTAAAAATATTATATTCACTGGCCCTGATTATCATCAATTAGATAAGCAAACCCAAACTTAACTTGTACGATTTATTGTTATTGCTTGGAGGGTCCAGATGCAGATTACATGGAACCAGGGGAGAACAGCCCTTCCAATATTGGGACAGGGGACAAATCGACCAACATTAAGCTGCTGCTACATGCACTTACAGGGAGTGAGCAAGTATGGTAGAAGACATACTTGAGCGGGTCTCCTAATTACTTGTTCACGCAACAAGCAGCCCCGGAGAAAAAGAACAATACATATGTCCCAAATGGAAAATTATTATTGTTTTTTGTTTTGCAAGCTGATCATGAAATCAGCAGGTAGGAATTACAGTCAACAAGGTGGGGGTGACTTGGTGAGAGAATAGTTTACGGAGAAGCAGGTGATCACCTGCTTCTCGATCAAAACACATTCTACATTCTTCTTATTCTCTTCAATGAAGTTTGTGGTGGCCTCCAAGGATGGGGGAGAAACCCATGGGGTCTCTGCTGAATGGCCAACTTCAGAGCTGGTACACAAACAGACAGATGAAGAGAGCTTTTACTGAGGTGATGATGATGATGATGATGGCAGCTTTGAGATGTGATGTAGGAATTGGGATAATGGATTTAATTTAATTTATATCAGGATTATATGAAACACGCAAACACCATGCATGGACTTTCAGAATAAGATATGGAAGAGCTTAATAACGACTTGGATATTGGGCACACACTGGCACTGCACCCATCTTCAAGGAGGTGCGCCATGCAAACCAACCTTCACAATTGGCAACAGAATCCACCTTTGATTCTTCTTGCCAAGAAAAATTCGACACAGCAAACAAAAACAAAAGAAAAAAGACTGAATTTTTAAATCTCTTCTTGGGTCGGGGTCTGTGCCCGACAGCCCCCGAGTCCTTATTCTTGAAATTCTCACCATGGAATCTCGGTCTCTTTCTTGAAATGCTACTTACTCCTCACATGAACCTAAAAAAACTAAAACTTCAAGCCCTACAAGAAACTCTAAACTAATCAATCATAAGGAAGGAAGGAAGCAGTGGAGTTTGGCAGCAGGCCTTCATTTTAGTCGTTCAACTTTCTAATTTTGGAGCACACAGTTCCCCACACAGCGCATTTTATTTCTTCCGCCCAGGCTGATCTCCTACTAAATCCTACAATTCACCTACGATACGTCTCCTTCCTTCTACGCAAACATCCACACAGTTTCAACAACATCACATACAAATATATATATATATATATTATATACCGATGTGCCCAGAGTTTTTTGATGCCCGGTGAGTTGTTCTACTGATCAATCAGCGATGATCATCAATCATCCCTATGCTCTGAATGGCTTCCTGACAAGGATGCTAGCAGATTCAAATGGCCAGGGGGGAGGTAGTTGCCGACACGGGGGGCGGATGCCTCACCCATGGCCTGATGATGCTGTTGGAGGAACGTGAGAGACGGATGGTGTTGCTGATGCTGGGACACCGATGCCATCTCCGGTGGCGGCGATGGGGCGACGGCGGATGCTGCAGCAGCTGCCGCGAAGCTCCAGAGGTCAGGCCGCGTAGGTAGGGCCCAGAATCCTCCTGCTGGGCCCCCGTGCCCCATCATGGCTCCAAAAGTGGGACCCACGATGGACACATCGTCCTTACCACCGCCATTGCTGTTGTTGCTGGTGCTATCACTGCCGTCGTCTGGCCTCACCCGCTTCCCCAGTATGAACGGTGCGGGACCCAGGAAGGGTTTGTGGTCCAGTATATGGTGGTGGTGGTGGGAGCTGCTGGGGGAGAGGGAGGCGGAAACGGAACTCCCTCCTCGCGTGGAGGCGGAGATTGTGGAGAAGCTGGCGGGGATGGTACCGGTCCCGGTTGCGGCGATGATGGACGGCTCGGCCTGGCGGAGAAGCCACTCGATGGTCTGTCCGTCGGACTTGTGGCCGAGCTCGCGAGTGAGCTGAAACACCCGAGCGGCGCAGATGATCGGCATCCGGATCCGGCGGCCACGTCCGTCCACTTTGCTGTGGCGATCCTTTGAAGGCGGCTTCTTCACTGCCAGGGCCCCGTTAGCGGCTGAGTGGGACGTTGCCGTCGTCGGCCTCTGCGGCTCGATGATGGAGCCGTTCATGATGGATTTGAGGTGCTGATGCCCTTTCTGGCTGTAGATAGAGATACAGTTAAGGGAATGCGATAGTGAGAGAATGGAGGGTCGAGCAAGAGAATAATGAACTTAGAGAGAAGAGCAAGGTTTTAGGGTTTGGGAGGAGGCACGAGGGAGTAGAGGGGGTGAGAGAGCTCTAATGCTAATCTCTAATGATTGAGTAGAGAGGCAGGAGCTGGTGGAGACAGGAAGGAAGGAGTGCACATGGGGATGGGTCCCCTGCTGACCAGCTCACGTCCTTCACTCTTCTTCCTGGCGGAGGTGAGCAATAGTTTAGTAATTAAATATAAAAAAAAATCAATAGCTAGTTATATTACAATATAATAGAAAATTTATATTTAATAACTTTTTTCCTACTAATTTGAATAAATCAATAATTAATTAATTTTTAAATACTACATAATTTAAATTAAAAAACATACTTAAACTGGAGCTTAAGCCTCATTGATAAATATAATTTTTAGAGAGTTTTAATATTTAAAAAATTATACCCAATTCAAATGTAAATAAGTAAAATTTAACATCTTTTGGGCACCGATAATAATACAAAAATAACTTATTAAGATTTCATTTGTTCAATAAATATATGTAAAAACGCGGTTATGAAGTTATTACAGTAGGTGGCAATTATTTTATTCAGATGGCCTTCCAAACGCTAACACTTGGCAAATAGCAACACCACAAAGACCAGTTTCATTTATATGAAATAGTTAGATAGAAGTACATCTTTTTTGTTTGGTTTGGCTTGTGGGAGGGTTACGAGTATCTAATTAGTTATACCTTGGAGAGCCTAGTCGGTGCAGATTCTGTACAGGACCCCCACGATGAGATTCGGGTAGGATTAGGTAGGCACACATGAGAATAAATGTAAAAGGGTGAAGCGGGAAAATAAAATGAAACTGGCAAAATAGTAGGAAATAAATATATAAAGGATTCGAATAATGAGGGAAAGAAGAAGATAATCACAAATTAGTTATTAGTTTTAACTTTTAATTGCCAACTTTAGAATTAGTTGGTACATAATTTACTATATCAAAATCTTGCCCTTTTGGTTGGACTAATTAGATTCAATTTTTTTTGCACAAATTAATCAATTTCATTAATCTGAAAACATGTATACAATGTAATGTATGAGTTATATTTGAGTTCTAATGTTCACCTGTTGATAAAGTAGATGGCAAAAAAAAATCAGATACAATAAAAAATTCACTCTGATTTAATTATTATATTATCAAATGAGATAGTATTGCTATCTAAATGAGCAACATGTACAAACTCGAAATACATAATATACTCTAGTAGGTTCGAGTAAATGGATATGGCTATTATGATATACCTAAATTAGTCCTACCCAAGTCATTGGTCAAGATTTAGTAGTCCAAGTTTAGTTGTATAATTATTCATTCTTTCCCAACTATATATAATAATCTCGCGAAAACTCCATGCTCTTTGGGTTTCAACGGGTTGCTGCAATATATTAGGCCCTCCTCCTCCTTGCATGATACCCTCCAATCATTTGCAATAATACACCTACACAATTAAAAGTGTAATCGAACAAATAATCACAGTTTAATTTGATTATCTTCCGAGGTGGGGTGACTAAGGCACCTTATGATTCAAATATCGGTTTAAAACCCCTAATTTAGGTTTTCAAACTATAGAGTATTCACTTAAATTATCCAATATATTAGTTATGATTGTATCAATACGTGAATTACGACCTTCAAACAAATCATTAGTTTTACATTTTCAAATTAATAAGTATGTATAAGTTATTCTATTTAAAATGTATTCTTTTTATTATTTATCTATTTTATCATTACCTAAATAATTCTATAATAAATCATCTAAGAAGAACATAATATCTACATAAATACTACAAATAGCGTTCCAAACCAACCTATTTCATATATAACGAAATAACATATAATCCATTATTTCAATTGTACTACAAATATAGCGGTTAACATAATGACTAATATTCATATCAAACAAATTAAAACCAACATTAAACACATTTGAACAAGGTCTCCAAAGTTACTAACTTAATAATACTAGAAATATGAAATATCTCTATCCAAACTTGTATAGTAATATGATAGGAAGAACACCATAATTAGGTAGATTGTTGCTTTTATACAATAAAAAGACAGACTCATTTTACTGATATGTCCCGAATATAAGCATGTTTTCTGTAGGCACTATAGGGATAGGAATATGCCATATAGTAGTTGTGTCATATTTAGAAAGAAGAGAACTAACTTTTTCTTGGGTCCACTCTCAAGTTCTTTGGCCTATGAGGGAGCCAACCCTTAGGAGACTTGCATCAGTGAGGGCTAATCAGCCTATGGTCGAACAATAGGGGGACCCATCAGTCCCTCCAAACCCTTATTTGCCCTTGTCTCTCAATTGCTAGGTAAGGTCATCGTGCATATATTGCTTACCTATAAATATGCTCTTTCATGTATAAATATGCTCTTTCATAGTCATGATGGATGGATACTTACAACGGGAGAAATAAAATATGATTGAAATATCTTTATTTTAAAACATTAGTAGGCAAGTAATTTGAATTAAAAAGTATTATGTAAGTTATATTCATTAATAAGGCTAAATTGAATTGATGTAGATCTTTAAACCTCATCCTCTCTTGCTCTTTCAGCTCAGCGAGTTTCATTATGGATAGCTAATGGGTCGACCTCCGAGTTCTATTTTGACTTCACTAAAATTGTGTAATCATAGTATTGATTTTTTCATACCACTCGCGTGGTAAAAGAAAAGGAACTCATGGTATAATAAGTAGGAATAAAATGCAATACTAATTTTATTAAAACTTCATTTCCAATGAAGATAAGGTAATTGGCTTTCCAACTCTTCAACTTCCATTGTATTTTATCTATGGGAAATTGAAGTATTTTAGCTATGCTACAATCCTAACTAATAGGAAGTCCAAGAGAGCGATCAATAAGAGAACCCACTTTTATATGCAAAGAAGATGTAATACACAACTTAGAATTAAGACAAGTGCTATGACTAAAGTATATTGTTGATTTTCTAATGCTAATCCGGTCTCAATACCTCGTAGTACACTTGGATTAGCTTAAACAATTTATTTGTATTTGTAACACCGTGATTTTTCCAACAGTAGAACTTGGCATAGATGGACCGGTAATACAAAATAAATCGTGATGTGAACTCCGCCAATATACTAAGACACCCTACACTAAATATGGAAAAGATTCCAACACTTTCACAATGCAAATAAAAAGAATGAAATATACCTTGTTTGGTTGAGAAACAATATACGAATAGATGTAGACGTTACACCCAAATCCTCTAATAAGAGTACTTAGAAAATCCTGATAATAAGTTTGATTGCTTGAACGCTACAAGTAAAAACCTGATAGGTTCAAAATTTATCTCAAAATAGAAAGAATAAATAAACCTCATAATATTATTGAAATCAAAGACCTATCTTTACAATGTTATGAAGTTGGCCTTTTATAGGCACTTATGAATACTAGCTATCCTGTAAACAAGAAAATAAAATATTATGGTTGATATGTCAATCACTAATTATTCATATAGAAAATATTCCTAAGATATTTGTTGTACTGTTTAAGATAATAAATATTATAAACTTAGTATATTATCTTAGATATATTTAGAAATATATTATTTGATTCTTCAATCTTTTAGAAGATTTATTATGTTAATAAATCTCTCACTTGAAATTCGAATTTAAATTATCTTCTTGAGATCTTATTGGACTCTTCTTTTGTACTTCCACTTGGTTTTCTTCAATTGCTCCAATCAACCCATTCAAAGCTTCTTCAAATCTTTTAGCCTTTAAGTTGTGAATCACATCCTGCCCAATTTGATTCACATCAAATCGAGAATGGGAATTCACCGAAAATTAGGATTAAATCAGATTGGGTTGGAAGGCATTTCTTGAACAAGAAATTGAGACTTTTGGGGAAGCTAGTTTAGGTGAGCCAAGATCAGAAAGGGGCACAATTTAAACTACCGAGAGGGCCTGAAGGGGAAAAAGTGTAATTTTGAAAAATATGAAAGAGAGTGTCACCAAGTCAGGTTAGATCCAATCCAACTTCTATCGCCTCACTCAACTTCGCCCTACTTGACCCAACTCTCACCCTTCTACCCACTCATGTATAGTTTATGCAGATGACAACTTCAGACGATCCATGAGATTAACTTGATTTTCATGAAATTACACAAAATCAAACCAAAGAATGCATTGATAACTCAATTGCGTTTTCTCCTCCTCATTAGATCAAATTTCATCCCAAAGTCTAAAAACTCGGTTGTAGAAATGCTCTCGACACTAGAAGCTTTTGAGCAGTAATTCTCCCTAATTCGACCACTAAATTCAATAATTTTGGTGTTAAAATGCTGTTAAGAGAGTTCTCTTGAAGTTTTTGGTTGGGTTTCGACCAACTAGTGGCAAAAAAATACTACTTTAGAGTCATTTTGGCCTACTTCGGTGTGGGATAGTGAAATAGTTTGTCGTTATTGCCCTTTTGGGATTGAATTCAACCAGCTTTGACCACCTCTCTCACCGACACTAGTGTCAAAAGAACTTCCTACCTCTCATCCTCCTTCCATTGGCCTTGGCTAAACTTCGACAAGTTGAATTTTGGCCTCTATGAGTTGATTTATTCTGGTGGATATGTTATGGAATGCCCGACTGTTGCCTGTTCCGGGCCAAATTTGTCCAGCTCCAACAACCCATTGGTTGACCACCACCATAGAACGAGTCGCCTTGACCTTGCCTTCAAAATGCCTCCCCCAACCCCTAGTGATGCCCTCTTCAGTAAGTATTTGTGACCCAACATCTGTTTGCACACTTTCAACCATGTTTAGTAAATGACTAAATTCGTCTACATGTGGTCAGGGTTAGACCCCCAACTCCTCCCACGAGCCCTTATGAGTTAAATGAAGGTATTTTGTGTGGAGTTAGGAAATTTGAAGTTGATTGTAAATGTTTTTGAAGTTCACGGACTAAAGTGGAAGATTTAGAAAGTTTGAGGACTACTTTGCAAATAAGAAAAAAGTTATGAAATGGTCCCCAAGTGAAGTATAAGAGGCTAAGAAGTGATTGAAGGGTAAATGGATGTGTTGAAAATGGTTTTTGGAAGTTTGGGGAAAAATGGTAATTTTAGGGGAAATATGGAGAAAAATGGTAATTTTCCCTAAAAGGGGAAAAATCGTCATTTTACACCATGAGGGGGCTGAATGGTCTAATTGGACAAGTTTTTAGTAAAAATAATAAATTTAATAAGGTTAGGGATTAAATTATAAATAAGAAAAAGTTTAGGGATAAAATTGTAATTAGAAGAAAGTTTGGGGCCAACATGGAATTTTTAAGTACTAAGGACCAAAATGGGACTAAGGGACAAAATAGGGGCTAAATGGATAATTTTTGGAAGTTAGAACCCTAAATGGGAGAAAATGAAAGAAATAAGGGTATTTTGGTAAATTATAAAAGTTAAGAGGTTAAAGGGTAATTTAGGAAAAATTAAAGTTTAATATGTAAAAGTATGAAAGTTTGGGGGCAGTAAAGGGAGAAAAAGAGGTGGAAACCTTAGGAATTATGAAAATATGAAAATGGTTATATGATCGGGTTCCGCTAACCAATGTGAGAGGAACCGAGTTGCGGATGAACAACCGTAAATTTGGAATTATGAAAATAATGCGAATGTAATAGAGTATACTCAACGAACTATATTTTGATAATATGTTTTGTATAGATGAACGAGATCACACAATTCACAGGTATCACACTTCCCTTGGAGAGAAAATCTAGGAAGAACGGGTCACAATTATAATGTGAGTGGGATTTCCGACGACGAGTTCAATTGGATCGTCCACATTTTCTTTACAAGTTTTATATTAAAAAAACTAACACAATGCATATAAATTTTTTTTGGAAATGACGAATATAATGAAAAAAAAGGCAAAATACATGGAGATATAGATATATATATATATATATTGAAACGGGAAGGGTTAAGTTGTAATAAGATATGAATCATGTTTATGACTCAAAAGAGATATTAAATACAAAAGGAAAGGAGACTACATATGTCATGCCCCAACCCAGTTTGGTCGGATCTACGTGAGCAACCCGCCACTCCCTTTATTCCATTAAGGGTTTCACCCTTTTCTAAAATGCGAGTAGTAAGGCGTTCTTTTACTTGTCTTTCCTAAAATAGCATTATACAAAACTGAAAATATTAAAACAGACATACATGTCTTCTTACAATTCCAATTTATGAGGGTCTTTAAGATTGGTGTTTCCTCGGTTACCTAAAAGGGGTAAAAGGGAGGGGGCGAGTTCTACAACTCAGTGAGCAGGTGTTGGGAGTGAATTAAAAAAAGATTTATCCAAATCGTGCCAAGGTTTTCATTTCCTTTAAAAAGGATTTTTCTCAATTTTGGTTTTCAAAATATTTTTCCATTTCCTTATTAGCTATGTTTAGCTCTCTTAGCCCATCCCCTTACCTCGGGAGGCATTTAGCAAACAACACACGCCCTTCATTAGGAAGGGTACACACATTCACAAGTGCTGCCCATCCACTGCACCCACTTGTGGATCAGAGCGTCTTTATCGTCCACCAAGATAGAAGCCCGTCCACTTCTACCTTGGGTCTGAGTGTAACGTCCCAAACGTCTGACCCTTAGACCCGAATGCCACTCCGTGTCCGTATGAGGATAGAGACCTCATCATGTCCCCACCTCGGTCTCATGCACAAGAAGCTCCCAAAACTTCATGATTGACTGGCACAAAAAACTGTCCTTATCACCCCCTATGTCGTCCTATAGCCCTTGGGACCCATCATTACCCCCTAGGTCGTCTTAATGGTCCCGTACCATAAATGCATGCACAAACATAAGTTTTCTACATATAGTCATTATCTTTGGTGCCAACGGTCCAGTGGCCTCGACGCTCAACCCGACCTACAGCTGTTTGTCTAGGCCGGTTTGTCGACCTGGCCTTGATGCATTGCCGCCAGTCCATCGAGTACTGTCAGTCTTGACTTGGTACCTTGGCAAAATCACACAATTAATTTCATTTGAAATTTTCATGGCTCTTTCATAATCAAATTTGTTTACAAGCTTATGTTCATGCCCACTAGCCTTGGGCCAACTGCACGCATTTTTTCAAAACTAGGCATTTAGCCCCATGAGTTAAAAAATCTAGCCTATCTGAGCTGTTCTAGCTCCCGTCAAGAACGTCTTCCAAATGTTTTAAGTATTGGCACACAGTCAAGGGAGAATGTTTCTGACAAAAACTCTTTTTCAACGCATCACGCCGCCCGGGTGTGATGATATCTCCGCTTATAATCCGGATGGCGGGTTTCTCCTTTCCTCAAGGAAAATTATCATACCAACCGGGTATGATTATCTCTAATTACTACCAGTAAGTAGGTTTTATCTAGTAAAAGAGTGCTCATCATCCCAATCGGTATGATGTGTAAATTAGCCCACTCACCTGATAATCATGACGTGTTCGTCCCAAGTCAGTATTCCAAGTCTACGCTACCTTCTCCTTGCAGGCGTTCCGGTCTCTCATGTCCCTACATGATTTCTGCTTCCTTATCAATTAAGGTTTGACATTAAAGCCATCGTTTTCTCATGTATGAGCGACTAAGCTCAAAATTGTTGCTTTATTGCACTTAGGTCCCGAAAGTTCATTTTCCTTAACTTTAGGTCCCTAATGCTAACTTTTCCCCAAATCGAGTCCCAAGGCTTCAAAAATTCCCTTTGGGTCCTCAATTTACTCAAAATTGTGTAAGGGACTCTAGTTTTTCCAAATTTCCAATTTGGTCCCCAACTTTTCAAAAATTACAATTTTGCCCCTACTTTCCAAAAATGGCATTTTGGCTCCGAATGTTCTGAAAATTGACCAATTAGTTCCCCAACATCTTTCGTATTGTCAATTGGCCTTCAATTTTGAGAAATTCCATGAAGGTCTCTCAATTTTTCGAAATCCCCATTTCCCCAAAATTTTCCCCCAACCCTTCAAAGTGACCGAATTTGATTTATTCAAATTGGCCATTCAATCAGGGTTAATTACTCCAATTGATGGTATGGATCAGTTCTTACAATTCCATATGATTCAATTGAGCTTTGAACTACAGTATTTGGGTTTGAAATGAGCTCAAAGGGAGCTTCGCCCCAAAACTATTTGTAGAGAGAGAGAGAGCTTCGAAAGTTTACCGTCAGAGGTGTGACGATCCTAGCTCTCTATCGGGGGAGGTAGTTCTTGTCCTGAGGTTTCTTCTATGATCAAGAATCACTACAATTGAAGTCCAATTGAGGGTGAATTTAGTCAGTGAAATTCAATAGTTTCTCTCTCTAACACCGATCTGCAACGATTGAGGAGGGCCGAATCGGCATACCTTTCAGCTTTGTTGAGGTCATGTTAGGGTCATGGGGGTGTTGGAGAGGCTTGGTTTGGCTGGAGGAGGGCTAAATTTGGCCGAATTCAGCTCGACCAAAATACGGCAGCTTTGGTCCTTCGGAGCTGCTTCTCTGTTTGATTTCGTCGACGCTTCTCCGATAGTCCTTGGGTTGAAATGAGGTTGCTGTTAGGTAGCAGATTTCCCCCAGAGTCTGTAGGACCCGACCATGCCTTCTAATGCTAATAAAATTGCCCAAGTTAGAGTTCCGGTTTGAGCTTCACCGAAAAATGGAGCAGTTGAGAGAGAATGGTGATTTACGGTGTGTGGAGGATGAATGGAGAGGAGCTCTTTATATAGGGAGCTCGGGGACCCTCTGCTCGACCACTTTCCATTTTGGTCGAGCTTATCCTTGCCTGAAAATGGTATGATTGGAGCTGTTATGCCTTCGCCGGAGATGAAAGTTTTCTGCATTAATGAACAGTGTTGTCATCTAGAGGAAGAAGATGACACTGTTTCGAACCGGACCGGTCCGGTCCAACTGGGTTCTATGGTAAAAATCAGTCGGTTCAAGCCTGATATTACCGATTTTCTCAAATCTAAAGATTTCTAAATTCATCTAAAATCATTTTGTATCCAATGGTGGCTTCAATTTCCCAATTTGATCACTTTAAGCCACAACAAAAAATGAATTTAGAATCCCGTTTATGTATGGTTCAAAATGGTTCAATTAAGTTCAGGTCCGGTTCACCCTGAACCGGTTTGGTTTTCTCTTCCCATTTGTTCCAAGGTTTTTTTCTATGATTTTTATGACTCTTTGAGTCACTTGGGATTTGCCAATTTACCATTTTACTCTTCTTTATTGGTTTGGTTTTTTAACCAACCCAATTTTCTCTTTTTGACTTGACCGGTTCTTTTCCCGGTTTTTCTTATCTTTAAAGGACGAGGTTTACAACATGAGAATATATATATATGTGTGTGTGTGTGTGTTTTGAAATGAAGAGATCAATGACATGTGAATTAACTTACATGAGATATGGATTGATATCGAAATTGGAGGGGTATAACAAGCATTCAAAATCACCTTAATGTATGGAAATTGTGATTTATGGTAGAGACAATTACAATGGGAGCATCTCTTAGAGATGGGAAAGGGGATTCAAGAACCCTGACTAGTGTGTGGTGATTTTAACGCCATAGCTGTAAACCCCGTGCTTTATAGATAAGAAAAACCGGGAGAAGAACCGATAGTTTCAAAAGAAAAAACCGAGCTAGTTCACGAACCACAACCGATAAGAAAAGGGCAAATCCCAAATGACCCAAATAGTCATAAAAGTCATGGAAAAGAACTTTAGGACAAATTGGAAGAGAAAACCAGACCGGTTCAGGTGAACATGATCTTAACCGGATTGTAACAGTTTGAACCATTATTAAACTAGTTACTAAATTTATTTTTCTAGGTGACATAAAATATTCAAATTGGGGAATTGAAGCCACATTGGATAAAGAATGAATTTAGAAATTTTTAATTTTTAAAAACTCAGTCGAAATGGGCCTTAACCGACCGATTTAAGCATTGAACCCAGTCAGACTGGTCCGGTTTGGTTCGGAACAGTATCGCCTTCTTCCTTTAGATGACAACACTATTCATTCAACAGAAGAATGGACACTACCGACGAAGATGAATCACCTCCGTTCAGGGCATTTTAGGTCATGAATGAGCTCAACCAAAATGCCAAACGGTCGGGCAGAGAGTCCCCGAGCTCCCTATATAAAAAGCTCATCTCCATTCATCCTCCTCACACCTAAAAACTCCGTTCTCTCTCAACTGCTCCATTTTTCGGTGAAGCTCAAACAATACTTGGTCAGTTTTCTCAACCTCATAAGGTGAGATCGAGTTCTTTAGACTCCGAGGAAAGTCAGCTATCTGATAATAACCTCTGTTCGATCCGAGGACCGTCGGAGAAGCGTCGGCCGAATCAAATAGTGAAACAGCTCCGACGGATCGAAGCTGCCCTATTTCGGCTGAGTTGAATTCTGCCAAATTCTGCCAAATTCTGCCCTCCTCCGATCAAACCAAGCTCTCCCAATATCCCCACAGCTCTCATACGACATCAACTGAGCTGAAAGGTAAGCCAATTCGACCCTCCTGAGTTGTTGTAGGTTGGAGTTAGAGAGAGAAACTATAGAATTTCATTGATGAAATTGTACCTCCATTTGAGGTCAATTATATGAATTCTTGATCCTAGAAGGTACCCTAGGAAGAGAGCTACCTACCCTGACAAAGAGCTGGGACCGCCACACCTCCGACGATAAGATTTCGAAGCTTTCTTTCTCTAAGCATAGATTTTCGGCGAAGCTCCCTTTGAGCTCAATTCGGACAAAAATGATGTTGTTCAAAGCTCAATTGAATTGTATGGAAGTGTAGGAACTGATCCATACCTTCAATTGGAGCAATTAACCTCAATTAAATGGACAATTTGAAGAAATCAAATTCAGTCAGTTTGAAGGGGAGAAATTGGAGGAAATTTTTGTGGCAAATTGGGGATTTCATAAAATTGAGGGATCATTTTGCATTTTCCCAACATTGAGGGCCAATTGGGCATGGAAAAGATGTTGGAGGACCAATTGGTGGATTTTTGGAACATTTGGGGTCAAATGACTATTTTTGGAAAGTAAGGGCAAAATCGTAATTTTTGAAAAGTTGGGAACCAAATTGGAATTTTTGGAAACTTGTCCCCCTTATACAATTTTGTCTAAAATGAGAACTTAAAGGGAATTTTGGAAATTTCGGGAGTCAAATTGGGAAAAGGTTTTCATTTGGGACCTAAAGTTAAGAAAAATAAACTTTAGGGACCTAAGTGCAATTTATCGATAAATTGTGAGGACTTTTATGCCAAACCTTAAGTGAAAAGGCTGCCCAATTTGTGTAGGGACAAGTGTGGTCGGAATGCCAACAAGAAAAAGCTCGTGTCAACTTAGAAAACCAACTAAGGACGAACACGTCACGGTTAACAGGTGAATGAGCATATGTACATCATAACTAGTTGGGATGGTGAGCACTTTAGAAAATAAAAACCACTTGCAAGTAGAATTTTTGACATCATACCCTGTTGGGGTGATGGGTAAATGGAACTAAAACCTACTTACCGGTTGTAAGCTGAAGAATTCATACCTAGCTGGTATGATGGACTTCCTTGAAGGAAGGAGAATCCCACTTGCCGGTTGTAAGCGGATGTATCATCATCACCCGGTTGGTGAGATGAAGTGAAAACTTATTTTTGTTAGATGTGTTCTCCCCTGACTGTATGCCAATGCTTAAACTCTTTGGGATACCTTATTCACGAGAGCTAGAACAGCTTGGATAAGGCTAGAGGCCTCAGTTTTTAAACTTGTGGGGCTATATGCCCAGTTTTGCTAAATCACGTGTAGTGGGCCCAAGGCTATTGGGCACGAGCAAAATCTCATAAACAAACATGAGTTATGAAAGACATGAAAACTCTTAATGAAATGGTTGTATAATTTCACTATGGTACCAAGATTGGATCGACAGTATTCGATGGATTGGCAGCAGTGCGTTAAGGCAGGTCGACGGATCGACCTAGACAAATAGCTGTAAGTTGGGTTGAGGGTCGGGTCCATTAGACTAGTAGAACCAAAGATAAATGGCTATATGAGAAAACTGTTGTTTTGTACATGCACTTGAGGTACGGGACCATCAAGACGCCCTAGGTAGTAGTGATTGGTCCTAAGGGTTAATGGACGACATGGTGGCAATAAGGAAAAGAGAAGCTACTGTATTTGGGTTTCTCGTTGTACTAGTTAGTCATGGAGTTACTGTGTTTGGACTTCACAGAGTTACTGTGTTTGGACTCCATGAAGCTACAGTGTTTGAGCTTCCTGAAGTTATTGTGTTTGAGCTTCATGTGCACGAGACCGGGATATAATCTTTGTCCTCATATGGACACGAAGTGGTATTTGGGTCTGAGGGTCAGATGTCTAAGACAACTACTCAAACTTAGGGTAGAAGTGGATGGGCTTCTATCTTGATGGACGGTAAAGACACTCTGATCCACAAGTGGGTGCAGTGGACATGCTGCACCTACGAATGTGCATATCCTTCTTGATGAAGAGCATGTGTTTGTGTGCTAAACGCCTCCCTAGGCAAGGGGATGCGCTAAGAGAGCTAAACACACTAAATATGGAAATGGGAAAAAGGTTTTTTGAGTTAAAAGAAAAATCCTAGGAAAAAGGAATGGTAAACATTGGAAAAGGTTTTGGAAACTTGAATTTGAGGAAAATCAGTTTTAAAAGGAAATCATAACCTTGGCATTGTTTGGATAAGCTATTTTGAAAACTCACTCCCAACACCCGCTTACTAAGTTGTAGAAACTCACCCCCTTCCTTTAACCACTTTTTAGGAAAGAAGATAAATCCTTAAGGAATATCTCGAAGTCAAACCCTCATTATAAAGACTGATATGTAAACATATTCAGTTTTGTATGTTGTTATTCCAAGAAAATTAGGTAAAAAATATGTTTGACTCCTCGCGGTCTAGAAGGAAGTGAAATCCTTCATAGACCAAAGGGAGTGGCGGGTTGCTCACGAGGATCTGACCAAACCGGGTCGGGGCGTGCCAATAGTTGCATGAAGCGAGAAGTTGGGTGGTGGACCAAAGGACACTCATTGCATCCAAAGTTTCCAACATATGATTTTCACAACTCAATTGTAGGATTGTAGATTCACCGGCCCAAAGTTCACATGGTCAAATAATTGAGAGGAGTCTTACACAGTCTATGAATGTCTTGAGAGAGGGCTATGTAATATAGCATGTAGAACCTCCTTCGTAGCCATGGTCATTCACCATGGCGATGTGATAGGATCATATCACATTTCTCTAATCATTAAGACAGAGCACACAATGAAGAAATGCAACTGGAGCTTCATGTTTGAGGATGGATGGTTCAATTATCCTAGATGTAGGAAGATAATATGGCAAGCCTAGATACCATACCAAGGAGGTAATATGAATGTACTAAAGAGAAAATTGGACAAAATAGCTAGACACCTACAGTATTGGAGCAGGAAGGAAGTCCAGAATTCAGATAAAGAAATTCAAGCCTTCAAAGTGCAGCTCCAAAACTTAACAAGGGATGACCCTCCCACCAGGAATAGTCGCAGCCCACTTATCATGAAGCTCAATCAAGCTTGGAGGGAAAATGAATCCTTTTGGCCGCAATAAGCCAAAAATAGGTGGTTAAAGGAGGGCAACCAAACTTTTTTTTGGCTCCATGCTCATTGTCCCAATCTCCCTTGGCATTTTAAGTGATGATTTGGTTGTCCATGAATCCCACACATGGACTATTTGCCTACACTTTACCAATCTCCCAACGGATCATTCTGGATCCTAACTATTAGAGTTCTCGATCACTTCACCACTGGCTTAACTCACCTCTTGCTTCCTCGGTTATTTTGGAACTTTCCTTCTTCAAGGTTTCCTACTCTTTAGTATATTTGCACCAACCCTTGATCATTCGTGATTATTTCCTTCCATTACTTATGAGGGTTCCCCTATGGCAATTATTTGACCCTTTTTAGCTCGTCCTTAGGGAGTATCCTCTAATTATCCCATTTTCCACTCTTGTATCTTGAAGTTGAGACTTCCATCTTGAAAACTAGGCACCCAACCTTATTGTCACTCCTAGAAGGTTTCCTTCCTTCATATCCTCACACCTCCTTTTTGGGCACATTCTTAGCTCCAACCATCGGTTCCTTGATCGCTACTCGAGTTACCGACAACCCCGTGCACTTCCTTCTATCGATGGCATCACTACCTAAGGGTTTTCATTCCCTAGTCCATTGTCACTCGCTTGTGGTCATTTCACGGTACTTCATTCTAAGTGATCCCGTAAGGTTCACCCCTTGACTCCTTGGACCCATCGGGAGGGGTTGCTTCATTGGTCTTGTCTACTACCTCATATTTTGGAGTAGGGATCTCTATCCCTAAGGTTTTCATGTCTAAATCTTCCTTGATATCCCTGTGGGATTTCTCTTGATGTCCTCTTGCCCTTCTTGATCTTACTATCCAATTTATGTTGTCTTCCTTTGATTAGTCGGTACTACACCCAGTCAATATATGCTTTATGAAGCTAGGACGACTAATCCATCTTAAGTTTGTTTCTTGACTTAGGTTTATTACTCCTCCTTCTTGCCTTTTAGGGCTTCATGGCACTTTATGCCACTTCTCTTGCCTCCTTCGCGTGGGGAATATATTTCCTCTTACAAGTACCTCCCCGTACTTATTGCCAACTTTCGCACTCCTATGGTTCTAGGGCTTTCTTTGTTTACGAGCATCCTATTGGCCAAGTTTGTTCTGAAGGATTTCAGCCTCTAGTTCCTTCGTCCTTCCACGAGGTACTTTAACTTTCCGAGGGGTTTCTCATACGGGGGGGGGGGGGGGTCACTTCTTTCCTACTTATTTTTCATTGTGTGAGAGTGTGATCAAATGGGGATTTTAATCAATAATTGGTGGTGCCTTGGTTATGGCTTATTACAACAATAAAATTGAGGAATTTATCATCCCTAACCTAGTCTCTCATGTTAACTGACCTAGAGTTTAACATGGGCGGATTGCGAGATTCTACGTGA
Organism: Trapa bicornis; assembly: GCA_030064425.1. Classification (NCBI taxonomy): domain Eukaryota; kingdom Viridiplantae; phylum Streptophyta; class Magnoliopsida; order Myrtales; family Lythraceae; genus Trapa; species Trapa bicornis. The sequence goes on along the minus strand of CM057761.1, from coordinate 4,100,428 downwards.
GCTGTCCTTACGCGTCTATTCCTTCTCCGAGGTGGACAGTCGCCTCTATGGTATCTTCCACATCTGGGGTAAGGGTTCATGCTGGGCTCTTCAAACTTCAAGGAAGATGACGTGTTGATTGCCCTTCTAACTAGTACCTCTTGTGCAATCTCAACCCCGTACTTATTAAAAATTGTGGCTTCATGTGCATAGGTGCGTTGCATGTGGTTCACCGTACATGCGTTGCCTTGTATTGGGGGTAGTCGACTGAAGACTCTCACATAGTTGGTGTAGGCCTCCTATAAGTTACTCTCTGCCTCCTCTCAGGCCTGTGCCTAATCTGGTCCTCGTGGTGGAGAGGTCTTATCTTCCTTCGAGCGAGGAGTGTCCTCCTTTGGGCTTCCCTCCATGGAACATATTCCTCCAATTCTTCTATCCTTTGTTTGATGTTATTCCTCTAGGGGATATATTCCCCCTTGGCATTTCCGTTCATGTTTTCTACAAGGTTTTGGGGATTAGGGCCTACGAATTAGAGGGGCTATTTAGGAAAACTATGTTATGATACCACGAAAGTTGTCACACCCCAGCCTGGTTGGGTCGGAGTCTTGTGATCAACCCGCCACTCTTCCCTGAACTATCTTGGCAATCCTCCCTTGATGGTCCGAAGAAGGTAAAGGCAAACCAATATATGTTCCCATAATATAATAGAAATACGTTGTGTGGGAACGTACCTTGAAGGTTTAAGCCTTCGCTTGGGACTTTGATTTCATATGGCTCGACTCCTCTTACGTGTTCCTAAAAGGGTGAAAGGAGGGGCATGAGTATACACTCGGTGAGGGGGGAAATTCCTACTGCAATAAATTTTTATATGTTTATTCATTTTCACTTTTCCACTATTCACCTACCCATTTTATTGTAAAAAGGGATCACATCATCGCAGACCAGTTCTCTACGGATCCACTTGTGGATCGGAGCACATTTACTGTCCACCCTGATAGGGGTCTATGGCCCCTACCCCGAGTTTGAGTGGACATCAATTATCTGACCCTTAAGCCCTAGCCTCACTACATATCCGTTTTGAAGGACAAGACCTCTTCCCCCCTGCTGCCTCGGTCTCTCCGTGCAGGAAGCTCCTAGAGCTTCTCGACATACTGGATGACAGACCACCCTTATGCTCTATGGGTAGTCTAACAGCCCTTAGAACCACCACTATCCCATACCTGGTGTCTCGATGGTCCCACATCTCATGCATGCAAAATCAAGAAACTTTTATTCATTATGGCTATTATCTTTGGCCAACCAACCTCCAGGGTCCATAAGATCGACTTCAGCCCCATGCACACCAGCCCAATGGGTTCGACGACCTGGCTTCGGCTTAGCAGCTATTTGGCCTAACAAGCCCAATGACCTACTCATGGCTCGATGGGTGAAGCACACAATTATCCATTCTCATGACTTTCAATAGCTCATAACATGCTCATTTTCAACGGGTCTATACCCGTGCCCATCGCCCTTGGACCCACTTCTACTATCAAGCCTATCACCGAAATTTGCTCCCAAATTGTTTAAGTTGAGTTATCTAGTCAGGGGAGGCAATTTCTGGGAAAATGGTTTTTAATTTGAAATGCATAGCCATTGTCAAAATCGGAATCGATGTTGGAAATTCCCACTCACCCGATAGTCACAACGCGTTCGTTCGGCTAGATTCCGATCCGAGGCATGTTGTCTTGGCGTGATCCTCATGCGGTCCGTCCTATACAATCCGAAACTTTGATTATTCATGAATTTGAGAATTAGTCTCAAGTCATCGAAAAATTCCACCAAGCGGCTCAACTTTTTAAGAATTTCCGAATTGCCCCAACTTTTCCCAAAATTACTAAAATACCCCAATTTCACAAAAATTGTCTGTTTGCCCCCAACATTTCTCAAAATCACCAAATGGCCATTAAATTCCTCACTTTTGCCATTCAACCCTCATATTTCAAGAAATAACATAAAAGTACTCATACTTTGAAAAATTCCCAAATTGCCTCGAACTTTTAAAAAATTACTCGATTCCCCCTAAATTCCTCCAAAATGGTAAATTTGCACCTAATTCCCTTGAAATTACTCATTAGTCCTTAGAAGTTCTTAAATTTGCACTTAGGTCCCTTAATTTTTGAAAATCCCAAAATTTCCTTCCAAATTCTTCATAAAATGAGTTGTTGGATTACCGAATATTACCTTGTCCAATTGACTGCCTAAACTTCCTTAATTTCTCTCTCTATTGCTTCTATTCGCTTCCTCTAGCTTCCTACGATCATGCTGCACTTCAAATTTTTTAATTTGGTTGAGTTTCAAGCTTTGTTGGAGATTCATCGGAAAATGAACTTAGAGAGAGAAAGCTTGATGAGCTAACTGATGGAGGAGTAGTGGTCAGAACTCACGGTATGGATAACTAGTACTCATTGAGGGGACTCTACTAGGATTGGGTTTTGTCGCAATTCGTTGTTAGATGACAGGAATTAGGAGAGAGAAGTTTCTAAGAGATGGAGCTCTGGAATTCAAATGTTCTAATGAGAAGAGAAAAATTGGCACACCTGGTGATTGGGAGGGATCTGAAGGTGTCTCAGGGGAGTCGAGGAAGGCAACTTCAACAGCAGGGGGTCAGGGATGGCCAGGATTGGGCTAGTCAGAGGTTGGCTACTTCTGGCCGTCGGAGCAGCTTCATAGTGTGATCACTCTAGCACTCCTTAGGTTGCCCTCAAGTCAGGATGAGGGTTTCTCTAGCTAGATTACTTCTCCCCTGTTATGATGCCACCAACCGGAGCTCCTTTGGTGGAGAAATGGCCCATCGTCGAAGCTCTAGTCAGCACTTCATCGGGAAAGGGACTGTTTGTCTTCAGAGGGCCTGTCGTTGGATTTGGTTCATCTAAACTAGTCTGGTTTTTCTCTTCCAATTTGTCATAAGGTTCTTTTCCAAGACTTCATGAACCCTTTAGGTCACTCGGGAGTTGTAAATTTTCCAAATTGCCTGTTCTCTGATGATCGGGTTTGTGAATTAGTTCAGTGTTTCTCACTTGATTTGATCGGTTCTTTTCCTAGTTTTCCTTAAACTCAAAAGGGCGGGGTTTACATCTATCCCCATAGGAGTTCCTAGAGAGGCTTAGATAACCCAACACGGACTAAGCTCAGAGCACCAGAGGTTATACGAAGAGTTTACCCGAGTGTTCAGGAAGGTTAACCTCGTTCCCAAAGTTGATACCAATTCTCAAACTGGGCTTGAAGAAGTATAGTCCCATCCCACCTCCATTCATATACCTCCCCTAATTGACATTACAAAGTATCTAAAGACACTCCATCAATTAGGGTGAAAGTCTTTTCAAGGAGAAAAGGACGTTGGGATAGCTATGGACTGGCTGACTAGCATAAAGAAATTTATGGGGATACATCTATCCCCATAGGAGTTCCTAGAGAGGCTTAGATAACCCAACACGGACTAAGCTCAGAGCACCAGAGGTTATACGAAGAGTTTACCCGAGTGTTCAGGAAGGTTAACCTCGTTCCCAAAGTTGATACCAATTCTCAAACTGGGCTTGAAGAAGTATAGTCCCATCCCACCTCCATTCATATACCTCCCCTAATTGACATTACAAAGTATCTAAAGACACTTCATCAATTAGGGTGAAAATCTTTTCAAGGAGAAAAGGACGTTGGGATAGCTATGGACTGGCTGACTAGCATAAAGAAATTTATGGGGATAATAAGGACACCTCTGGAGGAGATGGTACCCTGGCGAAAGATTTCTTGGAGGCTAGCGCCAAAAGGTGTTGGGACAATGTAAGGAGTTTATCCACCACCATACCCACATGGGAACAATTCGAGGAAAGGTATTAAGACGAATACTTGCCCCCCCACCCCCCATATGATCAACGAGAAGAAGTAAGAATTCTTCTGGCTCCAACAAGGATCCAACACCAACTCGGAGTATGAGACAAGATTTAATGAGCTAAGGCCTTTTGCTCCAGATTCAGCCGGACCAACAGATATCTGCCAACGGTTCGTGGACGGTCTCAACATGGACGTACGAGACCGGATGAGAGTACTAGGGCGCCCCCACAGATTTGGCTGCCATCATCAGCATGGCCCATGAATGTGAGCATCTGGTACAGATGAGACACCACCGGATAGAGCTGGTCGATTGGAAGGAGGAAGGAAACCAGAACAGTCGAGGAGGTCAAAAGGAGCCAGGTGGGCAATGATTGGGGACAAGAATGTGGTTCCCTAGGAATATGGAAGGTTATCATGCCCAAAGGGAGGCAAGTACAACCCCATAAAGGAGAAGCCCCTATTGCTCCATGTGCTAGAAAAGCCATGAAGGGTCATGTCAAGCATTATTTGAATGCGGACAGCTCAGACACTTTGCGAAGAGATGCCCAGCCCTTCGGGGCAATACACAACGAAGTACCCTCCAACCACCTCAAGGGAAAGTAAGGGCACTAGACGGGGGGCAAGATATAGCCACTACGTCGAGGATACCAACCAACGTATACAACCTCACACAGAAGGAAGCATGAAAGGATCCTAGTACCGTAGCTAGTACTTACCACTTACAAGTGGTTTTTCAATTCTAGGGTGCTCATCATCCCAACCGGATATGATGTGAATAAATTGTCTCACTCGATAACTGTGACGTGTTCATCCACCGTCGGTTTCCATGTCGACGCGAGCTTTATCTTATTGTCGTTTCGATCACACTTATCCCTATACGTTTTGGATAGACTTATCAATTACAACTTGGCATAAAAGCCTAGGCTTACAATTTATCTATAAATTACACTTTGGTCCCTAAAGTTCCCTTTTCTTAACTTTAGGTCCCTAATTCCAACTTTTCCCCAATTTGAGTCCCAAGCTTTCCAAGAATTCCCTTTGAGTCCTCATTTTACTCAAAATTGTATAAGGGGCTCAAGTTTTCCTAATTACCAATTTGGTCCCAAACTTTTTAAAAATTACCATTTTGCCCCTACTTTCCAAAAATGGCAATTTGGCCCCAATTGTTCCAAAAATTGACCAATTGGCCCCTCAACATCTTTTTCATAGCCAATTGGCCCTTAATTTTTGGAAATTGCAAATAGGTCCCTCAATTTTCCTCAATTTTCCCCAATTTCTCCCCTTCAAACTTATTGAATTTAATTTATTCAAATTGGCCATTCAATCGGGGTTAATTGCTCCAATTGAAGGTATGGATCAATTCCTACACTTCCGTATGATTCAATTGAGCTTTGAACCGCATCATTTGGGGCTGAATTTAGCTCAAATGGAGTTTCACTGAAAAACTTTGCGCAGAGAGAGAAAGCTTCGAAAGCTTACTGTCAGAGGTGCGATGATCTGAGCTCTTTATCGGGGAAGATAACTCTCTTCCTAAGGTACCTTTTAGGATCAAGAATTCCTACAATTGACCTCAAATCGTGGAAAATTTTTGTTAATAAAATTCTGTAGTTTCTCTCTCTAACTTTGACTTGCAACGACTATCGATGTCCGAATTGGCTTACCTTTCAGCTTAGTTGAATTATATGAGGGCTTTGAGGATGTTGGGAGAGCTTGGTTTAGCCGGAGAAGGGCTGAATTTGGCTGAATTCAGTTCGGCCAAAATATGACAGCTTTGATCTGTCGAAGCTGCTTCACTGTTTGATTCTGTTGGTGCTTCTCCGACGGTACTCGGATCGGATAGAGGTTGCTGTTAGGTAGCTGCCTTCCCCTGGAGTCTAAAGAACCCAACCTCGCCTTCTGAGGTTGAGAAATCGCCCAAGTCAGAGCTCTGGTTTGAGCTTCACCGAAAAATGGAGCAATTGTTAGAGAATGGAGATTTCAGGTTTGATGATAATGAATGGAGACGAGCTCTTTATATAGGGAGCTTGGGGACTCTCTGTCCAACCGTTTCACCTCTTGGTCAGGCTTATCCTCGCTCGGAAATGGCCTGAACAAAGATGATTACTCTTCGTCAGCGCTGTCCATTCAAGCATTGAATGAACAGTGTTGTCATCTTAAGGAAGAAGACGACACTGTTCTGAACTGGACCGGACCTGTCCGACCGGTTTAATGAGTAAATCGGCCGGTTCAGGTCTGATTCGTCTGGTTTTCTCAAAATTAAAATTTTCTAAATCCATTCTCTATCAATTCTCCAATTTTAATATATTAAGCCATCTAGAAAAAAGAATTTAGAAACCGGTTCAAATTGGTTCAATCCTGTTCAGATCTGGTTCACATGACTTTTATGACTATTTGAATTATTTGGGTTTGTAAATTTCTCAATTTGCCCTTTCCTTATCGGTTGTGGTTCGTGAACTAGCTCGGTTTTCTCTTTTGAAACAACCGGTTCTTTTCCTGGTTTCCTTATCTATAAAGGGACGGGTTTACAGGTCATGTAATGGTTGTGGGGGCTAAGGGAGGGCTTAGTTCGATAGTAGGAGGTCTGAATTGGCCAAATTCCGATCGACAAAAATAGGGCAGCTTCGAGACCGATGGAGCTACGTCGTGTGCACATGGGGCACTTTGCAAAGGAATGCCTCTCTTAGTGAGAACAAGCAATGAAACACGCTTGGACCACCCCAAGGGAACCCAAGGACCCCGACAGGATGCCACAACTAAAGTACCAACTAGGGTATACAACCTCAATTAGGAAGAGGCTAGAAAAGACCCTAGTACCGAAGCAGGTACTTCCAAAACCCTCCCAACTAAGATTTAGATAAACTTGTCATTCAAGTTTCATTCAATAAAGGAATTTTCTTCTAAAAGCATGCATTTCCTTAATCAAGGTATGTACAATTATGGGGAAGAAAGGTCTATGTCCTCTTCGACTCAAGAGCAAAAAGATCCTTCATCAAAGAAGATCTAATCCCAAGTCTTCCCTTAGAACTTACCACTATAGAACAAAGTTTCAACATCCTCACGCCCTTAGGAGAAGGATTAAACAGGGACAAATAGTTAAAGGTATGTGAGATCAAGATTGGAGGAATTAAACTAGAGCTGGATTTGATCCCACTACCTCTAAGGGAGGTAGAAGTAATATTAGGGATGGATTGACTAAGTACCCATCAAGCTAAGATGGATTATGGGAAGAAGATAGTAACTTTCCACACTCTCGAAACTCTCGAACTAAAATTCCAAGGAGACAGGAGGAAGGGAGAAGTGCAAATGGTGTCCCACATAAGAGACCAAAAGATGATACGGAAAGGTTGTATGGCTTTTCTAGCAACGATCACCAATGACAAGCCCGAGGAGAAGGGACCCGGAGACATTCTATTAGTTGAACACTACCCAGATGTATTTCTGAAGGAATTACCCAGATTACCCCCAAGCCAACAATTAGAGTTCACTATAGAGGTTATCCCAGGAACACATCCCATATCCCAAGCCCCTTATCGCATGGCTCTAGTGGAGTTAAGGGAATTAAAGGAACAGTTGGATGAGCTATTGGAGAAGGATTTCATATGCCCTAGTCAGTCTCCAAGGGGTGCACGAGTCCTATTCGTAAAGAAAAAGGATAGGAGCATGAGGTTGTGTATAGACTATCGGAGGTTTAACTAGGTCACCATAAAGAACAAGTGTCAACTTCCAAGGATTGATGATTTGTTCGACCAACTAAAAGGAGCATCCTATTTTTCCAAGATATACCTACGGTCAGGATACCACCAACTCAGGATCCGAGAGGAAGATATTCCAAAAACTGCCTTTCTGTCCTGATACGGACATTATGAGTTTAGGGTGATGCCTTTTGGCTTAACAAATGCCCCTATAGCCTTCATGGATTTAATGAACCGAGTGTTCCATTCACACTTGGACAAGTTCGTGATAGTATTTATAGATGGCATTCTTATATACTCACGAACTAGACTAGAGCACGAAGAACATCTGGCAATCACTTTGGAGATAATGCGAGAAAACCGCTTATATGCAAAATTCTCCAAGTGTGAGTTCTAGTTGCAGGAGGTATGGTTCTTAGGGCACATAGTGTTCAAAGATGGAGTCAAGGTAGACCTAGCAAAGGTGGAGGCCATATCTGATATGAAGGCACCTAGGAATCCCTCAGAGATACGAAGTTTCTTGGGCTTTACAAGATATTACAGACGGTTTGTGTGGGATTTCTCTAAGATAGTTGCCCCTTTGACTCATCTCACAAGGAAAGGAGTTGAGTATAAGTGGGATGAAAGCTGTGAGAAATCCTTCTTGGAGTTGAAGACCCATTTGACAATAGCACATGTACTCTCTTTTCCAGATGCCAATGCAAGGGACTACACCGTCTATAGTGACGCATCCGGATAGGGACTCGGATGTGTATTGATGCAATAAGGAAGGGTTATCACCTACGCTTCACGACAACTAAAGGTACATGAGAGGAACTACCCTATCCACGATTTGGAGTTAGCCACAATAGTGTTTGCTCTCAAGATCTGGCGACACTACCTATACGGGATTAAGCGTAGGATATATACTGATCACAAGAGTCTTAATTACTTCCCAACTCAGAAGGAGTTGAACCTCCACCATAGAAGATGGTTAGAATTTGTTAAGGACTATGACCTTGTGATAGAATATCAGCCCGGGAAGGCCAATGTAGTGGCAGATGCCCTAAGTTGCAAGTACCAAACCGAAGCGGCGTAGATAAAGAAAAGCTACTTACCCTTGTTAAAGCAGTTGGAAAGAATGGAGGTGGACCTTAAGGTGGACAAGGGAGAGAGATGCTTATTGACGGACATAGTAGTATGACCCAACCTAACAAAGAAAATTAAGGTCCAGCAAAAAGCCGATAAGGAACTCCAACCCTATTTGGATCCGATCAATGGAGGGACGAAATCAGACTATTACCTTCGAGGTGATAGAGTACTATCCTACAAGGGTAAAGTGTGTGCGCCTCAAGATAAAAAAAATGAAGAGGTTAATTTTGGAAGAGGCATGTGACTCTATTTATGCGATGCATCCGGGCAGTACTAAGATGTACCGCACCCTTAAATAGGGTTATTGGTGGAAAGGGGTGAAGAGGGATATTGTGGAATATGTAGCTCGATGCTTGTCCTGTTAACAGATTAAAGTTGAGCATCAGAAACCATTAGGACTGCTACAACCCTTGCCAATCCTGGAATGGAAATGGGAGCACATCACTATGGACTTTGTCAGGGGACTACCTGTGACTAGAAAGGGACGAGACGCAATCTGGGTCATTGTGGATAGATCGACAAAGTTCGCCCATTTTCTACCTATAAGGGTGACGGATTCGGTGGAACAACTGGTCATCTTATACATGAAGGAGATAGTGAAACTCCATGGCATCCTAGTAAGCATAGTGTCGGATAGAGACCCTAGATTTACCTCGAGGTTCTGACCTAGTATGCAAAGTGCCTTGGGAACCAAGCTCCACATAAGTACGACATTTCATCCTAAGACCGATGGACAATTTGAGTGAATGATCCAAACCCTGTAAGACATGCTGAGGGCATGTGTACTCACCATGAATAAGGGTTGAGAGGAATGCCTTTGCCTAATGGAGTTTGTGTACAATAACAGTTATCAGACCCGTATTCAAATGGCCCCTTATGAGGCCATTTTTAGAAGACCATGTCATACCCCTTTATTTTGGGAAGAAGTGGGAGAAAGGAGGTTGGAAAGGGTTGAACTAATCGAGGATGCCATAGAAAAGATCAAGATACTCAGAAGTCAACTTAAGGCCACTCAAGATAGGCAAAAGAGTTATGCAGATCATCGGGGAAGAGACCTATAATTTGATGTGGAAGACCAAGTGTTCTTAAAAGTATCCCCATAGAGGGGAATACTTAGGTTTCAACAACGGGGAAAGTTAAAACCAAGGTACATCGGTCCATACGCCATAGTCCAAAGGATAGGGTCGGTGGCATACAAACTAGAACTGCCTTCAGACGTACAAAGAATACATGACGTATTCCATATCTCGGTACTCCGGAAGTACCAACATGATCTTAGCTATGTACTAGACCGTCCTCCACCAAAACTAGAGGAGAACCTAACTTATCAAGCGGAACCGGTGCGAATCAACAACACCGAGGGACAAGAACTTGAGGAACAAGAAAATTCCTATGGTCAAGGTTATTTGGCAGAATGGACCCGTGCAAGAAGAGACATGGGAAACCAAAAGTATTATGAGGGATGGGTACCCTTAGTTGTTTGATATGTAAACTATTTTAGGGACAAAAACCATAAAAGGAGGGGAGAGTCGTAAACCCTATCCCTTTATAGATAAGGAAACCAGGAAAAGAATTAGTCGTTTCAAAAGAGAAAATCGAACGGGTTCACGAACCACAACCGATAAGGAAATGACAAATTGAGAAATTTGCAAACCCCAAATAACTCAAATAGTCATAAGAGTCATGAAAAAGGACTTTGGAACAAATTGGAAGAGAAAACTAGACTGGTTCAGGTGAACCGGATCTGAACTAGATTGAATCGATTTGAACCGGTTTCTAAATTCATTTTTCTATGCAGCATAAAATATTTAATTTGGAGAATTGAAGCCACCATTGGATAGAGAATGAATTTAGATAAATTTAAAAAAATTTAATTTTGAGAAAGCCGATAGAATTTGGCCTGAACCGAGGAATTTATGCATTGAACTGGTCGAACCGGTCCAATCCGCTTCAAAACAGTGGCATCTTCTTCTATTAGAAGATGACACTATTCATTCAATGCATGAATGGACAGCGCCATTGAAGAGGAATCATCTCCATTCATGCTATTTTTGGGTGAGAATAAGCTTAACCAAGATATGAAATGGTCGGGCATAGAGTCTCCGAGCTCTCTATATAAAGAGCTCCCCTCCATTCATTCTCCTCACACCTGAAATGTCCTTTCTCTCTCAACTGCACCATTTTCTGGTGAAGCTCAAACCATAGCTTCGACTTGGGCAGCTTTCTCAACCTCAAAAGGTGAGGTCAGGTTCTTTCGATTCCAGGGGAAGTCAGCTACCTCATAGAAACCTCCGTCCGATCTGAGGACCGTCGGAGAAGCGTCGATGGAATCAAACAGAGAAGCAGCTCCGACGGACTGAAGCGGCCCCATTTCGGCCAAGCTAAATTCGACCAAATTTAGTCCTCCTCTGGCCAAACAAAACTCTCCCAACATCCCCATAGCCCTCATACGACCTCAACTGAGCTTAAAGGTAAGCCAATTCGGCCCTCCTCAGTCGTTGCAGGTTAGAGTTATAGAGAGAAACTGTATAATTTCACTGATGAAATTCTCCCTTGATTCAAGATCAATTGTAGGAATTATTGATCCTAGAGGGTACCTCAGGAAGAGAGCTACCATCCCCGATAGAAAGCTAGGATCATTGCACCTCCAACCGTAAGCTTTCAAAGCTTTCTCTCTCTACGCACAATTTTCTAGCAAAGTTCCATTTGAGCTCAATTCGAACACAAATGATGTGATTCAATGCTCAATTGAATCGTATGGAAGTGTAGGAACTGATCCATACCTTTAATTGGAGCAATTAACCCCAATTGAATGGCCAATTTGAAGAAATCAATTTCGATTAGTTTAAAGAGGAGAAATTAGGGAAAATTTTGGGGAAAATTGGGGATTTCATAAAATTGAGTGACCTATTTGCAATTTCCAAAAATTAAGGGCCAATTGGCTATGAAAAAGATGTTGAGGGACCAATTGGCCAATTTTTGGAACAATTAGGGTCAAATTGCCATTTTTGGAAAGTAGGGGTAAAATGGTAATTTTCAAAAAGTTTAGGACCAAATTGGTAATTAGGAAAACCTGAGCCCCTTATACAATTTTGAGTAAAATGAGGACTCAAAGGGAATTCTTGGAAACCTTGGGAATCAAATTGGGAAAAAGTTAGAATTAGGGACCTAAAGTTAAGAAAAGGGAACTTTAGGGACCTAAGTGTAATTTATAGATAAATTATAAGCCTAGGCTTTTATGCCAAGCTGTAATTGATAAGTTTGTCCAAAACGTGTAGGGACAAGTGTGATCGAAACGTCAACAAGATAAAGCTCGCGTTAACTTGGAAACCGATCGTGGACGAATACATCACAGTTATCGGGAGAGACAATTTATTCACATCATACCCAATTGGTATGATGAGCACCCTAGAATTGAAAAGCCAATTATAAGTGCAATTTTAACATCACACCTAGTTGGAGTGATGTACAAACTAAGCTAAAACCTACTTACAGATTGTAAGTAGAGGAAATCATACCCGGTTTGTATGACAGACATCCTTGAAGGAAGGAGAAACCTACTTGTTGGTTGTAAGCGGAGGTATCATCATCACCATATTGGTGAGATGAAGTGAAAACTTATTTTTGTCAGAAGTGTTCTCCTCTAACTGCGTGTCAATGCTTAATCCCTTTGGGAGACCATCTTGATGGGAGCTAGAATAGCTCAATAGGCCAGAGGCCTTGGTTTTTGAACTTGTGAGGCTAAATGCCCAGTTTTGGAAAATTATATGCAGTGGGCCCAAGGCTAGTGGACGCGATTAGCAGCTCGTAAACATACATGAAATATGAAAGCCATGAAAACTCTTAATAAAATGATTGTATGATTTCTCCATGGTACCAAGACAAGATCAACATTACTCGATGGACTAGTGGTAGTGCGTCAAGGCTAGGTCAACGGACCAGCCTAGACAAACAATTGCAGCTCAGGTTGAGGATGGGGGCCGTTGGATTAGTGTCACCAAAGATATATCACCAATTGTGAAAATTATTGTTTTGTGCATGCACTTGATGTACAGGACCATCAAAACGCCCAAGAGGAGTAGTGATGCATCTTAAGGGCTACTGGACGACAAGGTGGAGATAAGGGCAGTTAGTCGTGCGAGCAGTCAAGAAGCTCGACATAGCTTCTTGCGCATGAAACTGGGGTGGGTCGGGATGAGATCTTTGTCCTCATATGGCATAGTGCCTGTCATGATTTCCCTAGACAACCTTAAACAAAACTGAAATGGTAAATTATTATACTTGGGATAGGTTCTGGAGAGGGGAAGACTAATGTAGTCACGTTCCTTCCTGAAAATATTTAGAATGAGGGGGTGAGTTGGATAACTCAATGAGTGGGGGAAAAATATTTTTAGAAAATGTTAAATTCAGCATTTCCCCATGTTCAACATTTCATTAGCGGTTTCCTTCCAGATTTTTCAATTCACATGATCAACAACCGCCCTCCTATTATAGAAGGGATCACACGTTCGCAGAATAGTCCTCGACCATTCCACTGGTGGAACGGAGCACATTTATCATCCACCTTGATAGAGGTGCATTGCCTCTACCCGGAGTTTGAGTGGACATTAATAGTCTGACCCTCAAAGCCTGATCACTTCATCATGTCCGCTTAGTGGGAAGAGACCTCCTTTCCCCTACTGCCTCGATCTCAACACGTAGGAAGCTCTTTGAGCTTCACGGCCTACTGGACGACATACCGCCCTTATGCACCCTGTGTCGTCCAACAGTCCTTAGGCTCCATCACTACCTCATGACAGGTGTCTTGATGGCCTGAACATCACAATGCATGCACAATCAATAGTATTTTAAGTTATAGCCATTATCTTTGGCCCTCCAGTGCAACGGTCTATCGGCTTGGCTTCGACCCACGCGTACTAGCCCAGGTTCGATGACCTGGCTTTGACAGAGTAGCGGTTTGGCCCGACAAGCTCGACAACTAAGACTTGGCTCGGCGGGCATCGCACACAATTTCTCATTATTTTGATCTTTTAGCATCAATTCTCATATACTAGTTCTAGATGGATCCATACCTGTTTCCATCGGCCTTGGGCCCATTGTCATACCGAGCCTAAGCCCCGAAATTAGCTCCCAAACATTTTAAGTAGAGTCACCCAGTAAGGGGATGCTATTTTCAAGAAAATCATTTTTAAAAGAACTGTCATTCCAACCGAAATTGACATTATAGCGATTCTCACTCACCTGGTGATCTCGACGGGGTCACCCCGGTGGAGTTTGGCATTGCGGTGTTCTTTGGAAGCCGACGCTCGAGTAGTCTGCTCCTACACGGCATGGATATCTATATCAAGGTACTGGACTAAGGGATCACATCTCCTAGAGTATTTGCATAAAGGTCCCCATATTTTGCCTAAATTGTAATGTGGTCCCTAAGGTTTGTACATTTACCTTTGAGTCCTTTTTTGTCCCTTCTTTTCAATTATGCCCTTAGTTTTTCCAATTATCTTTCAAGGGTCCTTAGTTTTTATCAAAATTGACCATAGGTCCCTCAATTTCCTAAAATTACCATTTAGTCCCCACTTTTCCCAAAATTGCAATTTAACCCCAAACTTCTCAAACTTTGCAAATTGGTCTTCCATTTTATCCAATTTTCCCAATTGACCTTCAATTGGGAGGTAATTTCTTGAAAATGCCCCCAATTTTATCAATTTTTCATTCATACCCCAATTTTTGAAAAATCCCCAATTTTCCCAAATTTCTCAAATTTTGCATTTTAGTCCCCGAATCTCAATTTTATCAAATTGACCATCAAAACTTGGTTAATTATCCCCATTCATGATTTGGATAATTTCCTTTATGTTTTATTCATCGTTTTAACCCCTGAACCACTTCATTTGGCTCAGAAATGAACTCAAACAGAGCTTCGCCAAAAAATACAGTCTAGACAGAGAAAGCTTCGATATCTTACCGATGTGGGTCCATGACCAGAGTTTTTGCTACCACTGTGTTGCCCTCGTTGTGGGGATCCTCCCTGGATTAGACCATGCCTCAATTGATGACCTAAGCTGTGTAAATTTCAGTGTTAAAGTTTTTAAAAAATTTGGCCACGAATAGTATTTGCTAGCGAAGGGCAGCAGAGGGAGCTTATGTTGTTAGCTCGAGGGAAGGTCGGGGCACCTCTAGGTGGCATGACGGGGGTCTGGTTTGGCCACAATTGGTCATGGGAAGGCTCGAAGTGGCGATAGGGGGATGAGCAGTTTCCTGGCCGAGGAGTGGTAGTAATGTTCGAGCCACCTCGGTAGCTCTCAAGCTGAACTAAGAGTAGGGCTAAGTAGAGGATTTCTTCCCGATTCCAAAGACACCCATTATAGCTTCAAAATCTGAGAAAAGTCCCATCGTTGGAGCTTTGGTTTGCTGTCCACCGGAAAATGTACTCTTCTTCTTTTTCGCCCGATTGTGGAATGCTCAGAACAAATGGAAGGGTGCTCTTTATATAGGGAGCTCAACAACTGTTCAGGCTACTCGCTGGCGTAAGACTCGGCCTCCGACTTGGCTGCTGGTGACATGACGGGAGAGTTTTTTGAGTCATCGGAGACTCCAACTTTTTTGGCCTCTCTCTCTCCTCCCTTTTCTCTATCAGCGGCTCAAGGTTGAAGACAATGACGTAGCAATCGTGCCACGTGGCACATTGTGATTGGCCAGCTTTTCTAACGTGGAGGTCAGCTCAGCTGCCACGTCAGCTATTGACCCGTTGATCTGACACGTGGCAGCCTCTCATTGGCTGCCTGTGTCTATGTGGTACGAAGACAATCGCTTGCTGACTGTTGACCGGACACATAGTAGCCTCTCATTGGCTGCCCTTATTTGTGTGGCTGCAGATGGGACGTCATTGACCGTTGACTGATCTGGTCTACTGACCGGTACGGTTCATTGACTGGTCAGACCATTGACCGCTCCGATTAGTCTGTTGACCGGTCAGGTCCGACCAGGTTCGCTGTCCTAAATTCAAAAATTGGTCGGTTCGAACCCGATTCGACCATTTTTTTGAAATTTCAAATTTTTAAAATTAATCTAAATTAATTTTCTATCTAATGGTGGTCTCAATTTTCCAAATTGATATTTTTAAGCCACCTATAAAAATGAATTATTGAACCGGTTCACTATGATTTATACTGGCTCGGGTCCTATTCTAACCTCAATTCCACTTCCCAATTCTTCCTTGCAATTTTTGTGAATTTTTGGTAACTTGGAATTTTTCAATTTCCCACGTTAACTATTTTTCATTCATTAATTGGCTCGTTTCTTCGCATATAAATCTCTTCCAGTTCTTTTCCCGGTTTTCTTTGGTCCTAACGGACGGGTTTTACACTTAACCTCATTCCCGAAGTCGATACCAATTCTCAAGCCGAGCCTGATGAAGTGTAGTCCCATCCCACCTCCGTTCATATACCTCCCCTAATTGACATTCCAAAGTATCTGAAGACACCCCTTTAATTAGAGTGTAAGTTCTTTCAAGGAGAAAAGGATGTTGGGACAACTAGGATTGGCTGGCTAGCATAAAGAAATTTATGGGGATAATAAGGACGCCTCTAGAGGAGATGATAACCCTGGTGGAATGTTTCTTGGAGGCCAGTGCCAAAAGGTGGTGGGACAATGTAAGAAGTTTATCCACCACCATGCCCACATGGGAACAATTCGAGGAAAGCTATTTAGAGGAATACTTGGCCCCCATCTAATCAAAGAGAAGAAGCAAGAATCCTTCCAACTTTGACAAGGATCCAAATCTCAAAGTATGAGACTAGATTTAATGAGCTAAGACCTTTTGCTCCAGATTTAGCCGGACTGGTAAATATCTGCTAATGGTTTGTCTACAGTCTCAACATGGACGTACAAAACCGGATGGGAGTACTAGGATGCCTCACAGATTTGGCTGCTATCATCAGCATGGCCCATGAATGTTAGCGTCTGGTACAGACGAGACACCACCGAATAGAGCAGGCCGGCCGGAAGGAGGAAGGAAGATAGAACAACTGAGGAGGTCAAAAGGAACCAAGTGGGCATAGATGGTGAACAAGAATGGGGTTCTCTAGGAGAAAGGAAGGACATCATGCCCAAAGAGAGGCAAGTACAGCCTCACAAAGGAGATGCCCCTATTGCACCATGTGCTAGAAAAGCCATGAAGGGTCATGCCAAGCATGCTTCAAATGCGTATCGCTCGGACACTTTACGAAGAGCTGCCCAGCCCTTCGAGGAAACACACAACGAAGTACCCTCCAACCACCTCAAGGGAACCCAAGGGCACTAGACGAGAGGCAAGATATAGCCACTACGTTGAGGATACCAGCTAGAGTATACAACCTCACACAGGAGGAAGCACGGAAGGATCCTAGTACTGTAACTAGTACTTATCTAAATCCCCCTAGACAAATGTAGCCAAAACCATGTAATTCGTTATCATTATAATAAATGAAAGTTCTATTCCCTATATAAATAAATTTCTGATGATATATATGTAGGAGAAAATCCAAAGGACGTGCCTACCAAATTTTCAAAGAAAGGGAAATGGGAAGGATGACATCAAAGGATGTCCAAAAGTTACTCGTCGAAAGAGGAAAGTAGCTTATTAAGGAAAGGAGTTCTGAAGAGGTATATACACCAATGAAGAAAGTGAAAGGGGTATATAGGATAGAAACCTTCAATGGTAAGAAGGTTGAATGCGCAGTTTCAAAGTTTCTACTTCGAAAGATGAGAGTAGAGAGTGGAACTAACAAAAAGGAACTCTCCAAGATAAGTCCAAGAAATCAATAAGTAAGAAAAGAAAAGTAACCAAGAAATGGTTACGAACGAGTAAGTATGGACTGGTGAACGAAAATCCTTAAGAAAGGACATCATTGGATGTTAGGAAGGACATAAGGGAGGAAAAATCCCAAGCATGACGGTAAATCAAAAAGTGGATGGGAAACCCAATGGTTGGAACTAGGGAAGGCTCAATAAGGAAGTTGGTTAAGAACAAATAAATAAGAAAAAACCCTAACGCTCAAGAAAACCATGATATCAAGGTGAAGGGACGTGAGGTGCATGGGGGAGAAGCACGAATTAGAACCGTGTGGTGAAGCACTCTAAATACGTAAGAAGAAGAGTAAGGGAACACACTTTAAGGATGAAAGTGAAAGAATTTGGTATTGGAAGGTCCACACCTCAAAGAAAGGAGGAGTTTGGGCCTAATGAGAAATAATCAAATGCAAGGGTTATGTATAAGGGACGATTGGATAACGCCGAAGGTAGTTGGGGAACACTATCAGGTAATAAGAAGGAATGAAGCCACATGATTTCTAAAAGGTTGAAAAGGAATGAACCATTATTGAGGGAATGTTCTAGAACTATAATGGGAAAAAACAATTCTAGAATGTAAACCCCGTCCCTTAAAGTTAAGGAAAATTGGGAAAGAATCGGTCAACTCAAGTGAGAAAAATCGATTCGGTTCACCAACCCCAACCAATAGAGAGCGGGCAAATTGGGAAATTTACAACTCCTGAGTGACCCAAAGAGTCATAAAAACCTTGGAAAGGGACTTTAGAACAATTTGGGAGAGAAAACCAAACAGGTTCAGGTGAACCAGATCTGAACCAAATTAAACAGTTTTAGATCAATTTGAACCATCATTGAACTAGATGCTAAATTCATTTTTCTAGTTGACTTAAAATATTTAAATTTGAGAATTAAAGCCACCATTGCATAGAGAATGAATTTAGAAATTTTTAATTTTGAAAAACTCGATTGAATCGAGCCTGAACTAGCCGGTTTAAGCATTGAACCCGGTTCGAACTGATTCGGTCTAGTTCGAAACAATGTCTTCTTCTTCCTTCAGATGATAGCACTATTCACTCTCTAGAAAAGTGAGCAGCACCAGCGAAGATGAAAAGTCTTTGTTCAGGGCATTTCAAGCCATGAATGATCACCATAAAGTGCCAATCGGACAGCCAAGGAGTCCTCGAGCTCCCAATATAAAAAGCTCCTCTCCATTCCTCCTCCTCACACCTAAAAACTCCTTTCTCTCTCTATTGCTCCAATTTCCAATGAAGCTTGACCCAGAGCTTTGACTTGGGCATTTTTCTGATCAAAAGAATATGAGGTCGGGTTTGTTAGACTTGGGAAGAAGTTAGCTACTCGACGGTGGTCATCATTCAATCAGAGTATCGTTGGAGAAGCACTCACGTAATCAAATAGTGAAGCAGCTCTAGCGAACCGAATCTACCCTGTTTCGACCGAGCTGAAAACAGCCAAATTGAACCCTCCTCAGGCCAAACCAAGCTCTCCCAACACTTCCACAGCCCTCATACAACCAAATTAGAGTTGAAAGGTAAGCCAATTTGGCTACACTTTGTAAATTCATATCAATGTTAGAGAGAGAAACTGTGAAATTTCACAAACCAAATTCTCACTCAATTTGACATGAATTGTTGCAATTCTTGATCCTAGGAGGATCCTCGGGATGAGAGCTACTTACCTCAATCGAAGGCTCGAACTGCCGCACCTCCCACAATAAGCTTTTAAAACTTTCTCTCTCTAAGTTCAGTTTTCCAATTAAGCTCTGTTTGAGCTCAATTAAGACATGATTCAAAGCTCCATTGAATCATGTGGAAGTGTAGGAACTGATCCATACCTTCAATTGGATCAATTAACCCCGATTGAATGGTCAATTTGATTAAATCAAATTTAGTCAGTGTGAAAGGGAGGGGAATTGGGGGAAATTTTGGGGAAAATTGAGGAACCAAAGTGCAATTTCCAAAAATTGAGGGCCAATTGGCCATGAAAAAAATGTTGGAGGACCAATTGGTCAATTTTTCAAATTTATTAGGGTCAAATTGCCATTTTGTAAAGTAGGGGCAAAATGGTAATTTTTTAAAAGTTAGGGACCAAATTGGAAATTTGAGAAACTTGAACCCCTTAAGTGATTTTGAGTAAATTGAGGACCCAAAGTGAATTTTAGAAAGTTTTGGGACTCAATTTGGGGAAAAGTTATTATTAGGGACCTAAAGTCAAAGAAGAGGAACTTTATGGACCAAAATGGAATTAACTGAAAAGTTTGGGCATTTTGTTCATACGTGAGGAATTAAGGCTATCATGACAAATGTTAATAAATAAGAATGTCCAAATTGTGTAGGAGCGTGTAGGACCGGAACGCCAACAAGTATAAGCTCGCATAAAGGCAAAAAACCTACTAAGAAGGGATACACTACGAACATCAGGTGAGTGGGATTATTAATTTAATACCCGGTTGAGATGATGAGCACCTCCGAAATGAAAAACCACTACTATGTGGAATTTTAACTTCACACCTAATTGGAGTGATGTAAGAACTATGTAGAAAAACTACTTAACGGTTGTAAGTATATCATACCCAGTTGGTATGATGGGTAGAAAAACTACTTAACGATTGTAAGTAGATTATACCTAGAAGGAAGTAGAAAACCTGCTTACCAGTTGTAAGTGAAGATGTCATCACACCTATTTGGTGTGATGGACGAGTTGAAAATTTTATTTTGTGAGAAGTGTTCTCCCCTAACTGTGTGCCAATCTTCAAAATTTTGGGAGACCTTCTTGATGAGAGCTCAAATAGCTCAGATAGGCCAAAGGCCTCGGTTTTGGAACTTGGGGGCTAATATGCCCTATTTTTTTGAAAATCTTGTACAATGGGCCTAAGGCTAGTTAGCACGAGCAGAAGCTCGTAAACAAACATGAGTTTAAACCATGAAAACCTTAAATGAATGATATGTTTGGCCATAGTACCAAGATAGGACCGAGATACTCGATGGACTGGCGACAGTGCGACTCGGGGGCTAAAATGCCCGGTTTTGAAAATCACGTATAGTGGGCCCAAGGCCAGTTAACATAAGCAGGAGCTCATAAATAAACATGATGATAAGCCATGATGACAACCCCTCCCTTTACCCCTTTTTAGGTAACTGACGAAAAAACCCACTTAAAGACCTTCTAATAGTTGAACCTGCAAGACAGGTATGTAAGGTTAATATATTCAATTTTTATTAATGTTATTCCAGGAAAGATATAGGTGAAAAGGGTGCCTTACTCCTCACGATATAGAAAAAGGGAAAAACCTTAACAAACTGGGAGAGTGGCGGGTTGTGTGTCAGGGCATGACATAGAACATGTCATGGTGTGTCACGCCCCGACCCGATTTGGTTAGATCCCCATGATCAATCTGCCACTCTCCCAATTTATTAAGGGTTTTCCCATTCTTTTAAACTGATAGGAGTAAGGCATCCTTTAAACATATACCTTTCATGAAATAACAATCATCAAAATTGCAAGAAATCTAAACTTGACATACCTATCTTATAGGTGTGGTTAGCTTGAGGTCTTTGGGTAGGCTTTCCCTTGGTTACCTGAAAAGTGGTATAAGGGAGGGGGTGAGTTCAACGACTCAGTGAATGGGTGTTTTAAGATTTAACTTTCAGAAAATGGCTTGAATTGAAGTGTGCCAGACTCCTTAGTTTCCTTAAAACATTTCATCCTCAAAATCTCAGTTTTCATAGTCATACCTCATCATTTACCACAACCATTGTGTTTATCAAAAAACTCACGTCCTTCATCATAAAGAGAGCACACATTCATTGGACAGCACGTCCACTGCACCCACTTGTGGCGTTGGAGCGACTTTACCGGCCACCTAGATAGAAGCACATCTACTTCTACCTTGAGAATGAGTGAATGTACGCGACATCCGACCCTCAATCCCATAAAGAAAACTATGTGTCCGTATGAGGATAGAGACCTCATCCCGACCCCACCCCGGTCTCATGCGCATGAAGCTACGTCGAGCTTCTCTGACTACTGGCACGACAATTTGTCCTTATCTCCACCATGATGTACAATAGCCCATAGGACACATCACTACCCCTCTTGGGCATCTTGAAGGTCTCATACCTCAGTGCATCCATAAAACAACATTTTTCCACATAATCCATTTAATATGTGGTGCCACTAGTCCAACGACCTCGACCCTCAACTCAACCTGCAGTTGATTGTCTTGACTGGTCCGTCGACTTGTCATGTCGCACTATCACCACTCCATCGAGTATGTCGGTCTTACCTTGGTACCATGGCCAAACATATCATTCATTTAAAGTTTCCATGGTTTAAATTCATGTATGTTTATGAGCTCTTGCTCGTGCCAACTGGCCTTGGGCCCACTGTACGAGATTTTCATAAAAAAATCGGGCATATTAGCCCCCCAAGTTCCAAAACCGAGGACCCCAGCCTATATGAGCTATTCGACTTCCCATCAAGAAGGTCTCCCAAAATGTTTAAGCAGTGGCACATAGTCAGGGGAGAGCACTTCCGATAAAATAATCTTTCAGCCGTCCATCGCACCAACCAAGTATGAGGACATCTCCGCTAATAATCTATGAACGGGTTTTCTACTTCCTTCTATGAAGTTCATCATACCAACCGGGTATTATCTACTTACAACAGGTAAGTAGTTTTTCTGTGTAATTTCCACATCCCTCCATTCAGGTGTGATGATTAAAATTCCACTTAGTAGTGAGTTTTCATTCCTAAGGTACTTATTATCCCAACCGGGTATGATATAAAAATCCCACTGACCCGATAACACAGTGATTTCCTCTTAACCGGTTCTTTGTCTTCACACGAGCTTGTCCTTGCTTGCATTCCTGGTACTTTGTGTCCCTACATGATATGAACATCCTTGTTCATTATCCCTTGCCCTAATCGCCTTCATTCATCATGAATGGATGAAATACTCAAACTATTCGATTATTTGCAATTAGTTCCCTAAAGTTCTTTTTTTAACTTTACATCCCTAATGCCAATTTTCCCCCAAATTGAGTATCGAAACTTCTAAAATTCACCTTGGGACCTCAATTTATTCAAAAATCACAAGAAGGGGTTAGAGTTTCCCAAATTTCTAATGTGGTCCCCAACTTTTCCAAAATTTCCATTTTGCCCCTACTTTAAAAAACGGTAAGTTTCACCCCAAAAATTCCAAAAATTGACCAATTGGTCCTCCAACATCTTTACCATGCCCACTTGGCCCTCAATTTTAGGAAATTGCACTTTGGTCCCCTCGAATTTTCAAAATCCTCAATTTTCCCCCAATTTCAACTTTCCAACTCGGTCAAATTTGATTTCATCAAATTGACCAATCAAATGAGTTTAATTGTTGAAATTGAAGTTAGATTTAAGTTCCTACACCTCCATATGATTCAATTGCACTTTGAATAGCATGATTTGACACCGGAACAAGCTCAAACGGAGCTTCACCAGAAAGCTGATAGCTCTTGTCCTAAGTTTTGAAAGTTTACCGTTGGGGGCGTGGCAGTCCGAGCTTTCAATCTGGACAGACAACTCTTGTCCTAAGTTTCAAAAGCTTATCATCGGGGGTGTGGTAGTCCGAGCTTTCAATCTGGACAGACAGCTCTTGTCCTAATATTTCTCCTAGGATCAAGAATCACCTCAATTCATGTCGAATTGAGGGAGAATTTGGTCGGTAAAGTTCTATCGGTTCTCTCTCTATCACCGACTAGAATTCACAGAGGGGAGCTAAATTTGCTTAGCTTTCTGCTCTAATTCAGTTTTCGGAGTGTTATGGAAGTATTGGGAGGGCTTGGTTTGGCCTGAGAATGACTTGAATTGGCCATTTTCAGCTCGGCCAAAATAGGGCAGCTTCGATCCGCCGGAGCTACTTCAGTGTTCTATCACGCTGACGTTTCTCCAGTGACCCTCGGAGCAAATGAAGACTACAGGCGTGTAGTTGACTTCTCTCAAAATCCAAAGGACCTGACCATGCCTTCTTTGGCTCAAAAAAATGCCCAAGTCGTAGCTCTAATTTGAGCTTCATCGGAAAATGGAGTAGTAGGGAAAGAGTGGAGTTTTCAGGTGTGAGGAGGATGAATGAAAAGGGCCACTTTATATAGGAAGCTCGGGAACTTCTTGGTCGTCCGATTGGCGCCTTAATGGTGGTCATTCATTGCCTGAAACTCCCTGGCCAGAGATTTTTCATCTTCATCGGCGCTACTTGAATTTTCGGCGAGTGAATAATGCTGTCATCTGAAGGAAGAAGACGACACTGTTTCGAACCAGTCCAAACCGAGTTCAAAGCTTAAACTGGCTGATTCAGGCCTGGTTCTAATGAGTTTTATAAAATTAAAAATTTGTAAATTCATTCTCTATCAAATGGTGGCCTCAATTCTCCAATTTGAATTTTTTAAGCCGCTTAGAAAAATAAATTTAGAAACCGGTTCAATTCTGTTCAGGTCTAGTTCACCTGAACCGGTTTGGTTTTCACCTCCAATTCATCTTAAAGTCCTTTTTCATGACTTTTGTGACTCTTTAGGTCACTCGGGATCCATAAATTTCCCAGTTTGCCCTTTCTCTATCAGTTGGGAGTTTGTGAACCGGTTCGATTTTCTCATCCAAGTTGACCGGTTCTTTCCCCAATTTTCTCATCCTAAAGGAGCGGGGTTTACATGCTGTAAGGGATATGTGGGTCCAATAGTCCCAGGAAAATATGACTCAAGTAAGAAAGAGTCAGTTAGTTAAGCAGGACAAGGTCAAACTTAAAAAAAAATTGGATCAGAGTTGTAATAAACAAAGGATGGAGGAACGACCAAAATAAGATAAAAAGGGGATAATACCAAAACCCACAAGGTTAATGAAAAAAAGCTCGAAATGGTGTTGAGCTAAAGAGCTTCAACGACTAAGGAAATAAATGGAAACGGGGACGATCAGACATTTTGGAACACCCAACCCAGTGACCTAGATAAAAACCCTCAAGAGAAAGAATCTTACCCTAAGTAGAGTAAGAAGTGGACCTAAGGATATACCTTTAGACTAGTGAGTAAGACGGGCCTAATTGTGATAAACTCCATGAAGTGAGTAGATAATGAAAAGGAAGATAAATTTCTTAAGCATGTGGTTTAAAGGGTTAAGTGAAGGAACAACCAAAGTGGTAGCATGTAAAAGTAAAACCCAAGTTGACATTAGGGGAAAATTGTTCCTGATGTAAACGATATGTAATTAAGTTTTAGGGACAAAACTCCTAAAAGGAGGGGAGAGTTGTGAAACCCATCCTCTTGGACCAAGGAAACTGGGAAAAGAACCGATAAATTTCATGAGAAAACCAAGCCATTTAATGAACCAAAAATGGTAAAGAAGGGTTAAAATGAGAAATTGGAAATAGTGAAGGGAAAGTGTTAAAAGAGTTGAATTCACATAACAATGAAGGAATTTAAAAAGGATGAAATGTTTTGATAAACTATATTTTTGAAAACTCACCCTAATACCTGCTCACTGAGTTGTAGAAACTCACCCACTCCCTTTAACCCTTTTTCAGGAAAGGAGACGATCCCTTAGAGAATTTCTCGAAGTTGAACCCTAAGTCAAGTATTCCTAAAGTATTTGTCAATTACTCAAGTTTTGAATAATGCTATTCTAGGAAACCAGGTCAAAAGAATGAATGACTCCTTGCGGTCTAGAAGAAGGGGTAACCTTTCTTAGACCAAAGGGAGTGGCGGGTTGTTGACGGGGTTCCGACCAAACCGGATCGGGGTGTGACACGACTAGTAGTCCTATCACTTATCTAGCTTCCTATATAAAGAGTTCATCTCCCCACGCCTTGCTCATCCTACAAACGAGCGAAGAAGGGAAGAAACTTCATTTTTCGATGAGGCGTGAACTAGAGCTCCGACATCGGCTCTTTTTTCAAATTGTGATGCTACCAAAGGACTCATTGGAATTGGGAGGAAGTCCTCCAACCAGCGACACCCTCCATCTAACCCGAGGACTGCTGGAGGAATGCCGAAAGGCCCACATAGTGACACTACTCCGTAGGACCCGAAGTAGTGTGTTTCAGTCGGAACAAATTTCAGCCACCCTAGACCTTTTGCAACCAAACCAACCCTCCCACGAGTCCTCTCAGCCATCCCTCAACCTCCCCAAAGCTTTCACGTAAGTACCCTCCGCCTCTACTCGTTGGAACATTTAAGATTTAGAGAGAGAAACTCATAGAACTTCACTGAACAAATTCTCCCTGCCCATGACGTGAATTGAGACTATTCTTGATCCTCGAAGGACCACCTCGACGAGAGCAAATCCAGAGCTCTAATAACCACACCCCCACGGTAAGCTTTCGAAGTTTTCTCTCTCTAAGTCTAGTTTTCCGGTGAAGCTCCATTTAAGCTTGTTTTGATGTCAAAACCAATTATTCAAAGCATGATTAGGACGTAGTAAGTTGGAGAAAATGGTTAGTATCATGCTAGGGAGCAATTAATTGGATTTGAGGGGTAAATTTGATGAATCGAATATTTGGGGATAAAAATGTAAAGAATTGAGTAAATTGGGGTTTTTTGGAAAAATTAGGGTCGAATTGGAATTAAATAAAATTGAGTGATTGAGTGGAAATAAGATGAAATTTGGGACCTAAAAGGGAAATTGGAAATCTTAGGGACCTAATTGAAAATAAATGGGGCATTAGGGACCTAAAGGCAAAATTATGAACTTTAGAGACCTAATCATAATTAGGGCATAATTAATGACCGAGTTGCCAATACGTGCAAGTGTGAGGTCCTTCGTGCCAATTGTATTGATGTGAATACTCGGGCCATGTAGGATGGGTGGTTCAAGAAATCATGCAAAGGAGCGTGTGATTGGCTGAGATCCCGTCGAAAGCAAGTCACAACACCCCTTGTGAGTGGGTTTTTGACATCACATCTGGTTGGACTGACGAACACTCCATTTTAATTGAAAACCATTTTCTAGAAATGATCTACTCTGACCGTGTGAATCAGCTTAAACATTTTGGGAGATGTTTTTTATATGGGCATGGATCATGCCAGGATAGAGCTAGATTGCTTAAGTGGGCCTAAGGACAATGGGAACGGATTTCAGCCCAGCCTGTAAATAAATTTAAGTTCATATGCTTAAAAGATTACCATAATCGGTTGATTGTGAAATTTAGCTACTAAGTCGAAGTCGGGCAGTCGAACTCATTGGGTTAGTAGCTACTAAGCCGAATTCGGGTCGTCGAACTCGTTGGGCTAGTAGTTACAGAGCCGAAGTCGGTTGGCGGGCTCGTTGGGCTAGTAGCACCAAAGATAATGGTCATAACTAATAAGACTATTAATTGTGCATACCATGAGTTCGAAACCATCGAGGCGCCCGATATGGGGTAGTGGTGGTTCTAAGGGCTGTTGGATAACGTAGAGAGTATAAGGGAAGTTTATCATCCAATATGTTGGAAAGCTTAGGGAGCTTCATGCACACTAAGACCGAGGTCGGAGGGGGAGAGGTCTTGTCCTACATTTGCGGACATGAAATATCATGCGAGTTTGAGGGTCAGGTAATTGATGCCCACTCAGACTCTTAGTAGAAGTCTACGACTTCTACCAGAGAGGACGGTAAAGACACTTCGGTTCACAAATGGAACAGTCAGAGACTGTTCTACAAACATGTGATCCCTTTTGTTGATAAAAGTCTGTGTGTTGCATGTCAACCCAGTTTTGTGAATAGAACACCTCACGATGATAATAAGGAGATGACATAAAGCATAAGCATGAATATAATGAAATGAAAAAGTCCAAACGGACCCATCCTTACGATACCCACTCACTGAGTTGAAATACTCACCCCCTCCCCTTTTCCTTTTTCTGGAAGGGAGGCCTTGTTAGAACCCCGTAGTCGGATCCTTCAAACCCAAGTACTTTATTAATTAATAATTCTTGATATAATAGTTTTGATAGTGTCATTCCAGGGAAACTATGATAAGAAATACGCCTAACTCCCTACAGTTTAATAGGGAGCGACCCCTCTAGGTCGGATGGAGTGTCGGGTTGCTCACGGGGTTCCCACCAAATTGGGTCAGGGCATGACAAAAGAGCTCCTCTCCATTCGTCCTTCTCATCCCTCAAAAGCCTAAAGAAGATGAACTACTCCAATATCCAACTATCCCTGAATCAAAGCTCTGACATCAACCATTTTCTCCACCTCTTAACGCAAATTCAAGTTCCCTAGAACCGAGAGTAAGTCCTCTACTTTGTTGTAGACTCCCTTTAGCTCAAATATCACCGAAGAAGCGTCAATTAGCTTGCACAATATAGTCACTCCTACCGTCGAGTAGTAGCAGAAATATTTTAGTTGAATTCTGGCCATCTCAAACCTCCTAAGGTCAGGCATTCCTACCACAACTCTCCAAGACCGAGCCTAATCCTCCTTGAGCATTTGAGGTAAGCAATTACCGCCACCTTCGCTGGAATAGTGAAATTTTAGAGAGACAAACTATTCAAACTTTATTGATCGAATTCTCTTGTTCATGGCATCAATTGAGGTTAATCTTGATCCTAGAAGAACCCTCTCAACGAGAGCTAGTTCTCCAAATCAAGAGCTTTGAAAACCGCATTCTTGTCGAAAGGAATTTGAAACTTTCTCTTTCTAGAAATATTTTCTGGTAAATTTTTGTTTGAACTCAAATCTACACTAAATAGATTAGTTGAAAGCTTGAAATGATCATGGAGAGGTATGGGGATAATTAGCAGCATGATAGGAGGTAATTAACCAAGTTTAATTTGTCAATTTAATGAAATGAGATTCAGGGATCAAAGTGCAATTTTTGAGAAAATGGGCGATTTGGGAATTGTTGGAAATTTAAGGGTTTTTGTGCAATTGACATTTGTTGAGGGTCAATTGAGGATTTAGATGAAATTGGAGGATCAATTGCAACTAAAATAATTGTTTGGGAATTCAATTACAATTAAAAATAATTAAAATGCTTTAATTTTAATTTTAAATAACTTTTTATTATTTGAGGAGAAAATTGCAATTAAATTAAATTAAGGAAATTTTGGCAAATATTTTAAAATTTATTTGTTAAGAAAATATACTTAGCGACTTATGTGTAATTAAAGAAATCATAGGGACCTAAGTGTAAATTCGAATAATTGATGAATCGGTTATCTATGGTCATGTAGGTGCGAAAGGAAGATCCTAACCTATGATTGAAAATCCAACCCAAGATATCGGAATACTGGCTGGGACGAACAAGTCGTGGATCTCAGGTGAGTAGGGTTATAGACTTCGATTCTGATTGGACGGATGGTGCATACTTGGGAACATGCTTTACTTTGAAAATAAATTTCCATAAGTATAATGCTATGATTGTGTGAAATCGCTTAAACTTTTTGGCATTATACTTTTGAAGAAAGTATAAAGCATGATATTAGGACAAACCATTGACACTGTATAGATACACTTCAAGTGGATGGTCTAGCTTCGACCGTCGATGCACAAAATGGGCGAGACCCATGGTCGACAATGGTGGACTAGACATAGTTTTGTCCAAGTGAACCCAAGGCCATATTTTTTTAAAACTCGTATGAGTGGGCCTAAGGCCAATGGAAACGAGGCAAACTCATAAATAAGTTTCTTATTTAAGAGTCTTATAAAATTATCACCATTTGATAATTACTTGTTGATGTTGCTAAGTTATAGTCGGGTTGGAACTCGTTGAGCTAGCAGCGTAAAGATAAAAATCTTAAATCCCAAAAATTATGTATGTGATTGCAATCATACGGAACCAAAGAGACACCCGGTACGGGGTAGTGTTGGTTCTAAAGGCTATTAGAAGCTATGTTGTTCTGGTATGTCTTGAAGCTCGGGGAACTTCGTGCACATTGAGACCGATGGGACAGAAGAGTGAGGTCTCACCCCTACATATGGGGATTAAAGTATCGATACGTCTGGGGATAAAAGAGTGAGGTCTCACACAGACGATGTAGTGGAGGTTGTGTTCTTTCACCGGGTGGACGGTAAAGATGCTTCTGCCCACTAGTGGAACATATCGAGGTTGTAGTCTCTAAGGGTCTATTGTACAACTAATTGATCCCCTTTCTAAAAAAGGGTGTTTGTGTATTTGTCGTTCTACAAACAAAGGTAGGCATACATAATCAAATCCCTACACTATAAAGGAACCTACCTTAAGCTTGAAAGAATAAGAAGAAAAATTTTAACCTATCTTAAAGGTTAAGATAAGTTGTGACTTATCTATTAAAATTCTTGTTTTAAAATAAAGAAATAAATCATGTTGATTTGATTGTTGAATCATGGACAGGAAGTCGCGATATCATCTAACCCTGCTCACTGAATTACCAACTCACCCCTCTTCCTAAACCCCTTTCAAGAAAGCGGTCGTTTCAGAAAAGCAGAGCATTCTACGAGTAGAACCATCTTTCAAAGGTACCCTTATATATGTTTTGTAAATTTTGTTATAAAAAATACATAAATTGGTAAGCCTTTACCTTTCAGGATTATGGGGTGGAAAGACCACATGGAAGGGTGGCAAGTTGATCACAGGGTTCCAGGCAAACCAGGCTGGGGCATGACAATATATCCGAGGATTGGGCAATGGTGCTCACACAGATAGTCTAACATGGACATTATGATTCAATCAAACATGTGGTCGAGGTTGTAACCTCACACAAAGTTGGTTGGTAAAATCACTCTGAACCACAAGTGGAACATATAAGATATTTTTTCTATGAACATGTGATCTTTTTCATGAGAGAAAATATGTGTTATATAGAATGCTTGTATAAAAGATCTTGTGAAAAGATTTTTAAAGTACTCCTTATAATTATTTAGAGTATGTGTTGAATCATTTATATGATATCGTGACGTCATATACACGATTCAACACATATATTGACATTGTTCTTAGAGAATATTTCAACAACGGTAAATATTGATAGAACAGTATTTGATTGCTTGAAAGAATTTTTCTCTAATTATTTGAGTATAAATATAGTTTATTGATCTTTCTGTCTTAGTTGATTAATAGAAACTAAGGTATATGATATTAATATTGTTGAGCAAGTGCTCTTATAATAAAAAAATAATATTAGAGAATAAAGATATAAATATTTATATATATTGATAAATATTATTACACAATTAACTTTTATATTTAGTCACATAATATAAATAATATTAAATATATAAATAAATAATAAACTAAAAAAATATCATTTCAATCAAATAAAAAATATACTTAATTCGAAAATGTAATTTTAATGGGAGTGCTTAATATAATTTATTAATTTTATTCGAAATATTTTCTTGTATTTAAAAGGATAAATTTAATACTAATAATAAATATAATTTATTAAGTTTATTTGATATTATTGATTATAAAATAAATAAATCGATTCAATTTTAATTATTGTAATATTGATTTGTGATAAGATTGGGAGTGAATAATCCAGATATTTAAGCATTGTGCTTGAAAGGAAAACAAAAAATGAAGTTGATGAACTATTTTATATATTCACCCATTACCTCCTTTCCCTTTATTTGGTTTTTTGCACCAAACTGCCTTTCTCATTAAATCAAAGCTGCCCCACATTTGAAAATTAAGTCTTTAATAATGAGATCTTGTAGATGGTCGGATAAGTATTAGAACACTTAAACTTTAACTCTCCCTTCAATTTCATTTATACCATTTTCTATCTTATTAATTTGATTTATATTTACTCAATCAGTGAGTAACACAAATAATAGTAGTTATATTTAAATATCTCTTTGGAATCGGTACCTACAATAATATGGCTCAGTCCTAATCCATTGTCCGCACATTACTAGTGCATTGGCTTCCATCATGGTTGTAGTAAATTTGATTGCCCCATCTTAGTAAAGCATAACTGCCTAATACCTTTTAGAGCTACCCTCCTTGTTGGTGTTAGGGCACTTTTCCATATATTTTGTCTTGAGTTTAATTAATATTAATAATTACAATTAATATTAATAATTAGAAAAGTAGTAAATGGAGAAATCAAACTCCAGTATAAGTAGGTGAAGTATATAAATTCTTGCCTCTCTCATATTGATGGATATAATAGTGTAAATATTTTTATATAAAAATTAATTAATTCCTTTACATTACTAATGCGCACTATTTTAATTACTAGGTTTTGAATTATATTTGATAGGGTAAGAAAAAATCTAATTAATGGTTGTAAAAAGTGCCCTTTGTGCATATATGAACTTAGGGGAGTTTTCATACTTTGATATTATACTGAATTCGATGAAAAATTAATTTTTTTATATTATAAGAATTAATTTTTTTAAATAAATCTTATTTTACAAAAAAAACCTTTTATACAATAAGAATTAGATCAAACTAAAAAATGTATACGATAGATAATGATATATTTTAATTCCATATTTTTAATAATAAGTTTTTTTTTGCTTCACTCTATTCTTTACCGTTTTTCAAATTTTGCTTTGTATATGTTCTTACTTGGTCAGCCTAATAGTTATATAGTTATAATTGAACGTTCTATCCACTTACAAACATTATTTTACACAGATTTATACCTAATTCCCTTGTGTTTCACTTCCACCTAACATGCTAATAGTTTGGGATCAGACATTCATAACAATATCCCAGCCATCAATTATAGTAATTGTGAGCATCTAACGTTGTAATTTATGCAGTAAACAAATCTTAAACATAATTTTGGTATTAACAATTTATTATATGAATAATTCAACATAAAATTTATAGCTTTTAAATATTTTATCATAAATAATTTCTAAAATTATTTAATAAATATATCTATATTGTATTAGAGGAAGAAATATATATCAATTTCTTTTAGATTATCAACGCTACCTGAGTTTGGTGTAAAAAAAATAATGAACGCTACACATGAGAATGAGATTTTAAAAGTATATATTTCATAAATATTAAAATACATTCACACGAATTATTTCATTATTCACATGCAATCATATATATATATATATATATATATAACAAGAAGCGCATATTATATACTATACATTGTAAATGGAGTTTGGGTCATGCATAGTAATTTGGAAATTTATAAATTTTAAAAATTTATTCTAGTAATCAGCTCACTTCTTTTTTTTCACATAATAAATATTTAAACTCATTCGTATTTAATATTTAATTCTTCCTTTTTCATTTCACAAACAAATATAAACCAAAATATAATTTCCAAAACTTTTAATATTAAGTAAGTTTAATCAGATTCAACTCAGTATATCTATACTAGATATAAATGTGCAGTTTAACCTATGTCAACAACGGTACCATTATATGTTATATGCTTATATAATCTTTGAATACGTATGTAATATCTCATCTAAGCTTTCATTTTATTGCAATTTAATTATCTAATTGATTATTCTTATAAATAATTTCTGAAATGATCATACTTAATCTTCAAATAATTATTTATGCAAATCATCTTTAACTTTCAGATTTTTTTAATTTAGTCATCAAACTTTTAATTTTTAACAAATTAATGGCAAATTTTTCTCTCATAATAAAATATTATATTTTAATAATTTGGCACCACTCTCAATATCCCAAAGTTGGTCTTTATACGTTTCAGATTTTGAAATCAATCCTTCAATTTTTCATATTTTCAAAATTGCTCTAACCTTTCCAATCTCTTCATATCAACCCTCAACATTTTCAAAACTGGCAATTCAATGCCTTTGTTCTTGGTGAAAACCCAATTAATAAATTTATAATTCTACTCCATTCTCAAAATGTTTAACACATTTAGAGGCTTACAAAATCGAGCAAAATGGAAACGGGGAAAAGAAAGTTCATCACGTGAGAAGTGGATGTGGTAAGTGGAGGTTAGTGGGGGCATGGAACACCTTCTGTGCTATGGGAGTGAGTAATGCTTTCATTTTTTTGCACCAACGGTGATGCTTTGATTGGTGTGATATCTTCACTAAAAAAACTCAGTTGTACTAATGCCAACCCGATAGTATATCCCCAATATTCCAACTTCGAAATGGACCATTTGTCCCGAGGTAGTTGATAGGCAATTTTTGTTAGCACAATGACATTGAATTTGACTCTAGAGGTTATTTATCTTTTATATATTATTTAATTAAGTTCATCTCATAAATATGTTGGAATTTCTTTATATTATTATGAAATTTTTTTATATTTAAATCAAATGATTAATTCAGATAAATAAATGAGTATTTGAATCTTATGTACTGTGTAATGTTAACATTATAAATACCTTATACTTTGAATATAATATACTTATATGGTACGACCTCCTCACTTTTATAAATACAATTAAAATTTTAGATGGGGTAAAAAAATTAGTTAGATTTAATAGTTAATCAACTTCAAATCAATAATTGAATCTATAGAATAATTAATTTATTTATATCGTATAATCACGGTTTATTAAAGGTGGATGGGACATAAATAATGTTAATAGAAGTGTCTTCCAAAGTATTTCTAAAAATTGATGGAACCATTAATAGTAGTTGATGATTTTAATTTCATCCGGCCGAACATGTAAAATACGGGGAGCACCAAATATCACCGTAACATCACATTATTTGGTAATCTTATACATAAAAGACAATTAGTGAATACACTATTAATGGTGAATACTTGGTCTAAAAAAGAAATAATGTGATAAGATTACCAAATAGTGGTCATCTATTTATTATACATAAATTTATCTATTGGGTAAGATTATGTAATACTATTTATTGAGTGTTCAAACAAATTTGAGCCTTTATAAAATGCTTAAAATTCAAGTACAAGTGAACTATTTATGATGATTATGAATAATTAGTGAGGCATTTGATCTTTAGCTCCGGTCCAGCCTTTGGTCTTTAGCTCTCGTCCAGCATTTCTGTTCATTAAAGTAGAAGTTAAACTTACTCCAACTCATTGAAATATAGTCATCATTCAATTTTTAATTATCAAAGATTTATAGGAGACAAACTCGACTGCAACGATTATCATAGGATTATGTGAGAGCACAGTACTAACACAAAGACATCATATCTTAATTAAATAAAGTGTGGCGAGTTGAAAATTTATTTTGGAAACAAATGACAAATGTTGAATAGTTAGCGAATAAATTAAAATACTAAATTTTTTTATCAAATTATTATTAAAAAATGAGTGCATTATCACTTGAATCAAGTATAAAAAAAGAATAATATTGGAAAACTAGTACCATGTCATATTGAAATTATTTTATGAGCTATATAAATTTGAAAGATGTTAGAAATTTGAAAGAGGGTTAGCTTCTATTAAAACAGTAATTATTATTATATATATATATGAATGATTTCCTCGTAAAATTAGTTACCTAGAAGAAATTAAATGAACTACGTTTCAGCGGTGAGCAAAGAGACAATAGGGGCCATATGGGTATAATAAGATTTTTTACTATACCTACTAAGATAACGAAGGGCATGATGTATTCGTCTTGTTGAACTTCTTTGGGATAGTAGAAATGTTAGGTACCTCAATCAGATGTATATCAAACCTAATCCGAGTTGTAATTGCATCGAAAGATATACTCTAATTTTGACTAATTTTACTATGCAACATTATTAATAAAATTATTTCTAAGATCATTGTGAATAGACTGAAACCCCTAATAAATTTAATAATTTTATGGTAATAAATTATTTTTATTATGAAAATATTAATTAATGATAGTATTTTAATAGTATATGAGTGATTTAATTACCTAAACATAAAAATTTAAGAAAAAAGTGGTGTAATATTAAAATATATATGATGAATGGAAATGACATATAATAGTATTTTCTAATACTAATTTATAAAAATGGAGTTTTATAATATGTTTATTAATTAGATAAAGAAATATTATTTATCTATATAACTTTTTATTTTATCATTTTTTTAATATATGTGAATAATATTATACTTATATATGCTCGTATTTTATTATTATATATTCAATACTCTATACTTTAAAATCGGAGTTTTTCATAAAAAATATGACAATTTTTCATCATTTTCTTGGTATCAAAATTTATTTTTATATTGATAAGTTCATTTTCAATTTAAAAAATTATATTTATAATATACTTACTCAAGTATAATCTACTATAAATATGTAATGATTTATGTAAGTATGGGTACTTATCTATATTTACACAATATATCACTCTTAATAATTTTTATAGTTATCGGTAGCTTGTTGAAGTCTTATAATATTTAATATATTAAATAGTTATTAAGCGTATTTTTTTATATTTATAAATTATATTATATCATAATTTTTACTTCTAAAATATTTTTTACTCTCAATTTTATTATTTTTTATACCAATTAGGTAGATAATTAGAGTGATTGGCACTATATGAGTAGGTTTTTGTCTATTCTAATAGTAATTTAATTTATTGGAGGGTTAAAAATAATTCATATTTTCCCCACTTAATATAGTTGAAGAGAAATATTTGGTTGATTACATTTGAGCTTATTTAAATTTAGTCACTTATTTATAAAATTAGTGTAAATCACTAACTATGTAGTGTGATAATTTATTTGATATTTATTCAAATGATAACTAATATTACATACTTTATTAAGAATATTAAAATAAATTATTATTTTTTGAGAGGGTGAAAAACATAGAATTATTCATTTAATTTATTGACATTTAAGATTAAATTATTGATATATTAATTAAATATTTATTTTTTTATCATTTCAATTTAATTCGGTGTAAACTCAATCTATCATTACTTTTATTTTGCTTGAAAAATAATAAAATATATTTATTAGCCTAATTGAAGTTGTTTATTTGAATACAACAATACTTTTTAAATAAACTTAATAAATCAAATGTATTACCAATATTAAATCTCAATTCAATAATATTTTTCCAATAAAGCGGGTTAAATTAAAATAATATATTATTTATTTCTATATTTAATATTATTTATATTATTTAACTACTAATATAACTTTTTAACCTATAAATAAAGATGTTAATTATGTAATATTGTGTATAACATATACAAATATTTATATTTTTATTCTATCCTACTCTCTTTGTTTTAAAACTAAATGGAAGATAAGCGAGGAGAACTACTCAGAGAAATCACACTGACGATACCTAAAAAGTACTTTGAACCCTTGGTAGCTAAGAAAGTACAAAGTCCTAGTTGTGGTATCTAAAGAATTAGAGAACTTACATGATAAAGTGATTTAACCTTTTTTTTTATATTTCTCAAACACTTAAAAATAATAAATTTCGTGTAAAAAAATTCACATATTTCCAAATATTTAAATATTAAAGTTTGTATCATAATTTTCACACTCCTCCCTTTTATGCCTCAATGAAAAAATTCCCAGATGCTAAGCATCCCTACTTTTCACTTTTGAGGAGACACTTTAACACTATTACTTTAATGGTTTAAATCCTTGTAGTGGAGGTGAAATGTTACATAGAATGATGGTAAACCAAGGATAAAAATGGAGACCAACAAAGTGAAAATGGAAAATGGTAGACTATTGTCAGCACAAGTATTATCCTCAAAATACATAACTGTAAAAATGATGATAATTTGTATTTGTTGGGTTATGTGTTCAATTTCTTTGATTAATATGTGAGATTTAGTAATATATTTTATATTATTTAGTTAATTATTTGTGGAAACCTTTGGAGGAGGTGGGTGGGGGGTGAAAATGGGAATTTAAATGAACTAAATAAAATAAAATAAAGTGTGGGAGGATTGAATATGTCAGAGGATGGGACCTACTCAGTCCATACTTTCAAATTTCGGTACTCGTTTTCTGGGGATAATGCCAACGACTTTTCCGCCTCTGGTGCTCACAATTTCAAGGCATCTTCCTCGACTTGTTATTCGGACAGTTGAGTTCTTTTTTTTTTTACCTCAAATAGAAGAGTTCACAGTCACCTGGATTGACTTTGTACAGTGTTATCACAACCTACTAATTAGTAAACCAAGTCCAACACTCAAATATATTACTTAATTAAATGATAAATTATAGTTTTAAGTATTTTTTTTATTTAATGCTACATTTATATTAATATTTAAAATTATTTTAATTTATTATCAAATATTTTATAAAATGAACATTTTGATAATAATTTTATTTTTTGTTAAATTACATTATATTATTATATGACCAAAATTATAATCACTAGCAGATATTATATTAATTTGAAAATTTTAATTCATTTAACTAATAATTTTTATATAAATATAAAATTTATTTTATGAAATTTATAATATTTTATTTAACTCAAATTGAGTATATATTTAAAACAAATAGAAATTAAATATAATTTTTACTTAATAAAATTATAAGTAAATTTTATATATAATTAATTAAAAAATAAATTAAATATATTAAACAAATATTTCACTCATAACAAAATTTTGGTAACAAATTATATAATTTTATTATTACTAAAATATTAAATTTAATTTTTATATAATATTTAAATTAAATTAAATTAAATATAATTATTACTAATAATTCAATATATAATATTTTTCAATAGTTTATTAATTACAAATTATATATAATTAAAATTTTGTATAATCTCACTTCCATATATTTTCTGTAATTAGAAAATTTTGTAAGTAAATTATATAATTTTTATACAACTAAATTATATATATATATATTTAAAAACACAAATTATATATATAATTAACTTTTTGATAATTATATATTAGATAAAATATATTTATGTGAGATTATACACAATCTTAATTATATATTATTTATCCTTGATCAAATTAATCTATGTTTGAGTGATGAAGACCAAAGACGGATCTAGAACGTTTTGTCGGTAAAAAACCTAGGAGACATTTGAATTCAACGGTGAGAATAGAGGTGAGGTGATAAATTTTAGGTTTTATTTGTCTAAAATACTATAACATTATATAGAAATTTTCTATTTGCCTGTATCGCACACCCCTGAATCCATTTATCACGAAGGCTCATTTAAATTAATAGAATTCTCTAACACATATTCTATTCCTTATCAATATTAATATTAATAGAATATATTTTTATTAATTTTCAACTAATTTATATTAGTTATTTTGACTATTCCCTCTTACGGATTTAGTTTGTCAATATATTTAGATCATAGCATTGATATCACCGAATAATTTTTTATCTTGTCAGCATGAAACACTAACAAAAAGATGGCCATATCAGATAATTGGATTATCTTTCTTCCAATTTCTTATGTACCACCGAGGCCAAGTGGAGCCGCTTAATGATTCTCAGCATTACTTTTGTGGGGTTCATAAGAGACCAAAGCTAAGATTCAATTTAAAATATACCCACTTCTCTTTATCAACAAAAATTATGGAATAGGTGTGGTACTGGTGCCAGCACATTTCATCTAGACAGTAATAGGAAGAAAAACACTTTATGCTTTCCCCTTATTAAAGCTATAATCTCCTTAGAAAAAATCTTCCTCACTTGGTGATGTAATTTCAATTACAATACTCTATATTCAATGAGATTTATTTTAATTTTCTTAAATAAAAATATAATATAATAAAGTTTAGAATGATCGATAATTAGAAGTTGAAAGGAATCACTTTCAATCATTATTATGATTATTTTCTCAACATTAATTTGTTTTGGTAAGATATCAATTTAAGGATTTTGAAGGGTAAAATTGCATATATAAAAATATGTTTATTACTTTACTTTTTATTTGTTATCTCAAATAATGATTTTCCATCATTTTAAAATACCTAATATATCTATCATGCTCTCATTGCAAATAAAGTGTATAATTGCATACATATAAATATATTGTCTTTTAACTTTCGTAGTTATTTATTAAAAAATAATTCGCATAAGACTTGTTCAATATTTTTATATTTATATTATTAAAACTTTTTAGAGTTTATTAATTTTTATGGACTATTTAAATATTTTTATTTTATGAATTTAAAATAGTTTTAGGATTTAGTATTTTTATTAAATTTTATATTTTATTAATTTCAAACTCCCTAGAAAAAGTATTACACCCTAAAATTGACCACCATAAAATAAATATAAAGTGATAATATATATAATTCATTTATTTTAAACATATTAGTTAAACCCTTAAGCTTTTCTGAAATTATAGGAAAATTAAAAAAAATATTAAAAGAGAAGAACATTATTAAAAATTACAAATTATTAACCCCTACAAAATCTAGTGCAAAAAAACCTAAAAATATTAAATAAACATCAAATAGATTAGCTAACCTTACAAAAATTATAAAGCTATAAGATAATAAACTATCTACTTTAAACTTTCTTTCATTTATTATTTATATAGTTCTCCATTTATCAAATAAAATATAATGAAATTAATAATACTAAAAATGACTACTGTAAAATAAAAAAGATATAAGTTTTCACCCTGTAATATATTTGTTGAGAATAAATAAGGTTATAGTAAATATTATAAAATGAGAAGATCAGATTAAGTTTAATTAAATATTAATTATTGATTACAAAAATCCTAAATTAGATGCTGTACCATTTTTTCTTGGAAATTTATAACTTTACTTTTAAAACTTTGTTTGTTTGGATGGGTTTCAAAGGATTGAGAGTTTAGGTATTTGTATGGGACGTGAATTTTAGGGTTTTTGACCGAGTTAGATAGTTTAATAATGAAAATTTGAAAAAATAAATTTTCTATTTAAATTAAATTCAATAATTTAATAAGTAATATATATTAAAATGTATTATATATACTATATAATTAAATGTAATTTTAAATAAAAAAATATATAATTATGTTATATATAATAAATTTTATTATATAATAAAATTATAAAGTTATTATTATAATAAAAAATAAATTAATATCAACTATATAATAATATTTATATATAAATATTTTATAATTATAACGAAAAAATTATTATATATATATAATAATTTCGCCTAGTATTATATATATTATTTTATTATATAATTTTATATAAATTATTATTAAATATAATTATTTAAAATATATAAAAATAAATTAAAATAGCATGAATATTAAATTAATTTAAACAAAAAAGTCACAAATCTTTGAAAATCAAAAGTTTATCAATTATTTTTTAGTTTAAATGGAATGACTGGTACGAGATTTACCCTCAGAATCATAAATCGATCCTCGCCCAACCCGCCTGATCCACCATCTTGGCTCAGGTCAGATAAAGGCACAAGTGGACACTGGACCCACACGATCCCTTAATTTTGTATTCAAATTTTATACCGATTTGTATCTTATTTTTTTTTGGAGAGTTCAAATTTTAACACAATTCAATTTTGAATTTTAAACCTAATTTATATCGTATTTTCGGATCTAGGTATAAAATTTAGAGTTAATTCAAGTATAAAAACTACGAAATAGTTTAAATTTAAAAATTAAATCATAATTATATTATATTTTTCATTTGAGAATTTTATAAAATTTGATTGATATCTAAAATTCAAACCCAAATTTAGTTTAAAATTTGAACTCAATTGATATCTAAAATTCGAATTTAAATTTAATTTTAAGTATAATATTAATAAAAATCTAATCAATTCTGTTTCTGTTAGATTGTTTATAAAGTATCTGCTCATTAAACATAAATTTGTTAATTTGAATTTGAAATTTATACCGAATTTAGGGATAAAATTTATCCTTTAATGTAATAAATTATAGAAAACTTGAATCAAAATATACCACTAGAATCCACTATACAATTAAATCACTAATCAAAATAAAATTTTAATTTTTTAGACTAAACTGGACCGGATCCATATTAGGGTGGATCTGGGGCTGTGTTCAATTTTCCGGACTCAAAGTGCATGTATAGGTCTCATTTTATTAAAAAAATATATATACTTTTCTCCAACAATTCAAATCTCTTAAAATCACTTCATCTAAAAATTGTGTAAAGGTTTAGTGAATTACATAAGAATGAAATCTAATAGATGCTAATGCATTACTTCTTATTATATGACTTCTAAACTGATATGAACTCTTATATAACTTCTTAAATACTAGCCTAAAATAAGAAAACTTATTTTAACTATAATACTTTATCTAATGAATTTAATTTGTATGAGCCATTGTTAAGTAACCGATTGAAATGCATTTGAATAATTAGTCATATTTGTTTGCATGGTGGGATTTACCAGTAGATTAAATTTGTACATATTTGATATGTGGGACAGACATGGCTAAGATAAGTTGAAAAGAAACGTAATCAATGCAATTACTCCCCACCAACAAGAGGGTGTTAAATTGTGAAAGATCATTTAATCAAAATTTTAGGGAGGCATGGACTATGACACCAAGGAAAGTTTCTAGAAGGAATATGGATGAAATTCATGTGTTATATACTAGGGTTGATGCAAAAATGATATGTACCACTAAGAAAGTTAGGGTTGAAATAATTATTTTATTATTGCACTTAATCATATTGATTAATTAATTAATTATATTAGATAATATCAGTTATGCCTAGAAAATTTGAGAGGTAGGTACCATTTGAATTAAAAAAAATGGTTGGTAGGGTAAAAAAATTCTGCCACTACTTAAATGTCCTAGTCTTATCACCTGCATGCCCATGTCTACAAAAGCCATTTAGAGTAAAGTAGTATTTGGATAATGCACCTTAATTTACAATGATGATAAGATTTTTTTTTTGCACAATGCCATGATAAGATTAATTGTATTTTATTCTCCTAAATAATATCCCAAATTTCAAATTCAATGCATGGTCAAATTCATGAATATCATGGGACTGTTATAGATGCTAAATCCAATTAATTGTAAACTAGATATTATGTATGTTCTTCTTACCCATTATTTTCTAATTTATCTGTGTGTAAATCATCTATCACAATTATCTAGTATTCGAACAACTAACCTTATTTTACATACAAAATAAGATAATACCCTTTTATTTCTTTTGCAAAAGCTTTCTTATAGAACATTAATTCTTGACTTTTGTAGGCTACACATCTCCCTACATGTCATTCCCCGTGCAGGAGTGTTTTATTAATTTAATCAAACGCATAGCAATGATCCCTTCTACTAACCATATTTTATAATATATATGATAATGATTAATAAGGCAGAAAATGCTACCAGTGAATTTTTTATTTACATCCGAGCGTTTGATTTGAGGAGTCAATTAATGATATTGCCGTGGAACATTGTTATAAGACAGGAGGATTGTAATCCTCTTGCAGCCCTCTAGTATTATATTTTTTTTATGGTGTAATGATACTCTAATGGTTTCTCAAGTGGGGCATCCCCACAAAGCACACCCTAACTTTTCTTGGCATATGTTATTGGCTATTTAGAATCCTATTGAATTGATTTAGATCAGGTTGGCTAACTTTTTTCTCATGATTTTAAGAGAGGCTTTCTCATTTATCACATAGCCTAATGATATCTCTAATGATAATATTAAGTTCCCTTTATCTTTCTCAAAATTTTCTCAACCTATAAATAATGAGATGAGATGAGTTAATCACACTTCATCATCCCACTTACTGGGTGGGCTTCGGTAAAAGCCTGATTTTAGTAAGAAGCTTGCCAAGATGTGCACCATACATGTGATTTCTAGATACTACAATAAAGTTTACTCTAATATGAAGTCATTTGGGTCAAAATCTAGTGCATTATTTGTAAAAATCTTCACATTTATTATATATCGTGTCATGTGTGAGTTAGCCACCTATTAGTAGGCTAAGGTGTTCGAATCTACACCAGTCATATCCAACTACCGATTTTTTTACCAATGTAGGTACTGAAATCGCCATATTGAAAATAAGATCTCACATTGAATAATATAGAGAAATATTTTGGGTTTATAAGGTTGGAAAGATACCTACTTATAAGTTATGATTTTTAAGTAGACAAGAGTCCGATCTCTTATCGGTTCATAATACATTCTTTCACATGGTATTAGAGCAAGTGGGCTTGCACCCGTACCTGATCTAAGACTAGAAACCTAACTCGTGGTCTAACTCTTCTCCCCTTATCTATCATCTTCTATCATATAGTGTCTTTTAAAAATTGTGCGTGGCAAGTGTATCCATTTTGCACGTGAGGGCGGGTGTTAAGAATAAGATCACACATTGAATAATATAGAGAAGTGTTGTGGGTTTATAAGATTGGAAAGGTATCACCGTTTATAAGTCATAACTTTTAATTAAATATGAGCCTGACCCCTTATCAATCTATAATACATTATTGATACACATAAAATTAATTAAGTGTGTATGAAATATTTATAATTTTGACTTTTACCCTAAAATTTTTGTACACCTAATTTAACCTAAAATTTTTATACACCTAATTTATCTATCTACCTTTACTTCTAGGTAGAGATATGCGAATTAAGGGTGTACCCATTTACACAATGAGTCACTTTTTTATTTGATATATCAATTTATAGATAAAACATTATATTTATTACTTAATTTTTGTGAATGATATACTTTTGAATTAAATCATTAGTAATTATTTTATCGATAAATTAAGTGAAATAAAATATTTATATCTAAATTAAGTTATAATACAAATATTTACACCTTATTTGATACATATACGTCTCTCATATTTATTTTTGCAAATCAAAATAATGAGACTATGCACCAACCAAATTTTACTATGCATGGAAACTTTTATTACGAGGTTATCAACTTTTTTTAAATATTTTATTAACTAATTTCTGGCTCTTCAAAGCATAAAATAGGTAGGAAAATTGATTAATTTAAATCAACCAATCAGATTACATCATGTATAATGGTCAACGAATTACTATATTCGGTTAGCGGTCACGTCGGTTTATACGACCAATGAGAAATCGTCATATATTTGGAC
This sequence comes from Trapa bicornis, assembly GCA_030064425.1. Classification (NCBI taxonomy): domain Eukaryota; kingdom Viridiplantae; phylum Streptophyta; class Magnoliopsida; order Myrtales; family Lythraceae; genus Trapa; species Trapa bicornis. The sequence continues at coordinate 4,056,015 of CM057761.1, read as the reverse complement.
AATGGGTCAACTAGTTACTAAGATGCTGAGTGGCTACGTCAGCAATACCAGCCAATCACAGTGTGACATGTGATATCCCACACGTGCGAAGCTCGCATATGCACGCATAGTATTATTTTTTTTTTTCAGATTTCTAAATAGCAAGAGAGAAAGATCAATGCCATAACTCTAGTGAGACTTAAATAGCTCTGAAAAGGCCTTAAATGGACGAGCTAATGGCCGACCCATGGATAGATAGATAGAACGGTCAAATCTCGAGCTCACTATATAAAGAGGTACTCTCCATTCGTACTCCTTATCCCTAAAAATCCTGAACAAGATTAACTACTCCAATATTCGACCATTCTTGAAACAAAGTTCTAACATCGACTCTTTTCTCCACCTCCAAACTCAAATTCAGGTTCCCTAGAACCAAGAGTAAGTTCTCTACCTTGTTGCATACTCCATCCAGCTTGAAGATCACTGGAGAAGCGCCAGTGAGCTCGCACAATACAGTCACTCCAGCTGTCGAGAAGTAGCAGAAATTTTTTAGCTGAATTCTGGCCATCTTGGACCTCCTAAGGCCAGGCCATCCCTTTCACAGCTCTCCACGATAGAGGCTAGTCCTCATTGAGCCTTCGAGGTAAGCAATTACCGTCACCTTCGCTAGAATAGTGAAATTTTAGAGAGAGGAATTGTTCAAATTTTTCTGATTAAATTCTCCCTGCTCATAACATCAAATGAGGTGAATCTTAATCCTAGAATAACCCCTCGATGAGAGCTAGTTCCCCAAATCAAGATCTCTGACAATTGCGTCTTTGTCAGTAAGAATTCAAATCTTTCTCTCTTTAGAAATATTTTCCGATTAAGCTTCGTTTGAGCTCAAATCTAGGTTAAATGGATTGATTCAAAGTTTGAAATGATTGTGTAGAGGTAGGGGAGATAATTATAAGTATGATAGGAGGCAATTAACCAAGTTTAATTGGTCACTTTAATGAAATGAGATTTTGGGGGTCAAAGTGAAATTTTTGAGAAAATGGGCGATTTGAGAATGTTAGGAAATTTTGGGATTTTTGTGCAATTGACATTAGTTGAGAGTCAATTGAGGATTTAGATGAAATTGGAGGCTCAATTGCAATTAAAATAATTTTTGGGCAATTTAATTACGATTAAAAATAATTAAAATACTTTAATTGTAATTTTAAATAATTTTATATTATTTGAGGAGAAAATTTCAATTAAAGTAAATTGATGAAATTATGGTAAATATTTTAGAATTTATTTGTTAAGAAAATATACTTAGGGACCTATGTGTAATTAAAGAAACCATAGGGATCTAAGTGTAAATTCGGATAATTAATGAATCGATTATTTGTGATCATGTAGGTACAAAAAGAAGATCATAACCTACGATCGAGAATCCAATCCGATATATCTTAATATTGTTGAGGACAAACTATTCACGGATCTCGGGTGGGTGAGATTACAGACTTTGAGTTTGATTGGACCGATAGTGCATATTTAGAAACATACTTCACTTTGAAAACAAATTTCTAGAAGTATAATCCCTTACTATGTGAAATTGCCTAAACTTTTTGGGTTTATACTTTTGAAAAAAGAATGAAGCATGATATTAGGACAAACCCTTGACAATATATAGATACACTTCAAGGGGATGGTCTAACTCCGACCATCGATGTAGAAAGTAGGCAAGACCCATGGTCGATAATAGTGGACTAGACCTATTTCTGTCCAAGTGGCCCTATGGCCTCAATTTTGAAAAGTGAAGTGGGCCCAAGGTCAATGGAAACGGGGCAAACCCGTAAATAAATTTCTAAATTAAGAGCCTTATAAAATTATCACAAATTGATAATTATTTGTTCATGCTACTGAGCTATAGTCGGGTTGGAGTTTATTGGGCTAGAAGCGTAAAGATAAAATTCTTAAATACCAAGACTTATATATGTGATTATAATCATACGGAACCAAAATGACGTCTGGTATGGGGTAGTGTTGATTCTAAGGGCTACTGGACAACAAGGTTGGTATAAGTGAAGCTATGATGTTCTGGTATGTCTTGAAGCTCGGGGGAGCTTTGTGCGCATTGAGTGGATAGAAGAGTGGGGTCTCACCCCTAAATATGGGGTTTGAAGTATCAGTAAGTTTAGGGGTTGGGCCAAGGTGCTCAAATAGATAATGTGGTAAAGACGCTACAGCTCATTAGTGGAATAGATCAAGGTTGTAGCCTCTAAGGGTATGTTCTGCGACTGATTGATCCATTTTTCTAAGAAATGGTGATTGTGTATTTGTTGTTCTACAAACAAAGGTAGGCATACATAATCAAATCCCTACACTATTAAGGAACCTACCTTAAAATTGAAAGAACAAGCGAAAAAATTTAAACCTATCTTAAAGGTTAGGATAAGTTGTGACTTATCTATTAAAATGCTTATTTTAAAAGAAAAAAAGTAAGTCATCTTGATTTTATTATTGAATTATGGACAAGAAGTCACGATTTCATCTAACCCTACTCACTGAGTTACCAACTCACCCCTCTTCCTAAACCCCTTTCAAGAAAGCGATCGTATTAGAAGAGCAGAGCATTCTATGAGCAGAACCATCTTTCAAAGGTACCCTTATGTATATTTTGTAAATTTTATTATGGAAAATACTCAAATCGGTAAGCCTTTACCTTAAAGGATTGTGGGGTGGAAAGACCATATGGAAGGTTGGTGGGTTGATCACGGGGTTCCAAACAAACCGGGCTCGGGCGTGACAATATATCTAGGGATTGGGCAATGGTGCTCACACAAATAGTCTAACATGGACATTATGATCCAATCAGACATGTAGTTGAGGTTGTAGCCTCATATAAAGGTGGATGGTAAAATCGCTCTAAACTACAAGTGAAACATATAAGATATTTGTTCTATGAACATGTGATCTTTTTTATTAGGGAAAAGATGTGTGTTGCATAGAATGCTTGTATAAAAGATCTTTTGAAAATATTTTTAAAATACCCCTTATAAATGTTTAGAGTATGTGTTGAATAGTGGACATGACACCACGATGAACTCACTCCCCGCCAATACTTCTTTTCAATAAACTTGTTATCCACTGATCCGGTTTGGTCGAATCCCATGAGCAACCCGCCACACTCTCGGTTTATTAAGAGTTTTTCCCCTTATTTAACCCGGGAGGAGTAAGGCGTCCTTTATACCTGTACATTTCTTAGAATAACATTAATCAAAACTACATTAAATTTTAAACTTTACATCCTTGTCTTGTAGGTATGACTAACAAAAGGTATTTGGGTAGGTTTCCATTAGTTACTTGAAAAGGGATATAAGGGAGGGGGTGAGTTCAACAACTCAATGAATGAGTATTTAAAACTTGACTTTTAGAAAAATAGTTTGAAATGGGAGTGTGTCATACTCCTTATTTTCTTTCAAAACAATTCATACTCAAAATCTCAGTTTTCATAGCCATTTCTCATCACAACGGTGTGTTTATGCAACACACACCCTTCATCATGACGGGAACACACATTCGCAGGGCAGCACGTCCACTACACCCACTTGTGGCATTGGAGCGACTTTACCGACCACCTAGATAAAAGCACGTCCACTTCTACCCTGAGAATGAGTGGATGTACGCGACATCTGACCCTCAATCTCGTAAAGAAAACTCTATGTCCGTATGAGGACAGAGAACTCAACCCGACCCCACCTCGGTCTCATGCGCATGAAGCTATGTCGAGCTTTCCTGACTGCTGGTACAACAATTTGCTCTTATCTCCACCATGTCATCCAGTAGACCCTAGGACGCATCACTACCCATCTTGGACGTCTTGAAGGTCACGTGTCTTAGTGCATACACAAAATAATAGTTTTCTACATAAGCCATTTAATCTGTGGTACCACTGGTCCAACGGCCCTGACCCTCAACTTGTCCTATAGCTATTTGTCTCGACTGGTCCATCGACTTGTCATGTCGCATTGCCGATAGTCCATCGAGTATGTCGATCTTGTCTTGGTACCATGGCAAACATATCATTCATTTAAAGTTTTTATGGCTTAAACTCATGTTTGTTTACGAGATCTTGTTCTTGCCAACTGGCATTGGGCCCACTCTACGAGATTTTCAAAATTAGGCATTTAAGCCCCCAAGTTCCAAAACCGAGGCCTCCGGCCTATCTGAGCTATTCGAGCTCCCGTCAAGAAGGTCTCCCAAAAAGTTTAAGTAGTGGCACACAGTTAGGGGAGAGCACTTCCGATAAAATAAACTTTTAGCCGTTTATCACAACAATCGGGTGTGAGGACATCTCCACTTATAATTGATAAGTAGGTTTTCTACTACCTTCCATAAAAATCATCATACCAATCGGATATGATCTACTTATAACCGGTAAGTAGTTTTTCCACGTAATTTCCACATCACTCAATTCTGGTGTGATAGTTAAAATTCCACTTTGTAGTAGATTTTCATTTCCAAGGTGCTTATCATCCCAACCGGGTATGATATAAAAAAAAATCCCACTCACAAGAGGTTTTTCATTTCTAAAGTGCTCACCATCCCAACCGGGTATGATGTATAATTAAGTCCACTCACGATCGGTAAGTAAGTTCCCCTTTCATATAGGTGAACTCATCATCCCAACCAGTATGATGTATAAAATTCCCACTCATCCAATAACGCAGTAATTTCCTCTTAACCAGTTCTTTCTCTTCACACGAGCTTGTCCTTGTTGGCGTTCTCGGTACTTTGTATTCCTGCACGATATGAACATCCTTGTTCATTATTCCTTGGCCTAATAGCCTTCTTTCCTCATGAATGGATGAAATACTCAAACTTTTTTATTTATTGCAATTAGGTCCCTAAAGTTCTTTTTCTTTAACTTTAGGTCTCTAATGTCGATTTTTTCCTAAATTGAGTCCCAAAACTTCTAAAATTCATCTTAGGACCTCAATTCATTCAAAATCACATAAAGTAGTTCAATTTTCCCAAATTTCCAATTTGGTCCCAAACTTTTCCAAAATTACCATTTTGCCACTACTTTACAAAAATGGTAAATTTCACCAAAAAATTCCAAAAATTGACCAATTGGTCCTCCAACATCTTTTACATGCCCAATTGGCCCTCATTTTTATGAAATTGCACTTTAGTCCCTCAAATTTTTGAAATCTCCAAAAATTTCCCCAATTTCAACCTTCCAACCTAACCGGATCTAATTTCAACAAATTGACCGATCAATTAAAGTTAATTATTGAAATTGAAGTTAGATTTAAGTTCCTACACCTCTATCCGATTCAATTGCACTTTGAATCACACGATTTGATGTCGGAATGAGCTCAAACGGAGCTTCGCCGGAAAACTGAGCATAAAGAGAGGAAGCTTCGAAAGCTTATCATTGGGGGCATGGCGGTCCGAGTTTTCAATATGGACAGATAGATCTTGTCCTGAGGTTTCTCCTAGGATCAAGAATCACCTCAATTCATGTCGAATTGAGGGAGAATTTGGTCAGTAAAGATCTATTGATTCTCTCTCTAGCACCGATCGAAATACACATAAGGAAGCCAAATTGGCTTACCTTTCCACTTTAATTCAATTGTAAGAGGGTTGTGGAAGTGTTGGAAGGGCTTAGTTTGGCCTGAAAAGGGCTCGAATTGGCTGTTTACGGCTCGACCAAAATAGGGCAGCTTTAGTCCACCAGAGCTGCTTCACTATTCTATCACACCGGTATTTTTCCAGCGAGGCTCGGAGTAAATGGAGACTACAAGCATGTAGCTGACTTCTCCCCAAATCTAAATAACCCGACCATGCCTTCTTTGTCTTAGAAAAATGCCCAAGTTAGAGCTTTGGTTTGAGCTTCACTGGAAAATGGAGCAGTAGGGAGAGAGTGGAGTTTTCAGGTGTGAGGACGATGAATGAGGAGAGACTCTTTATATAGGAAGCTCGGGGACTTCCTGGTCATCCGATTGGCGCCTTAATGGTGGTCATTCATTGCCTGAAACTCCCTGGCTAGAGACTTTTCATCTTCACCGGTACTGCTCGATTTTTCGACGAGTGAATAGTGTTGTCATCTGAAGGAAGAAGACGACACTGTTCCGAACTAGGTTCAATGCTTAAACCAGCCGGTACAGGCCCGATTCGATCGAGTTTTTCAAAATTAAAATTTTGTAAATTTATCTAAATTCATTATCTATCAAATGGTGCCTCAATTCTCCAATTTGAATTTTCTAAGCCACTTAGAAAAATAAATTTAAAAACTAGTTCAATTGTAGTTCAAACCGGTTTAGGTCCGATTCACTTGAACCGATTTGGTTTTCACCTCCAATTTATCCTAAAGTCCTTTTTCATGACTTTTGTGACTCTTTAGGACACTCGGGATCCATAAATTTCTCGGTTTGCCCTTTCTCTAACGGTTGGGGTTCGTCAACCGGTTCAATTTTTTCACCCAGGTTGACCGGTTATTTCCCCGATTTTCTTATCCCAAAGGGTCGGGGTTTACAAAACTAATGTGTTTTAAGGACACGCCAAAGATATGAAAATTTGTAAAATGCTAAAAATATATCTTACATTTGGTACTTGATACTAGTATTGTTTATTAAATTATTTTCTTATTCCAAATGAATATTTTTTGGAAAATAACCTAATAATTTTTATTTTAAGCATTAAGTGTTGCTGGGTTTACAATGATGAGAGGTAAAATCTGGAGGATATAGCGGGTTGTTTGAACAAACTATTTCAGGTGCGAAGTTTGGACACTAGGGCAAGTAAAATCCCTTGAGTGATCTTATATTCCATTTTTGCTTCTCGTGATAGGCTCGCGATGGTTATAGTTATGTTTGCTTTGATTGTATCTCTCCATTAGTAGTCCACAAGATCATGTTAAACTCAGACCTGGCTAGAGAAGAGTAATTCCAACTTATTCTACATGTTAGTTGCATTCTAAATTCTATCACTTTTAAATTGATATGAGTATTTAGAGTTCCGAAAAGAGTGGTCAAATATAATTGTTAACAAATTTTTCATGTGACAAAGGATGGATTTGGAGTGTGGGCTGAGTCATCTCACTTTTAAGTTGGTAATAGTCTTTAGGGTACCAGGATGGTTCGATCAACATACTCTATAAGTTGATATGTCTTGAGAAATGACATCATGTTATTATACCATAAGAAGTAGTCAGTTACTTAATTAACAGCATGAGAATTTGTTGTATAGGGATGGTTAATATTTATACAAACATTTTGATCACAAATATTGACTTTATTATTAGAGATATTTCAACAAAGTAACATAACATTATTTGATTTCTTGAGAGAGTTTTTCTCAAGTTGTTTAAGTATTAATATAGTTTATTGATGTTTCTATCATAATTTATCAATAGAAAATAAGGTATATGATATTTATATTATTAAGTAATTCGTGCTTTAATAACATAAAAAAGTATGAGAGAAGAGATATAAATATTTATATATATTGATATATATTATTACACAATTAACTTTTGTATTTATAGACTAAGAGAAATATATTAGTAGTAGCATAATATAAATAATATTAAATATATAAATAAATAATAAACTAATAAAATATCATTTTAACCTTAATATTCTTCAAATAAAAGACATACTTAAATTCAAAAGTGTGATTTTAATGCTAGTAATTAATGCAATTTATTAATTTTATTCCAAATATTTTCTTGTTTACAAGAATACGGATTCAATACTAATAATAAATGTAATTTATTAAGTTTATTTGATAATTATCTATTATAAAATAGATAAATTAATTAAATTTTAATTATTGTAATATTGATTCATGATAAGTTTTGAGTGAATAAACCATATCTTTAAGCATTGTGATGGAAAGGAACACAAAAAATAAAGTTTTGCCTTTGTTTTGAACAATTGTTGAGCTCATGAACTCTTATATATATATATACTAAGAATTAAATCTTTAATAAGGAGAACTTGTAGATGTATTAGAATACATAAACTTCAACTCTTTTATATTTGGATCACATGATTAATTCAGATAGATAAATGAGGATTTGAATCTTATCAGGATTTGAATCTTATGTAATGTGCCATGTTAATATTATCAATACCTTATACTTTGAATATAATGTACTTCTATCGTACGATTCACCTTTATAAATACAGATTAAAATTTTAGATGCGATAAAAAAATAATTTAAATTTGATAGTTAAAAAGTTTCAAATCAATAATTAAATCTATAGAATAATTAATTTATTTATATCACATATGAGACATATATAATATTAATAGAAGTGTATCGAAAGTATTTCTAAAAATTGATTGAAGTTGATGATTTTAATATCATAACATTGGATAAAATAGGGTAGCACCAAATGATTACAATAATATTATATTATTTAGTAATCTTATACCTAATAGATAATTACTTAATACATTATTAACACTTCTCTAAAAAAATAGATACTTCTTACTATTTATTAACTATATTTCCGCACTTGAAATATAGTCATGGTATGACTCTTAATTATCAAAGATTAATAGAAAAATTACAAAGTCAACTACAACAATTAACACATGATCAAGTGAGAACATTGTGAGAAAGTATTGTGAATCAATAAAGGATCGAGTCCATGTTTATTTAAAAGTAATGATTTGTAAGTAGTGAAATATTTACAATCTTATAAACCCACAACACTTCTCTATTTTATCAAATGTAAGATTTTATTATGAACAATAGTGAATAGGTTGAAACCCCTAATAAATTTGATAATATTTCAATAGCACATGAGTGTTTTTATTACCTAAATACAAAAACTCGAGGGAAGAGAGACTGGTGTAATATTAAAGTAGATATGATGAATGTGAATTAAATAGTGTACTAGTATTTTCTTATAATGCTATTTTGTAAAAATGGTGTTTTATAATATGTTTATTAATTAGATAAAGAAATATTATTTATCTATATAACTTCTCATTTTATCATTTTTCTTCAATAAATGTTAATGAAATTATACTCACATAATCACTTTCTATTATATATTTAATACTCTATACTCTCAAAAATTTTCCATAAAAAATATGGTCACTTTTCATCATTTTATTAGTATCAAAATTTGTTCTTATTCTAATATGTTTATTCTCACTAAATAGAAGTACATTTATGATCTTTTTACTCGAGTCTCCCTAGTCGACTGTAAACTTATAATGATTTATGTAATTACCAAACTTGTAATGATTTAGGTAAGTATAGGTACTCGTCTTCTACTCTTGATAATCCTTATAGTTATAGGTAGGTTATTGGAGCCTTATAATATTTAATTTTAAGAAAATAAAAAATCAGGTATCTCAGTTCATTAATCGACCTACCACTACTCACTAAATAGTTATTAAGCGTATTTTTCCATATTTACAAGTTATATCAAGTCATAATTTTTACTTTTAGAATACCTTTCAATCTCAACTTAATCATTTTTTTATGCCAACTATTTAGGTAATCCCAATTATTAACGCTATATTAGTGGGTTTTTTGTAACTTGATTTTTTAGAGTGTTAAAAAGGATTTAGAGTGTTAAAAAGGAAGGCACATTTTCTCGCTCAATAAAGTTCAATACAAATATTTGAGTGATTAGATTAATTAGCTTATTTAAATTTAGTCACTAATTGGTGAACTTAATTTTCATTATTACTCACACATAATTGGTGTGATAATTTATTTGATATTTATCCCATTGATAATTAATATTTCATAACAGTAATAAGTATATTAAAATGAACTATAATTTTTTTTACAGAGAGTGAAAAACTGAGATTTGATTATTTAATTTGTCGAATTTGAAGATTAGATTGTTTATTTATTCACCAAATATTTTTTTTATCATTTCAATTTAATTAGTTACAAACTAAATGTTAGATAACTTCACTTGAAAAATAATAAAACATATTTATTACCATAATTGAAGTTGTGTATTTGAATACAATAATATTTTTTAAATAAACTTAATAAATCAAATTTATTACCAATATTAAATCAGAATTCAATAATATTTTTGATAAATTAGGTTAAATTGAAATAATATATTATTAATTTATCATTTATTTTTATATTTAATATTGGTAATAATATTTTTATATTATTTAACTACTAATATAACTATTTTAACCTATAAATAAAAATGTTAATTATGTAATATTGGATATAATATATACAAATATTTATATTTTTATTCTATCTACTTTATTTATTTTAAAACTAAATGGAAGATAAGCAGTGAGAAGTACTCACAGAAACCACACTTATGAGGGATTTCTCCGTATCCGAATCCATTCCCTCCGACACTCTAAAAAAAAAGTACTCGAACCCTTGTGGTAGCTTAAAAAGTACACGAATTCCTAGTTGTGGTATCTAATAATTAGAGAACTTACATTTAAGAATATAAAGGTGGTTGAACCTTTTTTTATATATTTTCCAGATGCTTAAAAAATAAATTTCGTATAAAAAATTCACATATTTTCTAAATATTTAAATATTAAAGTTTGTATCATAATTTTCATACTCCTCCCTTTCATTCCAAAATCTTTCCAAAAACTCATATTTTTATGCCTCAATGAAAAAACTCCGAGGATGCTAAGCATCCCTACTTTTCACTTTTGAGGAGACACTTTAATACTATTACTTTAATGGTTTAAATCCTTGTGGTGGAGGTGAAATGTTACATAGAATGATGGTAAACCAAGGATAAAAATGGAGACCAATAAAGTGAAAATGGATAATGGTAGACTATTGTCAGCACAAGTATTATCCTCAAAATACATAATTGTAAAAGTGATGATAACTTGTATTTGTTGGGTTATGTGTTCAATTTCTTTGATTAATATGTGAGATTTAGTAATATATTTTATATTATTTAGTTAATTATTTACATAAATTTATATTTCTAAATCATGTATATAAAAAAAATCCTCTAAAAAATACTCGTGGAAGCCTTTGGGGGAGGTGGGTGGGGGTGAAAATGGGAATTTAAATGAACTAAATAAAATAAAATAAAGTGAGGGAGGGCGGAGGATTGAATATGTCAGAGGATGGGACCCACTCAGTCCGTACTTTCAAATTTCGGTGCGAGTACAGCTCCCTCGTTTTCCTTTCCGCGGACAAATGCCAACGACTTTTCCGCCTCTCGTGCTCACAATTTCAAGGCATCTTCCTCCTCGACTTGTTATTCGGACGGTCGAGTTCTTTTCTAGACCTCAAACAGAAGAGTTCACAGTCACCTGGATTGACTTTGTAGAGTGTTATCACAACCTCACATATATTGCTTAATTAAATGATAAATTATAGTTTTACGTAATTTTCTTTTAATTTAATGCTACATTTATATTAATATTTAAAATTATTATAATTTATTATATGATTATATTATATAATTTTATATAAATTATTATTATTATTATTATATATAATTATTTAAAATATATAAAAATAAATTAATTTAAACAAAAAAGTCAGATATCTTTGAAACTCAAAAGTTTATCAACCCTCTAAATCATAAATACATCCTCACCCAATCCCGTATCAGTAGCTATTAGGGTAACCCTTTTGGTTCAGGTCAGATAAAAGTACAAATGGACACAGGCGGACACGGTTCTGTTAAACTTCGAATGCGAATTTTATACCCGATTTATATCATATTTTTTGGACTCCATTGGAGTCTGACTTTTAACAGACAATGGATTCTGAAATTTAAATCCAACTTAGATAGTATTCTCGTATACGATTTAGTTCTAAAATTTAGAGCTAATTCTATAAATTTTACTGATATAGTTTAAATTTAAAATTAATATCAGATTTATATCATATTTTTTGTATTAGATTTGATTTTAAATTTTATATTCGTTTTATTTCGTATTTTAAAATCCGATTGAATTCTAAATATCCTACTCAAATTAAATTTAAAAGTAGAACTCGTTTCCTATTTAAAAGTCGAATATAAATTGAGTTTTAAGGATAATATTAATTAAAATAAAACTGGTTGGTTTAGAACGTTTTGAAGGTGCTTAATTTAACATGAGTTGGTTTATTTGATTTTGAAATTTATACCAAGTGTAAGATTTATACATGAATTTAGTCAATTATACATAATTTGAATCGAAATATACAAGTAAAATCCAGTATACAATTAAATCACTAATCAAAATAAAAATTTAATATAAAATAAATTTTTTATTTTTTAGACTCATTCGGACCGGATCCATATCAGGGCGGTTCTGGTTCTCTTCAATTTTCCTGAGTGAAAGTGCATGTTTAGGTCTCATTTCATGACATGTATTCATAATCTCTTCATTTTATTAAAAAAAAGAATATTTTTCTCCAACACTTCAAACCCAACAAATCAAATCCCTTAAAATCTCTTCATCTAAAAATTGTGTAAAGGTTTAGTGAATTACATACAGAATAAAATCTAATAGATGTTAATGTATTACATCTTATTATATAACTTCTAAAGTGATGTGTACTCTTATATCACATTTTAAATACTAGCCTAAAATTAGAAAATTTATTTTGACTATAATACTTTATCTAATAAATCTAATTTGTATGAGCCATTGTTAAGTAACCGGTTGAAATGCATTTGAATAATTAATCATATATGTTTGCATGGTGTGATTTACCTGTAGATTAAATTTGTACATATTTGATATGTGGGACAGACATGGCTAAGATAAGTTGAAAAGAAACGTAATCAATGCAATTACTCCTCACCAACAAGAGGGTGTTATAGCTGCAACACTAGGTAAACTGTGAAAGATCATTTAATCAGAATTTTAGGGAGGCATGGACTATGGCACTAATGAGAGTATATAGAAGGAATATGGATGAAATTCATGTGTTATACTCGGGTGGAGGCATAAACACGATGGTTTAAGGATTCAAACTAGAACAATAATTAAATTGTAATGAGGTATAAGTAGAGATTGATGCAAAAATTATATGTACCACTAAGAAAGTTAGGGTTGAAATAATTATTTTATTACTACAGTTAATCATATTAATTAATTATATTAGATAATGAGTTATGCCTAAAAGATTTGAGAGGTAGGTACCATTTGAATTAAAAAAAATGAATGGTTGATGGGGTAAAAAAATTTGGCCACTACTTTAATGCCCTAGTCTTATCAGTTGTCTGCCCATATTTACCAAAAGCCATTTAGAGTAAAGTAATATTTGGGTAATGTACATTTATTGACAATCATGATAAGATTTTTTTTTTTTTTTGCACAAGACCATGATAAGATTAATTATATTTTATTCTCCTAAATAACATACCACATTTCAATTTCAATGCATGGTCAAATTCATGAATATTATGGGACTAACATAGATACTAAATCCAATTGTAAACAAAATATTATGTACATTATTCTTCTTACCCATTATTATTTTTTTAATTTAAGTGCATGTAAATCATCCATCACAATTATGTACTATTTGAACAACTAGCCTTATTTTACATACAAAATAAGATAATTCCCTTTTATTTCTTTTGCAAAAGCTTTCTTATAGAACATTAATCTTGATTTTATGTAGGGTACACATCTCCCTGCATGTCATGTTCCCTGTGGAGGAGTGTTTTATTAATTTAATCAAACGCATAGCAATGTAAAGTGACCAATTAAATCAATTAACCAATCATATGATCCCCTGCCACTAACCATGTTTTATAATATAAATGATAATGATTAATAAAGCAGGCAACACTACTGTGGATTTTTTATGTACATCCGAGCGTTTGATTTGAGGAGTCAATTAATGATATTGTCGTGGAACATTCCACGACGATGACATTATTATAAGACAGGAGGATTGTGTAATCCTCTTTCCCCCTCTTGTATTATATTTTTTTTGGTGTAAAGATACTCTAATGGTTTCTCATAATAATATTTCCAAGTGGGGCACCCAGAGAAAGCACACTCTAACTTTTCTTGGCCTATGCTATTGGCTATTTAGAATCAATCCTATTGAAGTTTGAACTAATGATTTAGATCAGGTTGGCTCACTTTTTATCATGATTTTAAGAGGCTTTCTCATTTATCAGATAGCCTAATGATATCTCTAATGATAATATTAAGTTCCCTTTTATCTTTCTCAAATTCTTCTCAACCCATAACTGATGAGATAAGATGAGATGGAAATAAAATCTTATAAATTATAGCATCAAGAGACTTTTCAATTCCAAAGTTCAGAGTTAATTGCACTGGGTGGGATTCGGTAAAAGCATGACCTTACTAAGAAGCTTGCCCAAATGTGCACAATGCCTAGACAAACAAAAACATGTGATTTCTAGATACTACAACAAGGTTTACTGTAATATGAAGTCATTTGGGTCAAAATTCTAGTGCAATTTATTAGTCTAAGGTGTTCGAATCTACACCAGTCATGTCCAACCACCGATTTTTTTAATACAGGAATTGCCCCTTGCCAAAGTTTCTTTACTCATAAAATGATAAAATCCTGGAAATTCATAGAATATTATATATGAAAAAAATTATTGGTCTAAAGAAATGTAATACAGCTGGAGCCCATCTTGCAGCTATTGGATTCATTACATTTGAAAAGGACTCCACAACTTCCATGTCAATAGAACTACCACACACACACACATATATATATATATATATATATTACTCCTCTCACACATAAAATTAATTGAGTGTGTATGAAGTGTTTATGATTTTGACTTTTACCCTAAAATTTTTGTACACCTAATTTATCTACCCTTACGTCTAGGCGAAGATATGCCAGTTAAGGGTGAACCCATCTGCACAATGAGTCACTTTTTTATTTGATATATCAATTTATAGACAAAACATTATATTTATAACTTAATTTTTGTGAATGATATATTTTTGAAATAAATTATTAGTAATTATTTTTATCGATAAATTAAGTGAAATAAAATATTTATATCTAAATTGAGTTATAATACAAATATTTACACCTTATTTGATACACATATGTCTCTAATAATTCTTTTTGCAAATCAAAATAATCCCACAAGTTAGTCTATGCACCAACCAAATGACAGAAAGTTTACTATGCGTGGAACTTTTTTTATGACAACTAATTTTGGACTCTCTCCAAAGCCCAAAACTGAGATATACAAATTGTTCTGTGTAACATGACATCTTTGACTATGGGATATACTTAGGCTCCACCAAAGTGGAATCACATATGGAGCTCTATTTCTATTCTAGGAAAGACTATGGGATATTCCTCTTACAGATTATGTGAGGATAATTTTGAGCATCACACCATTTTCTGCGTATCATGGAAGAGGGACAACTTCAATATGCTATCTGATATTAACAAATACCCACTTTATAATAGACAGTCTAAACAACTAATATAAATCTTCTAGGAAATACGTATAACCACCAAACAATCTCAAACACCCAATAAAAAATATCCATTGGAGGAGTGCTCTGTACGAACTTCAATTCCTTTCATACCAAATATAATACTAGTATGTGAAATGGGGCCTATAAAAATCTTATAGTGCCGCCAAGAGACGTGCTATAAATATCAAGTTTCTCCATAATCACCTTCCATACAAGTGATACGCTTTTTTATGGCTTATGGTACCAAGGCTAACAACCAATAAAATACTGATAATGTGCGGTTGTTTGCCAGGATCTTGGTTCAATATCTTGACATAAATTGCCTGAAGTGTGTTTCCAATTATCACCTACAGGTTCTGAAATCTGCAACTTACATGAACTGACATAAACACTATAAGAATGCATATATCAGCACAGATGAACTTGTACAACCAAACGATGTTAAGAACTGACTCACTTTAAGAATTTTCAATGAGATGCATTTTTTGCCAAGAGTATGGCAGAGAAGGGAGAATATGGGCATTGAGGATATTTTTTTTGCTCCAAAGCATTGTGGATATTGAACTGCACACACTTGCAGGTAATCAGGGCGCCCTGCCAGTAACTATGAGAGAGGATAGCTTCAGTTTATGAGACAATAAAAGATCTCACTTTCATCTCCCAAGTGATTGTGCAAAAAAAAAATCTCCAAAGTGAACGAGACATTGAACAGGGCTTTGGGCAGAATTACATGAAGTCAATCAGTGGCAGTACATGAGCAGAGATTCCTCAATGCAGTTTGACAAGTTCCAGATAAACCAAAAGTAAAGATCAATACCTTGCACCTCTGTACACCGTTTCCAGTCCCAAGATCAATAATTATGTGCTTGTTCCTGAACAAGAACATGACCGTTTACGACCCGTTAAAGTCAGGCACCTCTGTAATATCTACTAGGTATAAAACAGCAAAATTTTTTATGGCCTAAGCAACAGATGCCAGAACCTCATCTATCTTCAAAGACAAGCAGAAAAAAGATGCTTGTAAGAATGACACAGCTCAATTTAGAAGATATTATAGAAGAGGATGCTTTCCAAGGGACACTGGAGCAGATTATACTCAACGAACCTTCTCTCCAATCTCTCAACTACTTAAGCAACAGATGCCAGAACCTCATCTATCTTCCTTACATCAACCATTATAAGAGAAACCTCCAATTCATGCACAAGAGCAACCATAATGACTAAAGCTGAATCCACAGTCTGAGTGGTTATCAATAGCCAAAACAATATATAACATTGAAATCATCACTAACCTCAAACATTCTGCAAAGGCAACAAATTGTTCCTGATGCGATGGAACTACCAATAAAAGTTTAATGCTGAACTTAAAGAACTAAACCTGCACAAACCATGAGGGCCCCCATGGCTCAAAACAAAATGAAATTCCGGGAGAAACGTATTATAAGCCTATTATCATGAGATGCATCACAGATTTTCATATCTGCTAACAGAGTAAAAAAAATCCCCTGTGAAGATTTCACAAGCTAGTTCCACTTTTCGCGATGTGCAATAGCTGGTAGAATCACCATATCAACACGAAAGACAACAAATTCCTGAACGAAGCTAAACCAGCACTTGATCACTGATCAGAAAGAACGCATCGCAGAAAAAATGGTAGTTATGACCTAAAGTCGTTCATAGGGCTGCAAGGCTTAGTATTTGAGGGAGAAAAAACCAGTAAAATTTGAGCACAATGAAATAACAATCCAACCTACAAGGAGCCCAAAGAGGAAAGAAGACGCTAATAACTTTAACTGAAACCATAGAAATCGTTCCACCCATAAGTGAGATTATGGACCCTGGTTTTGGTAATTAGGGTCCGGGAGCTTGAAATCGGGAGAAAGTGTATACAAATGGGTAAATTTGATTGGAGGAAGTTTACAATATGCTAATGTGACAACCTAATAGTTGAGATGGTGACTAACGTGTGAGTTAAAAAAAAAAAAATCTAAACCTATCTTGATACTCTTGAAAATAAAATGTTGAAGATCTGTAGAAATTGAATTTGGAGAAGGTTGAAATGATGATTTTCTTTTCTTCTCTTCAATTAAATTCAATTGTGAGTAGACATTAATTTATGTATCAATTTAAGAGATATAAATGAAACGCAATGTGTCAATATCTATGCTTACAGAGGAAATGAATTGCAAATTAATAATAACAGTTGTGAATTTAATTTAGGAATATAAGACCTTACAAATTGATGGTATAAAATGTAAAGAAGTAAGATGTTTGTTACATTAATTTTATAACAAACAAAAATGCATTATTTATTAGAGATTAAGAAGATAAGATTATAATTAAAACTATTACAAAATGGGTTTAGCACCAACCAATTAACATTAGAAAATTAAGGATATTGTAGTTGTGACTAGGGATCACAAAAAAACCCAAACCTATTAAAAAAATCTTAAATAATATTAACTAACTCTAAAAATTAAATTGAGTTGTTTTAATTTGATCTTTCTTGTAAAATCTATATTATATTTTCAAATATTATATTATAAAGACAACTCTAACTCAACAACATATTTATTTCATGGGATAATGCATGACAACTTATTAGGCATCACTCTACTTTAGTATATTAGAAATATAATACTCAAATTAAAAATTTTTACAATTTAATTTTAAAATCTTAAATAATGAAATATTTTAAAATATTTATCTTGAAAAGTCTAAGTTGGAATTTTATATGTTGTATCGAAAAGGTAAACTTAGATAATATGCCTGAATGTTGGTTATACTTAAATTGTAATGCTCTGATTCACTACTTAGAAATAATGTGACAATCTATCACATTTTTTTAATAATGATAATGGGCGTCACTTTTATAGTATACTGGAGATATAATACTCAAATTAAAAATTTTTACAATTCAATTTTAAAATCTTGAATAACGAAATATTTTAAAGCATATATCTTGAGAGTTCATGTTGAAATTTTATATGTTGTATCCAAGAGTCATTTGTACTTGACATATTTTATTTCGTCGGCATGATCGACACTTGGATCAACTTCTAAACCTTCTACTTTTCTTTAAATGTTTGGAGGAGTGACTAAGCTACGCTGAGTGAGTAGACTAACCCTACAACACTATATTCTCATAAAACAGTTAAATCAACTTAGATCGAAAATACAAGTCTAACTCGAAAGGGAAAACAAATCGATCTAGGAACTGATTTAGATCCGAAGTCTTATAAATAAGTCAAATTGAGTTGGAAAAAGCCAGGCAAGATATCTAAAATGATGAATTAACGATTTTATATATTCTAATTGAAAAAATGATGAAAGATCAAATTTGAATTAAATTGAATCAGTTCTACATTTATTTTTTGAGTAAACCCAATAAGGCAAAATTGGTATTTTTGGGTATGACTCATACTTTTGGACCAAGGAAAAATTAGGAAAAAAATCAGTAATTTACATGAGAAAACCGAGCTATTTAATAAACCGAAAAATTATAAAAAAAGGGGTTAAAATGGAAAATTTGAAAATCACAAGTAACAAAAAATTCATAAAAATTATGGGGAAGAACCATAAAGGGAATTAGATGGGAAAATCGGATCGGTTTAGGGTGAACCAGACCCAAACCAGACTGAACCATAGTAAACTAGTTCAATAATTCATTTTTCTATATGGCTTAAAAAATCAATTTGTGAAATTGAGGCCACCATTGGATAGAAGATTAATTTAGAAAATTTTAATTTTTAGAAAACTGGTCGAATTGGACTTGGACCGACCAATTTTCATTTTCGGGTCACCAAACCCGGTCGGACCGAACCGATCAACGGTCCAGCTGGTCAACGGATCATTGACAGGTCAGTGACCAGTCAGCACGCATGACCAATCAGTGATGCTTGGCAAAGAGCACCATGTCAGCCTCTCGGTTAGTGCCTAAGAGGGCTGACCAATCAGAGAGAAACACATGTCCGGTCAACGGTCAGCGGACGCTTGGTTAGCAGCCACACATACATGAGTATCCAATGGGAGGCTGCCATGTGTTTGGTCAACCGGCCAATGGCTGACGTAGTGGCTGAGTTAGATCGCCATGTCAACCGAACCAGCCAATCACATGTCACCACGTAGCCGGTTCGCACGTGCAGAATAGTCTCGTCTTCCTCCTCCATCCAATGACAATGTTCATCGGGGAAAGATTTTTCTTTCCTTTCTGGTGAGGGAATATACCCTTCGATTTGGGCAATTTCTGATCAGGATGATCTCGACCATTATGAAAACTAGTAGAGGAGAGGGTCCCCGAGCTCCCTATATAAAGAGTTCCCCTCCATTCATCCTCCACACACCTCAAATCTCCTTGTCGTCCTCTGAAGTGCTTTTTTTTTTTTTCCGGTAAAGCTCACACCAGAGCTTCGACTTTGGCACTTCCCTCAACCTTAGAAAATAAATTTAGGTCCTACAAACTCTAGAGGAAGCTAGCTACCAGACGACAGCCTCCACCCGATCCGAGTATCGTCGGAGAAGCGCCAGCGAGCCCAAATAGTGAAGTAGCTTCGCCAATCCGAAAGCTACCTTGTTTTGGCCGAACTAAATTCGGCTAATTCAGACCTCCAATGGCTGAATCGAGCCCTCCCTTAGCCCTCACAACCATCACACGACCTCCCTACAGGGAAAAGGTAATCTAATTCGACTATTCTTCGTTGGAGCAGTTCGGTTCTAGAGAGAGAAAATGATGGATTTCATTGACCAAATTCCCAATGATTCTGATGTCAATTGTAATGATTCTTGATCCTAGAAGGACTCCAAGGACAAGAGCTATCTTCCCAAATCAAGAGCTCGAATCGCCGCGCCTCCGACGGTAAACTTTCGAAGCTTTCTCTTTCTATGTCCAGTTTTTTGGTGAAACTCCATTTGAGCTCGTTTCAGACCCAAAATCCATAATTCAAAGCTCAATTGGATTGTATGGAAGTATATAAACTGATTTACACCACCAATTGGAGCAATTAACCCCGTTTGAATGGACAATTTGAAGAAATTAAATTTGATCAGTAGAAAGGGGTGAAATTGGGGAAAAATTTTGGGGAAAATTGGTGATTTCAAAAAAATTAAAGGACCTTAGTGCAATTTTTCCAAAATTAAGGGTCAATTGGCAAAGAGGAAGGTATTGGAGGACCAATTGATTATTTTTGAAAGAATTGAGACCAATTGGCCATTTTTGGAAAGTTTGGAGCCAATATGTAATTTTTGAAAATTTAAGGACCTAATGGAAATTTTGGAAAAGATCGAGTCCCAATTACAATTCTGAGAAAATTAAGGATCCAAGGATGATATTGAAAATCCTAGGGACTTAATGGAAGAAAAATTAGCATTTGGGACCTAAAGTCAAGAGTATGAACTTTAGGGTCCTAAGTGCAATAAAACCAAAGATCAGGACCTAGTTGCCAATACGTGAGAACGAGAAGGCTTTTGTGCTGAACCCTTCCTTATGAGGATGCTCAAACCATTTAGGGACACTTTGGACCAGAATGTGAGCAAAGGGGAGTAAGACTTGAACTCGAAAAACTGATTGGGGATGAACTCGTCACAATCATCGGGTGAGTGGGAATTTCCAACATCATACCCGGTTGGGATGATTAGCATCGTTTTCTAAATTGAAAGCCATAGTGAGTGGGACTTTTCAAACATCTTACCCAGTTGGAGTGATGAACATCTTTTTCTAAATTGAAAGCTACCGTAGTGGGACTTTTCAAACGTCATATCCGGTTGGGATGATGAGCACATTTTAAAACTAAAAGCCACTTGTCGGTACTTAGTGGACATATCTATATCATTATACCCACTTGATATGATGAGTACATTTGAGCTAAAAACCATTTTGTTAGAAACAATCTCCCCTGACTATGTGTCAATGTTTAAAATATTTGGGAGACTTTTCTGACGAGAGCTGGGACAGCTCCAACAAGTCGGAGGCCTCATTTATGAACTTATAGGGCTCAAGGCCTAGTTTTGAAAAACTTATGAAGCGGTCCCAAGCCTAATGGGCACAAGTTGGAGCCCGTAGACAAAAATGAGTAAAAGAGTCATGAAAACTTTCATTAAACTGAAAATTTTGTGTGACTTGCCATGGTACCAAGTCAAGACTGACAAGACTTGATGGGCTAGTGGTAGTGCGCCAGGACTAAATCGATGGACCGGCTAGGCAAACAACTACAAGCTAAGTCGAGTGTTCAGGCCATTGCATTATCGGCACCAAATATAATGGTTAATATGCTAAGACTATTGTTTGTGCATACACTATAATTCAGAACCATCGAGATGCCCATGAGGGGTAGTGATGGGTTCCAAAGATTGCTGGATGACCTGGTGGCGATAAGGGTAGGTTGTCGTACTAGTTAGTCATGAAGCTAGTCAAAGCTTCTTGCGCATGATACCAGGGTGGGGACAGGATGAGGTTTCCATCCTCATACAGACACAAAGTGATTTTGGGTATGAGGGTCAGGCACCTAGGGCGTCACTTAGACTCAGGGTAGAAGTGGTCAAACTTCTATCAAGGTGGACAGCAAAATCGCGCTGATCCCTAAGTGAGTGCCGGAGCACTACATCCGTGAATGTGTGTACCCTTTATGATAAAGGGTGTGTATATATTTGCTAAACACCTCCCGAGCAAGTGGAAGTGCTAAAAAGAGCTAAAACACACATAACAGTAAAAGATCTTTAGATGAAGGAGATGCTTTAAGGAATAATTTGATAAACTTTATTTTAAAAATTAATTCCCAACACCCACCCACTGAGTTGTAGAAACTCACCCGTCCCTTTAATTTCTTTTCAGGAAAAGTGAGACAAATCTTAGAGAATCCACAAAGATAAATCCTAAGTCAGGTACGCTTAAATTTCTTTTAAGCTATCGAGTTTTTCTACAATGTTATTCTAGGGAATAAGAACAAGAATTTCGCTTGACTCCTCGCGTTCTTATGAAGTAGTGGCTCTTCTTAGACCAAAGGGAATGGCGGGTTGCTCACGAGGTTCCGATCAAACCGAGTCAGGGTGTGACAACTTGAGTGGTATTAGAGCTTATTCCCTCGAATGCATTGTCAAAACCATAACCTGACACTAATAAAAATTTATCCCTCTATAGGAAGGAGGATGCCTAGGAAATTCGCCGTTCAAAATCGCCTCACTCACGAACCTTTAAAGAAGGTTCCCACTTCAAGCAAGAAAAGTAGTCAAGGGCTTGCCGGGTTCGAAAAGAAAGTGCCAAAAGACTTGGTTGCAGATTATAGTAAACTCCTCGGAGAGGTACTAAAACATAGCTACTTTCTGAATCCTTCCCTAGTGCGAGAAGAGCCTACCCCTCCCCGGAGAGATCCAACACCTCTCCCAGCACCATGATAGCTGGAGAGGACCCCAACACAAAGGGAAGATTGGAATAACTACTGGGAGGCACAAACAAATTTTATGGAGGTTTTTTAGGCACCCCCACCCGCCCAAATCAACCTAGAACCCACCAACTAGATAAGGTGGGCATACGAGTGTGAGACCGAGATGCTGGAAATGCACGGACTCGATGAGTTCCATGGGGTTAGGCCCCGCCCCAACATAGATGCCTACCAGGAGTACGGATAGACATAGATGAGCTCGACGCACTTAGAGCCCTCGGACCAGGAGTCTCGGAACATGTTTGAGGCGAACTCCTGATCGATGACCCCAAGGGATTAGAAAGTGAATAACAATAAAGTAAACCCTGTTCCATTAAAGATAAGAAAATTGGGGAAAAGAACAACTCGATTTAAAAGAGAAAATCGAACCGGCTAATGAACCCAAACTGGTAAAGAAAGGGTAAAATGGGAAATTGAAAAATTTCAAGTGACTCAAAGAGTCATAAAAATCATGGAAAATAACCATGGAACAAAGTGGAAGAGAATACCAGACCTGGACCGGATTGAACTGGTTTGAACAATACATGAACCTGTTTCTAAATTCATTTTTCTTGTTGGCTTAAAGTGATCAAATTGGAAAATTAAAGCCTCCATTGGATAGGAAAAGAATTCAGATGAATTTAGAAATTTTTAGATTTAAGAAAACTGGTCGAATTAGGACTGAACCGACCGATTTTCGCCATGAAACCCAGTCGGATTGGTCCCAGTCTTCTTTCTTAGGATGACAACATTGTTCATCGGTTGAAAAACTTTCTTTCTCCAGTGAAGGAATATCCTCTCCGATCACGACATTTTTGGGTGAGGATAAGCTCGACCAAAATGGAAAGTGGGCGGGCAGAGGGTCCCCGAACTCCATATATAAAGAGCTCATTTCCATTAATCCTCCACACAACTCAAATTACCATTCTCTCTCAAGTGCTCCATTTTCTGGTGAAGCTCAAACTGGAGCTCTGACTTGGATACTTTTCTTAGCCTCAAAAGGCAAGGTCGGGTCCTACAAACTCCAAGGGAAGTGAGCTACCTAGCAGCAATCTCCCTTCGACTTGAGGACTGACGGAGAAGCGTTGGCGGAATCAAACAGTGAAGTAGCTCCAACGGACTGAAGCTGCCCTATTTTGGCCGAGCTGAATTTTACCAAATTTAGACATCCTCCAGGCAAGCCAAGCCTCCTCAACATCCTCACGACCCTCACACGATCTCCATAGAGGTGAAAGGTAAGCCAATTCGGCCCTCCTATGTTGTTGCAAATTAGTGTTAGAGAGAGAGAGTGCCGAATTTCACTGATAAAATTCACCTTCATATGGACTTCAATTGCAACAATTCTTGATCCTAGAAGAAACCTAAGGACAAGAGATACCTTCCCAGATCAATAGCTCAGGCCATCGCACCTTTGATGGTAAACTTTCAAAACTTTCTCTCTCTATGAACAGTTTTCCGGCGAAGCTCCGTTTGAGCTCATTTTTGACCGAAATGTTGCGATTCAAAGCTCAATTGAATCATATAGAAATGTAGGAACAAATCCATACCATCAATTGGAGAAATTAACCCTAATTGAATGGCCAATTTGAAGAAAGCAAATTCGGTCAGTATGAAGGAGAGAAATTGTGGAAAAGTTTGGGGAAAATTGGGGTTTTTGAAAGAATTGAGGGACCTCCATGCAGTTTCTCAAAATTGAAGGCCAATTGGCAATGAGAAAGATGTTGGGGGTGGACCGGTTTGAACCACTATTGAACTGAATCCTAAATTCATTTTTCTATGTCGCTTAAATAAATCAAATTTGAGATTGGAGGCCACCATTGCATAGAAAATGAATTTAGAAATTTTTAGATTAGAAAAACTCGATCGAATGAGGGGTGAACTAGCCGGTTTAAGCTTTGAACCCAGTTCAGAACAGTGTCGTCTTCTTCCTTCTGATGACAACACTGTTCACTCGTCGGAAAATCGAAGCAGCGCCGGTGAAGAGGAAACGTCTCCGTTCAATATGTTCCCAGCCATCAATGCCTGTCATAAAGGTGCCAATGGGACGGCCAAGAAGTCCCCGAGCTTCCTATATAAAGACCCCTCCCCATTCATCCTCTCCACACTTGTAAAGATCACACTCTCTCAGTTGCTTAGTTTTCTGGTGAAGCTCGAACTAGTGCTCTGATATAGGGTAATTTCTGAGCCAAAGAAGGCGAGGTTGGGTTCTTTAGAACCGGGGGGAAGTCAACTACACGGTGGTGGCATCCATTCGTTTTGAGAGTCACCGAAGAAGCGTTGGAGTGATCGAATAGTGAAGCAACTCTGGCGGACCAAAGCTGCCCTATTTCGGCCGAGTTGAAATCGGCCAATTTGAGCCCTCCTTAGACCAAACCAAGCCCTCCTGACACTTTCTCAGCCCTTCCATGGCCGAATTAGGACTGAAAGGTAAGCCAATTCGGCTCCCGTTTATAATTTCCGATCGGTGTTAGAGAGAGAGTTGGCCGAAATTCAGTGATGAAATTCTAATCCAATTCGACATCAATTGATGTCATTCTTGATCCTAGGAAGAACCTCTGGAGGAGAGCTGCCTGCTCAGATAGAAAGCTTAGACTGTCGCGCCCTCACTAATGAGCAATCGAAGGTTTCACTCTCTACAGTTTATTTTCTGGCGAAGCTCCGTTTGAGCTTGTTTCAGCGTTAAAACTCGCGATTTAAAGTTCTATGGAATCATATGAACATGGAGAAACTCAATTCCAACTTCAATTTCAATAATTAGAGGTGTTTGATCTGTCAATTTGATGAAATCAAATTTGGCTGTGTTAAAGAATTGAAATTAGGGAAATTGGGGATTTTCAAAAAATTTGAGGGATCAAAATGAAATTTTCTAAAATTGAGGGTCAATTGGGCATGATAAGAATATTAGAGGGCCAATTGAGAAATTTTAGAATTTTTGGGGTAAAATTTACCATTTTTTTAAAGGAAGGACAAAATGGTAATTTTGGAAAAGTTGGGGGACCAAATTGGAAATTCAGGAAATTAAACCCCTTTTTGTGAAATTGAATAAATTGAGGTCTCAAGGAGAATTTTAAAAGTTTTGGGACTCAATTTGAGGGAAAACTGGCAATTGGGGACTTAAAGTTAAAGAAAAATAACTTTAGGGACCTAATTATAATTAAATAAAAGTTTAATTTTTCTCATTCATTTGGAATTAATGAAGCCTATTAGGCCGAGAGATAATGAACCGAGATGTTCATATCATGTAGGGGCACGAAGCATCGGGAACGCCAACAAGGATAAACTCGCGTGAAATCAAGAAACCGGTCTAGTGGAATTCACGGCAATTACGGGCGAGTAGGATTTTATGTCATATCCAGTTGGGGATGATAAGTAACTCGAAATAAAATCCCACTAAGTAGTGGTATTTTAAACATCACAACTTAGAGGAGTGATGTGCAAATCATGCAGAAAAATTACTTACCTGTTGTAAGTAGATCATACCCGGTTGGTATGATGAAACTTCCTCGAAGGAAGTTGAAAACCCGTTTATCGGTTATGAGCGGAGATGTCCTTTTACCTGGTCGGTATAATGGATAGTTGAAAATATAATTTTGTTGAAAGTACTCTCCTCTGACTGTGTGCTAATGCTTAAACTATTTGAGAGACCTTCTTGACGGGTGCTCGAATAGCTCTAATAGGCCGGGGGCCTCGATTTTGAAACTTGGGGGCTATTATGCTCGGCTTTAAAAATCTCGAGCAGTGGGCCATTGGCCAGTGGGCACAAACAGGAGCTCGTACACAAACATGAGATATGTGCCATAAAACTTTAATAAATGAATTGTTTGGTCATGTTACCAAGACAGGATCAACACACTCGGTTAACTAACAGCAATGCGACATGACTAGTATCCAGACCAGTAAAGACAAACAGCTGCAGGCTGAGCTGAAGGTCGGGGCCGTTGGACTAATGGCACCACAGATTACATGGCATGATAAGAAAATATTGTTTGTGCATGCACTTTGATTTCGGGATCATCAAGATGCCCATGAGGGGTAGTGATGCATCCTAAGGGTGCTGGACGACCCAGTAAGTATAAGGGTAGTTCATCGTACCAGGTGACCGTGCAAAATTTGGAGTAGCACTAAGTGCATGAGACCAGGGTGGGGATGGGATGAGGTCTCTGTCCTCATATGGACATGAAGAATCGATTTCGGGATTGAGGGTCGGATGTTATGGACATCCGCTCATTCTCAGGGTAGAAGTGGACGTACTTCTATCTAGGTGGCCGGTAAAGTCGCTCCGAAGCCACAAGTGAGTTCAGTGGTCACGCTGGCTTGCGAATGTGTGTTGAACCTTCATGATGAAGGATGCGTGTTGGGTGATGACACACCATGGTAATGATGGAAAAATCCGAGATTTGAAATTCAAATGATTTAAAAAAAAAAGAGTCTGGCACACTCCAATACAACTATTTTCCTAAAAAGATATTTTCTTGAAAAACCCATTCACTGAGTTGTCGTACTCACCCCTACCTTATATCCCTTTCAGGAAGTCCTGGAAAGCCTGTCCTTAAAGAACTGCAAATTTTAAATGCTTGCAAGACAGGTATGAGTAATTTAAAAATATTATGCAGTTTTGATTTTATATTATTCTAGAAAAAAGGTGTAGGTTCAAAGAACGCCTTACTCCTCCTAGGTTTAATAGAGGGGAAACCCTTAGTAAATCAGGAAGAGTGGCGGGTTGCTCACGGGGATCCGACCAAACCGGGTTGGGGCTTACAACTAGAGTGGTATCAGAGCCTATTTCCTCGAATGCATAGTCAAGACTAGAAAATATAGTAACTAATAGAACTATTTTAAAATTTGACAAAAATGGCTCCAAAGAAAGGAACCAAGAGAACTAGAGCTGCCATCTCCAACACCACCCAACCACCCCTACCTGTAGAAACTCCCAGAGTAGCTCAGACAACTCCTCTTGGACTCTGCAGAGAGCATCAAAGATTGTATGAGGAGTTCATCCGTGTATTTGGCCCCTAACCTCACTCCTGAGGCAGGCACCAACTCGCAGGTTAAACTAGATGTAGTGCAATTCCACCCTCTCCCTACTAATCGAATCGCTCCAATGGACATTCCAAGAAATCTCAAAACTCTTCGACAATTAGGATGTAAACCTTTCATCGGAGAAAAGGATGCTGGAACTACCATGGATTGGCTAGCCAATACCAAGAAGTTGATGAGAATTATTCAGAAACTATCGAAGGATAGGGTGATCCTGATGGAATTCTTCCTGGAAGGAAGCGCTACACAGTGGTGGGACAATGTCTGAAACCTACGTACCACCACTCCCACTTGGGAGCAATTTGAGAAAAGATACTCGGAGGAGTACCTGGCACCCCACCTAATAAATGAGAAGAAATAAGAGTTCATCCAGCTTCGACAAGGGCTTAGCTCCATATTAGAATATGAAACAAAATTCAATGAGTTAAGACCCTTTGCTCCCGACCTAGCTGGGTCAGCTGACATATGCCAGAGGTTTGTGGACGGTCTCAACATGGACATTAGAGACCGTATGGGAGTACTGGGATGCCCCACATACCTGGCAGTTGTAATCAGTATGGCTAACGAATGTTAGCGACTCGTACAGACCTGACGTCATTGAATGGGGCAGACGACCAGAAAGGGGGATAAGGGTTCAAACTGTCAAAGAGGACAGAGAGAATATACCAGCCCAAGAGGAGGAAATAAAATGGTATTCCAATGGAGAAAGGGCATGCCTCCACCTCTTACAAGAGTAATCCCTACCTTACCCCAAGGGAACCCTCGCTGCCCGAAGTGTCAAAGGAACCATGAGGGAGCATGCCATACCTACTTTGCATGCGGGCAAGTGGGACACTTCGTAAAAAATTGTCCTACCCTTAGAGAGAACATACAAAAGAATACTCTTGGACCCCCTCAAGGGAACCCCAAAAACCCCAGACCAAAAGCTACAACAAGAGTACCAGCTAGAGTATACAACCTCACTCAGGAAGAGGCTAGAGGAGACCATAACACTGTAGCGGGTACATCCCAAAACCCTACAAATTAATCCAAAGGAGTCATGTAAACTAAACATCTTTTGAATTAATAAAGAAAATTCCTTTTAAACTATACGTTTCTTAAATCAGGGTATATACAGCTATGGGGGCAACAAATTTATGCCCTCTTTAACTCCAGAGCAGAGAGATCATTTATCAAGGAAGAGTTGGTTTCTAAAGTACCCCTGGAACTCACTCCCTTAGTTCAAATCCTTAACATCCTTACACCCTTGGGAGAAGGTTTAAATAGGAATAAATAATTAAAGAGATTTGAGACAAGAATTGGAGGAATCAAACTAGAAGCTGACTTGATTCCATTACCCCTAAGGGAGGTTGAAGTAATTCTAGGGATTGACTAGCTGAGTAATCATCAAGTAAGGATGGACTGGCTGAGTAATCATCAAGCAAGGATGGACTATAAATGAAAGACAATAACTTTCCATACTCCCGAGACTAAGGGACTAAAGTTCCAGGGAGATGAAAAGAAAGTAGAGTACAATTGGTGTCTCACCTGAAAACTCAAAAGATGTTACATAAAGGATGTACAGTATTTCTGGCCATGGTTGTGAATGAAGATTCTGAAGAAAAGAAACTGGAAGACATTCCGGTAGTCAGACATTATCCATAGGTTTTTCCAAAATAGTTACCCGGACTACCTCCAAGTCGCCAAGTGGAGTTCACCATAGAAATAACCCCAGGAACAAACCCCATATCCCAAGCCCCATATCGCATGGCTCCAGCAGAGCTGAAAGAATTAAAGGAACAACTAGACGAATTATTGGAAAAGGATTTCATACGTCCAAGTCAGTCTCCATGTGGTGCTCTTGTTCTGTTCGTAAAGAAAAAGGATGGAAGCATGAGACTGTGTGTTGACTATAGAAAGCTGAACCAGGTCACCTTAAAAAATTGAAACCCACTTCCAAGGATAGATGATTTGTTAGACCAATTAAAGGGAGCAGCTTACTTCTCCAAAATAGATCTTCGGTCAGGTTATCACCAACTCAGGATTCAAGAGGAGGACATCCCTAAGACGGTGATCCGATCCAGATATGGACATTATGAGTTCAGAGTGAAGTTGTTTGGATTGACAAATGCCCCTGCAGCTTTTATGGACTTAATGAATCGCATGTTCCAACCTCATTTGGATAGGTTTGTGATAATATTCATAGACGACATCCTCATATACTCACGAACTAGGTCAGAACATGAAGAGCATTTGGAAACTACATTGGAAATATTGAAAGAAAACAAATTATATGCAAAGTTTTCCAAATGCGAGTTATGGCTGCAGGAGGTAGGATTCTTAGGGCACATCGTATCCAAGGATGGAGTTAAAGTAGACCCAGCTAAGGTAGAAGCCATATCAGATTGGAAGGTTCCACAAAGTCCTACAGAAATAAGGAGTTTATTAGGATTGGTAGGATACTATAGACGGTTCGTGCAAAAATTTTCCAAAATAGTAGCTCCTCTAACTTGACTCACTAGGAAGGGAGTTGAGTTTAAATGGGATGAGAATTGTGAAAAGTCTTTTCAAGAGTTAAAGACTCGACTAACAACCACACCAGTACTCTCCTTACCTGATCCTGATGCAGGAGAGTACACAATCTATAGTGATGCCTCTGGACAAAGGCTTGGATATGTCCTAATGTAACAAGGGAAGGTTATCGCATATGCCTTGCGACAATTGAAGGTACATGAAAGAAATTACTTGACTCATGACTTGGAACTAGCTGCAATAGTGTTTGCCCTAAAGATATGTCGACACTACCTTTACAGGGTTAAGTGCAAGATATACATGGATCACAAAAGCCTTAAGTACTTTCTAACTCAGAAGGAGTTAAATCTTCGACAAAGGAGATGGCTAGAATTGGTGAAGGATTATGATCTTGTGATAGAATATCAGGTCAGGAAGGCAAACGTGGTAGTAGATGCCTTAAGTCGCAAGTATCAAATTGAGGCGGCACAAGTAAAGACAAGTTACCTACCTTTGTCGCAACAATTGGGAAGGATGGAGGTGGAACTGAGGATAAACATGCAGGAAAAATGCTTGGCGGCTAATGTGGTGGTAAGACCTAGTCTAACCGAGCATATTAAGGCTCAACAAAAGATTGATAAAGAACTTCAATCTTACTTGGATCCGGTTAACGGGGGAAGGAAACCAGACTACGACATGCTAAGTGACGAAGTACTAACCTATAAGGGTAGGGTATGTGTTCCTCAAAATAAGGAGTTAAAAAGACTAATTCTAGAAGGGGCACACGATTCAGTGTGTGCTATGCATCCGAGCGATACTAAGATGTACCACACCCTCAAACAAGGATAGTGGTGAAAGGGTATGAAGCGGGAAATTATGGAATATGTAGCTTGATGTTTGTCCTGTCAACAGATAAAAGCAAAGCATCAGAAACCGTCAGGACTACTACAACCTTTACCAATTCCAGAGTGGAAATGGGAGCACATCACTATGGACTTCGTCACGACTTACCGGTGACCAGAAAGGGTCGAGATGCGATTTGGATCATAGTGGACAGATTGACCAAATCAACACATTTTCTTCCTATAAAAGTGAGGGACACAGTAGAACAGCTGGCCGTCCTATATATGAAGGAAATCATAAGACTCCATGGTGTCCCAATTAGTATAGTATTGGACAGAGATCCAAGATTTACTTCCAGGTTTTGGCCAAGCTTACAAAATTTTATGGGGACCAAACTTCATATGAGCACGACATTTCACCCTCACACAGACGGCTGTCTGAGCGAACCATCCAAACATTAGAAGAGATGCTGAGAGCATGCGTACTCACCATGAATAAAGGTTGGGAGGAATACTTGTTTCTAATGGAATTTGCTTACAATAATAGTTATCAGGCCAATATTCAGATGGCTTCCTATGAAGCCATTTATGGACGACCATGTCGCACCCCTTTATTTTGGGAAGAGGTGGGGGGAAAGAAAGTTAGAAAGGGCAGAAATGATAGAGGATGCCACAGAGAAGACAAAATTAATAAGGAGTCGTCTTAAAACCGCACAGGACATGCAAAAGAGTTACGCGGACAATCGAAGGAAAGATCTAGAGTTCGAAGTGGGAGATCAAGTATTCCTCAAAGTATCCCCATGGAGAGGAATACTTAGGTTTCAGCAAAGAGGAAAGCTAAAACCAAGATATATCGAACCCTATCCCATTATTCAAAGGATAGGACTAGTAGCTTATAAATTGGAACTGCCTCCTAATCTACAGAGAATACATGATGTATTCCACATCTCAGTACTTCGAAAATATCAACATGATCCTAGTCACGTACTGGATTGAACCCCATTGGAACTAGAAGAGAACCTAACCTATCAGATAGAGCCGATACGAATTATTGACTGAAGAGATAAGAATTTGAGGAACAAGAAAATTCCTATGGTCAAGGTATTGTGGCAGAACGGACCCGTGCAAGAAGAGGCATGGGAAATCGAGACTATGATGAGGGATAGTTACCCTCAATTATTTAACGTGTAACTATTTTGGGGACAAAACCCTTAAAAGGAGAGGAGAGTTGTAAACCCCGTCCTTTGATGATGAGAAAACCGGGGAAGGAACTGGTCAGTTTTGAATTTTTAACCGAAACGGTTTACAAGCTCGATTATTAGGAAATGAGGCAAATTGATGATTTACAACCTCCAGGTGACAAAAAATGGTTCATAAATCTTGGAAAAGAACCTTAGGGCGAAATGGGGAAGAAAAACTGGACCGGTTCATGAGAACCGGGCCCGAACCAGTTTATGAATCGAGTTGATTTGTGAACTGGAACCGATAGAGAATGAGTCAGCCAAGAAATTTATGGACCCCTTGTAATCCAAAGAGATGTGCAAATCATGCGAAAAAACTATTTACCGGTTGTAAGTAGATCATATCTGGTGGGTATGATGAAACTTACTCGAAGGAAGTTGAAACCCGTTCATCGGTTATGAGCGGAGATGTCTTTATACCCGATCGGTATAATGGACAGTTGAAGATATAATCTTGTCAAAAATACTCTCCCTTGATAGTGTGCCAATGATTAAACTATTTGGGAGACCTTTTTGATGGGAGCTCGAATAGCTCTAATAGGTCAGGGGCCTCAGTTTTGAAACTTGGGGGCTATTATGCCCGGCTTTAAAAATCTTGAACAGTGGGCCATAGGCCAGTGGGTACGAGCAGAAGCTCATAAACAAACATGAGATACATGCCATAAAACTTTAATAAATGAATTGTTTGGTCATGGTAATAAGATAGGACCAACACACTCGGTTAACTAGCAGCAATGCAACATGACTAGTCTCGGGACCAGTAAAGACAAACAACTGCAGGTTGAGCTGAAGGTCGGGGCCGTTAGACTAATGGCACCATAGATTACATGGCATGATAAGAAAATATTGTTTGAGCATGCACAATGATTTTAGGATCATCAAGACGCCCATGAGGTGTAGTGATGCATCCTAAGGGCCCTGGACGACCCGGTTAGTATAAGGGCAGTTTGTTGTACCGGGTAACCGTGCAAAATTTGGAGTAGCACTAAGCGCAAGAGACCGGGGTGGGGACGGGATGAGGTCTCTGTCCTCATATGGACACGAAGAATCGATTTCAGGATTGAGGGTAAGATGTTATGGACATCCGCTCATTCTCAAGGTAGAAGTGGACGTACTTCTATCTAGGTGGCCGGTAAAGTCGCTTTGAAGCCACATGTAGGTTCAATGGTCGCACAAGGCTGTGAATGTGTGTTGAACCTTCATGATGAAGGATGTGTGTTGGGTGATGACACACCGTGGTAATGATGGAAAAACCCAAGATTTGAAATTCAAATGATTTTAAAAAAAAGGAGTCTGACACACTCCAATACAACTCCTTTCCTAAAAAGATATTTTCTTGAAAAATCCATTAATTGAGTAATCGTACTCACCCCTCCCTTATATCCCTTTCAGGAAGTCCCGGAAAGCCTATCCTTAAAGAACCGCAAATTTTAAACGCCTAACAGACAAGTATGAGTAAATTAAAAATATTATACAGTTTTGATTTTATATTATTCCAGGAAAAAGGTGCAGGTTCAAAGGATGCCTTACTCCTCTTAGGTTTAATAGAGGGGAAACCCTTAGTAAACCAGGAAGAGTGGCGGGTTGCTCACGGGGATCCAAGCAAACCGGGTCGGGGTGTGACAGGGGATGTCAATTTTAGAAATATTTGGGGCCAAATTGCTATTTTTGGAAAGTAGGGGCAAAATCGTAATTTTTGGAAAATTGGGGACCACATTGGAAATTTGGGAAACTTGAGCCCCTTACACAAATTAAAGTAAATTAAGGGCCCATGAAGGATATTGGAAGTTCTCGGGACTTAATTTGAGGAAACTTTACACTAGGGACCTAAAGTCAAAAGGTATGAACTTTAGGGACCTAAGTGCAATAAATTAAAATTTTGGACCTAATCGCTCATACGTGAGAAAGCGAAGGTTGTTATGTCGAACAATCATTGATAATGATACTTGAATTGTGTAGGGACACGTGAGACTGGAACACCTGCAAGAGAAAGCTCGTGTGGACTTGTAAATCGACTGGGGACGAACACGTCACAGTCACCGGGTGAGTGAAAATTTTCTAACATCATACTTGGTTAGGGAGATGAGCACTTTATTAAAGGAAAACCTACTTAGAGTTGTGAGTAGGTATAAATGAACATCATACCCAATTGGTATGATGAGTTTCCTTTAGGAAAAGACAAACTCGCATACCGATTGTAAGCGAAGTTATCATCACACCCGATTGGTGTGATTAGTTAAAAAGTGAATTTTATCTGAAGAGTTCACCCCTGACTATGTGCCAATGCTTAAAATATTTGGGAGACCTTCTTGACAGGAGCTAGAACAGCTCTAATAGGCTAAGGGCCTTGATTTTGAACTCATAGGGCTAAATGCCCAGTTTTGGAAAACACGTAGAGTGGGCCCAAGGCCAGTGGGCATGAGCAAAAGCTCGTAAACAAACCTGATTAGGAAGAGCCATGAAAATTTGATGTGTGTTGCACCATGGTACCGAGTCAGAACCGACAGTGCTCGATGGATTGGCGGCAGTGCGTCAGGGCCAGGTCGACGGACTAACCTAGACAAACAACTGCAGGTTGGGTTAAGCGTAGGGGCCATTGGACCATTGGCACCAAAGATGATGGCTAATATGTGAAAACTCTTGTTTGTGCATGCACTTGTGATTTAGGACCATTAAGATGCCCTAGGTGGTAGTGATGGGTCCTAAGGGCTGCTAGACGACATAGTGAAGATAAGGGCAGTTTGTCGTGTGAGTCAGTCTTGAAGCTCTGGGAGCTTCTTGCGCATGAGACTGAGGTGGGGTCAGGATGAGGTCTCCATCCTCATATAGACATGAAGTGGCAATTGGGTCTTAGAGTCGGACGTCCACTCAGACTCGAGGTAGAAGTGGACGGGCTTTTATCATGGTAGACAGTAAATACGCTCTGATCCACAAGTGGGTGTGGTGGATGGGTTGCACCTGCGAATGTGTGTACCCTTCCTGATGATGGGTGTGTGTGTTTGCTAAATGCCTCCCAAGGCAAAGGGATGGGCTAAGTGAGCTAAACACACCTAATATGGAAATGGAAAAGGTTTTGGAAACTAGAATTTGAGGAAAATACTTTTAAAAAGAAAATAATAACCTTGGCATTGTTTTCTTACAAACCAAACATGTTTTGAAAACCCACTCCTAACACCCGCTCACTGAGTTGTAGAACTCACCCCCTCTCTTTATCCCTTATCAGGAGTAAGGAGATAAAATGAAAGAGAGAGTGAATATGTACCCTTCATTAGGTATGCGTAAGTTCCTTTTAAGTTTGCTTTAGATTGATTTATGCTATTTTAGGGAACAAGGTTTGAATTTACGTCTGGCTCTTCTTGAATAAAATAAGGGGAAACCCCTCTTAAACCAAGGTAGCGGCGGGTTGATCACGAGGATGCGACCAAACCGGGTTGGGGTGTGATAACTTGAGTAGTGTCAGAGCTATGTTCCCTTGAAAGCATTATCAATACTATGCCCTGACACTAATAAAAACTTAATTACCCTATAGGAAGAAAAGTACCTAGGAAGTTCATCGTACGAACCAAACCCAAACACAAAACCTTGAATAAAGCTCTTACCTCCAGCAAGATAGACGTCCAAAAGCTTGTTGAATCCAAGAAGAATGTGCCAAAAGCCATGGTCGAGGACTATAGGAAGCTTCTTGGGATGATGTTTGAGCCAACTGGCATAACATATCTTCCTCCAAGGCCGAAAGAAACTATACCCTCCCCAAGGCAGGAAGAACCCATACCTTCCCCAAGGAACTCGAATCCCCCTCCAAGCCTGCAACAACCAAAAAGGACTTGACTCGAAGGGTGGCTTAGGACAACTATTGGGATGCCCACACAACATTTATGAAAGTTTTCTAAGCACCCCCACCGGCTCAGTACAACTTTAACCCCACCCAATGGATTAAGTGGACTTATAAGTGCGAAGCTGAGGTGCTGGAAAGGTACGAACTCGAGGTGTTCCATCAAGTCTGTCCCAGCAAGGAATCCCGACAAGAGTATGGATGGACATCAACCAGTTCATTGGAGCCCTTGGACCACGAATCCCGGAACAATCTGGAGACGAACTCCCGGTCTATGAACCCGGAAAACTAGAATAGGGAGTAGTAAGGAATTTTTTGTAATAAGCCGAGTACGAAAAGATACTATAGGATATAGCATTAGTCTCCCTATTAACAACAAGGGTGGGAATATACCAATCAGGATCTAAGATAGCGTCAGATCGTCTGAGGAGGTAGACTATAGGCTACACCCAGTTAATACTAACTGACAAAGGTAACCTAAACCTGAATAAGTTCCCACAAAAATAAAGAACTCCTAGCCAATACAATAAGTCAAGTAAAAAAGACTAGGGAATAGAATTCAAGGGAAATCCTCGTAAGGGGCCGAGTGTTAGGGAAGTACAATTATGCGAAGTCAGAAGAATATGATAAACCTAAGGAAAAGGAAAAAGGGAAAGGCGACACCAAGAGATGCGGAGTAGGACTAGTACCAGAAAGAATCCCAATGACAAAGAGGGATTAAGCGAGCCCTTCTGCATGAGCCAAGAAATTACGAAGGAGAACTAAGATGCCCTAGAGAAAGACGACTAAAAAGAAGGGCGACAAAGGATATAGCACATAAGGTGTAACCACGAGATTTCCCGAAAATGAAGCAAACCCGGGAAACGATATCCAAAGATGCTAGGGTTGATAGCAGTAGAAGGAAGGAAAGGAAAATAGGTATTAAGGGAAGAAAGCCTAGAAAGGGTATGTACAACTCAAGGGAGTCATGACTGAATGGTTGGACATAGTACAGAATGTACGAAAGGAACTCGACACGCAGGAGTCCATCGAAGGAGGAAGGAAGGATTGGGAAGTAGTTGTGACTACGCCCTAAAAAGGGGGTAGTAGAATGGGCATTAGGGACAAGGGAATTCGAGAGATGGTGACCTCAAATTTAACATGAAGAGTAGTAAGGATGAGACGGTTAGTGACCTAACCTTATGAGGACCATGGATGTAAACCCAATGAAGAAGAGAGAGGTGAATGGGACAAACGATGGCAAGAAGGGTGAAGGAAAATCCTTAATGAACTAAGGACCAAAGAACAAAAATGACGACCCCCTCAAGTGATGAGAAGGATTAAATTAAGCTTATCACAAGGAGGGCAAGAAATCTCGAAAATGAACGGCACCCAAAGTCATCCCGAAGAAGTAGACTTGTATGGGATGCACAGGGACGTACCCAAAAGATTTCAGAAAAGGATAAACAAGAAGAGAGACAGTAGGAGGTGGCGTTAAGCTAAGATCGGCTAATCGTAAGGATAAGGAATGAAAGAAGTATAGTAAGGAAAAGACCTCTGGGAAGTGTATGTCCCTAATAGAGAGATGATGGACCCAACTGACCCGGGGAAAGTAATTTAACCCATGCCTGAGAAATGGATAGGGATAAGAAGACCCAAGAACACATAAGGGATGTAGGACAAAAAGGGAAATTCGAGGACAATGAAGAATTTAGGGATCGACAACCAGGTGGTAAGGAGGAGAGGAAGGGAAGACCTTCATAAAACATGGAGGAGTAGGACTTGAGATTCCCAAGACGAAAATATCTTCATAGACAAATAAATGTAGGATGTAAGATTCAACTAAGGAACCAACAGTAGAGTCCTAAGAGGCTTTATTGACACAAGGAACCTAGAAAGGGGCATAATGGTTAAGGATGAACTAGAAGGAAGGAAATCCTAGTACAAGGATACCATTGGAAATAAAGAAGGAAAGGAATGGGAGAGGGGATGGAAAATAAGTCAATAAGTCCATAATTGGATAGAGAACATAGATTTCCCAAGGAGAAAGGAGGCAAAATTTGTTTTGGGGACAAAACTTCAAAAAGGAGGGGAGAGTTATAAACCCCATTCCTTTAAAGATAAGAAAATTGAGGAAAAGAACCGGTTGATTCAAAAGAGAAAACTGAGCTAGTTAACAAACCCAAACCGGTAAAGAAAGGGTAAAATGTGAGGAAAAATCCCAAGTGACTAAAAAAGTCATAAAAATCATGGAAAAGAACAATGGAACAAAGTGGAAGAGAAAACCAGGCCGGTTCAGGGTGAATCAGACCTCAACCAGATTGAATCGGTTTGAACCATACATGAACCGATTTCTAAATTCATTTTTCTTAGTGGCTTAAAGTGATCAAATTGGAAAATTAAATCCACCACTGTATAGGAAATGAATTTATAAATTTTTATGTCATGCCCCGACCCGGTTTGGTCAGATCTCCGTGATCAACCCGCCACTCTCCCGATTTACTAAAGGGTTTCCCCTTATATTATAAACCGTAAAGAGTAAGGCGTTATTTAGACCTGCACCTTTTTACAAGAATATCATAAATTAAAACTGCATAGTAATTTAAATTAATCGTACCTGTCTTGCAGGCGTTTAATTGTGCAAGTCTTTTAAGGTTCGGCTTTCTGGGACTTCCTGAAAGGGGTATAAGGGAGGGGTGAGTACAACTACTCAGTGAATGGGATTCAAATCTTTTGAATTTCAAGAAAAACATTTATATGGAGTGTGTCAGACTCCTTTCTTTTCAAAAATCCCTTCATTTAAAAAAATTCGAGTTTTTCCATTATTTCTTAGTTACCAATGTGTCATGACCCAACACACATCCTTCATCATGAAGGTTACACAGATTTGCAAGTCAATATCACTATTGAACTTGCTAGTGGCTTTAGAGCGACTTTTCATGCCACCCGGATAGAAGTACGACCACTTCTAACCTGTGAATGAGTGGATGTATGGGACATCCGACCCACAATCCCAAAATCACTTCTTCGTGTCCGTATGAGGACAAAGACCTCATCATGTCCCCACTCCGGTCTCATGCGCTTGGTGCTACTCCAAATTTCACACAGACACCTAGAATGACGATCTGCCCTTATACTCACCGGGTCGTCTAGGACCCTTAGGATACATCACTACCCCTCATAGGCGTCTTGATGATCCCATACTCATAGTGCATGCACAAACAAAGTTTTCTTAAATTACCATGTAATATATGGTGCCATTTGTCCCAACGATCCCAACCTTCAACTCAACCTGTAGTTGTTTGTCTTAATTAGTCCAGAGACTGATCATGTCGCACTGCTACTAGTTGACTAAGTATGACGGACCTGCCTTGGTATCATGACCAAACGATTCACTTATTAGGTTTTAATGGCACACACACACACACACACACACACACACACACACACACATATATATATATATCATGTTCTTTTACGAGCTCCTGCTCATGTCCATTGTCCTATGGCCCACTATTCGAGTTTTTAAAAAACAGGGCACATTAGCCCTCAGGTTCTAAAACCGAGGCCCCCGGCTTATGAGAGCTATTTGAGCTCCTGTCGAGAAGGTCTCCCAAAAAGTTTAAGCATTGGCACACAGTCAAGGGAGAATACTTCAGACAAAATAGGTTTTCACTGTCCATTATACTGACTGATATAAGGGCATCTCTGTTCATAATCGATGAACGAGTTTTCAACTTCCTATGAGGAAGTCTCATCATACCAACCGGGTATGATCTACTTGCAACCGGTAAGTAGTTTTTCCGCATACTTTTCACATCACTCTCTCTAAGTGTTGATGATTAAAATACCACTAAACAATGGGTTTTTATACCGAGGTACTTATCATCCCCAACCGGGTATGATATATAATCCCACTCACCCGATAGTGCAGTGAAATTCCACTTAGTCGGGTTCCATCCTTAGTAAGCTGGACCTTGACTGGTGTTGCCGATGTCTCGTTCTCCTACACAAGATGAACATAATTGTTCATTATTTTTTGGCCTAATAGCCCTCATTTGTTTCAAATGAATGAGAAAACCTAACTTTTCATATATTTGCAATTAGGTCCCTAAAGTTATTTTTCTTTAACTTTAAGTTCCTATTGTCGTGTTTTTCCTAAATTCGAGTCCCAAAACCTTTAAAATTTATCTTAGGATCTCAAATTATCTGATTTCACATAAAGGGGTTTAATTTCCCAAATTTCCAATTTGGTCCTTTAATTTTCCCAAAATTACCATTTTGCCCCTTCTTTAGAAAAATGGTAAAATTTTGCCCCAAAATTTCTAAAATTTCTCAATGGCCCTCTAATATTTTTATCATCACTAATTAACCCTCAATTTTAGAAAATTACATTTTGGGCATTCGAATTTTCAAAAATCCCCAATTTCCCCAATGTTTCCTCCAATTTCAACTTTTCAATACTGCCAAATTTGATTTCATCAAATTGACCGATCAAACACCTCAAATTGTTGAAATTGGAGTTGAAATTGAGTTCTTACATGTTCATACAATTCTAAGGAACTTTAAATCACAAATTTTAACGCCGGAACGAGCTCAAACAGAGCTTCGCGTGAAAATAGACTCTAGAGAGAGAAAGATTTGATTTCTCACCAGTAAGGGTGTGGCGGTCGGAGCTTTCAATCTGGGCAGGTAGCTCTCCTCTAGAGGTTCTTCCTATGATCAAGAATGACATCAATTGACTTCAAATTGGATTAGAATTTCTTCATTGAAATTCGGTCGACTCTCTCTCTAACAACGATCTGAAATTGTAAAGGGGAGAAGAATTAGCTTACCTTTCAGTCCTAATTCGACCAAGGAAGGACTGAGGAAGTGTTGGGAGGGCTTGGTTTGGTTTGAGAAGGGGTCGAAATGGCCGATTTCTGCTTGGCCGAAATAGGGCAGCTTCAGTCCGTCGAAGCTGCTTTAGTGTTACATCATGCCGGCGCTTCTCTAGCGATTCTCGGATTGACTGAAGTTTGTTATTAGATAGCTGTCTTCTCCCAGTTCTAAAAAGACCCGACCTCTCCTTCCGAGGTTAATAAAATGTTCAAGTCAAAGCTCCGAGAAATGGAGCAGTAGAGAGAGAGAGAAGTGTTCAGGTGTGAGGAGAATGAATGGGAATGACCTCTTTATATAGGTGTAAAATCGTGTATTAAATGGGAGAGATTTATTACTAGTATTAATATTACCAGAAATTATTAGTATTAATTTCAATAATTTAATTTCAGTATTAAATTATCTATATTAATTCCAATAATTTAATTTAGGTATTTAATTATTGGTATTAATTATAATAATTAAATATATATTAATTTATGGCTCTTTATGATAACGCGTAAAATTTTTTACCGAAATTTCAGATTACAAAAAAAATCATACTTCCTAGGAGGTCGTCCATCCTCACACTACTCTCGGGCAAGCACGCTTAAATTCAAAGTTCTTATGAAATCTCGTTCACCTGAACCAATTGGGTTTTTCTCTTCTAATTTGTCTTAAGTTTCTTTTTCAAGGTTTAATGAACCCTTTAGAGCATCTGGAAGTTGTAAATTTCCAAATTGCTTGTTCCCAAATGATCGGATTTGTAAACCGGCTCGATTTTCTTACTCGGTTTGACCGGTTCTTTTCCTGATTTTCCTTAACTCAAAAGTGCAGGTTTTATATTTTAGATTTGAGAAAAATGGTCGAATCAGGCCTGAACTAGCTTATTTTCACAATTAAATTCGGTCGCACCAGTCCGGTTCAGAACAGTGTCGTGTTCTTACTCAGGATGATAACACTGTTCGTCAATTCAAAAACTTTCCTTCTCTGGTGAAGGAATATCCTCTCTGATCAGGGCATTTTCAAGTGAGGATAAGCTCGAACAAAATGGAAAGTGGATGGGGAGAGGGTCCCCGGGCTCCCTATATAAAGAGCTCCTCTCCATTTATCCTCGACACACTTCAAATCACCATTCTCTCTCAAGTGCTCCATTTTTCAGTGAAGCTCGAACCAGAGCTCTGACTTATGCTCTTTTCTTAGCCTAAGAAGACAAGGTTGAGTCCCACAGACTTTAAGGAAGTGAGCTATCTAACAGCAATCTCCCTTCAACTAGAGGACCACCAGAGAAGCGTCGATGGACTTAAACAGTGAAGCAGCTCCAATGGATAGAAGATGCCCTATTTTCGCCGAGCTGAATTTGGCCAAATTCATACCTCCTCTAGCTAGACCAAGCCTCCCCAATGTCCCCATGACCCTCACAGGATCTTCATAGAGGTGAAAGGTAAGCCAATTCGGCCCTCCTCTATCGATGCAAATCGGTGTTAGAGAGAGAAAGTGTAAAATTTCACTGATAAAATTAACCCTCATATGGACTTCAATTATAGCAATTCTTGATCCTAAAATAAACATAAGGATGAGAGCTACCTCCCTAGATCAAGAGCTCAGACCGCCGCACTTCCAACGGAAATCTTTTGAAGCTTTCTCTCTCTACGAATAGTTTTTCGGCGAAGCTTCGTTTAAGCTCATTTCGGACCCAAATGTTGTGATTCAAGGCACAATTGAATCATACGAAAGTGTAGGAACTGATCCATATCATCAATTGGAGCAATTAACCTTGATTGAATGGCCAATTTGAAGAAATCAAATTCGGTCAGTCTAAAGGGGAGAAATTTGGGGAAAATTGGGGATTTTGAAAAAAATGAGGGACCTCCATGCAATTTCTCAAAATTGAAGGCCCATTGGCAATGAGAAAGATGTTGGGGGACGTTAATTTTTGAAATATTTTGGGCCAAATTGCTATTTTTGGAAAGTATGGGCAAAATTGTAATTTTTGGAAAATTAGGGACCAAATTGGAAATTTGAGAAACTTGAGCCCCTTACACAAATTAAAATAAATTAAGGGCTTAAGGAGGATATTAGAAGTCCTCGGGACTT
The DNA here is from genome assembly GCA_030064425.1 of Trapa bicornis. Taxonomy (NCBI): domain Eukaryota; kingdom Viridiplantae; phylum Streptophyta; class Magnoliopsida; order Myrtales; family Lythraceae; genus Trapa; species Trapa bicornis. The sequence goes on along the minus strand of CM057761.1, from coordinate 4,012,850 downwards.
AATTTGAGAAAATTTTAACAATAGGGACCTAAAGTCAAAAGGTATGAACTTTAGGGATCTAAGTGCAATAAATAAAAAATTTGGGCATAGTCGCTCATACGTGATAAAACGAAGGTTGTTATGTCAAACACTCATTGATAATGATACCCAAATCGTGTAGGGATATGTGAGACCGGAACTCCAACAAGAGAAAGCTCGCGTGGACTTGTAAACCAATTGGGGACGAGCGCATCATAGTCACCGGGTGAGTAGGAATTTTTTAATGTCATACCTAGTTGGGGTGATGAGCACTTTATTAAAGAAAAACCTACTTAATAGTTGTGAGTAGAAATAAATGATTATTATACCCCGTTGGTATGATGAGTTTTCTTGAGGAAAAGAGAAATATGCCTACTAGTTGTAAGCGGAGTTATCATCACACTCGATTAGTGTGATGAGTTAAAAAGTGAATTTTATCATAAGTGTTCTCCCCTGACTGTGTGCCAATGCTTAAAATATTTGGGAGATCTTCTTTGCAGGAGCTAGAACAGCTCAGATAGGCTAGGGGACCCAATTTTGAACTCATATGGCTAAATGCCCAATTTTATAAAACACATGCAGTGGGACCAAGGATAGTGGGCACGAGCAAAAGCTCGTAAACAAACCTGATTAGGAAGAGCCATGAAAATTCCTAATGAAATTGATTGTGTGTTACGCCATGATACTGAGTCAGGACCAACTATGCTCGATGGACTGATGACAGTGTGTCAAGGCCAGGTTGATGGATCGACCTAGATAAATAGCTGTAGGTCGGGTTGAGCGTCGAGGCCGTTGGACCGTTGTCACCAAAGATGATGGCTAATATGTGAAAACTCTTGTTTGTGCATGCACTTGTGATACAAGACCATCAAGATGCCCTAGGGGGGTAGTGATGGGTCCTAAGGATTGTTGGACGACATGGTGGAGATAAGGGCAGTTCGTCGTGCTAGTCAATCTTGAAGCTTTGGGAGCTTCGTGTGCATGAGACCGAGGTGGGGTCAAGATGAGGTCTCCATCCTCATACAGACACGAAGTGGCAATTGGGTTTGAGGTTCGGACATCTAGGACATCCACTCAGACTCAGGGTTGAAGTGGACGGGCTTCTATCATGGTGGACGGTAAAGACGCTCCAATCCACAAGTAGGTGTAGTGGACGAACTGCACCTGCAAATGTGTGTACCCATCCAGATGAAGGGTGTGTGTTTGTTTTCTAAACGCCTCCTGAGGCAAGGGGATGGGCTAAGAGAGCTAAACACACCTAATATGGAAATGGAAAAGGTTTTGGAAACCTGAATTTGAGGAAAATCCTTTTAAAAAGAAAATGATAACCTCTGCATGGTTTTCTTACAAACCAATAATGTTTTGAAAACTCACTCCCAACATCCGCTCACTAAGTTGTAGAACTCACCCCCTCTCTTTACCCCTTTTCAAAAGTAAGGAGATAAAATGAAAGAGAGCGTGAAGTTGTACCTTCCATCAGGTATGCTTAAAGTTCTTTTTAAACTTGCTTTAGATTGATTTATGCTATTCTAGGGAACAAGGTTTGAATTTACGCCTAGCTACTCTTGAATAAAAGAAGGGGGAAACCCCTCTTAAACCAAGGGAGCGATAGGTTGATAATGAGGATCTGACCAAACCGGTCCGTGACATGACAATAAATGCCTGTAATAAGCCGAGAACGGCAAGAACTACTTACTTGATGAATAAGAATCAATACAATATTTTTAAACAAAAGTTTCTTAAAAGAGGATTTATCGCACGAACGTCAATAAATGGGAAAGTTTTTAAGGAGAAAGACCACTAGAAAAACCTCATCCTGAAATGGAGGTTCCATGCAAAATGGAAGGATGGATGGGGATCAAAAGATGAGAAGGAGTTAATACTAACTGAGAACGCTAGGATAGCTTGACTTAAGACCGGATAGTCTCAAATAAGTTCAAGGAACTTCAACACGAAGGGACCCAAACTTCTCCTTAGGAAGAAAACAAATAAAGGATAAAAATAAGATGAAGGAAAGGGTACCAAGGATGGTCCGCAAAATTTCTACAGACAAGTAAGTGGGCAAAAGTGATGAAGTCGGGTTAAAAATAACCTCAAAATAAATCCCAAGACAAGGAATCTACCAAGGAAGGGAGTCACAGGAAAATACATATCCCAACAAAGAGGCAAAGGACCCAACCGAATTGGAAAGAGAAGATATGTGAAACCTATCCCCTTGGACCAAGTAAATCGGGAAAAGAACTGGCACTTTTCAAGTGAAAACTGAACCATTAAAGGAACCAAAAATAGTAAAGAAGGGTTAATATGGGAAATTGAAAAATCCCAAGTGACAAAAAAATTCATAAAAATCTTGGGGAAGAACCATGAAGTTAATTGGATGAGAAAACCGGATCGGTTTGGGGTGAACAAGACCCAAACCGGATTAAACCAGATTGGACCATAGGTTACCAGTTCAATGATTCATTTTTCTAGGTGGCTTTAAAATGTCAATTTGGAAAATCGAGGCCACCATTAGGTAGAAAATGAATTTAGATGAATTTAGAAAATTTTAAATTTCATAAACCAGTCGAATCGAGCCTAAACCGACCGATTTACGAATTCAGGTCACCGAACTGGGTCGGACCGGACCAGTCAACGGTCTAGTTGGTCAATGAACTGGACCGATCAATGGTCTATCTAGTCAACAAACTGGACCGGTTAATGGTCAATGGCCCCCAGTCATCAGCCACACAAGCACGGGCAGCCAATGGGAGGTTGTCACGTGTCCGGTCAATAGTCAGCAGACAACCAGTCAGCCTGTCGCGCAGACATAAGTAGCAATGTGAGGCTGCCATGTGTTTGGTCAATTGGTCAACGTTTAATGCGATGGCTAAGTTGGAATGCCACGTTAGAAAAACCAACCAATCATAGCACGCCATGTGGTACGCTCGCCATATCATCATTGTCTTCCTTAGTCCACTGACAAAAAGGATAGAGAGAGGGAGGCCGCTTCCTCTGACGACTCGGGAAGAGCTTCGGTATGATCACCGATAGTCGAGTCAGAGGCCGAGTCCTACGTCGTCCGGTAGCCCAATCAGTTACCAAGCTCCCTATATAAAGGGCACCCCTCCATTCGTTTTGAGCATCCCACAATCGAGCGAAGAAGGTGAAGTGCTCAGTGTTCCGGCGAGCAGCAAACTAGAGCTCTAACATCATGACTTTTCTCAACCTCTAAAGCTGCATTCAATGTCATTAGAACCGGGAGGAAGTCCTCTACCTAGTTGCACCCTCCCTTTGACTCGAGGATCACCGGAGAGGAGTGGAGAAGCTTGCACAATGCCGCCGCTCCTCAGCTGTCAGCAACCCGAGCTGCTCGAGCTCATGTCGAGCCTTCCTTAGACTAATTTTGACCAAACCAAGCTCCCTAGATCACACCTAGAGTGCCCCGACCTTCCCTGAGCTAAGTGGGTAAGTCCCCTCCACCGAAAAACACTAGTCATAGTACGTTTCTTTAAAAACATAAACTCAAAAATTTGCACTGCTCATGCCACCAAGTGAGGTTTGGTTTGATTTATGGAGGATCCCCAGAAGGAGAGCAATTAAGAGAAAGTAAGAGCTCCGATCACCAAACCCTCACTAGTAAGATATGGAAGCTTTCTCTCTCTAGACTGAATTTTCCGACGAAGCTTCATTTGAGCTCATTTCTAAGCCAAATTAAGTGCTTCAAAGCTAAAAATGACAAGGGAGACATATGGAAGAAGATTCATATGACTAATTGGAGCAATTAACCAAGTATTGGGGATCAATTGAAATAAATTGTGATTCGATTTGGGGAACCAAATTACAATTTTTGAGAAATTGGGCAATTTGGGGATTTTTAGAAAATTGGGGGTCGAATTGTAATATAAGGAAATTTGGAGGATTTTCATGAAATTAACTCCCAATTGAGGTCCAATTGGGCAATTGGATGAAATGGAGGGTCAATTGGCAATTTTGGAAAATTTGAGGACCAATCAGGGAGTTTGGGAAAAACTAAGGACCCATGAGGTATAGTGGAAGTCCAAGTGACTTAATTGAGATTAAACGAAGATTAGGGACCTAATTGTGAAGTTACGAACTTAAGGGACCTATATGAAATTAAGGAAAAATGGGAGGGCCTATGCGCAAATATAGAAAAGTATGCGACCTCTTATGCCAAATCTCCTAATATAGATACTCATACCATGTAGGAAATGATTGCTCAAGCATCGGTGCAAATGAGCGCACCACGAATCGAGATCTCACCGGGACAGCCACGTCACTATTACCGGGTGAGTGGGATTTTCGGCATCATTGTCACACTCCGATCCGGTTTGGTCAGATCCCAGTGAACAACTCGCCACTCTCCCGATTTATTAAGATTTTTCCCATTCTCTAAATGGTGAGGATTAAGGCGTCCTTTTCACTTGTATCTTTTCTGGAATAACATTAATCAAAATTGAATATATTAAACTTACATACCTGTCTTGTAGGTTCAGCTATCGGAAGGTCTTTAAGTGGTCCCTCAGTTACCTGAGAAGGGGTAAAGGGAGGAGGTGAGTTTGACAACTCAGTGAATCGATGTTGGGAGAGAGTGTTCAAAAAACATCTTTAATCGAAGTGTGCTAGATTCCTTATTTCTTTCAAAAATATTCTTTCCTTAAATTCCCAGTTTTTCAAAACCATTTTTCCTCATTTCCATATCAGATGTGTTTAACAATCAACACACACCCTTCATCAGGAAGGGAATCACACATTCGTAGGGCAGCCCGTCCACTACACCCACTTGTGGCATCGGAGCGACTTTACCAGCCACCTAGATAAAAGCCCATCCACTTCTACCATAGGAATAAGTGGATGTTTGCGACATCTGACCCTCAAATCCAAAATCAAGTCCATGTCTGTATGATTATAGAGACCTTATCCCGACCCCACCCCGACCTCATGTGCATGAAGCTACGTTGAGCTTCCCTGACTACTGGCACGTCAAACTACCCTTATCTTCACCATGTCGTCCAATACCCCTAGGACGCATCACTACCCCTCTTGGGCATCTTGATGCTCTCGAACCTCAAGTGCATGAACAAACAAAAGTTTTCCATAAAGCCATTTATCTTTGGTGCCACTGGTCTAATGGCTCCGACCCTTGACTCGACCTGCAGCTATTTGTCTAGATCAGTCTGTTGACCTGGTCTTGTGGCACTACTACCAGTCCATCGAGTATGTCGGTCCTGTCTTGGTACCATGGCGAAATCACATAATTTATTCATTAAGAATTTTCATGGTTTAAACATCATGTTTGTTTATTAGCTCTTGCTCGTGCCAATTGGCCTTGAGCCCATTGTACGTGATTTTCCAAAACTGGGCATTTTAGCTGTCAAGTTCCAAAACCGATGCCTCTTGCCTATCTGAGCTAATCTAGCTCTCGTCAATGTCTCCCAAATATTTTAAGCATTGGCACACTGTCAGGGAAGAACACTTTTGACAAAATATATTTTCCATCCATCACATCAACCGCGTATGATGACATCTCTGCTTACAACCGATAAGCGGGTTTCCTTCTTCCTTCTAGGAAGTCCATCATACCAACCAGGTATGATCTCTCTACTTACAACCGAGAAGTAGTTTTTCTGCATAGTTCTCACATCACCTCACCAGGTGTGATGTTCAAATTCCACATAGAAGTGATTTTTTATTTTCGAAGTGCTCATCATCCCAACTAGGTATGATGTGAATAAACTCATTCACCCGTTAACCGTGACATGTTCGTCCTCGATTGATTTTCCCAAGTCAACGTGAGCTTCCCTTATCGGCGTTCCGACCCTTCGTGCTCCTACACGATTTGGAAAACCTTATCTATTAATACTTGACATAATAACCTTCGTTACTCATGTATGAATGACTAAACTCAAAATTTCTAATTAATTACACTTAGGTCCCTAAAGTTCATTTTCCTTGACTTTAGGTCCCTAATGCAAACTTTTCCCCAAATTGAGTCCCGAAACTTCCAAAATTCACTTTGGGTCCTTAATTTACTGAAAATAGTTTAAGGGGCTCAAGTTATCCAAATTTCCAATTTGGTCCCTAACTTTTCAAAAATTACCATTTTGCCCCTACTTTACAAAAATGGCAATTTAACCCTAGTTAATTCAAAAAATTGACCAATTGCTCCTCCAATATCCTTTCCATGGCCAATTGGCCCTCAATTTTGGAAAATTTCAATTTAGTCCCTCAATTTTACGAAATCCCCAAAATTTCCCCAATCTCCCACCTTTCAAATTTGCCAAATTTGATTTCATCAAATTGACCATTTAATCGAGGTTATTTGCTCCAATTGAAGGTATGGATCAGTTTCTACACTTCCATATAATTCAATTGAGCTTTGAACCGTGCCATTTGGTCCTAATTAAGCTTAAACGGAGCTTCGCCGAAAAATTGAACCTAGAGAGAGAAAGCTTCGAAAGCTTACCATTAGAGGTGTGACGCTCCGATCTCTCTATCGAGAAAGATAGCTCTATTCCTGAGTTTCCTCCTAGGATTAAGAATTGCATCAATTCATTTCAAATTGAGTGAGAATTTGGTCAGTGAATTTCACAGTTTCTCTCTCAAAAGCTAATCGAAAATGATAGAGGGGAGCTAAATTGGCTTACCTTTCAACTCTGGTTTGGTCATGTAAGAGTTGTGGGAGTGTTGGGTGAGCTTGGTTTAGCTTGAGGAGGGATGAATTTGGCCGATTTTAGCTCAGCTGAAACATGGCAGCTTCAATCCGCCAGAGCTGCTTCACTGTTTGATTATGTCGGCGCTTCTCCGATGGTCCTTGGATCAAATGGAGACTATCGTCGGGTAGCTAGCTTCTCCCCAAATCTAAGGAACTCAACCTCGCCTTCTAAGGATCAGAAAACCTCAATGTCGGAGCTCTGGTTTGAGCTTCGTCGAAAAACTAAGTATTAAGAGATAATGGAGTTTTCAGGTGTGAGGAGAATGAATGGAGAGGAGCTCTTTATATAGGGAGCTCGGGGACTGTCTGGCCATCTATTTGATACCTTTATGGCACTCATTCATGGGCTGAAACACCCTAAATGGAGACTTTTCACCTTTGCTTGCGTTGTTCATTTTTCCAGCGAGTGAACACTGTTGTCATTTGAAGGAAGAAGACAACACTGTTCCGAACTGGACTGGACCGGTCCAAACCGGGTTCAATGCTTAAACCTGTCGATTCATGTCCGATTCGATCAAGTTTTTCAAAATTAAAATTTTTAAATTTATCTAAATTCATTCTCTATCCAATGGTGGCTTTAATTCTCCAATTTGATTAATTTAAGCCACCTAGAAAAATTAATTTAGAAACCATTTCAATGATGGATAAAACTGGTTCAATCCGGTTCAGGTCCGGTTCACCTGAACCGGTCTGGTTTTCTCTTCCAATTCATCCCAAAGTCCTTTTCCATGACTTTTATAACTCTTTAGGTCACTCGGGATTTGTAAATTTCCCAATTTTCCCTTTCTCTAACGGTTGGGGTTTGTGAACCGGTTCGATTTTCTCCCTTGGGTTGACCGGTTCTTTCTCTGATTTTCCTTATCTTTAAGGGACAAGGTTTAGAGTCATACCCAGTTGGGGGTGATGAGAACCGCTTTTAAATTTGAAAATCATTTTTTCAAGATGGTCTCCCCTGACTGCATGATACTGCTTAAACATTTTGGGAGACGTTTCTAATGGCAGCTAGAATTGCTTTAATAGGCTTGAGGCCTCAAATTTGAAAATCATTGGGCTAAAAGCCCACTTTTGGAAAACTCGTGAAGTGGGCCTAAGGCTATTGTGCACGGGTTGGAACCCGTAGACAAACATGACTATAATAACCATGATAAATCTAATAAAACTGGAAATGTTGTGTAACTTTCCACGGGGCTAAAACATGACTGACAAGGCTCGATAGCTAGTGGCAATGCACCACGGCTAGGTCGACGGGCCGGTCAAGGCAAACAACTGCAAGCCAGGTTGTTTGTCGGGGTCGTTGAACAGTTGGCACCAAAGATCATGGTTAATTATTCAAAACTATTGTGATGCATGCATGAGGATTCGAGAGCATCTAGATGCCCAAGAGGGGTAGTCGATGGGTCCCAAGGGCTACTAGACGACCTAGATGAAATAAGGGCAGGTTTGTCGTGCCAGTGTGTCATGAAGCTCAGAGAGGTTTATCCTTAGTTGACCACTGACTAAGTACACATATCACGATTTGATTGGTTAGCACTTCCAGATGTTGATCGAGCGGCTAAATGGGCGCGCTTCACCACGTGTCATGCACTGACTGGACTTTGACCTAGTAGGCGATTCGTTGACTTTCTGGACCATTGACCAGTTCGGTCGGATCGGGTTCGATGACCGAAATAAAAAAAATTAACCGGTTCAGGCCCGATTTTGACCAGTTTTCTAAAATTTAAAATTTTTTAAATTCATCTAAATTCATTTTTTACATGGGACACTCTTTTCTATATTGGCTACTTATGTCTGCGTGGCTGCTGACTGAGCGTCCGCTGACCGTTGACCGGACACGTGTCGCTCTCTAATTGGTTAGCACTCTAAGAGCACTAACTGAGCGGTTGACGGGGCACTCTTTAACATGCATCGCGCGCTGATTGGTCACGCGTGCTGACTAGGCATTGACCTATCAGCGGTCTGTTGATTAGCTGGACCATTGACCGGTCTGGTTTGATCGAGTTCGATGACCCAAAAATGAAAATCGACCGGTTCAGGCCTGATTTGACCGGTTTTCTAAAAATTAAAATTTTATAAATTAATCTAAATTCATTTTCTATCAAATGGTGGATTCAATTTCCTAAATTGATCTTTTTAAGCCACCTAGAAAAATAAATTATTGAACTGGTTCACTACGGTTCAATCTGTTTAGGTTCGGTTCATCCCAAACTGGTCCGGTTTTCTTATCCAATTCACTTAATGGTTTTTTCCCATAATTTTTATTATTTCTTGGTTATTTGGAATTTTCTAATTTCCCATTTTAACTCTTCATTACCATTTTTTTATTCATTTAATGACTTGGTTTTCTCATGAAAATTGTCGGTTCCTTTCCCAGTTTCCTTGGTTCGAGAAGACATGTTTCACAAGTACCTTTAAATCATACAAAGTCATTGTGTGAAGTATAGGATCAAGAACCAGGGGTTCCCAATCCTAGCCAAAACTTACTAGAAATCTTTCATTTAACTCTACTTCTCTCTTAGGACATCCGATTTGAGCAAAATCAAATTCAACATAGGTCACATCTATCATGTAAGCTTCCATCATTGTCTCGCATTTGTGGAGATCTCTCCACTTTTGTTAAAATAGCTTTCGTTTAACCCGAATTTAATTAGAAAATATTGTTTTCAGCTATTGTCAAGGTTCATAGGAAGATTGTATACATAGATAGAGCTATACATTCACATAAGGGGATAAAGAGACCAATATGGTTGTTAGACCAAATTGATTAAAAAGTTTTCAATTCTCAAACCTAAAATTAGATTTAATCCAAATGATAGTGTCGTCATTAGCTTCAATAGGAATGGCGATCACATGTGTCAAAATGCTCCCATCAGCATAACTAAGAAGTCAATAGGCTTCAAGTAAACATGTCATGTTATTTCTCCCCATAAAATAATTTAAATTATCCAATTTGATTGATAGATTAGGCATATTACTTGGGAGTTGCGAATGTTTACTAATAGTGATAACTTGACTAATTTGTACTCTTACATTGCAATAGAGTAGAAAGATGGGAATCATTTGTTTAATTATTTGAGAAATTTGTAAAGTTAAATATAAAAAACCCTAAATTTCATTGTATTGGTAAGTGTTGTTAAACTAACAAAAACTGTTATACTATTTTAAAATTTAAAATAAGGGAGAACAAGATAATAAAAAATAGATTTAGTAGATCATAAAAATAAATTAGGGAAATAACTTTGTTAATAAGTAATTTAATGTATTTATAAATTAAAAATAAATAATATAATAATATAATTTTAATTAATAAAATTATATAATATATTATAAATAGTTAAAATAGTATATTAATAACATATTTTAACATTTATCTTAATATTAACATCAAATCTAATTATTATTAATAATTTCATATATACAAAAAAATTCATCTAAATTTGAAAATCCACAAATACCGTGTAACTAATTATGGGATAGTGACTCAAATTGTAGGGTTATCTAACTTTTAGTCCGAACTTTGGTGGTTTAATTTAAACATGTTGGAATAGGGTTGTGTCATTCTATTAACTATTGGTGTTGACCGTATTTCACAAATAAAATTTGATTTGATTTGGTATAATAATAATAAATTTTAAAATTTAGATCATAAGTGATATACAAATTAAACTCATACACGTTCAAATAAATAATCAAAATTCAGATTAAAATTAAGACTACATCAAAATTTGGGAATTGGTTTATAATATTAAAACATGAAATATTATTTAAAATTATGAAATTTCGAATCTTTATCAATCTATAATTTCCAAATTATTTAACAATCACCTATTGAAATTTTAGAGGTTATTTTCCACTTCCGGAAGAATTTCCAAAAAAAAAAACGTATAGCCTCTCATGTCCATCTAGCACTTACCACGGTTTTTTTTTCCGAGCTAGCATCCATGGAAGGAACTGCGCAATTTATACTGTAATTATTTGATGGGTTTTGCCTGTTTTGGCAAATTGTCCGATTAGCCGGTTGAATAGTAAACAGAAGCAGTCATGAGAATGGTGCAGATGGCAGCTTCTCATTAGCGAGGAAATGTCTGACAATCTGGAGAGACCTCTCGGGAGCATAAGTAGGCACCTGGTGCCCCGCTCCTCTTACTGTCACGAACATCAACCCATCATAGGCTACCGTCCATCCACCGACCTATGACCCATATTGGAATGTCAGTTAGCCGTAATAATATCGATAAGAATTGATTCAAGATTGTCAGATATTAAGAATAATGAGAGTCCACCGCCATACATAAAAATGTGTCAATTTACTCATTTTTTTTATTTCCGCACTAATTTTTTCAATTAACTTTATTAGTACCATATTTTTAAGTTTATGTTATGTTTGACAAAATATTCATTTTTTATTAGAATATGATAACATTACTAATATGACTTATTTAATTAACTAATAAGACAACGTATGAATGGTGTGTGATTGATAATATCTTCTAATTAAGATAATTTAAGTATTCTTAAATAATTTGATTAAATGGGGAATTTTATTATTGGGCACAAAATGTCAATCTTTTAAATTATTATTATTATTATTATTATTAAATTAAAAAGTTAATATTGTCTTTAATTTTTTTATAAAATTTTGAATCTGGTAAGAAAGGAAAAATAAAATTAAAAGTTTGAAAACGGTAATTTTTATATTTTTTTAGTAATATCCATGTTAGATATTAATTTATTTTAAATAGCAATTTTTATGATTCTTTTGTAAACAATAACAAACAGGCGGCGTTTGAGGATGAGTACCTGGCGGTGATCGTACCAAGGGGTCCATTTCTCAATGGTTTTGAGGCCGAGCTTCCTCAGGGTGTATCTAGTTCCGGTCACTGGAACCCTTCCATCATCATCCCCACTGTCAAGACAAAATTTTCTCGGTTAGATCGTTCGATATGCCGGCTCAATATAAGCTACTTCGATGGTGTGTTCTCGAGGGATATTGAATGCTACCTGAAGATCCATATCCGAAGACCTCCGGCTCTCAGCTTCCTGATTATGGGAAGAATGGATAACGGGGCGTCGTTCCAGAAGGTTATGTTTGAACTGCAAGTAGGAGCAGTGGAACCCCATGAAGAATTACACGACTACATTTTTTTGCACTCAGAATTAGAGACTACATGGAGACAACGACTCCAGAGGGATCCTCAACGAGGAGAACGTGACCAACATCAGCCCTAGCAACGCCACCATTTCCTCCCCTTCCGGCCGGACTCGGCCTCCAAATGCAGCAGTCGCTACTTGTCGATATATGGCGGAAGCAGGCATATTCGACACCTCTCCCCCTCGGCGGTCTCTCCTTCTCCTCCGCTGAATTTACCTTCCATCGCCTCGGACTCCATAATCCACTCTAGCCACTGCACTGTATCTCCACGTGCCTCTCTCTCTCTTTTCTCTTCATAGGGTTTGCACTTTAAATACAAAAAAAAACTACTATATATGTATTTATCTCTAATGAAATACAAAATCATTTTCCTCATAACTTCATTTGAATTACTTAGGTACCTGCAGTGAACCCATGGATATGGGATCTTAGTATTATTCGCGTTCAGGGCGGCTTGGACGTCTGGCCTGTTGAAGTACGCCTCTGTGTACTCCGATGAGCATGGGTCGTGACCCGCCGGTCTCCTGTACCACTGGACCTGTGACTCAAAATTCAGGATGATATTAACATTCTCTGAATGAGGAAATTTGGACAAACCCTAGCTTCCTAATTAAGCAAACCCATTCCGATGCAACCTCGTTAGATTTTACACTAGTTTTTTTATCGAACCATTCATTTTAGATCAGCTTAGATTGAGGTGGAAACGATGATGGAGTGGAAGGTTATGAAATTCACGTTTGGAAAAATAAATCAGAGGATTATCAAGGACAAAGAAGTGAAATGCAGGGAGAACTCACAAACTTAGAGAACATGCTCGGGACCGATCCGCGGACGAGAGGTAACTGGCGAGGGCGGCCCGTGCTATTGCTTTTGTTGCTGATGCAGATAGGGCTGTAGAGGCTGTACATGTCAATGATCTTGTAGATATCGAAGTATTCGGTCAAGGCCTCGTTGCATCGTGAGGACTGGTTCTGCTTGCTGAAGTTGCACTCGAGCTTTATCTCCGCATAAAGCTCGTCAGACATGACGGCGTGATCCCAAGCGTACTCGACCATCCCTCGCTGGTCTGTGTCATCGTCCAGCACCGCGTTACCAACCTGACAAAACGCTCAAGAGTTCATCTAAAAAATTCTCTCCCTCGTCTAAAAAACCCATTATAGTGTATATAGGACGTCAAAAATGAGACTTTGCTTTCAATGGTTGTCTTGATTAGCATTTTTGTTGGTTTTTCGTTTTTTTTTAAAAATTTTCTGCCGTATGTGAACAAAGTGCAAGCCATAAAAAACCTCACCATAAAGCCCTTTAAGTTGATGTAGTTTTCTTCTGCACCATGCTGGTTACTGTCGAAGATTAGCTCAGAGAGCTGGGGAACATAGTGTCCTGCAAGAATATACGAGCGAGCTAACACACAATTAGACGAGAGCCCTCTAGCTAGAAGGAGAATTTCCCCTTTAGGTCTCTATAAGCCATCTTATAGATACTATCTACAAAACAAGAAAACATTACCGGCATAGCTCTCTCCGGCGATGTAGAAGTCATGGGACTTGAACTGAGGAAATCTTCGGAACCAGTTGACGAGAAATGTGTAAGAGTCCTTTGCTGGTTTCCCATGCATACAAGTATTAACCATGGAGAAATAATCTCGAGGATTGATGAGGCTTAAGTTATGGAACAATCAGAAATTAAATAGTAATTAATTACCGACAACTGTGTCTCCAAGTTCATTTATATCTGAGCTTGTGTTGGTGTAGGAGAACCCGACTCCAACAGGCGATTCCACAAACAGTAAGTTGGCCGCTAGAACATTATTTTAAAACAAAAGTTAAGAACATATTTCAATGCGAGATTTTTTGTTTCAAATTCATCTTAATATTTTTCCATGTCTCATAAACACGTTAATATTATCCATAATTTAACAAATCTAGCACACATCAACTTATTAAATGTCATGCAGGCCTTTTGATGGAAGAAATGGAATGAACTTGAATTGTTAAATATCTTAAATTTTATGGATATTTAGGGTATGAACTATTGAAAATCATGGGTCTAAAGCAAAGAATCAAATTGACAAAGTTGATAGCGGCAGATAAGTTGACGCTGGGAAGTGCCCGCCAATTGTTTGATGAAATGCTTAATAGAACTGTACCATTTGGCCGAAGGAAAGGAACTGTTTGGTAGAGTTAGTGGCATGGATGTAATTTCTGTAAAACTTGAAATTCGATTGCACAGAGCATATTTGTGCACAGTTCGTGGGTAAGAATTTTGATTGAATGAATAAGGGAAAAAATCACATTCATTCCTTCTATTAATCCTTCATCTTAATTCTTTTTTTCTCGAAATTAATATTTACACTTAAATGGAATATTTTCTCAAAATAAAAATATTGAATGTCTTCATTGAGAGAGTAGTCATTTTTTTAACCTTTCAACCCTAGTCAATGTAGATGGATGCATGTCATTGGTCAAGTTATTTTCTCGATATTTTGTATGGTAAAATAAAAAAGTCCTGCTTTTGGGCAAACCTTTATTCCATGAATAGGGATTCAACTTAAGCTTGGGGATATCTTTCTGGGGGAAGAAGGGCCCAAGCTCTTCAGCTGCTCCAAATCCAATGGAAGAACACCCGGGACCTGCACTAATCCACACAAATCTTCATTGGAATCGATTGGATCTCCCCGTCTTTTTACTTTATATTGGTAAAAAATGACAGACAAAATGCCAATTGATTGCTCACTTTAAGAAATTTTGTGACATATTTCGACCAATTCTCTAAAAAATGTCGGTGAAAGTACTTTGTCCTTTACATTAAGATGAAAGATACGTGTCGCATTTAAGCCCCTGACCCACTGCGCTGCATTGGGATTGATGCTATAGTGTCGGTGTCAGTACAGGGGCCGGTTTAATAGTACGAGTTTATTTTCTTTGATAAATTATTAGAATCTGTAGGACAGCCTGGTCTGCCATGCAAGTTGTTGGGTGTGGACCCTTGCCCTCTAGGGGCAGGGATGGTCAACTAATGCCAATTGGCCATTAATTATAGCTAGCCCACTCATTATGTCTGGTTGTTAGTTCAACGTCCAATGTCTCCTTCCTTGATGCATAATTTAGAGTTGCTATACGAATTTTATCTTGCAAACAAAAAATACGAATTTATCTTCAATGTATCAATCCACTAATAGTTTTGTTAGCTTATTATTTTATTGCTATCAAAATAATTCAATCCACTAATATTGTATTTATTGAGAATAGGATATTATATTAATATGAAAAAAATATTTTTTTTATAAATATATTCATTTATCATATTAAAATTTTATATAATAAATAAATCTATATTTTGTAAATTTACAATATTTTATTATAATCCTTCAAGTGACATCTATTCCACCTTAAAATACAAATTTTGTTAGATTATGAGTATAAAATAAAATTATTTAACTCATAATTATTGTGTTATTCCGGTAGAATACAAAAAATAATGAATGTTTTGTAGATAATTATTATGGTTGATACAAAATTAATAAAATGTATACGATAATCAGATACTAATCTAACGATTATACTTGTATTACGAGTATAACGATTGCACTCGAACCTAACAACTGGTTCTAAATCCCGTGCCAAGAAAATAGGATCGGGTTTGAGTATGCATAAACCCGACCCGGTCGGTCGAGTTGCCACCCTAGATTTATCATTCCGGAGAAGTTTTGAGCACTTATTCCTCTATTTGAGAGTGTTTAAGTATTATTGCTGGACCCGGTCCGTCGCACTCTACAGTGTACAGTGTACACCCGATGAAATATTCCTTTTATAATTATGGTTTTTCTTTCTCGGTAAAAAAACAATTGAACTACTGGATAGCTACATAAATAATGGTCATTGGCAAAATTACTATTCAAATTTGTATACTAATATTATCTTTAGTTATATTATTGTAATTAAAATGATCCAATACTTTATTATTATAAATATGTTTAAAAAATGATGGGGTAATGTATTTGTATAATATGTCAAATCAAGAAACCATTTCTTAAATTTTTGAATTAATATTAGGAGAACATATCATTAAACTAATTTTTACTTTAAAATATTTGATGTGTGGTAAATAGGCATAAACACATAATATTTATATATTGTTTTGTTAATATGATATTATATTCTCATGTCTAATATTATTCTCAACTATCACGGTAATAATTATTTATTAATTATATATTATTTTTCTAGCTTTCACATTTACAATTTTTTCTCATACTTCCCCTTGATAACAAATTGAGTTGTTATATATCCATCACATGCAATGTGAGTCTCTTGTGTGAAACTACATAACAAAATATTGTTTATTATAAGAAATCATGTACATTTTGGAATAAATTTATCAATTAATAAGTTATGTGGTTCAATTTTATTACCAGCACACATTATTTATATTTTAATATTCATATATGAAATGCTCATGGAAAAACAAAAAAAGAGGATGGCAAGGTGGACTATGGGAATTAAGGGTCAAAGATGAAAGTAAACATTTGACTATTTATTTTTTATTGTGAGATTCCTTTTATATATATATATATATAATACATTATTTAAAATATTTTTTTTTACTTAACCATAAAATTAAACAAAAACTAGAAATCTGGCATGTAATTTTTCTTTGTTCTTGCTTCTTATACCATTTATTCTACTTTTTCTCTATTTTTACCCATAGGTGTTATTTTAAAAAGAGTACTATTAGAATTATACATGTCATGGTCGTACGATTGATTAGTACTCCTCCCACTTAGGGTTGTAAAAATATTTACTTGAATTCGACCATGTAGAAGAGAACATATCCAATATATCCGATAGTCGAATCTAGTTATTTTAGTTGAATTAGTTAATCAGGTATAAAATAATAGAATCGATAAATATTATAATCGAATTTAAGTAATCTTGGTTGAATCTAATAATTGAATTCGAATATAGAAGATAAATTTTGTGATCGGGTATAAGTATATGAGTATAGATCCGATTAGTCAATAAATCTCTACTTTCCTTACCTAATAATAAACTAAATTTTATTTTAGTATAATAATATTCTAATATGCAATATAAATTTAATAATAAGCTAGTTTTAAATTATATTATATAATTAAAATATAAATATTTTATTATAAACTTGAGTGAAAAAAAATTAAAATTTGAAATTTATATGAGAACTATAATATATAAATTAATGTACATATAATTTTTAAATTTTCTACCCAAATATTTATTTATGTTAAAATATTTTTATTTTAAATAAATAATAAAATTAATAATAGCTTACTAGTAAGTATAATGTGAATGCTATTACTAATTTGATTATTGGTTTAAATACTATTGTTATAAAATATATTTAAATTATCGAATTTTATTGAATTATACCGAACAGACTTCAAGGAATCTAACTGAATTAGGTCCAATAAAATTGGGTGGACTCAATTACCGGGTCAAAGACCAACCAAATGGACAGATGATCACGTTTGGATCTAACAATTAGACTTGTACTCTAAGTCCAGCCGAAGCTGAGTGCGTATGAATCCGACCCAGTCGGGTCCAATTATCACCCCTACTCCCACAATATAACCAAAACTTGCTGGCCTATTCCCGATAGTACTTTTCCCTTCCTTGCATTTTGTTCTAAATACCATATTCTACCAATGCAAACTTGATTATTTAACGTGGTTATTACTTTTGTAAGACTTGCATTTATCTAAACAAGAAATTACAATGGATGATAGCATAAGGCCTCATTGGAGTTCCAAGTACTCCGATTTGACTATATCTCTATTAACTTTTAGTGGATTTTTTGAGAGTTTTTTAGGATATTAAAGTTCTAATCCAAAAATTATTACTAAAAAAATTAGCTAGAATTGTTGACTAGGGTTCTTAATTAGGCTTGGATAATATGGCTACCTAAAATTGGGAATAAAGTGATTGGTCCTTTAATAGACACAATCTATTCATTGGTTAATGATAAGGAAATTGGAGTATCACCTAATTAAAGCTTAAATAAATGCATATATGAGTAGAGATTGATGGTTTAGCTAGAAATCAAGTGATAAAAAGTAATAAATAGAAAATTGGATATTTTATATGATAGGTGATAAAGAGTAGAGTATCCTAGATAAGAGAATTGTAGTAGCTTGTTCCTTGGAGAAATCATTACATCTTAGTATCTTGATTATCAATACTCGAAGTAGAATATTTGGTTGTAATTCAAGTACAAATGACTATCATTATTTTATTTTAGACATGGGAGATTACAAGACACCATTAGACATTGTACCGAGGTGAATAAATATCCACTTTATAGGAAGAGTCATACCCAAGCAAAGTCCATCTATGACCTCCTCTCTCTCTACCAAGAGTGAAGAATACTTCAATTATGTAGTTGAGCATCCTAGTGAAGAGATCCAACCAAGAAATTTATTGGCTTTATTACCGCCCTAAATAGTGAAAGAGCTTAACTATTTAAGCCTAAAAATAGGTCCATTAGATCAAGGGGAAGAAGGTGAGACTGACATCTTGTCCTTTATCACAACCTTAAGTAGCAAAAAATCATACAAGAGACAAGGGCTAAAAAGAGTAACAAAAAAGAAATATGATGCAAGCACAACCAACAACCTTTTCAGTAATAAGAAAGGTATCCATAATGTGCAAGTGTAGAAGATGGAAAGAGTTGATTTAATAAAGTTTAAGGGTGGTGGTGGTTGAATTGGAACAAACATTCATGCAACATAAATTTTATTGCATGAAATTGTTAGGATTTAGGGTACAATTTATGAGATTAAACACCTAGTAAGAAATATGAAACTGTGTATTATTTTTCCTAATGAATACTAAAAACAAGAAAAAAATTCTAAATAAAATCTAAAATTAGTGGAAGTTCATGGCAAGTATTAATATTGTCCTAATTGGCTTTAGTGGAGGATTATGCTTTAGTGAAATAATTTTTATTTGAAATTTTTATTTATACTTTTTTTATGATTGATACTGGAGTACGATAGATATCAAGTTTCTATTAGCTTGGTGCACAATCAATGTGAAGTTGAGGAAATAGAAATTGAATGGGAGTTGATTTGAAATATTGCATATAACAGATTTGATCTATAAACGGTAAGAAAGTGAGGACCAAAGTTCCATTGTAATATAACTCAAATTTATAATCTTTTTTAAGAGACACACTTAATGGATGCAAGATTTATTGGACATATTTTTGCATGGCCTAATAAAAGAGAGACATGACATCTCATATTGGAATGAATTGATAGGGATTTGTGTTCATTTGAATGATCCTATGTTCTTACCTATACTCTAGTGCTTTATGGAGAATGTTCCATTGATAAGTCATTACATGAATATGCCCAAAACTCCTCCAATACGATATAGATTCGAGTATAAGTGGACAATTATGTACATCTAATAAAATATGTTTAGATTTCTAGTACGAGTTCAAAATTTTAGATTATTAAGAAAAAAATTAGAAACAATAGACCGATGAATTAAAGACTAATCTCGACCTACTAAAAATCTTATAGTAAAATTACAAAATAAGCCCATCTTAATCAACTAAAAAAATGTGGGAGCACAATGGCACCACCTCATTTCTCAATTAAACCAAATATAGTGATTTCAGGAGTTATTTTAAGTGTAAATAACTCATATTAAATGGTTGGTAATGAGATCAAAATATCTCTTATTTTCATATTTTCAAATTAAAAGCAAATAATTGTATAATTCAAATAAAGGAGACAATGAAATGGTAGAGGAGTAACTAATAAGATGTGACTTATGCAAATTGAATCTACCATTGAATGTGCATATATCCTTCTCACAATACCAGCCACCTACTCTCTGGCTCAACTCTATTTAAATTGAATGTGACGGACACTGAAGCAGTGGTGGCCTACTCCCCACCTCAGTTTGACTCAAATTTGCTAGTGGGGTTATTTTGAAGCTTCTGCAGGGTCCATGAGGAGACGAAATTATGGCAGGAACCTTCTTAGTTAAGATGACTATTCAATTTTAATTCATTTGCTAATAGTGCACATTTTGATTGATGGTTTGAAGATATTTGAAAGAACGTGATTCATCGAAATTAGTAAAAAAAAATCACTCGCTTACTAATTTCTCCCCTACATGAAGTAGATAATTCATGAACAATGAATGAGGAAGAACTTATGTATAGGTGGCAACATGCACTATTCATGAGTAATCATCACCAATATAAAATTATATATTTGATGAAGATGTTAGAAAGAAAATTTTGAAAACTTGTATTAGGAATACAAAAAAATTATTGACTTTTGCATCCTAAATAAAATATACGTGACACCCTTACCCACACCATTTATGGTAATGGAATTAATGGATCCACTACTTTTTGTTTGAAAGAAAGTAGCTCTTGGTTGGTACATGCATATAATAAATCTTGGTCCCATAATTATAAGAATGACAGTAATGTTTCAATGACATGATTTGGTGAAGCAGCTATATATATATATATATATATATATATTCTATCCACTAGATGCAATCAAATTTAATATATTTAATTTTTAACTCAGAATAATCTATTTGGCCAGTAAATCCTCACCATATAAACTCTTTTCAGTGATAAATTTTAAAATAGAATATTTTTTTCTGGTTTTATTTATCAGTTCATATTTTTACACAGTTAAGGCCTTAATCTATGTTGATTTTTTCAACGATAATGACTAAATATTTATTCATTTTCTATCAATTTAATGCATAATAAAAGCTACACCAATTGTTCCTCAACCGGCATCTGCTCTGATAATAATAACTCACAGAAGACTTTTTTGATTAAAAAAAACTCCGGTGAAGAGTTTAAGAGATTGTTGATTTTAATTTTATGGGCATAATTTTATCACCCATTTATTTTACTTCCTTTCATCTACTAATTAATTTAAATATAAATATTTGTTTAATTTAATTTATATGTAATTTTTATTAATAATTTAATTAATAAATAAATATTTTAATACTAATTTAAATCAGAAATAAATTTATAAGTGATGATTCATTTTTTTTAAATAAAGTGTTTTTGAATTGTATCAATAATTATATCTAAATTGAGTTAACTAATAATTTTACATCTAAATTGGGTTATTATGTAAAATTATTTGTAATTTATTTGGAATTTTAGCCATCAAAATAATTAGGAGACTAACACTGTTTTACTGAAGAACTCTATCAATTTAGCCTTAGATCTAGATATCCAAACTCTCTACAGGTACAAGCTTTACCCACAGACGGAACCAGCGAGAAGCTCCAGTCTCTACGTTTCATACATGAGCCAATATAAAAAAACCCGGCATTTGAATTGAGCATATTATGCATAATTGTATGATGTGTACACGTACCTCCGTTGAGCCATAGGAGGAGGGGCTGCTTCTGGGGCTCTTTGACGGCCTCGAAGAACCAATAGAAGAGTGCCTTGCCATGGCTCTCATTCACCGTGACATAGCCGGCGTACTGCCGGAAGCTCACCTCAGGCTGCCCCGGGAGTCTGTGGACTCTGTCGGCCTCTTGCCGGCTTGTGACTGTTGTTGAGTCCGACTCATGGGAAATGAGGGGACTGGTGGTGTCCCTGGCACTGACTATAGCTAGAGAGAGGAAGAGGATGAGAAGGCAATAAGCGGTGATGAATATCATAACTGAGCAGAGGTGGAGGTGACCCATCCTTCGCGTGCCTCTGACAGCCTTAGTATATGGATAATTATACTTCACTCAAAATAGTGATATATGGATACTTATTTATAAATTATTATATTAGATTAATTTCATAATTTCTTGACTTTCAGCACTCGTGCCTTATGATCTTTACACTTATATATTTAGTCTATTTAAAATATCAATCAATCAAATAAATTCATATATCATAACAATACAACCATTTCATGCCCAAAAATCACACATGGGAATGAAGTATGAGTGGCGAGTCAACTGGGAGGAGACCTATAAAATGTCTGTACACTCATATAAATATTAGAATTGTAATATCGATCATTTACATATAAATATTTTTCATTATCCTTACAAGATCATATGTATACTTTCACATTTTTCACCATAAGTCATAATTATAGTCTATAGTTTATACTTTGCATTTTCACCGTACATGCAAAAGTATTTTGATACTTTATTATTTCCCGCTATCCATATCATAAGTATGACCCTAAAAAACCATTTCTTACATTATTTGCCATTCACACAAAAGATATGCATATATATTTAACGATTCCCACTACAACTATGTGGGCATGACCATGCGTGCACTTTGGTACAATTGGATCTATTAGAGATTCTAAATTAATAATCACAGTATATACCAAACAAAATTTAAGAATATGCAAAATAGATATCACACATTGCTTTCCTAGAGTTCGGTTCCTGTAACAACATATTTTTTTGTTGTGACTTGAAAATTTCAAATTAAAAAATTTTTGAGATTTTATTTTTTGGGTTTAAAAAATTTCAAAGAAATTAATTTAAAATTTGATATAAATTAGAATGGATCTAATTTACTTGGTGTTAACTTATTCAGTCGAAAAAACTGAATTAGAGAATATAAGTTAGATCAGTGAAATTTTGTTTAATTAAATATTTTATAAATAAATATTTAATTAAATACATGAACATATATACATATATTAAGTGAGAATTATATTAATCAAGCCATGAACAAATGGGGATGAAGTTTAACATGTACAATACATTAAAATTATGAAAGTTGGGTCAGGTCAACTCTACTTGTTGTAAAAGAAAACATAAAAAATGGTATTGAGCCCATACATTAAATCCAGAAATAAAGAAGATTTAAAAAAATATCTTGAACTCAAAAGTATAAAAGAGGTATAACTAAGGGTGTAAACCCTATCTCTGCACTATAGGAAAATTAAGTTAGAGAATCGAAAAAATTAAAAAAAAAATTGAGATGTGAACAAACCGGGCTCGGTAAATACATACCAAAATGAGAAATTAGAAGATCTTAAGTGGATGATTTGTAAACCCCGCCTCTTCAAGATAAGAAAACAATCGGGGAAATAACTAGTCAACCCAATAGAGATAACCAAATTGGTTCACAAAGCCCAACCGTTATAGAAAGAGCAATTTGAGAAATTTACAAATCCCGAGTAACTCAAAAAGTTATAAAAGTCATAAAAAAGGACTTTGGGAGGAATTGAAAGAAAAAAACCAAACCAGTTCAGGTGAACCGGACCTGAACCGATTTGAACCATCATTTAACCAGTTTCTAAATTCATTTTTCTAGGTGGTTTAAAATATTCAAATTGGAGAATTGAAGCCACCATTGGATAGAGAATAAATTTAGAAATTTTTAATTTTGAAAAACTCGGTCAAATTGGGCTTGAACCAACCGGTTTAGGCATTGAACTGGGTTCAGACTGGTCCGGTACGGTTCAGAATAGTGTCATCTTCTTCGGAAAAATGAGCAGCAACGAAAGTGAAAAGTAAAATTTTGGAAATTTCAAGACTCAATTTAGGGAAAAGTTTGCATTAGGGACCTAAAGTCAAGGAAAATGAACTTTAGGGACCTAAGTGCAATTAATTGAAAGTTTTTAGTTTAGTCATTCATACGTGAGGAACAAAGACTGTTATGCCAAGTATTGATAGATAAAGTTGTCCAAATCGTGTAGGAGCACGAAGGACTAGAACGCTAGCAAGAGAAGCTTGCGTCGACTTGGGAAAATCAACCGAGGACGAACACATCACGGTGGGTATATTCACATCATACCCGGTTGGGATGATGAGCACTTTGGAAATGAAAAACCACTCCTATGTAGAATTTTAACATTACACCTGGTTGGAGTGATGTGAAAACTATGCGTAAAAACTAATTACTGGTTGTAAGTAGATCATACCTGGTAGGTATGATGGACTTCCTCAGAATCTCAGTTTTCTTAGCCATATCTCATCATTAACCACAAACGACGTGTTTATCAACCAACACATGCCCTTTATCATGAAGGGATCACACATTCGCAGGGTAGCATGTCCACGGCACCCACTTGTGGGGTCTGAGCGACTTTACCGACCACCTAGATAGAAGCCCGTCCACTTTTACCTTGAGAATGAGTCAATGTACGTGATATCCGACCCTCAATCCTGTAAAGAAAACTCTGTGTCTATATGAGTACATAGACATCATCCCAATCCCACCCTGGTCTCATGTGCTTGAAGCTACGTTGAGCTTCCCTGAGTGTTGGCTCGACAAACTGCCCTTATCTCCACCATGTCGTCCAGTAGCCCCTAGGATGCATCACTACCCCTCTTGGGCATCTTGAAGGTCTCGTACCTTAGTACATGCACAAAACAATAGTTTTTCTCATAAGCCATTTAATCTTTGGTGCCACTGGTCCAACGACCCCGACTCTCAACTCGACTTGCAGCTATTTGTCTTGACTAGTCTGTCGATTTGTCTTGTCACACTGCCGCTAGTCCACCGAGTATGTCGGTCTTATCTTGGTACCATGGCCAAACATATCATTCATTTAAAATTTTCATGGCTTAAACTCATGTTTGTTTATGAGCTCTTGCTTGTGCCAACTGGCCTTGGACCCACTTTACGAGATTTTCAAAATCGGGCATATTAGCCCCTAAGTTCCAAAACCAAGGCCTCCAGCCTATATGAGCATTTTGAGCTCCCGTCAAGAAGGTCTAAAAAAAGTTTAAGTAGTGGGACACAGTTAGGTGAGAGTACTTCCAACAAAATATTCTTTTCATCTGTCCATCACACCAACCGGGAGTGAGGACATCTCCGCTCATAAACGATGAACGATTTTCCACTTCCTTCAAGGAAGTTCATCATACCAACCGGGTATGATCTACTTACAACCGGTAAGAAGTTTTTTTCATGTAATTTCCACATCATTCACTTCAGGTGTGATGTTTAAAATTCCACTTAGTAGTGGATTTTCATTTCCGAGGTACTCATCATCCCAACTGGGTATGATGTGAAAATCCTATTCACCCGATAGTGCAGTGAATTTACTCTTAATCGGTTTTTTGCCTTCACGTAAACTTGTCTTGGCCGACATTCCCGGTACTTCATGTTTCTACACGATATGAACATCCTTGTTCATTATCCTTTGGCATAATAGCCTTCATTTATCATGAATAAATGAAATACCCAAACTTTTCAATTATTTGCAATTAGGTCCCTAAAGTTCTTTTTCTTTAACTTTAGGTCCCTAATGCCAATTTTTCCCCAAATTGAGCCCCAAAACTTCTAAAATTCACTTTGGGACCTCAATTTATTCAAAATCACAAAAAAAGTGTTCAAGTTTCCTAAATTCCCAATTTGGTCCCCAACTTTTCCAAAATTACCATTTTGCCCATACTTTACAAAAATGGTAAATTTCACCCCAATAATTCCAAAAATTGACCAATTGGTTCTCCAACATCTTTTCCATGCCCAATTGGACCTCAATTTTAGGAAATTGTACTTTAGTCTCTCGAATTTTTGAAATCCCCAAAATTTCCCCAATTTCATCCTTCTAACATGACCGGATTTGATTTCATCAAATTAACCGATCAATCAAAGTTATTTGTTGAAATTGAAGGTGGACTTGAGTTCCTACCCATCCATATGATTCAATTGCACTTTCAATCGCATGAATTGACGCCAGAACGAGCTCAAATGGAGCTTCGCCGAAAAACTGAACTTAGAGAGAGAAAGCTTTGAAAGCTTACTGTCGAGGGTGTGATGGTCCGAGCTTTTGATTTGGGTAGATAGCTCTTGTCCTGAGGTTCCTCCTAGGATCAAGAATCGCATCAATTCATGTCGAATTGATGAAGAATTTGGTCAAGGAAGTTTTGCCAGTTCTCTCTCTAACATTGATCAGAATTTACAGAGGGGAGCCAAATTAGCTTACCTTTCTGCTCTAATTCAGTTGTATGAGGGATGTGGAAGTGTTGGAAGAACTTGGTTTGGCCTAAGAAGGGCTCGAATTAGTCATTTTCTGCTTGGCCGAAATAGGGCAACTTCAGTCCGCCAGAACTGCTTTACTGTTCTATTACACCGACGTTTCTCTGGTGATCCTCGAAGCAAATGGAGACTACCATCATGTAGCTAACTTCTCCCTGAATCTAAAGAACCCAATCTCGCCTTATTTGGCTTGGAAAAATGCCCAAGTTAGAGCTCTGGTTTGAGCTTCACCGAAAAATAGAGCAGTAGGGAGAGAGTGGAGTTTTCAGGTGTGAGGAGGATCAATGAGGAGGGACTCTTTATATAGGAAGCTTGGGGACTTCTTGGTCGTCCGATTGGTGCCTTAATGGTGATCATTCATTGCTTGTAACTACCTGGACATAGACTTTTCATCTTCGCCGGTGCTGCTTGATTTTTCGGCGAGTGAACAATGCTGTCAACTAAAGGAAGAAGACGACACTGTTCTGAACCAAACCAAACCGGTCCAAAACAGGTTCAATGCTTAAATCGGCCGGTTCAGGCCTAATTCGATCGAGTTTTTCAAAATTAAAAATTTGTAAATTCATCTAAATTCATCCTTTATCAAATGGTGGCCTCAATTCTCAAATTGAATTTTCTAAGCCACCTAGAAAAATAAATTTAACATCCAGTTCAATAATGGTCCAAACCGGTTCAATCTAGTTCGGATCTGGTTCACCTAAACCGGTCTGGTTTTCTTTCCCAATTTTTCCTAAAGTCCCTTTCCAAGGTTTTCATGACTCTTTGGGTCACTCGGGAGTTGTAAATTTCCTAATTTTCCCATTCTCTAGTGGTTGGAGTTCGTGAACCGGTTCAATTTTCTCACTCGGGTTGACCGATTCTTTTTCTTGGTTTTCCTTAACTCTAAAGGGTGGGGTTTACAACTCTCCCCTCCTTTTAGGAGTTTTGTCCCCAGAAATTATCCAACATCCTTCGTACTGGAGAGGACTTCCCTTGATATCAACTTGTTGTTTATTGACATACAACCTTCTCGGTTATTTCCGTATAGTCCTTGTATAACACACCCCTATAACTTTTTTTTTCCTTCTCATTATCCAACTTAGACTAGGCATACTTTACTCGAGGGTTTAAGGTTATATCCTCAATTTTGCGCCCCTTTGTCCTTAAAGTGTAATCCTTTCTCTTGAGGTTCTTTACTCAAAATTTCAGGATTGAGAGTTCCAAGATACTCAACCATTCTTGTGTCTATTTATTCTCTTGGTCGTTGAAACCCTTAGCTCGATGTTCTTTCGATCATTACGTACTTGATTCAACGGGTTTCTTTGTTATCACCTTTTTGTCCTATTTCGACCCTTCATCCATTGTTTATTATAACTTCGGTCCAACTTTTATATATGACCTTGTCATGCTTACTAACTAACTCTTCCTTACTTTGAGTCATATTTTCTTCGAGACTGTTGGGCTTATATATCCCTTATAGCATGACATTTTCTAAAACTTGTCTCTATCCATTAAATTTCTAGAACACTTCCTTGAGGGTCGTTCTTAATTTTCCAACCTTTCAAGGGTTGTATAACTTTATCCCTCTTTTTGTTTGGTAGTATTCTTTGATATCCTTTACTGTTATCCAATCAACTTAAATAACTGTGTTGGTTTTTCTTACCCATTTGTCCTTTCCCAACTTTCTTATCAGGTCTTTCCAGTTCCAATTATTTGGTTTCCCAATGGTTTACTGACAAGGTGGGATTCTTTCCTGCTTAAGACCTTGGCATTCTTTATTCAAGGACTTTCCTTTTCCTAAATCCACTTTTACTTACTCGTGATCATTTCATGACTCATTATTCCCATTTGATCCCTTTTGGTCTATGTGTCTATTATTTTGTTTGGGGAGTTCCCTTCTTACAGTTTCATTCTCTACTATGTCACTCAAAGTAGAGACCTTCGTCTTAGGAGCTACATGCTCATCCTTCTTACCATTTCTTGAAGGTTTCTTCCTTCATTTCCTTACATCTCCTTCTATATTGAGGCATTTGCCTGCTTTGAATCCTTGCTCATCTTAAAATTCCATTTCGTCCCTTATTCCTTATCCGAGGAACTTTCAATTATGAGTCTTATTTCGTGTACTCCACACTATGCCCAATCGTCCACTCTTTATGTGAGTGTGGACCACGATCCGTCTTGATATTAGTGGTTGTTTCCCCCTTCAACCACTTCTTATTTGGAGGGCTTACTTCTCCAAAGTTTCTCAGATATTCTTTCTTCTTTTTCTTTATTTTGGGCAGTCCACCCCTCTCTCATTTGTACGACATCTTTTGATGCTATCTTCCTATTTAACCGTTCCTTGAGTTTAACTTACTCCTTGGGTGCTCTTAATATACTTTCCTTGGTTCTTCCACCTCAACATGCGCTTCATTTGAAAGTTCATTTCCTTATCCCTCTTCATTTGGTTCCATTACCTCTCAGTTGAGTTATATGTCGTTCCAGGGTTTCTTTCCTTGGTAGGACTCTTTCCCTTTCTCCCAAAATTCCTTTTTCATTTGCTCTAGGGAATATCTACCCTTAAATAACATCCTTTGATGTCGTCTTCTCCTGTTTACCTTTACTCTTGAAATCTTGCGGGCACATCTTTTGTACTTTATCCTCATCCTCACTTGTACCCCAGTACATGTATATTTCTTTTAGGAAGAGCTCAAATCCTCCTTATGGCTTGAGTGTGGTAATCATTTCATTTTTCGGCCATTTATTTCTCCAAGGATTTCCTTCATCCTTCTTTTCCACTATTCTGGCATCACCACCTTCCATTCCTTGCTGGGATTTAGAATTATAACCTTCTCGAGGGTCAATTCGTTAACTGTCTTATCCTCACTATTCTCTTAGTTCACTTGCCTCGGGACAGTTGTCCTTCGATTTTATTCATCCTTGATACCTATTCTGTCATCCTTTTGAGGGTGTAATCCTTACTATTTTCCAATTCTTCCTGGGGCTTCTCCCAAAGTTTCTAGTTACACCTTTTTGCTAGGTTAGTTTACAACCCTACTTGGCTTCTCTATTTTTTTCCAAAATAGGTCACACCTTACTATCTTGAGACATCCTAGTTGTCTTTCATCCTTTAGGCTTGTCCTTTATGGATGAGGTGTTTCCTTATTTGCTCCTAGGTGGCTTGTAGTGCTCCTTAAGGGAAAATTACGTATATCTACATTATGCTATAACTGGATTTTCTTAAGGTCCTACCCTTGATCTTCCTCCCGTGATCCTTCCTTATGTAATTGAAGCATATGATCGTACTATTATGGGATAGAGAAATTTTCAGGAACTCAAAATTTCATTCATTGAGGTAAGAATACAAATTTTTGGGGTTTTAATATCTCTTGAGGGAGATTGTTACAATGACGATTTGGGAAGTACTCATTACTATGCTAGGGTCTGGAAGGATTTCTTCCTGAGTGCAATTGGGATCCCTAGATGGAATTGTGGTTCTTGTAGTGTTATCCCTTCGATTTTTTTGTAGAGGTGGAGGTGTCTTTATTGGAAGGCCTCGCTTTGATTCCTTGTGGTGTGGGACAGTTCTTTGCTATGTGTCCTACCCTTCTACACTCATAACAGGTTCTCTCAGGTCCTGTCCTCTGTAATGTTGGGCACCTTCTCATGTAGTGCCCCAATTACTCACATCTATAACATGTCCTCTCCTTGCATGTACCTTTGTGCTTCTTTCCATTCTTTGAGCATTGTGAGTCCTTTCTAAAAGATTGTTGATAGTTTGGTGCCTTGCCATCCTTGAGCCCAAACACCTTGAAAGTTTTCTTGTCGAGTCCCCTTTGAACCGGTGTTATTCCAAGAGTCCTCCTATACTCCTAGTTCAATTTCTCATCTAGGATGAGATTCTCCCTAGTTTCTGGGGTGACTAAGGTAGCACGGGTTTGTTTGGCTACTTTTCTTGGGGCCATCTTCCTACAAAGTAGGTAGTTTTAATTAAATTCTTATGTTATATAGTATTTATAATTTATTCGAGGAAATAGGCTCTAATACCACTCAAGTTGTCACACCCTAACCCAGTTTAGTCAGATCCCCGTGACCAACCGCCACTCTCCCGGTTTATTAAGGGTTTTCCCCTTCTTTTAATCCATGAGGAGTAAGGCATCCTTTAACCTGTACTTTTCCTGGAATAACATTAATCAAAACTGCAAGAAATTTTAAACTTAAAATACCTATCTCACAGGTGTGGTTAACTTGAAGTCTTTGGGTAGGCTTTCCCTTGGTTACCTGAAAGGGGGTATAAGGGAGGGGGTGAGTTTAACGACTCAGTGAATGGGTGTTTTAAAATTTAACTTTCAGAAAATAGTTTGAATTGGAGTGTGCCAGACTCCTTATTTTCTTTAAAACATTCCATCATCAAAATCTCGGTTTTCATAGCCAAATATCAGCATTAACCACAAATGGTATGTTTATCAACCAACACATGCCCTTCATCATGAAGGGATCACACATTCGTAGGGCAGCACGTCCACTACACCCACTTATGGTGTCGGAGCGACTTTACCGACCACCTAGATAGAAGCCCATCCACTTCTACCATGTCCGTATGAGGATAAATACCTCATCCCGACCCCACCCCGGTCTCAAGCACTTGAAGCTACGTCGAGCTTCCTAACTGTTGGCATGACAAACTGCCCTTATCTCCACCATGTCGTCTAGTAGCCCCAAGGATGCATCACTACCTCTTGGGCATCTTGAAGGTCCTGTACCTTAGTGCATGCACAAAAAAAATTGTTTTCCTTGTAAGCCACTTAATCATTGGTGCTACTGGTCCAACAACCTCGACTCTCAACTCGATTTGCGGCTATTTGTCTCGACTAGTCCATCGACCTATCTTTTCGCACTATCACTAGTCCACCGAGTATGTCGCTCCTGTCTTGGTACCATAGCCAAACAATTCATTCATTTAAAATTTTCATGGCTTAAACTCATGTTTCTTTACAAGCTCCTGCTTGTGCCAACTAGCCTTACACCCACTATATGAGATTTTCAAAATCGGGTATATTAGTCCCCAAGTTCCAAAATCGAGGCCTTTGACCTATATGAGCATTTCGAGCTCTCATCAAGAAGGTCTCCAAAAAATTTTAAGCAGTGGCACATTGTCACGCTCCGACCCAATTTGGTCGGATCCCCATGAATAACCCATCGCTCTCTTGGTTCAAGAGGGGTTTCTCCCTTCTTTAATTCAAGAGGAGTGAGGCATAATCTCAACCTTGTTCTGTGGAATAACATATATCAAATAAAATGCAAGCTTAAGAAAGTTAAGCATACCTAACAGAGGATAAGGCCTGGTGTTATCCAAAGTCATTTCTCTATTTCTTGAAAATGGATAAAAAGTGTGGGTGAGTTTCTACAACTCATTGAATAGGCATTTTAAAAAAAATAAACTTTCAATAAAATGGTTTTTAAATTGGAGTGTGCCAGACTCCTTATTATCTTTAAAATTCTTTCTTCCTTATTTTCTCGGTTTTCAAAGCCATTTAAACCATAAACAGTGTGTTTAGAAACCAACACACGCCCTTCATCATGAAGGGATCACACATTCGCAGGGCACCACGCCCATTGCACCCACTTGTTGCGTCAAAGTGACTTTACCAGCCACCTAGATAGAAGAACGTCCATTTCTACCTTGAGAATGAGTGGATGTACATGACATCCGACCCTCAATCCCGTAAAGAAACTTAGTGTTTGTATGAGGACAGAGACCTCATCTTGACCCCACCCCGGTCTCATGCGCATGAAGCTACGTCGAGCTTCCTTGACTGCTGGCATGACAATTTGCCCTTATCTCCACCATGTCATTTAGTAGCCCCTAGGATGCATCACTACCCTTCTTGGGTGTCTTGAAGGTCTCGTACCTCAGTGCATGCAAAAAACAATAGTTTTTCACATAAGCCATTTAATTTGTGGTGCCACTAGTCCAACGGCCCCGACCCTTAATTCGACCTGCAGCTGTTTGTCTCGACTGGTCCGTCGACCTGTCATGTCGCACTACTGCTAGTTCATCGAGTATGTCGGTCCTGTCTTGGTACCATGGCCAAACATATCATTTATTAAAAATTTTCATGGCTTAAACTCATGTTTTTTTATGAGCTCCTGCTCGTGCCAACTGGCCTTGGGCCCACTGTACGAGATTTTCAAAATCGGGCATTTAAGTCCCCAAGTTCTAAAACCAAGGCCTCTAGCCTATCTGAGCTATTTGAGCTCTTGTCAAGAAGGTCTCCCAAAAGGTTTAAGCAGTGGCACACGATCAGGGGAGAGCACTTCCATCACACCAACTAGGTGTTAGGACATCTCCCCTTATAAACGATAAGTGGGTTTTCTACTTCCTTCGAGGAAGTTCATCATACCAACCGGCTGTGATCTACTTACAACTGGTAATTAGTTTTTCTGCGTAATTTTCACATCACTCCATTAAGATGTGATGGTTAAAATTCCACTTAGTGGTGGGTTTTTATTTTTGAAGTGCTTATCATCCCAACCAGGTATGATATAAAAATCCCACTCACCCGATAATGCAGTGATTTCCTCTTAATCGGTTTTCGTCTCCTTGCGAGCTTTGTCTTAGCTGGCATTCCCGAAACCTCGTGTTCCTACATGGTATGAACATCCTTGTTCATTATCCTTTGGCTTGATAGCATTCATTCATTATGAATGAATAAATATATCTAACTTTTCAAATATTTGCAATTTGGCCCCTAAAGTTCATTTTCTTTTACTTTAGGTCCCAAATGCCGATTTTCCCAAAATTAAGTCTCGAACTTCTAAAGTTCACCTTAGTACCTCAATTTATTCAAAATCACATAAAGGGTTCAAGTTTCCCAAATTCCCAATTTGGTCCCTAATTTTTCCAAAATTACCATTTTGCCCCTACTTTACAAAAAAGGTAAGTTTTGCCCAAAAATTTCTAAAAATTGCCCAATTGATCCCCCAACATCTTTATCATGCTTAATTGGCTGTCAATTTTATGAAATTTCACTTTAGTCCCTCGAAGTTTCAAAATCCCCAAAATTTCCCCAAATTTGAACCTTCCAACCTGACCGGATTTGATTTCATCAAATTGCCCATTCAAATGAGTCTAATTGTTTAAATTGAAGTTAGATTTAATTTACTACACCCTCATATGATTCAATTGCACTTTGTATCGCACGATTTGACGTCAGAATGAGCTCAAACGGAGCTTCGTTGGAAAACTGAACGTTGAGATAGAAAGCTTACCGTCAGGGGCACGGCGGTCTGAGCTTTCTATCTGGACAAATAGCTCTTATCCTGAGGTCATTCCTAGAATCTAGAATCACCTCAATTCGAGGAGAATTTAGTCAGTAAAAATCTATAGGATCTCTCTCTAACACCGATCTAAATTCAGAGAGGGGCGCCAAATTGGCTTACTTTTCCGCACTAATTCAGCTGTAGGAGGGCTAAGGAGGTGTTGGAAGAGATTGGTTTGGCATGAGGAAGGCTCAAATTGTCTGATTTTAGCTTGACAAAAATAGGGCAACTTCGGTCCGCCGGACCTGCTTCACTATTCAAGCAAGCTGATGCTTGTTCGACGATCCTCAGAGCAATTGGAGACTACCACCGTGTAGCTAACTTCTCCCAAAGTTTAAGGAACCCGACCATGCCTTCTTTGGCTCAGAAAAGACCCTATGTTGGAGCTCTGATTCAAGCTTAATCGAAAAATTAAGTAGTTGAGAGAGAGTGATGTTTCCAGGTGTGTGAAGGATGAATGAAGAGAGGCTTTTATATAGGGAACTCGGAGACTCATTGGCCATCCATTTGGCACCTTTATAACAGTCATTGATGGCCTAAAATGTATTGAACTGAAACATTTTCTCTTCGCCGGTGCTAGTTTGATTTTCTAACGAGTGAACGGTGCTGTCATATGAAGGAACAAGACGACATTGTTCCGAACTGGACTTGACTGGTCTGAACTGGGTTCAAAGCTTAAACCAGCCAGTTTAGGCCCAATTCAACTGAGTTTTTCAAAATTAAAATTTTGTAAATTCATCTAAATTCATTATCTATCAAATGGTAACCTCAATTCTCCAATTTGAATTTTCTGAGCTACCTAGAAAAATAAATTTAGGAATCGGTTCAATAGTGGTTCAAATCGGTTCGATCTGGTTTGGATTCGGTTCACCTAAACCAGTTTGGCTTTCATCTCCAATTCATTCCAAAGTCCTTTTTAATAACTTTTGTGACTCTTTAGGTCACTTAGGATCCATAAATTTCTCGGTTTGTTCTTTCTCTATCGGTTCCAGTTCATAAATCGACTTGGTTTTCTCTTTGGAAATAATCAGTTCAATCCAGCTCGGATCTGGTTCACCTGAACCGATTTGGTTTTCTCTCCCAAATTGTCCTAAGGCCCTGTTCCAAGGTTTTTATGACCCCCTTTGGGTCACTCAAGAGTTTTAAATTTCTCAAATTGCTTGTTCTCTAATGATCGGGTTTGTGAACCGGTTCAGTTTTCTCACTCGGTTTTACCGGTTCTTTTCTCGGTTTTCCTTAACTCCCAAGGGTGGGGTTTATAACTCTCCCTTCCTTTTAGGAGTTTTATCCCCAAAATTATTCAACGTTTTTATTTTGCATTGGAAGGAACTTCCCTTGATGCCAATTTGTAGTTTATCAACTTACAACCTTCTCTATTTGTTTTCCGTCTATTCCTTGTATCACATACCTAAGATTTTCTTTTCATTCACACCCCTTTCTCATTCCATGGAGCCTATTTTGGCTAAGCATATCTCACTGAAAGGATTTAGGTCATATCCTCAAATTTACATTCTTCGTTTTTCTAAAGCACTATTTATTCATTCCAACATCCTTTACTTAAAAAATTTAGGATTGGGAGTTCCAAAGTACCCAATCCTTCTTGCATCTAATTATTTTCTTTATTGTTGACCTTCTTAGCTCAGTATCTACTCCAGCATTGCGTACATACTTCCACAAGTGCCGGTATTATCACCTTTTCATCCTACATTTCTCCTTCCCTCATTCTTTGGCTATTACTTCTTTATAACCGTATTTACTTCCTTACTTACTTGCCATTTCCCAACTTCTTTATTGGGTCTCTCAAATTTTGAGTCTTTGAGTTTCCCGATACTCACTGACATAATGAGACCCTTCCTTCCTTACCTCATTCCGTATCCCCCCATGGCGTTCTTTCTGCAAGAACTTTTCCTTTTTCTTGCTCTACACTTACTCCCTTGGGGTCATTTCATGATTCTCTATTCTGAGTTAGTTCCTTTCTTACCTGTTCGACAGCTTTTGATGACGTCTTACTTACTCGTTACTTGGGTTTAACTTACCCCATTGGACCCTTATAATTGCTCTTATTTTGCACTTGATCTTTTCAACATCAACAGATCGTCTTTGAGAAACTTATGTCCTTTCCAATTCTGTTAGTCCCATTTCCTCTAAATTGGGACACATGTTTTTCCAAGGTTCTTTTTTCCTTGGTAAGTTTATACTCCTTTTCTCCCAAAATTTTCTTCTAGTTTTATCATTGTGGATGTCCAACCTTAAATGACATTTCTTGATGCCATTCTCTCCTGATCACCTTTACCCTTGTAATCTTACACGTACTTCTTGTGTACATCACCTTCATTCTTACACCTTTCCAATACTTAATTTATTTATCCAAGGTGGAGTTCACCTTCCCTTAGTTTCCCAATCTCTTGATCGTCTTGCATAACTCTTATTTAGCCTTTTTATTGTTTTTGGGCAGTTACTCTTGTCTTATTCATTGATCTCTCTAAGGCTTTCCTCTACCCTTATGTCTCAAAGGTTTTTACCTTTCCATCTTTTCCTTCTTCACTGGGATTATGACCTTCATAATGGTCAACTCGTTAATTGTCTCTCTCATCTTACCCCCTTAGTTATATATTTTGAGAGAATTGTCTCTCGAATCTTTTGTTCTTTGGTATCCATTCCTTTGCCCTAATTTTGGGTATGATCCTTATTATTTTCCAATCCTTCTTGGAGTGTAATCTATTTACTAAATGATCTGGTTGTTATGGATTATTTCCCTCAATCAGGTCCGTCTAAAATCCCTATTTAGGTTTTCATGCTATTTTGCAAGTAGATCAAACTTAACCTCCCTACGCACTCACTTAGCTACTTGTACTTCTTACTGAGGTCCTTATTTCGGTTGCGGTTTTGTGAAATCTCCTCGAATGATTTTCTTAACTTGGAGCATTCTCCTTCCACGATCTAACTTCCTATTCTCATCCTTCTTCTATTGTCTTCCATTTTGGAATCCTTACATTCGATCTCCCTACTGTTCCTTAGAAGTTCTTCTTTTATTCTTCTCTTATACCCAAGGATCTTGTATGGTTTGTTTACTCTGGATTTTCTCCCTTTTTGGTTCCATATCTTTGCTTCCCATAAGCCTCCTTATTTTATGGAGTTATTAATAAATTGTGTCCTACTTCTTTACAAGTATGTGTTATACCTGGGCTTTCTTGTTATCGAATTTTCTTCTTATCCCGCCCTAATGGTCTTACATCCCTAGTGTTTCCCCATAACTTACTTCCTTTGTTCTTAATTAGCTTCCATTCATTTGGTTTCTTTTGAAATAATCTACTCCTTCTTGTTTTTCCTTACTCTTATTCTTTGAGCCTTTCTCTAGTTCTTTGAACTCTCCATAATTCCATACTCTTTGATGTTTACTTCCCTTTATTCCAACTTCTCCTTCCTTTCCTTAGTTAAGATCTCCCTTGGATGAACTCTTCCTTGCCAAACTTATTGTACTTCTGAGGGAAAGTCTTAAAGGTTGAGGTTAACTATAAATAACTCATTTTCCCTTCCTTAGGTGATTTTCTACCTTTTACTTTAATATTTATTATCATACTCTTTTTGCTTTGAATTTATCAAGGAACTCATAAGTTTTATAAAAAATTTCACTTTCATTGATTCAAGAAATATTTTCTTGCCATACTTAACTTATTACCAGAATTTTCTACCCCCTAATCCCTTGGGGTCATAGGCCGAAAATTAGCCTTAGAATGGTTGTGGGACTCTTGATCATAAGGTTTTGAGCAACTAGTGGGGTCCATTCGTATTCCCTGATGGGACAAATTTTATGTATGGCCTCCAATCCGTACCGCTTCAGTACCTCAACCTCACACTCATACCTCCACTTCATCCATTGAGAGGGATTGAAGTTGGGCTGAGTAAGTGGGGGTACTTGGTGGACTTTCATGAAGGTGGCATACACATCCCAATAGTTGTCCCAAGCCTCCTTCTTGGTTGGCTTTCTCTCTGGTTGTTGTGGGGCTGGAGGAGGAGTTGGGCTCCTAGGAGGAGGTACAAGTTCCTCTTATCTTGGGGGAGGGTAGGTGATGCCTTTTAGTTCCAATAGGGCTCATACCAGTTTTTGATAGTCTTCCACCATGTCCTTGGGTACTCTTTTCTCGCCTTTTAAGAATCTTTGAATGGAATCTTTCCTTGGGTTGGGTGTCTTTTTCAAGGTTATGGGTGGAGGGTTGGATTTCACAACGAACTTCCTAGGGATTCTCCTTCTTACATGATAGTTAAAGTTTGATTAATGTCAGGGCATAATATTGATAATATTTCAAGGGAACTTAGCTCTGATACCACTAAGTTGTCACGCCCCGACACGGTTTGGTTGGATCCCCGTAAACAACCCGCCGCTCTCTTGGCTCAAGAGGAGCCATGCATAATCTAAACCTTGTTCCCTGGAATAACATATATCAAATAAAATGCAAGCTTAAGAAAGTTAAGCATACCTCATAGATGATAAGGCCTGGTGTTATCCAAAGTCAATTCTTTATATCCCGAAAAGGAATAAAAGGGTGAGTGAGTTTCTATAACTCAGTGAATGGGTATTTTAAAAAAAAATAAACTTTCAATAAAATGGTTTTTAAATTGGAGTGTGTCAGACTTCTTATTATCTTAAAAAAATTTCTTCCTTGTTTTCTCGATTTTCAAAGTCATTTCAACCATAAACAGTGTGTTTAGCAACCAACATATGCCCTTTATCATGAAGGGATCACACATTCACAGGGCAGCACGTCTACTGCACCCACTTATGGCGTCAGAGCGACTTTACTGACCACCTAAATAGAAGCACACCCACTTCTACCCTGGGAATGAGTGGATGTACGCGACATCCGACCCTTAATCTCGTAAAGAAACTCCATGTCAGTATGAGGACAAAGACCTCATCCTGACCCAACCCCAGTCTCATGCGCATGAAGCTTCGTTGAGCTTCCCTGACTATTAGCATGACAATCAGCCCTTATCTCCACCATGTCATTCGATAGCCCCTAGGACACATCACTACCCCTCTTGGGAGTCTTGAAGCTCCCGTACCTCAGTGCATGCACAAAACAACAGTTTTCCACATAAGCCATTTAATCTGTGGTGCCACTGATCCAACGGCCCCGACTCTCAACTCGACGTGTAGCTGTTTGTCTCGACTAGTCTGTTGACCTGTCATGTCACACTGCTGCCAGTCCATCGAGTATGTCGGTCCTGTCTTGGTACCATGGCCAAACATATCATTCATTTAAAATTTCCATGGCTTAAACTTATGTTTGTTTACGAGCTCCTCCTCGTGCCAACTGGCCTTGGGCCCACTATACGAGATTTTAAAAATTAGGCATTTAAGCCTCAAGTTCCAAAACCGAGGCCTCCGGTCTATCTGAGCTATTCAAGCTCCCGTTAACAAGGTCTCCCAAAACGTTTAAATAGTGGCACACAGTCAGGGGAGAGCATTTCCAACAAAATGATCTTTTCATTTATCCATCACACCAATCAGGTGTGAGGACATCTCCGCTTATAAACGATAAGCGGGTTTTCTACTGCCTTACAGGAAGTTCATCATACCAACCGGGTATGATCTACTTACAACCGATAATTAGTTTTTCCATGTAATTTCCACATCACTCAATTAAGATGTGATAGTTAATATTCCACTTAGTAGTGAGTTTTTATTTTCGAGGTACTTATCATCCCAACTAGGTATGATATAAAAATTCAACTCACGTGATAACGTAGTGATTTCCTCTTAACTGATTTTTGTCTTCTTGCGAGCTTTGTCTTAGCTAGCGTTTCCGATACCTCATGTTCCTACACGTTATGAATATCCTTGTTCATTATCGTTTGGCTTGATAGCCTTCATTCATTATGAATGAATAAAAATATCTAACTTTTCAAATATTTGTAATTTGGTCCCTAAAGTTCTTTTTCTTTTACTTTAGGTCCCAAATGCTGATTTTCCCCCAAATTGAGTCACGAACTTCTAAAATTCACCTTGGGAACTCAATTTATTCAAAATCACATAAATGGTTCAAGTTTCCCAAATTCCCAATTTGGTCCCCAATTTTTTCAAAATTACCATTTTGCCCCTACTTTACAAAAATGGTAAGTTTTGCCCCATAATTTTCTAATTGGTCCTTTAACATCTTTATCATGCCCAATTGGTCCTCAATTTTATGAAATTGCACTTTAGTCTCACGAATTTTCGAAATCCCCAAATTTCCCCCAAAGTTTCCCTCAATTTCAACATTCCAAACTGACCAGATTTGATTTTATCAAATTGACAAATCGAATGAGTTTAATTGTTGAAATTGATGTTAGATTTACATTTCTACACCTTCATACGATTCAATTGCACTTTGAATCGCACAATTTGATGTCGGAACGAGCTCAAATGGAGCTTTGCCGAAAAATCAAATGTAGAGTGAGAAAGCTTCGAAAGTTTACCATTGGGGGAACGACGGTCCGAGCTTTTGATCTGGGCATATAGCTCTCGTTCTGAGGCCCTTCCTAGAATCAAGAATCACCTCAATTCATGTCAAATTGAGGGAGAATTTAGTTAGTAAAAATCTGTCAATTCTCTCTCAAGCACTGTTCGGAATTCACACAGTGGAGCAAAATTGACTTACTTTTCCGCACTAATTCGGCCGTAGGAGGTCGGAGAAGGTGTTGGGAGAGCATGGTTTGGCTTGAGAGGGCTCAAATTGGCTGATTTCAGCTCGATAGAAATAGGGCAACTTTGGTCCGACGGAGCTGCTTCACTGTTCGATCATGTCGGCACTTCTCCGGTGACCCTCGAAGTAATTTGAGACAACCATTGTTTAGCTGACTTCTCCCTGAGTCTAAGGAACCTGACCACGCCTTCTTTGGCTCAGAAAAGACCCTATGTCGGAGCTCTAGTTCGAGCTTCATCGGAAAACTTAGTTGAGAGAGAGTAAGGTTTTCAGGTGTGTGAGGGATGAATGGAGAGGGGCTCTTTATATAGGGAGCTCGGGGACTCATCAGCCGTCCATTTGGTTCCTTTATGATAGTCATTGATGGCCTAAAACGTACTGAACGGAAATGTTTCCTTTTCGCCAGTGCTAGTTCAATTTTCCGACGAGTGAACAATGTTATCATCTGAAGGAAGAAGATGACAATGAACTCTTCATATCCAAATAAGAATGATGAATCAAATATAATTTAGTAGTAAGGAACTGAAGTATGAAG
This sequence comes from Trapa bicornis, assembly GCA_030064425.1. NCBI lineage: Eukaryota > Viridiplantae > Streptophyta > Magnoliopsida > Myrtales > Lythraceae > Trapa > Trapa bicornis. The sequence goes on along the minus strand of CM057761.1, from coordinate 3,972,471 downwards.
AATGGGAAAGGGAATTACCTAAGGGATATGAGCAGCTATACTCCTAGGACTTGGAGCAAAATTGCAAGGACACATCAAATACCTTCAATTTGATAGTAGATTCCCTTCTTTGTGAGTAAGGAGACCCTTCTGAGATGAAACTGAATTATGTTCCTGCAAGAAGAAATAGAAATGCATATATCTTATCTGAAAGATTTACTCCCTAGCGGTCTATAACAAAGATATAATATCACTATCCAAGTGTAGTGGAGCTCTTAGGCGCATCCTCCAATAGAGGTGTTCCAATTCAATTGGACAAGGGCATGTAATTACCTTTACTCTACAACAGAAGTAAAGACAAACTTCCTAGGTTAATTATCCACAAACTTTGGAAGATAAAGGGACCCCTTCCTAGCATTCAAAGACATGACTTCACTTCAAAAAATATCCAGTGTCACAAGACGCAACCTACCCGTGTAATAGAACCCTGACCGACAAGTTTAAAGACTTAAGACCGAGCAAAACCAATAATGTCACTGCAAACCTTCAATTAAATGTTGACTTAATTAATGTAATACTGAAAAATTTTGAATCCAAGAATCCGATGCAGAACTAGGAATGAAGACTCAAAAATCGAGAATTGAACTCGAATCGGATTGTGGGAACCTATTAAAACACTAAACTCAAATAATGTAAAATGTCATAAAATTATAGTCCAAACCCCCTTGATCTAAAATCAAGGATTGAGAGAGATTCAGGTGAAAATCGGTTCAAATAAAGATCAAATCCATTTAAGGCAAGAAGCCCCTAATTTTTAAGAGTAATTAAATAAATAGGAAAATGATAATTCTTGGACTCGATCATCTTGAAATATGATGAATGATTTTTAGAATAAAGAATTGGGCTAAGAGGAAGGCCAAAATCGATCAAACTAGCTTGGAGCAGTATATCTCCCTTATTTTTAGAAGGTACAATATAAAATGAAAAATGGGGGTTCTTATGCCCAAATGCTATGGAATTGGATGAAGAATTTTTAGAAAAATAAATAGGGCAAAAAACCATTTGAATTAGGGGTGAACCAAATAAGGAAAGGTTATAATTGGCTAGATCGGCCGATTAATTTTCTAAAAATCGGTTCGCTACAATGCGAATTGAGCGACGCTCCACACTGGGTGCATACACACACTGAATGTGCAGGGCACACATACACACCCGTGTCCGTTCTCGTGTCATCTTCTTCGCCTGACACACGATCAGAAAACTCGAACCCAACCCAAAAATAACCTACTTGTCAGAGTGGTTTTATAAATTTACTCCCCTAAAAAAAATAAATGAAAAGTAAAGGCTAGTGAGTCCCATCTAGTTTACTGTAGACATTGCCTCATAGAGAACTTGTCCCTAAAGTCATTTATATAATTGTCGGCCCTTCTCTCACTGGAGGATCACTGGAATTCTCTCTGGAAGTTAGACACCTCCACTTTCGAGTGACCTTCAAATGAGAAATTATCATTTCCTCTACCAGCCACCAAGCTTGGCCCAATAGGTGCCATTACAACCGACCACCGACGTGCTCTTTACCAGTGGAAAACTAATGTCCTCCATTGGCCAAAAATTGAGCAGAGGCTTTCAAGGTTCACCCTGACCACCCAAACGACCAACTATGACCAAATCGTTTTATGGAGAACCTTTCTAGTCTCCTCTTGCCAACCATGATGGTCTCTCAGACTATAAGTAAGCCTCCTCACCACGATAAATCTAAGAATATCTGTTAGATCTACACTGTTGACAACTCTTTGTAAATCAAATCTTACAAGTAGCTCCGACCATCATAGAACAAGATCTAGGTGTCCACAAACCCGTGGGGGGAGTCAACTATACAACCTTAATATCCTTGACTATCGCCACTTCCTCATCAGTGAGTTTTTTTTACCAAAACCTGATTATGTATTTATTTATAGAGAGTGGACGATCATGGCTAAAATGGTAATATTCTAGTAAAGGCTGACTGGAAAGTGACAATGGAGACCAAAGGAAGATGATAAGGGACCTAGATAGGATTTTTGAAGGGTCATTAGAGTCGTTTTGAAATAGATAAAATTTTAGGGATCAAAACACAATTTTTGAAAAGTGTAGGTGTAAACCCCGCCCTTTTGAGCTAAGGAAAATCGGGAAAAGAATTGGTCAAACTGAGTGAGAAAAACCGAACTGGTTCACGAAACTGATTATTTGGGAACAAGCAATTTGGAAATTTACTTCCGGGTGATCCAAAGGGTTCATTAAACCTTGGAAAAGAAACTTAAGACAAATAAAAAGAGAAAAACCAAATTGGTTTAGGTGAACATAAGAACTCTAAAGTTAATCATGCTTACCCGAGAGTAGTGTGAGGATGTATGACCTCCTGGGAAGTATGATTTTTTTTTTAACCGGAAATTTCGGTCAAAAATTTTTATGTGAATGTATGCCTTATCATAAATAGCTATAAATTAATATATATATTTAATTATTAGAATTAATACAAATAATTTAATATCAAAATTAAATTATTGAAATTAATATCAATAATTTATGGCAATATTAATACTAGTAATAAATCTCTCTTATTTAATATACGGTTTTACACTTATATAAAGAGGTCATCCCCATTCATTCTCCTCACACCCAAACACTTCTCTCTCTCTCATGCTCCATTTCCTGGTGAAGCTTAAACCAGAGCTTTGACTTGAACATTTTTCTTAACCTCGGAAGGAGAGGTCGGGCTCTTTAGAACTGGGGGGAAGTCAACTATCTAATAATAAACTCTAGTCAATCCGAGAATCACTGAAGAAGTGCCGACATGATAGAATAGTGAAACAGCTCCGGCGGACCGAAGATGCCCTATTTCGGCCAAGTTGAAATTGACCATTTTGAGCCCTCCTCAGGCCAAACCAAGTCTTCCCAACACTTCCTCAGCCCTCCCACGACCGAATTAGGACTGAAAGGTAAGCCAATTTGGCTCCCCTCTGCAATTTTTTATTGGTGCTAGAGAGAGAACCGACAAAATTTCAATGATGAAATTCTAAATCAATTCGACATCAATTGATGTGATTATTGATTCTAGGATGAGAGCTATATGCCCAGATTGAAAGCTCGGACCGATGTGCCCTCACCGATGAGTAATCGAAGCTTTCTCTCTCTAAAGTCCATTTTCTAGCGAAGCTCCGTTTGAGATCGTTCTGGCGTCAAAACTTGCGATTCAAAGTGCTATTGAATCGTAAGAAGATTGAGGAACTCAATTTCAACTCCAATTTCAATAATTAGAGGTGTTTGATTGGTCAATTTGATTAAATCAAATTCGGTAGTGTTGAAGAGTTGAAATTGGGGGAAAATTGGGGATTTTCAAAATTTATAGGACCAAAATGCAATTTTAAGAAATTTAGGGTCAATTGGTCATGAAAATAATATTGGAGGACCAATTGAGGAATTTTAGAATTTTTAAGGCAAAAATTACCATTTTTGTAAAGGAAGGGTAAAATGGTAATTTTGGAAAAGTTGGGGACCAAATTGGAAATTTGGGAAATTAAACTCCTTTTTGTGAAATTGAATAAATTGAGGTCCCAAGATAAATTTTAAAATTTCCAGACTCAATTTGAGGAAAAACTAGCATTTAGGGATTTAAAGTTAAAAAAATAAATTTAGGGACCTAATTGCAAATAACTAAAAAGTTTGGGTTTTCTCATTTATTGAAAATAAATTAAGGTTGTTAAGTCGAGTTATAGTGAAAAGGATGTTCATATTACTCATGTAATGAGTGGATTGATGAACACAACTTAAAATTAAAAACCATTTACTGGTTTAGTGGTATTTTAATTATTATCACTTAGAGAAAGTGATGTAAAAATTATGCGGAAAAACTAATTACCAGTTGTGTTATGCGGAAAAACTAATTACTAGTGTCATTAGTTGTGAATATGATTAATCTATATACATCAAGTTCTTTGATATATCTTAATTAATCCCACCATTACTTTTTTGAAACCTTATTCTAAAATCCTCTTTCTCATATGAAATCCTCTCAAACAAAACTATAACACACATATTAATTCCAAATTGGCACCATTCAAATGAGATATTTAACTCCGATATGAGAGTATAGCACACAAATTATTTGCATTTTTAAGTGGAAATTGCTCTAAACATCTATTGACCCATAAGAATTTTTCCATTTTTTTAGTTTTCCATTTTTAAGTGTATATTGCCTAAAATTGTGCATAAAAAGGTGTTGCAGCAATTTAATTATTTATGTTCTCAATAATCAATTATAGGAGGTACTGAATTGGAGTCTTACTACAAGTAACTTCTTATTTTCTCAAAGATCCAACTTCAACAACTATATCCAAAACAGAGCTAAAAAGGAGAAGACGGCAATTTCTTGTTGTCCAAGAAATGCTTGATCAGCTGCAGAGATCTCTTGGGTGCGAAAGCCGGGACCTCATGTCCAGCGTTCCTGATTGTCACGAACGTCAGTCCGTCGTATATCTGGGTCCATCCACCAACCTACAAAAGTAGGACAGGACAGTCAGAATAAGATCAAACTTTCATGTATAAATATATGAAGTTTCCAATAAATGACGCTGACTGCACCAAGGTACCTGCCGGTAGTTGTACCAAGGGCTCCAATCTTCGACCGTCTTCAACCTGAGCTTCCTCAGCACATATCTCGTGCTTGACACAGGCACTCTTCCATCGGTGTCTCCACTGTAAAAAAATCGATAAATTTTCATGAATCCATCAATGATTAAAAATAAAAAATGCACAAGTGTTGGAGAGTTAGAAACCTGAAAATCCAGATTCGCAGTCCTGCAGCTCGGAGCTTATGAATGACGGGGATGATTGATAGCGGTGCATCGTTCCATCCTGTTATCGCATCACTTTCAACCGGAAGAAAGATGAAAATAGAACACAAAGTGAGAATGATAAGGCTAAAAATCTGTCAGATAGAGGATGCAATAGAAATTGCAGGAGAAATGAAAACAGCATCGAGCATGCCTGCACTGTTTCCATGGGTAGGGGATTCCGGTGGTGTTGGCATGTAAAGCGGCTTGTACATCGGGACGGTTGAAGTACTGTAGGGTGTATTGATCTCCACAAGGGTCATAGCCTGCTGGGATTTTGTGCCGGTGCATCTAGGATGAGAAATTATATACGGTCATCACTCACCAAAAAACAGATCAATTTGTTCTTGGGGTTTCAGTAAGTTATGGCCAATTTACCAAACTTACAGAATTCGACAGCAAAAATTGGCGTGGGATAGGACATCTCCGGAGGGGGCGGACTTGGCTAGAGTAGCTCCCGTTGGAGACACAGGTGGGGCTGTACAAGCTGTACATGTCGATGGCATCGAATGCACTATAGAACTTGTTTAGGGCGGTGTAGCAGTTGTCGGAATAGTTTTCGAGGGTGAAGTTGCACTCAGTCTTCAGTTCAGTGTAAAGGGTATCGGAGATTACGGCATGGAAATACGCGTAATCTATCATGCCTCGGTTATCCGCATCCTCGTCCAGCGCCGCATTCCCAATCTACAAATAAACAATGAATTATTCGAAGCAGCCATTCAAGAAAGACCCAGCAAGACCTAACTAGGGCTCGAAAGAGAGTTGATACTGGCATGTATAGAACGAGTAAATCTATTATATTGGTGTCATGAATATAAGTGATAGAAATAATATAGAATGTGTACTAACAATGAGCCCCTTCAGATTGATGAAGTACTTGCTCGCTACTTTCTTGTTCTTCTCGATAATCAATTCTGAGAGCTGTGGAACGTAATGCCCTGGACGATCGAATTCAAATTGAATTAATGAAAAAGTTCAAATGGACCCATTGATGTCAGTTATCAAACAGAAAGGACATCGACAGTATTAGGGAAGGGAAGGTGAGAAAATTAAACCAGCATAGCTCTCTCCAGAAATGTAGAATTCGTGGGACTTGAACTGCGGAAACCGGTCAAACCATCTGACGAGGAACCGATACGAGTCCTTGGCTAAAAATTAGGCAACACGAGAGAGGTTAGGTCTGCATCGAATGGTACAGTCGGAGGAAGGGGAGAGGAAGGGGGCTGAAACGTGTAAATCATACCGGTGATAGAGTCCCCAAGTTCACTCAAGACCTTGGTTTTGTTGGTGTAGGAAAACCCAACTCCAACGGGTGATTCCAGGAAGAGCAGATTGGCAGCTGCAATGGGCACATATTTCAATGCATTCAATCTCAAGATGATAAATGATATGAAAAAAATCTATTAAATATTAACCTTTGTTCCATGTGTAGTTGTTGAATTTGAGATTGGGTTGATGCTTCTGAGGGAAAAATGGTCCGAGCTCTGATGCTGCTCCGTATGCAATGGACGAGCATCCCGGGCCTGAAAATGACAATCACCACCACCACCACCACCATCATGTATAAAGTGGCATCATATAAAGTAGTAGTAGTATTAGTAACATTTCACTGGAACTTTTGATATGAGATGATGATGATCTCCCAATGGTTATTAATAAAAAACTTTTTATTAATAACATTGCAACAATTTGGCCCAACAATTTAGTCTGACATTGAATTTCAACAATTTATTCATTACTGATGATTCTTTCTATAAAAGTCTAGTCCCTTGAAATATCAATGGAAAATATGGTATGATATAATGTCAATCAAAGCCATATCAATAAAATAACATTTAATTATAAAAACCTAACATATTAAGAAAAAAAACGTAATTCAAGAAATAGATTGTAAAAAATTGACATTGATTCTAAATTGTGGGCACCTAACATATTGAGAAATCAACTTGTTAGTCTACTCTTTTATTAAAAATCCCACATGAGATGTAAAAATAAGAAGTGTGAGTTATTTTTAGGATCCTTCCTTCAAAATGTATTTTTTTCAAGTAAAAATCTTTGAAACTTTTCGGTGTGATGAAAATAGTCTCAATAATACTACCTCCATTGAGCCATAAGAGCACGGGTTTTTCCTCGGGTTTGTCGATGGCCTCGAAGAACCAGTAGAAGAGCGCCTTCTCGTTGCTCCGGCTGACGGTGATGTAGCCAGCGTAATGCTTGAATCCCACCTCGGGCTGTCCAGGGAGTGAATGAACCCTGTCGGCCTCCTGCCTTGCCCAAACTTCACGACCGAGCCGGTTCAACCGACCGCCCCCTTCCTCCCCGTGAGCCACGGAAATACGGCTTCCGGCAGCCAGACATGGGACTAGGAGGATGAGAAGCAGGTATTCAAGAAAGATTGCTGAGGGATGACGGTAACCCATGATGTTCCTCTCCGTTCTCTCTTGAAATCTGAGACGCTATTATTATATATCTCACTAATATTCCCATATATGTTGACTGACCCATATACGATTTCCTTTTATCCTTACCATAAAAGGGCATCGATTTGAATGGAAAGAAATAATACAAAACGGGTAATAGCGCCGGAAGATATGCCATGATTTAATAGCATACTTGCAATCTATGGATATGAGAAGAGTACATGCCCACAATCATGTTCGTGATTCCGTCAATTGGAAGAAAGCCAAGATGGAGAATAAAGTCTAATGAACAGACAAGTTTCGAGCAAAACTAATATGCAAAAGAAAGGTTACTGATTGAGAAAACCTTAAAAAATGCATTATTTACTATGTGCTAGTGAAAAGAGGTTGAAGAAGTGAAAGAATAGTAGATATGGTGATTGGTTTTATAACTTCACTAAGCATATTAACATAATTTGCTCCTCTTATTGAGAATAGTTACAAGTAACAATGTGAGTTTTATGTTACCTTTTAAACTCATTTACAAAGGATAATATGTCAATCATATGATGGAGAAACAAGATTCCACGTTACATGATATTCCTTACCCATTGCATGAAGTTAATGAAGATTTTTTTTTAGCACTAAATAAGGAGTGTGGTTCTAGTTAGTGAATATTAGATAAGCATTCAAATGGTAAGCAACCAAGAAGTAGTGAGATGAGCCATAGACTGTGGAAGAATAGTAGGGGAAGGAGCTATTGAGTTCATCGAAGAGGGGTTAGAATTAAGGTAACCATAACTAAGATAAAAAGATGGATATCCAATTATTTCAAGTTTATTAGAAGTGTAGGTAAGAAATAATGAAACACTATGTATAAAAAAAACACAAGAAAATTATAATAGAGAGGATAAGGAGTAAGAAAGTGAAGTCATAAGTAGAGGCTCATAAGTAAAATAGTTATTTCAAAAGAATATATCTTAAATTTGGTGGGTAAGTGAGAATAAAATAAAGTGCAATACTAGTATCAATAATATATCCATGTTTATAATCGATGAAATCATTCCATTAGAGTGTATGTGGGCGGAAAATCCTATAAATAATACCATTGTACTACAAATTAGATAGAAAATCATGCAAAATAATTTATTTAAGAACATCATATTAATAGAATTAATTTTAGATTGAGCAAAAAATTAGAATTAATTTTAGAGACAAATAGATTTACCAAATAAAGTCAACAAAAAAGAACAAAAATAGAAAAAAATAATCGCGTAGAATTTCATGATTAAAGTGCCAAGAAGATGGAGGTATGACCCAAAATAATCATATGAATCAAGTGTAAAATATTAACTTTTATTAATGCACAAAGAAAAGAAAAATGAGCTAACTTGCCAAGAAGACATGATGAGTAAAAATAAGACTCTTTGACCATATTAATAGGAGGAAAATAGAAAGATGAAACTCCATTAATAAATGGTAATGCAAGATTACCTAGAAGTGGTGAAAGAGCATGGGATGAATAGGGGTTAAGTAGAGCATATGGTGAAGGTAACCATACTACATACAAGAAAATAGTCATAGTGAAACTAAAAGAATATGAATTACATTTGCTAAATGGATGAACAAAGTTCTTTCATATGTATTTGGGATGCACAAATGATATTTTTAAGAAAACTTATGGGGAGATGTAAAAAAAATAGACGAATAAAAAATAATTAAACAAGTATCATCATTGATCAAAATATATTGAACAGTATGATTTTCGTGTACAAAAATAATAGAGAAGTTATTGGTGAAGTATTGTGTGCCCATGATCAATATATTAATTCATGTTTTGATTTGATGAATGTCCCACGAAATCATATTAAAACGTGGAATATAATATTAATTGAAAGTAATAAATAGACCTCATAGTCGGCTCGGTTGGATCTGTATCCACCTCTGACTAGATCCATTTGATTCGACTCAAGCCCGATAATTGGATCTAGTTGGATGGACCCGATCCCAGTGATAATCAGATCCGTGAGGAATTTACCTAGTTAGACTTGATTGAGTCCAATTGGACTCGGTCACCCAAAGCCCACTTCAACCCCAATTTGAGTTGGGTAGAACACTAGGAGCTCACTTAAGCAATAATTCGATCACACTCGGGCACTTAGAGCCCAATTGAACCCTGATTCGAGTTAGGTCGAGCATCTTGAACCCACTCAAACCCTAATTTGATCAAATCCGAGCACTCGAAGCCTTGTAGAACCCTGTTTCGAGTTGAGTCGGGTACAGATTAGTGCAAGAAGTGGCTAGAGTCGCCTCTACTATTTCAATGAAGCAATGCAAAAAGCAGCCATGATTTATTTTTTGGCCACTTATGGAGCAATTAAAAATCATAGTAGTTTAATTAATTGGACAACTAGTTTAACACTGAGAAATCCCAATTCGAAAATCGGGCTAAATTTAGCTGAGAAGGAAAACCCAAATCAAAAAATTAAATTAAACTAGACAAAGAGAAGTGATCAATAAATAATCTAAGAGGCATGAAATGGGTCATAAGAGGCCTTGGAGAACGTTCTAGGGTACGAGACAAAGGATTGGGAGAAATCCAGGAGAGAACTGGCATGAACCGGGTCCAGGCTAGCTTAGATCACAAAATACCCTGAATTTTAAAAAAGGCTAAACAAATTAGAATATGGCAGTTATTGTGTCCATTCAATAGGAAATTGAATGTAGCATTTTTAGTTATTTTTATTTTCCAAATAACATAGCGAAAAAGGGGTGAATCGAGGCAAAAACTGTCGAATCGAGATATTCACTAAAAAATGGTTCGCTACAATGCAAACTAGTCAGCATGCTATGTCGGGCGCACGCTCGCACGACCACGAGTGTGCGTGTGTCATCTTCCTTGCTCAAGCCTTGACCCAAAATCCAGCTTTTCACCCGATAAATTTTAGCAGACAGCCCGTAACTCGCCGCTTGGAAAAATAATTCATTTCTACAACTACACGCCATAGAATGACTCATGGATGCTATAGATAGATAGCCACACAAATCTATAATCCAATCATATAAAGTTTGGATGTCCCCTTATTATTTTATCTTTGAATTCTCTCTAAAACCCAAATAGCTCCCAATTTCGGTGATCTGACTTGTAAAGATCCTTGTTTCTTCATCCGACCACCACCTTCAACAATCTTGGTATCCCTATAAAGCTGAGAAAGTTAGCTTTCCATCACCACCTCTCTCGACACTCAACTCTTCTTCTACAGTTTCTAGTGAAATTGTACAATAACGAATCTCGGATGACCGAAAACAAAGCATCTGTAGACTCCGTTCTTTCGGACCAAGCAAACTAGAAAAGAGAACCGGGTATTTTCAAGAGAAATCGAGAATCTATACTAACCAGAATTGGTAAAAAGGGTCAAAATGGGAATTTGGAAAATTCCAAGTGGCCAATAAATCACAAAAATAATGGAGAAGAACCATGAAGTGGATTGGATGTGAAAATCGGATCGATTTAGGGTGAACCGGACCTAAATTGGATCAAACTGGGTCAAACCATGAAAAACCGATTCAAAGATTCATTTTCTAGGTGGCTTAAATATATAAAATTGGAAAATTGAAGCTATAATTAGATAGAAAATAAATTTAGAAAATTTTAATTTTTGGGAAACCTGTCGAATCGGGCTTAAACCAGCCGATTTATGATTTTAGGTCATCGAACCCAATTGGACCGGACCAGTCAATGGTGCAGCTGATCAACGGACCACTACTAGGTGAATGCCTAATCAATAGGCTTGACCAATCAACGCATGACACATGGTGAAGCACACCCAGTCAATCGCACAGTCAGCACCTAGAAGCATTGACCAATCAGAGTACAACACGTGTACTTGGTCAACGGACAAAGTAGGATAATCCACGTCAGCGATGACCGACCAATAGGAGAGCGACACATGTCCCGGTCAACGGTCAATGTCAGAAAGGCCCGTTAGTAAAGACTGATCAATGAGGAGCTAACATATGGCAAGGATTCCACGTCAGCATTTGACCTGGATGTCAGAGAAACATTGGCCAATTAGAGGTCGACATGGATATCAAAGTACCACGTCGGATGACCTCAACCAATCAGAGGCTGACACGTGGCAGTGTCATTGTATGTCATGAGGGAAATATAATGTATTTAAATTTGCCAATCAGAGGATGTCACGTGTCATGGTTAACGGTCAACAGAAATCCGATCAGCAGCCATATGTAAAGGAGCAACCAATGGGAGACTACCACGTGTCTAATCAACGGGTCAAAGGCTGACTAGGCTGCTGAGTAGAAAGTCAACTAATAATAGAGTGCCATGTGGCAAGTTTGCACGTGCTAAGCTTGCACACGCAACACAGTGTCATCTTCCTCCTTAGTTTGCTAACATAAAAGAGAGAGAGAGGGGGGGCAATCTTTCGGCAACCTGAAAACTCCTCTGACCTGACCATCGGCTGCCAAGTATGGGGCTGACTCTTATGCTGGCCGGTAGCTCTATTAGTTGTCGAGTTCCCTATATAAAGAGTACCCCTCCTCTCGACTTCCTCACCCCACAACCGAGCGAATAAAAAGAAGTGATCCATTTTCCGGAGAGGCATAAACCAGAGCTTCAAAACCGGACCTTTCTTTAACCTTCGAAGTTGCATTTGGTGTCTTTGGAACCGGGAGGAAGTTCTCCACCCAACTGCATCCTCCATTCGGCCTGAGAACCACCATAGGAGTGCCAACAAGCTCAAACAGTGTTGCAACTCCAGTGGTTGTAAAGAGGCCGAATTGCACAAAACAAATTACGATCACCCCCAACCTCCTGCATCTCGGCCAAACATCCCACAACCCTCTTCAACTGACCCTCGACCCCTTAGAACCTAGAAGGTAAGCTAATTCCGCCCAGTTTTACTAGAGTAGTAAGGTTGTAGAAATTGTAGCACTAAAATTTCTCTCATCAAATTGACCTTACTTTGACCACAAATTGACTCACTTTTTTATCCTAGAAGGATCCCTTGGACGAGCACTAGCCGTCCCTTGTACCGAAATAGGATCGTCAACTTGATGGGCTAGTAGCTGTTGAGTCGAAGCCAAGTTGTCGAACCTGTTAGGCATAGCAGTTATGGAGCCGAAGCCGAGTGTCAGGATCGTTGCTCCGATAGCCCCAAGATGATGAATATAAATAATAAAACCATTGTTTGTGCATACACCGATTACAGAACCATTGAGGCACCCATTATGGGGTAGTATTGGTTCTAAGGACTGTTAGACAACCCATGGAGCATAAGGGAAGTCTTATCCTCCAATAATTCTCGAAGCTCAGAGTAGCTTCCTGTGCACTAAGATCGAGGTGGAAGGGGGAGAGGTCTTGTCCCACTATAGCGGATACAAAGAAATTATGGGTCCGAGGGTAGGAAAATAGATGTCCACTTAGAATTAGGGTAGAAGTCACATACTTCTATCAGGGTAGATGGTAAATACGCTTTAGTCCACAAGTGGATGCAATTGGTGTACTGTATCTGCGAATGTATGAACAATTTTTTTATAAAGGACGTGTGATTGTATGCTAAACCAATCCCGAGCAAGGGGAGAATTGAGAGGTTTTCTAAGAAGAAGAAAAGAAAAGTTGTTAACAAAAAAGATTTTTCCTTTAAGAAATCTCACCCTAATAACCACTCATTGAGTTGTAGAAACTCACCCCCTCCCTTATCCTCTTTTAAGGTAGGATACACACTGGAAGGGAAAGAGCCACAAGTAGGAAGCCTTCAATCACTAAGGTATGAATTTAACCATACTTTATTTTGATTTCTTTGCTTTGGAAAAACTAGTTAATAGGACACCTTTACTTTTCTTGTCCTATCCGGATCAAGGTACCTAGGTGGTACAAGGAGAGTTGGTGGGTTGCTCACGGGGTTCCGACCAAACCGGGTCGAGGCATGACAACATCTATTTTAGAAACTAATTTTGATGGCCTCAATGACTCTCGAAGGTTGAGAAAAATTCATCAGATTCCTCATGCCACCAGCTTTCCATAACCACCTACGTTGCTTGATTTGAGTATGCATAGAAGTTGAATTAAATCATTTATGTTTTAGTTTTCAGGTGAAGTGATTGAGATGATAAAATGGACACTGCAGGAGCTTCAAAACACCAATCAATGTGGTTCAAGTGGCCTCAAACTCCTTGAAGAGTCAACTTTTGAATTGTAGTGGCCTTTATGAATGAGGTGTCGTCTCCGATGAGTTCCTGTCTTTGACCCAACTTTTACTTGTATTTCTTTCAATTTTCGATCAAGCCTGATTGACATTGTTCCGATTGTCTCTAACCAATCAGAGTTTACGATGGCCTACGTGGAGTCCAGGGGGAGCATGTGACTTAGTTTGAAAAGTTTTTGAGGTGGTTTAGCCAGGGGCCAAAAGTTGGGGTGTCTAAACTACAAATAAGTAAAAGTGATAGGACCCAAAAATATATAAGCTTTTTGTGTGGTCTTCTTAAGAGGCTAAATAACGTATTAGGGTCGATTGGAAAGTTTGGTGAAGTTAAGGGATTAGGTTGACATGTTTTGGAATGCCTAATGGCCTAATTGCAATAAAAGAAAAGTTAAATACTAAAGTGCAAGTAATGATATTTATGCGACCGAAATGTGATTTTTGGGCAGTATAAGGACCTAAAAATAATTAAAGAAAGTTTAGGGACCTAAATAAGAAAAAAATGAGGGACAAAGGAGTCCTAAAAACTAAGTTGTAAAGAAAAGCGAAAATTGTAATTTTACCCAAACTTAGGAACCATTTAGTAATAAGTAAGAAATAGAGCTTGAAATTCTTCCATGTCCAATTAGGGACCTCAATGGATTCAATGAAACTTGGGGACCTAATTGAAAGACTTGGGAAATTTAAGGTTCAAAGAGAGAAGTTTTAATGTATAAGGGAAAAATGGTAATTTTGTCCAAGTCAAGGACCAAATGGTAAATTTGGAAAAGTAAGACCACTAAGTGGTAAATAAAGAAGAGATGAGTACTTCAACAAGTGCAAAGTGGGAAGAAAATGACCTTAAGCCTGATGTACTAACCTTAGAGAAGGTTGGGATAAGGGTTAGTTCAGTGACTAGTAGGTCGGGTAGGTCGGGCCTCAAGGGGCAAAATTGTAAATTCATGAGGGAATTTTGATGTACTGATTTAAGAAGTACTAGGAGGGAAACTAACTCATCTATTTGCTAATCATTGTAGAAAAATCAAGAGCAGGATTTCCGGAACCATCGGAATGAACAAGTTCTGAGACTCGAGGTGAGTAGGTGTATTGACAATTACTCCGATTGGACCAACCAGAGTAAATTGTTATGTACTTGACTCAATGATTGAAATTAATAGAATGCTGACCTTTATAACTCGTATAAGAAGTGTAAAATGACTAAGTGCATATTCACTAAAATAAATACTTCTTTAAAAACAAAAATAAAGGAATGGTTGTGTGACTAGTGTGTGCTATTTTATTGAGGTCCCTTGGGATCGGGAATTTGGGCCATGTACCCACTTTAATGAATTGGAAGAAGGTCGAATAATAGACTAGACTCCCAAGAATAATATGTTGTGTGTCGTGTATAAAGATGGTTGAAATAGGACCCTGCTCAATATGATATTGATTGGGGGACCGAGAGTGTCACGCTTATGTGATTATTGTGATTTAAATTATATGTGTCGTCATCCAAGGGAGATCGGAAAGGAGTTTGGGGAGAAGTTATGAAATGCTTCCAGATTTCTCGGGACACTTGGGAGATGTACGGGTATCATCTTAGCACACCGCTGCATGAGACATGGTGGAATTGAGTCACATGTGTAGGGAAATGTGTCGACGAGTGAGGGCAGTTGCAACCATGACCCTGGATGCTAAGACATCCAACTAAAAGATGACACTTGAGAAGCGTTGATTGTGATAGAGTGCACATGATTCCCACGCTCTAGTTTTACCCAAACTCGGTATCGTTAAGTTGCGATGCACTCTGAGGCGTGATTAGGGGCAGGGGGCTCATGTGTGTATAGAGTTGTAAGAAGCCCATGTGTGCGGGCTGTGAGTAGCCAGTGTGTTGCAAGGGTTGTGAGTAGCCCCAAAGTGTAAGTCGTGAGTTAGCCATGTGTGTGCGGGACCTGAGTTCCCAATGCTTGATTTACCGCTCTGATATTATTTTGTTCCATGTGGAAATAACTAGGGGGGAACAATAGTAACTCGACCGTAGGGCAGGCTACAGTTAGGGGTGGCCCAAGATAGGAGTCTTGAGTAGTCAAATAAACCATAATATTCATGATCTAAATGGATAACCCAACCAAAGAAATAGAAAATTGTGCTATGTAGTTTACAAGGAATATCTGAGTCGTAAGCCATGTAGTGGCCCAATGTTAGTGGCTCATTCACTGAGTTGTGAGCTCACTTCCTCCCCTAAAACCATTGCATGAGAAAGTCAATGAAGCTAGAGATGAAAGTGGAAGGACCTCCCCCATTTCATCGTCATCTAAGGTAGCCTTCTACCATGCTTACAAAGGTTTGGTTATGCATCTTATCAAATTACTATTTTTCACAGGATGTATATGTAAACCCTTTTGGGGGCTCAAACACGAGGGTTTAAAGAAATGTTTCAAGTTTTCTACTGCAAATTATTGATGTTTTTATTGGAAGTCTTGGTCCCTTCGGTTTCACTATAGTGAAGGTACCCACCATGGTGATATCAACGATGATTAGCGGGGGTTCACATGCCTCCAACCGACAGAATCATGCTAGGGCATGACAACCCCTTCGGGTGATATTAGAGCCCACATTTTCAAAATAGGAATTTGGAAATGAAAATGTTTTGGGGTGGAAGAAAAAAAATGGGAATAGCAATGATAAGGCGTCTGTTTATAAGATTATAGTAGAGAGATTGGCTCACTTACTAATTAAACCTAAAACTTTCCTTAGACAATGGAGCAGTTGGTCGGAGGACCCAACCAGGAGATAGCCGGTGCGGGGTCAGAAAGAGTTCTGACGGGGAACAAACATGTAGGAGCTATGACATCTGCATATATCCAGGCATACCAGAGTTTCTTGAGGGACTTTATCTTGGATCCGGAGCTGGTGGAAGTACCTCTCTCTACAACGGCCCCAATAGTGCGAGTGCTAGAGATAGCACCACCTACGGGGGTAGCGTCAGTTCCTGATCGGGAACACTAGGGTTTCGATATCCCAGAAACCTTAAGTCCCGATGATAGTCAGGGAGCAAGACTTTCTCGAAGGAGAAAGTCGTTGTAAACCCCATTGTTTTTTCAATACAAGTGATCCATAATGAATAACTGTAAATGTTTGAGGGAAAACCATGGTTTAAAGTGAATCAAAACATCAAAGAGAAATAAAAATGAGATAGGAAGTGATCCCCAAGATAATTAAAAGTTTCCAAAGTAAAGGAAAAGAATAATAATTTAAAATGGAAGTGAGAACCGAGCCGGTCTAGGGTGAATCGAACTGAACTGAAGTGAATAGAGAACTGGTTCAAAAATTTATTTTTCTAGGTGATTTAAAAATGTTAAATTGAGAAATTGAAGTCACCACTAAGTGGAAAATGAATTTAGAAAATTTTAATTTTTGGAAATTCGGTTGAATTGGACATGCACCAACTAATTTTCTATTTTGGGTCACCAAACCCGGTCCAAATGAACTGGTAAATGGCCTAGCCGGTCAACAGACCGCATGCCAAGTCATTGCCTAGTAAATGCACATGACCAATCAATGCATGACACATGGAAAAGTACACCCATTCAGTTGCTCGATTAGTGTCTGAAAGCACTGACCAATCAGAGTGTGACACGTGTGCTCGATTAATGGTTAGACGAGAAAAATACACGTCACCATGGATTGACCAATAGGAGTGTGCCACATGCCCCTCAACTAAGCTGAAAAGTAAGCCAATTTCACTAACGAAGTTCTCCCTTGATTTAAGGTCAATTGTAGGAATTTTTTATCTTATCAGGAAGAGAGCTACCTTACCTGATAGAGAGCTCATACCGTCACACCTCCGACGGTAAGCTTTCGAATCTTTCTCTCTCTACGCACAGTTTTCCGACGAAGCTCCGTTTGAGCTCAATTCAGATCCAAATGACGCGTTTCAAAGCTCAATTGAATCGTATGGAAGTGTAGGAACTGATCCATACCTTCAATTGGAGGAATTAACCCCAATTGAATTATCAATTTAATAAAATCAAATTTGGCCAATTTGAAAAGGGGAAATTGGGGAAAATTTTTGGATTTCATAAAATTGAGGAACCAAATTGAAATTTCCCAAAATTGAGGGCCAATTGGCCATGTAAAAGATGTTGGAGGACCAATTGGTCAATTTTTGAGATATTTAGGGTCAAATTGCCATTTTTGGAAAGTAGGGGCAAATGGTAATTTTTAAAAAGTTGGGGACCAAATTGGAAATTTGGGAAACTTGAGACCCTTATACAATTTTGAGTAAAATGAGGAGTCAAAGGGAATTTTGGAAAGTTTGGAAGTCAAATTTGGGCAAAGGTTTGCATTTGGGACCTAAAGTTAAGAAAAATAAACTTTAGGGACCTAAATACAATTTATCAATAAATTGTGAGTCTAGGCTTTTCTGCCAAACCTTAAGTGAAAAAGGCTGCCTAATTCGTATAGGGACAAGTGTGATTAGAATGCCAGCAAGAGAAAGTTCATGTTAACTTGGAAAACCAACCGAGGATGAACACGTCACGGTTAATGGGTGAGTGGGTTTATTCACATCATTTTCGGTTGGGATGATGAGCACCTCGTAAATGAAAAACCACTTATATGTGGGATTTTAACATCACACCCGATTGGAGTGATGTAAGAACTAAGCAGAAAACTACTTACTAGTTGTAAGTAGAGAAAATTATACCCGGTTGGTATGATGGACTTCCTGGAAGGAAGAGGAAAACCTGCTTGCCGGTTGTAAGCGGAGATTTTATCACACCCGATTGGTGTGATGAATTGAAAGATGATTTTTGTCAGAAGTATTCTCCATTGACTGTGTGCCAATGCTTAAAATTTTTTACCTTCTTAACTAGAGCTAGAACAGCTCAGATAGGCCAAAGACCTCGATTTTGGAACTTGTGGGGGCTAAATGCCCGATTTTGGAAAATCACGTACAGTGGGCCCAAGGCCAATTGGCACGAGCAGGAGCTCGTAAACAAACATGTGATATGTAAACAAACAAGAGCTCGTAAACAAACAAACGAGCAGGAGCTCGGGATGAGGTCTTTGTCCTCATACGGACACGAAGTTGATTTCGAGTTTGAGGGTCGGATGTCGCGAACATCCACTCAGACCTAGGGTAGAAGTGGACGAGCTTCTATCTTGGTGGCCGGTAAAGTCGCTCCAAGCTACAAGCAGGTGTAGTGGACGTGTTGCCCTACGAATGTGTGATCCCTTCTTGTTTAAGGGCGTATGTTGACTACACCTGATGTGGAAATAAGGAAAAAGGTTTTTGAAAAATTAAAATTTGAGAAAATAATATTCTTAAAGGAAAATAAAGAGTTTGGCACAATCCGATTAAAAATATCTTGTTTATGAAAATTCTCTCCCAACACCCATTTAGTGAGTTGTCAATCTCACCCCATCCCTTTACCCCTTTTCAGGTAACAAAGGGAAAACCAACCTAAAGACTTTCCTGTAGCCGAACCTATAAGACAGGTATGTAAGGTTTAATGTATTCAGTTTTGATTAATGCTATTCCAAGAAAGATACAGGTGAAAAGGATGCCTTACTCCTCATGGTTTAGAGAAATGAAAACTTTTAATAAATCAGGAGAGTGGTGGGTTGCTCACGGGGATCCGACCAAACTGGGTCGAGGCATGACAAGTCATGTAGCTAACTTCCTCAAGATTCCAAAGAACCCAAATTTACCTTTGGGGCGGAGAAAAGTGCCCAAGTCAGAGATCTGGTCCGTGCTTCGTCGAAAAATGAGCACTTTTTTCTTCTACAGGCGTTTGAGGGATGAGGAGCACGTATGGAGAGTAGCTGATATATGGAGCTCGGGGATTAACCGTTTGATCCGTTACTCCATTAATTGGCTATTAACTCTCCTATTTAAGGACTTGTCAAAGGGTTTTTGTTGGCTATCAGAAAATGGCGACCGTTTTGGCTTTCTCTCTCCTGCCCATCTAAAGATAGACAACAACACTGTGCAATGGTTCGTTGACCGGCTGAACTATTGATCAGTCTGGTCCGACCAGGTTCGGTGATCCAAAATTGAAAATCGGCTAATTCGAGCCCGATTTGACTAGCTTTCCAAAAATTAAAAATTTCTAAATTTTTCTAAATTCATTTTCTATCTAATGTTGGTTTTAATTTCCTAATTTGATATTTTTAATCAACCTAGAAAAATGAATCTTTGAACCGATTATTCACGGTTCAATCCAGTTAAGTTCCGGTTGATCCTAAACCGATTTGATTTTCATATCCAATCCACTGTTTTTCTCTCGAAAATTTCTGATTCTCTCTCCCAGTTTCTTATTCCGATAGTACAGGTTTTACACTTATAATCAATGTATAATATCATATCAAAATAAAAATTTTAATTCATTTTCACTCATAATTTAATAATTATTGATATCAACACAAATTATATTAAAAATAAATTAGGTTTTATAAAAATTTTAATATTTTATTTATTAAATTAAGTTTATGTTTAAAATAAATATATTTTATTTAATAAAAGTATATAAAATAATATTTTATTTAATTAATTGAAAAAAATAAATTAAACATTTTAAACTCTCCTAATTTTGATAGTAAATTATATAATTTTAATATCAATAAAATATCAAATTTAAGTTATACATTTTTATATTATAATAATTTATATATAAATTTCTATTTTAACTTAAATATCATATAATTGTTATTAATAACTATATATATTTAATATTTTATTAAGTTCAAATTATATATAATTAAAACTTTGTATAATATGAAATAAATATATTTTATTTAGTTATAGAATTACCCGATATTGTTACCCTAAACAAAATTTTAGTTATATATATAAGTGTTTATAATATTGTACAAATATTAAACTTATATTTGAGATTATAGTGGTACAAAAATTATATAATTTATTTGAAAAATTTTATAATTATAGGTAATTAGAGATGTATATGTGTAAAATATTTTATTTATTAATTTAAATTGATTAAATAAAATCATAAATAAATCTATAACAAAAAATATATTGGTGTAATATTATAAAATTTAATTATATATCATTTTTATTTAATAAAATATTAAAAATTATATATATTGAGTTAGTAGTAATAATTATATATAATATAAGTTAAGTAAAATATTTATATAAAAGTTATGATATTTTACTAATACATCAATTAAATTGAACATTTTTTATACTAAAATTATATAATTTATATTGAAAAGATGTGTTTGTGTAAAATAAGTGTTATTATGGAGTGGTTATGATATTGATCTTTCATTATTGATTTTGGAAATAGAAGAAAGGAGAATTCTAATGTGCAAGTGATATTAAATTGAAATATTTTATATAAAATTATAATTTAATATATATTAATATAGTGAAACTAATGCAAGAGAGATTTGGATCTCATTCATAATTTTACCCGGAGCACTACCATAATATTTTATCCATTTTACACGTAAGTTGTTGGAGCCAACATTTGAATTTCTAAAAATAATTCTTAACAAATGATTAAAAAACAACATTAGAGTACCAAAGAGATTTTTTTTCAGCAAACAACTTATATATCGTATTTTTGAGGGGAAAAAGATAATGAAATTAAATATTAAATTTAATTACATATTGAGAATTACATGGAGTTAAGTTATTAAAAAATAAAATTATATGAAAATAAGTTGTATTTATCAATGAAAATGAAAAATATCACATACAAGCCTAGTTATATTAGCTTGGTATTTTTTAAATATAAAAGCTAAAACGACTTTTCAATGCTCATATGCTCGTCAACTTTTCTTTTTTCTTTTTTTTGAGGAAGGACATAAATGTTCAGCTCCCACGACCCAACATAACTTTCAAGTAAACGGAAGATCCCTCCATGCCGATCTCTCCAGGTCGCTCCCAGGGCCACAAGAAATCTCTGACATTCACCTTCTTCCTGAGCTGTTTTAGGATGCCCGAACGTCCGGTCGGAACCAGATCATCCGATACGGGTGCCGGCGATGAGAAGAAGCCAAAGAAGCCGCCGAGTCTCCCTCTGCCGAGTTACTGGTTCAAGAAGCCCAGCGCCAAGACCGTGCTCGTCGCCTCCGCTGCAATCGATGTAGATGTCAACTCCGTGAAGGCCGAGGCTAGGTGGAGATACGAGGAGTCAATGTCAATGTTGACAGATAAGTCAAAGGTGAGCCGGCGGAGCAAGTCTTTGCATGGGCTCACCTGTTCGACGAGATCAAAGTTGGAGGCGAAGATGAGGCGGAGCAGGTCGTTGGAGAAGCTCGCCGGATCGAAGAGAGTGGACAATGAGGAGGCGGCCGCGGCTCAAGATAAGAATGGAGAGGTATATTTCACCGTTATTTAACTATTCTAGTACCCATTCTAGTTCCAACGAATTCCTTGTTCTATCTAATTTACAAATGAATCGTATTGGTCCAGATGAGAATTGAAGTAATTGATGAAGAAAACCCACAATCCAAACAGCGGCCGGAGTACCCCAAGCCACAGCTACAGGATTCCGTCTCGTCACCAGGGGGGTCGTCCGGCATCCGTAGGTCGAACCAAAAACTGAGTTCGTCCGTCCAGCGTACCAGACCCCGCCCCATGACCCGCCCAGCTTCTTTTCCCGGCCCACCCTACAAGGGGTGGAGGCAGTCGGAAGACCGCGTTTCGAGGGACCTTGATCCCGTAATTGGCCTATCAATAATCATGGTGGCGATGACCATCATAGTACTGTGGGGCCGGCTGTGCGCCGTCTTGTGCACGTGCGCATGGTTCTATCTCATCTGTCTGCTCCGCCCCACGGCCCGAGTGCACATTAATGAGGGCTCAGACCCTGAAGCCAACCAAGTTCATACATACAAGGATGAGTATAAAAAGAAAGTGGTACTGGAGGGGCTTCTGGAAAGGAGCCGCCGCCGTTAGTGGTGCCGGTGCCGGGCAAGACTCGGAGACATGTTAGTTGGCATTTTGGGAAATCCCATGTGGAGAAAGGGGTATATTTGTGAAAGGGGGGCCGTTGGCCATGTAGATATTTTTTATATTATTATAATTAAATAAGCTTACTAAATAAAAAACACTTCTAATATATTTTTCATTCCTAAATCATGAACCTATAATCTTTAATTAATAGGAATAGATGTACTTATTAAAGGTAGACTTGATCTTAGTTAAATGGCCTAAGTGCTGCCTTCTAGAAATACACGTGTAAATATGTTACGTTCTTTATTTAGTAAAATTACTTTTTTTTTAAAATAAAATTTAATAGTCCCGAGTATATCCAGTTCAAGTATTACCTTCTTTTTTGTCTGGATGACCGGAAATATCGGGTGATGTTGACGGTGATGCACATGGAAGTGATGAGCCCTTTTTCAGTGAACCGAGTTTACCATGGGACATGGTGCACCAGTCGAAAATTAATTGACCTATTCGACCTTTTATAAGTGAAGCATGATTAAATACTTTGATTATTTGGATGATATCACGTGGTTGAGAGAAAATTTTCAAAGCATTGTAAACAAAGTACTATGATATGTCACATAATTTTTATGAAGTATTATCAGCTAAGATAATTTTTATGAAGTATTATTTAGCTAAGAAGCTAACATTGGAGCCTGTGGCGGGCAGCATGCTGCATACATACTCGAACTCTTCATCTGGGTAGTCATACTTTGGCAGTGAGTAGGGGAAGGAAGTTTGGCCAGAACCAGAAGAACCCCATTCACTGGCAGAAAATTTCGGATAAGGTAAAGCAGCTTTGTCCATTAAAGCCCCTCCATTTTGTTCCAAGTTGGATTGAGGAGGCAGTTTTCATTGGAACATCCCATTCAGCGCATTTGTTATAAGAATGAACCGTACATGCATCTTTAGAGTCTTTTAAATCAATGGAAGTCATCATTCTTGTTTGTCCGTAATTTTGAGACTCGAAACATGTCAATCTGAAAATGATAAAAAATATATATATATATATAATTATAATTTATCTCGTACATTTAATATATATAATTTAAAATATATAAGTAAAAAAATTAAATACAATAAATTAATAATATTATAATTACTATTTCTTTTTTTTATCATAATTATTATATATTTATTAGTTATTCTTATTTTAAATATTATATTTATTATTCGCATCAATTCAAACTAGCTAACGATATTAATATAAAATCTTAATATAAAGTTGAAAAATAATTTAAAATTAATTAAATTTGCTCATCTAGAGTTTGTGTAATATATTTGTATTAAAATAATTATAAAAATTTAAAATTACTTTGATATAGAAAATAAATATAAGAATATTGCTAATTATTTGATAAATATATCAAATATAATTTTTTATTAATAAAAATATATAATAAAAGTATAATAGAGAATCAATAGTGTTGTTTGAATTAGTAAAGTAAAATCAAGATAAAAAGTGAGAGATAAAGAAAAGCTAATAAATTCACTTTGGTAGTTATAAGATTGAATGATAGAAAAATGAAAATGATATTGGAGAAATTAGAAATATTAATTGGATCAAAAAAAATTCTCGATATCTAATAGCACTTGAGAATAAGCTAATAATTATTGTTGGAGTAGATGTGAATTAAGGTAATTTAATTATAAAAATGATATTTTGTGGATTGAGATTTATAAAATATAGAAATAATGATTGAGAAGTTTACTTTAGAAAATTGAGATATAAATATTCGATTAATTCGATAATATGATAACTTTTGATTGTAAGATATCTAAAATAATATTGAGTAAAGAGAATATATTTAAAAGAGATGGAAGTAGGAACTAAAAAAATGATTACAAGTATAAAATTGATGTTTAAGTCAAGATTTTACTATGTGATGTGACTAAATAGAGAAAAATTATAAGGATGACAGTATATTAAGTGTAATAGAACATTAATCATTATTTAAAAATGAACAAATTAGAAAGATCAATTATAACAGAGAATTTTAATTATAAAGAACACTTAAATTAGAAAGATAAAGACCAAATTAAAAAATAAAATAAAGTATTTGATTAAAAAATTATTGATGATGTTTAGGACAAGTTTAATTCCAATAACAAATAAATAATCATTTAACCAGTTAGATTTTGAAGTAAGTAATAATTCCAACTCTAAAGTAAAGTAAAAAATTTAGTGAATAATAATAAAAAAAAAACTTATTTAAGGAAAAATTAATACAAATTACTTAAATATAATTCTAATATAAAATGATGTAAAATGCAGTTGGGCGCCTAACCCTAAGTATTCTAATACTCGAACTTTACTAAAAAAATTATTATACCATTAAAGAATTAATAGAGAGAAATATGTTTAAATATAATTTATTTTATATATTATATATATAATTAAATATAATAAATTAATAATATTATAACTATTATTATTTTATTTTTTTTATTGTAATTCTTATCTATTTATTTATTATTTTTATATTTAATATTATATCTATTAGTATTTTTACCGTTGAATTTGAATAATAATATGTTTGTCATATAAGTGTAGGCTGACCTATGATTTTTTAAAATTACTGTCGAAATTTAATTAAAATAATAATATATTTTTATTATGATAACTTGTATTGATATAATAATAATGTATTTAATTATGGTAAATTATATTAATCAATATATGAAAGAATAAAAATAAAATAGCATTTTCTTTTTATAGAAAAAGTAATAGTATATGAGTTTGAAGTTAAAAATGGTTAAAAATTGTTTACTTAATTTATAATTTAGTAAAAAATAAAATATAAATAAATTAATACTTTATGAAAGATGAAAGAGTAATTTTAAAAGTATAATTATAACCGCACAAGTTTACTTAAATATATAAAATTGATTTACAAATATGTATGAATCAATCCACTTAATTTCTGTAGTCCCATTCTTAAGGCATATTTAATTCATATAGTTTGTTCTTAAGAAAGTCTTTTTCGTAATTCAATTTCGTAGCTTTGTATGCACAAAAATCATCTTCATATATTAAATCAAAGTCGTTTTCAGCTAGTTAGAAAATCCTTGCTGCCTTCATTGGAAACTACGAGGGTTTTATGGCCCACGGGGAGCCACATAGCACTACAGTCATCGTGCCAGAACCCTTGCAAACACCAAGGACCACGTCCATGGGTCCTCCAAGGTGGCTGTCCCATACCGCCTAATGGATCAATTGTTGCATGGAGATTAAAAAAACCCTAAACATAGATTGAGGGGTAAAGTTCAGCATTATAAAATCACATCAATTTAATTTGGCTTACTAAGAGCAGATTAACTTTGAAATAAAGTATTTACTATTAAATTAATTCATATATGTATTTGCATAGAGCCATAGAAAACAAGGACCGAATATGATAATAATGGATTATATTGCAATAGTAAAAAGATACACTCAAGTGATATCATATAATTTTCAAAAGAGAATGCAGATTGGATTATCATTTAGGATGGTACCATTTACACTAAACTCTTGTTCTTGAGGTTTGGCATACTTTTAATGAGCCATAAAAAAAACTATTGTTGGTAGATCATAGGCATATCAATGGGACAGTCTTTCTAATTGGATAACGAAATTTCAACCGGTCCTAATTTGATATAAAATCAAAATAGCTTTTTAAAATATGATTAAATAAAAAATTTCTAGCTATATCATATTTAAAAAAGAAGATAACACATAATTAAAAGACGCTACAATTAGGTACATATAGATACGCAGGTGTTGTGGGAGTGGAAGCTGCCTACCCTATCTATTTATTTATTTTGTAGTCATGAGCCTATCTAAGCGAAAAAATGGAAAAATATATTAATTTTATGTAAATGTGGATATAAACCAAAAATTTATTTAAAATGGGTTAAACGGAAATCGAAGTAAAATAAAAATTAAGAATAAAATTGAACGTAAATTGTTTCTAATGGAGAATTTAGAAGTAATCCATCTATATGAAATTAGGGATTTAGAATAACTTTATTAAAAAATGAATAAAAAATCGAATTAAATCAAATAAAATTGGATCCAGGAGAAATTTAATAAAAATAATAAAAATAATAATTTTATTTCTAAAATATAAATAAATAAATAAATTTAGGAAAATTAAAAAAAAATCATAGGGTCGGTCAACATAACTATGAAGGCACATGTGAGCGGGCCAGCCCCCATGGAGAGCACATAATCGTCAATTCCAAGCATATATGCGAATATGACTGCAAAAAAAGCATATATGCGAAAAATAAAAAGAAGAACAAAAACAAGAGGAAGAATGTGACAAGTACAAAGTTATTTCCCCTAGAAAAAATTTAATTGTACGAGTAAATGAAGTTGATATATAATCTATCAAATGTCATAAGAGATGTCTCTCAACCTTCCCAATCTGCTTACAAAATGACAACATTTTGTGGTTCTCAATGCATTATAATTTTCTCTCAAACTCAAAATTTTCGTTTTTGGCATAACTCATTCCGACATTTGACCTTTTTTTTTTGTAACCATGAGCTAATTTGGTTAATTGGAATCCTGGATAGTTTATTTATTCAACCATATCTTTCCCAAATCTGGTAAAGTAGCAATTGGTGACACTTAACCATTTTCTCTTTCTAGTTATATTTTATGATAAATATTCAAAATAAGTCAATTTACAGCTAAATTGCTCAAATTTAATCTTAAAACTATCTCAATAATAAAAATGAGTTGATTAGAAGTATATCATGATTAAATTAGAATTTTTTTTATTGTGAATTAAAAAAATATTTATAGACCAAATATAAAATTCAAGGATTTGGTGAATATAATTGCAATTAAATAAAATATGAGGACTTAAATTTAATAGGAGTAAGCTAGGATAAAAAAAGAAGAGTTTAGAAAAATTTTAGTGAATTTTGATAACTAAAAGAGATTTAAGGATGTAATTAAGTATTAAATGGTATATATTAGAAAATAAATATGATTAAATTAGAAATGGGGTATTTAAGAATGATTAATAAAAGTTGAATTATAATAAATAAAGAGTAGATAATATTATTATTGAATGATTTAATCTTAATTAGATATTTAAATAGTGATCAGTGAAAGTTTAGGAATTTAATAAATAATGGGATATTTAAGATATAATTATGATTAATAAGTATTTGAAGAAATTATAAAAGTATATAGATGATAAAAAAATATATGGTTAATAAAAGTTGGGGGTAAATGTAAGTAACATAAAGTATATGTGTAATACTGGTAAATTCCAATTCAATAATCGGACCGAGTTAAACCAATAAATAAGATCGAACAATGAAAGTAAAACTAAATCGGGAAGTGAAATTGAACTAGAATTAAAGAAAATATTGATTGAGATGCTAAGAAGTGTAAAAAGTTGACTTGATAAACCCTTATAAATGTTTTGGAACATAAGGTCAAATATTGGAAAAAAAATTGGGAGAAAACCGACTTGAACTGGGTTTGAACTAGTGGAAGTCACAAAACCCCCGAGTTTTTAATGGTGTCGAACAAATATGAATTGAGCAATTCTTGTGTACATTCAATGGAAAATTTAATGTAGAATTTTTAATTGAGGGATATGGTAGAGAATAAAACTGTCATGCCCCGACCCGGTTTGGTCGGATCCCTATGATCAACCCTTTACTCTATCGGCTTACTAAGGGTTGCCCCTTCTTTTTAAAAAGTGAGGAGTAAAGCGTCCTTTAAACCTGCACCTTTCCTATAATAAAATAAATCAAAACTGCATAAAATTTTAAAACTTTTCATGGCATATTAATCATGTTTGTTTACAAGCTCCTACTCGTGCCAACTGGCCTAGGGCCCACTGTTCGAAATTTTCAAAATCGGGCATATTAGCCCCCAAGTTCCAAAATTGAGGCCTCGGGGCTATATGAGCTATTCGAGCTCCCGTCAATAAAGTCTCCTAGAAATTTTAAGCAATGGCACACAGTCAGGGGAGAGCATTTTCGACAAAATAAACTTTCAATTATCTATCATAGCAATCGAGCATGCGGACATCTACGCTTATAACCGATAAGCGAGTTTTCCACTTACTTCCAAGAAGTTTCATCATACCCACCGAGTATGATCTACTTACAACCGGTAAGTAGTTTTTTCACAATATTTTCACATCACTCTTCTCAGATGTGATGATTAAAATACCACTTAGTAGTGGGTTTTCATTTTTTAGTTGCTTATCATCCCAACCAGGTATGATGTTAAATTCTCATTCACAACCAGTAAGTGGTTTTTAATTTAATTCGCTCATCACCCCAACCGGGTATGATGTTAAAAGTTTCACTCACAACCGGTAAGTGGTTTTTAGCTTAATTCGCTCATCACCCCAATCGGGTATAATGTTAAAAGTCCCACTCACCCGATAGTGTAGTGAATATCCTCTTAGCCAGCTTGTTATCCTTACTCGAACTTGTCTTATCTGGTGTTTTCGGTGCTTCATGTTTCTATACAATATGAACACTCTTGTTCATTATCCTTTGGCCTAATAGCCCTCATTCATGCCAAATGAATGAGAAAATTAAACTTTTCTTTTATTTGCAATTAGGTCCATAAATTTATTTTTCTTTAACTTTAAGTCCCTAATACCGGTTTTTCCTCAAATTGAGTCCCGAAACTTTTAAAATTCACCTTGGCACCTCAATTTATTCAATTTCACAAAAAAGGGGTCTAATTTCCCAAATTTCCAATTTGGTCCCCAACTTTTCCAAAATTAACATTTGGTCCCTACTTTACAAAAATTGTAAGTTTTACCCGAGAAATTATAAAATTGCCCAATTGATCCTCCAACACCTTTATCATGCCCAATTCTCCTCAATTTTATGAAATTACACTTTAGTCCCTCTAATTTTCAAAATTCCCAAATTTCCCCCAATTTTTCCTCAATTTCAACCTTCTAACTCTGCTGAATTTGGTTTCATCAAATTGACCAATCAAATGTGTTTAATTATTGAAATTGAAGTTAAATTGGAGCTCCTACACCTTCATACGATTCAATTGCACTTTGAATCGCATGATTTGGTGTCGGAATGAGCTCAAACGGAGCTTTGCCGGAAAACTGAACTTAGAGAGAGAAAGCTTTGAAATCTTACCATCGGTGGCGCGACAGTCTGAGCTTTTGATCTGTGCAGATAGCTCTCATCCTAAGGTTCTTCCTAGGATTAAGAATTGCATCAATTGATGCCGAATTGAGTGAGAATTTTATCATTGAAGTTATGTCAGTTCTCTCTTTAGCACTGATCAGAAATCATAGAGGAGAGCCAAATTGGTGCAGGAGGACTGTGGAGGTGTTGGGAGGGCTTGGTTTGGCCTGATAAGGGCCTGAATTAGTTGATTTTAGCTCAATCGAAATAGGGCAGCTTTAGTCCGCCGGAGCTGCTTGACTGTTCGATCACGCTGACGCTTCTTTGGCGACCCTCGTAGCAAATGAAAACTGTAGGCGTGTAGCTGACTTCTCCCCGATTCTAAAGAACCTAACCACGCCTTCTTTGGCTCAGAAAAGACCCTATATCGGAGCTCTGGTTTGAGCTTTTCTAGAAATTGGAGCAATTGAGAGAGAATAGAGTTTTTAGGTGTAGAGAGGATGAATGAGGAGGGGCTCTTTATATAAGAAGCTCGGAGACTTCTTGGCCGTTTGTTTGGCACCTTAAGGGTGGTCATTCATTTCTTGAAACTCCTTGGCAGGAGACTTTTCAGCTACGTCGACATTGTGCAATTTTTCAGTGAGTGAACAGTGCTGTCATCTGAAGGAAGAAGACGATAATGTTCCGAATTGGACCAGACCAGTCCAAACCGGGTTCAAAGCTTAAATCGACCGGTTCACCTCAGATTCGACCTTATTTTTCAAATTTAAAAATTTCTACATTCATCTAAATTCATTTTCTATCCAATGGTAGCCTTAAATTTCAATTTTGAATTTTCTAAACCACCTAAAAAAATAAATTTAGCATTCAGTTCAATAGTGGTTCAAATCGGTCCAAACCAATTCAATCAGGTTCGCATACAGTTCACTTGAACCGATTTGGTTTTCATCTCCAATTTATCGTAAAGTCCTTTTTCTTGAATTTTGTTACTCTTTAGGTCACTCTGGATCCATAATTTTTCTGGTTTCCTTTTCTCTATTGGTTCTGGTTCATGAACTGACTCG
This sequence comes from Trapa bicornis, assembly GCA_030064425.1. Classification (NCBI taxonomy): domain Eukaryota; kingdom Viridiplantae; phylum Streptophyta; class Magnoliopsida; order Myrtales; family Lythraceae; genus Trapa; species Trapa bicornis. The sequence continues at coordinate 3,941,868 of CM057761.1, read as the reverse complement.
GTTCATAAATCGGTTAAATCCAGTTGGATCCGGTTCATCTAAACCGGTCTAGTTTTTCTCTCCCAATTTATCCTAAGGTTCTTTTCCCAGACTTTATGAACCCTTTGGGTCACCCGGGAGTTGTAAATTTCCCAAATTGGCCATTCTCTAATGATTGGTTTTGTGAACCGGTTCGGTGTTTCTCACTCGGTTTGACCAGTTCTTTTCCCGGTTTTCCTTAACTAAAAAGGGTGGGGTTTACAACTCTCCCCTCCTTTTAGGAGTTTTGTCCCCAAAACTTAATCAACATTTTTCACTCCAGAATAAACTTCTCTTAATGGTAACTTGAAGATGTTAACACTTTGGTCGTTCTTTCACTTAGACCACTTTAAATTACACGCTTAAGGAAGTTCCTTTCCTTTACATTATCTACTCCTTCCATGGAGTTTATCATAACTAGTATGTTTTGCCTGCGAGTTCAAAGGTATTTCCTAGGTTCACATCCTCCTTTGCTTAGGGAAAGATTCTTCCCCTTTGGGGTTCTTACTAAAGATTTCAGGATTGGGAGTTCCAAGGTGCCCAATCGTTCCTTTGTCTAGTTATTCTCTTCATCGTTGAAACCCTTAGCTCGACATTCTTTTGAGCATTACGTAATTGATTTCACGGGTTTCAGTATTATTACCTCTTCATCCTATTTTGATTCTTCCTTCATCCATTATTTATTACAACTTTGGTCCAAGTTAGGTTTGACCTCGTCATACTTACGAACAGACTCTTCCTTATTTGAGTCACATTTTTCTTCGGGACTATTGGGCTTACGTATCTCTTATAGCACGACAATGTTCCAGAATCTGTCTTTGATCATTAAAATTTTAGAACACTTCCTTACCGGGTGTTCCCAACCTTCCAACCTGTTAGGGATTGAATAACTTCATCCCTCTTTTTACTGGGTAGTATTCCTTAACTACCTTTACCGTTACCCAGTTGTCCCTCATGCCTTGACAAAATGTCTTACACAACCGTGTCGGCTTTCCTTACCCACCCGTCCTTTCCCAACTTCCTTGTTGGGTCTTTCTAGTGCAAGTCATTAGATTTCCTGATGACTTAACGACACGTTGGGATTCTTCCATTCTTATGTCTTTCTTCATTTTTGGTGACATCCTTTACTTAAGGATTTTCCTTTTTCCTAAACTCACTCTCATTTACTTGTGACCATCTCACGATTTCGTTCTTTTTAGGGAGTTCTCCTTTAATAATTTTTATTCTCTACTATGTCCTTCAAAGTAGAGATTTCCCCTCTAAGTGCTAGATGTTCAAATTTCTTACTACTACTTGAAGGGTTCCTTCCTTCGCATTCTTATACTCTTTTGAATTTGGGCTTTTGTCCACCTTTAATCATTTGCCGATCGTCGGGTCTTATTTCATGTACTCAACACTATACCCTCTCTTTATCCTTCACTGTCCTCCATTTCCTTTTTGTTCCTTATCCTCTCTTCGAGGAGTTCCTAATGATAGCTTGGTTCCTAGCACCCTTTATATCTAGCCATACACTCCTTGGGCCCTATTAAGTGAGTGTGGACCATGACCAGTCTTGATATCATTAGTTGTTTTCTCCTTACCCTCTTCTGAATTGAAGAGCTTACTTTGCCAAGGTTTTTCGGATGTTCTTTCCTCTATTTCCTTGTGATGGTTAGCCCACCCATTTTCACTTGTCACTGCATCATTTGATGCTATTTCCTACTTACCCATTCCTTGGGTTTAACTTTCCCCTTGGGTCCTCTTAATGTGCTTCACTTGGTTCTTTCACCTCGGTGTGCACTTCATCTCCTCATCCTTCGTCACTTGGTCCATTATTTCTTAGTTGGAACATGTATTCCTTCCCAGGGTCTCCTTCCTTGAAAAAGGTTCAGGCACTTATTTGCTCCAAGACCTCTTTGTGCAGGACTTACTAAGTCCTCCTTATGGCTTGAGTGTAGTCATCATTTCATCTTCGACCATTTATTCCATCAGACCCAACTACTCTCCTTGGGGTGCCGGTGCCCCTATATTATTTGTGAAAAAGAAGGATGGGAGCATGAGATTATGCATCAAGTATCGTTGATTGATCCAAGAAACTGTCAAGTACCATTATGCACTCCCTAGGATCGATGACTTATTCAATCAACTGACAAGAGTGTTGCACTTCTCCAAGATCGACCTACGGTCCGAGTACCACTAGTTGAAGGTCAAGGAAGAAGAAATCCAGAAAACTACCTTCAAAATAAGGTACATGCATTATTAGTTTAGAGTAATGCCCTTTGTATTCACCAATGCACCTGTGGGGTTCATGAACCTAATGAACCAGATCTTCCAATCCTACCTTGACCAGTTTGTCATAATCTTCATCGATGACATATTGGTGTACTCCCAAACGGAAGAAAACCACTAGGTACACCTCTGAATAGTATTGTATGCACTACGAATGGAGCACTTGTATGCCAAATTCACAAAGTGTAAATTTTGGCTAAGAGAAGTTGCTTTCCTAGGGCACGCGATATCAAGAAAGGGGATTCAGGTAGACCCCACCAAGATTGAGGTAGTATCCAATTGGAAAGCACCCAAGAACCCCACCGAGGTGCGTAGTTTTCTAGGATTGGCTAGATACTACCAAAGATTTGTGGAAGATTTATCCATTATAACAACAACGATGACACAACTCACACGCAAAGGCATTAAGTACGAATGGAGTCTAAAGTGTGACACAACATTTCAGGAACTTAAGAAGAGACTCACATTGGCCCCCGTACTTGCTCTCCCAAATATGAACGGGGGAGAGTATACAGTATATAGTGATGCATCAAGACACGGGTTGGGATGTATGTTGATGTAGTGAAGAAAGATAAACTCGTATGCATCATGACAGTTGATGAAGCACGAGGAGAACTACCTAACTCATCAATTGGAGTTGGCATCCATAGTATTCACCCTAAAAATATGGAGGTGTATCTTATATGGAGTAATATGTTGGTTCTTTATCGATCACAAGAGCCTTAAGTATCTGATGATGCAAAAGGAACTGAACCTGAGGTAGAGGCGATGGCTAGAACTAATCAAGGACTATGAATTGATCATAGAGTACCATTTAGGAAAGGTGAATGTGGTCGTTGATGCCTTAAGCATAAAGCACGAGATGAGTCTAGCTCACATGAGGTTATTATACCTCACCATGCTTGTGCAACTAAACCTGCTTCGTGTATCTCTTGACATAGAGAACGAGACCCTATGTTTTTTAGTGAACCTAATGGTTCGACCCACTCTAGTGGAACATATTAGGATCAAACAAAAGACTAACTAGAGTTTAAAGAAGTACATGTACAAGTTGATGGAGGACAACCCACTAATTTCTTTTCTACTTTCAAGAATATGAATTACTATTCTTTAAATGTTGGGTGGTAGTCCCCAACGACACCGGACTTAAGGAGGCCATACTAGAAGAGGCACACGACTCCATTTACGCGATGCACCCAAGGAACACCAAAATGCATAAGACATTAAAGGAGGGTTATCGGTAGCCAGGTATGAGAAAAGAAATTGTTGAGTACATGGCCTGGTGTCTCTTCTATTAGGAGATCAAAGTCGAGCACCAAAAGTCGAGAGGATTCCTCCAATTGCTCCATTTTCGAGTGGAAATGGGAGAAGATTATAATGGACTTCGTGACAAGGTTACCCCCATCATTTCGATGACATGACGCAATCTGGGTCATAGTGGATTGACTCACTAAAGTCGCCCACTTCTTGCACATCAAGCTTACAAACCCAGTGGAAAAGTTAGCCAGGCTATACATGGTAGAAATTGTACGTTTGCATGGAGTCCTAGAATCTATAGTGTTGGATCAAGATTTTGGCCAAGTTTGTAAAGGTCGTTTGAAACAAAGTTACACATGAGCACAATGTTCCATTCCCATATGGGCGGGCAATCATAGAGGACAATTCAAACTCTGGAGGACACGCTCAGGACGTGCCTCTTGAACTTTGGGGAAAAGGTAGGAAGATTACATGTGCCTTATTGAGTTCACATACAACAAGCTAGCATCTAGATGCCTTCATATGAAGCACTATATGAAATAAGATGTCAAACTCCAGTATATTGGGAGGAAGTGGGAAAACTCTATTTGGAGCGGGTCGAGATGATAGAGTGATGCGAACCTCGCCAGTATGCTGACGATACCCAACACCAAATATGGCAAACATCCCAAGACTTTCATAACGCATGTATGAAAATATGAAAATATACCTTGTTTATGTGAGAAAAAAGGTATGAGATATGTAGATGACACACCCAAATTCTCAAAGAAGAACTCTTAGAAAACTCTGGTAATAAGTCTTGATTGCTTGAACGCCACAGGTAAAAACCCGATAAGTTCAAAAGTTCTTTTAAGAGAGAAAGAAGACAAAACCTCGCAAAATTGAAATTTCAAAGTGTCCCCTCTAATGTTTTTGAGTATGCTTTTTATAGGAATAGGTAACAAATGAATAGTCTAAAAACAAGGAAAAATATCTTATGGTTACATACCAACCATACGACTTCTCATCTAATGTAAATATCTTGGATATTTTAATAACTACTTTAAATTTTTGAATTTAACTAAATAAATATCTAATATTATTATTTAATATCCTAAAATATTTATTATATTAATAAATCTCTCCTTATTAATTAAATATGGACCTTCTCTTGAGCTTTTCTTGGGCACTTCTATTGGGCTTCCACTTGTATTTTTTGCAATCTCTTTAATCAGCCCATTTAAAGCTTATTTGAATCTTTTAACCCTTAATCTTGTCATTGGTCCCTTTTCTAATCTCAAATGACCCTTCAACTCATTGTTTGACAAAGTATTCACCTCCTTTGCCGGTACAGTTTATCAAACTAATGAATTCGTTGTCTGTTTAGTTGGATTCACATCATTCTCCCCCTCATGAAAATGATTTGTCCTTAAATCATAAGTTCCTTCATCGCCTACATCAAAAGACATTAAATTAGAAATATTTATACTATAGCTAACAGTATATTTGTTAGATAATTTCCTGATGTAATTATTATTGATTAGTTTTAACACTTTAAATGATCCCTCTAATCTAAGGAATTTTGATAGTTTCCTCTCCATAAACCATTCATTCCTCAAATGTAGGCTAATACAAATCATTGGATCAAAAACAACCTTCTTGAATCTCTTGTTGGCTAGATTAATATATTCTTGAGTTTGCCATTTTCTATCCAATGGATTAAAACCATAGATAATTTCCAATGGTGATAACTTAGTCACTGAATAAATATAATGATTATATGCAAACACAACATGTGATAAACATGCAGTTGAAAATAGAAGTTTTGTACCCAACAAAGTATTCCAAGAGTAACTAAATAACAAAAATCATAATCAGATAGAATAATTCTAGGAATATCATGCAATACAACAAGTTCTTTAAAGAATAAAACAACAACATTTGATGCATATTCAGTGAAATGTGTGATTGTTGAGAATTGGTTAATGACCATAATCAATATTTCTCTACTCTTATTATTTATAGGTATTCATTTAAAAAAATTCATAAAGATATCAATCAATGGAGGTACTTTAAAAATTGAAATAGGAGTGCTAAAAATGAAATTGTTGCTTGAATTTAATTTATTTACATGTAATGCATTGAAAACAAATTTCCCTAATATTTATTTTCATATATACTGTAAAAAAAATAATACAATATTATAATAGTCTTAGCTACCCCAAATTGTCCAATAAGTCCACCAACATATGATCCCCTAACAAGTAACTCACATAATGAAAATTGATGGATATATAATTTATTTTCCCAAAATAGATACTTATTTTGCAAATAAATCTTTTCAAATTCAGTTTCAATAACTTCATAGAAATTATGATCATTTGCATGTAATTCCCTAATATAATAAAAACTAAGCAATTTAATATCAATGATTGTAAGCAAAACCTACCTTCCAGATAATGTATCAACAACTACATTTTTCATAACTCGCTTACACTTGATCCTATAAGAAAATATTTTGATGAAATTCACCCACCTTGCATGACACTCGTTCAGCCGGTGTTCCCATTGAGGTGCAAAACAAATTCACCATTCTTATAAATCATAAACACTTTTGACCATAAGTAGTGTTACCATGTTTGTAGAGTTTGAATTAAAGCATCCATCACCTTGTCATAGGTAGAATACTTGAGTTAGAGAAGGTATTGTGGACCGATAAGGGGTCGGGCACATGTCTACTTAAAAGTCATGACTTGTAAGTAGTGGTACCCTTCCAACCTTATAAACCCACAACATTTCTCTATTTTATCCAATGTGGGATCTATTCTCAACACCCGCCCTCACGTGCAACGCGGATACACTTGCCACGTGCAATTCTCAACAACACCTCTCAACACCCGCCCTCAACACCTGTCTACGAGCCGAGTATTCCCCTTCCGATCTCAGACGAGGGGGGACACAATGGCCTCGAGTTAGGTATTTTTTCCTCCTCCATCCAACTCGGGTAGACTACAAGCCAAGTTTTCGGCCTTTGGTCAGGTACGAGTGCGAGTCCATTGGCTCTGATACCATGTTAGAGAAGGTATTGCGGACCGATAAGGGATCGGGCCCATGTCTACTTAAAAGTAGGGCTACTACGCTGAACTTTTCATTATAATATGCAATTGATCTTCTTTCCTGACTTACCAAATAAGGTGTATGCCAATCTCAAATTACCTTAATTTCCTTATCAATGGCAATCTTTTCAGAACTTACCACATTTCTAGCAAATACAAGCTTATCCGAACAAACGATAAATATCTTAAAATTCTCAAACAACTTACCTTCCCTTAAAACTTCTAACATAATTTTTAAATATTCTACAAGTACATCTAAGATCTTATCATACACTCGGATGTCATCAAAATATATATAGTTAAACTTTAAAATGATAACATGCAAGATATGGTTCATTGATTTCATGATAGTGCTAGAGGCATTAGTCAATCCAAAAATCACAACTAACTAATCATATAGACATGGTTTTGTTTCAAATATTGTTTTCAAATCATCTTTTTCTTTAATTTGATATTGATGATATTCACTTTTAAGATCAAGTATTGAAAACAAATAGTATCCATGCAACTCAATAATAATATCATACAAATGAGAAAAATGTCGTCAATACTTTACCAAGATATTGTCAATGACTCGACAATCAATGCATATTTGCTAAGTTTCATCATTAATGGATACTACACATGGTCGCCCACTCTTACGTATATATCTCTTTTCTATTAGTTTTAGGACTTGATCTTAACTTTGATTCTTGATTTCTCGAACTGGTGGCATACCAAGAGTTATCATCTTTGGAATAACAATCTTGAATTCGTGTAAAAAAAGTTATAATACTACTCGGCAAATATCCGATAATTTGATTAGTAATAAAAAAAATTATTGTACATAAGTACTATAAGGACGGTTTCTGAAATTATATCTCTCTTAATTTCACTTTTTCTCTCCATAAAATTGTTTTTGCTCTCTTTTATTTTTATTATGGCTTTTCTCTCTTCTTTTTCAACCTTGCCTTTTCTCTCTTCATTTTTAATTCTGGCTTTTCTCTCTTATGTTCTAACTCTGATTTTTCTCTCTTCCTTCTCAATGTTGCCTTTTCTCACTTCATCTTCAATTTTGGATTTTCTCTCTTCTTATTTTTCTGCTATTTTCTTTTTATTTTCCTTTTTTCTTTTTCAACTGATCTTAAAAAACTTGTTGTAAAATTGAAGGTACAAGAGATATTGGTCTATTATTCATCATGAATAAGTATTTATCTATTAATATATCATATGTAACTTGGCGATCTAACTTCCAAGTTTCTCCTACATCACATAATACTTCATCCTAATATTTCCCAATAAACAAGGACACTATCATCTGTTGGGTTACCTCGAGTTTGGGTTGATCATTCAGCCTTTGAATTTGATATGGATTTAGATGTTTCATTGTATGTAATGCCAACATCTCCACAAGCTCGGTGCTAGTAAAGTTAGTGTAGCTTTCCCCATCTATGGTAACAGAACAAACCTTATTTTTCATATAACAATGACTATGAAATAAATTCTCACGTTGGTTGTCTGAGATATCATCAATCCATGGTTTGTCTCAAGTAGTATGTTGATTGAACAAATTAAGCTTGAGGTTGTCGCGATTAACTTGGAGATCATCGAACTCCCCCAATTCCTCTTGATCAAAGTATCAAAATCGAATGCTCTGCGGTCATTCAATAGAAGTATATTGATGTGAGCGTCGTCTCACACCTTCCTCCAAGCGATACATTCGCGTATGAAGTGGCTAAAATTCAAAATTTACTATCTATTTCATTTCACTTTTCATTGCTTTCCCCTATAGGTTTTGAATGGGCGATATGGAACCTTCTTCGTTTAAGGTGTTTTCTTGTCGTTGGCCTTGTGATCCTAGCAATTGTTAGAAAAAAAGAACCTCGCAACTCTCCCTCACATGTTTCACTAGAGCACTCGTGTTTCACACTAAAATGCCTTTTTTGATAGTTTCACAACACTATTGCCTTTTTCCACTCATTTGTCTTCTTTCCATCTTAATTGAATATAAAAATAAATCATTTTTATGAAGTAGTTCATCTTGAGGAACAATCAAGACAAATCAATAAGGTTTTCAAAAAGCAAATCCAAAAGAATTTAAGTGAGAGGTACGAATAGACTCGGTTAGATAAGAAAAAAGAATGAAATTTAGATAGATAAGAAAAATAAGAAACTTAGATGGAATGAAGTAATAAATAAGAAGGAAACTCAGATAGAGAAGAATAAATAAATATACTCAAATAAGAATAAAAATCAAGATAGAATTGTGTGCCTCTTTTTTTTACCCTTTTTTTGCTCTTTTATTTCTCTTTTTTTCGCACGAATTTGTTTTGACTTTTTCTTTCTTTTTTTTAACTTACTGAAAAGATGATAGATAGAAGAAGATGAGGCTTTTTTTTTGTTTTTTTAGAGAATAGAAATAGGTAGAGAAGATAAAAAAAGAACCAGATATGAAAGATAAGATGAAACTTGTCGTGCAACTTGTGCTCTGATACTAACTGGTGTAAACCTCGTCAATATGCTGATAACACCCAACACCAAATATGGCAAACACCCCCAAGACTTTCACGACTCAAGTACAAAAATATGAAAATATACCTTGTTTATATGAGAAACAAGGTATGAAATATATAGATGCCACACCCAAATTCTCTAAGAAAAACTCTTGGAAAACTCTAGTGATAAGTCTTGATTGCTTGAACACCACAGGTAAAAACTTGATAAGTTAAAAAGTTCTTTCAAGATAGAAAGAAGACAAAACCTCGTAAAATTGAATTTCCAAAGTGTCCCATCCAATGCTATGGAGTATGCTTTTTATAGGCACAAATAACAAATTAATAGCCTAAAAACAAGGAAAAATATCTTATAATTATATGCCAATCATATGATTTTTCATCCAATGTAAATATCTAAGATATTTTAACAACTACTTTAAAAATCTGAATTTGACTAATTAAATATCTAATATTATTATTTAATATCCTAAAAAAATTATTATATTAATAAATTTCTCCTTATTAATTAAATATGTACCTTCTCTTGAGCTTTTCTTGGGCTCTTCTATTGGGCTTTCACTTGGATTTTCTACAATCTCTTTAATCTGCCCATTTAAAGCTCGTTTAAATCTTTTAACCCTTAAACTTGTCATTGAGCCCTCTTCTAGTCTCAAATGACCCTTCAACTCATTTTTTGACAAAGTATTCACCTCCTTTGTAGGTACGATTTATCGGACTTGTGAATTCATTATCTTTTTAGTTGAATTCAAATCAGAGAGGATGTAATAACAAAGATATGTATGATCCAAGATCGGCTCAAAGTGGCTTAGGATTGAAAGAAGAGATACACCGGGAGCTAAGCTTCGAGGTAGGGGACCAAGTGTTTATGAAGGTGTCCCCATGGAAGGGGGTCATCAGATTTTAGAAATAGGGAAACTTGAACCTGAGATACATTGGTTCTCACCCAATCATCAAGAGAATTGGACCGGTGGCATACAAGATTCAACTACCACCATAACTAAACCGGATCCATAATGTCTTTCATGTGTCAATACTAAGGGAGTATGAGTCGTATCTTAGACACGTGTTAGACCCACCTCCTCTAGAGTTGGAAGAAACTCTGTCATACCCAGTCGAACCTGTGTGCCTACTTGACTGCCAGGAGAAGAGCCTTCAACAAAAATGATCCTGATGGTGAAGGTGTTGTGGCAAAGTGATAAGGTAGAGGAAGAGACATGGAAACTCAAGGCAAGTATGAGAGAAAAATATCCGAGATTGTTCACACTCTCCATTCACTAAAAAATGTAAAGGAGGAAATCTTGTAATAATATTAAGTAATAAAAGTATGACCAATTTTGATGACAAAACTCCTAACAAGGAGGGAATCACTGTAACACTGAGAAATCCCAATTTGAGAATCGAACCGAGTTGAACTGCAGAATGGGGTCGAACCAAGAAAGTAAAACAAGACCAGGAAGTGAAATCAAACCAGAATGAGAGAAATGATTGATGGAGTGGCTAAGAAGGGTAAAAAGGGGACTTTATGAACCCTTAGCAATGTCTTGGAACACAACGTTAAGGATTGGGAAGAAATTGAGAGAAAACAAACTTGTACTTGGCTTGGGTTAGGGTGAGTCGCAAATCCCCTAAATTTTTAAGGGTGTCAAACAAATCCAAATTGAACGATTATTATGTCCCTTCAATAGCAACTTGAATGTAGCATTTTTTCAGTATTTTTATTTGTCCATGAACCAGTTGGAAAAGGGGTGAATCAGGGAAAAATAACTAAAACAGCTGAGAAATTTGCCAAAAATTAGTTCGTTACAGTGCAAACCAATCGACGTGTGACACCGGGTGCACACACCTGCGGAGTGCAGGGCACACACATGAGTGTCCAAGCGTGCACGTGTCGTCTTCCTCGCCCAAGTCTTAACCCGAATTCGCCTAGAAAATCTAATTAACCCCATAAACAACTTGAATTGGATTAATTGGGGAAAATAATTCATGCATAGAGCCACAAGCTATGAATTGAGGAAAGAATGCTATGGATAGGTAACCACATAAGTCTAAAACACATCCATACAAGGCACGCATGTCCCCATTGTTAGATATCACTCATAATTCACTCTAAAGCTCGACTACTCCCACTTCGGTGATCCAACTACCAGAGAGCATAACTCATCTACCTTACTACCTCCGTTGATGATCTCGATACCCCTAAAAAGCTGAGGAAGACAACATTCAAGCGCCACCCCTTTCAGCCCTCAGCTCCACCTTTATAGTTGCCAATGAGATCGCACAATGCATGAACTCTAGTGACTAGAAATAAAGCACTTGTTTCAGAAGCCAACTTTGATCTCCACGATGATACTCTTGAGCTGAGAAAACTTTAGCAAGTCCCTCACCCATAGCTACCGACATTGCTCGATTTGAGTAAGTTTTGGAAGAGAATTAAATCTTTTAAATTCAAAATCATAGGTTTAGTGGTCGAGTTGTCTAAAATTAACCGTGTAGGAGCTAGAAATCAACAATCAAGGTGATTCAAGTGGTCACAGACTCCTGAGTAAGTCAACTTCCCAACCACACCAACCTTGGTGACTGATGTGCCATCTCCTGTGAGTTCCTAATTTTGACTCAACTCTTACTTGTTTGCATGCAAGATTTTTATCAAGCTCAATTAGAATAATTCTAGCCGACTCTAACCAAAATAAGTTTACGACAAACTAGAGGGTGGCCAGAGGGATCTTGACACTTAATTTGGGAATTTTTAGAGATACTTTTGTCATAGGTCAAACATTAGGGACTAAAACACAAATATTTGAAAGTTAGGAGACCCAAATGTAAATAATATTTGTGTGAGATCTTCCTAAGGGACTAAATAAAGTTTTGGGGCTGATTGGAATGTTTGGTGAAGTTTAGGAACTAAGTTTGCCTATTTTGAAAGGTCTAGGGACCTATTTGTAATAAAGATAAAATTAAGAACTAAAGTGCAAATAAGATGAATTGTGGAGCCAAAAGAAAACTTTTGGGAATTTAAAGTAACTAAACATAATTAAAGAATGTTTATAGACCTTCATGTGAAAAACCAAGGGAAATGGAGTCCCAAAAGATAAGTTGCAAGGAAGAAGGGCAAAATGGTAATTTTGCCAAAACTTAGGGGGTCATTCAAAAATTAATCAGAAATAGGGCATGGACTTGCTCCAATGTCTATTTGGGACAAAAATGAGATTCAATAAAACTTGAGTGACCCAATTGAAAGACTTGGGAATGTTTAAGTTCTGAAAGGAAGAAGTTTTAAAGTATAGGGGTAAAATGGTAATTTTGCCCAAGTTATGGACCAAATGATAATTTGGGGAATGTTGGACCCCTAGGAGTAAATAAAGGAAATATGGGCACTCCAATCAGTGCTAAGTGAAAATAAAGTGACCTTAAGCTAGAGGGATTAACCTTAGAAAAGTTTAGGATTAAGGGTCAACTTACTGACTAGTGAGTCGGGCAGCCTGGACCCGTGAGGGCTAAACCTTAAAATTGTAAACAAAGTACGATAGGTTAATTTATTGAATTATTAGAAGTGAGGTTGGCTCAATTATGCTAAATATTGTAGAAAACACAAAGGATCGCTCGAGCGAGGGCGAAGAGCGACATTTACGGAATCTCTCACATAACGAGCAAGTTCTGTCACACGAGGTGAGTGGAAACATTGATGACTTGTTCAATTGGACCGACCATAGCACATACATTTTCATGCCCCGACCTGATTTGGTCGAATCCCCATGAGCAACCCGCCGCTCCAATTGGTACAAGAGGGTTTCACCCCCTTCTAAACCGCAAGAAGTCAGGCATCATTTTTCCTTGTTTTTCCTAGAATAGCATTATACAAAACTTAATATATTAAAATTTTACATACCTGACTTAGGGTTCAACTAGGAGGGATTTTTATGGTTGGTCTTCATTTCTCTTGAAAGGGGTTAAAGGGAGGGGATGAGTTTCTACAGCTCAGTGAAAGGGTGCTAGGAGTAAGTTTTTAAAAAACCCTTATGTTATCAAAATCATACCAAGGTTTAACATTCATTTTCAAGGATTTTTCTCAAATCTTAGGTCTTTTTCCACTTCCATATTATGTGTGTTTAGCTCTCTTAGCACATCCCCTTGCCTCGGGAGGCATTTAGCAAACAAACATAGGCCCTTTATCATAAATGGTACAAACGTTCGCAAGGTAGTCCGAGACTGCACCCACTTGGGGATTAGCGTAACTTTGTTGTCCACCATGATAGAAGTCCCAGACTTCTAACCAAAATCCGAGTGGACGTCCCAAACGACCGACCTTCAAACCCGAAATCCACTTCGTGTATGTATGAGGACGGAGACCTCATCCTGACCCCACCCCAGTCTCGTACACATGAAGCTCCCAGAGCTTCATGACTGACTGGCACAATGAACTGCCCTTATCTCCACCATGTCGTCCAACAGCCCTTGGAACCCATCACTATCCCTGAGGGCGTCTTGATGGTCTCGTATTCATGAGTGCATGCACAAACAATAATTATTCATGATTAAGCAATTTTCTTTGGTGCCAACAGCCCCACCAATTTTCTTTGCTGTTCAAAACTGAGGCCCCTGGCCAGTTAAAGCTGTTCTAGCTCATGCCAAGAAGGTATCCTAAATGGTTTAAGTAGTGGCACACAATTAGGGGAGAACACTTCTAACAAAATCCTCTTTTAAGTCAACACACTAACCGGGTGTGATGATAGGTTCGCATACAACCGGTATGCGGGTTTTTACTTTCCTTTCAGAAACTCATCATACCAACCGGGTATGATGTTTAAAGCATCCTACTCACAACAGGTAGATAGGTTTTTAGCTTTTAAAATGTGTTGATCACCCCAACCAGGAATGACATTTAAAATGTCCCACTCACAAGTGGTTTTTCTTTTCAATTAAAACGTGCTCATCACCCCAACCGAGTATGACATTAATAATCTCACTCACCCTTTGATTGTGACGTGTTCGTCCCTAATCAGTTTCCAACTCCACGCTAGCTCTCTCTTGCTTGCGTTCCAGTCCCAAGTGTCCCTACACAGTTTGGGTATCATTATCAATAAGGGTTCGGCATGGTAGCTTCCATTTTCTCACGTATGAGCAACTATGCACAAATCTTTTATTTATTGTATTTAGGTCCCTAAAGTTCATGTTTCTTAACTTTAGGTCCCTAATGCTAACTTTTCCCCAAATAGAGTCCCAAGGCTTCCAATATCCTCCTTGGGTCCTAAATTTACTTAAAATTGTGTAAGGGGCTCAAGTGTTCCTAATTTCCAATTTTTTTCCCCAAATTTTAAAAATTACCGTTTTGCCCCTACTTTCCAAAAATAGCCAATTGACCCCAATTCTTTCAAAAATTGACCAATTGGTCCCCCAACATCTTTCTCGTTGCCAATTGACATTCAATTTTGAGAAATTGCACGGAGGTCCCTCAATTTTTCAAAATCCCCAATTTCTACCCTCTTTACTGACCAAATTTGATTTCTTCAAATTGGCCATTCAATTGGGATTAATTGCTCTAATTGATGGCATGGATCGGTTTCTACATTTTCATATGATCAAATAGAACTTTAAATTGCATAATTTGGGTCCGAAACGAGCTCAAATGTAGCTTTACTAGAAAATTATTTGTATAAAGAGCTTCGAAAGCTTACCGTCGATTTAGCCCCTACTTTACAAAAATGCTAAAATTGACCCCAATCATTCCAAAAATTGACCAATTGGTCCTATAACATCTTTTTCATGCCCAATTTTCCCTCAATTTTAGGAAATTGCACTTTAGTCCCTCAAATTTTCGAAATCTCCAATTTTTCCACCAATTTTAACCTTTCAACCTCACCGAATTTGATTTCATCAAATTGACCGATCAATCGAAGTTAATTGTTGGAATTAAAGGTGGATTTGAGTTCCTACACATCCATATGATTCAATTGCACTTTGAATCACATGAATTGATGTTGGAATGAGCTCAAAGAGAGCTTTGCCGAAAAATTGGACTTAGAGAGAGAAAGCTTTGAAAGCTTACCGTCAGGGGTGCAGCGGTTCGAGCTTTCGATTTGGGCAAATAGCTCTCATCTTGAGGTTCCTCCTATGATCAAGAATCACATCAATTGATGTCGAATTGAGGGAGAATTTGGTCAGTGAAGTTTCGTCAATTCTCTCTCTAGCACTAATCGAAAATTATAAAGGGGAGCCAAATTGGCTTACCTTTCATCTCTAATTCAGCTGTATGAGGGATGTGGAAGTGTTGGGAGGGCTTAGTTTGGCCTGAGTAGGGCTCGAATTGGCCGTTTTTAGCTCGGCCAAAATAGGGCAGCTTCGGTCCGTCGGAGCTGCTTCATTGTTCTATCACGCCAACGTTTCTCCGGCGACCCTGAGCAAATGGAGACTATCGTTGGGTAGCTGACTTCTCCCTGAATGCAATGAACCCGACCTCACCTTCTTTGGCTCAGAAAAATGCCCAATTCGGAGCTCTGGTTTGAGCTTCACCGGAAAATGGAGCAGGGGGTAGAGAGTGGAGTTTTCAGGTGTGAGGAGGATGAATGAGAAGGGACTCTTTATATAGGAAGCTTGAAGACTTCTTGGCCATCCGATTGGCGCCTTAATGGCAGTCATTCATTGCTTGAAACTCCTAGGCCGAAGACTTTTCATCTTCATTGGCACTGCTTGATTTTTCGACGAGTGAACAGTGTTGTCATCTAAAGGAAGAAGACGACACTGTTCCGAACCAGACCGAACCATTCCGAACCGGGTTCAAAGCTTAAATCGGCCGGTTTAGGCCTGATTCAACTGAGTTTTTCAAAATTAAAAATTTGTAAATTTATCTAAATTCATTCTCTATCAAATGGTGGCCTCAATTCTCCAATTTGAATTTTCTAGGCCATCTAGAAAAATAAATTTAGAAAACGGTTCAATAGTGGTTTAAACCAATTCAGGTCCGATTCACTTGAACTGGTTTGGTTTTCAGCTCCAATTCATCCTAAAGTCCTTTCTCATGAATATTGTGACTCTTTAGGTCACTTGGGATCCATAAATTTCCCAGTTTGCCCTTTCTCTATCGGTTGGGGTTCGTGAACTGGTTCAGTTTTCTCACCCGGGTTGACCGGTTCTCTTCTTAGTTTTCTCATCCTAAATGATCGGGGTTTACAGCACTGCTCTACTAGTTTCCATATTGGTCAAGCTTACCCTCATCAGAAAATGTCATAATCAGAGGGAATAGCAAGGTAGGGAACTTCTTCCCAGTTCCAGAGAACACGAATGTGCCTTGTGAAGTTGCGGAAAAGGTCCTCTTCGGAGCTTTGGTTCATGCCTCTCCGTTAAATGGAGCACCTTGTCATCTTTGATCGTTTGTAGGATGGGGAGGAGCTCTTTATATAGGGATCTCGACAACTGATAGTGCTATCGGTCGGCTTAAGACTCATCCTAAGACTCGCCCATTCATGGTCGTTTCAAAGGGGTTTTCAGTCGTTAGAGACTCGAATGCCCTCTGTCGACCTTATCCCCTTTCATTTGTCCAAGGTTGAAGATAACTCTATGCCACATGTGCAAGCTACCACGTGACGTGACGTGATTGGTTGGTTTTGCTGACGCAGCTTCCTACTCAGCGTCTGCGTCACCCTTTGACTCAATCACCAACCACGTGGTGACCTCCCAATGGTCGTTCATTCCAACGTGGCTACTGACTAAACCCAACTAGGTGTTTAACTATGACACGTGGTGCCCTCTTATTGGCTGATTTAAATAATTCAAATTTTCCTTTTGACATACTATGCCACGACCACATGTCAGCCCCTGGATGGCTAAAATATTATGACGTGGCTTTACCACGTGGCAACCTCTAATTGGTCGATTGCTTCTCCAACATCCTATGAAATATGTATATTATATTTTCCTTTTGACATACTATGCCACGACCACATATAAGCCCCTAAATGGCTAAAATATTATGACGTGGCTACCACGTGGCAACCTCTAATTGGTTGATTGCTCACACATTTTCAAATATTTTGTAAATTTGTATATTATATTTATAAGAAGTTCAATTACGTCAATTTTATGATTATAAAGGGACTAATACAGAATTGTGAGTGATACGGTGGATTATTTATGGTCTAATTTATAAACTAAATAGTAGTATTATTAAAAAAATTATACTCAACTTATATACAATTATTTAGGTCAGATTTAATATTAAACGTGAAAAAAATATGCACGTTAAGGAGTGCGTATTTAGAATAAGATTATAAATAAAATAAAATAAAAAGTGATATATATTTAAAATATAAATTATAATTTTTAAATATATATTATATAATATCATTATCTAAAAATAATACTATATTTTAATTTAAATTAAATTTATTTGGGGATGATGTGATAGGACGATAGAGTTTGGTTTCCTTATTTGAAAGAAAATATTTTCTAAAACTTTTTAATCAATTAATTCCCATGAGTTATGATAGGGAGAAGAAAGATCTAATCCAACCAAAAGTTTTTATGGGGGTTTGATGACCAAGTTAGTCTCAAGTGGTAGTTTAGTGATACTTGAGGAGACCCAGAGTAATGATGGAAGGTGCTCGAGTGGCTAGCTACAATGCACTGCTAGCTGATGCATGAGCGTACCTTCCTTGTAGGAAGTTGCCTCGAGTGTCGAAAGTCGTCTTCTCCTTGCTGTTCATCATTCGGTACCCTCTCTTTCTTGTCACCGTCGTTGGTCCTAGGTCACTAATCTTGGATACTTCCATAGATACTCAATTAAGTATAACTTCAGACTTGCAGCTAGCCAAATGTACCACTACAACTAATAGTATATGTTTTTTCTAATATTAGTTGAATGTAATGTCAGAATTTATAAGTTTTTATTTTTTCCCATATTGACAAGTATACGAATAATAAGTTTGTTGAAAATGTATAAAAAGAAAAGTCTGGTCACCCTTCACTTTGTCAAGTGTCGCTCCTCTTCTCCTCTACTATTTAGGCTTTAATTTTTAATGAGATATAAAAACTACATGATAAACTGTTAAATCTATATCATAAAAAAAATTAACAAAGTTACGCCAACCACAAAGTAGATCATTGTCCACTTCACATATACCCTACTGATTCGACCAGCTTGTTAACTGCAAAGGGAGACCAAAGAAACCACAAAAATGAACTAATCACCATAACTGAACTGGATGAATAACCCAGCAGTCAGTAGAGAGCTTTGACACCAGCTATTAACATGTTGGTAGTTTAGTTCAGCAGCTAATCAGAAAACGACTTACAACCGGATGTCAATGATGGAGAAGTACTGCAGCATGTTCAAGCATTTGCCTCCGTGTCATCTTCCATCTCGTGCACAGCTTGGAGAGGCCCTCCCCCGATCAAGAAGTTGCTGTCTAGCTGGTTATTCATGGGAATCTTCCCGTACAGGCATAACTGAGGCTCAATCTGGTTCAGACGGTTCAGCTCTTCCCCGGAAAGAGACCAGCTGAATATGTCAATGTTCTTCCTGATACGATCCGGGTTTAGACTACAGGGCAGGACGCTCGTTCCCCTTTGTAATCCCCATCGCAAGATAACCTTAAAAAGTTGACAAAGTCCAACACATACATAAGAATGTCATAAAATACAAGAGCTTGATTTAGGATTGTTAAGAATCCAACAATAGAAATTTAAACTAACAATGATGACAATGATCAAAGCAAAACAAATGTGAGAAAAAATGGAGAAGTATCACTGAATTGATAACTATCCAATTAAGGGTTTCACAATTTAATGTCAATAAGTGATAGGAGAGTATAAAGTATTTTGCTTTCAATTTATTCTGTTTCTCATGTAAAAGTCTTCATACAATCTTGCCTATTTGGGAACATATGAGATTTTGATCTTAATTTACACTAGAAGAGTTGGAGATCAGCATTGATTATTTATATAGGCAGAATAAAACCAGTCTTTGAAATTCGTAATATTTCCTCTTAATTGAATATTTTGCTTGATGGTGGTCATTGGCTAAAAAAGCAGCAAGAAAGATTAATTTCTTGGTGACCTAAAAGTATTGAGTTTTTATATCAGTAACATCTGCTGAAGTATGGAGATTTCCTATGTCAGCAAATCAGAAGCTATGACCACGGGATATTCTTACAATGAGGGGTGATCAAGAATTGGCTGTGAATTACAGCGATCTTGAAGTAAAGTACCTGTTCTGGGGTCTTTCTGTGTCTATTTGCAATTTCTGCAACAACTGAAAGCTTCAGCATGGGTCCATGAACTGACCGAGACCTTCGAAATGATATGCGAGGAGTTCCAGGCTCATCTTCCCCACCTGACCCACTGTCTGATTGTGCTGGACTAGAATTAGGTACACCTAATGGTGTGTGGGCAGACACATGGATACCTCTCATCTGACAGAACTTCACAAGTTCATCTTGCCTCCAGAAAGGGTGCAGTTCCACCTAACAGGCAAATGCTCAATGATCATTTTCTAGGTCGTATATATGATTCTGCTTCAAGATCACAGACAGGTAAGGATAGTTGGGAACTTCAATATCCAATAAAACTTGCTAGTAAAATAACAGAATATCAATGAGAAATGCACCATTTCAAATAGAAGTCCATAGCAATATCTGTCAGATGATAAGTACACAGCAGAAAGGACGAAAAAATGAAAAATAATCAATACAATGTAGCATGTAATGTGGATCCATGAAATCACAACCAATGAAGTGCACCATAATACCTCAAAGTATGGGTATATAAGAGTAAAAAACAATTATCTAAATATAAATAAATGTGATACAGGACAGGAGTTGTGAATCAATTTTTATGCCAAATAGATGAGGGCTCAATGTAAAGATCATCAATCAATAGGCAACTATATGCCCTTCTCATCAATAACATAAAAACACGGACTTAGATGAAATTTGATTTGCTTCTATTCCACCCATATACATTCAGTACAATATAATTTGTCTAGAGAAGCTGACCATAAATACAGAGAGAAGGCCACATTAAACATCCAATACTGCATTGAACTATAAAGTGCAACCAAATCCCATGGTACAAGCAATGATACCATCTAACGAATCTTTGAAGTTCAGAATACTAATTATACATCAAGTTGCAATAGATAACTGCACATCTAAGGGCATAAGTACCTCAAATAACACAAAATGCAATAATTTGCTCCTCACTCCATAACACTATTAATTGAAGAGCATTTGGTAACTAAAAGGGAGAAACGACCACCAGAACAAAACTTTACAAGCAAGTCATCCATATATTACTAATTATAAACTACTTCATACCTGACAAAGGAAAAACCACAAAGTTCTACTTGTTATTTTATTTAAAAAAATATGAGGTATATTATTATGGAAGATGGTATATGGTATTCATGCAAACCTGATTAACAGCAGGAACAATCTTTGCAAACTTCAGGAGCTCCTTAATTTGGTGAACGCTGAAATTTCCAACTCCAATTGCTCGAACCAGACCTAACTCTAGTAACCCCTCCATTGCCTTCCATGCCTTTTTCAGTTTACTCAGAAACTGCTTATTCTCACTTCCTGATTTCAATGGAGGGTCACTTGCATCACCGAACCCAGTGGTCTCTGGCCAATACATGAGATATAAATCCAGATACTGAACTCCTAGATTCTTGAGGGATACTCTGACAGAATTCTCAATTTTATTTGTAGAGTTCATGTTACAGTAGAGCTTAGAGGTGAGAAATAGATCCTCCCTTCTAAGTGTGCCGAACTTAAATGCATCAGCTAGGGCCTCCCCTACTTCGATCTCATTACCATAGAGATGGGCACAGTCTATGTGGCGATAACCGACAGAGAGGGCAACCTTAACGGCCTCCACACAGAGATCGCCACCACTTTGCCATGTTCCAAGTCCGATAGCTGGGATCTTGGCGCCTGTCTTCAGAACAAAATACCTGCCCGCACCGTCATCCTTCCCTTTCATTTCCACGTGTTTTTACAGAATAAACAGAGTTAGATTTTGGCAGAAGAAAGACCAAACAGATATTAATCTCTAATTTCTTTTTGAATTTGAACGAGTCTCCAGCTTGTGCACCGTGATCACCACCAGTGTATTATCCTGTAAGATTCAAGAAAGAACTCTTTAATTAAAATCATTTAATAAAATAAAAATTTCAGCAGGATTTCATCATATTTCGAGTGTTTTCCCTAGTAAAGAAGCTTGAAACCGCAAAAAAGTTAAGAACAAATCTCAGCACGAAATTCCTCACCGGCCACATTAATTACCTCGCTACAAACACCACATCGGCCAGAAGAAATAGAGCTAAATAACCTCCGGATAAAAATTCGAACCTTCGATCTCGAGATTGAACAAAATAAGCCCCGTCTTCCTTGTGGGGCGTAATAAAGAAGGAAAGGATCAGCACCGAGAGCGTTGTGATCGAAGTGAAACGCGCGAGGAAGCACGGAGAAGTGGAGCTCCAATCCTGATGGAAGCAGCTTAGCTTAGCGTGGCGAAGAAGAATCCAACCACGGAGAGAGTCAAGCGGTCAACAATGGCGACCACAAGGAAGAAGAGCAATGAGAAGAAAAAGCATAACAAGAGAGAGACAGTGCTTAGCTGTTTATACTGTTTATAAATCAGTTTCCCATGAAATTAATTAATTCCTTATTGTGTCTCGTGAGAGATTATTAGAGATATTCCATATTGGTAATAATATACAATAACATTATGGAAGATTGTTGCCGCTGTAGTCAATAGGTATGAATAATTGAAATTCTCTGTAGGTAGGAGGAGGCTAAGAATGGGTTTCGTTTGACCCTCCTGTGTTACGAATATATTATATTATATATATATATATATATATATGTGAAAGTTGTTTGGGCAAATTTATTTTTCTAAATCAGAATTAGAAATAAAGTTCTTTCCACAAAATACCTCAATTCACATATCCATATTACATCTTACTTTAGAAAATAAATGCCTCAACCAAACTAAATTAGGAAATATTTTAAGTATTAAGAGCAAGTATTTACAAGGGTTAGGCCTGAATGACCAGAAAATGTGAAGGAAAGTCAAGTTCCATTCTCAACTATGATAAAAGAATTATATTTTATCATCATAAATGAAAATTTGTGATAATTATATTATAGAATAAAAATAAAATAAATTGTTAAATGAAAAATATATGGGCCAAGTAAAAATATTATGTGAAAGTTAAAAGTTATAGGGCCATTTTAACTCTCAATTATATATATTTATTATTTAAAACATAAAAGATATTATCATTTTAGAAAATAATAAAATAAAGAGAAATTACCACTCCCATTTGCTTAAATATATAAATAAAATTTATAAGATTTCATAAAATTAAAATTTAACTTGGTAATTTTATTTTTATAACTTGATTTAAAATGTTTCTTTACTTCAGATTGAATGCAAAGCGTCAAACAGAGGGGACCAATTTTGATGACAAAGTATGCATCTAAAAATTATCTCATATATCTATAAAAAAATTATGAAACTAACAAATATTGTCCAAGGTACATGCTACTATTGCCTATGAAAATGTGGCCCAACTTAAATAAAATCTTCCACCTAAAGCCTACTTCACATTGCAAGTGTTAGAAATGCATCTGATTTTGTTGTTGGGTCGACACTGGAAGGACACTATAAAACCAGGCGATGGCACCAGCAGGGTCAGAGAGATTAGCCGTTTGGCATACCAAAAGGGGTGGTGCATCTTTGCTGGCCTATCAATTAGAAATCAGCTTCAGAACCCAAATTGTGACTTCCTCCTGCTCCCACCTTCTCCATATTGTTCGTTCCATTTCCTCAGCTCATTCATGCTTGCAGCATCATAAGCCACGGAAGGGGCCACCTGTGCAGCAAAAGAATATAAGAACACCCCCTTTGAACCGAGCTTAATACGGGGGAACAGCCTAAAGGCTTAGCAAATAAGTCAAGATACTAATTTGGTACTTTCCATCATATTTGGAGCTTTCCACCTGTAAGTAACTTTAATTCCTTATATGCAAAATAAATATTGACATTGAAAACTCAAAGAATCATGATGAATTAACTTATTTCAAACCCATTATATAGTCTTCAAAAAAAAGAACCAAATATCAGCCTACTCAGAAAAAGTTTCTACACAAATATAGACTAGATTGCTATGCAAATCATCTGAGAAAAATATAGTGCTTGGGTTATTTTTATACTACTAACATACCATCTCAGCAGAACAATGACAGGCTTCTCTTCTAGAGAAAGAATGACATCGGGTCATAGGACAGACAGTAATATCTTACCATTCTTAAGCAATGAAAGATTAGTGCAAGTATCCGATTCATTACCTTGCTCTTAGTCTGCAAAAAATCATCCAAATTAAGTGATCTCAATGGTGGAGACCCATTTGAGTCAGGTTCCTGCACAAAGTTGAAATGAAACATTCGGTCAGAAAAATATCAACATAAATAAGGATGTATATACTGCGCAGATAGACCCCGCGTAAATCCAACAAGCAGTGTCTAAAATGCAAAGTTGAACACACCTGCTTCTCCTGCTCTAGAAGCTCCTGCACAGGCCTATAAGCTGCTGCAATGCAGAGGTTCTGCATGAGAGCAAGCCTTAGCACAATTTCCAAGAACCTCAATTTCATAAGAGAAGGTTTGAAACAAAAATCAATAAGTTATTACCTTCAGATCACTGCCTGAATATCCCTCGGTCGCAGCTGCAAGCTTATTGATGTCAAAACCTGGTTCTAGATTCTCTTGTGCAAGGATTATCCTCAGAATCTTCTTACGATTCTCAGCATCTGGAAGATCTACATATATCCTGGGGCAATGAATCTGCATAAGTATATATTTTGACAAAATATAAATCCAAAAACTACAATAGCTGATCAGGTTAAGATGTATGCAACTTCCAAAAAAACCTCACCTTCTAGGCAACCTCCTAATAACAGCATCATCAAGGTCAAATGGTCGATTTGTAGCGCCGAGTATAAGGATTCTTTGGCTATCTTTCGACCTTAACCCATCCCAAGCAGCCATGAATTCATTCCTCATCCGCCTGGTAGCTTCGTGTTCAAAAGCACCACCACGAGCACCAAGCAAACTGTCCACCTGTGCAAACCAATATAGTAAGCAACAAAATGAGAGAAATAGAAGGACCTTTGAAGGGATTGAAACTTCTCGATGATAGTGTTATGGAGAGATGGGCTAGGGATTTAATTTTTTTGTACATGAGTTTGTATAGGAAAGGAAACGATGGGTTAGGGATTTAATATTTTTTGTACATGAGTTTGTATAGGAAAGGAAACGTGGATGAAGGATTGTAAATAAAAATACTTCACAGTACAAAAAATATATATATAGTGACCCATCACATAGCACTTACCTCATCGACAAATATAATAACGGGAGCAAGCCTGCTCGCAAATGAGAAAAGAGCCTTTGTGAGCTTTTCAGCATCTCCAAACCACTGTTTCAACAGAGAATAGGGACTCAGGGCATCGTAACCATAAATCGAAATGAACTTCATATAGCATAAGAAACAAATCCAAAATAAAGAGAAAAGGAAATACCCAGTACCTTTGATGTAAGTGTTGAACCGGTTATGCTAATAAAGTTTGCTCCTGCTTCTGTGGCAAGTGCCTTTGCAAGAAGAGTTTTCCCAGTTCCAGGTGGCCCAAAGAGTAAAACCCCTTTGCAAGGCTAAGAAAATGAAAATTTCAGTTCAAGGTGAACTAAAAGCAACCATTATACTAAAATATTTTCAGTATCATCATACAGATATTTATGCATTAGCATTTAGAATTTATCAGTGATAATTCTAGACTATATGAAGGGTAAGTTTCAGTACTCGCAAAAGATTTCCACGAGAAAACAGCTCAGGCCTCCGCATAGGAAGAATAACAAGTTCATTCAGTGCACTCTTCACATCTTCAAGAGCACCTATATCGTCAAACTTTACACCAATTTCACCAGGAGGGACCACTGATGAAACAAAGTTTTTCTCATAATCGTCTTTTGCGAGATTCTGTTCAGAATAAGAAAAGATGTCAAAAATGAAGCAAATAAGCAGCCTTTTAAAAAACTACAAGAAAAAGCTATTTGATTACATGCCTTCAAATTCTGTGCCGGCTTCCGTGATATATTTTCTTGTTCCCTCAGCCGTGATATTGCAATTTCAAGGCTGCAGAAAAATTAAAGGACAACCAATGTCTAAGCAACAACTCTTTTTTTTTCAAGCAGCAGAGTGGAATATGAATACCTCTCCCGCGGTAAGCAAAGTCGATCCCCTTTGATGGAAGGAAGAGCACAAGAAGATAAGTAGTGGTTTCTCGCCCACCCCACTATTTTCTCAGCTTCTGCATGTGAAAATGAGAAGGCGGTTACAAGTAGCACTTTCAGCAAGGAACTTACACTTGCTGTTGATCCATTTACTTCTATATGCAATGGAACATAATATAAAAGTGAGTCATAAAGTATTTTAGCTTCTTACTATGCTTTGTTAGTATAACACCATCAGAATTTACATGCAGAAGATCGATGCATGATAGCTCATGTTCCTCGAAGACCTGCAAAGCATTACTTTATGAATGATTATTCCACCCCATCTAGTGATGGAAAGGTAAGATAAAGGACAGTCACAAGACTAAAACAAGTAACTCGACCTGATACAACTCATTCAGATTGCTCCTTGATATCACAATTTTTCTGTCTTCTTCAATCTGCTTATTGAATGTCCTCAGAAGATCTTCCTCCTACAAAGGCACAATAAAAGAAATAATGCAAATGAAATGGAAAGAGATGAAAAATATACTATTAGAGAAGCAACACATTAATTGATAAACAATATTATTCATCTAGGACTGTGAAACCAAATGCCACATTATCTGTAAAACATTTTGAAGAGGGAAATACCCAGTTCAATTCAGGTGACTAACAACAACCTATTCCTGAGAGATGCATTATTTACCAGTTTGGTTCCTGCAAGATGCATTAAATCTTAACTATGAAATTTAATTAATTATGTATCAAGATGTGGGAAATCATATGTAAAGGGGTTTGAAATCTATACAAAAGCATGAGCCTAACCATAGATCACACAAGAATGGTTAAAAAGAATCCCCAAAGC
This sequence comes from Trapa bicornis, assembly GCA_030064425.1. Classification (NCBI taxonomy): domain Eukaryota; kingdom Viridiplantae; phylum Streptophyta; class Magnoliopsida; order Myrtales; family Lythraceae; genus Trapa; species Trapa bicornis. Next base: position 3,915,602 of record CM057761.1, on the reverse strand, counting down.
AAAAGGCTGGACAAATATCTAGATTATTATTTGATTAGTGCACTCAAGATGAAAATCTTGATCGGATCAGTGCCCTTTTTGACCATTCATAAAGGATATAACATGAGTCAAATTAATTCAGTTTTTGGAAAAGAATGGCATGAAAATATACATTCGATTTGTTTTTTTTATGGTCCAGGTTATCTTAGATCCCGTTCATGGATTAGATTTTCCGGTCATTGGCTGATGCTGAATTTTGAAGATCTACTATTAAAAGATAAGAGTAACAACAAAGAAGAGGGAATTTAAAATAGATAGATAGTTAGAATTATGAGATACAAATCTGATATTCAAATACAACACAGCATTGAGAAAAGTCCAACCTGGGGTGGATGTATGGGGAGGACATTGGTAAAGAGCTTATATAATGCATTATCATCAGATCTCCTTGATCCCTTGAGTCCCTCAGTAAGACGCTTCAATGAAAGAGGCTGTAGAAAAACAAGTGTCAAATAAATTGAGTAATTATCTCAAGACCTTGCCAAAGAGGTGCAAGCTAATGAGATAATGATAAGAAATTATTTTAGCCATTCAAAATTGCGAACACCAGGAATCCTCACCAGCTTCGCGATACGACCAAAGTTTGGAAGAATCATCGTCTGCAAAAGAAATCAAACATACAAGAGGAATGTGTTTATACTGTTTGGGAAAAATCTGTTTTCTTAAAGCAAGAGAAATGGGCCTTACAAATTTTTCTTTTTCCTTGAAGTTCGTTTCAACTTTGTTCTGGCCACATATCAAAACAATAGGATCCAATAACTTGTCAAACATCTGCTGCACTTTCTGAACAAACTCCTTTCGACTTGATTTTGGGGCAGCTCTAGACAGCCATTGGGATGAGTCTGGGAAATATACGATAAGAGGATGTATGGAATGTAGAACCTACCAAACCAAATGCACATATTATGAATTAGAAAATTTAAGCCTTGTAATATCAAATATTATAATATTCACACATGAGCAAGCATTAGACTCCAACTTCTGAGATTAGCTCACAGTGGTAAATACTTTTTCCAATAGATGTTTCTCGAGCACTACATTTAGAATGAATGCTGTGATTAATCATTTTCACTTGACACAAAGATGTACAAAATCTGGTGAAAACATAAGATCTTTTGTATGTTATACCTCAAAAAGAGCCTCCACTGCTATGTAACAATCTTCTGCTTGACTTTCTATATCACGCTCAATGTCCTTAACTGCAGTTAAGCAAATAAACCAAGCTTCAATATCATGATTATTTTTTTGGTTAAAAAATATAATTCCAGAAAGGATCTACCGTGCTCAGAATCTAAAGTCCCTCAAAACCCCTCCACTCAAACATAGCCTAAATCCGAATCTGAGGCATGATTTTCCATGTAAATTATTAACTAGGAAGAGTTGCTTCGTGTCTTAAACAATAGAAAATACCGTCTAACCAACGCAAGCAGGATTCAGCAGGCTCATCTGTTTGTTTTCCATCTTGACCTTCATTTGCTTTATTTCCAGTCATATCTAAAATAACAGCCACTTGGTTACCTTTAACCTCGTATACCTCTCCTCTTTGACCAGTTGATATTGGCCTGAAATTAAAAAAAAAAAACTTATGATTATTGAGGAAATAGAACAAAGCAAAATAAGGCATTATACTTTATTATATTGATCTAGATTACTCGAAGCCCGCAGCTTTACATTGCAGTCCCTTAAGGAAAAAAACCTAACAATCATTTACAGTCTAAGTTTCTCAGCAAAAATAAAGGATTCTGCTCAAGTTTCCACATGGTTTTCATATTATAACACTAACAAGTGGTCATTAGCCTGCCCTTGTAATGAAGAGCAACATCAATAAGCTAAGCATCACAATGCATCTGGAATTGTGTTTTTCTAGGCTATTATCAGGTTGACAATAATATTGTGGACTAGAGACAGAAAACAAGCAAATAGAAGATTGAAGCAAGAATTGGAGGGCAAACTCTGCTCATAATGAGCGTGAACACACCAAATGTTTCGTGGAACTAAACAGCCACTCAACAGGAAAATCACAGGAGAGGATCCCCACCGATGCTTAGAGGAGGGGAGGGAAGTTAATATGATACAGTCAAGAGGAATTGGAAAGAAAATCAAAGAAATTTGCATTAGAAAAATCTCTTTTTATCGCCTCTCTTATACATGAAGCGACTTACCAACCCACCTGCCAAGTATTTTAGTATAAGCATTTGTTGGACCATCAGATGTGTGTATCTTGCCCAAATCAATCCTGTGATGCATTTAACTATATAAGCAAGAAAAAATCAAAGTTCAGGGGGCACACGAGATTAACTCACTCTGAAATATTAAACCTCCTAAAATCTTTTTCAAGTTCTCTAGGTTCATAAATGCAAAAAAAAAAAGAACCAGCCTCATTGATACATGGACATGAGATGTGTGTCAAACAGAGGTATATTGTAACCATTCAAATTGCAGAGAATGCATCAACTACAACAAGCAATACATGACCTGTCAGACTCTAGTTCATTTAGTTCCATCAACTCTCAGTCTCTAACAAAGTTACATGAAATATTATAATATCATATACATCAAAGGGACAATAACTAGTCATTTGACCAGTGAGCACCAAAAAAGCAAAAAAAAAAAAAAAGAGAAAAAGAGACAAGAAAAGAGCCAGGTTACTATATCTTGAGAATGACAAACTTAAGTTTGTGTAGAATTTTTGGATGATCATTAACTTGTTCATCTTTTCATGTCTGCATTTAGCATATGTATTACCAATAGAGGCAAGATATAGTGATAGAATATGGTGTTTCACCCTCATATTTCACCAACGAAAGGTAAAGAAAGAACATCATTCAATTCAAGTTTTACTTTTCCTATGGTTGGAATAGGATTCGATGCCTCGGCTATGACCAGATAATAAATCAGAACAGTGTTTGCTAACTAACTGAAACTAGCCCAGGATAGTATTTCAAAAACATAAAAACAGACCTCAAATTCCTTTCTTAACCACTAAAACACTAGAAACAGTGATTCATTATATGAATAATGATCCCATTTAATCCCAGACAGTTATCACAGTTCATATGTGAGATCTAACCCTGAAACATTCAAGTCATTTCCAACATATCATATCCATAGAAAATAACAAGCAGATGGATCCATAATACCCTTCAAGTTAAGTATAGTTCATATGTGAGTCCTAACAATGAAAAGTTCAAGTCATTTCCACCATATCATATCCATAGCAAATAACAAGAAGATGGATCCATAATACTCAAGTTATGCACAATGTAGCTTGCATCTTTTGTTTCACTTCACCAAAAGATACACCACAATTGACTTCATACTACTACTACAAACATGTATCTTCCTTTCACTCTGACAACATTACAAATGCTTCATATGCCAAAAAACATATGATATTTGACATTACAAAATTTGGGCTGGAGTAATCAACTTTCCTCTGAGTAAATGAATGCATAAACAGCGCCTACAATTACTTGGGTTGGATAGATAGACCTAGTGTAGGATTTTTTATATGAATAATGGCCCATTTAAGCCCAGACAGAGTTGTCAGCTCATATGATGGCCCTAACCCAGAAAAATTCAAGTCATCTCCACCATATCATATCCATAGCAAATAACAAGCAAACGGATTCATAATATCCTTCAAGGTCAATATATAATATTTTAGTAGTTGTTTTCTTTTGTTTCACTTCACCAAATGATACACCGCAATTGACTTCATACTACTCCCTCAAATGTCTTTTTCTTTTTTTGGTGGGGATGTTGGCTGAGCTCCCACAACTGATATCGACCCAAAATATTCTTAAATAATAGATTGGTTTTTAAAAATACGTTACAGTGAAGAATATCTACCAAGCAGCATGAATGCCCTAACTATTGGAACAGAACGCTATTCCACTTACCACCTATCAAAAGAAATTAACCAGGTTGAAGTAAAAAATATTGTGCTCAAGGCCCGTAAATCTGCAAAGATATATTACCTCTCCTGGCCTTCTGATCTGGAAACCCCAATATATTTTACACGATCTCCTGAAAAAGGATGCAACATTGGCAGATAATTAAAAGTCAATGACATTTTCATAATATGTTGGGTGAAAAATAACAATAACATTGTGGAAAATATACTCATCAATAAAGCATGTGCATACATAGTACAACTTTACACCGAATTAAAAGAAGTTGATCAATTACTAAATTTTAACCTGGAACTAAGGCAGTAGGTATTTTGCACACAGCCAATAGGAGGTAATCATTACCACCTATTGTCCATTACCTGGTAATGGAGTACATATATCCCCCAATGGGAAAAAATAAGAATAAGGAAGCAATATGCAGCACCTTTCTTAAGTGGCTGCAATTTTTCTGATGAATCGGCATCTTCGGACTTTGAGGACTGTGATGAACTCTCAGGTTCTCCAGAAACCCTCTACACAGAGTATAATACAATCAAAAACTGATGAGCAGGTCATTCTTCCAAAATTGATTCTCTGGAAGTATTTAAGGTCTCTTAAACATGTGAATGAACATATGCCAAGTATAATTTACTATGTCAGGAAAATCAATCCACTGATATCATTTCTTTATTACACTAATATCATATTTCTGCATGAGTGTCAATTTATAATCCAGGAAACCTATTTAATGGAAAGAAACTACACATTAATCAATATGGCATGAACAGAATATGTTTCTCAAGTCAGGTGGCAATTTGGGATTAAAAACTTAAATAGATAATATGCAAATCTCTTTAATAACTTTGAAAATATAAGATAAAATAAAGAATGGTCGGCTAAAAAATCCCAACTCACAAACATAAATTTATTATCCAGAGAAGAGAGCTTCAGAAAAGTACTGTCCAGCAGAACACTTCCTAAGAGGTAGAAGAAACATGAGAATTAATTTAGACAGTACGATCAATAAGACTTCTTAAATCAATGTAATATATTTTTTATTCCCCTTTCCATTTTCTACGACATGGAAATTTCTGGGAAATGAACTGAGCCATTGTACCTTTTCAAATTCTTCAAGGTTGTAAGGAATGAGCTTCTTGAGTGCAGCTTCAGCAGTAGCCTCAACTTCCTCATCACTACAGTCTGTTCTAGCCTCACCACCACTAGTCCATTCTTCTCCATTAGTTGCTTCATTCTCATCTTCAACCTCCGATTCAGAAGAGCAATCTTCTCCTGATAGAGCACCTGCATCTTCTTCTTCAGAACCGTCTTCACCAAAGTCCTGCAAAAAATAATTTCATATAACTCAGCATTTCATATATTAATGATCCAGAAAAGAAAAATTAGAACAACTGAAACATTCTTCTCCCTTACATATGGTGCAAGTACACTGCTGTCTAGTACCAGCAAGGGAACTCTTAGATCCCGAGCAAGTGCTCTTACTAATCTCTCTCGGAAAAGCTCAGTCCCTGGAACACTTTGAAGAAGTATTCTCCCACTCGAAGAGGTCAACTCAGCACCATATGAAGCAGCACAGTCGCTGTTTTTTAGATGTGAAGCAGCACATTCCACCAAAATATTTTTCATATGGTCACTGAAAAATAAGATTAGATATCGAGTTATGAGGTATGTGTGACAAACAAGAAGATGTGATCAAAAGATATATGAAGTGGCAAGTAATTACTGGATGTAGTAAGGAAATGTGTCCCATGAGACAGTTATTTTCTCCCAGGGAACAACCCTGCGTAAGAATTCATTCTTGAACTTCTCCCGCCTGCTTAGGAATGGCATTTCCCGCTCCTTATTCTCAAGTGCAACCTTCTCATTATAGAGCCATTCTTTCTGGTCTTGCTCTCCTAATCTGGCATGAGCATCACAAGCCTTGTTATCATCGAAAACTCTGTCACTTTCCAGCTGTGACCTGCCCTTGTTGATATCAGCCTCATTTTTTACCGACTCTTCTTTATCCTCACTCTTAGCATTTCTTCCATCTCCTTCAGAGCTGTAAAACCTCAACTGACTACTAATCAAACAAGACCTACAGCTTTCATTAAAGACAGCAAAACTGTTTCTACACCGAAATGAGGATGATTCTGATAGATATCGTCTGACTAAGTAACCCTGGAATGGAATGATTCTTCTGAGGGTGCTGTAATTCAAAGGCTTCAAAACTGCAGGCTCAAGGCATGGTGACCTAATTAAGTGTTTGGCTGCACAAAAGGCTGCGCTTGACTTCTGATTTCGAAACCTCAGTCTCCTTGCATACATTGCAACTATCTGTGCCAACATCAATTTTCTCCATGTCACTTTATTAAACATACCAAACATAAACATGACTAAGCTCAAGGAAGCATTTCACCATTTTCGTGTATCAAAATGTACGCCTCTTTTATCAAAGAAAAATTAGAGCTTGCATCATGAAAAGGGGAGAAAATAAGCAAGAGTACCCTGAAAAAAAAAGTAAAAAGAATGTTTCTTTGGTAGCCATTTCTACAGCAGGGTGTACACGAAACAATAGTCTCAACAATAAAGTCTGAATTTATGCAGCAGAGACATTGCAGCAAAAATGTATGAAGTGTGGAACTTGGTATGAATTAAAATTCGCCCATCGAAAGATTCTTAATAATTTAGGAACAAACCCAACTTCTCCAGCAGAATAAATCTGTTCAGAAAATAATCCCAACCCAATCAACCCCTTTGAAATCTAAATTCTGAAAAATCTAATATTTCTGCTTAACCACTCTCGAATTGTTTATATCAAAATCTTTTTCTCGTCACCCTATCAGAAAGACCAAAAATTTCCGGGAGGATGAGCGCATCCGTTGCATTAGAAAGAAACAGACAGACCTTCGATTTCTGAGGAGAACGTAATCCAATGCTAGTTTATTGTATAGGAAGCCATCAATGAGAGAAAGTGAACCTCCAAAGAATGAAAGTAGATTAAAGCAACAACAGGAAGAAGAAAGAGGGGGGAGCCGTAAAAGAAGGGGGGGAGAGAGAAGGTGCGAGAAGACCGTCGATAGAGAGAGATAGCTGGGTTCCCAATCTCCAAAGTTGAGCGGTGTTGCGAATGCAAGCAAAGGAGAACGAGAAGAAAAACAGTAGAGATTGGATTGTCGTCTGCTCAACCTTGTTATGTCCATTGTTCCTTGTAGCCGACCAACCATGAAGAAACGGATTGGGTTTTCCGTAGGTTTTCATGGGCTAGATGGAAAGCCCAAAGAAGCCAATTTTCGTTGCTGACCTTTTCAGGGTATGTCCAAGTACCATAGAGTATATGAGTGTATATATATATATATATATATATATATATTATATACACGGCCTTGGACATGTCACTTTGCTATCCCATTTAATATATTGTATAAAAATATAAATTAATTGTATTTATATATCTTGTTAGTATACATATTCATATATATAATGTGCATACCATTAAGGCCCTAATTCCTATATTTTAGATTATTTTCAGACAATTTGGTATTCATCCAAAAAATTAATGGGCGATAAATTGTATGGGTGTATATTGATAAAAAAAAATTAGTCTGATGAAGTAATTTAATGAAGAATTAACCCAAGATCAAAAGGATTCTCCGAAATTTTCTTTAAATTTTATAAGGAAATACTTTAATTCATTATTTTTAATTAATGAGTCACAATATGAAAATAAAATAAATATAATTTGTTAAAATAAAATAAGAAAACAAGTAATAAAGTGAATATAACATATTATTTATAGGCTCTCTCCAAATAATCACTATTTATATCTTATTTTTCATAAAAACGAGTGTAATTGAGTTATATTTTATTTTTCATTAAAAAGTGAATGAAATTAAGAGATTAAACTTATTTTTAATTAAAAAATATTAATTATAAATAGGGTATTTATATCTATTCATACACTATAACGTAATTCTCGACACATATCTAAGAGTATTTCATTCCGATCTCGAAAAATGGTAAAATAATAACCTCGAATTTAGTATTTTTTTCCTATCGAAGCAGAATGCAAACTAAGTTTCCGAATCGAATAAAGTGAAAAAAATTAGATATTACTCATTAATACATATTCTGTTCCTTATTTGCTGGATTCAACAAGTTGAAAAAGTTTTACCCTTTATGGCAACCAAGAATTATGTTTCAAAGTCAATAGATTATAATTACAAATGGTTTAGACCTAAATAATAATAAAAATCTATAATGCATATAAATGGAAGTGCGAAATCAGTATTCTACTATAGTCAGAGGAACAAACACACGAATTTCCTATGTATTGTCTTCATAGATTGACCATCGAGAAAGAAAAGGCATCCAAGGTGATTCGCCCTTAACAGAAAAAAGGAAAAAAAAAAACAAAAACACAAGCCAATATCCAACCTAGTAACATGATACACAGTCGACTAGAATCGTAAATGATATGGTCAAATCTATCTAATGCCCATAATGCATGCCCGTGGAGAAGTGCAATTCCTTAATGATCCATTTTCCATCAGCAGTCTCCCCGCACAATTATTCACTAGACATGAAAGTATGGTTCAATCTCTTAGCATCCGCAGACTCTAACTCATATAACTTAGTGGCAGTAGCATACCATCCATATATATATATATAAGAAACTCAACATGAAAATATCAATCCTACTTAACAAAGGGCACTCCCGAGGGAACTCTACGTGCATATTCCTCGTACTCTGGCCCAAAGAATTGCCTTAGAAAGAACTCCTCATATGGGATTCTTCTCGCGAAGAAGTTCCAGACAACAACTATAAACCCCAGAGTGGAAATAGGGTTGCACAACATCACTTGAGTTCCAACAGACCAGATGAAAAATCCACAATAGCTTGGATGTCGTACCATGGCATAGATGCCATGAGTGATAAGTGGGTGATCATCTACGTGATAGATTCTGATCAAGTGTGTGAAAGCCCGCCCTGCTGTTATAATTGCCATTTTCCTAATGATCTCACCGATTATAATCATCACAAGGCCAATGTTGCTCACCCCCCAGTGGTCCTTCAACCCAGGGAAGAAAATGATTTCCACAATGTACTCTAGCAGAGAGAAAGCCATTGCAAAAAGGTAGTTCTTACTTATTAGGAGAGAGCTTAAAGTTACACTCGACCTTCCATGGAAAGTGATTGCCAAGATATACTCAGACACATGGAAGAAGATGATGGATGTGAACAATTGTGATAACTGTCTGCACGCTGTGTAACTGAATATCTCTGTCATGTTGTTCAGGAAAACTGCATTAATTTTGTGGATTGCCAAAACAGTACTCCTAGAAGTGAGATGTAACACCAAGCTAGAGAACATGGAAGGTATCCTCTTCAAGATGCTTGAGACCTGTAAAGGTGGAAAAACAAGGGACTGAATCACAAAGTTCTTAAAGATGTGCACATGACTTGCATTGAATGCCTTCAAACTACGGGAACATAATACAGAGAACACGAGACTGGTGAAATAAACTTTTGAATCATATGTAGGAATTAGTTTACCAGTATGCTAGAGAAAGACATAATGAAAGTAATGAAATAATAGAATAGCCTAGATATATTAGTGAGGAGTATGCCTCGCATTAAAACCAGACACCAATTAGAACAACTAAATATGAAGAATATATTTTAATGTAAAGAATATTAACATTATGATATTTATGATGTTTTGTTAGTTGGGATATTCTTGTAGTATATCTCTCTCAAATATTTGGTATCACAATATGAAAATCTTGTATTGTGATTATATATAGGTATTGATAATGTATTACAAGCTTATCAGACATGGATTATTGGGGTACTAGTTTCTATAGTGTGAGGGCATGAACACTTCTAATGCAACTAAATTCCAATGTCTTGATGCGGGCAAGACCATGACCATAACACATATCCTAGTATAACACCATTTCTAATGCACTCATTTTGCTCGTGATAATTGTAAATCCCAGATAGTGCTAAGAGTAGTCTAATCTAATATAGATTTCTACTCTCATAATCAACATAAACACATCGTAAAGTTGTTTTCCTAAACATTTTTATCTGATGAGATGGCTGTGGACTAATTCTGACTTTACCGATGCTCCTCTAAGCCTGTTGAAATCTTACACTACTACTATAAATATTATAGAGTATCCGTGAATGAACGAATCTTGATCTATAGCAACAGAGACAAGAATGGGTATGCCTCACAATGGCTAAGAATGGTTGCTTCACATAAATATAAGCATACATCAGAACAAGAGCTTAATCCACCATAAGGCACATGCATCTACACAAAGAGAAATAGCAGGTAAATAACTAACCTTTGTTATGCAAAACAGATGCAGTGGATTCAATGACAGAGCATCATTTGGACATAGACATATGGATCAAGCATAGGTTCCATTTATAACAGCTCAAAATTTGGCTAAGACATTTGACCGAACACATACTGGTACAAACAGAGATGCCCACTAGTTTTTCAATTGATGACAGTAAGCCAAAACAAAGTTCTAGTCATCCATCTGACCACTCTAGCATTCTAAAACTGGATCAAAATCGATTACCAGCAGAATAATGCACAAAGTCCATGCGGTGAGTGCGGCAATAATGAATGGGATCATGCAGCAAGATTGACATGAATTCATGAAAAACAAATGACGGGACAACATGGATAAGATACGACTCACACATGGATTAAAAAATATTACTCGAAAAGGAGAAATATGAATGAGGGGAAAGCAAAACCATACCCATCGTTGCGAGATTCGATCAAATGAGGCTCGGTAGCTGAAAAATCCTCCGGTTAAGCTCAAATTGACCCCTGCTCGAGTGGAAACGCTGTACAGTCGAAATCCAGATGAAATACAGCAGGAGCGTGCTGAAGGGCGTTCAATTTGGGGGCTATTCACAGCTACTGGATGACTGTACTCCCGTTTATTCCGAACATAAGCTGTCCCGAATGGCGGAGAAAGTGATAAGGGGCTAGTAACAACATTTGGGTTGGAGGGTTTGGAGCACTACAGTGTAGAAGAGTTCCCTTTTTAAGTCCCTTCAAGGGATGGAAAGGAATTGATGGAATTTGTAAGTTATAATTTATACTAAAACATAATCTTCAATTTTGAGGGTTGACGTTTTTTTGTTTAAATTATTTTAATATTATTTTATATATTTATGTTATTTTTATTTTTATTCTTATAAATTTTTAATAAATTTAGATATTAACATTATTTTATGTAAAATTATATAATAAAAATATTATACCTGAAAATATGCATGGTGTATATATAATATAGTTTATTATATATATTTCTTATTAAAAGTATATAATATTCATATATAACTATTATTATATATTTAATATTAATTAATTGCAATAAAATACAGTAAATTATCTTATATATTGTTTAATATTATACTTTATTTTATAATTTAATTTAATTATATAAGTTATAGTATTTAATAAATTATTAAATTTAATTAAATATATATAATTTCATATTTTTAGTTTTTCGTTAACAACTTATCCACTCTATCTAAATAATAAATTTAAAATAATTTGTAAACCTTTCCAAACTTTCCCTTCCCTTCCAAATTACTCAGTTAAAAGAATAAATAGTTATATTAAAAAAACAATCAATTTACTTTTTTTTATTTAGAGGGGTTTTAAAATAACTATTATATATTCTTATATATTATTTGTATTTCATTATTATATAAATAATCTTGATTTTTAAGAGAAGTGTTTTATATAATTTGATTATATAATAAAATATAATATGTATAATTTATCATATTTAATGTAATTATATAATTTATTTTATTATGCATATTTTTATTTTATATTACTACTTCATTTTATAATAGAATATATTTCTTAATGATATATTTTAATTAAATATATATTAATATAATATTACTTAATAATTTATTAAAATTAATTAAAAATGTGAATTTATTTTTTTCAATTTTAACTCACCCTCCATTTTATCAAATCCCTTCAAAACATTCATTTACCTTTTCCTCAAAGGTACTAATAATAAGAGTTAGATATTATTTTTTTTATTACATAAAATTTTGAGGGTATATATCATTTATATAAATATTAATTCTAATAAATTTAATTAAAAATTAGAATATAAATTATTTCAAATATTTTAAATCAGTATAAATACTAATTTATTTTTTTTGTTAAAAATTATCTTTAAATTTTTAGTAAAATTAATTAATTTTCATGAGATAATATTATATTTTTAACTAATATAAAATAAATATGAGCATTTATAGAAAATAAAAGATGGATAAGAACTTATGTATTAACAATATTGTTAAAATAGAGAAATTATTTCAATATAGTATAATTTAAAGAGTTGTATATTAATAGTGTACATTCTAATGGTATTTTGTATTAACATAAGAGTAAAAAAGTTTTGTATCATTTTGAAATAGTTTAAATAATTTAGATATCAATCATAAAATTGACCCTACAAACTTGTAAAAGTAGTTGAATTTTCCTTCATTTTTTTGCCAACAAATCTCTTTATTAATCACCAAAAATATATAAAAACTTTTTTTTTGCACAATAAAAAATATATAAAAACTTATTTTATAATAATTCAATTATAATCTCACTATATCATGTCAAATAAGATAAAATTATTAAAATTTATTTAAAAACCCTAAAAATATTAAATTTAGATCATTTAATTGCTGACTTTTAGGCTCATTTACAAATTCATTTAATATAACTTATTAATTTGTCTTCATTATTACCTAAATTGATGTATTTTATCCCATGCAAATTGATGCAAAAAAATTCAATGCAAACTTATGATCTTTCATTTCTCTTCCATTCATACAGTAGTGATCCATATGAATATAGTAGTGAGAATTTTCACCATTGTAGATACCCTAATCCATAATCCAACTTTGATGTTGAATTAACCAATTGACATTAAATTGAATTACTTAAATTATATACAATGGTCACAAGTTGTTGAGATATATATATATAAGGAAATATACTATTTGAATTGTATTAGTGATTTTCTCTCAATGTAATTGGTCCCACAATTTGTGGGACCCTAATCCATTGTCAAGGGATGAATGCTATATTCTTTAGGGTTAAACACAACTTGTGGGACCCTAATTTATTGTCAATGTTAAAGGATGATTGCTATATTCTTTAGGGCAAATAATTTTGAGATTTTCTTGCTATCATCTATTTTGACTAGTTGACACTTTTCAATTACACGAAAAATACTATACTAATTTACGTGATTGATTTTCCATGTTTGAATCTCATGCGGTACCCCAAATGATATTCAGTAATATAATGATCTTATACAAAAAGAAAAAGTCTATTTATTATTGAATTACATCGATCATTAGATCATATTTGATGTGATGTTTTACAAATACGACCCTATCTCACATATGAGTAAGCATATGTTCAAAAGGTCACAAATTTGAGTTGTCCCACTCCTTGGACTAGACTTCTCTATATATGAATAAATCTCCTCTCAAGACTCACACATTCACTAATAATATTAAGTACTCTCATTCTGATAATACTAAACACACATGCTTTAAGCTAAGTGATTATCTTATTAGTATAATGAATTTCAATCTTGGAAAAAGGGGACGACTCAAATAACTAATGACAAGGGCAATAACAACAAAACATTACCTCTCTCTCATTCCAACCACTCACTTACTATATTTAAATTTCTCATGTGGGAATCCAAGTAATGGGTGTTTACTAGGTCATAGCTATGTTACTTTTGATAATGCTAATTTTTATCATCACCGGAGATGTGTGACTGGTGTCCCAGTAATATTAGTACATTCTCTCTATCTACTTAATACACTCTTTATTTCAATATTATTCCACAAGTTATTGTCAAGTTACTATATATTTAAATTGTGTGGTGTTAATACTTTTAGAGTTTTATCTTATTTAGGATAGTCTCACCATAATTAGATATGGTATTAAGAGAAGAATTGTATTCCTTATAATATTTCAGTTCAGGACATGTCAATCACGTACCTTTTTCGCTCACTTACAAAACTCGACAAATATGGTCATGCCATCGTGGCTTGCGACATACATCACTTGGGTACCTAAAACATATGTATCTCATTAGTTTTCCAATGTTGATACAACTAAATTTAATTGTTAGATTTATATTTTAGTAAAAAGTCACTATGCTATTTATCCATTGAGCATGAATAAATCTAAAATACTATGTTGTATTAATTTATCTTAGATTAAAATTATCTCGTTTATCTATGAATTTTGGTATATGTTGGTTTATTATATTCAATGATGATTGAACCCACATAACTTGGAATAACTTAGATATATCTTATGAAAATAAAGTACAATTTATTTAGTATTTTTTAGAACTTTTATATTATTGTTAAAACTCAATTCTCCTATCAAATTGAGCGGTAATAATGAACTCGAGTATGTATTTTTCCTCCATATTTGAGCAGAGTATGAGTTGGATTTGGATTTTCAGTCTCTGGTCTGAGAAGATATTCTGGACTGATAAAATATTAGACTTATATCTTCTTAAAATACATTAAACTTTTTTAATCTTATAAATTACAACATTTCTTTATTTTTAAAAATTGTTATTTTTAAAGTGGTATACACGAACCAAAATCAACAATAATATATAAAAAAAACCTTAAAATAAAGAGAATTTATTTTTTATTTGTAAAATATTAAGACCAATAACTCTTATATTCTTACAAATGAGTTAATGTAAGTTATTAGAGATATTTGAAAAATAAAATAAAAATATAATAGAAATCTCTTCATTAAATAGTTAATCAAATAAATGAGATAACTATATTATATGCATAATAAAAATAAAATTTAAATTATATGCATTAATGGAATAAATTTGATAATTTTCTATGTTTTAATATTTTTGTTAAAGAAATATAAAAATATAATAGTGACTACTCTAAAAAAACTAATAATGGATGGAGACAAATAAAAGGACAACGTTTACTAATTTTGAATGCAATTGATGGCTTTGACTAGATGGTATGACTATAATTAACCAAAAAATCTCAATAAAAATTTTCTTCTCGTCAATTTCTATAGAATATAGAAATTCACTTTATTTACACTTTTAATATATATATTTTTATCTCCGCCACTATTTTTTATCCATTTTTTTTATTTAGAAAAAAACGAAATTATTCATGTATAATTATAACGTTATCCTACATTACTCTAATCAATCAAGACAAAAAACTTTCTTAATACACAATTATTTAATTCCTAAACCATTTAAAAAGTTTGCAAACGATACTATTATATATATACATATGAAATTATATAAAGAGATATCTCACGTGCATTAGTTTTATTTAGAAAAAAATAATCTCTTTTTTTATTGAAAGTTTATAGATTTTTATTTCCATTTTGGACAAAATTTTAACATAAATCCATGCTAAGTTAAAACCAATTAGATATTAAACAATATGAAAAAATATAATTAAACAAAATTAACCATCCCACTTTACTAGATACAAGAAGAAATTTGTCTCATTAATTTCATATTGTGTGATCCTAAAATTGATTCATTATTTCCAAAGTAATAATTCAATCATCACTAGTATTTTAATGGGAAGCATCTTATTAAAGTAATTATGAAAATTTCTCCCACATGGAGAATTTTCCACCCAATTCTCATATTCATCCCTATATTTCAAAATTTTGTTTATAATCCAATTTTTTTTATATTATTTATATAGTGACTGGATCCTTTATTTCCAATATAGTACTTCATGAATAATTAATTAATTAAATTTTACAATTCATCATATTTAATTTTCAATTATGATTTTAATTTTTTCATTTTCCTATCTAAATTTGGCCATACTTCTCTCTTCATACCATTATTTCTTAATTTATTATTAAATTATATTATGAACCACACTTTTTTTAATGGATGTTAATATTGAAAATAAATATTTAAATATTATAATATATTATTATATTATTTTAAATAATTACTATATATAATATTAACTAATAAATATTATATTATATATATATTATCGTATTATTTATTTATATTTATATTATCATAATTCTATCAATAAATACATTTATATATAATTTATTAAGTAATTTATCAATAAATAATAATTTATTTGAATTATTCATATAGTAAACATATTTTTTAACATACTCTTATACACTATTTTAAATTTCTATTTATAAATTAGTAATTTACTTAATTATATAGTAAAAATATCTAACTGGATAATATTATTTCTAATAGTACAAAATCAAAAAAATTACTCACGACTCATATATAATAGTTGAGTATTTATTTTTTATTATATTTATTATCCCAAATTTAATAAAATAAATAAGTGTTATTAATTTATACAATTAAATAAATTTTACTATTTATAACTTATATCTTTTAAATAAATATATATACACAACTTATCCATTTACAATATATTATCACAACATCTATTTCATACCTTATAATACAAAAATTATTTATCTTAAAACTAAAATGTTTCACATTATTAATATATTTATAACCATTTTCTAATTAATATTTAAGTTAATATTAATATATAATGTGAGCCAATTATATATATAAATTCAATTAATATATAAATTATTCAAATAAATTAGTTGGTATATAATATTTAATCATATTAGTACTTACTTTTTTTTAATACAAAGCTAGAATTAGTAAATATTTTAGAGATAATCTTAAGAACACATTCAACTCTTTTATCATTTTTTTCCTCTTTTGACTTCATGGATACAATCTTGGAATATAATATTTTTACAAAAAAATTACCTAATCAAGTACATACTTATGATGTCTTACCAATTTTGATATCTTAGCTATAATAAAAAAATTGTGAAGGAAAATGGAGGTAAAGAGTTAATGTTATCGGGTCTTCCACGACTTTTTAGGAACGTCCACGCAAGTCAAAGAAATTACGACAGCATATCAAAATAGCTATAATATCCAAATTTACACGTAATTATATCAAAAAAAAGTTTAGCACAAAAATTGATGAGCATTTTTTCTGAATTTAAGTGAAATGGAAATTAATTAAATATTTAAAGGATTTTTTTCCATTAAAATAAGATAAAATATTTAAATAAACGATATCTACTTTAATTTGAGAATAATATAAAATTAAAAATTATCAATGTACTAATAATTACTCTTCAAACTTAATTTTCCAAAAGTAAATATTATGTAAACTTGAAAAATGTAGAAGTTGTTGTGAGAAATTTAAACGTTTTTTCGAATAAAGAAAAATATAAACATTAGGAAAAAAATATTGGGTTAATTAAATTTGGTAATATGTTATTTTAATTTGTAAAAAAATATGTTAATTTTAATTAAATCCGAATAAGTTCGGAATTTAATATATGTATAGTAAACGTTGGAAAAGACCTTATAAGGTTGGAAAAATGGACGGCCCTGATGAAAACTTGTAGAAACTATTTAAGAAACGGCGCCCGCAGCGAGACATCCCTAAAACCCTAATTGCAAGTGCCACTATAAAACCATCTGCCTGCATTCCCTCCTTCCTCTTCCAAAACCCTACTTTACCTCTTTTTTCTGCGGAGGCTTCATTCCTAGAGTTTCCAAGTTATCCCTCTAATTTCACGGAACTATTCCTGTCTCTAATGGGGAAATCAAGCAAGAAATCAGCTCCTAAGGTGCTACTATCGTTCTTCTGTTTTATCCGTTGTTGATCGTTTTTTGTCTGAAGCGATGTACCTCTTTTTTATTCAGACGTTGAACTGTAATTTTCCGTTTTTTTATAGGTTGATGCAGCTCCTGCCGTAGTTCCAGAACTGAAATCTGTTAAGAAGGGTATTAGTTCTATTTTTTTTTTCTGATGTTCCTTTACAGTTATATCATATTTCTTTGCTGTTTTACTTCAATATGACCTTATGTGTGTTTTTTATTTTGCAAATGTTTATGGATGTTATTGTTTATGTAGATATTTATGCCGACCGTACTAATTTTTAGATATGTTGGGTGATTACAAAAGATAGGAGATTCTTGCATGTGTATAAATTTAATGTTATTTATTTACTCTGTGGATTTATTGGCGTACAAATTTAATGTAATTTATTTGTTTTGGCGATCTTTTTGAAGGTAAGAGAGAACTTGAAGATGTACCGGAGAAAAAACTCGCTGTAAAGAAGCAAAAAAAAGTTGTAGATGTGGAGCAGACTGTTGAAAAGCAAAAAGTTGAAGTTAAGACACATATAAAATTGAATAAGAAGAAACAGAACAGTAGCTCGGATGATTCATCCGAGGAGGAAACAAAAGTACGTATGCTTTGTTTTCATTTGAAAAATCTTAACATAACTGCTTTATCATATACTTTTTTTTATCTTGTGTTATATGTGTTATCTAAAGCGCCACATTTGTTCACAATTTTGCACTAAGTGAATTGGAGTATTTGCTGGAACTCTTTGTTCTTGTTTTGCAGTGTTGATGAACACTTTCTTGTTTGACTAGTTTCCTGAAAATAGAAATTTTGTTAATTTTTTGAATCCCACAATTGATTTCCCAAGTCATGAGAAGACTGAAAAGTCATCTACTGATGAATCTAATTCTGATTGTGATATTTCTTGAATTTCATATTTCTAATGACCCATTCTTGCAATTCTTTTAATTTAATTTGTTTTATTTTCTCTTATTCAACCTTTTGTATTTGATTTTGTTTACATATATATATATATATTTACCTATATTAAATACTTTCGAGTTTGTTGATTTTGCTGATCAATAGCCTTTAGCAATGAAAGTTGGATCAAGTGATAGCTCCTCAGAGAGTGACTCTGAGAAATTATCCAATGAGGTCTGCACATTATTAGTTCAACTGTTGAGAACATCTAATGCTTGGAATGCGTGCCTTAGAGATTTATATGATCATATACATAGTTTAGAATGCTAATTGCTTTATCTAAATTATGCAGAAGCCAGTCACTAAAACTTCAGATGATATGACTAAACGAGCTGCTAAGATAGTGAAAAAGAGCTTGAGCAATGGCTCGTCTGATGATGAATCAGATAGCAGCTCAGATGATGAGGTTGGTGGGCAGTATCGTTGAGATACCTTTTTTTAGTCAATATGAAGTTCAGTTTTACATGACAAATGATGCAAAAAAGTTTTGTAATATATATGCCTATCAATATTTTCTTTTTGTAGCTTTTAAAAGGTTCTCTACATGGTGTATAAAATGCATGAGACATTATTTGAAAAGCACATTTAAACATTCCATTCTTTTTGTATACATGCTAGATTCTTTGTTAACCTATCAATGTATCTTGTATTTGCAGGCTCCATCACCTATGAAAGCAGTTATGAAAAGGTCAAACGAATCTCTACAGAATAATTCTGAGGAAACTGACAGTGAGGATGGTTCAGATGACAGTGATAGTGAACCTCAGAATAAGAAGGCCAAACTTGTGGTAATACTCCATGTTATGCATTCCTTATGTTTTCCAGAATTTAAACCTACTCATTATTATAACCAGTGTTTTGTTCTTTTCAAAATCTGTTAATTGTTTAAACAGGTAAATGGCCAAACTTCTAAAAAGGAGAGCAGCGATGAGGATTCTGAGGAAAGTTCTGATGATGAGGCCAAACAAGCTGCTTTGAAGGTGATATGCCTCATCTAATTTGTAACTATTTTGTGTTGATGTTTGTTGTTTCATATTGTCCATTTACATTTAGTCATAGTGACCTCTGTCTTTTAACCTTGTTAGGATCTGAAAAAGAGTGATGAATCTGAAGAGGAATCTTCATCTGAAGATGAGAGTGAAGAAAAGGAAACAATAAAGACACCAATTAAGGTGAATTGCTTTATATTAAACGTTGAAAGGAAGTATGAAGGCCTTACTAAGCTTATAAAATTATTAGCAATGATATCTTAATTATATGACCATTGTTTGATCTTTTGATTTAATGACAGGATTCTGATGTAGAAATGTTAGATTCTTCGTTGGCTTCTAATGGGAAAACTGTATGTCTTGTACTTTTATTTTGGCATGCTCTCTTTGTTATATCAATTTTCTATTCTAATGTTGACCTCCATTGTTTTTTTACAGCCAAAAACTCCTATCACCCCTCTATTGGGTGACTCGAAGACAGTTTTTATGGGAAACCTTCCATTCTCAGTTGAAAAGGCTGATATGTAAGTTTTCTTGGTTCATAGAGCCTTTTTGTTAGATTATATGTTATATATGTAATTTATGTATTTGAATATGCAGAGAAAATTAGATTGTACATTATGTATGTAATTTATGTATTTGAATATGCAGAGAAGGTTTCTTTGGGGAAATAGGTGAAGTTGTTGATGTTCGTATAGCTGTTGATCATGATGGAAGGTCCAAGGGCTTTGGCCATGTTGATTTTTCTACTGCTGAAGCTGCCAAAAAGGTTATTCATGACTTAATGTTATTAAAATGCTTTCTTCTCCTTGTTTAGATCCAGTTAGTTCTGAATGCACCATTCAGTTAGTTCATTTCTATTGCAGGCTGTTGAACTGAATGGAGATTATTTAAATAACCGGCCAGTGAAAATTGATTTGGCACGAGAAAGATCCTTTTCTGCCCCAAGCGGGTGAGTTCTAGTTTCATTTGTTTAATTTGTTGGATTATTTAGCCATAACGCTAATTTTTATACTATATTTTGCAGCAAAGAAAGTAACTTCTCTCAAAGAGAAGTTAAGGGTCAAACTAAAACACTCTTCATTAGGGGACTTGATATATCCCTTGGTGAGGATCATATTAGGAGCGTCCTGAACGAACACTTTGGCTCATGTGGTGAGATATCTCGTATATCAATCCCAAAGGATTATGATAGTGGTGAACCGAAAGGGTTTGTACTGTACTCTTTGAATTATTGACTTACCTACTCAAGACATGTACTGCAGCAATACTTACACAATCTTACTTGCAGGTTTGCATACCTAGACTTCTCTGATGAGAATGCCTTCAATAAAGGGCTCCAGCTCAATGGCACTGAAATAGATGACAACATTCTGACCGTGGAGGAGGCTAGACCAAGAGGTGACCAATTTTCAGGTGGTGGCCGAGGTGACAGAAGTGGTGGGAGGGGTGGTGGGCGTGGACGTGGAGGACGTTTCAGTGGTGGTAGAGATGGAGGGCGGGGCGGTAGGGATGGGGGACGATTCAGTGGCGGACGTGGTAGAGGCGGAGGTAGACATTTTGGCAGCGGTGGTCGAGGCCGCGGATCCAACAAATCTAACTTTTCTGGCACAGGTACATTCTCATGCAAATCCGTACAATATGCTATTGAGTAATTGAATGCGATTTTGAGCTCCATTTAAGCTAACTGTTCTTTTCGAATTTGCAGGGAAGAAGACTAGCTTCGGTGATCATGAATAAATGTGAAGAGGTCATGGTTTTGTATAAGATAGTCGGGTTTAGTCCGCCTGAGATGAGCTTTAATAGTTACAATTGCTTGGATTTTGCTTTGGTTAAAAAGACCTATCTTTCACTTTATTATCTTAAATTTTGATGGGTCTGACCCTCTGGTAACTGTAACTCATCTTTGAATCTTGTTTCGGATGATTATTATTGTTGAAGAGTATTATTCTTCCTTCATGTGCACGCGCCATTTGCACTAGTATCATGCTTATCTAGAATTGACTTATTTTTCTTCGAGCAAAATAAATATCTTAATAGTAAAATAACTATTTGAATTTCAATTACTTTTATCTGCAGCTGTCTGACAATTTCCACCTCCGCTCAACAACTAATTTTCCGCTTGAATTCTATGCTAAGCCACACAAGCCTCCAACATATTAGTGTTTTTAAAATATGTTTTTTAATAATTTAATATGTAATCATAAATGAAAGTGAGAATAGACTTGAGCATTTGGGAATAAAAATGCACTTTTTGTTCCCGAAATCTCTCTAGCATCTTGTCCCAAATAAATTGAAATGCCTTTTTTTTTTTGTTCATTCCTCAAAATATTTGCATTATCTTCTATATATATATATATATATATCCGACAACTAGGCATGCGTCATTTTTTTTTGCTCATTCTTCAAAATATAGGCAATCTCATATATATATATATATATATATCCGACAACTGGGCCATTTGAAAAGCTTGCATCATATTCTATCTAAAATATATATAAAAGATTTAGAATTGATAGTTGGTTGTAAAAAATAAATTGTAAAACTGTTACAAATAAGGTGATTGAAATTCAAATAATTATTTTACCATTAATACACTTATTTTACTCAAAGAAAAATAAGTAAATTTAGATAAGCATGATATTAGTGCAAATAATTGAGATGTTGAGAAAGTTTTGGACTAAGGTATATTTTTTTTTGAAAAGATTAATTACTTAAATTTAATTTTTAAATGTATATATACTAAATTATAATTTTTTAAAAATAATATTCTACAGTCGAAAAATTTAAGAACAACGATCTCAATGGGACGTATTTGATATTTGATCGCGAATTTAAGAAAAAAATACCTGCGCCCTTAGTAAGTGAGAAATTAAGGGAGATTGTAGGGTTGGGATAGAGTATGAAACAAGTCTTAACTAGCTCCGATACTTTGTCACAAATTGATGTGAACAATTTGTGAAAGGACTAATATAAAAAAATGTAAAGTATGATAGTAGTACATGTAGCCTTGCCTATTTGATCACAACCATCAATTTAAGAGTGGGATGGAGGAGTTGAGGAGAGGAAGAAGGAGATATGATAAGCCCCCACCCATAATTTCTAAGTGAGCCATGTACGATACCTTTAGTTAGAAAACCTAGAAAGGTATTCCAGGAAGTTGGAGTCAAGTTAAGATAAACTCTGTACATAGGCATGAATCGTAAGGCATAAATAGATAGGAAGGTGTAGGGGAAGAGTAAGGGGAGCCTCCGTCACATTTTCTAAACTAGTAGGTTTGTCAATAAAATTCGACTTGATCTGAATCGGTGAGTCAGATCAGATTCTCACCTGAAAACTCGGGCACCATTCAAAATAAATAAATTAATTAAAAAAATAAAAAAATCCTTAAAATACTAAAATTTTGTTAAATGGAGATTATGAGCACACTAGAATTTGAACACTTTTATCTCTTATTTGGGGTGTGAGAGGTCATAGCTCTAATGATCATTTACTTTTGAAATGCTAATAATATATCATATATTTAAATATATAAAAATCATAACTTAAAGTCCCACATTACTTAATGCACAATATAATTTAAAATCGGGAGATATAACTTAAATTGGGAAATGAAATCAAATCAAAATTAAGAAAATTATCGACGAATAGACCATGATGGATGAAAAATAATGATAAAAAACCTTTATGAGTGTCTCGGAACACGATGTCAAACATTGAGAGAAAATAACAAGAGAACAGGATTGAATCAGGTTCGGGTGGGGTGAGTTACAAAATCTCCCGAATTTTTAACAGTGGAAAACAAAGTCAAATTGACCAATTATTGGGTCTATTCCATAGGAAATTGAATTTAGAATTTTTATTTATTTATTTTCCCAAGAATCGACCAAGAAAGTGGTGAACCGATAAAAAAACTATTGAACCGACCGAGAAATTCGACGGAAACCGGTTCGTTACATTGCAAATTGGTTGGCGTGTGACACGAGGTGCGCACACACGTGGCCACACACGCGTATCATCTTCATAGCTCGAGAGACTACTAAGAATCCTCTATTTTTACCTGATTACTCACCCAAACAAACCAAATCCACCGCTTGGAGAAATTAATTAATTACTAGAGCCACATGCTATGAAATGGAGAAATAAGACTATGGATAGATAGCTATACAAGTCTAGAATACATTCATATAAACCTTAGATGTTCTCTCATTAAAATTTGCTCAAAATTCTCTCTGAACCTCAAACTGCTCCTAACTCCGATGACCTGACTACCAGATAGCATATCTCCTCCGTCTGACTGGCTTGGTACCCTTGGAAAGCAGAGTAACTTAACTTTCCATTGACAACTCTCTCGATCCTCAACTCCGTGACTACAGTTTCTGGTGAGATCGCGGAGTACGTGATCTTTAGCGGCCAGAAACAGAGCAGCTTTTTCCTGGGCCAATTCCGATTGCCTCAACAACCTTCGTGAGCTAGAAAGAAATCAGTAAGTCCTATACCACCAGCTTTTCATACCCTCTGACCTTGCCCGATTTGAGTAAGATTTGGTATGAAGTAAATCATTTAAGTCTTAGATCACCGATTAAGTGGATGAAGTGACTAAAATGCAAATTGCAATAGCTACAGAGCACTAATGGAGGTGATTCAAGTGATCACATACTCCTAAATGAGACAACTTTCAAACTGCACCAACCTTGTTAATCGACGTGCCACCTTTGGTGAGTTCCCGGTTTTGACCCGACCCAACTCTTACTCATTTACGTGCATATTTTTTATCAAGCCTGATCGGAGCAACTTCGGCTGACCCGACCAAACTCAGTTTATGACTTAGTTTGGTGAAGGTTGGAGATATTTTTAGTTTGGTGAAGGTTGAGGTCCTCTCAACTTAGTTTGGTAATTTTTAGAGATATTTTTATTTTAGGTTAAGAGTTGGGCGCCAAAATGCAAAGATTTGAAAGTTAGGGGACCCAAATGTGATTGAGCTTTTTGTAGGGTCCCCCTAAGGGGAAAAATAATATTTTGGGGCTGATTGAAAAGTTTGGTGAAGGTTGGAGACCATATTTGCCTATTATGAGAGGTTTATGGTACTATTTGCAATAAATGCAATGCTAAGGACTATAATGCAAATATGAGTATTTGTGCGACTAAAAAATAAATTTTGGGCAGTCCAAGGACCTAAACTTAATTTAAAAAAGTTTAGAGACCTACATGAGAATTATGGGGGTCAAATGGATCCCGAAACGTAAGTTCTTAAGAAGAGGGGTAAAATGGTAAATTTGCCAAAATTTAGAGGCCATTAATAAATTTATAAGAAATAGGGCTTGAAATTATTTAATTGCCTATTTGGGACCATAACGGGACTTAAGGGAACTTGAGAGACCCAAATGAAAGACTTGGAAAAGTCTAAGGTAAAAAAAGTGGATTTTGTAAATTATAAGACTAATGGTCAATAAATGAAATATGTGCACTTTAATAAATGCTAAGTGATAAGAGAATTAGCTTAACCACGAGAGATTAACTTTAGAGAAGGTTAGACTAATGGTCGGGTTACCGATTAATGAGTCGGGTAACCAGAATCCGGAAGGGCTAAATCGTAAAACTGTAGAAAGTGTATAATAGATTAATTTGGTAATAGTTAGATTGAAAGTTCGGACCGCTGCACCCCGACGGTAAGCTTTCGAAACTTTCTCTCTTTAAATCCAGTTTTCCGGTAAAGCTTCGTTTGAGCTTATTGAGACATTAAATCATGCGATTCAAAGTGCAATTAAATCGTATGAAGGTGTTTGAACTCCAATCAAACTTCAATTTCAACAATTAAACTCATTTGATTCGTCAATTTGATAAAATCAAATTTGGTTGAGTTAAAAGGTTAAAATTGGGAAAAATTATGGGAAATTAAAAAATTTGAGGGAATAAAGTGCAATTTCATAAAATCAAGGGCCAATTGGGCATGATAAAGATGTTGAAGGACTAATTTGGCAAATTTTGGAATTTTGGGGATAAAACTTACCATTTTTGTAAAGTAGGGGCAAAATGGTAATTTTGGAAAAATAGGGGCATGATAAAGATATTGGAGGACTAATCAGGCCCCGTAATTTGTTTAAGTTCACTTGGTTCCCTGATTTCTCTTTAATCTCTATTGGTTCCCATGGGTTCCCAATTATTCTTTTTGGGTCCTTAACTATTTCAATTTCACTAATTGACCTTTAATTTACCAAAATTTCCTTTTATTCCTTAATTTTTCAAAAATTACAATTTGGTTCCCAAACTTTTCAAAAATTTTAATTTACCCCAAATTTGTCCAATTTGCCCAATTGACCCGCAATTGGGGTGAATTTCATGAAAACACCCTCAATTTTGTGAAATTGTTGTTTATCCCTCCAATTTTTGAAAATTGCACAAAAGTCCCCTAAAATCCCCAAATCACCCTTCATCTTCTTCCACAATTCAAGCATTTGGAACTTCGAATCTTACCTCTTCCAATTGGCGGCTTGTAAGTCCTTATTTTCTTTGATTCTTGCATCTAATCACCTCCTCTAGCTCCCCTCGATCATCCTGCACTTCGAATTGTTGAATTTGGCTGAGTTTTATGCCCTATCGAAGCTTCGCCAAATAATTCACAATAGAGAGATAATGCTTGGGTTTCTTACCGATGGAGGGGCGGCGACCGGAGCTTGAGGTGGGTGTAGCTAGAGCTAGTCGAAGGGGACCTAACAAGATCGAATTCTGCTTCAATTCGCCGCTGCTCTACGGGAATATGAAGAGAGAATTTTTGGTTGGTGTAGCTCTAAAATTTGGAAATTCTGACGAGGGGAGACGAAATTGAGCTTACCGAGGCCTGTAGAGGTATTGTGGAGGGTCTTAGGTGGTTAGTGGTTGCAAATGTGGGTGGTGGAAGGGCCGGAAGGGGTGAGGTGGTGTCGGATAAGAGCTCGCTGCTTCGAGCTCCGAAGCAACTTCACTGTGCAATTCTCTATGCACCTTCCGAGCACCCTCTGGCTGTTCTAAGAAGGTCTGGAGCTAGAGAACTCTTCCCCGGTGCCAATGCCACCCTTCGAAGCTCCTTTGGTGGAAGTTTTGCCCATTGTCGAAGCTATAGTTTGCAGCTCGCCGGAAAACTCACTCTTCTTCTTCTTCTTCGATTGATTGTGGGATGCTGAGAATGAATGATGGATTGCTCTTTATATAGAGAGCTGGACAACCATTCAGGCTACCCGTCGGCGTAAGACTTGGCCTCCAACTCGGCCGCCGAAGACCTGACTAGAGCATTTTTTGAGTCGCCAGAGATTCTAGCTTTTTGAGCGACTCCCTCTCTCTCTTTTCTTTGTTAGCATCTAAAGGTTAAGACGATGATGTGGCGGTCGTACCACGTGGAGTGCTGTGATTGGTCAGTTTTTCTAACGTGGAGTGCCAGCTTGGTCGCCGCATCATTGACACATTGACTAGACATGTGGCGACCTCTCATTGGTTTTTCTAACGTGGAGTGCTGATGGGGCACTAGCTGTCCGTTGACCAGACACGTGGCAGCCTCCCATTGGTTGCCCATGTCTGTGTGGCAACTAACGTGGCGCTAGTTGGCCTTTGACCATTGATTGGTGACCGTGACCGTTGATTGGTCTGGTCGGACCGTTGATCAGTCCAGTCCGACCGGGTTCGATGTCCAAAACTAAAAAATTGGCTGGTTCAGACCCGATTTAACCAGTTTTTTCAAATTTAAAAATTTCTAAATTCATCTAAATTCATTTTCTATCTAATGGTGGTCTCAATTTTCCAATTTGGTATTTTTAAGCCACCTAGAAAAATGAATTTGTGAATCGGTTCACTATGATTCATGCTGGTTTGGTCCGGTTCACCCTGAACTGGTTCGATTCTCTCCTTAATTTCACTTCCCGATTCTTCCTCGTAATTTTTGTGAATTTTTGGTCACTTGGAAATTTTCAATTTCCAAAGTTAGTTATTTTTCGTTCATTAAACGACTCGTTTCTTCATGTATAAACATATACTAGTTCTTTTCCCGGTTTTCTTTGGTCTCAAATGATGAGTTTTACACAGCTAATGAAAGGTTATCACATGTCTGGTCATTGGTAAGTGGATGAGTGATCAGCCTGCCACGCAGACACGAGCAACCAATGGGAGACTACCACGTGTCCGATCAACTAGTCAATGGTTGACATGGTGGCTAAGTTGGAATGTCACGTTAGAAAAGATGACCAATCATAGTACGCCACATGGCACACCCACCATATCATTATCTTCAACCTGAGTCTGTTGATAGAAAGAGTGGAGATAGAGAGAGAAGCCACTTCCTCCGGCGACCCAGGAAGAGCTCTAGTATGACCGCCGACGGCTGAGTCCTATGTCGGCCAATAGCCCGGTTAGTTGTCGAGCCCCCTATATAAAGATCACTCCTCCATTCATTCTCAACATCCCACAATCGAGCGAAGAAGGTGAAGTGCTCAGTTTTCCGGTGAGGAGAAAACTCGAGCTTTGACATCGGAGCTTTTCTCCACCTCTGAAGCTACATTCGGTGTCATTAGAACCAGAAGGAACTCCTCTACCTAGCTGTACCCTCCCTTCTGCCCGAGGACCACTGTAGAAGAGTGAGGAAGCTCAAACAGTGCCGTCGCTCCGTGGCTATCAGCAGCCCAAGCTGCTCGAGCTTAAGTCGACCCGTCCCCAATCTAATTCCTACAAAACCGAGCCCCCCAAGCTCCACCTAGAGGTGCCCCGACCTTTCCCCGAGCTAAGACGGTAAGCCCCTCTATCGCCCCTTTGTCGGAAAATACTATTCACAGTGCATTTCTGTAAAAACTTAAATTGAGAAATTCACACTGCTTAGGCCACCAATTGAGGCGTGATTTGGTCTAGGGAGGATCCTTGGGAGTAGAGCAATTAAGAGAAAGCAAGAACTCCGGTCACCGGACCCTCACCGATAAAATATCAAAGCTTTCTCTCTCTAGACTATATTTTTCGGCAAATCTCCGTTTGAGCTCATTTGCAAGCCAAATCGAGTGGTTTAAAGCTTGAAATGATGAGAGAAACATAAGAAAGATGATTCCAATCACGAATGGGGGCAATTAACTGAGTTTTGGGGATCAATTAGATGAAATTATATTCGTGAACCAAATTGCAATTTTTGAGAAATTGGATAGTTTGGGGATATTTGGAAAATTGGGGATCGAATTGTAATTTAAGGAAAATTGGGGTAATTTCATGAAATTAACCTCTAATTGGGAACCAATTCGACAATTGGATGAAATTGAGGGTATATCGGTAATTTTTTAAATTTCAAAAACTAATTGGCAATTTTGGGGGAAATTAAGGACCAATTGACAATTTTAAAAAAATTGAGGACCAATTGGTAATTTTGGAAAAGTTAAGGACCCATGAAGGATAATTGGAAGTCCAAGGAACTTAATTAAGAATAAGTTGAGTATTAGGGACCTACAGTCAAAATCTATAAACTTTAGGGTCCTAATTGTAATAAGGCATAAATTAATGACCTATATGCAAATATATGGAAGTAAGATATCTTTTATACCAAACCATACTGATGTGAATACTTGAACCATATAAGAACTTGTCATATGAGTACAGGTGCCAAGGAGCACATTGGAGATTAGAATCCAGCTAGGACGAATTCATCACAGTACCAGGTGAGTGGGATTTTCAGCATCATACTCGGTTGGGGGTGATGAGAATCGCTTTTAAATTTGAAACTCATTTTTCAAGAATGGTCTACTCTAACTACGTGAAACTGCTTAAACATTTTGGGAGACGTTTCGGATGGGAACTAGAATTGCTCTAACAAGCCTAAGGCCTCAGATTTGAAAATAATAGGGCCGAAGACCCAGTTTTGGAAAATTCATGAAGTGGGCCCAATGCCAAAACCCGTAGACAAACATTATTATAAGAAACGAGAAATAATCTCTTAAATTGGAAATGTTGTGTGACTTGCCACGGGGCCAAGCCAAGACTGACAAGGCTCAATAAGCTAGTGGCAGTGCGCCAAGACCAGGTCGATGGGCCGGTCAAGGAAAATAGCTGCAGGCTAGGTCGAGTGTCAGAGCCGTTGGACCGTTGGCACCAAAGATCATGGTTAATGATTCAAACTATTGTTATGCATGCATGATGATCCTGGAGTATCTAGACGCCCGAGAGGGGTAGTCGATGGGTCCAAAGAGCTGTTGGATGACTTGGATGCAATAAGGGCGGGTTGGTTGTGCCAGTTAGTAATGAAGCTCTGGTAGCTTCCTGTGCACTTAGACCGAGGTCGGAGGAGAAACGAGGTCTCGTCCCACAAAGTGGACACAAAGTATGATTTAGGGTTTAAGGGTCAAACAATTGATGTTCACTCAAAGTTAGAGTAGAAGTCTGGGACTTCTATTCGGGTGGACGGTAAAGATGCACCGAACCATAAGTGGAACAGTCGGGGACAGTTCTACAAACGTGTGATCTCTTTCTATGGTAGAAAGGGCATGTGAATGTTTGTTAAAATAACTCTTGAGCAAGGAGAGTGCTAAAGAAGAGATGAACTCATATTACAATAAACTAAAAGTATAAAACGTTTTGATAAACTAATTGTTTTGAAAAACTCACTTCCCAACCCCCGCTCATTGAGTTGTAGAAACTCACTCCTCCCATTAAACCTTTTTCAAGAGAACCGTCTCGTCAAGAAAAGTAGAAGCTAGGAGAGCAAGCCAAAGGCACCATGAATAGGTAAACCATTATTTATTTGTTTTGTAAATTTTGTTATGGAAAACATGTGTACTTTGACGCCTTTACCTTCCTCAGATTATTTGGTGGAAATACTAAGTTAGAACGAGGAAGGATGGCAGGTTGATCACAATACTCCGACTAAACTGGGTCAAGACGTGACAAGAACAACAAATTGGCTGCCAAAATTTCGGTTACCTGAAAATCCCTCCCCCTCCCCCCAACATGGCCATAAATGAGAGAGATTGAGGTCAAGTGATTGATGAATAGATAGGTCACTCCCTAAACTCCATATATAAAGAGCTTTTCCCCATTCATCCTCTTCATCCCTCAAACGACTAAAGGGGAAGAAGATCTCCTTTTTTCGACAAAGCACGAACTAGAGCTCCAACTTGGGCACTTTTCTCCACCTCCGTAGGCAAATCCAGGTTCTTTGGAATCTTGAGGAAGTTAGCTACACGAATGCATACTCCATTTAGCTCGAAGATTGTCTGGGAAGCCTTGACAAGCTCGCATAGTACTTAACGCTCCCTCGGTAGTTCGCCAACCGAGTTGGTCGAACTCAATTTGAGCCACTCTCGAGCCAACTCTGACCAAACACAGCTCCCCAGACCACCCCTAGAGGAGTCCCAACCTACTCTAAGCTACGTTGGTAAGTCCCATCCGCCTTCATTCGCTGGAAATGACTATTCACATTGCATTTTGCCTAGAAATTAAGTTGAGAAATTTGCATCACTCAGGCCACCAATTGAGACGCAGTTTGATCCAGAGAGGATACCTAGGAAGTGAACAATTTAGTGGAAGCAAAAGCTCCTATCACCGGACCCTCGTTGATGAGTAATTAAAGTTTTCTCTCTCTAAGACGATTTTCTGGTAAAGCTACGTTTGGGCTGATATCTAAGCTAAATCTAGTATTTTAAAGCTTGGAATGAATCAGGGGACATATGGAAGATGATTAAGATCATGATAGGAGACAATTATTCAAGTTTAAGTGGTCAATTGAATGAAATGAGAATTCAAGGCTAAAAATGTAATTTTTTGGAAAAATTGGGTGATTTGGGGGTTTTTTAGAAAATTGGGGGCCGAATTGCAATTAAAGGAAAATTGGAAGACTTTTATGAAATTAACTCCCAATTGAGGGCTAATTGGCAATTTGGAAGAAGTTGAGGGTCACTCAGTGATTGTGAGAAAAATTGGAAACTAATTGGTAATTTTAAATAAATTAAGGAACAATTGGTAATTTTGGGAAAATTAACTACATAAGAGTGAAATTGGAAAACTTAGAGACTTAATTAAAGATAAATTAATTATTAAGGAACTAAAGACAAAATTATGAATTTTATGGATTTAAGTGCAATTGAGGCATAAATTAATGACATGTGTGTAAATAAATAAGAGTACGAGGTATTTTATGTCAAATCATCCTTATGTTAATACTTATACATGTACAAATTGGTTATATGAGTATTAGTGTAGAGTAGTAAATCGGTGATTGAAATACAATGAAGATAAACAAATTATAATATCGTGTAAGCGAGATTTTTAAAATAATACTCAATCTGGGTGAGAAACACTTTTCGATTTTGAAAACAGTTTTTCAGAAATAGTATCACTAAATACGTGAATTTGCTTAAACATTTTGGCTATCGTGTACCTAAGAACTTGATTTTAAAACTAATAGGATAAAAGACTTAATTTAAAAAAAAAATCGTGAAATGAAATCAAGTTCACAGTAAAGGAATTTAAAACTGTAGATAAAATCTTCATTTCTAAACATTGTTTCTGTTGATTTGACTTGAATTCTTTTATGGATGCGGTGGTTTACACCCTGTTCCATTGACTGGGATAATCTAAATTAATTTGTTTTTTTTTGTAAAATCTTTACACGTGGTACCCAAAACAGAAACCAAATATTCATTTATACTTAAACATAACCATTACTCTTCTCCCTGCTCATTTAACACCAATGCATGAGTGGTTGTTCAATATTTACTTTTAATTCTGATCCTTGTAAGATTTTTAAGAATGTTAAAATAATTAAACATACAATCTCTTAAATTAATATCAATAATACCTTCACATGTTCTCGTATAGTGTTTTAAGCTTATTCCAACGAGTCATTCGTATAAATATATGTGTTGATCAGTTGATTTATACCGAGACAGTTTGTAGGTTTTACGTACAAGGCCACGATGTCCTTGCAATGGCACAGCCAAATAAGTGTAAGCCCCCATCTCGAACGAATATATAAGTTCTTGTAGGTTAATTACAACATAGTAAAAGTTGGGGGATTAAGTTGTGTGATTTACATAGAGTTTTACGGGGCTATCAGTACTTTTACCTCTCCGGGCCTTGGACCTAATAAGCCCATTAAAGAATGTCGGCCTGCAAAGAGGTTCTCGGCGACTCAATCTATGCTCCATATAAGAAATGGCGAAACCCTAGATTTTGACGCATCTTCGTCAGTCGCTTCGAGGTCTGCTGAACCAGCTCGGCCCTGCGGGAAGAAGTGTAGCTGATTCACCATGGTAAGTAAGCCATTGCCTTCTCCTTCACTCGAAACTGGGGTGTGTGTGGGTGTGAGGGGGTGTCGGAGAACCAGTCTTCCTGCTTTTTTTCGGACAAATATGCCGTAGTGTCTATCGCTTGATGGTACTTTCATTCTTTTGGCGATTACAGAGGCTTTAGTTGATAGTTCACATTGTTGCGTGACTTGAATGCATCTACGGGGATTTCGATTACATTTAATGTGAGTATTTGAGGTTTAGGCCGGTGTGATAGTTAACTTTTTATGGGATGGTGGTGTAGCCTGCACAACTTTTATCATAATTCTCTTGTACTTGAATTCTTGCATAATTGATACGGTCCAGCTCCTCCTCTGTATTTTGAAAGTTGATATGGACTGCGTCGAAAGTAATTTTCTGTCAGATTCTGTTAATTTATATAACAAGATTGTGTAGGCCAGTTTATCTCTATGAATTTGAAGCATATGGGTTACTTCCATGTAGCATTTCAGAGGATTAGATGATCTAAATGACAGCGAGCACTGTGCTTTCTATTTATTTAGGTCCATATGTATTATATTGTGTGGTCGAGGTTCCACCAAATGTGACACAAAAGTGGGAATTTTGCTGTGTAATGTAGGTGAACGTACCAAAGACAAAGAAGACCTACTGTAAGAACAAGCAGTGCAGGAAGCACACCTTGCACAAGGTCACCCAGTATAAAAAGGGTAAAGATAGCCTTGCTGCTCAGGGTAAAAGGCGTTATGATCGCAAACAGTCAGGGTATGGTGGTCAGACAAAGCCAGTCTTCCATAAGAAGGTTGGATACAGACCCTCGTTTTTATTGAGCTGTTTAAAGTAGGAGTTTACATTATAGTAGAATGTGAAAGCTTCTAGGAATTGCTTTTTTGATACACTATGCAATTGTCATGATCCTATTGACAAGTACAAAAAACCTTTCTAGGCAAAAACAACTAAAAAGATTGTGCTGAGGCTCCAGTGCCAAAGCTGCAAGCATGTCTCCCAGCACCCAATTAAGGTCAGTGGTTCCAACCCCATCCCATCCTCTGTCAGCTGGAATGAAGTTTTTGCTTCCATTATTTTTACGGATGTTATGGTACAGTACTATAATGTCAAACGGTCTTGTCGTGCAGAGATGCAAACACTTTGAGATTGGTGGAGATAAGAAGGGCAAGGGCACTTCTCTCTTTTAAGTGTTGGGTGGCTTTTATTTGTGCGCTGCTTAAGTTGGTTGGCTGGCTACTATTTTTCTTTCTTGAGACGTGCTTATGCGGTATTTGGTTTGAATACTTAATCTCTTCTATCAATTGGTATTCATGTTCTCTTTTGGTTGGGAATACTCACTGGTGCAGTTTATATACTTGCACTTTTTTACTAATACACCATAGAAAATGTGAATATCCATTTACCCCTATCTGTCATATTTGTAGTATAGTGTCTGATCCAAGTCAGCCCATGATCCCGAAATTAAGGTTCCAGTGCCAGAGCTGCAATTACTTCCCATTTTATCCAGATTTGCGATTTTAATTGATGATAAATGTGAATATCAATCTATCAATCTGGACACGCCATGAAAGATTTCAGCTATGTGCTAAAGGGTTTTTTTTTTTGCTCAAAATGTGCTAAAGAGTTGAAAAGTATGTTTGTAACGCTGGTTTAGTATTTATTTATAATTAAAATTGTGTAATTAATTTGACAAACTAAAATAATTATTTTACTCAAGTAGATTTATGAATCTCTCTTATTTATAGAATTTTGGGAGTAAATTACAAGATATTGATATTAATGCTATTAAATTTTAATCTATATATTTTTATAATTTTTAATTTATAAAAATATTTAATTTAATTTAAATTATTCATATTTTATTAAAAATACATATTATACACAATGTTTACTTAATAAAATTATTACTATTTTATTGAGTTATATAATTCATTTTTTTAATAAATTTGAAATAATAAGTTATATTTTATATAAATACATATATTCTTCCTATTTATAGAATTTTTAAAGTAAATTATACAATATTAATATTACTAAAATATTAAATTCAAAATATGTATTTGCATAATATCATAATTTAGAAATAAATATTATATTTAACTTAAATTATATATTTTTAAATATTTTATTAAGTGAAAATTATATAATAAAAATTGTATAATTAAAGTAAATATAATTCCAAAATAATTTTGGACTATCTTATAAACTTTTAAAAATAAAATTTATAATTTTTGTAACACTAAAATGTTACATTTAATATATATTTTATGATATATAAATTTATATGTAAATATTTAATTTAATTTAAATTACATATTTTTTATTAATAATTTAAAAAATATATAAGTTTTAAATTTATTAGCGCAATGAGTTTTCAAGATAAATATATCTATAATAATTCAATAAACTTTCAAATTTACAGATTATTTTGAGTTCATTTACTGTGCCAACTGTAAAATTTTATTTTTAAATATTTAAATTATTTATAAAATTTGAAGGTTGTATGTTATTTAATACTTATCACTTACCTATTATACTACTACAAGTTTTACTATTATAATACGAACAAAGTGTAACACTTTATATTTTGTTCGTACCCAACCATCCCAGTTTGATATTATGTGTAAGTCCTATTTTATAAATGTTAAGTTTTTGTCCACTTTTATAAATAATGGGCTTTTACTCATTTATATAAATATTGGACACAAGTCTATTTTCATAAACATTGGTAGTATCGAAATATTGGGCATATTAATTCGTTTTTATTAACAATGGACTTAAGTTTATGTGTATTAGCTTATTTTTATAAACATTGGTTATAATTCCATTTTTATAAACATTGGTTATAATTCCATTTTTATAAATTATAAGTATTAATCTATTTTTATAAGTGTTTATAAAATGTCATTTTCTAACTTTAATCACAATATTTAAAATTAAAATAAAAAATATATTTTAAAAGTTATAAATCCAAATCCTACCCTCATATAAAATCACTCACTCAAGTGACTTTTGCCCAATTTTGTAGTGGGTACCAACTTGCCATTTTTTTTTTACTTTAACTACTTTCTATTGTCATATAAATAATTTATATACTTGGTAAATATTAATTTTTAACAACCTAATTCAATTATATCAATATTTTCATTAGCTGCATATCAATATTTTCATTAGCCGCGTCAATTTACTCATTTTATGTTTAGCTTCCTAAATTTCATATTTTTATTAAATTCTCTCCTTTATCTTTTTAATATACAATTAAAATTTTAAAAACTAATTATTCGGAAATTAAGATTAGAAATATACCATTAAAAAGTTAATTTTTTTAACTATAAATTTTAAAAAATAAGCTAAATTTTTTTTAGAAAATTAAATAAGGTAAAAACAATTGAATTGAAGATAAACCACATAATTAAAGATTGAAATTATTTAATTAAATAGAAAAATAACTAAAACCCGACCTAGACGAGTGCAATCCTAGGAGGGTTTTCATAGGGCACACACCATGCATCACTTTCGCCAAAAGCAATTTGACTTCACATCAAACCCTATAGAAGGCTGCCAACCAAGTCCCGAGGTGAAATAAATTCACCACATACGCATGAGACCCTTATTTGATTGGGTGCTCATATAAGGTCAACTATCTCTCCAAAATTCTCTATAAAATTTATACTACATTTTAAGTTTGCATAATTTTGATTTTAACTATCAAATAAAGTATTTCAAGTTTTATTAGAATTGTGTTTAAGTAATTTTTTATTTCTCATTAGTGTCAAACATTGAGAATCTATGTGGCCCTCTAGACGATATAACATTATATAAATTTAATTCGCATAAAACATAATATTCTATTCCCAAGTTATTTTTGACGCTTCAATCCGCATAAAACATAATCTTTTATTTCCAAACCATTTTTAACGCTCCTAATGGTAGTATTGAAAATTTTAAAATTAGGATTAAAATTAAATTAGATCAAAAATTAATGTTAAATTGAGATTTAAAATTGAACTAGATTGGGAACTATTTTAGTAAATTTGGACAATGAAAATATATATTAAATTCCCTCCAATAACACAATTGATTGGAAATTCAGGATGAGGAAAAGCCAGGTAAAAAATTGACTTGATTTAGGATCAAACCAGCTTAGAGTATAAGATCCTCAATTTTTAGAGAGTATCATATAAATCGAAAAATAGTGATTGTTGAGCCCAATTAATATGTATTTGGATAAATAATTTTTTGAAAAATAAATTAGGCCATAAAGCAGTCGAATCGGATGCAAATCGACGAAAAGATAACCCAAACCAATCGTACCAGCTCAAAGTAGTAAAACCTCCCAATTTTAAGAAAGGGTTGTACAATTCCCAAAATTAACATTTTTTAGTCTAATTTATAGTTAATTAGATGAATTTTTTTTATAAAAATAAATTGGGCTAAGAACCTACCGAATTGATGGTGAACTGTCAAGAAAATTCCAAAATCGGCCGAAACGATCAATTTATTTACCAAAAACTAATTCTATATAGTGCAAACTGGATGACATATTATGCCGGGTGCACGCACGCACTGCATGCGTGGGGCACACGATGAACACACATGTTTGTCTCCTTCGCCCTACTTAAACTTGAAAATCTAACTTGAAACTTGGAAATAACCTAATCTCAATGTGATTTCTAGCATCCTGCCCCCGGTGGGAATTAAATAAAAAGTGGTGTCTATGGGGCCCCATTTGATCAACTATATACATGGTTTGATAGACTATTGGTCCCCCCAACCTAGCCATTTAAAGCTCGACCCCTCTCTCACCGGTAGTGACCGAAATTCTCTCTAAAAGCCAACTCCCTCAGTTTTTTGATGATCTCACTACAATAGCCCATAAATTTCATTTCCAACCACCAACTTTGGTCATTTTGGTGGCATTGGAATGGTGCTGAAGTCAGATTTCAAATTGCACCTCTCTCTTATGTCGATGTGCCTTCTATTGATACTGACGTGACCAAATAATAATATTGCTCACTCGACCAAAAATAGAGCAGATAATTCTCGACGTTACCCCGACATGCTTGATGGACAAACATTGACCAATATAATTATGGAGACTTTTCTTAGTCCCTCAAGCCAACACCACTGACCATTTGAGTTGAAGATAAGCCTCATGGCCGTGATAATTCTTTGGGGCTCCAGTAACACCTCTATCTTAAGGACCCTCTATAAATCACATTTTTTACTGCTTAGACAATGATTTGAGATGATTCAAGAGGCCCTAAACGTGCAAAGGAGACACTTTTTCAACCATGGTACACCGACAATCGACTCGTTGTCTTGGGTGAGTTCTTGACACTTTACCGAATTCTGTCAGTTTTTTGGAGAAGGTACGATCGAGGCCAAAACGATAATGTTCCGGCCAAGTCTTGTAGAAAAGTTACTGTGGGGATTAAGATGAGGGACCAATATAGGATTTTTGGTGAGTTTATTAGGGTATTTTGAAGGGATAAGAAAGTTGGGGGAATAAAATGAAACTTTTAAAAAGTTTGGGGTCTAATGTGTCATTTTTGGGAAAATAGGGACCCAAATTACACCTAGTAGATGTGTAGGGACCTGAAAAATAATTTTTAAAAAATTTAGGAACCTGAAGAAGTAGCTTGGAATAGGCTAAGAACCTAAATGAAACTTTGTGAAAAGTTTAGGGCCAAAACTGTAAATAATGTAAAGTTTAGTCCAAAAAGAAATTTATGAGTAGTTTAAAGACCCAAATGGAACTAAGGGAAACTTAGGGATCTAACTAAAAGATTTGAGAAGTTTAGGGTCTCAAAAGTTAGAGTTTTTGTTACGCCTCAACCCAATTTCCCAGGGCGGGTGTCAGTGCACAAATGCCATTTCCTCTCGACGCTACTATAGTTGGTATCTCACTATGCTAGCACCGTCAAGCCAAAAGGCTCGGATAATTTATTCAATGGAAATTAATAAGAATTTAAACTTTTGAAATATTTTTTTACAAGGCCCAAAAATAAAATACCGGGAAATGAGTAGCTACTATGAATTCACCTATTGTATACTCAAGTACCTTGTCTTGAGTATTTCACTTGAACTAGTGTCCTTATCCTTGTGCTCATTCCCTTGGGAGTTTCTAAAATATTTTTAAAGGGAGGGGATGAGCTCACAGCTCAGTGAGTGCGAAAATTGTTCATCAGACGCCCCGACCCAGTTTGATTGAGGTTCCGTGATCAACCCGCCACCCTTCCTTGCATCATCCAGGTATCCTTATCCCAATGATATAGGGAAGGTAAAGGCGTGCCTACATTCAAACCTTTACTATAAGTTGGGGGTAGGGAATGTACCTTGAGGGCCTAAGCTTGTCAGGAAACTGTTCGTCTTTGTCATGAACCTGAAAGGGTGAGAGGAGGGGAATGAGTATATAGATACATATACTCAGTGAGGGAAACTACTATATAGATTACTTTATTATTTATCCCATTTGTTATCCATTCGTCATTTTTCACACAATCATCAACTGCCCTCCCATCATAAGAGGATCACACGTTTGTAGAACAGTCTCCAACCATTTCACTTGTGGACCAGAGCACCTTTACTATTCACATTGATAGAGGTTAACTGCCTCTACCCTGAGCTTGAGTGGACATTAGTAGTCCGATCCTCAAACCCTGATCACCTCACGATGTCCGCTTTGTGGGACGAAACCTCCTTTCTCCTACTGCCTCGGTCTTAGTGCGCAGGAAGCTCCCTGAGCTTCTCAACCTACTGAACGCCATCCTTATGCGCCATGGATCGTCCAGTAGTCCTTGGGATCCACCACTACCTCATGCCAGGAGTCTTGATGGCCCCAATCATACAGTGCATGCATAATCAAGAGTCTTTTAAGTTATAGCAATTATCTTTGACCCTCCATCGCAACGGTCTATTGGCATGGCTTTGGCCCATGCATATTGGCCCAACATGCTCAACGACCTAGCTTTGGTAGAGCAACGGTTTGGCCCAACAAGCCCAACAACTCATACTTAGCTCAGGGGGTATCACACACAAGTTCCCATTAACTGAATCTTTTAGTATTACTCATCACATGCTAGTTCTGGACGGGTCCATACTCGTGTCCATCGGCCTTGGGCCCACTTGCATACCAAGCTTAAGCCCATAATTAGCTCCCAAATATTTTAAGTAGAGTCACCCAATCAGAGGAGGCTAATTCCAAGAAAATCATTTTCAATTGAACCATCATTCCAACCTGAATGAACGTTAAAGGAAATTCCCACTCACCTGGTAAATTTCGACGGGGTTGTCCCGGCGGAGTATGTCCTCGAGGCGTAATTCTGGGAGTCGGCGTTCGAGTAGTCTATTCCTACATGACACAAATATCCATATTAGGATGCTTGACTAAGAGATCGCATCTCTTTGGGCATTTGCATATAGGTCCTCACATTTCGCCTTAGTTGCAATTTAGTCCCTAAAGTTTGTACTTTTACCTTTAGGTCCTTATTTGCCCCCTTAGTTTAAATTAAGCCCCCAGGATTTCCAATTCTCCTTCTTGGGTCCTTAGATTTATCAAAATCGCCTATTGGCCCCTCAATTTTCCAAAATTGTAATTTAGTCCCTAATTTCCCAAAAATTGCAATTTAACCCCAAACTTTTCAAAATTTACAAATTGGTCCTCCATTTTATCCAAATTGCCCAATTGATCCTCAATTGGGAGTTAATTTCATGAAAATGCCATCAATTTCATCAATTTGCAATTTAACCCCTAACTTTCAAAAAATCCATAATTTGCCCAAATTTCTCAAAATTTTTACTTTGGCCCCCAAATCTCAATCTCGTCAAATTGATCATCAAAATTGATTAATTGTCCCTATTCATGATTTGAATCACCTTCCTTTTGCTTTCCTCATCATTTTAAGCCCTGAATCGCTTAATTTGGCTCGGAAATAAGCTCAAATGGAGCTTCGCCGGAAAATACAGTCTAGAGAGAGAAAGCTTCGATATCTTACTGCTGGAGGTCCGATGACCGGAGGTTTGGGTGTCACTGCGTTACTCTCAAACCACGCCTCAATTGATGACCCAAGTTGTGCAAATTTCAAAGTTAATGTTTTCGTAGAATTTGGCAATGAATAGTATTTTTCGATGAAGGACGGCAGATGGAGCTTACCTTCTTAGCTTGGGGGAAGGTTGGGGCACCTCCAGGTGAGGTGTAGGGGGTTTGGCCTGGCGCAATTGGTCGGGGGACAGCTAGGAGTGGGTTGTAGAAGGTCGACTGTTTTTTGGCCGAGGAGCGGCAACACTATTTAAGCTCCCTCGTTCCTCCTCGGTGGTCCTCATGCTAAAAGGAGGGTATGGCTATGTAGATGACTTCTTCCCATTTTCAAAGGCACAGAATGTGGCTTTGGAGGTTGAGAAAAGTACCCTCGCTAGAGCTCTAATTCGTTGCTCATCGGAAAGTGGTACTCTTCTTCTTCTTCTTCGCTTGATTGTGAGATGTTGAGGACAAATGGAGGGGTGCTCTTTATATTGGGAGCTCAACAACTATTTAGGGTATCGGCCATCATGAGACTCAGCCTCCGACTCAGCCAGGGGTGACCTGACCATAGAGTTTTTCGAGTCGTCGGAGACTCCAGCTTTTCCGACCTCTCTCTCTTCTTTGTTCTCTCTGTCAGCAGCGGGAGATGGAAGATGATGATGTGGTGGGGTGTGCCATGTGGCACTCTATGATTGGCTGGGTTTTCTAACGTGGAGGTCCAACTCGGCCGCCACATCCGTCGTTGACCCGTTGACTGGACACGTGACAGCCTCTCATTGGCTACTTGTGTCTGCGTGGTAGGCTGACTAGTCGCTCATTGACCATTGACCGGACACGTGGCAACCTCTCATTGGTTGTCCGTGTCTGCATGGCTGCTAATGGGGCACCGTCGACTGTTGTTCGGTTCGGTTCGGTTCGTTGACTGGTCGGACCGTTAACAGGTTCGATCCGACCAAGTTCGCTGTCTTGAATTCAAAAATTGGTCGGTTCGGACCTGATTCGACCAGTTTTTTAAAATTAAATAATTTTTAAATTTATCAAAATTTATTTTCTATCTAATGGTGACCTCAATTTCCCAAATTGACATTTTTAAGCCACCTAGTAAAATGAATTATTAAACTGGTTCACTATGGTTCCTCCCGATTCAGTCCGGTTTGGTACGATTCACCCTGAACCGGTTCGATTCTCTCCTCAATTCCACTTCTCGATTCTTCCTCACAATTTTTGTGAATTTTTTGTTAATTGGGATCTTCCAATTTCCTACGTTAACCCTTTTTTACTATTTTTTATTGATTAAATTGGCCCAGTTTTCAATAATAGTGTCGGTTCTCCTCCCGGTTTCCTTGGTTCGAGGGGGCGGGTTCCACAACTCTCCCCTCCTTTAAGGAGTTTTGTCCTCAAAACTCTGATGTTCCTCTTTTCTCTTGGAAGGGGATCCCCATGCGGTCCCCTTAGGGTACTAGTCGATACCCTACTGTTTTGGTTACTTCTTTAGTCTTAATTCCCTTACTTTCTTGAATTTAGTCAGTTTGACTCATCCTTCCCCTCGGTGTTCATGAGGTTCCTTAGGTCCAATACTCCCTGCCGCTTAGGGTCAGACTTTTCCTTCTGGAGGGTTTTTTTTTGGAATTGTGGTACCAGCGTGTCCAATCGTGCCTAGGTTTGTCTACTCCCTTATACGTTGGGACTCCTTGGTTTGTCATGCCATCGGGCTTTTGCATTTGCCCTTCTCGATGTTATTCTCCTTTCCTAGTCCTCTAGTTCATCCTTTCGTACTCGAGTTCCCTTTTTGTTGGTTGTTGAACCTATATGTCCCTGGCAATAGGTCTCCTGCGTCCTGTTGCTCCATCCTAGGCCTAAAGCCCTTGCTTGGCGATCGAGACAGCGTCCTTTCACTCTTTTTCTTAGAGTGTACTCCCCCTTATTCTTACTTTTGCATTATCTAGGTTACTTCGATACTCGACTCTATTTACCCTTAGGTTCCAATTTCATATGTTCCTTCCATGCTCCGATGCCCCATGAATGTAGATGTCAGACTCCTTGTGGGAATTTGTGGTTTCCCGCATTTATTCATTTTACTCTTTCTCCTTATTGAGTTTGCCTGTCTCCGACTGTCGAGTTTCTCGCCCCCTGCTGGTCCATCGGCCTATCAGGGTTCTCCTTCCTCCATCTATTCTCACGTCCACTGGCGTTCTTCGACTAGCGAGTGGTCCTTCCCTTCCCTTGTTCCTCTCTTCTCTCTCGGCTTTGGGGTCATTATGCTTGTGGATCCATAGTAACTGGACTCCCTTGGGTTTATTCCTTTCTCTTGTTCTAGATGGCGAGGCTTGGTGTTTATCTCTATGATTGCCTCCTCGCTAAATTTCCTATCAAAGTCGTCCTCGAGAAACTTCTCCTCTCTCCCGAAGTTTACCTTTCTCATGGAACTGGCGAGGGTTTCCCATTTGTTCCAGGATATGGTCCTAGGTTCCATTCCCCGATGGCTTGGGGTGGGTCCTTCCCCCGTTGATTCTCAGTCGCTCTTTTTGGTCATTGTTCCTTCTTGTTTATCGGGTGCCCTCACTAGATTTTGTCATGCCTGTATGGCGATCCTTCCTTCCCTGGGTGGTACCTCCTTTTGGGGCTCGAGTGCATGTATCCCCTATTGGTTTGACGTGTTCCATACCTACTCTTGCTTCCTTGGATATCTCTCCCGCAATCCCCCAATTCCTTTGAATTTTGGGTTCCATCCTTCATAATAGCTTAGTAGTGTTTCTTCACTATCTTGGAGTTGCCTAGTTATTTAATGCATACACCCCTAGCTTGGCCACTTTTCCCCAACCTTGTAGGTGTCTGTTCTCTTGTAAATGTCTAGTTCTAGTAGAGGGTGTCCTCCCATGCTTTCCTCCTTAAGGGGTAAGATACCCTTCCAGCCTTGTGTTCCCCTCGAGTATTGAGTTTCTCCTTATGATTTCCTCATGTAGCC
The DNA here is from genome assembly GCA_030064425.1 of Trapa bicornis. NCBI lineage: Eukaryota > Viridiplantae > Streptophyta > Magnoliopsida > Myrtales > Lythraceae > Trapa > Trapa bicornis. Next base: position 3,871,699 of record CM057761.1, on the reverse strand, counting down.
TCCTAGCTGACTTCATAGTCTCCATGCTTGTCCACCCATCCTCCTTGTGGTTTTACTTTTCCTGATTCCTGGTGTCGGGGTTTCCTATCCCTTTGTTGTCGGCTTGTCTCTCACTTTTCCATTAATGGGATGCTTTGTCGCTATCTTCTAGTCACCTTGGCTGTCACTCACCAAGTTTCCTCTAAGCCAGTTAGGCCTTCCTTTGATTCGCCTTCTAGAGTGGTCCTTGATCTGCCCTCCATTTTTGTTCGTGTCAAAAGTCTCAGACTTCCCCTTTCATGACCGACTTTCATCCTAATGCTTCCCATGGCTAGTGTCTTTCCCTTATGTATTTATGTCTGCTTGTGAGGTTGCCTTCCAAGTCTCTACTATGATTCCTCAATCTCCATTTGGTTCATTGAGCCTACCTCATCCCTAGGTTGATGGTCTTCTTATGTAGGGTTATTGGCTTTTGACGCATTGTTGGCTTGTCTACGGTGCCTCATCCCAGCATGTTTCGTATGATTCTTTTTTTCATCTTTTTGGGCTCACCATGGCTTACTTTATTGGGTCTAAACTTCCTTTGGGATTTCCTTCAAGGTCCTCTTGCCCCTTTCTCTAGCCTATCCTAGTTTTGGCATCTTTGCTTGGGGCATTTAGTATAGAGGCTGGCCCACCCTGCGTTTGGCTAGCTTCGTGTCTTGTTCCATTCTCCTAGGGTTCATTGCCCCCTTCCCCGTGCCTCCTTTACATTCCCCTTTTTATAAGTATCTACTTCTGATGTTTTGTAGTTCTAGGGTTTCTTCGCTTACGGTGGTATGGTCAAGAATCGTCTCGTACCCTTTTAGGTTTCTTCTCAGGTTTCTCTATGCTGGGGTCATCCACCTCCTTCACACTTAGCTTTTTTGAGAATAATGAAAATCTTTCATTCACTTGGCTGAAAAACCTTGGTCAGATTTATTACAATTACCTATCTCAAGAATTTCTTATTGCTCCCTTAACCTCCCAAGTTAATTAACCTAGAGTTAAACCTAGGCGGGTTACGGGACTCAGCATCGGGTGCCCTGGCGCATCTCCTCCTCTTAGGCAGGCAGTCGCCTCCAAGGTATCTTCCGCAGTGAGGGCACATGTTCATGCTGGGTTCTTCGAACTCCATGGATGCTGACAAGCCAGGAGCCCTCCTAGCTTGTACTGCTGGCGCGATATGTACCCCATACTAGTTTAAGACAATAACATCGTGGGCGTGTTGCATAGGACCAGCGGTACACACAATGTTGTGTATTAGAGGGAGTCGGCGGAAAACCCTGACATAATTGGTGTATACCTCCCAGAAATTTCTCTCGGTCTCTTCTCGGATTTGGGCCTTATCCGGTTCCCTAGGAGGGGAAGTTTTGTTCTCCATCGAGTAGGGAGGGGTTCTATCTCGAGGTGCATCCCACAGGATAGGTTCCTCTAGCACCTCTAGCCTTTGCCCCATTGCATGTATCCATGGGATGTATTCATCGGGGGAGTTTCCGTTCATAATTTCTACAAGGATTGTCAAGAATCGAGGATTAGGATGGGAGGAGAAACTTATCAGGAAAATTATGCTCTGATACCACTCTAGTTGTCACACTCCGGCCTGATTTGGTCGAGGTTCCGTGATCAACCTGCCACCCTTTCGTGCATCATTCAGGTATCCCTACCATAATGATACAAGGAAGGTAAAGGTGTGCCTACGTTCAAACCCTTACTATAAGTTGGAGGTAGGAAACGTACCTTGAGGGCTTGAGCTTATCCGAGAACTGTTCGTCTTTGTCCTAGACCTAAAAGGGTGAGAGGAGGTGAATAAGTATATAGATACATATACTCAGTGAGGGAAACTACTATAACAATAACTTTATTATTTCTCCAATTTGTTATCCATTTGTCATTTTTCACACAATCATCAACCGCCCTCCTATCATAAGAAGGTTCACATATTCACAGAATGGTCCCCAACCATTCTACTTGTGGACCGGAACGCCTTTACCGTCCACCCTGATAGAGGTTAACTGCCTCTACCCTGAGATTGAGTGGACATCAGTAGTCCGACCCTCAAACCCTGATCACTTCACGATATCCGCTTTGTGGGATGAGACCTCCTTTCTCCTATTGCCTCGGTTTTAGTGCGCAGGAAGCTCCCCGAGCTTCTCGACCTACTAGATGCCATACGACCCTTATGCACCCTAGGTCGTCCAGCAGTCCTTGGGATCCATCACTACCTCATGCCAGGTGTTCTGATGGCCCCAATCACACAGTGCATGCACAATCAAAAGTCTTTTAAGTTATAGCCATTATATTTGGCACTCAGCGCAACGGTCTGTTGGCTTGGCTTCGGCCCACACGTACTGGCCTAATAGGCTCAACGACCTAGCTTCGACAGAGCAACAGTTTGGCCCAACAAGCCCAAAAACTTAGATTTGGCTCGACGGGTATCACATATAAGTTCCTGTTAACTGAATATTTTAGCATTACTCATCACATGCTAGTTTTGGACGGGTCCATACCTGTGTCCATCGGCCTTGGGCCCAGTTGCATACTGAGCTTAAGTCCGACATTAGCTCTTAAATGTTTTAAGCAGAGCCTCCCAGTCAGGGGAGACTAATTCTGAGAAAATCATTTTCAATTAAACCGTCATTCCAACCGTTATGGATGTTATAGCAAATTCCCACTCACCCGGTAAATTTTGGCAGGGTTGTCCTAGCAGAGTATGGCCTTACGACATGCTTCTAGGAGTCAGTGTTCGAGTAGTCTACTGCACGACACGGATATCCATATTAGAATGCTTGACTAAGAGACCGCATCTCTTTGGGAATTTGCATATAGGCCCTCACATTTTGCCTTAATTGCAATTTGGTCCCTAAAATTTGTGCTTTTACCTTTATGTCCTTATTTGTCCCTTAGTTTCAATTAAGTCCCCAAGATTTCTAATTTCCCTTCTTGGGTCCTTAGATTTATCAAAATCGCCCATTGACCCCTCAATTTTCCAGAATTGCCATATAGTCCCTAATTTCCCCAAAAATTCTAATTTGACCCCAAACTTTTCAAAATTTTCAAATTGGTCCTCCATTTTATCCAAAATGCCCAATTGGTCCTCAATTGGGAGTGAATTTCATGAAAATGCCCTCAATTTCATCAGTTTACCATTCGGCACCCAATTTTAAAAAAATCCCCAATTTGCCCAAATTTCTCAAAATTTTCACTTTGGCCCCCAAATCTCAATCTCATCAAATTGATCATCAAAACGTGTTAATTGTCCCCATTCATGATTTGGAGCACCTTCTTTATGCTTTCCTCATCATTTTAAGCCCTGAACCACTTCATTTGGCTCTAAAATGAGCTCAAACAGAGATTCACCACAAAATATAGTCTACAGAGAGAAAGCTTTGATATCTTACTAGTGGGGGTTCGGTGACTGGAGCTTTGGGTGTCACTATGTTACTCTCTTCATGGGGATCCTCCTTGGATCAAACCACGCCTCAATTGATGACCTAACTAGTGCGAATTTCAGAGTTAAATTTTTTGTAAAATTTGGTCATGAATAGTATTTTTCGATGAAGGGCGGTAGATGGTGCTTACCTTCTTAACTCGGGGGAAGGTTGGGGCACCTCTAGGTGAGGTGTAGGGGGTCTGGCCTGACCACAATTAGCCTGGGGAGAGCTCGGAGTGGGCTACAGAAGGTCAGCTATTTTCTGGCCGAGGAGCGACAACACTGTTTGAGCTTCCTCATTCCTCCTCGGTGGTCCTTAGGCTAAAAGGAGGGTATGGATAGGTAGAGGACTTTCTCCTGGTGCCGAAGACACCGAATGTGGCTTCGGAGGTTGAGAAAAGTTCCTTTGCTGGAGCTCTCATTTGCTGCTCGTCGGAAAGTGGTACTCTTCTTCTTCTTTGCTTGATTGTGGAATACTGAGAATGAATGGAGGGGTGCTCTTTATATTGGGAGCTCGGTAACAGTTAAGGCTACCGACCGGCGTGAGACTCGACCTCTGACTTGGCTGTGGATGACCTGATTGGAGAGTTTTTCGAGTCATCAAAGACTCCAGCTTTTCTGTCATCTCTCTCTTCTCTATTCTCTCTATCAACGGTGGAGGTTGAAGACGATGATGTGGTGGGTGTGCCATGTGGCGCTCTATGATTGGTTGATTTTTCTAACATGGAGTTCCAACTTGGTCACTGTGTCAGCCGTCGATCGAACATGTGGTAGCCTCTCATTGGCTGCTCGTGTTTGCATGGCAGGTTTATTGGTCGCCCGCTGACCATTGACCGAAGATGTGGCAGCCTCCCATTGGTTATTTGTGTCTGCGTGGCTGATGACGGGGCATCGTTTACCGTTGATCAGTGTGGGCTGTTGATCGGTTTGACCATTGACCAATTTGGTTCGTTGACCAGTCAGACCATTTATCGGTCAAGTTCGACTAGGTTCGCTATCTCGAATTCAAAAATCGGCCGGTTCGGACCCGATTCGACCAGTTTTCTGAAATTTACAATTTCTAAATTCATTTTCTATCTAATGGTGGCCTCAATTTCCAAAATTAACATTTTTAAGCCACCAAGAAAAATGAATTATTAAATCGGTTTACTATTGTTCCTCCCAGTTCAGTCCAGATTGGGTCTAGTTCACTCTGAACCGGTCCAGTTCTCTCCTCAATTCCACTTTCTGGTTCTTCCTCACAATTTTTGTGAATTTTTGGTCACTTGGGATCTTCCAATTTCTCACTTTAACCCTTCTTTACTATTTTCTATTGATTAAATTGGCTCAGTTTTCTACAATAGTGTTGGTTATCTTCCCAGTTTCCTTGGTCTGAGGGGGTGGGTTCCACATTCATGGCCTCGATGCTATCGCAACTCAAACCGCATATCTAGTTTTTACATTTTCTTTCCCTTTTAATTTTTTCTCTATAGAGTTCATTCTAAAACCTTCCATTTATGTGCTAAGAATATTTATACTCCTATCTTAACAAACGCTTGTTGGATGGGTACCCGTCATCCGAACCAACAATGGGATCATTGACGGAAATAACATCTGGACCATGTCCCCTTCCATTTAATGAGAATTTCTTTTGAACGATGGATGGGACAAACATTCAAACCATACGCTCGAGATCATTGGATGGAAACAACATTAAAGCAAAAACCCCCAATCACTCTATATGGGTACATGCTTTGAATGATGGACGGGACGGGAACAACATCCAAACCAAAATCACCTTCCCACTTTGATGCAGGAAAGCTCTATGGGACGATAGATAGGAACAATATCCGAACCAAGCATCTGAGATCATTGGACGGGAGCAACACCTAAACCAAATCTCCCATACAATCAATCGGGTATTGAGGATGTCACATTAATTGCCACCCCCATTATAATTTTCTTATCGAATTAATCCATGCAGTAAATAAATACTCTAAAACATTTGTGAGTATTTTTCCAGGGCCACACCCTCCTTTTCAAAATCACTTGCTTTCAATTTTCTTCGCCAAATAGTATGCAATTGATTCATATTATCAAATGCATAAATATGCATTGATTACATCGGTCCAATCGGACTCAAAGTTGGTAATCTCACTCACTGATATTGTTAAGACTCATTCTTCCAAAACTTTATATCCTTGTCTAATTTGCCTCAGTAGTTTCTCTACATAATCAAATCATATCATCCAAAGTCAGTTCATATTTTAACTTGGTAATCATACACCATCCCATAATTTTCCACAATTATGGTTCTCTCCCCCTTGGGCTTGGTTCTTTTGACCATTATGTCATTGAACCATCATAGCTACTAACTCTTATCTATCATTTAACTTCATATATAATAGGTTAAGGCCACATTGGTCTTATTTACTAAAATGACTTAAGTTTTTAAGTTTCCCACTCTTACAAAACTTAACGTTTCTAAAATTTGCATTTTAGTTCTTAAATTGGGCCAAATTACCATTTTGCCCCATAATCCACAAAAGTTTATGATTTTGGACCATAAACTTTCCAAATTTCTCATTTAGGTCCAAAAACTCCTTTAAACACATTTAGGCCCTAAAATATAATTATTACACTTTGATCACTAAAATGGACAAAATTACCATTTTGCCCATCATTGCAAAAAGACCCATTTTTGCATATTTATTTTGGCAAAGTGACCGACACACAAACACACACATCCATTTGGGCATAAATAATCATTTTGCACCTCATTTACAAAAATTTACCATTTTACCTCTTATTTACAAAAAAAAAAAATACCATTTTGACCCTGCCCCCCTCTGAACTTTCAGAAATGACTATAAACATTTCTATTTATCATAAAATCACCTCTAACCCCCTTAGGCTACTATTAGGGATGTTTACCCCAAATTTTGCATATTTGCAATTTGGTCCCCAAATTTTCTATGATTGCATTTTAGTTCATAATCTTTGGAACTTGCATAAAATGAACTTCTAAATTCACAATCTACACCCAAATGATCTCATTATACTCATAATGACTTGTGGTTGGAGTGGGGGGCCTTACCCCGGCCGACCACGACCGAATTTGGCGGTTTTCCAAAATTGGCCGAACCAGAGCTATCTATGGAGTCATCGGTAATTCTCACTGTAGGTAGCCGGAGAGGTGGACGGAGCTTAAGCATTTTGCAGCTGAGGTCTAGATGAAACTTTATGTGGTGGTGGCCGACAAATTAGTCACTGGAGGTGGGAGAATTTGGCCCTACACTAGTCACTATTTAGGTGAACCTGACAGACCCAACCGTGGTTATTGGCTTCTACCGACCAATTTATTCCTTGCTAGAGGTCGACCCTTGCTATAGAGATGTAGAGGGGACGAAGGCGGTCACTTTGGCACTACTAGCAACCAGAGTGATTGTCGGAGGAAAGAGAATTTAGCTCCGCAAGGTCGTCGGCTATGAGTAGAAAGTCTATCACGGATATAGGTTGGTAGAAACGGCCATCGTGCGGTACTTATCAGCCACTAATAAATTGAGACCTAGCCACAAGCTTTAATAGGAGTCAATTAGCTGCATTTTGACACTAAAATCACTTCATTTGGTGATCAGACGTGAGAGAAGTGCTAATTTTCTTAATTGGAGGTCAGACTGGAATCCGAGAACAGAAAATCTAAATTTAAAGTCTAAATTCGATCAATCCAAGTGGAGTTAATGCGATTAACTTTGTAGGGATATCGATAGCTCAGTTATCTACTAATCTCCACATTTTGTTGCATGCAATTGTATCATGCCCCGACTTGGTTTGGTCAAAACCCCATGAGCAATCCACCAACTCTCCTTGTACCACCCAGGTATCTTAACTAGATAGGATAAGAAAAGTAAAGGTGTAATGTTAACTAGTTTTTCCAAAGTAAAGAAATCAAAGTAAAGTATTGTTAAATTCGTACCTTAGTGATTGAAGGCTTCCTGCTTATTGCTCTTCTCCTCCGAGTTTATTTCCTACCATGAAAGAGGTTAATGGGAGGGGTGAGTTTCTATAACTCACTGAGTGGTTATTATGGTGAGTTTTCGTAAAGGAAAAATCTTTTATGTTCATAGATTTTCTTTTGTTTTTCTTAGAAAACTTTTCAATTCTTCCCCTTTCTCGGGATTGGTTTAGCATACCTTTATAAAAAAAGGCTCATATATTCGCAGATATAGTAAATCGACTACATTCACTTGTGATCGGAGCATCATTATCATCCACCCTAATAGAAGTCTGTGACTTCTACCCTGAGTTTGAGTGGACATCAATTGTCCGACCCTCGTACTCGTAATATCTTTGTGTCCATTATTGTGGGATGAGATCTCTTCCCCTTCCACCTCGATCTCAGTGTGTAGGAAGCTACTCCAAGCTTCGAGACTTACTGGACGATAAGACTTCCCTTATGCTCCCTGTGTCGTCCAACAGTCCTTAGAACTAACACTACCCCGTATTGGGCGCCTCGATTGATCCTTAATCGGTGCATGCACAAACAATGGTTTTATTATTTATATTCATCATCTTTGGGGCTACTGGCACAACGATCCCAACACTCGGCTTCAGCTCTATAACTGCTATGCCCAATAGGTTTGATGGCCTAGCTTTGGCTCAGCAACTACTAGCCCATCGAGTTGACGATCCAACTTCAACACGGTGGCAGTTCACACAATTTACCAATTGTGAAAATGTTTCTTATCTCATAAACTTATTTGTCTATAGTCTTCAGCCCGTGCCCATTGGCGTTGGGTCCACTTCACGAGTTTTCCAAAAGGGGGCCTTGGGCCCTATAAGTTTCAAAACTGAGGCCTCCAACCTAATGGAGTTATTCCAACTCTAATCAGAAACGTCTCCCAAAAATGTTTAAGCAGTTTCACGTAGTCAGGTGAGTAGGTTCTTGGAAAAATGGTTTTTAACTGAATTCATCACCCCAATTGGGTATGATGTTGGACAATCTCACTCATTCGGTAATAGTGACATGATCTTCCCGGTGAGATTTCGATCTGTGATGTGTTCTTCTTCACAAATACTCGAACAACCAGCTCCTAAATGGTTTGAGTATTCTCATCAGGAAACACTTGGCATAAGATACCTTATAGTTTTGTGTATTTGCACATAGGTCATCACATTATGCCTTAATTGTAATTAGGTCCCTAATGGTCATAATTTTACCTTTAGGTCTCTAATGCTCAATTTATCTTTAATTAGGTCCATAATAATTGCAATTCCCCTCTCAGGTCCATAATTCTCCCAAAATTACCAATTGGTCCTTAATTTCTTCAAAATTTCCAGTTGGTCCCCAATTTCCTCAAAATCACCGATTGACCCTCAATTTCATCCAAATTGCCAATTGTTCCTCAATTGGAAGTTAGTTTCACAAAAATCCCGAATCGCCCAATTTTTCCAAAAATTGCACTTTGACCCCCAAATTCTCATTTCATTCAATTGACTACTTAAACTTGGTTAATTGCCCCTATCATGTTGCTAATCATTTTCCCCATCTCCCTACAATCATTCTAACATTTGAACGACATTAATTGGCTCACCGTTGAGCTTAAACTGAGCTTCACTGGAAAAACTTTCTAGAGAGAGAAAGATTTGTTTTCTTACTGATGGAGGGGCGACGGTCGGAGATTTTGATAGGGGTGGCTAGTGCTCATCAAGGGGATTCTCCTAGGATCAAAAAGCGAGTCAATTAGTGGTTGGAGCAAGGTCAATTTGATGAGAGAATTTTAAGTGCTCCAATTTCTGCAACCTTACTACTCCCGCAAAAATGGGTGGAATTAGCTCACCTTCTAGGTTCCAAAGGGTCAAGGGTTGGTCGAGGAGGGCTGTGGGAGTTTGGTCGAGCTACAAGAGGGTGGAGGTGACCGAAATTTGGCTTGTGCAATTTGGCCTCTTTATGACCACTGGAGCAACATCAATGTTTGAGCTTGACGATGCTCCTACGGTGGTTCTCATGCCGAATGGAGGGTGTAGCTGGGTGGAGAACTTCCTCCTGGTTCTAGAGACACCAAATGTAGCTTTAGATGTTGAAGAAAGGCCCAATGTCGGAGCTCTAGTTTACGTCTCCCTGAAAATGGAGCACCTCTTCTTCTTCGCTCGGTTGTGGGATGAGGAAGTCGACAGGAGGAGTGCTCTTTATATAGGGGGCTCAATGACAGACAAGGCTATTGGTCGACATAGGACTTGGTCGCCGATAGTCAGGTTAGAGGAGTTTTTAGGTTGCTAGAAAACTACTCCTCTCTCTCTCTCTCTCTCTCTCTCTCTCTCTTTTCTATCAGCCAACTACGGAGGAAGATGACAATGTGTCGCGCGTGCGACCTTCGCATGTGCGGACTTGCCATGTGACGCTCTGTGATTGGTTGGCTTTGCTGATGCATCTTCCTACTCAGTAGCCTAGTTAGCCTTTGACCCGACACGTGGCGACCTCCCATTAGTTGCTCATTCATATGTGGCTACGGACCGTATTTCTATTAACTGTTAACCTTGACACGTGGCATCCTCTGATTGGCTAATTTAAATGTATTATATTTCCTTCCTTACAGTGCCACTGTCATGTGTTAGCCTCTTATTGGCTGAGGTCTGTGGCATTGCTACGTGTCGACCTCTGATTGGTCAGTCATTTCTCCGACATCCTTGTCGGATGCTAACATGGCACCCTTGCCACATGTCAACTCCTCATTATTCAGTCTTTGCTAACAGCCTTTCTGACATTAATCATTGACCGAGACACGTGTCACTCTCCTATTGGTCGGTTGTTGACCAAGGACACGTGTCACACTTTCATTAGTCAGCACTTTCAGGCGTTAATTGTGCAGCTGACTCTGTGCGCTTCGCCATGTGCCGTCCGTTGATTTGTCGCACTTGTTGAGTGGGTGCTGACCTAACAGCAGTCCGTTGACCAGCTGGACTGTTGACCTGTCCGATCGGGTTCGATGACCCAAAATAGTATATCGGTCGGTTCAGGCCCGATTCGACAGGTTTTCCAATAATTAAAAATGTCTAAATTTATCTAAATTCATTCTTTATGTGATGGTGGCTTTAATTTTCTAATTTGATATTTTTAAGCCACCTAGAAAAATAAATCTTTAAAACAGTCCTTCAAGGTTTCACCTAGTTCAATTTGGTCAAGGTCCAGTTCACCCTAAACCGGTCCGGTTTTTACATCCAATCCACTTCATGGTTTTTCTCCATGATTTTTGTTATTTATTGGCTACTTGGTATTTTCCAAATTCCCATTTTGACCCTTCTTTACTAATTCCATTCGGTGACCCAAAATAGTATATCAGACGGTTCATGCACGATTTGACCGATTTTCCAAAAATTAAAAAATTCTAAATTCATCTAAATTTATTCTCTATCTGATTGTGGCTTTAATTTTCCAAATTGATATTTTTAAGCCACCTAGAAACGGTCCTTCATGGTTCCACCTGGTTCAATTTGGTCCAGGTTCGGTTCACTCTAATCTAGTCTGGTTTTCACATCCAATCTACTTCATGGTTTTTCTTCATGATTTTTGTGATTTATTGGCTATTTGGAATTTTCCAAATTCTCGTTTTTACCCTTTCCATTTCGTTAAGATTCTCAGTTTTTCTCTCGAAAATTTTCGGTTCTCTTTTCCGATTTCTTTGATTTGAGAGGATGGGGTTTATAATAATAGTCTACGCACTTATATGGATATTAAGATTGTGATCTCGGTTATCCGCATACTTACATTTCCTGCCATGCACACACTAGTATGCATTTACCTTGACATTTTGCACCATCCACATAAGTATAGTCCATACTTTACATTCCCTACCATCCACGTTATAAGTATGGTCATTCCTTGCATTTCATGCCCTCCATGCAGATCCATGTGTATACATTTGGTGATTTCCCACCAGAAGTATTTGTGTATCGATATTCCCCACCATCCATGCACTAGGGAAATCCTTGGATGATCTTATCTTTCCTAAAAAAATGGACTAGCGGTAGTGCGTTAGGGTCAGGTCAACGGACCAGTCTGACAAATAGTTGCAGGTCGGGTTGAGGGTCATGGCCATTGGACTAGTGACACCAAAGATAAATGGATATATGTGGAAAACTATTATTTTGTACATGCACTTGTAGTACAGGACCATCAAGATGCCTAAGGGGTAGTGATGGGTCCTAAGGGCTACTGGACGACATGGTGGAGATAATGGTAGTTTGTCGTGCCAGTTAATCATGAAGCTTGTAATAGCTTCTTGCGCATGAGAATAGGGTGGGTCGAGATTAGGTTTCCGTCCTCATACGGAGACGAGGTATTTTTGGGTCCGAGGGTTGAACATCTGGGATGTTCACTCAGACTCCGGGTAGAATTTAGAGACTTCTATCAGGGTGGATGGTAAAGACGCTCTGATCCACAAGTGGGTGCAATCGGCGTAACTGTATCTCGCGGATGTGTGTACCCTTCCTGATGAAGGGCGTGTGTTGTTTATAAAACACACCTAATATGAAAATGGGAAAAATATTTTGAAAACCTTGGAAACGATTTGAGAATCTTTTGAAAAAGAATTGGTAAACCTTGAAAAAAAGGTTTTGGAAGAGAGATTGAAAAATTGAGGAAAAACCCTTTTAGAAGAAAATGTTGCCCTTGGCAGGTTAAAGGTTTTGAAAACCAAACTTTGAGGAAAAACCTTATGTTTAGAGAAATGATAACCTTGGTTTGTCTATTTTTAAAACTCACTTCCGACACTTATTCACTAAGTTGTAGAACTCATCCCCTCCCTTTTACCCCTTTCAGGTAACCAAAGGGAAACCAAAATTAAAGATCTCCTTCTAAGACAGGTATATCAGTTTTAAGATATTCAGTTTTGTATAATGCTATTTTAGGAAAGACAGGAAAGAAGAACTCCTTACTCCTCGCAATTTAAAAAGGGGTGAAACCCTTTACGGACCGAAGGGAGTGGCGGGTTGCTCATGGGGATTCGACCAAACTAGGTCGGGGCATGACAAGAGGCTCCTCACATTGTCCCACCATCTCTTAGCGCTGGAATCCAAGAAGAATTCAGCCAGGGTCACCATTTCTTTTGGAGGCGTCCTTATGATCCCCATGAATTTTTTAAGGTTGGCTAGCCAATCCATAGCTGCCCAACATCTTTCTCCCCTTGAAAGGGCTTACACCCCAGTTGTCAGAGTGTTTTCAAGTACTTTGGAATGTCAAAGAGAGGAGGGGCAAGGGCGGAAGTGGACTGTGACTGTACTTCCTCGAGTCGGGTGTGGGACTTGGAGTCTAGGTTGGGTTCGGTGTTGAGGTTGGGTTTTCCAAATACCCTAGTGAACTCCTCGTACAACCATTGGTGTTCTGAGACGAGTCCTTATGGGGTTGGATGAGCCCCTCGGGATTCTTCCTCTAGAAGGGGATTGCCAGTGGAGTCTGTAGCTGCTGCCCTCGTTCTCTCGATTTCTCATCAAGGAACCATGGCTAGGTTTAGAAGTTTTTTTATTAGTCTTTAGGTTATAAAGACTTGACAATGAATTCGAGGGGTAACATGGGCTCTAATATCACCTAAATTGTCATGCCCCAACTCGGTTTGGTTGAAGCCCCGTGATCAACCCGCCACTCTCCATGACCTCGAAGAGTTGCTCCCCCTAGATCGTGAAGAGTTAGGCGTATTATTTGTCATGTTCCCTAGAATGAAATTATACAAAACTGATAGCGTAAACCATACCTGGGTTTCAAGGCTAGGGGAGGGAAGTCCATGGATGAATTTCTCTTTCCTGAAAAAATGTTAAGGAGAGGGGATGAGTCTTACAACTCAGTGAGTGGAAATCCTACAGTTAGACTTGTTCAGGCTTTCTATTTATCCGTCGTGTTCTAGTATTTACCTCTCCTAGGGTTAATACACAATCACACACCCTTTTTATCATAAAAAGGGATCACACGTTCGTAGTCCCGTCCCTGACAGTACTACTTATGGACCATAGCGCCTTTACTATCCACCTCGATAGAAGTTCATAACTTCTACCCTAAGTCTAAGTGGACATCAGTCGTCCAACCCTCAGACCCGGGCCATACTTCGTGTCCGCAATGTGGGATGAGACTTCTTCCCCCTCCGACCTCGATTTCAGTGTGCATGAAGTTCCCAGAGCTTCTTGACATACTGGACGATGAACCACCCTTATGCTCCCTCCAGTAGTCCTTGGAACCATCACTACCCCATACCATGCGTCTTAATGGTTCCGCATCTCATGCATGCAAAATTAACAGTTTTCATTAGTTATAGTTGTCATCGTTGGTGTTACTTGGCCGAACAAACCTTACAAGTTGACTTTGGCTTTGTAACTACTTGCCCAACGAGTTCGATTACCCAGTTTCGACTCAGCAACGACTAACCCAATGAGTTTGTTTGTTCGACTTCGACACTATAACCAAATCACACACACACTTCACCAATTCTCATGAGAGTTTTCAAGCACATAGACCTTATCTTGTCTACGGGCCTACACTCGTGCCCATTGGCCTTGGGCCCACTTATACGGTATCATCCGACCATTGTATGTTCCACGCAATATTAGGACCATCTCCCAAAAGTTTTAAGCTTATTCAACCAGTTAGGGGAGGGTAGTCCCCAAAACCAAATTTTTATGTGGGATTAATATGCTCATCAACCAACTAGGCATGATGCTAAACCCACTCACCCAGGGTGGTGTAACTTGCTTTTGGCAGGGTCTAGGCCAGCCACGCATTCTCGTGCACGATCCTTGAACCGCCCATCCTGTATGGCCCGAGCATTCATTTCAATACCATTTGTAGGAAAAATCTCGAAATTGTCGGATTGGCAATTTGATCCTTAATTATTCCATAATTATGATTAGGTCCCTATAACTCCAAAGATTTGCTCTTAGGTCCCTAATGTCCATTTATTACCAATTAGGTCCCCAAAGTTTTTAATTTCACCTTGACTCCCTAATTTCTCTCTATTTCCTTTCAAATCCTCAACTTTTTAGTATTTGCAATTCAACCCCCAAAGTTTCCAAAAATGACCAATTCACCCTATTTTCCCCCAAAATTGCACTTTGGCCCTGAATTATTATTTCCTCCAATTAACCACCTAAACTTGTTCAATTACCCTTTTCATGTTGCTAATCACTTCCCCCATCTCTATATGATCATCCTAGCTTTTGAATGACTTCAATTGATCCATTTTTGAGCTCAAATGGAGCTTCATCGAAAAACTTTTCTAGGGAGAGAGAGCTTGATTTTCTTATCGGTGAGGGGGCGGTGGTCCGAGTTCTGGATAGGGGTGGCTAGTGCTCTTTGAGAGGAGTCTCCCAGGATAAACCTCAGGTCAATTGGCTACATGAGGATGGAGAATTCAAGTAGAGAACTTTCAGTGTTTTATTTTCTGCAACTTCAATGTTCCGATGAAATGGGATGAAATTGGATTACCTCGAAGGTTCCTGGAGGTCGGGGGTTGGTCGTGGGGAGTTGTGGGAGGCTTGGCACGGTCACTTGAGGTCGGAGGCGGCCAAAATTCAGCTTGAGATTTTCTATTGTTTCGGGGTTACCGGAGTGACAGCACTATACTATCTCCTCAACGCTTTTTTAATGATCCTCAAACCGAAAGAAGGTGGTAGCGAGGTAGGGGACTTCTTCCCGATTCCAAAGAGCTCGAGTGTGCCTTTGGAGGTTGGAGGAAAGATCCTTGTCGAAGCTCTGGTTTATGTCTCGTCGAAAAGTCGACCTCTTCAGGTTCTTTGATGGCTGGTGGGATGAGTAATGTGAGGGGATGGGTGCTCTTTATATTAGGAGCTCGGCAACTGTCTGAGCTACTGTCGGTGACCGGATCGGAGTTTTTTCTGAGTCGCTGGAGACTTTCCCTTCTCCCTTATCCTATTCTCCCTATCAGCCAATTGATGAAGATGACACTATGGCTCGCGTACGGGCTTCGCACATGTCAGCCTACCACATGGCACACTATGATTGGTTGGCATTGTTAACGTAGCATCTTCGTCAACAGCCTAGTCAGTCTTTGACTTACTGACCGGACACATGGCAGCCTCCCATTGGCTGCGCCTTCCTACGTGGCTGCTGATGGTTTCTATTGACCGTGACACGTGGCATCCTCTGATTGACTATTTTTAAATGCATTTGCTTTCCCTCCTGACACGCAATACCACTACCATGTGTTAGCTTATGATTGGTCGAGGTCATTCGATGTGGCACTGTCACGTGTCGACCTCTAATTGGTCGGTCGTTTCCCTAACATCCCAGTGGGACACTAATGTGGCACTTTTGGCATGTGTCAACTCTCCATTGCTCGGTCTTTCTTAACGAGATTTTTTCGACATTGACTGTTGACCGAGACACATGTCACTCCTCTATTGGTCAGTAGTTGCTGACGTGGATTTTCCTCCTCTGACTTTTGACCATGGACACGTGTCACTCACTAATTGGTCAACGCTTTCATGCGCTAACTGAGTGGCTAACTAGATGCGCTTCTCCACGCATCGTGCGCTAATTGGTCGTGCCTGCTAACTAGGCGCTGACCTGGCAACGGTCCGTTGATCGGTTGGACCATTAACCGGTCTAGTCCGACTAGATCCGGTGACCTGAAATTGAAAATCGGCCGGTTTAGGCTCGATTTGATTAGTTTTCCAAAAATTAAAAATTTTTAAATTTATCTAAATTTATTTTCTATCTAATGGTGGCTTCAATTTTACAATTTGATGTTTTAAGCCACCTAGAAAAATAAATATTTGAACCGATTCTTCACTGTTAAACCTGGTTCACCTTGAACCAGTCTAGTTTTCACATCCTACCCACTTCATCTCCTTCATGACTTTTGTGATTTATTGGCCACTTGGGATGTTGAAATTTTCGTATTAAATATTTATTTACCATTTCCGGTTCCGATGGATACCCAGTTTTTCTTTTGGAAATATTTTGGATTTTCCTCCGGTTTATTCCTTTATTTCAAAGGGATGGGGTTTACATTATGAAACAAAGAATTTATTCATACATCGTTTCATAAACATCATATTGTGTATATCTTCACAATACTCGTGCGTCATGGTTACAACCTAGTAGTGGGGTCACATCCCTATTTGTCGATACCTAGTGGCAGGTCTCAACATCTCTCCATCGACCTCATCTAAAACACATTAGGGAGAGTGTCATACCGTACCCTATAAGGTCTAGATCATTGGTGGCTTAGGAATATTGTAACAATCTCCAACTATCGTTTGGTCAATCATTGGACACTAACTTATGATTTCCTTGTTTTAAATATGCTCGGACAAAAATCATCTCCCCCTTATTACCTTTATACTCCAACATTCTATTAGTACCTTTACACGTAGGCATATACCGATATCATTCCACACCTACCATAATCACAAGTAATGCATCAAGAAATTACAATAGTCACCGATGTTGGCTTGCTATCTGTTGAGCCCCTCTACGACACAATAATTATAGGATAGCGACGGAGCTTGTCTTATTATTTAACCTACAATCTAAAATTATAACACGATTACTTAAGGATATCAATATCCATAATGCCATAAAGGGCATTCATTTTATTATTTTTAAAAATTTGCATAACCTAGCATTTAAAATTGTTGACTAAAGTCCCCTTTCAAAATCACACATGAGTCATTTATGAATTCATCACTTATACCCCATTTTTAAAACAAAGATAATAATTAATTATTCATAAAATATGGATTATAACTCCGTTTTAAAAATATGGTCGAAGCTCTTTTTTCAAATTATGTTTTGAAACCTATTTTTTAAAATATAGTTGAACCATTTTTTTAAGATAGGACTGAAATACTTATTTTTATATATTGGTTGAATTCACTATATCAAAATATATTTTAAGCTAATTTTTTAAAATATGGGTCAAAATCTTTGTTTTAAAATTTAACTAAAACTCTTATTTCAAAATATAATTGAAACTCCTATTTTAAAAATATATTTTAAGCTAATTTTTTAAAATATAGGTCAAAATCTTTGTTTTAAAATTTAACTAAAACTCTTATTTCAAAATATAATTGAAACTCCTATTTTAAAAATATGGATCAAATTCTTTTTTTAAATAACTTATTAACCTTTTCCTTATTTTAAAATATGGATCGAGTTTGTTCTTATTTCCTATTTTTATAAAATATAATATAAATTTTTATATATCATTTTTAAATTTATTTCTTTTTTTCTTAATATTTTTAAATTTATTTCAATAATTATAAGTATACAATATAAAATGTAAAAATATATACAATACAGTTAAACGGGTAAAAATATATACGTCAGTCTAATGTTATTGTACTAAATAATAATAATTTCACTAATATTATTTAATAGCTACAAATTATATACTAACTTATATTTATTATTTGGACATGCTAATATATTATTTAATATATTATATATTAATATTTTCAAAAAAATATAAAAATATTATCTAATTATTTAAATATTCAACTCAATATTATATCATAATTTTTATTAATATATTTTTTTTAAATTTAGATATTATTCTATTAAAATCTAAATTATCAATATACATGAATTTAAGAAAAAATGGAGCATAATATCCCAACACTAACCCATGTTAAGCATCGTTACCAAGGCCACTACTTGTAAGTTTGCATACTCAAATGGTCAACTTACCAATCTTATAGTCACTTGAACGTGGCAAAACAACAATTCACCACTGACACACAAAACTTACATCTCACAATTATTGGATGAGGCCACATGGTCAAGTTATGTAATAAAACTTGTAATAGCCATCAAATTTTATTTATGGATATTCATAAAATGGCTGAATAACCATATTCACTAAGCACTTAATTAAGTCCCTTAACCTAGTAGGGTATGAATGTGTGCATTAAGGAACTATATTCAACCTAAACACTGAAATTGTTGGAAGTGCCATTCACTCTTAAACTTCAATATACTGCTTGTTGCCTACTAGAGTACGTGGAAAGTGCATCAAAGGCTCAATTTCAAAATGGCTTACTAGTTGAGCAAAAAATGGCCTACTAGACTAGATCTTGAGTAGGTCAAGATAAATTTTATGAATCCAATATGGTTGGATCATCAACTTATTTTCCTTCTCTCAATCCAATCAATTTTCCATCTCTCCGAATATCAGGTGGAAAGTCTTGCAAATTGATCTGGTGCGACGCAAGCATTGGAAGTGGGTAGGGTCGCACTTCCATCGGCGTCGTCTAGCTTCCCCACCGCTCTGTCGCGCCTGTGACCGCCTCAACGCCATGCTTGGCGGGTATCCACCCTTCTCCTCCCGCCGCAACATTCACTTCTTCTTCTCCCTCTTCCTCCTCGCTTCCCTCTACTGCTTGGTCCTACTAGGTGTCGGTGGCCGCTTAAATTTCTCTTCTGGTCGCTCGTCTGTCTCGTGGAATCCCGGTGCTATCTTCTTCTCTTCTCCGGTCGGAAATTCCTCCCAGGTCAGTTACTCGCCCGGCCCTTACTCTTCTTTTCCAGCATTGATGGTCATATGCCTGTGAATTTTGGAAGTCTCAGCTCAATGCTGCGTTCATATTGAATTCTACATTAATTAGAAAATTGGAGGTGGAAAGTATATGCTCTTATTCAGAAATTTATTCCCTCTATCTAATGCCATAAGTAGATTCCGTGGTTTTACTGTTTCAACTATAATTTATCTTATTAGGCTATGTGATCTCGATATACATAAATTTATAGTTCAAGTGATGAATACTGTTATTGGATATTCTGTTCTTGGCTGGTATATGTGTAGTGATTGTATCATCTGATTTATGTATCCTCATTCCTGATACTGCAGTTAATAAAATATGTTAATTTATTGATTTAACAATAAATTCAGATGATATAGCAGAAAGTTGCAGATCTGATTTATGTATCCTCATTCCTGATACTGCAGTTAATAAAATATGTTGATTTATTGATTTAACAATAAATTCAGATGATATAGCAGAAAGTTGCAGATCTGATTTATCTATCCCTATTCCTGATACTGATACTGCAGTTACTAAAACCTGTTGGTTTATTGATTTACCAATAAATTCAGATGATGTAGAAGAAAGTTGCAGAAGTCCCTAGTCAACTGCTTGCCCTTCAGATATATTCCATTATATATAAATAAAGCTTGAAGAGATAATATTGAGACTTGATTTTACATGTTGCTGAATTGAATAAAGTATGTTGATTGAAGCAATACCAATATTAGTTTTGGACAACTTGATTGTTGTCTAAAAGAAGAAAATGTGCAGCAATATAGATTTTTTGTATAATGTTCAAGTTTCACTCTTGCGTGTGTTACTTTTATTTTCCTGACTCACTAATAGCCCCTTTACTTGCGTTGCATTTCCAATTAATGTTCTAAAGAAATGTGCTATCATTTTTGCCATATGAAAATGCCTTCAGCTACATCTATGTCTGCTAGAGTATCGATCTATTATTCGGTCTTTATTTTACACCATCATCCCCTACAGATATACCCTGATGATTTTATTACTGTCTATTGAGAAATTTTAGGTTTCAGAGAGATATAAGCTTGATAATGTGCTAAGAGATGCGGCTATGAAAGATGGAACAGTTATTTTAACAACTTTGAATGAAGCATGGGCAGCTCCTGGTTCTGTCATTGATCTCTTCCTCGAGAGCTTTAGGATTGGAGATGGTACCCATAGGCTTTTAAAACATTTGGTCATTGTTGCATTGGACATGAAGGCCTTCTCTAGATGTATCTCAGCACATACCCATTGCTTTTTACTTACTACGGAAGGGGTTGATTTTTCATCAGAGGCATACTTTATGACTTCTGATTACCTCAAGATGATGTGGAGAAGGATTGACTTTTTGCGCTCTGTTCTTGAGATGGGTTACAATTTTGTATTTACGGTATGTAATATTTTCAGTTTTAGGTAGGGATGCATTTTTTTTGGTTTTCCTGAAGTGGGTGGTGTAAGGAAGAAACCTGGCCAAACTACTTCTGAATTGATCAGGCATGAATAACCTTTTTTTCTCAACTACTTGGGTTTGATTTCCCAATTGCTATCAGGCATTTATAACCCAAGTGTTCTAGAGGTTGAGTCAGGCTTATACCTTGTCCTTGTTGCACTTAGGGTTACTATTTGGTTTGATAATTATTTCTACCTAGGTTGTAACAAATACATCTCATTGATGGCACTGCCAAAATTGAATTTCTCTCTCTGATTCTTCTCTGCCATCAGTTTTACATGAATCATTTCAGCTTTTAGATGACACTTAATGTATGCTTTGCTACAGGATGCTGATGTCATGTGGTTCAGGGATCCATTTACTCAATTCTTTGTAGACACAGATCTGCAGATTGCCTGTGATAATTTTTTAGGTGATTCTGAAGATATTGATAACAAGCCTAATGGTGGATTCAATTATGTACGATCTAATAACCGTTCGATACAATTCTACAAATTCTGGTATTCTTCAAGGGAAACATTTCCTGGATACCATGATCAGGATGTGTTTAACTTCATAAAGTATAATCCTTTCATTACTGAAATTGACCTGAAGATAAGATTCTTGGATACTCAGTACTTTGGGGGTCTCTGTGAGCCCAGCAAGGATCTAAATAGAGTTTGTACAATGCATGTGAATTGTTGTTTTGGCCTGAAAAGCAAGCTTCATGATCTCAGGATTATCCTTCAGGACTGGAAATTTTATTTATCCATGCCTACAACCTTAAAGAGGTCATTGATCATGTCATGGAGCGTTCCACAGAATTGCAGGTAAAAATAGGTTTTTCCTTGGTTAGCCATTGTTATATTTTGCAAAGTCTTGTAATTGACTTTGGTGTTCTACTCATTTCCTTTGCAGTCTAGATTCCCTCAGTCAGTATGGAGTGCCTTTGAATAGCACCCAATGAAGATACAGTATTTTGCTTGAACGGACTTGAATGTTTACTTTATGATGTCTATAAGTAGTAGCCATGGGAGAAAAGGTATCTCATTGTGAATGCTTTCTATTTCTTGAAAATTCACAAAATATATCAGTTTTCTTCCTACCATTTTTTATTAGACAAGTATTTTTCTTCCCAGCATCCCTCCTTGCAAAATGCCTTCCTTCCTAGCATTTTTCATGGAGTTTATTCACTCTGGTCTATAGTAGTTTGGGTTTTAACTGCATTTAAATGCTACGAAGGCCTTCTCAACACATAAGAGAAAACCGACATGTGACCATGTTTTAAAATCACTGGCTAGTTGAGACATGTTCTACGGGTGAAAAGCCTTGTTGGCCTTGCTTTCATCCTTTTAGGCATTTTTCATGTGGTCAAGATCTGAGCCAGCAATATGACTATTTATTCATACTCACTGGTCCAGTCTTCTTTTGATAAACAGTAATTTCAATATGTTTAAGCATGAGTGCAGCGTAATTTCACATTTCAGTAGAAAATTAAAAGACAGACATGCAATTTTGTATCATGTGCAATCACTACATAAGCAGAATTCCAGGTCTCTGTGACTGATGGCTGCTAACACTGATCAAGTTGGTTATTGAAGTTCAGGGTTTATGCCCTGGAGGTTTACTCCGTGTCCATTAGCATCTTTCTGTGAAGGGTTTATGGGATGAAGGCATTATGATCAGCAGTGAGCAACTTGACTCTGACACGTAATGGCTAAGTGTCCTCCATGCGTTGGTTGTCTCTCCACTTCGTCACATCCAGGAGGTTATTTCAGAAGGCAAATGATGGCCACAGCCAAGTCTGGCATTCGAAAAATAAATGTTGGATATGCATTTTAGGTTTCCTTGAGGTGTCATTCATTTGGTGGGCTGGCCCATCCCCTCATGATCGTCGCAGTGTGTTCATTAACCTTTGTTAGCTTGGCCCCTAGTGAAGGTGGAGTTGAAATTTGGTTTGAGCTGGTTCTACACTTATTATGTTGTCATATAATTATTTCACTTCAGTTGAATCCAATTTTAGTTATTTTATCCTAAGATAAGTACATCACTTAGCCGGCAATTAAACCATATATTTAGGATGGAAATGACTAATCCTATCATTAGGGAATGCCACTAGCATTAAGGAATCAACCAAATATGTTGCTCTAATTGTAAGTACCAATGGTTTGACTATCTTATGATATTCTCACAATTGATCTCATCTTCAGGATTTTGATCATCCTAACTTATGTTCTAATTGGCCTACAACCAAATCCTCCTACTAATGCCCATCCATCTTTCCTAATCAACCCATGGGTTGTGAATCCAATCAAACCATTAAATGGTCGTGCTTCCAATCAAAGCATTATATACACGATTAAAATATAAATTACTTAAAATTTGAAAATAATAATTTAAAATATATATATATATATATCAGTATTCAATATCACCATTATATTATACTATTACAATTAATATAAATTCACCTTATTATCACCATATTCGGATTATAAGTATTATCCCTCCATTCTATATTGACCGAATATTTAATATTATTCTTTCTTACGGATTATTGGATACAATTCCATGCACATATGTTTATTTAGTATATCATAGAAATTTGCGGATAACAAGGAAAACACAATTCATGCTATTAAATTTCTACTTCATCATACTTAAAAAAATAAATATGCGTAACACATTACACGAATTATTTATTTGTGATTTTTTTAATAGATTACTTAAGACTCATCTTAAAATTCATGATTTTCACGGACAATTGTCCATTCTCACATTTATACAATATTTTAATTATTTATATTAGTTCTTAACTTATATTGCATAAGTTACTTTGGGATTTCGCTGAACCACTTGGATCCATAGTCCCAAATTTTTTTTCTATTTTATCGTTCCCTAGTTCATTTTCTAACTCGACCCCTAATATATTCTTGATAAATAGTGGAATATGTTATTTTGTAAATCATTGATATTAACCCAATTCATGCATATAGGATGTTATACTCATTTTATAACTAATGACAATAATAAATTTATAATTCTATGCCATAGCCTGTTCATATTCTTCGAGCCTTGTGCCCATTTGTACATACATGGCCTAAGTCTTTCCATAAACTTAGATTTGGTCCATTTTTCATGATTATCAAGCCTAGTATTTCATTCTTAAATATTTATTTATTTTATTTCTAAGACTTTACTCTATTTTTGTTCCATAACCCAATAAGTATTATGTCCCTTTTTAAAATGGTGGACCTAAACCCTTTTTAAACTTGAGCATTGACACGTTTTGTAAATATGATCTTAGTCTCGTTTTCATAGATGAGACATTAGCCTCATTTTACCCTAAGCTTGGCCCCTTTGTAATACACGAGCTTTATGTCTCATTTTTAAGAAAATTATAAAGGGTTGATATCTCATCACTCTCCAACACTCGAGCTAATATTCATCCATGTTATACTATTGGTTCTCAACTTATTTTTAAAATTTTTTTAGGATATTTCTCGGTTTTTGAAAAAATTTATCATGTCAGCTTTTTCTCAATTTTTCATAAATATTTTTCAAATATTCATATTATTATTTGTAAAATGAGAGTATAGACAACATTAATCCAATCTGATTCTCGAAATAAAAAAACTTACTCACCATTTTAGTTGTGACTTGTTTATCCCAATAATAGTTTCATTCGTCGTGGAAGGCGTGGCTCCCGCATTCTACCTGGCAAATTTCTCTACATGAAAAAAGAGTAATATAAGGTCAATTTCGACCTTAATTAAGTGCTCGTACACTACTTCATAATTTTACTAAAAATTTACGATTTTGCATATCATGCTAAGTTTGCTCGACTCTCGTGTATCCGATAAACTTTTCACAACCAACCCACATTCGTTATTTCTTTTCACTACTCTAGATTTATACTCATTTTGGGTAACATTTTCCAAAATTCCTCAAGAACTCTATGTTTCTCACTAATGTCCTCAACTTTTCCCTATTTGCGTTTTGATCCCTAACTTTCTAAAAATTACCATAATACCCTTATACTTTTCATTTGTCAATTGGAAAAGTCCAACTCTTCAATTAGTTCATTTTAGGTCCCTAACTTCCTTTGGTCTCATTTGGGTACTCACATTCCTATAAATCCCATTTTGCCTCGAACTTTTTAATATTTACAACTTTACCCCTAAACTTTTTAAAAAGTTTAATTTGGATCTTTAGGCTCTTTCAAGTTATCCCTTCAGGTCCCCAAATTTCCTAATACTTTCTTTAGATCCCAAGACTTCTAATGGGTCTCATTAATGTCCCCATTTTCTAAAATCGTAGCTTGACCCTCGAACTTTTTAAAAATTATGTTTTAATTCCCCAACTTTTATCTCTTTCAAAATGACTCCATAAATCCTCCAAAAATATTTTATTTGTCCCTCAACTTATTCCATAGGATCCCATTGTCACTTTTCGGCCAACCTCAATCAGAACAGTGTCGTTTTGGCCCCAATCAGACCCTCGCTAGAAAATAGACACAAAGTTGAGTTTTGGTAAATAAAACTCACTAAAGAGAATGTGGTCATGAATGACACCAGTGGGGTTAGATAGCAAACTTACTATAGAGTCTTTGGATACCTTGATCACCTATGAAGGGGTCAGAGTCACCTATAACACCTAATTTACAAAGCTCCGTAAAAAATAGAGAGCTAGTAGAGCTTCTCGGATTTTTCGTGGTCAAGAGACTCACCTTTATCCTGATCGACCATCATGGTTTGCAAGAGGGGACTGAAAGGTGCATGAAGAATATATTTGGATGTAGTTGGTCATCGAGGAGGTCGAGGCAAGGTTGGAAAGCTCCCGTCCTATTTTCGGCTAAAGGAGTAGTGGTATTGTTTCGTCATGCCATCATCAGTAGAGGGCATGTTGGTATCAGGGAGAGATGTGGTTGGAAAGCTAACCTCTGCCTGATTCTAAGAACACCTAAACGACTGGCTTATATAGGGAGCTCGAGGGAAAAAATGTCCATCACCCTATGTGCTTAGCTGATATGCAAGCATAGACCCCATTTTTCATTTAATTCTCCTCAAGGATAGGAATCTAGGAAATTGCACTGAGAATCGGGTTTCCAAGTCAAAATTTAGATTTAAGTCGTGCAGTGGGGATGACCACACACATGTGTGGCACGTCTATGCATCCGCAGTCGATTGATTTTGGTCGTTTCTTAGTCGATTCACTCCCAATTCGATTGATTTTTTACCTAATTTATTTTTCTATAATTTTCTTTTTCAATTTCCGACAAATTGGACTCAAGAATCGTCATTTCCTAATTTATTTAGCCCTTTTAAAATCGAGGGGTTTCACTACTCCATGCCAATTTGATCAATTTTGATCATCTTTTGGCTGATTCGCCTCTTATTCAGCTAGTTCTTGACCCAATTTATTTTCCTAAAAATTCTTTATCAAGTTCCATATTGGTATGGCCTAAGAATTGTCATTTACGTTCGGCATTAGAGAGAGAAACTGTAAAACTTCATCGACAAAATTCTCCCTCGATTTGGGGTGAATTGTATCAATTCTTGATCCTAGAAGGAATCTCAGGACAAGAGCTACCTGCCCAAATAGAAAGCTCGGACCGTCGCATCTCCGACGGTAAGCTTTCGAAGCTTTCTCTCTCTAGGCACAATTTTTCAGCGAAGCTCTATTTGAGCTTGTTTCAGCCTAAATTCATGTGATTCAAAGCTCAATTGAATCGTATGGGAGTGTAGGAACTGATTTACACCTCTAATTGAAGTAATTAACCCCGATTGAATGGTCAATTTGATGAAATCAAATTTGGCCAATTTGAAAGGGAGAAATTTGGGGAAATTTTGGGATTTTACAAAATTGAGGGACCATTTTGTAATTTCCCAAAATTAAGGGCCAATTGGCCATGGAAAAGATGTTGGAGGACTAATTGGTTACTTTTTGAAAGAATTGGGGTCAAATTGCCATTTTTGGAAAGTAGGGGCAAAATGGTAATTTTTTAAAAGTTGAGGACAAAATTGGAAATTTGAAAAACTTGAACCCTTTAAACAATTTTGAGTAAATTGAGGATCCAAAGTGAATTTTTGAAAGTTTTGGGACTCAATTTGGGGAAAAGTTAGCAATAGGGATCTAAAATTAAGGAAAATGAACTTTAGGGATATAAGTGCAATTAACTAATAACTTTTAAGCATAGTTGCTCATATGTGAGAAACAAAGGTTATTATGCCAAAATCTAACAGATAAGAGTGTCAAAATTGTGTAGGAACACAAGAGACCGGAACGCCAATGAGGATAAGCTAGCATGGAAGCAAAAATTGACTGAGAAGGAATACACCACAGTTATCGGGTGAGTGGGCTTATTCACATCATACCCGGTTGGGATGATGAGCACTATAGAATGAAAAACCACTTGTAAGTGGAATGTTGACATCACACTCGCTTGGAGTGATGTGCGGATTAAACTAAAACCTACTTACCGGTTGTAAGTAGAGATCATACTCGATTGGTATGATGGACTTCTTGGAAGGAAGGAGAAACCCGCTTGTCGGTTGTAAGCGGAGATATTATCACACCCGATTTTTGTGATGAAGTGAAAATATTTTTTAGAAGTGTTCTCCCTTGACTTGTGTGCCAATGCTTAAACGTTTTGGGAGATCTTTTTGACGGGAGCTAGAATAGCTTAGATAGGCCAGACCTCATTTTTTAACTGTGGGGCTAAAATGCCCGACTTTTGGAAAATGACGTACAGTAGGCCCAAGACCAATGGGCACGAGCATGAGCTCATAAACAAACATGAGATATGAAAGCCATGAAAACTCTTAATGAAATGGATATGTGATTTCACCTTGGTACCAAGATAGGACCAACATACTCGATGGACTAGCGTCAGTACGTTAGGGTCAGGTCGATGGATCGACCTAGACAAACAGTTGCAGGTCAGGTTGAGGATCGGGGTCATTGGACCAATGGAACCAAAGATAAACAGCTATGTGAAAATTGTTGTTTGTCCATACACTTCGGGTACATGACCATTAAGATGCCCAAGAAACGAAGTGATGCGTCCTAAGGGCTATTGGATGACATGGTGGAGATAAGGGCAGTTTGTCGTACCAGTAGTTAGGGAAGCTTGATGTAGCTTCATGCGCATGAGACTAAGTTGGGGTCGGGATGAGGTCTCTGTCCTCATATGGACACAAAATTGTTTTCAGGTATGGGGGTCGAATGTCATGAGCATTCATTCAGACCTAGGGTAGAAGTGGATGGGCTTCTATCTTGGTGGGTGCAGTGGACGGGTTGCCCTACAAATGTGTGATCCCTTCCTGATGAAGGGCATGTGTTGACTGTTAAACACACCTAATGTGGAAAATGAGGAAAAAGGGTTTTAAAAACCGTAATTTGAGGAAAGAACATTCTTAAAGGAAATAAGGAGTTTGGCACACTCCGATTAAAACTATTTTATTTATGAAAACTCGCTCCCAATACCCATTCACTGAGTTGTAGAACTCACCCACTCTCTTATATACCTTTTTAGGAGTAAGGAAAATGACTAATGATAACACCAGGATATATCCTCTGTCAAGTATGCTTAAAAGTTTTTTAAGCTTTTATTTTTATTGATTTATGCTATTTTAGGAAACAAGGTTTAAATTATACTTGGCTCCTCTTAATTAAATAAAGGGGGAAATCCCTCTTGAAAAGAACCTGACCTCACCTTCTTTGGCTCAGAAAAATGCCCAAGTTGGAGCTCTGGTTCGAGCTTCACCGAAAAATGGAGCAGTAGGGAGAGAGTGGAGTTTTCAGGTGTGAGGAGGATGAATGAGGAGGGGCTCTTTATATAGGAAGCTCGGGGACTTCTTGGCCATCCAATTGGCGCCTTTATGACGGTCATTCATTTCTTGAAACTCCTTGGCCAGAGACTTTTCATCTTCGTCGGTGCTGTTCGATTTTCCGGTGTGTGAATAGTGTTGTCATCTGAAGGAAGAAGACAACACTGTTCCAAATCGGACCGGACTAATCTGAACCGAGTTCAACGCTTAAACCGGCCAGTTGAGGCCCAATTCGATCGAGTTTTTCAAAATTAAAAATTTGTAAATTTATCTAAATTCATTCTTTATCAAAATGGTGGCCTCAATTCCCCAAATTTAATTTTTAAGCCATCTAGAAAAATAAATTTAGAAAACGGTTCAATAGTCGTTCAAACCAGTTCAGGTCTAGTTCACCTAAACCGGTTTGGTTTTCACCTCCAATTCATCCTAAAGCCCTTTCCCATGACTTTTGTGACTCTTTAGGTCACCCAAGATCCATAAATTTCTCGGTTTGTCCTTTCTCTATCGGTTTCGGTTTATAAACCAACTCGTTTCTCTCTTTGGAAATGACCGCTTCTTTCTCCAATTTTTCTTATTATCAAAGAAGGGGGTTTACATATTACCCTTAATTGGTACTTCGTAATTCTCTTAAGAATTTACGGTTTCGCCCCACAAGCCCAATTTACTCGACCTACTAGTCAAGGAACTGTACCTTCACTAACCATCTCTAATGTTAGTCCCTAGGGCTTATGGTCATAATCTCTTGAGCTACACTTTCCCAAGCGTTCATAATTCCCTTATTTACCACCTAGTGGCCATACTTTTCCAAATTTATAATTTGGTCCCTTAATTTTTCAAAATTATCATTTTGCCCTTATACTTTAAAACTTTCCTTCTTTGTACCTTAGACTTAGGATTTGGGATCCCAAGTTTCCTTGAGTCCCATTCTGGTCCCCAACATGCCTTAGAACACTTGTAAGCCTTATTTGTCATTATTTACAAAATGGTCGCTAAGTTGGGTAAATTTACCATTTTACCCCTATTCTTTACACTTATCTTTTCGAGACTCATTTGTTCTTCCATTTTTTTTTTCATTTAGGTCTCTAAACTTTCATTAAGTCAATTTAGGTTCTTGAACTACCCAAAAATCACCTTTGGACGCACGAATACCTTTCTTTGCACTTTAGTCCTTAGCTTATTCTTTTATTGCATTTAGGTCCTTGGGCATTCCAAATATGTCAACATAATAACATAACTTTTCAATATTTTCAATTGGCCCTAAAACTTTATTTAGCCTCTTAAGAAGACCCCCATAGAAAGCTTATTAATAATTGGGTCATCTAACTTTTCCTTATTTACGATTTAGACCTCGACCTTTGATAACTAGCAAAACCACTTCTAAAAATTCTCAAACTATAGTAAGAGGTCCCCCTGGCCTTACTCTAGGCCTTTGTAAACTCTGTTCGGTCGGGGTCAATGAGAAAATTGATGATAAGACTTTAATGTAAATTGTAAACTAAATGAGCATGAGTCGGGCGGCTAGAAAGTTACTGGAGATGACATCTTGGCACTGGTGCAATTTGAAACTGTGTTCCACAAGGAGTCTATGATAGCTTGAACCACCTTAATCAGAGGTTTAGGCTGTCTACAATGCTCATTTTAGTTAGCTCTGTTATTTCTTACAAAATCTGAAACTTCAATGATTTAATTCTTCCTCCACACTTATCCAAATCATGTGGGGTTAATGGCAATCGAAAGCTGGGGCCAAGAGGATTTTACTAAATATTTCTTAGCCTTCTACGGTCGTTGTGGCCGTCGAAATTTCCTCCCGAAATAGATGCACTATTTTCGGTCGACGTGGGTCTGGTATTATGTTATCACATTGGCACTAGTAGAGGGAGAGTTGAAGGTCAAGAGATGTAGTGATACAGAGATTACACTCGTAGCTTTCCAGGGATACCAAGATCACTAGAAGTGGTGATCAAATGGCGGTGCAATGCTCTCTGCAAGTCTGTTCACCGAAAACTAAAGTTGCTCAGGTTTTAGAGAGAATTTTGATTCAAAACGGATAATGGGATATCCGAGCTATATATGGATGGATTCTAGACTTATTTGGCTATCTATCTATAGCTTCCTTGTATCATTCCATAGCATGTAGCTCTATAAATTAATTAATTTCCCAAACGATGGGTTTTGGATTGTCAAATGGAGTTTTTGTGTTTTTTTCGAGTTGGGGGGAGGGGGTGACAATTAGGTGAAGAATACATAACACATGAGTGTGGCCGCACATGCATGCACCCAGAGTGTTGCGCCGACCAATTTGCACTTTAGCGAACTGGTTTCTGGAAAATTTCTCGGCCAGTTTGGTTGTTTATTAGTCGATTTGTCCCTTTTTCAACCGGTTCTTGGCCAAATAAAATATCTAAAATTCATTCATTCCAATTTATTTAGCCCCATCTAAAAATTGGAGGGGGGGAGGGTGTTGTGACATGAGTGAGCCCGAACTCGGTTTGAATCGATTCTTTCCCAAGTCCTTCCTGATCCTTGATGTCGGACTCAGGTATGTTCTCTAAGGTCTTTTATGAACCTTCTCGTCATCTTAAGTTTCATTTTCAAACCTATTTCCTAGTCCAGTTCAATTCGGGGTTCTGTTTCATGCTTCCTCACCCGATTTAGTCTCATTTTTCGGTTCGATTCGACTTAGTTCCCGGTTCGAGGATTCCCCATGTCACAGGTTTGATCTGGTTCAATCTCAATTTACCTATATCTTATCTAATTCTCACTTCTAATTTTTAATTGGGTCCAATCCCTTTGAAGTTTTGGTGATCCAAGTTCCACTTGGATCACTTCATATAATATTTATTCTCTTTTTATGATGTTGGTTCAATTTGAACTTCAGTTTTGTTTCAAAATTTTCTGGTTCTCTTTTTTGGTTTTTTTGTTTAGGAAAAATATGGTTTACAATCCAAACACATGTTCATTTCAATCATTTTTCGGGTGTTTCTGGTCAAAGATTTCACTTGACTATTCACAACTAAAGAACTACAATACATACACATGTATATAGCATAGTTAGATGTGGCTCTAAAGGTTATCATCTCTACTGTCCTGTAACTTAAATTAAGATTATAGTTTTGCCTCTTCGGGCCAGATTTGCTCGAATTTCTCATTCGGTAACCCATTTATACGACATCCCCTTTTCTATAGGTCATTTATCACTAGGGCCTTAAACCATTTTTATCATTTGTTTAAGGTTTCATAACTTTATTCTTATTAAACTTTAGTTCTTAACATTTTTTCTAAAATTATATTTTATTACCTGTACTTTTTCCTTGCTCATTTTTTGTCTTTAACTTAGATTTTATTTTATGAGTACAAAAAAAAACACTTAGATTTTATTTCCATCCTAGGTCATTGTATTCTTCTTATTTCAACGATATTCCCAATTTTTTAAATTTCCACTTTAGTACTCCGATTTTTAAAAATTACAATTTGGTCGTTATACTTTTTAAAATATTTCACTTAGGTCATTATGCTCTTTTAAGTTATCATTTCAAGTCCCTAAATTTTATAAATCTTCTTTTAGGTCCTTATACTCTATTGAGTTACATTTGGGTCCCTACTTTCCATGAAATTATAGTTTAGTCCTTATACATTACAAAAATTATAATTTAGTCCCTAAACTTTTCAAAAAATTATATTTATGTTCATAGTCTCTTTTATTCTTCTATCCCAAGTCCCTAAGTTTTTTCTAACATTTCTTTAGGACCATGTACTTTTACTAAATCTCATTCGAGTCCCTATTTTTATGAAATTACAGCTTAGTCCTTATACTTTTCATAAATTCACATTTAGCCCCTAAACTTTTTTCTCTTTCAAAGCGACTCCTTCAAATCTTTCAAAAATCATAACCATACATGTCATCATCTTCCTTAGGTCCACACAGTCACTTTCCAACTGACCTTGGCCGGAACCATGTCATTTTGGCCCTAATTAGCCCCTCATTGGAAAATAGAAATAAAATCGAGTTTTGGTCGGGAAATCACCGAAGAGGAAGCGGTGACATCCGATGGTGGTGTGTCAGGTAGTTGACTCTTCCACAAATTTTTGGATACCTAGATCTCACTCTACAATGGCTGAAGTCACCTATAAGTTTCGTTTTAAAGAGAGGTGTCAAAAATATAGAGCTTGCAGATCCTAGATCAGGTGAAGTAGATGACACTGTACGCATGTGTGCGACACATGCACCGCATATTTGGTGATTGCGGCGTGGTGTGTCGACCGATTCACATTGTAGTTAACTAGTTTTTTGGTGAATTTATCAGTTGGTCCTCCCATTTTTTATCTTTTCTTGGCCGGTTAACCTCTCATTCGATCGGTTATTGGACCAAATTAAATGTCTAAAAATTATTAATTCAATTTTCAAATTAATTAAACTCTTTTAAAAATTGAAGGTTTTACTACTTTTAATCAGTTTGATCGGTTTTAGTTGTCTTTTAGTCGATTTGACCGATTTTTTACCCTGTCCAATTTTCTAAAAAATTCTTTTTCATATTTTCTATTGATTAACATCAATATTTTCTTTTTCTTAATTTGTTTGGATACTTTAAAATATCATGAGTTTTTTTTACTTAAATACTCCTGATCCCGATTCAAACTAATTTTCACATAAAATTGTCTCAATTCTTCATATTTAATTGAAATAAGTTTTCTCAGATTCCGATGGAATTTCACATTTATAAGGTTGCAATTTGTACTAATTTTTTAACTTGATTTAATTTTAATACTCTATTTCAAATTTTTATTTCTAGTTCAATTCCGAATTTACTAATTCACTCAAATTTAATTCCTATCTTCTGGTGTTACATAATATGTATTGGTAATTGGCTGCTCAAAATAGTCATTGGTGGTAGTAATTATCTCATGAGGCATTGGAATTAGATATTCAAGTAAATGGTAAACTTTCAATAATTGTACCATATTATTTTTGGTGAGATATAATTTGTTGTTGTCCAATTTGACATGAAGAACATTAGAGTTGCAGGAATTGTGATTCATAGGATGATAGACAAATTGAGTCACATTTTGTTGCTTATCATTTGATGCACTTGGACAGGTAAAAGTCCCTCTTCCTTATGTGGTTTTATTTTGTTATTAAGTTCAAATTGGTACATGCTTTTTTATTTGAATTAATGTAACAAAGTTCAATTTAGGTAAAAATCTTGTGAAACTAATAAATGAAAGTTTTTTTAGTGAAATTGAATCATTTATTTATGAAATTAAGCAAAAAAATTCCTAGATCACATATACAAAATAGTATAAAAAGTTAGAATAATGCAAAAAAAAAAAAATATATATATATATATATATATAAAAAGTTGAGCCAAAATAGCATTATTCTGTGGCATTTTTAGCATTTTCTGGGAAGGCGAGCCGAAGAAAAAGGAAAGCGTAATCCACGGACAAAATGGTCACTCCATTCGCGTCATCTTTTCTTTGCTTATATTTGCAGGCGCCGGCATCCAATATGAGCACCATCGCGGACAATGCGGCCACCTACCGACCGGTCCCTCCGGTGGCCAAGAAGGTGGAGCACCGCATGGAGCTGTTCGGTGACGTGAGGATTGACAACTATTACTGGCTCCGCGACGACTCTCGCTCCGATGCCGACGTCCTCGCCTACCTCCGCCAGGAGAATGAATACACTGACTCTGTCATGTCTGGTGCGGTATTAAATCTTACATATTTTCTGATTTTGTTGCCTTTTTCCGGTCAATTTCAATCGAGGAAATTGAACTGCGATTGACTGGAACGAAGTAACTAACCTCTGTAAAGGAACAACTTCAGCATATAGAGATAGCAGTCATAATTTACTATCAATTTCGTATGTCCATATCTTGTGGAAAAGGTTTCGATTTTAATATGGTTTTCAAATTATGACGATCATAGGTGAGACCTTTAACACTTTAATTTAAAGGAGAAACAATGGAGTTCTTCTCATCCGTCTTTGGTAGTTCTCATTTGAATTCAGCAGCATAGTTAACTTGGCAGTGTTGTACCCTTAAATTGTTCAAGTTTGAAATTTGGGAGAATTTCTCTCATGAAAGAATTTGCAACCTTTGAGGGAAAACGATGTTCTCATTCTCTGATCTATTATGCATCAAGGCAGCATCACACCTTTTACTCTATTAGGTGACAAGTGACACTATCACATCATCTTAAGATTTTGAATGGTAATTCTTGTAGCAACCAGACAACTGGAAGATCAACTTTTTGCTGAGATAAAAGGAAGAATCAAGGAAGATGATATAACTGCTCCAGTTCGAAAAGGATCTTACTATTACTATGAAAGAACACTAACTGGAAAGGAATATGTTCAGCATTGCCGGAGCCTTGTCTCAAATGCTGAGGGTTCTCCTACTGTTTATGATGACATGCCGACTGGACCTGAGGCTCCTCTAGAGCACGTGATACTGGATGAAAATATCAAGGCTAAAGACCATTCTTTCTATCGAATTGGTGCTTTTAAGGTTAAATAAGCCTTTTTCAGCCCTCCTGGATTGTTTAGGATATATATATACATTTCTTAAATGTTGTTATTGATATATACCATATGCAGGTTAGTCCCAACAATAACCTGGTGGCCTATGCAGAAGACAAAAGAGGCAATGAGATACACACTGTTCACATTATCAATGTGGAGACTGGAGAACCCATAGGAAAGCCTTTAGAAAATGTGACATCATATCTTGAATGGGCTGGCGATGAGAACCTAGTTTACATCACAATGGATGAGATCCTTCGACCGGCCAAGGTATGAGAATCTTCAGATATTTATTGATGGTATCTCTTTCTTTTCCTATGGTAATATCCAAATCTTCAGCTGTGGTAATGCAAGATTTCATTTTCGTATGCCCTTTTACTAGCTTTTAATATGTAATAATTTTTGCATGAGTTGGTTTCACATACTTTGTTAACTCTAATGTGGCAATAACCCCCATACATGACAAGGTTTAAAGAGGAATGTTAATGAAAATCTGGATATGCTTAATTTTGTGGAGCTGACATACTCTTAAACTTTCAATTGGACCCAGTCTTTTTGGCCTCTATAGTTGTCTACATTGCAAGTATCATGTTAATTTTGTAGTCAACCTGAATTCCTTTTCTCTATAGATTTTGTTGAATCATAGCACTTGGATATTGATGATAGCATTGCATTGCCATGTTTTTGTTAGGTTTGGTTGCATAAGCTGGGGACTGAGCAATCAAGTGACATCTGCCTTTACCATGAGGAGGATGACACATTTTCTCTTGAGCTTCATGCTTCAGAGAGCGAGCAATTTTTGTTTGTTGCTTCTGAGAGCAAAACCACAACAATTGGGTGGTACCTTGATGTTTCCAAGCCAGGAGAACTTAAGATTCTTATGCCTCGTGTTTGTGGAGTTGATGCATCATTCAGTCATCGTGGAAATCATTTTTTCATAAGGAGGAGAACTGATGAATTTTTCAATTCAGAACTATTAGCCTGCCCGATTGATAATATCTTTGAAACAAGTCTTCTTATACCACACAGGAAAAGGTAATACTCATTCTGGAAAAAAAATTCTTTGGATAAAATATGCTTGTACTTTATTCAGCTTTTTGGCATAATTACATCAAATCATTTTGCAAAGTTACATTTATGTTATTTTCAGTGTGAAAATTCAGGATCTGCAGCTTTTCAAAGATCATCTTGTTCTATATGAACGGGAAAATGGTCTCCAAAAAGTCACAGTGTATGACCTGCCGGAAATTGACAAACCACTTAAGGGCCTTGAAAGTGGTCGCCGTATTGAATTTATTGATCCTGTATACAGTGTGGATCGGTTGGAATCTCAGTTTTCAACTAGCATCCTAAGGTTTTCTTATAGCTCAATGAAGACACCCCCCTCTGTGTATGCTTATGACATGAATTCAGGTGTCTCCGTCCTGAAGAAAGTTGAAACAGTAAGCTATCTTCGAACAAATACCTATGTTAGCCTGCTTTGATTAAATTAAATATGCACTTGTATTTACTGATCTCGGGTTCATTTCCACTAACTTTTCACTTCTCTTACCCCTTCTTTTAATTGAGGAGAATGGAGGGCTAGGGGTGGAGGGGAAGAGAAGGGAAGGGAAGGGAATGAAAGGGAAGAGAAGGGAAGGGAATGGATGGGAATTTTTAACCTTATTTTGTTATAGGAAGGAATAGAGAAATATTTTAGATATCTTACTATATTGTCCTATTATAGGTATATTTTAATAAAAAAAGGGGTAATTTTGAAAATTGAATCATTCACCTCCATTCACCCCTAATTTGAAATTACAGAAAATGGGCTTCATGAGGTCAATGGAGGTAAAACATTTACCTTCTTTCCATTTCCCTCTATTCAAATCTTGAAATCAAATAAGGTGTAAAGTTTATCACCTTCCCCCTTCCCCTCACCTCAAACCAAACAAAGGTTTAAGTTTGACATACTTGTGATTTATTCAATTACACTCTAATGATTAGCTGTGTTGTTATGCAGCTTCTGGGTGCTAGATCAATGAATTTTCTTTACATAATGGTCCATAAAAGGGTGAATGATGATTAGCTTGATACATGGATCTTGTATCTTAATGGTCATTTGTTGTTGTAACTTATTCATTCTTGTGGCTGTTCAATGTATGCTTTATATGTGTGATGTCAACCTTCTAATTCATAATAGGTTTATCTTTGTAAGTGGCTTTTGTGTCTTATATTCTCTCACTTTTCATCCTTACCTTGTTAAATTTCTTTTTGATTGCCAAGTTTTTCTTTATCTCACAGGTTTTGGGAGGTTTCGATGCATCAAATTATGTCACTGAGAGAAAATGGGCCACTGCTTTTGACGGCACCCAAATCCCCTTGTCAATTGTATACCATAAGAATCTAGTGAAGCTTGACAGTTCTGATCCTTTATTGCTATATGGCTATGGTTCATATGAGGTATGGTTATTTTACTGAAAGAATAATTCAGCTGTAAGAAGGGACCTTAGGGAATGGCAATCTTCAGCTCTTTCTCATTGCTTTTCCTCAATCTATATGTTAAGTCTTACTTTAATTCATCTACTTTGTGGTTTTAAAGATTTGTATAGACCCATATTTCAAGGGCTCAAGATTATCATTGTTGGATCGTGGATTTATATTTGCAATTGCTCACATTCGTGGGGGAGGAGAAATGGGAAGGCCATGGTATGAGAATGGGAAATTCTTGAATAAGAAAAACACATTTACTGATTTCATCGCATGTGCTGAATACCTGATAGAAAACAAGTATTGCACAAGTGAGAAGTTATGCATTGACGGAAGAAGTGCTGGTGGCCTGCTAATTGGTGCAGTTCTTAACATGAGACCAGATTTGTTCAAGGCTGCTATTGCTGGTGTACCTTTTGTGGATGTTCTTACTACAATGCTCGACCCGACTATCCCACTTACTACCTCAGAGTGGGAGGTAATTTTTATTCACCAAGCCATAATTTTATGATAAGTTAGGATAAATTATGGCCTGCTACAACCATAGTTTTCCATCCCTAAATCTATGGGGGCTTGCAATATATGTTATGGATTGTATTAACATATGAAACTTGGTGGGCACTCATTGGCTAGATGATCTCTGGAGCATCCATTAGTTTTATTTTTCTAAATATTTTGCTGGATATATTTTTTAATATTGTGGGAACTTATTGCACAAAATATTCACGGGAGTCAATAGTAACATTAATATGCAAATTAATAATGAAAATAAGAGTTGTCATCACTTTTCTAAGGCACCCTAAACATTCTTCTGAGTTCTTTCTCTTTTCTAAGTTGATATGGTGTTGGATAGTGTTCATACCCTCTTTTTACATATAATAGAAACCATTGAGATTTTTCTATCTGAAAAGTGTAAGGGTGGTGGGTACTTGAGGTGCCTCTTTTAGTAGGTTTCTCCACCAAATGCCACACCTTTGAACCCCCAACATATTTACTGATTTTCTCACTTTTCATGATTTCTAAGCATTGTTCCTAGACAAGATCTCTTTACTAGCATGCTGGTGTCATCTGCGAAGGTGTGACCTTATTACTTTTTTTTGTAGGAATGGGGTGATCCTCGAAAAGAGGAGTTTTATTTCTACATGAAGTCATACTCTCCTGTGGACAATGTGAGCTACCTTTGGGAGTTATCATGGATTTGCTTGGTCTGCATAGTCCTTAGTAATTTGACCTGTTAATTCTATATTTGACAGGTGAAGGCTCAAAAATATCCGCACATCCTTGTCATGGCTGGTCTGCACGGTAAGCTTATTATTAGTTTGGGGAACCTGCTTTTAGTACATCGTCTTCACTTTAGGTGAATATCAAATCTACCGATGTCCCTCTATCCAAAAAAGATATCCTTCTCAGTCATTAGAGGAATGCTGAGAATTGGAAGTAACAAATTTCTAAATATAGGTTATTGCATAGATCAATTTCTTATGAAAAAGATATGAATATGAATACACAGATCTCTATATGATTGCATATGAATGCTAGTTCCATCTAATTCCTTAGTGTTTCTACGACAGATCCACGTGTCATGTACTCTGAACCTGCTAAGTTTGTGGCCAAACTGAGGGATTTGAAGACTGATGACAATATGCTACTATTCAAGTGCCAGTTTGGCGCGGGTCATTTCTCAAATTCTGGAAGGTAATGATACTTCTCCTCTTGTGAACAGATGAGAAAAACTGTGGCACACTGAAAAGTCCCTTCTGTTGCAGTGTCACTGCTGGGAATACGGTTTCATGTTACTGAGTGAACGGACCCACAGAAAGATACACGCTTATCTTTTACCTTCTCGGGCCTTTTTGTGCAGGTTTGAGAGGCTAAGGGAAGATGCCTTTGTGTGCGCCTTCCTACTCAAGGCTCTGGACATGATTCCTGATCCTGAGTCTCACAAGAGTTGATGGAATAAGCCTTTTGCACAGGCTATTGGATATTTATTAGAGTTCTCTTCTTAATAAGAAGAACAACATTCAAAATGAGCAATGTTATGGTTATTTATTTGAATAAGTCCGACCACTATGGTAGTGGTACAATAGAACTCTGTAAGCTGCTTTCTTAGTTGGAAATTTTCAAAAATTGAACTCAATTCCTTATTACATTTTTAAAATTAATTTTTTTTCTATTTTATTCTCATAATTAATGCATCCATTAATTGAGTAGGAAGAATCTCAAAGACAATTAGATAAACATTCCCATCAACATTGGGGGCTATGTCTTCTCAATTGAACTAATTAAAAAAATGTCTTCTCAATTGAACTAATTAAAAATAGGTAGGTAGAGTAGTAGATATACTCTATGAGCCCTACCGCTTATTGTTTTTAGAGAGATTATTTTTTGCACTACACTTAAAAAAATTTCTACTCATTAATATAAAAATCTTCCTTATAGTGTATAACCTCTATAAAAATCTAGTTGCAAAACTGTTATTTCATAAGGTTTTATTTGACCCCATAAGACTCCTATCTCACACCATTTATTATATGTTTACAATAACATTTTTTTTCACATGGTTTAATTCGGTCCCTTAAGACTCATGTTTCGGATTACCGTAATCGTAATCTAACCTTACGGTCGTGTTCACTCTTATTTCCCCCCAAATAATTTAAAAAAAATATAAGTCATGATATGCACAATGCAACATAAATCGGGCACTCACTATCCGTATATATAGGCAACTCATGACCCCATTTTCATTCATGCTCATAGGATATGTCATAATATCTATCGAGTGATTCATGCCAAGAGAGTATGTCATAATACCAATCGTGTGCTATTGAGAGTGTGGAAGCCACGTGTACTCTTCCACAATCAATACCACTCGGGTTTATCTCTCACTAGGATGCCTTTGCATTCAAGGGTGATGGCCAACTTTCCCACTAATAACTTTGTACATGCCCCATTATACATGCGACTAAATCTCATCTCTTCTCATCACAGTGGTATAACTGGATTTGGGTGTCTCGGAAAATTTTGAAGAATCATTTCAATCTCACCTTATCCTCCATTTCCAATTTCCCTTGATGTCGACACTAACTCAAAAGATGACATGCTAACGCCCACACACGTACATGTATACCTTATTAATAAAAAAAATGAAATTTAAACATATTCACACGCCATATTCAGTCAAATCACATTTTTTTGAGTATGGTGCTTATTTCAACAATCTCTTGGTCTATCTCTTGGCCAACTCCCCTTAGAAATTATAATACAACTCAATACATATCAAGAGTTTGGTCCCTCACTCGATCAACTCTACACAACAAACAAAACGTAGCTCAATACACATCGGAAGTTTAGTCAATTACCCGACCATGTGACAACTGTGTTTATGTAAACACTAGTCTTGAACAATCAAAGATTCCTATGGGGCATCTTGTCCAAACCCTAACTATGGTTTTCCTATCTCGTTGTTTACACATTACTTAACTTCGGGAACTACCACTAGTTGGGAGTTATGTCTCTAGAACGACCACTATCCAGGCCAAAAAACTTTCTTACTCCTTTAGCCCTAGCAAAGTGTGTAAACTCATTGTGTCCTGGAAATGTAAGGGTTGAGGGTTATGCATTAAGTTTGAATCACTCTTCCCTTCTTTTGATTTCAACTACTCCTTTTGGCTCATTTCCCCTTCTTTTGTTGTATCATTGCAAGTCCCTGAGAGCCAACTTGTGATGAATTCAAAGATGAAACCAACTCCATATAGAACCCCTAACAAGCGGAAGTAGAAGGCCAATGTACTTCATCTCGACCTAGAGCCTTGTAATGCCCCTAGTATAAATATAAAATTGGTTGAGGTGATTCTAACAAGTAAGAGCATTGGGTGGGGAATACTAACATGAGTGCTAAAATGGGCATGAAGTAATAAATGGAAAATTAAAGTGAAGAAGATGGGCCATAATACATTCACCTTTGAAGTACTTGATAGACACACAACTGATCAGTTGATTCAGAACTCTCTGTGGGCAATTGAGGGGCATAATATGTTCATAGGATAATGGTCATATGAGAAAAGGTTGGAGGATCTGGACCTTAATAAGTGGCTAATATGGATGGAAATCCATGGGCTAGCTCGTAAGCAACTGCCGGAGAGCAATGGTAATAAGATGGACAACTTGGTGGATTAAGTACTCCAAGTGGACAACACCAAAACAAGTATAGGCAGTGGGCTCTTTCTCAGAGCACAAGTGAAGACTGATATCATAGAGCCATTGATGGTGGGTACTTAGGTGACAATGCCATTAAGGGAAAGGCTTAGGCGTAATTTCAGTATGAAAGAATCATGATGATATGCTATAAGTATGGCAGAGTGGGCCATGTTGAGAAAGACTACACTAAAGCCCAGAGGAGGATCAAACCTATGGTCATTGGATGAGAGTGCCACTGCAAAAACTAAAGTCAAATACTCTCAATAAATCAACTATCATACCTCAAGACCAATTAAAAGACCCTCAAGTTATGGCCTTCCAACAGTGAGATCCTCAAACCAAGGGGTAGGAAAACATGCTTAGACATCAAATGAGCATTTTCTGGTAGGTAAGGGTATTGGGAACTGAACGTACTTCCTTGACTGAAAGTGAGACATATGCGAAAAATATCCATCTAAAAGGTAGTCCTCAAATCCCATACATTGGAATTGATTTAGAGAAATGGTCAAAGATGGAAGAGAACTATGTGGTCGTCTAGGAATTGAGGGAGAAAACAAATAGTAGGTTAAGACCCAAGGGGGATAGAGAGAAATAGATGGTTTCTACCATGCACTTAACTGGACATTATCTCCCTAATGAAAACAAAAAAAATAAGATCGAAAGGGTGGCAAGGCTGCCGAGACAGTTTAAATATGCCCAAGACTAGGCTGCGGAGACAGAAGTGTTCTCCCCTAACTATGTGACAACTGCTTAAAATATATGGGACACCTTCTAGACAAGAGCTAGAACAGCTCAAATAGGCCAGGGGCTTTGGTTTTTGAACTCATAGGGCTCAATGCTCAATTTGGAAAACACGTGTAGTGGACCCAAAGCCAATGGACACGGGTAGAAGCTCGTAAACAAACTTGATTAGGAAGAGCCATAAAAACTCCTAATTAATAAAATTGATTGTGTGTTGCACCACGGTACCGAGTTAGAACCGATAGTGCTCAATGGACTGGCGGTAGTACGTCAAGGCCAGGACCATTGGCACCAAAGAGGATGGATAACTATATGAAAACTATTGTTTGTGCATGCACTTGTGGTACGAGACCATCAAGACACCCAAGGTGGTAGTGATGGGTCCCAAGGGCTGTTGGACCACATGATGGAGATAAGGACAGTTTGTCGTGCTAGTCAATCATTAAGCTCTGAGAGCTTCTTGCGCATGAGACTAGGGTGGGGTCGGGATGAGATCTCTATCCTTATACGGACATGAATTGGCATTCGGGTCTGAGGGTCGGACGTCTAGGCGTCCACTTAGACTCAGAGTAGAAGTGGACGGGCTTCTATCATGGTGGATGGTAAAGACGCTCTGATCTACAAGTGGGTGCAATGGATGTACTACACTTGCAAATGTGTGTACCATTCCGAATGAAGTGCGTGTGTTTGTTTGCTAAACACCTTTTGAGGCAAGGGGATGGGCTAAGAGAGCTAAACACACCTAATATAGAAATGGAAAAGGTTTTGGAAACCTGAATTTGAGGAAAATCCTTTTAAAAAAAATGATAATCTTGGCATGGTTTTTATAAACCAAAAATATTTTAAAAACTCACTCCCAACACTCGCTCACTGAGTTGTAAAACTCACCCTCCTCTCTTTTACCCCTTTTTAGGTAACCGAGTAAAACCAACCTTAAAGACCCTACTGTAGTTGAACTATAAGACATGTATGATTATTTTAATATATTTAGTTTTTTTATTCTATGAAAAATATGAAAAAGGACGCTTTACTCCTCGCGGTTTAGAAAAGGGTGAAACCCTTTATAGACCAAATGGAGTGGCAGGTTGCTCATGGGTATCCGACTAAACCGGGTTGGGGCGTGATAAGGTGTGCCACGTGGCACACTGTGATTGGCCAGCTTTTTTGACGTGGAGGTCCAACTCGGCCATTGTGTCAGCCACTGATTGGTTAACCGGACATGTTGCACCCTCTCATTGGATGCATGTGTTTGCATCGCACGCTGACGGGTCACCCGCTGACCATTGACCAAACACGTGGCAACCTCCCATTGGCTGCCCATGTCTGTGTGGCTGCTGACTGGGCATTGTTGACTGTTGACTGGTCTAGTCTATTGATTGATTAGACCGTTGACCGGTCTAGTTCGTTAACCGGTCCGATTCAATTGGGTTCGGTGACCCAAATTCGAAAATTGGCCGGTTTGGACCCGATTCGACCGGTTTTCTGAAATTTAAAATTTTCTAAATTCATTTTCTATCTAATGGTGGCCACAAATTCCCAAATTGACATTTTTAAGCCACCTAAAAAAATGAATTATTGAATCGATTTACTATGGTTCGTCCCGGTTCAGTTCAGTTCGAGTATGGTTCACTTGAACCGGTCTAGTTCTCTCCTCCATTCCACTTCCCGGTTCTTCCTCACAATTTTTTGGCACTTGAGATCTTCCAATTTCCCACATTAACCCTTTTTTACTATTTTTCATTCATTAATTGGCTCGGTTTTCACACGAAAAATCTTCCGGTTCTTTTTCTGGTTCTCCTTAGTCCCAAAGGACAGGTTTTACATGACCGGTTCAATTTGACTGGGTTTGGTGACCCGAATTCGAAAATCAGTCGGTTCAAGCCCAATTCGACTATTTTTTTTTAAATTTAAAATTTTCTAAATTCTTTTAAAATCATTTCCTATCTAATGGTGACCTTAATTTCCCAAATTGATGTTCTTATGTCACCTAGAAAAATAATTCTTTGAACAAGTTCCATATGTTTCATCCTAGTTCAATCCAGTTCATATTTAGTTTGATCTGAACCGGTCCGGTTCTCACACCCATTTTCACTCATGGTTCCTTCTCATGACTTTTTGAGTACTTATCAGCCGCTTGGGATTTCTGATTTTCCTGTTTTGACCCGTACATCCATTCCGGTTAGGTCGAAGCCCAATTTTTATTTGAAATCCCCTAGTTCTCTAGCTCGATTTTTCTTATTATTTGAATATAGGGTTTACATTTCATATTGAGTCCTCTTTAGGTTTCTTATGAAAAAGGTTATGGATGGATCATGTTCTCTTCAATCCTCTACCGTTGGACAGACTTCCACCAAGCCCAAGCATGTAACCCCAATTCCCATTTAGACGCTCTATTTATTTCTTCTTGGATGAAGTGGTTAGTCCATCTTGAGTGGTTTGGTCTTAATTGTGTATTAGGATTGTACTATGAATCTTTGGGAGGCTATTGAGCAAAAAAAAAAAAAAAAGAGCCTTTGTGAGGCCTTTGACTATGAACGGTTTAATTTGGTTTCACTTGTTGGATCCTTATAGACTTTTATTTATGGTCCATCTATTTGATCTTACTTATATTTGGGTTTTATTGTAATTGGGTTTGACATACTTCAACCCACTTATTTTATATTAGAGGATACTCAATCTAATTGTTTAGCATTTGTACTTTCACTTAAGACTTTACTTATTTAATATAAAGCCTTTATTACGCCCTTATTTTACTTAAATTCAATTTTACCATATATATAT
Source organism: Trapa bicornis (assembly GCA_030064425.1). Lineage (NCBI taxonomy): Eukaryota > Viridiplantae > Streptophyta > Magnoliopsida > Myrtales > Lythraceae > Trapa > Trapa bicornis. The sequence continues at coordinate 3,826,775 of CM057761.1, read as the reverse complement.
ATATATCAATATATATATTTATTTGTAAAATGAAATATTAAATTATAACATAAGTCCTTTTATTTAACTCAAATCCTTCGAGTTAATTATTCTAACTTATCCAATAACTAAATTAGAGTCGTTCTAGTTTATATTTGATTCCCGATTAAACCTAACTCGATTTTAAAATTAAGGGTTCTTCCTTTAATTCAATTAAATCATTATTTATCTTTTAGTTCAATTTTTTATTGAAATTTTCAGGTTTCTAAAATGGTGTCTTACATATAGTCTAATTCTACCCATAGTCCATGGAAGACTCGTGTTTGTGGAAATACTTAAAACCAAGCAGTTGAGGTAAGTGCCATGTCCAATCTTTCATAAACTGTATTGTGGGAGGGGAAGTTCCCTATTGTTTGTCCACAGTGAAACAATTCCCATGGTATCAGTTTTGTTCCAAATAACATTCATTGATATTTAGATATGCTTCTTGCATCCTTTGGTCCCCTCACCCCAACTTCTCACTTTGTCTACCTATAGTGTTTAGATCCCTCATCACCAACCACGAGTCTGTATTTTCCTCTCCTATCTTGATTAGTTCATCCCACAAAATTGCCAGCCCCCCAAAGTCACATGGGTCATACACACAAGTCATTCCGAGCCACTAGTCCTTTCCTTCATGTCATATTCGAGCATCCGACATATAGTTCAGTGATGAAAGGATCTCTACTCTGTTGCCTTTCCACCATAATGCCAAGCCTCCTCATTGCCCCACTGGAGGGACATAAGTATCTTGGGCATATTTAAATTGTCTCGGCAGCCTCGCCACCCTTTCAGTTTTATTTTTTTTTGTTTCTATTAGGGAGATAATGTCCAGTTAAGTGCCCGGTAGAAACCATCTATTTCTCTCTAGCCCCCTTGGGTCTCAACCTACTATTTGTTTCCTCCCTCAATTCCTAGACGACCATATAGTTCTCTTCCATCTTTGACCATTTCTCTAAATCAATTCCAATGTATGGGATTTGAGGACTACCTTTTAGTTGGACATTTTTCGCATATGTCTCACTTTTAGTCAAGGAAGTACGTTTAGTTCCCAATACCCTCACCTACCAGAAAATGCTCATTTGAGGTCTAAGTATGTTTTCCTACCCCTTGGTTTGAGAATCTCACTTTTGGAAGACCATAACTTAAGGGTCTTTTAATTGGTCTTGAGGTATGATAGTTGATTTATTGAGAGTATTTGACTTTAGTTTTTGTAGTGGCACTCTCATCCAATGACCATAGGTTTGATCCTCCTCTAGGCTTTAGTGCAGTCTTTCTCAACATGGTCCACTCTGCCATACTTATAGCATATCATCATGATTCTTTCATACTAAAATTGTGCCTAACCTTTCCCTTGATGGCATTGTCACCTAAGTACCCACCATCAATGGCTCTATGATATCAGTCATCACTTGTGCTCTGAGAAAAAGAGCCCACTGCCTATACCTATTTTGGTGTTGTCCACTTGGAGTACTTGATCCGTCAAGTTCTCCATCTTATTACAATTGCTCTCCGGTAGTTGCTTACGAGCTAGCCCATGGATTTCCATCCATATTAGCCACTTATTAAGGTCTAGATCCTCCAACCTTTTCTCATCTGACCATTATCCTATGAATATATTATGCCCTTCAATTGCCCACGGAGAGTTCTGAATCAACTGATCAGTTGTGTGTCTATCAAGTACTTCAAAGGTGAATGTATTATGGCCCATCTTCTTCACTTTAATTTCTCATTTATTGCTTCATGCCCATTTTAGCACTCATGTTAGTATTCCCCAGCTAATGCTCTTACTTGTTAAAATCACCTCAACCAATTCTACATTTATAATAGGGGCATTACAAGGCTCTAGGTCGAGATGAAGTAGGTTGGCCTTCTACTTCCGCTTGTTAGGGGATCTATATGGAGTTGGTTTCATCTTTGAATTCATCACAAGTTGGCTCTTAGGGACTTGCAATGATACAACAAAAGAAAGGGAAATGAGCCAAAAGGAGTAGTTGAAATCAAAAGAAGGGAAGAGTGATTCAAACTTAATGCATAACCCTCAACCCTTACATTTCCAAGACACAATGAGTTTACACCATTTGCTAGGGCTAAAGGAGTAAGAAATTTTTTTGGCCTGGATGGTGGTCGTGCTAGAGACATAACTCCCAACTAGTGGTAGTTCCCGTAATGCGTAAACAACGAGATCAAAAAACCATAGTTAGGGTTTGGATAAGATGCCCCATAGGAATCCGAGAAAAAAATGGTTAAGGTTTTACAACCAAGCCAAAGCCACCTTTTAAATTTTGATTTGAAAAATTCTTTATCCACTCTATAATCTTAGAAAAATTTTCAGTTATGTACTTAAAACTTTTAAATAATATTAATATTAAGCTTAAAATTTTAACCTTGAGTTAGTTGCTCCATATTAATTTCTTCTACGTCTACACATTTATTAGAATACACATTAAATTAATTTTTTAATTTTACACAAATTTGATCATTTGATAATTCCATCTCCATTAATATTTCTTTCATCATCAAATTTATCCCAATTATGAATAGGTGATGAAAATTTTCTCTTTTCTTCTTATAATCCCAACATATTACTTTTGTATCACAAACTTCAAAATCAATGTAATTCTCCATATTTCAATATCTCATTTTCTCTTATTATTGTTGTATCTCTATTTTAATCTTTCACTCTTGATGTGAATCTAACTAAATATACTCCGAATTCATAAGTATGATCAACCGAATTTATAATATAAATGAATATTTTGTCATAAAATAATTTAAATAATCATTTAAGATTGTAAAATGGCTTAATCACAAGATTAAAGCCTAAAAGATTAAAAAAGTATTGTATGAGCAAATTGAAAAAATTGTACAAAAATTAAGTGAAAGTCGAATAAAAGAGTTCAACAATAGCATAAGAGATTATACAAATTCGAATTTAAAAGATAGATTTATTAAAATAATAAATATTCTAGAATATTAAAAGATAATTTAAGATATTTCTAAGATAATTAATTAAATTCAGATTTTTTTTCAAGTCAATCTACTAATATATTAGATATTTGAATTAGATAAGTCATTATTTGTTACTATGTCAACTATAAAAATATTTTTTTTGCACATTTTTATAATATTTAATTATTATTTGTGCATATAAAATTCATATTTCACGCTATTATAAGCTGACACCATTTATTCATTTTATTATATGGTTTTTTATTTTTTTATTTTGTTATAAAATTTTAAAATTATTAAGTTTTTACTGGTTTATAAATAGGATTTTTTAAAAGTTATTTTTAAAGTATTTGGGTGTATATTTTACATATATTGTGTATTTTATTTCTCAACTAAATAAAGTAAATTATATTTTTTTACTTAAATTATAAAAGTATTGAATTATTTGTTATATTTTGTGTAGAATGTAATTAGTATGTTTATATCACCTCTTGTGTATTTTTTTAGTGTAAATATAAGGAATGAAAGGTTTACATCACCTCTTATATATATATATATTTTTAGTGCAAATATAAGGAATGAAAGCTATTTACTTGTTATACTGATTTTGAGTGCAATTTCTTAGCATGAATCAGGAGGAAGAACCAACCAATTTTACCCCATTTGCAAGTGTGATGGAACTCCCCTACGCCTACTTGGAGATGTTGGTGGTCTAGGAGATGTGAAGACATTGGTTAACCTTCTGATCCTCCTTCATCTTCATATTCATTTGCTTCCCCCAATGGTTAGATAATATTTATTAAAAATGATAAATATTTCACTTTTATTAGACCTCCGTCTATTTTAAAAATGAAAATGGGAGAGTTACTATTTTGAGAAAGGAAATAAGCTGTAACGAGCCAATAGAATTCTTTTGTTGGTGTGCAAAAAAAAAACGAGAAAAGAAAAAAGCTTTTGTGCAAAAAAAAGAGAGAGAGGAAATCAGTTCTTCCTTCCCTGCCCTGATTATGCCCTCTGGGTGGTGAACCGCCTCAGTGACATGAAATTAAACACCATTCACTTCCTCTGATTGCTCCTGTTTTAAGTTAAATTGGCACGCCGTTAATGGCCGGAGACCACCTCCCGCTAGCTGAGCTGACTAGCAGCGGCCGCCCGGTACTCCTCCCCAGTGAAATCGAGTGTTCGTTCCTCTCCAACGTAGAATTAGAATCAGAAAACTCCGCCAATTTCTCCGTCCGCTTGAAGTCAGGCCTCCTCATCCTCACCACGCACCGGCTCATTTGGCTCCCTCCCAATCCCGTCCCACCCGGCTCCAAGGGCTGTTACGTCCCGCTCGCAGCTGTATCCCACATTGTCTCCAAGAAGTCCATGAAGTCCATGTTCGCCTCACCACGGCTGTCGTTTCAGGTCTCCGTCGGCCCTGACGGCCGCGTTGACACCAAAAGCTTGGTCCGTGGCTCGAGGTCGATTGTGATGACGGCGGTGATGAGGGGGAAGGGAGACGTGGACTCTTTTGTTGCGAAGTTCTGGGAGAACTGGAGGGGTAGAGCTTGGGAGAGGGACAATGAAGAACTGGGGAGTTCGAGCTCTGTCAAGTCGGGTCATGAGTCAGGTTCGGGTTCAGGAGGTTTCGATTCGACAGGGATGAGGATGGTGGGTGTGGCGGGGATACTAAGGAGGGAGCAGGAGATATGGGAGAGCACTGATAAGAGTTTGCATGACGCTTTCCAGGACTTGAATGCTCTTATGGTATTACCAAAATTGCTGTTTTTTTTCTGCCCTCTTTGCCATTGTTTTGGTTTCACTAGTTTTAGAAAGTTAAATGATGAGAAAAAAAGTTTTAGAAAGTTAAAGAACTGTCATTCAATTGAAAAAGATAACTTGTATTAGGTTTATCTGTATTTATTTCGGTGCAAGGTTGTATATCCTGCTTCAGAGATACTTATGCAAACTGCTCAAATCTAAAAATTAGCAGAAAAAATACCAAGCTTCCAGTATCCCCAGAGAAGGTATTTCTTAGGCTTTGCATGTAAAGTGAAAAGGGTGAGATTTCCTTACAGAAGCTCCAAAATGTAACTGTGAGACATCTAAAGAGTAAATGGAATTGTTTACCTGCTCTTGTTTTTGTTGTGCTGATCTAGTTGATTAGATGCCAGGAGCTTACTTTCCATTTTGATGACTGCTGTGTACTTTAGAGCAAGGCTAAGGAGATGGTGATGCTAGCAGAGAAGATGAGGCTTAAGCTCTTATCTGGTTCATCTCAAGCTGGAGCAGCAAATAATGAGGAAATGGGTTCAAAAGAAGAAATGCAAGATTGGTTGTTGAGTGTTGGCATCATATCTCCTGTTACAAAAGAGTCAGCTGGTGCTCTGTATCACCAACAGCTATCTCGGCAGGTCATCTCTCTTTTTGTATGATTAGAGCATCACTTAGATAACACTTTCTTTCGAAGTATGAGAAAGTGGATTTGTTATTTTTGCTTTGTGTACACATCTGACACAACATTTTGATTTGTTGAAAAAGAAAGCTGCATAGTTTCTTGAGAGGATTGGCTTTGCTTAATTCATGGCCCTGCAGGGCCTTTATAGCCTCTAATTTTCACGTAAGATGTTGCTGCTCATGAAAAATTAAATAAATTTGGGTTGGTTCTCATTATTAAAGAGTCTATTTGCTACATCTTGTGTTCTATCATCTTTGTTGTGAAATTGTACCCTATCATTCTACCTTTAAGTGCTTTCTCTCTCTCAGTGGAAATCAAAGCAATTTACTGCCCTATTTGCTTCTGTAATATCAACTAGCCCTGTACATTTCGTCTTCTAGGTTGATATTTCTAGAGAAAGGTGTTTCATATAGATTTAGAATTTTTGTTGGATCAGAGATTTGCTCATATGTAAGATGCATATGCCATTAATCTAATGTTGTACTTTCCTAAATTGGAACTTGTTCACAAATTAGAAGCACAAAATTGATTTGTTGAGAGCATATTGATGAAAATTTGATATAATTTTCTGTCTACTATCAGAATATGTTAAATCTAGCTATCTTCTTGACATTTGTGGTTGAGTTTTATAGATTTTGCTGCTAAATCTATATTTTGGCATGTTCAACTGCTGATATTGTTCATAAAGGACCTAAGGGCACATGTTGTTGATGAGTTGAAATTTTCATTTGGAGTTCTCTGTTTCCCTAATTTTCATAGAAATCACGAGTCAGATTTTGCAACTTTGTTTGATATTTATCCTTTCTTTATATTGCCGGGTGAAGGATGATTTGTCTTTTTATGTGTTTTAAACTTTTGATATATCATTCTCACATCTTCCTAATCTCCTGTATGGAAATTTAACTAATCTTTTTGTTTCTTAGTTGGCAGATTTTGTCAAATTTCCACTAGAGAGATCTGGGGGAATGATCAATCTTATAGACATATACTGTCTTTTCAATCGTGCCAGAGGCACTGGTACTGTTCAGTTGCTCTCCTCCTGCTGTTGATAAGATTTACTTCCTTTTGCACTGGTACTGCTCAGTTACTTCTGGTCCTGCTGTTAATGCTTTTATATTTTTTGTCAGAGTTGATTTCTCCAGAGGATTTGCTGCGAGCATGTTCTCTTTGGGATAAATTTGATGTGTATGTATAATTTTTTTTTTATCTACCACAAGTTCTGCAATTGAGTGATTAACATTGCAATAGTTAATAGTTGCTGAGGTTCTTCATTTTCTGCTCTAATGAATATTGTTGTATATTTCACTTGCATGTACTTTCTCAGTCCAGTCATGCTTCGGAAGTTTGATAGTGGAGTCATGGTTATTCAGAACAAGTCCTATCGAGATGAAGAGGTGATCACTTTTGTTTTGCTTCAATTTTTCAGAGAGCTGCACATGATCCAACCAAGATTCAACTGGGAGATCATTCTAATTTCCAGGATGATGCATTTCTAATTTTCGTGTTGAATCATTCCTTTCAAGTTCAAATCATATTCATTCATTTCTTTCCAGTTTTGTTGCAATGACTTCATTGAATTTCTTATGTTTGCTTTTTCTACAGGTATTTGCTAGAATCAAGACCCTTGTAACAAAGCCTGACACCCTCAGGATGGGGATAAGTGCAAGTGATGCTGCACTGACACTTGGCATTGCTCCGGCAATGGCAAAAGAGCATCTCTTAACTGCTGAGAGCCAAGGTATGATCCTACTTATCTATTGGCCTAGTATAGGTGTGCAACCAACAAAATGCATTAAACAAATATTTTTGTGGTCAGGGTTATGCCTGATCTTAATTTGCAACTAACTTCTGAGTTGGTTATTGCAATTGCTAGGTTTACTATGCCGGGATGTGAGCCCTGATGGTTTTCGATTTTATGTTAACCTTTTCCCTGAGATAATTTCAGATGATCTCTACGTGTAAGTAAACATCTATGGTACAAATATTGCATTATACTCATTTTCTAGTTTGATCTTTTCCCAACTTATCATAACTGCAATATGCATTGTTTAATCTGATGCAATTATATCCTGATTTAGAGCAGTATGCTGTTCACTACTAAATTTGAACCTAAAAATGAACTGGAGCAGTTGGCCAGCATTTAAGAAAAAAAAGTGTTATTCATGAAGTTTCATAAAAAAAATTACTGTGGTTTTTTCCTGGCATTGTTTACAAAGAGATGTTCTACACTCCCCCCTTATCTTGTATTAAATAAATCAAGAGATAGTTGGTTAGTTCAACCCAAGTCCTGATTACAAACAGCAGACTCTAAGATGGAGACACCATGGGCTTCTTTCATCCTTTTGGTATCATACTTCACTTGCTAGCAGCTTTCTACTTGGTCATTTACAATTTGCATTGCCTTTTTTCTCTACAGGGTGCAGCATCACGGGGTATATGCTATGTGGAACACTATAGTTTCATCTGCGTAGGCTAGGTGATCTTCCGCTGGTGTGGCTTCCATAACCCCACTGGTATGATCTATTTTTCTCTCTCTTCTTTCTGTATCTAAATGATCTGATCAACATGAAAACATTAGATTTAGGGTGAGAAAATAGACTTCTGAAGTTTCTGAATTTAGGTTGGAGGCAGAGCTCATTTCATGCATATGGATGTGTCAAAGAACTGGAGATGTCCAGCAATTGCACAAGCATTTCTTGGGAAAATAGTATCCAGGTTATTATCTTTTCTGTCATCTGTCTACCCTTATGCAAACTCGGGTCTTGCATCGGCTGTGTCAGAGGCCAGGAAACCATTTTCGACCTTGGTTTAAGTGATTGTTGAACTGCCATTTTGTATATTATCATATTATGAGATCAGACAGAGTTGCTGAATAGAATTGAGTTATGGTGATTGCTCAGTACTTTTATGGCTCATCTGGAGGTGGCTTCAGTGTAACATCTTAGGGTTTATCAATAAAAATGTGTAATTTTTAGAACACAATATTGGCTATGGATTGGGGCTTTATTTCATGATCTTAATGGATTGTCGATTCTATGCTAGTTAGTTCTTTTTCTTATATTACTTATGGCTCTAATGTTTGAATTTTGATTTTTATTGTTTATTTTTTAGGGGTAGTCTCTGGGTATTGGTTAAAATATTTGAACTTTGATTTTTATATCAAATTTGGCACCAAGTGTAAAAAATATTAAAATATATTTTTAATCAAATTGTAAAAAAAACAAAAAATGTAGAAATATGAAAATATAAAAATAAATGAAAACCATGCAATTGGAGGGACTCCTTCCCATTGCAGGGAGGGTATTGATTTATCCGAGATTTTAACACTTTAGTGTTTTTCCCTGGTAGCTTAGTGACTCAGGAGAGGCGCTTTTTGGTACTTCATATATATATATATATTTTGCATGAAAGATCTTTATCTTTGAGTGGACTTACCTTGGTTAAATTACTTGCTTGTTTGGAATCTTCCTTATGGTAAGTGTGGTTACTGTGTCATGGCATCTTACTTTGAGTAGGATTTTTTTCTTCAGGCCATTCGTGGCACAAAAGCGTCTTACATAAGATCGGTTGTGTTGGAGATTGGGTTTTTCTTGGTGTGCATGCATCTTATTTAGAGCGACCTAATGACATTTGTTTTCCCTTTATGCGCAACAGGGGTCTTATTTAGGGCATTTTTTGTGTCTTTCAGGTTATGTCTTAGTGAAAGTTCTTTAGTTGGATTGAGTGGGGTTTATGTATATCATTCTGTTGCGCAAAAGTGTTGCACTTTAAATGAATTTGTATTGTTTCAGTTATTCTTAGCGCATAGACTTCTTATTTGGAGTAAATTTGTGATGGTCGGGTTATTTTGGCATAGGCTTCTTATTCAGGGTAGTTTCGTGACAACTGAATTGCGTAGGGGTATATTACTTAGTGCAGTTCAGTGTCACTTTGGTCACCCTTAATGTGAAGGCAGCTTATTTAGAATTTTGCGGCAGACGAGCCTATCTGGCGCAAGGCATTATATACTTAGGATGGATTGAAGATTGATTATATTGCGTGTTTTGGAGAGAAGAGAAGGGAACACTTACAGTAGAAGCTTATTACGTGGTAAAATCCTTTGAGGTGCAAGCTTATTCCTGGCTAGCTCTACTCAATGGAACTTCCTCCCTTTGCTTTTGTAGACTATCTATACATATGATGTCCATAAATTTTCATTATCACTGACAACTTTGAGGGTGGACGAGGCTCAAGTCCCACTTATCAAGAGATGTTCAAAAGAGAAGGGATCAAATATTCAAGTCTTTTATTTTTTTTAACTTTTAGTAATAAATTGTATTTTTTAGTTTTTTTTATATAAGGGTCTTACATTTCACTTATAAAAATTAAGTCTTTTATCTTTTTTATTTTAACTTTTAGTAATAAATTGTATTTTTTAGTTTTTTTTTATATAAGGGTCTTACCACTTATAAAAAAAGGAAATAGTATATTGACATATTTAAAGGCTCTGGAGTTAAAGTTGATTTAGTGAGTAGTATGTGGAGCGCTTAACTTGGCTACCCGTCAGAGTTAATGGTGGAAGTTCTAAGAAGTTTTGGGTAATGCAAGTGCCCTATAAAGTTGACAATTATTTCAGAGTTATGTGTAAACACAGTATCCATGTATTTTGTGGACATTATTGAGTTAGGATAATGGTGTAGGTCTCATGAAGAGTGGTGATGAATAGGGTAGTGTGGAGTAGACGAAAGGGTATATACACCTAAATTTAATAGAGCTTAATATTGTATTGCAAGGTATAGTGTGTAATACCTGAAATAATATCCCTTCGTAAAGGATTGAAAATGAATAAATAAATTAATATAAAATAGTGTAAGGATATTAATGAATTAAAGTTTAAAGTAATGATAAGAAGGGAGAGAGTAGAGAATGAAATTAACAAAAAAAACTTTCTAAGATAAGTTTAACTAATCAATAAGTATAATGTAAGGGATTAAATAGAAGTGAAGGGAGAGTAACTATGAAATAGTCATTAATGAGTAATGATAGACTAAATAACAGAAATCTTTAGCTAAGGATGTCATCAAGTATGAGGAAGGAAATGAGTGAGGAAAATCTTAAGTATGTCTATAGATTAGTCATGAATTGATCGAAAAATCCGATAGTTGGAATCGATAATGACCAATAAAAAGATTAGTAAATGACAAGTAAATAAGAAAAATTCAAATGGTGAGGAAGGCATGATATCTAAGTAAAGAAAATTGATATGTATACAAGAGTTGAACGAACCATAAACAAGTGGTAGAACACTTTAACCGTTTACAAAGAAGAGCACGGGGATACTATCGAATGAAAGAAGTAGTGATAACTCGGTACTGAAAAAGTCTGAATTACAAGAAATGGAGATCTAAAAGGTAAGGGAAAAATGATCGAATCAAGGTAGTTGAGTAACACTACCGGATGGTAAGAAGTGACGAAATCCTATAATCCCTAAATGATTAGAAAGTTAGGAACAGTTATCAAGGGAATCTCTAAAAGTATAATGTACAAACACTATTTTGGAACATGTTATGCTACAAAGGATAGGTAGGTACAAGAGTTCCGAGAAGATTGTGACTAATGTGAGAAATAGTCGTTTATTTAATCATAATAAGGTCAAATAAAAAATTTGTGTAAACTTGAGTTATAATAAAGAAAGAATTGATTAAAAGAGCAATACAAGATAAAAAGGGCACAATGTAAATAACAACAAAATTCGTGGAAACAAAAACAAAAAATTCGAGAGGTCCAACTACATAGAAAGGATAATAAAAACTATATATGGTTGAGTTTTTGAGCCCGCTTAAAACTTGACTAACTAATCAATTGATTTTGGGGATAAAGGTCATATTTATTTTTATTTTCTTTTAATTCTTGTACATAAGTGATGATACTAAATTTTTTTACTGCTAATTTAGAAGTTGTTTTCTTTCACTCATATAACTATCTAATTTAGTTCATCAACTTAAATAATGAATTAAAAAATTAAGATATATCTATTCAATTTATTTACTAAAAAGAAAGAAAGAAAAGTTTATGTTTATCCAAATCACACGTAGAGATATTGATAATACACAAAGAGTTAATGGAATTTCATAACTAATTGATTGAGCCGCAGCTCATAGACCGAACACTAGGAACAGTTAACCATTTCAGAACCCCTAATATTGTAATCTGGATTAAGGTTTACGCGAAAATCTCAAGAGGAGGTATCTCACCTCTAGGCTATGAGGTAAGCACACCTCACCTCTTGCTTACGAAAGTTTGAGTTCCTTGTCATATCATGTCCTTACTATTCTTGTGATTTTTAACTAAGCATTTTCAGGAGTCCCCACTTAACTTGGACATAAAAAGTTTGAAATTTTCGCTGTATTTTGACTAATTTACATAGTTCTAAACCTTGGAGCTACCGGTGTTACCTTGGTGAAGGTACCCAACTTGGTAACATCGAGCAGATTGGTGGGCTACACGAGACCCCGACTGAGGTGAAATCGGGCCAGGACATAACAACTTTTGGTGGTATTAGAGCAGAAGTTTCCAAAAGTCAAAGATTTGAAAATAGGATTGTTTTAAAGTAATGCAAACAGGAATAGTCATGATAGGGCATTCGTTGAAAATATTACAAGGGAGAAATTGCTCATATGCTAATGCAAAACTACATTTCTCCAAAGAGAAATGGAGCACATCGATGAGTCACTGGGAGTACCCAATTGAGGATACCTTAGATAATGTCAGCAGGAGTTCCAACTAGGGACTCAAATGTAGAGGTAGCGACACTGACATATGCCTGGGCTTTTCGGGAACTTATGAGAGAGTACGGCATGGGTCCAATGCTGGCAAAAGTCCTTCCCCTCCCAGCAACCTCAGCTGCGGATGTACCAAATTTAGCACCACCTCCAGCTAGGGAAACCTCAAAGGTTCGTTGTACCTTATAACCTCAAGGCCCTAAGGCACCTAGGGTGTACAACCTTTATAGAAGATAAGGATGATGTCACTGCCATGTACTGACTAAGGACAACAAATAATTTCATGATCATGGTCGAGGTCCCGGACAAGGACAAAGTGACCATGGTAGAATTCTTCCTATGAGGGAACACCAATATGTGGTGGTTGAATCTGCAAGCCATGGCATTAATGCCCCTTAGCTAGGAAACCTTTGAGACTAAGTTTCATGAGGAGTGCATATCTTCGTACCTCATGAACGCGAAAAAACGAGAGTTCATAACACTCTGCCAAGGCCAGGGAATGGTGGTACAATACCAAAACCATTTCAATGCCTTAAGGGCATTTGCACTAGATTTGGCAAGACCTGTTGTCATATGTCAGCAATTCTTAGATAGGTTGGACCCCAACATGTGATGTTGCTTGGGGAGTATGGGACGCCCGACTGAGTTGGCTAAAGTGGTCAACTCAACGTGTGAGTGTGAGTGGGTTTTGCACAACCTCTAGCTCCATAAGGGCACCGAGGAAAAGCTTAAGGAAATGTACCCTTCAGCTACACCTCCTTGGAAGGCAGCAAGGACTACGACTTCCTACCCTAGAGGTCTCACTCCAAGCATCAACAGTCACTACTCTCGACAAAATAGGAGGGGACCACCTACACGTAGATACCCAGCGGACAATGTTAGACCCTCCTGAGCTAGTAGTGCTAAGAGCAACACAAGCGACACAAGAAATATGACCCCACACTGCAATCAATGTGGAAGGCCCCACCAAGGACCTTGCTTACAGATGCGCTGCTACCAATATGGCAAGATGGGGCACAATGCAAGGGAGTGTCGAGTGGCTAACAATCGGATGACCTCCGCCCTATCCCATAGTGCCAACTAGACCAAGGTGTCGGGCAAAGGAACAACAGGGTAGAAGGGCCTAAGAATCGGGATCAAGTTCCCGCTAGGATCTATAACCTGACCCAAGAGGTGGCTAGGACAGACTCGAGCATCGTTGCAAGTACCTCCCATAACCACTCCCTATCCTGAAATATTTTTTAAAATGGTGCTAGAGGAAGCACCATGTAAATAGTGGAATGTGAGTCATAGTGGGTCACAATACCTAATGATATAACCCAATTTAATAATAATAAAATATTTTTTTGTATTATTTCAAGGCTCGTACACGTAAATAGAAATGGGGCCTTTGCTCTTATAGACTCGGTAGTAGGCAAGTCGTATGTACAAGAAGTACTAGCTCCTATGATTCCAATAACACCATCCCTATTAAAGCTGAAACTAATGCTATATATGTCGTTGGGTGAAGTGATCCTTAGAGATACAGTCTACGGGGTTACAAGGTTTTCGTGGAAGGGGAAGTCCTTAATGCTAATTTAATACCCCTAAATGTGATCAAAGTAGACCTTATTCTCAAGATGGACTGGTTGTCCACCCACCAGGCCACACTGGGTTGCAAGAACAAAATCATGATGGTTCGAGACAGGAATGCCAAGGAAGTGGTATTCTAGTGAGAGAAGAGTCCAACTAAGTCGTACTTAATATCTAGTCTCAATGCCCAAAGGATTAAGTGAAAGGGATGTGAGGTGTTCCTGGCACAAATTTCAAGTGTCCAGAAGAAAGTAACGACACTGGATGACACATCAGTAGCGCGGGAATACTTGGACGTGTTCCTAGAAGATTTGCATGGATTGCCCCTGGATAGATAGTTCGACTTTGTGATTAACATCATCATTGAGACTAGTCTGATATCGCAAGCGACGTATCGAATAACACCATCAAAATTGAAGGAGCTAAAGGAACAACTGGAGGAGTTGTAGGAAAAGGGGTTCATTCGACCTGTTCATGAAGAAAAAGATGGGTGCATGAGGTTGTGCATCAACTATCGTCGATTAAACTAGGTAATGGTCAAGAACCATTATCAACTCCCCATGATCGATGACTTGTTCGATCAATTGATAGGGGCATCACACTTCTCCAAGATCGACCTCAGGTCTAGGTATCACCAGTTGAGAGTCAAGGAATAGGATATTCAGAAGATCGCCTTTAGGATAAGGTACATGCAGTACGAGTTCAGGGTCATGCCTTTTGGACTTATAAATGCCCAGGTGGCATTCATGGACTTAATGATCCAAATCTTCCAACCCTACCATGACTGGTTTGTGATTGTCTTCACCAATGACATCATGGGGTACTCCTTGACCAAAGAAAAACACAAGGTACACCTCTAAATAATGTTGGACGTGCTACGGAAGGAACGACTATACGCCAAATTCTTGAAGTATAAATTTTGGCTAAGAGAAGTGGCATTCCTAAGGCAACCTGGTGTCAGGAAAGGGGATTCAAGTGGACCCCACCAAGATCGAGGTAGTATCCAATTGGGAAGCGCCCAAGAACCTCACCAAGGTGAGGAGCTTTCTGGGACTAGATGGATACTACCGGAGATTCGTGGAAGGATTCTCCATAATAGCTACCCCGATGGAATAATTAACACGAAAGGGAGTCAAGTACGAATGGAACCCAAAATACAATGTAGCATTTCAAGAGCTAAAGAAGCGGCTCATGACGACCCCAATATTGACCCTCCCAGATATGAACAGGGGAGATTACACTATGTATAGTGATGTGTCGGGACATGAGCTAGGATGCATGTTGATGCAACACAAGAAGGTCATCTCCTATGTATCAAGTCAATTAAAGAAGTGTGAAATGAACTATCCAACTCATAACTTGGGGTTGGCAGCCATCGTGTTCACACTAAAGATATGGAGGCATTACCTCTACAGGGTAATGTGTCAGTTCTTCACTAATTACAAAAGCCTCAAGTATCTATTAACTTAGCAGGAGCTCAATTTGAGGTAGCAATGATGGTTGGAGTTAATAAAGGATTATGACTTGATCATAGAGTACCATCCGGGGAAGGCAAATGTGGTAGATGATGTAGTGAGGAGGAAACATGATGTGAGCCTAGCTCACATTAGGACAATACATCTACTAGTGTTGGAATAGTTGAAGTAGTTTCACATTTCACTAAACATGAAGGAGGGGACTCCATGTTTGGTGGAAAACCTAACGGTTCGACCCACCCTAGTGAACCAAATCAAGGTCAAACAGAAAAGAAGATCCTAATTTTAAAAGGTACGTGGATAGGATAGTGGACGATACCCCCACTAAGTTTTGTTTCCAAGAAGATGAACTAATGCTCTACAAGGGCAGGGTAGTGGTCCCCAACGACACCAAGCTCAAGAATGCCATACTCGAAGAAGCACGTGACTTTGTGTATGCAATACTTCCCGATAGTACCAAAATGTACAGGACATTAAAGGAAGGGTTATAGTGGTCGGGTATGAAAAGAGAAATTGCGGAGTACATCGCCCGGTGTCTCTCCTATTGATATTATGGATGAGCATTAGAAGCCGGCAGAACTACTCCAATTGCTCCCCATTCCAAAGTGGAAATTGGAGAAGATCACCATGGACTTCGTGATGAGGTTACCCCTGTCGTCCCAAGGACATGACTGTATATGGGTCATAGTTGACTGACTCACCAAAGTCGCCCACTTGTTGCCCATGAAGTTGACGGACCCAATAGAGAAGCTAGCCAGGATGTACATATAACAGATAGTACGTTTGCATGGGGTCCCATAATCAATAATTTCCAATAGAGACACGAGGTTTACCTCAAGTGTAAACACCGTCCTTTGATAATAAGAAAATCAGGAAAAAAATTGGTCATTTCCAAAGAGAAAACTAAGTCAGTTTATAAACCGGAACCGATAGAGAAAAGGCAAACCGAGAAATTTATGGAACCCGAGAGACCTAAAGAGTTACAAAAGTCATGAAAAAGGACTTTAGGATGGATTGGAGATGAAAACCAAACTGGTTCAAGTGAACCGGATTGAACTGGTTTGGACTAGTTTGAACCACTATTGAACCATATGCTAAATTCATTTTTCTAGGTGGCTTAAAAAATTCAAATTGGAGAATTGAGGCAACATTGGATAGATAATAAATTTAGAAATTTTTAATTTTGAAAAACTCGGTTGAATCTGGCCTGAACCGGCCGATTTAAGCTTTGAACCCGGTTCGGACCGGTCTGGTCTGATTCGGAACAGTATCATATTCTTCCTTCAGATGACAACACTGTTCACTTACAAGAAAAATTGAGCAGCGCTAGCGAAGATGAAAAGTCTCTAGTCAAGGAGTTTGAGGCAATGAATGACCGCCATTAAGGTGCCTATTGGATGGCCAAGAAGTCTTCGAGCTTCCTATATAAATAGCTCATCATCACACCTGAAAACTCCACTCTCTCCCTATTGCTCCATTTTCTGGTGAATCTCGAACTAGAGCTCCGACTTGGATATTTTTCTGAGCCAAAGAAAGTGTGGTTGGGTTATTTGGATTCAGGGAGAAGTTAGCTACATGCTTGTAGTCTTCATTTGCTCCAAGGATCGCCGGCGTGATAAAACAATGAAGCAGCTCTGACAGATCGAAGCTGCCCTATTTTGGAAGAGCTGAAAATGGCCAATTTCAGCCCTCCTCAAGCCAAACCAAACCCTCCCAACACCTCTACAGACCTCCTACAGCTGAATTAGAGCGGAAAGGTAAGCTAATTTGTCTCCCCTAAGTAAATTTCGATCGGTGCTAGAGAGAGAACCGACAGATCTTTACTGACCAAATTCTCCCTCAATTCGACATGAATTGAGTTGATTTTGGATCCTAGGAAGAACCTCAGAACAAGAGCTATTTAACCAGATTGAAAGCTCGGACCACAGCACCCTTGGCGGTAAGCTTTCAAAGCTTTCTCTCTTTATGTCTAGTTTTCCGGTGAAGCTCCGTTTGAGCTCATTCCGACGTCAAATCGTGTGATTCAAAGTGCAATTCAATTGTATGAAGGTGTAGGAACTCCAATCTAACTTTAATTTCAACAATTAAACTCATTTGATCAGTCAATTTGAAGAAATCAAGTTCGGCTGAGTTGGAAGGTTGAAATTGAGGAAAATTTTGGGGATTTCGAAAATATGAGGGACTAAAGTGCAATTTCATAAAATTGAGGGCCAATTGGGCATGATAAAGATGTTGGAGGACCAATTGGGCAATTTTTGGGCAAAACTTACCATTTTTGTAAAGTAGGGGCAAAATGGTAATTTTGGAAGATTGGTGACCAAATTGGAAATTTAAAAAACTTGAATCCCTTTTTGGGATTTTGAATAAATTGTGGTCCTAAGGTAAATTTTAGAAAATTTGGGATTCAATTTGGCGGAAAATCTGCATTAGGGACCTAAAGTTAAAGAAAAAGAACTTTAGGGACCTAATTGTAATAAATCGAAAAGTTGGAGTATTTCATCCATTAACGATGAATGAAGGCTATTAGATCAAGGGATAATGAACAAGGATGTTCATATCCTGTAGGAACATGAAGTACCAGGAATGTTAACAAGGACAAGCTTGCGCGAGGACAAAGAACCAATCAAGAGGAAATTCACTACATTAACGAGTGAGTGGGATTTGTATATCATACCCAGTTGTGATGATAAGCACCTCGGAAATAAAAACCTTCTACTAAGTAGAATTTTAACCATCATATCTAAATAGAGTGATGTGAAAATTATGCAGAAAAACTATTTACCGATTGTAAGTTGATCATACCCGGTTGGTATGATGAACTTCCTATAAGGAAGTAGAAAACTTGCTTATCGACTATAAGCGAAGATGTCCTCACAACTGTTTGGTGTAATGGATAGATCAAAAGATTATTTTTGTCGGAAGTGTTCTCTCCCGACTGTGTTCCGCTACTTAAAAACTTTGGAAAACCTTCTTGACGAGAGCTTGAAATGCTCATATAGGCCAGAGGCCTCAATTTTTGGAACTTCAGGGCTAATATGCCCGATTTTGAAAATCTTGTGCAGTGGGCCCAAAGCTAGTTGGCACGGGTAGGAGCTCATAAACAAACATTATTTTAAGCCATGAAAACAAAAATTTACCATTTTTCTAAAGAAGGGGCAAAATGGTAATTTTGGAAAAATTGAGGGACCAAATTAGAAATATGGGAAATTAAACCCCTTTGTGTGAAATTAAATAATTTGAGGCCCCAAGGTAAATTTTAAAAGTTTCAGGACTTAAATTTAGGAAAAAACCCGACAATAGAGACTTAAAGTTAAAGAAAAATAACTTTAGGGACCTAATTGCAAATATATGTAAAATTGGGTTTTCTCATTTATTTGGAACGAATGAGGGCTATTAGGCCAAAGAATAATGAATAACCATGTTCATTTTCGTGTAGGAGAACGAGGCATTAGGAATGCTAGTCGAGATCCAGCTTACTAAGGACAGAACCCAACTAAGTGGAATTTCACTACACTATCGAGTGAGTGGGATTATATATCATACCCGGTTTACGGATGATATGTATCCCGGTATAAAAACCCACTGTTTAGTGGTATTTTAATCATCACAACTAAGAAAGTGATGTGAAAATTTTGCAGAAAAACTACTTACCGATTGTAAGTAGATCATACCCGGTTGGTATGATGAGACTTCCTCGAAGGAAGTTGAAAACCTGTTCATCGGTTATGAACGAAGATGTCCTTATATCGGTCGGTATAATGGACAGTGAAAATCTATTTTGTCGGAATTGTTCTCCCCTAACTGTGTGCCAATGCTTAAACTATTTGGGAGACCTTCTTGACGGGAGCTCGAATAGCTCTTATAGGTCGGGGGCCTTGGTTTTGGAACTTGAGGGCTAATATGCCCTATTTTTTAAAAACTCGAACAGTGGGTAATAGGCCAATGGACACGAGCATGAGCTCATAAAAGGACATGATATATATATATATATATGTGTGTGTGTGCCATTAAACCTTAATAAGTGAATTGTTTGGTCATGGTACCAAGGCAGGTCCGACATACTCAGTAACAGTACAGCATGACCGGTCTCTGGACCAGTTAAGACAAACAACTACAGGTTGAGTTGAAGGTCAGGATCGTTGGGACAAATGGCACCACATATTACATGGTAATTTAAGAAAACTTTGTTTGTGCATGCATTATGAGTACATGACCATCAAGACGCCCATGACGGGTAGTGATGTGTCCTAAGGGCCCTGGACGATCCGATGAGTATAAGGGCAGATCGTCATTCCAGGTGTCTGTGCGAAATTTGGAGTAGCACCAAGCATATGAGACCGGGGTGGGGACAGGATGAGGTCTCTATCCTCATTCAGACATGAAGAATCAATTTTGGGATTGAGGGTCAGATGTCGAGTACATCCGATCTTAGGGTAGAAGTGGTTGTGCTTCTATCCGAGTGGCCGGTAAAGTCGCTCCGAAGGCACTAGTGGGTTCAGTAGTCGTGCTGACCTGCGAATGTGTGTAACCTTCATGATGAAGGATGTGAGTTGGGTGATGACACACCATGGTAAATAAGAATGATAGAAAGACCCAAATTTTTAAACAAAAGAATTTTTTAAAATAAAGGAGTTTGGCACACTTCATATAAATGTTTTTCTTGAAAGTCAAAAGATTTGAAACCCATTCACTAAGTTGTAGAAATTCACCCCTCTTTTCTACCCCTTTTCAGGGAAAGAGAAAAATGACTAGAAGTAACACCGAGCCTTACCCTTTATCAGGTATGCTTAATTTTTCCTTAAGTTTGCATTTTATTTGATATATGTCTTCCATGGAACAATTTTGAAATTTCGCCTAGCTCCTCTCGAGTAAAAGAAGGGGGAAACTCCTCTTGAACCGAGAAAGAGCGGCGGGTTGTTCACGGGGATCCAACCAAACCGGATTGGAGCGTGACAGTTCACTCGTCGAAAAATCGAAGTAGCGCTGACGAAGAAGAAACGTTTCCATTCGATACATTTCAGGTCATCAATGGCTATCATAAAGGTGCCAAACAGTCGGCCAACAGGTCCCCGAGCTCCCTATATAAAGAGCCCCTTGCCATTCATCCTCTCTCTACTGCTCCATTTTTCTGTGAAGCTCGAATCAAAATTTTGACATGGGCACTTTTCTGAGCCAAACAAGATGAGGTCGGATTCTTTAGAACTGGGGAGAAGTCAACTACATGCCTATAGTCTCCGTTTGCTCCGAGAGTTGCTGGAGAAACACTGGCGTGATGGAATAGTAAAGCAGCTCTCGCGGACCGAAGCTGCCCTATTTTGGCCAAGTTGAAATCAGCCATTTTGAGCCCTCCTTATGCCAAACCAAGCCTTTCCAACACTTCCTTAGCCCTCCCACGGCCGAATTAGGACTGAAAGGTAAGCCAGCTCCCCTCTACAATTTCTGTCCGGTGCTAAAGGGAGAACCGAGAGAATTTCAATGATGAAATTCTAACTCAATTCGGCATCAATAGATGCAATTCTTGATTCTAGGATAAACCTCAGGATGAGAGCTATCTGCCCAGATCGAAAGCTCGGACCGCCGTACCTTCACCGGTGAGTAATCGAAGCATTCTCTCTCTATAGTCTATTTTTCGGCAAAGCTCTGTTTGAGCTCGTTCCGACATTAAAACTCACGATTCAAAGTTCTATGGAATCATATTAACATGGAGAAACTCAATTTCAACTTCACTTTCAACAATTACAGGTGTTTGATTGGTCAATTTGATGGAATCAAATTCAGTTGTATTAAAGAGTTGGAATTGGGGGAAATTTTGGGGGAAATTGGGGGTTTTTGAAAATTCGAGGGACCGAAATGCAATTTCCTAAAATTAAGGGTCAATTGGGCATGATAAAAATGTTAGAGGGCCAAATGAGAAATTTTAGAATTTTTGGGGTAAAATTTACCATTTTTGTAAAGGAAGGGCAAAATGGTAATTTTGGAAAAGTTGGGGGACCAAATTGGAAATTTGAAAATTTAAACCCCTTTTTGTGAAATGGAATAAATTGAGGTCCTTTGATAAATTTTAAAAGTTTTGGGACTCAATTTGAGGGAAAATCAACATTATGGACTTAAAGTTAAAGAGAAATAACTTTACGGACCTAATTACAAATAAATGAAAGTTTTACTTTCTCATTCATTTAGAATGAATGAAGGCTATTAGGCCGAACGATAATGAACAGAGATGTTCATATCATGTAGGAACATGAAGTACTGGGAACGCCTACAAGGACAAGCTCGCGTGAATACAAAGAACTGGTTTAGTGGAATTCACGACATTAACGGGTGAGTGGGATTTTATATCATACCCGATTGGGGATGATAAGCACATCGAAATAAAAAACCACTACTATGTGGTATTTTAAACATCACGACTTAGAATAGTGATGTAAAAACCATGCGGAAAAACTACTTACCGGTGGTAAGTAGATCATAACTGGTTGATATGATGAAACTTCCTTAAAGGAAGTTGAAAACCCGTTCATCGGTTATGAACAGAGATGTCCTTATATCGGGTCGGTATAATGGACAGTGAAAACATATTTTTGTCGGAAGTGTTCTCCCCTGACTGTGTGCCAATGCTTAAACAATTTGGGAGACCTTCTCGATGGGAGATCGAATAGCTCTTATAGGCCGGGGGCCTCGGTTTTGGAACTTGAGGGCTAATATGAACGTTTTTTTAAAATCTCGAACAGTGGGCCATAGGCCAATGGGCACGAGCAGGAGCTCATAAACAAATATGATATATGTGCCATAAAACTTTAATAAGTAAATTGTACGGTCATGGTACCAAGGCTAGTCCAACATTTTCAGTCAACTAGCAGTAGTGCGACATGACCGGTCTTTGGACCAGTCAAGACAAACAGCTGCAGATTGAGTTGAAAGTCGGGACTATTGGATTAATGACACCACAAATTACATGGCATAATAAGAAAACATTGTTTGTGCATGCACTATGAGTACGGGATCATCAAGATGCCCATGATGGGTAGTGATGCGTCCTAAGGGCCCTGGACGACCCGGTGAGTATAAGGACAGTTCGTCGATCCAGGTGACTGTGCGAAATTTGGAGTAGCACCATGCGCATGATATCAGGGTGGGGATGGGATGAGGTCTCTGTCCTCATACGACATGAATTTATTTCGGGGATGAGGGTCAAATGTCATAAACATCCACTCATTCTCAAGGTAAAAGTGGACGTACTTCTATCCGGGTGGCTGGTAAAGTTGCTCTGAAGCCACAAGTGGGTTCAGTGGCCGTGCTGACCTGTGAATGTGTGTGACCTTCATGATGAAGGATGTGTGTTGGGTGATGACACACCGTGGTTAAAAAGTAATGGTGATAAACTCGAGATTTCAAATGAAATGGTTTTAAAAAAAAATTCTGGCACACTCCAATATAAATGTTTTTCTTGAAAGTCAAAAGATTTAAAACTCATTCAGTGAATAGTCATACTCACCCCATCCCTTATATCCCTTTCAGGTAGTCCCGAAAAGCCCGTCCTTAAAGACCTGTGAATTTAAACGCTTGTAAGACAAGTATGATTATTTTTTAAAAAAATTACAATTTTGATTTATGTTATTCCTGGAAAAAAGTACAAAGAACGCCTTACTCTTTACAGTTTATAAAAGGGGAAACCCTTTAATAAATCGGGAGAGTGGTGGGTTGATCACGGGAATTCCGACCAAACCAGGATAGGGCATGACAACTAGAGTGGTATCAGAGCTTGTTTCCTCGAATAAATAATCAAGACTAGAAAATATAGTAACTGATAGGATTTATTTTAAAATTTTCAGATGGCTCCCAGGAGAGGAACCAAGAAAACTAGGAATGACTTTGCTCAGCACCATGTCCTCGTAGGAAGACAACTCTAGAAGATTCCCAAATGCCTAGGGCATGATAGAAATCCCCAAGGACCAAATGACAAAGTATCCAAGAGGATGATGCTTGGACCTGTTGAGGTCACACCCCCGAGTACAAAGGGAGCTAAGCCTAAAACCAAGAACACCGGCTAGGGCTTATAACCTGTAGCCCTCTATCTATTTTATAACCACCTATTTGTAATATGGTTAAGACCCTAACATATTGTACTCCTTCTCCATTAATGAAGAATTCCAAGTTCCTGAAACCATGTCTCTAAAAAAAAGGATGTAAGCCTACGCCTCAACTACAGGAAGATTGCCTCAAGAAAAGTAACCAAACAAATTGTAGGGACCGAGGAGAATCCCATCCCAAATAAGGAAATAAACCAAAAGACTAAAGAGTCTAGGAGAACTCTTAGGGGAAAACTAGTAGGCAGAGAAGGCTCGACAAGGAAACTGACAAGGAGACTAAGGAGTGAGAACTCTGGTAATAACTACTGGGCAAGGAAATGACCTGTTATAAGGTGAGGACAATAGGAACACTACTCGAGAAAGTGCTCAACACTACTAAGGACAAGTATCAAGATAAATTTTTATAGGTGTAAGGGAAATGGGGCATGAAGTGAGGATTGCCCCACATCGTAAGGATTTAGAACAATACCTTCCAAGAACAATGCCTCTACAACTACATGAATCCAAAAGTATTCCACCCCATGAAATATGACTCCTGCTCGAAACTTCAACCATACTAAGTGGAAGCACTTCAAGATCCTAGCATAGTGGCGAGTACTTCCCGACCCAATCTCCTTTAAGAAAAGCTAAAGCCCAAGTTGGTACTCGTATTTCGAAAGTAAATTTTGAGTTCCTAAAACTTTTTGTCCCTCAATGATGGTGTAATGGTGTGCCTCAACTAGATGAGGAAGGAAAAAGATTGAAGGTAGGACCTCGATCAACTGCAAATAAAATAAAGGGTAGATAAAGAGAATTCTTCCTTAAAAAGAAATTTCTAGCCATCTGGGAGCAAGGAAGGAAGCACCTCTATAAGCGAAGACAAGCTGAGCATTAGACGACAAATTAGATGTTTTGGGATGATAAGTACGATTTTCTTTAGAAAAAGCAAAGAACTCAAGTTTCTGACCAACATAGCTTTTATAGGTTGGGGGCCTAGGTTTTGGAACTTGAGGGCTAATAGGCCCGGTTTTTTAAAATCTCGAACAGTGGGCCATATGCCAATGGACATGAGCAGGAGCTTGTAAACAAACATGATATATGTGTCATAAAACTTTAATAAGTAAATTGTATGGTCATGGTACCAAGGCTGGTCCGACATTTTCAGTCAACTGGCAGCAATGCAACATGGCTGGTCTCCGGACCAGTTAAGACAAACAGCTATAAGTTGAGTTGAAAGTCGGGATCGTTGGACTAATGACTCCACAGATTACATGGATAATAAGAAAATATTGTTTGTGCATGCACTATGAGTACAGGATCATCAAGACATCCATGAGGGGTAGTGATGCATCCTAAGGGCTTTAGACGACTCGATAAATATAAGGGCAGTTCATCGTTCCAGGTGACCGTGCGAAATTTGGAGCAGCACCAAGCACATGAGACCGGGGTGGGGATGGGATGATGTCTCTGTCCTCATATGGACACGAAGAATTTATTTCGGGAATGAGGGTCGAATGTCACAAACATCCACTCATTCTCAGGGTAGAAGTGGACGTACGTCTATCCGGGTGGCCGGTAAAGTCGCTCTGAAGCCACAAGTGGGTTCAGTGGTCGTGCTGACCTGTGAATGTGTGTAACCTTCATGATGAAGGATGTGTGTTGGGTGATGACACACCGTGGTTAAAAAGAAATGGTGATAAATTTGAGATTTCAAATGAAATGGTTTTAAAAAAAAAAAAGATTCTGGCACACTCCAATATAAATGTTTTTCTTGAAAGTCAAAAGATTTAAAACCCCCTCTTTTATATCGTACTCACCCCCTCCCTTATATCCCTTTCAGGTAGTTCCGGAAAACTTGTCCTTAAAGACCTGCGAATTTAAACGCCTGTAGGATAGGTATGACTATTTAAAAAAAATTTCGCAGTTTTGATTTATGTTATTCCTGGAAAAAGGTACAAAGAACGTCTTACTCTTTACAATTTATAAAAGGGGAAACCCTTTAATAAATCGAGAGAGTGGCTGGTTGATCACAGGGATTCCGACCAAATCGGGTTGGGGCGTGACATGGCCATTCCTCGTAACAATGCTATATACACTGCATTACCGGGAACTCAGCGCAACACATGCCTGACTCCCTACCTTTTTAGCACACAAAATGCACACCACAATCCTCATGCTAAATCATGGATAAACATGGGAGTTCAGACTATCACTGGTCGTCTCCCATTAAAGGAGGTATGTACAAACATCAGGAGCTCGGCTCTATGGGAGTCGGCTTCCCTTTGCAAACAACTAGCCCAACAACACTAGACTCGGGTCTCACCACACGAGCCCGAACCAGTTACTATCACAACAATGCACACATAACAGGAGTCTGACCCTTATCAACCCTCTCCCCAAATCACACAATAGCTCTAAGCCAAATGGTTTTCCTTGGTTTCTCAAAACTTGTATTTATTTCATATGTCGGTCCTCATGCTCGATTCTTAGTCATACTTGTAAAATGATATTTGGTTTAGTGGGCACGCTATTACCGGTTCACACTTCTTATATGAGTTCTTAATGTTCAGCTCACTATCTTAGCACACAAGTTCACACAAACATGAATTGATCGAAACTCGATCGGTCCAATAGTACGCATTGCTAAACACACTCACTCACCCGATTCATGGAACATGTTCGTCCCATGGGGTATCCTAGAATCTCGCTCTATATCCCACTTGATAACTTTTTCTTTATCTACAAGGGATAGCACAATAAGATTATACCCACTTCTGACCATAACATGTAACCCATTGTAGTCCTTTCTACGGTCTTAGAGTTTAGGTCCTTCTCAAGGTTCTTGGCTACCCAGCTCGATAACCGATGACCCGCCTCTTGATCGAGCCTTCCTTATAGAACCTCTTTGGCTCCTACTTAAACTCATTCTACTTCATTAAGAACCATCTTTCCTTTCATTGACCACCTAGTGGTTTTATTTCATCAAATTACCATTTGGTACTCCACCTAGGCAAAATCACCATTTTGACCCTTTCCCTTTAAAACTTTTCCTCTTTGGACCCTAAACATTTCTAAGTCTTCCATTTGGGTCTCCCAAGTCCTCTTGGGTCCCCTTTAGGTCCTTGATAATCCATTTAAACATTTCAAGCCATACATTCTTGAAATTACTAAAATTCCCCTAAGTTTTAGCAGGATTTCACTTTTGCCCTTCTTCCTTAAAATTAGGTTTCGGGGTTCCTCACACCCCCAAATCCCTCACTCAGATCCTCAAACTCTTTTAAGTTAAGTTTGGGTCCTTAGGTTTCCAAATGTTGCCTTTTATCCATGTAAAACCATGTTTTTGCACTTAGTTCTCTAACTTTGCATTATTTGCAAAAGGTCTCTAATCTTTCCAAAATAGGTAACCCTGGTCCCCAACCTTCACTAAACTTTTCTAATAGCTCCAAAACTTTATTTTTTCCCTTAGAAAAACTCCATAAAAATCTCAATTGCATTTGGGTCCCAAAACATTTAAATATTTATATTTTGGGCCTCAACCGTTGACCCAAAACTAAAACACCTCTAAAAAATACCAAACTAAGTGGGGAGATCTTTGGCCTCCATGTAGACCATCATAAAATTAGTTTATCCAGGGTTAGTCAGGGTTGCTTTGAACATGCATGATCAGAAACTTGCTTGCACACGAGTTAGAGTCAGATCGAAGTCAGGATCATATCGTAGGTGGCACCTCAACCATCGATGTTAGTGGGGTTAGAAAGCGGACTCTCCTAGGAACCTCTAGCAACTTTAATGACCTTAAATGGTAGTTTGTAGCTCCTACAATTCACATTTTAGTTAGCTCGACCCCCAGACTCATGATTTGAAACTTGGATAATTTAATTTATTATCAAATCTGACTCAAATTGGGCAAAGTCAAGTGCTATGGAAAGTTAGAGGTTCAAGGGACTCATCTAATTTTTTCTTAGCTCACGAATGACTTCGTGGTCATCTAAATTAACTCATGAAATAGCTACTCTATTTCAGGTTGTCGGAGATCGAGTATTGTGCGTTCTCGTCGGTAATGGTAGAGGAAGAGTTAAGTGTCAAGAGGGATAGTGATGGAAAGCTGAGCTCCTTAGCTTTTCAAGGATACTGAGAACGTCATTGGAGGTGGCCAAATAGTGGAGAAATTTCCTTTAGTAGTCGTGTCGACGAAAAAGGAAGCAGTCAGTGGTTGAGAGAGCATTCAGAGTAAATTCCAGCGAGAGAGTGGCCCCAATTTATATAAAGGTGATCTAGACCTCCGTGGTAATCTAGTCATATGCTTATTTCTTCATTTAAGAGCTTGAGGCCTCAGAAATGGATTAATTTCCCCAAGCGGTGGATTAAGGTTGTTTGGGTGAGTAATTTGGTAAAAACATAGGAATACGGGTAAGTTGTCGGGCGAAGAAGACGACACACGCGCATGTGGTCGTGCGAGCGTGCGCCCAACGTCCTATCTGACCGGTTCGACACTGTAGTGAACCAATTTACGGCGAATTTCTCAGTTGGGTTGAGCAGGTTTTGACCTAGTTCACCCCTTTCTTGACTGGTTCTTGAGAAAATAAAAATATATAAAAAAATCTACATTCAATTTCCTATTGAATCGACTTAAGAACCGCCCCATTTGGATTTGTTTAGCACCTTTAAAATTCGGGAGGTTTTATAATTTCTCCAAGCTCGAACCTGATCTGACCCGATTTTCTTCAGGTTTCTTCCCAATCCTCATGCTTGTGTTTCGGGCACTCCCAAGTGTCTCACAATCTCCAAATTACCCCTCTTGGCCCATCTATCAATCTCTCTCTTTCTTTCTAGCCCGATTTAGTTCTCCAATTGACATTATGTCTCCTGATTCTATTCCTTTCCCTGATTCATATTTTCCCATTTTGTTAATTGGGAATTTCCCTATGTTACACCTATTATTCCCGTGATATTTAACTAAGAATTTTCGGGAGTCCCCACCAGACTTGGACATAAAAAGTTCAAAATTTGCATTGTATTTTGACTAGTTTACACAGTTCTAAGCTTTGATTCTGCTAGTGTTACCTTAGTGAAGGTACCCGTTTCGGTAATATCATGGGATTGGCGGGCTGCACGGGATCCCGACCGAGGTTAAATTGGGGCGGGACATGAAAAATCTAGTGCCAAGAGAGGACAATGATGGCCAATCAAGGACAATGGTGGTCAAACTAGGATCAAGAGATTCCAATTATGGCCAAATGAGATCAATAAGGGAGCCCATTGATGATCACATATGGACAATCGAGGCCAATGGTAGTTAAACTAAGGTAAAGGGAGACTAATGATAGCCAATTGTGGTAGATCATTATTGAATGTGGTTGACCAAGACTTAATTAGGGTCTATGAGGCCAATGAAGAATTATAAAGATCATCATTAAGGTATTTGTGACTATAAGAGCCTAAAGAAAGGCTATAAGAGCCTTGATTACCTCTATGTGGTTGTAAAACTGAATGTACGAGTAAAAAGTCCGTAACTGGATCAAGATGACTATAAGAATGGGGAATCAGACCGCAAGGAACAATGTAAAATCATAAGAGTTGTGGTTGTAGTGTAATGTCACAAGGGTTAATGTAAAATCATAATGCTAGAATGAGCCTATATAAGTGTTGTGAAATGTCATGAAATAATAATCAAAGTCATATCATCTAATGTAAGACTATTAAGGGACATGATATGACTATAAGAATTGAATGAAGCCACTAGAGGCTAGGTAAAACTCTAAGATACATGTGTAAGGTCAAGGTGGCTTTAATAGCCAAGGTTGGCCCTAACGATTGTGATGCAACTTTAAAAGTTGTGTGGTATTAAAAAAAACCTATATAAGATCATAAGGATCACGGTTATGACCTTGGAATAAGATAAGTGAGTAACCCAAAATAGGACGGCTAAAACATAAAATAAACTTCACCATGAAGCATTGGATCACTTGGAAAACTGCACCATGGGAATATCCGAATGTGGACTTGGTTTGATCGGTCGCTAACATGAACTGAATGTGCATATGGCACTCATAGTTTGAGCCCTAGGTTTCCTCCAATATAGAAGATTTGGTGAAGCCGTACCACACACTCTACAAATGATAGTAGAGGTTTAATATCAATAAAGCTCATGAGATACGTAATAATTTAGGTACAATAGTATTAATTGCAGCTTCATCCTTCTCCCATCAAGTTGCTTATGCAACATATGGTATCACCCACCCCAGCCATAGCCATTTCAGCTTCAGTAGACGGTGCGAGAATTCTCTCCGGTGACTGAAAAGCTAGGCTTTGAGGCACCCCACGTGTGCAAGACATTTCCGAAAATGTCGTAGAATGCAATGTCGACTCTGGCCTCGGTCATTTCCATGCTCATGAAGCCTTGTCCATCGTAGTAGAACTTCAACTCTGGTTTCGTCCAGCTGATGTCCCCCCTCCAAGCCTTGGACCCACCACCGCTGGTTAGGAACTGAATCGGGCTGCACCCGCAAAAGGGCGATCCGAGCATATGAATAGGCTAAAGACCGCAAAAAACTCCGTATCTTTGGAAACCTATGAGAAGGTGATAAATGGCTAATATTTCTTATGGAGTGATTACCTGTGGGAGGTACTAATTTGTTGCAGGCAGTGCTCGTGTCCATTTATGTAGAGATCGACACCATTTTCCTAAAAAAAACCACCAAACCTGAGTCTTACCATACAGGGTAAATACATAATATAACCAAATCAGATAAGACAACCCGACTCCTATGAATTACCTCAAGGATGGGAAGGAGCTGAGCCACAATCTCGTTGGTGTTCCCATGATGCCCGGCGCTCTGCATGGTGTGGTGGCCAACCACGATCTTCCACTTTGCCCTCGACTCTTTTAGAGCCATATCCACATCCTAAACGGTTCATCATGCACATCTTTGTTTATTTTTCTTTTGGTCAAATTATACACATCTGTCCCAAATCAATGTCGAGCCATGGAAGAGATTTACAACCTTGAGAAGGTTGGAGATGTAGGCTTTCCTGGGTAAGACGCCTCTCCAGTCGTAGGCATGGTCTTCTGGGTCCGTGAAGTACTTGTCGACAAAAGGAGTCGTGTCCACGAAGAAAAAGTCCACTATTTCTGTCAACACAAAATGAAAAGCTTACAAATATATATTTTTTTAATTATTAGGATATAAATAATAAGGAAAGTAATATAAATAATATTATAAGGTTAAGAAATAGATAATGGATTTTATTTTAAAATATTTTAAATTTTGTTATAATTTTTCCTAATTTATAATTATAATTTACCGGTATTGAGAACAAAGGATCTCAGACAGAGCCATCTTCTGTCGATTTTCCTGAGGACTGGGCTCAGTTGTGCCAGCACATCTCCTCTATAGTCGTGATTTCCCAGCACTGCCATTGGAAAAAGAATAAAGAAGAGCCATATCAGAAAGCAGCCAAGGTCAAGTAAGCTCAAACTTTTCTTCCTCCCACGAAACTGAAGAATTATTTTGAGGCCGCAGTTGGCGTAAACGCACCACTGTACCACTGCTTCTGCAGGCTATCTGCGGTGTAGATCCGGCTGAAGGACTCGTTGAACGCCGGATCCTGTAAGCTCGTTAGCCCATCGTCGTAGAAGTTGTCCCCGGTTGAGATTATGAAGTCGACGTTCAGCTTTTCTCCCATGAGCCCCATCTGCCATAGGAGAGGGATAAAGAAGTATATGTAAGTCTTTATTTTTGGGCCTTCACTACTGTATAAGATCCACTTTCTCTCTGGGAAGAAGAAGAAGAAGTAGAAAAACTGAGACAAGAAACCTTTTTTGAAGCATTTTCTGCGGGCCATTAAAAAGGGAGGCTCTGTGGTTTGCTTGTGGAAGTAAAAAAGAGATCAAAGAAAGATATGTAGTTACGTTTTAGGGAAGAAGAATGTTGTATATATATGGTTGCTTTGAACAAGAGGATATCATGCAGTTATATGGTTTTTTTAATGGAGAAAGACGATTGAGGATGACTCTGCTAATGAAATTCTAATGCTACAGTGTTTCCATATAAAAATTCTCCCTCTCAATAATTTTAGTATGACCACATCTTTCCACCATACCTATATAAAGGAGGAGCATCTTCACTAAATAAAAGTATAAATGACCTGTCCGTTAGCCATTGATTGCCACAATGATAGCGAGATTTTCCCAACCTGCCTTTTTGAAGATTAATTCCATTTTTTAAATCTGGATGGAAATTAAATGTCCATTTATAATTTGAGTTAGAAATTGTGTAACTTTTTTGTATATATAAAAAAAGAAAAAAAAACTAAGCAAATGATTCTCATTATTAAAATATATTGTTTTCCTTTTATATGATATAAGCAAGCTGCGAGTTTATTGATAATATCCATTGTTGGGAACCCTACACTACTTCTAAATTTGTGGAATATATACACTGGCATCAAATCTATATTAAGAAACTGGGAGTACATATAAACCTTCACAAAATGTTTTTTTAATCTAATCATTTATTATATGAAATTTATTAGTTCTTTCCTTCACGGCTCTGTTTATAGTCAGAAGAAATGGAGGGTGGCAACCTGGTTGTCATGTTAAAAATAGAAAATTGATCAAGCATGTGATAATGGAGAGCTTCATATAATCGCATTGACAACTACCAGAGATAAAGACGATCGCGTTTTATTCAATTATTGAAGCCTAAGAAAAGAAATATTTATCCATTTTCAGTAAAAATATTGGGATATAACAAATATAATATTCTACTGAAGTGATAGTGATGGAGGAGAAATCATAAATGTCTCTGATGCAGTAGTTTCTACGTTGTTAGGTAAATACCTGAAGGGCCACGGCCGACTGGTTGTAGCTTCCTCTTCTTCCCCAGTCACCGACCACCAAGAAACTCAGAGACCCATCAGCTGCGATCGGGTGCTCCAACCTCTCGAGCTCGCTTCTGCACGGGCCTGAGAACATCGCCACGAGAAGAGCCATTGCCAACACGAGACCGATCCTTACGGCAACCATGGTGAATCGATCCCTTGCAGGAGGATGACTGTGAGAAGAATGAAGAAATAGAAAGGGAAGGAAGAAGAGGAAGAAGAAGAAGGGAGGGTGGGAGAAAGCTACTAGCCTAGTAGGGATATCTCACAGCACTCTAAGTTGATTGAACTTCTACTCAAAGCAAGCTTTATATAAAAGTTGGGAGGGGTTGTTGTCCTTGAGGCATTTGCACCCGAAGTCAATGTAAATATATCATGGTTAATTTTTTAATTTAAAATAATATTTCCATATATTTCAAATAAACAAAAATTTTATTTATTTTATTATATCTAATATACTTTTTTCTCCTATCTTAAATATGCAAAATATTTACTCATTTGATCAAATATAGAATAATATATTTTTTTATCAAAACTACAAACATGGTACATGTCTAATAATTCCATGATATTATCATAAATGTTATTTTATATGATTTGCATGATACTTTGCATTTATTTTACATATTTATTTTTGCTTATCGTGTATATAATATTGATATAAAATAATCTTACATTAGATCTGATAGAATGAGCAAAATAGTACCTATATAAAATAGACAAAAATGAGCAAAATTAAAAAAAAAAACAAATAGGGCCATTATGACAAGAAATTCAATGAAATCCTACAACAGTACAAGGGCAAGGTGGCAAATGGAGAGGGCCATACGGCTTTATATAATGATCAATAATTTATAGGTTCAACTCTACTCTAATTTTCTTATTTTCATCATTCTTGAAAATGTATTAATCACATTAATTGATAATTGAGATGAGAGTTGCATTCATGAAACACTCGTATATCATGCAGGAGTGATTTAATTGTTTGCTATATAAATTATTTCAAATATTTCAAATTGATAGATTTTTTTTTTAAATTTTTTAGTGCAAAAATAATATTATTTGTGTTTAAAAATTTTAATTGAAGAGATTTGAAAGGATTTATTTTGTTTAATAAAATAAAATAGATTAGTTTTTAGCTATCTCAAATCACTTCAATTTTGAATTGAAGGAGGATATCATTTATGATTTAAATTATTTTAATACTATTATATATATTTATATTATTATTTTCTTATTTATTTTTATTGTTATATAATTTGAATAAAATTATATATTAATAATATTTTATATAAAATTATGATATTATTATATAATAAAAATATTATATATAAAAAATAAAATATTCAATATATAATATAATTTATTATATATTTATATTATTTTTCTTATTATAATTATAAAAAATTTATATTTAACAATTATGATATAATTAATATTAATTCATTTTATTATAAAAATAAGTAAATTATTTTATATAATTTGATTATATAATAAAATTATATATATTTTATTATATATGTACTATCTAATAAATAATTTAATTTAATTAAAAATAATAATTTTATCTTTTTAGTTTTTTTTATTAACAATACTCTGCGCGATGAGTTTATATAGTTTTTTAATCACTCGAAAACACCTTAATACAAACAAAACATAATGCTATACCCCTAATTTTCTTATTTTCATCATTGTTGAAAACTTATTAATCAAATTAATGGTTAAGTTTGAGATTAGAGTTGCATTCATGCACATACATAAATTATTTATTTAAAATTGGTAGAATTTTTAATTTTTAAATTTTAGTATAAAAATAATATTATTTATACGGAGAAATTCACAATTGAGAAGTTGGGAGATGCTAAAAATACGTATTTTAATAAAATAAAATAGAGTTTATTAATAAAATAAAATTTAGGTTTGGGTGATGCTCCAAACTCATTAATTTATAATAAAACGAAAACCATCCATTTGAACAGATTTAGAGGATTGTATTATTTATTATTTATATTATTTTATATATTTATATTATTATTTACTTATTTATTTATTTTTATTATTATATATTTTAAATAAAATTATATGATACAATTATATAAAAAATATTATATATATATAATAATATGTCAAATATATATTATATTATATATATTAATATTAATTTTCTTATTATAATTATAAATATTTATATATAAAAATTATTATATAATTAATATTTATTGTTTTTTATTATAATAATAAGTCAATTATTTTATATAATTTGATTATATAATAAAATTTTATGCATTATATATAATATATTTATTTAATATTATATTTTTATATAATATATTTACTATAATTTAAGTATATATGTACTATTTAATATAGTTAAAAATAATAAAATTTTCATTTTAATTTTTCATTAACAATAATATACCTCTGTCCAATTAATGAATTTGTAGTTGTTTTTAATATCTATAAACTAATCACTCTACTTCCCTTGTGCCGTACCCCTAATTTTATTATTTTCATCATTTTTAAAAACTTATAAATCACACTAATTGTTAATTGTTAATTGTTAATTGTGAGTTAACATTCATTCAACTCTCATATATATATATATATATAATGTAAGAGTGATTTACTTGATTAATACATAAATTATTTTAAATATTTCAATTTGGTAGATTTTTTTTAGTACAAAAATTTGTTAAAAGATACATAACGTGGTACGAAAACTCTTTAAGCTATAATTAATTGGTACAAAAATTTTAATTTAGATATGATTAATTACATGGATAGCATATATATATATATATATATACTATTTAAAACTTTTCAAATTACTACGTATAATATTTCAATTTAGTATGTGCACATGGATTCAGTTGTAAGGCTTTGGGCAATATTCAAAGAATCTATCTGGAGTTAATGTCTATCCTAGGCATGAGAAATGGCAAGTGGCAGACCAAGCATCTTGCCCGTTTTTTAGGTGCCCACTGAGGCATCATGGCAGTTCACTTTGTTAAAGTGATGAAACAAAGGGGAGCATTAAGTCTGCTTGCTGGGTTTTGCACTTTGGCAAGTTCCCGATGGATCTGGTCTATCACTTGAAATATATCTCAATTCAACTCATTCTCAAGGGTGGATTGCGTTCCCTATCATAGGATCCCGATCCCACTACTGGATTCACCAGGTTCTCCTTAATCCAATCCGATCAAAATCATTTGGTTGCAATCTAACACATGAACTAAAATATATTTTTATAATTATTCATATTTAAATTTACAACCTAAAAATACTTATAAAATACTCTACAAACAAAGATAATGTCACTTTTTCTATTTATTAAAAATATAAATATTATTTTATAAAAGATAATTGAACGGTCTCTAAAAAAATCCTAGCCATTTAAAAATTATGATGGATAGAGTTTTTTAATTTACGACAATACCTTAAAATAATGTAGTTTTCCGTGAACGTGAGAGATTTAGTCAGACTTAAAAGTGTGGGAATTTTTTTAAACCTTCTAGTTTTATCTCTTTTTTTTTTAATATTTAAAATTTAGTTTGTAATTTTTAGATATGCAAGACTTGTCTCGTCTTTCACAAGGCTCACTCTTATCTTTTTAAATGTTTGTCGGATTCAGTCCATATTTTATAAACTACCAAATTATTATTAATCTTAGAATAAATTAACGGGTATTAATCTATATTTTATAAATAATTAAATTATTTTTTGTATTTCACAAAAAAATTATATTTTAATAAATTTATCGGATCACATCACATTTTTTCTTAAATAATCTCATGTATTTTTATACTTATTTACAAAAATATCATAACATTATATTCTCCCAACACAAATTAGATTGAAATTTTAAATTGAAAAAGAGAATTAATCAAATATGTGATCGATTAATTTTGAAATTTGAAATAATGATTTAATTATATTTTTTGAGATCAAAATAATTATTTCAAGTTGATATATTCAATCAAGAATTTAATGTAAAAATTTACTTAAATTGTATTAAGTTTCATCAGGCTTAATTAATTTGGATGAATCATAATATATTGTATATGGTCTAAATTGTTTTATAAAAACCCCAAAAAGGAAATATGGTCTAAATTATTCTATAGAAACCCCAAAAAGAAATTGTGTGATTTTATCCTTAATAATATAAAATAAAGTAAAAAAAGTAATGACAATCATAAAAAAATAGTTAAATCTCATCCCAATATTAAAATTACAAAAAAAAATCCAACAAATTAAAAGGTGAATATAAGAGGCAAAAACGAGAACATGATCCATTAATATGGTGCCCATCCCAAACTTTCGGAAATGCTCTTGAAAAATCTAATGAGCCCAATAACGTTTTTCTTCACTTGTATTAATTGACTTTTTCATATTTTTCCATGTTAGTAGCCCTTCATTGAACCTTAGAAATTCAACGCTCATTTATAAATCTGTCAAGGAATCAATTGAAGGAATTCTCTTGTTGTTACAAGAAAATGATAAGACAGGGATAATAATTCACTTGTACCTCCTATTTTTATCTACATTCTATACCCTAAAAAACCCTAAAAGTGTATAGCCAACTGAAAGTTTTGCATGTATCAAAGATTGAGAATACTTGAAGTTGCCTATACCAGCAAAAATGCCTATACACCATTTCCTTCCACAAATCTTTAATCAAGTTGAATATGCTTTCCAAGAAAGGAGATTACCCTACGTAATTCTTAGCATGTGAAAAGATGAGCAATTTAGGACTTTAATCTGGAAAATTTAGAAGGATTGAATGTTCCAATTTTTCCTAGAGATGACAGCCTCCATTAGGGGAGGATACTTTTCTATGATGCTCCTATTATGAAGGAGTAGAAAATTGATGTGAAATTCCTCCCTTGGTGATGTTATCACTTTT
The DNA here is from genome assembly GCA_030064425.1 of Trapa bicornis. Classification (NCBI taxonomy): domain Eukaryota; kingdom Viridiplantae; phylum Streptophyta; class Magnoliopsida; order Myrtales; family Lythraceae; genus Trapa; species Trapa bicornis. The sequence goes on along the minus strand of CM057761.1, from coordinate 3,789,702 downwards.
CATTAAAACACAATAATTGTCCGGTGTAAAAGTCAGTTCCATCATTATCTTCATACTCATTCTTAGGTAATTAAACTTTCTCACTTCTTTTTATCATTAAAGGGATAATTTAACATTTCTCTTTTATGTATCTAGTTTAACAATCAAACACATGCACTTTATCATCAAAGGGATCATACATTCGAATAACAGTTCCTGACTGTTCCACTTATGGACCGGAGCAACTTTATCATCTACCCTTGGTAGTAGGTTACACATTCTACCACAAGTCTGTGTGAGCATCAATTTCTCAATCCCTATACTTAATTTGAAACTTCGTGTTCGCTATTGTGGGACGAGACCTCTCCCCCTTCTTCCTCGGTCTCAATGCGCCTGAAGCTCCTAAAGCACTTTAACATACTAGCATGACAAAGCTTTCTTTATGCTCCTTGGGCTGTCTAGTAGCCCTTAAAACCAACACTACTCCACATTAGGCACCTCGATGGTTCCGTATTTCAGCATACACAAGCAAAAGTCTTTTTTAATTTAGACCTTTATCTTTGGTGCTACCAGCCTAATGAGTTTGATGACCCGACTTCGGCTTGATAACTACTAGTCCAACGAGTTCGATGCCCCGACTTTAGCTCGGTAGCTATCAGCTTAATGAGTTCAACCCAACTTCAACTCAGTAATTATATCATGCAAATTAGCCATTTATGAAAATTTTTCATAGGCTCATAACTATTATATTATCTACGGGTTTAAGCCCATTTCCATTGGCATTCGACCCACTTCACGAGTTTTTCAAAACATGGCATTGGGCCACATTAGTTTTAAAAATTGAGGCTTTAGGCCCACTGGAGTAATTCTAGCTCTAAGAACACATGCTTCATGTTCTCATTAGATATATCCCTCAAAAAGTTTGAGCAAGGTCACACAATCTAGGGAGACTATTTTTGGAAAACCGTTTTTTAATTGTAAAGGTACGTCCATCACCCTAAATAGGCATGATGCCGGAAATCCCACTCACTAGTATTTCGCTACTTGTTCATCCCATGTGAAGTCCCAAGCTTGATGTGCCTTTCCTTTGCACGAACTTGTATGCGACCTATTCCTACAATATTTCGAGTAATTAGGTCCCAACCAATAAGTTATTTACACTTAAGACTCATAATTTTTCCCATAATTATGTTTAGCCATTAAATATGTCTTATTTCTAATTAGGTTCCTACGATTAGTAAATCTTTCATTTGTGTCCCTAATTTCCTTAAATTTCCAATTAGGTACTATAATTCTCTTTAATTATAGAAAATCCCCAATTTTTCCAAAAATTGCAATTTAGTCCCTAACTTTCCAAAAATTACAATTTGGTCATTCAATTCGAATTTCATCAATTCAACCTGAATTCTTCCCAATTGAATTCTAACATGATATTGGTCATCTTTCCTACATCCCATGATTCATTTCAAGGTTTAAAATACTATTTTTGGCTTAAAAATGAGCTTAAATAGAGCTTCGCCAAAAAATCATCCTAGAGAGAGAAAGCTTCGATTACTCACCAGTGAGGGCCCAACGATTAGAGCTCTTCCTAGATCAAATCGTGCCTTAATTAGTGGCATGAGTAGTGCGAATTTCATAATTTAGTTTTCTGTAAAAATGAACTATTAATAGTGAATTTTGGCAAAGGACGCCGGAGGGCGGGGGGGGGGGGGGGAGGTGTGGAGGGGACTTACCAAATTGATTTAGGGAAGGTCGGAAGGACTTAGTTTGGCCATGGTTGGCCTGATGGTAGCTTGAATTGATCTCGATCGATTCTGGTCTTTGTCTGCTGAGTGAGTGATGGTATTGTGTGAGCTTGTGTGCTTCTTCGACGATCCTTGAGTTGAATAGGGTGTATCGTCATTTAGCTGACTTCCGCAGGATTCCATGGAACCTGAACATGCCTTCAGAGGTTGAGGAAAAGGCCCAAGTCGGAGCTCTGATTCATGCTTCGTTAGAAAATGAAGTATTTTTCTTATTAAGTCATTTGAGGGATGGAGAGGACGAATGAGGAGGAGCTCTTTATATAGGGAGCTTGACAATTGATAGGTGTAAACCCCATACATTTGAGTTAAGGAAAATCGAGAAAAGAACTAGTCAAACCAAATAAGAAAACCAAGCCGGTTTACATTTGGGAATAAGCAATATGAAAATTTACAACTTTTGGGTGATCCAAAGGGTTCATTAAACCTTGGAAAAGAAACTTAAGACAAACTAAAAAATAAAAATCAAATTAGTTCAGGTGAACTAGATTCCATAAGAACTTCAAAGTTAAGCGTGCTTGCTTGAGAGTAGTGTGAGGATGGGAGGTATGATTTTTTATAACCCAAAATTTTGGTCAAAAATTTTTATGCGCCTATATAAAGGAGGTCATCCCCCTTTCATTCTCCTCACACCTTAACACTTCTCTCTCTCTCTCTCTCTACTTCTCCATTTCCTGGTAAAGCTTGAACCAGAGCTTCGACTTGAACAAAGGTCGGGCTTTTTAGAATCAGAGAGAAGACAGCTATCTGATAGCAAACTTCAGTCAATCCAAGAATCGTTGGAGAAGCGCCGACATGATGGAACAGTGAAGCAACTCCGACGGACCGAAGCTGCCCTATTTCAGCCCTCCTCAGGCCAAAACAAGCCTTCCCAATGCTTCCTCAGCCTTTCCACGGCCGAATTAGGACCAAAAGGTAAGCCGATTCGGCTCCCCTTTACAATTTTCGATTGGTGCTAGAGAGAGAGTCGATCGAATTTCAATGATGAAATTCTAATCCAATTCTGCATCAATTGATGCAATTCTTGATTCTAGGATGAACCTCAGGACGAGACTTATCTACCCAGATCGAAAGCTCGGACTGCCGTGCCTTCACCGGTGAGTAATCAAAGCTTTCTCTCTCTATAGTCTATTTTCCGGTGAAGCTCCGTTTGAGCTCGTTCCGGCGATAAAATTTGCAATTCAAAGTTTCTTAGAATCGTATGAACATGCAGAAACTCAATTTCAACTCCAATTTCAATAATTAAAAGTGTTTGATCGATCAATTTGATGAAATCAAATTCGGTATTGTTGAAGAGTTGAAATTGGGGGAAAATTTTGGGGATTTTCGAAATTCAAAGGGCCAAAATACAATTTTATAAAATTGAGGGTCAATTGGGCATGAAAATAATGTTGGAGGACCAATTGAGGAATTTTGGAATTTTTGGGGCAAAACTTATCATTTTTGTAAAAGAAGGGCAAAATGGTAATTTTGGAAAGATTGGGGGACCAAATTGGAAATTTGGGAAATTAAACCCCTTTTTGGTGAAATTGAATAAATTGAGGTCGTAGGATAAATTTTAAAAGTTACAGGACTCAATTTGAGGAAAAACCGACATTAGGGACTTAAAGTTAAAGAGAAATAACTTTAGGGACCTAATTGCAAATAACTAAAAGTTTGGGTTTGAAGGCAGTTATGCCGAGTAATAATGAACAAGGTTGTTCATATCGTGTAGGAATACGAAGTATCGGGAACGCCAGCAAGGACAAGCTCGCGTGAATACCAAGAACCAGTCTAGTGGAATTCACGACATTAACGGGTGAGTGGGTTTACTAACATCATACCCGGTTGGGATGATGATCACAACTTAAAGTTAAAAATCACTTATCGGTTGTGAGTGAGTTTACTAACATCATACCCGGTTGGGATGATGAGCACAACTTAATGTTAAAAACCACTTACCGGTTGTGAGTGAGTTTACTAACATCATACCCGGATGGGATGATGAGCATAACTTAAAATTTAAAAACCACTTACCGGTTATGAGTGAGATTATATATCATACTCGGTTGGGGATGATAAGTGCCTCGGTATAAAAACCCACTATTTAGTGGTATTTTAATCATCACTACTTAGAGAAAGTGATGTGAAAGTTATGCAGAACAACTACTTACGGGTTGTAAGTAGATCATACCCGGTTGGTATGATGAGACTTCCTCGAAGGAAGTTGAAAACCCGTTCATCGGTTATGAACAGAGATGTCCTTATACCGGTCGGTATGATGGATAGTAAAAACCTATTTTTGTCGGAAGTGCTCTCCCTTGACTGTGTGCCAATGCTTAAACAATTTGGGAGACCTTCTCGACGGGAGCTCGAATAGCTCTAATAGGCCGGGGGCCTCGGTTTTGGAACTTGGGGGCTAAATGCCCGATTTTGAAAATCTCGTACAGTGGGCCCAAGGCTAGTTGGCATGAGCAGGAGCTCGTAAATGAACATGATATATGTGCCATAAAACTTAATAAGTGAATTGTTTGGCCATCGTACTAAGATAGGACCGGCATGCTCAGTCAACTAGCAGTAGTGCAACATGATAGGTCGACGAACTAGTAAGACAAACAGCTACGGGTTGAGTTGAGAGTCGGGGCTGTTGGACTAGTGGCACCACAGATTACATGGCAATATAAGAAAACATTGTTTGTGCATGTACTATGAGTACGTGATCATCAAGACGCTCATGAGGGGTAGTGATGCATCCTAAGGGCACTGGACGACCTGGTGGCTATAAGGGCAGTTCGTCGTTCCAGCTATCTGTGTGAAATCTGGAGTAGCACCAAGCGCATGAGACCGGGGTGGGGACGAGATGAGGTCTTTGTCCTCATACAGACATGGAGAAGTGATTTCGGGATTGTGGGTCGGATGTCACGTGCATCCACTCATTCCCAAGGTAGAAGTGGTTGTACTTCTATCCGGCTGGCAGGAAAAGTCGCTTCGAAGCCACTAGCGGGTTCAGTAGTGATACTGACTTGCGAATGTGTGTAACCTTCATGATTAAGGATGTGTGTTGGGTGATGACACACCGATAACTAAGAAATAATGGAAAAACCCAAATTTTTAAATGAAGGGATTTTTTTTGAAAGAAAGGAGTCTGACACACTCCATATAAATATTTTTCTTAAAAGTTAAAATTAGACTTTTGAAAATCCATTCACTGAGTAGTCGTACTCACCCCCTCCCTTATATCCCTTTTAGGAAATCCCGGAAAGCCTACCTTGAAAGACCATCAACTAAGATGCCTGTAAGACAGGTATGTAAAGTTTAAAATTTCATGCAGTTTTTATTATGCTATTCTAGGAAATGGTGCAGGTTTAAAGGACGCCTTACTCTTTACGGATTATAATAAGGTGAAACCCTTTAATAAACCGGGAGAGTGGCGGGTTGTTCACGGGGATCCGACCAAAACGGGTTGGGGCGTGACAATAGGACTATCATCCATCCACGACTCAGCCCCAATCTCACCCATTGACGGTCATATTAGAGAGTTTTACGATCATCAGAGACTCGACAACTCTCCGTCAACCTTATCCTGCCAGCTTTCAGAGGTTGAAGATGCCGCGCGTGTGAGCTGCCACATGGCACACGGTGATTGGATGGCTTTGCTGATGTAGTTTCCCACTCAGCATCCGAGTCATCCTTTGACTTGTTAACTAGCAACGTGGCAACCTCCCATTGGTCGCTCATTCCAACGTGGTTGCTTACCAAACTCGACTAGTCATTTGATTATGACTGTGACGTCCTCTGATTGGCTGATTTAAATAAGTCGGACGTCCTTTAGAAGTTATGTTCAAATCTCTATGGATGTATCTTTACTTTATTTATTCAAATTTTTAAAAAAATCATTAATGAAGACTAATTTTATTATTTTTTACTTTATAAAATTGCATCAAAGTCAATATTGTTGAATGGTTAAGGTCATAAATTTGAGCTTTACTTGTATACGTTCAAATTTCTATGGATGCATCTTTACTTTATTTATTCAAATTAAAAAAAACCCTTAAAGAAGACTAATTCTATTATTTATTACTATGTTATCCAAAAATGTCACTCTTGGGTTCGTGCAGGCTTGAGTCGAGTTTTGGTAGTCTCGACCAATTGACATCCCTACACCTCAACCTGATTCTATCAGTTGGGGTCCCGTATGTAAACAAAAATTTGAAAGTTTTATGTAAAACTTTGCATTCGAGCCCAAAAATATTTTCTATTAATATCACAAAAAATATAGTAGTTGACAAGAAGAATAGTTAAATCTCCAGGTACATGATAATATGGCTACCTTGGATGGTGAGTGGCTTGGGGATGTTCTCTCGCCTTTGTCCCTATTCTCCTTGGCTTTTACATGTAATTGTTTGAGGAATAGGATGGGCTCATAGCTTAGTTAATAAGGTACTAACTCGGGCCACTATATGGCTTACGACTCAAACATCCCATTTTAAACTACCTAACACAATTTTGGTATTTCTTAATACAAATGTACTTCTTCTGGTTTATCTCTCCCCTTGAGACTCATATCTCAGGCCACCCTAATTGTAGCTAACCCTACCGTTAGGTATTTTTTGGTCTCCCTAGTAGTTCCCACAACTAAACACAATATATCAAATCATGATAATAATCACTAAGAACTCGAATCCAACACACGCATGGGCATCTCATGACCTGCACACATGAGCTATTTATGGCCCTATAAATACACTGGAGTGTATTTAACGATACCAAACTGGACATACTCAAAGTGTGGGAGCCACGTGCACTTTACCACAACTGATACCACACAAGTGTCGTCTCTTAGTTGGATGTCTTAGCATTTAGGGTCATGGCAACAAACAGCCTCCACTTGTTAGCACATGCCCCTTACACATGCAACTCGATTCCTCCCCTTGTCCTCCCCCCTCCTATACTGGTATCTCAAAGTAGTAACAAGACACACAATCATAACTACACACACTCTTGGCCCTAATTTAGTATCTTATGAACATGGTCCTTATTCTGACCATCTTCGAATTAATTCACATAACATATAATTATCGAGAGTTCAGTCTGTCACTCATCCATCTCCCTAATTAGTAAGGTGGGCACACAATCCTAATATTCGGCCCTAGTGGACATTAACACATTAATACACCAGTCTTGATCTTTCCCTTACTTTTAACTTTTAAAGTAATGTTTACTTTAGTGGGCATGCACCTAGTCAATTTACACTTCTAATACAAGTTATAAAGTCAAGTTTATTATTCATCTCACAATATTCATTCAAGCAAGCAAGTGCTATGGTCACTCCAATTGGACTTGTCAATACTTTCACTCACCTTACTTTTCTAGAATGCATTCGTTCTAGGTGGGTTCCTGTATTCCCAATCTAGTGATCCTACACGAGTGATCTCTTGCTCCTCTACATTTTTTAGCAAGACATGAATATTAGTTCCCACTCTCAATACCCTTAAATTGGTACCCCAGAATTCTCTCATGAATTAACGGTTTCGCCCCATGGGCTCAGATTACCCGACCTACTAGTCAGGAACCGACCATTATTCTGACCTTATCTAAGGTTAGCTCCTAGGTCTTTAAAGTAATCATCTTTCAACTTTACACTTACCTAAGTGCTTAAAATTTCCATATTTACCATCTAGTGGCCTTACTTTTTTAAATTTACAATTTGACCCTTAACTTGAGTAAAATTACCATTTTGCCCTTATACTTTAAAATTTCCTTTTTTGAACCTTAGACTTTCCTACTTCTTCCATTTGGGTCCCTATTTCGGCCATTTTTTGTTACACGTCATGCAAATTCCACATAATATAGCCAAATTTAATTCAGTTCACTTAACTCTTATATTTTACTTATTTATAAAAATAAGAGATTTTGTTTGAATGTACTCGTTTTAGTTGAGATATAATGTCTAAAATAGATTAAATTTAAATTATATAAAGATAGAATATCATTATTTAGTAGGAGTTAAAAATGAATAATAAAGAATTAAAAATTTTCATTTGATTCTTAGCCATTGAACCAGAAGTCCAACAACTTTATATGGCGTTTCTTCTTCTACTAAACAACAAAATGATAACATGTCATTTTGTGATAGAGTTAGCTTGCACGAAATAATGGTTCAGCGGAACGTCCATTTGCAATTGGCCGGCCATGTGAAAGCTACTAGTTGCTGCTAAATATAAAAAGGTGAAATACTCACGCACCGCCCACTTTCCAAAGATGAGATATACCCTGATCCCGATAAGCCTAAGAATCATACCCAATACCAAAAAACCCTAACAATTTTTTTCCTGCGGGAAAATAAATTGAACCCTTTAACCACATGATTTCTTTCTTCCATTGAGTTATCTATTCCTTCTAGGGAAATTGCCATCCTATATAATAATAAAATTTTGAATAATAATCTATGAAGAAAAACTACTAAATTTTGGATGAGTATATGTGCGATCTATCTATCTTTAGGGTTTCTATTGGTGTCACATCATGCTGTGTCCAATATGCATACTACCTCTATTGTCACCTCTGGCTTTACGAGTCAGAAACCGTGCCAATTGGGGATGCCTTAATTTGACGGATGATCGATGTTGGGCAAATGTTTGGAGCCATAAGGGAAACAAAGCATCCATCATTCGCACTCATAATTGATCCACTTGTATCAAGAGACCAGCCTTTCGGCTAGCGTAAGGCTTACTCTTCTTGAAAACAAATCCAATGATCATGCAGTGCAGTTGAGATACTTCAGCAGGGGATGATGATCGTGCCGACCCATGGCACAACTTCTGAAGAAGTGGAAATCGACTGATTAGATCATATACAGGGAAATGGCAATTAACAATATATAGTGCATGTACCAAAAAATAAATATATATTGATTTTTTAACCCAATTATCATAAAAAATATATTTTTTGTTTGTATATACATACACTTGTAACACCTATTTTGTTTTTGAGTGATCTCCAATAACCTCCACATCTTTTGCAACTTCCATTTACTAGTAACACTGGTGAAGTAAAATCTATATATATGTAATATCTATATTAATAACTTACAAGTTGATGGGCTATCCTAATATTGTGTTTGTTTTTGTGCATTCCTTTTTTTAGATTCAATAAAAAATCAAGATATCTAAAATTAAAATAAAATTTTCATTTTTAAAGCAATTCAACTATTCAAGTCAATAAGTTCAAATTGGTCAAATTATATGAATATAACCCATTTACCCTTAAAAAGTTTTTATTAATATATTTAGGAAGATACAAAAAAAAAATTCACACAGTAATTTATACCTATAAACTAAAGAAAAAGAATTAAATCAAAATATAACACTTTATACATTATTTTGATATTACTATTATAGGATGACCCGTAATTTGACCCTAAAACGATTTTTGTTTGTTCATTGATAAAATTCATTAGGTAACTATGTGATTATCTTTTATTGAACTAGAGAGAATCTTTGATTGTATGAAATAATATGATTTTCGAAATTTGTATTTTTATAACATAAAAAATAAATTTAAAAGAAAATTGAAAGTTTTTTTTTATGATTTATGTTATTCACGTGTCTAATCATTTTTAGTTATTTATTACATAATTATTTAACAGTAATATCAAAATTCAATGTTAAGGTTTTCCCATTTGACATGGAAATAATGATTTATGATATTATGTTGTTGGACGGTAAGAATAGGTTTTTATTGTGTGAAGTTAATATACATGATGTTATTGTATAGATGAATTTGGATAATACTCTCTTACGGATTAAAAAATTTATATATGATAGATGATGGATCAAAATAAATAAAAGATTATAATACTTTTTTTTATATTCATTTTTATTATATACCTATTAAACTTTTTAATTTGTTGGATCGGGTAAATTTTATGCAATTTAAATTTGTTTTAATCTCAGATCCATTAAATCAATATGAAATGAACTTATATCTAACCAAATTCAGATTAACGAGATTCCTTCCATACGTATATAAATCTAATTCAAATATATATAAATAAAAAATATTAAGTTTTAGTTTGTATTTAGCTATACTCGAATTTAAATAAGTTTGAACTCGAATTGGTAGGTATTAACTCAAACTTGAAGACAAGCGTACTTAAATTTAGGTTAATGCGACTGGATTTAAATCCGACCCAAGCTAAGGTTAAAATCAAATTGAGTGCAAGTCTGAATTCACTTCAGCACGATGAGGCGAATGAGTAACTCTATTCTCACGATATTGTTTATACTACTTAAAATATAAGGCAAAATATCTTGGTTTTTTCATTTTATATCTATTATGTAATTTTTATTTAGCTTTTAAATAGACTATATTGCATAGTCAATATACTTTTACTCTTTTTGAAACATCTATTTTTTATGAAAGTTCACTACCTCAAATATTGCTTAGATAAGAGTTTTAGTGGCTGTTTTAGAGGTACGTGAAAGTCAATGATAAGAAATGCAATTTTTTAAAGAAAATGATATACACTAAATATGAATACTAAATGTTGCACAACAAAGAATGAAAGGGTAAGAAATTTTATGCAAAGTAGTGAAACAGAAGTTAATTTATGTCAAACCACCACCATGAGCGTTGCAAATGAATATTCTACTTGACATGCTCTTATGATATCTTATACGAATGAATTATTGATTCAACATATATTTTTGGTATGTTTCTAATATTATCCACATATTAAATTATGTAAAGTGTTTTATTGATGAAAAATAATGTATCTCTAAGGATGTACCTATTTAATCATTTAATACACAAATATTTGATGGTTTTCATATGTTTGGGGTCCAATTTGACCGGATATGGAGATGAGGTGATGGACATTTGATATTATGAGCTCCTCATATAAGACTCGATCCCTACCTTTCTAGCTGGTAGCCTAAATTCTCTCTAGAAGAGAAGGTGTTCAACTTTCCGGTGACCTTTAATTCTAGAGTTAATAACTTGCGATTCAAATAACCATACTTAGTAATTCTAGTGGCATTAGATAGCGCGGAAGTGACCTTTAAAACCTCACCTCTCTTTGACACCGATGTGCCATCTTTTGACACTAGAATGATCAAATAGTAACCTTACACACTTGGTCGATAATAGAGTAGGATGTTTCCAACCTTAGCCCACTTCCTTGATAGCCAACCACAACAAAAAATAATTATGTATATTGCTATCGGTTCTCTCTGGCCAACACCAGTACCCATTCAAGTTAAAAGTAAAGCTTGTAGCCATGAAAATTATTAGTAGCTCTAGTCACACCCCTATTTTGAACATTCACTGTAAATCCTATTTTTTAGGCCACTCATACCACCATTTGAGGTGGTTCAAGAGACCACAAACATGCAACGGGGTTAGCTTTCCAACCATATCCATATCGACGGTCAACTTGCCGTCTCCGATGAGATCCTATCATTTTTTTTAATTGTGTCAATTTTCCAATGAATGCACAATCGTGGCTAAGACGATACTCTTATTACCGAGGTTGGTCATAAAGTGGCAGTGGGAACTTGGGGAATAAGATGAGTGAGTTATAAAGGATTATAGGAATGTGTTTTAAGGGAGAAGAAAATTGGGGATTGAAATGTAATTTTTGAAAAGTTTAGGGGCCTAAATACAATTTCATGAAAATGAAAACCCAATTGAGATTTAATTCAAGTCTAGCGACCTGAAATAAAGAATGTGAAAACTTAGGAACCCAAAGACGTAGCTTGAAAGAGATAGGGACCCAAATGATACTTTTGGAAAAGTTTAGGGATAAAATGGTAAATATTATGAAGTTTGTGCCAAATAGGTAATTCCTAAGAATGTGGGGACACAAATAAGACCACAAAAAGTTAGAGCACCTGAAATGAAGTTATGAATAGTTATGTTTTTCAAAATGGATAAATGAAAATTGTAAAGGTATTGTGGTAATTTTAGAATTTTTAGGGACTAAAATGAAAAATAGGGAAAATTTAATAATATAAGTGATAAACTTCATAAGCTTTTAAAATATTAAGTTTTGTATAATGTTATTCCAGGAAAATCAGGGGAAAATGATGCCTGACTCATCGCAGTTTAGAAGGAAGTGAAATAATTCATAGACCTAGGGGAGTGGTAGGTTACTAACGGGGATCCGACCAAACCGAGTCAGGGCGTGACAATAATTTTGTTTTCCCTTTGAGCTCCAACTCCACTTGGCACGAAGATTTTCGTGAAATAAGTTTAAGGGAGTGGATGAGTTTTATAACTTAGTGAGGGGTAAATTCTATGGCATACTTTAGGAAAACGTTTTTGGTATTTTCATTATTCCCAACCATTATTTGTGTTGTTTGTCACTTAACACCCGCCATTTTATCATAAAAGGGTTCACACATTCGTAGAGCAATTCCCGACTACTTCACTTGTGGTTCAAAGAGCCTTTACTGACCACCTTGGTAGTAGATCTCACCTTCTACCCTAGATTTCAGTGAGCCTTACCACTCACCCTCAGACGAAATTTTTCTCCATGTCCGCTATTTTGGGTCAAGACCTCTCCCCCTACTTCCTTGGTCTTAATGCGCGTGAAGCTCTTAGAGCTTCCTGACTCACTGGACGACAAACTTTCCTTATGCTTCTTGAGTCGTTTAGTAGCACTTGGAACCAGCATTACCCCATATTGGGCGCCTCGATGGTTTTGTATCTCATGTGCCTCGATAACCCCATGAGGTCATTAGAAAAAGCTAGTTTTTACCTGAACGAAACTAGAAATTTTGGGTTAAATTACCAAAATGTCATCAAGGGTAAAAAGGTAGTTTAAATTATAAAATATAATAAAGAAAAGAAGGGAAGTCGTGTTAATTCAACCCGAGTCGGGTCGACCCGACTTAGATAACTCACCCATGGGGCCCTCCTCCCCTCTAAACGAAATTGCAATCGCATACCATCATAAATCCCATCGCAATTCATCAATTTTTAACCAAACTGCATGCAACAAAATGCAAAGATCAGTAGATAATTAAGCTAGTAATCTCCCTATGAAGTTAATTGCATTAACTCCACCTCGATTAATCAAATTTGGTCTATAAAGTCAAAATTTACGTTCTCGGATTACAGCCAGACCACCAATTGGAAAAACTTGAAATTCTCTCTCGTTCAATCACTAAATGAAGTAATTTTTGTGTCAAAATGCCACTAGTTGACTCCTCTTAAAGTTTATAGTCGAGTCCCTATATGTTAGTGGCTAAAAAGTGCCGCATGAAGGCCATTTCCACCGCCTCCAATCCATGATAGAACCTTTGCTCGTCGTCGGCAGCTCTTTTAGGGCCAAATTCTCCATCCTCCGGTTACCGCTCCGGCTTCCACCGATGCCAAAGAGACTGCATGCCTTCCCTCTACACCTCCATAGTAAGGTTTAACCTCCAACAAGGGGGAAATCGGCCGGTAGTAGCCAAAAACCACCACCGAGTCTATTAAGCTCAGCCTGATAGTGGCTAGTCAATGACCAAATTCTCTTAGCTTCGATGACCACATGGTCATCCACCACAACAGAAAGTTTCGCTTTAACCTTGGCTGCAAAATGCCTAAGCTCTTGCCACCTATCCAACCACCTCCTATGAGAATTTCTGACAAATCCATGGATAGCTCTATTTTGGCTAGTTTTGGAAAACGACCCAATTTAGTCGTGGTCAACCGGGGCAAGGCCCCCCACTTTGACCACAAGTTATTAAAGTATAATGAGATCATTTGGGAGTAGAATGTGAATTTAGAAGTTCATTTGATTCAAGTTCTAAAGATTAGGGACCAAAATGCAACTATGGAAAGTTTGGGGGACCAAATTGCAAATATGAAAAATGGTGAAAAATGTCCCTAAGAGTTGCCTAATGGGCTTAGGGGTGATTTTAAGACAAACGGAAAGGTTTAAAGTCATTTTCGGATGTATAAGGGCAAAATGCTAATTTTTTTGTAAAGGATGTGCAAAATGTTAATTTTGCCTAAATAGGGGCAAAATAGTTATTTGTATGGGGGGGGGGGGGGGGGGGGGGAGGGGGAGGGAACGAAAATTTTGCCAAATTAAATATGCAAAAATGAGTCTTTTTGCAAGTGAGGGGCAAAATGGTAATTTTGCCCATTTTTTTGGACCAAAGTGTAATAAGTACATTTTTGGGGCCTAAATATATTTAAAGGAGTTTTTGGACCAAAATGAGAAATTTGGAAAGTTTAGGGTCCAAAATGATGAACTTTTGATGAGTAGGGGCAAAATGATAATGTCGTCCAACTTAAGAACCAAAATGTAAATTTTGGAAAAGTTGAGTTATCTAAGTAGTGAACTTAGAAACTTTTGGAATTTTTGTATAAATAAGACGAAATGTGGTTTTAACCTATGATATGTGGAAGGAAATCATAGATGGGGTTAATGACTCTGATGTTTTTTTGACAAGCTGGTCAGGAGAACTAAGCCTGAGGGGTAAGAACCGTAAATTATGGAAAATTACGGGATAGTATATGAATACTGGGTTAAGGTAAAAACTGACCTTATATGTTCTTTGGAATATGTAGAGGAACTAAATTACAAGTAGTGTTGGAATCATGCCTTCCTCTACAGATAGAGATATCGTTGGAATAAACAAGTTCCCACTACAACTATGAATGTGATTTCTAACTTCGTGTATGATTGGACCATTATTCTCAATACTTACAATTTTATGGAAATTACTATTATGTTTTGGAAAATCTTTTGAGAAACCTACAAAAAATCTACATGGAAACTTTTTATTGAATGATGGGAGATATCTCGATTCGATTAAGAAACAGGCTACGACCTGATTATTTGAAAATGACGGGTAAGAACACGAGGGTTTAAAAATGGAAGATTGTAAATGCCATCCCTTTATAGATAAGAAAATTGAGAAAAGAACTGGTTATTCCAAAAGAGCAAATCGAGTAGATTCACAAACCATAACAAATAAGAAAAGGGTAAATTGGGGAAATTGATAAATCCCAATTGACATAAAGAGTCATAAAAAGAATGAAAAAGAAGCTTGTGACAATTGGGAAGGGAAAATCAGATCAGTTCAAGGTGAACCAGTTTCTAAATTCATTTTTCTAGGTGGCTTAAAATATTCAAATTAGGGAATTGAAGCCACCATTAGATAGAGAATAAATTTAGATGAATTTAAAAATTTTTAATTTTGAGAAAATTGGTCGAATCGGGCTTGAACCGACCAATTTACGCATTGAACCAGTTGGACCGGTCTAGTTCGATTTGGAACAGTGACAACTTATTACTCTAGATGACAACATTGTTCATTAAATGCAAAAACAGATAACGCCAGTGAAGGAAAAACATCACCGATTAGGCCGTTTCAGGGCGAGGATAATCTTGACCAAAAAGGAAAGTTATTAAGCAGAGGGTCCCCGAGCTCCCAATATAAAGATCTCATGCTCATTCATCCTCCACACACATGAAATCTCCATTCTCACTCAACTGCTCCATTTTTCAGCGAAGCTCAAACTAAAGCTTTGATATAGGCAGTTTTCTTAGCCTTAGAAGGCAAGGTCGGGTCCTCTAGACTTGGGGAGAAGTCAACTACCTAATTGCATCTTCCTTTCAACTTGAGGACCACCGAAGAAGCGCCGACGGAATCAAATAGTGAAGCAACTCTAACAGACCGAAGCTGCCCTGTTCTGGCCGAGCTGAATTCGGCCAAATTCAGCCCTCTTCCGGCCAAACCAAGCCTCCCTAACACCCCCACAACACTCATACAACCTAACAAAGCTGAAAGATAAGCCAATTTGGCCCTTCTCAGTCGTTGTAGATCAGAGTTAGAGAGAGAAAGTGCTAAAATTTACTGACAAAATTCTTCCTCGATTCAATATCAATTGTAGAAATTCTTAATACTAGAAGGAACCTCAGGAAAAGAGCTACCTTTCCCGATCGAGAGCTCGGACTGCTGCACCTCCAACGATAAGCTTTCCAAGCTTTCTCTCTCTACGTACAATTTTTTGATAAAGCTCCATTTGAGCTCAATCTGAACCCAAATGATGCGGTTCAAAGCTCAATTGAATTGTATGGAAGTATATGAACTGATCCATACCTTAAATTAGAGCAAATAACCCCAATTGAATGGCCAATTTGAAGAAATCATATTCAGTCAGTTTAAAGGGGATAAATTAGGGAAAATTTTGGGGAAAATTGGAAATTTTAGAAAATTAAGGGACCTCTTTGCAATTTCCCAAAATTGAAGGCCAATTAGCTAAGAGAAAAATGTTGAGGGACCAATTGGTCCATTTTTGAAACAATTTGGGTCAAATTGCCATTTTTGGAAAGTAGGGGCAAAATAGTAATTTTTGGAAAAGTTGGGACCAAATTAGAAAATTTGAAAACTTGAGCCCCTTGTACAATTTTGAGTAAAATCAGGACTCAAAGGGAATTTTGGAAACCTTGGGACTCAAATTGGGCAAAAGTTGGTATTAGGGACCTAAAGTTAAGAGACATGAACTTTAGGGACTTAAGTGCAATTTATCGATAATTTGTGAGTATAAGCTTTTATGCCAAACTGTAATTTATAAGGCTGCCCAAATCATGTAGGGATAAGTATGACCGAAACACAAGCAAGAGAAAGCTCGCGTAGACTAGGAAAATCGAACGAGGATGAACACGTCACAGTTATCAGGTGAGTGGGCATATTTACATTATACCCTGTTGGGATGGTGAGCACTTTAGAAATGAAAAATCACTTGCAAGTGGGATTTTAACATTATACCTAGATGGGGTGATGGACAATTTTGGCTAAAATTAACTTACCGGTTGTAAGTAGAGGAAATCATACCCAGTTGGTATGATGGACTTACTTGAAGGAAGGCAAAAACCCAATTGCCAATTGTAAGCGGAGATATCATCATAATCGATTGGTGAGATGAAGTGAAAATTTATATTTTGTCAGAAGTGTTCTCCCCTGAGTGTGTGCCAATGCTTAAACTATTTGGGAGACTTTTTTGACAGGCCTAGAATAGCTCAAATAGGATAGAGGCCTCGATTTTTGAACTTGTGAGGCTAAATGCCCGATTTTGGAAAAACACATGTAGTGGGCCCAAGGCTAGTAGGCATGAGCAGGAGCTCGTAAAAAAAACTTGGAATTTGAAAGCCATGAAATTTCTAATGAAGTGGATTTGTGATTTTGCAATGGTACCAAGTCAAGACCGACAGTACTCGATGGTATGGCGGTAGTGCGTTAGGGTCAGGTCGATGGACCGGCCTAGACAAACAGCTGTAGGTCTGGTTGAGGGTCGGGGTCGTTGGATTAGTAGCACCAAAGATAAATGGCTATAAGTGAAAACTATTGTTTTATGCATGCACTTTTGGCATAGGACCATCAAAACACCCAAGAGGGGTAGTGATGTGTCCTAAGGGCTACTGGACGATATGGTGGAGATAAGGGTAGTTCGTCGTGCCAGTCAGTTGGGAAGCTCGAAGTAGCTTCTTGCGCATGAGATTAGGGTGGGGTCGGGATGAGGTCTCTGTCGTCATACGGACACAGAGTGGCATTCGGGTCTAAGGGTCAAATGTTGAGAACATTCACTCAAATCCAAGGTAGAAGTGGGCAGACTTCTATCTTGGTGGCCGGTAAAGATGATTTGAACCACAAGTGGGTGTAGTGGAGGGGTTGCACCTACGAATGTGTGTTCCCTTCCTGATGAAGGGCGTGTGTCTACTAAACACACCTAATAAGGAAATGAGAACAAAGGGTTTTGAAAACAGGATTTTTTAGGAGAACTTCTTTTTAAAAGAAATTATATCCCTTGGCACAATTTAAAATGAAGCTGTTTCTCTTAAAAACTCACTCCCAACACCCGCTCACTAAGTTATAGAACTCACCCCCTCTCTTACACCCCTTTGAGGAGCAAGGAAAACATGACCAAAGAAAACACAAGGGTGTACCCTCCATTAGGAATGCTTAAAAGTTCTTTTAAACTTGTATTTTATTGATTTATGCTATAATTGGGAACAATATTTGAATTACGTGTGGCTCCTCTTGATTAAAAGAATGGGGAAACCCCTCTTAAACCAAGGGAGCGGTAGGTTGATCATGAGAATCTGACCAAACTGGGTCGGGGTGTGACAACTTGAGTGGTATCAGAGCATTGTTCCCTTGAAAGCATTATCAATACTATGCCTTGACGCTAACAAAAACTTAACTATCCTTTAGGAAGAGTAGTTCCTAGGAAATTTGCCATGTGAACCCAACCCACACATGAGATCGTGAAAAAGATGCCTACCTCCCGAGAGGCAGCCGTCCAACGGTTCTTGGAGGGTGAAAAGAGAGTACCCAAGGATATGGTCGAAGCCTATAGAAAACTGGTCGGAGCTTTATTAGAGCCAAAAGGCATCACATATCCTCCTCCAAGGCAAGAAGAACCTATCCCTCCCTCAAGGAGCCCGACACCCCCAACCCCACAACAACCAAAAAGGACTCAAACTAAGAAGGGGGCATGGGACAACTATTAGGATGCCACACCATCTTTATGAAAGTCCACCAAGTACCCCCACCAGCTCAATCCAACTTTAACCCTTCCCAATGGATGAGGTGGACCTATGAGTGTGAGGCTGAGGTGTTAAGAAGGTACGAACTCAAGGTAATTCATAAAGTTCGTCCGATTAGGAAAGCCGGATGGGAGTATGGATGGACATCAACCAATTCATCAGAGCCATCGGACCATGAATCCTAAAACCATTCGGAGGCTAACTCCCAGCCTATTTCTCCAAGAGACTAGGAAGTAGTGAAAAAAATCCTTATAATAAGCTGAGTACGATAATAAACTACCTCCTTTAATGAATAAAGACTATTTTTTAAAAGTTAGTCTTATTTGATAACCATTAACAGATTGAGGTAAACCAATCATGACTGGGTAAATGGAGAGAAGGCCACCTAAGGAGGAAGACTATCTCTAAGATAGCCTGAATAGTCCCCCCACAAGAACTAGGAAACTCCAAGTAACAACACAATAGACTAGGAAGGAAGTTCCAAGAGTCTACCTAGGAAGAGAGTCACCAAAAAGGATATACCCTAACCAAAGGTAAGAGTGTGTTCATAAGGGGTCCAGTATAAGGGAAGAATCAAAGAAGGGGATGAATTTGGAAAAGAGGGAAGGCAACATTAAAAGATGCATGAAGAGTGGAAGAAAGCCTAAGGACCATAAGGGATTGAGAGAGCCTCATACAAAAGTTAGGAAACCAAAAGGAATTGGGTTGCCTCTGAAAAGACAAGTTGTATGAAAGATAACCAAGAGGGAAGGTAAGGTATAAGAACCCCTAAAAGGGGTGAACATGGAAAACCCCTTTGGGTAATTGTAGTATAGAACATGGTAAGAGGGAAGAGGAAAAAGGAAATGTGCTAGGAAAAAGAACTGTGGAGGAATGTATAAGTGCCCATGAAAAAAACTCTTGATGGACATAACATAAAGTGCTAGAAACCACCGACAATCAGGAACTACTCGAAGGAAGGATAAGGAACAAAAAGGGGATTAGAGGACGGAAAGGAATTAAGGGTGGAAAACCATAGCGATGTTGGAAGGGTGTAAGAAAGGAAAGAAGGAAAGGCCCAGAAGGAGCATTAGGGAGGTTGAACGTGAAAATCTTAGGACGGAAGTCCCTAAGAAAAAGGACGATGGTAGGAAGTGAGACCGTGAGGAGAAAATTTCCAAGATAAAAAAAAAACTAAAGGGTGCATCATAAGAGGCATAACCCGAATAAGAAAACCAAAAAGGGGGCATAAGTAGTTAAGGATGTCTTTAAATAACAGGTGCAACTTACTTTGGAAAAAGGGAGTAGTCAAGTGGGAGGCAACGAGAAATAACTAAATGATCAAGGAAAATGAATGACGCCCTATAAAGAATTGGAAAATAGTAAGGACTACACCCTAAAAAGGACAACTATTCCAAGACAGGTGACTAAGGAGAATAGTGGGGACGAATAACCCTCTAGAAGACCATAAATTTGACACCAACAAGGAAGGAAAAGGTGTAAAGGTCAAAACATTAGAAAGGAAGAATGAGGAAATTCTTTAAGAAATAAATGCCCGAGAATGAATCAACGACCAAACCCAAGCCACGGAAGGGGTTAAGTAAGCTCCTAGAAAGGGGATGGAACAACCTCGAAAGGGAAAAAGACCAAGAACCTTTCACCAATAGGAATAAAACTCATAGTGAATAAAAATTTGGGATAAGTTAGATGGGATGACATCAAGGAGGTTAAGAGGTCAACTTAAATATAGATAATTAAGAAGATGAAGAGAAGAGGAAATACAGGGGAAAGAGGAGGAAGCCTACCAAGGAAGGGAGCCCTGAAGAGGCGCACATATTCCAATGGAGAAGTAACGAACCCAAATAAAGTGGAATAGAGGAGAAAAGTTCAAATGGAATGTAAGTTGGTAATAAATTTTAACCTGCACATTTCTTGAAATAACATAAATCAAAACTGGATAAAATTTTAAATTTATCATACCTGTCTTATAGGCATATTAGTTGGTGGGCCTTGAGGGTAGGCTTTCCTGGATTTCCTAAAAAGGGGTATGAGGGAGGGGGTGAGTACAACGACTCAGAGAATGGGTTTTCAAATTTTGACTTTTAGGAAAAAGATTTATTTGGAGTGTGCCAGCCACATTATTTCCTTTAAAAAATCCTCATTTTATAACCATTTATTATTAATCACGGTGTGTCATCACCCAACACACATCCTTTATCATGAAGGTCAATCACACAATCATAGGCCAATACGTCCACTGAACCCACTTGTGGCATTGGAGCAACTTTACCGGCCACCTAGAGGGAAGCACGCCCACTTTTACCTTGAGAATGAGTGGATGTACGCGACATCCGACCCTCATTTTATGACATATGACTCATGTTTATTTACGAGCTTCTGCTCGTGCCAATTGGCATATGACCCACTGTTTGAGATTTTCAAAACCGGACATATTAGCCCCCAAGTTCCAAAACTGAGGCCTCCGGCCTAACAGAGCTATTCGAGCTCCCGTCAATAAGGCCTCCCAAATTATTTAAGCAGTGGCAAACAGTCAGGGCAGAGTACTTCTGACAAAAAATATATCTTACCTATCCTTCATACTAATCGAGTATGAGGGTATCTCCGCTCATAATCGATAAATGAGTTTTCCACTTCCTCCGATGAAGTTTCATCATACCAATCGGGTATGATCTACTTACAACCAGTAAGTAGTTTTCCGCGTTATTTTCACATCACTCCTCTAAGTTGTGATGTTTCAAATAACATTAAGTAGTGGGTTTTAATTTCGAGGTGCTTATCATCCCAACCGAGTATGATATAAAAATCTCATTCACCCAATTGTGCATTGAAATTCCTCTTAGCCGGCTTTGTTGTCCATACTTGAACTCGTCTTGGCTAGCAATCTTGATACTTCATGTTCCTATATGATATGAACATTCTTGTTCAATATTCTTTGGCCTAACAGCCCTCAATCATCCTAATTGAAAGAGAAAATCAAGCTATTTCTTTATTTGCACTTAGGTCCCTAAGGTTACTTTTCTTTAAGTCCCTAATCCCAATTTTTCATCAAATTGGGTCCCAAAACCTTTAAAATTCCTCTTACGACTTCAGTTTACACAATTTCATAAAAAGGGGTTCAAGTTTTCCAAATTCTCAATTTGGCCCCTAAATTTTCCAAAATTACCATTTTGCCCTTCCTTACAAAAAATGGTAAGTTTCACCTTGAAAATTCTAAAATTTCTTATTTGGCCCTCTAACATTATTATCATGCCCAATTGACCCTCAATTTTATAAAAGTTCATTTTGGTCCTTCGAATTTTCGAAAATCCTCAATTTTCCCAAAATTTCCCCTAATTTCAACTCCCTAACACAGTCGAATTTGATTTCATCAAATTGACCGATCAAACACTTCTAATTATTGAAATTGAAGTTGAAATTGATTTTCTACATCTTCATACAATTCCATAGCACTTTGAATCGTAAGTTTTAACGACGGAATGAGCTCAAACGGAGCTTCGCCGGAAAATAGACCATAGAGAGAGAAAGCTTTAATTGCTCAACGTTGAGAGCACGGAGGTCTAAGCTTTCTACAGGGCAGATAGCTCTCCTTCTAAGTTTCTTTCTAGGATCAAGAATGACATCAATTGATGTCGAATTGGATTAGAATTCTTTCATCGAAATTCTACCAGTTCTCTCTCTAGCATTGGTCGAAAATTGTAGATGGGACACGAATTGACTTACCTTTCAGTCCTAATTCGGCCGTGGGAGGGCTGAGGAAGTGTTGGGAGATCTTGGTTTAGCTTGAGGAGGGCTCTAGTTAGTCATTTTCAGCTCAACCGAAACAAGGCAGCTTTGGTCCGCTGGAGCCGCTTCACTATTCGATCATGCCGGCGCTTCTCCGGCGACCCTTGGAGTAAACAGAGACTACAGACGTGTAGCAAACTTCTCCCCGGTTCTAAAGAACCCAACCTCACTTTCTTTGGCTCAGATATGACCCTATATTGGAGCCTTTGTTTGAGCTTCATAAAAAAAACTAAGCAGTTGAAAGAGAGTGAGCTTTTCAGGTGTGGAGAAGATGAATGGGGAGGGGATCTTTATATAGGAAGCTCGGGGACTTCTTAGCTGTCCGATTGGCGCCTTAATGGTGGTCATTCGTTGCCTAAAACTCCCTGGCTGGAGACTTTTCAGCTTTGCCGCCACTGCGCGATTTTTCGGTGAGTGAACAGTGCTGTCATCTGAAGGAAGAAGACAAAACTATTTCGAACCGGAGCGTACCGATTCGAACCAGGTTCAAAGCTTAAACCAGGTTTACCCCCAATTCGACCAAAATTTTCAAATCTAAAAATTTCTAAATTTATTTTCTATTAAATGGTGGTCTCAAATCTCAAATGTGAATTTTTTAAGCCAAGTAGAAAAATGAATTTAGCATCTGGTTCATTAGTGGTTCAAACCGGTGTAAACCGGTTCAATCCAGTTCGGATCTGGTTCACCTGAATTGGTTTGGTTTTCATCTCCAATTCATTCTCAAGTTCATTTTCATAACCTTTTGGACTCTTTGGGTCACTCGTAGGATCTGGTTCCATAAATTTCTTGGTTTGCCCTTTCTCTATCAGTTCCGGTTCAACAATTGACTCGGTTCATAAACCGGTTCAATTCAGTTGGATCTGGTTCATCTAAACTAGTCTGGTTTCTCTCTTCCAATTTGTCCTAAGATTTTTTTTCCAAGGTTTTATGAACCCTTTGGATCACTCGGGAGTTGAAAATTTTCAAATTGCCCATTTCCTAATAATCGGGTTTGTGAACCGGTTCAATTTTCTCACTCGGTTTGACTAGTTCTTTTCCCAATTTTTCTTAACTCAAAAGGGCGGGGTTTAAAAATCTCCCCTCCTTTTAGTAGTTTTGTCCCCAAAACTTAATTGGCAACTTTGCATGAGGAACCATTTCCTTTGATGTCCATTTGGTGTTTGCTTAACATACAAACTCTTCTCTTGTTCTTTCAATTAGCCCTTTTTACATCCTTCACTTAAGGAGTTTCTTTTCCTTTATATTATTTACTCCCTCCATGGAGTTTATCATAACTAGACATATCTTACTTAAGGGTATATCCTTAGATTGCCATCTTTCTTTGCTTAGCACAACATTTTTCCCTTTGAGATCTTATACTCGGGATTTGGAGTTCCAAGATACTTAGCCATTCTCGTGTCTAGTTAACCTCTTGGTCATTGAAACCCTTAGCTCGACGTCCTTTAGAGCATTACATACTTGTTTTCATCCTATTTTAAATCTTCCTTCATCTGTTGTTCATTATAATTCAGTCCAAATTTTATGTTTGACCTTGTCATGCTTACTAACTGACTCTTTTTTACTCGAGTCACATTTTACTTGGGACTATTGGTGCCTATATGTCCCTTACAACATGACATAGTTTTGAACCTATCTCTGTCCATCAGACTTCTACAACACCTCCTTTAAGGTTGTTTCCAACATTCCAACCTTTCAAGGACTGTATAATTTCATCCCTCCTTTCATCGGGTAGTATTCCTCGACTACCTTTATTGTTATTCAATTATCCTTTGTACCTTGATAACATGTCTTACATAACCATGTCAATTTTCCTTACCCACTTCTCCTTTCCCAACTTCTTTATTGGGTCTTTCTGGTGCCAATTATTGGTTCCCCGATGGTTTACCAACAAACTGGAATTCTTTGCTTCTTAAGTCCTTGGCATTCCTTATTCAAGGATTTTTCCTTTTTTTCCTTAATCCACTTTTACTTACTCATGATTATTCCATGATTCTTTATTCCAAATTAATCACTTTTGGCCTATGTATTGATTCCTTTGCTTGGAAAAGTTCCCTTCTTCCAATTTCGTTCTCTGCTATGTCCCTCATAGTAGAGACTTCTATCTTGGTAGCTACATACTCAACCTTCTTATCATTTCTTATTCCTTACTTGATATACTTTTGATTATCGGTCTTATTCCATGCACTTCACACAATGCTCAACCGTCCACTCTTTAAGCTTCATTATGCATGTATGGATTACGACCCGTCTCACTAATCGTGGTTATTTCACCTTAGCCACATCTTATTTGGAAGGCTGACTTTCTCAACGTTTTCTTGGGTGTTCTTCCCTTTATTTCCTTATTATGGGTATTCAACTCATTCTTACTTGTCACAACATCTTTTGATGCTAACTTCCTATTTCCCCGTTCCTTTTAACTTATTCCTTGGGATATCCTAGTATGCTTTCTCGATTCTTTCACCTCATCTTACGCTTCATTTGCATGTTCATCTCCTTATCCCTCTCCACTTGGTTCCATTACCTCTCAATTTGGTTACATATGCCGTTCTAGAGTTTCTTTCCATGGTAGGACTCTTTCCCTTTCTCCCGAAATTCCTTTTTCATTTGCCCTAAGGAATTTCTACCCTTAAATGACATCCTTTGATGTCATCTTCTCCTGTGTACTCTTACTCTTAAAATCTTGTGGGCACATCTTTTGTACTTTATCCCCATACTCACATTTACTTCAGTACGTGCCTTTTTATTTTAGGGAGAGCTCATATCTTTCTTATTTCAAGATCTCTTGATCATGTGAGGGGCTTACCTACTCCTCTCTTGGCTTATGTTTGGTCGTTAATTTGGCTATTGGTCTTTTTAAGGATTTTCCTTCATCCTTCTTTTTCCAAATATTTGGCCTTTCCACCTCTCCCTCTTTTGTTGGAGCTTAAATCATGGCTTTTTCAAGTATCAATTTGTTAACTGCCTCATCTCTACCATCCCTTTGGTCTAATTTTCTTAGGGCATTTGTTTCTCGAGTTTTCTTGTCCTTAATGTCTACCTTTTTAGGATGTAGTCCTTTCTACTTCTCGGTCTTCCTTAGGGCATCGTTTATTCTTCTTGATTATCTTGTTGTAACGACTTGCTTCCTTCTACCATATTTGTCTGAAACCTCTATTTGACTTTATTGCTTTTTCCAAAGTGAGTCATATTAGCCATCTCGAGGCATTTCATTTGTCATCAATGCTCAAGTGGTCTTTTCTCATGGAGGCGCTCCCTTCTTTACTCCTAAATGGCTAAAAACTTCTTCTTAAGGAAAAATCTTCTGCAGTTACACTTTGTTCTTATTTGTGGTTTATCGAAGTCCTACCTTTAGTCCTTTTCCTTCTTACCATTATGCTAGGATCTTGAAGAGCTTACTCCTGGATGTAATTGAAGTTCCAAGCAGGAGTTGTATTTCTAGGGATGGTATCCTTTTGGGTTTCCTATAGCTGTGGGGGCTTTATTCTTGGAAAATATTGTCCTAAATCCTTGCGATGTGGGACAGTCTTTCACTTCATGTCATATTTCCCTATAGGTTAACTTGATCCTTATCCTTAGTAGGGTTGGGCACTTCTCCACGCACTGTCCCTATTGTTCATACTTGTAATTACGTGGACATAAGTGGTTCTTCCTGGCATTTTTCTAGGGAATTGTTGGTTTTAGTGCTTCCTCGTCCTTGAGTCTGGATACCTTGAGAGTTTTCTTGTGGAGTCTTCTTTGTAAATTGATCACTCTAAGAGTCTTCCTAGATTTCTCAATTCTCTAATTCAGTTTCCTTAACTTGGATGGGATTCTCCTTAGTTTCTATGGTAGTACATTCTTGTTTGGTCACTTTCTTTGTGGCCATCTTCCTTGAAGATCACATCCTTTGAGAGACAGGATTTTTAGAAATTTTGAGTACTTCATTAAGAGAGAAGTACAATATGTTAGGGGGTTTTGGACCTATTACAGAAAATGGTCACAAAATAAATAGGGAGCTATGGGATTCTTGATAAGCATCCCCATATGTAAGGTTATATGCCCTTTGTTGGCGTTTATGGCTTCATGCTTGGCTTCCTTCGTACTTAGAGTTGTAACCTCAATAGGTCCTAGCACCATCCTCCTGGATACTTTCTCATTTGGTCTTTTGAGACTTCTACCAAGCCTTAGGCATTGGGAAGCTTCTAGGGTTGCCTTCCTACGAGGACAAGGTGTCGAATAGAGTCATTTCTAGTTTTCTTGATGACTCTCCTATGAGCCATCTAAAAATTTTAAGATCAATCCTATTACTATATTTTCTAGCATTTATTATGTATTCAAGGAAATATACTCTAATACCACTCAAGTTGTCATGCCCCGATCCGTTTTGGTCGGATCCTCGTGATCAACCTGCCACTCTCCCGGTTTATTAAAGGGTTTCCCCTTATTATAACTCGTAAAGAGTAAGGCATCTTTTAACCTGCAGCTTTCCTAGAATAACAAAAATCAAAATTGCATAAAATTTTAAATTTATCATATCTGTCTCATAGGTATATTAGTTGGTGGTCCTTGAGGGTAGGCTTTTTGGAATTGCCTAAAAGGGGATATGAGGGAGGGGGTGAGTACTACGACTTAGAGAATGGGTTTTCAAAATTTGACTTTTAGGAAAAAGATTTATTTGGAGTGTGTAAGACTCTTTATTTCCTTTCAAAAATCTTTATTTTATCACCTTTTCTTATTAATTACGGTGTGTCATCACCCAACACACATCTTTCATCATAAAGGTCAATCACACAATCATAGGCTAGTACGTCCACTGAACCCACTTGTGGCATCGGTGTGACTTTACCGGCCACCTAGATAGAAGCACATCCACTTCAACCCTGAGAATGAGTGAATGTACGCGACATCCGAACCTCAATCCCAAAATCAATTCTCTATGTCTGTATGAGGACAGAGACCTCATCCCGACCCCACCCCAGTCTCATGCGCTTGAAGCTACATCGAGTTTCGCAAGGTCACCTGGTCCGACGAACTGCCCTTATACCCACCAGGTCGTCCATGGCCCTAGAACACATAACTACCACTCTTGGGTGTCTTGAAGGTCTTGTAAACACAGTGCATGCACAATCAGTATTTTCATAACATGCCATATAATATGTGGTCCCACTGGTCCAACAACGTCGACCCTCAACTCAACCTACAGTTGTTTGTCTTGACTAGTCTGAAGACCTATCATCTCGCACTGCCACTAGCCTATGACCCATTGTTTGAGATTTTTGAAACCGAGTATATTAGCCCCCAAGTTCCAAAACCGAGGCCTCTAGCCTAACAGAGCTATTCAAGCATCCGTTAAAAAGGTCTCCCAAATTGTTTAAGCAGTGGCACATAGTCAGCGGAGAGTACTTCTAAAAAAAATATATTTTAACTATCCTTCATACTAACCGAGTATGAGGGTATCTCCGCTCATAACCGATGATGAGTTTTCCACTTCCTCTGAGTAAGTTTCATTATACCAATCGGGTATTATCTACTTACAACCATTAAGTAGTTTTTCCACATTATTTTCATATCACTCTTCTAAGTTATGATGTTTAAAATACCACTAAGTAGTAGGTTTTCATTTCTAGGTGCTTATCATCCCAACCGGCTATGATATAAAAATCTCACTCACCCGATTGTGCAGTGAAATTCCTCTTAGTCTGCTTTGTTGTCCTTACTTGAACTCATCTCAGCTAGCGTTTTTAGTACTTTGTATTTCTACACGATATGAACATTCTTGTTCAATATTATTTGGCCTAACAACCCTCATTCATCCCGATTGAATGCGAAAATCAAACTATTACTTTATATGCACTTAGGTCCCTAAAGTTACTTTTCTTTAACTTTAAGTCCCTAATGTCGGTTTTTCCTCAAATTGAGTCTCAAAACCTTGAAAATTCCTCTTGGCACTTCAATTTACCCAATTTCATAAAAAGGGGTTCAAGTTTTCCAAATTCCCAATTTGGCCCCCAAATTTTCCAAAATTACCATTTTGCCTTTCATTTACAAAAATGGTAAGTTTTACCCCGAAAATTCTAAAATTTCTCAATTGGCCCTCTAACATTCTTATCATTCCCAATTGATCCTCAATTTTATAAAATTACATTTTGGTCCTTCGAATTTTCAAAAATTCACAATTTCCCCCAATTTCAACAACCTAACATAATTGAATTTGATTTCATCAAATTAACTGATCAAACACCTCTAATTATTAAAATTGAAGTTGAAATTGAGTTTCTACATCTTCATATGATTCCATAGCACATTCAATCATAAGTTTTAATGCCGGAACGAGCTCAAATGGAGCTTCGTCAGAAAACAGACTGTAGAGAGAGAAAGCTCTAAACAAACTATTGGGAGAGCTTGATTTGGCTTGAGGAGGGCTTGAATTGGCCGTTTTCAGCTCCGCCGAAATAGGGCTGCTTCGGTCCGCTGGAGCTGCTTCACTATTTGATCACCCCAACGCTTCTTCGGCAACCCTCGGAGCAAACATAGACTACAGGCATGTAGTTGACTTCTCCCCAGTACTAAAGGACTCGACTTCACCTTCTTTGGCTCAGAAATGACCCTATATCAAAGCTCTGGTTCGAGTTTCACTGGAAAACTAAGCAGCTAAAAGAGAGTGGGCTTTTCAGGTGTGGAGAGGATGAATGGGGAGGAGCTCTTTATATAGGAAGCTCGGGGACTTCTTGGCCATCCTATTAGCCCCTTAATGGCGGTCATTCATTGCCCGAAACACCCTGGCCGGAGACTTTTCAGCTTCATCGGTGTTGCGCGATTTTTTGGCGAGTGAACAGTGTTGTCATTTGAAGGAAGAAGCCGACACTGTTCCTAACCAGGTTCAAAGATTAAACCGGCTGGTTCACCCCCAATTCGACTGAATTTTTCAAATCTAAAAATTTATAAATTTATTTTCTATCCAATGGTGACATCAAATCTCAAATTTGAATTTTTTAAACCACCTAGAAACATGAATTTAGCATATGGTTCAATAGTGGTTCAAACAAGTCCAAACGGGTTCAATCTAGTTTGGATCCGGTTCACCTGAACCAATTTGGTTTTCATCTCTAATTCATTCTCAAGTCCATTTCCATGACTTTTTGGACTTTTGGGGTCACTAGAGATCCATAAATTTCTTGGTTTTCCCTATCTCTATCGGTTTTGATTCATAAATCGACTCGGTTCATAAAATGATTCAATCTAGTTAGATCTAGTTCATCTGAATCGGTCTCGTTTCTCTCTTCCAATTTGTCCTAAGGTTCTTTTCCAAGATTTTATGAACCCTTTGGATCACCCGGGAGTTGTAAATTTTCAAATTGCACGTTTCCTAATAATCTGGTTTGTGAACCGATTCGATTTTCTCACTCAGTTTGACCAGTTCTTTTCCTGGTTTTCCTTAACTCAAAAGTGCAGGGTTTACAAAGAGTCTACCTAGGAAGAGAGTCACCAGAAAGGATATACCCTAACCAAAGGTAAGAGTGTGTTCATAAGGGGTCCAATATAAGGGTAGAGTCAAAGAAGAAGATGAATCTAGAAAAGAGGGAAGGCAACATTAAAAGATGCAGGAAGAGTGGAAGAAAGCCTAAGGATCATAAGGGATTGAGAGTGCCTCATACAAAAGTTAGGAAACCAAGAGAAATTGGGTTGCCTCTGAAAAGACTAGTTGTATGAAAGATAACCAAGAGGGAAGGTAAGGTACAAGAACCCCTAAAAAGGGTGAACACGGAAAACCCCTTCAGGTAAGTCTAGGATAGAACATGGTAAGAGGGAAGAGTAAAAAGAAATGTGCTAGGAAAAAGAACTCTGGAGGAATGTATAAGTGCCCGTGAAAAAAAATATATTGATGGACATAATGTAAAGTGCTAGAAACCACTAACAATCAGGAATTACTCGAAGGAAGGATAAGGAACAAAAAGGGGATTATAGGACAGAAATGAATTAAGGACGGATAATCATAGCGATGTTAGAAGGGTGTACAAAAGGAAAGAAGGAAATGCCCACAAGGAGCATTAGGGATGTTGAATGCGAAAATCCTAGGACGAATCAAAGAAGGGGATGAATTTGGAAAAGAGGGAAGGCAACATTAAAAGATGCAGGAAGAGTGGAAGAAAACCTAAGGACCATAAGGGATTGAGAGTGCCTCATACAAAAGTTTGGAAACCAAAAGGAATTGGGTTGCCTCTGAAAAGACTAGTTGTATGAAAGATAACCAAGAGGGAAGGTAAGGTACAAGAACCCCTAAAAGGGGTGAACATGGAAAACCCCTTCAGGTAAGTCTAGGGGGCATAAGTCTACCTAGGAAGAGAGTCACCAAAAAGGATATACCCTAACCAAAGGTAAGAGTGTGTTCATAAGGGGTCCAGTACAAGGGAAGAATCAAAGAAGGGGATAAATTTGGAAAAGAGGGAAGGCAACATTAAAAGATGCAGGAAGAGTGGAAGAAAGCGTAAGGACCATAAGGGATTGAGAGAGCCTCATACAAAAGTTAGGAAACCAAAAGGAATTGGGTTGCCTCTGAAAAGACAAGTTGTATGAAAGATAACCAAGAAGGAAGGTGAGGTACAAGAACCCCTAAAAAGGGTGAACATGGAAAACCCCTTCGGGTAACTCTAGGATAGAACATGGTAAGAGGGAAGAGGAAAAAGGAAATGTGCTAGGAAAAAGAATTGTGGAGGAATGTATAAGTGCCCGTGAAAAAGCTCTTGATGGACGTAACATAAAGTGCTAGAAACCACCGACAATCAAGAACTACTCGAAGGAAGGATAAGGAACAAAAAGGGGATTTGAGGACAGAAAGGAATTAAGGGTGGAAAACCATAGTGATGTTGGAAGGGTGTAAGAAAGGAAAGAAGGAAAGGCCCAGAAGGAGCATTAGGGAGGTTGAACGTGAAAATCTTAGAACGGAAGTCCCTAAGAAAAAGGACGATGGTAGGAAGTGAGACCGTGAGGAGAAAATTTCCAAGATAAAAAAAACTAAAGGGTGCATAATAAGAGGCATAACCCGAATAAGAAAACCAAAAAGGGGGCATAAGTAGTTAAGGATGTCTTTAAATAACAGGTGTGACTTGCTTCGGAAAAAGGGAGTAGTCAAGTGGGAGGCAACGAGAAATAACTAAATGATCAAGGAAAATGAATGACGCCCTATAAAGGACTGAAAAATAGTAAGGACTACACCCTAAAAAGGACAACTATTCCAAGATAGGTGAACAAGAAGAATAGTGGAGATGAAGTAGTTAACGAACTAACCCTCTAGAAGACCATAAATTTCACACCAGCAAGGAAAGGAAAGGTGTAAAGGTTAGAACATTGTAAAGTAAGAATAAGGAAATTCTTGATGAAATAAATGCTCGGGAACAAATCGACGACCAAACCCAAGCCACGAAAGGGATTAAGTAAGCTCTTAGAAAGGGGATGGAACAACCTCAAAAGGGAAAAAGATCAAGAACCTTTCACCAATAGGAATAGAACTCGTAGTGAATAACAAGTTGGGATAAGTCGGATTGGATGACATCAAGGAGGTTAAGAGGTCAACTTAAAGATAGATAATCAAGAAGAGGAAGAGAAGAGGAAATATGGGGGAAAGAGGAGGAAGCCTACGAAGGAAGGGAGCCCTGAAGAGGCATACATATTCCAATGGAGAAGTAACGAACCCAACTAAAGCGGAATAGAGGAGAAAAGTTCAAATGGAATGCAAGTTGGTAATAAAGAACCAGTTACAAGGGAAGTTTACCCAGAACCCAAGGAGTAAGTTAACTCAAGGAATGTGTAAAGAAGGAGATAGCATCGAAAGATTTCTTATAAGTACGATAGGGGTGAATTACCCATAATGAGGACATAAAGGAAAGACTACCTGAAAAAACCTTAAGAGAAGTAAGCCTTGCAATTAAGAAGTGGATAATTGAAATGACCACAGACATCAATACTTGTCGTGGTCCACGTTCACTTAATGGAGTCTAAAGGATGACGGTTAGGCATAGTATGGAATACACAAAATAATGCCCGAAAACCAAAAGTGAATTGGATAGGGATGAGAAATAGTGATTGGTCATAAGCAAGCAAGAAAGGATGGATGAAAGGAAAGCGCTTGAGAAAAATACGCTAATATAAATGAGGAAGGGCATGAGTGAGAAAGGATTCCAATGTGTTGGTAAGCTTGAAAATCGATAGTTGGAACTAGGGAGAAACCATAGGAAAGTTGGTAAAAGATTGAGTAGATAAAGGGAACCGACATGATTCTAATATTAAGAAAATTAAAGGACAATTTGACTACATAGGAATTAGTAGGAAGGAACGTAGCCTTACGACTTCTGAACAAATGGAGGGGCATAAATCGTTATCAATGATGCACATTCTAGAAACCATAAGGGAGCAAAGAAAATTCCAGAATAGATCATACTATAAGAAACATGTAGTGCCTATAGTTCCAAGCAAAGTGACCCAAGTAGGATCGGGTCCGATGGTCCAACCTAATAAATGGAATCAGAATCATGGTAAACTAAACATGGTGGAAGGACCAAATAAGATAAGTAAGAAAGAATAACAAAATCCACAAGATTAAGGACGAAGAGCCAAAAAGGATGCTAAATTAAGAGCATCAACAATCTAGAAATTGAGGGGAAAATAGGGACGATCAAATGTATATGAAACATCCAACCCAATGACATGAGTAAGAACCCTTAAGAAGAAAAGTCTTACCATGAGTGGAGTAAGAAGGAGACCTAAGGAAGCACTTGGGGATGGGTAATTTGGACATGACTGACATGATACACTATGTGGAGTGAGTGGAAGATATAAATGAAGAAAGACTGCTCAAGTACGTGGCTAAAGGACTAAATGAAAGGTGCAGCCAAAGAGGTAACATACCGAGCAAACCCTAGGAGGACAACAAGGAAAGTCACTGCTAACACCAATGACGGCCAACTTAAGTTTTGGGGACAAAACTCCTAAAAGGAGGGGAGAGTTGTAAACCCCATCCCTTTATATATAAGAAAACTGGGAAAAGAATCGATCGTTCCAAAAGAGCAAACCAAGCCTGTTCACAAACCATAACCGATAAGAAAATGGTAAATTGGGGAAATTGATGAATCCCAAGTGACTTAAAGAGTTATAAAAAGAATGGAAAAGAACCTTGGGACAATTGGGAAGGAAAAACCAAACCGGTTCAAGGTGAATCGGAATGAACCAAATTGAACCGGTTACTAAATTCATTTTTCTAGGTGGCTTAAAATATTCAAATTGGGGAATTGATGCCACCATTAGATAGACAATTAATTTAGATGAATTTAGAAATTTTTAATTTTGAGAAAACTAGTCGAATCGGGCCTGAACTGACCGATTTACGCATTGAAGCGATCGAACTGGTCCGATCCGGTTCAGAATAGTGTCATCGTCTTCCTCCCGATGACAGTATTCTTCATTCAATGCAGAAATGGATAACGTCGGCGAAGGACTAATGGCTCCGATCAGGCCGTTTCAGGGTGAGGATAAGCTCAACGAAAAAGGAAAGTTTTCGAGTAGAGGGTCCCCGAGCTCCCTATATAAAGAGCTGCTCCTCATTCTTCCTCCACACACTTGAAATCTCCATTCTCTCTCAACTACTCTATTTTTTGGTGAAGCTCAAACCAGAGCTCTGATATAGGCAGTTTTCTTAGCCTCAGAAGACAAGGTCGTGTCCTATAGACTTTAGTGGAAGTCAGCTACTAGATAGCATCTTCCTTTTGACCCGAGGACCACCGAAGAAGAACTGGCGGAATCAAATAGTGAAGCAGCTCTGACGGACCGAAGCTATACTGTTTTGGCCAAATTCAGCCCTCCTCCGGTCAAACCAAGCCTCCCCAACACCCCACAACCCTCAAACGACCTCAATAGAGTTGAAAGGTAAGCCAATTCAACCCTTCTTAGTTGTTGTAGATCAGAGTTAGAGAGAGAAAGTGCTAAACTTTACTGACAAAATTCTCCTTTGATTTGATATCAATTGTAGCAATTCTTGATCTTAGAAGAAACCTCAAGACAAGAGCTACCTTCCCCGATCGAGAGCTCGGATCATCGCACCTCCGACGGTAAGTTTTCGAAGCTTTCTCTCTCTGCGTACAGTTTTTCAGCTAAGCTTCATTTTAGCTCAATCCAAACCTAAATAATGTGGTTCAATGCTCAATTGAATTGTATGAAAGTGTAGGAGCTAATCCATACCTTCAATTTGAGCAAATAACCCCGATTGAATGGCCAATTTGAAGAAATCAAATTCGATCAGTTTGAAGGGGAGAAATTGGGGGAAACTTTTGGGGAAATTTGAGGGACCTCTTTTCAATTTCCCAAAATTGAAGGCCAATTGGCCATGATAAAATTGTTGAGGGACCAATTGGTCCATTTTTTAAACAATTGGGGTCAAATTTCTATTTTTGGAAAGTAGGTGCAACATTTTAATTTTGGGAAAATTGGGGCACCAAATTGGAAATTTGGAAAACTTGAGTCCCTTATACAATTTTGAGTAAAATGAGGACTCAAAGGGAATTTTGGAAACCTTGGGACTCAAATTGGGCAAAAGTTGGCATTAGGGACCTAAAGTTAAGAGAAATGAACTTTTGGAATCTAAGTGCAATTTATCGATAATTTGTGAGCCTAGGCTTTTATACCAAACCGTAATTTATAAGGCTGCCCAAATCGTGTAGGAACAAGTGTGACCCGAATGCAAGCAAGAGAAAGATCGCGTAGACTTGGAAAACTGACCGAGGATGAATACGTCACAGTTATCGGGTGAGTGGGCATATTTACATAATACCTAGTTGGGATGGTGAGTACTTTAGAAACGAAAAACCACATGTAAGTGGAATTTTAACCTCATACCTGAATGGGGTGATGGGCAATTTAGGCTAAAACCTATTTACCGGTTGTAAGTAGAGGAAATCATACCTGGTTGGTATAATGGACTTCCTTGAAGGAAGGCAAAAACCCACTTGTCGATTGTAAGCGGAGATATCATCATACTCGGTTGGTGAGATGAAGTGAAAATTTATATTTTGTTAGAAGTGTTCTTCCCTGAGTGTGTGCCAATGAAACTATTTGGGAGACCTTCGTGACGGGAGTTAGAACAGCTCAGATAGGCTAGAGGCCTCGGTTTTTGAACTTGTGGGGCTAAATGCCCAGTTTTGGAAAATCACGTGTAGTGGGCCCAAGGCCAATAGGTACGAGTAGGAGCTCGTAAACAAACTTGGAATGAGAAAGCCAAGAAATGTTTAATGAACTGGATGTGTTATTTCGCCATGGTACCAAGTTAGTACTGACAATACTCGATGGACTCACGTTAGGGCCAGGTCGATGGACCGGCCTAGACAAACAGTTGTATGTCGTGTTGATGGTCGGGGCCGTTGGACTAGTGGCACCAAAGATAAATGGCTATAAGTGAAAACAGTTGTTTTGTGCATGCACTTGTGGTATAGGTCCATCAATATGCCCAAGAGGGGTAGTGATGGGCTTTAAGGGCTATTGGACGACATGGTGGAGATAAGTGCAGTTCGTCGTGCTAGTCAGTCGGGAAGCTTTTTGCGCATGAGACTGGGGCAGGGTCGGGATGAGGTCTCTGTCCTCATACAAACATGGAATGGCATTCGGGTCTGAGGGTCAAATGTCAAGAACATTCACTTAGACCTATGGTAGAAGTGGACGGACTTCTATCTTGTTGGCCGGTAAAGACACTCTGAGCCACAAGTGGGTGCAGTTGATGGGCTGCACCTGCGAATGTGTGTTCTCTTCCTGATTAAGGGTGTGTGTTGTCTGCTAAATAAACCTAATAAAGAAATGAGAACAAAGGGTTTTGAAATTTGATTTTTTTTAGGAAAACTTCTTTTTAAAAGAAATTATATCCCTTGGCGCAATTTAAAATGAAGTTGTTTCTCTTAAAAATTCACTTCCAACACCCGCTCACTGAGTTGTAGAACTCACCCCCTCTTTTATACTCTTTTCAGGAGTAAGGAAAACATGACCAAAGAAAACATGAGGATGTACCCTCTGTTAGGTATGCTTAAAAGTTATTTTAAGCTTGCATTTTATTGATTTAGGCTATTACAGGGAATAAGGTTTGAATTACGTTTGTCTCCTCTTGATTAAAAGAAGGGGGAAACCCCTCTTAAACCAAGGGAGCGGCGGGTTGATCACGGGGATCCGACTAAATCGGGTTGGGGTGTGACAGAGATACTCAACCCTTAAAAACAAGTTAAGAATGAAAGGAGCTAAGGTCCATGGTTTGTAAAAAGGGGCTAAGACCCATGGTTTATAAAAGGGGCTAATATCCATAGTTTATAAAAGGGGTTAAGACCCATAGTTTATGAAAGGGTCTAAGGCCCATGGGTTGTAAAAAGGGGCTAAGACTCTTAGTTTATAAAATGGGGCTAAAATTCATAGTTTATAAAAAGGACTAAAACCCACTATTTTTTAAAGTGGTTAAGACCCATGGTTTATGAAACAGAGCTAAGGCCCATGGTTTGTGAAAGGGGGTAAGACCCATTATTTATGAAAGTGGTTAAGACTCGTAGTTTATGTAAGGGTGTAATGCCCATGGTTTATGAAATGTGGTAAGACCCATGGTTTATTAAAGGGACTAAGACCCACTATTTATGAAATGGGTAGAGACCCATTGTTATGAAAATGGGCTATGACCCGAAGTTTATAAAGAGGGATAAGGGCCTAATAATTATAAACTAAATGACGAGAGTAGGCATTTTGAAAGAGAAGAATTACCCAATAAATTATACATGAATAACTCTCAAGTGATTTATGACAAATCACAACCATTAACTAAGTGGGGATGACAAGATAGTATGTTGTTTTCAATGCCTGAGTGATTGTTTTGGAGATTGGTTCGAATGTTGTTCTCATCCATCGTTTGGAAGAATGTACCCACAGAGTTGGGGAGTGGCTTTTGGTTTAGGCTTTACTACCTGTCCACTGTTCTCGGACTTTTGGTTAGGATTACGTGTATCTGTTCATCATCCAATGTATGTAAGTACCCACATAGTGGAAGGGGGTTTTGATTCTAGCGTTAGTACATGTCCAATGATCTCGGACGTTAGGTTCAGATGGTGCATGCTCGTCCCTCGTGCAAAGATTGTACCCACATGGTGGGAGGGAACCTTGGTGAGGAGGGTCACTACCTGTCCAAGGATTTTGGGTATTTGGTTCAGAAGATTGTACCTGTCCATCATCTAAAGGTTGTACCCATTAGATTGGAAGGGAACACGTTGGTTCAGAAGACTTTACCCGACCACGATCCCATTGTTGGTTTGGATGATTGTGCCTGTCAACATTGTGCGTAAGACTAGAAATATATAACAATCTAGTTCATGAACGACAGGTTCAAAAAGGAAACATCGTATATAATAGCTTTTAGAAAGGTACCCATGTTGGGGTACGAATCCTAAAAGAGTTTTGAAAGTAAAACTAAGAATGGTAAGGAAAGAATATAAAGAAAACTATGTGATAGCCATTTTGAGTAGAGACGATATCGAGCCATAAACGACTTGATAATCAGTCTTCACACTCAAGTATTGCTCACCCTCCCCCTCCCTCCAAACATATTTTAGGAACATACGAAGGAATTGAGTGCAAAGGAATAAGACCCTTGCGGAGAAGAAAACCTGAGATAAGGCATTTGGGTTATTAAGAGATGGTCCAAGGCAGTTACTCACTTCACAGGATTTAATTTATGGTTCATTGCTATCCATTGTGCATACTGAAAAATTATTTTATAAAAGTTCAAATTCTTAGTGAACATTTGAAAATCATTGTACTTAATCTGAGCCTTACTATCTGTCAGTTCTATTGTAGTGAGGTACCCACTAACGTAGTGTTGAGAGAACGTAACGATTGTTATCACGGTCTGACCTGTGGTTTGGGCCGGGGCGTGACACCTAGTATGGGATAGTGATGGTTTTATAGGCTGATGGAGAATATGGAACAATAGAAGCTATTGTTGATCTAATATGTTACAGAGCTCTAGAAGTCCCTGGTGAATGAAAAATGTATTTTCCCCCTAATAATTGACAAATTTATCGAAAAACTCTGGGGATTGTGTAATGATTTTCACACATACTAATAGTGGACAAATTCATCAAAATAATCCCAAATCTTTGAAAGTACTTCACTTTGGAGAATACAAACACTTCAATTTTCATAGGAAAATTTCACTATTTGATACTTAACTCTCATTAAATTTACACGTTAGTGCGCCACTACATGAGTTTGCAACTCTATTTACTAATGTCAATGGTACTTCGTAAATTCTTCTCCTAAATCCATGAAATCTCTTATGGTAGGGTAGATAATCCACGGCCAATGACTATGTCCGACCCCAAATCAGTTGTCATTACTTGAGAGTCAATTTTTATTGTGATGTGTACCCCTTCAGAACATCGAGTTCCAACCTTCTAACCATAAGGTATACCTTAATCAACAATGGAGAGTAACAACTAAATTTAATTCTCTTTGATGCGAGAAAATCTCCTTTCTCTCGAGCTAATAGTGATGCACCTTCTTTTCCTATATTGTGAAGAAAAGATCCTCTCACAATTTATATTCATTTTCCCCTAGTGCTTTAGTCTGAATTGCATATACATACTCATCCTTCTAATGATATACATACTCATAAGTATGCTTAAACAGTAGAAAATAGAAACAATTATACTCGATCAAAGTCTTGTGGTCACATAAATAAAAACTTGATCGATTTGATTATTTCGGGTGAATCCTTTGTCAGTTCACATGGAAGAGGATTATTCGAGTTGTGGTTAATTATTAAAAAACCTAAAACAAATATTAAAGACATTTAAAATTCCATAAAATATTAGGAGCCAAATTAAAATTTTAGCCTTTTCAAGTACAAGATTTATTCCATGTTAAAAGGTTAAACGAGATACAACGGTAGGCGTGGAGATGCAATAAGAATGCAATGCTTCCCTGCAAATGCAAGAACAAGGGTAGCAACAAGCACCAGTTCCCTCAAAGCAAAAAGCAAGTCACCAAATTATTCCCTCAATTGGCCTGCTATTAGCCTGAAACAGGATGAAAACAAAACTCCAATAGAATGTTATGCCCCAACTCCAACCGGATAGATACTAGTCCAGCAAAAACCTCCTACTGAATAAAGTGGCATTGATCTTGAAAAACGGAGAATAGATGTAATCTCACTTGCATCAGCTCAGGCAACCAGAAAAAAAAATCTATCACTAAAGAAGATACCTCTTTTGTAAATCAACTCCACCTCCTTCGATCTTCCTCCTCGTTCACAGGAGAATACCAGGCAGGCCTTCTCTTTGAGTTGCTTAACCTGTAATTCAGCAACAGCTCCTCATTGCAAAGTGCTCGGGTAGCCACAAGAACTAAAGTCCTCAGAATCGGATTGCTAGGGCCACCACTCCCTAGCTTAAACCAGAAGCTCCCAAACCTCTTCATTCTAAATTCTTCCGATCCGCCAAACTGTACATTTGGAATATAAGCCCTCAGCTCTGATTCAGACAGTGGAAAATCGTAAGGGCAAATCATCACATTAGGCTCCATGCCCTGTGCAGGATGATTTGCAAAATGGGCAAAAGCTAAGGGATTTCTCCTCTCTATGACATCAACCAAGTTTCCCCTGAGGGTTCCTGGCAAAGGCTTACTGAGGATTCTCCAGAACCGATCAGAACCTTCCTCTTTGCCTGGCACCATTTTCCTATCATCTGCATCTCTAGTAATTGAGCCAGTCCAAACATCACGGCTATCACCACCCAATCCCCAAGGTTGAGCATTTATCACATTTCCATCGTACCTAGTGATCAAATAGGGGTTCTGGGCATCAACACGAGGGTAGCCAGGGATATAACGGTAATAGGCTGGGGAGTATACAACACCCGGATAAAAGGCTATAACAGAACCAACTTCAGCTTCACCATCCAAAAATAAACCTTGACCAGCTTCTTCATGTGGAATTTCTGATGGTTTAACAGCAAGAGTGTACCCCAGGAGATCCTTTATACTCTGAGATACTTCTGCAAGCTTCAGAGGTCTTGTCTCAGGAATGGCTGTTCTGGAAAAAGTATAGAGCCAGTTATATCCCAAGTAAGAAAGAATTTCTTTCATAAAAATCAAAGAAATCAGGAAGGTTGAAACCAAAACAAACTGCTGGAACAATCCCACTTACAGCATTGTCATCCTCAGAGTTGTATATATTTAAAAGTTTTAACCTTTGAATAGGATGATAAAGAAGTAGCAGCAATGGAGTACCAGGATGTCTGCTGGGTTGTCCACTTTTCCCAACAGCAAGACTAAGGCCACTGCGTTGCTGAGCAGGATCTAATGCAGGAGAATCCACTGGTCCCTGGCTTTTCTTATTGGCATCTTTAAGTAGAATCTGATCCATGAAACTACAAAATGATATAATCTGAGAATGGACGTTCTCTTGCACTTGTTTCTGCTGATCTGAAACTGATGCTTTACCAGCCATCTCTATAATCTGCTCTGCATCGGACTCTTCAGCATCACTGCCTAGACAGTTGTAGCTGGTGAAAGAAATAAACTATAAGGAACAAACAACAGGCTTGAGCAGCTGTCTTTAGAATCAACATTTCAAAGAAAGATTATAGATACATGTTCTGTGATCACTGGAAAATGTATGATCTTAAAGTCAAATCAATGGATATAACAAGAAAGGGCTCCCTAATCACATATCTACAATGAAATGACAAGGGTATGAAGAAAAATGTTAATTATCATAGAATAGCATTTGAATGTTATTCAGGCAAAGAAAACAGATCATACATAACTCGAGTAAAATAGCTAAGAAGACCAGATGATGAAGATATGAAATGCATTATATGACAAGAAATGGAAATGCAATCCTTCACATGCAAATCCAAAGAAACCAGCTCACCCATGATATTATTCCACAATTTTATATGATGATTTACATATCAACAGTTTGCAATTGCATGTATTGCTAACAAGTGTGAAAATTTTCCTATTTACCAAGTTAAGGGATTGTAAAGATTAGCTAATGTTGAAATATAATCACAAGAATTGAATTATTATTATTATTATTATTATTTGGACAGTGGAATCATTGCTTAATAATGCTGATGTTAGAATCATTTTGACCTAGTGTACATGAAGAGTCTATTGATGTCTGTCTCAAACTGGAGCTGTCTTGGGTGTCTTGCAAAAGTTGGACTTTGTGCAAGAACCTTCACGGCCTGAAATCATGAGGGTGCAAGGATCAGATATGACACAACCTAGATAATTGTATTTTCCTCTCTTTGTACATTGGGGGATGAGGAGGAGAAATTACCTCTTGAAATTTCTGAAACAGAAAAGCCATTTACTTCCAAGAAGCCGATGTGCTTGAAGATCGTAGCTGGGACTTTTTAGCAGGCACCTATTCCCTTAAAAGAAGATAACAAACATTAGGGCAACGGCAGCAAAGAGCAAGCACACCGCAATACTGCTCCCTGATTAACACAAAACAATGCACAATGAAGAGTACACTATCAAAATGGTCAATCCTAATTTCAGGGGCCCTGTTACATATAAGACGGGTTCCAAGCATGCCCTTTGGACACTCTTGGTTGTCTAGGGTTGGGAATTTTTTTGCACAGGGTTGCGCATTTTATGACTATCATCTTAGTTAAATTTTTCTACTTTTCAAGATTTTCATAATTTGTTGATCTGAAGGTACATCCAGAGGTTATACCAATTGATCCTACTCTCTGATAAAACAGGATATCTATACACTTATACTCCCATTGCTGAATGACCCACTATGTCACTCAAAAGAACTCACTGAGTTTTAAAAAGTGATTGTAATTACACTTTGAAAAAACTTTTGTTGAAGAATGGTGGCCTAATGTGTATGGGGACAATTTGCACATGATCATGCAAGTTCTTATCCTAGGAATATTGCATCTGTTCTAAACTTTGTACACTCAATAGACATGATGGCAAAGCCTTGCAACATTTTCAATTCAATCATTGTTCAGGAAAAGAATCCATCCAATTAGAGAAAAGGATCTTTAAGCTAAATTCCGCATCCAACATGATTGAACATTCCCAATATTTGAAGTGATTCTTTTTAATCTTAACAAATGCTAGCCAAGACCTAAATTGGGTGGATTAATTTAGCCGAATGGATCACATTATACTGCCAAAAATCAGATTAATTGGCTCCATCATGGAAAGGAACATCCCATATAAGTCTCAAGTTTCCTTTTATAGATGGATTTCAATATATCCACAAAATTTTAAAATGACAACGTCATGATATTTGGCAGACATGCATTCTGAACAATCAGTGTCAAGATACACAAAAATTTTGGAATTTGGCATAGACAAATTCTGCACACTTCAACATGATCATCCACACATTGAAACCAAGAAATCTAATTATTCTAGTCTTAACACACATTCAAAGATTGGATTCAGGATAAGGTAAGGTTGCATTAAATCAATTCGAAAGCAGTCAAGGAAGTTTCCATACAACCTTTCTGACAAGGTAACCAAGAAAACTCTTGGGCCAATTCCAGATCAGTTTCACACATCACAACCAAATTTGATCCCAATCCGCCATAGGACACATATTCAAGTATATCATAACACAATATCAGGCAGTATGAACTTATAGCATGTACATCCAATTTGGGTGTCATTCGCAGGCCTCCTTTCATTCATCCAATAGCATAAATATAGGTAAAAATAAAATAAATGAGTTTGAGAATTTATACGTGATGTAGTTGAATGTCGAAGAGGCGCCAGCTGCCAAGGCCAGAATAGTTGTTGACCGCTGAAAGAGGCCCCAAAACAGTGGTGAGGCTGACTAAGGACCAGGTACGGAGCTGACTGGCGGAAGGAGGGTTGATCCGGGGCAAATGAGGTTGCAACTGCAGCTGACGAGGGACTGACGCGGCTACTCGGGGCTGAGGAAGGCTGCTCGGGTCTAAATCTGTCAGTAGGTAACTTGTAGGGTGAATGAGTGCCGTCAAGGCCGCATGTGGCTGGTAATAGGCGGACTGAGGCTACCAGACGGAGGCTGGTCGCGAAGAGGCGCTGGCTCGTGGTTGCTACTCAGAGCTACTGGAGGTGACGGACGCCAAGGGTGGAGGGTTGGTGGTGAGGTAGGGATTAACGAAGGTATTCGTCGGAGATGAAGTTAATCTGAGAGAAACAAGAGATTCCGTTGTGATGGACTAGAATAGGATCGGTCGCTGGAGATTGCCAGGAAGTGATAGTCGAGGAGGTGAGGCCGGGGAGAATGGAGAGCCAAAAATATGCACACTCCCTTCTGTCGTTCTTTTTTAAATTGCGGTTGCTAGAGCTCGGTGTTACTGCTAGGGGGTAAACACGGACGACAAAGGGTCGGAGATAGAGCAGAAGACTGGACGGAGGCGGTGGGTGTTGCCCTAATCAACTGGTGTAGATGACCCGGGTAGGGTCGGGCCGATAATCCGACTGTCCGGGTTTTATCATGTTCAACAAAACCAATCGACCCTGCCACAATATTCATAATTTGAGATTTTTTTTCTTTATTGAATTGTATGCTAATCACGGTTGATGATTTTAATTGATCTTCTCTTGTGCATATTTTTTTAATAAGGCAAAAAGAAGTATATTATGGACTGACTCACTCCAATTTTATTCCATATGACTATTTTTTATATTGTATTTTACGTTATTTTTTCATTAAGTAGTTTTGAGTACGTGTAGTTGTTAATAAATTCCTACAAAATTAGAGATTGTGTTATTTATTTTTTAAATTAATTTAATATCTTAATTTATTATTTATATTATTTATTTTTATTCTTTAAATAAATTTATATATTAATAATAGTATATATAATACGAATATTATAAATAAAAATTTATTATAAAAAATATTATTAATATATTTTAATAATATATAATAGTTAATAAATTATTTAATTTAATTAAAATGATAAATTTGTAACCTTATTTCAGCTAATAATATTTTCTATTATGGTATCATAATTATTAACTCACTCTAAATCTCACTTATTAAGTACTATTTAAAAAATTAAACGTAATAAATTTATCCAATTTGTGGGTGGGAATGTTAATAATTAAGGTTACAAGTCCATAGATC
Organism: Trapa bicornis; assembly: GCA_030064425.1. NCBI lineage: Eukaryota > Viridiplantae > Streptophyta > Magnoliopsida > Myrtales > Lythraceae > Trapa > Trapa bicornis. The sequence continues at coordinate 3,745,472 of CM057761.1, read as the reverse complement.
ACAATAAATTTTTAATAAGTTAATAAAAATGATTTAAAGTGAAAATAAAACTTAAAATGGAATTATAAAATACTATATATTAAAATTAGTTACAACTAATATTTTAATAATGGATAAAAAGTAAGTTGAGAAGTTTTATCACTTACAATTAATTATTTTTAATTATATATATATGAAATATTGTAGATTTTTAATAAGTTAACGAGAACAAAAAAATAAGAATTAAAATAGAATTGAAAACTATCCGAATGGAAATTCGTTCGAACTAATATTTTAGTAATAGATAAAAAAGTGAGTTGTACCTCTAAGAAATAAACTCTAAAAAATAAATAATTTAAAAAAATTTCAAGTTCAAATAATTTGATTAAAAGTTAAATTGGAAGTGAGATTGGATCGGATATAACTCGATATTAAATTCTAAAAGAATAAAATAAGGGTAATATATTAATTTTGATCCATTAAAAAAGAATATGAGTTTGACCTGAATAAAGTCAAATGAATAGTTAAACTTAGTAAGTTTGGTTAAAGGAAATTGGGCAAACCTTATAAGGTTATTAGATGTTTAAGGTTGCATTTGGTCGGTCATGAAATGACAATATTTAAGTCCTATTTTTCATAAAAGAAATAAATCGAAAATGTGTATAGGCAATTTTAAAAGAAAACCAAGATTCATTTTTGAACTTGTATCATAAGAAGTAATTGGCAAAGGGTTAAAAGTAATGCTAAGTAAGATAAACTTCAAAATGAATTAATTCAATTAAAGGATGGAAGTGAGAACCAACTGAATCAGAGTAAACTAGATTGAATCTATCATGTCTCAATTTGGTTTGGTTGAAACTCTGTGAACAACTCGTCATCCATTCCTGTACTAAAATAGTATTTCTACCAAGATAGACTAGAAAAAGTAAAAGTTTATAAACTTATATGTTTTCCATAACAAGATTAAAAAAATGATAGTATAAATTACATTGTTGCGGTAATTCTAACTTGCTTCTAAGGTTTTCACCCTTCTTAGCACATAAGATTTCTTGAAAGGGGTTTAAGGGAATGGATGAGTTCGACAACTCAGTTAATAGGATTTATAGAAAATCATGACTTCTCGTCCATGGTTAAGTATGTACTTAATCAAAGTTTTTTTTTTGAAAAAGTATATGTGATAAGCAAGCCACTACTTGTCTTATCATTTAATAAAAGGTTTATCATAAAATTTGTTGCTTACTTCATCAAGCTTAGGGTAGGTTTCTTCCTATTTGTAGGGATTTCATCAATTAAACCTACCAAGATTTGTTTCATACAAATACACAAATACCATTTTCCTTTGTTACTTGAAAAGGGATATAAGGGAGGGGTGAGTACAATTACTCAGTGAATGGGTTTTCAAAATTTATCTTTTAGGGAAAATGCTAGATTAGGAGTGTGCCAGACTATTTATTTTCTTTTAAAATATTTTTTTCCTCAAATTCAGGTTTTCAACACCATTTTCTCAAGGTTTGCCAATTATTTTTTCAAGGATTCTCAAATTCTTTCCAAGGTTTCCATAACCTTTTTCCCATTTCCATATTTAGTGTGTTTCACAAATCACACATCCTTCATCATGAAGGGATCACACACACATTCACGAGATGCAATTACGCCGACTGCACCCACTTGTGGATCGGAGCGTCTTTACCATCCACCCTGATAGAAGTCTCTAACTTCTACTCGAAGTCTGAGTGAATATCCCTGATGTCCTACCCTCATACCAAAAATACTCCGTGTTCGTATGAGGATAGATACCTCATCTTGACTCCACCCCGGTCTCGGGCGCAATGAAGCTATGTCGAGCTTCGCAAGGTCACCTGGTCCAACGAATTGCTCTTATACCCACCAGGTCGTCCAGGGCCCTAGGACGCATCACTACCCCTCTTGGGCGTCTTAAAGGTCTCGTAAACATAGTGTGTCACGCCCCGACCCAGTTTGGTCGGATCCCCATGATCAACCCGCCACTCTCCCGGTTTATTAAAGGGTTTCCCCTTATTGTAAACCAGAAAGAGTAAGGCGTCCTTTAACCTGCACCTTTTTCCTGGAATAGCATAATCAAAACTGCATGAAATTTAAAACTTTACATACCTGTCTTACATGCATCTTAGTTGACGGTCTTTAAGGGGAGGCTTTCCGGGATTTCCTGAAAGGGATATAAGGGAGGGGGTGAGTACGACTACTCAGTGAATGAGTTTTTAAAAGCTTTTAACTTTTCAGAAAAATATTTATATAGAGTGTGCCAGACTCCTTTGTTTTCAAAAATCCCTTCATTTAAAAATTTGGGTTTTTCCATTATTTCTTAGTTACCACGGTGTGTCATCACCCAACACACATCCTTCATCATGAAGGTTACACACATTCGCAAGTTAGTATCACTACTGAACCCGCTAGTGGCTTCGTAGCGACTTTTCATACTACCCGGATAGAAGTACAACCACTTCTACCCTAGGAATGAGTGGATGTACGTGACATCCAACCCACAATCCCGAAATCACTTCTTCATGTCTGTATGAGGACAAAGACCTCATCCTGTCCCCACCCCAGTCTCATGCGCTTGGTGCTACTCCAGATTTCGCACAGACACTTGGAACGACGAACTGCCCTTATAGCCACCAGGTCGTCCAGTGCCCTTAGGATGCATCACTACCCCTCATGGTCATCTTGATGATCCCGTACTCACAGTGCATGCACAAACAATGTTTTCTTATATTGCCATGTAATCTATGGTGCCACTAGTTCAACGGCCCCGACTCTCAACTCAACCCGCAACTGTTTGTCTTGACTAGTCCGTCGACCTGTCATGCCGCACTGCCGCTAGTTAACTGAGCATGTCGGTCCTATCTTGATACCATGGCCAAACAATTCACTTATTAAGTTTTATGGCACATATATCATGTTCATTTACGAGATCCTGCTCGTGCCAACTGGCCTTGGGCCCACTGTACGAGATTTTCAAATCGGGCATTTAGCCCCCAAGTTCCAAAACCGAGGCCCCTGGCCTATCAGAGCTTATTCGAGCTCCCGTCGAGAAGGTCTCCCAAATAGTTTAAGCATTGGCACACAGTTAGGGGAGAACACTTTTGAAAAAATAGGTTTTCATTGTCCATTATACCAACCGGTATAAGGACATCTCCGTTCATAACTGATGAACGGGTTTTCAACTTTCTTCGAGGAAGTCTAATCATACCAACCGGGTATGATCTACTTACAACTAGTAAGTAGTTTTTTTTTTCACATAATTTTCACATCACTTTCTCTAAGTGGTGATATTAAAATACCACTAAACAATGGGTTTTTATACTGAGGTACTTATCATCCCCTACTGGGTATGATATAAAATTTCCACTCACAACCGGTAAGTGGTTTTTATCTTTAAGTTGTGCTCATCATCCCAACCGGGTATGATGTTAGTAAACCCACTCACCTGTTAATGCCGTGAATTCCACTAGACTGGTTCTTTGTATTCACGCGAGCTTGTCCTTGCTGGCGTTCCTGGTATTTCGCGTTCCTACACGATATGAACATCTTGGTTCATTATCCTTTGGCCTAATCGCCTTCATTCATTCCAAATGAATGAGAAAGTCAAATTTTTATTTATTTGCAATTAGGTCCCTAAAGTTATTTCTCTTTAACTTTAAGTCCCAAATACCGGTTTTTCCTCAAATTGAGTCCCGAAACTTCTAAAATTTATCATAGGATCTCAATTTATTCCATTTCACAAAAAGGGGTTTAATTTCCCAAATTTGCAATTTGGTCCTCCAACTTTTCCAAAATTACCATTTTTCCCTTCCTTTACAAAAATGGTAATTTTTGCCCCAAAAATTTCAAGATTCCTCAATTGGTCCTCTAACATTATTTTCATGCCCAATTGACCTTCAATTTCATAAAATTTTATTTTGGTCCTTTGAATTTCGAAAATCCCCAAATTTTCCCCCAATTGCAACTGCTTAACACAGCCGAATTTTATTTCATCAAATTGACCCCATCAAACGTTTCTAATTGTTGAAATTGAAGTTGAAATTGAGTTTCTACATGTTCATACGATTCTTCAGAAATGTGAATCGCAAATTTTAATGCCGGGACAAGCTCAAACGGAGCTTTGCCAGAAAATGAACTATAGAGAGAGAAAGCTTCGATTACTCACCGGTGAAGGGACGACGGTTCGAGCTTTCAATTTGGACAGATAGCTCTCATCCTGAGGTTCATCCTAGAATCAAGAATCACATCAATTGATGCGGAATTGGATTAGAATTTCATCATTGAAATTCGGTCGACTCTCTCTCTAGCACCAATCGAAAATTATAAAGGGGAGCCAAATTAGCTTACCTTTCGGTCCTAATTCGGCCGTGGAAAGGCTAAGGAAGTGTTGGGAGGGCTTGGATTGGCCTAAGTAGGGCTTGAAATGGCTGATTTCAGCTTGGCCGAAATAAGGCAGCTACAGTCCGCCGGAGCTGCTTCACTATTCTATCACGCCGGTGTTTCTCCAACGATTCTTGTATTGACTGGAGTTTGCTATCAGATAGCTGTCTTCTCCCCGGTTCTAAAGAGCCCGACCTTTGTTCAAGTCGAAGCTCTGGTTCGAGCTTTACCGGAAAATGGGGCAGTAGTGAGAGAGAGAGAAGTGTTCAGGTGTGAGGAGAATGAAATGGGGATAACCTATTTATATAGTTGTAAAACCCGTGTATTAAATGGGCGAGATTTATTACTAGTATTAATATTGCCATATATTATTGGTATTAATTCCAATAATTTAATTTCGGTATTAATTCCAATAATTTAATTTCGGTATTTAATTATTTATATTAATTCCAATAATTTAATTTAGGTATTAAATTATTAGTATTAATTTCAATAATTAAATATATATTAATTTATGGCTATTTATGATAAGTCGTACATTCGCATAAAAATTTTTGACCGAAATTTCGGGTTATAAAAAATCATACTTCCCAAGAGGTCACCCATTCTCACACTACTCTCAGATAAGCACACTTAACTTTAAAGTTCTTATGGAATCTAGTTCACCTGAACTAATTTGGTTTTTGTTTTCTATTTTGTTTTAAGTTTCTTTTCCAATGTTTAATGAACCCTTTGGATCACCCGAAAGTTGTAAATTTCGATATTGCTTATTCCCAAATGTAAACCGGTTTGGTTTTCTTATTCAATTTGATAGGTTCTTTTTCTTGGTTTTCCTTAACTCAAATGTGCGGGGTTTACATAGTGCATGCACAGTTTGTATTTTCATATCATGCCATATAATCTGTGGTGCCACTGGTCCAACGGCCCCGACCCTCAACTCAACCTGTAGTTGTTTGTCTTAACTAGTCCGAAGACCTGTCATGTCGCACTACTACTAATTGACTGAATATGTCGGTCTTGTCTTGGTACCATGGCCAAACAATTCATTTATTTAGAGTTTTATGGCATATATCTCATGTTTGTTTATGAGCTTCTGCTCGTGTCCACTGGCATTGGGCCCACTATACGTGATTTTCCAAAAACGACATTTTAGCCATCAAGTTCCAAAACTGAGGCCTCCAGCCTATCAGAGCTATTCGAACTCCTGTCACGCCTCGACCCGGTTTGGTCGGATCCCCGTGATTAGCCCACCACTCTCCCAGTTTATTAAAGGGTTTCCCCTTATTATAAATTGTAAAGAGTAAGACATCCTTTAAACCTGCACATTTTCCTAAAATAACATAAATCAAAACTGCATAATATTTTAAATTTATCATACTTGTCTCACAGGCATCTTAGTTGATGGTCTTTAAGGGTCGGCTTTCCGAAATTTTCTGAAAGGGTTACAAGGGAGGGGTGAGTACGACTACTTAGTGAATGGGTTTTCAAAACTTTTAACTTTTAGGAAAAAGATTTGTATTGGAGTGTGCCAGACTCCTTTCTTTAAAAAATCCTTTCATATCAAACTCAGTTTTTACCACCATTTCCTTATTAATCATGGTGTGTCATCACCCAACACACATCCTTCATCATGAAGGTCAAACACACATTTGTAGGCCAGTAAGTCCACTTAACCCACTTGTGGCGTCGGAGCGACTTTACCGGCCACCTAGATAAAAGCATATCCACTTCTACCATGAGAATGAGTGGATGTAAGTGACATTCAACCCTCAATCCTGAAATCAATTCTTCGTGTTCGTATGAGGACAGAGACCTCATCCCGTCCCCACCCCGGTCTCATGCGCTTGGTACTACTCCAAATTTCGCACGGTCACCTAGTACGACGAACTGCCCTTATACCAACCAAGTCGTCTAGTGCCCTTAGGACGCATCACTACCCCTCTTGGGCGTCTTGATGGTCTCATAATCACAGTGTATGCACAAACAGTATTTTCTTATCATGCAATGTAATCGGTGGTGCCATTGGTTCAATGGACCCGACCTTCAACTCAACCTGCACCTGTTTGTCTTCACTGGTCCGGAGACCAGTCATATCGCACTACCACTAGTTGACTGAATATGTCGGTCCTGTTTTGGTACCATAGCCAAACAATTCACTTATTAAAGTTTTATGGCACATATCTCATGTTTGTTTACGAGCTCCTGCTCGTGCCCATTGGCCTATGACCCACTTGTTCGAGATTTTCAAAATCGGGCATAATAGCCCCCAAGTTCCAAAACCAAGGCCCCCGGCCTATGAGAGCTATTCGAGCTCCCATCAAGAAGGTCTCCCAAATCGTTTAAGCATCGGAACACAACCAGGGGAGGGCACTTCTGACAAAATATGTTTTCAACTGTCCATTATACCAACTGGATATAAGGACATCTCCGCTCATAACCAATGAACGGGTTTTCAACTTCCTTCGAGTAAGTTTCACAATACCAACCGAGTATGATCCACTTACAATCGTTAAGTAGTTTTTCCGCATGATTTTCATATCATTCCTCTAAGTTGTGATGTTTAAAATACCACTTAGTAGTGGTTTTCATTTCAAGGTACTTATAATCCCCAACCGGGTATGATATGAAATCCCACTCACAATTGGTAAGTGGTTTTTAACTTAACTTGCCCATCATCCCAATCGGGTATGATGTTAAAAGTCCCACTCATGGTGGCTTCCAATTAAGAAAAAGGTGATCATCATTCCAACCGGGTATGATGTGAGTAACCCACTCACGGTTAATGTAGTGAATCCCATTAAACTGTTTATTTATATTCACGCGAGCTTGTCCTTGCTAACATTCCTAGTACTTCGTATTCCTATATGATATAAACATCCTTGTTCATTATCCCTCGACCTAATAGCCTCCATTCATTCCAATTGAATGAAAAACTGAACTTTTTATTTATTTGTAATTAGGTCCCTAAAGTTATTTTTCTTTAACTTTAAGTCCATAATGCAGGTTTTTCCTCAAATTGAGTCCCAAAACTTTTAAAATTCCCATGGGGACCTCAATTTATTCAATTTCACAAAAAGGGGTTTAATTTCCCAAATTTCCAATTTAGTCCCCCTATTTTTCCAAAATTACCATTTTGCCATTCTTTTACAAAAATGGTACGTTTTACCCCAAAAATTCTAAAATTCCTCAATTGGCCTTTTGACATTCTTATCATACCCAATTGACCCTCACTTTTATAAAATTGCATTTTGGCCCATCGAATTTTCAAAAATCCCCAATTTCCCTAAATTTCCCCCCAATTTCAACTCCCTAACACAGCCGAATTTGATTTCATCAAATTGACTGATCAAACACTTATAATCGTTGAAATTGAAGTTGAAATTGAGTTTCAACATGTTCATACGATTCCATAGCACTTTGAATCGCAAGCTTAAACGCCGGAACGAGCTCAAACGGAGCTTTACCGGAAAATAGACTATAGAGAGAGAAAGCTTACTGTCGGGGGCACGATAATCCTAGCTTTCAATCTGGGCAGATAGCTATTGTCCTGAGGTTCATTCTAGAATCAAGAATTATATCAATTGATGCCAAATTGAGTTATAATTTCCTCATCAAAATTCTATCGGTTCTCTCTGTAACACCGGTCGAAAATTACAGGGGGAGTCGAATTGGCTTACCTTTTTGTTCTAATTCAGCCGTAGGAGGGCTGAGGAAGGGTTGGGATGGCTTGGTTTGGTCTGAGGAGGGCTCAAATTGGCCAATTTCAGCTTAGCCGAAATAGGGCAGCTTTGGTGGACCGAAGCTGCTTCACTGTTCCATTATGTCGGTGCTTCTCTGGCAACCCTCGGAGCAAACAAAGACTACGGGCGTGTAGCTGACTTCTCCCCAGTTCTAAAGAGCCCGACCTCTCCTTCCGAGGTTAAGAAAATGCTTAAGTGGAAGCTCTAGTTCGAGCTTCACTGTGAAATGCAGTAGGAGAGAGAGAGAGAGAGAGAGAGAGAGAGAGAGAGAGAAGTGTTTAGGTGTTATGAGAATGAATGGGGATGAGGTCTTTATGTAGGTATAAAATTGTGTATTATGGGGGAGATTTATTACTAGTATTAATGTTGCCATAAATTATTGGTATTAATTCCAATAATTTAATTTAGGTATTAATTCCAATAATTATATATATATATATTAATTTATGGCTATTTATGATAGGGCATACATTCGCATAAAAATTTTTGACTAAAATTTTGGGTTACAAAAAAAAATATACTTCCGAGGAGGTCAACCATCCTTGCACTACTCTCACACAAGCACGCTTAACTTTGGTGTTCTGATGATATCTAATTCATCTAAACCAATTTAGTTTTTCTCTTCTAATTTGTCTTAAGGTTCTTTTCTAAGGTTTTATGAACCCTCAAATGGTCGGGTTTGTGAACCGGTTCGGTTTTTTTTACTCAGTTTGACCGGTTCTTTTCCTGATTTTCCTTAACTCAAAAGGGCGGGGTTTACAACTCTCCCCACCTTTTAGGAGTTTTGTCCCCAAAACTTAATTAGTAACTTTGCATAAGTGACCAATTCCTTTGATGTCCATTTGGTATTTGCTTAACATGCAAACTCTTATCTTTTTCTTTCAATTTACCCTTTTTACATCATTTACTAAAGGAATTTCTCTTCCTTTATGTTATTTGCTCCCTCCATGGAGTTTATTATACATAGACATATCTTACTTAAGGGTATATCCTTAGATTCACATCTTTATTTGCTTAGAGCAACACATTTTTTTTCCTTTGAGGTCCCATACTCAGAATTGAGAATATCAAGATACCTAACCATTCCCATGTCTAATTAATCTCTTGGTCATTGAAACCCTTAGCTCAATGTCCTTTAGAACATTACATACATGTTTTCACGGGTTTCCTTATTATCACCTTTTCATCCTATTTCGACTCTTCCTTCGTCCATTTTTAATTACAATTTCAGTAAAAATTTTATGTTTGACTTGGTCATGCTTGCTAACTGACTCTTCCTTATTTTGAGTCATATTTTCCTTGGGACTATTGGTTTTACATGCCCCCTAACTGCATGACATTTTCTAGACCTTTTCTCTATTTCCATTATATTTCTAGAACACCTCCGTTAAGTTTATTACCAATTTTCCAACCTCTCAGGGGTTGTATAACTTCATCACTCTTTTCTTTTGGTAGTATTCCTCGACTACCTTCACCGTTATCAAATCAACTTACACAACTGTGTCAGTTTTCCTTACCCATTTGTCCTTTCTCAACTTCCTTATTGAGTCTTTCCAGTTCCAATGATTGGGTTTTCCTATAATTTACTGACAAGCTAGGATTCCTTCCTTCTTATGTCCTTGACATTCTTTATTCAAGGATTTTTCCTTTTTCCTTAATCCACTTTTACTTACTCATGATCATTTCATGGTTCTTCATTCTTACATTAATCGTTTTCGATCTTTGTGTCGATTCCTTTGCTTGGGAAGGCACCCTTCTTCCAATTTCGTTCTCTACTTTATCCCTCACAATAGAGATTTCTATCTTAGGAGTTACATGCTCAATCTTCTTATCATTCCTTGTAGGGTTCTTTGCACCCCTATCTATGTTAGGGCATTTATCTGCTTTGGATCCTTCTTTATTCACAACTTATGTTTCATCCTTTATTCTTTACTTGAGATGCTTCCAAATATTGGTTTTATTCCGTGCATTCCACACTATGCTCAGTAACCCACTCTTTAGGCTTCATATGCGCGTGTGGACTATGACTCATCTTACCAATTATGGTTATTTCTCTGTAGCCACATCTTATTTGGAGGGCTTACTTTTCCAACGTTTTCTCCGACGTTCTTCTTTATTTCCTTATTATGGGTATTCCACACATTCTTACTTGTCACAACATCTTTTGATGTTAAATTCCTATTCCCCGTTCCTTTTAACCTATTTCCTTGGGTCATCCTAGTATGCTTTCTAGGTTCTTTCATGTAAAAACCGCCCTTTCGAGCTAAGGAAAACCGAGAAAAGAATTGGTCAAACCAAGTGAGGATACAGAACCGGTTCACAAACCCGATCATTTGTGAATGAGCAGTTTAGGAATTTACAACCCTCGGGTGATCCAAAGGGTTCATAATACCATGGAAAAGAACCTTAGGATGAATTGGAAGAGAAATACCAGACCGGTTTAGATGAACCGAATCCAACTAGATTGAACCGATTTATGAACCGAGTCGGTTCATGAACCAGAACCGATAGAGAACGGGAAAAATAGAGAAATTCAACTCCCTTGTGCCCTAAAGAAATTTATAAACCTTGGGAAGGAACCTTAGAACAAAGTGGGAGAGAAAAACCAGATCGGTTCGGGTGAATCGGACCCGAACCGGATCAAATCGGTTCAAGGAACAAGCCGGTTTATGAACCAAAATTGATAAAGATATGGTAAACCAGGAATCTTATGAACCCTAAGTAACTCAAGTAGTCATAAAAGACATGAAAATGGACTTGTGAATGAATTGGGGATGAAAACCAAACTGATTCAGGTGAACTAGATCCGAAACGGTTCGGACTGGTTTGAACCACTAATGAACCGAATCCTAAATTCATTTTTCTAGGTGGCTTAAATAACTCAAATTGGAGATTTGAGGCCACAATTGGATAGAGAACGAATTTAGATGAATTTAAAAATTGTTAGATTTAAAAAAGTCGGTCGAATGAGGGGTGAACTGGTCGGTTTAAGCTTTGAACCCGGTTCGGAATAGTGTCATCTTCTTCCTTAGGATGACAACACTGTTCACTCGCCGGGAAACTGAAGAAACGACAAAGAAGAAATGCCTCCATTTGGTATGTTTTAGGTCATCAATTCCTGTCATAACAGTGCCAAACGGACGGCCAACAGGTCCCCAAGCTCCCTATATAAAGAGTCCCTCTCCATTTGTGCTCTCCACACCTGAAAAGCTCTCTCTCTCTCTCTCTCTCTCTCAGTTGCTTAGTTTTCCGGTGAAGCTCGAACTAGAGCTCCGATATAGGGTCAATTCTGAGCCAAAGAAAGCGAGGTCAGGTTCATTAGAACTGGGGAGAAGTCAGCTACATAGTGGTAGCATCCGTTCATCCCGAGAGTCGCCAGAGAAGCACCGACGTGATCAAACAATGAAGCAGCTCTGGCGGACCGAAGCTGCCCTATTTCGGCCTAGTTGAATTCGGCCAATTCGAGCCCTCCTCAAGCCAAACCAAGCTCTCCCGACACCACCTCAGCCCTTCCACGATCGAATTAGGACCGAAAGGTAAGCCAATTCGTCTCCCCTTTACAATTTCATATCGTTGTTAGAGAAAGAGTTGACCGAATATCGATGAAGAAATTCTAATCCAATTCAACATCAATTGATGTCATTCTTGATCCTAGGAAGAACCTTTGGAGGAGAGCTACTTGCCCATATAGAGAGCTCCGACCGTCGCGCCCTCACCGATGAGAAATCGAAGCTTTCTCTCTCTACAGTCTATTTTTCGACGAAGCTCCGTTTGAGCTTATTCCGGCATTAAAATCTGTGATTCAAAGTTTCTTAGAATTGTATGAACATGTAGAAACTCAATTCCAACTCCAATTTCAACAATTAGAGGTGTTTGATCGGTCAATTTGATGAAATCAAATTTGATAGTGTTGAAGAGTTGGAATTGGGGGAAATTTGGGGATTTTTGAAAATTTGAAGGACCAAAATGTAATTTTCTAAAATTGAGGGTCAATTGGTCATGATAAAAATATTAGGGGGCCAATTGAGAAATTTTAGAATTTTTGGGGCAAAATTTACCATTTTTCTAAAGAATGGGCAAAATGGTAATTTTGGGAAAATTGAAGGACCAAATTGGAAATTTGAGAAATTAAAGCCATTTGTTTGAAATCAAATGATTTGAGGTCCTAAGATAAATTTTAAAAGTTTCGGGACTCGAATTTAGGAAAAATCCAACAATAGGGACTTAAAGTTAAAAGAAAAATAACTTTAGGGACCTAATTGTAAATATATGTAAAGTTGGGTTTTCTCATTCATTTGGAACGAATGAGGGCTATTAGGCCAAAGAATAATGAACAATTATGTTCATTTTGTGTAGGAGAACGAGACATTGGGAACGCCAGTTGAGGTCCAGCTTGCTAAGGACAGAACCCAACTAAGTGGAATTTCACTACACTATCGAGTGAGTGGGATTATGTATCATACCCGGCTAGGGATAATAAGTACCTCGGTATAAAAACCCACTGCTTAGTGGTAGTTTTAAATCATCACTACTTAGAAAAAGTGATGTGAAAGTTATGCTGTAAAACTACTTACGGGTTGTAAGTAGATCATATCCGGTTGGTATGATGAGACTTCCTTGAAGGAAGTTGAAAACCTGTTCATTGGTTATGAACGGAGACGTCCTTATACCGGTTGGTATAATGGACAGTAAAAACCTATTTTTGTCGAAAGTGTTCTCCCCTGACTATGTGCCATTGCTTAAACTATTTGGGAGACCTTCTTGACGAGAGCTCATATAGCTCTTATAGGCTGGGGGCCTCGGTTTTGGAACTTGAGGGCTAAAATGCCATTTTTTGAAAAACTCGAACAGTGGGCCATATGCCAATGGACATGAGCAGGAGCTCGTAAAAGAACTTGATATATATGTGCCATTAAAACTTAATAAGTGAATTGTTTGGTCATGGTACCAAGGCAGGTCCGACATACTAAGTCAACTAGTAGCAGTGCGACATGACAGGTCTCTGGACCAGTTGAGACAAACAACTACATGTTGACTTGAAGGTCAGGACCGTTGGGACAAATGACACCACATATTATATGGAAAATGTAAGAAAACTTTGTTTGTGCATGCACCATGAGTACGTGATCATCAAGACACCCATGAGGGGTAGTGATGTGTCCTAAGGGCCCTGGACAACCCGGTGAGTATAAGGGCAGGTCATCGTTCTAGGTGTCTCTGCGAAATCTGGAGTAGCACCAAGCGCATGAGACCGGGGTGGGGATAGGATGAGGTCTCTGTCCTCATACGGACACGAAGAAGTGATTTCGGGATTGTGGGTCAGATGTCGCGTACATCCACTCATTCCGAGGGTAGAAGTGGTCGTACTTCTATCTGGGTGGCAGGAAAAGTCGCTCCGAAGCCACTAGTGGGTTCAGTAGTGATACTGACTTGCTAACGTGTGTAACCTTCATGATGAAGGATGTGTGTTGGGTGATGACCCACCGGTAACTAAGAAATAATAGAAAAACCCAAAATTTTAAAATAAAGGGATTTTTGGAAAGAAAGGAGTCTGGCACACTCCATATAAATGTTTTTCTTAAAAGTTAAAAGTAGACCTTTGAAAACCCATTCACTGAGTTGTAGAAAATCACCCCTCTTTTCTACCCCTTTTTAAAAAAAGAGAAAATAACTAGAAGTAACACCGAGCTTTACCCTTTATCAGGTATGCTTAAATTGTCCTTAAGCTTGCATTTTTTTTATATATGTCTTCTAGGGAAGAAGGTTGAAATTTCGCCTAGCTCCTCTCAACTAAATAAAGGGGAAAACTCCTCTTGAATCGAGAAAGAGCGGCGGGTTGTTCACGGGGATCCAACCAAACTGGGTTGGGGCGTGACATTTCACCTCAGCTTGTGCTTCATTTGTAAGTTTATCTCTTTGTCCATTTCACTTGGTTTCATTATCTCTTAGTTGGGATACATACGCCTTTCCATGGTTTCCTTCCTCGGTAGGACTCTCCCCTTTTTCCTTGGTTCTAGGGAATATCTATCTTTAAATGGCATCCTTTGATGTCGTCATCTTCTGTTTATCCTTGCTCTTGAAATTTTGCGGGTATATCTTTGGTACTTTATCCTCATCCCCACTCATACCACAGTACACGTCTATTTCTTTTAGGGAGAGTTTAAATTTTCCTTATTTCAAGATTTCCTGATAATGAAGTGAAAGGCTTACCTACTCCTTTCTTAGCTTGAATTCCGTCGTTAATTTGGTTATTGGTCCTTTTAAAGATTTCTTTCATCCTTCTTTTCTCCAATATTTGGCATTTCCACCTCTTCCTTCTTTGCTGGAGTTTACTCTATGACCTTCACGAGGGTAGTTCGTTACCTGCCTCACCCCTACTATTCCCTTATCTAATTCTCTTGAGGTAGTTGTCTCTCGAATCTTCTTGTCTTTTATAATCCTTCCAGTGCCCTTTTTAGGGTGCATTCCTTACTACTTCTGCTATGTTGGTCAGAGACTCTAATTTTAACTTCTCTGCTTTTTCCAAAAGGAGTTGTACATCCCATTTATCGTCAATTGTTAGGCTAGTCTTCTCTTGTGGATGTACTCCTTTCTTTTGTTGGAATTTCTTCTTTAAGGGAGGATTCTCTTCAGCTAACTTTTTGAGTTAGGGAAAACCGGGATGAGACTTGTAAGTAGATCATACCCGGTTGGTATGATGAGACTTCCTCGAAGGAAGTTGAAAACCCGTTCATCGGTTATGAACAGAGATGTCCTTATACCGGTTGGTATAATGGACAGTGAAAACCTATTTTGTCAGAAGTGTTCTCCCTTGACTGTGTGCTAATGCTTAAACTATTTGGGAGACCTTCTCGACGGGAGCTCAAATAGCTCTAATAGGCTAGGGGCCTCAGTTTTGGAACTTGGGGGCTAAATGCCCAATTTTGAAAATCCCGTACAGTGGGCCCAAGGCCAGTTGGCACGAGCAGGAGCTCGTAAACGAACATGATATATGTGCCATAAAACTTAATAAGTGAATTGTTTGGCCATGGTACAAAGATAGGACCGACATGCTCAGTTAACTAGCGGCAGTGCGACATGATAGGTTGACGGACTAGTCAAGACAAACAGCTGCGAGTTGAGTTGAGAGTCGGGGCCGTTGGACTAGTGGCACCACAGATTACATGGCAATATAAGAAAACATTGTTTGTGCATGCACTGTGAGTACGGGATCATCAAGACGCCCATGAGGGGTAGTGATGTGTCCTAAGGGCACTAGACGACCTGGTGGCTATAAGGGCAGTTCGTCGTTCCAGGTGTCTGTGCGAAATTTGGAGTAGCACCAAGCGCATGAGACCGGGGTGGGGACAGGATGAGATCTTTGTCCTCATACGGACACGAAGAAGTGATTTCAGGATTGTGGGTCGGATGTCACGTACATCCACTCATTCCCAGGGTAGAAGTGGTCGTACTTCTATCCGGGTGGCAAGAAAAGTCGCTCCGAAGCCACTAGCGGGTTCAGTAGTGATACTGACTTGCGAATGTGTGTAACCTTCATTATGAAGGATGTGTGTTGGATGATGACACACCGTGGTAACTAAGAAATAATGGAAAAACCCAAATTTTTAAATGAAGGAATTTTTGAAGACAAAGGAGTCCGGCACACTTCATATAAATGTTCTTCTTAAAAGTTAAAAGCTTTTAAAAACTCATTCACTGAGTAGTCGTACTCACCCCCTCCCTTATATCCCTTTTAGGAAATCCTAGAAAGCCTCCCCTTAAAGACTGTCAACTAAGATGCCTGTAAGATAAGTATGTAAAGTTTTAAATTTCATGTAGTTTTGATTATGCTATTCTAGGAAAAAGATGTAGGTTAAAGCATGGTAGGAATCCCAAATGCCTAGAAGCTTCCCAAATGCCTAAAGCATGGTAGGAATCTCAAAAGAGCAAATGAGAAAGTATCCTAGAGAATGGTGACAGGACCTATTGAGGTCACAACTCTAAGTATAAAGGAAGCCAAGTGTGAAGCCATAAAATGGGACATATAACCTTACATAGGAGGATGCTTATCAAGAATCTTGTAGCTCCCTAGTTATTTGGTGACCATTTTCTGTAATAGGGCTAAAATCCCCAACATACTGTACTACTCTATTAATGAAGTACTCCAAATTCCTAAAAACCATGTCCCTTAAATGATGTGATCTTCAAGGAATACTCTAAAAAGAAAAGAAAAACTCTCACAGTATCCAGACTTAAGGATGAAGGAGCACTGAAACTAACAATTTCCAAGAAAACGCCAGGAGGAACCACTTATGTTCATATAATTACAAGCATGAATG
This sequence comes from Trapa bicornis, assembly GCA_030064425.1. Lineage (NCBI taxonomy): Eukaryota > Viridiplantae > Streptophyta > Magnoliopsida > Myrtales > Lythraceae > Trapa > Trapa bicornis. The sequence goes on along the minus strand of CM057761.1, from coordinate 3,729,034 downwards.
ATAGGGACACTGCGTGGAGAAGTGCCCAACCCTACAAAGGACAGGAATCAAGTTAACCTAGAGGGGAATAGGACACGAAGTGAAAAACTGTCCTACATCGCCAGGAGTCAGGACAATATTTTTCAAGAATAAACACCCCACAACTATAGGAAATCCGAAAGGATACCATCCCAAGAAACGTGACTCCATTTGCAACCACAAATAAGAGGAAACTCTTCAAAATCTTAGCAAAGTGATAAGAAGGAAAAAGGGGCAAAGGTAGGACTTCAATAAAACCACAAACGGAACAAAGGATAGCTGAAGAGAATTCCCCATTTAAGAAGAAAATCCAAACCATTTAGGAGCAAAGAAAGGAGTGCATTCACGAGAGAAGACAAGATGAACATTTGATGACAAACGGGACATATTGGGATTACAGGAATAAATCACCTTGGAAAAAGCAACTATGTCAAATAGGAAGTTCGGACCAACAAGACAAGAGAAAGCAAGTTGTTACAACAAAATAGTCAGAGGGAACAAATGACACCCTAAGGAAGACCGGGAAGTAGAAGGGACTACACCCTAAAAAGGTCAGTGAGATGGATGTTAAGGATAGGAGGACTCGAGAAACAGCTGCTAAGAAACTTAGACCAAACAAATGGTGGAGGCAAAGCAGTTAACGAACAAATACTTGGGAAAGCCATAATGTAAGTTCCGACAAAGAAGAGAGAGGCAGAAAGGTCAAATACTCGGGAAAAGAAGGATACAAGAAATCCTTAAAAGGACCAAGGGCCAATTAACGACTAAACTCAAGCCAAGAAAGGAATAGACAAGCCTCTCCCACAATGATCCTGAAACAAGGAAGATTTGTACGCTCCCTAAAGAAATAGACAGGTACTGGGTAAGAATAAGGATGCAAATAGAGCATAAAAGATGTGCCTAAAAGATTTGAGGAGTAAAGGTAAATAGGAGAAGACGACATCAAGGGATGTCATTTAAGGGTAGAAATCCCCTAGAGCAAATGTAAGGAAAGAATGTCAGGGGAAAGGCAAAGAATCCTACCAAGGAAGGAAGCCCCGAAAAGATATGTGTATCCCAATTAAGAGGAAATGGAACCAACCCTTATTTAGGAAATGTTTTCCAAGGAAGGAAGTATTGTAATGGTCCATTATGACCTGTTTGGAGAGAAGAGGAGAATCATGTAGAAAGAGGAAAACTAGTAACGGCAGACAGCCAAAGATAATGAACAAAACTAGATGGAGTGAACCTTCCCAAGCAAAGTAATCGACACATAGATTGAAAGCAATTATTGTAGAATGAAGAATCATGAAGTGATTTATGAGCAAGTAAAAGTGGATTAAGGAAAAAGGAAGTCATTGAATAAGGGATGTCACTAAAGAAGAGAAAGGATATAAGAAGGAAAAAAAATCCTCGTATGTCAATAATCATCAGGAAACCCAACGATTGGAATTGAAAGGACCTAATAAAAATGTTTGGAAAGGATGAGTAGGTAAGAGAAATCCATGCGGTTATGTGAAATATAACTTCAAAGGCATGATGGATGAGAGGATAACGGTAAAAAGGATAGTTGAGGAATGCTATCAAAAGAAAAGAGGGATGAAGTTATATGATCCCTGAAAGGTCAAAAAAAAAAAAAGCTAAGAGAGATCCTCAAGGATATGTTCTAGAAATCTAATGGACAAAGACAGGTCCTAGAAAATGCCATGCTGTAAGGGGTATGTAAGCCCAACAATCCCGAGGAGAATATGACTCAAAATAAGGAAGAGTCGGCTAATAAGCATGACAAGGTCGAATATAAAAATTTGGACTAAAGTTATAATAGACAACGAATGGAGGAAGGGTCAAAATGAGATGAAAAAGTGAGAATAAAGAAAACCGTGGTAACCAGTACGTAACGCCTGAAAGAACATTGAGCTAAAGGTTTCAACGACCAAGGGGTTAACTAGACACGGGAATGGTTAGGTATCTTGGAATTTCCAATCTTGAGTACAGAACCTCAAAGGGAAGAATGTGCTCTAAGCAAAGAAAGATATAAATCTAAGAATATACCTTAAAGTAAGGTATGTCTCGTTATGATAAACTCCTTGGAGGGAGTAAATAATATAAAGGAAAAGAAATTCCTTAAGTGAAGGATGTAAAAAGGACTAATTAAAAGAACAAGAGAAGACTTTGCATGTTAAGCAAACACCAAAGGGGCATCAAAGGAAATGATTGCTCATGCAAGGATGTTAACTAAGTTTTGGGGACAAAACTCCTAAAAGGAGTGGAGAGTTGTAAACCCCGCACATTTGAGTTAAGGAAAACCGGGAAAAGAACCGGTCAAACTGAATAAGAAAACCAAGTCGGTTTACATTTGGGAATAAGCAATATGAAAATTTACAACTTTCGGGTGATCCAAAGGGTTCATTAAACCATGGAAAAGAAACTTAAGACAAACTAGAAAATAAAAACCAAATTGGTTCAGGTGAACTAGATTCCATAAGAACTTCAAAGTTAAGCATACTTGCCTGAGAGTAGTGTGAGGATGGGTGACCTCCTGGGAAGTATGATTTTTTGTAACCCGAAATTTTGGTCAAAATTTTTTATGCGAAGCGTACGACTTATCATAAATAGTAATAAATTAATATATATTTAATTATTGTAATTAATACAAATAATTTAATACCTAAATTAAATTATTATAATTAATACAAATAATTTAATACTGAAATTAAATTATTGGAATTAATACCAATAATTTATGGCAATATTAATATTAGTAATAAATCTTGCCCATTTAATACACGGGTTTTACGCCTATATAAAGAGGTAATCCCCATTTCATTCTCCTCGTTAACACTTCTCTCTCTCTCTCTCTACTGCTCCATTTCTCGGTAAAGCTCGAACCAGAGCTTCGACTTGAACAAAGGTCGGGCTCTTTAGAACCGAGGAGAAGATAGCTATCTGATAGCAAACTCCAGTCAATCCGAGAATTGTTGGAGAAGCGCCGACAATATGGAATAGTGAAGCAACTCCGGCGGACAGAAGTTGCCCTATTTCGACCAAGCTGAAATCGGCCATTTCAAGCCCTCCCAACACTTTCTCAGCCTTTCCACGGTCGAATTAAGACCGAAAGGTAAGCCAATTCGGCTCCCCTTTACAATTTTCGATCGGTGCTAGAGAGAGAATCGACCGAATTTCAATGACAAAATTCTAATCTAATTTCGCATCAATTGATGCGATTCTTGATTCTAGGATGAACCTCAGGACGAGAGCTATCTGCCTAGATCGAAAGCTCGAACCGTCGTGCCTTCACCGGTGAGTAATCGAAGCTTTCTCTCACTATAGTTCATTTTCCGGTGAAGCTCCGTTTGAGCTCGTCCTGGCATTAAAACTTGCGATTCACATTTCTGAAGAATCGTATGAACATGTAGAAACTCAATTTCAACAATTGGAAACGTTTGATGGGTCAATTTGATGAAATCAAATTCGCCTGTGTTAAGAAGTTGGAATTGGGGGAAAATTGGGGATTTCCGAAATTCAAAGGACCAAAATGAAATTTTATGAAATTGAGGGTCAATTGGGCATAAAAATAATGTTGGAGGACCAATTGAGGAATTTTGAAAATTTTGGGGCAAAACTTACCATTTTTGTAAAAGAAGGGCAAAATGGTAATTTTGGAAAAATTTGGAGACCAAATTGGAAATTTGGGAAATTAAACCCCATTTTGGTAAAATTGAATAAATTGAGGTCCCATCATAAATTTTAAAAGTTACGGGACTCAATTTGAGGAAAAACCGACATTAGGGACTTAAAGTTAAAAAGAAATAACTTTAGGGACCTAATTACAAATAACTAAAAGTTTGGGTTTCCTCATTCATTGGAAATGAATGAAGGCTGTTATGTCGAGTAATAATGAACAAGGTTGTTCATATCGTGTAGGAACGTGAAATACCAGGAACGCCAGCAAGGACAAACTCGCATGAATACAAAGAACCAGTCTAGTGGAATTCACGGCATTAATGGGTGAGTGGGTATACAAACATCATACCAGATTGGGATGATAAGCACACCTTATAATTTAAAAACCACTTACCGGTTGTGAGTGGGTTTACTAATATCATACCCGGTTGGGATGATGATCACAACTTAAAGATAAAAATCACTTACCTGTTGTGAGTGAAAATTTTATATCATACCCGGTAGGGGATGATAAGTACCTCGGTATAAAAACCCACTGTTTAGTGTATTTTAATCATCACCACCTAGAGAAAGTGATGTGAAAATTATGCAAAAAAAAATTATTTACTGGTTGTAAGTAGATCATACCCGGTTGGTATGATGAGACTTCCTCGAAGGAAGTTGAAAACTCGTTCATCGGTTATGAACGGAGATGTCCTTATACCGGTTGGTATAATGGACAATGAAAACCTATTTTGTCGGAAGTGTTCTCCCTTGACTGTGTGCTAATGCTTAAACTATTTGGGAGACCTTCTCGACGGGAGCTCAAATAACTCTAATAGGCTAGGGGCCTCAGTTTTGGAACTTGAGGGCTAAATGCCCAATTTTGAAAATCCCGTATAGTGGGCCCAAGGCCAGTTGGCACGAGTAGGAGCTCGTAAACGAACATGATATATGTGCCATAAAACTTAATAAGTGAATTGTTTGGCCATGGTACCAAGATAGGACCGACATGCTCAGTCAACTAGTGGCAGTGCGACATGACAGGTCGACAGACTAATCAAGACAAACAGCTGCGGGTTGAGTTGAGAGTCGGGGCCGTTGGACTAGTGGCACCACAGATTACATGGCAATATAAGAAAACATTGTTTGTGCATGCATTGTGAGTACGGGATCATCAAGACGCCCATGATGGGTAGTGATGCGTCCTAAGGGCACTGGACGACCTGGTGGCTATAAGGGCAGTTCGTCGTTCTAGGTGTCTGTGCGAAATCTGGAGTAGCACCAAGCGCATGAGACCGGGGTGGGGACAGGATGAGGTCTTTGTCCTCATATGGACACGAAGAAGTGATTTCGGGTTTCTGGGTCGGATGTCACGTACATCCACTCATTCCTAGGGTAGAAGTGGTCGTACTTCTATCCGGGTGGCAGGAAAAGTCACTTCGAAGCCACTAGCGGGTTCAGTAGTGATATTGACTTGCAAATGTGTGTAACCTTCATGATGAATGATGTGTGTTGGGTGATGACGCACCGTGGTAACTAAGAAATAATGGAAAAACCCAAATTTTTAAATGAAGGAATTTTTGAAAACAAAGGAGTCTGGCACACTCCATATAAATGTTCTTCTTAAAAGTTAAAAGCTTTTAAAAACCCATTCACTGAGTAGTCGTACTCACCCCCTCCCTTATATCCCTTTCAGGAAATCCCAGAAAGCCTCCCCTTAAAGACCATCAACTAAGATGCCTATAAGACAGGTATGTAAAGTTTTAAATTTCATATAGTTTTGATTATGCTATTCCAGGAAAAAGGTGCAGGTTAAAGGACGCCTTACTCTTTACGGTTTACAATAAGGGGAAACCCTTTAATAAACCGGAAGAGTGGTGGGTTGATCACGGGGATCCGACCAAACCGAGTCGGGGCGTGACAAAGACCTCATTCTGTCCCCACCCCAAACTCATGTGCTTGGTGCTACTCCAAATTTTGCACGGTCACCTCGTTCGAGAAACTGCCCTTATACCCACTAGGTCGTCCAGTGCCCTTAGGACGCATCATTACCCCTCTTGGGCATCTTGATGGTCTTGTAATCACAGTGCATGCACAAACAATATTTTCTTATCATGCCAGGTAATATGTGGTGCCATTGGTCCAACGGACCTGAACTTCAACTCAACCTACAGCTGTTTGTCTTGACTAGTCCGGAGACCGGTTATGTAGCCTTGCCACTAGTTGACTGAATATATCGGTCTTATTTTGGTACCATAGTCAAACAATTCATTTACTAAAGTTTTATGGCACATATCTCATGTTTTTTATGAGCTCCTACTCGTGCCCACTAGCCTATGACACACTTGTTCGAGATTTTCAAAACCGGGCATAATAACCCCAAAGTTCCAAAATTGAGACCCCGACCCATAAGAGCTGTTCGAGCTCCCGTTAAGAAGGTCTCCCAAATCTTTTAAGCATTGGCAAACAGTCAGGGGAGAGCACTTTCGACAAAATATGTTTTCAACTATCCATTATACCGATCGGGTATAAGGACATCTCCGCTCATAACCGATGAATGGGTTTTCAACTTCCTTTAAGGAAGTTTTATCATACCAACCGGGTATGATCTACTTACAACCAGTAAGTAGGTTTTCCGCATGATTTTCACATCACTCCTCTAAGTTGTGTTTAAAATACCACTTGGTAGTGGGTTTTCATTTCGAGGTACTTATTATCCCCAACCAGGTATGATATGAAATCCCACTCACAACTGGTAAGTGGTTTTAGCTAAACTTGCCCATCACCCATATCGAGTATGATGTTAAAAGTCCCACTCACGGTGGCTTCCAATTAAGGAAAAGGTGCTCATCATCCCAACTGAGTATGATGTGAATAACCCACTCACAGTTAATGTAGTGAATTCCACTAGACTGGTCCTTTATATTCACGCAAGCTTGTCCTCGCTAGCGTTTCGGGTACTTCGTGTTTCTACACGATATGAACATCCTTGTTCATTATCACTCGGCCTAATAGCCTTCATTCATTCCAATTGAATAAGAAAACAAAACTTTTTTTTATTTGCAATTAGGTCCCTAAAGTTATTTTTCTTTAACTTTAAGTCCCTAATGCCAATTTTTTCCCTCAAATTGAGTCCCAAAACTTTTAAAATTCCCATTGGGACCTCAATTTATTCAATTTCACAAAAAGGGGTTTAATTTCCCAAATTTCCAATTTTGTTCCCCCAACTTTTCCAAAATGACCATTTTACCCTTTCTTTACAAAAATGGTAAGTTTTCCCCCAAAAATTCTAAAATTCCTCAATTGGCCCTCTGACATTCTTATCATGCCCAATTGACCCTCAGTTTTATAAAATATCATTTTTGTCCTTCGAATTTTTGAAAATCCCTAAATTTTCCCAAATTTAAACTCTCTAACACAACCAAATTTAATTTAATCAAATTAGCAGATCAAACACTTCTAATCGTTGAAATTGAGTTTCTACATGTTTAAACGATTCCATAGCACTTTAAATCGTAAGCTTTAACGTCGAAACAAGCTCAAACGGAGCTTCACCGGAAAACACACGGTTGAGAGAGAAAGCTTCAATTGCTCTAAAGAACCCAACCTCACCTTGTTTGGCTCAGAAAAGTGCCCAAGTTGGAGCTCTAGTTCGAGCTTCACCGAAAAATGGAGCAATTGAGAGAGAATGGAGTTTTCAGGTGTGAAGAGGATGAATGGGGAGGGGCACTTTATATAGGAAGCTCGGGGACTTCTTGTCTATCTAATGGGCACATTAATGGCGGTCATTCATTGTTTGAAACTCACTGGCCAGAGACTTTTCAGCGTCACTAGCGCTACGCGATTTTTCGGTGAGTGAATAGTGTTGTCATCTAAAGGAAGAAGACGATAATGTTCTGAATCGGGTTCAAAGCTTAAACAGGCTGGTTCACCCCCCATTCGACTGAATTTTTCAAATCTAAAAATTTCTAAATTCATTTTCTATCCAATGGTGGCCTCAAATCTCAAATTTGAATTTTTTAAGCCACCTAGAAAAATGAATCTAACATCTGGTTCAATAGTGGTTCAAACCGATTCAATCCGGTTCAGATCTGGTTCACCTGAACCGGTTTGGTTTTTATCTCCAATTCATTCTCAAGTCCATTTCCATAACTTTTGGGACTCTTTGGGTCACTCGGCATCCATTAATTTCCCAGTTTTCACTTTCTCTATTGGTTCCAGTTCATGAATCGACTCGGTTCATAAATTGGTTCAATCTAGTTGTATCTGGTTCATCTGAACCGGTCTGGTTTCTCTCTTCCAATTTGTCATAAGGTTCTTTTCCAAGGGTTTTATGAACCCTTTGGATCACCCGGGAGTAAATTTCTAAATTGCCCATTTCCTAATAATTGGGTTTGTGAACCGGTTCGGTTTTCTCACTCGGTTCGACCGGTTCTTTTCCCGATTTTCCTTAACTCAAAAGGGCGAGGTTTACAACTCTCCCCTCCTTTTAGGAGTTTTGTCCCCAAAACCTAATTAGCAACCTTGCATGAGGAACCATTTCCTTTGATGTTCATTTTTGTGTTTGCTTAACATGAAAATTCTTCTCTATTTCATTCAATTAGCCCTTTTTACATCCTTCACTTAAGAAATTTCTTTTCCTTTATATTATTTACTCCCTCCATGTAATTTATCATAACTAGACATACCTTACTTAATGGTATATCCTTAGATTCTTATCTTTTTTTGCTTAGAGCAACAATTTCTTTTCCAAGATTCCTAACCATTCCCGTGTCTAGTTGACCTATTGGTCGTGAAAACCCTTTGCTCGATGTTCTTTAGAGCATTGCATACTTGTTTTCATAGGTTTCCTTGTTATCACCTTTTTGTCCTATTTCGACTCTTCCTTCATCTGTTGTTCATTACAATTTCAATCCAATTTTTTTTTATAATTGACCTTGTCATGCTTACTAACTGACTCTTCTTTATTTTGAGTCATGTTTTCTTCAGGGTTGTTAGGCTTAGATGCCCCTTACAGCATGACATTTTCTAGGTCTTTTTTCTATGTCCATTAGATTTCCAGAACACCTCCTTTAGGGTTGTTCTCAACTTTCCAACCTCTCAGGGATTGTATAACTTCATCCCTCTTTTCGTTTGGTAGTATTCCTCGACTACCTTTAATCATTCATCGACCTTAATTTCTTAGTTCACCCCTTTACTGTACTATCCGAGGTATCCCTGATTGTTAGGTCTTATTTCATATACTCCTCACCATGCCCACTCTATTACTCTTCCTTAGAGTGTAGTCTTCACTACTTCCCGATCCTTCTTGGGGTCTCGTTTATTCTTCTTAACCATCATATTGATATCAATTGCTTCCTTCTTTCCTAGGTTTCTCGAAAATCTCTAATTGGCTTCTTTGCTCTTCCAATCAGCTAGTACCTTGGCTATCCCGACATACCCTTAACCACTTATGGTTCTTTATGAGGTTCTTTATGTTGGTTTAAGCCTCTTATGATCCATATTGTGGTTCCTTAGCTTTGGAACTTCCCCTTTTTGAGGTCACTTCCTACTTGTATCCTCTACCTAAAGATTCCCGTCCTAGTTCGACCTCTCTAACGCTTCTTGGAGACTTTTCCTTCTTTCCTTTTTATGAGTAGTCCACTTGTCACGGTATCCTTTGATGTCATCTTCCTACTTACCTGCTCCTTGGGTTTAGCTTATTCCTTGGGTCTTCCTGTAGGTTTCCTTAAGGTTTCCTTATTTAGGAGAATCCTTACCCTTCTTTTCCAAAATTTATTCATCCTTGTGGGTATCCAATTTTTAACTTTCCTAATATCCTCGGATGTCATCCTTCCTGCTTCACCTTCATGGTTTGGTGGGTATGTCCATAGGATTTTTTTTTTACTCGTATCACAAGTTTTATAAGAAAATGGGACTTTTATTATAATGCTGATGAATTATAGGGTTTTTGGTTATATTGGTCTATGGGAGCTATGGTAAGTACTAACTATAGTACTAGGTTCATCTCGTGCTTCCTTCTGGTTGAGGTAGTATACTCGGGTTGATACTCTTAACGTAGTGGCTATGTCTTGTCCTCCATCTAGTATCCTTGGGTTTCCTTGAGATGGTGGATGGTCACTTCGTTGGGTATTACCTAGAAGGGCTGGACAACTCTTTGCAAAGTGTCCGAGCTGTCCGCATTCGAAACAGGCTCGACACGACCCTTCATGACTTTTTTGGCACCTAGGGCAAGAGAGGTTTCTCCTTTGTGGGTTTGTTCTTGCCTCTCTTTGAGCATGGTAACCGTCCTTTCTCCTAAAAGACCCCATTCTTATCCTCCATTTTTGTTTATCAGACTCCTTTTGACCTCTCTGGTTGCTCTGTCCTTCCTCTTCCTTCCGGCCGACTTGCTCTATCTAACGGTGTCTTGTCTGTACTAGACATTCACACTCATGGGCCATACTGATGATGACAGCCAAATCTGTAGGGCGTCCTATCACTCCCATCCGATCTCTTATATCCATGTTGAGACCGTCCATGAACTGTTGGCAGATATTTGCCGGTCTAGCTAAGTCCAGAGCAAAATATTTTAGCTCATTAAACCTAGTCTCATATTCTGATATAGAGTTAAACCCTTGTCGTAGTCAGAGGAAATCCTACTTCTTCTCATTAATTAGGTGAGGGGCTAAGTACTCCTCCACGTATCTCTCCTCAAACTGCTCCCCTGAGGGTTTGGAAGTATGTAGGCTCCAGATATTATCCCGCCATCTTTTGGCACTACCATCCAAGAAAAATTCTGTCAAGATCACCATATCCTTTGGTGATATTATGATTATACCCATCAGTTTCTTAACATTAGCCAGCCAGTCCATGGCGGCTTCCACATCTTTCTCTCTAGGAAAAGGCTTACACCCCAGTTGACGAAGAGTCTTGAGATACTTGGGAATATCAACTAGAGATGAATAATTAACAGGAGGAGTATGAATTTGTACTTCCTCTGGTTTAGCCTGAGAATTGATGCCTACCTCAGGGATGAGGTTAGGTTGCCCAAATACTCGAGTGAACTCTTCATACAACCTCCGGTGTTTTGAGCTTGGTCCAGGTGGAACTGTTTGGGTTTCTCAAGGAGTTTCTACTAGGAAGGGTGGTTGGGTAGTGTCGGAGACTACAACTCTAGTTCTCTTGGTTCCTTTCTTGGGAGCCATCTGTAAATTTTTTAAAGTAACCCTATTAATTACTATGTTCTCTAGTCTTAATAATGTATTCAAGGAAACATGCTCTGATACCACTCAAGTTGTCACGCCCGACCCGGTTTGGTCAGATCCTCGTGATCAACCCGCAACTCTCCTGGTTTACTAAGAGTTGCCCCTTATTTAATAATTGTGAAGAGTAAGACGTCCTTTAAACTTGTACATTTCCTGGAATACATAAATCAAAACTGCATAAAAATTTTAACTTATATACCTGTATTGCAGGTGTGACTAATAGGAGGTTTTTGGGTAGGTTTCCCTCAATTACTTGAAAAGGGATATAAGGGAGGGGGTGAGTACAACAACTCACTTAATGGGTTTTCAAAATTTATCTTTTAGGAAGAATGTTTGAATCGGAGTGTGCCAGACTTTTTATTTTCTTTTAAAATATTATTTTCTCAAATTCTGGTTTTCAACACCTTTTTCCCAAGGTTTACCAATTATTTTTCTAAAGATTCTCAAATCCTTACAAAGGTTTCCATAACCTTTTTCCCATTTCCATATTTAGTGTGTTTCACAAATCACACACCCTTCATCATGAAGGGATCACACACACATTCGCGAGATGCAGTTACGCCGACTACACCCACTTGTGGATCAGAGCATCTTTACCATCCACCCTAATAAATGTCTCTAACTTCTACCCGAAGTCTGAGTGAACGTCCCTGACGTCCTACCCTCAGACCAAAAATACTCCATATCCGTATGAGGATAGAGATCTCATCCTGACCCCACCACGGTCTCATGTGCAATGAAGCTACGTCGAGCTTCGCAAGGTCACCTGGTCCGACGAACTGCCATTATACCCACCAGGTCGTCCAGGACCCTAGAACGCATCACTACCCCTCTTGGGTGTCTTGAAGGTCCCATAAAAATAGTGTATGCACAAATAGTATTTTCATATCATGCCATATAATCTGTGGTGCCACTGGTCCAACGGCCCCGACACTCCACTCAACCTGCAGTTGTTTGTCTTGACTAGTCTGGAGACCTGTCATGTCTAACTGCCACTAGTTGACTGAATATGTTGGTCATGTCTTGGTACTATGGCCAAACAATTCATTTATTTAGAGTTTTATGGCATATATCTCATGTTTGTTTACTAGCTTCTGCTCGTGTCCACTAGCCTTGGGCCTAATGTACGTGATTTTCCAAAAACAACATTTTAGCCATCAAGTTCCAAAATCGAGGCCTCTAGCCTATCAGAGCTAATAGAGCTCCCGTCAAGAAGGTCTCCCAAATCATTTAAGTAGTGGCACACAGTCAAGGGAGAGCACTTCCAACAAAAATAAATTTTCAACTATCCATCATACCAACCGAGTATGAGGATATCTCCATTCATAACTGATGAACGGGTTTTTCACTTCCTCCGAGAAAGTTTCATCATACCAACTGGGTATGATCTATTTACAATATATAATTAGTTTTTTCGCGTCATTTTTATAGCACTTCTCTAAGTTGTGATGTTTAAAATACTACTAAGTAGTGAATTTTCATTTTGAGGTACTTATCATCCCCAACCGGGTATGATATAAAATCCCACTCACCCGTTAAAGTAGTGAATTCTACTAGACCGTTTCTTTGTATTCACGCGAGCTTGTCCTTGCTGACGTTCCTGGTACTTCGTGTTCCTACACAATATGAACGTCCTGGTTCATTATAACTCGGCCTAATAGCCTTCATTTATTACAAATAAATGAGAAAACTAAACTTTTATTTATTTGCAATTAGGTCCCTAAAGTTACTTTTCTTTAACTTTAAGTCTCTAATGCCTATTTTTTCCTGAAATTGAGTCCCAAAACTTTTAAAATTCCCCTTGGGACCTCAATTTATTCAATTTCACAAAAGGGTTTAATTTCCCAAATTTCCAATTTGGTTCCCCAACTTTTCCAAAATTACCATTTTACCCTTCCTTTACAAAAATGGTAAATTTTACCTCAAAAATTCTAAAATACCTCAATTGGCCTCCTAACATTCTTTTCATGCCCAATTGACCCTCAATTTTATAAAATTGCATTTTGGTCCTTCGAATTTTCTAAAATACCTAATTTCCCCAAATTTTCCCCTAATTTCAACTCTCTAACACAGCCAAATTTGATTTCATCAAATTGACTAATCAAACACTTCTAATTGTTGAAATTGAGTTTCTACATGTTCATACGATGTCATAACACTTTGAATCGCAAGTTTTAACGTCGGAACGAGCTTAAACGGAGTTTCGCCAGAAAACAGACTCTAGAGAGAGAAAGCATCAATTGCTCACTGGTGAGGGCATGACAATCTAAGCTTTCTATCTGGGCAGGTAGCTCTCCTCCTAAGATTCCTCCTAAGATCAAGAATGATATCAATTGATGTCGAATTAGATTAGACTTCTGTCATTGAAATTCTACTGACTCTCTCTTTAACACCGGTTGGAAATTGTAGAGAGTAGTCAAATTGGCTTACCTTTTAGTCTTAATTCGGCCGTGGGAGGGCTTGGTTTGGCCGATTTCAACTCGGCCGAAATAGGGCAGCTTCGGTTCGCTAGAGCTGCTTCACTATTCCATCACACTGGTGCTTCTCCAGCGACTCTCGAAGCAAATGGAGACTACAGGTGTGTAGCTAACTTCTCCCCGGTTCTAAAGAACCCGACCTCGCCTTGTTTAGCTCAAAAAAGTGCCCAAGTTGAAGCTCTAGCTTGAGTTTGAATCTCAATTTTGAATTTTTTAATTCACCTAGAAAAATGAATCTAGCATCCAGTTCATTAGTGGTTCAAACCGGTTCAATCCGGTTCGGATCCAATTCACCTGAACCGATTTGGTTTTCATCTCCAATTCATTCTCAAGTCCATTTCCATAACATTTGGGACTCTTTGGGTCACTCGGGATCCATAAATTTCCCAGTTTGCCCTTTCTCTATTGGTTCCAATTCATGAACCAACTCGGTTCATAAATTGGTTCTATCCAGTTGTATCTGGTTCATCTGAACCGGTCTGGTTTCTCTCTTCCAATTTGTCCTAAGGTTCTTTTCCAAGGTTTTTATGAACCCTTTGGATCACCCGGGAGTAAATTTCCAAATTGTCCGTTTCTTGATAATCGGGTTTGTGAACCGGTTCGATTTTCTCATTCGGTTTGACTGGTTCTTTTCCTGGTTTTCCTTAACTCAAAGGGGCAGGGTTTACATCTATGGTAGGGGTCCATGCATACTTGTGATCCGGAGTAGGCTAAGAGGATCAAAATGTGTGGGATGTTAGATGACACATCATCGGTATCACTATGAGGGGGACGATCATCGAAGATGTGCATTGAGAGTGTGGTATATATCGCACATACCCCTCATAGTCCTACGTTGCTCGTGTGTAAGATCTTAGTGGATATGGTGGCTAATGGCCCACCAAATGAGATGTTGTGATGATGTATACATCATTGATAATGGTAGGAGGAGAATGATCATATTAGGACGCTTTGGTAGTGCGGTATATAACGAACATACCCCTCGTAACCTTAAGTTATTGTTTGTGAGAACTCAAGGGATGATTTTATGCATTAATATGTGATATGAGAAATGAAAATTGAGTTCCCGAGACAAAATGACAAGTTAAAATACTAATTTATAGAATGACCAATGATGAAATTATAATATATGCAAGCAGTTAATTATTGAATAATATGGAAAATATTAAGTAAAAATCTAGGGTCATAAGCAATGTTATGATCCGACATCGGTAAACTCATTATCTGAGTTATGAGATCAACCATTCCCCGAACCATTTCAAATATTCAAAGGAGCATAGAGTAGCATTCGCCTAGTCACTTCAAACACTCACGCAATCGAGGTATAAAACTTAAGAGACGTGCATAAATGTTTTATATGTACTTATCATTTGTTGAATTCCCGAAAGATTTATTTGTTTTGGCACATCACATATTTTATGAAAGTTTCAACTTTATATTGAATTATATATATATTTTTATTCTGAGCATTTTTATATAATTACTAATTTGATAAAAGTAAATATAATTGTAGTATTAAGTGGATGTAGCCGATTATAATTAAACCTCACCCAGGAAATCAAGTAGGAGCATGAAATAAACACTTAGTGTCAGTCTTCATACTTACCCAATGTTGCTCACCCCATCCCAACATATTTTGTTATAGGGAAATAGAGAAGTTGAATGAAATGTTAGGGTAGGAAAAAATATCCCTACCGAAGTGGAGGGTCAAGCTAAGTCGTTGAAGAGAATACAATAATATTTATCCAATTGTATTTTTCTGAAATTCTAGAGATTTGAAAGTGTTTAATGAAAGTTTCAAATTTTTATCACAGTTGTATTATATTTTATATTTTAAGTATTTATTGTTATGGTACTATATTAATATAGTATAAACGTATATAAAATCAATAGTGGATACTAACTTGTTATATTGAAACAACCAAAGAATAAAATGAGTATTTACACGTACAAATTGTGAATCACTTGTTATATTAAAACAACCAAATAATAAAGTGAGTGTTTACACGTATAAATTTGTGAATTAGATGAGTATAAAGTTTTTATTTGTTGGTTATCAATGTGCACGTAACAACCAATATAAACTATAAATTTAGTTTTTATTTACCGTTACCGCAAGAAATAATTTAAATCTATTATCTATAATACAACTTGTTAAGTAAGTTTTTATGTAAAAATATTCTCAGATGCTTAATAATAGGCTAAATATATGTTTTGAATTAAAGATGAGAGTGACCAGAAGTTACTAGTAATTTGTGAAGTAGTTAATGCAATATTGTATAAGAATATAATAACGTGTCACTTTCATAAATTTATTATTGTAGTATGAGTCCGAAAACATTGTAATTATCCTTTTATATAAGAATAATGAAAGTTGATAGTTTATCTTATAGTTTAAAAAATAATGACGGGAGGAAAATAATTTTTTTTCTAGAATAAGAGTATTTTTTTCTGCAAAATAAAATATATAAGATTATTTTTTCCGCCTAAAAGAAAAATCAAATAATTTTCTATATATATACACGATCAAAACATGTGTATATAAATAAATATTTTATAAACTATAAATATTTATATGAGTTATAATATATATATAGTTTGAATTTTTGTGTAATTGATATATTAGGTGATCACAACCATACATACTGTATGATGAATTAGCCGGTTGTCATATGATCTCATTTAGTGAATATCGATTTCACAATATCAAATTGGTGTAATAGTGAATGTCTACACAAAAGAGTAAAGTGCATAGTATTAGCATGACCTTTGATCAAGGTCCATTGGTCGATTGATCTCTTGCAAGTAGATGTGCATAGTCGTTTGGGCCATTTCTATTCTTTTGGGCCAAGAAAGAGGATGATACGTATGTGGGCTTCATGAGGTCATAGGCCCGATATTCTCTTTACCGTAAAAGTGGGGTTTTTGAGGTTTTCTAGAAATTGCTTTCAGATTCTCTTCAATCTCAATATTCGGAGTGTTCTCCCCTCCCAAATTTCTCCCTCGCTGAAGGGTGTTGCAGACATAGTCTAAATTATCAGCGGTAACCTTGCTGAGGGTCTGGTGTGCGCTGATTATGATGCAGAATATAAAGAGGTCGGTTTTGGCGTGCACGAAGAGCAGACTGTTTGTTCTCCCGAAACCTCAGAATGTATCTTCCTCCAGTCAGTTGTACGATACAGGACTCTCCCGCTTTTCGTACATAGCCGGAGGAGGCGCTCGCACCAGATTGATGCAGAGGGTATGCCTTTTCCAGAGATTTACTGCCCCTGCGATCTTCTATTTCTGCTCTTGTGCCAGCCTCTTCGAAACCTGGGATTGCGTGGGTTCGCTATGAACATTGGTTTATTCAATGCTTCGAATTTCTTCCACTTTATTTGCAATCTAGCAGTTACTGGATTCATGTTCCTTTGGAGATCACATTATTGATCAAGAGAAATTTTGCTGGAGGTTTTGACATTTTTCCCTGTTGATACATATCAAGTATTACTAGGCATATATATTAGAAGATGAATGTATAAGAGTCGTGCTAATTTCCCTTGTATGGCATTTGCAATGATTGCCATCTATAGAGCCTATAGAGGTATGTGGGGACTAAGTGATACCAGTTAAGAAATGATCCAGAACGTTTTCAAAATTTGAGCTCCTTCAAGATATAAAACGCGGAAGAAAATATCTTAAAGACAATGGATTATGATGTCTCCATAATTGCCTCACTCCCATTCATTTTTTATCCCTTTTTTGTGAAAAATCATATCACTTAATGGAAAATATAGTAGCGATATAACTGAACAGTAGTGCCTGTTATCCGCTGATTCTCATTGTTAGTCATTTAAACATGAACTATTATTAGTTGAATTGAAGCTTTTACTGTTGTCGTCAATATTAAACTGGTTGTATTAGTCTATTTTAATGTATCGGTCTTCCTTGGTGCAGTTACCAGTCTTACTGAACTTTGCCCCTGCAAGAAATGATTTAGCTGTTGCAGGCCACACCCTTAAGGTGAGTAGGTGCTTGTTTCTTTCGTCTTCTTTATTTTTGTTTGCACACGAAACGCAGGCTGATTGTCCCTTATCATTTTCATTCCTCAGGATGTACTTCAAAGTGAAGGTTTGTTGTTACTGAATAAAGATACTCTGTGGTATGGTTGTGTTTTCAAATTTGACACATTGGATAAGGATGCTGTATATTTTCTGACAGTTTGCATATTGTTAGCAACTTGTAGACAGTTTCATATTGTTAGCAACCTGTAGACAGGTTGTATATGTTTGTGGTGCCACATTGTGAATATTTGTTTTTCTAGGTGTGTGTATTGGAATGGTAAAATCAGGAAGAGAAAATTTCCAATTTTAGGGCATAACAAAACTTATATGCATCTATTTAAGTTGTATTCCATTGTAAATCATTTGCTACATTAACTTTGAAAAAAAAAGAAAAGAAAAGGAGAATATCAACCATAATTGCTGTTACTTCACATCGGTAAAATTTTGATTGCCCACAATTTTAATTATCTCTGTTCTTATATTGGCCTGTAATGGTATTGAAGCACACAAATACCATTACAAGCCATTTTTTTAAATCCTTGGATATAAGGTAAAAAATTCATGTTGTTTAGCTGCATTTAAGCAATATGATTGTATTCCTAAGCTAACCATTAATATTCTTAATGATAATGCAAATAGAACAATTCCAGGTCAGACTCTATTCACAGCTTCAACTTGCAGAGCAAAATGGGAAAAAATACAGGAGTTCTATTTCTATTAGAACTTTTTCATCAAGATCTTCAGATAGGAAAGGAAAAACTGACTCAGAGGTTATTTCTCTTCTCCCCAAATGAAGTTTTGTTATCTGCCGAGGTCATAAAAGGGAAATATCCATTACTGTTTCGTTTTGTCACAATATTCGCTTTATAAGTAGCATGGAATGTATTGCTTGTGATACAGACTAAGAAGGAAATATCTACAATTGAAGATCCGTTTGATGCTCCAACCTATAATATACCTGAGAAACCAGTGACATTTGTAGAGGGGGCTTCATACAGCATCTTCATACTCATTGGTCTCGGAATTGCCGCAGCTGCTGCATATGCTGTTTTTAATGAGCTTATATTTCAACCGAAAGAGTGAGTTAATTTAGGAGTTGAAGTCATAATATGAGATTGTTAGCAATCAGGCTAGTCCAATGCAGGGAATACAAATAAAAATAAAAATAGAAAATGTGCTATACATGATAGTTTTTTGTGTACAATGGGGTAGGTGAGAGGACTGAGTAAATGATGCCAGAAAAAAATTGATATTGTAAGGGTAGAATTTAGTGGGGGTAAAAAGATAAAATTATACTAGCAAATTTTTTTGTATACAATGGGGATTTAAAAAAAATGGATTATAAATTTAAGGATAAACTTAGAAAGAGTTAATGATACCGAAACTGTTTTGGGTTTGTTTAAACATATGCTATATTTGGGTAGATGAATGTATAAGTGCATATGCATCCTATGCTTTTTTTTTATCTATTTCTTCTATTCTCACACTAATATGTATATATATTTTGTTTTAGGTATAAAATTTTCAATAAGGCCCTTAAACGGATTCAAGACGACAGTCAGGTTTGATAACAATTTCTCTTATTTTCAGTAGTAAACCTCCAGTTAAATTTTGCTAAATGATCTAAAACTTATGATGAAGTTATCTACTTTTTTTTTTTTTATTCCTTAATAAGTTTTTACACTTTATCTTCTCATAATGGGTACACACTAGAAAATCTGTTGCAGCTTAAGTTTGAAAACCTGAATTATTTATACTAGACCACATGTAATGACATAGGTTTTAATCTGAATAGGTAAGGATCAGAATTGGTTCCCCAATCACGGGATATGGTCAAGAAAGCAGGAATCGAGCTGCCCGCCAGAGAATACCCCACAGGGTTTGGACTGATGAAGATGGTGTAGATCATATTGAGGTTATTCTTACTGATATATGCTTCCAAATTTTATTTAATCTTGATGGGCCATGAAGTTCTCCATTTTCAGCTATGCTTTTCATATCTAACTCTATCAAAATAACCTGTAGCACCAGAAATTGGTTCATTAATGCTGATAATTTTGCATGAGAGGATATGTAGAGGAGTGAACTGGTAAAATTGAGCTATTTCATCAAGACTGAACTATCTTATCCCTCTTCAAACCGAACTTTTACCGCTTTTATTATTTCTGTTTTTTATGTACCGGTTATACTCATAGTTGTACTCTTCAAGTATCAACTCTTGGAACATATAACTGGTTCAATATCCAGTTGATTCTTTTAATCTATTTGGCAGCTAGTGTTATTGATAATTGGGGAATTGCTTCTCCACTGTAAAATTGAAGTATTAAGCTTAAGTTACTGAATGATACCATTCTAATGGAACAATTTATCCATTCAGGTAAATTTCTATGTTCGAGGACCCCATGGAGCAGGGAAAGTGTTTTGCCGCATGTTCAAGGACAAAGTGGAGAAAGAATGGAAGTTCACAAGTTTGGTGGTACAGATAGTTTCCCCTTCCCCTGCTCAACTGTTGCTAGAGTCTTATGTTCCGGCTTGAAGTGGCATCCTGTATAAGAGTTCACTGCAGATGAGAGTTTTAGGATTCTCTGTTTCCTCTATTGCATTTGAAGGTTGCCATGGGGGCATTTCTGTGTACACTTAGGTTACCATCTCAATTTTGAGGAAATTCTGTGTATCTGCTCCATTTGGCATTCTCTTGATAATTCTCAAGGTAATTTTTTTCCGGGAATATTTCATCCCTGACATGGTACTTATTAAGTAGGTGCGTCGTTTTGTTGTCTATTTCATGATCCTCGTTGGTGTTTTGTTCATGTAACTGTTGTTTAATCTAGAAAGGTTGCTGCTGCATTGCCAATCTATGTTGCCCGCCGAGGAAATGACTGAATCAGTTGTCCACGGCGGTGATCCTAACGCTTATAACGGCAGGCGAATTGCCGGATCACCTCTTCAAGGTTAAGATACAGGTAGAAGACTCTTGCTGTATTAAACTAAATAAAACAATATATATATATATGTATAAATAAATAAATAAAAGAGTATTAAACTAAATAAAACAATATTACACATTTTCAAAAGTTAAGGTTTAGTATAAATTAAGTGTTCTATTTTATTTTATTAAACTTTTTAATTCAAACTTCTCAATGCAAAGAACCCCCTCCATACAAACAATAAGTTAAAACAGTGTAAGATTATATACAAATAATATCCATTTAGGGTTACAGATTTGTTAAATGGTCCAACTTTCCCATAAGTTCCATCCATGATTTATTAAAAAATTAATTGGTGTAAATTTAAAAGAATTTACTGTTGAGTGATTAAGAGATGATTTCGGCTGGTTATGGCTTGACAAGAAAGGTAGGTGGTAGTTTTTTCTGTCCCTTGTGAATTGGAGGGTCCTTGCCTCTCCAGTCTCAACACTTGTCCTTTGTCAATCTGATCATTGATGTTATAAGCATGTATATAATATAAATGACATCTTATATTTTTGGATGGATGTATAAAACATCTCTTAAATGTGCAATACTATGATAATTTTAAGTGTATTTTTATGAACTTTTCCCCCATATGTGTTAAAATTTATGTTGAATTCATTTATATTCCAGATGTAATGAATTATTTAAGAGTAAAATGTATGATCCTATTATACTTGTATCAATCCAATTACATATTTTCTTCTCATCAGTTTTTATTTTCATAAATATTTTGTGGTAACATTTTTTATTTTCGATTTTTTTTATTCTACACTAAGGTCAAAATTAGACTTATTTAGGACATGATAATGGAGTTTTAAAGTTGTACGAGCAAAATAGTGAGTAGGTGAGAAGTTGTATGAAAGTTAAATGACTGCAACTTATTTTTCTCATATACATAAAGTAGGTTATATTTTAACTAAAGTTTTTAGTTTGTTCATGTAAATAATATTTAGCATTTTAATGGGTTTTAAGTCACCTTGAGTTTGTAGTTATTTAGTAATTATTTTGAATGTTGTTAGTGATACTTTAGTTGGCTTCTTTATGAAAATTCTCTTTCAAAGTGTTAGATGATAGGAAAGAATTTAAGTTGATCCTAACTAGTGGTATCAAGTCCCCAAAATCAAGAAATCAAGAAAACACAATTTATTAAAAAAAAGTAAGAAACATGCAAAATATAAATTAAACCCGAGTGGTAGGCGAAGAGGTTGAGCATTTTTGTAGAAAGAAAAAGAATAGTAGAAAAAAATAATGGCAAAAGAGAGTGACTTTGTTCAATTAACAATATCAAGGTTTAATGGTCACTATAATCATTGGGTGATGCTTATAGATAATATTTTAAGATCAAAATAACTTTGGAAAGTAATTGAAGGAGTTGTCATTCTAGAAGCATATGAAGATGATTGAATGATCTTAACCTTAAAAAACTATATTCCAAGCTACAAATAAGAAAATAATTGGGATTATGATCAATATAAATACTTCAATAGCTATTTAAAGTTTAATAAATCAAACATTTCAAGTATATAATAATGTGAATTTGTAATACTGTAACTTACCCAATCCGTGTTAAGTTCAAGTGGACCAAAAAATAAATATAAACTAGGAATGAAATATTGAACTAAGAATAAAATCGTAAGTTAAGAAATGAGATCTTGAAGTAAAAATGAGAATCAAAACTGAGAATGAAAGTTTTAAATCCAGAATGAGATTAGAAATAGGATATAAAATCTCAAACCAGAGATAAAAGTCAATACCAAGAACGAGATCCTTAGCCGGGAAGGGAACTTAGGTCGAGATTTCAACAGTCAAGTTTGGATCATAACCCAATGATGAAAATGAGATAAGAAACCCGATGTCGGTATTAGGGATTCGATCAGATTTAGGAGCAGGTTCTCGGGCATGAAAATTGAGGTTTTAGGGGAAGTCGGTTTTCATCCGAACAAGGCTGGGATTCAGAATTTAAAAGAACCCAAAATGGAAAAATGGTAATTTAAAAGTTCAAAAATGGAAAGAAAAGAAAAGGGAAGTCGAGTTGGACTGAGTCGGGTCGACCCGACTCACCTCGAGCCACCGTGCACCGACTAACAATCTTTGCTACACCACTTCAAGATGTGACTCTAATTAACTCAATTTTGATCAAATTGAATAATACAAATTGCTAAGATCAACTAGAAACTGGGCTAGCAGTCTTCCTATAGAATTAATTGCATTAAAACCACATGTATTGATCGAATTTTAAGTTTAAAGTCAGAATTCTTGTCCTCGGATAGCTCCCCCACCTCTCATCACTAAAACGAGAAATTTTCTCTCGTCCGATCACCAAATAGAGTGATCTTGTTGAAAAATGACAGAAATTGACTCCTCTTGAGATCCATGGCCATGCCCCGACCTACTAGTGGCCAGAAAAGGTGGCACGAAGGCTGTTTTGGCCAACCCCGATTTTGGATAGTAAGAACGACCCCCACCGACGACACTTTTGGGGTTTAATTCACTGTCCTCCGACCACCACTCCGATGCCCACCGATATTAAAGTGACCACTGACCTCTTCTTAACACCTCCATGACTAGGGCTGACCTCCAACAAAGGCAAAATCGGTCGGTAGGAGCCAATTTTCGTCGATGGGTTTGTTGAGTTCAACCCGATCGCAACCAATTGACGACCAAATTCTCCCAACTCCGATGACCACTTGGCTGACCACCACCACATAAAGCTTCTCCTAGACCTTAGCTACAAAATGCCTAAGCTCCGACCACCTCCGGTGAGAATTTTTGATAACCCCCTATATTGCTCCGTTTTGGCCATTTTTGGAAAATGACCAAATTTAGCCATGGTTGGCCGGGGTAAGGCACCAAACTCCTTCCATGAGCCATTAAGAGCATGATAAGATCAATTGGAGGTAAATTGTGAATTTAGAAGTTCATTTTATTGAAGTTCAAAAGTTTAGGGACTAAAATTTAATTATGGAAAGTTTGGGGACCAAATTACAAATATGAAAAAATATCATAAATGTCCCTAAGAATAGCCTAAAGGACTTAACAGTGATTTTAAAACATATAAGGATATTTAAAGTAATTTTTAGAAATTCGGAGGTAAAATTGCAAATATTATGTAAAAAAAGGGTAAAATAGTAATTTTGCCCCAAATAGTGAAAAAATGGTCATTTATGCCCAAATGGGTATCAAATAGTTAATTTTGTAATATGGAGGGCAAAATGATAATTTTTTCAAATTAAATATGCAAAAAGTTGTGATGACTTAAATTGTGTTTTGGGGCCCAAGTGTGTTTAATGAAATCGTGAGAACCCAAATTAGAGACGGGAGAAGTGCAGGGTCCAAATTTGAGAACTTCTGATGAATAGGAGCAAAATAGTGATTTTTCCCAACTTAAAAACCAAAATGTAAAATTTGGAAAAGTTGGAGTGAGGGACTTAAAAATTTTGGGGCATTATGGTAAAGAAGACCTAATGTAATTTAACATTTATTTGGATGAAAATAATAGATGGAGTTAGTGATTCTAAAGGCTCATCGACACATACTCGAGAGAACCAAGCTCAAGGAACAAAACCATAATTTATGGAAAATTACGTGATAGTAGTTATAAGTGTTTAGTAGATATCTAAACTAACCCGACTATTCAATTTGATTAATTTAGAATGAATCCTAGAGAGCATCATACGAGGATCACACAACTAGAGATATAGGAAATAAGAATGGGGATGCACAAGTACCGATGAAAATAATGAGTTGGAGTAATGACGGCGAGTCTGATTGGATTGATCGAAGCAATTTACCATTTTGAGCAATCCTCTAAAATAACTACTATGCTGATTTTGAAACTCGTATAAGAAGTGTAAAATGACTAAGTGCATGTCCACTAAAATAAATATTATGTTAACAACTAAGTGTAAGGGAAGGGTAGTAAGACCGGTGTTACTATTTTTAGGTGGTCCAGTAGGACCATGAGTTAGGGCTCTATGCCCACTATATTGATTTGGGGGAGACGGTCCATGAAAGATAGAACTACTGAGGGTGACATACTGTATCACACCCCAACCCGGTTTGGTCAGATCCCCGTGAACAACCCGCCACTCTCTTGGTTCAAGAGAGTTTTCCCCCTTCTTTAACTCAAGATAAGCCATGCGTAATTTCAACCTTGTTCCCTGAAATAATATATATCAAATAAAATGCAAGTTTAAGGGAAATTAAGCATACCTGATAGAGGGTAAGGCTTGGTGTTATCCCTAGTCATTTTCCTATATCCTGAAAATAGATAAAAAGGGTGGGTGAGTTTCTACAACTCAGTGAATGGGTATTTTAAAAATAATGAAGTTTCGATAAAATAGTTTTTAAATTGGAGTGTGCTAGACTCCTTAATTTCTTTAAAATATCTCATTCTTGAAATCTCGGTTTTTCATAACCATTTCTCATCACAACGGTGTGTTTATCAACCAAAACATACCCTTCATCATGAAGGGAACACATATTCACAGGCCAACATGTCCACCGTACCCACTTGTGGTGTCAGAGCGACTTTACCGACAACCTAGATAGAAGCACATCCACTTCTACCTTGAGAATGAGTGGATGTATGCGACATCTGACCCTCAATCCTATAAACAAAACTCTGTATTTGTATAAGGACAGAGACCTCATCCCGTCTCCACCTGGTCTCATGCGCATGAAACTACGTCGAGCTTCCAAGACTGTTGGTACGACTAACTGCCCTTATCTCCACCATGTCGCCCAAAGCCCTAAGACACATCGCTACCCCTCTTGGGTGTCTTGAAAGTCCTGTAACTCAGTGCATGCACAAATAAAAAAAATTTCACATGAGCCATATAATCTGTGGAGCCACTGGTCCAATGGCCTTGACCCTCAACTCGACCTGCAGTCGTTTGTCTCGACTGGTCCGTGGACTTGTTACATTGCATTGCCACCAGTCCATCAAGTATGTCGGTCCCGTCTTGGTACCATGGCCAAACAATTCATCCATTTAAATTTTTATGGCTTAAAATCATGTTTGTTTATGAGCTCCCGCTCGTGTCAACTAGCCTAGGGCCCACTGTGCGAAATTTTCAAAATCGGGCATATTAGCCCCCAAGTTCCAAAACCGAGGCCTCCAGACTATCTGAGCTATTAGAGCTCTCGTCAAGAAGGTCTCCCAAAGGTTTTAAGAGTGGCACACAGTTAGAGAAGAGCACTTCCTACAAAATAAACTTTTCATCTATCTATCATACCAATCGGGTGTGATGACAACTCCACTTACAACTAGCAAGCGGGTTTTCTCCTTCCTTCCAGGAAGTCTATCATACCAACCAGGTATGATCTCTCTACTTACAACCAGTAAGTAGCTTTTTCCACTTAGTTCTCACATCACTCCAATAGGGTGGGATGTTAAAATCCCATATAAAAGTGGTTTTTCATTTCCAAAGTGCTCATCATCCCAACCGGGTATGATGTGAATAAACCCACTCACAACTGGTAAGTGGTTTTCAACTTTAAACTGTGATCATCATCCCAACTGAGTATGACTTTAGTAAGCCCACTCACCCGATAACTGAAGTGTACCCTTCTCTAGTTGGTTTCCACGTCCATGCTAGCTTGTCCTTGCTGACGTTACGGTCCCGCGTGTTCCTACATGATTTGGACATCCTTATCTATTAATATTTAGCATATGAATGATTAGGTTCAAAATTTCTAATTAATTGCACTTAGGTCCCTAAATTTCATTTTCCTTGACTTTAGGTCCATAATGCTAACTTTTCCCCAAATTGAGTCCCAGAACTTTAAAAAATTCACCTGTGTCCTCAATTTACTCAAAATTGTTTAAGGGGCTCAAGTTTTCCAAATTTCCAATTTGGTCCCCAACTTTTCAAAAATTACAATTTTGCCCCTACTTTACAAAAATGACAATTTGACCCCAATTATTTTAAAAAATGGACCAATTGATCATCCAACATTCTTTTCATGGCCAATTGGCCCTTAATTTTGGGAAATTACAATTTGGGCACTCAATTTTATGAAATCCCTAAATTTCCCCAAAATTTTCTCCCAATTTCCCCCTTTCAAACTGACCAAATTTGGTTTTATCAAATTGACCATTCAATCAAGGTTAATTGTTGAAATTGGAGGTATAATTCAGTTCCTACACATACATATGATTAAATTGAGCTTTGAATCGCATGAATTGAGGCCGAAGCGAGCTCAAACAAAGTTTCGTCGAAAAACTATGCGTATAGAGAGAAAGCTTTGAAAGCTTATCGTCGGAGGTGCGGCGGTCCAAGCTTTCTATCTGGGTAGGTAGCTGTTGTCTTAAGGTTTCTCCTAGGATCAAGAATCGCAACAATTCATATCGAATTAAGGGAGAATTCGATTAGTGAAGTTTTCATAGTTTCTCTCTCTAACGCTGATTGGAAATGACAGAGGGGGCCGAATTGGCTTACCTTTCAGCTCTATTATGGTCGTGTGAGGGTTGTGAGAGTGTCAGGAGGACTTAGTTTGGTCTGAGGAAGGCTGAATTTGGCCAATATCAGCTTGGCCGAAATAGGATAGCTTCGGTCCATTTGAGTTGCTTCACTATTTGATTCCACTGGCGCTTCTCCAGTGGTACTCGGATCAAACGAGATTACCATCAGGTAGCTGACTTCTCCCGAAATCTAAAAAACCCAGCCTCGCCTTCTAAGGCTCAAAAAAACCTCAATGTCGAAGCTCTAGTTTGAGCTTCACCGGAAAACTGAGTAGTTGAGATAATAGAGTTTTCAGGTGTGAGGAGGATGAATGGAGAGGAGATCTTTATATAGGGAGCTTGGGGATTCTTTGGCCGACCGTTTGGCACCTTAATGACACTCATTCATGACCTTAAATGCCCTGAACAGAAACGTTTAATCTCCATCGGCGCTGTCCGTTCTTCTAGCAAATGAACAGTGTCGTCATCTGGAGGAAGAAGATGACACTGTTTTGAACCGAATCGGACCGGTTCGAACTGGGTTCAATGCTTAAACCGGCTGGTTCAGGCCCAATTCGATCGAGTTTTTCAAAATTAAAAATTTCTAAATTCATTCTCTATCCAATGGTGGCTTAAATTCCCCAATTTGAATATTTTAAGCCACCTAGAATAATTAATTTAGAAAATCGGTTCAATGATGGTTCAAACCGGTTCAATTCGGTTCAGGTCCGGTTCACCTGAACCGGTCTAGTTTTCTCTTCCAATTTGTACCAAAGTCCCTTTCCATGGTTTTTATGACTCTTTAGGTTACTCGAGATTTGTAAATTTCCCAATTTGCCCTTTTTCTAACAGTTGGGGTTCGTGAAACAGTTCGGTTTTCTCACTTGGGTTGACCAGTTCTTTCCCTGGTTTCCTTATCTTTAAGGGACGGGGTTTACAACTAATGGGAGGCCGCCATTTGTCTGGTCAGCATGTCAAAAGCTGAC
The DNA here is from genome assembly GCA_030064425.1 of Trapa bicornis. Taxonomy (NCBI): domain Eukaryota; kingdom Viridiplantae; phylum Streptophyta; class Magnoliopsida; order Myrtales; family Lythraceae; genus Trapa; species Trapa bicornis. The sequence goes on along the minus strand of CM057761.1, from coordinate 3,701,201 downwards.
TAGGTTGCTAAATAGGAAGCCGCATCAACAAAGCCAACCAATCACGATGTGCCACATAGCAAGTCCGCATGTATGAAGCTTGCACGCGTGACATAGTGTCATCTCCTACCTCAGACCTAGGCAGATTAGTGCGACAGCTTGGTTGCCAGAATTTCGACGACCTGAAAATCCTCCTGTCATGTCTATAAATGGAAGAGATTGAGGTCGAGTGATTGATGAATGGATAGACCTGTCAATCCCCATGTCTATAAAGAGCTCCTCCCCATTAGTCGTCCTCATCCCTCAAATGCTTGGAGAAGAAGAAGTGCTTAGTTTCATGGTGAAGCTCAAACCAGACCTTCGACTTGGGCACTTTTCTCTACCTCTAAAGGCAAATTTGGGTTCTCTAGAATGTTGTGGAAGTTAACTACATGACTGCATACTTCATTCAGCTCAAGGATCGACGGAAAAGCACCAACGAGCTCGCATAGTACCCTCGCTCTATCGGTAGTTTGCAAACAGAGTTGGTCAAGCTCAATTCGAGCCACTCTTAGTTCAACTCTGGCCAAATCAAGCTCCCCCGACCACCCCTAGAGGAGTCCTGACCTTCTCTAAGTCACGTTGGTAAGTCCCATCTACCGCCCTTCATCGAAAATGACTATTCACAATACATTTTTCCTGAAAACTAAATTGAGAAATTTGCACTACTCATGACACCGATTGAGGCGCGGTTTGATCCAGGGAGGATCCTAGTAAGTGAGCAATTCAGTGGAATCAAAAGCTCCGATTACTGGACCCTCATTAGTGAGTAATCAAAGCTCTCTCTCTATGATTATTTTTCGGCTAAGCTCCATTTAAGCTCATTTATAAGAAAAATCTAGTGTTTTAAAACTTGGAATGAATCAGGGGACATATGGAATATTATTATGATCATGATAGGGGACAATTAACTAAGTTTGGGTGGTCAATTTTTTAAAACATGGATTCGAGGGTTAAAATGCAAAGAATTGATGAAATTGGGCAAATTGGGTTTTTTTTTTAAATTGGAGGCCGAATTACAATTAAAGGAAAATGGGAGATATTTATGAAATTAACTCACAATTGAGGGACAATTGGCAATTTGGATGAAATTGAGGGCCAATTGGTGATTTTGAAGAAAATTAGGGACCAATTGGTAATTTTGAAAAAATTAAGGACCAATGGAAATTTTGGGAAAATTAGGGACCTAATAGGGAAATTTGAAACTTTAAGGGCCTAATTAGAGATAAATTGAAAATTAGGGACCTAAAGGCAAAATTATGAACTTTAGGGACCTAATTACAATTAAGGCATAATAGAATGACCTATGTGCAAACACACGAAACTATAAGGTCTATTATGCCAAGTTTTTCCTAATGAAAATACTCGAACAATGTAGGAGCTGGTTGCCTGAGTACCTATGGAGGAGAACACCTCACAGATCAAAATCTCACTAGGATGAGCACGTCACTATTACCGAGTGATTGGGATTTCCAACATTATACCCGATTGGGGTGATGAGCAACTTTTTTATTTTGAAAACCATTTTCTAGAAATTGTCTCCCCTGATCGTGTGAACCTGCTTAAACCTTTTAGGAGATGTTTCTGATGAGAGCCGAAATTGCTCTAGTGGGCCTGAGGCCTTAGTTTTGAAACTAATAGGGCCAAAGGCTGAGTTTTGGAAAAAACTCGTGAAGTGGGCCCAATGCCAATTGGCACGGGCCGAAGCCCATAGACAAATAAGCTTATGTGCTAAGAAACATTTCACAATTGTTTAATTGTGTGAACCACCACTGTGTCGAAGCCGGACTATCAACTTGATGGGCTTGTAGTTGTTGAGTCGAAGCTAGGTCATCGAACTTGTTGGGCATAGCAATTATGAAGCCAAAGCTTAGTGTCAGGCTTGTTAGGCCGGTAGCCCCAAAGATGATGAATATAAATACTAAAGCCATTGTTTGTGCATGTATCGAGTACGGAACCATCGAGGTGCCTAACATGGGGTAGTGTTGGTTCTAAGGGTTTTTAGATGACACTAGGTGCATAAGGGAAGTTTGGTCGTCTAGAAAGTCTTGAAGCTCGAAGTAGCTTCATGCGCACTGAGACCGAGGTCGGAGTGGGAGAGCTCTCATCCCACTAAAGTGGACATGAAGCATATTTAGGTTTGAATGATAGGCGGTAAGGCTCACTCAAACTTGTGGTAGAAAGTGATACCTTCTACCAGGGCGATCGGTAAAGGTGCTTTGGACCACAAGTGGAGTAGTCAGGGACTGCTCTACGAATGTTTTAACCCTTTTTTATAAAGGGCGAGTGTGATTGTATGCTAAACCAAACCCGAGCAGGGGGAAGTATTGAAATGTTTTTTTTCTAAGAAGAAGTTTGTAAACCCCGCCCTTTTGACTTAAGGAAAACTAGGAAAAGAACCGGTCAAACCGAGTGAGAAACACCGAACCGGTTCACAAACTTGTTTATTGGGGAACATGAAAATTAGAGAAATTTCAACTCCCTTGTGACCCAAAGAGATTTATAAACCTTGGGAATGAACCTTAGAACAAAGTGGGAGAGAAAAACCAGACCGGTTCAGGTGAACCGAACTCGAATCGGATTAAACCGATTTAAGAACCGAGCCGATTTATGAACTGAAACCAATAGAGAGATGGTAAACCGAGAAATTTATGGACCCTAAGTAACGTAAGGAGTCATAAAATTCATGAAAAAGGACTTTAGGGTGAATTGGAGATGAAAACCAAACCGGTTCAGGTGAACTGGATCCGAACCGGATTGAACCTTTGAACCACTATTAAACCATATTCTAAATTCATTTTTCTAGGTGGCTTAATAAATTCAAATTTGCGATTTGAGGCCACCATTGAATAGAAAATGAATTTAGAAAAATTTAAATTTGAAAAACTTGGTCGAATGGGGGGTGAACCGGCAGGTTTAAGCTTTGAATCGGGTTCGGACCGGTACGGTCCGGTTCAGAATAGTGTCATCTTCTTCCTCTAGATGACAGCACTGTTCACTTGTCAGAAAATCGCGCAGCGCCGACGAAGCTGAAAAGTCTCCGGCCAGGGAGTTTCAAGTAATAAATGACCACCATTAAGGCACCAATCGGACGGCCAAGAAGTTCCTGAGCTTCCTATATAAAGACCCCTCCTCATTCATCATCTCCACACCTGAAAAGCTCTCTCTCTCTCTCTCTCTCAGTTACTTAGTTTTCTGGCAAAGCTCGAACCAGAGCGCTGATATAGGGTCATTTTTTAGCCAAAGAAGGTGAGGTTGGGTTCTTTAGAACCGGGGAGAAGTCAGCTACACGCCTAGTCTCCGTTTGCTCCAAGGGTAGTCGGAGAAGTGCCGGCGTGATGGAACAGTGAAACAGCTCTGATAGACCGAAGCTGCCTTATTTCAGCCTAGCTGAAAACGGCCATTTTGAGCCCTCCTCAGGCCAAACCAAGCCCTCCCAATACTTCCTCAGCCCTCCCACGACCGAATTAGGAGTGAAAGGTAAGCCAATTCAGCTCCCCTCTGAAATTTCCAGCCGGTGCTTGAGGAAGAAGTGACAGAATTTCGATGATGAAATTCTAACTCAATTCGGCATCAATTGATGCAATTTTTTATTCTAGAATGAACCTCAAGATGAGAGTTATCTGCCCAGATCGAAAGCTCGGACCGCCATGCTCCCGACAATGAGTAATTGAAGCTTTCTCTCTCTAGAGTCTGTTTTCCAGCAAAGCTCCGTTTGAACTCGTTCTAGCGTCAAAACTTGTGATTCAAAGTGCTATTGAATTGTATGAAGATGTATGACCTCAATTTTAACTTCAATTTCAACAATTAGATGTGTTTGATCGGTTAATTTTATAAAATCAAATTCGACTATGTTAAGGAGTTGAAATTGGGGATTTTCAAAAATTCGATGGACCGAGATGCAATTTTATAAAATTGAGGATCAATTGGGCATGATTAAAATGTTAGAGGGCTAGTTGAGGGATTTTAGAATTTTTGGGGAGAAACTTACCATTTTTGTAAAAGAAGGGTAAAATGGTAATTTTGGAAAATTTGGGGGACCAAATTGGAAATTTGGGAAATTAAACCCCTTTTGTGAATTTGAATAAATTGAGGTCCTAAGATAAATTTTAAAAGTTTTGGGACTCAATTTGAGGATAAATCGGCATTAGGGACTTAAAGTTAAAGAAAAATAACTTTAGGGACCTAATTGCAAATAAATAGAAAGTTTGGTTTTCTCATTCATTTGGAATGAATGAAGGCTATTAGGCCGAGGGATAATGAACCAAGATATTCATTCCGTGTAGGAATATGAAGTACCGGGAACGCCAGCAAGGAAAGCTCGCGTGAATACAAAGAACCAGTCGAGTGGAATTCACTACATTACGGGTGAGTGGGCTTACTAACGTCATACTCGATTGGGATGATGAGCACAATTTAAAGTTAAAAGTCACTTACCGGTTGTGAGTGGGATTTTATATCATACCCGGTTGGGAATAATAAGTACCTTAAAATGAAAACCCATTATTTAGTGGTATTTTAAACATCACAACTTAGACAAGTTATGTGAAAATCACGCGGAAAAACTACTTATTGGTTGTAAGTAGATCATACCCGTTCATCGGTTATGAGCAGAGATGTCCTCATACTCAATTGGTATGATGGACAGTTGAAAACATATTTTTGTTGGAAGTGCTTTCCTCTGACTGTGTGCCAATACTTAAACGACTTGGGAGACCTTATTGATGAGAGCTCGAATAGCTCTTATAGGTCGGGGGCCTCAATTTTGTTACTTGGGAGTTATTATGCCCGGTTTTGAAAATCTCATACAATGGGCCTAAGGCTAGTTATATGCCACAAAACTTTAAATAAATGAATTGTTTGGCCATGGTACCAAGGCAAGACTGACATACTCAGTCAACCAGCGGCAGTGCGACATGACAGGTCGACGGACTAGTCAAGACAAACAGTTACAGGTTGAGTTGAGGGTCAGGATCGTTGGACTAGTGGCACCACAGATTATATGGCATGATAAGAAAATACTTATTGTGCATGCACTGTGATTACGGGACCATCAAGACGCCCAAGAGGGGTAGTGATGCGTCCTAAGGGCCTTGGACGACCTGGTGAGTATAAGAGTAATTCGTCGTACTAGGTGACCGTGCGAAATTTGGAGTAGCACCAAGTGTATGAGACTAGGGTGGGATGGGATGAGGTCTTTGTCCTCATACGAACGTAGAGAATTGTTATGGGATTGAGGGTCGGATGTCACGAACATCCACTCATTCTCAAGGTAGAAGTGGACGTACTTCTATCTAGGAGGCCAGTAAAGTTGCTCCGATGCCACAAGTGGGTTCAGTAGATGTACTGACCTACGAATGTGTGTTTGACCTTCATGATGAAGGATGTGTGTTGGGTGATGACACACCGTGATTAATAAGAAATGGTGGTAAAAACCGAGACTTGAAATGAAAGGAAATTAAGGAGTCTGGCACACTCCAACTTTAAAATGTCACCCTCGGTAGGGTAAAGGTTTTAAAAAACCAGTATTTGAGAAAATGATTTTTAAAAGAAAATAAGGAGTTTGGCACACTCTGATTAAAGTTGTTCTGTTTATGAAAACTCACTCCCAACCCTTGCTCACTGAGTTGTAGAACTCACCCCTTCCTTATATCCCTTTTAGGAAATTTCAGAAAGTCTACCCTTAAAGACCATTCACTAAGACACCTGTGAGATAGGTATGATAAATTTAAAATTTTATACAGTTTTGATTTATGTTGAGAGTGGCGAGTTGATCACGAGGATCCGACCAAACCGAGTTGGGGCATGACAAAGTTAAACCCACAAAACTTGTGAACAAAAATAGTATTTATAAACTGTCTTGGTCTTTACGAAAACTCACCCTAACACCCGCTCACTAAGTTGTTGAACTCACCCCCTCCCTTAACCCTTTTTCAGGGAGGCACACGAGTCATGAAGGTAAAGATCCAAAGAGCAATGCAAAATTCACCCTATCAGGTACGCGCTCACCCTTAAAGTTACTTTGATACTTTTGCTTTGGAAAGACCAGTTCAACAAACGCCTTTACTTTCCTTACTCTAACTAGGTAGAAATACTCGGTTAGTATAAGGAAAGGTGGCGGGTTGCTTACAAGGTTCCGATCAAACTGGGTCAAAAAGTGACAATTTTAGTGGTATTAGAGCATGGGTTTTTCCAAGCAAGTATAAAAAAATCGAGCCCTAAAAATGCCAACTAATGATTGCCCTCCACTTGTAGGATCAATGTTCCTAAGAAAGGTAGCCAAATGAACCCACCCAACCTCAGGACCGGTAGGGATTGCTACCCCGAGTAAGGGAAGTAGCAAGGGAACCTCCAAGCTTAGAAGAGCTCGAACCGAGAAAATGGTCGCGGATCGAAAGGCACTCCGCGAACAAATGAGGAAAATGTTCAACATACTAAACCCTCTCCAGGAAGGGGGTGAACCCCTAGTAAAAATTGCACCTCCTAAGAGTGACCAGACGCCTCCCCCGACACCCCAACAACTAGAAAGAACCATGACACAAGAGGAGGCATGGAAGAACTACTGGAAAGCATATGCTAACTATGTAAGGGTCTTTCACAAGCTCCCACCAGTCCGGGTGAGCCCTGAACCCGTAAACATGATTCGACAAGCATGCGAGTATGGAAGTCGTAGTGCTGGAAAGGTACGGGGTCGAGGTAACTCACAAAGTCAGAGCCCGAGAACCACCAAACAACACGACCCCACCTCGATCCAAGGAACCCAGTCTAAACTCGTATAAGAAATGCGGGGGGCACTACTTGGATACAAGCTCATCATCCTCAGAGCCATCAAACAAAGAGTCTCGTAGCTCCCTAAAGGTGGATTCCCAATCAATTAACATGTGAGATTAGGAAGAAAGTAGAATGAGTCCATGTAATAAGCCTATCTTAGCAAAACTCTTCGAATGAATAAAAATCTTTATGTCAAGTTGTGAGCAAAACCCAAATGAAGAACTTGTAAAATAAATAACAACCTCTTGTAGAAAGGAAGAAGGACAAAAAGGGGCCTCAAATTCCTAAAACCTAAGGAAAGGAGACGGATCCCCATAAGATGGCTAATAAGTCAAGGATTAAGGAATTATGAATGCAAAGACTAAGTCTAGCCCATAATAACCATAGGTGCACTAACTCCCTAACTAAGGGGAGTCAAGCAACAAAGACCGAGAAAGACCCCGAACTTGACAGGACAACAAACTAAAAGGGGGAAACAAGTACCAAGGGTACACTCAGGGTAGCATACCCAAAAATGGATGGGTAACCCTGGGAGGAGTAGCAACCTAGGATATCACTAGACCCAAGATAGGTAGAGTATCTAGGTCGGAAAGAGAGAGAGAGAGACAGAAAAAGAACATACCCCAAGAGAGGTGACGAGCATAATGAAGGAAGGAGAAACATGATAAACTGACACCAAGGAAGGTCTAGAGGTGCCATGGATAGTGGACCAAGGTGAAGACTGATTAGGAAAAGGCAAGGATGCCAAAAAGGAGGAACCCGCCCATCGTACATGGGTGATAATAACAGGCTCGAGGCAAGGCAACTAACCAATTATCTAGGATGTGGACAATTAAGGAGAACACGGGAAGTAGCGTAGGCCGAAGGTAGGACCCTGAGGAGCCCGCAAATGAAGCAGAAATGTGGAAACAAGGAGACAAGGTAAAGAAGGGATAATTATACCCTTGGAAGGATGTAACATTTGGATGCGAGGAGGGAAACGCCTCACAACATAATGCAACTTCCGAGTACCAGACACGTGATAGGATGTCTCAGGAGGCGTAGTGTCATGCCCCGACCCGGTTTGGTCGGATCCCCGTGAGCAACCCACCACTCCTTTTGGTCCGTAAAGGGGTTTCACCCTTTTAAACCGCGAGGAGTAAGGCGTCCTTCTTTACTGTCTTTCTTGGAATAGCCTTATACAAATATTTTAAAATTCATATACTTGTCTTACAAGGAGGTATTTAAGTTTTGGTTTTCCCTTGGTTACCTAAAAGGGAAAAAAAGGGACGAGTGAGTTCTACAACTCAGTGAGCGGGTGTTGGGAGTAAGTTTTAAAAAGTAGCTTTAACTAGAATGTGTCAAGATTATCATTTCCTTGAAAAAAAACATTTTTTTCCTCAAAATTCGGTTTTCAAAACCTTTACCCTACCAAGGGTGACATTTTCCTTACAAAGAGTTTTCCTCAATTTCCATTTCTTTCAGAAAAACCTTCTTCCAAGGTTTACCATTCCTTTTTCAAAGGATTCTCAAATCCTTTCCAAGGTTTTCAAAACATTTTTCCCGTTTCCATATTAGGTGTGGCTTACAAACAACACACGCCCTTCATCAGGAAGGGTACACACATTCACGATATGTAGTTATGCCGACTGTACCCACTTGTGGATCGGAGCATATTTACCATCCACCTTAATAGAAGTCCCTGACTTCTACCCGTAGTCTAAGTGAACATCCTTGGTGTTCAACCCTCAGACCCTAAATACTTCGCGTCCATATGAGGACAGGGACCTCATCCTGACCTCACCCCGGTCTCATGCGTAAGAAGCTACGTCAAGATTTTTGAGTGCTGGCACGACAAACTACCCTTATCTCGACCATGTCGTCCAGTAGCCCTTAGGACGCATCACTACCCCTCTTGGGCGTCTTGATGGTTCTGAACCTCAAGTGCATGCACAAACAATAGTTTTTCCACATAGCCATTTATCTTTTGTGTCATTGGTCCAACGACCTCAACCCTCATCCCGACCTATAGTTGTTTGTCTAGGTCGGTCCATCAAACTAGCCCTGACGCACTACCGCCAATCCATCGAGTATGTCGGTCCTACATTGGTACCATGGCAAAATCACAACCATTTCATTAAGACTTTTCATGGCTTTCAGAATCTCACGTTTGTTTATGAGCTCCTGCTCATGCCCACTATTTGTGATTTTCCAAAACTGGGCATTTAGCCCCACATGTTCAAAAACTAAGGCCTCCGGTCTATCTAAGCTAATCTAGCCCCCGTTAAGAAGGTCTCCCAAAGTGTTTAACCATTGGCACACAGTCAGAGAAGAACATTTCTGAAAAAAAATATAATTTTCACTTCATCACACCAACCGAGTGTGATGATACCTCCACTTAGGACCAGCAAGCGAGTTTCTCCTTCCTTCAAGGAAGTCCATCATACCAATCAGGTATGATTTCCTCTACTTACATTCAGTAAGTAGTTTTTAGCTTAGTTTGCACATCGCTCTAACCAAGTGTGATGTTAAAATCCTACATATAAGTGGTTTTTTGTTTCTAAATTGCTCACCATCCCAATCAGGTATGATGTAAATAAGCCCACTCACCTGATAACTGTAACGTTTTCGTCCTCGGTTGATTTTTCAAGTTGATGCAAGCTTTCTCTTACTAGCCTTTAGATCACATTTGTCCTTACACGATTTGGGCAACTTTTTTCACTTACGCTATGTTTGAATTGAGGGGTTTGGAGGGATTTGGAGGGTAGGGGTTCGGAGGGGTGGAGAAATCCCTCATTTGGTAAAAACAAATGGAGGGGTTTGGAGGGATTTGGAGGGGCTGAAAATCACCTCCAAACCCTTAGTTTACAATATGACATAATCCCTCCAAAAGTGGAGGGATTTGGAGGGATTGTGTCATTTAATGTTTAAATTACTTTAATACCCTCATTTACTTTTTATATTATTTATTTATTTTTATATACTTTAAATAGATTTATATATTAATAATATTTTATATAAAATTATATAATAAAAATATTATAAATAAAAAATTATTGTAAAAAATATTTTTAATATAATTTAATAATATATAATAACTAACAAATTATTTAATTTAATTAAAAGGGTAAATTTATCTTTCTTATTTTTTTCATTAATAATCCTTCCACTCACTTCTCCTACATCCAAATGATGGATTATTAAAAAATTTTAACACCTACAAATCCATCACTTCATCTCCCCTCCGAACCCCTCGCTTCACCTCCCCTCCAAACCCCTCAATCCAAACATAGCATTAAATCTTGGCATAAAAGCCTAGGCTCGCAAATTATCGATAAATTCCATTTAGCTCCTTAAAGTTTATTTTTCTTAACTTTAGGTCTTCGATGTCAACTCTTACTCAATTTGAGTCCCAAAATTATCAAAAATATCCTTTGATTCCTCATTTTACTCAAAATTGGATAAGGGGCTTAGGTTTTCCAAATTTCCAATTTGGTCCCTAACTTTTCAAAAATTACCATTTTTCCTCTACTTTCCAAAAATGTCAATCTAGCCCCAATTATTCCAAAAATCAACAAATTAGTCCTCTAACATCTTTTTCATGGCCAATTGGCTCTCAATTTTGGGAAATTGCAAAATGGTCCCTCAATTTTACGAAATCCCCAAATTTCCCCAAAAATTTCTCCCAATTTCCCCCTTTCAAACTGGTCGTATTTAATTTTTTCAAATTGACCATTCAATCGGGGTTAATTGCTTCAATTAGAGGTGTAAATTAGTTCCTACACTTCCATACGATTCTGTCACACCCCGACCCAGTTCGATCGGATCCCCGTGATCAACCCGCCACTCACTTAGTTTATTAAAAGGTTTCCCTTATAAAAAAAATCCTAAAGAGCAAGGCGTTCTTTAAACTGCACTTTTTTTCGGGAATATCATAAATCAAAACTGCATAGTAATTTAAATTAATCGTACCTGTCTTGCAGGCGTTTAATTGCGCAAGTCTTTTAAGGATCGATTTTTCGGGACTTTTTGAAAGGGTATAAAGGAGGTGGTGAGTATAACTACTCAGTGAATGGGTTTCAAATCTTTTAACTTTCAAGAAAAACATTTATATGGAGTGTGCCAGACTCCTTTCTTTTCAAAAATCCCTTCATTTAAAATTTGGGCTTTTCCATCATTTCTTATTTACCACGGTGTGTCATCACCCAACACACATCCTTCATCATGAAGGTTACACACATTCGCAGGTCAGCACGACTACTGAACCACTAGTGGCTTCGGAGCAACTTTATCGACCACTAGGATAGACGCACGGCCACTTCTAACCTAAGATTGAGTGGATGTACGTGACATTCGACCCTCAATCCCAAAATCGATTCTTCGTGTTCGAATGAGGACAGAGACCTCATCCTGTCCCCACCCCGGTCTCATGCGCTTGGTGCTACTCCAAATTTCGCACAGACACCTGGAACGACGATCTGCCCTTATACTCAGCGAGTTGTCCAGGGCCCATAGGACACATCACTACCCCTCATGGGCGTCTTGATGATCTCATACTCATAGTGCATTCACAAACAAAGTTTTCTTAAATTGCCATGTAATATGTGGTGTCATTTGTCCCAATGGTCCCGACCTTCAACTCAACCTGTAGCTGTTTGTCTTGACTGGTCCGGAGACCGGTCATGTCGCACTACTACTAGTTGACTAAGTTTGTCGGACCTGCCTTGGTACCATGACCAAACAATTCACATATTAAGGTTTAATGGAACATATATATAAATATATATATATATCATGTTCTTTTACGAGCTCCTGCTCGTGTCCATTGGCCTATGGCCCACTGTTCGAGTTTTTCAAAAAACAGGGCATGTTAGCCCTCAAGTTCCAAAACCAAGGCCCCCGACCTATTAGTGCTATTCGAGCTCCTGTCAAGAAGGTCTCCCAAATAGTTTAAGCATTGGCACACAGTTAGGGATGAACACTTCCGACAAAATAGGTTTTCACTATCCATTATACCAACTGGTATAAATACATCTTCGTTCATAATCGATGAACGGGTTTTCAACTTCCTTCGAGGAAGTCTAATCATACCAACCGGGTATGATCTACTTACAATTGGTAAATAGTTTTTCCACAAAATTTTCCCATCACTTTCTTAGTTGTGATGATTAAAATACCACTAAACAGTGGGTTTTTATACCGGGGTGCTTATCATCCCTAACTAGGTATGATATATAATCCCACTCACAACCGGTAAGTGGTTTTTATCTTTAAGTTGTGCTCATCATTCCAACTGGGTATGATGTTAGTAAACCCACTCACCTGATAGTGTAGTGAAATTCCACTTAGTCGGAATCCGTCCTTAGTAAGCTGGGCCTCGACTAGCATTCCCGATGCCTAGTTCTCCTACATGAAAATGAACATGGTTGTTCATTATTCTTTGGCCTAATAGCCCTCATTCATTCCAAATGAATGAGAAAACCCAACTTTACATATATTTGCAATTAGGTCCATAAAGTTATTTTTCTTTAACTTAAGTCCCTATTGTCGGGTTTTTCCCTAAAGTTGAGTCCCGAAACTTCTAAAATTTACCTTGGGACCACAAATTATTTAATTTCACCAAAAAGGGGTTTAATTTCCCAAATTTTGAATTTGGTCCCCCAACTTTTCCAAAATTACCATTTTGCCCTTCCTTTACAAAAATGGTAAGTTTTACCCCAAAAATTCCAAAATTCCTCAATTGGTCCTGCAACATTATTTTCATGCCCAATTAACCCTCAATTTCATAAAATTGCATTTTGGTCCTTTGAATTTCAAAAATATCCAATTTTTCCCCAATTTCAACTCCTTAGCACAGTTGAATTTGATTTCATCAAATTGACCGATCAAACACCTCTAATTGTTGAAATTAAATTAAAATTGAGTTCCTCCATCTTCTTACAATTCAATAGCACTTTGAATCGCAAGTTTTGATGCCAAAACGAGCTCAAATGGAGTTTCGCCAGAAAATGGACTATAGAGAGAGAAAGCTTCGATTACTCACCGGTGAGGGCACGACGGTCCGAGCTTTCAATCTGGGGAGATGACTCTCATCCTGAGGTTCATCCTAGAATCAAGAATTACATCAATTGATACCGAATTGAGTTAGAATTTCATCATTGAAATCCTGTCGGTTCTCTCTCTAGAACTGATCGAAAATTGCAGAGGGGAGCCGAATTGGCTTACCTTTTAGTCCAAATTTGGTCGTGGGAGGAATGAGGAAGTGTTGGGAAGGCTTGGTTTGGCATGAGGAGGGCTTGAAATGGTTGATTTCAACTCGGCCGAAACAAGGCAACTTCGGTCCGCTGGAGTTGCTTCACTGTTTCATCACGCCGGCGACCCTCGGAGTGAGCGGAGACTACAGACCTGTAGCTAACTTCTCCCCTATTCTAAGGAACCCGACCTTGCCTTGTTTGGCTCAGAAAAGACCCCATGTCAGGGCTCTAGTTTGAACTTCACCAGAAAATAGAGCAGTTGAGAGAGAATGGAGTTTTCAGGTGTAGAGAGGATGAATGGGGAGGGGCTCTTTATATAGGGAGCTCAGAGACCCGTTGGTCGTTCGTTTGGCATCATTATCACTGACATTGAAGACTTGAAATGCCCTGAACATAAGCGTTTCTTCTTCACCGGTGTTTCTTCAGTTTCATGTCGAGTAAACAGTGCTGTCATCTTGAGGAAGAAGATGACACTATTCTGAATCGGACCGGACTGGTCCAAACCAGGTTCAAAGCTTAAACTGGCCAGTTCACCCCTCATTTGACCGAGTTTTTCAAATCTAAAAATTTTTAAATTCATCTAAATTCATTTTCTATCCAATGGTGTCCTCAAATCTCCAATTTGAATTATTTAAGCCACCTAGAAAAATGAATTTAGGGTTCAGTTTAATAGTGGTTAAAATTGGTCAAAACCGGTTCGAATCCAGTTCACCTGAACCAGTTTAGTTTTCAATCCCAATTCCTTCACAAGTCCATTCCCCTAACTTTTGTGACTCTTTAGGTCATTTAGGGTCCACAAAATTCCCGGTTTACCATTCCTTTATCGATTCCGGTTCATAAACCGACTCGGTCCTTAAACTGGTTCAATCCGGTTCGGGTCTGGTTCACCCGAACCAATTTAGTTTTTCTCTCCCACTTTGTTCTAAGGTTCCTTCCCAAGGTTTATGATTTTCATTGGAGTATTATGGAGTTGAATTCCTTTATTTTGCCTGATCTCTATCAATTTCGGTTCATGAACCAACTCGGTTCATAAACCGATCTAATTTTCCTCTTCCAATTCATCCTAAGGTTCTTTTCCATAGTATTATGAACCCTTTGGATCACCTGGGAGTTGTAAATTCCTAAATTTCCCATTCCCAATTGATCGAGTTTGTGAACCGGTTCGGTTTTCTCACTTGGTTTGACCAGTTCTCTTCCTAGTTTTCCTTAGCTAAAAAGGGCAGGGTTTATAACTCTCCCCTCCTTTTAGGAGTTTTGTCCCCAAAACTTAATTAACAAACTTGTATGAGGAATCATTTCCTTTGATGCCCCTTTGGTGTTTGCTTAACATGCAAACTCTTCTCTCGTTCTTTCAATTAGCCCTTTTTACAACCTTCACTTAAGGAATTCCTTTTTCCTTTGTATTATTTACTCCCTCCATGGAGTTTGTCATAACTAGACATACATTACTTCAGGGTATGTTCTTAAATTTTATCTCTTTCTTTGCTTAGAGCAACATTCTTCCCCTTGAGGTTCTGTACTCAAGATTAGAAATTCCAAGATAACTAACCATTTTCGTGTCTAGTTAACCACTTGGTCATTGAAACCCTTAGCTCGACATCCTTTAGAGCATTACGTACCTATTTTCATGGATTTCTTTATCATCACTTTTTCATCCCATTTCGACTCTTTCTTCATTTGTTGCACATTACAAATCAGTCCAAATTATGTTTGACTTTGTCATGCTTATGAACCGACTCTTCCTTATTCTGAGTCATGTTTTCATCGGGCTTGTTGGGTTTTCATGTCCCTTACAGTATGACATTTTCTAGATCTTTCCTCTACATCCAATAGATCTCCAAAACACCTATTTTAGGGTTTTTTTCCTTATTTTTCAACTTCTCATGAATTGTATAACTTCACCCCTCCTTTCTTTTGGTAGTATTCATCGACTACCTTTACCGTTATTAACTCAATTTACACAACTATGTCAGTTCTCCTTACCCACTTGTCCTTTTTTAACTTCCTTATAGTATTGCAATCCCGATTATTTGATTTCAGATGTTTTACTGACATGCTCGTATTTGTCCTTTCTTAGGTCCATCATCATTCCCAATAACATCCTTTATTCAAGGATTTTACTTTGGCCTTAATCCACTCTTACCTATTTGTAATCATCTCACCCTTCTTTATATCGAGTTGATTCCTTTCGGTTTACATATTGTTTGCATGATTTGGGAAGTTTCCCCTTTTTACAGTTTCATTCTCTACTGTTTCCTTCAAGGTAGAGACTTTCATCTTAGGAGATACATGTTCAACCTTCTTACCATTTCTTGAAGGTTTCCTTTTTTCATCTCCTTACACCCTTTCCATATTGGGGCATTTGCCCGCCTTTAGTCCTTCATTGTCATAAAATTTTCCCATTCCATCCCTTATTCCTTATTTGAGTAGTTTATTAATCTTATTTTGGGTACTTCATATTATGCTCAGTCGTCCACTCTTTAGTCTTTATTATACGCGTGTGGACTACGACCTGTCTTACCAATCACGGTTATTCCTACATAACCACATCTTATTTGGAGGGCTTACTTTCCTAACGTTTCTCATACGTTCTTTCCTTCCTTACCTTATTATGGATAGTCCACTCACTCTTACTTGCCACAACATCTCTTAATATGCTTCCTTGGGTTTCTTTCACTTTAGCACGCATTTTTATTTGTGAATTTGTCTCTTCACCTCTTGTCACCAGGTTTCGTTTATTCTTTCTTACATCATGCATCCTTTCTTATGATTTCCTTATTTGGGAGGATTCTTACCCTTTTCTCTTGAAATTTCTTTTTCATACATCCTTGAAGACACCTTACTTTAAACGACGTCCCTTGGTGCTATTCTTTCATGTTTACCTTTACTCTTGAGATCCTACTGGTACGTCTTTCATACTCCATCCTCATTATTACTCGTATCTTAGCACAGCTCTAGAGCTCGCATCCACCTAGTTTCAAAAATCCATTAATTACCCTTCGAGAGGTTCATTTAACCGTCTTAAGACTTTATAGTTCTGGTTTTGGCCATTGATTTCTTTTAAGGATTTTCCTTCGTTCTTCTTTTCCAATGATTTGCCATTTTCACTTCTCCCTTCTTTATCGTGGTTTAAATTCCTGGTTCTCTCGAAGGCTAGTTCTTTAAATACCTCCTTCACACTATTTTTCTAATCCAATCATTTGGGCAGTTGTATCACTCTTCCTTCATGCCTATCCTTTTGTTCTTCATAGAATGTAGTCTTTACTATGTCTCAGCCTTTCTTAGGATTCTGTTCATTCTCGTTGGCTGCCCTCTGCTACCAATTTCTTCTTTCTACTTGTTTCTCCTGCTCTCTCCAAACAGGTCACCCTGAGCCACCACGATACTTCCTCCCTTTGAAACATTTCCTAACTAAGGGTTGTTTCCTTGTACTCCACATTATGTACATCCGCCCATCCATAATTTCTTCAAGGGTAGTTAGTCATATGCATCCCTCCAAAGTTTACTTTCATAATGTATTTCCTTATGGAGCTTTCAAATCTTCTTTGTTTCAAGATTTCTTAATAATTGTATGAGAGGCTTGCCTATTCTTTTCGTGGCTTGAATTTAGTTGTTAATTTGGCCATTGGTCCTATTAAGGACTTCTTTCATCCTTCTTTTCCCAAGTATTTAACCTTTTCGCCCCTTTCTTCATTGTTGGAACTCAAATTAGGGCTTTCCCCTGTATTAGTTCATTAACTGCCTCATCTCCACCATTCCTTTGGTCTAAGTTTCTTAGGGCAGTTGTTTCTCGAGTCCTCCTGTCCTTAACGTCTATCTCACTGACCTTTTTGGCTGTAGTCCTTTCTACCTCTCGATCTTCCTTAGGGTGTCATTTATTTCCTCTAACTATCTTGTTTTTATGGTTTGCTTACTTCTGCTATGTTGGTCAAAGATTTCAATTTTTGACTTCTCTGCTTTTTTCCAAAAGAGGTTGTACTTTAAAATTATATCACTTTTCCAAAGAAGGTTAGTCTTGGCCTCAAATAGTTTCTAATGAGGGGTTGGCTCCTTGCACTCCACGTTATGTCCATCTGCCAATCAATGATTCCTTCAATGCACTTGGTTGTAGGCATCCCTCCAGAGTTCCCTTCCACAGCTTATTCCTTCTCTTCTTCACTCTCACTGTGTCATTCCCTAGAGTTCAGGGGACAATTTTCTGTGTTTGCCCCATATGAGAGGGTTCTAAGTATGCTTCCCATGTACCTTATCCCTATTCATGAGGCATCCTTCTCGGTTTGACCTTCTTAAGAAGTTTTTGCATTCCCTCATCATTTTTTGACCTCTTTGTGAACCGTTTACATAACATGTTCCATGGTATCAATCTCCAATCCTTCATGCCTTTCTAGACATTTAATGAGGTATTGCCCTGAATCTATAAGGTGTGGAACACTCCTTCTTTCCTTACACCTATAATAGTTCATCTTGGTACTTGTCCTTTAGTAGGGTTGGGCATCTCTTCAGGTAATGTCCCATCGTTTTTCCCTTACATGGATTGTTGCGGTTCCTTCGAGTTGGGCTTTTCCAAGGTTACTAGTGATTTGGTGCTTTACCGTTCTTGAGTCTGATCACTTTGACAGTTTTCTTGCTGAATCTCCTTTTCTAAAGGGTCATGGTAGAAGTTCTCCTAAGTTTCTTAATTGCCTTATTCATCTTCCATAACCGAGATGTGACTTTTCCTTAGTTTCCAAGATAGTGTGGGTTTGTTTTATTTTCCTTAGGTCATGTTCCCAACAAGATCGCATCATCAGGATATAGAGTTTTGAAAATTTGAGTATTTTATTAACAGGGGATACAAAAGATTAGGCTTTCAGCCCTATCACAGGAAATGGTCACCAAATAACTAAGGAGTTATGGAATTCTTGATAAACATCCTCCTTCATACTTAGAGTTATGCCATCGATAGGTCCTAGAACCATTCTCCAGGATAATTCCCCATTTGATCTTTTGAGATTCTTGCTAGGTCTCAGGCATTTGGGAAGCTTCTAGAGTTGTCTTTCTACGTGTATAGGGTGTTGAGTAAAGTCATTCCAAGTTTTCTTGGTTTCTCTCCTGGGAGCCATCTGTAAATTTTAGGAGAAATCCTATTAGTTACTATATTTTCTAGTCTTGATTATGTATTCGAGGAAACATGCTCTGATACCACTCTAGTTGTCACGCCCCAACCCAGTTTGGTTGGATCCCCGTGATCAACCCGCCACTCACCTGGTATATTAAAGGGTTTCCCCTTATAAAAAAACCGTAAATAGCAAGGCGTTCTTTAAACTGAACCTTTTTCTAGGAATATCATAAATCAAAACTATATAGTAATTTAAATTAATCGTACTTGTCTTGCAGGTCGTCATCCTATAGAGCATTTCGTACTTATTTCCTCGGATTTATTTATCACCACCTTTTCGTCCCATTTCGACTCTTCCTCCATTCGTTGTCTATTATAACTTTAGTCCAAATTGTTATATTTGACCTTGTCATGCTTATTAGCTGACTCTTCCTTACTTTGAGTCATATTCTCCTCGGGTTGTTGGGCTTACATGCCCTTACAGCATGGCATTTTCAAGGACTCGTCTCTGTCCATTTGATTTCTAGAACATCTCCTGAAGTGTCTCTCTTAGCTTTTAGACCTTTCAAGGATCGTATAACTTCATTTCTCTTTTCTTTTGATAGTATTCCTCAACTATCCTTTTTTTATACCATTATTAACTCCACTTACTCGATTGTGTTGGTTCTCCTTACCCACTCGTTCCTTTTCGACTTCCTTATTGAGTATTTCATGTTCCAATTAATTAAATTCTTAGATGTTTTACCGACATGCTGGGTTTCGTCCTTTCTTAGATCCATCATCATTCTCAATGATATCCTCTACTCAATGGTTTTCATTTGGCCTTAATCCCCTCTGATTTGTTCGCAACCATTTCACAATTCTTTATTTTTCTAGTCCAATCGTCTGGGCAGCTGTATCACTCGTTCTTCATGCCCATCCTATTATCCATCATAGAGTGTAGTCTTTACTACATCTCATTCCTTCTTAGGGTTTTGTTTATTATATTTGGCTGTCTGTCGTTATTAGTTTTCATCTTTCTACTTGGTTCTCTTGTTCCCTCCAAACAGGTTAGCCTAGGCCATTATGACACTTCCTTCCTTGGAAACATTTCCAAATTAAGGGTTGGTTCCTTTCACTCCATATTATGTCCATCCGCCCCTCCATAATTCTTTTAGTTTAATTTCCTTCTTAGGACCTCATTTTTCCTTGGTACTCGACTTTTCCATCTCAACCAACATTTCATTTGTGAGCTTATCATTCCTTCTATTTTGGTTGGTTTCATTTCCTCTCAATTGGGATACACATGTCTTTTCGGGGCTTCCTTCCTTTGTAGAATTCTTTCCCTTTCTCCGGTCATTCCTTTTTACATTTGCTCTGGGGATTTCTACTCTTGATGTTGTCTTCTCCAATTTACCTTTACTCCTCAGGTCTTGCAAGATATCTTTTATACTCTATTCACATCCTCATTCATACCCAATACCTGTCTATTTCCTTAGGGAGCGTATAAATCTTCCTTGTTTCAAGATTTCTTGATCATTACGTGAGAAGCTTGCCTACTTCTTTCTTGGGTTGAGTTTGGTTGTTAATTTGGCCTTTTGGTCCCTTTAAGGATTTCTTTCATTCTTCTCTTTCAGAGTATTTGACCTTTCTGCCTCTCTTCCTTTTCGGAACTTATATCATTCTTGGTTTGGTGCTCTACCGTTCTTGAGTCTGATCACTTTGACAATTTTCTTAATGAATCTCCTTTGCTAAAGGGTCATGGTAAGATTCCTCCTAGGTTTCCTGATTCATCTCCCATTACTGGAATGCGACTTTTCCTTAGTTTCCAGGATAGTGTGGTTTTGTTTTATTTTCCTTAGGCCATATTCCTAGTAAGATCACATCCTCAGAAGATAGAGTTTTGGATAATTTGAATATTTTATTAACATGGGAATACAAATGGTTGGGCTCTCAGCCCTATCACAGAAAATGATCACAAATTAACTAGAGAGCTATGAGATTCTTGATAAGCATCCTCCTTTATACTTAGGGTTGTGCCATCAATAGGTCCTAGCACCATTCTCCTGGATACTTCCCCATTTGGTTCTTCAACATTTCTGCCAAGTCACAGGCATTTAGGAAGCTTTTAGGGTTGTCTCCCTACGAAGGTAGGGTGTTGAGTAGAGCCCTTCCAAGTTTTCTTGGTTCTCTCCTGGGAGCCATTTGAAACTTTTAGGATAAATCTTATTAATTACTATATTTTCTAGTCTTAATTATGTATTCGAGGAAACAGGCTCTGATACCACTCAAGTTGTCATCCCCCGACCCGGTTTGGTCGGATCCCCGTGATCAACTCGCCACTCTCCCAGTTTATTAAAGGATTTCCCCTTATTGTAAACCGTAAAGAGTAAGGCCTCCTTTAACCTGCACCTTTTCCTGGAATAGCATAATCAAAACTGCATGAAATTTAAAACTTTACATACCTGTCTTACAGGCATCTTAGTTGACGGTCTTTAAGGGGAGGCATTCTGGAATTTCCTGAAAGGGGTATAAGGGAGGGGTGAGTACAACTACTTAGTGAATGGGATTCAAATCTTTTCAATTTCAAGAAAAACATTTATATGGAGTGTGCCAGACTCCTTTCTTTTCAAAAATCCCTTCAAAAAAAATTCAGGTTTTTCCATTATTTCTTAATTACCGGCGTGTCATCACCCAACACACATCCTTCATCATGAAAGTTACACACATTCGTAAGTTAGTATCACTACTGAACCCGCTAGTGGCTTCGGAGCGACTTTTCCTACCACCCAAATAGAAGTATGACCATTTCTACCCTAGGAATGAGTGGATGTACATGACATCCGATCCACAATCCCAAAATCACTTCTTCATGTCCGTATGAGGATAGAGACCTCATCATGTCCCCACCCTGGTCTCATGTGCTTGGTGCTACTCCAGATTTCGCACAGACACCTAGAATGACGATCTGCCCTTATACTTACCGGGTCGTCCAGGGCCCTTAGGACACATCACTACCCCTTATGGGCGTCTTGATGATCTCGTACTCATAGTGCATGCACAAACAATGTTTTCTTATCAAGCCATGTAATATGTGGTGCCACTGGTCCAACGGCCCCGACTCTTAACTCAACCCGCAGTTATTTGTCTTGACTAGTTCGTCGACCTGTCATGTCGCACTGCCGCTAGTTGACTGAGTATGTCGGTTCAATCTTGGTACCATGGCCAAAAAATTCACTTATTAAGTTTTATGGCACATATATCATGTTCGTTTACGAGCTCCTGCTCGTGCCAACTGGCCTTGGGCCCACTATACAAGATTTTCAAACAAATTGGGCATTCTAGCCCTCAAGTTCCAAAATCGAGGCCCCCGGCCTATAAGAGATATTCGAGCTTCCGTCAAGAAGGTCTCCCAAATAGTTTAAGCATTGGCACACATTCAAGGGAGAACACTTCGGACAAAATAGATTTTCACTGTCCATTATACCAACCGATATAAGGACATCTCCGTTCATAACCGATGAACGGGTTTTCAACTTCCTTCGAGGAAGTCTCATCATACCAACCGGGTATGATCTACTTACAACCGGTAAGTAGTTTTTCCGCATAATTTTCACATCACTTTCTCTAAGTGGTGATGATTAAAATACCACTAAACAGTGGGTTTTTATACCGAGGTACTTATCATCCTCTACCGGGTATGATATAAAATTTTCACTCACAACTGGTAAGTGGTTTTTATCTTTAAGTTGTGCTCATCATCCCAACCGGGAATGATGTTAGTAAACCCACTCACCCGTTAATGCCGTGAATTCCACTATACCGGTTCTTGGTATTCACGCGAGCTTGTCCTTGCTGGCATTCCCGATACTTCATGTTCCTACACGATATAAACATCTTGGTTCATTATCCTTCGACCTAATCGCCTTCATTCATTCCAAATGAATGAGAAAGTCAAACTTTCATTTATTTGTAATTAGGTCCCTAAAGTTATTTCTCTTTAACTTTAAGTCCCAAATGCCGGTTTTTCCTCAAATTGAGTCTCAAAACTTCTAAAATTTATCATAGGACCTCAATTTATTCCATTTCACAAAAAGGGGTTTAATTTCCCAAATTTCCAATTTGGTCCCCCAACTTTTCCAAAATTACCATTTTGCTCTTCCTTTACAAAAATGGTAAATTGTGCCTCAAAAATTTCAAAATTTCTCAATTGGTCCTCTAACATTATTTTCATGCCCAATTGACCCTCAATTTTATAAAATTTCATTTTGATCCTTTGAATTTCGAAAATCCCCAATTTTCCCCCAATTCCAACTTCTTAACAGAGCCGAATTTGATTTCATCAATTTGACCCATCAAACGTTTCCAATTGTTGAAATTGAAGTTGAAATTGAGTTTCTACATGTTCATACGATTCTTTAGAAATGTGAATCGCAAGTTTTAACGTCGGGACGAGCTCAAACGGAGCTTTACCAAAAAATGAACTATAAAGAGAGAAAGCTTCGATTACTCACCGGTGAAGGCACGGTGGTCTGAGCTTTCGATCTGAGCAGATAGCTCTCATCCTCATGTTCATCCTAGAATTAAGAATCACATTAATTGATGCGGAATTGGATTAGAATTTTGTCATTGAAATTCGGCCGACTCTCTCTCTAACACCGATCGAAAATTGTAAAGGGGAGCCAAATTGGCTTACCTTTCGGTCCTAATTCGGCCATGGAAAGGCTGAGGAAGTGTTGGGAGGACTTGGTTTGGCCTGAGGAGGGCTTGAAATGGATGATTTCAGCTTGGTCGAAATAGGGCAGGTTCGGTCCGCTGGAGCTGCTTCACTATTCCATCATGTCGGCGCTTCTCCATCAATTCTCGGATTGACTGGAGTTTGCTACCAGATAGCTGTCTTCTCCCCGATTCTAAAGAGCCCGGCCTTTGTTCAAGTCGAAGCTCTAGTTCGAGCTTCACCGGGAGGTCACCCATCCTCACACTACTCTTGATCAAGCACGCTTAACTTTAAAGTTCTTATGGAATCTAGTTCACCTGAACCAATTTGGTTTTTGTTTTCTAATTTGTCTTAAGTTTCTTTTCCAATGTTTAATGAACCCTTTGGATCACCCGTAAGTTGTAAATTTCCATATTGCTTGTTCCCAAATGTAAACCAGCTCAGTTTTTTTTATTCGGTTTGACCGGTTCTTTTCCCAGTTTTCCTTAACTCAAAAGTGTCGGGTTTACAATGTCGGTAAGTCGAGAAGTAATCGGGAAACCTAATGGTTAGAATTGGGAATGCCCAATAAGGTGGTTAGTAAATGACAAGTTAATAAGGAAAACCCAAAGGGTCATGAAAAGCATGACGTCTAAGTAAAAGAACAATTATCGAGGGAATGCTCTAGAAGTTTGATGTACAAAGACAGGTTCTAGAACAAGTCATGCTGCAAGGGACATATAGGTCCCTCAGTCCCAAAAAGGTGTGACTCAAGTAAGGAAGAGTCTTACCCCTAAGCAACATAAGAAAATACCTTTGGATAAGTCGGTAAGACAAGCCGATCATAATAGTCCCATGGAATAGATGGATATTGAGGAGAAGAGAAATCCATTAAGAACGTTATCCAAAGGACTAAGTAAAATAGTAACCATAGTAACATTTTGCCCAGATAAAAGTCGTATGAGTAAGGGAACACTTAAAGAAAAGAAAGTGGGAAGCTAGATCGCTACGAGATCTTCTTCTCAAGTGGGAATGCCAAATCACACTGTTAAGGACAATGGAAAAATAAGTGATAAAACCATAGAAACCCTAAGACATGGGAATGAAAAATGCCCAAAGGGCGGAGAGGCACAAAGGATGCCCACAGGAGATCTAACCGGATGGGGACGTATCCCACTGTATTATATCAGAGCGAATTACAAGTTGACATAAAGAAAAATCATTCAATATGTAGGGGATGCATAACGAGTTTTGGGAACAAAACTCTTAAAAGGAGGGGAGAATTGCAAACCTCGTTCTCTCGGAATAAGGAACCCGCAAAGGGAACAGGAAATTTTTTAGAGAAAATCGATGATCTAGGTGAAACTAAAGTAGTAAAGAAGGGTCAGAACTGGGATTTGAAAAATCACAAGTGGTCAAGAAATACCTAAACACCATGGAAAATAACCATGAAGTAGATTGGATGTGAAAATCGGACCAGTTCAGGGTGAAGGACCTGAACTGGATTTAATCGTGAAGAACCAATTAAAAGATTCATTTTTCTAGATAGCTTACAAATATCAAATTGGAAACTTTAAGCTACAATTAGATAGAAAATGAATTTAAAATAATTTAGAAATTTTTAATTTTTGGAAAACTAGTTGAATCGAGCCTGAATCGACCAATTTTTGTTTTCGGGTCACCAAACCCGGTCGAACCGGACCGGTCAACGGTTCAGCCGGTCAATGGATCGCTACCAAGTTAGTAGGTACAACCAATCATTGTGTGACAGGTGGTGAAGTGCATCCAGTCATCCACTCAGTTAGTGCCTAGAAGCGCTGACCAATCAGAAGGTGACACATGTTTTCGGTCAACGGTCAGAAGAGGAGAATCCACGTCAAAGAAGACCAACCAATAGGAGAGCAACATGTGTCCTCGGTCCTGAAGCCTCATCAGCAAGACTGACCAATGAGGAGCTAACACATGGCAAGGATGCCATGTTAGTGAAATGACCGACCAATCAGAAGTCGACATGTGGCAATGCCACGTTAATTGACTTCAACCAATCAGAGGGTGACACATGGAAGTGGCACTGTGCGTCAAGTTGGAAATCTGACGCATTTAAATCAGCTAATTAGAGGATGCCACGTGTCACATTAGCAGCCACGTTGGAACAAGTTGTCAATGGGAGGCCGCCACATGTCCAGTCAGCAAGTCAAAGGCTAACTAGGCTGCTAAGTAGGAAGTCGTATCAGCAAAGCCAGCCAATCACGGAGCACCACATGGCAAGTCCGCACGCGCGGCATAGTGTTATCTCCTACCTCTAACTTAGGCTAGTAAGACCGACAGCTTGGCTGCCAGAATTCTAGTGACCTAAAACTCCTCCCGTTATGGCCATAAATGGGAGAGAATGTGGTCGACTGATTGATGGATAGACCTATCAGCCCCCGAGATCCCTATAAAAAGAGCTCCTCATTCATCCTCCTCATCCCTCAAACGCTTGGAAAAGAAGAAGTGCTTAGTTTCCCGATGAAGCTCGGACCAGAGCTCTGACTTGGGCACTTTTCTCCACCTCTGAAGGCAAATTTGGGTTCTCTAAAATCCTGAGGAAGTTAGCTACATGACTACATACTTCATTCAGCTCGAGGATTGCTGTAGAAGCACCAACAAGCTCGCACAGTACCCTTGCTCCCTCAGCAATACACAAACAAAGTTGGTCGAGCTCAATTCGAGCCACTCTCGGGCCAACTCAGGCCAAACCAAGCTCCCCCAACCACCCTTAGAGGAGTCTCGACTTTCCCTGAGCCGCATTAGTAAGTCCTCTTCGCCGCCCTTCACCGTAAATGACTATTCACTGTACATTTTGTCTGAAAACTAAATTAAGAAAATCACACTTCTCAAGCCACCAATTGAGGTGCGATTTGATCCACAGAGGATCCCCTGGTAGTGAGCAATTCAATGGAATCAAAAGCTCTAATCACGAACCCTCATCTGAGAGTAATCGAAGCTTTCACTCTCTAGGACGATTTTTGAAGCTCCGTTTGAGCTCATTTCTAAGCCAAATCTAGTCTTTCAAAGCTTGGAATGAATCAGGGACATAGGAAAGATGATTAAGATCATAATAGGGGACAATTAACTAAGTTTGTGTGGTCAATTTGATGAAACATTGACTTGGGGTTTTAATGCAAAGAATTGAGAAAATTAGGCAAATTGGGTACTTTTGGAAAATTGGGGGATGAATTGCAATTAAAGGAAAATTGTGAGATTTTTAGGAAATTAACTCCCAATTGAGGGCCAATTGGCAATTTGGATGAAATTGTGGGCCAATTGGTGATTTTGAGGAAAATTGGGGACCAATTGGTAATTTTGAAGAAATTAAGGACCAGTTGATAATTTTGAAGAAATTAAGGACCAATTGCTAATTTTGTGAAAATTAGGGACCTAAGAGGGAAATTGGAAACCTTAGGGACCTAATTAGAGATAAATTAAACATTAGGGACCTAAAGACAAAATTATGAACTTTAGGAACCTAAATGCAATTAAGGCATAATGCAAGGACGTATGTGCAAACACATGAAACTATAAGGTCTATTATGCCAAGTTTTTCCTAATGAAAATAATCAAACTATGTAAGAGCTTATTGTCTGAGTACCTATGGAGGAGAACATCTCACGGATCGAAATCTCACTGGGACGAGCACGTCACTATTACTGGATGAGTGGGATTTCCAACATCATACCTAGTTGGGATGATTATCAACTTTTTTATTTTGAAAACCGTTTTCCAGGAATGGTCTCTCCTGACTGCATGAACATGCTTAAACTTTTTGGAAGACATTTCTAATGAGAGTTGTAATTGCTCTAGTGGGCATGAGGCCTTGGTTTTGAAACTAATAGAGTATAAGGCCCAATTTTGGAAAAAATCGTGAAGTGGGTCCAAGGCCAATTAAGCATTAAATTTGCCAGTCCAATCAGACTCGACTTTAGTAATCCCACTCAACTTGACTTAGGAGGGTTAATCTTGGTGGATGCTCGATCGGTATCTTGACTTGCACGATCGTGAAACTCTTTGTCCTACAAGTATTATATGTAGGGGGAAAGAAACGTCTCTATTCAGCTACAAAGTTCATTTTGTATACTGCGGGAGGTTCTATTTTTTTATTAATAGGGGTTTTAAGTATACTCGATTATATCTTACTCAAGTATTTTAGATCATTTTTATTGGTATTACTCGTATTGTTTCTTAACTTTTTTCTCGTATTTAAAGTTTTACCCTTTATAACTTGGTTTACTCCATTTGATCCTTGATGAATCTTATTTTATTTGCCAGCCCATAACTTTCTCAAATTTACAAAGTTACCCAAACATTTTCCCTATTTACACTTAGGTTTCTAAACTTTTTAATAATTACAATTAGGTCCCTAACTTCCCATAATTGCATTTTGGTCAATAAAGTTCTCTTATTTACATTTTACCCGAAGTCTTTTATTTTTTTCCTTTAGGTCCTTAGACTATCCTCATTTCCATTTTAGTCCATCCAAATGTTTTGAAATTCCATCCCCCCCCCCCCCCAATTTTATGAAATTTTCATTTTAGTTCTCAATCATTCTATTTATTTTTAACTTGGTTTTAAGCTTCAAAATCAATCCTAACATGCTCCTAATGTCATCCCCATGTTCCCATGGACAAGTTGAGCCTTTACACAATCGATTTGGCCCATTTTAGCTTGGCTTTAACCTTGTTGAAAAAATAAAATACAAAGCAAAAATTGAAGAAAACTCATTGCAACGACATATTTGTCAGAGCTAAGGATGTGGAAAGGTAGCTAGGCCTCTTAGGGTTCATACGGGATCAAGTGACATCCCAATTGGTCACAGGAGATGTTTTCATTTGTCGTTGATTGGAAATATGTCAAAACTAAATGGAAAGTTTAATTCACGATCATCGAAGGTGAGTTTAGCTTACCAAGGTCACCTGAAAGCAAGCAAAGGGGGTTGAGGAATGTCTAGGAGTCCTTAGGGAACTTCCCTGATTATTTTTGAACGTCATAGAAAGCTAGAACATGTTGTAGCACGATGCTTTGTTTTTCAGTTTCATAAGCAACGTCATTATTCAATCTTGCCAACACTTCTTCAATCATTGTCTGAATTGAGCAACACAATTGGCATGTAAAGGAGGTCAATGGAACTCTATAAAGCCTAAAATGGGGTTCTCTCATGGATAAAATAGGGTTTGTTGGATCTTAGAAACAATGTCACCAAAAAAAGTGCTACTTTGGATCCACGGAGAGATTTTGATGTAATGCCAAAGAGAGGAGTGTTGCCCATTTATAGGCAACAATAGAGGGATTAGGCTAATTTAGCCCTCCCTGTGGTCATCATCCAATTGGTTGAATTTAGTGTTTGGCATTGAATTTTCTTCTCGGTCATTTCTAGATAACATAATTGATGCTCTCCTAGATTTCTAGATAAATTCGTGTGAGAAAGAAGAAGATCACATGCGTGACACATGATCTCTTCATCATTCATGCATGCTTTCATGTAGTTTGACCCAATTTGACTAGTTTTACTTGTTTCCTAGCCGATTCAATCGATTTTCGGGCAAATTCAATCACGCCTCAACCCGATCTCAAGATTGGGATCCAATAACAACCTGTCATGTCCCATTGATGATACAATTGTGGGTACCTTCACCAAGTTAGTACTAACATGATAAAGGATAAAAATAAATTACTTTTCAATTTTTAGTACAAATTTAAACTTTTTTTCATAAATAGTATGCCTCAAAATTTTGTACAAAAATTCTAAGGAATACAACAATAGATAAGAACACAAAGGAAACATTCATATCCGTACTTCAAGATATATACCACAAAAGCTCGTAAATGATGTAGGTGATATATGGTTGTGTACTTCCACAAACCTCTACTTTTACATGAAATTGCTTTTGGTAGGGATGAGCTCACGGCTCAATGAATAAGATTACTAATATCGGACAACTACATGACTTCGACCTTAGACTTCTCTCAAAATGTTCATACATAGAGAATTCTTTTATAAATCTTATATCATGTTGATTCCATAATTTCTTGGTCCTAAGGTCTTTCACCTTAGGATTTTATATATCATTTTCTCAAGGTAGAGTTATGACTCACAACACGTACAACAATCAATTATATATGTAAAATATATCAAACATGGCCTAGCTATGTCCTTGACTACCTCACATACATGTAGTTAGGTATATGAGTATAGGTGAGTTAGGCGCTCCCACTCTCTCAATACTATAAAAGTCTACACACTCACATGGACGTCAAGGATGTGTACTAAATTATTTGTATACACTGGTTGTTCCATCCTACAATGCACTCAAGTATACATATACCTTAGTTGCCATCTACTGCGACATACATAGGTATACTTGAACCCCCATTTGGGTTCGAGTGATATAGAAGCTATCATCATCCTCCTTATTCACTACTTCCAATCTACCACGATTATCAACACAACCTTTGAACATGTTTCCTGTTGACACCTCATCGTGTAGCATATTCATATTCATAAAGCACATAACCATAAAATACATCCATAATAAGAATAATTTTTCCATCGATGTTCAACTCTCTATTGGTCGACCCTACTACTCATGTTAATTAGGGTTTTTGTACCCTAAATTTATATAGTCTTATTTCATGACTGTCATTCTAATGGGTTTTTAGTTTTTCTTTTTAATAAACAATATTGTTTATCATATTTTTTATGTGAGCTTGCATCCATGTAGTTTTTTTATACTTTTCATAACACTTTTCCAAAACACATACACATATATTTATGGTTTTCTTACAAAGTTGTAAAGTGCACTTGTCGATTCAATTAGACACGTTGTCAATAAACTCACTCAGGGTTTTAACCAAGACTCATTCATCCCGGTGGATTTTCAATTGTCTTAAGAACCATGATCCTAGTAAGATAGTGTGTAAGGTTACTCTATATAAATTAAATCATATAATCATGGCCAGATGTGGTTTACATCAGTACTTCTTTTATCTCATAATTTTCTAAAATTACAATTTTGCCCTTAAGGCATGGTTCACTCACTTTACACATTGTTAAACCTGTTTACATTATCATGTACTTGTTCTTATCTAATTAATAAAGTTTCTCAAAACTTATAAAAATTTTCATTAGGTCCTTATTCTCCAAAATTCACAATAAGGTACTTACATTTGCAAAATTACCATTTTTCCATATTTATGTAAAAAGGATAATTTTTCCTCCTTTTTATATAAATGACCATTTTCTTCTCCATTCATCTAGAAATTATCATTTTACTCTCAATTGGGTAACAATTACCATTTTTCCCATCTTTGAGCAGAAATTACCATGTTCCCTTAATTTACCAAAAAATACGATTTTACCCTTGAACTTTTGAAAACCACATTTGACATCATTTTAGTACCTGAACTTTAAAAATTCATCTAACCAACTTCAATTTTCACAAATCTCTCCAAAATACTTAACCTTCTAAGGACATAAGAGAAGAGTTGGGGGTATTACCCCAGCCGACTTTGGTTAATTTACAAAAGTGGTCAAAAATAGGTATTAGAGGTGTAGTTAACAATTCTCATTGGAGAGAGCACCATCGGTGACCGGTGAGTAGGAGAAATGAAACTAAGGACCATACGACTCTTTTTGTAGTATTGATCGGTCAAGTGGTCGCTAGAGCTAGGCAAATTTTGTTCTCAAACAGCCATAACCGGAAGTTGCAGAATAGACCCGCTGGAGGAAATTAGCTCGTGGCGGCTAAAATTCATCTTGTCAGAGGTCATCCAAGGCTAATGGGAGGTAGAGGAGAGGCACAAGATTCTTTTGGTATGGTGTCGATCGGAGTGGTGGCCGAAGGTGGTCGCATTTGGCCCCACAAGGGCATCGACAACCCACAAATTTTCTATCTTGGAAACACAGTCAGAAAAATGGCTCTTGTATAGTCTTTTCCGGCCACTTAAAAGTTGGGGCCCATCCAAGACTTAAGAGGAGTCCCTTGGTAGCATTGTGATATAAAAAGTACCTCATTTGGTAGTCAAGTGAGTGAGAATTGATCAGTTGATCACTAAGTGTCGGAGGAGGTTCCAGTAATGTGTTTTCTGACTTTCGATGCAAAATTCAATCTATTGAGGGAGAGAAAATACAATTAAACATATAGGAAGACCGATACAATAGTTTTTAGATTATCCCTATATTTTTTGTGTGCAATTTGATAAAAAAAAATTGACTCAATTAGGTTGATCATTCTAATAACTTGTAGTCGCAATTGTACGAATGAAATGGGGGTGCACGACTGGTTGTTTTTTAGTTGGGTCAATCGGACTCGGATTTGGGCAACCTAACACCTTTTCTTTTTTCTGTTGTTTAACTAAATTACATTTTTTCCTTTTCGAGTGCCCCGATAATTTAATTCGAAATCTCAATCACTACTATTCAAAAATAAATTTTTTCAAACATCTCGTTTTCTCGCTCGAAAAATCGATCTCTAATTCGATTAGATCTATAATTCCAATTTGGATTCTAATTCTCTTTTTCAACCTCGATTTCTAGTCTAATTTAATTTAAATTTCAAGTTTAGGTTTTCATTCCCTGTTCAAATTTCCATTCATAGTTCAATTGGATCGAATCAAGTTTTCTAAAATTGTGGTGCTACAGGTTCAACCGATTTCCTAGACAATTAGACCAGTTTTTTTATTGGTTTGGTTTGGTTCAATGATTTTTTGATCGGTTTAATCAATTTTCTATATATATCGGCCGATTTTTGCCTTTATCTAGTCGAATTGACTAATTTCAAAAATTATTTTTCTTTATTCTATGTTTCTAAAATAATTTATTTTTACTTTAAATCTAAAATTACATTTTTACTCTTTTTGTATAATTTGAAAAATTAAATCTATTGATAGAATCCAGTTTATTTTGATTGTTAGTTCAATTTTTTCAATTCGATTTCAATTTTTAGCTTAATTCAATTTTTAAAAAGTACAATATTATAGATATAAAATAATTACTTTAATACACCACATAAATATCCAAATAAAACTTGAGGTGCTGGATATTTTAAAATATTATGATAATTATGATGTTAAAACTTTTTTTTAAAGTTCTAATATCAATCTTATATTTTCTCATATAATGCCACAATTATAATTTTGATATGGTTTATATGCACAGTGCTGCAATACATAATAATTTAGGATCAAAGTAATAATGGATTTTTTTTGCACTAAAAAGGAACTTTCATTCAATCAACTTTGCTCGAATTCCCATTCGGTTTTTTCTCAATTATACAAATAGATCATTATAAATTAAATGTTAAAATTATTAAGCTAGAGTAGCAAAACAACTACTTAAATCTCATCTCTAAAAAGACATGATATAGCATAGGCGGATGATTTGTTTTTCTATTTATTACACTAGAAAGTTTTATCTCCATGATAAATTCTTGACATTGTATTTTTGCTGCTATATGGAATCCTAAAAACATAGCATGTACTTTTGCTTCCGCCGACTAATGGCATACTCGTAAAACATAATAATCCTTATGGAATAATAGAGAAACTATTTTAAGTTATACTATTAAATATTCAAAATCAATCAATAATAATATTAAGACTATAAAAATATAAAAGTAAATACAAAATAATATTTTATATATATGAATAGGATTAGTAAATTATAAAATTAACTATAATTTTATACGCCACGGAATTAGAATTTTATAATAATAGTATAATTCAAATCGGATATCCGGCATGACTTGCATACCCAAATTCATACCTTCACTTCAAAACCATTTCAATAGCAATTAAAATGATTATAACAATTATATAAATATTATTATATTATTTTAAGGTATTATATAATACCATATCATCATTTTAATAAAAAAAATGGGCTTTATTAACTATGATAGAAATTATGAGCATATTTGAGAAGTTATATTGAATGTCGGTAACAGAAAAGTAGTAACTGTTGATTAAGACTCAAGGGGATGTGAACATGGATCTTTGTCTTGTTGGAAGAATCTAAATAGTCCTCTGTTCCCTCTACCTTCCTCCATGGGCATACAGCAACAAAAACCCTCTCTCTCCCAAGAAGCAAGAGCACCATAACCCCTTAAAGCAACAATCTTCTGCTCTCCCTCCTCCTGCTTTTTGGAAAGAAATCCTTCTGCAAGCATTCTCAAGATTAAGACATGGCAGAGTAATTCTTCAAATTTTCTTCCACATTTCAGTCATCTAATCTTATCCGAAGGATTCCATTTGATCGACCTGGTGATTAATGTCTGCCCCTGCAGATCTGAGACGTGCCCGAAGGACTACTACCAGCAGACCAGCATCGGCTCGGGCGGCGGGACGACAAGCGTCCATGTCACGGCTCTCGACGGCCTCGTGAACGTGAACTCGCTCTTCACCATCGCCGTCTTCGTGGGCCTCTCCCTCACCGTCCCCAACCAGCACAGCCTCGAGAACACCTCCTCGTGCGACGCCAGCATCGACACCGTCAAGAAGCTCCTGGTTTTCGAGGTAATTAGCCAGCTTGCGCATTTTCACACTTTCCTACTAAAATAGAATTTGAAGCCTTCATCTTTTTCTCCCGACATTCGATTACCTTCTCACAGCTGCTTTAAGTCAATTTTTTTGGTCCGATAATTGATAGCTCCAATTGTATCTTTTTGGTCAAAGATGATCTTCATGCTAATGTTCCCCGATGTAACACAACTTTGTTTCACCATCTGGGTCTTGTCCTGCAGTATGTTGCTTTGATCCTTGTCCCGTGCCTGCAGGTTGTTTCCTTCAGTTTCTTCCTCTTCTCGTCTTTGGTTGCTCAAGGCCTTAAACTGGCCATCAACCTCCTCAACTCCAAGGATGTGGACGAGGCCTTTCGGGCACACATCAACATCAAGGCGCTGAGGTTCGGAATGATGGCGTCTGCCTTTGGGTCTGTGATGGGTTGCCTGTTCCTGATGCTGTCGATGGTGAGTGTGATCGAGATTAGGTTGGGGGTCTTGTCCTGCGGGAGCAAACCTGCAATTCATGCTGTCACTACCCTGATTATTTTGGTCTCCTCTGCCCTTTTAGTCTACATCTCCACTGCTGTGTATGCCTTTCTGCAATAATGATCCCTTTTTGCAGTAATATTTCTGGGTCTATTCCTGCACTGCACTGAGATCATATTTTGTTGGGCATGACTTAATGGTGTTCTTATTCCTCAGCCAATCTATCTGCTTTGGAAGTGAAATATGGTAATCAGCACCGGTTGTATGTTCATATTTTATTTCAACTCTTCATTTTTTTTTAAGACTACACAAGAAGTTGGTGAATACTAGCATGATCAAGATAAAAACGGACTTTATTTGACAAAAAATCAATCCCATTATCACTTTGTATTATTTTGATATTTTTCCCAAACTATGTTTTTATCATCTTATGAAAATTAATCAATTAATCAAGAGTTTCCCAATTTTCTTGTAGTAAATATGTTCAAACAGTTCTACTTTTATCATAAAAAATAGTAAAAAAAAAAAAGATTTCACATTACTAAGGGGTGAGTGGCCACCTCACAAAGTTAAAGACTTGCTAAGGAGAGATCTTGATATCACTACTAAGTGTAGTCTTCATATGCTCCAATCAAAATTATTGGAGGTGAAGTTTTCTACAAAATAATTTCAGTGTGGTCAAACAATTTATAATATCATAATCAGTAAAGCTTTTTTCTCAAAATGTTATTTGGAGCTAATTTGACTTGCCTTAGGACTCTTTTGAGAATTTTATAACATATTTTGAGAATTTAATACTCTTACCAAACCTTTCCATTCAAGTTTTTTATTTCTCTATTCTAACGATTTTCTATTGAATTTGAGTATTTTGTTAAATTCTCTGATATTATAATAATTAACACTTTTATTATTGTAATACCCACGTAAATTAAAATTTATAATATAAAATCACATTATAATATTTACTGAACTTAATAAAATATAAAAATAATTTATAAATAATACTAAAAAATATCTATATTAAATATTCATAAATGTTGGGTAAGCACTTTTTTTTAGCTTGTCTCATCTTTCAAGTTTCTTTCTATTTTGGTTTAAACAAATAATGGAGAATGTGAGTTATAAAGTTTAGCTTGTAGAATTAATTTATATCGAACGTTAATACTTAGTCAGCAAATACTAAAAACATAAATATGACTTTGTAAAATATGCCCACCTACTTTTCTCATATGTATTTTAGAAATTCTTAAATTTTAAACACTTCCACGTCAAACAAAATTTTATAAAAACTTTAATTTTTTTATTCAAACTCATATCTTTAACTTTTAAGATATGGATATATTTTAAAAAATTTTATTAACAATTAACACAAGTATGAACTTATGTTACCATTCGGAAATAGTTTTGATGTTATAATATCAATTAAATATTCGTAAAAAATAGGTAAGGTTATCACATATACATGATATATAGTTATTCTATCGATTACTTCTAATTCGAATATAATTAATTAAATACTTATATATATATATAATATGTTACTCATTATAAATAAATTTATTTTATCATATAAGGATTATGACCTATCTCACATCACGATCAACAAAAATTGAACCCTCACTATAACTTGATAGGTGATGCTGCATCGGAAACAAATGAATTCCCATATTTATTCTGAGTCAAATTATATAGGTGCTTGAAATCATCATTACCTTTTATTAGGTGTTTTATTCTTATGCACTCAACGATAGTACTGTAACAAATGTCACGAACTCCTGATATTACACGATAATGAGACCTGCACCATCATAGGACCAATAAAACCTAAGGTTAAAAAATAAATCAAAGATTTTTCATTTCTAGAAAATATTTTCCCACAAAAATCTAGATCATCTCATTTTAAAAACTATAGTACAAATATTCGAAAATAGAAAAGAAAATAGTGAATGCATTGGATCTACTTTAATTGTATAAAAAATTCCTGACAATATTCTTGAAAAAAGGGATTAAGGAGGGTGAGCTCATAACACCGGAATTTTTGAAACTGTGATTTAAGTCCAACTTGACCGGTAACAAAAGTTGAAGTAGGCATGACAATCAAAACTAGGATTGAAAATTGAATCATAATAGAATTTGGTTCGGATTGTAATTTTAGATGACGAGTAAATTCATGCAATTACCCTCAAATAACCACATTTTATCGAAAATTAAGGATTGTGAAAAACTCATGTAAAAACCGATTCGAATAGGGATCGAACTGGCTTGAGGCAAAAAACCTTGATCTTTAGGAGTGGTTATATAAATCAGAAAATAGCAATTGTTGATGCCAATTAATATGAAATTAGACAATAAAAGTTTAGAAAAAATGAATTGAGCCATGAACAGGTCGAATTAGCACGTAGCAGTAAAACCCCCAATTTTTAAAATAGTCTAGATAAATAGGAAAAAGGGAGTTCTTAGATCCAATTTGTAGGTAATTAAATAATGAATTTAAGAAAAATAAATTAGGATAAAAGCCAGCTGAATTAGAGGTGAACCAACCAATAAACAACAAAAATGGTTGAATCGATCAATTTATTTACTATAAATTAATTTGTTGGACGCACACACGCACGTGTGTCGTCTCCTTCACCCAACTTCTAACCTGAAACCCAACTCAGAAACTCACACAATTACCCAATTTTGCACAATATTCAGTATCTTACCTATAAGTAAATTTAAATGAAAAGTGCGGTTTTTTGGGTCCAATATGACCAGCTATGGATATTGGGGGATAGACACTTGGTCCCCTGAGTTTCCCTTATAAGATTCAGTCTCTCCCATATTAGTCGTGACCGGAATTCTCTTTGAAAGTGAAAGCGCTCAGTTTTTTCGGTGACCGTATTTACAAATTTCATAACTTTCGATTATAACCACCATACTTGGCCATACCCGTGGTGTTAGAATTACGTAGAAGTTGGCTTTCTAATGAACCTCTCTCTTGACACCAACATGCCTCCTACTAGCGTCCATACAATCAAATATTAATACTGCCCTAGTACCTTCCCTAGCCTACACTAGGAAAAAATTATTAGAACCTCTAGTAAGATCCCTTTTAAAACATCCACAGTAAATCACATTTTTCAGGCGAATCCGACCACCATTTGGGGTGGTTCAAGATATCACAGACGCGCAAGAGGGACAACTTTCCAATCTCACCTAGGTTGATGACTGACTCACCCTCTACGGTAAGTTTCAGTCATTTTTTCGATATATGTTAGTTTTTTGGCGAAGGTCTGATCGCAAACAAAACTGCACTGTTTCGGTTGAGGCTGGCCGATAAGTGAACGTGGGGACTTGTAGAATAAGATGAGAGACTTATAAAGTATTATTGGATAGTTTATGAAGATGTTTTAAGGGAAAAGGTATTTGGGGGACTAAAATATAATTTTCAAAAAGTAGAGGAATTAAAATGAAGTTTCTGAGAAATATAAACCTAAATGAGACTAGTAGTACTCTAAGGACCCAGAGTAGGAGCTAAAAAGAGGCTAGGGACCTAAATAAAATGTTTGGAAAAGTTTAGGGGCCAAATGTTAAGTATTGTAAAGTTTGTGCCAAAAGGAAATTTATAAGAGTTTGAGGACCCAAATAAACTCATAGAAAGTTAGGGAACATGAAATAAAGATATGTAAAAGTTAATGGTTTCTAAATGGATAAGTGGAAGAGTAGGGGAAGTATTATAATTTTTAGAAAGTTTATAGACTAAAATACAAAAAGTGAAAAGTTAAAAATCTAGTGAAAAACTTGAAATGTTATAGGGCATTAGAATAAATATGGTTAAATAATGGATGAAAATTATATAAATGTTGGATATTGAAGAGAAAGATCATATAAACAAGTTAGTCGATTTGCAAATTAAGTAAACCCGACCCAAGAGATAAAATTGTAATCTTAAGAAATTAAGGGACTATACTAAAAATTACCGTTGAAAACCAAGTCTAATTTCTTCAATATCATTTGGATGTTGTAGTTCAACTGCTATAAACTATACATGAGAGTTACTCGATCCAAGATAGTGAAAAATCACTTGATACGAATAAAATTCAAATAAAATGATGAATGAGTTTGTAGATGACAAGTTCTATTGTACTGAGTATGGTTATTTACAAGCATTACTTGAATATTTATATATAAAAAGTATAATTAAGAATATTTTGGAAGAGTTTGAAAAGAATTAAACGAATTAAATGATTTATTTATATTTTTTTACTATTTTAAAATTTTGATAAAATTATTACTTTTAAATTGGGTACAATAATGTGCTTAAAATAGTTTCATTAAGCACAAGAAAATATACATTGTAAAACTTAATTTTAATAATCTAAAATTTTCGATTATAATTTAAATAGGAATGTCATTAAATCGATTCGAATAAAGTAATAAAGAAGAATTTGATTAAAAATAATGAGATTTAATATTTTATAAATAAATAAATAGTTATATATATAATTACATAGGTAATTAAAATTAAATAACTTGGAGATAAAAGGTAAAACTAAAGTATTAGGGTAAATAATTTTATTAATACAAAGTAATATGGTCTAAATAAATATCACCTATAACTTAATCTTAAAAAGCTTATAAAAAGAGTCGGATAATGCATTACAACCAACTAAATCTATAAATGGAATACAAAAGAAATCCTACAACAGCTTGGACCACCTAAGTTAGGACATTATAAATCAATCTCAATGTGACAAAAAGTACCTCCTAAAAAGGAAGCAGATAATAATCGGGCTTAACTATAGGGCAACTTGGACCACCTAAGTTAGGACATTACAAATCAATCTCAATGTGACAAATAGTATATCCTAAAAAGGAAGCAGATAATAATCGGGCTCAACTATATGGCTAAATGCCTTATATAATGTAATTAGACTATCCTAAGGATGATCCAATTACAAACTGAAATGAAAACCCTATAAGATTAGTTCAACACCTAACCAGCAGGCTGGACTAGATTAATAGTTTTATTCAAACAATAGAATTTGAATTTGATTTAACAAAAGCACAAGATACATACCGATAACCCATATCAATAAAAGATTAGCCATAACCTTGGATCCAAGAACATAAGGAACAATCCAAAATTTTATATCCTACTATAGAGACAAGTATCATACAGTCAAACGCATAACTAAAACATGACATTTACACCAAAATGGGAATTTGGATTTGGAATTTAATAAGTTAATCGTCCCAAAATTTAGATAGTTCTCTTCATGTCATGCAAAACTAAAACATGACAATTACATGTTATATGTCCCTAACATATTCATTCGCCATGAATTAATTCCTAAAATTTATCAAATAATTTACTAAACTTGGAATAACTACTATTATATAATTAGAACATTTTCAGTCCTATATGAGAATGTAGATGAATAAGGAAAGAAATATTACGTTGAGGGAATAGAAAAAAATTTTAATAGACGTAATGACTCTGACCTTAAGATGATCATTTACTTACAATAAATTAAATGGTTCAATTAATTATATCATATCTAAATTATTGAAATATGATTTAAAGTAATAATCTACTCGCTTGTGTTAGAATCTTTTTCTAGCAATCAATTCCTTAGCAAAAAATATAAAAGATCAACTCATTATAACATAAAAACTAATTGTGGAAACGGTATATGTATAAATCAGACTGAGTTATGTTATTCTTTAAATAGTATTTCTATAAAATGTTTGGATTGACATTTGAAACATAAAATTTGTACCTAAAATTAAGAATTTTGTCTAAAGAATATACTCAAATGATTTGCATTTTAATTTAAATACGAGGAGTTAGAAATATAAGTATGTGTGTCAATTGTTTTATATGGGGGAAATTAAATCAATAGATCATAAGTTGTTTGGATATTATTGGACCATGCAGATTTGGTTTGTTATATGTGGACTACAAATACATTTGTTTGATCATTTCAAGGGGAAATTTGGAAAAAAATGAATAGAAGATTGTTTAATTCGGATATGGTAATAGGGGAGATATTTAGACTACTATACTTCCTAAAAGGAAACTTTTATTGGACCTGAACCACATAGGAGGTAGTTAAAATTAAGAGACAAATTATGTATCTGCAGGTGCAAGGTATATTGTTATATCTCTTGTGGAGGAGGAGACAAGATGGGGTGTAGAACCACTTAAAAGTATAGGCACACTACAGTTTCTAAGCAGAAG
Source organism: Trapa bicornis (assembly GCA_030064425.1). Taxonomy (NCBI): domain Eukaryota; kingdom Viridiplantae; phylum Streptophyta; class Magnoliopsida; order Myrtales; family Lythraceae; genus Trapa; species Trapa bicornis. The sequence continues at coordinate 3,661,159 of CM057761.1, read as the reverse complement.
TATACTCACAACAAGTAGTCAATCAATTACGGGTACTCCATGATAGTTTATCCATTTTGTAAAGTTTATAACACCCAAAGTCAATTTTGATAGCATAAATGTTACTTACATTGGTCAAGCATAAATGTTACTTACATTGGTAGGGTAACAAAACATGTATGAGATAAGAACAAGATTAAATTACAGTTTGAAAGGCACTAACCAATTCATATGAAATAAACACACTATATAGAGGCAATTGCAATGTCTTGAACATGATCCAGAACATTAATTTTTTTCCTTAGAGATGAAAGAGCACTTCTTAACAAAGAATCAAAACAAATGAACAACTAATTCACCTATATTCTAGTAGACAACACTTGCATGGATGGTGAATCAAAGTTTGCATCATAACAAGAAGCCACAAGTGACTTCATTATCACTTGGTGGCTCTTCAGCAAATGGCCTAGGAGATAAATACAAGATCAGTAAGCCAACTTGCATTGAGCCTGTAACTCAGGGGAATTGATTAGCCTCTTAAAACCTACCTTATGGTTACAAACTTGTTCGTCCCATGCTTCGCCCAGTGGGCCCTAAGGTCAATGGGATTAGCAAAATTGTATCCTTCTGCAACCAGCTTCTCCAACACCTTCTTGAAGGCTCCCTGGCTCATCTTCCTCCCAGCAATCCTAGCTCCTTTTCGCTTTGTGCTCATTGGCAAAGGATATGTGGATATCTGAGTAGTGCAGCAGGCTGACTGCCAGCCCCCACACCCCCACCGGTAGCACTGCTGGAGAGTGCCCGTGCACGAGCATACGGGGATTGGAATTCCCGTTATATCCATATCAATCCCATTAATAACAAAATCCATGCTCTTCTTCGGCTGTTTTGTGCACTGAACTGATGAAGGGTTTGCATTCATGTCCTTAGATTTCCTGGCCTTTTTCGGTTTTGGTATCTTGAGGGCCTTCCCAACATTAGTTCGTTTCTTCTTATGGGAGCTCCCCTCCTTGACATCTTGGTGCTCATAGGGTTCATTCATTTTTCTGTCATCCCTCAATGGCTCAGGTATCTGAGGCATATGCATGCTGTGGAGAGCAGAGGTTTCAGGAACAACATAATTTGTAGGGTTAAAAGACATCATACCACATAAGTTATCCCTTTGACACACCCAACTATCCCTTGGATAGCCACCATTATACGGGATGGGTACATCAGAAACAAGGGATTCCTGGGGATGGTAGACCCTGTTGACGTTGGCGATAATTGAGGGGTCGGCACGCCCTGACAAAAAGGGCTTTGTGTCTCGCTCAGCAGTCATGCTGGTCATGAGTTGGAGATTGAGGTGCCCTTTAAAGGATGGCTCATAATAGCCCCAATTGTGCATGTTGAGCGCATCATCATCCATGTCCATTGAACTACAGAAGAAACAAGGACAAAAAATTTCATCATTTCCCATATGCAATCAATAAAACTGGAATGAATCCAAACCACCTAATCTTACACACTGTGCTAGAAGATAGCTATAAAACTCCAGAAAAAAAAGGCTACCAACTGTCCAATTTCTAACTCTGATCCAGCTACCAGCCTTTCATCTTTTCAAGTTTCTAGAGAATCTAATGATATAACTAGTCAACCAGCTGCCAGCAAGGGGGTAGGTTCCTACATTGGAACACAAAGGGAAGATCTCCTCAACTGTGGCTAAAGGTTGAATAATTTCAGCCGTGTGCATATAATCAGAACGAAAAGCGCAAGTCTATGAAGTTTAATATCTGAAGAACAAATAGTCAATAGAATCTATGGTGCAACCCGGAGGCAATAAGATCAGTTAGACAGGCAAGTATCAAGAATAAACCAACCAGTCAGTGGAAATGGAACCCAGGTTAGATCACCAAAAGATTGTATAAAAGTTCGTAATTTCTAAAAAAATCACGATGGACGCTCTTTGAGCTCAGAGGTCTCAAAGAATAACTTGTCCATGAAGGGATCCACCAAATTAGAAACAACTCCAGATCTGATTCAATTCCTACACTTTCCAACCAACACAAAACATCCGAGGGATGTAAAGACGAAAAAGAAAACGAGAGCAGCAGATCTCCGCATGGAGACAAAGGACAGAGTCAGGATTTGAGGGCTAGGCATATCCTGAATCGGACTGCAGAATCCGATGAAGAATCGACAAACTCCAGAGAATTGAACAGTTGATTGTTTCTAGGTGTGCATGCACGTATGTACAGCTAATAAACAGGATAAAATGGTAGCGATGGCACAAAGCAGACATCGCCCATATATTCAAACATAAAGAAAGAGAGAGAAAGCAGATAGGGATGGATGAGAGAGGAGAGGGATGACTACTTTGGGTGGGGTCGTTTAGGGTTTTTGCCTTCTGGAGAGAGATAGGAGAGAGAAACTGAAGAATGAGGAAGAAGAGAGAGAGTCTTAAAATTGTCGAACGTAACTGTCATAAAGAGATTTATTTTGTCGCATATATATTTTTTGCAATTATTTTGTGGCATGTAAGGAAAAGAATAAATGAATAATAAGATAAATAAAATAAAAACAAAACTGTTCTTACAAGCCATATATGACAGCTATATCCTCTATCACGTGGGTCAACTAATATATGACAGCTAAGCTTAGGCTCTAATTGCTTACCTTAAAATTTTAAGGGATAAATTGAAACTTCACTTATTTATGGGAAAATTCCACTATCAATGGTTAAACTTTGTAATTTTTTATTTTAAAAATAATTCTTTTAAAGGCTCAAATATTGTTAGGAGCTCCACTTAAAACTACTATTTTCACTAAAGCAAACTCATTAAATATTAACTCAACCTTCTAGTGATATTCTTTTCCCATCACAATTTCTTATTTGTTGAATTCTATCCTAATTTGTTATTTGATGAATAAAATAAGTAATTATTATTTTCTTAATCACCATAACTTGATCCGACTTACTATCTATTACTCCTATTAAATTAAATTTATTATTTATAGAAAAATAATATAATCAATCTATTATAAACTTACAAATTATTTAGTATAATAATAATATCTTTTCTTCAAACTTACTATCTTAATTAAATTGATAAATAAAGATAACTCTCTATTAATAATAATATTAAATTTAATAAAATATAAAAGTGTTATAAGTATATAATATTATAAGTATTTCACTATTTACAAATTATAACTTTTAAATAAATATTAATATAAAATAATATATTCTCACCTATTTGAACCAAAAATAAAAATTCGATAATCGAAATTTAAAATTAAATCAGATTTAAAATTGATTTAGATCCTAAATTTAGATAATTAGTAAATTAACAAAATTATCCTCAAATAACCAATTTTGATTAGAATTTAATAATCAAACAAAAGTCCAAATCAAATAAATTATATTCGAACTAACTTAAGGTGAAAATCCCCCTACTTATAAAAAGGATTTGACAAATTAAAAAATTACAATTTTTAGCCCAATTAATATGTAATGTAATGAATAATTTTTAAAAAAAAAAAGAATTGAGTCAAGAATTGAAACCCTAAAAAATCCTAAATCGAATCGGATGTAAATCTACCAAAACCGATCAAACTAGCTAGGCGTGGTAAAACTCCCGATTTTTTAGAAGGGCTAAATAAATAAGAAAATGGTGGTTATTGAGTCTACTATGTAGAAAATTGAATAAGAAATTAAAAAAAATAAAGTGGGCCAATAATTAGCCGAATTTGGGGTAAACAAACTAATAAACGATAAAAAAATGGTCGAACATACTAATTTATGTGGTTATCCCCTTCATTCGAATTAAACCCGATTTGTGACCCATAAACACGATTCCGTCTACAATTTTTGGCATCCCGCCCCCAAGAAGAATTAAATGAAAAATATGGTTTATGAGGTCCTATCCGACTAATTAAGCATGTGGGATGATGGATATTTGGTTCCCTAAGCTCTTTATATAAGTATTGGTTATTGCCTCATCAATGTTTGACCGGAATTATCTGTAAAACCAATCTTGCACCACATTTTGGTGACCTCAATTCCATAGATCATATCTTCTTCCTCATACCACCAAGCTGGGTGAATTTGGTGTACCTAGAAATGAGTAAAAGTGTAACACTTTATTTTAGTAACCCATAATTTTAAGTTAAAATTTAAACATAAGTATCATTAAATACTTAATTGATTCAATTTTAATTAGAATAATTCTTAATTTTTGGATAAGAACTAGCTAGGTTGGGTTAGTAAGATTTGGACAAACTCAATTGAATAAGTGAGATTAAATAAATAATTGATGTTTATAGATAAATTAATAAAGTTAAGTGAAGTATAAATATATTTAAAGAATTAATTAAGTTGGATTAATAAAAAGAATAAAATGTAAATTTGAGAGATGGATTGGAATAAGCAATTAAGCTCATTAAAAATAATAGCTTATTACCTCAATAAAAAAGACTACATATTACCTCTATTCAAAATATAAGTAATCTTAATATTTCTAACACAAACTAGGCCATAAAACAAAAGTCCTCAGATAGAGTCAAATTAAATAGTTTATAGACAAAAGGGCCTCTAAATCCAATGGAAGTAATCTTAAATAAAGTGGGTAAGCCCACTTAAGATGGGCTAAACCTCCCAGTAAAAAAAAGCAAATGAATCAGCCTTGGATGGACGTCTACGTGATGATAAGTGTCTAAGAAGCATCCCATATTGGAATAATACCCAAAAACCCCAACTTCGACAATCGATAAAAATACTATTAGGCATATGCAAAGAGCCCTATTGGACTTTTCACCTCTTTATTCTCTTCAAAACCTACAAAGAAAATTCTAATCATTAGTTATACTTAGTACAATTAAAAAGTCATTACATTTAGAAGGAAAGTAAGGAAATTATTTGTTAAACACACGTTTCAACTTAAATAGCTCCTAGGTCCAACTATTGTCTAGTCTTTTAGAAGCTAAAACCTCATAAGCCTTTATAGAAGTATTGTGCATGATGATATTCTAAAGTACAAATTGACGATTAATCAACCTCTAGAAACTAACAACAAGCAACAAAATATCCATAGGCTCATTACTAGTCTAAAATAAAGTAAATTATCTAAATACTAGTAAGTTCGTGGCTAACATACCTAGATTAACCCAGGGAAAATACACTTACACCTACTAGCATCAGCATAACATATTAAAGAAAATTTATCAAAAGGTGAGGAGGAAATACCTGAGAATAAAATCGAAGGGTGAGAGAGATTCTCTCCAAGTATTAAGGTAGAAATGTCAGAAGACATGTCACGCTCCGACCCTTTTTGGTCGGATCCCCATGATCAACCCGCCTCTCTCCCGGTTTATTAAATGATTTCCCTTTATTATAGACCGTAAAGAGTAAGACGTCCTTTAAATCTACACCTTTTCCAGGAAAAACATAAACAAAACTGCATAATAATTTAAATTTATTATTCCTGTATCACAAGCGCCTTAGTTGATGGTCTTTAAGGGTAGACTTTCCGAAATCTACTGAAAGAGATATAAGGGAGGGGTGAGTACGACTACTCAGTGAATGGGTTTTCAAAAGTCTACTTTTAAATTTTAAGAAAATAATTATTATTGGAGTGTGTCAGACTCCTTTCCTTTCAAAATCCCTTTATTTAAAAATTTGAGTTTTTCCATCATTTCATAATTACCACGGTGTGTCATCACCCAACACACATCCTTAATCATGAAGGTTACACACATTCGCAGGTCAGTACGACTACTGAACCCACTAGTGGCTTCGGAGCGACTTTACCAGCCACCCGGATAGAAGCACGACCACTTCTACCCTAGGAATGAGTGGATGTACGTGACATCCAACCCTCAATCCCGAAATTGCTTCTTCGTGTCCATATGAGGACAGAGACCTCATCCTGTCCCCACCCCAGTCTCATGCGCTTGGTGCTACTCCAAATTTCGCACAGACACTTAGAAGAACGAACTGCCCTTATAGCCACCAGGTCGTCTAGTGCCCTTAGGACGCATCACTACCCCTCATGGGCGTCTTGATGATCTCGTACTAAAAGTGCATTCACAAACAATGTTCTCTCATATTGCCATGTAATATGTGGTGCCACTTGTTCAACGGTTCTAACTCTCAACTCAACCCGCAGTTGTTTGTCTTGACTGGTCCGTCGACCTGTCATGTCGTACCGTCGCTAGTTGATTGAGCATGTCGGTCCTATCTTGGTACCATGGACAAACAATTCACTTATTAAGTTTTATGGCACATATATCATGTTCGTTTACGAGCTCCTGCTCGTGTCAACTGGCCTTGGGCCCATTGTACGAGATTTTAAAAATTGGGCATTTAGCCCCCAAGTTCCAAAACCGAGCCCCCTAGCCTATTAGAGCTATTCGAGCTCCCGTTGAGAAGGTCTCCCAAATTGTTTAAGCATTGGCACACAGTCAGGGGAGAGCACTTCCGACAAAATATATGTTTTCTCTATCCATTATACCGCCCGAGTATAAGGACACCTCCGTTCATAACCGATGAACGGGTTTTCAACTTCCTTTGAGAAAGTATCATCATACCAACCGGGTATGATCTACTTACAATCGGTAAGTAGTTTTTCCGCATGATTTTCACATCACTTCCTCTAAGTAGTGATGTTTAAAATACCACTTAATAGTGGGTTTTTATACCGAGGTACTTATCATTCCCAACAGGGTATGATATAAAATTTTCACTCACAACTGGTAAATAGTTTTTAAATTTTAAGTTGTGCCCATCATCCCAACCAGATATGATGTTAGTAAACCCACTCACCCGTTAACGCAGTTAATTGCACTGGACCGATTCTTTGTATTCACGCGAGGTCGTCCATGCTAGCGTTCCCGGTATTTCGCGTTCCTACACGATATGAACATCCTTGTTCATTATTACTCGGCATAAAAGCCTTCATTCATTTCGAATGAATGAGAAAACCAAAACTTTTAGTTATTTGCAATTAGGTTCCTAAAGTTATTTCTCTTTAACTTTAAGTCCCAAATCTCGATTTTTCCTCAAATTGAGTCCCATAACTTTTAAAATTTATCTTGGGACCTCAATTTATTCAATTTCACCAAAAAGGGGTTTAATTTCCCAAATTTCCAATTTGGTCCCCCAATTTTTCCAAAATTACCATTTTGCCCTTCCTTTACAAAAATGGTAAGTTTTGCCCCAAAAATTCCAAAATTCCTCAATTGATCCTCCAACATTATTTTCATGTCCAATTGACCCTCAATTTCATAAAATTGCATTTTGGCCATTTGAATTTCGAAAATCCCCAATTTTTTCCCCAATTTAAACTATTCAACACTACCGAATTTGATTTTATCAAATTGACCAATTAAACACTTCTAATTGTTGAAATTGGAGTTGAATGAATTTCTGCATCTTCTTACGATTCAATAGCACTTTGAATCGTAAGTTTTGACGCTGGGACAAGCTCACACAGAGCTTTGCTAGAAAACGGACCGTAGAGAGAGAAAGCTTCGATTACTCACTGGTGAGGGCACGACGGTCCGAGCTTTCAATTTGGGCAGATAGCTCTTATCCTAAGGTTCATCCTAGAATCAAGAATCACATCAATTGATGCCGAATTGAGTTAGAATTTCATCATTGAAATTCTGTGGGTTCTCTCTCTAGCACCCACAGAATTTCATCATTGAATTCTGTGGCTTACCTTTTAGTCCTAATTCGGCTGTGGGAGGGCTGAGGAAGTATTGTGAGGGCTTGGTTTGGTCTGAGGAGGGCTCAAAATGGGCGATTTTAGCTTGGCCGAAATAGGGCAGCTTCGGTCTGTCGGAGCTGCTTCATTGTTCCATCATGTCGGCACTTCTCCAGCAATTCTCAGATTGATTGGAGTTTGCTATTAGATAGCTATCTTCTCCCCAGTTCTAAAGAGCCCGACCTCTCATTCTGAGGTTAAGAAAAATGGCTATTTATGATAAGGTGTACGTTCGCATAAAAATTTTTGACGAAATTTCAAGTTACAAAAAAAATCATACTTTCCAAAAGGTCACCCATTCTCACACTATTCTCAGGCAAACACGCTTAACTTCAAAGTTATTATGGAATCTCGTTCACCTGAACCAATTTGGTTTTTCTCTTCTAATTTGTCTTAAGTTTCTTTTCCAAGGTTTAATAAACCCTTTGGATCACATGGGAGTTGTAAATTCCTAAATTGCCCATTCACAATTGATCGGGTTTGTGAACCGGTTCGATTTTCTCACTCGATTTGACCGGTTCCCTTCCCAGTTTTCCTTAGCTCAAAAGGGTGGAATTTACAACTCTCCCCTCCTTTTAGAAGTTTTGTCCCCAAAACTTAATTTGCAGCCTTGTATGAGGAATCATTTCCTTTGATGCCCATTTTGTGTTTTCTTAACATGTAATCTCTTCTCTCGTTCTTTCAATTAGCCCTTTCTACAACCTTCACTTAAGGAATTCCTTTTTCCTTTGTATTATTTACTCCCTCCATGGAGTTTGTCATAACTAGACATACCTTACTTCAGGGTCTGTTCTTAGATTTTATCTCTTTCTTTGCTTAGAGCAACATTCTCCTCCTTGAGGTTCTGCACTCAAGATTGGAAATTCTAAGATAACTAATCATTTCCGTGTCTAATTAACCACTTGATCATTGAAGCCCTTAGCTAGACATCCTTTAGAGCATTACATACCTATTTTCACAAATTTCTTTATCATCACTTTTTCGTCCCATTTCAACTCTTTCTTCATTTATTGCTCATTACAAATTAGTCCAATTTATGTTTGACTTTGTCATGCTTATGAACCGACTTTTCCTTATTTTGAGTCATGTTTTCATTGAGCTTGTTGGGTTTTCTTGTCCCTTACATCATGACGTTTTCTAGATCTTGCCTCTATATCCATTAGATCTTAAAAACACCTCTTTTAGGGTTATTCCTTATTTTTCAACCTCTCAGGAATTGTGTAACTTCATCCCTCTTTTCTTTTGAGCATTCCAAAACTATCCTTTTTACCATTATCCTCTCCTCCATCATGCCTTTGAAGTTATGTCTCACATAACTGCATGGATTCCTCTTACCTACTAATCCTTCCCCAACTTCTTTATTGGGTCTTTTCGGTTCCAATTGATTGAGTTTTCCAATACTATATCGACAAGCCGAGATTCATCCTTTCTTAGGTCCATCCTCGTTCCCAATGACATCCTTTACTCAAGGATTTTACTTTGGCCTTAATCCACTCTTACTTGTTCGTAATGATTTCACAATTCTTTATACCGAGTTGATTCCTTTCGGTCTACATGTTGATTTGCTTGGTTTGGGGAGTTTTCCCTTTTTAAGGTTTCATTCTTTACTATTTCCTTCAAAGTAGAGACTTTCACCTTAGGAGTTACATGTTCAACCTTCTTACCATTTCTTGAAGGTTTCCTTTTTTCATCTCCTTACACCCTTTCTATATTAGGGTATTTGTCCGCTTTCAATCCTCCATTGTCTTAAAATTTCCATTACATCCCTTATTCCTTATTTGAGTAGCTTCCGATTATCGGTGTTATTTCGTGTACTCCACCCTATGCCCAGCCATCCACTCTTTAGGCTCTATTATGCGAGTGTGGACCACAATCCATCTTGATATTAGTGGTTGTTCCTCCTTAACCACTTCTTATTTAGGGAGCTTACTTTCCCAAGGTTTTTCAGACGTTCTTTCCTTTATTTTCTTATTATGGGTAGTCTACCTATTCTTATTTGTTACGACATCTATTGATGCTATCTTTCTACCTACTCGTTCCTTGGGTTTTACTTGCCACAACATCTCTTAATATGCTTCCTTTGGTTTCTTTCACTTTAGCATGCACCTTTATATGTGAATTTATTTCCTCACCTCTCGTCACTAGGTTCCGTTGATTATTTATTACGTTATGTATCCTTTCTTAGGATTTCCTTATTTAGTAGGATTCTTACACTTTTCTCCCGAAATTTCTTTTTCATACATCCTTGAAGACACCTTACTTTAAATGAGGTCCCTTGATTCTATTCTTTCATGTTTACCTTTACTCTTGAGATCCTATGGGTACGTCTTTCATACTCAATCCTCATTATCACTCGCACCTCATCACATGTCTAGAGCTCGCATCCACCTAGTTTCAAAATCCCTTGATTACCCTTTGAGAGGTTCATTTAACCATCTCAAGGCTTTATAGTTTTGGTTTTGGCCATTAATTTCTTTTAAGGATTTTCCTTCGTTCTTCTTTTCCAATAATTTGCCCTTTTCACTTCTCCCTTCTTTATCGTGGTTTAAATTCCTGGTTCTCTCGAAGGCTAGTTCTTTAACTATCTCCTTCACACTATTTTTCTGATCCAATCATCCATTCCTTTGGTCTAAGTTTCTTAGGGCAGTTATTTCTCGAGTCCTCCTGTCCTTAACGTCTATTTCATCGACCTTTTAGGTTGTAGTCCTTTCTACCTCTCAGTCTTCCTTAGGGTATCATTTATTTCCTCTGACTATCTTGTTTTTATGGTTTGCTTACTTCTGCTATGTTGTTCTGAATCTCCACTTTGACTTCTCTATATTTTCCAAAGGAAGTTGTACCTAACCTTCTATCACTTTTTCCAAAGCAGGTTAGTCTTGGCCTCCGATACATCCTTCCTTCAAGTAGTTTCTAATGAGGGGTTGGCTCCTTGCACTCCACTTTATGTCCATCTGCCAACCAATGATTCCTTCAAGGAACTTGGTTGTATGCATCCCTCCAAAGTTCCCCTTTTACAATGTATTCCTTCTCTTCTTCACTCTCACTGTGTCATTCCCTAAAGTTCTTGGGGACATTTTTCTGTGTTTGCCCCTTTATGAGAGGGTTCTAAGTATGCTTCTCATGTACCTTATCCCTATTCATGAGGTATCCTTATTAGTTTAACCTTCTTAAGAAGTTTTTACATTCACCTCATCAGTTCTTGACCTCTTTGTGAACTGTTTACGTAACCCGCTCCATGGTATCGGTCTCCAATCCTTCATGTCCTTTGTGGCCTTTGAGGAGGTATTGCCCTGAATCTATGAGCCATCTGAAAATTTTAGAATAAGTCCTATTAGTTACTATATTTTCTACTTTTGATTATGTATTTGAGGAAATAGGCTCTGATACCATTCTAGTTGTCATGCCTCGACCCTATTTGGTCGGATCCCTGTGATCAACCCGCCACTCTCCCGGTTTATTAAAGGGTTTCCCTTTATTATAGACCGTAAAGAGTAAGGCATCCTTTAAACCTGCACCTTTTCCAAGAATAACATAAACAAAACTACAAAATAATTTAAATTTATTATACTAGTATCATAGGCGCCTTAGTTGACAATTTTTAAGGGTAGGCTTTTCGAAATCTCCTAAAAGTGATATAAGAGAGGGGGTGAGTAGGACTACTCAGTGAATGAGTTTTCAAAAATCTATTTTTAACTTTTAAGAAAATAATTATTATTGGAGTGTGCCAGACTCCTTTCCTTTCAAAATCTCTTCATTCAAAAATTTGAGTTTTTCCATCATTTCTTAATTACCACGGTGTGTCATCACCCAACACATGTCCTTCATCATGAAGGTTACACACATTCGCAGGTTAGTACGACTACTGAACCCACTAGTGGCTTCGGAGCGACTTTACCGGCCACTCGAATAGAAGCACGGCCACTTCTACCATAGGAATGAGTGGATGTACGCGAAATCCGACCCTCAATCCCAAAATCGCTTCTTCGTGTCCATATGAGGACAGAGACCTCATCTTGTCCCCACCCTGGTCTCATGCGCTTGGTGCTACTCCAAATTTTGCATAGACACCTGGAACGACGAACTGCCCTTATAACCAACAGGTCGTCCAGTGCCCTTAGGACGCATCACTACCCCTCATGGGTGTCTTGATGATCCCATACTCACAGTGCATGCACAAACAATGTTTTCCCATATTGCCATGAAATCTGTGGTGCCACTGGTTCAACGGCCCCGATTCTCAACTTAATCTGCAGTTGTTTGTTTTGACTGGTCTGTCGACCTGTCATGTCGCTAGTTGACTGAGCATGTCGGTCCTATCTTGGTACCATGGCCAAACAATTCCCTTATTAAGTTTTATGGCACATATATCATGTTCGTTTACAAGCTCCTGCTCGTGCCAATTGGCCTTGGGCCCATTGTACGAGATTTTAAAAATCGGGCATTTAGCCCCCAAGTTCCAAAACCGAGGCCCCCGGCCTATCAAAGCTATTCGAGCTCCCATCAAGAAAGTCTCCCAAATTGTTTAAGCATTGATACACAGTCAAGGGAGAGCACTTCCGACAAAACATATATTTTCTCTATCCATTATACCGCCCGAGTATAAGGACACCTCCATTCATAACTGATGAATGGGTTTTCAACTTCCTTCGAGGAAGTCTCATCATACTAACCGGGTATGATCTACTTACAATCGGTAAGTAGTTTTTCCGCATGATTTTCACATCACTTTCTCTAAGGGTGAGAGAGATTTTCTCCAAGTATTAAGGTAGAAATGTCAGAAGACATGTCATGCCCCGACCCTTTTTGGTTGGATCCCTGTGATCAACCTGCCTCTCTCTCGGTTTATTAAATGGGTTCCCTTTATTATAGACTGTAAAGAGTAAGGCATCCTTTAAATCTACACCTTTTCCAGGAATAACATAAACAAAACTGCATAATAATTTAAATTTATTATTCCTGTATCACAGGCACCTTCGTTGATGGTCTTTAAGGGTAGGCTTTCCGAAATCTACTAAAAGAGATATAAGGAAGGGGTGAGTACGACTACTCAATGAATGAGTTTTCAAAAGTATACTTTTAACTTTTAAGAAAATAATTATTATTGGAGTGTGTCAGACTCCTTTCCTTTCAAAATCCCTTTATTTAAAAATTTGAGTTTTTCCATCATTTCATAATTACCACGGTGTGTCATCACCCAACACACATCCTTAATCATGAAGGTTACACACATTCGCAGGTCAGTACGACTACTGAACCCACTAGTGGCTTCGGAGTGACTTTACCAGCCACCTGGATAGAAGCACGACCACTTCTACCCTAGGAATGAGTGGATGTACGTGACATCCAACCCTCAATCCTGAAATTGCTTCTTCGTGTCCATATGAGTACAGAGACCTCATCCTGTCCCCACCCCAGTCTCATGCGCTTGGTGCTACTCCAAATTTCGCACAGACACCTAGAACAACGAACTGCCCTTATAGCCACCAGGTCGTCTAGTGCCCTTAGGACGCATCACTACCCCTCATGGGCGTCTTGATGATCTCGTACTAAAAGTGCATTCACAAACAATGTTCTCTCATATTGCCATGTAATCTATGGTGCCACTTGTTCAACGGTCCCAACTCTGAACTCAACCCGTAGTTGTTTGTCTTGACTGGTCCGTCAACCTGTCATGTCGCACTGTCGCTAGTTGATTGAGCATGTCGGTCCTATCTTGGTACCATGGCCAAACAATTCACTTATTATGTTTTATGGCATATATATCATGTTCGTTTATGAGCTCCTACTCATGCCAACTGGCCTTGGGCCCACTGTACGAGATTTTAAAAATTGGGCATTTAGCCCCCAAGTTCCAAAACCGAGCCCCCGGCCTATAAGAGCTATTCGAGCTCTCGTCGAGAAGGTCTCCCAAATTGTTTAAGCATTGGCACACAGTCAGGGGAGAGCACTTCCGACAAAATATATGTTTTCTCTATCCATTATACCGCCCGAGTATAAGGACACCTCCGTTCATAACCGATGAACGGGTTTTCAACTTCCTTTGAGAAAGTATCATCATACCAACCGGGTATGATCTACTTACAATCATAAGTAGTTTTTCCGCATGATTTTCACATCACTTCCTCTAAGTAGTGATGTTTAAAATACCACTTAATAGTGGGTTTTTATACCGAGGTACTTATCATTCCCAACAGGGTATGATATAAAATTTTTACTCACAACTGGTAAATAGTTTTTAAATTTTAAGTTGTGCCCATCATCCCAACCAGATATGATGTTAGTAAACCCACTCACCCGTTAACGCAGTTAATTCCACTGGACCGATTCTTTGTATTCACGCGAGGTCATCCATGCTAGCGTTCCCGGTATTTCGCGTTCCTACACGATATGAACATCCTTGTTCATTATTACTCGGCATAAAAGCCTTCATTCATTTCGAATGAATGAGAAAACCAAAACTTTTAGTTATTTGCAATTAGGTTCCTAAAGTTATTTCTCTTTAACTTTAAGTCCCAAATCTCGATTTTTCCTCAAATTAAGTCCCATAACTTTTAAAATTTATCTTGGGACCTCAATTTATTCAATTTCACCAAAAAGGGGTTTAATTTCCCAAATTTCCAATTTGGTCCCCCAATTTTTCCAAAATTACCATTTTGCCCTTCCTTTATAAATGGATGCATACGACTAAGTACCTTGAATGAATCATTGATGGGCGGATAGACATAATGTGGAATGCATGGAACCAACCCTTAATTAGGAAACGTTTCAAAGGAAGGAGGTATCGTGATGACCCATTGTGACCTGTTTGGAGAGAGCAGAAGAACGAAATAATAATTCCAAGAGAACCAAGTAGAAAGAAGAAACTAATAGCAACGGGACGGCCAAAGAGAATAAACAAAACCCTAAGAAGGGCTGAGATGTAGTAAAGACTACACTCAAAAGGATGGGCATGAAGGACGAGTGATACAGCTACCCAAACAATTGGACTAGAAAAATAGTGAGAAGGAGGCAGTTAAAGAACTGATTTTCGAGAGAACCATGGATTTAAACCACAACAAAAGAAGGAGAAGTGAAAAGGCCAAAACATTGGAAAAGAAGAACGAAGGAAAATCATTAAAGAAATTAATGGCCATAACCGAATTTATAATAAGACGGTTAAGTGAGCCTCACGAAGGACGATCAAGAGATTTCGAAACAAGGAGGATGCGAACCCTCCTTAAAAAGGAAATAAGTTAATGTATTAGCATCAAAAGATACTGTGACAAGTAAGAATGAGTGGACTACCTATACTAAGGTAATAAAGAAAAGAACGTCCAAAAAATGTTGGCAGTACTCGATGGACTGGCGGCAGTGCGTTAGGGCATGGTCGATGAACCGACCTAGACAAACAGCATCAGGTCAGGTTGAGGCCAAAGATAAATGGCTTTGTGAAAACTATTATTTTGTGCATGCACTTGAGGTACATGACCATCAAGACGCCTAAAATGGGTGCTGATGGGTCCTAAGGGCTAATGGATGACATGGTGGAGATAAGGGCAGTTCATCATTCTAGCAGTCGGAAAGCTTGGAGTAGCTTCTTGCGCATGAGATTGGGGTGGGGTCGGGATGAGGTCTCTGTCCTCATATAGACACGGAGTTGCATTCGGGTCTGAGGGTCGGATGTCGTGAACATCCACTCAGACCCATGGTAGAAGTGGACAGACTTATTCTTTAATTATATTTATGTAAAACTTATTAGTATATTAACAAATTTATGTGTGGATGAGATTACATGCAATTATCGTAGAATCAAGTAGTAGATTTACTAATGTCTTTCACAAACAAATAAGTTATTTGTTTGTGAAAGATATTTCTTTGTGAAAGACATTTGATGTTAATCTAATTGTTCATATTGTTAACGAGCTTTGAGTCAATTTGATTAATGAATTTTTTTGTTTTTTGCACAAAAATTAACACTTGATAAACCAAATAAAATGAAAGATGGAGTGATAGCTTTCTCATATATTTCAACACTTTTCCATGTACCCATCCTATCTATTTGTCTCATCAATTGTAGCTGGTATGGTTTCTATTTCGATAGATGAATTGCTCACTCTACTGAGCTCCACTGGTTTGACATTGTATACATAATATTTTGTGACCACCAGGTAGTATAGGAAATTAACCACTGCCAGACATGCAATCACGACATAATAGTAGTCCAAGCGTGACTTGTTGAGGTTGTTCGTGATCCATCCCGGTTGACCATTCCTCTTGGAAAGATTGGCAATGACATTCATGACAAAAACATTCGCGAAGCTCCCTAGACCCATGCTTGTGCTATAGTAGGATGTTCCTAGGCTCTTCATCCCTATAGGTGCTTGGTCGTAGAAGAACTCGAGCTTGGCAACCTCGAGGAAAGTATCAGCAATCCCCAAAAGTGCAAACTGTGGGAGAATCATGAATACTGATGGAGGGTTTGTCGGATTACGAGATATCAATGTACGGCGTCTTATCTCTGATAGGTAGGCTGACACCATGATGAGGATATATAAGAACATTCCAATACCCATTCTTTGGAGCATGGTGATCCCCCTAGGGTTCTTGGTCTGCCTTCGCATTGCCGGGACAAAGAATCGGTCATACAACACGATGCTGATGAGCATGAAGATCTGCACTATAGACTTGAGGCTTGCTGTTGGGATCACAAAGCTCGTGGTCAGGTGGCGATCGAGGGTCACTCCTTGCTTGATGAAGAAAGTTTGTACTTGTGAGAATATCAAACTTGGGGTGATTGTGGCTATGAAGATTGGCACCATCTTAAGTAGTTGCTTGGTCTCTTCAACTTGAGTCACTGTGCATAGCTTCCATGACGATGTTTCTCCGATCTTCACAGCTGCTTTGTCAAGAAATCTGCAATGAAATATTGTGAGTTTTCTTTTATTTACTCAACCTTCTTTTGAACATCATAAGGAATGGTTTATATTTAAATTCAAAAGGAAAGTAACTAATCAATGGAGACATAATTTATAACCTTAGCACGGGTGAATTCTCGATCATGTGCTTCTCCATCTTTTTGTACTCCTTTAAGCTAAGTTCATGAAGGTCCTTAGGATTACTAGGGACGGGGACATACGACTTTCTAATAGCAGCTACCAAAACCTTGAAAATCTCCCCATATGAACTGGCATGAGGTGTTTGGTGTCTGTAAAATGGTGTTCCCACCAAGAAGAGACAAAGGGCGAAAGTGAGCCCAATTGTTTGGATGGCATAGCCCATTCCCCAGCTAAAGTCCTCTTGGACCCACATCACCACAGTGTTGGCTATAAAAGAGCCAGTGAAGACGCCGAACATCCACCAATTAAAGAATGAGTTCTTTTGATTTTTCTCCTTAGGATGCGTGTCATCAAACTGATCAGCTCCCATACTCGAGATGTTTGGCTTTGTACCACCATTCCCCATTGCAATCACATAGAGGGCAAACCAGAAGACTCCTTTCTATAAAGTTGAGGGCTTCAAGGTGCACTCTTCATCCTTGATGTTGGTTGCACAAGTTGGTGGCTTCAGTGATGGAAGGGATGCCGACAACGTCAATAATCCCAACCCCTATAATTAATATATAATATGACATACATTTAACAAGAATAAGTTAGTTATCTCCATCCCATAACTTATAGAGGGTATAAAAATTTTGAGGAAATAAATATATAACCTAGATTACCGTGATATAAATGAAGGAGGCAATTAGAAAGGTTTGATATCGACCGAGATGAGTATCAGCAATGTAAGCACCGAGAATTGGCATCAACCAGACCGTGCCAGCCCAATTGTTAACTTCAGTGGCAGATACAAGAGTGCCTTCATGGAACTTCTCTGACAGGTAGAGTACCAAGCTGGTAGCAACTCCATGGTACGCTATTCTCTCAAATATTTCATATCCTATAATAGAGTTTCTTCAAAATGTCATGCTTTCATGGCTCATCCAAGAATTAAAAATGAGGGGTATCTAACTGGAAATTTGATGTAGGTTGACACATGAAATCAAAAGAGAAAATAAATAGACCGTAAGACAACTCACCGACTATGAAACCGCATGCCCTCCAACGACCGGTCTTTGATCTCAAGACGGGTCTACCTTTTAAATCTGTGGAACCATCTTGAGTATAATCTTCCAGATTTTCTTCTACCATTTTGTGATGATTCATCATTTTCATTTTACAAATGAAAGGATGACTTGTATAAAACTTTTGTTTCTTGTATCCTTATATTTAGATCAAACTTAATTCAATTTGATTATCATGGTATGAATTATTTACTTCCTTCTTATAGATTTTTTTCCTTATGAAAGCTCATTTATCGGCGGTTATTCTACCAAAAATAATTAAGAGAAAAGGTTGTGACAGCCTCAACTAACTAACAATTAACATGAATAGCAAACTTCATACTAGAAATTGTTTTTTAGGTGCTATTGTTTTCCTTTTCAATTCGGTAACAAAACACATGACAGTAGGATGGCATTGCCACACCATACAAAAAGCTATTTATCTGCATAAATATAGGTACACAAGAACCTAATTGATAACACACTAGATAATAATTCATTTATTTATTCTAAAAAACAAAAAAAAAATGTATACAACACTCCAAAAATCACTTAGCAAACAATGGTGTATATAATTTAAATCACGCAGATATTGCTTATAGATGAAAACAAGGATGATCAGATCCTTTCATATCTAAAAGTGAATAACTCTTTGAATAATTAATGAACATTCTTAGCTCAGCTTAATATGACTGGGGTTCACTACCTAATGGGAGAAAGAATGAATGGATTGATGATTGTTCTATTATTTATATATATAAATAATATTTTAATACTCAATTTCTCTTAAATCTAAATTTCTTACCTATAACACAATCTTAAATTACTTTTAATTATATCTGTAAAATCAATTTTCCATGTAAACTTTACTGTCACGCCCCAACTCGGTTTGGTCGGATCCCCGTGATCAACTTGCCACTCTTCCGGTTTATTGAAGAATTTCCCCTTATTGCAAACCGTAAAGAGTAAGACGTCCTTTAACCTACACATTTTCCAGGAATAGCATAATCAAAACTGCATGAAATTTAAAACTTTACATACCTGTCTTACAGGCATCTTAGTTGACGGTCTTTAAGGGGAGGCTTTCCGGTTTTTCCTGAAAGGGATATAAGGGAGGGGTTGAGTGCGACTACTCAGTGAATGGGTTTTTAAAAGCTTTTGACATTTAAGAAAAACATTTATATGGAGTGTGCCAGACTCCTTTCTTTTCGAAAATCCCTTCATTTAAAAATTTGGGTTTTTCCATTATTTCTTAGTTACCGGTGTGTCATCACCCAACACACATCCTTCATCATGAAGGTTACACACATTCGCAAGTCGGTATCACTACTGAACCCGCTAGTGGCTTCGTAGCGACTTTTCCTGCCACTCGGATAGAAGTACAACCACTTCTACCCTGGGAATGAGTGGATGTACACGACATCCGACCCATAATCCCGAAATCACTCCTTCATGTCCGTATGAGGACAGAGACCTCATCCCGTCCCTACCCCGGTCTCATGCGCTTGGTGCTACTCCAGATTTCGCACAGACACCTGGAACGACGAACTGCCCTTATAGCCACTAGGTCGTCCAGTGCCCTTAGGACGAATCACTACCCCTCATGGGCGTTGTGATGATCCCGTACTCACAGTGCATCCACAAACAATGTTTTCTTATATTGCTATATAATATGTAGTGCCACTGGTCCAACGGCTCCGACTCTCAACTCAACCCCCAGTTGTTTCTCTTGTCTGGTCCGTCGACCTGTCATGTCGCACTGCCGCAAGTTGACCGAGTATGTCGGTCCTATCTTGGTACCATGGCCAAACAATTCACTTATTAAGTTTTATGGCACATATATCATGTTCGTTTATGAGCTTCTGCTCGTGCCAACTGGCATTGGGCCCACTGTACGAGATTTTCAAAATCGGGCATTTAGCCCCCAAGTTCCAAAACCGAGGCCCCCGGCCTATCAAAGCTATTCGAGCTCCCGTCGAGAAGGTCTCCCAAATTGTTGAAGTATTGGCACACAGTCAGGGGAGAGCACTTCCGACAAAACATATGCTTTCTCTATCCATTATACCGCCCGGTATAAGGATACCTCCGTTCATAACCGATGAACGAGTTTTCAACTTCCTTCGAGGAAGTCTCATCATACCAACCGGGTATGATCTACTTACAACCGATAAGTAGTTTTTCCGCATGATTTTCACATCACTTCCTCTAAGTAGTGATGTTTAAAATATCACTTAATAGTGGGTTTTCATACTAAGGTACTTATCATTGCCCAACCGGGTATGATATAAAATTTCCACTCACAACCGATAAATGGTTTTTAATTTTATGTTGTGCTCATCATCCCAATCGGGTATGATGTTAGTAAACCCACTCACCCGTTAATGCCGTGAATTCCGCTAGACCAGTTCTTTGTATTCACGCGAGCTTGTCCTTGTTGGCGTTCTCGGTATTTCACGTTCCTACATGATATGAACAACCTTGTTCATTATTACTCGGCATAACAGCCTTCATTCATTTCCAATGAATGAGAAAACCTAAACTTTTAGTTATTTGCAATTAGGTCCCTAAAGTTATTTCTCTTTAACTTTAAGTCCCTAATGTCAGTTTTTCCTCAAATTGAGTCCCGTAACTTTTAAAATTTATCCTGGGACCTCAATTTATTCAATTTCACCAAAAAGAAGTTTAGTTCCCAAATTTCCAATTTGGTCTCCCAATTTTTCCAAAATTACCATTTTGCCCTTCTTTTAAAAAAAATGGTAAGTTTTGCCCCAAAAATTCCAAAATTCCTCAATTGGTCCTCCAACATTATTTTCATGCCCAATTGACCCTCAATTTCATAAAATTGCATTTTGGTCCTTTGAATTTCAAAAATCCCCAATTTCCTCAATTTCAACTCCTTAGCATAGCCAAATTTGATTTCTTGAAATTGACCGATCAAACACATCTAATTTTTGAAGTTGAAGTTAAAATTAAGTTCCTCCATCTTCTTACGATTCAATAGCACTTTAAATCGTAAGTTTTGATGCCGGGACGAGCTCACACGGAGCTTCGCTGGAAAACGGACTATAGAGAGAGAAAGCTTCGATTACTCACCGGTGAGGGCATGACGGTTCGAGCTTTCGGTTTGGGCAGTTAGCTCTCATCCTGAGGTTTTTCCTAGAATAAAGAATTGCATCAATTGATGTCAAATTTAGTTTGAATTTCATCATTGAAATTCTGTGGGTTCTCTCTCTAGCATCGACCGAAATTTGTAGAGAGGAGTCGAATTGGCTTACCTTTCAGTCCTAATTCGGTGTGGGAGGGCTTGGTTTGGTATGAGGAGGGCTCAAAATGGCTGATTTCAGCTTGGCCGAAATAGGGCAGCTTTGGTTCGCCGGAGCTGCTTCACTATTCCATCATGCCGGCGCTTCTCCAGCGATTCTCGGATTGACTGAAGTTTTCTATTAGATAGTTGTATTTTCCCTAGTTTTAAAGAGCCTGACCTCTTCTTCCGAGGTTAAGAAAAATGTTCAAGTCAAAGCTCTGGTTCGAGCTTCACCGGTAAATGGAGCAGTAGTAAGAGAGAGAGAGAAGTGTTCAGGTTTTAGGAGAATGAATGGGGATGATCTCTTTATATAAGTGTAAAATCTTGTATGGGAGAGATTTATTACTAGTATTAATATTGCCATAAATTATTGGTATTAATTTCAATAATTTAATTTAAGTATTAATTCTAATAATTTAATTTATTGGTATTAATTACCATAATTAAATATATATATTAATTTATGGTTATTTATGATAAGGTGTACGTTCGCATAAAAATACTTCCAAGGAGGTCACCCATCCTCACACTACTCTGAGACAAGCATGCTTAACTTCAAAGTTATTATGGAATCTTGTTCACCTGAACCAATTTGGTTTTTCTTTTCTAATTTGTCTTAAGTTTCTTTTCCAAGGTTTAATGAACCCTTTGGATCGCCTGTGAGTTGTAAATTCCTAAATTTCCCATTCACAATTGATCAAGTTTGTGAACCGGTTCGGTTTTCTCACTTAGTTTGACCAGTTCCCTTCCCAGTTTTCCTTAGCTCAAAAGGCTGGGGTTTACAAGACGCTTGAACCTCAATAGATTCCTCCTTAGAAGAAATCAATCTTCATTCCCCAACCAAAAAAGAAGGAATCAGTTAGGTGACAATCCTTCCTAGTGCTACCGCTACAAACAAATGCTAAACAATTGGATTTCTACTCTTAGTTATTATAGAATCTCGATTTCTTCTAGGACCAGAGGGAATTTATGTATAAGAATACTTATCTACTAAAGCATAATCAATATACTGGTAATGAAAAGAGACTCACTCCAGAAGGACCAAACTCAATGAAATTTAGTCTTATGCAATGTAGTAATACTGTAAACTCATAACAAATGAATTGGAAAGCTAAATGATCACACTTACTGGCAATTTAAACAATAAAGCAAGGGGAGGGAATTAATTTTAAAAAAATCGAACAAAAGAGTACTTGGAGTAATTAGTGAAAATTGGACTTGAGGAATTCCCATCACGAGTTTTGATTAGAAACCTACAATGGAGTTATATAAACAGAAATTGAAGAAATGAAATATACATATTTCAAATTAGTTCACTATAAGTTTAGAATGAAACCAAAGTGAAGGAGAGCATACCAATAATAAGCATTGAATTGAAACCTTAGACTTAACGAACTTTAGACTTGACAAACCAAGACTCCAAGATTTTGTACGATTGGGATAAATTAATCCTTGATGAATGAGTTTGGACTAGGAAAAACTATAGGAACCATTCCAATACTTTATCAAGTATTCTTTGAAATCAAGTTCAATTATACTTAATGAGATTAAAGAAATCTAATTAGTTTCATAAAAATGAAGGCCATGATATTGACTAAACTAAGACTAACTTCAAAAACAAATGTTGGACTAAAAAATAGGGAATTTTTATGGACCTTATTTCCATAAAGATGAGCCCATACCGACAATTCTTCGACGAAAAAGGTGCCATGATTAGGGAATTGACGAAAAATGAATAAAAAAAGTTGAATTAATTGGGGAATTGATTTGGGTGCCATGATTGAGAATGGGGAATGACAAAAGGATACCATTAAATCATAACTAGTAAAGAGCATTAAAAGTAAGGGATAAGAATTACCTTCAAGAAATTTGACCCCTATGTAAGAGTCTTGAACAAACATGCAAGAAACACAAGACAAATAGTAGAAAATGAAGGATACAAACAGTGAGAGAGTGATGAGGATTTTGATGGAAGAAGAGAAGGACCTTTGTTGCAATGGATTGCAAATGAAATGAGGGAAAAAGCTAGTGAAATCTAGTGGATACTACAATAGAATAGAATAGTTAAACAATAAGTTGGAATCAAACAATATATTTAATAACTGGATTAAATGTGGTCATTTAAAACTTTGTAACTATAATTTATTGTCTATTAATTACTGTATATTAATAGTCATACATTAATTTATTTACATTTTATTTATCATTTCCTTAAGATATTATAAATATATCAACACAATACAATTTAGATTTCTAGATTTCATCATTTCTTTCATGGTATTAGAGTATTTTTGCTAATGCAATTCGATCTTACATCCTAGCTACACTGGTTAGATTCACTTTCTTTCAGTTCTTATTGTTATCAGAAGATTATCTAAATTTCTTTTGTTGTTACTATATCTCTATCATTATTTTACCATCAACCTCACTTGCTCAACCCTTATCAATTTTCACCATCTTCCATATTTTCTTTCAGAACCTACAAAATCAACATGAGTTCTTCAGTAGTAGCAGTTCAACTTCCAAGAAATATTCCAGTACTTCTGATTAAACTAGATGGAACAAGCTATTTTCTATGGCATTACAATATGATACCACTTTTGGAAATTTACGAATTGATGGGGTATGCCGATCGAACCATCCCGGCACTGCCAGAGTTCTTGCCTCATCAAAAAGATAATGAATCTACTCTTATTCCCAACCCATCCAATAGAAAGTAAAATTACTATTGTACTATATTTTGTGATGCATGTTCCTTGAGTAAAATTACTCAAAAGCCTTTTCCTCTTACTAATCATAAAAACACTTGTCCTTTTTAGGTAGTACATATTGACATCTGAGGACCTGCTCCAGTCCGATCTTCTAATAGATATATTTACTATATTCATTTTACTGATGATTATAGTAAATATTCTTGGTCTTTTCTTATGAAAAATTGCTCGGAGGATCTTCAAATCTTTCGTACATTCTGACTACATGTTGAAAATCTATTTGACACTAAAATTAAAATTTTTAATTAGATGGTGCTAAAGAATTTTGATTTGTAGACTTTCAAGCTGAACTTCAAAATAATTGGACCACTCATCGTCTTTCATGTCCCCACACACCCCAACAAAATGGATCTAAAAAAAGAAAACATAGACACATCATTGATATGGGACTCACACTTCTAAATCATTCTCATCTTCCCATCAAGTTTTGGGATTTTGCATTTGAAACTACAGTCTATTTAATCAATAGATTACCTACTCGTACACTTCAATCTCAATCACCTTATCAAATTCTTTACAAAACTCCAGTAATCTACACTTATTTGTGAGTATTTGGATGTTTGTGCTTTCCCTATCTTCGATCATATCAAACTCATAAATTTCAACCTCGCTCCAAAGCTTGTGTCTTCCTTGGGTATCCTACTGATTTGATTGATTATCGATATCTTGATCCACAAACAGGGCGTATCTATATTAGTCTAACTGTACACTTTAATTAGACTAACTTTCCTTTTGGTAAGCATTTATCAACAGTAGTGTGAAGATGGGTGACCTCCTGGGAAGTATGATTTTTTTGTAACCCGAAATTTTGGTAAACATTTTTTATGAGAACCCTTATCTTAAATAGCCATAAATTAATATATATTTTATTATTCTAATTAATACCTAAATTAAATTATTGGTATTAATACAAATAATTTAATACCAAAATTAAATTATTGGAATTAATACTAATAATTTATGGCAATATTAATACTAGTAATAAATATCTCCTATTTAATACACGATTTTTACACCTATATAAAGAGGTTATCCCCATTCATTCTCCTCACACTTCTCTCTCTCTCTACTGCTCCATTTCTCGGGTGAAGCTCGAACTAGAGCTTCGACTTTTAACAAAGGTCGGACTTTTTAGAACTGGAGAGAAGACAACTATCTGATAACAAACTCCAGTCAATCCGAGAATCGCTGGAGAAGTGCTGGCATGATGGAACAGTGAAGCAGCTCCAGCGGACCGAAGCTGCCCTATTTCGGCCAAGCTGAAATCGACCATTTTGAGCCCTCCTTAGGCCAAACCAAGCCCTCCCAACACTTCCTCAGCCCTTCCATGGCCGAATTAGGACCAAAAGGTAAGCCAATTGGGCTTCCATTTACAATTTTCGATTGGTGTTAGAGAGAGAATCGACCGAATTTCAATGACGAAATTCTAATCCAATTCGACATCAATTGATGCAATTCTTGATTCTAGGATGAACCTTAGGACAAGATCTATCTGCCCAGATCGAAAGCTCGGACCGTCGTGCCTTCACTGGTGAGTAATCGAAACTTTCTCTATCTATAGTTCATTTTCCGACGATACTCCGTTTGAGCTCGTCCCGGCATTAAAACTTGCAATTTACATTGCTAAAGAATCATATGAACATGTAGAAAGTCAATTTCAACAATTTGAAATGTTTGATAGGTTAATTTAATGAAATCAAATTTGGTTGTGTTAAGAAGTTGGAATTGGGGGAAAATTGGGGATTTTCAAAATTCAAAGGACCAAAATGCAATTTTATGAATTTGAGTGTCAATTGGGCATGAAAATAATGTTTGAGGACCAATTGAGGAATTTTGGAATTTTATGAAGTGCAAAATGGTAATTTTGGAAAAGTTGGGGGACCAAATTTGAAATTTGGGAAATTAAACCCCTTTTTGTAAAATTGAATAAATTGAGGTCCCAAGATAAATTTTAAAAGTTTCGGTACTCAATTTGAGAAAAAACCGGCATTTGGGGATTTAAAGTTAAAGAGAAATAACTTTAGGGACCTAATTGTAAATAACTAAAAAAATTTGGGTTTTCTCATTCATTGGAAATGAATGAAGGTTGTTAAGTTGAGTAATAGTGAACAAGGATGTTCATATCGTGTAGGAACATGAAGTACCAGGAATGCCAGCATGGACGAGCTCGCGTGAATACAAAGAACCGGTATAGTGGAATTCACTGCATTAATAGGTGAGTGGGTTTACTAACATCATACCT
This sequence comes from Trapa bicornis, assembly GCA_030064425.1. NCBI lineage: Eukaryota > Viridiplantae > Streptophyta > Magnoliopsida > Myrtales > Lythraceae > Trapa > Trapa bicornis. The sequence goes on along the minus strand of CM057761.1, from coordinate 3,635,037 downwards.
GGTTGGGATGATGAGCATAACTTAAAATTTTAAAACCACTTACCGGTTGTGAGTGGGGATTATATATCATACCCGGTTGGGTATGATAAGTGCCTCGGTATAAAAACCCACTGTTTAGTGGTATTTTAATCATCACAACTTAGAGAAAGTGATGTTAAAATTATGCGAAAAAACTACTTACCGGTTGTAAGTAGATCATACTAGTTGGTATGATGAGACTTTCTCAAAGGAAGTTGAAAACTCATTCATCGGTTATGAACGGAGATGTCCTTATACCGGTTGGTATAATGGATAGTGAAAACCTATTTTGTCAGAAGTGTTCTCCCCTGACTGTGCCATTGCTTAAACTATTTGGGAGTCCTTTTTTACGGGAGTTCAAATAGCTCTTATCGGCTGGGGGCCTCGGTTTTGGAACTTGGGGGCTAAATGCCCGATTTTGAAAATCTCGTAGAGTGGGTCCAATGCCAGTTGGCACGAGCAGGAGCTTGTAAACGAATATAATATATGTGCCATAAAACTTAATAAGTGAGTTGTTTGGCAATGGTACCAAGATAGGACCGACATGCTCAATCAACTAGCGATAGTGCGACATGACAGGTCGACGGACTAGTCAAGACAAACAACTGAGTTGAGTTGAGAGTCGGGGCCGTTGGACCAATGGCACCACAAATTACATGACAATATGAGAAAACATTGTTTGTGCATGCACCATGAGTACGAGATCATCAGGATGCCCATGAGGGGTAGTGATGTGTCCTAAGGGCCCTGGACGACCCGGTGAGTATAAGGGCAGATCGTCGTTCCAGGTGTTTGTGCGGAATTTGGAGTATCACCAAGCACATGAGATTGGGGTGGTGATAGGATGAGGTCTCTATCCTCATACAGACACGAAGAACCGATTTTGGGATTGAGGGTCGGATGTCGCATACATCCACTCGATCTCAAGGTAGAAGTGGTCGTACTTCTATTTGGGTGGTAGGAAAAGTCGCTCCGAAGCCACTAGCGGGTTCAGTAGTGATACTGACTTACAAATGTGAGTAACCTTCACGATGAATGACGTGTGTTGGGTGATGACACACCGGTAACTAAAAAATAATGGAAAACCCCAAATTTTTAAATGAAGGGATTTTTGAAAAGAAAGGAGTCTGGCACACTCCATATAAATATTTTTCTTGAAAGTCAAAAGATTTGAATCCCATTCACTGAGTAGTTGTACTCACCCCCTCCCTTATACCCCTTTCTAGAGATTTTGGAAAGTCTACCCTTAAAGACCATCGACTAAGATGCCTATGATACAAGTATGATAAATTTAAATTATTATGCAATTTTGTTTATGTTATTCCTAGAAAAGGTGCAGGTTTAAAGGACGCCTTACTCTTGACGGTATATAATAAGGGGAAACCCTTTAATAAACTGGGAGAGTGGCGGGTTGATCATGGGGATTCAACCAAACCGGGTTGGGGCGTGACAAACCGAGTAAGAAAACCGAGCCGGTTTACAAACCTAATCATTTTGGAACAAGCAATTTGGAAATTTACAACTTCCGGGTGATCCAAAGGGTTCATTAAACCTTGGAAAAGAAACTTAAGACAACTTAAAAGAGAAAAACCAAATTGGTTTAGGTGAACGAGAATCCATTAGAATTCTGAAGTTAAGCGTGATTGTCCGAGAGTAATGTGCGGATGGGTGACCTCCTAGGAAGTATGATTATTTTTGTAACCCGAAATTTCGGTAAAAATTTTTTATGTGAACATATGCCTTATCATAAATATTTATAAATTAATATATATTTAATTATTGTAATTAATATCAATAATTTAATACCTAAATTAAATTATTGTAATTAATACCAATAATTTAATATCGAAATTAAATTATTGGAATTAATATAAATAATTTAATACCGAAATTAAATTATTAGAATTAATACCAATAATTTATGACAATATTAATACTAGTAATAAATCTCTCTCATTTAATACACGGTTTTACACATATATAAAGATGTCATCCCCATTCATTCTCCTCACACTCGAACACTTCTCTCTCTCTCTCTACTGCTCCTTTTCTCGGTGAAGCTTAAACTAGAGCTTCGACTTGAACATTTTTCTTAACCTCGGAAGGAGAGGTCAGTCTCTTTAGAACCGGGGTGAAGTCAGCTATGTGATAGCAAACTCTAATGAATCCGAGAATCACTAGAGAAGCGCAGACATGATGGAACACTGAAGCAGTTTCGACGGATCGAAGCTGTCCTGTTTCGGCCGAGTTGAAATCGGCCATTACGAGCCCTACTCAGGCTAAACCAAGCCCTCCCAACAATTCCTCAGCCCTCCCATGGCCGAATTAGGATAGAAAGGTAAGCCAATTCGGCTCCACTCTATAATTTTTGGCCGGTGCTAGAGAGAGAACCGATAGAATTTCAATAATGAAATTCTAACTCAATTCGGCATCAATTGATGCGATTCTTGATTCTAGGATGAACATTAGAACGAGAACTATCTGCCAAGATCGAAAGCTCGGACCGCCATGCCATCACCGGTGAGTAATCGAAGCTTTCTCTCTCTATAGTTCATTTTTCGGTGAAGCTCCGTTTGAGCTCATCCCGACGTTAAAACTTGCGATTTACATTGCTAAAGAATTGTATGAACATGTAGACACTTAATTTCAACAATTGGAAATGTTTGATTGGTCAATTTGATAAAATCAAATTTGGTTGTGTTAAGAAGTTGGAATTGGGGAAAATTGGAGATTTTCGAAGATTCGAAGGACCGAAATGTAATTTCCTAAAATTGAGGGTCAATTGGGCATGATAAAAATTTTAGAGGGCCCATTTGAGGAATTTTAGAATTTTGGGGTGAAATTTACCATTTTTGTAAATGAAGGGCAAAATGGTAATTTTGGAAAAGTTGGGGGACCAAATTGGAAAATTTGGAAATTAATCCTCTTTTTGTGAAATGGAATAAATTGAGGTCCCTTGATAAATTTTAAAAGTTTCAGGACTCAATTTGAGGAAAAACCGGTATTAGGGTCTTAAAGTTTAAGAGAAATAACTCTAGGGACCTAATTGCAAATAAATGAAAGTTTGACTTTCTCATTCATTTGGAATGAATAAAGGCTATTAGGCCAAAGGATAATGAACCGAGATGTTCATATCATTGGTAAGACGGGTCATAGTCCACACGCACATATGAAGCTTAATGAGTGGACGACCGAGCATAGGGTGGAATGCATGAAATAAAACCAATAATCGAAAGTATTCCATCTAAGGAATAAGGGATAAAACAAAAGTTATGGATAGAGAAGGATCCAAAGCAAACAGATGCCCTAACATAGATAAGGGTGCAAAGAAAAGGAGAAAGAACCATACAATGAATGATAAGGAGGTTGAGCATGTAATTCCTAAGATGAAAATCTCTATTGTAAGGGACATAGTAGAGAACAAAATCGGAAGGAGGGAACCTTCCCAAGTAAAGTAATTGACACATAGATCGAAAGCAATTATTGTAGAATGAAGAATCATGAAGTGATTTATGAGTAAGTAAAAGTGGATTAAGGAAAAACCCTTGAATAAGGAATGCCAAGAACTTAAGAAGGAAAGAATCCCAGTTTGTTGGTAAACTATTGGGAAACCAAATAATTGGCACCAGAAAGACCTAATAAAGAAGTTGGAAAAGGACGAGTGGGTAAGGAAAACCGACACGGTTATGTAAGACATGTTGTTAAGATACGAATGATAATTGGGTAACAGTAAAGGTAGTTGAGGAATACTACCCGATTAAAGGTGGGATGAAATTATACAGTCCTTGGAAGGCCGGAAAGTTGGAACCAACCCTAAAAGAGGTGTTGTAGGAGTCTGATGGACTGAGACAGGTTAAGAACTATGTCATGTCGTAAGGTACATATAAGCACCAATAATCCCGAGTAAAATATAACTCGAGTAAAAAGGAGTTAGTTGGTAAAAATAACAAGGTCAAACATAAATTTGACCGAAGTTGTAATCAATGATGGATGAAGGATGGGTCAAATTGGGACAAAAGAATAATAACACAAAAACTTGTGAAAACAAGTATGTAATGCTCGAAAGAACGTTGAGCTAGGGGTTTCAACGATGAAGAGAATAACTAGACAAAGGAACAATTGGGCACCTTAGAACTTCCAATCCTGAAATCTTGAGTAAAATCCCCACAAGGAAGAACCTTATCCTAAATAAAGGGAGATGCGAACCTAAGAATATACATTAGGATTAATGAGCCATACATGCCTCGTTATTATAACTCCATGGAAGGAGTAAGCATGATAAATGAAAAGAAATTCCTTAGATGAATGATTACGAGGACTAAGGGAAAGAGCAATCGAAGTGTTAACATGTCAAGAAAACCTAAGTTGACATTTAGGGAAATTATTCTCGATGTGGAATATATTGGTTAAGTTTTGGGGATAAAATACCTAAAAGGAGTGGAGAGTTGTAAACCCCGCATTTTTTAGTTAAGGAAAACTGGGAAAAGAACCAGTAAAACCAAGTAAGAAAACTGAGCTGGTTTACAAACCCGATGATTTAGGAACAAGTAATTTGGAAATTTACAACTTCCGGGTGAACCAAAGTGTTCATTAAACCTTGGAAAAGAAACTTAAGACAAATTAGAATAGAAAAACCAAATTGCTTTAGGTGAACGAGAATCCATAAGAACTCTGAAGTTAAGCGTGCTTGCCCGAAAGTAGTGTGAGGATGGGTGACCTCCTGGGCAAACTCCAGTCAATTCGAGAATCACTAGAGAAGCGTCGACATGATGGAAAAGTGAAGTAGCTCCGGTGGAGCGAAGCTTCCCTATTTTAGTCGAGTTGAAATCGGCCATTTCGAGCCCTACTCAGGCTAAACCAAGCCCTCCCAACACTTCCTCAGCCCTCCCATGGACAAATTAGGATAGAAAGGTAAGCCAATTCGACTCCACTCTGCAATTTTCAGCCGGTGCTAGAGAGAGAACCCACTGTGCCATCACCGGTGAGTAATCGAAGCTTTCTCTCTCTATAGTTCATTTTCTGGCGTTAAAACTCGTGATTAAAAGTTCTATGGAATCGTATGAACATGTAGAAACTCAATTTCAACTTTAATTTTAACAATTGGAAACATTTGATTGGTCAATTTGATAAAATCAAATTTGGTTGTGTTAAGAAGTTGGAATTGGGGAAAATTAGGGATTTTCAAAGATTCAAAGGACCGAAATGCAATTTCCTAAAATTGAGGGTCAATTGGGCATGATAAAAATGTTAGAGGGCCCATTTGAGGAATTTTAGAATTTTTGGGGTGAAATTTACTATTTTTGTAAAGGAAGGGCAAAATGGTAATTTTGGAAAAGTTGGGGGACCAAATTGGAAATTTGGGAAATTAATCCCCTTTTTGTGAAATGGAATAAATTGATGTCCATTGATAAATTTTAAAAGTTTTGGGACTCAATTTGAGGAAAAACCGGCATTAGGGACTTAAAGTTTAAGAGAAATAACTTTAGGGACCTAATTGCAAATAAATGAAAGTTTGACTTTCTTATTCATTTAGAATGAATGAAGGCTATTAGGCCGAAGGATAATGAACCAAAATGTTCATATCATGTAGGAATACGAAGTACTGGGAATGCCAACAAGGACAAGCTCGTGTGAATACAAAGAACCGGTGTAAGTGAAATTCATGGCATTAACGGGTGAGTGGGTTTACTAACTCATACCCGATTGGGATGATGGGCATAACTTAAAGTTAAAAACCACTTACCGGTTGTAAGTGGAATTTTTATATCATACCCGGTTGGGAATGATAAGCATCTCGGAATGAAAACCCACTATTTTGTGGTATTTTAAACATCACAAATTAGAAGAGTGATGTGAAAACCATACGAAAAAACTACTTACCGGTTGTAAGTAGATCATACCCAGTTGGTTTGATGAAACTTACTAGAAGGAAGTTGAAAACCCATTCATCGGTTATGAGCGGAGATGTCCTTATACCCGGTCGGTATAATGGACAGTTGAAAATATATTTTTTCAGAAGTGCTCTCCCCTAACTATGTGCCTATGCTTAAACTATTTGGGAGACCTTCTTGACGGGAGCTCGAATAGCTCTTATAGGTTGGGGGCCTCGGTTTTAGAACTTGAGGGCTAATATGCCCGATTTTGAAAATCTCGTACAGTGGGCCCAATGCTAGTTGGCACATGCAATAGCTCGTAAACAAACATGAGTTATATGCCTTAAAACTTTAAATAAATGAATTTTTTGGCCATGGTACCAAGATAGGACCGACATACTCAGTCAACTAGTGGCAGTGCGACATGACATATCGATGGACCAGTCAAGACAAACAACTGCGAGTTGAGTTGAGAGTCGGGGCCGTTGGACTAATGGCACCACAGATTACTTGGCATAATAAGAAAATATTGTTTGTGCATGCACTATGAGTACAAGATCCTCAAGACACCCATGAGGGGTAGTGATGCGTCCTAAGGGCCCTGGATGACCCGGTGAGTATAAGAGCAGTTCCTCGTTCTAGGTGTCTGTGCAAAATTTGGAGTAGCACTAAGCACATGAGACTGGGGTGGGGACGTGATGAGGTCTTTGTCCTCATACGGACATGAAGAACCAATTTCGGGATTGAGAGTCGGATGTCGTGGACATCCACTCATTCCCAGGGTAGAAGTGGTCGTGCTTCTATCCGGGTGGCCGGTAAAGTCGCTCTGAAGCTACTAGTGGGTTCAATGATCGTGATGACCTGCGAATTTGTGTAACCTTCATGATGAACGATGTGTGTTGGGTGATGACACACCATGGTTAAATAAAGAAATGGTGATAAAACCCGAATTTTTTTGAATTAAGGGTTTTTTGAAAGAAAGGAGTCTGGCACACTCCAATGATAAATGTTTTTCTTAAAAGTCAAAACTTTTGAAAAACCCATTCACCGAGCAATCATACTCACCCCTCCCTTATATCCCTTTCAGGAGATTTCGGAAAGCCTACCCTTAAAGACCATCAACTAAGACGCTTGTGATACAAGTATGATAAATCTAATTTTTTATGCAGTTTTGCTTATGTTATTCCTGGAAAAGGTGCAGGTTTAAAGGATGCCTTACTCTTTATAATCTATAATAAGGGAAAACCCTTTAATAAATCGAGAGAGCGGCGAGTTGATCACGGGGATCCGACCAAATAGGGTCGGGGCGTGACAGGGTAGGAGCTTTCTGACCTTTCGTCGATCTCCTTGATGGCCAATCATGACCCAAATTTATTCTAGAGGCTTCTCTTAGTTCCCTCTCGCCAACCCCACTGACTGTTTGGGATAATGGTAAGACTCGTGGCCATAAAAAATTTGAGAAGTATAGGTATCTCCCTATTTTTTTACTACGCTTTGTAAATCGGGTGTTATAGGTGATTGTGACCACCGTAGAGGTGGTCAAGGTGTCCAAAACCTTATGGGGAAGTTAGCTATCCAACCCACCGTATCGGCCATCACTACTTTCTCTCTGGTTAATTTCCAACCAATACCTAATTTTGTGTTTATTTTTTGGCGAAGGTTCGATTGAGGCCAAATGACATTGTTTTGGCCGAGGCTGTTCATATAGTGATTGTGAGGACCCGAGGAATAAGATTTGGTACCTAGAAAAGGATTTTGGAAGATTTATGGGGTTGTTTTGAACGATATAGAAGTTGGGGGGTCTAAATCTTAATTTTCGAAAAGTATAGGGGTGAAACTATGATTTTATGAAAATGAGAACCCAAATGAGACTCGATAGAAGTCTAGGGACTTGAAATAATGCTTGAGAAAACTTAGGGACTCGAAGAGATTGAAAGATTCTAGGGATCCAAATGAACTTTTGGAAAAGTGTAGGGCCAAAGATGTAAATATTGAGAAGTCTGGGCAAAAAATGTAATTACTAAGAATGTGAATACCCAAATGAGATTAAAAGATTTTAGGGGACCTCAAATGAACTCACTGAATAGTTGGGCTTTTCAAAATGTATGAATGAAAAATGTAAAGGCATTTTGATAATTTTTGAAAGTGTAGGGACCCAAATGAAACTTTTTGGAAAAATTGTAGGGGAAAAGTTGTTAATATTGAGAAGTTTGGGCCAAAATAGAATTTCTAAGAATGTGAGGACCCAAATGAGATTAGAAGAAGTTAGGGAACCTCAAATGAACTCACTAAATAGTTAGGCTTTTCAAAATGGATGAATAAAAAGTGTAAAGGTATTTTGATAATTTTTGAAAGTGTAGGGACCAAATTGTAAAAAGGGAAAAATTAAGGATTTAAGTGAGAAACTTACAGTACTTAGGGCATTTTGAAAAATGTGACCTAACATGGGTGTAAACTTAGAGTAGTGAACAAAAATAATGAACATGAGTTAGTAGTAACAAGTTTGTCAATATGCAAGAGTCAAGCAATCCGATCTCGAGGGGAAAAATTGTAATTGTTGGAACAATTACGTGGTATCATGTGAACACTCTGTTAAAGTCGAGGCTGACCCAAAACAACTACTTGATTTATGTATAGGAATCCGACAACTAGCATATAGGAATCACACCTTCCATGATGAATTGAAATATTGTTGGGGTGAACAAGTCCCGACTAATACGGTGAGTGAAATTTTTAACTCCACGTCCGATTGGACCGATGTTGTCTATGCTCTTGATTTTATGAAAGGTTGATGTGAATGTTTAGAAAATATTTTATGAAAATCCTAAAAAATGACACGGTAGATTTTATCAAAAATTGAGAAATTTCCCAAACTATTTTGAAAGGCGGGTCAAGAACCAATAGTATAAAATGAATGGGTATGAACCCGGGGGGTAAAGAGGGATGAAGATCCCTACCCTATACATTGCTCACAAAAGGAGACATAGAGCCCACATATTAAGAAGGCTAAGCTTAGGATAGAGAGGCTAGGGTCTTGGAAAATGAGACCAAGACATGTTCATAAAAAGGGGCTTAAGGCCACCGTTTACAAAGAAAGGGCATGAGATCCTTAGTTATGGAATAGGGCTAAAACCATGTTTTAGAAATTACATAGACCGATATTTAAGAATGAAATACTAGGCTCAATGGTCATGAAAAATGGTCCAAATATATGTTTATGAAAAGGGCTTAGGCCACATGTTTACAAAAGGGGCATAAGGTCCGACGGATATGAATAGGGCCAAGGTTCAAAATTATAAATTCGTTATGTCCACTAGTAATGAAATGGGTATAAGTTCCAATGTGCATTACTGAGGTTAAGACCCATTATTTATAAGATGTCCTACTCCACTATTTATCAAAAAGGGGCTAGGGCCTAAGCTAGAACATGGACTAGGGAACAGTAAGATAGAAAATAAATTCAGACCATAGTGTAAGTGGTAGAGTGAAGGCCCAAAGTAACTTATATGAAATAAGTTAAGGCCTAATACCAATGATTGAAATATGGTATAAATGTGAGAATGGATGACTGTCCATGAAATTCCTAAAATGTCGGGATAAGTCTCGAAGAAATTTTAAAGTGGAAACACAACTAAATATCTCATAGAATATGACACATACATTTATTTTCTGTACATGATGAAGTAGGGCTTGAAGGCCTATTATGAGTTGTGTTTTCCTGATATCCTTGAATTGTTATGATGTGTTGCATATTAGCATGTGCATAGCATGTGCATCAAATGATGTACAAAGGGAGAAGTATATTGCATACCTGGTCGGGGTACAAGGGAGAGATGCTACCTATAAACCGATGATGGTATAAATGGTGTGAATGTAAGTTGTTTTCGAGGACGAGATACAAGGGTGGTACTTGAAGACCAGGATATATGTTTTGCATTGTATTGTTGACTTAGTTTTTATGAGAGTTGCGCCTCTACTCGGGAACTCAACCTGATTTGAAGACCATGGTCAATGGGACGAATACCTATATGCACCTCTACTCGGGAACTCAACCTGATTTGAAGACCATGGTCAATGGGACAAATACCTATATGCGCCTCACCTCTTAAGGGCGTTCAGTTGTAATGAATACGACTGGAGAGAATAGTGAGATCCTCAATAAATGAAAATGATATGGATATGCTATCCGCCGAAATTAGAAAGAGGTAACGAGTGGGCATCCGTGGATGTCGCTCGATTAGTTGATTCGGGAAAAGAGTTCCCATCCAATGATACTCTAATAACACCTATTGATGGTTAAGTCGACCTTAGACGGTGGGTTCTAAGAGGAACAACCATAGAAAATAGCTTCTGAAATATACCCCTTGGTAGGGTATTAAACTCTTAAATAATTTTGGAAAAAAAAACTAAGAAAAGGAAATTGTTATAAAAACTCTGTGTTAGCCATTTTTAGTAGAGACGATATTGAGCCATGAATGACTCAATGATTGGTCCTCGCACTCACTAAGCATTGCTCACCCCCTCCCCAACACATTTCTAAGTAGTAGAGAGGAATTGAAAAGGAAAGGAAGATTGTGTATATCATGAAGTAGTTCTAACCAGGATCGATATCGAGGTAGAGACCCTCAAAGAGGAGTGCACGAAGACTTTTCGCTTGGTATAAAATGATTTCCCCAGGTTTTAAATATATATGAATTTGTGAAGTGACTTTTACGAAAAGTTTTAATTTCTGTTGAAAATTATGTATGTTTTATATTTTGAGTCTTGGCTATGTCGATACTATTTTGGTGAAAGTGCCCACCATTGTAGAATTGAGAGGACGTGCCAGGTTGTTATTGAACCCCAACCTTGGAAATTGGGTCAGGGTGTGATAACTATACATGCTTTTCTATCAACAAAGGTGAATATTCAAGTTGTGGTAACGACTACCTCAGTCGAGTATTGAAATCATTTTGAAATACACTATAGCTCCTAGACTCATGCCCAAAAGATCATCCTAGATCATCAATAGTGCGAGTTGACTAAAGTAGAGTAGTCTATATCCATCATCTCTCTACCATCAGCAATTTGTGCAAAAGTTTCACTTGAATTAAGCATCCAAAATCCGAGCATGAGATCAAAGATAAATTATTTGATGACCTAGATCGATAAGGGAAATACATGTATCTAGATATGTCACATGTGATCGAGGTAATGTTGTTGGATTCACTAAAGGCTCTTCTACTTTTCTAAGAAACTTATCGGGTCAAAAAATATGGCTTAGACACCCACACCACACCTATAATACCCAATTTTATTAAAAGAGAAAGGTTTGGCCAAATGAATCACAAATTTAGGTTTAAACCAAACTAAGGATCCGAGATGGATTGAGAAACTATTTCAAGTAGGATGGGGGATATTAGATTAAGAAACAAGAAGGAACATACCCAAAAGGAACTCCGAGGCTAGGAATGAACATACCCGAGATGGATTCACAAATTTAGGTTTAAACATACCCAAAAGGAACTCCGAGGCTAGGAATGAAGAAACAAGAAACATCCAATTGAGAACCATATAAAATTAGATTAAATTAACCTAAACATAGGATTTCAAAGAATATTTCAAGGACAATCAGGAATGAGAAAAATATTATTCTTAACTCTAAATTCAAGGAAATTAGCCAAGACAAATTTAGAAAATTTAATTGAACCAAGAACTAGCCGAATTGAGGGTGAAACAACCAAGGGAAGGTCAAAAGTGGTCGAACCGACCAAACAAATCGCTAAAACCCAGTCCATAATAGTGTATATAGGGGATGGGGAGTTTCCATGCATGACACACACCCCTCCGCCTGAAGAGAACTTGAAAACCCAATATCTCATTAAACCTCATCAGGGCTATCAGAATTATAAATTGACTAAGGAAATCCATGGACTAATGCTCTTTGAAATCATGGAGTCGACCATATAAGGCTGACAATCCCTGTAACACCAGAATTTCCAAAATTGGGAATTAAACCCAATTGGACCAAAAATTGATCTTGAATAGAGCACAAAAACCAAACTGGAATTTGTAATCAAATATGTTGAGAGTAAGATCCTACATTGGATAAAATAGAGAAGTGTTGTGAGTTTATATGGTTGGAAATGTTCCACTACTTATAAGTCATGGCTTTTAAGTAGACATGTGCCCGACCCCTTATTGGTCCACAATACCTTCTCTCACATGGTGTCAGAGCCAGTGGGCTCGCACCCGTACCTAACCTAAGATTGGAAACCTGGCTCATGGTCTGGCTCATGGTCTGATTCTTCTCTTGTTATCTATCATCTTCCATCATATATTCTCTTTGATTCTTCTTCCCTTCCAAGTCTCTCCAATGAGAGCATGAGATCTTCCTCTACTTTCCCCCCTAAGACCGAAAAAATAATACCCGACTTGTAGAAGTTGTTGAGGGTGTGTTTAAAAATTGCATTGCACGTGAGGGTGGGTGTTGAGAATAAGATCATACATTGGATAAAATAGAGAAGTGTTGTGGGTTTATAAGGTTAGAAAGGTTCTACTACTTATAAGTCATGTCTTTTAAGTAGACATGGGCCCGACCCCTTATCGGTCCACAATACATTCTCTAGCAAAATTGAATTAGAATATGGTTCGAATCGTAAATTTAGATGATGGATAACCCATGGAATTACCCTAAAAGGATGCCCTTGATAAAAAATCAAGAATCATAAAAAGTATGATTGAAAACTAGCTCGGAGTAGCAAAACCCCCAATTTTTAGAATGGGTTAGATAAATAAGAAAATAAAGTTTTTTAGACCAATTTGTAGGAAATTGAATAAGAAATTAAAAAAAAATAAAATTGCGCAAAGAACTGGTCAAATTAGATGTGAAACAACCAAAATTGAACGAACTAGATGATTTATTCACTTGAAATCAATTTGCTACAGTGCGAACCGACCAATATGTATGTTGGGCGCATGACACATGTTGCACCCACACGCACACATGCTCATCTTCTTCACCCAAATATCAAACCGAAATCAGATCCGAATTCGACCAAAGATTTGGTCAAAAGAAGCGAGATTTTCAACCCTAACACCTAAAGAGAAAATAATTAAAAATGAGTATATAAAGGTCCAATCTGATCAGTTATGGACTGGCATGATGGATACTTGGTCCCCCAAGGCGTATATATAAGCATCGACCTCACTCCCATTGATCGACCATCAAAATTCTCTCTAAAATCCAACTTACTCGGTTTTTCGGCGACCTTACTTTCGGAGACGATAACAACTTATTTCGACAACCAAACTTGGTGATTCTGGTTGCATTAGAATGGCAGAAAAGACAACTTTCAAACTCCACCTATCCCTAACACTAACGTGCCTCCTACCGATATTGGTGTGATTAAATAGTAACATTGCTTCCTTAACTAAAAATAAAGTTATCACTTTTTAACCTTACCTCGACCTCCCCGATAGGCAACCACATCACAAAATAATTTTGGACACTCCTCTTGGTCCCTTTTGTCAACACCACCCATCGTTCTAGCTGAAGGTAAGCCTCATGGCCATTAAAATTATTGAAAGCTTTGGTGACTCCCCTATTTTAAATGTCACACCTCGATCGATTTCACTGGTTGGACAATGCAAACATTATAAGCCTGACAAGACTTGAGGCTAAAAATAAAATATCTCAAGTTATTTTCTAAAAATATTCAATTGAAAGTGGAAAATAAACTTTATAAATAATGTCGGGATCAAGCACTGAATGTAAGGTATACCTTAGGAAAATTTGTAGATTTTTTGAAAGGGTATTGGAGGGGAGTGGGTTCAAAACTCAATGAGTAGTGTTAACTAACATCGTGATGCTATGTCCACAATTCAACACATATTCTAAACTATTATAAATGAAAGGTTTAGAAAATAAGATTTAATCATAAAATGGTTAATGTTTTAATAAACATGGCTTGTTTTTGGAAATCTTACATCCTTTCCATTTCGTTAGGGAATGACCTTTCACATGGTTTGTCCATAACAAAGCTTAAAGGTTCAATTTAGAAAACTTATATTTGACTTGAATAACTACATCAGGCACATCTCTTCCATCATGAAAAATATCGCACATTCGCATAACAAGCATCCTATCTGTTCCACTTGTGGTTCAGAGTAACATTACCAACCACCTTAGTACGATGCTACAACCTCTACCACAATGGCACGAGGCTACAACCTCTACCACAATGGTACGATGCTACGACCTCTACCACAATGGTACGATACTACGATCTCGACCATTTGTCTATGTGAGCATTCTATATGAACCTCTAACATATCATTCGAATTGTCTAATATAGAGGGATTAGACCTCCCACCTTCACCAAGTCTAATGCATATAGGACTCCCACAACCCTTGATATACCGGTTCAACTATAGGTTCCCTTGTACCGACCTTTCTGACCATTAGTCCTCAGAACCATCACTACCTCATACCAGATATCTCATGGTCATATTACTAAACACACACATTCAAGTGTTTTAATCTTAAGAAGTTGCCTTTGTACTATGAGCCCTACAAGATGAGTTCTACCTTCATCTTTATAGTATTATTGGGCCTAGCCCATTTTACACAAGTCACTTGTTTTAAGTATTTTAACATACTTCAAATTTCTCATCAAGGTTATTCTTGGAACAAGACCCATTTCCTTTGGTATTGGTCCCATTTTTAAGTTTTCAAAACATTGCCTTGGGCCTACTATTTTTTGAAAACGCTGACATTGGGCACACTTCTCAATTAATAAATTTAATTCATTTCCTTAATTATGAGCTCAACTCATTTTCTACATCGGGGAATGTATCTAAAAATAAATGGTAAATCTCTTTAAGCAAAATTCATGATCATATAAGGAATATATTTCCAAAATAATTTTTAGCAAGGTTCATGCGGTCAAGGGGAACATATTCCAAAAATATTTTAATTATTTTAGGTTATTAAATGTGCTATTATCTCGACTTTATTTTAACATATAAATAGTCATCATTGGTCTAATCAAATTAGATGACAAAATCCTACTCACCATTATCTCGGCTTCCTCAACTATGCTATTAAGACCATGTTTGGTAGTAGAGAAATAAGAGTGAGAAATGAAAACTGGCATTCATCGACCTCCTAAGATAATAGAGGAAAGTTAATTACATAGCTTAAATACTGGAGAGAAGACAAGATGCCCCTTTTTCTTTCTACTAGGTAATTAACTTTCATATCTTATCTTAGGAATTCTTCAACCATCCAATGAATGCCCTTTTCATTTCTCACATGCCATTTCTCCCAGTTTTACTTAATATCTTTTTTTGCTCAACAAAAGTTTGCTTAATGTTAGGGTAATATGAGTCCATTTGTAATTAATAAGGATAATATTATAGGATTCTTTGTAAGGGGAGAAACTCCTTGTATATTTTCCTTGATGCACTTGAGAAGAATTAAATAACCTCTATATTACCAATTAAACATTAAAGTTAGGAAATTCCTAACCTATAAGGTTTTTCGTAAGATAATTGACTGACTTTTTGTTCTATTTACTACCAATTTAGAGGGGGAAAATATTTTTATCTTTCTTATTCCAAGGTCATTCTGTGATGTGATGTTTTGAATTTTTTATACTCATCCATAAGATGTTCCTTCGCATTGTCTATCCAATCATCTATCGGTTAAGTTATCATGTTAGCTCTTGTTATCATACATGGTTACTTATGGTTAAGGGTATTGTTTATGTGCTACATTAGTACTAGTTTCATGCTTAATTGTTATTGACTAAATTTTCTTCTATTCTCTTTCTCTTCAGTCATTTCTTATTATTGAGCTATTATTGTTTTGTCCATAAACAAATTTCGGCAGAGATTTTATCAATTTTCTCTTTTCAACTCCTTTGGAGTATCAATTTACATCATCTCATATGGGTCGATACTTTTCCTAAATTTTCGTTTTCTATTTTAGGTGTACCTTTATTAGCTAACAAGATTTTCACAACATTATGCACTTGAGGGAATTATTGTGGGTATAGATTCAAGGCAAGGGTTTTCGAATTTATCTTTGTTATTTAACCTTTTGTCTTGTAAGGCTTTGTTCTATCCTTTTCCTTTGGAATTCCATTATTTCATCTTCATCTCATTGATAAATTGCTATAGGGACACTTGCTTCATTGTCCAACAATAACTGTACCGAAATGTGTTGTCTTTTTTCAAGGGTATTTGTAAACCCTACCCTTTGGAGTTAAGGAAAACCGGAAAAGAACCGGTCAACCTGAGTGAGAAAATCGAATCGGTTTGAACCATCACTAAACCAGATGCTAAATTTATTATTCTAGGTGGCTTAGAAAATTCAATTTGAAGAATTGAGGCCATCAGTGGATAGAGAATGAATTTAGAAATTTTTAATTTTGAAAAACTTTGTTGAATTGGGCCTAAACCAGCCGGTTTAAGCGTTGAACCCTGTTCAAACCGGTCTGGTCCAGTTTAGAACAGTATCATCTTCTTCCTTCAGATGACAACACTGTTCACTCGTCGAAAAATCGAACAGTACCAGTGAAAAGGAAACGTTTCCGTTCAGGACGTTTTAGGCCATCAATCAGTGTCACTAAGGTGCCAAACGGATGGCTGGAGAGTACCCGAGCTCCCTATATAAAGAGCCCCTCTCCATTTATCCTCCACACACCTGAAAACTTCACACTCTCTCAACTACTCAGTTTTCTAACAAAGCTCGAATCAGAGCTCAGACATATGGATTGTTCTAAGCCAAAGAAGACATGGTCAGGTTCCTTAGACTCGGGGAGAAGTCAACCACCCAACGGTGGTCACCATTCAGTTCGAGGATCGCCAAAGAAGCGCCAACGTAATCAAATAATGAAGCAGCTCCAGCGAACTGAAGTTACCCTATTTTCGTCGAGCTTAAAAAGGCCAAATTGAGCCCTCCTTAAGCTAAACCAAACTCTCCCAACACTCCCTCAGCCCTCATAAGACCGAATTAGAGTGGAAAAGTAAGCTAATTTGGCTCCCCTCTCTACTTTCTAATTAGTATTAGAGAGAAAACCGACGAAATTTTACTGACTAAATTCTCCCTCAATTCAACATGAATTGAGGTAATTCTTAATCCTAAAAGGAACCTCAGGATGAGAGCTACCTGCCTCGATCGAAAGCTCAGACCACTGCACCCCCGACGGTAAGCTTTCGAAGCTTTATCTCTGTAAGTCCAGTTTTCTGGCGAAGCTCCATTTGAGCTCATTCTGAAGGTAATTTATGCGATTCAAAACTCAATTGAATTGTATGGATGTGTAGAAACTCAATTTTACCTTCAATTTCAACAATTAACCTCGAATGATTGGTCAATTTGATTAAATCAAATTCGGTTAGTTTAAAAGGGAAAATTGAGGGAAAATTTTAGGGAAATTTGGAGATTTCAAACAATTGAGGGACCAAATTGCAATTTCCCAAAATTGAGGGCCAATTAGCCATAAAAAAGATGTTGGAGGACTAATTGGTTGATTTTTGGAATTTATTGGGGGTCAAATTGCCATTTTTGTAAAGTAGGGGCAAAATGGTAATTTTTGAAAAGTTAGGGACCAAATTGGAAATTTGGGAAACTTGAACCTTTTTTGGAATTTTGGATAAATTGAGGATCTAAAGTGAAATTTTGAAAGTTTCGGGACTCAAATTGGGGAAAATTAACATTAGTGACTTAAAGTTAAGGAAAAAGAACTTTAGGGACCTAAATGCAAATAATTAAAAGTTTGGGCATTTTGTTCATTTGTGAGTAATGAAGGCTATTAGGCAAAATATTAATGAATAAGGATGTTTATATCATGTAGGAACACAAAAGATCGGGAACATCAGCAAGGATAATCTCGCGTGGAGGCAGAAAACTACTTTAGGGGAAAATACACTGCACTTATCGGGTGAGTGGGATTTTTCACATCATACCCAGTTGGGATGATTAGTATCTCGGAAAGGAAAAACCACTACTAAGTGGAAATTTTAACATAACGCCCGATTGGAGTGATGTGAGAAACATGCAAAAAAAACTACATACCAGTTGTAAGTATATCATACCCGATTGGTATGATGAACTTCTTGGAATGGAGTAGAAAATCCGCTTACCGGTTATAAGCGGAGATATCATCACACCCGATTGGTGTGATAGATGGTTGTTAGAATGTTCTCCCCTGACTGTGTGCCACTACTTAAAAATTTTGGGAGACCTTCTTAATGAGAGCTCAAATAGGCTAGAGGCCTCGATTTTGGAACTTGGGGGCCAAAATGCCCGATTTTGAAAATCTCGTACAGTTGGCCCAATGCCAGTTGGTATGAGCAGAAGCTCATAAAAAAACATGATGTTAAGTCATGAAAATTTTAATGAATGATGTGATTTGTCCATGGTACCAAAATAGGACCGACATACTCGATGGACTGGCAGCAATGCGACAAGACTAAGTCGACGGACCGGTCTAGACAAATAGTTGCAGGTTGAGTTGAGGATCGGGGCCGTTGGACCAGTGGCACCAAAGATTAATGGCTTATATGATAAACTTTGTTTGTGCATGCACTTGAGGTTCAAGACCATTAAGATGCCCAAGAGGGGTAGTGATGCATCATAAGGGCTATTGGATGAGATGGCGGAGATAAGAGCAGTTTGTCGTGCCAGCAGTCAGGGAAGCTCGACGTAGCTTCATGCGCATGAGACCGGGGTGGGGTCAGAATGAGGTCTCTATCCTCATTCAGACACGGAGTTTCTTTTCGAGTTTGAGGATCCGATGTCGCTAACATCCACTCATTCCCAAGGTAGAAGTGGACGAGTTTGTATCTAGGTGGTCGGTAAAGTCGCTCCGACGCCACAAGTGGATGCAATGGACGGGCTGCCCTGTGAATATGTAATCACTTCATGATAAAGGCAGTGTGCTAATTGTTAAACACATCGATTGTGGATAATGAGGAATTTTAATCTTTGAAAATCGAGAATTTCTAGAAGAATGATTTTAAGGAAATTAAGGAGTCTAGCACACTCCAAATAAAAACTATTTTTTTAAACACGTTTTTTTAGAATACCCATTCACTGAGTTGTAGAAACTCACCCACATTTTTATCTCTTTTTATGAATAGAGAAATGACTAGGGATAACACCAGGATTTACCCTCTGTCAGGTATGCTTGATTTCTTTTAAGTTTGCATTATTATTGATATATTTTATTCTAGTGAACAAGATTGAGATTTTGCATGGTTTCTCTTGAATTAAAGAAGGGGGAAACCCCTCTTGAACCAAGGGAGCGACAGGTTGCTCACGGGGATCCGACCAAACCGGGTTGGTGTATGATAGTATCTACTTGTTATAGGGCATAGGTTTACTCAGGATGTCTTACCCAACTCACTTTGTGTAAACCCCGCACATTTGAGTTAAGGAAAACCGGAAAAAGAACCGGTCAAACCGAATAAGAAAAACCAAACCGGTTTACATTTGGGAATAAGCAATATGAAAATTTACAACTTTCAGTTGATCCAAAGGATTTATTAAACATTGGAAAAGAAATTTAAGACAAACTAGAAAACAAAAACCAAATTGGTTTAGGTGAACTAGATTCTACAAGAACTTTAAAGTTAAGCGTGCTTACTTGAGAGTAGTGTGAGGATGGGTGACCTTTTGGGAAGTGTGATTTTTTGTAACCCGAAATTTCGGTCAAAAATTTTTATGCGTACGGCTTATAATAAATAGCCATCAATTAATATATACTTAATTATTGAAATTAATACAAATAATTTATTACCGAAATTAAATTATTGGAATTAATACCAATAATTTATGGCAATATTAATACTAGTAATAAATCTCGCTCATTTAATACACGGGTTTTACGACTATATAAAGAGGTTATCCCCATTTCATTCTCCTCACACCTGAACACTTCTCTCTCTCTCTCTATTGCTCCATTTCCCGGTAAAGCTCGAACCAGAGCTTCGACTTGAACAAAGGTCAAGCTCTTTAGAACCGGGGAGAAGACAGCTATCTGATAGAAAACTACAGTCAATCCGAGAATCGTTGGAGAAGCGCAGACATGATGGAATAGTGAAGCAACTTCGGCGGATCGAAGCTGCCCTATTTCGGCCAAGTTGAAATCAGCCATTTCAAGCCATTCTCAGGCCAAATCAAGCCCTCCCAACACTTCCTCAGCCTTTCCACGGCCGAATTAGGACTGAAAGGTAAGCCAATTCGGCTCCCCTTTATAATTTTCGATCAGTGCTAGAGAGAGAGTCGACCGAATTTCAATGACGAAATTCCAATCCAATTCCGCATCAATTGATACAATACTTGATTTTAGGATGAACCTTAGGACGAGACCTATCTTCCCAGATCGAAAGCTCGAACTGTCGTGCCTTCACCGGTGAGTAATCGAAGCTTTCTCTCTCTACAGTCTATTTTCCGGCAAAGCTCCGTTTGAGCTCATTCCGACGTTAAAATATGCGATTCAAAGTTTCTTAGAATCGTATGAACATACAGGAAGTCAATTTCAACTCCAATTTCAATAATTAGAAGTGTTTGATCGGTTAATTTGATTAAATCAAATTCGGTAGTGTTGAAGAGTTGAAATTGGGGGGAAATTTGGGGATTTTTGAAACTCAAAGGGGCCAAAATACAATTTTATGAAATTGAGGGTCAATTGGGCATGAAAATAATGTTGGAGGACCAATTGAGGAATTTTGGAAAATTTGGGGAAAAAACTTACCATTTTCGTGAAAGAAGGGCAAAATGGTAATTTTGGAAAAATTGGGGAACCAAATTGGAAATTTGGAAAATTAAACCCCTTTTTGGTGAAATTGAATAAATTGAGGTCCCACGATAAATTTTAAAAGTTACAAGACTCAATTTGAGGAAAAACCAACATTAGGGACTTAAAGTTAAAGAGAAATAACTTTAGGGACCTAATTGCAAATAACTAAAAGTTTGGGTTTTCTCATTCATTAATGAATGAAGGCTATTATGCCGAGTAATAATGAACAAGGTTGTTCATATCGTGTAGGAACGTTAAATACTGGGAACGCCAGCAAGGACAAGCTCGCGTGAATACAAAGAACCAGTTTAGTGGAATTCACGGCATTAACGGGTGAGTGGGTTTACTAACATCATACCCGGTTGGGATGATGAGCACACCTTATAATTTAAAAATCACTTATCGGTTGTGAGTGGGTTTTCTAACATCATACCCAGTTGGGATGATAAGCACAACTTATAATTTAAAACCCACTTACCGGTTATTAGTGGGTTTACTAACATCATACCCGGTTGGGATGATGAGCACACCTTATAATTTAAAAATCACTTATCGGTTGTGAGTGGGTTTACTAATATCAAACCCGGTTGGGATGATGAGCACACCTTATAATTTAAAAATCACTTACCGGTTGTGAGTGGGTTATTCACATCATACCCAGTTGGGATGATGAGCACAATTTAAAGTTAAAAACCACTTACCGGTTGTGAGTGGGTTTACTAACAGCATACCCGGTTGGGGATGATAAGTGCCTCGATATAAAAACCCACTGTTTAGTGGTATTTTAATCATCACTACTTAGAGAAAGTGATGTGAAAGTTATGCGAAAAAAACTACTTACGGGTTGTAAGTAGATCATACCCGGTTGGTGTGATGAGAATTCCTCGAAGGAAGTTGAAAACCCGTTCATCGGTTATGAACAGAGATGTCCTTATACCGGTCGGTATGATGGACAGTAAAAACCTATTTTTGTCGGAAGTGCTCTCCCCTGACTGTGTGCCAATGCTTAAACAATTTGGGAGACCTTCTTGACGGGAGCTCGAATAGCTCTAATAGGCCAGGGGCCTCGATTTTGGAACTTGGGGGCTAAATGCCCGATTTTGAAAATCTCGTACAGTGGGCCCAAGGCTAGTTGGCACGAGCAGGAGCTCGTAAATGAACATGATATATGTGTCATAAAACTTAATAAGTGAATTGTTTGGCCATGGTACCAAGATAGGACCGACATGCTCAATCAACTAGCGGTAGTGCGATATGACAGGTCGACGGACTAGTCAAGACAAACAGCTGCGGGTTGAGTTGAGAGTTGGGGCCGTTGGACTAGTAGCACCATAGATTACATGGCAATATAAGAAAACATTGTTTGTGCATGCACTGTGAGTACGGGATCATCAAGATGCCCATGAGGGGTAGTGATGCGTCCTAAGGACACTGGACGACCTGGTGGCTATAAGGGCAGTTTGTCGTTCCAGGTGTCTGTGCGAAATCTGGAGTAGCACCAAGCGCATGAGACCGGGGTGGGGACAGGATGAGGTCTCTGTCCTCATATGGTCACGAAGAAGTGATTTCGGGATTGTGGGTCGGATGTCACGTACATCCACTCATTCCCAGGGTAGAAGTGGTCGTACTTCTATCCGGGTGGCAGGAAAAGTCGCTCTGAAGCCACTAGCGGGTTCAGTAGTGATACTGACTTGCGAATGTGTGTAACCTTCATGATGAAGGATGTGTGTTGGGTGATGACACACCGTTGTAACTAAGAAATAATGGAAAAACTCAAAGTTTTAAATAAAGGGATTTTTGAAAACAAAGGAGTTTGGCACACTCCATATAAATATTTTTCTTAAAAGTCAAAAGCTTTTAAAAACCCATTCACTAAGTAGTCGTACTCACCCCCTCCCTTATATCTCTTTCAGGAAATCCTGGAAAGCCTCCCCTTAAAGACTGTCAACTAAGATGCCTGTAAGACAGGTATGTACAGTTTTAAATTTCATGCAGTTTTGATTATGCTATTCTAGGAAAAAGGTGCAGGTTAAAGGACGCCTTACTCTTTACGGTTTACAATAAGGGGAAACCCTTTAATAAACCGGGAGAGTGGCGAGTTGATCACAGGGATCCGACCAAATCGGGTCGGGGCGTGACACTTTATGTTGCACCACGACCTGATTTGGATGGGACCTTGTGAACAACCCGTCACTTCTCCTAGTACTAAAATAGAGGACATTCCTATTATCATAGTATTGGTAGAAGCAAGACTCGAGATAACGAGGAAAACAATGTATCAGATATGTTTTCAAAAAATAAAATTTCTAGAAAAGATCATGCAGTACATAAATATTATAAAGAAGATTTTCGTACCATCTTGGTAGTTTGTCCTCTAACATCCTTCTCGACATATTTAGGACCTCAAAGGGGTAAAGGAGGAGGGGGTGAGTATGAAACCCGTCCTCTCGGACCAAGGAAACCGGGATAAGAACTAACAATTTCTATGAGAAAACTGAGCCATTTAAATGAACCATAGATGGTAAAAAAGGGTTAAAGGGGGAAATTTAAAAATCCAAAGTTACCAATAAGTCATAAAGATCATGGGGAAGAACCATGACGGATATTGGATGAGAAAATCGGACCGGTTCGGAGTGAACTGAATATGAACCGAATTGAACTAGGTTGAATTGTAGTGAACCGATTCAATAATTCATTTTTTAGGTGGTTTAAAAGGATCAATTTGGAAAATTGAGGTCACCATTTGATGGAAAATGAATTTCGATTAATTTATAAATTTTTAAAATTTAGAAAACCGTCAAATCAGGCTTGAAACGACCGATTTTCATTTTTAGGTCACCGAACCCGGTCGAACTGGTCAACGGACCATTAACAGGTCAATGCCCAGTCAGCACACGTGACCAATTAGCACGCGACACGTGGCAAAGAGCGCCCTGTCAGTCGTTCGGTTAGTGCTTGAAAGCCAGCGGTCAGCGGACGCTCGGTCAGTAGCCACGTAGACACAAGCAGCCAATGGGAGGTTGACACGTGTCCGGTCAACCGGTCAATGTGGTAGTTGAGTTGGATCGCCATGTCATCTAAACCAACCAATCACGTGCCACCACGTGGCAGGTTCGCACATGCGGAACAATGTCGTCTTCCTCTTACGTCCGATGACACTATTCACCGAGGCAATTTTACTTTTCTTTTCCGACGAGGGAATATTCCCTCCAATTTGGACATTTTTTGATGAGGATAATCTCAAATAATATGGAAACTAGTAAAGCAAAGGGTCTGTGAGCTCCCAATATAAAAATCTCTCCTTCATTCATCCTCCACACATCTCAAACCTTCGAAGAAGAAGTGCCCAGTTTTCCAACTACGCTCAAACTAGAGCTCCGACTTGGGCACTTCTCTTGTCCTCACAAGATGAAGTCAAATGCTACAGATTCCGGAGGAAGTCAGCTACGTGAGGCAATCTCCATTCGGGTGAGCAGATAACATGATCGAAATGTGTAAGGAAGGGAAATAGATGATCCGACCATCACATGAGGGGCGTGTTTGGCCATTATAAGGTGAAATAGAGGGAAAATTACAAAAAAAAAACCCCTCACCCAAGGAAATTAATTGCATTATTGTAACAATTGATTCCAAATTCATGGAGTACGAGATAAAAATTGAAAGGTATAAATTTTAGAATTTTATTTTAGAAAGTTTTTATTCAATTAATTTAGATTTAATTATAAAAATAGGGTATAAGGGTAAAAAAAACATAATTGGAAATATTAATGTCTAGCATAATAAATGTCTTGATTACACATGTGGAACATATTTATGAACACATGTATGATATATGGAGTAAATCAAATAATTAAAGTATTTTTGAAATATATTTTGAGTTCGGCTAAAACATTTTTGGGAATATATTTATGAGATAAGGATGAATATTGTTTTAGATGATTTATAGTTTATTTCATGTTGTGAAAGCCAAATTCAAGTATGATTTATAGATCCATTTATTGATATAGGAAATGGGCTTGTGACCTATTTACCGATATAGGAAATGGGTCGAACCCATGATCGAGAAAATTGATTAAGTTCATAAATTGAGAAATGGACACAATACCATCGTTTTAAAAAATAGTGGACCCAAGACCATGTTTTGAAACCTCATAAAAATGTATTTAAGGTCAACGAAAACGGGAATTGTCCTGTAAATAATCTTGATATTAAATTTTGAGCATTTTAAAATACTTAAATGTGTAATTTTGTGTGAAATGGATTATTACCAGTAAATACACTAATAGTACAAAGACAACGATTTTAAGTAAAATAATTGTATGTGTGTAATTTATAAGAGGATTATCAAACGCTCGATATAGTATAGTGATAATTTTGAGAACTACTAGTGAGAAATGTCAATAAATAGCAAGATATAGCTGAGCCAATGCGTTTATTTCTCTATTAATACTATGCGCATTAAACATAGTGAATGTGAAAAGTCTATTTGCTATATAGCGAACAATCCAATTGATATATTTGAGAGTTGGAATATAATGCTCATACAAACGAATGATTGAAATAAATGTTTTAGGCTCGTACCAAAATAATTGGTAAAGTAACTGTACAAGTAGAATCAATATAATGTCTCATATTTGAATGTACGATAATTTACGTGATAGAAAAAATATGTGTAATGTATAATATGTTTATGAAATACAAGTTTTATAAATTGAACATATACACTCAATTAAAAGTTATTTTACGATAGAATTAATATAGTATTTAAGTTTGCTAAAAAAATTATTATTTATTAAAAATTTAATTTTTTTAGTTAAATTTTATTTGTTAAACCATTATTTTATAAAAATGGAGAATATTTACTGAAATGTAGATATAAAATCACGATTTCAACTGATTATTAACTTTTTTTTTTTTGCACAATAACTCGCTACTAACAGAATTGTGAATTAATGTACTGATTTTAATTTTAGAAAAGTAAAATATTTTTCTTATCGTTTATAAAACTTATTTTCTAATTTTAAATAAATATATTTAAAAAAGAAGTTGATATGTTTTATTATTATATTTAAGTTATGCGGTACTTACAATTATTATACCCTACTTATTTTAAAACTATAAGTATTTAACAGATTATTTACAGATTATGATGGAATAAACTCGGGACGTGAAATATAATATCATCAATGCTGAATTCGATCTGGTTATTAAATTTGATCGCACTGTAGTTTCAAATATATTTTTAATTTCGAGTAGATGTTAGTTAACATACAACCATAATAATATTAACATTAATATTTAATCAACTAAGCTATAATTTTATTATTTATTTAAAATGTAAATATTCATTATAAAGAGTCGTTTGGATAAAAAAAATAATATATTATTATTATTATTTTGAATATATAATAAAATTAACAATTGAAAAACCAACTTTAAATTACATTTATCATTCATTTTTCCTTATTCCAAAATATATTTTAGTTTCATTCGCAATAAAAAGAAAAAGGACGGTTTCGCCTTTTTTTTATATATATATATATATATATATATTTATTCCTGAACCTTCGGGCCAGAACCGGACCGGATCTGTTCCTCTTCGCTTTTGGACCTGATGGGACACAGTTCATTGCCACCGGAGAATATCACCCACATAGTTTTTAATATACTTATCTTGATTAAAAAAAGTGATGACATGTTACATTTGGTAAATAAAATCAAGTTGATGTATACATGCGATGTACACTAATTTTAATAAATTAAACAAGCTTATGATTAAATGAGATATTAAATTAATAAGAGAATTGACAACAATAACAAAAAAATAATATATATTTTTTCGTTATTAATTTTAAATAAATAAATATATTTTTTTAGTATCACAAATTTAAGTTGAATTATACCAATTTCACATAATCCAAAACTCGATTGGTATTCATTAATTCTGATAATAGGATACTAAATAATAATATATTATTTTTTAAGTGAATACGAGTTTAATTATATATTAATGCAAATTTTGAAAAGAGATGTTAAATAAAAAAGTGTTAACGACAAATTGTGGTTGAGGATTGACTTTTTAGGTCAATTACTCAATGATACCAAATTTTGATAAAGTAACTCTTTGCTAAAACAAATATTTTCTTGTGTAAGACTATATCTAAAACATATATTAACTCGAAGTTAACCATATTAATAAAATAAAATCTTTATGTGGGAGCCTTGGTTGTGTATGTAGGCCTGTACTTTGTTGTTCAAGGTGCTATTTATTCTGAGTGCTGAAAGCACCTTTCCCAGCTTAACATGATAAAAGAACCAAACTTTTAACCTATTAATTGAAAGCATACAGTGCCATTGTAACAAGCCTTATTGAAAACAAGAAACTCCCCCCACCCCCCCCCTACAGGATCCACCGCTAAATCTATCTATCTATCTATCTATCTATCTATCTATCTATCTATCTATCGGATCTTTTAGCCATTCTACTCAAGTGGGAGAATCTTCCGCTCCAATGGTTGTTGTGTTACTTACTTGCCAGCCTTCTCCTGTTCACGCCTCGTACAGCATCCCCACTTCGATCCTCTGAGGCAACGGCACTCCGATAGCTGGAAGAGCGGATCTGCAGTTGCTGTGAAGGACCTCATAGAACAAGAGCACAACCTTATCGAACAGCCCGCAGTTGTTTCCAACGTAGAACCGCGTCTTCCCCCTCACATGGACCACGCCTTGGCACTTTGCCTGTTGTATGATTGAAACCTCCAGCTCCAGCTCTTGAGGGTCAGACGGTGGCTCGAACTCGGACGGGCTCGCTATATGATCCTACAATAAATGAAATTTTCTTGTATCTTATAAATAATATACATTTTTCTTAGTTAGGCTATTTAATTATATACTAATGTTTTGATATATAATTAAAAAAATATTTTTTAAATTTGGTCTGAATATTTTATTTTTTTCTAATAATTTAATCGCTCACTTGGCCCTATCAGCTTTCCAAAGGAATTAATGAGAAACTTGTACATTTACAATAAAATTTAAACTCGTATGGGTGGTGTTTAAATTACTTGAGTACCATTTTATAAGTTTATATTATTATTTATTTTAAATAAATATGTATATTATAATTATAAAATATTTATATATAATTATTATCATATAATTAATATTAATTCATTTTTTACTGTAATAATAACTAAATTATTATTTATATAATTCTTCGTATATAATAAAATTATATATTTTTTATTATATAATATAATATAATTATATATATAAACTACCTAATAAATTATGCAATTTAATTAAAAATAATAAATTTATCTTTTTAATTTTTAATTAACAATTCTACTTCTTCCCTCCAAATACCTAAAAAATACTCTCCCATCCAAACACCTAAATACAAACAAGGCATAAAATCCAAACAAATCCTAAAGTAGGAGACCGACCTAAAAATTTTGAACTAACCTGCAAGCATCTCGTAACTTGGCTGACAAGTTCGTTCCCCTCAAGATTCAGCGAGTCAGCATAGCCGTACTGGATCACGCATGCATATATGCCATCGAGCCCGAGCTTTCTGACCACGATTCTCTCGTGCAGGGCCACCTTCGGGACCATGAGGTACCGGAGGGTGGTGAAGATGGTTACCCTATGAAGGGACCTCATATTCTTGATGTAGTGACCCAGAATTGGAGTCAGGCCATCCTGGATATTAGTGTAGAAGAAGCATAAGCCGGGGACCCTCTGGACGCCGGGGTCGGATAAGAGGATGCCTAGACTCTCAATGTTGATCTTGTTGGTGAGCTCGTACTCTACCTTCCTCTGCCTCCCATAGAACCACCCGAACATGATGAAGGCAAGAATGAAGGATATGGCGAAGGGTATCCATCCACCCTCTTGGATCTTGGTGAGGACAGCGCTGACATAGATGCCCTCTATGGTAAAGAACACCATAAAGTAGAGGGCGACAAGGGCTGTGGGCATTTGCCATATCGTAATCATCACAAGGGTCAAGAGTATTGTCGTGATGAGCATGACCAGGCTTACCACCACACCTGCAAAGTCGGGCAGTTTGATTCATCATATGCTGCATAATTAGCAAAATCAAATTCTCATACCGACAGTTAAGTTGAGAAATGAAGACAAAAAAGAGGTTAAATAATGAGTTCAAACAGACTTATCTAGGATACACACAACATTCATGTTAAATTAAAAAAAAAGATACCTCCTCAAATCAGTCATTAGTCCTAAAGTTGTGTTTGTTTAGAATAAACAAAAACGTTCATATTTAAATATGTTTTTAACTCCAAAAGGCTGAAATTGTTCATTGAACCTAACTGATGCAGCATTAAGGAGGATTAATTTTCATACCAAAAGCATTTCCAATGTCCTTCCCATCTCCGAATACAAGGATGACGGAGACACAGAGAACCATGAGGATGAAGTTGATTTCTGGGGAGTAAACCTCGCCTTCTTTGATGGAGGATGTGTGCACCACCTTCACACGAGGGAAATAATCCAGTACAACAGATTGCTTGATCACGGAGAAAGTAGCTGAGATCAAGGACTGGCTGGCAACAATGGCTGCCAAGGTGGCCACCAAGAACATGGGCCAGTAAATGCTCTTCGGGATGAACTTGTAGAACCCGTCATCATGATCCAAAGGGTTCTTGATTAAGTAAGCAGTCTGGCCCGCATAAGTAAGGACCAGAGATGGATAAATTGTGAATAGAAATGCCAGCTGTTAATAAAAGACTGTTTGTTAGGAACAACAAAGCAGAATGGGAGGAAAAAGAAAAGCAACGAGTGGTGAGAGATATCAGTTCACCTGAATGGAAGACCTATTGAAGTGTCCCAGATCTGCAAACAGTGCTTCTGAACCTGATTATAAGGAGAGCAACATTGTGTGAGTAGTATGCTAACAACTTACAAGCAAAAGAGAACATAAAAAAAAAAGAAACATTTGCATTGTTTGGCTTCATAAATCATAGGTCTCTCCCTTCTTCAAATACCAAAAAGCAGATATTTGCATCAGATAATGAAGCTCATATTCAGGCTTTATGACTAACATCCTTAGAAAAGTCAGGGTTATTAGTACTCATATCTTTTTTTACTTCGTTCTCCATGAAAAGGCAAAGCAAAAATCTGGATTTCTGTCAAGAAACAAGGAAAAAATTCTCCAGGATAAATTCCACATCCTTGCTCTAAATTCTGCTTAATTTTTTAGGCAAAGGCATTTTCTGTTCAAACACAAATCTGCACAACCATACTCAACACCCACTGTTTGCAAAGCTTTTATTAATCCCAATGACTAGGTAACTATATGGCAAACCATGTTGTCAGAAGGATGGCTATCTTTTCTAAAACGAAGTATACCTGTAATACAGAGCACCATACCACCGAGTGAAAGCCAACCGTCCTTCCCATTCCTGATGAAGTATCGAATAATGTAGACAGGAGACAGTGCCTTGAAAATACCCGGGTAATGTTTTATGATGCTATAAATTCCAACCAGTGGAGTGGATAGAGTCCATGCCCCCATGATTGGTGAAAATAAAAAGCTTACTTTAGAGGTTCCAAATTTTTGCAGAAAGAATAGAACAATCAGAACAATTGCTGAAAGAGCCTCTACCAGAGCTGCAACAGTGAATATGAGAAATCTGTTAACATGCTATATTTCAACTGTTCCAAAGAGATTGAGATCAAGGCTTAGACAGCATTTCCTCGAGTTTATCACAAAAAATGATTGTATTTTGTGAGAACTAATCTACATATACTTTACACTGAACCTCTGTTTTCAATCACATGAGATCAAGTGTGACACTCCAGATTTTAGGTTACTCAAAAAAGGAGCTAGAAGCATCTAGAGGAAATTAAATGGCATGGAAATAAAACAAACAGATGAAATATAACAGGAAAATGGGTTATGGAAACTTGATATTACAACCTGTTTGATATAAATACGAGTTAGATGTTTCAAGAGTTTATCCACATATTATGAGTCAGACCAAATGATCCTCATATATTATTCTGCCAACAAGGAAGGAAAAAGAGGAAAAGCTACTTGGCATGCTGTGTCATTTTAAGTCCCTTCTTGGAAATACTAATCCTTTAGCAATAACTACACCTTAATTCCTCCATACTCTCAAAATTTCTTGCAACATATTTTGCAATCCATACATCAATTATGACCTATACTGATTGACAATATGTGCACTGCATAAAAACAAGTACTGAGTTTCAGCACTTACTCTTGCTGACAGATGGAAAAGGTGCTCTCACTCCATCCATCGCAGAAAGCACTGGAAACAAGTGCAAAGAAGTTATACAGCGATAAATCAACAGGTTCCCTCATTTGGCGAAAACCAAAAAGGTGTCCCTTTGAAAGATCCGGTACAGTAAAGATCAATGAAGATGCTCCAGGAATTACTAACCTGAAATTGCAGGGGTGAGAATACCATCACCAATAAGCATGCACATGCCTAACATAGCAATGAAAAGGAGTATCCTCCTAGCAACTATGCTCCCTTCCAAAAATTTCACTAATCCGGTTTTCTTCTCGGTAACCCCATGCTGGGTATTCATTGAGTAGCTCAAGTTGGTATCCACACGTTTGGAGTTGAGAATTCCAACATTCATATTCCTACAGAGCAGTGAGTATAACGCAAATGTGCCGCCTGCAACAAATGGCATGTTTTTACCATTAAAACATGGAAGAATAAAGAGAGAAATCAAGCAAAGGAGCTTTGACTCCTCAATTTCATTAGATTGCTAGAAAAAGCATGCAATTAAAAGTCAATTCTGTATCTC
Source organism: Trapa bicornis (assembly GCA_030064425.1). Lineage (NCBI taxonomy): Eukaryota > Viridiplantae > Streptophyta > Magnoliopsida > Myrtales > Lythraceae > Trapa > Trapa bicornis. The sequence continues at coordinate 3,603,551 of CM057761.1, read as the reverse complement.
TTACTTGTACAATTTCAGTACAATCTCATGTCACTTAATAATACCAAAAATCCCACAACAAATAGATAGATATGCTGTATAGGGAATTTTAATTAAAATTTAAACTCCTAAAATCATATCAGATTTAACCTTAAATTAGACAAATTACAAGAGTTGAAAAATCATGACAGGACACCAGAAGATTAAAAAATAACAGCCAGAAAATTCCCTCTGAGAAACCTTTACGTCTAACTTAGGCTTACTTTCATGATTCCATGTACTTACAAAGAGACAATCTTTAGCAAACTTGCAGATGGTATGTGGAGAAACTAACAAGGATGAGAAACGAATGGTTATTGCACCCTCAAAGCCAGAAGCAAATGTATGAAACAAACTTATGGACGTTATACAGAAAAAAAAAAAAGGTAGGTGACATAGATAGATACCTTCGCCTTGATCATCTGCCTTGAGAGCTATATAACAATATTTAACAACTCCAATGAGACTGAGAGTCCAAAACATGATGCTGTATATTCCCAAATAGTCATCTTCTGTGGGAGACTTCAATGGCATCGATGGGTACACGTATAACGGAGAAGTGACAAGTCCACCAAAAACGACTCCAAGAGTCTTGTATGCGAGTAGCAGAGTCCCCCATCTACTCTTCCCCTAATAATTTCTCCAACAATAAATTTACTTGTATTGAGCTTAAGAATTAATATTTATACGACAATGATTTGATTAAGCAGCTGAGCAAAAGGGGCATAAAGAAAGGAATCGTCTTAGAGAACTGTTGCAGCTACATGTATTATTCAATCAGATTAGGGAAAAGAATCAGTGTTTAACATAATTTTAGGGGCATCAACTCGAACAACATAGGAACAAGAAGAATGAGAAACTATTTGCAAGCTAATTGTCCAATAGAAAACCTGATTTCCTTCTGCCCCAACTCCGGCCAGACTGTGATGATGAGAAGCTTTTAGTTTCACGCTTTTGTTAATTTTCTAAAGATATCCAACCAAAGGCTGATGGAACCCACCACACTACACATCAATATTTCTTCCTCGTATACTTAATGCCAACCCTCAAACCCTTTGGTCACCCAAAACTATCAAACTAGCCTGCCATATTTTTCACATCAGATTTTCGCTTAGACCGGGATGGTTGTTATTCTCTCCAACACTCCGAGGAAAAGATAGGGAAATGGCCAATTTTATAAGACTTATCCTGGAAAAGGTAATTTGAACTTTAAAAAATGTTTGCAACTCTTAAAATTTAATGGAGGAAACAGGGCATCGGTCCGGATTGATCTGAACATTTTTTTTTGTAATAAAAGGTTTTCCCAAGCAAAAAAGAACAAACTTTATTTCACTACAACCAATAAATCACCGGGAACAGGGAATAGAGCAGTCCAATGACGTCCGAAATCACAATACCCAGAAGCAATAACAAATAGAGGAACCTGCGATCAATGTAATTACTGAGCACCACGAATAATGAGAGAACGAAACAAAGAGACCTCACCATCTGCTCTGCTATCAGGGTGGGGCCACTACGGAAGTCGAGTAGGCGGCCGCCGGTGGCCTGATCAATGGATACCTCGACTTGAGACGGGGCCGACTCGGAGCGGCTTCCGCCACCCCCCATATCGTTCTGCCATGTCCGGTCCGACATTGTCGTGGCGGCAGAGCAAAGAGAACTATGAGTCCCCGCTCCGCTTCTGCACTTATCACACACAGGAGGAGCGGGAAAATATAATAGAGAAGAGAAATGCAAAGCCAATCCGTTGGTCAGTTCTATATGGGAGCATTTCCCTCCGACGGCTCCACAATTCAGTTCTCAATCACATCACAAATTAATATTTAAGTTATTAAATTTAAAATTTTAATAATTTAATCCAAATATTGTAAAAATTTTCAGTAGGATGACGCGGTTTTTTACTCACGACAAACCCCTTCTTCTAAATCAAGATTCCTTCTAAATAAGGCTTCTTCTAAATTGTAAAGATTGAATATATATAGGAGATTTTTTTGCTAAACTAATTCCTAATTCGTGCTTATATTAAATCACCAATAAATTCAATTACACGAGGGTAGCTAATAGTGCAAATATGTTAATTTAAACATAAAACATTTATATAAGGAAACACATGTAAATGTTATGGTTAGAATGATTGCTACAGAGTAAATTTGGTACAATAGAATCTATAACTATTAAAGTATTTAAATGAGCTCACAGAGTCTATAGCATTTAGAGTTGGTAAAAGTTAAAATTCTATATGAGATAACCAAATGATATGTATACGATTAGGGAATGGTACTCTCATATATATATATATATATAAATTATCAGTTCTATTCTTATACCAGTGTAATATAGGTTATAGTTTTGTACTGATTTTATTAATAATTTATTACGTAAGTGAGACAAATAAATTTTTATCCTACTATGGAATTATCTATTCTATTAAGGTACGAGTGTGTCTTATAATATATGTCTTATTAAGAATTACATATATTATAAAGTGAAATTTTATTAAACCTTTAATAAACATTTGAAAATAAACTAGTAATATTTAATTTTAAAAATTTATATTAAGTTATCGAACTCAACACTTTATTAATATTTTAGTAATCTTGAAAAGACTTATCAACTCATATTCTAGTATAGTTTATTTACAACATATTTTTATATTATTCTTTTATATTATAAATTTTAATATCTTGAAAGATAATGAAATTTTCATATTTTTTCACCTCACACTTGCCATTATTATAATAGTAGTTATTTTTATAGTACCAAGAGTAGTGGTTGGTTATTCACTTATTCTTATCGTCCACGTAAGGTTAGGGCATGATAGTAAAGGTTCCCTCAAATGTTTATATGGTGGTGGCTGACCAAGTGGTCGTTAGAATTGAGTAAATTTGATCATCGACCAGTCATAATCGGGCTAAACCCAACATATCCACCGATAGAAATTAGCTCATGACGGGCGATTCGGAGGGGTACAAGTGAGGTGGACCATCACTATGACACTGATGGCTTCTAGAGTGGTGGTTAGAGGAAGGAGAATTTTACCACAAAAGGTCATCAACGATGGCCAAACTTTCTCTTCGTGATCGAGGTAAGCCAAAATGATTGTTGTGTGATCTGTCTGACGACTAGCAAGTTGGGACCTAGCTATGGAACTCAATAGGAGTCCATTATCGATATTTTGACACCAAGATCACCCCATTTGGTGATCAAACGAGAGAGAGTTGCTCGTTTGAGGGATAGAGATCAATGAGCTACCCGTGATCGAGAATTTGGATTTTGAATTCCAAATTCAAGCTATCAAGGAGTAGTTAATGCAATTAACTTCATAGGGAGGCCAGTAGCTCAGTTCTAAGATAATATCTACAATTTGTAGCACTTAATTTGATCAAGAAATGAGTGAATTCTATTGTTATCTACGGTGGTGCATGTAGGAATCCTGTCGATCGGTGGGCGGTGAATCGTGGGTTAGTCGGGTTGACCCGACTCGGTTTGTGAAACTCATCCTCTTGGACCAAGGAAATAGGGAAAAGAACCGACAACTCTCATGTGAAAACCGAACCATCTAACGAATCGAAAATAGTAAAAAAGGGTTAAAATGAGAAATTGGAAAATCTCAAGTGATCAAAAAGTCATAAAAATCATGGGGAAGAACCATGAAGTAAATTAGATGGGAAAATCGAAATGATTTAGGGTGAACCGAACCTGAACCAAATGGAACCAGGTTGAACCATTGATGAATCGATTTCTTAATTCAATTTTCTAGGTGGCTTGAAAATATCAATTTGGAAAATTGAGGCCACCATTAGATAGAAAATAAATTTAGATTAGTTTAGAAATTTTTAATTTTTAAAAAATCGGTCGAATCGTGCCTGAATCGATCGATTTTCGTCACCGAACCCGGTCGGACCAGATCGGTCCGATCCAAAATAGTGTCATTGTCTTCCTTGGGATGACAACACTATTTATCAATGGTAGAAAAACCTTCCTTTTCCAGTGAGGGAATATTCCCTTCGATTATGGCATTTTCCAATGAGGGTAAGCTCAACTTTCACGCCCCGACTCGGTTTGTTCGGATCTCCATAAGCAACCCACTACTCTCTTTGGTCTATGAAGGATTTCACTTCCTTCTAAACTGCGAGGAGTCGGATGTACTTTTTACCTGATTTTCCTGGAATAACATTATACAAAACTGAATATGTTAAAAGCATACAAACCTATTTTTGTCTTAAGGGTTTGGCTTCAAGGTGTTCTTTAAGGGTTTGCCTTCCTTCATGAAAATGGGTTAAAAAGAGTGAGTGAATTTCTAAAACTCAGTGAGCGGGTGTTGGGAAATGAGTTTTTTGAAAATACTTCTTTCACTAAAATCTTGGGGTTTCTCTTTATCTTAGAAAAACAAATCATGCTCTTAAAATTTCTTCACCATTAGGAAGTGTTTCACATAGTACGATTGTACGTGTTTTTAAAACCTTTCACCATTTCACTTATTACGTGTGTTTAGCTCTTTTAGCACATCCCCTTGCCTTATGAGGTATTTAGCAAACAAACACACAACCTTTTATCATAAAGGGTACAAACATTTGCAAGACAGTCCTAGACTGTACCCACTTGGGGATCGACACGACTTTGCCATCCACCCTAATAGAAGTCTCGGACTTCTACCTTAAGTCTGAGTGGACGTCCTAGACGTCCGACCTCATACCCGAAATTCACTTTGTGTCCGTATGAGGATAGAGACCTCATCTTGTCCCCACCCTGATCTCATGTACAAAGAACCCCAAACACAGTAGATTCAGGAAACCCAAACATAGAAGATTCATGACTAACTAGTACAACGAGAAGTCCAAACACAATAGCTTTTTCTTCCCTTATCGCCACCATGTCGTCCAACAGTCCTTGGAACTCATCACTACCCCCTTAGGCATCTTAATGGTCCCGAATCCATAGGTGTTGATGGTCTAATGGCCATTCTCTTTGGTGTCGACGGTCTAATGGCCCCAACACTCAACCCAACATGCAGCTATTTGTCTGGCCGTTCCGTCGACATGGCCCTGACGCACTATCACTAGCCCATTGAGCATTGTCGGTCCTGACTTGGTATTGTGGTGAATCATACACTTAATTTTCATTTTAAATAAGAGTTTTCATGGCTCTTCCTATTCATGTTTGTTTACGGGGTTCAGCTCGTGCCCACTGCCCTTAGGCCTACTGCACATGTTTTTCAAAACTGGGCCTTAAGCCCTATGAGTTCAAATTCGAGGCCCCTGGCCTGTTAGAGATGTTCTAGCTCTTGTCAAGAAGGTCTCCCAAAGAGTTTAAGCAATCACACATAGTTAGGGGAGAACACTTCTGACAAAATTCTCCTTCTTAGCTTAACACACTCATCATACCAACTAGGTGTGATGATAGAGGTAGGTCTGCTTACAATTGGTAAGCAGGTTTTTCTTTTCTTAAAAGTGCCCATTATCCCCACCGGGTATGATGTATAAAAAGTCCTATTTACAACTGGTAAGTAAGTTTTCAGTTAATAAAGGTGCTCATTACCCCAACCGGGTATGATGTTAGATAATCACATTCACAACCGGTAAGTAGGTTTTCTTTTCATAAAAGTAAGCTCATCATCCCAACCAGTATGATGTATAAAATTCCCACTCACCCGATAATTGTGACATGTTCGTCCCTAGTTGGTTTTCTAAGTCCACACTAGCTCTCTTGCTTGCGTTCTGGTCCCTAGTGTCCCAACATAGTTTGGATATAATTATCAGGAAGGGTTCAACATGATAGCCTTCTTTTTCTCACGTATGGGCGATTAGGCCCAAATCTTATTTTTATTGCACTTAGGTCCCCTAAATTTCATACTTCTTAACTTTAGATCCATAGTGTTCAATTTTCTCAAATCAAGTCCCAAGGATTTCCAATATCCTCCTTAGGCCCTTAATTTTTTTAAAATTGTATATGGGGCTCAAATTCTCCAAATTTCCAAGTCGGCCCCCAACTTTTCCAAAATTACCGTTTTGTCCCTAAGTTCCAAAAATGATCAGTTTCCCCCAATTCTTTCAAAACTTGACCAATTGGTCCTCTAACATCTTTCTCATTGCCAATTGACCTTCAATTTTGAGAAATTGCATGGAGGTTCCTCAATTTTTCGAAATCCCCAAAATTTCCCAAAATTTCCCCAATTTCTACCCCTTTCTATTGACTAAATTTGATTTCTTCGAATTGGCCATTCCAATGGGGTTAATTGCTTCAATTAATGGTATGGATCGGTTCCTACACTTCCATACAATTCAATTGAGCTTTGAATTGCAGTATTTGTGTCTAAAATGAGCTCAAACGGAGCTTTGCCGAAAAATTGTACATAGAGAGAGAAAGCTTTGAAAGCTTACCGTCGGAGGTGCGACGGTCGGAGCTCTTAATCTGGGAATGTAGCTCTCATCCTTAGGGTTCTTCTTGGATTAGGAATCACTACAATTGATTTCGGGATCAAGGTGAATTTGGTTAGTGAAGTTTAACACTTTCTCTCTCTAGAACTGATCTACAACAATAGAGGAGGGCCGAATTGGCTTACCTTTCACCTTTGTGAAGGTTGTGTGATGGTCGTGGGGACTATGGAAAGGCTTGGTTTGGCTGTAGGAGGTCTGAATTGGTCGAATTTTGATTGGCCAAAATAGGGCAGCTTCAAACCGTGGGAGCTGCTTCACTGTTTGATCCTGTCGGTGCTTCTCTGGCAATCCTTGGCTCGAAGGGAGGTTGTTGTCAGGTAGCTTGTCATGCCCTGACCTAGTTTGTTCGGAATCCCCATGAGCAACCTGCCACTCTCCCGGTTTATTAAGGATTTTTCCCTTTTTTAAACCGTGAGGAGTAAGGCGTCCTTTAAACTTGTACATTTCCTGAAATAACATTTATCAAAATTGCATAAAATTTTAACTTACATACATGTCTTGCATATTTAGCTAGCTGAAGGTCTTTAGGTCGGTTTTTCCCTCGGTTTCCTGAAAAGGGATAAAGGGAGGGGGTGAGTTTGACAACTCAATGAATGGGTATTTAAAACTTGATTTTTAGAAAAATAGTTTGAATTGGAGTGTGCCATACTCCTTATTTTCTTAAACCATTTCCTCAATTTCTCGATTTTCAAAACCATCATTCCTCATTAACCACATTCAATGTGTTTAACAATCAACACACACCCTTTATCATAAAGGGATCACACATTCGTAGGGTAGCCCGTCCACTGCACCTACTTGTGGCATCGGAGTGACTTTACCGGCAACCTAGATAGAAGCCCATCCACTTCTACCCTCAAAATGAGTAGATATATGTAACATCTAACCCTCAAACCTAAAAAGAAACTCTGTGTCCGTATGAGGACAGAGACCTCATCCCGACCCCACCCCAGTCTCGTGCGCATGAAGCTATGTCGAACTTCCCTGACTACTGGCACGACAAATTGCCCTTATCTCCACTATGTCGTCTAGTAGCCCCTAGGACGCATCACTACCCCTCTTGGGCGTCTTGATGGTCCTGACCTTAGTGCATGCATAAAACAATAGTTTTCCTCATAAGCCATTTAATCTTTGGTGCCACTAGTCCAACGACCCCAACCCTTAACTCGACCTGCATCTGTTTGTCTTGACTGGTCCGTTGACCTGTCTTGTCGCACTACCGCCAGTCCATCGAGTATGTCGGTCATGTCTTGATACCATGGCCAAACACATCATTCATTAAAGTTTTAATGGCTTAATCTCATGTTTGTTTATGAGCTCTTGCTCGTGCCAACTGGCCTTGGGCCCACTGTATGAGATTTTCAAAGTCGGGCATTTTAGCCCCCAAGCTCAAAAAATTGAGGCCTCCGGCCTATCTGAGCTATTCGAGCTCCATCAAGAAAGTCTCCCAAAAAGTTTAAGTAGTGGCACACAATCAGTGGAGAGAACTTCCGAAAAAATAATCCTTTTATATGTGCATCACATTAACTAGGCATGAGGACATCTACGCTAATAACCGATAAGCGGGTTTTCTACTTCATTCCAGGAAGTTCATCATACCAACTAGATATGATCTACTTACAACCGATAAGTAGTTTTTTCACGTAATTTTCACATCATCCCATCCAGGTGTGATCTTAGAAATCCACTTAGTAGTGTTTTTTCATTTTGAGGTACTCATCATCCCAACCGGGTATAATGTGAAAATTCCTACTCACCCGTTAATGCAGTGAATTCATCTTAACCAACTTTTTGCCTCCACGCAAGCTTGTCTTGGTTGGCGTTCCTAGTACTTTGTGTTTCTACATGATATGAACATCCTTGTTCATTATCCTTTGGCCTAATAGCTTTCATTCATCACGAATGAATAAAGTACCCAAACTATTTAATTATTTGCAATTAGGTCCCTAAAGTTCTTTTTTTTTTAACTTTAGGTCCCTAATGCCATTTTCCCCAAATTGAGTGACAAACTTCTAAAATTCACTTTGGGACCTCAATTTATTCAAAATCATGAAAAGGGGTTCAAGTTTCCCAAATTCCCAATTTGGTCCCCAACTTTTCCAAAATTACCATTTTGCCCATACTTTACAAAAATGGTAAATTTCTCCCAAAAAATTCTAAAAATTAACCAATTGGTCCTCCAACATCTTTTCCTTGGCCAATTGGCCATCAATTTTTGGAAATTGCACTTTAGTCCCTCGAAATTTCAAAATTCCCAAAATTTCCCCAATTTTCCCCCAATTTCAACCTTTCAACCTAACCGGATTTGATTTAATCAAATTGACCAATCAATCTAAGTTAATTATTAAAATTGAAGGTGGATTTGAGTTCCTACACATCCTTACAATTCAATTGAACTTTGAATCGCATGAATTGACGCCAAAACGAGCTCAAATGGAGCTTTGTCGGAAAACTAGACTTAGAGAGAGAGCTTCGAAAGCTTACCACTGGGGGCATGGCGGTCTGAGCTTTCGATCTAGGCAGATATTTCTTGTCCTGAGGTTTCTCCTAGGATCAAGAATCACATCAATTCATGTTGAATTGATGGAGAATTTGGTTAGTGAAGTTTCGCCAGTTCTCTCTCGAACACTAATTGGAATTTTACAAAGGGGAGCCAAATTGTCTTACCTTTCTACTCTAATTCAGTTGTATGAGGGCTATGTAGGTGTTGGGAGAGCCTGGTTTGGCTTGAGAAGGGCTTGAATTGGCCATTTCTAGCTTAGCCAAAATAGGGAAGCTTCGGTCCGCCGGAGCTACTTCACTGTTATATCATGCCAGTGTTCCTCCAATGATCCTCGGAGGAAATGGCGACTACCGTCAGTTAGCTGACTTCTCTCCGTATCTAAAGAACCTGACCACACCTTCTTTAGCTCAAAAAAATGCCCAAGTCGGAGATCTGGTTTGAGCTTCACCTGAAAATGGAGCAATAGGGAGAGAGTGGAGTTTTTAGGTGTGAGGAGTATGAATGAGGAGTGGCTCTTTATATAGGAAGCTTGGGGACTTCTTAGCCATCCGATTGGCGCCTTTATGGCGGTCATTGATTGCCTGAAACTCTTTGGCCAAAGACTTTTCATCTTTTCCGGTGCTGCTTAATTTTTCGGTAAGTGAACAGTGCTGTCATTTGAAGGAAGAAGACGACACTGTTCCGAACTAGACCGGACCGGTTCGAACTGGGTTCAATGCTTAAACTGCCTGGTTCAGGCCCGATTTGACAAAGTTTTTCAAATTTAAAATTTTTAAAATTTATCTAAATTCATTATCTATCCAATGGTGGCCTCAATTCTAAAATTTGAATTTTCTAAGCTACCTAGAAAAATGAATTTAGAAACTGGTTCAATAGTGGTTCAAACCGATTCAATCCGATTTAGGACCGGTCCACCCGAACCGGTTTGGTTTTCACCTCCAATTCATCCTAAATTTCTTTCTCATGACTTTTGTGACTCTTCAGGTCATTCAGGATCCATAAATTTCCCGGTTTACCCTTGCTCTAATAGTTGAGGTTTATGAATCGGTTCGGTTTTCTCACCTTGGCTGACTAGTTCTTTCACCGGTTTTCTTATCCTAAAGGAATGGTGTTTAGATAGTTGACTTCCCCCAGAGTCTGTAGGACCCGAGTTTGCCTTCTAAGGCTGAGAAAAGGGCCCAAGTAAGAGCTATGGTTTGAGCTATGCTGGAAAATGAAACACTTTGGAGAGGGAGGCAATTTGAGGTGTGTGGACGATGAATGGAGGGGAGTTCTTTATATAGGGAGCTGAGAAACCCTCTCGTCTACTAGTTTCCATATTGGTCAAGCTTATCCTCTTTAGAAAATGCCCAAATAGGAGAGAATATTCCCTCACTAGAAAAGGAAGGTTTTTCTACCATATGAATAGTGTTGTTGTAAACACCGTCCTTTGATAATAAGAAAAACTAGGAAAAGAACCGGTCACTTCCAAAGAGAAAATTGAGTCAATTTATAAACCATAACAATAGAGAAAGGGCAAATCGGGAAATTTATAAATCCCGAGTGACCTAAAGAGTCACAAAATTCTTGGAAAAGGACTTCAGGATGAATTAGAAGAGAAAACCAAACCGGTTCAAGTGAACTAGATTGAACCGGTTTGTACCACTATTGAACTAGTTTCTAAATTCATTTTTTTAGGTGGCTTAGTAAATTCAAATTGGAGAATTAAAGCCACCATTGGATAGAGAATGAATTTAGAAATTTTTAATTTTGAAAAACTCGGTTGAAACGGGCCTAAACTGGCCAGATTAAGCATTGAATCAAGTTTAGACTGGTCTCGTCTAGTTCAGAATAGTGTCATCTTCTTTCTTTAGATGACAACACTGTTCACTTGCCAGAAAAGCGAGCAGCGCTGATGAAGATGAAAAGTCTCTATTTAGGGCATTTCAGGCCCTAAATGCTCACCATAAAGGTGAAAATCGGACAATCAATGAGTCTTCGAGCTTCCTATATTAAGAGCTCCTCCTCATTTATCCTACTCACACCTGAAAACATCTTTATTTCTCTACTGCTCCAATTTCTGGTGAATCTCAAACCAGAGCTCCGACTTGGCCATTTTTCTGAGCCAAAGAAGGCTAGGTCGAGTTTTTTAGATTCAGGGAGAAGTCAGTTACCCAACGGTGGTCACAATTCGATCCGAGGATCACTGGAGAAGCGTTGGTGTAATCAATGAGTGAAGCAGCTCCAGCGGACTGAAGCTGCCCTGTTTTGGCCGAGCTAAAAATGGCCAAATTTAGCCCTACTCAGGCCAAACCTAGCTCTCCCAACACTTCCACAGCCCTCATACGAATAAATTAGAGATGAAAAGTAAGTCAATTTGGCTATACTCTGTAAATTCCGATCAGTGTAAGAGAGAGAAACGATGAAACTTTGATTACCAAATTCTCACTCAATTTGACATGAATAGTTGTAATTCTTGATCCTAGGAGAATCCTTAGGATAAGAGCTACATGCCCCGATCGAATACTCGGACCACCGCACCTTCGACGGTAAGCTTTCGAAGCTTTCTCTCTTTACGTTCAATTTTTCAACAAAGCTCCATTTGAGCTCAATTCAGACTCAAATGACGCAATTCAAAGCTCCATTGAATCATGTGGAAGTGTAGGAACTAATCCATACCTTCTATTGGATCAATAAACCTTGATTGAATGGTCAATTTAATAAAATCAAATTCAGCCAATTTGAAAGGGGGAAAATTGGGGAAAAGTTTGGAGGAAATTGGGGATTTCGTAAAATTGAGCGACCAAAGTGTAATTTTCAAAAATTGAGGGCCAATTGCCCAAGAAAAGGATGTTGGAGGTCCAATTGGTCAAATTTTTAAATTTATTGGGGTCAAATTGCCATTTTTGTAAAGTAGGGGCAAAATGGTAATTTTTAAAAACTTAGGGACCAAATTGGAAATTTGGGAAATTCGAACCCCTTAAGTGATTTTGAATAAATTGAGGACCCAAAGTGAATTTTAGAAGTTCCTGGACTCAATTTGGGGAAAAGTTAGCATTAGTTACCTAAAGTCAAGGAAAAATAACTTTAGGGACCTTAATGCAAATAACTGAAAAGTTTGGATATTTTGTTAATACATGAGAAATTAAGGTTATTATGCTAAATGTTAATAAACAAGGATGTCCAAATCATGTAGGACCACGAAGGTTTAGAAACGCCAACAAGAGAAGCTCGCGTCTACTTGGAGAATCAACCGAGGAGGAGCACGTCATAGTTAACGAGTGAGTGAGATTAATCAAATCATACCCGGTTAGGATGATTAGCACCTCGAAAATGAAAATTCACTACTATGTGTAATTTTAACATCACATCTTATGGGAGTGATGTGAGAACTACACGAAAAAACTCCTTACCGGTTGTAAGTAGATCATACCCAATTGGTATGATGAACTTTTTGGAAGGAAGTAGAAAACCCGTTTACTAGTTATAAGCGGAGATGTCATCACACTCGGTTGGTGTGATGGATAAGTGAAAAGTTATTTTGTCAGAAGTGTTCCCTCCTAACTGTGTACCACTACTTAAAACTTTTGGGAGATATTCTTGCTAAGAGTTGGAATAGCTTAGATAGGCTAGAGGCCTCGGTTTTGGAACTTCAGGCTAAAATGTCCAGTTTTGAAAATCTCGTACAGTGGGCCCAAGGCCAGTTGGCATGAGCAGGAGCTCGTAAACAAATATGTTGATAAGACATGAAAATTTCTAAATGAATGATTATGTGATTTGGCCATGGTACCAAGATAGGACTGACATACTCGATGGATTGGCGGCAGTGAGATAGGACCAGATCGATGGACCGCTCTAGACAAACAGCTACAGGTTGTGTTGAGGGTTAGGGTCATTGGACCGGTGGAAACAAAGATAAATGGCTTTATGGAAAACTTTGTTTGTGCATGCACTTGAGGTTTGGACCATCAAGACACCCAAGAGGGGTAATGATGCGTCCTAGAGGCTACTGGACAACATGATGGAGATAAGGGCAGTTTGTCGTGTCAACAGTCAAGGAAGCTCGACATAGCTTCATGCACATGAGACTGGGGTGGGGTTGGGATGAGATTTTTGTCCTCATACAGACACATAGATGATTTTGGGTTTGAGGGTGGGATGTTGCAAACATCCACTCATTCCCAAGGTAGAAGTGGATGGGCTTTTATCTAGGTTGCCGGTAAAGTCACTCTGGCGCCACAAGTGGGTGCATTGGATTGGCTACCGTGTGAATGTGTGATCCCTTCATTTTGAAGGGTGTGTGTTGATTGTTAAATACATCAGATATGGAAATGAGGAAATGGTTTTGAATAATCGAGAATGAAAGGACAATAATATTTTTGAAAGAAATAAGGAGTCTGACACACTCCAATTCAATATGTTTTGAATACTCTCTTCCAACACCCATTCACTTAGTTGTCGAACTCACCCCCTCGCTTTACCCTTTTTCTGTAACCGAGGGAAAAACCTATCTAAAGACCTTCCGCTAGCTAAACATGTAGATAGGTATGTAAGTTTAAATTTATTCAATTTTGATTAATTTTATTTCAGGAAAGGTACATGTAAAAAGGACGCCTTACTCCTTATGGTTTAAAGAAGGGGAAAACCCTTAATAAACTAGGAGAGTGACGAGGATCCAACCAGAACGGGTTGGGGTGTGACAACTTGAGTGGTATCAGATCCTGTTTCCTCGAATACATTATCAAGACTAGAGAATATAGTAACTAATAAGAATTATTTTAAAATTTTCAGATGTCTCCCAATAAGGGAACCAAGAGAACTAGAATCGTAGTCCTCAACACTACCCGCCACCCCTCCCTGTGGAAACTCCCCGAGGAGCCCAGAAAACCCCACCTGGACTAAGATTAGAACACCAGAGGTTGTACGAAAAGTTCACTTGGGTATTTGGACAATCTAACCTCATTCCTGAGGCAGGCAACAATTCTTGGGCTGAACTGGAAGAAGTACACTCCCATTCTCCTCCTGTTGACCATCCCCCTACAGTTGACATCCCCAAATATCTCAAAACTCTCTGTCAACTGGGGTGTAAGCCTTTTCTTGGAGAGAAGGATACGGGAGCTGCCATGGATTGGCTGGCTAACATCAAGAAGTTGATGGGGGATAGTTAAGATATCATCAGAGTACATGGTGATCGTGACAGAATTCTTCCTGGAGGGTAGTGCCAAAAGGTGATAGGACAATATCCGAAGCCTGCATACCTCCACACCCACTCGAGAGCATTTTGAGGAAAGGTACGCGGAAGAGTACCAAGCTCCTCACCTGATTAACTAGAAGAAGCAGGATTTCCTCTGACTTCGGCAAGGGCTTAACTCGATATTAGAATATGAGACCAAATTCAATGAGTTAAGTCCCTTTTCTCCTGACTTGGCTAAACCAGTAGACATATGCCAGCGATTCGTGGAGGGTCTCAATATGGATATACGAGACCGTATGGGAGTGCTAAGATGCCCCACAGATCTGGTGGTAGTGATAAGCATGGCTCACAAATGTGAGCGACTGGTGCAGACCCGACGTCGCTGAATGGAGCAGACAATCTGGAAGGAGGACAAGGGCCAAAGCTGTCATGAAGGACGAAGGGAGCATAATGGTCTAAGATGGGGAAATAAAGTAGGATTTCAAAAGAGGAAGGATGCACCCCCACCTCCAGAGAGTAATCACCACCTTGCCATAAGGAAATCCTCGCTGTCCTAGGTGCCAAAGGCACCACGAGGGAGCATGCTTGTCATGCTTTGCATGCGGACAAGTGGGGCACTTTGCTAAAGAATGCCCCACTTTGAGGGAGAATAAGCAACATAATACGATTAGACCAACTCAAGGGAACCTTAGGAATCCTAGGTAGGACGCCACAGCCAGAGTACTAGCTAGGGTGTACAACCTCACTCAAGAAGAGGCTAGGAAAGACCCTAGTTGTAAACCCTGTCCCATTAAAACAAGGAAACTAGGGAAAGTACCAGTCAACCTGAATGAGAAAAATTGAACTGGTTCACAAACCCGATCATGAGAGAACCAGCAATTTGCGGAATTTACAACTCCCGAGTGACCCAAAGGTTTCATAAAACCTTGGAAAAGGATCTTAGGACGATTTGGGAGAGAAAATGTCACGCCCCAACCTGGTTTGGTTGGATCCCTATGAACAACCCGCCTCTCTCTCGATTCAAGAGGATTTTCCTCCTCCTTTAACTCAAGATTAGCCAGACGTAATTTCAACCTTGTTCCCTGGAAAGACATATATCAAATAAAATGCAAGCTTAAAGAAATTAAGAATACCTGACAGAGGGTAAGGCTCGGTATTATTCCTAGTCATTTTCTTTTTTTCTTGAAAAAGGGATAGAAAAGAGGGGTGAGTTTCTACAATTCAGTGAATGGGTTTTAAAAAACTTTTACTTTTAACTTTTAGGAAAAAGATTTGTATTGGAGTGTGCTAAACTCCTTTAATTCAAAAATCTTTTCATTTCAAATCTCGGTTTTTACCATCATTTCTTATTAATCACATTGTGTTGTCACCCAACACACATCCTTCATCATAAAGGTCATACACACATTCGCAGGCCAGTACGTCCACTGAACCCACGTGTAGTATTGGAGCGACTTTACCGGCCACCTAAATAGAAGCACGTCCACTTCTACCCTGAGAATTAATGGATGTTCGTGACATCCAACCCTCAATCTCGTAATAAATCTCCGTGTCCATATGAGGATAGAGACTTCATCCCATCCCCACCCCGGTGTCTTGCGCTTGGTGCTACTCCAAATTGCGCAAAGGTCACCTAGTACAACGAACTGCCCTTATACTCACCAGGTCGTCCAAGGCCCTTAGGACGCATCACTACCCCTATTGGGCGTCTTGATGGTTCCGTAACCACAGTGCATGCACAATCAATATTTTCTTAGCATGCCATATATCTATGGTGCTACTGGTCCAACGGCCCGACCCTCAACTCAACCTGCAGCTGTATCTTGACTGCTATGGAGACCTGTCATGTCGCACTGCCACTAGTTGACTGAATATGTCAGTTCTATCTTGGTACCATGGCCAAACAATTCATTTATTAAAGTTTTATGGCACATATCTCATGTTTGTTTACGAGCTCCTGCTCGTGCCCACTGGTTCGAGATTTTCAAAACTGGGCATATTGGCCCCCAAGTTCCAAAACCGAGGCCCTTGACCTATAAGAGCTATTCGAGCTCCCGTCAAGAAGGTCTCCCAAATCGTTTAGGCATTGGCACACAATCAGGGGAGAGCACTTCCGACAAAAATATATTTTCCACTGTCCATCATACTGACCGGGTATAAGGACATCTCTGCTCATAATCGATGAACGGGTTTTCAACTTCCTTCGAGGAAGTTTCATCAAACCAACCGGGTATGATCTACTTACACCTGGTAAGTAGTTTTTCTGCATGATTTTCACATCACTCCTCTAAGTTGTGATGTTTAAAATACCACTTAGTAATGGGTTTTCATTTCGAGGTACTTATCATCCCCAACTGGGTATGATATAAAATCCCACTCACCCGATCGTGTAGTGAAATTCCACTTAGTCGGTTTCCGTCCCTAGCAAGCTTAACATCAGCTGACGTTCCTAATGTCTCATTTTCCTACACGAAATGAACATAGTTGTTCATTATTCTTTGGCCTAATAACACTCATTCATTCAAATAAATGAGAAAAACCCACTTTTTCCTTTATTTGCATTTAGGTCCCTGAAGTTATTTTTCTTTAAGTACAAATGCCGGTTTTTCTTCAAATTGAGTCCCGAAACTTTTAAAATTCTTCTTGGGATCTCAATTTACTCAATTTCATAAAAAAGGTTCAAGTTTTCCAAATTCCCAATTTTGTCACGCCCCAACCCGGTTTGGTCGGATCCCCGTGAACAACCCGCCACTCTCTGGGTTTATTAAAGGGTTTCCCCTTATTATAATCCGTAAAGAGAAAGGCGTCCTTTAAACCTACACCATTTCCTAGAATATCATAATCAAAACTGCATGAAATTTTAAACTTTACATACCTGTCTTATAAGCATCTTAGTTGATTGTCTTTTAGGGTAGGCTTTTCGGGATTTCCTGAAAGGGATATAAGGGAGGGAGTGAGTACGACTACTCAGTGAATGGGTTTTTAAAAGGTTTACTTTTAACTTTTAAGAAAAACATTTATATGAAGTGTGCCAGACTCCTTTCTTTTAAAAAATCCCTTAATTTAAAATTTTGGGTTTTCCATTATTTCTTAGTTACCGGTGTGTCATCACACAACACACATCCTTCATCATGAAGGTTACACACATTCGCAAGTCAATATCACTACTGAACCCGCTAGTGGCTTCGGAGTGACTTTTCTTGCCACCCGGATAGAAGTACGACCACTTCTACCCAGGGAATGAGTGGATGTACACGACATCCAACCCACAATCCTAGAATCACTTCTTTGTGTCCGTATGAGGACAGAGACCTCATTCCATCCCCACCCTGGTCTCATGCGCTTGGTGCTACTCCAAATTTCGCACAGACACCTAGAACGACGATCTGCCCTTATACTCATCGAGTTGTCTAGGGCCCTTAGGACACATCACTACCCCTCATGGGCGTCTTGATGATCCGGTAATCATAGTGCATGCACAAACAATGTTTTCTTATCAAGCCATGTAATATGTGCTGCCACTAGTCCAACGGCCCCGACTCTCAACTCAACTCGCAGTTGTTTGTCTTGACTGGTCCGTCGACCTGTCATGTCGCACTACCGCTAGTTGACTGAGTATGTCGGCCGTATCTTGGTACCATGGCCAAACAATTCACTTATTAAGTTTTATGGAACATATATCATGTTCGTTTACGAGCTCCTGCTCGTGCCAACTGGCCTTGGGCCCACTGTACGAGATTTTCAAAAAAACTGGGCATTCTAGCCTTCAAGTTCCAAAATCGAGGCCCCTGGCCTATAAGAGCTATTCGAGCTCCCATAAAAAAGATCTTCCAAATAGTTTAAGCATTGACACACAGTCAGGGGAGAACACTTTCGACAAAATAGGTTTTCACTGTCCATTATACCAACCGGTATAAGGACATCTCCATTCACAACTAATGAACGGGTTTTTAACTTCTTTCGAGGAAGTCTCATCATACCAACCGGGTATGATCTACTTACAACCGGTAAGTAGTTTTTTCGCATAATTTTCACATCACTTTCTCTAAGTGGTGATGGTTAAAATGACACTAAACAATGGGTTTTTATATCGAGGTACTTATTATCCCCTACCGGGTATGATATAAAATTTCCACTCACAACCGGTAAGTGGTTTTTATCTTTAAGTAGTGCTCATCATCCCAACCGGGTTTGATGTTGGTAAACCCACTCACCCGTTAATGCAGTGAATTCCACTTGACCGGTTTTTTGTATTCACACGAGCTTGTCCATGCTGGCGTTCCCGGTATTTCGCGTTCCTACACGATATGAACATCCTTGTTCATTATTACTCGGCATAACAGCCTTCTTTCATTTCCAATGAATAAGAAAACCCAATCTTTTAGTTATTTGCAATTAGGTCCCTAAAGTTATTTCTCTTTAACTTTAAGTCCCTAATGTCGGTTTTTCCTCAAATTGAGTCCCGTAACTTTTAAAATTTATCTAGGGACTTCAATTATTCAATTTCACCAGAAAGGGGTTTAATTTCCCAAATTTCCAATTTGGTCCCCCAATTTTTCCAAAATTACCATTTTGTCCTTCCTTTACAAAAATGGTAAGTTTTGCCCCCAAAATTCTAAAATTCCTCAATTGATCCTCTAACATTATTTTCATGCCCAATTGACCCTCAATTTCATAAAATTTCATTTTGGCCCTTTGAATTTCGAAAATCCCCAATTTCAACTCTTCAACACTACCGAATTTGATTTCATCAAATTAACCGATCAAACACTTCTAATTATTGAAATTGGAGTTGAAATTGAGTTCCTGCATGTTCATACGATTCTAAGAAACTTTGAATCGCAGATTTTAATGCCGGAACGAGCTCAAATGGTGCTTCGCCAGAAAATAGACTGTAGAGAGAGAAAGCTTCGATTTCTCACCGGTGAGGGCACGACGGTCTGAGCTTTCGATCTAGGCAGATAGCTCTTATCTTGAGGTTTATCCTAGAATCAAGAATCGCATCAATTGATGCCGAATTGAGTTAGAATTTCATTATTGAAATTCTACCGGTTCTCTCTCTAACACCGGCAGGAAATTGTATAGTGGAGCCGAATTGGCTTACCTTTCAGTCCTAATTCGGCCGTGGGAGGGCGGAGGAAGTGCTGGGAAGGCTTGGTTTGGCCTAAGTAGGGCTCGAAATGGCCAATTTCAACTCAGCCAAAATAGGGCAGCTTCAGTCCGCCGGAACTGCTTCACTATTCCATCATGTTGGCGCTCCTCTAATAATTCTCGGATTGACTGGAGTTTTCTATCAGATAGCTGACTTCTCCTCAGTTCTAAAGAGCCGGACCTCTCCTTCCGAGGTTATGAAAAATTTTCAAGTCAAAGCTCTGGTTTAAGTGTAAAACCCGCCCTTTTGAGCTAAGGAAAACCAGGAAAAGAATCGGTCAAACCAAGTGAGGATTTAGACCCGGTTCACAAACTCGATTATTTCTGAACGGGCAAGTTGGGAATTTACAACTCTCGGGTGATCCAAAGGGTTCATTAAACCTTGGAAAAGAAACTTAAGACAAATTAGAAAACAAAAACCAAAGTGGTTCAAGTGAACTAGATTCCATAAGAACTTTAAAGTTAAGCATGCTTACTTGAGAGTAATGTGAGGATGGGTGACCTCCTGGGAAGTATGAATTTTTTTTGTAACCCGAAATTTCGGTCAAAAATTTGTATGTACGCCTTATCATAAATTAATATATAATTAATAGCAATAATTTAATACCCAAATTAAATTATTGGAATTAATACAAATAATTTAATACCGAAATTAAATTATTGGAATTAATACAAATAATTTAATACCGAAATTAAATTATTGGAATTAATACAAATAATTTAATACCGAAATTAAATTATTAGAATTAATACTGAAATTTAATTTATTAGAATTAATACCGAAATTAAATTATTGGAATTAATACCAATAATTTATGGCAATATTAATACCAGTAATAAATCTCGCCCATTTAATACACGGGTTTTACAACTATATAAAGAATTCATCCCCATTTCATTCTCCTCACACCTGAACACTTCTCTCTCTCTCTCTACTGCTCCATTTCCCGGTAAAGCTCGAACGAGAGCTTCGACTTGAACAAAGGTCGGGCTCTTTAGAACCGGGGGGAAGACAGCTATATGATAGCAAACTCCAATCAATCCGAGTATCGTTGGAGAAACGCCAACATGATGGAATAGTGAAGCAATGTAAGTTAAAAACCACTTACCGGTTGTGAGTGGGTTTACTAACATCATACCCGGTTGGGGATGATAAGTACCTTGATATAAAAACCCACTGTTTAGTGGTATTTTAATCATCACTACTTAAAGAAAGTGATGTGAAAGTTATGCGGAAAAACTACTTACGGGTTGTAAGTAGATCATACCCGGTTGGTATGATGAGACTTCCTGGAAGGAAGTTGAAAACCCGTTCATCGGTTATGAACGGAGATGTCCTTATACCGATCGGTATGATGGATAGTAAAAACCTATTTTTGTCGGAAGTGTTCTCCCCTGACTGTGTGCTAATGCTTAAACTATTTGGGAGACCTTCTCGACGGGAGCTCGAATAGCTCTGATAGGCCAAGGGCCTCGGTTTTGGAGCTTGGGGGCGAAATGCCCGATTTTGAAAATCTCGTACAGTGGGCCCAAATAGTTTAATACTGAAATTATTGGTATTAAATTAATACAAATAATTTAATACCGAAATTAAATTATTGGAATTAATACAAATAATTTAATACCGAAATTAAATTATTAGAATTAATACTGAAATTTAATTTATTAGAATTAATACCGAAATTAAATTATTGGAATTAATACCAATAATTTATGGCAATATTAATACCAGTAATAAATCTCGCCCATTTAATACACGGGTTTTACAACTATATAAAGAATTCATCCCCATTTCATTCTCCTCACACCTGAACACTTCTCTCTCTCTCTCTACTGCTCCATTTCCCAGTAAAGCTCGAACGAGAGCTTCGACTTGAACAAAGGTCGGGCTCTTTAGAACCGGGGGGAAGACAGCTATATGATAGCAAACTCCAATCAATCCGAGTATCGTTGGAGAAACGCCAACATGATGGAATAGTGAAGCAATGTAAGTTAAAAACCACTTACCGGTTGTGAGTGGGTTTACTAACATCATACCCGGTTGGGGATGATAAGTACCTTGATATAAAAACCCACTGTTTAGTGGTATTTTAATCATCACTACTTAAAGAAAGTGATGTGAAAGTTATGCGGAAAAACTACTTACGGGTTGTAAGTAGATCATACCCGGTTGGTATGATGAGACTTCCTGGAAGGAAGTTGAAAACCCGTTCATCGGTTATGAACGGAGATGTCCTTATACCGATCGGTATGATGGATAGTAAAAACCTATTTTTGTCGGAAGTGTTCTCCCCTGACTGTGTGCTAATGCTTAAACTATTTGGGAGACCTTCTCGACGGGAGCTCGAATAGCTCTGATAGGCCAAGGGCCTCGGTTTTGGAGCTTGGGGGCGAAATGCCCGATTTTGAAAATCTCGTACAGTGGGCCCAAGGCCAGTTGGCACGAGCAGGAGCTCATAAACGAACATGATATATGTGCCATAAAACTTAATAAGTGAATTGTTTGGCCATGGTACCAAGATAGGACCGACATGCTCAGTCAACTAGCGGCAGTGCGACATGAGAGGTCGACGGACTAGTCAAGACAAACAGCTGCGGGTTGAGTTGAGAGTCGGGGCCGTTGGACTAATGGCACCACATATTACATGGCAATATAAGAAAACATTGTTTGTGCATGCACTATGAGTACGGGATCATCAAGACGCCCATGAGGGGTAGTGATGCATCCTAAGGGCACTAGACGACCTGGTGGCTATAAGGGCAGTTCGTCGTTCCAAGTGTCTGTGCGAAATCTGGAGTAGCACTAAGCGCATGAGACCGGGGTGGGGACAGGATGAGGTCTCTGTCCTCATACGGACACGAAGAAGTGATTTCGGGATTGTGGGTTGGATGTTTTGTACATCCACTCATTCCCAGGGTAGAAGTGGTCGTACTTCTATCCGGGTGGCAGGAAAAGTCGCTCCGAAGCCACTAGCGGGTTCAGTAGTGATACTGACTTGCGAATGTGTGTAACCTTCATTATGAAGGATGTGTGTTGGGTGATGACACATCGATAACTAAGAAATAATGGAAAAAGATGAATTTTTAAATGAAATGATTTTTTTTGAAAACAAAGGAGTCTGGCACACTCCATATAAATGTTTTTCTTGAAAGTTAAAAGATTTGAATCCCACTCACTGAGTAGTTGTACTCACCCCCTCCCTTATACCTCTTTCAGGAAGTCCCGGAAAGCCGAACCTTAAAGGACTTGCGCAATTAAACGCCTGCAAGATTGGTACAACTAATTTAAATTACTATGCAGTTTTGATTTATGATATTCCTGGAAAAAGGTGCAGGTTAACGCCTTACTCTTTACGATTTATAATATAAGGGAAAACCCTTTAGTAAATCGGGAGAGTGGCGGGTTGATCACGGGGATCCGACCAAACCAGGTCGGGGCGTGACATTAAGCTTCACCGGGAAATAGAGCAGTAGAGAGAGAGAGTGTTCGGGTGTGAGGAGAATGAATGGGGATGACCTCTTTATATAGGTTTAAAACCGTATATTAAATAGGAGAGATTTATTATTAGTATTAATATTGCCATAAATATTGGTATTAATTCCAATAATTTAATTTCTCTATTAAATTATTTGTATGAATTCCAATAATTTAATTTAGGTATTAAATTATTGGTATTAATTATAATAATTAAATATATATTAATTTATGGCTATTTATGATAAGGCGTACGTTCATATAAAAAGTTTTGACCGAAATTTCGGGTTACAAAAAAAATTCATACTTCCCAAGAGATCACCCATCCTCACACTACTCTCGAGCAATCACGCTTAACTTCAAAGTTCTTATGGATTCTCATTCATTTGAACCAATTTGGTTTTTCTCTTCTAATTTGTCTTAAATTGCTTTTCCAAGGTTTAGTTAACCCTTTGGATCACCTGGAAGTTGTAAATTTTCAAATTACTTGTTCCCAAATGATCGGGTTTGTAAATCGGCTTGATTTTCTTACTCAAGTTAACTGGTTCTTTCCCGGTTTTCCTTAACTCAAAAGTGCGGGGTTTACAAATTTGGTCCCCCAACTTATCCAAAATTACCATTTTGCCCTTCCTTTACAAAAATGGTAAGTTTTATCCCAAAAATTCTAAAATTCCTCAATTAGCCCTCTAACATTCTTATCATGCCCAATTGACCCTCAATTTTGGAAAATTTCATTTTGGTCCTTCGAATTTTCGAAAATCCCCAATTTCCTCAATTTTTCCCCAATTTCAACTTCTTAAACACAACCGAATTTGATTTTATCAAATTGACCGATCAAACACTTCTAATTGTTGATATTGAAGTTGAAATTGAGTTTCTACATGTTCATATGATTCCATTGCACTTTGAATCGTAAGTTTTAATGTCGGGACAAGCTCAAATGGAGCTTTGTCAGAAAATAAACTGTAGAGAGAGAAAGCTTCGATTACTCATCGGTGAGTGCGCGATGGTCTAAGCTTTCTATCTGGCCAGATAGTTCTCCTCTTGAGGTTTCTCCTAGGATCAAGAATGAAATCAATTGATGTCAAATTGGATTAGAATTCTGTCATTGAAATTCACCCGACTCTCTCTCTAATACTAGTTGGAAATTGCAGAGGGGAGCCGAATTGGCTTACCTTTCGGTCGTAATTCGACCATGAGAGGGATGAGGAAGTATTGGGAGAGCTTGGTTTGGCTCGAGGAGGGCTCAAATTGGCCGATTTCAACTTGGACAAAATAGGGCAGCTTCGGTCCACCGGAGTTGCTTCACTGTTCGATCACGCTAGCACTTCTCTAGTGACTCTCGGAACAAACGGATATCACCACTATGTAGCTGACTTCTCTCTGGTTCTAAGGAACCCGACCTCACCTACTTTGGCTAAAAAATGACCCTATATCGGAGCTCTGGTTCACCGAAAAACTAAACAGTTGAGAGAGAGTGAGAGAGCTTTTTAGGTGTGGAGATGATGCATGGAGAGGGGCTCTTTATATAGGGAGCTCGGGGACTCGTCGGCTGTTCGTTTGGCACCTTTATGACAAACATTGATGGCCTGAAACGTGTTGAACGAAAATGTTTCTTCTTCGCCGGCGCTGCTTCGATTTTCCAGTGAGTGAACAGTGTTGTCATCTGAAGGAAGAAGACGACACTGTTCCGAACCGGACGGTCCGAACTGGGTTCTAGGCTTAAACTGGTCGGTTCACCCCCCATTCGACCGAGTTTTTCAAATCTAAAAATTTCTAAATTCATATAAATTCATTTCCTATCCAATGGTGGCCTCAAATCTCAAATTTGAATTTTTTATGCCACCTAGAAAAATAAATTTGGAATCTAGTTCAATAGTGGTTCAAACTGGTCCAAACTGGTTTAATCCGGTTTGGATCCGATTCACCTAAACTAGTTTGGTTTTTATCTCCAATTCACCCTAAAGTCCTTTTTCATGACTTTTATGACTCCTTAGCTCACTTAGGGTCCATAAATTTCTTGGTTTACCATCTCTTTATCAGTTTCGATTCATAAACCAGCTCATTTCTTAAATCGGTTTAATCTGGTTTGGGTCCAATTCACTCGAACCGGTCTAGTTTTTCTCTCCCACTTTGTTCTAATGTTGCTTCCCAAGGTTTATTAATCTCTTTGGGTCATAAGGGATCTACAAATTTCCTAGTTTGCCCTTTCTTTATCATTTTTGGTTCATGAATCGACTTGGTTCATAAACCGGTTCTATTTGGTTCGAGCTCGGTTCACTTGAACCGGTCCGATTTTTCTTTCCCAATTCGTCCTAAGGTTATTTTCCAAGGTTAATGAACCTCTTTAAGTCACTTAAGAGTTAAGATTTCTCCAACTTGCATGTTCCGCTATAATGGGCTTATGAATCGGTTCGATTTTTCTCACTCAGTTGGACCAATTTTTTATTTCGGGTTTTCCTTAACTCCATAGAGCGGGGTTTACAGAAAACTAGACTGGTTTAGGAGAACCGGATTCAAACTAGATTGAACCGGTTTATGAACTAAGTTGGTTCATGAACCATAATTGATTGAGAAAGGGCAAACCGGGAAATTTAAAGATCCCAAGTGACCTAAGGTGTCACAAAAGTCATGAAAAGGACTTTATGATGAATTGCAGATGAAAACCAAATCAGTTCAGGTGAACCGGATTCGAATCGGTTTGGACCAGTTTGAACCACTATTGAACCGAATGCTAAATTTATTTTTCTAGGTGGCTTAAAAAAATTCAAATTTGAGATTTGAGAACACCATTTGATAGAAATTGAATTTAGAAATATTTAGATTTGAAAATTTTGGTCGAACTAGTGGTGAACCGGCCAGTTTAAGCTTTGAACCCGGTTCGGACCGGTCCAGTCTAGTGCGGAACAGTGTCGTCTTCTTCATTCAGATGACAACACTGTTCACTCGCTAAAAAATCGGCAGCACCGTCGAAGCTGAAAAGTCTCCGACCATGGAGTTTCAAGCAATGAATGATCGCCATTAAGGCGCCACTCAGATGGCCAAGAAGTCCTCAAGCTTCCTATATAAAGAGCCCCTCCTCATTCATCCTCTCCACACTTGAAAACTCCATTTTCTCTCAACTGCTCCATTTTCTGGTGAAGCTCAAACTAGAGCTCCAACTTGGGCACTTTCTTGAGCCAAACAAGGCAAGGTCGGGTTCTTTAGAACCGGGGAGAAGTCAATTACACGCCTATAGTCTCCATTTGCTCCGAGGGTCACCAGAAAAGCGCTGACATGATCAAATAGTGAAGCAACTCTGGCGGACTGAAGCTACTCTATTTCGACCAAGCTGAAATTGGCCAATTTGAACCCTTTTTAGGCCAAACCAAGCCCTCCCAACACCTCTACAGTCCTCCTACAACTGAATTAGAACTAAAAGGTAAGCCAATTTGGCTCCCCTCTAAAATTTCTGACCGGTGATAGAGAGAGAACCGATAAAACTTTGATAATAAAATTCTCACTCAATTCAGCATCAATTGATGCAATTCTTGATCCTAGGAGGACCTTAGGACAAGATCTATTTGCCCAGATCGAAAGCTCGGACTGTCGTGCCCCTGACGATAAGCTTTCAAGGCTTTCTCTCTCTAAGTCAGGTTTTCTGATGAAACTCCATTTAAGCTCATTCCGGCACCAAATCGTGCGATTCAAAGTGCAATTGAATCATATGAAGGTGTAGAAACTCTAATCTAGCTTCAATTTAAGCAATTAAATTTATTTGATCAGTCAATTTGATGAAATCAAATTTGACAGAGTTAGAAGGTTGAAATTAGGGGAAAATGGGGGAATTTCAAAAATTTGAGGGACTAAAGTGCAATTTCATAAAGTTGAGGACCAATTGGGCATAATAAAGATGTTGGGGGACCAATTAGGCAATTTTGAAATTTTTTGGGTAAAACTTACCATTTTTTGTAAAGTAGGGTCAAAATGGTAATTTTGGAAAAGTTGGGGGACCAAATTGGAAATTTTAGAATCTCGATTTTGGAACTTGGAGGCCAATATGCTCAAATTTTAGAATCTCGAATAGTGGGTCCTAAGCCAATATGCATGAGTAGAAGCTCATAAACAAATATGATTCTAATACATGATAACTTAAGTAAATGAATTGTTTGGCCATGGTACCAAGATAGGACCGACATACTCGATAGATTGGCAGCAGTGTGACATGACTGGTCGACGGACCAGTCAAGACAAATAGCTGCCTGTTGAGTTGAGGGTCAGGGCCGTTGGACCAATGACACCAAAGATTAAATGGCTTTCGAGGAAAACTTTGTTGTGCATGCACTTGAGGTTCAGGACCATTAAGACACCCAAGAGGGTAGTGATGCATCCTAAGGGCTGCAGGATGGCATGGTGGCGATAAGGGAAAAGAGAAACTATTGGGTTTGTGTTTGTCGTCATACCAGTTAGTCATGGAGTTTTGTGTTTGTACTCCACGGAGTTCTGTGTTTGTACTCTACGGAGTTTCTATGTTTGGACTCCACGAAACTACTGTGTTTGGGATTTCTTGAAACTTCTGTGTTTGAGTTTCATGTGCACGAGACCGAGATATGGTCTCTGCCCTCATATGGACACAAAGTTTTAATAATGTGTGTTCCCTTCATGATGAAGGGAGTGTGTTAGTTGATAAACACACCGGTTATGGTTGAGGAGTGAGTAATGGCGATGAAATTGAGATTTTGAAAATGAGAAATTTTAAAATAAGGAGTCTGACACACTCCAATTTAAATATTTTCCCCTAAAAGTCAAACTTTAAACACCCATTCAATAAGTTGTTGAACTCACCCCCTCCCTTATATCCCTTTTCACCGGTTAGTCACACCTGCAAGACAAGTATGTAAGTTAAAATTTTTATGCAATTTTGACTTATGTATTCTAGGAAAGGTACAGGTATAAAGGACACCTTACTCCTCCTGGGTTTAAAAGCGGGGAAAACCCTTTGTAAACCAGGAAGAGTGGCGGGTTGCTCACAAGGATCCGACCAAAACGGGTCGGGGCATGACACTAGTACCATAGCGGGTACTTCCCAAAACCCTCCCAATTAGATTAAGAAAATCCTGTAATTAGAATTTTATTCAATAAAGAAAATCTTTTCTCTAAAAATATACGTTTCTCCAATCAGGGTACGTGCATTTATGGGGACAAGAGGTCTACGCCCTCTTCGACTCACGAGTAGAGAGATCTTTCATCAAAGAGGACTTGATTTCAAGTTTACCCTTAGAACTCACCCCTCTAGGACCAAGTCTAAACATTCTCACACCCTTAGGAGAAGGGTTAAGTAGGAACAAACAACTGGAGAGATGTGAGATAAAGATTGGAGGAATCAAACTCGAAGCAGATTTGATTTTGTTACCTCTAAGGGAGGCATAAGTAATTCTTAGACTGGATTGGTTAAGTAACCATCAGGCTAGGATGGACTATCAGAAGAAGATAGTAACCTTCCACACTACCGAGACAAACAGATTAAAATTCCAAGGAGACCTGAGGAAGAGTGAAGTACAGATGCTGTCCCATGTTAAGGCCCAAAAGATGATACAAAAAGGTTGTACAACTTTTCTAGCCATGGTCATCAACGAGAAGTCTGAAGAGAAGGGGCCCGAAGATATTCCGGTGGTTAAATACTATCCATAAGTATTTTCAGAAGAATTACCTAGAATATCCCCAAGTCAATAGGTGGAATTCACCATAGAAATTATTCAAAGGACAAACCCCATATCCCAAGCTCCTTATTACCTGGCTCTAGCAAATATGAAGGAATTGAAGGAGCAACTGGATGAGCTATTGGAGAAGGATTTTATACGTCCTAGCCAGTCATTATGGGGTAGACCAATCTTGTTCGTGAAGACAAAGGATGAGAGCATGAGACTGTGCATAGATTATAGGAAGTTGAACCATGTCACCATTAAGAACAAGTACCCACTTCCATGGATTGATGACCTATTCGATCAACTAAAAGTAGCAGCCTACTTCTCCAAGATAGATCTTCGATTTGGCTACCATCAACTCAGAATCAGGGAAGAAGATATTCCTAAGACTGCATTTCGGTCCTGGTACGGGCATTACGAGTTTAGGGTGATGACCTTTAGTATAACCAATGCCCCTACAACCTTCATGGATTTAATAAACCGAGTGTTCCAACCACACTTGGACAGGTTCGTGATAGTATTTATAGATGATACTCTTATATACTCACGAACTAGGTTGGAGCATGAAGAACATTTGGCAATCACCTTGGAGATAATGAGGGAAAATTGCTTATATGTAAAATTCTCCAAGTGTGAGTTCTAGCTACATGAGGTAGGGTTCTTAGGACCCATAGTGTCCAAATATGGAGTCAAAGTAGACTCGGCAAAGGTGGAAGACATATCTGATTGGAAGGCACCCATGAATCCTTTGGAGATACGAAGTTTCTTAGGCTTGGCGGGATACTATAGACGGTTTGTACAGGATTTCTCAAAGATAGCTTCTCCTTTGACTTGGCTCACCAGGAAAGGAGTAGAGTATAAATGGGATGAAAGCTATGAGAAGTCTTTCTTAGAGTTGAAGACTCGTTTGACAACCACACCAGTACTCTCCCTTCCTGACCCAAGTGCAGGGGAGTACACCATCTACAGTGATGCATCCAGACAAGGACTCAGATGTGTACTGATGCAACAAGGAAAATTTATCGCCTATACCTCACGACAACATAAGGTATATGAGAGGAATTACCCTACCCATGATGTGGAATTAGCCGCGATAGAGTTCGCATTAAAGATTTGGCGACACTACCTCTACGGGGTTAACTATAAGATATACACTAATTACAAGAGTTTTAAGTATTTCTTAACTTAGAAAGAGTTAAATCTCCGCCAAAGGAGATGGCTAGAATTGGTGAAGGACTATGACCTTGTAATAGAATATTACCCCGGGAAGGCAAATGTAGTGGTAGATGCCCTAAACTGCAAATACCAAATTGACGCGACACAAATAAATATATGTTATTTACCCTTGTTGCAATAGTTGGGAAGAATAGAGATGGACTTGGAAATGGATAAGAAGGAGAAATGCTTGTTGGCTAATGTAGTGGTGAGACCTAGTCTAACCGAGCAGATTAAGACCCAGAAAAAGGCTAATAAGGAACTCCAATCCTATTTGGACCCGGTTAACAAAGGAACGACACCGGACTACAACTTGCGAAGTGACGAAGTGCTAACCTATAAGGGTAGAGTGTGTGTACCTCAAGATAAGGAACTAAAGAGGTTAATTATGGAAAAGGCTCATGATTCTGTATATGCGATGCATCCGGGCAGTAACTAAGATGTACCGGACCCTCAAACAGGGATATTGGTGGAAAGGAATGAAGAGGGGTATTGCAGAATATGTAGCCTAATGCTTGCCTTGTCAATAGATTAAAGCTAAGCATCAAAAACCATAAGTACTGTTGCAACCTGAAATAGAAATGGAAGCACATTACTATGGACTTTGTCATGGGATTACCTGTGACAAGAAAGGAATGAGATGCAATTTGAGTCATAGTGGATCGATTAACCAAGTCTGCCCATTTCCTACCATTAAGAGTGACAGATTCAGTAGAACAACTGGTCGTCCTATACATGAGGGAGATAGTAAGACTCCATGGCGTTCCAGTGAGCATAGTATTGGATAGAGGCCCTAGATTTACTTCAAGGTTATGGCCAAGTTGCAAAGTGCCTTAGGAACCAAGCTCCACATGAGTATGACATTTCATCCTCAGACCGACGGATAGTCTGAGCGAACGATCCAAACCTTGGAATACATGCATACTCACCATGGATAAGGGTTGGGAAGAATATTTGTGTCTGATGGAATTTGTGTACAATAATAGCTATCAAGCCAGAATTCAAATGGCTTCTTATGAAGCCCTTTATGGATGACCATGTCGTACCCATTTATTTTCAGAAGAAGTGGGGAAAAGAAAGTTGGAAAGGGTCGAACTAATCGAGGATGCCACATAAAAGATCAAACTAATCAGGAGTCGCCTTAAGGCCGCTCAGTACAGGAAAAAGAGTTATGCGGATCATTGGAGGAGAGATCTGGAGTTTGATGTGGGAGACCAAGTGTTTCTAAAGGTATCCCCATGGAGGGGAATACTTAGGTTTCAAGAACGAGGAAAGTTGAAACTAAGGTACATCGATCCTTATCCCATCGTCCAAAGGATAGGACCAGTGGCCTACAAATTGGTACTTCGGAAGTACAAGCTAGATCCTAGCCATGTGTTGGACCGTCCTCCACTAGAACTGGAAGAGAACTTGACCTATCAAGCAAAACCGGTATGAATCATCGATCGGAGGGATAAGAACTTGAGGAATAAGAATATTCCTATGGTCAAGGTTCTTTGGAAAAGCGCACCCTTGCAAGAAGAGACATGGGAGATCGAGAATGTAATGAGGGATGGGTACCCTCAATTATTTGACATGTAACTGTTTTGGGGACAAAACCCCTACAATGGGGGAAGAGTTGTAAACCCCGTTCTTTGATAATAAGAAAAACTAGGAAAAGAATGGGTCACTTCCAAATAGAAAACTGAGTAGGTTTATAAACCGTAATCGATAGAGAAAAGGCAAATCGAGAAATTTATAAAACCTGAGTGACCTAAAGAGTCACAAAAGTCATGGAAAAGGACTTTAGGATGAATTGGAAGAGAAAACCAAATCAGTTCAAGTGAACCGGACCTGTACCAAATTGAACCGGTTTGAACCACAATTAAACCGATTTCTAAATTCATTTTTCTAGGTGGCTTAGAAAATTCAAATTGAAGAATTGAAGACACCATTGGATAGAGAATGAATTTAGAAATTTTTAATTTTGAAAAATTTGGTTGAATTGGGCCTGAACTAGTCGATTTAAGCATTGAACCCGGTTCGGACTGGTACGGTCCGATTCAGAATAGTGTCATCTTCATCCTTGAGATGACAACACTGTTCACTCGCTAGAAAAGTGAGCAGTGCCAGCGAAGATGAAAAGTCTTCATTCATGGCGTTTCAGGCCATGATTGATCGCCATAAAAGTGCCAATCGAATGACCAAGGAGTCCTCGAGCTTACTATATAAAGAGGTCCTCCTCATTCATCCTCCTCACACCTAAAAACACCTCTCTCTCTCTCTCTCTATTGCTCCAATTTCTTGTGAAGCTCAAACCAAAGCTCCAACTTGGGCGTTTTTTAGCCAAAGAAGGCGAGGTCAATTTCCTTAGACTTGGGGAGAAGTCATCTACCCGATGGTGGTCACCATTGACCTGATGATCACTAGAGAAGCATCGACGTAATCAAACACTGAAGCAGCATCGAAAAACAAAAGCTGCCCTGTTTTGGCCGAGCTAAAAATGGCTAAATTGAGCCCTCCTCAGGCCAAACCAAGCTCCCCTAACACTTACACAACCCTCAAACGACTGAATTAAAGCTGAAAGGTAAGCCAAATTGGCTAGTCTTTGTAAATTTCGATCAGTGCTAGAAAGAGAAATGGCTAAACTTAGATGACCAAATTCTCATTCAATTCAACATGAATTATTGTAATTCCTGATCCTAGGAGTAACCTTAGGAAGAGAGCAACCTGCCCTGATCGAAAGCTCGGACTGCCGCACCTTCAATGGTAAGCTTTCGAAGCTTTCTCTCTCTAAATTCAGTTTTCTAACAAAACTCCATTCTTCTCAATTCAGACCCAAATGACGCGATTCAAAGCTTTATTGAATCATGTGGAAGTGTGGGAACTGATCCATACCTTCAATTGGATTAATAAACACTGATTGGATGGTCAATTTGATAAAATCAAATTCTTCATGTTTGAAAGGTAGAAAATTCGGGAAAATTTTGGGGGAAATTGGGAATTTCGTAAAATTGTGGGAACAAAGTGCAATTTCCTAAAATTGAGGGCCAATTGGCCATGAAAAGGATGTTGGGGGACCAATTGGTCGATTTAGTAAATTTATTGGGGTAAAATTGCCATTTTTGTAAAGTAGGGGCAAAATGGAAATTTTTGAAAAGTTAGGGACCAAATTGGAAATTTGGGAAACTTAAACCCCTTAAGTGATTTTGAATAAGTTGAGGACCCAAAGTGAATTTTAGAAGTTAAAGGACTCAATTTGGGGGAAAAGTTAGTATTAGGGACCTAAAGTCAAGGAAAAAGAAATTTAGGGACCTAAATGTAAATAACTGAAAAATTCGGGCATTTTTGTTCATACATGAGAAATTAAGGCTATTATACTAAATGTTAATAAACAACGATGTCCAAATTGTCACGCCCCGACCTAGTTTGGTCGAATCCCCATGATCAACCAGCCACTCTCCTGGTTTATTAAATGATTTCCCCTTATTGTAAACCGTAAAGAGTAAGGCGTCCTTTAACCTGCACCTTTTCCTGGAATAGTATAATAAAAAATGCATGAAATTTAAAACTTTACGTACCTGTCTTACAGGCATCTTAGTTGAAGGTCTTTAAGGGGAGGCTTTCTGAGATTTCCTAAAAGGGATATAAGGGAGGGGGTGAGTACGACTACTCAGTGAATGGGTTTTTAAAATCTTTTGACTTTTAAGAAAAACATATATATGGAGTGTGCCAGGCTCCTTTGTTTTCAAAAATCCCTTCATTTAAAAATTTGGGCTTTCCCACCATTTCTTATTTACCATGGTGTGTCATCACCCAACACACATCCTTCATCATGAAGGTTAGACACATTCACAAGTCAGTATCACTACTGAACCCGCTAGTGGCTTCGGAGCGACTTTTCTTGCCACCCGGATAGAAGTACGACCACTTCTACCATGGGAATGAGTGGATGTACGTGACATCTAACCCACAATCCCGAAATCACTTCTTCATGTCCGTATGAGGATAGAGACCTCATCCTGTCCCCACCCTGGTCTCATGCGCTTGGTGCTACTCCAAATTTCGCACAAACACCTGGAACGACGAACTGCCCTTATCGCCACCAGGTCGTCCAGTGCCCTTAGAACGCATCACTACCCCTCATGGGCGTCTTGATGATCCCGTACTCACAGTGCATGCACAAACAATATTTTTTTTCACATTGCCATGTAATCTATGGTGCCACTAGTCCAACGGCCCCGACTCTCAATTCAACCCGCAGTTGTTTGTCTTGACTGGTCTGTTGGCCTGTCATGTCACACTGCTGCTAGTTGACTGAGCATGTCGGTCCTATCTTGGTACCATGGCCAAACAATTCACTTATTAAGTTTTATGGCACATATATCATGTTCATTTACGAGCTCCTGCTCGTGCAAACTAGCCTTGGGCCCACTGTACGAGATTTTCAAAATCGGGCATTTAGCCCCTAAGTTTCAAAACCGAGGTCCCCGACCTATCAGAGCTATTCGAGCTCCCGTTGAGAAGGTCTCCCAAATTGTTTAAGCATTGGCACACAGTCAGGGGAGAGCACTTCCAACAAAACATATGTTTTCTCTATCCATTATACCGTTCGGTATAAGGAAACCTCTGTTCATAACCGATGAACGGGTTTTCAACTTTCTTCGAGGAAGTCTCATCATACCAATTGGGTATGATCTACTTACAACCGGTATGTAGTTTTTCCGAATGATTTTCACATCACTTCCTCTAAGTAGTGATGTTTAAAATACCACTAAATAGTGGGTTTTCATACCGAGGTACTTATCATTCCCAACCGAGTATGATATAAAATTTTCACTCACAACCGGTAAGTGGTTTTAAAATTTTAAGTTGTGCTCATCATCTCAACCGGGTGTGATGTTAGTAAACCCACTCACCCGTTAACGTAGTGAATTCCACTTAACCGGTTCTTTGTATTCACGCGAGCTCGTCCATGCTGGCGTTCCCGATATTTCACGTTCCTACACGATATGAACATCCTTGTTCATTATTACTCGAAATAACATCCTTCATTCATTTCCAATGAATGAGAAAACCCAATCTTTTAGTGATTTGCAATTAGGTCCCTAAAGTTATTTCTTTTTAACTTTAAGTCCCAAATCTCGGTTTTTCCTCAAATTGAGTCCCATAACTTTTAAAATTTATCTTGGGACTTCAATTTATTCAATTTCACCAAAAAGGGGTTTAATTTCCCAAATTTCCAATGTGGTCCCCCAATTTTTCCAAAATTATCATTTTACCATTCCTTTACAAAAATGGTAAGTTTTGCCCCCAAAATTCCAAAATTCCTCAATTGATCCTCTAACATTATTTTCATACCCAATTGACCCTCAATTTCATAAAATTGCATTTTGGCCATTTGAATTTCAAAAATCCTCTATTTTGACCCAATTTCAACTCTTCAACACTACCGAATTTGATTTCCTCAAATTGACCGATCAAACACTTCTAATTGTTGAAATTGGAGTTGAAATTAAGTTCATGCATGTTCATACGATTCTAAGAAACTTTGAATCATAGATTTTAACGCTGGAATGAGCTCTAACGGAGTTTCGCCTAAAAATGAACTATAGAGAGAGAAAGCTTCGACTACTCACCGGTGATGGCACGGCAGTTCGAGCTTTCAATTTGGGCAAATAGGTCTCGTCCTGAGGTTTATTTTAGAATCAAGAATCACATCAATTGATGCAGAATTGGATTAGAATTTCGTCATTGAAATTCGGTCGACTCTCTCACTTGCACTGATCAAAAATTGTAAAGGGGAGTCGAATTGGCTTACCTTTCGGTCCTAATTCGGCCGTGGAAAGGCTGGGGAAGTGTTGGGAGGGCTTGAAATGGCCGATTTCAGCCTTGGCCGAAATAGGGCAGCTTCGTTCCACTAGAGTTGCTTCACTATTCCATCATGCCAATGCTTCTCCAACAATTCTCGGATTGATTGGAGTTTGCTATCAGATAGTTATCTTCTCCTCGGTTCTAAAGAGCTCAACCTCTCCTTCTAAGGCTAAGAAAAATGTTTAAGTCGAAACTCTGGTTCTTTTCCCGGTTTTCCTTAACTCAAAAGTGTGGGGTTTACACAAATCATGTAGGAGCACAAAGGACCAGAAATGCCAGCAAGAGAAGCTCATGTCAACTGGGAGAATCAATCGAGGATGAACATGTCACGGTTAACGGATGGGTGGGATTATTCACATCATATATGGTTGGGATGATGAGTATCTCGAAAATGAAAAACCACTATTATGTGGAATTTTAACATCACACATGATGGGAGTGATGTGAGAACTAAATGGAAAAACTATTTGACGGTTGTAAGTAGATCATACCCGGTTGGAATGATGAACTTTCTGGAAGGAAGTAGAAAACCCGCTTACCGGTTGTTAGCAGAGATGCCATGACATCCGGTTGGTGTGATGGACGAGTGAAAAGTTATGTTATCGGAAGTGTTCTCTCCTAACTGTATGCCACTACTTAAAACTTTTGGGAGACCTTCTTGTCAAGAGCTGGAATAGCTCAGATTGGCCACAAGCCTCAGTTTTGGAACTTGGGGGCTAAAATGCCGGTTTTGAAAATCTCGTTTAATGGGCCTAAAGCCAGTTGGCATGAGCAGGATCTCGTAAACAAACATGTTGATAAGCAATGAAATTTTCAAAATGAATGATTATGTGATTTGGCCATGGTACCAAGATAGGAGCGACATACTCGATGGATTGGCGGCAATGCAAGAGGACCAAGTCGACGAACTGGCCTAAACAAACAACTGCAAGTCGAGTTGAGAGTCAGGGTCCTTGGACCAGTGGCATCAAAGATAAATGGCTTTATAGAAAACTTTGTTTGTGCATGCACTTGAGGTTCGAGACCATCAAGATACCCAAGAGAGTTAGTGATACATCCTAGGGGCTATTGGACAACATGGTGGAGATAAGGGCAGTTTGTCGTACTAGTAGTCAGGGAAACTCGATGTAACTTCATGCGCATGAAACTAGGGTGGGGTCAGGATGAGGTCTCTGTCCTCATACAGACACGAAGATGATTTTGAGTTTGAGGGTCGAATGTCGTGAACATCCACTTATTCCCAGGGTAGAAGTGGACAGGCTTCTATCTAGGTGGCCAGTAAAGTCACTCTAATGCCACAAGTGGATGTAATGGATGGGTTGCCCTGCGAATGTGTCATCCCTTCATGATGAAGGGCATTTATTGATTGTTAAACACATCGGATATGGAAATGAGGAAATGGTTTTGAATAATCGATAATGAAAGGAAAAGAATATTTTTGAAACAAATAAGGAGTTTGGCACACTTTAATTTAATATGTTTTGCATACTCTCTCCCAACACCCATTCACTGAGGTGTTGAACTCACCCCCTCCCTTTACCCTTTTTAGGTAACTAAGGGAAAAACCTACCTAAGAACCTTGCGCTAGCTAAACCTGCAAGACAGGTATGTAAGTTTAAATTTATTCAGTTTTGATTAATGTTATTCTAGGAAAGGTACAGGTAAAAAAGACGCCTTACTCCTCACGGTTTAAAGTAGGAGAAAACCCTTAATAAATCGGGAGAGTGGCGGGTTTCTCACATGGATCCAACCAAACCAGGTCGGGGCGTGGCAGTTGTCATCCCAAGGAAAAAGATGACACTGTTCTGGACCGTACCAATCCCACCAGATTCATTTGCAAAAATCAGCTAGTTCTGGCTCGATTCGACCAGTTTTCTCAAAATTAAAAATTTCTAAATTTGTCTAAATTTATTTTCTATCTAATGGTGGCCTCAATTTTCCAAATTGAGACTTTCTATCCACCTAGAAAAATGAAATTTCCAATACGGTTTATTTTTGTAAACCCTAACCTTTAAAGGTAAGGAAAATCGGGAAAAAAACCAATCATTTCAAAAGAGAAAACTGAACCAATTCATAAACCTTAACCGATAAAGAAAGGGTAAAATGAGAAATTGAAAAGTCTCAAGTGACTCAAAGAGTCATAAAATTCATGGAAAAGAACCTGGTGACAAAATTGAAGAGAAAACCAAACTGGTTCAGGCCGAACCGGATTGAACTGGCTCAAACCATACTTCAACTTGTTTTAAAATTTATTTTTCTTGGTAGCTCAAAATGATCAAATTGGGGAATTGAACCCACCATTAGATAGAGAATGAATTTAGAAAATTTTAATTTTTAGAAAATCAGTCGAATTGGGCATAAACTGATCAATTTATGCATTGAACCTGATCGGACCGGTCCGGTCCGGTTCGGAATAGTGTTATCTTCTTCCTCTAGATGACAGCACTGTCCATTAATGTAGAAAAGGATAACGTCGGTGAAGGAATAATGGCCCTGATCAGGCCATTTCAAGGAGAGGATAAGCTTGACCAAAATGTTAAAGTTGTTGGACAAAGGGTCCTTGAGCTCCCCATATAAAGAGATCCTCTCCATTAATCCTCCACACACCTCAAATCTCCATTCTCTCTCAACTGCTCTATTTTCCAATGAAGCTCAAACTAGAGCTCTGATATAGGCCTTTTCGCAGCCTCAAATGGCAAGGATGGGTCCTATAGACTCTAGGGAAGTCAACAACCTGATAACATCTTCCTTTTGACCTGAGGACCGCTGGAGAAGTGTCGGCGTAATCAAACATTGAAGCAGCTCCAACTAACAGAAGCTACCCTATTTTGGCTGAGCTGAATTTGGCCAAATTCAGCCCTCCTCTGGCCAAATCAAGCCTCCCCAACACCCCACGACCCTCACACAACCTTAAACGAGCTGAAAGGTAAGCCAATTCGGCCCTCCTCAGTCGTTGCAGGTCAGAGTTACAAAGAGAAAGTGCTAAATTTTACTGATAAAATTCTCACTTGATTGGACATCAATTGTAGCAATTCTTGATCCTAGAAGGAACCTCATGAAAATTTCTACCTCCCCATATCGAGAGCTTGAACCTTCGCACCTCTAACAGTAAGCTTTCGAAGCTTTCTCTCTCTATGAATAGTTTTTCGGTGAGCTCTGTTTGAGCTCAATTCGGACCCAAATACTACAATTCAAAGCTCAATTGAATCATATGGAAGTGTAGGAACTGATCCATACCTTCAATTGGAGCAATTAACCCCGATTGAATGACCAATTTGAAGAAATCAAATTCAGTCAGTTTGAAGGGAAGAAATTGGGGGAAAATTTTGGGGAAAATTGGGAATTTCAAAAAGATTGAGGGACCTCTATGTAATTTCCAAAAATTGAAGGCCAATTGGCCATGAGAAAAGTATTGGGGGACCAATTGGTCAATTTTTGAAATATTTGGGGCCAAATTGCTATTTTTGGAAAGTAGGGGCAAAATTGGGGACTAGATTGGAAATTTGAACAACTTGAGCCCCTTATACAATTTTGAGAAAATTGAGGACTAAAAGGGAATTTTAGAAGCCTTGGGACTCAATTTGGGGAAAAGTTTTTGCATTAGGGTCCAAAACTTAAGAAAAATGAACTTCATTGACTTGAGTGCAAATAATTAACAATTTTGAGCCTAGTCGCTCATACGTGAAAAAATGATGGTTGTTATGCGCCCGCAAGGAAAAGCTAGGGTGGAGTTGAAAACCGACTAGAGACAAATACGTCACATCATACCCAGTTGGGATGATAAGCTTACTTTTATAAAAAGAAAACCTACTTACTAGTCATAAGTAGAGATGATCATACCCGGTTGGTATGACAAACTTCCTTAAGGAAAGGAGAAACCCGCTTTCCAGTTGTAAGTGGAGATATCATCACACCTGGATGGTGTGATGAAGTGGAAAATATATTTTTTGTCAGAAGTGTTCTCCCCTGACTATGTGTCATTGCTTAAACTATTTGGGAGACCTTCTTGATTGGAGCTAGAGCAGCTCAGATAGGCTAGAGGGTTCAGTTTTTCAACTCATGTGGGCTAAATGTCCGATTTTAGAAAAATCACATGCAGTGGGCCCAAGGCTAATGGACACGAGCAGGAGCTTGTAAACAAATTTGAGTTAAGAAAGCAATGAAATTTCTAATGAAATGGTTGTATGACTTTGCGATGGTACCAAGTCAGGACTGACAGTACTTGATGGACTGGCGGCAGTGCGTTAGGGCCAGGTTGACATATCGACCTAGACAAACAACTACAAGTCAAGTTGAGGGTCGGGGTCGTTGGACAAATGGCACCAAAGATAATGGCCATATGTGAAAATTTATTATTTATGCATGCACTTGTGGTACAGGACCATCAAGACTCCCAAGAGGGGTAGTGATGGGTCGTAAAGGCTACTGAACGACATGGTGGTGATAAGGGCAGTTCATCGTGCTAGTTAGTCGAGAAGCTCGGAGTAGCTTCTTTTGCATGAGATAGGGGTGGGGTCCGAATGAGGTCTCTGTCCTCATATGGACACGAAGTGACATTTCGGGTCTGGGGGTCAGATGTTTAGAACATTCACTCAAACCCAGAGTAGAAGTGGACAAGCTTCTATCTTGGTGGACTGTAAATACGCTCTGATCCATAAGTGGGTGTAGTGGACGGGTTGCACCTAAGAATGTGTGTTACCCTTCCTGATGAAGGGCATGTGTTTGTTTTCTAAACGCCTCCCGTGGCAAGGGGAAGGGCTAATAAAGCTAAACACACCTAATATGGAAATGGGAAAAAGGTTTTAAAAACCTTGGAAAGGATTTGAAAATCCTTGGAAAAAGGAATGGTAAACCTTGGAAAAAGGTTTTGAAATTGAGGAAACCCTTTTTAAAAGAAAATGTCACCCTTGGCAGGGTAAAGGTTTTGAAAACCGAAATTTGAGGAAAAACCTTCTTTTTAAAGGAAATGATAACCTTGGCATGGATTGGATAAATTAAGGCTATTTTGAAAACTCACTCCTAACACATGTTCACTGAGTTATAGAACTCACTCACTCCCTTTTTCCCCTTTCAGGTAACCAAGGAAAAAACCAAACTTAAAGATCTTCTTGTAAGACAGGTATGTTTATTTTAAGATATTCAGTTTTGTATAATGATATTCTAGGAAAGACAAAAAATAAGGATGCCTTACTCCTCACAGTTTAGAAAAGGGTGAGACCCTTAATGGATCAAAGGGAGTGGTGGGTTGCTCATGGGGATTCGTCCAAACCAAGTCGGGTTGTGACAATTATGGTTCAACCCGGTTCAATCTAGTTCAAATCTAGTTCACCTTGAACCAGTCTGGTTTTCCCATCCAATTTACTTTATGGTTCTTCCCCAAGATTTTCATGACTTTTTAGTCACTTGGGATTTTCCAATTTCCCATTTTTATCCCTCTTTATCATTATCGATTATTAAGCGGCTCAGTTTTCTTATTTAATTGACTAATTCTTTCCCAGTTTTCTTTAATTCAAGGTGACGTGTAAACCCCATCTCTTGAAGATAAGGAAACCAGGGAAAGAACCGGTCAACTCAAGTGAGAAAACTGAACCGGTACACGAACCCTAACCATTAGAGAAAGGGCAAATTGAGAAATTTACACATCACGAGTGACCCAAAGAAATTAGAAGAGAAAACCAAATTGATATGAACCGGATTGAACCAGTTTGGACTAGTTGCTAAATTTATTTTTCTAGGTAGCTTAACATATTCAAATTTGAGAATTGAAGCCACCATTGGATAGAGAATTAATTTAGAAATATTTAATTTTGAAAAACTTGGTTCAATCAGGCCTGAACCGGCCGATTTAAGCATGGAACCTAGTTCGGACGGGTCCAATTTAGTTTGGAATATGTCGTCTTCTTCCTTCAGATAATAGCATTGTTCACTCACTGGAAAAACGAACAGCGACGGCGAAAATGAAACGTTTCTATTAAGGGATTTTAGGCCATGAATGAGCGCCATTAAGTTGCTAAACGGTCGGTTAGAGAGTTTGCAAGCTCCTTATATAAAGAGCTCATCTCCATTCATTCTCCTCACACCTAAAAACTCCACTCTCTTTCAACTACTAAGTTTTCCGGTGAAGGTCGAACCAGAGCTCTAACATTGACATTTTTCTAAGCCTTAGAAGGCATGGTCGGGTTCCTTAGATTCAGGGAGAAGTCAGCTACCCAGTAGAAGTCTCCATTCTATCTGAGGATTGCCGGGGAAGAGCTAGCGTAATCAAACACTGAAAAAGCTCTAGCAGACCGAAGCTGCCCTATTTTTGCCAAGCTGAAATTGACCAAATTCAGCCCTCCTCAAGCTAAACTAAGCTCCCCAACACCCCCACAGCCCTCACACGACCAAATTAGAGTTGAAAGGTAAGCCAATTTGGCTCACCTCTATCATTTTCAATAGGCATTAGAGAGAGAAGCTTTGAATCTTCATTGACCAAATTCTCTCTCACTTCGGCATGAATTGTTCCAATTCTTGATCCTAGGAGAAATCATAGGACGTGAGCTACATGCCCCGATTGAAAGCTCGAACCACTACACCTCCAACAGTAAGCTTTCGAAGCTTTCTCTCTCTATGCACAGTTTTCCGACAAAGCTCCGTTTGAGTTCATTTCAGCCTCAATTCATGTGATTCAAAGCTGAATTGAATTGTATGGATATATAGGAACTGAATTATACCTCCAATTTCAACAATTAAACCTGATTGAGTGGTCAATTTGATGAAATCGAATTCGGCCAATTTAAAAGGGGGAAATTTTGGAGAAATTTGAGAATTTCGTAAAATTGAGGGATCAAATTGTAATTTTCCAAAATTGAGGGCCAATTGGTTATGAAAAGGATGTTAGAAGACCAAGTGGTCAATTTTTTAAAATAATTGGGTTCAAATTGCCATTTTTGTAAATTAGGGGCAAAATGGTAATTTTAAAAAAGTTGGGGACCAAATTGGAAATTTGGAAAACTTGAACCCCTTAAACGATTTTGAGTAAATTGAGGACCCAAAGTGAATCTTTGGAAGTTTCGGGACTCAATTTGGGGAAAAAGTTAGCATTAGGGACCTAAAGTTAAGGAAAAAGAACTTTAGGGACCTAAATGTAATTAATTAAAAATTTTGGGCATTTTCATTCATACGTTATGAATGAAGTCTATCATATCAGAATGCCAACAATGATAAGTAAGCATGGAGGCAAAACCCAACTAAGAAGGAATACACAGTGATTATCGGGTGAGTGGGTTCATTCACATCATACCCGATTGGGATGATGAGCACTTTAGAAATGAAAAAAAACCACTTCTATGTGGAATTTTAACATCCCACCTGGTTGGAGTGATGTGGGAATTATGTGAAAAAACTACTTAGCTGTTGTAAATAGAGAGATCATACCTGGTTGGTATGATGGACTTCCTGGAATTAAGGAGAAAACTCGCTTACGGTTGTAAGCGGAGATGTCATCACACTCGGTTGGTGTGATGGATGGAAAGTTTATTTTGTTAGAAGTATTCTCCCCTAACTACCTGCCAATGCTTAAAGTTTTGGGAGTCCTTCTTGACTAGAGCTAGAATAGCTCAGATAGGCTAGGGGCCTCGGTTTTGGAACTTGAGGGCTAAAATGCCCGATTTTGGAAAATCACATATAGTAGGCCCAAGGCCAGTTGGCACGAGCAGGAGCTCATAAATAAATATGATGTTTAAGCCATGAAAATTATTAATAAATGAATTATGTGATCTAGCCATGGTACCAAGACAGGACCGATATACTCGATGGACTTACGATAGTGCGACAAAACCAGGTCGACAGATCGATCTAGACAAACAGCTACAGGTTGAGTTGAGGGTCGAGGTCGTTGGACTAGTGGCACAAAAGATAAATGGCTTTGTAGAAAAACTTATGTTTGTGCATGCACTTGAGGTTCAGGACCATCAAGACGCCCAAGAGGAGGTAGTGATGAGTCCTAGGGGCAACTGAACGACATGGTGGAGATAAGGGCAGTTTCACGTGCTAGCAGTTAGGGAAGCTCGATGTAGCTTCATGCGCATGAGACTAGGGTGGGGTTAGGATGAGGTCTCTATACTCATATGGACTTAGAGTTTATTTTTGGGTTTGAGGGTCGGATGTCGCGAACATCCACTCATACCCAGGGTAGATGTGGACGGGCTTCTATATAGGTGGCCGATAAAATCACCCTGATGCCACAAGTGGGTGCAATGGATGGGCTGCCCTATGACTATTTGATTCCCTTCCTAATGAAGGGTGTGTGTTGATTGTTAAACACACCTAATGTGGAAATGAGGAAAAGTATTTGAAAATAAAA
Organism: Trapa bicornis; assembly: GCA_030064425.1. Lineage (NCBI taxonomy): Eukaryota > Viridiplantae > Streptophyta > Magnoliopsida > Myrtales > Lythraceae > Trapa > Trapa bicornis. Next base: position 3,559,698 of record CM057761.1, on the reverse strand, counting down.
ATTTGAGGAATAAATTATTTTAAAGGAAATCAAGAGTCTAACACACTACAATTAAAAACTATTTTTAGGAAAACTCATTTCCAACACCCATTCACTAAGTTGTAGAAACTCACCCCTATTTTCTATCCCTTTTTAGGAGTTGGTAAAATGACTAAGGAAAACACAAGGTCTTATCTCTTGTCAGGTATGCTTAAAAGTTATTTTTAAGCTTGCATTTTTATTGATTTATGTTATTCCAAGAAAGAAGGCTAGAATTATGCCTAACTCCTCTTGATTAAAGAAAGGGGGAAATCCCTTTTGAACCAAGGGAGGGCGGGTTGATCACGGAGATCTGACCAAACTAGGTTGGGGCATGACATGACGGGTTTCACAACTCTCCCCTCCTATTAGAAGTTTTGTCCCCAAAACTTTATTATGTATCCTTTACATCGGGAATAATTTTCCTTGATGTCAACCTGGGGTTTGCTTGACAAGCTACACTTTGGTTGTTTCTTCACTTAGACCTTTAAACCACGCTCTTAAGGAATTTATATTTATTTCCATTATCTACTAATTCCATGGAGTTTACCACAATTAAGCATGTCTTACCCATTAGTCCAAAGGCACATCCTTAGGTACACTTCTTACTCTACTTAGGGTAAAACTCTTACTCTTGAAGGTTCTTGTCCATGATTTTTAGGATTGGGAGTTCCAAAATGTCTTATTGTCCCCGTGTCTATTTACTCCCCTAGTCATTATAATTCCTTAGCTCGAGATCCTTTCGAGGTTGTTGTACTTATTTTCATAGGTTTTGGGTTTATCACCTTTTTGTCCTATATTGTTTCTTCCACCATCCTTTGTATATTACAACTCCGATCCAAGTTTTATGTTTAACCTTGTCATGCTTAACTATCTGACTCTTTCTTACTTGAGTCACATTTTCCTAGGACTGTTGGACCTACATGTCCCTTACAGCATGACATGTTCTAGAGCTTGTCTTTGTCCATTAAAATTCTAGAACGTTTCCTTAATGGTTTTTCTCAACTTTCCAACCTTTTAGGGTCATATAATTTTGTCCCTTCTTTTCATCTGGTAGTATTCTTCAACAACCTTTACCGTTATCCAATTCTTTCTTTTCACCTTTGATGCCACATCTTTCATAATCGTGTCAGTTTTCCTTATCTACTAGCTCTTTACCAACTTCCTCATTAGGCTTTTCCTAGTTCCAACCATTGGGTTTCCCGATTACTTCTTGACTTACTGACATGCTTGGCATTTTTCCTCCCTTATGTCATTACACATCTCCAATGGCATCCTTTACTCAAGATAAAGTCAGCTACCTAACGATAACCTCCCCTCGACCTAAAGATCGTTGGAGAAGTGTCGGCGAGATCAAATAGTAATGCAGCTCCGTTGGTCCAAAGCTGTCCTATTTTTTCCGATCAGAATTCAGCCAATTCAGACCTCTTATGGCCAAACCAAGCCTTCCCCTAGCCTCTACGGCTTGCACTCGACCTCCTCAAGGAAAATGGTAAGCCAATTTGGCCCTTCTTCATCAGTGTAGTTCGGTTCTAGAGAGAGAAAGTGCGGAATTTTACAAACTAAATTCCCGCTGCTCAAGACACGAATTGTAGCATTCTTGATCCTAGAAGGACCCTAGGACAAGAGCTAATTCCCCATATCAAGAACTCGGATCGCCACACCTCTGATGGTAAGCTTTTGAATCTTTCTCTCTATACGTACAATTTTCTAGCGAAACTCCGTTTGAGATCGTTTAGAACCCAAATTTCGCAATTCAATGCTCAATTGGATTGTATGGAAGTGTAGAAACTGATTCATGTCATTAATTGGAGAATTTAACCCCATTTGAATGGCCAATTTGAAGAAATCAAATTCATTCAATATAAAAGGGTGAAATTGGGGGAAGAATTTGGGGGAAATTGGGGATTTCAAAAAATTGAAGGTCCTAAATGCAATTTTTCAAAATTGAAGGTCAATAGACAATGAGAAAGATATTGGAGGACCAATTGGTCAATATTTGAAAAACCTACTTATCGGTTGTGAGTAGGCATATTTAACTATCATACCTAATTGGAGTGATAAGCACGGTTTTTGAAGTAAAAATCCACTTATGAGTGGACCTACTTCTATCATCACAACCGGCTAGTGTGATGAGTGCTTTGAACTAAAAGAAATTTTATCGGAAATGTTCTTCTCTAACTGCGTGCAAATGCTTAAATTATTTGTGAGACTTTCTGAACAAGAGCTAAGAATAGCTTAAACAGGTCGGGGGCCTTGAATTTGAACTCATAAGGCCAATGCCCAGTTTTTAAAAAACTCATGAAGTGGGCCCAAGGCTAGTGGGCACCGGCTGGAGCACCATTTGGGACACGTGTCCCGATCAACGGTCAATGTCGAAAAAGCTCCGTTAGCAAAGACCAACCAATGAGGAGTTGACACGTAGTAAAAGTGTCACGCCAGCGTCCGACTAGGATGTCTAAGAAACGATCAATCAATCAACGGACGACACGTGGTAGTACCACGTCCGATGACCTCAGCCAATCATAAGCTAACATGTGCCAATGGCATTGTGCTTCAGGAGGGAAATCTGTCACATGTCAGCGAGTTAGTAGCTAGGTTGGAACATGTCACGGTCACGGTCAGTAACTAGGTTGGAATGAGCGGCCAATAGGAGACCGCCACATGTCTGATCAGCGAGTCAAAGGCTGACTAGGCTATTGAGTAGGAAGCCACGTCAGGAGAGCCAACTAATCATAGAGCGCCACGTAGCAAATCTGCACGTGTGATGCTCGCACTCACGAAGTAGTGTCATCTTCAACCTTAGACTGACGGCAACCCGCGACTGCCAAAAGGAGACCGGATCTTCTACGTCCGGAAAATCGGCCACTGCCGCTAGAATAGGATGAGTCAGACGCCGAAACTGACAACAACCAGTATCCCTATCAGTTATCGAGACCCATATATAAGTAGCACCCTCCCACTTGACCTCTCCACCGCTCGGGCAACCCTAGAAGATAGATAGTCACTTTCTAGCGAAGTGCACACTAGAGCTCTAATGATGAGCATTTTCTCAACCAAAGAAGCTCCAGTTGGTGGCAACAACACTAGAGTGAAGTCCTCCAATTAACAGCACCCTTAGCCCGACATGAGAACACCTCGAGGAATGCAGGAGTGATTGTACTGTGAAGCTGCTCTGACAACTCGAAGCAACTAACCTCTGACCAGTGGAATTCATGACACTTCGGCCTCATGCAGCTAAAATTGACCTCCCACGACTCCCTTGAGATGCCTCTTGACTCCCTTTCGGTCTCTAGGTAATTCATTCCACCTCTAACTTGCCTAAGTCCTACGGTTCTTGAGAGAGAAAGTGGCCAAAGTTAACTAACCAAATTCATCCTGCCTAGGACACCAATTGGGGTGAATTCTGATCCTTAGAGGATACTCCCGATGAAGGCTAACTACACAAATCTAGAGCTCCGACAACTGCCTCTCCCTCGGTATGAATTCAAAGCTCTCTCTCCCTCTATCTCTCTCTATGTTTAGTTTTCTAGAAAAGCTCTGTTTAAGCTCATTTCGGGTCCAAAAATAGTGATTTAAAGTATAACCTGATCATGGGGAGGTAGAGAAACTGACTAGTAGCATCCTAGGAGGAAATGGACATGGTTTTGACTTTCAATTTGACGAAATTTGATCTCGGGGCAAAAAGTGACGAATTGGAGAAGAAATTGGGGAAAATTGGAGATTTTTAAAAATTGAGGGACCTAAGTGAATTTTTGAAAAACTTTAGGGCTAAGAGACAATTTCAAAGAGATTGAAGGCCCATAGGGCATTTTAAGAAATTTGAGGGCAATACGGTAATTTTCGAAAATCGGGGGACTAAAGCATAATTAGGGCATAAATTAAGGACTTGGGTGCAAATACCAAATAATATAGGGTCCTTTATGCCGACCTATAAACCCCTTCCTTTAAAGATAAGAAAATCGTGAAAAGAACTGGTCAATTAAAAGAGGAAACTGAGCTAGTTAACGAACCCAAACCAGTAAGGAAAGGCTAAATTGAGAAAATGACAAATCTCGGGTGACTCAAAGAGTCATAAAAATCATGGAAAAGAATATCGGGACAAATTGGAAGAGAAAACCAAGTCTGTTCACGTGAACTGGACCTGAACCGGTTTGAACCATACTTGAACCGGTTGCAAAATTCATTTTCTTTAGTTGGCTTAAGATATTCAAATTGGGAAATTGAAACCACCATTAGATAGAGAATGAATTTAGATGAATTTAGAAATTTTTAATTTTGAGAAAATCGATCGAATCGGGTCTGAACCAGCCGATTTACGCATTGAACCCGGTGGGACCGGTCCGTTCTAGTTCAGAACAGTGTCATATTCTTCCTCCAAATGACAACACTGTTCATTCAATGTAGAAACAGATAACACTAACGAAGGAAAAATAGCTCCGATCAGGCCATTTCAGGGTGAGGATAAGCTTGACCAAAAAGGAAAGTTGTCGAGCAGAGGGTCCAAGAGCTCCCTGTATAAAGAGCTACTCTCCATTCATCCTCCACAACTTGAAGTCTCCATTCTCTCTCAACGACTCCATTTTCAGGTGAAGCTCAAACCAAAGCTCCGATATAGGCAGTTTTCTCAGCCTTAGAAGGTGAGGTTGTGTCCTACAGACTCCGAGGGAAGTCAGCTACCTAACAACACCTTCTTTTTGACCTGAGGACCATCGGAGAAGCACCGGTGAAATCAAACAATGAAGCAGCTCCGACAGACCGAAGCTGCCATGTCTTGGCCGAGCTGAATTCGGCCAATTTCAGCCCTCCTCCAGCCTAACCAAGCCTCCCCAACACCCCCATAGCTCTCATACGACCTCAACAGAGTTGAAAGGTAAGCCAATTCTGCCCCTCTCAGTCGTTGTAAATCGAAGTTAGAGAGAGAAAGTTCTATATTTGATTGACAAAATTCTCACTCAATTTAATATCAATTGTAGCAATTCTTGATCTTAGAAGGAACCTCAACAAAAGATCTACCTTACCCAATCGAGAGCTCAGACCATCGCACCTCTGACGGTAAGCTTTCGAAGCTTTCTCTCTCTACGTACAATTTTCTGGTGAGTCTTCGTTTGAGCTCAATTCAAACCCAAATGATTTGGTTCAAAGCTCAATTGAATTTTATGGAAGTGTAGGAACTGAACTTCAATTGGAGCAATTAACCCCAATTGAATGGCCAATGTGAAAAAATCAAATTTGGTCAGTTTAAAGTAGAGAAATTGGGGGAAATTAGGGGATTTCATAAAATTGAGGGACCTCTATGTAATTTCCCAAAATTAAGGGTCAATTGGCCATGAGAAAGATGATGAGGGACCAATTGGTCATTTTTTGGAACATTTGGGGTAAATTTTCTATTTTTGGAAAGTAGGGGCAAAATTGTAATTTTTGAAAAGTTGGGGACCAAATTGAAAATTTGTAAACTTGAGCCCCTTATACAATCTTGAGTAAAATAAGGACTAAAAGGGAATTTTGGAAACCTTGGGACTCAAATTGGACAAAAGTTGGCATTAGGGACCTAAAGTTAAGAGAAATGAACTTTAGGGACCAAATTATAATTTATCGATAATTTGTGAGCCTAGGCTTTTATGCCAAATAGTAAGTGATAAGGCTACCCAAATTATCGATAAAGTTAAGAGAAATGATCTTTTGGGACCTAAGTGCAATTTATCAATAATTCTCCAATTCATCTCCAACCTATGAAAATTTGAGGGACTAAAGTACAATTTCGTAAAATTGAGGGCCAATTGTGCATGATAAAGATGTTGGAGGACCAATTGGGCAAATTTTGGAATTTTTTGGGCAAAACTTACCATTTTTATGAAGTAGGGGCAAAATGGTAATTTTGGAAAAGTTGGGGGACCAAATTTGAAATTTGGAAAAATTGAACCCCTTTTTGTGGTTTTGAATAAATTAAGGTACTAAGGTGAATTTTTTAGTTTCGGGATTCAATTTAGGGGAAAACAACATTAGGGACTTAAAGTTAAAGAAAAAAAATAACTTTAGGGTCCTAATTACAAATAAATGAAAAGTTTAGTTTTCTCATTCATTCGGGATGAATGAAGGCTATTAGGTCAAAGGATAATGAACAATAATGTTCTTATCGTGTAAAAACACGAAGTACTAGGAATGCCATCTAAGACAAGTTCGTGTGAAGCCAACAAGTCAGCTAAGAGGAAATTCACTGTACTATCGGGTGAGTGGGATTTTATATCATACCCGGTTGGGATGACAAGCATTTTGGAAATAAAAACACACTATTAAGTGGTATTTTAACCATCACACCTGAGGGGAGTGATGTGGAAATTACGCGAAAAAACTACTTACCGATTGTAAGTAGATCATACCCGATTAGTGTGATGAACTACCTAGAAGGAAGTAGAAAACCCTCTTATCGACATTTTGGAAATAAAAACACACTATTAAGTGGTATTTTAATCATCACACCTGAGGGGAGTGATATGGAAATTACGTGAAAAAACTACTTACCGATTGTAAGTAGATCATACCCGATTAGTGTGATGAACTACCTATTAAGTGGTATTTTAACCATCACACCTGAGGGGAGTGATGTGGAAATTACGCAAAAAAACTCCTTACCGATTGTAAGTAGATCATACCCGATTAGTGTGATGAACTACCTAGAAGGAAGTAGAAAACCCTCTTATCGACATTTTGGAAATAAAAACACACTATTAAGTGGTATTTTAATCATCACACCTGAGGGGAGTGATATGGAAATTACGTGAAAAAACTACTTACCGATTGTAAGTAGATCATACCCGATTAGTGTGATGAACTACCTATTAAGTGGTATTTTAACCATCACACCTGAGGGGAGTGATGTGGAAATTACGCAAAAAAACTCCTTACCGATTGTAAGTAGATCATACCCGATTAGTGTGATGAACTACCTAGAAGGAAGTAGAAAACCCTCTTATCGACATTTTGGAAATAAAAACACACTATTAAGTGGTATTTTAATCATCACACCTGAGGGGAGTGATATGGAAATTACGTGAAAAAACTCCTTACCGATTGTAAGTAGATCATACCCGATTAGTGTGATGAACTACCTATTAAGTGGTATTTTAACCATCACACCTGAGGGGAGTGATGTGGAAATTACGCAAAAAAACTCCTTACCGATTGTAAGTAGATCATACCCGATTAGTGTGATGAACTACCTAGAAGGAAGTAGAAAACCCTCTTATCGACATTTTGGAAATAAAAACACACTATTAAGTGGTATTTTAATCATCACACCTGAGGGGAGTGATATGGAAATTACGTGAAAAAACTACTTAACGATTGTAAGTAGATCATACCCGATTAGTGTGATGAACTACCTATTAAGTGGTATTTTAACCATCACACCTGAGGGGAGTGATGTGGAAATTACGCAAAAAAACTCCTTACCTATTGTAAGTAGATCATACCCGATTAGTGTGATGAACTACCTAGAAGGAAGTAGAAAACCCTCTTATCGACATTTTGGAAATAAAAACACACTATTAAGTGGTATTTTAATCATCACACCTGAGGGGAGTGATATGGAAATTACGTGAAAAAACTACTTACCGATTGTAAGTAGATCATACCCGATTAGTGTGATGAACTACCTATTAAGTGGTATTTTAACCATCACACCTGAGGGGAGTGATGTGGAAATTACGCAAAAAAAACTCCTTACCGATTGTAAGTAGATCATACCCAATTAGTGTGATGAACTACCTAGAAGGAAGTAGAAAACCCTCTTATCGATTATAAGCGAAGATGTCTTCATACCCGGCTTGTATGATGGACAGATGAAAAGTGTATTTTATCAGAAGTTCTCTCCTCTGACTGTATGTCATTGCTTAAAACTTTTGGGAGACCTTCTTGACGGGAGCTTGAATAGCTCAGATAGGTCGGAGGCCTCAGTTTTGGAACTTGAGGGCTAATATGCCCGATTTTGAAAATCTCGAACAGTGGGCCCTAAGCTAGTTGGCACGAGTAAGAGGTTGTAAACAAACATGATTTTAAGCCATGAAAACTTAAGTGAATGAATTTTTTGGCCATGGTACCAAGACATGACCGACATACTCGATGGACTGGCAGTAGTGCGACATGACATGTCTACAGACCAGTCGAGAAAAATAGCTACAGGTCGAGTTGAGGGTCGAGGTCATTGGACTAGTGGCACCACATATTATATGGCTTATGTGGAAAAATTATTGATTTGTGCATACACTGTGTTACGGGACCTTCAAGACACCCAAGAGGGGTAGTGATGTGTCCTAGGGCTTTGGACGACCTGGTGGAGATAAGGGTAGTTAGTTGCACCAGAAGTCTTGAGAAGCTCAACGTAGCCTCATTGCGCATGAGACCGAGGTGGGGATGGAATGAGGTCTCTATCCTCGTACAAACATGGAGTTTTGTTACGGGAATGAGGGTCGGATGTTGTGTACATCCACTCATTCTCAGGGTAGAAGTGGACGTACTTCTATCTAGGTGGTTGGTAAAGTCGCTCCAACGCCACAAATGGGTGTAGTGGATGAGCTGGCTTGCGAATGTCTGTTTCCTTCATGATGAAGGGCGTGTGTTGGTTGATAAACACACCGTTATGATGAGAAATGGTTATGAAAACTAAATTTGAGAATGAAACATTTTTAAAAGAAAAATAAGGAGTCTCGCACACTACAATTCAAACTATTTTTCTGAAAGTCCAACCCTAAAACACCCATTCAATGAGTCGTTGAACCTACCCCCTCCCTTATATCCCTTTCAGGTAACCTCGGAAAGCTTACCCTAAAGACCACCAACTAACACACCAGTAAGGCAGGTCTGATAAGTTTCAAATTTTATGCAGTTTTGTTTTATGTTATTCCAAGAAAGGTGCAGGTTTAAAGGGCGTATTACTCCTCACGATTTATAAAGAAAGGGCAACCCTTAGTAAGCCGAGAGAGTTGCGGGTTGATTGTGGGGATCCGACCAAACCGGGTCAGGGTGTGACACTCTTGATAGACCACGAGAGTGGAGGGTTGTTCACGGGGATCCGACCAAATTGGGTCGGGGTGTGACATGACCTCTCAAGAGTATAATCGAACCAAGTAATTCGAGTATTCAAGGACCAACGCGGAGAAACACGATATGAATTAGGACCCGGTCGGGCAAACACGTCACTACAAACTAGGTGAGTGGGAATTTCCAGCATCAATTCTGATTGGGAAGATGGTAATGTTTTCCTATTGAAAACCATTTTTCCCATAATTAGTCTCCCCTAACTGAGTGAATCCGCTTAAATGCTTTGAGAGTTATTTCCGGGGGTGAGTTAGAACAGTTCAAGTGGGCCCAAAGTCGATGGGCACGGGTTCAGACCCGTTGAGAATTAGTGAGTAATGAGCCCATTAAAACTTTTATAATGGATAATTGTGTGTTACACCTATCGAGCCAAGGTTGAGTTGTTGGGCTTGTTGGGCCAAATAGCTACTAAGCCAAAGTTAAGGGTTGTTGGATGACCTAGGGAGGATAAGGGCAGTTCGTCATCTAGCATGTCAAGAAGCTCAGGGAGCTTCACACGCACTGAGACTGAGGTCGAGGGGGAATAGGTCTTGTCCCACATTGCAGACATGAAGTACGGCTCGGGTCTGAGGGTCAAACAACTAATGTCTGCTCAGACTTAGGGTAGAGGTCACAACCTTCTATTACGGTAGATAGTAAAGATGCTTCGGTCCACAAGTAGAATAGTTAATGATTGTTCTATGATCGTGTGATCCCTTTTTGTGATAAAAAGGGCGATTGTTGAATGAAACCTTCATGGATTATGAGAAAAAGAAAAAGAAAAATGAATATATATATATATATATATGACTAATTAATCACTATAGAAATTTCCCCCTCATTGAGTTGTACACTTGCTCCCCTCCTTTCACCCCTTTAAGGAAAAATGGTTGAGTCAGATAAAATCGAAGTCCGAGTGAAGGAACGCACCCTCAAGATAAGTTTTATACTTTGAACCCCAAAATTTTAAATTGTTAAGGAAGACATGTATCAGAATGCCTTTACTTTCCTTAAATCATCGGGGTAGGAATACCAGGATGGTTCATGAAAGGGTAGTGGGTTGATCGTAGGACTCTGGCTGAATTGGGTTGGGGTGTGACATTAGGGGTCCAACTCTTAGTGACCCTCTCCCTAAATTCATGCAAGGCTCTAAGCCAAACACACATTTTTTCTTCGGTTTCTCAAAAATAGACATTCATCTACCGTCCTAGTTCTAATGACCAGTTCTTTCTTGCACTTTCAAAATAATCTTTGATTTAGTGGGAATTTATCTAGATTGTTGGTGTAAAACCCGCCCTTTTGAGCTAAGGAAAACCAAGAAAAGAACCAATCAAACCAAGTGAGGATTCAAAACCGGTTCACAAACCCGATCATTCTAAACGAGCAATTTGGGAATTTATAACTCTCGGGTGATCCAAAGAGTTCATTAAACCTTCAAAAAGAAACTTAAGACAAATTAGAAGAGAAAAACTAAATTAGTTCAGGTGAACGAGAATCCATAAAAACTGTGAAGTTAAGCGTGCTTACCCAAGAGTAGTGTGAGGATGGGTGACCTCCCGGGAAGTAAGATTGCCTTATCATAAATGGAAGGAGAGGTCGAGCTCTTTAGAACCAAGGAGAAGACAGCTATCTAGTAGAAAACTCCAGTCAATCCGATAATCGCTAGAGAAGCGCCAACATGATGGAACAGTGAAGCAGCTCCTACGGACCGAAGCTGCCTTATTTCGGAGAATCTGAAATCGGCCATTTCGAGCCTTTCTCAGGCCAAACCAAGCCCTCCCAACACTTCCTCAGCCCTTCCACGGCCAAATTAGAACTAAAAGGTAAGCCAATTCAGGTCCCCTCTATAATTTCTGACCGGTGCTAGAGAGAGAATCGGCAGAATTTCAATGATGAAATTCTAACTTAATTCGACAACAATTGAAGAGATTCTTGATTCTAGGATGATCCTCAAGATGAGAGCTATCTTCCCAGATTGAAAGCTCAGACCGTCGTGCCCTCACCGGTGAGAAATCGAAGCTTTCTCTCTTTATAATCTATTTTTCGGCGAAGCTCCGTTTGAGCTCGTTCCGGCCTTAAAATTTGTGATTTCAAAATTCCTTAGAATCGTATGAACATGTAGGAACTCAATTTCAACTCCAACTTCAATAACTAGAGGTGTTTGATCGGTCAATTTGATGAAATCAAATTCGGTAGTGTTGAAGAGTTGAAATTGGGGGAAATTTGGGGGTTTTTTAAATTTGAAGGACCAAAAAGAGATTTTATGAAAATGAGGGCCAATTGGGCATGAAAATAATGTTGGAGAACCAATTGAGAAATTTTAGAATTTTTGGGGCAAAACTTACCATTTTTGTAAAGGAATGGCAAATTGGTAATTTTGGAAAAGTTGGAGGACCAAATTGGAAATTTGAGTGAAATGGTAATCCCCTTTTAGTGAAATGGAATAAATTGAGGTCATATGATAAATTTTAAAAGTTTCGGGACTCAATTTGAGGAAAAACAAGCATTAGGGACATAAAGTTAAAGAGAAATACCTTTAGTAACCTTATTGCAAATAAATGAAAGTTTGACTTTATCATTCATTTGGAATGAATGAAGGCGATTAGGCCGAAGGATAATGAACCGAGATGTTCATATCGTGTAGGAACACGAAGTACCAAGAACGTCAGCAAGGACAAGCTCGCGTGAATACAAAGAACCGGTCTAGTGGAATTCACGACATTAACGGGTGAGTGGATTTTCTAACATCATACCCGATTGGGATGATGAGCACAACTTAAAGTTAAAAATCACTTACCGATTGTGAGTTGAAATTTTATATCATACCTGTTAGGAAATGATAAGTACCTCGGAATAAAAACCCACTATTTAGTGGTATTTTAATCATCACCACTTAGAGAAAGTGATGTGAAAATTATGCGGAAAAACTACTTACCGGTTGTAAGTAGTTCATACCCGATTAGTATGATGAGACTTCTTCGAAGGATGTTGAAAACTCGTTCATCGGTTATGAACGGAGATGTCCTTATACCGGTTGGTATAATGGATAGTGAAAACCTATTTTATCGGAAGTGTTCTCCCCTGACTGTGTGCCAATGCTTAAACTATTTGGGAGACCTTCTGGACGGGAGCTCGAATAGCTCTTATAGGCCGGTGGCCTCTATTTTGGAACTTGCTAGCTAGAATGCCCAGTTTTTTGAAAATCTCATATAGTGGGCCCAAGGCTAGTTGGCACGAGTAGGAGCTCGTAAACGAACATGATATATGTGCCATAAAACTTAATAAGTGAATTTTTTGGCCATGGTACTAAGATAGGATCGACATGCTCAGTCAACAAGTGGCAGTGCGACATGACAGGTTGACGGACTAGTCAAGACAAACAAATGCGGGTTGAGTTGTGAGTCAAGGCCGTTGGACTAGTGGCATCACATATTACATGGCTTGATAAGAAAACATTGTTTGTGCATGCACTATGAATACGGGATCATCAAGACACCCATGAGGGGTTGTGATGTGTCCTAAGGGCCCTGGACGACCCAATGAGTATAAGGGCAGATCGTCGTTCCAGGTGTCTGTGCGAAATCTATAGTAGTACCAAGCGCATGAGACCGGGGTGGGGACAGTATGAGGTCTCTGTCCTCATACGGACACGAAGAAGTGATTTTAGGATTGTGGATTGGATGTCGCATACATCCACTCATTCCCAGGGTAGAAGTGGTCGTACTTCTATCCAGGAGGTAGGAAAAGTCGCTTCAAAGCCACTAGCGGGTTCAGTAGTGATACTGACTTGCGAATGTGTGTAACCTTCATGATGAAGGATGTGTGTTGGGTGATGACACACCGTAACTAAGAAATAATGGGAAAACCCAAATTTTTAAATGAAGGGATTTTTGAAAAAAAAGGAGTCTGGCACACTCCATATAAATGTTTTTCTTAAAATTTAAAAGTAGACTTTTAAAAACCCATTCGCTGAGTAGTCGTACTCATCCCCTCCCTTATATCCCTTTTAGGAAATCCCGGAAAGCCTACCCTGAAAGACAATCAACTAAGATGCCTGTAAGACAGGTATGTAAAGTTTAAAATTTCATGCAGCTTTGATGATGCTATTCCAGGAAATGGTGCAGGTTTAAAGGATGTCTTACTCTTTACGGATTATAATAAGGGGAAACCCTTTAATGAACCGGGAGAGTGGCGGGTTGTTCACGAGGATCTGACCAAACCGGGTTAGGGCGTGACAGTTGGAATCTTATTGGAGGTGGCACATCAGTCATCAAGGCCAATGGGGTTGGAAAGCTTCTCTCCGAGGAACCTCTAGCAGCTTGAATGACCTTAAATTGTGGTTTGTAGCTCATGCAATCCATGTTTTGGTCAGCCCAGCTCCTAGACCCACAATTCAAAACTTTGATGATTTAATTCATACTCAAATCGGATTAAATCGGAGGCTATGGAAAGCTAAAGGCTCAAGGGACTCACCTAATTTTTCTTAGCATGCGAGGGTCGTTGTAGCTAATAGAATTAACCCAAAAATGACAGCCCTATTTCAAGTCCATAGAGATCAATTACTATGTGATCTCACCAGTGATGACAAAGGAGTAGTCGCAGGTCGAGAGGGGTGGCAATGGAAAGCTAAGGTTCTCGGCTTTCCAAGGATACCAAGAATGTCGTCGGAGGTGGTTGGTTGGCGGAGAAATTTTCTCTAGTATTCAAATTGCCAGAAAAAGGGAGCGGTCGGTGGTTGGGAGAGGATTTTGAGCTAACCGTGGTGAGGGAGCGACCCCATTTTATATGGAGGTGATCTAGACCTCCGTGGCAATCTAGCCATAGGCTTCTTTCATGATTTCATAGTTTGGGGCCTCGAGAATGGATTAATTTCCCCAAGTGGTGGATTTGAGTTGTCTAGGTGAGGTGTTAGGTAAAAACAGGAGAATCCAAATAAGTTGTTGGGTGAGGAGGACGACACATATGCATGTGGCCGCGCGTGCAGCACATGTGTGCACCCGACATCCTAGCTGATCGGTTTGACATTGTAGCAAACCTATTTCTGGTAAAGTTTTCAGCTCGTTCAGTAGTTTTTGGCTAGGTTCACCCCTTTTCTCGCTGGTTCTTGAAAAAATAAAAATACCTAAAAATCATACACTCAATTTTCAATTAAATGGAATCAAGAACCATTACATTTGAATTTGTCTTGACTCCTCAAAAATTTAGGGAAGGGATGTATAATCCCCGCTCTTTTGAGTTAAGGAAAATCGGGAAAAAAAAAAAGAACTGGTCAAACTGAGTAAGAAAACTGAACCGGTCCACAAACCCGATTATCAAAAAAAAGTTAATTTAGAAATTTACAACTCCTGAGTGATCCAAAGGGTTCATAAAACCTTGGAAAAGAACCTTAGGAAAAATTGGGAGAGAAAAAAAAACCAGACCGATTTAGATGAACCAGATCCAACTGGATTGAACTAGTTTATGAACCGAGTTGGTTCATGAATTGGAACCGATAGAGAAAGAGAAAACCAGGAAATTATGGATCTCGAGTAACCCAAAGGGTCCCAAAAGTCATGGAAATGAACTTGAGAATGAATTGAAGATAAAAATCAAACTGGTTCAGGTGAACCGGATCCGAACCAGATTGAACCGGGTTGGACCGGTTTGAACCACTATTAAACTGGATTCTAAATTCATTTTTCTAGGTGGCTTAAAATTTTCAAATTTGAGATTTGAGGATTGGATAGAAAATGGATTTAGATAAATTTAGAAATTTTTAGATTTGAAAAATTCAGTCGAATGGGGGGTGAACCGGCCAGTTTAAACTTTGAACCCAGTCTAGACGATCCGATCCGGTTCGGAATAGTGTTTGTTGTCTTCTTCCTTTAGATGACAGCACTGTTCACTCACTGGAAAATCGCGCAGCACCTGCGAAGCTGAAAAGTCTCCGGCTAGGGAGTTTTAGGCAATGAATGACCACCATTAAGGCACCAATAGAATGGCCAAGAAGTCTTCGAGCTTTCTATATAAAGACACCCTCCCCATTCATCCTCTCCACACCTGAAAACTCCATTCTCTCTCAGCTACTCCATTTTTCGGTAAAGCTCAAACCAGAGCTCCGACTTGGGCACTTTTCTGAGCCAAACAAGGTGAGGTTGGGTTCTTTAGAATCGAGGAGAAGTTAACTACACGCTTGTAGTCTCCGTTTGCTCTAAGGGTCGCTAGAGAATCACCAGCGTGATGGAACAGTGAAGTAGCTCTGGCAGACCGAAGATGCCCTATTTCAGCCGAACTAAAATCGTCCATTTTGAGCCCTCCTCAAGCCAAACCAAGCCTTCCCAACATCTCCACAACCCTCCTACAGCTGAATTAGAGTAGAAAGGTAAGCCAATTCAGCTCCTCTCTATAATTTCAGACTGGTGCAAGAGAGAGAACCGACAAAAATTCGATAATAAAATTCTAACTCAATATGGCATCAATTGATGCAATTCTTAATTCTATAATGAACCTCAGGATGAGAGCGATCTGCTAGATCGAAAGCTCGGATCGTCATGCCCCCGACGATGAGTAATTGAAGCTTTCTCTCTCTAGAGTCTATTTTATGGTGAAACTCCATTTGAGCTCGTTCCAGCATCAAAACTTGTGATTCAAAGTTCTAATGGATCGTATGAAGATGTAGGATCTCAATTTTAACTTTAATTTCAACAATTAGATGTGTTTGATCGGTAAATTTTATGAAATCAAATTTGGTTGTATTAAGGAGTTGAAATTAGGGGGGAAATTGGGGGAAAGTTGGGATTTACGAAATTCGAAGGACCAAAATGCAATTTTATAAAATTGGGGGTCAATTGGGCATGATAATAATATTAGAGGGCCAATTGAGGAATTTTAGAATTTTTGGGGTAAAACTTACCATTTTTGTAAAGGAAGGGCAAAATGGTAATTTTGGAAAAGTAAGGGGGCCTAATTGGAAATTTGGGAAATTAAACCCCTTTTTTGTGAAATTGAATAAATTAAGGTCCCAAAGTGAAATATAAAAGTTTTGGGACTCAATTTTAAAAAAAAAACCGACATTAGGGACTTAAAGAAAAATAGATTTAGATATCTAATTGTAAATAATTAAAAAGTTTGATTTTCTCATTCATTTGAAATGAATTAAGGCTATTAGGCTAAGGGATCATGAGCAAGGATGTTAATATCGTGTAGGAACACGAAGTACCGGGAACGCCAGTAAGGACAAGCTCGCATGAATATAAAGAACTAATCTAGTGGAATTCACTACATTAACAGGTGAGTGGGATTTTATATCATACCCGATTAGAAATGATATGTACCTCAAAATGAAAGCCTACTACTTAGTGGTATTTTAAACATCACAACTTAGAGGAGTGATGTGAAAATGACATGGAAAAACTACTTACATATTGTAAATAGATCATACACGGTTGCTATGATGAAAATTCCTCGGAGGAAGTGGAAAACATGTTCATCGGTTATAAGAGGAGATATCCTCATACTCGGTTGGTATGATGGATAGTTGAAAATTTATTTTTATCGGAAGTGCTCTCCTCTGACTGTATGCCACTGCTTAAACCATTTAGGAGACTTTCTTGATGAAGCTTGAATAGCTCTGTTAGGTCAGAGGCCTCGGTTTTGGAACTTTGGGGCTAATATGCCCAGTTTTAAAAATCTCGAACAGTGGGTCATAGGCCAATTAGCACGAGCAAGAGCTCGTAAAAAAATATGAGATATATGCCATAAAAAATTAAATAAATTAATTGTTTGGCCTTGGTACCAAGATAGGACCAACATATTCAATCAACTAGTGGCAGTGCGACATGACAGGTCGACGAACCAGTCAAGACAAACAGCTGCAGGTTGAGTTAAGGGTCAAGGCCGTTGGACCAGTGGTACCATAGATTATATGGAATAATGTGAAAATATTGATTGTGCATGCACTGTGTATATGGGACCTTCAAAATGCCCAAGAGGGGTAGTGATGTGTCCCAAGGCCCTGGACAACCTGATAGGTATAAGGGCAGTTCGTCGGACCAGGTGGCCTTGCGAAGCTCGACGTAGCTTCAAGCGCACGAGACCGGGGTGGGGTGAGGATGAGGTCTCTATCCTCATACGGACACAGAGAATTGATTTCGGGATTGAGGGTCGGATGTCGCGTACATCCACTCATTCTTAGGGTGGAAGTGGACGTCCTTCTATCTAGGTGGCTGGTAAAGTCGCTCTGACGCCACAAGTGGGTTCAATGGACGGGCTGGCTTGCAATTGTGTGATTGACCTTCATGATAAAGGATGTATGTTGGGTGATAACACACCATAATTAATAAGAAATGGTGATATAAACAGAGATTTGAAATGAAATAATTTTTGAAAGAAAGTAAGGAGATTGTCACACTCCAATACAAATCTTTTTCCTAAAAGTTAAATTTTGAAAACCCATTCACTAAGTAGTCGTACTCACCCTCTCCCTTATATCCCTTTCAGGAAATTCCAGAAAGCCTACCATTAAAGACCATCAACTAAGACACCTATGAGACAGCTATGATAAATTTAAAATATTATGCAGTTTTGATTTATGTTATTCCAGGAAAAGGTGAAGATTTAATGGACGCCTTACTCTTTACAGTTTATAATAAGGGGAAACCCTTTAATAAACTAAGAGAGTGGCGGGTTGATCATGGGGATCCGACCAAACGAGGTCGGAGCATGACAACTTGAGTGGTATTAGAGCTTGTTTCCTTGCATACATAATCAAGACTAGAAAATATAGTAACTAATAGGATTGATCTTAAAATTTTCAGATGGCTCCCAGGTGATGAACCAAGAAAACTAGGAATGACTATACTCAACACTGTGTCCTCATAGGAAGACAACCCTAGAAGCTTCCCAAATAACTGAGGCATGGTAGGAATCTCAAAAGACCAAATGGGGAAGTATCCAGGAGAATGGTGCTAGGACCTATTGAGGGCACAACTCTAAGTACAAAGGAAGCCAAGCGTGAAGCTATAAACGCCAACAAAGGGCATATAACCTTACCTAGGAGGATGCTTATCAAGAATCTCGTAGCTCCCTATTTATTTTGTGACCACTTTCTATAATAAGGCTAAAATCCCCAATATATTGTACTCCTCTATTAATGAAGTACTCGAAATTCCTAAAATTCTATCTCTCGATGAAGTGACCTTGCTAGGAAGATGGTCCCAAGAATAGTAAACAAACAAACCCCTTCACCATTAAAATTAGGGAGAATCCCATCCCAGTTAAGTAAGCTGAATGAGGGAATCAAGGAATATAGAAGGACTCCAAGAGTGACCATTTGGCAAAGAAGACTTGACAATAAACCTCTCAAGATGATCACACTCAAGGACGGCGAAGCACCAAACTACTAGTAACCCCTAGAAAGGCCCCACAATACCCGAAGGAAAGGAGGAATCGCAATAGTCCACACAAAGGAATAACCTATTAAAAGTTTGAACAATGGGACACTACGTGAAGAAGTACCCACCCCTACTAAGGACAAGTACCAAACCTATCATAAGTGTAAGGGAATAGGACAGGTTGTCACACCCCGACCCGGTTTAGTCAGATCCCCGTGATCAACCCGTCACTCTCCCTGTTTATTAAAGGATTTCCCCTTATTGTAAATCATAAAGAGTAAGGCGTCCTTTAACCTGCACATTTTCCTGGAATACATAATCAAAACTGCAGGAAATTTAAAACTATATACATCTGTCTTACAGGCATCTTAGTTGACGGTCTTTAAGGGGAGGCTTTCCGGTTTTTCCTAAAAGGGATATAACGGAGGGGGTGAGTACGACAAATCAGTGAATGGGTTTTTAAAAGCTTTTGACTTTTAAGAAAAACATTTATATGGAGTGTGCCAGACTCCTTTGTTTTCAAAAATCTCTTCATTTATAAAAATTCAGGTTTTTCCACCATTTCTTATTTACCACGGTGTGTCATCACCCAACACACATCCTTCATCATGAAGGTTACACACATTCACAACTCAGTATCACTACTGAACCCGCTAATGGCTTTGGAGCGACTTTTCCTGCCACCCGGATAGAAGTACGACCACTTCTACCCTGGGAATGAGTGGATGTACGCGACATCCGACCCACAATCCCGAAATCACTTCTTCGTGTCCATATGATGATAGAGACCTCATCTTTTCCCCACCCCGGTCTCATGCGCTTGGTGCTACTTCAGATTTCGCACATACACTAGGAACGACGATCTGCCCTTATACTCATTGGGTCATCCAGGGTCCTCAGGACACATCACTACCCCTCATGGGTGTCTTGATGATCCCGTAATCATAGTGCATGCATAAACAATGTTTTCTTATCAAGCCATGTAATATGTGGTGCCACTGGCCTAACGGCCCCGACTCTCAACTCAAACTGTAATTATTTGTCTTAACTAGTTCGTCGACCTGTCATGTCACACTACCGCTAGTTGACTGAACATGTCGGTCCTATCTTCGTACCATGGCCAAACAATTCACTTATTAAGTTTTATGGCACATATATAATGTTCCTTTACGAGCTCTTGCTCGTGCCAACTGGCCTTGGGCCCACCGTACGAGATTTTCAAAAAATTGGGCATTCTAGCCCTCAAGTTCCAAAATCGAGGCCCCCGGCCTATAAGAGCTATTCGAGCTCCCATCAAGAAGGTCTCCCAAATAGTTTAAGTATTGGCACACAGTCAGAGGAGAACACTTCTAACAAAATAGGTTTTCACTGTCCATTATACCAACCGGTATAAGGACATCTCCGTTCATAACCGATGAACGGGTTTTCAACTTCCTTCGGGAAAGTCTCATCATACCAACCGGGTATGATCTACTTACAACCGGTAAGTAGTTTTTCCGCATGATTTTCAAATCACTTCCTCTAAGTAGTGATGTTTAAAATACCACTTAATAGTGGGTTTTCATACCGAGGTACTTATCATTGCCCAACCGGGTATGATATAAAATTTCCACTCACAACCGGTAAGTGGTTTTTATCTTTAAGTTGTGCTCATCATCCCAATCGGGTATGATGTTAGTAAACCCACTCACCCGTTAATGCCATGAATTCCATTAGACCGGATCTTGGTATTCACATGAGCTTGTCCTTGCTGGCGTTCACGGTACTTCGTGTTCCTACACGATATGAACATCTTGGTTTATTATCCTTTGGCCTAATTGCCTTCATTCATTCCAAATGAATGAGAAAGTCAAACTTTCATTTATTTGCAATTAGGTCCCTAAAGTTATTTCTCTTTAACTTTAAGTCCCAAATGTCGGTTTTTCCTCAAATTGAGTCCTGAAACTTATAAAATTTATTATAGGACCTCAATTTATTCCATTTCACAAAAAGGGGTTTAAATTTCCAAAATTTTTAATTTGGTCCGCCAACTTTTCCAAAATTACCATTTTGCCTTTCCTTTACAAAAATGGTAAATTTTGCCCCCAAAATATCAAAATTCCTCAATTGGTCTTCCAACATTATTTTCATGCCCAATTGACCCTCAATTTCATAAAATTTCATTTTGATCCTTTGAATTTCAAAAATTCCCAGTTTTCCCCCAATTTCAACTTCTTAACACAGCCGAATTTGATTTTATCAAATTGACCCATCAAACGTTTCCAATTGTTGAAATTGAACTTGAAATTGAGTTTCTACATGTTCATATGATTTTTTAGAAATGTGAATCGCAAGTTTTAATGTCGGGACGAGCTCAAACGGAGCTTCGCCGGAAAATGAACTATAGAGAGAGAAAGCTTCAATTACTCAGCGGTGAAGGCAAGACAGTCCAAGCTTTCGATCTGGGCAGATAGATCTTGTCCTAAGGTTCATCCTAGAATCAAGCATCGCATCAAATGATGCCCAATTCGATTAGAATTTTATCATTGAAATTCTTTCGACTCTCTCTCTAGCACCGAGCGAAAATTGTAAGGGAGAGCCGAATATGCTTACCTTTTGGTCCTAATTCGGTTGTGGAAAAGCTGAGGAAGTGTTGGCAAGGCTTGGTTTGGTCTGAGGAGGGCTCAAAATGGCCGATTTCAACTCAGTCGAAACAGGGCAGCTTCGGTCTACCGGAGCTGCTTCACTGTTCCATCATGTTGGCGCTTCTCTAGTGATTCTCGGATTGACTGGAGTTTGCTATCCGATAGCTAACTTCTCCCTGGTTCTAAAGAGCCTGACCTCTCCTTCCAAGGTTAAGAAAAATGTTCAAGTTAAAGCTCTAGTTTAAGCTTCACCGGGAAATGGAGCAGTACAGAGTGAGAGAAGTGTTCAGGTGTGAGGAGAATGAATGGGGATGACCTGTAAAACCGTGTATTAAATGGGAGAGATTTATTACTAGTATTAATATTACCATAAATTATTGGTATTAATTTCAATAATTTAATTTTGGTATTAAATTATTGGTATTAATTCTAATAATTTAATATGGGTATTAAATTATTAGTATTAATTACAATAATTAAATATATATTAATTTATGGCTATTTATGCTAAGTCGTACATTCGCATAAAAATTTTTTACCGAAATTTTAGGTTTAAAAAAAATCATACTTCCCAAAAGGTCACCCATCCTCACACTACTCACGGGCAAGCATGCTTAACTTTAAAGTTCTTATAGAATCTAGTTCACCTTAACCAATTTAGTTTTTATTTTTTAATTTGTCTTAAGTTTCTTTTCCAAGGTTTAATGAACCCTTTGGGTCACCCGAAAGATGTAAATTTCCATATTGCTTATTCCCAAATGTAAACTGGCTCGGTTTTCTTATTCGGTTTGACCGGTTCTTTTCTCGGTTTTCCATAACTCAAAAATGCGGGGTTTACACAGGTAAAGAATGACTGTTCCACACCTCTAGCACCGACCGGAAATTGTAGAGGAGAGTCGAATTGGCTTACATTTCAGTCCTAATTGGGCCGTGGGAGGGCTGAGGAAGTGTTGGGAGGGTTTGGTTTGGTCTGAGGAGGGCTCAAAATGGCCAATTTCAGCTTCGCCGAAATAGGGCAGCTTCGGTCCGCCGGAGCTGCTTCACTGTTCCATCATGTCGGCGCTTCTCTAGTGATTCTCGGATTGACTGGAGTTTGCTATCCGATAGCTAACTTTGAAGTTCTTATAAAATCTAGTTCACCTTAACCAATTTGGTTTTTGTTTTCTAGTTTGTCTTAAATTTCTTTTCCAAGGTTTAATGAACCATTTGGATCACCCGAAATTTGTAAATTTCCATATTGCTTATTCCCAAATGTAAACCGGCTCGATTTTCTTATTCGGTTTGACCGGTTCTTTTCTCGGTTTTCCATAACTCAAAAGTGCGGGGTTTGCACAGGTAAAGAATGACTGTTCCACACCTCATAGATTTAGGGTAATACCTCCTTAAAAGTCATGAAAGACATGAAGGACTGGTGACCAAAACCATGGAGCAAGTTAAGTAGTTCACAAAGAGGTCAAGAAATGACGAGGTAAAAACCAAATTTAAACTTCTTCTTAAGCAGGTCAAGCCAAGAAGGATACCACAAGAATAGAGGTATGAAAGTATACCTAGAACCCTCTCATAAGGGGCAAACGCGGAAAAACGTTCTCCGAAAACTCTATGGGTATGACACAGTAAGAGTGAAGAGGAGAAGAAATACGTTATGAAAGTAAACTTTGTATGGATGCATACGACTAAGTACCCTTGAATGAATCATTGATGGGCGGATAGACACAATGTGGAATGCATGGAACCAACACTTAATTAGGAAACGTTTCAAAGGAAGGAGGTATCGTGATGACCCAGTGTGACCTGTTTGGAGAGAGCAGAAGAACCAAATAATAATTCCAGGAGAACCAAGTAGAAAGAAGAAACTAATAGCAACGGGACGGCCAAAGAGAATAAACAAAACCCTAAGAAGGGCTGAGATGTAGTAAAGACTACACTCAAAAGGATGGGCATGAAGGACGAGTGATACAGCTACCCAGACGATTGGACTAGAAAAATAGTGAGAAGGAGGCAGTTAAAGAACTGATTTTCGAGAGAACCATGGATTTAAACCACGACAAAAAAAGTAGAAGTGAAAAGGCCAAAACATTGGAAAAGAAGAACGAAGGAAAATCATTAAAGAAATTAATGGCCAAAACCAAATTTATAATAAGACGGTTAAGTGAGCCTCACGAAGAACGATCAAGAGGTTTCGAAACAAGGAGGATGTGAACCCTCCTTAAAAAGGAAATAAGTTAATGTATTAGCATCAAAAGATACGGTGACAAGTAAGAATGAGTGGACTACCTATACTAAGGTAATAAAGAAAAGAACGTCCAAAAAATGTTGGGAGTACTCGATGGACTGGCGGCAGTGCGTTAGGGCAAGGTCGACGGACCGACCTAGACAAATAGCATCAGGTCAGGTTGAGGCCAAAGATAAATGGCTATGTGAAAACTATTGTTTTGTGCATGCACCTGAGGTACATGACCATCAAGACGCCCAAAATGGGTGGTGATGGGTCCTAAGGGCTAATGGACGACATGGTGGAGATAAGGGCAGTTCGTCATTCTAGCAGTCGGAAAGCTCGGAGTAGCTTCTTGCGCATGAGACTGGGGTGGGGTCGGGATGAGGTCTCTGTCCTCATACAGACACGGAGTTGCATTCGGGTCTGAGGGTCGGATGTCGTGAACATCCACTCAGACCCATGGTAGAAGTGGACAGACTCATTCTTTAATTTTACTTATGTAAAACTTATTAGTATATTAACAAATTTATGTGTGGATGAGATTACATGCAATTATCATAGAATCAAGTAGTAGATTTACTAATGTCTTTCACAAACAAATAAGTTATTTGTTTGTGAAAGATATTTGTTTGTGAAAGACATTTGATGTTAATCTAATTGTTCATATTGTTAACGAGCTTTGAGTCAATTTGATTAATGAAATTTTTTGTTTTTTGCACAAAAATTAACACTTGATAAACCAAATAAAATGAAAGATGGAGTGATAGCTTTCTCATATATTTCAACACTTTCCCATGTACCCATCCTATCTATTTGTCTCATCAATTGTAGCTGGTATGGTTTCTATTTCGATAGATGAATTGCTCACTCTACTGAGCTCCACTGGTTTGACATTGTATACATAATATTTTGTGACCACCAAGTAGTATAGGAAATTAACCACTGCCAGACATGCAATCACGGCATAATAGTAGTCCAAGCGTGACTTGTTGAGGTTGTTCGTGATCCATCCCGGTTGACCATTCCTCTTGGAAAGATTGGCAATGACATTCATGACAAAAACATTCGCGAAGCTCCCTAGACCCATGCTTGTGCTATAGTAGGATGTTCCTAGGCTCTTCATCCCTATAGGTGCTTGGTCGTAGAAGAACTCGAGCTTGGCAACCTCGAGGAAAGTATCAGCAATCCCCAAAAGTGCAAACTGTGGGAGAATCATGAATACTGATGGAGGGTTTGTCGGATTACGAGATATCAATGTACGGCGTCTTATCTCTGATAGGTAGGCTGACACCATGATGAGGATATATAAGAACATTCCAATACCCATTCTTTGGAGCATGGTGATCCCCCTAGGGTTCTTGGTCCGCCTTCGCATTGCCGGGACAAAGAATCGGTCATACAACACGATGCTGATGAGCATGAAGACCTGCACTATAGACTTGAGGCTTGCTGTTGGGATCACAAAGCTCGTGGTCAGGTGGCGATCGAGGGTCACTCCTTGCTTGATGAAGAAAGTTTGTACTTGTGAGAATATCAAACTTGGGGTGATTGTGGCTATGAAGATTGGCACCATCTTAAGTAGTTGCTTGGTCTCTTCAACTTGAGTCACTGTGCATAGCTTCCATGACGATGTTTCTCCGGTCTTCACAGCTGCTTTGTCAAGAAATCTGCAATGAAATATTGTGAGTTTTCTTTTATTTACTCAACCTTCTTTTAAACATCATAAGGAATGGTTTATATTTAAATTCAAAAGGAAAGTAACTAATCAATTGAGACATAATTTATAACCTTAGCACGGGTGAATTCTCGATCATGTGCTTCTCCATCTTATTGTACTCCTTTAAGCTAAGTTCATGAAGGTCCTTAGGATTACTAGGGACGGGGACAGACGACTTCCTAATAGCAGCTACCAAAACCTTGAAAATCTCCCCAAATGAACTGGCACGAGGTGTTTGGTGTCTGTAAAATGGTGTTCCCACCAAGAAGAGACAAAGGGCGAAAGTGAGCCCAATTGTTTGGATGGCGTAGCCCATTCCCCAGCTAAAGTCCTCTTGGACCCACATCACCACAGTGTTGGCTATAAAAGAGCCAGTGAAGACGCCGAACATCCACCAATTAAAGAATGAGTTCTTTTGATTTTTCTCCTTAGGATGCGTGTCATCAAACTGATCAGCTCCCATACTCGAGATGTTTGGCTTCGTACCACCATTCCCCATTGCAATCACATAGAGGGAAAACCAGAAGACTCCTTTCTGTAAAGTTGAGGGCTTCAAGGTGCACTCTTCATCCTTGATGTTGGTTGCACAAGTTGGTGGCTTCAGTGATGGAAGGGATGCCGACAACGTCAATAATCCCAACCCCTATAATTAATATATAATATGACATACATTTAACAAGAATAATTTAGTTATCTCCATCCCATAACTTAGAGAGGGTATACAAATTTTGAGGAAATAAATATATAACCTAGATTACCGTGATATAAATGAAGGAGGCAATTAGAAAGATTCGATATCGACCGAGATGAGTATCAGCAATGTAAGCACCGAGAATTGGCATCAACCAGACCGTGCCAGCCCAATTGTTAACTTCAGTGGCAGATACAAGAGTGCCTTCATGGAACTTCTCCGACAGGTATAGTACCAAGCTGGTAGCAACTCCATGGTACGCTATTCTCTCAAATATTTCATATCCTATAATAGAGTTTCTTCAAAATGTCATGCTTTCATGGCTCATCCAAGAATTAGAAATGAGGGGTATCCAACTGGAAATTTGATGTAGGTTGACACATGAAATCAAAAGAGAAAATAAATAGACCATAAGACAACTCACCGACTATGAAACCGCATGCCCTCCAACGACCGGTCTTTGATCTCAAGACGGGTCTACCTTTTAAATCCGTGGAACCATCTTGAGTATAATCTTCAAGATTTTCTTCTACCATTTTGTGATGATTCATCATTTTCATTTTACAAATCAAAGGATGACTTGTATAAAACTTTTGTTTCTTGTATCCTTATATTTAGATCAAACTCAATTCAATTTGATTATCATGGTATGAATTATTTACTTCCTTCTTATAGATTTTTTTTCCTTATGAAAGCTCATTTATCGGCGGTTATTCCACCAAAAATAATTAAGAGACAAGGTTGTGACAGCCTCAACTAACTAACAATTAACATGAATAGCAAACTGCATACTAGAAATTGTTTTTTGGGTGTTACTGTTTTCCTTTTCCATTCGGTAACAAAACACATGACGGCAGGATGGCATTGCCACACCACACAAAAAGCTATTTATCTGCATAAATATAGGTACACAAGAACCTAATTGATAACACACTAGATAATAATTCATTTATTTATTCTAAAAAAATAAAAAAAAATGTATACAACACTCCAAAAATCACTTAGCAAACAATGGTGTATATAATTTAAATCACGCAGATATTGCTTATAGATGAAAACAAGGATGATCAGATCCTTTCATATCTAAAAGTGAATAACTCTTTGAATAATTAATGAGCATTCTTAGCTCAGCTTAATATGACTGGGGTTCACTACCTAACGGGAGAAAGAATGAATGGATTGATGATTGTTCTATTATTTATATATATAAATAATATTTTAATACTCTATTTCTCTTAAATCTAAATTTCCTACCTATAACACAATCTTAAATTACTTTTAATTTTATCTGTAAAATCAATTTTCCACTTAAACTTTACTGTCACGCCCCAACCCGGTTTGGTCGGATCCCCGTGATCAACCCGCCGCTCTCCCGGTTTATTAAAGGATTTCCCCTTATTGCAAACCGTAAAGAGTAAGGCGTCCTTTAACCTGCACATTTTCCAGGAATAGCATAATCAAAACTGCATGAAATTTAAAACTTTACATACCTGTCTTACAAGCATCTTAGTTGACGGTCTTTAAGGGGAGGCTTTCCGGTTTTTCCTGAAAGGGATATAAGGGAGGGGTTGAGTACGACTACTCAGTGAATGGGTTTTTAAAAGCTTTTGACTTTTAAGAAAAACATATATATGGAGTGTGCCAGACTCCTTTCTTTTTGAAAATCCCTTCATTTAAAAATTTGGATTTTTCCATTATTTCTTAGTTACCGGTGTGTCATCACCCAACACACATCCTTCATCATGAAGGTTACACACATTCGCAAGTCGGTATCACTACTGAACCCGCTAGTGGCTTCGGAGCGACTTTTCCTGCCACCCGGATAGAAGTACAACCACTTCTACCCTCGGAATGAGTGGATGTACACGACATCCGACCCACAATCCCGAAATCACTTCTTCATGTCCGTATGAGGACAGAGACCTCATCCCGTCCCTACCCCAGTCTCATGCGCTTGGTGCTACTCCAGATTTCGCACAGACACCTGGAACAACGAACTGCCCTTATAGCCACCAGGTCGTCCAATGCCCTTAGGACGAATCACTACCCCTCATGGGCGTCTTGATGATCCCGTACTCACAGTGCATGCACAAACAATGTTTTCTTATATTGCCATATAATATGTGGTGCCACTGGTCCAACGGCCCCGACTCTCAACTCAACCCGCAGTTGTTTCTCTTGACTGGTCCGTCGACCTGTCATGTCGCACTGCCGCTAGTTGACTGAGCATGTCGGTCCTATCTTGGTACCATGGCCAAACAATTCACTTATTAAGTTTTATGGCACATATATCATGTTCGTTTACGAGCTTCTGCTCGTGCCAACTGGCCTTGGGCCCACTGTACGAGATTTTCAAAATCGGGCATTTAGCCCCCAAGTTCCAAAACCGAGGCCCCCGGCCTATCAAAGCTATTCGAGCTCCCGTCGAGAAGGTCTTCCAAATTGTTTAAGTATTGGCACACAGTCAGGGGAGAGCACTTCCGACAAAACATATGCTTTCTCTATCAATTATACCGCCCGGTATAAGGACACCTCCGTTCATAACCGATGAACGGGTTTTCAACTTCCTTCGAGGAAGTCTCATCATACCAACCGGGTATGATCTACATACAACCGGTAAGTAGTTTTTCCGCATGATTTTCACATCACTTCCTCTAAGTAGTGATGTTTAAAATACCACTTAATAGTGGGTTTTCATACCGAGGTACTTATCATTGCCCAACCGGGTATGATATAAAATTTCCACTCACAACCGGTAAGTGGTTTTTAATTTTACGTTGTGCTCATCATCCCAATCGGGTATGATGTTAGTAAACCCACTCACCCGTTAATGCCGTGAATTCCGCTAGACCGGTTCTTTGTATTCACGCGAGCTTGTCCTTGCTGGCGTTCCCGGTATTTCGCGTTCCTACACGATATGAACAGCCTTGTTCATTATTACTCGGCATAACAGCCTTCATTCATTTCCAATGAATGAGAAAACTCAAACTTTTAGTTATTTGCAATTAGGTCCCTAAAGTTATTTCTCTTAAACTTCAAGTCCCTAATGTCAGTTTTTCCTCAAATTGAGTCCCGTAACTTTTAAAATTTATCCTGGGACCTCAATTTATTCAATTTCACCAAAAAGGAGTTTAGTTTCCCAAATTTCCAATTTGGTCCCCCCAATTTTCCCAAAATTACCATTTTGCCCTTCTTTTAAAAAAAATGGTAAGTTTTGCCCCAATATTCCAAAATTCCTCAATTGGTCCTCCAACATTATTTTCATGCCCAATTGACCTCAATTTCATAAAATTTCATTTTGGCCCTTTGAATTTCGAAAATCCCCAATTTTTCCCCCAATTTCAACTCTTCAACACTACCAAATTTGATTTCATCAAATTGATCGATTAAACACTTCTAATTATTGAAATTGGAGTTGAAATTGAGTTCCTGCATGTTCATACGATTCTAAGAAACTTTGAATCGCAGATTTTAACGCCGGAACGAGCTCCAACGGAGCTTCGCCGGAAAACAGACTTTAGAGAGAGAAAGCTTCGATTTCTCACCAGTGAGGGCATGGCGGTCCGAGCTTTCGATCTGGGCAGATAGCTCTCATCTTGAGGATCATCCTAGAATCAAGAATCGCATCAATTAATGCCGAATTGAGTTAGAATTTTGTCATTGAAATTCCGTCGGTTCTCCCTCTAGCACCGACCGGAAATTGTAGAGGGGAGTCGAATTGGCTTACATTTCAGTCCTAATTGGGCCGTGGGAGGGCTGAGGAAGTGTTGGGAGGGTTTGGTTTGGTCTGAGGAGGGCTCAAAATGGCCGATTTCAGCTTCGGTCCGTCGGAGCTGCTTCACTGTTCCATCATGTCGACGCTTCTCTAGTGATTCTC
Organism: Trapa bicornis; assembly: GCA_030064425.1. Lineage (NCBI taxonomy): Eukaryota > Viridiplantae > Streptophyta > Magnoliopsida > Myrtales > Lythraceae > Trapa > Trapa bicornis. Next base: position 3,530,110 of record CM057761.1, on the reverse strand, counting down.
GGATTGACTGGAGTTTGCTATCCGATAGGTGACTTCTCCCCGGTTCTAAAGAGCCTAAGCTCTCCTTCCGAGGTTAAGAATAATGTCAAGTCGAAGCTCTGGTTTAAGCTTCACCAGGAAATGGAGCAGTAGAGAGAGAGAAAAGTGTTCAGCTGTGAGGAGAATGAATGGGAATGACCTCTTTATATAGGTGTAAAACTGTGTATTAAATGGGAGAGATTTATATTAATTATAATAATTAAATATATTTTAATTTATGGCTATTTATGATAATTCGAATGTTCGCATAAAAATTTTTGACCGAAATTTCGGGTTACAAAAAGATCTTACTTTCCAGGAGGTCACCCGTCCTCACATTACTCTTGGGCAATCACGCTTAATTTTGAAATTCTTATGAAATCTAGTTCACCTAAACCAATTTAGTTTTTGTTTTCTAGTTTGTCTTAAGTTTCTTTTCCAAGGTTTAATGAACCATTTGGATCACCCGAAAGTTGTAAATTTCCATATTGCTTATTCCCAAATTGGCTCGATTTTCTTATTCAGTTTGACCAATTTTTTTCCCGGTTTTCCTTAACTCAAAAGTGCAGGGTTTACATTTACACTACATTCTAATGTTATAATGCACCAACCCTCTATTGGTAAAGCTAATAATCTTTTATTGTCCACTGAACATTGTGGGAAGTGAGAATGGATGTAATATCTTAAAGGGTAATTATTCAAGAAGAAAATTTATTAACAAATATAAAAATTCTAGAGTGATTGAAATATGTGATTCCACATAAATGGAAAGATCTAATGGGAAAATGATCATGGATATGCTCAAGAAAAGTACATCCAAACCACTCAATATAACTTTCCCCTCAAAATTTAGTAACTCATAAATAAATAATATAAATATTCGTGCACATATTTTGAGATCCATACCTTGATTCACCCATGAGAGATAGATACAACTAAAGCACGTGCCTTTTCGTGCTCACTTGAACACTTGAACACTTGAAATAGTTTTAGGAGTATGGGTGAGCTCACAACTCAGTGAATAAGTTTATCGACATTAGGAGACTACATCACTTACAACCCTGACATCTAATTAAAATGTTCAACATTAGTTTTTACTTAACAATTTACAAATCATACAGACTTTATAATAATAATTCAATCTTTTAATATTTTAACGTGTCAATTATCATGGAAAACCTAGTTCTCATTTAATATGTCATAACTTGGTATATAAATAATATCACACAAGTTCACACTTAGCCACATATCCATCGCCAGGTCTATTAAGGTCTTACCCATGAGAAACTAAACGCTACAAGGAGTATGTGTGTTATATTTCGCACTCTGAATGAACATCCTATGGTGATCATCCCCCTCACAGTGATGTTGATGGTGTGTCATCCAACATCATGTATACCTTAATCCTTTCAATTACTCCTCATCACAAGTAGGCATGGACCCCTTCCATACACTTCCCTATAAGTATGTGGAAATATTTGGAAGCAATCACTCTCCCTCTTATATCCCCACTTCTAGTCTCCACTAACGCCGACACCACCACTTGAACCAGGTGCCATGTTGGAGCAATACTCGTCCGCCCAAATCAGCTTGGATAAATAGACAAGATCAACAACCATAATGACCATTATTTTCCAAGAGATTGGTTTGCTATCTCACCAACTACGCTACTTGGGTTATCAAACACATTTCAAAATACAACAAATTCCTCATTCTTAATTCTAAGAGTTCGGTTTGCTATCTAATTGAGCCCACTACTTGTGTTCTCAAACACATTTCATAATGCAACATATTCCTCATTCTTAATTAATGGGGCTCAGTTTACTATCTGTCTGGTCCCATAATTCGTGTTCTTAAAACACCTTTTTAAATCAATATATGCATAAATCAAGAATTCATGGGAATTCGTTTACTAACCGATTGACCCATCATTACCCAACTTTTAAAAGTTTGCTTAACAAATCATATGGAAGTCTAGCCCCATTTTCATTTAGAAAGTCATGGCCTCAACCCTATTTCCCCTTTTGGTTTAGGCCTCACCCCCTTTTTGAAATTCACACGCGGGTCTTAACACAATTTTTCTAATGTAACTCAAAGTTGGGTTATTAGTCCATTTCTTTATTCACAAAAATATTCCAAATGTTTTACCATTTTTCAATATATTTGAAAATATCACTTATGATTTTATTTACATGAAGCTATTCAATTAAAATATGTAAACAACCACAATCGGTCTAGTATGACTTGCCATCTATAAATCAACTCATCTATGTATCTGAGACTTGTTCATCCCAGGATTTTTCCAAGAGTGTCAGATCGGGAAATCCACTCTTATCACATACAACAGGTATACAAAAAAAATCACATAATATCTAATAGGTTAGATTTAGTTATAAATGGTAAATTCTAGTATTTTCCTGTAACTTAAAAAAATTATGATTTTGCCCATCGGGTTGGGTTCACTTGATATGTGCATTGACAACCCGTTTATACAACCCCATTTCACATATTTCTTAATATATATAATTTTACCCCATTCTTTGGCCATATTTATTCTAATGCCATAATAACATTTAAGTCCTTCATTAGACACTTAACTTTTCACTTTTGCACTTTAGTACTTAAACTTTTCAAAATTACAATATGGTCCCTACTCTTTCCACTTATCTATTTTTGAAACCCTAAATCCAAATAAGTTGTGGCTAAGGAGGAATAATCACAATTGGTAAGATGGGTTATAGTCCACACGTGCATATGAAGCCTAAAGAGTGGACGACGAAGCATAGTGTGGAATGCACGGAATAAAACCAAGAATCGGAAGTATCCCAAGTAAGGAATAATGGATTAAACATAAGTTGTGAATAGAGAAGGAATCCAAAGCAGAAGAATGCCCTAACATAGATAAGGGTGAAAATAAAGAGAGAAAGAACCCTACAAGAATGATAAGAAGGCTAAGAATGTAACTCCAAAAAGGGAAGTCTCTATTGTGAGGGATATAGTAGGAAACGAAATCGGAAGAAGGGAACCTTTCCAAGCAAATGAATTGACAAGTAGATCAAAAGTGATAATTTTGGAAAGAAGAATCAAGAAATGATTATGAGTAAGTAAAAGAGGATTAAGGAATAAGGAAAAATCCTTGGATAAAGAACACCAAGGACTTAAAAAGGAAAGAATCCTAGCTTGTCGGTAAATTATTTGGAAACCAAATCATTGGAACCCGAAAAACTCAATACGGAAGTTGAGAAAGGACAAGTGGGTAAGGAAAACAGACACAGTTGTGTAAGTTCATTTGATAACTATGAAGGTAGTCAATGAATACTACCAGAAGAAAAGATGGATGAAGTTATACAATCCCTAAGAGGTTGGAAAATTGGGAATAACCCTAAAGGAGGTGTTTTGGAAATCTAATGCACATAGAGATAAGATCTAAAAAATGTCATATTATAAGGGGCATGTAAACCCAACAATCCCGAGGAAAACATGACTCAAAATGAGGAAGAGTCAGTTAGTAAGCATGACAAGGTCAAACATAAAATTTGGATGGAACTATAATGGACAAGGGTGAAGGAAGAGTCAAAATAGGACAAAAACAGGTATGTAATGCTCTAAAGGACGTTGAGCTAAGGATTTCAACGACCAAGAGGTTAACTAGACATAGGAATGGTTAGGTATCTTGGAACTCCCAATCATGAGTATAGGGCCTCAAAGGGAAAAATATTGCTCTAAGCAAAGAAAGATGTGAATCTAAGGATATACCCTTAAGTAAGGTATGTCTAGTTATGATAAACTCCATGGAGGGAGTAAATAATATAAAAGAAAAGAGATTCCTTAAGTGAAGGATGTAAAAAGGGCTAGATGAAAGAACAAAAGAAGAGTTTGCATGTTAAGCAAACACAAAATGGACATCAAAGGAAATGATTCCTCGTGCAAGGTTGCTAATTAAGTTTTGGGGACAAAACTCCTAAAAAGAGGGGAGAGTTGTAAACCCCGCCCTTTTGAGTTAAGGAAAATCGGAAAAAAAAACCGGTCAAACCGAGTAAGAAAACCGAACCAGTCCATAAACCCGATTATCAGAAAATAAAATTTTGAAATTTATAATTCCCAGGTGATCCAAAGAGTTCATAAAACCTTGGAAAAGAACGTTAGGACAAATTGGAAGAGAAAAAAACCAGACCAGTTTAGATGAACCGGATCCAACTGGATTGAATCGGTTTATGAACTGAGTTGGTTCATGAATTGGAACCGATGGAGAAAGGGCAAACCAGAAAATTATGGATCCCGAGTAACCCAAAGGGTCCCAAAAGTCATGGAAATAGACTTGAGAATGAATTGGAGATGAAAACCAAACCAGTTCAGGTTAATCGGATCTGAACCGGATTGAACCAGGTTGGACCAGTTTGAACCACTATTGAAACGGATTCTAAATTCATTTTTCTAGGTGGCTTAAAAATTTTAAATTTGAGATTTGAGGCCACCATTGGATAGAAAATAAATTTAGATGAATTTAAAAAATTGTTAGATTTGAAAAATCTGGTCGATTGGGGGATGAACTGGCCGATTTAATCTTTGAATCGACCGGTTTAATCTTTGAACCAGTTCGGACCGGTCCAGTCCGATTCAGAATAGTGTCGTCCTCTTCCTTCAAATGACACCACTGTTCACTCGCCGGAAAATCATGCAGCACCAGTGAAGCTGAAAAGTCTCCGGCTAGGGAGTTTTAGGTAATGAATGATCGTCATTAAGGTGCCAATCGGATGGCCAAGAAGTCCCCGAGCTTCCTATATAAAGACCTCCTCCCCATTCATCCTCTCCACACCTAGAAACTCCATTCTCTCTCAGCTGCTCCATTTTCTGGTGAAGCTCAAACCAAAGCTCCGACTTGGGCACTTTTCTAAGCCAAACAAGGCGAGGCTGGGTTCTTTAGAGCTGAGGAGAAGTCAGCTACACTTATGTAGTCTCTGTTTGCTCTGAGGGTCGTCAGAGAAGCGCCGACGTGATGGAACAGTGAAGCAGCTCCGGCGGACTGAAGTTGCTCTGTTTCGGCCGAACTGAAATCGGCCATTTCGAGCCCTCCTCAAGCCAAACCAAGCCTTCCCAACACCTCCATAGTTCTTCTACAGCTAAATTAGAGCGGAAAGGTAAGCCAATTCGGCTCCCCTCTACAATTTCCGACTGGTGCTAGAGTGAACCAGCAAAATTTTGATGATGAAATTCTAACTCAATTCAGCATCAATTGATGCAATTATTTATTCTACAACGAACCTCAGGACGAGAGCTATCTGTCATACCCCCAACGGTGAGTAATTGAAGCACTTTCTCTCTAGAGTCTGTTTTCCGGCGAAACTCCATTTGAGCTTATTCCGACGTCAAAACTTGCGATTCAAAGTGCTATTGAATCGTATGAAGATGTAGTATCTCAATTTTAACTTCAATTTCAACAATTAGAAGTGTTTGATCAGTCAATTTGATGAAATCAAATTCGGCTATGTTAAGGAATTGAAATTGGGGAAAATTGGGGATTTTCGAAATTCGAAGGACCAAAATAAAATTTTATAAAATTGAGGGTCAATTGGGCATGATAATAATGTTTAGAGCCAATTGAGGAATTTTAGAATTTTTCGGGTAAAACTTACCATTTTTGTAAAGGAAGGGTAAAATGGTAATTTTGGAAAAGTAGGGGGCCCAAATTGGAAATTTGTGAAATTAAACCCCTTTTTGTGAAATTGAATAAATTGAGGTCCCAAGATGAAATTTAAAGGTTTTGGGACTTAATTTAAGGAAAAACCGGCATTAGGGACTTAAAGTTAAAAGAACATAACTTTAGGGACCTAATTGCAAGTAATTAAAAAGTTTGATTTTCTCATTCATTTGAAATGAATGAAGGCTATTAGGTCGAGGAATAATGAACAAGGATATTCATATTGTATAGGAACACGAAGTATCGGGAATGCCAACAAGGACAAGCTCACGTGAATATAAAGAACCAGTCTAGTGGAATTCACTACATTAACAAGTGAGTGGGATTTTATATCATACCTGATTGGAAATGATAAGTACCTCGAAATGAAAACCCATTACTTAGTGGTATTTTAAACATCACAAATTAGAGGAGTGATGTGAAAATGACGCAGAAAAACTACTTACAGATTGTAAGTAGATCATACCCGGTTGGTATGATGAAACATATTCGGAGGAAGTGGAAAACCCGTTCATCGGTTATGAGCGAAGATATCCTTATACTCGATTGGTATGATGGATAGTTGAAAATTTATTTTTTTCGGAAGTGCTCTCCCCTAACTGTGTGCCACTACTTAAACAATTTGGGAAACCTTCTTGACGGGATCTTGGATAGCTCTGTTAGGCAGGAGGCCTTGGTTTTGGAACTTTGGGGCCAATATACCTAGTTTTGAAAATCTTGAACAATGGGTCATATGCCAATTGGCACGAGCAGGAGCTCATAAACAAACATGAGATATATGCCATAAAACTTTAAATAAATGAATTGTTTGGCCTTAGTACCAAGACAGGACCGACATATTCAATTAACTAGTGGCAGTGCGACATGACAGGTCGACGGACCAATTAAGACAAATAGCTGCAAGTTGAGTTGAGGGTCAGGGCCATTGGACCAGTGGCACCACAGATTATATGGCATGATATAAAAATACTGATTGTTCATGCACTGTGTGTACGGGACCTTCAAGATGCCCAAGAGGGGTAGTGATGTGTCCTAGGGCCCTGGACGATCTAGTGGATAAGGGAACTTTGTCAGACCAGGTGACCTTGCGAAGCTCAACGTAACTTCAAGCACACGAGACCGGGGTGGGGTTAGGATGAGGTCTATGTCCTCATACGGAAACAGAGAATTGATTGAGGGTCAGATATCGCGTACATTCACTCATTCTTAGGGTAGAAGTGGACGCCACAAGTGGGTTCAGTGGACGGGTTGGCCTGCGATTGTGTGATTGACCTTAATGATAAAGGATGTGTGTTGGGTGATGACACACCGTGATTAATAAGAAATGGTAATAAAAATAGAGATTTGAAATAAAATGATTTTTTAAAGAAAATAAAGAGTCTAGCACACTCCAATACAAATCTTTTTCCTAAAAGTTAAATTTCAAAAACCTATTCACTAAGTAGTCGTACTCACCCCCTCTCTTATATCCCTTTCAAGAAATTCTGGAAAGTCTACCCTTAAAGACCATCAACTAAGATGCATGTGAGACAGGTATGATAAATTTAAAATATTATGCATTTTTTATTTATGTTATTCCAGGAAAAGGTACAGGTTTAAAGGACGTCTTACTCTTTATGTTTTATAATAAGGGGAAACTCTTTAATAAACCGGGAGAGTGGTAGGTTAATCACAGGGATCCGACCAAACTGGGTCAATGCATGACAAGAAGGGACTCCTCCTAGCTCGAATCCGGTCTGAATCGGTTTCCTTTCGATTTCTTGCCAATCTTTATCCCTGTGCTCTAAGGCACTCCCAATTGTCTCCCAAGCTCTATTTTACCCCTCATGGCCCCTCTATAGATCCCTTCCTTCCATTTTGGCCCAGTTTAGTTCCTCGGTTGACATTTCATCTCCCGATTTGATCCTTTTTCCCCCAGTTCACCTCTTCCCAATTTGTGCATCGGTAAATTCCCTAGTGTTACATCTCATCCCTCAATAGCAGAAAAACTCATTCAGAAATGTATGGGGTTTGGGCAATGGTGCTCACACAGACGAATGGTCAAGGTTATAGCCTCTCACCAAGGTGGACGGTAAATGCGCTCTATGCCATAAGTAGGATAGATCGAGGTTGAAGCCTTACAGGGTCTGTTCAGCGAATGATTGATCCCTTTAATGAGAAATGGTGTTTGATTTATTATTTGACTACTACAAACGTCTAGGAAATTAATCATAAACAAATCACGAAAATAGTAGTGGATTTAACCGAGAAATCTTTTTTCAATGATAAGAAAAGTTGTAGCTTGTTTATTTGGTTATTCAAACCCTTTTGATTTAAGGAAAATAGATCTTTATACTTTTGAGTATGTGCTGAATCGTGGACAGGAAGTCACGATGTCAATTGGACCCCTTATTGAGTTATAGACTCACCACTCCCTTATCCCTTTCAGGTCTTAAAAATGTCAATGAGTACATTAGAAGATGAACTACTAAATTGGTATGTCATTTTCTCGTACAAATTTATTTAGAGTACTTTATATTATGACATACTTTGAAAGTATAAACTAATGCACTGTTTCCTGATTATTTTGAATCTTGCTCCTATCAATACTATAGTAATGGTTGTGGTTTTGACTATAGTATTGGGAGGAGTGGCGGGTTGTTCACAGGGTTCCCACCAAATCGGGTTGGGATGTGACACCAGCATAGACTATGATGAAACTTTCAACCCTTTTATCAAATCAGTTACTATTCGCATCATCTTATCCCTAGCGGTCTCTCGGCGTTGGCCTATCCATCAATTGAATGTTAATAATGTGTTTCTACATGGCTATTAGATTGATGAGGTATATATGGCTCAACTGTCTGGTTTTATTGATGCATCTCGTCCCTAACACATTTATCAACTCTGACACTCCACCAATGGTCTAAAGCAATCCCCACGGGTTTGGTTTCTTCGACTCATCTCATTTCTCCTCCCTTGGTGTTTCAAGCATTTGTTTCCGATATGTTTTTATTCATCTATCACACATCTATATGTGTAGTTTATCTGCTTATTTATGTGGATGATATCATCATCACTGGCTCTGCCCTTGCCTTGATATCTTCTATTCTTTTTGTCATACATCAAGAGTTTTCCATGAAAGATCTTGGTTCTTTTCATCACTTTTTGAGCATTAAGGTACAACCAACTTTGTTGGGTTAGTGCTCACTTAAGACAATAATATTTGTGATCCCTTCACTCGTGTTGGTATGGATACTTGTAAACCCTTATTCACACTTATTGTCGTTGGCTCTCGTCTCTCTCTTCATGATGGGACCCCCTTATTTGATCCTCGAATCTACCGCAAATCATTGACTCTCTAAGTACCTGGCCATGACTCATCAGACATTATATTTGTCGTTCATCATGCCTGTTAGTTCATGTATAGTCTTACCTTTATGCATTGGGTTGTTATCAAACGTATTTTTTGCTACCTACAAGGCACTGCTCACTTTGAATTTCATTTCTAGCGTGATTCATCATCTACCCTTCATTATTTTTCATATACTTATTGGGCAGGTAACCTCAATAACCGACGATCTATCAGTAGTTTTTCCATATTTCTTGGTCGAAATATCATCTTTTGGAGCTCCAACAAACAGTCGGTTTCATAATCTAGCACTAAAGCATAATACAAGAGTATTGCAAATGGTACAACTTAACTTATATGGGTCCAATCTCTCCTTTGTGAGCTTGGGATTCCATCATCGACATCTCCCATTCTCTGGTGTAATAATCTCTCGGTCATCTACTTAACAACAAATCTGGTTTTCACGCTCGCACCAAATACATCGAAATTTATTATTATTTTGTTTGTGAGCGTGTTAGTCAATGTAAGTTTCAAATTCGCTTCATCAGTATAAATGCTCAACTTTAAGATTTTCTCACTAAAAGTATTCACACTACTCATTTTGGTATTCTCCATTCCAAGCGTAATGTTTGTTATACTCCCTTGAACTTGTATGGGAGAGTATTAGTAGTGATTTTAATGACCACATATTTATTGTTATTTTATATTTGTATTAGCAACACATTAGAATAAAAACGCACATGAAATTGTATTATATTCAATTTTAGTATTTTTATTCTATCACTTCTTTGTGTTACAATGATATTACTTTGCACTTTAATTTATACATATATCTCACTTCTTTTGCCATTTACTATATCTGCCTTTTAACAATTTACTTGCTACTTTTCCAAACTTCCATTGGTTACTCTCAATAAGTTGAGTAAGGGTCAATCCATGAAGTTCTATCCATATATTAGTAGTCATGTCAAGCTCGGCTAATCTCTAGTGGTCATATGCTAATTGCTCATATTCTTAGAGAAATACGATGTGTACCTCGTTCCTCCATGGGTCGTCTTATATAAGTTTATTAGCATTGAGTTGGTTGTCTACATCAAATGAGAATAAACTATGAACTACAATCTTAACTTTTTAATTCCCCTATCACTCCACACCAATTTTAGGATACCTATGAACATTTTCTAATATATGCATTTTTTTTCAGTAGGTATAACCATAATTAACACGTAAACTTCATGGACGAGATGGAGATGAATTAAATTGATACCTTCATTTGAGTCATTCTAAAATATGGTGAACTTGATGTTTTCATTTGCCAACTTGAGTTGGTAAGTATATTACTTCCAGTCCTCTGATAAAATAAAATAGTTGATAGTCATTGATTAGCTAACACATGCTAATGATATGTTTGGATAGAGTGTTTGAATGGGTTGGTAGGGTGAGGGGTTTGGATTGGTTAATGAATGACTCATTTGATAATTTTTTTTTTGAGTGATTCAATAGCTTTTCTAAATCAATTCCTTATACTAAATTGACAAGTTTTAAATAATAATAATAATAATAATACACTTATTTTCTTTTTATATGTTTAATACAAAATGTTATTTTTTTTCTTTTTCCTATTCCTATTTTTTTATGGGCTATTCTTTTTGTCTAGTTGAAATATGATATTTCAGTTTTATTTTTATATTTAAATAAACATTTTTTTTGCACACATAAAAAAATACATGTAATAGATTATTTTATTTTATTTTTAATTTGTATATTATTTTATTATTGTTAAAATATATGTAATATGAGTATGTATATACTAATTATAAAAAAAAACTCAATTATCATTTATTTGGTTTATAATTAAAATAACAATTTATTTATGTTATAATATTTATTACCATAAAATGTAGAGTGATGTAAAATATTTTGTATATATAATATGATACGCATATAATATATATTTTTTATTTTTATTATTGTAAAATATTTATATTTATATATAAATAAATAGATATAATATTATTTTAAAAATTATTTAATTAAATTAATAAGTTTATAACCTCCCCTCCCACCATTCAAATCATAAATTTGGAGAGTTGGGATATCATGAGGTTCCCATTAAGAGGCCAATCCATTTTTGGTGTTGTCTTGACCATATATCAACTTGGATAAGGCCATGTCCAGTGAAGGGCACTGAATTAGTTCCACATTCAACCATTGACAGAAAAGAACCAAAATGTTCCTGCATGAGTTGGTTCTTCTACCTGGGTCAGGGTGAATCTAACTTCTGAATCATGTACAATATATGGCTTTTGCTAATGCTACTTGTCTTCCGGATTGAATGGAAATCTCACATAACACTACTTTTCCTTGGCCCTAATTGCTTCAACAACTATCTCCATCTTCATTTTTCTGCTACCCTTCACCAGAACAACATCTTTTCCATTTAACATGCCCACAATCTTGATTGCCATTGAATCAGCGTCACATGCACAAATAATATTAGACCTTTTTCTCCAGGGCCAATCTTTTGAAACTCTACCAAAGTGACTCCCCACAAGCCCGACTAAATCAATACTGCGATCAAAGCAGTATTTCAGTATCATCTCATGATACTCATGACCACTTTTACCAAGCTCCAACATATCCGCGAGAATAGCAACCCTTTTGCCATCACATTTGATGCCAGTTAGGAGGTCAATAGCAGCCTTAGTGCTATCAGGGTTGGCATTGTAAACATCATTTACTAGTTTAATGCCATTCTTTGTAACTTCTAGCACTGACCTCTGTTTAATAGGAGTAAACCTTGACAATGATAATCCAACTTGACTAAGTGAAACCCCCAGAAGAGAAACAGCTGCTGCTGCTGCACATGCATTTAGAGCCAAATGTACTCCAGGACTAGGTATCACAAATTCTACCCTGCAAGAGAGCATCTCCATGAAAAGGGGAATATAGCAGGAGAGTAAAAATAAATAATAAGTGAAGCATTCAATAAAATTAGTTATAAGATGCAAGCTTTTTTTTTTCTGTGGCCAAATATGCGATAGTTTAACCAATGAAGAAGTGCAACTTAAGTGGTAGACAAAAAACAACTGCAAGAGATGTGAGGATAATATCTTTTCTGCGTCATTACAAAATTTGAATAATTCTTTACATAAACAAGAGACCAAAAATAGTTGATATATTGTTTGAATCTGTTAATAAGGTGGAACAAATGAAGAGAAACTAGATCCATGAGTATTTTTTTCCCAGCTTAGCTGACTCTTACAAGTATGTCTAAAACGTGAGTTGCTCAATGTAGAAGAAAGCACTATCAAATTTCCAAAAACTCTTTTCAAAACTGATTTGATTTCATCAATCTCAATAGCATACATACATTGAACAAAAAATCGGCATACATACATCTCAATAGTATCCTCTAGAACCACTCGAATGCTGAGCCCTTTATCTATGACTTCAGCTGCAACCAACCGGACATCAGATCCTTGTTTCTGACCAAACATCACCTAAAAGAAAGTTATTGGATAGAACACGTGATTTAGCAGCTAATTACTTGTTCAAACAAACAGAAGCAGAATCTCCTCAGGATGGTATTAGATATGATAGCAACTTGAAAATTACAAACACCTTTCTGACACCATTAGGAATATGAATCCCAGCAACAAAAGGATCATCGGCATTCAAAATACAAGTATCCCCTTGCACGGCTTCCTCAAATATTTCACCTTTTGCATTAGCAACCTCCTTTAGGCTGTAGAAATTCTCCAAATGTGAAGGGCCCACATTTAAGATCATTCTTATCAATGGCCTAGCCATTCTTGCGAGCTCCAATATTTCTCCTTTTCCGCTCATCCCCATCTCCAGAACGGCAATTCCACCATCCCTTGGAAGCCCAATCAGTGACAGACCAACCCCTATTTGATTATTCCAGTTCCCAGGACTCTGATAAACCTTGTGGTTAGAACCTTCAAGAACCAAAGCAATCATAGTTTTAGTGGTGGTCTTCCCCACACTACCCGTTACACCTGTTCAAATCATCAGAACAAATAAGGAAAATGCACATTCAATTGACCCTTGATAAACATTATGAGAATTTAAACAAAATGGAAATGGTTTCTCTTCCATCAATCAGTAGTACTAGTAAGACAAAATGTTTCTTCTTCACAAGGAAAATAACACTAAAAACCTGTGCTAGAAAGTTAGAAACCATGTTGATAAATGACAATCCTTGTATAGCCCAAACATTATAATATCATACATAACATAGAGCCATGAATCTATGTACCATATATAATACACTGACATATGAACATCAATTAAGCGCATCCCAAGTAGTGAATCAATCCTGATACTCTTATAGCTCAGTACCTATAACTGGACCGAAGAACCTGCCTCTAGCATATGATCCCATCCTCGTGAGTGAGCCTACAGAATCGCCACCTACTTGCACGAAGCCACCGTCCCAGCCGTGGCAGACCTTATTCCCGATGACACCAACACAGCCTTTGTCGCGCAGCTGGGGATTCACGAAATCATGGGCATCGAATTTCTTTCCGGCGATGGCAAAGAACCACTGGCCCGGTCGGAGTGTCCTAGTGTCGGAGGAGACAGTCCCCGGAGGACCCCATTTCACGATCCTGCCGCCAACGGCTTCTGCTATCTCGGAGGCAGTCCACAAGGCGAGAGAGGCGGTGCTGGAAGCGTTCGAAGCGATTTTGAGAGTTGGGTTACTAGAAGCAGAAATCCTAGAGTGGAATGTATTAGCTGGGATTGGATTCCAGACTACTGCACTCATCTCATTCATTCATTCACCAATCAATCAAACCGGAAAATTAACTAAAAAAACCTAAACAGATACAAATAAGATAAACATAATTTGTAAATAAAAAATATTATATATGTATTATTTAACATTCATATCCTTTAAAATTTTCCCCTTTTCACTCATTTATTTTTGAAAAATTCATGGCACTGTTCGTCCCCCAAGAGTTGAAGCAATGCTGAAGAAGACTTGGATGCGTGTCCCTCCTAGAGAATGATCATGCTTGCATGGCTCAGAGTCCCACTGAATTAGTTAATGGCGACTTTGTTAGAGCTACTTGTGAGTTGTGTGGAGTTAAAAGTGAATTAAGTAGGTTGAAGCTAGCTGGGATGGGTTAAATGTGGTGTTGGAATGAGCTAAAAGAAGGTGAGAGTGAGTTAGCTGCAACTAAGTTAAGCTAAGAAGCCTTGAACGGGGTCATTTGGGTTAAATTGAGATGTGCTCATGTAAGTTTAAGTTGCCTACAATTATAAAATGAATTGAGGTGAGTTACCTAAATATTAGTTGAGTAGAAAATCAACTAAGATAAGGTGAGAGTAAGTTAGGATAAGTTGCAATCAGATGAAAATGAATTGTACACTAAAGTAAGTTGATTTTGAAATGAGATGGAGTGAATGTGTTAAGGTAATCCCTTAAAATAGTTGAAATATCTTAAATAAGTTTTTAATATCTTAAATATAACTTATTGATAAAATAATGAAATTTTAATATATAATAACTTAAATGATCCTAAGTCTCTGTAGCCTTTATAAAGTTTAAGTTTTTTTTATTCAAATATAGAGTTGATGTTAGACCGTTCTTATTATTCTAAACTAGTATATAAATTTCTCAATTACCTCTAAAATTTTATTTGTACAGTTAACAACATCCCATAAAAAAATTTATTTTTATTTAAGTTCACTAACTTTTAAATATTTTTATTTTATCTCTTTATATTTGACTTATAACTCAAATATATAAAAAAAATTTCAAATTAAGTGAATAGGTCCCCTAGGATCACTCTACCAAGTAGGAAACTTGGTTTGGTCGATCGGTTATAGTCGCTCCACCGAACTTGATCAGAAACTTAAACATAGTCCATAGTCAGTTCAAAATCGAGAACACGTCGAAGATAGCATGTCGACTGATGGAATTGGAAAATTGACTCTAATAGGAGTAAGTGGCCATATGAATCAACTCAAATGGTGGTATGGGGCTCATTCAAATAATATTTTAATTAACTTGGTCACTTTACCCATAATATAATATTTTGATAATTTAATTCAAATCTAATTCTTGATCAAATCGGGTAAGGTCGATGGCCATAGAAAGTTGGCAATGCAAAAAACTCACCTAAATTTTCTTAGCTCACGAGGGTTCTTGAAGCTATCAGAATTAGTTTTGAAAATAAGTGCTCCACTTCGGGTCGCCGGAGATCGATTACTATGCAATCTTGCCGGTGTCAGTAAAAGAAAAGTTGAAGGTCGAGAGGGGTGGCGATGTAAAACTGAGGTCCTTATCTTTCCAAGCAAACCAAGAACGTAATCAAAAGTGGTTGAATGGTGAATTTATGCTTTATGGTAGTAAGGTCGCAGGAGGTGGTTTGTAGAGGGTTTTTAGCAAATTCCCAAGAGGGACTTTGTCCCAATTTATATGGTTTTCTAAAATTTAAAATTTTTTTAATTTATTTAAATTAATTTTCTATCCAACAATAACTTCAATTTTCTAATTTGATATTTTTAAGCCACCTATAAAAATAATTCTTTGTTTCCAATTCTTTTCGTTTCAATTCGGTTTTCAAATCCAATTTATTTCATGGTTATTTTTCATAATTTTTAGGTATTTATTGGTTAATTATGATTTTCCAAATTCTCGTTTTTACCTTATTTACTAATTTCGGTTTAATTTTCTCTAGAAAATTTCTAGTTCCCATTTTCGATTTTTTTTATATGAAAAGAAAGGGGTTTATATGATAACTCATTTCTAGCATATTTTTCACATGTTTTACTCTAATTGTTCATTCTATTCGATATAAAAGTCTTCCAATTGACCAATTTACAAGCATTGCTACCTAATTGATCAATTCATATGAAATGAAAATTTTGTCAATTAATTGTGTTTGTATGACTATTTAATGGGTCAACGAGCTAATTAATTATACCTGCCTCAAGTTTTGCACTAATTGGTCGCGTGTACTAATACCATGCTGACATGATTGTTTGTTGGTTAATTCGAATGTATCATTGATCGGTTAAATTAATTTTCTAAAAATAAAAATTTATAAATTTCTCTAAATTTATTTTTTTAAATAGTAGTTATCGCAATTTAACAATTTGTTATTTTCCAGTTAACTCAAAAATTTAATATTCAAATTAATTATATAGGTTTGATTTTACCAAATTTAAATCTAGTTTATCTTAATTCGTTAGGGTTATAAATTTTCAATCGAATTAATTAATTAATTAATTAATTAATTTATTAATTTAAATTACACTTATATCACTTTAAATATTATTTTATTTTTACAATTTCTGGTTTAATATAAAACTCATTTTTTATTTTAAATTTCCGATTATCGTTTTCCAATATATTATTTCGGCCAAATATGTTTATTAAACTATGTGTACACAACTTCAATATTATTAATGATGCCATACTTTTACGATTAAAAAAAATAAGTTTTTAGTAAATTTATAATATTATATTAATGCATATTTTTCTTACCTTCAAATTATTTCTTAAATATAACAATTTTAAATTATAACACAACTCTACCTGTTAAAATAAAATTTCCTTTAATATAATATAATATTTTTTTGCCCAAAGATATTATATCCTAATTTACCCCATACCATTTCCCCATAACTCACTTTTTTCTTTGACGGAAACCCCCATGACTTAAAGCGTCCAAAAAGATAAGCTGACAGACAGAGCTACCATTCCAAGGCAGTGTCAACCTCCTCAATTATTCCCTGCTGTAGTTTTGTGGGGTCCCTAGCCATCTCCTACAAGTAACTGTCCTCCCTGAGCCCGGTGTTATACTCCTTTGCTGTCTTCAACTTTTGTGAATGAAGCCTATACACAGATGGCAAAGTCACGACTTTAAAATTTGCTAGTAATGGTTGTTTTAGGCCATGTATTTCTTAAAAAGAGACAAACTTGTGCAAATTTCCTGGGAGGATTCTTATGGAGTGCATACGCCCGGATCGGATCACGTATTTATAATTTGTAATTTGCTACCTTACGTTCACACGTCATTGAATTATCCCTTCAGATCGGACGGTTGAGGTAAGTCCCTCGATTACCATAAATTGTCCCCTAGGACGTGAATGTTCCTCTTAATCCAATCCTTGGCTTCTTTCTTTTCTAAACATATTCCAGGTTCTGAGTTTGAATCTTCAATCCTACGGACCTGAAATGGGCTCTAATGCGGATGATGACCGATCGCTACTCGAAGACGGCCTCTTGCAGGTTCCTCATTTTCCCTGAATTTTACTATTTTGCTTCAATTGGAGGAGTTTTTGCTATCTTGACGTGATTTGATTATAGCACCTTTTATTTATAGGGGACGTCGTGTACTGTTTTTCTTTTTAATGAAGGTTTATTTTCCTTTTCTTTCCGAGTGATTGCTTTGCCGTGATGTTTTCTCCTTTCCCGCGAAGTCTGATGTAGTTTGGCCGGCCTTCGAAAAGTACTGTGGCAGCTTAAGGATGTTGGATTGAGCGGTCAGCTCGTGGCGCTGCTGCTGAATCTTCGTTGGTTGAATGTGGGATGTTTGGTTGCAGGGACAGATTTAGGTGGTGACCGCGGGCGAGCTCGGGAAATTCTATATAGATGTATATATATATATTTATAAATTAGTTGATATACTCTCGTTCAAAACTTGAAAAGATAGTTATGAAATTATGCCATCCCTTAAACTCTCATTTTAATCTATATATGTATATATTCTACAATAGTATGAACTCAAATAACCTTGATTCACTCAGAGTTCAATCATGTACCCTCCTGTTTTGCGGCTAGATCCATCCTGTTTAGTTGTATTTGACATCCTGAGATATTCCAGTTTGATCAATTGTTCAAGCAAGAGAATGAGAGGTGTCCTTTGATAAACTAATGGGATAGAATGAATTCCCTAAATTTTGACCATGGTCAGAAAAAATTTTGATTTTAAGAGACACAAACATCATGTACTTGTTGCTATCTGGTGAGGGGGGTGCTGATAATGTCTCTGCTACTGGATAGGGTCGTTTTCACAGTATTTAGCTTATTTTGACTATAGGATCAATTAGGCTGCTTTTACTGAATGGGAATAAGATAGCTGATGATGAAAGAAACTATACCAATGACAGACTGGAATATGGATGAATTCACTAGATTGCTCCTTGAACTTGAGAAAAACTAGAAAATTGTGTAATATATACGCACTCACTTTATCTATTTGTTCTTTAAATTATCCTATTTTATCTGATCTTTTCACTTTTATTTAATTTCGCTCTGATTAGAAAGCTTGTTGATTGTACTTGGTCATTGTCTTATTTTTCTGTGTTAATATATTTTTCTATTGGGAAGATCTGTCAGCAAGGTACATGCTGCAGTCCTGTGTAAAACAGTCTTGAATTATTATCAATGATTTTTCTTGTGCAAATTCTTGTGGTTATGGTTGGGTTATTGTTCACTATTTTGAGTGGTGGGGGATTGTGGTAATTTAAAATCCAGTTCACCGACTTACAGTTTTGGCCTATCTTTTCTTTGAACAAGTTTGCTCTGATGGCTGCACATGATATTTTTAAATAATACACATGTATCCATCTACTGTTATACCATTTCTATTATCTGATTGATAATATGCATCAGGATGGTAAACAGTACACTGGTGATGGTTCTGTTGACATCCATGGAAACCCTGTTTTAAAGAGCAACACTGGCAATTGGAGAGCTTGCCCCTTCATACTGAGTAAATGAGCTGTTCTTGTTTTTTCCACTTTGGTTCTCTTTATATCCATGATTGGATACGAGTAATGAGCGTAACAAATGATACAGGTACTGAGTGCTGTGAGCGTCTGGCCTATTATGGCATAGCGACAAACCTTGTCAGTTATCTCACTCACAAATTGCACGAGGGAAATGTTTCGGCGGCTAGAAATGTTACTACTTGGCAAGGCACTTGTTATCTTACACCTCTCATTGGAGCCATAGTAGCTGATGCTTATTGGGGAAGATATTGGACAATTGCTGCTTTCTCCACTATTTACTTTATAGTAAGTATAATCTCTCTCTCTCTCTCTACAAAATTATTGCAGTCATCCATTGAGCTAAGCTAATGTTAGGAACTCTCATTTCTCGCCAAATGAAATCCTCAAAGAAAAAGATAATAATGTTTACTAATATGTAATCCTCCCTGAGTTGATCCAACCTTTTTTATATTTCTAGAAATTTAAGAAAATATGCCTTATTAGTTCCAGATATATATTGTAATTTGTACTGTACACGTCTCTAGAGTAGGTTTCTTACTTCATGGTATATATGGAAAAATTCTTTAGTAGTGATCAAATTCAAGATGCTTATAAATGAACTTCCGTGATTTCCCTTACATTTGACTATTTATCAATGAAAAAGACATTCCATGTGCTTATTTCTATCTACTTATCCAGATTTTTTTCTTTTATCTTCTTATTTGTGCAAGTGTAGTTAATGTAATTCATGATACCAATTTCTTGCTCTGTATAGGGGATGTGCACTTTGACCCTATCTGCATCTATCCCTGCTCTGATGCCTGCAGAGTGTGTGGGCTCTATATGCCCTTCTGCTACAGGTGCACAGTATGTTCTATTCTTCCTTGGGCTCTACCTGATTGCTCTTGGCACTGGTGGAATCAAACCATGTGTCTCATCATTTGGCGCGGACCAATTTGACGATACTGATCCTCAAGAAAGAGTGAAGAAAGGATCCTTTTTTAATTGGTTCTATTTCTCTATCAACATTGGAGCTCTAATCTCTAGTAGTTTGTTAGTGTGGATTCAAGATAATGCAGGATGGGGGTTAGGGTTTGGTATCCCTGCAGTATTTATGGGTCTTGCTATTGGAAGTTTCTTCTTAGGCACACCCCTCTATAGGTTTCAGAGGCCTGGTGGGAGCCCCATTACACGGGTATGTCAGGTTGTGGTTGCATCATTCAGGAAGTGGAATGCGCATTTGCCTGAAGACAGTAGCCTTTTGTATGAAGTTGGAGAGAACAGCTCTGCCATTGAAGGAAGTCGGAAGTTAGAACACACGAGTGAACTGAAGTGAGATTCCTACCCTCTATCAAATTAGACAATCAAAGTCTTTAAATTGTTTAATTGTTATTTTTCCTGGTTCTTGACAACATGAAAAACTGAGAGTTAGTTCTTGGACATTCTTGAGAAGATTTCCATTTTCCTATTTAATAGTAAACAAATCACTAATACAAAAACAACAGAAATAGGGCAAATGAGTGCTAACTAGATTTTGGAAAAAGAGAGTAGGAAAATGTTTCCTTTATCTGCAGAACCTGTTTTTAACATAATTAATTTTGCAATTTAGTACAATCTTATTTGAATTTTTATTGACCATGTAAACAAAGAAAATGAAGTAATCTGAATACTTAATTATGGTGGTTCTTTAGGTGTCTTGATAAAGCTGCAGTTCTCTCTGAAGCAGAGATGAAAAATGGAGCATCCTACAACGCATGGAGACTTTGCACAGTAACCCAGGTGGAAGAACTGAAGATCTTGATTCGAATGGTCCCTATCTGGGCCACTGGAATCGTATTCTCTGCAGTGTATGCCCAGATGTCCACCATGTTTGTCGAGCAGGGGATGATGATGGACACAACAATTGGCCCCTTCACTATACCACCAGCCTCACTTTCCACCTTTGATGTGATAAGTGTTATATTCTGGGTTCCAGTTTACGACCGTATCATTGTCCCGCTAGCAAGGCGCTTGACAGGCAAAGAGAGGGGCTTCTCCGAGCTTCAGCGGATGGGCATGGGTCTTTTCATCTCAGTACTATGCATGTCTGCTGCTGCGACTGTGGAGATTGTCCGGCTTCGAATGGCGCACGATCTTGGACTGGAAGATGAGGAGGTGGCTGTCCCACTTTCCATACTCTGGCAAATCCCTCAGTATTTCCTCCTTGGAGCTGCTGAGGTCTGCACCTTCATTGGACAGATCGAGTTCTTCTACGACCAGTCACCCGATGCCATGCGGAGCTTCTGCAGTGCCTTTTCTCTCCTCACCACGGCGCTGGGGAATTATTTGAGCTCTCTGATCCTCACTGTTGTGACTTACTTCACAACCCGTGGAGGGAACCCAGGTTGGATCCCCAATAACTTGAACGAGGGACATCTCGACTACTTCTTCTGGCTTCTAGCAGGCCTCAGCTTGTCCAACATGCTGGTCTATATTGTCTGTTCCAAGAAGTACAAGCAAAAGAAGGCTTCCTGATCTTATTCATGGGAACAAAGGGTATGACGTCATTGGTAAGCCTTCATTTGAAAGGTCTTGCTTCCTCTGATACCAAATTGCAAATGTACATAATATCATATTTCATTGTTACTTATGATAGATTCAGACTATTATTTTCCCTTCCCAATGTAAATTGAACATTATTACACTGAATAAATTGATTCCTTTTATCATAAGCTGCTGCTGGGCATTCTTGTTGGCCCTTGATGAAAACATAGATTATGGAAGTTTTGTGGGTTCGTCAAGATTTTTGTGTCTGTTTCTGCTGCAGTGACATACTGTCCGAGGCAGTTGGGAGCCATAGAGGAAGAGTATTTGGAGGGCTGAAACCTCAGCCCAAGATTCCCCGAAGTGCATAGGTTCAATAGAGTAATGCTAAAAGCTTAAGCTTGTACTCTTTTTAGTTCGCTCTTTCCATTTGATCATCCTCGGGGACACTTCTCCCGTAAGTAGTGTTTGGTTCAGGAATCAATTTAGAACATTCTGACATGAAATCAGATTAGCATTCAGCTGTCTTATCTCACGTTTCTTCAGGGAAGAATGAACACGTGCGTACCTATATAGAGTTGATGCAATTTTCTTTAGAATTTGAAGAAAATTTGAGAATTGAGGAAGTGCATATCACTCATGAGTATTTACTACATGTTGCATATTGAGTTTAGCGTTGTGTTTATGTCTTATTTACATTTTGAAATTTGGCGATTTTTATTTTTTAAAAATATTCAAACATTTTTACTAATTTTAGTTCGTACTTTTTTCTGTTAAGTTATCCATAACTCTTATTTATTATATAAATTGTCTCAAATTTTCATTATTTTATCTTAAAAAGATCTTATACCAAATTTAGATCAAATTTCATATATTTTTTAGGTTTATGAAAGAACTTTATACTAAAATTAACATCATGATGCACGGTAACTTATTTTCAAGACCTGTATCCCCCTCATACTAGCTTATTTTAAAATTAATCTTCTAAACTATTGTTTGATATAGAAAATTTATCGTACTTGAAATTTTGTGAAAAAAATGCCCAACCAAAGTTTAGAAGATTTACAAATAAAGTTTAGAAAATTTTGATATAGAAAATTTTTACCCTTTTACCCTTTAGATAGAAAACTTTTAGGTAAAATTTTTTACCCTTTTACCCTTTATTTTTATATTTGGAATGTTTCACTTTATTTTTCTTTTTTATTTATTTAATGATTTTTTATTCTTTTTATTATTATTGTATTAACTTAATTTTTTTTTTCAAAATTAAACCGTATAAATTTTAAATCATAAATATAAACTTAAATGAAAAATAATCTATTTACAAATAAAGATCTTTTATATTTTATAATAATTTTACACTTAAATTTAATACTAATAATTTATATTATACGGAATATATTTAAAAATAAAAATTTTAATTCCACTTAAATAATTTTCCGCTTCAACCTCATAAAAAATTGTTATATCACCTCCTATAAACCTACTCACACTCTCCGTAAATATTATATTAAAGAATAGGTATTAATAAACAAATTAGATAGAAATATGAATTTTTAGTTATATGTGCACAATAATTTGTTGATATTGTGACAAAAACTAATTGAATATTCTGAAACTAGTCTATATGCGGTTGCACTTCTCAGTCACTTGTTTTGGATAAATACTTTGAAGTGTTCAACTTGTTATGTTTTGATGAGCAAAAAAAACTTACTTTACTGTTCAGGTTCGAGTAAATAAAATTGTGTAATTTCATACTTACTCATCCATACCCCCAACTACACAGTTAGTTAGATATTTGTATGTATTAATATTAAATTAAAACAACTCGATATTAAAAAATATATCATATTTTAATTCAATTTATATAGTTAAAATCTTGAATAATTAATTGTATTCTTCCGATTTTATAATTATTTACGCATTATTATTGTAAGTAAAACATTACTTAAAATTCATAATAAAACTTATTAACTTATTTTTTAAAAATATTAATTTAAAATTAAAAAATAAATTTATTAAATAATACTAAAAGCAAGTACCAAATTTAATGTATACTTTTGATATTTGAGAGATTTCTATATCTTCAATTATCATTAAAATATTTTAATTTCTTAAAATAGGGATGGGTGAATGATTTGATTAATATGATTCAATTATCATTGAAATATTTTAGTTTCTTAAAATAAGGATGGGTGAATGATTTGATGAATATGATTTACTAACATAATTATAAGTTTCACGATTTATCATATACTTTAAAATAATTATAAAAATATTTTAAAAAACAAGATTTAATTATAAAAAAGTTTAAGGTTTTAATAAACGAATTTATATTTGAGAAGCTTGCAACACTAATTCTATTATAGAAAGGGTCTTTCTCTAGTTTATCCATAAAAAGACTTAAAAGGTACAATTTATAAAACTTCTATTTGATATCAAGCATCTTTTCTATCAAAGAACGTCCAACTACTATACATGTCGATTGAATTGTCCACTATACATGAACTAAACTTTACACTTTCATTAGGTGTAATACGCATGGTACTCCCAAAATTCTCGATTTGCTTGTCAATTTATAACTTCTCTTACACCGTACCTACCTGTTGAACAATAGTTCTCGAAACTATCACTACTCGTCTTATAGTCTTGTTTATAAACAAACACATACATGTGTTTTAATTTAAGATAGTTGTCTTTATACTATCATCCCTACAAGTTGAGTCCCGCTTCCAGCTCGATAGTATTTACTAAGCATGATTGATTTTACACAAAATCACATGTTTAAATATTTTAACATGCTCAAATTACCGTCAATATTATTTATGGGACAAATCCATTTCCATTAGACTTGAGCCCACTTTTACTAGTTTTCAAAATATGGTATTGTACCTACTATTTTTAAAAATGCTAACCTAGGGCCCGCTTCTCAAATTATGGATTTTAATATATTTTCTTTTACCATGGGCTTGACCCATTTTCCACACCGGGGAATAGATCTATATCCAATTCTTTGAAATTTGTTTTCACATAATGAAATCAAATGGTAAACTTTCTAAAGAAAATTCATGTTCATATAATTAATATATTTCTCAAAAATATTTTTAGCAAATTTAGGCTATTAACAGGAATATATTCCATAAAAATATTGTAATTAACTCATTCTATTAGATGTGCCAGTAATATCATGCCATTGATCCAATCGCATTTGATACTAGAAACTTCACTCACTGTTATCTTGAACATATTCGTCCATGTGAGATTCCCAAATTTTGGTACTCATCTTGCACAATCGTATATGAATTGTTCCCTGAATATCATACACAAAATTTACAAGTATACTTTCGATCTTTAATGTGATTTTAATATGTTGTACCATAATATTTCTAAAATTATGTTTTTACTCATGAAGCTTAATTTTTATATTTAAATCTAAATTTTTTTAATAAGAGAAAAATCTAAACTTCTAAGTTTTATAGATTTCTGTTTGAATTTTGATACTTGGAGAATTTGTGGTCGGTATTATGATTCATAATTTTCCTTGCACTCTAAATATGCCCTCAAGGGTTTTTTTTTTGTAATTTCGGATCACACTATTTTCCATCATCCAAATGCAACCTTATATATGTGTTTTTACGTTCGACCAAACGTGCAATTAATGGCTTAGTTGTAATTTTCTCAAAATGTTAGGGGCATTATAGTCATTTTATGGTGTGGGGGCCTTAGTTGTAATATTTCCCTCAAGCCTAGGTCATATTCGTCTTTTACCCCATTCCCCAACCCTCAGCTGAACACCTTGAGCTCAATCCTATTTTCATTTGTTGACCTGATTTCTCTCTAGCCTTTAGCTTTCATTTGGCCATCCCCATGATGGATTCTTCATTTAGGTAACATGATCTTCCCTTTCCTTTCTTTTGCATCCTCACTCTCCAATCAAAGAGGTCGTCATGCTTTTCCTCAGCTGAGCTCTCACCTCCTTTGGTTTATCCAAAGCCCACAACGCATTCCCTCTAGTTAGTTTCCCAGCTTGAGTCTCGATTTCTGTTTGAATCCTCAACTAAAGGTTCCTCTTCGCTGGCTTCCATTTTTGTGATGTTTTCTCTCCTTCTATGGGTGATTCCGATGACACCCCAAGGTCATGTCGTTGATTGAGTGACCTATTCTAGTCACTCTCTATTGGGATTCTGCACCTCCATTGCCGATTGATGGTGTCTAGCCATCTCTGGTACCTCCTCTAGCTTGACAAGTTTCCTACTTTGGGTTCCTCCGTTTGTAGCTCAAGGCTGTAGGGTGAGGGCTTTCAATTCGGTCGAGTTCCTGCCTACAACTTGCTTTCAGGTTTGATCCATTATGAGATGTATATTTAAACTCGAAACCCACTTCCTCTTTTTTTACTGTTAATCTACCTTGATAGCCGTTAGCATTACTATGAGGTTTGATTTTGGTGACTTACTAGTTTGTTGCATAGTAGGGTATTTAATTTTGCTAGGGCTTAAGGGTGTTCTTCAATCGAACAAAGTTCCCATCTCACATTATATCATACCCCGACTTGGTTTGATCGGAACCCTATGAACAACCCACCATTCCTCCCAATACTATAATAGATGTTACCTCTATTATCATAGTATTGACAAGAGCAAAGTGAAAATAATGGAAAACATTACATAAGATTATATTTTTCCAAATATATCAGAATGTATAGTATTGTACATAAATATGTAAAAATGGATTTAATATAGCAATGTGGTAGTTTGTCTACTAATTTTCTCCTTAACATTTTGTGCCCTGAAAGGGGATAAGTGAGGGGGTGAGTCTACGACTAAGTGGGTAGGGTTAGCTAATATTGTGACTTACCATCCATGATTCAACACGTATTTAGAAACAAAACCTTTTCTTTTCTTTTAAAACAAAGGGTTTACATGACATGATAAACAATCTCCAACTTGTCTTAAATATTTAGAAAATGATTCTCATTTAAGGTAGATTACTTCCTAGTTGGAAGAATTTTCATAATTTGTTTATGACAGACCTACCACGATTTGTATCACATAAACACACGAACACCCTTTCTCAATAAATGGATCAAACAGTTGCAGAACAAACATTTAGAGTCTACAACCTCGATTTGTTCTACTAATGGTCCAAAGTGCCTTTACCGTCCACCTTGGTGAGAGGCCACAATATAAACCCCATCCTTTAAAGATAAGAAAAATTGGGGGAAAGAACTGATCAACTCAAGAGAGAAAATCGAGCTAGTTCATGAACCTTAACTAATAGAGAAAGGGGTAAATGGGAAATCGACAAACCCAAAGTGACTTAAAGAGTCATAAAAAGCATGGAAAAGAACATTGTGACAATTGGGAAGAGAAAACCAAACCGATTCATGGTGAACCGGTTTGAATAAGTTTGAACCAGACTTGAACCAATTCCAAAATTCATTTTTCTTGGTGGCTTAAAATGATCAAATTAGGGAATTGAAGACATCATTAGATGGAGAATGAATTTAGATAAATTTAGAAAATTTTAATTTTGAGAAAATCAGCCGATTTACGCATTAAACCCGATCGGATTGGTACGGTCTGGTTCAGTGTCATCTTCTTCCTCAGGATGACAACACTATTCATTTATTGCAGAAATAGATAACGACCGCAAAGCTTAAATTGCTCCAATCATGCCATTTTAAGGCGAGGATAAGCTAAACCAAAATGGAAAGTTGTCGTGCATAGGGTGCCCGAGCTCCCTATATAAAGAGTTCCTCTCCATTTATCCTCCACACACCTCAAATCTCCATTCTCTCTCAACTGCTCTAGTTTCCAGCAAAGCTCGAACCAGAGCTCTGATATAGGCATTTTTCGTAGCCTTAGAAGGCAAGGTTGGGTCCTATAGATCTCGGGGAAAGTCAACTACCTGACAACAACCTCCTTTTGACCCGAGGACCATCGAAGAAGCGTCGGAGAAATCAAACAGTGAAGCAGCTCTGAAGGACCGAAGATGTCCTATTTTGGATGAGCTAAATTCAACCAAATTTAGCCCTCCTCCAGCCAAACCAAACCTCCCCGACACCCCTACGGCCCTTACATGACCACAACAGAGATGAAAGGTAAACCAAATCGACCCTCCTTTGTCATTTTCGGTCAGAGTTAGAGAGAGAAAGTGTGAAACTTCACTGATGAAATTCTCCCTCGATTCGATGTAAATTGCATAAATTCTTGATCATAGAAGGAACCTTAGGACAAGAGCTACCTTCCCTAATCGAGAGCTCGGACCACCGCTCCTCTAACAGTAAGCTTTCGAAGCTTTCTCTCTCTATGAGCAGTTTTCCGACGAAGCTTCATTTGAGCTTGTTTTGGCCTCAATTAATGTGATTCAAAGCTCAATTGAATCCTATGGAAGTGTAGGAACTGAATTATACCTCCAATTGAAGCAATTAACCCCAATTGAATGGCCAATTTAAAGAAATCAAATTAGGTCAGTTTGAAAGGGGGAAATTGGGGGAAAATTTTGGGGAAAATTGAGATTTTGAAAAATTGAGGGACCTCTTTGCAATTTCCCAAAATTGAAGGCCAATTGGCCATGAAAAGGATGTTGGAGGACCAATTGGTTGATTTTTGAAACATCTGGGGCCAAATTGTCAATTTTGGAAAGCATGGGAAAAATGGTAATTTTTGAAAAGTTGGAGACCAAATGGAAAATTTGGAAAACTTGAGCCTCTTATACAATTTGAGTAAAATGAGGACTCAAATGGAATTTTGGAAACCTTGGGATTCAAATTGGGCAAAAGTTGGCCTTAGGGACCTAAAGTTAAGAGAAATGAACTTTAGGGATCTAAGTGCAATTAATCGATAATTTGTGAGCCTAGGCTTTTATGCAAAACCGTAATTGATAAGGCTGCCCAAATCGTATTGGGACAAGTGTGTCCAGAACGCAAGCAAGAGAAAGCTCACGTAGACTTGGAAAATCGACCGAGGATGAACATGTCACAGTTATTGGGTTAGTGGGCATATTTACATCATACCCGGTTGCGATGGTGAACACTTTAGAAACGAAAAATCACTTATGAGTGGGACTTTAACATCGTACCCGATTGGGGTGATAAGCGATCTAAGATAAAACCTAATTACCGGTTATAAGTAGAGGAAATCATACCCAGTTGGTCTGGTTAACTTCCTTGAAGGAAGGAGAAAACCCGCTTGCCGATTGTAAGCGGAGATATCATCACACCCAGTTGGTGGGATGAAATAAAAAGATACTTTTGTCAGAAGTGTTCTCCCCTGACTGTGTGCCAATGCTTAAACTATTTGGGAGACCTTATTGAAGGGAGCTAGAATAGCTGAGATAGGCTAGAGGCCTCAGTTTTTGAACTTATGGGGCAAAATGCCCAGTTTTGGAAAATCACATGCAGTGGGCTCAAGGCTAGTGGGCACGAGCAAGAGCTCGTAAACAAACCTGAGTTATAAAAGCCATGAAATTTTTTAAATAAAACGATTATGTGATTTCACCATGGTACCAAGTTAGGATTGATAATACTTGATGGACTAGCGGCAGTGCGTCAAGGCTAGGTCGACGGACCGACCTAGACAAACAGCTATAGGTTAGGTTGAGGGTCGGGGCCATTGGACTAGTGGCACCAAAGATAATGGCTTTATGTGAAAACTATTATTTGTGCATGCACTTGTGGTAGAGGACCATTAAGACGCCCAAGACGGGTAGTGATGGGTACTAAGGGCTACTGGACAGCCTGGTGGAGATAAGGGTAGTTCGTCGTGCTAGTCATTCGGGAATATCTTTGGTTCTGCACTATTGCAATCACACACAATAGTCTTTTGATTTAAGACCTTTATCTTTGTGTTGTTAGTCCAATAGGCTTCGTCCTAGCTTCGGCTCAGCAGCTTCAACCAACATTATCAAATTGTGATAAACTTTATTAGGCTCTTAAATTAGAACTTATTTACGTGATTAGACCCATTTTTCATTAGCATTGGGCCCACTTGTACAAGTTTTAAAAACATGGTATTGAGCCCACTTCACTTTTCAAAATCGTGGCCTTGGGCCCACTTTCACAGAACTAGATCTAATCGACCCTATGTCGATCATAAGTCTCACCCATATCCTGCATCGATGGTTCATGGTAGTCCTATAATCATGATTCATGCTTTTTTTAGAGAATGTGTCACAAATTTATTCAAGCAGTTTCACACAATGAGGGGATCACATTTATGTAAAATAGGTTTGTCTAACCAAGTATACTTTCAACTTTGTGAGTAATTATGAATCACCGATTCAATCGGACTCAATGTAAAAAATCTCACTCACCTGTATTCGGACACTTGTTAGTCATGGGGGATTTTCGAGCTTGATGTGTCTTTCCTTTGCACAAACTTGTAGGTATTTTATTTCTACAATAAATTGGGCAATTAAGCCCCAAGTAATAAGGTAATCACACTTAAGACCTGTAAATTTTCAATAATTATGATTTGGCCCTTGAGTTCTACCTTAATTCTAATTAGGTCCCTAAGATTCTCGAATCCTCCATTTGGGTTCCTAATTCTTCATAATTTCCAATTGGGTACTTGATTTCTTACCATTTGTAGTAAAATCCCCTAATTTTTGTAAATTATAATTTAGCCCCTAAACTTTCAAAAATTACAATTTAGTCCTCCAACTTGTTCATCATCAATTCAATCTAAAACCTTCACAATTGAGTCATAACATGATACTAATCATCTTTCCTATATCCTTAGGATCATTTCAAGCTTTGAACCATCCAATTTGGCTTTGAAATGAGCTGAAACGAATCTTTATTGGAAAAATTTTATAGAAAGAGAAAGCTTCAATTTCTTACTGGGTGAGGGCCCGATGGTTGAAGCTTTTAATTCCAACAGATTGCTCTCTCCTTGGTGATCCTCACTGGATCAAATCATGCCTCAATTGGTGGCCTGAGCAGTGCAATTTCATCGATTTAAATTTTGGGTAAAATGCAATGTGAATAGTAAATTCCGGTGAAGGGTGACGAAGGAGACTTACCACGATGGTTCAGGGAAGGTTTGGAGGGCTTGGTTTGACCGTGGTTGGCCTGAGAGTGGCTCAAATTGAGCTCGATCAACTTTGGTTGTAGACTGCCAAGGGAGCGATGGTATTGTGCGAGCTCACCGATGCTTCTCCAATGATTCTCAAGGTGAATGAAGTATGCAGTTGTGTAGAGGACTTCTACAGGATTCTAGGGAACCCAAATTCACCTTTGAAGGTGGAGAAAAGTGCTCAAGTTGGAGCTTTGGATCGCAAATTGATCAAAAAATAGAGTAGTCTGTGTTATCTTAGCTTTTGAGATAGGGAGATGATGAATGGAAGGAACCCCTTAAATAAGGATCTCGAGAACTTCTGTTCCTATTCGATCATTCATCAGTCGACCATTAACTCTCTAATTTACTCACTTTTCGGAGAGATTTATTGGTTGTTGGAGTAATGGTGACCTTCCTCCTCTTCTACCATTCAGAAATTTGAAGGAAGAAGACGATACTGTGTGCATGCATGCGAGCTTCGCACATGCGAGTTTCCACATTCGTTGACGTAGTCTCCCATCCAACATCCAAGTCATCTGTTGACTCGTTGACTGACCATGTGGGGACCTTCCATTTGTCGCTCGCTCCAATGTGGTCGTTGACCGAATCTAACCGTCCATTGACCGTGACACATGGCATCATCTGATTGGCCGATTTAAATTCGTCTGTTTTCCCACCTAACTCATTGTACCATTGCCACTTGTCAGCTTCTAATTGGTTGTGGCCATCTGATGTGGCTTTGCCACTTGTCAACCTCTGATTGGTCGACCATTCTCTAACATCCTAGTCAGCCAATGACCTGACACCATTACTACGTGTTAGCTCCTCATTGGTTAGCCCTGCTAAGGAGAAAGTTCCCTGTGTTATGGATTTTCCTCATTTGACCGTTGATCGGGGACTCATGTCACGCTCTCATTGGTTAGTGCTTCCAAACACTGACTCGGCATGCTTTGCCACGTGTTGCCCGAAATAAAAAATCGGTTGATTCAAGCTTGATTCGACCGATTTTCTAAAAATTAAAATTTTCTAAATTCATTTTCTACACTTTGGTGACTTCAATTTAACAAATTGATATTTTTAAGCCTCCTAGAAAAATAAATATTTGAACCGGTTCTTCATGGTTTAAGTCGGTTCAACTTGGTTCAGGTCCGATTCTCACATCTAATTCGGTTCATTACCCATTTCTATCATTTTTGGATTTTCATTGAACACTTGGGATTGTTCAATTCTCGTTTTGATTTTCTCTTTACCAATTTTGGTTCATTTTGAACCACGGTTTTCTCTCGAGATTTTTTTTCGACTCTCATTTCAAGCTTTCTTATTATGAGAGAATGAGGTTTACAACTACTCCCCTCTTTTTAAGTAGTTTTGTTCTCAAAACTTATGATGTATCAAATAAGTGGGAATACTTTGCTTTCATCACAAAATCCGTGTTTTCACACTTTGTCCATCATATGGCCATTGAGTTAAAGTACCTTTTACCATTAGAATCTTTTCACTCTTAAGATTCTTTTTCTGTCGACCATGATTCGAACATGCTCCATTTCTTATGACATATCCTTATCACATTTTCATTTCTTAACTTTAATTCTTCATCAAACTCCTCGTCTTTTCCTTGGGGCCTTTTCTCTATCCCCTTTTTTCTCAAGAGTTGCTTTAAGGTACTTTAAATCTTCATTTCCCCTCCTAGGATCTTTTCATACTCTTTTTAACTCATGGTCATATCAGGACCCTTTTTTAAGACTTGACAGGTGTTTTCCATATGATGTGTCATTTTCATATCAATCCATCTAGAGTCGCATTCTCTTATCTTACATCCTCACCCTAATAACATGATCCTTGATCAATGTTAGGGATCCTCCCCCTTCCATTTTTTATTTGTCCGGTGTGAGTAGACCCTCATTTATTCGTGAATTTCATGCCTTATCCAAACCTAAGGCTTTCATGATCTAACTAGAATAGTCCATATTGATAACCCTTTTTCTTTAAAGGTCCATTATTCAGGAATCCAAAATTTACAAATTTGTCCATTTATAGCACTCTAGCTTAGAGGCATATTTTCTTTCCCATAATCCATGTCGTCCCAATACTTTCGTTTGACATTATCATTCTTTGATAATAACTCTTCCTTCCATGAATCATACCCTTTCTTTTTTTACACTTACGTGTCATTAGCATAGTAGGGTGCTTTAGCATGATATCTTTCATAAATGTTTTCTCGTTAATCCTCAAACATCTAATTCGTGAATTCATGGAATTTTCCATCCATTATCTGCATTTGGTAAAATTTCTTTGTTATCATGAATATCATCAAAATTTTTGTTCTTGCCATCTTTTGTTGATAAATTTAACCTCGTGTAAGGTAACCGATTACGTTGAATGGAAAAAAATTTCTTTATGACTTCTTCTTATTACCTTATTGCTCCCATTACATAACTGCACATCCTAGGTAGTTGTTAATGGTTTCTTTATAACCATTTTGGTTGAGGTGATTAGAACGTTTCACGCCATTACCAATTGGCACCATACTTCATATCCCCGCAATCTATTTTGGGAGCATAACATATCTTATGTCTCATATTGAACTTTAAATCCCCCGTTCTTCCATCTTGGGGTGTCCATTCTTCATCAATTATTTCGTCATCATTCTTAATGGCATGATTAGGCATTCAAATTTGAGGGGAAGATCTTTTAGCGATACGACCTCCCATTTTCTTTCCCGTCAGTGCTTCCTTGCTCATATGATTACCCTAGGCAAAATGTCACTATGGGCACTCTTTTACTTCATCATTTAGGTAACATCATTGAGGGATTTCCCCTCCCTTGGAACATCCACTTACTCCATTAAATTCATTATGATTGGCTTCTATTACATGTCTACCCTAAGGTATTTTCTTAAGTCCAATCATTATGCCATTTAATGTTAAGACTCTCCCTCTTGTCGTTTCTATCCAAAAGTTAATTCAAATCACAGGATTGTGATCCTTTTAATGATTAACTGAACTATTGTTTGGTTGTTCTCTTAGTCGTTAAAAATTCTTGGCAAGATGCCCTTCCGAGCTTTTTGTTCTTGCCTTGGCGTTATTAACTCCGTCTCTCTAGTCTTGTGATGGTCCTTGAGTAAATCATTAATTATCCTTTCGATACAATTAATAAAACGATCCTCAAAAGGCATGTATGGTCCTTCTACGACCCTTCCTTTACTTCTTTATTTCCTTTGATTTTTAATCTCTTCATAGATCATTTCTAGAAAATTAATCCTCCATCCCCCTTCCACGGTTTATCCTTTACTTAGTCTAATGACTTGGTTTTGTGTCGTTCCTTGTTGTTATAGTATCATGGACTTTACGGCTATAAGTGACTTTCTGGGTTTTCCCTTGATCGTGGTGAGTTTTCCATTTCACTAGTCTTTATCTCCTTCTAGTGGGTTGTAGCAGTTCCATTCTTTAGAAACTCCACTTGAGCCTCTCTCTTCCGATAAGAGTCTTTGATTATGTCTCAAGGTTTCCTTTCCAGCAACTCAAGCATTCCTTGTTTTACTTATCCTTTACCAATTTCCTTATTGGTGATTCTTGGTTCCAACGATTGGGTTTCCTGATCACTTCTCTATTTGCTTAACGACATACTCTTGGCTATCCCCTTCTAATTTACGTTATACATTTTCTCTTCAATTGGAGATATCCTTCCTTAAGGGTTTCTATTCCTTAGTCTACTAGTATTTGTTCGTGACCATTTCACGATTATTCCCTCCTTACTTAATTGATCCCTTATGGTAAGTATTTACCTCCTTCTCTTTTCTTTAAGAGTTCCCTTTGTTTGTCTCATTCTCTACTATTGTACTTTGAAGTAGATACTTCCATCTTTTGAATTATGCATCCAACCTTCTTATCACTCCTTGGAGGTTTCCTTCCTTTGTATCCTTGTACCTTTTTGTATTGGTGCATTCATCCATATCCAATCCTTTTTCATATTTGAAATTTTCCATTTGAAATTTATTTCATATCCAAGGAATTCCTATTATCAGGGTCTTATTTCTTGTACTTCACACTATGCCTCACCATCCAATATTAAGCTCCATTAAATGGAGGTCGACTAAACCCATTCTCATTGATGTCCACAAGTCCTCATCTTCATTGTCCCTTTAATTGGATCAATTACTCTTTTGTTGGAGTACGTACTTCTCTAAGACTTCCTTCCTTGGTACGTCTTATTCCTCTTCTTTGAGAATCTCTTCCTTTAATATGGGATTTTGGGTATCTGATCCATCGAAAATTTTATGACATCCTTTGTTGTATTCTTCCTGTTTACCCATTCTCCTGGGGTTAATTTCCTTCTTGGAATATTGTGAGTACACCCTTGTACTCAATCCTTATTTCCACTTGTATTCCATTTACAAGTTTACTTTTTTAGGGAGGAGTTTTGGTTATTTTGCTCCCCAATATCCTAACTTCCTTGTCAAGAGTTTGAGAAGGTTTTAATGACCCATTCTCGAATCATAATCTCAAAGGACAATTTGATTTTTTTTGAAATCTTTGTAGTAGAAAGTTTTATTTCCCAATACTTTGGTAGTAGTCCTTAGAGTAATTGACTTCTTCCTTGTCAATCCCTTTATGTGGTTTTGTTGTTACTAAGGATCTCCTTTATCCTTCTATTCCTCATACTTTGACTTTCATAACCCTTTTTCTTAAAGTATTTTCCTTCTTTTACTCAAATTTATGTATTTTTTGGTTATAGTATGAGATCATAAAACATTTGGTGTATAAAGTTTTATTCATTCATTTCATTAGCCATAAATGTCTTAGTATATAGAAATGAAATTACACCAACTTCCTCACTATCTATTACTCTAGCCACGCTTGTTAATTGACTTAGAGTTTATTACCGGTAAATAGAAAGATTCTTTATCTGAATATTTGGAAGTTGATGGTGCTTTCTCTGGTGGACATGTGCCTCCATGGTACTTTTCACACCAATTACAAGTATTCATGCTTTGCTCCCCATATTTCAAGGAAGAGGCTTGACCTCGAGAGTTTGTAGTTTGGCCCTCCTAGAGATTGATACTCTATATCTCCTCATTACAATGGTCTCCCACTCATAGGCTTGCTTGAGGAGAGTTGTGGGTTCAGACTCTTGGTGGGTTTGAATAGGTGGAAGCTTCTTAAACACCTTCACATAGTTCACATAAGGCTCCTAAAATTTGTTCTCGACCTCTTGTCAAGTAAGAGTTAGGTTAGTCTTTCCCATCCTCAAGTCTGGTTAGTTCCTAGGTCATGGAGTTGTTTCATCATCGAATGACTTGGATTAAGTTCTCCTTCTTTGGGGACCCTCCTATGGAAATGGCGTTTCCTTTAGTTTGGAGATTTACAAAATTTATGCAGCAATTATTTTTTGCATTAAAAAAAATCTTTCTCCAAAGATTCCATATTTTCAAAATAAATTTTCCTAAAATTCAAGTTTTGAAAATCTTTCTTAAGTTGTCACAACCCGACTCAGTTTGATCGAATCCCTATGAATAACCCGCCACTCCTCCCAGTACTATAATAGATATTATCTCTGTTATCATAGTATTGGCAGGAGCAAGGCATAAACAATGGAAAACAGTGCATCATATTATGTTTTCCAAAATATTTCAGAATGTATTTAGTAATATACATCAATTTTTAAAAAGGGATTTAACATACCAGTGTGGTAGTTCGTCTTCTAATGTCCTCCTTCAGATTTTGTGCCCTGAAAGGGGTAAGTGAGAGGGGTGAATCTACAACTCAGTGAGTAGGATTAACTAACATTGTGACTTACTATCCACAATTTAGCACATACTTAGAAACATAACTTTTCTTTTTCTTTTAAAACAAAGGGTTTACATGACATGATAAACCATCTCCAACTTGTCTTTTCTTTTAAAAAATGATTCTTATTTAAGTTCATTTCTTGTTTTCCCCCAAGCTTAATATATGTTCCTTCCTAGTTGGAAGTATTTTCATAATTTGTTTATTATAGACCTACCACGGTTTGTATCACACAAACACACGAACACTCTTTCTCAATAAAGGGATCAAACAGTCGCATAACAGACCCTTAGACGTTACAATCTCGATATGTTCCACTAGTGATATGGAGCACCTTTACTGTCTAACCTGTAGAGAGGCCACAACCTCCACCACATTGTTTGTTTGAGCACCATAGCCCAACCCCTAGGCATTTTCGATTCTTCTGTCTGCTATTGAGGGACAAGACCTCTCCCCCTTCTTCCTCGGTTTCAATGCACTTGAAGCTCTTGGAGCTTCATGACATACTAGAACATCATAATTGTTATTGTGCCAACCTTGTTATCCAACAGCCCTTAGAACCAACACTACCTTGTATCAGGCAGCTTTTGGTTTTGTATAATTGTAATCACACACAATAGTGTTTTGATTTAAGACCTTTATCTTTATGCTGCTAGCCCAACATGCTTCGACCTACCTTTGGCTCAGCAGCTTGAGCAATCATTAGAAAATTGTGATAATTTTTATCAAACACTTAAATTAGAACTTCTTTAAGGGATCAGACCTATTTTCCATTGGCCTTTGGCCCACTTGTACGAGTTTTGAAAACATTTCCTTGGGCTAACTTCACTTTTCAAAATTGTGGACTTAGGCCAACTTTCTCAGAACTAGATCTAACCAACCTTATGTCGATCATGGGTCTCACCCATATCTTGCATCAACGGTCTAAGTTAGATCATCCCCTGATGTGTATCCATACACTTATTGGAGGGTAGTCCTATAATCATGATTCATGCTTTCTTGAAATAATGTGCCCCAAATTGGTTTAAGTGGTTTCACACAACCAAGGGGTCACATTTCTGGAAAATAAGTTTTTCTAATCAAGCATGATTTCAACTTTGTGAGTAATTATGCATTACTAGTCCAATTGAACTCGATGACAAAAATCTCACTCACCTGTATTCCGAGTCTTGTTCGTCCTGGGGGATTTTCGAGCTTGACGTGCCTTTCCTTCACAAAAACTTATAAGTAGTTTGTTCCTACAATAAATTGGGCATTTAAGTCCCAAGTAATAAGGTAATCACACTTAAGACCTGTAACTTTCCAATAATTATGATTTGGACATTAAGTTCTACCTTAATTCCAATTAGGTCACTAAGATTCTCAAATCTTCCATCTGTGTCCCTAATTCCTCATAATTTCCAATTGGGTACTTGATTTCTTACTATTTGTAGTAAAATCCCCCAATTTTCATAAATTACAGTTTAGTCCCCAAACTTTCATAAATTGTAATTTAGTCCTCTAACTTGATCATCATCAATTCAATCTTAAACCTTCCAAATTGAGTCCTAACATGATACTAATCATCTTCCCTATATCCCCAGGATCATTTCAAGCTTTGAACCATCCAATTTGGCTTTGAAATGAGCTAAAATGAAGCTTCGTCGGAAAAAATTTCTAGAGAGTGAAAGTTTCGATTTCTTACCGGTGAGGACTTGGTGTTTGGAGCTTTTGATTCCAACAAATTGCTCTCTCCTTATTGATCCTCCTTGTATCAAACTTCACCTCAATTGGTGGCCTAAGTAGTGCAATTTCATCGATTTAATTTTTTGGTAAAATGTAATGTGAATAGTAAATTTTGGCGAAGGACGGCGATGGGGACTTACCATGGTGATTTAGGAAAGGTGTGGACTCAACTAGAGAAGGTTTGTAGGGCTTGGTTTGGCCGTGGTTGGCCCGAGGTTGGATCGAATTGAGCTCGATCAACTTTGGTCGCAGACTGCCGAGGGAGTAATGGTACTGTGCAAGCTCGTTGACGCTTCTTCGACAATCCTTGAGGTGAATGGAGTATGCAGTCGTGTAGAGGACTTCCACATGATTCTAGGGAACCCATACTCACATTTAGAGGGGAGCTCTGTAAACCCCGCCCTTTTGAGCTAAGAAAAACCGGGAAGGGAACCGGTCAAACCAAGTGAGAAAATCGAACCGGTTCACAAACCTGATCAATTTTAAATGGGAAATTTAAGAATTTACAACTCCCATGTGATCCAAAGGGTTCATAATACTATGGAAAATAACCTTAGGATGAATTGGAAGAGGAAAACTAGATCGGTTTGGATGAACTGGGTCCAACAGGATTGAACCAGTTTATGAACCAAGTTGGTTCATGAACTGTAACCGATAGAGATCGAGCAAAACAAAGGAATTCAACTCCATTATACTCAAAAGAAATTCATAAACCTTGAGAAGGAACCTTAGAATAAAGTGGGAGAGAAAAACCAGACCGGTTCGAGTGAACCGGATTAAATCGGTTTAAGGACCGAGTCAGTTTATGAACCGAAATCGATAAAGAGATGGTAAACTGGGAATTTTATGGACCCTAAGTGACCCAAGGAGTCACAAAAGACATGGAAATGGACTTGTGAAGGAATTGGGGATGAAAACCAAACCGGTTTAGGTGAACCGGATTCGAACCGATTCAGACCGGTTTGAACCACTATTGAACTGAATCCTAAATTCATTTTTCTAGGCGGCTTAAATAATTCAAATTGGAGATTTGAGGCCACCATTGGATAGAGAATTAATTTAGATGAATTTAGAAATTTTTAGATTTGAAAAACTTGGTCGAATGGGGGGAGGGGTGAATCGGCCAGTTTAAACTTCGAACCCGGTTCGGAACAGTGTCATCTTCTTCCTTAAGATGTCAACACTGTTCACTCGCCGAGAAACTGAAGAAACGCTGATGAAGAAGAAACGCTTCTATTTGGGGCATTTCAGGTCTTCAATGTCAGTAATAACAGTGCCAAACGGATGACCAACAGGTCTCCAAGCTCCCTATATAAAGAGCCCCTCCCCATTCATCCTCTCTACACCTAAAAACTCCATTCTCTCTCAAATGCTCTATTTTTCGATGAAGCTCGAACCAGAGCTCCGACATGGGGTCTTTTTTGAGCCAAACAAGGCGAGGTCGGGTTCTTTAGAATTGGGGAGAAGTCAGCTGCACGTCTGTAGTCTCCGTTCACTCCGAGGGTCGCCGGCTTGAAAAAACAGTGAAGCAGCTCCGGTGTACCAAGGCTGCCCTATTTCGGCCGAGCTGAAATTGGCCATTTTGAGCCCTCCTTAGGCCAAACTAAGCTTTCCCAACACTTCCTCAACCCTCCCACAGTCGAATTAGGACTGAAAGGAAAGCCAATTTGGCTCCCCTCTGCAATTTTTGGCCGGTGCTAGAGAGAGAACCGATAGAATTTTAATGATGAAATTCTAACTCAATTCAGCATCAATTGATGCAATTCTTGATTCTAGGATGAACCTCAGGATGTGAGCTATCTGCCCAGATCGAAAGCTCGGACCGTCATGCCCTCATCGGTGGGTAATCGAAGCTTTCTCTCTCTACAGTCTCTTTTCCGCGCGAAGCTCTGTTTGAGCTCGTTCCGGCATTAAAACTCATGATTCAAAGTTCTATGGCATCGTATGAACATGGAGGAACTGAATTTTAACTTCAATTTCAACAATTAGTAGTGTTTGATCGGTCAATTTGATGAAATCAAATTCGACTTTGTTAAAAAGTTGGAATTGGGGGAAATTGGGGATTTTCGAAATTCAAAAGACCAAAATGCAATTTTATGAAATTGAGGGTCAATTGGGCATAAAAATAATGTTGGAGGACCAATTGAGAAATTTTGGAATTTTTGGGGCAAAACTTACCATTTTTGTAAAGGAAGGGCAAAATGGTAATTTTGGAAAAAGTTGGAGGACCAAATTTGAAATTTGGGAAATTAATCCCCTTTTTGTGAAATGGAATAAATTGAGATCCTATGATAAATTTTCGAAGTTTCGGGACTTAATTTGGGGAAAAATCGGCATTAGGGACTTAAAGTTAAAGATTAATAACTTTAGGGACCTAATTACAAATAAATGAAAGTTTAACTTTCTCATTTATTTGGAATGAATGAAGGCAATTAGGCCGAAGGATAATGAACCAATATGTTCATATTGTCTAGGAACACGAAATACTGGGAACGCCAGCAAGGACAAGCTCGCGTGAATACAAAGAACCGGTCTAATGGAATTCACGACATTAACGGGTGAGTGGGTTTACTAACATCATACCCGGTTGGGATGATGAGCACAACTTAAAGATAAAAACCACTTACCGGTTGTGAGTGGGATTATATATCATACTCGGTTGGGGATGATAAGTACCTCGATATAAAAACTCACTGTTTAGTGGTATTTTAATCATAACCACTTAGAGAAAGTGATGTGAAAATTATGCGGAAAAACTACTTATCGGTTGTAAGTAGATCATACCCCGGTTGGTATGATGAGACTTCCTCGAAGGAAGTTGAAAACCCATTCATCGATTATGAATGGAGATGTCCTTATACCGGTCGGTATAATGGATAGTGAAAACCTATTTTGTCAGAAGTATTCTCCCCTAACTTGTGCCAATGCTTAAATTATTTGGGAGACCTTCTTAACGGGAGCTCGAATAGCTCTTATAGGCCAGAGGCCTCAGTTTTGGAACTTAAGGGCTAATATGCTCTGTTTTTTAAAAACTCGAACAGTAGGCCATAGGCCAATGGACACGAGCAGGAGCTCGTAAAAGAACATGATATATATATGTGCCATTAAACCCTAATAAGTGAATTGTTTGGTCATGTTACCAAGGAAGGTCCGACATACTCAATCAACTAGTAGTAGTGCGACATGACCGATCTCAGAACTAGTCAAGTCAAACGGCTAAAGGTTGAGTTGAAGATCGAGAGCGTTGGGATAAATGACACCACATATTACATGGCAATTTAAGAAAACTTTATTTGTGCATGCACTATGAGTACGAGATCATCAAGACGTCCATGAGGGGTAGCGATGCATCCTAAGGGCCCTGGATAACCCGATGAGTATAAGGGCAGATCGTCGTTCCAGGTGTCTGTGCGAAATTTGGAGTAACACCAAGCGCATGAGACCGGGGTGGAGACGGGATGAGGTCTCTGTCCTCATATGGACACGAAGAAGCGATTGAGGGTCGGATGCCACGTACATCCACTCATTCCCAGGGTAGAAGTGGTCGTGCTTTTATTCGGGTGGCCGGTAAAGTCGCTCTGAAGCTACTAGTGGGTTTAGTAGTCGTACTGACCTGCGAATGTGTGTAACCTTCAGGATGAAGGATGTGTTTTGGGTGATGACACACTGTGGTAACTAAGAAATGATGGAAAAACCCGAATTTTTAAATGATGGGATTTTTGAAAAGAAAGGAGTCTGGCACACTCAATATAAATGTTTTTCTTAAAAGTCAAAAGATTTGAAACTCATTCACTAAGTAGTCATAGTCACCCCCTCACTTATATCCCTTCCTACCCTTAAAGACCATCAACTAAGAAGCCTGTGAGACAGGTATGATGAAATTAAAATGTTATGCAGTTTTGATTATGTTATTCTAAGAAAAAGGTGCAGGTTTAAAGGGCGCCTTACTATTTACGATTTATAATAAGGGAAACCCTTTAATAAACCGGGAGAGTGGCAGATTGATCACGGGGATCTGACCAAACCGGGTCGGGGCGTGACAAGCTTTTTATATAGGGAGCTCGGGAACTTCTGTTCTTATCCTGTCATCCATCATTCAGTTTGGTCAGATCCATGTGAACAACCCGCCACCACTTCCCGTACTAAAATAGTATTCCTACCAAGCTAGGCAAGGAAAGGTAAAGGCATACAAGCACAAATGTTTTCTATAATAAAGTAAACAAAACAATTTAATAAAGTTACCTCTTCGGGTAAATTCTTGGCCTTCTTCTCCGGCTTCCCTTTCCTTGGTGTACGAGCTTCCCTGAAAGTGGATGGGGGAGGGGGGTGGGTGAGTTCTATAATACAGTGTGCAAGGTTGTTGGACAACATGAATTCAATGTTTAGTAAGCATTTAAACATCATTTTCCTTTTTTTTTGTGGAATATCAACCGATATGCAAGCCACCACTTGTCTTATCTTCAGTAAAATGTTTCTCATTGTTTCTTAGCGTATCTCATTAAGATTAGGGTAGGTACCTTCCTAGTTGGAGGGATTTAATTAATGAACCTACCAGTATTTGTTTCATACCTCAAAAAAAACACACACACTTTATCCATAAAGGGAAGAAATGGTCGTAGAACAGACCCTGAGAGGCTAAACAACCTCAGCTATTCCACTAGTGGCCCATGGCACTTTTACGGTCCACCCAGATGAGAGGCCACAACCTCCACCACAAGTCTGCATGAGCCCTATAGCTCATCTTGTAGACCCATCGATACTTCAATCATTAGATTCTTTAGGGGTGAGACGTCATCCTTCCACAGCCCCCCCTGGTCTCGGTGCGCATGAAGCTCCCTAAGCTTTGAGACATAATGGAACAATGATCACTACCCTTATATCACCCTTGTTGTCTAGTAGCCCTTAGGACCAATACTATCCTGAATTGGACATCTCTTTGGTCCTGTAAGATTGCAATCACAAACAAGAGTTTTGATTTAAAGCTTTTATCTTTGCACCACTGGCCCATCAGGCTGTAACTTGGCTTCGGTACAGTAGTTTCACAAGCATTACTAGAATTTTTTGAAACTTTCATATATGCTCTTCAATCAACCTTATTTACGGGGTTGGACCCATGTCCATTGGCCTTGAGCTCACTAGTGCGAGGTTTTAAAAAAACACGACCTTGGGCGCACTTCATTTTTATAAAAAAAATGTAGCCTTAGGCCCACTTGCACCATACTAGATCTAACACACCCATGTCAATCATGGGCCTCACCCATATCCGCATCGACGATTGAACTAGACCATAACCCTTGAGGTGTATCCATACACTGCTCATGGGTTATCCTAAAATCATGATTCATGCTATCCTTAGAAATATACCCTCCAATCGTTTAAGTGGATTCACATAGTCTGGGGATTATATTTATGGAAAATTAGTTTTTATAATGAAGAATGATCTTTCAAAAATCTCGATCGGTCCAATCGGTCCCGATGTCTGAAATCCCACTCACCCGATAATCGTGACATATTCGTCCTGGTTGGATCTCGTCCGGCTATTTGCTCCTCTGCACAAGTCCTTGAACAACCAGTCCTACATGGTTTAAAGTATTCACATAAGAAAATTGGCATAAAGGACCTCATATTCTCATGTATTTGCACATAGGTCCTTAATTTATGCCTTAATTTTAATTAGGTCCCTATAGTTTATAACTTTACATTTATGTCCCTAATATCCACTTTATTTTCAATTAGGTCCCTAAGGTTTCCAATATCACTCTTAGGTCCCCAATGTTCTCTTATTTCCATTTAAGTCCTCAATTTTCCCTTAATTGCAATTCAACCCCAAAATTTCCAAAAATCCACAAATCACCCAAAATTTCCAAAAATTACACAATGACCCCCTGAATTCTCATTTCATCAAATTAACCGCTTAAACTTGGTTAATTACCCCTATCATGTCGCTAATCACTTCCCTCATCTTCCTATGATCATCCTAACCTTTGAATGACTTCATTTGGCCCAAATTTAAGCTCAAACGGAGCTTCGTCAGAAAATATCTTCGGCAAAACAGGGCAGAATTGGCTTACCTCAAAGGTTCAAGGGGGTCGAGGGTCGGTCAAGGAGGGTTGGCCTAGCTGTAGAAGGTCGGGGGCGACCAAAATTCAACTTGGGGAATTCGGCTTATTTGCGACCTCTAGAGCAATAGTACTGTTTGAGCTCACCGGTGCTCCTTGGGCCAAATGAAGGGTGCAGCAGAATGGAGGACTTCCTTCCAGTTCCAAGGAGACCAAATGTGGCATCGAAGGCCAAAGAAAATGCCAATGGTTGGAGCTCTAGTTTGTGTCTTGCCAAAAAATGGAAGACCCTCTCTTCTTTAGTCATTTGCAGGATGAGAAAGTCGAGTGGGGAGGAGCTCTTTATATAGGGAGCTCAACAACTGACCAGGCTATTAGTCTACCCACGAATCGACCCCCGACTCACCCATTCACGGTCATACCGGAGCAATTTTTCAGTCACCGAAGACCGAGCGGCCAATTACTTAATGCCTATGTGCCAGCGTTTTTAGGAGGAAGATGAATCTGTGCCATGTGTGCGAGCTAC
Organism: Trapa bicornis; assembly: GCA_030064425.1. Taxonomy (NCBI): domain Eukaryota; kingdom Viridiplantae; phylum Streptophyta; class Magnoliopsida; order Myrtales; family Lythraceae; genus Trapa; species Trapa bicornis. Next base: position 3,485,632 of record CM057761.1, on the reverse strand, counting down.
CATGTGGCATGGTGTGATTGGCTAGCTTTGTTGATGTGACTTCCCACTCAGTGTCCGAGTGAGCCGTTGACTCGTTGATCGGCCACGTGGTGGCTTCCCATTGGTCGCTCATTCCAACGTGGCCACTGATCATATTCGGTGAGCCATTGACCGTGAAACGTGGTATCCCCTGATTGGATAATTTAAATATGTTAGATTTTCTTCCTTACGCACAGTGCAATTGCCACGTGTCAGCCTTTGATTGGCTAAGACCATGCGACATGGCTCTACCATGTGTCCACCCCTAATTGGTCGACTATTTCTTCGATGTCCCAATCAGCTACTAACGTGGCACCCTTGCCACGTGTCAACTTCTCTTTGGCCAGCCCAACTAATGGGGATTCTTCACCGTTGACCAAGGACATGTGTCGCTCTCCTATTAGCCAATTGTTGTTGATGTGGATTTTTCTCATTTGACCATTGATTGGGGACAAGTGTCATGCTCTGATTGGCCAATGCTTCAAGGTCCGAACTAAGCACTAACTGGGCGCACTTCACCATGTATCACGCATTGATTGGTTATGCCTACTAACTGGGTGCTTGTCACACCCCGACCAGGTTTTTTTGGATCCCCGTGAGCAAATCGCCACTCCCTTTGGTCCATTAAGGGTTTCACCCTTTTCTGAATTGGGAGGAGTAAGGCGTCATTCTTCCTGTCTTTCCTCGAATAACATTATACAAAACTTAATATTTTAAAACAAATGTACTTGTCTTATAGTTCCAATTTATGAGGGCCTTTAAGATTGGTGTTTCCTTGGTTTCCTGAAAGGGATAAAAGGGAGGGGGTAAGTTCTACAACTCAGTGAGCGGGTGTTGGGAGTGAGTTTTTCAAAACATTTTCAGCTTTATCCAAACCATCCAAGGTTATTTTCTTTATAAAAATTTATTCCTTTAATTTTGGTTTTCAAACCTTTTTCCTTTTCCACATTAGGTGTGTTTAACTCTCTTAGCCCACCCCCTTGCCTCGAGAGGCGTTTAGCAAACAAACACACACCCTTCATCAGGAAGGGTACACACATTCACAAGTGTTGTACGCCCACTGCACCCACTTGTGGATTAGAGTGTCTTTACCATCCACCAAGATAGAAGCCCGTCCACTTCTACTCTAGGACTGAGTGGATGTTCTCGACATTCGACCCTCAGACCCAAATGCCACTCTGTGTTTGTATGAGGACAAAGACCTCATCCTGTCCTCACCCCGGTCTCATGTGCAAGAAGCTCCTAGAGCTTCATGATTGACTGACACGACAAACTGCCCATATCATCCCCCATGTCGTCCAATAGCCCTTGGGACAATCACTACCCCTAGGGCATCTTGATGGTCCCATACCATAAGTGCATGCACAAACAAAAGTTTTCCACATAGCCATTATCTTTGGTGCCAACGGTCCAACATCCCTGATGCTCAACCCGACCTGCAACTATTTGTCTAGGTCGGTTCGTTGACCTGGCCATGACGTACTGCTGCTAGTCCATCGAGTATTGTCAGTCCTGACTTGGTACCTTAGCGAAATCACACAATCAATTCCATTAGAAATTTTCATGGTTCTTTCATAATCAAATTTGTTTACAAGCTCTTGCTCGTGCCCACTGGCCTTGGGTCCACCGCAAACGTTTTTCCAAAATTAGGCATTTAGCCCCCATGAGTTCAAAAACTGAGGCCCCTGGCCTATCTAAGTTGTTCTAGCTCCCGTAAAGAAGGTCTCCCAAATGTTTTAAGCATTGGAACACAGTCATGGGAGAACACTTCTCACAAAAACACATTCTCAATGCATCACACCAATCGGGTGTGATGATATCTCCGATTACAATCTAGTAGGTGGGTTTCTCCTTTTCTCAAGGAAACTTATCATAGCAACTAGGTATGATTATCTCTACTTACTACCAGTAAGTAGGTTTTATCCGTTAAAATAATGCTCATCATCCCAATCGGTATGATGTGTAAATTAGCCCACTCATCCAATGACTGTGACATATTCGTTCCCAATCGGTTTTCCAAGTCTACGCTAGCTTATCTTTGCCGGCATTCTGATCTCTTATGTCACTACACGATTTGTGCATCCTTATTAATTAAGGTTTAGCATGACAACCATCGTTTTCTCATGTATGAGCTACTAGGCTCAAAATTGTTGCTTTATTGCACTTAGGTCCCTAAAGTGCATTTTCCTTAACTTTAGGCACCTAATGCTAACTTTTCCCCAAATTGAGTCCCAAGGCTTCCAAAATTCCCTTTGGATCCTGAATTTACTCAAAATTGTGTAAGGGGCTCAAGTTTTCCAAATTTCCAATTTGGTCTCCAACTTTTCAAAAATTACAAATTTGCCCTTACTTTCCAAAAATGGCAATTTGACCCCAAATATTCCAAAAATTGACCAATTGGTCCACCAACATCTTTTTCATAGCTAATTGGCCTTCAAATTTTTGGAAATTGCAAAGTGGTCCCTCAATTTTTTGAAATCCCCAAATTCCCCCAAAAATTTCCCCCAATTTCTCCCCTTCAAAATGATCAAATTTGATTTCTTCAAATTGGCCATTCAATCGAAGTTAATTGCTCCAATTGATGATATGGATTAGTTCCTACATATCCATATGATTCAATTGGGCTTTTAATTGCATGATTTGGGTATGAAATGAGCTTCAATGAAAACTATTTGTAGAGAGAGAAAGCTTCGAAAGCTTACCTTGGACGTGCGACGGTTCGAGCTCTCGATCGGGGGAGGTAGTTCTTGTCCTGAGGTTCCATCTAGGATCAGGAATCACTACAATTGAAGTCAAATTGAGGGTGAATCTAATTAGTGAAATTCGACACTTTCTCTCTCTAACCCCGATCTGCAACGATTGAGTAGGGCCGAATTGGCTTACTTTCAGCTCTGTTGAGGTCATGTGAGGGTTGTTGGGTGTTGGGGAAGCTTATTTTGGCCAGAGGAGAGTTGGATTTGGCCAAATTCAGCTCGGCCAAAATAGGGCAGCTTCGTTCCATCGGAGATGCTTCACTTTTTGATTTCGTCGGTGCTTCTCCGACGGTCCTTGGGTCGAAAGGAGGTTACTATCAGGTAGCTGACTTCCCCCGGAGTCTGTAGGACCCGACCTTGCCTCTTAAGTCTAAGAAAACTGCCTAACTTGGAGCTACAGTTTGAGCTTCACCTGAAAATGAAACAGTTGAGAGAGAATGGTGATTTGAGATGTGTGGAGGATAAATGGAGAGTAAGTCTTTATATAAGGAGCTCAGGGACCCTCTACACGACCACTTTCCATTTTGGTCGAGCTTATCCTCGCCTGAAAATGGCCTAATTGGAGCGGTTACACCTTCGCCGGAGAAGGAAGTTTTTTGCATTTATGAATAGTGCTATCATCTTGAGGAAGAAGATGACACTTTTCCAAACCGGACCAGACAAGTTTGACCAGGCTCAATGGCGAAAATCGGCCACTTCAAGCCTAATTCGACCGGTTTTCTCAAAATTAAAAAATTTTAAATTAATATAAATTCATTTTCTATCTAATGGTGGCTTCAATTTCCCAATTTTAATATTTTAAGCCATCAAGAAAAATGAATTTAGAAACCGATCCAAGTATAGTCCAAACCAGTTCAAGTCCGATTCACCCTGAATCGATCTGGTTTTCTCTTCCCTTTTGTTCCAAGGTTCCTTTCCCTGATTTTTATAACTCTTTGAGTAATTTGGGATTTTCCAATTTCCTAATTTACCCTTTCTTTATCGATTATGGTTTGTGAATCGGCTCGATTTTCTCTTTTGAAACAACCGGTTTTTTTCCTAATTTTCTTATCTTTAAAGGGACGGGGTTTACAGCGCTGACCTAGCAATGGTCCGTTACTGGCTGGACTATTAACCTATTCATTTGGACCGAGTTCGTTGACCCGAAATAAAAAATCGACCAGTTCAGGCCTGATTTGATCAATTTTTTGAAATTTAATGATTTCTAAATTTGTCTAAATTCATTTTCTATCCAATGGTGGGTTCAATTTTCCAAATTATTATTTTTAAGCCACTTAAAAATGAATCTTTGAACCAGTTCTCCATGGTTCATTCCAATTCAATCTGTTTTAGGTTTGGTTCACCCTGAACCAGTCTGGTTTTCACATCCAATTCTTCCCATGGTTCTCCTCCATGATTTCTAGGTTCTTATTAGCCACTTTGGATTTTCCACATTCCCGTGTTTGCTTCTAATTACGAGTTCCAATTCATTTTAAACCTCGATTTTCACCCAAAATTTTTCGGTTCCTCAATCCGACTTTCTTATAAATGAAAATGGGGTTTACACATGGTGTCTTCTGATTGGCTGATTTAATTCATTAATTTTCCACCTCACACACTATGCCATAGCCATTTGTCAACTTCTGATTGGTTGTGGCCATCCATGGATTTTCCACGTGTCAACCTCTGATTGGTTGATCGTTATCAGACATCCTAGTCGGTCGCTGACCTGGCCCCTTTACCACATGTCACCTCCTCATTGGTCAGACCTACTAATGAGGCTTCTCCTCCATTGACGGTTGACTAATGACACGTGTCACTCTTCCATTGGTCAGTTCCTTATGTCGTGGATTTTCTCCTTCTAACCGTTGACCAGGGACATGTGTCACGCCATGATTGGTCAATGCTTCCAAACACTGACCGATCGACTGATTGGGTGCACTTTACCATGTGTTGTGCACTAATTGGTCACACACACTGACAGAGCACTGACCTAGTAGGTGGTCCATTGACCGGTTCGGTTGGACCAGGTTCGATGACCCAAAATTGAAAATCAGCAAGTTCGGAACCGGTTCGTCTGACTTTTTGAAAATTAAAATTTTCTAAATTTATTTTCTACACTTTTGTGACTTCAATTTTCCAAATTGATATTTTTAAATCAACTAGAAAAATTAATCTTTGAATAGGTTCTTCTCGGTTCAAGCTGGTTCAACTCAGTTTACGTGTGGTTCACCCTGACCTGGTCCGGTTCTCATATACAATTCGGTTCATGACCTATTTCCATCATTTTTGGATCTTCATTGAACACTTGGATTGTCCAATTCCTGTTTTGGTTTTCTCTTTACCAATTTTGATTCACTTTGTACCACGATTTTCTGTCGAAATTTTTTCCGGTTCACATTTTCGACATTCTTATTATGAGAGAATGGGGTTTACATGTTAGGTTTGAGTGTGTTATGTCAAGTTTAGCATAACCTTAGCTTTCTATTATAGGTTGTGATGGGATGTTGATCTTTTCTCTAGTTTTCAGGTGTAGCTCTCAACTTAGAGGACGACTAATGACTCGATAGTGAATGGATTCCACCTAATCTCGATCAATAAGAATCTCTAATATTCTCATCTCTTGATTTTTCCTCAGTGGATTGCATGAATTTGCTATGTTTCTTTGTAGGCTTATTTGAGTCCCTTTACATAGGAAGTAAATTCCCTTTCATTTCTCCATTGACAACTTATGACATTATTGAGCATCCTTAGTTGATTGCACTAGATACTTAGGGTACTTAATGTATTTATGAATAATAGAAGTTAAAGAGCCAAGTGATGGAAAGAAGGAAGAATGAGAGAGTAAGGTATTTCAATATTGTGTTGCATGCATTCTATTGCGGATTTGTTTACATATTTATACAATTGATCTGATAATAAAACAAACACACTAAAGACAAATTTACAATTTGCAGTGTACAAACCACCAATGTATGGGGTGAGATGGTGGAACAGCCAGGTGATGTTGTTGTAGTCTCATGGGCTAAGATAGCTAGGGATGAGCTGGAAAGTGATGTAGTCTCCTTAGGTATTATCACTTTGTTATCACTCCCCCTCAAGCTCAACGGGAGTTCACAGATGTTGAGCTTGGATCGGATGATCACGAATCGAGTAGAGGAGAGGCCTTTAATGAAGAGGTCGGTGAGCTGAGAATCAGTGCCAATGAAATGAATACGGAGAAGATGATGACTAACTCGTTCATGCACAAAATGATATTCTATCTCAATATGTTTGGTACGAGTGTGGAAAACAGGATTAGTTATGAGATAGATTGCCAATAAATTATCACACCAAAGTGTTGGTGGTTGGGGGAGAGGAAGGCATAGCTCCTGAAGAAGTGATTGAAGCCAAATGAGTTTGGCAATGGCATTGCCGAGGCTTTTTTATTCGGCCTCGGTACTAGAACGGGCAATAGTGCGTTGCTTCTTGGAGCTCAAAGAGATAAGATTACGAACCAAGAAGACGGCAAATCTACCAATGGAAAAATAATCATCAGGATTCCCGACCTAATCATCATCAGAGAAATAATAAAGCTCAAAGGAGTAATGATGCCAAAGGGAAAGACCAAAGTGGAATGTTCCCTGAAGATAGCGAAGTATGCGCTTAACAGCCGCCCAATGAGTGGTATGAGGTTGATGCATGAACTGACAAACTTGATGAACAACATATGCTAGGTCAGAGTGAGTGAGAGTAAGGTACTGTAGAGACCCAACAATTTGATGATTGAGTGTGGGATCAGGGAGTGGAGATCTATCATAAAGAGAAAGTCGAACACCTGCTGTGATAGGGGTGGAGATGGGCCGACATGAGCTCATGGCAACTTTGTAAAGAAAATCACAGACGTATTTGGCATGCGTAAGATAGAATCCTTGTATGTGAGTATGAACTTCAATACCAAGGAAGTGATGAAGAGTGCCCAAATCCTTAATGGAGAATTCTCGACTCAGAGAAGCAAGTATTGATCCAAGAGGAGAATGAGGAGAACCAGTGATAATGAATTCATCCACATATATGAGTAAAAAGACAATAAAGTCTTTAGTGCGGTTGATGAAAAGAGAAGTGTCCGCAATAGATCCATGAAAGCCCATCTTTATGAGAAAGGAGCTAAGACAGAAGAACCAAGCCTGGGGGGCTTGCTTGAGCCCATAGAGAGAGTGGCGGAGACGATAAACATGGTAAGGATAAAGTGGATCGACAAAACTAAGAGGTTGGATCATGTAGACTTCTTCAGTGATAGTGCCATGAAGGAAGGCATTGTTGACATCTAATTGCCTAATGGTCCAATTCTAGGAGACGACCAGGGAGAGAATGACTCGAATAGTGACAAGTTTGATAACAGGACTGAAAGTGTCATTATAGTCGAGACTCGGTAGTTGAGAGAAGCCTTGGCGACAAGACGAGCTTTATAGCGAGCAATAGAACCATCGAGGTGTTCCTTAATGTGATATACACATTTGCAGCCAATGTGACGATCAGGCGGAGTAGGAATGAGATCCCAAGTGTGATTCTACTGAAGGGCTGGATTTTCTACAATCATGGCATCAACCCAATGAGGGTGACGAGAGGCCTGAGCATATGTCTTGGGTTCTTGAGAAGAGTATGTGAGAAAATTTGATGAGTTAATAACAAAGCGCCAATGAGGTAGAGACCCATCTTGAGAGTGAGTGATCATGCGAGCAAGAGGGGCTGGTAGGGGGGACTCAACTGAGGGGTGTGAAGAGAGTGAGTCGTTACGAGGAGAGCCAGGAGCCAATGTACCTAGGTCAGCTGATGATAAGGAATTCACAGGAGTATCTAGAGAAGTAGACATACCTGGGTTTGCTGGGGATGGAGGAATAAGAACGGGTAAGGGGAGAGAAGGTGGTACTGCTGCCACGGGTGAGGCAAAAGTTGTATTGCTTATAGAAGAGGAAAATGGGAAGACAAATTCATTAAAGTGAACAGTGCGACATAAAAAGATCCATCCAGTCTGGTAGTCAAGACATCTATATCCAAGATAGTCAGTATGGACCCAAGAAAGACACAAGGTGTAGAGCGAAGTTGGAGCTTATGAGTTTGATAGGCACAAAGATAGGGAAAATAAAGACACCCCAAAACACAAAGAGTTTGATAGTCTTGGGTGGTATGATAGAGAAGTTGGTAATGAGTTTTGAGATCCAAAGAATGTGTGGGAAGGCGATTGATGAGGAAAATAGCAGTTTCAAATGCGAAATCCCATAACTTGTGTAGGAGACAAGAGTGAGCAAGAAGAGTGAGGCCCATGTCAACAATATGATGGTGTTTGCATTCGGCAGACCCATTTTGTTGAGGGGTATGGGGACAGGAGATTCTATGAGTGATGCCATTAGATTGAAGTTCTGTTTGAAATGCGTTTGAGAGAAATTCATGGACACCATCATACTGTAATGTTTTAATTTTACAGTTGAAGGTATTTTCAACACGAAGATGAAAAGCTCGAAAGACAGTGAGAAAATCTGATTGATTTTTCAAGACAAAAAACCAAGAAAATTTGTTGTAGTTATCGAGGAAATGAATGTAATAAGTGTGCCCGATGTGAGATACAATGTGTGCAGGTCCCCAAATATCGGTATGAATTAGTTGGAGAGGAGAAGTGCTTCTGTGGTGAGTTAAGAGAAATGAATGTTGAGTAATTTTGCCACAATGGATGTCGAGCCCAAATATCGGTATTTTTTTCATTAATCAGTTTTTGGACATAACATGATTGACATTAGGAAAAGAAGGATGACCTAGATGTTGGTGCCACACAGAGCTAGATTCAAAAGAGTTAACTTAAGCAGTAGGTAAAACATGAGAGATATTATGTCTTGTGCAAAAGCAGTACAATCCTCCCTTGAGAGTTCCGCGTAGCAAAACCTTATGAGAATGAAGATTTTTAATGAGAAAGAAGGTGGAGTGGAATTCAAAATAGCATAAGTTGTCTCGTGTAAATTGAGAGAGAGATAATAAGTTGAGTGAGATTTGAGGAACATAGTAAATATTAGATAGAAGGAAACGAGAAGTGGATGTAGTGAGATGAGCAAAGCTAGAAGAAATGATAGATAAACCTATTCCGTCCCCAATCAGTAGATACTTAGGAAGTGTCAGATTTTCCTGAATAGACAAATGAGAGACATAATTAGTGAATGCAAAGTGAGCATGAGGGAGCTGAAATATTGGGAGTTGGGGACACATTGGTGCTGCATGTCCATATTGGCCACATAATTGACAAGGGAGGCAAAGTGGGCTGTGAGCATGGGTTCCATTAAAACTAGAATTGGGTTGATATGGATGCAAGCTAATAGAATTGGGCCCAATAGATCCAACAAAAGAGCTTATGCGAAAAGGCCTAATAGATGCAGCTTTCCAAACTAGGCTACAATAATTAAAGTGATGTGGCTTGCTGTATGGGTGAACTCCTCCCATGTGATGGCCGGCATGTATCTGCCCATTGTGCAAAAAATTAGGGTTTGGGGCATTGGACGGACGAGAGAGAAGGAGTCCCCAGTGATGTTCGACAGTAGCAATAGAGGCAGAAGGTAAGGGAGTGTTGCTAGGAGAACCAACTAGAAGGCTAGATAGCACAGCAGCATCATCCATGGAGTATTGTAAGTTCACTTATGTAGTCAATGATGATAAGATAGCCGTTAGAGTGAAGCTATCATGACACTCATCGATCCAATTGATGAACTCATGATTTCCCTTGCAGGAGGGTAGAGAGTGAGTGACAATAGTACTTGAAGTTGTAATTTTTAGTAGGTTAGAGAAGGTATTGTGGACTGATAAGGGGTTAGGCCCATGTCTAGTTAAAAGTCATAACTTGTAAGTAGTGGTACCCTTCCAACCTTATAAACCCACAACACTTCTCTATTTTATCCAATGTGGGATCTATTCTCAACACCCGTCCTCACATGCAATTCTCAACACCTCTCAACACCCGCCCTTAACACCTGTCTATGAGCCGGGTATTCCCCTTCCGGTCTAGAACGAGGGGGTACACAATGGCCTTGAGTTGGGTATTTTTTCCTCCTCCATCCAACTCGGGTACACCACGAGCCGGGTTTTCGGCCTCTGATCGGGTACGAGTGCGAGTCCACTGGCTCTGATACCATGTTAGAGAAAGTATTGTGGACCGATAAGGGGTTGGGCCCATGTCTACTTAAAAGTGGAAGGATTGACTATGATACCATAAAAAAACAAGTGATGAAAAGAAGGAAGAATAAGAGAGTGAAACAAGTGATGAAAAGAAGGAAGAATAAGAGAGTAAGGTATTTTAATATTGTGCTGCATGCATTCTATTACTGATTTGTTTACATATTTATACAATTGATCTGATAATAAAACAAACACACTAAAGACAAATTTGTAGTGTATAGCCACCAATGTATTGTTGTGGTGAGCTGGTGGAATAGCCAGGTGATGTTGATGTGGTCCCAAGGGCTAAGATCGTTTTGGATGAGCTGAAAAGTGATGTGGTCCCCTCATGTATTATCACTTTTTTATCATAAGTACTCTTGTAATTGATAAGGATATTATATATTCTTATAAATGATATGATTTCCTATTTTTCTTTGTATGATTGCATTAATCCTGGGAAATGTTTTCTTGAATCAAATCATTAATTATTCACATTCATGTCATTATTAATGGTAAGAGTGATTTATTTTAAGAAATCTTTTATTTGAGAAGGTCATTTCTTCTCATTAGCTATTAAGTGGAAATTTAATTGATTGGAAGTTATTGCTATTTATTTAACTTCTTATTGAATTCTCCTAAATTGGAGGCATGTATCAATGACATAAGATACTTCTACATGAAGATATCTATAATCTTCTTGCAACTCCTTCTATATATATTATAGTTTTCCTTTACTTACTTAGGAGGTTGTTATTTAAATGGTTGGTTGTAAGCGTCTTAATAAAGGAAACACTTAAATACTAGTTTGTGATTTCCTTTAGAATGCTAGCAATGTCCTTCCTTATGTCATTTAATGCCTCTCTACATAGGAGTCTATCCTATTTCTCTATTTATTTTGGAATTGACTTTAATGCAAAGATAAAATTTAGTTGGTTTAGTCAAGTCCATTATATTCTATTCATTTGAATTACAAGTTACAATGAGTGAGGAGAATTCCCCCAGTCAAGTCCATTTGAATTACAAGTTACATGTGACCTGAAGCTTAGCATTTTGTCACCGGGTCCTTCAAGTCCTCAGTTCATCCAACCAACATAGTGCTAAATCATGCATGTGAACATCGCAATTTTCATTCATGAAAAATTTATTTCAGATTGGAGCTAAAGGTTTTAATACTCATGTAGTTACAAATCAATTACCCAAAATACTAAAGAAATGCCCATAAGTGTTCTTACTAAATACTTTGTATCCTTGAATGTGTAAGGTCGGACCAAGTATTTAAGCTTGAGATAGATTAACTAGTTGACTAGGGTAAAGGGTTTGAAAGATTGCTTAACGGAGGACTTGGGCATACGAGAAAAATGCCGAGGAGAGCTCAACCTCAACCTCCCAGTCATCTGAACCATAAGTGGACTTATTTTAACTAGCATTTGGGGAGAGCCCATTAGTATTATCCTACAATCAAACATGTCACGCACCGACACAGTTTGGTCGGATCCCCGTGATCAACCCGCCGCACCCTTGGTTTAAGAGGGGTTTCCCCCTTTCTTTAATAAAGAGTAGCTAGGCGTAATTTAAATCTTGTTCCCTGGAATAACATAAATCAATAAAAAAGTAATCTTAACAGAACTTCTAAGCATACCTGACAGAGGGTAGATCCTGGTGTTATCCTTAGTCATTTTTTCCTACTCCTGAAAAATGATATAAGAGAGGGGGTGAGTTCTACAACTTAGTGAATGGGTGTTGGGAGTGGGTTTTCATAAATAAAACAGTTTTAATCGTAGTGTGTCAAACTCCTTATTTCCTTTAAAAATGTTCTTTTCTCAAATTCTGGTTTTCAAAACCCTTTTCCCTCATTTTCCACATTAGGTCTGTTTAACAGTCAACACACACCCTTCATTAGGAAGGGATCACACATTTGTAGGGCAACCTGTCCACTACACCCACTTGTGGCTCGTAGCGACTTTACCGACCACCAAGATAGAAGCCCGTCCACTTCTACCCTAGGTTTGAGTGAATGTTCATGACATTCGACCTCTATACCCGAAAATAACTCCATGTCCGTGTGAGGACAAAGACCTCATCCCGACCCCACCTCGATCTCATGCACATGAAGTTACGTCAAGCTTCCATGACTACTGGCATGACAAACTGCCCTTATCTCCACCATATCATCCAGTAGTCCTTAGGACACATCACTACCTCTATTGGGCATCTTAATGGTCTTGTACCTCAAGTGCATGCACAAACAACAATTTTTCATATATCCATTTATCTTTCGTGCCACTGGTCCAATGACCTCGACCCTCAACTCGACCTGTAGCTGTTTGTCTAGGCCCGTTCGTCAACCTGGCCCTAACGCACTACCGCTAGTCCATCGAGTATGTCGGTGCTGTCTTGCTACCAAGGAAAAATCACATATCCATTTCATTAAGAGTTTTCATGGCTTTCATATCTCATGTTTATTTATGAGCTCCTGCTAATGCACACTGCCTTGGGCCCACTATACGTGATTTTCCAAAAGTCGGGCAATTTAGCCCCAAAGTTCAAAACCAAGGCCTCTGGCCTATTTGAGCTGTTCTCGCTCCCTTCAAGATGGTCTCCCAAAATGTTTAAGCACTAGCACACAAGTTAGGGGATAACACTTCTTACAATACATATTTTCACTTCATCACACCAACCGGGTGTGATGATATTTCCGCTTACAACCGGCAAGCGGGTTTCTCCTTCCTTCTAGGAAGTCCATCATACCAACCAGGTATGATCTCTACCTATAACCGTTAAGTAGGTTTTAGCTTAATTCGCACATCACTTGAAACGGGTGTGATGTCAACTTTCCACTTACAAGTGGTTTTTCATTCTAGAGTGCTCATCATCCCAATTGGGTATGATGTGAATAAGCCCACTCACCCAATAACTGTGGTGTATTCCTTCCCAGTTGGTTTTTGCCTCCACGCTAGCTTATCCTTGTTATCGTTCCGGTCTCTCGTATTCCTACACGATTTGGGCACTCTTATCTATTAGAGTTTAGCATAATAGCCTTTGTTTCTCACATATGAGCAACTAGGCTCAAAAGTTAAAAGTTAATTGCATTTAGGTTCCTAAAGTTCATTTTCCTTAACTTTAGGTCCCTAGTGCTAACTTTTCCCCGAATTGAGTCCCAAAACATTCAAAAATTCACTTTGGGTACTCAATTTACTTAAAATTGTTTAAAGGGTTCAAGTTTTCCAAATTTACACTTTGGTCCCCAACTTTTAAAAATTACCATTTTGCCCCTACTTTCCAAAAATGGCTATTTGACCCCAATTCTTTCAAAAATTGACCAATTAGTCCTCCAACATCTTTTCCATGGCCAATTGGCCCTCAATTTTACAAAATCCTCAAATTTCCCCAATATTTTCCCATAATTTCCATTTTTCAAATTGGCCAAATTTGATTTCATCAGATTGACCATTCAATTAGAGTTAATTACTTCAATTGGAAGCGTAAATCAGTTCTTACACTTCCATACGATTCAATTGAGCTTTGAATTGCATGAATTGAGGCTGAAACAAGCTCAAATAGAGCTTTTCCAAAAAATTGTGCGTAGAGAGAGAAAGCTTCGAAAGTTTACCGTTAGAGGTGTAGCGGTCCGAGCTTTCTATATGGGTAGGCAGCTCTCATCTTGAGGTTTCTCCTAGGCTCAAGAATCGATACAATTCACCCTGAATCGAGGGAGATTTCTGTTAGTAAAATTTTACAGTTTCTGTCTCTAACATCGACCGAAAATGACAGAGGGGGCCGAATTGGCTTACCTTTTAGCTCTATTACGATCGTGTGAGGGCCGTTGGAGTTTCAGGAGAGTTTGGTTTGGGCGGAGGAGGGCTAAATTTGGCCGATTTCAGCTCAGCCCAAATAGGGCAGCTTTGGTCCGTCGAAGCTATTTCATTGTTTGATTCCACCGGCGGTCCTTGGATCGAACGAAGATTGTCGCCAGGTAGCTGAATTCTTCCAAAATCTAAAGAACCTTGCCTCACCTTCTAAGGCTCAGAAAAACCCTTATGTCGGAGCTCTGGTTCGAGATTCGTCGGAAAATGGAGTAGTTGGGAGAGAATGGAGATTTCAGGTGTGAGAAGGATGAATGGAGATGAGCTCTTTATATAAGGAGCTTGGGGACTCTCTGTCTGACCGTTTGGCATCTTGGTCAAGCTCATTCATGACCAGAAATGCCCTTCACCGGCGTTGTCTGTTCATCCATTGAATGAATAGTGTGATCATCTGAAGGAAGAAGATGACATTATTCCGAACCGGACTGGTCCGACTGGGTTCAATGCTTAAACCGTCAGGTTCAGGCTCGATTCAACCGAGTTTTTCAAAATTAAAAATTTCTAAATTCATTCTATATCCAATTTTGGCTTTAATTCCCTAATTTGAATATTTTAAGCTACCTAGAAAAATGAATTTAGCAACCGGTTCAATGATGGTTCAAATCGGTTCAATCCGGTTCATGTCTGATTCACCTGAACCGGTCTAGTTTTCTCTTCCAATTTGTCCCAAAGTCCTTTTCCATAGTTTTTATGACTCTTTAGGTCACTCAAGATTTGTAAATTTCCCAATTAGCCTTTTCACTATCGGTTGCGGTTCGTGAACCGATTCGATTTTCTCCCTTGGGTTGACCAGTTCTTTCCCAGGTTTTCTTATCTTTAATGGACGGGGTTTACAACTCTCCTCTCCTTTTAGAAGTTTTTTCCCCAAAACCTAATCAGTATCCATTGCATCAGGAATAATTTCCCTTGATGTCAACTTGGAATTTGCTTGACTTGCTAACACTTCGGTTATTCTTTCACTTAGCCCCTTTACAACACACATTTAAGTAATTTCTTTTCCTTTTCATTGTTTACTCGTTCCATGAAGTTTATCGTAATTAAGCATGTCTTGCCTACGAGTCCAAAGGTGTATCCTTAGGTTCACATCTTCCTTTACTTAGGATAAAATTCTTCCTCTTGAGGGTTCTTGCTTAGGATTTCAAGACTGGGAGTTCTAAGATGTCCAACCGTTCTTGTGTCTAGTTAGTCTCTTTATCGTTGAAACCCTTAGCTCAGTATCCTTTCGAGCGTTATGTACTTGCCTTCACGAGTTTTGGTATTATCACCTTTTCGTCCTATTTTGACCTTTTCCTCACCCATTGTTTGCTATAACTTCGGTCCAAATTTAATGTTTGACCTTGTCATGCCAAACTAACTGACTCTTCTTTATAGGAGTCATATTTCCCCTAGGGCTATTGGGTTTACATGTCCTTTACAACACGTCATGCTCTAGAACATGTCTTTGGCCATTTAAAATTTTTTAACACTTCCACAATTGTTGTTCTCCACCTTCCAACCTTCTAGGTATTGTATAACTTCGTCCCTCTTTTTGTCTGGTAGTATTTCTCGACTACCTTTATTGTTATCCAATCATTCATTTTGCCTTTGATGTCATATCTTATATAACCGTGTTGGTTTTCCTTACCTACTCGTCTTTTTCCAACTTCTTTTATTGGGTCTTTTTGATTCAAATCATTGGGTTTCTCGATGACTTACCAACACACAGGGATTATTCCCCTCTTACGTCCTTCCTCTTTTCCAATGGGGTCCTTTCGTCAAGGACTTTTCCTTTTTCTTAATCCACTCTTACTCATTCGTGACCGTTTCACGATTCTTTATTCCAAGTTAATCCCTTTCGGTCTATGTGTTGATTACTTTGTTTGGGGAGTTCCCTTCTTATGATTTTATTCTCTACTATGTCCCTCACAGTAGAGACTTCCACCTTAGGAGCTATGTGCTCAACTTTCTTACCATTCCTTGAAAGTTTCTTTCTTCATTTCTTCACACCACTTTCTACTCGTACGACATCTTTTGATGCTATCTTCCTACCTACCTGTTACTTGGGTTTAACTTACTTCTTAAGCCCTCATGAATACTTTTCCTTTGTACTTGATCTTTCCATCTCAACCAGCATATCATTTATGAGCTTATCTTTTTTTTCACTTATGTTGGTTCCATTACCTCTTAATTGAGACACGTATGTCTATCCAGGGTTTCCTTCGTTGGTAGGATTTATACTCCTTTCTCCCGAAAGTCTCTTCTCGTTTTCCATTGAGGACATATAACCTTAAATGACATACTTTAATGCCATCCTCTCCTACTTATCTTTACACTTGAAACCTTACGTGCACATCTTTTCTACCCTATCCTCATTCTCAATTGCATCCTAGTACAAGTCTATTTCTTTTAGGGAGAGCTCACATCCTCTTTATTTCAAGATCTCTTGATCACCCTATGAGAGGCTTACTTAACCTTCTCATGGCTTTTGGTCGTTAATTCTGTCTTTATCATTGATCTCTTTAAGGTTTTCCTTTATCCTTATTTCCCAAATGTTTTGACCTTTCCACCTCTCACTTCTTTGTTGTAGTTTTGACTTTCACGAGGGTCAGTTCGTTAATTGCTTTGTTTTTACTATTCTCATTATTTAATTATTTTGAGACAGTTGTGTCTCGAGTCTTCTTGTCCTTAATGTCCATCCCATTGCCCTATTTAGGGTGTAGTCCTTACTACTCCCCGATCATTCTTAAGGTGTCGTTTATTCTCTTTGACTATCTTGTTGTTACTAGTTGTTTCCTTTCGCTATGTTCATCTAAAATTCCTATTGGGCTTCTTTGCTCTTCTAGAGCAGGTCACACTTGGCCATCCCGATACATACTTAACCACATATGCCCTTTAATGAGGTTCCTTATTTTGGTTTAAGCTTCTTATGGTTCATCTGTCGATTACTTATCTTGGGAATTTCTCTTTCCATGGTTCCACTTTCTATATTTATCCTTCTTCCTAAGGACTTCCGTCCTGGGAGTTTCACATTCAACCTCCGTAACACTCCTTAAAGGTTTTTCCTTCTTTCTTTTCTGGCACCCTTCTAACATCGGTATGGTCATTCGCCCTAGATCCTTCCATATTCTCTAATTCCTTTTCATTCCTTGTCCTTCCTTCGAGGAGTTCCTGGTTGTTGGTGAGTTCCTAATAATTTATGTCCTGCCTAACACTAACTCTTTCAAAGGTACTTGTGTATTCCTCTAGAGTTCTCCTCCTATCACTCTTCTTTTCCTCTTTCCTCTCTTTGTGTCATATCCTAAAGTGGCTTAGCATTTACCACGCTCCCACTTCTTCCTTACTTTTCTCTTGGTTAGCTTCCATTTCACTGGTTTTCCTTGGGGCAGCCCAATTCTTCTTGGTTTCCTAACTTTTATATGAGGGGCTCTTCCTTAACTCCTTATGGTTTCCTACACCTTTTGATGCTTACTACACCGGACTTCACACTTTTCCTCTTCTTCCTACCCTTAGTTAGGGTATGTCCTCCCTGGTGAACTCTAGGCAAACTCCTCTAGAATTTCTTTCCCAGTCCTGTTGTCTTGTTACTCCATATTCTTGATTTTTTTGGGGGACTTATTTGACTATCTTAAGGTTAGGGTTAATTAGAGGTGACCCGTAGTTTCCTCCTTAGGTGGTCTTTTCTCCATCTACTACCCTGGTTATGATTGGTATACTTCCAATATGTTAGTTGTACTTGTCATTATCAGGGAGATTTAAATTAAGAAAAGCTTACTTTCATTCATTCAAAGTGATAGTTTCTTGTTGTACTCGACTTATTACAGGAATCCATTACTTCCTAGTCCCTTGGAGTCATAAACCAAGAGTTAGCCTCGGAACGATTGCAGGATTCATGGTCTGAAGGTTCTAATGGATTGGTTGAAGTCCATCCATATTCCCTTTGGATTTTCCTAATGGGACAAACTTCATGAATGGCTTCTAGTCTGTACCTTCTCAACACCTCAACCTCACACTCATAAGTCCACTTCATCCATTGAGAAGGATTGAAGTTGGATTGAACTGGTGGAGGTACTTGGTGGACTTTCATAAAAGGTGGCGTAGGCATCCCAATAGTTGTCCTAGACCTCCTTCTTAGTGGGAGTTCTTTTTGGTTGTTGTGGGGCTAAAGGAGGTGTTGGGATCCTTGGAGGAGTGATAGGTTCTTCCTATCTTGGAGGAGGATAGGTAATGCCTTTTGGCTCTAATAGGGCTTTGACAAGTTTCCAATAATCCTTGACCATATCGTTGGACACTCTCTTCTCGCCCTCCAAGAACCGTTGAACGGCCGCCTCTATAGGGTAGGCTTCTTTTTCATGGTCATATGTGGGGGTTTGGATCACACGACAAATTTCCTAAGGACTTTCCTTCCTACACGGTAATTAAGTTTTCATTAGTGTCAGGGCATAGTATCAATAATGCTTCAAGGGAACCAGGCTCTGATACCACTTAAGTTGTCACGCCCCGACCTAGTTTGGTTGGATCCTCGTGATCAACCTGCCTTTCGGGGAGTAGTCAGCTACCTGACAATAGTCTCCATTTGCTCTGAGAATCGTCGGAGGAACACCGTTGTAATAGAATAGTGAAGCAGCTCCGGTGGACCAAAGCTGCCCTGTTTCGGTCGAGCTAAAAATGGCCAATTCGAGCCCTTCTCAGGTCAAACCAAGCTCTCCCAACACTTCCACAGCCTTCATACAACTAAATTAGAGTGGAAAGGTAAGCCAATTTGGCTCCCCTATATAAATTCCGATTAGTGTTAGAGAGAGAGTTGACAAAACTTAACTAACCAAATTCTCCATCAATTTGACATGAATTAATGTGATTCTTGATCCTAAGAGAAACCTCAAGACAAGAGCTATCTGTCTAGATCGAAAGCTCGGACTGTCGAACCTCAAACGATAAGCTTTCGAAGCTTTCTCTCTCTAAGTTCAGTTTTCCAACTAAGCTCCGTTTGAGCTCAATTCAGATCCAAATGACGTGATTCAAAATTCCATTGAATTGTATGGAAGTGTAGGAACTCAAATGTACCTCCAATTTCAACAATTAACCTTGATTGATCAGTCAATTTGATTAAATCAAATTCAACCAAGTTGAAAGGGGGAAATTGGGGGAAATTTGGGAATTTCAAAATTTTGAGGGACTAAAGTACAAATTTCCAAAATTGAAGGCCAATTGGCCATGGAAAAGATGTTGGAGGACCGATTGGTCAATTTTTGGAATTTTTGGGGTGAAATTTACCATTTTTGTAAAGTAAGGGCAAAATGGTAATTTTGGGAAAGTTGGGGACCAAATTGGGAATTTGGGAAACTTGAACCTCTTTTTGTGATTTTGAATAAATTGAGGTCCCAAAGTGAATTTTAGATGTTTTGGGACTCAATTTGAGGAAAAATTGGTATTAGGGACCTAAAGTGAAAGAAAAAGTGCTTTAGGAACCTAAGTACAAATAATTGAAAAGTTTGGATATTTTATTCATTCGTGATGAATGAAGGCTATTAGGCCAAATGATAATAAACAAGGATGTTCATATCAGGTAGGAACACGAAGTACCGAGAACGTCAGCTAAGACAAGCTTGTGTAGAGACAAAAAGCTGGTTAAGAGGAATCCACTACATTAACGGGTGAGTGGAAATTTTCACATCATACTCGGTTGGGATGATGAGTAAATCATAAATGAAAACCCGCTATTATGTGGGATTTTAACATCACACTTGGATGGGGTGATGTGAGAAAACACAAAGAAAAACTACTTATCGGTTGTAAGTAGATCACATCCAGTTGGTATGATGGACTTCCTGGAAGGAAGTGAAAAACCCGTTTACCGGCGAAGATGTCATCACACCCGGTTGGTGTGATAGACGAATGAAAAGATTATTTTTGTCGAAAGTGATCTCCCTTGACTGTGTGCCACTACTTAAATATTTTGGTAGACCTTCTTGACGGGAGCTTGAATAGCTAAGATAGGTCGGAGGCCTCGATTTTGGAACTTGGGGGCTAAAATGGTCGATTTTGAAAATCTCATACAGTGGGCCTAAGGCCAGTTGGCACAAGTAAGAGCTCGTAAACAAACATGAGATTAATCCATGAAAACTTTAATGAATGATGTGTTTGGCCATGGTACCAAGACAGGACCGACATATTCGATAGACTGGCGGCAGTGCAACAAGACAGGTCGACGGACTAGTCGAGATAAACAGTTGTAGGTCGAGTTGACGGTCGGGGCCATTTTTTTTCTAGTTGCACCAAAGATTAAATGGCTTATGAGGAAAACTATTGTTTTGTGCATGCACTGAGGTTTGGGACCATCAAGATGCCCAAGTGGGGTAGTGATGCGTCCTAGGAGCTACTGGATGACATGGTGGAGATAAGGGTAGTTTTTCGTGCCATCAGTCAGGGAAGCTCGACGTAGCTTCATGCACATGAGACTGGGGTGGGGTTGGGATGAGGTCTTTGTCCTCATATTGACACAGAGTTTTCTTTTCGGGTTTGAGGGTCGGATGTCGCGTATATCCACTCATTCCCCGGGTAGAAGTGGACGGGCTTCTATCTAGGTGGCCGGTAAAGTCGCTCCGACACCATAAGTGGGTGCAGTGAATGGGCTACCCTGTGAATGTGTGATCCATTCATGATGAATGGCATGAGTTAATTGTTAAACACACTGACTATGGTTAATGAAGAATAATGGTTTTGAAAATTGAGAAATTGAGGAAGAAATGGTTTTAAGAAAATGAGGAGTCTGACACAACTATTTTTTTAAATCAAGTTTTAAACACCCATTTACTGAGTTGTTGAACTCACCCCCTCCCTTATACCCCTTTTCAGGTAACCAAGGGAAAACCTACCTAAATACCTCCAATTAGCTACGCGTGCAAGACAGGTATGTAAGTTTAAATTTAATGCAGTTTTGATTAATGTTATTCTGAGAAATGTAGATGTTTAAAGGATGACTTACTCCTCACGGTTTAAAGAAGGGGATAACTCTTAATAAATCGGAAGAGTGGCGGGTTGCTCACGGGGATCCGACCAATTCGGCTCAGGGCGTGACATAATATGGTGCTTGAAACTGATCTCATTATTGCTAAACATTGTAGAAAAAAAATAAGAGATCGCTTGAGTGGAACTCCTAGAGCGGGAGTACGAAAACTCTTCTGGAACAAACGAGTTTTAAGATTCATGGTGAGTGGGTGTATTAATGGCGTATTTGATTGGATTGACGAGAGCACTTAGCGTGTTTAAAGTGAATGCCTTGAAATGAGGGATAAGATTGATTTTGAAACTTATATAAGATGTGCAAAATGACTAAAGGCATGTCTAAAGGGTGCAAGACGTTCCTATCATAGATCACATGTTCCAAGGTAGAAGGAACGACCCCAAGTGACACTCAGGTAGTGCAAGAATACCCGAATGTATTTCCATTGGACTTTCCTGGACTACCATCGGATCGATAGTTTGACTTCGTCATTGTCCCAAAATCTAACCTGATATCACATGCACCATATTAGATGGCACCGACAAAATTCAAGGACTTAAAAGAATAGCTCAATGAGCTATTGGATAGAGTGTTCATTAGACCAACCATTCTTCTTGGGGTACCCTAATCTTGCTTATAAAGAAAAAGGATGAAAGTATGAGGTTGTGCATCGACTACTGTCGTCTCAACCAGACAATAATCAAGAATTCATATCCACTCTTAGGGTTGATGATATGTTCGATCAACTATTTAGAGCATCGTATTGCTCCAAGATTGGCCTACGGTCCGGATACCATCAGTTGAAGGTCAGATAGGAATATATTTAGAAAATGACCTTCATGACGAGGTATGGGCACGAAGAATACGGAGTAATGCCATTTGGACTAACACATGAACAAACAACATTTATGGACATGATGAATAAGATTTTCCATGCATAGCTCAACCAGTTCGTCATAATATTTATTAATGACATACTGGTGTAGTCCCGAATAGAAGTGGTCCATGAGGCACACCTCTAGATAGTGCCAGAAGTACTATGGAAGGAACAAATGTTTACCAAATTCAAAAAGTATGAATTATGGCTATGAGAAGTAGGATTCTTGGGACATGAGATATCGAGGAACGAGATCCATGTAGATCTCACATAGATAATGGTATTATCCAATTGGAAGGCACCCAATAACCCTAGAGAAGTGAGGAGCTTTATAGGATTAGCCGGATACTATAGGAAGTTTGTAGAGAACTTTTCCATCCTAATAGCCCTAATGAAGTAGCTAACACATAAAGGCATCAAGTATGAGTGGAACATGAAGTGTGAGGAGACATTTAATGTCATGCTCTGACCCGGTTTAGTCAAATCCCCATGAGCAACCCACCACCCCCTTTGGTCTATGAGGGGTTTAACCTCCTTCTAAACTGTGAGGAGTCAGGTGTCCTTTTTCCATATTTTTCCTGAAATAACATTATACAAAACTTAATATGTTAAAACTTGCATACCTGCCTTATGGTTCGACTGCGAGGGGCATTTAAGTTTGGTGTTCCTTTTTTCTTGAAAAGGGTTAAAGGAAGGGGGTGAGTTTCTACAACTCATTAAGTGGGTGTTGGGAGTGAGTTTTCAAAAATGCTTAGTAAAAATCATGCCAATGCTTAACATTATTTTCAAAGTTTTTCTCAAATCTCAAGGCTTTTCCAACTCTATATTAGGTGCATTTAGCTCTCTTAGCACATCCCCTTGCCTCGGGAGGCTTTTAGCAAGCAAACGCATGCCCTTCCTCATGAAGGATACAAACGTTCGCAGGGCAATCCCAGACTGCACCCACTTGGGGATCAGTGCGACTTTGCTGTCCACCCTAATAGAAGTCCCATACTCCTACCTTGAGTCTAAGTGGATGCCCTAGACGTCCGACCCTCAGACTCGAAATCCACTTCATGTCCGTATGAGGATGGAGATGTAAACCCCGTCCTTTGATAATAAGAAAATTGGGGAAAGAACCGGTCAATTTCAATTTGAAAATCGAGTCGGTCTACAAATTGGAACTGATAGAGAAAGGGCAAATTGGGAAATTTATAGATCTCGAGTGACCCAAAGAGTCCCAAAAGTCATGAAAAAGGACTTAAGGATGAATTGGAGATGAAAACCAAACTGGTTCAAGTGAACCGGATCTGAACCGAATTAAACCGGTTTGAACCACTATTAAACTAGATGCTAAATTCATTTTTCTAGGTGGCTTAAAAATTCCTATTTGAGAATTAAGACCACCATTTGATAGATAATGAATTTAGAAATTTTTAATTTTAAAAAATTTGGTTGAATCGGGACTGAACCAGCCGGTTTAAGCTTTGAACTCAGTTCGAACCGGTCTGGTCCGGTTCGGAAAAGTGTCGTCTTCTTCCTTCAGATGACAGTACTGTTCACTTGCCGAAAAATCAAACAGCGCTGGTGAAGCTAAAATGTCTCCGGCCAAGGAGTTTCAGGCAACGAATGACCGCCATTAAGGCACAAATCGGACGACCAAGAAGTCCCCGAGCTTCCTATACAAAGAGCCACTCCTCATTCATCCTCTCCACATCTGAAAACTCCATTCTCTTTCAATTGCTCCAATTTTCACTGAAGCTCAAACTAGAGCTCCGATATAAGGTCTTTTCTGAGCCAAAGAATAGTGGTCGGGTTCCTTGGATTCGGGGAGAAGTCAGCTACACGCTTGTAGTCTCCATTTGCTTTGAGGATCGTCGGAGAAATGCCGACGTGATTGAACAGTGAATCAGCTCCGACGAACTGAAGCTGCCCTGTTTCGGCCGAGCTAAAATCGGCCAATTTGAGCCCTTCTTAGGCCAAACCAAGCCCTCTCAATACCTCAACAGTCCTCCTACAACTGAATTATAGCTAAAACGTAAGCCAATTTAGCTCCACTCTGTAATTTCTAACCGGTGCTATAGAGAGAGCCGATAGAACTTCGATTATAAAATTCTCACTCATTCAGCATCAATGGATGCAATTCTTGATCCTAGGAATAACCTCAAACAAGAGCTATCTACCCAGATTGAAAGCTCGGACTGTCGTGCCGCCGATGGTAAGCTTTCAAAGCTTTCTTTCTCTCTAAGTCCTGTTTTCCAGCAAAGCTCCATTTGAGCTCATTTTGGCACCAAATCATGCAATTCAAAGTGTAATTGAATCGTATGAAGGTGTAGGAACTCTAATCTAACTTCAATTTCAACAATTAAACTCATTTGATTAGTCAATTTGATAAAATCAAATTCTGCTGAGTTAGAAGGTTGAAATTGGGGGAAATTTTGGGAATTTAAAAAATTCGAGGGACTAAAGTGCAATTTCATAAAATTGAGGGCCAATTAGGCATGATAAAGATATTGGAGGACCAATTGAGCAAAATTTGGAATTTTTGGGGCAAAACTTACCTTTTTTGTAAAGTAGGGGAAAATGGTAATTTTGGAAAAGTTGGGGGCCACATTGGGATCCCAAGGTGAATTTTAAAAAGTTTTGGGACTCAATCTGAGGAAAAATCAGTATTAGAGACTTAAAGTTAAAGAAATATAACTATAGTGACCTAATTGCAAATAAAGGAAAAGTTTAGTTTTCTCATTCATTTGTGATGAATGAGGGCTATTAGGCCAAATGATAATGAACAAAAGTATTCATATCATGTAGGAACACGAAGTACCAAGAACGCCAGCTAAGACAAGTTCGAGTAAGGACAACAAACCGACTAAAAGGATATTCACTGCACTATCGGGTGAGTGGGAATTTAATATTATACCCAGTTGGGATGATAAGTACCTCAAAAATAAAAATCCACTGCTAAGTGGTATTTTAACCATCACACTTGAGAGGAGTGATGTGAAAATCATACGGAAAAACTACTTACTGGTTGTAAGTATATCATACCTGATTGGTATTATGAAACTTCCTAGAAGGAAGTGGAAAACTTGCTTATCGGTTATAAGCGAAGAAGTCCTCATACCTGATTGGTATGATGGACAGTTAAAAAGTTTATTTTGTCAAAAGTGCTCTCCCCTGACTGTGTGGCATTACTTAAAAGTTTTGGGTGACCTTCTTGACGGGAGCTCGAATATCTCATAAAGGTCGGAGGCCTCAATTTTAAAACTTGGGGGCTAATATGCCCGATTTTGAAAATCTTGAATAATGGGCCCTAGACCAGTTGGCACGAGCAGAAGCTCATAAACAAACATGATTATTAAGCCATAAAAACTTAAGTAAATGAGTTGTTTGGCCATGGTACCAAGACATGACTGACATACTCAATGGACTAGCAGTAGTGCGACATGACAGGTCTCCGAACTAGTCAAGATAAACAGCTGCAAGTCGAGTTGAGGGTCGGGGCCGTTGGACCAGTGGCACCACGAATTATATGGCTTTTGTGAAAACTGTTGATTTGTGCATGCACTGTGTTATGAGACCTTCAAGACACCCAAGAGCGGTAGTGATGTGTCATTGGACTCTGGACGACCTGATGGATATAGGGGCAGTTAGTTGTACCAGAAGTCTTGCGAAACTTGACGTAGCTTCAAGTGCATGAGACCGGGGTGGGGACAGGATGAGGTCTTTGTCCTCATATAGACACAGAGTTTTGTTTTAGGATTGAGGGTCGGATGTCGCGAACATCCACTCATTCTCAGGGTAGAAGTGGACGTACTTCTATCTAGGTGTCCGGTAAAGTCGCTCCGACGCCACGAGTGGGTTCAGTAGATGGGCTGGCCTGCGATTGTGTGTTTTGACCTTCATGGTGAAGGATGTGTGTTGGGTGATGACACACCGTGATTAATAAGAAATGGTGAAAAACTGAGATTTTTAAAGTGGAGAAAATCTAAAGGAAATTAAGGAGTGTGGCACACTCCAACTTGAAAATGTCACCCTCGGTAGGGTAAAGGTTTTTAAAACCAGTATTTTAGGAAAGGATATTTTAAAAGAAAATAATAGTAATAAATCTCTCCCATTTAATATACGGATTTACACCTATATAAAGAGGTCATCCCCATTCATTCTACTCACACCCGAACACTTCTCTCTCTCTCTACTGCTCCATTTCCCGATGAAGCTCGAACTAGAGCTTCGACTTGAACAAAGGTCGGGCTCTTTAGAACCGGGGAGAAGACAGCTATCTGGTAGCAAACTCTAGTCAATCCAAGAATCATTGGAGAAGCGCCAGCATGATGGAATAGTGAAGTAGCTCCAGTGGACCGAAGCTGCCCTATTCCGGCCAAGCTGAAATTGGCCATTTCAAGCCCTTCTCAGGCCAAACCAAGCCTTCCCAACACTTCCTCAGCCCTCCCACGGCCAAATTACGACTAAAAGGTAAACCAATTCGGCTCCCCTCTACAATTTCCGGCCGGTGCTAGAGAGAGAACCGGCAGAATTTCAATGATGAAATTCTAACTCAATTCGGCATCAATTGATGTGATTCTTGATTCTAGGAAGATCCTCAAGATGAGAGCTATCTGCCAGATAAAAAGCTCGGACTGTCATGCCCTCACCGATGAGAAATCGAAGCTTTCTCTCTCTATAATCTATTTTACGGTGAAGCTCCATTTGAGCTCGTTCCGGCGTTAAAATCTGCGATTTAAAGTTCCTTAGAATCGTATGAACATGTAGGAACTCAATTTCAACTCCAATTTTAACAATTAGAGGTGTTTGATCGGTTAATTTGATGAAATCAAATTCAACAGTGTTGAAGAGTTGAAATTGGGGGAAAATTTTGGGGAAATTTAGGGATTTTTGAAATTCGAAGGACCAAAATGAAATTTTATGAAATTAAGGGCCAATTGGTCATGAAAATAATGTTGGAGGACCAATTGAGAAATTTTAGAATTTTTGGGGCAAAACTTACCATTTTTGTAAAGGAAGGGCAAAATGGTAATTTTGGAAAAGTTGGAGGACCAAATTCGAAATTTGAGAAATTAATCCACTTTTAGTGAAATGGAATAAATTGTGGTCCTATGATAAAATTTAGAAGTTTTGGGACTCAATTTGAGGAAAAATTGGCATTAGGGACTTAAAGTTAAAGAGAAATAACTTTAGGGACCTAATTGCAAATAAATGAAAGTTTGACTTTCTCGTTCATTTGGAATGAATGAAGGCGATTAGGTCGAAGGATAATGAACTGAGATGTTCATATCATGTAGGAACATGAAGTACCAAGAACGCCAGCAAGGATAAGCTCGCGTGAATAAAAAGAACCAGTCTAGTGGAATTCACGGCATTAACGGGTGAGTGGGTTTACTAACATCATACCCGGTTGGGATGATGAGCACAACTTAAAATTAAAAACCATTTACCGGTTGTGAGTGGGAATTTTATATTATACCCGGTTGGGGATGATAAGTACCTCGGTATAAAAACCCACTACTTAGTGGTATTTTTAATCATCACTACTTAGAGAAAGTGATGTGAAAGTTATGTGGAAAAACTACTTACGGGTTGTAAGTAGATCATACCCGATTGGTATGATGAGACTTCCTCGAAGGAAGTTGAAAACCCGTTCATCGGTTATGAACGGAGATGTCCTTATACCGGTTGGTATGATGGACAGTAAAAACCTATTTTTGTCGGAAGTGCGCTCCCCTGACTGTGTGCCAATACTTAAACAATTTGGGAGACCTTCTCGACGGGAGCTCGAATAGCTCTGATAGGCCAGGGGCCTCGGTTTTGGAACTTGGGGGCTAAATGCCCGATTTTGAAAATCTCGTACAATGGGCCCAAGGTCAGTTGGCATGAGCAGGAGCTCGTAAACAAACATGATATATGTGCCATAAAACTTAATAAGTGAATTGTTTGGCCATGGTACCATGATAGGACCGACATGCTCAGTCAACTAGCGGCAGTGTGACATGACAGGTCGACGGACCAGTCAAGACAAACAACTGCAGATTGAGTTGAGAGTCGGGGCCGTTAGACCAGTGGCACCACAAATTACATGGCAATATAAGAAAACATTATTTGTGCATGCATTGTGAGTACGGGATCATCAAGATGCCCATGAGGGGTAGTGATGTGTCCTAAGGGCACTGGACGACCTGGTGACTATAAGGGTAGTTCGACGTTCCAGGTGTCTATGCGAAATCTGGAGTAGCACCAAACGCATGAGACCGGGGTGGGGACAGGATGAGGTCTCTGTCCTCATACAGACACGAAGAAGTGATTTCGGGATTGTGGGTCGGATGTCACGTACATCCACTCATTTCCAGGGTAGAAGTGGTCGTACTTCTATCTGGGTGGCAGGAAAAGTTGCTCCGAAGCCACTAGCGGGTTCAGTAGTGATACTGACTTGCGAATGTGTGTAACCTTCATGATGAAGGATGTGTGTTGGGTGATGACACACCGTGGTTAATAAGAAATGGTGAAAAAACCTGAATTTTTAAATGAAGGGATTTTTTAAAACAAAGGAGTCTAGCACACTCCATACAAATGTTTTTCTTAAAAGTCAAAAGCTTTTAAAAACCCATTCACTAAGTAGTCGTACTCACCCCCTCCCTT
This sequence comes from Trapa bicornis, assembly GCA_030064425.1. Classification (NCBI taxonomy): domain Eukaryota; kingdom Viridiplantae; phylum Streptophyta; class Magnoliopsida; order Myrtales; family Lythraceae; genus Trapa; species Trapa bicornis. Next base: position 3,457,354 of record CM057761.1, on the reverse strand, counting down.
ATACCCCTTTTAGGAAATCCCGGAAAGCCTCCCCTTAAAGACCGTCAACTAAGATGCTTGTAAGATAGGTATGTAAAGTTTTAAATTTCATGCAGTTTTGATTATGCTATTCCAGGAAAAGGTGCAGGTTAAAGGATGCCTTACTCTTTACGGTTTACAATAAGGGGAAATCCTTTAATAAACCGGGAGAGTGGCGGGTTGATCACGGGTGTAAAACCCGCCCTTTTGAGCTAAGGAAAACCAGGAAAAGAACCGGTCAAACCAAGTGAGGATTCAGAACCGGTTCACAAACCCGATTATTTCTGAACGGGCAAGTTGGGAATTTACAACTCTCGGGTGATCCAAAGGGTTCATTAAACCTTGGAAAAGAAACTAAAGACAAATTAGAAAACAAAAACCAAAGTGGTTCAGGTGAACTAGATTCCATAAAAACTTTAAAGTTAAGCGGGCTTACTTGAGAGTAAAGTGAGGATGGGTGACCTCTTGGGAAGTATGAATTTTTTTTGTAACCCGAAATTTCGGTCAAAAATTTGTATGTACGCCTTATCATAAATTAATACCAATAATTTAATACCTAAATTAAATTATTGGAATTAATACAAATAATTAAATATCAAAATTAAATTATTGAAATTAATACTGAAATTTAATTTATTAGAATTAATACCGAAATTAAATTATTGGAATTAATACCAAAAATTTATGGCCATATTAATACCAGTAATAAATCTCGCCTATTTAATACACGGGTTTTACGACTATATAAAGAGGTCATCCCCATTTCATTCTCCTCACACCTGAACACTTCTCTCTCTCTCTCTCTCTCTACTGCTCCATTTCCCGGTAAAGCTCGAACCAGAGCTTTGACTTGAACAAAGGTCAGGCTCTTTAGAACCGGGGAGAAGATAGCTATCTGATAGCAAACTCCAGTCAATCCGAGAATCGTTGGAGAAGCGCCGACATGATGGAATAGTGAAGCAACTTCGGCGGATTGAAGCTGCCCTATTTCGGCCAAGCTGAAATCAGCCATTTCAAGCCCTCCTCAAGCCAAACCAAGCCCTCCCAACACTTCCTCAGCCTTTCCACGGTCGAATTAGGACCGAAAGGATGAACCTCAGGACGAGACCTATCTACTCAAATCGAAAGCTCGGACCGCCGTGCCTTCACCGGAACGCGAAATACCGGGAACACTAGCAAGGATAAGCTCGCAGAAATACAAAGAACCAGTTTAGTGGAATTCACGGCATTAACGGGTGAGTGGGTTATTCACATCATACCCAGTTGGGATGATGAACACAGTTTAAAGTTAAAAACCACTTACCGGTTGTGAGTGGGTTTACTAACATCATACCCGGTTGGGGATGATAAGTGCCTCGATATAAAAAACTCACTGTTTAGTGGTATTTTAATCATCACTACTTAGAGAAAGTGATGTGAAAGTTATGCGAAAAAAAAAACTACTTACAAGTTGTAAGTAGATCATACCCGGTTGGTATGATGAGACTTCCTCAAAGGAAGTTGAAAACCCGTTCATCGGTTATGAACGGAGATGTCCTTGTACCGGTCGGTATGATGGACAGTAAAAACTTATTTTTGTCAGAAGTGCTCTCCCCTGACTGTGTGCTAATGTTTAAACAATTTGGGAGACCTTCTCGACGGGAGCTCGAATAGCTCTAATAGGCCGGGGGCCTCGATTTTGGAACTTGGGGGCTAAATGCCCGATTTTGAAAATCTCGTACAGTGGGCCCAAGGCCAGTTGGCACGAGCAGGAGCTCGTAAATGAACCTGATATATGTGCCATAAAACTTAATAAGTGAATTGTTTGGCCATGGTACCAAGATAGGACCGACATGCTCAGTCAACTAGCGGCAGTGCGACATGACAGGTCGACGGACTAGTCAAGACAAACAGCTGCGGGTTGAGTTGAGAGTCGGGGCCGTTGGACTAGTGGCACCATAGATTACATGGCAATATAAGAAAACATTGTTTGTGCATGCACTGTGAGTACGGGATCATCAAGACGCCCATGAGGGGTAGTGATGCGTCCTAAGGGCACTGGACGACCTGATGGCTATAAGGGCAGTTCGTCGTTCCAGGTGTCTGTGCGAAATCTGGAGTAGCACGAAGCGCATGAGACCGGGGTGGGGACAGGATGAGGTCTCTGTCCTCATACGGACACGAAGAAGTGATTTCGGGATTGTGGGTCGGATGTCACGTACATCCACTCATTCCCAGGGTAGAAGTGGTCGTACTTCTATCCGGGTGGCAGGAAAAGTCGCTCCGAAGCCACTAGCGGGTTCAGTAGTGATACTGACTTGCGAATGTGTATAACCTTCATGATGAAGGATGTGTGTTGGGTGATGACACACCGTGGTAACTAAGAAATAATGGAAAAACCCGAATTTTTAAATGAAGGGATTTTTTAAAACAAAGGAGTCTGGCACACTTCATATAAATATTTTTCTTAAAAGTCAAAAGCTTTTAAAAACTCATTCACTAAGTAGTCGTACTCACCCCCTCCCTTATATCCCTTTCAGGAAATCCCGGAAAGCCTACCTTAAAAGACCATCAACTAAGATGCCTGTAAGACAGGTATGTAAAGTTTAAAATTTCATGCAGTTTTGATTATGCTATTCCAGGAAATGGTGCATGTTTAAAGGACGCCTTACTCTTTACGGATTATAATAAGGGGAAACCCTTTAATAAACCGGGAGAGTGGCGGGTGTTTAAGGGGATCTGACCAAACCGGGTCGGGGCGTGACAACGGGGATCCGACCAAACTAGGTCAGGACGTGACATACACACACCCTACCTTTATAGGTTAGCAATCCATCGCCCCGAAGGTTGTAATCCGGGGTTGTTCCCTCATTGGTCGAGTCCAAGTAGGGTTGGAGTTCCTTGTCTCCTTTTTGGCAGACCTTGATTTGCTCCATTAGGCTAGGCCTTACAACTACGTCAGCCACAAGACATCTTTCTTCTTTATCTACCTTAAGGTCCACTTGCATCCTTCTCAACTGTTGTAGTAAGGACAGTGGCCACCAAGTGTTTACCACCACATTAGCCTTCCCGGGGTGGTATTTTATCACAAGGTCGTAGTCCTTCACTAATTCCAACCACCACCTTTGGCGGAGATTTAACTCACTTTGAATTAGGAAGTACTCAAGTCTCTTGTGATCTATATATATTATGCACTTAACCTCGTATAGGTAGTGTCGCCAAATCTTGAGGGCGAACACTATTGCGGCTAACTCTAAGTCGTGAGTAGGGTAGTTCTTATCATGTGCCTTTAGTTATTGTGAGGCATAGGCGATAACCTTTCCCTGCTGCATTAACGCTATAAACCCTACCCCTCAAAGATAAGAAAATTAGGGAAAGAACCAGCCAACTCAAGGGAGAAAATCGAACCAATTCATGAATCTTATCCGGTAGAGGAGGGGTAAAATGGGATATCAACAAACCCCAAGTAACTCAAAGAGTCTTAAAAGACATGGAAAAGAACTTTGGGACAAATTGGAAGAGAAAACCAGACTGGTTCAGGTGAACCGGATATGAACCAGATTGAACTAATTTGAACCGGTTTATAAATTCATTTTTCTAGGTGGCTTAAAATATTTAAATTGGGGAATTGAAGCAACTATTATATAGAGAATGAATTTAGAAATTTTTAATTTTGAGAAAATCGGTTGAATTGGGCTTGAACCGGCCAATTCACGCATTGAACCGGTCGAATCGGTTCGATATGGTTTAGAACAGTGTCGTCTTCTTCCTTCAGATGACGACATTGTTCATTCAATGCAGAAATTGACAGCGCCGGTGAAGGAAAAATGTCTCCGTTCAGGGCATTTCAGGTCGAGGATAAGCTTAACCAAGATGTAAAATGGTTGGACAGAGAGTCCACTAGCTCCCTATATAAAGAGCTCCTCTCCATTCGTTCTCCTCGCACCTTAAATCTTCATTCTCTCTCAACTACTCTATTTTCCGGTGAAGCTTGAACCAGAGCTCCGACATAGGCATTTTTTTGAGCCTCAGAAGGTGAGGTCAGATTCTTTAGATTTCGGGGGAAGTCAACTACATGATGGCAATCTCCATTTGACCCTAGGACCGCCAAAGAAGCGCCGATGGAATCAAACAATGAAGCAGCTCCAAAGGACCGAAGCAACCCTATTTCGACCAAGCTGAAATCAGTCAAATTCAACTCTCTTCCGTCCAAACCAAGCCCTCTCGACACTTCCATGACCCTCATACGACCTCAACTGAGCTGAAAGGTAAGCTAATTCGACCCTACTCAATTGTTGCGGGTCGAAGTTAGAGAGAGAAACTATAAAATTTCTCTAACAAAATTCTCGCTTGATTCGAGGTCAATTGTAGGAATTCTTGATCCTAGAAGGTACCACAAGAAGAGAGCTAACTTCTAGAGCTCGAACCGTTGTACCTCCGATAGTAAGCTTTCGAATCTTTCTCTCTCTACTCTCTATGCATAGTTTTATGGTGAAGCTTAGTTTGAGCTCATTTTGACCTCAATTCATGTGATTCAAAGCTCAATTGAATTGTATGGAAGTGTAGGATTTAAGCAATTAACCCCGATTGAATGGTCAATTTGAAGAAATCAAATTTGGCCAGTTTGAAAGGGGAAAATTGGGGATTTCGTAAAATTGAGGGACTTAATTACAATTTTCCAAAATTAAGGGCCAATTGGCCATGAAAAAGATGTAGGAGGACCAATTGGTCGAATTTTAAAAATATTTGGGGTTAAATTACCATTTTTGGAAAGTATGGGACAAAATGGTAATTTTTGAAAAGTTGGGGACCAAATTGAAAATTTGGAAAACTTGAGCCCCTTAAATAATTTTGAGTAAATTGATGACCTAAAGAGAATTTTTGGAAGTTTCGGGACTCAAATTGGGCAAAAGTTGGCATTAGGGACCTAAAGTTAAGAGAAATGAACTTTAGGGACCTAAGTACAATTAACTACTAATTTTAAGCCTAATCATTCATATGTGAGAAACGAATGCTACTATGCCAAACTTTAATAAATAAGGGTGCCCAAATCATGTAGGAACACGAGAGACCGGAATGCCAACAAGGTTAAGCTAACGTGGAGGCGAAAACCGACGGGAGAAGAATACGCCACAATTATTGGGTGAGTTGGCTTATGTACATCATACCCAGTTGGGATAATGAGCACTTTAGAAATGAAAAACCACTTGTAAGTGGAATTTTAACATCATGCTCGATTGAGGCGATGGGCGAATTAAGCTAAAACCTACTTTACAATTGTAAGTAGAGGAAATCGTACCCGGTTGGTATGATGGACTTACTTAAAGAAAGGAAAAACCCGCTTGTCGATTGTAAGCGAAGATGTCATCACACTCAGTTAGTGTAATGAAGTGAAAATGTGTTTTGTTAGAAGTGTTCTCCCCTAACTGTGTGTCAATGCTTAAACTCTTTGGTAGACCTTCTTGATGGGTGATATAACAACTAAAATAGGCTAGAGGCCTCGGTTTTTAAACTTGTGGGGCTAAATGCCCGGTTTTGGAAAATCACATATAGTGGGCCCAAAGCCAGTGGGCATGAGAGCTCATAAACAAATATAAAGTTATGAAAGCCATGAAAACTCTTAATGAAATGATTATATGATTCCGCCATGGTACCAAGTTAGGACCGACAGTACTCGATAGACTAGCGGCAGTGCGTCAGGGCCAGGTCGACGGACCAGCCTAGACAAACAACTGCAGGTTGGGTTGAGGGTCGGGGCCGTTGGACCAGTGACACCAAATATAAATGTTCAAATGTGAAAACTATTGTTTTGTGTATGCACTTGAGGTACATGATTATAAAGACGCCCAAGAGGGGTAGTGATGCGTACTAAGGGCTACTGGACAACATGGTGGAAATAAGGACAGTTCAGCGTGTTAGTAGTCGGGAAGCTCGACGTACCTTCTTGCACATGAGACCGAAGTGGGGTCGGGATGAGGACTCTATTATCATACAGACACGGAGTGATATTCGGGTATGAGAGTCAAATGTTATGAACATCCACTCAGACTTAGGGTAGAAGTGGACGAGTTTCTATCTTGGTGGTCGGTAAAAATGCTCCAAACCACATATGGATGAGTTGCATCAGCGAATGTGTGATCAATTACTGATGAATGAATGACATGTATTGTCTAATGTGTAATTGAGGAAAAAGGGTTTTGAAAACTGAATTTTAAGAATAATCTTTTTTGAAAGAAAAATAACAATGATAAGCTAAATTATTATGAAAAAGTCTAATATTTATGAAAATAAGTTTAGAATCCAATATTTAAAAAAGAATAGAGTTATCTAAAAAAAGTTAAGGTTTAAGTGGTTTGTAAATAAGAGACTAAGACCTAAATTATTAAATATATGAACTAAGACCCAAGTTGTAAAAAGAAATGAGCCAATGCTAATGTTATAAGAAAAAAAATGGAAACTTAGACTCATGTGAGAAATACACATACTCACCCGACATTTTCTTTCAAAAACAAATTTCTATATATGTAAATTTAATATTTACTGTCATATGTGTATTGTCATAAAAAATAGGATAGACTATCTAAAGTCAAATCTTAACTAATAAAAATTATATGTTAAAGTTATTTGTTACGTATTTGATATATATATACCATATTAGAGATAATGTTATAGTGTGGTAAAATGGGAATGTGGCAGTATACACGTATATTTATTCCAATGGAATAATAGGAGAATATTATAGTATATGTATACTTATAGAGTGGTAGAATGACATAATATACTGATACTTGATGGCACTTAATCCACGTATTTTTTAGGGGACGATTATCTTACGATATATATTTACTGGTGTATACCACATACTAATCTCATTGGATCGTGTGCGAGTCCTTTGGGGTATGATCATGATTATTACTTTACTTAACATATATTGTTTGGCTTGTGTAATTAAAATTAGGATTTTTTAAATAATAATATTTTAAAAAATGTGTGAATTACAATTTTAAAAATATTATAAAATAGATGGTTAATTTTTAAAAATTTATTACAACAATGAAAAATAAACATTTATAAATTTATATTAGTAATTTTGAATAAAAGTAAATTGAGTACATTAATAATCTTATAATTAATTTTTACATTTATTTGGGTTGTTCACCCCTCTCCTCCCTAATACATTTTTGATTCAGAAAAGAAAGTAGAAACAAAAGAAGAGAAATAAATTTCAAGTGACTTGACTACAATTATAAACACACTAAAATCTAGGTAAATATTCTTAAATGTAATTAACAAATCCTTTTAATTCAATATTATATATTTTTCTAAAATTTTATATGCATTATAAATTTATATATTATATTTATAAAAAATTTCAAAATTTTGGTAAAAATTAGATATATTTTATATTATAAATTTTGTATATGATTAATACTATGACTTAAACCGTAATAGAACTGAGAATTATACGATAGGATATCCATGGTTCAAATCGTAATCAGGTCGAAATATAACTCTTAATATTTTTGCCTCCAATTAGGTAAAAGTGTCCATTACGATTTGTTAATAAAGACAATCTCGACACTAGTTTTAATCCTACAAACCTGAAATAAATAAAAAATCTTTAAAAAATCTTTAAAACTCTGAAATTTAAACCACTAATCTCTTAGTTAAGGGTAAGAAATCACATCAATAATCCAAATACTCATTTATTTCAAAATACTAATAACATATTATATATTCAAATAGATAAATATTATAAATTAGATTGTTAGAGTGCTCATATATGTAAATAGTATATAAAAAGATATTATCAATATATTTCACATTATAATGAGAAATGAATTTAAATGGGAAAATTGCAGTTAAGCTACGCAAAGAAGAAAAATTGAATTACCATTTTATGGCATAAATTAAAGACAAACGGGTGAATGTCTAGATAATTATCGTGGCAAAATGTGTCAAACATCTTGACTGCACATTGGCACTAAGAAAGACAAGATAAATTAAACAGTTTATACCTAAACTATTAGGAATGGTTTAAATCTTTATAATACAACTCAAGTTGACCCCTCCCCCCGCCCCCATATAAGTCATCAAATTTTGAGTTGTCCGCATCATAGAGACATCAATATTTTTGTACCAAAGCTAATTAGCAACCACCAACGTTTTTCTTTTCACCAAACAAAATTGACAAGGGAAACAATTTAAATATATGGTGTACCACTAGGGATGAAAAAAATGTTTTCTACCAATTTAAATCATTCATTTATACCAACTTTGCGATCAACCCAAAAAGAGGAAAATAAACCACCAACCCAGATCACAAAGGCAGGTAAATAAATAAATCCTATTCACATAACCAAGAGCAATTCGGAGGCATGATTATATGAATGTGAAAATGTTAAGTAATAGAAAAAAACTATACCACGATAATGCCAAAACTCGTACAATACTAAAATTGAAAATCTAGATAACATGGAGAGGAAGGGTGTTTGCTTTTTAAGGCAGAAATGATTTCATGAATTAGGGAACAACTTATATGGGAGAATCTCTTCATTACAGATGCTGCTGCTCTAATAACCAAACAAACAGAATATGGAAGATTACAGGAGAAGAGGAATCTGATTACAAGAAATAAGGTACACCTGTTCTGGGACCCCTCATTTGATTATTCTCTTCCGTTTCTGTAAAGAATTTGACCACTCTCTCCTGTAATGAATTAGAGTAGATGATGAAAAAGGACCTATAATGCTGAATAGCACAAGAAACAGTGTACCACATGTTCCAACAAATTGTCAGACATCTTTTAGAAGCTACTGTTGTCTTCTTTCAAACAATTCCTATATGGAGAACATTTAAGGCTAAATCTATATGAGAAAATACTAATAATTGCTGCAGATGTTCGTTAGCAGAGGGGATAAGTGATGCATTCAGAATCAGGAAATCACATCTTTTAGCTAACTAATAGAACTATTAGTGGATTTACCATTCCATCTACAAGGACCTGTTCAAATGCATTTATTTTCCCCAATGTCTTGTTTAACAAATTAAAATAACAAGGAACAGATGGAAAACTTGTAAGAACTCACCATGTTCTCATTGAAACGCAATATTGAAGCTACATTCCCACAGCGGTAACAGTAATTTGGTGCTGACCAGACCTGCAGAAGTCAAATAATATAGGTATACATCTAGAATACAGAATTTCTAGTGCAAGTTATGAGAAAGTTGTTGAGATGCTCACTGTTACAAGCCCCTTGTCTTGAAACATGTATTTGAGACCTTCTTGAACAAGTTGATGAGCTCGGCAAACTAGTTCAAGATTGTTGATGTGATTGAACTGCCAAAAATGAACATATTTTCATTAAAACATATAAAAGGATAAATTAAGTATACGATGTGCCATTCAAAGTTACCTTTGTTGATTATTTATTACCTCAGAAGTAACCCTGGACCCAAAAAGCCAGCCTGCACCTCGTGGACTGACAGCCCATGTTTCAATATCTTCAGGGTCACTCCACATAAGATCACAGAATGGGCCCTCATGCGGAATTTCACAATTCCGTTCGATGAGTCGTATCTACCAAATTTTGATTTGTTAGAGATGAAACATATTCTTTTCAAATGTAAAGAGAATATATAGCATTAGACTGAAACATAAATGAAAGAGAAACTACTAATGTGATCCTCATCATATGGAATAGTTTAAATTAGATCCAAAACACAGTTTTCACCAAGAGAAGATATTGAGTATTGTTTATATTCAACCAAGAATTAGGCAACTTTATATAATTAGACAGATATTTACATGGACTGCTGTTTAAGGATACAACAAACTTTTATTTATCTAGACCTATCTCATCTTTAAGCCCTACATATACAAGGACAATAGGTTTATCTTTCATTTGAGAATGGCCGTTATCTTATGAACCAGTGTATATATAATAATTGGGGTAAAAGGACTTCACTGTTATCATACTTTATTTCACTAAACTTACAAAGCATTCTTGTACTAGACGGCAAGTAGAAATCAGTGATCAGGAGGATATTACTGAATAGAAATTACCTGATCAATAGTCCGTATATCAGGGGAAAGACCACCATGGACACAAAGAACCTACAAAATAGACCAAAGAGCACGTTACATACTCTGATCACTTATCTAGAGATATATATCATAAAGTAGTAGCGGTAAATAAAGCGAGAGAATAATGGGTAGGGTGAAGAGGGAGAGAGATGCAGACCGTCCCGTCAATGATTGCTGAAAGTGTTAAATAGTCAAAGACATCAGTACAGTATCGCCAAGCATTAGCATTCCCATACTTTCTCTGGCACTCATCGTAAAACCCATAAACCTAGCAAAAAATAACCACCAATAAGCAATATGACTATACTAAAGAAACGTCTAGTAGTTGATATCTGATAAAAATGAAGGCGTAACAAGTACATAAATCAAGTGGAATTGACTGAAATCTCAAATAAAGCCCTAACCTTTACAATTAATCTCAATAAGATCATGTTCCTATTTATGGCTCAAATAAGGCCTTAAAGCTTACGCGGTCACTCACATAAGACTCTCCATCTTTAATTTAACATTGCCTACCATACATGCATGCATGGGCCAGTGAGAGGGTGGACAAGTGGAAAATGTTGTGGCCTTATCTAAGATGTAACAAATAAGTTGGGCATTATTTGAGCTAGCTCAAAAAGATTAGAGCCCTATTTTAGCTAAATGAAAGGTTAGTTCCGTATTTGAAATTTCACTAAAAGGATAGGACCCTATTTGAACCAAAAAAATTGTTAAATCTTTTTTGACATTTCACTAAAATGATAGGGCCCAATTTGAAATTTCAGTAGTTGAACAATAACATTATTCTTCATAATTTTTTTGTGAGATGATTCAAAATCATAATGCTTCATAAATTATCTTTTTGAAAAATATTATAAATTCATTCAAGTAGAGATAGTGAATCATATAAAACAAATATTTAATGTCATCAAATATCTCAGAGAAATTTTATTAGTAATTTCCCACATTATCCAGATTTTACTATCGAACTAGTTATAAATTAAGCATCTAAATGCAAAGGAATTAATGTTTTTTTTTTAATTTTTGAGAAAGGAAAATGAATATTCAAGTGTTCCAAATTTTAGAGTTGCATTGTAAAAATAGCAAGTGATAAACTCCTAAAGAGAAATCTGAATCGTAAATCAAATATCTGATGTCATCAAATTTCTTTAAGAGATTTTCTTACTAATTTCCTACATTATCCAAATTTGGCTATCAAAATAGTTAGGTATTAACATCTAAATGCAATGGAATTAATGATTCATTATTTTTAAGAAAAGAAAATGGTAATCCAACTCTTCAAAATTTTAGAGTTTCATTGTAAAAATAGTAAGTGAAAGACCCCTAAAGAGAAATTAGAATAATATAAAACAAATATCTGATGCCGTCAAATTTCTCTGAGAAATTTTCTCAGTAATTTCCAACTTTATCCCAACTTTTTTTTGCGCTGAAATTTTATCCCAACTTGGCTATCATGATAGTTATAAATTAAGCATCTAAATGCAAAGGAATTAATTATTCGTTATTTTTGGGAAGGAAAATGACATCCAACTGTTCAAAACTTTAGAGTTGCATAGTAAAAATTGTATGTGAAAATCTCCTAAAGAGATTACATCTTCAGCAAAGAAACCTACCTGAGTAAGTTGCCTGCCTTCATGATTTCCACGTAATAGGGTAATGTTAGCAGGGTATCTACAACCACAGACATCAAAAGAATACACCATAGATAGAGTAAGTGCATAAAAGATCTAGCAACCATGGGATGATGAACTTCATAAACACTACAAAACAAAAAAAGAGTAAATCATTGTGCAAAAAAAAAGAGTAAACAACACCAATGTCTTCTTCTACCAAAACAAGAACTGTCCAGTAGAAAAACCAAGTGGAAGGTTAAAAAAATAAACAAATAGAGATATCATACTGAAACAATTTGGCTATTTTTAGTTTCTACTTGTATCTAGTGAAGAAAATTAATTATTTTTCTATTCCTACTTCTGTAAGAATTCTCAAGTGTTAGCTCATGACCTCACAAATCTACAAGGTGCCTCAAGTTATTCATCATGTCTAGAAAATTTGACTGTTAGTCATTCCCTTTTATAGTACTGAACATATTATACAGGAACTAGGGAGGAAAGGAGATGAAAGGACAAAGCTTAAGATTTGTCAGTAGTCAAATGCTACACAAAGAGGCAGCTCCCTCAGAGAATTACCAAGGAAAAATACAATGCCCTAATAAAGTTAATTCTGACTAGAACCAAATAATTGCATATAGGGATTATTAAAGCTGCAAACCTGGCCTTGAGAAGCAATAGAATGGTAAAAACTTCAAGACTATTGTAGCCTCGATCAACAAAGTCACCCTACATGTACCAAACAAGATATAACCAAACAAGTTAAGAAAACATATTAAAAGATGGTCACTTTTTTACTCTAAAATATGACCATCCAATGGTAAGAACTCCCATAATAGAGAAGACATACCATAAATATGTAATTAGTTTCTGGTACATGACCCCCTGTCTGGAAAAGTTTCATAAGATCGTGAAACTGACCGTGAATGTCACCACAAACTGTAACTGGACTATTAACAGGTTGCACATTTGACTCCTCAATGAGAATATCTTTAACCTGTTGTCAGTACAATACCAATGAATCAAGTGCAATATGCCAATAACTAAAAGAGATACACAATATATGATTCCATATATAAAATAAAACATTTCCTTCTTGAAAGGTTCCAACGTCCAAAATGAAAATCAGAATCAAAAGGAAGACCAGAAATGGCCATCCACCAAAAAGATCAGGCTACAGCAACGAGGAAAAGGACCAGATGACCTCAAAAGAATTGAACGAGGAGTTGTATCTGGAAGTTGCTGATAATGCTGCTAGGTATTGGCACACTTATGGTCTTGGCATCCAAGTGTAATTGGATATTCCTTAAATGCGGAAGAACATCAAATGTCATGATTCAAAAGTCGTATGAAGACATTTTCCATGTGGTATGAGAGAAGCTGAGGGAGTATTCAGGTCACACTATCGATGAGAGTAACACTCCGTCCATCCTATATTGTGGATATGGATAGACAACAACTTTACACTTTGCCTTGGTAGCAGTTAGGGCTCCGGGCCTGACAGTAGATTGTAATTGCCAGGCATTTGGTATTTTACAGTTTGAACAAAGAATGAACATCCCATTCCCCCACAAAATACTTGGTAATACTGCATCAAGTCAAGCACAATATGTCCACGTCTCCCATGGAAGTATCATTCCAAAATAAGAACACTTGGCAGATGCTTTTTTTCCAAGACAGTGGTATTCATTGAGAAATGCTTTGACTTTCAATTACAACTATCTTCAGAGAAGAATTTATCCAGGAAATGCAATGTACTGTTCAGCAGAGGAAAAAAGAGAAGATCCCCGCAAATATGTTTATTCACTAGAACTAACATAAACATGAGATTTTTTTTGCCCGACTAAACACGAGACTCAAAGTAATTTTTGCCGATTCTTACCAAGTATAGAACAAAAATTATCATCAAATAACTGAAAGGAAACAAGGAAAAGGGGGCACAGCAATCAGCAGGAGCTCCGCTAATATCACATCCCACATCTCGTATCCTCCGCAAAGCGCAGTGACTTGAATCGGTTCCGACTAAACCCTAGAGCAGCTCAACGATACATAAGGAGGATCCACATCCGCAGTGGATGCACGTGAATAGATAAGGAAGGAAGAGTAGGCGTACATATTCGCAGAGAAGCTGAAGCTCGGACTCCAGTAGATGATTCCCTTCTTTCACCTTCGATATCCACGCATCCAAATCCATCACTTCCTTCCACTCTCTCCGAGCTCCAACAATATGAAAATGATGGCAGATAGGAGGGAACAGATGCAGGTGAAGTCGAGCAGAGATTGCAAAGCTCTTCCTCTCTTCTCGCAATAATGATCGAGAGGGGAAGGCTCCTGAGGTCGTTGGATTCCTTTCTTTTGGGGAGTCTCTGTGTTTTCCTTTTTCTTTATTTTTCCTGGTAAAATGTACAAATATTATTTTTCTTAATGAAAATTTTAAATTAATTGTATTTATTAAATATATGAAATAATGTAATATATACGTGTAATAATTAATTAAAATTTTCCAAGTTTGACTATATTTATTTACATAATTTTGGATAATAATATTTTTCTGTTGCGATGGAATAATTCAACTAATCAATCCACATTAGAGAGAGGTTAAAATTAAGATGGACTGCTAAAAAATTAATTACTTGTAAATTAGGTGATAGGAATATTCTAATATATAATGGAGAACAATATCTAAACTGAAAAAAAAAACAAATTTCCCTAAAATCAAAGTGGAAAAAACAAATATAGACACGTTTTTTTTAATTTTTAAGAGAAAAAATAAGTAATGTAAAATGAAAAAATAGTGGAGGAAAATAATATAATTTTACAACTATCATTTGTAGCATAATTGACGATAGAGTAGCAAAATGGTGAGTTGAATCCAAAACTACTGAGTTATCAAATTTGTGCTTATGTATGAAAAATGAGATAAATTATTTTGATTTATTTAATTATAAAATAATTATAGAAAATTATATTAGTCCATGTAATAATTTGTTAAGAGTATTTTGATGAAGAGTGTAGTGAGAATGCTTAATAAAGCTAGTAAAGGTCCATGTGAAGTTTTTTTTGTCCAAAAGGTGGGAAGTTAAAAAGAAGAAAAAATATATTTTTTTTTGTTTATATATATTGTATATGATGTGAGGGAGAAATTTTATAATTTAAAATATATTTTTTCGTAATTACAATAATTAAGTATATAATTGAGTAAAAAAAATTATTAAGTATAGAATTGTAATATGACAAATTTTAGATTAAGTAAATTAGTAAAAAAAAATTAAGTATGAATTGGGAAATAAGAAAGAGAGAATTATTTAAAAATTGAATTTAATCGAAAAAATGATTTAGTTTGAGAAGAGATTTGAAAAGTGTGTAAATAAGATTTAATAAATTCAAAAAAGTTTTTATATTAAAAATTAAATAATAAAAAATATTTGATTGAAAATATGATTATAATTATAATTAAATCGATTTATAAAGAAATAAATTTATCAAATGGCTTCAATAATACTAAAAATAATTTTGATCTCAAAATTAGAAAAATAAATGATAATGTTTTAAAAAATTAAATTAAATTAAGAATTAATTAAATTAGAGTAAATTAACAAAGAAAATACTAAAATTATCTGTGTGAAAAGGGGGAAATACTAGTACCAAAAACACATTGATAGTTCATAACCCTTATACCTTCTCAAGAATTAGTTTCTTATATTGAGAAGATGCCGACTCTTCTCCATTACTTAGGCAAATTTCATATATTGAATAAATTACAAAATCAAATATCTCTTAAATTACAATTTAAGTATTTAATTTTAAAAACTTAAATATTTATCATTTAAAGAGCTCATTGGAACCATACTTCTATTCTATGAGCCTAATGAGGTGTAAATGACAAATTTCATGTTTGATATGCTATATGCAATTATTCCAATGACTTCATGGAATCATACTTCTATGTGGCAACTCTCAAGATTTTCTACATCATGTTTCTCGAATGGGAGATTAATTGATGAATTTAGCTAAAACCCCATGATATAACAATGTAATGAGGTCTAAATGAACAAGAAGAAGGTATCATTGGTCGAATGGTTATCATGGTTCGAACAAAGATGGAATAGGTTGGATGGAATATGTCATTGACAAATGTAGTAAGAACTACATCGTCTAACAAGGATAATAGAATGCCTCATCTCAAGCTAGTTTAGCCCGATGAGAAGTCCACTTCATCCTATTCCACCAAGTCATGTAATATTAGCAAGAATCACCTAATATCAACAACAATAACATCTATCTCTTTTACCACTTCTAAATATAAAATGAATTTATGTAAATTCACATATAAGAAGCCAATTGGTTATGAATGAAGGTCAAGAGACACAATTACATTCTCTAGAGTTTCTTAACCCTTCCTTCATAGTATCATAGTTCATTGCTCTGCAACCAATCGATCAACCTCCAAAAACCTAAATTACCGTTCTCTAACCACTACTCTACAAATCATCTATTCTAAAAATCTCTTTCCAAACTACTAAGCATGCCATGTCCTAACCCTAATTCTCGAGTCGAGCATGCATAACAACTTGTCACACCCTTTTGATACTACAACAATAAGGACTATACTAGTCTAAATCTTACAAGTTATAAAACTCATAATATAAAACATTACAATTTTCATCAAAATTTAAAATTTTCATAAATGTAATTGTAATAATTTACAAATCTCCAAAATTTTGAGAAAATTACATAACCGAATGGAACTTATTGTATTCTTTTCGATCACTTATACCTCAATCTCTTTGTTGCTAGGAAATTTGTCTAACTTTGGCACCTATTTTAGCTTATCTACTTCCATGTATAAAAACATGTTAGGGGGGTGGGGAGGTGTGTCACGCCCCGAACCGGTTTGGTCGAAACCCTATGAACAACCCGCCATTTCGTCCGACCCAGAAAATGGGATCGCCCCTTCTAACACCGAGGGAGTCAGGCGTACTTCTTACCATGGTTTCTTGGAATGACACTATCAAATCTGTTAGATAAAAAATCACAATAATTAGAGTACTTGGTTTGAAGGGTCTGGCTGTCGATTCTAGCAAGGTATCCCTTCTTGAAAAAAATGGAAAGGGGAGGGGGTGAGTCTTTCAACTCAGTGAGCGAGTATCAATTTGGACTTATGTTCATATCATTATCTCATTAATTCCACCGTGATGTGTTCACAAAATTGGGTCAACATGCAACACACACCCTTTTATCAACAAAAGGGATCACACATTCGTATAACAGTATCCAATTATTCCACTTGTGGATTGGAGCACATTTACCATCCACCCTAGTAGAAGACCACGACTCCTACCCTATACCGGGCATCTCGAAGGTTTTGTATCTCATGCATACACAATCAACAGTCTTATTAATTATGACCATTATCTTTGGTGCTAGCCCAACGAGCCCGACAACCCGACTTCGGTTCCACAACTACTAGCCCAACGAGTTCGATGACTCGACTTTGGCTTAATAGCTATTGATCCAATGAGTTCGGCGATCTGGCTTCGGCTTGGTAGCTAATTTTCACAATCAATTGGTTATGGTTATCTTTTAAGCATATATCGGCTTAAATTTGTCTACGAGCTAAAACTCGTTCCCATTGGCCTTGGGCCCTCTTAAGCAATATAGCTCTATCCTGGCATGAATCATGCCCATAATGGAAATGCCTCCAAAAATGTTTAAGCTAGGTCATACAATCAGAGATCATATCTAGGAAAATGGTTTTCAATATAAAATAGAGAGTTAATCAATCCAACCGGATGTGATGCCAAAAACCCACTCACCCGGGGTGTTGTGACTTGTTTCCGGCTGGGTCTCGGCCGGTCACGTGTTCCTTTCACGATTTCCTTGGACTGCTCATCCTACACGACCCCAATACATAGATTATTATAATTTGGCACGAAGGACCTCACACTTTACATGTATTGGCAATTCAGCCATTAATTATGCCTTAATTGTGGGTAGGTCCCTAAAGTTCATAGTTTTACGTTTAGGTCCCTAATGTCCCCTATGTGTTCGATTAGGTCCCTAAGGTTTCTAATTTCCCTTTTGGGTCCCTAATTACATCTTATTACTACTCAAGTCCTCAAATTTTCCATTAATTGTAAATTGGCCCCAATTTTCCAAAAATCCCCAATTTCGCCCAATATCCTAAATTCTTTGTATTTTGACTCACGAATCTTTGTTTCATCAAATTGGCCACCTAAACTTGGTTAATTGTCCCTATTATGCTGTTAATCACTCCCCTTCTCTCCACGAGTGTTTTGCCCTTTGAATCACTTCATTTGGCGATGATTTGAGCTCAAACAGAGCCTCGTTGGAAAAAGTTCTTAGAGAGAGAAAGCTTAGTTTACTCATCGGTGAGGGAGCAACGATCGGAGCTCTCGATGTGGGTGGCTAGTGCTCTCCTAGGGGGTCCTTCCAGGATCCAAGAGCGGGTCAATTGCCTGTTTGAGCACAACAATTTTGATGAGAGGAGTACAAGGGCTCTATCTTCTGTAACTTAAAAATTCCGGCAACACATGGCAAAATTAACTTACCTCGAAGGTTGTGGGGAGTCGAAAATCGGTCGAGGAGTGCTAGGGGGGTTCAGTTTGGCCATATGAGGTCGGGGGCGACCGGAGGAAAGCTTGGAGTATTTCGGCTTACTCACGACCAGTGGAGCAATGGTACTATTGGAGCTCATCGGGGCTCCGGTAGGGGTCACCAGGTCGAATGGAGGGTGAGCTAGGTGGGGAACTTCCTCTAGTTCCAATGACACCAATTGGAGCTTCTAAGGTTGAAGGAAGACCTAGTGTCAGAGCTCTAGTTCACTCCTTATCGAAAAACTGACTGCTTCTTCTTCTTCTTCGCGCGCTGGCGGAATGAGGAAGATGAGGGGTGCTTTTTATATAAGAAGCTCGATAACTGATAGGGCTATCGGTCGGCATAGGACTTGCCGCCCATTCTGCTCGCCAGCGGTTAGATCGACACATTTTTCAGGTTGTGGGAGACTGCTCTTGTCACGCGCCAACCCAGTTTGGTCGGATCCCCGTGATCAACCTGACACTCTCCTGGTTCTAAAGGGTTGCCCCTTCTTTTTAAACCGTGAGAAGTAAGGCGTCCTTTAAACCTACACCTTTCCTGGAATAACATAAATAAAAAATGCATAAAATTTTGAACATTTCATACCTGCCTTATAGGTTTGTTAGTTGGTGGTATTTGGGTAAGCTTCTCAGGGTTACCTAAAAGGGGTATAAGAGAGGGGGTGAGTACAATAACTCAGTGAATGGGTTTTCAAAATTTAACTTTTAGTAAAAATGTTTGAAATGGAGTATGTCAGACTCTTTATTTTCTTTTAAAAACATTTCATTCTCTACTTTGGTTTTTATATCCATTTCTTATCACCACGATGTGTCATCATCCAACACATATCCTTCATTTTTAAGGTCAAACACATAATCGCAGGCGAGTCCATCCACTAAACCTACTTGTGGCTTTGGAGCGACTTTACCGGTCACCTAGATAGAATCACGTCCACTTCTACCCTAAGAATGAGTGGATGTTTGCAACATCCGACCCTCAATCCCATAACAAATCTCCATGTCCTTACGAGGACAAAGACCTCATCATGTCCCCTACCTCGGTCTCATACGCTTGAAGCTACTCAGAGCTTTGCAAAACTTTTGGTATAACTAACTGCCCTTATATCCACCTGGTCGTCCAGAGCCCTAGGATGCATCACTACCCCTCTTGGGCGTCTTGAAGGTCTTGTAACACAGTGCATGCACAATCAATAGTTTTTCACATAATGCCATATAATCTATGGTGCCACTATTCCGACGGCTTCGACCCTCAACTTGACCTGCAGCTATTTGTCTTGACTAGTCCGGAGACCTGTCATGTCGCACTGCTGCTAATTGACTGAGTATGTTGGTCTTGTCTTGGTATCATGGCCAAACAACTCATTTACTTAAGTTTTCATGGCATATTAATCATATTTGTTTACGAGCTCCTACTAGTGCCAACTAGCATAGGGCCCACTATTCGAGATTTTCAAATCGGGCATATTAGCCCCCAAGTTCCAAAACCAAGGCCTCCGGCCTAACAGAGCTATTTGGGCTCCCGTCAAGAAAGTCTTCCAAAATGTTTAAGCAGTGGCACACAGTTAGGGGAGAGCACTTCTGACAAAATATACTTTTCAATTGTCAATCATACCAACCGAGTATGATGACATCTCCGTTCATAACCGATTAACAGGTTTTCCACTTCCTTTGAGTAAGTTTCATCATACCAACCGAGTATGATCTACTTACAACCGGTAAGTAGTTTTTTTTTCACGTGATTTCCACATCACTACTCTTAGGTGTGATGATTAAAATACCACTTAGCAATGGGTTTTCATATTTCGAGGTGCTTATCATTCCAACTGGGTATGATATTAAATTCCTACTCACCCGTTAGTGTAGTGAATATCCTTTTAGGTGGCTTGTTGTCATTACTCGAACTTGTTTTAGCCGGCGTTCTCAGTACTTCGTGTTCCTACACGATATGAATACTCTTGTTCATTATCCTTTGGCCTAATAGCCCTCATTCATCCCAAATGAATGAGAAAACTAAACTTTTCCTTTATTTGTAATTATGCCCCTAAAGTTATTTTCTTTAACTATAAGTCCCAAATGCCAGTTTTTTCCTCAAATTGAGTCCCGAAACTTTTAAAATTCACCTTGTGGCCTCAATTTATTCAAATTCACAAAAATGGGTTTAATTTCCAAAATTTCCAATTTGGTCCCCCAACCTTTCCAAAATTACCATTTTGCCCCTACTTTACAAAAATGGTAAGTTTTTCCCCAAAAATTCCAAAATTGCCTATTTGGTCCTCCAACATCTTTATCATGCCTAATTGGTCCTCAATTTTATGAAATTGCACTTTAGTCCCTCAAATTTTTGAAATACCCAATTTTCCCCCAATGTCAACTTCCTAACTCATTTGAATTTGATTTCATCAAATTGATCGATCAAATGAGTTTAATTGTTGAAATTGAAGTTAGATTAGAGTTCCTACACCTTCATACGATTCAATTGCACCTTGAATCGCATGATTTGATGCCGGAATAAACTCAAATGGAGCTTTGCCAAAAAACTAGACTTAAAGAGAGAAAGCTTCAAAAGCTTACCGTTGAGGGTGCGACAGTCCGAGCTTTCGATATGGGCAGATAGCTCTTATCCTAAGGTTGCTCCTAGGATCAAGAATTACATCAATTGATGTTGAATTGAATAAGAATTTAGTCATCGAAGTTCTGTCAGTTCTCTCTCTAGCACCGATCAAAATTTACTAAGGGGGGCCAAATTGGCTTACCTTTCTGTTCTAATTTAGCTGTAGGAGGGCTATGAAGGTGTTGGGAGGGCTTGGTTTGGCATGAGGAGGGCTCGAATTGGCTATTTTCAGCTCGGCCAAAATAGGGCAGCTCCGGTCCATCGGAGCTACTTCACTGTTCTATCACGCCGACATCTCTCTAGCGACCCTTAGAGCAAATGGAGACTACCGTCGGGTAGCTGACTTCTCCCTGGTTCTAAAGAGCTCGACCACACCTTCTTTGGCTAAAAAAAGACCATATATCGGAGCTCTGGTTCGAGCTTCATTGGAAATTGGAGCAGTTGAGAGAGAATGGAGTTTCAGGTGTGGAGAGGAAGAATGAGGAGGGGCTCTTTATATAGGAAGCTCGAAGACTTCTTGGTCGTCTGATTGGAACCTTAATGACAGTCATTCATTGCTTGAAATACCCTGGTTGGAGACTTTTCAGCTTTGCCGGTGCTGTGCGATTTTCCATCGAGTGAACAATGCTGTCATCTGAAGGAAGAAGACGACACTGTTCCGAATCGGACCGGACCGATCTGAACCGGGTTCAAAGCTTAATCTGGCTGGTTCGCCCCTGTTTTGACCAAATTTTTCAAAATTAAAAATTTCTAAATTTGTCTAAATTCATTTTCTATCCAATGGTGGTCTCAAATCTCATTGTCTAAAGGTATATCCCTAGGTTCGCATTTTTCTTTACTTAGGGCAAGATTCTTCCCCTTTGGGGTTCTTACTCATGATTTCAAGATTGGGAGTTCCAAGGTGCCTAATCGTTCCTTAGTCTAGTTATTCTCTTCATCGTTGAAACCCTTAAATCGATATTTTTTCAATCATTACGTACTTGATTTCACAAGTTTCAATATTATTTCCCATTCGTCCTATTTGATCCTTCCTTCCTCCATCATTGATTACAGCTTTGGTCAAAATTTTGTTTGACCTTGTTATGCTTACTAACTGGCTCTTTCTCACTCGAGTCACATTTTACTTAGAACTGTTGGTGCTTATCTGTCCCTTACGACATGCCATAGTCTAGAACTTGTCTCTATCCCTTATACTTCTACAACACCTCCTTTAGGGTTGCTTCCAACTTTCTTACCTTTCAGGAATTGTATAATTCCATCCTCTTTTCATCGGGTAGTATTCTTCAACTACCTTTACTATTATCCCCTTATCCTTCGTACCTTGACAACGTGTCTTACATAACCGTCTCGGTTTTCCTTACCCACTCGTCCTTTCCCAACTTCTTTGTTGGGTCTTTCTAGTGCCAATTTTTGAATTTCCTGATGACTTACCGATATGTTGGGATTCTTCCCTTCTTATATCTTTCTTCCTTTCTGGTGATGTCCTTTACTTAAGGATTTTCCTTTTCCCTAAATTCATTCTCATTTACTTGTGACCATTTCATGATTCCGTTATTTTTAGGGTGTTCTCCTTTAATGATTTTTATTCTTTACTATGTCCTTCAAAGTAGAGATTTCCCTTTAGGTGTTGTATGCTCGAATTTCTTTCTACTCCGTGAAGGTTTCCTTCCTTCGCATTCTTACACCCCTTTTGGATTTGGGCTTTTGTCCACCTTTAATCATTTTCCGATTGTCGGGTCTTATTTCGTGTACTAAACACTATACTCGCTCTATTACCCTTTTTTTTTAGTATAGTCTCCACTACTCCCCAGTCCTTCTTATGGTCTCGTTTACTCTCCTTAACCATCATGTTGTTACTAGTTGCTTCCTTCTTTTCTAGGATCACCATAAATCTCTAATTGGCTTCTTTGTTCTTCCAAATTAGGTAATACTTTGGCCATCCCTACATACCCTTAATCACTTATGGTTCTTTATGAGGTTCTTTACATCGGGTTAAGCCTCTTAGGATCTATCTGGTGGTTCCTTAGCTTTAGGTCTTTCCTTTTTGAGGTCTCACTTCCTACATGGATACTCTACCTAAGGATTCTCGTCCTGGTTCAACTTCTTAACGCTTCTTGAAGGCTTTTCCTTCTTTACTTTCTTACACCCTTCTAAGATCGGTGTTGTTGCCCGCTCTTTATCCTTCACTGTCTTTCATTTCCTTTTTGTTCCTTATCTTCTCTTCGAAGAGCTCATGCTAATAGATTTGTTCCTAGCACTCTTTATGTCCAGCTATCCACTCCTTGAGCTCTATTAAGCGAGTGTGAGCCACGACCAATCTTGATGTCATTGGTTGCTTTCTCCTTGCCCACTTCCAAACTGAAGGGCTTAGTTTTCCATGGTTTTTCAGATGTTCTTTCCTCTATTTCCTTATGATGGGTACCCTATCCATTTTCACTTGTCACTACGTCATTTGATGTTATTTCCTACTTACCCATTCCTTGGGTTTAACTTTCCCTTTAGGTCCTCTTTAATGTGCTTCCCTTGGTTCTTCCACCTTGGCATGCACTTCATCTCTTCATCCTTCATCACTTGGTCCATTATTTCTTAGTTGGAGCATGTATGCCTTCCCTGGGTCTCCTTCCTTAGGAAAGGCTTAGACACTTATTTGCTCCAAGACCTCTTTGTGCGGGACTTACTAAATCCTCTTTATGGCTTAAGTGTAGTCATCATTTTCGGTCATTTATTTCTTTAAGGGTTTTCTTCATCCTTCCTTTCCATTATTCTGGCCTTTCTGCTTCCCCTTTCCTTGCTAAGTTAGTCTACAACCCTACTTGACTATGTTTTCCCAAAGTATATCATACCTTACTGTCTCGAGGCATTCTAGTTGTCTTTCATCATTCAACTTGTCTTCTATGGATGAGGTGTTTTCTTCTTTACTCCTAGGTGGTTTGTAGTGCTCTTTAAGGGAAGATTCCTTTTATCCATATTCTACTATTTCTGGGTTTTCTTAAGGTCCAACTCTTCATCTTCTTTCCATGATCCTTCCTCGTGCAATTGAGGCATGCTACCATTTTATTAAGGAATAGAGAAATTTTTAGAAACTCAGAATCTTATTTATTGAAGTAAAAGTACAATTTCGGGGTTTTAACATCTCTTGAAGGAGATTATTACAATGATGGGTTGGGGAATACTCATTACTAAACTATGGTCTAGAGGGATTTCTTCCTGGGTGAGATTTGGTTCACTAGCCGCAATTGTGGTTCTTATAATGTTATCCCTTTGAACTTCTGTAGGGGTGGAGGTGTCCTTATTAGAAGGTATTGCTTGGTTTTCTCGCTGTGTGGGACAATTCCTTGCTATGTGTCCCACCTTCCTACACTAATAAGAGATCCTCTCGGGGCTTGTCCTCTGAAATGTCGGGCATCTTCTACTGTAGTGTCCCCATTGCCCATATTTATAATAGGTCATCTCCTTGTGTGGATCTTTATGGTTCCTCCCACACTTTGAGCATTGTTGGGCCTTTGTAAGGGGTTGTTGATGGTTTGATGCCTTGCTGTCCTTGAGCCTGAACACCTTGGAGGCTTTCTTATCGAGTCCTCTTTGTCTTGGGGTTACTCCATTGGGATGGGGTTCTCCCTGGTTTATGGGGTGGCTAAGGTAGCGTGGGTTTGTTTGGCTACTTTTCTTGGGGCCATCTGAAAATTTTAAAAGTATTCCTATCAGTCACTATGTTATCTAGTCTTGATAATGTATTCGAGGAAACAGGCTCTAATATCACTCAAGTTGTCATGCCCAGACCTGGTTTGGTCGGATCCCCGTCATCAACCCGCCACTCTCCCGGTTCTAAAGGATTGCCCCTTCTTTTTAAACCGTGAGAAGTAAGGCTTCCTTTAAACATGCACCTTTCCTAGAATAACATAAATCAAAACTGCATAAAATTTCAAACTTTTCATACCTGCCTTACATGTGTGTTAGCTGGTGGTCTTTGGGTAAGCTTCCCGGGGTTACCTGAAAGGGTTATAAGGGAGGGGGTGAGGATAACGACTCAGTGAATGAGTTTTCAAAATTTAACTTTTAGAAAAAATGTTTGAATTAGAGTGTGTCGCACTCCTTATTTTCTTTTAAAAACTTATCATTCTCAACATTGGTTTTTATATCCATTTCTTATTACCACGGTGTGTCATCACCCAACACACAACCATCATCATGAAGGTCAAACACATAATTGTAGGCCAGCCTATCCACTGAACCCACTTGTGGTGTCGGAGCGACTTTACTGACCACCTAGATAGAAACACGTCCACTTCTACCTTAAGAATGAGTGGATGTTCTCGATATTCGACCCTCAATCCCATAACAAATCTCCATGTTTGTACGAGGACAAAGACCTCATCTTGTTGCTTACCCCGATTTCATGTGCTTGAAGCTAATCTGAGCTTCGCAAGACTTCTGGAATGACTAACTAACCTTATATCCACCAGGTTGTCCAAAGCCCTAGGACGCATCACTACCCCTCTTGGGTGTCTTGAAGGTCCTGTAACATAGTGCATGCACAAATCAACAGTTTTCACATAAGCCATATAATCTGTGGTGCCACTGGTCCAATGGCCCCGACCCTCAACTTGACTTGCAGCTATTTGTCTTTACTAGTCTGAAGACCTGTCATGTTGCACTGCTGCTAGTCCATTGAGTGTGTCGGTCCTGTCTTAGTACCATGGCCAAACAACTAATTTACTTAAGTTTTCATGGCTTAATAATCATGTTTCTTTACGAGCTCCTGGTCATGCCAACTGGCCTAGGGCCCATTATTCAAGATTTTCAAAATCGGGCATATTAGCCCCCAAGTTTTAAAACCGAGGCCTCCGGCCTTTATGAGATATTCATGCTCCCATCAAGGTCTCCCAAAACTTTTAAGCAGTGGCACACATTCAGGGGAGAGCACTTCCAACAAAATATACTTTTCAACTATCCATCATACCAACCAAGTATGATGACATCTCCGCTCATAACCGATGAACGGGTTTTCCACTTCATTCGAGGAAGTTTCATCATACCAACCGAATATGATCTACTTACAACCGGTAAGTAGTTTTATTTTCACGTGATTTCCACATCACTACTCTCAGGTGTGATGATTAAAATATCACTTAGCAGTGGGTTGTCATTTTTCGAGGTGCATATCATCCCAACCGGGTCTGATATTAAATTCTCACTCACCCGTTAGTGTAGTGAATATCCTCTTAGCCGACTTATTGTCTTTACTTGAACTTGTCTTAGTTGGCGTTCTCGGTACTTCGTGTTCCTACACGATATGAACACACTTGTTCATTATATTTTGGCCTAATAGCCCTCATTCATCCCAAATGAATGAGAAAACTAAACTTTTCCTTTATTTGCAATTAGGTCCATAAAGTTATTTTTCTTTAACTTAAAGTCCCAAATGCCGGTTTTCCCTCAAATTGAGTCCCGAAACTTTTAAAATTCACCTTAGGGCCTCAATTTATTCAAATTCACAAAAATGGGTTTAATTTCCCAAATTTCCAATTTGGCCCCCCAACTTTTTCCAAAATTACCAGTTTTCAATTGGTACTCCAACATCTTTATCATGCCCAATTGGTTCTTACTTTTATGAAATTGCACTTTAGTCCCTCAAATTTTCGAAATTCCCAAAATTTCCCCCAATTTCAACATCCTAACTCATCTGAATTTGATTTTATCAAATTAACTGATCAAATGAATTTAATTGTTGAAAGTGAAGTTAGATTGGAGTTCCTACACCTTTATACGATTTAATTGCATTTTGAATCACACGATTTGATGTCGGAATGACCTCAAACGGAGCTTTGCCGGAAAATTGGACTTTGAGAGAGAAAGCTTACTGTCGAGGGTGTGGCGGTCCAAGCTTTCGATCTGTGCAGATAGCTCTCATCCTGAGGTTGCTCTTAGGATCAAGAATTGCATCAATTGATGCCAAATTGAATGATAATTTAGTCATTGAAGTTCTATCGTTTCTCTCTCTAGCACTGATCGAAATTTACAGAGGGGAGCCAAATTGGCTTATCTTTCCACTGTAATTCACCTGTAGGAGGGCTGTGGAGGTGTTGAGAGGGATTGGTTTGGCCTGAGGAGGGCCGTTTTCAGCTCGGCCAAAACAGGACAGCTTCAGTACGTCGCAGCTGCTTCACTGTTCTATCGCGCCGACGACTCTCTGGCAACCTTCAGAGCAAATGGAGACTACCGTCAAGTAGTTGACTTCTCCTCGCTTCTAAAGAACTCGACCATGCTTCTTTAGCTAAAAAAAGACCCTATATTGGAGCTCTAGTTCGAGCTTCATCGAAAATTGGAGTAGTTGTGAGAGAATGGAGTTTTCAAGTATGGACATGATGAATGAGGAGTGGCTCTTTATATAGGAAGCTCGGGGACTTCTTGGCCGTTCGTTGCTTGAAACTCCCTAGCTAGAGACATTTTCAGCTTTGTCGGTGCTACGCAATTTTTCGACAAGTGAACAGTGTTGTCATTTGAAGGAAGAAGACGACACTGTTCCGAATTGGACCGTACCGGTCCGAATCGGGTTCAAAGCTTAAACCGTCAGGTTCACCCCCGATTCGACCAAATTTTTTAAAATTAAAAATTTCTAAATTTATTTAAATTAATTTTCTATCCAATGGTGGCATCAAATCTCAAATTTAAAAATTTAAGCCACCTAGAAAAATGAATTTAGAATCCGGTTCAATAGTGTTTCAAACTGGCCAATCCGCTTTAATCCATTTTGGATCCAGTTCACCTGAACCGGTTTGGTTTTCATCTCTAATTCATTCTAAAGTATTTTTTCATAACTTTTGTGACTTTTTAGGTTAATCGGGATCCATAACTTTTAGTTCATAAGCTGGCTCAGTCCAAACCGGTGCAATCTAGTTTGGATCCGGTTCATCTAAACCGGTCTAGTTTTTCTCTTCCAATTTATCCTAAGGTTCTTTTCCAAGGTTTTATGAATCCTTTGGGTCACTTGAGAGTTGAAATTTCCCAAATTGCCCGTTCTCTGATGATCGGTTTGTGAATAGTTCAGTGTTTCTCATTCAGTTTGACCGGTTCTTTTCCCAATTTTTCCTTAATTCAAAAGGGCGAGGTTTACAACCATCTTCTTCCTTATCCCTTTCAGTTAGCCATTCAAATGAGGAAAACGACAATTGGTCACGCATGTGAGGTTTGTGCATGCGAGATTACCACGTGACGTACTGTGATTGGTTGGCTTTGTCGACGTAATGTCACACTCCGACCCGATTTGGTTGGGTCCTCGTGAGCAACCAACCACTCCGTTTAATCTATGAAGGGTTTCAGTCTCTTCTAAACTACGAGAAGTAAGGCATCCTTTTTCCTGTTTTTCCTAGAATAACATTATACAAAACTAAATATATTAAACTGATCATACTTGTCTTATAGTTCGACTACATGAGGGTCTTTAAGGTTGGTTCTCCTTGGTTACCTGAAAAGGGGTAAAAGAGAGAGGGTGAGTCCTACAACTCAGTGAGTGGGTGTTGGGAGTGAGTTTCAAAATATCTTTGGTTTGTTAGAAAACCATACAAAGATTATCATTTTCTTTTTAAAAGAATTTTCCTCAAATTCAGGTTTCCAAAACCTTTTCCATTTCCATATTAGGCGTGTTTAGCTCTCTTATCCCATCCCCTTGCCTCGGGAGGCGTTTAGCAAACAAACACACACCCTTCATCAGGAAGGGTACACACATTCGCAGGTGCAACACGTCCACTACACCCACTTGTGGATCGAAGTGTCTTTTCCGTCCACAATTATAGAAGCACATCCACTTTTACCCCGAGTCCGAGTGGACGTCCCAAACGTCTGACCCTCAAACCCAAAATCTCTTCATGTCTGTATGAGGACGGAGACTGCATCCTGACCCCACTCCGGTCTCATGCACAAGAAGCTCCCAGAGCTTCAAGACTAACTGGCACGACGAACTGCTCTTATCTCTACCATATTGTCCAACAGCCCTTAGGACCCATCACTACCCCCCTAGGCCGTCTTGATGGTTCTGCACCACAAGTGCATCCACAAACAATAGTTTTCATATTATTATCCATCTTCTTTGGTGCCAACAGCCCCGACGCTCAACCTGACCTGTAGCTGTTTGTCTAGGTCAGTCCGTCGACTTGGCCATGATGCACTATCTCCAGTCCACCGAGCACTGTCGATCCTAACTCGGTACCGTGGTGCAACATACAATAAATTCCATTAATTAGGAGTTTTATTGGCTCTTCCTAATCAAGTTTGTTTACGAGTTTTTGCCCGTGCCCACTGGCCTAAGGCCCACTGCACGTGTTTTCCAAAACTAGGCATTGAGCCCCATGAGTTCAAAAACTAAGGCATCTGGTCTATCTGAGCTGTTCTAGCTCTCGTCAAGAAGGTCGCCCAAATATTTTAAGTAGTTGTCACACAATGAGGGGAGAACACTTCTGACAAAATCAGGTTTTATCTCACTACACCAATCAAAACTGTATTAATTTTAAATATTTCATACCTCCCTCACAGGTGTATTAGTTGAAGGTCCTTTAGGGTAGACTTTCCGAGATTTCCTGAAAGGGAGATAAGGGAGGGGGTGAGTACAACAACTTAGTGAATGGGTTTTCAAAATTTAATATGTAGGAAAAATATTTGTTTTGGAGTGTACCAGACTCCTTATTTCCTTTCAAAAACCTTCCATTTCAAAACTCTAATTTATCACCATTTCTTATTAATCATGGTGTGTCATTACCCAACACACATCCTTCATCATGAAGGTCAAACACACAATCACAGGCTAGTACGTCCATTGAACCCACTTGTGGCGTCGGAGCGACTTTACCGGCCACCTAGATAAAAGTACGTCCACTTCTACCCTAAGAATAAGTGGATGTTCGCGACATCCGACCCTTAATCCTGTAACAATTCTCTGTGTCCATATGAGGACAGAGACCTCATCCTGTGTCCACCCTGATCTCGTGCACTTGAAGCTACGTCGAGCTTCGCACTATCACCTAGTAGGAAAAACTGCCCTTATATCCAATAGGTCGTCCAGGGCCCTAGGACACATCACTACCCCTCTTGGGTGTCTTGAAGGTCCCGTAATCACAGTGCATGCACAATCAGTATTTTCTCAACATGTCATATAATCTGTGGTGCCACTAGTCCAATGTCCCCAACCTTCAACTCAACATCCAGCTATTTATCTTGACTAGTCTAGAGACCTGTCATGTTGCACTGCCACTAGTTGACTGAATATGTCGGTCCTGCCTTGGTACCATGGCCAAACAATTCATTTATTTAAAGTTTTATGGCATATAACTCATGTTTGTTTATGAGCTCCTGCTCGTGCCAACTGGCATATGGCCCACTATTCGAGATTTTCAAAATTGGGCATAATAGTCCCCAAGTTCCAAAACCAAGGCCTCCGGCCTATCAGAGCTATTCGAGCTCCCGTCAAGAAGGTCTCCCAAATTGTTTAAGCAATGGCACACAGTTAGGGGAGAGTACTTCTGACAAAAATATATTTTCAACTATCCATCATACCAACTAAGTATGAGGACATCTCCTCTCATAACTGATGAATGGGTTTTCCACTTCCTCTGAGGAAGTTTTCATCATACTAACCGGGTATGATCTACTTATTACCGGTAAGTAGTTTCTTCGTGTCATTTTCATATCACTCCTCTAAGTTGTGATGTTTAAAATACCACATAGTAGTGGGTTTTCATTCCAAGGTGCTTATTATCCCAACTGGGTATGATATAAAAATCTCACTCACCCAATCGTGAAGTGAAATTCCACTAAATAGGTTTTTGTCCGTTGCAAGCTTAACCTCAGCTGGCGTTCCCGATGTCTCGTGTTCCTACACAAAATGAATATCGTTGTTCATTATCATCTGTCTTGATCACCTCATTCAATATTAATAACTCAATTTACAACTTTTCCAATATGTGCAAATTGGTCCCTGAAGTTATTTTCCTTTCACTTTGGCCCCAATTACCGGTTTTCCCCAAATTGAGTCCCAAAACTTTTAAAATTCCTCTTGGGACCTCAATTTACTCGATTTCATAAAAAGGGGTTCAAGTTTCCCAAATTCCCTATTTGGCCCTAAAATTTCCCAATATTACCATTTTTCCCTTCCTTTACAAAAATGGTAAGTTTTACCCCAAAAATTCTAAAATTTGCTCAATTGGTCCTCTAACACGCTAACTTCCTCATGATTCTAGAGAACCCGAATTTTCCTATGAAGGTGGAGAAAAGTGCCCAAGCTAGAGCTCTAGTTCAAGCTTCATCGAGAAACTCAGCACTTCTTCTTCTCCTTTGAGCGTTTGAGGGATGAGGAGGACAAATGGAGAGGAGCTCTTTATATAGGAAGCTCAGGGACTGCCAGGTCTATCCATTCGTCAATCACAAAGCCTCAATCTCTCCCATTTATAGCCGTGATGGGAGGATTTTCAGGTCATCGGGATTCTGGCAGCCTAGTTTTCATCCTTATCTTCTCATATGAAAGGTTGAAGACGACATTGTGTCGTGCGTGCAAGCTTCGCACGAGCAGACTTGCCACATGGCACTCCATGATTGATTGGCTTTTCTAACGTGGCTTCCTACTCAACAACATAGTTAGCCTTTGACTTGCTGACTGGACATGTGGCAGCCTTCCATTGGTCATTTGTTCCAACATAGCTAATGACCGTGTTCGGTCAGTTGTTAACCGTGATACATGGCATCCTCTGATTGGTTCATTTATATGTGTCAGATTTCCCACCTGACACACAATGCCATTATCATGTGTCAACCTTTGATTGGCTGAGGTCATCTAATGTGGCACTGCCACGTGTCGATCTCTGATTGGTTGGTCGTTTCTTCGACATCCTTATCGGATGCTGATGTGGCATCCTTACCACATGTTAGCTGCTCATTGGTCAGTCTTGCTAGCGGGGCCTTTCCGGCATTGACCATTGATTGGGACACGTGTCGCTATCCTATTGGTCAGTCGTCGCTGACGTGGATTTCCCCCTTTGATTGTTGATCGAGAACACGTGTCACCTTCTAATTGGTCATCGCTTCTAGGCACTTATTGGGCGTGCTTCACCACGTGTCATGCGCTGATTGGTTGCACTTGTTGACTGGGAACTGACCTGGCAGCGATCTATTGACTAGTTCGGTCGAGTGACCCGAAATAAAAAAATCGGCCGATTCAGGCCCGATTCGACCGATTTTCCAAAAATTAAAATTTTCTAAATTCATTTTATATTTAATAGTGGCTTCAATTTTCCAATTTTATATTTTTAAACCATCTAGAAAAATGAATCTTTGAATAGATTCTTTACAATTAAATTCAGGTTTAGGTCTAGTTCACCCTGAACATGTTCGGTTTTCACATCCAATCCACTTCATGATTCTTAACCATGATTTTTGGGATTTATTGGCTACTTAAGATTTTCCAAATTCTAGTTCTAACCCTTCTTTACCACTTTTGGTTCACTTATACCTATGGTTTTCTCTTGAAAATTTATGGTTCCTTAGTCCGAGAGAATGGGGTTTACACATGTAGTCACTTTGGCATTGGTGGTCGAATTTGGCTATGTAAGGCTATCGGTGGCAAGCAAATTTTCTGTCCTAGATTAGGGTCGTCCAAGATGACTCTTGTGCAACATTTTCTGGCCACTAACAGGTCGAGACCTGACCATAGAACTCAAGAGGAACGTGTTGCTCTTGTCGCGGCGGTCGTAGCTTGGGTTACCCTCGTGTTGCTCTCGTCAAGGGGATCCTTCCTGAATCAAACCACGCTTCAATTGATAACCTGAGCAGTGCAAATTTTAGTATTAAAGTTTTTTCAAAATACGACCGTGCACGATGTTTTTTAGTGAAGGGTGGCGAAAGAAACTTACCTGCTTAGCTCGGTGTAAGAATCAGCCTATGACTCGGCCGTCGGAGACCTGACCGGAGCATTTTTTGAGTCGCCAGATACTCCATCTTTTCTGGCAACTCCCTCTCTCTCTCTCTCTCTCTTCTCTATCAGCATTTGAAGGTTGAAGATGATGACATGGTGGTCGTGCCACGTGGCGCATTATGATTGGTCAGTTTTCTGACGTGGAATGCTAGATTGACCAGACACATGGTAGCCTCTCATTAGCTGCTCTTGTCTACATGGCATGCTGATGGGGCGCCAGCTGTCCATTGACCGAACACGTGTTTCACGCCCCGACCCAGTTTGGTTGGATCCCCATAATCAACCTGCCACTCTCCCGGTTTATTAAAGGGTTTCCCCTTATTGTAAACCGTAAAGAGAAAGGCGTCCTTTAACCTACACCTTTTCTTAGAATAACTTAATCAAAACTGTATAAAATTTAAAACTTTACATACCTATCTTACAGGCATCTTAGTTAACGGTCTTTAAGGGTAGACTTTCCGGGATTTCCTGAAAGGGATATAAGGGAGGGGGTGAGTATGACTACTTAGTGAATGGGATTCAAATATTTTGACTAAAAAAATATTTATATGGAGTGTGCCAGACTCCTTTCTTTTCAAAAATTCCTTCATTTCAAAATTTGGGTTTTTCCATTATTTCTTAGTTACCACGGTGTGTCATCACCCAACATACATCCTTCATCATGAAGGTTACACACATTGGCAAGTCAGTATCACTACTGAACTCGCTAGTGGCTTCAAAGCGACTTTTCCTGCCACTCGAATAGAAGCACGACCACTTCTACCCTAGGAATGAGTGGATGTACGCGACATTCGACCCACAATCCCGAAATCACTTCTTCGTATCTGTATGAGGACAAAGACCTCATCCTGTCCCCACCCTGGTCTCATGCGCTTAGTGCTACTCTAGATTTCGCACAGACACCTGGAACGACGAACTGCCCTTATAGCCACCAGGTCATCCAGTGCCCTTAGGACGCATCACTACCCCTCATGGGCGTCTTGATGATCCCGTACTCACAGTGCATGCACAAACAATATTTTCTTATATTGTCATGTAATCTGTGGTGCCACTAGTCCAACAGCCCCGACTCTCAACTCAGCCTGTAGCTATTTGTCTTGACTAGTCCGTCGACCTGTCATGTCGTACTGCCGCTAGTTGACTGAGCATGTCAGTCCTATCTTGGTACCTTGGACAAATAATTCACTTATTAAGTTTTATGGCACATATATCATGTTTGTTTACGAGCTCTGGCTCGTGCCAACTAGCCTTGGGCCCACTGTACGAGATTTTCAAAATCGGGCATTTAGCCCTCAAGTTCCAAAACCGAGGCCCCCGGCCTATTAGAGCTATTCGAGCTCCCATCGAGAAGGTCTCCCAAATTATTTAAGCATTGACACATTGTCAGGGGAGAGCACTTCTGACAAAACGTATGTTTTTTCTATTCATTATACCGCCCAGGTATAAGGACACCTCCGTTCATAACCGATGAACAGGTTTTCAACTTCTTTCGAGGAAGTCTCATCACACCAACCAGGTATGATCTACTTACAATCGGTAAGTAGTTTTTCTGTATGATTTTCACATCACTTCCTTAAATATTGATGTTTAAAATACCACTTAATAGTGTGTTTTCATACCGAGGTACTTATCATTCCCAACCGGGTATGATATAAAATTTTCACTTACAATCGGTAAGTGGTTTTTAATTTTAAGTTGTGCTCATCATCCCAACTGGGTATGATGTTAGTAAACCCATTCACCCGTTAATGCCATGAATTCCACTAGACCAGTTCTTGGTATTCACGCGAGATTGTCCTTGCTGGCATTCCCGGTACTTCGTGTTCCTACACGATATGAACATCTTGGTTCATTATCCTTCAGCCTAATCGCCTTCATTCATTCCAAATGAATGAGAAAGTCAAACTTTCATCTATTTGCAATTAGGTCCCTAAAGTTCTCTCTCTTTAACTTTAAGTCCCAAATGCCGGTTTTTCCTCAAATTGAGTCCCGAAACTTCTAAAATTTATCGTAGGACCTCAATTTATTCCATTTCACAAAAAGGGGTTTAATTTCCCAAATTTCCAATTTGGTCCACCAACTTTTCCAAAATTACCATTTTGCCCTTCCTTTACAAAAATGGTAAATTTTGCCCCAAAAATTTCAAAATTCCTCAATTAGTCCTCCAACATTATTTTCATGTCCAATTGACACTCAATTTCATAAAATTTCATTTTGATCCTTTGAATTTAAAAAATCCCCAATTTTCCCCCAATTCCAACTTCTTAACACAGCCAAATTTGATTTAATCAAATTGACCCATCTAACGTTTCCAATTGTTGAAATTGAAGTTGAAATTGAGTTTCTACATGTTCATACGATTCTTTAGAAATGTGAATCGCAAGTTTTAACGCCGGGACGAGCTCAAACGGAGCTTCGCCGAAAAATGAACTATGGGGAGAGAAAGCTTCGATTACTCACCGGTGAAGGCATAGCGGTCCGAGATTTCAATCTAGGTAGATAGCTCTCGTCCTGAGGTTCATCCTAGAATTAAGAATCGCATCAATTGATGCAGAATTGGATTAGAATTTCGTCATTGAAATTTGGTCGACCCTCTCTCTAGCACCGATCGAAAATTGTAAAGGAGAGCCGAATTGGCTTACCTTTCGGTCCTAATTCAGCCGTGGAAAGGCTGAGGAAGTGTTGGGAGGGCTTGGTTTGGCTTGAGAAGGGCTTGAAATGGCCGATTTCAGCTTGGCCGAAATAGGGCAGCTTTGGTCCGTCGAAGCTGCTTCACTATTCCATCATGCTGCCGCTTCTCCAACGATTCTCGTATTGACTGGAGTTTGCTATCAAATAGTCGTCTTCTCCCCAGTTCTAAAGAGCTTGACCTCTCCTTTCAAGGTTAAGAAAAATGTTTAAGTCAAAATTCTGGTTCGAGCTTCACCGGGAAATGGAGAAGTAGAGAGAGAGAAGTGTTCTGGTGTGAGGAGAATCAATGGGGATTACCTCTTTATATAGGTGTAAAATCGTGTATTAAATGGGATAGTTTTATTGCTAGCATTAATATTACCATAAATTATTGGTATTAATTCTAATAATTTAATTTCGGTATTAAATTATTTGTATTAATTCCAATAATTTAATTTAGGAATTAAATTATTGGTATTAATTACAATAATTAAATATATATATTAATTTATAGCTATTTATGATAAGGCATACGTTCGCATAAAAATTTTGGGTTATAAAAAATATCATTCTTGTTCACTTGAGCCAATTTGGTTTTTCTCTTCTAACTTGTCTTAAATATCTTTTCCAAGGTTTAATGAACCCTTTGGATCACCCGGAAGTTGTAAATTTCCAAATTGCTTGTTCCCAAATGATCTGGTTTGTAAACCGGCTCGGTTTTCTTACTCGGGTTGACTGATTCTTTCCAAGTTTTCCTTAACTCAAAAGTGCGGGTTTTACAGCGTGGCAGTCTCCCATTGGTTAACCATATCTATGTGGCAGCTGACCTAGAGTTGGCTCATCGTTGACCATTGACCATTGACCGGTCCAGTCCAACTGGGTTCGCGGTCTGAAATTCAAAAATTGGTCGTTTGTGGCACCGGTTGGCTGTTGACCATTGGCCAGTCCGTTGACCTATCTGGTCAGACCATTGACTAGTCCGATCCAACCGGGTTCACGATCCAAATTTTGAAAATCGGTCTGTTCGGACCCGGTTCGACCAATTTTCTCAAATTTAAAATTTTCTAAATTCATTTTATATCTAATAGTTGTCTCAATTTTCCAATTTGACATTTTTAAGCCACCTAGAAAAATAAAATTGTGAATTGGTTCACTATGGTTCATGTAGGTTCAGTCCAGTTTGGGTCTGGTTCACCCCAAACCGATTTGCTTATCTCTTCAATTTCACTTCCCGGTTCTTCCTTGAAGTTTTTGTTAAATTTTGGTCACTTGGGATTTTCCAATTTCCCATGTTAGCTATTTTACGTTCATTGAACGGCTCGGTTCTTCATGTCTAAACCTATACCTATTCTTTTTTTTTATTATTTCCTTGGATCCAATTGGATGGGTTTTACAAATCTCTCCTCTTTTTAAGAGTTTTGTCCTCAAAACTGTTACACATCAAACAATTATGGATATTTGTCCCTTATTGTTGACTCGACCTCCCATGTCTCTTCCACTACTTGGCCCTTTTACCAGAGTATCCTCACCATAGGAATATTCTTGTTTCGGAGGTTCTTCTCACACAGGTCGAGGATTTGGACAGGTTCTACTTGGTAGGTTAGGTCTTCCTCAATTTCCGGTGGTGGCTCATCTAGTATGTGGCTGGGATCGGGTTCGTACTTTCGTAGTCAAGACACGTGAAAGACGTAATGGGTCCTCTATAGGTCTGGAGGCAACCCTAATTGGTAGGCTACAAGTCTGACCCTACGAATGAGTATGGGCCAATGTACCTAGGTTTCAACTTTCCTCTTTGTTGAAACCTAAGTATCCCTTTCCTAGGTGACACCTTTAGGAATATTCTATCTCCAACCTCAAATTCCATATCTTTTCTTCGGTTGTCGGCATAACTTTTCTGCCTATTCCGGACTACCTTGAGTCGGCTCCTTATGGTCTGGATCTTTTCCAATGCTTCTTCTATCAACTCTACCCTTTCGAGTTTTCTTTCTCCTACTTCCTCCCAAAATAAGGGCATGCGGAAAGGTCATCCATAGAGGGCTTCGTAGGGTGCCATCTTGATGTTGGCCTAGTAGCTCTTATTATACGCGAATTCCATGAGGCATAGATGGTCCTCCCAATTCAGCTTCATAGTCAAAACGCACATTTGTAGCATGTCTTCCAAAGTTCGGATAGTCCGTTCAGACTGCTCATCCGTTTGGGGGTGAAAAGTTGTGCTCATGTGGA
Organism: Trapa bicornis; assembly: GCA_030064425.1. Taxonomy (NCBI): domain Eukaryota; kingdom Viridiplantae; phylum Streptophyta; class Magnoliopsida; order Myrtales; family Lythraceae; genus Trapa; species Trapa bicornis. The sequence goes on along the minus strand of CM057761.1, from coordinate 3,419,580 downwards.
GTCTGGTCCCTAGTGCTCCTTGGAGGCTGGGCCAAAATTGGGAGGTAAACTCGGGTCTTGGTCTGATACTATGCTTACCGGTAATTCGTGGAGTCGTACGATCTCCCCCATGTATAAGGCGGTGAGCTTTCCTATCAAGTCTAACACCCGTATGGGTAGGAAATGTGAAGATTTGGTCAGCCGATCCACGATTACCCATATGGCATCCCAACCCCTTCTTGTTGCAGGCAATCTGGTCACAAAATCCATGGTGATGTGCTCCCATTTCCATTCTGGGATCAGGAGAGGCTACAGTAGCCCAAAGGGTTTCTAATATTTGATCTTAATTTGTTGACATGATAGGCATCTGGCCACGTACTCTGCGATGTCCATCTTCATCCCCTTCCACCAATATCCCTATTTTAGGGTGCGATACATTTTCATACTGCCTAGATGCATAGTGTACATTGAGTCGTGGGCTTCTTCCAGTATCACCCTTTTTAATTCCCGGATATTTGGTACCCACACCATCCCTTTGAAGGTCATCACCCCATTGCTCCTGACTGTGATGTCTAGCACTAAGTTGTTCTCATTTGGCTCCCAATGGGGACAAAGTTCCTCATCTTCTGTTTGTAAAGCTTGTATTTGGTCTAATAGACCGGGTCATACTACTAGGCTGGCTACTAGGTTACCTTGGCCCTTGTCCATGCGAAGGGCCACCCTTAAATTTTGCGGCTGGCTTAGGAAGGGCAGATAACTTGCAAGGACGGAGGCCACTCTCATATGGTATTTGTAGCTAAGTGCGTCTGCCACTACGTTGGCCTTACCGGGGCGGTACTTGATGGTCGGATCGTAGTCCTTTACTAGCTATAGCACCTTCTATGTCGCATGTTAAGCTCATTCTAGGTTAGGAAGTATTTTGGGCTCTTATGATCGGTGTATATACGATACTTTACTCCGTACAAATAGTGGCGCCATATTTTGAGGGCAAGCACTATTGCAGCCAGTTCGAGGTCGTGAGTGGGGTAATTCTTCTTGTGGGGCTTCAGCTGTTGTGAGGCATAGGCGATGAGTCTTCCTTGTTGCATCAGAACTCATCCTAGTCCTTGTCCGAACGCATCACTATACACCGTGTATTCCCTAGCATCTGCGTCGAGTAAGGCCAATACTAGAGTCGTCGTGAGTCAAGTTTTGAGCTTTTGAAAGGACTCTTCACACTTGGCATCCCACTTGTAGTCCACTCCTTTCCTTGTGAGGTGAGTCAAGGGAGCTGCTATTCTAGAAAAATCATCCATGAATTTCTGGTAGTATCCGGTGAGGCCGAGTAAGCTACGAATTTCTATTGGGTTAGTTGGGGCTTTCCAATTTGATATGGTCTCTATTTTGGCCGGATCTACCTGTACTCCTTCTTTAGACACTATATGCCCTAGGAAGCCCATTTCTTGAAGCCGGAACTCGCACTTAGTGAATTTGGCATACAACCGGTTTTCTCGTAAGGTACTCAGGGTTATTTCTAGGTGTGTCTGATGCTCCTCTTTAGTCTGGGAGTATATGAGAATATCGTCTATGAATACGATCACGAACTTGTCTAGATATGGCTAGAACACCCGGTTCATTAGGTCCATGAAAGTCGCAGGTGCATTGGTTAGTCCGAAGGGCATTACCCTGAACTCGTAATGCCTATATTATGTTTGAAAAGTAGTTTTCTATATATCCTCTTCACAAATTTTCAGTTGGTGATATTCCGACCTTAGGTCGATCTTGGAGAAGTGGGTGGTCCCTCTTAGTTGATCAAATAAGTTGTTTATCCCGGGGAGAGGGTACTTATTCATAATCGTCACCTGGTTCAGTTTTCGATAATCAATGCAAAGTTGCATACTTCTATCTTTCTTCTTGACGAATAGCACGGGTGCACCCCACGGGGACTGGCTTGGGCATATGAATCCTTTCTCTAAAAGTTTGTCCAACTAATCTTTCAACTCCTTGAGTTCCGCGGGCTCCACATAGTAGGGTGCTTGGGATATAGGGTGAGTGCCTGGCACCACCTCAATTACGAATTCCAGTTGGAGATCCGGGGGGGCTAAACTAGGTAATTCCTCCGAGAAAACTTCTAGATAATAACTGACCATTAGAATTTCTACTAGACCCTTCTTTGATGTATCCTTTCAAGTGATATGCATGAGGAATACCTTATGTCCTTTCTGTAGCAAGTCCTAAGCTTCCATACAAGACACTAGATGTATTTCGGCTCTTCCTCTGTCTCCTTCAAATACAGTTTCTTCTTTTCCTAGGCCATGGAAGGTTATCCTCTTTTTCCCATAGTCTACTTGGGCTTGATGCATGCTTAGCCAGTCCATCAATAAAATGATTTCTACCTCTTGTAGCAAAAGAGGAATTAGGTCAGCTTCCAGGTTTGTTCTTCCGACTTGCACTTCTCAGGCTTTAATGTACGTGTGTCTTTTTATGGTTTCGCCTAACGGGGTGAGGTTGTGGAGGGGTGGCTGAAGAGGAGAGTTGGAAGTTCCAAGACTAGAGTTTCCTTGATGAAAGAGCATTCCGCCTCAGAGTCAAAGAGGGTGTACCTTGCCTTTCCGAATATTTGGATGAAGCCTGAGGGAAAATTAATGAAACTTTTCAAGAAATGCATTTTATTGATTCCAAAAGGGGACTACAGGACCCTAGCTATAGACTCAACTTATGAGGAGGAGGGTTGGGATGTACTAGCCACCATGTTAGGGTCCTTCCAGGCTTCTTCCTAGGTCAGGTTGTAGATCCTGGCTGGAATTCTTGTGGGCGCTTCCTGTCCCTCGTTATTTGGCATCGGGATCCTAGGTGGTGGTGGTGGTGGGGCATTCTCCCGAGCCCTCGGGTAACTCCTAATGTAGTGCTCAGGTTGCCCTCACCCATAGCATGTTGCACATGCTCCTTCATAGTTCCTCTGGCACTAGGGGCAATAGGGGGTTCATTTTGGAGGGAGTGCATCTATTTCCTTATGGTGGGTTGCTCCATCGAGGCCGACCCAATTCCCTTGGGTCTCCTCAGCTGCCATGTCCCCTGTCCTCTCTACGTCCCCCCATTTCCATTCAACGGTGCCTTATCTGGACTAACCTCTCACATTCATGGGCCATGCCCAATATGGTGGCTAGGTCAGTGGGTTATCTCAAAACCCCCATTTGGTCTCTTATATCCATATTGAGACCGTTGGTAAACTTTTGGTAGAGGTCGGCTGGTCCCGCTAGGTCGGGGGCGGAGGGTCGCAGCTCGTTGAACATGGATATTCCGAAACCATGCAGGCTCCCTGACAAAGTTGGAAGAATTCCACCTTCTTTTCATTGATGAGGTGAGGAGCCAGGTATTCTTCTGAGTATCTCCATTCAAACTCTTCCCAAGTATGTGAGGTCATGAAGAGGTTTCTAGCATTGTCCCACCATCTTTTCACGCTAGACTCTAGGAAAAATTCAGCCAGTGTCACCCTCTCCTCTTGAGGTATCCTGATAATACCCATGAACTTTTTGAGGCATGCCAACCACTCCATGGTGGCCCCGGCCTCCTTCTCCCCATAGAAGGGCTTACATCCCAATTGTCAAAGGGTCTTCAAGTATTTGGGGATGTCGAGGAGGGGTGTAATAGGTGCGGAAGGGGGTTGGGATTGTACCTCCTCCTGGTGGGTCTGGGACTCGGAATCCAAGTGGGGTTTGTCGCTAAGGTGGGGTTCTCCGAACACCTTGGTGAATTGCTCATACAGTCGCTGGTGTTCAAAATTGATGCTCTGGGGAGCTGAGGTAGTTCTTCGAAATTCTATCTCTAGGATGGGGTTTCCTGCGGAATTAGCAGTTGTGGCCCTTGTTCTCTTGACACCTCGTTTGGGTGCCATAGCTAGTTTAAAGTTTTATGTAATTAGTATTTAGGTTATAAAGTTTTGATAATGTAAACCCCGCACTTTTGAGTTAAGGAAAATCAGGAAAAAAATCGATCAAACCGAGTGAGACGGTTTACAAACCCAATCATTTGGGAACAAACAATTTGGAAATTTACAACTTCCGAGTGATTCAAAGGGTTTATTAAACCTTGGAAAAGAAACTTAACACAAATTAAAATAGAAAAACCAAATTGGTTCAGGTGAATGAGAGTCTGTAATAACTCTAAAGTTAAGCGTGCTTGCTCGAGAGTAGTGTGAGGATGGGTGAACTCCTGGGAAGTATGATTTTTTGTAACTCGAAATTTCGGTCAAAAATTTTTATGCAAATGTATGGATTATCATAAATAGCCATAAATTAATATATATTTAATTATTGGAATTAATACAAATAATTTAATACCGAAATTAAATTATTGGAATTAATACAAATAATTTAATACCAAAATAAAAATATTAGAATTAATACCAATAATTTATGGTAATATTAATACTAGTAATAAATCTCTCCCATTTAATAGGTCATCCCTGTTCATTCTCCTTATACCTGAACACTTCTCTCTCTCTCTCTCTCTCTCTCTCTCTCTCTCTACTGCTCCATTTCTCGGTGAAGCTCAAACTAGAGCTTCGACTTGAACAAAGGTCGGGCTCTTTAGAACTGGGGAGAAGACAAATATCAGATAGCAAACTCTAGTCAATCCGAGAATCGTTGGAGAAGCGTCGGCGTGATAGAATAGTGAAGCAGCTCCGGCGGACCGAAGCTGCCCTATTTCGGCCAAGCTGAAATCAGCCATTTCAAGCCCTACTCAGGCCAATCCAAGCCCACCCAACACTTCCTCAGCCTTTCCACGGCTGAATTAGGACCGAAAGGTAAGCCAATTCGGCTCCCCTTTATAATTTTCGATCGGTGCTAGAGAGAGAGTCAACCGAATTTCAATGACGAAATTCTAATCCAATTCTGCATCAATTAATGCAATTCTTGATTCTAAGATGAACCTCGGGATGAGAGCTATTTGTCCAGATCGAAAGCTCGAACCGTCGTGCCTTCACCGGTGAGTAATCGAAGCTTTCTTTCTCTATAGTTCATTTTCCGGCGAAGCTCCGTTTGAGCTCGTCCCGGCATTAAAACTTGCGATTCACATTTCTGAAGAATCGTATGAACATGTAGAAACTCAATTTCAACTTCAATTTCAACAATTGGAAACGTTTGATGGGTCAATTTGATAAAATCAAATTCGGCTATGTTAAGAAGTTGGAATTGGGGGAAAATTGGGGATTTTCGAAATTCAAATGACCAAAATGAAATTTTATGAAATTGAGGGTTCATTGGGCATGAAAATAATGTTGGAGGACCAATTGAGGAATTTTGAAATTTTTAGGGCAGAATTTACCATTTTTGTAAAGGAAGGACAAAATGGTAATTTTGGAAAATTTAGGGGACCAAATTGGAAATTTAGGAAATTAAACCCCTTTTTGTGAAATGGAATAAATTGAGGTCCTATGATAAATTTTAGAAGTTTCGGGACTCAATTTGAGGAAAAACCGGCATTTGGTACTTAAAGTTAAAGAGAAATAACTTTAGGGACCTAATTACAAATAAATGAAAGTTTGACTTTCTCATTCATTTGGAATTAATGAAGGCAATTAGGTCGAAGGATAATGAACCAAGATGTTCATATTTTGTAGGAACGCGAAATATCGGGAACGCCAGCAAGGACAAGCTCGCGTGAATATAAAGAACCAGTCTAGTGAAATTCACGGCATTAACGGGTGAGTGGGTTTACTAACATCATACCCGGTTGGGATGATGAGCACACCTTATAATTTAAAAACCACTTACCGGTTATGAGTGGGTTTACTAATATCATACCCAGTTGAGATGATGAGCACAACTTAAAGTTAAAAACTACTTACTGATTGTGAGTGGGTTTACTAACATCATACCCGGTTGGGATGATGAGCACAACTTAAAGTTAAAAATCACTTACCGGTTGTGAGTGGGTTTACTAACATCATACCCAGTTGGGATGATGAGCACAACTTAAAGATAAAAATCACTTACCGGTTGTGAGTGGATATTTTTTATCATACCCGGTAGGGGATGATAAGTACCTCGATATAAAAACCCACTATTTAGTGATATTTTAATCATCACCACTTAGAGAAAGTGATGTGAAAATTATGTGAAAAAAACTACTTACCGGTTGTAAGTAGATCATACCCGGTTGGTATGATGAGACTTCCTCGATGGAAGTTGAAAACCAATTCATCGGTTATGAACGGAGATGTCCTTATACCGGTTGGTATAATGGACAGTGAAAACCTATTTTTTCGGAAGTGTTCTCCCCTGACTATGTGCTAATGCTTAAACTATTTGGGAGACCTTATCGACGGGAGCTCGAATAGCTCTGATAGACCAGGGGCCTCGGTTTTGGAACTTGGGGGCTAAATTCCCAATTTTGAAAATCTCGTACAGTGGGCCCAAGGCCAGTTGGCACGAGCAGGAGCTCATAAATGAACATGATATATGTGCCATAAAACTTAATAAGTAAATTGTTTGGCCATGGTACCAAGATAGGACCGACATGCTCAGTTAACTAGCGACAGTGCGACATGATAGGTCAATAAACTAGTCAAGACAAACAACTGCGAGTTGAGTTGAGAGTCAGGGCCGTTGGACTAGTGGCACCACAGATTACATGGCAATATAAGAAAACATTGTTTGTGCATGCACTGTGAGTACGGGATCATCAAGACGCCCATGAGGGGTAGTGATGCATCCTAAGGGCACTGGACGACCTAGTGGCTATAAGGGCAGTTCGTCGTTCCAGGTGTCTGTGCGAAATCTGGAGTAGCACCAAGCGCATGAGACCGAGGTGGGGACAGGATGAGGTCTCTGTCCTCATACGAATACGAAGAAGTGATTTCGGGATTGTGGGTCGGATGTCACGTACATCCACTCATTCCCAGGGTAGAAGTGGTTGTACTTCTATCCGGCTGGCAGGAAAAGTCGCTCCAAAGCCACTAGCGGGTTCAGTAGTGATACTGACTTGCGAATGTGTGTGAAGGATGTGTGTTGGGTGATGACACACCGGTAACTAAGAAATAATGGAAAAACCCAAATTTTTAAATGAAGGGATTTTTTTTGAAAAGAAAGGAGTTTGGCACACTCCATATAAATGTTTTTTTTAAAAGTTAAAAGTAGACCTTTGAAAACCCATTCACTGAGTAGTCGTACTCACCCCCTCCCTTATATCCCTTTCAGGAAATCCCGGAAAGCCTACCTTGAAAGACCATCAACTAAGATGTCTGTAAGACAGGTATGTAAAGTTTAAAATTTCATGCAGTTTTGATTATGCTATTCCAAGAAATGGTGCAGGTTTAAAGGACGCCTTACTCTTTACGGATTATAATAAGGGGAAACCCTTTAATAAACTGTGAGAGTGGCGGGTTGTTCATGGGGATCCGACCAAATCGGGTCGGGGCGTGACAGATAATGTATCCAAGAAAACACATGCTAAGATACTACCAAAGTTGTCATGCCCCGACCCGGTTTGGTCGGGGTTTGATGGATAACCTGCCACTCTCTCGAGCCTCAAGGAGGGCTCCTCAGGGTCAAGAGAGTCATGTGTATTACCTATCATGCTTTCTCTGGATAACATTTAACAAAATTGAAACTTTTAAATTTGTGTACCTGGTTTTGGGTCTGAGGGGAAAAACTGGCGCAGTTGTGTTCCTTACTAAAAAGGTTTAGAGGGAGGGATGAGTTCGACAACTTAGTGAGTGGGAAAAATTATTTCTTGAAGGCTTAATCTAGCAATTTTAATTATTTGATAATTTAACTTATTTCTTCTTGGGTTTCACAAATCAACAACCGCTCTCCAATCATAGGAGGGATCACACATTCGCAGAACGGTCCATGACCGCGCCACTTGTGGACCGGAGCGCCTTTACCGTCCACCCTAATAAAGGGATGCTGCCTCTACCCGAAGTTTGTGTGAACATCAATAGTCTGACCCCAAACCCAATTTTCTCCACCATGTCCACTCAATGGGATGAGACCTCATTCCCCCTACTGCCTCAGTCACCGTGCGTAGGAAGCTCCTCAACTTCACGACCTACTGAATGACAATACTACCCTTATGCTCCCTCAATTGTCCAGCAGTCCTAGGGTTCCATCACTACCTCATGCCAGGTGTCCTGATGGAATGAACAACACTGTGCATGCACAATCAATAAGCTTTTTAAGTTATAGTCATTATCTTTGGCCCTCTCGCACAACGGTTTGTCAGCTTGGCTTCGGCCCCACCACGCGTACTGGCCCAATAGGTTCGATGACCTGGCTTCAGCAGAATAGCGGTTCAGCCCAACAAGCTCGACAACTCAGCTTGGATTGATAGGTATCATGCAAGTTTCCATTATTTAGGTCTTTTAGTCTCATGTATCACATGTCTGTTTTGGATTGGTCCATGCTCATATCCATCGGCCTTGGGCCCATTGGCATCTCGAGCCTAATCTCGAAATTAGCTCACAAATGTTTTGAGCAAAGTCACCCAGTTAGGGGATACTAATTTTGAGAAAACAATTTTTCAAAGCTTAAACCGTCATTCCAATTGGAATGGACGTCATAGTGGTTCCCACTCACCCGATGGTTTTGGCAGGGTTGTGCCAGTGGAGTCTGGCCTCACGGTTTCTCTTCTGGAAGCAGGCGCTCGAATAGTTAGTCCCTACATGGCACGGATGTCCTCGTTAGGGTGTTGAACTAAAGTATTGCACTTCTTGGCGTATTTGTGTATAGACCTTCATATTTGGCCTTAATTGCACTTTAGTCCCCAAGGTTTGTGCGTTTATCTCTACCTCCTCAATTGCTCCCTTTTTCCTTAATTTGGCCCCTAGATTTTCTAATTATCCCTTTGGGTTCTTAATTTTATCAATATTGTTATTGGGTTACTCTATTTTCCAAAACTGCCATTTAGCCCCAAACTTTTCCAAAATTGCAATTTCACCCTAACTTTTTAAATTTCACAAATTGGTCCTCCATTTGATCCAATTTGTCTAATGGACCCTCAATTAGAAGGGAATTGCATAAAAAGACCATCAATTTTGTCAAATTACCATTTGGTTCGCAATTTTTGAAATATCCCCAATTTTTCAAAACTTTTCAAAAATTGCATTTTGGTCCCGAATCACAATTTCGTTCAATTGACCCCTGAAACTTAGTTAATCATTCTTGATTTAAATCATCTCCTCTGTGTTTTTCTCATCATTTCAAGCTTTGAATTGCTCGATTTGGCTCGGAAATGAGCTCAAACGGAGCTTCGCAGTAAAATGCAGTCTAGAGAGAGAAAGCTTCGATATCTTACTGGTGAGGGTTTGGCAGTCGGAGCTTGGGTTACCACCGTGTTGCTCTCGTCTCGGGGATCTTTCCTGGATCAAACCGTGCTTCAATTGATGACCTGAGTAGTGCAAATTTTAGTGTTAAAGTTTTTGCAAAATTTGGCCGTGCATAGTATTTTCCTGCAAAGGGTGGCAGAGGGAGCTTAAATGCTTAGCTCAAGGGAGGAGAGGGGAGGGACACCTCCAGGTGGGGAGCAGGAGGTCTGGAATGGCCACAATTGGCCGAGGGAAGGCTTGAAGTAGGCGGCAAGGGGTTGGCTATTTTCCAGTCGAGGAGTAGCAGCACTATTTGAGCTTCCTCGCTCTTTCTCAATGGCTCTCAAGCTAATTGAAAGGTATGGGTGGGTAGAGGACTTCCTCCTAATTCCAAAGACACCCAATGTGGCTTTGGAGGTCAAGAAAAGTCCCATCGTTGGAGCTCTAGTTTGCAGCTCACCGAAAAAGTTAATATTCTTCTTCTTCGCTCAATTGTGGGATGCTGAGAATGAATGAGGGGTGCTCTTTATATAGGGAGGTCGGCAACTGCTCAGGCTACCGGCCTGCGTAAGACTCGGCCTCCGACTCGGCCGCCGGAGACCTGATCAAAGCATTTTTCGAGTCACTAGAGACTCCAGCTTTCCCAATGACTCTCTCTCTCTCTCTCTCTCTCTCTCTCTCTCTCTCTCTCTCTTCTCTATCAATGTCTGAAAGTTGAAGACGGTGACATGGCGGTCGTTCCATGTGGCGCACTATGATTGGTTAATTTTTCTAACATGGAATGCCAGCTCGGCCGTCACGTTAGCCATTGACCCGTTGATCGGACACGTGGCAGCCTCTTATTAGCTACTCGTGTCTATGTGGCATGCTGATGGGGCGCTAGTTGTCTGTTGACCGGACATGTGGCAACCTCTCATTGGTTGACCATATCTAAGTGGCAGCTGACGTGGCGTCAGCTGGCCGTTGACCATTGACCATTGATCGGTTCATTGACTGTTGACCAGTTCGGTCCGACCAGGTTCGAGGTTCGAAATTCAAAAATCAGCTAGTTCAGACCTGGTTCGACCAATTTTCTCAAATTTAAAAATTTCTAAATTCATTTTCTATCTAATAATGGTCTCAATTTTCCAATTTGTCATTTTTAAGCCACCTAGAAAAATGAATTTGTGAATTGGTTCATTATAGTTCATGTAGGTTCGGTCCGGTTTGGGTCTAGTTCACCCCGAACTAGTTTAGTTCTCTCTTTAATTCTACTTTCTGGTTCTTTCTTGAAGTTTTTGTAAAATTTTGGTCACTTGGGACTTTCCAATTTCACACGTTAGCTATTTTTCGTTCATTAAACAACTCATTTCTTCATGTATAAACCTATACCGGTTCTTTTTCTGGTTTCCCTGGGTCCAATTGGACAAGTTTTACAATGCAAGTTTACTATTTGATCTTGACTGTGTCGCTCATGTCACCGTCTGACTCAGAAAATACCATCATTGTGTAGATGTGGCCGATGAGGTTCTCTAGAGCCAAAGAGTCGGTTGTCTCATAGTTGGAATAGTGTTCACTAGAGTTCTAAAACAAGGTCTTCAAAAAATAGACCTAATTAGCTTTTAGAGAGTATTTCATGAGTAAATATGTTTTTCAAACAAACAAGTCATTTTTTGGAGAGTCACCCTCCCAACAACAAATATAAGTGTAGTTAATGACATACACTTATGAATAGTCTTACATTCATGTATTTTCTCAACACAATAGAGTAAATTCATAATTTAAATCAAGGGTGTTGAATGGGTCACTCATAGGAATGTCATTCAATGACCATCAATGGATCATAATCATACTCATGTTACTCCTAGTCAATCACATGGACCTCTGTCATATATCTCCCTAGGTCTTGATATACTAAAAAACCATAAACACTTCCCACTATTCATTACACTTTCCGGTACATTCTTAATTCATTTATAGTCAACACATGAGTATTAAAGATTTAGTGTTAAGTATTGGGCTATTGTCCATTCTTCATAAACATTGAGTTTTTAGCTCATTTTTTTTAAATCTTGAGGTTTAATTAATTTTTTTAAATATTGGATCTTAGCTCATTTTTAAATAACTGGATCCAAGTCCAATTTCTTATATTTTATAAATGTTGAACAACCTTAACACATTTTTTTCTTAAATGTTAGGCTTACCCATTTTTTAAAATGTTAGGTGTTATTCATTTTTTCTTAAACATTGCACCTTACTTCATATTCCTAAACATTTGAGTGTTGGCCATTTTTTCTTTAAGCGTTAGAGTTTTAGTTCATTTTCTTAAATGATGGGTATTAGTCTATTTTTTTAATATTTAGACTTTAATTTTTTTTTAAATGTTGAATATATATTTATAATTTTCCTTTGTTTACTATAATTTTTTATTATTTAGTTTACATAAGTGTAATAAATATTTTATAAAATTGTAAAAGTTTTATTCAGTCCAATCAAACTTTAATAAAATCACTCACTTCAGCTTAGGCTCATTTAACCCCGTGAATACTTGTTTTCCATCTCCGCTTGTACAAATGTGTAATTATTCAACCTACAAATATCTCACTTACTTAATTATATAATACTTAGATATTTAAGTTAAAATTTTGATATAGCTTGATATCGTTACTTATTTTTTCCATAATAATAATTTTCACTTTTATGAACCAATTTATCTTATTCAACTATTTGTCCAATTCTACATTAACACTCAATCTATAACTTTGTCAAACTTATAAAATTACCATAAATTTACCTTATTTATAATTAATAACGTAGCCACACTTTTGATGAATGAGGGCGAATGGGTGTAGCTAGTGGTGGTCCCCACCTAGATGGAGCATAGAATTGATGTTGTCCTCCTCCCCAAGTGTGGCTGAGCTATTAGTGTGTAATTGGCCTAATCACATCGAATGCAACTCGTTAGGATGTGCATTCATCCTACTGTGATACACACTTGACATAAAATGACAGTGTATGGTATTCTACTATATTGTGAACAGCATGAACTACACAGAGGATTAAAATGATACAAATACAAAACATTGAGGGGCTATGTTGGTCAATGTATTTTTATGAATTATTACCATGTATAAAGAACATGAACACGGCGCCGGCATCAGCAAAACCTGGCCACGGGCGCTCCGCTCTCGTCCCTCGTCAGGCGGTTTTCATGCCTCCGTAACTGGAGAGAGAGCGCTGCTGAGGTGCGTCTAAGAGCTTCCGGAGATAGTGCATAGTATGTGGAGAAGGGCAGCAACTACCGCCACCGCGGCTGTTTCCGGGGCTCTCGGCCGTCGCCCTTGCCCGTTGATGTCTTACTCAGCCGGCGCTGGAAAGTCAAACTCTGTATCTTCTGTCGTTAATTCCATGCTGCTCCGCTCCCTCAAGGAACACTACACTGAGGTCTCCAAAATGACTCCTCCTCCTGTAACGCTCTGCCTCTTCCACTCTCCCTCACTGTCATTTTCCTCTTAAACCCTCAAATTAGGGTTTTTCTCATTCAAGATCGAGCTCGATGCCTGTCTGATTGACTCAACCGCTTTTAATTTTGTATGTTGCACCGAAAGTCTGATTAGCGGTGTGCTGGTTGTATTAGTAAAACCCTGAATTTTTGGGAAGCTTTGATCGCGTATGAAATCATATTTAAATTTCATAGATTCTACTCAACTACATAGATGCATCATTGAATTTGTGACGAATATTAACTTTCTGCAGAAGGTGAATCCTCCATCTCCCTTCATCGTCATGAAGGGATCTATAGATACCGACGGTCCTGTCCTTAGGCGAACTTTCAATGATGAGGAGATCACCATTTACGTTACCCGTTTGGCTACAATACTTCCTGGTGGGGTTGGTGATGATGATGGCACTGACGATGACATTAACCAGCTGTTCCTGCACGTGAGTGTGTGGAAGCCCCAGCAGGACGTTTCTCTGCATTTCCTCTGCGGATTGTATCCTGATGCACTGGGGATTCACTCTGTGTCCATGAGGCCCAAGGCGGAACCTGAGGCTTCATATCTTATAGTTGCACCCTCCAAATACGGTGGTCCTGTTTTCGAGTAAGTATAGAACACCATGTTGCTCACCTTTATGGCCATGCTTCTTTCTTGATTGAGGCTTGTGTGCTTCCTACCTATTTGACTAAGCTGGGCTGATGGAAAGAATACCATGAAAGAGGTTACAGTTGGCCCAAGTGGACAAATTCTTTCTTTCTATATGATGCCTGGTCAGGTATATTGATATTTGAATGCTAAATATTTGACTGAAATGTGCTGACCTCGATATTGTTCTTCTGGATATGATCCATATGGCCTATTACATGCTAAGAGAATGGCATGGTGTCTTGTTCAGATCTGTTTTCACAGAATAAATTTTGATTGCAGGGAGCTCAGTGAGAAGGTGAGGGATGGACTTCACAGCTACATCGAGGAAAGGGGAATCAATGAGAGCCTTTTCCCATTCCTGCAAGCATGGCTATATGTGAAGGACCACAGGAATCTTGTCCGCTGGTTTAAATCAGTTGGCACTTTCATCAGCAAAGAGAAGTCCCTGAAAACTTCTTCCAGTTCTTGATCAAATTGTTTCCAATAGATGCTCGTGATAAATTTTTTGTACATTTGTATGGGGTTGCCTTTCACTTTTGACGGGCACTAAATTGGCATATTATTCAAGCTGCTCTGACACGAGGTTGCGTTAGAATAGATTGGATCATTCTTGGATATGAATCATGGATTTTTATGTCCAGAATGACTTGCGCCTCATCTGAATAGATCAATGCAATGACTCTTCATTAGCATAAAGAAGAGAGGTAAAGCAGTTTTACAATTGAAGAATGACATTTCCAGCCCGCTCTGTATGATTAGATTCATGCCTATAGGTTTGCTATCAGTGGGACAAGCTTGTGGCCACCTCCATGGCTTTGTGTGTATGTATGGAAATTTATGAAGCCCACCCACCTCTTCAACATATTGAAGCATCTCTCTTGACATGGGATGAAAATAATATTGCAGGTACATATATCGGATAACAAATTCATTTACCATTTCATATTCTCTATCATCATACTTTATGTGCATTCAATATTACAGTCCTCCAATCCACTTGCCAATGGCCAGGTATTATCTTTTCGGTCTTATCGGATGAGTGGACAATAGCCTCGAGTTGAGTATTTAGGCAAACCATCGGGTTTCCAATTTACCTTACTGGGTTTTCAATCTCGTATCAGGTATAGTGTGAGTCTATTTGGCTCTCATATAATATTAGATAAGGGATTGTTTAGTAATAAAGGGATGTGACTTGTAAGTAGTAGAATAATTTCAACTTTATAAATCTACCACTATTTTTTATTTTATTAAATATGTGATTTTATTTTTAAAATAAACAATGTGAAGTTGAATAAATCTATTGATTGGTCCCAATTTTTAACAAAACTAAAATTTTAGTCTTTATCATTTAAAAATTAACAATATGACCATTTTCAACCATTGTTAGAATTTGTCACCATCTTACTTTATTAAAATATCATAAGCTTTTTATTTAGTACTGTTTGCAGATAAACTTTCCTCCTATAAATGCAAATGAAATAAGCCAAAATTATCTTAACTAATTATATTTTATCTTAAATTGGTAGCCGTGTAAACATACCAAACAGAGAAATGAATTTGTGATCCTTACATCTTGGCACATGCTAATCAAAGAAAACATGCGGAAGTTAACTTGTGCATTCATGTTTTAGTTATTAAAGAAATGGATATTAGATAAGATGTAATTTTTCTCTATTTATTCTTTTTACTATATTATTTTGGTAAGTGTTTCAATTTATATAAGTTTGTGATGAATAATGATAAAATAATAAAATAATATTTTGTACAATATTTTTAGAGATATGTTATTAGAGAGGTGGTGTTGCCACTAATGATACTGCTCAAAGAGGTGATGTTGGAGTTGGTAGTTCTAGTTGAGCTCGTGGGAGAATAAAAGTCAAATTAGTTTAGGACTTCTCATTCAGTTAACTCGATCGTCCTAGTTTAGATGGAAAAGTGCCCTAGTTTGGATCGTATAATGGAAAAACGAGCTGGAGTATAGAAGTTTGGTGATAATATCAACCAATTAAATATAATTTCCAATGAAAATAAAAAAGAACTTTAACTGATTTTTTCTCAAATAAAATGATTGTTAATATTTATGTTATTGGTGTGAGCATAGTTAGTTCTAAGATAAAATTACACCAGAGCATAGGGGTTGGCTGTGCTGGAAACCAAGTTACTGAAGGAGAGGATAATTTTAGGAGTGATATTTTAAAGGCTTTTGTATTCAACCTCACTACTAGACATAGCCACAGGGCGTTGTTAATTCGAACTCCATTAGATGAGGTTTTGATCCAAAAAGATAGTAAAACCATTAACTAAATGATAATTGTCAAGATTTTCAATCCAATCGACGTTAAAGAAGTAATGAAGGGTCGAAGGGCAAGTTACACCAAAGAGTGAACATAATATAAAGAGTGTGTTGAAAATAATGTAAAGTATGTTTGATGACAGTCCAGCAAATGGTAATGGTGGACTACATATGCAAGATCTAGATGAGTGAGTGTTAGGAAATATAGATAACCCACAATCTGACGATAAATCGTGGGGTCAGGAAGGAGGGACCCATCATGAGCGAAGAGATAGGGTGTTGAGGTAATGGGCATAGAGATGGGCTTGTAGGTACTTATAGTTGCATTAGCAAGCGAGTTGCATATATACTTATGTTAAGTGAGATAGAGCTCATAATGATAAGCATGGACCTCAATTCTAAGAAAATGGTGGAGATGAACCAAATATTTAAAAGAGAACTCCTGATGTAAGGCAACGGGAACATGAATAATTGTTATATGGGAGAATCCTAATTGAATGATATCATCAAAATAGATAAGAACATTACATGATCAACAATGGGATGGATAAATAGAGAGGTATCTCACATAGATTCAGAGAAACTTAACATGAAAAGAAAGGTGCTAAGACAAAGAAACCAAGCATGAGTAGTTTGTTCGAGACCATAGAGTAAGCAATGAAGTCAACAAACATGATGAAGAAAAACGAGATCCACAAAGCTGTGTGTACTACTAGAATTTTCGAAATTGGCATTTAAGTAATATTGGATCAGAAACCAATGTTGAATTAGGAATGAAAACTCAAAAATTGAGATGTGGAATTGAGAAATATGGGAAACCAGTTCAAACCATAAATTTAGATAATGAATAAATCTATAAATTACTCTAAAAGAACCACCATTTCTCGGTAATCAAGGATTAGAAGAAGTACAAGTAAAAATCGGTTTGAATCAGGATCAAACCAACTTGGGGCAAAGAGCTCCGAATTTTTAAGAGTGCTCTACAAATAAAAAAAAATAGAAGTTTTGAGGCCAATTGATGTGGAATTAGACAAGCAATTTTTAAAAAAATGTAAATGGGCCAAGAACAAGTCAGATTAGTAGAGAACCGACCAAGAGACGACAAAAATCGATTGAACTAGCTAGGAGTAGTAAAATCCATCGATTTTTAGAATGGGCTAGATAAATAAGAAAATAATCATTTTTTAGTTTAATTTGTAGGAATTTGAACAAGACATTTTTAGAAAAATGAATTGGGCCAAGAACCAACCAAATTGGAGGTAAACCGACCAAGAAACAACCAAATTTGGTCAAATCAACTGATTTATTCGTTAGAAACCGGCTCGCTACAATATGAATCAAGGGATGTGTCATACCCTGACCCGGTTTGGTCGGATCCTCGTAATCAACCCGCTTCTCCCTTGGTTTAAGAGGGGTTTCCTCCTTTCTTTGATCAATAGGTGACAGACATACTTTAACATTGTTCCCTGAAATAACATAAATTAATAAAAATGCAAGCTTAAAATAACTTTTAAGCATACCTGAAAAAGGATAGATCCTAGTGTTATCTTTTCATTTTTCCCTACTCCTGAAAAGGGATAGAAAAGAGTGGTGAGTTTTTACAACTTAGTGAATGGGTGTTGGAAGTAAGTTTTCATAAATAAAACAGCTTTAATCGGAGTGTGTTAAACTCCTTATTTCCTCAAATTATATTCTTTCCTCAAATTCTGGTTTTCAAAATTTTTTTTCCTCATTTTCCACATTAGGTGTGTTTAATAGTCAACACACGCCGTTCATCAGGAAGTGATTACATATTTGCAGGGCAACTCGTCCACTGCACCCATTTGTGGCTCGAAGCTTCTTTACTGGCCACTAAGATAGAAGCCCGTCCACTTCTACCATGGGTCTGAGTGGATGTTTGCGACATCCAACCCTCAAACCCAAAATCAACTCCGTGTTCGTATGAGGACAAATACCTCATTCCGACCCCACCTCGGTTTCATGCGCATGAAGCTATGTTGAGCTTCCTTGACTGCTGGCATGACAAACTGTCCTTATCTCCACCATGTCGTCCAGTAGCCCTTAGGACGCATCACTACCCCTCTTAGGCATCTTAATGGTCTCGAACCTCAAGTGCATGCACAAGTAATAGTTTTTCCATAAAGCCATTTATCTTTGGTTCCATTAGTCCAACGACTCCGACCCTCAACTCGACCCGCATCTATTTGCCTAGCTCGATCTGTTGACCTGGCCCTAACGCACTGCCACTAGTCCATCGAATATGTCGGTCCTATCTTGGTACCATGGCGAAAACACATATCCATTTCATTAAGAGTTTTCATTACTTTCATATCACATGTTTGTTTACAAGCTCCTACTCATGCCCATTGGCCTTGGGTCCACTGTACGTGATTTTTCAAAATTGGGCATCTAGCCCCACAAGTTCATAAATCAAGGTCTCTCGCCTATCTGAGCTGTTCTAGCTCCCGTCAAGAAAGTCTCCCAAAAAGCTTAACCATTGACATACAGTCGGGGGAGAATAATTCTAACAAAAATATCTTTCAATTCATCACACCAACTAAGTGTGATGATATCTCTGCTTCCAACCAACCGGCAAGCGGGTTACCTTCTTCCTTCAAGGAAGACCATCATACCAACCAGGTATGATTTTCTCTACTTACAATCGATAAGTAGTTTTCCCCTCAGTTCTCACATCACTCCAACTGGGTGTGATGTTAAAATCCCACATATAAATGGTTTTTCATTTCCGAGATGCTCATCATCCCAATCAGGTATCATGTGAACAAACCCACTCACCCAATAATCGTGGTGTATTTTTATTCAGTCGGCTTTTGCCTCCACGCTAGCTTATCCTTGCCAGCATTTTGGTCTTTCATGTTTCTACACAATTTGGGCACTCTTATCTATTAGAGTTTGGCATAAAAGCCTTTGTTTCTCACATGAGCGACTAGGCTCAAAAGTTGTTAGTTAATTGCACTTAGGTCACTAAAGTTCATTTTTCTTAACTTTAGGTTCCTAGTGCTAACTTTTCCCCAAATTAAATCATGAAACTTCCCAAATTTTACTTTGGTTCTTCAATTTACTCAAAATTGTTAAAAGGGCTCAAGTTTTCCAAATTTCCAATTTGGTCCCCAACTTTTCAAAAATTACCATTTTGCCCCTACTTTCCAAAAATGGAAATTTGACCCCAATCTTTTTCAAAAATCGACCAATGGGTCCTCCAACATTTTTTTCATGGCCAATTAGCCCTCAATTTTGGGAAATTACAATTTGGTCCCTCAATTTTAAGAAATTCCCAAATTTCCCCCTTTCAAACTAGTCGAATTTGATTTCATCAAATTTACCATCAATCGAGGTTAATTGCTTCAATTGGAGGTGTAAATCAATTCCTACACTTCCATACGATTCAATTGAGTTTTGAATCGCATGAATTGAGGCTGAAACGAGCTCAAAAAGAGTTTCGCCAGAAAATTGTGTGTAGAAAGAGAAAGCTTTGAAAGCTTACCTTCGGAGGTGCGGCGGTCCAAGCTTTCTATCTGGGCAGGTAACTCTCATCCTGAGGTTTCTCCTAGGATCAAGAATTGATACAATAGACCCGAAATCAAGGGAGAATTCTATCTGTGAAGTTTTATAGTGTCTCTCTCTAATGTCGATCGGAAATGATAAATGGGGGCCGAATTAGCTTACTTTTCACCTTAATTGAGGTCGTATGAGGGCGGTGGGGATGTTGGGAAGGTTTGGTTTGGTCTGAGAAGGGCTGAATTCGGCCTATATCAGCTCAGTTGAAATAAGGGAACTTCGGTCCATTGGAGCTGTTTTATTGTTTGATTCCACTGACACTTCTCCGACAGTCTTCGGATCAAACAGAGATTGCCATCAGGTAGCTGACTTCTCTCAGAATCTAAAAAACCCGACCTCTCCTTCTAAGACTCAAAAAAACCCTATGTCGGAGCTTTGGTTCGAGCTTCACCGTAAAACTAAGTAGTTGAGAGAGAATGGAGATTTCAGGTGTGAGGAGAATGAATGGAGAGGGGCTCTTTATACAGGGAGCTCAAGGACTCTCTGCTCGACCGTTTGGCATATTGGTCAAGCTCATTCATGACTTGAAACGCCTTAAATAGAGGCATTTCATCTTCGTCGGCGCTGTTCATTCATCCGTTGAATGAATAGTATCATCATCTCAAGGAAGAAGATGACACTGTTCTGCACCGAACCAGTCCGACGAGGTTCAATGCTTAAATGGTCGGTTTAGGCTCGATTCGACCGAGTTTTTCAAAATTAAAAATTTCTAAATTCATTCTCATTCCAATGGTGGCATCAATTCCCAAATTTGAATATTTTAAGACACCTAGAAAAATGAATTTAGGAACCAGTTAAATGATGGTTCAAACCGGTTCAATCCGATTTAGGTCCAGTTCACCTGAACTGGTCTGATTTTCTCTTCCAATTTATCCCAAAGTCCCTTTCCATGGTTTTTATGACTCTTTGGGTGTAAACCTCGCACATTTGAGTTAAGGAAAATCGGGAAAAGAACCGATCAAACTGAATAAGAAAACCAAGCCGGTTTACATTTGGGAATAAGCAATATGAAAATTTACAACTTTCGTATGATCTAAAGGGTTCATTAAACCTTGGAAAATAAACTTAAAACAAACTAGAAAATAAAAACCAAATTGGTTCAGGTGAACTAGATTCCATAAAAACTTCAAAGTTAAGTGTGATTGCCTGAGAGTAGTGTGAGGATGGGTGACCTCATGGGAAGTATGATTTTTTGTAACCCGAAATTTCAGTCAAAATTTTTTATGCGAACGTAGGGCTTATCATAAATAGCCATAAATTAATATATATTTAATTATTGGAATTAATACCGAAATTAAATTATTGGAATTAATACCGAAATTAAATTATTGGAATTAATACCAATAATTTATGGCAATATTAATACTAGTAATAAATCTTGCCCATTTAATACATGGGTTTTACGCCTATATAAAGAGGTCATCTCCATTTCATTCTCCTCACACCTTAACACTTCTCTCTCTCTCTCTACTGCTCCATTTCCCGGTAAAGCTTGAACCAGAGCTTCGACTTGAACAAAAGTCGGGCTCTTTAGAACCGGGGAGAAGATAGCTATCTGATAGCAAACTCCTGTCAATCCAAGAATTGTTGGATAAGCGCCGACATGATGGAATAGTGAAGCAACTCCGGCGGACCGAAGCTGCCCTATTTCGACCAAGCTGAAATCGGCCATTTCAAGCCCTCTCAAAACTTCCTCAGCCTTTGCACGGCCGAATTAGGACCGAAAGGTAAGCCAATTTGGCTCCCCTTTACAATTTTCGATCGATGCTAGAGAGAGAATTGACCGAATTTCAATGACAAAATTCTAATCTAATTTTGCATCAATTGATGCGATTCTTGATTCTAGGATGAACTTCAGGATGAGAGCTATCTGCCTAGATCGAAAGCTCAAACCGTCGTGCCTTCACCGGTGAGTAATCGAAGCTTTCTCTCTCTATAGTTCATTTTCCGGAGAAGCTCCGTTTGAGCTCGTCCTAGGATTAAAACTTGTGATTCACATTTCTGAAGAATCGTATGAACATGTAGAAACTCAATTTCAACTTCAATTTCAACAATTGGAAACATTTGATGGGTCAATTTGATGAAATCAAATTCGGCTGTGTTAATAAGTTGGAATTGGGGGAAAATTGGGGATTTTCGACATTCAAAGGACCAAAATGAAATTTTATGAAATTGAGGGTCAATTGGGCATGAAAATAATGTTGGAGGACCAATTGAGGAATTTTGAAATTTTTGGGGCAAAACTTACTATTTTTGTAAAAGAAGGGTAAAATGGTAATTTTGGAAAAATTAGCGGACCAAATTGGAAATTTGGGAAATTAAACCCCATTTTGGTAAAATTGAATAAATTGAGGTACTAGAATAAATTTTAAAAGTTACGGGACTCAATTTGAGGAAAAACCGACATTAGGGACTTAAAGTTAAAGAGAAATAACTTTAGGGACCTAATTGCAAATAACTAAAAGTTTGGGTTTTCTCATTCATTGGAAATGAATGAAGGCTGTTATGCCAAGTAATAATGTAGGAACGCAAAATACTGGGAACGCTAGAAAGGACAAGCTAGCGTGAATACAAAAAACCAGTCTAGTAGAATTCACGGCATTAACGGGTGAGTGGGTTTACAAACATCATACCCGATTGGGATGATGAGCACACCTTATAATTTAAAAACCACTTATCGGTTGTGAGTGGGTTTACTAACATCATACTCGGTTGGGATGATGAGCACAACTTAAATATAAAGATCACTTACCTGTTGTGAGTGAAAATTTGATATCATACCCGATAGGGGATGATAAGTACCTCGGTATAAAAACCCACTGTTTAGTGGTATTTTAATCATCACCACTTAGAGAAAGTGATGTAAAAATTATGCGAAAAAAAACTACTTACCGGTTGTAAGTAGATCATACCTGATTTGTATGATGAGACTTCCTTGAAGGAAGTTGAAAACCCGTTCATCGGTTATGAAAGGAGATGTCCTTATACCGGTTGGTATAATGGACAGTGAAAACCTATTTTGTCGGAAGTGTTCTCCCCTGACTGTGTGCTAATGCTTAAACTATTTGGGAGACCTTCTCGACGGGAGCTCGAATAGCTCTAATAGGCCATGGGCCTCGGTTTTGGAACTTGGGGGCTAAATGCCCGATTTTGAAAATCCCGTATAGTGGGTCCAAGGCCAGTTGGCACGAGCAGGAGCTCGTAAACGAACATGATATATGTGCCATAAAACTTAATAAGTGAATTGTTTGGCCATGGTACCAAGATAGGACCGACATGCTCAGTCAACTAGTGGCAGTGCGACATGACAGGTCGACAGACTAGTCAAGACAAACAGCTGCGGGTTGAGTTGAGAGTCAGGGCCGTTGGACTTGTGGCACCACAGATTACATGGCAATATAAGAAAACATTGTTTGTGCATGCACTGTGAGTACGTGATCATCAAGACGCCCATGAGGGGTAGTGATACGTCCTAAGGGCACTGGACGACCTGGTGGCTATAAGGGTAGTTCGTCGTTCCATGTGTCTGTGCGAAATCTGGAGTAGCACCAAGCGCATGAGACCGGGGTGGGGACAGGATGAGGTCTCTGTCCTCATACGAACACGAAGAAGTGATTTCGGGATTGTGGGTCGGATGTCACGTACATCCACTCATTCCCAAGGTAGAAGTGGTCATACTTCTATCTGGGTGGCACGAAAAGTCGCTCCGAAGCCACTAGCGGGTTCAGTAGTGATACTGACTTGCGAATGTGTGTAACCTTCATGATGAAGGATGTGTGTTGGGTGATGACACACCATGGTAACTAAGAAATAATGGAAAAACCCAAATTTTTAAATGAAGGGATTTTTGAAAACAAAGGAGTCTGGCACACTCCATATAAATGTTTTTCTTAAAAGTTAAAAGCTTTTAAAAACCCATTCACTGAGTAGTCGTACTCACCCCCTCCCTTATATCCCTTTCAGGAAATCCCGGAAAGCCTCCCCTTAAAAATTGTCAACTAAGATGCCTGTAAGACAAGTATATAAAGTTTTAAATTTCATGCAGTTTTGATTATTCTATTCTCGGAAAAAGGTGCAGGTTAAAGGACGCCTTACTCTTTACGGTTTACAATAAGGGGGAACCCTTTAATAAACCGGGAGAGTGGCAGGTTGATCATGGGGATCCGACCAAACCGGGTCGGGGCGTGACAACTAAAGTGGTATCAGAGCCTGTTTCCTCGAATACATAATCAAGACTATAAAATATTGTAACTAATAGGATTTATCCTAAAATTTTTAGATGACTCCTAGGAGAGGAACCAAGAAAACTAAGAATGGATCTACTCAACACCTTATCTTTGTAGGAAGACAACCCTTGAAGCTTCCCAAATGCCTAAAGCATGGTAGGAATCTCAAAAGAGCAAATGAGAAAGTATCCCAGAGAATGGTGACAGGACCTATTGAGGTCACAACTCTAAATATAAAGGAAGCCAAGCGTGAAGCCATAAAATGGGGCATATAACCTTACATAGGAGGATGCTTATCAAGAATCTTGTAGCTCCCTAGTTATTTGGTGACCATTTTCTGTAATAGGGCCAAAATCCCCAACATACTGTACTACTCTATTAATGAAGTACTCCAAATTCCTAAAAACCCTATCACTCAAATGATGTGATCTTCAAGGAATACTCTAAAAGGAAAAAAAAACTCTCACAGTATCCAGACTTAAGGATGAGGAGCACTAAAACTAACAATTTCCAAGAAAACGCCAGGAGGAACCACTTATGTTCATATAATTACAAGCATGAATGATAGGGACACTGCGTGGAGAAGTGCCCAACCCTACAAAGGTCAGGAATCAAGTTAACCTAGAGGGGAATAGGACACGAAGTGAAAAACTGTCTCACATCGCCAGGAGTCAGGACAATATTTTCCAAGAATAAACACCCCACAACTATAGGAAATTCGAAAGGATACCATCCCAAGAAACGTGACTCCATTTGCAACCACAAATAAGAGGAAACTCTTCAAAATCTTAGCAAAGTGGTAAGAAGGAAAAAGAGGTAAATGTAGGACCTCAATAAAACCACAAACGAACAAAGGATAGCTGAAGAGAATTCCCCCTTTAAGAAGAAAAGCCAAACCATTTAGGGGCAAAGAAAGGAGTGCATCCACAAGAGAAGACAAGATGAACATTTGATGAAAAACGGGACGTATTGGGATTACAGGAATAAATCACCTTGGAAAAAGCAACTATGTCAAATAGGAAGTTCGGACCAACAAGACAAGAGAAAGTAAGTCATTACAACAAGATAGTCAGAGGGAATAAATGACACCCTAAGGAAGATCGGGAAGTAGAAGGGACTACACCCTAAAAAGGTAGTGAGATGGATGTTAAGGATAGGAGGACTCGAGAAACAGCTGCTAAGAAACTTAGACCAAACAAATGGTGGAGGCAAAGCAGTTAACGAACAAATACTCGGAAAAGCCATAATGTAAGTTCTGACAAAGAAGAGAGAGGCAGAAATGTCAAATACTCGGGAAAAGAAGGATACAAGAAATCCTTAAAAGGACTAAGGGCCAATTAACGACTAAACTCAAGCCAAGAAAGGAATAGGCAAGCCTCTCCCACAATGATCCTGAAACAAGGAAGATTTGTACGCTCCCTAAAGAAATAGACAGGTACTGGGTACGAATAAGGACGAAAATAGAGCATAAAATATGTGCCTAAAAGATTTGAGGAGTAAAGGTAAATAGGAGAAGACGACATCAAGGGATGTCATTTAAGGGTAGAAATCCCCTAGAGCAAATGTAAGGAAAGAATGTCAGGGGAAAGGCAAAGAATCCTACCAAGGAAGGAAGCCCCAGAAAGATATGTGTATCCCAATTAAGAGGAAATGGAACCAACCCTTATTTAGGAAATGTTTTCCAAGGAAGGAAGAGTAATGGTCCATTATGACCTGTTTGGAGAGAATAGGAGAACCATGTAGAAAGAGGAAAACTAGTAATGGCGGACAGCCAAAGATAATGAACAAAACTAGATGGAGTGAACCTTCCCAAGCAAAGTAATCGACACATAGATTGAAAGCAATTATTGTAGAATGAAGAATCATGAAGTGATTTATGAGAAAGTAAAAGTGGATTAAGGAAAAAGGAAGTCATTGAATAAGGGATGTCACTAAAGAAGAGAAAGGACATAAGAAGGAAAAAAAAATCCTCGTATGTCAATAATCATCAGGAAACCCAACGATTGGAATTGGAAGGACCCAATAAAAATGTTTGGATAGGATGAGTAGGTAAGAGAAATCCATGCGGTTATGTGAGACATAACTTCAAAGGCATGATGGATGAGAGGATAACGATAAAAAGGATAGTTGAGGAATGCTATCAAAAGAAAAGAGGGATGAAGTTATATGATCCCTGAAAGGTAAAAAAAAAAAAAAGCTAAGAGAGACCCTCAAGGAGATGTTCTAGAAATCTAATGGACAAAGACAGGTCCTAGAAAATGCCATGCTGTAAGGGGTATGTAAGCCCAACAATCCCAAGGAGAATATGACTCAAAGTAAGGAAGAGTCGGCTAATAAGCATGACGAGGTCGAATATAAAAATTTGGACTGAAGTTATAATAGACAACGAATGGAGGAAGGGTCAAAATGGGATGAAAAAGTGAGAATAAAGAAAACCGTGGCAACCAGTACGTAACACCCGAAAGAACATTGAGCTAAAGGTTTTAACGACCAAGGGGTTAACTAGACACGAGAATGGTTAGGTATCTTGGAATTTCCAATCTTGAGTACAGAACCTCAAAGGGAAGAATGTGCCCTAAGCAAAGAAAGATATAAATCTAAGAATATACCCTAAAGTAAGGTATGTCTCGTTATGATAAACTCCTTGAAGGGAGTAAATAATATAAAGGAAAAGAAATTCCTTAAGTGACGGATGTAAAAAGGACTAATTAAAAGAACAAGAGAAGACTTTGCATGTTAAGCAAACATCAAAGGGGCATCAAAGGAAATGATTGCTCATGCAAGGATGTTAACTAAGTTTTGGGGACAAAACTCCTAAAAGGAGGGGAGAGTTGTAAACCCCGCACATTTGAGTTAAGGAAAACCGGGAAAAGAACTGGTCAAACTGAATAAGAAAACCAAGCCAATTTACATTTGGGAATAAGCAATATGAAAATTTACAACTTTCGTGTGATACAAAGGGTTCATTAAACCTTTGAAAAGAAACTTAAGACAAACTAGAAAATAAAATCCAAATTGGTTCAGGTGAACTAGATTCCATAATTTAATACCTAAATTAAATTATTGGAATTAATACAAATAATTTAATGCCGAAATTAAATTATTGGAATTAATACCGAAATTAAATTATTGGAATTAATACCAATAATTTATGGCAATATTAATATTAGTAATAAATCTCGCCCATTTAATACACGGGTTTTACGCCTATTTAAAGAGGTCATCCAGTATGATTTTTTCTAACCCGAAATTTCGGTCAAAATTTTTTATGCGAACGACTTATCATAAATAGCCATAAATTAATATATATTTCATTATTGTAATTAATACCAATAATTTAATACCTAAATTAAATTATTGGAATTAATACAAATAATTTAATGTCGAAATTAAATTATTGGAATTAATACCGAAATTAAATTATTGGAATTAATACCAATAATTTATGGCAATATTAATACTAGTAATAAATCTCGCCCATTTAATACACGGGTTTTACGCCTATATAAAGAGGTCATCTCTATTTCATTCTCCTCACACCTTAACACTTCTCTCTCTCTCCTACTCCATTTCCCGGTAAAGCTCGAACCAGAGCTTCGACTTGAACAAAGGTCGGGCTCTTTAGAACCGGGGATAAGATAGCTATCTGATAGCAAACTCCAGTCAATCCGAGAATCGTTGGATAAGCGCCGACATGATGGAATAGTGAAGCAACTCCGGCGGACCGAAGCTGCCCTATTTCGACCAAGCTGAAATCGGCCATTTCAAGCCCTCTCAACACTTCCTCAACCTTTCCACGGCCGAATTAGGACCGAAAGGTAAGCCAATTTGGCTCCCCTTTACAATTTTCGATCGATGCTAGAGAGAGAATCGACCGAATTTCAATGACAAAATTCTAATCTAATTTCGCATCAATTAATGCGATTCTTGATTCTAGGATGAACTTCAGGATGAGAGCTATCTACCTAGATCGAAAGCTCGAACCGTCGTGCCTTCACCGGTGAGTAATCGAAGCTTTCTCTCTCTATAGTTTATTTTCCGGCGAAGCTCCGTTTGAGCTCGTCCCGGCATTAAAACTTGCAATTCACATTTCTGAAGAATCGTATGAACATGTAGAAACTCAATTTCAAATTCAATTTCAACAATTGGAAACGTTTGATGGGTCAATTTGATGACATTAAATTCGGCTGTGTTAAGAAGTTGGAATTGGGGAAAAATTGGGGATTTTCGACATTCAAAGGACCAAAATGAAATTTTATGAAATTGAGGGTCAATTGGGCATGAAAATAATGTTGGAGGACCAATTGAGGAATTTTGAAATTTTTGGGGCAAAACTTACCATTTTTGTAAAAGAAGGGCAAAATGGTAATTTTGGAAAAATTAGGGGACCAAATTGGAAATTTGGGAAATTAAACCCCATTTTGGTAAAATTGAATAAATTGAGGTCCTAGAATAAATTTTAAAAGTTACGGGACTCAATTTGAGGAAAAACCAACATTAGGGACTTAAAGTTAAAGAGAAATAACTTTAGGGACCTAATTGCAAATAACTAAAAGTTTGGGTTTTCTCATTCATTGGAAATGAATGAAGGCTGTTATGCCAAGTAATAATGAACAAGGTTGTTCATATCATGTAGGAACGCGAAATACCGGGAATGCCAGCAAGGACAAGCTAGCGTGAATACAAAAAACCAGTCTAGTGGAATTCACGGCATTAACGGGTGAGTGGATTTACAAACATCATACCCGATTGGGATGATGAGGACACCTTATAATTTAAAAACCACTTATCGATTGTGAGTGGGTTTACTAACATCATACTCGGTTGGGATGATGAGCACAACTTAAAGATAAAAATCACTTACCTGTTGTGAGTGAAAATTTGATATCATACCCGGTAAGGGATGATAAGTACCTCGATATAAAAACCCACTTTTTAGTCGTATTTTAATCATCACCACTTAGAGAAAGTGATGTAAAAATTATGCGAAAAAAAACTACTTACTAGTTGTAAGTAGATCATACCCGATTGGTATGATGAGACTTCCTCGAAGGAAGTTGAAAACCCGTTCATCGGTTATGAACGGATATGTCCTTATACCTGTTGGTAGAATGGATAGTGAAAACCTATTTTGTTGGAAGTGTTCTCCCCTAACTGTGTGCTAATGCTTAAACTATTTGGGAGACCTTCTCGACGGGAGCTCGAATAGCTCTAATAGGCCAGGGGCCTTGGTTTTGGAACTTGAGGGCTAAATGCCCGATTTTGAAAATCTCGTACAGTGGGCCCAAGGCCAGTTGGCACGAGCAGGAGCTCGTAAACGAACATGATATATGTGCCATAAAACTTAATAAGTGAATTGTTTGGCCATGGTACCAAGATAGGACCGACATGCTCAGTCAACTGGTGGCAGTGCGACATGACAGGTCGACAGACTAGTCAAGACAAACAGCTGCGGGTTGAGTTGATAGTCGGGGCCGTTGAACTAGTGGCACCACAGATTACATGGCAATATAAGAAAACATTGTTTGTGCATGCACTGTGAGTACGGAATCATGAAGACGCCCATGAGGGGTAGTGATGCATCCTAAGAGCACTTGACGACCTGGTGGCTATAAGGGTAGTTCGTCGTTCCAAGTGTCTGTGCAAAATCTGGAGTAGCACCAAGCGCATGAGACCGGGGTGGGGACAGGATAAGGTCTCTATCCTCATACGGACACGAAGAAGTGATTTCAGGATTGTGGGTCGGATGTCACATACATCCACTCATTCCCAAGGTAGAAGTGGTCGTACTTCTATCCGGGTGGCAGGAAAAGTCGCTCCGAAGCCACTAGCGGGTTCAATAGTGATACTAACTTGCGAATGTGTGTAACCTTCATGATGAAGGATGTGTGTTGGGTGATGACACACTGTGGTAACTAAGAAATAATGGAAAAACCCGAATTTTTAAATGAAGGGATTTTTTAAAACAAAGGAGTCTAGCACACTCCATATAAATGTTTTTCTTAAAAGTTAAAAGCTTTTAAAAACCCATTCACTGAGTAGTCGTACTCACCCCCTCCCTTATATCCCTTCCAGGAAATCCCGGAAAGCCTTCCCTTAAAGACCGTCAACTAAGATGCCTATAAGACGGGTATGTAAAGTTTTAAATTTCATGCAGTTTTGATTATGCTATTCTAGGAAAAAGGTGCAGGTTAAAGGACGGCTTACTCTTTACGGTTTACAATAAGGAGGAATCCTTTAATAAACCAGGAGAGTGGCGGGTTGATCACGGGGATCCGACCAAACCGGGTTAGGGCGTGACATTGGGTCACTCAAGATTTGTAAATTTCCCAATTTACCCTTTCTCTAGTGGTTGCGGTTCGTGAACTAGTTCGGTTTTCTCCCTTGGGTTGACCGATTCTTTCCCCAATTTTCTTATCTTTAAGTGACGACGTTTACAACTCTCCACTCCTGTTAGGAGTTTTGTCCCCAAAACTTCATCCGAATCCTTTGCATAGGAAATAACTTAACCCGAATCCTTGACGAGGTTAAAGGACGCCTTACTCTTTACGGTTTACAATAAGGAGGAATCCTTTAATAAACCAGGAGAGTGGCAGGTTGATCACAGGGATCCGACCAAACCGGGTCGGGGCGTGACATTGGGTCACTCAAGATTTGTAAATTTCCCAATTTACCCTTTCTCTAATGGTTGCGGTTCGTGAACTAGTTCGGTTTTCTCCCTTGGGTTGACCGATTCTTTCCCCAATTTTCTTATCTTTAAGTGACGAGGTTTACAACTCTCCACTCCTGTTAGGAGTTTTGTCCCCAAAACTTCATCCGAATCCTTTGCATAGGAAATAACTTCCCTTGATCTCAACTTGGAGTTTGCTTGACATGCTAACACTTCGGTTGTTCTTTCACTTAGCCCCTTTATAACATGCACTTAAGGATTTTCTTTTCCTTTCTATTGTTTGCTCATTCCATGGAGTTTATCATAGCTATGCATGTCATATCTACGAGTTCAAGGGCATATCCTTAGGTTCATATCTTCCTTTGCTTAGAGTAAGATTCTTCCCCTTGAGGTTCTTACTCAAGATTTCAAGATTGGGAGTTCCAAGATGCCCAATCGTTCTCGTGTCTAGTTATTCTCTTTATCGTTGAAATCCTTAGTTCGGTGTCCTTTTGAGCGCTACGTACTTGCTTTCACGAGTTTCGGTGTTATCACCTTTTTGTCCTATTCTGACCCTTCCCTCATTTGTTTTTTATTACAACTTCAATCCAAATTTAATGTTTGACCTTGTCATGCTTAACTAACTGACTCTTACTTACTTGAGTCATATTTTTCCCTGGGTTGTTGGGCT
This sequence comes from Trapa bicornis, assembly GCA_030064425.1. NCBI lineage: Eukaryota > Viridiplantae > Streptophyta > Magnoliopsida > Myrtales > Lythraceae > Trapa > Trapa bicornis. Next base: position 3,388,747 of record CM057761.1, on the reverse strand, counting down.
TACATGTCCCTTACAACATGACATGCTCTAGAACTTGTCTTTGGCCATTTAATATTTTAGAACACTTCCTTAATGGTTATTCTCAACCTTCCTACCTTTTAGGGATAGTATAATTCTGTCACTCTTCTCATCTGGTAGTATTTCTCGACTACCTTTACTATTATCTAATCATTCATCTTGCCTTTGACGTCATATCTTACATAACCGTGTTGGTTTTCCTTACCTACTCCTCTTTTCCCAAATTCTTTATTGGGTCTTTTTGGTTCCAATCATTGGGTTTCCCGATAACTTACCGACACGTTGAAATTCTTTCCTTCTTATGTCCTTCATCATTTCCACTGGAGTCCTTTACTCAAGGACTTTCCTTTTTCTTAATCCACTCTTACTCGCGCATGACCATTTCACGATTCTTTATTCCGAGTTAATCCCTTTTTGGTTTGTGTGTCGATTACTTTGTTTGGGGAGTTCCCTTCTTACGGTTTTGCTCTCTACTATGTCCCTCACAGTAGAGACGTCCACCTTAGCTACATGCTCAACCTGCCTACCCTTCCTTGAAGGTTTCTTTCTTCATTTCTTCACACCCATTTCTATATTGGGGCATTTGTCCACTTTGAATTCTTCTTCATCTAAAAATGTTTGTTTCATTCGTTATTCCTTACTTGATAACTTTCGATTACCGAGTCTTATTTTGTGTACTCCACACCATGCCCAGTCGTCCACTCTTTAGGCCCCATCAAGTGAGCATGAACCACCACCAGTCTTGATGTTAGTGATCATTTGAAAATGAAAATCGGTTGGTTCAGGCCCGATTCGACTAGTTCTCTAAAAATTAAAATTTTCTAAATTTGTCTAAATTCATTTTCTATTCAATGGTGGCATCAATTTCTCAAATTGATCTTTTTAAGCCACCTAAAAAATGAATTAAGAGACTGGTTCATGTATAGTTCAACCTAGTTCAGTCAAGTTCATGTCCAGTTCACCCTAAACCTATCTGGTTTTCTCATCCAATTTCCTTCATGACCCTTCCCCATGACTTTTGTGACATCTTGGTCATTTGGAATTTTACAATTTCCCATTTTGACACCTTCTTTATTGTCTTTGGTTCATTAAGTGGTTCAATTTTCTCCTTAAATTGACTGGTTCTTTTCCGGTTTCCTTGATCCGAGGTGACGGGTTTCACAACTCTCCCCTCCTTTTAGGAGTTTTATCCCCAAAACTAAATTACACATCCCTTTACATTGGGAATAATCTCCCTTGATGTCAACTTGGGGTTTACTCAACATGTTACCCGTTGGTTGTTCCCTCACTTACCCCTTTTGAAATCACGCACTAGAGAAATTTCTCTTCCATTCCATTAATCACTCAATCCATGGAGGGTATCCTGATTTGGTATGTCTTACCCACCGGTCCAAAAGTATACCTTTAGGTGCACCTCCTATTTTACTTAGGGTAAGGCCCTTCCTCTTAAAGGTTTTCATTCATGTCTTTGGGTTGACTGTCCCTTAATCGTCCGACCATCCCCGTTTTTATTTGTTTTCCATGGTCATTGAGTTCCTTAGCTCGTTGCCTCTTTTGGGCTCTACCTCTCGCGGCTTGATACTATCTCTTTCTTATTACCGGTTTTGACCAATGTGTTTCCTATCCACTTCTGGGCTTATTGACTTACTTGTAGTCTTCTCTCCCTTCCGTTCCTTCCTTATCTCCCATGGTATCCTTGTACGAGGACTTCCCTCCTTTCAGTATATCCTTAACCACTTATGCCCTTTTTAGATTTCTTATTTTGGGTTAAGCTTTTTATGACTCACATGTCGGTTCTTCAACTTGGTCTCACTCCCTACCTTTATCATTCTACATAGGGACTTCCGTCCCAGAAGTTTCATGTCCAACCTCCCTAATGCTCCTTGAAGGCTTTTCCTTTTTCCCTTTCTTATGACCTTCTGAAATCGGTATGGTTGTCTGCCCTTAATCCTTCATTGTCATCCAATTCCCTTTTTGTCCCTTATCCCTTATGTGAGGAACTTCCGATCATTGGGTCTTTTCACCTCTACACATATTTCATTTGCAGGCTTATCTGCCTTTTCCAATTCCATTAGGTCCATTGTCTCTTTGTCGGGACATGCACTTCCCCAGGACTCCTTTCTTTACTAGGCTTCTTCCTTTCTTCACCCTTACAGTTATCTGACCTTAGAGTAACTTTATGTCATCCTTGGTGTTGTCCTTCTTGATTACCCTTCCTTGAAAATCTTGTAGGTACATCCTTGTACCCTTTCCTTAATCTTGCTTGCATTTCATACAAGTTTACTTCCTTGGGAAGAGTTCAGATACTGTTTGTTCCAAGATTTCTTGACCTCCTTGTGTGAGGCTTATTTAATCCTTCTCATTGCCTGAGTGTGGTTGTCAATTCAACCATTGATTCTTTAAGGATTTCCTTCATCCTTCCTTTCCAATGTTTCACTTTTTTACTTCTCCTCTCTTCGTCGGGGTTTACATCCATGATTCTCACAAGGGTCAGTTTGTTAATTGCCTCATCCCTACTACTCTCCTTGTTCAATTGTTGTGAGATAGTTGTCTCTCGAGTTTACTTGTCCTTAATGCCCATCATGTCTCTCGTGGTATAATTGGGTGGGGTCTAAGTTGTGTTGGGCTAGTGGAGGTTCCTAGAAAACCTTCATGAAAGTTGTGTGAGCCTCCTAGTAGTTGTTTCAGGCCTTCCTTCGAGTCGAGGTCCTTTTCGGCTATCATGGTGGTAGGGCAGGTGTTGGGTCCCTTGGAGGAGGTGTGGGTTCTTCTTATCTTGGGGAGGGATATAATATGTTAGCTTGCTTCAATACCTACCCAAGAAGTTTCCTATAGTTCGTGATCATGTCTTTTGGTACCCTCTTTTCGAATTCAGCCAGTCTTTGGTTGCTTGTCTTGCTTTTGGTGGTAGGGGCATTTTTTAAGGGACCATGAGTAGGGCGGGTTCGGATGGCGAATTTCCTAGGGACTCTTCTTCCTACAGGATAATTAAATCTTATTAGTGTTAGGTCATAGTCTTGACAATGCTTTCGAGGGAACACAGCTCTGATACCACTCAAGTTGTCACACCCTGACCCAGTTTAGTCAAATCCCCATGAGCAACACGCTACTCCCTCAGTTCAAGAAGGGTTTCCCCTTCTTTTAGAAAAGAGGAGCCATGTGTAATTTCTGGACTTGTTCCCTGAAATAGCATTAATCAAAACTAAGGCAAAGCTTAAAAGAACTTTAAGCATACCTAACTTAGAAGTCATCTTCTCGAGTTCTCGCAGTTTGATCTCCTTTTTCCTAAAAAAAATGATAAAATGGAGGGGTGAGTTTCTACAACTCATCGAACGGATGTTGGGAGTGAGTTTTAAAAATACTTAGTTTATTAAAATCTTTAGCACATTGTCTTTAAAAACAACTTTTCATCCTTTTTAAGCCATGGTGTATCTAGCTCTTTTAGCACATCCCCTTGCCTTTGAGGCATTTAGCAAACAAACACACGCACTTTATCATAAAGGGCACACACATTCGCTGGTGCAGCACACCCACTTCACCCATTTGTGGATCGACGCGTCTTTACTGTCCACCATGTTAGAAGTCCCAGACTTCTACCTTGAGTCTGAGCGACGCCCCAAACGCTAGGCCCTCACACTCCTCATAACTTCGTGTCCATATGAGGACGGAGACCTCATCCCACCTCCACCCTAGTCTCAATGCAAAAGAAGCCTCAACATAGTAGCTTCATGACTAACTGGCACAACAAGGAAGACCCAACACAGTAGCTCCTCACTTCCCTTATCACCACTCATGTTGTCCAGCAGCCCTTGGAACCCATCACTACCCTCTTGGGCGTCTTGATGGTCCTAAATCAAAAGTGCATGCACAAACAATACTTTCTCATATACTTAGCCATTCTCTTTGGTGGCCACAATCCTACAGCCCTGACACTCAACCTGACCTAAAGCTATTTGTTTGACTAGTCCATTGACCTGGCCATGATGCATTACCGCTAGCCCATCGAGCCTTGTCTGGCTTGGTACCTATAGAAACACACAATTAGTTCCACTTTTAATGAGAGTTTTTTATAGCTCTTCATATTCATGTTTGTTTACGGGCTTCAGCCCGTGCCCACTGGCTTTAGGCCCACTTCACACGTTTTTCAAAACTAGGCCTTGAGCTCTATGAGTTCAAATTTGAGGCCCCTTGCCTATTAGAGTTGTTCTATCTCTCGTTAAGAATGTCTCCCAAATAGTTTAAGAAATGGCACATAGTCAAGAGAGAACACTTCTGATAAAAATTCTCTTCTTAGTATAAGGCACTCATCACACCAACTGGGTGTGATGATAGAGGTAGGACTGCTTACAACTAGTAAATAGGCTTTTCCTTTCTTAAAAGTATGCATCATCCCCACCGGGCATGATTTATAAAAGTCCTACTTACAACCGGTAAGTAGGTTTTCAGTTAATAAAGATACTCATCACCCCAACCGAGTATGACGTTTAAAAGTTCCCACTCACCCAGTGACTTTGACATGTTCGTCCCCAGCCGGTTTCCAAGTCTAGGTCTAGCTCTCTGGTTTGCGTTCCTGTCTCAAGAGTCCCTACATGGTTTGACCACTCTTATATTTAGGGTTTGACGTGAAAGCTTTTTAGCTTTTCAAGTATTGGCCACTAGGCCCTAAATTTTTTTGTTTATTGTACTTAGGTACCTAAGTTCATACTTCTTGACTTTAGGTACCTAGTGCTCAATTTTTTTTCCAAATAAAAAATGGCCAATTGAAAGAGTGCAACCCTACATGAATACTTCATAGTAGGTCACACGCTTAACTTTAGGAGATATACTCTAATAAGAATGAAAATTGAGATAGGATTGTATGCCTCTCTTTTTTTGCCCTTTTTTGCACGAATTTTTTTGCTTCTTTTTTTTTGCTTGATTTTTTTTCTATCTTTTTTTTTCTTTTTTGGCGCAAATTTTTGTTGGCCTTTGTTTTCTCCTTATGAAAAAAAGATAAAAGAAGACGAAACTTTTTTATTTTTTTATAAAGAATAGAAATAGGTAGAGAAGAAAAAAAAAGAACCATATATAAAAGATAGGATAAAACTTGTCGTGCAAATGTGTGCTCTGATACCAATTGATGCAAATCTCACCAATATGCTGACGATACCCTACACCAAATATGACAAGATTCTAATACTTTCACGACGCAAGTACAAAAAGATGAAAACATACCTTGTTTATTGATTGCTTGAACGTTACACTTGATAAGTTCAAAACTTCTTTTTAGAGAGAAAAAAATAAAAATCTCACAAAATTAAATTTTTAAAGTGTCTCCTCCAATGTCGTGAAGTATGCATTTTATAGGTACAGATAACAATTGAATAGCCTGAAAACAAGAAAAAATATATATTATGGTTACATGGCAACCATATATAATCTAAATATTTAGGATATTTTAATAATTACTTTAAAAATCTGAATTTGACTAATTAAATATCTAATATTATTATTTAATATCCTAAAAAATTTATTATATTAATAAATCACTCATTATTAATTAAATATGAACCTTCTGTTAGGGTTTTCTTGGGCTTTTCTATTTAAATTTTCTGCAATCTCTTTAATTGGCTCATATAAAGTATATTTTAATCTTTTAGCCGTTAGTATTGTAATTGATCACTCTCGTAGTCTCAAATGACCCTTAATCTCATTTGGTGTAGACTGTTTAGCTCCATTGCACGTTCGGTTGATTGTACTTATAAACTCGTAGTGTTTTTAGTCGGATTCACATCAACACGCCTGTTGCCCTAACTCGTATTAGTTTCAACTCATATTATTTCTAATTTATCCAAATAATAAAATATTTTTATATTTTAAAATTTTAAAAATTATTCTAACCATATTTTATATTTTTAATACTAAAATATTATCCTAACTTTTCAATAAAATCTCAAATAAAAAATATTGTCAACTCAATATTTATTTTAAATTATAACAGATAATTTAATTATTATTTTTCAATATATTAAAATGAGAGTATAAAAAATTATATTTGATTATATTATATATTAATAAATGAATAGTTATATCAATATTAACTTAAAATAATAATAATAATATTTTTATGTAATATAATATAAAATTATTATTTCTAATGTTACAATATTACTCTCACAAACCTAATTTATAGTATTCAAATAAAAAAATTATAGTTTTTAATATATTAGAAATCATTAAGTGTTTTCAATATATAATAAAAATGTATTATTACCAATTTATTTTTAAGTAGTAATATTTTAAATATGATGTATTTAGAAATAATATTTTAGATTTTATATAAATTATCACCCTTTATTTTATGAAATATTTAATAATAAATTATAATATTTTTAAAATTTTACCCTATTAAAATTGTCATTTTTAGTTATTATTAATATTCAGTAAGAGAATTATAAGGATACTAGTAGAATTAATTAGTACTAGCACCCGTGATCTAGCACTGTATTACCGTGTTAGTAATTAAATTCTCCACGTGTATATATATATATATATACACACTTAAAAACTTTTATTTGTTAATATAATGATATCATCTAATTGAAAAATAAAATAGAGTACTCACCCAATCTAAGATCAAAATATGTTGTTTCAAGCTGATATACATCCATAGCCCATGGTATTAATTACGTTTCTCATTCGCTTTCCATTCCATTGTGATTTCATTATCTTGAAAAAGTATGAGTTGACCTTTTCTTTAGGTCGTTTATTTCATGATTACTGATGAATTTCAAATGGCTTTAACTCCACGTTTGCAGGTTGTTCTAGGGATATGGGAACCGGAAAAACTAGCTTGGTTCTTAGGTTTATAAAGGGCCAATTCCTTGATCACCAGGTATTAATAATCTCTTCTGTAGGTGACTTTTGTATGAGGTATTATATTCTATTGAATATCCCTTGGATTAAGATATTGAGAAAAAATACACATCAGTTGCACATTGGAAAAAAAAAGTCCATTTAATGAAAGATTTTAATTATTAATAATAGTTTATCATAAATTAAAATTTTTATTTAAAATAATTACAAATATTTAATTAATATCATTAAAATGGATCCAAGCCTTAGGTTCAAGCATATCTCGAGTCCAGCAGATTCGGAATTGGGACGGGTGTGGACCCGACCAAGTAGATCCAAGGATCGAGTAGATGCAGACCCGTTGGAGATGAGCTCCGGTCGAGTACAGGTCTGACAAAATCCGTTCCAACCTATTGACATACCTACTAGTATTATGGCCGCAATTTCATTTGCACTCTGCTTGCCATAGCTCCGACCTTTGAACGGTGAGATTTGTTTTGACTCTTGCGTGCTCCTTTAATCTACGGCCACGTATCACCACTGCCAACATGAGACTCCTCTGAGGGTAGATCCCGGGCGATTTCCTTCGTAATGAAATAGTAAATCACCCAGTGACGGCTGACGATTCTTTCCTTGAACCTCCAGGCAGGCATCGGTGGGAATCGGGTTTTTGTTTGTTTTTCCATGTTCCGTTGTTGTCGTTTTAAATTCTCGGCTCACAGGGTGATTTCTACTTTCCCATTTTTGTTGGGTCAATGGCATTCTCCTCCAGTGAGTGAGTGGCTGTAGAAAAATTGAAATGGGATTTATTACCATGGGGCGTTAAATATGAATGTATAATTCAAAAATAAAGTTCTTGTTAGTAATTATCTTCAAACTGAGGCTTATTAGCAATTATCTTCAATCTACCATAATTCTCATATGTATTTAATTGATCTGATGTATTCTGATTTTGTTTATTTATATGTTAATTTATATCTGATTTTATTAATTTATATATTTATAAAATCACAATATTTCACAATATTATATAAATAGGATAATTATCTTTATTGACACAAATGAGATAATACTCATCAATCAAACTAATCTTAGTTACCATTGAAATACTGAAAGTAAATTAATTAAAATTTTGCACTATAAATTATATTTTTATTGAGAATATATTATAGTTTAAAATTAATATAAAACTTAAATTAACATTTGTAATAATTAATTATATTTTAAATTGACTTAACAATTCACCCATATGGTTAACAACTAATTAATTAGTTAAATTTAAACTCCAAGTGCCCTTTAAATAAATGAATTGATTTATCTTTTAAACTAATTAATTATTATTATACTCCCAATACAATAAAGTAGAAATGGATCAAATATGTCATTTCACACACAATCTTTTCACTTATTCAAATACTTTTTTCATAAAAATGAACTCTAGCAAAATAAGTTCCCCAAGTATTATTTGTAATATAAATGGTACAATATAGGGGTATTAATAGAATAAGCATACCTATTAATAGGCATGCCTAATAATACGTTGATCATAGAAGGGTTAATAAAATAAATAAGAAGTATTAAGTAATTACTTGTGTTAATACTGAGAGGGGTTAGACTCACCCCATATAATTTGTATGTTTTATATCAAAAAGTTTATAGTGTTTCCTATTGTTAATCCCGAATTCGAGCTTTGAATTACTTAATAGGCACATAGTCTTAAGTGATAATCTTTAGTTACGATTGACAAAAGTGTCATTTACCATTGAACCATCGATTTTTTTATATGAAATTCACTTTTAATCACTTACTTAATCACTACCTAATTAAATTAAACATTTATTTATTTTTATAATTATGGTACCAACTGTAACTTTGTAAGCTAAAATAAAATAGTATTTTGCACTCTTGCTTCTCGTAGTTTGAAGTTGGCTTGAATCCCCCGTTTCTGTCTCAAAGATTAATCTGGTTAGCCTCTGTCATGCGAAGTGAATTTTTTTTGTCAAGGTGACATTTTTCCTCAATTCTACCTCATGTCTGCCTTTGTGTTCGGTCAAACAGATCCCTTTAAATTTGATGAATCCCCAAATTTGAGCGGTGAATTACTTACCAATTATTTACATTTTCAAATGATAATTTCCTTTTTTTTAAGGTATAGCCGACAATAGTGTCATTGTTTAGTGTTCGACTATCGATTTTGTGTTCTGATCCCCACTAGCATACTCTTATTATTTGAATTCATTAAAGAGACCCAAACATTTTATCAGGAAATTTAGACTTTCATTCATTCAATAAATAGTTTCTTGCCATACTTGACTTATTATAGAGATTTTCTACCCCCTAGTCCCTTGGGGTCATAGGCCGGAAGTTGACCTTAGAACGATTATGAGATTCATAATTAGATGGCTCTGAGAAACTAGTTGGAGTCCATCCATATTCCCTTATGGAAAGAAATTCATGTATGACCTCCGGTCTGTATTGCCTCAATACCTCAGCCTCACACTCATATGTCTACTTCATCTATTGAGAGGGATTGAAGCTAGACTGCGTAGGTGGGGGTACTTGGTGGACTTTCATGAAGGTGGCATACACATCCCAATAGTTATCCCAAGCCTCCTTCTTAGTGATATTTCTCTCTGGTTGTTGTCGGGCTGGAGGAGGGGTTGGGCTCCTCGGAGAAGGAACAAATTACTCTTGCCTTAGAGGAGGGTATGTAATGCCTTTTGGTTCTAGTAAGGCTCCCACGAGTTTTCGATAATCTTCCACCATATCTTTGGGCACTCTTTTCTCGCCCTTTAAGAATCGTTGAGCAGCTGCCTCCATGGGGGTAGGCGTCTTTTTCAGGGTCATGTGTGGAGAATTGGATTTCACGGTAAACTTTCTAGGGATTCTCCTTCCTACACAGTAGTTAAGGTTTTTATTAGTGTAATGGCATAATATTGATAATGTTTCAAGTGAACTTAGCTCTGATACCACTCAAATTGTCACGCCCTGATCCGGTTTGGTCGGATCCCCGTGATCAACCCGCCGCTCACTTTGTTCAAGAAGGGTTTCCCCCTTTCTTTAATCCAGAGGAGCGAGGCAAAAATTCAACCGTGTTCCTTGAAATAATATATATAAAAAAATATGCAAGCTTGAAAAGAAATAAAGCATACTTGATAGAGAGTAAATCCCGATGTTATCCCTATTCATTTCTCTATTCTTGAAAAGGGATAAAAAAGGTGGGTGAGTTTCTACAACTCAGTGAATGGGTATTTGAAAAAGAGTTTCAATAAAATAGTTTTGAATTGGAGTGTGCAGTACTCCTTATTTTCTTTAAGATTGTTTCTTCCTCAAATTCTTAGTTTTCAAAACCTATAATTCATCATTATCCACAATCGGTGTGTTTAACAATCAACACACGTCCTTCATCATGAAGAGATCACACATTTGTAGGGCAGTTCGTCCACTGCACCCACTTGTGGCATCGAAGAGACTTTACCGGCCACCTAGATAGAAGCCCGTCCACTTCTACCCTGGGAATGAGTGGATGTTCGCAACATCTGACCCTCAAACCTGAAAAGCAACTCCGTGTCTGTATAAGGATAGAGACCTCATCCTGACCCCACCCCAATCTCATGTACATAAAGTTACATTGAGCTTCCCTGACTACTAGCACGACAAACTGCTCTTATCTCCACCATGTCGTCCAGTAGCCCTTAGGACGCATCACTACCCCTCTTGGGCATCTTAATGGTCTCGAACCTCAAGTGCATGCACAAAAAAAAAGTTTTTCCATTAGCCATTAATCTATGGTGCCACTGATCCAACGGACTCGACCCTCAACTCGACTTGCAGCTCTTTGTCAAGACCGGTCTATCGATCGGGTCTTGTCGCATTGCCGCCAGTCCATCGAGTATGTCGATCATGTCTTGGTACCATGGCCAAATCACATCATTCATTCATTAAAAGATTTCATGGCTTATCATCATTTTTATTTACGAGCTCCAACTCGTGCCAATTGGCCTTGGGTCCACTGTACAAGATTTTTAAAACCGGGCATTTTAGCCCCCAAGATCTAAAATTGAGGCCTTTAGTCTATTTGAGCTCTCGTCAAAAAAGTCTACCAAAAATTTTAAGCATTGGAACACAGTCAGGGGAGAGAACTTCTGACAAAATAACTTTTTCACTTGTCCATCACACCAACCGGGTGTGATGACATCTCCGTTTATGATCGATAAGCGGGTTTTCTACTTCCTTCCAAGAAGTTCATCATACCAACTGAGTGTGATGACATCTCCACTTATGACCGATAAGCGGGTTTTCTACTTCCTTCCAGGAAGTTCATCATACCAACTGGGTATGATTTACTTACAACCGAAAAGTAGTTTTTCCGTGTATTTTTCACATCGCCCCAAATAGGCATGATGTTAAAATCTCCACTTAGTAGTGGTTTTTCCTCTCCGAGGTACTTATCATCCCAAACGGGTATAATGTAAAAAATCACACTCACCCGATATTCACAATGTACTTTTTTCTTAATTGGCTTTTTGCCTTCACACGAGCTTATCCTTGTTGGCGTTCTCGGTCCTTCGTGTTCCTACACGATTTGATCATCCTTGTTCAATAACCTTTAGCCTAATAGCCTTCATTCCTCACGAATGAGCAAGATGCCCAAAATTTTAATTATTTGCATTTAGGTCCCTAAAGTTCTTTTTCTTTAACATTAGGTCTTTAATGCTAATTTTTCCCCAAATTGAGTCTTGAAACTTTTAAAATTTACTTTGGGACCTCAATTAATTCAAAATCACAAAAATGGTTCAAGTTTCCCAAATTTCCAATTTGATCCCCAACTTTTCAAAAATTATCATTTTGCTCCTACTTTACAAAAATGTCAATTTGACCCCAATAAATTTTAAAAATTAACCAATTGGTCCTCCAATATCTTTTTCATGGCCAATTGGCCCTTAATTTTTTGAAATCCCCATTTTTCCCAAAAGTTTTCCCCTAATTTCCCCCTTTCAAACTGGTCGAATTTGATTTCATCAAATTGATTGATCAATCGAGGTTTATTGATGAAATTGAAGGTAAAATTGAGTTCCTATACATCCATACATTTCAATTGAGCTTTGAATCGTATGAATTGATGTCGGAACTAGCTCAAATAGAGCTTTACTGGAAAACTTAACTTAGAGATACAAAGCTTCGAAAGCTTACCGTTGGGGGTTCGTGGTCCGAGCTTTCGATCAAGGCAGGTAGCTCTCATCCTGAGATTCCTCCTAGGATCAATAATCACCTCAATTCATGTCGAATTGAGGGAGAATTCGATCTATAAAGTTTCACCGGTTCTCTCTCTAAAACTGATCGAAAATTATAGAGGGGAGCCAAATTGGTTCACCCTTCCACTCTAATTCGGTCGTGTCACATCCCGACCCGGTTTGGTCAGATCCCCGTGATCAACCCGCCATTCTCTCGGTTTATTAAAGGGTTTCCCCTTATTATAAACCGTAAAGAGTAAGGTGTCCTTTAAACCTGCACCTTTTTCCTAGAATAACATAAATAAAAATTGTATAATATTTTAAATTTGTCATACCTGTTTTACAGGCGTCTTAGTTGATGGTCTTTAAGGTTAGGCTTTCCGAAATTTCCTGAAAAGGGATATAAGGGAGGGGGTGAGTACGACTACTTAGTGAATGGGTTTTTCAATACTTTTACTTTTATGAAAAAGATTTGTATTGGAGTGTGTCAGACTCCTTTCTTTCAAAAACCTTTCATTTCAAATCTCGGTTTTTACCACCATTTCCTTATTAATCACGGTGTGTCATCACCCAACACACATCCTTCATCATGAAGGTCAAACACACATTCGTAGGCCAGCATGTCCACTAAACTCACTTATGGCTTCGGAGCGACTTTACCGGCCACCCAGATAGAAGTACGTCCACTTCTACCCTGAGAATGAGTGGATGTTCGTGACATCCAACCCTTAATCCCAAAATCAATTCTTCGTGTCCATATGAGGACAGAGACCTCATCCCATCCCCACCTCGATGTCATGCGCTTAGTGCTACTCCAAATTTCACACAGTCACCTGGTATGACGAACTGCCCTTATACCCACCATGTCGTCTAGTGCCCTTAGGACGCATAACTACTCCTCTTTGGCATCTTGATGGTCTCGTAATCACAGTGCATGCATAAACAATATTTTCTTATCATGCCATATAATCTGTGGTACCATTGGTCCAACAACCCTGACCCTCAACTCAACCCGCAGTTGTTCGTCTTGACTGGTCCGTCGACCTGTCATGTCGCACTGCCGCTAGTTGACTGAGTGTGTCGGTTCTATCTTGGTACCATGAACAAACAATTCCTTTATTTAAAGTTTTATGGCATATAACTCATGTTTGTTTATGAGCTCCTACTCATGCCAACTGGCCTTGGGCCCACTGTATGAGATTTTCAAAATTGGGCATATTAGCCCCCAAGTTCCAAAATCGAGGCCCCTGACCTATAAGAGCTATTCAAGCGCCCATCAAGAAGGTCTCCCAAATCGTTTAAGCATTGGCACACAGTCAGGGGAGAGCACTTCCGATAAAAATATTTTCAATTGTCCATTATACCGACCGGGTATAAGGACATCTCCACTCATAACCGATGAACGAGTTTTCAACTTCCTTTAAGAAAGTTTCATCATACCAACCAGTTATGATCTACTTACAACCAGTAAGTAGTTTTTCCACATGATTTTCACATCACTCCTCCAAGTTGTGATGTTTAAATTACCACTTAGTAGTGGATTTTTATTTCGAGGTACTTATCATCCCCAATTGGGTATGATATAAAATCCCACTTACAACCGATAAGTGGTTTTTAACTTTAAGTTGTGCTTATCATCCCAACTGGGTATGACGTTTGTAAACCCACTCACTAGTCAATGCAGTGAATTCCACTACACCGGTTCTTTGTATTCACGTGAGCTTGACCTTGCTGGCGTTCCCAGTACTTAGTGTTCCTACACGATATGAACATCTCGGTTCATTATCCTTCGGCCTAATAGCCTTCATTCATTCCAAATGAATGAGAAAATCAAACTTTCATTTATTTGCAATTAGGTCCCTAAAGTTATTTCTCTTTAACTTTAGTCCCTAATGTCAGTTTTTTCCTCAAATTGAGTCCCAAAAATTTTAGAATTTATCATAGAACCTCAATTTATTCCATTTAACAAAAAAGGGGTTTAATTTCCCAAATTTTCAATTTGGTCCCCCAATTTTTCCAAAATTACCATTTTGCCCTTCCTTTACAAAAATGGTAAGTTTCACCCCAAAAAATCTAAAATTCCTCAATTGATCCTCTAAGATTTTTATCATGCCCAATTGACCCTCAATTTTAGGAAATTACAATCTGAGCCTTCGAATTTTCAAAAATCCCCCATTTTCCCCAATTCCCCCCTCCCAATTCCAACTTCTTAACAGAGCCGAATTTGATTTCATCAAATTGATCGATCAAACATTTCCAATTGTTGAAATTAAGTTTCTACATGTTCATACGATTCTTTAGCAATTTGAATTGTAAGTTTTAACGTCGGGACAAGCTCAAATGGAGCTTCGTCGGAAAATGAACTATAGAGAGAGAAAGCTTCAATTACTCACTGGTGAGGGCACGGTGGTCCGAGCTTTATATCTGGACAGATAGCTCTCATCCTGAGGTTCATCCTAGAATCAAGAAATGCACCAATTGATGCCAAATTGAGTTAGAATTTTATCATCGAAATTCTGTCGGTTCTCTCTCTAGCACCGGCCAAAAATTGCAGAGGGAAGCCGAATTGACTTACCTTTCAGTCCTAATGTGGCCGTGGGAGGGTTGAGGAAGTGTTGGGCGGGCTTGGTTTGGCCTGAGGAGGGCTCAAAATGGCCTATTTCAACTCGGTTGAAACAGGGCAGCTTCGGTCCGTCGGAGCTGCTTCACTGTTCCATCACGTCAGTGTTTCTTCGACGACCCTCGGAGCAAAAGGAGACTACAGGCGTGTAGCTGACTTCTCCCCGATTCTAAAGAACCCAACTTCACCTTCTTTGGCTAAAAAAAGACCCTATATTGGAGCTCTAGTTTGAGCTTCGCTTTTAAACTAAGCAACTGAGAGAGAGTGAGCTTTTCAGGTGTAGAGAGGATTAATGGAGAGGGGCTCTTTATATAGGGAGCTCGGGGACTCGTTGGTCGTCCGTTTGGCACCTTTATGATAGACATTGATAGCCTTAAACGTATCGAATAGAAATGATTCTTCTCCATTGGCGCTACTTTGATTTTCCGGCGAGTGAACAATGTTGTCATCTGGAGGAAGAAGATGACACTGTTCCGAACCGGACCGTACTAGTCTAAATCAGGTTTGAAGCTTAAACCGGTCGGTTCACCCCTCATTCGACCGAGTTTTTCAAATATAAAATTTCTAAATTCATTTTCTATCCAATGGTGGCCTCAAATCTCAATTTTGAATTATTTAAGCCATCTAGAAAAATGAATTTAGGATCCGGTTTAATAGTGGTTCAAACCGATTCGGATCTGGTTCACCTGAACCGGTTTGGTTTTCATCTCCAATTCCTTCACAAGTCCATTTCCATGACTTTTGTGACTCCTTAGGTCACTTAGGATCCATAAATTTCCCGCCTTATCAATTCTAGTTCATAAATTGGCTCGGTTCTTAAATCGGTTTAATCCGGTTTGGGTCTGGTTCACCCGAACCAGCCTGGTTTTTCTCTCCCACTTTGTTCTAAGGTTCCTTCCCAAGGTTTATAAATCTCTTTGGATCACAAGGGATCTATAAATTTCTCTAATTTGCCTGTTCTCTATTGGTTCCGGTTCATGAACTGACTCGGTTCATAAATCGATTCAATCCGTTGGATCCGGTTCATCTAAACTGGTATGGTTTTTCTCTTCCAATTTGCCCTAAGGTTCTTTTCCATGATTCACTCGAGAGTTGTAAATTTCCAAATTTCCCATTTCCTAATAATCGGGTTTGTGAACCGGTTCGATTTTCTCACTCGGTTTGACTAGTTCTTTTCCTGGTTTTCCTCAGCTAAAAAGGGCGGGGTTTACAAGTCGTATGAGGGCTGATGGAGTGTTGGTAGAGCTTGGTTTGGCTTGATGAGGGCTCAATTTGGTCGTCTTAAGCTCGGCCGAAATAGGGCAGCTGTGGTCCACCAGAGCTGCTTCACCGTTTCATTACGCTGACACTTCTCCAATTATCATCAGACCAAATGGTGATCATTATCGGGTAGTTTACTTCTCCCTGAGTCTAAGGAACACGACCACACCTTCTTTAGCTCAAAAAAACCCCTATGTTAGAGCTCTAGCTCGAGCTTCATCGTAAGACTGAGTAGCTGAGAGAAAGTGAAGTTTTCACGTGTGTGGAGGATGAATAGAGAGGGGTACTTTATATAGGGAGCTCGGAGACTCTTTGGCCATCCATTTGGCACCTTTATGACACTCATTGATGGCCTGAAATGTACTAAACGGAAACGTTTCCTTTCTGCCAACGCTATTCAATTTTTCAGCGAGTGAACAGTCATCTCATCTAAAACACAACCATTTCGGTTATTTCCGCTTAACCCTCTTCATAAT
This sequence comes from Trapa bicornis, assembly GCA_030064425.1. Lineage (NCBI taxonomy): Eukaryota > Viridiplantae > Streptophyta > Magnoliopsida > Myrtales > Lythraceae > Trapa > Trapa bicornis. The sequence goes on along the minus strand of CM057761.1, from coordinate 3,372,305 downwards.
ACACACTTAAAAGTTTCTTTTCCTTCCCATTACTTACTCATTCTATGGAGCTTACTTTAGTTAAGCATACCTTACTTGCAAGTTTAAGGTTATATCCTTAAAATCACGTCCCTCTTTCCTTAAAGTATAATTCTTTCTCTTGAGGTTCTTTACTCAAGATTGTGAGTTCCAAGATACCCAATTCATTCTAATGTGTAGTTACTTCCTTTGTCGTTAAAACCCTTAGCCGAGGGTCCTCTTGAGCACCGCCTACTCACTTCATAGATTTGGATGTTAACTTCTTTTATCCAGTTTTGACCCTTCTTATGCCCTTCCTTACTTTCATTGGTGTTCTTTACTCAAGAACTTTCCTTTCTTTTAGTCAACTCTTACTCTCTTGTGATCACTTCAAGATTCTTATAAAAGTTAATCTCCTTCGATCTTAAGTGTTGATTGCTTATTTGTGATAGCTCCCTCATTCTAGTTTTACTCTTTACCATGTCCCTTACAATAGTGATGTTCATCTTAGGATCTACATGCTCATCATTCTTATCATTTCTTTGAAGGTTTCATTCCTCCCTTTCTTCATACCCCTTTCTATATTAGGGTATTTCTAACACCATGACCCGGTTTGGTCGGATCCCCATGAACAACCCACCGCTTTCTTGGTTTAAGAGGGTTTCCCCCTTCTTTAACTCAAGAGGAGCCAGGCGTAATTTAAACCTTGTTCCCCAGAATAACATATATCAAATAAAATACAAGTTTAAGAGAAATTAAGCATACTTGACAAAAGGTAATGCTTGGTATTATCCCTAGTAATTTCTCTATTTCCTGAAAAAGGATAAAAAGGGTGGGTGAGTTGCTACAACTTAGTGAATGAGTATTTAAAAAAAATGAAGTTTCAATAAAATAACTTTTAAATTGGAGTGTGCCAGACTCTTTAATTTCTTTAAAATTTCTCATTCTCAAAATCTCGATTTTTAATAGCCATTTCTCATCACAACGGTAAACCCTGCACTTTTGAGTTAAGGAAAACCGGAAAAACAACTGGTCAAACAGAATAAGAAAACCGAGCCAGTTTACATTTGGGAATAAGCAATATATAAATTTACAACTTCTGGGTGATCCAAAAGGTTCAATAAACCTTGGAAAAGAAACTTAAGACAAATTAGAAAACAAAAACCAAATATGTTTAGGTGAACTAGATTCTATAAGAACTTTAAAGTTAAGAGTGCTTGCCCAAGAGTAGTGTGAGGATGGTTGACCTCCTAGGAAGTATGAATTTTTTTGTAACCCGAAATTTCATTCAAAAATTTTTATGTGAAGTATGGCTTATCATAAATAGCCATAAATTAATATATATTTAATTATTATAATTAATACTAATAATTTAATACCCAAATTAAATTATTGGAATTAATACCAATAATTTATGGTAATATTAATAATAGTAATAAATCTCACCCATTTAATACACGGTTTTACACTTATATAAAGAGATCATCCCCATTCATTCTCCTCACACCCGAACACTTCTCTCTCTCTCTCTCTCTCTCTCTACTGCTCCATTTCCCGGTGAAGCTCGAACTAGAGCTTCGACTTGATCAAAGGTCGGGCTCTTTAGAACCGGGGAGAAGACAGCTATCTGGTAGCAAACTCCAATCAATCCGAGAATCGTTGGAGAAGCACCTGCATGATGGAATAGTGAAGCAGCTCCAGCGGACCGAAACTGCCCTATTTCGACCAAGCTGAAATTGGCCATTTCAAGCCCTCCTCAGGCCAAACTAAGCCTTCCCAACACTTTCTCAACCCTCCCACGGCCGAATTTCGACTAAAAGGTAAACCAATTTGGCTCCCCTCTATAATTTCCAGCCGGTGCTAGAGAGAGACCGACAGAATTTCATTGATGAAATTCTAACTCAATTCGGCATCAATTGATGCGATTCTTGATTCTAGGATGACCCTCAAGATGAGAGATATCTGCCCAGATTGAAAGCTTGGACTGTCGTTCCCTCACCGGTGAGAAATTGAAGCTTTCTCTCTCTACTATCTATTTTCCGGTGAAGCTCTGTTTGAGCTCATTCCGATGTTAAAATCGACGATTCAAAGTTTCTCAGAATCGTATGAACATGTAGACACTCAATTTCAACAATTAGAGGTGTTTGATCGATCAATTTGATGAAATCAAATTTAGCAGTGTTGAAAAGATGAAATTTGGGGAAATTTTGGGGAAATTTGGGGATTTTTTAAATTCGAAGGACCAAAATGAAATTTTATGAAATTGAGGGCCAATTGGGCATGAAAATAATGTTGGAGGACCAATTGAGAAATTTTAGAATTTTTGGAGCAAAACTTACCATTTTTGTAAAGGAAAGGCAAAATGGTAATTTTGGAAAAGTTGGAGGACCAAATTGGAAATTTGAGAAATTAATAACCTTTTAGTGAAATGGAATAAATTGTGGTTCTATGATAAATTTTAGAAGTTTTGAGACTCAATTTGAGGAAAAACCAGTATTAGGGACTTAAAGTTAAATAGAAATAACTTTAGGGACCTAATTGCGAATAAATGAAAGTTTAACTTTCTTGTTCATTTGGAATGAATGAAGGCGATTAGGTCGGAGGATAATGAACCGAGATGTTCATATCGTGTAGGAACACAAAGTACCAAGAATGCCAGAAAGGACAAGCTCGCGTGAATACAAAGAACTGGTCTAGTGGAATTAACGGCATTAACGGGTAAGTGGGTTTACTAACATCATACCCGGTTGGGATGATGAGCACAACTTAAAGTTAAAAATCACTTACCGGTTGTGAGTGGGTTTACTAACATCATACCCGGTTGGGATGATGAGCACAACTTAAAATTTTAAAAGCACTTATCGGTTGTGAGTGGAAATTTTATATCATACCCGGTTGGGCAATGATAAGTACCTCGTTATGAAAACCCACTATTAAGTGGTATTTTAAACATCACTACTTAGAGGAAGTGATGTGAAAATCATGGGGAAAAACTACTTACCGGTGGTAAGTAGATCATACCCGGTTGTAAGTAGATCATACCCGGTTGGTATGATGAGACTTCTCTGAAGGAAGTTGAAAACCCGTTCATCGGTTATGAACGGAGGTGTCCTTATACTCGGGCGGTATAATGGATAGTGAAAACATATGTTTTGTCAGAAGTGCTATTCCTTGAATGTGTGCCAATGCTTAAACAATTCGGGAGACCTTCTCGACGGGAGCTCGAATAGCTCTGATAGGCTGGGGGCCTCGGTTTTGGAACTTGGGGGCTAAATGCCCGATTTTGAAAATCTCGTACAGTGGGCCCAAGGCCAGTTGGCACGAGCAGGAGCTTGTAAACGAATATGATATATGTGCCATAAAACTTAATAAGTGAATTGTTTGGCCATGGTACGAAGATAGGACCGACATGCTCAGTCAACTAGTGGCAGTGCGACATGATAGGTCGACGGACCAGTCAAGACAAACAACTGCGGATTGAGTTGAGAGTCGGGGCCATTGGACTAGTGGCACCACAAATTACATGGCAATATGAGAAAACATTATTTGTGCATGCACTGTGAGTACGGGATCATCAAGATGCCCATGAGGGATAGTGATGCGTCCTAAGGGCACTGGACGACCTGGTGGCTATAAGGGCAGTTCGTCGTTCCAGGTGTCTGTGCGAAATATGGAGTAGCACCAAGCGCATGAGACCGGGGTGGCAACAGGATGAGGTCTCTGTCCTCATACGGATACGAAGAAGTGATTTCAGGACTATGGGTCGGATGTGATGTACATCCACTCACTCCGAGGGTAGAAGTGGTCGTACTTCTATCCGGGTGGCAGGAAAAGTCGCTCCGAAGCCACTAGCGGGTTCAGTAGTGATACTGACTTGCGAATGTGTGTAACCTTCATGATGAAGGATGTGTGTTGGGTGATAACACACCGTGGTAAATAAGAAATGGTGGAAAAACCCAAATTTTTAAATGAAGAGATTTTTGAAAATAAAGGAGTCTGGCACACTTCATATAAATGTTTTTCTTAAAAGTCAAAAACATTTAAAAACCCATTCACTATGTAGTCGTACTCACCCCCTCCCTTATATCCTTTTCAGGAAATCCCGGAAAGCCTACCCTTAAAGGCCGTCAACTAAGATGCCTATAAGATATGTATGTAAAGTTTTAAATTTTATACAGTTTTGATTATGCTATTCCAGGAAAAAGTGCAGGTTAAAGGACGCCTTACTTTTTACGGTTTACAATAATGGGAAATCCTTTAAATAAACCGAGAGAGTGGCGAGTTGATCACGGGAATCCGACCAAACCGGGTTAAGGCGTGACAATTAGAGTGGTATCAGAACCTGTTTCCTCAAATACATAATTATGACTAGAAAATATAGTAACTAATAGGATTTATACTAAAATTTTCAGATGGCTCCTAGGAGAGGAACTAAGAAAACTTGGAAGGGCTCTACTCAACACCCTACCTTCGTAGGGAGACAACCCTAGAAGCTTCCCAAATGCCTGTGACCTGGCAGAAATGTTGAAGGACCAAATGGGGAAGTATCCGAGAGAATGGTGCTAGGACCTATTGATGGCACAACCCTAAGTATATGGGAGGATGCTTATCAAGAATCTCATAGCTCCCTAGTTAATTTGTGATCATTTTCTGTGATAGGGCTGAGAGCCCAACCATTTGTATTCCCATGTTAATAAAATATTCAAATTCTCTAAAACTCTATCTTATGAGGATGTGATCTTACTAGGAATATGGCTTAAGGAAAATAAAACAAAACCACACTATCCTGGAAACTAAGGAAAAGTCACATTCCAGTAATGGGAGATGAATCAGGAAACCTAGGAGAAATCTTACCATGACCCTTTAGCAAAGGAGATTCAGTAAGAAAATTGTCAAAGTGATCATACTCAAGAACAGTAGAGCACCAAACCAATAGTAACCCTGGAAATGCCCTACTCGAAGGAAGGAAGGGACCACAACAATTCATATAAGGGAATAACCTATTACAAGTATGAACGATGGAGACATTACCTGAAGAAGTGCCCAACCCTACTAAGGACAAGTACCAAGTTGAACTATTATAGGTGTAAGGAAAGAAGGGGTGTTCCACACCTCATATATTCAAGGCAATACCTCCTCAAAGGTCACGAAGGACATGAAGGATTGGAGACCGATACCATGGAGCGGGTTACATAAACAATTCAAAAAGAGGTCAAGAAAAGACGAGGTGAATACAAAAAACTTCTTAAGAAGGTCAAACTAAGAAGGATACCTCATGAATAGGGATAATGTACATGTGAAGCATACTTAGAACCCTCTCATAAGGGGCAAACACAAAAAAAAACGTCTCCCGAAACTCTAGGGAATGACACAGTGAGAGTGAAGAAGAGAAAGAATACATTGTGAAAATGAATCATTGGTTGGCAGATGTGCAAGGAGCTAACACCTCATTAGAAACTATTTGAAGGAAGGAAGTATCAGAGGCCAAGACTAACATGCTTTGGAAAAGTGATATAATTTTAAAGTACTACCTCTTTTGGAAAAAGCAGAAAAGTTAAAAATCGAAGTCTCTAACCAACATACCTAAGGAAGACCGGGAAGTAGAAAGGACTACACCCTAAAAAGGTTAGTGAGATGACGTTAAGGACAGGAGTACTCGAGAAGACAACTACCCTAAGAAGACCTAAACCAAGGGACTGGTGGAGGTAGGGTAGTTAACCAGCTAATACGCGAAAGAACCATGATGTAAGTTCCGACAAGGAAGAGAGGTGGAAAGGTCAAATACTCTGAAAGAGAAGGATGAAAAAAATTCTTAAAGGGACCAAAAGGCCAAATTAACAACCAAACTCAAGCCAAGAAAGAAATAGGCAAGCTTCTCACATAATGATCAAGAAATCTTGAAACAAGGAAGATTTATATGCTCCCTAAGGAAATAGACAGGTATTGGGTATGAATGAGGATACGAATAGAGTATAAAAGATGTCTTGCAAGACCTGAGGAGTAAAGGTAAACAGGAGAAGACACAAGAATAGAAATACCCCATGGCAAATGTAAAAAGGAATGTTCGAAGAAAGGGAAAGAATTCTACAAAGGAAGGAAGCCCCAAAAAGACATGTGTATCCCAATTGAGAGGAAATGGAACCAACCAAAATAGAAGGAATGATAAGTAACAAATGAAATGTTGGTTGAGATGGAAAAGTCGAGTACGAAGGAAAAATGAGGTCCTAAGAAGGAAATTAAACTAAAGGAATTATGGAGGGGCGGATGGACGCAATGTGGAGTGAAAGGAACCAACCCTTAATTAGGAACTGTTTACAAGGAAGGAAGTATCATAATGGCCCAGACTGACCTGTTTGGAGGGAACAGGAGAACCAAGTAGAAAGAGGAAAACTAATAATGACAGACAACCAAATAGAATAAACAAAACCCTAAGAAGGAATGAGATGTAGTACAGACTACACTCCATGATGGATAATAGGATGGGCATGAAGAACGAGTGATATAGCTGCCTAGACGATTGGACCAGAAAAATAAAGAATTGTGAAATGGTTGCAAACAAATCAGAGGGGGTTAAGGCCAAAGGAAAACCCTTGAGTAGAGAATATCATCGGGAATGATGATGGATGTAAGAAAGGACGAAACCCAGCATGTCGGTAAAACATCTGGGAATTTAATTAATTGGAACAGGAAATACTCAATAAGGAAGTCAAAAAGGAACGAGTGGGTAAGGAGAACCAACACAATTGATTAAGTGGAGTTAATAATGGAAAAAAAGGATAGTTGAGGAATACTATCAAAAGAAAAGAGAAATGAAGTTATATGATCCCTAAAAGGTCTAAAAGCTAATAGAGACATTTCAGGAAATGTTCTAGAAATCAAATGGATAGAGACGGGTCCTAGAAAATGCCATGTTGTAAGGGCATGTAAGCCCAACAACCCGAGGAAATATGACTCAAAGTAAGGAAGAGTTGGCTAATAAGCATGACAAGGTCAAATATAACAATTTGGACCGAAGTTATAATAGACAACGAATGGAGGAAGAGTCGAAATGAGATGAAAAGGTGGTGATAAAGAAATCCGAGGAAATAAGTACAAAATTCTCTATAGGACGACGAGCTAAGTGTTTCAATGATCAAGCGTTTAACTAGACTCAGAAATGGTTAGTTATCTTGGAATTTCCAATCTTGAGTATAGGACCTTAAGCGGAAGAATGTTACTCTAAGCAAAGAGAGAGATAAAATCTAAGAACATGCCCTGAGGTAAGGTATGTCTAGTTATGACAAACTCCATGGAGGGAGTAAATAATATTAACGAAAATGAATTTCTTAAGTGAAGGTTGTAAAAGGGACTAATTTCAAGGACGAAACAAAAGTTTGTATCTTAAGCAAACACCAAAGCGGCATCAAAGGAAATGATTGCTCATGCAAGGATGTTAACCAAGTTTTGGGGACAAAACTCCTAAAAGGAGAGGATAGTTATAAACCCCGCACTTTTAAGTTAAGGAAAATCGGGAAAAGAACCGGTCAAACCGAATAAGAAAACCGAGCAGGTTTACATTTGGGAATAAGCAATATGGAAATTTACAACTTTTGTGTGATCCAAAGGGTTCAATAAACCTTGGAAAAGAAACTTAAGACAAATTAGAAAACAAAAACCAAATATGTTTAGGTGAACTAGATTCTATAAGAACTTTAAAGTTAAGAGTGCTTGCCCAAGAGTAGTGTGAGGATGGGTGACCTCCTAGGAAGTATGAATTTTTTTGTAACCCGAAATTTCATTCAAAAATTTTTATGTGAAGTACGGCTTATCATAAATAGTCATAAATTAATATATATATTTAATTATTGTAATTAATACCAATAATTTAATACCCAAATTAAATTATTGGAATTAATACAAATAATTTAATACCCAAATTAAATTATTGGAATTAATACAAATAATTTATGACAATATTAATATTAGTAATAAATCTCTCCCATTTAATACACGGTTTTACACCTATATAAAAAGGTTATCCCCATTCATTCTCCTCACACCCGAACACTTCTCTCTCTCTCTACTACTCCATTTCCCAGTGAAGCTTGAACTAGAGCTTCAACTTGAACAAAGGTCGGGCTCTTTAGAACCGGGGAGAAGACAGCTATCTGGTAACAAACTCCAGTCAATCCGAGAATCGTTGGAGAAGCGCCGGCATGATGGAATAGTGAAGCAACTCCAGCGAACCGAAGCTGCCCTATTTCGGCCAAGCTAAAATCAGCCATTTCAAGCCCTCCTTAGGCCAAACCAAGCCTTCCCAACACTTACTTAGCCCTCCTACGGCCGAATTACGACTAAAAGTTAAACCAATTCGGCTCTCCTCTACAATTTCTGATCGGTGCTAGAGAGAGAACCGACAGAATTTCAATGATGAAATTCTAACTCAATTCGTCATCAATTGATGTGATTTTTTTATTCTAGGATGATCCTCAAGATGTGAGCTATCTTCCCAGATTGAAAACTCGGACTGTCGTGCCCTCATCGGTGAGAAATCGAAGCTTTCTCTCTCTACAATATGTTTTTTCGTGAAGCTCCGTTTGAGTTCGTTCCGGTGTTAAAATCTGCAATTCAAAGTTGCTTAGAATCGTATGAACATATAGGAACTCAATTTCAATAATTAGAAGTGTTTGATAGGTCAATTTGATGAAATCAAATTCAGCAGTGTTTAAGAGTTGAAATTGAGGGAAATTTGGGGATTTTTGAAATTCGAAGGACCAAAATGAAATTTTATGAAATTGAGGGCCAATTGGGCATGAAAATAATGTTGGAGGACCAACTGAGAAATTTTAGAATTTTTGGGGCAAAATTTACCATTTTGTAAAGGAAGGGCAAAATGGTAATTTTGGAAAAGTTGGAGGACCAAATTAAAAATTTGAGAAATTAATTCCCTTTTAGTGAAATGGAATAAATTGTGGTCCTATGATAAATTTTAGAAGTTTTAGGACTCAATTTGAGGAAAAACCAGCATTAGGGACTTAAAGTTAAAGAGAAATAACTTTAGGGACTTAATTGCAAATAAATGAAAGTTTGACTTTCTCGTTCATTTGGAATGAATGAAGGTGATTAGGTCGAAGGATAATGAACCGAGATGTTCATATCGTATAGGAACACGAAGTACCAGGAACGCCAGTAAGGACAAGCTCGCGTGAATACAAAGAACTGGTTTAGTGCAATTCACGACATTAACGAGTGAGTGGGTTTACTAACATCATACCCGGTTGGGATGATGAGCACAACTTAAAGTTAAAAACCACTTACCGGTTGTGAGTGGATTTACTAACATCATACCCGGTTGGGATGATGAGCACAACTTAAAGTTAAAAACCACTTACCGGTTGTGAGTGGGTTTACTAACATCATACCCGGTTTGGATGAAAATTTTAAAACCACTTACCAGTTGTGAGTGGAAATTTTATATCATACCCGGTTGGGCAATGATAAGTACCTCGGTATGAAAACCCACTAGTAAGTGGTATATTAAACATCACTACTTAGAGGAATTGATATGAACATCATGCGGAAAAACTACTTACCAGTTGTAAGTAGATCATACCTGATTGGTATGATGAGACTTCCCTGAAGGAAGTTGAAAACTCGTTCATCGGTTGTGAACGAAGGTGTCCTTATACTTAGACGGTATAATTGATAGAGAAAACATATGTTTTGTCAGAAGTGCTCTTCCCTGACTGTGTGCCAATGCTTAAACAATTTGGGAGACCTTCTTGACGGGAGCTCGAATAACTCTAATAGGTCGGGGACCTCGGTTTTTGAACTTGGGGGCTAAATGCCCAATTTTGAAAATCTCGTACAGTGGGCCCAAGGCCAATTGGCACGAGCAAGAGCTCGTAAATGAACATGATATATGTGCCATAAAACTTAATAAGTGAATTGTTTGGCCATGGTACCAAGATAGGACCGACATGCTCAGTCAACTAGTGGTAGTGTGACATGACAGGTCGACGGACCAATTAAGACGGATTGAGTTGAGAGTCAGAGTCGTTGGACCAATGGCACCACAGATTACATGGAAATATGAGAAAACATTATTTGTACATGCACTATGAGTGCGGGATCATCAAGACGCCCATGAGGGGTAGTGATACGTCCTAAGGGTACTGGACGACCTGGTGGCTATAAGGGCAGTTCGTCGTTCTAGGTGTATGTGCGAAATCTGGAGTAGCACCAAGCGCATGAGACTGGGGTGGGGATAGGATGAGGTCTCTATCCTCATACGGACATGAAGAAGTGATTTCGGGATTATGGGCCAGATGTCACATACATCCACTCATTCCCAGGGTCGTACTTCTATCCGGGTGGCAGGAAAAGTCGCTTCGAAGCCACTAGTGGGTTCAGTAGTGATACTGACTTGCGAGTGTGTGTAACCTTCATGATAAAGGATACATGTTGGGTGATGACACACCGTGGTAAATAAGAAATGGTGGAAAAACCCGAATTTTTAAATGAAAAGATTTTTGAAAACAAATGAGTCTGGCACACTCCATAGAAATATTTTTCTTAAAAGTCAAAAGCTTTTAAAAACCCATTCACTAAGTAGTCGTACTCACCCCCTCCCTTATATCCTTTTCAGGAAATCCCAGAAAGCCTACCCTTAAAGGCCATCAACTAAGATGCCTGTAAGACAAGTATGTAAAGTTTTAAATTTCATACAGTTTTGATTATGCTATTCTAGGAAAAAGTGCAGGTTAAAGGATGTCTTACTCTTTACGGTTTACAATAATGGGAAATCCTTTAAATAAATCGAGAGAGTGGCGGGTTGATCACGGGGATCCGTCCAAACCGGGTCGGGGTGTGACAATATCCGTGTGTTTATCAACTAACACATGCCCTTCAACATGAAGGGATGACACATTCGTAGGCCAACCCATCCACTATACCCACTTGTGGCGTCAGAGCGACTTTACCGACCACCCAGATAGAAGTACGTCCACTTCTACCCTTAGAATGAGTGGATGTACGCGACATTCAACCCTCAATCCCGTAGATAAAACTCTGTGTCTATTTGAGGTTAGAGACCTCATCCTGACCCCATCCCGGTCTCATGCGCATGAAGCTACGTCGAGCTTCTAAGACTGCTGGCACGACTAACTACCCTTATCTCCACTATGTCGTCCAGTAGCCCTAGGACATATCACTACCCCTCTTGGGCATCTTGAAGGTCCCGTAAAATCTGTGCATGCACAAATCAATAACTTTCCACATAAGCCATATAATCTGTGGTGCCAATGGTCCAACCGTCCTAACCCTCAACTTGACATACAGTTGTTTGTCTCGACTAGTCTGTAGACCTCTCATGTTACACTACCACCAGTCCATCGAGTATGTCGGTCCTATCTCAGTACCATGGCCAAACAATTCATTCACTTAAGTTTTCATGGCTTAAAATCATGTTTGTTTATGAGCTGTTTATCGTGCCAACTAGCCTAGGGCCCACTGTTCGAGATTTTCAAAATCAGGTGTCCTCAAGTTTCAAACCGAGGCCTCCGACCTATATAAGTTATTCAAGCTCTCATCAAGAAGGTCTCCCAAAATGTTTAAGCAGTGGAACATAGTCAGGGGAGAGCACTTCCAAAAAATGAACTTTTAGCCATCCATCACACCAACCGGGTATAAGGACATCTCCGCTTATAACCGATAACTAGGTTTTCTACTTCTTTACCGGAAGTTTCATCATGCCAACTAAGTATGATCTACTTGCAACCGGTAAATAGTTTTTCCGTATAATTTCCACATCACTACACATAGATGTGATGGTTAAAAACCACTTAAGAGTGGGTTTTCATTTCTAAGGTACTTATCATCTCAACCGGATATGATATTTAATCCCACTCACCCGATTATGCAACAATCTCTTCTTAACTGGTTTTCATCTCCTTGTGAGCTTTGTCTTAGCTGGCATTCCCGATATCTCATGTTCCTACATGATATAAACATCATTTTTCATTATTATTTGGCTTGATAGCCATCATTCATTATAAATGACTAAAAATATCCAACTTCTCAAATATTTGCAATTAGGTCCCTAAAATTATTTTTTTCTTTAACTTTAGGTCCCTAATGCCTTTTTTCCCCCCAAATTGAGTACCAAAACTCTAAAATTCACCTTAGGACCTCAATTTATTAAAAATCACAAAAAAGGAGTTCAAGTTTCCCAAATTCCCAATTTGGTCCTCAATTTTTCCAAAATTACCATTTTGCCCCTCCTTTACAAAAATGGTAAGTTTTACCCCAAATATTGCTTAGTTTGTCCTCCAACACCCTTATCATGCCCAATTGGCCCTCAATTTTATGAAATTATATTTTAGTCCCTCAAATTTTTGAAATCCCCAATTTTTCCCCCAATTTCAACTTTCTAACACAGTCGAATTTGATTTCATCATATTAACCGATCAAACGAGTTTAATTATTGAAATTGAGGTTAAATTGGAGTTCCTACATCTTCATACAATTCAATTGCACTTTGAATTGCATGATTTGACGTTGGAATGAGCTCAAATGAAGCTTTGCTAGAAAACTAAATGAAGAGAGAGAAAGTTTCGAATGCTTACCATCAGGGGCACGACGGTCCGAGCTTTCGATTTGAGCAAGTAGCTCTCGTCCTGAGGTTCCTCATAGGATAAAGAATTGCATCAATTGATGCCAAATTGAGTGAGAATTTAATCATTGAAAAAATCTATCGGTTCTCTCTCTAGCACAGATCGGAATTTACAAAGGGGAGCCAAATTGGCTTACCTTTCCATTCTAATTCAGTCATAGGAGGGCTAAGTAGGTGTTGGGAGAGCTTGGTTTAGCTTGAGAAGGGATCGAATTGGCCAATTTTAGCTTGGCCGAAACAGGGCAACTTCGGTCCGTCGAAGCTACTTCACTGTTCTATCACGTCGGTGTTTCTTCGGCGACTCTCAGAGCAATTGGAGACTACCACCGTGTATCTGACTTCTCCCTGAGTCAAAGGAACCCAACTACACCTTCTTTGGTTCACAAAAGACCCTATATCAGAGCTTTAGTTCAAGCTTCACCAAGAAACGGAGTAGATGAAAGAGAGTGAGGTTTTCAGGTGTGGAGAGAATGAATGGAGAGGGGCTCTTTATATAGCGAGCTTGGAGACTCATTGGCCATCTATGTGGCACCTATGTGACAATCATTGATGGCCTGAAACGTACTAAACAAAAACGTTTCCTCTTCATCGGCGCTGGTTCAATTTTTCGACGAATGAACAGTGTTGTCATATGAAGGAAGAAGATGATACTATTCCAAACTGGACTGAACCGGGTCCACAGCTTAAACTGGTCGGTTCAGGCCCAATTCAACCAAGTTTTTCAAAATTAAAATTTTCTAAATTCATTCTCTATCAAATGGTGGCCTCAATTCTCCAATTTGAATTTTCTAAGCCACCTAGAAAAATGAATTTAGCATCCGGTTCAATAGTGGTTCATACCGGTCCAAACTAGTTTAATTTGGTTCTGATCTGGTTCAACTGAACCGGTTTGGTTTTCATCCCCCATTCATCCTTAAGTCCTTTTTCATGAGTTTTGTGACTCTTTAGGTCACTCAGGATCCATAAATTTAACGGTTTACCTTCTCTCTATCGGTTCCGATTCATAAACCGGATCAATCCGGCTTGTATCTGATTCATCTGAACTGCTTTGGTTCTTCTCTTCCAATTTATCCTAAGCTTCATTTCCAAGGTTTTATGAACCCTTTGGGTCACCCGAGAGTTGTAAATTTCCCATTATCTAATGATCGAGTTTGTGAACCGGTTCGATTTTTCTCATTCGGTTTGATCGATTCTTTTCCGGTTTTCCTTAACTCCAAAGAGCATGGTTTACAGTATTTGTCCTTTTGAATCCTATTATAACTCATTCCGCGTACTTCACACTAGTTTAGTCGTCCTCTCTTTAGGCTCTATCAATTTGAGCGTTAGTCACTATCGGTCATGATGTTAGTGATCCTTGACTTAAATCCCCTTCCTAACTAAGAGGTTAACTTTTCTAAGGTTCTTAGATGTGTTTTCCTTCGTTTCATCATTTTATGGCCAATCCACCCCCTCCTTACTCGCACGACATCCTATTATGTGTTTTCTTACTTACACATTACTTGGACTTAACTTGCTCCTTAGGTCCTCTTGAGTACCTTTCCTTTGTACTTGATCTTTCCATCTCGACCAGCATCTCTTGGACGAATTCACCTCGTCTCCATTTATGTTAATCCCATTACCTTTTAATTGGGACCCTTTAGTCCTTCCACGGTTTCCTTCCTTGAGCAAGCGGAGGGCCCGAAGGGTTCCCTTCCCATTTTGCTATTTTGAATATCTAACATTAAAAGGTATTCCTTGATGCCATTCTTTCCTGCTTACATTACTCTTGAGAACTTACATTTACTTCATCTTCATTCTCCTTTCCTTCCTGTATCCATCTATTTTTTTAGATGGAATTCACACCTTCCTTGCTTTAAGATCTCACGATCATCCTATGAGAAGCTTACTCAACTTTCTTCTGTGTTGAGTTGGGTCATTAATCTGATCTTGTTTGTTGATCTCTTCGAAGATTTTACCTTCATCATTAAGAGGTTGTCGTCTCTTGAGTCGTGTTGTCCTTAATATCCATTTCATTTCCCTCTTTAGGGTGTAGTCTTCACTACTTCCCAGTCCATCTCTGGGCATCGTTTATTCATTTACTTGTTGTGATGCATTTATTTCCTTCAACTAGGTCTGTCTGAAATCCTTATTTGATTTCTCTGCTCTTTTTGAAAGTAGATCATACCTAGCTATCCAGGTATATCCTTAGCCATCTATGTCTCTTTTTAATAAGGTCCTTATTACGACTTTAGTTTTATGGCGGTTCTTTTGTTGGTTATATGCACTTGGAACTTCCTCCTTCCACTGTTCCATTTCCTATCCTTATCTTTCTCGTATACTTCTTGACCTTTTTATAGTTATTCACTCTGGATTTCTTCCATATCTTCTATTTCTTTTTATTCCATCTCTTTGCTTTAAAAAAAATCTCCTTATTATTATTGAGTTCCTAAGAACTTGTATCCTATTATTTCCAAGTACTGGTATTATTCTCGGGGTTTTCTTCCTATCGCACTTCTTTCCTTTCTCCTTTGTTTTATTTCAATTAACCTTACATTTTAGTGCTCCCATTCCTTTGTTACTTTCTTTCGATTTGGCTTCCATTCCTTTGGTTTTCCTTGGAATAGTCTAATCCTTCTTGTTTCCTTACTTTTATCCATAGAGTCTTTCCTTAACTCCTTAGACTCTCACCAGTCCCATGCTCTTTGACGCTCACTTCTCCTGCTCCAGACTTCTCCTACCTTTCCTTAGTTAGGATTCATCTTCCTTGGGTGAATTCTAGTAGTCTCTTCATTACCAAGTCTTATTGTCCCTTCTCTGGAGGGTAATCTTACTTTAAAGGTTTAGGTTAACTAGTAATGACCCATTTTTTTCCTTCCTTAGGTGACTTCTACCCTTTACTCTGATCCTTATTAACATACTCTTATTGTTTGAATTCATCAAAGAAACCCAAAACTTTTATCAGGAAATATAGACTTTCATTCATTCAAGAAATAGTTTCTTGCCATACTTGGCTTATTATAGGGATTTTCTACACCCTAATCCCTTGGGGTCATAGGCCGAGAGTTGACCTTAGAACGATTATGGGATTCATGATTAGATGGTTCTAAGGAACAAGTTGGAGTCCATCCATATTCCCTTACGGGATGAACTTCATGTATGGCCTCCCGTCTGTATTGCCTCAATACCTCAGCCTCACACTTATATGTCCACTTTATCTATTGAGAGGGATTGAAGCTGAACTGAGTAGGTGGGGGTACTTGGTGGACTTTCATAAAGGTGGCATACGCATCCCAATAGTTGTCCCAAGCCTCCTTCTTAGTGGGATTTCTCTCTGGTTGTTGTGGGACTGGAGGAGGGGTTGGGCTCCTAAGAGAAGGAACAGGTTCCTATTGCCTTGGAGGAGGGTATGTAATGCCTTCAGGTTCTAGTAAGGCTCCAACGAGTTTCCGATAATCTTCCACCATATCTTTGGGCACTCTCTTCTCGTTCTTTAAGAATTGTTGAACAGCTGCCTCCCTAGGGGTAGGCGTCTTTTTCAGGGTCATGTGTAAAGGATTGGATTTCATAACGAACTTTCTAGAGATTCTCCTTCTTACACAGTAGTTAAGGTTTTTATTAGTGTAAGGGCAAAATATTAATAATGTTTCACGTGAACTTAGCTCTGATACTACTCAATTTGTCACGCCCCGACCTGGTTTGATCGGATTCCCGTGATCAACCCGCCGCTCCCTTAGTTCAAGAAGGGTTTCCCCCTTTCTTTAATCAAGAGGAGCGAGGCGAGAATTCAACTGTCTTCCTTGGAATAACATATATCAATAAATATCCAAGCTTGAAAAGAAATAAAGCATACCTGATAGAGAGTAAATCCTAGTGTTATCCCTAGTCATTTCTCTATGCCTGAAAAGGGATAAAAAGGGTGGGTGAGTTTCTACAACTCAGTGAATGGGTGTTTGAAAAAGAGTTTCAATAAAATAGTTTTGAATTGGAGAGTGCCAGTCTCCTTATTTTCTTTAAGATTATTTCTTCATCAAATTCTCGATTTTCAAAAACCATAATTCATCATTATCCACAATCGGTGTGTTTAACAATCAACACACGCCATTCATCGTGAATTGTATGTCTAGATCGGCCCAACGGCCCCGACCCTCAACTGTTTGTCTAGATCGGCCCAACGGCCCCGACCCTCAACTGTTTGTCTAGATCGGTCCGTCGACCGAGTCTTGTCGCACTACCGACAGTCCATCGAGTATGTCGGTCCTGTCTTGGTACCATGGCCAAATCACATCATTCATTCATCAAAATATTTCATGGCTTATCATCATGTTTATTTATGAGCTCCTGCTCGTGCCAATCGGCCTTGGGCCCACTGTACGGGATTTTCAAAATCGGACATTTTAGCCCCCAAGTTCCAAAACCAAGGCCTCTAGCCTATTTGAGCTCTAGTCAAGAAGGTATACCAAAATTTTTAAGCATTAGCACTCAGTAAAGGGAGATCACTTCTGACAAAATAACTATTTCACTTATCTATCACACCAATCGGGTGTGATGACATCTCCGCTTATAACTGATAAGCGGGTTTTATACTTCCTTCCAAGAAGTTCATCATACCAACCGGGTATGATCTACTTACAATCAATAAGTAGTTTTTCCGCGTATTTCTCATATCACCCCAACCAATTGTGATGTTAAAATCTCCACTTAGTAGTGGTTTTCCCTTTCCCATGTATTCATCATCCCAAACGAGTATTATGTGAAAAATCCCACTCACCCGATATTCGTAGTGTACTTTCTTCTTAATTGGATTTTTGCCTTCACGCGAGCTTATCCTTATCGGCGTTCCCAGTCCTTTGTGTTCCAACATGATTTGAACACCCTTGTTCATTAACGTATGGCCTAATAGCATTCATTCCTCACGAATGAGCAAGATGCCTAAAATTTTAATTATTTGCATTTAGTTCCCTAAAGTTCTTTTTCTTTAACTTTAAATCCCTAATGCTAATTTTCCCCCAAATTGGGTCCTAAAACTTCTAAAATTTACTTTGGGATCTCAATTAATTTAAAATTACAAAAGGGGTTCAAGTTTCCCAAATTTCCAATTTGGTCCCCAACTTTTCAAAAATTATCATTTTGCCCCTACTTTACAAAAATGGCAATTTAACCCCCAATAAATTTAAAAAATTGACCAATTGGTCTCCAATATCTTTTTCATGGCCAATTGGCCCTCAATTTTGGGAAATTGAACTTTGGCCCCTCAATTTTTTGAAATCCCCAATTTCCCCCTTTTAGACTGGCCGAATTTGATTTTATCAAATTGTCCAATCAATCGAGGTTTATTATTGAAATTGAAGGTAAAATTAAGTTACTACACATCCATACGTTTCAATTGAGCTTTGAATTGCATGAATTGATGTCGGAACGAGCTCAAAGGGAGCTTCGTCGGAAAACTAAACTTATAGAAAGAAAGCTTTGAAAACTTACCGTCGGGGGTGCGGCAGTTTGAGCTTTCGATCGGGGCAGCTAGCTCTCATCCTGAGGTTCCTCCTATCATCAAGAATCACCTCAATTCATGTCTAATTGAGGGAGAATTTGGTCAGTAAAGTTTCGTTGGTTCTCTCTCTAACACTAATTAGAAATTATAGAGTAGAGCCAAATTGACTTACCTTTCCTCTTTAATACGATCATATGAGGGCTGAGGGAGTGTTGGGAGAGCTTGGATTGGCTTGAGGAGGGCCCAATTTAGCCATCTTAAGCTTGGCCGAAATAGGGCAGCTTCGGTTCGTCGGAGCTGCTTCAATGTTTGATTACACCGGCGCTTCACCGGTTATCCTCGAACCAAATGGTGATCACTGTCGGGTAGTTGACTTCTCCCCCAGTCTAAGGAATATGACCACGCCTTCTCTGGTTCGAGCTTTATCGAAAAACTGAGTAGCTGAGAGAGAGTGAAGTTTTCAAGTGTATGGAGGATGAATGGAGAGAGACTCTTTGTATATGGAGCTTAGGGACTAACCGACCATACGTTTGGCACCTTTATAATACTCATTGATGGCCTGAAACGTCCTAAATAGAAACGTTTCCTTTCCGCTGGCACTGTTCAATTTTTCGGTGAGTGAATAGTGTTGTTATCTGAAGGAAGAAGACGACATTGTTTCGAACCGGGTTCAATGCTTAAACCGGTCGGTTCAGGCCTGATTCGGACGAGTTTTTCATAATTAAAAATTTCTAAATTCATTCTCTATCCAATGATGGCTTCAATTATCCAATTTAAATATTTTGAGCTGCTTAGAAAAATGAATTTAGCATTTGGTTCAATCATGGTTCAAACCAGTTCAAACCAATTCAATCTGGTTTGGATCTGGTTCACTTGAACTGGTTTGGTTTTCTCTCCCAAATTGTTCTAAAGTCCCTTTCCAAGGTTTTTATGACTCTTTGGGTCACTTGGGAGTTGTACATTTCCCAATTTGCTCGTTCTCTAGTGGTTGGGGTTTGTGAACCGGTTCAGTTTTCTCACTCGGGTTGACCGGTCCTTTCCCGATTTTTCCTTAACTCCAAAGGACGGGGTTTACAAGAATACTTCTAACAAAAATAGATTTTTCCATCCATCACACCATCCGAGTGTGATGACATTTCCGCTTACAACCGGTAAGCAGGTTTTCTACTTCCTTCTAGGAAGTCTATCATACCAACCGGGTATGATCTACTTACAACCGTTAAGTAGTTTTTCTGCGTAGTTCTCACATCATTCCAACCAGGTGTGATGTTAAAAATTTCACATATTAGTGGTTTTTCATTTTAAAGGTGCTCATCATCCCAACCAGGTATGATGTGAATAACCCACTCACTCGATAAGTGTAGTGTATTCCTTCTTAGTCGGGTTTTGCCTCCATGCTAACTTATCCTTGCTGGCGTTCTGGTCCTTTATGTTCCTACACGATTTGGACATCCTTATCTATTAATATCTAGTATAATAGCCTTCATTCCTCACGTATGAATGAAATGCCCAAAATTTTTTGTTAATTGCATTTAGGTCCCTAAAGTTCTTCTTCCTTGACTTTAGGTCACTAATGCTAACTTTTCCCCAAATTGAGTTCTAAAACTTCTAAAATTCACTTGTGATCCTTAATTTACTCAAAATCACTTAAGGGGTTCAAGTTTCTTAAATTTCCAATTTGGTCCCGAATGTTTCAAAAATGATCATTTTGCCACTCCTTTACAAAAATGGCAATTTGACCACAATTATTTTAAAAAATTGACCAATTGGTCCTCCAACATCCTTTTCATGGCCAATTGGCTCTCAATTTTGGAAAATTACAATTTGGTTCCTCAATTTTACGAAATCCCCAATTTTCCCCAAAATTTCTTTTAATTTCCCCCTTTCAAACTGGTTGAATTTGATTTCATCAAATTGACCATGAAATCGTGGTTAATTGTTGAAATTGAATGTATAATTGAGTTCCTACACAACTATACGATTCAATTGAGTTTTGAATCGCATCATTTGGGTCTGAATTGAGCTCAAATGGAGCTTCGTCGGAAAACTAAACTTAGATAGAGAAAGCTTCGAAAGCTTACCGTAAGAGGGGCGACGGTCCAATCTCTCTATCAGGGAAGATAGCTCTCTTCCTGAGGTATTTTCTAAGATCAAGAATTCCTACAATTGACCCTGAATTGAGGGAGAATTTTGTCAGTGAAATTCTGTAGTTTCTCTCTCTAATTCCAACCTACAACGATTGAGAAGGGCCTAATTGGCTTACCTTTCAACTCAATTGAAGTCGTCTAAGGGCTGTAGGGGTGTTGGGAGAGCTTGGTTTAGTTGGAGGAGGGTTGAATTCGGCCGTTTTCAGCTTGACCGAAATAGGGCAGCTTCGGTCCGTGGGAGCTGCTTCACTATTTGATTACGCCGACCCTCTCCAGCGATCCTCGGATCGAATGGAGACTACCATTGAGTAGCTAACTTCTTCCTAAATCTAAGGAATCCGACCTCGCCTTCTAAGGCTCAGAAAAATGCCCAAGTCGGAGCTCTGGTTCAAGCTTCACCGAAAAATGGAGCAATAGAGAGAGAGGAGTTTTTAGGTGTGGGCAAAAGGAATGGAGAAGAGCTCTTTATATAGAGAGCTTGGAGACTCTCTAGCCATCCGATTGGCGCCTTTATGGCGATCATTTATGGCCTAAAATGCCCTAAACAAAGACTTTTCATCTTCGTCAATGCTGTTAGCTTTTTCGATGAGTGAATAGTGTTATCATCTAAAGAAAGAAGATGACACTATTCCGAATCAGACCGGACCTGTCCGAACCGTGTTAAATGCTTAAACTAGCTGATTCAGGCCCGATTTGATTGAGTTTTTCAAAATTAAAAATTTCTTAATTCATTCTCTATCCAATGATGGCTTCAATTCCCCAATTTGAATATTTTAAGCCACCTAGAAAAATAAATTTAGAAATCGGTTCAATAGTAGTTCAAACCGGTTCAGGTCTGGTTCACCTAAACCAGTCCAGTTTTCTCTTCCAATTCATCCCAAAGTGCTTTTCCATAACTTTTATGACTCTTTAGGTCACTCGAGATTTGTAAATTTCCCTTTTTACCCTTTCCTTATCGGTTGCAGTATGTGAACCAACTCAGTTTTCTCATCCGGGTTGACCAGTTCTTTCCTCGGTTTTCTTACCATTAAAGGGCGGGTTTACGATAGAGATAAGGGTAGTTCGTCATGCCAATCGGTCTTGAAGCTGTGTAAGCTTCTTGCGCATGAGACCGGGGTGGGGTTGGGATGATGCCTCTGTACTCGTATGGATACGGAGTGGTATTCGAGTCTGAGGGTTAGATGTCTAGGACATCCACTCAAACCTAGGGTAAAAGTGGACGGGCTTCTATCTTGGTGGATGGTAAAGACGCTCTGATCAATAAGTGGGTGTAGTGGACGGGATGATCCTATATTTACCCTTCCTAATAACGGGTGTGTGTTGTTTGTCAAATGCCTCCCGAGGCAAGGGGATGGGCTAAGAAAGCAAAACACACCTAATACGAAAATGAAAAAAGGTTTTGAAAACCAAAATTGAAGAAAATCCTTTTTAAAGGAAATGATAACCTTGACAAGATTTGGATAAAGCTATTTTAAAAACTTACTCCCAACACCCGCTCATTAAGTTGTAGAACTCCCCCCTTCCCTTTTACCCCTTTTAGGTAACCGAGGAAACACCAATCTTAAAGACCCTCCTAAATTGGAACAGTAAGGCAGGTACATTTGTTTTAAAATATTTTGTTTTGTATAATATTATTCTAGGAAAGACAGATAAAAGGACGTCTTACTCTTTGCGATTCAGAAAATAGTGAAACCCTTAATGGACCAAAGGGATTGGTGGGTTGCTCACGGGGATCCGACCAAATCGGGTCGGGCGTGACAATAATTATATTCTTGTATGTCTTACAGAAAAACATACTTTTCCGTAAATTATTTTGAAAATGTTTTCTTTCCAGGTTACGTCTAGCTCTTGTCGGTACCATAGTGGCTGTTATTCTATACCGGAAGGAGTGGTGAGTTGATCACGGGGTTTCAACCAAATTGGGTTGGGGCATGACATAATAAGTGTAAAATGACATGAATACATGTCCACTAAAAAATACACTTTTAAGAAGTTACGAAATGAGATAAAGGTCTCAAGAACCGGTATAAACGAACCATAGTTGCATGCTAGAACTATGTGATTGGGGCCTTGTGTCGGTTATATCTGCTCATGGAGATGGGTGAATGATGGACCAAACTCCCTATGCTATGTTGAGCTTCTATCATATCTGCTAAGTCATATTTATACTTGAATAGAAATGGTCAGAATAAGGACCATACTTGAGGAAAATGGTGATAGGCTTGAATATTGCTTATGTATATATTTTAGAATTTATGTTTGTGAATATTATATACCGGTATGAAGTGGTGGCGTTGATATGACACCTACTGAGTTAGTAACGACTTCGAGGAAAATTGAAAGGGTGGATAAGGGGAGATTAAATTGTTGCTTCCATATTTATCGGGACACCCAGGTGATGTACATGAATCTTCCTAGTTACATTGATATAATGAGAATAGGTGGGATTGAGTCGCGTGTGTAAGAGGCATGTACATAGCTATCAGTGGAACATAGTCATGACCCTAGATGCTAAGTTATCACAATGAGAGACAAACCTGAGGCGTATCAGTTGTGGAAGAGTACACACGACTCTCACACTCACTTTTAAAGACTTGGTTGGTATTACGGCATACCATTCGGGCGTGAATAGGGTTATGAGTTGCCTGTGTGTGCATGCCATGAGTACCTAGTTTATGTTGAGTTATGCATACCATGAATTATATCTTATTAAATTGTTTGGGGAAAATGAGAGCGGACCCGACCGTAAGGTTAGATTATGGTTAAGGGTGGCTTGAGACCAAATTCTCAAGGGGCCAAATAAAACAAATGAAAAATGAATGGTTTTGTAAATCGATAATAAATCTCAATGCTAGTAAGTTAAATAAGATGTCTGAAGTTGTAAGTTATGTAATGGTACGACATCAATATCTCATTCAATAAGACGTGAGTTCACCCCTACCCCAAACCTTTGCAGGTAAAAGTCGAGGAACTACAAAGCACAAGTGGGGAAGCATTTCCGAACCGGTACAACTTGAGGTAGGCCTTTTGACTTAAATACTAAGGCTTCAATTTACTTATTATCAACTACTATATTCCCGTGCCATTTATGGAACTATTTTGGATACTATATGATTTAAAGAAAAAGTTTCAAATTTTCATTAAAAAAATAGATAATAGTTTTTATTTGAAATGTTATTCGCTCCATTTTTACTATGGTGAAAGTAGCCATGGTAAAATTAAGTAGATTTGTAGAGAAAATACTATATAAAAGTAATTTTTGTGTCCTATAAAGGAGGAGATGATTGGTTGGTATGGCATTACGCAGTTAATGATATAATATTTGCAAATTGGGCCTATACATTTATGTTAAATAGGAATAAGGTAGATGATTACTTTGGCGCATCATCCTCTCACTTAGTAAAAAATGCTGACAATGATTTGAGATGTAAAATGCCAACTAAAGTAAGACATTTCTTATGGAGAACTATCTTCAACGCCCTAATAGTAAATGTTAATCTTGTTTCAAGTATAGGTGGATTTTTTGCTCGGTATTTTTTTGTGATAGAAGGGAGTCGGTGGAGAACATGCTATTGGATTTTCCGTGAACATAAGCAGGCTGATTTGCTAGTTACGGCCCGATCATAAATGGAATCTATACGAATAGATTTTTGATCTGCAAGAAAGGATGTCCAAAGGGGAAAATATTTAGCTACTAATCAATATTGTGAGAACCTCATGACAAATTTGGAAGGAAAGAAACTGTGGCAACTATAAGGGAGGATGGTCATATCCTGGTCGAGTAATCCAAGCTAGTGTATACTAGGGAGTAGTATGCCTAAGTAGACCAACACATGCCACGTATGCGTCCAGAGTAAGGTCATCATCAACAGCAAAAGGGATGGAAGAAGCCACGTGTGAGTTTCAAAATCATACTGAGGTTTTGTGGTTAATGGTGAAGCAAGAAAATGCTGCTGGTGACTTTATTGCAGGGAGAGTCTCCAAACTAAAGTGCACCTCACCATGCAGATGCACTAACAATTATAAAATGCCTAAACTTTGCATATAAAGTGCAATTCCAAGATATAATTGTTAATATTAATTCTATAGTGGGAGCAAGGTCGTTAATCAACCCCGAGATAAAAAGTGTCACGGACCCTTATTCCACCATATGAAACATTAAAGGGTATAAAAAACATGTTTGAATATTGTGAATAGAATTTTTAACTTCTGTATTTAAGAGGAGGGATGAAGTAGCATATTTATTATTTTAAGTGAATATTAAGTTTGATTTAACTACAAAAGACAAATATTTATTTTTGGGAGAAATTAAATTAAATGAATTGATGAGATTGTTATGTAAAAAAAAATAAGCCTTCCATCATTCTAGTCTAATAAAATAATTATATATAGTACACTAACACTAACATCGCCACAAGTTCTGCGAGCTCCACTCTCTCATATGAGCAGCTTCCGTCTCCAAAAGTTCGTCGATTCCGCCGTTGCTGTGCCTCTACTGAGAGCTACGTCTCCATCGCATTCAACTAACGCTCATTGTCTCCGCTCCAATACCTTCTGTCGCAGGTCCTAGCACTCGAATGTCTTCCACAACATGTGATTTTCTCGAATGATTATTCTGACGAGTTCACGGTTGCAGCTACTACGCCGCGAATCGGGTCGGGATGGAGAAAAACGGTCGAGAGAAGGCTTCTGATGATGTTGTCGTTCGTGATAGGCACTTGCTCGAGAAAAAGATTGCTGCCATCCGCATGGCCGGTCCCGGGAAGCTCCAGGTGGTCTCCTGCGCCCTGCATCTTCTACTGAAATCAATTTTAAGTTTTGTTTGCAGTATAGGAGCAAAAAGATGTTGGTGATGTTTGATCTGGAACCCTTTTAATGAATTTTATTTAGACTTCTTCTCCATTTGTGATAGGTTTTGATAAAATCCAAACATTTCAATGCTCTGAGATCGTGCGGTGCTATATTTTCTCTGATGATACTATTGCCCTACTGGGTACGCATACCTCTCTTGTTAAGGGTTATTCGTGTGTATCGTTGGCAGGTTATTGCAGATTTTGATGCAACTCTTACCCGGTATAGGATTGATGGCCTCCGTGGGCAAAGTAAGTCACGAGAAGTATTATTTAATACACTTTTGTCTTTATTTGAAGCATTCATGTCTTCCCTTTTTGTTTTTTTTTTCGGTTTGCTAATACCCTTAGTAGCCAGCCATGGCCTTCTGCAACAGGGCAATCCTGAATATGATGCCAAGAGGCAGGAATTATATGAGTATTACTATCCATTGGAATTTTCTCCCATAATTCCAATTGATGAAAAGACTAAGCTCATGGAAGAATGGTGAGTCCCATAACTGTTTTTTCCAGTGAGAATATGCCTTTTCCATGTCATTGTCATGA
This sequence comes from Trapa bicornis, assembly GCA_030064425.1. Lineage (NCBI taxonomy): Eukaryota > Viridiplantae > Streptophyta > Magnoliopsida > Myrtales > Lythraceae > Trapa > Trapa bicornis. The sequence goes on along the minus strand of CM057761.1, from coordinate 3,346,646 downwards.
TATCTAACTTACTCTGTTGTGTTTGATATGCTGGAAATGGTAATTTACATGTTTCTGTATCTGGATGACAAATACTAAATTTTGTGTCCTTTCAATCTCCATCAGTGACAAGCTCACTTTTTCAATATGAAATGAGTAATTATTAGAAGTCAACATTTGTTCATGTTGATACAGGTGGGGGAAGACCCACTCTCTTCTAATTGAGGGTGGTCTAACATATGAGGCGATGAGAAAATCAGTTGCAAATTCCAAAATTGCTTTTAGGGAAGGTGTGATTGAACTTTTCGAGGTTCTTGAGGTAATCACTATCTCATATTCCTGCCCATCCAAATATTGTGTGTAGAAAATAATACCAATCTAGAGTCTTCTAGATTTTATGGGAGGAATATCAAAAGAAGAATATAGAGCTTGATGGAGCAAAGGAAGACTAGAAGCTTCTAGGAAGAAATGTCACAATGGAAAGTGTCAGAATTTTCTAGCCATTTGGGTAAACATCCACGGACACACACACCTATAGGTGTTGCCTGAGAGTTATACATAACTCCCAAATGTGAGAACAAAGTGTGAGTGTGTGGCGTGAGTGAATGTGATAATTGTGATTGGAGAGTGTCTCAAGTGTGAGTTGTCAAGTGAGTGTTCAGGTTAAGAACGGTTCTTTGTCAAGTATGAGTTCACGTGCTGAGTCTTGGTAGGTGGAATTACTTTTCTCAACAAATAAAAGTAATTACACAATTGTAATGCGAGATCTCAAGTTTCTACAAGTGGTATTAGGGTTCAGTTCAAGGATCTAACAAGTGGTATCAAAGCCTAGATTGGATCCAACAATTGGTATGAGAGTGCCTTTCAGGGTTCTAACAACTGATATTAGAGCAGGTCGGACCTTGACTTTGTGTTGTGGATGAAGTAAGGAGTTGGTGGTTGAGCTTCTAGTGTTGTGAGTAGTTTAATATTGTAGAACTTGTCATGTGCAATTCTGCACTGCATAGCTTGTTGGAGTTAAAGCATGCCTAGCAGGGGTAGCGTTTGGCTGAGCCACGATAAGCAACTTTCAGATGGTCAGTGGGATTAAGAAGCTGAACAATCTAAATTACAGCACATGGTCTATGTGTATGGAATTATATCTTTGGGGCCAAGAAGCCATGGGACACATTCACCATACTATTCTCCAAGAAGAATGATGCAAGGTTGTAACTTCTTGAGATTGAACTTCTTTTGATCAAGTATGATGTGTGACAACTTTACTAAGGTAAAGTGTCTTAAAATCTCACATTTAGATCCTTTTTCTAGTATCCTATATTATAAAGTTAAGAAAATAATCATTCATGGATTGAGGCAAGAGTTTATAGGTTTCAATGCTGCCATACAAGGGTAGTCTACTCAACCTAACTTTGTTGAGTTGGAAAATTTACTAGTTGACCAGGAAGTTTTAGCTAAGCAAATATCTTTGGCCTTGTCCAAGAATGATGAAATAACGCTTTTTAGTAATGGTCGATTCTGTAGAAGCTTTTGTAGAGGAGTAAAAATGATGATCGAGATAGACAGAGTGAAAATCAACCATTCAAAAGGAGCATAGATGAAATACAAAAGTGCTACAATTGTGGGAAGAAATGTCACATAGCTAAAATTGTGGTTAAAGAAGCTAGTAGAGAGCAACACACAATGGATGTTGGATGTGTGAGTGAAGATGGGACGTGAATGCATTGTTCGAAATCTAGCATTGAAGGTAGTTGCTAATGGTCCAATTGACTATGACCTTGAATATATAGTCTATTTAGGCTGATCTAATCACATGATTGGGGATAGAGAGAAGTTAGAGAACACGGTCAAGTATGGAGGGAACTATTCATAGGGACCATCAACAATTCAAGGTTATTGAATTGCTCATGTGGACAAGACAATGGTAACACCACAGTGCCATTCAAAGAAGATAGTGCTCAATAATGTATCATGTACCAGGAATGAAGAAGAATCTATTGTTTGGGACACAACTTACAATGTCAAGCTATCATGCAGTATTATCCCCCATGATGTTTGAGTATATGAAGATTTCAAGTTCTTCTATATGCAAACCATGGTGGGGTGATGTGTGGAGACTGTCTACATGATGTCAGAAAATGTGGCTTGTGTAGAAAGGACGGGGGAAGCATACCACAGAGTTATGGCCTGCAATGTTGGGACATGTATTTATCATATGCTCAAGGTGATGATGAAGAAATACATGCTATAAGATCCTACTCAACTAGAAGTAAGAGTTTGATAAAAAAAAAAAAACTAGAAGAGAAGTGCAAAAAGAAAACTAGATGTAAGAGCATATACTATGTTGATTGTCCGTATGGTAATGTGCATCAGATACCATACGAGAACTCCAAGTTCAGAGCTAAAGTGCTACTTAAGTTGATTCATTCCAATATATTTAGACTAGTGAAGTAGGCATCAGTTAGTGTAATCCAATATATGGTGAGTATGTGGCATGATTGAAGATGAGAATTGTGGATGGTGAGAGTGCCTGAAGTGTTAGGTGTTGAGTGAGTGCTTGGGTTAAGTTTGGGTCTTGTCGAGTACAAGTTCAAGTGTTGAGTCTTGATCAGTGTAATTATTTTACCCAATCATAAAAGTAATTTCATCATTCCCACAGGAGGTCCTGAGTTTCTACATATGCTATCACAACCCAGTTCAGGCATCTAATAAGTTGTATTAAAAAACAGTTCAGATCCAACATTGTGACTTGTGAGTGAAGAATGCGGATGGAAGATTTTGTTTGCTAATTATTATCTATTATAAATTCCTGATATAATCTTGCTTCTTAAAGTTATTCTTTGCATTCTTGATGCAGAAAAAAGGCATTCCAATTCTTATATTTTCTGCCGGTTTGGCAGATATAATAGAAGAGGTTAGTCTGATTAATATCATTTCCCTCCTTTCATTGTGTTTTTCTATTTAGTTAATTTCACGATCTTCTATCTTGTCTTCCCGTTAGGTCATGAGGCAGAAACTTCACAGATCTTTTACAAATATTAGAATTGTGTCCAACCGAATGGTTTTTGATGATGATGGACATCTTGTATCTTTTAAAGGTATCATCTACTCCTGACGTCCACTAATGAAATAGCTAGAGTTCACATTTTCCTAAAATTATCTGTGTTAACATGCTTGATATTTCTCAGAAAGTTTTGGTTGCATATATCGAAATGTGATTTTCATAACCTGGAACTATCTGCATCTTTACTTCATAGTGAACTACAGAAATCTTATCCTAAGACACCAACTAGATTTTCGAGGCCTCTTTGTATCAAATAAACTTATGTTTAATAATAATTTGGGTCAGGCTACTTGCCTAATCAATTTCTATGAATTGATAATAATTGATATATAAGGTCATAATCATTATATGAATAGTTTGTACTTATCTGCTCTTCTAATTGACTAATGCATCATTAAATTAATCAATTTAATATCTTTTCTGCCTGGTATCTATTATGTGGAAGTAATGCTGTCAGCTACATCCTAAGAGGAATATTTTCAGGGAGGACTATTCACAGCCTAAATAAAAATGAGCATGCTCTTGATATGGCTGCTCCGCTTCATGACAAATTGGGTGATAATGATGGGCTTGCTAATGATACTGCCAATGTGAAGATGAGAACAAATGTCCTTCTCCTTGGTGATCACATTGGTGACTTGGGGATGTCTGATGGTTTGAAGTATGAGGCACGCATATCCGTAGGATTTCTGTAAGTAAAAACACAACCAGTTTGTCTTTGAGAAATACTATTTGTCTATGCTCACTAGCAAGTTTTCTGTCTTGGAAAGAAGTTCCAAAGATTTTACATGATTAGGGCCACTGATGGCATGCGTCTGCACAGTGATAAAATGGCTTTTTGTTTATGATGTATGATTAATATATCTGACCAAATATGTCCAATGAAAGCATTATTTATGTTGCACATTTTTCATAATAAACCAAAACCTTGTTTATTATATATGATCGATAAAACTGGCCAAACTTTTGTCCAATGAAAGCATTATATCTGAAGATTTGTAAGTAATCTGCAGTTTTTGTCCACCACCATTGCACATTTTTCTTCATATCTACCCTTCAACTTCACAGGGTTTTTTTCTCATAAGCTTCCATGTCATAGCGATCGAACATCTTTTAATCTATGTTTATAAGTTTATCTCCTTCACTGATCATACATAACTGATTCTTTCATTTCTCAGAAATGACAACATTGAAGCCTCAATTGATTGCTATTCTAAATCTTTTGATATGGTTTATGTGGTAAGATGAATAATATCTTGTCTTCATATGTTGAACTTTCTTTGCTATTGCAATTGTCTATTATTGACAGCAACTCCTTTTCTCTCACTTTTTCAACAGAATGATGCTCCCATGTCGGGGGTGGTGGAGCTTGTTAGTCAACTTTTTCCTGCTGATTCAAACTGAATGCACCAACACTTTGAGCCAGTCAGATTTCTTAGCTAGTTGTTAGGAGCATATAAGCTCTATATTCCAATATTGGATACCAAAATAATTGCTCAAATTGGCCACGTCAACTTGGAAAAGTCTGTTATTGAACATTCAACCTATTTGGTAATGTCAGAATTTGGCCAAGATTATTGAATTCTGACAAATCAGGTGACTTCAAGGAGCCTTAAACCATGGATCTACACATAACATGATGAATAGAAGTGGCCAGATGTGAATAGGGGGGATCATAAGATACCTTGACAAAGTTGCTAGAATGAATTGAGAATGTCATATGACCTAAAATCCGCCGAGTTTGTAGAACAACATGATGGAATCTAGATCTTAGTTTTTCTCGTGCCTCATATGTGAATAATAATAGGGAAATCGTGAATACTTGTGACAATGTTGCTAGAATGAATCGTGTGGTACATATACTACCATATTTTGCTCTAAGAGAGCTTCGCACAGTATTAGTATTAATATTGAACACAAACGAGTACCACCCAAGAAACTTACACATTGTCGGGAGGCAAGGCAAATAGTACTACCTACAAGTAAAGAATATTAGATTCTTATTATCATACCAAATAGGGAGAGTTGGAAATCTAAGAATTCACTCATCAAAATGAAATTAAATTCAAATAAGATTTATAATAGTATTCTAGATACTTGTAAATTGATTTCGTGCTAGAGTGAGCCATGTATTATTTTTTGGAGTGATGATGTTAAAGTCAAGAAAAATAATAAAATCACGCATAGAACATCATGAATGGAGATTGTCAACCAAGTTAGTACGAAGAAAATCCTGAAAAAAAGAAGGGATCTAGACAAATGGATAAACGGTGATGGTGTCTTTGAGGTAGTTGGGAATACATTTGGCAATAATTGAGTGGAGGAAAGGATGGATGAACTACATGCTTGATGTGAAATATTGAGCTACATCAAGGTGAAAGTGAGATAGTTGAGCGACCCAACCACTTGTGTGTTATAGAGATATATGATCCATCAATTACACGAGGGATGTGGGCGTGCAGTTAAGCATAGTAGCCTAATTCAACAAGTACTTTAATTGCAAGATGGAGAGATCCTAAGCCCTTCAATGAATATTATAAGATTTTTTTTGTGGTAATAATTAACATCACTCCCTATAAAGTAACAAGAGAGATATAACTCCTTGAGAGTAACTCCAAGCTAAGTGACCATAGCCAATCAAAAGGAGCATTAAGAGTCGAAGTAACAAAAATATCATTAAATGTAAATAAGTAAAAATATTTTACATAAGAAAGAGTCTAGATAAACAATGATCTATTAATAACAAAATAAAATCCAAATAGAGAAGGTCCACCCTATCCTTAGTGTGAGAAGGAAGGGAGCTGCCCCACCCTCCCCTCCCATCCTTCCTCCTAGGTACACTTTAACTTCCTCCACATGCCTCTTGCCTCCACTTGCTCCTTTCCCATCTTAGACCGATGCTTCCGCCTCCCCCTCATTAAATTTGCTCATTTTGAGTGTCTAGTAGCTAATTTCTTTCCTCATCCCTTTCTCATAGATTTCAAGTGGTACCTCCACTTGCTGGAATCTTCCCAATTCTAATTTTAAACTATTAATTAAACTTTTAGTTCGAATTCACCTCGATTTTTTTTTGAAATTTTTTATTTTTTATTTCTGGTTTTCTTTTTATAAAAAGACAAGGTTTACAATTTTTTCCATCCATTAAAAAATTTTATTCTCAAAACTTTTTATACAAGGATACTTTTTTCTTATTAAATACTCGATTTTCCATTTCTCTTCCTCGACTTAACTACTTTGCTAGAGCACTTTCACCATTAGAATCTTCTTGTTCCTCAAATTTCTTTCTAGTTTGTCGAGAATTTGGATCAGCTCCACCTCGTAAAACAAGTTATCTTCTAGTTCAGGTGGTGAGTGATCCAGTATATGACTAGGGTCGAGTTCATATTTCATGAGTACCAATATGTGGAACATGTCATGGATCCTTTGTAGGTCCGAGGTAGTTCGAGCTTATATGTCACTGATCCAACCCTTTAGATTATGGTGTAAAGGTCGATATACCTTGGTTTCAACTTCACCCTTGAAACCTTAGTATTTTGTTCCAAGGAATACCTTATCTCCCACATCAAATTCCAGCTCTCTCCTCCTCCGATCAGCGTAACTCTTTTGCCAATCTTGGGTCACTTTGTGCCGGTTCCTTATCATCTTAATCTTCTATGTGGTGTATTCTATGAGTTCGATTCTTTCCAGTTTCCTTTCCCCTACTTCTTCCAAGAATAGGGGTGTACGACACAGCCTCCCATATAGAGCCTCGTACGGTGCCATTTTTATGCTAGCCTGATAACTATTGTTGTAGGCAAACTCCATAAGGCACAAGTAATCCTCCCAATCTTTATTTATCGTCGGGACACATGCTCAGAGCATGTCCTCCAGTGTTTGGATGGTCTGTTCAGATTGTCCATCAGGATAGAAGATCATACTCATGTGGAGTTTAGTTCCTAGCGCATCCTGTAGGTTGGGCCAAAATCGGGATGTGAATTTGGGATCTCTATCTGACACTATGCTCAATGGGATCCCATGTAGCCTCACAATCTCTCCAACATAGAGCCTTGCTAACCTTTCCATGCAGGAAGTGGGCCGATTTAGTCAGTCGATCGACTATGACCCATAAAGCATTGTGTCCCCTCTTCGTTACTGGAAACCCGATTACAAAATTCATGGTGATATTTTCCCACTTCCACTTGGGGATAGGTAGGAGTTGCAGCAGTTCAGAGGGTTTTTGATGTTCCGCCTTAATTTGTTGACATGATAGGCATCTTGTCACATACTCCGCTATGTCTCTTTTCATCCTCTTCCACCAGTATCCTTGCTTCAAAGTACGGTACATCTTGGTACTCACAAGGTGCATTGCGTATACTAAGTCATGGACCTCCTCCAATATTAACTTTCTTAATTCTCCTTTATTTGGTATGCACACCCTTCCCTTAAATGTTAATAAACCATCACCCATAACTGCAAAATCTTGTGTCCTTCCGTTGGCTATTTAATATAGGAATGACTTGAGCTCTTCATCATGTTTCTGCTGAATCCAAATTTTTTCTTTCAAACTGTGCCTTATGACTATGTTAGTCATTAGGCATTTCCTCTCCTTATCTATGCCGAGATTTATTTTTAGCTTGCTCATTTGTTTCAATAATGGAAAATAAGTCATTCTCACATAGGCCATCTCGGTGCAGTACTTACGGTTAAGTGCATTTGCTACTATGTTGGCTTTACTGAGATGGTATTCTATCATCAGGTTGTAGTCATTCACCAACTCTAGCCACTTTATTTGCCTAAGGTTGAGCTCCTTCTATGTCAGGAAATACTTTAAACTTTTATGGTCAATGAATATCCTACATTTGACTCCATATAGATAGTGTCGCCATATCTTGAGAGCGAACACTATGGCAGTCTATTCCAAATCATGAGTGGGGTAATTCTGTTTGTGCGTCTTTAGCTGTCACAACTTATAAGCTATAACCCTTTCTTGTTACATCAAGACACACCCTAATCCTTGTCAGAAAGTGTCACTATACATCGTATATTCTTCTACGTTTAAATTGAGTAAGGCTAGTACCGGGGCAGTGGTTAATCGGGTATTAATCTCTTGTAAGAAGTTCTCGTGTGAAACCCGATCCTCGGACCAAGTAAACCGGGAAAAGAACTGGCGGTTTTGAGAAAACTGAGCCGAAAAAGGAACAAAAAATGATAAAGAAAAACTGGCCAATCACCAATTGAGACAATTAATCACGTCAGAAAAACTGGCCAATCACAGCACACCATGTCATCATCTTTAACCTCCAGCCGTTGACAAAGAGAAGAGAGAGAGAGAGACGCCAAAAAAGCTGGAGTCTCCGGCGACTTGAAAAACTCTCTAGTCAGGTCGCCGACGGTCGAGTCGGAGGCCGAGTCTTACGTCGGAGGGTAGCCTGAGTAGTTGCCGAACTCTGTATAAAAAGAGCACCCCTCCATTCGATCATAGCATCCCACAATCGACTGAAGAAGATAACTGCTCAGTTTTTCGGAAAGCAACAAACCAGAGCTCTGACATCGGGGCTTTTCTCCACCTCCGAAGCTGCATTTGGTACCATTATAACCTGTAGAAAGTCCTCTACACAACTGCACCCTCCATTCTGCCCAAGAGCCACCATAGAAGAACAAGGAAGCTCAAACAGTAACACTGCTCCTCGACTATTAGCAGCCTGAGCTGCTCAAGCTCAACTCGAGCCATCCCAAGGCCAATTTTGACTAAACCAAGCCCCTCAAACACCACCTACAGTTGCCTCGACCTTCCCCCGAGTTAGCACGGTGAGCCCATCTGTCGTCCATTCGTCGAAAAATACTATTCATGGTGCATTTCTATAAGAACTGAAACTAAGAAATTCACACTGCTTAGGCCACCAATGGAGGTGCGGTTTAATCCAAGGAGGATCCCCAAGAGGAGAGCAATTCAAAGAAAGTAAAAGCTCTGGTCGTCGGACCCTCACCAGTAAGATATCGAAGCTTTCTCTCTCTAGATTGAATTTTTCGATGAAGTTCCATTTGAGCTCATTTTCGAGCCAAATCGAGCGAGTCAAAGCTCAAAATGACGAAGGAGACATGGGGAAGACGATTCAGATCACCAATTGAGACAATTAATTAAGTTTTGGGGGCCAATTGAACTAAATTGTGATTCAGGGACCAAATTGTAATTTTTGAGAAATTGGGCAATTTGGGGATTTTTGGAAAAATGGGGGCCGAATTACAATTTAAGGAAAATTGGGGCATTTTCATGAAATTAACTTCCAATTGGGCGATTGGATGAAATGGAGGGCTAATTGGCAATTTTTGAAAGTTCAAGGGCAAATTTGCAATTTTTGGAAAGTTAAGGACCAATTGGTAAATTTGGAAAAGTTAGGGATCCATGAAGGGTAATTGGAAGTACTAGGGACTTAATGGAGATTTAATAAAAATTGGGGACCCAAATGTGAGGTTATAAACATTGAGAAACCTAAATGCAATTAAGGCATAGTATGAGGACCTATGCGCAAATACCCGAAACTAGGAAGTCCCTGATTCTCCTTATAAGGGTACTCGAACCATGCAGAAGCTGATTGCTTAAGTACCAGTGCAAGGAAGCGCACCATGAGTCAAGATCTCACTAGGGCGACCACGTCATTATTACCTGGTGAGTGGGATTTTCAACATCATACCCTGTTGGGGGTTATGAGAACCATTTTTAAGTTTAAAATCAATTTTTAGGAATGGTCCCCACTTGACTACGTGAAATTGCTTAAACATTTTGGGAGACATTTCTGATGGGAGCCGAAATTTGAAAATGATAGGGCTGAAGGCCCAATTTTTGGAAAATTCATGAAGTGGGCCTAAGGCTAGTGTGCACGGGTTGGAACCGTAGATAAACATGAATTATAAGAATCATGAAAACTCTCAGAAAAACTGGAATTGTGTGTGATTGGCCATGGGGCAAAGACAGGATTGACAAAGCTCGATTGGCTAGTGGCAGTGAGACAGACCAAGTTGACGGGCCGGTCAGGGCAAACAGCTGCGGGTCAGGTCGAGTGTCGGGGCCGTTGGACCATTAGCACCAAAGAGCATGGTTAATGAATCAAAACTATTGTGTGCATGCATGAGGAATTCGGGAGCATCTAGATGCCTGAGAGGGGTAGTCAATGAGTCCCAAGGGTTGTTGGACGACCTGGATGCAATAAGGGTAGTAGGTCTGTCGTGCCAGTCAGTCATGAAGCTCTGGTAGCTTCATGCTCACTCAGACCAAGGCCAAAGGGGAAATGAGGTCTCATTCCACTGAGCAGACATGGTGAAGTGATTAGGGTTTGAAATGTCAGACTATTGATGTCCACTCAAACTTAGGGTAGAGGCAGTGCACCTCTATTCAGAAGGACGGCATGAGGGTTTGAAGTGTCAGACTATTGATGTCCGCTCAAACTCAGGGTAGAGGCAGTGCACCTCTATTCGGGTGGACAACAAAGACGCGTCAAACCACAAGTAAAATGATCGGGGACCATTCTAGGAATGTGTGATCCCTTTCTATGATAGAAATGGCGTGTGATTGTTTCTTAAGGCATCTCTCGAGTAAGGGGAAATGTTCAAACTAAGTTGTAGAAACTTAAGAGCATAAAACTTTTTCGATAGACTAATTTTTTGTAAACTTGCTTCCAAACCCCCACTCACTGAGTTGTAGAAACTCACCCCCTCCCATTAACCTTTTTCAGGAGAAACACCTTGCCACGATAAGTCTATGCTAGGAGAAGAAGCCAATGGTACCGCCATCAGGTAACTTTTATATTTTGTAAACTTTGTTATGGAAAACAAGTACCCTAATGCCTTTTACCTTCCTTAGACTATTTAGTAGAAATACTAGATCAATACGAGGAAGGGTGGCGGGTTGATCAGAGAACCCCTACCAAACTAGGTCAGGGTGTGTCATGCCCCAACCCGGTTTGGTTAGATCCTTGTGAACAACCTGATGCTCTCTTGGTTCAAGAGGGGTTTCCCCATTCTTTAATTCAAGAGGAGCCAGGCATAAACCCAACCTTGTTCCCTAGAATAACATAAATCAAAACTGCATAAAAATTTTAATTTACTTACCTGCCTCACAAGTGTGTTAACTTGTGGTCTTTGGGTAGGCTCTCCCTAGGTTACCTAAAAGGGGTATAAGGGAGGGGATGAGTTCGGCGACTCAGTGAATGGGTATTTAAAGTATAACCTTCAGAAAATAGTTTGAATTTGAGTATGCCAGACTCCTTATTTTTCCTTTAAAACCTTTCATTCTCCGGAGGGGGGAAGTCAACTACCTGATGGTAGTCTCCAATTGCTACGAGGATCATCAGAGAAGCGCCGATGTGATCGAACAGTGAAACAGCTACAGTGGACCGAAGCTACCCTATTTTTGTCAAGTTGAAATCGACCGATTTGAGCCCTCCTTAGGCCAAACATAGCTCTCCAAACACTTCCTCGGCCCTCATACGACTGAATTAGAACGGAAAGGTAAGCCAATTTGGCTCCCCTATCTAATTTTCGATCAGTGTTAGAGAGAACCGACGAATTTTCACTAACTGAATTATCCATCAATTCGACATGAATTGATGTGATTCTTGATCCTAGGAGTAACCTCAGGATGAGAGCTATCTGTCCGAATCGAAAGCTCGGACCGCCGCACCCCCGACGATAAGCTTTCGAAGCTTTCTCTCTCTAAGTCTAGTTTTCCAGTGAAGCTCCATTTGAGCTCATTCTGGCGTCAATTCATGCGATTCAAAGTGCAATTGAATTGTATGGATGTGTAGGAACTCAATTTTACCTTCAATTTCAACAATGAACCTCGATTGATTAGTCAATTTGATGAAATCAAATTCGGCCAATTTTTTTTGCTCAATAATTCGGTTAGGTTGAAAGGGGGAAATTGGGGAGAAATTTTGTGGAAAATTGGGGATTTTAAAAATTTGAGGGACTAAAGTGCAATTTCCCAAACTTGAGGGACAATTAGCCATGGAAAAGATGTTGGAGAACCAATTGGTCGATTTCTGGAATTTTTTGGTGTCAAATTGCCATTTTTGTAAAGTAGGGGCAAAATGGTAATTTTTGAAAAGTTAGGGACCAAATTGGAAATTTGGAAAACTTGAACCCTTTTTTGGATTTTGGATAAATTGAGGACCCATAATGAATTTTTGAAAGTTTTGGGACTCAATTTGGGGGAAAATTGGCATTAGGGGCCTAAAGTTAAAAGGAAAAGAATTTTAGGGACCTAAATGCAAATAATTAATAAGTTTAGGTATTTTGTTCATTCGTGAGGAATGAAGGCTATTAGGTCAAATAATAATGAACAAGAATGTTCAAATTGTGTAGGAACACGAGGGGCTGAGAACGCTAGCAAAGACAAGCTCGCGTGGAGGTAAAGAGCTGAATAAGAGGAATACATTGCACTATTCGGTGAGTGGAAATTTTCACATCATACCTGGTTGGAATGATGAGTACCTCGGAAATGAAAACCCACTATTATGTGGAATTTTAACATCACACTTGGTTGGTGTGATTTGAGAAAATACGCGGAAAAACTACTTACTGGTTGGTATGATGAACTTTGTGGAAGGAAGTAGAAAACCTGCTTATCAGTCATGAGTGGAGATGTCCTCACACCCAGTTGGTGTGATGAATAGATGAAAATATTTTTGTCATAAGTGCTCTCCCCTGACTATGTGCCACTGCTTAAACATTTTGGGAGACCTTTTTCACGGGAGCTCAAATAGCTTAGATAGGCCAGAGGCCTTGGTTTTGGAACCTGGGGGGTTAGAATGCCTGATTTTGAAAATCTCGTATAGTGGGCCCAAGGCCAGTTGGCACGAGTAAGAGCTGTAAACAAACATGATATTAAGCCATGAAAATTTTAATGAATGATGTGATTTGGCCATAGTACCAAGACAAGACTGACATACTCGATGGACTAGTAGCAGTGCAACGAGACAGGTCGACAGACCAATCAAGATAAACAGCTGCATGTCAAGTTGAGGGCCGGGGTCATTAGACCAATGGCACCAAAGATTAATGGCTTATATGGAAAAAAATATTTTTTGTGCGTGCACTGAGGTTCAGGATTATCAAGATGCCCAAGAGGGGTAGTGATGCATTATATGGGCTACTAGACGATATGGTGGAGATAAGGGCAGTTTTGTCGTGTTAGCAGTCAAGGAAGCTTGACGTAGTTTCATGCGCATGAGACCGGGGTGGGATTGGGATGAGGTCTCTGTCCTCATACGGATATAGAGTTTCTTTTCGAGTTTGAGGGTTGGATATCGCGTACATCCACTCATTCTTGAGGTAGAAATGGACAGATTTCTATCTAGATGGCCGGTAAAGTCGCTCTGACGCCACAAGTGGGTGCAGTAGATGGGCTGCCCTGCGAATGTGTGATCCCTTCATGATGAAGGGTGTGTGTTGGTTGCTAAACACACCGTTTGTGATTAATGATGAGTAATGGTTTTGAAAACCGAGAAATTGAGGAAGAAATAATTTTAAAGGAAATAAGGAGTTTGGCACACTCCAATTCAAAAACTATTTTATTGAATTTTTTTATACCCACTCATTGAGTTGTAGAAACTCACCCACCCTTTTTATCATTTTTCAGAAATAGAGAATGACTAGGGATAACACTAGGATTTACCCTCTGTTATGTATGCTTAATTTCTCTTAAAATTACATTATTATTGATATATGTTATTCCAAGGAACAATGTTGAGATTTTGCCTGGCTACTCTTGAATTAAGAAAGGGGGAAACCCCTCTTGAACTAAGGGAGTGACGGGTTGCTCACGGGGATCCAACCAAATCGGGTCGAGGCATGACACAGCTAGTGCTCATCAAGGGGGTTCTCCTAGAATCGAGCTCTGATGCAATTGGCAACCTGACAATGGGAATTAGATGAGAGAAGTTTTTCCCGTTCTAGACTCTACAACTCTATTGTTCTGATGGAGGGAGATAGAATTGGCTTACCTCAAAGGTTTTAGGAGGTCAAGGGTTAGTCGAGGAGGGTTATGGGAGGGTTGGTCTGATCGCAGGAGGCTGGAGGTGCCCAGAGTTCAGCTCGAGGGATTTTGCTACTTTGGGACAGTCGGAGTGATGGTACTATGCGAGCTCACCGACACTTCTCTGATGATCCTCAAACTAAAAGGATGTTGCAACGAGGCAGAGGACTTTTTTTTTTATTTTTAGAGTGCCCAAATTCAACTTCTAAGGTGGTGGAAAAGGTCTATGTTAGAGCTCTGGTTCGTGCTTAATCGGGAAATTAAACGCTTCATCTTCTTTAGTTGTTTGAAGGATGAGGAGGACGAATGATGAGGAGGTCTTTATATAGGGAGCTCGACAACTGATAGTGCTATTCAACTATCCATGACTCGAACCCAATCTCTCGTGTCCATGGTCAAATCAGAGAGGATTTTGTGTAGCTAGAGACCAAGTAGTTTGCTCAGTCTTTTTCTCTTTTAGCTATGAGAGGAAGAAGACATTGTGTGGCGCGTGAGAGCTTCGCATGTGCAAGCTGCCACATGGTGTACTATGATTGGTTAGCTTTACCAACGCGGCTTCCCACTCAGCGTACGAGTCATCCTTAGACTCGTTGACCAGCCAGGTCTTAACCTCCTATTGGTCATTCATTCCAACGTGGTTGCTGACTAGACTCGACTAGCCATTTAACTGTGACACATGGCATCCTCTGATTGGCTTATTTAAATAAGTTAGGTTTCCCTCCTGATGTACTGTTCTAATGCAACGTGTTAGCCTCTGATTGATCGGTACCATCTGATGTGGCTCTACCATGTGTTAACCTCAAATTGGTCGATCGTTCCTCCGACATCCTAGTCGGCTGCTACGTGGCATCTTTGCCACGTGTCAGCTCCTCATTGATCAACCTTGTTGATGAGGCTTCTCCTCAGTTGACTATTGACGGAGGACACATGTCTCTCTCCCATTGGTCGGTCGTCGGTGAAGTGGATTTTCCTTGTTTAACCGTTGACCAAGGACACACGTCACTCTCTGATTGGTTAGCACTTCCATGTGCTCACCGAGCGACTGACTAGGCATGCTTCGCCACGCATCGCTCGCTGATTGGTTGTGCTTGCTAACTGGGTGCTGACCTTGTAGGCAGTTATTTGACTGGTTGGACCATTGACCAATTCGGTCAGATTGGGTTCGGTGACTCGAAATAAAAATTGGTAGTTTTAGGCCCGATTCGACAAGTTTTCTAAATTTTAAAATTTTATAAATTCATCTAAATTTATTTTCTATCCTATGGTGGTCTCAATTTTCCAAATTGATATTTTTAAGCCAACTAGAAAAATAAATCTTTGAATCGGTTATTCATGGTTCAATCTGATTCAATCTAGTTTGGGTCCGGTTCACCCTTAACCAGTCTGGTTTTCACATTCAATTCCATTTATGGTTTATTTCCATGATCCTTGGGTCTTTATTGACCGCTTGAAATCTTCAAAATTCTCATTTTGGGCTGCTAATTACCCTTCTTATTCGATTTCATCTTGGTTTTCTCTCGAAATTTTTCGATTTCTATTTCCAGTTTTCTTATTATGAAAAGACAGGGTTTACATGACGTGTTGTCAAGAGGTAAGATATCTCGACTCTTTAACATATTTAACAATGTATGACTTAATGAGTTATTTTATAAATTTTGACTTGGAAAACACTTATGTTTCATGACTTTACCTTGTCTGTACTTTCATGGTAAGAAATAATATTGTAGTATAGAGAGGGGGTGACAGGTTGTTCACATGTTTTGACCAAACCGGGTTGGGGTGTGACATAGATAGTCTGATTGGACTAACCGCTTCACTTTATAGCTTTCTAAGAAATCCATGAATATGTGTGTATGTGCTTTTGCAAAATGTTATGAAAAGTAGTGTAAAACTACATGGATGCGTGCTCACATAAGAAAGATGAAAATGATATTGTTGTTGAAAAGAAGGGCTAAAAACCTATTGAGAATGATAGTCGTGGAATAAGACTATTAATTTAGGACAAGATAACCCTAAGTAATACAATTAACGAAATTATTATGTATTTCATACACAGTAGTTATTGTGTAATGAGACTTCAACAAGACACCTATTAAGAGATCGTATCGACGGATGGAGTAATAAGGAAGGGTGTTTATAACTTCCATATCACCCAAACCTAAATGAGGCTCCAAGTATAATTGATTGCATGGTCGGAGTGGATAACCAAGATATGTGTATATTTAAGTGTGTGATCAGAGTGTACAACAAGAGTATATTGATGATTGAATACACATCATCAACGTACATATGAGTGCTAAGACTTTTTGAAGTATCGAGTGAGTAAGGATATACAACTTACATTAACTCATATACTGGATTGTGCGTGTGTGCAGCTTTTAAGATCATGGTAGGGCCATGCTTATTATTTGGAGAATGGTTGGGTCATGACTCTTGTTTAGAACATGGTTGGGTCATTTCTATCATTTAAAACCTAGTTGGGCAAAGGTTAGTTTATTTGCACGAACATATGAATGTTTTATATGTCGTGAGATAGGCTTCATCTTGATAAACCAAAATGAAAAATCGTAAAATAAAACATCTGAGTTCAAATTCAGGAAATTAAAATGATAAAAAGTTATAAAAGAATTTACCATGTATAAACATTTTTTAGTAAAGTATGGGTTCAAAGTTATGAATTATTTTGACATTAGTAAAATTATTCACTGAGATGTGAACCGATCACGAATTTGGATTGATTTTCTAAATCTAGTTTTATTCTCTTGTTCATTGTTCAACTCCAGTTTTTAGTCCAAATCAATTAGATCAAGTTTTTTGAAATTGTAGTGTTACATTACGGCTCAATATTTTATCCCGACTTTCATAGGTTCTCTCATCTTTATAGGGTTCCATATTTTCTCAACTTTATATAATAACCCCATTTTCCTCAAAAATATAATTTGGTCCCCATTTTTTTAAAATCACATTCTAGTCCCTAAATTCTTCAAAATCACATATTTTAACCCCTAAACTTTCTAAAATCTCATTCTTGTCCTATAACTTCAAAAATCTTCTATTCGAAACCCAACTTCAAAAAATAATATTTTTGTCCCAACTTTAAAAAAATTTCATATTGTACCCTCAAACATCTAAAAATTGTATTTTAATCTTTAATTTTCAAAAAAAATTACATTTTTTTTGTTCCCAAACTTCCAAAAATAACTTATTAGCCCTCAAGCTTTCATTTGAAAAACAACTTCCCTAAGTTTCACCATTTTTATAAACTAGTCTCCAAATTTACAAATGTTTGTATTTTAGTCCATATTATTTGAAAACTATTATAAATTAGTTCTTAGTTACTTAAATCTATCATAAACACTTCTAATCATTGTATCATTACTTTTAGAATGGATTGATGTTATTAACTGAGTATTTTTTTTTATCGATTTTAGATCATTTTTCAACTTATAATAGGGAAAATAAAAAGTTTGGCCTAAAAATTTATGGACGACAAGAAGGAGCCAACTCTAGGTGCATAGGAAGGTACATGGGTCCTTAGGAGCTTGTATGAATTGCTTAACAACCATGGGGTCATCAGAATTGCCTAAAATTTCTGAGTAATCACTCTCGTCTAAAGTTGTAAAAAAACTAATATTAGCAGAAAAATCCATTTAGGGGAAGAGAAGGAAGCTTACTCGGGTGGGGAAAACTATTGAATAAGATGAGGATTGTCGAGCGATCCTTCGGAATTATGCATGTTAGAATGGTGTCAATAGGGCATTGAAAAACATCATCGTGAGTGGCTAATTTCCTAACTGAAAAATAAGGTCAAAAAAATAGTGTTGATAGGATGGTTTCTTACCACTCCCACACCCAACCAAGCTTATAAGGACGTATAGAATGTCGAGAACGAACAAAGTTTCAAGCCCGGAAAAAGGCAATGTAAATAATTGGAAATTGGTTCGACTAGAAAGGTTGATATAGCTCACCCATTTTATTTTGTAACGTATAATTTAGTTAAAATCGATATTTAAAGATTAATTTTATTTTAAGTATGTTTTCGAGGTAAAAATAAAAGTACACAAGTCTATATAGTTGGGTGGAAATAAAGAATTCACCTATTTTCATAGTCTCACACTAATTTTCTTTTTTTTCCTTTTTATATTTTTATTATTATATTTATTATTTATACATTTACTATAAAATTATATTTTTATCACTTTCGATTTTATTTAATAATTAAATCGTGATTTTCAGCTTTATACAAATTAGTTTAATACGAGTTTGATAAATTACTTAATAAATTAAATAAAAAAATACATCATTTATAAATTTAGAATAATATTAAAATAAAAGTAAATAATATCAAAATTATTTAAAATATTATAATTATAATATATTATAATATTTCAATATTATACTTCACGACTATAATTAAGTTCAATTAATAGTTTTTATCTTTCCATTAGCAATATTTTCCATGATAATCAATTTTAGTTTTTCTTTAACTAATGATTTGACAAAATATGATGGTTGCATTTTAGAAGTGTGCATGATAATCCATCTTGAAATCAAAATAAAATCAAAGACTTCAACATATTCTAAAAGTGGGGCAATGGAAAATAATGATACCAAACTATTTATGTATCATAATTATCTCAGAGAGCCATGACATAATTCATTAAGAGCGGCAGCATAAGTCTTGGGCTGTCGACCGACATCATTACCCAAAATTCTTACAACCCCAGTAACAAAAATCTATGATGGGCTAGTGGACTAGGTGAATATCCAACATAAATATATATATATATATATATTTCCTTGTAATCCACGAATGAACAATGCGATAAAAATGAAAATTAAGAACAACAAATATAATTTCCAAAATTAGCAGTAATTTACAAAAATTTACCTGGGATACTCGCCTATGTAATAAATTCACGATTTTTTTTTATCTATGAGCAATGAAATGTAGTGGTGACTTCCTCATTTTTTAAATCTTAGATAAATGACCATAATTCATGTGTATTAAATGGTGATCCCTCTAAAATTCAAAGAGGATTGTGCATTTTGGTGCACTAAGATTTTTTCCCCTTATGTGGCCTTGGTCTCCATTTGTTTGCTCGTGCGAGCTCAAGCAGTATCAACCTTTAGTTGGTAGATTTGTTGGGAAACTTTGGCTTGGTCTTTTATTTATTAGGTGTCATAGAATTGATCAAAAAAAGCAGACGTAAAAGAAGGCAAAGTCATTGGGCAGCCCTAGCCCTGTTAATCAATCTCCCTCCCTATGGGTCAATATGTGAAGATTAATATTAAATCTTAGATTTTATATATGATACATATAGGTGGATTAGCTTGTTTATTGTCATTTAAGATGAATTGTTTATTTACTCTGATATTGGAACTATGAAAAAGTCAAAGACGGACAAGCTGAAAGGACCGAGTCCCAGTCCCTGTATGTTTTCAACCATGGACTCGGTCAGCTCAGAACGCGCTCATGTCTGAGATTCTCTTTTCTCCCCGGATGCAGCCCCCTTTCTGTATCTTCTCCTCTTGTCTGAACTGCGAAATCCTTCATCTTTATATCTTACCCAGCTCGAAAACTATTAGGCTGAGTCTGTCGCCTCCTTGATCTCCTCGTACCTCTCTTGGAGGAGTTCTCTTGTTTTCTCTCTTCTTTGTTGCAGGTATGAACTATAGTGTTGGTGGGGTTCCTCGAGAATGAGCAGATAACGGCTTGTTGATTGGCAAAAAACTAATTTTTGTTGATAAGTAGCCTTTGTTCGCCAGCTCCCTTGCTTGTTTCTCTGGCCGCATGGAATCCTCTTGATTTGGTCAAATATCTGTTGATTCGCTTCTGTACGTCTTTTTAAAGGTTCTGCTAACTAAAGGACTGATCATTGATTTTATAAGCTACTCAAATCTCCACCAAGCTGTGGCTCTATCCAGTTTTACAGCTTTACCTGGGTTTGACTTCTGGGAGGTTGACTAATAGAATATCAGATCTAAGGTCATCTGTGACAATTCACTCGACATTGGGTGAGATTGGTTGTTTATGTTAGTGAAGGAAGAGTCCTTTGGGAACTAGAATCTTTCAAGAATGGGAAACACCTGCGTGGGTCCAACTATCTCCAAACAGGGTTTTATCCAATCAGTATCAGCTGCAGTGTGGCGATTCCGGTATCCTGATGATTCATCCCGCAGCATTGCTGACAATGCCAATGTGGCAACTCTGACAGAGCCTCAATCTGCATTGCCAGTCCAGAATAAGCCTCCTGGTCAAGTAATAATCCCCAAGGCCACAGGAACTAATCAAGAAAACCCCCCTAATAAGCCCAAGAAGAAGCCTGAAATGAAGAGGGTCCCTAGTGCTGGGCACAGGATCGAGTCGGTGCTGCTTAGAAAAACCGAAAACTTCAAGGAGTTGTACATCTTGGGTAGGAAACTTGGACAGGGGCAATTTGGGACTACATACTTGTGCATTGAGAAGGCCACAAGGAAGGAGTTTGCTTGTAAATCCATAGCCAAGAGGAAGCTGCTTACTGAGGATGATGTAGAGGATGTTAGAAGAGAAGTTCAGATAATGCACCATTTATCCGGTCACACAAACATAATATCTATTAAAGGAGCATACGAGGATGCTGTGGCAGTTTATTTAGTCATGGAATTTTGTGCAGGAGGAGAACTGTTTGATCGGATTATTCAAAGGGGACACTATACCGAGAGAAAGGCTGCAGAGCTAACTAGGACTATTGTTGGTGTTGTTGAAGCCTGTCATTCTCTTGGGGTTATGCACCGGGACCTTAAGCCTGAGAATTTCCTCTTAGTTAGTAAGGAGGAGGACTCGTTGCTCAAGACTATTGACTTCGGGCTGTCAATTTTCTTCAAACCAGGTGTGTTTTAAATACTTGCAATTGTCCCAATACCAAATAATGCTGATACCTTTTTTTCTGTGTGCTTAGACTTGGTTGAATGTCATAAGAAATGGTGATCTTTCTTTCAGGTGAAAAGTTTGTGGATGTAGTGGGTAGTCCATACTATGTTGCGCCAGAAGTTCTCAAAAAACGTTATGGTCCTGAAGCTGATGTCTGGAGTGCTGGGGTTATTCTATACATTCTACTAAGTGGAGTCCCTCCCTTTTGGGCTGGTGAGAAACTTGCCCTGGTCATCTTTTCTTATTTTAATTTGTTTTTCTGGTTTACTGCTTCATGCATAGAAGTTCATCTATATGTTTTTTTTCCTGGTTTCCTGTCGCCATTGAATGATGAAGAAAACGAACAAGGAATATTTGAGGAAGTATTGCATGGTGAGCTAGACTTTTCTGCCGATCCCTGGCCTAGTATATCTGAAAGTGCAAAGGATCTTGTGAGGAAGATGCTTATCCGGGACCCAACCAAGCGTCCAAGTGCACATGAAGTTTTGTGTAAGATTGTTTTATTCCTCTTGATCTCTCTTTCACAATTTGGACTTTTGATTTTTGAAACTGGTATGTCATACCAGTTGCCAAATTTCTTTGGCCCAAGTGCCAATCTTGGGATAGTTGTGGTTATGATCCATGTTCCTATTATCACCGCAGGCCATCCTTGGATTCAAATTGATGGTGTTGCCCCTGACAAGCCTCTCGATTCTGCCGTTCTTTCTCGCCTGAAGCAGTTTTCTGCCATGAACAAACTCAAGAAAATGGCTCTTCGGGTAAATCCCATTATCATTGTTCAAACTATAAAAAACGGGCCACCCTTTTTGGTTAAAATCATTTCCACCCTCAGTGTTACACACCTCGATTCCATCTGCAGATCATTGCCGAGAGCTTGTCAGAAGAAGAGATCGCAGGCTTGAAAGAGATGTTCAAGATGATAGATGCAGACAACAGTGGCCAAATAACCTTCGAGGAACTGAAGACGGGGTTAAAGAGGGCCGGTGCCAATCTTAAGGAGTCTGAAATTTATGATTTAATGCAGGCAGTACGTAGATGCTTTCAATCTCTCCATTGTTCTTAAAATAGGCTATCCATAGTTCTGATCAGCATTCATCGTCTCTAAAAAATTGTAGGCAGATGTAGACAACAGTGGGACGATCGACTACGGTGAATTCATCGCTGCAATGCTGCATCTGAACAAGATTGAGAGAGAAGACCATCTGTTCGCTGCCTTCTCTTATTTTGACAAGGACGGCAGTGGGTTTATAACTGCAGACGAGCTCCAGCAAGCCTGCGAAGAGTTTGGCATCGTGGACGTACGCCTTGAGGAAATGATCCAAGACATTGACCAAGACAATGTAAGTTCCTTTTACAAACTATAAGGTTACTGATAATAGAGGACACTAATGAGGCAATGAATGCCCTTTGCTCTTCTTCTAGGATGGACGCATAGACTACAACGAGTTCGTGACCATGATGCATAAGGGAAACGCCGGAGGGTTTGTCAAGAAAGCCTTCGACAGCAGCATCAGCGTTCGCAATAGGGATGCTCCGAGAATTTAGGAGACCCGCATTTCAATGGAGCAGGCTTTCTCCGTTTTTTTTCCTTTTCTCTGTCCAGCTTTGTGGGCGATGGCCCCCATAAGATGATGGTACGCCCATATTCGGTCACAATCTATATAGAAGGTAGAGTCCTGAAAAGTTGATGTACTTGAGACCCTATGGATTGTTGGCATCTTTACAGTCATAGAGATCCCTGAAAGATTGTTTTTTTTTTCTTTTTTTTTCCTTTTCCATATCTGAATTATCAATTGGCAATTTGGGCTGCTCTGTTTTTATTGGGTTGAACTTGCACGAACTCCCACCCAAGCAGGAGTATCAAAAAAGCGGGTTGAACTATTCCAAACAAAAAAAAAATATCGTGGTGACTCCGGTAATCCGAGTGAATTATCTGTGCAAAAAAAATTCGAAGTGAATTATATATAATGTGAGATTAAATTAAAAGGTAAAATTTATAAAGAAATTATATATTACTAAAATTTATTTTTATACTGTTCAATTTTACTTTTTTCGAGTGACTAAAAATGAATTATTTGATAAAAAATTATAAGTTTGAAACATAATTTTTAATAAATCATAATGCTATATAAGATTTTAATGAAATTTGGATAAATATTTTTAATTAATAAAAATATAATAAATAAATTATAAAAATAAAATAATACACTAAATACGTGATATAAACGATGGGATTCATTAAATTTTTCATAAAATAATTAATATTTTTAGTTTTAGTAAAAAAACATATTTAGTTTTAGAATTAAAATTAACTAACTCTGTGATAGTAATATGTGAAATCATCAAAATTGAATATTGACTTAATGGTATTAATGAAATGTAAAGATCTAATATATTAAAACCAAATAAGTCAATTAAAACTACTAAGTCAAACCTAATATATATTAGACCAAATAAGTCAATTAAAACTACTAAGTCAAACCTAATATATATTAGACCAAACCCAAATCTGCAAACTCCAACCCATATAGGGACATAAATTGAATCTCATGGAAAGCTGGTCTCACCCACAATCTTATGATTCTTTAAAACGTGTTATGGGGTAGTAGTACTTCATCGTGGCCCATTAGTATAAAGATAGACATCATGGCTGAAATGGACTTTAGGCAAGTGGAGGGAAGGTAATTCACCAGATAATGGCCTCAACAAGAAAAAAACAAATGACTTAATTGCAACAATGACTAATATCCACAACAAACCACAACAATACCCCGATGTCCGCTACAAAGTCTCGGAAATAAAACCAGCTAGCAAGGGAATAAGACCAGCAGACGTGGTCTCAGACAGAAAAATCTCAGAAATCACGACCGACAACTAAATTTATAATAGGCAGAGAAGCCCTTCCGTCCAGCATTGAGTTGCAGGAAGATGACAATATCCAGTAATCCTGGACTTGGACTAGTGTCAGCCATGATATACCAGAGGAGGATTCTTTTTAAAAGGGACAATAAGGGAAAAACCACGCCCCCCTTGATATTTCCTAATATACGTAAAGAATCAGAGGAAAAGAGGGAAAAGAACGGAGAAAAATAAACCAGATAACCCAAAGTGTACTCCCTATACATTACCCACCCCAAAAATTCAGGTACTTCTTGACAAAATTACAAATATAGAGCAGCACAGCTTGACAGAGACTCCCACTAACCACACCTCAAAGATCAGCCTGCTCCCTGAGGCCAGTGGCAGGAGACAAGTTTGGGATGTGAGATAAATGATTATGCGGATTAAAGAGATCAACCATGGCTTAGTACATTTGACCACTGATTGGATTGGTCTCCAACATCTTGAAAAGGGCAGGCTTACATCTTTTCCAGGTTCTGCATCTGGCCACTTCTAGACTAGCATCAATCAGATTTAGACCAACAGAGTGTGAAGGTTCCTAATTGTAGATTCTCACTGGCTTCTCAAATGTGTGACGGTTCTGCAAATTTACATTGACAAGCCATTCAATGGAACTTACAAGAGATGATGGATGCAAAGAAGGTAGCAGTACAAAATAAAAAATAGGCAAACATTCAGAATGTTGTCATGGACTTGCACAACAAGCATACCTGATTGACAGCATATGATCTTTTAGGAGTACTGTCAGCGTGCTCAAGTCCAAGGTACTGCTCCCAAGCCCCATAAACATCCCTTCGCTAAAAGAAACATGAATTAATCAACAATTTCAGAGATCTACAATTAGAGACAGCACTTATGGCTGCAGGTAGATGAATGAATAGAAGAGTGAGGACTGACCTGAAAACGAGCGGACAAAATCTCACTGCTTTCAAGATAATCAGGGCGGCCCATTGACATGAATGCGAATTTCCACTATCAAACAAAAATAGTGAAAAAAATAAACCATAAGGATACTTTTTCTTAGTATCCCACAGAAAAATCATTAATGTATCAATAAGATGCAAATAATCATATGCAAATAGATAATGAGGAATTCGGTGTAACCACAAAAAGATCAAAGGTACAGAACAAAGAAGAATGTTACCTTTGCAAATTCTTCATCGGGTACCTGCAGCTTTTTCTGTATGCGGACCTTAATTTCAGCCAATATCTCACCTTCATGAATTACCAGGAAAAATGGTTCTCCAAAATTCTGAACCTGTTAGCAAATTAAATAAACATGTGACTTGAACAGAAGCAAATTGACTAAAAAGAAATCGATAGCTTAAATAAACATGTGACAAACATGATGACGAATCTCGTTCACACCTGGTTTTGAGCTGGATCCTTCGCGAAATGATAAACATGAATCAAACGATCATGAGGACCAAGGTTTTTCTCCTCTTCTGGGATCTGCAGTGACGATCACAATATTTCTCCGAGATTAGACAGACAAACAGTAACAAGTATAAACAATTTGGCTGGTTTAGACATTTGATCAAGCCTGAGCAACCAATGTTTAACTGATAAGACCTTAACAAGTATGCACCTGACAAACCATGCAACACAATTGCTCAACATAAGGCAGAAACTCTAAGAAGTCCAGGATCAGTAGGAGACTTCACTACCATAATACCATGCATGTAAGGAATCTTAGGATTGGGGGTGGAAATGAAATAACAATAACTGCTGTTGAATGGCAGTTTCACCCAAAACAACTTTCATCCCTCAATATGATTTGAGTTGAATTCACACACAACAAAGAGAGCATTTGGAAAAATAACTGAACAGAAGAAAACACACTTACCTCCTCTGCTCGTAACGTCCAATATTGATCATTAATGTTCTCAATCTTTTCATTTAGTGGGAAAATCTGCATACAATTATTTCCAGACGTGAAAACAAAATGCGCACAAAAAATGCATTTCAAAAGAAATAGGGAAAACAATACCCATCCCACCCCAAGTTTAAGGAGATCAAAGTGGAGAGTAAACATCATTTCTAGTCAGCTTTCTTTTTTTTTTTTCTAAAGATTATTCCATAAAACAATTTCCCCAATCCCTCAACCCTCCCAATCTGTATATTACCTTGTAAATCTTGTGATAGAAAACTTCCAGCAATCTCAGTTCTGCATTTGGTTGAGACAGCTCTACCTGCATAGTAATTTTGAAATATCCTTTTAGTTTGGAAAAAGTTACACTCCAAAACAAGAGGATCTTGAATACACAAAAAAGAATTTAATAGAGAGAGAGAGAGAGCTCACTGGCTCTGTATAAAGAAAGCAGGAAAGAAAAGAACCAGAATGCTACCTTTGTCTTAAGGTCATTAAGCACATCCCCCACTGTGCTGTGCTTCGGCAATCTTATAGAATGAATAATAACCTGGGAGAATTCCAAAATAATTATCATATGGAGGTAGATAATACTGGAGAAATGATCTGGCTCAGGACAGTGAGATAAGAAAAATAAATGTGAAAGATACTCATAACAACATGACTCACTTCATCTTTTGTGGCAAGATGAAAAGCAACCTTCAGGGTTTTCAAACCCTGAAGTTCTGGTAGAGGGATGTCCAATACCTCATAATACAGAATATCAGAAGTCTGGGAGAAAAGAAGAATGTCTCAATTAGCATTAGGAGGGGAGGGGGAAGGCATTTTGGCCAATTTTACCATTAACAGAATGATGTTAACACCAAATAATTCTAACAGCCAAAACCGATACTGGATAAAACCTGATTATAGTGGGTAAGCATATCAGCTAATCGTTCCACCCCACGGTATTTAATTGGTTGAGGTTTAGGTTGCTGGGAATAACAGTTATGGGATGTTAGCCGTATCTTTGAAGGATCGTCTAAATGCAAATGTTCAGCTACTCTTTCCACGACATCATCATAGTTGTGTGTCTTTGACCTATAAATCCATTCAGTATTAGATGAAGCCACTCAAACAGCATAAAATATTCAAATGAATAATATTCTGCCCATTTGCTTCCTCACTGGATTCAACAGATCAGAAGTCAAATCACACAACAGGTTCAAGCAATTTTATATGTAGGCTAACTTACAGCTCAAGCGAGAATTCATCTTCTTTAGGCTTCTCCAAAGATCGAAACCGGACAATCTATACATTGCAATGACAGAATGATTAAATCATCAACATCATTATTAACAAGTCTAACATCCAGAAAATGGAGCAAGAGCAGGGAAGATGATTTGTATTTCTGACAGTTATAGTAAGGTATGTGAAGGTGTAACTTTGAACGGTCAAAATATATACTATATGAAGAATCAGTGGAGCTCATTCATGTCAACCAGTAATCAACTGAATACTGACAGTACTGATTCAACCATAGAATGAAGCCACTAAATAGCCCATATAGACCAAGTAACTCTAACTGTGACCTCTTCAAACATTGGCCAAAAATCAGATTCTTCAAATAAAGCCCCCAATAAATGTCAATTCAACAGTTCTAACTTCACATCATTATTGACAAGTATAACATCCAGCAAATATGTTAATATGGAGCAAGAGCAGGGAAAGAAGATAATTTGTATGTCTGACAGTTATCACAAGGTCTGTGAAATTGTACCTTTGACGGATCAAAATGATATACTACTATATGAAAACTTCATATCAAACAAGATTAGAAAAGTTTTCTTGATGGACCCTCTTTGATCATCAGAAAAAATCACGGCCAGTCAAAACAACCCTATTCTTTGACCTCTTCTTTGAATTATATACCATTTTATCCACTAGCACTAAGTGGATGCACATACAAGTTCAACATACTCAGATCACAAGTTTAAGCAATGTCATAGATCCCCAGACGGGAGGTTGGTTGGGGGCTCTTTGTTCTGCTAATGCATACCTGACGATTCAGCACATACTCCATGTACATTGGAACATCAGGGTAACGATACTGTTCATCAGTTCGAACAGACTTCTGAAAGCATAATATATCCCCGTCTTCTAACTAGAGATAGAGAGAAAGTTTGAACAAGTCAGTGAGGAAAAAACAAGGAAGCTATAGTAACATGATAAAAAGATGCTATCAAGTTAATATTTCAATTATCGGGAGATAATAATTAGTTGCTGAAATTTAATAGAAGATCAACCAAAACCTTCACATAATCAAAGAGGCAGTAGATGAGTACCTGACTAGCACGAAAAGTTAACTTCTTGTCAACTGGTTCACACATAACCGTAGGCTCAAACTTGATCTCCTGCATCAAGAAGCCGATTACTAAATTTTTTAGCATACATATTTTATTAATCATGAAGTATCAATGTGGATTGCATCAGGGATTAGAAGTGCAAGAGAAATGACAGCAAGTGTGACCAAAAAAACAAGGATAAATAACCTCATAAAGATCAATCTCTTCGTCAGGGGCAAAACCAGCCATCTCATTTAACTTGGCAACTACTTCCATTGGTTTACTATTTATCTTTATGAAAAGCCTTCCCACAAAGCTAAATCAACAAACAGAATGTGAGGAATAATCAAATATTTCATTTTCAATATAGAAGAAAGGGTATACGAAATGAAGGTACCGAAGTTCCTCTTTTGAAGGATCATAAAGCTTGAAGAAAAGAAGAATATCTTCTTTGGTCTTCTCCGAAGGTGACAAAGGTTGAAGATCCTAGACCATAACAAGGAGTTTCAGCACAAAATTTCTAGGGTACAGATCCCAAATGACTAAAGAACCATGCATAACTAGATAAAAAAATCATTCTAAGAGACTCCCAAATAATAAATAAACTACCATTCCGAGTTCTACTTCCAAAAATAACTTCAGTTCAGCAGTATTCGCCTTATTTGACACTTCTCTTAACTGCCCAACCTGCAAAAAGATTGAAGCTTATCAGGACAGGTGATGCATGGCATAAAACCAGCATATAACCCTGATAAAAAACTGATGGAATAGATCATTTACATAAATTCTAAAGAGAAAAAATAAATAAAGAAAAATATAAAAATAACCCTGCAAAATGCAAGAGCAGCAGAAAACCTGAAGGCAATTGCATAATCAAAGAACACTATTATGCTACTTATCTCAACCAAATCAACCTTTTGAGCACATATGGAAATACATACACATTGTGATTCTTCCAGGGGAGTCAATGGCCGGTTGGGACGGTAGGTATGATTTTGGCGCTTGGCCCAAAGCCAAAAGCGCTGAAATTGAACTGGTATTCCAAATTCTTTTGCCACTTCCTCCTGATGTTAGAGAAACAAATATAGTCCACAAAGTTCAGGAATATTTCAACCAAAAAGAAATTAGAACTCCTTGGAATAAATTTTAACTAGGATGAAATATTGTATTATACAGGAAAATTGTAACCACTAAAATAAAAAAAAAAACATTATATTATATCGCTTTATCTGACTAACTATTAAATAGTATAGCATACTGCAGCATAAAATCCAAAGAGGACTAATACAACATGTTGACCAAATAAAAATCCACAGCCCGGAGACCTAAAGCTCTATTCTGAAGCTTAGCCTACATATCATCATCTAACTATCTATTAAATAGTATAGCATACTGCAGCATAATTCAAAGTGGCATAATACAACATGTTGGCCAAATAAAAATTCACAGCTTGGGGACCTAAAGTTCTATTCTGAAGCTTAGCCTACATATCATCAAAAGAAACAACCTTGAACTGGTTAAACGACATCTGCTTTTGAACCCGGAAACTGCGCACTTTGTCATGATCCACCAGATCAAAGTATATTTCCTTGCCAATCTGTTCTGATAGGTCCTCATCACGTGCAACCTAGATCAATGTAAAGAAGCAATAGTTCATTTACAAATGCAACCAAGTATCAGATTGAAATGAAAAGAGTTAACAAGAAAGTATTAACTTTAATGATTGTGTATAGGTGTGCTTCAGCTTTCTCTTTTCTCTTCTTCTGCTTCTCTTCTTGTTCCCTTTTCAATCTTATCTGCAGAATGTAGATAAATCAGGCTAAATCTTTTATTAAGGAAAATAATTAGTCAATTCTAAATTACTTTATCAAGTTTTGACTGAGGCATATTTTAGGATTGGCTCAAGAGAAGTGACACATGCTTTCTTATTTCAATTCACTATATTTTATTTTCAATTTCAGTTTTCCATCTTCTCTTATTTAAAAAAGTGTTCTTAGTACTTTGAAATATGAGAAAAAAACATTTCCAGTATCTCAATGTAATATTGGGACAACTCAATTTAAACTCAGTGATGTAGAAAATAAGAATACACTTTAAAAATGCACATGAAAAACTTATTCCTTTATGTATTCAATAAAGAATTTTATTCATGTGACAAACACCTTACCCTCAAATGTTCTGCAATGTCCTTCTCATCCACATTGCAGATTATTTTATCCTTGTCGCTTTCACGTATGTATACTAGCATATATGCATTTGAATATTTTGTGAATTTAAATGGAGAATTGTTGAATCCAGGATTCGTCTGGGGTAGCTGTTGAGAGGAAAAAAGTCAATAGCAAATCAAAATAACAGAGAAATTGTATAATTTTTAAGATGAACAATAGCTTACCTCTTCTTCCCCACCATACTGCTCCTCCAGAGCTCTCTTCATATCTTCCTTAGTTACCCTCTCATCATCAAACTTGAACCTGCACAAAGGAATCCACCAGAATCTTAAGATCACATGTCAATTACTAAAGTTCACCCAATAACAGCAAAAAAGTTGATATGCCAGCAGAAAATGTACATGATATAAGTATTACAATCTTCTTGAGTCTTTGATGAACAAGAGAAGAATTTAGGCAAGGATAATACATCCAGTTCTGCCAATATTCCTAAAGTACATCTAAATTTAATTGGCCATGCTAGCATTACAGTGGAATGTGCAAAACAGGATATAAATACCAAACATTAAAAAGAAGTGTAATAGAAACTGTGATTATCAAAATAGCAATAGAAGTAACTAGATAGCATTGGAAAATTGACAGAGAAAGGTGCATACCACTGATCAGAGAGGGTAGGTCTAATGTATGCGTAATAGTGTCCCCCATGTACACCACCACTGTGAACCAAAACACTGTAAACAAGAAAATAAGTTACAATTTTGGAGTAGTAAACAGAGAGTAAGCCTTGAGCAATACAGATCAAATTTGTTCAAGTACAAATAAACTATCTGATAAAGAACTTTATAAAAATCAGAGCAACATGGAAGAACATTATTAATATATATACATATATAATTTACCATAATCACAGCAATGACCACAAGGAAACAAATTATAAAATGGAAGAATCTAAGGCATGCTTCTCTATATTTTACATATACGGTGAAGCTTGCTTGTATAAATTCATCTTAGTCATAAATGTGGCATATAAGAGCAATGTAATCAGCAACTGGAAGCAAAATGATATCGGTACCTATGAAGGGTGTAAAGATTGCGGACACTCCGATCTGCCTCAGGTGATAAATACTTGCCATTCTCTCTATCTAGATCAAGTTGCAAAGGGAATTCATACCGATCATTTATCTGTTAATCATTGTTTAAAAAATAGCAGGCATCAGTCAACTGTATAGAGCTCTATCAAGTTGAACTGGACAAAACCTCCCACACAAGTCATAAGAGGTCAACTATGTGAATGAAACATCCTCTCTTTTAGACACACAAACAGAAGTTGAATCCAAAAAACCAACTAACAGGGTAGAAATGGCATAACATATTTGGGTCATTAGGCCAGGTGGACAGACTCAAAGATTGTGAACTGATATCTTATAAGCAATTATCATAATGACATTTCATATTTACAAATTCCAATATATTATAACTAAGACCAACCATCTTTTATTCTGAGTAGGAGAAATGACACCTTTTTAGCTAATGTATATCTGAAAAACCAAAATATGTACCGCTCTTTCAACAGGAAAAAAGGGGGTTAACTTTGACCTATGGATCAAGAAAAGAAAAAGAAAAACCAAGGAGAATAAATAGGAATACATTCAAAAACTAACCTTAACCATTGTGTCCCGCATAAAGTCATACTCGAACCTTTTCAGCTGAAGCTGAAGCACAGGTGGAAAGTCAATAAATAATACACCTTTTTTAGCATCCTGAGAAGGTTCAAAGAGAAATTGAAGATTGCACTCAGAGTTAGAAGTGGCCTTAATTAAGCAGAAATTGACTACCCAATGGATGGCTCAATAGTAAACAATGAGAACCCTACCCAAGAAATAATGCAGAGAACAAAAGGCAAAGACAAAAGAAAAACAAAAGGAATAATAGATGAATGTTTCATGTGGAATTACTCCATGAAAAATTCAATGAACCAATAGAACAGATGGACTTCTTTAAGTAGTAGTGTCATCTTACCTGTAAGCCATGCTGCTCAGCATGATATTTATTATCACCCTCCAGCCGTTCCACTTCTACATATTTATCAAAAGATGCATACACATCTCGACATCCCTTCACATCAAGCTGGAGATCTAATTACACATACAAACTAAATAAGCCCAGAATGTCATCCTTAGAAGATAGTTTCAAACAAAACATATAGTTATTTTCTTGTCATGACAAAATAAAATAAATAGTATACCATAAAAGGATTCTTTTCTAGTTGATTTATAATCCACATTAATGCACTCAATATAGTTCATATGATGCCCTTCAAATAACTGCTGAATTGTACCCTCCACAACTGTCCCCTGCACCAACAAATAATAGTTCATTATTCAGAAGGAACTTTCACACCAGTTTTTTTATTTTATATCTGGAAAATAGAGAAACAAAACCCAACTATTGCAACTTGTCGTTTTACTTTCCTGATTTATCAGGAAAATAGAGATACAAACAGTTAATTTTATTTCCAACAGACAAGCAACCAAACGAATTAAAAATTGTTTAAGCATTCTCTGGAATCCCCACTCTCAGCCTCCCTTTACATTCACTCCCTCATCCAAGAAACATTTAACTACAGAAATGTTTATTTTGGACTCAGAGGCATCATACCTTCATTTTATCTTCAAGCTTCTCAGAAAGAACCCTATTAAGTTCCTGTACATCATGCTGCATGAATGAGTCATATGTGTCCCATCCAAAGGACTTTGTCAACTCTTTTGTTGCAACACTAGTTTCACTATACTGGAGCTTATAAAATAAACTCTGTAAAGCCAAAGGGATGCTCCCTGAAGGCATATCATTCTCAGTTGTTGGCATATGATACACAGCCTGCAAGTGAAATTTAGATAAGGGTTCCCCTGCTCAATTATCACAAAGAAAGTGAGAGAAAGTAAATATACTAACTTTTCTGAAGTAAGGTATATGGTACAGTGTCTGAAGGAGAGAATTCATGTAACAAGTTGCTCCTTGATTCTTCAGACCAACATAACCAGTTTCCTTCTTTGAATCATGTGACCAGTAATCAACAATCTTACGGACCGCAACATTGGCTTCAATAATGCATGTATCATGCACAATATAACCTCTAGTTAAGTTGTACAATTCAGCAAGAGGCATAAATGAAGTGAAGCCCCAGTCACTCTCTCGTGCATTGAACTGGTGCTGCGTCTCTGCAAAAACAAAAGCAGTAAAAATGGGAAATGTTTTAATTCAAGGCCAGAAGGTTAATGTCAGCATTTGAAAGAAGCACAAAGGCACTCATTTTCAACAAGTGACCAATTTTTTTAATTTACTCTACATATCGGAAAAAGTTTTCCTCTTTTTATGGTTAAATAAGATAATATTAATTTACATATTGAAGTTTCTCACAATTACAAGCACAAAGAATCATCTATTCTTTTATTGATTTGAGTCATTAATAAGGACAAA
This sequence comes from Trapa bicornis, assembly GCA_030064425.1. NCBI lineage: Eukaryota > Viridiplantae > Streptophyta > Magnoliopsida > Myrtales > Lythraceae > Trapa > Trapa bicornis. Next base: position 3,312,942 of record CM057761.1, on the reverse strand, counting down.
TCTTCCTGCAGCATATAACAAAAATATATGAAGTAAATTGGTTATAAAGTATCCATGAAGCAAAATTTTGCTAATCCTCAAACTCATATTTAAAGCTATTAAGAAAAATACTCCTACAAAACAACAAGATATTTGCGGCTGAGATTACTGAACAAAGTTAACCAATTCACCTAAAGATGCAAAATTTCTTCTAGGTTAAGGAATTATACACATGATTGGCACTAGTCATACCGTGCATAATTAGATTCACTTTTCTAATAGACTCTGCAATAAGGGAAGGAAAAAAAGTTCAATCTGGAAATGAAAACAGATACTCATAAGTACCTTTCCTGACTGAATATCTGTTCTGAGCCTGATTTATAACAGCTAAGCTGAAATGTGCATATCTGCTCCAACCATATGGAAGAGAGGTGGAGTCTGCAACATCCAGATAGATGGACAAATGATCCACATTATTTCCCTTGGGAAATATAAGAATCCGCCTGCCCATATATAAAGACGCATGTAAAAATTACTAACTGATGAATAAAAAAAATTAAAGATACATAAGGAAGTGCAAACTCCAGAAGTATATAAGAGAGAAGAAAGTCACGGTTCTTTAAATACCATCTATAACCTCCAATAACAAAAGTATCGGAGTAAAGCTTCTTGACATTAAGCCTTGAGAAGTTATCGATTTTCCATGTGAACCTCCCAGAAGGGGACTCATCAGCCGCGGCAGGGGCATCTACTGTACTTGCGTTTTCCGCTTGAGCTACAGAGTGCAAATTCACCATCTCTATTAGTGGGAACAAAAGCATAATGGCGTCTCGCTTAAACGTGAATCGTAGACTATTTATGCTATTAATAGAAACATGAAATGAAAACCGATGGATCTCCTAATGAAACGCGGATTATCCCATCAAAGCAACTGCCACTACGAGCTTCAGGTAGCCTCAACCAGCAACACGATCATTGATCTACGATGCAAAAGCAATAAAAGAAATACTACCAATGCTGACTGGACTTAAAAAATCTTACGGACCGACGTACTATAAGAACATCCACGCATCGTAATACACTGCCCGGAGATGATCGAAACTTAGATTGACCAGAGAAAAGCGCAGAGTGGGGAATTTTGATCGGCCGGAGGAGGTAGGGAGAAGGCAAGAATGGTAAGTACCTTCCATAGGCTGAGGACCTTCGGGGAACTCGCTTTGTGGGACCAGCATCTCATCGTCCTCCTGCTGCAGGAAATAACAGAGAGAGGAAAGAGAACATAGTGAGAACTCGGATCTGTTGACAGAAACCCTAAGGAAGGAAAAGGAAATAGTCATTTACATCAAGCGGCGGTGGAGTCATCAGAGTCATGTGCCGGCCTATGGAACGAATATGAGTGAAAGCTGCAACTTCTCCTCCGAAAAAGGATACGAGAGAGAAGAAGCTCCACAAGGGAACACGATTGAGTAAAAGGAGAAGGCGGAGACGGGAGGTGAGGTAGAGAGGCGACGGAGCTGGGTTTTTTTTTGTACGGAAGGGGTAGTTTCGGATTTTTACTGGAGGAGAGGGTATAGAAGTTAGAGGAGATCGGGAAGCCGGGACCGGAGAGAAGTGCAGTCGTAGACCGAAGGCCGATCTCGGCCGGTTGTGTCCCGGCCTTTATTTATTATTGAATTTCACTAAATCAATACATTTTTTTATGAATAATTAAACCCATCTAACTCTTTTCCAATGTAGATAAAAGTTTAATGGAATGAGCATAACGATTCATACACCGTCCATAATCACTCAACAAATTCTCAACTTTGAAACATGTCTGAATTTTAGTTTAAGCATTTTGGCCAGTTAAGTAGATAAAGTTTGAAGTTTATATTAATTTTAGTCTAATTATAAAATAATAATAATAATATATATTATTATATTTTTAAATAAAATATAATTAGAGAAAATGGAGAATCTTATGTGTGATTTCTGATAATGGTAAGCCAGCCTTCACTGCCTCCATTTCCTTCTACAAAGTTGTGTTTAATGGTCACTCACTCTTGAGTAGTATAGGAGTGATAATTGAATCAGTTGGCTTTTTGTTTGTTTGCACCCAAATTTGATTATTGAGTTTATCCATTTATTTTGAATTCCGTAATCAGTTATAACATAAACTATTACCTAATTAATAATAGTATTAATTTTATATTAATTAAACTAATTTTAATTTTATCTTATATTTAAAATAAAAATATTATAATATAAAAAATTAAACGAAAAAATTAAAAGATTCTCCCTCTCTAAATTTTTAATTTTTTATATAAATAAATTTTATAATATAATATTTATATTTTGAATATATATTATTTACCTCAATAAAATTCACAAAACATCATTATTATCCCATTTAGATTTCGTATTTGGACATCATTAATCATAAAATAATTTTTAATTTTTAGATATTTTACTAAGAAAAAAAAAGGTGAATCAATCGGTGTTTCACCCGCTACTTAGTTCATGTTATCTCTTTATCACATTTGTTCTCCTATATATGTACAGAGTAAATAGAAAATTTGGTTTCTAAATTTATTAAATGTCACATTTAAAAATTTGAATTTCAGTTTCTAACAAAAAAAATTATTTTTATTTTATGTTTGAATTAAGTTATTTCTTTTAATACAAAATTGATATATCTAAATGATATATTAACATGCATTTAATAAATCTATTACAAATTTAATGAAATAATAAAACTTTTAAATAAAATATTGATATCAATATTGTCAATATATTATAACACCTATTTCAAAATATGAAAAATACGTTAAATTTTTTATAGGATGGAATGTAATACTGACACAAATTCTGAAAAAAAAAACCTTTAAAAAATTCTAGTAATATGTATGATTATTTAAATGCCATAAATTTCAAATTTTTTTCTGTAAAAATAAAAAAAACATAATGTCGTCCATATATCTCCACATAAAAGTTACGTGTTTATAATATTTTATAAAATTTTCACGCTAGTAATGATATAAAAAAATGAAATAATATATTTTGATTCAGATATTAATTATTTATTTTATAATTTGAAAGAATTATTTAAAGTAATATAATGTTGATATAAATTTCAACAAATATTCTAAATTTTAGTATATTTCCTTATTAATATAAAGTTATCCTTCAATATTTTAAAATATTTATAAAAAGAATAAATTTACTTTTCATAATTAAAGTTGGATAGTCATTTATACTTTTGTTAATCTCTTATATTTAAAACTCTCATATATTTTTTTATAATCTATTTAATTAGATCATGTAATATTTTTTAAAATATTTTTATTTTTAACTTTGTGATTTAATCATTTTATAAATTTAAATAAACTATTAGCTCAAATGGTGAGTACATGGATTCACATCATTTTTTTTTATTTTTAAAAAAATTATTTACTTCTCATCTAAATCAACAAATAAATAATAAAACTTGCTTTAACATTAACATAAATTTAATTTTAAATATTATTATTAATATGTTTCAATATTTAAAATATTATATCTTATTTAATAAGAAGTATTAGTCACATTTGTTGTTACGATTTATGAGTGTATGACAAGTGATATGAATTTACAAACTTAATGTATCGAGTATATAAGACATTTAACATAATTAAATATATAATTAATAATAAATATAATTTATCATAATTAGTAGAAAATTTACATTAGCTACTCACAATTTGAATGCCAAAACGTAAGCCATGACAAAGATAGTAATTTTACATTTATTCACTCAATATGCTCTTACTACACTAACTTGTGATATTATTGTATAGTTCTCTATATAATTTACTCACGTCTTAGGCTATCAGTTATTAACATATTGTACTTTTAAAAATATTAGTTGTTGATGATATGAACACAATCAATATTATCATGCCCTAACCTGATTTCCGGGTCAGATCTAATAATAATCTCTTACATCTCTAAATGCTACAATGGTGGGAACCTTCACCAAATTGATACAAAAGGACAAATGCTCAAGAAAACAAAAATTTTAACTGTTAAATATAACCTTAATAACTCCTTATATTCAAGACTTTGAAGTTGACCATTTTCAAATGTCATAACAAGGGAAGGAAACCTACCTCCAACATGCAAAGACCAAAGGAATACAAGGAAGGAGAGGTTAGAATTATACCTCATCAAATAAAACAAAAAGATTATTACCTTGAGAAGATGTAATGAGATTTAATCGGCATTGACCAAGGTATGGGGACCTAGACGAACCATTTAAAATAATTACATCAAGAGATATGATTGAAACAAGTTGAGTCATAGATTAACATTATGGTCTGAAGCCAAAAAATTGAAATAACAAAATGGGACTTCGGAGAACCCCAGTGGAACCAGCCTTAACAATTAGAAGTTCAGATGCTACGATCAAATCATTTCATACCTAAACTACATCAAACAAATAAGATGAATCCTAGCTACTTGGCTATGAATGGAAGATATAACATTGTTGTTATTAGTAAAGCACAACATTAACCAATCATAGGAGAAATCAAGAGAACCTAAGAATTTCTTACATGTACATAATCACAATGTTAGGTAAGGGCTAAGGAAAATCATTCACACTACTTATATCATAGTTAATCCTATTCATAACATTAAGTTTAAACAATCATGTGTGGATTGGCCTTAACAAGTGTGAGACTTTAAGAGTCACTAAGGATTTACCAATAAATAACCATGTGATAAGGCTGAGTTTGAATGAGATGGGCTAACCTAATAGATTATATATCATGTTTAGGGTGTAACGTATGAATTGGAAATGAAGCCAAAAATATGCATAAAACTTGATTAAACAATAGGGGGTTGTACGAAAATTGAAGCTAACTAAGGATTTGTAGGGAGTCTGGCAATAAGGAGTTGAGGGGCATACCTACAAAATAATGATAAACCAATAATCTACATATTCCCAAATATTAAGAAATCTAAATTATATAAAAGGTCAGAGGAAGAACATATAGAGCTGACATGTTAAACTGATTTCCAACTTAATGAATTTAAGAAGGAAATCATTTAACAATCAGCATGATCCCTGTATTCGTGAGATAATCATGAATTTTCATGGAACTCCAAAACTTCCCAAGGTTGAATTAACATGATTATAAAGCAACAAATCAACTATCTGACATAAATGTTTAATTCATCAAAAGGAAGGATAGATTGGAGTAATGGATTGATACCTATATGTTTATAAAAAATGTTATCCTTGATCGATAAGCGAGTACTTATCCATGAGTCTAAGAATAAGTTGACAATTTATAATGTCACACTCCGACCCGGTTCGGTCAGAGTCCTATAATCAACCCACCACCCTTCCATGAACCATCCTGTTTTCCATAACAATCTAAAAATTTGGGATTCATAATATGGAACTTACCTTGAGTGTTCGAGCTTTCACTCGAACTTCGATTCTACCTGACCCAACCATTTATCCTGAAAGGGGTGAAAGGAGGAGAGTGAGTGTACAACTCAATGAGGGGGAAATTTCTATAACAATCAATTAGTCATATGTATTCTCTTTTTTCCTTTTCTCATGATTCATGAAGGTTTCATTCAACAACCGCCCTTTTTATAAAAAAAAAAAGGGGATCACACGATTGTAAAACAATCCCCAACTGCTCCACTTGTGGATCGGAGCATCTTTACCGTCCACCCTGATAGAAGTTCGTGACCTCTACCCTAAGTGTCACGCCCCGACTCGGTTTGGTTGGATCCCCGTGATCAACCCACTGCTCCCTTGGTTTAAAAGAGGTTTCCCCTTTCTTTAATTAAGAGGAGCTAGACGTAATTTAACTCTGTTCCCTGGAATAACATAAATCAATAAAAAAATGCGAGCTTAAAATCACTTTTTAAGCATACCTAACAAAGGGTAGATCTGGGTATTTTCCTTAGTCATTTTCTCTACTCCTAAAAAGGGATATAAATGAGGGGTGTCATGCCCTGACCCAGTTTGGCCGAATCCCCGTGAGCAACCCACCACTCTCTCGATTTATTAAAGGTTTTCCCCTTCTTTAAATCGCGAGGAGTAATGTGTCCTTTATACTTATACCTTTCCTAGAATATCATTAATCAAAACTAAACATACCTGTCTTGCAGGTTTAGCTAGCGGAAGGTCTTTAGATAGGTTTTTCCCTCAGTTATCTAAAAAGAGATAAAGGGAGGGAGTGAATTCAACAACTCAATGAATGAGTGTTTGAAAAATGAGTTTATATAAAATAGTTTTGAAATGGAGTGTGTCAGACTCTTTATTTCCTTTAAAATAATTTATTCCTTGAATTCCCGGTTATTCAAAACCAATTTCCTCATTATCTACAATCGGTGTGTTTAATAATCAACACATACCCTTCATCATGAAGGGATCACACATTCGTAGGGCAGCCCATCCACTGCACCCACTTGTGGAATTGGAGGGACTTTACCAGCCACCTAGATAGAAGTTCATCCACTTCTACCTTGTGAATGAGTGGATGTTCGTGATATCTGACCCTCAAACCTGAAAAATAACTCTGTGTTCGTGTGAGAACAGAGACCTCATCTCAACCCCACCCTAGTCTCATGCGCATGAAGCTACATTGAGCTTCCCTGACTACTGGCACGACAAACTGCCCTTGTCACGCCCCGACCCGGTTTGGTCGGATCCCCATGATCAACCCGCCACTCTCCCAGTTTATTAAAGGGTTTTCCCCTTTTTGTAAACCGTAAAGAGTAAGGCGTCATTTAACCTGCACCTTTTTCCTGGAATAACATAATCAAAACTGCATGAAATTTAAAACTTTACATACCTGTCTTGCAGGCATCTTAGTTGACGGTCTTTAAGGGGAGGCTTTCCGGGATTTCCTGAAAGGGATATAAGGGAGGGGGTGAGTACGACTACTCAGTGAATGGGTTTTTTTTCAAAAGCTTTTGACTTTTAAGAAAAATATTTATATGGAGTGTGCCAGACTCCTTTGTTTTAAAAAAATCCCATCATTTAAAAATTTGGATTTTTCCATTATTTCTTAGTTACCACGGTGTGTCATCACCCAACACACATCCTTCATCATGAATGTTACACACATTCGCAAGTCAGTATCACTACTGAACCCGCTAGTGGCTTCGGAGCGACTTTTCCTGCCACCTGGATAGAAGTACGACCACTTCTACCCTGGGAATGAGTGGATGTACGTGACATCCTACCCACAATCCCGAAATCACTTCTTCATGTCCGTATGAGGACAGAGACCTCATCCTGTCCCCACCCCAGTCTCATGCGCTTCGTGCTACTCCAGATTTCGCACAGACACCTGGAACGACAAACTGCCCTTATAGCCACCAGGTCGTCCAGTGCCCTTAGGACGCATCACTACCCCTCATGGGCGTCTTGATGATCCCGTACTCACAGTGCATGCACAAACAATATTTTCTTATATTGCCATGTAATCTGTGGTGCCACTAGTCCAACGACCCCAACTCTCAACTCAACCCACAGCTGTTTGTCTTGACTAGTCCGTCGACCTGTCATGTCGCACTACCACTAGTTGACTGAGCATGTCGGTCCTATGTTGGTACCATGGCCAAACAATTCACTTATTAAGTTTTATGGCACATATATCATGTTCGTTTACGAGCTCCTGCTCGTGCCAATTGGCCTTGGGCCCACTGTACGAGATTTTCAAAATCGGGCATTTAGCCCCCAAGTTCCAAAATCGAGGCCCCGGGCCTATTAGAGCTATTCGAGCTCCCGTCGAGAAGGTCTCCCAAATTGTTTAAGCATTGGCACATAGTCAGGGGAGAGCACTTCCGACAAAAATAGGTTTTTACTGTCCATCATACCGACCGATATAAGGACGTCTCCGTTCATAACCGATGAACAGGTTTTCAACTTCCTTCGAGGAAGTCTCATCATACCAACCGGGTATGATCTACTTATAACCCGTAAGTAGTTTTTTTTCGCATAACTTTCACATCATTTTCTCTAAGTAGTGATGATTAAAATACCACTAAATAGTGGGTTTTTATACCAAGGTACTTATCATCCCCTACCGGGTATGATATAAAATTTCCACTCACAACTGGTAAGTGGTTTTTATCTTTAAGTTGTGCTCATCATCCCAACCGGGTATGATGTTAGTAAACCCACTCACCCGTTAATGCCGTGAATTCCACTAGACCGGTTCTTGGTATTCACTCGAGCTTGTCCTTACTGGCATTCCCAGTACTTCGTGTTCCTACACGATATGAACAACCTTGTTCATTATTACTCGGCATAACAGCCTTCATTCATTTCCAATGAATGAGAAAACCCAAACTTTTAGTTATTTGCAATTAGGTCCCTAAAGTTATTTCTCTTTAACTTTAAGTCCCTAATGTCGGTTTTTCCTCAAATTGAGTCCCGTAACTTTTAAAATTTATCCTGGGACCTCAATTTATTCAATTTCATCAAAAAGGGGTTTAATTTCCCAAATTTCTAATTTGGTCCCCCAATTTTTCCAAAATTACCATTTTGCCCTTCTTTTACAAAAATAGTAAGTTCTGCCCCAAAATTTCCAAAATTCCTCAATTGGTCCTCCAACATTATTTTCGTGCCCAATTGACCCTCAATTTCATAAAATTGTATGAATTTCGAAAATCCCCAATTTTCCCCAATTTCAACTCGTCAACACTACCGAATTTGATTTTATCAAATTGACTGATCAAACACTTCTAATTATTGAAATTGGAGTTGAAATTGAGTTCCTGCATGTTCATACGATTCTAAGAAACTTTGAATCACAGATTTTAACGTCGAAACGAGCTCAAACGAAGATTCGCCGGAAAATAGACTGTAGAGAGAAAGCTTCGATTTCTCATCGGAAGGCATGGTGGTCCGAGCTTTCAATCTAGGCAGATAGGTCTCATCCTGAGGTTCATCCTAGAATCAAGAATTACATCAATTGATGCGGAATTGGATTAGAATTTTGTCATTGAAATTTGGTCGACTCTCTCTCTAGCACCGATCGAAAATTGTAAAGGGGAGCCGAATTGGCTTACCTTTCGGTCCTAATTCGACCGCGAAAAGGATGAGAAAGTGTTGGGAGGGCTTGGTTTGGCCAGAGGAGGGCTTGAAATGGCCGATTTCAGCTTGGCCGAAATAGGGCAGCTTCGGTCCGCCGGAGTTGCTTCACTATTCTATCATGTCGGCGCTTCTCCAACGATTCTTGGATTGATTGTAGTTTGCTATCAAATAGCTGTCTTCTCCCCGGTTCTAAAGAGCCCGACCTTTGTTCAAGTCGAAGCTCTCGTTCGAGCTTTACCGGGAAATGGAGCAGTAGAGAGAGAGAGAGAAGTGTTCAGGTGTGAGGAGAATGAAATGGGGATGACCTCTTTATATAGGCGTAAAACCCGTGTATTAAATGGGCGAGATTTATTACTAGTATTAATATTGCCATAAATTATTGGTATTAATTCCAATAATTTATTTTCGGTATTAATTCTAATAAATTAAATTTTGGTATTAATTCCAATAATTTAATTTAGGTATTAAATTATTGGTATTAATTATAATAATTAAATATATATTAATTTATGATAAGGCGTACATACAAATTTTTGACCAAAATTTCGGGTTACAAAAAAAATGCATACTTCCCAGGAGGTCACCCATCCTCACACTACTATTGAGCAAGTACGCTTAACTTTAAAGTTCTTATGAAATCTAGTTCACCTAAAACACTTTAATTTTTGTTTTCTAATTTGTCTTAAGTTTCTTTTAGAAGGTTTAATGAACCCTTTGGATCACCCAAGAGTTGTAAATTCCCAACTTGCCCGTTCAGAAATAATCGGGTTTGTGAACCGATTCTGAATCCTCACTTGGTTTGACCAGTTTTTTTTCCTGGTTTTCCTTAGCTCAAAAGGGCAGGTTTTACAGCTCTTATCTCCACCATGTCGTCTAGTAGCCCTTAGGACGCATCACTACCCCTCTTAGGCGTCTTAATGGTCCCAAACCTCAAGTACATACACAAACAAAACTTTTTCTACAAAGCCATTAATCTTTGGTGCCACTGGTCCAATGACCTCAACCCTCAACTCGACCTACAACTGTTTGTCCTGACCGGTCCGTTGACCTGGTCTTGTTGCACTACCGCTAGTCCATCGAGTATGTCGGTCCTATCTTGGTACCATGGCCAAATAACATAATTCATTCATTTAGAATTTTCATGACTTATCATAATGTTTATTTATGACCTCTTGCTCATGCCAACTGGCCTTGGACCCACTGCACTTGATTTTCCAAAACTTGACATTTTAGACCCCAAGTTCAAAAACCGAGGCCTCTGGCTTATCTGAGCTATTCTAGCTCTCGTTAAGAAGGTCTCCCAAAAGTTTTCCCTAGTTTCTATGGTAGTGCAGGTTTGTTTGATTACTTTCGTTGGGGCCATCTTCCTAGCAAGATCACATCATATGAGAGATAGGATTTTTAGGAATTTTGAGTACTTCATTAATAGATGAGTATAAAATGTTGGGGGTTTTAGCCCTTTTACAAAAAATGGTCACCTAATAGATAGGGAGCTACATGATTCTTGATAAGCATCCTCCTAGGTAAGGTTATACGCCCTTTGGTGGCATTTCTAGCTTTAGGCTTAGCTCCCTTCATACTTAGAGTTGTGACATCAACAGATCCTCACACCATTCTCCTAGATACTTTCCCATTTGGTCTTTTGAGACTTCTACTATGCCTTAGGCATTGGGGATGTAAACCCCACTCTTTGGTATTAAGGAAAAATTGGGAAAAGAATCAATCAAAACAAGTGAGGGTTTGTTTGATTACTTTCCTTGGGGCCATCTTCCTAGCAAGATCACATCATATGAGAGATAGGATTTTTAGGAATTTTGAGTACTTCATTAATAGATGAGTATAAAATGTTGGAGGTTTTAGCCCTTTTACAAAAAGTGGTCACCTAATAGATAGGGAGCTACGTGATTCTTGATAAGCATCCTCCTAGGTAAGGTTATACGCCATTTGGTGGCATTTCTGGCTTTAGGCTTAGCTCCCTTCGTACTTAGAGTTGTGACATCAACAGATCCTCGCACCATTCTCCTAGATACTTTTCCATTTGGTCTTTTGAGACTTCTACTATGCCTCAGGCATTGGGGATGTAAACCCCACTCTTTGGCATTAAGGAAAAATTGGGAAAAGAATCGGTCAAAACAAGTGAGAAAACCGAACCGGTTCCCAAACTCGGTTATTAGAGAATGTGCAATTTGGGAAATTTATAACTCTCGGGTGACCCAAAGGATTCATAAAACCTTGGAAAAGAACCTTAGAATAAATTGGAAGAGAAAAACCAAACCGGTTCAGATGAACCAGATCATAGCTGGATTAAACCAATTTATGAACCGGAACCGATAAAGAGAGTGCAAACTGGGAAATTTATGGATCTTGAGTGACCTAAAGAGTCACAAAAGTCATGAAAAAGGAATTTCCGATGAATGGGGGATGAAAACCAAACCGGTTCAGGTGAACTGGTTTAGACTGGTTTAAACTACTATTGAACCAGATGCTAAATTCATTTTTCTAGGTGGCTTAGAAAATTCAAATTGAAGAATTGAGGCCACCATTGGATAGAGAATGAACTTAGATGAATTTAGAAATTTTTAATTTTGAAAAACTTGGTCGAATTGAGCTTGAACCGACCAGTTTAAGCTTTGAACCTAGTTCAGACTGGTCCGGTCCGGTTCAGAATAATGTTGTCTTCTTCCTTTAGATGATATCCCTGTTCACATGCCGGAAAAATTGAACCAGCACCGGAGAAGAGGAAACGTTTCTATTCAATATGTTTCAAGCCATCAATGACCATAATAAAGGTGCTAAACGGACGGCCGATGAGTCCCCAAGCTCCCTATATAAAGAGACTTGCTCCATCCATCCTCCACACACCTGAAAACCTCTCTCTCAACTACTCAGTTTTCTGGTGAAGCTCGAACCAGAGCTCCGATATAGGGTCTTTTCTGACACAAAATGGTGTGGTTAGGTTCTTTAGAATTGGGAAGAAGTCAGCTACATGATGGTAGTCTCCAATTGCTCTGAAGGTCACCGGAGAATCACCGGCGTGATCGAATAGTGAAGCAGCTCTAACGGACCAAAGGTGCCCTCCTCAGGCCAAACTAAGCTCTCTCAACACCTCCTCAACCCTCCTATGGCCGAATTAGGACAGAAAGGTAAGCCAATTTGGCTCCACTCTGTAAACTCCGATCAATGCTAGAGAGAGAACCAATAGATTTTCAATGACTAAATTTTCATTCAATTTGACATCAATTGATGCAATTCTTTATTCTTGATGGAACCTCAAGACGAGAGCTATCTACCTAGATCAAAAGCTTGAACCGCCGCACCCCCGACGGTAAGCAATCAAAGCTTTCTCTTTCTACGTTCAATTTTCTAGCGAAGATCCATTTGAGCTCGTTCTAGTGTCAAATCGTGCGATTCAAAGGGAAATTGAATCGTATGAAGTTATAGGAACTTCAATTTCAACAATTAAATTCGTTTGATTGTTCAATTTGATAAAATCATATTTGACTATCTAAGAAAGTTGAAATTAGGGGAAATTTTGTGGATTTTGAAAATTCGAGGGACTAAAATGTAATTTCCTAAAATTAAGGGCCAATTGGGCTTGATAAAGATGTTAGAGGGCCAATTGGGAAATTTTTGGGGTAAAACTTACCATTTTTGTAAAGGAGGGGCAAAATGGTAATTTTGGAAAAATTGAGTACCAAATTGGGAATTTGGGAAACTTGAACCCATTTATGTAATTTTGAATAAATTGAGGTCTCAAAGTAAAATTTTGAATTTTTGGGACTCAATTTGGGGAAAAATCGGAATTTGGGACCTAAAGTTAAAGAAAAAGAACTTTATGAACCAAATTGCATATATTTGAAAAGTTGGAAATTGTTATTCATTCATAATGAATGAAGGCTATCAAGCCAAGGGATAATGAGCAAAGATGTTCATACCGTGTAGGAATACGAGGTATCGGGAACACCAGCAAGTACAAACTCACGTGGAGGCAAAGAGCCAAATGATGTGAATCCGACTAAAGAGACTACGAATTCACAAGTCCAATCAACCGAACCTGCAATGGAGCTGAACAGTTCGTCACCAAAAGAGATGAATAATCATTTGAGTCTACAAGAGGGCCCAATCACAAGGTCAAGGGCTAAAAGATTCAAAAAAAGCTTTATATGGGCTGATTAAAGAGATTGTTGAGTATTCAAATAGAAGCCCAAATGAAGAGCCCAAGATGAGCCCATGAGAAGGTCCAGATTTAATTAATAAGGAGAGATTTATAAATATAATAAATCTCTTAGGATAATATTAGGTAGTCAGATTAGATAAGGTTAGCTTATAACCATGATAGATTTTTTTCCTCATTATGTGGGTCATTCGGTTGTTTTCTGAGCCTATAAAAGGCATACTCCACAGCATTGGAGAGACACTTTGGAATTTATATCTTGTGAGGATTTGTCTTCTTTCTATCTTGAAAGGGCTTTTGAACTTATCAGGTTTTTACCTGTGGCGTTCAAGCAATCAAGACTTATCACCCGGGGTTTTCTAAGAGTTCTTCTTAGAGGATTTGGGTGTGGCGTCTACATATCCCATACCTTGTTTCTCACATAAACAAGGTATATTCCATCTTTTCGCACTTGCGTCGTGAACATCTTGGGATCGTTGCCATATTTGGTGTAGGGTGTCGTCAGCATATTGGCGAGGTTCACATCACCAAATAAGAGGAATTCACTGCACGATCGAGTGAGTGGAATTTAATATAATACCCGGTTGGGATGATAAGCATCTCGGAATTGAAACCCACTATTAAGTGGTATTTTAACTATTACACATGAGAGAAGTGATGTAAAAATTACCCGAAAAAACTACTTACCAATTGTAAGTAGATCATACCCGATTGGTATGATGAACTTCTTGGAATGAAGTAGAAAATTTACTTTTCGGTTATAAGCGGAGATATCTTCATATCCGGTTGGTATGATGGACAAATGAAAAGTTTATTTTGTTAGAAGTGCTCTCCCTAAATGTGTGCCACTGCTTAAAACTTTTGGGAGACCTTCTTGACGGGAGCTCAAATAGCTCAGATAGGCCGGAGGCCCCAGTTTTGGAACTTGGGGGCTAACATGCCCAAATTTTTAAAATTTCATACAGTGAGCCCTAGGCCAGTTGGCAAGAGCAGGAGGTCATAAATAAACATGAGATAAGCCACAAAAACTTTAAATGAATGATTTGTTTGTCCATGGTACCAATACAAGATCAACATACTCGATGGACTAGTGGTACTACGACTTGATAGGTCGACGGATCAGTCGAGACAAACAGCTGCATATCGAGTTTTGGGTCAAGGTCGTTGGACCAATGGCACCACTGATTAAATGGATTGTGGAAAACTGTTTATTTGTGCATGCACTATGTTATGGGACCTTCAAGATGCCCAAGAGGGGTAGTGATGCATCCTAGGGCTACTGGACGACATGGTGGAGATAAGGGCAGTTAGTCGTGCTAGCAGTCTTGAAAGCGTGACATAGCTTCTTGCGCATGAGACTAGGGTGGGAACGGGATGAGGTCTCTGTACTCATACGAAGACAGAGTTTTGTATACGGGATTGAAGGTCGAATGTCACGTACATTCACTCATTCTTAGGGTAGAAGTGGACGTGCTTCTATCTAGGTGGCCAGTAAAGCCACTTCGACGCCATAAGTGGATATTGTGGACATGCTGGCCTACAAATGTGTGTTCCCTTCATGATGAAGGGCGTGTGTTGGTTGATAAACACACTGGTTATGATTCTGAATTGAGAAATGGCTATGAAAATCTAGATTTTGGAAATGAGAAATTTAAATAAATTAAGGAGTCTCACACACTCCAAATTAAAATTTATTTTTTTCATCATTTTTTTAAATACCAATTCACTGAGTTGTAGAAACTCACCCACCCTTTTTATCCTTTTTCGAGAAATAGAAAAATGACTAATGATAACACCAAGCCTTACCCTCTATCAAGTATGCTTAATTTTTCTTAATCTTACATTTTATTCGATATATGTTATTCTAGGGAACAAGGTTGAGATTAGCCTGGCTTTTCTTAAATTAAAGAATGGGGAAACCCCCTCTTGAACCAAGAGAACGACGGGTTGTTCATGGGAATCTGACCAAACTAGGTCAGGGCATGATATGAGAGCTTCTAGGGTTGTCTTCCTACGAGGATAGGGTGTTGATTAGAGTCGGTCCTAGTTTTCTTGGTTTCTCTCCTAGGAGCCATTTGAAATTTTTGAAACTTTCTCTCAGTTACTATGTTATATAGTTTTGATAATGTATTCGAGGAAACAGGCTCTGATACCACTCAAGTTGTCACGCCCCGACCATGTTTTTGGTCGGATCCCCGTGAGCAACCTGCCACTCTTCCGGTTTATTAAGGGTTTTCCCCTTTTTTAAATCGTGAGAAGTAAGGTGTCCTTCATACCTGTACCTTTCATGGAATAACATCAATCAAAACTGAATAAATTTAAAATTACATACCTATATTGCAGGTTTAGCTAGCAGAAGGTCTTTAGGTAGGCTTTTCCCTTGGTTTCTTGAAAAGGGATAAAGGGAGGGGGTGAGTTCGACAACTCAATGAATGGGTGTTTAAAACATGAGTTTCTGAAAATAGTTTGAATTAGAGTGTGTTAGACTCCTTATTTTCCTTAAAACCATTCTTTCCTTGAAAATAGTTTAAATTGGAGTGGGTTTTAGTATTAGACTTATGGGGGCTGGTAGTGCCAAAGATAAAAGGTCTTAACTGAAAAAGACTTGTGTGTGTGTATGCAAGAGATACGGAACCATCGAGGCATTTGATATGGGGTAGTGGTGGTTCTAATAGTTGTTGAACAACCTAAGGAGCATAAGAGAAGCTTTATTATTCAGTATGCAAGGAAGCTTGAAGAGCTTCATGCGCATTAAGACTAAGGTCGGAGGGGGAGATGTCTCGTTCCACATTTGCAGATACGAAGTGCAAACTTGGGTCTAGCTATTGGGCAAGTGATGCCCACACAGACTTGTGGTAGAAGTTGTCACAAACTCGGGTCTTTACCGTTCACCAGGGTGAACGGTAAAGATGCTTTGGTCCATAAATGGAACAGTTGGGGACTGCTCTACGAACGTGTGAACCCTTTAATGATAAATGGCAGTTGAATGTGTGCTAATCAAACCGACAAACTAAATAAACACTCTAAATGTTCAAATACATTGATAGCTTAACCCCTCACTGAGTTACAAAAACTCACCCACTCTCTTACCCCCTTTTAGGGATGCACTTACACCAAAGAGGGGGAGAGGTCGAAACAAGAAGCCTACACTCATAAGGTATGCAAATTACTGCAATTATTTTGATTACTCTATTTTGGAAAACTAGTAGGTCATATGCTTATACTTTTCTTGTCCCACCCCGGTAGAGTTACTTGGAAGGCGTAAGAAAAGGTGGGGGATGCTCATGGGGTTCTGACCAAATTGGGTTGGGGTGTGACAAGTTTCCTCATATTCCATGATTTTTGGTTATTTATTGACCAGTTAAAAATTTCCAAATTCCTATTTTGGGTTCTCTATACAATTCTCGTTCGCTTTTAACCATGGTTTTCTCTCAAAATTTTCTAGTTCCCATTTTTGCTTTCTTATTATTAGAAACAAGGTTTACACTACCAATTGGGGCCCAACCGTAGATCTTTGGAGGACTCAATTACCGTAAATTTGACACCAATATCACCTCATTTTGTGATCAGACGAGAAAGATATGCTCATTTTACTAACTAGTGGTCAGGGAGATATCCAAGGACGAGATTTTCCACTTTGAATGACAAATTCGAGCTATACATGCGAGGTTAATGCACCTAACTCCATAGGGAGGCCTCTAGCTCCATTTCTAGTTGATCTCTTCAATTTGTAGCTCTCAATTTGGTAAAAAAATCGAGTTAAGTATAGCTACATCTTGAAGCGGTGCATCAGAAACTACAGGTCGGTGTTCAGTGGCTCGAGGTGAGTTGGGTCAACCTTACCCATTCCTTTCTTCTTTCCTTTCCATTTTTTGAACTTTTAAATTACCATTTTGCCCTTTTGGGTCCTTTTGGTAATTAAATACTAAATCCCAACCCTATTTGGGCGAAAATCAACTTCCCCCAAAACCTCAACTTTTGTGCCCATGAACCCGATCCAAAATCCGATAGGATCCCTAGTTCTAGCATTGAGTTTCCTATTCCATTTCCATTATTGGGTTATGATCCAAATTGGACTTCCCAAATTCCGACTTGGGTTCCATTCCTGACTCGAGGTCTCGTTCCCGATTTTGGATTTTGTCTCTAAATCGAGATTTCATTCCTTGTTTCCGATCTCATCCTGGGTCTAGAATTTTGTTCACGGATTTGGTTCTTATTTTAAATTAGGGATCTCATTTTCTCGCTTAGGGTTTTATTCCTAGTTCATGATTTTATTCGCGGTTCACACTCGATTTTTGGTCCATTTGGACTTAACCCGTGTTTCAAAAGTTCCGGTGTTACAATTCAGGTCTTTAGTCAGGCGAAGGAGACGAGCATGCACACTCGTGCTCTGCGCGTCTCGCTCCCGATAGGCCGTTGACTAGTTCACACTATAACGAATCGATTTCCAACGAGTTCAGTCAATTTTTGCTGTTTTTTGGTCAATTTACACCCAATTCAATCGATTATTGGCTTAATTTATTTTTCTAAAAATTACTTATCTAATTTCATATTAATTGAGCTTAAGAATTATTATTTGTTTATCGATCATCTTAACCGATTGTTTTGGAGCTTAATCTACCTTATTCGCCCTCATTCGAATCCTGATCCACATTACCTGACCTGATTCAGATCTTGATTTACATATTCCAATCCAATTTTCAATCGAGGGTTGTATTAGACCTAACCCATACTTGTGTCCATCGGACTTGGTCTAGACTCAAGCTTATTCGAGTCAATGTTAGGTCTAAAGGTGTTTGGATCGATTGGGTCAAGTCCATTACCATACCTAGATATCATGTGATAAATGGTTGGAGACCTATAACAAATGAATAACATATACACATAGAAATTATATTTAACAAGTAGTAATAATGTTGATTTTTTTTAAATAGTAGGTTTATATGTATAGAAGGGTATATAATAAATAAAGAAAGTTAGAGGAAATTTTTATAATTTTACTTGAATTCATAATTTTTAATTATTAAGCCAAAGTATCAATGCCTTTTCTTAAAAATAATGTTATCATTTGATATGAGTTATCTTTCACATATAAGTTCGCATATAAGTCGGTATATGCCTTAGAAAATGAGTTAAGGCCACAAAAAAGAACTTCTTTTTATGACAAAAAAACAAAGAACCTCCTACTTGTTTTTGTAAGGAAAGTTATACTAGACATGAAATATGGGCCTCACAACTAAAATGCCATGTTTGAATGATAATTGAGAAAGTTAAATCATAATTAGGTACAATTTGGGAAAAAAAATTTAGATAATTTGATGATGAAATAAAATATATTTTCTCTAAATAATATTTATATATTTTAAATATAAAAATTGTATTGTAAGAGTTTTACTTCTTAAATATATTGATTTATTTGAATATAAAATAATTAAGGTACTATATATTGAAATAATTCTTAGACCAAAAATATAGAGTAAGGTACTATTTCTATTAATAACCATGTCCTAAAATTTTAAATTTTAATATTATAATTATTTAATTTATCTAATAATTAAATTGTTTTATTTCAATTTTATTTTAAAATATTAAAATATTATATAAAATTAAAACCTAGACTAAATTATTAAAATTCAAAATGAATTAGTCAAGAGAATTTTAACAACTAAATTCCTACCATGTACCAAATATACCAAAAATATATATATATATAATATTATAGCAAATGGTTTAACTTTATTAATTTTGAGAATATAATTATATATTTCATAAAATAGAGAATTATTTTTTTATTATAAGTTTGTAAATATTTTACTATTTACAAGTTATAATTTTTAAATAAATATAAATTCGACACTTATTAGAGCATAATACATTTTTACATTTTATTAAAACTAGATCATATATGTATTCAATTTGAGATCGTAAATATAACTTGTTTTCTGTTCGAGTATATAAAAAAATACACAATTCCAGGTATTTATTCCTATTATTTAAGAGCGTAAGAATAATATGCGACTTGTATACATTTATTGATTATAGGTTTAAAATAAAGTATAAATAAATTATATAATTATTTAAAAATATTATTCTAAATGATATAAAATAGAGTATTTTTATTGATTTATAATTTTATAAACTTTTAATTATTATAATTTATAATTTTTAAGTAAAAATAAGTTTTAAATAATTTTTCACAGTTAAGTAAATTACTATATTCGTTTTTCAAATGAATAAAACATAATAAGTTAAGTATAAGGGATGTGAGGCATGGTCAAGAAGGTAAAGATGCCTGATAACTATGTTAAGGGAAAGTATCAAACTATATTTAAGAATACTTAAAATTTTTAATTATTTTATGTTGGAAAGCAATTTTGTTATTAGGCGAAGATCAAGGTACTTCAACAAGTTATAGTCTCCTTTTTCTTCGAAAAGAAGAAAAGGTTCCATTTTATCCTTTATTTAATCTAGTAGATTTCCCACATTTAAATAAATAAATAAACTGAGAGACGAAAGGAAAAACTTCTCAAGAAGTAATCATGCTTTTAGCATAACTTTGATAAAAGTCCTTTCAATAGAGTCCTTCCAAGGGGAATCAGAACGACCGCCTTTCAGCCACGTAACTCCCGGTCCCAACGAACGTGCATATGTATTATATACTCATCAAACTCAGACATCTATCAAATCAAGAAACATTATCAGCAAGCGAGCGGTAAGCTCAGAGGGAGAGACCGAGACATCGCAGATCGGACAACAACGTACGTAATGGCCGCCGGGCAGCGAACAATGACGACACGTTCACGAGTCGGAGACATTGTCTACGAGGATTTCCAGCCCCGATCGGAGTGGGTTGAAGGTGCAGCAGCCGATGTCCTAACCATCCAACTTCCCGGTACGGCCAATAATTGTTAATCTGTGAACTATCATAATCAAAGAGGTTTCTGCTTGTCTTAACGAGCCGATAAGGGGTGTCTCATCTCCTATACTGTGCACAGGCTTTACCAAGGACCAGGTTAAGATCACATACGACGAGAAGCCTGCCTGGATGACGGTTCGGGGGGAAAGACCGGTCAGGAACAAGGTGGTGAGCCGGTTCTGGAAGGAGTTTCCAATCCCGGAGGACTGCAAGTTCAATGAAATGAGAGCCAAGTTCGACGCGCGCGAGGTCCTGACCATATCGATGCCGAAGAAGGCCATTACTGGAGGTCCATCCGGCCTGGAGAAATCCACAGCGGATGGAACGAAGCCGTTAAGACAAGCAGGTGATCAAGCTTCAAAGCCTTTAAGCCCTCTAGACGATGCTCAGAAGCCGGGGGACGACATTCCTAAGGAGACCGACCCGATTCTTAAGTCCGTCGTTGATCGAAAAGTCGAGCAGCAAGACAAGGCTATGAAGGATCATGACCCATCATCACTCTCGTTCAAGAGGACCGGTGACAAGGAAGCAGCAGATAAGTTGGTGGGGACGAAAAGGGCAACACTGATGCTCGAAGAGAAGGATCGGAGGCTGCTAGTGAACGCAGGGGTGGCGATCGTCGTGATCGTGACATTCGCGGCTTATATGGGCTACATGCTCCACTCTTGCGGTGAATCACAGCCTAGTTAGAAACTAATAGGGCAAATAATGAAATTCGGAGATCAACCGTATGAGAATGGATGCATATATGCCCCATCCATCATTTATCTCAAAATTTGAGGTTGTGATATGTATCTACCCCTACTCACTTTCCATCATGTCCTTCCTATTCGATGTATAATTTCATGCTTGTATAAGTTATTTTCAGCTATAACTTATAATATGGATGAATAAATTTTAAAATATTAAAATATATTATTATGATATTATTTTATATAGTTATAATTTATATATATATAATATAATATAATATTAACTATTTAATATTATATCATATATATATATATATATATTCTATTATTATTTATTTCTATATTTATATTTTCATTAGCCTATTTATTTCTTCAACTACACAAGTTCTCTATATGACACCTAAAGTTCTCTCTACTTATTACAATTAAACTAGTACAGATTATCTTAACTGATATGTTGATTGAGGAATGACCAATTATATTGCTAATAATTTATCTAACATTTATATTTAGGAGAATGAGACACTTTATAAGCATCTACTAATTAGAGACTGGACAAGTTCATCCATTTTATTCTCTGGATCTACCTATATTAGATTTTCTACTAATTTTTATCTCAACAATATCTACTATATTCCTCAAATTTCTCATAATTTACTCCATGTCTCCCAATTTACTAAAGATAATGCTTCCTATTTTGAATTTCATCATACTCACTTCCTCATCAAAGATGCTATTTCTCAACAAGAGCTGATACGCGAAAGTCGCAAGGGAGGATTATACTATCTTCATACCGATCGTAATCTTCTACCTTATCTCAAGTTACTTGTGTAAGTCGTACTAAACCAACTTAATTATGACATCAACGTTTAGGACATCCCGCTTTTCCTATTGCCAGTTGTGTGCTTTCTTAACATTTATCAATGAAAGCTATCTCGCATTTATCATTATGTAATTCATGTTATTGTAGTAAAATCTCTCAACATTCTTTCCCTTTAACTCACCATGTCAGCACTCATCCTCTTGAGCTGATTCATACTGACATATGGGGACCCGCTCCTGTTACATCACACACAAGTCATCTTTATTATTTTCATTTTTTGATGATTATAGTAAGTTCTAATGGTTTTTTGTCATGAAAAGGTGTTCAAATATTCCATCTATTTTTTGAGCCTTTTGACTGCAAAATTAAATTTCTTCAGTCAGATGGTGCCAAGGAATTTATTTCTACCTACTTTCAGACTGAACTTCAGTTTGTAGGCATTAGTCAACGCATTTCATGCCCACACATGCCCCAACAAAATGGATTAGTTGAGCGTAAACATCGTCATATTGTAGATATGGGACTCACTCTCTTAATTCATTCTCATACTCCATCAAAGTTTTGAGATTTTTCCTTTGATACATTTGTCTACCTAATTAACTGCCTTCCTAATTGGTCCTTGGGGTTTTGTTCTCCTTATGAGGTACTTCATCATACCCCTCCTGATTATAAATCTATGTGTATGTCTGGGTGTCTCTGTTTTCCCTACCTTCGTCTCTACATGTCTCATAAACTTCAGCCATGGTCTGTTCCTTGTATTTTTCTTGGCCACCCCTTTAATTATTTAGGGTACCGTGTTTTGGATCCCTCGTACTAATCGCATCTTCACATACTGCACTATTCTTTTTAAAGAAAAAGTATTTCCCTTCTTAGCAAACAGTAAGCCTCTCTCCATTTTCGTGGAGAGCTCTGATGTTCCCCTCCTGATCCCTGTCCTATCCCGACTCTGGTTTCAGATTTGGGTATGTCACCTCACTCTTCTCCCACTACACATATTGATCCTCCTTCTCTAGTTGTCTCTCCTACAGGCCAAGACCCTGGTGTGGCTTCTCCTCGTATGGTCACTCACTCGCAAGACGGCTCTCTACTCCCGCGATATTTTACTATTAACCCTTCTATATTTGTTGCCACTCCACAAGAACCTCACACTTACGCACAGGCATGTCGTCATTCCCCTTGGATGCATGCTATGCAAGAAGAATTCTTTGCCCTTCTCCACAATCACACATGGGATTTGATGCCTACACTGCTTGGTTGAACCATTGTCAGTTGCAAGTGGGTCTACAAAATAAAAGAAAATTCTAATGGTTTTATTGCTCGATACAAGGCTCGTCTCGTTGCCAAAGGATTCTCCCAACAACATGAGCTTGATTATGATGAGACTTTCTGTCATGCCCCAACCTGATTTGGTTGGGATCCCCATGATCAACCCGCTACCCTTCCCCATACTAACTTAGTATTTCTACCAAATAAACCGAGTAAGGTAAAGGCGTAGAAGCACACATGTTTTCTATAATAAAATCTACAAAACTTTTAAATAATGGTTTACCTGTTCGCGGTACCTTTGAATTACTCCCCTAGCTTCTACTCTTCTTGATGAGATGTTTCTCCTGAAAAGGGTTTAATGGGAGGGTGTGAGTTTGTACAACTCAGTGAGCGGGGGTTGGGGAGTGAGTTATAAAAAAAAACCGTTTATCAAAGTGTTTTATCCTTTTAATTTACTGTGATATGAGTTCATCTCTTTTTAGCACTTCCCCTTGCCTAAGAGGCATTTAGCAAATATTCACATGCTCTTTCTATCATGGAAATGGATCACACGTTCGTAGAACAATCCCCGACTATTCCACTTGTGGATTGTAACGTCTTTACCGTCCACTCGAGTAGAGGTTAATAGCCTCTACCTAGAGTTTAAATGGAAATCATATGTCCGACTCTCAAACCCTAATCATTCTTCGTGTCCACTTTGTGGGACGATACCTCATTTCCCCTACCGCCTCGGTCTTAGTGCGCAGGAATCTTCTCCGAGCTTCATGACTAACTAGCACAACAAACCTTCCCTTATTACATCTAGGTCATCCACTAGCCCTTGGGACCCATCGACTACCACTCTCGGGTGTCTACATGCTCCCGGATCCTCATGCATGCATAACAATAGTTTTTGAATGATTAACCATAATCTTTGGTACCAACGGTCTAACAGCCTCGACACTCGACTTGGCCTGTAGTTATTTGCCTGACCCGTCCATCGACTTAGTCCTTGCGCACTACCACTAGCCCATCAAGTCTTGTCAGTCCTGTCTTAGTCCCGTGGCAAGTCACACAAAATTACTAGTTTTATAAGATTTTTCATGGTTCTTATAATCATGTTTATCTATCGGCTCCAACTCGTGCCCACTAGCCTTGAGCCCACTTCATGAGTTTTTTTCAAAGCTGGGCCTCAAGCCTATTAGAGCAATTCTAGCTCATATCAAGAATGTCTCCCAAAATGTTTAAGTAGCTTCACGCAGTCAAGGGAGACCATTCCTGGAAAAATGATTTTCAAACTTAAAGCGGTTCTCATCACCCCCAACCGGGTATGATGCCGAAAATCGAACTCACCCAGTAACAATGACGTAGTCGTCCCGGTGAAATCTCGACTTGTGGTGCACTCCTTTGCACCGATACTTGAACAATCAGCTCTCACATGGTTCGAGTATCCACATTAGGAGAGTTGACATAAGGGACCTCATACTTTCATGTATTTGTGCATAGGCCCTCATATTATGCCTAAATTGCATTTAACTCCCTTAAAGTTTATAAGTTTACATTTAGATCCCTAATCTTCATTTAATCCCAATTAAGTCCCTAGGACTTCCCATTATCCCTCAAGGGCCCATAGTTTTTCCAAAATCACCAATTGGCCCTTAATTTTGCAAAATTTCTAATTGGTCCTTAATTTTCCATAAATTGCTAATTGGTCCTCAAATTTCCAAAAATTGCCAACTGGCCCTCCATTTCATCCAATTGCCCAATTGGGCCCCAATTAGAAGCTAATTTCATGAAAATCCCCCAAATTTCATTAAATTAAAATTCGGCTCCCAATTTTTCAAAAATCCCCAAGTTGCCCAACTTTTCAAAAATTGCAATTTGGTCCCTATAACATCATTTCGCTCAATTGATCACCAAAACTTGGTTAATTGTTTTAATTTGTGATCTTAGTCATCTTTCCTATGTCTCTCTCACCATTTCATGCTTTAAAGTGCTTCATTTGGCTCATATGAGCCAAATGAAGCGTCGCTAGAAAACTTAGTTTAGAGAGAGAAAGTTTCGATATCTTACCGATGAAGGTCTAACAACCGGAGCTCTTGCTTTTCTATGAATTGCTCTCCTCTTGGGGATCCTTCTTGGATCAAACCACACCTCAATTGGTGGTCTGAGCAGTGCGAATTTCTCAGTTTAATTTTTTGCGGAAACGCACTATGAACAGTATTTTCGGCGAATGGCAATGAAGGGGACATACCGTCATAGCTCAGGGAAGGTCGGGGCACCTCTAGGTATGGTCTAGGGTGCTTGGTTTGGTTAGGATTAGTCTGGAGACAACTCAAATTGATCTCCAGCAGCTCGAGTTGCCAATCGTCAAGGAGCGGCGGTATTGTGCGAGCTTGTTGGCTCTTCTCTGGTGGTCCTTGGGCTAAAGGGAGGGTGTAGCTGGATAGAGGACTTCCTCCCATTTCTAAGGACACCTAATGTAGCATCAGAGGTGGAAGAAAACCCCGCTGTCAGAACTCTGGTTTGCTGCCCACCGAAAAATGGAGTACTTCACCTTCTTAGATCGTTTGTGAGATGGGGAAGACGAATGGAGAGGTGCTCTTTATATAGGGTGCTCGACAACTAACCGGGCTACTGGCCGACATAGAACTTGGCCTCCGACTCGACCGTCGGAGGACTAGCCCTCCCCTCTCTCTCCTTTATGTTAGCTGACCGAGGAAGAAGACGATGGCGCAGTGGATGTGCCACATGGTGCGCTGTGATTGGTCAATTTTTCTGATGTGGCATTCCCACTCAACCGCCGTGTCACTCGTTGATCGGTTGACCGGACACATAGCAGCCTCCCATTAGTTGCTCGTGTCTGCGTGGCATGCTGACCGGACGTCCACTGATTGTTGACCGAACACATGGCAACCTCCCATTGGCTGCTCGTGACTGCATGACTGCTGACCGGGCGCCAGCTGACCATTGACCGGTCTGGTCCATTGACCGGCTGGACCGTTAACTGGTCTGGATCATTGACTGGTCTGGTCAGACCAGGTTCGGTGACACGAATTCGAAAATCGGCCAGTTCAAGCCCGATTCGACCAATTTTCTAAAAATTAAAAATTTTAAAATTCATCTAAATTCATTTTCTGTCTAATGGTGGCCTCAATTTTCCAATTTAACATTTTTAAGCCACCTAAAAAAAATGAATCATTTAATCGGTTCACCATGGTTCAATCTGGTTCAAGTTCGGTACACCCTGAACTAGTCCAATTTTTCCATCCAATTTACTTCATAATTCTTCCCCGTAATTTTTATAACTTTTTGGTCACTTGGTATTTTACAATTTACTATTTTCGGTTCATTTAATGGCTTGGTTTTCTCATGAAAATTGCCGGTTCTTTTATCAGTTTACTTGGTTCAAGAGGATAGGTTTCACACCTTCAATCCTGTTATTAAGCCAGCTACCATTCGAGTGATTCTTTCTATTGTGATTTCACTTAATTGGCATATTTGTCAGTTGGATGTCAATAATGTGTTTCTTCATGGCCATCTTGTTGAAGAAGTCTACATGTTACAATCACCCAGTTTTGTTAACTCTCTTTTTCCTCATTATTTTTGTCGACTTCGTAAATCACTTTATAGTCTCAAGTAGGCACCCCGCGCTTGGTTTATCTGCCTTAGCTCTTTTCTCACTCAATTGGGCTTTTATGGTTCAATTGTGGATAGCTCTCTTTTCATCTATCGTACATCTACATTTATCATGTTTTTACTCATCTTTGTCAATGATATTATTATTACTAGATCTCCTAATGTCCCTCTGAACTCCACTCTACATGCTCTACAACAGGAATTCTCCATCATAGATTTGGGATCTCTCCATCATTTCCTTGGTATTGAAATTCACAATCATCTTCACGATATTTATCTTACTCAATCCAAGTACATTCAAGATTTATTATCTAAAGCAGCTATGGATACGTGTAAGTATGTATCTATGCCTATTGCTCCTAGATCACAACTCTCTCTTAAGGTTGAGACACCTCTTTCGAATCCCACTCTATATCGTTAAATTGTGGGTTTACTTCATTATCTCACTATCACACATCTCGATCTTTCCTATGTCGTGCATCGGGTATGTCAATTTATGCATCAACCTATTGATATTCATTGGATTGCAATTAAACGCATACTTCGCTACCTTCAAGGAACTATTCATCTTGGCCTTACCCTTTGACGTCACTCGCCTACAACTCTCCATTGCTTCTCTGATGTCAATTGAGCCGAGAATCCTGATGATCATCGTTTTGTCAATGGATATGCTATTTGTCATGCCCCGACCCAGTTTGGTCGGATCCCCATGATCAACCCGCCACTCTCCCAGTTTATTAAAGGGTTTCCCCTTATTATAAACCGTAAAGAGTAAGGTGTCCTTTAAACCTACACCTTTTCCTGGAATAACATAAATCAAAACTGCATAATATTTTAAATTTGTCATACCTGTCTCATGGTCATCTTAGTTGATGGTCTTTAAGGGTAGGCTTTCTGATATCTCCAAAAAGGGATATAAGGGAGGGGGTGAGTACGACTACTAAGTGAATGGGTTTTCAAAACTTTTTATCTTTAGGAAAAAGATAAATTTTGGAGTGTGTCAGACTCCTTTCTTTCAAAACCATTTCATTTGAAATCACGGGTTTTATCACCATTTCCTTATTTAATCACGGGGTGTCATCACCCAACACACATCCTTCATTATGAAGGTTAAACACAAATTCGCAGGTCAGTACGTCCATTGAACCCACTTGTGGCTTCGGAGCGACTTTACCGACCACCCAGATAGAAGTACGTCCACTTCTACCCTAAGAATGAGTGGATGTTCGCGACATCCAACCCTCAATCCTAAAATCAATTCTTCGTGTTTGTATGAGGACAGAGACCTCATCCTGTCCCCACCTCGGTCTCATGTGCTTGGTGCTACTCCAAATTTCGCATGGCACCTTGTACGACGAACTGCCCTTATACTCACTGGGTCGTCCAGTGCCCTTAGGATGCATCACTACCCCTCTTGGGCGTCTTGATGGTCCCGTACTCAGTGCATGCTCAATCAATATTTTCTCATTATACCATATAATATGTGGTGCCACTTGTCTAACGGCCCTGACTCTCACCTCAACCCACAGTTGTTTGTCTTGACTAGTCCGTCGCCCTGTCATGTCACACTGCCGCTAGTTGACTGAGTATGTCGGTCCTATCTTGGTACCATGCCCAAACAATTCATTTATTTAAAGTTTTATGGCATATAATTCATGTTTATTTACGGGCTCATACTCGTGCCAACTGACCTTGGGCCCACTGTACGAGATTTTTTAAATCGGGAATATTAGCCCCCAAGTTCCAAAATTGAGGCCTCTAGCCTATAAGAGCTATTTGAGCTCCTGTCAAGAAGGTCTCCCAAATAGTTTAAGCATTGGTACACAGTCAGGGGAGAGCACTTCCGACAAAATTAAAGAACTGGTCAAACCAAGTAAGAAAACTAAGCCAGTTTACAAACCCGATCATTTGGAAACAAGCAATTTGGAAATTTACAACTTCCGAGTAATCCAAAGGGTTCATTAAACCTTGGAAATGAAACTTAAGACAAATTAGAAGAGAAAAACCAAATTGGTTCATGTGAACAAGATCCCATAAGAACTCTAAAGTTAAGTGTGCTTACTCGAGAGTAGTGTGAGGATGGGTGACCTCTTTGGAAGTATGATTTTTTTTTAAACCCAAAATTTTAGATCCTCATTCATTCTCCTCACACCTGAACACTTCTCTCTATATATATACTGCTCCATTTCCCGGTGAAGCTCAAACCAGAGCTTCGACTTGAACATTTTTCTTAACCTCGGAAGGAGAGGTCAGGCTCTTTAGAAACGGGGAGAAGTCAGCTATCTAATAGTAAACTCCAGTCAATCCGAGAATTGCTAGAGAAGCACCGACATGATGGAACAGTCAAGCAGCTCCGGCAGACCGAAGCTGCCCTATTTCGACCAAGCTGAAATCGAGCATTCCGAGCCCTTCTCAGGCCAAACCAAGCTCTCCCACGGCCGAAATAGGACTGAAAGGTAAGACAATTCAGCTCCCCTCTGCAATTTTCCACCGATGCTAGAGAGAGAACCTCAGGTGATGCGATTCTTGATTCTAGGATTAACCTCAAGATGAGAGCTATCTGCCCAGATTGAAAGCTCGGACCGTCGTGCCTTCACCGGTGAGTAATCGAAGCTTTCTCTCTCTATAGTTCATTTTTTGGCGAAGCTCCGTTTGAGCTTGTCCCAACATTAAAACTTGTGATTCACATTGCTAAAGAATCGTATAAATATGTAGAAACTCAGTTTCAACTTCAATTTCAACAATTGGAAACGTTTGATCGGTCAATTTGATGAAATCAAATTCGGCTATGTTAAAAAGTTGGAATTGGGGGAAAATTGGGGATTTTTGAAGATTCGAAGGACCGAAATACAATTTCCTCAAATTGAGGGTCAATTGGGCATGATAAAAATGTTAGAGGGCCAATTGAGGAATTTTAGAATTTTTTGGGTGAAATTTACCATTTTTGTAAAGGAAGGGCAAAATGGTAATTTTGGAAAAGTTAGGGGACCAAATTGGAAATTTGGAAAATTAATCCACTTTTTGTGAAATGGAATAAATTGAGGCCCCTTGATAAATTTTAAAAGTTTCGGGACTCAATTTGAGGAAAAATCGGCATTAGGGACTTAAAGTTTAAGATAAATAACTTTGGGGACCTAATTGCAATAAATGAAATTTTGAATTTCTCATTCATTTGGAATGAATGAAGGCTATTAGGCCGAAGGATAATGAACCAAGATATTCATATCGTGTAAGAACACGAAGTACCAGGAACGCCAACAAGGACAAGCTCGCGTGAATACAAAGAACCGGTGTAATGGAATTCATGGCATTAACAGGTGAGTGGATTTACTAACGTCATACCCGGTTGGGATGATGAGCACAACTTAAAGTTAAAAATCACTTACCGGTTATGAGTGTGATTTTATATCATACCCAGTTGGGGATGATAAGTACCTCGAAATAAAAATCCACTATCAAGTGGTATTTTAAACGTCACAACTTAGAGTAGTGATGTGAAAATCATACGGAAAAACTACTTAACGGTTGTAAGTAGATCATACCCGGTTGGTAAGATGAAACTTACTCGAGGGAAGTTGAAAACCCGTTCATCGGATATGAGCGGAGATGTCCTTATACCTGGTCGGTATAATGGACAGTTTTCCTCAACTCAAAAGTGCAGGTGTAAACCCCGCACATTTGAGTTAAGGAAAACCGGGAAAAGAACTGGTCAAACCGAATAAGAAAACCAAGCCGGTTTACATTTGGGAATAAGCAATATGAAAATTTATAACTTTCGGGTGATCCAAAGGGTTCATTAAACCTTGGAAAATAAACTTAAGACAAACTAGAAAAAAAAAATCAAATTGGTTCAGGTGAACTAGATTTCATAAGAACTTTAAAGTTAAGCGTGCTTGCCTAAAAGTAATGTCCTGGGAAATATGATTTTTTTGTAACCCGAAATTTCGGTCAAAAATTTTTATGCAAACCTACGGCTTATCATAAAAAGCCATAAATTAATATATATTTAATTATTGTAATTAATACCAATAATTTAATAGCTAAATTAAATTATTAGAATTAATACCAATAATTTATGGCAATATTAATACTAGTAATAAATCTCGCCTATTTAATACACGGGTTTTACGCCTATATAAAGAGGTCATCCCCATTTCATTCTCCTCACACCTTAACACTTCTCTCTCTCTCTCTCTACTGCTCCATTTCCTAGTAAAGCTCGAACCAGAGCTTTGATTTGAACAAAGGTCGGGCTCTTTAGAACCGGGGAGAAGACACCTATCTGATAGCAAACTCCAGTCAATCCGAGAATCGTTGGAGAAGCGTCGGCGTGATAGAATAGTGAAGCAGCTCCGGCGGACCGAAGGTGCCCTATTTCGGCCAAGCTGAAATCAGCCATTTCAAGCCCTGCTTAAGCAAATCCAAGCCCTCCCAACACTTCCTCAGCCTTTCCACGGCCGAATTAGGACCGAAAGGTAAGCCAATTCGGCTCCCCTTTATAATTTTCGATTGGTGCTAGAGAGAGAGTCGACCAAATTTCAATGACGAAATTCTAATTCAATTCCGCATCAATTTATGCAATTCTTGATTCTAGGATGAACCTCAGGATGAGAGCTATCTGTCCAGATCGAAAGCTCGAACCGTCGTGCCTTCACCGATGAGTAATCGAAGCTTTCTCTCTCTATAGTTCATTTTCCTGCGAAGCTCCATTTGAGCTCGTCCCGGCATTAAAACTTGCGATTCACATTTCTAAAGAATCGTATAAACATGTAGAAACTCAATTTCAACTTCAATTTCAACAATTGGAAACGTTTGATGGGTCAATTTGATGAAATAAAATTCGAATGTGTTAAGAAGTTGGAATTGGGGGAAAATTGGGGATTTTCGAAATTCAAAGGACCAAAAATGAAATTTTATGAAATTGAGAATCAATTGGGCATGAAAATAATGTTGGAGGACCAATTGAGGAATTTTGAAATTTTTGGGGCAAAATTTACCATTTTTGTAAAGGAAGGGCAAAATGGTAATTTTGGAAAAGTTGGAGGACCAAATTGGAAATTTGGGAAATTCAACCCTTTTTGTGAAATGGAATAAATTGAGGTCCTATGATAAATTTTAGAAGTTTCGGGACTCAATTTGAGGAAAAACCGGTATTTGGGACTTAAAGTTAAAGAGAAATAACTTTAGAGACCTAATTGCAAATAAATGAAAGTTTATCTTTCTCATTCATTTGGAATGAATGAAGGCGATTAGACCGAAGGATAATGAACCAAGATGTTCATATCGTGTAGGAACGTGAAATACCGGGAACGCCAACAAGGACAAGCTCGCGTGAATACAAAGAACCAGTCTAGTGGAATTCACGGCATTAACGGGTGAGTGGGTTTACTAACATCATACCCGGTTGGGATGATGAGCACACCTTAAAGATAAAAACCACTTACCGGTTGTTAGTGAAAATTTTATATCGTACCCGGTAGGGGATGAAAAGTACCTCGGTATAGAAACCCACTATTTAGTGGTATTTTAATCATCACCACTTAGAGAAAGTGATGTGAAAATTATGCGAAAAAAACTACTTATCGGTTGTAAGTAGATCATACTTGATTGGTATGATGAGACTTCCTCGAAGGAAGTTGAAAACCCGTTCATCGGTTATGAACGGAGATGTCCTTATACCGGTCGGTATAATGGACAGTAAAAACCTATTTTGTTGGAAGTGTTCTCCCCTGACTGTGTGCCAATACTTAAACTATTTGGGAGACCTTCTTGACGGGAGCTCGAATAGCTCTTATAGGCCCGGGGCCTCGGTTTTGGAACTTGAGGTCTCGAATGCCCGGATTTTGAAAATCTCGTACAGTGGGCCCAAGGCCAGTTAGCACGAGTAGGAGCTCGTAAACGAACATGATATATGTGCCATAAAACTTAATAAGTGAATTATTTGGTCATGGTACCAAGATAGGACCGACATGCTCAGTCAACTAGCGGCAGTGCGACATGACAGGTTGACGGACTAGTCAAGACAAACAGCTGCGGGTTGAGTTGAGAGTTGGGGTCGTTGGACTAGTGACACCACAGATTACATGGCAATATAAGAAAACATTGTTTGTGCATGCACTATGAGTACGGGATCATCAAGACGCCCATGAGGTGTAGTGATGCGTCCTAAGGGCACTAGACGACCTGGTGGCTATAAGGGCAGTTCGTCGTTCCAGGTGTCTGTGCGAAATTTGGAGTAGCACCAAGCGCATGAGACCGGGGTGGGGACAGGATGAGGTCTCTGTCCTCATACAGACATGAAGAAGTGATTTTGGGATTGTGGGTCAGATGTCACGTACATCCACTCATTCTTAGGGTAGAAGTGGTTGTACTTCTATCCGGGTGGCGGGAAAAGTCGCTCCGAAGCCACTAGCGGGTTCAGTAGTGATACTGACTTGCGAATGTGTGTAACCTTCATGATGAAGGATGTGTGTTGGGTGATGACACACCGATAACTAAGAAATAATGGAAAAACCCAAATTTTTAAATGAATGGATTTTTTGAAAAGAAAGGAGTTTAGCACACTCCACATAAATGTTTTTCTTAAAAGTTAAAAGTAGACCTTTGAAAACCCATTCACTAAGTAGTCATACTCACCCCCTCCCTTATATCCCTTTCAGGAAATCCCAGAAAGCATACCTTAAAAAACCATCAACTAAGATGCCTGTAAGACAGGTATGTAAAGTTTAAAATTTCATGCAATTTTGATTATGCTATTCCAGGAAATGGTGCAGGTTTAAAGGACGCCTTACTCTTTACGGATTATAATAAGGGGAAACCCTTTAATAAACTGTGAGAGTGGCGGGTTGTTCACGGGGATCCGACCAAACCGGGTCGGGGCGTGACAGCAGGGTTTATACTATTTTTCTCAGTTACAATCTTAATTCTTGGAGTTCTAAGAAGTAACGCACTGTCGCCCGTTCTAGTACAGAAACTGAATATAAGAGTCTTGGTAATGCAACAGTTGAATATAAGAGTCTTAGTAATGCAACAGTTGAATATAAGGTCTACTAATTGGGCGTTGACCTCACAGCAGTCTGTTGACCAGTCTAGTTCGACCAGGTTCGGTGACCCGAAAACGTAAATCGACCAGTTCAGGCCCCGATTTGACCAGTTTTCCAAAAAATAAAAATTTCTAAATTCATTTTCTATATGATGGTGGCTCCAATTTTCTAATTTGACGTTTTTAAGCCACCAAGAAAAATGAATCTTTGAATCGGTTATTCATGGTTCAACCTGGTTCAATCCAGTTCAAGTCTAGTTCACCCTAAATCGGTACGAGAGCTCCTACTCATGTCAATTGGCCTTGGGCCCACTGTACGAGATTTTTAAAATCAGGCATTCTAGCCCTAAATTCCAAAACCGAGGCCTCCGACCTATCTGAGCTATTTGAGCTCCCATCAATATGGTCTCCCAAAAGGTTTAAGTCATGGCACACAGTCAAGGGAGAGTACTTCCGACAAAAATAATCTTTTCATTCGTGTATCACACTAACCAGGTGTGATGACATCTTCACTTACAACTGGTAAACGGGTTTTCCACTTCCTTCTAGGAAGTCCATCATACCAATCGGGTATGATCTACTTACAACCTGTAAGTAGTTTTTCCGTGTGTTTTCTCACATCACCCCATCCAGGTGTGATGTTAAAATCCCATATAGTAGTGGGTTTTTATTTCTGAGGTACTCATCATCCCAACCGAGTATGATGTTAAAATTCTCACTCACCCGATAGTGTAGCCAACTTCCTCTTAAAGCGATTTCTGCCACCACACGAGCTTAGCCTTGCTGGCATTCCTAGTATTTCATGTTCCTACACGATATGAACATAATTGTTCATTATCCTTTGGCCTAATAACCTTCATTTATCACGAATGAATAAAATGCTCAAACTTTTAGTTATTTGCATTTAGGTCCCTAGAGTTCTTTTTCTTTAACTTTAGGTCCCTAATGCCAATTTTCCCTCAAATTGAGTCCCAAAACTTCTAAAATTTCCTTTGGGACCTCAATTTATTCAAAATCACAAAAAGGGGTTCAAGTTTCCCAAATTCCCAATTTGGTCCCTAACTTTTTAAAAATTACCATTTTGTCCCTACTTTACAAAAATGGTAAAATTAACCCCAATAATTCCAAAAAATTGACCAATTGGTCCTCCAACATTTTTTCCATGGCCAATTGGCCCTCAAAATTAGGAAATTTCACTTTAGTCCCTCAAATTTTTGAAATTTCCAATTTCCCCCAAAATTTTACATCAATTTCCCCCTTTCAAACTAGTCGAATTTGATTTCCTCAAATTGACCGATCAATTAAGGTTCATTGTTGAAATTGAAGGTGAAATTGAGTTCCTACACATCCATAAGATTCAATTGCACTTTGAATCCCATGAATTGACGTCGGAATGAGCTCAAACGGAGCTTTGTCGGAAAACTAAACTTACAAATAAAAAGCTTCAAAAGCTTACCATCGGGGGTGCACGCGGTCCGAGCTTTCAATCTAGGCAGATAGCTCTTGTCCTGAGGTTACTCCTAGGATTAAGAATCGCATCAATTCATGTCAAATTGATGGAGAATTTGGTCAGTGAAGTTTTGTCAGTTCTCTCTCTAACATTGGTCAGAATTTACAAAGGGGAGCCAAATTAGCTTAACTTTCCACTCTAATTTAGTTGTATGAGGGCTGTGAAAGTGTTGGGGAAGCTTGTTTTGGCCTGGAAAGGGCTCGAATTGGTCATTTTTAGCTCGGCCGAAACAGGGCAACTTCGATCTGTCGGAACTGCTTTACTGTTCTATCACGTCGACGATACTCATAGCAAATGGAGACTAGCGTCGGGTAGCTGACTTCTTCCCGATTCTAAAGAACCTGACCTTGCCTTCTTTGGCTCAGAAAAATGCCCAAGTCAGAGATCTGATTCGAGCTTCACTAGAAAATGGAGCAGTAGGGAGAGAAAGGAGTTTTCAGGTGTGAGGAGGATGAATGAGGAGTGGGTTTTTATATAGGAAGCTTGGGGACTTCTTGGTCGTTCAATTGGCGCCTTTATGGTGGTCATTCATTGCATTAAACTCCATGGTTGGAGACTTTTTATCTTTATCGGCGCTGCTCGACTTTCTGGCGAGTGAATAGTGTTGTAATCTGAAGGAAGAAGACGACACTGTTCCGAACCTAACTGGACCGGTCGGTTTAGGCCCAATTCGACCGAGTTTTTAAAATTAAAAATTTATAAATTTATTCTCTATTAAATGTGGCATCAATTCTCCAAATTGAATTTTATAAACCATCTAGAAAAATGAATTTAGAAATCGATTCAATAGAGGTTCAAACCGATACAATCTAATTCAGGTCCGGTTCATCTGATCCGTTTTGGTTTTCACCTTTAATTTATCCTAAAATCCTTACTCATAACTTTTGTAACTGTTTAGGTCGCTCGAAATCTATAAATTTCTCGATTTGTCATTTCTCTATCGGTTTCGATTTTTAAACCGAATCGATTCTCTATTTGAAAATTACCGATTTTCCTAGTTTTTCTTATTATCAAAGATTGGGGTTTAAATCAACTCTAGTGATAGTCGATTTTTTAGAGATTTTTTTATATTTTTCTCGATTCTAACCATATATTATGTATTTCTAATAAAAAGATACATTGTAATATGATCTAATACAAATACTTAATATAAAACCTTAGAGAATGTGACCATAGAAATTATTTGTATTCAATTTTTTTCTTAATGAACTTAATTTTCATCCACCGTGTATTAATCTCATAATTCTTAAATGCATTAAATAATATTAATTTTTATTTTTTCCTTTTTTTAACCCAACTTAATTTTGTTTGAATTAAAGTGTTTGTAAATTTTTGGAGGGGTAAGTATTCAAATGTATGTAGAGGTAAAATTGAGTGAACCATTTGGAGTGGTTATAAAACTCTCTAAATTTATGGTTTGAATTAAGGTGGTAGTTTATTAATTAAATTTAATAATTTATTAAATAATATATATAATTAAAATATATTAAATACATTATATAATAAAATATAATATTAAATAAATATATATAATTATATTATATATTATAAATTATACATGTGAAATTTTATTATATAATCAATGGTATACTATAATTGAGTTTTTATTATAATAAAAATTTAATTATTATTAAATATATAATATTAGATATATAAATATTTTATAATTATAATAATAAAAACAATATATATAATAAATTATATTATATATATTAATTATTTTTTATATAATATTTTTATTATGTAAATTTATATAAAATATTATTATATACATTGATCTAATATATATATATATATATGAGAATAAAATATATTAAAATAAATGAAAATTATAATAATACAAATAAAATTATAATAATATCACAATTTCAAAACTCTCACTTACAAAATGGCTACAAACTTCAAACAATAGATTAGATTAGGGGTAGTAAGAACCTTATTGACCTCTCGAGAGGTTCAGGAGCAGTTAAGCCCTCACAAGTTCGCGAGGTTATGGGTGAGGAGGTTGTGATTCTTCTCTATACTCTTAGACAAGCTTCCAAAGTCAGCTTCTCTCAGTAGTTGATGTCAGCTACATTCTCTTGATCAGGTGGGTGACCTTCAAAATTGTGCTTTAAAATCTGGTTTTCCTTTTCGTACTTCTTTATTAATTATTTCGTCCCTTTGAGCACAGACTTTCATAGTCAAAGACCCCCTCAGTGCTTTATTGGGGGGAAATAGAGTTCCTTTAGCATTTCGCGTGAGAAAATATAACGCTCCAATAGAGACAAGATGATAGGATTGGCATTCTATTCGATACTCTTTTTATTCATTCCTTGCCCTGCTTTGGTTCTGAAATCCCATTTGGCTTTAGTCTAAGTTCAAGCTGCTTCTGATCCCCATATTTTGATGTTTTAAATTTCTTCCTTTTCAAGACGTTTGGTATTTCCATTCTCATTTTCTCCTCACTTTTTGTTACCTCACATACTCAATTTCCTTCAGAAATCGTTTCTTTGAGCATTTATCATGTTGCCTTTTACGTTATTGGACTATTTTCCAAGTCCATGCCATAAATGGGTGTTTTTCTCTCAATAAACGCATTAATGGATACTAATGAGGACGCCCTTTGTAGATTTTGCAGTATATTCTAGAATCCAGGCAGTAAGATTTGTGCTTCCAGTTGACTTCCTGGTAAATAGGGTTGTTGAGTATGCAAATTCTTATAGAGAGACAATTCAATGGAGGGGCTGATTTGTAAATATGAGCAGTGATTGTGTTGGTGATGGTGGTGGATTTGCAGAAGTGATTATTAGCAAAGGGTGTTCTAAGCTAATGGCTGGATTCTCAAATTCATTTCCTTCTTTTAGAGGTATTCAATCTTCCAAGTTCAAGATGTCTCCTGCTCCCTCAATCAGCTCTCAGTCACTTGTTCAACCCCACAGCCCATTTTCGGGTCTTGTTATATGCGTCACAGGACTCTCTAAAGGTAAAACCACTTATGTTCTTTGTTCTATTTTTCTTGGTTGCTTATATCTGATTAGCAGCCAGTATCTGCTATAATTTGGTGAGGATGAGGATATATATTGTTTGAATAAGCAAACAGACAAAAAAGCAGATTCTTAATTTGAAAGCAAGGTTCATTTCATATAGTTCCCTGATTTATAGTAAGTACACGATGTATGCGATAACATCCAGATGCGAAAAAAGTTAGACTTGGATTTTTCCTTTTAGTCCAGTTGATAATGTCCAGACTTTTTTAATTGGTTCCTTTCTTTGTCGTGATGATTTCTTGTATCTAAGATATAATGTGCATTTTATATGGCAGAAGCAAGGAAGCAAGTGATGGAAGCTACCGAGAGGCTAGGGGGTCAATACAGCCCTAATTTGCATCCTCAGTGCACCCATTTGGTTGTTCAGATATCCTTTGGCTTGTTTCACTTTATTTCTCTGCAGTCCTTGTCAGAACCATTTTTCCACTCTGGTTCTTGTTTGTTGATTGGTGCAGAATTATTATTAATCTTCATGTTCCTTTCGGGACCTTTGATGTATTAGAGCAACATTACCTACTGAATAGTAACATTTGGTAATTATTTGTAATTATTTTTTTCTGAACTAGTTCGGAACAGAATAAGGGTAGCTTTGATTATAAGAACATGGCTAGAGCGATCTTTCTACTTTTCTTAATATAGTTTGTAATCTAGTCTTGTTTTAAGTATTATTGGTATTTTGTAATACCAATGATTCTTCACCATATTACTTGATCACTATGTCTTATTCCAATTATCCTATTTTTTATTGCATTGGTATTTTTAAGTATTTTTGTTTGAACTTTGACACCTTGACACAGCTTTGATGGGAGAAAATATGAGCATGCTAGAAAACATGGATCAAAGAATGGTCTCTTTATTGTTTCTCTTGGATGGTTCATGGACAGCGTGAGGAGAAATGGTAAAGCTAAAATCTCAGCGCTCCCTTGATTTCTTTATTTTGATTGACTGGATCCATATAGCAAAATATGCTGCTTGGTCACTCTAGAAGATTTCAAATTGAGTCCATTTGATTTCTGGAAACAGGGGAATTTTTTTCATTAGCCATTTATTCTCCTTACTGAACGAAAAAGAGTATCCTAAATCCTGTTGCCTCTACATGATAATAACAATATGATGTATTAAAATTTCCTTGAGGAGCAAATAATGGCTGTTTCCTTATTTTCTACAGCTTTGAGAGAGAGAAAATATTGGCTTGAAAAATGAGAAAAATGGAATTGGGAGTAAGTTGTAGTGCTAAGAATGGACCTTGTCACTTTGTTCTCTAGAAATTGCTTAGTCTTGTTCATTTTGCAGTGAGGTTAAGTGAATCATTATACACTTTAAAGAACACTGGAGATGCAAGAGTTGGAATTGATAATCTCAATCAGATTGCTGGGTATCCTGCTGCTGAGGATTCTTGTCTTCCAACTGGCATCCTTGAAAGTAGAAAGGTTGAAAAGGATAAAGATTCTCAGCTTCTGTCTTCAGGAAGAGCCTTGAGGAGAAGCATTGGCACAATGACTTTACCAGGACAATCATTATTCATAGATTCGGAAGTCTCCACTGAATTAAGGAACAAGGTAAACACTAAAATAAAATTATGACGAGTGTTTCCTCTTCTAAGCATAATATGTTATTATCTCCCAAGAGTATAATGCCATCTATTAATATTACTAGTAATGGATTATTCCTGCTCATGTTTACTTGATTATTCTGAAGTTCCCGTTTTGTGATATTGTTTGAATTTTTCTCTTTTAAATGCCGTTTCTAATAATATGCTCATTTAGAATAGAAAAAGATGTTAATGTGTTATATGAATCTATTGTTTATTTGATAACACGTATATGTGCATTTGTTAGCTGAAAAGGAAAAAAATGAATTAGAAATGACTAACTGGTATAAGTGGTTAATATAATATTTTAGAGCTGATATACATTGGTTGACAATCAATGTTGTGTCTTAAATTGTCACTTTTGTGTTTGAGGCCAAATGTTTGGAACTTATAGCTGAAATGCTACTTGTCTTTATCTTCAGAGCGTTTCTCTCAGTAATGTGAAATCAGCTCAGTTCCATCTTGTATCTGTTATGTGAAAATTTCCCTCAGACAAGAAGGCATCCATGTTTGATTTAGTATTTGTCCTTCAAATTGCCATTTTCAATGCATTTTACTTACAGGTTATAGAGGCATCAACTAGAGAAGGTGCCTCGCTGGTGGACAAATGGTTCATTGGTTGCAATGCAAGTCATGTAGTATGTGAAGGGACTTCAGTGACAAAATATCTCGGTCATTCGGAAAACCTTGTTACTGTGAGGACTTCTCCCTTTTCATTGCAACTAAATATCTACATGAGTTAGCATTTCAATGAAGTCATATTATATTATGCTAGAGCAGGAGCCAAGTGGATTTTGGAATCTTCCCTGCCTAACTCCACTATCATATAAATCAATTCTGTCTCTCAAATTTTAGATATTTCTTTTTTTTTTTGGGTCCTCTTCAACTTTATAATCCTCCCCTAGCTCCACCTCTTGGCATTTATCAAACCACATTCTAACTTGACACCTCATTACACTACACCCTATATGTTAGTCCGGTTAAAGGAGATTAGTTGTAAAATTCTACTGGTTGCAGTAATGTCAGTTTTCTTGTGTTATGTCTTGGCAGCCTTTTTGGGTTTTGAAGACTTCAAGGGAGAAATATGTCCAGAGACTCATTCATCTATCAGCTGACTTGGCTAGGCAACTTGGCATAATGCTTGAGAACTATCAAAATGGCACAGGGACTGAGGTATTGTGTTTTGGTCATCTGCAAATCATCTGTGATGCAATTGAAGTTGAAGTATTGATGAATACGCAATATGTATTTCAAAGTTTTCCTCGAATTTAGATAAGACTACTTTTCTCAGATAATGTCATGGGTACAGGTTCCTGACAGGATCAGTTCTGGCCAAGAAGGTCAAAGTCATGAAAGGAAGTTCAGCCAAATGGAAAGACAGCAGTTGGTAAATCTTGCTAAATTTGGGGTCAGAAACCGGAGGGTGCTGAAAATGCAGGTTACCCATGGTTTACTTTGATGATGTTTTCAGTGGGAAATGTTTGATGAGTTCAATTTCAATTATTGATATTTCCTCCTGCATCAACTTGGTTAATGCTACACAGTACATTTTTGGGTGCTTGCTTATTAATGCTACTTATACAGACATGTCAGGTCCCTATAAGACCGATTACCCCAAGCAGCCTTCTGGAGTCGATATGCTGGTCGGTTTCTGAGCCAACCTCAACTGCTACAATTTATATGAACTCTTTGAGTTCTGAAGATGGCGGTGAACACCAAACACCCTTTTTCTTTGATGCAAAAGGTGATGCAAAGGATTCTGAAGCTGGATTCACAAACTTGACTCGACCTCTTAATGAAAGGTTGGTTTGATGAAAAGGGTTCTCTGCTGTCCACTGCAGTCTTTTGGTTTGATTCTCCCTTTTGATCCATGACAGAATTATCATGATTTCATCTAGCTCAACTGGATCTTTAACTTTAGGATATGGACAATCAAAATGTCAATAGTTGGGCTATGAGTGTTACCAGAATGTTGTTTTTAGTATTCTGTCTAGCCTTGAAGTTTACTAACCTACAACTGTGGAAACATTTCTATATGCTTTGTATTCAATTTATTTTTCTTATTTTTATCACCGTAGACGCAGTCATAAGTGAATAGTACGGCTTCTATATTAGTCTTCTGATTTTCTTTGCACTTTTCTGACAATCTATTGTCCATGCACTGCAGTGAGAGGAACCAGTTAATCTTCAAGAACCACTTTCTGACAGTATTGTTCCCCATGGACCGGTTTGCAGAGATGGGTCCTTCCTCAAGGACATTCTTCAGTGATAAAGGTTTCACTTGCATCCAGGTGCTGAATCATATTTATTCGTTCTACCAGGTATGTGTTGAAAATATTCCTGGACATATCAATGGCTCAAGGGTTCTTTTTGAGAAATTGAATCAATTGACCTTTTTATTTTCTCGTTGATTAGTCAAGTAGCAGAAATCACCGTGCAGTACTTGTATCATGGTTTTTAACCTTTTTTTGTTCGTTCTTTTGATAGGAAAACATGCTAGACCATGAAATAGAGGCTGCTATTCACACGGACTCAAGGCATGCTGATCGCCTCCGCTCTGTGTATGCTAGTAAAGATAGTACAGAGCCAGTGATATTCAGACGGATAGATTTCTTGGGAAGTCGGAGGAGTTTTGAGATGCTAAAGCGTGTGAATGGGGATAATAACAGTAATGTATATGAACTCTTAATCAGATCTTAGAGACTATTGAATCCTCTGGTTTGCTCCTCACTAGAAAGAGGGTTAGGTTCTGTTTTCCCCACAATTTAGGTATACTGGTATGACAGCATGATCATATAGCCAGTGTGTTTTGGATCTTCTATCACCTTGAAAGTGGATGGATACACGTGTAAAATTAAAATTTCAAAGTAGCCAAAGTGGATCCCAATAATCATCAATGTCCAGGGTCCTGAAAATACTTTTTGTGCTTAGATTGCCTGGAAGCGATGGTGTACAGTGATGCTTCAGTGTCTTCATCCTCATTGAGCCTGGCCATTAGAGTACTACCTAACAACAAAGAGCTTAAACTGGAAGAACACAAGCCCAACCAATCTGGCAAAGAAATGCTCTAAAATTGAAAAAGATATGACCGCAAGAGTAGAAATTTTCCACTACACATGCAAAAGCCAAAATTTGTTATACATTACAAAGCAAAAAGGGTGTAGTAGAACCACATTGAAAAGAGGTGCATTCCTGATGCATTTTCTAACCACATCAGAAACCTATTTGCCAAATAATTGCAAGTACATCTCTATTTTCATATTTAGAGATCTCTGGCAAAAAACAATTGGAGTCGGTCCGGAGGAGCCTTCCGAGCTAGAGAAATGTCTATGGATGGTTCTCTCTTTAGGTCATAGAAGAGGATACTTCATAACCTTTAAGAAACCTCTTCAGTTTTTCCAGTTGGCCGACTGCAGACAGCCACTCAGTCAACACTTCCATGGTTATATAGTCTGGCTTACAAGCCTGTTCAGTCATCAAATCCATAAGCTTGAGTGCCTTCTCTAGCAAATTCTTTCCTTGGAGCCCCCTGAGCAAAGCATTGAAAGTGTTGGTGTTAGGTCTTACTTTTCTCCCAATCATATCATCCATCAAAGAGGCTGCCTGCTCCACCTCACCCTTCTTACACAAGGAATCTATCAGGATATTGTATATAATAGTATTGGGTGGAATCCTTGACGAGAAGGATCTCATTTGTTCAAAGATCTTCATGGCTTCCTCAACTTCACCATTCAGGCAGTGGGCATGAATCAATGCTCCGCAGGTAACAACGGTAGGGGTGTGGCCCTCTCTCTGCATCAGCTCCATCAATTCACAGGCTTTCCTGAAATCCTTGTGTTTGCTGAAGTGTGCTATTAGAG
Source organism: Trapa bicornis (assembly GCA_030064425.1). Classification (NCBI taxonomy): domain Eukaryota; kingdom Viridiplantae; phylum Streptophyta; class Magnoliopsida; order Myrtales; family Lythraceae; genus Trapa; species Trapa bicornis. The sequence continues at coordinate 3,269,354 of CM057761.1, read as the reverse complement.
TGTTGTAAGTTACAGTATCTGGCTTCACTCCCGCACTCTCCATCTCCTTGAATAAGTTGTAAGCATCATTGGTTTTATTCTTCTTGCAGAAACAGCTGATAAGAGTGTTGTAGCAAGCAATATCAAGGGAGAAGCCCACCTCCTTCAACTTCAAAGTGACCCTGTTAGCATCATCCAGCCTCCCTGCCTGGGCCAAACCGGAAATCAACGTATAGTAGGTGATGGCATCAGGAGCAATTCCTGAATTATTAGACATCTCATCAAACAATTCCATTGCCTTAGCTATGTTGTTGACGGCACAAAAGGCATAGATCAGGGATGTGTATATCTTTGCACTAGGAGTCAATCCTATTACTTTCATTTCCCTAAGTAACTGGACGGCACTATTGATTCTTCCATTCTTGGACATACCATCCACTAAGATATTGAGAGTGATCTCGTTCGGGACCAACCCTTCCTCAGACATCTGATCAAAGAGTGCCCGAGCACGCTCAATCTCGCCAGACTTGCAGTAATTGTCAATGAGACAGTTATATGTAACCGTGGTAGGGGAGCATCCGCTCTGCAGCTTCATCTTTTCTAACAGCTCGAGCCCTTCTTGCTGTCTCCCAACTTTACAGAGCCCATTGATCAGAGTATTGTAAATGACTGCATCAGGTTTCACACAGATTGAGATACCATCATTGCCTTCCCCATTCATCTGTTTGAACACCTCTAATGCATCATCAAGCCTCCTGAACTTGCAGAGGTGATTAATGAGGATCCCAAAAGTCACAATATTGGGTTCAACATTCATTTCTTTCATCTTCCTCAACAATTTATTCATCTTATTGATATCATTAGCCCAACCAAACCCACTCAACAAGGCATTGCAGAGTCCAGCCTCCACAGGCCCTCCTAATCTGAAAATTTCTTGCAAGAAATCCCAAGCCTTTTCAATCTTTCCGCTCTTTGACAGCCTTGTGATCAACTTTGAAAGCTTTATGGAGTCTGGAAAAATCCCATGCCGTCCAAACTTCATAACCAGTTCAGCAATCTCATCCTCTGTGACAGTTTCTGTATATTCCCTTCTTAGAAGGGCAGAGAAAACAATCTCTCCCGTGATATCAGAAGGGGGAAGCTCGGAGTCTCTTTCTAGCATTTCGTCGAGTACCTTGAGTGCTTCACGGGCCTTTCTGGACTTGAACAGCCCTCTGAGGTAAGCGTTGCAGACCTTCGTGTTTTTCACTTCAGGATCAATTTCATGGAAGACCGAAACCAGCTCGTCGATCATTTCTGCCTGACCAAACCGACAGAGAAGATGGGTGGTAGCTTTGGCCGTCAGAGGAATTCCCTTTTCTCTCGCCACATTGTAAAGGGCGTAAAGCTTCTCCTCTGAATGGGGTTCGCTGGCGGCAGTCGTGAGGACCCGCTCGCAGGCAGATCGGACGAGTGAAAGAACATGTTCTTCGGATGACGAGGTCCTGACGAAGTTGAGGAATCCGAGGGTCCTGTCCGCGGACTGGATGTTTGAGGCAATGAAGCATAGGCGTTTGACGGAGGATTTGGACGATTCATTTTCTGGAAGGAGGAGGGTCTTCAACTCATCGCGATTCCACGTATCCTCCGGGGACTGGAGTAGTTGTAGAGCTCGAGTGACAGCAAGATCGTCACCCGGATGGAGCTCTTGCAAGGACGTATGATCAGTATCGGCTGAGAAGTGGCGGAAGAGGAGATGATACTTTCTGCTGGAGCTCTGACAAGATGTAAGCGATCGGAGTAGCCTGATCATTTCCGACGCCGACCGCTGCGCCGCCATAGTAGGACGGATTGAGAAAAAGGGAGACGGTTGGCCAAGAAAAAAAAGAAATAAGGAGACTGAAATTTCCCATCTTTTCAATAATTTTAATTTCATGCCCTTCAATCTGAAATTAAAGAAATTTGACCTTTCAATTAATTTCTAGCAACCCTTCATATATTTCTCCCTCTTCCATGCTAATATTAGCAAAAATAAAATAAAAAATGAGATGTTTACATTTATTTGTCCTCAAGTTAATCTCTTTATGGCTCATTAACCATAGTTTTCCCTCCAAGGTATCACCATTCTTCCATCTTCATTTCTTGGGAAATTCACATGTATTTCTTCCAAGGTGAGTGGAAGACTGGATGCCCACATCATCGTTGGAGTTACACTCTTTTGCATTTATTATTATAATCATTTGAGTATTCACTTCAACTTTTCCTATATTATCACGTTTAACATTAAATATATTTTTCATCCACTCTTAAAATTCATTATTCTAGTACTAGAATTTTTTAAAACTAATTAAATTATAAACTAAAGTTAAAATAATAATAAAAATACGAACCAGTATTTAAAATAGAATCATATTACAAATTAATTTGTATACAAAAATTAAAAATTGATAAATTTACGTATATTATTTTTGAATAATATTATTGGATTAAAAATATAAAATATAAAAAAGTTTAATTAAAATCAGCTTGAATTAAAAATCGAATTAAATCGAAAAATAAAAATTATTGAGTATAAATAATATAAAATTAAATAAAATATTTTTAGAAAAATAAATTTAAATAATACTCATTAAATTGAAAGTAACTTAATCAAAAAATAACAATGTTAAATAGGGTAAACCAGTGAATAAAAATAATTTTTATTACAATAACCTAAAAAATATATGTTCTAATATCTAATTAATTATATTATAGAATACAACCATATAAAATTTAGTCCGATTTTTCCTTAAACCTCCGATTTTTTGAGTGTATCGCCAAAACAATATTATTTTTACCAACTCCAACCTGAGGAAAGCAATATCTATTCATAACTCCTCAACTCTTCCACGTGGATGTCGTTGAAGATCCTTGTAATCAACTTATATCATGTATACTTGAAAAGAGATTTGAAAATAAAATGTGAAAATAATACAATAAAATTATTAGTCAACTCTAATTGGATTTCAATTTAACTTACGATTTTATTCAATTCATCAATAAATTTAATAAAAAAATATTTATAGCAGTAAATGTACCACTAAAATCAAATTTGTATAAATTCCAAACAAGTTTTTTTTGTTTAACAAGTTAACTTAGTATTCTTCCAAACCAAACCCACCAATTTGACTTCGTATTTTTTGTATTCCCCAATATGATCGGGGATCTGAGCAAAAAAAACGATTGGAGGACAAACACATCTCTTACGCCCAAATCAGATATAGAATCATATATCTTAACATGATCTTAGTGATCCATGGTACAAATAGTCTTGGGTAAGAATCATTCCAATCTATTGTCACTTCATTGTGCAAAAAAAAAATCTATTATCACTTCCAGTTTCTTTGTTCCAAAATATTTATATCGTATCCATCCAATCTTTAGTCTCCATGTGAAGCAGTTTCTTCAACCTCAGCTTTAGCAGAGTAGGCAAATTTGCACCAGTCTTCAATACAAAAGTATCACTTGCAAGGGATAACCACTTCATTCATATAAAACAATGCTATTATTTTTCAAGGGCTATGGAGGATAGCACTTCCAAGCAGGAACAATCAGGCAAGAAAAAAAATTATGCAATGCATACTAGAAATGTAATGTTTTTGGATTTTTTTGTTCAACTTTAACTCCAGTAACAATCTCAGCAATCATAACATAACCAAAGTTATGTACCAATAAAGGGTGCATCACTAAAATTCACATAAAAATCCAAACACTACACAACTGATCAGATGAAGCTTAGGCTCAGGAAGGAAAAGGATCTAACAACAGCTGCCATCATGAGAAATTTTGGAATAAGAGTTGAGAGTAAGCAAAACTATCCAAGAACCACCAAACTCAGATGCAAAACCTGCCATGGAAAAAACTAGTGTAAACACATTTGAAAATTAATGGAATCCTCACTTGTGAAAAGAAAAACATAATTTTCTTATCAACAGGAAAAAAAAACTTATTTGACTAGAATATAACATTAATGTGCACAAAGATGGGAGGTTTATATAAACACTACTCCACTATTTGTTAACAATAGCTTCCGTGCTCAAATTTGGTTGTTGAAAGTACAAAAAATTCTCCAACGGTTTCACAGGCCTTCCTAATCTATCATGTGTATTTAATCTCAGCAGCTTACCACTAGAGTCTCTCCCAAAGAAAGCAATTATAGTTCACACATCCCGCTTGGATGTTTTCATCATTTTACCATACTAAACCTAATCTCCCTGAAGTGAAAATACAAAGCTGTTTATTCTGAAATTAAGCATGATGCACAACTAGAATCACTGGAAAGGGCACTGGGATTCATACATATACATTATAGATGACGATAAAATATGCATCTAATAACCCACTGTCTATATCATGTCATGAGAATCTAACAAACAGGCTGACAAATTACTGAATAGAGAGTCAAGTCAAGACTCTTTTCCCCCTTTGCTAGTAAGAATGGTCATAATAAAATGTGTTCTTATATCCTAATTTGACAAACAATAATAACACATGAAGCTTGACGAGTAGAACTTGCTGATCTAGCTCAACTATCACAACAATTTATCAGTCACCAAAGTTCTATGAAACGTTTTTGCAGAAACGATGAAGGTCAAAATGGGAAAGTTTCTCCTTACTATTTGCAAACCACTTAGAAAAGCAAGAAAATATCTTGGAAAATGCATCTTCAAGTTCAACAGCCATCCACTCAATGAATAAAAAAACATACAGCTCAAAAACTTACATGAAGCCAGATCATTGTGGTGGAGGCTGTTGCTGATGGGCATTCGGTGGAGGAGGCATCCCTGGACGTGGCGGGCCAAATACTGGAACAGCGCCAGGTGGGGGCGGCATCCCTGGCCTTGGTGGTGGCATTCCTGGCATCCCAGGCCGCGGGGGCCCTGGCGGCCCTCTCATCATCGCTCCCTGAGGGGGTGGAACCATAGGCGGCCGTTGCCCGAATTGCTGCGGTGGCATTGAGAACTGTGGAGGAGCGGACCTTGGTGGGAATTGCCCAGGGGGTGGCATAGAACCCGGAGGGCCACGAACCATCGGTGGAGGCCCCTGTCCAGGGAACTGCGGTGGCATCTGTGATGGAGGCCTAATGACTGGTGCGGCGGGGTAGCTGACTGGCGGAGCAGAGAGCTGTGGCAGTGGAGGCCGAGATAGCTGAGGCTGCATCATTCCTGGAGCCGGGCCACCGACGCCTCGGACTGGACCAGCAAGGCCAGGCTGAGCCTGGACAAGCGGAGCAGTGGGGACACCACGGCCAGCAGAGCGACCGATTCCAGGTCCGGCCATCGCGGCGGCAGAAGCAGCCTTGGTGCGGGATTCATCGGGCGGCGGAGGGCCCTCGACTGTCATGGAGATAACCTCCTCGCCCCGGAGTAGGACAAGCCCTAGGGTCCGCCGGTCCTCGCGCTCCTCGTCCTTTTTCGCTCCCTTAGCGGGAGGGAGCTTACGGAACTCCTCACAGTCCCCAAGGACGAGGTTCATGTGCCGGTCGAAGGCCATGAACTTTCCGACCAGCTGACGACCGTCCCGGATGGTCACTCGCATCCGGTAGTTGATGTACTGGAGCATTTTCGAGCTCTTCGACATCGACATCTTGCAAGAGCTCTATAAACTTCACAGATCTAGGGTTTTGTGCAGCTGATCTTTGCCTCCTTGTCACTGAACAGAGAGGGAGAGAGAAAGGAGAGAATGAGGGAGGGAGAGAGAGAGAGAGAGAAAAATCCGTGAGACAAGGTTCCAGCGACAATGGTGGCGGTAACGGCGGTGGCGACTTAGAGCGTGCAGCTGCGGACGGCAGGCATCCGCATTAGGGTTTTAGAAATGGGGGAGAGACGGGGAGGGAGGGAGAGTGGGAGGAGTGGAAAATGGCTTCTGTAACTTCAAACGGGAGGATAAAACGGTGTCGCATGACTAAATCAGGGACCAAATTGGAAATTCATTAAACTTCCCCTCCGCCATTTTATTCCACATGGCTATCCCGTCTCCTTATCCGGAATCATGTTCGTTCTCGAGCTAGGATCCTCATGTCCTCTAATGGCGGCTTCTGCTTCTCACTTCTATCCCCCTCTCGTCTCCCGTAAAGTTCGACAGTTTCTCCCTTTTTATCTTCCTGAACACTGCGGTTCTACACGACGCTTTGCTCGATGCGGTGTCTTACTCCCTTTTTCCCGCCAAAGCGCCAATCAGCTGATGGAAATGCACTTTCGACCTATTTCTGCGATAGCTGAAGTGGCTGCTAGGAGGGAATCTATGGTCCCTCCTTACAATGTCCTTATTACCGGCTCTACGAAAGGTCCAGGGCGTGCAGTCATTCATGTACTTATCTTGTTCCAAAATTGTGGGAGTTGCTTATAGACTTTTTCCGTTTGTCTTTTCGATGAATTTAGGAATAGGCTATGCTCTGGCAAAAGAATTTCTGAAATCAGGGGATAATGTGCTGATTTGCTCAAGATCTGGTGATGACTCTGGACTATCACTTATATGTGTATTCTCTTATCCATGACCTTTACTTCGTGGGCTTAGCTCAGTTGCATGTAACAAATAGATATTAGCACGGATAATATTTTTATTGAAAAAAATGATTATGGAATTTGTGATTCATCATTATGTTGTGTATATTATCTTTTGCTTCAATTTTTTTAACAAAAATGGTTTTCATACCCGCGTTTGGGTTCAAAATTATGTTGTAAAGAGAGTAACAGGTTCACGTTAGGGAAAAAACTCATTTGAAGGAATCAACAGAAATCCTTAAATTTGACAAGTTGCAGATTATCCCAATTAATTCTTCTGAAAATTAAAATATTAAAGTTTGAGTAAACTAGTACTTCATTTTTTGAAAGAAATATGCCCTTCTGTAGTAATAAAAAAGTTATATTTCAAGCTTTGGTATTTTAGTTCGTCATGGAGCTTAAAAAATGTGTAGCCTTAACTTGTCTGATGCACTGCAGAGGAGCGTGTCAACTCTGCTGTTCAGGGACTAAGAAATGAATTTGGAGAGCACAGTGTGTGGGTACCTTCTTCTTGTCTGTGTTTTTTATGCACAATTTCTCTAGTTACTCCTTTTTCCTAGTTTATTGAGTGGTTCTCTGTGTTTCATTGCATCAAATGGTGTTCTTGATTCCTTTTAACAGGGCACAACTTGTGATGTCAGTAAAGGCCAGGATGTGAAGAATTTAGTATCATTTTCACAGGAAAAGATGCAATATATAGACATATGGGTACATGATACAGACTTTTAGATTATTTTACCCATCTTATGTTGTACATATCAGTATGTTAGATTGTAAATTCTTCAGCACAAATCTCAATATTATTCTACGAAAGCTACCTTTTATAGAGTTATTTACTTGAGCACATACTCTTATCATGAATTGATACTTGTCAATATTTAAACAGTGAATTACTTTCAATCCCTATTGGTTTTTCAGAAGCAAGATTAACTGATATAATCAATGATTTTCATAGAATTGTGTGTTGGCCCAGTCATTTTGATATATGGTGTTTTCATGTCTTAGATAGATTTCTCAGTTCTCAAATACTAGAAGGCGTGGAAATATTTTGTACAATTTTTTCTAAATTTGATTATATATTTTTAGATAATTGTTAGTGTTGCATAGTCTTACAGTGAAATTTGCAGATTAATAATGCTGGATCAAATGCATATAGCTATAAACCACTGGCAGAAGCTTCAGATGAAGATCTATTGTGAGCTTTTAGGAAACAACTCTCTGCCCTAGTTATACCCACTAAATTTGCCAATCTCATAGAGAAATGCTTCCACTCATTTTCTTTATTTTGATGCTTCAATGCAGAGAAGTTGTTTCTACTAATACACTTGGATTGATGCTGTGTTGTCGAGAGGTAGTAGGGGCATTGTTTTGGAGTATGTTATTGGGCTAGTTCTCATTTTTCTTGTCAATAACCTTCTTCTCCACCCCCTCCCGAAGGCAATTAAGATGATGGTTAAACAACCACGAGGAGGTCATATTTTCAACATGGATGGTGCTGGATCAGATGGAAGACCAACACCCAGGTAATCAACCTGCAATGTTTATGCAACATGAAGAATTTTCCCCTTTTCTTTTCTCTAATCGGTTAGTGATAAGCCTAAAGAAGTTTTTATATGCTCATTTGATCTGGAAAATTCCAGTTCTTCATGGGAAGATACTAAGTCATTTTAAAATTATTATTTTGCTTTAAAACTTTAATTGGTTTGTCTGGATTACCTTTTTTTATGCATCTGCGCAGATTTGCTGCATATGGTGCCACTAAGCGAAGTGTGGTACATTTGACAAAATCCTTACAGGTATGATCTCTCTGTAGTTCTTGAATTATGTTTCTCACAGTTTATGAAGCAAGCATTGCTTGAAGACGTAGTATGGTTCTTGATATGATTGGAAATGTTCAAATCACTTGCCATGACAGTCAAATTTTGGTAAACCTTTTGTTTTGGACTGTCCCTTATGGAACATTCAAGTTCCTGCTGACAATAATAATTTACCTAAAACAGGATGCAGCTTCCAGTAGTTTTTTTAATGCATGTTATGACACTGATGCTTGTGCAGGCAGAGCTGCAGATGCAAGACCTGAAAAACGTTCTTGTGCATAATCTGTCGGTGTGTTAGAATCTTATTTCTGGGTTCTTTATAACCTTACAAATGAATGTTCAGAGTTTCTTATATACATTAAAAACAATTCATACTATGCAGCCAGGGATGGTAACCACCGATCTTCTTATGTCTGGTGCCACCACAAAGCAGGTTCCACTAGCATAGGGGCATTCTTTCTTGATTTCCTCTTTCTGTTTCCATATGTTGCACAATGAACAATCTTAGGTTTGATGCAGGCCAAGTTCTTTATCAATATTCTTGCTGAACCCGCAGAATTGGTAACTCTTGCTTTCTATACTCCAAAGTAGAAAGGCTTATCCAATAAATCACTGTGTTTCACTTTTAATTGGTCATCATGATCAAATTTCACAGTTTTCAATTAATGAACAATGGATGACAGTGGGTTGTCTTCTTGATTTATTTCAGAACACAGTTTCAATATTCCCAGTATTTCATATTCTATCTCACCTCCCCCTTGATGGTAACATTCACAGGTTGCAGAATATCTTGTTCCAAACATCAGATCCATACCGAGCAACGGCGCACAGAAACCAACTTACATCCGGTTCCTCACCGGGGTCAAAGCCTACTCCCAGATTTTCTCAGTTAAGTGGACTTCCAATTCCTCTGTTGTGAAATGTCCGTCCTTAGTCTTATTATTTCTTCCTGTGATAAGCAAGTCCTGTGGGGATAAAGGTTTTGCCCATTTCCTCAAACAGAGAATAGCTTTTGGTGCACGAAGAAATCGTTATCTGCTAGAAGATTGAGGCATCAACCGACATGGAACTAGCATGTCCAATAAGCAGTGCTCGAGCTTCTGAACCCTCCCTCCGTGTTGTTCTTATCACTTGGCTTTCCCCAGGTTTTAAAACAAGATACCTTATTATGTAGCAGAACATTGCATCTTTGATCATAATTTTGAAGCATGATGTCGACCAAAGGAATGGGATCATCCATCATGACCATGGATGAGGAAGAATATCAGAAATTCAGGGTATCGACTATGTTGTCAGATCCTTCCGTATCAGCAGTACACTTGCGAGATTACATTATGGAGGAAAAGGTTTAAACCCTGAGAGTTAAGCAGTTTCCTTTGGATAACAAATATCAGAAATGGGCAGATAACTTCCCTTTTTCAGTGGCTGAGTATATAGGTAGGACTGAACCTAGTGGATAGCAGGAGGAGATGTTCACTGCTAGAAATTTTGAAATTTTAAGCTGTTGACGTTGGTGATACCATAAAGGAAATTAAAGGATATGAAGAAAACAGAAAGGTAAGTAAACATATAATTTCATTTACTATTTAGTGTAATTTATATAGTATGTCTGTACTAAAGAGACAAATACATGTAAAATGAATATTTTATACAATTGTAATTTACCAATTACTGTGCTTCAAATTCATAAGGAAAATTTTATTTATTTTCAATATTTTCAGTAGCATATGAGGTGCCATGTTATAATGACACTTAGTAAATACCATACATTTGTTTTAAAAGCATAAATAAAAACTAGGGACCTATTGATTGTCAATTATTTAGCATATGTATATTGTTGTTAAAAAAAGACTACTATGCAAAGTTATAAATAAGTACTTAATTAGTTATTGATTGTTAATGATGATTATCATTAAAATATTATTATAGATTGTTATATTAATATTTTAATTAGTTATAATATATAATATTATTAGTTAAGATTATATTATTTCTTTTTATATTTATATTATTTTTAAAGTTATAAATAAGTACATTTATTAGATAATTAATTGAGTAATTTATAAATAAAAAGTTGTTAATTTGTCTTAGGTCCATCGCCCAACCATATATATTATAATAGTGGATTTTTTAGGGTTTCATCATATAATTATGTTGCGCAATATCTTACAAATTTACTATCAAAATTTTATAATTCAAGTGAAGTAAAAATTTTTGAATATGTGAAAAAATTGGTATGCCCATTTATATAAAATAATTTTTTATTGGTGTACTCTAAGTTGTTAAAATATAAAATTTTTTGATTTGATTAACTTTTATCGAATGAATAAAAAATAATTTTTATTTAATATATGTTATTTCAGTGAAATAAAAAATATTTTTTTCTTATTTATACTTGAGTTGATAATTAGTAATTTATATTTATAATTTTGTAAAATTAACATTTAATATAACTAAATATTTATTTTGAGAGAATTTTAAAATATTATAATAAATTATTAGAATAATATTTTAGTTAATTATAATAAATAATATAATATTATTACTTAAAATTATATTATATACTATTATATTATTTGTTTTTATTTATATATTATTTTTAGGGTAGGCTAATCTATTATATAATTAATTAATTTACTTATTAATAAAATCATGTATCTTTATATTATATATAATTATAATATATAAAATACATATTACATATTTATATTTGAAATATTATACGTTATATATTTACATTTTTTATATACATAATTTATAATGTAAAATTAAAATAATAAATATAATAATATATTATTATTTAAAAGTAATATACTAGAAAATAAATTTACAATAAATTATATATATTATATTAAAAAGGATGAGTTAGTTTGCATGTAAATGAGAGGCGAGCAGATTCGGGGAGCCTCCGGGTCCATATATTAGAACCGAGACTCAGATCCCGCTGGCTAGTCCTGTTTACTGTACCGAACTCGGGTTAAAAAAAAATGGACCAGAAGGTGAGCTGATAATCTTTTTTAAATTTTTTTCCTTTTAAATGAAATCATATAAATATTAAAAATTTTAATAAAAAAATAATTTAAAATTTACTTTATTTTTTTCTATCACATAATATTTTCTTGTTATATTATATAATTTTTTTCTTTTCTTAAACCCTAATTAATTTTTTCCTTTCAAATACATTAATAAATTTATAAATATATTTTAGTTATATTATATTATTTTTTTCCTTTTTATATCTAACGAATTCATAAATATGTTCTATATATTAATTATTTTTCTTTTTTTATAACATAGTATATTATTTTTCTTTTCTTATACCATAATAAATTTATAAATACTCAAAAATTATACTATAAAAATTTATATTACATTAAATTATATATTTAATTAACTATATTATTTAATATAAAATTGTAATCAATAATTAATTTTTTAGCATGTTTTAGAGATTTATAATTTATTTTTAATTAAAAAATTAAATTTAAATTATATAAATAAAATTTTATATATTAATAATTATACAGAAAAAAATATTATATGAATTAACCATATTAATATGAGACTATTATACATGTATATACAATACATACAGTTATTTCTTTTATGTATATAGATGAAGATAAATTATTTATAAGTGAAAAAGTGATAAAAAATTAAGATATATATAAAGATTAAGATATGGGTAGAAATATTCTAATTTTTTCATATTAAGTATTCTTAATTAATAGTTTATTATTCTTTATAAGGTAAAGTTAATAAAAAATTATATTAGTAATTTATTAGATAAATTAAAACTAATAAACACTTAAAAATTTGAATTATCAAATAAATATTAGAAAATTTAAATATTATAATAATTTTAAAATTTTTATATTTAATAAAAATATATATATTAAAAAAAAAGATAGACTCGACTCGAGTTTAGATAATTATCAAGTATAACATACCTAAAATTAGGTCGGGTTGTACCATAGTAAACCTAAAATTCAGGTCCACTTATACGCTGTTATACTGTATTCAAGTTCAAGCTATTTACATCTTTAGAATTAGTGTAGAAATATATTAACAAAACTAATTAATTTGTATAAAATATAAAATTGATATAAGGTTGTTTTTTAAATAAAAATTAAATTATTTTTTTATTTTAATTAGTAAATTTAAATAACTTAATATAAATTTAAGAAATATTTGTGACAATTAATATATTTCAAATATATTTATATTACATTATATGGTTTTCATATAATACATATAAAAGTGAAAGATGTTTTGTATACACTTAAAAAATTGTATAAATAAAAGTATACACATGCATGCATTAATTATAAAAATTTATTTCAATTTCAAAAAAATATTTATAATTTTGTTTATTTTATAATTATTTATTATATAATATTTTAAAATAATTAAATAAGTATTATTCACTGTTATTTTGATAGGTTTTAATATAAAATCAATTACTTTACAAGTGAATTTTAAGTGTTATTATATATTCAAAAATTATTATTTATAAATATAAATAAATATAAATATAATATAAAATATTAATAATATAAATTTATTTGTATACTATAATTTATAAATTTATATAAAATAATTCATAAAATTATATTTATTACAAATTTATTAATAATTTTGTATACATAATATATTTTTAAACATATAATATATATATATGTATATTTAATTAAGTAAAATTTTAATTATATTATATGTATTTATGTATTTGCATAAGATTATATTTTAAAATATATAATATATATAATTTTATAATATATATAAACAATAATTTAATTTTATACTATTTCAACTCTTTATGTATTTATATAAATCAATTTATAAAATTATATTAATATAAAATTGTCAATATATATATATATATATATTTTTTATTTGAGAAACAAATGCATAATTATTTTTTTTATTAAAATGTTAATTTAAAAAAAGCTATTAAGTTAGTAATATGAAAAATATCTTACCAATTGGTACATTTTACTTATATTTATTAATTTATTTTTATACTATTTAAATCAAATAAATAAACAATTTATAATAAATATAAATAACAAAATTAAAATTTCACAACTAGTCCATTTTTTCACCTATAATAAATATAGAATTGCCACTCAATAAATTGGAGTATTTTTAAAATTGATATATTGCTGTATATTAATATTAAATTATATTTGTCAAATTATTTTATAAATAATCTAATTTTATGTATATTAGTAAAATGAGTATTTAATATTTTGATACTAAAAGTTAGAAATAAATTTATTTAAACTTATAAATGTATATACATTCTCACACATTTTATTGCAATATTAGCATATTTAATAAATATATAAGTGGGTTTGAATTACTTTATAAAAAATTATTATGTTTTCTAACAAAATAAAAATAAATTTATGAATTTTTATTAGTTTATATTGAAGTATAGTTTTTGTTTAATATAATTTGAAATATTGTGTAGTAAATAATTATAAAATATAATAATTTATAAATAATTTTCATTTTGAAATTAAAATAAATTATTATAATTAAATTATTTAACTGATCTACACTCATTTTTATTTTTTACAATATTGTCTCTATTTGGTTCCATGTGTGGACTTGAAACTTTATTAATTTGATTTAATAGAGATACTTCAAGAAGTTAATGGCATTTGTAAAGGATTCTTCTTAAAAGGATGTGGCTGTATGCTATATCTCTAGTTTGTTAGATAAAACTGATTATTTCAATTTTAAGTAAAATTTGATTGATGTATTAATTGTGATTTTTTAAGCTATAATTGATACTTAATTAGTTGGTATATTAGTTAAATTATAGTTTTATATTGTTTTACTATAATTATACTTTATCTCTTATATTCAAATTTTACATTTGATAATATTGGTACATAGAAACCTTTATTATAACGTATTAAGATATTATTTTTTAATTTAAGAAGTTACAGATAAAAATCTTAAAAATCCTAAATATAGTAGTAACTTGATTAAATTAGGAAAATTATAGTTTAACTTAAAAAGTAATTTTTTGATTAACTTAATATTTTGAGTTTAATCAACCATTATCATATATATTATTTTGTTAAAATATCACGACAACACATTTATACAAACTAAGGTGTACAAGTCAAACTATAATATTAAAAAATCTCAATTCAGTATCGGGAATAAAATGAACGTCTCAAACCTACAGAGATGGAATGCCAATTACAAGATTAAATTATACCATAAATAGAATGAGGGTTAGATGGGAGGCTAAAAGTGGAAAGAGCATATGAGATATCATTTGAAATATATAGGATAACTTCGAGTAACGGAAGAAAATCGAAAACTATTTAATTCAAATATGATAAAACTCTTAAAAATTCCTAAAAAAATATAATAGTAATCTTATTAATAAATTAATTTTACTAATTACAATGTTTAAACTTAATCATGGTCAATGCATCAAAATTCTATTAAAATAAGTTATAATTTTAAAAGTTTGGCTCTCCTATAACTCATTTCGTATTATTTAAATTATTTTTCTCGACAAGTATTTTCCTCAATAATTTTAATTACTTTGTTTAGAAAATTATAATTATTTTAATAAAGTAAGTTAGAGATTTCAAAACTTTCATTAATTTTGCTAGGCCTATTATAATTCTAAATTAATATTACTATATGTTCTAAAATTTATCTTTTTTTAGGTTTTTATATGCTTGTACTTTGATAATGATATTGATAAAAAAGTAAACCTGAAAAAGATAATAAAGCAAAATGTAAGAAAGGTAGGAAGGGTAAAATCTACCAAGAGAAACCTCAAGGAGGGGCATTCATAGAATTAAGAAAAATCGAAAACAGTTAATCTCCCAAACAAGGGATGAGGTAATCATTCCTTAGTGCACTGACAATTATATATAATATATATTATTTAAATACATAATATTTAATATATATTAATTATAATAATTTATTTTAATTTCAAAACTAAAATTATTTATAAATTATTATATTTTATAATTTTTACTATACAATATTTTAAATTCTATTAAATAAAAACTATACTTTGTTATAAACTAATAAAAATTTACAAATTTGTTTTATTTTGTGAAAAAATATAATAATATTTTATAAAGTAATTCAAACGGGTTTATATATTTATTAAATTTACTAATACATATACATTTATAAGTTTAAATAAATTTATTTCTAACTTTTAGTATCAAAACACCAAATGCATATTTCACTAATATATATAAAATTAGGTTATTTATATAATAAATTGAAAACTATAATAATCTCATTCACTAACATATCAATTTTCAAAATACTTCAATTTATTTAGTGGCAATTTTATGCCTATTATGGTAATTTACGTTAAATGATAAGTTATAAAATTTTAATTTTATTGTTTATATTTAATAGAAATTATTTATTTATTTATTTGATTTAAATAGTATAAAAATAAATTAATAAATATAAGTAAAAATATATCCATTTGGTAAGATATTTTTTTTATCTTAATGACTCAATTATTTAAAAAAAAAGTGAACATTTTAATAAAATAAATTATTATGCATTTTTCTCATATATATATATATATATTAATAATTTTATAAATTGATTTATATAAATATATAAATAGTTGATATATGATAAAATTTAATAATTGTTTAACTAAATTTAATTATATATATTATATTTAAAAATATAATTTTATATAAATACATAAATTTTATGCATATTCATAAATAATTGACATATAATATAATTAAAAAATTATTTAATTAAAATAGATATATATAAATATTTTATATTTTCATTTATTATATGTTTAAAAATATATTATATATACAAAATTATTAAAAACATTGTAATAAATATAATTTTATGAATTATTTTATATAAATTTATAAATTATAGTATGCAAATAGATTTATATTATTAACATTTTATATGATTTATATATTTATTTATATTTATAAATAATAATTTTTGAATATATAATAACACTTGAAATTAACTTTTAAATAATTTATTTTATATTAAAATCTATCAATATAACGGTTAATAATACTTATTTAATTATTTTAAAATATTATATAATAAATAATTATAAAATAAACAAAATTATAAATAATTTTTTTTGAAATTGAAATAAATTATTATAATTAACTCATGCACATGTATACTTTTATTTATACAATTTTTTAAGTGTTTACAAAGCATTTTTCACTTTTATGTATATTATATAAAAACTATATAATGTAATATAAATATATTTGAAAAATATTAAATGTTACAAATATTTCTTAAATTTATATTAAGTTATTTAAATATCTAACTTACTAATTAAAATAAAGAAAATAATTTAATTTTTTATTTAAAAAATAACTTTATTTCACTTTTATATTTTATACAAATTAATTAGTTTTCTTAATATATTCATATACTAATTCATTCTTTTTAATATAATATATTGTAAATTTATTTTCAAATAAGTATATTACTTTTAAATAATAATATAATATAATATTAATATATTAATTAGTTATTATTTTTATTTATATAATTTAATTTTACATAATAAATTATGTATATAAAAATGTAAATATATAACTTATAATATTTTAAATATAAATATGTAATATGTATTATATATAATATATGTTATTTAAATATATAATATACAATATATATTATATAAACATTTAAATAACATAATTATATATATAAATAATATACATAATATATAATTACATATCTAATATCTAATATTCAATATATAATATTAATTAATTATTTTAATATGTAATTAAATGTAATGTATATTATTTAATTACAAAAATATATTGTGATTAACTTTTTTTTAAAATAATATTAAAATATTTGTAATAGTTTATTAAAAAATTATAATATAAATGAGTACATGTATTTCTTAATTGCTAATATTTTTTATGTTATATATAAAATAGTAAAATATTAATATTTATTTAAAAAGATATTATATTTTTTCAAATCTCACAAATTTAAGATTTGAATGTTAAGATATTTGTTATTTTATTTACAAATATAATAATATTACTAATAATGCTATAAAGGTTAATAAGTTTATTAATTATAAAAATATAATTAATAATCCGAGGCACCAGCGAGCAATTGACATGCTTACTTATACTTAAAAAAAAAAAAGATTTTTATCAATATTTTCTATATAGGCGAGACAATGGATCAACTTGAATTACATATTTAGACAAAGGCAGACCCCTCCCATTGATTATTTATTTGCAAAAGGGCCCAAAGAATACAGACCCGAGACAGGTGCCACCGGAATGTAATTCAGCCCAGAAACTAGGAAAAATGAAAATCGGGAGGAAGGGCGGAGAGGATGGCGACCGTCGCAACTCATGCAAATATTGCAAGTTTGTAATTTTTCTTCGGGAGGGTTTCGTTGATCACCCTGAGCTCCCAAATTTTGCATTGTTACTGTCCTTTGGATCCCGACTAGATTGGTCTCTTCGATTTCAGTAAGTTCAGTTTCTTTTGTGCATGAGCCGGTGGTTATTCCACGTTCAAATACACGAGCTGTACATATACCTGTTGTAAATCAGAGGTAGGGGAAGTGATCGATGTTGGAGAAATTCTATTGCGCTATTTGCGTTTCCCAATTGTGTAAGTTGGGTGGTTGTCTGAGGTACTGTCTGATGCAGATATTGCTGTTTGGATTATTCTATTGAAATCAGGATGGTTGATTCGTACTGAATTTTCAATGGCTGAAGCTGGATGCTATTTTCTAGTTAAGAGAGCTCTTATGAAACCGAATTCCATAACGGTAGCTTGCTTGGACTGCTGGAAATTTCAATGTGGTGATTGGCTCCCTTTTTTCTATCATTTTTGTCTTTGCTGTAACGTTCACTAAGAAATTCTGTTTGTATCCTTTCTCAAAATATTTAATATCACAATTTATCATGTGATGGGTATGGCCTACAAGCATAACATTGATGGGATGATTTTCTCTCCATGAAAATTGCAGATGGGCAATTTATTCTGACATTACAGAATTCTATCTTTACCTTGCTAATGGATCTGATGTGACCTTTACTTTATTTAGCTTCGCTGCCCTTAAATGATCAAGTTGGCGCTGGTTCCTGAATCAATAATGCAATAGATGAGTCTCCCTGAAGGAACAGGCGGGTTTGGTCCTCATGGGGGAGCAACAAGGCGCTTGCCAAATTGGATGCTAGCTAAGCATTCTGGTGACCCCTTGAACAGATCCGAGGATAGTGTCAAGAAAGCTGAGGACCTGAATAATGGTGATGGATTAGGTTCTGAATCTCAGTGCAAAAGAAAGCCCAAAAATTTGGTGCTGCATACTGAAAATGATATGTCAAAGAATAAGCAAGGTAGTACTGCAGAAGGTAAAAGAAATAGAGGGAAAAGGAAAATGAGCATTCCGAATGCAGGCTCTGATGTTGGAATCCAAGAAAATGTTACTGAGGGAAAAAAGAGCTGGAGAGATATTAAAGGAGTTCGAAAGTCAGCTCCTCGAGGAAGAAAAAGAGCAAGGAGAGAATTTATTCCTGTTCTAGAAGATAATGATATGTCTGTAATTACTGGTGCTGTTGGGGGTGATGATGATGATGATGAAGTGGATCTTACTGTGGAAGATCTAATCAGTATTGCCTATGAGGTGATTATTTTATTTGGATATACTGCACATCTTTCTTATACCACTTGATTGTTAAATGGTTAATTCAAGGATATCAAAAATAGATCATATGATCATTCATCCATCAGTCTTCTACTTGTGTCAAAATAACCCTTTGAGAGATGTATGTAGAAACTCTCTATTCATGGAGTAATGGTCAGTATATGAAGTTTCATACTTTGGGATATATTGAAGCAGCTTGGTGACATCCATTTACATTTTTGTAGTGCGTCTCTGCTAATGGGGACACGGAGGAGCAAAGCCTTGCCCATATAGCGTCTAAAGATGCAGTTCTGACAGCAGAGCCAAGAAGTGTGCCAGTGAATCCTGTGGATACCATTGCTGATGAACTAAAACTTCCCACATTTATGTCTGAAAATTCCCGTGAAACTGTACTGGAAGAAGAGATTGTAGTTCCCATCGAGAAGACGGGGGACTCTGCCCAAGACATGTTGAATCTACTCCTAGGACCACTGCTAAACAAATGTAAATGATGAGAGAAAGAAGGATTTGATAAGAGCACCACCTCCTATGGACAATACGGTCGCCCAATTGAAGAAGATGATTAGTCTCAAGGATAAGATTGCAAATGACCTAGAATGATGATGATATATTACAACAGCTTCTGATTCATCTCTCTCCCAAGTTGTCTTTACAGGTGATGATTTCATTTTTACCAATCTTATGTGCGGTTATCTTGGTAAAGCCACCAACAAATAAATGAAAGCTACCCATGAATTTGTACTCTATTGGGTATATTACACCAATGTACAAAAATGAAATGTGTCTTTGATAAGAGCACACAGGTCTTGTAGGAGTCTCTCTCACTTGGAAAGGTGGAAGAGGTGATGGCGTGGTCAGAGAAGGTGGCGTCCACCACCTCCTGGAACTCAAGGCTCGCCTTGAAGGTAGTGGCAGCCTCCCAAATGGCCTCCAATTCTTGGGAGTAGATCTTCAAAGCTTGGGTTAGCTTGCTCCTCTGTGATTCCAATCTTCTTCAATAGAGGCAGATCATGCATTAGCAACCTCAAGGGAGCTACTGCATCAGAAACTTATGCAAAAAAGGTCAGAATATTCCAACAAGAACCTCACTCTAGGTGTCCATGGCAGGGGGCACGGATGCCCAATGAGTTATTTGTTTTATCTTCTTCCAAGGAATTTTTCATTACAATTTGAATATGGTTATTAACTTCCCAACAAAGAGTCATCTGTTATATTAGTGCCTGATATTGCAAATCATTAGATGTACGTGTCACCATAAGTTTATTCTCTCAAGTGAACAGAATTACAACAGCAGCTGTTAATAACGGGACTGATTCCTCCCACAGTTCACCCATGGTGAACCTCCATTAGACTCTTATAATAGTATGGAGGTTATTATAAAAAATCAAATCCGATTTCTCACGTGTGAAAGTCCTATATGAATAAAAAGCAGAGCAACCAGCCTCAAAGGGAAGATTCCTTTACTTTGGCCAATAAAAGCTACTTGACAGATCAACCTTCCTATGACAATACTTACATATATAATCTTAAGATTTATCTCTACAAATAGAACATGTGATACTTGTATCACAGGTACCAAATCGAAACATCTTGCTTAGGCAAGGTGTTCACAGTGTTGCCCGCAGGTGATGATGCCGCCGCCAAGTTGAAGGGAGGACAGAATCTGAAGTCCCCAATCCCATCACGGAGGCCAGCTGGATCGGATGGAGAATCAAATGATGAATTTCCTTGATTGAACTGAGTCTCCATCTGTCGAAAAACAGAGGGATTCCGAGGCAAATTGTTGGCTGCTTCAGGTATGCTGATGACTCCCCGACTGAAGTAGTTCTCTTCCACGGGATGCAGATTCTGAGATGGGCGAGAGATCTGAGATTCCAGAGGCGCCCTCGTGTTTGAAGGAGGCCCCTTGTTCACCGGATGATTCGTGTTGTAGTATGACAAAAAGTTTTGCCCATCTTCTGGAAGACAGATTCTGGAGCCATTGAAACCAGGAGCTGGGCTCGGCTGAACTGTTCGATAATGAGAAAGATTGGTCTTCCGATATGGGCAATTGATCTGGTGATTGTTTCTTGAGGTCCTGTCCATGGAACGCCGGCAATCACTGCGAGGGCACGGAGGGTTCTCGCAGGTATAAATATCTTGATCTATCTTCACTGCAGGTCCTTCACAGTCACAGGGCTGCTTCCTCTTTGCAATTTGTTCTGCACATGGGCTACTCTCCATCACCTCTCCTTTGATCTGAGGAATCAATGGAATGTGAGTCCCATTATCTCTGCAACCGATGATATTCACGTTCATGCTGTGCGGCTTCATTGCTTCATCTTCCGCTCCATCTACATCGTAATCGCTCACATCTGCAACTGCAAACCCATCTCCACATCTGGACAGTGGAGGGCACCTATCTGGATAAAGCTTCCGGGACGTGGCTTCCTCCTGGTCAATAACAGCCAGCCACGTGGCGCTCTCCTTTGCAGTCATCTTGTCCTGAAGGCACTTGCTCTGCCTCACCAGCTTCCGGATCTTGGCGATATCGGGGGACATGTGCCTTATGACGGCTGTCAACACGCAGACCTTCCAAGCCTTCTTGAGATCGTGAGGCTTCTTGTAGGGCGGTGGGCCATGGTCCCTCGGCAGGGCCAGCTGCGACCACCACTCCTCCCCGCCCGTCGGCCACCACGGCGGAGCCACCCCCTTCTCGAGCGGGAACCGCCGCTGAGGTGGGTCGCAGTGCTGCATCAGGGCCGACAGCAGAGACCCGAGCGTCGTGTCCTGCAATTCCTGCAGGGTATGGTTCGAGTCCACAGAACTGCAGCAGTCCTCGGGCTTCCCCGGGTTTGAATTCTCGGCCTGGTACTTGGCAATCGCAGCAGGGCCGTTGCGGTCGAACCTAACCTTCTCCTTCCACCATGCTCGGAGGTTATCAGAGGCCCCACTCACCGGCTTCCCCTTCTCCGGTATGATGCCGTATACAAAGCCCTGGGCTTTGCAGACTTCCATCATCTTCAGCATATACTTCAATATTCCATCATGGGCCCTCGACATCTTCTTCCTCCGAGCCTGCTCCTGTGACTGTCTCTGCCTTGCGCTGTCGCTGGCAGCTCCTCCTCCTCCTCCTCCTCCTTCCTTGGAGGATTTGCTCTGCTCCTTGAGCCGTCTCAGGAGCATTCGGTCCCTCCACATCCTCCTCTCGAGTTCATCAATGTCCAGTTCTTCATAGCTGTAATCCTCATCCACAGCATCCCCGGATTCTAACTCTGAAGCCGCCTCTCCTCCCCCAGGCGGAGCAGAGAGTAACTCGATATTGCCGCAGAGACCTATTTCCTCGAAGATCTCCATCACCACGTAAAGTGAAATAAATTTAGTTGCTTCAGATCGGCCTCCTTGATCTAGTATGATGAATCTCTCTCTCTCTCTCTCTCACACTCAACTTGCAGAGAATACTCCTCTCTTAGCCGTCAGCCTGCATGATCAACACATGGAAAAGTAAGACCAACACGTGGAGAATCAGACTCTGGTGGTATGACGAAATATCAGACAAGGCTGGAAAACCCAGAATGCCATTACTACAAATTCAGTTCGCAGTCTGATTTAATGCAACTACAGTAATAGAAGAAGAAAATGGAAGGATGACTTGTACAAGAAAACACCCATTAAAATCAAAATTAGTATCCATGAATGATAATCACCAGGCAGCTACAAGCAACAAAGAAGAAATCATGACGAGTTCAATTAAATGATGACAGAAGATGGTAAATCACTTGGGACATGTTCCACACCACAGCATGCCAACCCACAGAAAGGAGGGATCCGATAGAGAGTATCCTATAATTCAAGCAGAATAGGGTAATTATGTTCTTCATTAGCTGAAAGACAACTTTCTCTACTCAAACAGAAACAACATATGGAGAGAGGGAAGAAACATGCGTAGCTTGATCAAGATTCAAGATACTCCCATAATCGCACAGTGAATATCACGGCCGACAGTACAGAGAGAGGGAAGAATGTTTTGGATATGAACCAGATACAAACAGAAACATGCAGCAAGAGGAAGACGCAGAAGATTCTGTGTTTAGCCTCATGAAACCGCATGCGCTGTCACTCCGTGGCTATTAAGAACAAAAGCAGAGCAAAATGACTGTTCAAGGAGTCAACACCTGATGAACATGAGGGAAGCAAAGCAGCACGCGCTGTGGGATCAGAATCTTACGAGGATACCTGTGGAATATATGGTTTACTTCAACTCTGTCCTTCCTTATCTGCTCTCCATAGAGTTAGCAAAAGCAGGGACGAGCACTTAATGGGCGCTGATGTCTTCTTCCTCTTCCTTCTCCCTCCGGTATGTTAATTTCCCACCTGTGAAAGGACAATCCATTTTGTCAAGGAAAAAAGTTTCCAATCAACCATGGTCAGGTTATACTCTAACCGCGGTTAAGTCGTGGATTTGGCGTTTCCTCACGGATTTAAATGTAAAGTTATTGCTGGGCCGAGGAGGGTTTCTATCGGATGCGGACAAAGTCGCTGCCACAGTACACCTTTCAGGATGTGGGCACACTTCCGGATAACACTTATAGGCACCCCAATCATTGTCAGCTGTAGATCCCTTTTACAATTTTGAGCAGCGTTTGACCTGACCAGAATGACAGTACCGTCCTCTAGTCTTCTTCTAGCTGTGGTGCTGTGGTTCAATAGCCACTCTGGCATTGACAAAAGTGATTCTACGAGGCATGTTGTTGCCATTGGATATGACATCTATTGGTAACAAGTTTGTTGAGAATGGCCAAGCATGAAATCCAACATACTCATGGGACATATCACATGTCTTGGAACAACTCTGCGTCTTGTTTTAAGTAGCCCAATAACAGCCTCCAAAAGTGTCACCATTCTAGAATTATATTCAATTTTCGAATAATACATTAAACCTTAAGGATAAGATAAGGTGAAAGCAAGCAAAATGGGTTCTAATAAGAAATGGGCCATAACGAATAGGACCACTCATCATCAACTGATTTGTGGCTGATTAGACCGGTCAAACTGCCCATGTAAATGATAACCCAACAGATAATTTGCTTTGTTTATAATTATCTAATAAGAGATTTGTGAATACAAAAAAAAAGGAAAAAGGTATAAAAAAATCATATAATAATAGTAGAAGCTATTTTTTAAATTATTACCTTTAGAGCATGGAAATGGATGGTCTCTTATGAGAGTTAATATCCACCGAAGAAGAAAGCAATAGTTGATCGAAAAAACGGAAGAAAACTACAAAATATTTCGGATGCGATGTACGTGGGATGCTTTCTTGTCGTGTAGCAACGTGAGATTTCGATTTCGTAGGCTAAGGTTGCTTTATCCCAATCTATTAGGGGTTTTGTGCAAAAAAAGATTCTATTAAGGCTCATAAAAAAAATCTAAGAAAGAAAGAAATCCTTTAGTAATGGTTAATTTGTGTATAAATTTATAATTATTTTAATTTGTATATGTATATTTATTGATAATTTGATTTATAATAAAATTTAAATATAAATTAAGTCATTAATAAAATGATAAATATAATATATATCACCTAGAACTTTTATATATATTAATTACTAAAAAAATATTATTTGGGTTTATTCTAAATGAAAAAAAACAAAGAGCAAAAAAGTTTATATTTTTAATATTTATATCTCATTATCATTTGTATTTTTTTATAAAAAATTACAAGTTAAGAATATTCTTATAAAGTATTTTTTATATTTTTATTTTTCCTCGTACTCCTTATTATCAATCGTACTTTCTAGTTTTACAATATAATTTTTTAGTGAAAAATTTTAATTCAATTATATATATATAAAAATATTAGAGTGTTGATAAAATATTAAAATAATTAATAATTTATTAATATTCATATTATAATTCATATAATTTTATTAACTTCTACAAACTACAAATCATTTCTAATCACTACTTGAGTAGATTCAAATCACTTCTTTAATTATACCTAAAAATTTGTTTGGATTATGGAGTTTGGAGGATTTAAAGTGCAGAAATTTGTATGTATTTGAGGTGGAAGTGTGTAATGAATTATTTATAATGATTACAAATTCGTTCAAATAATTGTTTGGGAATATTGTAGTTTGTTAATAAAAAATTTTAAAAATAAATTTACTATTTTTAATTAAATTTAATAATTTAGTAAATATATATATAATTAAATTAAATTGTATTAAATGTACTATATAATAAATTATATGCATTAATTTATGTTATATATATTATTTATAATTTATTTAAAATATTATAAATATTTTAAAAATATTACAATAATTTAAATAATAAATTTATATTTTTTCAAATTTTGTATTAGTTATGTTTTATTTTATATTGAAGGGAGTAAGATTTATCCGATTGAAATTCTTATCTTACAAATCATTCCAATCCCAATAATACAAATGTAGTAATCTCCTTCTCCATTTACCATTATACCCTAAAAAACCATCTATTAATTCATCTATCCAAAATACTTTTCACATTGAAAAATCAATAATATCACCAAACATAGAAAAATAAGCAAAAAATTATCATTTATTATTTATGTTCATTATTAAGATAATATACAAGTATTTTATTGGTTGACTTAGTGTTGTTGAGGATAAAATAAATAAATAAATTTATAATAATAAGTAAGTAGGGTGCTTTAATAATAATTTACACTTATATTAACTTAAAATTTTACTACCAATAATTAAATATTTTTTATACTCCAACAAATGACATAGTACAATTTACATAAATTAGTCAAATATGTGAATTATCACAATTATTCTAACAGGATTATTGTCATTGGAAGCAGCTTGATTGAGATATTGGTTATGCATACCTCAACTTTTTTATTATTCTTATCTATGGAAACAATGTGTGTAAGTAACTGTACTTCTAAGAAGCCGACATGCACTTCTTTCTTGATGTGAAAAGGGGGCTTATGTATTTACGGCAGAAGGGGCTATTTTATTGAGATATCAATGTTGTCAATGAATTTATGAGTAACATTGTTAAAAGATTTTGATAGGTATTTATAACAGTGGTGGATAAATGTAAAAAAAAATGAAGTGGTTTGTACTAAGAAAATTCAATTATAAATCACTATAAGTATTTTATTTATACTAATAAACAATCTAGAAAAATGAAGTGGTTTTAAGGCTTTATTGATTTAAATTACTTTAATACATTTATTTATTATTTATATTATTTATTTATTTTTATAGATTTATATATTAATAATATTTTATATAAAATTATATAATATAAATATTATAAAAAAATTATTGTATAAAATATTTTTAATATAATTTAATTATATATAATAGTTAATAAATTATTTAATTTAATTAAAATAATAAATTTATCTTTCTAAATTTTTTTTAATAATCTTTCAAACTATATATATATATATGATTGCATCTATTATTAAAAAATTTTAACATTTTAAAATTTATCATTTCAATTATTTCGTTACCAAATATTTTAACTCCAAATCACTAAATATAAAAATAAGGTTAAAGTTGGTTAGTAATACACGTGATTATAAATTATTAAATTATGTTAAAAAATAAGCATGTGATTTTGATAAGTAATTTAATCAAAGAAAATTTTATTTTATGAAAATAATTTTTTATATATTTTTAATTTCTAAAATTTTCCTTCCAAATATAATTCACATTCCAATTAAAATTATCTAATATATTATTTTTCACCATTCTCCTCACTAGTAGCAAGCCGTGTAACTTTACTCTTGAAGTAAGGCCCACTATAAATGTGAAATTGTATTACATAATACTTATAATATAAAATAGTTTAAATTTTAATTATAATTTAAAACTTTTATTAGAAGGGATAACATTTACAAATATTCTAAATTACCAAAAAAATATACAAATTAATAAATTTTCTATATTATATTTGAGAACTTATATCTCAATATTTTTATTTTCTAAAAATTATAACCATTTTTGTTAACTTTTTTTATTTCATTTTTTAAATAATATAATAGGTAAAAACAAGTAAATAACGTGTTCATTGACATTTATTGATTTTTTTCAATATTATTTTTTACTCCAAATTTAATACAAAATTATAAAATTTATAATACTTAACATATTTACATATTTATTTTAAAATTATGTATTTTTAAAATTTAATAAATGTAGGTTAGAAATTTAATATTCAATCATTCAAAATATGGTATTTTTTAAATATACTTTCACTTTTAAAATATCACTCTATTCAAAATATAATATCAAATTATTTAAAGTACAATTTTACTGGTAGTTCAATATTAAGTTTGTTCGAAATACAAACTTTAACTATCACCAAATTATTATTATTTTTCTTATTATTTTTTAAATTTAATAATATATTATTAAGATGAAAACAAATGATAATTTTCATTTACACCTTGGGGTTTCGTATACTAAAAAATAATAGCATGATTCCCAATATTGAATCACTCTCTTGCACCACATTGTTAGGAAGAATATTAAAATAAATTAAATCAAAAGTCGAAATTTAAAACTGAAGATATCGATTGAATCAGAAATTAAAAAAAATAAAGTTTAAGTAAATAAAGATCAAAATTTATATTTCAATTATAAATTAGAAATTCAGGATAATTCAATTGGGAAATTAAAAAAAAATCGTCACAGATTTACAAATATGTGGACATTTTGACTTTCAAGCTTGGGTAGTATAAGAATTCTTTACCTTCATGTTCCCAAATCATAAATGGTTACAAAAATTTCATATTAATAATGTATAATTATGATTCCCATTTTCCAAAATTAAATTTGAAAATGGTTCTCTAATCCGTTAATAATTCTCCCCTAATACGTAAAATTTTTATCAATAATTATAAATGATCATATATATTTAATTATATTGATTAAATATAATACTAATATTTTTAGATAAATACATAAATCATGATATATAGTATAATTTATGCTATTAAACATTATATGAATTAAAAAGTTCATAAATAAATAAAAAACAATATGTTTTAAAAAAATATTATATGAATATTCAGTAAATAATTTTGTCCATTAAACTTAAAAATCAGTAAAAAAATTAATATTAATCGACTAATTAAATTTAAATATGATTTTTATTGGATCAAACATTTTTTTTTGTATAAATAGAGCAACTCAAATCTTTTGAAAATTAAAAAAGTTGAGAAAATACAAAATTCTATCAAATAAATAAAAAATAATATGTTTTAAAAAAATATTATATAAATATTCAGTAAATAATTTTGTCCATTAAACTTAAAAATCAGTAAAAAAATTAATATTAATCGACTAATTAAATTTAAATATGATTTTTATTGGATCAAACATTTTTTTGTATAAATAGAGCAACTCAAATCTATTGAAAATTAAAAAAGGTGAGAAAATACAAAATTCTATTAAATAAATAAAAAATAATATGATTTAAAAAAATATTATATGAATAGTCAGTAAATAATTTTGTCTATTAAACTTAAAAATCAGTAAGAAAAATTAATATTAATCGACTAATTAAATTTAAATATGATTTTTATTGGATCAAACATTTTTTTTGTATAAATAAAGCAACTCAAATCTATTGAAAATTAAAAAAGGTGAGAAAATACAAAATTCTATCAAATTTTAAAATTTATCTAAACATTCTCTTGAAATTATGTACGAATATAATAAATTCAAAAAATCCGACCGAACTCAGACGTTCAAGCCTCCTCCACTTGGGTAATTGTCAGTTATTTAATTATTCGTTAATGAAAATTTGAGTAGTCCCTAACGGCATCTAAATAAAACTCACAAGGAGATGTGTAAGGATATAATCGTTGGCAATACACAATCACCTTGAATAAAGTTCGTGCGAATCTCCATCCATATGGCAAATTTTACTCATTCGTCGATTTCATTTATAAAAACAATATAACAAATTTCATTATATTAAAATTAATACATATAGTTATCATTTTTATTTGAATTAATAAATTTTAATTTTTTTATCATATTTTATTTTTTATGATCTCGAACAAAATTTAGAGTGGGTGAATTTATTGCCTAATGTAAGTATAAAGTATTTTATAATAATAAAAATAATATGTATAATAACTAACATATATTATATATACAATATATTTTATATCGTTACAAATTTTACTATGACAAAATTATATAACATAAAATGGATTGTTATTTTAATAATAAAATAATATAATGATAATTAAATTATTTTTATAATTATTATACATACATATATACTTATATTACACGTATTTTAAAGATAATAACATAATCCATAAAAAAAATTATTAACACAATAGGTAAGAAAGAAAATAAGTTTTTATGTCGAATATATAAAAATAATAAAGGCATTATTGTTATTTAATATTATTTCAATTAAAAAATTATAATTCTCTAAAATCTCAAAAATTACTTTAATATAATGTATGAGTTAATTTTAGTTTAATCCCTCCAAAAAAATTGTCAAATGAGTGATTAGTTTTAATCTATAGCAAGAAAAATCCAATAACAACTCAATAAAATATATTCAACATTCAAATTCTATATCAATCTATCCAATCTATTTCCACTCTGACCTGAAATTGAAGCATTACATTAATGAAATGAGTCAACCAAATTTATGTATAGCTCACATAATTCAAGGACACTACTCATTTTTTTTATTATGTACTTGTAAAATGGGCCTGTGAGAATATTAAAGATGGTAAATTTAGCCTACAAGTAGCCATGGCCATGGATTTCAAATGTTATGCATTGTATTACATCAAAGCTTTGATTTATGCATAAGTTATTCAACAAAAACAAGAGATTCCCGCAAAGTTTTTCTGGAGGTTCTTGTAAGTTCTTGTAAAAAAAGGAGACGGGACTGAGAAGGAAATACATGCCTAAATAATGCCGGTCATTAAATGCAATACCATAGATGATATCTTTTAAGGCCCGTGAGAATATTAAAGATGATTATGCAATACCATGAATATATTTGGTTCTAACAAATGAATATGCAAGTGCTCTTGAAGTAACAATGAAGGAGCTACATTTTATAAACATTTAATAGCCATAAAATTATCCAGCACCATGTCACATTCTACCAAATGACACAAAAAGCATTGTTGCACATCTGCCATACTTGGTGTACCACATGCATATCAAACAGTGATTAAGAGAACTAGGATGAAGCTCCACTGTAGCAAAATATATTCCCTCCTTGAGACTACGAGCCACTTCATTCCATGTCCATGGATTACACAAAACAAAGAGGAAATCCTGCACCAGTTTTGGTGATGGTAGTATTCCAACTATAGCTGCCAATCTATTGGCTCAAGTCCCATCTTTTCCAAGAGCTGATTTGTCCGAGAAAAGTGTCTGCAGTTTAGTTTGATAGTCAGTAAAGAAGATCACAGGTTCCCATCATGTAACCATTCATCTTAAATTTTGATATTGTATGAATGACCTATCAGTAAGAAGCACAGCACGATACTGTTCAATATGACTATTAAATGCTTATCTGCATACTAACAATTTAGGAGAGTCTACAATGTCCAAACATAATGCATCTTAATGTAATTCAAGCTTAAGACAGTGATGAAGTCCACAACTCTGTTAACCTGGATTCTTCCTTTCATAAATGTAAGTTGCCTAATATGTCTTTGATACCAGATTTTGTACTAGATGCAGACCAACTGCCCAGCAGGATCAAACTTTCTAATCCTAAAAGCTGTTCATGCTCACATTTTCTCTCCTTCATGATTCATCACCAAAACATTTGATGCATTCATAAACAATATTTTTCTTAGTAAATATAATAGACTCGAATAGTATGGAAGAGTACATTAGCACCATGAATTTCTGCTGATGAGATATGTGTATTCACCAGCTTAGTATGCAAGGAAAAAAATGCTGATATGTATATGCTCCTACTTATACTTATATATATGTCAGTTACTCTTTGAATAATCTGACCTGCATCCAAAAAAACCTCTATTTGCTGATAAACCAGAAGGATGGGCAGCTTTGAGTATGTGATGCTTTGTCTCATCAATCAATCTGCACATGACATACTGAATAAATCAGAGCCTAGTAAAAACTCCATTCCAAATGATCATGTCCAAATAACAGAATCCTTGTAAGTAGGGCTTTGGCAACTTTATCTGTGAGAACATGAAGATCCATATTCAAATTTCCACAGCATTCACTAATTGTCATAAAATTCAAAGTCTTTATGCAGCCCAATAATTTCAACCTACATTGACCTTGGTATGAAATCTAACAATGATCCTGATGATTATTGCTCACATTGTATGTAGAACCTTTATCCTGGTCTATCAGGTATTTTTTTCTTTTAAAAAATCAATTAAAATAGGATATTAAATAGTAGGGAAAGATAAAAGTATTACCTCAGTTTTCCTTTAGCAGAATTCCCCCAAAGGAGAAAAACAACTCCTTTCTTCTTCTCCGATATGGTTTTTATTACAGCATCAGTAAATTGCTCCCATCCTTGCTTTGCATGAGAATTTGCCTGATGACTTCTCACTGCAAAGAAATGTTAAGGCACATTCATCAGGAAGAAGCCAAACTTAGCTTCTGCTAGTTAATGTGCACTCATTTGCAACCAGGTGATGTAGTCTGATTGCCTATAAAAAGCCAAGACTCACATTAGGAATCCAGAGAAAATATATAAGATTGATGCATGAACAATCTAAAGATCAAATCCTTATGGTCTTTCTCCCCTTTCAGTGAAGAAAATTAACAGTAGGCGCCTGTGGATACTTCCTGGTGCGTGTCAATGGATCCCTATTTTTATAGTTTAATGTCCTCTAAACATGGCAGGTAAAATCCTTATATGACATGCTCTCATTGTTCACAGAAATACTCATCACGGTGATATGACTCTTTAGGAAAAACGAACAGATAGTAGTTGGGGTATGGCATTACAAATACAATTTCATAAGTTACTGACAAGAGGGGATACCAAGTCTTACCATGCAATATGGATAAACACAGCTATTAATCTCAGTCATATGGGCAGATTCCAAGAAATCACAAATAGCGCTCTCAATGAATAAGAAGAGAAGCGAAAATCTCACCAGTGAGGACAGCATTCAGAAGCAGGACGCCCTGAACGGCCCACCTCTCAAGATTCCCGTGGGAAGGGATGGAGCAACCAAGGTCCTGTTGAAGCTCCTTGAAGATATTAAGGAGACTGGAAGGGAGCTTGACGCCATGGGGGACAGAGAAGGCGAGACCCATGGCCTGTCCAGGTCCATGGTAAGGGTCCTGCCCTAGGATGACTGCCTTCACCCGGTCGAACGGGGTGGAGATGAGTGCATTAAAGATCAAGTGAAGAGGAGGATACACTGCCTTGTCGGAGGAAGACGATGAACACGAGACCTCGGAATGGAGGAACTGACAGAGGCGGAGAGCATAGGGCTTTTGGAGCTCCCCCTTTGGAAGAGCCTCCAGCCACGTCTCTTCCACAAGCAGCTCCTGCAATGAGAGG
Organism: Trapa bicornis; assembly: GCA_030064425.1. Lineage (NCBI taxonomy): Eukaryota > Viridiplantae > Streptophyta > Magnoliopsida > Myrtales > Lythraceae > Trapa > Trapa bicornis. The sequence continues at coordinate 3,236,790 of CM057761.1, read as the reverse complement.
GATAGGGTGCCTTCGGAGGAAGAGACTCTCTCGGAGCAGATCTTGATGTTGAGTTTGGACTTCGCCAGCAGCTGGTTCACCTCGATCCGCCGTCTCTGATCAGGAGATAGGTCCGAGGAGGATGCCGTAGCGCTGGCGTTCACACAGGAGGCGGAGGCGTTGGCTGTCACCTTGAGACGCTTCGCGGGCGGCTGGAAGAAATCCAGTAGGGTTTTGGAAGAAGAAGAGGCTGCCATTTTCGCAATTTCCCTCTCCCCGCCCCATGGCGGGATGGCTGATATGAATATCTATCTATACTTTTTAGAAGGCATGAAATTGCTCCTTTTTAGGGTTTTTTTAGCATTCAGAATTTTATATTCACCGAATTATATTATTTAAAAATAATTACTAAAGATGGCAATTTATCTTCTCTTTCTACAAATCGACCCTCAACTAAGGAGGCTCACAGGGACCGTCCGGGTTTGACCTATGAGCTCAAGTCGCCCACTTCGTCGTTTGGGCTACTCGGCATCTCGCTGTCTGACCTTGATTCATGTTGGGTACTCCATTCTTTCTGAAATTGTCGGTATCCTGAGCACGATTTCTCTTATCTGGTTTCGAATCGCCTGCGAAAAGATGAAATAAGAATTGCAGTATTGCTGGGAAGGGCAGAGATGGGTCCTGCTGAGATGATAATGCCATTCCGCATTATTGGCAGCAAAGGAATGAGCCATGTGCCTCAAGGCATGAAGAAAAATATGTTATTTTCTATCTTATGCGAGTTCTATAATCCATCAGTACTTTGCTTCTCTTCAGCACGATATGGATCCGACACTGAAACTGCGATTCCGGAAGAAATTTTCGAGGCAGCCTCAGAGTCGGGATCTTATAAACGCGGTGACTCCTCTTTCTATGCACTCATTGATAACTTTTCGAATTCAGGGGATTTCTGCACCTTAGAGAAGGTTTTGCAGAGGATGAAACGTGAGAATAGGGTCTTCCTTGAGAAAAGTTTCATTACTGTGTTTAAGGCTTACAGGAAAGCTGGTTTGCCTGAGAAAGCCATCAACTTGTTCTATCGGATGGTTGATGAGTTCCAGTGCAAGCGCACTGTGAAATCATTCAATTCTGTTCTCAACATTATTATTCATGCAGGTCTACAAAATCGTGCTGTGGAATTCTATTTTTGTGTTGTAAATTCTAATGACATTAACATAACCCCGAATTTGCTCAGTTTTAATCTAATTATAAAATCTTTATGTAAGATGGGGTTGGTTGATAGAGCAGTTGAAATATTCAGGGAAATGCCTGCCAAAAACTCTGTGCCTGATGTGTTCACTTATTGTACATTGATGGATGGGTTGTGTAAGGTACATAGAATTGACGAGGCAGTTTCTCTATTGGATGAGATGCAGATTGAAGGTTGCTTCCCAACTTCTGTGACTTTTAATGTGCTTTTGAACGGGTTATGCAAGAAGGGGGACTTGGCACGTGCCTCAAAGCTAGTTGATAACATGTTTCTCAAGGGATGTCTTCCTAATGAAGTGACATACAATACTCTTATTCATGGTCTATGCCTCAAGGGAAAGTTGGATAAAGCTATCCAGCTTTTAAAAAGAATGGTTGATAGTAAATGCATTCCAAATGATATAACTTATGGAACCATAATAAATGGGCTTGTGAAAGCAGGTAGAGCTGACGATGGTGTTCAAGTGTTGAATGATATGAATGAAAGAGGCTTCCATGTGAATATGCACATTTATTCTTCTGTATTGAATGGATTGTTTAAGGAAGAAAAATATGATGAGGCAAGGAGAGTGTGGAAGGAGATGATGGAAAGTGGTTGCAAGCCCAATGAAGTAGTCTATGGGGTTCTCATGGATGGACTTTGTCAAGAAGGTAGGTACCATGAAGCAGAGGAAATTCTCCATGAAATAACAAATAATGGAATTATGCCCAATGCTTTCATTTATAGCTCTCTGTTGAGAAGCTACTTTAGGTCTGGCAATTGTGAGAAGGCTCTATCTATATGGGAAGACATGCAAAACAAGGATTTTGCTCCAAATGAGTTCTGTTACAGTGTAATGATACAAGGGCTATGCGAAGAAGGAAAGCTTGAGGAGGCTATGATTTTGTGGAATGACATGCTGAGAAGAGGATTAATGCCTGATACAGTGTCTTACAGCACATTGATTTATGGCCATTGCAATTCTGGTGAAGTGGAGAAGGGCTTGGAACTTTTCAATGAGATGCTTTATCAAGACCCGCCTTGTCAGCCCGATGTGATCACATATAACATTATCCTCAATGCTCTGTGCAAGAGAGGTAGCATAGCAAGGGCCATAGATTTTTTAAACATTATGATGGATAGAGGTTGTGATCCAGATCCAGTCACATGTAACATTTTTTTAAAGGTGCTGAGAGAGAAGTTTGATCCTCCTAAAGACGGAAAGGAATTCCTTGACGAGCTAGTACTTAGACTCTTCAAATCTGAGAGGATCCATGGAGCTTTGAGGATTCTGGAAGTAATGCTGCAGAAACATCTGCCACCAGTGGCACTTGCTTGGGAAAGGGCTGTTCACAATCTCTGCAAGCCTAGAAAGGTTCAAACTTCCATAGGCAGGTGCTGGGATTGCTTAATTCGCTGATTATCTATGGTAATATTCTACTTTGTTGTTCAGATGGATTTCTGATTTTGGGGCATATTTGACTTCACCTTCCTAAGATGATCATTGGTCTTATTATTTACTGGTGTCAAGCAGCACGTATTTGCCCTAACCTCATCAGCCCCTTCAGTATCAATTTAAAATTCTGAAATCCAATCTGGTTTGCAGCTTATTCACATGCTGCAGAAAGGATTTTATGCAATGATTTTTACCAAAGCTACTACTTACTTATTCTGCATTCATTCTTCATCTCCTGAAATTGGGTCATATCTATTTATTTTGTGGTTCCAATTAAATTTTGAGAAATACCAGAGTGATATCTGGGAATCTTTGACAGAAAACTTCGAGGTACTAAGCCTCAGGAACCAGATCGTATAGTTTTTGAAGATATATATATATATTTTTTTTTTCTTTTATAAAAACATATGTATATTCATAACTATATAGTGCTGGTTATAAAAAAACTGCTATTTTAGTTAATGTTTCTCTTTTATATTTTTTCTTTTCATTGAGTTCATCTACATTGCTCTGGTCTATGTGTTAGCTAGACATCTACTTTTGCTGCTAATGACAATAGCACTGGAAATCGCAGAAATACAGGTATAGTTTGTTTTATAAGTTGGGAGATCCAGAAATTTCATTTTGTTCAATAGTATTTATAACACTTTTTTTTCCAAGAGGAAGTCATAGGTTCTTACATAAGGTTTGATCTTATTTAGATAAACTATTTACATGTGATGTAATCAGTTATAAATACTGAAGTGACATGCCGTGATACTGAAGGAAATAATGTTAAATTGATACTGAGTGCTGGTGAGGTAGGGGAAATTGGATTTACACGTGATGCACTCATAACACATGCAACAAAAATAATTTTTTGTTCTCTCTTAATACATCACATTTAAATTGATAATGCTTCATATCACATAAATCTCCCACATAATGTTTCATATCTTCATAATTCATATCAATAAACCTGCAAACATCATTGCAATCAATATGTTGTCTCTCCTGGACTTGTTTATATTATCTTCATGTGATTTCAGTCCTGTTTTGAGTTTAAGGCTCTCTTTTTTTTTTCTCTTGTTTATTGTTTTTTAAATGTGCATCCAGTGACATTGGCATCTATGGGATTGCAGGCGATCTTCTTTCTGTTAGAGTCTGACATGGAGACAGTAAAAGATAATTATTTATGCATTGACTTTTTATGCTGGCATTGTACAGACAACTGTCAACAAATTCTAGAGTCTACTTTTTGGTTGATTATTTTCCTTGCTTGCACAATTATGAAAAAGCAGGGAACAAAGGGGTGAGTCCTTGAAGCACTACAGCTGATTAAATAGTGATAGGAGATTCTGCTAACTCCTGGTTGTCATGCAAGAAATTGTTTACACCTCCATATGTTCATTATCTTGTTAAAAGTTCTGGAAGCTCTATAAGCAAAATTTAAGGTTTTTGTGGAGTTTCCCAGTTCTGAGACATCTGGCAGGTTGTCATCTCCTCGGACAAGGTTGGAATATACTATTAGAGATGATGATAAAGAACTTGAAGGGGAACATGAGACCGCGAATTTATTATACGAGGATGTTTGAAAAAAATGTGTAGCTTGAATTGGGATGTAGAGGAGTTGTTAAATTCAACATTCTTCCAATTCCATCCCTTTATTGTCCCAGTAAGGGGCATCTCTTGGTAATATTAAGGTTAGTTTTTGAAGCTGTCTCCAATATCTTCTTCTAACCATGTTCAAAACTGACCACAGGTAGGTCACCTTGGTCCTGCTTTCTTGTATGTTGGCTTCTAATGAGAAGGAATAGGTGAAAAGACTGCTGAGATAGTCGAGGAGCTTGGTGAAGGGTTTCAGGCTTTATTCGGTATAATTGGAAGGGAAAATAGATTGGATGTGATGATAAGGTACAAGAGCAGCAAATACCAATAATTACCCAAAAATGCAAATCAACATCGAGGCTCCAGCGGATTGGCTAATGGTGAGCAATTACTTCTGAAGATGAATTCAGCAAATTTTTGTTTGGGTCTTCTGGAACTGCATCTACCCTGGGGGCATCTTTTGGTCATATTCAGGTTATAGTTCTTGAAGCTGTCTCCAATATCTTCTTCTAACCATGTTCAAAACTGACCACAGGTAGGTCACCTTGGTCCTGCTTTCTTGTATGTTGGCTTCTAATGAGAAGGGATAGGTGAAAAGACGGCTGAGATAGTCAAGGAGCTTGATGAAGGGTGTTAGTCTTTATTCAGTATAATTGGAAGGGCTAATAGATTGGATGTGATAATAAGGTACATGAGCAGCAAATAGCAATAATTACCCAAAAAAGGCAAATAGACCACCACCGATTACTTCTGAAGACGAATTCAGTGAATCTCTGTTCTTTCATCTTTCTAGAAAGCATCTACCCTGCTGTCACCAGCAGCATAACTGATACATCCAGTGGATACATTTTACTGTGAGTGGACTTTTCCAAAATATTTTCTCTTGATTTGAGGGTGGTTCCTTTGGTTTGAAATCCAAATAATATTCACTGAAGCAGTTCTTTCAGGTTATTTTTAAAGGGTGTATGCCATTAATAGCCTCAGAGCATGAAAAACTATGGATGTGAATACCAATCTTTTGATAATACAGGTGTCAGAAGAGGAAGATAAGCACTTCTGAGGAAGAGGGTATGGATGGTAATGATCCCCTTCTTCACAAAGTCAGCAGTAACCGCAGGAGCTCGTTATGTTCTGTAACCCTTGTGGGATTCTCCCAGCTTGAATCATTCTCAAGTTCAATATTACTCGACATCTTGACAGTTCAGAGACTTCACAGAAGGTAAATTCTTTTGGAAATGCAAGGGCTCTCGCATTATTCTTTGTTGGACTGTGAAATAGAAAGGGGGTCTAATATTGATCGCCAAATTCTTATCATACTGTGAATATTCGCTCTAATAAAGTTACTTAGAGAACATTCAATGTCCCATTTACTGATGAAATTGTGTACCATGGTTGATGCTTAATATAATATGTAGCAGATTCTTGTACCTGGACGTGTCATATCAGTTTTTACTGGGGTGTGAGAAATGATTAAAGGGGTGCAGTGCATCCAGATGAACTAAGATTCAATAAACTATTCATCTTTTTTACTGGGGCGTGAGGATTTACATCTTGCAGGCATGTGAATCGATATTTGCAATTGGTTCCTTTTAATCTGCTGCTTCCCCTTTTAATCTACTGCATTTGTTTTGTTGATGTTTTTTTTTTGCACAAATAGCAGCTTCATTAAACTATAACCTGTTTAAAATAGTAGGCTACAATCAGAAGATAAATACTATCTTTATCTAGATAAGACAAAAAAGTTGAGTTTAGTAGTAAATTTAATACTTGATTTTCAATTTCCTGTAAAGTTGATAGTATATGAGCTTGCCTCTGAAAGATGTGAGTTACTTGGTAAGATAATGTAAACTCTAATTAATGAATATAACTCCCATTCTGTTTCATCATTTGAACTTTTTAAAACTTTTGCAAGAATTTGTGATTACACTTCCACCTCTAATCCATCCATCCTACTGTGTTGAATTGAATTCCGAAGATTTTTATACTGCCTCATGATATCTCATCCACATTGACTCTAATTTAAAAGTTTTGGGCTTATGGGATTCCATCCAGCTCAAGTAAAATTAGTTTATGGTCATACTTCATGATGTTTCAAGTGTTATAGTTTTGCTTTTGGGCATTAAGTCGCCATTCATTCCTCATCTACCAAAAGTTGTCAAAAAATGGATCGCCTAAAAACTATCATATTTGCAAGAAAATTTTCTCAAGTATTTTCTACCGGTTGTTGACCATCATACACATCATATTATTTCAAACATTATGCACTGAAGTACATGACACTACTCTTGTGGGATGAAATAGGAGAATAAAAACTTAAATGATATATATTAAAGAGAACACCGAGTAAAAAAAGTGTAATTACGTACCAACTCAAAATAATGCAAATCATAATAATTAGATAATATTAAAAGCTAATAAGTAATGTTATATATAAGGAAAATTTTACATCTTTATATATTTACAATATTTTTCTATTTTAATTTATTTTTATCAATTTTCTTAATTAAATATTATTATGTTCAATTTTAAACTCATATTTAATAATTATTACAAGTGCATTATTATTTCACCCAATTCACTCACTAATCTACTATTTCTTATACAAAATTAAAGAATATTATAAATGGATAATAATTGAGTTTATATCTATTTTTTTTTGTTCAATGGTTATTATTTATTTAAAAATTATAATTTATAATTAATAAAATTATTTTAACTTTATATATAGTTACCATACTTCTATATTTTAATAAAATTATTATTAATTATCATTATAAATTAGAATTGAAATTTAAAGTTAATTTGTTAGATATACATTCTCCCCGTGCTAAGATGGATGATATATAAATTGGCTAAACTGCAATTTTGGATTAAATATTTCTAACTCAATTTCACTTTATTATCAAATATTTCATAAAATTATTATTTTAACAATAATTTTAACTTATATTAAATTACACTTAAATATTTTTTTATTTTATATTTTTTAGTTACTTATTAAGGGTTAACTTGACTATTTAAATATAAAATAATAATTCTAAAATAAAAATAATTATATATAAAATCGAACTTGACACTTCTAATTAAAATATCAACTATTGTGATAATTTATCAAATAAATATTAGTATTAATAATCTATATTATTTATTTTTATTATTTATTTAAAATATAAAATTTATAATATAAAAAGTTATGTAGGCAAAAAAAAAAATTTAAAAACTCTATCTAAAATTTACCACCTAAAATTTAAAATTTTCCCATCAATATTTTTAATATATAACAAAATTATTATGGGCTCAAGGTAAAATAACTTTACTAAATGTGCGTTTAAATTTTATTTATTTCAAAATAAATATATTTTAAATATATATTAAAAAAAGGGTAGGTCGACCCTATATACTGATACTGGATTTGATTATCAAATTTATAGGATTTGCTATACTTGATCTGGATTCCTTATCTTCTTAACTTATTCGGGAATTTCTATCCCTAAATTTTGAAAGATTTTATTTTATTTAAATTAAATTGTATATATTTAAAATAAATATTAATAAAATTATAAGTAAAAGTAATATATAATTAATATTTTATTTAATTACTTTAAAATAATAAATTAAGTATTTATATCTCCCATTTTTTATAATAATAAAATTTTGTTAGTAAATCATATAATTTTGTATAAATACATGTTAATTTTAAGTAATGTAATTTAAGTTAATTATAATAAATATATAAATTATGATATTATATAAATAAATTAATTAAATTTAACATTTTAATAATGCTAAAATTATATAGTTTCTAACAAAATTATATTATTATTAATACAAAAATATAATTGGTAAAGAAATAATAATTAATATTCTGTTTAATTAATTTGTAATAACTAATTAAATATATTTTACAAATACATTTTTTATTTTTTTATAATAATATAATTTAACAGCAAATTATATAATTTATTATTGTTAAAATTTTAAATTTAATTAATTTATTTGTATAATATAATAATATATATATGTTATTTAAAAAATATATAATTTTTAATATTTTATTAAATATAAATGATATAATAAAAAATATAAAAATTATAATATTATACAAATATATAACTTCAAATTTAAATTTTAATTATACTAAAATTATATAATTTTTCACCAATATTTTATTATTATAAAAATAATTAATGTATTTATTTAATATAATTACTTTATTTTTTAAAATTAATTAAATCTTATTTTCACAAAATATATATTTAATTTATATTTATTTTAAATATATATAATATAATTTAAATAAAATATTATCAATTATTTTTAATACAATTTATGTTAATATTAGAAATTGTTATATTATAAATATATTATAAGTGAAAGTTAAATACATATTTATGATTTACTAGTTATAGTGTTTATATTTTAAGTTTAAATATTTGACATATTAAAATAACATATTGTTAAATTAATTTTAGTATAATTTAACAAAAGTTAAAATTATTATTAAAATACTTATTTTATAAAAATTTTGATGCTAAAATGTAATATTTGAAATATTTAACTATAAGTAGTATTGGGTTAAAAATATTTTATTCAAAATTATAATTTATATTGTACAATTTATATATTGAGAGTTAGCAAAAATTTACTATTTAAATGTGAGTCTAATTAGAAAAAAATATACATATTATCGAATTGAAACTTTGTGAATATATTGATACACAAATGTAACCATTACATATAATTCACCAATGTTAATAATATTTTAGAAGAAAATTAATAAATATGTTAGAGATGATACCACCAAAGAATGAATGGTGGGAGATTTATATGCCAATGAGAAAAAAAATACTCTCCAACTCTTCTAATTTATAATTTGTAAACCCATAATCTATAAAATAATAGAATGGGTGGGATATGAATTTTAGCATTGAATATTTTTATTTTATAATCGGGTAAATTATAAATTATATTTACAGTATAGAATCAAATACGATTATAAGTAAATAAGATCTGATAAATTCGAAAGGCGGATATTATTTTAAAAAATAGTGAAGCCTGAATTGTTCCTTCTATGACATCTTACACTGCTACTTCTTCTACTTTGGTAAAATCGTTTACGACGCTCTCCCTCCAACCTCTCATGTATCATAGATAGTCTAAAGAGTTTTCAGTTCAGCCAATAGGCTTCCCTTGTGATTACCTATAAAAAAAAATAATAAATTAAAATGAAAAAAATTAAGAAAATTAAGAAAATAAATAAAAATAAAATGATAGGAAGGTGGCCAGGTGATTCGACGATTGCACCTTCACACACGAGCAATTCATCATGTTTGTAAAGGGATGGCCGTAAATTTCTTGATCCTAGCCTTTGACCCTAAATAAAAAAGAAAATGAAAAAAATATGAATAAGTTTTTACTATATCATGGAAATTATTTAGTTTTTTTGGACTTTTTTACACTGAAAAATATTTATATAAGTAAAGTTTTGTGAGATAACAAGCCTACACTCATCACATAAATCTTGTATAAGACATAATGCACGCTAGATAGGCATATTAGTTACATCACTACTCGAACTATGCTAATCCTTCTGTTGGCGCACTAAGGTATAAAGAAAATAGTTAAAAGAATGTTTTACTAAACTAGATTTAAAAGGAATAAAAGTCACAGATAGTGTTTTAATTTACTTATGTGGGCTAATAACCTAAGGTTGATTGAGCACTATTCAACCATTATTGATTATTCCCGTTGTATTGTAACCCACAATTTTAGCTACAGTTCCTTGTTTCAATTTTGAGGATGTGAAATTGGATAAAATGTTAAAAAACACTAAATTTTTTTTTTGCTACAATGTAGATTGTATAATTGATAGTACTAGAATAGTGTTTGGTAAAATATGTTCAAAATAAGAAGTATTTTATTCTTTTCAAATAAAATAATAAGTATGTGCTAATTTATAGAATATAGTGTTTACTTCTTTTATCTTATTTCATTTAATTAAGAAGGTACTCTAAAGTTTTAGTTGAAGGGCACAAACAATACGATTTATTTTAATAATACAAAACTAAATGGGTCTAATTCATTTACCATCCATTAACAAGTGCTCAATTATTTAAGAAGATAGAGTAGTTAACTTCCTAGAGAATAATAAATATTGCATATAAAAAGCATTAGAAATAACTTGCTATAGAAAAACATTCCTCACCTTTTTTTTGCTCAACAAAAACATTCTCACCTTTGCAACACATTTAGTAGCAAAATCTAAATCATATATGAATGCACAAGCAGATGGGATAGTAACTAATTCAACTTATCAACGTGATTTATAGTTAAGTGGGGGCACTTTGGTAATTGAATCAATTTCTATAGATAAGAGAAAAAGGAATAACATTTCCATCTCATAATACCAAGTTAAGTTCTCTAGAATATTGAGTAAGTCATCTACATTTTCGTATATTTTGTTCAGCTTGAGAATTAATAAAAAATCTCTGATTAGCCCACACAACATAGACACTCTCATCTACATTTTCGTATATTTTGTTCAGCTTGAGAATTAATGAAAAATCTCTGATTAGCCCACACAACATAGACACTCTAACAAGCAAATTTGAGCAAAAGTTTTCAAGCCTAATTCAGATTACGAGACGACTTCTAATTGGTCGGTTGTTTCTCCGACACCCTAGTCGTCCGCTGACATGACACATTTGCCACGTGTCAATTCCTAATTGCCTAGCCTAGCTGACGAGGCTTCTCCTCAGTTGACTGTTGACTTAGGACATGTGTCACTCTTCTATTGGTCGGTTGTGGTTTGACTATTGATGAGTACATGTGTTACGCTCTAATTAGACAGTGCTTCCAGGCATTGACTGGGTGACTGACTAAGTATGTTTCAGTCACCCGTCGCTCATTGATTGGTTGTGCCTACTAACTGTACACTGACTTGGTAGGCGGTTTGTTTACCGGCCAGACCATTGACCAGTTCGATTGGACCAGATTCGGTGACCCAAAATCGAAAATCGGTCGGTTCAAGCCCGATTCGACTAGTTTTCTATAATCTAAAATTTTCTAAAATTTTCTAAATTCATTTTCTACCTACCAGTAGCTTCAATTTCCCAATTTAACATTTTTAAGTCAAATAGAAAAATTAATATTTGAATTGATTTTTCATAGTTTAGTCCGATTCAGGCCAGTTAGGGTCTGATTCACCTTAAACTGGTTCGGTTTTCACACCAAATTCCCTTCACGGTTCTCTTCCATGAGTTTTGTATTTTTATTAGCCACTTGAGATTGTCTGATTTCTCGTTTTGACTTTTATTTACCAATTCTAATTTCCTTGATCCCCAATTTTCCTTTGAAAATTTTCAATTCCAGATTTCAAGAGAACAAGGTTTACACATTGAGTGTTGCTCATCCCACTCCCCCAACACATTTCAGGGATATATAAAGTTGAGTAGCACAAGGAAAAAAGACTTTCGTAGAGAAGATATCTAAGATAAGGTACATGGATTTAATGACATATGGTTCAAGACAACTACTCATTTTTCTATATTTATTTGTGATCCATTATGTATTTTAAAACATTATTTATAAAATTTTAAATTTGGAGTGGATTTTGGAACGAGGTATTAATCTAAGTCTTTCAGTGTGTCAACTCTACTATAGTAGTGAAGTATACATTACTGTAGTGTTATGTTGGTCTCACCCATTAATGAGCAAGCAGTTATATGTCTTCACCATTATACCTTCAAGAGCCTTAGGACCTATAGTCAAGAATTGGTGCATTAATGTCTTGTCAAATAGAGGGTAGATATTGACAACAAAATCTCAGGTGTCACAGTGAAATTAGGGATGGACGGTCTATATAAAAAACTTGTTTTTACAATGAACGGGTCTTGTGTTGTTATGTCCCTAATCGTTCTTCTTGTATAAAACATTGTCTAAGGGTTCGGATAAGCCTCTATTATATCAATAATAATAAGGTTGACAGAAGGATTAGTCACAATTTTATCTTATACCTCATTCTTTTTATTGGTGTTATAGAATTCTTGTAAAGTAATTGTAATAGAGAGATGAGAGATAAATAGTCTTCCACCAAGCCTGCCAAAAATTGCACTAAAAAAATTAAATACGATAAAAATTAAATTTTACTAATTCAAATGAAAATGAGTATTTTGTGACAATTTCAATACAATTAAATTTTTCATCTCATTCTTTTGACAATAACCAAATTCACACTTAGGAAAAAGTTAAGCAAAGTGTATCATTGGATATATATCTAGGGTACATACTTCTCTAATTTGATAGTATTTTAAACACAATCAATACACTTACTAAGTATCATTTTAAATCTCCATTAAATAACCGTTTATAATTTTAGTATTATTATTACGTTTTCAGAAAAAATAAACAATATACTTAAATTAAGTATTTTTTCTTAATAATCGCGCATATAATAGTACAATAATCGACTATAGATTACACATTACTAGCTATAATATAATATAAAAATATATTAAATAATAATAAGAAATAATATTAATAGTACTTAAAAGTTATAAATGATAATTAGTATATAATTTGTAAATTTATAAATGCATCACATTTATTTATTTTATTTTATATTCTCAATAAAATATAAAATATAAAGGGAAGTCGTGAATAATGATAAAAATTATCGGTAAAAAATAGTATAAACAAAAAGTAGGATAAATAATTATTTATAATAGATATTTTCATTTTACAATTTTGGATAAAATAATAGGAGAAATGATGATGCAAAGTATTTGATGTCACTCCACGACAAGGGAAGTTAATGAGGGGAAGTTGGAATTAGGCAGGGGACTAAATTCACTAAGTTATATTGATTGGGCTTACAAAATATATTCCTAGATATCATTGTATAAGATCTCATATTAAAAATCTAGTTTATTTTAAAATGTTCGGATAAATGTAATCTAGTTTGTTTTTTTTTTTTGTGATTAATAAAGAATTTTGATTGCCGGCCGAAAAAACCCATGGGATTCCATTGACATAGTTAAGATTTCGACCTTTCATCTTTGGCCCCATTGACTACTTTCTCTTGGATGGGACTCCATACATTAGCTGAACCCACCATGTAGTATTGCTAGGCCTAGATTATTGACCCATTACTATAAAATCTTATGGTTTAATTCATGAAACAGGCATATATATACATACAACCAAATGTAAAATTGCCAAACAAAAGTATTAGATCAAGAGGCTATTTGGCTCTAACATATTGTTCATTGCTGGTCTCAAACTGTTGTTGCTGATGCTAGACATGCTGCATCCGAGAGCATGCAATTTCTGCATCATGGGACCATTTTGATACTCTATTTTATATTATTTACTAAAAGTATTATAATATTTGAATATTAGAAATGAGATAAATTAACTGTACAGCTATCATTTGGTCAGCCAGAGCCGGGCAAAGTCTTCATAATCGGGACTACCGTATATCTCCTTGTGTACTCACAGTCACCATCTCTATAACTCTATTAGGTTGACCACGGTGACCTCCTCCATCCGACAACAACCCCCACTCTGGCGTGCTGATCGGGGAGGAGCTCCGGCATATCGGGCAAGACGGGTTCCGTTTCAGCCACGTCTCGATGCAGTTGGTGTGGAACAGATGGCGGCACAACGGCAACGAGCTCACCAACTGGCCCTTCCTGCAGTCCCCCCAGCATATTGGGCACCTCGACCGGTTCATTTCAGGCCTGGGGCTCAACTTTATCTCACCTTTCTGATCCGCCGCCGGCAGGCTGGGCTCGTCGCTCGTGGCTCGGATGTCTATTTTGGCCGAACCCCCCGCTACTGTCATGGATGAGCTAGGGCCCTCCCTATGGCTGTTGTCGTGATGGTTCATATTCGACCCGCGCCGGATTCGGTAGTAGAGGTAGCAGGCGGCGGTGAGCACGAAGATAGCCACGAGGATACCAATGGTGACTCCTATGCCTGACCCACCAGCAGCGGAGCTGTTATCCGAGCTCGAGCTCAGTATGGGTACTGAGGTTGGAACCAAATCCATGCGGCCTACCGTGCTGTTCATGAGATATACCCGTGTATAATATATACGTGTGCTGTGTAAGTCAAGGTCTTTGAGATGGTCCATAATTCTAACTGTAGTATTGTTTCACGGTAACTTCTATACATTTTCTTTGTGGGTTTTTTTTGTATTGATTTTTTAAATGTATATCCCGCTTTCCCATCAATTTCTCAGAAACTTTATGGGATTGAAGTTGGATAGGTTGGCTGCCTTCTCCTTGAATAATAACTGGACTTGTCATGAATTGATTTTCAATCAAGCACTTGGAATTTTCAAAGCAAGGGTTCCAATCAAACAGACCAAGAAGACGTGGATCATGTGTTTAGCTACAAAGGGGCTTGAAAATAGACATATCCGCCTCAGTTTAACAAATGTTGAAAGATGAGGGTTTAGGGGAGTGTGACATCCTTACATTTAACAACAGTTGACGTATGACTTAATAAGAAACCACAAGATTGCTGCGTCTTTCCTGTTCATTTCATTTGTCTCCTTGAAATTGATTCTCAAATATTAGCCTTTTCTCAGTTTAACAAAAGTAATAGCTTTCAAGGCTAATAGATAATAAATTAAATTAAAATCATAAAAAATAACAAGCAAATAACACAAATACCAATGGATATTACTAACATACCACAAACCACTACAATTATTACTAACATACAACAATAAATGGATTCGTACAAGTAAAAAAATATAAATGGATATTACCAATAGATATCACAAAATAAAGAGATAAAATACTTAATATAAATTACTAAGTTATAATACTATTATAACAATAAAAAATAAGTACATACTTATTAAAGTTTAACAGGTATTACCAATAGATATAAATTTATTAATATATAAATAAATTTTTATAATATCATATTTAGATATTCTTATATTTTATTAGTATAATTGTAATATATTATATCGATTCTTATAAATAATTCATTAATCCTATATAAATCATATAATACAATTAGATTATACGCATATCAAAATAAAGTATTACAATATATTTACCCATATTTAATCTACTTTTATTCTTATAGCAATATCTGAATAAAAGCCTTCTAACTGTGTGTTGTGAGAGTAAAAATAACTCATTCTTAGCACTACAAATAAAATATATTAAGATTATTTATAAAATTATATAATATAAAATTAATTTATTTTTATTAAAATAAGTCAATGTGGCACAAAATAAAAAAAATAAATAGTGACTTGTCTTTAATACATGAGTATTTCTTAAAAAAATGAGTACAAAAATATTAATTTATTATTGAGAAATAAATAGAAGCATAAATTTGGAACATAAAAGATATAAAGTGGCGTACAAAAAGATGAAAGGTGATCTCACTCAATACCTCTAGACCTACCCAAAGAATTACTCACTACCATAATATAAGTGGAAGTTATGGTTATAAGAAAAATAGGACCATGAGATCTATACCCAATATATATTATAGAAGGAAAATTAATTAAAAATATTCATCTCAATGAAATTTAATAATATAATTTTAAATGATCGATAGATCAAATATAATTTAAAATTTTAATTTGATTGGATTTTTTACAGTTATAATATATTATTTAGATAAATCAAAATAAAATTGAACATAGAATTTAGGATAATTTTTATTTTTAATACAAGGTAATCTTTTTTTTTAATTAGTTGAATTTATTGATGTCAAGAATGTTTTATGAATATAAAAATGAGATCATTGCACTTAAATACTAAAGATAATGAAATATATATTGAAAAACTACACAAGAGAAGTACAACATGCCCAACACTAACTGTAAAACCAATTGAGCAAAAAATATTGTAAAACCATACCGGGATGACTTCAAAAATAACTGGAAAAAGCCATTCAATCCTATGCCCATAACCCCTTGTCATGACCGTCTTCTTCTTCATCCTCTTCATCATCCGTCAAACCGGCGTGATACATGCTACCATTCCCAAGATCAGACCTCTCATCATCATCACCAGACTCAACATCAGAATAGTCTGCTATTTCTTCATGGGGTGAGTGGATGGAGATCCAATCAGGAGGGAAGGTCTTCTGTAGGGCCTGTGTTAGCTCGCCACCAGTCCGCTCAATCTTCCTCAGGCACTTTGACCAGTGGATGGCAGTCCCCATGTCGACAGTCAGTTCTGAGTCGATCATCTCTCTGCAGATGGACATGATTCCTGTGTAGATGTAGCCCTCTGCAACTGTGGCTCTAGAGAGCATGGAGGTCATCAGGCAATGATACACGGCCCTATCGGGCTTAAGGCCAGAGAGCTTCATCTCCTCGAAGCATGCCAGGGCCTTCTCCGGAAGAGAGGCTCTGGCCCAGCCGTGGATCAGGGTGGTGTATGTCTTGATGTTAGGCTTCACTCCAACAGCCTCCATTTCCTCCATGGTTTTGGTTGCTTTCTGCAGAGAAGAATACTTGTAAAAACAGAAGCACCAATATCCATAAATATTCATCCTTAGATTAAGGGTTAAGGTTGCATTAACAGTTTGACCCCCAGAAAAATGCTAGTCAACACATAGGTAACTGTGATTTTTCCAACAAAAGAAATCCTCGGATGAAAAAATCTAACACTTATATCCATCAATCATATTTCCCCCCTCACAAGAGTAAGAGTAAGGATTGAGTGTTGATTTTCTTGAAATTTGAGCGAGTTGTTTGTTAGCAGAAATCTTTTGGGTACCCAAGTGTAATACTTTTTCCATCTTTGAAGCTCTCTTGTTAGAAAAAAAAAACCTTTCAATCACCCAAATATTGTATGGAGCCACTTTCAGGTTCAAACGGTAAGTGCACTGAAGGTTAATGATAGGACCAGTACAAAAAGTATTAAGAATGATGCAGGCCTAATGACAGGAACAGTACAAGAAGTATTGAGAACGATACGAAAATAAGCATTGTGGGAGACTTGGAAGTGAAACTATTTGATCATTGGTGGATTTAAAGCATTATAATATTAATTTCAGTGAAGATAAAAAGGATATCCAGAAAATGCACCTGCATGTCACCAGCCTTGCAACAGGCATTGATGAATGAAGTGTAAGTATGAATGTCAGGTTTAACGTGATCTTTCTTCATTTGCTGCATTACGTCAGCAGCTTCCCATACATCTCCCCTCCGTGCCCAACTGCAAGAGCAAGATATTCCAATAAGGTATTGTTAACTTGTAATAAATTAAAAGAACAAAATAGGGAAAACCCTTTTCCAATCTTTCTTTTAAGAAAGGGCAAAATTTTGTACTACATACCCATCAATCAAGATGTTGTAGACAAATGTGTTCCTGGGGATCTTTTGTGAGTTCATCTCCCTAGTAACTGCAAGAGCACTCTGCATCCTTCCCGCCTTGCAGCAAGCTTTCAGTAATGCCTCGTATGTGTAGGCATCAAGTTGGAGATCCTCGTTCCTCATTCTCGTAAAATACTCAAAGGCTTTGCCTGTATCACCTAATGATGCATAACCATGCATGATAGTTGTGTATGTATGCTCATCTGGATCAATCCCGGCGAGAATCATCTCATCTAATATCTCAATTGCCTTCTCCATCTGCATTACATTCAAGTTCACAGTCAGTTTCTCTCGTACAACAGTCAAATGCTCCTAATGCATTGGATGGGAAATGTTTTATCCCCTACAATAAGACAAGTCACATGGTTGTCTACACACAGGTAAGCCAACAGAAGAAAATGATCAGAGATGCTTCCATCACCTATCGGTCTTGGTCACATATGACAAGTGACAGTTAAGGTAGTATACATCACATAATAAAGATAGCCGGCTTTTGAGGGTGGGGTTGGAGCAACATGGACCTCGACACAATGGTTTATGGACAGAATGGCAATTATGCAATCTTCAAGGAGGAGTATGGTGATACTGCAATAAGTAATGCTGATATCTTCAAAAAGAATTACCTTGCGTTTCTCAACCAGCCCAAGAATAAGAGCATTGTAAGTGTGCACAGTCGGTATGCACCCACTCCGTCTCATCATGTCAAAAATCTCCAAGGCCCTTCTGACATCCCCTGCTTTAGCAAAAGCATGTATAATGGGCATAAATGATTGAGACGTGGGCCTACACCTCTCTTTCTGCATCTGCTTAATTGTGCTGATTGCACGTTCCATGTTGCCCATCCCACAGAATGCTCGAATCATGTTATTATAGAGCACTACATCAGGCTTCAGCCCATCACTCATCACATCCTCAAAAATTGCAAATGCATTTGCCCAATCCCTTAGTCTTACAAAACCATTTATCAACATTGAGTAGGTCTTCCTATTGTGCTTTATGCCTTCCAATCTCATTCTCTTGCTGATCTCTAAGGCCCGGGACACTTTCCCAATCTGCTAATACCATGATTAATTATCAAAGGTATATAAAACAGCCAGTGAATCAGAAATATGGATAAAAAAGAGATCCTCACCTTGGTGTAGAGATTAATCAAACATCCATAACTAATTATTGATGGTGTAAGACCACATTCCTGCAGCAAAATTACTGATATGTTGAGATGATAAATATATATAGAATTTTATCTATATATATATATATTCAAACTTTGACTCTATAACTAGTTAAACAATTATGAAAAAGATATTCACCATGAGTCTATCAAAAACGATCAAGCATTTAGATTCATCCCCAACCATCGTGTAGCCGTCCATCATTGTGTGATATATATCAATGGGAGCATCTATCCCTTCTTCTTCCATCTGCTTCACCAACTCTTCAGCCCGACTCATATTTAATGTCTGGCTGTTAATCAATTGAGGGATGGACAGAAACAAAAAAAAAACACGGTGAGAAAAGTGGGCTATATGATCATATTTTGCTTGGCTAAGCTGAAATATCCACAAAATTTCTGACAAAATAGATGTGCATCATTAGTAGAAGGAAGAAGTGGGACTATCAGGCCAGGACTGCAAAATTTCAGATGCAACAGAGCCCTGGAGAAGATGTGCAAAGGCAACAATATTTTCTTCAATCAGCGACATAAAATAATTATAAAAAAATTCTAATACTCACCAATTTGCATATATTATATTCCCATAAATGATTGCATTCATAGTTGAATGTCGCTCTTTGGCCTCCTTAAACCAGTGCTCTGCAGCTCTTCCAAAACAGAGGATAGGAAGTATGAGATCCCGGAAGTATCAATTCTATTGATAAAAGAGAAGCATAATTTGAAAGTCCTAACTTATGCTTGGAAGGAAGCAGCATATCTTATAAATGTTCATATCATGGACTACGTAATTGCCAAAAATTGCTAATATTGTGGAGAAATATCCATCACTAATCTGAATCAGACTAGATTTGAGAAAGACACATTGAAATGAAATTATAAAAAAGATTAAATCCAGGGTGTCTGAACATCATCTGCTACAATCACCAAGGAAACGTGAACTTACTCAGCATTGCCCATTTTGGCAAATCCTCCAACAAGTATGCTGTAGGTCACGAGGCTCATCTCAATACCGTCTTCCTTCATTTTTCTTACACACAATAATGCCTCATCCATGTCTCTTCCAACAGCATAAGCATAAATTAAACTGTAGAAAGAAATACTAGATCAAGATGGGAAAATTATGATCCACTACATAAACCATCAAACCCATTAGAGGTGGATATATTAGAAAATCAGGCCATGGAAATTATCTTATTACTATGAACAGAAGATAGTCTATAAGAAAATGGAAACTTGTGGCATATGAAGTGTCTTATTTGACAAAGGGAATGAAACTATACCAGAGGTGCTTACTTTGTGTAGACGTGCAAATTTGGTTCTATTCCCCTTGCTCGCATCCTTTCAAATGTTTCACGTGCCCGATGCATGTCTCCACGTCGTGCATAATAGTTCACCAACAATCCAAACTCTCTTCTTGAAGGCTAGCAAGAATGATAAGATAATAAATCATGACATATATAGATGGAAATTCAAGAATATCAAATTATCAGAGGAACAACCCGAGAAACTTAAAGACACAAGTAGGATTGACATTAATAAGCTTTCACATATTTTTGAATAATAGGAACTATGCCATGGAAAAAAATCAAGATCCAAAACTCCAATAAAGTGGAAAACGGGTAGCAGTTTTGATCAATGATAATGGCCCCATAGACAGATTTATGTTTACATGTCACTTCTAATTCCAGTTTTAAATTTCACTTTCCCTTCACTTCTCCTGGTGTGTATTATCAACTATCCTATATTCATTTGATAAACCTCTCAATGTTCAGCTTCTACAAGGCAAGGCTTTGGTTTCAGGGAAAAAATGATTTTCAGTCAAACAAGACTCAATAAATTACAACAGAGGTGGCCATAGAAGCTCCAACTATGTAATCAGAAAAAAAATGCTTTGTAGATAGAACCAATTAACCAGACAATATCTGTTTAACATCTCTACATCTTTCCTTCTCAAATAAGCTGCCAAACCAATATCAAAACTATAGCACTAGACAAATGCACTGATAAATAGATGAACATCCTAGCTCAAAGAAGCAATTTGAAAGAAAGAACACCAACAATACCCTCACCATACTGAGAATTAATACTCTAAAATTTATACCTTTTTGATCCTCTCAAAGGCACTAACAACAGCCTGCCAGTTCTCAGGCTCCGTCTCCAGTACAGTACGGAAACCATTCTTTGATCCCTCCCTCTCCTGATGCCACTCTGACCTGTACTCCCTCCTCTTGTCGCCTTGGCCAACCAGGTACCTAAACCTCTCCTCCTCCCTTGCTTTCTGCCTCCTTCCATCATCTAACTTCACAGTCAGAACCCTACCGTGGAATTCAACACCGTCAAACTCCACCGCTTTCATTGCAGATGTGGGAGCCGTGGGGCCGCCGTAGATGACAAATCCGAATCCTGCATTTCGCTCGGTTTCGTTGTGGCCCTTGATCAGGATCACGTTGCTTATGGGCCCAAACTGCCGGAAGAACTCGGTCACCTCATGCTTCTTGATCCAGGCGGGAAGGTTCCCCACAAAGATCTTTCCCAGCTGGCGGTAGTCGATGGGCGGCGCGGCATCATCTTCTGACCTTGAATTATCAAGTAAGTCCGACTCTTCTGTCGTTTGAGCTTCTTTTACTTGAATTTCAGTAAGAGGGGTAGGCGGTGGCAGTGGAGGTGGCGGGGAGAGTTTGCTGGAGAGCCAGAGCTTGTTAGAGAGAGAACGAGATACAGCCGGCGACTGGTCGGAGGGGACAGGGGATGGACTTTTGAGGTCCTTAAGAGGGTTATTGGGGAATTTTCTGGAGGCAGAGGTTGCGTCGGAAGCGGCGGTGGTAGAAGGAGAGGCAGTGACATACTTCTTGACTGTCTTAGGACGACGGAGAGGACGGGATGTGCTGGAAGCGGGGTCGGGTTCCGAGTCAGAATTGGGTAAGGTGCCGGAGGACAACGAGACTTGGGCTCTGGAGGTAGTGGCGGTGGCGGCGGCGGAGTTTAGGGAGACATGGGGCTTTCCGGTGAGAGGGAAGGAGAAGGGCAGAAGCTGGGGGCGGGCAACGGCAGTCTGCGGAGAGATGAGAGTGAAAATATCCATTATCCCATATGCGCTCCATTCATCCGCGACAATTCATTTCCCAACAAACTTCTCTCTCTTGGGCTTAATACATTTTCAAATAAATTACGAATGATTCTATAATATAACATAAAATGTGTGTTAGATATTAATAGGAATGATGGGAATTCATTTCTTTGATGGAGATATTAGTACGAATCACACAACGATCAATTATGTAACACACATTTCTTGAACATTGATTTCCATAAGTTAAACCTTGTATGACTAGCCATTACCTAGAATGAACATAATCAATAGTAGTATGATAGGGAAAAAATAATTATGATGAATAATATGTTTTAAATATTAGAAAATAGAAATAAATTATATTAATAATATATATAAGATATATTTACACTATTTATAAATATACCACTAACTTATTAATATTGCACACTTCCCTAAATATAGATGGTATATATCTCCCTTTAATATAGATAGTATATATCTATAATTCCAATATTGTTACAAATATCATCTCATTATCTGTAACCTAAAATTTTAGTTAAAAAATCTGATAGTTGTACACGGGTCTTCATATATTACAGTTTCACAATCTTTATATCAATTTTTTCTTTAATAAAAAATCGATTAATTTTCACGTGATCCTATCATGTTGAAATGAATTGTTGGCAATATTTATAGCATACTTGTTATCGCACCACAACTTCGTTGGTTCTTTAAAGAGGCGAAGCTATATTAGTAAACTTATTATCCAAATTATCTTATAAACAGTTTGAGCCATTGATCTGTACTCTGCTTTTACTGATGATCGGACAACTACTTTTTGTTTATTACTCCTCAAGTATACAAGATTACCTCCAACAAACACATAATAGCTAGACGTATATCTCATATCATCCACACAACTTGTCCAATCTGAATCACAAAAGCATTCCACTCTTATATGACTCTGAGGCTTAAACCAAAGTTCTTTACTTGGACCCCCTTTTAAATATCTCAATATCTTAATGGTAGCATCCCAATGATTTGTCCTGTGATCATGCATATATCTGCTCATAATACTTACTGCATATGTGATATCAGGTCTTATATGACATAGATAGATCAATCGTTCCACAATTCTCTGATATCGTTCTTTATCCACTGGGTCACCTGACTGAGCACATAACTTATGATTCGGTTCTATCGGTGTCGAAGCAGGTCGACAGCTTAACATCCTTGTCTCAGTAAGTAAATCTAATGTATACTTTCTTTGAGAAAGTACTATACCTTTCCTAAATCTCGCAATCTCAATACCGAGAAAATATTTTAGAGGACCCAAGTCTTTTACCTCAAATTATTTACTTAATTATTTTTTCAACTGTAATATCTCAACATTATCATCCCTAGTGATTATGATATCATCCACATATACTGCGAGAATAGCAACTCGACCATCAGAGTGTCGATAGAAAACCGTATGGTCTCCGTTACACTGCCGGTAACCCATTTTGACCACTGCACGTCGAAATCGATCAAACCATGCTCTTGGTGATTGTTTGAGTCCATATAAAGATTTCTTCAATCTACAAACCTTCCCCACAGTCTTCGTCGTACCAAATCCAGGTGGAATCTCCATATATACTTCCTCTTTTAGGTCTCCATGCAAAAATACATTCTTTATATCCATTTGATGTAATGTCCACCCGAAATTAGCAGCACATGAAATAAGCATTCTAACAGTACTCATCTTAGCTACTGGTGCAAAAGTCTCATCATAGTCCATTCCATATGTTTGACTATAACCTTTTGCCACCAACCTTGCTTTGTATCTCACAACTTCTCCTTCGACATTCTGTTTCATATTGAATACCCACTTATATCCTACAGCCTTTTTTCCATTTGGAAGTTGAGCAAGTTCCCACGTTTTATTCTTCTCTAGTGCTTTCATCTCCTCATGCATTGCTCCAAGCCACTTCGGATCCCGTTTCGCTTCTTGCCAATTATTTGGTATCCGTACTGACTGTAGTGATGCAATAAATGACTTGTATGCAGGTGGAATAGATGCATATGAAACATAATTAGATATATCATTCTCAAAACCATATCTAATTGGAGGTTTCCCTGCATTAGCTCTACGTTCTCTACTAATGGCAATAGGTAAGGAATCAATACCATCCAATGACGTGGACGAACTATTAGAAGGTTGTATAGAGTCATTACCTTCTGGTGACGTTGATGAAGGTTGTATAGAGTCATTATATTCTGGTAACATTGATGAAGGTTGTATAGAGTCATTACCTTCCGGTGACGTTGATGAAGGTTGTATAGAGTCATTACTTTTTGGTGATGTTGATGAATCGTTAGAGGGTTGATTAATACTTGGGATTGGTTCACCATCACATGACTCATCTTTCTCCCCCTTAGCACCGTCCTTATTTCTCCTGCTATATACCTTCAATTGAGGCTCATCCTTTTTTCCATCTTTGTTACTCCAAATTATATGACACAGATTCACTCCTACAATAGTATCTTCAGCACTTTGATCATAGATAATTTCTTCATTTAATTGCCATATATCAGGAATTGACAAGTCTTGTAATACGGTTGTAGATTTTGTTGATTCCTTATAGAATGGTTCATTCTCACGAAAAGTCACATCCATACTCACAAATAGTCTTTTCTCACTTGGACTACAACACTTGTATCCCTTTTGAGTACTGGAATAACCAACATAAATACATTTCAATGCACGAGGATCGAGCTTGCTTATCGAAGTACGATGATCTCTCACAAAACATATACATCCAAACACACAAGGAGGGACTATGTATGTATTTTTTCCCATCAATACTTCACAAGGTGATCTAAAGTTCAACACTTATGAGGGCATCTGATTAATCAAATAAGCTGCTATCAGTACAACTTCACTCCATAAATACTTTGGTACATTCATATTGAAGAGAAGAGAACGAGCAACTTCCAACAAATGACGATTTTTCCTCCCTGCAACACCATTTTGTTGGGGGGGGGGGAGGTATCTGGACATGTAGTTTGATGAATAATTCCCTTACTAGATAGATAAGACAAAAATTCCCGATTCACATACTCAGTGCCATTGTCTGTTCTAGGAGTACAAACTTTGACATTAAATTGAGTTTGAACAAGAGACAGAAAATCCTTAAAACATAATAGTGCTTCTCCTTTGTGTTTCATCAAATATAACCATGTCATCTGAGAGTGACAATCAATAAATGTGATAAACCATCTGAATCCACTAATAGAGGTAATCGGACATGGCCCCCAAACGTCCGAGTAAATCAATGAAAATGGCTCTATACTTCTTAATCCAGTAGAATTATAACTTGTTTTTATGTATTTTCCAAACTCACAAACATCACAAACAAGTTTATTGCGTTCTATTTTACTCATCAGCTCTGATACCATCTTAAATATTGGAAAATAGAAATCACAGATAGTAAATTACATTAAGAATATATATAGGGTATATTTACACTATTTATAAATATACCCCTAACTTATTAATATTGCACAAGATGTAACGGTACTACCACATCACAATTTTGGAAAACATAACAAGTAGTCATAAGGCTCTTTGTAGCTCAATAGTATGGTACACTTTCGTAAAATCCGCAAAATATAAAACTCATAATATAAAATTCATTAATTTCCATTATAATTTACATTTTTTTTATATTTCATATAAAATCCGAGAAATAGCAATATACTGAAAATAAATATTTTTTGTGAATTATTTTCAAAACTTATACCTTGATAAATACTAAGTCAATAATCTACTTCGACTAACTTTTTCAACTAGTTCTTCTCAAACCTAAGAGTGGGTTAGGCAGGGGGAGTGAATCGACACTCGATGAGTGAGATACCTGACATGGTCATGTCATCGATCTTAGTATAATATCGTGAACAAAAACCAAAGAATAGAAGGTTGGGGAAGAACCGAGTTGTAAACCGAATCAAACCCAATAATATGAAGAAGTGGTTAAAACCACTAAAAATACCATAAAAAACCCTTAAGTACCATGAATCGAGGGTGGAAAAAACTCAAGTAAAATTTGGCCCAAATCGGAGTCAAGGTGATTTATGAGAAAATGCCACCACCTCCATAAATGCACCACCTCACTGGACAACACTAGATAGGGACTAGAGTGTAGAGGCTGCACTCAGCTAATGTTCTAAGCACCCGGATCATAGTCGCATTACTGCCTTTTACCGACCTATGACCCTTACACTTACCACTCATCCTGCCATCTACCTATCGCAAAGGTGTACTAGGACGGTATCCATACGTGTTTGGGGTGTCTTTGGAAAATATGGAAGTACTCACATTGTGCTTCCCCCGTCTCCTTTCCATTTTTCCCTCGGATGACGGAGCCATTGCTTAGGCGCCCCTCTGTCACCCACCACCAAATACCGATATATATAATATAAATCATAAGATGACGCTCAAGGACATTTCTTCTAACGGTGCCACACACATAACATTACTGAGAGCTTGTGCAACACATGCTATCTCTCCATCACTTAGCATTCACAATCATAAGATGACACTCAAGGCCATTTCTTGTAACGATGCCACATGCATAACATTACTAGGAGATTATGCAATACATGCTATCTCCCCGTCACTTTGCATACCGAATGCATTTCACAATTTTCATGCTAAAAAACATATTTTATACTCGGGAGGTTGGACGTCTCCCCTTTACTTTTGATTAATGCACAAACACCAGGAGCTCGGTTCTAGGTGAATTGGCTTCCCTTTTCAAGCAACTGGCTCAAAGGCCCTAAGCTCGGGTTTCACTGCATAAACCTGACCTGATCATAAACATAGCAAGCATAGCGCACATATCGGGAGTCCGACCCTCAGCGGCCCTCTCCCCAAGTTCAAACAAGGCACTAAGACGAACCTAACTTTTCCTCGATTTCTCCTAAACCAATATTCATCAAACTCCAGTTCTCATGACTGATTCATTTCTTTACTTTCAAAATGATCTTTGATTTAATGGGCATTCTTCTTACCAGTTCACATTTCTTATATTAGTTATCAAAGTGAACCTTAACTATTTAAAGTACACAAGGGCACACACAATCAAACAATCGACTCGGTCGGTACAATAGGACATGTCGTCAACAATGACAATAAACCAAAACCCACTCACCCGTTCATGAAATATGTTCATCTCATGGGGTATCCCGAAATCTTACTCTAGAATCCCACTTGACAATCTTTGCTTTATCTACAAGGGTAGCCAACCAAGGTCAGGTTCACTTCTAACCACAACAATTAGCCTATCGTACTCATTTCTACTGTGAAACCCGTCCCCTGGACCAAGTAAACTAGGGAAATAATGGACGATTTTGAGAAAACTGAGCTAAAAAAGGAACAAAAAATGATAAAGAAGGGTTAAAATGGGAAATTGAAAAATTCCAAGTGACAAAAAATTCATAAAAATCATGAGTAAGAATCGAGAAGTGGAATTGATGAGAGAACTCGACCGGTTTGGGTGACCCGAACCAGACTAAACTAGGATGAACTATAGCGAACCGGTTCAATAATTCATTTTCTAGGTAGATTAAAAATGTCAATTTGAGAAATTGAGGCCACCATTAGATAGAAAATGAATTTAGAAAATTTTAAATTTTAGAAAACCGGTCGAATCGGGTCCGAACCGGCTGATTTTTGAATTCGGAACAGCGAACTCGGTCGGACTGAACATGTCAATGAGCTGGACTGGTTAACAGACCAGACCGGTCAATGGTTAACGACGCCCCATCAGCAGCCACACAGACATGGGTAGCCATTGGAAGGCTGCCACGTGTCCAATCAATAGTCAACAGGCGACCCGCCAGCATGCCACATAGACACGAGCAACCAATGAGAGGTTGCTCTGGTTAATGGTTGACGCGACAGCCGAGTTGGACCTACACGTCAGAAAAACTGACCAATCATAGCGCGCCACATGGCACGACTACCACATCATTGTATTTAACCTTCTGCCGCTAACAAAGAGAACGAAGGAGTGAGAGAGGCTGGGAAAGCTAAAGTCTATGGTGACTCAAAAAACTCTCCGATTAGGTCGTCGGTGGCCGAGTCAAAGGCCAAGTCTTACACCAGCGTAGCCTGAATAGTTGCCGAGCTCCCTATATGAAGAGCACCCCTCCATTCATTCTCAGCATCCCACAATCGACCGAAGAAGATGAACTGCTCAGTTTTCCGACGAGGAGCAAACCAGTGCTCCGACATCGGAGTTTTTCTCCACCTCTGAAGCTGCATTCAGTCTCATTGGAACTGAGAGGAAGTCCTCTACCTAGCCATACCCTTCGTTCAGCTTGGGAGCCACCGAGGAGGAGCGAGGGAGCTCAAACAGTGCTGCTGCTCCTTGTCCAGAAAACAACTGACCTTCTTTAGCCCACTTCGGGCTTTCCCCCGACCAATTGTGGCCAAGCCAGACCACCTACACCTCCTCCCCCCCCCCCCCTATAGGTACCCCAATCTTCTCCTGAGCTAATACGGTAAGCCCCTCCGCCGCCCATTCGTTGGAAAATACTATTCATGACGCATTTATGTGAAAATTGAAACTAAGAAATTCACACTGCTCAGGCCACCAATTGAGGTACAATTTGATCCAAGGAGGATCCTTGGAAGGAGAGCAATTCAGAGAAAGTAAGAGCTCCGATCGTCGAACCCTCACCAGTAAGATATCGAAACTCTCTCTAGGCTAATTTTTCCAGCGAAGCTCTGTTTGAGCTCATTTCTAAGCCAAATCGAGTGGTTCAAAGCTCAAAATGACGAGTGAGACATCGGGAAGATGATTCAGATCACCAATTAAGACAATTAACCACATTTTAGGGGTCAATTAAACGAAATTGAGATTCGGGGACCAAATTGCAATTTTGAGAAAATTTGGCAATTTGGGGATTTTTGGAAAATTGGGGTCCGTATTGCAATTTAAGGAAAATTGGGGCAATTTCATGAAATTAACTTTCAATTGGGATCCACTTAAGCAATTGGATGAAATGGAGGGTCATTTGGAAATTTTGGGAAAATTGAGGACCAATTGGTAATTTTGGAAAATTTAAGGAGCATGAGGAAAAATTGGAAGTCCTAGGGACCTAATTGTGATTAAATGAAAATTTGGGGACCCAAATGTAAGGTTATAAACATTGAGGGACCTAAATGCAATTATGACATTGTGTGAGGACCTATGTGCAAATACCCAAAACTATGAGGTCCCTTATGTCGATTCCCCTGATAAAGGTACTCGAACCATGCATGAGTCAATTGTTCTAAGTACTGGCACGAGGAAGCGCACCACAACTCGAGAACTCGCCGGGAAGCCCACGTCACTATTGTCGGGTGAGTGGGATTTTCAGCATCATACCCAGTTGGGGGTGATGAGAACCATTTTAAAGTTTGAAAAATCATTGTTCCAGGAATGGTCTCCCCTGACTGCGTGAAATTGCTTAAACATTTTGGTAGATGTTCATGAGGGGAGCTAGAATCGCTCTGATAGGCTTGAAACCTCGAATTTGAAAATGATAGGGTTTAAGGCCTAGTTTTGGAAAACTAGTGAAGTGGGCCCAAGGCCAGTATGCACGGGTTGGACACGTAGACAAACATGCATTATAAGGATCATGAAAACTCTCAGAAAAACTAGAATTGTCATGTGATTTGCCACGGGGCCACGATAGGACTGACAAGGCTCGATGGGCTAGTAGCAGTGCGCCCAGACCCGGTCGACAGACCGGTCAAGGCAAATAGCTGTAGGTCGGGTCGAGTGTCGGGGCCATTGGATCATTAGCACCAAAGAGCATGGTTATTGAATCAAAACTATTGTATGCATGCATGAGGGTTCCGAGAGCATCTAGACGCCCAAAAGGGGTAGTCGTTGGGTCCCAAGTGCTACTGGACGACCTAAGGGTGTATAAGGGCAGTTTGGTGTCTAGTATGCTGAGAAACTCTAATAGCTTCCTGCGCACTGGGACCGAGGCCGGAGGGGAAATGAGGTCTCGAGACTGAGGTAGTGTACCTCTATTAGGGTAGAGGCAGTGTACCTCTATTAGTGAAGGCAGTGTACCTTTATCAGTAGATGCAATGTACCTCTATCAGTGGAGGTAGTGTACCTCTATTAGGGTGGACGGTAAAAATGCTCCGGTCCACAAGTGAAATAGTCTAAGACTATTCTGCGAATGTGTGATCCCTTTCTATGATAGAAAAAGCATGTGAATGCTTGCTGAAACACCACTCGAGCAAGGGGAAGGGCTCAAGAAGAGATGAACATATATTACAATAAATTAAAAGCATAAAACTTTTTATACCGATTGTTTTGAAAACTCACTTCCCAACCCACACTCACTGAGTTGTAGAAACTCATCCCCTCCCATTAAACTTTTTCAGGAGAGACACCTTGCTACAACGAGCTAAGGCTAGAAGAGAAAGCCAATGGCACAACCATCAGGTAACTTTTATATTTTGTAAACTTTGTTATGAAAAATAGGTACTCTAACGCATTTACCCTCCTTGGACTATTTGGTAGAAATACTATATTAGTAGAGGAAGGGTGGCAGGTTGATCATAGGACTCTAACCAAACCGGGTCGGGGCGTGACAACTTAAGTGGTATCAGAGCAAGGTTTTTCAAACAAAGTTTCAAAACTAAAAGCCTTAGAACACTAACCCACAGTAAACTTCTGTCAAATAGATATGACCACCCCTAGAGAAACCAAACAGACTCACATTGTCGCAGCCATCCCAAAACCAGGCAAAAATCCTACCCCACATGAGGGAATTAGCTTGGGAGCTCAAGAGCCTAGGAGGACCCAACCCATGAGACCAAGGATGTATCTTGAGCCAAGGAGACTTTACAAAGAATTCGTCAAGGTATTCGAGGAACCTTGCTTCGCGCTTAGGAACAAGGACCGTTCCATAAGAAGTGCACACCCGAGGATGGTGACACATGGAAGCCCTCAATAAGCACCAAGAAAAACATCCCAAAGCCCGAGATGGAGAAGAAGCTATAAAGGTCAATGCAAGGAAGTAACCTATTACAATTGTGGATAGAGGGAACACTACGCACGGAAGTGCCCGATACCATTAAGGAATGTGATACCCACTCCTGGAAGCACTACCTCCATGGGCAGGGAAGGACATGAAGAAAGGAAGAGAAAGGAAAAAAGAACAGATGAAGCCTCTCCACCACATAAATGCCAAAGGGTAGACGTAGGAGCCGGTGTCGAGATAACCTGTTATAGGTGTGGAGGAGTTGGACACAAGATAAGGAAATGTCCCACGCCACCAAAATGGATGGCGAAACCTCCTAAGAATAATACCTCCTCGACTATCGAAGCCTGAGAGGATGGAAAACAGGAGGCCGCCCCGGAAGCCACAACTCTAAATAAGGATTTTAAACCGACCCCGGAGAGAGTTCCTCAAAATTCTAGCATAGAGCTTCTTGATCTTTCTTTTAACCATCTTCCTTAGATGGAAGAGATCCCCAAGTGTAACTGTATTCAATTTCCAAGAAATAAGATTTCAAATTCCCATAACATTTTGTTGCCCCGACTCATAATGTCACACCCCGACCCGATTTGGTCGGATCCCCGTGATCAACTCGCCACTCTCCCGGTTTACTAAGGGTTGCCCCTTCTTTTAAAACTGTGAAGAGTAAGGCGTTCTTTAAACCTGCACCTTTCTTGAAATAACATAAATTAAAACTGCACAAAATTTAAAGGGATATATGGGAGGGGGTGAGTACAACGACTTAATGAATGGGTTTTCAAAATTTAACTTAGGAAAAATGTTTGATTCGGAGTGTGCCAGACTCCTTATTTTCTTTTAAAACCTATCATTCTTAATTTTAGTTTTTATAACCATTTCTTATTACCACAGTGTGTCATCACCCAACATACATTCTTCATCATGAAGGTAAAACACACAGTCACAGGCTAGCCCGTCCACTGAACCCACTTGTGGCGTCGGAGCGACTTTATCGGCCACATAGATAGAAGCATGTCCACTTCTACCCTGAGAATGAGTGGATGTTTGTGACATCCAACCCTCAATCTCGTAACAAATTTCTGTGTACGTATGAGGACAAAGACCTCATCCTGTCCCCACCCAGTCTCATGCGCTTGAAGCTGCTCTGAGCTTTGCAAGACTTCTGGTACGACTAACTATCCTTATGTCCACCAAGTCATCGAGAGCCCTGGGACACATCACTACCCCTCTTGGGAGTTTTAAAGGTCCCGTAACACAGTGCCTGCACAATCAACAATTTTTCACATAATTCCATATAATCTGTGGTGCCACTGGTCCAACGTCCTGAACCCTCAACTCAATATGCGACTGTTTGTCTTGACTAGTCCGAAAACTTGTCATGTCGCACTACCGCTAGTACATTGAGTATGTCGGTCCTGTCTTGGTACCATGGCCAAAAAACTCATTTACTTAAGTTTTCATGGCATAATAATCATGTTTGTTTACGAGCGCCTGCTCGTGCCTACTGGCCTAGGGCCCACTGTTCAAGATTTTCAAAATCGGGCATATTAGCCCCCAAGTTCCAAAACCGAGGCCTCTGGCCTTTATGAGCTATTCGAGCTCTCATCAAGAAGGTCTCCCAAAAATTTTAAGCAGTGGCACACAGTCAAGGGTATAAGGACATCTCCGTTCATCATACCAACTGGGTATGATTTACTTACAACTGTTAAGTAGTTTTTCTGTATGATTTCCACATCACTCCTCTCAGGTGTGATGGTTAAAATACCACTTAACAGTGGGTTTTCATTTTCGAGGTGATTATCATCCCAACTGCGTATGATATTAAATTCTCACTCACCCGTTAATGAAGTGAATTCCTCTCGATCAGTTCTTTGTATTCACGCGAGCTTGTCCTTGCTGGCATTCCCGGTACTTCATGGTCCTACACGATATGAACATCCTTGTTAATTATCTCTCGGCCTAATAGCCTTCATTCATTCCAAATGAATGAAAAAACCAAACTTTCCATTTATTTGCAATTAGGTCCCAAAGTTATTTTTTAAAACTTTAAGTCCCTAATGTCAATTTCTCCTCAAATTGAGTTCTGAAACTTTTAAAATTCACCTTTGTACTTCAATTTGTCCAATTTCACAAAAGGGGTTCAATTTTCCAAATTTCTAATTTGGTTCCCCAACTTTTCCAAAATTATTAGTTTGCCCCTACTTTACAAAAATGGTAAGTTTTGCCCCAAAAATTCTAAAATTGCCCAATT
Source organism: Trapa bicornis (assembly GCA_030064425.1). NCBI lineage: Eukaryota > Viridiplantae > Streptophyta > Magnoliopsida > Myrtales > Lythraceae > Trapa > Trapa bicornis. Next base: position 3,203,670 of record CM057761.1, on the reverse strand, counting down.
AGTCCTCCAACATCTTTATCATGCCCAATTGGTCCTCAATTTTATGAAATTGCACTTTAGTCCCTCAAAATTTTGAAATTCCCAAATTTCCCCTAATTTTTCCTCCAATTTCAACCTTCTAACTTAGCTGAATTTGATTTTATCAAATTGACCGATAAAATGAATTTAATTGTTGAAATTGAAGTTAGATTGGAGTTCCAATATCTTCATACGATTCAATTGCACTTTAAAATCACACAATTTGATATTGGAATGAGCTCAAACGGAGTTTCGCCGGAAAACTCAACTTAGAGAGAGAAACTTTGGAAGCTTACCGTCGGGGGTGCGGCGGTCCGAGCGTTCAATCTGGGCAGATAGCTCTTGTCCTGAGGTTACTGATAGGATCAAGATTTATATCAATATATGACGAAATGAGTGAGAATTTAGTCATCAAAATTCTGCTGGTTCTCTCTCTAGCACCTATCGGAATTTACAGAGGGGAGCCAAATTGGCTTAACTTTCAGCTCTAATTCAACTGTAGGAAGGTTGTGGAGGTATTGGGAGGGCTCGAATCGGCCATTTTCAGCTCGACCAAAATAGTCTCTCTGGTCGATGATTCGTACCGATTTCGTTTGATAGGTTAGGTCTCTTCCAGCTCTAATAGAGGTCGGTCCAATACATGACTAGTATCAAGTTGATACTTTCGAAGCACAGAGATGTGGAATATATCGTGTATTTCTTTGCATGTCTAGAGGTAGTTCCAATTTATAGGCCACCGGTCCTATCCTTTGAATGATGGGATATAGACCAATATACCTTGGTTTCAACTTTCCTCTTTGTTGAAACCTAAGTACTCCCCTCCATGGGAACACTTTGAGAAATACTTGATCTCCCACCTCAAACTCTAGATCTTTCCTTCGATTGTCCGCATAACTCTTTTGCCTGTCCTGTGTAGTCTTAAGGCGACTCCTGATTAGTTTTATCTTCTTTGTGGCATCCTCGGTTAGTTTTGCCCTTTCTAACCTTCTTTCCCCGACTTCTTCCCAAAATAGAGGGGGTACGACATGGTCGTCCATAAAGGGCTTCATAGGGAGCCATCTGTATACTAGCCTAATAATTATTATTATAAGCAAATTCCATCAGACACAAGTATTCTTCATAACCTTTGTTCATGGTGAGTACACACGCTCTTAGCATGTCCTCCAAGGTTTGGATGGTTTGCTTAGACTGCCCATCTGTGTGAGGATGAAACGCCATGCCCATGTGGAGCTTGGTTCCCATAGCACTTTGTAAGCTTGGTCAAAACCTTGAAGTGAATCTTGAATCTTTATCTAATACTATACTCACCGAAACGCCATGGAGTCTCACTATTTCCCTCATGTATAAGATGGCCAGTTGTTCCACTGTGTCTATCACTCTTATAGGAAGGAAATGAGCTGATTTGGTAAATCTATCCACGATGACCCAAATCGCATCTCGACCCAAATCGCATCTCGACCCTTTCTTGTCATCGGTAGTCCCGTGACAAAGTCCATGGTGATGTGCTCCCATTTCTACTTCGGAATTGATAAGGGTTGTAGCAGTTCTAACAGTTTCTGATGCTCTACTTTTATTTGCTAACAGGACAAGCATTAGGCTACATATTCTGCAATGTCCCTCTTCATACTTTTCCACCAATATTCTTGTTTGAGAGTGCAATACATTTTGGTACTGCCCGGATGCATAGCATATACCGAATCGTGTGCCTCTTCTAGAATTAACCTATTTAGTTCCTTACTTTGAGGCACACATACCCTACCCTTATAGGTCAGCTCCCCATCACTGCGTAGGTTGTAGTTCAGTTTAGTTTCTCTATTAACCGAATCCAGATAGGGTTGAATTTCCTTATCTGCTTTTTGTTGAGCTTGGATTTGCTTAGTTAGACTAGGCCTCACTACCACGTCAGCCACCAGGCACCTTTCCCCTTTGTCCATTTTCAGGTCCACCTCCATTCTTCCCAATTATTGCAACAGGGGTATGTAACTCGTCTTTACTTGTGTTACCTCAGTTTGATACTTGTGACTCAAGGCATCTGTTATCACATTTGCCTTTATGGGGTGATATTCTATTACAAGGTCATAGTCCTTAACTAATTCCAGCCATCTCCTCTGGTGGAGATTTAACTCCTTTTGAGTTAGGAAGTACTTAAGACTCTTATGATTTGTGTATATCTTACACTTAACCCCGTAAAGGTAGTGTCGCCAAATCTTTAGGGCAAACACTATTGTAGTTCATTCCAAATCATGAGTTGTGTAGTTTCTTTCATGTACCTTAAGTTGTCACGAGGCATAGGCGATAACCTTTCCTTGTTGCATTAAAATACACCCGAGTCCTTGTCCAGATACATCACTATAGACGACGTACTCTCTTGCATTAGAGTCAGGCAAGGAGAGTACCGGTGCGTTTGTCAGTCGTGTCTTTAACTCCAGGAAAGACTTCTCATAGCTCTCATCCCACTTATACTCAACTCCTTTCCGGTTAGAGGAGCTGCTATCTTAGAAAAGTCTTGCACGAACCGTCTATAGTATCCTGCCAGACCTAAGAAACTTCTTATTTCTGTAGGATTTCTTGGAGCCTTCCAATTTGATATGACTTCCACCTTGGATGGATCTACTTTAACTCTATCTTTGGACACTATGTGTCCTAAGAATCCTACTTCTTGCAGCCAAAACTCACACTTGGAGAATTTTGCATATAATTGATTTTCCTTTAATATCTACAAGGTGATTGCTAAATGCTCTTCATGTTTTGACCTAGTTCATGAGTATATAAGGATGTCATCTATAAATACTATCACGAACTTGTCCAAATGTGGTTGGAACATACGGTTCATCAAATCCATGAAAGCTGCAGGGGCATTCGTTAATCCAAATGACATTACTCTGAACTCGTAATGTCCATATCTGGATCGGAATGCCGTTTTGGGAATGTCCTCCTCTCGAATCCTAAGTTAATGATAGCCCGACCAAAGGTTTATTTTGGAGAAGTGAGCTGCTACTTTTAATTGATCAATTAAATCCTTTATCCTCGGAAGTGGGTATCGATTCTTGATGGTGACCTAGTTCAACTTTCTGTAGTCTATGCATAGTTTCATACTTCCATCCTTTTTCTTTACGAATAGGACAGGTTCACCCCACGGAGATTGACTAGGACGTATAAAATCCTTCTCCAATAATTTGTCCAATTGTTCCTTCAATTCCTTCAACTTTGTCGGAGCCATACGATATGGGGCTTGGGATATGGGGTTTGTTCCTGGGATTATTTCAATGGTGAACTCCACTTACCGACTTGGAGGTAGTTCGGGTAGCTCTTCTAGAAATACCTCTGGGTAGTGTCTAACTACCAGAATGTCTTCCAATCTCTTTTCTTCAGACTTTTCGTCTACGACCATGGCCAGGAAAGCTGTACAACCTTTATGTATCATCTTTTAGGCTTTCAGATGGGACACCATTTGTACTTCACTTTTCCTTCTATCTCCTTGGAACTTTAATCCTTTCGTCTTGGGAGTGTGGAAGGTTACAGTCTTCTTTCCATAGTCCATCCTCGTCTGATGGTTACTCAGCCAATCCATCCCAAGGATTACTTCATCCTCTTTTAAGGGTAATGGGATCAAGTCAACTTCAAGTTTGATTCCTCCAATCTTTATCTCTCATTCTTTCAATTGCTTATTCCTATTTAAACCTTCTCCTAAAGGTGTAAGGATATTAAGACTTTGTTATAGTGGAGTGAGTTCTAGGGGTACTCTTGAAAGTAGGCAGCTAGTAACCATGGGATAATCAAAGGGGTCTAAACGATGCCCCAAGAAGGACCGAAAAAAAGTGGTGACAACCACACCCTAAAGAAGGTGAGAGGATGGGCATTAAGGATAAGTGAACTCAAGAGTTAACTGTCTCGAGACAATTAGACAAAGAGAGCAAAAGGAACATGGTGGTTGAACGAACTGACCCTCGTGAGACTCACGGATTTAGACTCCGATGAGGAGGGAAAAGTAAAAAGGGGAAAGCATTAGAAGAGAATGATGAAGGAAATCCTTAGGACGATCCATGGCTAAAAGGAATTTGGCAACCACCCTCAAGCCACGAGAAGGATTAAGTGAACCTTTCATGAGGCGATCAAGAGACATCGACACAAAGAGGATTTGGACTTTCCCGAAATCAAGTCAACTTGTAGGAATAAAGAAAGGATACAAAGGAAGTGTAAGCAACAAAAGGACGACATCAAAGGATGTCACTGAGTTAGTTAAGGGTCTGATACCCCAAGGACGGATGCAAAGGAGAGTGTACCCAAAGCCCAAAGAGCAAAGCAAAGCCGAAGGAACGGGTAGTAGAAAGATAACCTCAGATGATGACGTAACAAGTGGGGAAGGGTAGTATACCCATAATAAAGAAACCTAGGGAAGGATACCCGGGAGACCTTGGAGAATACACCCTTCAACTAAGAGGTCACTAAGGGAAAACTCCAAGAAAGAATGAGAAGGATGAATGTGCAAATCCAAGGATGGAAAATCTCGACCTTAGAGTACGAGAGTAGGAGATTAAACCAATGAAGGGAACTCCTTCAAGTGAAATCAAGGAATGGACAAGTAAACCATAAGGGGGCAACTTAGATTAAGGAACCGTGAAATGGTCATGGGCGAGTAAGGATGGATATAAGAAAAAGAAGTCCTTCAGTAAGGATGCCATTGGATGTGAGGGAGGACTGAAAGGGAGAAACCCACAAGTATATCAGTAAGTCAAGGAGTGGATAGGAAACCCGATAATGGGGAAACGGAGAAACCAAACAAGAAAGTGATGTAACAATGGAATAAAGGACCAATATAGGACCAGAAGGGAATACACCAAAACCCAGGAACATGAGTACTAAATGTTCAAACAGACACCGAGCTAAGGGTTTTAATAGTCAAGAAAACAAATAGACCAGGGGACAATCAGACAATCCGAAACTCCCAATTCCGGATAAAACCCTCAAGAGGAAAGGTCGGACCCCAAACGGTGGGGAGCATTAGACTTAAGAAATTACTTGGACACAGGGGAAGGCACGTTAAAGAAATTAAGTCCAAGGGAGTAAATGAATAAACTAAAAAACGGGTAACCATAGTGATAGGATGACAAATCAAACCCCAAGTGAACCGTAAGAGAATCCATTTCCAATGTAAAGGATGGAAGGATAAGTTTTGAGAGAAGGGAGAGTTGTGAAACCCGTTCCTCTGACCAAGTAAACCGCGGAAAGAACCGACGGTTTTGAGAAAACCAAGATGAAAAAGGAACCAAAAATGATAAAGAAGGGTTAAAATGGGAAATTGGAAAATCCCAAGTGACCAAAAATTCATAAAAATCATGAGGAAGAACCAGGAAATGGAATTGATGAGAGAACCAGACAGGTTCAAGGTGAACTGGACCCGAGCTGGACTGAAACGGGATTAGCCATAGTGAACTGGATCAATAATTCATTTTTCTAGGTGGATTAAAAATATCAATTTGGGAAATTGAGGCCACCATTAGATAGAAAATGAATTTAGATATTTTTAAATTTTAGAAAACCTGTCAAATCAGGTCCAAACCAACTGATTTTTAAATTCGGGACAGTGAATCGGTCGGACCGAACCGGATCAATCAACGAACTGGACCGGTCAACGGTCAGACCGATAAGCAGACCAGAATGGTTAACGGTTAACGACGCCCCGTCAGTACCCACATAGACACGGGTAGCCAATGAGAGGCCACCACGTGTCCTGTCAACGGTCAGGAGGTGACCCGTCAGCATGCCACGTAGACACGAGCATAGAAAAGGGGAATCCCTTGATAAACCGTGAGAGTGGCAGGTTGTTCACGAAGATCTAAACAAACCGGGTTGGGGTGTGACAACTTGAGTGGTATCAGAGCCTATTTCTTCAAATGCATTATCAAGACTATAAAACCTAGTAACTAATAGGAATAAATCTTAAAAATTTTAGATGGCTCCCAAGAGAGGAACCAAGAGAAGAAGAACCACAGTTTCTGACACTGCTCAACTCCTTCCTGTGGAAACTCCTCGAGGAGTCCAGACAGTTCCACCAGGACTAAGCTCGGAACACTAAAGATTATACGAGGAATTCATATGAGTATTTAGATGACCTAACCTCGTTCTTGAGGTGGACACCAACTCTTGAGCTGAGCCAGAGGAAGTACAATCTCATCCCCCTCCTATTAACCATCCTCCTCTAGTTGACATCCCTAAATACCTCAAGACTCTCCGTCAACTAGGGTGTAAGCATTTCCTTGAAGAGAAGGATGTTGGAGCCGCCATGGATTGGTTGGGCAATATCAAGAAGCTGATGGGGATAGTCAGGATATCACCAGAGGACATAGTGATCCTGACAAAATTTTTCTTAGAGGGCAGCGCCAAAAGATGCTGGGATAATGTCCAGAGCCTGCATACCTCCACCCCCACCTGGGAACAATTTGAGAAGAGGTATACGGAGGAGTACCTGGCTCTACATCTAATTAATGAGAAGAAGTAGGATTTCCTCTGACTTCGACAAAGGCTTAGCTCTATTTCGGAGTACGAAACCAAATTCAATGAGTTAAAACCCTTTGCCCTTGACTTAGCTGGACCGACAAACATATGCCAACGATTCGTGGATGGTCTCAACATGGACATCCGAGACCGGATGGGAGTGCTAGGATGCCCCACAGATCTAGCAATGGTAATGAGTATGGCTCACGAATGTGAGCGACTGGTACAAACCTGACATCGTTAGATGGAGCAGGCAAATTGGAAGGAGGACAAGGGTCGAGGCTGTCATGGAGGATGGAAGGAGCAAAATGGTCCAAGATGTGGAAACAGAGAGGGTTTCCAAAAGAGAAAGGACGTTCCACCACCCCCACGAAGGGTGATCCCCAACTTACCACAAGGGAACCCTCGCTGTCCTAGATGCCAAAGGTACAATGTGGGAGCTTGCATGTGGATAGGTGGGGCACTTCGCAAAGGAACTCCCAGGTAGGACGCCACAACCAGAGTACCAGCTAGGGTATACAATCTCGCCCAGGAAAAGGCTGGAAAATACCCTAGTACCGTAGCAGGTACTTCCCAAAACCCTCCCAACTATGATTGAGATAAACATGTAATTTATATTTCATTCAATAAAGGAATCTTTTCTAAAAACATGTGTTTCTTCAATCAAGATACATACACTTGGGGGGGGGGAAGAAAAGTCTACGCCCTCTTCAACTTGGGAGCAGAAAGATCCTTCATAAAAGAAGATCTAATCCCAAGTCTTCCCCTAAAACTTACCTTTTAGAACAAAGCCTCAATATCCTCACACCCTTAGGAGAAGGGTTGAATAGGGACACAACAAAGGTGGATGCCATATCCAATTAGAAGGCACCCAAGAATCCCTCGGAGATACGAAGTTTCTCGGGCTTGGCATGATATTACAGACAGTTTGTGCAAGATTTCTCTAAGATAGTTTCCCATTTGACTCGTCTCACAAGGAATGGAGTAGAGTATAAATGGGATGAAAGCTGTGAGAAATCCTTCTTGGAGTTGAAGACCTGTCTAACAACAGCACCTATACTCTCCATGCTTGACCCAAGTGCTAGAGAGTATATCGTCTATAGTGACGGATCCGGACAGGGACTTGGATGCATATTAATGCAACAAGGAAAGGTTATCGCCTACACTTCACGACAATTAAAGGTACATGAATGGAACTACCCTACCGATGACTTGGAGCTAGCCGTAATAGTGTTCGCCCTAAAAATTTAGCAACACTACCTATACGGTTTAAATGTAGGATATATACGGATCACAAGAGTCTTAAATACTTCCTAACTCAAAAGGAGTTGAACCTCTGCCAGAGGAGATGGCTGAAATTGGTTAAAGACTATGACCTTATGATAGACTATCACCTTAAAAGCCAATGTGGTGGCAGATGCTTTAAGTCGCAACTACCAAACTGAGGCGACACAAATCAAGACTAGCTATTTACCCTTGTTGCAATGGCTGGGAAGGATGGAAGTGGACTTAAGGTGGACAAGAGGGAGAAATGCTTGTTGGCTGATGTAGTGGCGAGATCCGGCCTAACAAAGCAAATTAAGGTCCAACAAAAAGGGGAACTCCAGCCCTATTTGGACCTGTTCACAAGAGGGATGAAACCGGACTACAACCTTTGAGGTGATGGAGTACTAACCTACAAGGGTAGAGTGTGTGTGCCTTAATACATGGAACTAAAGAGATTAATCTTGGAAGAGGCACATAACTCTGTTTACACGATGCATCTGGGTAGTACCAAAATGTACCGCACCCTCAAATAAGGATATTGGTGGAAAGGGATGAAGAGGGAGATTGCGGAATATGTAGCCCGATGCTGGTCCTGTCAGCAAATTAAAGTTGAACATTAGAAACCCTCATGACTGCTACAACCCTTACCAATCCTAGAATGGAAGTGGGAACATATCACTATGGACTTCATCACAGGATTACGTGACAAGAAAGGGGCGAGACGCAATATGGGTCATTGTGGATAGATTGACCAAGTCCACCCATTTCCTGCCCATAAGAGTGATGGATTCAGTAGAACAACTCGCCGTATTATACATGAAGGAAATTATGAGACTCCATGGTGTCCCATTAAGCATAGTGTTGGATAGAGACCCTAGATTTACCCCGAGGTTCTGGCCCAACTTACAAAATGCCTTGAGAACCAAGCTCCACATGAGCATGGCATTTTATCCTCAGACCGATGGACAATCTAAGCGAACTATCTAAACCCTGGAGGATATGTTGTGAGCATCTGTACTTACTATGAACAAGGGTTGGGAAGAATACTTGTGACTGATGGAGTTTGCCTATAATAATAGTTATGAGGAAAGTATTCAAATGGCTCCCTATGAAGCCTTTTATGGACGACCATGCTGCACCCCTTATTTTGGGAAGAGGTGAGAGAAAGAAAGCTGGAAAGGGTCAAACTAATCGAGGATGCCACAAAGAAAATTAAGATCATAAGGAGTTGACTTAAGGCCACTCAGGACAGGCAAAAGAGCTATGCAAATCATTGGAGAAGGGATCTGGAATTTGATGTGGAGGATCAAGTGTTCCTAAAAGTATCCCCCTAGAGTGGAATACTTAGGTTTCAACAATGGGGGAAGTTGAAACCAAGGTAAAGTGGTCCTTATACAATAGTCTAAAGGATTGGGTCAGTGGCATATAAACTAGAACTTCCTCCGAACTTACAAAGGATACATGATGTATTCCATATTTTAGTACTCCGAAAGTATCAGCCTGATCCCAGTCATGTGTTGGACTGACCTCCAATGAAACTAGAAGAGAACCTACCTTATCAAGCAGAACCGATGCAAATCATTGACCGAAGAGATAAGAACTTGAGGAACAAGACGATTCCTATGGTCAAGGTTCTTTGGTAGAACGGACCCATGCAAGAGGAGACATGGGAAATTGAGAGCATAATGAGGGATAGGTATCCTCAGTTGTTTGACATGTAATTTTTTTGGGGACAAAACCCCTAAAAGGAGGGGAGAGTTGTAAACCACATCCCTTCATAGATAAGAAAATCGGGAAAAGAACTGGTCATTTCAAAAGAGAAAATCGAGCCAGTTCACGAACCACAATAGATAAGGAAAGAGTAAATTGAGAAATTTACAAACACCAAGTGACTCAAGGATTCATAAAAATCATGGGAAAGGACTTTGGGACAAGTTAGAAGAGAAAACCAGACCGGTTCAAGTGAACAGGACCTAAACAATATTGAACCGGTTTGAACTGTTTAAACTATCATTGAACCAGTTGCTAAATTCATTTTCTTAGGTGTCTTAAAATATTCAAATTGGGGAATTGAAGCCACCATTGGAAAGAGAATGAATTTAGATGAATTTAGACATTTTTAATTTTGAGAAAATTGATTGAATCAGGCCTGAACCAGCTGGTTTTAGCATTGAACTCAATCAGACCGGTCCACTCTAGTCGAAACGGTGTCGTCTTCTTCCTTCAGATGATGACACTATTCATTCAATGCAGAAAATGCCATCGCCGATGAAGAAAAAATGTCTCCATTCAGGGTGTTTCAGGTCGAGGATAAGCTTGATCAAGATGTGAAATGGTCGGACAGAGAGTCCCCGAGCTCCCTATATAAAGAGCTCCTCTCCATTTATCCTCCTCACACCTAAAATCTTCATTCTCTGTCAACTACTCCATTTTTCAGTGAAACTCAAACCAGAGATCCAACTTGGGCAGTTTTCTCAACCTCAGAAGGTGAGGTCGGGTTCTTTAGACTCCCGGGGAAATCAGCTACCTGAGAGCAACCTTCGTTCGATCTGAGGACCGTCGGAGAAGCGCCATCAGAATCAAACAATGAAGCAGCTACAAAGGACCGAAGCTACCCTATTTTGGCCAAGCTGAAATTGGCCAAATTTAGCCCTCTTAAGCTAAACCAAGCTCTCCCAACGTCCCCACAGCCCTCATATGACCTCAACTGAGCTGAAAGGTAAGCCAATTCAGCTCGGAGTTAAAGAGAGAAACTACGAAATTTCACTAACGAAATTCTCCCTCGATTCAAGGTGAATTGTAGAAATTCTTGACCCTAAAAGGTACCTCAGGAAGAGAGCTACCTTCCTTGATAGAGAGCTCGGATCACCGCACCTACGACGGTAAGCTTTCAAAGCTTTCTCTCTCTACGCATAATTTTCCAGCGAAGCTCCGTTTGAGCTTGTTTCGGCCTCAATTCATACGATTCAAAGATCAATTGAATAGTATAGAAATGTAGGAGTTGATTTACACCTACAATTGAAGCAATTAACCTTGATTGGATGGTCAATTTGAAGAAATCAAATTTGGTCAGTTTGAAAGGGGGGAATTGGGGGAAAATTGGGGATTTCGTAAAATTGAGGGACCTCTTTACAATTTCCCAAAATTGAGGGCCAATTGGCCATGAAAAAGATGTTGGAGGACCAATTGGTTGATTTTTGGAACAATTGGAGCCAAATTGCCATTTTTGGAAAGTAGGGGCAAAATGGTAATTTTTGAAAAGTTAGGTACCAAATTAAAAATTTGGAAAACTTGAGGCACTTATATAATTTTGAGTAAAATGAGGACTCAAAGGGATATTTTGGAAACCTTGGGACTCAAATTGGGCAAACATGGGCATTAGGGACCTAAAGTGAAGATAAATGAACTTTAGGGACCTAAGTGCAATTAATAAAAAATTTTGAGCCTGGACTTTTATGCCAAACCAAAATTATAAGGCTATCCAAATCATGCAGGAATACGAGAGACCAGAATGCCAACAAGGATAAGTTAGTGTATAGGTGAAAACTGATTGAAGAAGAATATGCCACGATTATCGAGTGAGTTGACTTATTTACATTATACTCGGTTGGGATGATGCGCACATTAGAAATAAAAAACCACTTGTAAGTGGGATTTTAACATCATACTCGGATGGGATGATAGGCGAACTAAGTTAAAAACCTACTTACTGGTTGTAAGTAAAGGAAATCATACCCGGTTAGTATAATGGACTTCCTTGAAGGAAGAAGAAACCCGCTTGTTGGTTGTAAGCAGAGATATCATCACACCCAGTTGGTGTGATGAAGTGAAAATATATTTTTGTCAGAAGTGTTCTCCCCTTACTGTATACCAATGCTTAAACTATTTGGGAGAATTTATTGACGGGAGATAGAACAGCTCAGATAGGCTAGAGGCCTTGGTTTTTGAACTTGTTGGGCTAAAAATTTTATAACATCTAATTATTATCAATATGGGTGTTCTTCTTTGCAGTCCAATATACAACATTATTATATATTTTTTTAATAGTAACTCCAATAGTGTACAACGATACATTTACAATCAAGTTAATAATGTTGGATAATATTACATATCCAACATATTCTACCATCATAACTTAAGCTTATTTAATATAATATGTAATATATAATCATTTGTTAAACAATTATACAATGTAATAGTAGATAATTTTAAATATATATTATAATCAATAAGTGATATTTATAACCTTCACTAGATATGGTACATAAAATAATCTATAAAAATTGAAAATAATAATTATCATAAATATAATATATAAGAAAATATCTTAGTATTTAATTTTATAATATCTAATTATTATTAATATAATGATTAATTATTACTATATAATTTTTTTTGTCTTTTAAGTCCATATATTTTTAGTAATTGCACTACTAACATTCTCAAAAATCTTCATCAACTCTTTTTTTTAACCATAAGTAACTTCATACAATCTTTATTGATTATATTTATCAACATCAAATTGAATCTTTTTTATAATTTAGTAATTAATTTGTGAACTACTATACGTTCTACCCTATACAATCGATACTTGTGCTAATTAAATTTAAATTCACTTAAACCTCCTTTCTATATTTTCAATTTATGTCAGTGAACTTTATAAATTATTTACGAATATTATTTATTATCTTTGTCATACTCGAACTTAGTTTCATCGGTTGAACATGTAAATAACCCGTCACATCCTCCCAATTTTACAATTATGAGTGCCTCACCAATGTATGCTCGACTTAAGGCTAATAATAAAATATATCAAGTTATTTTTTAAAAATATTTATTTATAATTAGAAAATAAATTTTATAAATAATATCAAGATCAAATACTAAATGTAAGGTATACATTTAGAAAATTTGTAGTTTTTCAATTTTTTAACGTGTACGGAAAAATATCTTAGTTTCCTGAAATCGATATTGAATGAGAGTGACGTTATATCCAAGATTTAACACATACTCTAAAATGATTATAAGAATGTTTTATAAATCCTTTCTCAAGATTATAAAAAATAGTTTATAGTTTGAATATACCGTTAAGCTACCAACTTATCCGTCCACAAGTTTTATATATTCAAAATTTTATTTCTCGGACTTATATTGGATAATCTAATCAATACATTTGTTCTATCCTAGATGATATTTCCACATTTTTCATTATAAACTTGCATTAGACAAGCTAACTAAATGTACCTTCCTACCTAGACAAGCTAACGACATTTACTTTCCTACCTAGAATTATTTCAAATAGATTTTATTTGTTCTAAGTTTTATTTTATAGGCTTGTATAGGCAAGTAACAACACATCAAGCCCCCTTTTCATTATAATATACATCATATATTCCCATAACAAAAAATTCATATGTCTAACTAGTACGTCTCACGTTTTTACTAACCACTTAATATGATACTAATAATTTCAACGATAAGATTACAAATTTGACCATTTATATGTAAATATTATAGCTAAGTTATTTTCTTCTTGAATAAACTATTCTACAACTTAAGTGCATGGTATTGAGACTATCTTTTATTTCTACCTTAATTCCTTTAAAGATTAGCATGGAGAGTTAGTACGTAGGGTAAACATTGTTGCTCAGGCCTTCATATAGCAGCCCCTTAATTCTTTTCCTTGGATTGTCCGGCAAGGCCTTAACGATAAGGTGGCGTTATAATTTCTCTTTGCTCAGTATATGTATGTATTTATTATTGTAAGGTTTATAATTATATTTAACTTTTGTTTAAATATTTTTCTTGTATATTTGACCCATTTATTTAGGCTTCATATATTTGTCTTAAAATTTCCCTTCTTTTATGAACAATTACATCTCAACTCTCTTAAGTTAGTCTTTATTTTTGTTATGTAATATGCACATTTATATTTATACACATACATTAACATGTGATTCCATTTTTATTACTTAAATTATATCATTTTAATTTTAATTAATTCAACCTACTTAAATGTTATCTAATTTATTCAACTTAATTTCATTAAATTATTAAAAAATTATTTTTATTAGAAATTTTCGAGTGGTAAAAGCGGTAATAATATACTCTTGGAAGATCTAACCAAATGCTTTATTAAATAACTTGTAAGTTGACTAGCATCCAAAACATACGTTTTAACAATAATTGCATTTACCCTTATTTCATTCATTTACCTTGACCTTAGTGAAATACTCATATATATTAGAAGGTACCATCATTGTCCCATCTTGCAATTTAATAGTAATATTAAAATGTAGTTTGGTTCTTGTAGATTTATCATATAATCCAAATTAGGCATACTCTAATCAGATTTTTCCACAATATTATTGTACTTGTGCTATATATAAATAATATATAATAGCATATTTAATAATTAACATAATAGTAATAAATATTGATTTGAGTAGAGTTAAACATTTTAGGCTGAAATCACTTATTTTATCTCAAATCTCAAGTTTAAATTCTCAAATTTCACCTAAATTGAATCTATAATTTAAATATAAAATTGACAGATAATTATAATATATCATAATTCTTAATTTAAACATAATTTAGACCATATTTAATATATAAATTAGGTATTTATTTAGATTCGAATGAGTTCTAATTTAATATTTAAATTGAGTTCGATTGATACGAATAAAAAATTAAATTTGGATCTAAATTTAATCAAAGTTAAAATAAAATTTTGTATCTAAAATTAAGATCTAAATATGGTTAAAATTAAGAAAAAAATTAATTATGATAGAAATTGTATCAAATTATTATAAAATGGGGTCTGTAATTCAAGTATAACTTTTTTATTTTTGATTAACAATTTTAAAATAACAACACAAAATTTATACTCGAGTGCCAAATCCGTAAATTTTATACATTCAATTTTTAAAAACTTGACAATTACATGTACATATAATCGAGTATCAAATCCACAAAAAATGAAAATAACCGGAAAGATAGAGTCGGAGTTGAATTGTTCGAAATTAGGGTTTGGATGAATAAAGAAGAGAAGATTTAAATTCTCGTACGAACAGTGAATTCAATTCAGGATTCAATGTCTGAGACTCAGACCATGAATTTGGAAGTAATAGTTCCGCACGAAGATTATTCTCTTCTCTAATCGTATTTCTCTAATTCTTCGTTCTTTACTCATAATCAGACTCGAAAGAAATGCGTGCAGTTGATTGCAATCACACGAAGAGAAAAAATGAAAAAGTATAAGAAAAACTGAGAAAGTCGACGCACAAGAAGGTTCCGCTAGGATTTTTTTAACCAGCTGAACAAAACGAGACGTTATTTTCCATTTGGATGAGGACGATATTCTCCGTCCTGGGTCGGTAACCAACCTCATAGTTTCAGGCTGTTTACCATTCATGAAATGGTGCACCGTGCTCAAACAGGAACTACCTCTAAATCACAGTTACAATTCCATGCCAGTTTCAGCCTGGTTCACAGCACAGGTCATCCAGGCAAGTTTCACACTGGCCAATGGGTCGAAGGTCGAACCGTCCTGGCTAGCATCTATTAGTGGAGGCAATTTAATTTAATGGATGAAAGTGCACTTCCAAATGAAAGGAGGCAAATAACTACTCAATACTATTAGTGGAGCCAGCTTGATACACAGGTTGCTGAAAATGTTCTGATTCCCCTGTTGTACATCTCTTAAATATGTGAGGATTCATATATCAAGCACCTGGAATGAGTCTGCAACAACCTTAAGCTTGTTCCTCACCCTCTTCCAACGCCTCTCGTTAGCAGCCACTGTCAACGTGTAATATCGTCCTGCAGATATGAAGGTTAAAGTTCAGATACTCTTGTACAGCCCAATTAACATCTAATGAAATTGATCAGTTTTCCGGACTCTGCAGGGACTACTTACCATTGGAAACTGCCACTGTTGCAAAAGAAGTGCTGGTAAAATTTGGAGACTTCAGACCATATTCAAAGGTGTAGTAGTTCTTGCCGTTTACTGTTTTCTGCATTTAGCACACGGCCTATTCATGATGCACAAACAAAGAAGATAACATCTACAAAATCCTAGAATGTACACGTTGGATCATGTTTTTTGACAGTTACAGGAGTTATCTATACACGATTTCTCGACAATAAACCATACTTGATGGTCTGTCTGATAAGGTTCTTGACACATTGGAGGAGCAGTTGCATGCAATGGGTCAAGTTTAATCTCAGAATTATATGCATAGCAAGGCAGTTAGCAAGTTTATATCACAGCTAGCTATTGGATAAATCGGATTTTGATGTGGAATCTATCAATTCTTGAAAGAGGGCACATAAGAGTGCTTACTTCTTGCATGCCAAGTATTGTAGCCACTTGGTTGGGAGTTGCATAAACATTCTTCACCAAATTATTGACAACCTGCAGCAGCACAAATAGATATATACCATTTGACAGCAGATTGACACAATTGAATGATCAGTGTGATAGAATTTGAAGGCTCACTTCTTCCATGGGACCCATGTCGTGAATATCTTTCATGCTGGTTGGAATGAATCTCACTCTCACATTCTGAAGCTGCAGGAACCTGTCCTTGAATGCAGAATCATGCCCTCGAAACTCAAATTCCTGTTCTCAAAAAAGTGAAAAAAAAATCCAGATTAGAAGAAACAAGACTCATCATATTGTGCCGAGAAGTCCAGACAACTGTTTCACATACTCTCCAATCTGAGGGGTAATAGTACGAATAGCCATCTATCAGGTCTACAAAAGACTGGTAATTTTGTGGTATTCCTGCAGAAGACAACGGGGAGAACAAAGATTACAAGTAACAATCAAATGATCTATATTGTTTATTCAAAATAAAATATCTCTATACACACACACATATATATAGTGTACATATTTGTTGTGCACCTTCTGCGAGAAGGGAAGCAGCTGGGAGTAAACTTGAAGCCACAGCTCCTATGCCTAAAAGTACAGGTCTTCTTCTGCATTGGTCTACAATTTTCAGAAGATTATAAAGAGTTATTGTTATTACAGCAAAAAACCTGCTCAGTGATACTTTGCCAACATTTGCACAAAGAATAACACGCCCACCTGGGGAATGATGAGTGGAAGATGAAGAGCTCAGTTGCTCTGCCCTCACATTGAACGGAGGAGCCCATCTTCTCCCGCAATTCACCCTTCCCTGATTCTGATTCTGAGGAGCGAGCCGCTCCAACTCCAAAAAGAGAGAAAAAAGGAAGAACAACTACAATAAGAAGCACCATAGATGAAGAAAGACTGACAAGGAAGTAAAGAATAAAAACCTGAGGGAAAGAACTGGGGAATAGATGGATTGACGGAGAGTTCTTCAGGGACAACATTGCTCTTTGGAATGGGCGCAGAAACAAAGGCCCTTTACAAGTTGGCTACTTTCCAGAAGATTTTTCCTTTTCCCCCATGAAATTTTTCAGTGGTGGAGATGACGCTCATGTTCCTTAATCTATCCCTTTGGTTCGTTGCCCTTTTATTCCCGTTTTTTTCTTGGCAACTTTATCCATAAGTCTGTCCGTTCATTTTTCATGCATCGGTCCAACATCGGACCGGGTGCTGAACCGGATAATACATGGGTTCGTAAGCTTGTAAGGTCCGATTGGTTCAATGAAACATGCCTCGATCATATATTCTTATATATGTATATATATTGCAAGATCCATGATCGATATATATTTCATGGATATATTATGGGTTATGGATAAGGTATTTGAAATTCAAAGGCCTGAAGAAATGGGCAGCCTCAGACTCGATGAAGTTGATCTGCCGCTGGACGAGGTGCATATAGACGATCCTGTCGCCGTTGCTGGTTGGGTTGGGCATCCGCATGACGTAGCCCGTTTCCCCTCCACATGCCAAGTGGTACGAGCCGAATATCGGTCTTCCCCACCCAAAGTCGACTTCTGCCATCGGAAACCTCAGCCCTGACGACACCACGAATGCGAGGCTGCCGCCGCCAGCTTCCGTCCCCTTACCGTATATCCTGGTAATGCTTGCCTCGGATCAATGAGCTTCCACCCAGTCTATCAGCGCCAAGAAGTGCTCCTCGGTTGCCGCCGTATGGAGGAGCTCGTGGAGAGCGGCCGCATGCTCTTGGAAGGTCGAGGAGGGGATGGCGGCAGCTCGGAGAGTGGCACATACATTTTATCGATCCCGATGGGGATAGCAGTGATTCTGATACCGAGGGTACAGGAGTGATCGCCGGAAGCATGGAACGATCGTCACGGTAGAGGAGCGGCACATCTCCGCCCAAGATGACAGGAACATGTTTGCAGAGTAGGCGTCGGCAACACGATGGTCGAAGGTGCAAGCCACCACTCTTCTCGGTCGCCCGAATACACTTGCACACCATTTTATAGTTGATTATACTTTGATATGATATATTCATATTTTTAGTTTTTTGTCAATAAAAAAAATCATTCCCCATATTTTCATTAGTCACAGTAGCATATCAAGAGATAGACCTGAACAGCGAGAACCCCTCGTCTCTTGGTGGGCAAGAGCTTTCCTTGGACGGATTCGTCGGGATCATATAGGTCGAGGAACCGGAGCTAGACGCTGGCTGCAGCTTCAACAAAGTCAACGCCGGAGTTGTTGCAGAGGGTCTCTGGCTCGGAGACGGAGTTCACGATCACCTCACCCGCAAATGCATAGTAAGATACTAATACTTGATCCAGAGACGACCTCAGTGCTTCAATCATGGACGCGAAAGTCGGCGGTGCTCCAACCATTGCACCGTCTGGATTGGGATTAACGACCGTTTTTTGTGTAGCAGAAGAAGACGAGCAGAGGCAAGAGGAGGTCGATATTTGAATGCGGCAGCCAGTACTCCTGCAGCGGCATCACGGCCTTTACCGTTTCTCTATGAGAGTCACCTTCACCTTCATCTTCATCCCGTCTTTTTCCAATTCACAGGACGAAATCCAACGGCTTTGATCCACGTACATACTGACTTATCTCTATGGACATGTTCTCCAGTATTATGTTTAATAAATACAATATACCAGTTAAAAAAAATGTTAAAATTGTATATGATTTCTCAATAAATTGATAAAATTGTTATAATTTATAATAAATGAAAACATATAAATATTTAAAATATATATTTTAATATATATGAGATATATTTTTATATTAAAATATATTTTAATAAGTTTTATCAAATTAAGTGTACTTGAAAATACTATATAATATTTGAATTAATCCGAAATAGTGTAATATATAAATTTTTTATTACTCAAATCCAAGTATAATTAAATCTCTTATTACGCTTTAAACCTAATATGCCAAATAGATGTGAATAAATACATTTAATAAAAATATCTGCAATTTTAGTTTTTGTGCTATTTTATCGAATATACGATTTATATCAATTTGTTTTGGTACGGATATAAAAAACTAGATTGTTACTGAGATAAATTACTAACATATTATCATACTAAATACTTGGCAGATATTAAAGATGAAATATGAATTATCGAATTAGTGATCGGATATAAATGAATTCATCCATTGTATTTTCGGTACTTTTATATTCATATTATTAAATTAGTTATTGAATACAAATAAGTTTAACAGTTATATTTTCGGTACTTTTATATTCCCATTCAATGTTGGAACGGGCAACTATGGGTTGCTTATTAGCATTTCACAAAATTAAATTATTTACAATAATTACTGAAAATCGAACGTTCAGTTACTAAGCGTGCCATCCCAATCGGCATCAAATAAACAATTGAGATTTGGTTGACAGTTTTTCCAAAAATATAATTAATATAAAATTATCTTGATTGCAACCAATGAGTTCTGGTTGAATTATTCATAAATTAACACACATGATTGATAAAATAGAAAATGTTTGGTCGAGTAAATGTTAGATATCTTATGGGGTGTTATCATATAGAGGTTGTCACTCCCCAACCCGATTTGTACTGAATCATGTTAACAACCCACCACTTCTAACACTATAATAGAATTAGTTTCATTTTCATAGTATTGAAAAAAGTAATTCTAAAATCATAAGAAAAATAGTGTATAAGATAAGTTTTTCTAAAAATTTGCCGAAATAAATGTTGTGCACTATTCTATTACAGTAAAGGATGGGATAAGTTCATAACTCAATGAGAGTTTATAATTTCTATTTTTCATTCCATACCTAAAAAGATTTAACATTTTCCTTAAAAATATTCTGATAAGAAAGTACAACTTGTACCTTTCCTTCTCATCTGAAAAATATTTTTTCTCCCAAATAAATCTATTACTTGTATCACACAAGTTTTAAATCAGCTTCTCCCTAGTTGCATGAGTTTTATATTACACAAACACCCTTTCTCAGAAAAAGCAATCAAACAGTCGCATAATAGATCATTGGAGGCTACAACCTTAATTTATAAGCGTCTTTACCATCAATCCTATTGAGAAGCCACAATCTCCACCACATCATTTGTGTGAGCACCTTTGCCTAACTCCCAAACTTATCAATACTTTGATCCTCATATGCAGGGGTGAGACCTCTCTCTTATACCCCCTCGGTCTCAATGTGCATGAAGCTCAAGAGTTTCAAGACATACTAGAACAACAGAACTTTCGTTGTACTAACCTTGATGTCCAGTAGCCCTTAGAACCAACACTACCCCGTACCGGGCATCTCTTTGGTTACGTATAATTACAATCATATATATAAGTCTTAGGATTTAAGACCTTTATCATTGCGCTACTAGTCTAACAGGCTCTAACCCGACTCTAACTCAACAACGTCAGCAATTATTATCAATTTGTGATAATTTTATAAGGCTTTTAAATATAAAACTTACCCCGTTCCCACTAGCCTTAGGCCCACTCATACGAGTTTTTAAAATACGGCATTGTGCCCACTTCACTTTTCAAAACTGTGACCTTAGGTCCACTTGAACAAAACTAGATCTAGACCACTATTATCGACCTTGGGCCTCGCCCATTTCCTGCATCGACGGTAGGAGCTAGACCATTCCCCTAGAAGTGTATTCATACATCGTCAATAGTTTGTCCTAATATTATACTTTATGTTTTCTTCAAAAGTATAATCCCAAAACATTGAAGCATTTTCACACATTAAGGGGATTATACTTATGGAAAATCAGGTTTTAAGGTAAAGCATGTTTCTAAGTACATGTAAACCCCGTCCTTTTAAAGATATGAAAACCGGAAAAATAACCGGTCATTTCAAAAGAGAAAATTGAGCCGGTTCACTAACCATAACCGATAAATAAAGGGAAAATGGGAAATTGAAAAATCTCAAGTTACTCAAAGAGTCATAAAACTAATGGAAAAGAAAATTGGGATAAATGGGAAGAACAAACCAGACTGGTTCAGGGTAAATCGGACCTGAACCGAATTCTAAATTTAATTTTCTTGGTGGCTTAAAATGTTTAAATTGGAAAATTGAAGCCATCATTAGATAGAATATGAATTTATAAATTTTTAATTTTGAGAAAACCGGTCAAATCGGGCCTGAACCAACCGATTTTCACCATTGAACCCCGTCAGACCAGTCCGATTCGGTTCAGAACAGTGTCATCTTCTTTGTTAGGATAACAACATTGTTCATTAATGTAGAAAACTTCCTTCTCCAACAAAGGTGTAACCACTTCGATCAGACCATTTTCGGGCGAGAATAAGTTTGACATAAATGGAAAGTGGTTGGGTAGAGGGTCCGCGATCTCCCTATATAAAGAGCTCATCTCCATTCATCCTCCACACACCTCAAATCGCCATTCTCTCTCAACTGCTCAATTTTCCGGTGAAGCTCAAACCAGAGCTCCGACTTAGGCAGTTTTCTTAGCCTCAGAAGGCAAGGTCGGGTCCTATAGACTCCAGGGGAAGTCAGCTACCTCACAACAACTTCCTTTCGACCCGAGGTGTCACGCCCCAACCCGATTTGGTCGGATCCCCGTGAACAACCTATCACTCTCACGATTTATCAAGGGTTTACCCTTTTCTAAACCAAAAGGAGTATGGCATCCTTTATACATGTATCTTTCCTGGAATAGGCTACAGGAAGGTCCTTTAGGGTTGGTTTCCCTTGGTTACCTAAAAAGGGATAAAAAGGGAGGGGTGAGTTCTACAACTCAGTGAATGAGTGTTGAGAGTGAGTTTTCGTGAAAACAACTTTAATCAAAGTGTGCCAAAATTCTTATTTCTTTTAAGAGGATCTTTCCTCAAATCCCCTATTTTTCAAAACCTTTTTCCACAATTCCACATTAGGTGTGTTTAGCAAACAATACACGCTCTTAATCAGGAAGGGAACACACATTCGTAGGTGCAGCCCATCCACTACACCCACTTGTAGCTTGGAGCGTCTTTACCGACCACCAAGATAGAAGCCTGTCCACTTCTACCGACCCTCAGACCCGAAAATAACTCTGTGTCCATATGAAGACAGAGACCACATCCTGACCCCACCCCAGTCTCATGCGCAAGAAGCTACATCGAGCTTCCCGACTATTGGCACGACGAACTGCCATTATCTCCACAAAGTTGTCTAGTAGCCCTTAGGACACATCACTACCCCTCTTGGGCGTTTTAATGGTCTTGAACCACAAGTGCATGCACAAACAACAGTTTTAACATAGCCATATATATTTGGTGTCACTGGTCCAACGTCCCCAACCCTCAATTAGACTTGCAGCTATTTGTCTAGGCCGGTCGATGAACTTAGCCCTAACACACTGCTGCCAGTCCATCAAGTACTATCGGTCCTGACTTGATACTATGGTGAAATCATGCAACCATTTCATTAAGAATTTTCATGGCTTTCATATCTCATGTTTGTTTACGAGCTCCTGCTCATGCCTAATGGCCTTGGGCCCACTGTACGTGATAAAATTTATTTTTTTATTTGAAATTGTGTGATTTTAACTACAAATATTTGCCAAGTGAATTTGATTGGAAAATAATAAACAAATTTTTTATTAAGATGAGTGTGTTTTATGATGTCATCAATATATTTTATGGTAGGAAATATCAAACTTCAATTACATATTTGGAGAATCTAACATCCCGAAAAGATAAGTCTTAAAAGTATAGGGGCAAAATAATGATTTTACCTAACTTAAGGATTATTTTACAAATACTGAGAAATGAGACCTAAGAAATGTCCTAAGATATTTTGGGGACAAGAATGAGACTAAAGAAGACTTGAGGATCCAAGTGAAAGACTTGAAAAATTTTAGGGTCCAAAAAGGATGGATTTTAAGTTATAAATGACAAAATGGTAATTTTACCCAACTTAGGGACTAAAATACAATTTTGGTAAAGTAAGGTACCTAAGAGGTATATTAATAACATCTAAGTACATGGACGAGTATAACCACAAGAGGTTATGACCCTAATAAAGTGTAACTAACCTTAAAAGAAGATTAGTTAAAGAACAGTTCTTTGAAACATAAGTAGAGTAAACCGAGCCCAATGGCGAAATTGCAATTTCTTTGTAAAGTTACGTGGTAGCATTTATGTGTTGATATAAGTACTTAAATTGACCTTGATGCCTTATTATGACTCTTATAGAGAGAATACATAGTCACTCGAGTGAGGATCTCACAACACGAGCTAAAAGGAAAACTATCGGAACGAACAAGTTCTAATAAAAAACTATGAGTGAGAGTAGTGACGGCGAGTTTGATTGAATCGACCGAATGTGCTATACCTCTTTTGATAATACCTAGAAATTAATGATGCGTGATTTGGAAAAAATCATTTGAAAAGAAGTGAAAAATGACATGGATGCATGCCCACTAAGTAATATCGTTTTTAGAAGTGAATAAACGGGTTAATAGTCGATAGACCAAACTGAATTAACCAAAGTCGCATGATAGGAGTATGTGAGTTGGGGGCTTGTGCCCTTGGTAGCATTTCTCAGAGGAGTTGGTCGAGTGATGGACCAAATTCCTTATGATAAAAAGTTGATCATGATAATTACCTAATATGCATGGTACATTCATTTAAATATTTGAGTTGGTCGAGTGATGGACCAAACTCCTTGTGATTGATTAATCATGCATATTGCTTTCTGATTTCATACATGTACCTGAATGGAGATGATCATAATGAGGACCATACTTAGTCAAATGTGAGATAAACATAAGTGCTATCTGTGTGCATGTTTTTGTGATATACATATATGTATGTATATATATACTAGTAGAAAGTTTAGGATGTTGATAGGACACCTATCAAGTTAATGTTGATATCTAGGGAAATTAGAAGTGGTGGATAAGGGGAGATTAATAATAGTGCTTCCAGATTTCCTAGGACCCCCAAATGATGTACGGGTTTGGTCCTGATGGTTACACCACTGTGATGATAAATGGAGGAGTTGAGTCGGATGTGTAAGAGGCATGTACATGGCGTTGGGTGGGTTAGTGTCATATCCTCAGATGCTAAGAAATCCAAATGTGAGATGAACATGAGGGGTATCGGTTGTGGAGATTACACATGACTCACATACTCTCATCTTACCTAATCAGAATTATGGCATGACTTTTAGGTGTGGTTTGTGCCTTGAGTTGCCACTGTGTTATTCTATGCACAGGTGATTCTAGACCCTCCCGTATGAGTAGCACTAGGAGTAACTTCAGCGAAAGGAATGGGATTCCTCAATCTCCAAGTTGTGGAAAATCTCACATGGTTTTTTTTAAATCAGCAAGTGTTTCCAATGTGGGAAGGTGGGGCATAAAGCTCACGATTGTCATGGCAATGATAACTGAATGATTTCGGTAGGAAGCTCTATAGCTCGACCTCCGGCACACCCTATAATTCAAGCAGGCTCAATACTATGTACAACAATGGAGTAATGAACAGAAGGGTCATAGTTCCTATGAATCAACATATATTCCCTGCCAGAGATTACAACCTAATGTAGGAGGAGGTTACTGTCGACCTAAGTGTTGTAGTGGGTACTTCCCACAATCCGTAAATTGATAACTTTTTTCTTTCCCTTTTGAATATGGTGCGAGGATATCTTCCTTTTTGATAAGAAAGTAAACCCCTTACCTTAGTCTATCTTTGGAGTACAATGTATTAGTGTAAATGTTTAAGTTATGCCAATAGAAGGATATTAACATATCGATTATCGATTTTCATGTATAATAATTGGGCTTATAAGGTTATATGGCGTAGAAGTCTTTGTCATTATTGATTCTAGAGCATACTCATCATATTTGAAGGAAGAAATAGTATACATGATGCACAAACTCTGTCCCCACTAACTCTGGGACTCTTAATACACACGCCGTTAGGAAAAGAAGATACTAGGGATACCATCTTATGAGAATGTGAGGTGAAAATAGGGGGTAAGATTGTAGAGGCGGATCTAGTACGTTTTGTCACGCCCCCAACATGGGTTGGTTGGAACCCCGTGATCAACCTACCACCCTTCCCTGTACTAAATCAGTGACTTTACCAAAATAGGTCAGGGAAGGTAAAGACTCATGAGTACACATGTTTTCCACAACAAAGTTTAACAAAACAACTAAATATGAGTTTACTTTCTTGTGCTACCTCTAACTTTGTCACACCCCGAGCCAGTCTAATCGGGGTTTTGTGATTAACCCGCTACCCTTCCTTATACTAATAGTCTGAGTAAGGTAAAGGCGTTGGAGTACCTATTTTCTATAAAAAAAAATCACAAAACATAAAAATTACTTGATAGAGATCCCATTGACCTCTTCTCCAGCCTAGTCTCGTCGTGGTAAGGTGTTTCTCTTAAAAGAGGTTAATGAGAGGGGGGTGAGTTCGATAACTCAGTGAGTGGGAAAATCTTTTATGAAGGTTTAATTCAGCAATTTCAATTATTTGATATTTCAGTAGTTTTCTTCATAGGTTTCACAATTCAACAACCGCCCTCCTATTATAGGAGGGATCATACATTTGCGGAACGGTACTCGACCATTCCACTTGTGGACCGGAGCGCCTTTACCGTCTACCCTAATAGAGGGATACTGGCTCTACACAGAGTTTGAATGGACATCAATAGTTTGATACATCAAACCCCAATTACTTCACTGTGTCCGCTCAATGGGACGAGACCTTATTTCCCCTACTAACTCGGTCTTCGTGTGCAAGAAGCTACTTGGCTTCATGACCTACTAAATGATAGAACCGCCCTTATGCACCCTTGGTCATTCAGTGATCTTTGGGTTCCATCATTACCTCATATTTAGGTGTCCCGATGGCTCAAATGTCACAGTGCATGCACAATCAACAGTCTTTTCAAATTATAACCTTTATCTTTGGCCTTCTAGCACAATGATCTATCGGCTTGGCTCTGACCCGTGCATACTGGCCCAATAGGTTCGACGACCTAGCTTCGGAAGAGCAGCGGTTCAGCCCAACAAGCTCGACATGTCAGCTTGGCTTGATAGGTATCACTTAAATTATAACATTTATCTTTGAACCTCTAGTACAACGATCTGTTGACTTGGCTTCGGCTCACACGTACTGGCCCAACAGGTTCGATGACTTGGCTTCGGTAGAGTAGCGGTTCGGCCCAACCAGCTTGACAACTCAGCTTGGCTCGATGGGTATCACATAATGTTTCCATTATTCAGGTCTTTTAGTATCATATATCACATATCCGTTCTGGAAGGGTCCACACCCGTATCCATCGGCCTTGGGCCCACTAGCATCTCGAGCCTAAGCCCGAAATTAGCTTCCAAATAAGCAAAGTCACCTAGTTAGGGGAGGCTAATTCTGAGAAAATAATTTCAAAGTTGAACCGTCATTCCAATAGGAATTGACGTCATAGCGATTCTCACTCAGCCGATAATAGTGACGTGGTCATCCCGGTGAGATCCTGACTCGTGGTGCACTTCCTTGCACCGGTACAGGAGCAATCAGATTCTGTATGGTTCAAGTACCCTTATAAGGAGAATTGACATAAGGGACTTCCTAATTTTGGGTATTTATGCATAGGTCCTCATATTATGTCTTAATTGCATTTAGGTCCCTCAACATTTATAACCTCACATTTTGGTGCCCAATTTTCATTAAATCTCCGTTAAGTCCCTACGACTTCCAATTACCCTTTATGGGTTCCTAACTTTTCCAAATTTACCAATTGGTATTCAATTTTCCCAAAATTATCAAGTGGTCCTTAATTTTTCAAAAATTATAATTTGGTTCTTGAACTTTCAAAAATTGCCAATTGGCCCTCCATTTCATCTAATTGCCCAATTGGGTCCCAATTGGATGTTAATTTCATGAAAATGCCCCAATTTTTCTTAAATTGCAATTTAGCCCCCAATTTTCCAAAAGTCCCCAAATTGCCCAATTTCTCAAAATTGCAATTTGGTCCCCGTATCACAATTTTGTTCAATTGACCCCCAAAATATGGTTAATTGTCTCAATTGGTGATCTGAATTGTCTCCCCTATGTCTCCCTCATCATTTTGAGCTTTGAACCGCTCAATTTGGCTTAGAAATGAGCTCAAATGGAGCTTCATTAGAAAATTCAGTCTATAAAAAGAAAGCTTCGATATCTTACTGGTGAGGGTCCGACAACCGTAGCTCTTGCTTTCTCTGGATTGCTTTCCTTCCAGAGATCCTCCCTGGATCAAACTGCACCTCAATTGATGGCCTAAGTAGTGTGGATTTCAGTGTTAATGTTTTTGCATAAATCGATCATGAATAGTATTTTTCGATGAAGGGGCGACAGAGGGGCTTACCGTACTAGCTCAGGGGAAGGTCGGGGCACCTCTAGGTGGTGTTTGGGGGGGGGGGGGGGTTTGGCCGGTGTTGGCCTAGGGATGACTCGAGTTGAGCTCGGGCTATTGACAGCCGAGGAGTAGCTTTATTGTTTGAGCTTCCTCGTTCTTCCATGGTGGCTCTCGGGCGGAATGGAGGGTGCAGCTATGGAGTGGACTTCCTCCCAGTTCTAATGGTACCAAATGCAACCTCAGAGGTGGAGAAAAGCCTTCATGTCGGAGCTCTAGTTTGATGCTCGTCGGAAAACTTAGCAGTTCATCTTCTTCGTCGATTTTGGGATGCTGAGATCGAATGGAGGGGTGCTCTTTATATAGGGAGCTCGGCAACTGCTTAGGCTACCCGCCGGTGTAAGACTCGGCGTCCGACTCAGCCGTCGATGACCTGAGTGGAGAGTTTTTCGAGTCATCGGAGACTCATGGCGCATTGTGATTGGTCAAATTTTTTCTAACATGGAGCGCCAACGTGGCTGCCCTATAAGTCCTTGACCGTTGACCGTTGATCGGTCGGATTGTTGACTGGTCCGGTCTGACCAGGTTCGGTGACCCAAATTCAAAATTTGGCCGGTTCAGACTCGATTAGACCGATTTTCTAGAATTTAAAAATTTCTAAATTTATTTTCTATTTAATGGTGGTCTCAATTTCTCAATTTTAAGTCACCTAGAAAAATGAATTATTGAATCGGTTCACTATGGTTTGTCCCAGTTCAGTTCGGTTCGGGTCCGGTTCACCTCAAACTAGTTCGATTCTCTCATCAATTTCACTTCCTAGTTCTTCCTCATGATTTTTATGAATTTTTGGTCATTTGAGATTTTCTAATTTTCCATTTTAACCCTTCTTTGTCATTTTTTGTCCCTTTTTCAGCTTGGTTTTCTCAAAACCGCCGATTCCTTTCCCGGTTCACTTGGTCCTAGGGTCGGGTTCCACAAACTTGCCCTTCTAGCTTCCACTTTTCTTGGCATAATGTTTTATAGAAAAAAGTGTATGAGAGGGGGTGAGTTCTATAACTTAGTGAGTAGGTGTTAGGGTGACTTCTCGTAAGGACAAAAGAGGTTTATAATTACTACCCTTCTTGTTTATGGGTTATTTGGGTTTAACTTCTCATTAGAAAAATATTTTAACATTTTCTCCTTCTAAGGTTTGGATTAGCATATAATTACACACACCCTTTATCACAAAGGGTTCACACGTTCGTAAAGTAGTCTTTAACTGCATCGCTTGTGGCCTAGAGCAACTTTCCCAACCACCTTAGTAGGAGGTGATACCTTCTACCCCAAGTCTGTGTGAGCATCAATTTCCTAATCTGCATACTTGAATTCCTTCATGTCCACTATGGCAGGACGATACCTCTCCCCCTCCGACCTCAATCTCAATGCGCATGAAGCTTCTCCGAGCTTCAAGACTTACTGGACGATAAAACTTCCATTATGCACCCTGGGCCTTCCAACAACCCTTAGAACCAACACTACCTCATATCGGATGCCTCGATGGTTCTATATCTCAACATGCACAAACAAAAGTCTTTTAGTTTAGAACTTTATCTTTGATGCCACTAGCCCAAAGAATTTGATGACCCAACTTTGGCACAGTAACTACCAACCGAGCAAGTTCGATGACCCGACTTTGGCTCGGTAGCTACTAGCCCAACGAGTTCTATGATCCGACTTCAGTTGGGTGGCTTTATCACACAACTTAACCATTTTTTGGTAAATTTCTGTAAGGCTTAAATCAAGGTTTTATCTATGGGTTTAAGCATGTTCCCATTGGCCTTGGGCCCACTTCACGAGTTTTTCCAAAACTTGGCCCTAGGGCCTTATTGGTTTCAAAATCGAGGCCTTGGGCCCACTAGAGAAACTTCAACTCTGATCAGAAACATCTCCCAAAAGGTTTAAGTAGGTTAACATAGTCAGGGGAGACTATTCCTGGAAAATATTTTTCAATTCGAAAATGTGTTCATCATCCCAACCAAGTATGATGTCAAAAATCCCACTCACCTGGTAATAGTGACATGATCATCCCGGTTAGATCTCAATCCGTGATATGCCCCTCTACACATGTACTCGAACAATCAACTCCTACATGGTTTGAGTATTCACATAAGGAGAATTGGCATAAAAGACCTTATAGTTTCATATATTTGCATATAGGTACTCACATTATACCTTAATTACAATTATATCCCTAATATTCATTTTGTCTTCAATTAGCTCCCTAAGGTTTCCAATACCTCTCTTAGGTCCCTAATGTTCTCTTATTTCCATTTAAATACTCAATTTTCCCTTAATTGCAATTCAACCTCCAATTTTTCTAAAAATCCCCAATTCGCCCAAATTTTCCCAAAATTGCACTTTGACCCCGGAATTCTCATTTCATCATATTGACTACTTAAACTTGGTTAATTGCCCCTAACATGCTGCTAATCATTTTTCCTATCTTCCTACGAGCTTCCTGCCATTTGAATGACATCAATTGACCCAAATTTGAGCCCAAACGGAGGTTCGCCAGAAAAACTTTCTAGAGAGAGAAAGCTTAGTTTTCTTACCGGTAAGGGGTCGACAGGTGGAGCTTTAGATAGGGGTGGCTAGTACTCTTCCAGGGGGTCCTCCTAGGTTCAAAGAGCGAGTCAATTGGTTGCATGAGCATAGAGAATTCGATGAGAGAAGTTATGGTACTTCAGTTTCTGAAACCTTACTGTTCCAACAAAACTTGATGGAATTGGCTTACCTTCTAGGTTCCAAGGGGTCAAGGGTCGGTAGAGGAGAGTTGTGGGAGGTTCATCCTGATCGCTTGAGGTCAGAGGTGGTCGGAATTCAGCTCATGTTTCTCTGTAGTTTCAGGACCGTCGGAGTGACGATACTGTGCAAGTGTCTCCACGCTTCTCCGATGATCCTCGGACTGAATAGAGGTGGCAGCGAGGTAGGAGACTTCTTCTTGGTTCCACAGAGCTTGAATGCACCTTCTAAGGATGCAAAAAAGGACCTCGTCGGAGCTCTGGTTTATGTATCGCTGGAAAATGGAGTACCTCTTCTTAAATTATTAGTGGGATGAGGAAGATGAGTAGAGGGGTGCTCTTTATATAGGAAACTCAACAACTGACAGGGCTACTAGCCAGCATAGGACTCGACCCTAGCCTCGCTCACCGGCGGTCAGTTCGGAGAGCTTTTCAGGTCGTCGAAGACCATCGTTCTCATTTACCCTTCTTTCTACTAGCGTTTCCAAGGAGGAAGATGACAATGTGTCGCACGTGTGAGCTTGCCACATGTTGCATTGTGATTGGCTAGTTTTACATACGCGACTTCCTACTCAGCATTCTAGTCAACTTTTGACCTGTTGACCGGACATATGGAGGTCATCCATTGGTTGCTTTTTCCAATGTGGCTATTAACCATATTTCTGTCGACCGTTGACCATGACACGTGGTGTACTCTGATTGATTAAATTAAATACATTAGATTTCCCTCCTAACGCAAAAATGCCACTACCACGTCTCAGCCTCTAGTTAGTTAAGTCCATCTGATTGGCTCTTCCACGTGTCAACCTCTAATTGGTTGACCATTTCTCTAACATACTTGTCGAATTCTTATGTGTCATCCTTGCCACGTCTCATATCATGCCCTAACTCGATTTGGTCGAGGTCTGGTGATCAATTCGCCACTCACCCAAACTTTGAAGAGGGACTCCTCCAGGACGTCAAGGAGAGTCAAGCATAATACTAGTCATGTTTTCTCCGGACAACATTAAACAAAACTAGAATTTAACTTTTGTTTCTATACCTAGTGTAGTTCCCGGGGAGGGAGAGGTTGGTGTAGTCACGTTCTTTCCTAAAAAACGTTTAGAAGGGGGAGGGTGAGTTTGACAACTCAGTGAGTGGGGGAGAGCTTTTAGGAAATATTCAATTTAGCACTTTCAAGATGTTTGACATTTCATAAATAGCTCCTTCTTGGATTTTGCAAAACAATCAACCGCCCTCCTATCATATGAGGGATCACACGTTCGCAGAACGGTCCCTGACTGTTCTACTCGTGGACCGGAGCATCTTTACCATCCACCCTGATAGAGGTTAACTGCCTCTACCATGAGCTTGAGTAGACATCAATAGTCCGACCCTCAAACCCTAATCACTTCATGATGTCCACTTTATGGGATGAGACCTCCTTTCCCCTAGTGCCTCGGTCTCAATGCGCAGGAAGCTCCCTGAGCTTCTCGACTTACTAAATGCCATACCGCCCTTATGCACCCTAGGTCGTCCAGTAGTCCTCCGGATCCATCAATACCTCATGTCAGGTGTCCGGCCTGAATCTCACAGTGCATGCACAATCAAGAGTCTTTTAAGTTATAACCATTATTTTTGGCCTTCTAGCACAATAGTTTATTGGCTTGGCTTCCTATTTCATTGCAGGTTAAGCCAATTGAATTTGAGTTGGATTCTTCCTCCAATTTTGAATTGGTTCAAGCAAACTTATGCTGATAGATAATTTGATGCCACAGTGTTTGTCTTGACATTCATCCGTTAGCATCTATACTATAGCTAATACTGGGCTTCTACTGGGTCAGCCCATTTGAACTAACCTGGAGCTAAGTTTATTTGGAGCTTTTCTTGTTCAGAAAGAAAGGGGGCTACTCACAACCAAGAGCAAAGATTAGTAGCAGGAGGAAGAAGATGCCCACTATGGACTCGAGGCTCACTGAGGATTCTCAGTTCTTCCGATAGTTCAAGGCCACCCTTAGGAGGAACGATTTTGATACCTACAATAGTGTCCTTTCCCATCTCAAGGTACCATCTCCACTCAGTCTCCCACTGATCCTTTTTCATCTTCTTATTTGTACTATGTTCCACCTAGGTTTAGGTAGATACATGCTCCCTGCACTTTTAATTATGCCATATGTATGTTAATTACACGCTGAGGCCAGTTTTAGAAGAGAAAATATTATAGAATGATCCATTTTATGCGTGGATACTATGCGTTCCAAGATTGTTTTGACCAGAGATGCGGATGTGATTAAATATTCTGATTCATGTTAATAACGACATGTGCTTGAACTCCATTGCCATCTTTTGACTGATACTCACTATGCAATTGAGATAACTCATTTGTCTGCAAGGGCAGAAATACGTCAGGAATTGCTTATCATCCTTAAGCTGCCGATTTCTTTATTTGAGTTCGTTCAAGATTCTTTGTGATCTAACACTAATCATATTATTTAGCAATAAATTGCATATCCACATAAGGCACTTCCCTCCAATGCGCTGATATGTACTCTAGTTTTACCTTTTTGCAGGTTATGTTGATAGAGTTCGAAAGTATTACACCTTTGTTTGAGGAAACCTCTTATGTTGTCCATGAATTGACACTTGCCAGTAATAACCCCACCCCATGTTCATCTAGTTGTTCAATTGCTTGTGATTTTTATTTTTGGTATTAATATCATGATGTGGGAAAGTGCACCTTTTGGTTCTGAACTGCACGCTGTAGGAGCTCTAATTCACTTGTAGCCTTCTCTATTCTCTGCAGAATTTAGGGGATATATATCAATACACTAACATTCTAAGTGTGAAGATGGAATACCAAGATTCTTTTAAACAAGATTTCTTTCAACTAAAACCCTATTATACAGATGCAATGCAGGTAATATCTTGCTTCATATTGCTTGGAGTTCATTAGAGAAACAATGAAATTGTTAATATACTACTACAACTTTAGCGAATAAATGATGTTAGATTCCTAAATGGGACGAAACCTCATTCCCTATACTACCTCGGTCTCCATGTGCAGTAAGCTCCTTGGCTTTGCGACCTACTGAATGACGACACTGTCCATATGCTCCCTAGGTCGTCCAACAGTCCTTGGGTTCCATCACTACCTTATGCCAGTTGTCCTAATGGCCTGAACTTCACGATACATGCACAATCAAGCTTTTTGAATTATAGCTATTATCTTTGGCCCTCTCGCTCAACGGTTTGTCAGCTTGGCTTCGGCCCCACCATGCATACTGGCCCAATAGGTTCGATGACTAGGCTTCGGCAGAGCAGTGGTTCGGCCCAACAAGCTTGACAACTCAGCTTGGCTCGATGGATATCATGTAAGTTCCCATTATTTAGGTCTTTATGCCTCATATATCACATGTTTGTTTTGGACGAGTCCATGCCTGTATCCACCGACCTTGGGCCTACTGGCATCTCGAGCCTAAGCCTAGAATTAGCTCTCAAATGTATTAAGCAGAGTCACCTAGTCAAAGGATGTTAATTCTGAGAAAAATAGTTTTCAAAGCTAAACCATCATTCCAACTAGAATGGACGTCATAGCAGTTCCCACTCACTCGGTGATCTCGGCGAGGTCGTGCAGGCGGAATTCTCTCCTCAGTGCACTTCTTGGGTCGGCGTTCGAGTAATTCATTCCTGCAGGGTGCAAGTGTTTGTGTTAGGATGTGGGGACAAATGGATCTTATACTTTCTCATATCTGCTGGCTCGTACTTTGTTTAAATTGCATTTGGGTCCCTAATTTCTCTTTAATCTCTATTGGGTCCCCTAGGTTCCCAATTATGCTTTCTGGGTCCTCAACTCTTTCAATTTCACTAATTTGCCCTTAATTTACTAAATTTGCCTTTTAGTCCTTAATTTTCCAAAAATTACAATTTGGTCTCCCAACTTTTCAAAATTTCCCATTTGCCCCAAATTTGTCCAATTTGCCCAATTAACCCTTAATTAGGGTGAATTTCATGAAAACACCCTCAATTTCATAAAATTATCGTTCAACCCTCCAATTTTTGAAAATTGCATAAAAGTTCCCCAAAATCCCCAAATCACCATTCATCTTCTTCCTCAATTCAAGCATATGGCACTTAGAATCTTTCCTCGTCCAATTGGTGGCCTGTAAGTCCTTATTTTCTTCGATTCTTGCTTCTAATCACCTCCTATAGCTCCCCTCGATCGTCCCACACTTTGAATTTCTAAATTTGGCCGAGTTTTATGCCATATCAAAGCTTTGTCAGAAAAGTTACAATAGAGAGAGAAAGCTTGCATTTCTTACCGACGGGGAGGCGGCGACCGGAGCTTGAGGTAGGGGCAACTAAAGCTAGCCAAGGGGGACCTATCCGAATCAAGTTCTGTTGCAATTCGCTACTACCCTCCAGGAGTTCGAAGAGAGAAGTTCTAGTTGGTGTAGCTTTGAAATTTGGGAATTTCGATGGGGGAGGTGATATTGAGTTTACTAGGTAGGGGTGTTGTGGAGGGTCTTAGGCGGTCAGTGGTGGCCAATATGGGTGGTGGAAGGGCCGGAAAGGGTAAGGTGGCGTTGGGTAGGAGCTCGCTGCTTCGAGCTCTGAAGCAACTTCACTGTGCGATTCTCTTTGCACCTCTCTAAGTACCCTCTGGCTGTTCTGAAGAGGTCGAGAGTTAGAGAACTCTTCCCTAGTTCCAATGCCACCCTCCGGAGCTCCTTTGGGGATGTTTCACCCATCGTCGGAGCTCTGGTTTGCAGCTTGCTGGAAAACTCACTCTTCTTTTTCGTTGCTCAATTGTGGGATGCTGAGAATGAATGAGAGAGTGCTCTTTATATAGGGAGCTTGACAACTATTCAGGTTACCCGCCAGCGTAAGACTCGGCCGCTGGAGACCTGACTAGAGCATTTTTCGAGTCGTTAGAGACTCTAGCTTTTCCGATGACTCTCTCTCTCTCTCTCTCACTCTCTTCTCTCTCAGCGTCTGAAGGCTAAAGACGATGACGTGGTGGTCGTGCCATGTGGCGGGCTATGATTGGTCAGTTTTT
Source organism: Trapa bicornis (assembly GCA_030064425.1). Taxonomy (NCBI): domain Eukaryota; kingdom Viridiplantae; phylum Streptophyta; class Magnoliopsida; order Myrtales; family Lythraceae; genus Trapa; species Trapa bicornis. Next base: position 3,168,355 of record CM057761.1, on the reverse strand, counting down.
CTTATGTGGAATGCTAGCTCGGTCACCACGTCAGCCATTGACCCATTGACTGGACACATGGCAACCTCTCATCGGCTGCTCATGTTAGCATGGCATGCTGATGGGGCGTCAGTTGTCCGTTGATTCAACATGTGGCAGCCTCCCATTGGTTGACCATGTCTACATGGTAGCTGACGTGGCACCAGCTGGCCGTTGACCATTGACCGATCTGTTGACCGGTTCGATTCGACCGGGTTCACGATTCGAATTTAAAAAATCGGTCGATTTGAACCTGGTTTGACCGATTTTCTCAAATTAAAAAATTTCTAATTTCATCTAAATTCATTTTCTATCTAATAGGTGGTCTCAATTTTCCAATTTAACATTTTTAAGCTACCTAGAAAAATGAATTTGTGAACTGGATCACTATGGTTCACGCCGGTTCGGGTTCAGTTCACCCCAAACTAATTTGATTCTCTCTTTAATTCCACTTCCCAGTTCTCCCTTTAATTTTTTTGAAATTTTGGTCACTTGGGATTTTCCAATTTCCTATGTTAGCTATTTTTCGTTCATTAAACGACTCGTTTCTTCATGTATAAACATATACCGGTTCTTTTCCGATTTTTCTTTAGTTCCAAGGAACGGGTTTTACACCCCGTCCTCTAGGACCAAGAGAACCGGGAAGGAGAATCAGAGGCTACCAAGAAAGAGAGAAATCAAGGGATTAAATTAAATGAAATTGGTTAAATAAGGGTCAAAATGGGAATTTGGAAAATCTCAGGTAGTCAATTCAAGAAAATCATGGAAAGGAACCGTGAAGTAGATTAGGTGTGAAAACCTAACCGGTTCAAGGTGAACCAGATCGAATTAAAGTGAATTGGGTTGAACCGTAAATAACCGATTCAAAGATTTATTTTTCTGTGTAGTTTAAAAATATCAAATTGGAAAATTCAAGCCACCATTAGATAGAAAATAAATTTAGATAAATTTAGAAATTTTTAATTTTTAGAAAACCGGTCGAGTCAGACCTGAACTGACCGATTTATAATTTTAGGTCACCAGACTTGGTCAGACCGGACCAGTCAACAGTCCAGCCGATCAATGGACCACTGACAGGTTAGTGCTCAATCGGCAGGCACTGCCAATCAGTGCGCGACACATGGCGAAGCGCACCAAGTCACCAAGCGCTTGAAAGCGTTGACCAATCAATGTGTGACGTGTGTCCTTGGTCAATGGTTAGAGGAGGAAAATCTACCTCAGTGTTGACCAAACAATAGGAGAGTGACACTTGTCCTGGTCAACAGTCAATGTTTGAAACATCAACAAAGAATGACCAATGAGGAGCCAACACGTGGAAAAAGTACCATGTTAGCATCAAACAAGGATGTCGGAGAAATAACCTACCAATCCAAGGCCGACACGTGGCAAAAGTGTCATGTTAGCATCAAACAAGGATGTCGGAGAAACAACCTACCAATCCAAGGTTGACACATGGTAGCGCCACATCAGATGACCCCAGCCAATTAGGGGTCGACACATGGCAGTGACACTGTGCATAAGGAGGGAAATCTGATGCATTTAAAATAGCTAATTAGAGGTTGCCATGTGTCACGGTCAGCGGTCAAAGGAAACCCAATCAGTAGCCACGTAGGCTTGAGCAACCAATGGGAGGTTGCCACATGTCCAGTCAGCAGGTCAAATGCTGACAGGACTACTAAGTGGGATGCCGTGTCAGCCAAGCCAACCAATCACAAGGCACCACATGGCACTTTCGCACGTGCGAAGCTCACACGCATGAAACAATGTCATATTCAATCTTAGTTTGTTAGGCAATCAGCGACCGTTGGAGGAGGACCGAAACTTCTACCTCTGGATAATCAGTCAGCGCCAACGGAATTAGGCGATTCAGACGCTGAAACCACCATCAGGCGGTAGCCCTATCAGTTAACAAGCTCCCTATAAATAGAGCACCCTCCCACTCAGCCTCCCCACCGTTCAGGCGCCCTCTAAATATAAACAACCCCATTCCTAATGAAGTGCTGACCAGAGCTTTAGCGACGGCCTTTTCGCAACCAAAAAAGCTTCGACTGGTTACAACAAAACCGAGAAGAAGCCCTCCAGCTAGCAGGCACCTCGACCAGACTGAGGACTCCCTCAGGAGCTGAAACCGAGACTTCTCCAATTTCCTACGGTTGAAATCGACCCTCCTCGACTTCCTTGAGATGCTTTCCGATCTCTTTCCATCCCTAGGTAAGCCACTCGACCCTCAATTCACCTGAGTTTGACATTCCTAGAGAGAGAAAGTGGCCGGTATTTTTTAATTAAAATTCCCCAGCTTAGGACATCAATTGGGGCGAACTCCAATTCCTTGAGGATTCTTCTAACGAAGGCTAACTTCATGAACTCAAAGCCCGAGCAACCAACCCTCCAGTGGTAAGAACGAGAAACTTTCTCTTTCTATAGCCTTTTTCTTATGGAGCTCCAATGGAGCTCGAAACTCAACCAAATTAAAAAATTTGAAGTGCACGATGATAGTGGTGAGCTGGAGGAAGTGGATAAAAGTATCAGAGGAAGAAATTGAGGAGATTTAGGTGGTTGATTGGATGAGGTAAGAATCGATGATCAAAAAGCTTATTTTGGAAAGAAATTGGGGAAATTTGGGGGTTTTGGGAAACTAGATGACCTTAGTGCAAATTTTATAAATTTTGAGGACTAATGAGTAATTTCATAGAAATTGGGGGCCAATTAACCATTTGGAAGAGTTTGGGGGCAATCTAGTAATTTTTGGAAGTTTGGGGCAATTTGGGAATTTTTCAAAATACAATGGCTTTTGTGTAAACCCTCCAAAATCTGAGGGCCAATTGGCAAAAATGAGAAATCCAGGGCCAATTGGTGGATTTAAGGGACTATGAGGACCAAATTGCCGATTTTTTATAAATAGGGGTATTTTGATCATTTTGGAAATTTTTATGGCAATTTAGTAATTTTTGATGAATTGGGACAAAATATGAAGATTTAGAGAAATTAAGGTTTAATTTCAATTGCGAGAAATTTGAAAGCTCGGATCGGGTGGAATGGACCCCACAAGGACCTGCGCTAGAGAACACGCTCCAAATTGGATCCCAGTTGGGCGAACACATCACGACTATTGGGTGAGTGAGAAATTTACAACATCGGTTCTGATTAGGACGATGGCCTTGCTTTCAAACCAGTTTCCTCAGAATTAGCCTCTCCTGACTTAGTAACTATGCTTAAATTATTTAAGAGCTAATTTCGAGACTTGGGCTATACGATACAAGTGGGCCCCAAGCTGATGGAAACGGGCACATGCCCACTGAGAATATGTAAATAACAGGTCCATCAAGATTTTCAAAATGGATAACTTATGTGTTTCACTCGCCGAGCCAAGAGCAGGTCGTTGGGCTTGTTGGGTAAGGAGGCTGCTAAGCCAAAGTTGGGTCATTGAATCCGTTGGGCTAGTACGCATGGGGCCAAAGTCGAGCCAACAAACCCTTGGGGCTGGTAGGACAAAGATAATGGACATAATGAATATAATTTCTTAATTGTGCATGCACGTGATGTGAGACCCTTGAGACGTCTAGTATGAGGTAGTGGTGGTTCCAAGGGCTACTGGACAATCCAGGGAGCATAAGGGTGGTCCGTTGTTCAGTACGTCGAGAAGCTCTAGGAGCATCCTACGCACAGAGACCGAGGTAGTAGGGGGAAAGAGGTCTTGTTCCTCAAAGCGGACACAAAGTATGGCTAGGGTTTAAGGGTCGGACGATTGATGTCCACTAAAACTTGGGGTAGAGGCCACATGCCTCTATTAGGGTGGACGATAAAGGCGATCCGGTCCACAAGTGGACCAGTCAGGGACTGGTCTACGATGGTGTGATCCCTTTTTATGATAAAAATGGCGATTGATGTGTGAATGCTGGGATGAAATTAACCATGGAATCGAAACCAATGATTGTTGTAGAAATTTTTCTTCACTAAGTGTATACTCATTCCCCTCCTTTAACCCCTTTTAAGGAACACTTAAGAGGAGTCGAGACAGGAGAGATTAAAGCCCCAAGTGAAGGCTCGAACTGTCACACCCCGACCCAGTTTGGTCGGATCCCCGTGATCAACCCGCCACTCTCATGATTTACTAAAGGGTTTCCCCTTATATTATAAACTGTAAAGAGTAAGACGTCCTTTAGACCTGCACCTTTTTCGGCTGTGGGAGGGCTGAGGAAGTATCGAGAAGGCTTGGTTTGGCCTGAGGAGGGCTTGAAATGGCTAATTTCAGCTCGACCGAAACAGGGCAGCTTCAGTCCGCCGGAACTGCTTCACTGTTCCATCATGCCGGTGCTTCTCCAGCGATTCTTGAAATGATTGGAGTTTGCTCTCAAATAATTGTCTTCTCCCCGGTTCTAAAGAGCCCAACCTCTCCTTTCAAGGTTAAGAAAAATGTTCAAGTAAAAGTTTTGGTTCGCATAAAAAATTTTGATTGAAGTTTTGGGTTACAAATTCATACTTCCTAGGAGTTCACCCATCCTCACACTACTCTCAGGTAAGCACACTTAACTTCAGAGTTCTTATGGATTCTCGTTCACCTAAACCAATTTGGATTTTCTCTTCTAATTTGTCTTATGTTTCTTTTCCAAGGTTTAATGAACCCTTTGGATCACCCGGAAGTTGTAAATTTCCAAATTGCTTGTTCCCAAATGATCGGGTTTGTAAACCGGCTCGATTTTCTTACTCGGTTTTACTAGTTCTTTTTCCCAGTTTTCCTTAACTCAAAAGTGCAGGGTTTACAACTCTCCACTCCTTTTAGTAGTTTTGTCCCCAAAACTTAATTATCAACCTTGCATGAGGAATCATTTTCTTTGATGTTCCTTTGGTGTTTGCTTAACATGCAAACTTTTCTATTCTTCTTTCAATTAGCCCTTTTTTACATCCTTCACTTAAGAAAATCTCTTTTCTTTTTATATTATTTACTCCCTCCACAGAGTTTATCATAACTAGACATACCTTATTCCAGTGTATATCCTTAGATTCATATCTTTCTTTGTTTAGAGCAACATTATTCCATTTGAGTTTCCGTACTCAAGATTTGGAAATTCCAAGATAACTAATCATTCTCGTGTCTAGTTATCCTTTTGGTAGTTGAAACCTCTAGCTAGATGTTCTTTCGAGCGTTACCTACTTGTTTCCATGGTTTTCTTTATTATCACTTTTTCATCCTATTTGGACCCTTCCTCAATTCGTTATCTATTATAACTTCGGTCCAAAAAAAAATTTTTATTCGACCTCGTCATGCTTATTACCCGACTCTTCCTTACCTTGAGTCATATTCTCCTCAGGATTCTTGGGCTTACATGACCCTTACAGCATGGTATTTTCTAGGACCTATCTCTGTCCATTAAATTCTTAGAACATCACCTTGAGGGTCTCTCTTAGCTTTTTGACCTTTCAAGGATCGCATAACTTCATCCCTCTTTTCTTTTGATAGCATTCCTCAACTATCCTTTTTACCATTATCCTCTCCTCCATCATTCCTTTGAAGTTATGTCTCACACAACCGCATGGATTCCTCTTACCTACTCATCTTTTCCCAACTTTTTTATTGGATCTTTTCAGTTCCAATTGATTGGGTTTTCCAATACTATATTGACAAGCTGGGATTCATCCTTTCTTAGGTCCATCCTCGTTCCCAATGACATCCTTTACTCAAGGATTTTACTTTGGCCTTAATCCACTCTTACTTATTCATGATCATTTCACAATTCTTTATATTGAGTTGATTCCTTTCGGTTTACATGTTGATCTGTTTGGTTTGGGGAGTTTCCCTTTTTACGGTTCCATTCTCTACTATTTCCTTCAAAGTAGAGACTTTCACCTTAGGAGTTACATGTTCAACCTTCTTACCATTTCTTGAAGGTTTCCTTTCTTCATCTCCTTACACCCTTTCTATATTGAGCATTTGCCTGCTTTTAGTCCTCCATTGTCTTAAATTTTCCATTCCATCCCTTATTCCTTATTTAAGTAGCTTCTGATTATCGGTTTTATTTCGTGTACTCCACCATATGTCCAGCCATCCACTCTTTAGGCTCTATTATGCGAGTGTGGACCACAATCCATCTTGATATTAGTGGTTGTCCCCCCTTAACCACTTCTTATTTAGGGAGCTTACTTTCCCAAGGTTTCTCGATCGTTCTTTCTTTTATTTTCTTATTATGGGTAGTCTACCCATTATTACTTGTTACGGCATCTATTGATGCTATCTTTCTACCTACTCGTTCCTTGGGTTTCTTTCACTTTAGCATGCATTTTTATTTATGAATTTGTCTCCTCACCTCTAGTCATCAGGTTCCGTTTATTCTTTATTACATCATGTATCCTTTTTTAGGATTTCCTTATTTGGGAGAATTCTTACCCTTTTCTCCCCAATTTTTTTTATACATCCTTGAAGACACCTTACTTTAAATGACGTCCCTTGATGCTATTCTTTCATGTTTACCTTTACTCTTGAGATCCTACGGGTACGTCTTTCATACTCCATCCTCATTATCACTCGCACGTCAGCACATGTCTAGAGCTCGCATCCACCTAGTTTCAAAATCCCTTGATTACCCTTCGAGAGGTTCATTTAACCGTCTCAAGACTTTATAGTTCCCGTTCTGGCCATTGATTTCTTTTAAGGATTTTCCTTCATTCTTCTTTTCCAATGATTTGCCCTTTTCACTTCTCCCTTCTTTATCGTGGTTTAAATTCCTGGTTCTCTCGAATTCTAGTTCTTTAACTACCTCCTTCACACTATTTTTCTAATCTAATCATCTGGGCAGTTGTATCACTCTTCCTTCATGTCTATCCTTTTGTTCTTCATAGAATGTAGTCTTTACTACATCTTAGCCTTTCTCAGGATTCTGTTCATTCTCTTTGGCTGCCCTCTGCTACCAGTTTCTTCTTTCTACATGGTTCTCCTGTTCTCTCCAAATAGATCACACTAGGCCATTACGATACTTCCTTCCTTTGAAACATTTCCTAATTAAGGGTTGGTTTCTTGCACTCCACATTGTGTCCATCCGCCCATCAACATTTCATTTGTGAGCTTATCATTCCTTCTATTTCGGTTGGTTCCATTCTCTCTTAATTGGGATACACATTTCTTTTTGGGGCTTCCTTCCTTTGTAGAATTCTTTCCCTTTCTCCTGACATTTTTTTTACATTTGCTCTAGGGGATTTCTACCCTTGATGTTTTCTTCTCCTGTTTACCTTTACTCCTCAGATCTTGCAGGCACATCTTTTATACTCTATCAGCATCCTCATTCATACCTAACACCTGTCTATTTCCTTAGGTAGCGTACAATTCTTCCTTATTTTAAGATTTCTTGATAATTATGTGAGAGGCTTGTCTATTCCTTTCTTGGCTTGAGTTTAGTTGTTAATTTGGCCTTTTGGTCCCTTTAAGGATTTCTTTCATCCTTCTCTTCCCGAGTATTTGACCTTTCCGCCTCTCTCTTCTTTGTCGAAACTTACATTATGGTTTTTTGCATATTAGCTCGTTAACAGCCCTGCCTCCACTATTCCTTTGTTTTAGGTTTTTCTTAGGGCAGTTTTCTTCTCGAGTACTCCTGTCCTTAACATCCATCTCACTGACCTTTTTAGGGTGTAGTCCTTTCTACCTCCCGGTCTTCCTTAAGTTGTCATTTATTTTCTTTGACTATTTTGTTGTCACGGTTTGCTTCCTTCTGTTATGTTGCTCCGTATCTCCAATTTGACTTCCGAATACATCCCATTTGTCATCAAACACTTGGCTTGTCTCTCTTGTGGATGCACTCTCTCCTTTTCTCCTAAATTATTAGAAATTTCTTCTTTAAGGGAGAGTTCTCTTCAGCTACCTTTTATTCTGTTTATGATTTTATCGAGGTCTTACCTTTAGCCCCCCCCCCCCCCCCCTCCTTTTTTTTCCTTCTTACCACTTTGCTAAAATTTTGAAGAGTTTCTTGTGGTTGCAACTAGAGTCACATTTCTTGGGATTGTATCCTTTCGGATTTCCTATAGCTGTGAGGGCATCTTCCTTGGGAAGTATTATTCTAAATCCTTGTGGTGTGGGACGGTACTTCATTTCATGCCATATTTCCTTTGTACCTTATAATAGGTTGCCCCTTGTTTAGTTATCCCAAAGTTCTCCTAGACTCCTCACCATGATGATTCTTTTGTCATGCCTTCCTTGCATAATAATCTCCTTGACATCCATGGTGTCTTTTGTTTAGGTTTTTTTTTTCTTGGGGCTATCTTCCTAACAAGATTATATCCTTTGATAGACAAAGTTTTTAGAAATTTGAAGTACTTTATTAATCGAGGAGTACAATTAGCCTTATTACAGAAAGTGGTCATAAAATAAGGAGCTATAGGGTTCCTGATGAACACCTAGGCAAGGTTATACACCCATTACTGTTGTTTGTAGCTTTATGCTTGGCTTCCTTTATACTTAGAGTTGTGCCCTCAATAAATCCTAGCACATTCTCCAGGATACTTCTCCATTTGGTCTTTGGAGATTTTTACCATGCCTCAAGCATTTGAGAAGCTTCTAGAGTTGTCCTCCTATGAGGACAGGGTACTAAGTAGAGTCGTCCCTAGTTTTCTTGGTTCCTCTCTTGGGAGCCATAAGAAAATTTTAAGATAAATTCGATCAATTACTATATTTTCTAGTTTTAATTATGTATTCGAGAAAACATGCTCTGATACCACCCTAGTTGTCACGTCCCGACCCGGTTTGGTTGGATCCTCGTGATCAACCCGTCACTCTCCCGATTTACTAAAGGGTTTCCCCTTATATTATAAACCATAAAGAGTAAGGCGTTCTTTAGACCTGCACCTTTTTCCAGAAATATCATAAATCAAAACTGCATAGTAATTTAAATTAATCGTACCTGTCTTGCATGCGTTTAATTGTGCAAGTCTTTTAAGGTTCGGCTTTCCGGGACTTCTTGAAAGAGGTATAAGGGAGGGGGTGAGTACAAATACTTAGTGAATGGGATTCAAATCTTTTGTCATTCAAGAAAAATATTTATATGGAGTGTGTCAGACTCCTTTCTTTTCAAAAATCCCTTCATTTAAAATTTTAGGGTTTTCCATTATTTCTTAGTTACCGGTGTGTCATCACCCAACACCATCCTTCATCATGAAGGTTAACACATTCGCAAGTTAGTATCACTACTGAACCCGCTAGTGGCTTCAGAGCGACTTTTCCTACCACTCGGATAGAAGTACGACCACTTCTACCCTAGGAATGAGTGGATGTACGTGACATCCGACCCACAATTCCAAAATCACTTCTTTGTTTCCGTATGAGGACAAAGACCTCATCCTGTCCCCACCCCGGTCTCATGCACTTGGTGCTACTCCAAATTTCGCATAGACACCTGGAACGATGAACTGCCCTTATAGCCACCTGTCCAGTGCCCTTAGGACGCATCACTACCCCTCATGGGTGTCTTGATGATCCCGTACTCACAGTGCATGCACAAACAATATTTTCTCATATTGCCATGTAATATGTGGTGCCACCGGTCCAACGGCCCCAACTCTCAACTCAACCCACAATTGTTTGTCTTGACTGGTCCGTCGACCTGTCATGTTGCACTGCCGCTAGTTGACTCAGCATGTTAGTCCTATATTGGTACCATTGCCAAACAATTCACTTATTATGTTTTATGGCACATATATCATGTTCGTTTAGGAGCTCCTACTTGTGCCAACTGGCCTTGGGCCCACTCTATGAGATTTTCAAAATCGGGCATTTAGCAAGTTCTAAAATTGAGGCCCCTAGCCTATCAGAGCTATTCGAGCTCTTGTCGAGAGGGTTTCCCAAATTGTTTAAGCATTAGCACACAGTTAGGGGAGAGCACTTTTGACAAAACATATGTTTTCTCTATACATTATACAGTCTGGATATAAGGACACCTCCGTTCATAACTTTTAAAATTTATCTTGGGACTTCAATTTATTCAATTTTACCAAAAAAAAAGGTTTAATTTCCCAAATTTTTAATTTGGTCCCCCAATTTTTCCAAAATTACCATTTTGCCCTTCCTTTACAAAAATGGTAAGTTTTGCCCCAAAAATTCTAAAATTCCTCAATTGGTCCTCCAACATTATTTTCATGCCCAATTGGCCCTCAATTTCATAAAATTTCATTTTGGTCCTTTGAATTTCGAAAATCCCCAATTTTCCCCAATTTCAACTCCTTAGCACAACCGAATTTGATTTCATCAAATTGACCGATCAAACACATCTAATTGTTGAAATTGAAGTTAAAATTGAGTTCCTCCATATTTTTACAATTCAATAGCACTTTGAATCGTAAGTTTTGATGCCGGAACGAGCTCAAACGGAGCTTCACCAGAAAACGGACTGTAGAGAGAGAAAGCTTCGATTATTCACCGGTGAGGGCAGGCGGTCCGAGCTTTCGATTTGGGTAGATAGCTCTTATCCTAAGGTTTATCCTAGAATCAAGAATCACATCAATTGATGCCGAATTGAGTTAGAATTTCATCATTGAAATTCTATCGGTTCTCTCTCTAGCACCGACCGGAAATTGTAGAGGGGAGCCGAATTGGCTTACCTTTCAATCCTAATTCGGTTGTGGGAGGGCTGAGTAAGTATCGGGAAGGCTTGGTTTGGCCTGATAAGGGCTTGAAATGGCCAATTTCAGCTCGAACGAAATAGGGCAGCTTCGTTCCGCCGGAGCTGCTTCACTGTTCCATCATGCCAGCGCTACTCCAGCGATTCTCGGAATGACTGGAGTTTTCTATCAGATAGTTGTCTTCTCTCCTGTTCTAAAGATCTCGACCTCTCTTTCCGAGGTTAAGAAAAATGTTCATATTGAAGCTTTGGTTCTAGCTTCACTAAGAAATGAAGCAGTAGAGAGAGAGAAATGTTCGGGTGTGACAAGAATGAATTGGGATGACCTCTTTATATAAATGGGAGAGATTTATTACTAGCATTAATATTGTCATAAATTATTGCTATTAATTTTAATAATTTAATTTCAGTATTAAATTATTTGTATTAATTCCAATAATTTAATTTAGGTATTAAATTATTGGTATTAATTACAATAATTAAATATATATTAATTTGTGACTATTTATGATAAGGTGTACGCATAAAAATTTTTGACCGAAATTTCAGGTTACAAAAAAAATCATACTTCCCGGGCAAGCATGCTTAATTGTTCACCTGAACCAATTTAGTTTTTCTCTTCTAATTTATCTTAAGTTTCTTTTCCAAGGTTTAATGAACCCTTTGGATCACACGGAAGTTGCAAATTTCCAAATTGCTTATTCCCAAATGATTGGGTTTGTAAACCGGCTCAGTTTTCTTACTCGATCTAACTGGTTCTTTTTCCCAGTTTTCCTTAACTCAAAAGTGCGGGGCTTACACGAACCCTCAAGGTACGTCCCACCGCCCAAATCTCGATCATATTATAGGAACATACATCGGTACGCCTTTATCTTATTTGGGCCATCAATATAGGACTATCAGGATGGTTCGGGGAAGGGTGGTGGGTTGATCACCGAACTCCGACCAGACCAGGTTGAGGTGTGACACACCCCTCCCCTAATATCTTTTTCCAAGTTTCAGGGAAGAGCGAATGAGAAAAGGAAGATTTCGTATATCGGGATGTGACACTGACATGACATTCCGACTCGCTAATGGAGTAGACTACATTGACCTAGTGAGACTGTTGATCGGTTCAATTGAACCGGATTGTTACAACCCAAAATATAAATTAACCGATTCATGCCCAATTCGATTGTTTTAAAAAAATTAAAATTTTCTAAATTTATATAAATTATTTTATACATGTTATTAACCTAAATTTACTAATTTGTCATTTTTAATTAACACCAAAAAATAAAATTTTGAATTGGTTATACTCGATTTGTTCCGATTCAATACAGTTTAGGTTTATTTACCATTAATTTAGTTTGATTCTTATTTCAATAGATTGAAATTATTCAAATTTTTTTATAGATTATACTTTAATTTGGATTATTTACCACCATTTATTGACTATTTTTGTAATCTTTATTCGAATTTAATTTTATTATCGAAAATTTTTGAATTTAAATTTCAATAATCCTATTAAGGTAAATAATTATTTATAGGTATAATAAAACACTAATAATTTATGGACACGATAATCAAAATTTATCAACTCCACCCTCCACAAACATGATCGAAATTTATGATATTTATAATTAAAATAAAATATGATAATTTATTTAATACAAATTTTAGTTAGATCATTTTTAGCTAGAAATAAGAAAGGTAAGGTACTCATAATATGCCTAATGTTTTTTTTTTTTGTGTATAGTTGGTCAAAGCATAAGCATACACAATCCTACATGTCACTAATCTTATCCTCACTTTCAATGAGGTAATGTGATCATAGAGTCAAATGTTTTTTTTTTTTGGGTGTATAGTTGGTCAAAGCATAAGCATACACAATCCTACATGTCACTAATCTTATCCTCACTTCCAATGAGGTAATGTGATCATAGAGTCATATTCTAAGATCTTAGTTGAAACAATAGCTCGGAAAGGAACTTCTCCATTTCTAACTAAAATTTATTATTTGATTGATGAAATTCACTATTTTCATATTAGTCTCGTCAATGGAAGTGTCAACCCATGTGTAAACACCATAACTCATTTTAATAGGAAGAGTGAATAATCACCTCATTTGGTTGATTTAGACATAATTCATGCCTCCATTGAATTATAGGGATTATTTTGATTCCAGTTGAAATTTTTTTGCTGATAATTCCGGTTGAATAAATTATAATATATATTTTGCACGAAAAATAAATTATAATTTTTGGTGGAAAAAAACCGAGAATTTTTTGCCAAAAAAATACATAGGATGTAAAAGGAAACATTATGCAGTTATCTTCGTGTTGAAGAACTTCTCTCATGAAAATTAATTTCATTCCTGCGCTGAAATTCGCATTTTTTTTCTAGTGAAATTGTCTCTCAAGAGTGAAGAATCCACAGGAGGATGAGAGGGATTGCGAGGGCATTCGGACGGATTCTTCTCCGCAACCGTCAGAACCCTAGCCGCGCTGTTGCTTGCCGTCTCATCTTCGCTTCTTCCACTTCAGTCACTGAGCTTGCGCGTGGACGGAACCGGACGTCTCTTTTCCCTTTCGCAGCTTCCACTTCTTCCGTTTTTTCAGAGAGATGGAATCAACTTGGAGGTTTGTTAATTGCTGCTAGCTGCTGATATTTACTTTCCTACGCTTCAATTCGGCTTCCCTTGTAGTAGAAAGTTCTACCCAAGAACTTCGTCATTGAAAATCACTTTGTCCACAATGTGAAAACCGCCGAATTACTTTAGTGGATGAGGAGTTGGCCAATACATGCTCTTTCGAATCATTTCCCTCTGTAGCTCGTATTTAGTCATTACTATTGGTTGAAATTTCCTTCATTCAATAAGGGCAAGGACGCGCATGCGATTAGGTTTTTCTCATGGAAGCTCTATATCGGGATGTGATATCGTTGTATTCATTAGATGGGAGATCCTTAAAACAAGCGCACAAGAGATTTTATATCTTTTTGTTGACACGTTATCTGGGCCGCCGTGTGTTTTCAGAAGAGATCCAATTATTGTTTTTTATCCTTGGATTTGTTTCATGGGCACGATATATATGTTTGAGTATCTATGGGCGACTATCTTTGTACAGGACAGAGGAGTATGTTCATCCAAACTCAGTCCACTCCCAATCCATCATCCTTGATGTTCTATCCAGGGAAACCGGTAATGGATGTGGGTAGTGCAGATTTTCCTAATGCCCGTACTGCTATGACTTCTCCACTGGCAAAGGCCCTATTTGGGATTGATGGTACCTCAAATTGAATACAAATTTATGTCAAATTAAGATTAATCATGGTTAAGTATCTGCTGATACTAACCTTTTTTTCTATTTACTTGCAGGGATAAGTCGAGTTTTCTATGGATCAGATTTCGTGACTGTAACTAAGTTGGATGATGCCTCTTGGGATTTCTTAAAACCTGAAGTTTTTGCTGCTATCATGGACTTCTACTCTTCTGGACAACCACTGTTCCTAGACTCGAAAGCAGCAGCAGCAATGGACACAGCTATCAGTGAAGTACGGCTTAAAAACATTTTCTCAATTTGCACATTACCACACTTCTTCACAAAATAAATCTGTCTCAGTTATCCAATCATATACTGGCAAACTAATAATTGAAATATTTGAAGGTAAAATATTGGCTTTTCATACTGTTGGATCATAATTAAATGATGCTTTAGCATAGATATGGAACTAGATATCCATGTTTGCCTGTTTACACTACATATCTTTCTTTTATGCCTCTATCTTGATTTCTCAATAATTTTAACCTCCTCCACCCTGTTGTCTTTGTGTTTGGGCAGACTTGAACTCTATGAAAATGAGCTGTGTTGATTTTGCAATATTATAAAAAGTTACAAGAATTTCTACTTACACATTAAAATTAAAAAAATATTTGTGTAGATATGAATGAGTTACCCTTTTTTCTCATTTTTGCCTCAACATCTTTATCTTTCAGGATGATTCTGAAACTGTTGCCATGATCAAAGAACTTCTGGAGACCAGAATCCGACCAGCAGTGCAAGACGATGGTGGTGACATAGAATATAGAGGATTTGATCCGTATGTTACATAAGTTTCAATTTATATAGATCAATTCTTAGCTACATTTCATATTCTTTATTTCTTTATGCCATATTTAGCAGAAACTACCTTTCTTGCAGGGATACTGGTATAGTCAAGCTGAGAATGCAAGGCGCGTGCAGTGGCTGTCCCAGCTCTTCAGTCACTCTGAAATCTGGAATTGAAAATATGCTGATGCATTATGTTCCTGAAGTAAGAATAATTTTTCAGTTTTTTTTCCTTTTTGGCATAAGTTATAATTTATTTAAATCAGATTCCTAATTTAGATGAATGTCTTTTTGTCCACTCAAATTTACAGTGACTGGAGCCAACCATGCTTTGAACAAGCTCTAAAGCATTTTATTTTAAACCAAAGCCTACATAGGATCTATGTATTTTCAGGTCTCCAGTTACCTGGATAGAATAGGAATGCTAGCCAAGTCCATATACATGCAAAATATAATCTAACCATAAAATGTCTGTTTGTGGTTCCTTATCTTGTTGAGCCCCACTCTAATTGTGTCTGGATGTGGATAAATCTGTACTTGCCAGTTTTGCCACAAAACTATTGTTCTGGAACTGGTTGGTGAGAGTGACCAAAACTCCTCAGGGATATTACTTCTATGTTGATCAGTCTTTTGACATTTTATTCCATCATAAAAAATGTCGTCAAAGTTCAGAAGATATCAAGCCCTCTGCAGACATGGAGGGACTTTGTTCAGACTTTAATGATTTAAAATCTTTCTTGGTATTTTGGTGTTTTATTGATCTACATAATATAAATTCCCTGATTTGTGTAATGCCTGATCTGTTTCCACGAATATAATATTCAATCTCCATATGATTTTACCTGAACAGGCTGTCATGTGCATTTTACAGGTTAAAGGTGTTGAACAAGATATTGAGGAAGGAGATGAAGAGTCAAGTTTAAATGGGCAGGTGGAGTAATGACTCAATTCAATTTGAAAAATATGGAATGAGGGATCAGTTGATGGTCATGCACTGTATGATGGGCAATAAGATAAAGCTGCCACATGATCCCTGACCTCGCATCCATAAGCTATTGCAGCACACTATGAAAGCCGAGTCCTTTATAGAGTATCTTTCTAAACAAATTAGTCAGAGCACATGTTGAATTCTGTTGTTGAGAGTTTTGCTCCAACCTCTCAAACTTCAGAGAGAGATGCATGTTTCACCATTCGAGATAACTCGGATGTTATTCGAGCTGCTTCATTTGCATGAGATGAGTGTAGGAAAAGTTTTTATTCTTTTTTGGGGTCCAAAAATGTATTTTTTTTAATTAAATCTTCAAACTATGAGCTACAGACCTCATGCTACTCATCGTTTTCACCTTGTCTAGGAACTCTCAACCCGTGTTCACTTTAACTTGTTCCCTCGTTGATGGGTCCTCGGAGGACTCTCTGTGTTACAAGTGTGACATAGTGGACTGCTCAATTCTAGTTACCATGTTGCATAGCATTAGTTAGGGATGTCATTTTGTCGGGTCAGGTTTTAAGCAGGATTTGGATCTGAGCCCGTACAAGGTTGAATCGGGTTGAATGATCGGGTATCAGGACTTAATGGAATCAATACCTAATTATATGGAATCAGGACCTAATTTTGAGATGTGATTAGGGTGCCATATTCGACCCGTGAATATGAACCTAACCTATGCTCATTTAAATCCTAAAAATTATAAATTTGGATCGGACTAAAATCGGGTGGGATCTGAATTGACAACTCTAGCCTTGGTTACAGGCTTTAGTAGACTCAGCCCTTCTTGTCCCTTTCATCCAACAACAACACATTATACTTTAGCAACCCAATTCGCTCCCCAACTTACCCTACATCAACCTATAGCATCATATTGTCTCCATCACTATCACGACAATCTACAGTAATCAATAAGATTAATAATTAACTTGACAGTAGGAAGAATTACTTAAAACCGTGTGAATCATGGATTACTCAATGTGGTTAAGTAAATGCCAATCATGAATAACTTAATAAGGGATATGAATGACCCAAATATGATAAGGTTAGTTTTGTCATACCAGTAAATTATGAATCTCAGAGTAGTTTTCTGCGCACTAAAATTAGGGTGGGTCAGTATTAGGTCTAGTCTCACGTAGCGCACATGAAGTACATTTGGCTATGAGGGTCGGGCGATAACATACATTTAGAATAAGGGTAGAAGTTGAGAACTTCTATAAAAATGGACAGTAAATGTGATTCAATTCCCAAGTGGGTGCAGTCGTAGTAAGCAAACGTTTGTACCTTTTATAATAAAGGATGTATGGTTATTTGCTAAATACTTTATTAGTATGAGAAAGTGTTAAAAAAAACTTAACTCACATAAAAGTGAACTAAAATGATAATTTGAAAATTGTTCTTTGTTTGAAAACTTACCTCCAATACTCCTAAATGAATTGTAGAAACTCACCCACTTCATTAAATTTTTTTTAGGAAAGGAGACACCATTTAAAGAAATCTTGAGTACAAGCCTTTAAGTCAAGTATTTAAAAATTTTTAAGCTATTAAGTTTTGTATAATGTTATTTAGGAAATAGGGCCAGAAGATATATCTGACTCCTCACGATACTCGGAAGTGGTGACTTTTCTTAGACCAAAGGAATGGCAGGTTACTCACGAGTTTTCGACCAAATCAGGTCATGGCCTGACATTCTACATCAAGCATAATGAAAGTCCGGGAAGTAGGATGGGATTACCGTGAACATGTAATTTTATTATGTCGTTTTGTTTACTTTATTATGAAAAATATATATGTTTATAAGCTTTTACCTTTCTTGGTTTATATTGGTAGAAATACTATTTTAGTACAGGAAGGGTTGGCAGGTTGATCACATGGATCCAACCAAACCGGTTTGGGGCGTGACATGTATGATAATAAATAGAAGAAGGATAACTATGCATATTCCATTAAGACAAATTGAGAAGTACTCGGGAAATCGAAAAGTTTGAGCAAAAAGAGGCCAATAAAGAAATTGATAAAAGAAGGATAAATAAAAATGATAAAATTGTCTAAAGGAAACCTATGACAAGTACTCAAAGACCCTCATTGGTTAAGGGGGCATCAAATGAAGTTACTAATCAAAAGGGGATGGTTGCAAAACAGTAGAAAGTGACCAGAAGGTAGTGAGATGGAAACCCACCCATGACCAAGAAAAACCTCGGGAGTCACTAAGCGTCATAAAGGCCATAACATCATAGCCAAGGGGAACAATGAAAGACATTTGACACGGACCTAATGTGCACACTAGCCAAAGACAAACCCACGAGAAGAAACTCATCTGACCATGGATGCATATAAGAAGTAATGAGGACCAAAAAGATAGAAGAATCTAGATTGTCCTTAGTGAGAAAAACTCCATCGGTTGGAAGGATGTCACGATAAGTTTATTTTAAACGAGATGGGTAAAAGAAAGAAACTTAAACATTGGTCGTAGGATGGCAAACATTCCATAGAGGAAGCTTTGTATGTATACACAAGGAGAAAACTACTACCATATGAACCCAAAAGAGAACCACAAAATCTCGCAGCCCAAGTGCAATATAAGATGAAAGAGTCTAATAGTAAAGAAAATACAATTAGGATTCATAAACTACCCTAGGGTGAAATGGGTAAAGGAGTTAATGTAGGAAGACCTATCACACTGTATTTTTAGTAACCCGAAATATCGGTTGAAAATTTTTCCCTTCGAATTTAAGCGGAAATTAAATATTATATATATAATTGTTAATTATGTATATATATATATATTGAAAAAATATTTACATATAAGGGTATATATATATATATACATGTACAAAATTAATTTTTAAATAAATATAAAGGAGAAAGGGAAAAAATATTTACATATAAGGGTATATATATATATATATATACATGTACAAAATTAATTTTTAAATAAATATAAAGGAGAAAGGGATTCGAGAAGGAATTATTACCATTATTAAATAAATACCCATAAATTAATACCTAAACTCAATTATTAGAATTAATACCCATAAATACCCATTAATTTCTAATTTAATGAGAATAAATACCATAATGTATTAATAAATCTTCCCCATTTAAAAAATAATTTTCCTCCCCATTCATCATCCTCACACCTTAAAACTTCTCTCTTTCTATTGCTCCATTTTTCGGTGAAGCTCGAACCAAAGTTCCGACTTGGGCATTTTTCTCAACCTCACAAGGCAAGGTCGGGCTCTTTAGACTTCGGGTGAAGTTAGCTATTTGATAGAAATCTCCATTCGATCCGAAGATCGCCGGAGAAACGCTGACGTAATCAAACAGTGAAGGAGCTCCAACGGATTGAAGCTGCCCTATTTCGGTCGAACTGAAATCGACTGAATTCAGCCCTCCTCCAACCAAACCAAGCTCTCCTAACATCCCTACAACCCTTAGACCACCTCAATTGATTTGAAAGGTAAGCTAATTCGGCCTTTTTCAGTCATTGCAGGTCGAAGTTAGAGAGAGAAACTATAGAATTTCACCGACGAAATTCTCCCTCAATTCGGGGTCAATTGTAGGAATTCTTGATCATATAAGATAATTCAGGAAGAGAGCTACCTGATAAAAAGATCAAACCACCACACCTCTTACGATAAGCTTTCGAAACTTTCTCTCTCTAAGTTCAGTTTTCTGGCGAATCTTCATTTGAACTCAATTCGGACCCAAATGACACGGTTCAAAGCTCAATTGAGTCGTATGGATGTGTAGGAACTCAATTTTACCTTCAATTTCAACAATTAAATACGATTGAATGGTCACTTTGATAAAATCAAATTCGGCCAGTTTGAAAAGGGGAAATTGGGGGGAAATTTTGGAGGAAATTGGGGATTTTGTAAAATTGAGGGACCAAAGTGCAATTTCCCAAAATTGAGGGCCAATTGGCCATGAAAAAGTTATTGGAGGACCAATTGGTCAATTTTTTGAATTTATTGAGGTCAAATTGCCATTTTTGTAAAGTAGGGGCAAAATGGTAATTTTTAAAAAGTTGGGGAACAAATTGGAAATTTAGGAAACTTGAACCCCTTTTAGTGATTTTGGATAAATTGAGGCCCAAAGTGAATTTTGGAAGTTCTGGGACTTAATTTGGGGAAAAATTAGCATTAGGGACTTAAAATTAAAGAAAAAGAACTTTAGGGATCTAAATACAAATAATTAAAAGTTTGGGCATTTTATTCATAATTGAGGAACATATGCTATTATGCCAATTTTTAATAAACAAGGATGTCCAAAATCGTGTAGGAATACGAAGGACCGGAACGCCAACAAGTATAAGCTCAAGTGGAGGCAAAAAGTCGATTAAGAGGAATAAACTACACTTATCGGGTGAGTGAGATTTTTCAAATCATACCTGGTTGGGATAATGAGTACCTTGGAAAGGAAAAACCATTATTAAGTGGAGAATTTAACATCACGCCTGGTTAGGGTGATGTGAGAAACATGTGGAAAAACCACTTAACGGTTATAAGTAGATCATACCATGTTGGTATGATGAACTTCCTGGAAGGAAGTAGAAAACCCGCTTATTGTTTATAAGCGGAGATGCCATCACACCCGGTTGATGTGATGGACAAGTAAAAAAGTTATTTTGTTAGAAGTGATCTCCCCTAACTATCTACCAATGCTTAAAAATTTTGGGAGACCTTCTTAACGAGAGCTTGAATAGCTCATATAGGCCAGAGGCCTCGGTTTTGGAACTAGGGGGATAAAATACCCGATTTTAGAAAATCACGTACAATGGGCCTAAGGCCAGTTGGCACGAGCAGGAGCTCGTAAACAAACATGATGATAAGCCATGAAAATTCTAAATGAATGAATTATGTAATTTGGCTATGGTACCAAGATAGTACCGACATACTTGATGGACTGGCGGAAGTGTGACAGGACCAGATCGACGGACCAGTCTAGACAAACAGCTGTAGGTCGAGTTGAAGGTTGGGGTTATTGGACCAGTGGCACCAAAGATTAATGGATTTGTGGAAAACTATTATTTGTGCATGAACTTGAGGTTTGGGACCATTTAGACGCCCAAGAAGGGTAGTGATGCGTCCTAAGGGCTACTAGAAGACATGGTGGAGATAAGGGTAGTTTGTTGTGCCAACAGTCAAGGAAGCTCAACGTAGCTTCATGCGTATGAGACCGGGGTGGGGTCGGGATTTGGTTTACATCCTCATATGGACACGAAGTATTTTGTGTCTAAGGGTAGGACGTCAAAGACGTTCACTTAGACTCTGGGTAGAAGTCAGGGACTTATATCATGGTGGATGGTAAAGATGCTTCAATCCATAAGTGGCTGTAGTCGGCATAACTGCATCTCGTGAATATGTGTGTACCCTTCCCAATGAAGGGCGTGTGTTGTTTGTGAAACACACCTAATATGGAAATGGGAAAAAGGTTATGAAAACCTAGGAAGAGATTTGAGAATCTTTGGAAAATAATTGGTAAACCTTGGAAAAAGGTTTTGAAAACCAAAACTTGAGAAAAGAATATTTTTTTAAAGGAAATAAGGAGTTTGGCACACTCCGATTAAAGTTGTTTTTATGAAAACTCGCACCCAACACCCATTCACTGGGTTGTCAAACTCACCCCCTCCCTTTACCCCTTTTCAAGAAACCAAGGGAAACCGACCTTAAAGATATGTCAATAGCTGAACCATAAGACAGGTATGTAAATTTTATATTCAGTTTTGATTAATGATATTTTAGGAAAGATACAGGTGAAAAAGACGCCTTACTCCTCGCAGTTTAGAGAAGGAGAAAATCCTTTATAAACCGGGAGAGTGGCGGGTTGCTCACGGGGGTCCGACCAAACTGGGTCAGGGCGTGACAAGACCTGATGGGAAAGCTAAAGGTGTCAAGAGTCAAATGGAAGACATAGGAAGTCACGTTTCGTGACAAGTTAACAGGATCCAAGGTAAGGCGGCAAGAAGCCACTAAGCGATATAAAGCCTATGACCTTACCACCCAAATGTTAGATAATAACCCTTATCAGTCACTTAGGACATAAAGTTGTCTAAACTAATGGCAATGAATAAGTGTTATGAAAGAACAGTGAGTTGACATGAAGAAACTTTCTCGACAATATAAGTGGGATGAAAAGGGAAAATTATGTTAAATGAATGCCTATTAGAACATATGGCAATTGATTTGGTATTAGAAATTTCTAGGGAGACTTAGAGAGTTATTGAAAAATCAATGGTGATTAAGCACGAAGGAAATATTTAAAGAATGATAAAATGATGGTGGAAATAAGCATGTGGACGGGGTTCCAACGATTATTATCATCCAAAGAAGGAAATGGGATGTAACGTACCAAGAAAGTATTATGGAAAGACATTCCACCCTTGCTAAGAACTTAGGATGGAGAAAAATGAACAGTTATAAGGTCATGATAAGTGACAGAAGAAGACATTTGTATAATGCAAAAGATAATCAGAAGACCCAAAAAGTCTTAATGGAGAAACAATACTGGAAGAGGTTGGACCATAGTACGAGTCTATCAAAGAAAGGATATCCAAAGGACGGAGATACGAGGTCTCCTAACTTATAAGAATTATCTTAATACAAATTGGAAAAAAATCGCTCCTTTGAGGAAAGAAGGGAGATGATTATGGTAGACATAGGGTTCAAGCATCTTAAAAGAGTGATTAAAATGAATGAGGCACGATGTCTCAAACCAAATGGATACAATAATATGCATAAATACCAGAGCAATAAGGGACATCTCAAAGAGTGGAGGAGACAACTACATGGGGTAAAAATCATACTATGAAATGAAAATTTAGGATGAATTACATGAAGGTGCCCATAGAGAAGAGACCAGGATTATAAAATCGAAGTACGGAGGGTGTCATCGCGAAGTGATGTTTAAAGGATATAAGAAAACCATTGGTCATGAGGCATGGTTAATTAGGAAGTTGCCATAAATAAGGAAGATATTAGGAATGAGAGATAGAACCGTCACCAGTACGAAGTGAGAGTCAATTAGAAACTATTGGTGAAGGATAATGTAAACTCTAGTTTTTCATAATAAAAAAATCGGAAATGGAAACCAAAAATTTCGAGAGAAAACTGAGAAATTAAGTGAACCAAAATTGGTATGGAGAATCCAAAAGAGGGGTTTGGAAAATTCCAAGTGGTCAATAAAGACCCAAAAATCATGGGAATGAACCATGAATTAGATTGGATATGAAAACCAAATTGGTTCAGGGTGAACGACCTGAACCGGATTAAACAAATTAAACCATGAAAAACCGGTTCAAAGATTTATTTTTCTAGGTGGCTTAAAAATATCGATTTGGAAAATTGAAGTCACAATTGTCTAGAAAATGAATTTAGGCGAATTTAGAATTTTTTTAATTGTTAGAAAACCTGTCGAATCTGGCTTAAATAGATTGATTTTCGATTTTAGGTCACCAAACCCGGTCTAATCGAACTGTCCAACAGTCTAGCCAGTCAACGAGCCACCTGCCAGGTCTGTGCCTAATTAGCATGTGCGACCAATTAGCAAGTGACTGTGGCAAAGTGTGCCCAATTAGTCGTTCGATCACCGCCTGGAAGTGCTAACCAATTAGAGAGTGATGTGTGTCTGTGGTCAATGATCAAACAATCAAAATCCACATCAACGATGATAAATAATGGGAGAGCGACACGTGTCCTCCTTCAATGGTCAATTGAGGAGAAGCCTCATGTCACGCCCCAATCCGATTTGGTCAGATCCCCATTAACAACTCACCTCTCTCGTGGTCTATCAAGGGTTTTTCCCTTTCCAAACCGCGAAGAGTAAGGCGTCCTTCTACCTGTCTTTCTTGGAATAGCCTTATACAAAACTAAGTATTTTAAAATGGACATACATGTCTTGTTCCAAATTAGTAGGGTCTTTAGGAACGGTCTTTCATCGTTACCTGAAAGGGGTAAAAAGGGAGGGGTGAGTTCTAGAACTTATTGAGTGGGTGTTGGGAGTGAGTTTTCAAGAAATAGTTTTGTTCAAAGTGTGCCAAGATTGTCATTTCTTTAAGAAGGATCTTTCCCCAAGTTCCAGTTTTCAAAATATTTTTCCCATTTCCATATTAGGTTTGTTTAGCAACCAACACACACCTTCATTAGGAAGGGTAACACACATTCGCAGGTGCAGCCCATCCACTGCACCCACTTGTGTCTCGGAGCAACTTTACCAGCCACCAAGATAGAAGTTCATCCACTTCTACCCTAGGTTTGAGTGGATGTTCTCGACATTCGACCCTCAAACCCAAAAGTAATTCCATGTCCATATGAAAATAAAGACCTCATCCCGACCCCACCCCGGTCTCATGTGCAAGAAGCTACTACGAGCTTCCCGACTAACTTACACGACGAACTGCCCTTATTTCCACAGCCACTACCCTTCTTGTGCGTCTTGATGGTCTCGTACCACAAGTGCATGCACAAACAATAGTTTTCACATATAGCCATTATCTTTTGTGTCGATGGTCCGATGGCTCCGATCCTGAACTCGACCTGCAGCTGTTTGTCTAGGCCGGTTCGTCGACTTGGCCCTGACGCACTGTCACCAGTCCATCAAGTACTGTCGGTCCTGACTCGGTACCATGGTGAAATCACACAATCATTTCATTAGAAATTTTCATGGCTTTCATAACTTAAGTTTATTTACGAGCTTCTGCTCGTGCCCACTTGCCTTGGGCCCACTTCACGTGATTTTCCAAAACTGGGCATTTAGCCCCATGAGTTCAAAAACTAAGGCCTCTAGTCTATCTGAGCTATTATAGCTCCAGTTAAGAATGTCTCTAAAATAATTTAAGCAATGGCACACACTCAAGGGGGGACACTTCTGACAAAAATATCTTTTCCACTTCATCACACTTACTAGGTGTGATGACCCTTCCGCTTACCACCGGAAAATGAGTTTATCATTTTCCATAAGAAAATTTATCATACCAATTGTTTATGATCATCTCTACTTACAACAAGTAAATAGGTTTTCTTTTCATAAAAGTAAGCTAATCATCTCAATGGGGTATGATGTGATTAAGCACACTCACCCGACGACCCTAATGTGTTCGTCATCGGTTGGTTTTCCAAATCTACGCGAGCTTTCTCTTACTTGCATTCCGGTCACACTTGTCCCTACATGATTTGGGTAGCCTTATCAATTACGGTTTGGCATAAAAGCCAAGGCTCACAAATTATCGATTAATTGCACTTAGGTCCCTAAAGTTCATTTTTCTTAACTTTAGGTACCTAATGCCAACTTTTCCCCAATTTGAGTCCCAAGGTTTCCAAAATTCTCTTTAAGTCCTAAATTCACTCAAAATTGTATAAGGGGCTCAAGTTTTCCAAATTTCTAATTTGGTCCCCAACTTTTCAAAAATTACCATTTTGCCCCTACTTTCCAAAAATGGTAATTTGACCTCAAATGTTTCAAAAATTGACCAATTGGTCCTTTAACATCTTTCTCATGGCCAATTGGCCTTCAATTTTGGGAAATTACAAAGAGATCCCACAATTTTCTGAAATTCCCAATTTTTCCCAAAATTTTCCCCCAACTTCTCCCCTTTAAACTGAACGAATTTGATTTCTTCAAATTGGTCACTCAATCGGGGTTAATTGTTCCAATTGAAGGTATGGGTTAGTTCCTACACTTCCATATGGTTCAATTAAACTTTGAACCACATCATTTGGGTCCGAATTGAGCTCAAACGGAGCTTCGCTAGAAAATCGTACGTAGAGAGAGAAAGCTTCAAAAGCTTACCGTCTAAGCTGCGGCGGTCCGAGCTATTGTCCTTAGGTTCCTTCTAGGATAAAGAATTGCTACAATTTACATCAAATTGAGGGAGAATTTTGTCAGTAAAGTTTAGCACTTTCTCTCTCTAACTCCAATCTACAACAACTAAGGAGGGCTGAATTGACTTACATTTCAGCTCTGTTGAGGTAGTATGAGGGTTGTAGGGGTGTTGGGGAGGCTTGGTTTGGTCGGAGAAGGGTTGAATTTGGCTGAATTCAGCTCGACCAAAATAGGGCAGCTTTGGTCTATCAGGACTGCTTCACTGTTTGATTCCGCTAGCGCTTCTCTAACAGTCCTTAAGTTGAAAGGAAGTTGTTGTCAGGTAGCTAACTTCCACCGAAGTCTATAGAACCCGACCTTGCCTTTTAAGACTGAGAAAAAGGCCTATATCGGAGCTCTGGTTTGAGCTTCACTGGAAAATGGAGCAGTTGATAGAGAATGGAGATTTCATGTGTGTGCAGGATGAATGGAGATGAGCTCTTTATATAGGGAGTTAGGGGACTCTCTGCCCGACTGTTTTCCATTTTGGTCAAGCTTATCCTCGCCCTGAAACGGCCTGAACGGAGTCATTTTTCCTTCGCCGGCACTATCTGTTTTTTGCATTAATGAATAGTGTTGTAATCTTGAGAAAGAAGATGACATTGTTCCGAACAGGACCAGACCGATTCGATCGGGTTCAATGCGTAAATTGGTCAGTTCATGCCCGATTCAACTGTTTTTCTCAAAATTAAAAATTTTCTAAATTCATTCTCTACCTAATGGTGGCTTCAATTCCCCAATTTGATCATTTTAAGCCACCAAGAAAAATAAATTTAGAAATTGATTCAAGTATGATTCAAACCAGTTCAAATTCGGTTTACCCTGAACCGATCTGGTTTTCTCTTCCCATTTGTCTTAAGGTTCTTTTCCATGATATGTATGACTCTTTGAGACACTCGAGGTTTGTCAATTCCCCAATTTACCCTTTTCTTATTGGTTATGGTTTACGATCCGGCTCGGTTTTCTCTTTTAAAATGTCTAGTTCATTTCCCATTTTTATTAACTATAAATAGACGAGGTTTACACCTCATCAACAAAGCTGAACAATAAGTAGCTGACATGTGGCAAAGATGCCATGTCAGCAGGTGACTAGGATGTCAAAGAAATGGTCGACCAATCAGAGGTTTATACGTGGGAGAGCCACATCGGATGGTCCCATCCAATTAGAGGCTAACACAAGGAAGTGGCACAGTGCGTCAGAAGGAAAATCTAACTTATTTAAATTAGCCAATAAGAGGATGCCATGTGTCCCAGTCGAATCCGTTCAGCAGCTACATTGAAATGAGTGACCAATGGGAGATTTCCACGTGGTAGGTCAACGAGTCAAAGCATGACTTAGATGTTGAGTGGGAAGTTGCATCAGCAAAGCTAGCCAATCGCAGTGCACCACATGGTAGCTCACACGTGCAAAGCTTGCACACGTGCGCACAGTGTCATCTTCTTCCTTGGAATGCTAGGAGGATAAGGTCGACGGAGTGGCCATGTTTCCTCTAACGACTGAGAAGTTCTCTAATACGACCATGAATGGGTGAGATTGGGGTCGAATCATGGACGAACTGATAGCCTTGTCGGTTGCTAATGTCACGCCCCGACCCGGTTTGGTCGGATCCCCGTGATCAACCCGCCACTCTCCCGATTTACTAAAGGGTTTTCCCTTATATTATAAATCGTAAAGAGTAAGGCGTTAACCTGCACCTTTTTCCAGGAATATCATAAATCAAAACTACATAGTAATTTAAATTAGTTGTACCAATCTTGCAGGCGTTTAATTGCGCAAGTCCTTTAAGGTTCGGCTTTCCGGGACTTTCTGAAAGAGGTATAAGGGAGGGGGTGAGTACAACTACTCAGTGAATGGGATTCAAATCTTTTAACTTTCAAGAAAAACATTTATATGGAGTGTGCCAGACTCCTTTGTTTTCAAAAAAAATCATTTCATTTAAAAATTTATCTTTTTCCATTATTTCTTAGTTATCGATGTGTCATCACCCAACACACATCCTTCATAATGAAAGTTACACACATTCGTAAGTCAGTATCACTACTGAACCCGCTAGTGGCTTCGGAGCGACTTTTCCTGCCACCCGGATAGAAGTACGACCACTTCTACCCTAGGAATGAGTGGATGTACGAAACATCCGACCCACAATCCCGAAATCACTTCTTCGTGTCCGTATGAGGACAGAGACCTCATCCTGTCCCCACCCCGGTCTCATGCGCTTAGTGCTACTCCAGATTTCGCACAGACACCTGGAACGACGAACTGCCCTTATAGCCACCAGGTCGTCCAGTGCCCTTAGGATGCATCACTACCCCTCATGGGCGTCTTGATGATCCCGTACTCATAGTGCATGCACAAACAATGTTTTCTTATATTGCCATGTAATATGTGGTGCCATTAGTCCAACGGCCCTGACTCTCAACTCAACCCGCAGCTGTTTGTCTTGACTAGTCCGTCGACCTGTCATGTCGCACTGCCGCTAGTTGACTGAGCATGTCGGTCCTATCTTGGTACCATGGCCAAACAATTCACTTATTAAGTTTTATGGCACATATATCATGTTCGTTTACGAGCTCCTGCTCGTGCCAACTGGCCTTGGGCCCACTGTACGAGATTTTCAAAATTGGGCATTTCGCCCCCAAGTTCCAAAACCGAGGCCCTTGGCCTATCAGAGCTATTCGAGCTCCCGTCGAGAAGGTCTCCCAAATAGTTTAAGCATTGGCACACAGTCAGGGGAGAACACTTCCGACAAAAATAGGTTTTTACTATCCATCATACCGACCGGTATAAGGACATCTCCGTTCATAACCGATGAACGGGTTTTCAACTTCCTTCCAGGAAGTCTCATCATACCAACCGGGTATGATCTACTTACAACCTGTAAGTAGTTTTTCCGCATAACTTTCACATCACTTTCTTTAAGTAGTGATGATTAAAATACCACTAAACAATGGGTTTTTATATCGAGGTACTTATCATCCCCAACCGGGTATGATGTTAGTAAACCCACTCACAACCGGTAAGTGGTTTTTAACTTTATAAGGTGTGCTCATCATCCCAATCAGGTATGATGTTTGTAAACCCACTCACCCGTTAATGCCGTGAATTCCACTAGACCGGTTCTTGGTATTCACGCGAGCTTGTCCTTGCTGGCGTTCCTGGTATTTCGTGTTCCGGTGAAGGCACGGCGGTCCGAGCTTTCGATCTGGGCAGATAGGTCTCATCCTGAGGTTCATCCTTTCGGTCCTAATTCGGTCGTGGAAAGGCTGAGAAAGTGTTGGGAGGGCTTGGTTTGGCCTGAGGAGGGCTTGAAATGGCCGATTTCAGCTTGGCCGAAATAGGGCAGCTTCGGTCCGCCGGAGTTGCTTCACTATTCCATCATGTCGGCGTTTCTCCAACGATACTCGGATTGATTGGAGTTTGCTATCAGATAGCTGTCTTCTCCCCGGTTCTAAAGAGCCCGACCTTTGTTCAAGTCGAAGCTCTCGTTCGAGCTTTACCGGGAAATGGAGCAGTAGAGAGAGAGGGAGAAGTGTTCAGGTGTGAGGAGAATGAAATGGGGATGAACTCTTTATATAGTTGTAAAACCCGTGTATTAAATGGGCGAGATTTATTACTGGTATTAATATTACTATAAATTATTGGTATTAATTCCAATAAATTAAATTTTAGTATTAATTCTAATAATTTAATTTTGGTATTAAATTATTTGTATTAATTCCAATGATTTAATTTAGGTATTAAATTATTGCTATTAATTATATATTAATTTATGATAAGACGTACATACAAATTTTTTACCGAAATTTCGGGTTACAAAAAAAAATTCATACTTCCCAAGAGGTCACCAATCCTCACATTACCTTCAAGTAAGCACGCTTAACTTTAAAGTTCTTATGGAGTCTAGTTCACTTGAACCACTTTGGTTTTTGTTTTCTAATTTGTCTTAAGTTTCTTTTCCAAGGTTTAATGAACCCTTTGGATCACCCGAGAGTTGTAAATTCCCAACTTGCCTGTTCAGAAATAATCGAGTTTGTGAACCAGTTCTAAATCCTCACTTGGTTTGACCGGTTCTTTTCCTGGTTTTCCTTAGCTCAAAAGGGCGGGTTTTACAGCTAAGCTCCCTATATAAATAGCTACTCCCCATTCATCCTACTTATCCCTCAAACGATTGAAAAAGACAAATTACTCCCTTTTCCAATAAAACTCAATCCAATGCTTCGACATGGGCCTTTTTCTCAACCCCAACGGTGAATTTGGGTTCCTTGGAATTTGGAAGAAGTTCTTTACCCCATTGCAACCTTCCTTCAGTTCGAGGATCACTGAAAAAGTGTTAGGAAGCTCACACAGTATCGTCGCTCCAGTGGTCACAAGGTAGCAAAATCCTTCGATCTAAATTTTAGTCACTTTCGACCTTTTACAACCAAGCCACCCCTCCCACAGCCCTCTACTACTGACCCTCGATCTCTTGGAACCTTTAAGGTAAGCCAATTCCTCCTCCTTTCGTCGGAATAGTAAAATTGCAGAACTTGGAGTACATAAACTTCTCTCATCAAATTCTCATTGCTTAGGCTACCAATTGACATGCAATTTAATCGTAGGAGAATACCCTAGATGAACACTAGCCCCAATTCAGAGATCCAGTCATTGTCCCCTCACCAATAAGACAACAAAGCTCTCTCTCTAGAAAAATATTTCGATGAAACTCCGTTTAAGCTCAATTTTGGGTCAAATGAGGCCATTCAAAGGTAAGGATGCTCATAGGAAGATGGGGAAAATGATTAGTGGCATGCTAAGAGGGAATTAACAAGATTTCAACACTCAATATGATAAATCAAGAATTCGGGTCCAATATGCAAATTTTAAGGAAATTGGGAATTTTAGGGATTTTTCAAAATTTGAGGATTTTTTAGAAATTAACCTCAATTGAGGGCTAATTGGTGATTAAGGTGAGATTAAGGTCTTAATTACAATTAAATTCCTAAAAATTATTTTTAATTGTAATTAAAGGTATTTATATGGATTTAATTACAATTTAATAGATTTTATAAAGGTGAAATTGCAAATAAAATAAACTAGTTATCTAAGTGAAAACGTTCAGATAATCCAATGAATTATTATACGTGATAATGTAGGCACGTACCGAGAGACCCCTACCTACAATCGCGAAAAGGCACAAGACATCGAAAATCCGCCTAGGACGGATAAGTCACGGGTTACAGGTGAGTGGGATTTTTGGTATCACACATGTCACACCCCGACCCGGTTTGGTCGGATCCCTATGAACAACCCGCCACTCTCCCGGTTTATTAAAGGGTTTTCCCTTATTATAATCCGTAAAGAGTAAGGCATCCTTTAAACCTGCACCATTTCCTAGAATAGCATAATCAAAACTGCATTAAATTTTAAATTTTACATACCTATCTTACAGGCATCCTAGTTGATAGTCTTTCAAGGTAAGCTTTCCAGGATTTCCTGAAAGGGATATAAGGGAGGGGGTGAGTACGACTACTTAGTGAATGGGTTTTTAAAAGCTTTTGACTTTTAAGAAAAACATTTATATGGAGTGTGCCAGACTCCTTTGTTTTTAAAAATCTCTTCATTTAAAAATTCAGGTTTTTCCACCATTTCTTATTTACCACGGCATGTCATCACTCAACACACATCCTTTATCATGAAGGTTACACGCATTCGCAAGTCAGTATCACTACTGAACCCGCTAGTGGCTTCGAAGCGACTTTTCCTGCCACCCGGATAGAAGTACGACCACTTCTACCCTGGTAATGAGTGGATGTACGTGACACCCAACCCACAATCTCGAAATCACTTCTTCATGTCCGTATGAGGACAGAGACCTCATCCTGTCCCCACCCCAGTCTCATGCGCTTGGTGCTACTCTAGATTTCGCACAGACACCTGGAACGACGAACTACCCTTATAGCCACTAGGTCGTCCAGTGTCCTTAGGACGCATCACTACCCCTCATGGGCGTCTTGATGATCCCGTACTCACAATGCATGCACAAACAATGTTTTCTTATCAAGCCATGTAATTTGTGGTGCCACTGGTCCAACGTCCCTGACTCTCAACTCAACCCGCAATTGTTTGTCTTGATTGGTCCGTTGACCTATCATGTCGCACTGCCGCTAGTTGAGTAAGCATGTCGGTCCTATCTTGGTACCATGGCCAAACAATTCACTTATTAAGTTTTATGGCACATATATCATGTTCGTTTATGAGCTCCTGCTTGTGTCAACTGGCCTTGGCCCCACTGTACGAGATTTTCAAAAAAAACTAGGCATTCTAGCCCGCAAGTTCCAAAATCGAGGCCCCCGGCCTATAAGAGCTATTCGAGCTCCCGTCAAGAAGGTCTCCCAAATAGTTTAAGCATTGGCACACAGTCAGGGGAGAACAATTCCGAAAAAATAGGTTTTAACTGTCTATTATACCAACCGGTATAAGGACATCTTCATTCATAACCGATGAACGGGTTTTCAACTTCCTTCGAGGAAGTCTCATCATACCAACCGAGTATGATCTACTTACAACCTGTAAGTAGTTTTTCCGCATAATTTTCACATCACTTTCTCTAAGTGGTGATGATTAAAATACCACTAAATAGTGGGTTTTTATACCGAGGTACTTATCATTCCCTACTGGGTATGACATAAAATTTCCACTCACAATCGGTAAGTGGTTTTTATCTTTAAGTTGTGCTCATCATTCCAACTGGGTATGATGTTAGTAAACCCACTCACAACCGGTAAGTGGTTTTTAACTTTTAAGTTATGCTCATCATCTCATCCGGGTATGATGTTAGTAAACCCACTCACAACCGGTAAGTGGTTTTTAATTTTAAGTTGTGCTCATCATCCCAACTGGGTATGATGTTAGTAAACCCACTCACAACCGGTAAGTGGTTTTTATCTTTAAGTTGTGCTCATCATCCCAACCGGATATGATGTTAGTAAACCCACTCACTTGTTAATGTCGTGAATTCCACTAAACTGGTTCTTTTGTATTCACGCAAGCTTGTCCTTATTGGCGTTCCCAGTATTTCGCGTTCCGGTGAAGGCACGGCGGTCCGAGCTTTCGATCTAGGTAGATAGCTCTCGTCCTGAGGTTTATCCTAGAAACAAGAATTACATCAACTTTCAGTCCTAATTCAGCCGTGGAAAGGCTGAGGAAGTGTTGGGAGGGCTTGGTTTGGCCTGAGGAGGGCTTGAAATGGCCGATTTCAGCTTGGCCGAAATAGGGCAGCCAGAGTTGCTTCACTATTCCATCATGTTGGTGCTTCTCCAACGATTCTCGGATTGACTGGAGTTTGTTATTAGATAGCTGTCTTCTCCCCGGTTCTAAAGAGCCCGACCTTTGTTCAAGTTGAAGCTCTGGTTCGAGCATTACCGGGAAATGGAGTAGTAGAGAGAGAGAGAGAGAAGTGTTCAGGTGTGAGGAGAATGAAATGGGGATGACCTCTTTATATAGGCGTAAAACCCTTGTATTAAATGGGTGAGATTTATTACTAGTATTAATATTACCATAAATTATTGTTATTAATTCTAATAATTTAATTTCGGTATTAAATTATTTGTATTAATTCCAATAATTTAATTTAGGTATTAATTCCCATCCTCACACTACTCTCGAGCAAGCATGCTTAACTTTAAAGTTCTTATGGAATCTAGTTCACCTGAACCAATTTGGTTTTTGTTTTCTAAAGTTTCTTAAATTTCTTTTCCAAGGTTTAATGAACCCTTTAGATTACCCGGAAGTTGTAAATTTCCATATTGCGTGTTCTCAAATGTAAACCGGCTCAATTTTCTTACTCGATTTGACCGGTTCTTTTCCCGGTTTTTCTTAACTCAAAAGTACGGGGTTTGCAACACACGTTTAGGGTGATGAACGCTCATTCGTTAGAAAACCATTTTACATAAATATTCTACTGACCGTGTGAACCCACCTAAACGTTTTGGACAATATTTTTGATGAAGCATGTGTACTTAGAGCTAGAATTGCTCTAGTGGGCCCAAGGCCTCGATTTTGAAATTGATATGGCCTAAGACCAAGTTTTGGAAAACTCGTGAAGTGGACCCAAGGCTAATAGAAACGAGCTTAAACCCGTAGACAAGTTCACATTCATAAACCTATGAAAAATTTTCATAAATGGTTATTATGTGATTTAGCTATGGAGCCGAAGTCAGGACATCGAACTCGTTGGGTTGGTAGCTCCAAAGATAATGGTCTTAATTGAAAGATTTTTACTTGTACATGCTAAGATACAGAACCATCGAGGCACCCGATATAAGGTAGTATTGGTTCTAAGGACTACTAGACGACTTAGGGAGCATAAGGGAAACTTTATTGTGCAGTAAGTCAAGAAGCTCTGGGAGCTTCATGCGCACTAAAACCGAGGAAGAAGGAGGAGAGGTCTCGTCCCACTATAGCGGACATGGAGATTTGATTTAGGCCTGGAGGATGGGTTGTAGAACTCACTCAGACTTATGGTAGAATATGTGACATTCTGCTAAAGTGGTCGGTAAAGTCACTACAGATCATAAGTGGAACAGTAAGGTACTGCTCTATGAACATTTGATCTTTTTTTTATAAAAGGGTGTATGCTTGATTGTCAAACCAAAACACAAAGGAGAAATGTAGAAAGCCCTTTTTAAATGATAAAAAGGAATGTGAGGGTTAAGATACCCAACAAAAGATATAGTCTAAAACTTCTTACCCTTATACTCCACTCACAGAGTTATAGAACTCACCCCTCCCCTTTTCCCTTTTCATGAAGAATGTTTGCAACCTTGCTGAGAAGAACCTTCAACCAGCTTGACAACGAAGGTACAATGTGTATAATTTCATACTTTTAAAATAGTTTTGATAATATTATTTTAGGAAACCATGGATAATTAAGTTATGACTGACTCTTAGCAGTATTGCAAAGGAAATTATCCTTTTGTACTAAGAGTAGTGGTGGATTGATCACGAGGTTCCAACCAAACCAGGTTGGGGTGTGATAGATAAAATAATCAATAAGGTGATGCTGATTGATAAAGTAGGCCAAGATGGATAAAATCCTAATAAGATCTCTTGGAAGCATCAAACACCTACTAGAGAGAAGGGGATTCGATATTTCAAAGGTGAAATATATGAAATTGTGGAAAAGTTGTCTCTACGACCCAGAGCCACTATCAAGACCACACTAAGACCATGGGAGTTAGGAAACCACTAACGAAGCAAACAAGAAGGTGTAATGGGATCTAAACCAGGAAATGATCTTGGATGAATACTCGAAACTGGATCATAGGAAGGGAAGTACCCCAACAAAAGCAAATGAGGAAAAATTTAGTCATTGGAATTTGAGAAGAAACAAGAGTAGTACTAAAATTAACCTAAGGAACTTGTAATAATATCAAATGAGTTTTGAGAACAAAACTCTTAAAAGAAGCATAGAAGTTGTAACCCCATTTTTCAATGACAAGTAATCTGAAATGGAGAATCGAAAATTTTCAAAAGGAAACCATGGATTAAAGTGAACTAAAAATATGAAAAGAAAATAAGGATTATTTTTCAATGAAAAACAAATTGTTAGTTTGTTTTTTTATTAACCCAAAGTACTTTTCAAACCATAAGGATGTATTTCCAAAGTATTCTTATTTAGAGTGTGTGTGAATCGTGATCCAAACGTCACAATATCAATCAATCCTACTCATTGAGTTACCAAAACTCAACCCCCTCCCCTTACCCGTTTCAAGTAGTAAAATGTCGAGAAGGACTTAAGAAACTGGCCTAACTGACTGATATATTTTTACCCTCACAATTTTATGCACAACGTTACATAGTCCAACATATTTTTAAAAAAAATATGATAATTATTTTGCTCTTATTTTGAGCCTTACTCCTAACGGTAATATCGTATTGGTTGTGGACATTATTATAGTATCAGGAGTGTGGCGAATTGTTCAGAGGTTCCGACCAAACAAATCTAGTTGGGGCATGATAGTGACAAACTATTTTTCGATGAATAAATTAATCAGTTATGTCAATTTTGGTTATTTTTTGGTTGATTTAGCTCTAATTTGATCGATTATTAGTCTAATTTATTTTTATAATAGTTTTTTTCTAATTTATTATAAATATATTAGCATTTAGGCTATGTTTGTATTGAGTGGTTCCAAAGGATTTGAAAGTGAAGAGTTGAGAGGTGTTAGAGGGAAAATAGAGTGATGTATTTATATAATAATTTTTTATATTATAAATTTATATGATATAATTTTATATAAAACGTTATTAATATATAAATCTATTTAAAGTACATAATAATAAAAATAAATAAATAAATAAACAATGTAATTCTATTCCTCCTCAAACCCCTCCAATTTTTTTACTAAATTAATGATTTCTCTTCAAATCACTTCATTTTTTTTATCAAATTAATTATTTATACCCACTTTCAAATTACTCCATTTTTTTTATCAAATAATTTATTTATCCACCACTTCAAACTCGTACACTCCAAACCCTTAATTTATAAGGATTTAAAGTTAAGTGTTAGGAGGTTTAGGAGGGTAAATTAAATAATATATTTGGATGTGTTAAAAAAATTAAATAATTGTTTATTTAGATGGAGTTAAGTGGGGTAAATAATTATTAATAGAAATTTTAAAAAATAAATTTATACTTTTAATTAAATTAAATAATTTATTAAGTAATATATGTAATTAAATTATATTAAATATATTTTATACAATAATTTTTTTATGTATTATATATTTATATTATATAATTTTATATAAAATATTATTAATATATAAATTTATTTAGAGTATATAAAAATAAAATAAATAAAAAATAATAATATAAACAATAAATAAAAGTATTAAATTAATTTAAAAATAAATAATACAATTACTTCAAATATCTCCACTATCGCACCCACCATTATATAGATGTGTAAATAGAGTTATATCCAAATTCCTCTATTTTTTGTTAATAAATTAAGGATTATTACACCATTTCAAACTAATATCCTTTAAATCATTACAAATTCGTCCATTCAAATAAATTATTAAATAAAAGTATATTATTATATTTATATACTAAATATTTATTTTAAGAAATAATATATAATTATTTAATCAAAATTATATACTTAACATGCCAAAATGATGCAATACAATAGTAAAATCATAAGATTAATTTTGTAATAAATCACTAAATTACCCAACCCTATATGTATATATTTTATGAAAATATGTATAATTTTAGATTTGATAAATTTAATAAATACATATTTATTATAGATGAAAAATCTTGTAATAGATTTGTTACACTTAATAAATATTATACTTATTTAATATAAGTTGATAATATTTTTACTAGATTTGATAATTTATTAAAAGTTATATTTAGGTAAATTATTAAGTAATATTTAAAGTATAAGGGTAGATGGGTGAATTAATTATTTATAATCAAGCACTTTTTATTCGAATTATGATCAAATAAATTGGAGTAGGGTGTTGAACCAACGTATAAGCAAGTTGTTTTTTCACGCAAGAATTAATAGTAATTTTGATTTTCAAAATTAGTCTGAACAAAAGGTGACGTTTCCTTAGTGGGAAGAAGCTGTATGAATTGGCATAAAAGCCCTCCCTTTCTAGGCCAAACTATCTAAACTGCCACGACCCCTTCCAGCCAACTTAAACCTATCGACCGCCGCCTGTAGGAAAGTTTTCTTCCTCCACTTTCTTCAGTCGCTTGATCGCTTAGTTCGCCTTGTCTCCGTTCGTCTCTTTGCTAATGGCGAAGGGAGACGATTCGATAGCGAGAAAGAGGAACAAGGCAAACAGGAAGAAGCTCGGGAGGCAGGGTTCCTCAAATGTCTCGGCGCGTGTTGCCTCCATCATTGCCGCCAAGAAGCGCCGAAAGTCTGGCAAACGCCTTAAGTGTCAGGTAATTTGACTTCTGAATCTTGAAGTTCTGAAATAATTGATGCCGTGGAATCCTTGGAGGATCAGTTTTGGATTTCTTAAACCTTCATTGTATTAATTGATGATCATTTCAATCGTGTTTGCTGCTTTACTCTTGGTTACAAACGGTAAAATCTTTGATTTTTTACAGGGTATGTGCTTTAGTCTTCCAACTCCCGATGATCCCTTCAATGATCGTCTTGGTAAAAATGAAGTATTGGTTAAAGTCGACAAGAAGAGGGCTCCCTCTCACTTGAATGGAAAGTCAAAGAGCTCTGACTTGGGGAAAGGAATTTCTAAAAAGAGCAATTTGAAGGCTGATAATTTGGAGAACAGTGCCTATGGACATGCCAAGGAGCAGGTGAAGGAAACTAGACAAATCAGTAATGTGGTTGAGAATCATCATGTGATGAAACAAAAGCATGAGTCAGGCTGCCCATCAAAGTTCCTCATTTTGTGCCTGAAAACAATACAAGATTCATTGGGCCAGGCTGATTCTGAAAATGTAGAAATGGTCAGTCCGTTTTTTGCAAATGCTTGGGGGTTGGAATTCTGGAAAACTTATGCTACTGGGACAAACATCATGGAAATAACTCCCTCATGTTCCTCTGCTGAGCGAATTGCTTGGATTGCTTCTGTTGCAGCCGATTCCATTGTAGGGAGAGAAAAAGAAGGCTTCTCCTTTTCTGGTCCATTTCTTTTATATCTGGTACCAGAAAGGGAGAAAGCTTGTGAGGTTAGTATTATATGCTAATTTTCACGGACTCTTTTTTCCTATTAGGTAGCTATCATTACTTCCAACATTGTTTTACACTTAATAGTTGGTGCAAGCCATGACTTTTCTTAATGTTGTTCCTCCTTTTTTTATCTTTATGTTACTATATTTATAAGAACATATAAAGCAATTGCTTTTTGGATGCATAATCAGGTACGAAATATTTGCAAGCCTCTGAAGGCTCTTGGAATCCATACTGTGAGCATACATGCAGGTGCAGATTTAGATCTTCAAATAAGAGGGTAAGCACTCTTTTTTAGATGTGGAAATGGTTTCTAGTTTCAAATATTCCATCCATTCTCTTGTCCAGGATTGCCCAATGCCAATGGTGCTGGAGTTTTAAAGTTTAGGAAATACCGAAGTTGTGTTGCAGCTTTAAGCTAAGTAATAGTGCCAAAGTCTAGCTATAGATTTATTTTCTTGATATAGTTAAAATCTTCTGTGTTTACATAAAAGCATAAGCAGTTTACATAATCTTGTAACCTTGCATCCTCTTAAGGTTTCATGCCCATTCATTGAAAATTTTAGGGTATGTCTTGTTCTATCCATACGTAAATTCAAGCTGGCTGTCTTCTACCGATCCATTGATGTGCATTATTGAATTTGTGGTTGGATGATTCTTCTTATACTTCCTCATTAGAGTTTTTCCATCTCCAGATTGAAAAGCTGTGATCCCGAGTTTTTAATATCTACCCCTGATAGACTTCTGGAGCTAATCTTGCTGAAGGCTATTGATATTTCTGGAATATCATTGCTGGTAATATTTCATATACTTAAACAGACTGCTTTGCACCCACTTGGCTACATCTTTATGTTTTAGATTTTTCTTTTTGTATACAAGGCATTGAGTTTCTATTGGGTTAATCTTTCCTAATTTTACTTCAGTAATTCTTGATTTTCCAGAGTATTCCTGATTCATCTCCTTAGAATTTTGAGAATCATAAGTTGTGTCCCAGTATCAGATCAAATGTTGTTATAAGCAAAGCTACTTATGTTCCATAATTTAATATTGTTCTGATTCTTATACTCTTTATATGCAACAATGTCATCATGATGCTGATCAATTCTTATCTTCATGCATGATCAGGTAGTTGATGAAAGTCTTACCGAAGGCATTTCGCATGATACCATAACTGCTATCAAGAGTTACATTTGTGGAGATCACCGTAGTATTGTTTTCCACAACAAACGTTCCTGCATGGACATTTATTGAGATTACCTTGGTTGATGCAACTAGGTCAACTCCTTATATGAGTTCATTTTTTTTTTATTTTTTCACACAATCATGCTCTGCTAACTTTAAGTCTCTCCTGTGCCAGTATGGTTTGAATAGATGTAAATGGATTATTACATGGAATAGATTGTCATGAAATGGAATTTGCTCTTACTTGGACCAAACAGGCGGATCATGTCATAGGGGAAGAGATTTAAAAATCATGCCCTTTTAGTACTCCTAACACTATGGAATAGATTGGATTGATGCATAAGAACATATGAATTCTTCAAGTTGAATGTCATTTTGGAAATTAATGTACTCTCATGTTACTGATTTTGCAGCACCAAGAGAAATTTCAGGATTCTATTAGTGATGCAAGCAGATC
The DNA here is from genome assembly GCA_030064425.1 of Trapa bicornis. NCBI lineage: Eukaryota > Viridiplantae > Streptophyta > Magnoliopsida > Myrtales > Lythraceae > Trapa > Trapa bicornis. The sequence goes on along the minus strand of CM057761.1, from coordinate 3,128,465 downwards.
GGTGCTACTGAATGCACAAGAGTAGGAGGTTGTCATGTTCCCAGGTTATGTGCCCTCGGCAATTAAGCCTAACAACTCGCAACTCCACATCAGTTAAAGGTGATGTTGCATCGTTTTATCTCCTCAAGAGGAATGCCCAGATTTTGGAGGCTCTAATCTAAACCATGAAGGCAGGCTGTGCAGAGAACACCTCCAAGAACATTTACTTGAGCTCATGTGCCAGATGGAAAATTGAGGGCATTCTTTATTTTGTTTCCCATTTCCGATCTCTCTCCTTTCAGAGACAATGTTAGCCTCACCTGGATATGATGAGATTAGTAGTCATGAAATTGTTGGATGTAGGGTGTGCAATAGCCTATGTTTTTTTTATTTATTCTTCAATTTTTTTGTCATGATGATGCTACGTTTGAATACATTAAACATGAACTCACCATCATTTTTGTAACATGGCTGGGTATTATCTTCGATGATTTCCCTCAACCCAAAAGCTACTCACCCAAGAGACCGGGCAACTTTCCTCATGTTTGAAATCATTGAACGCTATGTTTTGATTGATGGATTTGGAGATAAGGCAAAGAATCACCCATAACCACTCTATTTACAATAAAATACAATTATTACAAAAGTTAAGTATTTAAAATATTACTTTTACTTTAAAATCCCTACCAACTTCTCAATTCAAAATACCCTTAATCCAAAAATAATTTAAAGATATATATCGTTCCACTGTGGTACTTTTCTTTCTGATTCTGCTCCATTTCTGCCGGAAAAAATTTTATTTCCCCCAACTTCTCCATCTAGGGTTTCCTCGTACCCATATTCGTTCTTGCTTGTCGAACTTGAGATTCCATCACCACCTTCGTTATGTTAAGCACGAGCATCACACTAAAAGCACTCAGTTCATCCTGTTAGGTTACAGTCTCTTCAGTTTTCTCTTTACTTATGTTGTTGTCTCGATATCCTAGTTAATAATCATTTCAAAAGAATTGAAATAGGAATATTCAATTGATTTGTTCAACCTAATTTGACGGCATGATTAAGAATGTTAGGGTTCTTATACGGTGGATCATAAAAAGTCTACTCACCCAATTGAACTGGAACATCTCTTAGAGGATGCCCTAGGAGTTCTACTGCACTTTGTTACAGATACTTAGGGAGTAACTCTTTTCGACTGCACTTGGATAAGGATAGTCTGTCATTTCTATTTCTCCTTGTAAATATAATTTGGTTTTGTAATGATTTCTTTAATCATATTCCTTAGGTAATTCTCTTTCCTTCTACATCTATTTCTACTTTAAAAATTATTGAGAAAATGTGGATATAGAAATGGGAATGGAAATCCTCTCGGATTAATTTCTCTCATTTCATAATTTTTAATTTAAGTCTGATGGCATTTACTTGGAAACTCTCTATACATATTGGGTTCTCATGGTACTGAGTTTTCCATATATGGTACTCCTTTCCTTATATTGAATTGTTGAAGGTCTTGTGCTTTAGCGCTTGGGAAGAGTTTCTCAAGTACTTTGTTAGTCTCTTGAAGGGCCTCATGCAATGAATCCACCATGGCCCACGTTCCTACCTTTGGACCATATTTCAATGAAGAAGAGTACTCATGTCCAAGTAAGATGATCATACAGTCCAAACAGCTTTCAAGGCTTTTGGAGGACTACTAGGCCCATCCATGTTTGGTTCAAGCCCAACTCTCTTGATACCTATGCACTTTTAATTTTGCTTGATGTAGATTTTTCCTTACGTTTATGGTCCATCTATTTGGTTCTTTCAATTATTTGGATTTATTTAGGATTGAGTTGCAAGCTTTATACCATTTACCTTTATAATATATATAATTTATTAATGTCAATCTACTTTCCCAGGTTTAATTTTATATTATTCAAAATTATTTAGTTTATCATGATTGAGTATTATCCCACTGTTAAATGAGTTCGATGTGGTTCAATCGAATAACTTACTTGATTCCCAATTAAAATTCACCTTTCGATCCAAAGGGAGCTTAGCAATTGACACGACTACTCCGCCATGTGACTTTGCCCTAATCTTGCTCGTTCTCGGTCAGATCAGAGGATATTGCTCGTCATCTAAGACCAATCATTTTGCCTAATATCTCTCTTTGCTAGCATTCCAAGAAATAAGACGATAATGTGTTATGCATGTAAGCTTCGCATGTGTGAGTTGTCACGTGGCACACTAGGATTAGCAGGCTTTACTGACATGACTTCCTACTCAGCTTCCAAATCATCCTTTAACTCATTGTTCGGTCGCATGGTAACTTCTCATTAGTCGTTCATTCCCATGTGATCGTTGACTGTCTTCAACTAGTCATTTAACCGTGACACATGACATCCTCTGATTGGTTAATTTAAATAAATTGGATTTCCCTCCCAGAGTACTGTGTCATTGCCACATGTTAGCCTCTGATTGGCTGAGACCATCCAACGTAGCATTGCCATGTGTCGACCTCTAATTAGTCGACCATTTCTCCAATGTCCTAGTTGATTGCTTACATGGCATATTTGTCACATGTCAGCTCCCCATTGGCCAGTCTAGCTAATGAAGCTTCTCCTCGGTTGACCATTGACTGAGTACACTTGTCGCTCTCCCATTGGCCAGTCATCGGTGACGTGGCTTTGACCATTGAAAGAGGACACATGTTGTGTTCTGATTGGTCAATTCTTCTAGGTGCTGATTGAGCGACTGACTGGGTGCGCTTCACCACACGTCAACTCGCTAATTGGTTTTCCTGCTAATTGGACACAAACCTAGCAGACGCTCCGTTAATCGGCTGGATTGTTGACCGGTTCGGTCATATAGGGTTCTATGACCCCAAATTGAAAATCGGTCGGTTCAGGCACAATTCGACCAGTTTTCTAAAAATTAATCATATTTAAATTTGTCTAAATTCATTATATATCTAATGGTGACTTCAATTTCCCAAATTGACATCTTTAAGTCACTTAGAAAAATGTATTTTTAAACCGATTCAATCTGGTTCAGGTCTGATTCACCCTGAACTGGTCCGATTTTCCCATCTTATTTCATTCATGGTTCTTCTCCATGATCCTTGAGTCCTTATTGGGTACTTGGGATTTTCCAATTTCTCATTTTGGCTCTTATTAACCAATTTCTAATTCACTTCGATATCTTGTTTTCCTTTAAAAATTTTCGATTCTCTTTTCCGGTTCCTTATCCCGAGAGATCGGGGTTTAGAGGATGTGTGCTTGATTGTTAAACCAAACACATGAAAGGAAAATATAGACTTAATCCTTTTTAATGATAAAAGGAGTGTGGAGGTTTAATAATGCAATACTGAGTATGAATAGATAATGTGATAATTGAACAATCTCTTATTCCTTTTACTACCAACTCACTTAGATGTAGAATTCACTCACTCTCTCATCCCCTTTCAGGGAAACTTTTACATTAAGAAGAGTGAAAGATTGAGAACAAGACAGGATTTTCACGAATAGGTAAATTTTCGTTTAGTCATTTTCTTAATTTTTTTATAAAAAAATATATATGCCGGTAAGAATTTACCCTCCGTGGCCTATATTGGTAGAAATATCATTTTAGTATAGGAAGGGATGGCAGATTTATCACGGGGTTCCAACCAAACTGGGTTAAAGTGTGACATAATAGCTAAGGGATCTTATTACGCGAGAAAGAGAGCATCTTCCCTAAAACGGCCAATGAGGTAGCCTTTTTGCCTACTAGCAAAGGTTATAATTATATTTTTATCAACTACTATATTTTCCAAGTTATTATAAAAAAGAATTCTAGGATTGCCACTTTTGAAAAGAAAAATTCAAATTTCTGTTGCAAAATAATAGAGAACACATGAAAGGAAGTCTTAGCCACTCTAGTTTTATCATGGTAAATTTACCCACCATGGTAATATCGAGGAGAATGGTAGGGTTCAAGGGACTGTCGATCGAGTAAATCGAGTCGAGACATGATAGGTATACCTTCCTAGAGAGTTGATGGTAGTGGTTAAGGTCGATGGCAATGGAAATCTAACTTCCACTTGAGTTTAGGGATATATTGATCATGTTATGAGGTAGACAAAACTACCTGTAACTCATGCTTTATACAGAGGTGTTAGAAACAAGCACCACTGGGATTATTTCGATCAAAGGGAACCATAAGACTTAACTTTTGCCTAAGGGGCCTACGTGGCTCGGTAGCTGAGATTAAGAGTAGATGGTAGAATTTTTTGTGGGATTTTAGGAGAGTTGCCCATAGTGAATTTTACTTCAACGGGTGTCAGATTTTGTTGAGTAGGATTGGAGGGGTTACTACCCTTTGTTGGTTAGGATTGAAGAGGTTACTATTCCACTTCACTGGTGCTAGTAAAGTGGTCGTCAATGCGGGTCTCTGATGCTAGGAGAAAGCTGACTTCAACATGAATTTAGGGGCACCTAATTCACTATTTTTGTGGTTGGGGAACGGAGCATTTGTGCTTGAAAACTCTCGATATTGAGGGCTCACCTGAAAAGCTCTCTATGTTCTTTCAGAGAAAAATTCACTCATCGAAGGCTATAAGAGTTCGATTAAAGTTTATGAATCGAAGGAGTGTGTGAGTTTTTATCTCGGATTAATTTTTGTAGTATGAAAATTGATCAGAGAATTGATCAAATAAAATAATTTTAGCGAATTTTTTCTATCATATTTTGTAGGAGGAAAAATAGTTAGTGAAAGAAATAATGAAGTACTAGATTGGATGTCGGGTTTTGGATCAGTTCAATCGGGCTACGTAGTGCACACATGCTTTATGCAGCTATTATGCAATGTATTGTACTAATTTTTTACAATTAATTCTCACTATACAGTTAATTTTAACCTTTTTACGATTAATTCCTACTGTACAGTTAATTTCAACCTTGTTTTGGCTTGTTTATATTAAATTTAATATGTTTTTAATTAAATTTATTTTTTTAAAAATTATTTAATTATTTTACTATAATGTAGTATGAATAATTTCTATTTTATAATTTTTTTAGATATTTCAAAAAAATCCCAACGTCTTAGTCCTAACTCACTTTGATCTAGATTAATTTCATTTTTTGCACTTACTTTTCTGAATCCACATTTTTTTATTTGTGAGCATTTATTTAAATTCAAAGTCGAAATTCGGTCATAAAATTATCTTTCAACTCCATTCGACTATGTTTCGTCAAGAAAAATCCCCGTGTTACATTTTTCCGAGTATTATTTCATAGCACTAGAATTGCTATTACAAGAGGGGACGAATCTAGTGGTGACTGGCTGTAGGTAGGTTGCCTAAGCCTATGGAGAGGTTGCCCTACTTGTCACAATCCCATATGTGGGGCTAGAGGAGACGGATAGTATTGATGTCGAGGTTAAGGAGGCGAAGTCAGGGTGAAGGAGGAGCATATTTGGTCTCGGGCTTAGGATCTCAGTTGGGGCAGTAAGATCTGATAGGCTCAATCTCGGATATAGGCACTCGGACGTCCGGGAGGGAGCATTAGCATCGAAGCTGCCCGCAGAGGGATAATGGTGTGCATAGGAGAAGGTCACGGTGGATGTCCGAGGCTGGAGGAGGTGGTCCAAGGTCGAGGGAACATGAGCTCAGGCTCGCCGGTGTGCTGGCGACCGTCGGGAAGGGCTCGGTGGTGGCACGGCCAATCGCCGCTCTTCCATGATGGTGACTTCCCAATTAGAGAAATAATATGACATCTATGGTTATAGTTTTGTGGGGAGGGTATTTTAGGGTTTTGCCCCATAAAGATATATTTATTTGAGAGATGCCAGTTTTTCTTTTCCGTTAGATGGGTCGCGAAATTCAAATTCTCATTTTTTATCTAAAATTATTTATCTACTCTATAAATTCAAATTTATTATTTTACTTTTTTAGATATCACTTAATAAATAAAATTTTGATTCTAACACTTTCAATTTTTTATCGTCTTCTTGTAAATTTATACTTGTAAAACCCAAATTTCTACATTATCTAAAGTATATTTTAAGTTTTTTCTCAATTATTTTATACAAATTTCAAAAATATTAGTGTTACCTCGTTTTCCGATTCCCTTCTCAAAACACAATTCATCCGGTAGTTTTGGTTCAATATTATTAATATAAAATATTTAATTATATACATATAATTTATTTTCTTATTTATATAAATATTTAGGTAATAAAATTATTCAATATTATTAATATAAAATATATAATTATATATATTTGACAAATATTATATAAATAATTTTATTATAAATTTTTATATCTTATCCAATAGAATTATATTAACGTTTAATATATTTTTATTAATACAAATATATAGTTATTAATTACTATAAAATATTTAATAATAAAATATTAATTTTATTAAAAAATTAATACAAAAAGTAATATTTTCAAAGTTTTGATATGAAAGAACCTTGTAAATTCGCCCATATATATTGAGCAAAAACAAAATTGGCTCGTATAAAAAAACACAGGCATTAGAATTAGAATTGTGATGGAAAATGGAGGGTAGAGATGAAGAATGATGATGAAAGGGTCCTCTCAAATAAATGAGAGTCGCCACCATTAATTAATTAGTGGCGAGATATTGGGAGAGGTCGATATATGAAAATATTTTTATAAATTAGTCATTTTTAAAATAAAATAAAATAAGGGGAAAATATAATATTAGTACAAAACCTTTCAGTTATAGGGTTGATAACTGATATGCCAACGTATTTACAAGGATGTCTTTAAAAAATATTACTAAAATATATATATATATATATATATATATATATAAAGAGGATAGCAAGGGTCGGCCCGCTGAGGGTGGCCCTGTACATGAACCAAGATGAACTGTTCTAGGGCCCATGGCGTCATAGGGCATTCTCATCCAATTCTGTGAGATGAAAATACTGTGTTATAAATAGATTTCACGTTCAAAGTTCTAATGACCCTTTATGCCGTGCATGGCAGACGTGCAGTAGTGGCCTGGACAAGGGGTTACGAGGGTAGTCAGCCTACACTACGACCACTGGTTAGGAGGAGGGCCGGAGATGATCCACCCCCCTCCAATTGGGCCTGCTTTTTTTTCCTTTTATCTTTATTTTTCCTTTACTTATAAAAAAACATTTTCCTTTTATCTTTTTAAACGCAAATTGTGCCGAAAACTTTTTTGCTTATTGTTTATACCTTTAATGGTACATTATTATTTTTTGCGATTAAAGAAGGATTAGATATAACATCAGATCAAATTAACATGAATATTTTATCGATAATAAATGAAAAATCTCAGGGGGACGAATTGGTCAATTTACCTGGCAGATAATTCATTACCAACTGATAAAATTAAACCCGACAGTTCCGTGCGTCTTCATATGCATATTTTGCCTCCCTCCCGACTCCGTAAAATTAAGGCTCTCCAGTAATTGTCTGTGAACCTGTTTTTTTCCTCTGTTTCTCCTGTTTGAAGTTTTACACATCCGGAGTAAGGCCACAATGACACGGAAGTATGTACACGGAATTAGCTGCTCCAAAGGCCTATACAGACAGATAAATTACAAAACATCTACCATCTATCCAAAAGATTCATGCCCAGGATCTGCAACCTGGCCAGAGTCTAGAAAGTGGGCTGCAGCACTTTCAGGCGACCCTACAGCTTGGGCTGTCATTGCAATCCTGAGGATCATCATCGCTTTGTAGGCAGCGAGATCTGCAATCTCCATGAGAAACTGAGCCCTCTGGCGCTTTGAGACTGCAATATCCAAAGGCCCGGCCTCCCCAAGCTTCTTCTGCAGGAACTCGTGTGATTGGATGCTGTCTCTATGAGCAACTGATGCTGCAAACATGGACAAAGTGTGCCTTCATCATAAAGCCAATATGACCAAAGGAGGAGAATTACAGGAATCAAAAGTTAAGGCAGTCATGCAGGTTAAAAAAAAAAGTTTTATATGAGCTGACCTTTAATCAAACCCAGTTGCTTGCCTCGTCCATGGGTTCTCCGTGCCTGCCTCTTGAATGTTCTCTTCTTGCGCAGTGCAGGCTTCAGCGCAAATTGGGCCTTCCTTGGCTTATTGAGCTGTGATTCAAGATGATTTAAACCATAACCGGATTAATGTTTTATCGTATTGTACCAAACACAGCAGTGAGGAACTTGAACAAAATCAAAATGAAGCTAAATAAAAAGAACCCAAGACATACAAATATCATACAACACAAATTACTAACAATGCTATCTCATTGAGCCATAACACATCATTTCCCATGGGCAATACTATCTCTACATGTACGCTCAAGTTTAATATAAAGCCACATGATTTTGAGACTGCAAAGAAATTTGTATAGTACAAAGGAATTTCCCTGCTCAGATACTGATTTATATAATGATTTACCAAAAGGTAGTGCATACAAAATAAAGTAAATAGTTCATTATTTCCTATATAGAAAAAGGCCCACATGTTTTATGACATCCACATTAAATATTACTAAAAATATAATTCCAATCAAGCCAGAACATCAATGTTTTTTTATTGACTAGAATTCAGCAAAGCACCTATTAAATTAGGCAACTGTGGACTTTTAAATGCAAATAAACCTCTCAAGATATGAGGAATCATGGAGACCCTCTGCCCTATTCCAAGAAGTGCTCATGGTATTATTAAGTCCTTGAAATATTAACTAAATGTTACCTGCAAGGCTCTGATCAACGAAGAGCGTTTAGCCCTTCTTTTTTTCATCCAGTAGCTATATACAGCTTCCACCACTTCCCTCCTTCCCATATCCACAAAAAGATTGGAACTTGGTTTATCATTTGAAAAATCATGTGGATTGGAATAAAATGCCTTCTCAAATGCATCAATCATGAGCTCAAAATTATCCTCCTCCAATTCCTCCACAGGCTCATTTTCAGAAGACTGCTGTCTGCTGTTGAATCTCCAAAGCCACTCCTCATCTTCACAGTCCATATCATAGTTTGCTGTCCTCTTCATCATAACTCTAGAAACCTCATCACCACTCATGGTGATATATGAATTCGGTCTAGAGAATACACTGAGATTAACATCTGCATAGCCTGAAACTTCTCGAACCCCAGGGACTGGAATTGTTGCAGCTGCACCAGCAGAAGTAGGAGAAGAAACTTGCTTATTACGGTCAAAACACTCCTTGTAGAGATCCTTGAACTTAACCCAGTCATCTTTGTTCATAAATTCCAATCTCCAACCATTATCCCCAGTCCAGACAGTAGCATGGTTGAACCAGTTCAAAATGGGAGGCTTCATAACTTCATTTGCTTTGAGAATGTACCGAGTCTGACCGTATCTCTTGATCACAAGGTGCCATTCACCTGATGCAGAAGGTTCTAAAAGAACAGTCCCCCCTTCTTCTCTAAAGCATTTCTCCATTTCAATGATCAATAGATTTACAGAACAAGGCGTTGAATATATATCCTGTGAAATCACCAACTTGGTACCACTGTTTATTCTGGTTCTGATGGCATTTACACCTTGAGCAGGCTTTCTACGGCCAGATCTCCTGACTTCTCTTCCAGAAACTACAGAGGAGAATGGGAACCCATTTTTCTTGGCATTGAATATATCAAAAGCTAATACTCCATAGTTTTTATTCAGGCCAGTGAAGGAAGGAATTCTAGCTCTTCTAGACCTTAAAGACCTCATCCTCTTATGGATACTGTGAGAGTTCAATCCAAGCCTTAATAGAGTAGATTGACCCTCCAATTTTGAATTCCTACGATGCTTAATATTGGAGGCCAAACCAAAATTTTGAACTTCTTCATCACAGTCTACTTGCTCCTCATTTAAATTATCTGTATGAGCAGATGGTATTGAACAATGGCTAAGGAAGATATCCATATGGATGGATGTAAAACACAGGGGAATTGCAGAAAAATTAACCCAAAACATTGGGGTGTAATCTCTGCACCCATAGAACTTGAAAATCCCAGAGCCAAATGGTGAAGGGTCCTGAAAACGAAATATGCAGTATGCATCAGCATCAATATTATAGACATCACTTAAACATAAAAGTGCATGATAGTGCCGAGAGAACTTCCTATGTTTTCCCAAAACTAGTTGAAAGCTGTATAACCCATCTAGAAAAAGCCATGCCATAAGGTATTTCAGTCGGATCATGCATCCTACTATGTATTACATGACAAGTAAACTAACATAGGACTCCTAATCACCTTGCTAGAAGAATTAGATTGAGAACTGAAACAGGGCTTTCTGCTATGCAAAGTTAAGTTTAGCTCCACTGCAGATAGTCTCAACATAGCAGATAGTCTCAACATAGCACAAGATACAATAAAGCTTAGAGACGAGGGTTTCAAAGAAGGCTTACCCGCAAGAAATGGACTCCATGGGACGCATAAACCTCACGAATTGGATCCTCTAACAAGAATCCAGAAATATCCGACACCTTCAAGCTGACCTTCTTCATGTACCAGAACAAAGAACAGAGCAATCCACTAAATCCAGAGCCTACGCTGCAAGATGCGGATTCGATGACAGTAGTAGTCCCTCTAGCATCTGAGTTGATGTCCTCAACTTTCTTCTTTGTTCTGCGGGAGAAGAAAATGCCATACTTCTTTTCATAAGAATCTCCAGTGTCAGGTGCCTTCCTTTTCGCTGCCTTCCGACTGAAAACAATCCCGAACATCTTATCCTTAACATCTTCACCACCCTCCAACAGGGCCACAGCCTTGTTAGCAGAAACGTTTAGATCTCCACCAGTACCACCATCACTGTCTGCTTTCTCGATCTCTTTCCGCGGTTTCACACTTCTCGGCCACTCAATTTGCTTGTTGCTGCTGCCTTTATTGTCCACAAAGCTGAACCACTCGTCCTTTTCACCGCCCTTCTTGAGCTTCACATCAGAAGGTTCCAGAGACAGACGCCGCCCAGAGCGGAGGACCCTCACCCCATCTGCACCCTTCACGACTCCAAAGAACCGGGAAGTTCTCCGCATACCTACAGAAGGCATCCCTAAGTCCTCCTGGAAAAGGATCCCCACCAACAAACAAGAGACCAGAACTGGGATGGCCGAGATGCACCAACCGCCTCACTGAGTCAACTCCGAGTTACCGAGTCCGACTCACCGAGTCGAGTCCCAGTCCCCACCAAAATTAGAAAATATCTCGGCGCGAGCAAGACTCGGGCTGCAGCAGGGCCGTAAAATCATCAAAGAGTAACAGAAGAGAGAAAGAAGACGGTCACAGAGGACGACTCTAACCCTTTACTACTCTACCCCTTCACATGCACAGTAGAAACCGTTCAGTTTAAGCCAAGGTAAGAAGAACCCGAGAAAACAAGAAATCCAGCAGATCGGAACGCGGATCGTGTCATATTAAATTATAAGAAGCAGAAAGGTATATCAAACGACATATCTACCCTGCAATTAAGATATCAAGACACATACATGTTTTCAGGCATACAAAGAGATTTTTTTTTTTCAATCTCGAGGATTGTGAAACAGCACCGAGAGAGGAGAACAGCTGAGGAGAAACGATAAATTGAAAGCAGTTCACGAGGTTATCTTGTCGAAGAATCAGAGATTGAAAAGGATTACAATGGTATAGGTGTGTAATAGATGGATCCTCTAGGGTTAGTAGGCGGAGCTCGTCCAGAGAAAAGTGGTCAATCGCACAATTGATAAAATACAGCCGTTAGATCTATATTGGACGGCTTTAATTGATTAGGGTTCCCGCAAATGGTCCGAAAGTCGAGACAGAGGAGAGAGAAGCTGCTTCCACAGCGCTTTCTAGAGAGATAAAGATGAGGAGAGAGATAGAGCAGAGAGTGGATAACAGTTACTCTTAGGAGCAGTGAAAAGACATAAATAGACATGTATAACATTATCTAACTAAGCGCGGGACCGAAGGGCTTTCTCGGTACATCAATGAGATTTAATTTTGCAATGAAAAGGTGGGTGGCATTTTGTTATGGTTGGGAGAGAGAAGAGAAGAGGCGGGTAGTCCAAACTTTTGAGTAGGGAAATATAAATTAGAATTTTTTTATTTTGTGAGAATAAAATAAATAAGCATTTAACAAATCTAACACAATCTTTTTTATGGTACACAAATTTTACCATTTTATTAAATTTAGCAGAAATTTATTTATTTTTGTCAAAATTGTACTTGTGCCCACCTTAAATCATTTATATAAAAGTGCTACATAATTTTTTTATAAATTTTTAAGTTAATATTGTGACATTTTACATCTGACATGTTATTTTTGGTGGCCATATACACAATTTTGAAAAAAATTTGTTTATGTTATATTTGATTAAATTATGAATGATGTTGTGCCTATTTAGGATCTATGAAAAAAGTTGTGCTAAATTTTAAAAATAAAATATCATATTTAAATGTGATATTAATTTTTTATTCATATTTCTAAGACAAAGGAATATTGAGTAAACTAGTAATTTGGTTTAATACTATTAAGTATTTAATAATTTTGTACATTAATACCATTTTCTAATAATTTAATATAAAAATATTTATTTGTTTAAATATTTTAATATAAAATACTCATAATTATACTCTTTCCTGTCTCATGTGGAAGATCTTTAAATCTTTTCATGGAAAAATATTATTTTCATTGTCTATTTACCAAAATAATATTATTTTCTATATTAATATTTAAAATTTATCATTAATTTTATAATATACAATTTTAAAACTTCATATTTATTTATCATAATTTTAAAATTAAGATAATATTGTATTATATGACATTTAAATTACTCAGTGTAAATTAAAATAGAGTTATGTGTATTTTATATTCTATTAAATTTACAAATCATAGTATTATTAGAAAATTTATAAATTTTAAATTTAAATTATTAAAAAATAATATTAAAGTGTTAAATTATTGATTTTTTTACCTGAACTGGTCCACTTACATAGATTAAAGATGAAGGACAATGAATAATTGTAAAGACATGCACATCATCTCTTGAATGTTGCCACCATAATTAACGGCTAATGTAGTTATTAATGATTGACATAAGTACTTATGGGTGTAAATCATTTATCTAATCTAGTGTTTATTTATAATTTAAACTTACAAGTAGTATTAGTTCCATAATTTTTACCTCAAATTTTAATATTTAACCAAAATAATCACAAAATATTTTATCACAATATTTTCCATCATAAGCATATAAATATTATTAATTTAAATTTTAAATTGATAAAGATATCTAGCACTCTTAATTTCTCTATATTCAAAATCAACAATAACAAACTAACCAAATATCCACTACGACAAACATCTCATTCATAATAATAAAAATTATTTTAGAGATTAGTAATAAAACGTTTATAATATAATTATAAAATAAAGAATTATGATATTTTTATAAAATTATAAATAATTCACTATTTATTTATAAGTTATAATTTTTAAATAAATATAAATATTATTCATATACAATATATTCTTTTATTTGTTAGTAGAGAGTTAATATAAAGTAAAAATATTCAACATATTCTTAATTATCTAATACTGAAAAGTTATATCATATTTATAGATATTTGTCTAATGCAGTTTTATAAATTAGTAATAATTATTGACACTGCTATAGTATAGGTGTGATTTGCCCAAGTTGAAATTGAATTTATGGAGCCAAGATAGGTGAAATTTGAAATTTATGCTCTTTTTTTATTTAATTTTGGTTGAATATTTGTGAAGTAACATGAAAGAAGGGATGGTGCTTCACTATATATACTATATTGAATACACAAACCATAAACTTAAATTCATTATCACCAATTCAGTATAAGTCATTTAAACATAATTTTTATAATCTCACCCCTTGAAAACGATCCAATTCCAAAAAAAAATCATCTTAACTAAAATTTTAAAATGATTATATTTAAAAAAATATATACTATAATATGTTTTGAAACCTAGAGTTTTTAAAAATACAATCTAACTCTTCTTCCATTTTTTTCTCTCTTCCCATATTCTCTTAAAATATATTAGGGCATACAATAATTGTGTGCCAATATTGATCATCCATTGATTTATAATTTACTTAAAATAGATAATATAAATTTTAATAAATTCTTTCTATTTTTTAAAAGATTTATTAAACATTTTAAATTTGAAATTTACATTATTTTAAAAATTCATATCTATTGTCACAATTTATCATTAATTTTAAATTAATACATAATCAAACAATTTCCTTTCCCTAGAACTACACTAACATTCGTCAAAATAATTAATTATTCATCTAAAAGTTATACTTAAATGTACACACAATTCATCCAATATTATTAATAAGTAATTTATTTAAATATTGTATTGTAATATATACATATATATATATATATTGTAACGCTATTATTAATGAATTTATTTGAATTTTGTATATTAGCATACTTATCTAAAAAATATACCGTTATAACAATGGTTACACTTTATTGATAATAAGATAGTGAGCTTCACTAATTTATTATCAACATTAATAAAATTTAAATAAATAAAATACTTATAAAAATTTTTACTAAAAAATTAACTTATCGTGTATAAATTATAATTTTAAAAAATTTATCATAAAAAATATATATAACTACATGTAACTCACTGCATTGCACTTAATATTTTTATATCATTTCCCAATAATAGTGTAAAATTCATAATTTTCAAATTTCTGACTAACCTCGATGTAGGTGGGTGAAGTGAGTAGAGAAGGACATACAATAATTATGTATTTGAGTTGATTTTTATTTAAAATATCTTAGATAATATATAATAATTTAAGTGTAAAATAATATATTTTAAAAAAATTATATTTAAAATAAAAGTGTATAAATAAATATAACTTACCGCTAATACAAATTAATATTCAAAATATGTACTTTTGAATAATTTACTAATATACTTGTCTAAATGTTGAATAATAAGATTCGAGACAACGGTTAATCAATTATCGATTAGTTTAAAATATTGTAGTTATATTATGAGATAAACAATTCTCCCCTATTATTTATTTTATCTTTCCAATATTGATTGGTAAACAAAATTACTTTTCACAATTTAACCATTAATCCATACTTATACTTTTAATTATAAATAATATTGCAAACCCAACAATCAAATACAATTTATAATATACATAATAGTTAATTTGTTTTAATAATATTGTAGTTTGATTTGTTTTAATAATATTGTAGTTTAATAGATTCCATTAGTTTTTAAGATAATTGATCATTTATCCAATTTTTTCCATTACATATTAACTATTATTTTAATAATGATATATGACTTAATTTTTTTATTTTTTATTAATAATTTTTCAAATATCATACCTATAAAATTATAAACTGAGGAGAATAAACAGTCAACACACTCATTTAATTTGTAATTTTCTGATTTGTAGTTACTGTTTCAAATCCCTATTGTTTGTATGTCAATAAATCATAAATTTCAACAACTTAATTTTTAATTATTTTAATTAAATAAAAGAAATTAAAATATTAAAAATTAACTCTAATTAAGTTCAAACTTATATACTCGAAGTTTAAATTCAATTATTTAGTAGTACAAATACATTATTTATTCAATATTTATATGGAATTCCTTTATAATACAAAACTTTTGATTTAATGACAACCCAACGTGCTCCTACGAGAATTTGACCAGATCTTTTAAAACTCTACCCACTTTTAAAAGTTTAAACTCATACAATTGAGGTGGTCACCCTTTTAGAAAATCAAAGCCCAATGGAGCCTCTCTAAAATTGAATTTCGGAAGTTCAATAGTCCATTGGGCTTGACCATAGGAAAAATGCACCATCCTAGGAGTGTGAATGAGACCCGATTAAACCTAAATCCGATCAGACCATTTGTTTTATCTGGTTTTAGTGAGAATGGGTGGGAGGGGATCATGCAGGTGTTAGCAGGAAATGATAACTCACTCTTCCACCTCCATGACTTCAAACACTTACTGGGCGATGGATGTAACTATCTCCTCTCGCAAATGCTAGCCAACCACATGGATGCCCCGCTCCAGGGTCTCGAGGATTAGCAGCTTCCGATGCTCACAGACCAAGAGATAATCTATTATCGTCCTGCAAATATGAAGGTTAAAGTCTAGAGACTCTTGTACATCCTAGTTAACATCTAATGAAATTGATCAGTTTTCCGGATTCTCAAAGGGACTACTTACCATTGGAAACTGCCATTGTTGCAAAAGAAGTACTGGTAAAACTTGGACACTTCAGACCATATTCAAAGGTGTAGTAGTTTTCGCCTTTTACTGTTTTACGCATTAAGCACACAGCATATTCATGATGCACAAACAAAGAAGATAGCATTTTATGGGAGAATTTGCTCATCACGAAATCTTCTACAAAATCATAGAAAGTACATGTAGTTATAGGTGCTATTTATACACGATTTGTCAATAATAAACCATACTTGATGGTCTGGGTGATAAGGTTCTTTACACATTCGAGTAGTAAGTTTATATCACGCCTAGCCGTGGGATAAATCGAATTTGAAAGAGGGCACGTAAGAGTGCTTACTTCTTGCATGCCAAGTACTGTGGCCAATTGGTTGGGAGTTGGCATAAATATTTTTAACCAAATTTTCACAACCTCCTAGTATATATAAATAGGAGATCATATTTTTAAAATATATACTTTTTGTAAGTTGATACATTGAGTACGACTCACCAATAATTGTATAAAAATTAGTTATTATTTTTTCGATATTGTACCAGTGAGTACATTAACTTGAATTTAGGTATTTTTCTTGTATACTCATATAAAATATAAGTTGTATTTCTAATATCGAGTGTAGGAGAGTTACAATCGACCGAGTATTGATATAATTTGAAATGTTAATATAGATAGCTAAGAGATTAAACATATTTTTTGTCACATTCCATCTCGGTTTGGTCGGATTCCCGTGATTAATCCGCCGCTTTCTTGGTTCAAACTTTTAATCTTCTTTTATGTAGAGAAATATATTAAATAAAATACAAAATTAAAAGAAATCAAGTATATCTAAAGGATAAGATTTGATATTATCTCTAGTCATTTTCTTTATTTCCTGAAAATAAATAAAAAGAGTGGTGAATTTCTACAATTTAGTGAATGGGTATAAAAAAATTTTAATTTCGATAAAAAATAGTTTTACAAAATGGAGTCTATCCTACTCTTTAATTTCTTAAAATTTTTTTCATCTTTAAATATCAGTTTAAAAAAAATATTTATTATTAACATAGTGTGTTATCACTCAACACATATACTTAATCATGAAAATAAAAAATATACAATAGCAGAATAACCCGTCTACTAAATCCACTTGTGGTGTCAGAGTAATTTTATCGGTCACCTATATAGAACCACATTCATTTCTACCTTGAGAATGAGTGGATGTTCACGACATCCGACCCTCAATTCCGTAATAAATCTACGTGTTCGTATGAGAATAGAGATCTCATCCTGTCCCCACCCCGGTCTTATGCGCTTGAAGCTACTCCGAGCTTAACAATACTTCTAGTACGACTAACTACCCTTATATCCACCAAGTCATCCAAAGCCCTCGTACGCATCGCTATCCCTCCTGGGCGTCTTGAAGGTCCCGTAACACAGTGCATGCAAAATCAACAGTTTTTCATATAATGCCATATAATCTGTGGTGCCACTGGTCCAACGGCCCCGGCCCTTAATTTGACCTGCAATTGTTTGTCTTGATTAGTATGGAGACCTGTCATATCACACTGCTGCTAGTTGAATAATTATGTCGGTCCTGTCTCGGTACCATGGCCAAATAACTCATTTACTTAAATTTTCATGACATATAAATCATGTTTATTTACAAGCTCCTATTCGTGCCAACTGGCCCAGGGCCCACTATTCGAGATTTTAAAAAATCGGGCATATTAGCCCTCAAGTTCCAAAATCGAGGCCTCCCGCTTTTATGAGTTACTCGAGCTCCCGTTAAAAAGGTCTTCCAAAAATTTTAAGCAGTGGCACATAGTAAGGGGAGAGCGCTTCCGACAAAATAAACTTTTCTACTGTCCATCATACCGACCAAGTACGAGAATATTTTCGCTCATAACCAATGAACGGGTTTTTCACTTCGTTTGAGTAAGTTTCATCATACCAACTGGGTATTATCTACTTACAACCGATAATTAGTTTTTACACTTGATTTTCACATCAATACTTTCAGGTGTGATGATTAAAATACCACTTAGTAGTAAGTTTTCATTTTCGAGATGTTTATCATCTCAACCAGGTATGATATTAAATTCTCACTCACCCGACCGTACAGTATATTTCCTTTAAGTTGACTTTTTGTCCCTTGCGAGTTTAATCTTAGTTGGCATTCCCGATATCTAGTGTTATTACATGAAATGAACATTTTTGTTTATTATCATTTAGCTTGATAATCTTCATTTATTATAAATGATTAAAATATCCAATTTTTCAAATATTTACAATTTGGTTTCTTAAGTTTTGTTTCTTTTACTTTATGCCCCAATTACCAGTTTTTCCCCAAATTTAGTCCCAAAACTTTTAAAATTTCCCTTATAACCTCAATTTATTCAATTTCATAAAAAATGGTTCAATTTTCCCAAATTCCTAATTTGACCCCAAATTTTTCAAAAATTACTATTTTGCCATTCATTTACAAAAATGGTAAGTTTTACCCCAAAAATTCTAAAATTTGCTCAGTTGGTCCTCTAACACTCTTATCATGCCTAATTGGCCCTCAATTTTATAAAATTATATTTTAGTTTCTCAAATTTTTGAAATCACCAATTTTACCCCTAATTTCAACTTTTCAACACAAGCAAATTTAATTTTATCAAATTGAATAATCAAACAAGTTTAATTGTTGAAATTGAAGTTAAATTGGAGTTACTAACTACATTTTCATACGATTCAATTGCAATTTGAATCGTAAGTTTTGACGCTGGAACGAGCTCAAACGGAGATTCACCAAAAAATAGAACGTACAGAGAGAAAGTTTCAAATGCTCACCGTCGGGGCGTGGCGGTCCGAGCTTCCAATCTGGGCAGATAGCTCTACTCATGAGGTTACTCCCGTGATCATGAATTGTATCAATTGATGCCGAATTGGGTGAGAATTTTATCATTGAAATTCTACCGATTCTCTATTTAGCACCGATCGAAAATTATAGAGTATAGCCAAATTAGTTTAACTTTCAGTTCTAATTTGGCAGTGGGAGGGCTGATTAGGTGTTGATAGAGCTTGGTTTAGCCTAAGTAGGGCTTGAATTGGCCAAATTCAGCTCGGCCGAAATAGGGCAGCTTCGGTCCGCCAAAGCTGTTTCACTGTTCGATCACGCCAATGCTTCTCCGGCGACCCTCGGAGCGAATGAAGATACCAACGTGTAGCTAACTTCTCCCCAGTTCTAAGGAACCTGACCACACCTTTTTTGGCTAAGAAAAAACTCTATATTAGAGCTCTAGTTCGAGTTTCGCTGGAAAACTAAGCAGATAAGAGAAAGTGAGATTTTCAGGTGTGAAGAATATAAATGGAGAGTAGCTCTTTATATAAGGAGTTTGGGAACTCGTCGACTGTCCGTTTGACACCTTTATTACAGTAATTGATGGTATAAAACGTATTGAACGGAAACGTTTCCTATTCGTCAGCGCTAATTTGATTTTTCGACGATAGTGTTGTCATATTTTTCGACACTGTTTCGAAACAGACCGAACTGAGTTTAAAGCTTAAACTGACCGGTTTAGGCCCGATTTGACCGAGTTTTTCAAAATTAAAAAATTTTAATTTCATCTAAATTAATTATATATCAAATGGTGGTCTCAATTATCAAATTGAAAATTTTTAAGTAATATAGAAAAATTAATTTAGCATCCGGTTTAATATTGGTTCAAACCGGTTCAATTCGGTTCACCTGAACCGATTTGGTTTTAATCTCTCATTAATCCTATAGTCCTTTTTTATTACTTATGTGACTATTTAGGTCACTTGTTATCTATAATTTTCCCGGTTTTCATTCGTTCTATCAGTTTCGGTTCATAAACTAGCTCGGTTAATAAACCGGTTCTCCCGAACCGGTGTGTTTTTTCTCTTCTAATTGGTTCTAAAGTTATTTTTCAAGGTTTATAAACCTTTTTTTGGGTCACTTATTAGTTGTAATTTCTCTAATTTATCAATTTCTAAATAATCGAGTTTGTAAACTGATTTAGTTTTCTTACTGGTTTTGACCGGTTCTTTCCTGATTTTCCTTAACTCCGAATAAGGGAGTTTATATTTTTACTTAAAAATTAAAATTTATAACTTGTCTAATGAATTAACATGAGATAAAAAGATATAAGATATTCATGACATATCTACTAAAGTTCATATTAATAAATTATAAATAATAAAAATTTTCAATTTTATTCGTACATATCTCTTATTTATTTTATCTGATTTGTGGTATGTATTTTTTTTTCAATTTGTCAATGTACAGTATACAATTACCAAAATTTAATGATCACTTCTTCCATGGACCCATGTGGTGAACCTCTTTCATACTAGTTGGAATGAATCTCACTCTCACATTTTGTTCCTGCAGAAGAATAGCAATCTATCAGGTCTACAAAAAGAATGGTAATTTTGTGGTATTCCTGCATAAGACAACCGGGAGAACAAAGATTACAATTAACAATCAAATGATCTATATTGTTTCTTCAAAATAAAACATCTCTATACACACACATATATAGTGTACATATTTGTTGTGCACCTTCTCCGAGAACGGAAGCAGCTGGGAGTAAACTTGAAGCCACAACTCCTACGCTTTAAAGTACAGGTCTTCTTCTGCATTGGCCTACAATTTTCAGAAGATTATCAAGAGTTGTTATTACGGAAAAAAATCCTGCTCAGTGAAAACTTGGCCAACATTTGCACAAAGACTAACGGGAACAACAAACGACCCACCTGGGGAATGATGAGTAGAAGATGAAGAACTCAGTTGCACTGCCTTCACATTCAAGGGAGGAGCCCATCTTCTCCCCCAATTCACCCTTCCATGATTTTGCCGAGCAAGCATCTCCAACTCCAAAAAGAAAGAAAAAAAAGGAAGAAGAACTTACAATAAGAAGCACCATAGATGAAGAAAGACTGACCAGGAAGTAAAGAATATAAACACAAGGAAAAGAACCGGGAATCGATGGATTGAGGGAGAGTTTTGCAGGGACACCATTGCTCTTTGGAATAGGCGCAGAAACAAATACCCTTTACAAGTTGGAGAAGATTTTTCCTTTTCCGGCATGAATTTTTTAAGTGGTGGAGATGATGCGTCATGTTCCTTAATCTATGCTTTTGGTGTTCGTTGCTGTCTGTTAATTTTTGATGCACCGGCCCAAAATCAGACCGGGTGATGAACCGGATAATACATGGGTTCGTAAGCTTGTAAGGCCCCATCGGTTCAATGAAACACACGTACATCATATATACTTATATATGTATAATATTGGAAGATCCATGATCCATATATATTTCATGGATAGATTATGCGTTATGGATAAGGTATTTGAAATTCAAAGGCCGGAAGAAATGGGCAGCCTCAGTCTCGATGAAGTTGATCTGCGGCTGGAGGAGGTGCATATAGACGATCCAGTCGCCGTTGCTGATTGGGCTGGGCATCGGCATCACGTAGCCCGTTTCCCCTCCCCATGGGAAGTGGTACGAGCCGAACACCGGTCTCCCCCACCCAAAGTCGATTTCTGACATCGGAAACCTCAGCCCTGACGACACCACGAATGCGAGGCTGCCGCCGCCGCCGCCGCCGCCTTCCGTCCCCTTAGCGTATATCTTGGTCATGCTAGCCTCGGGTCGATGAGCTTCCACCCAGTCTATCAGCGCCAAGAAGTGCTCCTCGGTTGCCGCCGTATGGAGGAGCTCGTGGAGAGTGGCCGCCACCGAGCTGAGTGGCCGCTCTACCAGCTCGGACGCGTTCTCCTCCCCGATCAGGATGGAGAGAACGTTACCGAAGTAGGAGCTCATGTCCGCTCGGATGAGCTTTGTCCGCCCGTCCACCACGATACCGACACTCACAGTCGTCAGCATCCCAACACCGCCGCTGTCGACCGAGGTGGACTTTGCCAACATCTTCCAGAGGAAGGAGGAGAAGGCCTCCAGCTTTGTCCTCTTTCTATCTACGCCGGAGCTAGCCAGCTGCTGGAGTTGCTGGAGCTGGCTGGCGGTCACGCAGTAGATGCGGCTTATGAGGCTGCTGTTGGCAGCACCATCGTCGGGTTCCTGCATGCTCTTGGAAGGTCGAGGAGGGGATGGCGGCAGCTCGGAGAGTGTCACATACATTTGATCGATCCCTAAGTGATGGGGATAGCAGTGATTCTGATACCGAGGGTACAGGAGAGATCGTCGGAAGCATGGAACGATCGTCACCTTAGAGGAGCGGCACATCTCCGCCCAAGATAACAGGAACATGTTTGCAGAGTAGGCGTCGGCAACACGGTGGTCGAAGGTGCAAGCGACCACTATTCCTCCACACTCGAATTCCGTCGCCTGTATATACTTGCACACCATTTTATAGTTGATTATACTTTGTTATGATATATTAATATTTTTTTAGTTTTTTGTCAAATAAAAAAAACATTCCCCATATTTTCATTAGTCACAGTAGCATATCAAGAGATAGACCTGAACAGCGAGGACCCCTCGTCTCTTGGTGGGCAACAGCTTGCCTTGGACGGATTCGTCCGGATCATATAGGTCTAGGAACCGGAGCTGGAAGCTGGCGGCAGCTTCAACAAAGTCAACGCCGGAGTTGTTGCAGAGGGTCTCGGGCTCGGAGACGGAGTTCATGACCACCTCACCCGCAAATGCATAGTAAGATACTAATACTTGAGCCAGGGACGACTTCAGTGCTTCAATCATGGACGCGAAAGTCGGCGGTGCTCCAACCATTGCACCGTCTGGATTGGGATTAACGACCGTTTTTGTGTAGCAGAAGAAGACGCTGACGTCGAGCGGAGGCAAGAGGAGGTCGAGATTTGAATGCGGCAGCCAGTACTCCTGCAGCGGCATCACGGCCTTTACCGTTTCTCTCTTAGTCACCTTCACCATCATCTTCATCCCGTCTTTTTCCATTTCACGGCCTACCAGTCCCAAGTTTATCACTACGGGGAATTCACCAGACGAAATCCAATGGTTTATATGGGGAAGAAAGATGCACGAAGGCCGAAACCCATGTTCAATCTTGGGCGCGGGAGCCTTTTATAGGCGAAGGAAGGATCCACATACATACTGACTTGTCAAAAGAAAACGATAGCCACCTTTCTTATATAGACATGTTCTACAGCATTATGTTTAATAAATATAATATACCAGTATTGTATAACAAAGATAAACTGTAGTAGCAAAAATAACATTAGAGTGTAATTATATATTAGTTTTAAAATTATAATAACATAGTAACTTTATTATATTTTATAAGCTGAAAATTGTGTCAGATAGATCTAAATATTAGAACATGGAGATGGGGATGGAAAGTCAATAAGTATCTTTTGCAGTTCAAATTTAATGTTGTTCGGATACTACAATCAACTTACAATTTTATGATGCTTATGAGTCGACCTAAATAGAGTCCAAAGGAAGCGAGGTTGATGAGGACTCCTTGAGGTAAAGTTTGAACATAATGTGCTTGCTGAGTCCTTAAGAAATCTGGATCGTACGAGATAGATGATCAATTTAGGAGTTGCAAGCATCAAGGAATCATCATACTTTGTTAGGCAACGTGTTTGATGTAAAGTCTTGACATTAAGAGATTGTCGAGTTTTTAAGAAATCTAGTACTGGAGTATGAGATAGAAGAACTTCCTTAGTTAGTTGATGCAACCATCAATGAGTATAATATAACAATTTGGTACTAAAATATGAGATAGAAGACCACGTGCAACCATCAATAGTATTATCAAATAATATTTCTTACACTTATTTATTTTTATCTTTTTTTATTCCGTTTTTATTTGATCTATTTTTTTATTATAACTTATAATTTATAATCACAATTCTAATTTTATATAATAACAACATTTCTCTATTTTTTTATAATAAATTCTCTCAATATATTTAACCACTATTTTTCATTTATTATTATTATTATTATTATTATTATTATTATTATATGTTTTGGTCGCCTTTATTTTCAATATTCTGAGTGCCTCTTTATTTCCAATTATATTTACTTTAATGGCCTTTATTTTCATTATTTTCTATATTAATTGTGTATTTATTTCTAACATTATTTTATTGGATTCCTTGTTCTCCTTACTCAACTTCCTTGTACACATGTATTTGCCTTTGTCTTCGTCTTTCCATTAAAAAGAATAAGAAATATAGATGTCACAATGACAACTACTTATCAACTTTCTTTCTGTGATCCTCCACATCTTCTCTCTATGTCCTTAACCTCCACGTGTGTCACACTGCAATTTTTTGAAATTAGTTAAACTAGATTAGACTAGAAATTGAAAATTAAAAGTGAGAATTAAAATTGAATTTAACTGAAAATTAATTCGAATCAAAACCTCATAAATTGGATCAAATTTGGAATAAGTTTAAAAAAATATGGTTAGTTGGGAAATAAAAATCAAAGATTATGACATTAAAAAATTAGATCAAATTAAATTAAACCAACTCAACCCAAATTAACATTTAATTTATGAGAAAAATATAAAATTATAATTTTATATAAAAATATAAGTAAATAATTTAAACAAAATTTAAAAATAAAATAAAACATAAAACTGGCCAAACTTTCTTAAACCGATAAAAAAATCGGTTGAATAATAAGATTCAATCGAGATAAATCGATTAATATGTTGAGTAACACAATAACCCACGAATACAAATATAAAATGTATAATGCGTACATATGTATTAAAATATAATCGATTTATTTATATTTTTACATATAATTTAGAATGTAATAAATATAAAATTTGAGAAAATTACTCTAATAAAAGAAAATTAGTGACCAAGGCTTATCAAATCTATAAAAGGGCATCGCTCCTCAAAATTTCCTTTTGAGACTACGTTACCCTATTTTACGACAAAGCGCACACCTTAGCTTCGACAATACACTTTTTGATAATCAAAGAAACTGCTTTTTAATTCTATAAATTCCTAAAGTATCTTCTAACAACAGTTGTCTTGCCAAAATACAACGATATGTTGAGAAACGCTATTGATTTTGACATCCTCCCACATCTAAATATATCTAGAAAAGCCAAATATAATTAGGAAAGCTTGCTTGTATCTCCCTCACAACAATAACCTTGCCACACCATTAAGTTTATATTTGGACATTAGCCATATGTGTAGCCAACCACCATGAAGTTCATATTTGGACATTAGCCATATGTGTCGCCAACCACCATAAACTTCATATTTTGTCCAACTTTGGCACGATTTGAATCGCCACTTGAACTTATTATATTCAAAGGAACCCAATTACATTTTTATATCCCAGTTCTGACTATTTGTCGACATCAATGATTTTTTTTTATAATTTTCTCCTTGCACGTATTATTTTTTAGAATTTTTTACCATGCTTGAAATTCGCTCAAATCTTGTCCAACTCAAATATTTTAATAATTACAATAATAATAGAGACATGACTGAGTTTATTAATATTATATCGCTAAATTTTAATATTTAAAATTGAGTTATAAGAAAATAAAAAGTTTAAAAGATAAATTATAATTTTAAAAAAGGTAGAGACCCAAATATAAATATGGAGAAATTAAAAGTTTCAAATAAGTTTAAGGATGTAAAAAAAATGTTTAAAAAATATGGAATATAAATAAAAAGAAAAAAATCTCAATAACTTAAATATAAATAATGAGAATTTTAGGGTTTTAAATATAAATACTTGAAATATTATGTGCTTAATTATAAGTAAGGTAAAATTTTAGTACAAATTTATAAGCTTAAGAAATTTTATGGCCGAATAGTAAAGTAGGATTCGAAAATTTTTTTCACACAATATTAATTTATTCATTCAATAATCAACAAATAAGCATGGCTGGAAGATAGCTATATGATGTGATAATTCAATATCTTTCTATATCAAACATTTTATCTATGTAGGCATGATATTTAGGACATTATTGACCCCATGTCCCTCTCGGTGCAATTTGGTGCAATTTTTCTAAAGTATTATTATAACTATTTGCTTACCAACTAGTTTAATATCAATACTATTAAAATAGACAATAATCATTATAATATTACTAAGATAAGGATGCATTATCCGATATACATTATCTTCCTCTCCTACAAGAGCTTTCCACGGTTGAA
This sequence comes from Trapa bicornis, assembly GCA_030064425.1. Taxonomy (NCBI): domain Eukaryota; kingdom Viridiplantae; phylum Streptophyta; class Magnoliopsida; order Myrtales; family Lythraceae; genus Trapa; species Trapa bicornis. The sequence goes on along the minus strand of CM057761.1, from coordinate 3,102,138 downwards.
GGGCATCCGTCTCGATTTATAACTTCTCGAGTGTTAAGCTCATCATCCACCGCTAGGCCAAGCACCAATGCTTGGATTTGAGTTTCTCTCCCCTCGATTAAGCATCCATTTGAGTTCGTCATTACCCCACCCATTCCGGTGCATAAATTCAACAATCAAAATAACCATCACAATTAATTTTAAAAGTACCTATGGTTGGTCATTCCCAATCTCGATGTTATTTTTGAGATGGATTGGTCGAGGGCCTAGTGTGTTTGGAGTATTTTCGTATGTATTTTAAACAAATCTGTAAATATATTATCCTATACCAGACGTTTATTTGATTATATATGATTGCAATCACATACAAGCTTAATAGATTACGACTTAGCTTCGATATAGTAGTTTCAATAAAAATGATCAAATTGTGATAATTTTTTATAGGCTCACTTGTCCAAGTTTTCAAAACATTGTCTGGGGCCCATTTGTATAGAACTAGATCTAGCATACCATTGTCGACCATTGAACTCATCCATATCCTACATCGACAGTTATACTAAAATATACCTTTTGAGGTGTATCCATATACTGTTCATGTGTTGTACTAATACATACTTCATGTTTTATTAAAAAATATAATCCTAAAAAGTTTAAGTATTTTCACACGGTTAGAAGACTATATTTCTGAAAATTTGATTTCAAAACAAAGAATGAGCTTGAGTATACTTATAATCGGTATAATCTGTCCGGATGTTAAAAATCTCACTCACCCATATTTTAAGACTTATTCATCCTAGAAATTTCCTTGCTTGGCGTGCATTTCCTATTCATGAACTTATAGGTTATTCATTACTACAATAGATTGGGCAATTAAGTTTCAAGTAATGAGGTAATTATACTTAAAATCGGTAACATTCCAATAATTATAATTTGGCCCTTAAGTTATATATTAATTCTAATTAGGTCCCTAAGATTGTCAAGTATTCCATTTTGATCCCTAATTTCTCAAATTTCTAATTTGACACAATATTTCTCGCTAATTACAGAAAACCCCCAATTTCTCGACCCATTTCCAATATTGGTGAATTGATCAATATATCATGCTTTAAATTAAATACATAATAATTCACCTAAACATGATTAATGCTCATATAAATAATATATTTTCCCAAAATATTTTTTAGCAGGGTGCAAGCAATCAAGGAAAAATATATTCTAAAAATATTTAAATTATTCCAAAATATTAAATATACGAGTAAAATTGCATAATCGGTCGAATTGAACTCAATGCCCAAAATCTCACTCACAGTTATACAAAGACATCTTCGTCTCGAATTGGTTTATCACCTCCAATTTGGTTTATCATCTATTTTCATTATTTTTTAATCTTCATTGAACACTTAGAATTGTGAAATTCCTGTTTTGATTTTCTGTTTACCAATTTCGATTAACTTTGAACCATATTTTTCTCTCGAAATTTTCTAATTCTCATTTTCAGCTTATTATTTTGAGAGAATGATGTTTATAGCTTATATGAGTTCTAAGGCCATCATGCTAATTATAATCACACCATCACACAAGCATGTTAATTAAAGATTTGGTTGATCCAATAGTACTTGCCGTCAAAATCCACTCCTCTCAATTTGTCCTTAAATAGGGTAAAATTATAATTTTTCTCATACTAATAAAAAGTTCTTCAATTGGAACCCTTAACTTCCCAAATCTCTCATTTATGTCCCCATAATTCATTTAAATATACTTGGGCCCCAAAAATGTATTAATTTCATTTTGGTCTATAAAATTGGTAACATTACCATTTTTCCCCTTATTTGAAAAAATATCTATTTTTGCATATTTACTTCGGCAAAATTTTCATTTTGCCCTCCATAGTTCAAAATAAACTATTTAACATCCTTTTGGGTAAAATTAACCATTTTGCCCCTACTTTACACCATATTTACGATTTTGTCCTTAAATTCCCGAAAATGATTTTAGACATCCCCATATGTCTTAAAATCACTTCTAAACATATTAGGCTACTCATAGGGACATTTTTCATATTTTACCCATATTTTTAATTTGGTCCCAAATTTTTCATACTTACAATTTAGTCACTTAAACTTTGGAATTGAAATCAAATGAACTTCTAAATTCAATTTACCCCAATTTTCTCTTATCATACTGCTAATGGCTCGTGGGAGAGGAGGCTTACCCCAACCAACCACGACCAAATTAGGGTGTTGACAAAAATTCTCAAAAGAGGTGGCATGATAGGTGGTCACACCTTAGGCGTTTTGTAGCCAAGGTCTAGGAAAAACTTTATATGGTAGTGGTCGACTAAGTTATCGTCAGACTTGGAAGAATTTGGTCGTCGATTGACTGCGATCAGGCTTAACTGCACAGACCCACCGATGGAGATTGGCTCTTAACGATCGATTTCTCCCTTGTCGGAGGTCGACACTAGCCATGGAGGTCTAGAGAGGAGGCAGGCCGATAATTTGGCACTGGTGTCCGCCTGAGTGGTGGTCGAAGGACGGAGAATTGACCTCCGAAATGGTCGATCCTATTGTCTAGAATCATGGTCGGCTAAAATGCCCATATTCCGGCCTTTACTAGCCACTACTAAGTTGGGACCTGACCGTTAATCTCTAAAGGACTCAATTATCATCAATTTGACATCAAGATCACTTTATTTAGTGATCAAACGAGAGATATAGGCTCATTTTACTGTTTGGATGTTGGGGTCTGAGTACAAGATTTTTCACTTTTACAAATTCGAGCTATCCATGAGAAGTTAATGAAATGAACTTAATAGGGAGGCCGATAGCTCAATTTCTAGCAGATCTTTCCAATTTGTAGTACTTAATTTGATAAAAAAAATCGAGTTAATTAGACTAATATCTGGAAGTGGTGTCGCAGGAATTGTCGGTGAGTGTTCGGTGTTCGATGGCTCGAGGTGAGTCGAGTTTACCCAACTCATTCCTTTTTTCTTTTCTTTCCATTTTAGAACTTTTAAATTACCATTTTCCCTTTTGGGTCATTTTGGTAATTAAATTCTAAATTTCGACCATGTTTGGATGAAAATCAACTACCCAAAAATCTCGATTTTCGTGTCCTCGAACCCGATCCAAAATCCGATCAGATCCCTAGTTCTAATATCGAGTTTCCTATCACATTTCCATTATTGAGTTATGATCCAAATTATGACTTTCCAAATACCGGTTCGGGTTCCATTCCCGACTTTGGGTCTCGTTCCCAGTTATAACTTTTTGTGTTTGAATTGATATTTTAATTCTCGACTTCAGACCATATCCCGAGTTTAGAATTTTGTTTACTATTTTAATTTTTATTTTAACTTTAAGATTTTATTTCCCCATATATGATTTTTATTTTCGATTCATATACGATTAATTAGATTAACTCGAATTTCAAAAGTTTTGATTTTATAATATAAGTGTTTCTCACGTACAATAAACTCTTTCTCTAAACTCATGCGATCTTTTAGGGTGTGCAATTATTTTCTCAACTAGTATAGGTTGGGTCGCTTGACTAGTAAAAATTCATAGTTCTTATTTAGTTTTTTATTGTTATTGTTTATTATTTTTTATACATATATCATTTTCCATATTTGTATTAATATTCATCAACTTCAAAAAAAAATACATCCAAATCTTATTTCTATCATTTTTACGTAACTCCATTGATAAATTTCTCACAGGGTTCAGTAAAATCATATCATTCACTTTACCAAGTCTATAGTTTTATTTTTTTATTGTTGTTAATTTTTTTGAGATCCAAGTATTGCACCCTCATTTATGTACATTTTTTGTTCCCTTTTTTTAAATCTCGCTTCCCCCAATTGTATGGTAGATCGTTTCACCAGCAGAGTAGTCTCTTCCTCCTCCAATTTAGTTATGCAATACATATTCATCAAACTCGAGAATGCGGATCGGTTGATTCTCGGGTCCCACTGGGTTGAATCCGTCCGGGTTCCATCGGGTCGAACCGATTCCCGGGTATGGATGTCGGATCTTGTTGCCACACGATAAAAAAGAAGACACTCACGGGCCTCCATTGTTTCATCATTTTTTAAACCCCTTCCTTTTTTGGGGCCCTATTCAACTCCCCAGCAGTTTACCTCCGGATCTGTTTTCCATGGCTGCCGAGAAGGAAGAAGCCTCCGCCGTAGCACGGCGGCGGCTGTCATGCACCACCTGCTTCAACGCCCTTTGGTTCTGCTACTGTACGTCCTTCTTTCTTTCCTGCTTCATCGGATTCCATTCGAGTCAACATCTGAGAAACTTGAAACCCTGAACTGTTATGAGAATCTTCACGCATCCATTGTTATCAATAATATATCTTGAAAATCTCAATCATTGCATACTAAGTGTCGAATCCTTTGAATGATTTTATTTTTATATATGAAAAATGATTTTTTTGGTATTTTTGGGTTGTGATTCATGTGGCGGCCGCCAGCTCCAGTACATCAGATGCAGATGTACTACAGGCTGGGAGAGTTTGACAATTGCTCTGGTAAATGGAGTGCTCTCGCCGACTGTTTGGTTCTTAAGACTAAACGCTCTTCTGAGGTTCAGGTTTGTTTCATTGAATCTTTGTGTATTTCTCACATTACATAGGGCAAAATTCAATCTTTATTCATAGATTATCTCCTGGATTCTAACAGAATGTAATGCAGCAATTCACATGTCCTGATGGGCACCGTTATCCTCGTTGATACAAATATTCCATGAGTTTCCTTCTGTTACTCTTTATTTTGGATCATTTAGTGGACTGAAGGAAGGGGCATATCTGATAGAAATGTTATCTTTTTAATTTGTTATGTGGGAACTTTCAACAAGTCGAATGGATGTTGAACATCAAAAACCTAAGCTGATCGCATGAGCCAAAGTGAGGGTTCATTCTGTTCATGTAAATTTTTATCTGCGGAGGAACTTACTTGGTTAAGTTCTAGCTTCTAAATCAATTGAGGAATGCTTGTTCATCAGATTATAGCATTTAAGTCAGATTTGAGCACTTATTTTCTTAGCTGGGTAAGGCAACTAGTTAGTGTTGACCTGAACTTGCTGGACGAGTTAAAGGTAGCGATCATGTTTGACAAGAGAATTCTCTTGAGTTGGGTTGGCCGAGTTTTTACAAGCTTGCAACTTTAGCTGCTCAAGTTATCTCTACACAATTTAGAAGGGATGTCAGTGTTCATTAAACCTGGAATTGCTCTTTTTTAGTCCCATTGGCTTTCCAATCTTGCTCCGGAAGTCAGAACTAACAACTACTCTCATTTGTTCTTCTGATCACTCACTCCATTCATCTAATGTTTATGGTTCAAATTTATTCTATCTTCTTCTTTCTCTTTATAGATGGAATTCATCTGTGTGGAAGTTAATTAAATATCAAATTTCTTGCAGGAGATTCTTGAGACCCGTGAGAAACAAAAGCCTCACATATGGAAGCTACGGTCAAAGGAGGAAGCTTCATCACACTGGAGAACATTGTATGGAGATATGGACATAGGAGATTGAACTCAATAGTGGTTCTGCTGCCCCCTACAGCTGCTGGTCTGGCCTCACCTGCATCTTGATGGCACTTCTAGAAGAACTTTCAAATGGTATGCAATATTAGCCCAGGATACTAGCTAGTATTGTTAGCTACTCATTCTTCCGATTCTTGTCAGCTTGAAAGAAAGTATTGAAGATCTTCTCCAATTTTGGTCACATTCTATATTAAATGACATTTTTCTTTCAATAATAAATAGAATTGATTGATGAAACATTACACTACTAAGGGGTGGTGGTGGGTGGTCCACGACTGGCAAAACAAACTAACTCCTCAACTTCTGGAAGATATGGGCCCTTTGCTTCTTAGGCTTGTCGGGATAAAGCTTTAGTAAGAAGATGGAGATATAGTTCCCACGTGTCCAGATTCAATGTATAAGAAATATTACCCGAAATATAACTCATCTTTAGAAATTAACCTTAAAATTTTGTATAAAATAACTCTGCACTTTTTAATTTGATCTTTTATTTTCTTGAATTTTCAAAATGAGATATCTATGCCATTCCAATGGTTTCTTCTTGACACATCTTACTGGGATAAGTCAATTTAAGATAAGTGGTATTTAGAAAATAATTAAGCATCTTAACTATTAAAAGCAACAAGAAAATCCTAGAGATGATGAGTTAGTGAACTAACTTATATAAGGAATACTATAGGAAATATAAATGGCCTTTAAAATGGGATTTATATTGTCAACATCATAGAATAGAAAAGTTATGAGTAAGCACTACAACGTCAATGTATTATATTACCAATACCATTAGGAGAATCCAATTCCAATTTAAACGTTTTTTTCATTATATAAATCTCTCATTTTCTTTAATTTTTCAAATATTTACATTATGTCTTAAATTTACATATCAACATTTGACTTAATTATAAATAAACATTAAAATAGTGAAGTAATTCAAATATAATATATTTATACAAATATTAAGGTAAAATTTTTTAAAATATTATTTATATTTGAGATAGGTAGATCAAATTTAAATATCTTATATTATATTTATTTTTATAGTTATATTTATAATAAAATATTATTAATTGTATACTTAAATTATTTCAACATAGGGACATACATAATGTAAGAAATATTCTTTCAATTGAATTTCATATTTTCAATTATTATATTGTAATATAAGATAAAAATAATATAAAATATTTTATTTCATATTATTCATAATATCACAAATATTTCATCCAAACTAATTGGAAGTCATAAAATAGTATACAACATGCATAATCATTGCATAACTTTAAAAATATATAGAGTTATTAGAGTAAGAATTTATAAAAGTAAAAAAAAATTATTGTATATTATTTTTATGATTAACTTCCATATAAATTGTTAAATATTTTAAAGTATAAAAATAATATTGGAGTTTAATATTAAAGAAATTCAATATTAATACTCGTACCTAGATTTTTACTAATTAATTATATATATCAAATTAAATATAACATTTTACCATATTTTCACATTCATACATGTGAAAGATAGATTATTTTTATATTATGTAATAAAATATTATTTACTATTTATTATAAATATATTATGAATTATATCGTTAACTATTTTTTGATATGTACATACATATACATATTATGATGCATTAATTTTTAAATAAATTTCATACTTAATTATTTTAAAACTAAAAAAATAGATAAAGAATTTGTAATGATATATGTAATAAAATAATATACCATAAAAATGTATAGAGTTATTAGAGAAAAAATTCATAAAAGCAAAAAAAAATTATTGTAAAAAATATTATATATTATTTCCATAATATTTTATTATTTTTATAATTAACTTCTATATATATTGTTACATATTTTAAAGTATAAAAGTAATATTGGAATGTAATATTAAAGAAATTTAATATTAATACTCGTACCTAGACTTTTACTAATTAATTATATCTGTTAAATTAATTATAACATTTTATCATATTTTCATATTCTTGCATGTTAAAGATAGATTATTTTTATATTATGTAATAAAACATTATTTACTATTTATTATAAATATATTATGAATTATATAGTAAACTATTTTTAGATATTGACATATATATTATAATGCATTAATTTTTAAATAAATTTCATACTTAATTATTTTAAAACTAAAAAAATAGATAAAGAATTTGTAATATTAATAGTAGACTTTTACTAATTAATTATATCTGTCAAATTAAATATAATATTTTACCATTATTTTTATATTCTTGTATGTGAAAGATATATTATTTTTATATTATGTAATAAAATATTATTTACTATTTATTATAAATATATTATAAATTATATCGTAACTATTTTTGGATATGGACAATGCATTAATTTTTAAATAAATTTCATACTTAATTATTTTAAAACTAAAAAAATAGATAAAGAATTTGTAATGATATATGTTATAAAATATTAGACAACATACATAATAATTTCATCAACTTTAAAAATGTATAGAGTTATTAGAGTAAAAATTTATAAAAGTAAAAAAAGTTATTATAAAAAATGTTGTATATTATTTTCATAATATTTTATTATTTTTATGATTAACTTCTATATAGATTGTTATATATTTTGAAGTATAAACATAATATTAGAGTGTAATATTAAAGAAATTTAATATTAATACTCGTACTAGACTTACTAATTAATTATATCTGTTAAATTAAATATAATATTTTACCATATTTTCATATTGAAAAATAGATTATTTTTATATTATATAATAAAATATTATTTACTATTTATTATAAATATATTATGAATTATATTGTTAACTATTTTTTTGATATGGACATACATATTATAATGCATTAATTTTTAAATAAATTTCATACTTAATTATTTTAAAACTAAAAAAATAGATAAAGAATTTATAATGATATATGTTATAAAATAATATACCATAATCATTCCATCAACTTTAAAAATGTATAGAGTTATTAGAGAAAGAATTCATAAAAGAAAAAAAATTATTGTAAAAAATGTTATATATTATTTCTATAATATTTTATTATTTTTATAATTAACTTCCATATATATTATTACATATTTTGAAGTATAAAAGTAATATTGGAATGTAATATTAAAGAAATTCAATATTAATACTGGTGCATAGACTTTTACTAATTAAAGATAGATTATTTTTATATTATATAATAAAACATTATTTATTATTTAATATAAATATATTATGAATTATATTGTAAACTATTTTTAGATATGAACATACATATTATAATGCATTAATTTTTAAATAGATTTCATGCTTAATTATTTTAAAACTAAAATAATAGATAAAGTATTTGTAATGATTTATGCCATAAAATAGTATACAACATGGAGAATCATTCCATTAACTTTAAAAATATATAGAGTTATTATAGTAAGAATTCATAAAAACATAAAAAAAAATTATTGTAAAAAATTTTGTATATTATTTCTATAATATTTTATTATTTTTATAATTAACTTCCATATTAATTGTTACATATTTTGGAGTATAAAAGTAATATTGAAATGTAATATTAAAGAAATTCAATATTAATACTCGTACCTAACTTTTACTAATTAATTATATCTGTTAAATTAAATATAACATTTTACCATATTTTAATAAAAATATTATTTACTATTTATTATAAATATATTATGAATTATATCGTAAACTATTTTTGGATATGGACATACATATGATGCATTTATTTTTAAATAAATTTTATACTTAATTATTTTAAAACTAAAAAAATAGATAAAGAATTTGTAATGATCTATGTTATAAAATAGTATACAATATAGAGAATCATTCCATCAACTTTAAAAATGTATAGAGTTATTAGAGTAAGAATTTATAAAAGTAAAAAAAAATTATTGTAAAAAATGTTTATATTATTTCTATAATATTTTATTATTTTTATGATTAACTTTCATATAGATTGTTACATATTTTGAAGTATAAAAATAATATTAGAGTGTAATATTAAAAAAATTCAATATTAATGCTGGTACTTGGATTTTTAATAATTAATTATATCTGTCAAATTAAATATATTATTTTACCATATTTTCATATTTTTGCATGTGAAAGATAGATTATTTTTATATTATGTAATAAAACATATATGATGCATTAATTTTTAAATAAATTTCATGCTTAATTATTTTAAAACTAAAAAATAAATAAAAAATTTGTAATGATCTATAATAAACAATCCAGTAACCTAGATATCACATAATTAAACGACTAATATAAGTGGTAAAATGAGAATAGAATAAGATACTATATTACAAATTAATAAGTTTTTTAAGAGAATTAGTTTGAATATTTTGTACATTATAAATAGCATTTCACACTATTCACATATGAGTTTTTAATGCTAGAACGGATAAGTACATTTTCTCACTGAGACTATATAACACAAATTCTCAATAATTGCATGACACTCGATTATTATTGAAGACTAGCACTTTATTGAAACTCTATTGTCCCTACATAATTTTGTTCCAATCTAAGTTACAAAATTTATTCCTACAAAATTAGAGGATGTTTTCATTCCGTTGTTGAGTGGTGGGAGGATGAGTCTAGTATCCGTTTTTGTCTTTATCTTTATTAGACTATGTTGACCTCCCCTTATCTATAAAAATATTTTCTTGTATCTTGTATCACAAACACAATTTTCTTGTAAAATAATTATCATATAAATAATTATTGATGTATTTATAAATAATATAATATATATAAGTTACACTACTTCAGGGATATTATTTATTTTTTCTATATACACTATAATTTATTATACAACTTTACAGCAGGTCGACCAAATGAACTATAAAGTCAATATGAATACCACTAACTCCATACTATACACTAGTCTAATCTATAAATATCTAAACACCGTATGATTCACATACTCTTAAATAATAAGTAATATATATGATAACAATATCAGATAATAATTTCATAGATAAAGTAAATACTTTTCTTATGTGCTTAATTTAAAAAACGTTCATACCTTGATAATATGCCTTAGCCACTATCCTTTTTATGTATAACATTTCATCTTATACTTTTTCTATTATAAATTATAACTCTACATATAATACTAAAATTTCTTAAAACTGGGATTTAAATCGGACTGGATTGAAAATTGATGTTAAATTAAGAATAAAAATGTGAAAACTGAGTTTTTGAATTGAGTGTGGTTGGAAACCAATTTACACCGTGAACTTAGATAATGATTAAATTTAGAAAATTGCTCTCAAATAACCTACTTTGATAAAAAAATCAAGGATCAAGAAAATTTCAAATGAAAATTAGTTTAAATTTGGATCAAACTTGATTGAGGCAAAAAGCTCTAATTTTTAGGAGGGTTTATACAAATTAGAAAATAGCAATTCTTGAGCTTAATTGATATGTATTTAGTCAAGTAATTTTTATAAAAATTAATTGAGTCAAGAATCGATCAAATTGAAGGTGAACCGACCAAAACCGATCAAACTAGCTCGGATTAGTAAAACTCCCATTTTTAGAAGGGGACATATAAATACAAAATAGGGAGGTGAAGTGATCAGTCGAATTGAGAGGTGAAGCGACCAAGAAATTGAAATTTGGGACGACTCTACTAATTAGTCTTTTAACTTATTTATTCTGGAACTCAATTCCCCTCTTTCTTATATCATGCTTAGTAACACACAAAATCATCCACTGAGTTCTAACACATTAGAACTTAGGGCTACAGGGGTATGTGCGTTATATATCGTACTCCCAAGATACATACTAAGATGATCGTTCCCCTCATATTGTTGTCGATAATATAGGCACATAGCATCATCGCAACTTCTTATTGGGTGGCACATCCACCGCCATGTCCATAATGAGGTCTCACACACGAGCAACTCAGGGCTACAATGGGTATGTGCATTATATATCGCACTCCCAAGATACATATGAAGATAATCGTCCCCTTGTAGTGATACACATAATGTGTCATCCAACATCCCATACACTTTGATCCTCTCAGCCTACTTCGAATCAACAATATGCATGGATCTCTATCATACACCTCTCTATGAGTTCGTAGAAAGGTCTAGAAGCAATCACACTTCTCCTTATAACTCTGCTTCTAGTCTCCTTTATACGCCGACATCAACTTTAGGACCAGGTGTCATTTTAGTACAATCCTTGTCAACTCAAACAAAATAGATCAATACACATGATTATACAAATATAAATGATCATTCTTATGTGAGCATACAATATGCTATCTGATTGAGCTATCTACTTATGTTTTTAAATGCATATCACAAAACAACACATGCATCATTAATAATGCTTGGGGCTCGGTATGCTATCTGATCGACTACATTAACCATGTTCTTAAAACACCATTTTCAAGTTGATATGAGCATAAAATCAAGAATTGACGGGGCTCGGTTCTCTATCCGATCTACACCTCATTTCTCAAGATTCACTTAATCAAAGCATATGTGAGCCTAGCTCCATTTTCAAATCAGTAGTCCTCGTTTCAACCCTAGTGCTATATATGGTATAGGTAGTAGCCTTCTATTAAAAATCACAAACATGTCTTAACTCTGCTTTCTCATGCATCATTAAGGGTAGATTCTTAGTATGTTTGCTTATTTAAACATACATTACCATTTTCCACTATTCTTAAAAAATAATACTTATCATGCTCTCTATAGTTGAAGCAAATTTAGTAAATCTTGTAAATAACCATAGTCGGTCCAATATTACTAGCCATCTATAAACCCTCCCACCGTTGTATCTGAACTCATTCGTTCTGTTATTTTTCCCTAGTATATCTGACCGAGGGATCCACTCGTGCTATTCGCAGCAATTTAAACTACACAAATCATGTAGTATTACGTAGGTTCAGTTTGGTTCTAAATGAGATGTTATAGTACCGTCCCATAATTTTTCAAAATTAATATTTTGCCCATCGGACTAGATTTGCTTGATTTGTGCAATGACAACACATTTATGCGACTCTTTTCCACATTCTCTAAATATCAATATCTCCCTCTTTACTTGGCCATTATTACTTTAAGGCCCCAATTCATTTTGGCCATGATCGAGCTTTCGCCAGAAAACTGACATAGTGTCTAGTTTTTGGTGGATAACTCATTAGAGAGAGGGTGGTGGTGGCCCACACCTATGAAGTTGAACAGCTTACTTGCTTGCGAGTCTTTGGACACCTTGATCACCCTCTAAAGAGATCGGAGTCACTTGTAACACCCTATTTATATAGTATGTTTAACATAGGGTTGTTACTTGAGTTTTCAAGAATTTTCATGGCTATAAAGTTTACTTATGGCTCGAACGACTGGTCGTGTTCATTAGAGGGGACTGAGAGGAACACCTTAAATTATTTTGAGTCTTGTCTGAGCATCAGAGAGGTTGAGATGAGTTTAAAAATATACTGCTCTATTTTTTTTTATCATGGTAGTTGTGTTACTACTTGGTGTTCCCGACATTGGTGGGAGGTATGTCAGTGTGGGGGAGTGGTGGGATTCGAAAGCTAACTTCGACACAGTTCCAATTCCACTCATATTAGTGAGTTTGGTGGTAAAAAATGTAAGTTGTAAGCTCTAGTAGTGAGGTTATTGGAAAATTAAGAGGGTTGGGTTTTAGAAAGAATTTTGGCCACTAGCCGACGAGAGTGGGGTCAAGCTTTATATGGATAGGTTAGGGGACTAACGATGTCACGCCCCGACCGGGTTTGGTCGGATCCCCATGATCAACTCGCTACTCTCCCAGTTTATTAAAGGGTTTTCTCTTATTATAGATTGTAAAGAGTAAGGCGTCCTTTAAACCAGCACCTTTTCCAGGAATAACATAAACAAAACTGTATAATAATTTAAATTTATCATACCTGTATCATAGGCGTCTTAGTTGATGGTCTTTAAGGGTAGGCTTTCTGAAATCTCCTGAAAGATATATAAGGGAGGGGATGAGTACGACTACTCAGTGAATGGGTTTTCAAAGGTCTACTTTTAATTTTTAAGAAAAAAACATTTATATGGAGTGTGCCATTCTCTTTTCTTTTCAAAAATCTCTTTATTTAAAAATTCAGGTTTTTCTATCATTTCTTAGTTACCACGGTATATCATCACCCAACACACATCCTTCATCATGAAGGTTACACACATTCGCAGGTCAATATGACTACTGAACCCACTAGTGGCTTTGGAGTGACTTTATAGGCCACCCGGATAGAAGCACGACCACTTCTACCCTAGGAATAAGTGGATGTACGCGACATCCGACCCTTAATCCCGAAATCGCTTCTTCGTGTCCATATGAGGACACAAACCTCATCCTGTCCCCACCCCGGTCTTATGCGCTTGGTGCTACTCCAAATTTCGCACAGACACCTAGAATGACGATATGCCCTTATACTCACCGGGTCATCCAGGGCCCTTAGGACGCATCGTTACCCCTCATGGGCATCTTGATGATCCCGTACTCATAATGCATGCACAAACAATGTTTTCTCATTATGCCATATAATCTATGGTGCTACTAGTCCAACTGCCCCGACTCTCAACTCAACTCGCAGTTGTTTGTCTTGACTAGTCCATCGACTCGTCATGTTGCACTATCGCTTGTTGACTGAGCATGTCGGTCCTATCTTGGTACCATGGCCAAACAATTCACTTATTAAGTTTTATGGCACATATATTACGTTTGTTTACGAGCTCCTGCTCATGCCAACTGGCCTTAGGCCCATTGTACAAGATTTTCAAAATCGGGCATTTAGCCCCCAAGTTCCAAAACCGAGGCCCCCGGCCTATAAGAGCTATTCGAGCTCCTATCTAAAAGGTCTCCCAAATAGTTTAAGCATTGGCACACAGTCAGGAGAGAACAATTTAGACAAAATAGGTTTTCACTGTCCATTATACCGATCGGTATAAGGACATCTTCGTTCATAACCGATGAACGGGTTTTCAACTTCCTTCGGGGAAGTCTCATCATAACAACCGGGTATGATATACTTACAACTGGTAAGTAGTTTTTCCGCATAATTTTCACATCACTTTTTCTATGTGGTGATAATTAAAATACCACTAAACAATGGGTTTTTATACTGAGGTACTTATTATTCCCAACCGAGTATGATATATAATCCCACTCACCCGATAGTCCAGTGAAATTCCACTTAGTCGAGTTCTGTCCTTAGCAAGCTAGACCTTGACTGACATTCTCGATGTCTCATTCTCCTATACGAAATGAACATAATTTGTTTATTAATCTTTGGCCTAATAGCCCTCATTCGTTCCAAATGAATGAGAAAACCCAACTTTACATATATTTGCAATTAGGTCCCTAAAGTTAATTTTATTTAACTTTAAGTCCATGCCGGGTTTTTTCCTAAATTTGAGTCCCGAAACTTTTAAAATTTATCTTAGGATCTCAAATTATTTAATTTAGCACAAATGGGTTTAATTTCCCAAATTTCCAATTTGGTCCCCCAACTTTTTCAAAATTACCATTTTGCCCTTCCTTTACAAAAATGGTAAGTTTTGCCCCCAAAATTCCAAAATTCCTCAATTGATCCTCTAACATTATTTTCATGCCCAATTGACCCGCAATTTCATAAAATTGCATTTTGGTCCTTTGAATTTCGAAAATCCCCAATTTCCCCCCAATTTCAACTCCTTAGCACAACTGAATTTGATTTCATCAAATTGATCGATCAAACACCTCTAATTGTTGAAATTGAAGTTAAAATTGAGTTCCTCCATCTTCTTACGGTTCCATAGCAATTTGAATCGCAAGTTTTGATGCCGGAACAAGCTCAAACGGAGCTTCGCCGAAAAACGGATTGTAGAGAGAAAAAGCTTTGATTACTCACTGGTGAGGGCGCGACGATCCGAGCTTTTGATTTGGGCAGATAGTCTCATCCTGAGGATCATTCTAGAATCAAGAATCGCATCAATTGATGCCGAATTGAGTTAGAATTTCATCATTGAAATTCCATCAGTTTTGTCTCTAGCACTAGCTAGAAATTGTAGAGGGGAGCCGAATTGGCTTACCTTTCAGTCCTAATTCGGTTGTGGGAGGGCTGAGAAAGTGTTGGGAATGCTTGGTTTGGCCTGAGGAGGGCTCAAAATGGCCGATTTCAACTCGGCCGAAATAGGGCAGCTTCGGTCCACCAGAGCTGCTTCACTATTTCATCACGTCGGAGTGAACGGAGACTACAGACGTGTAGTTGACTTCTCCCCGGTTCTAAAGAACCCGAACTCACCTTATTTGGCTAAAAAAAGACCCCATGTCGGAGCTCTGGTTCGAGCTTTGCCGAAAAATGGAGCAGTTGAGAGAGAATGGAGTTTTCAGGTGTGGAGAGGGTGAATGGGGAGGGGCTCTTTATATAGGGAGCTCGGGGACCCATTGGCCGTCCGTTTGACACCATTATGACTAACATTGAAGACTTGAAATGCCCCAAACAAAAGCGTTTCTGCTTTGTCGGCATTTTTTTAGTTTCCTAGTGAGTGAACAGTGCTGTCATCCTGAGGAAGATGATGACACTGTTCCAAACCGGACTGGACCGGTCCGAACCGGGTTCGAAAATTAAACCGGTCGGTTCACCCCCCATTTGACCGAGTTTTTCAAATTTAAAAATTTAAAAATTTATCTAAATTTATCTAAATTTATTCTCTATCTAATGGTGGCATCAAATCTCCAATTTGAATTATTTAAGCCACCTAGAAAAATGAATTTAGGATTCAGTTTAATAGTGGTTTAAACCGGTCCGAACCGGTTCGGATCTGGTTCACCTGAACCGGTTTGGTTTTCATCCCCAATTCCTTCACAAGTCCATTTCCATGTCTTTTTGTGACTCCTTGGGTCACTTTGGGTCCATAAAATTCCCAGTTTACCATCTCTTTATCAATTTCGGTACATAAACCGACTTGGTCCTTAAACTGGTTCAATCTGGTTCGGGTCCGGTTCACCCAAACCGGTCTAGTTTTTCTCTCCCACTTTGTTCTAAGGTTCCTTCCCAAGGTTTATGAATTTCTTTGGAGTACAATGGAGTTGAATTCCTTTGTTTTGCCTGATCTCTATCGGTTTTGGTTCATAAACCGGTTCAATCCTGTAGGACTCGGTTCATCCAAACCGGTCTAATTTTCCTCTTCCAATTCGTTCTAAGGTTCTTTTCCCTAATATTTTGAACCCTTTGGATCACCTGGGAGATGTAAATTCCTAAATTGCCCATTCACAATTATTGGGTTTGTGAACCGATTCAGTTTTCTCACTTGGTTTGACTGGTTCTCTTCCCGGTTTTCCTTAGCTCAAAAGGGCGGGGTTTACACGTCTTGTCGCACTACCACTAGTTGACTGAATATGTCGGTCCTGTCTTGGTACCATGGCCAAAAAATTCATTTATTTAAAGTTTTATGGCATATAACTCATGTTTGTCTATGAGTTTCTGCTCATGCAAACTGTCCTATGGCCTACTGTTCGAGATTTTAAAAAATTGGGCATAATAGTCTCCAAGTTCCAAAACCGAGGCCTTTGGCCTATTAGAGCTATTCGAGCTCCCGTCGAGAAGGTCTCCCAAATCGTTTAAGCAGTGACACATAGTTAGGAGAGAGTACTTTTGACAAAAATATATTTTTAACTACCATTATACTAACCGGGTATGAGGATATCTCCACTAATAACCGATGAATGGGTTTTCCACTTGCTCCGAGAAAGTTTCATCATACCAACCAAGTATGATCTACTTACAATTTGTAAGTAGTTCTTACGCGTCATTTTCAAATCATTCCTCTAAGTTGTGATGTTTAAAATACCACTAAATAGTGGATTTTCATTTCCATTTACGTATTATCCTCAACTAAGTATGATATAAAATCCCACTCAATCGTTAATGTAGTGAATTCCACTAGAATAGTTACTCGTATTCACGTGAGCTTGTCCTTACTGGCGTTCTCGGTACTTCGTGTTCCTACACGATATGAACATCTTTGTTCATTATCTATTGGCCTAATAGCCTTCATTTATTACCATTGAATGAGAAAACCAAACTTTTTATTTATTTGTAATTAGGTATCTAAACTTATTTTTCTATAACTTTAAGTCCCTAATGCCGGTTTTTCCTTAAATTGAGTCCCCAAACTTTTAAAATTCACCTTGGGACCTCAATTTATTCAATTTCACAAAAGGGGTTTAATTTCCCAAATTTCCAATTTGGTCCCCCAACTTTTCCAAAATTACCATTTTGCCCTTCCTTTACAAAAATGGTAAGTTTTACCCCAAAAATTCTAAAATTTCTCAATTGGACCTCTAACACTCTTATCATGCCAAATTGACCCTCAATTTTATAAAATTGCATTTTGGTCCCTCGAATTTTTGAAAATCCCCAATTTCCCTCCAATTTCAAATTCCTAACACAACCAAATTTGATTTTATCAAATTGATCGATCAAACACTTCTAATTATTAAAATTGAAGTTAGATTGGAGTTCCTACATGTTCATATGATTCAATTGCACTTTGAATCACGCGTTTTGGTGTCGGAATAAATTCAAACGAAGCTCCACTAGAAAATTGGACTTAGAGAGGGAAAGCTTCGAAAGTTACTATCAGGGGCGCGACGGTCTAAGCTTTCGATCTGGGCAGATTGCTCTTATCTTGAGGTTCATCCTAGGATCAAGAATTGCATCAATTGATATCAAATTTAGTTAGAATTTCATCATTAAAATTTTGCCGGTTCTCTCTCTAGCACTGGTCGGAAATTGCATAGGGGAGCCAAATTGGCTTACCTTTCAGCTCTAATTCAGCTGTAGGAGGGTTGTGGAGGTGTTGGGAAGGCTTGGTTTGGCCTAAGGAGGGCTCAAAATGGCCGATTTAAGCTCGATCGAAATAGGGCAGCTTTGATCCACCAGAGCTGCTTCACTATTCCATAACGCCGACACTTCTCCGTCGACCCTCGGAGAAAATGGAGGCTATAAGCGTGTAGCTGACTTCTCCCCGGTTCTAAAGAACCCGACCTCACTTCTCCCCGGTTCTAAAGAACCCGACCTCACTTCTCCCCGGTTCTAAAGAACCTGACCTTACTTCTTTCTAATTCAAAAAAACCCGACCTTACTTCTCCTCGGTTTTAAAGAACCCGACCTCACTTCTCCCGACCTCATCTTGTTTGGCTTAGAAAAGTACCCAAGTCGGAGCTCTGGTTCAAGCTTCATTGGAAAATGGAGCAATTGAGAGAGAATGGAGTTTTCAGGTGTGGAGAGGATGAATGGGGAGGGGCTCTTTATATAGGAAGCTCGAGGACTTCTTGGCCGTCCGATTGGTGCCTTAATGGCGATTATTCATTGCCTGAAACTCCCTCGCTAGAGACTTTTAAACTTCGCTAGCGCTACACGGTTTTCCAGCGAGTGAACACTGCTGTCATCTAAAGGAAGAAGACCACATTGTTCTTAACTAGACCGGACCGGTCCAAACCGGTTTCAAAGCTTAAACCGGTTGGTTCACCCCCCATTCGACCAAAATTTTCAAATCTAAAAATTTTTAAATTCATCTAAATTCATTTTCTATCCAATGGTGGTCTTAAATCTCAAATTTTAATTTTTTTAAGCCACCTAGAAAAATGAATCTAGCATCTGGTTCAATAGTGGTTCAAATCGGTTCAATTTGGTTCGGATCCGGTTCACCTGAACCAGTTTGGTTTTCATCTCCAATTCATTCTCAAGTCCATTTTCATGACTTTTAGGACTCTTTGGGTCACTCGTGATCCATAAATTTCCCAGTTTGCCCTTTCTCTATCGGTTCCGGTTCATAAACTAGCTCGGTTATTAAACTGGTTCAATCCTGTTGGATTCGGTTCATCTAAACCGGTTTAGTTTTTCTCTTCCAATTTGTTCTAAGTTTCTTTTCCAAGGTTTTATGAATCCTTTGGGTCATTCAGGAGTTGAAATTTCCCAAATTGGTCATTCTCTAATGATCAGTTTGTGAACCGGTTCGGTTTTCTCACTCTGTTTGACCGGTTCTTTTTCCCGGTTTTCCTTAACTCCAAAGAGCGGGGTTTACAATTGTCAGGCCCCGACCCGGTTTGGTCGGATCCCCGTGATCAACCCACCACTCTCCCGGTTTATAAAAGGGTTTCCCCTTATCGTAAACCGTAAAGAGTAAGGCGTCCTTTAACTTGCACCTTTTTCCTGGAATAGCATAATCAAAACTGTATGAAATTTAAAACTTTACATACCTGTCTTACAGGCATCTTAGTTGACGGTCTTTAAGGGGAGGCTTTCCGGGATTTACTGAAAGGGATATAAGGGAGGGGGTGAGTACGACTACTCAGTGAATGGATTTTTAAAAGCTTTTGACTTTTAAGAAAAATATTTATATGGAGTGTGCCAGACTCCTTTGTTTTCAAAAATCCCATCATTTAAAAATTTGGATTTTCCCATTATTTCTTAGTTACTGGTGTGTCATCACCCAACACACATCCTTCATCATGAAGGTTACACACATTCGCAAGTCAGTATCACTACTGAACCCGCTAGTGGCTTCGGAGCGACTTTTCCTGCCACCCGGATAGAAGTACAACCACTTCTACCCTGGGAATGAGTGGATGTACGTGACATCCGACCCACAATCCCGAAATTTACTTCTTCATGTCCGTATGAGGACAGAGACCTCATCCTGTACCCACCCTAGTCTCATGCGCTTCGTGCTACTCCAGATTTCGCATAGACACCTGGAACGACGAACTGCCCTTATAGCCACCAGGTCGTCCAGTGCCCTTAGGATGCATCACTACCCCTCATGGGCGTCTTCATGATCCCGTACTCACAGTGCATGCACAAACAATGTTTTCTTATATTGCCATGTAATCTGTGGTGCCACTAGTCCAACGGCCCCGACTCTCAACTCAACCCGCAGCTGTTTGTCTTGACTAGTCTGTCGACCTGTCATGTCACACTGCCGCTAGTTGACTGAGCATGTCGGTCCTATCTTGTTACCATGGCCAAACAATTCACTTATTAAGTTTTATGGCACATATATCATGTTCGTTTACGAGCTCCTGCTCGTGCCAACTAGCCTTGGGCCCACTGTACGAGATTTTCAAAATCGGGCATTTAGCCCCCAAGCTCCAAAATCGAGGCCCCAGGCCTATTAGAGCTATTCGAGCTCCCGTCGAGAAGGTCTCCCAAATTGTTTAAGCATTGGCACACAGTCAGGGGAGAGCACTTCCAACAAAAATAGGTTTTTACTGTCCATCATATCGACCGGTATAAGGACATCTCCGTTCATAACCGATGAACGGGTTTTCAACTTCCTTCGAGGAAGTCTCATCATACCAACCGGGTATGATCTACTTACAACCCGTAAGTAGTTTTTTTGCATAACTTTCACATCACTTTCTCTAAGTAGTGATGATTAAAATACCACTAAACAGTGGGTTTTTATATCAAGGCACTTATCATCCCCAATCGGGTATGATGTTAGTAAACCCACTCACCAGTTAATGCCGTGAATTCCACTAGACTGGTTCTTTGTATTCACGCGAGCTTGTCCTTGCTGGCGTTCCCGGTATTTAACGTTCTTACACGATATGAACAACCTTGTTCATTATTACTCGGCATAATAGCCTTCATTCATTAATGAATGAGAAAACCCAAACTTTTAGTTATTTGCAATTAGGTCCGTAAAGTTATTTCTCTTTAACTTTAAGTCCCTAATGTCAGTTTTTCCTCAAATTGAGTCCCGTAACTTTTAAAATTTATCGTGGGACCTCAATTTATTCAATTTCACCAAAAAGGGGTTTAATTTTCCAAATTTCCAATTTGGTTCCCCATATTTTTCAAAATTACCATTTTGCCCTTCTTTCACAAAAATGGTAAGTTTTTCCCCAAAATTTCCAAAATTCCTCAATTGGTCCTCCAACATTATTTTCATGCCCAATTGACCCTCAATTTCATAAAATTGTATTTTGGCCCCTTTGAATTTTGAAAATCCCCAAATGTTCCCCCAATTTCAACTTTTCAACACTACCGAATTTGATTTCATCAAATTGACCAATCAAACACTTCTAATTATTGAAATTGGAGTTGAAATTGAGTTCCTGTATGTTCATACGATTCTAAGAAACTTTGAATCGCAGATTTTAACGTCGGAACGAGCTCAAACGGAGCTTTGTCGGAAAACAAACTATAGAGAGAGAAAGCTTTGATTACTCACTGGTGAAGGCACGACAGTTCGAGCTTTCGATCTGGGCAGATAGGTCTCGTCCTGAGGTTCATCCTAAAATCAAGTATTGTATCAATTGATGTGGAATTGGATTAGAATTTTGTTATTGAAATTCGGTCGACTCTCTCTCTAGCACCGATCGAAAATTATAAAGGGGAGCCGAATTGGCTTACCTTTCGGTCCTAATTCGACCGTGGAAAGGCTGAGGAAGTGTTGGGAGGGATTTTTTGGCCTGAGGAGGGCTTGAAATGGCCGATTTCAGCTTGGCCGAAATAGGACAACTTTGGTCCGCCGGAGTTGCTTCACTATTCCATCATGTCTGCGCTTCTCTAATGATTCTCGGATTGACTGGAGTTTGCTATCAGATAGCTATCTTCTCCCCGGTTCTAAAGAGCCCGACCTTTGTTCAAGTCGAAGCTCTAGTTCGAGCTTTACCGGGAAATGGAGCAGTAGAGAGAGAGAGAGAGAAGTGTTCAGGTGTGAGGAGAATGAAATGGGGATGACCTCTTTATATAGTCGTAAAACCCGTGTATTAAATGGGCGAGATTTATTACTAGTATTAATATTGCCATAAATTATTGGTATTAATTTCAATAATTTAATTTCGGTATTAATTCCAATAATTTAATTTAGGTATTAAATTATTGGTATTAATTTCAATAATTAAATATATATTAATTGATGGCTATTTATGATAAGCCGTTCACATAAAATTTTTTTTACCGAAATTTCGGGATACAAAAAAAATCATACTTAACTTTGAAGGTCACCCAAGAGGTCACCCATCCTCACATTACTCTAAGGTAAGCACACTTAACTTTGAAGTTCTAATAAAATCTAGTTCACTGAACCAATTTGGTTTTTATTTTCTAATTTGTCTTAAGTTTCTTTTCCAATGTTTAATAAATCTTTTGGATCAACCGAAAGTTGTAAATTTTCATATTGCTTATTCCCAAATGTAAACCGGTTTGGTTTTCTTATTCGGTTTGACCGGTTCTTTTCCTGGTTTTCCTTAACTCAAATGTGCGGGGTTTACAACAACTCTCCCCTCCTTTTAGAAGTTTTATCCCCAAAACTTAATTTGCATATTTCACATCTAGATTAATTTCCTTTAATATCTACTTCCTCCTCTACTTAGGGCAAGATTTTTCCTCTTGAGTGTTCTTGCCTAGGATTTCAGGATTGAGAGTCCAAAATACCCAACCATTCCCGTGTCTAATTATTCTCTTGGTAGTTGAAACCTTAGCTCGATGTTCTTTCGAGCATTACGTACTTGTTTTTACGGTTTTCTTTGTTATCACCTTTTTGTCTTATTTTGACCCTCCTTCCATTTATTGTTTATTATAACTTTGGTCCAAATTTGTATATTCGACCTCGTCATGCTTACTAGCTGACTCTTCCTTTCCTTGAACCATATTCTCCTCGGGACTGCTGGCTTACATGCCTCTTACAGCATGACATTTTCTAGGACTTGTCTCTGTCCATTAGATTTCTAGAATATCTCCTTGAGGGTCGTTCTTAATTTTCCGACCTTTCAGGGATCGTATAACTTCATCCCTCTTTTATTTTGATAACATTCCTTGACTACCTTTTACCATCATCCTCTCATCCATCGTGCCTTTGAAGTCATGTCTCACATAACCGTATCAATTTCTCTTACCTACTCATCCTTTCCCAACTTCTTTATGGGGTCCTTTCGATTCCAATCATTGGATTTCCTAATGACTTACCGACGATGATTCTTCCCTTCTTATGTCCTTCCTCTTCTTTAGTGATATCCTTTATTCAAGGACTTTCCTTTTTCTTAAATCCACTCTTACTTGCTCATGACCATTTCACAATTCATTATTTTGAGTTGACTCCTTTTGGTCTATGATTGCTTTTTTTGGGGAGTTTCCTTCTTTCGGATTCATTCTCTACTATATCCCTCAAAAGTAGAGATTTTTAACCTTAAGAGCTACATACTCAACCTTCCTACCATTCCTTAAATATTTCTTTCTTCCTTTTTTATATTGGGTATTTGCCCACCATTAATCCCCTATTGTCTTAAAATTCCCATTTCTTAACTGCAGGACTTACCTCTCCTAGATTTCTTAGATGCGCTTTACTTTATTCCTTTATTATGGGCAGTCCACCCATTTCGTACTCGTACGACATCTTTTGATATTATCTTCCAACTTACCCTTTCCTTGAGTTTAACTTACTCCTTAAATTCTCTTAATATGCTTCCCTGGGTTCTTTTCACCTTAGCGTGCATTTTATTTGCAAATTCCTCATCTCTCGTTACCTAGTTCCATTTCCTCTTTATTAGGTCATGTATCATTTCTCAGGGTTTCCTTATTTGGGATGATTCTTACCCTTTTCTCCCAAAATTTCTTCTTTCATTCATCTTTGAAGGCATCTAACTTTAAATGATGTCCCTCGATGCCATTCTTTCATGCTTACCCTTACTCTTAAGATCCTACGAGTACGTCCTTTGTACTCCATCCTTATTATCACTCGTACCCCAGTACATGTCTATTTCTTTATGGGGAGAGCTCACATTCACCTAGTTTCAAAATCTCTTGATCATCCTTCGTGAGGCTCACTTAACCGTCTTAAGACTTCTAATTGTAAATCCAGTCTTGGCCATTGATTTCTTTGAGGATTTTTCTTCATCCTTCTTTTCCAATGTTTTGATCTTTTCACTTCTCCCTTCTTTGTCGTGGTTTAAATCCATGGTTCTCCCAAAGGCCAGTTCGTTAACTGCCTCCTTTCTATTAGGTTCTCCTGGAATCGTTATTTGGCTCTTTTGTTTTTCTCTAAGCAGGTCATGCTCGGTTATCCTGATGCATCCTTCCTTGAAGAATTTCTTAATTAAGGGTGGGTTCCTTGCACTCCACATCATGACCATCCATCCATTAATGATCCCTTCAAGGGGTAATTAGTCATATGCATCCTTCAAAAGTTCCCTTTTCATAGCGTATGTATTCTCATCTTCATTATGTCCTACCTTGGAGTTTCTGGAGGACATTTTCTGTCACGCCCCAACCCGGTTTGGTCGGATTCCCGTGATCAACCCACCACTCTCCTGGTTTATTAAAGGGTTTCCCCTTATTATAGACTGTAAATAGTAAGGGTATTTAGTAGAGTCATTCCTAGTTTTCTTGGTTTCTCTCCTTAGAGCCATTTGAAAATTTTTAAGATCAATCCTATTAGTTACTATATTTTCTAGTCTTAATTATGTATTCGAGGAAACATGCTTTGATACCACTCAAGTCGTCATGCCCCAACCCGGTTTGGTCGAATCCCCGTGAACAACCCACCACTCCCCCGGTTTATTAAGAGTTGCCCCTCATTATAAACCGTGAAGAGTAAGACGTCCTTTAAACCCGTACCTTTCCTGGAATAACAAAAATCAAAACTGCATATAATTTTAAACTGATCATACCTGTCCTTACAGGCTAATTAGCGATTGGTCTTGAGGTAGGCTTTCCGGGATTTCCTGAAAAGGGATATAAAGGAGGGGATGAGTACAACGACTAAGTGAATGGGTTTTAAAAATTTAACTTTTAGGAAAAAGATTTGTTTGGAGTGTGTCAGACTCCTTATTTTCTTTCAAAAATCCTTTCATTTCAAATTTACAGTTTCATCACCATTTCTTATTAATCACGGTGTGTTATCACCCAACACACATCCTTTATCATGAATGTTAATCACACAATTGCAGGCCAATACATCCACTGAACCCACTTGTGGCATTAGAGCGACTTTACCGACCATCTAGATAGAAGTACGTCCACTTCTACCCTAAGAATGAGTGGATGTTCGAAACATCCGACCGTGAACCCCGTAACAATTCTTCATGTCCGTATGAGGACAAAGACTTCATCCCGTCCACACCTCAGTCTCATGCGCTTGAAGCTACTCTGAGCTTTGCAAGCTCACCTGGTCTGACGAACTGCCCTTATACCCACCAGGTCGTCCAAGGCCCTAGGACACATCAGTATCCCTCTTAGGCATCTTGAAGGTCCTATAAACATAGTGCATGCACAATCAGTATTTTCATATTATTCCATATAATCTGTGGTGCCACTAGTCCAACGGCCCCGACCATCAACTCAACCTGCAGCTATTTGTCTTGATTGGTCCGTTGACCTGTCTTGTCGCACTGCCACTAGTTGACTAAATATGCCGGTCCTGTCTTGGTACCATGGCCAAACAATTCATTTATTTAAAGTTTTATGACATATAACTCATGTTTGTCTATGAGCTCCTGCTCGTGCAAACTAGCCTATGGCCCACTGTTCGAGATTTTAAAAAATTGGGTATAATAGCCCCCAAGTTCCAAAATCGAGGCCTCTGGCCTATTAGAGCTATTTGAGCTCCCATCGAGAAGGTCTCCCAAATCATTTAAGCAGTGGCACACAGTTAGGAGAGAGTACTTCTAACAAAAATATATTTTTAACTATCCATCATACTAACCGGGTATGAGGATATCTCCGCTCATAACCGATGAACGGGTTTTCCACTTCCTCCGAGAAAGTTTTATCATACCAACTGGATATGATCTACTTACCAATTGTAAGTAGTTTTTGGTGGGCACACATCCTTCAAGGATTGCACTATCCTACACAATCTCTTACAACTCTTTCCTCGACCTAGGTAAGCCCCATTTCCCTTCCTTGAGTTATTTTTTGGTGGTACCCCCTTTTACAACTTTTGCTCGAAACTGAACAAACTAAAAATACATGTAGCTCTGGCGACCTCACAATCGGTGGGTAGATATGACCTCGCAAGATCCTCAACTACATTTCCCCTCACCAATAGATGTCACCCCTACCATCTCTAGTGAGTGTTTATGATGGATTTGAGGTACTAAGAACCAGGTTGGAGAAACTCCTCCATTCATCCTCCACACACCTCAAATCGCCCTCCTCTCACAAGTGTGCCATTTTTCGGTGAAACTCAAACCAAAGCTCCGACTTAGGAACTTTTCTTAGCCTCAAAAGGCAAGGGTGGGTCCTACAGACGTTGGGGGAAGTCAGCTACCTGACAACAACCTCTCTTTGACTTGAGGATCATCGGAGAAGCATCGGCGGAATCAAATAGTGAATCAGCTCTGACGGTTCGAAGCTACCCTATTTTGGCGGAGCTGAATTTGGCCAAATTCAGACCTCCTCCAGCCAAACCAAGCCTCCCCAATATCTCCATGGCCCTCACACAACCTCCACAGAGGTAAAAGGTAAGCCAATTTAGCCCTCTTCCATCGTTGCAGATCGGTGCTAGAGAGAGAAAGTGACAAATTTCACTAACAAAATTCCCCTTCATATGAACTTCAATTGTAGAAATTCTTGATCCTAGGAGGACCCTAAGGACAAGAGCTACCTCCCCAAATCAAGAGCTCGGGCCTCCGCACCTCCAACAGTAAGCTTTCAAAGCTTTCTCTCTCTATATAAATAGTTTTTCGGTTAAGTTCTGTTTGAGCTCGTTTTAGACTCAAATTCTATAATTCAAAGCTCCATTTGATCATATGGAAGTGTAGAAATCGATCCATGCCATCAATTGGAGCAATTAACCCTAATTAAATGACTAATATGAAGAAATCAAATTCGGTTAGAAAAGGGGGAAGAAATTGGGGGAAATTGGTGGAAAATTGGAGATTTCAAAAATTGAGGGACCTCCATGCAATTTCTCAAAATTGAAGGTCAATTGGCAATGAGAAAGATGTTGGAGGACCAATTGGACAATTTTCAAAAGAATTGTGGCCAATTGACTATTTTTGGAAAGTAGGGCCAAAATGGTAATTTTGGAAAATTGGGGGACCAAATTAGAAATTTGGAAAACTCGAGTCCCTTTCACAATTTTATGTAAATTGAGGATACAAAGAGGATATTGGAAACCTTGGGATTCGATTTGGGGGAAAAGTTAGCACTAGGGACCTAAAGTCAAGAAAAATGAACTTTAGGGACCTAAGTACAATAAACCAAGAATTTGGACCTATTTGCTCATATGTGAGAAAACGAAGGTTGTTATGCCAAACCCTTATTGATAATGATAGCCCAAACTGTGTAGGGACATGTGAGACTAGAACGCAATCAAGAGAGAGCTAGCGTGGACTGGAAACTGATTGAGGACGAACACGTCACAATCGACGGGTGAATGGGACCTTTTACACTTCATACCTAGTTGGGATGATGAGCATGTTTTGAAAACTAAAAGCCTATTCACTAGTTGTGGGTAGGATTATCCAACACCATACTTGATTGGTATGATGAGATTCCTTGAGGAAAGGAAAAACCCGCATACCGGTTGTAAGCGGATTTATCATCACACCCGGTCGGTGTGATGAATTTAAAAGAGATTTTGTTAGAATTGTTCTCCCCTTAATGTGTGACAACTACTTAAACAATTTGGGAGATCTTCTTGATGGGAGCTAGAGCAACTCTAATAGGCCAGGTGCCTCGATTTTGAACTCATAGGGTTCAAGGCCTAGTTTTGGAAAAATATGTGAAGTGGGCCCAAGGCCAGTAGGCACGGGTTAGAGCCTGTAAACAAATATGATTAGGAAAAGCCATGAAAACTACTATTTATAATGGAAAATTGATTGTATGATTCACCACGGTATCGAGTCAAGATCGACAATACTCGATGGGTTAGCGACAGTGCATTAGAGCCAAGTTGACGAACTGGCCTAGACAAACAACTGCATGTCGGGTTGAGTGTCAGGGCTGTTGAACTGTCGACACCAAAGAGAATGGCTTAATCATGAAAAATACTTGTTTGTGCATGCACTTATGATACAGGACCATCAAGACACCCTTGGGGGTAGTGATGGGTTCCAAGGGCTGCTGGACGACATGGTGGAGATAAGGGCAGTTTGTCGTACCAGTTAGTCATGAAGCTCTAGGAGCTTCTTGCACATGAGACCGCGGTGGGGTTAGGATGAGCTCTCCATCCTCATATGAACACGAAGTGGAATTCGGGTCTAAGGGTCGGACGTCTAGGACGTCTACTCAGACTCAAGGTAGACTTCTATCTGGGTGGACAACAAAGTCGCACTAATCCCCAAGTGGCTGCAGTCTAGGACTGCCCTGTGAATGTTTGTATCCTTCCTAATAAAGGGCATATGTTTGTTTGCTAAATGCCTCCCAAGGCAAGGGGATGGACTAAGAAAGCTAAACAGACCTAATACGAAAATGGGAAAAGTCCTGAGATTTGAAATTTAAGAAAAATCCTTGAAAAAGGAATGGTAGACCTTAGCAATGGTTTTCGAGAAACTGAACATGTTTTTTTAAACTCACTCCCAATCACCTACTCACTATGTTGTGGAAACTCACCCTCTTCCTTTAACCCCTTTTTAGGAGAAAGGAAGACCAACTTTAAAGACCCCTCCACAGTCGAACCTTAAGACAGGTGCGTAGCTAAATATATTGAGTTTTATATAATGCTATTCCAAGAAAAACAAGGAAAAAGATGCATGACTCCTCGCTGTTTAGAAGGGGATGAAACCCTCTTGAACCAAAAGGAGTGGTGGGTTGCTCACGGGAATCCGATCAAGCCTGGTCGGGGTGTGACATATAAGGTCCAATCTAACTAGCTAAGTGCATGGGGTGTTGGACACTTGGTCCCTCAAGCTCCCTATATAAGACTCAGACCTTCTCTCATCGACTGGTGGCCAAAAGTCTCTTTAGAAATGAAGGTATTTAGTTTTCCCGTGACCTTAATTCCAAAGTTGATAACTTTCTATTTCGACTACCAAACTTGGACATTCTGGTGGTTCTAGAAATGCATGGATGTTAGCTTTCAAACCCCACCTCTCCTCGATGCAACATACCTTCTATTAGTGTTAGCGTGATCAAATTGTAATCTCGCTCCCTTAGTCGGTAACAGAGCAATGTCTTCCTGAGCCTACTCCGATGGCCAACCACAACCCAAAATAATTTTGAAGACTCCTCTCGATCCCCTTTAGCCAACACCACCAATCGTTTGAGCAATATGTAAGTCTTGTGGTCGTGAAAATTCTTGGAAGCTCAGGTGACTACCCAATTTTAAACATCGGTTATAAATCATGTTTTTTAGGCAACTCGAACAGTCATTTGGGGTGGTTCAAGAGGTCACAAACACATAATGGAGCCAGCTTTCTAACCCTAACCATGTTGATGACTGACTCACCCTCTCTAGTGAGTTCTCGACATTTTTCCGACATGTGTGTGTTTTTTGACGAAGGCTCGATTGAAGCCAAAATGACATTGTTCCAACTGAGGCTGGCTAGAAAGTGACCGTTGTTACTTGGGGGAATAAGATAAGGGATTATAAAGTATTTTTGGAGAGTTTGTGGAGGTGTTTTAACGGAAGAGGAAGTTAGGGAACTAAAATGTAATTTTTGAAAAGTATAGGGATCAAAATGAGATTTCTGATAAATGGGACCCAAATGATACTCAGTAGAAGTCTAAAGACCTAAAATAAAGCTTGAGAAAATTTAGGAAAAAGTGGTAGCTTAAAAGAGGCTAGGGATCTAAGTTAAATTTTTGAAAAGTTTAAGGGTCAAATGGTAAATATTTTAAATTTTGGGCTAAAGAGGCAATTTCTAAGAGTTTGAATACCCAAATGAACTTAGAGGAAGTTAGGGGACTTGAAATAAAGATGTGAAATCATTAGACTTTTCAAAAGGGATAAATGAAGAGTGTAAGGGTATTTTGGTAATTTTGGAAAGTTTAAGGACTAAATTGCAAAAAAATGGAAAGTTAAGGAGTCTAATGAAAGACTTGAAATACCTTGGGGTCTTAGAGGAAATATGGCCAAATAAATGGAGGAAAATATAGAGATTTAGAATGATGTGGAAATGGGTCGTATAAATGGGTTCGTCAACGCACAAATCGAGCAAACTCGGCCTAAGAGGCAAAAACATAAATTTTGGAAAGTTATAGTATTGTACTAGAATTACCGTTTATAATTTAATATGATTTATTCCATATTATTTGGTTATTTTAGTTCAAAATGCTGCAAGTTATACATGGGATCTATTTGATCCGAGACACGTGAACAAGTCCCAGATAAAATGGTGATTGGATTTATAAATGGCGAGTGCTATTAGACTGGCCATGGTTCTTTACAGATTTAATGAAAATATGTGTGCTTTTTCTAAAATTATTATGAAAAGGTTGTGAAGGAAAACTATATGGAAATATATTAGCTTAGTAAAATGGACTAAAAATCCACCTTTGAGGTTATAAGAGAAAAGTATTTAGGACCCACATTGTTTTCATTACTAAAATGAGGCTAAGACCACACCTAATGGGCATGAACAAAGATCCAGATTGAGACCCATTTTTGTGAAAGAAAAATGACAAAGTCCCACATGTTTTATAAGTAAGTGGCCTATCCATAAAAGAACATAAGTAGTGAGGTCGATCATATAGCAAAACCAACCCCAAGAATCAATATTTAATATGCATATAATATGAGGGTATAAACCCTAAGTAACATGAGTAGTGGAGTCGGTCGATAGAAGATCGAACCCCCAAGAAAAATAATATTTGATATTTTACGACTTAATTGTATGCATTTATTTAGTATATATTTGTTATTATTATCCGAGCATTTGATAGCATACCCTCGGGATGTGGGTCAAACATAGGAGTTGACTAGAAGCAGTGCATAAGGGCGAATGAAATTTTGCTTCTAGGTCACTTGGGGTCCCAAACAAGGGGATTCCCATATACTTGAGTACATGGTAGTAGTGAACAAGTATATGGTATACTTGAATGTGTGGTCAGAAATGACAACTAGAGTATACAGATTATCGAGAACACATCCTCAACATCTAAATGAACCATATATGCATTATTTGAAACATGATGAAGTCATGTTCATTTCAATGAGAACCTTTGATTGCTTATAAGATATATGGTGATCAGGTACTCTAACTAAACATATATGTGTGCTTATGACCAATGGCAGAAGTCCTAAGGGTCATAAAATGATAAAAGAAACCTAATATAATAATTTATAAATAATATACATGTATCGATATTTTGAGTGAAATATAGGCTCGTAAGCCATATAGTGATCCGACGTTGGTAAATTCATTCACTAAGTTGTGAGCTCACCCCTACACTCTCTCCAAAATAATTATAGGTGACAGTAGGAGTCTGTGAAAGTACAAGTTTGGGGTGTTGCCTTCATCACTAGTGCGGCTTAAGTTATGGATCTCGAAATGTGCGAACAAAGGTTTAAGTTTATACTTATTATATTCTATATTATGGGAAATTTTGTACAAGTTTTGGGCACACTACATTTTGAAAGAAAAAAATAAATTTCTACTGAAAATATATGTATTTTTTATTCTAAACTTTAATTATATTGGTACTATTTTAGTGAATGTATTCATCTTTATAATATCGATGAGACATTGTGGATTGTCATTGGTCATGACTAGGATAATCAGGTTAGGGCATGACAGATATGGCTCAGCTTCATTATTGGAGATAAGTCACATTGGAAAACTAACTCAAGCGACATTTCAATAGCACTTGAATCACTCAAATTGGTGGTTAGGAAAAAAAGTTATAGCTGTGCAAGTGGGGTCGCCAAAAAATAAAAGTATCTCGATTCTAGAGAAAATTTTGGTGAGTATTCGATAAGAAAAGTGTCAAGCCTTATATGGTTATATTCTAAACTTAATTAGATTATATATTATTTTTATCAAATCATAGTTCACTTATCAATACAATAAATTAATTTCATCCGCGATGAGTTTTAGAATTTTGACGAGGAAAATCAAGTTAATTTTCAACATTTGGGTCAACATTTGGGTGTAAGGGATAGCATATGTGGCATGTAGGTCTATCGTGCATGTCCCGATCCATCGACTGGTTCGATAGTATTCCAAACCGTATTTTAGTGAATTTCTCGATCAATTTGGCTAATTTTGACTGTTTTTTAGCGGGTTTACCTTAAATTTAATATGTTCTTGACCAAATTTATATTTTTAATTTTTTTATCCAATTCTATAATAATTGTGATAAAAAAATCTCAATTATCTAATTTATGAAACTAATTAAAAAGTTAGTGGAATTTTCGAAATAAGCCGGTTCAATTTCGATTTGAATTAGATATCAATGAAACGATATTTGATTTCCAAATAAAAAATATTATTTGGTAACAATTTACCACAATATCAATTGTCTAAAATGTTATTTTTAAACTTATATTAAATTCGATTTAATCTTTTAAACCTAATTTAATTTTCTGTTTACTAATTTATTTCGATTTTTCAATTCAAGTTAATTGATAAGTTTTTTTTTCTAAATAGGAGTGTCGTAAAATCCAATACTCTTCAAAACATACAATTAGTTTTATACCCAATACAAGGTAAAGTTTTGTGTAAGTGCCTCATAAGATACTCATTTCAACTACTAATTACAAGAACATTTGGAAATAACTCAAAAATCAGCTTTCAACTACTAATTACAAGAACACTTGAAAACAACTAAAAAATAATCCTTAATCACTTTTACAAACTCAATTTAGAATATAATTCTAGCAAAATAAAAATAAATTTCCTAGCACCATGTATATGCTAACTTCATAGACAACATGAAAAGGGAAGAAGGTGTAGACGGTTGGAATATGTTGGATTAGAAATTAGTGAGCAGGGAAAGAAAGAGAGAATTAGAAAATGGGAATCTAATTCACGCATTGCTGTTGTATAGTGGTTGAAATATCTCATGAATATACCATAAAGCCCTACTCTAGGTCCATTTATTATAATCTATACATATTAAACTCTTGGAGTTTCCAAGCCGAGGTGCAGGGGATCCACTCGCCATGGAGCTAGCTCCAAGCAGCAGATCCCTTACAGCGGTCTAAGCTTTAATTAATCACAAGGAAGCTGATTATAGATAAAGTATATATACTTCATAAGAATAGTAATATAACGAGCTTTTGTGTGAGTAAATATAAAATAGACTAAATTCATACTTTTCTTTTGTTTTGCACGAAGGTGAGACCCACCTTATCACATGATTTGTGGTACGCATTTATATGTTTTTCTATGTTATTCATACAAAAAAATATCATTTATTTTAGTTTAATTACTTGAAATGTATAAATTATATTTAACTCCTTTAATTAACTAATCCAACGTTAAGTATATTATATATTATTTTTACATCTTCTTATTGGATCATTCTGGCAAATTTTGTGATTTCGTGCTTGTTCAAATTATGATTTTTTTGTGCAAGTGCAGATAATTCTAATGAGTTAATATGATCATTTTAAATTATTGTTTATATATCAATAATATTTAAATTGTAAAAAGTTATTAAAGTCATGAATTATCGATAAGAAATTGAATATAATTTCATAAAAAATAAAACTAAAATATCAATATTATGTTTGTCATTTGTACAAAATAATAAATGAGTAAAATGGGTATTTTTTGAATATTTTGCGAAAATCAACTCTATTATAACTTATAACCTATCAATTTTGGTTGGACAATTCATTCAGCATCATAAGTTCCAACCACAAGGGGACACGGTGGTCCGCCAGCATATAAACGTGTATTAATAAATGGAGTCTCTTTTTTGTAAGAGAAAATATTCGCGTCCTTAAAATTGCTATTAAATGCTCAATTCTTGTGCATATGATTGCACCGACACCCTATGACCCTTATCCCCCGGCAACTTATGTGGACCATTTTGATCCCAACCATATAATATAGTCGCCAATAAATGCATACCGTGTTTTCTGGCTATAAATAAACAAATAGTCCAACTGTAGTTATAGTTGGGATTTGGAGTGTGTGGAGAGATTCAAAATACGTTGACCCATCACAATATAAGATAAAAGCTGCCCCCATGTGTTTAGATAGTTGAGTTGTGCTTGTTGAATATTGGCTATTCTCCATGTTCACTGCTTAAATTTTGCCATTTTCTCGTTAATACTTTTTAAATTGCATTTGGTCCATAATTATTGAAAAATATTCTTCTTATTATGATTTATCTTTTATTTCAAGTGAGATGTCAAATTCCATCTTTTGGATGAAGAATTTATCCTTTCAAGCCAAATTGTTTTTTCACTTTCTTCGTCAGCCTCTAATCATAAACAATGTGTTTGTATCAAAAACAAAAACAAATCTTGTGATACTGAATGGTATACAATTAATCTAAATAATATATATATATATATATATGTTAAGATTAACCTGTCAATTTGATTTAAACTGAATTAATTAAGTATTAATGTAATTTATAAATAGAAATAATCAAAATGAAAAAAAGTAAATAATTAACATAATTTATTAATATTAACATTAAAAATATAAACAACATGTTATAAAAGAACAGTTTTCAAAGTAGAAAATATAGTATTAATCTAAGGCATTTGTTTAAAAATAGATATATATATATATATACATATATTAGTCAATATTTTCCAAAAAAATAAAAAAAATAAAACTTATGTGTATTTCATGTTAGGTAATGTATAAAATATTATCTCAATTGTGTAAGGTATCTAAATAATCTACGGGATAATGTATATAATAAAAAAATATTATTAAATTATATATGTAGATCTAAAAGCTAAACATTAGATATTATGTAAATTAATGTAGAAGGATGTGGTCAAATTCCCAACAAGGACATGTTACAAATTAGGGCGTCATAAATTGGTTAGGGTCGATGGATGTGCTCATCCAATCCAATAATAAATAACTTATATTAATAATTATTTGACTTAAACTTAATAGGTTAGGCAAGTATAATTCAATAGTTATATTGAATATAAATGAAATATCAACTTATTATTGCGTTCCCATTATTTTGACCGTATTCTTATTAGTGCCTCACATTAGTTTGACGACAGTAGTAGTAATTAATTGTGAGGGATACGGATAGGTTTTTATATTAATATCTATTTAAAAATTGTAAAAGTTTTTTAATATTATAAATTTACAAAAAAAAATATATTTTATCTAATTTATTATTTATTCGCCTCAAACTTATATTTAAAGTGTATATACAATAATGTTCAATTTTAAAAATATATTAAATAACTTTTTATTATTAGGATATTATTTTTACACTTTCTCATAACTAAAAAGAATTAACTAAAATTTTATATTTTTTCTCTATATTCAAAAATAGCACAAATAAGATTTCTACTTTGATTTGGTGCTATCTAATTTGATTTTATATAATTTTACTTATATATATATATTTAAAATTAATAATTTATAAATAATATAAAATTTTAAAACTTATAAAATTAGAATTTTTTTTATTTTATCAAATATAATATTATATTTTTTATATTAATAAAATAAATGAATACTAAAAAAATTAAATTAATAAATTTATTAATTTTCATATTAGACTAACAAAATTGGCTACTTCAAATGGAATAGATTGGAAAGATTATATCTTTTTCAGGAAAAATGACTGCAATATGAACCATGAAAGGAAGTAGGAAGATGTGCCATTTTCAAATAAAATTTAGAGGATAAGGTTACGGGGTAAAGTTGACGCTTTTTTTTTTTGCCATTCATCCTATAAAGATTAACACTAAAATATTAAAAGAAGGAAGATTATGCAAAATTTAAGACAAAAATGTTGGAATAAAAACTAATATACCTAAAACCTTGCTTTACTGCTCCAAATTAAATGGTATTAGTTATTATTCTTATTAGCAATTGTAAAATTAAATATCCAAACCACTTTCTATATTTAATTGGTGATTCTCACTTATAAACCACTTAAAATATCTATTTCTTCATAATTATAAACGCCTATATGGGAAAAAAATAAAGCAAGTTGATAAGAAGATCTTGATAGTTGAATTGTCCATGAACTCTCTACATTTATTCAATTTAATTTAATGTAATATTGAAATATATGCGGATGGATACAACTATTAGAATCTAAATAACTACCGTGGTTAGAACATAGAGGATGTAAACAATTGCGAGTATTTTATTTGATAGATAGACATATTTGTACATTCAACGATAAATCAACTCTCCATCTTCATAAACGATAGACTATTAGTGCTATTGAAATATTAAATTTTGATAGGAAAAAATTGATTGGTCTTGTCTTGAGAACTTCAACTCATGTAGTTCAAGTTCTAGCAGGGTTTCTAGAGATTCAACGCTGTTCATAAATAGGTATGAATAGATATTTGACTATTAAAATGTTTACTTAAAATTAGATATTTCCTACCCAAATGCTCTAGCATTGGGCATGTCTAGTTATGGAGACGAAGAAACTAATGTTATTTAAATATTAGTGAAGTGGGCATGTCTAGTTATGGATAAGTGTATTGTCGTCCACTTTACTAGGATGTGGATTGTTTGGTGGCTATCTAAAAGATATGCAGGAACTCAGTTGGATATGAGGACACACCCTCTTAAAAAATAGATCAAACAATAACCAAATATGATTACAATTAATTATGACAAATCTTTTTCATTAGAAATAAAAATTGAGACCTTATAGCATGTGGAGATCCCATCACACGTTGATATCTCCATTGAAGATGAAGCTCCATTGGTGTATAGGAGAGAGTTGGCCTAATATTTTAAGGTAAATATTCATATAAGATTATTTTGTTTTTGCACAAAATTGATAAAAAAAAAACATTTGTATGCACGTGAAAATTACTTTAAAATAATATTTATAATAAATTATATTATACTTAAAATTAAAAAATAACTATATTAAATTATTTGATGTACATAAATACTTTGTAGATAAAATTAAAAAATTTTAATTATATTAAATTATTTTCTTTAAATAACATTGAAAAAGTTTAATTATAGTAATGTTTTTGTATATAAATTATAGATTTCTAATTATAAAAAATATTTACTGTATTATAAGTCTATATATTTACATAATTATATGTAATAATTTAATTTACATAAATTATAAAAATTGTAAAAAAATAATTATAATAAATTATTGTGTGTATATATATTATTGTACATAAAATAATTTGTATATAAAATTATATTTTTTTAATTATAAAAAATATTTATTGTAAATAACTTGATATAATATAGTATGATACAGAATTATTGTAAATTATTTAATTTATATAAATTAATTTTATTGCAATAAAATGACATACATAAAATTTTTAAAAAATAATTATATTACATAAATTAATATTGTTGTACATAAAATAAGTTAAGTTGTATATAAAATTATATTTTCTACTTATATAAAATATTTATTGTATTATAAGTTTATATATTGTACATAATAATATTAAATTATTTAATTTAAATAAATTTATTTTACTGCACAAAAATAACTATTTTTTAATTATAGTAAATTATTTAATGCATATAAATTTTACAAAAAAATTACAAATTTTAATTATATAAAATATTTAATACATGATAAAAATGGTACATAAATGACTATTTAATTATAAATAATTATATTAAATTATTTTATTTACATAAATTAATTTTTCTACAAATAATTATTTATATAATTACAATTCATAAAATAAGAATGTTATAAAATTAATAAATTATTTATTGTAAATAAATTAATATTATTTTATATAAAATAACTATTTATTAAAATTGTACATAAAATAATAAATCTTAATTATAAAATTTGTAAAATTGTATATACAAAAATACATTAACAATTATAAAGTAATATATATATATGAAATTATATTATAAAATTAAAATATATATTATTATAAATTATATAAATCAATATAATTTTAAAATTAATGGATCCATATACTTGGTTATAATTAATTCGAGAAGGACTTGGGTAAGCATAACCTAAATCGAGTCACAATTACTCGAATCTAATTTAGAACTGATCCAACAACCAAACCCCGAATCAAGTTTCGGGGGTCCAAGTTCGATTTGATTTAGACCCGAGCAAACGGATGAGACCCGATTCAAATCTAGGGTATTTTGATCCATTTCAAATCAAATTTAGGACACTAGATGAGACCTAACCTAAGTTTGGGTGGTCGAGTTCGATTGAACCTGGAGACTCGACGGCCATGTCCTAACACTCTATGTTGGACCCACCCATTGGGGTACAAGTCCAACTTCTAAATCCAAACTCAACCGGATTTATTATCACCTCTATTTATGAACTTGATTCTGTCTATACTCAAAATGATTAATATAAAGTTATATTTTTTTTTCATTTTTAAAAACACTTTAAAATTCAATAATTTCCATTTGCAAGGTATTCTTATCTACGATGGTTTATTTCTAAACACATCGTTAGTATATTATTATTATTCAAGCCAATATCATTTCTTGACACACAAATTCTCCTTACGCACAAATTAACTGAGTCATGGACACTCACTCGTTATTATTTTTATTTTTATCAAATATCATATTTGTATTAAATTTTTAATACGAGGCACAAAAATTCGTTAATTCATCCAAAAATAATTTATCTATCTTCACTTGTCACATGATATGTTTATCAATATTAAATTTCATGATGATAAATAGGATTTTTGTATCCTTAAATTTCATATGTAATATGACTAAAATAATAAGTGTTACACGTATAGATATTAGTCAAACTTTAAATTATTGATATAATTTCTCAAATTAAATTCCCGAAAAGTGGCATGACTCATATGAGAAGTTTCTTAAATCAATTATAATGATGTAATATTTTTTTTATCATAAGTATCCCCATTATCTTTATCCACATACATTACTCCCTTATCCCCTTATCACTATCCACATTTGTAATTATTATCTTCCCTTTATCAATATTCACCATTTTTAAAAAACTTCTACTCCTGATCCCTATCCACCGTGGAAATGTTAGAAAACTTTTACTCCTTAACCCTACCCACGGTGGAAATGATATCACATTGTGTGCAATAAAATTCAAGGATCAACTTGTTATACGAATCTTTTTATTGGCATTCAAATTAATATCATGAGGCCTTTAATGTGTTATGGCCTTAACTACTTTCTAAATATTAGGCCTTAGCCCCTTATAATATTTTGGCATTAGCCTCTTTCTCTTTCTAAACATTATGTTTTAGCCCTTTTATAAGCAATGAACCTTAACCATTTCTAAAATATTTATACTTAGTCCTTTTATAAACATTGAATCTTCACCATTTTTTTAAATATTATATATTATACATTTTTAAACATTGATATTTTTTAAATATTAAACCTTAACACTTTTTTAAACATTGAGCATTAGCTATTTTCTAAACATTAGATGTCAATCATTATTTACAAATATTAGGCCTTCACACTTTTTAAAACTTTAGGCATTAACCCTTTTTAAACATT
Organism: Trapa bicornis; assembly: GCA_030064425.1. Taxonomy (NCBI): domain Eukaryota; kingdom Viridiplantae; phylum Streptophyta; class Magnoliopsida; order Myrtales; family Lythraceae; genus Trapa; species Trapa bicornis. The sequence goes on along the minus strand of CM057761.1, from coordinate 3,062,051 downwards.
AGATTTCCGTCTCTTTTTCTAAACATTTGCCTTAGTCCTTTATAAACATTTGAGTTTCTCCTTTTTCCAAATATTGTATCTTAGTCATTTATAAACATTTGGGTATTCACTCTTTTTTCTAAACATTGGGTTTATAAATATTTGGGAATTCACTCTTTTTTCTAAATATTGGGCATTAGTCCTTTATAGACATTTAAGCATTTACTCCTTTTCTAAACATTGGCTCTCAACAATTTTATAAACATTGTGCATTAACCCTTTTATAACTATTGTGTATTTATCACTTTTCTAAATGTTGAGCCTTAACATGTATTATAATCATTTAACATTCGCCCCTTTCTCAAGATTGGGTCTTTGCCCCCTTTTAAACATTGAACTCTTACCCTTTTAAACATCGGATAGTAGCCCCTTTCTTAACATTGGGCAAATGACTTTATTTCCTATCTCATTTTAAAGGGTCGAGTTCTTACCCATTTTCAAATCCTAAGATTCATACTTGTCTTTTGGTCACAACCCACTTTTCAAAATTGTCCGTGATATTTCCTATTTTTTTTACACAAAGTATTTGTATAGCTTTTCTACATATTTCAAAATAATCTTTCCAAATAATGCATACTATAATTTTATAAAGTGGTAAGGATTCACTTCAATGATCCAATATCAAAAATTTCACTCACATGTTATTTGATACTTGTTCATCTTAAATGTACTCCAAATATAAGTGTTTTTTTGCATGATTATTTAGTAAATATATCCCTACAAATAATATAAATACACTATTACATTATTCACAACTATTTAAGGTTGATCTACATCAGTATAAGTCATATTATCCCATAATTTTCTATAATCATGGTTTTGCCCTTAAGGCATGGTTTACTCGATTTGCACAATGACAAACCCTTTTACAATACCCATTTCTTAATTTCCTCCAAATCATAAAATTTCCCCAAAATTTTGTCATAGTTTCTCCTAGGTCCCCAAATCACTAATATATTTAGGTCCCTAACTTTTCCAAAATTGCACTTTAGTTCTTATACTTCCCAAAATTACATTTATTGCCTTATACTTTCAAACTTTTCCATTTTGAGACCGTATACTTTTCAAGTATTTCATTTAGAACCCTAAACTTTTATTTGGTCACATTTGAGTCCCTAAGTACCTAAAATTATCTTTAAGGCTCTAGCTTTCTTGTCACACCTCGACTTGGTTTGGATGGATGGAACTTGTGAACAGCCCGCCACTTCTCCTGGTACCATAAAGGCAACTCCTATCATAGTCTCGACAATAGTCAGACATAATCCAAAAGTATTTCAATATAATTTCAAAGAAAATATTTTTATAAAAGCATACCAGAATAACATTAGAGCATAAACTGTACCAAGTGAAAGTAACTTCAATAAGGTTACTATTAATGGTTTCCTAAAAGATTTTAAAAAGGGAGAGGGTGAGTTCAATAACTTAGTGAGCACGATTCAAGGTTACAAGATTTCAATAGATGAATTGGGAATAATTTAAATTTCACCATTTTATTAACTTTCTAAGTTTGTATTAAGCAAATAATTAAACACCATCTTTCTCATAAAAAGGGATTAATCATTCGCAGAACATACAACATGAGGTTACAACCTCGATATGTCTCACTTGTGGCATGGAGCGTCTTTATCGTCGACCTTGGAGAGAGGCTACAACTTCTATCACAATGGTGCGAGACTATAACCTCGACCACTTGCCTGTGTGAGTACCATTGCCCAACACCTAGACATTTTTCGAAAAAAATTGTCCACTATAGAGAGACGAAACCTCTCCTGCTTCTATTTGGTCTCAATGCGCATTAGAACTCCTAGAGCCCCGTGACATATTTGACCAGCGATGACTTCACTTGTCCCAACTTTGCTATCCAACATTCCTTAGAACCAACACTACCCCCATACTAGGTATCTCCTTGATTTTGTAAATAATTGCAGTCACAAACATAAGTCTTTTTAAATTAAGACATTTCTCTTTGTGTTATTAGCCTAACGAGCTCCAACCTAACTTTGGCTTAGCAGCTTAATCACAAATTATCCATTTGAGATAATTTTTATCAAGATCATAACTCAAAGTTTATTTACGGGATTGAAGCCGTTTCCACTGACCTTTGGCCCATTGTACAAGTTTTCAAAATCGTGGCCTTGGGCCCACTGGGATATCATAAATTTTCTCCAAATAGAATATATAGGATTCATGCTTCATACTTTCAGCGAAAATATCTCCCAAAAGTATTTTGAGCAGCGTTATACAGTAAATGGAGAATATTCTCAGAAAAAAAGGTTTATAACATTTATTTAACGTTCATTAGCTCAATTGAGCTTAATGACGGGATTCTCACTTACCCGAGATTCGTGACTTATTCGTCTTGGATGAATTTCTAATTTTTCAGGACGATCTCGCGGTTGTAGGTAGGAAACTTTCTTTCTTTTCACCCATATATTATCACGGATAATAAATTTATCAAATATCTAAAATTTTTACTTAAGTGTCTATGTTTTATTTTATTTACATACAAGTCCTTAAGTTTATTTTATTTACATAACTCCTAAATTTACTTTATTTATATTTTATCTTTAAATTATTTTATTTAAAATAAAACCTTTTATATTGTCCAAAATTATAATTAAATCCTTATATTTATTTTTAATTGCAATTAAATTCCCAAAAATTATTTTTAATTACAATTAAAACCCTAAACTCATTTTATTTACAATTTGACCCTCAATTTATGATAATTCCACAAAAATCCCCAAATTTCCAAAAATTCCCAATTCACCCAACTTATTCAAAAATTACATTTTTACTCTGAATCCTTAATTTATCAAATTGATCGATTAAACTTCATTAATTTCCTCCTAGCATACTACTAAATATCTCTTCTACCTCTCAATAATCATTCCAAGCTTTGAATCATCCAATTTGACTTAGAATTGAGCTTAAATAAAGTTTCAACATAAAACTTTTCTAGAGAGAGAAAGCTTCAATTTTTTTATTGGCGAAGGTACAATTGTCAGAGTTCTTGATATGGGAAGCTAGCTCTTGTTGAGAGGATTACCTCATAATTAAGTTTCATCTCAATTGATAGCTTGAGCATGGAGAATTTAATTAGCAAAGTTTTCACAGTTTTCGTTATGTAATCCTTGAGCTGAAAGTAGTATGTAGGAAGGTAAAAGACTTTCCCAGGATCTCAAAGAACCCAATTTTGCATACGGAGGTGAAGAAATGGTCGATGTCGTAGCTCTAGTTCAGGGATAGTAGAAATTTGGAGCAGTTTGAGTTTTCTGTGTCGTGGAGTTTGGAGTGTACGAATGGAAAGGGGCTTTTTATATAGGCAGCTCGAGAATTGAAGGTTTTATCCGTTCTAAAATGGACAACCATAAATTGAATGATTTAAAGCATTTTCAGAGCGATTTATGGCTTGTTAAAGTTAAGGCGACTATCCCTCTCCTCTTCTGCTCATAATTCTAAATGAAGAAGACGACACTATGTACGCGCGTGCAAGCTTTGTACTTGCGAGCTGTCACGTGGTGCATTGGAATTGGCTGTCGTTGCTGACGTAGCCTTCCACTCAATGTCCAAGTCACCCTTTGACCCGTTGACTAGACACGTGGGGATTTCTCATTGGTCACCTGACATGGCCATTGACCGAATCTAACCATCCGTTGACCATGACACATGCATTCTATGATTGACTAATTTAAAATTGTCATTTTTCCCACCTGACATACTGTGTCATTGCCACATGTCCTCCTTTGATTGGTTGTGGCCATCTGATGTGTCATGCATTGGTTAGCGCGCACGCTCACGGGGCTTCTTCGGTGGTCCTCGAATTGAACGGATGATACTATCAGATAACCGACTTCCCCTAGAGTCTAAAGAACTCGACCTCACCTTCTAAGGTTGAGAAAACTGACCAAGTCGGAGCTCTAGTTTGAGCTTCACCAGAAAATGGAGCAGTTGAGAGAGAATGGAGTTTTCAGGTGTGAGGAGGATGAATGGAGATGATCTCTTTATATAGGGAGCTCGGGGACTCTCTACCCGACCGTTTGGCACCTTTATGGTGCTCATTCATGGATTGAAATGTCCTGAACGGAGGGGATTCATCTTCGTCGGCGCTGTTCGTTCTTCCGTTGAATGAATAGTGTCCTCATCTAAAGGAAGAAGACGACACTGTTTCGAACCAGACCGTACCAGTATGAACCGGGTTCAATGCTTAAACCGACCATTTTATGCCCGATTTGACTGAGTTTTTCAAAATTAAAATTTTCTAAATTTATCTAAATTTATTCTCTATCCAATTGTGGCTTTAATTCCCCAATTTGAATATTTTAAGCCACCTAAAAAATAAATTTAGCAACTAGTTCAATGATGGTTCAAACCAATTCGATCCGGTTCAAATCTAGTTCACATGAACCGGTCTAGTTTTCTCTTCCAACTCATCCCAAAGTTCTTTTACATGGTTTTTATGACTCTTTAGGTCACTCAAAATTTGTAAATTTCCCAATTTGCCCTTTCCCTATCGGTTAAGGTTCATGAACCAACTCGATTTTCTTTTTGAAAACGATCAGTTCTTTTCCTAGTTTTCTTATTATAAAAGGATGAGGTTTACAAAGAAGATGACACTGTTCTGAACCAGACCGGACCGGCCCGACTGGGTTCAATTGAGAAAATCGGTCGGTTCAAGCCCGATTCGACCAATTTTCTCAAAATTAAAAATTTCTAAATTAATCTAAATTCATTTTCTATCTAATGGTGGCTTCAATTTCCCAATTTGAGCATTTTAAGCCACAAAGAAAAATTAATTTAGAAATTGGTTTAAGTATAGTTAAAACCGGTTCAGGTCTAGTTCACCTTAAAGTGGTCTGATTTTCTATTCCCATTTGTTCCAATATTATTTTCCATAATTTTTATGACTATTTGAGTCACTTGAGATTTGTCAATTTCCCATTTTACCATTTTTTTTATTGATTTGGGTTTGTTAACCGACTTGGTTTTCTCTTTTGAATTGAATGTTTCTTTTCCTGGTTTTCTTATCTTTAAAGGACAAGGTTTACAATGGTTCTACTTTACCATAATTTCCTTTTTCCATCCATCATTTCAATTCATATTTCAATTTCTTAGAAATTTAAAACATGTTGGTCGTTTATCGGTCATCCCTTACTTCCACGCATCTTGGTGAATTCAAGATTTTTATAGAGATCCTTTGAATATCTCATCCAAAAATTTTATCCATATTGGCTCTCAGTTATTAATGTTCTATTTTAATTCAATAGGGATGATGCATATCTCTCATCCTTATGACCTCATCATTCCTTGATGATATCTTGGTCTTGACAACATTCATATCACCCCATTCATACCTTCTTTGATTTAGTGATAGTGATTGTATGAGGTTAGCATCAAATGATGGTACGAGGTTAACATCACTATCACTTAAAGATGTGAGGATGACTTGAGGTTTTCTAGGTGTCTTGGCTCAGCCGTAGTTGGTCATGGAGAATCTCAAATTGAATTGTGCACATTTGGGTCTTGGAGTCGAGGTACTGTGCGACCTTGTTGGAGTTTTTTCGATTATCCTTGAGCTTAGGAAAAGCTATTGATGGGTAAAGGACTTCTTTAAGAACATGTAAAATATTGTTCCAACCTTTTTGGTTAATAAAAAAAAGTCCTTGTTGAAGCTCTAGTATGGAAGTCGTCGGAAATAGGAGCTATCATAGGAATTCGATTGTTTGAGGTTTAAGGAGACTCGGAGCGGAGGTGCTCTTTTTATAGGGAGCTCGAGGACTTGATGGGCATTTAATCCCCCGACCTATTAGCTTCTAATGCTCCTAGCATCCCTGTTGCTAGAGAGAATATTCCATCATTGATGGATAATTTTTAGAGTGATGAAGTCACACATCTAAAACAGCTAAGTTTAGAGGAATAAGATGATACTATGTGCATCCATGTGAGCTTACACATGTGAGTTGTCACATGACGTACAACAATTGGTTGGAACCACTAATATGTATTTTCACGGAGGGCTCATGTCATTCTCTAACCATTTGACTTGTCACATGACAACCTTCCATTAGTTACTTTATCCAATGTGGTGTCTCATTAGATTTGGCCATCAAATGACCGTTATGACACTGTCATGTGATGTCCTATGATTGGACAACTTAAATATGTCAGATTTCTCACTCGATCACATGTGCCAATGCCACATGTCATCCCAAGATTAACTACATTCTTTGACGTAACAATCTAACTCATTCAATCCTTCATCGTTTGTTAAATACAACACGTCACTCCTTTATTGGTAAGTTTTCCTATACATCTTAGTTGTGTGCTGACTCACTACACTATCCATGTGGTGTTCTCTGATTGGTTAGTACAGCTGGCATGACTTGGTAATAGAGATTCATTTCCGTTAATCGTTAATGATTACTACGTGTCATATTGTAATTGGTCAACGCTTCAAACCACTCGTATAGTAACTGGTTATACCCATTGGTTGGCCGCGCCAGCGGTCATGGCCCTGACCTAATAATTTGGTCAGCTAACCAGTTTTGTTGCATTGACACGGTGAGATCATTGACTAGTTCAATCGAACTAGATTTTGGTAACTTGAAATCGTTTTTGTTAATGCCCAATTCGACCTATTTTTTAATTTCTAAATTTATTTTCTTTATGATGGAAACCTCAATTTATATTTTTTTCCTTTTTAAGTCACACTAAAAAATAAATTTTTGAATAGATTCTACTCATTTTAGTGCTTAGTTCATTTTAATTCCAGTTCACATTAGTTAAATCTCGTTCTCACTTCCAACCTTAAGTTGAATTAATTTTCTTTGAATCTTAGTAAAATTTATCTCCCTTGGGTCATTTTCAACCCACCCATGTTGTTCACTTTTCATTTCATGATCTCACTTTAAAAATTTTGGATTCACATTTCTAGTTTATTTTATTTACTAAAAATGAGATTTACATTCACTCACTCAATATTCAGTTGACCCTTCACACCCATATGTATCTCAATGATTGGTTAGTTCCTTTAAAAATTTTTATCTTTTGCTCACTTAACGTGACACATCATAATTGATCATTTTAGTTGGCATAACTTTTAATGGAGATTTATTTTCAATAATCATTAACGTCTTCAAGTGTTGTATGGTGACTCCAACTTGTCAAACCCAAAAAAAAAGGGTCGAATCCAAGTTTCACGAGGTAGGAGTTATGCAAGTAGGGAAAGATCTCTTGAGGTGGCCTCGAGGCCACAACAAGAAGCCCTAAGGGATACATGTTCCGAAGGTGTAGACGATACTTCAAACTCTATTAAAACGATTACGTTAATAGAAAATTGGGGACAGAAAAAGTAGGCAAACCTAAGAAGGTGATACCAACAAGGTTTCGCCCATAAATTCCTACTAAGGAAGGGAAGAACTGAATTATCTAAGCTAGGATCAACTATTATTGAGCAAAAAAACTGGGATCAACTATGGAAGTTCTCTTTAATACAATAAAAATTAAAATAAAACAATGTCCTACATGATCTATTGTTGAAAAATTATATAGAATATCTATTAAATTAGATACGGTTATTAATTGATCATTAGTCTATAATCTTTAATAAATTAACTATAATTCTGCAAATGTACTTTACTAAATTATTAATTTGTTTATCTCAAATAAATTGTAGTGATTCGTGTCAAGTTTTGTAATTAATAAAATATTCTTTGTCATCTTACAATGACCATTGGGCAAAAAAAATTCCCACTAAGATTTTTCCCATTGCCCTCTTACATTATATGGGATATATGAATGGCAAAAGGTCAATGCATCTAGCCCTATCTGCCCCCATTTAATGGGTAAATCATGAAATTGCCAGAGCCTATTTTCTATTTCTTATCTCATGATTCAAGAGAGTCATCAGTCATGTTGTTAAAATAATTTTGAGTAAATAAAGCATGCCGACCATTCATGAGTCTTCTTTTCTTGAATGGGTAAATCTCAAATTACCTGAATTTATGAGTTCATGGTAGGCTAAATTCAAATCATAACTTAAAAAAGTAATATGAGAACAATATATAATGGAAGTAAAATAGTAAATAGTTCATAATACAAGGGTTTCTAGGAAAACGGGGAATTTGAGAGTTGAAATATTGAGTAAATTCTCAATATTTTAAAATATGTTAAATAAGGTTATAATATTTGGGTAAAAAAATGTCATAATATTTTTTTTACTTAAATATTAAGTTATAAATTTTACATAATATCTAAAATAAGGACATGGAATTTATATAAAATTATTTACCATAAATTTAATTTTATATATTATATATATAGTAATAAATTAATTGTGAAGATAACATATGTAAAGTTGAAGAAAGTGTTGAAAGCTAATTAAAAAATGTTATAATTTTATTTATTAAAAATATTAGAATGTTATTTTAATCATTATATAAATATTTAAATTTCTTTAAATTAAAATAAAAATAATTAAAACTTTATTTTTTTTATTTCAGACCAAATTACAACCGAAATTTGGACATTCAGTTTGGAGAGAGAAATGTTTGTTTTTAATCAGCTCAGAAAGAAGCATGTTTCTTCTTCGTCCTCTTCTTCTTCAGTCTCGGCTGTTTCTCTCTCAGCGGGTCTCTGTCAGAGTTGGCATCTGAGCTGAAGCGAGGGAGGAGGGACTTAGAAGAAGCTCTTCCTGAATTTTCTACAGAAAACACGGGACGATGCTCAGACAACACAAGCAGAAGTCGGATGCATTGGGGGAGAGATTTGATTTCAACCTCTCCGACCTCCAGGCGCTTAAGGTCTCTCTTCCTCTGTGTTTGTGATTCTCTTAAGCTGTTTATGCCGTACCTCGCGCGTATTTACCTGGATCTGTTGCGGTTCAATTGACCACGATTGACCTCGACTGTTCCTGACATTGGCTCTTCAAATTCTTAGGTGTCTATTAATAATTTCCAGGGCGGATTTTTTTAAAAGCTAATTTTTGGTTATGGAGTTGATGAGCTTATTAAGCTTTCTCTATTTAAAGTTGCTTGGCATAGAAGAAATTTCGTCGTGCCAAATGATCACTCCAATTCAGTAGTTCATATAAGAAGAATGACAAGCTTAAGTGATATTTTCGAACTTTTTTTTTGTTTTTTTGTTGCCAAGTTGTGCGGGCACCATGATCTTCGACATTTATGCTGATCCAACCAGATCCACAATGTGTAATTTTCATCCAATCCATGACCTTTGCCTTTTGGGAACTCTCCAATCTTCACCATTGTCTGTTTTGAAAACTTTAGGTGCCAAAAGGATGGGACAAACTTTCTCTGTCCATTATATTTGTGGAGACGGGGAAAACCTTTGCTAGATTGGCACCTGCATCTGTAGGGAATGGAAGCTGTCAGTGGACGGAGAGCTTCTCGGAGTCAGTCTGGATACCCACTGACTTAGCCCCAGAGGATATAGAAGGTTGTCTCCTTAAGGTTATCGTCTTCATGGTATGATATCATTTGTTCCGTTGAAGCCTGATTGGACCGAGGCCCTATTGATTCTGTTGTTCACTGATGGTCAACCTTCTGTTTTATTGAAGGGATCATCTAGATCTGGCACTCTTGGAGAGGCTACGATTGATATGGCCAGTTTCACAAGCTCGAGAAATGCAGTTCCTGTCTCTTTTCCACTAAATAAATGCAGCCATGGGACAGTTTTCCAGGTTAGTGTTTCTTTCTCAATATCTTTTTTAGTATTGCAATTGTTGAGTAGATGACAACTGATGATAGGGCATGCTATTCTTTATGATATAGATGAAAGTTCAGTGCCTGAACCCGAGAACAAAAGTCAGGTACCTTTTTGTTTCCATGCCTGTAATGAATTTCCTGTTTGGTTTCAGCAGGAGTCCAAGGTCGTGTTTTCTTCTGTGAAAATGCATCTTTTTCTACTGTAATATCATTTTTCGTATGAAAACATGTTGTAAATCACATCTTATGTAGACTGTAATTCAAACTTATTGCCTTTTATTTATGTTTTTCAAGAAATTAGGAAAAAAACAACAATAAATTTTTATGCATTCAACAGGGCTGCGACATTGTGTTCTGACTGTGAAATTATAATGTGTTTATATGCAGTGATGAGGCAGGAAAGGACACAGTATCATCAACGGAGGAGGCAGCTATTGATCATGATGACATAGACAACAAATCTGACGTGTCTGATAATTTGTCCCACATTAGTTCAGGATCTGCATTGAGCAATCAAGTAGATATCATTGTGGGAAGTGTAAGTTGGATATGTATTGTCCCTAACATCCTTACACCGTCCATCCATAAGATCTATGCTTGGCTTAGTTTTAGAAAATATGTGGCCAATGCTGAAAATTTTCCAGTTGGTTGCTTTCTTGAAAATAATGAATCCAATGACAAAGGGCATTCATTCAGTCACATTTTATGATGTGAAGATGTGGACATTACTCACTTTCCCGTCCCAATGGCTTTTTACAGGAGATGAACTTTTCAGGATCAGATTCACACCACAGCTTCAACTCAGGGGAAGTGTCCTCTGAGAGGGAATCATTTTCCTCACTAGGAAATCTAAGCATTACCTCTAGTAGCTATATTGGAAGGCAAGATTCTGCCTCTTCCAATACTAGCTTGGGACATGACTCTATTGCTAGAGCAAATAAGTCCATAAGTTCAACAATTTTGAGGTCGAGGGGTTTTTTCCAGAATGAAGGATCACAACGATCTACAAGAAGTTTTAGGGGGCCATCCTTTCGCAGTTCGGATAATTCTAAGGAGCTCACTGAAGCTGCAGAAGTGGAGGAACTACGAGCTGAGATTCGAATGTGGGAGAAGAAGTCTAGGAAGGTGACCGCGGATCTGGAGAAATTTCAAAAGATGTTTTCAGATGAGTTAGAGCAGAAGGAGACTCTAGAACTGGAGCTATCTACATCAAAGACAGAGTGTGATGGTCTAAGATGGGAAATTGGAAAACTAGAAGTCTCTTTGAAGGAATTAAGTTTGAAGCAAAATGTGGACAACACTGGTAACCTTCGAAAGGAATTTGAAGAAGAGATAAAGTTTCTGAAGGAGTCAAACACCAATTTGTCCATGCAATTGCAGAAGACTCAGGAGTCAAATGTTGAGCTTGTCTCCATACTTCAGGAGATGGAAGAGACCATAGAGAAGCAGAAACAGGAGATAGCTGATCTTCTGGCAATGAAATCAGAAGGAGAGCAGGGAAATGAAGAGAACAATGATCATGAAATGGAAGTAGGTGAACCTGTTGATAGCACAGAAAACAATATCAATGAAGTAAATACCAATGAGAGAAATCTTATACTAGAAATTGAGTCCCTTAAACTGAAGGTGCAGGAGCTTGAGAGAGACTGCAATGAGCTGACTGATGAGAATCTTCAGCTCTTATTCAAGCTCAAAGAGTCACCAAACCTTCAGATATCAGATTCACATTCTAATGCCTCGGGGAAAGAGTGTCAAGAAGATGAGCTATTCAGGTCTGGTCAAAGAAGACTAGAGTCTAGAATTCATTATGTGGAAGAGCAGCTTTCCATGAAAAATGGAGAATGTTTGAATCTCCAAAATAAATGTGCTGAATTGGAGGATCACTTGCAGACTTTCAGAGTGAGGGTTTCTCAGCTCGATGTTGAACTTTGTGAATCTCATGCTGAAGCAGATGGCTGGGAAACTCGGTTTTCTGAACTGGAGAAGCAGTTTGAAGATTATAAGAAACAGAGAGAAGTTTCTGTAGTTGATGATGCTAACTTTAGCTCAAGTCCAGATGATATAGAGATGATGAAGGGGACATATTTTGTCACACAGGGTTCGGAACAAGAGGCTGTACTAGACAAGCTTGTTGATAAGAAAAATCTAATGGAAAAAGAAGATTCCGAAAAAAATAAGGGAACAGCAGAAGTGGAGAACCCAGTTTTGACTCTCAACCAGCAGCCTAGAGTTCTGCTTCCAACTTTAGAATCTAAATCATCATATCTTCATACAGAATTGCTCAGTAAAGCTTTAGAGATGGACAATACTAAGGCTGAACATATGTTGAATCCAGGAGAGGCCGACGCTCTGGGAGGTCAGGAAAGAGAGTTAGAGAGACGGGTTTCTCAAATTGATGAGAAGTCCCAACTGGTTTTAGCCAATGAGGTCCTCAAAAGAAAGTTATCAGAGCTAAAACTTGAGTGGAGTGCTCTTGAGGAGCATTTGTCTGAACTAGAAAAGGACAATGTGAGCCTCTCTGAACGAATTTGTGGGCTTGAAGCCCAGCTGAGATACCTGACTGATGAAAGAGAAATGAGCCGGTCAGCATTACAGGTCTCAGAATCTCGTTGCTTGAAGCTTCAGGAAGATGTTTCGAAATTAGAATCAAGAATAAAGGAACTTAAGGTTGACCTGAGAGAAAAGTTAAATGAATTGCAGAAGCAGTTGTTAGAAACTAAGGAAGAGTGTGGTTATCTGAGAATCGCAAATAAGAAGTTAGAAGCTACTGCTGAAAGTGTTATTGAGGAATGCAGTTTGCTTCAGAAATCAAACACAGAGTTGAGAGCAGAAAATTTGGAGTTGAATGGGAATTTTATGGTCTTGCAAGCTGAACTTACTGAGTCAAACAGGGTTTTTGCCCAGCTGTCAGCAGAGATTGAGGTTTTACTAGACAAATGCAATTCTGTGCTGGAAGAAACTGCCCTCAAAGAGAGCGCTATCAATGCAGAACTAGATGCCCTTCTTCTAGAGAATAAAAGAAACAATACAAATGGGAGAGAAGTTGTCTCCACACAGGAAGGTGAGATTACTAATGAAGTCAGTATAGAATTGGAAGCAAAACTTCTCCAGCTCATGAGAGAGCTCTCAGGATACAAACAAAAAGAAGATGTTCTGATTGCCGACCGAGAGAAGCTACTGCTCCAGCTTGAAAATTTCAAGTCGAATGAGATGAAAACAAAATCTCACATTCGAAAACTCGAGTTCAAGATCAAACAGTTTGAATATGAGAAGAAGCACCTTGTCGAAGAAATGTCTATCCTCAAAGATCAGGTGCAGAAAGCTGAACTCCTTCAGACAGAAGCAGCAAATCTCAGGATAACTGTTGACGAGGCCAAATCTGAGAATGAATGTCTGAGAGCTTCATTTGAGGTACTACTGAGAGATCATGAAGAAACCAAATCTGAGAGGGATCTGCTCTCTGAGAAGATCTCCAGCATGGAGACCACAGTAAGAGAATTAGAAACCTGCAGAGATACCAAAGTCGCACTAGAAGAGAGGGTTTTAAGACTTCAGGGTGATTTAACTGCTCGAGAAGCATTATATGCTGAGGACGCTCAGCTTAAAAACGAGCTTGCTCGTATCAGGAGAATAAATAATCAACTGCAGATAAGAGTTCAAGGATATGAGAAGAGGGCCCAAACTCTTGAGGAGGAGCTAATGCAAAAGAATGGAACAGTAAGCTCTTCAGTTTCTGATGAAGAAGAGCCCTCAACGGTTTGTGTTATGCATTTACCCTTTTAGATTTTGAGTACTATAAGATCATGCTTGTATGAGTACCTTATCTTATAAAAATGGATAATTCTTTTACTACAGGATCAGATGAATGAGATCCATGAAGAAGAGAGCCATAAAGATTCATCGCAAGCAGAGGTACCTGAGAAGATATTGATTTGATAGCTTAGAAGTTGGGCTGATTGATGATGTATTTTTTCTTGCATTGCTTATGCAGGTTGCCAGTGGACCAAAGGAAGATCCATTACTGAAGATCCAGTTACTTGAAATAGAGCTAGCAGAGGCTATTGAAGCAAATGGCATGTATAAAGAGCAGCTTAAGAGGTGAGTAAAATTTTAGTTCACCGATAGAAACTTCAAATTCTGGGTTCTATTCCTCGAGCATAGCTTGATAAATTAAGAAAGAATCTAGAAGCCAGCTTGAACAACTGAAACTACAGAAAAGCATCTAAGGTTCAGTGTCCAAAATTGAATCAAACTGAGAAGTCCCCTTCGATTCTCTTTTGGTCAAAGAGCCACACCAAACATTACCGACTTAAATATGTAAGCTAGCTGATTTGTACCAAAACTGCCCTGTTATGTTCAGCCTGCTGTCCATTGGAGCAATTGATAATTCAGGATCCTCTATTGAAGAAAGAAGAAGAGCTGGAGATATGGAACCGCAACAGACGGTGTCAAGCCTGGAGAATGAGCTGAGTGAATTACGGGAGAGCTACCTCCACATGAGTCTCAAGTATGCTCAAGGAGAAGCTGAGAGGGAGGAGCTGTTGATGAGGCTCAATGCAGCGTAGAGAAGTAATGCAATCATTCCTCAATTATCCAAGTGAAGCGATCCTCCATTTCTATATGGATCAAATTCTTTTTTCGTAAATATTGCAAAGTCTCTTGTTTATTTATAACCGCAATGATGCAGTGATTACATTTACAACAGTGTATTTGCAGAACTTCAACCACTACAGCTGTGTGTTCATTTTTGGCCCAAGGACTAAACCCATCTTCATGGATCAATGATCGAATTGCCTTATTGAGCCAAATCGACGCAACAATAGTGGACACTTGAGAAAACCAACCGGTTTCACTGTGCTTCTTCACGTTGCCCACAGAAATGGCATAAGTATCCTAATCTTGTTTTTCTTTTAAAGAAAACCATCTCTCTCAATATCCCAACCACCCTTCCCGCCTCCAGGTAGGCTTAGGTCTCCAGCTCTTTGGTCAAATTTTCGGATTAAATAATAATCATTATTATCTGGATTTGTTATTTAAAAATTAATAAAAAAATTGACACATTTTTAAATTATTTTTATTAAAAATATGTTATTCGTACCTAAGATTTTATTTCAATGACACATTAAATATGAAAATTTCCCTTTTTTTTATTAGTGGCATGGGACTTTCCTCTATGATTAAATGTTGACTTTGTACCCTTTATAAAGTATTTCAACATTAATTTTCTATATTTATATAATGTTTCTTTTTTTTTTTGTCAATTTATATATAATTAAAACCCTATTAAATTCTTATTAATTTATATTAATATATTATTTAAAGGATAAAACTATTTCACCACAAGCTTTCTCTAATCATCCAGTTTAAGTGACGTTCCTATTTATTTTAACCTCCTTATATTTATGGTACAGTGATCATCTCGTATTGCCAATAATAAGTCACGTGCAAAAGTTTGTCTGCCAGCCAATCGTGAGAGGAGGCGATGGGAGATGTCTGACTTTTTTTTGCCCTTAGGATGTTTGACTTGACTGTGTGTTCCTAGGAAAAGAGCCAATAACATAGCAGAACAAAGTAGGCAGCAAGGCTCAAGGTAATTCAAGGCCATTGGAGTCTCACCTTTTAGATGATATAATTTTGTATATGGCAGTCCAGATTCAGTAATGAAGTATTATATTATATTTAAAAAAGGGTTTGGTCTAGGATTATTGCTGTGGGTGGCTGAGCTGACCAAAGTGACGTTAAACAGTGAAGTGACGTGCGAGAAAATGTAGGGTGGACAGTGGACTTTGGGGTTGGCCAACTTGGAATTCTAATGTGTAAGATTACAGCAAGACTAGTGTTGTTATATTCAAAAGGATATTATCTAAATAAGGCAAGTGTGCTTGCTTTAAACTTCTATAAAGATAAAACGGGGACCAATCAATTTACCAAAAATACTTGTCTTTCTTTAAAAAAGCATATAATTCTTTTAGGTAAAAGCTATCAACCAACTTGTGGCTCCATCATGATTAATAGCTCAACTACCAAAAGGCTATTTTTTCTACAGATTTATTATTTCAATTTAATTGGACAAGAGACCTTATTTAAGGATTAAATATGTTGAATCATCTTGAGGCTTGCCTTTTTATTTTGGTTATATAAAAGATTTCATTGATTTTTATGTTATGATTAAGTTATGAGAATAATCTTGAAAAATGATATAGGAGAAGGTATATGGCATATCACAACGGTTAAAATAGTTGTAAAACTATATATTTTTGAATTATATCTATCATTCGAAATTATTAGTTAGTGTATAATTTTAAAAGGAGGAAATCCGGATATAAAATAGAGGTATTAATAATAAGATAATGAAGCATATAGCCAATTGAAACTTGTGTTATTACGAGGTTTTGGAAGTAATTAAAGGGATAGACGCTCTTCCACCATTCCTATTATTAGTACACCGGATTTCACAAAGGAAAGCTCATCTCGGCTTTGAAAAATCATATTTGAATAGTGGGATGAATACACAAAGAGATCATACTAAAATAATAATAAAATAATATAATTATTTTAAGGCAAATGCACCATCATATAGTGATAGAGATAGTATAGAAGGAAGTTTTGAAGTGGGTTGATGTTATTATCATATAAACATATGACAACTAATGGGTAAGTTTGCTATAATGTGTAGAAGGGTTGAATCACCCTCACCATCAATGCAGTTGATTTATACTCTTATGATAACATGTTGGAAAGTTGGCATAGATTAAACTTGACAAGAACACATAAATATCACTCCCCTCTCTCTTATTAATCAAATTCTAGATAATTTAGCTAGAAATAAATATTTTATTTATTTACAAATACTTTTGCAATCAAATTTTCACAACCCACTTAAAGAGGGAGCAACACTTTCCCTTGCCCTTATGAAAGATTTAATTTTTTTGTACTCTAAAATTATGTATTAAGTAAAATTGTTTGATACAACAAATGTATATAGATTATAGGGCAATGCATAAAAACAAACTGGACAGATATAGTAAAAATATTACCACTTGAACTAATGTTCATCTTTATATTGTGGAGCCAAGGTGCCCATGGAGTTAGCATATCTATTAACTAAACTAGCAAGTAACCAAAAAAAACACGTAATAGTGATTGAATCTCCTTGAGATAATGGTTTATTAGCCAATATTATATTGACTAAATACATAATAACACTTCAAACAAAATCTTAGAATCAACATCGATAATGATATTTTATTAGCCTTAGTTTCTTGCCCATCGCACAACTTTGCACTAGTAGCTTCAACATCCAACGGACTAAAAATGTGGATATGTGCTCTTGCTCCTTGCAACATCTTTCCAATGTAGTTACTCGTAATAAAATGTTAAAAAATCCTAAAAAAACTCATAATTATTAATTTTAATCATACCTTGTAGGATGTAAGTCATTCTTTCTGAATTGTTGTCTTATACTGCGGGATAGGAAATGTCCTCCAAAAATATTTAGATATTTGATAAAATAAGACAAATATTCAATAATACTTGTTCAAAACTAGGGTGATTATGTGCTTTCTAAATACTCGAACAAGGGTAGGTAAATTTACACAAACTATTATATTGAAATCTTTTATATCATTCCAACTAAGTGAAATAACAATCAACATTCCTAGCTAATGGACCATAAGTAGTAGTATCAATTCTAATGTCACATATAGAGAATCAAATGAGTCTAGTCTATTTACATTCCATCAACAAGTGCTCAATTATTTCAGCATTTCCACAAAGATGATAGTAAGATACTATAGTTAATTTCCTAGAAAACAATGAATTTTGTCCAAGAAGTGCATTTGAAATAGTTCGTGTAATAGCATAATTTTCAAAACCATGATTTAAGCCCAATTGGACCAGAAAATAATGTTAAACTGGGAATGAAAACCCAAAAACCAATATTTGGAATCGAACCCGATTGAGAATTGATTTAGACTCTAAACTTGAACAATATGTAAATTCATTAAATTACCCTAAAAAAACCTCATTTGATCGAAAATCAAGAATCAAGAGAAGTACAAGTGAAAACCGGTATGAATAGGGATCGAATCAGCTTAATGCAAAAATTTCCCAATTTTTAAGAGGAATTAGATAAATAAAAAATCACAATTCTTGAGTTCAATCAATATAGATTATGATGGAGAATTTTTAGAAAAATAATTGAGTCAATAACTAGTCAAATCGAAGGTGAACCAACAAAAAGACAACCAAAACCGATCAAACTAACTAATAGTAGTAAATCCTCCTAATTTTTAGAAGAAGATATAAAAATCAGAAAATAGACATTCTTATGCCAAAATTATAGGGAATTGAATGAAGAAGTTTTAAAAAAATAAATTGGGACAAGAACCAGTCGAATTGGAGGTGAACGGTCACACCCTGACTTGGTTTGGTCGAGGTTTTGTGATCAACCTGCCACCCTTCCGTGCATCATTAGGGTATCCCTACCCTAATGATACATGGAAGGTAAAGGTGTGCCTACGTTCAAACCCTTACTATAAGTTAGGAGTAGGGAACGTACCTTAAGGGCCTGAGCTTGTTCGGGAAATGTCCGTCTTTGTCCTGGACCTGAAAGGGGTGAGAAGAGGGGAATGAGTATATAGATACATATACTCAGTGAGGGAAACTACTATAACAATTAATTTATTATTTATCCCATTAGTTATCCATTTTTGGTTTTTCACATAATCAACCACCCTCCTATCATAGGAGGGATCACACATTCGCAGAACGGTCCCCAACCGTTCCACTTGTAGACCGGAACGTCTTTACTATCCACCCTAATAGAGGTTAATTGCATTTACCCTAAGTTTGAGTGTATATCAATAGTCCGACCCTCAAATCCTAGTCACTTCATAATGTCCGCTTTGTGGGACGAGACCTCATTTCCCCTACTGGCTCGGTCTTAGTGTGTAGGAAGCTCTCCGAGCTTCTCGACCTACTAGATGCAATACCGCCCTTATTCACCCTAGGTCATCCAGTAGTCCTTGGGATCCATCACTAGCTCATGTGAGGTGTCCTGATGGTCCAAATTTCACAGTGTATGCATAAATTAAGAGTTTTTTAAGTTATAGCCATTATCTTTTGCTCTCTAGTGCAACGGTTTGTTAGCTTGGCTTCGACCCACGTACTATCCCAACAGGTTTAACGACTTGGCTTCGGCGGAGCAGTGATTTGGCCAAACAAACCTAACAACTCAGACTTGGCTCGGCGGGTATCACACACAATTTCTCGTTAATTGGATCTCTTAGCATTATTCATCATATGCTAGTTTTGGACGGGTGCATACCCATGTCCATCGGCCTTGGGCTCACTTGCATATCGAGCCTAAACCCCAGAATTAACTCTCAAATATTTTAAGCAGAGTCACCCAGTCAGAGGAGATTAACTCCAAGAAAATTATTTTCCAAATTGAATTGTCATTCCAATCGGAATTGATGTTATAGCATTCCCACTCACACGGTAATTTTGACGAGGTCGTCCTGGTGGGGTCTGGCTTCATGGGGTGCTTCTAGAAGCCGGTGCTCGAGTAGTCTGCTCCTACATGGCACAAATATTCATATCAGGGTGCATCGACTGAGATATCGCATATTTTCTAGTATTTGTGCATAGGGCCTCGTGTTTTTGCCTTAATTGTATTTAGGTCCCTAATTGCCCCTTAGTCTCAATTAAGCCCCTGTGATTTCCAATCATCCTTCTTGGGTGCTTAACTCTTTTAAATTCATCCATTGGCCCTTAATTTTGCCAAAATTGCCATTTAGTCCCTAATTTTCCAAAAATTATAATTTGGCCTTCAACTTTTTAAAATTTCCAATTTGCCCCCTATCTTGCCCAAATTGCCCAATTGGGAGTGAATTTCATGAAAACACCTTCAATTTCATCAATTTGCCATTAGGCCCTCCAATTTTTGAAAATTGCACAAAAGCCCCAAAAATCCCCAATTTGCCTTCTTCTTCTTCCCCAATTTGAGCTATGAACATTCGAATCTTACCTCGTTCAATCGATAGCCTGTAAGTCCTTGATTTCTTCATGTCTTACTATAATTTGCCTCCTCTAACTCCCTCCGATCGTCCTATACTTCGAATTTCTGAATTTGGTTGAGTTTCAAGCCTCATTAGAGCTTCATCGAAAAATTCACAGTAGAGAGAGAAAGCTTGCTTAGCTTACCGATGGAGGGGCAGTGGCCAAAGCTTGAGATGGGAGCAGCTTGTGCTCGTCAAGGGAAATCTACCAGGATTGAATCTCGCTACAATTCGTCGCTGCACTGCAGGAATTTGAAGAGAGAAGTTTCGGGGGGTGTAGTTCTGAAACTCTAAAATTCTGAGGAGTAGAGGTGAAATTGAGCTTATCGGGGGTATGTGCTGGGCTGTGGAGGTTCTTAGGCGGTCAGAGGTGGCCAATGCTGGCAGCAGAAGGGCTGAGAGAGTCAGGGTTGGGTGGGTCATGAGCTCATTGTTTCGAGCTCCAGAGTAGCTTCACTGTGCTATCATCTCAACACTTCTCCGGTCGTCTTCTGGACGCTTTGAGAGTGTCTCGAGCTAGAGCACTCTTTCTCGATTCCAATGCCACCCTTCAGAGCTTCTTTGGTTGTGAAATTGCCCATTGCTAGAGCTTCGATCGGAGTATCGTCGAGAAAGGAGTTGTTTTTCTTCAGAGAGTGCCTGAGAGGTGAGGAGGACAGATGGAAGGGTGCTATAGGGAGCTCGATAACTGTCTAGGTTATCGGCTGGTGTGATACTCGGCCTCTAACTCGGCTGTCGGCAACCTGACTGGAGAGATTTTCGAGTCGACGGACACTCCAGCTTTTTCAGCCTCTCTTTCTTCTCTGTCAACGGACTGAGGTTGAAGACGATGATGTGACGTAGGTAGTTTTTATGACATGGAGGTCCAACTCAGCCGTCGCGTTAGCCATTGACCAATTGACCAGACACGTGGCAGCCTCTCATTGGCTGCTCGTGTCTGCGTGTAGGCTGACGGGTCACCCATTGACCGGACACATGGCAGCCTCCCATTGGCTGTCTGTGTCTGCTTTGCTATTAACGGGACACCATTGACTATTGACCGGTCTGGTCCATTGACCAGCTGGATAGTTGATCGGTCCTGTCCAATCGGGTTCGCTGTCCCAAATTCAAAAAATGGTCGGTTCGAACCAGATTCGACCGATTTTTTGAAATTTAAAGATTTCTAAATTTATCTAAATTTATTTTCTATCTAATGGTAGCCTCAATTTCCCAAATTTATATTTTTAAGCCACCTAGAAAAATGAATCATTAAACTGGTTCATTATGGTTCCTCTCGATTCGCGTCCGGTTCACACCGAACCGGTCTGGTTCTCTCATCAAATCCACTTCCCGATTCTTCCTCGCAATTTTTGTGAATTTTTGGTCACTTGGGATTTTCCAAATTCCCTTGTTAACCTTTCTTTACTATTTTCTATTGATTAAATTGGCCCAATTTTTAAAAATAGTGTCGATTCTCCTC
Source organism: Trapa bicornis (assembly GCA_030064425.1). Lineage (NCBI taxonomy): Eukaryota > Viridiplantae > Streptophyta > Magnoliopsida > Myrtales > Lythraceae > Trapa > Trapa bicornis. Next base: position 3,040,770 of record CM057761.1, on the reverse strand, counting down.
TCGGTTTCCTTGGTTTGAGGGGATGGGTTCCACATGAACCAACCAAGGAAAGATTAAATTTGGCCGAACTGACCGATTAATTCACTGAAAACTGATTCGGTACAATGCAAACCAGTTGGCATGCCATATCGAGCTTATGCACGTGCCACATACCCATGCATGCGTGTCATCTTCTCCACTCGACTTAGGATCCGTTTACTTGACCTAGACCCGAAATAACCCATCTGTAAGAAGGATTTTCTAAATTCATAACCTTGAGAAAATTAAATGAATAATAGAGGCTAGAGAGTTTCATTTGGTCAACTATATACACGACCTGATAGAGAATTGGTCCCTCGAGCTGCCTATATAGCCATCAGCACTCCTCTCGTCGGGGGATGACCAGAGTTATCTCTAAAAGTTAGTCTACTCCACTTTTAGGTGACCTCCCTACTAGAGCTTTTCACATATGATCACCAAAATTGCTAATATTGGTGGCATTAGAACAACACCGAGGTTTTCCAACCGCATCTCTCCCCGATTCTAACATGTCCTCTACCAACATTAGCTTGATGAAATAGTGCCACTGCCCTCTCGACCGAAAATAGAGCATGAGCTTTCCGGCCTTGCCCTGACCTCCTCAATAGCCAACTATAGTCCAAATTAATTCAAGAAGCCCTTCTTGGTCCCCTGTCGCCAATCATGGTGGTCATACGAGCCATAGGTAATCCTCGTGACCATAAAAAAAAACTGAGAATCTCTAATAGCTCTCTATTTCTTACACCTCTATGTAAATTAGAAATTTTAGGTGATTTAGACCACCGCAAGAGATGATCAAGATGTCCACAGATTTGTGAGGGAGTTAGCTACCCAACCCCAACCCCACCGCCATCTACCATCAACACTTCCTCACCGATGAGTTTCCAGCCAAATCCGTCTTTGTGTTTACTTTAGTAAGAGAGTTTGATCGGGGCCAAAACGATATTATTCCTGCTAAGGATGGTTGGAAAATAACTATGGGAACCTAAGGAAGATGATGATGGGTTGATAAGAGTTTTGAAATATTTTTAGAGTTATTTTGAAAGAGATAAATGTTTAGGGAACAAATCATAATTTTTAGAAAGTTTAGGGACCAAATAGTGATTTCATAAAAAGTAGTGACCCAAAAGTGGTTCAGTAGAAGTATAGGGACCTAAAGGAAAGTTGGAAAAGCTTATAGACCTAAAATGGTAGCTTAAAATATGCTAGCGACTCAAGTGAAACTTTTAGAAAATTTTAAGGGACCAAATGGTGATTTTAAAAAGTTAGAAGAACAAAATAAAATTTATGAGAAGTTAGGGACCCCTATTGAAATTAAGATAAGTTATAGGACCCGAAGTAGAAATTATATCCAAAATCTAAGTCCAAAAGAAGTAATGAGAAAGTAGAAGGGGCAAAATGTAATTTTGGAAAAGTTAGGGACAAATGTGCAATGAGTAGAATGTTAGAGGACCCTAATGAAAAGTAAAAATGACTTAAGGCCCTAGTGAGAAAATGACCAAGAGAGAAGGGATAAAAATATGGGGACTTAGAATATACAAAGGAGAGTTGTATAAACGGGGTGTAAATACGAGATTTGAGCATACCCAACCAGATGGACAAAATTGTAATTTTGAGAAATTATGGGATGATACAATAATACATCGTTTAGAACCAAACTTGACCGTGCTATATTTATATGAATTATGTAGCTTATACTGATGTGAATAGTTGAGTGGAATTATTGATCTAAGATACTCAAAAACTGACCGGAACGAACATGTGTCCGCATACTTGGGTGAGTGGGTTTATTGATGACGAGTCATATTGTAACAATCGTGGTTCTTTATTAATTTTTATTGAATTAAGGAAAGTAGAAGAGCACGATAGGTTTCACTAAATTGAACATGAAATATGATGAGTATGATGCAGCATAAATTGTACTAAGAATCACGATGGCAATATAAGAAAAGACCAAGACTTACTAAACTAAAAAGGGGGTTAGCTTTGTGTGCTTGAGGAGTTACCCAGGTTACCCTCGGATCAACAACTAGAGTTCACCACAGAAGTAATACCCTGGACACACCCCATAACGTAAGCCCCTTACCGCATGGCCCCTGCGGGACTGAAGGAACAATTGAACAAACTATTGAAGAAGGGCTTTATACACCCCAATCAATCTCTATGGGGTGTGCTGGTCATATTTGTAAATAAGAAGGATGAGATTATGATGTTATGTATAGATTACCGGAAAACTAAATCAGGCAACCATCAAGAACAAGTATCTCCTCCCAAGGATTCATGACTTGTTTGACCAACTAAAGGGAGTAGCCTACTTCTTGAAAATAAACCTCTGGTCTGGATACCACCAGTTAAAGATACGAGAAAAAGATGTACAAAAGATTGTGTTCAGTCACGCTACGGGCACTACGAGTTCAGGGTAATGCCCTTTGGGTTGACAAATGCCCCTACAGCCTTTATGGGCTTAATGAACCGAGTGTTCTAGCCTACTTGGACAAGTTCATGATAATATTCATAGATAACATCCTCATCTACTCACAAACCAAGGCTGAGCACGTGGAACATTTGGGAATCACCCTAAGCGTCCTATGGAAAAACCAACTCTACGCGAAATTCTCCAAATGTGAATTATGGCTGCATGAAGTAAGGCTCTTAGGGCATATCATTTTGAAGGAGGGGGTCAAGGTGGACCCAGCCAAGATAGAAACGATATACAATTGGAAGGCACCCACCAACCCAATTGAGATACGTAGCTTCCTCAGACTTGCAAGGTACTATCAGAAGTTCGTGGAGGATTTTTCCAAGATCGCAGCCCCGTTGACCTGCCTCACCAGGAAGCGAATAGAATAAAAGTGGGATGATAAGTGTGAGAAGTTATTCCAAGAGCTTAAGTCTCGCTTGACGACAGCTCTAGTACTGGCCTTATCTAACCCAGACTCGGGGGAATACACAGTCTATAGTGATGCGTCCGGACAACGACTAGGGTGTGTCCTGATGCAGCAAGGAAGGGTCATTGCCTATGCCTCACGACGGCTGAAGACACATGAGAGAAACTACCCCACCCATGACTTGGAGTTGGCGGCGATAGTGTTTGCCCTCAAGATTTGATAACACTATTTATATAGGGTTAGATGGAGGATATACACCGACCACAAGAGCTTGAAGTATTTCCTGGCCCAAAAGGAGCTCAACCTCCAGTAGAGGAGATGGCTAGAGTTTTTAAAAGATTATGATCTAATGATAGAGTACCACCTTGGTAAGGTTAATGTGGTAGTGGATGCGCTCAACTACAAATATCTAACTAAATTGGCTCATATAAGGACAAACTACTTGCCCTTGCTAGAACAACTGGGTAGCCTGAAGGTGAACCTCAGCCTAGATGGAGAGAGGAGATGCTTAATAGCCAACGTAGCCATAAGGCCCAGCCTAGTGGACCAGATAAGGATCCAACAAAAGCAAGATGAGAAGCTCCGGCCGCACTTCGACCAAACCACCGAAGTGCGGACCTAAGATTCCAAATCATTCCCGCAGGAGATCCGGCCCCCCATGAACAACCCGCCACTCCCTTTCTAAACCGTGAGGAGTAAATCATCCTTTTTACCTATCTTTCCTGGAATAGCATTATACAAAACTCAGTAATTTAAATCAGACATACCTGTCTCCTTACAATTTCAATTTATGAGGGTCTTTAAGAATGGTATTTCCTTAGTTACCTGAAAGGGGTAAAAGGGAGGGGTGAGTTCTACAACTCAATGAGTGGGTGTTGGGAGTGTGTTTTCAAGAAAATAGATTATTCAAACTGTGCCAAGATTATAATTTCCTTTAAGAAGGATCTTTCCTCAAATTCTGATTTTTAAAACCTTTTTTTCCATTATCATTAGGTGTGTTTAGCTCTTTTAGTTCATCCCCTTGCCTCGGGAGGTGTTTAGCAAACAAATACACGCCCTTCATCAAGAAGGGTAAAACATTCGTAGGTGCAGCCCGTCCACTGCACCCACTTGTGGATCGGAATGTCTTTACCGTCCACCAAGATAAAAGCCCGTCCACTTCTACCCTATGTCTCAATGGATGTTCTCGACATTCGACCTTCAAACCCGAATGCCACTCCGTGTCTGTATGAGGATAGAGACCTCATCCCGACCCCACCCCGGTCTCATGCACAAGAAGCTACTCCGAGCTTCCATACTAAGTGGCATGATGAACTGACCTTATCTCCACCATGTCATCCAATAGCCCTTAGGACCCATCATTACCCCTCTCGGGCATCTTGATGGTCTTGTACCACAAGTGCATGCACAATAACAGTTTTCACATATGGCAATTATCTTTGGTGCCAATGGTCTAACCGCCCCGACCCTCAACCTGACCTACAACTGTTTGTCTAGGTCAGTCCATCGAACTGGCCCTAACGCACTGCCGCTAGTCCATCGAGTATTACCGATCTTGACTCGGTACCATGGCGAAATCACATAACAATTTCATTAGAAATTTTCATGGCTTTCCTTTACTCAAGTTTGTTTACAAGCTCCTGCTCGTGCCCACTAGCCTTAGGCCCACTGCATGTGATTTTCCAAAACCGGGCATTTAGCCCCATGAGTTTAAAACCCCGAGGCCTTTGGCCTATCTGAGTTGTTCCAGCTCGCATCAAGAAGGTCTCCCAAATCTTTTAAGCGTTGACACATAGTTAGGGGAGAACACTTTTGACAAAAACATTATTTTCAACTTCATCACACCAACCGGGTGTAATGATATCTTCACTTACAACCAGTAAACGGGTTTCTCCTTTCCTCAAGGAAGTTCATCATACCAACTGGGTATGATTATCTCTACTTACGACCAGTAAGTAGGTTTTCTTTTCATAAAAGAGAGCTCATCATCCCAACAGGTATGATGTATAAAATTCTCACTCATAACTGGTAAGTGGGTTTTAACTACAATTGCTCATCACCCCAACCGGGTATGATGTTAAAAGTCTCACTCACACGATGACTGTGACGTGTTCATCCCTAGTCGGTTTCCAAGTCCACGCTAGATTTTCCTTACTGGCATTCCAGTCTCTCATGTCCCTACATGATTTGGGCCCCTTATCAATTAAGGTTTGGCACGACAACCATCGTTTTCTCACATATGAGCGACTTGGCTCAAAATTGTTGATTAATTGCACAAAGGTCTTTAAAGTTCATTTTCCTTAATTTTAGGTCCATAATGCCAACTTTTCCCCAAATTGAGTCCCAAGGCTTCCAAAATTCCCTTCGGGTCCTCAATTTACTCAAAATTGTATAAGGGGCTCATGTTTTCCAAATTTCCAATTTGGTCCCCAACTTTTCAAAAATTATAATTTTACGCCTACTTTCCAAAAATGGCAATTTGGCCCTAATTGTATAGAAAATTGACTAATTGGTCCCACAACATCTTTCTCATGGCCAATTAGCCTTTAATTTTGGGAAATTGCAAAGATGCTCCTTAATGTTTTTGAAATAACCAAAATTTCCCTTAATTCCTCCCCTTCAAACTAACCGAATTTGATTTCTTCAAATTGGCTATTCAATCGGGGTTAATTGCTCCAATTGAAGAAATAGGTCAGTTCCTACACCTTCATATGATTCAATTGAGCTTGTATTGCAACATTTAGGTCTGAATTGAGCTCAAACGGAGCTTCGCTGGAAAACTGCTCGTAGAGAGAGAAAGCTTTGAAAGCTACCATCGAAGGTGCGGCGGTTCAATCTCTCGATCGGAAAAAGGTAGCTCTTGTTCTGAGGTTAATTCTAGTATCAAGAATCGCTATAATTGAAGTCAAATCGAAGGTGAATTTAGTTAGTGAAATTGAACACTTTCTCTCTCTAACCCCAATCTGTAATGACTGAGGAGGGCCGAATTGGCTTACCTTTTAGCTCTATTAAGGTCGTATGAGTGCTGTAGGGGTGTTGGGGAGGCTTGGTTTAGTTGGAGGAGGGCTAAATTTGGCTGAATTTAGCTAGGCCATAATAGGGCAGCATCGGTCTGTCGGAGCTACTTCACTGTTTGATTTTGCGGACGCGTCTCCGGTGTTTCTCGAGTCGAAAGGAAGATGCTATCAGGTAGCTGACTTCCCCTGGAGTCTATAAGACCCGACCTTGCCTTCTAAGGCTGAGAAAAAGGACTATGTCAAAGCTCTGGTTCAAGCTTAATCGAAAAATGTAGTAGTTGGGAGAAAATGGAGATTTAATTTATGTGGAGTATGAATGGAGAGCAGCTCTTTATATAGGGAGCTCGGATCCCTCTACTCGATCGTTTTTCATTTTGGTTAAGCTTATCCTCACCTTGAAACGGCCTAAACGAAGCAGTTTCAACTTCGTCGGCATTATCTGTTTTCTGCATTAATGAATTTGTCAATTTCCCATTTTACCCTTTCCTTACCGGTTTGGGTTCGTTAACCAGCTCAGTTTTCTCTTTTGAATTGACCGGTTCTTTTCCTAGTTTTCTTATATTTAAAGGTCGGGGTTCACAATTCTCCCCTCCTTTTAGGAGTTTTATCCGCAAAACTTAATTAACATCATTTGCATCAGGAATAATTTCCCTTGATGTCAACTTGGAGTTTACTTGGCATGTTAACACTTCGTTTGTTCTTTCACTTATTCCTTTTAAATCACACACTTAAGGAATTTATTTTCCTTTCCATTGTTTACTCACTCCATAGAGTTTATCAAAACTATGGATGTCTTACCCACTAGTCTAAAGGTATATCCTTAGGTTCACTTCTTCCTCTACTTAGGGCAAGATTCTTCCTCTTGAGGGTTCTCACCTAGGATTTCAGGATTGGGAGTTCCAAAATGCCCAATGGTTCCCGTGTCTAGTTATTCTTGTGATCGTTGAAACCATTAGCTTAGTGTTCTTTCAAGCGTTATGTACTTGTTTTCATTGGTTTCAGTGTTATCACCTTTTTGTCCTATTTTGACCATTCCTCCATCCGTTGTTTATTACAACTTCAGTCCAAATTTTATGTTTGACCTTGTCATGCTTAACTAACTGACTCTTCCTTACATGAATCATATTTTTTTCCTAGGACTATTGGGCTTACATGTCCCTTATAGCCTGACATGCTCTAGAACTTGTCTTTGTCCATTAGAATTTTAGAACACTTCCTTAATGGTTGTTCTCAACCTTCTAAGCTTTTGGGGATTATATAACTTCCTCCCTCTTTTCATCTTGTAGTATTCCTCGATTACCTTCTTGCCTTTGACGTCATGTCTTACATAACTTTGTCGGTTTTCCTTACCTACTCGTCCTTTCCCAACTACCTTATTGGGTTTTTCCGGTTCCAATCATTTGGTTTCTTGATGACTTACTGACACACTGGGATTCTTCCCTTCTTATGTCCTTCCTCATTTCCAGTGGCGTCCTTTACTCAAGGACTTTCCCTTTGCTTAAACCACTCTTACTCGATCATGAACATTTCACAATTCTTTATTCTGAGTTGATCCTTTTCGGTCTATGTGTCAATTGCTTGGTTTTGGGAGTTCCCTTTTTATGGTTTCATTAACTACTATGTCCTTTAAAGTAGAGACTTTCACCTTAGGAGTTACATGTTCAACCTTCTTACCGTTCCTTGAAGGTTTCCTTTCTTCATCTCCTTATACACTTTCTATATTGGGCATTTGCCCACTTTCAATCCTTCATTGTCTTAAAATTTCCATTTTATCCCTTATTCCTTACCTGAGTAACTTTCGATTATCGGGTCTTATTTCATGTACTCTACACTATGCCCAGCCTTCCAACCTTTAGCCTCCACTAAGCGAGCGTGGACCACAACCAGTCTTGATGTCAGTGGTTGCTTCCCTTAATCACTTCTTAATTGAAGGGCTTCCTTTTCCAAGGTTTCTTAGATGTTCTTTCCTCTATTTCCTTATTATGGGCAGTCCAACCCTTCATTACTTGTATGGCATTTTTGATGCTATCTTCCTACTTACCGGTTCCTTGGGTTTAACTTACTCCTTGGGCCCTCCTAGTACGCTTCCCTTGGTCTTTTCATGAAACACCATGTTTTTAGTAACCAGAAAAAAAAATTTAGAAAAGAAAAATCAAATTGGTTTAGATGAACTCGATCCCATTAGAATACCGAAGTTAAGCGTGCTTGTGTGAGAGTAGTGTTAGGATGAGTGACCTCTCGGGAAATATTCATTTTGAATTCTCTCAATAGTTGTCAACCCATATTGTTTTAGTCTCGGGAAGTATTCATTTTGCATTTTCTCAATAGTTGTCAAACCATATTGTTTTAGTAACCCAAAATTAAATAACATACTAGGACTAATGCATCAGATCATATCAAAACTCTAAGGTTAAGTGTGTTTGGGCTAGAATAGTGTTAGAATGGGTGACCTCCATTCTCTCAATAGTTGTCAAACCACAATTTTTAGTAACCCAAAAATTAAATAACATACCAACACCAATGCACAAAGATTCGATTAGAACTTCAAAGTTAGGATGGGTGACCTCCCAGGAAGTATTCATGTAGGGTTGCACCCTTTCAATAGTTGACAAATCATATTTTTTTATTAATCCAAAATTAAAAATATACTAGCACTAATGTAGGATCCCTTTAGAACTTTGAAGTTAAGCATGCTTGGTGAGAATAGTGCTAGGATGGGTGACTTATTGGGAAGTATTCATGTTGCATCCCCTCAATAGTTGTTAAACCATATTTTGTAGTAACCCGAAATGTAATAACATACTAGCACTAATGCACTAGATCCTATCAAAACATCGAAGTTAAGTGTGCTTGAGTGAGAGTAGTGCTAGGATGGGTGACCTCCTAATTAATACCAATAATTTAATACATATATTTAATTATTAGAATTAATACTAATAAATGCCCATTAATTTCTCGAGAATAATGACAACATTAATACCATAGTAATAAATCCTCCATATTTAGTACGCAATTCTACTCGTAGCTCATCCCCATTCATTCTCCTTACACCTGAAAACTCCTTTCTCTCTCTAATACTCCATTTCCTGGTGAAGCTCGAACTATAGCTTCGACTTAGGCATTTTTTCTTAACCTTAGAAGGAGAGGTCGGGCTCTTTAGATTCTGGTGGAAGTCAGCTATCTGATCTGAGGATCGTCGAAGAAGCGCTGACATAATCAAATAGTGAAACAGCTCTGGTAGACCGAAGCTGCCCTATTTCAGCCTAGCTAAAATTAGCCGAATTCAGCCCTACTCTAGCCAAACCAAGCTCTCCCAACATCACCACAACCCTGATACGACCTCAACGATGCTGAAAGATCAATAGTAGGAATTCTTGATCCTAAAAGATAATTTAGGAAGAGAGCTACCTTTCCCGATAGAAAGCTCAGACCAACTTGGAAAACCAATCATGGATGAACACGTCGCGGTTAACGGATGAGTGGGTTATTCACATCATACCCGGTTGGGATGATGAGCACCTTTTCTAAATTAGAAATCATCGTGAGTGGGACTTTTAACATCATACCCAGTTGGGATGATGAGCACCTTTTCTAAATTAGAAGTCACCGTGAGTGGGCTTACTAACATCATACTCGGTTTGGATGATGAGCATAGTTTAAAGTTAAAAGCCACTTACCGATTGTGAGTGGGAATTTTATATCATACCCGGTTGGGGATGATAATTACCTCGAAATGAAAACCCACTACTTGGTGGTATTTTAAACATCACAACTTAGAGGAGTGATGTGAAAATCACGTGGAAAAACTACTTACCATTTGTAAGTAGATCATACCCGATTGGTATGATGAAACTTCCTTGAAGGAAGTGGAAAATTCGTTCATCGGTTATGATCGGTGATGTCATTATACCCAGTCGGTATGATGGACAGCTGAAAACATATCTTTTTTGTCGGAAGTGCTCTCACCTGACTGTGTGCCACTGCTTAAACAATTTGGGAGACCTTCTTGACGGGAGCTCAAATAACTCTTATAAGTCGGGGGCCTCAGTTTTGAAACTTGGGGGGCTAATATGCCCGATTTTGAAAATCTCAAACAGTGGGCCATAAGCCAATTGGTACAAGCAGGAGCTCGTAAACAAACATGAGATATGTGCCATAAAACTTTAAATAAATGAATTGTTTGGCCATGGTACTAAGACATGACCGACATATTCAGTCAACTAGTGGCAGTGCGACATGGCAGGTCTCCGGACTAGTCAAGACAAATAGTTGCAAGTTGAGTTGAAGGTCGGGGCTGTTGGACCAGTGGCACCACAAATTATATGGCATTATATGAAAATACTATTTGTGCATGCACTGTGTGTATGGGACCTTCAAGATGCCCAAGAGGGGCAGTGATGTGTCCTAGGGCCCTGGACGACCTGGTGGATATAAGGGCAGTTCGTCGGACTAGGTGACCTTGCGAAGCTCGACGTAGCTTCAAGCGCACGAGTCCGGGGTGGGGTCGGGATGAGGTCTCTATCCTCATAGGGACATGGAGAATTGATTTCAGGATTGAGGGTCGGATGTTGTGTACATCCACTCATTCTCAGGGTAAAAGTCGCTCCGATGCTACAAGTGGGTTTAGTGGACGGGCTGGCTTGCGATTGTGTGTTTTGACCTTCATGATGAAGGATGTGTGTTGGGTGATGACACACCGTGATTAATAAGAAATTATGAAAAATCAAAATTTTTAAAGTGGAGAAAATCTAAAGGAAATTAAGGAGTCTCGCACACTCCAACTTGAAAGTGTTACCCTCGGTAGGGTAAAGGTTTTAAAAACTAGTATTTGAGGAAAGGATATTTTAAAAGAAAATAAGGAGTTTAGCACAATCCAATTAAAGTTGTTTTGTTTATGAAAACTCACTCACAACCCCCGCTCACTGAGTTGTAGAACTCACCCACTCCCTTTTACCCCTTTCAAGAAATCAAGGGAAAACCAATTTTAAAAACATCCCTATATAGGAACTATAAAATCAGGTATGTCTGTTTTTTAGTTTTGTATAATGTTATTCTAGGAAAGGTACATGTTTAAAGGACGCCTTAGTCCTCCTGAGTTTAAAAGAGGGGAAAACCCTTAGTAAACCAAGAAGAGCGGCGAGTTGCTCGCGGGGATCCGACCAAACCGGATCGGGGTGTGACATTTCACTTCAACATGCATTATATTTGCAAGCTTATCTTCTTATCCCTCTTCACTTGGTTTCATTACCTCTTAGTTGGGATACATATGCCTTTCTAGGGTTTCCTTCCTTGGAAGGATTCTTCCCCTTTTTGCTGGAATTCCTTTTACATTTGCCCTTGGGAATATCTACCCTTAAATGACATCCTTTGATGTCGTCCTCTCCTATTTACCCTTACTCTTGAAATCTTGTGGGCACGTCTTTTGTACCCTATCTTCATTCCCACTTGTACCCCAGTACCAGTTCCTTGTTTTAAGGTCTCTTGATCAACTTACAAGAGGCTTACTTAACCTTCTCATGGCTTGAGTTTGGTCGTTAATTCGTTCTCGACCATTAATCTCTTTAAGGACTTTTCACTTCTCCCTTTTTTGTCGGGGTTTGAATCCATGGTTTTCCCGAGGGTCAGTTCGTTAACTGCCTCATCCCCACTATTTTCTTGTCCAACTGTCTGGGGTAGCAGTCTCTAGAATTCACTCATCCTAGATGCCCATCCTATTGCCCTTCTTAGAGTGTAGTCTTCACTACTTCCCGGTCCTTCTGAGGGCATCGTTTACTCTCCTTGACCCTGCCGTTATTACTAGTTGCTCCTTTTCACTAGGTTCGTCTGAAATCCATATTTGGCTTCTCTGCTTTTCCAAAGCAGGTCACACTTGGCCATCCCAATACATCCTTAATTGTTTATGCCCCTTTTTAAGGTTTCTTATTTTGGGTTAAGCCTCTTATGATCTATCTGTCAGTTCCTTAACTTGGGAATTTCCCTTTTTATGGTCTCACTTCCTACCTTTATCCTTCTATCTAGGGACTTCCATCCTGGGAGTTTCACGTTCAACCTCCCTAACGCCCCTTGAAGGCTTTTCCTTCTTTCCTTTCTTACACTCACCTGATATTGGTATGGTTATCCGCTCTTAATCCTTTCCTGTCCTCTAATTCCCTTTTTGTTCCTTATCCTCCCTTCGAGGAACTCCTGATTATGGGTTGGTTCCTAGCACTCCATTTTATATCCACTTGCCCATCAATTTTATGAATATCTTACTTGACACGCTCTTTAAGGGAAAATATACATTTGGCTCAATTTGGGTTTTCTTAAGGTCTTACCCTTGGTCTTCTTCCCGTGATCCTTCCTCATGTAATTGAGGCACACAATCGCATCATTGAGATACAAGAAATTTTTTTAGAACTCAGAATTTACTTTCGAAGTTGGATTATAAACTTGGGGCTTTAGCTATTCTTAAAAAGAGGTTGTTACAATGGCGGGTCGGGAAGTACCCACCACTACGCTAGGATCTTGAAGAGTTTTCTCTAGGAGTCATGTCATTTCAGACTCCTGTAGCTGAGAAGGCTTTGTTCTTGGAAGGTATTACTCTAAATCCTTCCAATGTGGGACAGTCTTTCACTTCATGCCCCATTTCCCTTACATTTATAACATGTTATCTTGATGCCTATCCTTAGTAGTGTTGTACACTTTCTCAAGTAGTGTTCCTATTGTCCACACCTTGTAACATGTCATTTCTTTGCCCAGTAGTTACTCCAAGAGTTCTCCTAAACTCATTTCCCCTGGTTCATTTAATTATTTGGGATAGGAATCTCCTTAGTCTTCGTGGTGTCTAGGGTAATGCGGGTTTGTTTGGTTACTTTTCTTGGGGCAATCTTCCTACAGCTGAGGTGCAAGGTCACATCAGTTTTTAGAGATATGGTTTTAGGAACTTGAAGTTTTTCATTAATGGAGAAGGAGTACAATATGTTGGGGTCTTAGCCCCATTATAAAAAGTGGTTACGAAATAGATGGGGAGCTATGGGGTTCTTGATGAGCGTCCCCCTTGGTAAGGTTATAAGCCCTTGTTGGCATTCCTGTTTTTAGGCTTGACTCCCTTCGTACTCGGGGTTGTGACCTCAACTGGTCCTGACACCATCCTCCTGGATACTTCCCCCTAATGTCTATTGGTTCTTTGGAACTTCTATTATACCTTGGGCACTAGAGGGCTTTTAGGGTTGACTTCCTACAAGGACAAAGTGTTGGGTAGTGTTGGCGACATCAGTCTTAATTTTCTTGGTTCCCCTCTTGGCAGCCATCTGAAAATTTTAAAACTTTTTTTTCTCTTAGTTACTATGTTATATAATCTTAATAATGTATTCGAGTAAACAGACTCTAATACCACTTAAGTCGTCATGCCCCGACCCGGTTTGGTCGGATCCCCGTGAACAACCCACCACTCCCTTTAGTCCATTAAGGGTTTCATCCTTTTCTAAACCGCGAGGAGTAAGGCATCCTTTTTACCTGTCTTTCCTAGAATAGCATTATACAAAACTCAATAATTTAAATTAGTCATACTTGTCCCCTTACAATTTCAATTTAGGAGGGTATTTAAGAATGGTATTTCCTTGGTTACCTAAAAGGGGTAAAAGGGATGGGGTGAGTTCTATAACTCAGTGACTGAGTGTTGGGAGTGTGTTTTCAAGAAAATAGCTTTATTCAAACTATGCCAAGATTATCATTTCCTTTAAGAACGATCTTTTCTCAAATTCCAATTTTCAAAACCTTTTTCCATTATCATTAGGTGTGTTGAGCTCTTTTAGCTCATCCCCTTGCCTCAAGAGGTGTTTAGCAAACAAATACACACCTTTCCTCAGGAAGGGTAAAACATTCATAGGTGCAGCCCGTCCACTGCACCCACTTGTGAGCTCTGGTTTGAGCTTCACCAGAAAATGGAGCAGTTGAGAGAAAATGAAGATTTAAGGTGTGTGGTGGATGAATGGAGATGAGCTCTTTATTTAGGGAACTTGAGGACCCTCTGCCCAACTATTTTCCATTTTGGTCAAGCTTATCCTCGCCCTGAAACGGCCTGAACATAGTGGTTTTAGCTTCGATGGTGTTATCCGTTTTCTGCATTAATGAACAGTGTTGTCATCTAGAGTAAGAAGATGACACTGTTCCGAACTTTACCGGACCGGTCCGACCGGGTTCAATGGCAAAAATTGGTCGGTTCAAGCCCGATTCGACCAGTTTTCTCAAAATTAAAAATTTCTAAATTAATCTCAATTCATTTTCTATCTAATGGTGGCTTCAATTTCCCAATTTGAATATTTTAAGCCACAAAGAAAAATGAATTTAGAAACCGGTTCAAGTATGGTTCAAACTAGTTCAATTCGGTTCAGGTCCGGCTCACCCTAGACCAGTTTGGTTTTCTCTTCCTCCTTGCTCCAAGGTTCTTTTTCATGATTTTTATGATTATTTGAGTCACTTGGGATTTGCCAATTTCCCATTTTACCCTTTCCTTACTAGTTTGGATTAGTTAACCGGCCCAGTTTCCTCTTTTGAATTGATTGGTTCTTTTCTCGGTTTTCTTATCTTTAAAGGACAGGGTTTACAATATGTGTACCAAATGAAAAGGGGTTTAGGAGATCAATACTAGAGGAGGCGTACGATTCGATATACGCCATGCACCCCGGTAGCATGAAAATTTATTGTACCTTAAAATTGGGATACTGGTGGAAGGGGGCGAAGAGGGACATCGCGGAGTACGTGGTAAAGTGTCTATCCTGCCATCAGATTAAGGCAGAACACCAAAAGCCCTATGGACTGTTGCAACCCTTACCTATTCTAGAATGGAAGTGGGAGAATATCACCATGGACTTTGTGACGGGGTTGCTAGTGACAAGGAGAGGACATGACATGATATGTGTCATCGTGGATCGATTGACCAAGTCCGCCCATTTCTTGCCGATAAAGGTGACTCACTCCATAGAATAGTTAGCCAACCTCTATGTGGGAGAGATCGTACGACTACATGTGTCACGCCCCGAACTGGTTTGGTCGAATCCCCGTGATCAACCTGCCACTCTCCTGGTTTATTAAAGGGTTTCCCCTTATTGTAAACCGTAAAGAGTAAGACGTCCTTTAAACTGCACCTTTTCCCTAGAATAGCATAATCAAAACTGCATTAAATTTAAAACTTTACATACCTGTCTTATAGGCATCTTTGTTGACGGTCTTTAAGGGTAGACTTTCCGGGATTTCCTGAAAGGGATGTAAGGGAGGGGGTGAGTACGACTACTTAGTGAATGGGTTTTTAAAAACTTTTGACTTTTAAGAAAATAATTATTATTGGAGTGTGCTAGACTCCTTTCTTTTTCAAAAATCCCTTCGTTTAAAATTTTGGGTTTTCCCACCATTTCTTAGTTACCGGTGTGTAATCTCCCAACACACATCCTTCATCATGAAGATTACACATATTCGCAAGTCAGTATCACTACTGAACCCGCTAGTGGCTTCAGAGTGACTTTTCCTGCCACCCGGATAGAAGTACGACCGCTTCTACCCTGGGAATGAGTGGATGTACGTGACATCCGACCCACAATCTCGAAATCACTTCTTCGTGTTCGTATGAGGACAGAGACCTCATCCTATCCCTGCCCCAGTCTCATGCGCTTGGTGCTACTCCAGATTTCGCACAGACACTTGGAACGACGAACTACCCTTATAGCCACCTGGTCGTCCAGTGCCCTTAGGACGCATCACTACCCCTCATGGGTGTCTTGATGATCTCGTACTCATAGTGCATGCATAAATAATGTTTTCTCATATTACCATGTAATTTTTGGTGCCACTGGTCCAATGGCCCCGATTCTCAACTGAACCCGCAGTTGTTTGTCTTGAGTGGTCCGTCGACCTGTCATGTCACACTACCGCTAGTTGACTGAGCATGTCGGTCCTATCTTGGTACCATGGCCAAACAATTCACTTATTAAGTTTTATGGCACATATGTCATGTTCGTTTACGAACTCCTGCTCCTGCTCGTGCCAACTGGCCTTGGGCCCACTGTACGAGATTTTCAAAATTGGGGATTTAGCCCCCAAGTTCCAAAATTGAGGCACCCGACCTATCAGAGCTATTCGAGCTCCCATCGAGAAGGTCTCCCAAATTGTCTAAGCATTAGCACACAGTTAGGGGAAAGCACTTCCGACAAAACATATGTTTTCTCTATCCATTATACCGCCCGATATAAGGACACCTCCATTCATAACCGATGAACGGGTTTTCAACTTCCTTCAAGGAAGTCTCATCATACCAATTGGGTATGATCTACTTACAACCGGTAAATAGTTTTTTCGCATGATTTTCACATCACTTCCTCTAAGTAGTGATGTTTAAAATACCACTAAATAGTGGGTTTTCATACCGAGGTACTTATCATTCCCAACCGGGTATGATAAAAAATTTTCACTCACAACCAGTAAGTAGTTTTAAAATTTTAAGTAGTGCTCATCATCCCAACCGTGTATGATATTAGTAAACCCACTTACCCGTTCATGCCATGAATTCCACTATACTGGTTCTTTGTATTCACGCGAGCTTATCCTTGCCGGCGTTCCTGGTACTTCATGTTCCTACACGATATGAACATCTCGGTTCATTATCATTTGGCCTAATTGCCTTCATTCATTCCAAATGAATGAGAAAGTCAAACTTTCATTTATTTGCAATTAGGTCCAAAAAGTTATTTCTCTTTAACTTTAAGTCCCTAATGCTGGTTTTTCCTCAAATTGAGTTCCGAAACTTCTAAAATTTATCATAGGACCTCAATTTATTCCATTTCACTAAAAGGGGATTAATTTCTCAAATTTCCATTTTGGTCCTCCAACTTTTCCAAAATTACCATTTTGCCCTTCCTTTACAAAAATGGTAAGTTTTGCCCCAAATTTTCCAAAATTTCTCAATTGGTCCTCCAACATTATTTTCATGCCTAATTGGCCCTCAATTTCATAAAATTTCATTTTGGTCCTTCAAATTTCAAAATTCCCCAAATTTCCCCCAATTTTTTCCTAATTTCAACTCTTCAACACTGTCAAATTTGATTTCATCAAATTGACCAATCAAACACCTCTAATTGTTGAAATTGAGTTCCTACATGTTCATATGATTCTAAGGAACTTTGAATCGTATATTTTAACGCCGAAACAAGTTCAAACGGAGCTTCGCCGAAAAATAGATTATAAAGAGAGAAAGCTTCAATTTCTCACCGGTGAGGGCACGACGGTCTGAGCTTTTGATCTGGGCAGATAGCTCTTATCTTGAGGATCATCCTAGAATCAAGAATCGCACCAATTGATGCCGAATTGAGTTAGAATTTCATCATTGAAATTCCACCGGTTCTCTCTCTAGCACCAGCCGAAAATTGCAAAGGGGAGTCGAATTGGCTTACCTTTCAGTCCTAATTCGGCCATGGGAGGGCTGAGGAAGTGTTGGGAGGGATTGGTTTGGTTTGAGGAGGGCTCAAAATGGCCGATTTCAGCTTCGCTGAAATAGGGCAGCTTCGGTCCGCCGGAGCTGATTCACTACTCCATCATGCCGGCGCATCTCCAGCGATTCTCAGATTGACTGTAGTTTGCTATTAGATAGTTGTCTTCTACTCGGTTCTAAAGAGCTCGACCTCTCCTTCCGAGGTTAAGAAAAATGTTTAAGTCGAAACTTTGGTTCGATTTTCACCGGGAAATGGAGATTTATTACTAGTATTAATATTGACATAAATTATTGGTATTAATTACAATAATTAAATATATATTAATTTATGGCCATTTATGATAAGGTCGCATAAAAATTTTTGACCAAAATTTCGGTTTACAAAAAAATAATCATACTTCCCAAGAGGTCACCCATCCTCACACTACTCTCGAGCAAACACGCTTAACTTCAAAGTTCTTATGGAATCTCATTCACATGAACCAATTTGGTTTTTATCTTTTGTTTTGTCTTAAGTTTTTTTTCCAAGGTTTAATGAACCCTTTGTATCACCGGGAAGTTGTAAATTTCCAAATTGCTTGTTCCCATATTATCGGGTTTGTAAACTGGCTCGATTTTCTTACTCGGTTTGACCTGTTCTTTTCCCGATTTTCGTTAACTCAAAAGTGCAGGGTTTACAGCATGGGTCCCGATGAGCATAGTATCCGACCAAGATCCGAGGTTCACCTCCCATTTTTGGCCCAGTTTACAGGATGCCTTGGGAACTAAACTCCACATAAGCACAACCTTCCACCCTCAGACAAATGGACAGTCTGAGCGGACGATCCAAACATTGGAAGACATGCTCTGGACATGTGTACTAATAATGAATAAAGGCTGGAAGGACTACATGTGCCTCATGGAGTTTGCCTATAACAACAGTTATCAGGCAAGTATACAAATGGCACCCTACGAGGCCCTCTACGAGAGACCATGTCGTACACCCTTATTTTGGGAAGAGGTAGGGGAACAAAAAGATTAAGGTAGCCCAGGACAGACAAAAGATCTGAATAATATGAAGTTGGCTTAAGGCGGCCCAGGATAGACAAAAGAGCTATGTCGACAAAAGAAGGAGGGACCTAGAGTTCGAGGTGGGAGATCAGGTATTCCACAAGGTATCACCCTGGAGGGGGATACTCAGGTTTCAACAACGAGGAAAGTTGAAGCCAAGATACATTGGTGCCTATACCATAATCCAAAGAGTTGGACCAATGGTGTACAAGCTCAAGTTGCCACCGGATATGCAATGAATACATGATGTATTCCACGTGTCGGTACTCAAGAAATATGAGCACCACCCCAATCATGTACTAGATCAACCACCACCTGAACTAAAAAAGAACCTGACCTATGAGGTGGAGTCGATAGAGATCATTGAAAAATAAGAAAGAAACCTAAGGAAAAAAAAGATTCCCATAGTGAAGGACTTTTGGCGGAATAGCCAAGTCGAAGAGGAGACCTAAAAGACTAAGTCTGTCATGAGGGAGAAACATCGTCACATAGAGGATTTCGTACACCCCTATTCTGGGAGGAGGTAGGGGAAAGGAAGCTTGCAAAGGTCAAGCTCATAGAGGATGCAATGGAAAAGATCCAAATAATATGAAGTTGGCTTACGGCGGCCTAAGACAGACAAAAGAGCTACGTCGACCAAAGAAGGAGTGACCTAGAGTTCGAGGTGGGAGATCGGGTATTCCACAAGGTATCACCCTGGAGGGGTATACTCAGGTTTCAACAACGAGGAAAGTTGAAGCCAAGATACATTGGTCCCTATACCATAATCCAAAGAGTTGGACCGGTGGCGTATAAGCTCGAGTTGCCACCGGATTTGCAATGAATACATGATGTATTCCCCGTGTCGGTACTTAGAAAATATGAGCCCAACCCCAATCATATACTAGATCAGCCGCCACCTGAACTAGAAAAGAACCTAACCTATGAGGTGGAGCCGATACAGATCATCAACAAACGAGAAAGAAACCTAAGGAATAAAAGATTCCCATGGTGAAGGTCTTTTCGCGGAGCAGCCAAGTTGAAGAGGAGACCTGAAAGACTAAGTTTGTCATGAGGGAGAAACATCATCACATGTTCAATATGTAAAATGTTTTGGGGACAAAACTACTTTAAGGAGGGGAGAAGTTGTAAACCCCCTTTCCATATAATGAGAAAGTCGGTACTCAAGAAATATGAGCCCAACCCCAATCATGTACTAGATCAACCACCACTTGAACTAGAAAAAAACCTGACCTATGAGGTGGAGCCAATACAGATCATCGACAGATGAGAAAGAAACCAAAGGAATAAAAAGATTCCCATGGTGAAGGTCTTTTGGCGGAGCAGCCAAGTCGAAAAGGAGACCTGAAAGACTAAGTCTGTCATGAGGGAGAAACATAATCACATGTTTAATATGTAAAAAGTTTTTAGGACAAAACTACTCTAAGGAGGGGAGAAGTTGAAAATCCCCTTTCCATATAATGAGAAAGTCAGGCTAAAGCACCGGGAAATTTCGAGTAAGAACCGAGGTTGAACCTAACCAAAAATCGATAACCAAGGGTAAAAATGGGAAATTAGAAAATCCCAAGTGGCCGATAAATACCTAAAAATCATAGGAAGTAGCTATAGATGAAATGTGATGTGAGAACCAAACCGATTTAGATCGAATAGGGCCTGAACTAGATTGAACCGAGATGAACCGTATGGAACCGGTTCAAAGATTCATTTTTCTAGGTGGAATAAAAAAACATCAATTTTAAAAATTGAAGCTACCATTTGATAGAGAATTAATTTACAAAAATTTAGAAAATATTAAATTTTAGAAAACCAGTCGAATTGGGCATGAATCAACCAATTTTTTATTTCGAGTCACCGAACCCAATTGAACCGAACTGGTCAACAGCCCAGCCGGTCAACGGACCACTGCTAGGTCAGCGCCCAATTAGTAGACGTGATCAATTAGCATGCAATGCATGGTAAAGCATGCCTAGTCAGCGCTTGGAAGCACTGATCAATCGGGGAGCGACATGTGTCGTCGGTCAACGCTGGAGAAGCCCAATTAGCCAGGTTGACTAATGGGAAGTGAACACGTGGCAAATGTGCCACTTTAGCTTTTGATTGGGATATTAGAGAAATGATCGACCAATTAGAGGCTAACACGTGGTAGAGCCACGTCGGATAGCCTCGACCAACCAGAGGCTAACACGAGGCAGAGGCACGGTGCGTTAGGAGGGAAATCCAACATATATAAAGTGGCCAATCAGAGGATAACACTTGTCACGGTCAACAGTCGACAAAAATATGATCAGCAACCACGTTGGAAGGAGCGACCAATGGGAGGCCGTCATGTGCCCAGTCGACGAGTTAAAGGCTTACTAGCTTGCTGAGTAGAAAGTCACTTTAGCAAAGCTAGCCAATCATGAAGCACCATGTGGCAAGCCTGCACATGGAAAGCTCTCATGTGCAACAAGGTGTCATCTTCCTACTTAGGATAGCAGACAGAAAGGGAAAAGGGAGAAGGGGCCAGTCTCTGGTAATAGGGAAAATGCTCCGATCTGACCGCCGGCGAGTGAGACAGGGGCCTAGTCCTATGCCGACCGGTAGCCTTGTCAATTATTGAGCTCCCAATATAAAGAGCTCATGTAAACCCCCATCCCTTAAAGATAAGAAAAACCAGGGAAAGTACTGGTCAACCCAAGTGAGAAAACCAAACTAGTTCACGAATCGGAACCGATAGAGAAAGGGCTAATTGGGAAATTTACAAATCCTGAGTGACCCAAAGAGTAATAAAAACCATGGAAAAGGATTTTGGGATAAAGTTGGAAGGGAAAACCAGACCGATTCAGGTGAATCGGACCTTAACCAAATTGAACCGGTTTGAACCATCATTGAAATGGTTGTTAAATTCATTTTTCTAGGTGGCTTAAAGTGTTCAAATTGGAGAATTGAAGCCACCATTGGATAGAGAATGGCATTTAGATGAATTTAGAAATTTTTAATTTTGAAAAACTCGTTCGAATCAGGCCTGAACCGGCCAGTTTAAGCATTTAACCCTTTTGGATCAGTTTAGTCTGATTTGGAACAGTATTGTCTTCTTCCTTCAGATGACGACACTGTTCATTCAACAAATGAATGGATAGTGTTGGCGAAGATGAAACGCCTCCGTTCAGGGCATTTAAGTTCATGAATGAGCTTGACCAAAATCCAAACGGCCAACAAAGAGTCCTTGAGCTCCCTATATAAAGAGCTCCTCTCCATTCATCTCTCTCACAACTGAAAGCTTCATTCTCTTTCAACTACTCCATTTTCCGGTGAAGCTCAAACCAGAGCTCTAATATAGGGGTTTTTCTAATCCTTAGAAGGTGAGGTCGGGTTCTTTAGATTACAGGAGAAGTCAGCTATCTGACAGCAATCTCCGTTTGATCCGAGTACCAATGGAGAAGCGTCGACGGAATCAAACAGTGAAGCAGCTCCGACGAACTGAAGCTGCCCTATTTTGGCCAAGTTGAAATCAGTCAAATTCAGCCCTCCTCCGATCAAACCAAGCCCTCCCGACACTCCCACGGCCCTCACATGACCGTAATAGAGCTGAAAGGTAAGTCAATTCAGCCTCCTTAGTCATTTCTGATTGACATTAGAGAGAGAAACTGTGAAAACTTCACTGACCGAATTCACCCTCGATTCGAAATGAATTGTATCAATTCTTGATCCTATGAGAAACCTTGGTACGAGAGCTACCTGCCTAGATATAAAGCTCGGACCGCCGCACCTCCGACAGTAAGCTTCCGAAGCCTTCTCTCTCTCTCTACGCACAGTTTTCTAGCGAAGCTTCGTTTGAGCTCATTTCAGCCTCAATTCATGCGATTCAAAACTCAATTGAATCGTATGAAAGTGTAGGAACTAATTTACACCTCCAATTGGAGCAATTAACCATGATTGAATGGTCAATTTAGGAAATCAAATTTGGCCAGTTTAAAAGGGGGAAATTTTGGGGATTTCATAAAATTAAGGGACCATTTCGCAATTTCCCAAAATTGAGGGCCAATTGGGCATGGAAAAGATGTTAGAGGACCAATTGGTCGATTTTGGAAAGAATTAGGGTCAAATTGCCATTTTTGGAAAGTAGGGGCAAAATGGTAATTTTTGAAAAAGTTGGGGACCAACTTTGAAATTTGGAAAACTTGAACACCTTAAACAATTTTGAGTAAATTGAGGACCCAAAGTGAATTTTTGGAAGTTTCGGGACTCAATTTGGGGAAAAGTTAGCACTAGAGACCTAAAGTCAAGGAAAATGAACTTTAGAGACATAAGTGCAATTAACTAATAACTTTTGAGCCTAGTTGCTCATATGTGAGAAAATAATGTTGTTATGCCAAACTCTAATAGATAAGAGTGCCCAAATCATGTTAGAACACAAGAGACCGAAACGCCAGCGAGGATAAGCTAGCATGGAGGCGAAAACCAACTGGGAAGGAATATGCCACGGTTATTGGGTGAGTGGGCATATAAACATCATAATCGGTTGGGATGATGAGTACCTTAGAAAAGAAAAACCACTTGTAAGTGAAATTTTAACATTACACCCGATTGGAGTGATGTGCAAACTAAGCTAAAACCTACTTACCAGTTGTAAGTGGAGATCATATCCAGTTGGTATGATGGACTTCCAAGAAGAAAGGAAAACCCGCTTACCGGTTGTAAGCGTAGGTATCATCACACCTGGTTGGTGTGAGAGTGAAAATATGTTTTGAAAGAAGTGTTCTCCCCTGACTTGTGTGACAATGCTTGAAATTTTTAAGAGACCTCTTGACGAGAGCTAGAATAGTTCAAATAGGTCAGAGGCCTTGATTTTTGAACTTATGGAGCTAAAATGCCCGATTTTTGAAAAAATCACGTACAATGGGCCCAAGGCCAGTAGGCACAAGCATGAGCTCGTAAAAAAACATCATATATGAAAACCATGACAACTCTTAACAAAATGGATGTGTTTTCACCATGCTACCAAGACGGGACCGACATACTCGATGGACTGGCGGCAGTGTGTCAGGGCCAGGTCGACGGATCGGCCTAGACAAACAGCTGCAGGTCAGGGCCGTTGGACCAGTGGCACCAAAGATAAATAGCTGTGTAAAAACTATTATTTGTGCATGCACTTGAGGTTCAGGACCATTAAGACGCCCATAGGGGTAGTGATGCATCCTAAGGGCTACTAGACGACATGATGGAGATAAGGGCCAGGTCGACGGATCGGCCTAGACAAGCAGTTATAGGTCGGGTTGAGGGTCAGGGCCGTTGGACTGGTGGCAACAAAGATAAATGGCTTTGTGTAAAAACTATTATTTGTGCATGCACTTGAGGTTCAGGACCATTAAGACACCCAAGAGGGGTAGTGATGCATGATAAGGGCTACTAGACGACATGGTAGAGATAAGGGTAGTTTGTTGTGCCGGCAGTCAGGGAAGCTCGATGTAGCTTCATACACATGAGACCGAGGTGGGGTCGGGATGAGGTATCTGTACTCATACAGACATGGAGTTATTTTTAGGTTTAAGGATCGGATGTCACAAACATCCACTCAGGCCCAGGGTAGAAGTGGACGGGCTTCTATCTTGGTGGCCGGTAAAGTCGCTCCGAGTCACGAGTGGGTGCAGTGGATGGGCTGCACTACAAATGTGTGATCTCTTCCTAATGAAGGGCATGTGTTGACTGTTAAACACACCTAATGTAGAAAAAATGAGGAAAAAGGGTTTTGAAAACTAAAATTTGAGAAAAGAATATTCTTAAAGGAAATAAGAAGTTTGACACACTCCGATTAAAACTGTTTTATTTATGAAAACTTACTCCCAATACCCATTCACTGAGTTGTAGAAACTCACCCCTTTCTTATATCCCTTTTCAAGGGTAGGGGAAAATGACTAAGGATAACATCATGATCTAACCTTTGTCATGTGTGCTTAAAAGTTCTTTTAAACTTGCATTTTTATTGATTTATGCTATTCCAAGGAAAAATGTTTAAATTACGCCTAACTCCTCTTGATTTGAAAGGGGGAAACCTCTCTTGAACCAAGAGAGCAGAGGGTTGATCATGGGGATCCGATCAAATCGAGTTGGGGTGTGATAAATTTTGTGGTATTCGAGTATGGTTCCCTTGAAGCATTATCAATATTTTGCCCTACTAATGAAAACTTAATTACCCTATAGGAAGGAAAATTCCCAGGAAATTTGTTGTGTGATCCAAACCCTCACATGAAATCGTGAATAAGACGCCTACCTCCAGAGAGGCAGCTATTCAACGATTTCTAGAGGGTGAGAAGAGAGTGCCCAATGACATGGTTAAGGATTATAGGAAACTCATTGGAGCCCTATTAGAGCGAGAATGCATCACCTATCCTCCAAGACCAGAAAAACCTATTCCCCCTACAAGGAGCCCAACTCCTCCTCCAGCCCCACAACAACCAAAAAGGACTCCCACTCAGAAGGAGGCATGGGACAACTATTGGGATGCCCACACCACCTTTATGAAAGTCCACCAAGTACCTCCACCCGTTCAATCCAACTTCAATCCTTCCCAATAGATGAAGTGGACATACGAATGCGAGGCTGCAGTGTTAAGAAGATATGAACTCGAGGCAATTCATCAAATTTGTCCTATTAGGGAAGTCCAACATGAGTATGGATGGACTTCCACCAGTTCATCC
This sequence comes from Trapa bicornis, assembly GCA_030064425.1. Classification (NCBI taxonomy): domain Eukaryota; kingdom Viridiplantae; phylum Streptophyta; class Magnoliopsida; order Myrtales; family Lythraceae; genus Trapa; species Trapa bicornis. Next base: position 3,015,662 of record CM057761.1, on the reverse strand, counting down.
AAACTTTCAGATCATGAATCACGAAACCGTTCAGAGGCTAACTTCCGACCTATGACCCCCAAGGAATATGAAGTAGTTAATTCCTGTAATAAGCCGAGTATGACAAGAAACTACCTTTTTAGTGAATAAAAGCTTAGTTTCCTTAATTAAATCTTAATCTCCCTGATAATGATAAGTACAACTAATAGATTGCAAGAGTACCAATCATGACCGAGATGGTAAATGGAGAGAAGAACACCTAAGGAGGAAGACTATGGGTCACCTTTAGTTAACCCTAACCCTAAGATAGCCAAATAAGTTCTCCCACAAAAACTAGGAATATGGAGTAACAAGGCAACAAGACTGGGAAATAAATTCCAAACAAGTCTGCCTAGAATTACCAGGAAGGACATACTCAAACTAAGGGTAGGGAGAGTGTGAAGTCCGGTATAAAAGATGTAAGCATAAAAAGGTGTAGAAGTAGTAAAGGAAAAGGACCATAAGGAGTTAAGGAAGATCCCCCATATAAAAGTTAGGAAACCAAGAAGAATTTGAATGGAAGATAACCAAGAGGAAAGTAAGGTACAAGGAATAAGTTGGAGCGCGGAAAGTGCTAAGTCACTTAGGATAAGACACGAAGAGAGGAAGGAGAAGAGAAGTGTGTTAGGAGGAGAACTCCAAAGGAATACACAAGTACCTTTGAAAGAGTTAGTGATAGGCAGGACATAAATTATTAGGGAACTCACCAACAATCAGGAACTCCTCGAAGGAAGGACAAGGAATAAAAAGGAATTGGAAGACAGGGAAGGATCTAGGGCGAATGACCATACCAATGTGAGAAGGGTGCCAGAAAAGAAAGAAGGAAAAACCTTCAAGGAGTGTTAGGGAGATTGAACGTGAAACTCCTAGGACGGAAGTCCTTAGGAAGAAGGATAAAGATAGGAAGTGGGACCATGGAAAGAGAAATTCCTAAGCTAAGTAACCGACAGATGAACCGTAAGAGGCTTAAACCAAAATAAGGAACCTCATTAAAGGGCATATGTGGTAAAGGATGTACCAGGATAGCCAAGTGTGACCTACTCTGGAAGAGCAAAGAAGCCCAATAAAGATTTCAAACAAACCTAGAGAAAGGAAACAACTAGTAACAACAAGATAGTCAAGAGAATAAATGACTCCTTAAGAAGGATTGGGGAGTAGTAAGGACAAGATGACTTGAGAGACAACTGTCTCAAAATAATTAAACAAGGAGAATAGTAGGAACGAGGCAGTTGACAAACTGACCCTTGTGAAGGTCAAAAACTTTAGTAAAGAAGGGAGAGGTAGAAAGGCCAAAACTTTTGGGAAATAAGGAAGAAGGAAAACCTGTCAAGACAGGGTTAATGACCAAAAGCCATGAGAATTTTAAGTAAGTCTCTCGCAGGATGATCAAGAGATCTTGAAATAAGAGGATGTGAGTTCTCCCTAAAAGAAATAGATGTGTACTAGGATACAAGTAAGAATGAGGATGGGGTACAAAAGATGTGCACATAAGGTTTCAAGAGTAAAGGTGCAGGAGAGGATGGCATTAAAGGATGTCATCCAAGGTTAGATGTCTTCAATGGCAAATGAGAAGCGAATTTCGGGAAAAAGAGTATAAATTCTATCAAGGAAGGAAACCTTGTAAAGACATACGCATCCCAACTAAGAGGTAATGGAACCAACATGAGTGGAAAAGAAGATAAGCTCATAAATGATATGCTAGTTGAGATGGAAAGATAAAATACAAAGGAAAATACTCAAGAGGGCCCAAGGAGTAAGTTAAACCCAAGTAACAGGTAAATAGGAAGATAGCGTCAAGAGATGTCGTACGAGTAAGAAAAGGAAGGATTGCCCATAAAAAGGAAATAGAGGAAAGCACATCTAAGAAACCTTGGAGAGTGAGCCTCGGTTAAGATGTGGATAAAGTAAATGACCACCCACATCAAGACTGGTTGTGGTCCACACTCAAATGATAGAGCCTAAAGAGTGGACGAATGGGCATAGTGTGGAGTATACAAAATAATATCCGATAATTGGAAGTTTCTCAAGTAAGGATTAAGGGATGAAACGGAAATTTTAGAAAAAGATAGATTCAAAGCGAGCAAATGCCCCAATATAGAAAGGGGTGCGAAGAAATAAAGAAATAAACCTTCAAGTAATGGAAAGAAGGTTGAGCATATAGCTTCTAAGGTGGAAGCTCTACTGTAAGGGACATAATGGAGAACAAAACCGTAAGAAGGAAACTTCCCAAACAAAGTAATTGACACATACACTGAAAGGGATTAACTCGGAATAAAGAATCGTGAAATGGTCACAAGCAAGTAATAATGGATTAAGAAAGAGGAAAATCCCTGAGGAAAGGACGTCACTAGAAGTGAGGAAGGGCATAAGAAGGAAAGAATCCCAGTGTGTCGGTAAGTCATTGGGAAACCCAAATGATTGGAACCGGAAAGACCCAATAAAGAAGTTGGGAAAGGATGAGTAGGTAAGAGAAACCAGCACAGTTATGTAAGACATGACGTCAAAAGAAAGATGGATGATTGGATAACGATAAAGGTAGTCGAGAAATACTACCAAATAAAAAGAGGGATGAAGTTATATGATCTCCAAAAGGTTGGAAGGTTGAGAACAACCATTAAGGAAGTGTTATAAAATTTTAATGGACAAAGACAAGTTCTAGAGCATGTTATGTTGTAAAGAATATCTAAGCTCAACAACGTAGGGAAAAATATGACTCAAGTAAGGAAGAGTCAGTTGGTTAAGCCTAAAAGGGTCAAAATAGAACGAAAAGGTGATAACACCGAAACCCGTGAAAGCAAGTGCATAGCACTCGAAAGCACACCGAGCTAAGGGTTTTGATGAAAAAGAGACTAACTAGACACGGGAATGATTGGGCATCTTGAAACATCCAATTCTGAAATCCTGAGCAAGAACCCTCAAGAGGAAGAGTTTTGCCCTAAGCAAACGAAGATGTGAACCTAAGGATATACCTTTGGACTCGCATGCAAGACATGCTTAGTTATGATAAACTCCATGGAATGAGTAAACAATGGAAAGGAAAATAAATTGCTTAAGTGTGTGTTATAAAGGGGCAAAGTGAAAGAACAACCAAAGTTTTAGCATGTCAAGCAAACTCCAACTTGACATCAAGAGAAGTTATTTCCTAAGCAAAGGAAGCTGATTAAGTTTTGGGGACAAAACTCCTAAAAGGAGGGGAGAGTTGTAAACTCCATCCCTTAAAGATAAGAAAAATCGAGAAAAGAACCTATCAACCCAAGTGAGAAAATCGAATTGATTCACGAATCACAACCGATAGAGAAAGGGCTAATTAGGAAATTTACAAATCCAAATTAACCCAAAATGTCATAAAACCCATGGAAAAGGATTTTGGGACAAGTTGAAAGGGAAAACCAAACCGATTAAGGTGAATCGGTCCTGAACCAGATTGAACCGGTTTGAACCATCATTAAACTGGTTGCTAAATTCATTATTCTAAGTGGCTTAAAATATTCAAATTGGAAAATTAAAGCCACCATTGGATAGATCATGAATTTAGAAAATTTTAATTTTGAAAAACTCGGTCGAATCAAGCCTGAACCAGCTGGTTTAAGCATTTAACCCGGTCTAGTCCGGTTCGGAACAGTGTCGTCTTCTTCCTTCATATGACGACACTATTCATTCAATGGATGAACGAACAGTGTCGGCGAAGATGAAATGCCTTCGTTTGGGGCATTTAAGGTCATGAATGAGCTTGACCAAGATGCCAAACGATCGAGAAGAGAGTCCCCAAGCTCCCTATATAAAGAGCTCCTCTCCATTCATCCTCCTCACAACTAAAAACTTCATTCTCTCTCAAGTGCTCCATTTTCCAGTGAAGCTCGAACCAGAGCTCCAACATAGGGGTTTTTATGAAACTTAGAAGGTGAGGTCAGGTCCTTTAGATTACAAGAGAAGTTAGCTACTTGACGGCAATCTCCATTCGATCCGAGAACTACCGGAGAAGTGCCAACAAAATCAAATAGTGAAGCAGCACAAACGGATCGAAGTTGCCCTATTTTGGCCAAGTTGAAATCAGCCAAATTCAGCCCTCCTCCGGCCAAACCAAGCCCTCCCGACACTCCTACAACCCTCACAAGATCGTAATAGAGCTGAAAGGTAAGCCAATTCGCCCCCCTCGGTCATTTTCGATCGGCGTTAGAGAGAGAAACTATGAAAATTCCACTGACCGAATTCACCCTCGATTTGATATGAATTGTATCGATTCTTGATCCTAAGAGTAACCTCATGACAAGAGCAACCTACCCATATATAAAGCTCGAACCGCGGCACCTCCGACGGTAAGTTTTCGAAGCCTTCTCTCTCTACGCATAATTTTGTGGCGAAGCTCCATTTGAACTCGTTTTAGACTCAATTGATGCGATTCAAAGCTCATTTTAATTGTATGGAAGTGTAGGAACTGATTTACACCTCTAATTAAAGCAATTAACCCCGATTGAATGGTCAATTTGATAAATCAAAGTCAGTCAGTTTGAAAGGGGGAAATTGTGGGGGTTTGGGGATTTCGTAAAATTGAGGGACGATTTCGAAATTTCCTAAAATTGAGGGCCAATTGACCATGGAAAAGATGTTAGAGGACCAATTGGTCGATTTTTGAAAGAATTGGGGTTAAATTTCCATTTTTGGAAAGTAGGAGCAAAATGGTAATTTTTGAAAAGTTGGGGACCAACTTGGAAATTTGGAAAACTTGAACCCCTTAAACAATTTTGAGAAAATTGAGGACCCAAAGTGAATTTTTGGAAGTTTCGAGACTCAACTTGGGCAAAAGTTAGCATTAGGGACCTAAAGTCAAGGAAAATGAACTTTAAGCACCTAAGTGCAATTAACTAATAACTTTTGAGCCTAGTTTCTCATATGCGAGAAATAAAGGCTATTATGCCTAACTCTAATAGATAAGAGTGCCCAAATCATGTAGGAATACGAGAGACTGGAATGCCAACGAGGATAAGCTAGCGTGGAGGTGAAAACTGACTAGGAAGAAATCCACCACGGTTACCGAGTGAGTGGGCTTATGAACATCATACCTGGATGGGATGATATGTACCTTAGAAAAGAAAAACAACTTGTAAGTGGAATTTCGACATCACACCCGGTTGGAGTGATGTGCGAGCTAAGCTAAAACCTACTTAACAGTTGTAAGTAGAGATCATATCTGGTTGGTATGATGGACTTCTTGTAAGAAAGGGAAACTCGCCTACCGGTTGTAAGTGAAGGTATCATTACACTCGATTGGTGTGATAGTGAAAATATGTTTTTGTCAGAAGTGTTCTACCGTGACTTGTGTGCCAATGCTTGAACTTTTTGGGAGACTTTCTTGATGAGTGCTAGAACAACTCATATAGGCCAGAGGCCTCAGTTTTTGAACTTGTGGGGCTAAAATGCTCGATTTTGTAAAAAAAATCACTTACAGTGGGCCCAAGGCCAGTGGACACAAACAAGAGCTTGTAAACAAACATGATATATGAAAGTCTTGAAAACTCTTAATAAAATGGATATGTGTTTTTGCCATGGTACCAAGACAGAATCGACATACTCGATGGATTGGCAACAATGTGTCAGGGCCAAGTCGACAAACCAGCCTAGACAAACAGCTACAGGTCAGGTTGAGGATCGAGGTCGTTGGACCAGTGGCACCAAAGATAAATGGCTTTATGGAAAAACTATTGTTTGTGCATGCATTTGAGGTTTAGGACCATTAAGATGCCCAAGAGGGGTAGTGATGCATCTTAAGGGCTACTGGACGACATGGTGGAGATAAGGGTAGTTTGTCATGCTAGCAGTTAGGGAAGCTCGACGTAGCTTCAAGCGCATGAGACCGAGATGGGTTTGGGATGAGGTCCCTGTCCTCATATGGACACGGAGTTGTTTTCGGGTTTGGGGGTCGGATGTCACGAACATCCACTCAGACCTAGGGTAGAAGTGGACAGGCTTCTATCTTGGTGGCTGGTAAAGTCACTCCAAGCCACAAGTGGTTGTAGTGGACGGGCTGCCCTACGAATGTGTGATCCCTTCCTGATGAAGGACATGTGTTGACTATTAAACACACCTAATGTGGAAAAAATGACGAAAAAGGGTTTTGAAAACCAGAATTTGAGAAAAGAATATTCATAAAGGAAATAAGGAGTTTTGCACACTCCGATTAAAACTATTTTATTTATGAAAACTCACTCCCAACACCCATTCACTAAGTTGTAGAAACTCACCTATCATACCCTAACCCTATTTGGTCAGACCCCCGTGAGCAACCCGCCACTCTCCTGGTTTACCAAGGGTTTTCCCCTCCTTTAACCCGGGAGGAGTAAGGCATCATTTAAACCTGCACCTTTCCTAGAATACATAAATCAAAATTGCATAAACTTTTTAAATTACATACTTGTCTTGCAGGTGTGATTAACAGGAGGTCTTTGGATAGGTTGCCCTTGGTTACCTGAAAAGGGATATAAGGGTAGGGTGAGTTCAACGACTCAGTGAATGGGTGTTTAAAGTTTGACTTTTAGGGAAAATATTTGAATTGGAGTGTGTCAAACTCCTTATTTTCTTTTAAAATAATTCATCCTAAACATCTCGGATTCATAGCCATTACTCACTCCTCAATCATAGTTGGTATACTTATCAACCAACACACGCCCTTCATTATGAAGGGAACACAAATTCACAGGCCAACTCGTCCATTGTACCCACTTGTGGTATCGGAGCGACTTTACCGGCCACACAGATAGAAGCACGTCCACTTCTACACTAAGAATGAGTGGATGTACGCAACATCTGACTCTCAATCCCATGAATAAAACTTTGTGTCTGTATGAGGACAGAGACCATATCTCGATCTCATGCACATGAAACTCAAACACATAAGCTTCAGGAAGCCCCAAACACAATAGCTTCGTGAAGTCCAAACATAGAAACTCCATGGAGTACAAACAAAGAACTCCATGACTAACTCGTATGACGAGAAACACAAACCCAGTAGCTTCTCTTTTCCCTTATCATCACCATGTCATCCAGCAGCCCTTAGGACATACCACTACCCCACTTGGGCATCTTAATGATCCTAAAACTCAAGTGCATGCACAAATAAAGTTTTCCTCAAAAACCATTTAATCTTTGGTGCCACTATTCTAACGGCCCCGACCCTCAACTTGACTTGCAACTGTTTGTCTCGACTGGTCCATCGACCTGTCATGTCACACTCCTACCAGTCTATTGAGTATGTTAGTCCTATCTTAGTACCATGGCCAATCAATTCATACATTTAAGTTTTATGGCTCAAACTCATGTTTGTTTGCGAGCTCATGCTCATGTCCACTAGCCTAGGGCCTACTGTTCGAGATTTTCAAAACCGAGCATATTAGCCCCCAAGTTCCAAAACAAAGGCCTCCAACCTATCTAAGCAATTCGAGCTCCCGTCAAGAAGGTCTCCCAAAAATTTTAAGCAGTGGCACACAGTTAGGGGAGAGCACTTCCAACAAAATAAACCTTTCATTTGTCTATCATACCAACCAGGTATGAAGACGTCTCCTCTTATAACCGATAAGCAGGTTTTCCACTTCCTTCCAGGAAGTTTCATCATACCAACAGGGTATGATCTACTTACAACCGGTAAGTAGGTTTTCCGCGTGATTTTCACATCACTCCTTTGAGGTGTGATGTTTAAAATACCACTTAGTAGTGGGTTTTCATTTTCGAGATGCTTATCATCCCAACTGGGTATGATATTAAATATCTCACTCACGGTGGCTTCCAGTTTAGAAAAGTTGCTCATCATTCCAACCGAGTATGAAGTGTAAATTAGCCCACTCACCCGATAGTCCAATGAATATCCTCTTAGTCAGCTTGTTGTCCTTACTCGAACTTGCCTTAATTGGCGTTCTCGATACTTCATCTTCCTACATGATATGAACACTCTTATTCATTATTTTTTGGCCTAATAGCCCTCATTCATCCCAAATGAATAGTAAAACCAAACTTTTACTTTATTTGCAAATAGGTCCCTAAAGTTATTTTTCTTTAACTTTAAGTCCCAATTGCCGGTTATTCCTCAAATTGAGTCCCGAAACTTTTAAAATTAACCTTGGGACCTCAATTTATTCAAATTCATAGAAAGGGCTTTAATTTCTCAAATTTCCAATTTGGTCCTCAACTTTTCCCAAAATTACCATTTTGCCTCTACTTTACAATAATGGTAAGTTTTGCCCAAATTTTCCAAAATTTGCCCAATTGATCCCTCAATTTTATAAAATTACACTTTAGTCCCTCGAATTTTCAAAATTCCCAAATTTCCCCCAATTTCAAACTTCTAACTCAACCAAATTTGATTTCATCAAATTGATCGATCAAATAAGTTTAATTGTTGAAATTGAAGTTAGATTGGAGTTCCTACACCTACATACAATTCAATTGAACTTTGAATCTCACGATTTGATGCTAGAATGAGCTCAATTGGAGTTTCGCTAGAAAACTAGACTTAGAGAGAGAAAGCTTCAAAAGCTTACCGTTAGGGGCGCGACGGTCCGAGCTTTCAATCTGGGCAGATAACTCTCATCCTGAGGATCCTCCTAGGATCAAGAATTGCATCAATTGATGACAAATTCAATGAGAATTTAGTCATCGAAGTTCTGTCGGTTCTCTCTCTAGCACCAATCGGAATTTATAGAGTAGAGCCAAATTGGCTTACCTTTCCGATCTAATTCAGTTGTAGGAGGGTTGTGGAGGTGTTGGGAGGGTTTGCTTTGGCCTGAGGAGGGCTCGAATTGATCGTTTTTAGCTCAGCCAAAATAGGGCAACTTCGATCCACCGGAGCTGCTTCACTGTTCTATCATGCCGATGTCTCTCCGGTGACCCTCGTAGCAATTGGAGACTATCGTCGGGTAGCTGACTTCTCCCCGGTTCTAAAGAACCCGACCACGCCTTCTTTGGCTCAGAAAAGACTCTATATTGGAGCTCTAGTTCGAGCTTCACCAGAAATTGGAGCAGTTGAGAGAGAATGGAGTTTTCAGGTGTGAAGAGAATGAATGAGGAGGGGCTCTTTATATAGTAAGCTCAGGGACTTCTTGGTCGTCCAATTGGTGTCTTAATGGCAGTTATTCATTGCTTGAAACTATTTGGTCGATGACTTTTCAGCTTCACCGGTGCTGCGCAATTTTTCGACGAGTGAACAGTGTTGTCATATGAAGGAAGAAAATGACATGGTTCTGAACCAGACCGTACCGGTCCGAACCGGGTTCAAAGCTTAAAATGGCCGATTCATGCCTGATTCGACCGAATTTTTCAAAATTAAAAATTTCTAAATTCATCTAAATTCATTCTCTATCCAATGGTAGCCTCAAATCTCAAATTTGAATTTTCTAACCCACCTAGAAAATTGAATTTAGCATCTAGTTCAATAGTGGTGCAAACCGGTTCAATCCAGTTTGGATCCGGTTCACCTGAATCGGTTTGGTTTTCATCTTCAATTCATCCTAAAGTCCTTTTTCTTGACTTTTGTAACTACTTAGGTCACTCGGGATCCATAATTTTCTCGGCTTGCCCTTTCTCTATCAGTTCCAGTTCATGGACCAACTCGGTTCATAAATCGGTTCAATCTAGTTAGATCCGGTTCATCTGAACCGGTCTGATTTTTCTCTTCCAATTTGTCCTAAAGTTCTTTTCCAAGGTTTTATGAACCCTTTGGGTCACTCGGGAGTTGTAAATTTCCCAAATTGTCAATTTTCTAATAATCGGGTTTGTGAACTGGTTCGGTGTTTCTCACTCGGTTTGACCAATTTTTTTCCCAATTTTTCCTTAACTTCAAAGGGCAAGGTTTACAACTCTCCCCTCCTTTTAGGAGTTTTGTCCCCAAAACTAAATCAACATCCTTTGCATCGGGAATAATTTCCCTTAATGTTAACACAGGATTTGCTTGACATGCCATCACTTTAGTTATTCTTTCACTTAGCCCCTTTAAATCACACACTAAAGAAATGTCTTTTCCTTTTCATTATATACTCACTTTTTGGAGTTTATCATAACTAGGCATGTCTTACCCTAAAGTCTAAAGGGATATCCTAGGTTCACTTCTTCCTCTACTTAGGCTCTACCAAGGGAGTGTAGATCACAACCAGCTTTGATGTTAATGGTTGTTCCACTCAACTACTTCTTAATTGGAGGGTTTAATCCTTCAAGGTTTTTGGAACGTTCCTTCCTTTATTTTCTTATTATGGATAGTCCATCCATTCTTACTTGTCATGGCATCTTTTGATGCTATCTTCCTATTTACATGTCACTTGGGTTTAACTTAATTCTTTGGGTCATCCTAGTATGCCTTCCTTGATTCTTTCACCTTGGCATGCACTTCCTTTGCAAACTCATCTCCTTATCTCTCGTCACTTGGTTTCACTACTTTTAAGTTGGGATATGTATGATTCTTGGTAGTATTCTTCCCCTTTCTTTTGGAGTTCTATGCGTCCTTGAGTGTATCTATCCTCAAAGTGACACACTTAGATGTCATTCTTTCTCGTTTCCTCCTTGAGATGTCATTCTTTCTCGTTTCCTCCTTGAAATTTTGTGCATACGTCATTTGTATTTTCTCCTACTTGTATCATAATTTATCTTTGTAGGAAACATAACCTTCATTTATTATGATGATAATGAATTATGGTCATTAGCTATATTTATTCAAGGGAATTTTGGTAAGTACTAACTACGGTTCTCTCTCTAGCACCGATCGGAATTTATAGAGTAGAGCTAAATTGGCTTACCTTTCCGGTCTAATTCAGTTGTAGTAGGGTTGTGGAGGTGTTGGGAGGGCTTGGTTTGGCTTGAGGAGGGCTCGAATTGACCGTTTTTAGCTCGGCCAAAACAGGGCAGCTTCGGTCTGCAGAAGCTGCTTCATTGTTCTATCATGCCAATGTCTCTCTAGCGACCCTTGAAGCAAATGGAGACTACCGTCGAGTAGCTGACTTCTCCCCGATTCTAAAGAACCCGACCATGCCTTCTTTGGCTCAAAAAAGACCCTATATCGGAGATTTAGTTCGAGATTCACCAAAAATTGGAGTAGTTGAGAGAGAATAGAGTTTTCAGGTGTCGAGAGAATGAATGAGGAGGGACTCTTTATATAGGAAGCTCAGGGACTTCTTGGTCATCCGATTGGTGCCTTAATGGTGGTCATCCATTGCCTAAAACTCTCTAGGCGGAGACTTTTCAACTTCATCGGCGCCGTGCAATTTTTCGGTGAGTGAATAGTGCTGTAATCTGAAGGAAGAAGACGACACTATTTCGAATCGGACCGGACCGGTCCAAATCGGGTTTAAAGCTTAAATTGGCCAGTTCAGGCCCAATTTGATCGAATTTTTCAAAATTAAAATTTTCTAAATTCATTCTCTATCCAATGGTGGCATCAAATCTCAAATTTGAATTTTCTAAGCCACCTAGAAAAATGAATTTAGCATTTAGTTCAATATTGGTTCAACCGGTCCAAACCGATTCAATCCAGTTCGAATCCGGTTCACCTGAACCGGTTTGGTTTTCATCTCCAATTCATCCTAAAGTCCTTTTTCTTGACTTTTGTGACTACTTAGGTCACTCAGGATCCATAATTTTCCCGGCTTGCCCTTTCTCTATCGGTTTTGGTTCATGGACCAACTCGGTTCATAAACCGGTTCAATCCAACTGGATCCGGTTCATCTGAACCAGTCTGGTTTTCTCTTCCAATTTGTCCTAAAGTTCTTTTCCAAGGTTTTATAAACCCTTTGGGTCACTCGGGAGTTGTAAATTTTCCAAATTGCCAATTTCCTGATAATTGGGTTTGTGAACCGGTTCAGTGTTTCTCACTCGGTTTGATCGGTTCTTTTCCCGGTTTTTCCTTAACTCCAAAGGGCGAGGTTTAAATCACCCCTCTCTTATATCCCTTTTCAGGAGTAGGGGAAAATGACTAAGGATAACACCAAGACCTACCCTCTGTCAAGTATGCTTAAAAGTTCTTTTAAGCTTGCATTTTTATTTATTTATGCTATTCCAGGGAACAAGGTTTAAATTACATCTAACTCATCTTGATTTGAAAGGGGGAAAACCCTTTTGAACTGAAAGAGGAGCGGATTGATCACGGGGATCCGACCAAACTGGGTCGATGCATGACAGCTCATCCCTCCCCTCGTCCTACTCATCCTACAAACGAGCGAAGAAGGGAAGACACTCCATTTTTTAGTGAGGCATGAACCAAAGCCCCAACGTCAATCCTTTTCTCAACCCCTGACGTTGCGAGAGGCCTCATTGGAACCGAGAGGAAGTCCTCCAACCAAAGACACCCTCCATCTGACTCGAGGACTATTGGAGGAACATCGGAAGGCTCAAACAGTGACGCTACTTCAAAGGACCCAAAGTAGTGTGTTTCAATCGGGCGAAATTCTGGTCGCCCCAGACCTTCTATAGCCAAACCAACCCTCCAACGAGTCCTCCGGGCTAACCCTCGACCTCCCTGGAGCTTTCACGTAAGTACCCTCCGCCTCTACTCATTGAAATAGTTGAGCTTTAGAGAGAGAAAGTGACAGAATTTCACTGATCAAATTCTCCCTGCCAGGACGTTAATTGATGCCATTCTTGATCCACGAAGGACCACCCCAACGAGAGCAAACTTCCCAAATCTAGAGCTCCAACAACCGCACCCCCGCTTGTATGCTTTCAAAGATTTCTCTTTCTAAGTTTAGTTTTCCGGTGAAGCTCCATTTGAGCTTGTTTTGGAGTCAAAATCAATTATTCAAAGCACGATTAAGTCGTAGGAAGGTGGAGAAAATGATTAGTATCATGTTAGGGAGCAATTAACCAGATTTGAGGGGTCAATTTGATAAAACATGGAGTCGGGGGTCAAAATTTAAAGAATTTAGGAAATTGGGCCAATAACTCTATTCACACGATCAGGGGCGATCATTTCCCCTTATCTAGAATAAAAAATGATTGCCCCTGACTGTTTGGGAGATGTTTCTCATATGGGCATGGATAGAGCTAGATTGGTCAAGTGGGCCCAAGGCCAATGGGAGCGGATTTGAGCATGTAAACAAGTTTAAGTCTATATGCTTAAAAGATTACCATAACCGATTGATTGTGAAATTTAGCTACTAAGCCGATGTCGGACTATCGAACTCGTTGGGTTAGTAGCTACTAAGCCAAAGTCAGGTCATCGAACTTGTTGGGCTAGTAGCTACGGAACTGAAGTCAGGTTGTCGAGTTCATTGGGCTAGTAGCACCAAAGATAATTGTCATAACTAATAAGACTATTGATTGTGCATACCATGAGTTCGAAACCATTAAGGCGCCCAATATGGGATAGTGGTGGTTCTAAGGGCTACTGAACGACCTAGAGAGCATAAGGAAAGTTTGTCGTATAGTATATCGGGAAGCTTAGGGAGCTTCATGTGCACTAAGACCGAGGTCGAAGGAGAAGAAGTTTCGTCTCACATTTGCAGACATGAACTATGATGCGGGTCTAAGGGTCGGGTAATTAATGTCCAATCAGACTCTTGGTAGAAGTAATGGACTTTTAATAGGATAGACGATAAAAGCGCTACGGTCCACAAGTGGAATAGTCGGAAACTGTTCTACTAATGTTTGATCCCTTTTATTGATAAAAGGTGTCTGAGTGTGTGATGTATGTCAACCCAGTTTTATGAATAGAACCCCTCACGATGATAATAAGGAAATGATAGAAAGCATAAGTATGAATATAAAGAAATGAAAAAGGTTCCAACAGACCCATCCTTACGATACTCGCTCAGTGAGTTGAAAGCCTCACTAGAATCCGATAGTCGGATCCTTCAAACCCAGATACTTTATTAATTAAGATTTCTTGATATAATAATTTTGATAGTGTTATTATTGGGAAATTATGATAAGAAGTACGCTTGACTACCCACGGTTTCAGAAGGAGCAACCCCTTTGGGTCGAATAAAATGACGGGTTACTTACGGGATTGACATGACAAATTGAGTTATTGTTAGTAGTGTCACCTTTACTTATACTCATTTTATATTACACTACCTAAGTGCTATATTCAAATATAGCTTAAACCCAAATTAATTTTAATTCGACAATTAACATCTACCTAATTTGATGTGTTATGATAATATATTGATAATATTATTTTTTAATAAATGAAAAACCATATGTATTAAATTTTGAATAGGAAATAAAATCGATGACATGATCACTACGTGACAGATTTAGTGTAAGTTAGCTTACTCTCCCTAATCACTTTAAAGAGAGAAAGACGGAAAAAACACTAGTCGGGGAAATACGGACACTAGCAAAAATCAAGATATAAAAATGGAACATAACTTATGAAGATATTTTCTTTTACTAATATTATTTCTTATCATTTATATATTTTGTAAATTTTTAAATTATATTTTATGAAAAAAATTAATTTATAACAGGAAATTATTTTTATTATATTTTGTATTGTGTGTTATCTATTATACGACACTAAGAATTTTTAGTGAGGTAAAATTAGTAGGGATAGAACGAGTAATTATGTAATTTGACGTATAGATAGGATAGTATTGAAATAAATGATATTGTGACATGGTTAAGTGTATGGGGCCACGTTATCTTTGAAACATTATATACATTTGGTTAATGGACATACCAAAGGAAAAATGAGTCCAATTTCTTATAATCACTTAATTACTACTACGTGTGAAGTGGTAGATATTGCAATGGAGCAAGACATCGAGATGGCTCACTAAACCCCATCACAACCAATATGATGCCTCATATGGCAGTGTAATTAGACCTTCTACCACCAATGCTTCCCTATGTGACTTCTTATTCCACCTTATTTGTGTTCTACACTTCAACTTCAAAATTGCTAAAGGATATAAGCAAGGTAAAAGAAGTCGTGTTACTATAACACTCAAGGAGTAAATATAAGCGAACAAAACAATGAAAGGCATCATAAAAATATTGCACAGTAAAAATGCTATAATTAACTCTTGCATGCATGATTTTGGCAAAATTTTTATCCATTTCATATGTGAGATAAATTTCATATCCATTGCATGGAAAATATACTATAATTGACTCTTACATGCATGATCATGGCTAAATGTTGTATACACTAGATATGTGAGATAAAATTTAGAGTTAAAAAAATGTTGCACCCTAAAAATGCTATAATTAACATTTACATGCATGATTGTGGCTAAATATGCAAAATTACACGAAAATATAAAGAAATGTTTTTTAAAAAGCAATTGTATCATATAACAACCTCAACAACTTTAAAAAAAAATCATTTAAGATCTTTAAAGTTAATAAGAATATTTATAATAAATAGTTACACGGAAATTTATGATAGAAATTAGATTATGGAATTTACAAACTCTTATATAAAATTTTTTACTATTGTTGAAGTATAGATTTTTTGGCTATTAGTCCAATAAAAGTATGTATTTGCAATAAAGAAACCTATTTCCTTCTTTTCTTCTTATTTTTCCCGAATTAAAAATTATATATACTTGTTTTTCACATAATCTCTACTGTATAAAACTATACAACGTAGATGGCCTAAAACAACTATAAAATTCAAGGAAACAAATTCACAAGTTCCAGCTCACACGGCGCAACAGCTGACCTTGTCACGAGCCCACAGCTCAGCAAGCAATAGCTCTGAATATTATAATTTTAAAAAGGAAAATTCTCACTCCAAAAAAATATCGGCATAGTGAAAATAATACCAGAAAAGGGGATAGACTGTCAGTCTTCCCACCCCAAACCAGTTCTCCTCTTTCTACTCTCTTCCTCTCACTCTCTCTCTCTCAAAACCTCCCCAATTCGGTGACACTCTCTCTCTACACCGATGCCATAGCTATCCTCTGCCTTCTCCCTCTTCTCATCTCAGCTTTTCCACCTTCTTCCTAATGCCTGCTGTCTGACTCCATTTATTCATCCTCTTCCTCCTCTTCCTCCTCTTCTCACTTTCCATTCTCTCCGTCTGTTTTACGCGTGAAATATAGCGAAGATGGAGTCGAACGTGTCCTCCTGCGTTTCCTCGCCGGAGCACCCGCCCAAGCATGACTCGCCTCTGCCCAAATCTCCTACCTCAGGTAGGTCCCGCCGTCATCTCATGTACCTCATAATCTTCTGTCCATCTGAGGCTTCCTGCGTAGTCCAGTTATCTGCTTATTCCACTTCAGATGCTTGATTTATCGTGCTTCCTTTATGCTTTATGGAGTGAAAGATTGGTAGCTCTACGTCTCTGAGCTCTCCTACTTCGAATTTTTACTTTGATTTACTGATGAATCAGATTCATCTGTTGCGAAATTTGTTGTATCATCTGTTCTCTGTTGAGATGCTTGTTTGTAATGCTAGGTCTTCTCTACACGCTGGAACGTTCAGGAGTGCTACATTTGTAAAGCAACTGCTCTTTTAATTGCTTCCTCAGATTTGGTGTTGCTCTTTACTAATTTCTATGCAAATATTTGTCGTCTCAATCTATTAAGCCTTTCTTCTTCCAATTTCGATGCTCACTTCTCTCTATCGCTCATCTTCTTTTTCCCGACAAGAACTCTCTCTCTCTCTCTCTTATTTCTTTCCTCCTAACTGGTAGTCAATAATTATGGATGTTTTATGATGTCACCTTCACTTTCTTCTGAAGTCATGGTCTACTTGTTTGTGTACAAGCCTGTATCTATCTTAGTTGAGCTGCTTTCTTTATGTTGGCAAATAATCTTTTATGCCTTCCTTTTTTGACCCCTGGAATGCTTATTTCTTGTGCTAATATAGAGGTAAGTGAATTGTCAACGATGCACTAATTATTTTATGCTCATCAGCTTTCATTTTTTGCTCATTTGACCTGGCGAGAGTCAAATATTTTGTGCCCAAATCCCGTTAGAGTCACCGTCCATTAGCTATTTCAGTTTTTTTTTTTGCCAGGTTAGCTATTTCAGTTAAGTGGATTTTTTTTCTTGTTAGGTTTCTATCGATTTTGGCGAATGAATTATTAGTTCCTTAGCTCCTAATTTTGTCCCACCTTAACATTGGAGTTGGCCCGTGGTCTGTTCCATATATGGTGATAATTGAATGTGCGCCTATGATTTGCTGGAACACTCACTAAGTTTTCGCTCTCATGCGTACGTGTTTCCAGATTCTCTGGAGAAGCCCACATATATTAGGTTCCTTGTGTCAAATGCTGCCGCAGGATCTGTAATTGGAAAGGGTGGTTCCACCATTACTGACTTTCAGTCACAGTCAGGGGCACGTATTCAGCTCTCACGCAATCATGAGTTTTTCCCTGGGACATCTGATAGAATTATCATGATATCTGGTTCTATTGATGACATCCTCAAGGCAGTGGAACTGGTGCTCAATAAATTGCTGAGTGAGGTAAATAGTGTATGTTCTGTTACCATTCATATGCATCATGGAGTGTAATAAAAGAATTCTTTGTTTGTAGATACCTGTTGAAGAGATTAACGAGGTTGATCAAAGATCAAAAGTGAGGTTAATTGTTCCAAACAGCTTCTGTGGTGGCATAATTGGCAAGGGAGGAGCCACCATAAAGTATGAATAATGCCTTCTTTATCATTTGTCATTATAGACTAATGGAGAATTATGCTTTCGATTCAGTAAACTCTGAATTTAAAAATTTTTAGCATGTATTCAGCCTTATTATCTTGAAGCTGGGTATAAGTCATACTTTTTATTTGGATTAACATCCCTATGCTTATTCTTTTATATTACTTTTATCTTACCTTAGAAAGAATATCTTTTGCTCATGTATAGACTTCATTGAATATTATAACTCTCACAATTATTAGCTTCTCATGGTAAGCAAATAATAATTTAAATGAGTAGCATTTACAGAATCACGTTCATATACACCATTCATTTAAATCCGGTTCAAATCCTATGGCTTTAGGATTTTCATGGTTCTCGATGTTTTCCTTAAACTGCATTACTTCTGTTATTTATATGGACTTGCTGATTTTATTTTATTTTTCTTTCCTAATGCTATGTAATGAGAAAGAAAATAGATCCTGATATTTATTGCTTTTTTTTTCAGGTCTTTCATTGAAGAATCCCAAGCTGGCATCAAAATATCTTCTCAGGATAATAATTATTACGGATTGACTGATAGGCTCGTAACCGTGATTGGCACTCTGGAAGAGCAGATGCAGGCAATTGACTTAATTCTCTCAAAGTTATCGGAAGATGCACATTACCCTCAGTCAATGAATGTTCCATTTACATATGCAGGTATGGTATGGTTTTTTTTTGCCCAATGATATGGTATGATTCAACGCGAATAAATGTTTATCCTTTTCTTGTCTCTTAGAATGCATTAGGCATGAGTTTTCTTTCTGAATGCTGATCATATTCATAATATGCTGATTAAGTTACATTGTAGCATGTATATTATGCTTATGCCTATGCCCAGTGGATGCAAAACTCTTTTTTTATCTTTGGTGATATGGTTTTGCTGCTAAAGCATCTGTATGCTGCAAGTTGTTTGGACTTCAGCTTGCACATAACTGGGAAATGTAGAGAATAGACTGTACATTGGCACTAACCTACATGCCACTATTGCATGGCTTTTCTGCAGAAGTATTTTTTAATGAAATGTTAGATAATGGGTCTCTTATATAGAAATAATGGTCCACTACACATTATCAGCTGCATTTCTATACTATTCCATACTTTAGAACATATAATACCAGCTTATGCTCTTTGAGGATCACTATTTGGTTTCTGATGGATATTTTCCACTTAATTATGCTGGTTTCTCCTTTCTGCAATTCACTTATGATGTATCTGAAATGTTGTGTTCTGATTTCTGTTAAGTCCATTGTATGTAAAACTCTAGCTTCCTAAAGGACATCTGCTGAAAGCTGTTTGAAGTTACATAATTAGCTTGAGTTGAAATGGAATTAGAGAATATACTTGTTGTACATGAAGGGGAAAATGAAAAAAAAAAATGTAAGGCATCTATCTGTACAGGTCAAATGGTATGAAATTTTCTCAGCCTACCATGGTATTTACCATAATACTCCACTTCTAGAAGTTTCAGATGTGGAGTACAAATGGGGATGAGAGAAAAGGAGAATTTTACAGCAGCTTCCTACACTTGCTTGCGGAGGATCCTTTCTCTCCTACGCCTGCTTGCTCTTTTTTGTCTCCACTTACTCTCTTACTTGCTCTATTCTAGACTCCATTTGGGAAGGGGACATGATCAATAGAAACTGACTGGATCCGGGTAGTTATGGATCAAAATCATGAGAAAGAACTAGATCATCTGGGAAAATTTTAGTATGTGCACTTTAATTATATTAGCTTTTTTCAGCTTTGTATGAAATTGTAATCATAGTGTAACTGTATATCTCGGAATTTTGTTGCTCGCATTTTAGTTGATACTGTTATGCTGAACTATGCTTCCCAGTAAGTCTACTTGATTTGAATTTTAGGTGTTTATTTCTCTTGCTTTCATGGTATTCCATATACATATATGCTTCCTTCTGTTGCAACAGTCCCATATAATGCAATGAACTATGGATCAACTGGAGGTGGAGCAAAATATTCGAATGCCAAGGTTAGTTCTATTACTAAACACCTATACGATTATCTTCATTTTTCTCTATGTTGGCCGTGCTCACTTTTGTTATTATCATAATTATGAGCATCATATCCTGTTAATGGCTGTATTATATGAAATTTACCTCTAGGCATTTTTCGTGCTAATATGGAATGTCATACTTTTTTGCAGTCTCAGGAAATTGCCTCTTGTTATGTAGTTTCTTTGCTATGTCTTCACTAAACAGTGGTCATGCAGTGTACTTGAAAAAACTTAGCTCTTTACAGACATCTAAGTAGTCCATCTCTTGGGTTTGAAGAGTCCTTGCAAAATTTTCTTCTCTCATCTTTGCCGAGTTAAAAACCTTTTACCCGTTAGAAATTATGAGTAAAACTATATCTTTATACACCTACATTATTGTGAAGTTGGGAAGCGTGAAAACTACAAGCACTATCTAAATAAATGAAAATGGCTCCATGATATTCTGTAGGAAGATCGAAGCAGCACAATGACTATTGGCATCGCTGATGATCATATTGGACTGATAGTCGGCAAAGGTGGAAGGAACATCATGGAGATCAGTCAGGTGCTTTGGATCTTTCAACTTTTTGTTTCATTCTTTCTCTAACAGTGCATTTATCCTGAATCATGCTTATTATTCACTTCAATAGGCTAGTGGGGCCAAGATAAAGATATCTGACAGAGGTGATTTCATGTCGGGGACGACTGACAGGTACATGTTGCAGTTCATTACATAAAAACTCCAGCTTAGTGTACATCTTCTGTGTTAGATATAGTATCTGATTGAGCCCTCTCTGCTTTTCAGGAAAGTTACCATCACAGGTTCACAGAGAGCTGTACATGCAGCTGAGTCTATGATAAGACAGAAGGTAGCATATGCAGCTGAGAGTTAGCTCTGCTCATATATCCGGGTTGGTTTTGGACTTGCATTTATGTCTTGTGGATCTTTCTACAATGCGCTGCAAATTCTTTGTTATGTTCTTTTGTCTCTTTAAATCTCAAGAAGTTCCTTTATCCGTTCTATTGGTTGCTAAGAAATACATGAAGAGATGTCAGATGTCAGGTTTTTCCTCTAGGGGGTTCAGTTTGGGGGAGATTGAAAGACAGAGAGTTCTTCTGCTTATAGGATGAGACTAATCTATATCTAATTGAACCGTCTTAAAGGAATTTCACTAAATTGTTGCCTTTGTTCTGATAGAATCAGCTGTATCTGTTTTACAGAAAACTACAGGTTGATCATCTTTATAACAATTTTATTACCTTGGAAATTGTTTGTTTGTCTACATATTAGCTCGTTTTTTGGGATCAGGTTGATTCTTCCTTGAGTTATGACTTCCCCGCTCCTTTTGAGATTGAACTTAGATAACGAAGTGAAGGGAGGATACTCGTTTTGCCCCCTCCTTTTTCAAATGGTCAGCGATGGTCCATCCATAATCAAGCAAACAGTTCTAGGGATTGCTGGATCAGATTATACTTCGGTCGAGGTACTGGATCATTTCAATTTGTACAAATGGAAGGATTACCCGAAAAAGCATATATAACGGCCTGGTAACTCCACGACACGAGCAATTTGCTTATGCAGAAACTGAGGAATTTGGGTTGGGCCTCAATCTCATCTAGACATGGAAGCTGAACAATCAATCCTTATGGGCCTGATCTATGACCGTTGGATTACATCAGCGACGGCCCAGTGGCCAATTACTGATTCCCAGCCGGGGAGACGGTGTTCGATTTTGACAGCGACACTGTGCTGCTAGCGAATTTAAGATCCTTGAGCCCAATGGTTCGATCATGTATTTTCAACAGTACAGTTTGTTCTCTGCTATACCCCCGTAGGCTCACCATAGGAGACGGACTCTGTCGCCTAGGGGAAATGAAAGATTTAGGCGTGTTTTCATTTAATTGTATTACTAAAATAAGCGGAATTAATTTCTTTGGATATAAATTTTCTTATAAGATGATCAAATAAGATTTTTATTAATATAATTTATTAAGTTAATTCAAATAATTTTTATAATATGTTCAATTAAAAATACTATTAAATCTATTTTTGGTACTTTACCTTATTTATCGCTACTAAATGAGAGGTTAGAGGAATGATAATCGAGGAAAGCTGAGTCACGACTTTAAACCTAGAGGAGGCTGGTCATTTACAAGGGCGGTATGATCTTCCATTCCAAAAGGGTTGCTGCATTACTCGTTTAGTGAACATAAACTTCTAGTAAATTAATAAAGAGTTAATCTACAACTTTAATGTCAATATTATATATACATTTATTTTGGTAGAAACACGAACTCATTTATTAATTAACCACTATAAAAATACATCATTTAATCGGTACAATTTCTTCTATTACTATCTTGTCCATATCATATATATATATATATATATGATCAAATAACTAATTTGAATAGATATAATAGTAAAATAATTATTTGAACATTGTTATTCCCCGGAGATATAAGCTAATGTATTTTTCTAAAAGTTTGTTTATATAGGCACTAATCACACCTAAACCCAAACATTGTAATATTGAGTTGTCATTCTATGGCATTAATATAAGTTTTCACATTATCCTTCATGCTATATTTGGATGGAAAAAGTAGCACCATACAAATGTGATACAAAATCAAAAGTTTGGCATCAAATGGGTCAACTGAAAAAAAAACAAATTGTGCCAAAATGAAGACTAATTTTGGTATCATTTTAGGTAATTAACCCTTCATTGTTTGTGTCCTCAACCTCTAGTTTTTCTATTTCTTATCATAACAAGCTGCTGGTATTGATGCTAAACTTCATGTAATTTGTGATACAGGCACTCATTTTGCTTTCCATTTTCATGCTGCTTTGTCATATTCTGTACCCAATGTTAAAAGTTGCCTCATTTTCCAGGTTTTTTATCTTAAAAATCTCACTTGGTCCGGTCCAACATTGAGCGTTGAAATAAGGGGTCCTCAAAGTCGTCTATATTTATTTATTTAATGGTTTTAGCAAATATGCACAAGTTGGGTACCTATGCAGATTAAATGGGAGAGCAGATTTCGTATGGTTGGTGGATATTCTAAGAGTTCTTTAGATAACTTTTTTGTACATGAATATAACCTTCATTAATAACTAAAGGAATGGAGTCCCCCATCCAAAACATCAAATGAACAAGACAAAATATTTGTCTTGGTTTATCAATTCTATGACATGTTAAGTTACATCAAGGTTCATGCTCTTTAGCCCTTATTATTACTTTAAATGTGTGCTAATGCATTATTACAACTTTTTTTAACATGTTTAAAAAATACATGTATGTGAATTTTCCGCCAAATTGATATTGCGTTCTCTCAATTTGGAGAAAATGAGTTGTAAATATGCTTCCAATATCATATATTGGTGCACCAAGGTTGAGTGACGATTTGTATCCCTAACAAAATTGCATTGCTATGGCTGTGAGCACACATGCAAAAGATTGATTGGCTCCCAAATGAGGTGGTCATCTAAATCTATTGCTACCGGTTCAGCCCTCGCTGAATAGGCATGTATCGAACCACACCTTCTTCCCCACCACTTACCTCCTAAGGGCGTCGCATGATTAAATAGTAATCCGACTCTTTCCCGTTGACGCATGATTAAATAGTAATCCGACTCCTTCCCGTCGAAAATAAGGCAGAACCTTCCTAAACTCGCTTCTTATCAACCATTACCCAAATTTAGTAGAGAAGCGATCCCAATTGCCAACCACAATGGTTGTTAAGACTATTGGTAAACTTAATTATAACAAAAAAATTTAAAAAACTTTGGTAGTTCTTACTTTTAACACCTCTTAATAAATTAGAAATTATATGTGAATCAAACCAAATTAATTAAATTATACACAAGTTTACAGGGAAGTAATCTACTCAACTAGGGTCGGTAGTTACCGATTTCTTCACGGATAATTTCTATTTTGTTGTTAGAATATTATCGAGCCAAAATAATATTGTTTTGGTCAAAATTAACTTAATTTAAATGTGAACAATAATATGATAAAGAATTTAGAAAATATTTTTGAAGTATTTAGGGAGATATTTTGAAATAGATAAATGTTTAGAGATTAAATTATATTTTTTTAGAACATTTAGAGAGCAAACTATAATTTTATAAAAAAGAGGAGTGGAGGGAAAATTAAGAGTTGTATAATAATCTAAAAAAAAGTTGATATATAATTTTATTTGAATTTAAGTCTAAAAAAAGAGTAACAAAAAAAATATAGAGACTAAAATATAAATTTAAAAAAATTAGTTACTACTACTAATTTTGACATAGTGTATAGTGTGAATCATTGAGCTTGGTAGAGAATGAGGTGAAAGCATTTAGAAACCAGAAGATTGCATTGGGGCGGGATGTGGATCTTATTACTGCTTCAAGGCAAGGCTCTGGCGGAGTACTCTGTTGGTTATCTGGTGATGGTCTTGGCAGCCCATAAGATCCGAAGGTTTAACCCTTTTAAAATCGGAAGGCAACAGTTTGCTGGTATTGGCTATGAATTTTCATCAGAACCATAAGCCTAAATTTCTGGTATGACAGTGGGATTCCATTATGCATGATACACCAAGTCCTCAGAGGACAGTGACAGTCAATCAGTTTGCTGGCTTTCATAACAGAGTATAGAGGCCAGAATCCCAAAAATATTTAGATGTCAATCTATAAAGGAAGCAACAAAATATGTATATAATCAATCCTAAGGAAAGCCAGAGTTTTTCTACACCTCCCACTTCACTTACAAGGCTCAATGGGACCAAAGGTAGCTCCCGAGCTTGAAAGTAAGTGGGACGAATACAGCCAACATGGACAAACAACAGAGCCAGCTCCATGGACCAGAAACTGCTGTCCTTGAAGGGGCAGCACCGAGAACAGGGCCGTCCTTGGCCAGCTGGAAGCACAGACAAAGGTTGACTTTTCCATTCTTGCTGAAGGACCAGTTGACTTCGTTGCCCATCAGGGTCATATTATTAATTCTCAGCATCCCAGAAGTGGATGCATCATAATAACCGCTTGAAGCCTGAGACGATTTTATGGAACTGAGCTGAAGCAAAGCATCCTTTGAAGGGAACTCTGAGGCAAAAGCAGGTGGTGCAGGAAGGCTTTCCCAGAAGCTGCTAGTCTTTTCTGGGGATTTGTGGCCAAGACCTGCAAAAGATAGTAGTGCCAATGAGTGCAAACAAATGACAGAAGAAATCTCAAAAGAAATGAAAATTAGGTGGCTAAATAAGGGGTGCACTCTCCAACAGTTATTTTTCTTCTACAGACAGATCGTTCGTAGTTGTAATTACAAAATCGTTGTTTGGAAGAGCAAATTAACAATTCAAACACAAAATTTGGACATTTTTTCCACCTCTCCTAAATGGACAAAACCCATAAATTTTAGTATGATATCACAGTTTTTTAAATTGAATTAGAAACAGATATGGCATCTACTTGGAAGCTCATCCCATAAACAGTTTTAATGAGAAAAGCAGTTTCAATGCAATAAAATAAGAAAATGATGGCCCTATATACGATAGAAAAGATTACACTAGATTTGACAAAATAAAAAAAATGTTGCCTCTATTCGGAAAAAAAGTTAGGCTAGGTTTGTAAAAATAACCAAAAGGTTGTTCTTTAAAAGATTATTAAGTGAAAATCAACTTTTGAAAACACCAATAAAGACTCCATGTTGCTGTAGGCATAAACTTACCCGACTTGAGCTCATCGGTCTTTAAATCCGACTTCAATGGGGATGAACCTCCCTGTTCTTGAGGTACAGGTAAAAGATGCCTTGCAACAGGCCATTCATCTAAGTAGTTGTTCATCATCTCTGATGAATCATTAGCCATGAACATGTGATCCTCCGCGTCAAAGTATTTGAAGAATTCATCAGGATCAAAATCACCAGTATTTGACTCAGCAGGGTTTGAAAGGTCATTAGTGTGAAGAAATGGTATATCTTCAAATGCAGGACCATCAGGAGCATCCACAAATATTCCATCGAGCAGGTCATCCAAGTATACACCATTTAAGTCGGCAGAAGCCTGAAAAGCATCATCTGGTTTAACAGATTCAGCATTCATCTGATATTGCGCCGGTAACTCAATGAGGTCCCACCCATCTGGCTGCTGCACGTTGCTACAGGAGCTGATCTGGGGCATACAGTTGTCTTCAACAAGATCCTCATTCTTGGTATTATTGCTCGTTTCCCCATAGCAAAAGCTGCTAGGAGGCAGAACATCTCCAGCTGAGCTTCCAAAACTGAGACTCTGCAAAAGTAAAGTTCCAAGGAATAACTGTACTGTCAAAGAAAGAGTAATTGTAGCCCGTACTTTAAGTCCCGTTGGTAACGGGAATGAGATTTGAAGAGTTATAAAAGTTGGTAGAGGTGATTCCATTTCAATAAACTATTTTTAATACCATGGAATGTGCATTCTTTTGTTCCTTCCTACCAAAGGTTGAGTCACATATTTTGGCCAAAGGGACTCTGGCATAGAAATTCCAATTTAGAGAAAGAAATAGACAGACATACTGACATATAATTTCGTTAAACAATTCACTCTTTCACAACAATAAGCTCATATAAATAATAAAAACTAAAAATTAGGAAGGGAAGAAGAAAATGAATTATCTAACAAACCTGATGGATGTCACTTTTATCAAACTGGGCATCATCATCAAGAGCCACTTCATCAACTAAAACCTTTTGATCTGGCAACACATCCATCTCATCATTCTCTTCCCATTCCTCCTCGAGAAATGGTGCTCCATACTGCTCGCCATTCTTGGGTCCCGACCCACTCTTCTCAAAAACCCTGCAAAGCACGTATGCATCCTTCCCCATGCAAATATTCATCCCAACAACACGAAGTAGAAAATCAATACTAAAACTGAAGGGAAAAGTTATCATGGAAAATGAACACCAGATTAGTATTGAAGGGAAAATTGCAAAGACAAAATCATAGCCAGATGAGTCTCACTTGTTGAATTCCAGCTTTCTCGAGTTCCTCATCGGTGAGCCGGTACTCATGCATCACCCAATTGGTCCGCTTCCCATGGGGAGCCCGGCCAAAATGATAGACCAGAGTTTTCTTCATTCCGACAGTCCTGGATCCATTTTGGACTGATCTATCCTTGCCTGTGGTTTTCCAGTACCCTTTCTCAGTTGCACGGTTTGTTTTCGATCCATTTCCATACTTCCTGTCCAACGCACTGAAGAAGTACCACTCCAAGTCTCTAGATTTGAGCCGGGACTTATCTACGAAACCAACAACAGATAATTACATTTCAACATGCGAATTTTCAAAAACGTAGAAAGAAATGCAAGAGTTGCTGCGCATTTATCTCAAGGAGCCTACAGCAATAGTGGATAGCCACATCGGAAGGCTATAGAGGAACATGGCAACATTACAACTGCAAAACACCGCAATTTTCGCTTACTAAGTTTGTATACATCACATCCCTTAGGAGACACGATCAACGATAAAGATCAAACCTTCAAACCAAAACCTAGGGAAAACTTTTGTAGAACTGACGAATTCTTCAACATGCTTGATTAGAAACTATCAGCAAACATATTCCGGACAGGGAGAATTGGAACTTTCCGGAAATCTAGGAAAGAATCGGAAATGGAGGTACCAGGAAGATCCCAGGGTTCCGACTTGTAGATGTCAATCTCGGAAATCGGATCCAACCGCAATGGCTTTCCAGATACCTTGCGCTTCAGATAGTACCGAACCAGCTCCTCATCCGTCGGGTGGAATCTGAAGCCAGGCGCTAGAGAGCTCAAAGACTTTCTCTTCATCGATCAGCTGATCCAACTAGGGTTTCTCGGACAGTGGTATTTTCTATTTTGGACCAATAATGAATGGGAGGGATTTTATCTTTTCCAAAAAGAAGAAGAGAAGTCAGACTTGGGGAAGAAGCCAGACAAACCTGGTAAGGAAATTGGATGCCTGGAGTTGGAGGATTTCAATACGTAATAATATTTTGTAATATTGTTCCAATACCCCCAAACTTTTCATGCTTATGTGATTTTGCGTTAAATCTTATGGGATATGTCGGCGGCTCAAATGGATGACGTGGCGTAAACTTAATGGTTCCAACTTGTGCTGTCACTAGTCACCAGCGGTGGAGATCACTCTATAGGACTTGGGAGTAGGTGGCATCTATTGCAGTGGGGACGGCGGGGGTTAAGTGTGACGCAAGTGCATTCGTCAAAAACAAATAATAAAAATTTTAATTGTTAAAGGACTCGTTTGGTAAAATTATTTATAAAATTAAATTTTCTTCACCAGGTTGGCCCCCTCGTACATTTTCTTGTGTTTGTGTATTTCTTCTCTTTGCGTTGACATTCTACAGCTCTCTTCTAGAGCTCCCTTACAGCCATACCCTTTCCTCTCCCATGCTTTGAAATTTGAGAGAGACCACCAAAATGAAATAACACATTTGCAACCTTTACGCTATTTTTTGTATGAAGGCTTTGTATGAATCAGCTATATTAATCAATTATTTGGTAAAAAAATAAATAATTTTGTAAGGTGGAGAATTATCTTTAAACCCTCAATTTATATTAAATTTATACTATAACGCAACACTACTTTGGTGCAATTAAGAGTAATGGTAAAATTTAATACTTAAATTATTTTAATAGTCTTATTTATTATTTATAATATTATTTATTTATTTTTATATATTTTAAATAAATTTATATATTAATAATATTTTATATAAAATTATATAACATAAACATATAATAAGAATATTATATATAAAAAATTAACCCTACAAAATATATTTAATATAATTTAATTATATATAATAATTAATAAATTATTTAATTTAATTAAAAAATAAATTTATTTTTCTAATTTATTAATTAATAATTTTTCACTTATCTTTACCTATATTCAAACAATAAATTATTAAAAAAATTTAATATCTCCAAATCTATCCATTAATTTTCTCTCTAAACAATTTCAAATATCTCACCTACAAATTTTTCCAAACCACCCAATTACAAACATAAAATTAGTTTTAGTTTGAAATGTAAATATTTAAAATTAATAATAGGTAGTATTATTATAAGTTAGTATTTATAAAAATATAATTGATGGTTCCTTAATGTTCAAACAAGTCTTTAATTATAAAGTTTTGAAAAATATGAAGTGCTAGAGACTTGTTCGAAAATGTGGCTAAAATGTGACAAACGGGAAAGTTTTTTATTCTTAATTATAAATATAAAATAAAATGAATGGAAATGATATTATAGAAAATAAAGGAGATATATATACGGATAAAAATGTAGATATTATACATAATATATATATATATTAAATATATTTAAATTTAATATATAATAAAAATGACAGTTCTTAGTTCTAAATATAAAATAAAATGAATGGAATGATATTATAAAAATAAAGGAGACATACGGATAAAAATGTAAACATTATACATAATATATATTAAATATATTTAAATTTAATATAACCATTACTTATTAAGTGATTTGGACGTATTTTTATATTAAGTGATTTGTAAGGTGGAAAAATCACCCATTTGATAAAAAAAAATTGAATGGTGTTATTTATTACTTAAATTATTTTAATACTCTTATTTATTATTTATATATATTTTTAAATAAATTTATATATTAATAATATTTTATATAATATAAATATTATAAATATAAAATTATTATACAAAATATTTTTAATATAATTTAATTATATATAATAGTTAATAAAATATTTAATTAAATTAAAATAGTAAATTTATATTTTAAATTTTTTATTAATAATTATTAATCTAATTTTATCCCTATGAAAATGTATTATTAAAAAATTTTAACACTTCAAAATAAATTAATTTAATTTCACTACTAACACATTGAAACACTTCAGCTCCAAATGCTTATTAACCCCTTCAAAAATTCATTGATTTTTCTCATTATTTTTTTAATGTATTTGCCACCTAACCTTCATAATTGTGTACATAGGAAAAATAATTTTTTGTCCATATAGATAAATAACATGTATTAAACAATTAAAAATTTATTTTTAAACTCTTTCAATAATATGAAATGACATGTTAAAAATTTTAAGAATATTAATTTTTTAATAATAAAAAAATGGAAATTAGTTGGGACAAATATTTGAGACAAAAGTATTAGTTTACTCATTTTAGCTTCTATTTACACATTTTACCACACGCCATATTCCATAAATAAGAGTTCTTTATGCCCATCTCTCATCTTTTAGGCATACATATATCATCTTTACCCCCTTTGAATTCTATGTTGTACCTTTCCATATGATGAAGAGCTTATATCATGAAGCATGCATTGCATATCAACTATCCTAGAAGAAATGACTAGTATAACTATTTGGGTCAGGGTTTTTTCAACTATTGATCAAGAATAGAGCACTTGGTTTCTCCTGAGATCTCAATCTCAAGAGCTTGCTTATGCTGCTTGAGAGTTAGGGGCCTAACTTCTAACTGCCATTGAACCCATCCATGGATTTGCTTTGTGCGCAACTTGCTACCTCTAATTCTTCCATATAGATCATCATCATGTTAATTCAACATACTAACATTCTGGACGTGAGGTAAGTTATTTTATCAGCACATATATATAAAAGTATTAAGTGATATTAATATTGATTGAAATGATAATATATATTTCTTGAACATAGTTTCTAATCCTTCATCTTGGGTTGAACTGGCCTCTTTGTATCATATAATTTTCAGGGAAAATAAAAAGCAGTGGCAGGTGGAGGAGAGGATTGCACGCACAGAAAACAGGGAGGGCGGATCTTTTGCACATGGGTCTTGCTTGTAGTGAGAGGAAACGGGAGGAGGAGTGGATTCTTCAGAAATTCCTTGGCCTTGATGAAGTTACTAAACTCAGCCACCGAACACTTTGATTCCACTCCATCCTCCGACGGAATCGCTTGGAAGACGATGATACTCGTGGCCGCATTTCAATGAAGATGTGGGCTACATATGCGCGCAATGAATCGACCTAATAAGTTTTAAGACAATCAACCAAATAAACGAAGTAAGAAGAGGGTTCATTGTTTTGTTCACAAGAAAACTCTCTCTCTCTCTCTCTCGTCTTACACATTCTCTTCTGCTGGAAAAGAAAAAAAAACTCAATAGAAAGAGCGAAATAATCCAGTAAAGGAACCCATGAAGGAAACTGTATATCTAGTGAAGCTTCATTTACTAATTACAGCCATTGGATTAGAAAACAACAGAAGGAACACACCATGATCATCTGAACCCAAAAGATGAATTTCTATGTTCAGTTTATTTGGAGGAAAAGAATTATAATTACATTCGTATGGTACAAACAGTCATGTGATCAACAACAGACACGATGGACTAGAGTTAAAAGAAGAACGAATGGAAAGAATGGACATGAGTATGGCACATGATCAACCGCATGTGATCAGATCATCGCTGTGGGTAATGGACGTGTTAGTAAAAAAAATTGGAAACCTTCAACCTTTTGTGAATAATTTGTTTATCCGGTCGACCTCAGTAGTGGCACCCAACAAGAGCAGGCGTACCCGAGAAAACTATGGACGATTTATCGGCTGCCGGCTGGCTCTTCTGCTCAACTTGATGCTGCGAAAATGAGGGCGACGGGGATGGCTTCTTCAATAGAGATGGGAATTCGCTGGGCCCGCGGCTTTCTGGGTGATCAGCTTGATGGTCATGAGCCGATGCGGGGAGGTTGAGATCCAAATCCAACGACAAGTTATCGGCTTTTGTCGGGTCGGCGGCCTGAGTCGGAGGCGGCGACGGCTCCTCCAGGCCTCCGAAGTTTGCCAGCGACAGGGCGGTGATGGCGCCGGCGGGGCTTGGGATTGCGTTGTGGATGGAAATCCCGATTGGGGTGGCCCTGTGCCGCCTCATGTGGCCGCCCAGGGCCTGGCCGGAAGTGAACTCTGCCCCGCAGATGGAGCACTCGTGGACCTTACCGCCATTGCCATTATTCCTATTCACATTGTTGTTATTGCAGTTACCTAGCTGGAGGGAGAGGGAGGAGAATTTCCGAAACTGTCCTTCCTCGTCCTCCGGCGGTGATGGCAGAAGCGTAAATATTTGCTTCCTCTCCACGGACGTTGGGGACGGCAGCCCTAACGAGTCGGCGAATCTACCGCCGCTGTTATTCTTCGGCTTCTTGTGACTGGCCCTATGGCCGCCGAGGGCCTGGAAAGAGGGGAAGGTCCGGTCGCAGGTCTTGCATTGGTAGACGTAGTAGCCGGCCCGGCTGCCGGTGCTTGTGGCTGTCTCGAGGTACCTTCTGCTCGTGAACTTGGGGGCGGCGGCAGCGGCGGGCTCGTCGAAGGTGCTCACGACGGGCGGCGGACAGACCGGCTGGCTCGGGAAGTACTCGTGGCGGCCCTGGGCCAGGAGAATCAGACAATTTGCCATATCCTCTTCCTCCTCTGTGGTGGTGGAGAAGAGCTCGGCCGAGGACGTGGCAGTGGTCGGAGATGAATCGGCCACCTCGAAGGGCACGGGAGACTGGGGCCTCTGCCGCTTCGTGCGCTTGCCCTTCACGATCGGCCCTGCATGATCTTCCATGGATGAAAGCTGTGGAGGAGGAAGACGAAGTTTATGAATGGAGTGTGGAATGAGAGAGAGATAAGAAGGACTTAATTATATATGAACTCCTACCTTTCTTCATCTCCTCTCCTCCTTCCAATGTTACAGTTAAACTGTTAATTATAGTCCGACCAATCACTCTCTCTTATTATTTTTGGTTAGATTTTTTTTTGTCAATACCAACAATTATTAATAGAAAAAGCATTTAAATTTACTTTTAAAAATAGAGACCACAGCCACTTCATTTTGAGATGGGAAGCTATGTAAGAGCTTAGTTGTAGAAGGAAGATGGAGGAAAAATAATTATTTTTAACATAAAATAGGCAAAAATAGGAAGAGAGCTTGGTTAAATAAGGGCTGCACTAAGCTTAGAGAGCTCCGTTTCACTCTCATTCTCACTCCCTTATTATAATTTCTTCTTTTTTTTTCTTGGACAGCTTTTATTTTCTCGGAAACAAACTAATTGATTGACTCGGAGTCTGATGCAATCAATTTTTATGTCACCCAAAAGTTAACTCAGAAATTGTGGCCTCATAATTGGCATTCTTCACTCGTAGTGCTAACATATTTATAACATATTTAAACGGATTATCTCAACAATCCTATGAATTTAATTACATTTTCGTTTTAGATGAATATGCTTAGATAGTTAATTTAAAATATTTTCAATTTTTTCCTATTGCTTCAAATATTTACTTACTGAGTAAATCAATAATAAGTTTGTTTTGAAGAAAATTAGCTCTAAATTTTATTTGGACCTTATTTAATATAAGGTATTTTATTCTAAAAAATAAACTTCCAAACTATCTTTATTTGATGTAGTTTATTTAAGATTACGGTAATGATAACGTACTGACATGATAATTCGGATTGTACTGTCGATATAAAAAAATATAAAATAATTCTTCTCAATAAAAATTTCAAAATTACCATGATAAAAAAATATAAAATAATTTTTCTCAATAAAGATTTCAAAATAACCTATAACTGAAAATTACTCTATCATTACCATCTACTAGGCTTGTATCGAGTTTTTATAAAGATTTTTATCAAATATTTTAGCTCAATTTGAGAACTACCTAAAATCTATTAGAGAGTGCTAATCTCCAAATATTAGTGAGTAGAGTATTTTTGTTAATTTTTTTAGTATGGAGAATAATTTTTTTTAATTTTCTTATTTAAGACATAAATAATTTTTTAAGTAATAATTATTAAGAGAATAAGTCTCATTATAGGCAGAAATATAATACCATATTATAATATTTCAGGTATTAACTCACAAATTATATTATTTTCATTTAGTAGTTAAATTATATCACGTGCCTAATGACATATCTCATTATCTATCTATTGGCATTTATAGAACTATGTTAAGAAAAGTATCCACTCGTACTAAAATCCGAACTATTTACCTCTTATAAATACTATGATAATCTCGGACCGTTGTCTACTCAATGTAGACCACTATATAAATTCTATATTTTAGATATTTGGGATTAAATATTTTTTATTATTATTTTATCTTCTATATATCATTTAGTACTACCCATACAGCTATTAATATCATTTAATTTATACCTCAATTACAAATAATTAAGTAAAAAAAACACAAAACAGCGAGAGGAGTTGTTATGGCTATTTGACAATATCTTATCTAACGGTGTATCTCAGCTACAGAAATCAAATTTTATAATAGTAATGAAGTAAATTGCGTAAACTTTATAAACCTTTTTTTGAAAAAGCTTGTAAATTTTTATTTCTTGAAAGTGGACCATAGTCATTTTTTATAATTACTCAAATTACTTTTTGTAAAATATGAACCTAAATTCTTAGTTTATTAAATATAACCGTAACCTTTCTTTTAAAATTTGAGCTAAGTCCTCCTTTTATAAAAATACTACTTTCACCCTTCTTTCAAATTTATTGATGGAAATCTCATTTTTTTTTAACACATACTTATAAAATATAGGTTAAAACTTATTTCACTAAACTTGACCAGAGTCCAACCTTTAAAAACAATGAGGCGAAGTTCTACTTTAAAAAATTAAAGGTCGGATCCCATTTTCTTTTATGAAAATATAATAATAGTTTTATTTTTCCTAAACTATGAATATTTCACAAAATACAGGCAACCGTCACAAATTCTAAAAATATACAAATATAAGCTATTTTTAACATAAAATAATTAAACGCATCCGTCTAGTTCTTAATTCAGCAAAACAAAAAATAAAAAAAATTATAAACATGCATATTTTTACAAAAAATATATAACAAACATAACATCCGTCCATTAAAACCTAACACCAAAATTAAAATCCCATTCACTTTTGAATTAATTGATGAGTCTTATAATAATTAATATTTATTATACGTTCAACTATTAATATTATAATACATAATTAATACTCAAATCAAATATTTTAATTATATTATATTGATATTTTCTAATATAATTTATCAATACTGCTCTATTTTTCAATCCTAAACTCTCTTTTTATTATTTAGATACGATAATTCTTATTTTTAATATTTATATTTCTTTTAATAGCTTTAGTGTGTTCCCAAATTATTGTGTTTATACTTATTTATAAATTTATTCATACGAGTTTAATCAATTCTAGTCGGAATTTTTCAAATTTAACCATACAATTTCTTCTATCATCTTCCTATTATTATTTTATTTTTTGAATAGACCGATTTTACTCCATTTAACCCTTTATTAGAGCTTATTCGAAAATTTACCTATTCTCTGCCATTTGCTAAAATCTTGACTTGACCCACCTTAATCAACTACTAAAATTATCTAAAACTATAATAACCACCCTTACAACCGTCATATCTTTCCGATTATATAATAGTGAGATTTTACCATAGAACTAATATTAGACACAAATAATAAAAAATAATCTAATTTTTAATAAAAATTTAAAATACTTCCAAAATATCAATATATAAATATTATTATTTTAAAAAATTTTAACCCAAAATTTCTTATTATTTTTTGAATAACTTTCGTAGTTTTTATTAATGATATTTTGTCTAAAAAAAGATTTATTTACTTTTTAAATTTTAGATATTTTTTCTGATATAAGTGAAGGCTGAAATATGAAAAAGGTGCGAAATTTAGTGAGTTGAATACTGATGTTAACGTATGAGGTTTATAAATATACACATATTTTTTTAATTAATTTTTCTTATTAATATTTTTAGGAGGACGATTCCCTAATAGCATACCACATTATACCAATATATCATACCCAATCTAGTTTCATGATCGGATATATAAATTAAATTATTTTTTTGTATTTAAAATGAGTTGAAAGTAAAAATTTTATTTATTAATTGAGTTAAATATAATTTATCAACTAATACAATTTTTCTCAGTTATACGTTATAGGAGAAGAATTCCCCTAATTAGGTTTTATCGTAAAATATCTAGAATAAATTATTTTTTTGTATTTAAATTTAGTTGAAAGTGAAAATTTTATTTATTAATTGAGTTAAATATAATTTATCAACTAATACAAAGTACTAAATAAACTTCGTGAGGACTCTTACCTTGGTTTTTTACCATTCTAACCTTTGAAATGGTTCCGTATGTAAGCCATATAATGACTAGTAGAGACAAACTTATAATAAATATCACACTATAGTTATGTCTGTCCATACTACCCCCAGAGCAATGATCGCTCAACCCCCGGCGGTGACCGGCGTTTCCATCTCCTCTACTGCCTTAGCCTCCTCCCTAAATCTCTTGTAGATATTACTCCTATAAAACTTCCTCGTCCTAATTACCAAGATGAGAGAGACGATGGCCCCAAGGCGGCCGTGATTATGATGAAGGCAAGCTGGAAGCACTTCTCGCCTGTGCAGCCCAGGGAATGTCCTTTCTGCCTGTTGAGGCCACGGGCCGCAAGCTGCTGGAGAGCTTCTTGGTCGTAGAGGCGGCCGGTGACCTGTACGTTGAGGATGTAGAGCCCTACGAGGCTCGCCGCCGATCCGACATTGTACAGCGTGGCGTAGTACTTGAGCCCGAAAAGCTTCGATATGATGGCATAGAGGAGCGGCCACTGGGCTCCGAAGCAGAACCCGATAATGATCGAGGCCACGTAGAGCCCTCCTGAGACGTCGAAGGCGATAAGGAGGTGGCCGGCGCAAGAGATGAGGAGGATTATCGTGAGCATAAGAGGCCGGGGGAACTTGTACTTAGTGAGGAGAATCTCCGACAGGAATCCGGCAGCCACACGGCCGAGGTAGTTCCAGATGCTGACTAGAGAAACGAACGTGCGGGGTAGCTGAGCGAGGCCCCGATCTGGCCGAAGTTGTCGATAACTGTTAGGCTTCCACCAATCCCGTATATTGTTGCCAGGAGGAGGATGAACATGTCCACCGACCAGTGAGGATCTGTATGGCGATGCTTTTCACATCGGCTAGTCCCGTGGGCCTCTATGGTCTCTCCGGTTGTCACCACCATGCTATGTTAATTCTCCTAACAGTTAACCCTCTATGGTCTCTCCGGTTGGTAAGAGTGGATGTGTAAACATGGGTAGAGCAGGGGGTGTGAAAGAGCTTCCATTGGAACCTCAAAATATATATAGGATGAGGATGAAATAGCTGATCAAAGAGACTATGATGAGTGAAGATGGACAATATAACTGAACATTTAATTCAATAGAAGAGTCCTCTTTAACTAATAATTAGTGTATCAATAACCACCCACCTAGAGTGAATCTCTTAGTCAATAGGCGGATGATCATCCTTATTATCTTTTAGGTATGTTATTTTATTAATATTGAAATATTATATTATATTATTAGAATAATATTTTAATTAGTTATAATATATCGTATAATATTAATCATATAAGATTATATTATAATATTATTTATTTTTATTTTAATATTATTTGAGCCATATAAATACACATATCTTTTATATAATTCATTAATTTACTTATTACTAAGGTCGGTTTCTTGTATTTTAAACCTATTAATATGTTCATCTAATTTATTTTAAATTCAACATAATATCCGAGTAACAATCTTGTTTCTTTTTTCTATTGAAATTTTGCTTTAAGTTTCTTTTTTATGGATACTTGAATATCATAAAAACTAGGAATTAAAATTTGAAATCAAATGGGACGGGACAGGCCCATATAGACCCCAAACTCTAAATTGGAAAGAAGAGAGCACTCTTATTCCCTATAAATAATAGGGTAAAATACTAAGTTGAAATTCGTTCCAATTAGAATATAGACTATTTAAATAAAATGACCACTCTAATTTTTATTTTTTATTGGTTATAAAAGAATTAAGAAAATAAGAAGTTTGAATAAAGATTTTTAGAAAATTGGTTGGAGTAAGAACAAACGAGACCAATCAATTGATGGTAAAAATGGCCGGAATTGCTAATAGCAATAAAACCTCCTAATTTTTAAAATGGTTAAATTAAATTAAAATATGAGTGTTTTTAAGCTGAAGTGAATGCAACTCGAATGAAAATTTTTTAGAAATTTAATTTGAGCTAAAAATCAATTGAATTTGAGATGATCTAAATAAATAAAGTATGAAATTGAACGAACTGATTGATTAATTTTCCAAAAATCGATTAGCTACACTATGAATCAGTCGGTGCGCCATGTCAGATGCATGCACGTGTCAGGGTGCACGATACACACACAGGTATATTGTCCTTTCTGCTCGACTGAACCCTGACCCGACAATTGGTGACTCCATATTGTGCAACCTCTTCATCCACTTTCTTATGGAAATTTTCTCTACAATATGCAAAAGAGAATTTCTTAGAAAACCTCTATATTGATCAAATCTCACATAATAAATATTATTATTGAACCGACAACTCATCCAACTACCTCCCCATATGAGCAATTGGGTTCGCATTCTCTCATTTATTCAAATTTTACACTAAAAGTAGATAGAGAAAGAGTTAGCAATGATCATATGACAACCAACACTTTAGAGCCAAAATTCTCCTTTGTCAAGACACAATGCTTAGCAATTTTGGTGTCCTTGTGGACATGCAGGTTGTCATGCCCCGACCCGGTTTGGTCGGATCCCCGTGAACAACCCGCCACTCTCCTAGTTTATTAAAGGGTTTACCCTTATTATAATCCGTAAAGAGTAAGTCGTCCTTTAAACCTGCATCATTTCCTGGAATAGCATAATCAAAACTGCATGAAATTTTAAACTTTACATACCTGTCTTACAGACATCTTAGTTGATAGTCTTTCAATGTAGGCTTTCCGGGATTTCCTAAAAGGGATATAAGGGACGGGGTGAGTACGACTACTCAGTGAATGGGTTTTCAAAGGTCTACTTTTAACTTTTAAGAAAAACATTTATATGGAATGTGTCAGACTCCTTTCTTTTCAAAAAAAATCCCTTCATTTAAAAATTTGGGTTTTTCCATTATTTCTTAGTTACCACAATGTGTCATTACCCAACACACATCCTTCATCATGAAGGTTACACACATTCGCAAATTAGTATCATTATTGAACCCGCTAGTGGCTTCGGAGCGACTTTTCCTGCCACCCGGATAGAAGTACGGCCACTTCTACCCTGGGAATTAGTGGATGTACGTGACATTCGACCCACAATCCTGAAATCACTTTTTCGTGTCCGTATGAGGACAGAGACCTCATCCTGTCCCCACCCCGGTCTCATGCACTTAGTGCTATTCCAGATTTCGCACAGACACCTGGAACGACGAGCTGCCCTTATAGCCACCAGGTCGTCTAGTGCCCTTAGGACGCATCACTACCCCTCATGGGCGTCTTGATGATCCCGTACTCATAGTGCATGCATAAACAATGTTTTCTTATATTGTCATGTAATCTGTGGTGCCACTGGTCCAACGGCCCCGACTCTCAACTCAACCCGCAGCTGTTTGTCTTGATTAGTCGGTCGACTTGTCATTTCGCATTGCTGCTAGTTGACTGAGCATGTCGGTCCTATCTTGGTACTATGGCCAAATAATTCACTTATTAAGTTTTATGGCACATATATCATATTCGTTTACGAGCTCCTATTGGGCCCATTGTACGAGATTTTAAAAAAAAACTGGGCATTCTAGCCCTCAAGTTCCAAAATCGAAGCCCCCGGCCTATAAGAGCTATTCGAGCTCCCGTTAAGAAGGTCTTCCAAATAGTTTAAGCATTAGCACACAGTCAGGGGAGAACACTTCTGACAAAATAGGTTTTCACTGTCCATTATATCAACCGGTAAAAGGACATCTCCGGTCATAACCAATGAACGGGTTTTCAACTTCCTTCGAGAAAGTCTCATCATACCAACCGAGTATGATCTACTTACAACCGGTAAGTAGTTTTTTTCGCATAATTTTCACATCACTTTCTCTAAGTGGTGATGATTAAAATACCACTAAACAGTGGGTTTTTATACTAAGATACTTATCATCCCTTACCGGGTATGATATAAAATTTCCACTAACAACCGGTAAGTGGTTTTTATCTTTAAGTTGTACTCATCATCCCAACCGGGTATGATATTAGTAAACTCACTCACCCGTTAATGCCGTAAATTCCCCTATACTGGTTTTTTGTATTCACGCGAGCTTGTCCTTGCTGGCGTTCCCGGTATTTCGCGTTCCTACACGATATGAACAACCTTGTTCATTATTACTTGGCATAACAGCCTTCATTCATTTCCAATGAATGAGAAAACCCAAACTTTTAGTTATTTGCAATTAGGTCCCTAAAGTTATTTCTCTTTAACTTTAAGTCCCTAATTTCAGTTTTTCCTCAAATTGAGTCCCGTAACTTTTAAAATTTATCTTGGGACCTCAATTTATTCAATTTCACCAAAAAGGGGTTTAAT
Organism: Trapa bicornis; assembly: GCA_030064425.1. NCBI lineage: Eukaryota > Viridiplantae > Streptophyta > Magnoliopsida > Myrtales > Lythraceae > Trapa > Trapa bicornis. Next base: position 2,975,575 of record CM057761.1, on the reverse strand, counting down.
TTCCCAAATTTCCAATTTGGTCCCCCAATTTTTCCAAAATTACCATTTTGCCCTTGTTTTACAAAAATGGTAAGTTTTGCCCCATAATTCCAAAATTCCGCAATTGGTCCTCCAACATTATTTTCATGCCCAATTGACCCTCAATTTCATAAAATTGTATTTTGCCCCTTTGAATTTCAAAAATCCCTAATTTTCCCCTAATTCCAACTTCTTAACACAGCCGAATTTGATTTCATCAAATTAACCCATCAAACGTTTCTAATTGTTGAAATTGAAGTTGAAATTGAGTTTCTACATGTTCATACGATTCTTCAGAAATGTGAATCACAAGTTTTAATGCCAGGACGAGCTCAAACGGAACTTCGCTGGAAAATGAACTATAGAGAAAGAAAGCTTCGATTACTCACCGGTGAAGGTACGACGGTTCGAGCTTTTGATCTAGGCAGATAGCTCTCGTCCTGAGGTTCATTCTAGAATCAAGAATCGCATCAATTGATGTAGAATTAGATTAGAATTTTGTCATTGAAATTCGGTCAATTCTCTCTAGCACCGATCGAAAATTGTAAAGGGGAGTCGAATTGACTTACCTTTCGGTCCTAATTCGACCGTGGAAAGGCTGATAAAGTGTTGGGAGGGCTTGGTTTGGCCTGAGGAGGACTTGAAATGGACGATTTTAGCTTGGCCGAAATAGGGCAGTTTCGGTTCGTCGGAGTTACTTCACTATTCCATCATGTCGGCGCTTCTCCAACGATTCTCGAATTGACTGGAGTTTGCTATCAGATAGTTGTCTTCTCCCTAGTTCTAAAGAGCCCGACCTTTGTTCAAGTCGAAGCTCTGGTTCGAGCTTTACCGGGAAATGGAGCAGTAGAGAGAGAGAGAGAGAAATGTTCAGGTGTGAGGAGAATAAAATGGGGATTACCTTTTTATATATGCGTAAAACCCATGTATTAAATGGGCGAAATTTATTACTAGTATTAATATTTCCATAAATTATTGGTATTAATTCCAATAATTTAATTTCAGTATTAATTCCAATAAATTAAATTTCGGTATTAATTCCAATAAATTTAATTTTGGTATTAAATTATTTGTATTAATTCCAATAATTTAATTTAGGTAGTAATTACAATAATTAAATATATATTATTGTATGGTTATTTATGATAAGGCGTACATACAAATTTGATCGAAATTTCGGGCAAGCACGCTTAACTTTAAAGTTCTTATGGAATTTAGTTCACCTGAACCACTTTGGTTTTTATTTTCTAATTTGTCTTAAGTTTCTTTTCAAAGGTTTAATGAATCGTTTGGATCACCCGAGAGTTGTAAATTCCCAACTTGCCCGTTCATAAATAATCGGGTTTGTGAACCGGTTCTGAATCCTCACTTGGTTTGACCAGTTCTTCTCCTGATTTTCCTTAGCTCAAAAGGGCGGGTTTTACATAGATATTGACTTTCCACTAGTGTCCTGCATTGACAGCCCCTCTACTCGCATTGGTAGTTCCACACATTAACATACCTCTACTCACTGAAAAATGGTCGACTTCTTTCGTTGCCAAATTCTCCTCCACTCGATGGCCTAAAATCGCTCGAGTTATCAAACCATATTGGCCTCTCAAGTCGAATATAAGCCTAGTGGTCGTTATCCTTCATGGAAGCTTTGTCCATGCTCTATTTTAACAACCATCTATAAATGGGGTATTATAGGCAATCCAGACCACCTTTGAGAGTGATCTAGGTGGTCAGGACTCCTTAGGAAGCCAACTTACGAGACTTGACCCGTTTCCATTATTCTTGGGCCCACTATACGAGTTTTCAAAAGGTGACATTGGACCCACTTCTTGTTTGAAAATGATCGCCTTGTGTCCACTTTGATAATCGTGGTTAATGCTCATATCCAAAGTAATTAGGATTCATACTTAGAACAAAAATACATCCCAAAATTGATTTCAGGCGGGGTTCACATAGTCACAGGAGTATATTTTTGGAAAAAGAGTACTTGTACTTCATACAACTAGTTTGTATAGGTATTTATGTGTAATGGTCCAATCGGACTCAATATCAGAAATCCCACTCACCCTATGTTCTTGAATTGTTTGTTTGGGATAGATTCGTGTTGTTTTGTGTCTTTTCTTTCACACGTACATAAGAGATCCTGTTCCTACATTATTTCTAACAATTGAGTTCAATAATTTATTAAATTACACTTAAATACCTATATTTTCATTTATTTACATATAGGTATCTAAGTTTACCTAATTTATAATTAAGTTACTAAAATTCTTAAATATCTCCTTTAGGTACTTAATTATTCTTTTGTTCCCTTTAAGTACTTGATTTATCACTAATTGCACTTACAACCTCATTATTTCAAAAATTACAACTTATTCCTAACTTTCAAAAATTGCAACTTATTCCTAACTTTTCAAAAATTGTATTTTAGTCTCCAAAACATTCATCTTCAAGAAACTATGTTAAACTCCATTGATTCTATCATATCATGATACCAATGTCTTCCCCATGTCCCTACATTCATTATAAGCTTTGGTTCATCAATTTTAGCTTAGAAATAATCCTAAACGAGGTTTACAATTTTGTTCAATTTAGTTTAGGTTTGGTTCACCTTAAACCGATTCGATTTTCACATGCAATCCATTTTATAGTTATTTTCCATAATATTTAGGTATTTCTTGCCCATTTGGAATTTTCCAAATTCCAATTCTAACCCTTATTTATCATTTTATATTAACTTAACCACTTTATTTTCTCTCAAAATTTTGTGGTTTCTCTTTTTCGAATTCTTAGTTATAGAGAACGGGGTTTACAAACTCAATTATAATTGAAAAAGTTTTTAAGCACTATACCATTTGGAAAAAATTTGTACAAATTTTGTATATTATAAATTTAATATTTAATAAGTTTAATTTTATATGAAATTTAGAAGTTTTTTATGTTATTTGAGTTTTACAACATGTTTTACAGTGATATAAATTCCTAGTATTGAGAATGTATAGCTGTGATATGAGTTGAGTGAAAAATTATGTTGAGTTATTACAAGTAAAGTGATATTAAAATATTATTTTTTAAATAATTTTTTAAAAATAAAGAATTAAAATTTTTAAAAAAATATAAAAAGTAATATTGGTTGAAAATATTCTATAAAACCTAAGAAATTTAGTGTAAGAAAATAAAATTATTATAAACAGAATGGTCTTAAAAGGAGAGCCTAGGATCGTATTTTTAGGGGTGAACAATATTCTCAAATAACCATGTTTATAGAAAGATGAAGTGATCGGTGGAGGTGATGTAGAAGCATTCTCATAATAAGAAATAAGTATTAGCACATTAAAGATATAATTTTTTTTGAAAAAGAACATATAGTTAAATTAGAACTAATGAAAGAAAAAGAAATTAAAATTAGAATGAGGGGGAGAGGGGGAACGACGAGGCCCTCCTCGGGAGGCCCCGCCAGGCATTCCTACAAAAACCTTAAATGGGCCTCCCAGGGAAAGACCACATGGAGCCTCGCCAACGCCCATCTCCCTCTGGTGGCCACCCCTTGGGACCTCTTATGGAGGCAGCCGGACCGGATGGAGGGGCTGCAATGTTTTGATATTTTTGGACTTTAACACTTGTAAAAATACAAATTTGAAAAAAAATGAAAAATAATAATATCACAATAAATTAGGATATTTCCTTTATCAAAATCACCAAAAATGATTTCAACTCAATCGTGTTACGGGCGGTGTTTAGCAAAAGTTTCGGATGGTTTGGATCCAACCGACCCGGCACCAACCATTATGAACCGGCCTGAAACAGTAACGGGTGGTCCTCCTATATCATTAAAGAAATGAAAACTCGTGTTTATTTTATTACACGATTATTAAGTTCCGACAGAGAATCTTGTACTGGTTGAGATTCACGAGCGAAATCAGTATCTTACTATATTTGATATGCGAATCAATCTCGTGGTCCTCCTAGAAATAACCCGTGACCATCCTCCACCCATGTTCTAAACTAAGCCTACATCTTGCACTAATGGCGTTGCCGGTAGGTCATATAATGCCATTTCAATTATCATACTCCGTCCGAGCATCCGGTCCTTTTGGCATATACAATAACACAATACCACCATGTGGGACTCCCTTTATCGACATCCCTAATTTCTGGTAGAAATTTCAACTCAATTTGATTGCTATTTTGGACTTGTTGACTATGGTCTGATAAGGACCATCGAATAGATCATACCAAACCTTTTATTTAATTATTGGCCCAAATCCCAAATTTAAATATAAATTTTCATACGTAAGATTGCTAGTGTGGGTAACACATCAAATTGGTTAATATTTTATTAAATTGTCAATTTAATAATATTTAAAAATAATATATATTGTGTATAAAATTGAGTATTAATTAAGTTAAATAAAAAAAATTATAAACTAACATGAAGTACTGAATAAACATTGTGAGGATTTTAGGCTTTGTTATTTACCAAGGAGTCTCTGCTTCGTCCTAATGATACATATATTAGCTATTACCGACAAACTAAAAATAAATATCAAGGTACAGTTTTGTCTGTACGCACTACCCGTGGGGCAACGATGGCTCCCCCGCCTGCGGTGATTGGCGTTGCCATCTCAGCCTCTGCCGCCTTGGCCTCCTCCCTGAATCTCCCGTAGATATCACTCCGATAAAACTTCCTCGTCCTAATGACTAGGACGACAGAGATGAGGGCCCCAAACAAGGTGACCCCAGTGATAATGATGAAGGCAAGCTGGAAGCACTTCACGCCGGTGCAGTCGAGGGACTGCCCTTTCTGTCTGGTGAGGCCACGGACCGCCAGCTGCCGGAGAGCTTCTCGGTCGTAGAGGTGGCCGGTGACTTTTACGTTGAGGATGTAGAGCCCTATGGGACTCGCCACCGACCCGAAATTGTACAGCGTGGAGTAGTACTTGAGCCCGAAAATCTCCGATATGATAGCGAAGAGGAGTGGCCACTGGGCTCCGAAGCAGAACCCGATAATGATTGAGGACACGTAGAGCCCGCCCGGGATGTCGAAGGCGATGAGGAGGTGGCCGGCGCAGGAGATGAGGAGGATTATAGTGAGCATGAGCGGCCGTGGGAACTTGTACCTCGTGAGGAGAATCTCCGACAGGAATCCGGCAGCCACACGGCCAAGGTAGTTCCAGATGCTGACTAGAGAGACGAACGTTCCGATGCTCTGCTTCGGGTAGTCGAGAGAGGCCCCAATCTGGCCGAGGTTGTCTATCGCTGTTAGGGTTCCGCCGATCCCGCATATTGTTGCCATGAAGAGGATGAACATGTCGATGCTGAAGAGGGCCTGGAGTATGGTGAAGTCCTCGCCCCTCTCGGGTGGCTGGAAGACGGTCTGCCAGCACGAGGGCTGCTTCTCAACGGCCGGCAGGGGTAGCGGTGCTGATAAAACCGGCCTCTCGGTGGTGATGCTGAAAGCTGTAGGGCCATCATTTGGGGCTAGAGCACGCCTCTTTTCAAGCCAAAGCTTGTACTCTTCCATGATCACAACGAGCAGAGGGAGGAAGAGCAAGAATAAGACCCCAGCAGCGCTAGCGCCATACTCGCCCTTGGTGAAGCCAGTCCCAACCTTTCTTTCCGTTATGATCATAATCATGAGGAATCCGGCCAGGCCTAGGGAGATGTAGAGGAAATTGTAGAAGACCTTGAGCTCGTTGAGCTGTCGGACTACCTTCATGATCCGGATTGTTCGGAGGAAGGCAAAGGAGATGGCGGCCGGGAGCCACCCTATGAGCAAGATCAAGGCCTTGGAGTCGGGGTAATAGAACGCATAGTATAGCTGTGTTATGATCGCACCGCTCAGGCCGACGTAGCCCTTGAGGATACCTAGCACCACACCACGGCTCTCGGGAAAGTTTTTGACACAGGTGACGAGCGAGCCGGTGTTGGCAAACGACTGGGAATTGGCCCCGATGCAGATGTAGAGGCACATGTGCCAGACAGCTGGCCTGGCAATCTTGCGGGACACGGCCAGCCATATCATGAGGTAGCCAAAGAAATTGAGGACGGCGCCGAGGGAGAGGACAACCCATGGCGGGGTGACCTCATTGATAAGGCCCGATAGGACCCCGACGTTGGCGCCCAGGTCCTTGAAGAAGCTAAGGAGGTTCAGCGTTGTCTGATCATATCCTAAGGTCGACTTTATGTCCGGCGAGTACAGGCTAAACATGTAAGTCGCACCAGCTGCCGCCATGATAAGGAGGGAAGCGAAGACCACGAACCACCGGCCAGTGAAGACCTGTATGGCGATACTTTTCACATCGGCTAGATCCGTGGGCCGGCCGCTTCCTGACTTGGTGGCCACCACCATGGTGTGTTAATTCTCCTATCGGTTAACCCACTTAGTCCCTCCTGTGGATGTGTGAAATTGGCTTATAGAGTAGAGCACGGATGGGGGAGAGCTTATATTGGAACCTGATATTAATATAAAAATGAGGATGAAGTTAACTGATGATGGAGAGTGAGATGAGTGAACCATGGCTATTGACTTGGAGAGTGAGATGAGAGAATCGCCTCTGAATTATTGGGATATTTAAATGATATATAAATAGAAAGATAGATGGATAAAAATGCACATATTAGTGAGTATGGGGATGTTTTTGAAAAAAAAACTTAATCTGTTGGCTTTTCGCACCAACTTGAGGATACGCGTGAATGGATTGCCAATTCCTTTCACGCTACACATTGGACAATAGATGAGAATTGTAGAGATGTGTGGGCAAAAAAGTGCGATGGTTCGGTCTCTCGCCTAGGGCTAGCCTCGCTCTTGGCCACAACGTGTCGGATGGATGGGACCACACGTACCGTCCCTCGCCCAACCATGATATTAATTTTAGGCAGCCGACTTGCCCCCTCACTAATTTTGGGTAATTCATCTTACTATCATATGATATTAATTTAATAAAGAATTCATATTAAATATTATTAAAAAAAATTAATCCCATATTGAATATTGTTTATATATAAAATTATAATAATTGTTTTAAATTAGCCATAATATTTCGCACCAAGAGTAGATACTATCATAAACTCAACTCTTAATTTATTCAATTATGATATAAAAAATATTTAATCCATTTTAGTTGATTCTATTTATTTAATATCAGAATAATTATATATATAACTAGTTTAAATATATATATATATATTTATTAAAAATTCAAAGAAATATTCACTACACAGCAAAAGATTCCTATTTATTATATGTAATACAAATGTATGTGCAAAACTAAAAATAACATGATTGAATGTATCCGGTGAACCCGTTGAAATGGAAACATTATTGCCATGCCTTTATTCAAGAATTTCTCATACTATTATACATATATATTTCTATATATATACACATGTGCATTCTTTCAAGTAACTAGAAAAAAAAATGTTTAGACGGACACAAAGAAAAGCTTCCAACAAAATAGGCAAGAGAACAAAAGTAAATGCTTTTTTTTTTATAACCAATGCCAAAAGCAAATGTTTTTTTTTTTATGAAAATTGAGCGACCTCTTAAAGTTTGGGATTTCTTTATATATGCATATTTTGACTTTCATAATACAACTCTAATATGTCATATCATTGAAAATTCATGACAGAGCCGCTGAGGTTGACTGCAAAGACTTTCTATATATTGAGTGAGATAACGCTTGGAGGATAAGATCGAAGAGAATTATATAACTATGTTTAGAAAGCTGTCTAATTTCAGTACAAAAGTGGAATCTCATTAATACTTGGAAAAATGATCCAAGTACGTATGCCACAAATCTTTCCGCCCAAATATAAAGCATTAGACTTTTTTTTTTGTTGAAAAACAATTTTCAAATATTTAAATTCAAATATCTTTTCTAGACTAAAGGATTAGTATGTACTCAATTATTTTTCACTTGGTCTTATAAAAAAGCTGACTGCCATATGACCAAATCAAATGTTTTTTTTTCACAGTTATCTCCCAGATTTCCTTTCTTCAGTCTCTACCATGATGCCAGCGGCTACCTTGCAGGTCCTTGCTAAAATAAGATGGTTAGGTTGCACAGGTATTTTTGGATTAGATATTATTTGCTTTTTTTTCCAAAAATATAAATATTACAAGAATGGTCAACATGCTTCGAGATGCACGATGACTCTGCAGTCTGCAGAAGAAGTAGTCCGAATCTCATAATGTTCAACAATCACACACTTGCATTTGAATAAGCATTTAGAGTGTGGTCTCCTCGAAATGACATATTAGACAAATGTTATAAAATTCACTGTGCAAGTCGGAATGATCGGAAATCGATCACCGTCCCAATGAGTGACCATGATTGAATATTCAAAAATCAATTATGGTTAAGTACGCATATGCATGGAGCCTTCCCGTGGTAGGTAGCTGCCTAACACTAACAGTGAAATAGTGCTTGAATTATGCAGATAAAATCAATATATATATATATATGTGAATGCGCATACTACATTGTATTGGTAATATTGACACACGATACTTTACTTCATATTTCCGTTAAAAATAATGAACTAAACTAGCTGGCAGATATAAGTAATTATTGAGATATTAATTGTTAAAATTTTAACTAAAACTAAATTATTGATAACTAAGGTATACAAAATAAATTATTAATATATTTAAAAAATAATCATAATTTCTTTACATAAAATAATTGTGAGCTTTGAAAGGAGGATGAAATAAAGTCGCATGATTAGGGAGGGCAAAATAAAGTCCAATTTTTTTAAAATATACTTAATTATAATTATTTATGATTTAAAGTTAATTAATAATATATATTTTCTAGTCATATAGAGCTAAAATGGAACCTACTAAAATATAAACTCAAATTTAATTCTCACTAATTATAATTATTTTTTTAATTATTTCTCATATACACCTCTATATCAGTTCAACTAAATTTATGTTGAGTTTGAAAAAATATGTGATGGGTTAAATATTACACGAAGCCATTATCAAGTTATATATTAAATAACTCGTAAGATTACTCTCAATTCTATAATATAGTTTTTTATTATTATAATATCGATTATATATAATACTTCAAATATAAAATAAATATAATTTTTTATAAAAATTTAAACTTTTTATAAATATAATCTACAATTTTCCAAAATATTTAAAATTCTGAAAAAAAAATATATATGTGCTAAATAAAATGTATTTATGAGTTTTTTCGATTATTTCTACTTATAATATCAATTTCACTCGAATACAGAGTATAATACTTTAATCTTTTTTACTTTATTTATTATCTCATTTTTGTAAAATAAGTTAGGGGAGGGATACACAATACTCACTTAATGAGTGCAAAAACCGATTATCAGGTTATTTATTTTTTCGATTTACTCTATACTTAAAATAACTAATATAAAATATATATATATATATATATTACCTTCTATTTTTTAAAATTAGTTTAAAAGAACAATAATCTCCCCTACTCAACATTTTTAAAATTATTTCCTAACTATTTAAAATAATTAGGTTTCAACGTTAAATTCCAAATCAAATTATATATATATATATATATATATATATACACTAACCAACACATATTAAATAATTATCAATAATAAGTGATGCCTCAATATCACACACAATCAATGGGAGCTATTAGGTATGTGTACCAAGTACCCACACTCACAAATCATATTATAAGATAATTGTCCTCTCATGATAATAATGTGTAATTAAATATCATTATATTTATAGCCAAGTTTCAGCATGTTTATATCAATAAGTACACATTAATCTCACTGTATATTTTTCTTAGGGGTATGAGTGATCTAAAAACATTTTTCTTAGGGGTATGAGTGATCTAAAAGCTAAAATAACTTATCTCTTATTCTACCGCTTCTAATATACCTTAGACGTGAACACTATCTTTATCATTTTTCTTAGGAGTACGAGTGATCTAAAAACATTTTTCTTAGGGGTATGAGTGATCTAAAAGCTAAAATAACTTATCTCTTATTCTACCGCTTCTAGTCTACATTAGACGTGAACACTATCTTTATCATAAGTGCCATATGTGCTATCAAGCTAGGTACGTACATCTAGAAAAAGAGTCATCAAGACTATCTTGGATGGTCTTTTAGATGGATATCTAATGGTTCCCGCCAGTACTGCCTTCCTCATCTCCATCCTCCTCTTCCACGTCCTCCATGTTTCTTAGGGGTTCATCCTCCTCTTCCACGTCCTCCATGTTTCTTAGGGGTTCTCCACCAACCTCTAACCCCTGTATGATATATCAATGGTGGTTCTTATGTTCGTGTGGAGTTCCAGCCCATTGATGATACATCGTATGACTCGGTTCAACCCCTGAATGAACAATTGGCATATAGTGTTTGGGAGCACACTGTCCGGAGTAAAGCATTTTACAATTGTATGAACTCCCAAGCATAAACTACCACCATCATATTTTCCTACTCCAGCATGGCTAGACGATGGGTATGTTCCACAAGTTGGGCCATTGAAAGGTATTAGTGAACCTCCATTCGAACACAATCCAACTAGGGAACCTGGCCTTGGAAACTCAAGTTGCACCATCCTCCATCACTCTCAGGTCTAGACGAAAAGAAGGCCTATAGCCATCAATGTGCGATCCAAGTAGTGCATCCTCAGGGTATACATGCCCTTTCTATAGTTGTAGAGCCATTTCATGGATCTCATCACATCCTTCCCTCCCTAGAAGCGTCCCACACTTTCTTGTAGGCTCAATTGTTCATTTCTAGCGTTCTAGGCTACAGGATGAAGCACTTGTGGCATACTAGACTTGCCCTCATAATAGCCCACCCCAATAGGCCCCGACATTCAACTACTGGTGTCGGTTGGGATCGTGTTCTCCGAGTCACTAGAGTCCACTTGGATGGGCTCAGGCCTAAGGTATGCTGCCCCTTGGAGCTCACAGGCTCCACTTGCTCCTCGTAAGACCCGGTTGTGGTTCTGATGATGGCCATGGCTACACAACATACTAGTAGTATTAGTTTGTAAAGTTGTCCATTTTAATATTATAAACGAAAGTATTGTCGTTGCTATTCATGTTTTCTTTTCCATCCATCTCAAAATAATTTCATTTTCAAATTTCCATTTTTGAAAAATCGTGGGCTCTCATACCACACGAAAGGGATTGTCACGCCCCGAACCTGAAGACCCGTGAACGCCCCTCCCCCCTCCCCCTCAATAGCCACTATGGTGGGTACATTCACAATAATGAAAATAGGAGTGACCAAAGCTTCCGATAAAATAACCTGAAAAATGCAGCAAAAATTTGAAACTTTTCTTTCAAAGTTTCTTATTGGAGCCCACCAAAATAGCTCAGGAAAAATAGCAATATTATAAGAAATTTAAAACACCTTCGTGAGCACGTTAAGGGGCTACCTTTGGCGATGCTCGCCTTAGGATGAATCTTCCACTTGTTGCCTCGTGCTCCTTGGCTTAAATCTGTAATTTGTTTAGGGGGGAGTGAGCTCACAACTCAGTAAATTACCTAACATAATTCTACATTTCTTTAGTTGGGCTATGATCTCATGCTCTGTGGTGTATCTTGACTCTCTACGACATCGCTCTCAGGCCATCCGACTCGTAGTCTATCCTATGGTCGGGTAATTCTTAGTCTCCCTTGTTATTCCCACATTAATGACAACATATACATAAATCACAAAATAATGCATACATTGGGGAATTCAAGTCCTGCACACACGCATGGCCTACAAGTTGATACTTCTGACCTATTCATGGCCCGTGCCTCATCCCAGGCTACTCAGGTCCACACACTTGGGCTACTCAGGTCGACACACATATGAGCTACTTAGGCCCGCACACATATAGGCTACTCAGTCACACATACATATGGGCTACTCAAGCCCCATACACATAATAAACTCTGGAGTGTAGCGCCACATGGATGATACCACGTTCGGGAAAACTGGAGTGTAGGAGCCACGTGTGTCACGCCCCGACCCGGTTTGGTCGGATCCCCGTGATCAACCCACCACTCTCTTGGTTACTAAGGGTTGCCCTTTATTTATAAACCATGAAGATTAAGGCGTCATTTAAACCTATATTTTTTTTCTAGAATAACATAAATTAAAATTGTATAAAATTTTAAACTGATCATACCTGTGTTATAGGCGTATTGGCGGGTGGTCTATGGGGTAAGCTTTCCGGGGTTTCTTGAAAGGGATATAAGGGAGGGGGTGAGTACAATGACTCAGTGATTGGGTTTTCAAAATTTATCTTTCAGGAAAAATGTTTGATTCGGAATGTGCCAGACTCCTTATTCTATTTTAAAAACCTTTCATTTCAAATTCCAATTTTTATCACCATTTCTTATTAACTACGGTGTGTCATCACCCAACACACATCCTTCATCATAAAGGTAAAATACACAATCGCAGGCCAACCCGTCCAGTGAACCCACTTGTGGCATTGGGGCGACTTTACCGGCCACCTAGATAGAAGCACGTCCACTTTTACCCTAAGTGTAAACCCCGTCCTTTGATAATGAGAAAATCGGGAAAAGAATCGGTCACTTTCAAATTTTAAAACCGAATTGATCTACAAGTTTGATTATTAGAAAACGGGAAAATTTGAGAAATTTTAACTCCCATGTGACTCAAATGGTCCATAAACTTAGGAAAAGGACCTTAGGATGAAATGGGGAAGAAAAAATCGGATCGATTCAAGAGAACCGGGTCCGAACTAGATAGAACCAGTTTATGAACCGAGTTGATTCATGAACCAGAACCGATAAAGAATGGGTAAATCAAGAAATTTATTGATCCCCTGTGATCCAAAGAGATTTATAAACCTTGGGAAGGAACATTAGAACAAAGTGGGAGAGAAAAACCAGATCGGTTCGGGTGAACCGGACTCGAACCGGTTTAAGAACCGAGTCGATTTATGAACTAGAATCGATAAAGAGATGGTAAACTAGGAATTTTATGGACCATAGTGACCTAAGGAGTCACAAAAGTCATGGAAATGGACTTGTGAATGAATTGAGGATGAAAACCAAACCGGTTTAGGTGAACTGGATCCGAACTGGTTTGGACCGATGTGAATAACTATTGAATCGGATCCTAAATTTATTTTTCTAGGCAGCTTAAATAATTCAAATTTGAGATTTGAGACCACATTGGATAGAAAATGAATTGAGATGAATTTAGAAATTTTTAGTTTTAAAAAACTCGATCGAATGAGGGGTGAACCGGCCAGTTTAAACTTCAAACCCTATTCGGACCGGTCTGGTTCGGTTAGGAACAGTGTCATCTTCTTCCTTCAGATGACATCACTGTTCACTCGCTAGAAAATCGAAGCAGCACCGGCGAAGAAGAAACATTTTCGTTAAATATATTTTAGGCCATCAATGTCTGTAATAAAGGTGTCAAATGGACGGCCAATAAGTCCCCGAGCTCCTATATAAAGAGCCATTCTCCATTCATCCTCTCAACACCTGAAAAGCTCACTCTCTTTCAGTTTCTTAGTTTTTTGGCGAAGCTTGAACCAGAGCTTTGATATAGGATCATTTCTAAGCCAAAGAAGGCGAGGTCGGGTTCATTAGAACCGGGGAGAAGTCAGCTACATAGTTGTGACATCCGTTTGATCCAAGAGTCGCTGGGGAAGCGCCCGCGTGATCGAACAGTGAAGCAACTCCAGCAGACTGAAGCTGCCCTGTTTCGGCCGAGTTGAAATCGGCCGATTTGAGTCCTCATCAGGCCAAACCAAGCCCTCCCACGTCCGAAGTAGGACCAAAAGGTAAGCCAATTCGACTCCCTCTGTAATTTCCGATCAGTGTTAGAGAGAGAGTCAGCCGAATTTCAATGACAAAATTATAATCCAATTCGACATCAATTGATGTCATTCTTGATCCTAGGAGTAACCACAGGAGGAGAGCTGCCTGCCGGGATAGAAAGCTCAGACCGCTGTGCCCTCACTAGTGAATAATTGAAGCTTTCTCTCTCTATAGTTCATTTTCCGACGAAGCTCTTTTTGAGCTCGTTCCAGCGTTAAAACTTGCGATTCAAATTGTTAAAGAGTCGTATGAACATGTAGAAACTCAATTTCAACAATTGGAAACGTTTGATTGGTCAATTTGATGAAATAAAATTCGACTGTGTTAAGAAGTTGGAATTGGGGGAAAAAATTGGGGAAATTTGGAGAATTTCGAAAATTCGAAGAAATAAAATGCAATTTTCTAAAATTGAGGGTCAATTGGACATTATAAAAATGTTAGAGGGCTAATTGAGGAATTTTAGAATTTTTGGGGCAAAAATTACCATTTTTGTAAAGAAAAGGCAAAATGGTAATTTTGGAAAAGTTTGGGGCCCAAATTGGAAATTTGGGAAATTTAACCCCTTTTTGTGAAATCGAATAAATTGAGGTCCCAGGGGAAATTTTAAAAGTTTTAGGACTCAATTGGAGGAAAAACCGGCATTAGGGACTTAAAGTTTAAGAAACATAACTTTAGGGATCTAATTGCAAATATATAAAAGTTTGGTTTTTCTCATTCATTTGGAATGAATGAATGCTATTAGGCCGATAGATAATGAACCGAGATGTTCATATCGTGTAGGAATACGAAGTACTGGGAACGCCAGCAAGGACAAGCTTACATGAAAACAAGGGACCGTTCTAGTGTAATTCAGTGCATTGACGTGTGAGTAAGATTTTATATCATACCCGGTTGGGGATGATAAGTACCTCGAAATGAAAACCCACTACCAAGTGGTATTTTAAACATCACAAGTTAGTGGAGTGATGTAAAAATTATGCGGAAAAACTACTTACCAGTTGTAAGTAGATCATACCCGATTGGTATGATGAAACTTTCTCGATGGAAGTTGAAAACCCGTTAATCGGTTATGGGCGAAGATGTCCTTATAACCGGTCGGTATAATGGACAATTGAAAACATATTTTTTCGGAAGTGCACTCCCTTGGCTGTGTGCCAATGCTTAAACGATTTGGGAGACCTTACTGACAGGAGCTCGAATAGCTCTTATAGTTGGGGGGCCATAGTTTTGGAACTTGGGGGCTATTATGCCTGATTTTGAAAATCTCAAACAAGTGGTCCATAGGCCAATGGGCACGAGCAGGAGCTCATAAACAAACATGAGATATGTTCCATAAAACTTTAATAAATGAATTTTTTGACCATGGTACCAAGACAAGACTGACATATTCGATCAACTAGTGGTAGTGGGACATGACAGGTCTCCAGACCAATCAAGACAAATAGTTGTAGGTTGAGTTGAGGGTCGGTGCCATTGGACCAGTGGCACCACATATTATATGGCATGATAAGAAAATAGTGTTTGTGCATGAACTATGATTACAAGATCATCAAGATGCCCATGAGGGGTAGTGAAGCATCCTAAGGGCACTGGACGACCCGGTAAGTATAAGGAAAGTTCGTCGTACTAGGTGACTGTGCGAAATTTGGAGTAGCACTAAGTGCATGAGACTGGGGTGGGGACGGGATGAGGTTTTTGTCCTCACATAGGACATAGAGAATTGATTTCGGGATTGAGGGTCGGATGTCACGTACATCCACTCATTCTCAAGGTAGAAGTGGACGTACTTCTATCTAGGTGGCCGGTAAAGTCGCTTCGAAGCCACAAGTAGGTTTAGTGGCCGTGCTGGCCCACGAATGTGTGTTTGACCTTCATGTTGAAGGTTGTGTGTTGGGTGATGACACACCGTGATTAAATAAGGAAATGGTGAAAAACTCAAGATTTTAAATGAAATGATTTTTGAAAGGTAGGAGTCTTGCACACTCCAATACAAATGTTTTCCTAAAAGTTAAAAGTAGACTTTTGAAAACCCATTCAGTGAGTTGTAGAAACTCACCCCTCTTTTCTATCCCTTTTTTAGGAAAAGAGAAAATGAGTAGGAATAACACCGAACCTTACCCTCTATCAGGTATGCTTAATTTTCCTTAAACTTGCATTTTATTGGATATATGTCTTTACAGGGAACAAGGTCGAAATTATGCCTAGCTCATCTCGAGTTAAAGTCATAGGAAACTACTCTTGAACCGAGAGAGCGGCAGGTTGTTCACGGGGATCCAACCAAACCTGGTTGGGATGTGACAACTAGAGTGGTATTAGAGTCAAGTTCCCTTGAAACATTATCAATATTATGCTCTAATATTAACCCAACTCTAAACTATCGTGTAGGAAGGAAAGTTCATAGGAAATTCGTAGAAAAATCCAGTCCTTCCCCTATAATCGTGAAAAAGACATCTAACCCAAGGGAGGAAGCCGTTCAAAGGTTTCTAAAGGGTGAAAAGAGGGTGCCCAAGGATATGGTAGAAGACTACCGAAAACTAGTTAGAGCCCTATTAGAACCAGAAGGTATCATATACCATCCTCCTAGACAAGAAGATCCAGCAACAACTCCTAGAAGTCCGACCCCTCCTTCTCCAATGCCACAACAACTGAAGAGGAATCCCATCAAGAAGGAGGCTTGGGATAACTATTGGGATGCATATGCTACCTTCATGAAGGTCCACCAAGTACCTCCACCCACTCAACCTAACTTCAACCCATCTCAATGGGTAAAGTGGACTTATGAGTGCGAGGAGGAAGTACTAAGGCGGTACGGATTGGAGGCCATACATGGAATTCGTCCTATTAAGGAGCACGAAAAGATCCCAATCAGTTCCTCAGAGCTTTCTGATCAAGAGTCCCATAATCGTTCTAAGGTTAACTCTAGCTCTATGACTCCAAGGGATTACGGGGTAGAGAATTCTTGTAATAAGCTAAATTTTGGCAAGAAACTATTTCCTAAATAAACGAGACTAAAGTTTATTAAAACTCCTAAGTTTCCTTGAGAAAATTTTTTTAAGTTTAAGGAGTTTAAATAAAAATGGGAACCCCTTTAAGGAAGAATGGGTTATGGGTAGTTAAACTCAACCCTTAAGACTTACCTTAGAAACACGATAAATTCATCTGATGGAGATCTTAAGAAGAGGAAAAGAGTTGGAGGAGCAACCATCTAAGAGTACGTGGCTTTTGAGAGATAAGAAGTTCTGAGAATTGAAGATACAAGAAGAAGTATAACATCCCAAAAAGGAACCACAAGAACAGAAGTGGATCAATAAGGAAACGAAATTAAGTATAGAGTCTACCACGGAAAGATGGAGAGAAAGTACAACAACAGAAAGTCCCAGGTGTAACAAAATAAAGAACTAAGATACAAATTCCTTAGAAATTTCAAAGGATAAGAGACATGTGGAAGGTAAAGTATGAGTTAAAGAGGGAAGAAAAACAAGAAGTAGGTGAATTGTACTAGGTTCTTAAGTTTAGAAGAAAGTTTCCAAGGGATAGGGCGATCAAACACTAGAAAATACGAGTGGTTAGGTGAAAGTATATGGAGGTTGGGCATGATCTACTACAAGAGGGCCTAGAAAACTCAAAATAGGAACTTCAAAAGAATCCTATATAAGGAAATAACTTATTGGACCAAATTATTTGGAGGAGTAAACTCAGTCTAACCAGAGATGGGGAATAGTAGAAGAATACTCTCCAACCAAGGCAAAAAGAGAAATACTGGGATATAAGGGTATGAAAGGTTTGGACACGATGAGAAGGAGAGACCCACCTCAAAGGAATACGCAAACACTGAAGCGAGTGGAAAAGAGGCAGGATCCACAGAAAGTACTCCTAGATCCAAAGAGCAAGAATAAGTTGGTGAAAATATCGGCAAAATATACTCCAGAAATTTAAGGATTTCAATAGTAGATCTAGAAGGAAATATGGAGGGAAAAGAGAATGAAAAGCTCATCAGAGAAAGAAATCTTGGAAAGACATTGGTGTGCCAAGGAAAGAAAGTGAAATAAATGGAATAACCAATAGGATAATTCCTCAAGAACAAGATAATGGGAGGAAAGAATCAGGTAACATGGAGGAAGAAATTACCCGACTCATGACTTAGAATTTGCTGCAATAGTGTTGCCCTAAAGATATGGCGACACTACCTTCACAGAGTTAAGTGTAGGATATACACAGATCAGAAGAGCATTAAATACTTCCTAACTTAGAAGTAGTTAAATATGTCATGCCCCGACCTGGTTTGGTCGGATCCCCGTGAACAACTCGCCACTCTCCCGATTTATTAAAGGGTTTCCCCTTATTATAATCCGTAAAGAGTAAGGCGTCCTTTAAACCTGCACCATTTCCTAGAATAGCATAATCAAAATTGCATGAAATTTAAAACTTTACATACCTGTCTTACAGGCATCTTCTCCCCGGTTCTAAAGAGCCCGACCTTTGTTCAAGTCGAAGCTCTAGTTCGAGTTCACCGGGAAATGGAGCAGTAGAGAGAGAGAGAGAGAAGCGTTCAGGTGTGAGGAGAATGAATGGGGATGACCACTTTATATAGGTGTAAAACCGTGTATTAAATGGGAGAGATTTATTACTAGTATTAATATTGCCATAAATTATTGGTATTAATTCCAATAATTTTATTTTGGTATTAAATTATTTATATTAATTCCAATAATTTAATTTAGGTATTAAATTATTGGTATTAATTACAATAATTTAATTTAGGTATTAAATTATTGGTATTAATTACAATAATTAAATATATGGTAAGCCATTGGCATAAAAATTTTTTACCGAAATTTTGGGTTACAAAAAATCGTACTTTCCAAGAGGCCACCCATCCTCACACTACTCTCGGGCAAGCACGCTTAACTTTAGAGTTCTCATGGACTCTCGTTCACCTGAACCAATTTGGTTTTTCTATTCTAATTTGTGTTAAGTTTCTTTTCCAAGTTTTAATAAACCCTTTGGATCACTCGGAAGTTGTAAATTTCAAAATTGCTTGTTCCCAAATGATCGGGTTTATAAACCGTCTCGGTTTTCTAACTCGATTTAACCGGTTCTTTTCCCAATTTTCCTTAACTTAAAAGTGCGGGGTTTACAACTCTCCCCTTCTTTTAGGAGTTCTATTCCAAAAAATTAACCAATATATTCCACATTAGGAATAATTTCCCTTAATGTTAACTCAGATTTTCTTGACATGCTAACACTTCGATTGCTCTTTCACTTAGTCCCTGTAATCATTCATCTAAGGAATTTCTTTTCATTTATCATGCTTACTCCTTCCATGGAGTTATAATAACGAGGCATGTATGGCTCATTAATCCTAATGTATATTATTAGGTTAGCATCTCCCTTTATTTAGGATAAGGTTCTTCCTTTTAGGGATTTTACTCGAGATTTCAGGATTGGGAGTTCCAAGGTGCCCAATCTAGTTATTCTCTTCATCGTTGAAACCCCTAGCTCGACGTTCTTTCGAGCATTACATACTTGTTTTCACAGGTTTTTGTGTTATTATTCTTTCGTCCCAATTTGACCCATCCTTTATCCGTCATTAATTACAACTTCGGTCAAATTTATGTTTGAACTTGTTATGTTTATCAACTGACTCCTTACTCGAGTTACATTTTACTCGGGATTGTTGGTGCTTATATGTCCCTTACTTACATGACATAGTTTTGAACTTGTCTTAGTCAATCAGACTCCTACAATACCTCTTTTAGGGTTGTTTCCAACTTTCCAGCCTTCCAGGGACTATATAATTTCATCCCTCCTTTAATTGGGTAGTATTCCTCAACTACCTTTACTATTACCAAATTATCATTCGTATCTTGACAACATGTCTTACATAACCGTGTCGATTTTCCTTATCCACTCATCCTTTTCCAACTTGTTTATTGGGTTTTTCTGGAGCCAATTATTTGGTTTCCCAATAGTTTACCAACAAACTAGGATACTTTCCTTCTTAAATCCTTGGCATTTCTTATTCAAGGGTTTTTCCTTTTTCCTTAATCCACTTTTACTTACTTATAATCACTTCATGATTCTTCATTCTACAATAATTGATTTCAATCTATGTGTCGATTACTTTGCTTGGGAAGGTTCCCTCCTTCCGGTTTTGTTCTCTACTATGTCCCTTCCAATAGAGATTTCCATCTTTGGAGTTACATGCTCAACCTCCTTATCATTCATTATATGGTTCTTTCTCCCTTTCTTCGCACCCTTATCTATGTTAGGGCATCTGTTTGCTTTGGATCCTTCTCTATCCACAACTTTTGTTTTATCCCTTATTCCTTAGATGGGATACTTCCGATTATTGGTTTTATTACATGCATTCCACCCTATGCTCAGTTGTCCACTCTTTAAGCTTCATATGCGCGTGTAGACTATGACCTGTCTTACCAATTGCGGTTATTCCTCCTTAGCCACATCTTATTTGGAGGACTTACTTTCCCAATTTTTCTCGAACATTCTTTACTTTATTACCTTAGTATGGGTTGTCTACTCATTCATACTTGTCACAATATCTTTTTGATGCTAACCCGTTAACTTATTTCCGTTTAAGGAGGGTTCACATCCTTCTTGTTTTAAAATCTCTTGTTCATCCTGAAATTATTGTTTGGTTCTCCTACTCTCTCCAAGTAGGTCACACTGGGCCATCACAATACTTTCTTCCTTTGAAACATTTCCCAATTAAGGGTTGGTTCCTTGCACTCCATATTATGTCCATCCGCCCATCAAAATTCCTTCAATGGTAGTTAGTCGTATGCATCCCTCTAAAGTTTACTTTCATAGTGTATTTCTTTATAGAGCGTTCAAATCTTCCTTGTTTCAAGATTTCTTGATAATTATACGAGAGGCTTGCCTATTTTTTTTCTTGGTTAATTTGGCCTTTGGTCCTATTAAGGATTTCTTTCATCCTTCTTTTCCCGAGTATTTGGCCTTTTCTTCCCTCTCTTCTTTGTTGGAACTCAAATTATGGTTTTCCCGTGTATTAGTTTGTTAACTGTCTTGCCTCCACCATTCCTTTAGTCTAAGTTTCTTAGGGTAGTTTTTTCTCGAGTACTCTTGTCCTTAACGTCCATCTCACTGACCTTTTTATGGTGTAGCCCCTTCTACTTCCCGATCTTCCTTAGGGTGTCATTTGTTCCCTCTGACTATCTTGTTGTAATGACTTGCTTTCTCTTGTCTTGTTGGTCCGAACTTCCTATTTGGCATAGTTGCTTTTTCCAAGATGATTTATTCCTGTAATCCCAATACGTCTCATTTGTTATCAAATGTTCGTCTTGTCTTCTCTTGTGGATGCACTCCTTTCTTTGCTCCTAAATTGTTTGTATTTTCTTCTTAAAGGGGGAATTCTCTTCAGCTATCCTTTGTTCCGTTTGGTTTTCTTGAGGTCCTACCTTTACCCCTTTTTCCTTCTTACCACTTTGCTAAGATTTTGAAGAGTTTTCTCTTATCTGTGGTTGCAAATGGAGTCATGTTTCTTGGGATGGTATCCTTTCGGATTTCCTATAGTTGTGGGGGTGTTTATTCTTGGAAAATATTGTCCTAACTCCTGGCGATGTGGGACAGTTTTTCACTTCATGTCCTATTCCCCTCTAGGTTAACTTGATTCCTGTCTTTGTAGGGTTGGGTACTTCTCCACGCAGTGTCCCTATCATTCATGCCTGTAATTATATTAACATAAGTGGTTCCTCCTAGCGTTTTCTTGGGAATTGTTAGTTTTGGTGCTCCTTCGTCCTTAAGTCTGGATACCGTGAGAGTTTTTTTTTTTGAGTCTTCCTTGAAGATTACATCATTTGAGGGATAAGGTTTTTAGGAATTTGGAGTACTTCATTAATAGAGTAGTACAGTATGTTGGGTGTTTTTGGCCCTATTACAGAAAATGGTCACCAAATAACTAGGGAGCTATGAGATTCTTGATAAGCATCCTACTATGTAAGGTTATATGCCCCCTTTATGGCTTCATGCTTGGCTTCCTTTATACTTAGAGTTGTGAGCTCAATAGGTCCTGTCACCATTCTCTGGGATGCTTCCTCATTTGCTCTTTTGAGATTCCTACCATGCTTTAGGCATTTGGGAAGCTTCTAGGGTTGTCTTCCTACGAAGATAAGGTGTTGAGTAGAGCAATTCCTAGTTTTCTTGGTTTCTCTCCTGGGAGCCATCTAAAAATTTTAGGATAAATCCTATTAGTTACAATATTTTATAGTCTTGATTATGTATTCGAGGAAATAGGCTCTGATACCACTCTAGTTGTCACACTCCGACCCGGTTTGGTCGGATCCCCATGAACAACCCACCACTCTCCTTGTTTATTAAAGGGTTTCCCCTTATTATAATCCGTAAAGAGTAAGATATCTTTTAAACCTGCACCATTTCCTGGAATAGCATAATCAAAATTGCATGAAATTTAAAACTTTACATACCTGTCTTACAGGCATCTTAGTTGATTGTCTTTCAGGGTAAGCTTTCCGGGATTTCCTGAAAGGGATATAAGGGAGGGGGTGAGTACGACTAATCAGTGAATGGGTTTTTAAAGGTCTACTTTTAAGAAAAACATTTATATGGAGTGTGCCAGACTTCTTTCTTTTCAAAAATCCCTTCATTTAAAAATTTGGGGTTTTTTCCCATTATTTCTTAGTTACCAATGTGTCATCACCTAACACACATCCTTCATCATTAAGGTTACACACATTTGCAAGTCAGTATCACTACTGAACCCGCTAGTGGCTTCGGAACAACTTTTCCTGCCACCCGGATAGAAATACAACCACTTCTACCCTGGGAATGAGTGGATGTACATGACATCCGACCCACAATCCCGAAATCACTTCTTCGTATCCGTATGAGGACATAGACCTCATCCTGTCCCCACCCCGGTCTCTTGTGCTTGGTGCTACTCCAGATTTCGCACAGACACCTGGAACGATGATCTGCCCTTATACTCACCAGGTCGTCCAGGGCCCTTAGGACACATCACTACCCCTCATGGGCGTCTTGATGATCCCGTACTCATAGTGCATGCACAAACAATATTTTCTCATATTGCCATGTAATCTGTGGTGCCTCTAGTCCAACAGCCCCGACTCTTAACTCAACCTGTAGTTGTTTGTCTTGACTAGTCCGTCGACCTGTCATGTCGCACTGCCGCTAGTTGACTAAGCATGTCGGTCCTATCTTGGTATCATGGCCAAACAATTCACTTATTAAGTTTTATGGCACATATATCATGTTCGTTTATGAGCTCCTGCTCGTGCCAACTGGCCTTGGGCCCACTATACAAGATTTTCAAAAAAAACTGGGCATTCTAGCCCTCAAATTCCAAAATCGAGGCCCCAACCTATAATAGCTATTCGAGCTCCCGTCAAGAAGGTCTCCCAAATAGTTTAAGCATTGGCACACAGTCAGGGGAGAACACTTCCAACAAAATAGGTTTTCACTTTCCATTATACCAACCGGTATAAGGACATCTCTGTTCATAACCGATGAACGAGTTTTCAACTTCCTTCGAGAAAGTCTCATCATACCAACCGGGTATGATTTACTAACAACCGGTAAGTAGTTTTTCCGCATAATTTTCACATCACTTTCTCTAAGTGGTGATGATTAAAATACCACTAAACAGTGGGTTTTTATACCGAGGTACTTATCATCCCCTACCGGGTATGATATAAAATTTTCACTCACAACCGGTAAGTAGTTTTTATCTTTATGTTGTGCTCATCATCCCAACCGGGTATGATATTAGTAAACCCACTTACCCGTTAATGTTGTGAATTCCACTAGACCGATTCTTGGTATTCACGCGAGCTTGTCCTTGCTGGCATTCTCGATACTTCATGTTCCTACACGATATGAACATCTCGGTTCATTATCTATCGACCTAATAGCATTCATTCATTCCAAATGAATGAGAAAAACTAAACTTTTATATATTTACAATTAGATCCCTAAAGTTATGTTTCTTAAACTTTAAGTCCCTAATGTCGGTTTTTCCTCAAATTGAGTCCCGAAACTTCTAAAATTTATCATAGGATCTCAATTTATTCCATTTCACAAAAAGGGGTTTAATTTCCCAAATTTCCAATTTGGTCCCCCAACTTTTCCAAAATTACCATTTTGCCCTTCCTTTACAAAAATGGTAAATTTTGCCCTAAAAATTTCAAAATTCCTCAATTGGTCCTCCAACATTATTTTCATGCCCAATTGACCCTCAATTTCATAAAATTTTATTTTGGTCCTTTAAATTTCGAAAATCCCCAATTTTCCCCCAATTCCAACTTCTTAAGACAGCCGAATTTGATTTTATCAAATTGACCCATCAAACATTTCCAATTGTTGAAATTGAAGTTGAAACTGAGTTTCTACATGTTCATACAATTCTTTAGAAATGTGAATCGCAAGTTTTAATGCCAGGACAAGCTCAAACGGAGCTTCGCCGGAAAATGAACTATAGAGAGAGAAAGCTTCAATTACTCACCGGTGAAGGCACGATGGTTCAAGCTTTTGATCTGGACAGATAGCTCTCATCCTGAGGTTCATCCTAGAATCAAGAATCACATCAATTGATGTGGAATTGGATTAGAATTTCGTCATTGAAATTTGGTCAACTCTCTCTCTAGCATCGATCAAAAATTGTAAAGGGGGAGCTGAATTGGCTTACCTTTCAGTCCTAATTCGGCCATGTAAAGGCTGAGGAAGTGTTGAGAGGGCTTGGTTTGGCCTGAGGAGGGCTTGAAATGACCAATTTTAGCTTGGACGAAATAGGGCAGCTTCCGTCCGCTGGAACTGCTTAACTATTTTATCATGCCGATGCTTCTCCAATGATTCTCGGATTGACTGGAGTTTGCTATCAGATAACTGTCTTCTCCCCGGTTCTAAAGAGCCCGACCTTTGTTCAAGTCAAATCTCTAGTTCGAGCTTCACCGGGAAATGGAGCAGTAGACAGAGAGAGAGAAGAGAGAGAAGTGTTCAGGTGTGAGGAGAATGAATGGGGATGACCTCTTTATATAGGTGTAAAACCGTGTATTAAATGGGAGAGATTTATTACTAGTATTAATATTGCCATAAATTATTGGTATTAATTTCAATAATTTAATTTCAGTATTAAATTATTTGTATTAATTCAAATAATTTAATTTAGGTATTAAATTATTAGTATTAATTACAATAATTAAATATATATTAATTTATTTCTATTTATGATAAGCCGTACATTCGCATAAAAATTTTTGACCGAAATTTCGGGTTACAAAAAATCATACTTCCCAAGAGGTCACCCATCCTCACACTACTCTTGGGCAAACACACTTAACTTTAGAGTTCTCATGGACTCTCGTTCACCTGAACCAATTTGGTTTTTCTATTCTAATTTGTGTTAAGTTTCTTTTCGAAGGTTTAATAAACCCTTTGGATCACTCAGAAGTTGTAAATTTCTAAATTGCTTGTTCCCAAATTATCGGGTTTGTAAACCATCTCGGTTTTCTTACTCGGTTTGACCGGTTCTTTTCCCGATTTTCCTTAACTCAAAAGCGTGGGGTTTACAAGATATCAGTCAGAGGAGATGGCTAGAATTGGTAAAGGATTGTGATCTTGCAATATAATATCACCCCGAAAAGGTTAATGTGGTAGCAGATGACTTAAGTCGCAAGTATCAAACTAAGACGACACAAGTAAAGACAAGTTACCTACCCTTGTTACAACATTTGGGAAGGATGGAGGTATATGTGAGGGTAGACAAGCAAGAAATGCTTGGTGGCTAATGTGGTAGTAAGACCTAGTTTAACCAAGCATAATAAGGCTCAACAAAGAACTGATAAAGAACTCCAATCTTACTTGGACCTGGTAAATAGAGAAAGGAAACTAGACTACAACGTGCGAGGTGACAGAGTATTAACCTATAAAGGTAGGGTATGTGTGCCTCAAGATAAGGAGTTGAAAAGATTAATTCAGGAAGAGGCACACAATTCAATGTATGCTATGCAACAGGACAGTACTAATATGTATCGCACCCTCAAACAAGGATATCGGTGAAAGGGCATGAAGAGGGACATTGTGGAATGTGTACATCGATGTTTGTCTTGTCAACAGATAAAAGTAGAGCATCAGAATCCATTACCAATTTCGGAATGGAAATGGGAGCACATCACCATGGATTTTGTCATGAGCTTATCGATGATCAAAAAGGGTCGAGATGCAATTTGGGTAGTTGTGGATAGATTGACCAAGTTAGCACATTTCCTTCCTATAAAGGTGGTGGACACAGTAGAACAATTGGCCGATCTATACATAAAGAAAATCATAAAACTCCATGGCTTCCCGGTGAGTATAGTGGCGGATAGATATCCGAGATTTTCTTCCAGGTTCTGGCCGAGTCTACAAAATGCCCTGGGGACCAAGGTTCATGTGAGCACAGCATTCCACCCTCAGAGAGATGGTTAGTATGAGCGCACCATCCAAACCTTGGAAGACATGCTAAGAGCGTGTGAGATCACCATGAATAAAAGCTGGGAGGAATACTTGTGCCTCATGGAAATTGCTTACAATAATAGTTATCAGGCCAATGTTCAAATGGCTCCCTATGAAGCCCTTTATGGACGACCTTGCCACACCCCTCTACTTTGGGAAGAAGTGGGGGAAATGAAGTTAGAAAGGAAAAAAATAATTGAGGAAGCCACAGAGAAGATAAAATTAATAAAAAGTTGTCTTACTACCACCTAGGACAGGCAAAAGAGGTACGCCAATAATTGAAGTATAAGGTTTAAAGTGGGAGATAAAGTATTCCTCAAGGTATCCCCATGGAGAGGAATACTAAGGTTCAACAAAGAGAAAAGTTGAAAACAAGATATATCGGTCCATATCCCATCATTTAAAGGATAGGACTGGTAGCTTATAAATTAAAACTACCTCTTAATTTACAGAGAATACATGATGTATTCCATAACTCAGTGCTTCAGATATATTAGCCTGACCCTAGTCATGTATTGGACTGACCTCCAATGGAACTAGAGGAGAACTTGACCTATTAGACAAAACCGGTACGAATCATCGAACGGAGAGACAAGAATTTAAGGAACAAGAAAAATCCCTATGGTCAAGGTTTTATGGAAGAATGGACCCATGCAGGAGGAGACATGGGATGCCGAGTGTATGTTGAGGGATAGTTACCCTCAATTATTTAACGTGAAACTGTTTGGGAGACAAAACTTCTAAAAGGAGGGGAGAGTTGTAAACCCCGTCCTTTGATAATGAGAAAACCAGGAAAAGAACCGGTCACTTTCAAATTTTAAAACCGAATTGGTCTACAAGTTTGATTATTAGGAAACTAGCAAATTTGAGAATTTTCAACTCCCATGTGACTCAAATGGTCCATAAACTTGGGAAAAGAACCTTAAGATGAAATGGAGAAGAAAAAACACGATCGATTCACGAGAACCGGGTCCGAACTGGATAGAACTAGTTTATGAACCGAGTTGATTCGTGAACCGGAACCGATAGAGAATGGGTAAACCAAGAAATTTATAGATCCCTTGTGATCCAAAGAGATTTATAAACCTTGGGAAGGAACATTAGAACAAAGTGGGAGAGAAAAACCAGATCGGTTCGGGTGAACCGGACTTGAACCAGATTGAACCGCTTTAAGGACCGAGTCATTTTATGAACTGGAATCGATAAAGAGATGGTAAACCATGAATTTTATGAACCCTACGTGACCTAAGGAGTCACAAAAGTCATGGAAATGGACTTGTGAAGGAATTGGGGATGAAAACCAAACATGTTCAGGTGAACCCGATCCGAACCGGTTTGGACCGGTTTGAACCACTATTGAACCAGATCCTAAATTTATATTTTTAGGCTGCTTAAATAATTCAATTTTAAGATTTGTGGCCACCATTGGATAGAAAATGAATTTAGATGAATTTAGAAATTTTTATATTTGAAAAACTCGGTCGAATGAGGGATGAATCGGCCAATTTAAGTTTTGAACCCGATTCATACCGGTCCGGTCCGGTTCGGAACAATGTCGTCTTCTTCCTTCAGATGACAACACTGTTCACTCGCTAGAAAATCGAAGTAGCGCTGATGGAGAATAAACGTTTCCGTTTGATACATTTCAGGCCATCAATGTCTGCAATAAAGGTGCCAAACATACGGTCAATGAGTACGCGAGCTCCCTATATAAAGAGCCCCTCTTCATTCATCCTTTCCACACCTGAAAAGCTCACTCTCTCTCAGTTGCTTAGTTTTCTGGTGAAGCTCGAACCAAAGCTCTAACATAGGGTGATTTCTGAGCCAAAGAAGGTGAGGTTAGGTTCGTTAGAACCGGGGAGAAGTTAGCTACACGGTGGTGACATCCGTTCGATCCAAGAGTCACCGGAGAAGCGTCGGCGTGATCGAACAGTGAAGCAGCTCCGGCGGACCGAAGCTGCCCTGTTTTGGCTGAGTTGAAATCAACTGATTCGAGCCCTCCTTAGGCTAAACCAAGCCCTCTCAACACTTTCTCAACCCTTCCATAGCCGAATTAGGACCGAAAGGTAAGCCAACTGGGCTCACCTCTACAATTTTCAATCAGTGTTAGAGAGAGAGTCAGTTGAATTTCAATGACAAAATTCTAATCCAATTCGACATCAATTGATGTCACTCTTGATCCTAGGAGGAACCTTAGGAGGAGAGCTGTCTGCCCAAATAGAAAGCTCAAACCGTTGTGCCCTCACTGGTGAGTAATCAAAGCTTTCTCTCTCTATAGTTTATTTTCCGGCGAAACTCCGTTTGATCTCATTCCAACGTTAAAACTTGCAATTCAAATTGTTAAAGAATCATATGAACATGTATAAACTCAATTTCAACAATTGGAAACGTTTGATCGGTCAATTTGATGAAATTGGGGGAAAATTTTGGGGAAATTTGGGGAATTTCAAAAATTTGAACAACCAAAATGTAATTTTCTAAAATTGAGGGACAATTGGACATTATAAAAATGTTAGAGGGCCTATTGAGGAATTTTAGAATTTTTGGGGCAAAAATTACCATTTTTGTAAAGAAAGGGCAAAATGGTAATTTTGGAAAAAGTTTAGGGACCAAATTAGAAATTTGGGAATTTTAACCCCTTTTCTGAAATCAAATAAATTAAGGTCCCAAGGGAAATTTTAAAAGTTTTGGCACACATTTGGAGAAAAAAATCGACATTAGGGACTTAAAGTTAAAGAAACATAACTTTATATATCTAATTGTAAATAAATAAAAGTTTAGTTTTTCTTATTCATTTGTAATGAATGAAGACTATTAGGCAGATAGATAATGAACTGAGATGTTCATATCGTGTAGGAACACGAAGCGCCGAGAACACCAGCAAGGACAAGCTCGCATGAAAACAACAGACAAGTCTAGTGGGATTCACTGCATTGACGTGTGAGTGGAATTTTCTATCGTACTCGGTTGGGAATGATAAGTACCTCGAAATAAAAACCCACTACCAAGTGGTATTTTAAACATTACAACTTAGTGGAGTAATGTAAAAATCATTCGGAAAAAATAATTATCAGTTCTAAGTAGATCATACCCGGTTGGTATGATGAAACTTCCTCGAAAGAAGTTGAAAACCCGTTCATCGGTTGTGAGGAAATGTCCTTATACCCGGTTGGTATGATGAAACTTCCTCGAAAGAAGTTGAAAACCCGTTCATCGGTTGTGAGGAAATGTCCTTATACCCGGTCGGTATAATGGACAGTTGAAAACATATTTTTTCGAAAGTGCTCTCCCCTAACTGTGTGCCAATGCTTAAACGATTTGGGAGACCTTATTGACGGAAGCTCGAATAGCTCTTATAGGTCGGGGGCCTCGGTTTTGGAACTTGGGAGCTATTATGCCCGATTTTAAAAATCTCGAACAAGTGGGCCATAGTCCTGTGGGCACGAGTAGGAGCTCGTAAACAAACATGAGATATGTGCCATAAAACTTTAATAAATGAATTCTTTGGCCATGGTACCAAGACAGGACCGATATATTCAGTCAACTAGTAGCAGTGCAACATGACAGGTCTCCGGACCAATCAAGACAAGCAGCTGTAGGTTGAGTTGAGGGTCGGGGCCATTGGACCAATAGCACCACAGATTATATGGCATGATAAGAAAATACTGTTTGTGCATGCACTATGATTACAAGATCATCAAGACACCTATGAGGGGTAGTGATGTATTCTAAGGGTCCTAGACGACCTGGTAAGTATAAAGGCAGTTCATCATACTAGGTGACCGTGCGAAATTTGGAGTAGCACTAAGTGCATGAGACCGGGGTGGGGACGAGATGTGGTCTTTGTCCTCACATAGGACATGGAGAATTGATTTTGGGATTGAGGATCAGATGTCGCGTACATCCACTCATTCTCAAGGTAGAAGTGGACGTACTTCTATCTAGGTGGCCGGTAAAGTCACTCCAAAGCCACAAGTGGGTTCAGTGGCCGTGCTGGCCTGCGAATGTGTGTTTGACCTTCATGTTAAAGGTTGTGTGTTGGGTGATGACACACCGTGATTAAATAAGGAAATAGTGATAAAACCCGAGATTTTAAATGAAATAATTTTTGAAAGAAAGAAGTCTGGCACACTCCAATACAAATGTTTTCCTAAGAGTTAAAAGTAGACTTTTGAAAACCCATTCACTAAGTTGTAGAAACTCGCCCCTCTTTTCTATCCCTTTTTCAGGAAAAGAGATGATTAGGAAAAACACCAAACATTACCCTATATTAGGTATGTTTAATTTTCCTTAAGCTTGTATTTTATTGGATATATGTCTTTCCTGGGAACAAGGTCGAAATTACGCCTTGTTCATCTCAAGTTAAAGTAGGAGGAAACTCCTCTTGAACTGAGAGAGCGACGGGTTGTTCACGGGGATCCAACCAAACCGGGTTAGGGCATGAAATTGAGAATGAGTGGATGTTCGCGACATCCGACCCTTAATCCCGTAACAAATCTCTGTATCCGTATGAGGACAGAGACCTCATCCTGTCTCCACCTCGGTCTCATGCGCTTGAAGCTACTCTGAGCTTCGCAAGACTTCTGGTACGACAAACTACCCTTATATCCACTAGGTTGTCTAGTGCCATAGGATACATCACTACGCCTCTTGGACGTTTTGAAGGTCCCGTAAACACAGTGCATGCACAATCAACATTTTTCACATAATACCATATAATTTATGGTGGCACTAGTCCAATGACCTCGACCCTTAACTCAACATGCAACTATTTGTCTTGACTAGTCTGGAGACTTGTCATGACGCACTACTGTTAGTCGACTGAGTATGTCGGTTTTGTCTTGGTACCATGACCAAACAATTCATTTACTTAAGTTTTAATGGCATATAAATTATGTTTGTTTACGAGCTCCTACTTGTGCCAACTGGCCTAGGGCCTACTATTCGAGATTTTTAAAATTGAGCATATTAGTCCCCAAGTTCCAAAACCAAGGCCTCCGGCCTAACAGATCTATTCAAGTTCCTATCAATAAGTTCTCCCAAAATATTTAAGAAGTGACACATAGTCAAGAGAGATCACTTTCGACAAAATACTTTTTAACTATCAATCATACCAAGCGAATATGAAGATATCTCCACTTATAACCGATGAACAGAGTTTTCACTTTCTATGAGAAAGTTTTATCATACCAACCGGGTATGATCTACTTATACCAGTAATTAATTTTTTCGCGTGATTTTCACATTACTACTCTCAGGTGTAATATTTAAAATACCATTTAGCAGTGGATTTTCATTTTTAAGGTGCTTCAAACTTATATATTTATAATATTTTTATATTTTATTTAATTTACAATCATAATTTTTAAAATTTGTTTCCGTGTGCAATATAATTACAAATTTAAATTTAATGATTCTAATATAATATTATAGAGTTTTGTAACAATAACTTATTATACTCATATTAATTTAAAAAATATAAAATTGTAGAATATTTATTTATTTTATATATTAATTCTTAATAAAAAAATAAATGAAAAAGTTAATAGGAGGTGGATCTACCGTTGATGTCCCTCTTATGCAGCAATTTATTATTATTATTATATTAAATATTAAATTATTAAATTTTGACAATTTATATATAAATAAAATATTTTTAAAGATTTTTAAGTAACTTTTTAAATATTTTATATTAAATTATAATTTTATTAAAAGATTGTGTTGTAATGGAGTAATTTACCTAAATTTATATTTGAAATATATTATTATCTATTAATTAATAAAAATTACTTAATATAAAATAATTAAAATTAATAAAAATATAATAATAAATTAGATAAATTATATAATTATTGTCCGTTTATAAGATTATAAGTATTAAATTAATTACCAATAATAAATTTTAAAAATGTGATTGCATTCGGATCATTTTCTTACTGATTATAAAGAAAATATTCACATGCAATAAATTGAAAAAATAATATATAAATTGTATACGTTTATTGTGAGTTTAAAATATAAAATTAATTATTTTTAATTAAAAATATATATATAATAACTTATTGGTATAAAATAAACAATTAATTATAGCCTAATAATGGAAGGTTCATCATTCCTACGAGCAATCCCAATAAATTAATTGCATGAGTTTGAAATGATACATTATTTGTGACATATTTGTTTCCTCTCCATAGCCACATCCTTCCCTTCCTTCTTAGTTGATAAACATGCTTTAATTCATATGATAGAGGCAGCCTGCAACTCTTGTATACGTTTTAAGTATTCAACATCTCGATTAGCAGCTGAGATTTAATGGTATTTCTGATATGTTGTAATACTTTCAACACTAAATTACTCAATAATATATTATTTAGATACTATTGGTATAAAAGACCAATTGTAAAAGACAGAAGAGAAAAATGACGTTGGGCCATTTCCCATTTTGTCTCGCTCCCATTGTCACGGTTCTAGTCAACGCCCGTAGGTAGACGCCACCGGACGGATTATTATAAAAGAAATTCATTTATCTTAATAATTCAGATAAAATATTTTTACAAATTTATAAAAATAAAAGAGAAATAAAAATTAATCAGTAAAGGTTAGATATAAGATCACTTGAATTTATGCACATGATGATATGTGTTGCTATAATGGATCTTATAATATTATAGGAAGGGCTTTCTCTTTTATATATTTTGGTACCAATGGGAACTGCTTTGGGGATATATATGGAAGACAATTGTTGAATTATTGGTCAAAGAGTTCACATAGAGTAGTCCCCACGTGCGCGAATCTTCCCCTCCTATAATTCCTTTAAATTATTTGCACTTCAAAGTTTGACTAGTTGCTGTCCAATCCACACGTCTCCTAAGCATTCCTTCGGCCCCATTATACAATCTATAGATTTAATAATACACATTTAATTTTCAGAGGTTTCACTTCCATTTTTACTCTCTATATTTATTCCTTATTCTTGTGATCATATATGCATTTTTTTAATACGAGATTAAATGTTAGAGAAGAAGAGTTATTGCCAAATAAAAAAAGGAAATGAAGTGAAGTGAAGGGAAGAGAATTGAGGGTTTGTGTGGAAATATATGGCGTAAAAATTGATATGCTTTTATTCTACCTATTTAAGCAATTATATGACTACTACAATTTTATTTTAAAATTTTTATAAAATCTATATTTTTGTCAAATTGCATCCCATAAATATACAAATACCATATTTTAAAGTTAAATTTTAATTAATAGTATAAATAAATAATTGTTTAAATATATTAATAAAATGTCGCCTTATCCATATATAGAAGAGGGATACATGCCCCATTTTGTCCCTTTTTTATTTTTTTTTGGTGACGGCTGGAAATGTCTTATCCAGCTATCTATGGAAGAGGGATCCATGCCCCGTTCTGTCCCTTGCTTTTGCTAATGGGTGGAAATGAAAGTGGCAATTCGAGCCCAAGCGATAAGGCTTCCTTGCCATGAGATCGGAATGGTCCCACCATTTCTCCTCCCCTAAGCCCATTCTCATCACCTAAAACTCGTCCACAGCCCCAGAGCCTTATCTCAAAAATCCAGTTTGGGAGGGTGTTGACAACTAAGTTGGCAATAAATAAAGGGGCCCGAACACAACGCTAAGTTTCCCTTTGGTCGTCCCCTATCCCTAAAAGCCCTTGGTATGCATGGAATACCTCCAAACGACCACGAAACTCACTCCAACAACGTGCGGGTGCCTTGTCCTATTTTTCCGAAGTCCAATTGAGATTCAATGATGGAATGATCCTTACCACCGCCCACAAGTCCTTCCCTATCCTCTTGGACCTTCATTGCTGTTGTGGATAACGGCAATTTATTTTATTTTAACTTCGAGTTATTTTATTTTTCTTCATAAATTTCTTCGCTTTTATAGATAATATAACTGAATAGATAATATTATAGTAAATTAAATAAAAAAAAACTCTTATAAGTTTTTAAATTAAAAAAATTATTAATTATAAGTAACTGATTTTAAGTATATATAATTTTAATAAATTATCGGTTTATAATATTATTTTTAATATTTTCGAGTATAAAAAATACTAAATTTGAGATTATTATTCAAATTCATATATCATCAAAAAAATTATATATTAATAGTAAATATTTATTAAGAACGTATTTTGCACGCGTGAAAAATATATATATATATATATATATTGTAAATGTTAAAATATAATATTAATAGTATAAAAAATATTATAAATTTATAAAATTAAAAATATTATACAATTAATAAATTTTTAGTATATGTATTATTAACTTACAATACATCTCGCAATCTAGTAGACAAAGGGACTCCTTGACCTCCATAGCCACCATGTGATTGTCCTACCAGCCTCTTGAGTATATGATTTATTTTTACGGCAACTTGTTTTGTTTTTTCCTAAAAAAAGAAGTTATTTTACACTAAATCGAATGGTAAATTGATTTATTTTTAAATTTTAGGGATTATTTTATAAAATTTATATTGTTTTATAAAAAAATAAGTGGAGGTGTTGAAATGAAAAGAGGAACAATATGAGGATAATGTTGGAGAATAAAAGAGCTGGAGCTACATTATAAATATTCAAAAGTTTAGAGATATTTTCAAAAAAAATTAATAGTAGAACTAAAATGTTAATTTTTAGTAATTAGTATCTTAGGAATAAGGGTAGAAAATTTAAAAATGATGAAAAATAAAAAGTTAGGATTTATTTATTATATTTAGAAATTAAAGGGAATAAACTCTAACAACTTAGAAAATTCTAACTTAACTCAAATACTACTATCAATATAAATCGTATAACCACTCTCAATTAATTTATAAATATACAAAATGAATAAGTTTATTGAGACATTAGACTTTTTTGAGGTTTTATAAAAAGTGAGAACTTATATTTTATTAATTTTTATTGTTTATATGATTTTTGTATTATTAAATGCCTTATTGTGACTGCAAACGAAATAGTAGGGATGAAGTGGAAAATTGAATTTTGAGTTGAAAGTAAAAGGATGGAACTCAGTCATGTTTCGTCAAATATAGGAAAGGGGTGAGAGTAGTAGAAAGTTTTTTTTTCACGGTGGTAGTAGAAAGTTAGGCCATAGGCAATAATTCCCCAAAGATTATAGTAAAAAGACCAGGGCTATCCACTTTAATAGCCATAAATCAAGCCCAAAGGTTGTGTTGTGATTGTCCTGTACGATGTGGATGTACTGTAATAGTTGTAAACCAGTAATGTGGATGTTTTTGAGACAAGAACAGATGAAATGAGTTCTTTAAAAAAAATTCGAAAACCTATAATGAATGCTTTAAAGAAACATTATTTGGATTATAGGGAAAACACATCTTTTACCGGGCGAATCAATGGGAGTATTTGACGTTGAATAAACGTAAATTAATGTAAAAATTAATTGAAAAGTGTATAAATATTATAAGTTAGTGCGAATATTGATAATATTATTATAAATTAAATAAAATATATAATTATTGTTGATTTATAAAATTAAAAATATTTAACTAATTAAAAATAATAAATTTTAATTATATATGAGTTGAAGCAATTATCCGTTTATAATAAATTTTCAAAATAATATACAAATAATTATGACATATCCACTCCTTCAATTCAATGATATTTGTTATATGTCCACACGATATTATAAGAATTGTAATTAAATAACAACACTCTTAATTCTTAGAAATAATACATTTTTGTTATAATTGAATTGTATATATACATAAATAATAATTTTTATTTAAATTTTTTTACCATATTTAATCAATAGTAATTTAATGAAATTATTAATTTATTTTTTAATAAAAACTAATTAATAATAATTAAGTAATATTTTTTTATTATTTTTTACACTAATCACACTAATGTGTCCATTTATGTCACCCACCCAAACATAATAAAAAAAAGAGGAATTTGACCATAATTTTCTGGTCTACTGGAGAGCTCTGGTCCGGCCCATACAAGTAGGCAGATTTGGTTCAGCTGTGGGCTTCGGTACTATTCGGTCCCCACCTTATTTATCCCCTTACCCAGGAGGAAGAGGCTCTCAAATATCCTCTTTTCCTTGGTTTGGAATGTTCTTCACCCACGTTGTATGCGGACCCACATTTACCAAATTGCCACCAACTAAAAATCGAGTTCATGATTCATGGCAGTTCATCCCCTTTTCCTAATATTCAACTCCGGATTTCAAAATAATATATATCGGATATTAAAATATAGCAAATAATACATTAAATCATTAAAATTTCCAGCCTTCAACTTTCAAAACAAAGGTCAGCCTTTTTTGAATAAATTGCTCTTGGCCATCTCCATCAACCTTGGAGAACTATTCATGGATCCGCATATGTATATTTGCCAGTGGTTGGATAAATTGGGATTTTTCATGGATGTTGCTTTTGTTTGGACAAACAAGCTTAGGGTGCAAGCAAGACAATGGCTAAACCTACCTGGGGTGGGGTGGGGTGGGGTGGGGCGGTGGTGAGTAGGGCCTACATCTTGCCCCGAGAGAAAGCAACATGCTCCAATGAAAGTAAAGGAGTGCGTTGAATGATGAATTATGGTCCCACTTCATTTTATTTCGAACATTATTTAACTAATTATATCATATAAATTAGTAAAATTAATTATTTTCTAATAAAATTGCATTTTTGTAAATATGTAATAAATATTTCTTAAAAAATATATAAAATATATCCCTTCAATGGTTTTAGGATAAAAAAAAATTAATATAATTAATCAGTCGATAACTTATTTTCAAATTTTATTTTAACTTCACTTATTATTTTGTCTTTGAGATCGCTAACTATATATAGAGAAACATAATGACACCTTATTCTAATGGGTTATCAAGAACATAGATGTGCATATTTTTTTTTACCACATTTTAATTTAACCATTAAGAATTAACCAAACGTGGGAATCTTAGATTAATCAATATAATTTGAATTTAAATGAATGATTACTAAAAATATATATGAATATTAATAGTTTATGAGTGAAAAAGAGTAGGATTTAGACCATAAATTTTATTGGATCGCTTGTAGTCTTATTTTTTATTTGCTCAACTCATAAATTAAGTTAAATTATAAGAAAAAAGTTAATTTACAAAATAATATATGATAATATGAGATTGATGTATTAGGGAAGTATATTTAGATGAGTAAAAAGTAGACTTATTTATATTAATACTCTATACATTTCTACCTTTTTTAGTTAATTATCTAAAATATACAAAATTTTATTCATTTTATTTTCATTTTAAATAATTTTTAATTAACCTCACTCGTACAAAATGTTTGATTTTGTATTATATTTTTGGATGAAATTCAATTTTTATTTATTTTTAGAGCACATATAAATCTCCTATTAATTCCAATATTGGAGTGAAAATTGATGTAAAGAGTTGGAGTAGATTGCCATCCATACAAGTGTGAAATTGAGGTAAAAAAGATGAAATTAATGTGAAAATGGATAAAATTAGTGTAAAAAATGATTAAATTGATATAAACATTATTAATAAAATGATTAAGTTAACCTAAAAATGATCAAATTTATGTAAATAATGACTAAATTGATATAAACCATAAGAAATTTGATATAAAATATTATAAAATAATAGAATTGGGTTAAAAATATAGTCAATTTATTAATAAATGAATTTTCTAATCTAGTAATTGAAGATATATAATTATGTGATTCAAAATAAGTGAAACAGATTGAAAAGAAAAGTAAGTTATGACTAATAATTGATCTATTTGAGGAAATGGTAGAAAATGCAATGAAAAGAGACTAATCATACAAAATGAAAAGAAAGTTTGATGGATGTCACAATAAAACATATATTATTACCGATATATAAATATTTGCTGGAATAAATTTCATATGAAATATCCATAAATGCACCTACAATGGTGCAGAGGTCAGACCAGCAGCACGTGGTAGAAAATTCGCACCCTGCCACGTCACAAGTCACAACTGACGGTATGTATTCGGGGGTCAGCCCTTCGATTCGTCTCTTTATTGACATTTCATATATTATTTTGGCTATGCACCACATTATATTATTTAATACATATTTGATAAGTCTCTCCTTATATTAATTCCAATAAATTTCTAAATTATCTTTTTAGTTAGTAATTTCTAATTCAATATGCCATTTAAAACCTTTCAAAGTTGTGCTCAATAATATTCCAATATTTTAAAATTAAATATGTTTAAATTAAAGCAAATTAAATTTGTTTAAATTAAATATTTTAAAATATTGAATGATAATTTCATACAAATAAGATAATATGATAAATTTTATAATATTTTTTGAAATATATATCTAATATTATATTATTTTATTTCTTAAAATATTATTAGTAATTATATGTGGCTAAAAAATATTCTAAGTCGGAAAAATCTTTCATTCAATATACTTGTAAAATTTATATATTTTTTATCTATTGAGAAAATTTTGAATTATTTATTAAATTTAAGTGATGAAACTTATAAGTATAATATTTTAAAATTTATTATTAGAAAATTTAGATGTGATATATAAAATTAGTAGTGTCTTGTTTTTCACTCAAATGATATATATTAAATTATTTTTATATATATGTGAAGTAAGTTTTGTGATCCATTTTATATTTGGTACAGTCAGTAGTTGAGATTTATATCAATTGATACTGGATTGTTTAATTGTACGACAAATCTTATTTTATTATTTTATCATATTTTTATTATATCTTTCATATTTTTATTCCCCGTAGAAAAATTCATTTCCTTCTATTAATTTTGTATTTTATAAAAAAATAGTAAAATAAAAAATGGAGCAAATAAAAAAATAAAGTAGTGCAAAAAATAGCACAAAAAGACGAGTGATGAAAAAAATAAAAATAATGTTAAAAAAAGAAAAAAAATCTTATAGTTAATTTTTTCTTTTATCTCACATCTTCATTCTATACTGTTAATATTTTCTTTTCATATCCATTGATTATATTGGTTTCTCACACTAATATTTTTTTTAAATTACTTTTTTAAAATTATATTAATTATTTTTCAAGTTGAACTGTTTTATAAAAATAATTTGTTATTAAGTTTAATTAAAATTGAAAAAATATATATAAGTGAAAAATATAAAAGTATTTTAAATTAAAAAAAATATTTAAATGTAAAATAGGAGTGATTGAAAGATATAAGAGAGATTTAGAAATTTGTGAATTTTTTTTATTTCTAAAAATTGACGAGAACACATAACCCAAACGAGGAAATGATACTTTGAAAAAAAATAGTTACTATAAAATAAATGATAAAATTTGAATTTGAGCTATTAATAAATAAATGAATAATATTGAGTAAAAAGTGAGATTAACGTATTCTTAGTAACAATCTCATAGCTTTTTATTTAGGTGATTCGATCAAATAAATTTGAGTAGTTTAATAATATTCAAATTAATTATAATAAACTTTGTCATACCCAATCTAAATCTCGGGTGGAGCAAGCAAATAATTTGTTAAATTCTCTTAATTCTATAATAGTGAGAATATAAATTCTATCCTATATGTTACATTTTTCTATTTTATATTTCTTCTTAATAATACTTGAGCCATCATTATTTTTTTGAAAGTAACTAAAAGATTTGATCAAAGACCTTCCATGACTAGTAGGACCTACATATATGATTTCAACTAGACATGGGAGGCTTTTATGTGTTTAGGGTTTTTTAGGACTTTTTTAGCAAGATTCAATGGAGTAGGTTTCTCAACTAGAGGCTCTCCTTTTCTCTAGTTACTTGCCAACCCTATATTTTTATGGGTTATATATCATATCAGCCCAATGCTAATATTTCTTTGGGATCATTATTTTACCACTTAACATTGCCTACCATTAGATTGAACTGGTTGAATCAGGCATGAACCAGCCAATTTTTAATTTTGGATTATTGAACCCAGTCTGACCGAACCGGTCAATGGATCGTTGCCAGGTCAACACTCAGTCAGCAGGGGTGACCAATCGGTGCATGATGCATGGCGAAGTGCGCCCAGTTAGCCACTCGGTCTGCGCCTGGAAGCGTTGATCAATTAGAGAGCGACACTTATCCTCAATTAACGGTCAGAAGAGGAGAATCCACATTAGTGACGACCGACCAATAGGAGAGTGACACGTATCCACAATCAACGGTCAACGGAAGAGAAGCCCTGTTAGCCGAGCTGGCCAATTAGGAGTTGACACGTGGCAAAGGTGCTAATTGGGATGTTGGGGGAAACAGTTGACTAATCAGGGGTCGACATGTGGTAGAGCCACGTCGGATGGTCTCAACCAATTAGAGGCTAACACGCGGTAGTAGCACTGTGCACTAGAAGGGAAATCTGACGTATTTAGATCTGCTAATTAGAGGGCGCCACGTGTCACAGTTAAACGACTGATCGAATATAATTAGCAGCCACGTTAGAATTAGAAATCAATGGGAGGCCACCACATGGCTAGTCAACGAGTTAACGATTGACTCGAACGTTGAGTGGGAAGCCGTGTTAGCAAACCCAGCCAATCACTTTTCTCCATGTGGCAGTTCACACGTGCAAAGCTCGCACGTGTACGTACAATATCGTCTTCCTCCTTGGAATGTTGGTAGATAAGGATGAAGAATTGGCCACTCAATCTCCGATGATCGAAAATTGCTATGGTATTACCGTGAATGGGTGAGTTGGGGGCCGAGTCATGGGTAGACTGATAGCCTTGTCAGTTGTCAAGCTCCATATATAAAGATCTCCTCCCCATTCGTCTTCTTCATCCTACAAATGATTGAAGAAGAGAGGGTGTTCCACTTTCTAGCAAGACTCAAACTAGAGCTCTGACTTGGGTGCTTTCTTCAACCTCTAGAGCTACATTTGAGCTCCCTAGAATCGGAAGGAAGTTCTCTACCCTGTTGCACCCTTCATTCGGCCCAAAGACCACCGTAGGAGCGCCGACGAGCTCAAACAATGCTGCTGCTCTAGCGGTCGCAAAGAAGCCAAAATCTCCAAGTTGAATTCCTTTCACCTCTAACCTCCTGTAGCTTGGTCGACCCTCCCATAGCCCTTCTTGACCGACTCTCAACCCCTTGGAACCTAGAAGGTAAGCCAATTCCGCCCAGTTTCGTCGAAATGGTAAGGTTGTACAAAATTTCTCTCATCAAATTGACATTCCTCCGACTATTAATTGACTTGCATTTTGATCCTAGGATGATCCCTTAGATGAGCAATAGCTGCCCCTATCCAGAGCTCCGACCGCCGCCCCCTTGCCGGTAAGAAAACTAAGCTTTCTCTATCTAGAAAGTTTTTTTGGCGAAACTTTGTTTGAGCTCAAATTTGGGTGAATTGATGTCGTTCAAAGGGCATGAAGCTCATAGAAAGATAGGGAAAATAGTTAACTGCATGATAGGTGGCAATTAACCAAGTTTAAGTTGTCAATTTTATGAAATGGGAATTCGGGGGTCAAAGTGCAAATTTTGGGAAAAATTGGGCGATTTAGGAATTTTTGGAAAATTGGGGGTCGAATTGCAATTAAGGTAAAATTGAGGACTTGAATGGAAATAAGAGGACATTAGGGATCTAAGAGAGGTATTGAAAACCTTAGGGATCTAATTGGAGATAAAATGGATATTAGGGACCTAAATGTAAAGTTATAAACTTTAGTGACCTAATTGTAATTAAGGCATAATGTGAGGACCTATGTGTAAATACATGAAAATATGAGATTTTTTATGCCAATTTTCCTGATGTGAATACTCAAACCATGTAGGAACTGGTTGTCCTAATACTTGTGTAGAGGAGCACATCACATATTGGGATCATGCAGGGACAAACACGTCACTATTACCGGGTGAGTGAGATTTTGGACATCGAGACCGTTTGGACTGGTTGGAACCTTGATCATGCTTCATTTGAAAACCCATTTTTCCATAAATATAATCCCATGACGGTGTGAAACGATTTAGGATGATATTTTTGAGCCCAAGTCCGTGTTTTGAAAATCTCACACCAATGGGCCCAAGGGTAATGGACACGCCCACCCCCCGTAAATAAGCTTAATTTAAGAGCCTATAAGAATTTATCAAAATCTGGTAATGCTATGAAGTTCCTGTTCCAAAGCCAGATTGTAGTATGAGAGGCCGGTAGTGCAAAGATAGTGGCTTTAAATCAAAACTCCTTGTTTATGATTGCAATCGTACAGAACCAAAGAGGTACCCGGCACGAGATAGTTTTGGTTCTAAGGGTTACTAGGCAGCAAGGGTGTTATAAGGGTAGAAGAACACTATCATAGTAAGTCTCGAAGCTTAGAGCACTTCATGTGCATTGAGATCGAGGGGGTGGAAAGATGCGATCTCAACCCTAAAGTACCTAAGGATCGAAGTATTCGATAGGTCTATGGGATGGGCTATGAGGCTCATGTAGACTTGCGGTGGAGGTTGTGGTCTCTCACCGGGGTGGATGATAAAGGCGCTCTAGGCCACTAGTGAAACATACCGAGGTCGTTTAGCCTCCGAGGGTTTGTTCTGCGGCCATTTGTTCCCTTTATGGATAAAGGGTGTTTATTTATTTGAGGTATGAAACAAACATTGGTAGGTTCGCTAATTAAATCCCTCCAACTAGGAAGGTACCTACCCTAAGCTTAATAAGATAAGCTAAGAAACAATGAGAATCCTTTTACTGAAGATAAGACAAGTGGTGGCTTGCTTATCGAGTGATTTTCCACGAACAAGGGAAAAACGCTATTTAACTACTCACTAAACCTTGAGGTCATCTTCTCCTACAACCCTTGTCACGCCCTGACATGATTTGGTCAGATCCCCGTGATCAACCCACCACTCTCTCGGCTTACTAAGGGTTGCCCCTTCTTTATAAATAGTGAAGAGTAAGGCGTCCTTTAAATCTGCACATTTCCTAGAATAACATAAATCAAAATTGTATGAAATTCAAAACTTATCATACCTGCCTTACAGCTGTGTTAACTGGTGGTCTTTGGGGTAAGCTTTCCGAAGTTACCTAAAAGGGATATAAGGGAGTGGGTGAGTTCAACGACTCAATGATTGGATGTTTTAGGGTATGACTTTCAGAAAAATAGTTTGAATTAGAGTGTGTTAGACTCCTTATTTTCTTTAAAATTTCTCATTTTCAAAATCTTGGTTTTTAATAGCCATTTCTTATCTCAACGGTGTGTTTATCAATTAAAACACTCCCTTCATCATGAAGAAAAACACACATTCGCAGGCCAGCCCGTCCACTATACCCATTTGTGGCATCAAAGCGACTTTACCGGCCACCTAGATAGAAGTACACCCACTTTTACCCTGAGAATGAGTGGATGTCCGTATGAGAACATAGACCTCATCCCGTCTCCATCCCGGTTTCATGCCAATGAAGCTACGTCGAGCTTCTCAAGACTTCTGGTATGACTAACTACCCTTATTTCCGCCAGGTCGTACAGAGCCCTAGGACGCATCACCACCCCTCTTAAGCGTCTTGAAGGTCCCGTAACACAGTGCATGCACAATCAATAATTTTTCACATAAGCCATATAATCGGTGGTGCCACTGGTCC
The DNA here is from genome assembly GCA_030064425.1 of Trapa bicornis. Taxonomy (NCBI): domain Eukaryota; kingdom Viridiplantae; phylum Streptophyta; class Magnoliopsida; order Myrtales; family Lythraceae; genus Trapa; species Trapa bicornis. Next base: position 2,931,618 of record CM057761.1, on the reverse strand, counting down.
AACGACCCCGACTCTCAACTCGATCTGCAACTATTTATCTTGACTGATCCGTAGACCTGTCAAGTCGCACTGCCGCTAGTCCATCGAGTATGCTAGTCCTGTCTTTATACCATGGCCAAACAATTCATTTACTTAAGTTTTCATGGCTTAATAATCATGTTTATTTACGAACTCTTGCTCGTGCCAACTGGTCTAGGGTCCACTGTTCGAGATTTTCAAAATCGGGCATATTATCCCCCAAATTCCAAAACCGAGGCCTCTGGCCTATATGAGCTATTTGAACTCCCGTCAAGAAGGTCTCCAAAAAATTTTAAGCAGTGGCACATAGTCAAGGGAGAGCACTTCCGACAAAATAAACTTTTTAGTCGTCCATTACAACAACCGAGTATTAGGACATCTCCAGTTATAACCGATAAACAGGTTTTCCACTTCCTTCCAGGAAGTTTCATCATACCAATCGGGTATGATCTACTTACAACCGGTAAGTAGTTTTTTCGCGTGAATTTCACATCACTCCTCTCAAGCGTGATGGTTAAAATACCACTTAGGAGTGGGTTTTCATTTTTGATGTGCTTATCATCCCAACAGGGTACAATATTAAATATCCAACTCACCCGATAGTGTAGTGAATTTCCTTTTAGCCGGCTTGTTGCCTTTACGCAAACTTGTCTTAACTGGCATTCCCGATGTTTCGTGTTCCTACACGATATGAACATTCTTATTTATTACCCTTTGGCCTAATAGCATTCATTCATCCCAAATGAATGAGAAAACCAAACTTTTCATTTATTTGCAATTAAGTCCCTAAAGTTATTTTTCTTTAACTTTAAGTCCCTAATGTCGGTTTTTCCTCAAATTGAGTCCCAAAATTTTTAAAATTCACCTTGGGACCTCAATTTATTCAAACTCACAAAAAGGGGTTCAATTTCCCAAATTTCCAATTTGGTCCCCAACTTTTCTAAAATTACCATTTTGCCCCTACTTTACAAAAATGTTTAGTTTTGCCCCCAAAATTCCAAAATTTGCCCAATTGGTCTTCCAACATCTTTATCATGCCCAATTGGCCCTCAATTTTATGAAATTGCACTTTAGTCCCTCGAATTTTTGAAATTCCCAAATTTCCCCTAATTTCAATCTTCTAACTTAGCTAAATTTGATTCCATCAAATTGCCTATTCAAATGAGTTTAATTATTTAAATTGAAGTTAGATTGGAGTTCCTATACCTTCATACGATTCAATTACACTTTGAATCACACGATTTGATGCTAGAATGAGCTCAAACGGAGCTTCGCCATAAAAGTGGGCTTAGAGAGAGAAAGTTTTGAAAGATTATCGTTGGGGGTGCGACGGTTCGAGCTTTCAATCTGGGCAGATAGCTCTTGTCATGAAGTTCCTCCTAGGATCAAGAATTGCATCAATTTATGCCGAATTGAGTGAGAATTTTGTCATCGAAATTATGTCGGTTCTCTCTCTAGCACCGATCGAAATTTATAGAGGGGAGCCAAATTGGCTTACTTTCAGCTCTAATTCACCTGTAAGAGGACTGTGGAGGTGTTGGGAGGGCTTAGTTTGGCTTGAGAAGGGCTCGAATTGGTCGATTTTAGCTCGGCCAAAACAAAGCAGCTTCGGTCCATCGGAGCTGCTTCACTATTTGATCATGCCGGCGCTTCTCCGGTGACCCTCGGATCAAATGGAGACTACAAGAGTGTAGCTGACTTCTCCCCTAATTCAATGAACCCAACCACGTCTTCTTTGGCTTAGAAAAGACCCTATATCGAGGCTGTGATTTGAGCTTCATCGAAAATTGTAGCAATTGAGAGAGAATGGAGTTTTCAGGTGTGGAGAGGATGAATGAGGAGGGGCTCTTTATATAGGAAGCTTGGGGACTTCATGGCCGTCCAATTGTCTCCTTAATGGCAGTTATTAAACTCCCTAGCTGAAGACTTTTCATCTTTGCCGGTGCTGCTCGATTTTTCGATGAGTGAACAGTGCTATCATCTGAAGGAAGAAGGCGACACTGTTCCGAACCGGACCAGACCGGTTCGAATCGGGTTCAAAGCTTAAACTGGCCGGTTCAAGCCCGATTTGACCGAACTTTTCAAAATTAAAAATTTCTAAATTCATCTAAATTCATTCTCTATCCAATGGTGGCCTCAATTCTCCAATTTGAATTTTCTAAGCCATCTAGAAAAATGAATTTAGCATCCGGTTCAATAGTGGTTCAAACTGGTACAAACTGGTTCAATAGTGGTTCAAACCGGTCCAAATCGATTCAATCTGGTTAAGATTCGATTCACCTGAACCGGTTTTGTTTTTATCTGTAATTCATCCTAAAGTCCTTTTTCTTGATTTTTGTGACTCTTTGGGTCACTTGGGATCCATAAAGTTTCCAGTTTGCCCTTTTTCTATCGGTTCCGGTTTGTAAACCGAGTCAGTTTTCAAATTGGAAATGACTAGTTCTTTCCCTAGTTTTCTTATTATCAAAGACGAGGTTTACAACTCTCCCCTCGTTTTAGGGGTTCTGTCCCTAAAATAGTTACATGCCTAATAATTGAGGGTAACTATCCCTCATCACACTTTCGGTTTCCCATTTCTCTTCCTACACGGGCCCATTCTGCCACAGAACCTTGACCATAGGAAACCTCTTATTTCTTAAATTCTTATCCCTCCGGTTGATGATTTGTACCTGTTCTGTTTGATAGGTCAGGTTCTCTTCCAGTTACTGTGGAGGTCAGTCCAATACATGGCTAGGATTAGGCTGATACTTCCGAAGCACAGAGATATGAAATACATCGTGTATTATGTGCAGGTCTGGAGGTAGTTTTAATTTATAGGCCACTAGTCCTTTCCTTTGAATGATGGGATATGGACCAATATACCTTGGTTTCAACTTTCTTCTTTGCTGAAACCTAAGTATTCCCCTCCATAGGGACATTTTGAGAAATACTTGATCTCCCACCTCAAACTCCAAATCTTTCCTTCAATGATCCACATAACTCTTTTGCTTGTCCTATGTGGTCTTAAGTTGACTCCTGATTAGTTTTATCTTCTCCGTGGCATCCTCGACTAGTTTTGCCCTTTCTAGCCTTCTTTCCCCCACTTCTTCCAAAAATAGAGGGTACAACATGGTCTTCCATAAAGGGCTTCATAGGGAGCCATCTGAATGCTGACCTGATAGCTATTATTGTAAGCAAATTTCATCAGGCACAAGTATTCTTCCTAGCCTTTGTTAATGGTGAGTAAGCATGCTCTTAGCATGTCCTCCAAGGTTTGAATGGTTTGCTCAAACTACCCATCTATCCGAGGATGAAACTCCGTGCTCATGTGGAGCTTGGTCCCCATGGAACTTTGTAGGCTTGGCCAAAACATTGAAGTAAATCTTGGATCTCTATATGATACTATACTCACCGTAACGCCATGTAGCCTCACTATCTCCCTCATGTACAAGACGACCAATTGTTCCACTGTATCCGTCACTCTTATAGGAAGAAAATGAACTGATTTGGTCAATCTATCCACGATTACCGAAATCGCATCTCGACCCTTTCTTGTCATCGATAGTCCTATGACAAAGTCCATGGTGATGTGCTCCCATTTCCATTCCGGAATTGGTAAGGGTTGTAGTAATCCTGACAATTTTTGATGCTCTGCTTTAATTTGTTGATAGGACAAGCATCGAGCTACATATTTTGCAATGTCCCTCATCATACCTTTCCACCAATATCCTTATTTGAGTGTGCGGTACATTTTGGTACTGCCAGGATGCATTGCATACACCGAATCGTGTGCCTCTTCCATAATTAACCTCCTTAGTTCCTTAATTTGATGCACACATATCCTACCCTTATAGGTCAACACTCCATCACTTCATAGGTTGTAGTCAAATTTAGTTTCTCTATTAACCGGATCCAGGTAGGGTCGAAGCTCCTTATCTGCTTTTTGTTAAGCCTGGATCTACTTAGTTAAACTAGGCCTCACTACCACGTTATCCACCAGGTACCTTTCCCACTTGTCCATTTTCAGGTCCACCTTCATTCTTCTTAATTGTTGCAACAAGGGTATGTAACTTGTCTTTACTTAAGCTGCCTCTACTTTACAAAAATGTTATATTTTGCCCCAAAAATTCCAAAATTTGCCCAATTGGTCCAACATCTTTATCATGCCCAATTGGTCCTCAATTTTATTGATTTGCACTTTAGTCCCTCTAATTTTTGAAATTCCTAAATTTCCCTAATTTCCCCTCCAATTTCAACCTTCTAACTTTGCCGAATTTGATTTCATCAAATTGGAGTTCCTACACCTTCATACGATTAAATTGCACTTTGAATTGCATGATTTGGTGCTGCAATGAGCTCAAATGGATCTTCGCCGGAAAACTAGACTTAGAGAGAGAAAACTTCAAAACCTTATCGTTAGTGGCGCGACGGTTCGAACTTTCGATCTGGGAAGATAGCTCATGTCCTGAGGTTGCTCCTAGGATCAAGAATTGCATCAATTGATATCAAATTGAGTGAGAATTTCATCATCGAAGTTCTGTCGGTTCTCTCTCTAGCATCAGTCGGAATTTATAGAGGTGAGCCAAATTGGCTTACCTTTTCGCTCTAATTCAACTGTAGGAGGGTTCTGAAGGTGTTGGGAATTCTTGTTTTGGCCTGAGGATGGATCGAATTGGTCGATTTCAGCTCATCCAAAATAGGGCAGCTTCGGTCCGCTGGAGCTGCTTCACTATTCGATCACGCCGACACTTCTCCAGTGACCCTCGGAGCAAATGGAGACTACATGCGTGTTGCTGACTTTTCCCCGAATCCAAATAACTCGACCACGCCTTCTTTGGCTCATAAAAGACCCTATATGGGAGCTCTAGTCCGAGCTTCACCGAAAATTGGAGCAATTGAGTGAGAATGGAGTTTTCAGCTGTGGAGAGGATGACTGAGGAGGGGCTCTTTATATAGAAAGCTTGGGGACTTCTTGGCCGTACGATTGGCGCCTTAATGGCAGTCATTCATTTCCTAAAACTCTATGGCTAGAGACTTTTTATCTTTACGGCGCTACTCGATTTTCCGGTGGGTGAACAGTGCTGTCATCTGAAGGAAGAAGACGACACTATTTTGAACTGGACCAGACCAGTCTGAACCAGTTTCAAAGGTTAAATTGGCCGGTTCAAGCCCGATTCGACTGAATTTTTCAAAATTAAAAATTTCTAAATTCATCTAAATCCATTCTTTATCCAATGGTGGCTTCAATTCCCCAATTTGAAATTTCTAATCCAGCTAGAAAAATGAATTTAGCATCCGGTTCAATAGTGGTCAAACTGGTTCAGATCTAGTTCACCTGAACTGGTTTGGTTTTTATCTCCAATTCATCCTAAAGTCTTTTTTCTTGACTTTTGTGACTCTTTGGGTCACTCGGGATACATAAATTTTCCAGTTTACCCTTTCTCTATCGGTTCCGGTTTGTAAATCGACTCAATTTTCAAATTGGAAATGACTGGTTCTTTACCTGATTTTCTTATTATCAAAGGATGGGGTTTACAACCCTGCTCACTATGTCACACCCTAAATCGGTTTGGTCGGATCCCTGTGATCAATCTGTCGCTCTCTAGGTTTAAGAGGGGTTTTCCCTTCTTTTAATCAAGGGAAGCCAGACATAAATTCAAACCTTATTCCTTGGAATAGCATAAATTAATCAAAATGCAAGTTTAAAAGTAACTTTAAGCATACCTGACAGATGGTATATCTTCACGTTTTCTTTTGTTATGTCTCTTTACTCCTAAAAGTGGTAAAAGAGAGTGGGTGAGTTCTACAACTTAGTGAGTTAGTTTTGGGACTGAGTTTTCTTTTAAAAATAACTTTTGTTGATTTAAAACATGCCAATGTTATCATTTCCTTAAAAAAAAATTCCTCACTTTGGTTTTCAAAACCTTTTCCCATTTCCTTATTAAGTGTGTTTAGCTATTTTTAGCTCATCCCCTTGACTCGGGAGGCATTTATCAAACAAACACACGCCCTTCATCAAAAAGGGTTCACACATTCGCAGGTGCAGCTCGTCCACTACACCCACTTGTGGATAACATCTTTATCGTCCACCAAGATAGAAGCCTGTCCACTTCTACCTTGAGTTTGAGTGGATGTTTTCGACAACCAACCCTCAGACCCGAATGCCACTCCATGTCTGTATGAGGATAGAGACCTCATACCGACCCCATCCCAGTCTCATGCGCAAGAAGCTACTCTGAGCTTCCTGACTGACTGGCAGGACGTACTTCCCTTGTAAAACCCGCCCTTTTGAGCTAAGGAAAACCGGGAAAAGAACCAGTCAAACCAAGTGAGGATTTAGAATCGGTTCACAAACCCGATCATTTTTGAACGGATAATTTGGGAATTTACAACTCTCGAGGTGATCCAAAGAGTTCATTAAACCTTGGAAAAGAAACTTAAGAAAAAATAAAAGACAAAAAACCAAATTGGTTCAGGTGAACGAGATTCCATAAAAACTTTGAAGTTAAGCGGTGACCTCTTGGGAAGTATGATTTTTTTTGTAACCCGAAATTTGGGTAAAATTTTTTTATGCGAATGTACGCCGTATCATAAATGACCATAATATATATATTTAATAATTGTAATTAATACCAATAATTTAATACCTAAATTAAATTATTGGAATTAATACAAATAATTTAATACCGAAATTAAATATTGAAATTAATACCAATAATTTATGTCAATATTAATACTAGTGATAAATCTCTCCCATTTAATAACCGATTTTACACCTATATAATGAGGTCATCCCCATTCATTCTCCTCACAAGTGAACACTTCTCCCCCTCTCTCTACTGCTCCATTTCCTGGTGAAGCTTGAACCAGAGTTTTGACTTAAACATTTTTCTTAGCCTCGGAAGGAGAGGTCGAGCTCTTTAGAACCGGGGAGAAAACAACTATCTGATAGTAAACTCCAGTCAATCTGAGAATCGTTAGAGAAACGCCGACATGATGGAATAGTGAAGCAGCTCCGATGGACCGAAGCTGGCTATTTCGACCAAGCTGAAATCGGCCATTTCAAGCCCTCCCAACACTTACTCAGCCTTTCCATGGCTGAATTAGGACCGAAAGGTAAGCCAATTCGGCTCCCCTTTACAATTTTTGATCGGTGCTAGAGAGAGAATCGACCGAATTTTAATGATGAAATTCTAATCCAATTTCGCATCAATTGATGCGATTCTTGATTCTAGGATGAACCTTAGGACGAGAGCTATATGCCTAGATTGAAAGCTCGGACCACCGTGCCTTCACCTGTGAGTAATCGAAGCTTTCTCTATCTGTAGTTCATTTTCTAGTGAAGCTCCGTTTGAGCTCGTCTCGGCGTTAAAACTTGTGATTCACATTTCTAAAGAATCGTATGAACATGTGGAAACTCAATTTCAACAATTGAAAACGTTTGATGGGTCAATTTGATGAAATCAAATTCGGCTGTGTTAAGAAGTTGGAATTGAGGGAAAATTGGGGATTTTCAAAATTCAAAGGACCAAAATGAAATTTTATGAAATTGAGTGCCAATTGGACATGAAAATAATGTTGGAGGACCAATTGAGGAATTTTGAAATTTTTGGGGCAAAATTTACCATTTTTGTAAAGGAAGGGCAAAATGGTAATTTTGGAAAAGTTGGGGGACCAAATTGGAATTTGGGAAATTAAACCCCTTTTTGTGAAATGGAATAAATTGATGTCATATGATAAATTTTAGAAGTTTCGGGACTTAATTTGAGGAAAAACCAGCATTTGAGACATAAAGTTAAAGAGAAATAACTTTAGGGACCTAATTGCAAATAAATGAAAGTTTGACTTTCTCATTCATTTGGAATGAATGAAGGCGATTAGGCCGAAGGATAATGAACCAAGATGTTCATATCGTATAGGAACACGAAGTACTAGGAACACCAGCAAGGACAAGCTCGCGTGAATACCAAGAACCGGTCTAGTGGAAATCACGTTATTAACGGATGAGTGGGTTTACTAACATCATACCTGATTGGGATGATGAGCACAACTAAAAGTTAAAAACCACTTACCAGTTGTGAGTGGGTTTACTAACATCATACCCGATTGGGATGATGAGCACAACTTAAAGATAAAAACCATTTACCAGTTGTGAGTGGAAATTTTATATCATACCCGGTAGGGGATGATAAGTACCTCGGTATAAAAACCTACTATTTAATGGTATTTTAATCATCACCACTTAGAGAAATTGATGTGAAAATTATGCGAAAAAAAAATACTTACCGGTTGTAAGTAGATCATACCCAGTTGGTATATGAGACTTCCTCGAAGGAAGTTGAAAACTCGTTCATCGATTATGAACGGAGATATCCTTATACCGGTTGGTATAATGGACAGTGAAAACCTATTTTGTCGGAGGTGTTCTCCCTTGATTGTGTGCCAATGCTTAAACTATTTGGGAGACCTTCTTGACGGGAGCTTGAATAGCTCTTATAGGCGGGGGGCCTCAATTTTGGAACTTGAGGGCTAAATGTCCGATTTTGAAAATCTCGTATGGTGGGCCCAAGGCCAGTTGGCACGAGCAGGAGCTCGTTAACGAAGATGATATATGTACTATAAAACTTAATAAGTGAATTGTTTGGCCATGGTATCAAGATAGGACCGACATGCTCAGTAAACTAGCAGCAATGCGATATGACAGATCAACGGACTAGTCAAAACAAACAACTGCGGGTTGAGTTGAGAGTCGGGGCCGTTGGACTAGTGGCACCACAGATTACATGGTAATATGAGAAAACATTGTTTGTGCATGCACTATGAGTACGGGATCATCAAGACGCCCATGAGGGGTAGTGATGCATCATAAGGGCACTGGACGACCTGGTGGCTATAAGGGCAGTTCGTCGTTCTAGGTGTCTGTGCGAAATCTGGAGTAGCACCAAGCGCATGAGACCGAGGTGGGGACAGGATGAGGTCTCTGTACTCATACAGACACGAAGAAGTGATTTCAGGATTGTGGGTTGGGTGTCACATACATCCACTCATTCCTATGGTAGAAGTAGTCGTACTTCTATCCGGGTGGTAGGAAAAGTCGTTCCAAAGCCACTAGCGGGTTCAGTAGTGATACTGACTTGCGAATATGTGTAACCTTCATGATGAAGGATGCATGTTGGGTGATGACAAATCGGTAACTAAGAAATGACGAAAAAACCCGAATTTTTTTAAATGAAGGGATTTTTAAAAAGAAAGGAGTCTGGCACACTCCATATAAATGTTTTTCTTAAAAATTGAAAGTATACCTTTAAAAACCCATTCACTGAGTAGTCGTACTCACCCCCTCCCTTATATCCCTTTCAGGAAATCCCGGAAAGCCTACCCTGAAAGACAATCAACTAAAATGCCCGTAAGACAGGTATATAAAGTTTAAAATTTCATGCAGTTTTGATTATGATATTCCAGGAAATGGTGCAGGTTTAAAGGATGCCTTACTCTTTATGGATTATAATAAGGGGAAACTCTTTAATAAATCAGGAGAGTGGCGGGTTATTCACGGGGATCCGACCAAACCGGGTCAGTGCGTGACATCCCTTATCTCCACCATGTCGTCCAATAGCCCTTAGGACCCATCACTACCCTTCTTGGGCATCTTGATGGTACTGTACCACAAGTGCATGCACAAACAACAATTTTCACATATAGCCATTACCTTTGGTTCCAATGGTCAACGACCATGATCGTCAACCCAACCTACAGTTGTTTATCTAGGTTGGTCCATCGATCTGGCCCTGATGCACTGCCGCCAGTCCATCGAATATTGTTGGTCCTGTCTCGATACCATGGCGAAATCACACAATCAATTTCATTAGAAATTTTTCACAGCTTTCTTTGATCAAGTTTGTTTATGAGCTCTTGCTTGTGCCCACTGGCCTTGGGCTAATTGCACGTGTTTTTCCAAAACTGGATATTTAGCCCCATAAGTTCAAAAACCGAGGCCTCTGGCCTATCTGACCTGTTCTAGCTCTCGTTAAGAAAGTCACCCAAATCTTTTAAGTATTGGCACATAGTCAGGGGAGAACACTTCTAACAAAAAGTTTATTTTCAACTTCATCATACTAATCGGATGTGATGATATCTTCGCTTACAACCAGTAAGCGAGTTTCTCCTTTTCTCAAGGAAGTTCATCATACCAACTAGGTATGATTACCTCTACTTAATACTAGTAAGTAGGTTTTCTTTTCATAAAAGTGAGCTCATCATCCCAACCAGTATCATGTATAAAATTCCCACTCACAACCGGTAAGTGGTTTTCAGCTTAAATTTCTTATCACCCCAATCGGGTATGATGTTAGAAGTCCCACTCACCCAATTACCGTGACGTATTCGTCTCTAGTAGTTTTCCAAGTCCATGCTAGCTTTTCCTTACTGACGTTCTAGTCTCTCCTGTTCCTACACAATTTGGGAACCCTTATCAATTAAGGTTCGGCATGAAAACCCTTGTTTTCTCACGTATGAGCAACTTGACTCAAAATTATTGATTAATTGCACTTCGGTCCCTAAAGTTTACTTTCCTTAACTTTAGGTCCCTAATGCTAATTTTTTTCCAAATTGAGTCCCAAGGCTTCCAAAATTCCCTTTGGGTCCTCAATTTACTTAAAATTGTGTAAGGGGCTCAAGTTTTCCAAATTTCCAATTTGGTCCCCAACTTTTCAAAAATTATAATTTTGCCCCTACTTTCCAAAAAAGCAATTTGACCCCAAATGTTTAAAAAATTGACCAATTGGTCCTCCAACATCTTTCTCATGGCCAATTGGCCTTTAATTTTGGAAAATTGCAAATAGGTCCTTCAAACAAGAACCTGAGTTAGGGTCCTTCCAAAAAGAACAATTTATATTTAAGGTTATTAAAAATCAAATATTATTTAGTTACTGCAATTTCTAAAAAATTTTAGCATAAACTCTGCATTTTCACCTCATTCATAATATCTATTATAATTAAAGTTAATAAAATACCTTAATATACTTAAAATATTTAATCATTACAAACTTCAATCAAATTATACTAAATACATACAAATTTCGTAAAACATAATACAAAATATAATTAATAATTAAATACCACTTGGTCTCGCTTTATCATCATCATTAACATACATCATTTGGACTAATAAATCTTCATCCGGATTGTAATCAATCTCATCAACATTAGCATTTGCTGAAAATTTTAACAAATGAAAAAAATTATAATAAGAGATCCTATCGACATAAATGTAAAAAAGTACAATACTAAGCAAATAACATACCAAATGTTTTTCTCTTATCCAACTTTGTGAACAAATGAGTGCTTCAACTGCTTCATCGGCAAGTCGACTATGGGATGAACTGATAATGCGATCGCGGATACTAAATGTTGATTTCGAAGTAACCATTGCAACCGGAATAACCAATATATTCTTAGCCATCCTTGATAATATTGGATATTGAGCAGCATTATTTTTCCACCAATGAAGTATGTTGAATCCATCTCTATTGTGGATCACGTCCTCATCTAAATATAAGTCTAACTCAGACTTTGATTTCTTTAGCTTCTTCTTCTTATCTTGCTCAAATTTGATAAAATGATAAAATAGACTTATTTGCTGCAAGTTACTTTCACTACTTGTGCATGCATCATCCTCAAATGCTTGACCAACGTATTATTCTATAGTATTAGCATATTCATCAAACATTATCTTAAATGTATTCACTATTGTGACTATTTCTTAATCTGCCACTTCCTTTGATTCTTTATCAAAACAATACGTCAAACTATCCACCTTCCATAATGGATTAAGAATTGTTGTAATTCCTAATATAACATTAACTTTCCACCAATATTTATTAACTTTCTTCATCATTTCAGCAGTCATGATCTCAATGCAGTATATTCCACAATACATCCACCCACTAACAACAGCTTTGATCGAACAAACAATAGGAATGTATGAATTATTGATGGGATAATTTCAACCAGAAAATATAATGGTGGCATCATTGAACACACTAATTTTTCCAGTAATCTCATTTGCCAATGATCAATCTAATTCACTAGGTAAACATCTATACTATGAGTCACGCAATTTCAAACAAGGAAAAATATCTTTGTACTATAATGCTACCCGCAACATATTATAAGTTGAGTTCTAAAGGGTCTTAGAATCAAAATCCAGCTTCTTACTCGATTCAATATGTAGTTGACAAGTAGTTTTCTCAAATTTCCCCCACTTATTTGGAGTACTAGTCCAATATAATACGCTTTCACGTGTATTCTCAATGGTTTCTACAATTGTTTTCAATCATGCTTTCACAATTATATTTAGAATGTGTGCACAACACCGCATATATAGTAAATGTCCTCCCAACATCATTGAATTTAAAGGTAGTTTTTTAGACAAAAATTGTATCATACTATCATTTGTAGAACAGTTATCCAAAGTGATAGTAGACAATTTGGAGTCAATATTCCAATCAATAATAGAGTTTGATATTTTTTCACACAAAAGAAATACAAAAAAAATTAATAAATCAATTGTACCAAACAAATACCGAAAAAATATAAACACATTATTGTATAAATCATTACCTCAATATATAGTATTATAATGTCCAATCATTATCAATGTAATGACCGGTTATCACCATATAACCTTTTTTTCGTATCTCCGAAGTCCACATGTCATTAATGATAGTGTTGAGAATATAATCCCATAATGGATACAATAGAGAAGTGTTGTGGGTTTATAAGATTAGAAGTGTTCCACTACTTACAAGTCATGACTTTTAAGTAGATATGGGCTTGACCACTTTTTAGTCCATAATACCTTCTCACATGGTATCAGAGCTAGTGGGCTCACACCCGTACCCGACCCGAGACTGGAAATCCGGCTCGTGGTCTACCCGAGTATGGAGGAAAAATACCCAACTCGATGCCATTGTTCCCCCTGCTCTCTTGGTTCAAGAGGAGTTTCCTCCTTCTTTAACTCAAGAGGAGCTATGCCTACTTTCAACCTTGTATGACTAACTGCCCTTATTTCCACTAGGTCATCCAAAGCTCTAGGATGCATCACTACCCCTCTTGGGCATCTTGAAGGTCTCATAACATAGTGCACGCATAATCAACAATTTTTTACATAAGCCATATAATTTATGGTGCCACTGGTCCAACGGCCCCAACGCTCAACTCGACCTGCAGCTCTTTGTCTTGATTGATCCGTATACTTTTCATGTCGCACTGTTGCTAGTCCATCGAGTATGTCAGTCCTGTCTCGGTACCATGGCCAAACAACTCATTTACTTAAGTTTTCATGGCTTAATAATCATGTTGTTTATGAGCTCTCGCTCGTGCCAACTGCCATATGGCCCACTGTTCAAGATTTTCAAAATCAGGCATATTAGCCCCCAAGTTCCAAAATCAATGCCTCTAGCCTATAAGAGTTATTTGAGCTCCTGTCAAAAAGGTCTCCCAAAAATTTTAAGAAGTGGCACATAGTCAAGGGAGAGCACTTTCGACAAAATAAACTTTTTAGTCGTCCATCACACCAACCGAGTATGGTGACATCTCCACTTATAACCGATAAGTAAGTTTTCCACTTCCTTCCATGAAGTTTCATCATACCAACCGGGTATGATCTACTTACAACTAGTAAGTAGTTTTTCCGCGTAAACTTCATATCACTTCTCTGAGATGTGATATTTAAAATACCACTTAGCAGTAGGTTTTCATTTTTGAGGTGCTTATCATCCCAACTAGGTATGATATTAAATATCCCACTCACCTGATCGTGTAGTGTATTCCTCTAAATCGGCTTTCATCTCTTGTGAGCTTTATCTTAGTTGGCGTTCCCGATATCTTGTGTTCCTACACGGTATGAACATCTTTATTAATTATTATTTGGCTTGATGGCCTTCATTCATTATAAATGACTAAAAATATCTAACTTCTCAAATATTTACAATTTGGTCCCTAAAATTCCTTTTCCTTTACTTTAGGCCCAAAATGCCGGTTTTTCCCCAAATTAAGTCCCGAAACTTTTAAAATTCCCCTTGGGACCTCAATTTTTCAATTTCACAAAAGGGGTTCAAGTTTCCCAAATTCCTAATTTGCTCCTCAAATTTACAAAAATTACCATTTTGCCCCTCCTTAACAAAAATGGTAAGTTTTACCCCAAAAATTCCAAAATTTGCTCAATTGGTCCTATAGCACTCTTATCATGCCCAATTGTCCCTCAATTTTATAAAATTGTATTTTAGTCTCTCGAATTTTTGAAATCCCCAATTTTTCCCCCAATTTTAACTTTCCAACACAATCGAATTTGATTTCATCAAATTGACTGATCAAACAAGTTTAATTGTTGAAATTGAAGTTAAATTGGAGTGCCTACATCTTCATACCATTCAATTGCACTTTGAATCGCATGATTTGATGTCGAAACGAGCTCAAACAGAGCTCCACCGGAAAGCAGAACGTAGAGAGTGAAAGCTTCGAATGCTTACCTTCGGGGGCGCGACAATTCGAGCTTTCAATCTGGGCAGATAGCTCTCTTCCTAAGGTTACTCCTAGGATCAAGAATTTCATCAATTGATGCCAAATTGAGTGAGAATTTGATCATTGAAATTCTATGAGTTCTCTCTTTAGCATCGATCGAAAATTATAGAGGGGAGATAAATTGGCTGACCTTTCAGTTCTAATTTGGTCGTAGGAGGGCTGAGAAGGTGTTGGGAGAGCTTGGTTTGGCCTGAGTAGGGTTCAAATTGGTCGATTTTAGCTGGATAGAAATAGGTCAGCTTCGGTCCGCCGGAGCTGCTTCACTGTTCGATCACGCCGACACTTTTTCGCCGACCCTTGTAGTGATTGGAGACTACCATCGTGTAGTTAACTTCTCCCTGGTTCTAAGGAACATGACCACACCTTCTTTGGCTTAGAAAAGACCCTATATCGGAGATCTAGTTCGAGCTTCACCGGAAAACTGAGTAGCTGAGAGAGAGTGAGGTTTTTAGGTGTGGAGAGGATGAATGGAGATGGGCTCTTTATATAGGAAGCTTGAGTACTCATTGGCCGTCCGTTTGCCAACTTTATGACAGTCATTGATGACCTGAAATGTACTGAACAAAAATGTTTCTTCTTCGTTGGCACTATTTTCTGGCGAGTGAACAGTGCTATCATCCGAAGGAAGAAGACAACATTGTTCCGAACCGGATTCAAAGCTTAAATCGGTCGGTTCAGGCCCGATTCGACCAAGTTTTTCAAAATTAATAATTTCTAAATTCATCTAAATTTATTATCTATCAAATGGTGGTCTCAATTCTCTAATTGTAATTTTTTAAGCCGTCAAAAAATGAATTTAGCATCCGGTTCAATAGTGGTTCAAACCGGTTCAATCCGGTTTACTTGAACCGGTTTGGTTTTCATCCCCCATTCATCCTAAAGCTTTTTTTCATGACTTATGTGACTCTTTAGATCACTTGGGATCCATAAATTTCCCAATTTTCCCTCTCTCTATCGGTTCCAATTCATAAATCGGCACGTTCATAAATTGGTTCAATTCGGTTTGGATCCGGTTCACCCAAACCGATCTGGTTTTTCTCTCCCAATTTGTCATAAGATTCTTTTCCAAGGTTTATGAACCCTTTTGGGTCACTCGGGAGTTGTAAATTCTCCAATTATCTCATTCCCCGATGATCGAGTTTGTGAATTGGTTCGATTTTCTCACTTGGTTTGACCGGTTCCTTTCCTGGTTTTTCCTTAACTCCTAGGAGCGGGGTTTACAACTCTCCCCTCCTATTAGGAGTTTTGTCCCCAAAACTTATTTCACACTTTTTGCGTATTGGAATAAACTTTTCATTGATATATAAATTTTCTAATTTATCATCTTACAACCTTCGCGGTTGTATTCGTTCATCGCTTACATCACATACCTAAGATTCTCGTCTCATTCTCATCCTTTCCTCATTCCATGGAACTTACTTTATCTAAGCATATCTTCCTGGAAGACTTGGAATCATTTTCTTTAGTTACATCCTTCCTTTCCCAAGGCACCATTTCTCCATTCCAAACTCCTTTACCTAAGATTTCACGACAATGAGTTCCAGTCATTTTCTTCCACAAGTTTTGGCGTCTATCACCTTTTCATCCTGCATGGATCCCTTCCTCATTCTTTGGCTATCACCTTTACGCTTAACTTCGTTATGCCTTAATCAAACATCCTTCCTTGCCTGAGTCATTGTTTTTCCTAGGAAAGTTGGGTTTACATGCCCCTTACCGCATGATAGTCTTCGTAACTTGTCTTTAACTTCACATCATGATAGCCGTATCAATTTCCTTACTTACTCGTCTTTTCCGACTTCTATATTTGGTCTTTCAATCTTCAAGCCCTTGAGTTTCCGATAACTTATTGACATACTAAAGCTCTTCCTTTCTTATTTCATTCCTCATTTCCACTAGCGCCCTTCCTTTTTAAGGTCTCTTCTTCTTTTAAATCCATTTTTAATCACATCATAATCATTTCATGATCCTTTATTTTGGTCAGTCCCTTTTTTACTCGTATGACGTCTTTTGATGTCGTCTTTCTACTTACACGTTACTTGGGTTTGACTTATCCCTTGGATCTTCACGATCTCTTTCCCTTTGTACTTGATCCCTTCATTTCTAGCAGCTTGTCTTTGAGGAGCTTATCTTCTTCTCAATTTTTGTTGGTTCCATTTCCTCTTAACTGGTACTCATGTGTTCTTCCACGGTTTCCTTTCTTGATAAGTTTTACACTTCTTTTCTCTCGGAATTTTCTTCTAACTTTCACCATTGTAAATATTCTCTCTACTTCCTAGCCGTTATCTTGACCAACTTACCTTTACTCTTGAGATCCTACGAGTACGTTTCATTTATCTCACTTCATCCTCATTTGCTCTCAGAACTTATTTATTCCTTTGAGGTGAACCTCTCATCCCTCTTGTATCAAAATCTTTCGTATCTTCGTGTCATTGGTATTACTTCCTTGTCTTGATTATGGTGTATTCCTTACTACTCCCCAGTTCTTATTAGAGTTTTGTTTACTCTTCCAAACGAATTGGTCAATAGGAGTTTATTCCCTTCAATTAGATCTGTCTAAATTCCTATTTGGGTTTCCATGTCTTTCTAGAAGTAGGTCGTACTTCACCAAACACTCACCTAGTTATTTGTACATCTTATTGAGGTCCTTATTCGACTCGATTTTTTGCAACACTTTCTCAATTATTTTTCTTAACCTGGAGCTTTCTTCTTCCTCAATCCAACTTCCTATTCTCATCCTCCTTCTAATGTCTCCCATTTTGGGGGTCTTTCGTTTGATCACCCTACCATTCTTTAGAAGTTCTCTCTTTTAATCTTCACTTAAACTTAAGGATCTTGTATGGTTCATCCACTTTGGCTTTTCTTTCTCTTTTGGTCTCATACCTATGCTTTCCATAAGTCTCCCTATCTTATGGAGCTCCTAAGAAACTGTATCTTAGTTCTTTACAAGTAGTTGTTATACCTGGGCTTTCTTGTTATTCTACTTTCTTCACATCTTTCCTTAGTGATCTTGACATCCTTGGTGTTCCCGCAAACCTACTTTTTCTTGATTAGCTTCCATTCTTTTGGTTCCCTTTGGAATATTCTACTACTTGTTTTTTCTTACTCATATTCTAAGCCTATCCTTAAATCCTTGAACTCTTCATAAATTTGCACTCTTTGATGTTTACTTCCCCTTTGTTCCAATTTCTTTTTCCTTTTCTTAAGATCTCCCTTGGATGAATTCTTTCTTATTATACTTCTGCGGAAAATCTTTAAGGGTGTAGCTAACCCATCTTCCTTAGGTAATTTCCTACCTCTTACTTTTAAATCTTTATTATTAGATCTTTGAATTTTTTTAAGCAACTCAGAAATTTGATAAAAAATTTCACTTTCATTAACTTAAGAAATGTTTTCTTGCCATACTTGGCTTATTACATAATTTTTCACCCCCTAATCCCTTGGGGTCATAGGTCTAGAGTTAACCCTATAGCGATTGTGGGATTCTTGATCAGAAGGTTCTGAGGAACTAGCTGGGGTCCATTCGTATTTCCTTATAGGATGAATCTCATGTATGGCCTCCAATCTATACCACCTTAGTACCTCAACCTCACACTCATAGGTCCACTTCACCCATTGGGAGGGATTGAAGCTAGGTTGAGTTGGTGGAGGCACTTGGTGGACCTTCATGAAGGTAGCATATGCATCCTAGTAATTATCCCAGGCCTCCTTCTTGGTTGGATTCCTCTACGGTTGTTGTGGGACTGGAGGAGGATGGGTTGGGCTTCTAGGAGGAGATATCGATTCCTCTTGCCTAGAAGGACGGTATATGATGCTTTCCGGTTCCAATAAGGCTCCTACCAGTTTCCGGTAGTCTTCCACCATGTTCTTGGGTACTTGTTTCTCGCCTTTAAGGAACCTTTATATGGCTTCCTCCCTTGGGTTGGGTGTCTTTTTTAGAGTTATGGATGGAGGATTGGATTTCACCGTGAACTTCATAGGAACTCTCCTTCCTACATGATAGTTTAAAGTTGGATTTAATGTCAGGGCATAATATTGATAATGTTACAAGGGAACTAGGCTCTGATACCACTTAAGTTGTCACACCCCGACCCGGTTTGGTCGGATCCCCGTAAACAACATGCCACTCTCCTAGTTCAAGAAGAGTTTCCTCCTTCTTTAACTCAAGAGGAGTCATGCGTACTTTCAACCTTGTTCCCTCGAATGACATATATCAAATAAAATGCAAGCTTAAGAGGAATTAAGCATACATGACAGAGGGTAAGGCTTTGTCTTGACTGATCCGTAGACCTGTCATATTACACTACCGCTAGTCCATTGAGTATGTCGGTCCTGTCTCGGTGCCATAGTCAAATAAATCATTTACTTAAGTTTTCATGGCTTAATAATCATGTTTGTTTATGAGCTCCTGATCGTGCCAACTGGCCTAAGGCCCACTTTTCGAGATTTAAAAAAATTGGGCATATTAGCCCCAAGTTCCAAAATCGAGGCCTCTCGCCTATATGAGCTATTCGTGCTCCCGTCAAAAAGGTCTCCCAAAAATTTTAAGCAGTGGTACACAGTCAGGGGAGAGCACTTCTAATAAAATAAACTTTTTATTCGTCCATCACACCAACCGAGTATGAAGACATATCTACTTATAACCGATAAACAAGTTTTCTTTACACTTCCTTATAGTAAGTTTTATCATACCAACCGAATTTGATCTACTTACAACCGGTAAGTAGTTTTTTCTCGTGAACTTCACATCACTACTCTTAGGTGTGATGGTTAAAATACCACTTAGCAGTGGGTTTTCATTTCCGAGGTGCTGATCATTCCAACAGGTTATGATATTAAATATCCCACTCACTCGGTTGTGCAGTGTATTCCTTTAAATCGGCTTTCATCCCTTGCATGCTTTATCTCAAATGGCATTCTTGATATCTTGTGTTCCTACACAGTATGAACATCTTTGTTCATCATCATTTGACTTGATGGCCTTCATTAATTATGAATGACTAAAATTATCTAACTTTTCAAATATTTACAATTTGGTCCCTAAAGTTCTTTTTCCTTTACTTTAGGCTCCAAATGCCAGTTTGTCCCCAAATTGAGTCCCAAAACATTTAAAATTCCCCTTGGGACCTCAATTTATTCAATATCACAAAATGGGGTTCAGGTTTCCCAAATTCCCAATTTGGTCCTCAATTTTTTCAAAATTACCATTTTTGTCCCTCCTTTACAAAAATGGTAAGTTTTATTCCAAAAATTTTTAATTTTGCTCAATTGGTCCTCCAACACTCTTATCATTCCCAATTGGCCCTCAATTTTATAAAATTGTATTTTAGTTCCTCGAATTTTCGAAATCCCCAAATTTCCCCCCAATTTCAACTTTCCAACACATTCGAATTTGATTTCATCAAATTGACTAATCAAACAAGTTTAATTGTTGAAATTGAAGTTAAATTGGAGTTGCTACATCTTTATGTGATTCAATTGTACTTTGAATCGCACGATTTGACGTTGGAACGAGCTCAAACGGAGCTCCATCGAAAAATAGAATGTAGAGAGCGGTTTGGTTTCCATCCCCCATTCATCCTAAAGTTTTTTTTTCATGACTTATGTGACTATTTAGGTCACTTGGAATCCATAAATTTCCTGTTTTGCCCTATCTCTATCAGTTTCAGTTCATAAACTAGCTCAATTCATAAATTAGTTCAATCCAGTTTGAGTCCGGTTCACCCGAACCGGACTGATTTTTCTCTCCCAATTTATTCTAAGGTTCTTTTCCAAGGTTTATGAACCCTTTTGGGTCACTTGGGAATTATAAATTCTCCAATTTGCCCGTTCCCCAATGATCGGGATTGTGAACCGGTTCGGTTTTCTCACTCGGTTTGACTGGCTCTTTTCTTGGTTTTTCCTTAACTCTAAGAAGCTGGGTTTATAGAAGTATTGTGAGTTTATAAGGTTGAAAGGGTTCCACTACTTACCTGATTATTCAATTTCTCTAAAATCTCTTATAACACCTTCTTTTCAACTGCATAAAATTTCCCCATAAACTCTCTAAACCCGTAATACTCTATCGTGTTCATCGGATATCCATGCAGTATAAGCATTCGTGCAAGTGATGAACGACAGTCCTGTTGATAAAAAAAATCCAGTGCCTAACACGACCTTTCTTCAATTGCAAACTTCCGTCAATAGATCTCATAAAATGTTGACAAATATCAGGTATTGTCCTTATTGAACATTTCCTCATATGTTTCCTCAAATGACTTGTACCTTGTTTACCATCTCCGACAAACAAGTTTCCACAGTATTTGCATTTTACTTTTAATCTACCATCAATTGTAACTCTCGTGTAATGATCCCAAATATTAAAAGTAAATCTATCCCATTGAGCATTTTGGATTTCAATACTAGGAGTACCAGATGTATATCTAGTACCTACAACACCCATAAATGTAGATCCAATCGCTGATTGCGATTGCACATTAGTCGGTGTTGGCTCATCACCATCTGCCATAGTGTATTACTATACAAAGTAATAATAAATATAATTATAAATAAAAAAAGAAAACTACAATTTAATAGTAGCATGATCCAGCACTAGATCATGGGACATCAAGAATAACAACTAAACATGTCAATTTCAATAGGTAATTTGGAACTAAAAAATAATTGAGTATCAGCATAGAGGAAATCAACTTAAACAATCAGCAAGAATCAAACCAGATATATCAAATATAGATTTTACTTTCAACGTTAAACGTTCCAACAAATTAAAATTTTTTTAGTAGGATTTTATGATGAATTCAAATTTTAACTGAAAAAATTTCAAAATAGGTGCCTAGGATTAAGACAAAACCTTTCGAATATCAAGTGTTCGATAAAGAAAACACTAATAGTTTTCAGGCAAAGAAAATTTGATTTTCATTACTCGATCACACACTTAACATAAGCAAAGCAACGGGTTGGCAAGCAGTAGTATAAACACCGACATTGCAGTACTAGTTGAGTCACTCAAAGAAGATCAAGCGAGGGAATTAACAGTCCTAGAACACGCAACAAAAAATTCACTAAAAAGACAGCAAAACAGCACAGTAGAAGGGCATCCAATGAGAGAAACAAGTAGATTGGATAGTGAAGGTATTGAAAATATACCAGCTTTCCACAACAAACCAGAGCAAGTTTTGGGACATGATAGAGTTAGACAACTGCTCAGAAAAAAAGATGGTCGAACAGTAGTAAAGAGCCAAAGTGTTGAGGAAAGGCTGGAGATAAGCTACAACGACTAAGGCCAAGTCAGCACAAAAGCCATCGATTAGCAACAGAGACTGGATGTGGAGGAATGGGATATGAAAACCAATAGAGAAGGAGATAAGGAAATTCAGGGGCATCGACAACAAGCTGAGGTGGCAACGACAGCTCGGGCGTCGACGACGACAGTTGGGGCGGTCTCCTCTGTTTGAATGTAAGATGAACAATCTGAAGGGTGGGTCCAATTTTTGGACCGAAGCTCACTTGAACCTAACCTCAAATCCAGCCAGCGAGACCTGAGGCTCGGGTCTCGAGTTCAATCCTCGGGTCTGCTTGGGTCAGGTAGGGATACGAGTCTCGGGTCCCGGATCCTATTGATATGCCTAGTTAATACTCAATTTTTTTATGAAATAAGCTTGACTCAAAGTTTATGAAATTGGCTAGAGCCCTAGATTTATAAAAGGGGATAAAATCCGATGTGTATGAAAGTGGCTAAAACCCAATTTGTTTTAAGATACGGATAAATGTTCAATTGTTTATAAGAAAAGTGTTACAACCCATGTTTTAAGAAAAATGGGTACCAACTCGATGTTATATTTTAAAAAGTAAATTTACTCATTACGACGTTACGTGGCATTTATGATCTATTATGAATTGTTATAAGAAATACGAGTAATAATATTGACCAGATAGCAAGTGGAGACTCGAATAATAAATTTAGTATATTATATAATTGGTTGTATATTTAATATATACACTTGTGAACAAAGGATATCTATTAAGAGATAGTGTTAACTCTAGGGTAAGTGGTAGCAGCGGATAAATAAGTGAGAGATGATCATAACTTGCAAACTACCTCAAAGTGATAGGACTATATCATGTTATAATAATATTTGATAACATTGCCTGGAATATCAGTATGGGAGCGATGATTTTTGTGTAAAGTTTTATAAGTGTGTATTGCGCATATAACTCTAATAAATTTAAAGGGGAAATACAATTTTTGTGTAAATCTTGAAAGTGTGTATGAATAATAGCATACTATTTATTAACACTGATTAGATAATTTATACCACTTATATGAGATAATTTAACCATGGTAATTACTTAATATATATACTTAATATATATGCTTAACTTTATATGTAATTTAAATTTAGGTTTGTTGTGTATATTTAATTATACCAAACTATTAACAAATAAGATTTTAAAAAAATATTATTTAACTACCATTTTAAATAGTTTTAAAAAAATAGAAAAAAATATTTATAAATTTTATATTAATTATTTTGAATTAAAATAAATCAAGATAATTAACAATCTAATTATCCATTTGTATCTTTATTTAATTACTATTCCGATATTTAAGGAAAAAGATAAAAATGAAGAATATATATTAGTTTTCATATTGCATATTGCATATTTTTTCAATAATTTTAAATATTTTGTAAAATTGTAAGTTTACTTTTTAATGGAAAATAAACGCATTTCGTATTATGATATTATCATGGTAAATAATTGCACCGTTATTCAATTGAAAGTGGCAGTTGCTTACTATTTGACACAGGGACGGGACCCTTATAAATGGGTCGATTGACACGATAACTCTATGTGCAACAAATTGTACGCGACCGTTACAATGATAGCAGTACGGGAACTGCACGCATGTGCCAAAGCCCGGTAGAAAATAAAACATGCACACTAGTTCAGGGGTTGATATATAATTATTGAAATAGAGACTGTAACTTTGAGATGCTTTCAAATCTTCCTAGAAGATACATTTCATATATTTTGATACAATTAAATTAAATTAAATTAATTCGACCGGCAGTAAGTGATGATAATTTGGTACGTGTCTATAGATAGTATATCAAAGTTACCAGCCTATTGGCCGAATAGCATGTGGCATTCAATTAATTTAAATTATTGAAATAGATAAACTCTTGAATTCAATTTATAGGAGCCACTCTTGTTTGATTTTTTTTTTTTGCTCAAGAGTTTAATTGATTAATTAAATGAGTTCAATTTATTTATTTCACGGAGAAAAAGCACGAGTGAAATGTGTGAGGAAACTGGTGGGGGACTTTCTTGTTCATTTTCTTTTGCTGATCTCTCTTTCTCTTTCCTCCGGTTCCGTGGCGGATTCTCCGATCCTTCAGGTCACATGTAGCAACCAGACAAGGGAGCAGAAGGTGCATACAGCATAAAAGTCGCCGTACTGTTCTTGGAACTAGTGAGTACTCTTCTTTTCCAGACCAACAGATCAGAGAAGATTGAAAAATAAACAGAGATTGCAGAACCAGAATAATGGGTATGGTGGACGACGACGCGGTGGTGATTACCACCTGGGAGAGGAAAAAGGACTACTCCACCATGATCACAGTGAACTGTCCCGACAAGACCGGATTGGGCTGTGACCTCTGCCGGATTATACTGCTCTTCGGGTTGAGCATTCACAAAGGAGGTGAGCTCGGCTTGATTCTGACCGCTATCCGCGAGGTGTTTTTTTTTCTTGAATTTGTAGACTCGGGAGTGATGAGTTTATTCGGATGTATGGCGTTTCTTTTGCTCACTTGTTGGGTCCGCTTCTGATCTACCGATTTTTGTGGGAATATTTCATTAGCTTTTCTTCGTTATTTTCATGGTCTGATGGATCCCATAAGACCGGCAGCTCTGGTTCCGTTTTAGAAAATTTTTGTATGCCTCACCTGTTGTCTGTCACCTGTGATCTTCTATGAAGATTCACGATGTCCTCTGCCCCCATAAATATCAAATGGTTAGTCCCAATAAGTCGCAGAACTAAGTTGACAATTTCTTGCTGCAGTCCTTATAGGTCCGTCTTTTGCAGAAAATACTTGAGGTTTCTTTGTCTCCTGATGAATGGGCTAAATATTTCCTTTACCCTTCTTTTCCTAATGATAAAGATGTACCAATTATCAACCTGAAGTCTCAGTACTAAAGTTAATTTCTTGATTCAGTCCCTATAGGTCTTCTGCAGAAACGACTTCAGGTACCTTTGTCTCCTAATTAATGAACTAAAATTTCTCGTGTCATTCTTTTGGTAATGATGAAGATGTATCAACCGATGGAAAATGGTGCTACATAGTGTTTTGGGTGGTGGGGAGGCAGAACACGAGGTGGAGTCTGCTGAAAAAGAGGCTACTGGAAGTTTGCCCTTCATACCTTTCAACTTCAGGTATTCACTACTACAGCCTTGAGAACGAGCATCCTCTGAGGCACGAGGTGTTCCTATTGAAGTTCTGGTGCTCTTATGATCGAAAGGGCCTACTGCACGGTAATCTTCACCGAGTTTAGTGTCCAAGTACTCATTTGGCCTGGAATCATTCTGTGGTTATACTGATTGATGTGGCCAATAATAATAGCTGCAAGTTTTCTGATGTTGCAGCTGTATCTGAGGTCCTTTGTGAGCTAGAACTGACTATAAAGAGGGTGAAAGTGTCCACCACTCCTGATGGCAGTGTGCTTGACCTCTTCTTCATCACTGACACGAGGTGGGTCTGTTGAGATATAGTTCCCGCATCAGAGAATTAAATCATAAGTTGTAAGCTTATAACAAGATTAGGTACTATTAGTATTACTTATCAGCCTATAATAAGTAATAAACCATGCCCTTACTTAGTAAGGTTAGCCCATATTCTTATAAACATGGAACCTATCTCTTAATTTTATCATGCCCGATTGTGTATCTTAGCTTATCATCCCTTCCACTCATTTTGCCCAATGTGTTGTTCCATTTTTACTTGTTTCTTACAGTTTATTGCTCGTCTTCTTCAACCTATATTGATTTATTCTCCACCCAGAGAGATTCTACACACGAGAAAGCGACAGGATGAAACAATTGGGCAACTGAGAGCTGTTCTAGGGGATACAGTGAGGAGCTGTGAGATCGAACGAGCAGGACCTGAAGTTACCGAATGCTCACAGGACTCATGCTTCCTCCCTGCTACAACCATGGAAAAATTATTCGGCTTGGATATGACGCAGCACAATGGGAGCCTCAATGCACCTCTTGTCTCGGATCAGATTGCAGTTTCCACGGACAACTCACTCAGCCCTTCTCACACAGTTGTTCAGATATATTGTCAGGACCACAAGGGACTCATCTATGATATCATGAGAACACTCAAGGACCGAAACATCCAGGTAAAGCCCTCCTTGTGCTTGGGCCATCTGATATATGATGTTCTTGTTTGGAATTCAATTGACAAGACACACTTGAATATCAAGAAATATGTCATTGACTAAAATCTTTCTCTTGTAGTGAGACATATGATGTTCTATATAATGAGATGCTCCATTCTATGGTTGTTTTCATTTATTCAGATCTCCTATGGACGTTTCTCTGTGAAGCCAAAACGGAGCTGTGAGGTGGAGCTCTTCATAATGCGTAGTGATGGTGAAAAGATAGTTGACCCCAGCAAGCAAGAAGCTCTGAGCTCCTTCCTAAAGACGGAGCTGCCAAGGCCTCTTAGGGTTGCTGTGGTTAACCGTGGGGCCGACACCGAGCTCCTGGTTGCTAATCCAGTGGAGTTGTCTAGGAGGGGGCGGCCTCTCGTATTTTACGATATCACCCTCGCACTCAAGACACTCGGCATACGAATATTCTCTGTATTATCTCAATCCATTCCCTCAGCAATTGCAGATGATATATATTTAACGTTGCTGAACCTCAAAGAAATTATCCTAATTTATGATAGGTTGAATAGCATTATCTGGCAAGTATAAACATTTTGGATAGAATCAGTTTGATCTATTATCATCCTGTTGGAAAAATGGAAACTTTCTGACAATTTTGCCAGAGTTGGTTGCCTATGAACAACTACTGCTGACCGTTTTAGAATCAATTTTCTTTTCTTTTGCAGATGGAGATCGGGAGGCACATGATACAGAACCGCGAGTGGGAAGTGTATCAAATCATACTCGATGAAAGGGACAGTCTTTCTGTGCCGAGGAAGAATATCGAGGAAGGTGTTCGTAATAAACTGATGGGTTGGGAGTAAGTAAGATTGAAGGGAACATCTGTACAGGCTCGGAGCTTGCCTGACCAGCCTGGTTCACCGGTGTACAGTCCTGTTCGCAGCTAGCTGTCAGGGATGGATAGAGAATAAGTGTGAGCCCTTGACATAGCGCTGTAGGATCTTGACTTGAGCTAATAATGCTGTAAATATGTAATGTATGTGTTTCCCTTGGTGACATCCAGTGAAGGCCTTTCAACCTGAATTGTGAATATGTAGATGTTCAATGGCAAAGCTTTCTTTTTTTCTTCTTTCTTTGGCATTCCATCAGCACCATACCGAAGGCAACGTTATCATGTTAATGAATGGAGAGATGGGTATTGACCAACTGATCCTCGGGAGTTTTTCATCCTCAAGCATTCTTTTAGCTAGAAACATTGTTGAAAGATGATCTGGTCTTCTGAAATTATGATGGACTATTCTTTGAAGACCCTCATTTTATCCTATTAACATTCATAATTACATCATTTAGTTCATAGTTAGCTTCAAAGTTTGTCATTAGGGAAATGCCTCTCTCTAGATCCATTGGAAGAAGAATGGGTGGTTGAGCCACAGGACCACAACGATGTCGACTTTCATTTTGTGTAATCAATTGAGATGAGTGGATTGCTTTTAGAGATATTTGAGCCACACGACAACGATGATGTGGACTTTCATTCGGTCTCATCAATTCCAGGTTGAAATTAGGGGAATGCTTTTAGATATAAATGTGGAAAATACCGTTTTTAGTGAGTAGAGTGCTACAAGAAGTAGGATATGATGTGCACTTTTATGTGATGGTCAATTATTTAATATTATGTACACTTTTTCAAGATATTTGAGTTGGTTGTTGTGTAGTTATAAGTTAGAGGATTTGCTATTTGAGTTTATTGGTTTCAATGTTCTATTATTTTGGGTAAAATGGTAAATAAATAAATAAAAAGTAAAAAAATTAGAATAGGATTAGATTAACCACTTCTTCCTCCCTACTTTCCTTTAGTTTTCTAATGGAACCTCTGATCATGGCTTGAAAAACTCTAATTTTAGACCAGATCATACATTACAAAATGAACGAGCATACTACCAACTTTTTCATGAACTTTTCTTAAAATAATTATATTTATCTCGCTTTAAGAAAATTACAATTTTTTTTAAATGTTGAGAGAAAATTTTAATTTTCTAATAATCGAGTTTAAGGGGATCCACGAGCATATCTAAAAATTTGTCAAAATAATTTTCTCAACCCCTCCTATATGGCGACCTCAACTAAGCTTGGTGGTAGCCGAAAATAGTAGTATGAACATCATTGTACTACTTTGTTTACCCTAAAAAACAAAGCACTCCTTCCATTGGCGTTTTCAACGCCTCCCGGCTGTCAATACCTTGAAATTTGTGACTCGAACCCTTATTTTTCACTATTTTAAAGTTTGTGAAAACAGTAAAAAATGACTTGGTTAAGATAACAAATACATACCCTAGTAATGTAACGATGTTTCAAAGGTTTTAGTAATGATTTGAAGTATTGAGAATCGGGTTATAATGGTTTTCAAATAATAAAAATTATATTGTAAATTTTTAAAAATTGGATACAAATTAAACTTGTACACACCATAATAAAATTTTTAAAATATAAATTGAGATATAACCAATCTATAAAAAATGAGATATAATTTTAAAAGTTTTGAAACCCCACTTAGAATTCAACATATTTTTAAAAAAAAAGACAACTTTGTATCATTAATGAAATAGGGGAATATTTCGATATTTTTAAAATACTATACTAAAGTTAAATGGTTTATAAAATATTGAAAGAGCCCAATATTTTTTGAAAAACAAATAAACTATTATAATTTAGAAAAGATGGGCATAGCCTAATATTTTTTTAAAGAAAAGACTAATGTTCTATAATTTATAAAATGGTAAAATATGATATTTTTTAATTAACAAACTAAAATCCTATCAATTATTAAAGATAGGTAGACTCCAATATATTTTTTAAAATGACAAGAATTCTAGCATATATGAAGGATAAGCCTAACCGATATTTTTGAAACTATGGTATAATGTCCTATCATTTATGAAAAATAGGCAAACCTCAATATTTTTAAAGTATGGACTAAATTTGTATTGTTTGCAAAAAAAGAGGTATAGATCGATATTTTTGAAAGTATAAACTAAGGTTGCCACAAATTGTTCTGATCTCAGGATTAGTGTTCAATAACAATATAATATGTCCACTCGATACTTAAATTGTGGATATTTTAATTAAGGTAGAACCGATGTGAGCAAAACTCATAATATAATACTTGTTAATTTACACCAAAAATTTAAACTTTATTTCATAAGTAGTGTGATTTAAAAACTTGTAGAAAATTCCCAAAAATAAAACAACTAATAAGAATATAAAGAAAATATTTGTATACATAATATATATACTTCAAGATGTATAATTCGAAGAGACACAAATGATGTAAGTGATGCTCCTTCTATACTTCAATGTACCTCTTCTTTTACTTGAAATTTGTTTGGGGAGAGCATGTGCTCACAACTCAGAAAATAATCTTACTAATATTGGACCACGATATGATTTCTACCTCACACTTCACCCAAAATGTCTATATATGGTGAATTCACCATAATTCTTATATTATGTTATTTTTCATAATTTCATTGATATTTAGTTTTCAGCCTTAGGGCTTCACATTCCAGTGCATCTAGATAGAGCTTCAACTCATCATTCACATCAAGAATCAAGCATATATATATATGCACATATAAGCAAACATGGCTTAGACATGCCTCGAATGTCATACATAGGCACAATCAAGTATATGAGAGGTTGTGAGAAGCATACACGTGTACACTCGACTTCATTGAGGTCCATTCTCTCATAAGGATGTTAATATATCTTGATATCCATGTCCATCACCCACCAATTCCTTATCATGCCTCTGTACACTTATAGAGATCATCTACTAGCTCCCATCCACATAGGTGTATTGGGATACTTGCGCAATGGTCATAGGGTTACTTAGGACTCCCTATTCATTTTTCATATGGATCTCAGGTGATTTGGAAGCATAATTTCATTTCCCCTTATTCGTCGCTTCCAATCTAGCATGGGCGTCGACACTACATCGATAGATGTTCTGACAATGTCTCTTTTTCAACAATCGATATACATCAAATAAACATGTTAGTAATAAGCAATATATATTGAGTCCTCGAAGTTCGGTTCTCTAATGATCATGTAAAACCTATCCCTTTGGACTAAGGAAAACTAAAAAAAGAATCGGCCAAATTTCATATGAGAAACCAAGCAAATTAATGAACCAAAAATAGTAAACAAGGGTTAACATGGGAGATTGGAAAATCCCAAGTGACAAAAAATTCACAAAAATCATGGGGAAGGACTATAAAGTGAATTAGATGAGAAAATCGGACCGGTTCAGGGTGAACCAGACCCAAACCGGACCGAACTAGATTGAACCATAGTGAACTAGTTCAATGATTCATTTTTCTAGGTGGCTTAAAAATGTCAAATTAGAAAATTGAGGACACCATTAGATAGAAAATGAATTTAGAAATTTTTAAATTTTTGAAAACCGATCGAATCAGGCCTGAACCGATCGATTTTCAAAATCAGGTCACCGGATCGGACCAGTTAACGGTCTAGCCCGGTCAACGAACTAGACTGATCAACGGTCCAGCCGATCAATAGACTGGACTGGTAAACGGTCAACGTCGCCCAATTAGCAGCCACGCAGACATGAGCAGCCAATGGGAGGCTGCCATGTGTCTGGTCAACGGTTAGTAGACGACCGGTCAGTTTGCCACGCAAACACGAGGAGCCAATGGAAGGATGCCACATGTTCGATCAACCGGTCAACGGCTGACGTGGCGATTGAGTTGGAATGCCACGTTAGAAAAAGCAGCCAATCACAACGCATCATGTGGCACGCCCACCACGTCATCATCTTTAACCTCGGTCAAATGATAGAAAGGAGAGAGAGGAGGAGGGGCGCTTCCTTCGGCGACCCGGGAAAAGCTCCAATATGACTACCAGCAACCAAGTCGGAGGCCTAGTCCAACGCCGACCGGTACCCCAGTCAGTTGCCGAGCTCCCTATATAAAAAGCACCCATCCATTCATTCTCGGCATCCCACAATCGAGCGAAGAAGGTGAAGTCTCCAAGTTTTCAGCGAGCAGTAAACTAGAGCTACGACAGTGAGCTTTTTCTCAACATCTGAAGTCGCATTCGGTACTCCCAAAACCAAGAAGAAGTCCTCTACCTAGCTACACCTTTCTTTTAGCTCAAGGACCACTTGAGGAGAATGAGGAAACTCAAAGAGTATTGCCACTCCTCGACTAGGCTGCAGCCCGAACCATTGAAGCTCAAGTCAAGTTGTCCTCTAGCCAATTCCGATCAAACCAAGCTCCCCAAACTCTACCTAGAGGTGCCCTGACCTCACCCATGCCAAGAAGGTAAGCCTCATCTGCCATCCCTCGCCGAAAAATACTATTGATAATGCATTTTCATGAAAAATTAAATTAATAAATTCATATTGCTTAAGCCACTAATTGAGACGTGGTTTGATCTAGGAAGGATCCCCATGAAGAGAGCAACTCAGTGATGGCAAAAGCTTCGATCACCAGGCCCCCACCGGTAAGATATCGAAGCTTTCTCTCTCTAGATTGTATTTTCCGCCGAACCTTCATTTAAGCTCATTTCTAAGACAAATGAAGCAATTCAAGACTCAAAATGATGAGAGAGGCGTAAGGGAAATGATTCAGATCATGAATGGGGGCAATTAATTGAGTTTTGGTGATCAATTTAACAAAATTGTGATTCAAGGACCAAATTGCAATTTTTAAGAAATTGGGCAATTTGGGAATTTTGAAAAAATTTGGGGCTGTAATTTAAGGAAATTCGGGGGATTTTCATGAAATTAACTACCAATTGAGATCCAATTGGGAAAATTGGATAAAATGGAAGACCAATTTGCAATTTTGAGAAATTAAGGGTCATTTGGCAATTTTTGGGAAACTAAGGATTAAACGACAATTTTGGAAAACTTGAGGACCAATTGGCGGTTTTGGAAAAAATTAAGGGCCTAAGAAGGATAAGTGGAAATCCTAAGGACTTAATTGAAACTAAAGGGTGATTAGGGACCTAAATGTAAAAATTTTAACTTTAGGGACCTAAATACAATTAAGGCATAATGTGAAGGCCTATGCACAAAATACTCAAAAGTATGTGGCCTCTTATGCCAATCTTCTTGTTATAAATACTCGTACCATGTAGGAGCAGATTTCCCAAGTGTCGACGCAAGGTAGCGCGCCACAAAGCGAGGTCTCGTCAGGACGTCCCTATCGCGATTACCGGGTGAGTGGGAACCCTACCACATCGATTCCAATTGGATCGATGGCTTTCCTTAAAAATAATTTTCTCGAAATTAGCCTCCCCTGACTGGGTGACTCTGCTTAAAACATTTGGGAGCTAACTCCGGGGCTTAGGCTCGGTGATACTAGTGGGCCCAAGGTCGATGGACACAGGTGTGGACCCGTTAAGAATGAGCATGCTATGAACGGCTAAAAATCCTAATAATGGGAAATTATGTGTGATAACTGCCGAGCCATGGTTGGGATGTTGAGCTTGATGGACATAATAGCTACTACGTCGAAGCTAGGTCATCGAACCTGTTGGGCTGGTATGCATGAGCCGAAGCCAAGTCAATAGACCCTTGAGTTGGAGGGCCAAAGATGACGGCTATAAGTGAAAATACCCTTGATTGTACATGCAAATGTGATGTGGGGCCATGAGAACACCTGGTATGAGGAAGTAGTGGTCCTAAGGACTGCTGGATGATCTAGAGAGCATAAGGGCAATTTGTCATCTAGTATGTCGAGAAGCTTTGGGAGCTTCCTATGCACTGAGACTGAGCCAGCATGGGGAAGGAGGTCTCGTCCCACAAAGCGGACATGAAGTGTGATTAACGTTTGAGGGTCGGGCGAGCAAGGTCCACTCAAACTCGGGGTAGAGGCTGTTAACCTCTATCAGGGTAGACAGTAAAAGCGCTTCGGTCCACAAGTGGAACGGTCAGGGACTGTTCTGCGAACGTGTGATCACTTCCTATGATGGGAAGGGCATGTGATTGTGTGCCAACTCGAGAAGAGATAGAAAGTGAAAATACTACAAGCTTAATGATACCTAATTATATGCACCCTAAGATATCTCCCACTTACTGAGTCGTGGAACTCACCCCCTCCCTCTAAATATTTTTCAAGAAAGAAGAAAATTATGCGGGAACTTTTATTCGCCAGGACCTGAACCAGGTACAAATTAAATTTCCAATTTTGTTTAATGTTATTCTGGGAAGACATGATAGGTACTACGCCTGACTCTTCCTAATCCCGAGGAGGAATCCCTACTCGAGGTTCGGGAGAGTAGCGGGTTGATCACGAGCCTCCAACCAAACTGGGTCGGGGCATGACAGATCAACTCCATCATCTGTGTTATTTAAGGTTATCGTTCCCTAAATTTATATAGTCTTATTCCATGACTATCAATCTCACGGGTTCTGACCCTTTCTTTTTAACAATAATATCGTTTATTCTCTTTTATGCATATGTATCCATATAGTTTTCCATTATTTTTCATAACACTTTTCAAAAGCACATACACACATGTTCATGGATTTCTTAGAAAGCCGTAAAGTGCAACAGTGGATACAATAGGACTTTCCATTAATAATTTCAATGACTATTTTAATCAGCACTTATTTGTCATGACCAATTTCCACTTGTGTGGGGATGCGCAATTCCTGTGTGATAGCGTGTTAGTTTACTCTACTTAAATCAAATCATACAACCTAGGGTCAGATTTAGTTTTCTTTTGGTACTTCGGTACTGTCCCATAATTTTTCAAAAATTATGTTTTTGCCCCTCATGCCCGATTTGCTCAACTCGTGTGTCGAAGAACCCGTTTAAACTAATCTCATTATATCACTTTTCAAAAATCTTATATTACACCCATATTTGGTCATATTTACAAAAAAAATTCCAAAATTTTCTAAGTTTCTCGCTTAGATCCTTAACTTTTTCTAAGTTTTCATCTTGGTTCTTAATATAAGCAAAATTATCATTTCACCCTTATACTCCAAAAATCTTCCTTTTGGGACACTGGACTCCTCAAGTCTTTCTTTTAGGTACTAAGACTTCCTTTAGTCTTGTTTAGGTTACTAGGTTCTCAAGAATCACTTATGGGTCCCAAACTTCCATTATTTACACTTTTCTAAATTTACATTTAGGTCCTTAAGCTTGCAAAACATATCATTTGAGTGTCAAATATTTTTAATTCTTTCTCATTGGTCTCTATACCTTTTTCAGACCCTCGTGGAGACACACAAGAAATCTCAATCTCAAATGATTTATCTAACTTTACCTAAATTACATTTTGGTCCCCAACCTTTGTTTCTCAACAAAATATTTCTAAAAAATTAGGAAACTCATATACGAGGTCCCTCAAGGCTCCCCATAGGTCATTATTGTCTTTTCCTAACTAGATATGCCTAGATAAAAAATTAGGAAACTTCCTTATGGTCTCTCCTTAATATTAATCGTGTTATCTCCTTTCCCATTAGATTGAATTTTCTCCCAAATTCAGAAATCTCATTCTTGAATACACATTTGACCATTGAACGATCGATTCCATCACCCAACCATCAAATAACTTGATTTTTATCTCAAAAGAATGCTATTGAACTCATCTTAAGTTATATGGTATTATTAAGCTCGAAATTTTCTAGAAACAACCATGTGATGGTCACCTTTTCGACTATCTTCTCAAAACTGAAACACCAAGCAACGCTGATGATTTTTCAAGACCAAATTATGGTGACTCCGACCACCATTGCGGTCAGCATCGATGTCCAAACAACTAGCAGACTCTTCTCTACCTCCTCCAAGCCTCTCCTTAGCTCTGATAAGCCACTTTTCCTTCACTCCGAGCTATTTTCTAGAAACTGCTCTTTCCGACTACCAACGACCATGCCTTGTCATGCACTAACTTGGTTTAGTCGGATCCCCGTGAGCAACCCGCCACTCCCTTTGGTTCATAAAGGGTTTTGCCCTTTTCTAAACCGTAAGGAGCAAGGTGTCCTTTTTCCTATATTTCCTGGAATAACATTAATCAAAACTGGATAAATTTAATCTTACATACCTGTCATGCAAGTTTAGCTATAGGTAGGTCTTTAAGTGGGTTTTCTCTTAGTTACTAGAAAAGGGGTAAAGGGAGGGGTGAGTTCAACAACTAAGTGAATAGGTGTTGGGAGAGAGTTTTCAAAACATTTTTAATTGGAGTGTGCCAGACTACTTATTTCTTTCAGAAATATTCTTTCCTTAAATTCCCGATTCATCAAACCATTTTCCTCATTTTCATATCAGGTGTGTTTACCAACCAATGCATGCCCTTTATCATGAAGGAAATCACACATTCGTAGGGCAACTCATCCACTACAACCACTTGTGGCATCGGAGCGACTTTACTGGCCACCTAGATAGAAGCCCGTCGATTTCTACCCCGGGAATGAGTGGATGTTCGTGACATCCGACCCTCAAACCCAAAATCAACTCCGTGTCCGTATGAGGACAGAGATCTCATCTCGACCCCACTCGAGCCTCATGCGCATGAAGCTACATCAAGCTTCCCTGACAACTTGCACAACAAACTGCCCTTATCTCCACCATGTCGTCCAATAGCCCTTACGATGCATCACAAACCCTCTTGGGCATCTTGATGGTCTTGAACTTCAAGTGCATGCACGAACAAAATTTTTCCACAAAACCATTTATCTTTGGTGCCAGTGGTCCAATAGCCCCAACTCTTAACTCAACATGCACCTATTTGTCTGGACCAGTCTGTCGACCTGGTCTTGTCGCACTACCGCCAGTCCATCGAGTATGTCGGTCCTGTCTTGGTACCATTATCAAATCACATAATTCATTAATTAAGAATTTCCATGGCTTAAACATCATGTTTGTTTACAAGCTCTTACTTATGCCAACTGGCCTTGGGCCCACTGTATGTGATTTTCCAAAACTGGGCATTTTAGCCCTCAAGTTCCAAAACCGAGGCATCTGGCCTATCTGAACTATTACAGCTCTCTTCAAGAAGGTCTCCCAAAGGTTTTAAGCATTGACACATAGTCACAGGAGAATACTTCTAACAAAAATAAACTTTCCATCCATCACACCAACCGGGTGTGATGACATCTTTGCTTATAACTCGTAAGCAGGTTTTCTACTTCATTCGAGGAAGTCCATCATACCAATCAGGTATGATCTACTTACAACTGGTTAGTAGTTTTTTCACGTAGTTCTCACATCACTCCAATTAGGTGTGATGTTAAAATTCCACATAGAAGTGGTTTTTCATTTCTAAAGTGCTAATCATCCCAACCGGGCATGATGTGAATAAACCCACTCACCCGTTAACTATAACGTTTTCGCCCTCGGTTGATTTTCCCAAGTTGACGCGAGCTTATCTTTTTGGCGTTTTAGTACTTCGTACTCCTACATGATTTGGATAACCTTATTTATTAATACTCGGCATAATAGTCTTCGTTCCTCACGTAAGAACAACTAAACCCAAAATTTTCCATTTAATTAAACTTAGGTCCCTAAAGTTCATTTTCCTTGTCTTTAGGTCCCTAATGCAAACTTTTCCTCAAATTGAGTCCCGAAACTTCCAAAATTCACTTTGGTTCCTCAATTTACTCAAAATCACTTTAGGGGTTCAAGTTTCCCAAATTTCCAATTTGGTCTCCAACTTTTCAAAATTTACCATTTTGCCCCTACTTTACAAAAATGGCAATTTGACCCCAATTGTTTTAAAAAATCGACCAATTGGTCCTCCAACATCCTTTTCATGGCCAATTGACCCTCAATTTTATGAAATCCCCAAATATTTCCCCAATTTCCCCTTCAAACCGGTCGAATTTGATTTCATCAAATTGATCATTCAAACAGGGTTAATTGCTCCAATTGAAGGTGTGGACCAGTTCCTACACTTCATACGATTCAATTAAGCTTTGAACCGCGTCATTTGGGTCTGATTTGAGTTCAAACGAAGCTTTATCGGAAAACTGAACTTAGAGAGAGAAAGCTTCGAAAGCTTACCGTCGAAGGTGCGGTAGTCTGATCTCTCTATCGGGGAAGATAGTTATCAACCTGAGATATCTTCTAGGATCAAGAATTCCTATAATTGACCTTGAATTGAGGGATAATTTTGTCAGTGAAATTCTGCAGTTTCTCTCTCTAACTCCAACCTACAATGACTGAGTATGGCCGAATTGGCTTACCTTTCTGCTCTGTTGAGGTCGTCTAAGGGCTGAGGGGACGTTGGGAGAGCTTGGTTTGGCCATAGAAGGGTTGAATTCGACCGATTTCAGTTCGGCCGAAACAGGGCAGCTGCGATCCGCCAGAACTGATTCACTGTTTGATTACACCGACGCTTTTCCGACGGTCCTTAGATCAAATGGAGACTACCACTGGGTAGCTGATTTCTCCCCAAATCAAAGGAATTCGACCTTGCCTTCTAAGGCTCAAAAAAATGCCCAAGTCGGAGCTCTGGTTCGAGCTTCACCGAAAATTGGAGAACTAGAGAGAAGAGTTTTCAAGTGTGAGAAGGAGGAATGGAGCGGAGCTCTTTATATAGAGAGCTCAGGGACTCTCTAACTGTCTGATTGGCACCTTTATGGTGATCATTCATGGCCTGAAATGTAAACCCCGCACATTTGAGTTAAGGAAAACCGGGAAAAGAACCGATCAAACCGAATAAGAAAACCAAGCCGGTTTACATTTGGGAATAAACAATATGGAAATTTACAACTTTCGGGTGATCCAAAGGGTTCATTAAACCTTGGAAAAGAAACTTAAGGCAAACTAGAAAATAAAAACCAAATTGGTTCAGGTGAACTAGATTCTATAAGAACTTCAAAGTTAAGCGTGCTTGCCTTAGAGTAGTGTGAGGATGGGTGACCTCAACTTACGGCTGCCCATTTAATACACGGGTTTTACGCCTATATAAAGAGGTCATCCCCATTTCATTCTCCTCACACCTTAACACTTCTCTCTCTCTCTCTACTACTCCATTTCCCGATAAAGCTCGAACCAGAGCTTCGAATTGAACAAAGGTCGGGCTCTTTAGAATCGGGGAGAAGATAGCTATCTGATAGCAAACTCCAGTCAATCCGAGAATTGTTGGAGAAGCGCCGACATGATGGACTAGTGAAGCAACTCCGACGGACCGAAGCTGCCCTATTTCAGCCAAGCTGAAATTGGCTATTTCAAGCCCTCCCAACACTTCCTCAGCCTTTCCACGGCCAAATTAGGACCGAAAGGTAAGCCAATTCGGCTCCCCTTTACAATTTTTTATCAGTGCTAGAGAGAGAGTCGGCCGAATTTCAATGACAAAATTCTAATCCAATTCCGCATCAATTGATGCAATTCTTGATTCTAGGATGAACCTTAGGACGAGACCTATCTGCCCAGATCGAAAGCTCGGACCGCTGTGCCTTCACCGGTGAGTAATCAAAGCTTTCTCTCTCTACAGTCTGTTCTTCGGCGAAGCTTCGTTTATGCTCGTTCCGACGTTGAAATCTGCGATTCAAAGTTTCTTAGAATCGTATGAAAATGCAAGAACTCAATTTCAACTCCAATTTCAATAATTAGAAGTGTTTGATCGGTCAATTTGATGAAATCAAATTCGGTAGGGTTGAAGAGTTAAAATTGGGGGAAATTTTTGGGGATTTTCGAAATTCAAAGGGCCAAAATACAATTTTATGAAATTGACGATCAATTGGGCATGAAAATATTGTTGGAGGACCAATTGAGGAATTTTGGAATTTTTGGGGCAAAATGGTAATTTTAGAAAAATTGGGGGACCAAATTGGAAATTTGGGAAATTAAACCCCTTTTTGGTGAAATTGAATAAATTGAGGTCCCATGATAAATTTTAAAAGTTACGGGACTCAATTTAAGGAAAAACCGACATTAGGGACTTAAAGTTAAAGAGAAATAACTTAAGGTACCTAATTGCAAATAACTAAAAGTTCGGGTTTTCTCATTCATTGGAAATGAATGAAGGATGTTATGCCGAGTAATAATGAACAAGGTTGTTCATATCGTGTAGGAACGTGAAATACCGGGAACGCCACCAAGGACAAGCTCGCGTGAATACAAGAACCAGTCTAGTGGAATTCATGGCATTAACGGGTGAGTGGGTTTACTAGCATAATACCCGGTTAGGATGATGAGCACAACTTAAAGACAAAAACCACTTACCAGTTGTGAGTGGAAATTTTATATCATACCCGGTAGGGGATGATAAGTACCTCAGTATAAAAACCCATTGTTTAGTGATATTTTAATCATTACCACTTAGAGAAAGTGATGTGAAAATTATGCGAAAAAAACTACTTACCGATTGTAAGTAGATCATACCAATGGTATGATGAGACTTCCTCAAAGGAAGTTGAAAACCCGTTCATTGGTTATAAATGAAGATGTCCTTATACCGGTTGGTATAATGGACAGTGAAAACTTATTTTGTCGGAAGTGTTCTCCCCTAACTGTGTGTCAATGCTTAAACTATTTGGTAGACCTTCTCGACGGGAGCTCGAATAGCTCTAATAGGCCAAGGGCCTCAGTTTTGGAACTTGGGGGCTAAATGCCCGATTATGAAAATCTCGTATAGTGGGCCTAAGGCCAGTTGGCACGTGCAGGAGCTCGTAAACGAACATGATATATGTGCCATAAAACTTAATAAGTGAATTGTTTGGCCATGGTACCAAGATAGGACCGACATGCTCAGTCAACTAGCGGCAGTGCGACATGACAGGTCGACGGACTAGTCAAGACAAATAGCTGCGGGTTGAGTTGAGAGTCGGGGCTGTTGGACTAGTGACACCACAGATTACATGGCAATATAAGAAAACATTATTTGTGCATGCACTATGAGTATGAGATCATCAAGACGCCCATAAGGGGTAGTGATGCGTCCTAACGACACTGGACGACCTGGTGGCTATAAGGGTAGTTCGTCATTCCAGGTGTCTGTGCGAAATCTGGAGTAGCACCAAGCGCATGAGACCGGGGTGGGGACAGGATGAGGTCTCTGTCCTCATACGGACACGAAGAAGTGATTTTGGGATTGTGGGTCGGATGTCACGTACATCCACTTATTCCCAGGGTAGAAGTGGTCGTACTTCTATCCGGGTGGCAGGAAAAGTCACTCCGAAGCCACTAGCAGGTTCAGTAGTGATACTCACTTGCGAATGTGTGTAACCTTCATAATGAAGGATGTGTGTTGGGTGATTACACATCGTGATAACTAAGAAATAATGGAAAAACCCGAATTTTTAAATGAAGGTATTTTTTTAAAACAAAGGAGTCTGGCACACTCCATATAAATGTTTTTCTTAAAAGTTAAAAGCTTTTAAAAACCCATTCATTGAGTAGTCGTACTCACCCCCTCCCTTATATCCCTTTCAGGAAATCCCGGAAAGCCTACTCTTAAAGACCGTCAACTAAGATGCCTGTAAGACAGGTATGTAAAGTTTTAAATTTCATGCAGTTTTGATTATGCTATTCCAGGAAAAAGGTGCAGGTTAAAGGACGTCTTACTCTTTACAGTTTATAATAAGGAGAAACCCTTTAATAAACCGGGAGAGTGGCGGGTTGATCACGGGGATCCGACCAAACCGGGTCAGGGTGTGACATGAAAAGCCCTAAATGGAGACTT
The DNA here is from genome assembly GCA_030064425.1 of Trapa bicornis. Classification (NCBI taxonomy): domain Eukaryota; kingdom Viridiplantae; phylum Streptophyta; class Magnoliopsida; order Myrtales; family Lythraceae; genus Trapa; species Trapa bicornis. Next base: position 2,890,980 of record CM057761.1, on the reverse strand, counting down.
TTCACCTTCGCCGGCGCTGTTTGATTTTTCGGCGAGTGAACAGTGCTGTCATCTAGAGGAAGAAGACGATATTGTTATGAACTGGGTTTAATTCTTAAACTAGTTAGTTTAGGTTCGATTCGACCGAGTTTTTCAAAATTAAAAATTTCTAAATTCAAATAAATTTATTTTATATCCAATGGTGGCTTCATTTCCTCAATTTGAATATTTTAAGCCACCTAGAAAAATAAATTTAGAAATCGGTTCAAGTCCGGTTCACCTGAACCAGTTTTGTTTTCTCTTCCAATTTTTCCCAAAGTCCTTTTCCATGACTTTTATGACTTCTCAAGTCACTTAGAATTTATAAATTTCCCAAATTGCTCTCTTTCTATCGGTTAAGGTTTATGAACCGACTTAGTTTTATCTTTGGAAATGATCGGTTTTTTCCCAGTTTTCTTATTATAAATGGACGGGGTTTACATGCCTAATCAAATACAAAATTCATGCAGCTCTAGCAACCCCCCACTCCTACCTACGACTACCACAGAACGAGTTGTCGGGATCTTGGCTTTGTTTCTCCTTTACTCTTATCGCCTATCGTGCTATCTCTAGTGAGTATTTCTGACAATAGCTTCATTAGCCCAATTTTGGCCACTTTTGTAAAATTACAAAATTAAACCAAAACTGGTTGAAGTGAGGATCTCAACTCCTCATGCAACCTCTTAATAGATAAATTGAAGTGATTAGGAGGGACTTGAGAAATTTGAAGTTGGTTGTGATGATTTTCGAAGTTCGGAGACTAAAATATAAAATTTGAAAAGTTTGGGGCTAATTTGTAAAAATAGGAAAACTTGTGGAAATAGATCGAAGAGAAACATAAGGGGCTAAGAGGTAATATTTGAAGAAAATGGATGACATATGTGATTTTTCGAAGTGGATGGGTAAATGAACAATTTTGACAAGTTAGGAGTAAAATGGTCATTTTTATAAATAAGTGAAAAATGGTCATTTTTTATAAATAAGGGACATAATGATCATTTTTTTTTATAAATAAGGGATATAATAGTTATTGTTGATAAATTATGGGAAACCAGTTTTTTATATAAATAAGGCACAAATGATTATTTTTTATAAATAAGGGACAAATTGTCAATTCTTTATAAGTTAAGGGCAAAATAGTCATTTTAACAAATAAAAGGTAAAATAACCATTTTTTATAAATAAAAGGCACAATAACCATATTTTTATAAATAAGAGGCAAAATAATCATTTTGATAAATTAGGTAAAATTATTATTTTTTACACGTTAGGGGCAAAATGGTAATTTTTTTTACAAGTTAATGGTAAAATGACCATTTTTATAAATAATGGTCAAAATAGTCATTTCGATAAATGATGAGAAAAATAAGTTATTTGTGATAAATAAGGGGTAAAATAGTTATTTTGCTAAAAGATAGTAAAATAGTCATTTTGCTAAAAGGATAGAAAAATAGTTAATTTTTGCATAAATAGGGATAAACTAGTTATTCTTACTAACGAGCAGCAAGATGGTAAATTAAAATATTACGGGACAATATAAATAGAAAACCATCAAGTCAAACATCGAATCTAAATGAATAGATATATGTATGTAGGATTATCTTCTAAACTTCATTAAGAGAGATCACAAAGAAACTTTGGAAACCATAGATGCAAACAAGTATCAAAGATAATGGTGAGTGGATTTATCGATAGAGAGTTCGTGTCACACCCCAACCCAGTTTGGTCGGATCCCCATGATCAACCTGTCGCTCTTTTGGTTCAAGAATGATTTCCCCCTTCTTTAATTTAAGAGGATTCAGGCAAAATATCAAGCATGTTCCCTAGAATAACATATATCAATAAAAATGTAAGCTCAAGTAAATTAAGCATACCTGACAAAGAGTAAGGCCTAGTGCTATCCCTACTCATTTCTCTATTTCCTGAAAAGGGATAAAAAGGGTGGGTGAGTTTCTACAACTCAATAAATGGGAAATTTTAAAAAAAATAAAGTTTCAATAAAATAATTTTTGAATTGGAGTGTGCTAGACTCATTATTTCCTTTAAAATATTTCAAACTCAAAATCTCGATTTTCATAGTCATTTCTCATAATTAACCACAAACGGTGTGTTTATCAACCAACACACTCCCCTCATCATGAAGGGAACACACATTCATAGGGTAGCACTTCCACTGCACCCACTTGTGGCGTCGGAGCGACGTTACCGACCACCTAGATAGAAGCCTGTCCACTTCTATCCTGAGAATGAGTGGATGTACGCGACATCCAACCCTCAATCTCGTAAAGAAAACTCCATGTCCATATGAGGACAGAGACCTCATCCCAACCCCACCCCGGTCTCATGCGCATGAAGCTACATCGAGCTTCCCTAATTGTTGGCACGACAATTTGCCTTATCTCCACCATGTCATCGAGTAGCCCCTAGGACGCATCACTACCCCTCTTGGGCATCTTGATGGTCCTAAACCTCATTGCATGCACAAATCAACAGTTTTCCTCATAAGCCATTTAATCTTCGATACTACTGGTCCAACGACCCCAACCCTCAACTCGACCTGCAGCTGTTTGTCTAGATTGGTCCGTCAACCTGTCTTGTTGCACTACCGCCAGTCCATCAAGTGTGTCGGTCCTGTCTTGGTACCATGGCCAAACACATAATTCATTCAAAGTTTTCATGCCTTAATCTCATATTTGTTTACAAGCTCCTGCTCGTGCCAACTGGCCTTGGGCCCACTATACGAGATTTTAAAAAATCGGGCATAATAGCCCCCAAGTTCCAAAACTGAGGCCTCCGGCCTATATGAGCTATTTGAGCTCCCGTCAAGGTCTCCCAAAAAGTTTAAGCAGTGGCACACAGTCACGAGAGAACACTTCTGACAAAATAATCTTTTCACCTGTCCATCACACCAACCGGATGTGAGGACATCTCCGCTTATAACCGAGAAGTGGGTTTTCTACTTCCTTCCAAGAAGTTCAACATACCAACTGGGTATGATCTACTTACAACCGGTAAGTAGTTTTTCAGCATAATTTCCACATCACTCTATCCAAGTGTGACGTTTAAAATTCTACTTAGTAGTGGATTTTCATTTCCGAGGTGTTCATCATCCCAACTGTTTATGATGTGAAAATCCCACTCATGAGTGAATGTCATGAATCCTTCTTAACCGGGTTTTTATCTCCTCGCGACCTTGTCTTAGCTGGCGTTATTGGTACTTCACATTCCTACACGATATTAACATCTTTGTTCATTATACTTTGGCTTGTTAGCCTTCATTAATAGTGAATGTAAACCCAACACTCTTGAGTTAAAGAAAACCAGGAAAAGAACCAGTCAAACCGAATAAGAAAACCGAGTCGGTTTACATTTGGGAACAAGCAATATGGAAACTTACAACTTTCAGGTGATCCAAAGGGTTTATTAAACTTTGAAAAAAGAAACTTAAGACAAATTAAAAGACAAAAACCAAATTGGTTCAGGTGAACTAGATTTCATAAGAACTTTAAAGTTAAGCGTGCATTAAATTATTGGAATTAATACCAATAATTTATGGCAATATTAATACTAGTAATAAATCTCTCCCATGTAATACACAATTTTACACCTATATAAAGAGGTCATCCCCATTTCATTCTCCTCACACCTGAACACTTCTCTCTCTCTCTACTGCCCCATTTCCCGGTGAAGCTAGAACTAGAGCTTCGACTTGAACAAAGGTCGGGCTCTTTAGAACTGGGGAGAAGACAGTTATCTGATAGCAAACTCCAGTTAATCTAAGAATCGTTGGAGAAGCACCGACATGATAGAATAGTGAAGCAGCTCCGGCGGACCGAAACTGCCCTATTTCATCCAAGCTGAAATCGGCCATTTCAAGCCCTCCTCAAGCCAAACCAAGCCCTCCCAACACTTCCTCAGCATTTCCATGGCATAATTAGGACCGAAAGGTAAGCCAATTCAGCTCCCCTTTACAATTTTCGATTGGTGCTAGAGAGAGAGTCGACCGAATTCTCATCCAATTCCGCATCAATTGATGCGATTCTTAATTCTAAGATGAATCTCAAGATGAGAGCTATCTGCCCAGATCGAAAGCTCGAACCGCCATGCCTTCACCGGTGAGTAATCAAACCTTTCTCTATTTATAGTTCATTTTTCGACGAAGCTCCGTTTGAGCTCGTCCCGGCATTAAAACTTGCGATTCACATTTCTGAAGAATCGTATGAACATGTAGAAACTCAATTTCAACTTCAATTTTAACAATTGGAAACGTTTGATGGGTCAATTTGATAAAATCAAATTGGGCTGTGTTAAGAAGTTGGAATTGGAGGAAAATTGGGGATTTTCAAAATTCAAAGGACCAAAATAAAAATTTATTAAATTGAGGGTCAATTGGGCATGAAAATAATGTTGGAGGACCAATTGAGGAATTTTGAAATATTTGGGGCAAAATTTACTATTTTTGTAAAGGAAGGGCAAAATGGTAATTTTGGAAAAGTTGGGGGACCAAATTGGAAATTTAGGAAATTAAACCCCTTTTTGTGAAATGGAATAAATTGTGGTCCTATGATAAATTTTAGAAGTTTTGGGACTCAATTTGAGGAAAAACCAGCATTTGGGACTTAAAGTTAAAGAGAAATAACTTTAGGGACCTAATTGCAAATAAATGAAAGTTTGACTTTCTCATTCATTTGGAATGAATGAAGGCGATTAGGCCAAAGGATAATGAACCAAGATGTTTATATCATGTAGGAACACGAAGTACCGGGAACGCCAACAAGGACAAGCTCGCGTGAATACCAAGAACCGGACTTGTGGAATTCACGGCATTAACGGGTGAGTGGGTTTACTAACATCATACTCAGTTGGGATGATGAGCACAACTTAAAATTAAAAACCACTTACTGGTTATGAGTAGAAATTTTATATCATACCCGGTTGGGCAATGATAAGTACCTCGGTATGAAAACCCACTATTAAGTGGCATTTTAAACATCACTACTTAGAGGAAGTGATGTGAAAATTATGCAGAAAAACTACTTACCGGTTGTAACTAGATCATACCTGGTTGGTATGATGAGACTTCCCCGAAGGAAGTTGAAAACTTGTTCATCGATTAGGAACGGAGGTGTCCTTATACCCGGGCATTATAATGGATAGAGAAAACAAATGTTTTGTCAGAAGTGCTCTCCCCTGACTGTATGCCAATGTTTAAACAATTTGGGAGACCTTCTCGACGGGAGCTCGAATAGCTCTGATAGGCCGGGGGCCTCGGTTTTGGAACTTGGGAGCTAAATGCCAATTTTTTTAAAAATCTCATACATTGGCCCCAAGGCCAGTTGGCACAAGCAGGAGCTCGTAAACGAACATGATATATGTGCCATAAATTTTAATAAGTGAATGTGTGTAACCTTCATGATGAAGGATGTGTGTTGGGTGATGACACACCGGTAACTAAGAAATAATGGAACAATCCAAAATTTTAAATGAATTGATTTTTGAAAAGAAAGGAGTCTGGCACACTCCATATAAATGTTTTTCTTAAAAGTTAAAAGTAGACCTTTAAAAACTCATCCATTGAGTAGTCGTACTCACCCCCTCCCTTATATCCCTTTCAGGAAATCCCATAAAGCCTACCCAGAAAAATAATCAACTAAGATGCCTGTAAGACAGGTATGTAAAGTTTTAAATTTCATACAGTTTTGATTATGCTATTCCAGGAAATGTGCAGGTTTAAAGGACGCCTACCCTGAAAAATAATCAACTAAGATACCTGTAAGATAGGTATGTAAAGTTTTAAATTTCATACAGTTTTGATTATGTTATTCCAGGAAATGTGGAGGTTTAAAGGACGCCTTACTCTTTACGGATTATAATAAGGGGAAACCCTTTAATAAACCGAGAGAGTGGCGGGTTGTTCACGGGGATCCGACCAGACCGGGTCAGGGCGTGGCAACGAATGAATAAAATACCCAACTTTTCCATTAATTGCAATTAGGTCCATAAAGTTCTTTTTCTTTATCTTTAGTTCCCTAATGCTGATTTTCCCCAAATTGAGTCCTAAAACTTAAAAAAAATTCCTTTAGGACCTCAATTTATTCAAAATTACAAAAAGGGGTTCAAGTTTCCCAAATTCCCAATTTGGTCCCCAACTTTTCCAAAATTACCATTTTGCCCCTACTTTACAAAAATGCTAAAAGTCACCCCACTAATTCCAAAAATTGACCAATTGGTCCTCCAACATCTTTTCCATGCCAATTGGCCCTTAATTTTTGGAAATTGCAGTCTAGTCCCTCGAATTTTTGAAATTCCCAAAATTTCCCCAATTTTCCCCAAATTTCAACCTTTTAACCTGATCAGATTTTGTTTAATCAAATTGACCAATCAATTGAAGTTAATTGTTGAAATTGAAGGTGGATTTGAGTTCCTACACGTCCAGACGATTCAATTGCACTTTGAATCGCATGAATTGATGCCGGAATGAGCTCAAACGGAGTTTCGCCAGAAAACTAGACTTAGAGAAAGAAAGTTTCGAAAGCTTACCATTGGGGGTGCAGCTGTCCGAGCTTTCAATCTGGGCAGATAGCGCTCGTCCTAAGGTTTCTCATAGTATCAAGAATTGCATCAATTGATGCCGAATTGAGGGAGAATTTGGTCAATGAAGTTTCGCCGATTATTTCTCTAGCACTAATTGGAAATTACAAATGGGAGCCAAATTGGCTTACCTTTCAGCTCTAATTTAGTCATATGAGGGTTGTGGAAGAGTTGGAGGAGCTTGGTTTGGCCTGAGAAGGGCTTGAATTGGTTGTTTTTAGCTATGCCGAAACAAGGCAGCTTCGGTCTGCCGGAGCTGCTTCACTATTCGATCACGTCGGCGTTTCTATAGTGGAGTTTTCAAATGTGAGGAGGAAGAATGATGAGGGGCTCTTTATATAGGAAGCTCGGGGACTTCTTGGTCGTCTGATTAGTGCCTTAATGGTGGCCATTCATTACCTGAAACTCCTTGGTCGGAGACTTTTCATCTTCACCGGTACTACTCTATTTGCCAATGAATGAACAGTGCTGTCATCTGAAGGAAGAAGACGACATTGTTTTGAACCGGGTTAAACGCTTAAACCAGCCGGTTCATGCCCGATTTGACCAAGTTCTTCAAAATTAAAAATTTGTAAATTCATCTAAATTCATTCTCTATCAAATGGTGGCCTCAATTCTCCAATTTGAATTTTCTAAGTCACCTAGAAAAATGAATTTAGTATCCGGTTCAATAGTGGTTCAAACCGATCCAATTCGGTTCGGATCCAGTTCACCTGAACTGGTTAAGTTTTCTTCCCCAAATTGTTGTAAAGTCACTTTCCATGGTTTTTATGAATCTTTGGGTCACTCGAGAGTTATAAATTTCCCAATTTTCCCATTCTCTTGTGTTCGGAGTTTGTGAACCAGTTCGATTTTCTCACTCGGTTTGACCGGTTCTTTCCCCAGTTCCCTTGTCTTTAAGGGATGGGTTTTACAACTTTCGCCTCCTTTTAGGAGTTTTGCCCCAAAAACAAAATCAGCATTTTCACTCCAGGATAACTTTCCTTAATGTTAACTTGGACATGTTAACACTTCGGTCGTTCTTTCACTTAGATCACTTTAAATTACGCGCTTAAGGAATTTCTTTTCCTTTTCATTGTTCTACTCCTTACATAGAGTTTATCATAGCTAGTATGTCTTGCCCGCGAGTCCAAAAGTGTATCCCTAGGTTTACATCTTCCTTTGCTTAGGGAAAGATTCTTCCCCTTGAGGTTCTTACAACCAGTTTATGCTCTATTTGACTCTGGAGCAGAACGATCATTTATCAAGGAAGAGTTAGTTTCTAAGATACCCCAGGAGCTCACTCCTCTTGTACAAAGCCTTAATGTCCTTAGACCCTTAGGAGAAGGTCTGAATAGAAATAAACAACTAAAGGGGTGTGAGATAAAAATTGGAGGAATTAAACTTGAAGCTGACTTGATTCCGTTACCTTTAAGAGAAGTGGAAGTAATCCTGGGGATGGACTGGCTGAGTAATCATCAGGCAAGGATGGACTGTAGAAGGAAGACGGTAACTTTCCATACCTCCAAGGCTAAGGGACTAAAGTTCCAAGGAGATAAAAGAAAAAGTGAAGTAAATTTTGTGTCCCACCTGAAGGTTCAAAAGATGATTCAGAAAGAATGTACAGTTGTGCTGGCCATGGTGATAAATGAGGATTTTGAAGAAAAGAAAATAGAAGACATTCCGATAGTCAAGAATTATCCAGAAGTTTTTCCAGAAGAGCTACCTAGACTACCTCCAAGTCGCCAAGTGGAGTTTACTATAGAAATAACCCCAGGAACCAACCCCATATCCCAAGCCCCATATCGCATGGCTCCGGCAGAACTAAAAGAACTAAAGGAACAACTGGACAAATTATTGGAAAAGGATTTCATACGTCCAAGTCAGTCTCCATGGGGTGCTCCTGTTTTGTTCGTAAAGAAAAAGGACGGGAGTATGAGACTATGTATTGACTAAAGGAAGCTGAATCAGGTCACCATCAAGTACCGATACCCACTCCCAAGGATAGATGATTTGTTTGATCAGTTAAAAGGAGCAGCATACTTCTCAAAAATATATCTTCGATCAGGCTACCACTAACTAAGGATTAGAGAAGAGGACATCCCTAAGACAGTGTTTCGATCCAGATATGGACATTATGAATTTCGAGTGATGCTGTTCGGATTGACAAATGCCCCTGCAGCTTTCATGGACCTGATGAACCGCGTGTTCCAACCTCATCTGGACAGGTTCGTGATAGTATTCATAGATGATATCCTTATATACTCACGAACCAGGTCGGAACACGAAGAGCATCTGGAAATTACATTGGAAATCTTGAAGAAAAACCAATTATATGCAAAGTTTTCCAAGTGTGAATTCTGGTTGCAAGAAGTAGGATTCTTAGGGCACATCGTATCTAAGGATGGAGTTAAGGTGGATCCAACCAAGGTGGAAGCTATATCAAAATGGAAAGCTCCAAGGAATCCTACAGAAATTAGAAGTTTCTTAGGATTGGCAGGATACTATAGGCGGTTTGTGCAAGACTTTTCTAAAATAGCAACTCCTCTAACTTGACTCACCAGGAAGGGAGTTGAGTATAAATGGGATGAGGATTGTGAAAAGTCTTTTCAGGAGTTAAAGACTCGACTAACGACCGCACCAGTACTCTCCTTACCCGATCTTACTGCAGGAGAGTACACAGTCTATAGTGATGCCTTAGGACAAGGACTGGGATGTGTTTTAATGCAACGAGGGAAGGTTATCGCGTATGCCTCGCGACAATTGAAGATACATGAGAGAAATTACCTGACTCACGACTTGGAATTAGCTGCAATAGTGTTTGCCTTGAAGATATGGCGACACTACCTTTACGGGGTTAAGTGCAGGATATACACAGATCATAAGAGCCTTAAGTACTTCTTAACTCAAAAGGAGTTAAATCTTCGTCAGAGGAGATGGCTAGAATTAGTGAAGGACTATGATCTTGTGATAGAATACCACCCCGTAAAGGCAAATGTGGTAGTAGATGCCTTAAGTCGCAAGTATCAAACTGAGGCGACACAAGTCAAGACAAGCTACCTACTTTTGTTACAACAATTGTGAAGAATGGAAGTGAGTCTGAGGATGGACTGACAGGAAAAATTCTTGGTGGCGAATGTAGCGATAAGGCCCAGTCTAACCGAGGAGATAAAGGCCCAACAAAAGATTGATAAAGAACTTCAGTCCTACTTGGATTCAACTAACAGAGAAAGGAAACTGGACTACGATTTACGAGGTGACGGAGTACTGACCTATAAGGGTAAGGTATGTGTGCCTCAAGACAAGGAGTTACGGAAATTAATATTGGAAGAGGCACACGATTCAGTGTATGCTATGCATCCGGGCAGTACTAAAATGTACCACACCCTCAAACAAGGATACTGGTGGAAGGGTATGAAGAGGGAGATTGCGAAATATGTAGCCCGATGCTTGTCCTGTCAACAGATAAAAGCAGAGCATCAGAAGCCGTCAGGACTACTACAACCCTTACCAATTCCGGAATGGAAATGGGAACACATCACCATGGATTTCATCACGGGCTTGCCGGTGACCAGAAAAGGTCGAGATGCAATTTGGGTAATTGTGGATAGATTGACCAAATCAGCTCATTTCCTTCCTATAAGAGTGACAGACACAGTAGAACGGCTGGCCATCCTATACATGAAGGAAATAATAAGACTCCACGGTGTTCCGGTGAGTATAGTATCGGATAGAGATCCGAGATTTACTTCCAGGTTTTGGCCGAGTCTGCAAAACGCCATGGGAACCAAACTCCACATGAGTACGGCATTTCATCCTCAGACAGATGGTCAGTCTGAGCGAACCATCCAAACCTTGGAAGACATGCTAATGGCATGTGTACTCACCATGAATAAAAGATGGGAGGAGTATTATGCCTGATGGAATTTGCGTATAATAATAGTTATCAGGCCAGCATCCAGATGGCTCCCTATAAAGCCCTTTATGGACCACCATGTCGTACCCCTTTGTTTTGGGAAGAAGTGGGCGAAAGGAAGTTAGAGAAAACCGAGATAATAGAGGATGCCACAGAGAAGATAAAATTAATAAGGAGTCGTCTTAAGACTGCACAGGATAGGCAAAAAAGTTATGCAGACAATCGAAGGAAGGATTTGGAGTTCGAAGTGGGTGATCAGGTATTCCTCAAAGTCTCTCCATGGAGAGGAATACTTCGGTTTCAGCAAAGAGGAAAGTTAAAACCCAGATATATCGGTCCATATCCCATTATTCAAAGGATAGGACCAGTAGCATATAAATTAGAACTGCCTCCTGATTTGTAGAGAATACATGACGTATTCCACATTTCAGTACTTTGAAAATATCATCCTAATCCTAGTCACGTACTGGACTGACCTCCAATGGAATTGGAAGAGAACCTGACTTATCAGATAGAGCCGATACGAATCACCGACCGGAGAGACAAGACTTTAAGGAACAAGAAAATCCCTATGGTCAAGGTGTTGTGGCAAAACGGACCCATGCAGGAACAGACATGGGAAACTAAGTCTCTAATGAGGGATAGTTATCCTCAGTTATTTAACGTGTAACTGTTTTGGGGACAAAACCCCTAAAAGGAGGGGAGAGTTGTAAAACCCACATTTTTTTAGTTAAGGAAAACCGAGAAAAGAACCGGTCAAATCGAATAAGAAAACCAAGCCGGTTTACATTTGGGAATAAGCAATATGGAATTTACAACTTTCGGGTGATCCAAAGGATTCATTAAACCTTGGAAAAGAAACTTAACACAAATTAGAAAATAAAAAACTAAATTGGTTTAGGTGAACTAGACTCCATAAGAACTTTAAAGTTAAGTGTGCTTACCTTAGAGTAGTGTGAGGATGGGTGACCTCCTAGGAAATATGATTTTTTGTAATCCGAAATTTCGGTTAAAATTTTTTATGCAAATGTACGGCTTATCATAAATAGCCATAAATCAATATATATTTAATTATTGGAATTAATACAAATAATTTAATACTAGTAATAAATCTCGCCCATTTAATACACTAGGTCATCCACATTTTATTCTCCTCACACCTTAACACTTCTCTCTCTCTCCCTACTACTCCATTTCCCGGTGAAGCTCGAACTAGAGTTTCGACTTGAACAAAGGTCGGACTCTTTAGAAACGGGGAGAAGACAGCTATCTGGTAGCAAACTACAATCAATACGAGAATCGTTGGAAAAGCGCCGACATGATGGAATAGTGAAGTAGCTCCAGTGGACCAAAGCTACCCTATTTTGGTCAAGCTGAAATCGGCCATTTCAAGCCCTTCTCAGGCCAAACCAAGCCTTCCCAACACTTCCTCAGTCCTTCCTCGGCCGAATTAGGATCGAAAGGTAAGCCAATTCAGTTTCCCTTTACAATTTCAGATCGTTGTTAGAGAGAGAGTCGACTGAATTTCAATGAAGAAATTTTAATCCAATTCGACATCAATTGATGCCATCCTTGATCCTAGGAAGAACCTTTGGAGGAGAGCTATCTGCCCAGATTTGAAAGCTCCACCGCCACGCCCTCACCGATGAGAAATCAAAGATTTTTCTCTCTATAGTCTGTTTTCCGATGAATCTCCGTTTGAGCTCGTTCTAGCGTTAAAATCTGTGATTCAAAGTACCTTAGAATCGTATGAACATGTAGGAACTCAATTTCAACTCCAATTTCAACAATTCGAGGTGTTTGAATGATCAATTTGATGAAATCAAATTTGGCAGTGTTGAAGAGTTGAAATTGGAAAAAAAAAAGTTGGGGAAATTGGGGATTTTTGGAAATTTGAAGGACCAAAAATGTAATTTTTAAAATTGAGTGTTAATTGGTCATGATAAGAATATTAGAGGGTCAATTGATAAATTTTAGAATTTTTGGGGCAAAATTTTACCATTTTTCTAAAGAAGGGGCAAAATGGTAATTTTGGGAAAATTTAAGGACCAAATTGGAAATTTGGGAAATTAAACCCCTTTGTGTGAAATCAAATAATTTGAGGTCCTAAGATAAATTTTAAAGGTTTCGGGACTCGAATTTAGGAAAAACTCGGCAATAGGAACTTAAAGTTAAAGAAAATTAACTTTAGGGACCTAATTGCAAATATATGTAAAGTTGGGTTTTCTCATTCATTTGGAACGAATGAGGGCTATTGGACAAAAGAATAATGAACAATTATGTTCATCTCATGTAGGAGAATGAGACATCTGGAACGCTAGTCGAGGTCCAGCTTGCTAAGGACAGAACCCGACTAAGTGGAATTTCACTGCACTATCGAGTGAGTGGGATTATATATCATACCCAGTTGGGGATAATAAGTACCTCGGTATAAAAACCCACTATTTAGTGGTATTTTAATCATCACCACTTAGAGAAAGTGATCTGAAAATTTTGCGAAAAAAAACTACTTACCGGTTGTAAGTAGATCATACCCGGTTGGTATGATGAGACTTCCTCGAAGGAAGTTGAAAACCCGTTCATCGGTTATGAACGGAGATGTCCTTATACCGGTTGGTATAATGGATAGTGGAAACTTATTTTGTTGGAAGTGTTCTCCCCTTACTGTGTGCAATTGCTTAAACTATTTGGGAGACCTTCTTGACGGGAGCTCGAATAGCTCTTATAGGCCGGGGGCCTCGATTTTGGAACTTGAGGGCTAAAATGCCCAGTTTTTGAAAAATTCGAACAGTGGGCCATAGGCCAATGGACACGGGCAAGAGCTCGTAAAAGAACATGATATATATATATATATATATGTATGTGCCATTAAAACTTAATAAGTTAATTGTTTGGCCATGGTACCAAGGCAGGTCCGACATACTCAGTCAACTAGTAGCAGTGCGGCATGACCGGTCTTCGGACCAGTCAAGATAAACAGCTACAGGTTGAGTTGGAGGTCGGGACCGTTGGGACAAATAGCACCACATATTACATGGTAATTTAAGAAAACTTTGTTTGTGCATGCACATGAGTACGGGATCATCAAGATGCCCATGAGGGGTAGTGATGTGTCCTAAGGGCCCTGGACGACCCGGTGAGTATAAGGGCAGATTATCGTTCTAGGTGTCTGTGCGAAATTTGGAGTAGCACAAAGCGCATGAGACCGGGGTGGGGACAGGATGAGGTCTCTGTCCTCATATGGACACGAACAAGCAATTTCGGGATTGTGGGTCGAATGTCGCGTACATCCACTCATTCCCAGGGTAGAAGTGGTTGTACTTCTATACGAGTGGCAGGAAAAGTCGCTCCGAAGCCACTAGCAGGTTCAGTAGTGATACTGACTTGCGAATGTGTGTAACCTTCATGATAAAGGATGTGTGTTGGGTGATGACACACTGATAACAAAGAAATAATGGAAAAACACGAATTTTTAAATGAAATGATTTTTGAAAACAAAGGAGTCTGGCACACTCCATATAAATATTTTTCTTGAAAGTTAAAAGATTTGAATCCCATTCACTGAGTAGTTGTACTCACCTCCTCCCTTATACCCCTTTCAGGAAGTCCCGGAAAGTCGAACCTTAAAGGACTTGCGCAATTAAACACCTGCAAGATAGGTACAACTAATTTAAATTACTATGCAGTTTTGATTTATGATATTCCTGGAAAAAGGTGCAGGTTAACGCCTTACTCTTTACGATTTATAATATAAGGGAAAACCCTTTAGTAAATCGGGAGAGTGGCGGGTTGATCACGGGGATCCGACCAAACCGGGTCGGGGCGTGACACTTATTTACTCGTCTTTTCCTAACTTCTTTATTGGGTTTTTCAAATTTCAAGTCTTTGAGTTTTTTGATACTTACTGACATAGTGAGACCCTTCCTTTCTTACGCCATTTCGCATCCCCCGTGGTATCTTTTTCTCCAAGAACATTCCTTTTTCTTACTCCACTCTTAATCCCTTGGGGTCATTTCACGATTCTCTATTCCAAGTTAGTTCCTTTCTTACTCATATGACATCTTTTGATGGTGTCGTCCTACTTACCCGTTACTTAGGTTTAACTTACCCCCCTTAGACCCTTACGATTTCTTTTCTTTTGCACTAGATACTTTCATCTATAACAGCCCGTCTTTGAGGAGCTTATCTTCTTCCAATTCTATTAGTTCTATTTTCTCTTAATTGGAACACATATTTTTCCAAGGTTTCCTTCCTTGGTAATTTTTATACTCCTTTTCTTCTAGAATTATTTCCTTGTTTTACCATTGCGAATGTCCAATCCTTAAATAACATTTCTTGGATGTCATCCTTTCCTACTCACCTTGATTCTTGAGAACCTACGATTACTCCTAGTATAGCTCATCTTCATTCTCACTTGCTCACAATATTTAACTATTTCTTGGAGGTGAAGTTTACACCCTCCTTTATTTCAAAATCACTCAATCAACCTATAGAGAGCTTATTTAACCTTCTTATAGCCCTTAGGTCGCCATTCCTTATTTTTGCCATTGATCTCTTTATGGCTTTCCTCTGTCCTTATTTCTCAAAGGTTTTAGTCTTTCCTTCTTTTCCTTCTTACTGGGATTGTGACCTTCCCAAGGGTCAACTCATTAACCGTCTCACTCATTTTATCCTCATAGTTTAATTATTTTGAGAGGGTTGTCTCTCAAATTTTCTTTTCCTTGGTATCCATCCCTTTTCTCTATTTAGGGTATGATCCTTACTACTCCCCAATCCTACTTGGAGTGTAGTTTATTTTTCCTGGATGATCTGGTTGTTACGGGTTAATTCCTTCAACTGGGTCCGTCTAGGATTCCTATTTGGTTTCCCTGCTTTTTTATAAGTATACATACTTAACATCTCCAAACACTCACTTAGCCACTTGTACCTTTTACTGAGATCCTTATTTTGGCTCTAGTTTTGCGATATTTCCTCTGTTGATTTTCTTAAGCCGAAACTTTCCTCTTCCTCGACTCACACTCCCTACTCTCACCCTTATTCTCGGGTCTTCCATTCGATCTCCCTACTACTTCTTAAAAGTTATTTCTTCATTCCTTTCTCATACTTACGGATCTTCGTATGGTTTATTCACATTGAATTGCTTCTTTTTGTTCCATATCCCCGCTTCCCATAAGTTTCCCTATGTTATGGAGTTTCTAAGAAATTATATCCCAACTCTTTCCAAGTAAGTATTATTCATGAGTCTTTCTTGTATCTTTTCCTATCTTAATTGTCTTAACATCCTCAGTGCTCCCTATAGTCTTCTTTCCTTTTTCCCCATCAGCTTCCATTCCTTTGAATTGGTTTATTACTTCTCGTTTTTCCTTATTCCATGAGAATTCCCTTAATTCCTAAAACTCTTACTAATCCCATGTTTTTTTTATGCTCACTTCCCTTTGTTCCAAACTTCTCCTTCCCTTCCTTAGTTAGGATTTGTCTCCCTTGGATGAACTCTAAGAGTCTCTTCCTTGCCAAATTTTGTTGTACTTTTGAGGAAAAAGCTTAAAGGTTGAGGTTAATTAGAAATAACCCATTTTCCTTAGGTAATTTTCTACTTTTTTACTTTATTAGCATGCTCTTTTTGCTTGAATTTATCAAGGAGACTCAAAAGTTTTATTAAGAAAATTTTACTTTCATTCATTCAAGAAACATTTTCTTACCATACTTGGCTTATTATAGAAGTTTTCTACCCCTAATCCCTTGGGGTCATAGGTCGAGAGCTAGCTTTAGAATAGTTGTGGGACTCTTGATCAGATGGCTCTGAGGAACTAGTTGGGGTCCACTCGTATTCCCTTATAGGATGAATTTCATGTATGGCCTCCAATCCGTACCGCCATAATACCTTTACCTCACACTCATACGTCCACTTTATCCATTGGGAGGGATTAAAGCTGGATTGAGTAGGTGGGGGTACTTGGTGGACTTTCATGAAGGTGGCATATGCATCCTAGTAGTTGTCCTAGGCCTCCTTCTTGGTTGGATTCCTCTCCGGTTGTTGTGGGACTGGAGGAGGGGTTGGGCTCTTAGGAGGAGGTACATGTTCCTCTTGTCTTTGAGGAGGGTATGTGATGCCCTCTGGTTCCAATAAGGCTCCTACCAGTTTTCGGTAATCTTCCACCATGTCCTTGGGTACTCTTTTCTCGCCTTTTAAAAATCTTTGAACGGTTGCCTCCCTTGGGGTAGGTGTCTTTTTCAGGATTATGGGTGGAGGATTGGATTTCACCGTGAATTTCCTAGGGATTCTCCACCCTACACGAGAGTTAAGGTTGGATTAATGTAAGGGCATAATATTGATAATGTTCCAAGGGAACTTAACTCTCATACCATTCAAGTTGTCACGTCCCGACCCAGTTTGGTCGGATCTCTGTAATCAACCCGCCGCTCTCTTGGTTCAAGAGGGTTTCCCCCTTCTTTAATTGAAGAGGAGCCGGGCAAAATCTCAACCTTGTTCCCTCGAATAACAAATATCAATAAAAATGCAAGCTCAAGTAAATTAAGCATACAAAGGGTAAGGCTTGGTGCTATACCTAGTTATTTCTCTATTTCCTCAAAAAGGGATAAAAATGGTGGGTGAGTTTCTACAACTCAATAAATGGGAAATTTTTTTAAAAAAATAAAGTTTTAATAAAATAGTTTTTGAATTGGAGTATGCTAGACTCCTTATTTCCATTAAAATATTTCATCCTCAAAATCTCGATTTTCATAGTCATTTCTCATCATTAACCACAAATGATGTATTTATCAACCAACACACGCACTTCATCATGAAGGAAACACACATTCGCAGGGCAGCACGTCCATTGCACCCACTTGTGGCATCGAAGCGACTTTACGGGCCACTTAGATAGAAGCTCGTCCCTTTCTACCCTGAGAATGAGTAGATATACGTGACATCCGACCCTCAATCCCATAAATAAAACTTCGTGTCTATATGAGGATAGAGACCTCATCCCAACCCCACCCTAGTCTCATGCGCATGAAGTTACGTCAAGCTTCCCTAACTATTGGCATGACAATCTGCCCTTATCTCCACCATGTCGTTGAGTAGCCCCTATGACACATCATTACCCCTCTTAGGCGTCTTGATGGTCCCAAACCTCAGTGAATGCGCAAATCAACAGTTTTCCTCATAAGTCATTTAATCTTTGGTGCCACTAGGCCAACGACCCTAACCCTCAACTCGACCTGCAGCTATTTGTCTTGACTGATCCGTTGACCTGTCTTGTGGCACTACCGCCAGTCCATCGAGTATGTCGGTCCTGTCTTGGTACCATGGCCAAACACATCATTTATTTAAAGTTTTCATGGCTTAATCTCATATTTGTTTACAAGCTTCTGCTCGTGCCAACTGGCCTTGGGCCCACTATACAAGATTTTCAAAAATAGGCATAATAGCCCCCAAGTTCGAAAACCGAGGTCTCTAGCCTATCTGATCTATTTGAGCTCCTGTCAAGAAGGTCTTCCAAAAAGTTTAAGTAGTGGCACATAGTCAGGGGAGAACAATTTTGACAAAATAATCCTTTCACCTATGCATCACACTAACCGAGTGTGAGGACATCTCCTTTTATAACTGATAAGTAGTTTTTTCGTGTAATTTCCACATCACTCAATCCAGGTGTGATGTTTAAAATTTCACTTAGTAGTGGGTTTTTATTTTTGAGGTGCTTATCATCCCAACCGGGTATGATGTGAAAATCTCACTTACTAGTGAATGCCGTGAATCCTTCTTAACCGACTTTTTGTCTCCTCGCAAGCTTGTCTTAGCTGACATTCCCGGTACTTCACTTTCCTACATGATATGAACATCTTTATTCATTATACTTTGGCTTGATAGCCTTCATTCATAGTGAATGAATAAAATACCCAACTTTTAGATTAATTGCAATTAGGTCCCTAAAGTTCTTTTTCTTTATCTTTAGGTTCCTAATGCCAATTTTTCCACAAATTGAGTCTTGAAACTTCAAAAATTTACTTTGGTACCTCAATTTATTATGTAAACCCCGTCCTTTGGAGTTAAGGAAAACCAGAAAAAGAACCGGTCAAACCGAGTGAGAAAAACCGAACTGGTTCACAAACCCGATCATAGGGGAACGGGCAAATTGGGGAATTTACAACTCCCGAGTGACCCAAAAGGGTTCATAAACCTTGGAAAAGAACCTTATGACAAATTGGGGGAGAAAAACCAAATCGGTTCGGGTGAACCATATCCGAACCTGATTGAACCAATTTATGAACCAAGCTGGTTTATGAATTGGAACCCATAGAGAGAGGGCAAACCGAGAAATTGATGGATCCCAAGTGACCTAAAGAGTCACATAAGTCATGAAAAAGGACTTTAGAATGAATGGGGGATGGAAACCAAACCGGTTCAAGTGAACCGGATCCGACCCAGATTGAACCGGTTTGAACCACCATTGAACCAGATGCTAAATTCATTTTTCTAGGTGGCTTAGAAAATTCAATTTGGGATTTGAGGCTACCATTGGATAGAAAATGAATTTAGATTAATTTAAAATTTTTTAATTTTAAAAAACTCGATCGAATCGGGCCTAAACCAGCCAGTTGAAACTTTGAACCCGGTTCAGACCGGTCCAATCTGGTTCAAAACAGTGTCGTCTTATTCCTTCAGATGACAGCACTGATCACTCGCCAAAAAATTGCACAACGCCAGTGAAGATAAAAAGTCTCCGGTGAGGAAGTTTCGGGCAATGAATGACTGCCATTAAGGCACCAATCGGATGACCAAGAAGTCCTCGAGCTTCCTATATAAAGAGCCCTCCTCATTCATCCTCCTCACACCTGAAAACTCCACTCTCTCCCTACTGCTCCATTTTCCGGTGAAGTTCGAACCAGAGCTATGACTTGGACATTTTTCTGGGAAGCTCAAGGACTTCTTGGTCATCCGATTGGTGACTTAATGGCAGTCATTTATTGCTTGAAACTCCCTGGCCAAACAATTTTCATCTTCATCGGTGCTGCTCAATTTTCCAGCGAGTGAACAATGTTGTCATCTAAAGGAAGAAGACAACACTATTCCAAACCGGACCGAACCAATTCAAAATGGGTTCAACGCTTAAACCGGTCGGTTCAGGCCCGATTCGACCAAGTTCTTCAAAATTAAAAAATTGTAAATTCATTCTCTATCAAATGGTGGCCTCAATTCTTCAATTTGAATTTTCTAAGTTATCTAGAAAAATGAATTTAATATTCGGTTCAATAGTCGTTCAAGCCTATCCAAACTAGTTCAATTTAGTTCGGATCTAGTTCAACTGAACTGGTTTGATTTTCTTCCCCAAATTGTCCTAAAGTCTCTTTAAAAGGTTTTTATTACTCTTTGGTTCACTCACTAGTTGTAAATTTCTCAATTTTCCTGTCTCTAATGTTAAGGGTTTGTAAACCAGTTCGATTTTCTCATTCGATTTGACCGATTTTTTTCTCGATTCCTTTTTCTTTAAGAGACGGGGTTTACAATTTGATTGTACTGAATGCGGCAGTTTAGAGATTTATAAAATGTAATATGTGTATGTTTGAAAATACTATAAAAAATTATACAAAACTAAATGGAGGGATCGTTTATAAAAAGAATGAGTAATACCTAATTATTTATACGAAAAGTATTTAGACCTAACTATTTATAATAAAGTAGATAAAACCTGATTGTTTATTATAAAGTGGATAAAGCCCAATTGTTTATTAAAAATGGATTAATAGCTAAATTTTTATAATAATAAAGCTAAAACTCAATGAGTAGAGGTCAATGAACAAATTAGAATTTATTATGTTGAATTAATTACTATGTGCTTAGTATTTATTATTAATTATATTTGGGTGAATACCTTATGGTAATGGACATGATACATGATAATAAATTATGTTAATACTAAACTAGAAGTAGAGGGTAAGGGTGGAAATTTAGCTTACATATCATCACACATATTCGAGGTAAGTATACAGGGGTTCATATATGGATATTCAATAGCACAAAATCAAAAATTACTACGAGGGAAATGATTATTATGTAAATGTAAGTGAGTACATAGGCATTACACCTCCCTTATAAATCAATTAATTGAATGAGCGATATTTGTTGATATGATTGAGTTATAATAAATTGTTTAAAATGTGTTGTTTCACCTATGTGATTTAAATTTGAGTTGTTAATTAGAGGTGAGATTAATAGTATAAAAATTCGATATCGGTAATGTCATTTATTAGTTTACCTATTTTTTATATAGAAGTAGGAATACAATAAAAATATAAAAATTATTATCATTGACTAGAGATAGAATATTCAAATAATTTGTATAATAGTTTTATTATGATGAGAAATATTTATAAGATTTTTGTAAACATTAAATTTAACTTTATAAAAATTTCAATTTTTTTATAAAAAATGGTGATATATATTCCATATACTAAATTTTATGTTATACGGTTAGTAATGCAAGCCTCATTAATTTAAATTTAGTATTCTAAGTAACTAATATGTTATTATTTTGTTTATTTTAATTATATATTATTTAATATGTTTTAACAATATATATTAATAATATTTTATATATTGTTATATGATATAATTATATAATAAAAATATTATATATATAAAAAATATATGTTATATATATTATTGTTATTATTGTAATTATATAATATTTATATAATTGAGTTTAATCATAAATTATGCTATTTATAATTGAGTTTAAGCATATAATATGCTATTTTTTATTTCATTTTCATTCCTATAATTTTTAATTATGTAGAAAATATATGAATTGCAAACGATTTCATTTCTAAACTCTTTCCCGTTATTATTCCAATTTCATTATGTGCTATAAAAGGAGTCATTGTAATCCATTTCATAACTAAAATGCCATGCCATCTAAAGTGTTTATCATGTTTTGAAAGGCTTCTTGAGTACAATGGAAAATGCAGTTTGGGGAGTGATTTTTTTATAACCTAATGATCATATGATGGCATATTAAATATGATACAAAAATTTAATGTGTTTTTTTTTTGTGAATTTTAGACTCGGTTCTTAAATATTTAAGTTCTCTAATTATGAAAAAATATTCATAAATGTATATATATTATATAATAATAATAAATAAATAGATGTTGCTGTGGTGTAGTGGTTATCACGTTAGTCTTACACACTAAAGGTCTCCAGTTCGATCCTGGGCAGCAACATTAGCTTTTTATTTATATCTTTGGTAAGAAATTTCAGTTTTTATAAATGGCTTGAAAGAAAATAATAAATTATTCAATTAAAATCCGACATGCTATTCTATTAACTACAGCCATCAAGTTTTCGGTTGAAGGGACGTGTCGTTTTTTTATTAGCCGATATGAGAGTTGGCGGTCTCCTATTTGTGCGAGGTAGGAGCGAGGTACCACGTCATACTCTGGATTTTTCTCCCCTCTCTGGCACCGAGCTGCCCAGCCCAGACTTCACTGTTTCAGGGTTTAGCTCCGATTTTGATCATCTCCCTCTTCCGCATAGCTTCTGCCACCAGTTGAATTGAAAAAAAAAAAAGGTTCGACTTCTCAATCTACATTACTTCAAAGTGTAGTATTTTCAATTAATGGCTGCAAGTGCTACTATTCCGAATCTGTGAGAAAGTCGCTCTTTGCGTATGGCTTTTACCACCGCCCCTCAATTTTGACAACTCTTGCTCATTTGAATCTTATTTCTCGATCGTTAGTTTGGGTTTCCCTTTACTCCATTCCTGAAGCTCCTATCAATTTTGTCATGGTTTAGATACGAGTAACTTGTATTGCCCTGTAATGTCCTCATCATTGTCAAATTCTCTCCAATTATCTAAAAGTGACAAAGAAATTAGCTTTTTATTTATTTAACTTTTAATACCCCACATCTGGTGATCTATGCAGACGGTAGTAAGGCTATCTAATAGGTTAGGCCTTTCGTTAACAAGCTTTTGGAGTTCTTTTAATAGTGTGATCAGTGTTTATAATTTGCAACTGGTGTTTGATGAATGGTTTAGGTTTTGGCGATCATGTATGGGTTAAGCAGAAGATTTCTGATGTTGCAAAGAGGATTGCACACGGTATCCGTGAAGGGGAATGGCCCTAGTGAGGCATTGAGGAGAAGGGCTGCAGAGTTGGAAAAGATCAGAAAAAGGAGAAATCCATTGAAAGATGAGCTTTTTGTGCAGGTTCCAGAGTCTCTAGCATACCTTGACACTGCAACATTGCCAATGTACCTCACTGTAGCTGCAATTGCTCTTTTTGCGAAGATTCTCATGATGGTATTGTGATCTAAATGTCAGTATCTTTTTATTACATTGATAAATTGGCTGTGTTTCTTTTCAAGGGCTTCCAGCATGACAAATTTATCTGATTTGTTGGTGACATGATGACTCGATAAATTTACATTTGTCCATTGTAGATTTCTTCTGTTTTTTTATGATGCTCGAAATACATATAATTTTCCTGATGTTTTTTCTATCCAGAAATCAGGCTTATCTAGGTCATCTTTCTTATTGCAATTTTTTGACTTTGGTGTTAACATAGTAGTGGTTCCGTATAATCATCAGAATTTGCTGTCAGTATCAAAGATTGTACTGCATCTCCATTTTTTTGGCTTTGGCTTCGGTGTTCACATAGAATTGGGAAACAGTCTTAGTCGAAAAAAGGTTTGCTGAGGGCTAGTCAAGGGCTTCATTCTGTAATTTGTAATATTAATGATTATTATGCTGTCTAAACTACCTTTTGAAACTAAGATGTATCATCTACTGCCACTCCAATGTTAGATTTTGTTATCGAAGGACTTGTTTGCGGAAGGGGCATCATTTTTATGTTATATGATTGGTACTTCATGTGCATGCAGTATGATGAATCAAGGTCTGAGGAGTTGATTGAAAGGAAAATAAAGAATTCTCCAGCTGGTCAAGGCACAGTTAGGATGCTCACTCGTGAAGAATGGGAAATAATAAAGGAGGAGAGGCCTCGGACTCCATTTGAATCCAAGCTTGCCCGTCCAAATGCAAGAATCAGAACTGGAGAATCATTGCAAAAGGTGAGGAGCAATATTCACTGTATGAAAGTGCTAATCTAGTTAAGTGTTAATTCTAAAATATCTGTATTTGAAATGCTGACTGTGATATTGTCAGTATTATTTCATACAATGATGAAGCTTTTACTTCATTATTTTTTTTGTCTCATTCATCCCCTGAACTCTGCTTTTTTTAAGATAGTTTTTTTGTTTTACATTCTCCCTTGCTTGGTCATTCTTGAAGCCCTATAAGGGAGCTCAATGCTCTCAGCTGCTTCCTTTGATAATGGAATTTCTTGCCTTCTTTCTATAATTGTCTCACATTGTGCATCTTTTTTTAGAGACTGGGATTGGTTATGCATATTTTTTTAATCAGTAGATTAGTGATGCATATCAGATTTTTCCTATAGTCTGCTAGATATCTTGATTCTTGATTCATATTCTGCTTGTGAAACATTATCATAATGACTGATTGATTGAGATTGTTCTCAACTTTGACCTGATCTCCCATATTGGATACCTTGCAGGAGGATCTGAAGGATTGGGTGATTGATGTGTTTGCGGATGCACTTTCTCGAATAGAAGAAAGTGTCCGCATTTCTAAATAAGCTTATCTTGTTTGCTCTTATATTATAATAAGGTAAATTGATGTTCTTCCCAGCAGACTGACCACATATTTGGCTGGTAAGTTGGTTAGTTCTTACTTATCCGCTCATGTTCTTGATCTCCATCATGTAGAATGCTCGAGCTGCTCTCAGACAAGAGTTGGCCCATGTTTAGAAGTGGTTTTGAAGCCTATACCTGCTCAATTGAAATTAATTCCAGAGACTAATGCTGGGCGGCTTCAACACATCCAACCCAGGGCCTGGAGATCAGCTGGCTTTAGCTCAACCTGCTTTCCTAGCCTGAATATAAGAAGAAATCCGCAACCTTGTAGGAATATATCCGACACATGAAAAGCTGTTGCAGCATTTTTAAAAACCCTGTTGATTGATATGGAAGGCTCCTCCCGTGCCCATCTCTTCCGGCATGGTCGGTTGGTTGGGGGTCATCTGGAGGGGTGATGGGAGCTGCCCGGGCTCACTCTTCCCTTTGATTCTATAAATATATATATTTTTTATTTTATAGAAATAATATCCATGAGAAAAAAAATCATGTTATATCACTAAAAATATATGACTAAGATTGCCCTGGACTTTCATCACTTAAATGTGGGCATAGTTTTAAATAAAATCAGTTTTGACATAAAATAAATTAAAATTTACAAATGTTTGTTATGAAAATATCTATTTAAAAAAATTTAAGGTGTCAATTCACTTAAATGTTTGACATTATTTCACTAGTGTAATTTAGTATTAAAAAATGTTAGGGGGTGATAGCTTAATAAGGTCATATCATAAATACCTTGCTTACAATCTATTTATAAAATTATCTAAATGATAATTCCATTACCTTTCATAATGCCTTCTTAATCATTCCTATAATATTAAATTATAATAGAATTAAAGAGGCGAAAAAAAAGTAATAGCACATATTTATCTTTATTTATTATTGTAATAAGGAATACTCAATAAAAATATTATACTAATATCTAATTAATGAATAATTGAGAATAAATATTTTACATGTACCTTATCAATTGCTTCAAAAAGAAAACACACACTCCATCCTTTTCACATTGACACTTTCTATAGTTAACTAGTGGAAGCACGCGTTTCCGGAAATGATAGTGTAAAGGGTGGCCCAGTCTCGAGCAATTCAAGACCCAAATTCGGTTTTTCATTTACAACATCTAAATTGAATGATATAAGTTTAAACGATTGATAAAAAAAAATCTCAAAATAATCAAGTAGAGATTGCAACTTCACTTTTTTCGAGTGGAACTTGTGGAGACGAGATAGCCAAATATTATTATGATGAATGCTATTTAACTTTCAACTTTTAATAATGTGTAAGCTAACACTCAAATCATGTGTATATAAAAGAGAGATGATATTGAGTCACTAATTTGTACCTAATAAGAATAGACTTAAATAATTTACTAATAAACTTCTATTTCTTTCATATATCTACTTGATCAATTTCTAAGTGGATATTTTCTTATAGTACTTAGTTTAATTATTTATTTGATATAAATATAGTATAAAACTATTTGAGCCACTCCCAAACAATTGTTGAATGGAAAGTTTAAAATTATATAAGATAAATATATTATATTATTGAATTGATTACCATTATTAAAAATATGATTAAATATTAGATAAAATAAAAAATTAATATTAATTTTTATAATTTATAATTTATAATTTTTAAATATATATAACTCATTTTAATACTTAAATATATGTTATTTTCTAGGAATTAATTTGGAAAGAAAAAATATGTAATATTATAAGTTAAACATAATAGTTAAAATTAAAATTTTATTCGTTGACTTTGTTTAATATTTTATTATTATTTAATATATATGTGAAATAAAGATAATTAACACGAATAGATAATAAAATTAAAAAATTGTGAAATATTTTAAGATAAAATATTGTAAACTTAAATACTTATGTGATTATTTTTATATCGACGATATTTAATAAGTTTGATAAATAAAATAATTTTATGCGAATTTATTTTTTTCGGTATTCCATTTTAAATTCACCCGACCATGAACATAATATTATCCCCTTTACATTTGTAACCTATATTCATATCTCGAGATGGTTCCACAATATAAACGTCTTGGCACAATAGGAGATAATCCCGTTCTTGCATGAATGGGTCTCAATTCCTCCTCGAATTTCGCATCCTTTCATGAATTTTTCTGGATCTCTCCCTGCACTCTTGCACTCATGAATGAATTCATGAATTTTGTTTTTTTAAGGAGAAATTAAGGTTAAGAATGACGAAATTTGTCCATTCGCTCCTATGCTATGAATAAAACTGCGGTGTTTCTATTGGGTCTATGGGCTCAGTTCATGTGGTGATGATGGCCTCAACCGGGAAGCCGTTAAGGCCCATTTAGCATTCCATTTGCTGTCGGGGTCGACCTGTACCTCCTCCCGTTGCTGCTTTGATCGTTGATGCACAGAGAGTGAGAGATCCTCGGAATTATCTTCCATGGCGCAGATACCTAACCTGGACAATGCTCCTGTCAATCTGACGTCCCTGAGGTACTTCCTCGAGCTACTGCCCGTTGATTCTAGCTGTCTAAAGGTTTGAAAATATTGTATCGTGCCTGATCGCCCTTCTTCTTCTTCTTCAGGGATCAGTCGCAGAAGGAGCTCCTCGGCATTCTGAGAAACGTGAGTTTTTTTCTGAATTTTTCTTTTTAGTGGGAACAATTGTTTTGGTACTTTTTCGATTGTTTGCCTGCGAAAATTAGAGACGAGAGTGCTTATACATATAGTTCTCCATAGAGATGCTGTCATAGATCTCGAATGGCTGAAATTTGAACGCAATGAGCTTACCCTTCACTAGAGCTTATAATTTTGCTGGGGATTTTTGATATATCATTCTGCACTTAGTAGCATTCAGTTTTAATTTAGTATTGCTTTATGTTTATAATCAATGACCCTGGGCTAGCGTGGAGTGAGTAATTGAGAAATCAATGTTTCATATCATTATCATAAGGATTGTATGCTTTATCCAAGTTCTCATTTTGTAAATTGTTCCTGAAGTTAGGATTTTTTTTCTTCTTTTCCCAGATTCGAGGAAAGAAATGTTTGGTTGTCGACCAGAAGCTCGGAGGCTCACTATCACTCATCATCCAAACCTCACTTCTGAAGGCAACTATCTTATGTGCTCTTTTAGAATCTTTACGAGTTACTTAGTTATTAGTTACAAATGACGGTAATAGCATTAGAATATCGGTTTATGGTTTCTATGTGGGTTGATACTAACAGGAACACATGGTGGAGTTGCGGCATCTCTCTGCAGAGCCAATCCAAACTGATAGCACAAAAGTTGTATATCTTGTCAGGTCCCAACTTAATCTTATGAAATTCATATGCTCAAATATCCATAATGATCTCTCGAAAGGGTTGCAAAGAGAGTATTATGTATATTTTGTTCCTCGCCGTTCAGTGGCTTGTGAGAAGGTATGAACTTATTTTTGTCTTGTCTAAACAATCACAGTGGTATCTCAATATTATTGTCACATGTCAGGTTGCAGCATATATAAAGGATGCTTTTGTTGCAGATTTTTGAGGAGGAAAAGGTTCATGAGTTGATGACTATAGGCGAATACCCACTATACGTAGTTCCATTGGATGAAGATGTCTTATCTTTTGATTTAGATCTTTCCTACAGGGTATATGGGGAATTCTTCCTTAGTGTCTACTAGTTTAAGTTTTCTTTGAGCACCTTCTTGAAACCTTTTTTATTGTCTAGGATTGCCAAGTTGATGGTGATACAAGCTCACTTTGGCATATTGCAAAGGCCATTCACAAGCTCGAGGTTCGAATTTTTGGTACAATTTATTCCAGAAGGCATTTTATTCATTCTTGCCTATATTGACTACCTTCATTAATTCTCCTTTTCACAAGGCTTCTAAATGTGGCAAATCTGTCCTATGTTGACAGTTTTCTTTTGGATTGATCCCAAATGTGAGAGCCAAAGGAAAAGCATCTGTACGGGTAGCCGATATTCTCAATAGGATGCAGGCAGAGGAACCAGTTAATTCATCTGATGTAATGAGGAACAGTGTATTGCCCATAGAGAATATGAAGCTCAATATCTACATAATGTCACTAACACCTTTTTTTTTGTTTTTCAGCTTGTAGTACCAGAAATAAGCACAGTCATTCTTCTTGACAGAGAGGTAACATCTTCCATTACTTTATATTGTTAATCAGGGAAAAAATCTATTAAATTTACAGAATAAGATGCTCATGGTCTTGTGTCTTTTTCGATGTGTTGGCTAGTAAATATTATGTCTATATAATCGAGTGAAAGTGTTAGTTCTCCTTAGCGCATGAAATTGTTTTCACAATCAGGATTTTGATATATTCACTCTAGGAAAAGCTATTTTTTATTTATCCTAAAACTCACCCCTAGGTCCACTCAAATTAGTCTTCCTTATTGACTTCTATCTTTGGTACAAATATGAATATCATATCTTTCATTCTTGTCATATCAATTTTTGAAAGAAAGAATTTTCTGGTTGCAGGTGGACATGGTCACTCCTATGTGTTCTCAGTTAACATATGAAGGACTTCTTGATGAGGTAAGCTAATAAAGGAATCACCATGAAGATGCAGTTAATTGTGTGTGACATGTGATTTTGGGGAAGCTGGAAACTCCACTCAGTTTTATGACATGTCCTTCTTGTTACCCGTTGTTTTTGTTGTTATGGAATTTCTTTCATCTTGTAGATAATAATCTGGGTGTGCAAATTAAATATTTTTAATGAGAGATATTTATGTGGCATTTACTGAACAGTGGTTGGAATGATGGACTGATTAGTAGTCTGAGTATTACTAATGTAGTATAATGTGATTTCTTCTGACTACTCCAATAAATCTCTAATATCTCTTGACAGTTTCTGCATGTCAATAATGGTTCAGTGGAGCTTGATGCTTCCATCATGGGTGTCCAACAAGAGGGGAAAAAGATGAAAGTTCCACTGAATTCAAGGTAAAGCTTATTAACTACATGCTAGAGAAAATCGATTTTGATGAATTTTCTAAATAAAAATTATTGCAGTTATTAGTTATTCCAATTTCCTATTGAAAACAATGGCTATTGGGGTTGCAGTTTTCTCCCTTTTTATCCTCAACTTTTATGTTTCTAGTCACTAAAAGTCTGTCTTGCACTGCAGTGATAAACTCTTTAAGGAGATACGGGACCTTAATTTTGAAGTTGTTGTCCAGGTTGATCTATTTTATGGGATATTTTTTCTAGTTCCTCACCCATCCATCCACCCTGATGAATATGATGGCATATTTAACTTAGCATTTTAAGATCAATCTGCAGTGTGCTTGCAGGTTTTGCGTCAAAAAGCAACCTCCATGAAGCAGGATTACACTGAGATGACAACAACTGTAACTACTTTATCACTAAGCTGTATCATCCTTTTTGTTGTACTTTAGAACCCATTGAAAATTCTCGGTTCATGGGTTTTTGCTATTTTGAAAGTAATTACCTTGGTGAAAATACATATTACTATAGATTTCTCTGATAATGTATCTATGTATGACTAAAAGCAGTTTTCTCCTAATAGTTTTTTTGTTAGTTAGCTTGGATACCTTAGTATGACATAATGAGCCAAATTCTTGGGTTTTTTTATGTATTGGTTCATCTTTTCTAATGCCTTTGATATTACTCTGTTGTTAAATTATATCACACAATTGTAGCTGTTAGTTATAATGCTTCAATAGTATCTTCTGGTTCCACAAGCAACAAATGTAGAGGTTCTTGAAACTTCCTCATTGTGCAGACTCAGTCAGTTTCTGAATTGAAAGACTTCGTAAAGAAGCTGAATTCACTACCAGAAATGACAGTAAGTACCATTGCTTTTAGCTTTTTTAAATTTGTATTGCTTTTAATTTTGGTATATCATATTATAATTTGATGATTTCTATTCTTCAGAGGCACATAAATCTTGCTCAACATCTGACAACATTTACTTCTAAGCCATCATTTCTTGGACGCTTGGACATGGAACACACTATTGTTGAGGCTCAGAGTTTTGATATGTAAGCTAATTTTAGAGGTTCTTCTTTCTTGGTATAATTTGTATGTTTAGTGATTATGCACCCTTGTTATACTTAGTATATAGATAAGTGTCAGCATCTTCGAAATATAGCAGTATATCTTGTATCTTCGTCTACTAATTGGAGTTTCTTGTATAGTTTTAATTCAAACAGGAGCCACACCTTTTTGGGTGGCTGGGGTTCTTGTTTTTTTTGGAGCTGTGGGTTCACAAACTGTGGTCCCCATTTACAAACCGGCTAGCTGATTTTTAGATTAATTTCTAAAGATAGTTGTGTTTCTTCCTTCAATAAGTGTCATCTTCTATCCTCTAATCACAAGTACACAGGACCTACTGAGACTGAACTCAAGAGCACGAGTTACTTGGCACCTTATATATCTTTCCTGTACCTTATCTTGTTGATGAAGAATTGGTGTCATTTGAAATATAATGAATGCTTGGCCCAATGGAGACAATCTATAACAAAATTTTTGTTTCTTTCTACAGCAAACAACTCTCAAAAGTTTATGGTCATATTTTCTTGCAAAGTTCATGAAAACATATCTCTATACTTTAATGTCAATTGCCAATATCTGATATTCTCTCTCAAGCCCTAGGTTAAAATGCTGAGAACTTTAATTCCATTCTAGAGCTGAAGTTTTAGTTTTACTTTGATGTTCTCTAACAGATTCTCTGATATTGTTGGCTTTAACAGATGTTTAGACTATATTGAAGAGATGATTCATAAGCAAGAACCCCTTCTAACTGTCCTTAGACTTCTTATATTATTTTCCATCACCAACTCAGGGTTGCAAAAGAAGCAATTTGATTATCTGAGGTAAGTACGACTTGTTTTGTATAGAAGTTCTCAGATTTTATATTTTTATGTACTTTTTTTTGCATTTCTTCTGCAATTTTTTTTTTCAGGAGGGAACTGCTCCACAGTTATGGATTTGAGCATATGGCTACACTGAACAATTTGGAGAAAGCTGGATTATTTAGAAAACAGGTTCTTTGCCTCAGCCATGAAGATTTTACATTTTATCTCCTGAGCAAAGAAAGCTATTATGGATTTTCTTTGTGCAATTTATTTAATCAGTCTTGCTTGATACTCACAGGAGACAAAGAGCAACTGGTTGACTATAAAACGTGCTCTGCAGCTTGTAGTTGAGGACACTGACACTGCCAAGTATGAATCTCACTCATCAATTACATCAGTCTCTTATTGTTGTTAATCATTTCTTTATTGAGATGGTACAAAATTTGGATTTGAGTGTTGTTAAAATTAGCAAACTCAGATCTAGGAAAACTATTTGTGGAAACCTTCACTCTGGGAAGAAAGATGGTAACCCTTCTCAGATGTCATTTGTAAAGGATAGAGAAGGGTGACAACATGGACCAGCGAAATCTGTGAAGATTTCATCCTGTAATTTACTGGTGAAAATAATCTGTATTGTTTCTAAGATGAGTAGTCAATGACCATCAATTTGGTGGGCATATGAATATTCTTGGTGAGAATCTCCATTGAGATCAGGTTTTAAATCAGACAGTATAGAAGAAGATAACTCCTCTGCTTTAATATATGAGAAATTCTTGGCTGTAAGACTGTAATTATTATTAATGTCATTATGGAATTTAATTTAATTTGAGAAAGTTTGATGAGGTCTATTTTAAGTGATAGCTTTCAATCTAATTTTCTTTTATTACTTAATGTGTACTTGCTGAAATAGATTTCTGCTACACCCCTTCCAGAAAAAGGAAAATGATTAGGTAGATTAATTTCTTCTTGCAGCCCCAATGACATTGCATATGTTTTCTCTGGATACGCCCCTCTCAGTATTCGCCTTGTTCAGAATGCTATTAGATCTGGCTGGTGAGTTTCTGTTCGGTTTTGCTTTTCCCTCTTTTTATATTGTATTTTAGTTGGATTTCAGGCGCCAATCTAATTACCTCATCTTGTAGGCGTCCCATTGAAGAAATTCTTAGGATGTTGCCAGGACCACACACAGAAGCAAAAAGGGTTGGCTCTCTCAATCTCATTGTTTTCTTGCTCATTGTCTTCTACTGGACCTTTATCTAAATTTAAATGAGAGAGCTTGTGGGATGAAGGAATATTGACCCATTTTCTCTGCAACCCTGACCCTTTGTCTTTACTAGATATTATCCCTTATAAATTATCAGTGGAATATTCAGTAAGATTATCTGAGGGCCCTGTTATTCACGTGTGCTTCTTCAGTAATGTTATTGTGTCACACTTACAGAGTGGATTTGCAAACAGTCCATCATACAATACACTGAATGGTGCTTCGGCAGACAAGTAATTCTTCAACATCCATTTTATTTCCAGACTATTTGATAATACTGGTCTTCGTTATTAATACCACTTTTTTTTTATACGTGGGACTATGCTTCTAATGAATTGCAGATTAGCAGATGGGAGGCGATCATTAGTACTGGTCGTGTTCATTGGAGGCGTTACTTTTGCAGAGATCTCTGCTCTCCGCTTTCTGAGCGCTCAGGTGCATTTCCATTCTCAATCCTTCTTGGACCATCCATTTGCAGTACAATGCCTGATTCTCAAGTCGTCTGTAATGCAGGAAGGAATGGCATATGATTTGATCGTTGCCACAACAAAGATTATCAGCGGGCATTCCCTGATCGAGACATTTGTGGAGAAAATGGGCTGAAATTCTAGTCTTCTGTCTATGCTTCGGAATTCAGCTAGTGTGTTCCACTCCTGTATCGTTCCTTATGGCATTCTGTTTTGGTATCATCTTTTAAATTGCTTTCCAACCGTATGGTTCTCTTCCTTCGTCTGATGAGCGGGAAATTGGTCTATTAACTTGATCATGATGGTGTGTAAAGACCATCAGAGGATTGAAGTGTTTGGTTTCAGTTTGGATACATCAATTAATGTTCGAATTTTTGCCTCAACTATCTCTTCATTCAGAACTATTAGTTCCTCCTTAGCAAGTGGAAACCACAATACTGTAAAGACAGAACCATAATCATAGACAAAAAGGAAACTTTGGTAAATGCATTATTGATTAATTAATTGACGATGTCAATCGGTCGGACCAATTAGTCACGTTTTACTGTAAGAAAACGAGAGGTTTTATTATCAAATAGAAAACAGGAGAGCCACAGCATACAGCAATAGTATGTACAGGCAAATACATTAATCACCCATAGCCACAAGTTCTTTGCTTCCAAATTGCAGATCTGATTTGAGTTTGAGACCCAGCAATGATTACGATGGTGTTGGTCGTGGTAGTCTCTTTGCAATTTCCTGTCCATGAGTAAGTAAATCGATATGATAGGGGGAAGATACATGCTGGCTACTAATTAAACCTACGTCTCCCCACCAGTTATGGACAACCATAGTTACAATTCACAATAACCCCCCTGACTTCAGAATCTTACCACCAAAATCACAGCCAAACCAGAGAAACTCTCTTGGACTCCTATGAGGATGTAATTACATGCCTTAAAAGACCAACTCTAGCATCACTAAGACCGTCCTTTAGTCAAGGTTGTTAGGGATTTCGCCCTGGAGGTATTACAAAAAGGACACCTTCCTCACAAGTGTGAGCAGGCACAGAGAAGGAAAGGCCAAAGAATTCAATCCAAGGGAAAGCACTGGGGATACCCAAGGAGAACAAGGAAGTTTGCGATTATTTTAGTATTTTCTAATAGAATAATAAGGTAAGGCTATGAAGCCCTTCTTTCAACTGCATTTGATTTGCCCCCTAGTATATGTTGGAGTAAGAGGTGAGAAAAAGCAATTAGGAAACCAGAAAAGAATAAGCGCACTAGCACCCTAGACCTTCCCGAGGAGGAATCTATCTAAACAAAACCAAGAAGTGGCCAAGGATCTCCAGAGAATACATCAAACATGTGGCAGTACCATTATTTGAAAGGATGGTTGTGGATCCTTATCTGGCTAATCTAGACTCTGGAAGAGCAAATGGCTTTATTAGGGAAAGGAATTCAGTAGTTTATGGGTGAATATTATAAGAAATGCAAACTGTCACCTATTGAATTGACTAGGGAGACAGTCCAATAATCATGTCAGAGACCACTGGACCAAGTGCAATATATCAGCCGTTATCTCAGAAAGCCCACCGTTCAGAATCAAATCTGTTACTGTCTAGGCAGATAGATGCCAGTAATTATTATGACTCAGTTTTGTATATCCAGGAAGCAACATAGAGTTTTTTCTAATCTAAAGTTCTGATAAATCAAAACCACTTAGAATAGCTAATGGCATCTCCTTAATCATAGTTTCTTATATCTATTAAAGTTAAAGGTAGAGATAATAAAAATGTAAAATGCTCAACATTCGTACCTCAAACAGCTGGTTTATATTATCTGCAGTTTTAGCCGATGTCTCAATGAAGAACATCCCATTCTTCTCAGCATACTCCATGCCATCCTTCAGGAGTGCAGAAAATCATGTTAAATAGACTAATTCCGCTGCTTTGTTTAAATAGCTAACAGAATTAGGTTGAGGAGTGGACTATTTCTTCACCTCCACAGAGACCTCTCGTTTTTCAAGAAGGTCAGCCTTGTTACCAACAAGAGTCATCACCATATTGGGGCTACCATGCTTCTGCAATTCCTGGAGAAAAATAAAAGGAGAACCATCGATATAGATTAAATAATAATTAGCTTCATTCAAAATATAAAAGAACATCAATGAATAAAAGCTTTTACAAGATACCTTCACCCAGTATTGGGCTTTGTCAAAAGATTCAGAGCTTGTTATGTCATAAACCACAACTGCCACTGCAGCACCTCGATAGTAAAGTGGTGCAAGAGCAGCATATCTACATAAAAGGTAACATATTTTGCATGAAGAATCAACAAATCGCATAACATAGGAAATAACACAGAAGATTATGAACAGAATCTCAACAATAATATTAGTCAATATCCCCTCCCACAGACGCTCTCACACAAACCCCAACACCCTGAGACCAAAATAAATATATTACATGTTTGGTACCTCTCTTGACCTGCAGTATCCCATATTTCAAACTTAACAGTAGTAGAATCTTGTAAGGCAATGGTCTGAGACAGGAAAGACGCTCCAATAGTCACCTGAAAAACCAAAGTATTCACTAAAATGAAGCTATGGTCATTACCAAATAAATTCATTGACAAAGGTTGAAGCTCAAGTGTGTGACAGAAAATAAGCCAAATTACAATCACACTATTAGTTGGTTAAGCTACATATCTTAATAAATTTGAGTATGATAAACAAAAACATACAGGATAAATGGAAAGATGGCGTAATCCTTGCCTTAGATGTTGGATCAAACTGACCACGAACAAAGCGGAGTACAATACAACTTTTACCAACTCCTGAATCACCAAGCAGTACTAGCTGCACAAAAAAATTGAAGTGAAATTTAACTATACTGTGGAGGAAGAGAAATGATCAGAAGATCCTACCAGATTCCATGTATTTATTGCATTCGTGTGTATAAAGAAGAACACATGAAAATCACAATAACGGCTGAATCTATCAGACTGAAAACTCCATTGCAATTTCATCTTTAAAAACACAGGCATTCATCTAAACGGGGAGGATAATCCATAGAGCACAAGCTACAAAAGAAAAAAAAAATTCAAGTTGGAGAACATCAAAGGGGATATCAACCGAACCTTAACACGCAGATTTTTGGCATCATTTGATCCGCTAACCTCCGAATTGAGCGCACCCAGCCTTCCCGAGTTCCTATCCGCTAAAAATTGAGACCGATCCAATCAATCGCTACACAATTCTCGAACTTTCGTTGAAAAATTACGATACCTATATGACTAATAATTTAAGAGAATAAAAATGATGCTCCCAAATTACGGGAAACCTAGAACACCAATCATACGCACGATCTCAGAGTCCGAATAGAATTAAAGAAGATCCGTATAAGTTATCGTCAGTGCTAATCATATCATCAGAAAAGCAGACCGTTCAAATACAGAAATCACCTAATAAATATTATTGTTGAAAAAAGAATCAGCTAACGAGCTTTTACCAGGAAGAGAGGAGGAGCAGCCCATCTTTTGGGATACGTATACGAGCAGACACGGAAACGGGAGCGGAGGGCAGAGAGGAAGACGGGGGAGGTTAAATAGGCGGAAGTGGTGGTGGAGGTGGTGGCGACGGTGATTCTCCGATTAGGCTGTCAGCTGTTGACTGGTTTTTCCGTGAAAAGACCATTAGCGTTACTTGGCCCCCTAAACAAGCCACCAAAACGCACCGTTTTCTCCCTCCCAACATTTTCACCCCTGTTTTTTCCGTAATCAAACCGCCTTATTTGTTATGGAAATTTTATTTAATGAATCAATTAAAAAATACTTTTCTTGAGTTATGAAGCTTATTCCATTTCGTTGGGCTTCATCATAATTGGATCAAACTTATTGAACTTATGTCATCATTATGCTAAGTATAATTAATAATTTTCTAATTATCATGCATGATTAAAAATTTTACCCATTCCTGAGTACGGTTTATTTTCTAATTATCATGCATGATTAATAATTATGAACTTAATATAATATTAAATGTGAATATAATATTACGAGTTAAAAATACTATCAGAAATTAAAATTTTAGAATTTAATTATATTTAATATATGATAATTTATTAATATTTAATTGATGTACAGTGAATATTAAATAGAAGATGAAATATATACTTAGAAAATGGATAAAAAGTATGAAAAATGAGTAAAATATTTTTATATTAACTATGTAAGATGATATGTATTTGAGTGTAATAGTTTATTTTTAGGTGTAATTTTAGTTTCAATAAATATATATAAATTTTGATAAATTTCAATCAGCTATGCATTTTAAACAACCAAATTATTATTATTTTTTTAAGTTGATCTTATCATTTATAATAAATAATATTAGCATCTCAAATTGAAATCCAATTTTAAAACACCTCTTCCCCACCAGAATGATTACTACTCAAATCAATTTTAAAACATAAATGAACTATAATATAAGAAATTTGACATTTTTTATCATTAATTTTTTTATTGTTATTATTATTATACATAATTTAATATATAATAAATTTACTAAACAATATACTCTTTAAAAATAAAATACATGGACATATCACAATATTATGCATTCTCTAGACTATATGAAGCTATTATTTTTCATTGGAGATTTAATATGTTTACCATTGATAATTCTTGAATAAATTGGATTATTATAAGATTTACATGCTAATAATAAGTAGTGCTATTCATGCTTTATGACTTATGAGTTAGTTATGTTATATATATATATATATATATATATATTTCTACCATGTATACAAGTACTCATATTTTCACTCTTTTTTTACATCTTTTTCATACAATGCTAAATCTCTCTTCTATAGTCTATAACTTGCATTATTACAATTTATTTATAATTGAATTTCAATCTATTCATTTAATAGAAACTACCATATTTGACTTATTAAAAAATAACAATTTCTTCCCTATAATATCGTTCTACAATAAAGTTGTTTATATTTATTTTTTTCTTCTATCCATAATTAGAAACAATCACTCTTTTTCTACGTACACAAGTACTCAATCTCTGGTATATTTTCACTCTTTTATATCTCTTTGATACAATGCTAAACCCCTCTTCTAATAGAAACTACCAACTTATTCAAAAAATCACAACAATTTATCCCCTAAAATATCTTATAATGTATATTTTCTCTCTTTTTTAATATCTTTTTGGTACAATCCTAAACCCCTCTTTTATAGCCTATCACATGTTTACAATTTATTTACAATTGAATTTAAATCTCTTCATTTAATAGAAACTACTATGTATCACTTATTAAAAAAGTTACAACAATTTATCCACTAAAATGTGTTGCTATAATCAAGTTGTTTATAGTTGAATTTCAATCTTTTCACTAAATATAAACTACCATATTTGATTTGCTCATATTTATTTTTTCCTCTATTAGCCTAATTTAATTAATTGAATATATATTTTTTTGTATTTATTTTACCGCACCTCCTTCTATTCGCCCAATAACTTTATATTCAACCCTCTAATTACATAAATTCAATTAATTTTCAGAGAATTCGCACTTTAATATAATTAAATTATCATTTTTATTCCCATTCCATTTTTTAGATTTCACACTTGTAGTATTACACTATTCATTAAATAAACTTCAATTTCATATCAAATCATGCATTTTTCTTAAATATCCCTATAGCTATCTAGGCTATCATAGACCATCACACTTGTTGAATTTTCATGTGTCAAATTCTCTGCTTTAATTAATATATTATTCCCTTCTCTTCCCCTTCTTAGAGTATTTCATCCCCTTCCTCCCTAGAGCGTGCTCCTCTACCTGTCCTTTCGCTGCCTATTTCCTATAGATCATTATTTTGCCTATGCCTTCCACTATGTCTCTAATGTAACTCTCTCTTATACTCCTTTCAGAAAGTTCCGGAAAACCGAACCTTAAAAGACTTGTGCAATTAAACGTCTGCAAGACATGTACGATTAATTTAAATTACTATGCAATTTTGATTTATGATATTCTTGGAAAAAGGTGCAGGTCTAAAGAACGTCTTACTTTTTAAGGTTTATAATATAAGTGGAAACCCTTTAGTAAATCGGGAGAGTGGCGGGTTGATCACGAAGGATCCGACCAAACCGGGTCGGGGTGTGACAATTAGAGTGGTATCAGAGCATGTTTCCTCGAATACATAGTTAAGACTAGAAAATGTAGTAATTAATATGATTTATCCTAAAATTTACAAATGGCTCCCAGGAGAGTAACCAAGAAAACTAGGGATGACTCTGCTCAACACCCTATTCTCGTAGATAGACAACTCTAGAAGCTTCTCAAATACCTGGGGCATGGTAGAAATCCCCAAGGACCAAATGACAAAATATCCAAGAGGATGATGCTTGGACCTGTTGAGGTCATACCCTGAGTACAAAGGAAGCCAAGCTTGAGACCAACAACACTAGTTAGGGCTTATAACCTTACCATGGAGAATGCTTAGCACACACTCGGTAGTCCTCTACCTATTTCATGACCACCTCTTTGTAATATGGTTAAGACCCTAACATATTGTACTCTTTCTCCATTAATGAAGAATTCCAAGTTCCTAAAACCATGTCTCTAAACAAGGATGTGAGCCTACGTCTCAACTGTAGGAAGATTGCCTCAAGAAAAGTAACCAAACAAACCCCAGAGACCAAAGAGAATCCCATCCCAAATAAGTAAATGAACCAAAAGACTAAAGAGTGTAGGAGAACTCTTAAGGGAAAATTTGTAGGTGCTCGACAAGAAAATTGACAAGGAGACTAAGGAGTGAGAACTCTAGTAGTAACTACTGGGCAAGAAAATGACATGTTAGAAGGTGAGGACAATAGGAATACTACTCGAGAAAGTGCTCAACACTATTAAGGATAAGTACCAAGACAGACTAGTATAAATATAAGGAAAGAAGGGGTGTTTCACACCTCATAGATTCAAGGCAATACCTCCTCAAAAGTCACGAAGGGCATGAAGGATTGGAGATAGATACTAGGGAGCGGGTTACGTAGACGGTTCACAAAGAGGTCAAGAAATGACGAGGTTAATGCAAAAAACTTCTTAAGAAGGTCAAACCGAGAAGGATACCTCATGAATAGGGATAAGGTACATGAGAAGCATACTTAAGACCCTCTCATAAGGGGCAAACACAGAAAAACGTCCCCTAGAACTCTAGGGAATGACACAGTTAGAGTGAAGAAGAGAAGGAATACGCTATGAAAGGGAACTCTGGAGGGATGCATACAACCAAGTGCCTTGAAGGAATCATTGGTTGGCAGATGGGCATAACGAGGAGTGCAAGGAGCCAAACCCTCATTAGAAACTACTTGAAGGAAGGATGTACTATAGAGGCCAAGACTAAAAGTGATAGAATATTAGGTACAACTTCCTTTGGAAAATATATAGAGAAGTCAAAGTGGAGGTTCAAAACAACATAACAGAAGCAAGCAAACCATGACAACGAGATGGTCAAAGAAAATGAACGACACCCTAAGGAGGACCGGAAAGTAGTAAGGAATACACCCTAAAAAAGGCATTGGAAAGATCATTAAGGACAAGGAGATTAGAGAGACAACTGCCTTAAGAAAACTAAATAAGGTGAAAAGTAGGGGGAGACAGGTAACGAACTACTCTCATAAGGGTCATAGAGTAAACCCCAGCGAAGAAGGAAGAGGTGGAAATGCAAAGTATTGGAGAAAAGAAAGATGAAAGAAATCCTTAAAAGGACCAAAGGGGTAATTAACGACTAAAACTCAAGCCGAGAAAGGAATAGGCAAGTCTCTCACATAACGGTCAAGAAAACTTGAAACAAGAAAGATTTGTACGCTCCATAAAGAAGTAGACAGGTACTGGGTACGAATAAAGATGCGGATAGAGTATACAAGATGTGCCTGCAAGAATTGTGGAGTACACAAAATAAGACCGATAATCGAAATCTACTCAAATAAGGAATAAGGGATGGAATGAAGAATTTAAGACAATGGAAGACTGAAAGCGGGAAAATGCCCCAATATAGAAAGGGTGTAAGGAGATGAAGAAAGAAAACCTTCAAGAAATGGTGAGAAGGTGGAACATGTAATTCATAAGGTGAAAGTCTCTACTTTGAAGAAAATAGTAGAGAATGAAACCATAAAAAGGGAAACTCTCCAAACCAAGCAAATCGACATGTAGACCGAAATGAATCAACTCAGTATAAAGAATTGTGAAATGATTATGAACAAGTAAGAGTGGATTAAGGCCAAAGTAAAATCCTTGAGTATAGGATGTCATTGGGAACGAGGATAGACCTAAGAAAGGATGAATCCCAGCTTGTCGGTATAGTATTGGAAAACCCAATCAATGGGAATTGAAAGGATCCAATAAAGAAGTTGGAAAAAGATGAGTAGGTAAGAGGAATCCACGCGGTTATGTAAGACATAACTTCAAAGTCATGATGGAGGAGATGATAATGGTAAAAAGAATAGTTGATAAATGCTATCAAAGGAAAAGAGGAATGAAGTTGTACGATCCCTGGAAGGTCTAAAAGTTAAGAGAGACACTCTAGGAGATGTTCTAGAAATCAAATAGACAGAGACAGGTCCTAGAAAATGTCATGCTGCAAGGGCATGTAAGTCCAACAACTCGAGGAGAATATGACTCAAAGTAAGGAAGAGTCGGCTAATAAGAATGAGGAAGTCAAATATAACAATTTGGACCAAAGTTATAATAAACAACCAATGGAGGAAGGGTTAAAATAGGAAAAAAAGTGATAATTAAGAAAACCGTGGAAGTAAGTACTTAACGCTCAAAATAACATCGAGCTAAAGGTTTCAATGACCAAGCGGTTAACTAGACACAGAAATGATTAGTTATCTTGGAATTTCCAATCTTGAGTACAGAACCTCAAGGGGAAAAATGTTGCTTTAAGCAAAGAAAGAGATAAAATCTAAGAACATACATGGAGGTAAGATATGTCAAGTTATGACAAACTCCATGGAGTGAGTAAATAATATAAAGGAAAAAAAAAGAATTCCTTAAGTGAAGGTTGTAAAAGGGGCTAATTGAAAGAACGAGAGAAAAGTTTGCATATTAAGCAAACACCAAAGGGGCATCAAAGGAAATGATTGCTCATACAAGGTTGCTAACTAAGTTTTGGGGACAAAACTCCTAAAAGGAGGGTAGAGTTGTAAACCCCGCACTTTTGAGTTAAGGAAAATCG
Organism: Trapa bicornis; assembly: GCA_030064425.1. Classification (NCBI taxonomy): domain Eukaryota; kingdom Viridiplantae; phylum Streptophyta; class Magnoliopsida; order Myrtales; family Lythraceae; genus Trapa; species Trapa bicornis. The sequence continues at coordinate 2,848,953 of CM057761.1, read as the reverse complement.
GGAAGGGAACCGGTCAAATCGAGTGAGAAAATCGAATCGGTTCACAAACCCGATCAATTGTGAATGAGAAATTTAGAAATTTACAACTCTCAGGTGAACCAAAGTGTTCATTAAACCTTGGAAAAGAAACTTAAGACAAATTAGAAGAGAAAAATCAAATTGGTTCAGGTAAATGAGATTCCAGAAGAACTTTGAAGTTAAGTGTGCTTGCCTGAGAGTAATGTGAGGATGGGTGACCTCTTGGGAAGTATGAGCCCTTCATTCTCCTCACACCCGAACACTTCTCTCTCTCTCTACTGCTCTATTTCCCGGTGAAGCTTAAACTAGATCTTTGACTTGAACATTTTTCTTAACCTCGAAAGGAGAGGTCGGACTCTTTAGAACTGGGGAGAAGTCAGCTATCTAATAGAAAACTCCAGTCAATCTGAGAATTACTAGATAAGCGCCGACATGATGGAACAGTGAAGTAGCTCCGGCGGACCGAAGCTGCCCTGTTTCGTCCAAGTTGAAATTGGCCATTCCCAACACTTCCTCAGCCCTCCCACGGCCGAATTACGACTGAAAGGTAAGCTAATTCGGCTCCCCTCTATAATTTTCAGATGGTGCTAGAGAGAGAATCGACATAATTTCAATAATGAAATTCTAACTCAATTCGGCATCAATTGATGCGATTCTTTATTCTAGGATGAACCTTAAGATGAGAGCTATCTGCCCAGATCGAAAGCTCGGACCGTCGTGCCCTCATCGGTGAGAAATAGAAGCTTTCTCTCTCTACAATCTATTTTCCGGCGAAGCTCCGTTTGAGCTCGTTCCGACGTTAAAATCTGTTATTCAAAGTTTCTTAGAATCGTATGAACATGTAGGAACTCAATTTCAACTCCAATTTCAACAATTAGAGGTGTTTGATTGGTCAATTTGATAAAATCAAATTCGGTAGTGTTGAAGAGTTGAAATTGGGGGGGATTGGGGATTTTCAAAATTCAAAGGACCAAAATGCAATTTTATGAAATTGAGGGTCAATTTGGTATGAAAATAATGTTGGAGGACCAATTGAGGAATTTTGGAATTTTTAGGGCAAAACTTACCATTTTTGTAAAGGAAGGGCAAAATGGTAATTTTGGAAAAGTTGGGGGACCAAATTAGAAATTTGGAAAATTAAACCCCTTTTTGGTGAAATTGAATAAATTAAGGTTCCAAGATAAATTTTAAAAGTTTTGGAACTTGATTTGAGGAAAAAACTGATATTAGGGACTTAAAGTTAAAGAGAAATAACTTTAGCAACCTAATTGCAAATAACTAAAAAGTTTGGGTTTTTTCATTCATTTGAAATGAATAAAGGTTGTTATGTCAAGTAATAATGAATAAGGATGTTCATATCATATAGGAACGCGAAGTACCGGGAACAGCAGCATTGACGAGCTCACGTGAATACAAAGAACCGGTCTAGTGGAATTCACTGCGTTAACGAGTGAGTGGGTTTAGTAACATCATACCCAGTTGGGATGATAAGCATAACTTAAAATTTATAAACTACTTATCGGTTGTGAGTGAAAATTTTATATCATACCCGGTTGGGAATGATAAGTACCTTGGTATGAAAACCCACTAATAAGTGATATTTTAAACATCACTACTTAGAGGAAGTGATGTGAAAATCATACGGAAAAACTACTTACTGGTTGTAAGTAGATCATACCCGGTTGGTATGATGAGACTTCCTCGAAGGAAGTTGAAAACCCGCTCATCGGTTATGAACGGAGGTGTCCTTATACCCGAGCGGTATAATGGATAGAGAAAACATATATTTTGTCAGAAGTGCTCTCCCCTGACTGTGTGCCAATGCTTAAACAATTTGGGAGACCTTCTTGATGGGAGCTTGAATAGCTCTGATAGGTTGGGGGCCTCGGTTTTAGAACTTGAGGGCTAAATGCCCGATTTTGAAAATCTTGTACAGTGGGCCCAAGACCAGTTGGCACAAGCAGGAGCTCGTAAACGAACATGATATATGTGTCATAAAACTTAATAAGTGAATTGTTTGGCCATAGTACCAAGATAGGACCGACATGCTCAGTCAACTAGCGGCAGTGCGACATAACAGGTCGACAGACCAGTCAAGACAAACAACTGCAGGTTGAGTTGAGAGTCAGGGCCATTGGACCAGTGGCACCACAGATTACATGGCAATATGAGAAAACATTGTTTGTGCATGCACTGTGAGTACGGGATCATCAAGACGCCCATGAGGGGTAGTGATACGTTCTAAGGGCACTGGATGACATGGTGGCTATAATGACAGTTCGTCGTTCCAGTTGTCTGTGTGAAATTTGGAGTAGCACCAAGCGCATGAGACCGGGGTGGGAACAGGATGAGGTCTCTGTCCTCATACGAACACGAAGAAGTAATTTCGGGATTGTGGGTCGGATGTCGCGTACATCCACTCATTCCCAGGATAGAAGTTGTTATACTTCTATCCGGATGGCAGGAAAAGTCACTACGAAGCCACTAGTGGGTTCAGTAATGATACTGACTTGCGAATGTGTGTAACCTTCATGATAAAAAACGTGTGTTGGGTGATAACACACCGGTAACTAAGAAATAATAGAAAAATCCAAATTTTTAAATGAAGGGATTTTTGAAAAGAAAGGAGTTTGGTACACTCCATATAAATGTTTTTCTTGAAAGTAAAAAGATTTGGATTTCATTCATTGAGTAGTTGTACTCACCCCTCCCTTATACCCCTTTCAGGAAGTCCCAAAAAGCCGAATTTTAAAAGACTTGCGTAATTAAACATCTGCAAGACAAGTACAATTAATTTAAATTATTATACAGTTTTTATTTATGATATTTCTGGAAAAAAAGTGCAGGTATAAAGAACGCATTACTGTTTACGATTTATAATATAAGGAGAAACACTTTAATAAATCGGGAGAGTGGCGGGTTAATAACAGGATCAAGGCGTGCCAACCTAACTTCGCCTTCATTATTAATCAGGTTTATTGGTTCATAAATCCAACACTCATGGTACATTGTTAAGTAAATATTATACTATATTTATGGCACATGTCCCACTCTAGCTTATATTTCTTCTCCAATACTGATTGAACGAATAATTTCAATTGTAATTTTACTATATTTTTATGGTAATTTTATATTTTAATTTTTAAATAAACAAAAAATTATTATAAATTTTAATAATAAGTGTGATGAAGTTGAACTCATATTTATCTAATTTTTACTTTTTTGGTGACACCCTATTATTTGCAGCGAGTGGCTGCCATTCTCTATTATTATTGGCACACAGATTGGGAAACAAGTTGGATAGAAAGATGGAAATTTGGGGCTGAAAGGGACATTCGGAGAGGACACGTCACCCCCAAAATCAACAGCCGACGTATTTATCGGTGGAAGAAGGGATGAGGTTTTTTTGTATCATATTACACTTCCTATATATACTAATGTATCTGTAGGTATGTAATTCAACGTACATAAGCACTTTCATTCCATTTATCTTGTCTCCTTTAACTGCATTCATGGTGTTATTGCTTGCAGAATAACCGCGCTTTCCTACTTCCTGTTCGAATTTCTACTGCTTCATCCGGTTCTGGATGATGAACTACTAAGTAATGAGTAACAATGAGAAAGACATGTATGTGTAGGAGAATCCACTTCAAGCAACATTGCACCCAAAGTCCTGCATTCAATGAATTCATCTCACTAACTGGAACCCACTCTATTTCTATTCTATTAAAACACGACAATCAAAGAACTACATATGAGAATTAGTAATGAGGGATGAGAGGAGAATCACATATGTAAAAGAATGAAAATAAGTGGTAGTGGTAGTATGTAATTTTGATGACCTATTAGGGAAGGCATATCTTCCATTCAACCTAATAAGTAAAGCTATAAAACAATTTATGCCCCAATGCCATAGGGCTTGAAAATGCTTCTATATTGGAAGTCCCATTTATAAAAGCTACCATGTTCACACTTGAAAGAGAATAAGGCCCGAGCAAGATGAACTAGCCTTCCATCTATTCAAGAAAACATGACATAAAATACATGACTTTTTTCAATAAGTTCCAATACTTAGACAAGTAAATGACACAACAATTACTTTGGTCCCCAAGAAAGAAAATTGTGCAAATGTAAATATTTATCATCTCATATCATCTTACAATGATATATAAAGATATTTCTAAGATACTTACTCAAAAATTAGGAGAAATGCTCAACACTATTAATAAACCTCAATGGGGATTTATGCATGTGTGGTATAACAACATCATATTAATTCACATCACATATTGAGAATATTAAGAGAATGTTCCATTAACATATATTTCCAAAAACCTTATGACTCGGTGAATTGGATATATAATAAATATGTGCTAGAATGTCTCAATATAGGGATGCATCTCTACACCATGGTATTTCATATCTTTTATTGACTTTTTAATAAGATTATTTTCTGAGATAAAAATTTTAAAACAAGGATATCTCATCTTTCCACACATGTTATGACCATGAAACCATAATCAAATAATAGGGTGTCACCAAAAAAGTAAAAATATTGAACTAACACATTTAATATTTACATATGATCTCTTAATTTTTAAGAATGATATACTAAACTTTGTAAAAGGAAGGGATGAAAACAATGTTTAATAAGTTTTATTAAGTATTAGACTAATGTTGAACAAACAAAAATTAAAAATCTATTATGAGGAGTGACATCTAAGTGAGTAAAATTGATCTTAATACCAAGTTGAATAGAGAAGTGTTACCACTAAGATATATTACCATGCATGTTGTCTTATTCTTCAGATTACAAGATTCTAACTGAGATAATTATTTGTTATCTTCAATCATGGAAATCAATAAGCCTTTTATATGAGTGTCATGTAAATATAGTATAACTTCCTTTTGGAGTGCACATTTCTTATAATCTATATATATATAATTATTATTCACTTTTAAAAATTATTTTATCAATATAGGTAATAATCTAGTAATTTTGATAGCCGAGCCAAAATAGGATTATGGGTACAACATTTTCTGGAAATACCATTTTGAACGGAAAGGGAAATGGTTACATTTTTTATAAAATAATTTATAAAAAATATTTTATGAATAATGACATGATGTTATATACATATATATATATATGGTAAAACCCATGCAGTTATTAATTGTGAAATGATTCATACAATCATAATTTAAGGAAATAATACAAATTGAATACATTTTGCATTGCAATATTATTTGTGTATGAGTAGGAAATGATTCATATCGATTGCTCAGCTAATTAGATGTTGAGTGAAATCATAAGGCATAAGGCTTATCGGCATGGAGTTTGTCAAAGTTCTCAATAAGTTTTAATGAAAGTAGCATAGACAAGTCTAATTAATTTATGATCACGATTGTGGGGTCACATATTACATAGACAGGAGTTTTTATTGTAAAAAATTCCTAAATAAGAATTTTTCAAATGTACAAATCCATAAAGAATTTTCCAATGAGAGAATTATATTTTTTAAAATAAAATAAACGAGAGTTAATATTTATATTCAATAATTAATTATATGATTATACTTAAATTATTTCTATATTTTAGTCGACTAAAATTGAGTTAATAAATACTCAATATCATTCCACTAATTCACCACAGTATTGCTCACCACTCCTTCAAAACGTTTCATGAAAAAGAGATAATACAAAATAAGATACAATATTCATGCATGTTACTAATAAAATAAGATAAATTGAGGTCATGTTGATCCTTAAATACAATTTATAAGATTCATTGTAGACTTTTCGTGGTACATAAAAACTAGTTTTTTTAAATAATTATTGTATCTCATATATAAAAAAAATTATAATATAAGCATTACATTTTCATAATACTATAATTGTGTGGCGTACATAATTGTAGTGTAGAGAGGACTTTGGAGGTTGTCATGCATATATGATTCCCGGAGTTAATATCAGTAGTGACAAGAATCGAATACCGAATTTGAGCTAGAAAATGTGGGTGATACCTTTTTGTAATAAGGTTCGTGAACCTTAAGGGGAGGATCGTGTGAGCTTCTAGCATTCAAGTCAAGAGGAAGCACAATAGTAGAGCCCGGAGAAACTAATAGAATAGTCAGCGACATACTCTCGAGCAAACTTGAAAGAGGCTTCAATGTATGATTGTAGGAATTATACTCTGGTTTGGCGTCCTACTGTAGAAGGACATGAGTGAATCAAGGAGAATGAGGCGTCTGAGAAGGTGATGTTGTAGACGTGTGAGTCCTATTCTCCCCCAACGTCATCGAGAAATCTCTCTTTGAGTTAGGATTCTGGCTTTAGATGTCCAATCAATGATAACTAAGTAGTAATATTGGTGACACTAGACAAGTATGTGGACATAGAACTTACTATTTTTTACTAGATCCCTCCATTGATGATCTAACAAGTCCTTTGAGCACTAATTTGTGAATTATACAATGTTTTAAAATTAAACTAGACACTAGCTGCGGTGGTATCATGTCCTCACCTAATTCACATGTTAGAGTAAAATTCCTTATCTTATGTTTATTTCTATGTAATAGTGCTCTTTCCTTTAACTCCACTCGTACTCATCTTCCTTAAATATGTTGGGGGTAATAAATGTTGACTAAGTGCAAAACATGCTCATCAGATTATTCATGGTATAATATTGTGGTAATTCAAAATAGTTTATAGGAAGTTTGTCATTTCATTTTGTAAGGTAATTCATTATTTAACCTATATCATGAATAAAATATTGGAGGTAAAATATTATTTCAAACTACTATCCAATTGATGTCCATTAACACACACTCGATATTATACTATAATATTTCATTGACACAATCGTTCATATTCTTAATGTTAATCATATGTAAATTTGTTGGATTAGAACCATCATCCGAACCAATTTAATCAACTAATATCTCTCGACGTACGCTCGATATTGTATTAGGGTATTTCCCGTCCCTAGCACAATCGTCCATTCTCATGATACGAACCAATTTGAAATATTTTAAGAATTGTTATAATGTTTATTACGAGTCTTAAATGAAGACACTTATTGTTTATATGGTGGTTAATAGCAATTCAAACTTTTTCAATGTTATACTAACCTTTTTCTCAAGTTAACCCCTCATCTTAATTTTATTTTCTTTTTACTTAAAGAGCCAATATTTCCTTTATTTACCCCCTAAAGGTCCAATTTTTCCTAAATTGCTATTTGGTCATTTACTTGGGTAAAATTATCATTTTGCTCCTATACTATGAAACTTTCTCTTTTTGGACCTTATACTTTTCCAAGTTTTTCAATTGGTTCCCCCAAGTTTTCTTGAGTCCAATTCTGGTCCTAAATAGGTATTGAAACAAGTCCAAGCCCTATTTCTCATAAATTGTCGAATGGCCCCTAAGTTTTTGGCAAAATTACTATTTTACCCCTCTTCTTTATAACTTAGGCTTTGGGATTCATCTAATCCCCATTTTTCTCATTTAGGTCCCCTAAACTTCCTTTAATTAAGTTTAGGTCCTTGTATTGCCCAAAAATTATCTTTTGACTGCACAAATACTCATATTTGTACTTTAGTCCTTAACTTTACCTTTATTGTAAATATGCCCGTAAACTTTCTAAAATAGGCAACCATGACCTCAAACTTCACCAAACTTTTCAATTAGTCCCAAAACTTTATTTTGACCCTTAGGAATACCCCACAAAAGGCTCAATTGCATTTGGGTCCCTAACTTTCAAATCTTTGAATTTTAGTCTCCGACCTTAGACCCATAATAAAATTATCTCTAAAAATTCTCAAATTAAGTGTCAAGATCTCACTGACCTCCCTCTAGGCCGTCATAAACTTGGTTTGGCTGGAGTCATATAAAATTGCTTCGATTAGGCTTGACCGAAAACTTGCATGTGAGTGAGTAAGAGTTGGGTCAAAGCTGGAAACTCACCGGAGATGGTATGCCGATCATCGATTGGGCATACCGAAAACTTGCATGTGAGTGAGTAAGAGTCGGGTCAAAGCTGGAAACTCACCGGAGATGGTATGCCGATCATCGAGGCTAATGTAGTTTGAAAGTTGACTCCTCAAGGACTTAGTGGCCATTTTAATCACCTTAATTGGTAATTTGTAGATCATGTCATGTGCATTTTAGTTAGCTCAACCATTTAACACACGATTTGAGAGTTAGATTATTTAATTCATACCCAAATCTTACTCCAATCAAGTAAGGTTGGATGCTATGGAAAGCTGGTGGTACAAGGGATTTACGAAATTTTTATCATCTCATGAGGGACGTTGAGACTATCAAAATTGGCCTCTAAAATAGTTGCACTATTTCTAGTCGTTAGAGATCACGTACTATGCGATCTTGTCGAAAACTACAGAGGCGGAGTTGAGGGTCAAGAGAGGTGGTAATAGAAAGATGATGTTCTTAGCTTTCTAGGGGTACCTAGATCATCAACGAGATGGTCTGACGGTGGAGATATGCTCTCTAGTAGTCGGGTCACTGGAATTAGGAGCAATCTAAGGTTTAGAGAGAATTTCGAGTAAATTTCAATGAGAAAATATCCAAGATTTATATGGATGTATTCTAGAATTACGTGGTTATATATCCATAGCATTTTTTCTTCATTTCATTGCATGTAGCTTAGGTAATGAATTAATTTCCCCAAGCGGTAGATTTGGGTTGTCTGGATGAATCACTAGGTAAAAATAGGGGAATCCGGTCAGTTTGTTGGGCGAGGAAAATGACAAGTGCACACGTATCAGTGCTATACGTCGACCGATCTGTACTGTAGTCGATTTGACGATTTTTGGCCAGGTTCACACCTTTCCCTCCCGTTCTTAAGAAAATAAAAATAGCTTAAAATTTTTCATTCAATTTCCTATTGAATGTACTAAAAAACCGCTCACTTCAAATTTATTTTGCACCTTTAAAAATTTGGTGAGTTTTGTGACTCCCCCAGTTGGAACCCGGTCCAAACTAATTCTCTCCTGATTTTCTCTCAATCCTTGACCTCGTATTCGAGACCCTCCTAAGGGTCTCTTATTACCCTTTTCACCACTCTTGGCCTCTCCATCGATCCCTTATCTCACTCTAATTTGAATTCACTTCCAGGTTTAACTTTACTCTCTTGGTTCAATCTCATTTTCCGATTCAATTTAGTTTGGTTATTTAATTGGGATTTTCCGATGTTACAACCATCTATCCTTAGATGATGGGTCTCCCTTGGATAATCCTCAGCTATATAGGTAAATATTTTTATTCTTACAGTATCTCACATTGATCAGACTTGGCATCTCTTATGCTATCAATTCATATATCCACACACTCCCACTCACTATGTTGGTGTTAAACTTATTTTACTATATCTTAAAAGGGACATCTTTTCATGGTATTTGCTTTTGGAAATACTCTAAACCTTACCTTCATTATTTATTCGGTGTTGATTGAGCTAAAAATCCACATGATCGTCGATCATTTAATTGGTTATTTATTTTTCTTAAAAATAACCTAATTTTTTAGAGGGTTAAAAGTAAGGTACAATTGCTTGTTCTAATACTGAATTGAATATAAGAATTTAGGGAATAGCAATGTCGAGCTTATTTGGATTCAATTTTTGCTTACCTAACTTAGTTTTCATCATTTGCTTTTGATATAAAAATTTATTAATCATTTATATAAGTGATAATTTAATATTTTATACTCGTACTAACAGCATTGAGATATGGTATGGTAAGAAAAACCTCTATAACTAGTAATTCATTTCCTTGACAATCGTCTTGTCAATCTTTTCACAAAATATATATCACATCACTGGTTTCACAGAATTCGCTCTAAACTCAATTTTCTGATCTCTCATTACGTTTGTTTGTGGGAGTACTAACAAATCACTTAGAGGTTATCATGCAATGAAGACTACAACCCTTCTACCACCTCCATCAATGTCATTTTCTCTAGATTCACCTTGCTGCAATTTAACAGACCAATAGTTAATACATGTTAGTTGTCATATCTATAAATATTTTACATTGTAATTATCAAATGACACAGAAATTCGAAATTCTACGTTTGTGAGTTGTAGTTATAAATGTTAAAGGATTTCCTTGCATGATCTTTATAAATTAGGTCACATGATCTTCAATATTATTCAATGCATGGCATCTTATCATGGTAAAAACAAAAAAAAAACATCGAATTACCCTTTGCGATTGTCAACTGGTCCAATTAAATTCATGTCTAGTTTCCATGTAATTTCCAGTTGGGAATGCCATTCTCAAGTAGCCGAAGAAGAAGAAAAATCTAAAGTGAAGATGAGTTTTTTTTTTTTGCTTACATGGGTAATTAATTCCTACTAAATTGATACAAGAAGATATATTTAAAATGTACATTATTAATATTAATGGTCAAATTTAAGAATATTAATTAAACTTTTAGTACATAAATATTTCAAATAATTAAAATTAATACAAATATTTTTGGTTCTCCATTGATGTTACAACCCTTTTTGATCAATACAAATGATCAATTATGACAAAGTAAAAAAATTGTTGATTTGATAATTTTACTATTGCAAATAATTTTATACCAACAAGAAAATAAAAGCATGTCTACCAGTTTAGAATATTTAATATACTATTACCACATAACTAACATCATTTTCATGTAAGGATCTTGTATAAACAAATTTTTACAATTTTGATCTCACTTGGAAAGCACGTCTAAAATTTTATGTGCATGGTGGAACCCTATGTGACTTGGAGACTGGAGAGTGGGCCGTTGTTCCGGACATAAACAGTGGAGGATGATGAGCTTGATTGTTTTTAAGGACAAGTTGTGCGTCATCCGAGGGGTCGACCTGGATATGAATCCAATCACAAGTGCGGGGTATTGGAATGGATACCAAGCGTGATCCCAATGCGTGTATCTGCTGTGCCGTATTTTCATGTAGCCGACAATGAGCTTTATTATGTTTGCCCCCTCCCTCTTTGTACTATCAGCAAGTATGAAAATGGGAGCAACAGATAGGCCACTGTGGGGAAGCTCTCAGAGCTGAAAGTGCATGGAGTACATCCTATGTACCAAGTAGTATAATGATATTTTTGTATAACCATTCTGGCAGCTCCATGGAATTAATTTAGAACTTATCCAACTGTACGAGTTGTCCTAATTAACCATCCACTCTTCATCGACCTTTTCAATATTTCTTTGTATCCTCTCTTCGTCTTCAGTATTACATAAACTCATCAATGGCTGGGTTTCTCACTCCAGCACCAAATATAATTATTAATTTGTAATATTTGTATAATAACTATATATGATAGAAAGTATTAAAATTATTATTTATTTAAAATTTTTCAGTACAATATAACAGGTTAGTTTGATGAATATTTGTTACAATTCACCAAACTTATTGTATTGTCAGCAACAATTAGTCAACAGAGAACTTGAAGACCTCGTGGGACCAGAGTTTTTGCAAACGTTGAGGATGCTGAGGAAGGCTGCCTCACTGCAGGGAATGCGGAGATGGGTGACCGTGGAGAACCCGAATACCTCTGCTGCCTGGTCGAGGAGTGACTGGAAGAGCGGGTGCCCAAGTACGGAGATGTCCACCACGTACCTGGCTCGGCCTTCATCGTCAGTCCCACTCCCACACTCACCCACGTACACTGCCATATGCCCTTTCGGAACGTCGCTTGGAATGTCCTCCCGCTGCCTGACCTCATAGAAACCGCGACAGCACTTCCCTTTGACGCGGTTCCACCACCTTGGGCCATTGGTGGTGTTAATTCTGCCATTGTGGAGCAAAGAATTGTTCAAGGAGCAGTAGGGCTTCATGATCTGAGCTTCTCCGAGTAGTTTCTTTTTTGTGTGTGTGTGAAAGTGAGATGGGAATTGAATGGAAAAGGGTTTTTATAGAGGCCAAGGAAATGAATAATAATTATTGAATATTGGAGCTTAGGGTTGAGAAGCTAGCTCTTCATTTTCTGTGATACTTGGGCAAGTTGATCAAGTAGTGAACATGCTGACTGGACTGGGCGTAAAAGATGAGAATAGTATCCTGAAACATATCTCTTGGGATAGATATACTAATACATGTTCAACCTAAGTAGGATTATGCAATTTAGGTGAATGTATAATAAATATAAATATTATTTATAACAACTAACATATTATGAATTCAATTCAGATCATGGGATTTTATGTGTTGTTTAATTTCAGTGGAAAGGAAATAAAGGACGACAAACTAACAATGTTGGGGTCCATAAGGGCTTGAATTATAGGTCGTGGTTTTTAATTTGTCTAGTGTGCATCACTTGTCAATTATTATTATGCTTTCTTCCATGACGAGAGTGAGTATTCCATGGAGGGACGAGAGCCCATATGCAGCTGAGTACAAACAAGATCTCTGTCCAAAAGTACATTTACTGAAGCTGATGCTGAGATCACACTGAGTGATGCAAAATCATCATTCAATTCGTCTTAATTAGTTGATCAAAAGTCCAATGAGTTTTCTTAAAAAAAGCTCCATGAGTTGAAAGCCATAGGCCAAACTTTCACAAGTGAAAATTAAGCATATAATTGTGGATATCGTAAAATAATATACTCAGCGAACATTAGGTTCTAATATAAATTGTATGTACATGTCGCTCGATAATCAGTGGAAGATTCCTTAATTGCTCTCACAACTTACACAAGATTTAAATTAGTCCAAATATAATTTATATTTAAATTTAGTCAAAGTATATTATTTTATATTTATGATATAACTATCTAGATTTCTCTTTTTGTATCCATTTATTATTATTCTGAAAAATATTGATTATTGAAGTCTACGCTATATTGCACTAGAGGAGTGGATGTACTAATATTGAGTAGAATATAATTAATTTAAAACTTAAACACTTCATAAATAATAACACATTGAAATTTTTTATAATTATATACATATTATTTCACTAGAAAAATAATTTATAATTTGTAAAATAAATTTTACAAATATTCCTACCAAAACTAAGTTATATGGACTGTTTTCTAATAAATATATTTTTATCAAATAATTCAATAAATTGAGTTATATTATTTCTTTTAAAATAAGAAAATTAGTAAATTCACTCCCATCAATTAGGGATAACATTATACCGATTAATACTTAAATGTTCTTTAGATTACGAGATCTTGACCACAATTTAACTTATTTTATAAGTATGATAATAATAAGTTATAACTTATAAATGCACGTACATACATTTATTTAAACTTTTTATTTGTTATAATTTAGTCATTTAATTTTATATTATCAAATCAAAATATTATTTCTCAACATTTAATCTATTAAATACGTAATTTTATAAGTTTTTCCTTAACTTTTTAATTTTACACTTTGTACCCTAAACATTCAAATATTTACACGTTAACCCCTAAAATTTTCTTATACGTAATTTAGTCCTAATACCTTCATTTTTCATGAATTTCAATCCCTACTTTCGAAACTACTTAGTTAAATTTTAAGCTTTACAAAACAGGCTCTCAACTTTTTAGATTTTTCAAAATATACGCTCAAATTTTAAAAATTTTCAAATAAGTTTTTAGATTGCTAACACGGTCAATATCAATGCCTTTCATCCTTACTAAAACTCAGCTTCGTTCAACACATTACTCAATTTCATCTGCTTTTGAAGTAATTGTAAGTTTATACTAAAACAAAGCAAAATAAAAAAAATATGGGAAAAAACTCATTGTGATAGTGGAATAGGAGGCCATAGATGTTAGAGAATCTTTTTCTAGTTTTCAGAGGAACCGAAAATCATTAATGGGTGTGACCTTTGCGTAAAAAAATTATTGTTGGAACCACCAATTTAAATAGGGTTGAATACAGAGAATGTTATTGTGAAAGTTGAAGAGATTGTATTGCTCGAAATTGAGCTGGACAACGTTGGTGGTGACAGAGTTCCTTCGAGGAAGGACACGCACTCCAAAACCAACACTATCATCAATTTATAGCAAAGCATATCATGATGGCTTGTTGGAGAAAATCACAAGGACCACATGACATGATAAATTAACCTAGAGAAATTGAAGGGAGTTGAGGTTAATCAATTGGTAGCTTGTCTAAAATGATTGTGAGATCGAGGCTCATAGTCATTTCATTGTAGCTCGACATTCTTTATTTCTATGATGTGAGAGGAAGGAAATAGGAAGGAAGGTGGCTAAGACCTCAATCGAACGTACTAAACCATTTTTAAATTTAAATTTTGTATATAGTGAGAATGTGATAATATATTTAATAATATAAATAAGTGTGGTGGATTTTATAAATTTATAAATATACTATTATTTATAAGTTATTACTTTTAATTAGATACGAATTCAATCACTTATCAGTTAATTATGCCTAAGCCAATAATAGAAACCTGTCTTGTAATTTAAATATTCTACTCTTATCTATAATCCTTCATTATATATATATATATATATATCTCTATCGAAACCGGCGAACCATTAAAAAGTAGCATAAATATTTATAATATTGTAAATATACCACTATTTATAATAAATATTTTCTCTCACACCTCCCGCACTTTATTCAAATAGGCGGCTGTTTATTACTAGATAGAAAGTCAGTGGAATCAGTGGAATCATTAGGTTGTGACACGCAAAAAAACAAATTATTTGAGGTGTAATAAAAGAAACATGACATGCCTCTAACGTGCTAACGAAGAAGATAACTCAAGTGAATAATTCTTTTTAAATTGATTTATTTACATAATTATGTTTAAAAATAAAAAATATTATATTAGAAAAATATTAAATATTAAATATGGATTAAAATTTTTTATTCCTATAAAATTATGATTTTACCGTGTTAGATGAAGAATGTATGCGGATTAGTAAGAAGATACCTCACTAAAAGGAAAAGAGAACGTGAATGGCCAACTTGGTTCAACAACGGGAGTTAGTTCTATCTATTGCATCCCCACCTAATGGGCCTTGGTGCTTGCATTATAATATTCATATTTATGAAAGCTACATCTCAAGTTAATGAGAAGGATATGAAATTGGCCTCACACTACATGAAGATGAAGTCAAGACGAGAAAATCCATAAATTTCCATGGTCCACTTATTGGACTGTTCATTCATTAAGTACACTAGACTGTTGGAGTTTCTTCCCATGCATTATTACTAATAGCAATAAAAAGTTTTTGAGCAATCAAATTTCCAATCCAGCCATCATGTCAATTGTCTAATCAAGCTTGATTTGCCCTATTAAAATGTGTGCACTATTATATACAATCCAAGAAAAGAAGATTACCAAGAAGATCTTGGGATGGGATGGTGCACTATAATATAATAATTTGAATAAATGATTTGATGACGATTATTAATCACCATCTATCAAGAGCAAATATATTATATTAAAACTTGGCTTTCATCACATATTTAAGTACACGATTTTGTCATTTATCATATTTAACGTGATAATTTTTTATTTATAGAAATACTCTTTACTCTTTTGTATCAAATTTAGAATGTTACTATATTTTCTAAAATATATATAAAGTCAAGTGAAATTTATTTGAAAGTATATAAAATGAATTATATGATAATATCACCAAATTATTGAATAAGTAGTACATATAATTTTGACAAAAAAATATATCAAACTATCTTAGATAAAAAAGTTAAGATTGTGATTATTTAAATAGGTAAATATTATATTACAAGTTTGAAAAAAAAAACAAAAAATCTAAAATATATATAAAGTCAAGTGAAATTTATTTGAAAGTATATAAAATAAATTATGTGATAATATCACCAAATTATTGAATAAGTAGCACATATAATTTTGACAAAAAAATATCAAACTATATTAGATAAAAAAGTTAAGATTGTGATTATTTAAATGGGTAAATATTATATTACAAGTTTGAAAAAAAAACAAAAAAAATGCGCTAAAAATTTCTCATCCCTAAATTTATAACCCGTTTCACCCACTAGATTTGCTAGTTGCCCCTATTAGCCAAGGGATTTGTCTGGTCGCCCCAACTTGGCACGTGGCAGTTGTCTCTGTTGCAGCTGAGAAAACTTCGTGCTGAAATATCTCCGGACTAATCGATCGTTTTCTAATGTAGCGCGCATCGAGTTTTATTCCGATGCACAAAAAATACAAATATAAATATTTTTATCTAAAATTTTTAAATTGAGAAAATAATTTGTAATTTAATTTATACATATGATATATTGATAGACCACGAAAAGAAATCACCATTCCTTACTCTTATAAATGAAATAAAATAATTTTATATTTGGTATTTTAAAATAGAATCAAAATGGGAATGTAAATAAATTTTGAAATAAAATTGATTTGAATAAAGTGAAATGATATTTAACATTCTGAGAATGGAATGTAAGATATCGTATTTCAAAATTGTCCTCAATTATACAATTTGATTATGAATATTTTCTTTTATTTTTAAAATAAAATATAAATTTATAATTATAGTAAAAATTGAATTCATTAAAGTATATCATATTAAAATAAAATGGTGATTAGAACGAATATTTTGATTTTGATTATATTAAAGTATAATAAGAGTGGGATAAGATGAATGCTTTTTATCATTCTAATTTGATTATATTTTATCAAACCAGACTTGCCAGTTTTATGGTTGAGTATCTAAGAGATTCAAGGGAAAACTATAGCATCATTTCTACTATGGTTGGTTGGTCGGGTTTACTCAGGGATGCGAAAACTCATCAATTTCTAACCGTCTCTGAATTCATACCGAAGAAGACTATGAACCCTATAGATTTGTACCAGTGACCCGGACAAAAGCTTGAAAACAGGGTCGCTATCGTAACCTTCTTTTATATTTCTATAGTTAGGCTTTTATGAAACATGGCATGCACCTAACTGACACGGATTTGGAGGCATCAAACCAGTGGCTGCTACTAGTTGTTAGGGTTTTGTAAGCATATTATTAGCACATATAAGTGAAAGAAATATAAGCTTAAATTAATTAGAGTGATTTAACTCATTTACTAATTAATCAGAAAATTTAAATTCAAATATTAAGAAAATAAATTTCATATTTTATAATAGTTTACTATTTTAATTAAATAAAAAAGAGGGTTAAAACCTAAGTCCCAAGTATTGGAAAGCTGGTATTTTAGGGCTGAAATGGGAGCCTCCCATCACCACGGAATCAGCAGCCAACAGATTTCCGCCGAGGAAAGGTTGGACTTGGGATGCAGCCTTCCCTTAATCATTTTCTTCTCCGATCCCACCGCTGCAGTAACTACCTGTGTACTTGTTCATTATGTCCCTTTTTTTTTATTATTTTGATCCATCAATGCAAACAGTATCCCCTCGAACTTGTCTGAGTACCCATTTCTCCAGTTGGAAAAAAAGTCATCTCAATCTACCCTCTTAAGTCTGCATACATACTAAGTTATGTCCCCCATCTCCATTTTCAAAATGGAGAATGAAATACAATCCACCAAGTTATTTATATGGACATCACAAGTGCTAAGTCATGACACATCGACCTTAACAATTATAAACATCCATAAAATTAACAAATATATTCAAAGATGTTTGTGCACGGGGCTTCCTTTAGATATCATATCCATCATCTACAATGATGTAATGAATCTAGATTATGACTAGTTTATTGCTAAACTAATCAATAAAAATGTGACCCCTTTTCCTATATTTGAATCATAACTTGTAATCCTCTCATAAACCACAAATACACTTATTCACTTTACTTTTAAAAAATAAAGCTCACACTTATAATTTTCACCTACAAACCTTATTTAAAACAATCTCATATAAATCACACAAAATAATAACTTTAGCAAATATGTTCTAAATTTTAAAAATATTCTTAACCAATTCTAATCATATTTGACATTGTAGTGACGGTTTGGTTGAGGATGTAAACAAGATGTTCCACTTATTTTATAACTTTTAATATTATAATTAACTTCGGTATCCATAATCTTTATACATGCATGTATTTATATATTTAATTTTTTTCTTTATGATAATTTAGTATGTTAATATTTTAATGCGGTAAATTAATCCCCAAATTATATTTTTACCCTTTAAATACTTATTTTCACAATTCATCTATTCACTTTCTAGTTTTAGTTCAGGTACCACAATTTTTTATTTTTTTACAAATTAGTTTCTAAAATTTCCTTATTAATAATTTATTCCTAAAATATTTTATTTTCACAACTTATCCACTAATGTCCATATTTCAAATCTAAATACTTAACTTTCCATATTTATAAAATATATTGTTAAATTTTCCACATTCACAAAATAGTATCTCAAGTTTTAAAATTATTCAAGTCTTTAAACTCTAAAATCTCATTGGTCAAATGTTAACCACATAATTCTATTTTTTATATTTTCATCTACTTGTAGGTTTTCATACAGAATAATACAACACAAATCATAGAGAGAAATTCATTCGCAATGGTGAGAGAAATGAACATAAAGAATGGAGAGTGTCCAAATGTTCTTTTGGGTGTTAATAGGATAGAACAACCTCCTATTTGGGGCAACAACTTCACCAACAAAAGCTAATTTGATAATTGAAAAAATAGGAGTAAAAATAATTGGAGATAAACACTTTCAAATTCATCAATTCAACCGATCTAATGGGAGTCAATTGTTATATATGTTATATATAATATATATTTGACAAAAATAGATAAATTACCCTTTTTAGTTTTTACTATATAAATTAGATCTAATTTCATCTAATAAGTTTCACTCAAATGAATTATGTATTATCAAACTTAATTTCATTTAAATCAATTTTCATATATGATTCATAAAATATACTAATTTTATTTCTAAATTAAAATATTTTTTATCCCAAAAATAATTGAATCTTTATTTCTAATTTCACAATTAATTCATCTTATATTTGATTTATTTTATTTTTTAATTTTAATTCTCTATTTAATTTGAATTTAAAAAATTATGGTTTATAACTATTTTTGGAGGTGTTAAAATTCCATCCGTAAAAATAGTATAAATATATATTATATTTACATATATTTTAATTTAATTAAAATAATGAAGTAATAGATTTTGCGTTAAAATTTTTTAATAATATTTTGTATGTAGTTGGAGTGAGTTAAAATATTATTAATAAAAAATTAGGAAAATAAATTTATAATTTTAATTAAATTAAAAAAAATTAAATACTATATATAATTAAATTATATTAAGTATACTATTTACTAAAATAATATATTATATAAAATAATTAACTTATTATTATAATAAATAATTAATATTAATTATTAGAGGGGAGTGAGTTCACAACTCAATAAGTATGATTGGATGAAATTGTAGCGTTGTATTCACGATTTAATATTAACTTGTTTGTTCTATCATGGAAGAACCTTACATAATCTTTATATGTTGAAGTTTTATTTTTTAGACTTATATTAGATAGGCTAATCAATACCTTCATTCCATTCTCGATTCCATCCTCGATGAACTTTCTACAATTTTCATTATAGGCTTGTATTGGACAAGCTAACCAAAGTATGTTCCTACTTGGAAGGATTTCCACTAATTTTATTTGTTTTAGGTTTTATTTCATAGGTTTGTATTATACAAACAATAAATATACCAAACACCATTTTCATCATAAAATGAATTATACATTCAATTTTTCTGTCCCACTTGTGGTCCAAAGCGCTTTTATCAATCACCCTAATACAATGCTAGCAAACTCGATCACACTAGTACGACACTACGACCTCGACCATTATTTTGTGTGAGCACTATAGTCCAGCCCCATAAATATTGATTGAGTTTTTCGTACTATAGGGACTAGACCTTTCACCTTCTCCAAATCTAATGTGCATAAGACTCTCGGAGCCCTAATATATTAGGCCAACAATAGCTTTTCAACCGTGCTGACCACTAGTCCTCAGAACCATCATTACCCCATACTAGACGTTTTATGATCCCATTTATGATCATACACAATCAATAGTGTTACTTGCATTATTAGCCAACTTTATAGTATTTATTAGGCATGACTAATTTCACACAATATTAACATGTTCAAGATATCGTCAATGTTATTTACGGGGCGATACCCGCTTCCATTGGTCTTGGACCCATTTTAGCAAAACTAGATATATCTAACTCTTATTTGACCATGGGCTCTACCCACATCCTGCATCAATAGTTAGAATTAGATCGTTCTTGTGAAGTGTTATCACTACCTTTTATGGGAAATCCTATAATTAAGATCCATGCTTGCTTTAAAAATATATCATGAAAAATATTTTGATAACACATTCACATGATTATAATTTTGGAAAAGGGTCTTATATAATCATTATGCTCATTTTGCAAGTAATAACACATCATGGACCCAATCAGAATCAATGTCAAAAATTTTACTCATCGTTATTTGGAGGTATGTTAGTCCCGAGGGATTCACGAGTTTTCATACTCCTATCACACGATTATGTATGTTTTTCTCTTTACATATCATACACGGGTTCATAAATATTCTTTGTGCCCGTAATCCAGACATTTATTATATTATATAATAACATTTTCAAAATTATATTTTTTCCCACTTTGACCCTATTTTTATAATTAAATCTATGTCGGTTAAATATAAAATCTAAATAATTCATAAATTTTGTACCTTCCTATCGAAATTCGGTACTTAAGTATCTGAAATTAGTTAAAAAGATTCAAAATTTCCCCCGTATTCTGAATATGCCCTAAATGTCATTTTTATAATTTCGGCTCCTAACTTATTTCAGCCAAACGTGGCCTAAAATCCTGATTTTATCGTCGACCAAAGATCCCCTTAGGTATTCTTGTAATTGTCTTCAAATGTTGGGGTATTTTCGTCCTTTTGTCGGGTCATTGAAATAGTGTGTAATTCTTCTAAACTCTAAGGGCAGTATTGTCTTTTCCCCTTCTCTGTTATTAGCTGAAAATTTCAGAGGTTCTAAAGCCCTAGGGTTCATTTGATACTATGTTCCCTCTCGATTAATGCTCCAATCTTGAACTTCCTTCATTGTAGGAATGTTCCGCTCGACTTCATCTTCCTCTTCTATAATACCATCCGGATGCCGTCGGCCCTCCCTTCTTAGCTTTGTTCAAGTATGTTTGACTTTCTTTGTCCTTTCGGTGTTTACTTTTAGTGGGGATCTCGTTGACTCTCTTATTAGTTTGACGATGCCCGATGACTCAGAAGCTCGAATTATCCCATCTTGCTTCCTTTCTCGATTGACAAAGCTGAAACATCCGTCTGTCAAGGCTCTGAGGCGACAGTCGACATCGGTGGTGACCTTCCTTCCGTATTTGTCATCTTTTGAAGTTACGTCTTTAGCTTGATTATGCCCGACGGAGTCCTCTTCCAGAATGCTGCTTGGATGTTGTTGGCCCCCAGCAATGCTTTGTTTAGGTATGTTTAACTTCTTCTTCCTTTCGGTGTTTCCTTTTACTGGAGACCTCATTGGCTCTCTTCTCGATCTGACGATGCCCAACGATGCACAAGCTTGAATTCACCCAGATTGCTTCCTTTCCCAATTGACGAAGCTGTAACCTTTGTCTACCAAGGGCTCCGAGGCGACAATCGGCATCGGTGGCGACCTTCCTTCTGTGTATGTCGTTTTATGAAGTTGTCTTTGGCTTGATTCTGGCGGATGGAGTCCTCCGAGCTCTGTCCATTTTTTTTTCCGTTCGATTGTTTTCCTGGATTATTCAATTTAGGCCACGCTTACTCTCGACAACCAGTAGCTCGACATCATTCCCACCTTAGGTAAGTTCTCTGATTCCTTCATCTCTCTATTTGCTTTAGTTATCTAACTAATTAATTCCTCGTATACTGTTGAGAGTGGTTGGGCGTTTGCAGCAGACAAGCATTGTTTAAGGATCCAAATCCTTGCTCTGCTTGTTCCCATTTCCCTTGTTTTCAACTGAAGAATTCTCCTTGTTCCTCCCAAAATGAAGGTGTATTTCATATGTTACTCTCTTTTGATTGTCTCAACTACTAACTCTCATTTATTTGGAATTAGGCAAGGAAGTAAAATGACAATGTTAGGCAGGACAATCATATGAGCTAAAAGATGTATAGGCAAGGAAGTGAAATGACAATGTTAGGCAGGGCAATCATATGAGCTAAAAGATGTATAGGCAAGGAAGTGAAATAACAATGTTAGGCAGGGCAATCATATGAGCTAAAAGATGTATCAATACTAATGGGTGATCTCTTGAATTAGATTACATAGTTGCCTTCGATCATCATAACTTCACGTGGATCTCGGTAAGAACTTCTAGTATCCTGAGCTCTCGATTTCTCCTCTATAGAATAGATGTATTTGTTTTGTTTTATTGTAGGTCTATGAAGGTCATCATTATTCTGGTGGCCAATAAATCTTTTCGATAAGAGAGTAAATCAAAGAGTTAATGGCTGGTCGATGGATGATTGAATAGGAACAAAAGTCCCTGAGCCCACTATAGAAAGAGCTTCATCCCATTTATCCTCTCCATCCCTTGTAAGTTCGAAGAAGACAAACTACTCTAATTTCCAACCATACCTAAACCAGAGCTCCAACATTGACCAATTTTTCCACCTTCGAATATGAATTCGAGTTCCCTATAATAAGGAGGAATGCCTCTACCTTGCTGCATATTCCTTTCAGCTCGAGTATCACCGGAGAAGCGCCGATGAGCTCGCACAGTATAGTCGTTTTGACGGTCGACTTTGAGCATAAATTTTTAAGCTAAATTTTGACCACCTCAGACCTCATAAGGCCAGTTTGATCCTCCCATAACTCTCCACAACTGAGTATAGTCCTCCTTGAGCATTCGAGGTAAGCCATTACCGCTGCCCTTCACTGAAATAGTTAAATTATAGAGAGAGAACTCTTTAAACTTTTTTGATCAAAATTTTCCTCTTCATGGTACCAATTAAAGTGAAATTCGATCATAGGAGGATTCTTTCGATGAGACCTAGCTCCCCAAATCAATGATCACGTCCTTGCTGGTAAGAAATCAAAACTTTTTCTCTCTAGAAATCTTTTTTGAGAAAGCTTTGTTTGAGCTCAATTCTAGGCCAAATTAAGCAATTCAAAGCTTGAAATGATTTTGGAGAGGTAGAGGAGATGATTAGCAGTATGATAGGAGGATATTAACTGAGTTTAAGGGTTAATTTGATGAAATGATATTTCAAGGGTTAAAGTGCAATTTTGGAGAAATTGGGTGATTTGTGGATTTTTGGAAATTTGGGAGATTTTTATGCAATTGACATAACTTGAGGGTTAATTGAGGATTTAAATGAAATTGGAGGCTTAATTGCATTTAAAATGAATTTTGGGAATTTGATTGCAATTAAAAGTAATTAAAATACTTTATTTGTAATTTTAAATAATTTTATATTAAATAAAATTATTTGAGTAGAAAATTACAAATAAAGTAAATTGAGTAAATTATGGCAAATATTTTAGAGTTCATTTGTCAAGAGAATATATTTAGGGACTTATGTGTAATTAAAAAAGCATAGGGAACTAAGTGTACATATTAGATAATTGATCGATCAGTTATACGCGATCTTTAGGTAGGAAAGTAAATTCCTAACCTACAATTGAGAATTAAAACCGACTTATTCGAAGCTTATCCGGGAGAACAAGTCATGAATCTTGGGTGAGTGAGATTACTGGCATCGAGTTCGATTGGACCAATGATGCATACTTAGGAACATATTTTACTCTAAAAACTAATTTTCCAAAAGTATAATACCCTAACTATGTAAAATCATTTAAACCTTTTTGGGATTATACTTTTGATAAAAGTATGAAGTATGATATTTGGACAAACCCTTGACGGTGTAAGGATACACTTTAAGAGGAATAGTCTAGCTCTGTCTGTCGATACAGGAAATGGGCGAGGCCCATGGTCGACAATGGTGCACTAGATCTGGTTCTGTTAAAGTGGGCCCAAGGCCTCAATTTTAAAAAGTGAAGTGGGCCCAAGGTCGTATTGTGAAAACCCATTTGAGTGGAACCAAGGCCAATGGAAACGGGGCAAACCCATAAATAAGTTTCTAATTTGAGAGTCATATAAAATTATCACAAATGGATAATGTGTGCTGATGCTGTTAAGCTAGAGTTGGAGTCCGTTGGGCTTGCATCGCAAAGATAAAGGTCTTAAATCCTAAGATTTATGTGTGTGATTACAATCGTTCTGAACCAAAGAGATGTCTGGTACGAGGTAGTGTTTGTTCTAAGGGCTACTAGAAAATAAGGTTGGTATAAGGGAAGATAAGTTGTTCTGGTATGTCTTGAAGCTTTGGGAGTTTCGTGCGCATTAAGACTGATGAGATAGAAGAGTAACGTCTTACACTTATATATGGGGATCGAAGTATTAATAAGTTTGAGGGTTGAGCCAAGGTGTTCACACAAACAATGTGGTGGAGGTTGTGGCCTCTCACTAGGGTGGACGGTAAAGACACTCCAGGTCACTAGTGGAACAAATCGAGGTTGTAGCCTCTAAGGGTCCATTCTACGACTATTTGATCCCTTTACTGATAAAGGGTGTTTGTGTGTTTGTATGATACAAATCGTAGTAGGACTACCATAAATAAATTATGAAAATTCTTCCAACTAGGAAGAAACCAACCTTAAACTTGTGGGAACAAGCAATAAAAACTAAAATGAGAATCCTTTTCTAAAAAAATAAGACAAGTCATAGCTTGTTTATTAGATTATATAAATCCCTTTTTGCTTAGAGAAAAGAAAATGTTCTTTCTTGTAGGAAAGAATCTATTTTAGCCTATGAGACACAAGCCGTGAAAATCCTTTTACCAAGAAATGGTGAATGAGGTTTGTCACCTATGAGAAGCTTTATAACCCTTGAAAATTCTTCCAAGTAGGAAGGAAAGTATTTTGCTTGTCGGATACAAGTTGAGAAATATATTCGAAAACTATGAGAAAAGTTTTCATCAATTAAACAAGTCGTAGCTTGTTTTAAACTGGTTAATCATAACCCTTGGTTTACGAATAAATGAAATCCTTGTATATTTTGGAGTATAAGCTAGATCGTGGAAAGAAAGTCGCAATTTTAGTAAATCCTACTCACTAAGTTATAAACTCACCCCTCCCTTATTCCTTTTAGGGAACAAAATTCCAAGAGAACATTTGAAGGCGAACTACCAAATAGGTACGATAATCCCTTTTACAAATTTATGTAGATCACTATATATATATATATATATATTATGAGCTATTTTGGAAAACATACTTGATGCGATGTTTTCCCATTGTTTTATACCTTGCTCTTATTGATACTATGATATAGGAAGTGACATCTACTATCGTACTGGGAGGAGTGGTGGGTTGTTTATAGGGTTCCGACCAAATTAGGTTGGGATGTGACAACATAAGTGGTATCAGAGCAAAATATTTTTGAACTAGGTTTTTAGAAGGAAAAACAATTATTTTCGAAAATCTAGAATCTTGGAAAAAAGGATTTTTGAACAAATGCCGGAAATAATTGCTGCATAAATTTTGTAAAGTTCCAAACTAATAGAAAAACCAACCATATAAGAGAATCCCCAAAAGGAAGAAAACTCAACCAAAGTAAATGGAGGATGAGATACCTACACCTGAAGAGAAATCAACCTGACTTGGAGATGGAAACTCTTAATCCAACATTCACTCACTAGGACGTTGAGGATAGTTTTGTGAAGCTTATGCCGATTATGGGAGAAGATATTGAGTCTTGGTGTAAAGGAGAGCCAAACTTCCAAAATCTCGAAGTTAAACTTCTTCCTTAGAATATTAAGAAACCAACATGAATTTCTATAGCTAGATATCATGGAGGCTCATGTCCCCCAATGAAACCAACACCAACTTCCGAACTTTCAGAGGAAGGCTCTCACTATCTAATAGTAGTCAACTCAGAAGTAGTTAATAAGTGTGACTAGAGTGAGAGATAGAGAGGATATTTGGTGTAACTCCTTACCTTTAAGCCATAATTATGGCTAATGAAATCAATAAGATAAAACTTTATGTACCAAAGTTTTATGACTCTAAACCTAAACCGAAAAACTCCTAAATTTGGGCAAAGGAAAAAATTTGTAGTAAAAGGTTGTGAAGGTCAAAACATTAGAAAATGAAGGATGGATGAAATTCTTAAGGCCACTAAAACTAAAAGAGTTCATACCCTACATACTAATACCAAAGAATTAATGATAAAATTTAAATCTTGAACCGAGATTTCAAAGGAAATCAAACTAGGACTACAAGTTTAAAACTTGAGGAGAAAATTGTAAATAAAGTAAATTGAGGAAACTATGACAAATATTTTAAAGTTTATTTGTTAAGAAAATATACTTAGGGACTTATGCATAATTAAAGAAAACATAGGGACCTAAGTGTAAATATCAGATAATTGATGGATCAGTTATCCGTGATCATGTAGGTACAAAATGAAGACATTGACCTACAATTGAGAATCCAACCCGAGTTATTGGAATCCTGTCTCAGAAGAACAAGTCACGGATCTCGAGTGAGTGGAATTACTGGAATCGAGTCCGATTAGATCGATGATACATACCTAGGAACATACTTTACTTTGAAAACCAATTTTCTAAAAGTATAATCTCTTGATTGTGTGAAACCACTTAAACATTTTTGGGATTATACTTTTGAAGAAAGCATGCAGTATGAGACAAACCCTTGATAGTGTATAGATACACTTCAAGGGGAATGGTCTAGTTTTGACCGTTGATGCAAAAAATGGGCAAGGCCCATGGTCGATAATGGTGGACTAGATCGAGTTATGTTCAAGTGGGCCCCTCTATTTTGAAAAGTGAAGTGGGCCCAAGGCCAATGGAAATGGGTAAAACCCGTAAATAAAATTTTGATTTAAAAGATTTATAAAATTATGACAAATGGATAATGTTTGTTGATGCTATTGAGCTAGCGTTAGGTTGGAGCCCATTGGGCTAGCAGTGTAAAGATAAATTTCTTAAATCCCAAGACTTATGTGTATGATTGCAATCGTCTGTAACCAAAGAGACGTCCGGTACGGGGTAGTATTGGTTCTAAGCGCTACTGGACAATGAGGTTGGTACAAGGGAAGCTATGTTGTTCTGTTATGTCTTAAAGCTTTGGGAGCTTTGTACGCATTGAGACCGAGGGGATAGAAGAGTGAGGTCTCACCCCTACATATGGTGATCGAAGTATCAATAAGTATGGGGTTGGGCCAAGATGTTCACACAAACGATGTGGTGGAGGTTGTGGCCTCTCACCAGGGTGTACGGTAAAGATGCTCCGGGCCACTAGTGGAAACTATCTAGGTTGTAGCCTGTGAGGGCCTGCCCTATGACTGTTTGATCCCTTTATTGTTCATCCCATAGTCACTAGTTGTATCTTTTCGCTAAGTTCACCTGTAACCCTACTTGGCTCCTCAGTTTTTCCAAATTAGATCACACCTTGCTATCCCAAGACATCCTATTTTCCAAAAAGTGCCCCACTTTTTCGCATGCAAAGCATGTTAAGCATGCTCCCTCATGGTTCCTTTGACACCTTGGACATCAAGGGTTTCCTTGAGGCATGGGGACTACTCTCTAGGGAGGTGGTGGCATGTCCTTTCTCCATTGAAATGCCATTCTATTTCCCCATTTTGAACCATTATGCTCCTTTCATCCACCCTAACGGTTTTGAACCTTATCCTCCTTCCAGGTCGTTTGCTCCATTCGACGGTGTTGGGTTTGCACCAGTCGCTCACACTCATGAGCCATACTGATTACCGCTGCCAAGTTCATGGAGCATTCTAGTACTCCCATACGGTTTCGAATGTCCATATTAAGACTGTCTATGAACCTTTGGCATACGTCTGCCGGCCCAGCTAGATTAGGAGCAAAGGGTCTTAACTCGTTGAATCTTGTTTCATATTTCAATATGGAGTTAAGCCCTTACTGAAGCCTAATGAACTCATTCTTCTTCTCATTAATTAAATGAGGCACTAGGTACTCCTCCGAGTACCTCTCTTCAAACTATTCCTAGGTGGGGGTGGCAGTATGCAGGTTTCAGACATTGTCCCACCACCGTTTGGCACTCCCCTCTAAGAAGAATTCTGTTATAATCAACATATCCTCTGGTGGTATCTTGACGATTCCCATCATCTTCTTAATATTTGCTAGCATGGCGGCACCATCATCTTTTTCTCTGAGGAAGGGTTTACACCTCAGTTGAAGGAGAGTCTTGAGGTTTCTAGGAATGTGTAAACTCTGCCCTTTTGAGCTAAGGAAAATCGGGAAAAGAACCGGTCAAACCAATTGAGAAATTGAACCAGTTCACAAACCCGTCATTTGTGAATGAGCAATTTGAGAATTTACAACTCTTGAGTGATCCAAAGGGCTCATAATACCATGGAAAAGAACCTTAGGACAAATTGGAAGAGGAAAACCAGACCGATTTAGATGAATCGGATCCAACTGGATTGAACCGGTTTATGAACCGAGTTGATTCATGAACAGGAACTGATAGAGAACGAGAAAATAAGAGAAATTCAACACCCTCGTGCTCCAAAGAAATTCATAAACCTTGGGAAGGAACCTTAAAACAAGGTGGGAGAGAAAAATCAGATTGGTTCGGGTGAACCGGACTCGAACCAGATTAAATCGATTTAAGAACCGAGCTAGTTTATGAACCAGAATCGATAAAGAGATGGTAAATCGGGAATTTTATGGACCCTAAGTGACCTAAGGAGCCACAAAAGTCATGGAAATGGACTTGTGAAGGAATTGGGGATGAAAACCAAACCGGTTCAGGTGAACCGGATTCGAACCGGTTTGGACCGGTTTGAACCACTATTGAAATGAATCTTAAATTCATTTTTCTAGGTAGCTTAAATAATTCAAATTGGAGATTTGAGGCCACCATTGGATAGAGAATGAATTTTGATGAATTTATAAATTTTTAGATTTGAAAAACTCGGTTGAATGAGGGGTGAACCGACCGGTTTAAGCTTTGAACCCAGTTTAGAACAGTGTCGTCTTTTTCCTCAGGATGACAGCATTGTTCACTCGCCAAAAAATTGAAGCAGCGCCGACGAAGAAGAAACGTTTCCATTCGGTACATTTTAGGTCTTCATTGTTAGTCATAAAGGTGCCAAACGGACGGCCAACGGGTCCCCTAGCTCCTTATATAAAGAGCCCCTCCCCAATCATCCTCTCCACACCTAAAAACTCCATTCTCTCGCAACTACTCCATTTTTTGGTGAAGCTCGAACAAGAGCTCCGATATGGGGTCTTTTCTGAGCCAAACATGGTAAGGTCTGGTTCTTTAGAACCGGGGAGAAGTTAGCTACATGCCTGTAGTCTCCGTTTGCTCCGAGGGTCGCCATAGAAGCGCCAGCGTGATAGAATAGTGAAGCAGCTCCGGTGGACTGAAGCTACCCTATTTCGGCCGAGCTGAAATTGGCCATTTCGAGCCCTCCTCAGGCTAAATAAAGCCTTTCCAACACTTCCTCAGCTTTCCCATGGCCGAATTAGGACTGAAAAGTAAGCCAATTTAGCTACTCTCTACAATTTCCGGTCGGTGCTAGAGAGAGAACCGACATAATTTTAATGATGAAATTCTAACTCAATTCGGCATCAATTGATGTGATTTTTGATTCTAGGATGAACCTCACTATGAGAGCTATCTGCCTAGATTGAAAGCTCGAACCGTCGTGCCCTTACCGATGAGTAATCGAAGCTTTCTCTCTCTATAGTCTATTTTCCGGCGAAGCTCCTTTTGAGCTCGTTTCGGCATTAAAACTCGTGATTCAAAGTTCTATGGAATCGTATGAACATGGAAAAACTCAATTTTAGCTTCAATTTCAATAATTAGAGGTGTTTGATCGGTCAATTTGATGAAATCAAATTCGGTTGTGTTAAAGAGTTGGAATTGGGGAAAAATTGGGGATTTTCTAAAATTCGAAGGACCAAAATGCAATTTCCTAAAATTGAGGTTCAATTGGGCATGATAAAAATGTTAGAGGGCCAACTGAGAAATTTTAGAATTTTTGGGGTAAAATTTACCATTTTTGTAAAGGAAGGGCAAAATGGAAATTTAAAAAAGTTGGGGGACCAAATTGGAAATTTGGAAATTTAAACCACTTTTTTTTTGTGAAATGGAATAAATTGAGGTCCCATGATAAATGTTAAAAGTTTTGGGACTCAATTTGAGGAAAAACCGGCATTAGGGACTTAAAGTTAAAGAGAAATAACTTCAGGGACCTAATTGCAAATAAATGAATGTTTGACTTTTTCATTCATTTGGAATGAATAAAGGCTATTA
Organism: Trapa bicornis; assembly: GCA_030064425.1. NCBI lineage: Eukaryota > Viridiplantae > Streptophyta > Magnoliopsida > Myrtales > Lythraceae > Trapa > Trapa bicornis. Next base: position 2,818,559 of record CM057761.1, on the reverse strand, counting down.
GGCCAAAGGATAATGAACTGAGATGTTCATATCATGTAGGAATACGAATTACCAGGAACACCAGCAAGGACAAGCTCTCGTGAATACAAAGAACCGATTTAGTAGAATTCACTGTATTAATGGGTGAGTGTGATTTCATATCATACCTGGTTGGGGATGATAAGCACATCGTAATGAAAACCCACTACTATGTGGTATTTTAAACATCACGACTTAGAGTAGTGATGTGAAAATCATGTGGAAAAACTACTTACTAGTTGTAAGTAGATCATACCCGGTTGGTATGATGAAACTTACTCGAAGGAAGTTGAAAACCCATTCATCAGTTATGAACGGAGGTGTCCTTATATCGGGTCATTATAATGGACAGTGAAAACATATTTTTGTCGGAAGGGTTCTCCCCTGACTGTGTGCCAATGCTTATACAATTTGGGAGACCTTCTCGACGGGAGCTCGAATAGCTCTTATAGGGCGGGGGCCTCGGTTTTGGAACTTGGGGGCTAATATGCCCGGTTTTTGAAAATCTCAAACAGTGGGCCATAAGCCAATGGGCACGAGTAGGAGCTCGTAAATGAACATAATATATGTGCCATAAAACTTTAATAAGTAAATTGTATGGTCATGGTACCAAGGCTGGTCCGACATTCTTAGTCAACTAGCAGCAGTGCGACATGACTGATTTCCGGGCCAGTCAAGACAAACAGTTGCAGGTTGGGTTGAAAGTCGGGACCGTTGGACTAATGACACCATAGATTACATGGCATAATAAGAAAACATTGTTTGTGCATGCACTATGAGTATCGAATCATCAAGATGCCCATGAGGGGTAATGATGCGTCCTAAGGGCCATGGACGACCCAGTGAGTATAAGGGCAGTTCGTCGTTCCAGGTGACCGTGCGAAATTTGGAGTAGCACTAAGCGCATGAGACCTGGGTGGGGATGGGATGAGGTTTCTATCCTCATATGGACATGAAGAATTTATTCCAGGAATGAGGGTAGGATGTCGGGAACATCCACTCATTCTCAAGGTAGACGTGGACGTACTTCTATCCGGGTGGCCGGTAAAGTCACTCTGAAGCCACAAGTGGGTTCAGTGGACGTACTGACCTGCGAATGTGTGTTTAACCTTCATGATGAAGGATGTGTGTTGGGTGATGACACACCGTGATTAAAATGAGGAAATGGTGATAAAACCCAAATTTTTAAATGAAGGGATTTTTGAAAGAAAGGAGTCCGACACACTCCAATAATAAATGTTTTCTTAAAAATCCAAACTTTTGAAAACCTATTCACTGAGTAGTCGTACTCACCCCCCTTCCTTATATCCCTTTCAGGAGATTTCGAAAAACCTACCCTTAAAGACCATCAACTAAGATGCCTGTGAGACAGGTATGATAAATCCAAATTATTATGCACTTTTGATTTATGTTATTCCAGGAAAAGGTGCAGGTTAAAGGACGCCTTGCTCTTTACGGTTTATAATAATGGGAAACCTTTTAATAAACCGGGAGAGTGGCGGGTTGATCACGGGGATCCAACCAAACCGGGTCGAGGCATGACAGAATCTCTACTAGAGGGGAATGATTAACAGAGAGAGGATGGGATTGCACTTCCTTTAGTTCAACCCGAGAATTGTTGCCTGCCTCAAGGATGAGGTTAGGTTGCCCAAATACATGGGTGAACTCCTCGTACAACCTATGGTATTCCGTGCTAAGTCCAAGGGGAGTTTATTGGGCTTCTCTAGGAGTTTCCACGGGTAGGGGTGGTTGGGCAGTGTTGGAGATTGCAACCTTAGTTCTCTTGGTTCCTTTCTTCGGAGCCATTCTGAAAATTTTAAGATCAATCCTATTAGTTACCATATTTTCTAGTCTTAATTATGTATTCGAGGAAACAAACTTTGATACCACTCAAGTTGTCACGCCCTTACCTAGTTTGGTCGGATCCCCGTGATCAACCCGCCACTCTCCCAGTTTATTAAGGGTTGCCCCTTCTTTTAAACTGTGAGGAGTAAGGCATCCTTTTTAAACCTGCACCTTTCTTGGAATAACATAAATCAAAACTATATAAAATTTTGAACTTATCATACCTGCTTCAAAAGTGTGTTAACTTGTGGTCTTTGGGTAGGCTTTCCCTGAGATCACCTTAAAGGGGTATAAGGGAGGGGGCGAGTTCAACAACTCAGTGAATGTGTATTTTAAAGTATGACTTTCAGAAAATAGTTTGAATTGGAGTGTGCTAGACTCCTTATTTTTCCTTTAAAACCTTTCATTCTCAAATCTCGATTTTTCAAAGCCATTCCTCATCACAACGGTGTGTTTATCAACCAACACACGCCCGTCATCATGAAGGGAACACACATTGGTATGCCATCACGCCCACTGTACCCACTTGTGGTGTCAGAGCGACTTTACCGACCACATAGATAGAAGCACGTCCACTTCTACCCTGAGAATGAGTGGATGTACGCGACATCTGATCCTCAATCCCATAACAAAACTCTGTGTCCGTATGAGAATAAAGACCTCATCCCGACCCCACCCCGGCCTCATGTACATGAAGCTATGTCATGCTTTCAAGACTGCTGGCATGACTAACTACCATTATCTCCACCATGTCGTCTAGTAGCCATATGACACATTACTACTCCTCTTGGGCATATTGAAGGTCCCGTAACACATTGCATGCACAAATCAATAATTTTCCACATAAATCATATAATCTATGGTGCCACTAGTCTAACGGCCCCGACCCTCAACTCGACCTGCAACTATTTGTTTCGACTGGTCCATAGCCCTGTCATGTCGCAGTACTGCCAGTCCATCGAGTATGTCGGTCCTGTCTTGGTACCATGGCCAAACAATTCATTCATTTAAAGTTTTCATGGCTTAAACTCATGTTTGTTTACGAGCTTTTGCTCGTGCCAACTGGCCTAGGGCCCGTTGTATGAGATTTTTAAAACCGGGCATATTAGCCTCCAAGTTCCAAAACTGAGGCCTCTGGCCTATCTGAGCTATTCGAGCTCCCATCAATAAGGTCTCCCAAAAGTTTTAAGTAGTGGCACACAGTCAGGAGAGAGCACTTCCAACAAAAATAAACTTTTAGTCGTCCATCACAACAATCGGGTATGAGGACACCTTTGCTTATAACCGATAAGCGGGTTTTCTACTTCCTTTTAGAAAGTTTCATCATACCAATCGGGTATGATCTACTTACAACCTGTAAGTAGTTTTTCCACATAATTTCCACATCACTCCTCTCAGGTGTGATGGTTAAAAACACCACTTAATAGTGGGTTTTTTTTTTAATTTCTGAGGTGCTTATCATTCAAATCGGGTATAATATAAAAATCCCACTAACCCGATAGTGTAGTGAATTTTCTCTTGACCGGCTTGTTGCCTTCACGCGAACTTGTCTTAGCTGGCATTCCCGGTACTTCGTGTTCCTACACGATATGATCATGCTTGTACATTATCCTTTGACCTAATAGTCTTCATTCATCTCGAATGAATGAAATAACCAAACATTTCATTTATTTGCAATTACGTCTCTAAAGTTCTTTTTCTCTAATTTTAGGTCCCTAATGCTGGTTTCCCCCCAAATTGAGTCTCGAAACTCTAAAATTCACCTTAGTACCTCAATTTATTCAAAATCACAAAAAGGGGTTCAAGTTTCCCAAATTTCCAATTTGGTCCTCAATTTTTCCAAAATTACCATTTTTCCCCTCCTTTACAAAAATGGTAAAATTTACCCCAAAAATTCCAAAAATTATCCAATTGGTCATCTAACATCTTTATCATGCCCAATTGGCCCTCAATTTTATGAAATTGCATTTTAGTCCCTCAAATTTTTGAAATCCCCCATTTTCCCCTAATTTCAACTCTCCAACACAGACGAATTTGAAGTTAAATTGGAGTTCCTACATATTCATACGATTCAATTGCACTTTGAATTGCACGATTTGATGCCAAAATGAGCTCAAATGGAGCTTCGCTAGAAAACTGAATGTAGAGAGAGAAAGCTTCGAAAGCTTACCGTCGGATGTGCGGCGGTCTGAGCTTTTAATCTGGGTAGATAGCTCTTGTCCTGTGGTTCCTCCTAGGATCAAGAATTGCATCAACTGATACTGAATTGAATGAGAATTTTGTCATAAAAAATCTGTCGGTTCTCTCTCTAGCACCGATCGGAATTTTCAAAGAAGAGCCAAATTGGCTTACCTTTCTGCTCTAATTCAGTTGTAGGAGGGTTGTGGTGGTGTTGGGAGGGCTTGGTTTGGCTTGATAAGGGCTCGAATTGGCTGATTTCAGCTCGGCCGAAACAGGGCAACTTCGGTCCGCCGGAGCTACTTCACTGTTCTATCATGCGCGGTGTTTCTCCGACGACCCTCGTAGCAAATGGAGACTACAGGCGTGTAGCTAACTTCTTCCTGAATCTAAAGAACCCGACCACACCTTCTTTGGCTCAGAAAAATACCCAAGTCAGAGCTCTGGTTTAAGTTTCATCGGAAAATGGAGTAGTAGGGAGAGAGTGGAGTTTTCAGGTGTGAGGAGGATAAATGAGCAGTAGCTCTTTATATAGGAAGCTTGGGGTCTTCTTGGCCATTCGATTGGCACCTTAATGGTGGTCATTCATTGCCTGAAACTCCCTGGGTGGAGACTTTTCGTCTTCATTAGCGTTGCTCGATTTTCCGGTGAGTGAATAGTGTTATCATCTGAAAGAAGAACACGACATTGTTTCGAACCGGACTGGACCGGTCCAAACCAGGTTCAAAGCTTAAACCGATCGGTTCAGGCCCGATTCGACCAAATTTTTCAAAACTAAAAATTTCTAAATTGATCTAAATCCATTCTCTATCCAATGGTAGCCTCAATTCTCCAATTTTAATTTTCTAAACTACCTAGAAAAATGAATTTAGCTTCTAGTTCAATAGTGGTTTAAACTGGTTCAATCTGGTTTGAATCTGGTTCACCTAAACCGGTTTGATTTTTATCTCCAATTCATTCTAAAGCTCTTTTTCATTATTTTTGTGTCTTTTTAGGTCACCCGGGATCCATAAAATTTCCCGATTTGCCCTTTCTCTATCAGTTTTGATTTGTAAACCGGCTTAGTTTTCTCTTTGGAAATGACCGGTTCTTTCCCCGATTTTCTTATTATCAAAGGATGGGGTTTACAAATTCTATTCCAAGAATCCAGGTTAGAAGGATGCCTCACTGCTCGCGGTCTAGAAGAAGGGGTAACCCTCCTTAGACCAAAGAGAGTGTCAGGTTGCTCACGGGGTTCCAACCAAACTTGGTCGGGGCGTAACACATGGCATCCTCTGATTGTCTATTTTAAATGCATTAGATTTCCCTCTTAATGTACAGTGGCATTGCCAATTGTCAGCCTCTGATTGACTGAGGTTATCCGACGTGGCACTGTTACATGTTGACCTCTGATTGGTCGGTCGTTTCCAAGACATCCTATTCGGACATTAACGTGTCACTTTTGCTATGTGTCAACTCCTCATTGGTTAGGCTTTGCTGACGAGGCTTTTTTGACATTGACCGTTGACGGGGACATGTGTCACTCTCCTATTGATCAGTCGTCGCTGACGTGAGTTTTCCTCTTCTGATCGTTGACCAATGACACATGTCACTCGCTAATTGGCCAGTGCTTTCAGGCGTTGACTGGGCGCGCTGTGCCACGTGTCTCACGCTGATTGGTCATGTCTATTGACTGGGTGCTGACCTGGTAGCAGTCCATTGACCGGTTGGACCATTGATCGGTCTGGTCTGACCAGGTCCGATGATCCGAAATCGAAAATTGGTCGGTTTAGGTCCGATTCAACCGGTTTTCCAGAAATTAAAAAATTAAAAAATTATAAATTTATTTTCTACTTGATGGTGACTTCATTTTTCTAAATTTATATTTTTAATCCACCTAGAAAAATGAATATTTGAACCGATTTTTCACGGTTCAACCTGATTCACTCTAGTTTGATTTAGTTCAGATCTGGTTCACCTTGAATCAGTCCGGTTTTCACATCCTATCCACTTCATATTTTTCCTATATGATATTTATGATTTATTGGTCACTTGGGATGTCGAAATCTCCTTCTTAAACCTTTACTTTACCACTTTTGGTCCCAATGGACACCCAATTTTCTTCCGGAAGTATTTGGGGTTTTCCTCCAGTTTATTTCTTTTTTTCAAGGAGACGGGATTTACAAGTTATCTAATTGGGGACTCAGCACCTTTGGGACATTTTGGTAAATAAGACCTAATGTTGTCTAACCTTGATTTGGAAAGAAAACATGGGTGGGGTTAGTGAGTTTGAAGGTTCATTGACATGTTACTCGAGAGAACCAAGCTCAAAGGGTAAAACTGTAATTTTAGGAAATTACGGGATAATAACTATAAGTGTTTAGTAAATATCTAAACTGACTCGGTTGTGCAAATTGATTCATGTAGAATGAATACTACAACAGATCACATGGAAATCGCATAATCAGAGATAGAGAAAATAACAATCGGGACGAACAAGTCTAGATGAAAATTGTGCGGAGATGTATTAACATCAAGTCCGACCGACTAGAGAATGATACTATAATGGTTAAATGAATATGTGAAAATGATAGAAAGCTGACCTTAAAATTCTTACAAGAAATGTAAAAAAAATAATTACATGCTCGCTAAAGCAACTATCATTTTAAAGGTTTAAAAAACGGTTATGAGACCGAGATATGTTGTGTAGCTACAGTCCATCGAAATCGGATGTGTGGGGCTATGGACCCACTTTCCTAAGTTTGGAAAGACAGTTGAATGATAAGTCGGGCTCCCAAAGTTATATGTGGTGTGGGGAGATTGGTGAATGATAGGTTGAGCTCTTGATGTTTATATGTTGTGTGTGGAGAGTGTCGAATCATAGGTTGGGTTTCTGAGATTTATATGGGGAATATATAATTCATAAGTCATATAATGGTCCGATAAATCTAAAAAATTGAGCAAAAAAAGATACAAATATCAAAAAATAGTATACCGAAGTTTTAAATTAAATATTTATAAGTTGTTATATACAAGTTATTTTGTATGTATTATTTGGTGGAGCCTATATTCACCCATATCATAAATGCTTCATGTGGTCCGTTGTGATAATTTCCATTAGTTCTTTTTTTGCTAAATGCTCTCCATTAGTTGACGCACGGTTTATTAGAGAAGCTTACCTTCCCCTACTAATTCAACCTAAATTTAGACCAATTATGGCATAACGAATTTATAATTATTGAATAGTTAGTGAGTGTTAAATTATAGCAATACAATACTTTATATAATAATCAAAATATTAAATTGAATTTATATTAGAGACTTATTACACCCTATTATATTCGATTCAGTTGAAAAAAAAGCGAAGGTAATGTAATAAACAAGGTTAACTGAGTGGGAAACATTAGTATAAAAAAACTGTGGAACAAAAAAAACAAGGCCAATAAATGATGCTTCAGAGGAGGAAAAAGGTGACAAAATGGCTATACGTTTAACAGCAGAGCTGATTTTGCTCCAAGATTTTTCCCATTGGACCCGGGAAACATCTTCTCACCCTTTGAAAGGGCAAAAAGCTCGGAAGAATTTTTCCACCCACGAAGGAAGTTCCCAGCCATTTCCCAGTCTCCTCATTTTGATCATCATTAGATCATTCTCAGTGTCATTCCATGTGTTGTGAGGCTCTGCCTGTACTGTTGGAGCCAATGGAAGTAATAGCAAAAAGGTATGCAAAAGTAGGAGGATGAACATAATAAGGTAAACAAGAATACAGAAGCTGCTGTATTGTAAATGTCTGCATATCATTCATTTCCGTAAATGTGTTTCCAATACATAGAATTTCAGTACAGGAATATTGGGAGCATTACAAATAGTAACCGCTAGTGGTGGAAAGTCATGGACAATGGTGACTGTTGAAGGGGGTGCTGGAGGTAACCTTAGTACCGTTCCTACCGTTAGAAAGCTCATCACTTGGCTCAATTCCATTAGCGATTGAATCCACTCATGGCGTCCATGAGGTTGGGGTCCAAGTCTGAAGTCTTCCTCCTCGACGGCTACACGTGGTTTGCTTCTTATCTGCTTCCCCTTCGCCAAAGAAAATGCTTTCGTTTCAGTCTGCTGTTTGGTTTTTTAAATCTTGATATGGTTTGCGAGTGGCCATCGATAACAGCAAGGATCAGATCATTGAATACAACAATGATCGCCAGCATTGCTTAAAATTGTTACCTATTGGGCGACTCCATGTCTTTTGGTGAATCTCCTCTTGCAACCACCTTACAAGTATAATAATATTTGCAAATTCTCGCCAAGTTCGTGACACGAAGTATTTGTGAAAATGGGTACCAATTGTGGTGCTTTGTCTTTGCTGAAGCATATGCAATCTTCCTTTCTTGCAGGTACTGCTCGACAGGGCTTCCTAGTGATGTAATCATCGAAATTGAGGACACGTCCTTCCATCTACATAAGGTGTTGTGGCTTTTATTTTCATTGGAATTGCAGTGTTGAAGAGTTTCTTTGTTCCTGATCCATGCCATTGAGTTAGTTCTTGCTTAGCACAAACGAGACCCAGAGAGGTCGGATCTTCATATTGATATGAACAAAAAACTGACCTTCGGATGTGTTCTTGATAACATGAATTATCCTATAACAATCTACCCATTGAATTTTGGTATCGTCCTCTTGTAACCCTGTTGGATATTGGACAATGATCTTCTCATTGGACATAATATGCGTCTTCTCTCTTGACTTTGCGGTGTTTGAAATCAGTACCCGCTGTTATCGAGAAGTGGGCTGCTCGCAAACCTTATCAGGGAGCATTCTGAGGAGGACGGGCAACAAAAGTGCACCATTCATCTGGATGATATTCCTGGTGGGGCTAAAGCTTTTCTCCTTGCAGCAAAATTCTGCTACGAAGTCAAGATTGAGCTAAATGCAGCAAATGTTATAAGCCTCCGTTGTGCTGCTGAGTATCTGCAAATGACTGAGGACTATATAGAATCAAACCTCATCTCTCAGACGGAGCACTTCCTTGACGAGGTACTCTCCAACTGGTCCGACACGATCCAGGCCCTTGAGTCCTGCGAGGAGGTTCTACCAGAGACGGATGAACTCCACATAGTCTCCAGATGCATTGCTTCCTTGGCATCCAAGGCTTCTTCTTATGACCAAGCACTGTTGGGCAGCCCCTCTTCAGGTCCCTTTTGGAATGGTATTGGGGAGGAGCTAAAGCCTGAATCGATGAATGATGGATGGTGGTATGAAGATGTCTCATTCCTAAACCTACCGCTATTCCGGAGGCTTATTCTGGATTTTGGGGACCATGGAATTAAACCTGGGAAGATCTCGGGATCTATCATGCACTATGCTCGCAAGCATCTTTCATTGATCGGTCGGCAACCCAGCAATCGATCATCAGATGGTCCCGGACTGTCGGATGAAGAACGGAAGGACCTTCTTGAAGAGATAGTCGACTTGCTTCCCTGTGAAAAGGGTGTAACCCCAACAAATTTCCTCCTCAACCTTCTGAGGACTTCGATGATGCTACATGCTACGGAATCCTGCCGGGAAAACCTGGAGAAGCTCATCGGCGCACAGTTAGATGGAGCTGTTCTGGAGGACCTTCTGGTACCAAATATGGGGTACTCATCAGAGACTCTGTACGACATTGACTGTGTCCAGAGGATACTTGATCACTTCATGGCATCGGAGGGTGAAGAGAATCCCACTGCCCCGGCCTCAACCCTTGAGGATGGTCGACTGGTCGAAGGTTCAGGTTCACTGACTCCGATGACAATGGTGGCAAATCTCATTGATAGCTACCTTGCTGAGGTAGCACCTGATGTTAACTTGAAGCTGACAAAGTTTCAATCCCTCGCAGTTGTCATCCCCGACTATGCTAGGCCGCAGGATGATGGACTCTATCGAGCAATTGACATATATCTAAAGGTGGCGGATAATGATTGCTCCTTGCTTCACATATTTCAACCTTTTTTTCGCATCAAACTGTTTTTGAATCCCAGTAAAATGACTTACAGAAGCAAAGTTTTGGCAGCTTCAACATGATCTTGTTTGCTATCAGTAGAAGAAAATGATTTCTTGACAAGTTACCAGGTCTTTCTAGATGATCAAGAAATAGTTTTCTTGACAGAAAATTTTTCATTGCTGATTTCAATTTGAGATGCAAGTGGCCAACTTGAAAATGAACTAAAACCTTCTACAGAACACTGACACATTGGAATCCGCTTGCTATTTCCTGGAGTATTTCTGATCTGATTCTGAATCTCAGGCACATCCTTGGCTTGTAGACTCTGAGAGGGAAGAACTCTGCAGGCTCATGAACTGCCAGAAGCTTTCACTGGAAGCGAGCACACACGCGGCCCAGAATGAGAGATTGCCTCTGCGGGTGATCGTGCAAGTTTTGTTCTTCGAGCAGCTACGCCTTCGAACATCAGTTGCAGGTTGGTTCTATGTCTCTGATAACCTAGAAAACTCCCGGAACCCCAGTGGCAACCTTGCAGTCACGAGGAACGATAAGATTGAAGAGGTCAGGGATCGAGTCTCCAAGCTCGAGGAGGAGTGCATGAGCATGAAGGGGGATCTTCAGAAGCTGGCAAAAGGAAAAGGGGGGTGGGGCCTTTTCTTCAGGAAATTCAGCCTCAAGCCCAAGTTGAGATCAATTGACCCGAAACAATCAATGGCTAGGAACACCAAATGTTCCGTTCCATTAAGCGCCAAAGTCGCAGCCATAGATGATGAACGAGATGGAAAACAAGATCATGAAGCTAGTGAATTGGGAGATTAGTTTTTTCTTTTATTTTTTGCCAATGATTCTTGATCAGCCATCAAGATAATTCTTTTCTTTGATAATCTGTTCATGCAATTGAAATTCATACTTTAGATTAGTTAATTACGAATATCTGAATGTACACGAAGCAGCAAAATGCACTGATAAATGAATAAATAATCTTTCTTTACCTGTTATTGTTCTGATTCTGAATCTGTATGACATTTCAAGTGGCTATGTGCTTCATTCCCTCTTGTCAAAGTAAAAACAAAACATGTCATTTGCAAAAGGGGAATTCAACAAAAACAAGTTTTCCATTTCTCTATTTATCAATTCCTAGAAACTTGTCCAAATAATGAAAAATCAGACCAGGTGCTATAAGGCAATTTAAAGGCATTTTCCTTCCTTAAGGAAAAAAAATGAAAAAAAAATCTTGAAACTTGTGGAACATTGTATTGCCCTTGTGGAACAAGTTACCTGTCTAACAATTCGTCAAACACTCTCTCCATTACAATTTGTGGATGTGATATGAGTGTAATATATTAAAAATGTAAGGCTCAAATTATAGTGTTCATAAATCATATAGCAAAATTATCACTAAAATAATATCATTTTGTATATATATAGTTAAGTTTGTTTTAAATTTTTATATATTGTATTCAAGTAATAACTTTTACCCTAATTTATTTTATTCCGTTCCTACTATATATATTAACTTTAGAATCTTATACTTTCAGGGAATGAATAGATTGACAACAAGTTTTAATAAAATCGATTTCAGTCGAGAATAGTTTAAATATATTTGTACAATTCACAACTTAGTACATATATAAACTTTTTCCTTTCACGACCTCCTGATCATGTACCCGCCTATATAACTCCTAGTTTGGTATACGAGAAATGCTAACCTCTCCCCCTTATTACAAACACGATTCTCACATGGCCCTAAAATATCATTCAACCTTTAATCAAAACCTAATAGTTTACCGTACATTCACTTTCGTATAATTACTGATACAATTAACGAGAAATAACAATTTGTTTCATACCCTCAATCTTTGATTGTATACATCATTTCACAATCAAAAGTAATATGAATTTTACCTGTATAAAACATTGAGTAACCACTTGTACTTATTAAAATAATTCCAAATCACTTTAAAAAAATGTACTAATTTTCTTTTTTTTTTTGGTGAAAAATATATTTTAAAGAGTTATTTCTTTATTTCACAATATATTATATATTTAGATTTAAATATTTACGTAAGGCATCGATCGAGTACAATCCGACTCAATACTAGTAAACCACTTCACTCGACTTAATATCATAATATCCCGATAAGTTCCCTTATTTTTTTAGTGATTTAGTAACTAAACAAGTAACACACTCACAAATTCTTATTATTTTCTCATTTGTTCTCCATAACTTTATTTAGGAATATTATCCTAAATTACTAAAATTTACACATTAATCTCTAAGTTTTCAAAAGGTTCTATTTGGTACCCAAACTTTTCCTTAATTTCATTTAGTTCAAAACATATAACTTTCACATTAAGTCCCTCAAATATCCACATTTCGAACTAAAGTACACATACTTCTTGAATTTACAAAGTATTTTTCAAAATTTTTAAAATTATATTTTGATTTCTAACCTTAAAACCATCCAAATAAGTCCCTAAAGCCCATAAAGCGTTTGATCCCACATTATCTTCCTAATGGAGTTCCATTGATTTCTAAAGTGTTTCCTCAATTTTTGAGCTCAAAATCATGTTCTAAGTTATGTAAAAGCAAAGCATGTTTGGAAACAGGATAGGGGCTCATTCTGGGCGGTCGAACATCAACAAGGGAGGTTGGAAAGGGTCATGGAGTCTTTTGGAGTGCCCCCTTGATTGAAACATCATTGGTGGTGCTGCTCCTTCACCCAAAAGCAATCAACTCAATCATAAAAAAAATTGTAAAAAATGGAGCACAGCAGGTGAAGGAGCAATCTGATTATCCAATTCAAGAGGTCAGGTGATACGAACCTCGCCAATATGCTGACGACACCCTATACCAAATATGGCAACGATCCTAAGACTTTCACGACGCAAGTGCGAAAGATGGAATATACCTTGTTTATGTGAGAAATAAAGTATGAGATATGTAGACGCCACACTCAAATCCTCTAAGAAGAACTCTTAGAAAACCCCGGGTGATAAATTTTGATTGCTTGAACGTTATAGGTAAAAACCTGATAAGTTCAAAAGCCCTTTCAAGATAGAAAGAAGACAAAACTCACAAGATTAAAATTTTAAAGTGTGTCTGTAGATTATGCCTTTTATAGGCTCAGAAAACAACCGAATAGCCCACAAAATGAGGAAAAAAATCTATTATGGTTATAAATTAACCATATCTAATCTAAATATCTAGGATATTTTAATAACTAATTTAAAAATTTGAACTACCTAATATTATCCTAAAAGATTTATTATATTTATAAATCTCTCCTTATTAATTAAATCTAGACCTTCTCTTGGGCTCTTCATTTGGGCTTCTATTTGAATATTCAACAATCTCTTTAATCAGCCCATATAAAGCTTTTTTGAATCTTTTAGCCATTGACCTTGTGATTGGGCCCTCTTGCAGTCTCAAATGATTATTCATCTTATTTGGTGACAAACTGTTCAGCTCCATTGTAGGTTCGATTGATTGGACTTGTGAATTCGTAGTCTCTTTAGTCGGATTCGCATCATTCTTCCCCTCTTGAAAATGATTTGTCCTCAAATCTTTTCTTTCTTCGTCACCTACATCAAAGGGCATTAAATCAGTAACATTGAAACTTTCATTAACGCTATACTCACCCGGTAACTCTAGCTTGTAAGCATTATTATTAATGCGTTCCAACACACGAAATGGTCCATCTCCTCTAGGAAGAAGTTTTGATCGCCTTTGTTCCAAAAATTGTTCTTTCCTCATATGAAGCCAGACCCAATCACTGGGTTCAAAAATGACACTTTTGCGGCCCTTGTTTGCTTGTTTTTCATAAACTTTAGTCATCCGTTCAATGTACATCTTTGTCTTCTCGTGTAGTTCTTTCACAAACTCTACTTTTCTCTTTCCATCAAAATTCACCTACAAGAAGTGGAGTTAGATCTAGAGGGGTTAATAGATTGAAACCATAAATAATCTCAAATGGTGAAAACTTAGTTGTAGAATGAACAGAACGATTATAAGCAAATTCAACATGTGGTAAGCAATCTTCCCATGATTTCAAATTCTTTTTTATTATAGAACATAATAAAGTACCTAATGTCCTATTTACTATTTCTGTTTGACCATCAGTTTGTGGGTGACATGTTGTTGAAAACAGCAGTTTGGTTCCCAATTTACTCCATAGAGTTTTCCAAAAGTAACTCAAGAATTTAGAATCACGATTAGAAACAATAGTCCTAGGCATACTATGCAATCTGACAACTTCTCTAAAGAACAAATCAATAACATTCGATAAATCATCAGTTTTATGACATGGAATGAAATGTGCCATCTTCGAAAACCTATCAACTACCACAAATATAGAATCCTCCCCCTCTTAGTTCTTGGTAATCCTAAAACAAAATCCATGAAAATATCAATCCAAGGTGCATTAGGAATCGGAAGAGGAGTATACATGCCATGAGGTTGTTGCCTAGACTTAGACTCCTTACATGTAATGCATCGAGAACAAATTTTCTCAACATCCCTTTTCATGTGGGGCCAAAAAAAATGCTTATGCATTATTGCCATAGTTTTAGCTACCCCAAAATGTCCCATAAGTCCTCCACCATGTGCTTCCCTAATAAGTAACTCATGCAAAGAAGAATGAGGGATGCATAATTTGTTTTCTTGAAAAAGAAATCCATTTTGTAAATAAAATTTTCCAAACCTACCACTTCGATAACCTTTAAACACTTCACAGAAATCAGGATCGTTTGCATACAAATCCTTGATATAATCAGAACCAAGTAATTTAGAATCAAGCATTGAAAGCATAGTGTGCCTTCGTGATAGAGCATCTGCAACTATATTTTCCTTACCTTGTTTGTACTTGATCACATATGGGAATGTTTCAATGAACTCCACCCACCTTGCATGGCGTTTGTTCAACTTGTGTTGTCCTTTGAGATGTTTAAGAGATTCATGATCTGTGTGAATCACAAACTCTTTCGGCCATAGGTAGTGCTGCCATGTTTGAAGAGTTCGAACTAGGGCATACATCTCCTTATCATAGGTAGGATAGTTAAGGGTTGCTCCACTCAACTTTTCACTGAAATATGCAATTGGTCTTCCTTCCTGCATTAATACACCTTCAATACCTACTCCTGATGCATCACACTCAATTTCAAATATTTTTGAAAAATTAGGCAATGATAGCAATGGGGCAGTAGTTAATTTTTCCTTTATCAATTGAAATGCATTTTGTTCCTCATTACCCCATTTAAAAGGTACATTTTTCTTTATAACAACAGTAAGAGGTGCAACATAACTACTGAAATTTGGAACAAAACGTCTATAAAAACTAGCTAATCCATGGAAACTTCTTACCTGACTTACCTAATTAGGTGTCGGCCTATCGCGAATTGTCTTAATTTTTTCCTCGTCAACTCCAATCCCTTTTGAACTTATAATATATCCAAGAAACACAAGTTTATCCGAACAAAAGACACATTTATTCAAGTTGGCAAACAACTTATGTTGCCTTAATGCTTCTAACACAACTCTTAAATGTGCTACATGTTCATCCATGGTCTTGCTGTAGATTAGAATATCATCAAATATATACCACTACAAATCTCCCAATAAAAGCACATAATACATGATTCATTAATCTCATGAAAGTGCTTGGTGCATTAGTCAATCCAAAGGGCATAACTAACCATTCATATAATCATTGTTTAGTTTTAAATGCAGTTTTCCATTCATCCCCTTCTTTCATTCGAATTTGATGATATCCACTCTTAAGATCTATTTTCGAAAATAAACAAGATCCATGCAACTCATCTAACATGTCATCCAAACGAGGAATAGGGTGGCGATACTTTACCGTGATGTTGTTGATGGCTCGACAATCCACACACATTCGCCATGTTCCGTCCTTCTTAGGTACAAATAGCACTGGCACAGCACATGGACTCATACTCTCTCGAACATACCCCTTTTCCATCAGCTCTAGAACTTGGCGTTGAAGTTCCTTTGTTTCCTCAGGGTTACTTCTATATGCTGGTCGGTTGGGAATTGTTGCTCCAAGGATGAAATCAATTTGATGTTCAATTCCTCAAGTTGGTGGCAAACCTGGTGGTATCTCATCAGGAAAGACATCGGTAAATTTTTGCAAAACAGTAATAATATTGCTCGGCAAAGATCCAACAAGATCGTTAGTACTAAAAAAGGCGTCCTTGTACATAAGTACAATAAGAGCCTGGTGTGAAAGTAAAGCTCGCTTGATCTCATTTTTTCTTGCAATAAAATTGCTTTTACTCTTTTTTTTTCCACTTCTGGCTTTTCCCTCTTTTTTTTCAACTCTGATATTTCTCCTTTCTTTTTTTCTTCTATTTTCTGTTCATTTGCCTTTTTCTTTTTCAGTTGATCCTCAAAAACTTGCCTTGTAGTCAATTGTACAAGAGACATTGGTCTTTCATTCATCACAAAAGAGTACCTATTAGTGAATCCATCATGCATAACTTGACAATCAAACTGCCAAGGTCGTCCCAAAAGTATATGGCATGCGTGCATTGGTACCACATCACATAGTATTTCATCTTGATATTTTCCAATAGAAAATGCAACCAACACTTGTTTGGTTACCTTGAGTTCACCTTGGTCGTTCAGCCACTGTAGTCAATAAGGCTTCGGATGCTTTAAGGTTGGTAATGCCAATTTCACCACCAGCTCAGTGCTAGCTACATTAGTGCAGCTTCTCCCATCTATAATAACACAGTAAACCTTATTTTTCACACAACAACGAGTATGAAATAAGTTCCCACGCTGATTGTTTTCTTCTTCTTGGGCTTGAACACTGAGAGTTTGTTGTGCAACCAACAATTCCCCTTCTTCTGCATATTCATCAGCATCTTCAAGTGGTGGCATCCCCGGATCAATATCTTCTTTTTCATCATCGGTCTCAATTTCACCATTAGCATTGATCACCATTGCCTGCTTATTTGGGTATTGACTTGCAATGTGACCCCTGCCTTGGCATCAGAAACACTTAATATCATGAGTTTTGGGAGTTGTGATATGGGTGTTACCTTGATTTTGGGCCACAGCCTGCTTGGTTGTCTCTTTTAGTGGAGCATGCTGAGGTTGAGTTGACTGACTCTTAAATCGCCTTGAGGATGGTTTCTATGAGTTCGAGGAACCATTGTTTAATCCCTTTTTGTGTAAACTCTTTCTCTTTAATTATTGTTCGACTTTGATAGCTTGATGTACCATATTTTGCAGCTCAACATGATATTGCATTTCCACCACGTCAGCTATCTCATGGTTTAGACCATGCAAAAATCTCACCATTGTTGCCTCTCTATCTTCCTCCACATTTGCTCGAATCATCACAATCTCCATCTCCTTGAAGTATTCGTCGACGCTTTTTGATCCTTGGGTAAGCCTTTAGAGTTTATTGAACAACTCCCGGTGATAGTGGCTGGGAACAAATCGTCGTCGCATGATCGCTTTCATTTCATCCCAAGACTCCACAGGGCGTTCGTGATTTCGTTTCCTTTCCTTCACCAACTGATCCCACCATATTATAGCATAATCAGTAAATTCGACAGTAGCAAGTTGTACCTTTTTCATCTCCGAGTAATTATGACAATCAAAAACCATCTCCATCCTCTTTTCCCATTCAAGATACGCTTCTGGATTAGTTTTTCCTTGAAAAGAGGGTATCTTCAACTTGATATTATCCAGGTTGTCATCAACTCGGGGTCGTTCTCTATGAGCATATCGATCAAACTCCTCAAGTTCTTATGGATCAAAACGTCTTGACTGAAAGCTTCGAGGTTGCTGTTCAGTAGGGGTATGTTGACGCGAACCCCTCACTCCTTCTTCCAATTGATCAATTCGCTCATGAAGCGGTTCCAACTCAGACTTCAACATTCATCTCATTTCGCTTATTATGGCTTGCATTTGTAAATTTGGAATCGGTTGTTGGGAATCTTCTTCATTTGGTGTATCTCCTCGTCATTGTGCCATGAGTTCCTACAAATGATAAAAATAACAGAAGAACCTTGTCAACGCTCCCTTACGTATTTCTCTCAATCACTCATGTTTTCACACTCAATTGGCTTTTTCTTAGAGATTCAAACACTCTTGCCTTTTTTCTCTCGTATGTCTTCTTTCAATCTGAATTGAACTTTAAAAAAACAAATCTTTTTTATGAAGTAGTTCAACTTGAGGAATAATCAAGACAAATCAATACGGTTTTCAAAAACCAATTCCAGAAGAATTTAAGTGTGGTGTACAAATAGACTCGGAGAACAATAAAATTGAGATAGAGAAAGAAATTAAGTTGAAATGAAGTAGATTCGATAGAGTAGAATGAAATTCAAGCTAGAATTGCGTGCCTCTTTTTTTTTCCCCTTTTTTTATACAAATTTTTTTTTACTTTTTTTAGCACGAATATTTTTTTGCTTT
Source organism: Trapa bicornis (assembly GCA_030064425.1). NCBI lineage: Eukaryota > Viridiplantae > Streptophyta > Magnoliopsida > Myrtales > Lythraceae > Trapa > Trapa bicornis. Next base: position 2,800,113 of record CM057761.1, on the reverse strand, counting down.
TTTTTCCTGTTTTTTTGGCACGGATTTTTTTTTTGCTTTTTTTTAATCGATTGAAGAGAAGATAAATAGAAGAAGATGAGAATTTTTTTTCTTTTATAGAGAATAGAAATAGGTAGAGAATATAAAAAAAAGAATAAGATAAAAATATGGGATAGAACTTGCCGTGCAACCGTGTGCTCTAATACCAATTGATGTGAATCTCGCCAATATGCTGACGACACCCTACACCAAATATGGCAACGATCCCAAGACTTTCATGATACAAGTGCGAAAAGATAGAATATACCTTGTTTATGTGAGAAAAAAGGTATGGGATATGTAGACGCCACACCCAAATCCTCTAAGAAGAACTCTTAGAAAACCCCGGGTGATAAATCTTGATTGCTTGAACACCACAGGTAAAAACCTGATAAGTTCAAAAGCCCTTTCAAGATAGAAAGAAGACAAAACTCACAAGATTGAAATTCCAAAGTGTGTCCCTCCAATTCTGTGGAGTATGCCTTTTATGGGCTCAGAAAATAACCGAATGGCCCATAAAATGAGGAAAAAAAATCTATTATGGTTATAAGCTAACCATATCTAATCTAAGTATCTAGGATATTTTAATAACTAATTTAAAAATATGAACTACCTAATATTATCCTAAAAGATTTATTATATTTATAAATCTCTCCTTATTAATTAAATCTAGACCTTCTCTTAGGCTCATCTTGGGCTCTTCATTTGGGCTTCTATTTGAATATTCAACAATATCTTTAATCAGCCCATACAAAGCTTTTTTTGAATTTTTTAGCCATTGACCTTGTGATTGGGCCCTCTTGCAGTCTCAAATGATTATTCATCTCATTGGGTGACAAACTGTTAAGCTCCATTATAGGTTCGGTTGATTGGACTTGTGAATTCATAGTCTTTTTAGTTGGATTCGCATCATCAGGTGTCACTCCCTAACCCGATTATCCAATTTAAGACCAATGATGACCCACCATACCCACTCGATATTATAATGGTTGATACATTCACCATAATAGTACCAACAATATCAAATCTCAAAATAAAATACATTCATATTTTTCCGCAAAAAATTATACTTTTCTTATATAAAATGATGTGCCCAAAATTTCTTACAAAACTTCATGGGAAAATTGCAACTAATAAGTATAAAATTAAATCTTCATGAGCACGAGATACGTACCTCAAGTTGTGCGGTTGTTAAAGGTGATGTCTCAGGCTTTCACTTCCATGGGCTCCTACTTTTAGGTGTAATGGTTTTGGGGATGGCGTGAGCTCCCACTTCAGTGAATGAGTTTACCCACGTTGGGTCACTTCATGACTTATGACCCCATACACCACTAAAAAATATCTATACATGGTTTATTCTTTCATAATCTCATATATTAAATTTATATCATAATTTTCCATCCCATAGGGCTCATGACTTGGGTTTAAGCACACACATACATTCCATTAGAGCACCTACTCATCATACATCATAACAATTAAATGCCCTCATCGAAACAAACATGACCCCATTATGTTCCAACCAATAGATATATGGTTGTATGAATGTCGATGATGTGACATCGATCATCTGTATACTCTGGTTATCCCCTCTGACTATGTGCTAAAGTATAATGTATACCTTGGTTATCCCATTCTATCACACACTCATGTATACCATGACCCCCTTGCTCGGGACCTCGAACAACCTAGAAGCATAATTTCACCCCCTCCCCTTGTCGACACATACACCCGAGGGTGGGCAGTCGAGCGCACCATATCATAATAATAGTATATACAAAGTAATGCTCAAAATAAAAAATGACACATAACACACATTGATTTCCTCGGAGCATGGTCTTCACTCGACCGTCTCCACTCATCATATTACTTAGGGACCCATGCCCTCATATCACATGTCATTATACATATCTTTAACATGGGTCATTTAATCATTCTTTTTATGTAAATAATATCAAATATTTATATACCTATGTGAGCATGCAACCATGTAGTTTTCCTCTACCTTTTAGAAACACATTACAAATCACATCATGTGCAGTATCATTATTTCATAAAGTGTGGTAAAGTGCAGTGGTCGGTCCAATCAGACTAGTCGTCAGAAAATCTCACTCACCGTTATATTCAAGACTTGTTCATCCTAGAGAGTTTCTAAATGTCTCGGGAAGCATGATTTCATGTATATTTGAGCGTTAGTTTTCATTATGCAAATCAAAACATATTGATGGGGTCATATTTAGTCACGCCCCGACCCGATTTGGTCGGAACCCCGTGAGCAACCCATCACTCCCTTGGTCCAGGAAGAGTCACCTCTTTCCAAGATCGTAAGGAGTCAGGCGTATCTTCTACCGTAGTTCCCTTGAATAGCATTATACAAAACTGAAATATTTAAGATGAAATTACCTGAGTTTTTGAGGCTTGGTGGGAGGATTATCTTAACGAATTGTGTTCCTTCTAGAAAAGGGTTAAAGGGAGGGGTGATTTTTTAAAACTCGGTGAGTGGGTATTAGGGTAATATTTTTTAAAACACCATTTAAATTTTCTTTTGTTAAGAAAATGCTTTAGATTTTCCCCTTTCTCGGGAAGTATTTAACAAACAATCAGATGCCCTTTATCATAAAGGATTCAAATGTTTGCGAGATACAGTTACGCTGACTGCACCCACTTGTGGATTGGAGCATCTTTACCATCCACCCGATAGAAGTCCTCGACTTCTACCTAGAGTTCTGAGTGGACATCAACTATCCGACCCTTAGACCTCAAATATACTTCATGTCTACTATGTGGGATGAGACCTCATCTTGACCCTGCCCTAGTCTCAGTGCGTAGGAAGCTACTCCAAGCTTCATGACTCACTAGAACAACAAAATTGCCCTTATCGCATCCAAGTCGTCTAGCAGTCCTTAGAACCAACACTACCCCAACTAAGCGTCTCAATAGTTTCGTATAATAGTGCATGCACAAACAACGGTCTTAGGATTATGATCCATTATCTTTGGTGCCAATGATCCTGACTCTCGGCTTTGGCTCCATAGTTGCTAGCCTTACCAGTTCGTCGACCTGGTGATGGTTCAACAGCTACTAGCTCATCGAGTCTGTCAGTCTAGATTCAGCATAGTGGCGATTCACACAATTAGCTAGTTATGGAAGTCTTCATGGTTCTTCTATCATATTTGTCTATGGGCTCCAACCTGTGCCCACTAGCCTTGGGCCCACTTCACGAGTTTTCAAAAACTGGGTCATAGGCCCCATAAGTTCAAAAATTGAGGCCTCCAACCTATTGGAGTTGTTCCAGCTCTCATCATAAACGTCTCCCAAAAATTTTAAGCAGTTTCACATAATGAGGGGAGATCAATTCTATAAAATAGTTTTCAAAGCTTAAAGATGGTGCGTATCATCCCTTGGTATGACATAAAAAGTCCCACTCACAAGTGGATTTTCAATTTAAAAGAGGTGTGCATCACCCCAACCAGGCATGATCTTAGAAAGCTCACTCACCCAATGACCGTGACATGTTCGTTCCAGTCGGGTGAGTGGGTATGATTGTTGCTGGTCAGTGTTAGAGAGAGAAAGTGTTGAATTTTACTGATAAAATTCACTATCAATTAGACATCAACTGTAGCAATTCATGATCCTATAAGTAACCTTAGTATGAGAGTTACCTCCCCAGATTGAGAGCTTGGACCGCCGCACCTCCGATAGTAACCTTTCAAAGCTTTCTCTCTCTCTACGAACAATTTTCTGGCGAAGCTCCGTTTGAGCTCGTTTCAAACTCAAATCATGCAATGCAAAGCTCAATTTAATCGTATGGAAGTGTATGAATTGATCCATACATTCAATTGGAGGAATTAACCTCGATTAAATGGAAAATTTGAAGAAATTAAATTCAATTAGTTTAAAGGGGAGAGATTGGGGGAAAATTTTAGAAAAAAATTGGGGATTTTAAAAAATTGATAAACCTCTATGCAATTTCCCAAAATTGAAGGCCAATTGGCCATGAGAAAGATGTTAGGGGACTAATTGGTCAATTTTTTAAATATTTGGGGCCAAATTGCTATTTTTGGAAAGTAAGGGCAAAATCGTAAATTTTGAAAAATTGAGGACCAAATTGAAAATTTGGGAAACTTGAGCCCCTTACACAATTAAAATTAAATTAAGGGCCCAAGGAAGATATTGGAAGTACTCGTGACTTAATTTGAGGAAAATTTAACACTAGGGACCTAAAGTCGAAATGTGTGAACTTTAGGGAACTAAGTGTAATAAATCATAAATTTCAGCCAAGTCGCTCATACGTGAGAAAACGATGGCTACTATGCCAAACCTTAATTGATAAGGATACCCAAATCGTGTAGGGACACGAGTGATTGGAATGCCAATAAACAAAAGCTAACTTGGACTTGGAAATTGACTAAGGACGAACACGTCATGATCATTGAGTGAGTGGGCTAATTTACACATCATACCGGTTGGGATGATGAGCATTATCTTTAACGGATAAAACCTAATTACTAGTTATAAGTAGAGATAATCATACCCGGCTGGTATGATGAATTTCCTTGAGGAAAGGAGAAACCCGCCTACCGGTTGTAAGTAGAGATATCATCGCACCTAGTTAGTGTGATAAAGTTGAAAATAAATTTTTGTCAGAAGTGTTCTCTCCTTACTATGTGCCAATGCTTAAAATATTTGGGAGACATTCTTGATGGGAGATAAAACAACTCAGATAAGGCTAGGGGCCTCAGTTTTTGAACTCATTAGGCTAAATGCCTAGTTTTGGAAAAATGCGTATAGTGGGCCCAAGGCTAGTGGGCACGAGTAAGAGCTCGTAAACAAATTTGATTATGAAGAGCCATGAAAATTTCTAATGAAATTAATTATGTGATTTCGCCACAGTACCAAGTCAGGATCGACAGTGCTCGATGGACTGGTGGGAGTGCATCGGGCTAGGTCAATGGACCAGCCTAGACAAATAGCTGCAGGTTGGGTTGATCGTTAGGGCCATTAGACCACTGGCACCAAAGATAATGGCTATATATGGAAAACATTTGTTTGTGCATGCACTTATGGTATAGGACCATCAAGACGCCCTATGGGGTAGTAATGGGTCCTAAGGGCTACTGGACGAGATGGTGTAGATAAGGGCAGTTCGTCGTGCCGGTGAGTCTTGAAGCTTAGAGTAGCTTCTTACGCATGTGACCAGGGTGGGGTCGGGATGAGGTCTTTGTCCTCATACGGACATGGAGTGGCATTCGGGTCTAAGGGTTGGATGTCGAGAACATCCACTCAGAACTAGGGTAGAAGTGGACGGGCTTCTATCTTGGTGGATGGTAAAGACACTCCGATCCACAAGTGGGTTTAGTGGATGGGTTGCACCTATGAATGTGTGTACCCTTCCTAATGAAGGGCGTGTGTTTGTTTGCTATACGCCTCCCGAGGCAAGGGGATGAGTTAAGAGAGCTAAACACACCTAATATGGAAATGAAAAAGGTTTTGAAAATCAAAGTTTAGGAAAAATCCTTTTTAAAGGAAATGATAGCCTTGGCATAGTCTGGATAAAGCTATTTCGAAAACTCAATCCCAACACTCGCTCACTGAGTTGTAGAACTCACCCCATTCCTTTACCCATTTCAGGTAATTGAGGGAAACATTCAACCTAAAGACTCTACCGTGTTGGAATTATAAGACACGCATGTCTGTTTTAAAATATTTAGTTTTATATAATGCTATTCCAGGAATGTTAGGAAAAGGGATGCCTTACTCTTCGCGGGTCAAAAATGGGTGAAAACCCTTCATGGACTAAGTGAGTGGCGGGCTGCTCACGGGGATCCGATCAAACCGGGTCGGGGTGTGACAATTACCCTTTGAGTTTATTACTTCATTTCATCTAAGTTTCTTAATTTTTTTCTTCTCTATCTAAATTTCATTTTTCTTTCTTATCTGAATCTATTCATACATCACACTTAAGTTCATTTGGAATTGGTTTTTGAAAACCTTATTAATTTATCTTGATTGTTCCTCAAGTTGAACTGCTTCATAAAAATGATTTGTTTTTAAGTTCAATTAAGATTGAAATAAGACAAATGAGTGGGAAAAGACAAGAGTGTTTTGAATCTATTAAAAAAAGCTATTTTAGTGTGAAACACGAGTGCTTGAGTGAAACATGTGAGGGAGAGTTGTGAAGTTCTTTTCTTTCTAACAATTGTCAAGATCACAAGCCCCAACGATAAGGAAACACTATGAATGAAGAAGGTTTCATACCGCCCATTCAAAACCTATAGTGGAAAGCAATGAAAAGTGAAATCAAACAGATAGTAAAGTCTAAATTTGAGCTACTTCATACGCGAATGGATTGCTTGAAGGAAGGTGTGAGATGATGCTCACATCAAAATACTTCCACTGAATGACCATGGAGCATTCGATCTTGATGCTTTGATCCACCGAAATTAGGGGATTTTGATGATCTCCAAGTTAATCACGACAACCTCAAGCTTAATTCCTTCAATCAACATACTACTTGGGACAAATCATAGATTGATGATATCTTGGACAACCAACATGAGAATTTATTTCATACATGTTGTTCTATGAAAAATAAGGTTTGTTCTGTTATCATAGATGGGGAAAGCTGCACTAACTTTGCTAGCACCAAGTTTGTGGAGAAGTTGGCATTACATACAATGAAGCATCCAAATCCATATCAAATTCAAATATTGAATGATCAACCTAAATTCGAGGTAACCCAACAGGTGATAGTGTCCTTCTCTATTGGGAAATATTAAGATGAATTATTATGTGATGTAGTACCAATGCATGCATGCCATATTTTATTGGGAGAACCTTGTTAGTTAGATCATCAAGTTAGATATGATAGAATAATAGATAGGTACTTGTTTGTGATGAATAATAGACTAATGTCTCTTATAACTTTGACTTTACAACAAGTTTTTCATGATCAGTTGAAAAAGAAAAAGACAAATGAAAAGAAAATAGTAGAAAAAAAAGAAGAGAGAAACACCAAAATTGAAGATGAAGAGAGAAAAGGCAACATTGAAAAAGAAGAGAGAAAAACCATACTAAAAAGAAAAGAGAGTAAAAACAATTTTATGGAGAGAAAAAATTAGATAAAGATAGTTATAATTTCAGAGCATATCCTTACAGTACTTATGTACAAGAGTTTATTTTTTACTAACCAAATTGTTGGATATTTGCTGAGCAATATTATTTTTTTTCAGGAATTCAAGCTTGTCATTCCTAAGAAAATAACTCCTAGTTTGCCACTAGTTTGAGAAATCACATATCAAATTCAACATCAAACCCTAAATTTGAAGAAACTGGGATATGCATGGGATAACATGTTTTCTGCTGTTGTGCAAAAGCCTAAGAAAGACAAATTTTGGGGAAACTGTGTTGATTTTCGAATTATCAACCATATGATGGTAATGTATCTTCACCCTATTCCTCGATTAAATATTTTTGTAGATGAGTTGCATAGAAACTGTTGTTTTTCTAAAATTTGATCACAAGAGTGAATATTCTCAAATTTGAATGAAAGATAATTATGGATTGAAAACTGCATTAAAAGTAAAACATGGTTTATATGAATGGTTGGTTATTATTTTTAGTTTGACTAATGCATATAACACTTTTATGAGGTTAATAAATTATGTCATGCGTGCTTTTATTGAAAACTTTGTCGACATATATTTTGATAAAATCATAATATACAACAATTACTTAGATAAATATGAAGGATATTTAAAAATTATCTTGCAAGTTTTCAGGAAAGATCAGTCATTTTCCAATTTGAAGAATTGCATATTATGTTTGGATAAACTTTTATTTCCTGGATATATTATAAGTTTTGAAGGGATTGACATTGAAAAAAAAATTAAGGCAATTCGAGATTGGCCCATGCATATTTCACACAATTTATGGCTGAAAGAGTTTGTGATTCACACAGATCATGAATATCTTAAGCACATCAAGGGGCAACACTTGCTGAATAAACGTAATGCAAGGTGGGTGTAATTCATTTATACATCCCCTTATGTGATCAAGTGTAAACAAGGTAAATAAAATATAGTTGTTGATATATTATCTGGAAGGTACTTACAATCATTGATACTAAATTGCTTAGTTTTGCTTGGAATACTTTGTTGGATACAAAACTTCTATTTTCAACTGCATGTTTACCACATGTTGTATTTGCATAAAATCATTATATTTATTTAGTGACTAAGTTATCACCATTGGGGATTATCTATGATTTTAATCCATTGGATAGAAAATGACAGACTCAAGAAAATATTAATCTAGCCAACAATAGTTTTAAGAAGGTTATTTTAATCCAGGGATTTGGATTAGCCTACATTTGAGGAATGAACGATTTATGGATAGAAAACTATCAAAATTTCTTAGGTTAGAGGGATTATTTAAAGTGTTAAAACTCATTAGTAATAATTACAACATGAAGTTATCTAACAAATATACTGTTAGCTATAGCATAAATATTTCTAATTTAATGTCTTTTGATGTAGGTGATGAAAGAACAAAAGATTTGAGGATAAATCATTTTCAAGAGGGGGATAATTTTACCCGTGGTGTTCAAATAATCAGACTTATCACTCGGAGTTTTCTAAGAGTTCTTCTTAGAGGATTTGGGTGTGGCATTTACATATCTTATACCTTGTTTCTCACATAGATAAGGTATATTCCATGTTTCCGTACTTGCGTCGTGAAAGTTTTGGGTGTTTTCCATATTTGGTGTTAAGTGTCGTCAGCATATTGGCGAGGTTCGCATCAAACGGGGTTTACATGGGCAATGGTGCTCACATAGATAATCTGGCATGTACATCATGATCCGATCAAACATGTGGTCAAGGTTGCAGCATCATACCAAGGTGGTTGGTAAAGTTAATTTGAAACACAAGTGTAACATATAGGATGTTTGTTCTACGAATATGTGACCCCTTCCATGATGGATACGTGTGTGTGAATTATTGTGAAACAAATTGTATCATACCATTTATTATGTTAAACCATGATTAAATAACTAAAGATTTTATTTTTCCTACTCACTAAGTTGTCAAACTCACATCCCTCCAAACCCCTTCAGGAACTTGGGAACGCAAGGAGGAAGAATCCCAACAACAATCACATTTAAGATACATAAACTTTAAATGAAATCCTTATCATTATTGTTCCTAGATTTCTTTATTAATTATGTTTTTGAAAAAATGACATGGTTTATATTTCGAACCTTTCTCCTATTTGGTCTATTATGGTAACTTATACCATTTTAAAACTTAGAGGAGTGGCGGGTTGTTCACAGGTTCCAATCGGATAAATTGGGTTGAGGCATGACACATGCACTCGAGTACACTAGGTGTCATCCCGACCCGATTTCTAGGGTCGGAGTCTAATGACAACCCGTCATGTGCCCTCGATGCTACAACTATGGTTCCTTCACTAAAGTAGTACCAAATAGACCAAGGCTTAGAATAAAATGATAATAAAATTTAGCAAAAACTTATACTTTTCTTTAATCAAAGTGGTATGCCCAAAATGACTACAATTTTCCCTGGGAATACAACAACCGATAAGAAAAATATTTAAACATTCATGTGTGCACTTTGAGATCCATACATCGAGTTGCACTAGTTGTGAAGATGATATCCCAATCTTGTACTCTCATGGGCTCCAGCTATCACATGTAATTATTTTAGGAAGGGGTGGGTACACATCTCAGTGAATGAGTTTATCGACGTAGGCCACGACATGGCTTACGACTCTTATCTTTACTCAAATTACTTAACATAAGTTTTCATGATTTTCAATTCACAAATCATGCATTTTTCACAGTGATGATTATATCTATAAGTCTTTTATCTTATTGATTATCACAGGGAACCCAGTTCCCATCTCTTATATCACATTTCAATAAGCACACAACATATCTTTTGAACTAGTTGGTTATCACGTGAAACTTAATTCTTGTCTCTTACATTAACCAATCAAGAGCATACAACATTATCACAAGTTCACATTTCGCGGCACGTCCATCGCCATGTTCATTAAGGTCTCACACATGTGAAACTCAATGCTATGAGTGGTATGTGCATTATATATCGCACTCCCAAGGCACATCTAATGATGATCGTCCCCCTCCTTGTGATATCAATAATATGTAATCGAACATCCTGCATACTTATGATCATTTCAACCACACATGATCATATGTATGCCTAGACCCCACCATACATCTCCCTACAAGTTTGTGGGAAGATATGGAAGCATTCAATCTCTCCCTTATATCCTCACTTACATTCTTTCCTATACACCGACACTACCTCTAATACTAGATGCCATGTCAGCACTGTTACTCCCCTTTGGTCGGATCCCTGTGAGCAACCCACTACTCTCCCAATTTATTAAGGGTTTTCCCCTTCTTTAAAGCATGAGGACTTTAAACTTGTACCTTTCTTGAAATAACATTAATCAAAACTGCAAGAAATTTTAAACTTTCATACCTGTCTTGCAGGTGTAGCTAACTTGAGGTCTTTAGGTAAGCTATTCCCTTAGTTACCTAAAAAGGGGTATAAGGGAGAGGGTGAGTTCAACGACTCAGTGAATGGGTATTTAAAACTTGATTTTTAGAAAAATAGTTTGAATTGGAGTGTGCCAGACTCCTTATTTTCTTAAAACCATTTCCTCAATTTTTTTGTTTTCAAAACCATTATTCCTCGTTAACCACAGTCGGTGTGTTTAACAATTAACACATGCCCTTCATCATGAAGGGATCACACATTCGCATGATAGTTTGTCCATTGCACTCACTTGTGGCGTCGGAGCGACTTTATCGATCACTTAGATAGAAGCCCATCCACTTCTACCCTGAGAATGAGTGGATGTACGTAATAACCAACCCTCAATCTAGAAAAGATAACTCCGTGTCTGTACGAGGACAGAGATCTCATCCTGACCCCACCCCAATCTCATGCGCATGAAGCTACATCGAGCTTCCCTGACTGCTGGCAAGACAAACTGCCCTTATCTCCACCATGTCGTCCAGTAGCCCCAAGGATGCATCACTACCCCTCTTGGGCATCTTGATGGTCCTGAATCTTAGTGCATGCACAAAACAATAGTTTTCCTCATAAGCCATTTAATCTTTGGTGCCACTGGTTCAATGGCCCCGACCCTCAACTCGACCTGCAGCTGCTGGTCTCGGCTAGTCCGTCGACCTATTTGTTACACTACTGCCAGTCCATTGAGTATATCGGTCCTATCTTGGTACCATGGACAAATACATTATTCATTAAAGTTTTCATAGCTTAAACTCATGTTTGTTTACGAGCTCCTACTCATGCCAACTGGCCTTAGGTCCACTGTACGAGATTTTCAAAATCACACATTTTAGCCCCCAAGTTCCAAAACTGAGGCCTCCGGCCTATTTGAGCTATTCGAGCCCCCATCAAGAAGCTCTCCCAAAAAGTTTAAGCAATGACACGCAGTTAGGAGAGAGCACTTTCGACAAAAATAATCTTTCAGTTGTCCATCACACCAATCAGGTATGAGGATATCTCCGCTCATAACTAATAAGCAGGTTTTCTACTTCCTTATAGGAAGTTCATCATACCAACCGGGTATGATATACTTACAACTGTTAAGTATTTTTTTCGTGTGTTTTCTCACATCACCCCTTTCAGGTGTGATGTTAAAATCCCACATAGTAGTGGGTTTTCATTACTGAGGTGCTCATCATCCCAACCGGGTATGATGTAAAAATCCCACTCACCTGTGAATGCAGTGAATTCCTCTCAACCGGCTTTTTGGTTCTATGTGAGTTTGTCTTAGCTGGCGTTCTCGGTACTTTGTGTTCCTACACGATATGAACATCCTTGTTCATTATCCTTTGGCCTAACAGCCTTCATTCATCACAAATGGATGAAATACCCAAACTTTTCAATTATTTGCAATTAGGTTCCTAAAGTTCTTTTTCTTTAACTTTAGGTCTCTAATACCACTTTTTCCCCAAATTAAGTCCTAAAACTTCAAAAATTTACTTTGGGACCTCCATTTATTCAAAATTACAAAAAGGGGTTCATGTTTTCCGATTTTGGTCCCTAATTTTTCCAAAATTACCATTTAGCCCCTAGTTTACAAAAATAGTAAAATTGTCCCTAATAATTCCAAAATTTGACCAATTGGTCCTCCAACATCTTTTCCATGTTCATTTGGCCCTCAATTTTGAGTAATTGCACTTAAGTCCCTCAAAATTTTGAAATTCCCAAAATTTCCTCAATTTTCCCCCAATTTCAATTTTTCAACCTGACCAGATTTGATTTTATCAAATTGACATTCAATTAAAGTTAATTATTGAAATTGAAGGTGGATTTGAGTTCCTACACATCCATACGATTCAGTTTCACTTTGAATTGCATGAATTGACGCCGGAATGAGATCAAACGGAGCTTCGCCAAAAAAGTGAACTTATAGAGAGAAAGATTCGAAAGCTTACCATCGGGGTCACGATGACTCGAGCTTTCAATCTAGGCAGATAGCTCTTATCTTGAGGTTACTTATATGATTAAGAATTGCATTAATTGATACCGAATTGAGGGAGAATTTGGTGAGTGAAATTTTTCCGGTTTTCTCTCTAGCACTGATTGGAAATTACAGAGGGGAGCCAAATTGGCTTACCTTTCCATTCTAATTCAGCTGTAGGAGGGATGTGGAGGTGTTGGGAGGGCTTAGTTTGGCATGAGAAGGGCTCCAATTGGCCGATTTCAGCTCGGCTAAAATAGGGCAGCTTCGGTCCGCCAAAGCTACTTCACACCGGCATTTCTCTAGCGACCCTCAAAGAAAATGAAGACTAGAGGCGTGTAGCTGACTTCTCCCTAAATCTAAAGAACTCGACCACACCTTCTTTGGATTAGAAAAGACCCTATATCAGAGCTCTAGTTCAAGCTTCGCCAGAATTTGGAGTAGTTGAGAGAGAATGGAGTTTTCAGGTGTGGAGAGAATGGATGAGGAGGGGCTCTTTATATAGTAAGCTCGGAGACTTCTTGGCCATCCGATTGGCACCTTAATGGTGTTTAATCATTTCCTGAAACTCCATGGCTGGAGACTTTTCATCTTCATCGACGCTGCTCGATTTTTTGGCGAGTGAACAGTTCTGTCATCTGAAGGAAGAAGATGACACTGTTTTGAACTGGACCAGACCGGTCTAAATCGGGTTCAACGCTTAAACCGGCCGGTTCAGGCCTGATTCAACCGATTTTTTCAAAATTAAAAATTTTTAAATTCATCTAAATTCATTCTCTATCAAACGGTGGCCTCAATTATCCAAATTAAAATTTCTAAGTCACCTAGAAAAATAAATTTAGGAATTAGTTCAAACTGGTTCAATTCGGTTCAAGTCCGATTCACTTGAACCGGTTTGGTTTTCACTTCCAATTCACCCTAAAGTCCTTTCTCATGACTTTTGTGAATCTTTAGGTCACTCAGGGTCCATAAATTTCTCGGTTTGCCATTTCTCTATCGGTTTTATAAATCGACTTGATTTTCTCTTTGGAAATGACCGATTCTTTTCTTGGTTTTTTTATTATCAAAGGATGGGGTTTATAAGTACAATACAACATCCACCCAAAAAAGCAATCAATAACACATGATCAACAAGCATAATGGCCATTTCTTTTCGGTGTTCAATATGCTATTTAACCGACCTCACTACTCGTGTTGTGAAAGCTCTTTTCTCATTCAACATGCACATATTCATAAATTCCTAAGGTTCAGTTTGCTAATTGACCGACCTCGCTACTCTTTTTTTTAAATCGCTTTTCTTAGTTCAACACATATATTTTGCATAATTTACGGGGTTCAGTTTGCTGACTGACCGACCATGCTACTCATGCTCTTAAACACCTTTCTCAAATCATATGTGCATTATTCATAAATTTTTGAGTTTGGTTCGTTAGCCGATCGACCCTACTACTCGTATTCTTGAAAACAACGGGTAAAAACATACGAGGACTAGCCCCTTTTTCATTTTAGTGAGCATGGGTCTCAACCCCACTTTTCCTTTTCGATTAAGGGTGGCTTAAGACTCATCCTTGTTATGCAAAACAACGTGGGTCTTAGTGAGGTTTTCTCTTGTAAATTCAAGGATGATTTCTTATTCTATATCTTTTACCATAAGATCATTTCGAATGTTTCACCCTTGTCAGACTCTTTGAAAAGATTATTTATCATGCTCTTTGCACGAAATTATTTCGAGTAAAGCTTGTAAACAACCATAGTCATTCAATAGGACTCACTGTTTATAAACTCACTCATTATTTTATCCAAGATTTGTTCATCCCGTTGGGTTTTCCACGTGTGTCAGATTAAGTAGATCCCACGTATAACTTGTAGTTGTTTGAACTATAATAATTAAATAATATGCAATAGATCATATATGGTTATAAATAGTAATTCTAGTATCATCTTATAACTTTCCATAATTTATAGTTTTTCCCCTCGGGTCGAGTTCGCTCAATTTGTGCATTGATGAACCCGTTTATATGACCCTTCCCACATCATTCTAAATCTCTATACTTTCCCTCCTTTATTTGGCCATATATACTCTAAGGCCCCAAAGTATTTCAAGTCTTTCATTAGTCCCCTTACTTTTCCACTTTTTGCACTTTAGTACTTAAACTTTCCAAAATTAACAAAATCCCCTTATTATCACTCCCAACCCGGTTTGGTCGAAACCCTATGATCAACCAGCCACCACTTCCTGTACTTAACGGTATTTCTACCATATTAGTCTAGGTAGGGTAAAGGCTCAAACATGAGTGTTTTCCATAACAAAATTTACAAACAAACTCAATGAAATTTATTACCTCTCATTAGTAATTGTCTGAATATTCGATTTGTCCTTCCTTTTAGAATGAAAGCTTTCCTGAAAGGGATTTATGGAGAGGAGTGAGTTTATCACTAAGTGGGCACGTCTTACTAACACCATGACTTATTATCCATGATTCAACATGTACTCAAAAGGTATGAGAATTTCATTTCCTTAACTCATAATGTTTGGATGATCAAAGAAGCTACGACTTGTTTTATTACTGAATAATATATCGTAGTTAAATTCACTACTTATATCTCACAGCTAAAGCTTGTTCCTTCCTACCTGGAAGAACTTTCATGATTTGTTTATGATAGATTTTCCATAGGTTTGTATTAGACAAACATATAAATAACCACCCTTTCTCATCAAATGGATCAATCATTTGTAGAACAGACAGTGTGAGGCTACACCTTGATCTGTCCCACTTGTGGCCCGGAGTGCATTTACCGTCCACCTTGGTGAAAGACTACAACCTCTACCACATTGGTGTGAGGCTACAATCTTGACCATTGTTTGTGTGAGCTCCATTGCCTAACCCCTAGACATTTTTTATACTTATGTCCGCTTATGAGGGACGAGACCTTATCCAACTTCTCCTCAATCTTAGTGCACACGAAGCTCTCAGAGCTTCACAACATACTGGAATGACGTACCTTCCCTTGTACCAACCTTGCTATCTAGTAGCCTTTTGAACCAACACTACCCCATACTAGTTGTCTCCTTGGTTTCGAATGATTGCCATCACAAACAAGTGTTTTTGGATTTAAGACCATTCTCTTTGCGACGCTATCTCAACGGGCTCCAACCCAACTCTGGCTCAAAAACTTAAATCAGAACTTATTTATGGGATTTGATCCATTTCCATTGGTCTTGGGCCCACTTATACGAGTTTTCAAAACATGGCATTCATTCCACTTCTCTTTTCAAAATCGTGGCCTTGGGCCTACTTTTACAGAACTAGATCTAACCAACCCTTGTCAATCATGACCCTCACCCATATCCTACATTGATTGTCAGAATTAGATCATTCCCTTGAAGTGCAACCACACACACCGTTTAAGGGTAGTACTAAAATCATGATTCATGTTTTTTTGGAAATATATCCCAAATAGTTTGAGCAGTTTCACACAGTGAGGGGATTATATTTCTAGAAAAGAGATTTTTTTAAGCAATCATTTTTAAATTGCGAGTAGTAACATGTCATCGGTCCAATCAAACTCGATGTTACAAATCACACTCACCCGCATTTTGAGACTTGTTCGTCCCATGGGATTTTTGAGCTTGTCATGCCTTTCCTTCGCACGGACTTGTAGGTGATTGGTTTCTACAACAAATTGAACAATTAAGTCCTAAGTAACCATAGGGTATTTACGCTTAAGACCTGTAAATTTTTGTTAATTGTAATTTGGTCCTTAAGCTATACCTTATCTCTAATTATGTCCCAAAATTCCCAAACCTTCATTTTTGTCCCTAATTTCTCTGTATTTCCAATTGTGTACTTAATTTCTCACTAGTTGCATAAAAATCCCCAATTTTTGAAAATTGTAATTTAGTCTCTAAACTTTCAAAAATTACAATTTTGTCCTAAAACCTTGATTAGAATCAATTCAATCTTAAACCTTCCCAATTGAGTCCTAACATGATTCTAATCATCTTCCATATGTCCCCATGATCATTTCAAGCTTTGAACCATCCAATTTGGCTTAGAAATGAACTTAAACGAAACTTCACCGGAAAATTATTCTCAAGAGAGAATGCTTCGGTTACTCACCAGTGAGGGCCCAGTTGTAAGAGCTTTTATTACCAATGAATTGCTCTCTTCCGAGGGATCCTCCTTGGATAAAACAACCCCTCAATTAATGGTCTGTGCAATGTGAATTTATCAGTTTATTTTTATGTTAAAATGCATTATGAACAGAAAATTTCATTGAAGGGCGGTGGTGGGGACTTACCACGATAGTGCAGGAAAGGTGTGGACTCCACTAGGGAAGGTCTGGATGGCTTGTTTTGGCCATGGGTGGTCTGAGGATTGCTCGAATTGCACTCAAGTTTCTTTGGTTGTAGTTGGTTGAGGGAGCAATGGTATTGTGTGAGCTCGTTGGCGCTTCACTAGTGATGCTCAATGTAATTAGAGAGCGCAGTTGTGTAGAGAACTTCTACAAGAATCCAAGGAACCCAAATTCACCTTCTGAGGTGAAGAAAAATGCGAAAGTCAAAGATCTAGTTTTTGGGTGATCGTAAAATGGAGTTGTTCGTCTTCTTCAAGCTTTCGAGGGATGAAGAAGATGAATGGAGGAGAGATCTTTATATAGGGAGCTTGGGGACTTCCATTCCTATCCAACCATCTATCGACCAATTATTAACTCCTCGATTTACTTGGTTGTCGAAGAGGTTTAAAGGCCACCTAAGTTATGGCACAACCATCTCCTCTATTCATCTACTAGAAGGAAGAAGACGACACTATGTGCGTGCGTGCAAGCTTCACACGTGTGAACTACCATGTGGCGTGTTATAATTGGCTGATGTTGCTGATGTAGCATCCTATTTAGTGTATGAGTCGTATGTTGACTCGTTGACCGGAGACGTAGTGAACTCCCATTGGTCGATCTATCCGACGTGGCAATTGACTAAATTTGTCCGATGACCATGCCACATGGCATCCTCTGATTGGATTATTTATATTTGTTAGTTTTCCCACCTAACATAATGTGCCATTGCCACGTGTTCTCCTCTTATTGCATGTGGTCATTTGACGTGTTCTTTCCACGTGTCGACCCCTGATTGGATGACCTTTTTTGGACATCTTAGTTCGCTGCTAACCTGGCACCTTTGCCACATTTCAGCCCTTATTTCTCAATTGACCATTGATTAAGCACATGTTTCATGCTCCCATTGTTGAGTTTATGATGATGTGGATTTTCTTCGTTTGATTGTTGATCAGGGACACGTATCATGCTCTGATTAGTTAGTGCTTTCAGACGTTAACCTAGTGGCTGACGAGTTGCGCTTCGATACGTGTCGCGTGCATTGATTAGGCATTGACCTTGTAGGCGGTCCATTGACCGACTAGACCATTGACCATTTCAGTTAGACCGGGTTCGATGACCCGAATTCAAAATCGGCCAATTCAGGCTCTATTCGATTGCTTTTATAAAAATTAAAAATTTCTAAATTCATTTTCTACACAGTGTGACTTCGATTCCCTAATTTGACATTTTAAAATCACCTCTAAAAATGAATCTCTAAACTTGTTCTTTTCGATTCAATCTGGTTCATCTTTGGTTTACCCTAAACCAGTCCAGTTCTCTCATCCAATTTGCAATATAATTTTTTCCTCTATTTTTGGATCTTCATTTATCATTTGTGATCTCTCAAATTCCCATTTTGATTTCGCTACACCAATTTCATTTCAATTGGAATCTTTGTTTTCTTTCGAAAAATTTTGGTTCTCAATTCTAGCTTTCTTATTTTGAGAAAATAGGGTTTACAACTTCTCACTCCTTTTAAGGAGTTATCTCCGAAACTTGCTATACATTAAATAATTGGAGATAGTTTCTCTCATTATAGACTCAGTTTCCCATGACTCCTCCTCAATATGACCACTATGCTAGAGTACATTTACCATAGGAATCTTCTTGTTCCTCAAATTCCTTTCCTGCTTATCGATGGTTTGTACTGGCTCCACCTCATGGGATTGGTTCTCTTCCAGCTCGGGTGGTGGGTGTTCCAACACATGACTTGGATCAGTTTCATGCTTTCTTAGTACATATATGTGGAATACATTGTGTATATGTTGTAAGTCTGGAGGTAATTTGGGCTTGTATGCCACAAGTCCGACTCTTTGGACGATGGGGTAAGGATCTATGTACCTTGGCTTCAATTTTCCCCTCTGTTAGAACCTTAAAATCCCTCTCTAGGGTGATACTTTAAGGAACACTTTTTCTCTCACCTCAAACTCCAATTCTCTTCACCTCTAGTCTACGTAGCTCTTTTCTTGGTCTTGAGTAGCTTTAAATCGATTTCTTATCAACTTAATATTTTCCATGGTGTCCTTGATGAGCTCGATTTTCTCGAGTTTCCTTTCTCCCACGTCATCCCAGAATAGGGGTGTACGACACGGTCTACCATAAAAGGTTTCATATGGTGCCATTTGTATACTTTCTTGATAATTATTATTATAGGCAAACTCCGTAAGGCATAAATAATCCACCCAACTTGAATTTAGAGTCAAAACACATGCTTTGTGCATGTCTTCCAGGGTCTGAATGGTTTGCTCTGATTGTCCATCGGTTTGGGGTGAAATATCGTACTCATATGAAGTTTTTTTCATAAAGCTTCGTATAGATTGGTCCATAACCATGATGTAAACCATGGATCTCTATCCGATACAATAATCACTAAGATTTCATGTAATCTCACAATTTATCCAATATAGAGATTTGCTAACCTTTCAATGGAATCAATCACTATTATGGGTAAGAAATGAGCTGACTTAGATAGTAAATCGACAATTACCTATATAGCATCATGTTCCTTCTTCGTCACAAGTAATCCTATCACAAAATCCATTGTAATATTTTCCCACTTCTATTCAAGGATGGACAAGGGTTGTAGTAACCCTAAGGGCTTTTGGTGTTCCACTTTAATTTGTTGGTAGAGTAAACACCTCAACACATACTTGGTTATGTCTCTCTTCATTCCCTTCCACCAATATCCTAGCTTTAGGGTACACTACATTTTCGTGCTTCTAGGATGCATCACATACATCGAGTCATGTGCTTGTTCTAATATTGACCTTCTAAGCCCTCTTGTGTTTGGCACACATACCCTTCCTTTAAAAACTAACAACCCATCACCTCTTATGGCAAACTCTTGTACTACTCCATTGGCCATTTGATCAATGTGGGACTTTAGTTCCTCATCTAGTTTTTGTTGAATCTTGATTTTCTCCATTAGACTAGGTCTCACTACCACATTAGCCCATAAGCATTGTTTCTTGGAGTCTATAACGAGTTCAATATTTAGTTTTCCCATTTGTTCCAATAGAGGTAGATTGGCAGCTTTCATGTAAGCTACTCTAGTGTGGTATTTCTGACTGAGTGCATCTGCTTCCACATTTGCTTTGTTGGGTTGATACTCTATTATTAGATTGTAGTCCTATATTATCTCCAACAATATTGTTTGTCTTAGGATGAGTTCCTTCTCGGTCATAAAATACATCAAACTTTTGTGATTTGTGACTATCTTGCAAGTGACTCCATATAGATAATGTTGCCAAATTTTAAGTGCGAACACTATCATGGCCAATTCCAAATCATGAGTTGAATAATTTACCTCATGTGTCTTTAGTTGTCTAGATGTGTAAGCTATCACTCTCTTTTGTTACATTAGTACACAACTTAATCTTTGTCTGTTACATTCTACAAATTTCTAGTAGTACCTTGCTAAACCTAAGAAGCTGCGGATTTCAATTGGATTAGTGAGGGCTTTCCAATTTTATATTATTTCTATTTTAGTGGGGTGCACATTAACTCCTTCCTTAGAGACAATATGCCCTAGAAAACCAAGTTCTTGTAGCAAAAATTCACTTTTTGAGAACTTTGCATAAAGTTCATTCTCCTTTTGAACTCTCAAGGTGGTTCCCATGTGTTCTTTATGTTCCTCCTTAGTCTGTGAGTATAGAAGTATGTCATCGATGAACACTATCATATACTTATCCAAATAAGGTTGGAACACTCGGTTCATTAGGTCCATAAAGGTTATGGGACCATTCGTTAATCCAAAGGGAATAACTCTAAATTCATAATGCCGATAATGTGATTGGAATGCCGATAATGTGATTGGAATGTCGTCTTCTGAATATTCTCCTCCTTAATCTTGAGTTGATGATAATCGAAATGTAGGTCTATCTTAGAGAAATAGGCAGCTCCTTTTAGTTGGTCAAACAAATCATCAATCCTTAGTAGATGATACTTGTTCTTAATGGTTACTTAATTCATCTTCCGATAATCTATACATAATCTCATGCTCTCATCCTTCTTATTTACAAATAATACTAGAGTGCCCATGGAGATTGACTGGGTTGTATAAATTCATTTTCCAATAACTCGTATAATTACTCCTTTAACTCTTTTAGTTCTGTTGGAGCCATACAGTAGGGACTTGTGAAATAGGGTGGGTTATAGGAATCACTTCTATAGAGAACTTCAACTGACGATATGGGGAAATGCAGGCAATTCTTCAAGGAAAACTTTAGGATAGTATTTTACTATCAAATCTCCTCTTGTCTCTTCTTCTCATTGATCTCATTGGTGATCATCGCTGGAAATGACTTGCATCCCTTTCTTAGCATATTTTTGGCTTTAAGGTAGGATATTAAATTCACTCCCTTCTTATTCCTATCTCCATTAAACACTACTCCTTTGACTTTTATGGAGTAAAATATCATTGTCTTGTCCTGGTAGTTCACCCTTGCATGATGTAAAGATAGTCAATCCATTCCAAGAATTAAATGAATCTCTCTTAATGGTAAGGGAATCAAATCTGCTTCTAATTTTCTCTCTATAATCTCCACTTCTCAATCCTTCAAGACTTTATCTCCAACCAATTGCTCTCCCAAAGGTGTAAGGATATTGATGGTTGGATTGAGTGAGGTTGGTCCCTTGGGAATCTCGTGAATCAATGACACCTTAATAAAGGATCTTTCAACTCCGAAGTTGATGGGGGCAAACATTTTTCTACCAAATAATTTGACACATCCTAATTGAAAGATAGGGGTGTGTTAAATGGGAAAATGGTAAATGATTTTTTTATATATGAAATTAGTACATTTCTTTTGGGATTTCATCACAACTAAAGGAAAAATATCTTTAAGTAAGAGGTTTGGAAGTACCCGCTACTACACTAGGGTCCTTTTGAGCTTCTTCCTATGTGAGGTTGTAAACTCTTGTTGGGACCTTGAGTGTTGTAGTGGCTCCTCTTCCTCCATTATCTTGACCTCTAATAGTCGAATGAGCATTATTTCTTGGAGGTATCACTATGTTTCCTTGTGGCACTGGACAATTCTTTGCATAGTGTCTTAGTTGTCCACACCTATAACAGGTTACTTCTCTACATTCACCTTCATGGTTTCTCCGAGGACATTGGGGAGTTTTCCTTTAGGGTGCTTTATTACTCCCTTCCTTATTTAGCCTGAGGGGTTCCATCCTTTACTTGGTTCCTTTGTTGAAGTTTTTTTAGAGATTTAGGAAAATTTTGAGCTTCTCAATGTTGATTACTTCGATCGTCTTTCTTAGCAATACCTTTCATTCTCATATGTCTTGCTAGTACCAAGCGTTCATATTCGTGTGCCATATTAATGATGGTTGCCAAATCAGTGGGTCTCCCAAGTACTCCCTTTTGGTCATATATATCTAAATTGAGATCGTCCACCAATATTTGGCAAATGTCTGTTGGTTCGACCAAGTTAGGTATAAAAGGTCTTAACACGTTAAAATGAATTTCATATTCAGATATAGTATTAGAGCCTTGGTAAAGTTGGAAACATTCTTGCTTCTTCTCATTTATTAGGTGAGGGGCCAAGTATTCCTTTTAGAATCTCCTTTCAAACACCTCCGCTAATGGTATGGTGGTAGTGAGGTTTCTCATGTTCTCCCACCATCTCTTGGCACTTCCTTCTAAGAAACATTCCGCCATGGTTACCATCTCTTACAATGAAATTCTTATCATTCCCATAAATTTCTTGCTACTGGCAAGCCAGTCCAAAACATCTCCTACATCCTTTTCTCCCTTGAAGGTCTTGCACCCCAATTATCGAAGTATCTTCAAGTGCCTTGGGATGTCAAAAAGGGGAGGTATTAGGATGGTGGTATTTTGAGAGTGTACCTCTTCATCTATTAGGTGTGAGTTTCTAGTAGGGTAAGGGTTCTCTCTATGTGGTTATGTTCCCCAAACACCTTGAAAAATTCCTCGTATAATTTTTTATGTTCGGGAGTTAGCCTAAATGAGGTGGTTTGAGTTTCTCTTGGCTCTTGTGCTTGTCTCCTCATTGGGGATAAGGTTTTCCATCGGTTCTGTGGTGGGTTCAACTGTGGTAGCACGAGTCCATTTGGTTCCTCTTTTAGAGGCCATATCTATAATATTGAGGAGGAATTTATGTTGACTTCCTAAAATTTTTAGATTTTTATCATTTAAAGTTTGGGAAATTTTGCTTTGGAAAACAAGGCTCTCATACTACTTAAGTTGACACACACTGACCCTATTTGGTCGGAACCCTGTGAACAAACTACCACCCCTTCCTGTACTAAAATAGTATTTCTACCATATTATTCCAGGTAGGGTAAAGTTATGAAAAATGAGTGCTTTCCATAACAAAATTTAAAAGTGAATTCAATGAAATTTATTGTCTCTCCTGAGTACTTTACTAAATAGTCGAGTTGTCCTTCCTCTTGGAATGAAAGCTTTCCTAAAAGGGGTTTAAGGAGAGGGGTGAATTTATCACTCAGTAAGCTTGTCTTACTAACATTGTGGCTTCTTGTCCACGAATCAACACGTACTCAATAGGTATGAGAATTTGATTTCCTTAACTCATAAGGTTTGGATGATCAAACAAGCTACAACTTGTTTTATTACTGAACAATATATCACAGTTAAATTCACTACTTGTATCTCACAAGCTAAAGCTTGTTCCTTCATCCCTGAAAGAACTTTCATGATTTGTTTATGGTAGATTTTCCATAGGTTTGTATTAGACAAACATACAAACAACCACCCTTTCTCATCAAAGGGATCAATCATTCGTAGAATAGACCCAGTGAGACTATAACCTCGATTTGTCTCACTTGTGGCCTGGAGCATCTTTACGTTCCACCTTGGTGAGAGGCTACAACCTCTACCACATTGGTGCGAGGCTATAACCTCGGCCATCGTCTATGTGAGCACCATTGCCCAACCCCCACACATTTTCGATAATTTTGTTCGCTTTTGAGGGACGAGACCTCATCCTGCTTCCCCTCAGTCTCAGTGCGGACAAAGCTCCTAGAGATTCACGACATAATAGAACAACATAGCTTCCCTTTTACCAACCTTTTTGTCCATTAGCCCTTATAACCAACACTATTTGGTGTCAGACGTCTCTTTGGTTACAAACGATTGCAATCACAAGCAAGTGTCTTTGGATTTAAGACCTTTCTCTTTACATTGCTAGCCTAATGGGCTCCAACCCAATTCTAGCACAGTAGCTTAAGCAAATATTATTAAATTGTGATAATTTTATCACAATCTTAAATCAGAACTTATTTACGAGATTTGACCCATTTCCATTGGCCTTGGGCCCACTTGTATGAGTTTTCAAAATACGGCCTTGGGCCCATTTTCACAAAACTATATCTAACTAACCCTTGTTGACCATGGGCCTCACCCATATCCTACATTAATGATCAAAATTAGATCATGCCCTTGAAATGAAACCACACACACCATTCAAGTGTAGTCCTAAAATCTTGATTAATGCTTTCTTTAAAAATATATCCCAAATAGTTTGAGAAGTTTCACATAGTTAGGAGATTATATTTATGGATAACATATATTTTAAGCAATCATTTTTAAATTACGAGTAGTAACGCATCATCGGTCCAATTGGACTCAATGTCAGAAATCCCACTCACTCATATTCTGATATTTGTTTGTCCTATGAGATTTCCAAACTTGGCGTGCATTTCCTTCACACGAACTTCTAGGTGATCAATTCCAACAACAAATTGGGAAATAAAGTCCTAAGTAACAATATGGTATTTATGCTTAAGACCCATAACTTTTCATTAATTACAATTTGGTCCTCAAAATAAGAATATCGGAAATGAGAACCAAAAAATTTTGAGAGAAGAATTGTGGTTCGAATTAAACTAGAATTGGTAAAAATAAAAAAAAATGGGAATTTGAATAATCCCAAGTGACCAATGATGATCCAAAAGTTAAGAAAATGGATCGTGGAGCAAATTGGATATGGGAACCAGGCTAGTTTAGGGTGAATTGAACCTGAACCGGGTTGAACTAGATTAAACTAAGAATAACTCGTTCAAATATTTATTTTTCTATTTGACTTAAAAATTTCAATTTGAAAAATTGAAGTCAATACTATGTAGAAAATGAATTAGAAAATTTTAATTTTCAGAATACGGGTCGAATCAAACCTAAACTGGCTAATTTTCAATTTTAAGCCACCGAACCAATCAATAGTCCAGCCAGTCAATGGACCACTTGCCAGGTCAGTGCCTAGTCAGCACGCATGACCAATCAGTGTGTGACACATTATGAAGCACTCCGAGTCAGCCACTCGTTCAGTGTTTGAAAGCACTGACAAATTAGAGTGTGACACGTGTCCCCGATCAACGGTCATGCGAAGAAAATCCACATCATTGAAAACTAAACAATGGGAGCGTGACACGTGTTCTCAGTCAATGGTCAAATGAGGAGAAGCCTCGTAGGGCTAACCAATGAGAAGTTGACAT
This sequence comes from Trapa bicornis, assembly GCA_030064425.1. Lineage (NCBI taxonomy): Eukaryota > Viridiplantae > Streptophyta > Magnoliopsida > Myrtales > Lythraceae > Trapa > Trapa bicornis. Next base: position 2,774,691 of record CM057761.1, on the reverse strand, counting down.
GTGGCAAAGGTGCCATGTCAACGACTGATTAGGATGTTCCAGAATGGTCGACCAAAAAGAAGTCAACATATGCAAAGCCACGTCAGATGGCCACAACTAATTAGAGGCTAACACGTGGAAATGTCACACTACATGAGGTGGGAAAATGAAGAATTTAAATAAGCCAATTAGAGGACACCATGTGGCATAATAATTAGATGGACATATTCAGTCAACTACCACATCGGAAAGAGTGACCAATGGGAGGTAACCACGTGGCAAGTTAACGGATGACTCAAGCACTAAGTGGGAGTCTGCGTCAGCAAAACCCAATCACAACACACCATGTGGTAGCTCGCACATGCGCACAATATCATCTTCTTCCTTTAGATAGTTGAATAGGGGAGGAGACCAAATGTTGCCATAACTCCACCGACCATTAAACCTCTCAAAAAATGAAGTAAATCAGGGAGTTAATGGTCAGCTGATGGATGGTTGGATAGAAACTGAAGTCCCCAAGCTCCTTATATAAAGAGCTTATCTCCATTCACTCTCTTCATCCCTCGAAAGCTTGAAGATGATGAATTGCTCCATTTTTCAATCACACTCGAACAAGAGTGCTATCTTGGGCACTTTTCTTCACCTTAGAAGGTGAATTTGGGTTCCCTGGATTCCTGCAGAAGTCCTTTACACAGCTGCACTCTCCAATTGCATTGAAGATTACTAGAGAAGTGCCGATGAGCTCACACAGTACTGTTGCTCCCTCGGATGTCTACAACTAGAGAAATCTAAGCTCAATTCAAGCCACTCTCGGGCAAACCACAACCAAGCTAAGCCCTCTAGAACTTCCCTAGAGGAGTCCACACCTTCCCTGAACTGTCGTGGTAAGTACCCTTCGCCGCCATTCAATGAAATTTACTTTTCATAGTGCATTTTTGCCCAAAAACTAAGTCAATAAATTCACACTACTCGGGCTACCAATTGAGGCATGGTTTGATCCAAGAAGGATCCCCATGAAGAGAGCAATCTATTGGAATTAAAAGCTCCGACAATCGGACCCTCATCGATGAGTAATCTTTGCTTGCTCTCTCTAGAATGATTTTTCGACACACATTTCTATGCCAAATTGAGTGATTCAAAGCTTGAAATGATCTCGGGCACATAGGGGAGATGATTAGAATCATGTAAGGACTCAATTGGGAAGGTTTAAGATTGAATTGATGATATTCAAAGTTTGAGGATTAAATTGAAAATTTTGAAAGTTTAGGGACTTAATTTCAATTTTCAAAAAATTGGAGATTTTTTTCAATTAGTGAGAAATTATGTACCCTATTGGAAATTATGAGAAATTAGGTACCCAAATGGAAGATTTGAGAATCTTAGGGACATAATTGAAATTTAGGTATAACTTAAGGGCCAAGTCATAATTAACAGAAAGTTACAGGTTTTAACTGTAAATACCTTATGATTTGGGACTTAAGTGCCCAATTTGTTATAGGAATCAATCATCTACAACATCATGCCAAGGAAAGGCATGTCAAGCTCGAAAATCCCCCAGTACAAACAACTCTTGGATTACAGGCGAGTGGGATTTCTAACATTGAGTCTGATTGGACCGATGACGTAGTATTACTCGCAACTTAAAAGCATGATATCATAGAAAATCTCTTTTACAGAAATATTACCCCTGACTACGTAAAATGACTCAAATGACTTTGGGATATATTTATAAAGAGAACATGAATCATAATATTATGACTACCCTTGAACGGAATGTATGGATAGACTTCAACGGGATGATCTAGATCCGACCGTTAATGAAGGAAATGGGTAATGCATGTGGTCGATAGAAGGTTAGTTAGATCTAGTTATGTGAAAGTGGGCCAAAGGCCATGATTTTGAAAAGGGAAGTAGCCTTAAGGCCGAGTTTTGAAAACTCGTATGAGTGGGCCAAAGGCCAATGGAAATGGGTGAAACCTGTAACTAAGTTTTGATTTAAGAGTCTGATAAAAATTAACACAACTTGATAATGCTTGCTAAAACTATCGAGCTAGAGTCAGGTCGGAGTCAGTTGGGCTAGCAACACAAATATAAAGGTCTTAAATAAAAAGACATTTGTTTGTGATTGCAATTGTTTGAAACCAACAAGATGTTCAGTAGAGGGTAATGTTGGTTCTAAGGGCTATTGTACAATAAGGTTGGTATAAGGGAAGTCAAGTTGTTTTGGTATGTTTTGAAGCTCTAGGAGCTTCGTGCGCATTGAGATCGAGAGAGGCGGGGGTTGAAGAGTGAGGTCCCGTCCCTCAATATGGGATCGAAGTATCGATAATGTTTGGAGGTTAGGCCATGGTGCTCAAACAGACGATGTAGTAGAGGTTCCAGCCTCTAACAAAGGTGGATGATAAAGGCACTCTAGGCAACTAGTGTAACAAATCGAGGTTATAGACTCTAATGGTCTGTTTTGTGAATGTTTGATCCTTTTATTGAGAAAGGGTGTTTGTGAGTTTGTCTAACAAAAACCTATGAAAATTAAACCATAATAATCATGAAAGGTTCTTCCCCTAGGAATGAACCAAGCTTTAGCTTATGAGACACAAGTCATGAAAACCCCTTTAATGAAAAAGGATGATTGTTGTTTGTTTTATACAAACCTATGGAAAGTTCTTCCGGGTAGAAAGGAACTAAGTTTTAGCTTGTGAGACACAAGTAACGAATTATATCATGAAATTAAGTTTTCAATGATGAAACAAGTTGAAGTTTGTTTATTTTCCAAACCTATTGGATTGAAGGAAAATGAAATACATATATATTTTTAGTATGTGATGAATCCTAGACATGAAGTCACATTGTTAGCTAATCCTCTCACTAAGTTGTATATCACCCCCTCCGTTACCCCTTTCAGGGCATATAATGTCAATGAGAATATTAGGAGACGAACTACCAAATTGGTACATCAATTCCTTTTACATATTTATGTACATCACTATAAACATTCTAATATTTTTTTCAAAATATAATCTGATGCACTGTTTTCCTCATTATTTAAGCCTTGTTCATGTAAATACTATGATCATAGAGGTGGTATCTATTATAATATTGGGAGGAGTAGTGGGTTGTTCATAGGATTCTGTTCAAACTAGGTTAGGGTGTGACAACTTTAAGTGGTATCAGATCGAAAAATTTTTAAACTTGAATTTTAGAGTAAAATTTCTTTTGAAAATCTGAAATCTTGGGAAAAAACTTTTTGAACTAATGCCAAAAATTATTGCTGCATAAATTTTGTAAATTTCCAAACTAAAAGAAAAATATTATTATTGTAAGAGAATTCCCAAAAGTAGGATAACACCAAATTCCCTTGATGATGGGACACCAAAATCGAGAAATCATCCAAACTTGGGAATTCGAACTTCTCACCCAACACTTTATTAGCAGGAGGCTAAGGAAAAGTTTTGAGATGCTTTCGCCAAATATGTGAGGGTATTTAAAAGGCTACCACCTCTGTAGACACACCAAGAATCAGGATCCGCAACTCTGCTAAAACAAGCTTATAAGTATAAAGCCATAGTAATAAGGAGATATGGAGTCTCGGTAACAAGAAGGGCCAAACTTCCAAATTCCCATAGCCAAACCCCTTCCTTGAAGTATGAAGAGCCCAACATGAATAGTTGTACCCATTATGGTAGATACCATGGAGGATCGTGTCCACAAAGGAACCAACACTAACTCTTGAACCTTTAGAGGAAGAATCTCACTATCTACCGGTGATAAACTCTAAGTCAACAAGCATGGCTAGAGTAAGAAATAGTGAGAAAGTTGGTGTAATTGCCTTTCCTATATATTAATCCATATTTATGGCTAATGAGATCAATAAAATATTATGCCCAAAATATTATGATTTCATACCATAACCAAAAAGCTCATAAATTTGAGTTAATGAAAAGCTTTAGTAAAAAAGGGTTGAAAAGGTCAAAACACCAAGGAGAGAAGGATGAAGGAAACCCTTGGGGCAACTAAAGTCAAAAGAATTGACGAGGAAATAGTCAATTACCTTAAAGGACTAATACCAAAGTATTAGGGAAAAAGTAAAACTCCCTACAACAAATAATTCAAGAGAAATCAAACTTGGCTTACAAGTTTAAAAACTTAAGTATGAATAAGTAAGCCCTATGATGCTCTTGACAAGAAAGTTAAGAAATATGGGAGCAAATACCCAAAATATTTCCCTTAAAGAGTATATTTCTAAATGGAATACAAGTGGAAATAATGATTTGTTACAAAGGGAAATAAGGTGAAATCTTGATAGCCCAAGAAGGAAACTAACCTTGAAGATGAGACAAATTTGGAAGAAGACATCAAAGAATGTTATAAAACTTTTGAGGGAACAAATATCCATAAAGACAAATCAAAGGAAGAGACTCCCTAAGATGCGGAATGAGACATACCAAGGAAGGGAAATAAGGACTTATTAACATCAGGGAAGATTGATTAAGTCCCACCTCTATTTAAAGAAGCTCATTATGGGACGACGGGGCAGAGTATGGAGAATACAAAAGAAGACTCTGATAACATGAAATTATTGGTCAAAGCATTTGGTACAATAGATAAAACCAAATGCAACAACGGAATGGCTATGGACAAAGACACCAATACAATAAAGTGCAAGTATATGAGGGAAGGAAATCTTCATGGAGTGACAAGAAGATTGGACATAAAAACTCCAAGGATCGATGTGTCTACTTCGAGAGACTAGAGTAGAGAATGGGGCAAGCAAGGAGAATGCTTAAAGAAAAGCCAAAGGATATAAATATTTACCATAAGGAAAAAATCATAAGTAAAGAGGGGATAATTGTGAAAGGATCACGAGAAAGTATGAGTAGGCTAAGACAATGGAAACCCCTAAGGAAGGATATCCCTAACCAAATGAAGATGTATGATGTGAATTATAAGGAGGATAACTATGAGTATGCCACTAGCCAAGTTGAGAAATAATTGGGAAACCCAAAAGTTGGAATGAAGAATGACCAATAAGGAAATTGGTAAAGGATAAGTAAAACAAGGAATTCCTAAAGTGCTTGAAGAGAAACCTTGAGACATAATAGGAGATCCTTGTCAAATGAGAGAGGCTCAAATGAAGTTCTAAATAAAGGAACTGATGCAACTCGCAGGAAGGAACCAACGACTAGTGAGATGAAAACTCACCATCATCAAGGAAGCCTTGGAAACCACTAACCTTCGTGAAGGCCACGTTACTCTAACAAAGGGTAGAGATTAAACATTCTGTAGAAAGATAAAAATCGTAAGTAAAGAAGGAAGATTTTATGTTGGACTCAAAACCAGAATAAGAAGAGGCAAGAAAGAAAAGCTCGGAAGGGTGTCTTGCCAAGGATTTTTAATGACTAAGAGGACAACCAAATAAATGATCAATTAAGCATTATAGGGATCACCACCCTGTGATCGGAGTTGATTTTTGGATGGAAACCTCAATAGAAAGAGCCTAACCATAAAGAGACACATAGTTGGAATAAATAAAATTATCCTGAGTATGTAGGTAAGAGAACCTACTCATGATGAGCTTCATTGAGTAAATGGATACCCCGAAAAGAATATGGACCCTCTTGAGAAAATCACTAAAGGACTAAGGAAAAGAGTATCCATAGTGATATATCACTAAGGTAGGGAGATGAGCGAATGAATGCTCAAGGGAAATGAAAGGAAGGACTATTTCACGCCCCGGCTCGGTGAAAGGTAAGCCAATTCGACCCTCCTCCGTCGTTGTAGATCGGTGTTAAAGAGAGAAAGTGTCAAATTTCACTAACAAAATTCACCCTCGTATGAACTTCAATTGTAGCAATTTTTTATCCTAGAAGCAACCTAAGGATGAGAGCTACCTCCCCAAATCGAGAGATTGGACTGTCGCCCCTCCGACGATAAGCTTTCTCTCTCTACGAACAGTTTTCTAGTGAAGCTCCATTTGAGCTTGTTTCGGACTAAAATTCTGCAATTCAAAGCTCCATTTGATCGTATGGAAGTGTAGGAACTGATCCATGCCATCAATTGGAGCAATTAACCCTAATTGCATGGCCAATTTGAAAAAATCAAATTCAGTCAGTATAAAGTAGTGAAATTGGGGATTTCGAAAAAATTGAGGGACCTCCATGCAATTTCTCAAAATTGAAGGCCAATTGGAAATGTGAAAGATGTTGGGGGACCAATTGGTCAATTTTCAAAATATTTGGGGTCAATTGACTATTTTTGGAAAGTAGGGGCAAACTGTAATTTTTGGAAAATTGGGGACCAAATTTGAAATTTGGGAAACTTGAGCCCCTTACACAATTTAAAGTAAATTAAGGGCCCAAGGAGGATATTGGAAGTCATCAGGACTTAATTTAAGGAAAATTTAAAACTAGAGACCTAAAGTAAAAAGGTATGAACTTTAGGGATCTAAGTGTAATAAACTAGAAATATGGGTACAATAACCCATACTAAAAAGATGAGAAGCTTTTATACAAAACCCTAATATATAAGAGTGGCCAAACTCTATAGGCACTCTTGAAAACCGGAACGCTAACAGAGGAGCCAGACTCGGAATTAGAGAATCGGCTAGGGACAAACGCATCAAATTCATCGAGTGAGTGGGATTATTTAACGTCATACCCAGTTGGGATAATGAACACTATTTTTTTAACGGATAAAACCTACTTATCGATTGTGAGTAGGAATAAATAAACAGCATACTCAGTTGGTATGATGAGTTTTCTTGAGGAAAGGAGAAAATTGCCTACCGGTTGTAAGCAGATCCATCATCACACTCGATTGGTGTGGTGAGATAAAAATATGATTTTTGTCAGAAGTGTTCTCCTCTTACTGTGTGACAACTGCTTAAAATATTTGGGAGACCTTCTTGACATGAGCTAGAACATCTCAGATAGGCCAAGGGCCTCAATTTTTGAACTCATAGGGCAAAATTCCCAGTTTTGGAAAACACATACAATGGGCCCAAGGCTAGGGGTACATAAAAAAAACTTGATTAGGAAGAGCCATGAAAACTCCTAATTAATGGAATTGATTGTGTGTTACACCACGATTCCAATTCGGGACCGACAGTGCTTGATGGACTGGCGGCAGTGCGTCAGGGCCAGGTCGATAGACTGGCCTAGACAAACAGCCGCAGGTCGGGTTGAGCATCGGGCCGTCAAACCGTTGGCACCAAAGATGATGGATAACTATATGAAAATTGTTATTTGTACATGCACTTGTGGTACAGGACCATCAAGATATCCTAGGGGTAGTGATGGGTCCCAGGGCTGCTGGACAACATGGTGGAGATAAGGGCAGTTAGTCATGCCAGTCAATCTTGAAGCTGTAGGAGCTTCTTGCGCATGAGACTAGGGTGGGGTCAGGATGAGGTCTTCGTCCTCATACGTATACGAAGTGGAATTCGAGTGTGAGGGTTGGACATCTGGGACGTACACTTAGGCTTAGGGTAGAAGTGGACGAGCTTCTATCATGGTAGACGGTAAAGACGCTCCGGTCCATAAGTGGGTGCAGTGTTGCCCCTACAAATGTGTGTACCCTTCCTAATGAAAGGAATGTGTTTGTTTGCTAAACGTCTCCCGAGGAAAGGGGGTGGTTTAAATACACCTAATAGTATGGTAATGAAAAAAAAGGCTTTGGAGATTTGAATTTTAGGAACTCCTTTTAAAAAGGATTTGTTAACCTTGGTCTAGTTTTGATTGACTAAAATTATTTTAAACTCACTCCCAACACCCACTCACTGGATTGTAGAAACTCACCCCTCTCTTTACCCCTTTTCAAGAGTAAAGAGAAAAATTAAAAGAGAGCGAGATGATGTACCCTCCGTCAGGTATGCGCATAGAACTCTAAGAGCACTCGGACATTCTAGCTCGATGATTGCTTCCCATGTATCAACCTTATTAACCAACAATCCTTAGAACCATCACTACCTCGTATTAGGCATCTTATGGTCCCATTTATGATCATACACAATAAAAAAAAGTCTTGATTTCATACCCTTATATTTGTACTACCAGCCCAATGGATTGAGACCCGACTATGACTCGATAGTATTTACTAGACATGACCCATTTCACACATCATCAGGTTTTTAGTATTTTTAACGTGCTCTTAGCCATTTATCATTTTGTTTACAAGATTTGGCCCGTTCTTATTAGCCTTGGGCCCACTTTATGAATTTTAAAAAATGGCATTGGGTCCACTTATCATTTGAAAATGACAACCTTGGGCCCACTTTGGCAATATTATTCATACTGAGATTTATCAAATTCATACTTCATGCTTTGAACAGAAATACATGCTGAAAATGGTTTTTTAAGCAGAGTTCATAGAGTCACAAAAGTATATTTCTAGAGAACGGTTTTAGCATCTCATGCTATCAGTTTGAATAGGTAATTAAGAGTAATCGGTCCAATCGAACTTGATGTCGGAAAACCCCACTCACCTAGGGTCCATGACTTGTACGTCCTATATGGATTTTTGAAGTCTCATGCTGGTGTTTGCACATGTACGTAGAAGATTTCATCCTTACATCATGTTGAACAATTGAGTTCCATAAAATATGAAATTTGCACTTAATTCCTTATATTTACATATAGGTCACTAAGTTTACTTTATTTACAATTAAGTCCCTAAAGTTCCCAAATCTCTCCTTTATGTTCTTCATTATTCTTTTATTTCCTTTGGATCCTCAAATTATCAATAATTGCACTCATACACTCATCATTTCAAAAATTGTAATTTAGTCCCCAACTTTTCAACTATTACATTTTAGTCCCTAAATCTTTTATCTTTAAGAAACCATGTTAAACCCCCTTTATTTCCATCCTAACATGATGGTCTTCCCCATATTCCTATAATCACTCCATGATTTGGTTCATCAATTTTGGCCTAAGAATAACCCTAAATGAAGGTTCATCAAAAAATCATTATAGAAAGAGAAACCTTCTTTTCTTTCTAGATGAGTGTGCGACGGTCGGAGTTCTTGGTGTGGGAAGTTAGCTCCCTCCAATAGGATCCTTCTTATATAAAATGATGCCTCAATTGATGACACGCGTTATGAGAATTTGATTTAGAAAGATTTCAATGAATTTGTTCTATAAATCAAATATTCTGGTGAATGGCGATGGTAGGGACTTGCCACTAGGATTTAGGGGAGACGGGGTTTAGCTGAAAATGGTCGAGGAGGATTGGCTCAACCTTATGTGGTCTAAAGGTGGCTCGAATTGAGCTCGAAGCATTCAGGCAGTATTCAAGCATCTGAGCAAGGTTATTCTATGGACCCGCTGATGCTTCTATAGTAACCCTTGAGCTGAACGGAGTATGTAGGTGGGTAGAGAACTTCCTTAGGATTCTAGCGAACCTAAATTGGTGATCTGAGGTGAAGAAAAGGGTCAATGTTAGAGATCTAGTTTACAAGTAGTTGGGAAATGGAGTAGTGCAGGTTCTCCAAGCTTTTGAGGTGTGAAGAAGATGAGGGAGGATAAGCTCTTTATATAGGAAGCTCGGGAATTCTCGGTCCTATCCATTCCACCATTTGTCGGCCATAAATTCTCTGATTTATGGGCTTGTCAAAGAAATTTACTGCTCGCTGGAGTTATGGCGACTCTCATTCTCCTCTTTTGTTAGGCGAGCGCGTGTGTGAGCTTTGCATGCGTGACCTGCCACATGACGTACTATGATCGGTTGGAATTACTAATGTGGCATCTCATTGGGTGTTTAGGTCATTCGTTGATTGTTTGATCTAACACATGGAAACCTCTCATTGGACGATTAAACTAATGCGTCAGGTGACCAAATCTGATCTTCAGATGACCATTATGACTTTGCCATGTAGTGTCCTCTCATTGACAAATTTAAATAAGTTATATTCCCCTTCGAATGTCCTACGCGATGCCACATGTTCTCTCAGGATTGGCTGATGGTTTCTTATGTGGCATGCCACGTGTTGTACACTGATTGGTTGGTAGTCCACCGGCGTCCGAGTGGCTGCTAACCTGGCATACCTACCATGTGTCACACTCTGATTGGTCAATCCTATTGATGTGGATTTCTGTCACTTGATTGTTAACTATAGACATATGTCACATTCTCATTGGTCAGTCTAGCTAATGTAGATTTTCACTTGTTGATCATTGATGGCAGACACATATGTCACACCCTGACCCAATTTGGTCAGATCCCCATGAGCAACCCGCCACTCTTCCTCGTTCACTAAGGGTTTTCCCCTCCTTTAAACCCAGGAGGAGTAAGACATCCTTTAAACCTGTACCTTTCCTAAAATAAATAAATCAAAATTGCATAAAAGTTTTAACTTACATACCTGTCTTGCAGGTGTGACTAACAAGAGATCTTTAGGTAGGTTTCCCTTGGTTACTTGAAAAGGGATATAAGGGAGAGGGTGAGTTTGACGACTTAGTGAATGGGTATTTAAAGTTTGACTTTTAGGGAAAATATTTAAATAGGAGTGTGCGAGTCTCCTTATTTTCTTTTAAAATTTATCATTTTCAAAATCTCGGTTTCATAGTCATTACTCACTCCTCAACCATAACCGGTGTGCTTATCAACCAACACACGACCTTCATCATGAAGGGAACACGCATGAATAAAACTTTGTGTCCGTATGAGCACAGAGACCACATATCGGTCTCATGTGCATAACTCAAACACAGTAGTTTTGTGGAGTACAAACACAAAAACTCCATAGAGTACAAACACAAAACTCCGTGGAGTACAAACACAGAACTCCATAACTAACTAGTATGATGAGAAACACAAACCCAGTAGCTTCTCTCTTCCCTTATCGCCACCATGTCATCCAGCAGCCCTTAGGACGCATCACTACCCCTCTTGGGCATTTTAATGGTCTTGAACCTCAAGTGCATGCACAAACAATGTTTTACTGAAAATCCATTTAATCTTTGGTGCTACTAGTCCAACGGCCCCGACCCTCAACTCGACCTATAGTTTTTTGTCTCAACTGGTCCATCAAACTGTCATGTCGGACTATTGCTAATTTATTGAGTATGTCAGTCTTGTCTCGGTACCATGGCCAAACAATTCATTTACTTTAAGTTTTCATGGCTTAGAATCATGTTTCTTTACGAGCACCTACTCATGCCAACTAGCCTAGGGCCCACTCTTCGAGCTTTTCAAAATTTGGGCATATTAACCTCCAAGTTCCTAAACCGAGGCTTCCGGCCTATCTGAACTATTTGAGCTCCCGTCAAGAAGGTCTCTCAAACTGTTTAAGTAGTGGCACATAGCAAGGGGAGAGCACATCCGACAAAATATATTTTTTCAACTGTCCATCATACTAATCGAGTATGAGGACATCTCCGCTCATAACCGATGAACGAGTTTTCCACTTCCTTTGAGTAAGTTTCATCATACCAACCGGGTATGATCTACTTACACTAGTAAGTAATTTTTCCACGTGATTATCACATCACCCCTCTCAAGTGTGATGTTTAAAATACCACTTAGCAGTGGGTTTTTATTTTCAAGGTGCATATCATCCCAACCAAGTATGATATAAAAATCCCACTCACCCGTTAATGCAGTGAATTCCTCTCGACCGGTTCTTTGTATTCACGCGAGCTTGTCCTTGTTGGCGTTCCCGGTACTTTGTGTTCCTACACAATATGAACACCATTGTTCATTATCCCCCCGGCTAAATAGCCTTCATTCACTCCAAATGAATGAGAAAATCAAAGTTTTCATTTATTTGTAATTAGGTCCCTAAAGTTATTTTTCTTTAACTTTAAGTACCTAATGCCGGTTTTTCCTCAAATTGAGTACCAAAACTTTTAAAATTCACCTTGATACCTCAATTTATTCAATTTCACTAAAAGAGGTTTAATTTCCCGAATGTCCAATTTGGTCCCCCCAACTTTTCCAAAATTACCATTTTGCCCCTACTTTACAAAAATGGTAAGTTTTGCACTAAAATTCCAAAATTTGCTCAATTGGTCCTCCAACATCTTTATCATGCCCAATTGGTTCTCAATTTTATGAAATTGCACCTTAGTCCCTCAAACTTTTTAAATTCCCAATTTTCCCCCAATTTCAACCTTCTAACTCAGCCGAATGTGATTTTATCAAATTGACCAATCAATTGAGTTTAATTGATGAAATTAAAGTTAGATTGGAGTTCCTAAAAATTCATACGATTCAATTGCACTTTGAATCACACAATTTGGTGTTGGAATGAGCTCAAACAGAGCTCTGCCGGAAAATTGATCTTAAAGAGAGAAAGCTTCAAAAGCTTACCGTCAGGGGTGAGGCGGTCCGAGCTTTCGATCTGAGCAGATAGCTCTTATCCTAAGGTTTCTCCTAGGATCAAGAATTGCATCAATTGATACCGAATTGAGTGAGAATTTTATTAACAAAGTTCTGTCGGTTCTCTCTCTAGCACTAGTCGAAAATTGCAAAGGGGAGCCAAATTAGCTTACCTTTTAGCTCTAATTCAACTGTAGGAGGATTGTAGAGGTGTTGGGAGGGCTTGGTTTGGCTTGAGTAGGGCTCGAATTGGCCAATTTCAACTCGGCCGAAACAGAGCAGCTTCAATCCGTCAGAGTTGCTTCACTATTCGATCACACCGATGCTTCTCCAGTGACCCTCGGAGCAAATGAAGACTACAAGCATGTAGTTGACTTCTCCTCGGTTCTAAAGAACCCAACCTTGCCTTTTTTGGCTCAAAAAAATGCCCAAGTCAGAGCTCTAGTTTGAGCTTCGCCAGAAATTGGAGCAGTTGAGAGAGAATAAAGTTTTTAGGTGTAGAAAGGATGATTGAGGATGGGCTCTTTATATAGGAAGCTCGGGGACTTCTTGGCCATCCGATTAGCGCCTTAATGGCGGTCATTCATTGCCTGAAACTTCCTGGCCGAAGACATTTCAGCTTCACTAGTGCTGCGCGATTTTTCGACGAGTGAACAGTGCTGTAATCTGAAGGAAGAAGACGACACTATTCCGGACTAGACCAAACCGGTCCGAACCGGGTTCAAAGTTTAAATCGGCCAATTCACCCCAGTTCGACCGAATTTTTCAAATCTAAAAATTTCTAAATTCATCTAAATTCATTTTGTATCCAATGGTGGCCTCAAATCTCAAATTTTAATTTTTTTAAGCCACCTAGAAAAATGAATTTAGCATTCGGCTCAATAGTGGTTCAAACCCGTCCAAAGCAATTCAATTCGGTTCGGTTCTGTTTCACTTAAACAGCTTTAGTTTTCATCCCCCATTCATCCTAAAGTCCTTTTTCATGACTTATATGACTCTTTAGGTCACTTGGGATCCATAAATTTCCTGGTTTGCCATCTCTCTATGGGTTCCGGTTCATAAACCAGTTTAATCTGGTTCGGATCTAGTTCTCCTAAACTAGTCTTGTTTTCACTCCCAAATTGTCCTAAGATCCTTTTCCAATGTTTTATGAACCCTTTGGGTCACTTGAGAGTTGTAAATACACCAAATTGCTCGTTCCCTTTTGATCGAGTTTGTGAACCGATTCAGTTTTTCTCACTCGGGTTGATCGGTTCTTTCCCCGATTTCCTTGCTTTAAAGGGACGGGATTTACAACTCTCCCCTCCTTTTAGGAGTTTTGCACCCAAAACTAAATCAACATCTTTTGTATCAAGAATAACTTCCCTTAATGTTCACTTGGTATTTGCTTGTCATGACAACACTTTGGTTATTCTTTCACTTAGCCCTTTTGAATCACGCACTTAAGGAATGTTTTTTCCTTTTTGTCATTTACTCACTTCCCAGAGTTGATCATTACTAGGCATATCTTACCCACACGTCCAAAAGGATATCTTTATATTCACTTCCTCCTCTACCTAGGGTGGTTTCTTCCTCTTGAGGGTTCTTGCTCAAAATTTCAAGGTCGAGAGTTCCAAGTTGTCCAATCGTTCCCTTGGGTTTAACTTACTTTCTTGGATCATCCTAGCATGCCTTCTTTAATTCTTTCACCCCAACATGCACTTCCTTTGCAACCTCATCTCCTTATCGCTCGTCACTTGGTTCCATTATCTCATAGTTATGATATGTATGATTCCCTAGAGTTTTCCTTCCTTGGTAGTATTCTTCCCCTTTCTTCCGAAATTCTAAGTGTCCTTGAGTGTATCTATCCTCAAAGTGACGTACTTAGATGTCATCCTTTCCCATTTTCTCCTTTAAATTTTGTGGGTACGTCCTTTGTATTTTCTCTTACTTGTATCACAACTTTATCTTTGTAGGAAATATAACTTTCATTATGATGAAAATAAATTATAGTTTTTTAGCTATATTTATTTATGGGAATTTTGGTAAGTACTAACTACGGTACTAGGGTCTTCCCGTGTTTCTTCTTGGGCAAGGATGTATATTCTGGTTGGGACCATCAATGTAGTGGCGATGTTTTGCCCTCTATTTAGTGCCCTTGGGTTTCCTTGAAGTGGTAGGTGGGTACTTTGTTGTGTATTGCCCTAAAGGACTGGGTAGTTCTTCGCAAAATGCTTATGCTGTCTACATTTGTAACATATTCGGCATGGTCCTTCATGGTTTTTCTGGCACTTGGAACAATAGGGGCTTCTTCTTGGCGGAACTATATTTGTCTCTCTTTGTGTATGATATCCTTCCATTGTCCTAGAGAACCCCATTCTTGTTCTCCATTTCTGTCCACCTAACTCCTTTTGTCTTCTTCAGTTGTCCTGACCTTCTTCCTCCTTCCTATCAGTCTGTTCTATCCGGCGGTGTCTTGTCTGTACCAGATGCTCACATTCATGGGCTATGCTGATAACAACAACTAAATTCGTGGGACATCCTAGTAACTCCATTCAATCTCATATATCCATATTAAGATCGTCCACAAATCGTTGGCAAACATCTGCAGGTCCAACTAGGTTAGGGGCAAAGGGTCTTAAAACTTGATTTCATACTCCGAGATAGAGTTAAGCCCTTGTCGGAGTCGGAGGAAGTCTTGTTTCTTCTTGTTGATTAGATGTGGAGCTAGGTATTCCTCTATATATCTTTCCTCGAATAGCTCCCATGTAAGGGTGGTGGCATGCAAGCTTTTGACATTATCCCACCACCTCTTTGCACTAGCTTCCAGGAAAAACTCTACCAGGATCACCATATCTTTTGGTGAAATTCTGATTATCCCCATGAGTTTCTTGATGCTAGCTAGCCAGTCTATAGCAGCCCCTGCATCATTTTCTCCTAGTAATGGTTTACATCCTAATTGTCGAAGGGTTTTGAGGTATTTGGGAATGTCTATTGGAGGAGGGTACGTTAGCAGGAGGGGGTGGGATTGTACTTCCTTAGGCTCAGCTTGAGGGTTGGTGACCACCTCAAGAGTGAGTTTAGGCCGTCCAAACACTCGAGTGAACTCTTCATACAGTCTCTAATGTTCCAAGCTTAATCCAAGTGGGGTTGTCTGGGCTACTCGAGGAGTTTTCATAAGGAGGGTTGGTTAGGCAATGTCAGAGACTGCGTCTCTAGTTATTTTGGTTCCTTTCTTGGGAGCCATCTGTAAATTTTAAAATTATTTCTATTAGTTACTATGTTCTCTAGTCCTAATAATGTATTAAAGGAAACAGGCTCTAATACCACTCAAGTTGTCACACCCTGACCCGGTTTAGTCGGATCCCCCTGAGCAACCCGCCACTCTTCCCGGTTTACTAAGGGTTTTCCCCTCCTTTAAACCCGAGAGGAGTAAGACATCCTTTAAACCTGTACCTTTCCTGAAATACATAAATCAAAACTGCATAAAAGTTTTAACTTACATACTTGTCTTGCAAGTGTGACTAATAGGAGGTCTTTAGGTAGGTTTCCCTTGGTTACCTGAAAAGGGATATAATGGAGGGGGTGAGTTCAACGACTCAATGAATGGGTATTTAAAGTTTGACTTTTAGGAAAAATATTTAAATTGGAGTGTGCCAGACTCCTTATTTTCTTTTAAAATTTCTCATTTTCAAAATCTCAGTTTCATAGTCATTACTCACTCCTCAACCATAACTGGTGTGCTTATCAACCAACACACGCCCTTCATTATGAAGGGAACACACATGAATAAAACTCTGTATCCGTATGATGACAAAGACCATATCTCGGTCTCGTGTGCATGAACTCAAACACATAAGCTTCAAGATATCCCAAACATAGTAATTTCGTGGAGTCCAAATACAGAAACTCTGTGGAGTACAAACACAGAACTCCGTGGAGTACAAACATAGAACTCCATGACTAACTGGTATGACGAGAAACACAAACCCAGTAGCTTCTCTCTTCCCTTATCACCACCATGTCATCAAGCAGCCCTTAGAATGCATCACTACCCCCTTTGGGTGTCTTAATGATATCGAACCTCAAGTGCATGCACAAACAAAGTTTTCCTCAAAAGCCATTTAATCTTTAATGCCACTAGTCCAACGGCCCCGATCTTCAACTCAACCTGCAACTGTTTGTCTCGACTGGTCTGTCGGCCTATCATGTCGCACTACTCCCAGTCTATCGAGTATGCCAGTCCTGTCTCAGTACCATGGCCAAACAATTCATTTACTTTAAGTTTTCATGGCTTAGAATCATGTTTGTTTACAAGCTCCTACTCGTGCCAACTGACCTAGGGCCCACTATTTAACTTTTCAAAATTTAGGCATATTAGCCTCCAAGTTTCAAAACCGAAGCCTCTGGCCTATCTGAACTATTCAAGCTCCTATCAAGAAGGTCTCCCAAAATGTTTAAGTAGTGGCACACAATCAGGGGAGAGCACTTCCAACAAAATATATTTTTTCAATTGTCAATCATACCAATCGAGTATGAGGATATCTTCACTTATAATCGATGAACGGGTTTTCCACTTCATTCGAGTAAGTTTCATCATACTAACCGGGTACGATCTACTTACACCAGTAAATAGTTTTTCTGCGTGATTTTCACATCACCCCTCTCAGGTGTGATGTTTAAAATACCACTTAGCAGTGGGTTTTTATTTCCGAGTTGCTTATCATCCCAACCGGGTATGATATAAAAATCCCACTCACGCGTTAATGCATTAAATTCCTCTTGACATGTTCTTTGTATTCACGCGAGCTTGTCCTTGCTGGCATTCCTGGTACTTCGTATTCCTACACGATAAGAACACCCTTGTTCATTATCCCCCAACCTAATAGCCTTCATTCACTCCAAATGAATGAGAAAACCAAAGTTTTCATTTATTTGCAATTAGGTACCTAAAGTTATTTTTCTTTAACTTTAAGTCTCTAATGCCGGTTTTTCCTCAAATTGAGTCCCAAAACTTTTAAATTCACCTTGAGACCTCAATTTATTCAATTTCACTAAAAGGGGTTTAATTTCCCAAATTTCCAATTTGGTCCCCCAACTTTTCCAAAATTACCATTTTGCCCATACTTTACAAAAATGGTAAGTTTTGCCCCAAAAATTGTCCAATTGATCCTCTAACATCTTTATCATGCCCAATTGGTCCTCAATTTTATGAAATTGCGCTTTAGTCCCTCAAATTTTTTAAATTCCCAATTTTCCCCCAATTTCAACATTTTAACTTAGCCGAATTTGATTTTATCAAATTGACCAATCATTTGAGTTTAATTGTTGAAATTGAAGTTAGATTAGAGTTTCTACACCTTCATATGATTCAATTGCACTTCGAATTGCATGATTTAGTGCTGGAATGAGCTCAACCGAAAAACTGGTCTTAGAAAGAGAAAGCTTCAAAAGCTTACCGTCAAGGACGTTGTGGTCCAAGCTTTTGATCTAGCATATAGCTCTTGTCCTGAGATTTCTCCTATGATCAAGAATTGCATCAATTGATGTCGAATTGAGTGAGAATTTTATCATCAAAGTTCTATCGGTTCTCTCTTTAGCACCGATAAAAAATTGTAGAGGGGAGCCAAATTGGCTTACCTTTCAACTCTAATTCAGCTATAGGAGGACTGTGGAGGTGTTAGCAAGGCTTGGTTTAGCTTGAGAAGGGCTCAAATTGGCCGATTTCAGCTCGGCCGAAATAGGGCAGCTTCGGTCCGTCAGAGTTGTTTCACTGTTCGATCACGCTGGTGCTTCTTCGACAACCCTCGAAGCAAATGGAGACTACAGGCGTGTAGCTGACTTCTCCCTGGTTCTAAAGAACCCGACCTCACCTTCTTTGGCTCAGAAAAATGCCCAAGTCAATGCTTTGGTTCGAGCTTCGCCATAAACCAATTTTCTAGCGAGTGAATAGTGTTGTCATCTGAAGGAAGAAGACGACACTATTCTAAACCTGACCGGACCAGTCCGAACTAGGTTCAAAACTTAAACCGGTCGGTTCACCCCCAATTCGACCGAATTTTTTAAATCTAAAAATTTTTAAATTTATCTAAATTAATTTTCTATCCAATGGTGGCCTCAAATATCAAATTTGAATTCTTTAAGCTATCTAGAAAAATGAATTTAGCCATCCAGTTCAATTGTGGTTCAAACCGGTCCAAACTAGTTCAATCCGGTTCAGATTCGATTCACTTGAACCGGTTTGGTTTTTATCCCCCATTCATCCTAAAGTCCTTTTTCATAACTTATATGACTCTTTAGGTCACTTGGGATCCATAAATTTTTCGATTTGCCCACTCTCTATGGGTTCCGGTTCATAAACCGGTTCAATTTGGTTCATATCCGATTCTCCTAAACCAGTCTGATTTTTTCTCCCAAATTGTTCTAAGATCCTTTTCTAAGGTTTTATAAACCATTTGGGTCACTCGGGAGTTGTAAATTCCCCAAATTGCCTGTTTCTTAATGATCAGGTTTATGAACCGGTTCAGTTTTTCTCACTTGGGTTGACCGGTTCTTTCCTCATTTTCCTTGCTTTAAAGGGACGGGGTTTTCACATATCACACTCTAAATGGTCAATGTTCCCAGATGTTGACTTATCTACTAACCAAGCGTGCTCACCATGCGTCATGCACTGATTGGTCACGTTGTTAACTGGGCACTGACCTGGCAGGCTTGACCCGACTGGACTGTTAACTAGTTCAATTGGATTGAGTTCGGTGACCAGGAATTGAAAATCGACTAGTGCAGGCCAAATTTGACCGATTTTCTAAAAATTAAAATTTTCTAAATTTATCTAAATTAATTTTCTATATGAAGGTGATTTCAATTTATCAATTTACACTTTTTGGGTCACCCCAAAGAATAAATCTTTAAACCGGTTCCTATCGATTTGGTTCATTTTAATCCGATTTAATCCTGATTCTCTATTTTTTTTCTCTAATTCTCACTTCCAATTTCTAATAGGATTAATTCCCTTTGGAATTTATGATAATTTAAGTCTTGCTTGGTTCACTTTGGGTCTCATTTAAATCTCTCTTGGTAGTTTAATTTTAGTTTATCCTGAGGTTTTGCTCAAAATTCACTAGTTCTCTTATATGGTTTTCTTATTCAAGAAAAATAGGGTTTAAAACATGGATGTTGGCAATGTGGTTCACATATACTTGTGACGATAATCACCAATGTATTCACACATATTTTACATTGATGGTGGGGAATGCAAAATATAACAATACTTATGACGTGGAAGGTAGGAAATGTCAAGGTATACAATTAACTATTGCATGGATGATGGAAAATGTAAGGTATAATTATACTTATAGTGTAGTTGACGAAAAATGTCAAAATATACACATATTTTTGTATGGATGGTGGGAAATACTAGTTATATAATCCAATATATTGACAAAGAGCAATACGTGTACGATCATTATTTTTAGTGATGGAAAAATATCATTAATGGTAATTGTGATTATGCAATATTTATATGAGTGTTCGGTAAAATATCTTCGAACCAAGTTGCATGAATGCAATTGTGAAAAATGTTTGAATATGTTTTAAAAATATGGAATTGATGAAAGTATCCAAAGAATTATTTTGAAAGAAAATCAATGGACATTGACATTTTTAAAAAAATATAAATGTTTGTAAAATAATTTAGTGATGAGTGATTTTGAAATATGAAAAAAAATATCTCTATATTAATATTTTAAAATATAAATATTTATTGTCAATCTTCTAATTCAATAAAGCTAATTTTTCCTTTGCGAGAATTTAAATATTTTATAAATTTTAATATAAAAAAGATATAACATGTTAACACAAAACTCGAATAATGCGACATTTGTAATATCTATTTCACAATTAATCTCATTATTCAAGTTAAAATTAACTTTTATTTTAATTATAATTATATCACTTAAAAATATTTTTTATTGAGTTTATTGGTATTAAAGAGCAACTAACATAGTAAGGGCCATGAGAAATATATATACTCACCAACACAAGATACGAAGCCCACATGATAGCCCACTATCTCTTGATCGTCTTTATTAACAAAGTTATAAATAAGTTTGATAACTCAAAATTCTAATGTGAAAGCCAATAAAGATCAATATGAGTATGCAAATTCGTTTGCATGTGGTTGATTTAAAACTTTTTTTCTCGATAGAAAATTTTAAAATTTTAATACAATGAGCAAACAAATCCCAGAAAACAGCCCTACTTCCTCAATAGGCCCAGTAGGGAAATTCAGCTATTTTGGTCCAAATGGTGGATAGTTCAGCTGCTCGATAGGCCCAGTACGATGCCAACTACCCTCTCACAACTCTCTGTATCTCATTTCCGACATCTGTTTTTCTCCAAGCTCTACGAGAAGTCTTCGCGGTCAAAGCTTTAGCTTTTCATAGAGAAGAGCACAGCGGAGTACAGAAGCCGGCAGGCGCTGCAAGAGTTCCGCCACGATCATGAAGCTGATTCGACTGGCCCTGCCTATATGGTCTCTCGTGCTTCTCTGTGTCCTGCACGCTTCCTCCTCCCAGGAGATCCAAATCGTCAATGCCGAGCGCAGAGTAAAGCCCTTTGATCCTTCCTGTTTTTCTTCCCCCTTCTAGTAGAGGAAATGAGGGTTCATGAACTTGAGATGGATTCATCTGATCTCACGTGGGTGTGGTTATATTATATGACTGTTGGAGATTTTTTGGAGCTGTAAAATTCATCACTGTCAGATCTTTTATACGCCGGGCGTGGTTGATCCGAAAAGTTCTCGTTTTATGTGCTATAAAT
Organism: Trapa bicornis; assembly: GCA_030064425.1. Lineage (NCBI taxonomy): Eukaryota > Viridiplantae > Streptophyta > Magnoliopsida > Myrtales > Lythraceae > Trapa > Trapa bicornis. The sequence continues at coordinate 2,753,598 of CM057761.1, read as the reverse complement.
TTGCTGAATTGTCGGGTTCTTTAGTCTTATACATGTGCGTATATCTTAGATGCTTGTGAAAGTTGATTGGTATTTTTTTTTTTGTTTTTTCTCTGAATCCTGCAATGAAGCTATGGTGTGGATAATTGCTCCAGCGAGTACTAATAGTGAATTGATAAGATTTGTGATAAAATTGGTGTAATTGAAGTTCTTGGTTTTGCGACTTAATGCACTTCTGAGCGTAAATGTATGAGAGAAGCTTCCGTTTATCAATTCAGTGAGATACTGTTACTAACTTTCATCACTGGAACGTTTTTCTATGGAATATTATTGCTAAAGAACCTCTTGTTTATGGCCCTTTCCGTCCCTCCCATGTCTCTCAAAAAACTGGAGATATAGATATAATGTAATGACCGTTGGAGAAACTACTCATTATATTGCCTTTTCAGTTAGGATGCTTGCTAGAGATCCATATGAACTATCCTTTCAGTAGATTGCTTTACCGATCCTTGTAAATCAAATTTTTATTGCGTGTGTTGCTTATATATGTTTTGACCATCTGTCTTGATGCAGATCGACTTATCTTCTCACATTGTCAAGGTGTTCCTCACCTTGAAGGTAACACTCAATCTTTTGAATTGATATAAAAAAATTCCAGTTGATATCTGCATTCTCCATTGTTAAAATCCTGGATTTCTGCTTTCATGACATTAAATTGTGATAAGTAAAGTGAATAGTATTCTTGGATTCTGCCTCTTCATAAATTTTCATTAAATTTGTTTAGCTGTTTCTGCATTCTGCTTATACCCAGCTCTATCCTTTCAGATTGAGAACACAGGGACCTCTCCTGTATCAGATGTGTTGCTTGCTTTCCCTCCAACTCAAGCAAATCATCTAGCCCTCCTCAAAGCACAAGCAGCAACAGGGAAACGAAAGAAGAAAACATTTACTTTCTTGGATGTATACCCAGCAGAGTTACCCGAGGGACCCAATGGGACCAAGTACTTTTCCATATCACTACATAGTAAATTAGGTGCAGGTGAAGTTGTCACACTCGAGGTACTCTACATGTTAACACATTCTCTGGACCCCTTTCCGGAAGAGATAAGTCAGTCAGAATCTCAGCTGGTTTATTACCGAGATAGTGCAATATTGCTATCACCTTATCAGGTTAAGCAACAAATAACATTTATTAAAACACCCAGTTCTAAGATAGAGTCATTCTCCATGGTGGAACCCACAAATCGAGCTGGTGCTGAGCTGAAATATGGGCCCTATGAAAACCATTCGCCGCACTCATATTCTCCTGTAATTATACATTTTGAGAACAATAATCCATTTGCTGTTGTTGAGGAGCTTGTCCGGGAAATAGAAATATCTCATTGGGGTAGCATTCAGATCACAGAACAATACAAGTTGGCCCATGCAGGTGCTCGGCACAAAGGCGTGTTCTCAAGGCAAGTACTACATTTTTTTCCCTGTATGTGTTCATAGTGAATGATGACAAGTAATGAATTATGACCAATAGTTCAATTTAGGTCATTAACTTTTATTTTACTCAATTTAAATAATGAAATTTCATTTGCCCAACATTCAACAGATGTGGGTTATTAATAACCTCATCCATTGACAAGAAAATATCACAGATGGAGTTTCATGACTTAAGTGCCTGTTAAATAACGTCATGCTCTTTTAAATTTTGGATAGAGTACTTGAATTGAGCCAGGAATGAAATGATCTAAATTAAGCTATTGGTCAAAGTTCATTACATTATTCAGTATTTTAGCCCACAAAGTAAGTTGTAGAAATAGTGGCAAATACGTTCAACTAGTTATATTTTGAAATGTTATCTAGATTGTGCAACTATTAAGTGTCAATGATGAGGAGATATATCCTCATGGAAAGGTGACTTTAATTACATTTCATTATTTTTTTGTCATTCTATATTGCTAGGGACATACTAGAAGTCCATATTAGGAATATTGAATATCATATCAAACTCCAGTAAGGAGAAGATGAGGGTCATCTTTATTGCCATCAAAAGAATATCTGCAATGAATACTCTACATAGCCTGTTTCTAAAAGAAATGCAAGTTTTATTTAGTCTTATGGGAACCAACATTATAGTTTGGGCTTGTGAATTATCAATAACACTAGAAACTTCATTAGTAATGCATATAGAAAATTAGAGGTTCAAATATGGAAGTATTGAATATCCTAAATTTTCCTATGTCCTGTTGCATGATTTTGGCATATTTGTGGTTCCATTATCTATACTCTATAAATGGCCAGAAATACATTGCTTACATATCAATAGAAAATGCTTTACAAAAATGGAGCTATGCAAAAATTTGTAAACTATAAAAAGAATAACTATGCTAAAGGGTAATATTATAGAATGTTTATTTACTTATGCATCAGTAGGAAGGAATTTTTTGTTGCATGTCAATATCAGCTAGCAAAGATAGTGACTTTTTTTACATAAAAAGAACAAGTGACTTTTGTGATGGGTTTTGTTTCCTGTATCAAAATAACAATTCTTATTACTATTCTTATCCATTGGCATTTTGCAGAGTTGAATACCAATCAAGGCCAGGCCATAGTGGCATTTCTTCCTTTAGGCATCTCTTAGCTAGACTCCCCCCTAGAGTGCACTCTGTCTACTACCGAGATGAAATTGGCAATATCTCTTCATCTCATTTACGCTTGGATTCTAAGAAGGTATTTTTTTTCCTCGGGTTTAGCCTTTTTCATGAATTTGTGAAATGTTCATATTTGTCTTGTCCTGCTCAACTGGTTATTTTATTTGTTTCTTCAGTCTGAGCTAGAATTTGAGCCACGCTATCCTCTGTTTGGAGGGTGGAAAGCAACCTTTGTTATTGGTTATGGACTTCCCCTCGAAGACTTCCTCTTTGAGTTACCTGATGGGAAGCGGTATCTTAACTTCAGCTTTGGCTGCCCTCTTGTTGAGACAGTTGTAAACAAGCTAACCGTCAAAGTATGTTTTTTCCCTGCACTTGTAACATGCTGTTCTTACGAAATAGGTTATTGCATATAAATGCTTCCTGAGTCCTTGTCGTGAAACCACTTGTCATATTTTCTTTCTCAGGTCGTGCTGCCCGAAGGATCACTAGACCCATCTGTTGATGTTCCTTTTCCAGTGGAACAATATCTTGAGGTATTCTTTTCTCTCATAATGTCCAAAATTCAGTAAAACTTGATCAGCATATCTGTATGAATTACCATATTGAATGAATAGCACTCTCTTTCTGATTTTGTTTGAGCAATTGCAGAAGAAGTATTCCTACCTTGATGTTGTTGGAAGGACAGTAGTAGTTCTAGAAAAGAACAATGTTGTCCCAGAGCATAACTCTCCTTTCCAGGTAAATGTCTGGACAATTCTAATCTATTGGTTCACTATCAATTTCCTTTTGCTCTTTTTGCCCTTGTTGAATTTAATGGCAGCCATAAAAGTCATGTTCCTTTTTGTGCGTTTTTTCTCTTATATAGGTATACTACCACTTCAACCCTATCTTCATGCTTGCGGAACCCATTATGCTGACAACAACATTCTTCCTGCTGTTCATCACTTGTGTGGCTTACCTGCACATCGACCTTTCAATAAGCAAGTGACCACTCCAGGGATGCTAGAATAGAATCGTTTTAAGCAGAATAGGAGGACAATTTTGTTGGGGTGCCTGAAATTTACTCGTTCATCTTCTTGGAGGATTATCCAGTGTAAGCATGTTTTCATATTTATTTTTATCTAAAAGAGTAGCTATAAATTGTCCGTATCTATTGAACAAATATAGAGGGACTTGCATGACAACCCTACCATTACTCTGCAGAAATTCTTAGATTTTCATGAACTAACAGCTTTTATAAACTAACTGCTATTCTACTAGAAGTCTTTTGGTCATGAATTGAATAAGTTCATAGCAAAAATCAAAATTCCTTCCTCTTAACCTTACTATAAGAATGTTATGTGTGGTGTATATGATTGATTTCAAATGAACTTCAGACTTTGGAACTGGTAAAGAGTTATTTGGAGAAAATGTAAGATCTGAGTCTGAGACAGTAATATCATGTTCAATGTAGAGGATCAAAGGTTCCCAAATTTAACATATATATAGATCTCTTTCTCTCTCTCTCCTTATATAGATAATCGTACAGCGCCTATCAAGTTACTCACATGTCATGGTGTTAGAGGTAGACCTCAGAGTTATTTATTAGTACTGTGCAGCTATTAGTTGATATTTTTCTTAGTCAAGTTAATATAGATGTTTTAGTACTTCCATTTCAAATTAGCTGAAAAAATAGGCCATTTTAATTTTTTAGCATCTAAGTGATACATTTTTATATTTTTGGCACTTGGCTGACTTGAATTTTTGGATACATTTTTATATTATCCTACTTGAAAAATTAATTTCTTTCACCTTATCATGCTATATAGGATGCATGTAGAGTTTTTTAGATACCAAAATGCAATTGAGGGCAACATAGCAGCCACGGAAAGAATGTATGATATTAAGCAGTGCCTTTTGGAAGCCAACCACTTGTCCAAAGAATCGGTATCAAGGTGACTTGTTTTTTACTCTAATATAGAAGGGACAAATGGGTAAAGGTTGGTGGATGAACTTGGGAACTCTTGATATATTTTCGGAAACCCTAGGCCTGATCATGTGGCTTTCTCGTGCATCCCACTGCCGTGGCTGGAGCGGCTTAATTAACATTAAGTATTTGCAGTTTACCGCGGGAGTTTCAGTTTGTGCGCGAGACAACAATGTGGATCATTGGTTGTGTATGAATGGAACTTTAAACTAGGGTTTCTGCCTTCACTATGAATTCATGTGATGGATTCAAGAAGATTTGGAAGAAGATGATGATCAACATTCTTCTGGAGTAATAATAACATGGTGACAGGGTTATGAGGGCAGATCACCTAACCAAAGAAAAACTGTCACTTGGCCCCTGCTTGTAAACATAGAACCTATGCAATCTCAAAATAAGCTTGAATTGATATATATTTTAAATTATATAAAATATTCTTTGTACATGCATTTATATATACTAGATAGTGTTACATAAAAGGTTACAATAATTACATTTATAACTAAGGACCCTTTGTGTATAATGCATGTTTAGAAGAGTTTTGTGGAATTGGGTGTGTTATTACTCAACATACCCAACATTGGGCTTGTACTTAAGTGTATCAAGCTGATATAAATAAAAATGTTACGTAAATAGATCTATGATCATTAATACCAATAAACTGAATAATAAAATTTATTTGATTAAGGTGCTTATAAACAAAATAATAATTAATATTAATATGACGCGTGATTTAAAGTGAGCTAAGTAAAATAACGACCGAAATGTTAATATGCCCAAGTTGACATTAGATGAATTTCATCCCGTAGTGAAAAATGCTTATTAAGTTTGGGGACAAAACTCATAAAATAAGGGGAGAGTTGTAAATCTCACTCATTCAGTATAAAAAAAACTGAGGAAAGAACCGGTTAATCCAATAGAGAGAATAAACCGGTTCACGAACCCCAACTGTTAGAGAAAGGGTAAATAGGAAAATTTACAAATTACAATTAACCCAAATAGTAATAAAAATTATGCAAAGTGACTTTAGGATAAATTGGAAAAGAAAACCAGACCGATTCAAGTGAACCGGTTTGAATCATCATTTAACCGATTTCTAAATTTATTTTTTTAGATTGCTTAAAATATTCAAATTTAGAAATTGAAGCCATCATTGGATAGAAAAATGACTTTAAACGAATTTATAAATTTTTAATTTTGAAAAAATCGGTCAAATCAGACCTAAACCGGTCGGTTTAAGCATTAAACCCGGTTCAAACCGGTCTAGTCTGGTTTGGAACAGTATCGTCTTCTTACTAAATATTACAATACTATTCGCTCACTAGAAGAACTGACAGCGCCGATAAAGTTGAATCGTCTCCATTCAAGGCGTTTCAGGCCATTAATGATTTCCATAAAGGTGTCAAACGGACGGCCAGAAAGTCTCTGAACTCCCTATATAAAGAGCTTCTCCCCATTCATCATCCTCACACATGAAAACTACACTGTCTCTCAATTGCACCATTTTCCGGTGAAGCTCAAACCAAAGCTCTGACTTGGGCATTTTTCTCAACCCTAGAAGGCAAGGTCGGGTTATTTAGATTTCGGGGGAAGTCATCTATCTGATAGCAATCTCCATTTGGTCTGAAGATCGCCAGAGAAGTGTCGGCGTAATCAAACAATGAAGCAGCTCCGACGGACCAAAGCTGCCCTATTTCAGCCAGGCTGAAAATAGTCGAATTAAACACTTCTCAGGCCAAACCAAGCTCTTCCAATATCCCCACAGCCTTAGACGACCTCAACTGAGCTCAAAGGTAAGCTAATTCGGCCATATTCGGTCGTTATAGGTCGGAGTTAGAGAGAGAAATTATAGAATTTCACTAACGAAATTCTCCTTTAATTCGAGGTCAATTGCAGGAATTCTTAATTCTAGAAGATACCTCAGGAAGAGAGCTATCTTCCCCGATAGAGAGATCGGATCGTCGCACCTCCGATGGTAAACTTTCGAATCTTTCTCTCTCCACATTCAATTTTTCGGCAAAACTCCGTTTGAGCTCAATTCAGACCCAAATGATGCGGTTCAAAGCTCAATTGAATCGTATGCAAGTGTAGAAACTGATCCATATCTTCAATTGGAGCAATTAACCCTGATTGAATGGTCAATTTGACTAAATCAAATTCGGCCATTTTGAAAGGGGGAAATTGTGGAAATTTTTGGGGAAATTTGGGGATTTCGTAAAATTGAGAAACCAAATTGTAATTTTCCAAAATTAAGGTCAATTGGCCATGAAAAAGATGTTGTAGGACCAATTGGTCAATTTTTGAAAATAATTGGGGTCAAATTGCCATATAAATATTTTTCTTAAAAGTTAAAAGTAGACCTTTGAAAACCCATTCACTGAGTAGTAATACTCACCCCCTCCCTTATATCCCTTTCAGGAAATCCCGGAAAGCTTACCTTGAAAGACCATCAACTAAGATGCCTGTAAGACCGGTATGTAAAGTTTAAAATTTATGCAGTTTTGATTATGCTATTCTAGGAAATGGTGCAGGTTTAAAGGACGTCTTACTCTTTACGGATTATAATAAGGGGAAACCCTTTAATAAACCATGAGAGTGGCGGGTTGTTCACGGGGATCCAACCAAACCGGGTCGGGGCGTGACACCGACCCTCAACTCAACCTGCAGTTGTTTGTCTTGACTAGTCCAAAGACCTATCATGTGGCACTACCGCTAGTTGACTGAGTATGTCGGTCTTGTCTTAGTACCATGGCCAAACAATTCAATTACTCAAGTTTTCATAGCATATAAATTCATGTTTATTTACGAGCTCCTGCTCGTGCCAACAGACCTAGGGCCCATTGTTTGAGATTTTCAAAATTAGGCATAGCCTAATAGAGCTATTCGAGCACCCATTAAGAAAGTTTCTCAAATTGTTTAAGCAGTGACACACAATCAAGGAAGAGTACTTCCGACAAAATATAACTTCAACTGTCCATCATACCAACTAAGTATGAGGATATTTCCGCTCATAACCGATAAATGGGTTTTCCACTTCCTCCGAGAAAGTTTTCATCATTACCAACCGGGTATGATCTACTTACAACCAACAAGTAGTTTTTCCGTATCATTTTCACATCATTACTCTAAGTTGTGATGTTTAAAATACTACTTAGTAGTGGGTTTTCATTTCCAAGGTACTTATCATCCCAACTAGGTATAATATAAAAATCTCACTTACCTGATCATGCAATGAAATTCTACATAGTCGGTCTTAGTAACTTGTGAGCTTAACCTCAGCTGGTGTTCCTGATGTCTTGTGTTCCTACACGAAATGAACATCATTGTTCATTATCATTTGGCTTGATCAACTCATTCAATATAAATGGATAAATTCACAACTTTTCCAATATTTACAAATTGATCCCTAAAGTTATTTTTCCTTTTACTTTAGGCCTCAATTGTCAGTTTTTCCACATATTGAGTCCCAAAACTTTTAAAATTTCTCTTGGGACCTCAATTTACTTAATTTCATAAAAAGGGGTCCAAGTTTCCCAAATTCCCACTTTGGCCCCTAAATTTTCCAAAATTACCATTTTGTCGTTCTTTTACAAAAAACGGTAAGTTTTACCCCAAAAATTCTAAAATTGCTCAATTTACCCATTTTGGTCCCTCGAATTTTCAAAAAATACCCAATTTTCCCCCAATTTCAACTTCCTAACACAGCCGAATTTGATTTTATCAAATTGACCGATCAAACACATCTAATTGTTGAAATTGAAGTTAAAATTGAGTTCCTACATCTTCATACGATTCAATAGCACTTTGGCTATTGAATCGTAAGTTTTTATGCCGGAACAAGCTCAAACAGAGCTTCACCGAAAAATAGAATGTAGAGAGAGAAAGCTTTAATTGCTCACCCACGGAGGCGCGGCGGTCCGAGCTTCCAATCGGGGTAGACATCTCTCCTCTTGAGGTTGCTCCTAGGATCAAGAATTGCATCAATTGATGCCGAATTAGATTAGAATTTTGTCATTGAAATTATGTCGACTCTCTCTCTAGCACCGGTAAAAAATTGCAGAGGGGAGCTGAATTAGCTTACCTTTCAGTCCTAATTCAGCCGTAAGAGGGCTGTGGAGTATTGGGAAGGCTTGGTTTGGCCTGAGTAGGGTTCGAATTGGCTGATTTCAGCTCGACCGAAACAGGGCAGCTTCGATCTGCCAGAGCTGTTTCACTGTTCAATCACGTCGATGCTTCTCTAGTGACTCTTAGAGCAAATGAAGACTATAGGTATGTAGCTAACTTCTCCCCGATTCTAAAGAACACTGCCTCACCTCGTTTGGCGCAGAAAAATGCCCAAGTCGGATCTCTGGTTCGAGCTTCACCAGAAACTAGAGTAGTTGAGAGAGAATGGAGTTTTCAGGTGTCACGCCCCGACCCGGTTTGGTCGGATCCCCGTGAACAACCCGCCACTCTCCCGGTTTATTAAAGGGTTTCCCCTTATTATAATCCGTAAAGAGTAAGGCGTCCTTTAAACCTACACCATTTCCTAGAATAGCATAATCAAAACTGCATGAAATTTTAAACTTTACATACTTGTCTTACAGGCATCTTAGTTGATGGTCTTTCAAGGTAGGCTTTCCAGGATTTCTTGAAAGGGATATAAGGGAGGAGGTGAGTACGACTACTCAATGAATGGGTTTTTAAAAGCTTTTGACTTTTAAGAAAAATATTTATATGGAGTGTGCCAGACTCCTTTATTTTAAAAAATCCCTTCATTTAAAAATTCGGGTTTTCCCATTATTTCTTAGTTACCACGGTGTGTCATCACCCAACACACATCCTTCATCATGAAGGTTACACACATTCGCAAGTCAGTATCTCTACTGAACCCGCTAGTGGCTTCGGAGCGACTTTTCCTGCCACCCGGATAGAAGTACGACCACTTCTACCCTAGGAATGAGTGGATGTACGTGACATCCGACCCACAATCCCGAAATCACTTCTTCGTGTCCGTATGAGGACAGAGACCTCATCCTGTCCCCATCCCGGTCTCATGCGCTTAGTGCTACTCCAGATTTCGCACAGACACCTGGAACGACGAACTGCCCTTATAGCCACCAGGTCGTCCAGTGCCCTTAGGACGCATCACTACACCTCATGGGCGTCTTGATGATCCCGTACTCACAGTGCATGCACAAACAATGTTTTCTTATATTGCCATGTAATATGTGGTGCCACTAGTCCAACGGCCCCGACTCTCAACTCAACCCGCAGCTGTTTGTCTTGACTAGTCCGTCGACCTATCATGTCACACTGCCGCTAGTTGACTAAGCATGTCGGTCCTATCTTGGTACCATGGCCAAACAATTCACTTATTAAGTTTTATGGCACATATATCAAGTTCATTTACGAGCTCCTGCTCGTGCCAACTAGCCTTGGGCCCACTGTACGCGATTTTCAAAATCGGGCATTTAGCCCCCAAGTTCCAAAATCGAGGCCCCCGACCTATTAGAGCTATTCGAGCTCCCGTCGAGAAGGTCTCCCAAATTGTTTAAGCATTGGCACACAGTCAGGGGAGAGCACTTCTGACAAAAATAGGTTTTTACTGTCCATCATACCAACCGGTACAAGGACATCTCCGTTCATAACCGATGAACGGGTTTTCAACTTCCTTCGAGGAAGTCTTATCACACCAACCGGGTATGATCTACTTACAACCCGTAAGTAGTTTTTTTTTTCACATCACTTTCTCTAAGTAGTGATCATTAAAATACCACTAAATAGTGGGTTTTTTATATCGAGGCACTTATCATCCCCAACCGGGTATGATGTTAGTAAACCCACTCACAACCGGTAAGTGGTTTTTAACTTTAAACTGTGCTCATCATCCCAACTGGGTATGATGTGAATAACCCACTCACCTGTTAATGCCGTGAATTCCACTAGACCGGATCTTGGTATTCACGCGAGCTTGTCCTTGTGTTCAGGTGTGAGGAGAATGAAATGGGGATGACCTCTTTATATAGTTGTAAAAGTCGTGTATTAAATGGGCGAGATTTATTACTGGTATTAATATTGTCATAAATTATTGGTATTAATTCCAATAATTTAATTTCGGTATTAATTCTAATAAATTAAATTTCAGTATTAATTCCAATAATTAAATTTCGGTATTAAATTATTTGTATTAATTTCAATAATTTAATTTAGGAATTAAATTATTGCTATTAATTATATATTAATTTATGATAAGGCGTACATACAAATTTTTAACCGAAATTTCGGGTTACAAAAAAAATTCATACTTCCCAGGAGGTCACCCATCGTCACATTACTCTCGGGTAAAGACGCTTAACTTTAAAGTTCTTATGGAATTTAATTCACCTGAACCACTTTGGTTTTTGTCTTCTAATTTGTCTTAAGTTTCTTTTCCAAGGTTTAATGAACTCTTTGGATCACCTGAGAATTGTAAATTCCCAACTTGCCCGTTCAGAAATAATCGGGTTTGTGAACCGGTTCTTAATCCTCACTTGGTTTGACCGGTTCTTTTCCTGGTTTTCCTTAGCTCAAAAGGGCGGGTTTTACAACTCTCCCCTCCTTTTAGGAGTTTTGTCCCCAAAACTTAGTTAACATCCTTGCTTGAGCAATCATTTCCTTTGATGCCCCTTTAGTGTATGCTTAAGATGTAAAGTCTTCTCTTGTTCTTTTAATTAGTCCTTTTTACATCATTCACTTAAGGAATTTCTTTTCCTTTATATTATTTACTCCCTCCATGGAGTTTATCATAACGAGACATACCTTACTTCAGGGTATATTTTTAGATTTATATCTTTCTTTGCTTAGAGCACATTCTTCCCTTTGAGGTTCTGTACTCAAGATTAGAAATTCCAAGATACCTAACCATTCCCATGTCTAGTTAACCCCTTGGTCGTTGAAACCTTTAGCTCAATGTTCTTTCGGGTGTTACATACTAGTTGCCACAGTTTTCTTTATTCTCACTTTTTCATCTCATTTTGACCCTTCCTCCATTCGTTGTCTATTATAACTTCAGTCCAAATTTTTATATTAGACCTCGTCATGCTTATTAGCCGACTCTTCCTTACTTTGAGTCATATTCTCCTCGGGATTGTTGGGCTTACATACCCCTTACAGCATGGCATTTTCTAGGACCTGTCTTTGTCCATTAGATTTCTAGAATATCTCCTTGAGGGTCTCTCTTAGCTTTTTTTTTTTTTTACCTTTCAGGGATCATATAACTTCATCCCTCTTTTCTTTTGATGGCATTCCTCAACTATCCTTTTTACCATTATCCTCTCATCCATCATGCTTTTGAAGTTATGTCTCACATAACCGCATGGATTTCTCTTACCTACTCATCCTTTCAAAACGTTTTTATTGGGTCCTTTCAATTCCAATCGTTGGGTTTCCTTATGATTATTGACATACGAGGATTTTTTTTCCTTCTTATGTCCTTTCTCTTCTTTAGTGACATCCCTTATTCAATGACTTCCTTTTTCCTTAATCCTCTTTTACTTGCTCATAAATCACTTCATGATTCTTCATTCTACAATAATTGCTTTCGATCTATGTGTCGATTACTTTGCTTGGAAAGGTTCACCCATCCAGTTTTGTTCATTATCTTTGGCTGTCCGCCGTTACTAGTATTCCTCTTTCTACATGGTTCTCCTATTCTTTCCAAACAGGTCATAATGGACTATTGCAATACTTCCTTCCTTGGAAAACATTTCCCAAATAAGGGTTGGTTCCATTTCCTCTTAATTGGGATACACATGGCTTTCTGAGGCTTCCTTCCTTGGTAGGATTCTTTGCCTTTCCCCTGACATTCTTTTCTTACATTTGCTCTAGGGGATTTGTACCCTTAAATGACATCCCTTGATGTCGTCTTCTCCTATTTACCTTTACTCCTCAAATCTTTTAGGCATATCTTTTATGCTCTATTTGCATCCTTATTCGTACCCAGTACTTGTCTATTTCTTTAGGGAGCGTACAAATCTTCCTTGTTTCAGGATCATTGTGGGAGAGGCTTGCCTATTCCTTTCTTGGCTTGAGTTTAGTCGTTAATTGGCCCTTGGTCCTTTTTAGGATTTCTTGTATCCTTCTTTTCCCGAGTATTTGACCTTCCTGCCTCTCTCTTCTTTGTCGGAACTTACATTATGGCTTTCCCGAGTATTTGTTCGTTAACTACTTTGCCTCCACCATTTGTTTGGTCTAAGTTTCTTAGCAGTAGTTTCTTGAGTCCTCCTATCCTTAACATCCATCTCACCGACCTTTTTAGGGTGTAGTCCCTTCTACTTCCCGGTCTTCCTTAGGGTGTCATTTGTTCCCTCTGACTATCTTGTTGTAACGACTTGCTTTCCCTTGTCCTGTTGGTCCGAACTTCCTATTTGACATAGTTGCTTTTTCCAAGGCGATTTATTCCTGTAATCCCAATACGTCTCATTTGTCAACAAATGTTCGTCTTGTCTTCTCTTGTGGATGCACTCCTTTCTTTGCTCCTAAATGGTTTGGATTTTCTTCTTAACGGGGGAATTCTCTTCAGCTATCCTTTGTTCCATTTGTGGTTTTATTGAGGTCCTACCTTTACCCCTTTTTCCTTCTTACCACTTTGCTAAGATTTTGAAGAGTTTCCTCTCATTTGTGGTTGCAAATGGAGTCACGTTTCCTGGGATGGTATCCTTTCAAATTTCCTATAATTGTGGGGTGTTTATTCTTGGAAAATATTGTCCTGACTCCTGGCGATGTGGGACAATTTTTCACTTCGTGTCCTATTCCCCTCTAGGTTAACTTGATTCCTGTCCTTTGTAGGATTGGGCACTTCTCCATGCAGTGTCCCTATCATTCATGCTTGTAATTACATGAACATAAGTGGTTCCTCCTGGCGTTTTCTTAGAAATTGTTAATTTTAGTGCTCCTTCATTCTTAAGTCTGGATACCGCGAGAGTTTTTTTTTTTTTTTGGAGTCTTCCTTGAAGATCACATCATTTGAGGGACAGGGTTTTTAGGAATTTGGAGTACTTCATTAATAGAGTAGTACAGTATGTTGGGGATTTTGTCCCTATTACAGAAAATGGTCACCAAATAACTAGTGAGCTACGAGATTCTTGATTAGCATCCTCCTATGTAAGGTTATATGCCTCATTTTATGGCTTCACGCTTGGCTTCCTTTATACTTAGAGTTGTGACCTCAATAGGTCCTGTCACCATTCTCTAGGATACTTTCTCATTTACTCTTTTGAGATTCCTGCCATGCTTTAGGCATTTGGGAAGCTTCTAGGGTTGTATTCCTACGAAGATAAAGTGTTGAGTAGAGCCATTCCTAGTTTTCTTGGTTCCTCTCCTCGGAGCCATCTGAAAATTTTAGGATAAATCCTATTAGTTACAATATTTTATAGTCTTGATTATGTATTCGAGGAAACAGGCTCTGATACCACTCTAGTTGTCACGCCCCGACCCGGTTTGGTCGGATCCCCGTGAACAACCCGCCACTCTCCCGGTTTATTAAAGGGTTCCCCCTTATTATAATCCGTAAAGAGTAAGGCGTCCTTTAAACCTGCACCATTTCCTAGAATAGCATAATCAAAACTACATGAAATTTTAAACTTTACATACCTGTCTTACAGGCATCTTAGTTGATGGTCTTTCAAGGTAAGCTTTCCGGGATTTCCTGAAAGGGATATAAGGTAGGAGGTGAGTACGAATACTCAGTGAATGGGTTTTTAAAAGCTTTTGACTTTTAAGAAAAATATTTATATGGAGTGTGCCAAACTCCTTTGTTTGGAAAAATCCATTCATTTAAAAATTCGGGTTTTTCCATTATTTCTTAGTTACCACGGTGTGTCATCACCCAACACACATCCTTCATCATGAAGGTTACACACATTCGTAAGTCATTATCACTACTGAACCTGCTAGTGGCTTCGGAGCGACTTTTCCTGCCACCCGGAAAGAAGTACGACCACTTCTACCCTGGGAATGAGTGGATGTACGTGACATCCGACCCACAATCCCGAAATCACTTCTTCGTGTCCGTATGAGGACAGAGACCTCATCCTGTCCCCACCCCAGTCTCATGCGCTTAGTGCTACTCCAGATTTCGCACAGACACCTGGAACGACGAACTGCCCTTATAGCCACCAGGTCGTCCAGTGCCCTTAGGACGCATCACTACCCCTCATGGGCATCTTGATGATCCCGTACTCACAGTGCATGCACAAACAATGTTTTCTTATATTGCCATGTAATCTGTGGTGCCACTAGTCCAACGGCCCCGACTCTCAACTCAACCCGCAGCTGTTTGTCTTGACTAGTTCGTCAACCTGTCATGTCGCACTGCGGCTAGTTGACTGAGCATGTCGGTCCTATCTTGGTACCATGGCAAAACAATTCACTTATTAAGTTTTATGGCACATATATCAAGTTCATTTACGAGCTCCTGCTCGTGCCAACTGGCCTTGGGCCCACTGTACGAGATTTTCAAAATCGGGCATTTAGCCCCCAAGTTCCAAAATCGAGGCCCCCGGCCTAATAGAGCTATTCGAGCTCCCATCGAGAAGGTCTCCCAAATTGTTTCAGCATTGGCACACAGTCAGGGGAGAGCACTTCTGACAAAAATAGGTTTTTACTATCCATCATACCGACCGGTACAAGGACATCTCCGTTCATAACCGATGAACGGGTTTTCAACTTCCTTCGAGGAAGTCTCATCACACCAACCGGGTATGATCTACTTACAACCCGTAAGTAGTTTTTTTTTCGCATAACTTTCACATCACTTTCTCTAAGTAGTGATGATTAAAATACCACTAAATAGTGAGTTTTTTATATCGAGGCACTTATCATCCCCAACCGGGTATGATGTTAGTAAACCCACTCACAACCGGTAAGTGGTTTTTAACTTTAAACTGTGCTCATCATCCCAACTGAGTATGATGTGAATAACCCACTCACCCGTTAATGCCGTGAATTCCACTAGACCGGATCTTGGTATTCACGCGAGCTTGTCCTTGCTGGCGTTCCCGGTACTTCGTGTTCCGGTGAAGGCACGGCGGTCCGAGCTTTTGATCTGGGCAAATAGGTCTCATCCTGAGGTTCATCCTTTCGGTCCTAATTCGGTCGTGGAAAGGCTGAGAAAGTGTTGGGAGGGCTTGGTTTGGCCTGAGAAGGGCTTGAAATGGCCGATTTCAGCTTGGCCGAAATAGGGCAGCTTCGGTCCGCCGGAGTTGCTTCACTATTCCATCATGTCGGCGTTTCTCCAACGATTCTCGGATTGATTGGAGTTTTCTATCAGATAGCTGTCTTCTCCCCGGTTCTAAAGAGCCCGACCTTTGTTCAAGTCGAAGCTCTCGTTCGAGCTTTACCGGGAAATGTAGCAGTAGAGAGAGAGAGAGAAGTGTTCAGGTGTGAGGAGAATGAAATGGGGATGACCTCTTTATATAGTCGTAAAACCCGTGTATTAAATGGGCGAGATTTATTATTGGTATTAATATTGTCATAAATTATTGGTATTAATTCTAATAATTTAATTTCATTATTAATTCTAATAAATTAAATTTCAGTATTAATTCTAATAATTAAATTTCGGTATTAAATTATTTGTATTAATTCCAATAATTTAATTTAGGTATTAAATTATTGCTATTAATTATATATTAATTTATGATAAGGCATACATACAAATTTTTTATCGAAATTTCAGGTTACAAAAAAAATTCATACTTCCCAAGATAAGCACGCTTAACTTTAAAGTTCTTATGAAATTTAGTTCACCTAAACCACTTTGGTTTTTGTCTTCTAATTTGTCTTAAGTTTCTTTTCCAAGGTTTAATGAACCCTTTTGGATCACCCGAGAGTTGTAAATTCCCAACTTGCCCGTTCAGAAATAATCGGGTTTGTGAACTGGTTATGAATCCTCACTTGGTTTGACCGGTTCTTTTCCTGGTTTTCCTTAGCTCAAATGGGCGGGTTTTACATCAGGTGTGAAGAGGATGAATGAGGAGGGACTCTTTATATAAGAAGCTCGGGGACTTCTTGGCCGTCCAATTACTACCTTAATGGCAGTCATTCATTGCCTAAAACTCCCTGGCCAGAGGCTTTTCAGCTTTTCCAGTGCTGCACAATTTTTCAATGAGTTAACAGTGTTGTCATCTGAAGGAAGAAGACCACATTGTTCTGAACTGAACCGGTCCAAAACTTAAATCGGTCGGTTCACCCCCAATTTAACTGAAATTTTCAAATCTAAAAATTTCTAAATTCATTTTCTATCCAATGGTGGCCTCAAGTCTCCAATTTTAATTTTTTAAGCCACTTAGAAAAATGAATTTAGAATCAGGTTCAATAGTGGTTTAAACCGGTCCAAACCGGTTCAATTCGGTTTATCTGAACCGGTTTAGTTTTCATCTCCAATTCATTCTTAGGTCCATTTCCATGACTTTTTAGACTTTTTGGGTCACTCGAGATCCATAAATTTTTCGGTTTACCCATTCTCTATTAGTTCCGGTTTGTAGACCAACTTGGTTTTTAATTTGAAAATGACTAGTTCTTTCCCTGGTTTTTCTTATTATCAAAGGACAGGGTTTACAGTGCCAATACTTAAAAATTTTGGGAGACCTTCTTGACAAGAGCTAGAATAGCTCAGATAGGCCAGAGGCCTCGGTTTTGGAACTTGTGGGCTAAAATGTCCAGTATTGCAAAATCATGTGCAATGGGCCCAAGGCCATTTGGCACGAGCAAGAGCTCGTAAATAAACATGTAATATTTATGCCATGAAAATTGTAAATAAATGGAATGTGTGATTTTGCCATGGTACCAAGATAGGACCAACATCCTCGATGGACTAGCGGTAGTGCGTCAGGGACAGGTCGACAGACCAGCCTAGACAAATAGTTGTAGGTCGAGTTGAGGGTCGGGGCCGTTGGACTAAGTGGCATCAAAGATAAATGGCATTGTGGAAAAATTATTTTTTGTGCATGCACTTGAGGTTCGGGACCATCAAGATGCCCAAGAGGGGTAGTGATGCATCTTAGGGGATACTAGACAATATGGTGGAGATAAGGGTAGTTTGTCATGCCAGTAGTCAGGGAAGCTCAACGTAGTTTCATGTATATGAGACCGGGCTGGGGTTGGGATGAGGTCTTTGTCCTTATACAAATATGGAGTTGATTTCAGGTTTGAGGGTCGAATGTCACGAACATCCACTCATACCCAGGGTAGAAGTGGATGGGCTTCTATATAAGTAGCCGGTAAAGTCACTTCAACACCACAAGTGGGTGCAGTGGACGGACTGCCCTGCGAATGTGTGATCCCCTTCCTGATGAAGGATGTGTGTTGATTATTAAACATAACTGATGTGGAAATGATAAAAAATGTTTGAAAAACTGAAATTTGAGAAATGAACATTTTTAAAAAAAAATAAGAAGTTTGACACACTTCGATTAAAGATGTTTTGATTATGAAAACTCTCTCCCAACACCCATTCACTGAGTTGTCGAACTCACCCCCTCCCTTTACCCCTTTTTAGATAACTAAGGGAAAACCCACTTAAAGACTTTTTTATAGTTGAACTTGCAAGATAGGTATGTAAGGTTTAATGTATTCAGTTTTGATTAATGTTATTCTAGAAAAGATACATGTGAAAATGACGTCTTACTCCTTGCAGTTTAGAGAAGGGGAAAACCCTTAATAAACCGGGAGAGTGGCGGGTAGCTCACGGGGATCCAACCAAACTAGGTCGGGGTGTGACACAAAGAATATTGGATGATAAGGCATGAACAAGGGAAGTGGATACTAGTCAGGTACGTCAAATACTCTAGAAGTCTTGTGTGCATTAGACCTAGTGAAGAGGAAAGTACTCGACAAAGAAAGAAATTAGATTTTCTCTCCTATTTACTACGGCGGCGAAGAATCAAATTATCACTATATTTATTCCTTTTTCTACTTCTTCTTCCAAGTGCAGGATAACCCCAAGGGGTTGCGGGTTTTTTTCTACATCAGGCAAATTTGGTTAATTCTTTATGTGTTGTATCCGTGAGAATATTATTATCTTTTGATAGAGAAGGGACTAGGCCTTCTTATATTTCTACATCTAGGATCCGACTTGTATCATTGATACTAATAGGAACTAAACCATTATGGCAAGAAAAGGTTTGATTTAAATAGCAGATACAACATATGTATGTCTGGGGTTGGGTAACTTAGCTCACACATACGACCTAACATGGGTACCTTAATCTGTTCTGATGTGTTGTAGGGGATACGTACTCGTACCAAGGTGGTTGGTAAAGTTTTTGTGAACCATAAGTGGAATGAATGGTAACTCCATTCTACAATTGTGTGATTATTCCATGATGGAATGGATGTGTTTGTGATGGTTGTTTGTTCATATAAAGCTTATTGAAAAATCTTTAAAGGATTTAAAACTTTAACATTTTAATATACTAAAATTGACACTTTTGTCAAAAGATTTATGAAAAGATCTATATCCCTTGTAGATTTTTAGGGTATGTATTGAATTGTGAACATGATGTCTCGATGCCAGTCAGCCCTACTCATTGAGTTGTAAACTCGCCCCTCTCTTATAACCCTTTTAAGAAAACAAAATGACTAAGAGGAGCTTATAAGCTAGCCTATTTTCATGGTATGTCCTTTAACCCATTTACAGATTTATGTTCAGCATGATATTATTTTCCAATATATTTTTCATTCAGTATCTGAAAGTGCTTTGGAAAAGAAAGTAACATTTTATTTTAAGCCTTAAGTCCTATCGAGTTTACATTGGTGAAAGCTTTTATCATTGTAAAACTAAGAGGATATGGTGGGTTGATTGTAAGATCATCGGGGAAGACGAGTCAGGATGGGACATCTTAGCTCAAAAGTGGCGGGAAATCATTGTAAATGTAAACCCTGCCCTTTTTAGTTGAGGAAAACCAGGAAAAAAATCGGTCAAACCGAGTGAGAAAACCAAACCGATTCACAAACCCGATTATCAAGAAATGGGCAATTTGAAAATTTACAGCTCTCAAGCGAATCAAAGGATTCATAAAACCATGGAAAAGAACATTAGGACAAATTGAAAGAGAAAAATTAGACCGGTTTAGATGAACCAGATCCAACTAGATTGAATCGGTTTATAAATCGAGTCGGTTTATGAACAGAAACCAATAGAGAATGGGAAAATTAGAGAAATTTCAACTCCCTTTTGACCTAAAAAGATTTATAAACCTTGGGAAGGAACCTTAGAACAAAGTGGGAGAGAAAAACCAGACCGGACTGGTTCAAGAACCGAGCCAGTTTATGAATCGGAACTGATAGAGATATGGTAAAGCGGGGATTTTATGGACCCTAAGTGACCTAAGGAGTCACAAAAGTCATGAAAAATGACTTTAGGATGAATTGGAGATGAAAACCAAACCGGTTCAGGTGAATCGGATCCAAATCAGTTGAACCGGTTTGGATCGATTTGAACCTCTATTGAACCGAATAATAAATTTATTTTTCTAGGTGGCTTAAAATTTTCAAATTTAAGATTTGAGACCACCATTGGATAGAAAATGAATTTAGAAATTTTTAGATTTGAAAAACTCGATCGAATGAGGGGTGAACTAGCCGGTTTAAACTTTGCACCCGGTTCGGACCGGCCCGGTTCGGTTCGAAACAGTGTCTTCTTCTTCCTTCAGATGACAACACTGTTCACTCGTCAAAAAATCAAATCAGCGCCGGCGGAGAAAAAAGGTTTCTGTTCGATACATTTCAGGCCATCAATGTCTATCATAAAGGTGCCAAACAAATGGCCAACGAGTCCCCGTGCTCCCTATATAAAGAGCCCCTCTCCATTCATCCTCTCCACACCTAAAAAGCTCACTCCCTCTTAGTTGCTTAGTTTTCCAGCGAAGCTTGAACCAGAGCTTCGATATAGGGTCTTTTTTTAGCCAAAGAAGGCGAGGTTGGATTCTTTAGAACCGGGGAGAAGTCAGCTACATGTCTGTAGTCTCCGTTTGCTCCAAGGGTCACTGGAGAAATGTCAGCGTGATGGAACAATAAAGCAGCTCTGGTGGACCGAAGCTACCCTATTTCAGCCGAGTTGAAATCGGCCATTTCGAGCCCTCCTCAGGCCAAACCAAGCCCTCCCAACACTTCCTCAGCCCTCCCACGACCGAATTAGGACTGAAAGGTAAGCCAATTCGGCTCCCCTCTATAATTTTCGGTCGATGCTAGAGAGAGAACCCAATTCGGCTTCAATTGATGTGATTCTTGATTCTAGGATGAACATCAGGACGAGAGCTATCTGCTCGGATCAAAAGCTCGGACCGTCGTGCCCTCACCAGTGAGCTCTAGAGTTCATTTTTCGGCGAAGCTCTGTTTGAGCTCGTCTCAGCATTAAAACTTGCGATTAAAATTGCTAAAGAATTGTATGAATATGTAGAAACTCAATTTCAACAACGTTTGATCGGTCAATTTGATGAAATCAAATTCGTATGTGTTAAAAAGTTGGAATTGGGGGAAAATTGGGGATTTTCAAAAATTTGAAGGACCAAAATGTAATTTCCTAAAATTGAGGGTCAATTGGGCATGATAAAAATGTTAGAGGGCCAATTGAGGAATTTTAGAATTTTTGGGGTGAAACTTACCATTTTTGTAAAGGAAGGGCAAAATGGTAATTTGAAAAAGTTAGGGGACCAAATTGGAAATTTGTGAAATTAAACCCCTTTTTGTGAAATGGAATAAATTGTGGTCCTATGATAAATTTTTAAAATTTTCGGGACTCAATTTGAGGAAAAAACCGGCATTAGGGACTTAAAGTTAAAGAGAAATAATTTTAGGGATCTAATTGGAAATAAATGAAAGTTTGATTTTTCTCATTTATTTAGAATGAATGAAGGTTATTAGGCCGAAAGATAATGAATTGACATGTTCATATCGTGTAGGAACACTAGCAAGAATAACCTCGCGTGAATAAAAAGAACCGGTCTATTGGAATTCACTGCGTTAACGGGTGAGTGGGTTTACTAGCGCCATATCCGGTTGGGATGATGAGCACAACTTAAAGTTAAAAATCACTTACTGGTTGTGAGTGGGATTTTATATCATACCTGATTGGGGTTGATAAGTGCCTTAAAATGAAAATTCACTACTAAGTAATTTTTTAAATATCACAACTTAGAGGAGTGATGTGAAAAACATGCGGAAAAAATACTTATCAGTTGTAAGTAGATCATACCTGGTTGGTATGATGAAACTTACTTGAAGGAAGTTGAAAACCCATTCAGCGGTTATGAGCGGGGATGTCCTTATACCTAGTCGATATGATGGATAGTTGAAAACTTTTTATGTCAGAAGTGCTCTCCCTTGACTGTGTGCCAATGCTTAAACAATTTGGGAGACCTTCTTGACAGGGGCTCGAATAGCTCTTATAGGCTGAAGGCCTCGGTTTTGGAACTTAGGGGCTAATATGCCCGATTTTGAAAATCTCGTACAGTGGGCCCAAGGCCAGTTGGCATGAGCAGGAGCTAGTAAGCAAACATGAGTTATATGCCATAAAACTTTAAATAAAAGAATTGTTTGGCCATGGTACCAAAACAAGACCAACATACTCAGTCAACTAGCGGTAGTGCGACATGACAGGTCGACGGACCAGTCAAGACAAACAACTACGGGTTGAGTTGAGGGTCGGGGCCGTTGGACCAGTGGCACCACAGATTATATGGCATGATAAAAAAAATACTAATTATGCATGCACTATGATTATGGGACCATCAAGACGCCCAAGAGGGGTAGTGATGCGTCCTAAGGGCACCAGACGATCTGGTGGGTATAAGGGCAGTTCGTCGTACTAGTTGACCGTACGAAATTTGGAGTACACCAAGCGCATGAGACCGGGGTGGGGACGAGATGAGGTCTCTATCCTCATACGGACACGAAAAATTGATTTCGAGATTGAGGGTCGCATGTCGCATACATCCACACATTCTCAAGGTAGAAGTGGACGTGATTCTATCTAAGTGGCCAGTAAAGTCGCTTCAAAGCCACAAGTGAGTTCAATGGTCATGCTGGCCTATAAATGTGTGTTTGACCTTTATGATGAAGGATGTGTGTTGGGTGATGACACACCATAATTAATATAAAAATGGTGGTAAAAACTCATTCACTAAGTAGTCGTACTCACCCCTCCCTTATATCCCTTTTAGGAAATTTCGGAAAGCCTACCCTTAAAAACTATCAACTAAGATGCCTGTGAGACGGGTATGACAATTTTAAAATATTATGCATTTTTTATTTATGTTATTCCAGGAAAAGGTGTAGGTTTAAAGGACGTCTTACTCTTTACGATTTATAATAAGGGGAAACCCTTTAATAAATTGGGAGAGTGGCGGGTTGATCACGGGGATCCGACCAAACTGGGTTGGGGCGTGACAGTAAAAGTGCCATTTTTTAAACATTATTTTTTGTAAGGGATGTCAAGCTATTCCAACAAAGCTTTCATCAATAAATTTTGGCACCCATGGATTTATTATGGATGGCACTAATGTCTAAAGGACTGTCTGATTCGCCTCTACTATCTCCAAGTCTTGCCCTGGCTTCAGTAAGCATCTTTTCCTCTGCCTCAAGAGGTTTTTTTACGACATCTCATTTCAAAAACCCGTAACCACAACTAATTGACCTTTAAATTCGTGCAACTTTGACAATCTCCCGACCTCTGGCCGCCACATAACGAATCTCTTGGACCTTGACTTCATTACGCCTCTACAGCAATCGTCAATAATATCGTCTCTGGTAAGTATTTTCAGCTACACCTCTCTCACATATCTCTATTTTGGCCCCTTTTGGGAAACGACTAAATTAGACCAAAATTGGTCAGGGTAAGACTTCCAACTCCTCTCATGAGTCATTAAGAGATAAATGTAAATATTTAAAAGGGATTTGAGGAATTAGAAGTTGGATGTAAGTATTTTTGAAATTTGGGGACTAAAATATAAATTTTTTTAAATTTTGGGGCTAGTTTGAAAAAAAGAGAAAAATTTGGTGGGAATAAAGGGAACCTAAAGGTCTAGGAGGTGATTTTTGGGAAATATAGAGGTGTCACATCTAATTTTCGAAAGTTGAGGGACAAAAATGTCATTTTTACACGAAGGGGCAAAAGGTCATTTTTGTTAAATGTAGGAAATTTGTTACTTTTGCATAGAAGGACGAAATGGTCATTTACAAGTAATAGGGAAAATGGTTATTTTATCTATATAAGAGCCATTGACATGATTTTTGGAGAATTAAAACATAAAGGATATTTTTTATAAAATTTGGGGAAACTTTAAAATTTAAGAGAAATTTAGGGTTGGGTAGTGAAAAAGGGGTTTGTCAATATATAAATCGAGTGAACTGAAACTAAATAACAAAATTATAATTACGAAAACTTACAAGACGATGCAAGAGGTACTAATATACTAAAATCCTACGCGTATACTCATAATGGATGATAATGTTGTATATGTATGTATATTGTAGAAATATACATACATACAAACTAACCAAGCACTACGACTACGATAATACGAGATATTTTTGAGATTAACATGTTCCGAAAAATAAGTGAGTGAGATTTTTGTATTGCGTCTAATTGAATCGGTAAAGTTAATAGTTATCACTTTAAAAAATTCTATTATGCATGTTTTGGGAAGGTTTTGAAAAATAAATAAATTATTTATGAATATATTTTTTTATCAAAAACATGAGAGATATCTCATACGATTTTGAAGAATAGGTTGTAATTGATAGTTTAAAAAAGATGAGTATAAACTTAAGGATTTAAAAAAGGGTGAAAATACAACCCTTTAAAATAAGATAGGAAAAATGTACCATAGGGGATAAATATAATATGAATAATGATTTAAAAAAGGGCTACCGACTAACACTTCACAAAAAGAGGAATGACCCAATATTTTGAAAAATGGGCGAAAATTCAATGTTTCAAAAGGGATAATACTAATATTTAAAAAAAGTAGAGATCCAATGGTTATAGATGGACTAAAACCCAATATTTAAGAAAGGTTTAAAATTAATGTTTATGAATATGCTAAGGTTCAATTTTTAAAAAATAACTAAGGTTAATATTTATGAATGGTCTAAGGTTAATGTTAATAAAAGGGCTAAGGATAATATTTAGGAAGGGGTGAAGCGTAAAGTAGATAAAATGTTAAGATTCAATGTTTATGGAAAGGGTTAATGTCTAGGTTTATAAGAAAGAAAAAGTCACAAAGTTTGTGAAATGACTAAGAACAAAATTTAAGAAAATGGAAAAGCCTAAGATTTAAAGTGGGTTAATGCCCAACAATTGTTGGGCTAAAACCCAAAGATTTAGAAAAATGGATCATGATTGACTTGGAGTAATAAATTATGATGGAATTGATTATGATTAAACTAACATTGAACTGTTTATCACGATCGTGACATACATACAATTGATATCATTAGTACGAATTTGTTTGAATGGGTCGTAATTGTACGACATTTGAGCAAGTGAATTGTATAAATTTAACAAACACTGTATGACGCATACAAGTGAATTGTTTGATATCACGTATGACGCATTAGTTCACTAGTTGTGATCGTATCACGGGATCTAATTGTATCACTCTGATAGTGTGGCAGTCGGTCGAGTAATAAAATTTAACAAACACTGTATGAAGTGTTTATCGTGACCATGTGATACCAGACAACTAGTTCAGTTTACTAGTCTTGAAAGTGTAAGGGGACATAACTACAGTTAGTCCAACTCTGAAGAGATATTTTAATTAGGCTTGTGATTATCATGAGCTTACAATCTCAGGATCATTCGAACTTATTATATCTTGAAATTATTTGTGGAATAATTAATAAAATCTAATATGAGCCACATCTCGTAATAGGAATTCGGCATGGGTATAATATCACATGAAAAATTAAATTGATAACAAGTATGTGTATGTGAACAACAACTATTTAATTGGTGCGAAAAAAAGAATAACCTTTGACCAATGATGTTTCAATTAAGAAATGATAATGGATTATGAGTTGATACAGACAGTAGATTAAGGGATTAATCATGTTAGAATAAGAGTTGTTAATAACTGGATTATATATTTTTAAAGTATTCTTGAAGGATAAAAAAGAAAAGAAAATTTGTACAAATTTATGTAGGTTATTTTGAGTATAGATTAAGTTGAAATTATTAACAACTGGATAATTAGTTTTAGCACTTATTTAGTGTGACACTCCACTAATTTAACATATTTTTAGAAATATACTCAGAAAAGAGTGGGTTAAAAAGAATATAAAATATAGAAAAATAAATACGAGTAAAGGTACTCATTTATAATAAAATAATATATAACATATTTATTTATTCTAATAAATATTTTATAAGTAATTATTGTATGTATTTCAAAATTATTTTGTAAAAAGCTTAAATTATAAAATAAATTTGGAAATGTTTTATTATTCTAATTATTTTAACACATTGGTTCTAATAAGTTGTCTGTTGTTATATTTATTACCACATGTAAGATTTTGTATAGTTATTTAACCTATATTAGAGTGGATGTTTTTGATAAAATCTGTTAGGGGTGTGACTGATATATTAACATACACTAATAGTTCACATATCTACCATAATAAATTATATTGTTGTACCAAATAAAATAATTGGTGTCGTTCAACTTAATTAATTATTATGCTCATAATGAAGTTGCTCATTTTGTGCATGTTTTTAAAAAATAAAGAGAATAATTTGTGAAAAAGAGTTATGAGTTTGGATTTAGATAAGGTGAGAGTATCATGAGAATGATATTGAACGAATTTTTGTTGGGGATGACAAGTAGATTGTTACTGAAAACGAGGGAAAGATCAATAGGCAAGTAGAATTTTTGTATTGTTTCTGAAAACGAAGTTCAAATACCATAAAATAAGCTTGAGTTTATATATATATTTTAAATTATGTGCTATGTTCTTCCTACATACCTTTTATATACGCTACACAGTGTTACATCGAAAATTACAATAATTACTTTTTATAACTCGTGACTCTTGGAAAAGTTTTGTGGAGCCACAGGGGACTCCAACCGAGTAGACTTGAGCAAAAAAATAAACAACCCCATCATTTTTTGGGTTTGAATGGATGCAAACCTTCCTAGATAACGACCTGACTGGAATGAGCAGTCTTTAGCATTA
This sequence comes from Trapa bicornis, assembly GCA_030064425.1. Lineage (NCBI taxonomy): Eukaryota > Viridiplantae > Streptophyta > Magnoliopsida > Myrtales > Lythraceae > Trapa > Trapa bicornis. The sequence continues at coordinate 2,726,814 of CM057761.1, read as the reverse complement.
TCTTCGGTTCTGATGTGTTTATGTGCAACTATTGATCATTCAGCTCGATGTCGATGTTGAGTCTTTGAATCTGGCAGCACAACTCGGTCATCCAGCTGGATTTCCTCATACAGGTACTGACATTTGATCTGTTGTTTAGATGATCATGCATAGAGAGTTTGATGGATTTTTGGGTATGCCAGTTGGATGCTATGCAACCCTGTAAACCATTTGTCCAAAGTGAGCGCTTGATACTGAGGTTTAATAGAGATAACAAAGAATAACTTTACTGGGAAACACGCCCAATGAACCCCCAGAATGCCTTCTCAGCATTCTCAGCACAGGCCAAGTTAGCCATCTCGTTATTCTTGATCCTTGAGGCCTCAAGAAAGGGGAAGCTGAAAGTTTGCTGTTGTTCTATGCGACCCAGCTGTACATAAGTAGCATATTTTTCATATAACCTTTCATCATGATTAGTCCTTCAAGAAGGCTCGAAATATGGGTTTTAGTTGTACAATAGGCTGGATGCGAAATTCACCTACGTGTAAAGCATGAATCGTTAAGCACTTGCCTTCTTGGCTCTGACTTGTCATTTTCGTGTTCAATCACCAAGTGGATCGATTATAAGGAAATCTAAGCTGAGTATCAATCCTCTCTCCGATTTTGCTGGCTCAATGTGCTCCGCAGATGGCGGATATAACCCCGAGGTGGGCAAGAGCAATACAGAATATTAAATGGTTGAAAGTGAAATTAAAAGAACAAGTGAAATTGAAATATTAAATTGTGAAAAAATAAAATTATTATTAAGTGATGAATTAGACTACTAAAAAGGCAGACAAGACAAATGCCCATCAGAGAAGAGAAGGCTGTGGGTAGAAGTGTCATTTCATCCATGAGGAAAATGTGAAAGATTTGTGGGAGACGTGCCCCACACGGTGTCGGACAGGTTAAAGCCACCCACGTGATTAGAAAGAACCCAAGATTCAAGAGATTTCCGTATCCCCAATCATGTTCCCCTCCAAAACACAGAGCGCGTAAATGTGGCTGTCTTGATTCTTGAAGGAACAAATTTCCCATAATTATTTATCAATTAAGCACAATAAATTATAGAAAATAAAGTGAATGAAAATATAAAAATGTTATTTTTTATATATATATATTTTTTATTTTAGTTTGTTGAAGATGATAGATCAAATACTCTTGTCCATTCATGGTGCAATTGTGGTCACACAGAAAGAAAACTACAGCCACATACTTATCTATTCACTTCCAACCAGGTGACATTTACTCCATAAAGAAGCAACAGATGACATTTATTTTACTGGAGAGTCCATAATCCTACTTACTGCCCAATATTAGTAAGGAAGAGATGCTGGTTGGTGGCTGTGGCTGATGAAGGAAGAGAGTCAATAATTAACGATAGCAGCTATAGGCAACAATGATTTAAATACACGATTTGATGCCTTGAAGTTGCACCAAGGTATGGGTAAAAAAGGCTCCTACTAGGCCTCCTCATCGGGGGGCTCCCTTGCATCAACAAAGTAGGAGGTAGGAGGTAGAAGTCTGTCTATAGTGAATATGAATAGTCAGATTTATAAGAGAAATCGGGTATGCTCGTCCACCACTACCCGCTGTCTCCATTTCAATCCCAATCATTGATGAATCTTAACTGTTCCACGTGACTTAGTTTCAATATTTTCTTCGCCTCACTAGTGGGATTTTTATAAGTTTTGGTCCCTAAATTTTTTTATTTAATTTTTTTTCAAATGATAAATATCGTACCAAAATTATTTAGGAAAAAATAACAGTAAATTTTTTGAATTTGATTGATGAATTACGCTAAAATAATTAATATTAATATTAATTAATTAATTATAAGTAGTGTAATTTTTTTATTATTAAAAACGTATAAAATTTTTTATTTTAGTTAATTTATAATTATATTTCCAAAACTCTATTTACCAGCAATTTTTTAAACTCGTATAACTTCTAAAAAGTATTTTAGTTTTATAAAAAGTTTAGCTAATATTTAATTAAAATTTATAATTAGTAAATAATGTAATAATTTTAATATTATAAAAATATAACAATTATTTATTCTAGTTAATATAAAATCATATTATTAACCTTAATAAATAAAAATAACTAAATTACCTACAAATTTTAACAAAAATGAAATAATGTTATTATTTTTTATTATATTTAATTATTCTTTAGGTAGGTTGTACTATTTTCTTATGCTAAATTTTATAATAGACTATTAATATAAGATAATATCAGCTTGGTACGAGCTTAATTCAACAAAACGAGTAGTGCTTGGAACAAGAGTTTGATTAAGATAGAATTAGATTAAGAGTTATTGCTACTTATTATCGAGTTCATATGAAACACTTGATACAAATAGGCGAATGTAACTCCGAATGAGTGTTTGATTTTATAATATTGGTCAGAATTGAATAAGTATTGGTGGATTTTATGTTTTCTCAAACAAGTCCTCCATATTACTTTTATAAGAAACTTTATCCATCAAGTTGATCGGGGAGCTTCGGACGAGGTCTTTCTCGGTAAAAACTAAATGAAGAATAATTGGGGATTTGGGGCTTTATTCGACCAATTTCTATGATTGGTTGAGAATTACTAGAACATATCAGCTTACTGTGAATTCAATATTTAGCTCAAATTTCATAACCATATAATCTCAAATATAAAATTAAATTAGAATTTGGAGTTGAATTAAAAAATCAAATCATGTTAGAAAACAATTCAAAATAAGAATTTAAAATTTTGTTAAATTATTTTAAACAAAACTTGAAAAAATTCATTTGATAGAAAATAAAAAAATAACAAATAATATAATTTGAAATCACATCAAAAATCAGAAAATTAATTGAGAAATCAAATAGTATAAGTCACCAATAATCTCATTTGGAATCAAATTAAAAATCAGAAAACTAATTAAGAAATAAGATCGTATATAAAAATTATTTTTTTGAATGATTTCAATAAGGGTAAAATAGTAAATTTAATTTTAAAAGTACATATAAATAATTTTAAAAAAATTAAAAATAGAAAATAGGTCAAATGGGCAATCGATCAAGTATAGATCGGAGCGGTCAATTAGACTCAACTAGGATATAAGCTATAGTGGGAGAGGCACACCTCTTATTGTTCTTATGCGTGATCTTCATCCTTGCATGCCTGTTCTCGTGCCAAAGCCGTCCAACCTCCTAATTTTCAATCACATGCAGCCGTCGAAAATAATTGAATTCCTCTTATCTTTTTAACACCACATTCAATACTGGGAGTGCTGACTACCACAGAAAATAAGAGTTAAATTAGTAAATAGTATTAAATTAAAAAAGGAAAATTAAGTTAAATTATAAATCGGTTCAAAATGAGAGTTAAACTAGCAAATAATATCAAATTAACAAAGGAAAATTACGTTGAATTATAAATGGGTTCGAAATAGATTTTTTAAAATTAATTATTTTATCTTTAATAAAACTTAATTGAAATCTATTGATTGAAAATTAAGATTTAGAAAACATTCCATTTAAAATCGTATAAAAATTGGGATGAACGGAGTGTGTCTTAAATAGGGAGGAATTTTTTGAATGATTTTGTAAATGGTAGAAATATAATTTTTTTATCATAAAATTAAGAAAATAATTTTAAAAATTTTTAGAAAAATAAATTAGTTTGATAATAGATCAAATTGGTGGTAAATCAATCAAAAAATTTATACCCGTTTTCCAATTACAAGTAATCTGTAATGTAGAATCGAAAATTTTCGAAAGGAAACCAAATATCAAAATAAATCAAAATTTAAAAAATATAAAAAATGGGAAATTGAAAATTTTTAAGTAATCAATGAGTATTAAAGAACCAAGGAAAATAATTATAAACTAAATAGTATGTGAAAACCTGACTAGTTCAGGATGAACTTGATCTGAACCGTATTGAACCGAAAATAACTAAATCAAAATTTTATTTTTCTAGATTACGCAAAAATATCAATTTGGGAAATTGAATTCACTATTGTATGGAAAATGAATTTATACGAATTTAGAAAATTTAGAAAATTTTAATTTTTAGAAAATCGATCGAATTGGGTCTAATTCGATCGATTTTCGATTATGGGTCACCGAACTAGTTAACGCTTCAGTTGGTCAACAGCTTGCCTGCCAGGTCATCACCCCGTTAGTACATGCAGCGCATGGCAAAGTGCGCCCAGTTAGCCGCTCGTTCAACGTCTTGAAACGTTGGCCAATTAGAGCGTGACACATGTCATCGGTCAACAGTTAGACAAAGAAAAAGCCACGCCACTAAGGACTGACCAATGAAGGATTGACACGTGTCCTTAGTCAACGGTCAAATAAGGAGAAGGCTCATCAGGAGGGCTGACAATGAGGTGTTGACACGTGACAAGGGTGCTACGTCAACGACCGACTAGGATATTGGAGAATGGTCGACCAATTAGAGGTTAACACGTGGTAAAACTACGTCAGATGGTCATAGTCAGTCAAAGGCTGACACATGGCAATGACATAGTGTGTCAAGTGAGAAAACTAATGAATTTAAATCAGCCAATCAGAGTACGCCACTTATCAGGGTCAACGAAGGGTTAGATTCGCTCAATGACCACGTCGATTTTGGTGACCAATGAGAAGTCGCCACATGTTTGGTTAATAGGTCAATAGGTGACTCGGATGCTGAGTGAGTGGTCGCGTCAGCGACGCCATCCAATCAGAGTGTGACACGTGACAGGTTGCACGTGCAAAGCTCCCACGCGCGCACACATGTCGTCTTTTTTCTTCGGTTTTCTAAACGGAAAGGGAGAACGACCAACACCTTAACTCTGGTAAACCTTTAATGACTCCGACAAGGCCTTAAATCAGAGAGTTAATGACTGACTGACTGATGGATGGATGGCTAGAACGGCCAGTTCCCGAGCTCCCTATATAAAGAGCTACTCTCCATTCATACTCCTCATCACTCGAAAGCCTAAATAAGACGAACTACTCCATTTTTTGACCATCCCCGAATAAGAGCTCTGACATCGAACTTTTCTTCCACCTCTGACTGCGTAATTTAGTTCACTGGAATACTGAGGAAGTCATTCACCTTCGTGCATACTCCATTTAGCTCGAATGTCACTGGTGAAGCTCTTGCGAAGCTGCGTAGTACGTTCACTTCGACGACGGAAGTTGGGCAAAAAGCTTTCAAGCTAAATTCCAACCACCACCGACCCTCTGAAACTAGGCCGACCCTCCAACGACTCTTCACGACCGAATCGTGACCTCCCTGAACCATAGTGGTAAGCCAATTTTGCCTACATTCGTCAGAATAGTGATATAACATAGCAAAAATGTGAGAAACTTTGCTAATAAAATTCTTCTTGCCCAGGAAATCAATCGACATGAAGTTTGTTCCAAAAAGAATCCCCTTGGTGAGCACTAGCGACCCATACGAAGAGCTTCGACAACTGTCCCTTCGTCGGTAAAAAAATGAAATTTTCTCTCTCTAGAAAGATTTTCCAGTAAAACTATGTTTCAGCTTGCTTTTGGGTCAAATGAACTGATTCAAAGTTTAGAATGCCAGTAGTAAGATGGAGAAGATGATTAGTAGTATGTTAGAAGAAAATTGACAAGGTTTAAATGTTCAATTTAATGAATTAAAGATTTGGGGGCTAAAGTGAAATTTTTGGAAATTGGGCAAATCGAGGATTTTCAAAAGTTTGGGGATTTTTATGAATTTTATTTTCGAATGTTATGAGGAAATTGACAAGGTTTAAATATTCAATTTGATGAATTAAAGATACTGAGGCTAAAGTGAAATTTTTGGAAATTAGGAATTTTTGAAAGTTTGGTGATTTTTATGAAGTTGACATCAATCGATGATCAATTTGTAAATAAGAAGATTTTGTAATTTAAAATATTTTTTGGGAATTTAATTGTAATTAAAAATAATTATGAGAATTTATTTGTAATTTTAAATAATTTTATTTTAATAAAATTATATAAGTGATTAGATTGTAAATAAAGTAAAGTTATGAAATTTTGCGAAAAGGAGACTTCTACCTACAATTGCAAAATTTTTCAGTAATAAGTAGAAATCAATTCTGGACAAACAAGCCACAGATTTCGGGTGTGTGGGATTTTAGGCATCATGTCCGTTTCAAATGATGAATGTGCTTTCATATTACCGAAAGTCACAACATTTTCCAGAAGTAATCTTCCCTAACTATGTGAAATTGCTTAAAAGTTTTGGAAAATATTTATGTTTAGTGCATTAATCACTTATCTTATAGAGCTAGAATTGCTCCAATGGGTTCACGACCTCGATTTTTGAACTAAAGTGGCCCCAATGCCATATTTTGGAAAACTCGTGAAGTGGGCCAAACTCCAATGGAAACGGGCCTAGACTCGGAGATAAATTTTGATTTATGAGCCTTATGGAAACTCTCATAAATGGTTAAATTATGTGATTTAGCTACCAAGCCGAAGTCAGGTTGTCAAACTCGTTAGGCTATTAGCACCAAATATAAAGGCCTTGTATAAAAAAGACTATTGATTGTGCATGTTGAGATATGCAACCATCAATGCATCCGGTATGAGGTAGTGTTGGTTCTAAGGACTGTTAGATGGCTCACGGAGCATAAGAGAAGCTTTGTCATTCTAGTTTGTCGAGAAGCTTTTGGAGCTTCATGCGCATTGAGACCATGAAGAAGGGGTAGATGCCTCGTCCCACAGTAGCGGACACGAAGTTTCGGAAAAGTATAGGGGTTGGGAAATGGTGCTCACACAGGCTTGTGGTAGAGGTTGCAACCTCTAACCATGGTGGACGGTAAAGTCGCTACAGTTCACTAGTGGAACAATAGGGGACTGTTCTGCGAAGAAATGAACCATTTGATGATAAATGGCATGTGATTGTTTGTTAAACTAAAACTTATGAAGGAGAAAGACGTTGATAAATAAACAATCCTTTAAACATGCTTGAGTAATTACCTTATACAAACTCTCTGAGCTTTCCTAAGTAGAGAGACTTCCATCTTTCTTTGGACGTAAAGTTACAAAGATGGAAGTCTCTCTACTTCAAGAGACGATAGTAGAGAATGGGACAAATACGGGTTGGATACCTATGAGCAACCCGCCACTCTCCCGGTTTATTAAGGGTATTCTACTTCTTTAAATCGTGAGGAGTAAGTCGTCCTTTTTACTTGTACCTTTCCTATAATAACATTAATCAAAACTGAATATATTAACCATACATACCTATCTTAAGGTTCAACTACTAACAAATTTTTAAGGTCGGATTCTCTTGGTTACCAAAAAGGGGTAAAAGGGAGGGGGTGAGTTCTACAACTCAGTGAGCGGGTGTTGGTAGTGAGTTTTCATAAACAAAATAACTTCAATTGGAGTGTGTCAAACTTCTTATTTTCTTTTAAAATATTCTTTTCATAAATTCTGGTTTCAACATCTTTTCCCAAGGTCTGCCAAATATTTTTTTTAAAAGAAAATATTTTCAAATTGCAGTGTGCCAGACTCCTTAATTCCTTTAATTTTTCTCCACTTTAAATTCTCGATTTTTAAACACATATCTTTCATCATGAAGGTCAAACACACAATCGTAGGACAACACATCCATTGAACTCACTTGTGGCGTTGGAGCGACTTTACCGGCCACCTAGATAGAAGCACGTCCACTTCTACCCTGAGAATGAGTGGATGTACGTGACATTCGACCCTCAATTCCGAAATCAATTCTCCGTGTCCATATGAGGATAGAGACCTCATTCTAATCTCACCCTGGTCTCATGTGCTTGAAGCTACTCCGAGCTTCGCAAGGTCACCTGGTTCAACAAATTGCCCTTCTACCCACCATGTCGTCCAAGGCCCTATGACACATCACTACCCCTCTTGGGCGTTTTGAAGGTCTCGTAAACACGGTGCATGCACAATTAGTATTTTTCTCATGCCATATAATATGTGGTGTCATTGGTCCAACTACCCTAACCCTCAACTCAACCTGCAGCTATTTGTCTTGATTGGTCCATCGACCTATCATGTCGCATTGGCACTAGTTTATTGAATATGTCAGTCCTGTCTTAGTACCATGGCCAAATAATTCATTTATTTAATATTTTATGGCATATAACTCGTGTTTGTTTATGAGCTCCTGCTCATTCCAATTGGCCTATGGCCCACTGTTCGAGATTTTTAAAATCGGGCATGTTAGCCCCTAAGTTCCAAAACCGAGGCTTCCAGCCTAACAAAGGTATTCGAGCTCCTGTCGAGAAGGTCTCCCAAATCGTTTAAGCAGTGGCACACAGTCAGAGGAGAGCACTTCTAACAAAAATAAAATTTCAACTATCCATCATACCAACTGAGTATGAGGATATCTCCGCTTATAACCGATGAATGGGTTTTCCACTTTCTTTGAGGAAGTTTTATCATACCAACCGGGTATGATCTACTTACAATCTGTAAGTAGTTTTTCCACATCATTTTTATATCACTACTCTAAGTTGTGATGTTTAAAATACCATTAAGTAGTGGATTTTTATTTTGAGGTAATTATCATCCCCAACTGGGTATGATATAAAATCCCACTCACGATGGCTTCCAATTTAGAAAGAGTGCTCATCATCCCAACCGGGTATGAAGTGTAAATTAGCCCACTCACCCGTTAACAGTGACGTGTTTGTCCATGGTTGGTTTTCCAAGTTGACGCGAACTTTCTCTTATTGGCGTTCCGATCACACTTGTCCCGTCGGAGGTGCGACGGTCCGAGCTTTCTATCGAGAAAGGTAGCTATCTTCCTAAAGTACCTTCTAGGATCAAGAATTCTACTATTGACCATTCAACATCGTTGAGGTTGTATGAGGGTTGTGGGGATGTTAGGAGAGCTTGTTTTGGCCAGAGAAGTGTTGAATTCGACCAATTTTAGCTAGGATGAAATAGGGCAGCTTCGGTTTGTCGGAGTTGCTTCACTGTTTGATTATGTCGGTGCTTCTTAAGTGATCCTTGGATTGAATGGAGGTTGCTATCAAATAGCTGACTTCCTCTGGAGTCTAAAGAGCTCCTTCTGAATTTGAGAAAAATGTCTAAGTTGGAGCTCCGGTTCGAGCTTCCCCGAAAAATGGAGCAGTAGAGAGAGAGTAGTTTTCAAGTGTGAGGAGGATGAATAGGGATGAGCTTTATATAGGTGTAAAATTGTTTATTAAATGGGGAAGATTTATTATTACATTGGTATTAATATTTCCATTATTGTCATTAAATTGGGAAATTGATAGGTATTTATTAGAATTAATTAAAATAATTAAATGTGGTTATTAATTTATGGGTATTTACAATAGGGAACGTAAAATTAATATTAATTAAACCAAATTCAAATAATTATCTCTTAGAGCTAAAAAAAATATAATTATCTCTTTATTTTCAACTAATTGAATTTACACTAGGTATTTATTTATTTCAGTCAAAACAACACTTTTCATTTTATTTATTACAATTATATTAATTAATTTTTTTTAAGGTAATAATTCCATAAAATATTTTTTACTGAAATTTCGAGTTACTAAAAAAATAACTTCCCTACTCTTGCTCAAGCACGCATAACTTCGGAGTTCTGATGGGATCCGGTGCATTAGTGTTGGTATATATTTTTTTTATTTTTTATTACTAAAAACATGGTGTTACAATGTCACGATCAAGCACAAGTCGATTATGGAATAAAAACTCTTAAGGAAGGATATCTCAAACAAATGGAGATTTATGATAATAAATAGAAGGAGGATAACCATGACGATGCAATTAGTCAAGTTGAGTAATATTCGAGAAACTCAAAAGTTAGAGCAAAAATGGTCCAATAAGGAAATTGGTAAAATAAGGGTAAATTAAAATGATAAAATTGTCTAAAGGAAACCTATGACAAGTAATCAAAGACCCTTATTGGTTAAAAGAGCATTAAATGAAGTTCCTAATCAAAATAGGATGGTTGCAAAACCGTAGAAAAGGACCGGAAAGCAGTGAGATGGAAACCCACCCATGACCAAGAAAAACCTCGGAAGTCATTAACCATCATAATGACCATAATATCATAGACAAAGGGAACAAGGAAACATGTTTGACACGGACCTAGTGCACACACTAGCCAAAGACGAACCCAGAAGAATAAACTCATCCGACCATGGATGCATACAAGAATTAATGAGGACAAAAAAGATAGATGGATCTACATTATGCTCGGGGAGGAAAAACCCCATCAGTTGGAAGGACGTTGAGCCAAATTTTGAACGAGATAGGGAAAAAATAAGAAACTTAAACGTTGGTCATAGAATGGCCAGCATTCCATTAGGATGAGTTTTCTATGTAGAAACAAAGAGAAACTACCACAATATGGATCCAAAAGAGAGCCACAAAACCTCACAACTTGAATACAATACAAGTTGAAGGATTCTAACTGTAAAGAATATACAGTTAGGATGTATAAACTACCATAAGGTGAGATGGGTAAAGGCGATAATGCAGGAAGACTCAACTGGAAAGCTAAAGGTGTCGGGACTCGAATCGGAAGACATAAAAGGTCATGTTTCATGACAAGTTAAAGGGATCCAAGGTGCAGTGGCAAGGAGTTACTAAGTGATACAAAGCATATGGCATTGTCATCCGATGAAGGAAATGGGATGTACGTACCAAGAGAGTATTAAGGAGAGACACTCCAGCCTTACTAAGAACTTCGGACGGAGAAAATAAATGAACACATATTAGGTCATGGCCGTGACAAACAGAAGCATTAGTACAATGCAAAAGATAAACGAAATATACAAAATGCCTCAATGGAGAAAAGATACTGAAGGAGGCAGGATCATAGTACGAGCCTATCAAAGAAAGGATATACAAAGGACAGAGATATGAGGTTTCCTAACTTATAAGAATTCTCTTTAGACAAATTGGAAAAGAAATCGCTCCTTCGAGGAAAGAAGGGAGATGATTATGGTGGACATAGGGTTCAAGCATCTTAAAAAAGGGATTAAAATGAATGATGCACAATGTCTCAAACCAAATGGATGCACAAATATGTGTAAAGGCCGGAGTAATAAGGGACATCTCAAAGAGCAGAGGAGACAACTACGTCGAGCAAAAAATCGTAATATGAAATGAAAAGTCAAGATGAATTATGTGAAGGTGCCCATAGAGAAGAGACCATAATTATAAAACTAAAGTACGGAGGGTGTCATTGTAAATTAATGCTCAAAGGATATAAAAAAATATTTGGTCATGGAATATGGTTAATTAGGAAGTTTTCATAAATAAGGAAGATATTAGGAATGAATGATAGAACTGTCACTGGTATGAAGTAAGAGTCAATAAGAAACTATTGGTGATGGAAAAAGAATCCAAGCAATCAATAAGGCAATGTCGATTGACAAAGTAGTCCTAGATGGACAAAATCTCCATAAGATCTCTTAGAAATGACCAACACTTGCTAGAGAGAAGTGGATTCGATAATTCAAAGGTGAAATATATGAAATTGTGGAAAAGATGCCACTATGACCCAAAGCCACAATCAAGACCACACTAGGACCATGGGGGTTAGGGAACCCTAACGGAGTAAACAAGAACATGATGGATGGATGCCTTAGTGATTGTGATGTTGTTCAAGGGAAAATAAAAATTAGATTGGGGAGTGCATTATGTGATATCTTCCGATTTTCTCGGGACACCCGGATGATGTACGGGTACTGTCCTAGTACACCGCTACGATGAGATAATGGTAGAATTGAGTCGTATGTGTATAGGCCATGGGCCAGCAAGAGACGGTTAAGTGGTCATGACCCCAGGTGCTGAGACACCGAGCTCTGAGATGACACGTGAGGGTGTCGGTTGTGGTAGAGAGTTTGCAACCCCCACACTCTAGTTTCCTTGTTTGGTATTGTCCAAGTGGTAAGAGTGCATTGGACCTCCCACACCCTAGTTCCCGGTATGGTGTCACTTGAGTGGCGATACATTCTGAGCGTGTGATTGTTTGCATTAGGACCATGACTTGCCCATGTTTTGGTTAAAATCCTAAGTTGTTGAGTCAAGGCACGGGTTGTGAGTAACCCGAAAGTGTCGCCCGAGCGTAGGCCATATTTGTGTGCAGGACTGAGTCCCGATGTTTGCATATAACATGCTAAAGGTGTAAGATGAAAAATGGGAGACTGGGGATAACCCAATCATAGCTTAGACTATGAGTCAAATAACCTAAGACTCTTGTATCGAGGGATGAAAATAAACCACGAGACTCGTAAAGGCAAATACGAGTTAAGGAAGTAGAACTCCATAGTAGGTGGTTTATAGGAAAGATATGGGTCGTAAGTCATAATTGCACGACGTCAGTGTCACACTCACTGAGTTATGAGCTTACTCACTCCCCTAAACTTATTGCAGATAAGCCGAGGAAGAACAGCAAGAAAGGGAAGTCACACCCGAGCCATACCCTACTTGAGGTAACCCCACTTCCTATTACGACGGTTCGATTTCCCTATCATGTTGCTACTATTCCCAAGATTTTTGAGAAAGTATTTTTAGGGGTGCCCACAGGGAACTTTGAAATAAAAATTTTAAAATTTCTGCTGCATTTTTAACAAGCGTTCCATAGTTCTGACCCTTGGTCATGCTAGCGTTACCATGGTGAAGGTACCAACCTCTGTAACATCAGGGAGATTGGTGGGGGTTGCCCAGGTCCATGGCCGAGTGAATTGGGTCAGGATGTAAGACTCAGACTCATTGAACATTGGCTCACCCCCTCCCCTAATACATTTTCCAGTTGTTAGGGAAGAACAAATGTAGATAGGAACATCTCGTACACCGTGAAGTAGCTCCAACAAAGTAAATTATCAAGGTAGAGAATCTCAAAGGAAAGTACACAAGAATTTTCCATTAAGTAAGTTATGCTTTTTCCGAGGGTTGCAAACTATTCTAATATGATAAATAAACTTTTGTGAAAAAGTTTTAGTTTCCTCTAAAAAAAAAGAAAGAAAATAAATGTATGTTTTATATTTTGAGTCTTGGTCCTATCGGTACTATTCCGGTGAAGGTACCCACCATAGTAGTATCGAGAGGATGTGACATGTTGGCATTGATATCTCGACCCGATGAGTCGGGCCGGGGTGTTACAACTAAGATAATATCCCATAATTTTTCAAAAATTACAGTTTTGTTGCTTAACCCATTTCGCTCAACTTGCACGTCGGCAAACTAATTTTAGACTACCCCCTTTCTATTGTACATTTGCACAAATCTATGGTTACATCCATATTTGGTCATATTTACCAAAATTTAGTTTCTCACTTATATCTTTAATTTTTTTTCAAGTTTTTATTTTGGTAATTAAGATGGAAAAAATTATCATTTTACCCTTATACTTCAAAACTCTTCCATTTTGGATGTAGGACTTCCCAAGTATTCTTATTAGGTCTTTAGACATACATTAGTCTCATTTGGGTTCCTAAATTATTAGGAATCACTCTAGGTTTCTAAATGTTCACTATTTACACTTTGGTCCCTAAATTTTTCTTAAAGCCTTATTTAGGTTCTTAAACTTTCAAAACACATCATATGAGTCTCAAATATTTTCATTCTTTGTCATTGGTTCCCCAAGAAATCACATTCTCAAATGGGTGCTCTAACTTTACCAAAATAATATTTTTATCATTGACCTTGGTTTCTTAACAAAATATTTCTAAAAAAAATATAAAATTCAAATATTAGGTCCCTACATCTATCTTAGGTCACCATGCCCCTACTCGGCTAGATATGGCTGAAACAGTACCTTCCAAGGTCATTTTCTACATAATATCGAAAGAGTGCACAAATCGGGTTAAGGTCGGAATCTCACCAGAGACAGTGATTCGGCTGGTGGCACTCGTGCAGTTGGAATGCTAACTCCCAAATGATTTTGTGGATACATGAATCACCTCAAACAGAGGTCAGAGTAATATGTAAATGTCATTTTACTACACTTGATCATGAATGATGTCTAGTTATGATTTTCATGAATTTATTTGATGTTAATACTTACCCAAAGATTATGAGGCTAGTGGGGTTCAAAAGTTGGGACCAAGAGGTATCTGTGAAATTTTTGTTAGTCATTGTTCGTCATCGAGGGCACCGAAAATGGCCCGAGAATATGATATTTTGTTTATGGTCGTTGGAGTGTGTGTATTGTCTAATTATGTCAATGTTAGTAGGGAGCACGTCGATGTCTGAGATAAATGGTATTGTAAAGATAACTCAAAAAGGATTACAATGTCACTTGAATTACTAAATTTGGTGGTTAGGAAAGAAAATTATGACTTTTTGAAATTGGGTTGCTGAAAAATAGAGATATCTCAATTCTAGATATAAATCAGGTGAGCTCCCGATGAGAGGGGTCAAGTCTTATATGGTTGTCAGACCCCGACCCGGTTTGATCAGATCCTCGTGAACAACCCACCGCTCCATTGGATCAAGAGAGGTTTCCCCCTTCTTTAATTCAAGAGGAGCCAGGCGTAATCTCAACATTGTTCCCGGTAATAACATAAATCAATAATAATGCAAGCTTAATAGGACATTTAGCATATATGACAGAGGGTAAATCATGGTGTTATCCCTAGGCATTCTCAAATCCTAAAAAGGGATAAAAAGAGTGGGTGAGTTTCAACAACTCAATGAATGGGTATTTTAAAAATAAAGTTTTAATAAAATAATTTTTATATTGGAGTGTGTCAGACTCCTTATTTCCTTTAAAATTCTTTCTTTCTTAATTTATCATTTTTCAAAGCCATTTCTCATCATTAACCACAAACGATGTGTTTAGCAACCAACACACGCCTTTTATCATGAAAGGATAATACATTCATAGCGTAACACATCCACTGCACCCACTTCTGGTGTCGGAGCGACTTTACCGACCACCTAAATAGAAGCCCATCCACTTATATCCTAGGAATGAGTGGATGTACGCGACATCCGACCCTCAAACCCGAAAAGAAAACTCTATGTCCATATGAGGACAGAGACCTCATCTGGACCCCACCCCAGTCTCATGCACATGAGGCTACGTCGAGCTTCCCTGACTGCTGACATGAAAAACTGCCCTTATCTCCACCATGTCGTCTGGTAGCCCTAGGACGCATCACTACCCCTCTTGCGTGTCTTGATGGTCCCAAACCTCAGTGCATGCACAAAACAATAGTTTTCCTCATAATTGTTTAATCTTTGGTGCCATTGGTCCAACGGCCTCAACCCTCAACTCGACCTACAACTATTTGTCTCAAATAGTCCGTCGACCTATCTTATCGCACTACCACCAGTCCATCGAGTATGTCAGTCCTGTCTTGGTACCATGGCCAAATACATCATTCATTAAAGTTTTCATGGCTTAATCTCATGTTTGTTTACAAGCTCCTGCTCGTGCTAACTAGCCATGGGCCCACTATACGAGATTTTCAAAATCAGGCATTTTAGCCGTAAGTTCCAAAATTGAGGCCTCCGGCCTATATGAGCTATTCGTTTTCCCGTCAAGAAGGTCTCCCAAAAAGTTTAAGCATTGGCACATAGTCAAGGGAGAACAATTCTGACAAAATAAAATTTTCCATCCATCACACCAACCAGGTATGATGACATCTCCACTTACAACCGGTAAGCGGGTTTTCTACTTCCTTCCAGAAAGTCCATCAAACCAAGCAGGTATGATCTACTTACAACTTGTAAGTAGTTTTTTCCGTGTAGTTCTTACATCACTCAAACCAGGTGTGTTGTTAAAATTCCACATAGAAGTGGTTTTTTATTTTTGAAGTACTTATCATCCCATTCGGGTATATGTGAATAATCCCACTCATCTGTGAATGCATTGGATTCCTCTTACCCTGCTTTTTGCCTCCATGCGAGCTTGCCTTGGCTGGTGTTCCCGGTACTTTGTGTTTCGTCGGGGGTGTGGCGGTCCGAGCTTTCGATTTAGGCAGATAGCTCTCGTCTTGAGGTTCCTCCTTCCCGCTCTAATTCGGTCGTATGAGGGCTAAGGGAGTGTTGAAAGAGCTTGATTTAGCTTGAGAAGGGCTCGAATCAGCTGATTTTAGCTCGATAAAAATAGGGCAGCTTTGGTCCGTCGGAGTTACTTCATAGTTCGATCACGCCGACGCTTCTCTGGCGATCCTCGAAGCAATTGGAGACCACTGTCAGGTAGCTGACTTCTCTTGGAGTCTAAAGAACTTGACCACACCTTTTTTGGCTCAAAAAAAACTCTATGTCGGAGCTCTGGTTTGAGCTTCATTGGAAAACTGAGTAGCTGAAAGAGAGTGAGGTTTTGATGTGTGTGGAGGATGAATGGAGAAGGGCTCTTTATATAGGGAGCTTGGGGACTTCTTGGTCGTCCAATTGGCGCCTTTGTGACGGTCATTAATTGCCTAAAACTCCCTGTCCAAAGACTTTTCCTCTTCGCCGGCGCTAATCGATTTTCCGGCGAGTGAACAGTGATGTCATCTGAAGGAAGAAGACGACATTGTTCTAAACTGGACCGAACCGGTCCGAACCAGGTTCAACGCTTAAACCGGCCAGTTCATATCCAATTCGACCGAGTTTCTCAAAATTAAAAATTTTTAAATTCGCTCTATATCCAATGGCGGCCTCAATTCTCCAATTTGAATGTTCTAATCCACCTAGAAAAATGAATTTAGAATCCGGTTCAATCCGGTTCGGATCCAGTTCACCTATATCGGTCTGGTTTTCTCTCTCAAATTGTCCTAAGGTCCCTTTCCAAGGTTTTTATAACTCTTTGGGTCAATGGGGAGTTGTAAGTTTCCCAATTTGTCCGTTCTCTAGTGATTAGGGTTTGTGAACCAGTTTGGTTTTCTCATTCGGATTGATCGGTTCTTTCCCCAATTTTCCTTAACTCCAAAGGGCGAGGTTTACAACTCTCCCCTCCTTTTACGAGTTTTGTCCCCAAAACTTATTCAACACTTTTCACACTGGATGGAACTTCCTTTGATGTCAATTTGTTATTCGTAGACATTCTATCTTCTCAGTTATTCTCATTCATCCCTTATATAACATACACTTGAAAATTTTCTTTTCCTTCCAATTACTTTCTCATTCCATGGAGTTTACTTTAGTTAAACCTATCTCATTAGAAGGTTTAATGTCATGCCCCAACCCGATTTGGTCGGATCCCCGTGATCAACCCGCCACTCTCCCGGTTTATTAAAGGGTTTCCCCTTATCGTAAACCGTAAAGAGTAAGGCGTCCTTTAACTTGCACCTTTTTCCTGGAATAGCATAATCAAAACTGTATGAAATTTAAAACTTTACATACCTGTTTTACAGGCATCTTAGTTGACGGTCTTTAAGGGGAGGCTTTCCGAGATTTCCTGAAAGGGATATAAGGGAGGGGGTGAATACGACTACTCAGTGAATGGGTTTTTAAAAGCTTTTTACTTTTAAGAAAAACATTTATATGGAGTGTGCCAGACTCCTTTGTTTTCAAAAATCCCATCATTTAAAATTTTGGATTTTTCCATTATTTCTTAGTTACCACGGTGTGTCATCACCCAACACACATCCTTCATCATGAAGGTTACACACATTCGCAAGTCAGTATCACTACTGAACCCGCTAGTGGCTTCGAAGCGACTTTTCCTTCCACCCGGATAGAAGTACGACCACTTCTACCCTGGGAATGAATGGATGTACGTGACATCCGACCCACAACCCCAAAATCACTTCTTCGTGTTCGTATGAGGATAGAGACCTCATCCTATCCCCACCCCGGTCTCATGCGCTTGGTGCTACTCCAGATTTTGCACAAACACCTGGAACGACAAACTGCCCTTATAGCCACCAAGTCGTCCAGTGCCCTTAGGACGCATCACTACCCCTCATGGGCATCTTGATGATCCCGTACTCACAATGCATGCACAAACAATGTTTTCTTATATTGCCATGTAATATGTGGTGCCACTAGTCTAACGGCTCCGACTCTCAACTCAACCCGCAGCTGTTTGTCTTAACTAGTCCGTCGACCTGTCATGTCGCACTACCGCTAGTTGACTGAGCATGTCGGTCCTATCTTGGTACCATGGCCAAACAATTCACTTATTAAGTTTTATGGCACATATATCATGTTCGTTTACGAGCTCCTGCTCGTGCCAACTGGCCTTGGGCCCACTGTACGAGATTTTCAAAATCGGGCATTTAGCCCCCAAGTTCCAAAACCGAGGCCCCTGGCCTATCAGAGCTATTCGAGCTCTCGTCGAGAAGGTCTCCCAAATTGTTTAAGCATTGGCACACAGTCAGGGGAGAGCACTTCCGACAAAATAGGTTTTTACTGTCCATCATACCGACCGGTATAAGGACATCTCCGTTCATAACCGATGAACGGGTTTTCAACTTCCTTCGAGGAAGTCTCATCATACCAACCGGGTATGATCTACTTACAACCTGTAAGTAGTTTTTCCGCATAACTTTCACATCACTTTCTCTAATAGTGATTATTAAAATACCACTAAACAATGGATTTTTATATCGAGGCACTTATCATCCCCAACCGAGTATGATGTTAGTAAACCCACTCACCCGTTAATGCCGTGAATTCCACCAGACTGGTTCTTTGTATTCACGCGAGCTTGTCCTTGTTGGCGTTCCCGCTATTTAACGTTCCTACACGATATGAACAACCTTGTTCATTATTACTCGGCATAACAGCCTTCATTCATTAATGAATGAGAAAACCCAAACTTTTAGTTATTTGCAATTAGGTCCCTAAAGTTATTTCTCTTTAACTTTAAATCCCTAATGTCGGTTTTTCCTCAAATTGAGTCCCGTAACTTTTAAAATTTATCGTGGGACCTCAATTTATTCAATTTCACCAAAAAGGGGTTTAATTTTCCAAATTTCCAATTTGGTTCCCCAATGTTTTTCCAAAATTACCATTTTGCCCTTCTTTCACAAAAATGGTAAGTTTTTCCCCCAAAATTTCCAAAATTCCTCAATTGGTCCTCCAACATTATTTTCATGCCCAATTGGCCCTCAATTTTATAAAATTGTATTTTGGCCCCTTCGAATTTCGAAAATCCCCAAAATTTCCCCCAATTTCAACTCTTCAACACTACCGAATTTGATTTCATCAAATTGACCGATCAAACACTTCTAATTATTAAAATTGGAGTTGAAATTGAGTTCCTATATGTTCATACGATTCTAAGAAACTTTGAATCGCAGATTTTAACGTCAGAACGAGCTCAAACGGAGCTTTGTCGGAAAACAGAGTGTAGAGAGAGAAAGCTTCGATTACTCACCGATGAAGGCACGACAGTCCGAGCTTTCGATCTGGGCAGATATGTCTCGTCCTGAGGTTCATACTAAAATCAAGTATTGTATCAATTGATGCGGAATTGGATTAGAATTTTGTCATTGAAATTCGGTCGACTCTTTCTCTAGCACCGATCGAAAATTATAAAGGGGAGCCGAATTAGCTTACCTTTCGGTCCTAATTAGGCCGTGGAAAGGCTGAGGAAGTGTTAGGAGGGCTTGGTTTGGCCTAAGGAGGGCTTGAAATGGCCGATTTCAGCTTGGCCGAAATAGGGCAGCTTCGGTCCGCCGGAGTTGCTTCACTATTCCATCATGTCGACGCTTCTCCAATGATTCTCGAATTGACTGGAGTTTACTATCAGATAGCTATCTTCTCCCCGGTTCTAAAGATCCCGACCTTTGTTCAAGTCGAAGCTCTGGTTCGAGCTTTACCGGGAAATGGAGCAGTAGAGAGAGAGAGAAGTTTTCAGGTGTGAGGAGAATGAAATGGGCGAGATTTATTACTAGTATTAATATTGCCATAAATTATTGGTATTAATTCCAATAATTTAATTTCGGTATTAAATTATTTGTATTAATTCTAATAATTAAATATATATTAATTGATGGCTATTTATGATAAGCCGTACGATTCGCATAAAAAATTTTTACCGAAATTTCGGGTTACAAAAAAATCATACTTCCTATGAGGTCACCCATCCTCACACTACTTTCAGGTAAGCATGCTTAACTATAAAGTTCTTATGAAATCTAGTTCACCTGAACTAATTTGGTTTTTATTTTCTACTTTATCTTAAGTTTCTTTTCCAATGTTTAATAAATCATTTAGATCAACCGAAAGTTGTAAATTTTCATATTGCTTATTCCCAAATGTAAACCAGTTTGGTTTTCTTTTTTGGTTTGACCGGTTCTTTTTCCGGTTTTCCTTAACTCAAATGTGCGGGGTTTACATTTAAAGTCATTTCCTTAAATTCACATCATTCATTCCTTAAAGCACTATTTCTCCATTCCGAGATTCTTTACTTAAGATTTCAGGATTGGGAGTTCCAAAATATCCAATCATTTATGTCTCCAGTTATTCTCTTTATTTGTTGACCTCCTTAGCTTAGTGTCCATTCAAGCACCTCGTACATGCTTCCACAAGTGATGGTGTTATCACCTTTTCATCCTACATTGATCTTTCCCTCATTCGTTGGTTATTACAACTTCGTTCCAAATCTAATTTCTAACCTTATCATGCTCAAATAACGGACTCTTCCTTACCTAAGTCATATTTCCCTGGGACAGTTGGGCTTACATGTCCCTCACAGCACAACATTCTTTGAAGCTTGTCTTTGACCATATAACACTTTTAAAGCACTTACACAATGGTTATTCTCAAATTTTCTATCTTTTAGGGATGGTATAACGTCGTCCCTCTTTTCGTCTAGTGGTATTTCTTGACTATCATCATTGTTATCCAATCGTCCATTTTGCCCTTGACATCATATCCTTTATAACCATATTGGTTTCCTTACTTACTCATTTTTTCCCAACTTCTTTATTGGGTCTTTCAAATTTCAAGTATTTGAGCTTCCCACTACTTACTGACTTGTTGGAACTCTTCCTTTCTTACGTCATTCCTCGTTCCTAGTGGCGTCCTTTCCTTTAAGGACTTTTCTTTTTCTTAATCCATTCTTACCCACTCGTGATCATTTCACGATTCTCTATCCCAAGTTAGTTCCTTTCTTACTCGTACAACATCTTTTGATATTGTCTTCCTACTTACCCATTACTTGGGTTTAACTTACCCATTGGACCCTTACGATTACTTTTTTTTTGTACTTGATCCTTCCATCTACAACAGCTCGTCTTTGAGGAGTTTATCTTCTTTCTAATTTCATTGGTTCCATTTCCTCCTAATTGAAAAACACATGTTTTTCCAAGCTTCACTTCCTTGGTAAGTTTTATACTCTTTTTCTCCCAGAATTCTCTTCTAGTTTTACCATTGCATATGTCCATTCTCTTCAGTTCGTTAACTATCTCGCTCGTTTTATCCTCTTAGTTTGATTATTTTGAAATGGTCGTCCTTCGAATCTTCTTGTCCTTAGTATCTATCCCTTTGCCATGTTTAGGGTATGATCCTTACTACTCCCCCAATCCTTCTTGGAGTGTAGTTTATTTTCCCAATTGATCTGGTTGTTATGGGTTATTTCCTTCAATTGGGTTCGTATAGAATCCCTATTTGGTTTCCCTAATTTCTTCTAAGTAGATCATACTTAACCTCTCCAAGCACTCACTTAGCCACTTGTACTTTTTATTTAGCTCCTTATTTCGGCTCCAATTTTGCGATATTTCCTCTGTTGATTTTTCTTAACTTTGAGCTTTCTCCTTCCACGATTCCACTTCCTACTCTCATCCTTCTTCTAGGGTCTTCCATTTTGGGATTCTTATGTTCGATCTCTCTACTGCTCCTTAAAAGTTCGTCTTTCATTCTTTTCTTATACTTACGAATCTTTGTATGGCTTATTCACACTAGGTTTCTCCCTTCTTGTCCTTAATCCTTGCTTTTAACAAGTCCCCTTATTTTATGGAGTTCCTAAGAAATTGTATCCTAACTCTTTTCAAGTGGGTATTATTCTTGGGGCTTTCTTGCTATCGTATTTTATCCTTGTCCTATCTTAATTGTCTTAACATTCTTAGTGCTCCCCATAACCTTCTTTCTTTCTTCCCGGTCAGCTTCCATTCCTTTAGGATAGTCTATTCATTCTTGTTTTCCTTACTCTTATTCTTTGAGCCTTTCCTTAATTCCATAGACTTTCACTAATCTCACGCTCCTTGATGCTCTCTTCCCTTGTTCCAAACTTCTCCTTCTTTTCCTTAGTTAGGATTTGTCTCCCTTGGGTGAACTCTAAGAATCTCTTCCTTGCCAAATTTTATTGTACCTTTGACGGAAAATCTTGAAGGTTGAGGTTAACTAGAAATTACCCGTTTTTCCTTTCTTACGCGATTACCTTTTACTCTGATCTTCATTATCATACTCTTATTGCTTGAATTTATTAAGGAGACAGAGAAATTTTATCAAGAAAATTAACTTTCATTCATTCGAGTAATATTTTCTTGCCATACTTGGCTTATTACAGAAATTTTCTACCCCTCTAATCCCTTGGGGTCATAGGTCGTGAGTTAGCCTTAGAACAATTGTGGGACTCTTGATTAGATAGCTCTGAAGAACTAGTTGGGGTCCACTCATATTCCCTTATGGGACGAACTCCGTGTATGGCCTCCAGTTCATATCGCCTCAATACCTTTGCCTCACACTCATATGTCCACTTAGGGCATAGTATTGATAATGTTTCAAGGGAACTTAGCTCTGATACCACTCAAGTTTTCACACCCTGACCCGGTTTGGTCGGATCCCTGTGAACAACCTGCCGCTCCCTTGGTTCAAGAGGGGTTTCCCCCTTCTTTAATTCAAGAGGAATCAGGCGTAATCTCAACCTTGTTCTATAGAATAACATAAATTAATAATAATACAAGGATAAGAGGAGATTTAGCATACTTGACAGAGGATAAATTGTCACACCCCAACCTAGTTTGGTTGGATCCCCGTGAACAACCCACCACTATTTCTCAGTTCAAGAGGAGTTTCCCCCTTTATTTAGTCGAGAGGAGCCAGGCGAAATTTCAACCTTATTCCCTGGAAAACGTATATCAAATAAAATGCAAGTTTAAGGACAAATTTAAGCATACCTGATAAAGGGTAAGGCTCGGTGTTACTTCTAGTCATTTTCTCTTTTCCTAAAAAGGGGTAGAAAAGAGGGGTGAGTTTCTACAACTCGGTGAATGGGTTTTCAAAGGTTTACTTTTAACTTTTAAGAAAAAAATTTATATGGAGTGTGCCAGACTCCTTTCTTTTTCAAAAATCCCTTCATTTAAATAAATTGGATTTTTCCATTATTTCTTAGTTACCGGTGTGTTATCACCCAACACACATCCTTCATCATTAAGGTTACACATATTCGCAAGTCAATATCACTACTAAACCCGCTAGTGGCTTCGGAGTGACTTTTCCTGCTACTCGGATAGAAGTACGACCACTTCTACCCTGGGAATGAGTGGATGTACGCGACATCTGACCCACAATCCCGAAATTACTTCTTCATGTCCGTATGAGGACAGAGACCTCATTCCGTCCCCACCCTAGTCTCATGCGCTTGGTGCTACTCTAGATTTTGCACAGACACCTGGAACGATGATCTGCCCTTATACTCACCGGGTCGTCCAGGGCCCTTAGGACACACCACTACCCCTCATGGGCGTCTTGATGATCCTGTACTCATGGTGCATGCACAAGCAAAGTTTTTTAAATTTTCCATATAATATGTGGTGCCATTTGTCCTAACGGTCCCAACCTTTAAGTCAACATGTAGTTGTTTGTCTCGATTGGTCCGGAGACCTGTCATGTCGCACTACTACTAGTTGATTGAGTATGTCGGACCTGCCTTGGTACTATGACCAAACAATTCACTTATTAAATTTTAATGGCACACACACACACACACACACATATATATATCATGTTCTTTTATGAGCTCCTACTCGTGTCCATTGGCCTATAACCCACTGTTCGAGTTTTTCAAAAACTGGCATTTTAGCCCTCAAGTTCCAAAACCGAGGCCCCCAACCTAGAAGATCTATTCGAGCTCCCGTCAAGAAGGTCTCCCAAGTAGTTTAAGCATTGGCACACAGTCAGGAGAGAACACTTCCGACAAAAATAGGTTTTTACTGTCCATTATACCGACCGGTATAAGGACATCTCCATTCATAACCGATGAACAAGTTTTCAACTTCCTTCAAGGAAGTCTTATCTTACAAACCAGGTATGATCTACTTACAACCCATAAGTAGTTTTTCCACATAACTTTCACATCACTTTCTCTAAGTAGTGATGATTAAAAATACCACTAAGCAGTGGGTTTTTATACCGAGGTACTTATCATCCCTAACCGGGTATGATACATAATCCCACTCATGCGATAGTGCAGTGAAATTCTACTTAATCGGGTTCTGTCCTTAGCAAGCTGGACCTCGACTGGCGTTCCTGATGTCTCGTTCTTCCTACACGAAATGACATAATTGTTCATTATTCTTTGGCCTAATAGACCTCATTCGTTCCAAATAAATGAGAAAATCCAACTTTACATATAATTGCAATTAGGTCTCTAAAGTTATTTTTCTTTCACTTTAAGTCCCTATTGTCGGATTTTTCCTACATTCGAGTCCTTAAACTTTTAAAATTTATCTTAGGACCTCAAATCATTTGATTTCATACAAAGGGGTTTAATTTTCCAAATTTTAGTCCTTCAATTTCCCCAAAATTACCATTTTGATCCTTAAACTGGTTCTGGTCCGGTTCACCTGAACCGATCGGGTTTTTCTCTCCCACTTGGTTTCAAGGTTCCTTCCCAAGGTTTATAAATTTCTTTGGGGCACAAGGGAGTTGAATTTCTCTAATTTGCCCTTTCTCTATCGGTTCCGGTTCATGAACCAGGTCAGTTCATAAACCGATTCAATCCAGTTGGATTTGGTTCATCTAAATCGGTCTAGTATTTCTCTTTCAATTCATCCTAAGGTTCTTTTCCATGGTATTATGAACTCTTTGGATCACCCGAGAGTTGTAAATTTCCAAACTGCCCGTTCACAAATGATCGAGTTTGTGAACTGGTTCTGTATCCTCACTTGGTTTGACTAGTTCTTTTCCTAGTTTTCCTTAGCTCGAAAGTGTGGGTTTTACATAAATCCTGGTGTTATTCCTAGTCATTCTCTAATCCTGAAAAGGTATAAAAAGGGTGGGTGAGTTTCTACACCTTAGTGAATGGGTATTTTAAAAATAAAGTTTCAATAAAATAATTTTTGACTTAGAGTGTGTCAGAATTCTTATTTCCTTTAAAATTCTTTCTTCCTTAATTTCTCGATTTTCAAAACCATTTCTCATCATTAACCAAAAATGGTGTGTTTAGCAACCAATACACACCCTTCATCGTGAAGGGATCATACATTCGTAGGGCAACATGTCCGCTGAACCCACTTGTGGTGTCAAAGTGACCTTACTGGCCACCTAGATAGAAGGTTGTCCACTTCTACCCTGGGAATGAGTGGATGTACGTGATATCCAACCCTCAAACCCGAAAAAAAAATTTCGTGTCCATATGAGGACAGAGATCTCGTCCCAACCCGGTCTCATGCGCATGAAGCTACATCGAGCTTCCTTGACTGTTGGCACGAAAAACTGCCTTTATCTCCACCATGTCGTCTAGTAGCCCCTATGATGCATCACCACCCCTCTTGGACATTTTGATGGTCTTGAACCTTAGTGCATGCACAAAACAATAGTTTTCCTGATAAGCCATTTAATCTTTAGTGTCACTGGTCCAATGGCCCCCATCCTTAACTCAACCTACAGTTGTTTGTCTCGACTGGTCCGTCAACATGTCTTGTCGCACTACCGCCAGTCCATCGAGTATATCAGTCCTATCTTGGTACTGTGGCCAAACACATCATTCATTAAAATTTTCATGGCTTAATCTCATGTTTATTTAGGAGCTCATGCTCATGCCAACTAGCATTGGGCCCACTGTACGAGATTTTCAAAACCAGATATTTTAGTC
The DNA here is from genome assembly GCA_030064425.1 of Trapa bicornis. NCBI lineage: Eukaryota > Viridiplantae > Streptophyta > Magnoliopsida > Myrtales > Lythraceae > Trapa > Trapa bicornis. Next base: position 2,700,855 of record CM057761.1, on the reverse strand, counting down.
TTAAGTTCCAAAACCAAAGCCTCCAACCTATTTGAGCTATTCAAGCTCCCGTCAATAAGGACTCCCAAAAATTTTAAGTATTGGCACACAGTAAGGGGAGAACACTTCTAACAAAATAATTTTTTCCATCCATCACACCAAACGGGTATGATGACATCTCCGCTTACAACCGGTAAGTGGATTTTCTACTTCCTTATAGGAAGTCCATCATACTAACCGAGTATGATCTACTTACAACTGGTAAGTAGTTTTTTTTTGCATCTCACATCACTCCAACCAGGTGTGATGTTAAAATTCCACATAGAAGTGGTTTTTCATTTTTGAAGTACTCATCATCCCAGCCGGATATGATGTAAATAATTCCACTCACCCGTGAATGTAGTGAATTTCTTTTAACCGGATTTTTACCTCTACACGAGCTTGTCTTGGCTAGCGTTCCTGGTACTTCGTGTTCCGTCAGGGGCATAGTGGTCCAAGCTTTCGATCTGGACAAATAGCTCTCGTCCTCAGTTTCCTCCTTCCGCTCTATTTCAGTCTTATGAGGGTTGAGGGAGTGTTGGGAGAGCTTGGTTTGGCCTGAGTAGGGCTCTAATTAGTTGATTTCAGCTTGATAGAAATAGGGCAGCTTCGGTCCGTTGGAGCTGCTTCATTCTTCGATCACACCAACACTTCTTTAGCGATCCTCGGAGCAATTAGAGACCACCGTCGGGTAGCTGACTTCTCCCCAAGTCTAAAGAACCCGACCACGTCTTCTTTGGCTGAGAAAAGACCCTATGTTAGAGCTCTGGTTTGAGCTTCGTCGAAAAACTGAGTAGCTGAGAGAGAGAGTGGGGTTTTCAAGTGTGTGGAGGATGAATGGAGAGGGCCTCTTTATACAGAGAGCTCGGGGACTCTCCGGCCGTGAGTTTGACACCTTATTGGCAGTCATTGATGGCCTCAAACGTACTGAATGGAAACGTTTTCTCTTCACTGGCGCTGTTTGATTTTCCGGCGAGTGTACAGTGCTATCATCTGAAGGAAGAAGACGACACTGTTCCGAACCGTACCGTACCGGTACGAACCGAGTTCAATGCTTAAATCGGCTAGTTCATGCCCAATTTGACTGATTTTTTCAAAATTAAAATTTTCTAAATTCATTCTCTATCCAATAGTGGCATCAATTCTCCAATTTAAATTTTCTAAGCCACCTAGAAAAATAAATTTAGCATCCAATTCAAACTAGTTCAATCTAGTTCGGATCCAGTTCACCTGAACTGGTCTGATTTTCTCTCCCAAATTGTCCTAAGGCCCCTTTCCAAGGTTTTTATGACTCTTTGGGTCACTCGGAAGTTGTAATTTTCCCAATTTGCCCATTCTCTAGTGATCAGGGTTTGTAAATCAGTTTGGTTTTCTCACTCGGCTTCACCAGTTCTTTCCCCGATTTTCCTTAACTCCAAAGGGCGGGATTTACAATGGTCATGTTCTACACTTAATTATATATTTGGCTAAGGCTTCCTTTCATCAAATTATGTCACATATATCCTTGGAAAAATTAATTTCCTTTGTGATGGATTTTGGAATTGTTGCGAGGTGAATCGGGTTTGATTTTCAAGTTTTGAATCTTCAGTCGGGCGAAAGGGACAGCATGCATGCACGCATGTGGTACGTGGCTCTGCCATGCAGCTGCACTTGTGGCGTGTGTCCCGATCCGTCAACAGGTTCGACACTGTTCTGAACAGGTTTTCAATAAATTTCTCGATCGTTCCGATCAATTTTGACAGTTTTTGGTCAATTCAACTCATATTTATCAAATTCTTGGCCCAATTTATTTTTCTAAAACTCTCTTATCAGAGTCTATACTATTTGGGCTTAATAATTTCAATTTATGAAACTATTCGAAAAACTCATTTAGTTTTTGTCATACGCGGCTTCAATCCCAATTTAAACAGGTTTTGAAACAATCATTTTCCTATCTTTTATTTTTGATCAAATAGGTCATTTTTGGACAAATTTACCACACTTTATCAATTGTTTGAATCCTCCTTTTAATTCGATACCAAATTTATTTTGATCATTCTAAACCAAGTTCAATTTTTCATTTCCCAATTTAACTCTAGTTTCAGTTCGATTCAGTTGCATCGGATTTTTTGAAAAGCGGTGTTACAGTATAGCTTACAAATCTTCCCACAGACCAAGAGAGATATACAATGAGGTCCAAGTATACTTATGGTCCAAAGGTGGTGGAATTTTGTCATAAGTATATGCATGTTTGATGGTATAACATCGATATCTCTATGAGGGGCGATCATCATATAATTGTGATTTGTGATTTCAAAAAAATCTTAATTTTTATTTTCAAAGGAATATTATTATGTTGTCTTGAACGGTGGACTAATTCTTTGAATCCAGTATCAACATGTATCATCCCTCCCATAACAATCTTCTCTCTTAAGACTTTCAACCAATTAATCGTCTCAGAGCAAATTTGGCTAAAAGTGGAGTAGTTTCTTGAAAACTTGCTTCATATATGAAACTTTGAGTATTCAAATATGTTCTTATTATTTTTTATTGGATATACTTGTAATAGATCGACTCTTCTAAAGTATACCTTATTTGTTCCCTCGTAACAATTCAATTAATTTGTCAAGTAAAAAAATATTATACATTTCATCCTCTAAAACTAAAACTTTTGATTTTATTTTGCATACAATAATTTATATGCCTATTATGAATTTGATGGATAAACTTTTTAGATCTTATTAATTAATGATATATGACTTTGCATTATAAATAGCTCAACATCAAAAAAAAATTTTGAAAGAATTCTAAGAATTTTTTTTATATGCTCATTCCAATCTTCAACTCTTTTTTTTAGATTAATTGATATTAAATCAATTGAACGCATTTTTAACATTTATTTAACTTTTAAAAACCTATTTTATATTACGAGATCTGGATTTTTCATATATAAAAGTAACTAATATAACTTTTTTGTAAAAGAATTTCCTATCATGTCCATGAACAGTTGCTAATAGGGTGACTAAATAAGGCTTGGCATACCTTATTACTATATAGGCAAGTTAAACAATTAAACTTGACCCTATTTTATGTGGTTATTTTTTTTTGCTATACATATATTTTAATAAACAAATTGTTCAACTATTGTAGATATGTTTTAACAATAATTATAATTATTTTATGAGTGAAAAATATCAATTTAAATTGAATTAATTCAAAATGATATTAGTACATGGGTAGATATTATAAATACACTTATTTTAATCTATTAAATAACATTACATAGGGCATATAATCCTAATTGATCTTATGTGAGATATTTAGGGAAATTGTTATATTATGATAATTGTTTAGTATGTGTTGTTAATTTTATATTTGTGATTTAAATTTTAATTTTACGACCAAATACTAGGTGTTAAACTTTAAGAAATAGTATTTATTTTGAATAATATGTAAATAGTGTTTGAAAATTTTATAAAAATTCATTTAAGATATTTTTAGTAGGTATTAAATCCAATACCATGGGTATCAATAACATTATAGTTCACATCCTTCTATATTAATAAAAGGAGAGATAGAAGAGGATATACAAATACTTCACACCATCTAATTTTAAATATTTAAATAATGTGATGTGTTATAATAATACTATTTATATACCAGAAAAATAATTTATATGCCATATGTTTTGATATGATAAAAGAAAATTTTTTATATTAAATTTTGAGTAAGAGTGGGATAAATATAGAGTTATTCCTTTACACCCTCAACCCCTTTCAACAAAAAATATATACAAGAGAAGTTAATCCTAAAAAGATTTACACAGGTAGCAATTATTGAATTTTATAAAAATATTTATTTTAAATAATTGTTATTTTACAGTTTTTTTACATAACAGTTTATTAAAATTTTAATTTATTAAACCAGTTCTAATAAATTGTTATATATCTCGATTCAATTTATTTACTAAAAATTATTAATATATTATTTAAATAATATAATTAGATAAAAATTTAATCTAATAATTTATAATTGGTCAAAAAAATTTCGTTATCACATCACTCGTTACTTTTTTAATTTTGTCCGACAGTGGGAGGAAGATAAATAAGGGCACCGACGCGTGAAGATGGATGGCAGGGCATGGGGAATCTTGACGACATGGACGACCTGCCGTAGCCGGTAGGACAGACCGCGTCTCGGGGCAGGAATCACCTACGGCAACCGGTGACGGGAGAGGCCAGTCGGTCGGTACCGACACGTAAACTAAAATTTTATAAGCCCAACATGTCATGCAATTATTTCTCTTCTCCAATCCAATCGGCTGATGTCCCACGCGAAGAAAATATTGCCCACAAAAATTTCACGAAGTCGTTCATCTCGTCCACTTCACCTAGTCACGAAATATTGTTTTATATATAAAATTATCGAAATTATTTTTAATTAAAATTTTAATTTAATAAATGATAGTGCTAAATTTTCTGAAATAATATTACCATTAAATTATTTATCCACAATTGTATATAAATTATATATTTATATAATTGAGTTGTGAATAAAAATTTATAATATAAATTAAGTGAAATAAAGTTAGCGTTCTAATTTAAAATATTATAAAGCTTGTGACCTTATTTTTGTTTTGAGCAAAGGACCAATCAAGTCACGTGCCTTCCCATTTGCTTCCCCACCGACGCACAATCTCGGCGTATTGTGCGGAGGGTGCACATACACCCGGATCACAGAAAATAGCACTTCATTAGTCAATCCAGCTGGTTCACAGCTGGCAATTTCAATTGTAAGTGGGACCCGCGGTAGAACATGAGTAGTACCTGTCCGCCACGTTGATCTACAACGTGTGGACCAACCCGTCGGTCGTGGGATGCCCGGGCCCACTGGTGGACCAATGAGGCCCTACCCTTACTTGCTCGCACGCACGTTGCATGTGCTACCCATCCCGATCTCAACCGCAAGTGCATGTTACTGTCGCGTAAATTTTCAGCCAGAAAAAGGCACTTTTCATACATAATATTTTTGCTCAGTATTTCATACATCATGTGCTATATTCCAACTTAAGAAAATGTTATCTGAACCTATGTCATATGTCTTCGATCCAAGAATAGGGTGAATGCCATGCCATACTTTTGTAGATTTTTTCTACATATATAAGAACTTGCATGTGGATGTAGATGCACACTGTCCAGGTCAACAACAAGCGTACAAGTGACCCTCGTACAAATTTCTCTAATGCGTAAATGCCTAACCACAGTAAAGACAAAGGTGGGTCTGCCAAATTTTCCCACTGTATCTTCCACATGGGTTGGAAGTCCATTAATCTGGTTCACTGGTGGCGGAGGCATGGGCTCCACCCACACACCATGGCCCCGATTGGTCTTAGAAACCGGGCTCCAGCGCGAGGATATGGTATTGGGTGATCGGTTGGCTACATGGATAAAGTGCATTTTTCAAGGAATGGCATTAGCAACAATAATGATGAATATCTTAGACAACGGGAGAGTTTAATAATGTTTCTTTTTTGTTCTTTTTTAGGTATTGATGCAAAGAAAGAGTAGGGCTGAAGTTGGCGAACAAATAAAGGGACGTTTGGGTGGAGGGAGGGTGGGGGAGGGGCCATTGCTATAACTCCTGGTGCCGTCTCCCTACCAAACCAAACACTCCTTTCAGTTGTGCTGTCACTTGCAAACACTATGCCGCCTGTAGTTTTGTTCTTAGAAAGTCAGCTAACATTACAGGGTCTGGTCTGTGAATTTATCGGTCATCAATATTTAGACTAAACTATTAACCGATGAGAGTAGACTTCCTGTTTTATTGATGGATAAATTATGGGACTAAAATGTTAGTGGTAGTTTGAAAATTGATGGTAAAGTTGACCAAAGAGAGAAATTAAATAAATGTACGGTGCTAAATTTCTACAAAATATTTTACCATTATTAAAGTTATTATATTAATAAAAAAATATATATTATTTTACAGGGTGGCTGAGTCTATCAGAAAATATAGGCTGTCACTGTCCATCCTGGAAGGTGAAACCAATGGCCTGAATCAAAGGGAAATGTGAGAAGAGAGGAAGGGAGGAGGAAGGAGGGAACAGTGAAAAAGACAGCTCCGTCATTGTGCAAAAAAAAAGACAGCTCCGTCTGCTGACTCTGTTCCTGAAACAAAAGCTGCTGACCATTTGAATAGGCATATTATTACTCTCTCTCTTCCATAAACTCTCTTCTTTCTCCTCCCCTACTCTTATTTATAATGCAATAATTGAGACCTGGAAGTGTACACTTTCATTGATTATCAGAGCGTCCTCTCCTCCCCACCTCAGGTTAATCTTCTCATTCTGCTAAGATTTTAAGAAACCAGCAGAACAAATAAGGTACCTCGGTGGTGACTGAAAGAAGGGAAACAGTAAGTAACACCGATTTATAGTCCCGTGTTTCATCGTCTTCATTTTCTTCTTCCAAGTTCTACACCTGTCTGTTCTGAATCCGCGTGATGGTTTGATCTGGAATTCAAATCCTAGGGCTTGAAAGTTAAATATTAAGACCAGCAGCAGATAAGGATAATAGCCTTATAGAGAGCACCGCAGGTCCGTGAGAGGTAGTCAAATCAGCTTGTAGGTTTTTTAAGGGGAGGTAGCGGTGGGGGAGGCGAGGTGGCCCCTGAAATCAAGGAGTGAGCGACTGTTTATGGAGTGAGAGAGAGAGAGGAGAGGAGACTTCAAAAGGAAACTTGCAAGTTGCATGAAGGCGGACTGACTGCATACCAACCATAACTTATTCCCTCTCCTCTCAATCTCTCTCTCTCTAACCCTTTTTAGTCTCAGATTCTATCTCCTCTCTTATTTCAAAACTTAAAAACCCCTCTCTCACCCCTTGCTCCTCTTGCCCAGCCCCTCTCTGTCTCTCTCTGCTTCTCTTCTTTACCCCGATTCTCTCTCCCTCCTCTCTAATAATTTCTAAGGTACTTACAGTTAGTACTATACTCCCCCTGTTTGAAATATCAGTAGTGGATTCCTAAATGGGGATTTTTGGTTACTTCTTATGCTTATTTTAGTTTGATCATAGGATAGCTTGATATAACTTGTGATTTAATGGACTATAGCTCTTGGAAAACTCATTTTTTGCTGGGTTTCTTAGCAGACAAACAGAGCATTCGTACTAGAGCAAAATTGAGCTCGCAAATCAATTGAAAACGGCATCATGTGTGTTCTTAAAGGGTATCTCTCTCCGTCTTGGCCAGGAGTTTTTCTAATGTCGTTGTCATTTTTTCCTCCAGCTGGAGTCTCCGACAATGTTTGGACAGAAAATCTTGGACGATGCCGCAGACTATGGCAGCTTCTTCGAGGACATCGATGACATCCTTAACTTCCCCATCGAGGACGACCTCCCGCTGGCGGGTATCTGGTCCATGAATCAGCAGCCCGAGCCAATCCCCTGCTCCAACAAGGACTTCACAGGCAACAACAGCAGCCCAGACACTCCCGAGCTCTTTGTACAGGTGATCATTCTAATCCAATAACTTAAATTTCACTTCACTATGATGGCATTTAATCGATGAACCCTAGTGAGTAAATGAATGAATACAAAATGCGGAGCCAAAGCAGAGTCTCTCGACATTTCAATTCGACTCTATGCCTTTTTTCCGGCTGAATCACCGGCGGTGACTCTGATTGAACGATTTTCCGCTTTACTTTTCTCTCTGTAGCCTCTATTTTCATTTAATAAGCAAAGAAAATTCATTTTCAACGCGCTTTGGATTGTTCTTTCCAAAATTATAAGCCAAGTGGGAATGCAATTAATGGACATTGGATCCGCCTCACAGTCACGGTGACTTCACGCGGGCCAATCGAATATACTTATTTTTTATACTATTTATTTAATATTATATATTTTTAATCATTTAAAAAATTAATGCACATATATATTTTTATTAGATAATTATATTATATATAATTGCTTAATTACCCCGTAAATTCATGGTATTCACCGTCAATATGTAGGCTTAATTTGCTTGTGAATTTTGCAGTACGAAGACATCGTCCAGCTCGACTGGCTCTCGGCGTTCGCGGATGTGGATGACTCGTCCTCGATCAACAAGCTCGAGTCCCCGATCACAGACATTAAGGAAACGAGAAACACGTGGCACGTACTTGGCTCCTCGAGCCCCATTTCCGTCCTGGACAGTAGCAGCTCTTGCTCGGGGTCCAGCCCCAAACAGCACAACCAGTGGAGCCCCGAGTCGAGTCGGTGTGGCCGGCCGCGGACCAAGCGGCCGCGACCGGCTGCGTTCAGCCCCCGGCCGCCCATCCAAATCCTCCCACCGTCCATCGAGTCGAGTAATGCTTCCTTATCCGCCCTTACCTCGGCAGAATCCGACAACATAGCCGAGTCCCGGCCGGTGAAGCCGGCCAAGAAGAAGGCCAAGGCGGCAGCGGCGGACCACCACCTCCCGGTTAGGAAATGCCTCCACTGCGAGATCACCAAGACGCCACAGTGGCGGTGTGGCCCCATGGGGCCGAAAACTCTCTGCAATGCCTGCGGGGTCCGGTACAAGTCGGGCCGTCTCTTCCCCGAGTACCGGCCAGCGGCTAGCCCGACATTCGTGCCGTCCATCCACTCCAACTCCCACAAAAAGGTGATCGAAATGAGGAGCAAGGTCGAAGGCAGCTGCCATCACGAGTCGATGTCGTTGGTCCCACTGATCCCGAACGCGGCAGCTCTGGATTGCAGCATCTAGTGCGAAAAGATGGAGAGAGTCGGTTCGGGTTCGGTGCTGGCATCATCGTTTTCTCGCATTTTGTGCTCGGTTTGCTTATCATTCCATATATAGTCCTATTATTTTAGGTATTGTATTGCATTTCGGTGTACAGAGAGCAGTCGTGAGGACACAATATGGTATATGGTAGTATTAGTAGTACTACTAGGGCTGAGGAAATGAGGGTGGTGAGGAAGCTGGTAGCGGGTTAGAAGGAGAGGAATGGAATACTTTGAGGGGGTTAATTGGAGTTTCGATTTAGGTAAGTTTAGGGGTCACTATGAAATTAATTAGGAGTTGGGTCGTGTTTTGCCGTTTGTATTCATATTTGTTTTTTCTCTTTAGTTTTTGCATTTTAGGGAAATTTGTTTGTGGTTGTAACATGGGCATTCTTTTTGCAGTTCATATTTTTGAATGAAATTTTCTGATTTGAGTCATGAACATCCATCCCAGTTATGTCGTACTTGAACTATGGATCACCTCTCAAACAATTGTTATGCTTTGGTGGACTAGGGTTAAGATTCAAACTATGCTATGTGTTGATGTATAATGATTTTCACAAAAGAAAAAGAACAAACCCTGCAAGGAATTCCTCCTATTATTCAAACAACATTTGCTTTAAAATAGGGTTGAAACTTAAATTGGTTTTTAATTTTTGAAAAAATTTCAAATAAAACTATAATTGTTTTTTCAAATTAAATGAGATTTTAGCCTTTTAAAAAGTCTTAAATAATACCATAATTTTGCTTAAATAAAGTTTTTAACATTTTAACCTAGCTCAAATAATACCCAACATTTTCAAGGCAATTCAATTTATGCCCTAATATTTATGTATGTTTCTTCATATTAATTATCAGTATATATATAATGTAAAGTTAAACTAATTATAGTATTATTTAAACTATTATATAAATAGTAGAATGTTATTTAAGCTGAAAAAATAACTTAATATTATACAAATTTTCTGGTAAAAATTAGAATTTTATTTGAGATTACAATTTTAAATAAAGCAAATAAGAGAAAAAATCAACCAAAATATCACATTTCATAATTATATATCCGTTATATTAGAAGAAGAATTGGAACAAATGTGTAAGGTAGAATTCCCCAGTACAAGTAGTTTTTGAAGTGTGGATTAAGTGTTACAAGAATCTAATGAATTGAAGGGTGACATGGTTTCATTTTAGTAATGAGTCGGAGCCATGAAATTAGGTTTACGGTTGAGGGATCCTTATCTTTGCCCAATCCCAGCCAAAAAAAGAAGAAATTAAACGACTAACTACCCAACTGATATGGATACTCGGTGGCTCAATTCAAATATTCAATATGTAGGATAAGATGGTTCATCTTTCGTGAGTGCGGTTACTCACCTACTATTTTTTTTATCTAGATCAACTCTAATCCAAGTTCAAAATGCCCACAAGAAATGGATTGTGGAACTAATCTCGACCATGATCAGGTGCTAATTGTGCTAGTATGTTAACGTATAGTCACCAAGTTTTTGGTAGGTTGCATGTCCTTTTTTTCTTTTCTTATGTCATTATTGACAGGGAGCAGCGACACTCCCTTTGAATTGAATGGTTTGGACGGATAGAACAATAGTTAATTTGTTAAAAAAATAAACCGGTTTGAAGTGGCCTAGAATAATCTTCATTCTACTACAAATACATATATTTATATAAAATAATATCCAATAATCAAAAGTGTATATTTGAAGTAATTATTTTATTCATTACTTAAATGATTTTAATATACAATATTATTATTTATTTATTATTCATTTTTATTCTTATATAATTTAAATAAATTTATATATTAATAATATTTTATATAAAATTATATAATATAAATATTATACATAAAAAAATTATTGTGCAAAATAAATTTAATATTATTTAATTATATATAATAGTTAATAAATTATTTAATTTAATTAAAATTATAAATTTATATTTCTAATTTTTTTAATTAATAATATTTTATTTCACTTAATATCACTTCACCAACCTACAAACGAACCATTATTAAAATTTTTTAATATCTTCAAATTCATTACTTAACTTACACTCTAAACATATTTGAATATTTTACGTTCAAATCATTTCAAATCACTTAATCTAAAAATAGCGTAAATGATTACAATTAATTAAATTATAGGCATGTTAAAAAGATTGTGTTTGTGTAAAAAGATACAGCACAATCCAATGTATACCCAAGTGCATATAAGCCCTTTCCTTTTGGGCTCATACTGGTATATTCTGTTACGGAGGAAGGAATCGTGGGCCTTCATTGGGCCTTCTGGCCCAATTGCTTCCTCTTTTTGTGGTTGTTAGTTCAATATCGATCGACTTTGCAATAAATTATAAAATATACTTATCTCATTAATAAAGTAATTATTAAAATGTAAAACCAAAAAAAAAAGTCCCGAGTTGTCACCAATCTGATGACCGTCTACCGGAGAAAAGAAGACCGATTGGGGTTTAATTGCAGGAGTTGACCAGATTGATAAGAGCGAGGGAGAAGGGAGCGCAACAGGCGAGGCCGGTGGACACGGCACGTCAGGTGGCGCTCTTCCTACACGTGTGCTCATTTAATGTGGGATCCAACCAATCCGTCATCTCCACGTGGCCACTTTGCTCTTAAGTATCGTTTGACCTGACAGTGCTGACCATTAGGTGATCTCACTCGCTGGCCCCGGGGTCCTCAGTTAGGTTCCTATGCCAGCCATTCTGACAACTACATAGCCGAAAAGATAAGACATTTGTTTCTTTTAAATAAAATTTAAGTTTTGAAAATAGCAAATAAAAAAATTATGATAAGTGAGCTCAAATTTTAATTAATCGTTCACTTAATTATTTTAGTAAAATTTTTAGCTATTTTACCTAAATTATTTATTTACTTTTTATTAATATTTCATTAGTAAAATTACGTAATTAATGAAAAAGAGAAAATAAAAAATAAATAATCGGGATCACGAGCTGTACAATGTCATAACCGCAAGGCGACAATTCCATGCGGCCAGCACCAGCAAACGACAGAGATTCCTGGCCACTAGGATGGCCCCACAAGTCACGCCTAATCGACAGGAGAAAGTCAGAAAAGCCTGTTTTTTTTCGAATTAACCGGGATGAGTCAGACTCGGATCATGAAAAAGCGTCTGCACCTCCGCCGTACCCCGGCAGCTCTCTCACCTCCTACTCCGTCAGGCACCGGTGTATCGGCCAGCAACGGGCGGCCCTATTCAAGAAAAGTGTGGGGCTTTAAAATTATAAAATATTTACGTATGAGCTAAAAAATAATTTATAATTATACCATATAGATCAATAAATGACGTAAAACTATGTTTATATCCAATTGGTGATAAAAATATATATGAGCTTAAATTTCAAATAAGGTATAAATTTCTATATGATAATTTATTTTAATAAAAAATCATTTTGTTAAATTATTATATAAATATTTTATTAATTATTTAATTTAAAGAAAATATATTTATGATGAGAGATTTACCTCTAAATGGAGTAAAAATTTGTACATAAAATAATCAATTGCGCCAAGATTGCATATTACTTAGTATTTTAGCCAAATACATAATAAATATATCAAATTGTTGGGTGGATAAATCACAGATGATAGAAATCAGAATGCATATAAAGTTAATGGAAATAAAGGAAAGATTGCACAAAAAAAAGCTCAAATCACAATTCATTATACAATACCTTAGTTATTATTTTGATGATTATACGTACCATTCCCAAAAAAAGTATTTCTTAAGTTTCCTTTTTTCAATGGAGTCGGTTGAAAATAATATCTCACATTATTTATTTATAATATTGGAAAAGTTTTAATAATTATAAGTATATATGAGTACAAACACTTAGAGTTAACTTAACAAATGTTATTAGAGTAGAGTCACTACCCTTGTATACATTTGTTAATAATATGTTTAAAATTAAAAAAAATAAGGATAAATTGGTGCAAAAACTTTAAAAGTTTTGTATTTTATTATATATGTTTTAAACTATAATATTATAATATAAATATTTTAAATAGTATATACAAATCATAGTATTCAAGTTGATATTTGCTGGCATTTGGGTGGTAGAATTTTGTTGTATGACACACATGTCCATAGTGTTAGATTATTAAAATTTGTCTACATCATTTGGATTTGCCCATATTGTGTAATGTGATTGCATTTTAAAAGTTTTTTTTGTAGGAAGGTGTTACCTACGAGAATTATAGACAAAATTAGAACGGGGCATATCATGACTCATTGGATTGGAATATGTTTGATGTGTTAAACATGTTTTTATTAAATATATAAATATAATTATAAATTATATAAAAATATATAACAAAATTCATAATTTAATATCTAAAATAATAATAATCCATAATAACTATAATAAATTCTTTTAAGTTCATAAGTAAACGGAAATTTTGAAGTAATGTGAAATTTTGTTGGGTGGTGAACATGTTAGATTATGTATAAAGATTTTACGCTAACAGTTAATTTTGCCTTATGAAATTAAGGTGCCCGACATACCCGGGTGGGAATTATAGGCCTAGTACTAGTCAGCTAGCAGATGACTGACAGCGAGTGGTTCCCTTGAAACAGTATACTTGGTATTAATGAATTAAATTGATGAAAATGTTTGTCAAGATAAATATGCAGCCGTAGGAGTGGCACCCATGAACTGTTGTTGTCCGTGTCCATAAAATAGTTGTCCTGGTCTTAGGGCAAGGGTCCCTCTCCCAACTAGCGAGAAAGACAACCAGAAGACAATCCTCCATGGGAGGACCCAGCACAGGCATGCAGGTAGGGTTAGGGTTTGGTTGTGTGGTGAAGAGTTAAGAAAAAAAAATATAAGATGGCCCACTTATAATTAATAGATGAGGGAAGGAAAGAGAGCGACCTTTGATAATTATTTGTTCCACCCATAACAAGATTATGCATGCCTATAAAATATGATCAGAGGACGGAGAATTTAAAAAAGTTTGAGGAATATTATTATTAAGAATCAAATTCACGAAATATGTGTGTGACTTCACCAAGTAATAACACTAATAATGCACAAATGTAGCCTCTTCATAAGTTTGTCAGGTCAAGCTGGCAGGGAAGAGCTATCTCCTTTGCAACTTGCCAAAAGAACCACAGTGTAATGTGTGGGCAAATGGGCATGTTATTGTCTAGCTTTTGTTTCTTCTTCCAACTTCTTATTTCCATTTCCATTTCCATGTCCTAATTTTAAAGCCTATTTGTAGTCAAGGAGTGATTTGTTAGAGGGTCATTTTCAAGATGCCCTTCTAAATGCTTCCATCACTTGCTCCTCCAATTGATGATCCATCATTTCACCATAAAAGATGTCACCAACTTATACAACGGGTCGCCATGACTTTTCATCTCCTACATTCGCATCACCATTAATCTGCTTAGATTAGAAGCATACTTGGCAATTTCCACATCTCCCTCCCTACCTTAATACTAGTATTATTTTCATTTCTTAAATGAGAAGCTTGTTTAAAACTATCCATTAGCCCTCCCATATTTTACCATGATTAATGATTTCATATAATAAAAAGCTAATATAATACAATAGTTTCCACTCTCATAATTAAGAGTTTTGGAAATGAATTTGAGTTCAAATATACTCAATTATGCTTCTTTATATATATATATATAATATAATATTAATATATTTTATTTTTTAATTAATAATATATTCTTCTATATATTTTCTATTTTATCTATTTAAGCAAACTCGTTATAATTATGATTGTATTTTTTTGTGGGAAAAAATATTATACACAAATATTATTATATTCTATTGTTTAGTATACAATATAAGTTTATATCTAAATCCTATTGTAAGCAAAGAGAGAGTACAAGATCACATATAACTCATGTTGCCATCACTAACATAAGTTGATTGTGAACGAAAAACCATATTGGAAAAGTTTTAGAGTTTATATATATTGATCATGGTGGTGTTCCATTTAGATAATTGAATATCATAAGGTCAATAATAAAAATATGAGTGTGAAATTTTTTTTTACATGCACCACCTACTATTATTACATCATATCTAAGAAATATATGGCTTCACACAAGACATTCCATGCTCACTTGTCATTCCACTTGTGGTGACAATTTCGATTCTTATGGGCAGAAGTTGTGATATCCACTTATTCCCTATCTTATTGGTCCTAATTTTATTTTTAGGTGAAGCCTCTTCTTCATAAGCAAGAAAATAAGGGACAAATAGAGAGAGATATATAGGTGGTTATTTTTCAATTTCCGATAAGTAAGGCTGAATGAATACTGTCACTGACCAAAGAATGGAGAACACACCCAAACAACCAATGACATCCTATCTTGTTTGACCATCAATACTAATGTACCAAAAGAAGTGAAAAAAAATGAAATGTTAAATGCTCATACTCACCCGAGTTTTGTGGCCCCTTAATAGAAATGCAATAAACAAACCCTGACTCTACCTCATTAAACTTTGCCTTGCCCGCATAGTCAGGGCCTTGGGCTTGATGATCTTTGACTAGGGTTAAACCATCTCCACCTCCATAATTATCCTTGTTTCCTTGATTTCAGAGCACCCCACGTATCCCAACTACTAATTTCCCCACTAGATTACTTCTTTTATCATTGTTGATATAAATCCATTTCCCCCTTTTTGTTTGTTGTTTGTTGAAAGATCAATGTTGCATATATATATATATATATCTATAGTATATACATGCACGAAAGCTATTCCTTCTTTTTCTTATTATATATAGATGTGCATATAGGGAATAGAGGAAATAAAATGAATGGGCACAAAATCTCTTTGAAAATCAAACCACCAACACATTGATAGGAAGACTAGAAGGATCACATTGCGTGTATCCCTTACTTTAAGGGGCATTCAAATGTGAAATCAAGAAAAAAATAATAATGTTGGAAATAATGATATAATAAATTAAATAATTAAGAGGTAATAATATAATTTATTTAAAATATGCATTTATAATTATAGAATTTATGATTTTTTTAAAATTTGATTACTCATGTGCATGCCCAAGTCCAACTATCCAACTTATAAAACACCGACAATTTTCAGTTAATTTAGGTATCGTATGTTCAATCAAGTAGATGAACATACATTATTTAATGGTAAACACAAATTGTATAATATATTGTCCATTTAATTAACTAATGCTTTTTTTTACATTTGATCACTACATGTACAAGAAAAATATTATTTATATAATTCAATCACATTAAATTTTGATTAGTTTAATTTGAGTCATTTCAATTTACTAATAAGAATGAATCTCTTATGATGTGGAATTTTTATATTCTTGAAATCCGATCCAAAATATCTAATTAAGGGAAATTTGATTTTGAATAAACTCAACCAATCTAGTTTAGTAGAATATTTTGTTAGTCAATTCCCGAGATTCTTTATAAATCAGACATCTTGACTTTTACTCTAAGAAATAAGCCACCGCTATGGGTGTCCCTTGGGAACCAATCTTGAACATGGGGAGGGTTTGTTTGTTCGTGCAAAAGTTGGAGCTCATGGGAAGTTGACTTTACACGGTCCTTCATACATAGAATATACCATGTGATGGATGAGGGCGAGACTGCGACACCAAGCAATGGAGAAAAAAAATGGGCGATTCTTGGATCAACCTGTCAATTCACTGTGTATCACGGTGAAAAAAGTCGTATCCTCCTTGAATTTACTACCATGCCTTTTTGCCATGACCATACTATTAATGATTGCAGCACCTACCAGGGTCAATAGGCCCCCTTCACTGTTCACACATGCCCCATAAAATTCAAAGCCCTCAAGTCTATAGTTGGCTGGCTGGCAAGTAAAAAATAATAATGAAACCCAACCGAGCTCGACCATGTCACATGCATTGAAAGTTTTGCTAAATCTGTGAAACATTTGAAGAGCAATCGTCATTAAAACTGTTGCTTCAGTCTTTGAATGACTCTGCAAGCTTATGTTTACAATGAATTGATATATAAATTGCTATGTTCACCTTTTGACTTGGTTTATATTATATGGGATGAAAATATTTTAGTGTAAGAATAATATTATTTAAATATAAAATTAATGATAAATAAACGCGTAATCCAAAAAATATCAGTGTACTCTTTTTTTAACTCCCATGAAAATTCACGATTTTCTTTTAAAAAATGAAAGAAAAAAAATTATTTGCTATAATGCAAGGCAACGTAAGCAGATAGAGTTAGGGGGAACACGCACACCAAAAAAGGTGAATAAGATAATTAATAAATTAAATATTAATCCCAACAGGAAAATAGAGATACGGTATATTTAAGTGCTCTTCTGTCAAGGAAGTAAGAACAGAGTGGTCGTTAAGGAAGCTTTCAGGTGCTTGCTTTTGTGTGTCCTGTGTTGAGTGGGAGCTCAGTCTCTCTCTCTCTCTTGAAAAGCCTATTGTCTCTCTACAGTTTTCACTTCGACAATCCCATCTAGTCCTTTAAAGAACAGAGCTCGTGTGTCATTCCCTGATTTCTTCCAATTTCTACCACCAAGCTCTTCGCTCTGCCGGGAAGCATCTTTCAGAGAGCATTCCCCTTTCTGGATTCTGCCCTGTTTTGTTTTGGAATCTCGATTTTCAAGTCCCCTTTGATCAGAGAAGGTAATTTCAACACAAGGACTCCTCTGTTTCTTAATGTACTAGAAGGAACATTTAATCTTTTATGTCTCTGCTTTAGTGAGCACTTCCAGTTTTTTTCCACCTTCTTTTTTCTGCAATCTTTGAAGATGAGAAATTGGGGGTAGCTGAAATGATCAATTTTTTGCTTGTCAATAGCTCCTTTCCCTGAGATCTGGCGCGTAAAGGTGGGAACTTTATGCTCCTGGCAGTAAAGCAGTGAAAAGCCTGTTAAAAAGTTTCAGAGAAGAGGCCGAAATGAAGAACCCAGCAGTTGTTGATAAGTGTCTGGACCCTCAGCTATGGCACGCCTGCGCCGGCGGTATGCTCCAGATGCCACCGTTGAATTCGAAGGTCTTCTACTTCCCACAGGGCCACGCCGAGCACGCCAACGGTCCCGTCGACTTTGGCAATTGCCACCAGAATATCATCATCCCTCCCCTCATCATCTGCCGGCTCACAGGAATCCGGTACATGGCCGATCCAGAAACCGACGAGGTCTTCGCCAGAATCACCCTCGTGCCCCTCAAAGCCGCACACGGCCTTGACCTGGACGGCGCCGACGCCCTGGCGGATCATCATCACCACCACGGCAGCGTAGGCGGGGGTCCCGATGAGGGCCACGAGAAGGCCGCCTCCTTCGCCAAGACTCTGACTCAGTCGGACGCGAACAATGGCGGGGGCTTCTCTGTCCCGCGGTACTGCGCGGAAACGATCTTCCCCCGGCTGGACTATTCGGCCGAGCCACCGGTCCAGACCATCATAGCCAAAGACGTTCACGGCCAGTGCTGGAAATTCCGGCATATCTACCGCGGGACCCCACGGAGGCACCTACTAACCACCGGGTGGAGTAACTTCGTGAACCAGAAGAAGCTCGTGGCTGGAGACTCCATCGTCTTCCTCAGGGCCGAGAATGGAGATCTCTGCGTTGGTATAAGAAGGGCGAAAAAGGGAGGTTTCGGCGGCGGCGGCCCTGATTTCGTAGGTTCGGGGTGGAACTCCACCTCCGGTTCGTTTAGAGGGTTTCCCATGTTTATGGCGGATGATAGGTCCAACGGCACCCACCCAATGCAGCAGGGCTTGGGCGGTGGCGGAGGCAGCAGCAGAGTCACGGCCGAGTCTGTGCTCCAGGCGGCCGCCCTTGCCGCTGGCGGCCGGCCCTTCGAGGTTGTATACTATCCACGGGCTAGCACCCCGGAGTTCTTCGTGAAGGCATCCTCCGTGAGCCAGTCGATGAGGATCCAGTGGTGCTCAGGGATGCGGTTCAAGATGCCGTTCGAGACAGAGGACTCCTCTAGAATCAGCTGGTTCATGGGGACCATTTCTTCAGCTCAGGTCGCCGACCCGATTCGCTGGCCTAATTCCCCGTGGCGACTCCTACAGGTGCTCTATCTTCAGTTCTTTATGTTTTTCGGACCTTTTGGGCGAATATTCATTATGTTTCTGTTTGCTGGTGGCTATTCAAGTTCTTCATGCTATGTACTAATACATATTCGCCATTTTGGGTCGGTTTTAGGTTGCGTGGGATGAACCCGATCTTCTGCAGAATGTGAAACGGGTCAGTCCGTGGCTAGTTGAGTTAGTATCGACCGTGCCCACGATTCATCTCTCGCCGTTCTCTCCACCGAGGAAAAAGCTGAGACCCCCTCCAAGTGCAGACTTTGCACTATTTGAACAACTTCAGCTTCCTTCTAGTTTCCCAAGCAGCAACTCTCTCCTATTAGGACAACCAAACAGCCCCCTGTGTTATGTTGCAGATGGAAGCATCATTCCTGCAAGCATTCAGGGAGCCAGGCATGCTCATCACGGATTATCCCCGTTGGATCTTAATCTCCACAGGCTCCACTCTTCGGGTCTTCTCGTGAATGGGTCCCAACATCACCACCAGTTCAATAGCCACAATCTTGATCCTCCAAGGACAAGGCTTAACCATGAACCAAATCCTAGTACTAAGAGCAACAACATATCATGCTTGCTCACTATGGCAACTCCTGGAGATCACTTCAAGGATAGTAGCAGCGAGAAGAAGTCGGGCTCGGAGGGATCTCCACACATCGTGCTCTTCGGCCAGCTCATACTCACTGAGCCACAGAGCTCCGAGACCTCTTCATCATGCCCACCGGAGAGCTCCTCCGAGGAAGGTAATTTTCCAATTAGTTGTAAGAATAGCAACGACCAGAAGGCCGAGCTTGGCCTCGGGGTGGAGACTGGTCACTGCAAGGTGTTCATGGAGTCTGAAGATGTGGGACGGACGCTGGATCTTTCGGTCCTGGGCTCGTATGAGGAGCTCTACAGGAACCTCGCTGAGATGTTCGGGATTGAAGGGTCGGTGATGCTGAGGAATATTCTCTACCGGGATGCTGCTGGTGCTGTCAAGCATGCTGGTGAGGAGCCATTTTGGTAAGTATTAAGTGAGCTCATCATCAACATGCTTAATCTGATTCAAGTTTACTTTTAAATGCTGGATTGTTCATGATTATACTACTGTTCTTATTGCAGCGACTTCTTGAAGACGGCAAAGAGGCTAACCATCCCTGCAGCTTCAGCTGCAGGCATGAGCATGGGGAAGTAGGGGCCGCGTTTAGACTCCCCAAGAAGTGTACAGTTGGGATGATATTGTTGATTTGGCTGTGTTATTGTTGCTGCAGCTGCCGGATTAGCCCTCTTTGCTTTTGATCTTGATCTCTTTTTTTTTAGTCTCTCATTTCTCATTCCAAAGAAAATGTAAGACAGCATTTTCAAGTGCATTTCTTGTAACTGAACCTTTTGAATCCATTCCTTGGAGTTCTTCAACCTCTTTATTTCAATTCCCGTGCACTCTCTTCTCTCCTTTACAAGGCAACTCCTAGGAAAACTCGAGGGAAAAAAAAAAGAGAATCAAGAATTTCTGTTGGGATGCTGACAGTACACACACACATACACAGTGGATCCAAGGAAAACCGGGTCTTAAGGAGGAAAAAAATGTCATCTTTTGTGTTATATCTTTTAAAAAACCCACTTTTAAGATCCAACCATCAACTTCTTCACATATAGCCAAAACAAAACCTTGATCAAGAAATGGAGAAACGATGTCTTGTTTGATCTCTTTTACATAGTTTGGTCTCTAATGGCATCTTGATGAGGACATAAGAAACAAAGCCAATAGAAATTCAGGAGAGCAGGTGGGGGGTTTGCCGATAGGGGTAAGGAGGTAGCGTACTGCATTGACCAAAGAGGGTCTTGGGGGGAGGCAAGCCTCCAAGTCTTCGACCATCCCAATGCTCACTCGTGTGCAGGCCGTAATTGTTGGGAAAAACATTTAAAGATCCCTTGGGATTTGTGTAAGTTTTTTCTGCAAAAATGAACACTTGAGCTGTCATATCTTAATCCTGTAAAGTATATAAGACCCACATGATCTGCTTAAGCTTTGAGTTACAGATATTGGGTAAAGCTTTCAACTTTTTTCCTTCTCTAGATAAGAAAATATGCAATCCGTAATGACCTAACTGGGACTGGGAGTCAAAAGGGTGATCGGAGGGTTACTTGAGATTGCTGCTTTACCTCCCACATTTATCCAAATTGAAGAGAGAGTGAGAGATTTAAAAAAAAAAAAATTAAATCTTGCTGTTAAGGGGGGACAGAGATTCGTGAGTCAAGGAGAACCTTCTGTTCTTCTCGAGTTCATGTGACGTTTCAGTTCTCCAAGAAAGACAGGCTCACAGTTCTATATTTTGATGTAAAACTTAATCATTGATTATAAAATTCTGACAAAGTGAAATTTTCGTACGCCCAAATTGTGTCGGGACTCTAACAACGTGAGTTGGTTCGACACCAATTTAATCAAAATATTACATTAAATTAGTTTTATATTAATTTTAAATATTAATATTTGGATTAAAAAATTAGGAAAATTTTATTTTTTTATACTTTTTCACATTCTAATATAATTTTTATTTTTATATTTTAAAATAAATTTACGAGTTTATAATATTTTATATGATATTATTATAGCATAAAAATGTATATAATATAATTGGTCATCTATATATATTATTTTTAATTCTACTATTATACAATATTTATATATAAATATCATTATACAAATAATATCAATTTATTTTAATTTTACTATAACAATGACTTATTTATATTATATAATGTAATTATATTATAACATATAAAAATGCATATATATTTTATTATATTCATACATATTTTGTTGTTAAATATTATTGAACAACTAAGATTCATTTATTTTTTTAATTGTGACAATTGCTTATTGGTGTTATATAATTCAATTATATATAAATGAATGAATATAATATTATTTAACAAAATATTTAAGTTAGTTAGAAACCAATTGAATATTTATATAAGCCAATCACATATTATATTCTGTAATTTTAAAATATAATAAGCTTACGATTTTACTGTTTCCATTTTAGAAACCAATTCCATTTTGATATTGATATATGGTAAAGATTAAAAAATACACTATATATTAATTATAGTTTTGATCATATGAAAATAGTTATATCAAATTAGAATCAATTTAAAAATTGATATATTTAAGAATATATTGTGTACGATAAAATGCTAAACAAATTTTTACTTAAAAATTATAATTTTTAAATAATGTAATCATTATCACCTTATAAATCTAATACATTTATTTATTTTATCAAATATTTGATAATATTTTCAACTTCAGCACTAATTTTTCCAATTTTAGAACTTGTAATTAGTGCAATACTCTTAACTTTATAAATACATATCACTTTATTATTGAATAATTTTATCAATGGTGAGATTATATTCTCAATAATAGAGAATAAATAATAAATATAATAAATATAAACTTATATAGGAGTTAAAAGTAGATTATTTGTATAATAGTGCTTGAATAGAAAAATAATTACTCTTTCATTTGGATAACTTATCTTATTTGAGAAAAAGTAAATATGCTCGGGTAATTTTGTGAACATTTGAACAATTCCTTTAATACATTTATTTGAATTAATTTATAAATAATAATTTCTTATAAATAAGTATTTCAATGACATCTCAATACACATAAATATTTCATTAATAACTCAAATTTTTTTTTGTAGATAAGTTAGGTTTGAATTGACTCATTAATGAGAACAAAAAATAATGGAAGCATACATGAAATATTTGCATAGTGATTAGCAAAGGTTTGTATCTTATTTGTATTTCATCCTTATTTTTTTTCTCAAGTAAATAATTAATTAGGCCACATGAAGAGGAGCAATATGAGCGTTTAATAGAATATCTATATAATACTAATATGGGTTTCTCGAAAGGTTTGCGCCGTCTCTGCGGTCGGGACACTAATTCATAATTACCATTGACTTTTTCTAAAGGCATATAGATCTTGAGGGGACATGCTTTTTGAAAATTTAGGCTTCATATCATCATATTTCAAACAAAAAACCGACAACTCTAGTTCCATTTCCACATAAGAGAAATGAGATGAATTGTTTTTTTATATGAATTAAGGAAAATTATAATGGTCGCATGTGATCTTATTAATGGCTTCATCTATCATGCATTGCATGGCATGCACACTCTTTGTTTTGAATCAACTCCATCTTTTCAAGTAGTTATGGAAAAAAAACCAAGTGAATATTAATGGGATTTCTTTTTTAGGGTTAAATTATATTAGTAATACCAAAATTTTTAAAAACAATAGTTTAATATTGAATATTTCAAAATTATTATTTTTATACTAAATTATATTAACATTATCATTTTTTTGTAAAAATAATAATTTGGTATCAAATATTTTAAAAAGTCATTTTTATCAAATATTTCATAAAATAGAATTATTTAGTATTATCATAAATTAACACTAAATAAATCTATTTTATCTAATTTTTTTATATCAAAACAAGCTTATAAAAGTTTTGATAGCAAACAGTTAATTTTTATAAATATATGAAGTAAAAATAATTTTTAAAATGTTTAATACCAATTTATCATTTCTTACAAAAAAAATTAGTACCACAAGTGTAATTCAGTTATATTGTATGCAATAGTGAAAAAATGATTAAATTTTGTTATTTTTATTTTATAATTTGATTAAATTTAAAATTAAGATAACACTGACACCATAAAAGATGATAAATCAGCAATGATGCAAGTGTTGTAATGGGCAAGTAATTAGGTGGGCATGCCGAGGAATTACTATGGTTAAAATAAGGAGCAAGATCCAAGAACTTGCCTTAGTTATACGTTCCATTAGTCAACCCTAGCTAGCTAATTAGGAAGACCAATATATGTCTATGCTTTTGCATTCATGGTGGAACTAGGACCTATGCTAATACTATAACAACACCAATCTACTTTTAATTTTTAGGGTTGCTTTTAGGCTATTTGGGTATGTGTGTGGAGGAGGTGTGGTGTATATTGAAGTATATTGCAATTACTCTCCCCGAGATTTTCATCCCATTATATCATTGTAATCTCTTTTAAAAATATGTGTAATGATCTCAATTTTAAGGATAATTCCAAATTTAGTACCAACTTTGGATGATACTCACAAAATGTATTAACTTTATTTTTTATATTATTTTAAGCTTTAAATATAAATTATTATCTAATAATTATATTATATCTAAAACAATAAAAAAACACTTGGAGAAGAGATCATCCATTCTTGATTATTTATTGATTAGGGTGACTTCACAGTGTCAATCTTCCTCTGACCAGGTTGGCCGGAGGATTCATTGGCGTCCGATAACTTGATCGGAGGAAGAGGGCGGTGAGTAGTCGTCCTCTCTTGCAATTGAAGGGACCATGATGGCACAATTGTATATATTTTTATTTCTTTTAATTAAAAAATATTTGTAATATTATTTTATACGAAAGTCAAAATTGGTATAAAATTAAAATAGGTTAATATCTCATTTAAGTATGAAATTTAACATTTTATCAAATATGAATTTTTTTGTGCATCATAAATATGCATGATTTTTACTCCACTTGTCAAATTTAACAAAATGTCACATTTTCTATAAAATTAGATGTGCAACATATTCAAAACTATATGATAATAAATATTAAGTGATATTGCATATTTTCTAAATATATAATGATTTTTATGTTGATAATATTGAATTTTCAAATATAATTCCCATCATCACGAAAATGAAAACTTGGGTCATGTTCATAATTTGATATTATTATAATAATATTTATTTTAAAATTTATCAACCAAGTATAATATCACTTAGACATACACATTTCATTCCTTATTTAACAACGTGCTAAATTTAATAAAAGATACAAAATCTGTGCTTGTTTAATATCTACAAAGAAATTCCTATTAGATTTGATAAATCAGCTAAAATTCATGCTTAAATGTATATTAACCCAATTAAAATCCATACTCCTTTAAACCAACCGCCAATATTCGAGCAATTGAGAATATCCTTAAAAAATTTGGGCATTTTTATCATCATCCCAAAAAAAATAAGTGAAATTAACGTTATCAGATATTTTACACATAAACCTAATGAATATGACCATTTATAAATTTGGCTTGGCTTGTATATCTTCTATTAGCATGCCAAAACATAAAGAGAGATTTCACACATTTTAATTCTCAAATTTATTCATCCAATACCTACTAGAAGTTAAAGGCAATATTATGCTTATTATTTTCCCATAAACTTGATTTTTCTGAAAAAGGAAAATTATTAGTTGATCTTATTATCACAAAAAAAATTCATGGAATTAATTAAAAATCAATTTTTTGTAAAGGAAGCATTTTATGAATAATCGTTAATAAGTTTTTTTACTAGAGAATGAATCATTAACATTAATAGGAAAAGTTTGAGTTTTACTGAAATCATGTTTGACTGTATATCCTATACTTGCATAACCAGCAGATATGCATATATATATATATATATAGTTTACTGTTTACAACATATATAAGAGATTATATTATTGTGAATTAATATAGAAAATTAGTATATTTATTTATTATTAACATCTTAAACAGACAGACGGCTCCAGGCTGTCTTCCTGTTCTTTCTTCTGACATGTGTTTTTTTTATTAAGTTATAATTTTCAGCTCTGAAACCTGACGTACGTTGCATGGGAATAGAAGCATAGAACCTGGCAACATTTGACTTGACTCTCTCGGTTAAATTTCATTATTAAATTTTCTTTCTTTTCTCCCTTATTTTTTTTCTTTTCTACTCTCTCTCTCTCACTTATAGGTTAAAGAAACCCCTTAAATGTACAACTTTTGAACGGCGACTACTGATATAATTCAAATCACAAATGAGGTCTATAGATTGAGTTCACACAATGCATTTGACACCGGTTTCAAAACCCTCGATCGTTCACATGATTGGACTCGACAGGAATTCATGAGCATCCACCGCTTTTTGGACCCTCCAGATCAAGTCTAGGAAATTCACCAAGGTTGCTGAAGGCCCGTGCAACCTTGGATGCTTCAAGCTGCTTTGAGGACTTAAAAAGAAACACTTCCAGCACAAGATTACATGGCTGGCTTACTGTTTCCTCACGCAGCAGATGCACTAGGAGGCTTTAAGAGCTTCATCATGAAGCAGAAATTGAAATGAGGAGATGCCTTAGGCTGAGGCCATTTGGCACCTTCTGGCACACTAATACACTTGAAGCCCAGCTCCCTATACACCCTATACAGCTTCATGGCCCTATGATTGTTCAGTTCACAGTGCAGTGCCACCGATCGACAGCCCCAGGCCCTGGCCTGGGCCTCGGCCGTTGCGATGAGCCTTTTGGCTATTCCCATCCTTCGGAAATTCTCATGCACTGCCACGCTTGACATGTAAGCGATTCCAGTCTTGAGGAAACCCTAAAAAACCATTGGAATTTCAGATCCGAACCGACATTTATAAGATGTCTTCTTATTTGTTAGACAATGTATTGTATACTAAATAGTAGTATGCTTACCCCTTATAAATCTATAATATTTATATATATTATTCAATTTAAAATATTATTTTCAACATCGTACTCATATAAAATAAGATTGAAATAAGGGGTGTATCCATTTCTACTTAAAATTAATAACGAATAAATAGTGAAATATTTTCAATATAATAAATACACAACATTTTTCTATATTTTTGTTATAAAATTGAATTCGAATAAGAGAAAACGAACATATTGATAGAGAGGCATTGGGGATGAGAAATTGAAATCTCTTTTTTTCTCCAAACCCTAACTCTCAATATATATATACATGTCTATTTATTAACTATCTTAAATAGAATATATGATATAATCTTAATATCCAAGATTATATCATAATTACCTTAAATAACTTATACTATTTCAACACTCCCACTCAAGATAGACGATAAATATCTATAATTCCCATCTTGTTACAAATATTAATCCACTATTTAGATCCTAATCCTTTAGTTAAACAATCTGCTAATTGTTCGCCAGTCTTCATGTAGTGTAGCTCCACGATCTTGCTCTCAAGTTTCTCTTTGATTAAAAATCGATCAATTTCAATATGTTTGGTTCTATCATGTTGAACTGGATTGTTAGCAATGCTGATCGCTGATTTATTATCACACTATAACTTAATGGGTTCTTTCCTGAATAAACATAACTCTATCAATAAGTTTTTTATCCATATTATCTCACATATGCCTTGAGTTATAGCTCTGTATTCTGCCTCTGCCGTTGATCTTGCGACCACCTCCTGTTTCTTACTTCTCCAAGATACAAGATTACCTCCAACAAACACGCAATAACCTGATGTCGATCTTCTATCATCTACACAACTAGCCCAATTAGAGTCACAAAATCCTTCAACTTTAGTATGACCTTGAGACTTGAACCAAAGGCCTTTTCCCGGGCTACTCTTTAGATATCTCAATATTCGCATAACTGACTCCCAATGTTCTGTCCTAAGATCATGCATATATCTACTTACAATACTAACTACATATGTTATATCCGGTCGTGTGTGACACAAGTAGATAAGTCGTCCCACAATTCTTTGGTATTGTTCTTTATCCACTAGGTCCCCTGACCGAGCACATAGCTTATGATTTGGTTCAATTGGAGTAGCAGCAGTTCGACAACCCAACATCCTTGTTTCAGTAAGTAGATCCAATAGATATTTTCTCTGAGAAAGCACTATGCCTGTCCTAGACCTGACTATCTCAATACCAAGAAAATACTTAAGTGCACCCAAATCTTTCACTTCAAATTCTTTGCTCAATCTTTGCTTTAGTCGTAATATCTCATCGCTATCATCTCCAGTTATAATAATATCATCTACATATACTGCAAGGATAGCAACTTGACTATTTGAGTGTCAATAGAAAACTGTGTGATCTCCATTGCATTGTTGATATCCCATTCTAACTATTGCATGTCGAAATTGGTCAAACCAAGCTCTTGGTGATTGCTTGAGTTCATACAAAGACTTCTTAAGTTTACATACCCTCCTAGTGGTCTTCATTGTATCAAATCCAGGTGGAATTTCCATATATACCTCTTCTTGTAAGTCACAAGTTGTAACCTATCTTGCTTTATAAGTCACAAGCGAGAGAAGGTTATAAGTATTCTGTAGCCTTTTGCTACCAATCTTGCTTTATACCTTTCAACCTTTCCTTCAGCATTTTGCTTAACAGTGAATACCCATTTGCATCCAACAACCTTTTTTCTGCTTGGAAGTAATGCCAGTTCCCATGTCTTATTTTTCTCTAATGCACGCATCTCCTCATGCATCGCTGCAAGCCACTTTGGATCATTTTTAGCCTCTTGCCAATTTCTTGGTATGTGCACTAACTGTAATGATACAATAAAGGTCTTGTATGTAGATGGGACAGATTCATATGAGACATAATTAGATATATCATATTCATAACATATCTAATTGGAGGTTTTCCTGCATTAGCTCTAGATTCTTTACGAATAGCAATGGGCAGAGATTAATTACCATCTGGTGATGACGAGGAATCATCAGGAGATTGATGGGTATCTAGGATATTTGGTGATGATAAGGAATTGTCAGAAGATTGATGGGTATCTAGGACATCCGGTGATGATAAGGAATCGTCAGAAGATTGATGGGTATCTGGGACATATGTGGGCAATGAGTGTGGTATAAGTATCTGTTCTTGTTGCTCTCCATCATCTTCTTTATCTTCCTCCCCCTGAGCACAACTCTTGTTCCTTCTACTATAAACCTTCAATTCTGGTTCATTGGTCCCTCCTTCATTGCTACTCAATCTCTTAGGACATGGAATTATACCTACAATGACATCATCTTCTTTATTATCACTAATTCTCTCTTCATTTCCATGTTGTGCTTTAGTCAAATCATCTAGCACTGTGGATGACGTTGTTGATTCACCATAAAAGGGTTCATTCTCACGAAATGTTACATCCATACTCACAAAAAGTCTTCTCTTGCTTGGACACCAGCACTTGTAACCTTTCTGAGTGCTAGAATAGCCCACATAAATACACTTCAATGCACGTGGATCAAGTTTAGTTAATGTGGGACGATGATCTCTCACAAAACATACACAACCAAATACACGAGGACGGATTGCATATATATTGCGTCCCATCAAAAGTTCACAAGGAGATTGAAAGTTTAATATCTGAGAAGGCATCCGGTTAATTAAATATGTTGCCGTCAATACTGCTTCACTCCATAGATATTTTGGAACATTCATTGTAAATAGAAGTGTGCGAGCTACCTCTAACAAGTGTCGATTCTTCCGTTCTACCACTCCATTCTGTTCTAGTGTATCTGGACATGTGGTCTGATGCAGAATCTCATTTGTAGATAAATACGATGAGAATTCTCTATTAACATATTCAGTACCATTATCTGTACGGAGAGTACTCACTTTGGCATTATATTGTATTTGCACCAAAGCTAAAAAATCTTTAAAGCAAACCAGTGTCTCAGATTTATTTTTCATCAAATATACCCATGTCATCCTTGAGTAACAATCAATAAATGTAATAAACCATCTGAATCCGCCAATCGAAGTAACTGGACATGGTCCCCAAACATCAGAATGTATCAACGAAAATGGTGAAATACTTCTTAAACTAGTAGGAGAATAACGTGTTCTTGTATGTTTTCCAAACTCACAAGCATCACATACAAGCTTGCTATGTTCTACATTATTCATCAAGTCAGGCCTTACCCTCTTAAAATTCTCAAACGATAGATGACCAAGACGACGATGCTCCAATATGACTTCATTCATTGCTCATTCAGACAAAGTAGTGGTTAAAGCTGTGCTAGACTCATCTCTCATAAGATACCACAATCCATCAAGCCTCCGTCCAGTCCCAATTGTTCTCTTGGTATTCCTTTCCTGAATGACACATGAATCTCGATCAAAGATTACTTGATAGTTCAATTGATCACTAATTGCACTAACTGATAATAGATTAACTGGAAATGATGGGACATGTAGAACTGATGATAATGTAATTGATGAAGTGCATTTAATCGAGCCGAATCCCATAACCGGTTGAAATGTGCCATCAGTAGTTTGAACTCTATTATGGGAAAAAGGTGGAGAACCACTATATGTAATAAACTCTACTAATGTTCCTGTCACATGTCTAGATGCGCCTAAATCAATAATCCATTATGTGAAAGATGGTTTAGAAGAAAATGCATGTGCAATAATACCTGAGTCAGCATTAGCATAACACATGTCGTTGTTTAAAATGTCAGCACCTTTAGCACGATAGGTTTGTCCCCTAAATCGTCCATAACCTCGACCTTGACCTCGGGCTCCACGTCCTCTGATGCTATGACTTGTTCCACCCCATGCAGGAATACGTGTCGAAGAACAATTCCAGCTAATATGTCCATTCTTCCCACAATTATAGCATTGTCAGTTGTCAATAATCAATTTTGCTAGAGTAGAGCGAACTGGTATTGCTGATATCTTAGAAGTGTTCATAACCTTTTGTCTTGACTCCTCATGAATTAGTGTAGCAATAACATCTTCCATCGGAGGAATTGGAGACTGATGACATATCATTGCTCTCTTGTTTTCATATTCTAGATTTAGTCCCCTTAGGAGGCGAATCACACGTCGTCGCTCCATCCATGCTCTAATAGAAGTTGTATCTGAAGGATCAGATGTAATTAATGGATCATAATAATCAAGTTCGGACCATAACCTTTTCAGCTCAGTACTGTATTCTATTATGCTTCGCTCCCCCTGCTTTAGTGCGTCCAATTTATCTTCAATCTCAATCACAGTCATCATATTCCCAATACCAGAGAATTGAGTAGCCAAAATCTTCCATATATCAGATGCTTTATTAATACCTTCTACCAACCCCGCTATAGAAGGAGAAAGTGATCCTATTATCCATGCAATCACCAGAGAATTAGTCGCCCTCCACACCTTCCATGATGTGCTGGTAGTATCAATGGGTTCTTCATACGAGTCGTCAATGTAATCTTCCAAATATTTTGACTCTAGTATGAGTCTCATCTTTCTCGACCAACTCAAATAGTTTTTCGTTCCTTCAAGTCTCTGCTCTATTGGGAGTAATTCCAACTTCAAATCTCGATTGAGAGTATTGTTATGTTGAGGCAATACATCTTCTCTTCCTACAAGCAATTTGGCCATACCTTTTAAAATTTCCTTCAACTCCCTTCCTGTTAATACTGCATCCGTTTTCTCCATCTTCTACGACAATTCAGTTATGCCGTGTCTTGAGCATTCAGATCAAAAAACCTTAAAAATAGCAGAAAACCTTAGCTCTGATACCATGTTATAAAACTGAATTCGAGTAAGAGAAAACGAACATATTGATAAATAGGCATTGGGGATGAGAAATTGAAACCTCTTTTTTTCTCCAAACACTAAGTCAATATATATACATGTCTATTTATTAACTACCTTAAATAGAATATATGATATAATCTTAATATCCAAGATTATATCATAATTACCTTAAATAACTTATACTATTTCAACAATTTTTTATATAATTCAATTTGGAATCTTATTTTAATATTATTAAATTTATAAATTCAGTACAATAAATTTTAAAGTAATAACTATTTATATTCCTAATCATGAACGTGAAGGCTAATAATGATGCATTTAACATTTGGATATCACCTTTTTAGTATGAACAATCATTGTACTAATCAAGATACCCCAAAAGTGAAAAGTTTAGTATATAACATTTGGAGATCAACCCGTATATTACGAGCAATCACATTCACTGTACCAATCATGATACCCACAAAATTAGCTGTACTTCTAACGTGACGTTTAACCCTATTTTACTTTTTCATTTTCTTCGATTGTAATTACGTGATTAGGAGAGGCCATTGAAGAAAATGACTCTACGATTTCTCCATTACAATGGGAGCACAACTCCAGAACAAAGGAGTGAAGAGGTTTAATCGATCTTGTTATTAAGGTTTAATCATGTCTGCAATTTTGAATCTAATACTATCATGTCCTAAATCCATGCACTTGATGCTATTACTAACATGACCTCGTTAAACTAATTTCATTTGTGAATCACCTAACCTAGTTCTTAAGATTTAATATATCATATCTCCCACTTGTAAATATGTAGAGTAATACTCCAAACCTATAAGATCTATAAGTTTGCTACTAATATATAATATAATATTTTTATAGTATAACTATTATAAAAAACAATATTAGCTTCTTCAATTGAATGTGTAAAATAGATAATATTCTACTAAGTTAAATAACAACAAAAAAATTATGCCAATTTATTATAAATTATGTATTTTTTTTGTATAAAATGACACCATATATTACTTTTTAAATGACCATAAAATTGTGACATTCCTAATATGAACATTTAGTCCGATGTACTCATTCGTCATCCAATTCTCCTACAGAGTGTGAATTAGAAAGCTATCAATTTACAATCACAATCTTTCTTTCATAGAAAAATACTAAGTGAGTTGAATCCTTCACATATTTAAATATTTTTTTATAGTCTAAAAATTCACATATATATTGTTACTCATAATCATGCTTAAGCAGACGAAATATGTTATTTAGTTGTATAACTGTTAAATATATCAAATGTTCTATTATTTGTTTATTTTTTTAGACAACATCTCATCTATAAATTTTACATTTCCAACTTTAGTTAACTTATTTCCCATAATTATAAGATTATCAACTTTATGACAATCTTGTAAACCAAATATTTCTAAAATATATTTAACATATTTATTTTGGTTTATAAAAACACATTCCAAATCTTAATTTACTAACACCAACAAACATTTTCATTTTACCCGTCATTTTATATTCTTACTTCATTGAATTTAAAAAATTTTGTACTATATTTTTAGCATTCTTTATTTAAATTAGATCATCCATATGTATATATATGCACACAAAATAAAAATTTTCTGATACATTATTAATTTCACAAACAAAATATACTCATTACTTCCCAAACCCTTATTTTAAAAAATAATTTTCTAGTGAGCTGTACCAATCCCTAGTAGCTTTTTTCAAGTCATGTAATAAAACCTACCTGATTTTCAATATAAACTTACTTATTTAATTTATCATATAAAATATTCTTAACATCTAATTGATATACTAATCATCATTTATTATAGGCTAAAATTATATAATAATATCTTATCTAGTTAGAGAAGCAAACACCTATTTATAATATATACAATTTTTATTATAACCTTTTAAAACTAATCTTTCCTTATATTTATTTATTTTACCATTTTCAACTAATTTAATTTTAAAAATCCACTTAATAGCTATAGTTTTACATCACTTAAAAAAATTCACCTATTTCAAAGTCTCATTTCTCCATATAGCCAAATTTTTTATTTCCAAAACTTCCCTCCATACTTAATTTTTAATTGCTTTCAAATAGAATACTTAGATAATATGGTATTACAAACGTTACATAATCATCTATCTAACTAACTTTCCTCCCAACTCTTTTCCCATATTTGGGTTCTCTTATTGCAGTTTCATATTCCCTATTTTTTGCGAATTCAACTTTCACACAATTCCATTTTTCCTATGTCATGCATGTTTATTCATGTGAAATCTTCTTAATTTTAGTTATTAATTTGTCACTTTAATTCCAAGCACTCTTCTCATAAAAAAACTACATCACTACTAATTATAACTCCTTTGGACTTAGATTCATACAATTTATAAGTTTTTAATTACTCACTAACACTCAAAATTATATTTTTAGCACTCTTATCGTCCAAATTAGTTATTAACTTTTAATAATATTACTATAGGTTATACTACCAAAACTCTAAAATAGTTTGTCAATTGTTTCTTTCCATTTCACTTCCTCTGTGTATTATTTTTTAAACTATTATGTAATTTTCATCTAGAATATGCACAATCCAATTTATAACTTTCGACCAAAAAATAATACAATGTATTATATTAATAATAGTACGATTTTTCCTTTCCATCTCTATTTTGTTGGGTATACATCGTACTTAATCCTCTTTTTATACTTTGCCTCTCATAAAAAATGGTAAACCCTTTTGAAATGAACCCACCTTCTTAGGTAACCTATTAAACAAGTTTTTTCCTACTAGTGCTTTAATTTAAAAAAAATGAAAGAAATCACCTGATTTTTCAACTAAAATATAAAAAATAATTTTCCCTAAACAAATCATCATTTATGATAAGAAAATACAATTTTGCTCCATTTGGTTTTAGTGCAATTGGTCTCCAAATATGGCCATGAACTAGTTGGAACCTTGTGTTGCTCCCCACTTGTTAAATTTGGGTAGGGTTCCACAGCTGTACTTTCCCATGAGGCAAGTGAGACATAAAAGGAGAGTTATCTTTAGAAAACCTCCCATTATTTGCCTATGATTATCTTATTTTAGAATTTTCAAATAAAGATAACAATACATTTTATGACACACTCTAGATACTTAGTCTAAAAACATGAGAGCTTATGGGATGATAATTTTATGTGAATCAATTTTATCCGAAGTCTCCTCTTGCTAGTAACTTTCTTGGAATTTTTTTATCGCTTACTTGAAATATTCAATTTGAAACATCTAATTTGACGTCATTCTTAACTTTATCACCAAGTTTTTTTTTAATTTACATATCATTTAAATGATTATAAAGATCATTCTCTTCTCTCCTATTTGATCAATACTCAACAAATTAATTCATAATTCTGGTGCAAATAAAATATTAGTGATTACCAAAATCTTACTCTCTACCCTAATTTTTACATTCCTTTTTTCAAGAAGGCAAAACGTCAAATTATTGTCAAGTATAACGAATTATGTATATTTCTAATCCAAGTTGTGAAATCACAACTTTTGGTCGCATTTGTGATTATTATATTCGGAGTCTAAAAATTAAGTATTTTCCTTTAAAATTTCAACTTCCTATATAAAAGTCATTAAGAGTATTTTTTCATCCTCTTTATGCTAGAAGTAGTTTGTAGATACTATCAATTTAAGACAATCATATTGAAGGTATCCTAATTCATGATAATTATAACATTTAATAGAAAATTTATTTTAATTAGCTCTAACATGTCCTCTTTCGTTGCTTCTAAAGCTTCCTCGGAAGCCTTATCTCACCTTGGTTCTTCCCTGGTATGCACCTTGTCTTAGAGGAACATAATCAATATTCAAATTCCTTTCATTTCTTCTCTTGTTGCTCACAGTGAGGGCTTGATGCGTATAGTTACTTTCACCTTGTGACCTCATTCATTCGTGTATTAGAATATTACTTTGTATTTCATTCATGTATTTGATCTCTATTCAATGGTACATACAATATAATTGACTTTTGAAAGTAAGGACCCTAGGATCTTTTCGACTTTACATCTTTGATCTACCTTCTCACTATACTTACCTAAATTCCCAATGCAATTGCCTGAAATCTTGAGCAAATCCCCCATTACAATCGAATAGTCAACTCCAAAAATCTCAAGCATCCCTTCTCATTGAAATTACAATCATTTCTTTTACAATTAAACTAAGTAAATCCTCTCCTTAGTTGAAATAAAGAACTTTCTTTTAGCACGTATTTCAACTTCAAATCTTGAGCAACTATCTAGTGAATATATTACCATATGATTATGAAAAGTTTATTTCCATCAAATCGATCATTTCCTTTTGCATCTCAGTAGAACAATTCAATACACTTCCCCAAAATTTTGGAAAAAATTAAGTGATCATTTGGAAAACCTACACGGTAGAAATCCTAAAATAATAAGTTCCTTCTAAATGTATACCCATCGGTTTTTCCATAAATGTCAAATGGTACTTAGATGTCTAGGGAATGGAGGATGTCTCAATCCACTCTTCCTTACCTGAAATTTGTCATCATGAAAAAGAGCCAATATGTATGTGGAATCCCAATCAAATTCTCCAGAAAAGTGGAATATCTCGTTTCCTTTCGTGGGAAGTTCATCAATTCTTTTATCCTTATGACATAAAAGGAATTGACAAGTGATTGTTGCTGTAATTGATCCCGAGCATTCCATTCCCATGGGAGATCCAAAGCAATTCTTTTATCCCATGTAAAAAATTCTAAACAAATGCTTCATTATAAATAATTACCCATTAATTTCTAGGGAATATGGTTGGGTACTTTGATTGTTGCATAATTCATAATATTTTTTCCCCTTCTATTACTATCAATACCACTTCCTTTCAATGATTAGAGAGGAGAGAAATTTCTGGCAAATATGGAGAGCAATATATCAACCAAATATGTAGTGAATTTTTGTGAGGTGACACAATTCTTGACATACAACCTCCAAGGTAGGGTTTCTAGAATAACCCTAATTTACCAAAATTCGTGAGTTGCAGTATCCAATCTAATCAAAGAAGCATAATGCTCAATATTCTTCTATCATGAAATTTTCAATTAGTAGATTATTTAAGATTTAAGAACTGTTTTTGTAAAATGTGAACTTTATTCTTAAATGATTAATTTTTTTTAAAATTTTATAAGTTGTGTTATAAGTGAATTATTAGTTCTATAATAGTGCATACAACACTATTATAGTATCGATATGGTATGAAAGTTGTGAGTTTACTTTCGACTCGATAATATATGAGGGCATTACATCTTATCACCATTTTTTTTTACTAATTTTGGCTCTCTATTTTTGGAGGACCTTTACCATAAGTATAGATGAAAAAATAATTTAGCATAGATGAATGTGATAAGTGGATAATAAGAGAAAAAAATAAGAGTACATGTATTCCATTTTTACTCTATCAATCTAATGTATAGTGTGAAAACTATTCCCATTAGAAATTGATGAGAAAAATTAAAATTAGTTTGGTGTTGTAAGAGGTATTTTGAAATGATGTGGAGCCAGTTTGGAAAAGTTTAGATTCAATGTCTTTAGGAATATCATTTATTTTTATTTTTAAAATTAGGAAGTTGTGAATAAAGTGATTGGAGTCAATAAATAGATATACTTTATTTTTAACATACTAGCCCAATAGTAATAAAATAATATTTTTTCTTAATAATAATAAGAGAACGGAGGAGCTGAATTTATAAAAAAATGTTGTTATGGATTCAATTAGAAATTATCTAGTTAAAAACAATATTTAGAAACTTGGTAGAATGGTAGGAGAGACAAACAAATGACCACAAGTTACACGTGTGATGATTTGAGATCATTTATGAGGCTTAATATATGTGTTTAAGTAAACCAATTGAGGGGCACGAGATGGGGTATGCTTGATTTCAAATATGAATGTATTTATAGTTTTATATGTTATATATGTGAAAGATTTAGTCACTCCATAAACCAACACAAAGCCAAACTTGATGAATGACCATTGCATGACTAAGATTTGTCTAGCAAGAACAAAAACTTCACACAAAATATAACTGAAAATAATATAAAAAAGAGATAAAAATTATGATAACTATGATGTTGAGTTACTAGATATGGAGGTTGACCAAACCAAAGCAATTCATCGATATAATAATGAAGTGTTTTTGGAAGTTGCAACATAGAGAATGGATTAAAGTGCTGGGGATGTACAAGCATCTCAATTAGATCATATAATAAATAAGAATGTTATAGAGATGGATGAGACTTAGACTGAATGGAATAACATTAAGGATGTTGCATAGAGTCTGAGGTTGTGCCCCTTTAAAGGACATTGGAAAAACTAGTGAGAATGAACTCATATTAGTTTAATTGATGAAGTCTTTTAAACTAGTGAGAATGGACTTGTCTTAGTTTAATTGATGAAGTCTAAGTATGATGTCTTTAAAAATGTATTAGATAAGTATAGAGGAGTAATATTAAACTAATGATTGTAGCAAATGAAGAGATGTGAGTACATCTAAAGTGAACATGATGAGAAAAAAATAATAGAGAAAAAATAATAGAAATTTGATAATTTGTTGTAGAGGAGAAGACTGAAACAAGTAGCAAGAGGGAGAAACTTTAAAAGAGCCAAAAGGGAGTGGAGATCATGTGTTGATACTCAAATATATAATGGTGGTAGCCTAAAACAATCATAGGTACTTTTAGAAGATACTCTCATATAATAGTTAAAGGGTAGGGTGGACATTGAAAAACACAATTTTAAAATGATCGGCCAAAAAAGATAAAAATATAAATGATGTTATTTATGAGAAAGAAAAGTTTGAAAAACTTGGGGTAAAAAAATATGAGGAAGTTGAATATAGTCATAAAATATACGATAATATGATTTAATATGTAAACGGATTGGTGTTGAGTGAAAAGAAACTACCGAAGGCTATTGCTAGAATTTAATATGAATGGTGTGTTTATAAGAGATTGAGTTCATATTCATTAAAAGTCATAATTTGTAAGTAAAAATGTTGCAAACTTATATATAGAAACACCTCTCTATTTTATATAATTTAGAATTTTTATTTTTTAATACCCATTATCATGTACAATGTGTACACATGCAGTGTTTAATTTTTTTAAACCGGCTTCCTATATCTATCTACGAAATGGGTAAAATTCTTATAATATTATATGATGGGAAACAACGACCTTAGGTGGGTTATTTTTCCTACATAATCTAGCAAACACAAGTGAGGTTTCTAGTATCCAAATGGGTATGAGGATGATACCCACGTCACTTCTATTTTATCTAATATAAAATTATTATTTTGAGGAATAATAATCACAAGTTGAGTATTTTTCTTTCATACTCTAGAAAAGCAGAGCGGAATTTTCGGTCACCTGTGTGAGCTCATTAACTCTTATACCATATAATAAAATATTGTGTGCTAATAAATTGATAGACTAATAATAATTTAAAACTTGTAAGTAATGTAATATTTACAACCTTATATATTAATAATACTTTTTTATTTTATCTAATATAAAATTAATATTTCTCAATAATATTAAATTTCTTTTCAATAAGGTAATTTTGTAGCCTCTCAATAAAATAAAATTTCTTCTAATTTTGAAAATTTATATAAGATTTCTCACTTTTTTTTTCATAGTTCTTTATACAATTTTATATATAAAATACTAATTTTATGAATAAAATCATTATAACCTAACAAAGTTATTTTGCCCCAAGTTGAGTAAGTAAAACATAATAACATTAAAATTGTATATGAATACTTTCACTTCTTATAAGGAAAAATAATGAAAAAAAATTGTGTAAATATGATAAAAACATAGATATAGTAATATGTAATTTCATGAAGAATTTGAAGAGAAATATAAGTTTTGTTAAGGTTTTTATAAAGTGAGTAATAATTTATATTTTTATTATTTCTTACATGATGATATTGAACAGTAGACCGAGTAATGAATCAAATCAAGTCTAGTGATTCGATAATGTAATCCACTTTTACATTATTTTTTATACTTTTATGTAGTTAAAAGATATTTAACATCATTAAAAATTGAAATAGTTGTCCTTTATTTCTCAAAT
Organism: Trapa bicornis; assembly: GCA_030064425.1. NCBI lineage: Eukaryota > Viridiplantae > Streptophyta > Magnoliopsida > Myrtales > Lythraceae > Trapa > Trapa bicornis. Next base: position 2,661,440 of record CM057761.1, on the reverse strand, counting down.
ATTATTTAACTATCCCACAATATTTCACAAATTAAAGGGATTATTAGATGTTTATTGTATTACGTCGAAACAAAAGATAAATTTAAAAAAGTCTTTTGTTTATTTAGTTTTAATGCATGCAATGAAACAAAAATGAGTATTTTAAGAATACTTCAAGATGATAAAACAAATGAATTATTATAAGTTTTCTAATTTTCTAGGGTAAGTACTATGTATTTTCTTCCAACTACCAATAAATGACCACTACGTGGATGCAAGTGGTCACTACATCGATACAAGGTGGATATACCACCACAAAGGAGTAAATATGTGCTTATTATAATTGTTGCTTTTTTAGGAATTTGAAAAAGTTGGTGATATTTTTCGTTCAAAATTTATTATTAGATCTATCCCTAATTACATTATAAATTATATTTTTATTTGGCATGTATAGTGCAAAGATATCAACTCTTTCTTCTTAGTTTTAGTGAGGACAAAAATTTGAGGATATGAAAATGAATAAGATAAAGTAGTTACTATAATAAAATTAAAAGTACAATGTGAAATGAGATTTAAGATGCAATAAAATTTTAATAAAAGGTATGCGTGTTAGAAGTATATGAGATTACTCAACAATCTTCAACTCTTTTAGGATAAAGTAATGAAAGACATGTACTTATGTCCAATTTTATGAATGAATAATTAGAATTAGGACTATCTTAGCATTGGATGAGCACTTTTACACGGAAGGAGATTTTAAAAGAGAGTTTTATATGGAAAATATGAGATCAAGGCATGGTGTGTGTTTGGGAAGACACCTTGTATCTATACTTAAGCCTAGTGTATAGGGTTTTAGATTTAAGATATAAATTTTCAAATTTGAGCGTTTTTTACAAGGTAAAGTTACTTTAGATATTCTAGAGGTCATTGATATTATTCCACTGCTGAACTAAAGATTGATGGTGTGACCATGGTAATGAAAATGAGAATTATCAATTAATTTTTCTTATACTTTGTGTTGAATAAAAATTTGGCTAGAACACTATCACTTTTTCTTCCTATATGATTTGCCATCAAAAAATGTAAAAATACTTTAGAAAAGTAAGAAAAAATGTTTAAATAGTTTATTTATGATATTTTTTAGTGTTTATTTAGTGGAGAAATTTAAACCCTAAAATACATGTTATTGTGACATACTTGGACCAGAAATATATAATTAGCTAGTTCTAGGATAGGAATTTAAAATACCATGACTATGAGACAAGAGGAATGAATATGTGATACTTTAATAGATAAATATATGAAGAAGAAAGTTAGGAAAAATAGAGTAAGCTTAATATCCTCAATATTGTAATACAAAAAGAAATAAATCATGTTGGATTTAACTTTTTAGAACACTACGTGAATTGCAATAGTGAATGAATATAAGATAGCTAAAAAAATTTGACAAATGGAAGATTGGAATGAATATAAGATAGCTAAAAAGTTTTGAAAAATGAAAGACTGGATTGGACCGATAGAATGGATTCTCAATAATTATTATTGGGAGAAGCTGACAATCAAATTATAATAAATTTAACTATAATGTGCTTTTTAATTCGAATTTGTCAATGTTAGCAGCTTTATTTGATTGGATATGATGTATTAGAGTTATGACTCAATTCCTATAGACAATATATATTTTTTTTATTTTGGATGATTGCCAAAAAAATTGCAAGCCTGATATGACATCAAACAATGCTAGACAACCATCATCTGATGAGTTTGTTTAGATAATGACAGTTTACACACATTCTCTGCCTCATAGGTCCCTTCCGTGGAAGGAAGTCGGCTACAGTGTCGACAGTCAGTATACCTGCAACATGTCCTTTGTTCAAACTGAGCCTCGTGTCCAATACTCCAAGCCTCAACTCTTCACTTCCAAACAAGGTCTCATTGCCTGAGCTCCCAATAACAGCTACCAAGAAATTTCTATGGCAACCTTTAGGAACAGATAGACCCGACACCATTGCCAAGATCCTGTCTATGTATATCCTCAGGACTAAATTGAGTGGGAAATAGTACTCAGGCAAGTAGGAGTTGTAGGAGCTAAAGTAAATCTCAGCTATTTCTCAGTACTCCTCCAATCGTGCCTCCCTCACGAAAACATCTTGAGAAGCTGTAGAAAATGAATCAACAATTGGGCTTACTTTGCATACTCCTATCATAAAATGGAAGTCATCCATCAGGATTCATTGAAATTTCATATAAAGGAGAAAACATTGTACATGAATTAATCTCACTTCAACAAATTAAAGTGAACAAAAGAATTGAGTAAAAAATGCCATAAGTCAAGTAAATCTGACACCAAAACATCTAAAGATGCATGGAAATGCCATCTTGAATTTGCAACCAATCAGTTCACCGGGAAACAGGAACATAGTGCTAATAAGTTGAATGAGAGAAACAAAAGGGTGCAGTCTGTGCAAAAGAAAAGAAGCAAAAGGAGGAGCATTTTTTGGAAGCAGGTCAGGCTATCATGTAAGAACAACCTCTTTGGGACAACTGAGAAGGTAGACAGAGATAGACGCAGAGAATCCTTCTTCTTCCGGTTGAGTCCAACAGAAGAGGAGAGAGAGAGAGAGAGAGTTAACACAACGATTGAGCGTTAAGGGCTGTGGTACTAAATGGAGAGACAACGGTCTGCTGGACAAAAGAACAAGCGCTTGTTTGTTTAAATGTCAATACAGCGGTCTGGACCGTCCGTGTTTTCATCCGTAAAGATTAAGATTTTAACATTCCATTACGCCATGGATGGATGAAGCTTGCCACGAGGAATGAAAGGATCCGCCATACGTTGTCACAAAATATATTTTATGTATTTTTAAGTAGTTAATATGATTTACATTTGTTATAGATAATTTTTTCATGCGTTAAATATGGTCCCGTATTTTATAAAATAAAAAATATATTGTGAAACGGTATAACTATCAACTTAAAAATTATAAATGGTAATTAGTATAATATTTTTAATATTATAAACTTATAATAATAATTTATTTTATTTAATTTAAAAATTATAAATGATAATGAATAGAATATTTTCAATATTATAAACTTACAATAATTTTTTTATTTTATTTAATTTGTGATTATATTATAAAAATATATAATTTAAGATAAAAGGAAAAAATGTATAAATTAAAAAAAATAATACTAAAAATTGTATTTAAATAGATTATTAAGCCAAAAAAATAATTTTTATTATAATTTAGGAGCTTTCTTTTATGATATTCACAAATTACATCAAATAGCCCAACAAACTAGAACTTTAGTTGCATTAACGTGGGAGAAACTAATTTGTTTGGCAAAAAACATGATATATTATATCACTTAAGCTTAATATTTTAGTCAATTATGCTTGTATGGCACGAGAAGTTGGCTGATATGGTTGATAGAACTTACATGATATTGTTATTTTGTGGAATAGATTTATGTCCACATGGTTTACCTAAAATTAAAAGGGGTGGGGTAAAATCTACATTTGTATCCAGGGCTAATTTCAACAAGGCCTATAAGATAAAGAGGGAAACTATAATATTTAAATGACACAAACAACTTTAGGAACTCCTAATATGTTTTATGAAGTATGTAATAAAAATTAGTTTTTTTTACAATTATAAATTTATCTACAAATCTAAAAAAACAAAAAAACATGGGTAGTACGTAGTTGTTAAGGCAGTTTTAGCAAAACCTATGATAAGTAGGTTGGTTAATAATAGTTAGTGCAAAGTGACTTAAAATTATAGTAGTTGTATTTTTTTTTTGGAATAGGGTGCTCATTGGATGGATTGAAGGTTATATTAGGGATCAACATGAGTTATTAAAAAGTTAAAAAATTTCTTGCTACTCAATCTACGATATTTCATGCAAATACTGGACAAAGTCAGAGTAGGTGGGGTATTTCAAATACTGGTCAGAATAAAATAATTCAAATGCCAAGGTATCCTTCTCCAGCAAGGCAAAGTAGGTGTATTCAAATACTGGAACCCAACATGCACGTTTAATTGGTGCAAGACTCTGAATCTGTGGGCTATAGACGCAACGGTGGCTGGACGATGACGGTGATGGGGAAGAGTTTTCATTATACAATAAATTTTCTACGGGCTGAAATATAAGCCCGTTTGAATATATGAGGGATGTCATGAGAGAGGAGCGAAAGACTATGATTCGATTAATCACATAGAGTATCATCTGAACTATGCATTTTCAAATCATCACATGAATAAATCCTCAATCAATCCTCCAAGTCAGAATATAAAAAAAAAAGCTACAAGAATTGATCATAATCTAGTCAAAGAGGTGAAATAATATATAATCAGAATTAAGAGCCTCAGAAGGAAGGCAGTAGAGGTATTACGTAAACACAATGACCTTCATAACTTACAGAAATACCATCGCTTTCATGACAGGCAATCAAAAAAAAATTTCCAGAAAAAAAATCGAACTATTTTCTAAATAAGAACACCTAAGAGAGGATTGAAAAACAAAAAGGTGTACGTTCGGCCACATATAGAAGATTAGATCTGTCAACAACAATTGATTTCAGACATATGCTTGTCCAAAATATTAATCATCGGCCGCCAAAAATGGATCACCATTCGACAACAAAATTGAACGAAAAGATGCACCTTTTCTGTTTGGAGGGTGAAGAAGAAGCAACAGAATATTGTGTGGATGTGACATGCATGGGCTATTTATTCTCTTATGTACTTTTTCATGTGTCCGCGGGTCCAAAAAGAACTACTGGTTGAGGCCAAGCTTGACGTATTCTGATATTCTATGTTTTTTTAATCGATAAAAAGAAGGAAAATCTCCGATAAGCTGCCAACCAGCTTTATCCAGTTCATACATTTGGAGAGAGTCCCACATTGGATGAAGATGCCAAATAGAGGGAAGGATAGTCTATAAGATAATGGCTTAAGGGTCACAGTAATTGAATTATTGACATCAAATATAATAACTATATTTGAAACTATTATTATAATCAAGATGTACAAGATTTCTAAGGCTTATTATACAAATTAGAAAATCTCCTAAAATCTCCTAAGGGTTATTGTACAAATTATAAAATTATGAGAAAGAATTATAAAATTATGAGAAAGAATTGAGAAGATAATTGATAAGAGAATCGGATTATAAAATTATGAGAAAGAATCGAGAAGATAATTGATAAGAGAATCGGATCGGTTTGAGGTGAACTGGATCCGAATTGAACTAAATTTTATAAAAATTATGAGAAAGAATCGAGAAGATAATTGATAAGAGAATCGGATCGGTTTGAGGTGAACTGGATCCGAATTGAACTAAACCAAGATAGAACATAGTAAAGTGGTTCACTAATTCATTTTTTTGGATTGTTTAAAAATGTCAATTTGGAAAATTGAGTCCACTATTAAATAGAAAATAAATTTAAAAAATTTTAAATTTCAAAATAATGGTTGAATTAGGTTCGAACCGGCCAAAATTCTAATTTGGGTCATTGAACCCGGTTGAATCCGATCAATAGTCAACGTATGACCAGTCAGCATGCCACGCAGACACGGGCAGCCAATGGGAGGATACTACGTGTCCGGTCAACGAGTCAACAGCTGATGTGGCGGTTGAGTTGGACTTCCATATTAGAAAAATCGGCCAATTACAACGCGCCATGTGGCACACATGCCACATCATCGTCTTCAACTTCCCGTCTCTAATAGAGAGAAGAGAGAGGGAGAGAGATGCCGAAAAAGCTGGAGTTTCCGGCGACTTGAAAAACGCTCCGGTCAGGTTGTCGACGGTTGAGTCGGAGGTTGAGTATTACGCCAGTTATTAGCTTGAACAGTTGTCGAACTTCTTATATAAAAATCATCCCTCCATTCAATCTCAGCATCCCACAATCGACCGAAAAAAGACAAACTACTCAGTTTTTCGGCAAGCAGCAAACTAGAGCTCCAACATCCGGGTTTTTCTCCACCTCTAAAGCTGAATTCGGTACCATTAGAACCGGGAGAAAGCCCTCTACACAGCTGCATCCTTCATTCCATCCGAGAGCCACCGTAGAGGAATGAGGAAGTGTTCTTCGGCTGTCAGTAGCTCGAGCTGCTTGAGCTCAACTCGAATTGTCCCTAGGCCAATTTCGGCCAAACCAAGCCCCCTAAACACCACTTAGAGATACCCCAACCTTCCCCCAAGCTAGCACGATAAGCTCCTTTGTCGCTCATTCACCAGAAAATACTGTTTACGGTGCATTTCTAAAGAAACTGAAACTAAAAAATTCACACTGCTCAAATTATCAATTGAGGTGCAGTTTGATCCAGTGAGTATCCTTGGAAGCAATTAAGAGAAAATAAGAACTCCAGTCGTTGGACCATCACCGTTAAAATATCGAAGTTTTCTTTTTTTAGATTGAATTTTCTAGCGAATTTTCATTTGATATCATTTCTAAGCTAAATCGAGCGGTTAAAAGTTCAAAATGACGAGTGGAAAATAGGGAAGACGATTTAGATTATCAATTGAGATAATTAATCATGTTTTGGAAGTAAATTGAACCAAATTGTAATTTGAAGACTAAATTACATTTTTTTACGAGCAGTATTTGATAGCCTATAAGAATGGATGGAGGGCATTTAAACTTAAATGCATTAATACGTGTGGAATGAATTATGCCCACAATTTACTGAATAGGAGAGCAGTGTTTGCAAACAAAAAAAAAAAGAAGAGGAGAGTAGTAGCCCTTCCATCTTTCTCCATTTTTTTCACCTTCTTCAAACCTCTTCCATCTCATAATCGAGTCAAAGAGGTGAAATAATAATATAGCCCTCTATCAGACAAGCCTGGAGAACAAGGATGTGAAGATTACTGGTTTTCTAGTCAACCAATGTTCCCCTCCTCCCCAACTTTGGGCCAGAATTAGTAAAGTCTCAACTTCAACTCTGTCAATACTAGTTCGACAGCCCATCAGCTGCAGTTCTCGTAACTTCTGTTTAGAATTCTGAGAGCTTATAAACCTCGAGAACAAGGACGATTCACATTGCCAAACCAAATTAATATCAATGACACAGTTCTTGAGTCCAAATAAGCAAATAAAATAAATGAATGTAAAACATGCCACATAGCCTGCAGTTGATGGAAACTTGTAGGTGGCCAGAAAATTGAACAAATTTTACCACAAATCTGTAGTAGAAGTTCAATATATGATTACACAAGAAAAAGGAGGAAGGTCATTTTGAGTATTACTATTAAAGCTCTTATACAAACCAGAGCAACACTCAAATTATACTTAATTTGAAATTTTAAAATTGGTATCTATAATGATTCACATTAAATTACAGTGAACAGAAAGTAGAGAGAGGTAATATAGTTTGTGTTGGATCCAATATAACAGGAGAATGATTTTATATAGGAAATGCAACAAGATCTGAATGACAACTGATACTAAACTGAGAGAAATGGTTTTGACAGAGTACTGCTCCAAGAGGCTCATGCAGATGGAGTTTGGACTTAATAGCTGAAATGTAAATGTCAAAAGGGTATGCAAAAGGAATGGTCAAACTCCATGGCCAAAAAAAATACAGTATTATACTGCATCTAAACTGGCATTGTATCATTATGGAACTCTACATCTATGAGAATCAAATACAAGAGGATATGGCTCCTATGCAAAAATCACAATGACTTATAAGAACTTATACTATAAAAAAAAAGCACCGCTTGCTATTTATCCTCTCATCATTTATTAATGGCAAATTTACTGAGCATTATTTCTTTTACCTAGAATATCATTTCTAATTATTGGTTCCAAATAATAATTATAGCCCACCACCAACAAGGCCAATCATGGTCTCATTTGGCCCACCATCCAAAGATTGAAACTTGACCATGATACATAATTGCTTACGTGGTAATGTAAGAAATTGAGATGGTTGGTCGCCAGGGAAGGAGAGACATGATGGTGGAAGAGGAGGAGGATGAGGGCAGAGAGAAGGCTTTGCTTACAAAAATGGAAAATGGAATAATGGCATTAAAAGGAAAATCTTTCCGAAAAAATCCAATCCAAGAGTACGGGAAGAGGGCCACATTTGCCCTCTTTGGTTTCCTCCACTTCATCTAACCCCGTATGTGTATCTCTCCCTATGTGTATCTCTGCCTGCCTGTGTACGTGTTAGTCACCAATTCTCACCAATTGTACCTCGTATCTATTTTTAGTAAAGCTGACCCGCACCCCCCACTCTCATCCTAATCGCGCGTGTAACCCAAACTCAAAATAAAATAGGGGTGATAGGATGGACACTAGACGAGGCCCGGTTGGACCCTCAAACCTCCAATAACATTTATCACAATTTTTAAATAAAGTTATATTACATGCAGGTGGATGAACTAATAAAATGCCAACACGTGGCAAGAGATCATATGTTTAGATCTTAAATTGTGTAAAAACTAATCTTAGGAAATTTTAGAGTAGTACCTAATTCTCATGATAAAACTTAAATAATACTCTATCATGTTTTCAAATATTTTTTTTCTTTTTCGATGTTAAAAAGAAAACAATCAAGATGACAATATTGTTATTTGAACCATAGATATTAGACTCACTAAACCAAATATTAGTGATTTTTTAATCATTAGGCCATCACATTTTGTGGTTAATTTTATTTTAGTTATTATGCATATGAGGTAATACAATTTTGGAGTTTTTCCAAATAGAGCTCTAAGTAACATTTATCATGTATCATATTTTTATTGATGGATAAATGCATATATATATATATAAAGTTATATAATATATAATGGCATATTATTATATTTGAATTATTATGTAAATATTTTGACCTTCCTTGAAAAAAAATATAATCTTATATGAAATTTTTTATAAATGTTGAAATCTCATTTTAAATTCTATGGTGTATCTTATTTGAATAAAAGTCAACCTTTTAAAAAACGTACTAAAATAATAGGAACAAAGGTTAAAATATTGTTTTATGCTTCCTAAAAAATGTCCAATTGAAAATTTAATTATTTGGCTTATTACAATATCTTATTTTATTTTTTTCATTTTTATTATGTATATTTTGAAGTATCAAAAACATATAATAGATGGTTGTTCTATTTTATATGATTTATACATCAAATAGCCTCATATATAATAAAAAATGAGTAAAATATATGTAATGATAATTAATTTCTATATTATTTACATCAAATATCATGTAAAATATAGTTTATCATAACTATATGATTAGGCCATAAGATTTAATTAAGAGGGGTAAGATATTAATTTCATTGGGATTATCTTAGTAACAAATACACAAAATTGTACTTGAACAACAAATCTAATACATTAATTCTCAAAATTTGAAGGAATTTCCATCCTTCCAATTACCATTTTCCTTCTATTGTTAAAAGGGTACAAGGGTGAACTCTCTATGCCGCCAAATTTTGGCTCTCTACTTTTGCAGGGAATTAGGTAGAAGAATAGATAAAGAAATAATTTAGTATAGATAAATGCGACAAGTGATAAACAAGAGAAAAAATAAGAGTACAAGTATTCCATTTTTACTATATCAATTTAATATATAGTATGAAAACTGTCCCCAATAGAAAATGATGGAAAAAATTAAAATTAATTAGGTATTGTAAGAGGTATTTTGAAATGAGGTGAAACGAGCTTGGAGAAGTTTTATATCAATGTCTCTCTAAATATCATTTATTTTGGTTTTTAAAACTAGGAAGTTGTGAATAAAGTGATTGGGGTCAATAAAGAGACATAATTTGTTTCTAACATACTAGTCCAATAATGATAAAATAATATTTTTTCTTAATAATGATAAGAAAATGGATGAGCTGAATTTATAAAAAACTTGTTGTTATGAATTCTATTAGAAATCTAGTTAAAAACAATATTTAGAAACTTGGTAGAATTTATAAAGATTAAGTCACTCAATAAACCAATAAAAAGCCAAACTTGATGAATGACCAAGAGATTTGTCTAGTAAGAACAAAAATATCACATGAAATATAACTGAAAACAATATAAAAAAGAGACAAAACCATGATTAGTATGATGTTGAGTAACTAGATTGGGAGGTTGATTGTCACACCCCGATCTAGTTTGGTTGGATCCTCATGAGCAACTCGCCACCCCTTTTGGTTCATCAAGGGTTTTATCCTTTTTTTAAACCGCGAGGAGTATGACGTCCTTTTTACCTTTGTTTCTTGGAATAGCATTATACAAAGCTGAGTATTTTAAAAAAGGCATACCTGTCTTCTCGCTGTTCAATTTAAGTGGGTCTTTAAGAATCATCTTTCCTTGGTTACCTGAAATGGGTGAAAGGGAGGGGGTGAGTTCTACAACTCAGTGAGTGGGTGTTGGGAGTAAGTTTTCAAGAAAATAGCTTCATTCAAACCGTGCCAAGATTATCATTTCCTTTAAGAATGATCTTTTCTTAAATTCCGGTTTTTAAAAACCTTTTTCATTGCCATTAGGTGTGTTTAGCAAACAACACACGCCCTTCATCAGGAAGGGTATACACATTCGCAGGTGCAGCCCGTCCACTGCACCCACTTGTGGCTCGGAGCATCTTTATTGGGTACCAAGATAGAAGTCCGTCCACTTCTACCCTGAGTCTGAGTGAATGTTCTCGACATCTGACCCTTAGACCCAAATTGTCACACCCCAACCCGGGTTGGTCGGGGTTTTATGATCAACCTGCCATCCTTCCTCGTACTAATATATATTTCTACTAAATAGTCCGAAGGAAGGTAAAAGCGTTGGAGTACCTGTTTTCTATAACAAAGTTTACAAAATATAAAAGTTACCTAATGGCAGTACCATTGGCTTCTTCTCCTAGCCTAGGCTCATTGCGACGAGGTGTTTCTCCTAAAAAAGGTTAATGGGAGGGGGGTGGGGGAGGGGGGGTGAGTTTCCACAACTCAGTGAGTGGGGGTTGGAAAGCGAGTTTTCAAAACAATCATTCTATCGAAAAAGTTTTATTCTTTTAATTTGTTGTAATATGAGTTCATTTCTTCTTGAACATTTCCCCTTACTCGAGAGATGTCTTAGCAAACAATCACACGCCCTTTCTATCATAAAAGGGGATCACACGTTCGTAGAACAGTCATCGACCATTCGACTTGTGGTTCGGTATGCCTTTACCGTCCACTCAAATAGAGGTGCACTGCCTCTATCCTGAGTTTGAGGGGACATCAATAGTCTGACCCTTAAACCCAAATGTACTATGTGCCTGTGATGTGGGGAACAAAGACCTCATCCTAACCCCGCCCCGGTCTTAGTGCGCAAGAAGCTACTCCGAGCTTCATGATTGACTGGTACGACAGACCCGCACTTATTACATCCAAGTCATCCAGCAGCCCTTGGGACTCATCGACTACCCCTCTTAGGCGTCTAGATGCTCCCAAATTCCTCATTAAACATGCTCTTTGGTGCCAACAGTCCAACGACCTCGACACTCAACATGGCCTGCAGTTGTTTGCATTGACATGCCCGTTGACTTGGTCTAGGCGTACTGCCACTAGCCCATCAAGCTTTGTTAGTCGTGTCTTGGCCCCGTGGCAAATCACACAACAATTCCAGTTTTTCTGAGAGTTTTCATAGTTCTTATAATTCATGGTTGTCTATGGGTCCAACCCATGCAAACTAGCCTTGGGCCCACTTCACGAGTTTTCCAAAAATTGGGTCTTCGGCCCTATCATTTTCAAATTCGAGGCCGTAAGCCCGTTGGAGCAATTTTGGCTCCCATCAGGAACGTCTCCCAAAATGTTTAAGCAGTTTCACGCAGTTAGGGGAGACCATTCCTGGAAAAATAATTTTGAAACATAAAACAGTTCTCATCACCCCAACCTGGTATGATGCTGAAAATCCCACTCACCCAGCGATAGTGACGTGGTTGTCCTAGGGAGATCTTGATCTAGGGTGCGCTTCCTTGCACTGGTACTAGAACAGTTAGCTCTTGCATAGTTCGAGTACCTTTATAAGGGGAATCGACATAAGGGACTTCTTAGTTTTAAGTATTTGCGCATAGGTCCATACACTATGCCTTATTGTATTTAGGTCCCTTACTGTTTATAACCTTACATTTGGGTCCCTAATCTTCATTTAATCTCAATTAAGTCCCTAGGACTTCCAATTATTCCTCATGGTCCTTAAATTTTCCAAAATCACCAAATGGTCCTCAATTTTCCCAAAATTGCCACTTGGTCCCTAATTTCCCAAAAAAAATACCAATTGGTCCTTAGACTTTCAAAAATTGCCAATTGATCCCCCATTTCATCCAATTGCTCAATTGGGCCCCAATTGGAAGTAAATTTCATGAAAATGTTCCAATTTTCCTTAAATTTCAATTCGGTCCCTAATTTTCCAAAAATTCCCAAATTGCTCAATTCCTCAAAAAATGCAATTTGGTCCGTAAATCACAATTTCGTTCACTTGACCCCTAAAACGTGATTAATTGTCTCAATTGATGATATGAATCATCTTCCCTATGTCCCCCTCGTCATTTTGAGCTTTGAACTGCTTGATTTAGCTCAGAAATGATCTCAAACGGAGCTTCATCGAAAAATTCAATCTAGAGAGAGAAAGCTTCAATATCTTATCGGTGAGGGTCCAGCAACCGGAGCTCTTGCTTTCTTTGAATTGCCCTCCTCCCAGGGATCCTCCTTGGATCAAACCGCACCTCAATTGGTGGCTTGAGCAATGTGAATTTTTTAGTTTCAGTTCCTACATAAATGCAACGTGAACAGTATTTTATAGTAAAGGGGCGGCGAAGGAGCTTACCGTGCTAGCTTGGGGGAAGGTTGGAGCACCTCTAAGTGGTGTTTGGGGGGCTTGGTTTGGCTAAAATTGGCCTAGGGACGACTCGAGTTGAGCTCGAGCAGCTCGAGCTATTGATAGCTGAGGAACAACATTACTGTTTGTACTTCCTTGTTCCTCTATGATGGCTCTAGGATGGAATGGAGGGTGCAACTGTGTAGAGGGCTTCCTCCCGGTTCTAATGGTACCGAATGCAGCTTTAGAGGTGGAGAAAAACCCCGATGTCGAAGCTCTGGTTTGCTGCTCGCTGAAAAATTGAGCAGTTTGTCTTCTTCGATCGATTGTGGGATGCTGAGGTCAAATGGAGGGATGCTCTTTATATAGGAAGCTCAGAAACTATTCAGGCTAGTGACCGGCGTAAGACTCAGCCTCCGACTTGGCCGCCGGTGACCTAACTAGAGCATTTTTCAAGTCGCCGGAGACTCCAGCTTTTTCGGCGTCTCTCTCCCTCTCTCTTCTCTCTATTAGTGACTGGAGGTTGAAGATGATAATGTTGCATGCGTGCCACATGGCGCGCTGTGATTGGCCGGTTTTTCTAACATGGAGGTCCAACTCAATCGCCATGTCAGCCATTGACTTGTTGACCAGACATGTAGCAGCCTCCCATTGGCTGCCCGTGTTTGCGTGGCATGCTGACTTGTCATCCGTTGACCATTGACCGGATTCGACCTGGTTTGGTGACCCAAATTCAAATTTTGGCTGATTCGAACCTGATTTGACCGTTATTTTGAAATTTAAAAATTAATTTTCTATCTAATGGTGACCTCAATTTCCCAAATTGATATTTTTAAGCCACCAAAAAAATGAATTTGTGAGCCAGTTTACTATGGTCCATCTTGGTTTAGTTCGGTTCGGGTCCGGTTCACCCCGAACCGGTCCAATTCTCTCATCAATTGCCCTTCCCGGTTCTTCCCCATAATTTTTATGAAATTTTGGTCACTTGGGATTTTCCAATTTCCCATTTTAACCATTTTTTGTCATTTTTTTGGTCCCTTTTTTGGATCAGTTTTCTCAAAACCGCTAGTTCTTTCCCCGGTTTACTTTGTCCAAGGGTCAAGTTTCACACGAATGCCACTCTGTGTCCGTATGAGGACAGAGAGCTCATCCCAACCCCACCCCGGTCTTCTGCGCAAGAAGCTACTCCGATCTTCCTGATTGATTGGAATGATGAACTACCCTTATCTCCACCATGTCGTCTAGTAGCCCTTAGGACCCATCACTACCCCTCTTGGACATCTTGATGGTCCTGTAGCACAAGTGTATGCATAAATAATAGTTTTCATATATAGCCATTATCTTTGGTGCCAATGATCCAATGACCCTGACCCTTAATCTGACCTATAGTTGTTTGTCTAGGCTGTTCCGTTGAACTGGCCCTAACGCACTACCACCAGCCCATCGAGTATTGTGAGTCCTAACTCAGTACCATGGCAAAATGACATAACAATTTTATTAGAAATTTCATGGATTTTCTTTTCTCAAATTTGTTTACGAGCTCTTGCTTGTGCCCACTGACCTTGGGCCCACTGCACGTGATTTTCCAAAACTGGGCATTTAGCCCCATAAGTTCAAAAACCGAGGCTTCTAGCCTATTTGAGCCATTCTAGTTCACATCAAGAAGGTCTCCCAAATAGTTTAAGTAATGGCACACAATCAGAGGGAACACTTTTGACAAAAAGTATATTTTCACTTCATCACACCAACCGGGTGTGATGATATCTCTGCTTACAACCAGTAAGTGGGTTTCTCCTTTCTTCAAGGAAGTTCATCATACCAACCGGGTATGATCACCTCTACTTACAACCGATAAGTAGGTTTTTAGCTTAAATCGCTCATCACCCCAATCGGTTATGATGTTAAAAGTCCCACTCACAAGTGGTTTTTCATTTCTAAAGTACTCACCACCCCAACTAGGTATGATGTAAATATGTCCACTCACCTGATGACTATTACGTGTTCGTCCTTAGTCGGTTTTCCAAGTTTACACGAACTTTCTCTTTTTGGCGTTCTGGTCACACGTGTCCTTATACGATTTGGGCATCCTTATCAATTAAAGTTTGGCATAACAGCCTAGGCTAAAAAAATATCGATTAATTGCACTTAGGTCCCTCAAGATCATTTTCCTTAACTTTAGGTCCCTAATGCCAACTTTTTCCCTAAATTGAGTCCCAAAGCTTCCATAATTCTCTTTGAGTCCTCAATTTTCTAAAAATTGTATAAGGGGCTCAAGTTTTCCAAATTTCCAATTTAGTCATCAACTTTTTAAAAATTACAATTTTCCCTAACTTTCCATAAATTGCAATTTGACCCCAAATGTTCCAAAAATTGACCAATTGGTCCCTCAACATCTTTCTCATGCCAATTGGCCTTCAATTTTAGGAAATTGCAAAGAGGTCCCTCAATTTTAAAAAATTCCCAATTTTCCCCCAATTTCTCCCATTCAAACTGACCGAATTTAATTTTTTCAAATTGGTCATTCAATTGGGGTTCATTGCTCCAATTAAAGGTATGGATCAATTCCTACACTTCCATACAATTCAATTGAGCTTTGAACCGCATCATTTGGTCCGAATTGATCTCAAATGGAACTTCACTAGAGAATTTCTCGTACAGAGAGAAAGCTTTCCGTTGGAGGAGCGGCGGTCCGAGCTCTCGAACGGGGAAGATAGATCTTGTCATGAGGTTCCTTCTAGGATCAAGAATCACTACAATTGAAGTCAAATCGAAGGTGAATTTAGTTAGTGAAATTCAACAATTTCTCTCTCTAACCCCGATTTGCAACGATTGAGGAGGGCCGAATTGGCTTACCTTTCAACTCTTTTAAGGTCGTATGAGGGCCGTGGGAGTGTTAGGGTGGCTTGGTTTGGTCGGAGGAGGGCTAAATTTAGCCAAATTTAGCTCGGCCAAAACTGGGCAGCTTTGGTCCGTCAGAGCTGCTTCATTGTTTGATTCAGCTGGCGCTTCTCCAGCGGTCCTCGGGTCGAAAGAAAGATGCTATCAGGTTGGACGTAGGGCTCGACCTTGCCTTCTAAGGCTAAGAAAAATGCCTATATCGGAGCTCTCTTTCGAGCTTCACTAGAAAATGGAGTAGTTGAGAGAGAATGGAGATTTCATGTGTGTGGAGGATGAATGGAGAGTATCTCTTTATATAGGGAGCTCGGAGACCCTCTACCCAACAACTTTCCTTTTTTGGTCGAGCTTATCCTTGCCTTGAAATAACCTAATCGGAGTCATTTTTTCTTCTCAACGTTATCCATTTTCTGCATTAATGAACAGTGCTATCATCCTGAGGAAGAAGATGACACTGTTCTAAATCGGACTGGACCGGTCCAACCGAGTTCAATGCGTAAATCAACCAGTTCAGGCCCGATTCGACCAGTTTTCTCAAAATTAAAAAATTTTAAATTAATCTAAATTCATTCTCTATCTAATGGTGGCTTAATTACATTATTTGATCATTTTAAACCACTAAGAAAAATGAATTTAGAAATCGATTCAAGTATTATTCAAATCGGTTCAATCCGATTCAGATTCGGTTCACCCTGAATCGGTCTAGTTTTCTCTTCCCATTCGTCCCAAGGTTCTTTTCCATGATTTTTATGACTCTTTGAGTCACTTGGGATTTGTCAATTCCCCATTTTATCCTCTCTTTACCAGTTATGGTACGTGAACTGGCTCGATTTTCTCTTTTGAAATGACCGGTTCTTTTCCCGATTTTCTTATCCTTAAAGTACGAGGTTTAGAACTCTCCCCTCCTTTTAGGGGTTTTATCCCCAAAACTTTATTAGCATCCCTTGCAACGAGAATCATTTCCCTTGATGTCAACTCGGGGTTTGCTTGACATGCTAACACTTTGGTTCTTCGTTCACCTAGGCCCTTTTAAATCGTGCACTTGAGGGATCTCTTTTCCTTTCTATTGTTTACTCATCCCATGGAGTTTATCATAACCAGGCATGTCTTACCCACGAGTCCAAAGGTATATCCTTAGGTTCACTTCTTCCTCTACTTAGGGCAAGATTCTTCCCCTTGAGGGTTCTTGTCGATGATTTCTAGATTGGGAGTTCAAAATGCCCAATTGTTCCTGTGTCTAGTTATCCTCCTAATCATTGAAACCCTTAGCTCGGTGTTCTTTCAAGCGTTACATACTTGTTTTCATGGGTTTCAGTGTTATTACCTTTTTGTCCTATTTTAACCTTTCCTCCATCCGTTGTTTATTACAACTTCGATCCAAATTTTATGTTTGACCTTGTCATGCTTAACTAACTAATTCTTCCATACTTGAGTCACATTTTCCTCCGGGACTCTTGGGCGTACATGTCCCTTACAGCACGACATGTTCTAGAACTTGTCTTTGTCCATTAGGATTCTAGAATACTTCCTTGATGGTTGTTCTCAACTTTCCCACCTTTCGGGGATGGTATATGTCATGCCCCGACCCGGTTTGGTCGGAGTCCGTGATCAACCCGCCACCCTTCTTTGTATCATTCAGGTATATCTACCCAAATGAGGCAAGGAAGGTGAATGTGTGTTTACGTTCGAACCCTTACTTTAAGTTAGGGGTAGGAAGCGTACCTTGAAGTCCTGAGCGCATTCAGAACTTCCTGTCTGGGTGTTGTCCTAAAAAGGGGTGAGAGAGGAGGGGGGTGAGTGAAACATTCATTGAGGGAAACTACTATAATGTTTTACTTGAATTCATCTTTTTTGTCTTTTAAATTACTCCCTTTTTTTGTTATTTCACATAATCACATGATCAACAAACACCCTCCTATCATAGGAGGGATCACACATTCACAGGACGGTCCTCGACTGTGCTACTTGTGGACCGAAGTGCCTTCACCGTCCACCCCGATAGAGGAATACTACCTCTACCCGAAATTTGAATATACATCAATAGTCCGACATCAAACCCCTCATTACTTCTCCTTGTCCACTAAGTGGGACGAGACCTCATTTCCTCTACTACCTTGGTCTCTGTACGCAGGAAGCTCTTTGGCTTCACGACCTACTGAACGACAAAATTGCCCTTATGCTCCCTAGGTCGTCCAGCAGTCCTTGAGCTCCATCACTACCTCATGCCAGGTGTCTTGATGGCTCAAACATCACAGTGCATGCACACTCAATAACCTTTTTGAATTATAGCCTTTATCTTTGGCTCTCTTGCACAACGGTCTGTCAGCTTGGATTTGGCCTACCATGTGTACTAGCCCAATAGGCTCGACGACCTAGCTTCGGCAGAACAGCTGTTCGACCCAACAAGCTTGACAACTCAACTTGGCTCGATAGGTATCACACAAGTTTCCCATTATTCAGGTCTTTTAGCAATCACATATAACATTTATGTTCTGGACGGGTCATTGCTTGTATACATTGGCCTTGGGCCCATTGGCATCTCGAGCTTAAGCCCAAAATTAGCTCCCAAATGTTTTAAGCAGAGTCACCTAGTCAAGGGATGCTAATTCTAAGAAAATAGTTTTCAAAGCTAAACCGTCATTCCAACCGGAATGGACGTGATAGCATTTCCCACTCACTCGGGGATTTCGGTGGGGTCGTGCCGGTGAAATCTCTCTCCTCGGCACGCTTCTAGGGCCGGCGCTCGAGTAATCTGTTCCTGTAGGATGTGAGTGTTCGCATTATGACATGTTGACGAATTGGTCCCATACTTTCTCATATCTGCACCTAAGGCCTCGTACTTTGCTTAAATTGCACCTAGGTCCCTAATTTCCCTTTAATCTCTATTGGGTCCCCTAGGTTTCCAATTATTCTTTTTGAGTCCTTAACTCTTTCAATTTCACTAATTGGCCCTTAATTTACCAAATTTGACTTTTAGTCCTTAATTTTCCAAAAATTGCAGTTTGGTCCCTTAGCTTTTCAAAATTTCCAATTTGTCCAATTGACTCTCAATTGGGTTGAATTTTATGAAAACACCCTCAATTTCGTGAAATTTTGTTCAACCCTCCAATTTTTGAAAATTGCACAAAAGGCCACCAAAATCCCCAAATCGCCCTTCATCTTCTTACCCAATTCAAGCATGTGGAACTTTAAATCTCACCTCATCCAATTGGCGGCCTATAAGTCCTTATTTTCTTCGATTCTTGCTTCTAATAATCTCTTCCATCTCTTCCTGATCATCTTGCACTTCAAATTTCTGAATTTGACTTAGTTTTACGCTTTGTCGGAGCTTCGCCGAAAAATTCTCAATAGAGAGAGAAAGCTTGCGTTTCTTACTGATGGAGGGGTGGCGGCCGGAGCTTTAGGTGGGGACAGCTAGAGCTAGTCGAGGGGGATCTAGCAGGATTAAATTTTGCTACAATTCACTGCTACCGTGCGGGGATTTGAAGAGAGAAGTTTCAGTTGACGCATCTTTGAAAGTTGGAAATTCTGACGAGGGGAGGCGAAATTGAGCTTACCGGGGCCTGTAGGGGTGTTGTGGAGGGTCTTAGGCAATTAGTGATGGCCAATGGGGGTGGTGGAGGAAGAAGGGGTGTTGTGTAGAAGCTCGCTGCTTTGAGCTCCGAAGCAGCTTCAATGTGACGCTCCGACCCGATTTGGTCGGATCCCCATGAGTAACCCGCTACTCTTCCTAGTTTACCAAGGGTTTTCCCCTCTTTTAAACCCAGGAGGAGTAATGCGTCCTTTAAATCTGTACCTTTTTTAGAATAATATTATACAAAACTGAAAAACAGACATACCATGATTTTATAGTTCATATATAGGGAAGTCTTTAATATTATTTTTCCCTTGGTTTCTTGAAGGGGATATAAGGGAGGGGTGAGTTCTACAACTCAGTGACGAGGCTTGGGAGTGAGTTTTCATAAACAAAACAACTTTAATTGGAGTGTGCCAAACTCCTTATATTCTTTTAAATATCCTTTCCTCAAATACTGGTTTTTAAAACTTTTATCCTACCAAGGGTGACATTTTCAAGTTGGAGTGTGTCAAACTCCTTAAGTTTCTTTAGATTTTCTCCACTTTAAAAATCTCAGTTTTTTACCATTTCTTATTAATCACGCTGTGTTATCACCCAAAACACATCATTCATTATGAAGGTTAAAACACACAATTGCAGGCCAGCCCATCCACTGAACCCACTTGTGGCGTCAGAGCGACTTTACCGACCACCTAGATAGAAGCACGTCCACTTCTACCCTGAGAATGAGTAGAAGTACACGACATCCGACCCTCAATCCCGAAATCAATTCTCTGTGTCCGTATGAGGACAGAGACCTCATCCTGACCCCACCTCGGTCTCGTGCGCTTGAAGCTATGTCGAGCTTTGCAAGGTCACCTGGTCGGAAGATCTACCCTTATATCCACCAGGTCGTCCAGGGCCCTAGGACACATCACTACCCCTCTTGGGCATCTTGAAGGTCCCGTACACACAGTGCATGCACAATCAATATTTTCACATCATGCCTTATAATCTGTGGTGCCACTGGTCCAACGGCCCTGACCATCAACTCAACCTGTAGTTGTTTGTCTTGACTAGTTCGGAGACCTCCCATGTCGCACTACCACTAGTTGACTGAATATGTCGGTCCTGTCTAGGTACCATGGCCAAACAATTCATTTATTTAAAGTTTTATGGCATATATCTCATGTTTGTTTACAAGCTTCTGCTCATGTCCATTGGCCTTGGGCTCACTATATGTGATTTTCTAAAACCGGGCATATTAGCCCCCAAGTTAAAAAATCAAGGCTTACAGCCTAACAGAGCTATTCGAGCTCCCGTCAAGAAGGTCTCCCAAATCATTTAAGCAATGGCACACAGTCAGGGGAGAGCACTTCCAACATAATATGTTTTCAACTATCCATCATATCGATCGGGTATGAGGATGTCTCTGCTCATAACTGATGAACGAGTTTTCCACTTTCTCTGAGGAAGTTTCATTATACCAACTGGGTATGATCTACTTACAATCGGTAAGTTTTTTTTTTCATGTTATTTTCACATCACTCTTCTAAGTTGTAACGTTTAAAAATACCACTTAATAGTGGGTTTTCATTTTCGAGGTACTTATCATCCCAACCAGGTATGATATAAAAATCCCACTCACAACCGGTAAGTGGTTTTTAACTTTAAAATTTGCTCATCATCCCAACTGAGTATGATGTTAGTAAGCCCACTCATGGTGACTTCTAATTTAGAAAAGGTGCTGATCATCCCAACCGGGTATTATGTGAATAATCCACTAACGGTGACTTCTAATTTAGAAAAGATTCTCATCATCCCAACCGGGTATGATGTGAATAACCCACACACTCATTAACCGTGATGTGTTCGTCCACGGTTGGTTTTCCAAGTTGACGTGAGCTTTCTCTTGCTGGCATTCCGATCACACTTGTCCTGTCGGAGGTGTGACAGTCCGAGCTTTCTATTGAGAAAGGTAGCTCTCTTCCTAAAGTACCTTATAGGATCAAGAATTCCTACTATTGACCTTTCAGCATCGTTGAGGTCGTATGAGGGTTGTGGAGATGTTGGGAGAACTTGGTTTGACTAGAGGAGGGCTGAATTCGACTAATTTTAGCTACGCTGAAATAGGACAGCTTCGGTCTACCGGAGCTATTTCACTGTTTGATTATGTCAACGCTTCTTCGGCGATCCTCGGATTGAATGGAGGTTGCTATTAGATAGCTGATTTCCCCAAAAATCTAAAGAGCCCAACCTCTTCTTCTCAAGTTAAGAAAAATACTTAAGTTGAAGCTCTGGTTCGAGCTTCACCGGGAAATAGAGTATTAGAGAGAGAAAGGAGTTTTCAGGTGTGAGGAGAATGAATGGGGATGAGCTATTTATATAGAGTAGGATTGTTGTCATTATTCTCAAGAAATTAATGGGCATTTATTAGTATTAATTCTAATAATTAAATATATGTATTAAATTATTGGTATTAATTTCAATAAATAAATATAGGTATTTATGATATTTACGGACGTAGGATTAATAAAAAAAATATATATTTATCTCATTATTGACCGAAATTTCGGGTTACTAAAAAAAACAACTTCTGAGGAGGTCACCTATCCTAACACTACTCTCACGTTAATGCATTAGTGCTACTATGTTATTACATTTTGGGTTACTAAAAAATATGGTTTGACAACTATTGAGTGGATGCAACATGAATATTTCCCAACATGATCTTTGTGCATCGGTGTTGGTATGTTATTTAATTTTGGGTTACTAAAAAATATGGTTTGACAACTATTGAGGGGATGCAACATGAATACTTCCCAAGGGTCACCCATCCTAATCTACTCTAACCCAAGCACACTTAACCTTAGAGTTTTGATAAGATCCGATGCATTAGTGCTAGTATGTTATTTAATTTTGGGTTACTAAAACAATATAGTTTGACGACTATTGAGAGAATGCAAAATTAATACTTCCCAAGAGGTCACCCATCCTAACACTACTCTCACACAAGCACACTTAACTTCAGTATTCTAATGGGATTGAGTTCATCTGAACCAATTTGGTTTTTCTGTTCTAATTTTTTTTTCTAGTTACTAAAAACACGGTACTACATTCAATGTGTGATTCTCTATGCACTTCCATGATCGCTGTAAACCCCATACTTTTGAGTTAAGGAAAATTGGGAAAAGAACCGGTCAAACCGAATAAGAAAACCGAGCCGGTTTACATTTGGGAATAAGCAATATGAAAATTTACAACTTTCGGTGATCCAAACGGTTCATTAAATCTTGGAAAAGAAACTTAAGACAAACTAGAAAACAAAAAACCAAATTGGTTAAGGTGAACTAGATTCCATAAGAACTTCAAAGCTAAGCGAATGTACGACTTATCATAAATAGCCATAAATTAATATATATTTAATTATTAAAATTAATACAAATAATTTAATACCAAAATTAAATTATTGAAATTAATACCAATAATTTATGGCAAGTCATCCCCATTCATTTTCCTCACACCCGAACACTTCTCTCTCTCTCTCTACTGCTCCATTTCCCGGTGAAGCTTAAACTAGAGCTTCGACTTGAACATTTTTCTTAACCTCGGAAGGAGAGGTCAGACTCTTTAGAACCGGGGAGAAGTCAGCTATCGGATGGCAAACTCCAATCAATCCGAGAATCACTAGAGAAGCACCGACATGATGGAACAGTGAAGCAGCTCCGACGGACCGAAGCTGTCCTATTTCGGGGAAGATGAAATCAGCCATTTTGAGCCCTCCTCAGACCAAACCAAGCCATCCCAACACTTCCTTAGCCCTCCCATGGCTGAATTAGAACTGAAAGGATGATCCTCAAGATGAGAGCTATCTGCCCAGATCGAAAGCTCGGACCACCATGCCCTCACCGATGAAAAATTGATGCTTTCTCTCTCTACAGTCTATTTTCCGGCGAAGCTCCGTTTGAGCTCGTTCTGGTATTAAAATCTACGATTCAAAGTTTTTTAGAATCGTATGAACATTCAGGAACTCAATTTCAACCCCAATTTCAATAATTAGAAGTGTTTGATCGGTCAATTTGATGAAATCAAATTCGGTAGTGTTGAAGAGTTGAAATTAGGGGGAAAATTGGGGATTTTGGAAATTCAAAGGGCCAAAATGAAATTTTATGAAATTGAGGGTCAATTGGGCATGAAAATAATGTTGGAGGACCAATTGAGGAATTTTGGAATTTTTGGGGCAAAACTTACCATTTTTGTAAAAGAAGGGCAAAATGGTAATTTTGGAAAAATTGGGGGACCAAATTGGAAATTTGGGAAATTAAACCCCTTTTTGGTGAAATTGAATAAATTGAGGTCCTAGGATAAATTTTAAAAGTTACGAGACTCAATTTGAGGAAAAATCGACATTAGGGACTTAAAGTTAAAGAGACATAACTTTAGGGACCTAATTGTAAATAACTAAAAATTTGGGTTTTCTCATTCATTGGAAATGAATGAGGGCTGTTATGCTGAGTAATAATGAACAAGGTTGTTCATATCGTGTAGGAACGTGAAATATCGGGAATGCCAACAAGGATAAGCTCGTGTGAATACAAAGAATCGGTCTAGTGGAATTCACGGCATTAATGGGTGAGTGGGTTTACTAACATTGTACTCGGTTGGGATGATGATCGCAACTTAAAATTAAAAACTACTTACCGGTTGTGACTGGAAATTTTATATCATACCCTGTTGGGAATGATAAGTACCTCGGAATGAAAACCCACTATTAAGTGTATTTTAAACATCGCTACTTAGAGGAAGTGATGTGAAAATCATGCGGAAAAACTACTTACCGATTGTAAGTAGATCATACCCGGTTGGTATGATGAGACTTCCTCGAAGGAAGTTGAAAACCCGTTCATCTGTTATGAACGAAGGTGTACTTATACTCAGGCGGTATAATCAATAGAGAAAACATATGTTTTGTCAGAAGTGCTCTCCCCTGACTGTGTGCCAATGCTTAAACAACTTGGGAGACCTTCTCGACGGGAGCTTGAATAGCTCTGATAGGCCGGGGGCCTCGTTTTTGGAACTTGGGGGCTAAATGCCCAATTTTGAAAATCTCGTACAGTGGGCCCAAGGTGAGTTGGCACGAGCAGGAGCTCGTAAACGAACATGATATATGTGCCATAAAACTTAATAAGTGAATTGTTTGGCCATGGTACCAAGATAGGACCGACATGCTTAGTCAACTAGCGATAGTGCGACATGACAGGTCGACGGACCAGTCAAGACAAACAACTGCGGGTTGAGTTGAGAGTCAGGGCCGTTGGACCAGTGGCACCACAGATTACATGGCAATATAAGAAAACATTGTTTGTGCATGCACTATGAGTACGGGATCATCAAGACGCCCATAAGGGGTAGTGATGAATCTTAAGGGCACTGAACGACCTAGTGACTATAAGGGCAGTTCGTCGTTCCAGGTGTCTGTGCGAAATCTGGAGTAGCATCAAGCACATGAGACCGGAGTGGGGACATGATGAGGTCTTTGTCCTCATACGGACACGAAGAGGTGATTTTAGGATTGTGGGTCGGATATCACGTACATCTACTCATTCCCAGGGTAGAAGTGGTCGTACTTCTATCCGGTGGCAGGAAAAGTCGCTCCGAAGCCACTAGCGGGTTCAGTAGTGATACTGACTTGCGAATGTGTGTAGCCTTCATTATGAAGGATGTGTGTTGGGTGATGACACACCGTGGTAAATAAGAAATGGTGGAAAAACTTGAATTTTTAAATGAAGGGATTTTTGAAAACAAAGGAGTCTAACACACTCCATATAAATGTTTTTCTTAAAAGTCAAAAGCTTTTAAGAACTCATTCACTAAGTAGTCGTACTCACCCCTCCCTTATATCCCTTTTAGGAAAAACCAAAAAGCCTCCCCTTAAAGACCGTCAACTAAGATGCCTGTAAGACAGGTATGTAAAGTTTTAAATTTCATGCAGTTTTGATTATGCTATTCCAAGAAAATGTGCAGGTTAAAGGACGGCTTACTCTTTACGGTTTACAATAAGGGAAAATTCTTTAATAAATCGAGAGAGTGGCGGGTTGATCACGGGGATCCGACCAAACCGGGTCGGGGCATTTCCCACTTTGAAGTTACATGTTCAATCCTTCTTACCATTCCTTAAAGGTTTCTTTCTTCCTTTTTTCACACCCGTTTCTATATAGGGGCATTTCCCACTTTGAATCCTTACTCGTCTAAAAATTTCATTGCATCCCTTATTCCTTATTTGAGGAACTTCTGATTATTGGTCTTATTTCGTGTACTCCACGCTATGCCCAACCATCCATTCCTGAGGCTCCATTAAGTGAGCGTGGACCACAACCAGTCTTGATGTCATTGGTCATTTCCTTTAGTCACTTCTTAACTGGAGGGCTTACTTATCCAAGGTTTCTTAGATGTGCTTTGCTCTATTTCCTTTTTTATGGGCAGTCCACCCCTTTCTTACTCATAGGACATCTTTTAATGCTATCTTCTTACTTACCCATTCATTGGGTTTAACTTACTCCTTGGGCCCTCCTAGTATGCTTCCCTCGGTCTTTTCACCTCAACATGCATTCTATTTGAAAGCTTATTTTCTTATCCCTCTTCAGTTTGTTCCATTCCCTTTTAGTTGGGATACGTATGCCTTAGTAGAGTTTTCTTACTTGGTAGGATTCTTCCCCTTTCTCCCGAAATTCCTTTTTCATTCGACTTTGAAAATATCTAACCTTGAATGACATCCTTTGATGCCATCCTCTCCCGCTTTCCTTTGACTCTTGAAATCTTGTGGCACGTCCTTTGTACCCCATCCTCATTCCCACTTGCACCACAGTATATGTCTATTTCTTTTAAGAAGGGCTCAAATCCTTCTTGATCATCCTGCGAGAGGCTCACTCAACCTTCTCCTAGCTTGAGTTTGGTCGTTAATCTGGTCTTGGCCATTTATTACTTTAAAGATTTCCTCCATCCTTCTTTTCCAAATGTTTGGCCTTTCCACCTCTCCCTTCTTAACTAAAGCTTAAATTTATGATCTTCATGAGGGCCAGTTCGTTAACTGACTCATCCCTACTATTCTCCATGTCTAATTATCTTAAGACAGTTGTCTCTAAAGTCTTCTTTTCCTTAATGTCCATCCTATTGCCCTTTTTTGGGTGTAATCCTTACTACTTCTCGATCCTCCTTAGGGGATCATTTACTTTCCTTAACTATCTTGTTGTTACGATTTGCTTCCTTCCGCTATGTTGGTTTGAAACTCCTATTTGGCTTCTTTTCTTTTTCCAAAGCAGGCCACACTTACCATCCTGAGACATCCCATTTGCCGTCAAATGCTCCACTTGTCTTCTCTTGTGGAGGCATTTCCTTCCTTGCTCCCAGATGGCTGGAATTTTCTTCTTAAGGAAGAATTCTCTTCATTTACCTTCCTTGCTCCCAGATGGCGGGCTTTTTCCTTTCTCATGTAGTTGAGGCACACTATTGCACCATCATTGAGGGACAACAAAGTTTTAGGAACTCAAAATTTACTTTTGAAATAGGATTACCAACTTGGTAATTTAGCTTTTTCTAAAGGGGAATTGGGTCGAGAAGTACCCGCCACGACGCTAGGATCTTGAAGAGCTTCCTCCTGGATGTGGTTGATATTCCAAGTGGGAGTCGTGTTCCTTGGGGTGGTATCCTTTTTGATTTATATAGTTATGGAGGCGTTGTTCTTGGAAAGTATTGCTCTAAATCCTTGGGGTGTGAGACAGTCCTTCACTTCATACCCCATTTCCCTTATACCTATAACAAGTTATCTTGATACTTGTCTTTAGTATTGTTGAGCACTTTCTCAAGTAGTGTTCCTATTGTCCCCACCTTGTAATAGGTCATTTCCTTGTCCAGATGTTACTCCAAGAGTTCTCCTAGACTCCTTAATCACCTTGATGGTTTTCTTGTCATGCCTTCTTTACCTAGTGATTCTCATAGTTCATTTCTTTATTTGGGATGGGAATCTCCTTAGTCTATGAGTTGTCTAGAGTAACGCGGGTTTGTTTGGTTACTTTTGGGCAATCTTCCTATAGTTGAGGTGCAAGATCATTTTTTAGAGACACGGTTTTAGAAATTTTGGAGTTCTTTGTTAATGGAGGAGTACAATGCGTTGGGTCTTGGCCCTATTACAAAAAGGTGTTCATAAAATAGATTGGGAGCTACTTGTTTCTTGATAAGTGGTTTCCCTATTTAGGGTTATAAGCCCTTGTTGGCGTTCCTAGCTTTAGGCTTCACTCCTCTTCATACTCGTGGTTATGACCCCAGCATATCTTGGCACCATACCCCTTGATGGTACTGGATACTTCCCCATTTGGTCTTTTGGTACTTTTATTATGCCTCGGGCATTGGAGAGCTTCTAGGGTTGTCTTCCTACGAGGATAAAATATTGGGTGGTGTTGGTGATGTTAACCCTAGTTTTCTTAATTCCTCTCTTGGGAGGCATCTGAAAATTTTTGAAACTTTCACTTAGTTGCTATGTTACATAGTCTTGATAATGTATTCAAGGAAACAGGCTCTGATACTACTCAAGTTGTCACGCCCTGACCCGGTTTGGTCGTATACTCATGAGCAACCTGCCACCCCTTTTGGTTCATCAAGGGTTTCACCCTTTTTCTTAAATTGCGATGAGTAAGGTGTCCTTTTTAACTGTATTTCTTAGAATAGCATTATACAAAACTGAGTATTTTAAAACAGACATACCTATCTTCTCAGTGTTAAATTTAAGTAGGTCTTTAAGAAGGGACTTTCATTGGTTACCTAAAAGGGGTAAAAGAGATGGGGTGAGTTCTACAACTCAGTGAGCGGGTGTTGGGACTGAGTTTTCAAGAAAACAACTTCATTCAAACCGTGCCAAGGTTATCGATTCCTTTAAGAAGGATCTTTTCTTAAATTTTGGTTTTTCAAAACCTTTTCCATTGCCATTAGGTGTGTTTAGCAAATAACACATGCCCTTGATTAGGAAGGGTACACACATTCGCAGGTGCAGCCGTCCACTGCACCCACTTGTGGCTCAGAGCGTCTTTACCGGCCACCAAGATAGAAGTCCGTCCACTTCTACCCTGGGTCTAAGTGAATGTTCTTGACATCTGACCCTTAGACCTGAATGCCACTCCATGTTTGTATGAGGATAGAGAACTCATCTCGACCCCACCCAGGTCTTAGGTGCAAGAAGCTACTCCGAGCTTCCTGACTAATTAGCACGACGAATTGCCCTTATCTCCACCATGTCGTCCAGTAGCCCTTAGGATCCATCACTACCCCTCTTGGGCATCTTGATGGTCCTGTACCACAAGTGCATGCACAAACAATAGTTTTCACATATAGCCATTATATTTGGTGCCAATGGTCCAACGACCCTGACCCTCAACCCGACCTTTAGCTATTTTTCTAGGCCGGTCTGTTGACCTAGCCCTAACACACTGCCGCTAGCCCATCCAGTATTGTCGGTCCTGACTCGATACCATGGCGAAATCACATAACAATTTCATTAGAAATTTCATGGATTTCCTTTACTCGAATTTGTTTACGAGCTCCTGCTCGTGCTCACTGGCTTTGGGCCTAATGTAAGTGATTTTCCAAAACCGGGCATTTAGCTCCACAAGTTCAAAAACTGAGGCCTTTGGCCTATCTAAGCTGTTCTAGCTCCTGTCAAGATAGTCTCCCAAATAGTTTAAGCAATAACACACAGTTAGGGGAGAACATTTCTGATAAAAAGTATACTTTCACTTTATCACACCAATCGGGTGTGATGATATCTCCTCTTACAACCAGTAAGCGGGTTTCTCCTTTCCTCACGGAAGTTCATCATACTAACTAGGAATGATCACCTCTACTTATGACTGATAAGTAGGTTTTTAGCTTAAATCACTCGTCATACCAACCGGTTATGAAGTTAAAAGTCCCCACTCACAAGTGATTTTTCGTTTCTAAAGTGCTCACCATCCCAACCGTGTATGATTTAAATATGCCCACTCACCTGATGATTGTGACGTGTTTGTCCTTAGTCGATTTTCCAAGTTTACGCGAGCTTTCTCTTGTTAGCATTCCGGTCACACCTGTCCTTACACGATTTGGGCATCCTTATCAATTAAAGTTTGGCATAACAACCTAGGTCCATAAAGTCCATTTTCCTTAACTTTAGGTCCATAATGCAAACTTTTTTCTCAAATTGAGTCCCGAAGCTTCCATAATTCTCTTTGAGTCCTAAATTTTCTAAAATTGTATAAGGGGCTCAAGTTTACCAAATTTCCAATTTGGTCCCCAACTTTTCAAAAATTACAATTTTGCCTCTACTTTCCAAAAATGGCAATTTGACCCCAAATGTTCCAAAAATTGACCAATTAGTCCCTCAACATCTTTCTCATGGCCAATTGACCTTTAATTTTGGGAAATTTTAAAGAGGTCCCTCAATTTTCCCCAAATTCCCCCCAATTTTTCCCAATTTCTCCCCTTCAAACTGACCGAATTTGATTTATTCAAATTGGCCATCCAATCAGGGTTAATTGCGCCAAATGAAGATATGAATCCATTTCTAAATTGGGTCATTTTGGTCTAAATTGAGCTTTGAATTGCATTATTTGGGTATAAATTGAGCTCAAACGGAGCTTCGCCAAAAAAACTGCTTACATAGTGAGAAAGCTTCTAAAGCTTACCGTCGGAGGAGGGCCGGTCTGAGCTCTCGATTGGGGAATGTAGCTCTTGTCTTAAGGTTCCTTCTATGATCAAGAATCACTACAATTGAAGTAAAATTTAAGGTGAATTTAGTTAGTGAAATTCGACACTTTCTCTATCTAACATCGATCTGCAATGACTGAGGAGGGCCAAATTTACATACCTTTCAGCTTTGTTAAGGTCATATGAGGGCCGTTGGGGTGTTAGGGAGGCTTGGTTTGGTCTGCGGAGGGCTGAATTTGGCCGAATTCAGATCGACCAAAATATGGCAGCTTCGGTCTATCAAAGATGCTTCACTATTGGATTCCGTTGGTGCTTCTCCGACGGTCCTCGAGTTGAAAGGAAGATGCTATCAGGTAGCTCACTTCCCCTGGAATTTGTGGGGCTCGACCTTGCCTTCTCAGGCTGAGAAAAATGCTTATATTGGAGCTCTGGTTCAAGATTTGTCGTAAAATGGAGTAGTTGAGAGAGAATGGAGATTTTAGGTGTGTAGAGGATGAATGGAGAGGAGCTCTTTATATAGGGAGCTCGGGGACCCTCTACCTAACAACTTTCCTATTTTGGTCGAGCTTATCCTTGCCCTAAAACGACTTGATCGGAGTCATTTTTCCATCACCGACTTTATCTGTTTTCTACATTAATGAATAGTGCTTTCATCATAAGGAAGAAGATTACATTGTTCGAACTGGACCGGACCACTCCGACCGGGTTCAATACGTAAATTGGCTGATTCAGACCCAATTCGACCAGTTTTCTAAAAATTTAAAAATTTAAAAATTTAAAAATTTAAAAATTTAAAAATTTAAAAATTTAAAAATTTAAATATTTAAATATTTAAATATTTAAAATTGATCTAAATTCATTTTCTATCTAATGGTGGCTTCAATTCCCCCAATTTGATCATTTTAAACCACAAAAAAAAATAAATTTAGAAATCTGTTCAAGTATGGTTCAAACAGGTTCAATCCGGTTCAATTCATTTCAGATCCCGTTCACCCTAAACCGATCTAGTTTTCTCTTCCCATTTTTCCCAAGGTTCTTTTCCATGATTTTTATGACTATTTGAGTCACTTGAGATTTGTCAATTTCCCATTTTATCCTCTCTTTACTGATTTTGGTTCATGCACTAGCTCGGTTTTCTCCTTTGAAATGATCGGTTCTTTTCTCAGTTTTTTTACCCTTAAAGTACGAGGTTTACATTAACCAAACCAAAGCAACTCATCGACATGTAGCAAATGAAGACATGTGAGTATATCTAAAGTGAACACAATGAGAAAAAAATGGTAGAAATTAGATAATTACTTGTAGAGTACGTAAAGAAGGAGCAAGAGGGAGAAACTCTAAAAGGGCGAAGGGAGTGGAGGATCATGTGTTGCACGAGATGAAAATGGTTTAGGGTAGTGAAGTAAAACTGGATACTCAAATAAAGTGGTGGCTAATATGAAACAATTATAAAGACTTCTTGAAGATACTCTCCTAGAATATTAAGGGGTAGGGTTGACCTTGACAAACACAATGCTAAAATGATCCAAGAAAGAAGATAAAAGTATAAATGACATTTCTTATGAGGACAAATTATCGGGAAAGAAAGTTTGAAAAACTTAGGGGTAAAAAGAAATATCAGGAAGTTGAATATGTGGAACCAAATAAAGATAAAATATTTGCCATTATGGTGAAATTGGTATAAAGTAGAGATATTGAAAACAACATAATTTATGTAATGTACAAGGGTATAATTTAATATGTAAACGGGTTGATGTTGAGTTACATGAAACTACAATAGCTTTGACTAATGAGAACATGTATATTATTGGGATGAACTTAAATTAGGGTTCAATCAGAATTGTGATTATTATGAAGAATGGAGGGGAACCTAATGATTATAGGTGCATTAGGAGTTTTCAGTATATGATTTATGACACAAGGCTTAAAAAATGTGTGTATATTGACCAAACATACACATGGGCAAGTAATATGAAACTTCCACATTAATTTTTTGAATGTTTGGTTTAAATCAATTGTTATAATAGGTAGCAAGAGACTTTCTTACAAGCATAAGTATTCCATGAGAGGTGGATTTGATCCAATGATGAATTTAATGATACTTTCTTTTATACTTATTAGGACTTGATTGATTTTGTCTTGATTGACTCTTATTGTGTGTTGACAAGAGTTTGAATTCATATCCACTTCTTTATTTGGAAATAGTGAAAACGTTCCAAACTTATATACCCACAACACTTCTCTATTTTGTCTAATGTGAGATTGTTATTTCCCAACACTCATTATCATGTGTAACGTGTACACACTTGCCATGTTTAATTTTTTTTAAACACACACCCAATATCTATCTACAAAATGAATATGATCCTTATTGTCTCATATGATGGGGAACAACGACCTTGGGTAGGTTATTTTTCCTCCATAATTGGGTAGATGATGAGTGGAGTTTCCTCGAGTTGGGTATGAGTGTGATACCCATAATACTTCTCTATTTTATCAAATATAAAATTGTTATTTTTCAACACCCCTATTTGAGAGGAATAACAACCACAAGTTGAGTTTATTTTTCTTTCATACTCCAGGAGAGCACGAGCCAGATTTTCAATCACCTGTGTGAGACTACTAACACTTATACCATATAATAAAATATTGTGTGCTAATAAATAGGTAGACTAATAATGTAAACCCCATCCCTTAAAGATAAGAAAAAAAAACGTAGAAAGAACCGTTCAACCCAAAGGAGAAAATCGAAACGGTTCACAAACTCCAACCAGTAGAAAAAGGGAAAATTGAGAAATTTACAAATTTCGAGTGACCCAAAGAGTCATAAAAACTATGGAAAGGGACTTTGAGATAAATTGGAAGAGAGAACCAGACTAGTTCAGTTAAACTGGATTGAACCGATTTGGACCATCATTGAACTAGTTGCTAAATTCATTTTTCTTGGTGGCTTAATATATTCAAATTGGGGAATTGAAGCCACCATTGGATAGAGAATGAATTTAGATAAATTTAGAAATTTTTAATTTTGAAAAACTTGGTCGAATAGGCATGAATCGACCGATTTAAGGATTGAACCCGGTTCGGACCGGTACGGTCCGGTTTGGAACAGTGTTGTTTTCTTCCTTCATATGACAACACTGTTCATTCAACGGATGAATAGACAACGCTGGCGAAGATGAAACTCCTCCGTTCAGGGCGTTTCAGGTCATGAATGAGCGCCATTAAGATGCCAAACGGTCCGGCAGAGAATCCCTGTCACACCTCGACCCAATTTGGTCGGATCCTCGTGAACAACCCGTCGCTCTCTTGATTCAAGAGGGGCTTCCTCCCTCTTTAACTTAAGAGCATCCATGCGTACTTTTAACCTTATTCCCTGGAATGACATATATCAAATAAAATGCAAGTTTAAGAAAAATTAAACATATCTGATAGAGGGTAAGGCTTGGTGTTATCCCTAGTTATTTTCGCTATTTCCTAAAAAGGGATAAAAAAGAGCAGGTGAGTTTCTACAACTCAGTGAATGGGTATTTCAAAAATGTAATTTCACTAAGTTGTTTTTAAATTAGAGTGTGCTAGACTCCTTGTTTTCTTTAAAATTTCTCATTTTTAAAATCTCAATTTTTTATAGCCATTTCTCATCTCAATGGTGTGTTTATTAACCAACACACGCCCTTCATCATGAAGGAAAAACACATATTTGCAAGCCAGCACGTCTACTATACACACTTGTGGCAGTGGAGCGACTTTACTAGCCACCTAGATAGAAGCACGTCGACTTCTATCTTGAGAATGAGTGGATGTACGCGATATCCGACCCTCAATCTCATAACCAAACTCCATGTACATATGAGGACAGAGACCTCATCCCGTCCCCACCCCGGTCTCATGCGCATGAAGCTATGTTGAGCTTCTCAAGATTTCTGGTACGACTAACTGACCTTATCTCTATCAGGCCGTCCAGAGCCCTAGGATGCATCACTACCCCTCTTGGGCATCTTGAAGGTCCCGTAACACAGTGCATGCACAAATCAATAATTTTTCCACATAAGCTATATAATATTTGGTGCCACTGGTTCAACGGCCCCGACCCTCAACTCAACCTGTTTGTCTTGACTAGTCCGAAGATCTGTCATGTCGCACTATCGCTAGTCCATCAAGTATGTCAGTTCTGTCTTAGTATTATGGCCAAACAATTCATTCACTTAAGTTTTCATGGCTTAAAATTATGTTTGTTTACGAGCTCTTACTCGTGCCAACAGGCCTAGGGCCCATTGTTTGATTTTTTCAAAATCTGGCATATTAGCCCCCAAGTTCTAAAACCGAAGCATCCGACCTAACTGAGCTATTCGAGCTCCCATCATGAAGGTCTCCCAAAAATTTTAAGCAGTGGCACACAGTCAAGGGATCTCATTTTTGAAAAAATAAACGTTTCAGTTGTCCATCACACCAACCAAGTATGATGACATCTCCGCCATATTCGAGCGGGTTTTCCACTTCATTCCAAGAAGTTTCATCATACCAACTAGGTATGATCTACTTACAATCATTAAGTAGTTTTTCCGCGTAATTTTCACATCACTCCTCGCAGTTGTGATGGTTAAAATACCACTTAGTAGTGGGTTTTCATTTCTAAGGTGCTTATCATCCCAATCGGGTATGATATTAAATATCCCACTCACCCGATCCTGCAATGTATTTCCTCTAAATCGACTTTCGTCCCTTGCGAGTTTTGTCTCAACTGGCATTCCTGATATCTCATGTTCCTACATGATATGAACATCCTTGTTCATTATCATTTGGCTTGATGGCCTTCAGTCATTATGAATGACTAAAAATATCTAACTTTTCAAATATTTACAATTTGGTCCCTAAAGTTCTTTTCATTTACTTTAGGCCACAAATGTCGATTTTTCCCCAACTTGAGTCCTGAAACTTTAAAATATCATCTTGGGACCTCAATTTATTCAAATTCACAAAAAGGGGTTCAAGTTTCCCAAATTCCCAATTTGGTCCCCAATTTTTCCAAAATTATCATTTTGCCCCTCCTTTAAAAAAAATGGTAAGTTTTACCCCAAAAATTCTAAAATTTGCTCAATTAGTCCTCCAACACTCTAATCATGCCCAATTGGCCCTCAATTTTATAAAATTGCATTTTAATCCCTCAAAATTTTGAAATCCCCAATTTTCCTCCAATTTTAACTTCCCAACACAGGCAAATTTGATTTTATCAAATTGACTGATCAAACAAGTTTATTTGTTGAAATTAAAGTTAAATGGGAGTTCCTACATCTTCGTACAATTCAATTGCATTTTGAATCGCACGATTTGAAGCTGAAATGAGCTCAAACGGAGCTTCATCAGAAAATAAAATGTAGAGAGAGAGAGCTTCGAATGCTTACCGGTGGGGGCGCAGGTGTAAACCCTGTCCTTTTGAACTAAGGAAAACCGGGAAAAGAACCGGTCAAACCAAGTGAGAGAACTGAACCGTTCAAAAACCTGATGATTTGTGAACGGGCAATTTGGGAATTTACAACTCCCGGGTGATCCAAAGGATTTATAATACTATGGAAAAGAACCTTAGGATGAATTGGATGAGAAAAACCAGGTCGGTTTGGATGAACCGGATCCAATTGTAT
Source organism: Trapa bicornis (assembly GCA_030064425.1). Classification (NCBI taxonomy): domain Eukaryota; kingdom Viridiplantae; phylum Streptophyta; class Magnoliopsida; order Myrtales; family Lythraceae; genus Trapa; species Trapa bicornis. Next base: position 2,625,838 of record CM057761.1, on the reverse strand, counting down.
TGAACTAGTTTATGAATCGAGTCTGATCATGAACCAGAACCGATAGAGAAAGGGTAAATAGGAAATTTATGGATCCCTTGTGACTCGAAGAGATTTATAAATCATGGGAAGGAACCTTAGAACAAAGTGGGAGAGAAAAACCAGATCGGTTCGGGTGAACCGGACCCAAACCGAATTAAACCAGTTTAAGGACCGAGTCGATTTATGAACCAGAATCGATAAAGAGATGGTAAACTGGAAATTTTATGGACCCTAAGTGACCTAAGGAGTCACAAAAGACATGGAAATGGACTTGTGAAAGAATTGGGGATGAAAACCAAACTAGTTCAGGTGAACCAGATCCGAACCGATTTGAACCACTATTGAATCGAATCCTAAATTCATTTTTCTAGGTGGCTTAAATAATTCAAATTAGAGATTTGAGTACACCATTGGAGAGAGAATGAATTTAGATGAATTTAAAAATTTTTATATTTGAAAAACTCAGTCGAATGGGGGGGGGGGGGTGAACCGATCGGTTTAAGCTTTGAACCTTATTCGGACCGGTCCGGTCTGATTCAGAACAGTGTCATCTTCTTCCTCAGGATGACAACATTGTTCACTCGCCGGAAAATTGAAGCAACGCCAGCAAGAAAGAAACATTTCTGTTCGGTACGTTTCAGGTTTTCAATACCTGTCATAAAGGTGCCAAACGGACGGCCAATGGATCCCCGAGCTCCTTATATAAAGAGCCCGTCCCCATTCATCCTCTCCACACCTGAAAACTGCATTCTTTCTTAACTGCTCCATTTTCCGGTGAAGCTCAAACTAAAGCTCTGATATGGGGTCTTTTCTGAGACAAACAAGGCAAGGTCAGATTCTTTAGAGCCGGGGAGAAGTCAGCTACACACTTGTAGTCTCCGTTTGCTCTGAGGGTCACTGGAGAAACGCCGGTGTGATGAAACAGTGAAGTAGCTCTGGCAGGTCGAAGTTGCCCTGTTTCGATAGAGATGAAATCGGCCATTTCGAGCCCTCCTCAAGCCAAACCAAGCCTTCCCAACACTTCCTCAGCCCTTCCACGACCGAATTAGGACTGAAAGGTAAGCCAATTCGACTCCCCTCTGCAATTTCCGGTCGGTGCTAGAGAGAGAATTGGCAGAATTTCAATGATGAAATTTTAACTCAATTCAGCGTCAATTGATGTGATTCTTGATTCTAGGATGAACCTAAGGACGAGAGCTATCTGCCCATATTGAAAGCTCGGACCGTTGTGCCCTCACCAATGAGTAATCGAAGCTTTCTCTCTCTACAGTCTGTTTTCCGGCGAAGCTCCGTTTGAGCTCATTTCGACATTAAAACTCGTGATTCAAAGTTCTATGGAATCGTATGAACATGGAGAAACTCAATTTCAATTTCAATTTCAACAATTAGAGGTGTTTGATTGGTCAATTTGATGAAATCAAATTTGGCTGTGTTAAAGAGTTGGAATTGGGGGAAAATTTTGGGGAAAAATTAAGGGAAAAATTGGGGGGAATTGGGGATTTTCAAAAATTCAAGGGACCGAAATGCAATTTCCTAAAATTGAGGCTCAATTGGGCATTATAAAAATGTTAGAGGACCAATTGAGGAATTTTAGAATTTTTGGGGTGAAACTTACCATTTTTGTAAAGGAAGGGCAAAATGGTAATTTTAGAAAGTTGGGGGACCAAATTGGAAATTTGGAAAATTAATCCCCTTTTTGTGAAATGGAATAAATTGAGGTCCTATGATAAATTTTAAAAGTTTCGGAACTCAAGTTGAGGAAAAACTGGCATTAGGAACTTAAAGTTAAAGAGAAATAACTTTAGGGACCTAATTGCAAATAAATAAAAGTTTGACTTTCTCATTCATTTGGAATGAATGAAGGTTATTAGGACGAAGGATAATGAACCAAAATGTTCATATTGTGTAGGAACACAAAGTACCGAGAACACCAGCAAGGACAATCTCACGTGAATGCAAAGAACCGGTCAGTGGAATTCACAGCATTAACGGGTGAGTGGGTTTACTAACGTCATACCCGGTTGGGATGATAAGCACAACTTAAAGTTAAAAACCACTTACCGGTTGTGAGTGGGAATTTATATCATACCTGGTTGGGGATGATAAGCACATCAAAATGAAAACCCACTACTATGTGGTATTTTAAACATCACAACTTAGAAGAGTGATGTGAAAACTATACGAAAAAACTACTTACCGGTTGTTAGTAGATCATACACAGTTGGTATAATGAGACTTCCTTGAAGGAAGTTGAAAACCTGTTCATCGGTTATGAGCGGAGATGTCCTTATACCCGGTCGGTATAATGGACAGTTTTTAATATATATTTTGTTGGAAGTGATCTCCCCTGACTGTGTGCCAATGCTTAAACTATTTGGGAGACCTTTTTGACGGGAGCTCGAATAGCTCTTATAGGCCGGGGGCCTCAGTTTTGGAACTTAGGGGCTAATATGCTCGATTTTGAAAATCATGTACAGTACAAACATGAGTTATATGCCATAAAACTTTAAATAAAGGAATTTTTTGGCCATGGTACCAAGATAGGATCGAAATACTTAGTCAACTAGCGGTAGTGCAACATGACAGGTCAACAGACCAGTTAAGACAAACAACTGCAGGTTGAGTTGAGAGTTGGGGCCGTTGGACCAATGGCACCATAGATTATATGGCATAATGAGAAAATATTGATTATGCATGCACTGTGAGTACGAGACCATCAAGACACCCAAGAGGGGTAGTGATGCGTCCTCAGGGCACTAGACGACCTGATGAGTATAAGGGTAGTTCGTCGTACCCAGTGACCGTGCGAAATTTGGAGTAGCATCAAGAGCATGAGACTGGGGTGGGGACGGGATGAGGTCTTTGTCCTCATACGGACATGGAGAATTGATTTCGGGATTAAGGGTTGGATGTCACGTACATCCACTCATTCTCAGGGTAGAAGTGGACATGCTTCTATATAGGTGGCCAGTAAAGTCGCTCCGACGCCACAAGTGGGTTCAGTGGTCGTACTGACTTGTGAATGTGTATTTAACCTTCATGATGAATGATGTGTGTTGGGTGATGACAAACCTTGATTAAATAAAGAAATGGTGGTGAAAATCAAGATTTGAAATGAAAGGTTTTTGAAAGAAAGGAGTTTGGCACACTCCAATAATAAATGTTTTCTTAAAAGTCCAAACTTTTGAAAACCCATACTAAGCAACTGAGAGAGAGTGAGCTTTTCAGGTGTGGAGATGATGAATGGAGAGGGGCTCTTTATATAGGAAGCTCGGGGACTTCTTGGCCATCCGATTGGCACCTTTATTACAGTCATTGATGGCCAAAAATGTATTGAACGGAGACGTTTCCTCTTCTCCAGCGCTGCTTCAATTTTTCAGCGAGTGAACAGTGTTGTCATCTGGAGGAAGAAGATGACACTGTTCCGAACCGGACCGGACCGGTCCAAATCGGGTTTGAAACTTAAACCGGCCAGTTCACCCCTCATTTAACTAAGTTTTTCAAATCTAAAATTTCTAAATTCATTTTCCATCCAATGGTGGCTTCAAAACTCAAATTTGAATTATTTAAGCTACCTAGAAAAATGAATTTAGGATATGGTTTAATAGTGGTTCAAACTGGTCCAAACTGGTTCAGATTCGGTTCAACTGAACCGGTTTGGTTTTCATCTCCAAATCTTTCACAAGTCCATTTCCATGACTTTTGTGACTCCTTAGGTCACTTAGGGTCCATAAGTTTCCCGGTTAACCATCTCTCTATCAGTTCTAGTTCATAGATCGGCTCGGTTCTTAAGCCGATTTAATCTAGTCGGGTCCAGTTCACCCTAACCAATCTAGTTTTTCTCTCCCACTTTGTTCTTAGGTTCCTTCCCAAGGTTTATAATTCTCTTCGGGTCACAAGGGATCCATAAATTCCCCTATTTGCCCTTTCTCTTTTGGTTCCAATTCACGAATCAACTTGGTTCATAAACCGGTTCGATCCAATAAGATCCGGTTCATCTAAACCGATCTGGTTTTTCTCTTCCAATTTGTCCTAAAGTTCTTTTCCAAGGTTTTATGAATCCTTCGGATGACTCGGGAGTTGTAAATTTACAAATTTCCCATTTCTTGATAATCGAGTTTGTGAACTGGTTCGGTTTTCTCACTCGATTTGATCGGTTCTTTTCTCGGTTTTCCTTAGCTCCAAAGGGCAGGGTTTACATTGATGGCCTGAAATGTACTGAACGGAAACATTTTCACTTTGCCAGCACTGGTTCGATTTTCTAGCAAGTGAACAGTGTTGTCATCTAAAGGAAGAAGACGACACTGTTCTAAACCAGACCGGACCAGTCCGAACCGAGTTCAAAGCTTAAACCGGCTGGTTTAGGCCTAATTCGACCGAGGTTTTCAAAATTAAAAATTTCTAAATTCATCTAAATTCATTATCTATCAAATGGCGGCATAATTCTCAAATTGGAATTTTCTAGGCCACCTAGAAAAATGAATTTAGCATCCGGTTCTATAGTTGTTCAAACCGGTCCAAACCGAATAAATCCGGTTCGGATCTAGTTCACCTAAACCGGTTTGATTTTCATCCCTCATTCATCCTAAAGTCCTTTTTCATGACTTATGTGACTCTTTAGGTCACTTGGGGTAAATAAATTTCCTGGTTTGCCCTCTCTCTATCGATTTTGGTTCATAACCCGGCTTGGTTAAAAAATTGTTTCAATCCGATTCGGACCCGGTTCACTCGAACTGGTCTGGTTTTTCTCTCCCAATTTGTGCTAAGGTTCTTTTTCAAGTTTTATGAACCCCTTTTGGTCACTTAGGAGTTGTAAATTCCCCAAATTTGCTCGTTCTTTGATGATCTGGTTTATGAACCGATTCAGTTTTCTCACTCGGTTTGACCGATTATTTTCCCGATTTTCCTTAACTCCAAAGAGCAGGGTTTACAATCCCCAAGCTCCCTATGTAAAGAGCTACTCTCCATTCACACTCCTCACACCTCAAAACTCCATTCTCTCTCAACTACCTAGTTTCCCGATGAAGCTCGAACCAGAGCTCTGACATTGGGGCTTTTTTGAGCATTAACAAGCGAGGTCGGGTTCTTTAGATTCTGGGGGTCAGCTACCTGACGATAATCTCCATTCTCCGAGGACTACCGGAGAAGCGCCGGTGGAATCAAACACTGAAACAACTCTGACAGACCGAAGCTGCCCTATTTTGGTCGAGCTGAAATTGGCCGAATTCAGCCATACTTAGGCCAAACCAAGCACTCATGACACTCCCACAACCCTCACAAGAGTTGAAAGGTAAGCCAATTTAGCCCCTCCCCCCACCCCCCCTCCCCGTCATTTTTTATCGACGTTAGAGAGAGAAATTGTGAAATCTTCACTAAACAAATTATCTCTTGTTTCGATATGAATTGTATCGATTCTTAATCCTAGTAGGAACCTTAGGACGAGAGCTACCTGCCCAGATAGAAAGCTCGGACTGTCGCACCTCCGATGGTAAGCTTTCTCTCTCTACACATAGTTTTTCAGCAATCTCCATTTGAGCTCGTTTCGGCCTCAATTCATGCAATTCAAAGCTCAATTGAATCGTATGGATGTGCAGGAAAAGAATTACTCCTCCAATTGAGGCAATTAACCCCGATTGAATGGCCAATTTAATGAAATCAAATTCGGCCAGTTTGAAAGGGGGAAATTGAGGGACCAAATTACAATTTCCCAAAATTGAGGGCCAATTGGCCTTGAAAAGAATATTGAAGGACCAATTGGTCGATTTTTGAAAAAAAATTGGGGTCAAATATCAATTTTTGGAAAGTGTGGGGCAAAATAGTAATTTTTGAAAAGTTAGGGCTCAAATTGGATATTTGGAAAACTTGAGCTCCTTAAGCAATTTTGAGTAAATTGAGGACCCATAGTAAAATTTTGGATGTTTTATTACTCATTTTGGGAAAAGTTAGCACTATGGGACCTAAAGTTAAGGAAAAATGAACTTTAATGGATAATAGTCGTTCATATGTGAGAAACAAAGGCTTTTATGCTAAACTCTAATGGATAATAGTGCCCAAATCATGTAGGAACACGAGAAACCGGAATTGTACCAAGGATAAGCTAGCGTGGAGGCAAAAGCCGACTTAGGAAGAATATGCCACGAGTATTGGGTGGGTGGGTTTATTCACATCATACCCGGATGGGATGATGAGCACCTTAGAAATGGAAAACCACTTATATGTGGGATTTTAACATCACACCCAGTTGGAGTGATGTGAGAACTATGCGGAAAACTACTTACCAGTTGTAAATAGAGAAAACCATAACTAGTTGGTATGATGAACTTCCTTGAAGGAAGAAGAAAACCCGCTTGCCGATTGTAAGTGAAGATATCATTACACCAGGTTGGAGTGATAAATTGAAAGATGATTTTTGTCAGAAGTATTCTTCCCTGACTGTGTACCAATGCTTAAAATTTTTGGGAGACCTTCTTAACTAGAGCTACAACAGCTTAGATAGGCCAGAGGCCTCGGTTTTGGAACTTATGGGGCTAAATGCCTAATTTTGGAAAATCACGTACAGTGGGCCCAAGGCCAATTGGCATGAGCAAGAGCTCGTAAACAAACATGAGACATTTAACCCATGAAAACTCTTAATGAATGGATTATATGATTTCGCCATGCTACCAAGACAAGTCCGACATACTCGAAGGATGGCAGTAGTGCGTCAAGTTGGACCAGTGGCACCAAAGATAAATAGCTTTGTGGAAAAACTATTTTTTTGCATGCACTTAGGTTAAGGACCATCAAGATGCCCAAGAGGGGTAGTGATGTGTCCTAAGGGCTACTAGACGACCTGGTGGAGATAAGGGCAGTTTGTCGTGCCAGCATCGAGGAAAGCTCGACGTGGCTTCATGCACACGAGACTAGGGTGGGGTCGGGATGAGGTCTCTATCCTCATATGGATACAGAGTTGATTTCAGGTTTAAGGGTCGGATGTCGCAAACATCCACTCAGACCTAGGGTAGAAGTGGATGGACTTCTATCTTGGTGGCTGGTAAAGTCGCTCAAAGCCATAAGTGGGTGTAGTGGATGGGCTGCCTTGTGAATGTGGGATCCCTTAATGATAAAGGGTGTGTGTTGACTAATAAACACACCTAATGTGGAAAATGAACAAAAGTATTTTGAAAACCGAAATTTGATGAAAGGACATTCTAAAAGGAAATAAGGTGTTTGGCACACTCCGATTAAACTATTCTATTTATAAAAACTCACTCCCAACACCTATTCACGGAGTTGTAGAGCTCACCCCTCTTTTATATCCCTTTTTAGGAGTAGAGAAAAAAAACTAAGGAAAACCCTCGAATCTACCCTTTGTTAGTTATGCTTAAAAGTTATTTTAAACTTACATTTTTATTGATTTATGTTATTCTAGGGAACAATGTTAAATTACGTCTGGCACCTCTTGATTAAATAAAAGGGGAAACCCCTCTTAAGCCAAGGGAGCGGTGGGTTGATCATGGGGACCCAACCAAACCGGGTCGGGCGTGACAACTTGAGTAGTATTAGAGCCTAGTTCCCTTGAAGCATTATCAATACTATGCTCTGACACTAATGAAAACTCAATTACCGTTTAGGAAGGAGAGTTCCTAGGAAATATGTCATACGATCCCAAGCCCCACATGTGATCATGAAAAAGACGCTTACCCCTAGAGAGGCGGTTATTCAACGATTCTTGGAGGGGGAGAAGAGAGTGGACAACGATATGGTCGAGGATTATAGAAAACTCGTAGGAGCCCTACTAGAGTGAGAAGACATCACCTATCCTCCTTCAAGGCAGGAAGAACCTAACCCTCCTCCAAGGAGCCCAACACCTCCTCTAGCCCCACAACAATCAGAGAGGATTCCCACTAAGAATGAGGCTTGGGACAACTATTGGGATGCCCATGCCACCTTCATGAAAGTCCACCAAGTACCCCCACCTACTCAATTAAGCTTCAATCCTTCTTAATGGATGAAGTCCTTCAGACCGTGAATCCCGCAACTGTTCAGAGGCAAACTCCCGGCCTATGACTCCAAGGAACTAGGAAGTAGTAAATTACTGTAAAAAGCTGAGTACGACAAGAAACTATCTCTTGGAATGAATGAAAGTTCAGTATTCCTTAAAAAATTAATCTCCTTGATAATTACAAGCACAACTAACAGAAATGAAAATATACCAATAATGATCGGGGTAGTAATAAAGAAAACTACGGGTCACCTCTAGTTTACCCAAACCTTAAAGATAGCCAAATAAGTTTCCCCCTACAAAAACTAGGAGTATGGAGTAACAAGGCAACAAGACTAGGGAAGAAATTCTAGAGGAGTATGCCTAGAGTTCACCAGGAAAGACATACCCTAACTAAGGGAGGGAAGAAGAGGAAGAGTGTGAGGTCTGGTGTAAAGGAAGTAAGCATCAAAAGGTGTAGTAGTAGTAAAAAAATAAGGATTATAAGGAGTTAAGGAAGAGCCCCTATATATAAAAGTTAGAAAAACAAGAACATTTGGGCTGCCTCCAGGGAAACTAGTGGAATGGAAGTTGACCAAAAGGAAAGTAAGGAAGAAGTAGGAGTGCAGAAGGTGCTAAGCCACTTTACGATAAGATAAGGAGAGAGGAAAGAGGAAAAGAAGTAGGATAGGAAGAAAACCTAGAGGAATACACAAGTATCCTTGAAAGAGTTCGTGATAGGCAGGACGTAAAAACTCACAACAATCAAGAGTTCCTCGAAGGAAGGATAAGGAATAAAAAGTAATTGGAGGACTGGGATGGATCAAGGGCGGACAAACATACCGATGTTAGAAAGGTGTAGAAAAAGAATGAAGGAAAAGCTTTCAAGAAGCGTTAGGAAGGTTGAACATGAAACTCCTAGGACGGAAGTCCATAGAAAGAAGGATAAAGATAGGAAGTGGGACCATGGAAAGAGAAATTCCCAAGCTAAGTAACCGACAGATGAACCATAAGAGGCTTGAACTGAAATAAGGAACCTCATTAAAGGGCATATGGGGTTAAGGACGTACTTGATTGGCCAGGTGTGACATGCTCTGAAAGAGTAGAGAAGCCCAATAGGGATTTAGATGAACCTAGTGAAAGTAAACAACTAGTAACAACAAGATGGTCAAGGAGAGTAAATGACGCCTTAAGAAGGATCGAGAAGTAGTAAAGACTACACCCTTGATAGGGCAACGGGATGGACATTAAGGACATGAAGACTCGAGAGACAACTATCTCAAAATAATTAAACAAGGAGAATAGTAGGAATAACGCAGTTAACGAACTGACCCTTGTGTAGATCATAACTCTAGCAAAGAAGGGAGAGGTGGAAAGGCCAAAACCTTTGGGAAATAAGGATGGAAGAAAGCCTTAAAGAAATCAATGGCTAAAATAGGATTAATGACCAAAAGCCATGAGAAGGTTAAGCAAGCCTCTCGCAGGATGATCAAGAGATCTTAAAAACAAAGAAGATGTGAGCTCTCCCTAAAAGAAATAGACGTGTAATGAGATACAAGTGAGAATGAAGATGGGGTATAAAATAAGTGCATGTAAGGTTTCAAGAGTAAAGGCAATCAAGAGAGGATGGCATCAAAGGATATCATTTAAGGTTAGATGTTCTAATGAAAAATGAGAAGAGAATTTCGGGAGAAAGGAGTATAAATCCTAACAAGGAATGAAACCATGGAAGGACATACGTGTCCCAACCAAGAAGTAATGGAACCAATAGACGTGGAAAAGAAGATAAGTTCATAAATGATCTGCTGGTTGAGATGGAAAGATCAAGTACAAGGGAAGAGTACTTATGAGGGCCCAAGGAGTAAGTTAAATCCAAATAACGGGTAAGTAGGGATGTAAATCATGTCCCATAAAGACAAGAAAACCGGGGAAAGAACCGATTAACCCGGGTGAGAAAACCGAACCGGTTCATGAACCCCAACCGTTAGAGGAAGGGCAAACCGGGAAATTTATAAATCCTAAGTGACCTAAAGAGTCAAAAAAGTCATGAGCAAGGACTTTAGGATGAATTGGAAGAGAGAACCAAACCGGTTCAGGTGAACTGCACCTGAACCGGATTGAACCGGTTTGAACAACTATTGAACCAGTTTCTAAATTTATTTTTCTAGGTGGCTTAGAGAATTCAAATTGGAGAATTTAGGCCATCATTTGATAAAGAATGAATTTAGATCAGTTTACAAATTTTTAATTTTTAAAAAATCAGTCGAATTGGGCCTGAACCGACTGGTTTTAGCGTTGAACTAGGTTCGGATCGGTACGGTCAGGTTCGTAACAGTGTCGTCTTCTTCCTTCAAATGATAGCACTGTTCACTCACCGGAAAATCGAGTAGTGCCGGTGAAGATGAAAAGTCTTCGGCTAGGGAGTTTCAGGAAATGAATGACTGCAATAAATGTGCCAATCGGACGACCAAGAAATCCCCGAGCTTCCTATATAAAGAGCCCCTTCTCATTCATACTCCTCACACATGAAAACTCTCCTCTCTCCTTACTGCTCCATTTTCTGGTAAAGCTCAAACCAAAGCTCCAACTTGGACATTTTTCTGAGCCAAAGAAGGTGAGGTCAAGTTCTTTAGATTTGGGGAGAAGTCAACTACACGACGGTAGTCTCCATTTGCTTCGAGGGTTGCCGGAGAAACGCCGGTGTGATATAACATTGAAGCAGCTCCGACGGACCAAAGCTGCCCTATTTTGGCCGAGTAGAAAATGGCCAATTCAAGCCCTTCTCAGGCCAAACCAAGCTTTCCCAACACTCCCTCAGCCCTCATACGACTGAATTAGAGCGGAAAGCTAAGCCAATTTGGCTCCCCTTTGTAAATTTCGATTAGTGTTAGAGAGAGAACTCACAAAACTTCACTGAACAAATTCTACATCAATTTGACATGAATTGATGTGATTCTTGATCCTAGGAGGGACCTCGGGACAAGAGCTATCTTCCCAGATTGAAAGCTCGGACCGCCGCACCCTTGACGGTAAGCTTTCTCTCTCTAAGTCTAGTTTTCTCACGAAGCTCCGTTTGAGCTCATTCTGACATCAATTCATTTGATTCAAAGTGCAATTGAATCACATGGTTGTGTAGGAACTCAATTTCACTTTCAATTTCAACAATGAACCTCGATTGATCGGTCAATTTGATGAAATAAAATTTGGCCAGTCTAAAAGGGGGAAATTGGAAATTTAAAAAATTCGAGGGACTAAAGTGCAATTTCCCAAAATTAAGGGCCAATTGGCCATGTAAAAGATGTTGGAGGACCAATTGGTCAATTTTTGGAATTATTGGGGTCAATTTTACCATTTTTGTAAAGTAAGGGCAAAATGGTAATTTTTGAAAAGTTGAGAACCAAATTGGAAATTTGGGAAACTTGAACCCCTTTCTACGATTTTGAATAAATTGAGGCCCCAAAGAAAATTTTAGAAGTTTCAGGACTCAATTTGGGGCAAAATTGGTATTAGGGACCTAAAGTTAAAAAAAAAGAACTTTAGGGACCTAAATGTAAATAACTAAAAGTTTGGCCATTTTATTCATTCGTGATGAATGAAGGCTATTAGGCCAAAGGATAATGAACAAAGATGTTCATATCGTGTAGGAACACAAAGTACCGGGAATGCCAACAAGGTTAAGCTCGTGTGGAGGTAGAAACCACTTTAGGAGGAAATTCACTCCACTATCGGGTGAGCGAAAATTTTCACATCATACCCGGTTGGGATGATGAGCACCTCGGTAATGAAAACCTGCTATTATGTGGGATTTTAACATCACACTTGGATGGGGTGTTGTGAGAAAACACATGGAAAAAGTACTTAATGGTTGTAAGTAGATCATACCCAGTTGGTATGATGAAATTTCTAGAAGGAAATAGAAAACTCATTCATCGGTTATGAGTGGAGATGTCCTCACACTCAGTTGGTGTGATGGATAGCTGGAAAGTTATTTTTGTCAGAAGTGCTCTCCCCTGACTGTGTGCCACTATTTAAACTTTTTGGGAGACCTTATTGACAGGAGCTCAAATAGCTTAGATAAGCTGGAGGCCTCAGTTTTGAAACTTGGGGGCTAAAATGCCTGATTTTAAAAATCTCGTTCAGTGGGCCCAAGGCCAGTTGGCACAAGTAGGAGCTCATAAACAAACATGAGGTTAAGCCATGAAAACTTTAATGAATGATGTGCTTGTCCATGGTACCAAGACAAGACCGACATACTCGATGGACTGGCGACAGTGCAACAAGACAAGTCGACAGACAAGTTGAGACAAACAACTGTAAGTCGAGTTGAGGGTCGAAGTCGTTGGACCAGTGGCACCAAAGATTAAATGGAATATGAAGAAAATTATTGTTTTGTGCATGCACTGAGGTTCGGGACCATCAAGACATCCAAGAGGGTAGTGATGCATCCTAGGGGCTACTTGACAACATGGTGGAGATAAAGGCAGTTTGTCGTGCCAACAGTCAGGGAAGCTCGACATAGCTTCATGCACATGAGACTGAGGTGGGGTCGGGATGAGGTTTCTGTCCTCATATGGACACAAAATATTGGTCTGAGAGTAGTACGTTAGAGATGTTCACTTAGACTTCGGTTAAAAGTTAGAGACTTCTATCAGATGGTAAAGACGCTCCGATCCACAAGTGGGTGCAGTCGGCGTAACTGCATCTCGCGAATGTGTGTGAACCCTTCCTCATGAAGGGCGTCTCTTGTTTGTGAAACACACCTAATATGGAAATGGGAAAGAGGTTTGAAAACCTTGGAAATGATTTGAGAATCCTTGGAAAAGAATTGGTAAACCTTGAAAGAAGGTTTTGGAAACCAGGACTTGAGAAAAGAATGATTTTTAAGAAAATAAGTAGTATGGCACACTCCAATACAAATAATTTTTTTAAGAAACTCATGTTTCAAAAATCCATTCACTAAGTTGTCGAACTCACCCCCTCTCTTTACCCCTTTTCAGGAAACCAAGGGAAAAGCTTACCTAAAGACCTCCTATTAGCTAAACCAGCAAGACAGGTATGAAAGTTTAAATTTATGCAATTTTGATTAATTTCATTCCAGGAAAGGTACAGGTATAAAGGGACGCCTTACTCCTCACGGTTTAAAGAAGGGGAAAACCCTTAATAAACTAGGAGAGTGACGGGTTGATCACAGGGATCCGACCAAATCGGGTCGAGGCGTGATAAGGGAGATAGCATCAAAAGATGTTGTGTGAATAAGAAAGAGGTGGACTACCTAAAAAAAGGAAACAGAGGAAAGCACATCTAAGAACCCTCGGAAAAAGTAAGTCCTCCATTTAAGAAGTGATTAAAGTGAATGATCACTGACATCAAGACTGGTGATGGTCTCCGCTCAATTGATGGACCCTAAAGAGAGGACGGCTAGGTATAGTGTGGAGTACGTAGAATTAGGACGATAATCGGAAGTGTCTCAAGTAAGGAATAAGGGATGAAATAGAAATAGTGCTGGTTGAGATGGACGACCATGTCGTAGCCCCTTATTTTGGGAAGAGGTGGGAGAAAGGAAACTAGAAAGGGTCAAACTAATCGAGGATGCCACAAAAAAGATGAAGATAATTAGGAGTCGCCTTAAGGCCGCTTAAGACATGCAAAAGAGTTATGCGGATCACCGGAGAAGAGATCTAGAATTTGATGTGAGAGACCAAGTGTTCCTAAAAGTATCTCCATGGAGGGGAATACTTAGGTTTCAATAACAGGGGAAGTTGAAACTAAGGTACATCGATCCCCACACAATAGTCCAAAGGATAGGACCGGTGGCATATAAACTAGAACTACCTCCGGACTTACAAAGAATACATGATGTATTCCATATCTCGGTACTCCAAAAGTACCAGCGTGATCCTAGCCATGTGTTGGACTGACCTTCACCAGAGCTAGAAGAAGACCTGATCTATCAAGCAAAATCGGTGCGAATCATCGACCGAAGGGACAAGAACTTGAGGAACAAGAGAATTCCTATGGTTAAGGTTCTTTGGCAGAACAGACACATGCAAGAGGAGACATGGGAAACCGAAAGCATTATGAGGGATGGGTACCCTTAGTTATTTGACGTGTAATTGTTTTGGGGACAAAACCCCTAAGGGGAGATTTGTAAACTTCGTCCTTTTATAATAAGAAAACCAGGAAAAGAACCGGTCATTTCCAAAGAGAAAATCGAGTCAGTTCATGAACCTTAACCGATAGAGAAACGACAAGAAGGGAAATTTACAAATTTAGAGTGACCTAAAGAGTCATAAAAGTCATGGAAAAGGACTTTGGGACAAATTGGAAAAGAAAACTAGATTGGTTCAAGTGAACCAAACCTAAACTGATTTGAACCATTATTGAACCGGTTTCTAAATTCATTTTTCTAGGTGTTTTAAAATATTCAAATTGGGGAATTGAAGTCACCATTGGATAGAGAATGAATTTAGAAATTTTTTATTTTAAAAAACTCGATCAAATCGGGCCTTAACCGACCGGTTTAAGCATTAAACCCGGTTTAGACTGGTCTAGTCCGGTTTGGAACAGTGTCATCTTCTTCCTTCAGATGACGACACTATTGATTTGCCAGAAGAACGGACAGCACTGGCGAAGCTGAACCGCCTCCGTTCAGGGCATTTCAGGTCATGAATTAGTGCCATTAAGATGCCAAATGATCGGCAGAGAGTCCCCGAGCTCCCTATAGAAAGAGCTCCTCCCCATTCATTATCCTTACACCTAAAAACTCCATTCTCTCTCAAATGCTCCATTTTTCGGTGAAGCTTGAACCAAAGCTCCGACTTGGGACTTTTCTCAACCTTAGAAGGCGAGGCCGAGTTCTTTAGACTCTAGGGGAAGTGAGCTACCTGATAGCAACCTCCCTTCGATCTGAGGACCGCCTAAGAAGCGTCGGTGAAATCAAATAGTGAAGTAGCTCTGACGGACTGAAGCTGCCCTATTTCGGCCGAGTTGAATTCGGCCAAATGCAGTCCTCCTTCGTCCAAACCAAGTCCTCTCAACATCCCCACAGCCCTCTTACGACCATAACAAAGCTAAAAGGTAAACCAATTCGGCCTCATGTCATTTTCGGTCGGCATTAGAGAGAGAAACTGTAAAACTTCACCGACGAAATTCTTCCTCAATTTAGGGTGAATTGTATCAATTCTTGATCCTAGGAGGAACCTCAGGACAAGAGCTACAATGCGTAGATAGAGAGCTCAGACCGTCGCCCCTCCGACAATAAGCTTTCGGAGCTTTCTCTCTCTATGCTTAGTTTTCTGGCGAAGCTTTATTTGAGCTCAATTCAGATCCAAATGACGCTGTTCAAAGCTCAATTGAATCGTATGGAAGTGCAGGAATTGATCATACCTTCAATTGGAGCAATTAACCTTCATTGAATAATCAATTTGATGAAATCAAATTCGACCAGTTTGAAATAGGGAAATTGGGGGAAATTTTTGGGGAATTTTAGGGATTTCATAAAATTGAGGGCCAATTGGTCGTGAAAAAGATGTTGGAGGTCCAATTGGTCAATTTTTGGAAAATTTGGGGTCAAATTTCCATTTTTGGAAAGTAGTGGCAAAATGGTAATTTTGAAAAGTTGGGGACCAAATTGGAAATTTGGGAAAATTGAGGCCCTTATACATTTTTTTAGTAAAATGAGTACTCAAAGGGGATTTTGCAAACTTTGGGAGTCAAATTGGGCAAATGTTTGTATTAGGGACCTAAAGTTAAGAAAAATAAACTTTAGGGACCTAAATGTAATTTATTGATAAATTGTGAGGCTAGGCTATTATGCCCAAACCTTAAGTAAAAAAGCTTCCCAATTTGTGTAGGGACAAGTGTGATCGGAACACTAGCAAGAGAAGCTCGCATCAACTTGGAAAACCAACCGAGGACGAACACGTCACAGTTAACGGGTGAGTGGGTTTATTTACATCATACCCGGTTGGGGTGATAAACTCCTCAGAAATGAAAAACCACTTATATGTGGGATTTTAATATCACACCCGGTTGAAGTGATGTTAGAACTAAGTGGAAACCTACTTACCAGTTGTAAGTAGAGAAAATCATACCCGATTGTTATGAAGGACTTCCTATAAGGAAGAAGAAAACCTGCTTACCGGTTGTAAGCGGAGATTTTATCGCATCGATTAGTGTGATGATTTGAAAGATGATTTTGTCAAAAGTGTTCTCCCCTAACTGTGTGCTAATGCTTAAAATATTTGGGAGACCTTCTTGATGGGAGCTAGAACAGCTCAGATAGGCCAAATGCCTCGATTTTGGAACTTGTAGGGCAAATGCCCAATTTTTGGAAAATCATATACAATGGGCCCAAGGCCAGTTGGCACGAGTAGGAGCTCGTAAACAAACATGCGATATTTATGACATGAAAACTCTTAATGGATGGATTATATAATTTCGCCATGGTACCAAGACAGGAATAACATGCTCGATGGATTGGTGGCAGTGCGTTAGGGCCAGGTCAACGAACCGGCCTAGACAAACAGCTATAGATTGAGTTGAGGGTCGGGGCCGTTGGACCAGTGGCACCAAAGGTAAATGGCTTTGTGGAAAATCTATTGTTTGTGAATGCACTTGAGGTTTGGAACTATTAAGACCCCAATAGGGGTAGTGATGGATCCTAAGCACTACTGGACGACCTGGTAAAGATAATGGTAGTTTGTCGTGCCAGTAGTGAGTGAAGCTCGACGTAGCTTCATGCGCATGAGATCGGGGTAGAGTCGAGATGAGGTCTCGTCCTCATACAGACACGGAGTTAATTTCGGGTTTGGGGGTCGGATGTCACGAAAATTCACTCATACTTAGGGTAGAAGTGGACAAGCTTCTATCTTGTGGTCGCTAAAGTCGCTCCAAGCCACAAGTGGGTGCAGTAGATGGGCTGCCCTACGATTGTGTGATCCCTTCCTGATGAAGGGCATGTTTTGACTGTTAAACACATCTGATGTGAAAATGAGGAAAAAAGTTTTGAAAAATCAGAATTTAAGAAAAGAACATTTTTAAATAAAATAAGGAGCTTGACACACTCCGATTAAAATGGTTTGGTTTATGAAAACTCTCTCCCAACACCCATTCACTAAGTTGTCGAACTCATCCCACTGTTTTTACCCCTTTTCAGGTAACCAAGGGAAAACCAACCTAAAGATTTTCTTGTAGTCGAACCTGAAAGACAGGTATGTAAGGTTTAATGTATTCAGTTTTGATTAATACTATTCTAGAAAAGATACAAGTGAAAAGGACGTCTTATTACTCGCAGTTTAGAGAATGGGAAACTCTTAATCAACCGGGAGAGTGGCAGGTTACTTACAAGGATCCGACCAAATCGGGTCGGGACATGACATATATAGTTAAAGACATTTAACAACATTAAAAATTGAAAGAGCTATCCTTTATTTCTCAAATATTATTTACTGATCACACAATATTTTACAAATTAAAGGGATTACTACGAATGAATGACAACTACATGGATATAAGTGGTCACTATATTGATGCAAGGTGGACATTCCACCATAAATGAGTAGAGGTGTACTTATTATAATTGTTGCTTTTTTAGGAATTTGGAAAGGATGGTGACATTTTTCCTTCAAAATTTGTTATTAAATCTATCCCTAGTTACATTATAAATTATATTTTTATTTGGCATGGATGGTGCAAAGATATCAACTCTTTTTTTTTCTCCATTTTAGTGGGGACAAAAATGTGAGGATATGAGAATGAATAAGATAAAGTAGTCACTCTAACAAAACTAAAAGTACCATGTGTAATGAGATTTAAGATCCAACACACTTTTAATAAAATATATGTGTTAGAAGTATATGAGATTACTCAACAATCTTTAACTCGTTTAGGAAAGAGTAATGAAAGACATGCACTTATCTCTAATTTTATGAATGCTTAATTAGAATTAGGACCATCTTGGCATTGGATGAGTACTTTTGCACTAAATGAGATTTTAAAAGAGAGTATTACATGGAAAATATGAGATCATGGTATGGTGTGTTTGGAAAGACCCCTCCTATCTATACTTAATCATAGGTGTATGGGGTTGTAGATTTAAGGTATAAATTATCAGATTTGAGCATTTTTTACAAGGTAAAGTTATTTAAGATATCCTAGAGCTCATTGATGTTATTCCACTACTGAAGTGAAGATGTTTAGAAATCCTAGAGATCATTGATGTTATTCTAGTAGTGAGACCATGGTAATGAAAATGAGAATTACCAATTAATTTATCTTATACTTTTTGTGTTGAATAGAAATTTCGCTAGAACACTATTGCTTTTTCTTCCTATAGCTAAAATGGCGTAAAAATCACCATAGAACATGTCAATCAACCGTGAGTTTCAGATATTGCAGAAGAATTTGAGCAATGAATCACCTGTGAACAACTAGCGGGAATGATGCCTCGGACGAACAACTCCCCAACGCACTTTCTTTAAAGCAAACTCACTGCCTAGCTTCTCGCACGACATGATCCTCTGTTGGAGTTCACCATATGGAAGAACAAGTTTATGATCTTCAAGTGCTGCCGTACACACGTTTATGATTATGAACATGGCATTTTAGGGTTTTTTTTATACCTGCTTGAGGGAATTTATTCAGAGCTCGGCATCGGTGAAGGCAGAGGCTTGTGAGAGGAGGGAGGTGAGGTTACAGGAGACATTTCCCAGGTGATCCACCATAGTCACTACTTCCCTGCAGATGTACTCCTGCGGATTAAATAAGTGAAACCCATCAGAAAAAAAAAACCATGGCACATCAGGAAATACATTCACGGAGGAGAAGATTTCGAGTACATTATGAAGCTTGACTTATTCTGATATTCTATGTTTTTTTAATCGATAAAAAGAATGAAAATCTCCAATAATCTGCTAACTTTCATTGTGCAAAAAAAAACTGCCAACTTTCTCCAAATCATACATTATGGAGAGAGTCCCACATTGGATGAAGATGAGAAGTAAGGGAAGGGATAGCCTATAAGAATGGATGGAGGGCATTTAAACTTAAATGCATTAATATGTGTGGAATGAATTGGTGGGAAAAGGTTCCAATGGAAAGGAGTTGCGGATTGATATATTGAATTGATTAATGAACTATACATTTTTATGGTGAAGTAATAGCATTTTAGCACCAACAATTAGTCACCTTGTTTGTGTGCATACTTGTTAGTCACCAACAAATGGTGAAGGACCATTTCTGTGCTTACCCAGAACTGGAGGGTCACTGGCCACTCGAAAAGCATAAGCATTCCCACGTTAACCAAATCGAAAAGCATCCTCTCTCTCTATATTATGCTTCGCCTTTGCCTTTCTTAACTACATGCCTTCTTGTAGGGCAGAGAGAGAGAAGGCTTTGCTTACAAAAATGGAAAATGGAATAATGGCATTAAAAGGAAAATCTTTCCGAAAAAGTCCAATCCAAGAGTACGGGAAGAGGGCCACATTTGCCCTCTTTGGTTTCCTCCACTTCATCTAACCCCCATCTCCTCTCCCTCCCCCTGTGTATCTCTGCCTGTGTGTGTATGTGTGTGTCACCAATTCTCACCAATTGTACCTCGTATGTATTTTTAGTAAAGCTGACCCGCACCCCCACTCTCATCCTAACCGCACGTGTAACCCAAACTCAAAATAAAATAGGGGTGATAGGATGGACACTAGAGGAGGCCTGGTTGAACCCTCAAACCTCCACTAATATATAACATTTATCACAATTTTTAATATGGTTATATTACATACAGGTGCATAAACTAATAAAATGCCAACATGTGGCAAGAGATCATAGGTTTAGATCTTAAATTGTGTAAAAACTAATCTTAGGAAATTTTAGATTAGTCCCTAATTCTCATGATAAATCTTAAATAATACTCTATCATGTTATCAATTTTTTTTTTCTTTTTAGATGTTAAAAAGAAAACAATCCATGATGATAATATTGTTATTTGAACCATAGATATTAGACTCACTAAACCACATATTAGTGATTTTTTAATCATTAGGCCATCGCATTTGGTGGTTAATTTTATTTTAGTTATTATTTATATGAGATAATACAATTTTGGAGTTTTTCCAAATAGAGCTCTAAGTAATATTTACCATGTATCATATTTTTATTGATTGATAAATGCATATATATATATATAAAGTTATATAATATATAATGGTAAATTATTATATTTGAATTATTATATAAATATTTTGACCTTCCTTGAAAAAAATATAGTCTTATATGAAATTTTTTTATAAATGTTGAAATCTCATTTTAAATTATAGTGTGTATCTTATTTGAATAAAAGTCAACTTTTTTCAAGAACGTGCTAAAATAATAGGAACAAAGGTTAAAATATTGTTTTATGCTTCCTAAAAAAATGTCCAATTGAAATTTTAATTATTTGGATTATTATAATATTTTATTTTTTTTTTCATTTTTATTATTTATATTTTGAAGTATCAAAAACATATAATAGATGGTTGTTCTATTTTATATATCGGTAATACATCTAGCCTCATATATAATAAAAATAAGTAAAATATATGTAATCATGTAAAATATAATTAATTACTATATTATCATGTAAAATATAGTTTATCATAGCTACATGATTAGGCCATAAGATTTAATTAAGAGGGGTAAGATACTAATTTCATTGGAATTATCTTAGTAACAAATAAACGAAAATATTGTACTTAAATGACAAATCTAATGCATTAATTCTCAAATTTCGAAGGAATTTCTATTGTTACAATTGCCATTTTCCTTCTATTTTTAAAAGGTGGAAGAGCATCTACTCCGATTGCCATCATCTAATAGCATCATGCGGGGAACTCTCTATGCCAGATTTTGTCTCTTTATTTTTGCAGAGCATTAAGTATAAGAATAGATGAAAAAATAATTTAGTATAGATAAATGTGACAAGTGAACAGTAATAAAAAATAAGAGTATAAGTATTTTATTTTTACTCTATCAATCTAATATATATTATAAAAATTATCTTAATAGAAATTGATAGGAAAAATTAAAATTAGTTAGGTAGTATAAGAGGTATTTTGAAATGAGATGGAGCACGTGGGTAGAAGTTTTATATTAATTTCTCTCCAAATATTATTTATTTTAGTTTTTAAAACTAGGAAGTTGCGAATAAAGTGATTGGGATCAATAAAGAGACATAATTTGTTTATAACATACTAGCTCAATAATGATAAGATAATAGAGAATGGAGTAGCTGAATTTATAAAAAAAAAATGTTGTTATGAATTTAATTAGAAATTTAATTAAAAATAACATTTAGAAACTTAGTTGAATGGTAGGAGAGGCAAACAAATGATCACAAGTGACACGTGATGATTTGAGATTAATTATTTATGAGGCTTAAAATATGTATTTAAGTAAACCTTTCCATAATTGAAGGACTTGAGTTATTGATGTTGATGTTGGAAGAGATGAGGTGTGCTTTCACTTCAAATATGAATGTATTTATAGTTTTTGTGTTATATATATATATATATGAAAGATCAAGTCACTCAATAAATTAAAATAAAGTTAAACTTGATGAATAATTAAGAGATTTGTTGGTAAGTACAAAAACTTCACATAAAATATAACCGAAAATAATATAAAAAAGAGACAAAACTATGATAAGTTTAATGTTGAGTTACTAGATTAGGAGGTTGAGTATCACATCCTAATCCGATTTGGTCGGATCCTCCTGAGCAACCTGCCATCCCTTTTTGTTTATTAAGGGTTTCGTCTTTTTTTAAAATAGTGAGTAGTAAGCCGTCATTTTTATCTGTTTTTTCTAGACATTATAAAAAACTGAGTATTTTAAAATAAACATACTTGTCTTCTCGCTGTTCAATTTAAGTGGGTCTTTAATAAGGATTTTTTCTTGATTACGTGAAAAGGGTAAAAGGGAGTGGTGAGTTCTACGCCAAGATTGTTGTTTCCTTTAACAAGAATCTTTTCTCAAATTCTGATTTTTCAAAACCTTTTCCATTGCTCTTAGGTGTGTTTAGAAAACAACACACACCATTCATCAGGAAGGGTACACACATTCGTAGGTACAGCTTGTCCATTGCACTCACTTGTGGCTAGGAGCTTCTTTACCGACTACCAAGATAGAAGTCCGTCCACTTCTACCCTAGGTCTGAGTGAATATTCTCGACATCCGACCCTCAGACTTGAATGCCACTCCGTATTTGTATGAGGACAAAGACCTCATCCCGACCCCACCCCTGGTCTCATACGCAAGAAGCTACTACGAGCTTCCCGACTGACTGGCATGATGACTTGCTCTTATCTCCACCATGTCGTCCAGTAGCCCTTAGGATCCATCACTACCCCTCTTAGACGTCTTGATGGTCCACTACCACAAGTGCATGCAAAAATAATAATTTTCATATATAGACATTATCTTTGGTGCCAATGGTCCAACGACTTTGACCCTCAATCCGACCTATAGCTGTTTGTCTAAACCGGTCCGTCGACCTGGTCCTAACGCACTGTCACTAACCCATCGAGTATTGTCTGTACTGACTTGGTACCATGGCAAAATCACATAACAATTTCATTAGAAATTTCATGGCTTTCCTTTACTCAAATTTGTTTACAAGCTCCTACTCGTGCATATTGGCCTTGGGCTCACTACACGTGATTTTTCAAAATCGGGCATTTACCCCCATAAGTTCAAAAACCGAGGCCTCTAGCCTATATGAGCTGTTCTAGTTCCCGTCAAGAATATCTACCAAATAGTTTAACCAATGGCACACAGTTAGGGAAGAACATTTCTGACAAAAAGTCTATTTTCACTTAATCACACCAACCGAGTGTGATGATATCTACACTTATAACCATGAATTTCTTCTTTACTCAAGAAAGTTCATCATACCACCTGCATTATGGCTCTGATCCCTAATCCCTATACTAAAGTACATGGCTTCAAGACTTTCCTATCCGATGCTCAAATTTATGAAGAGTCCACTAAGGCTCTTATTGAATTTCTTATTGGGCTCCATGGTAATTGAAATGCTTAGGTCAAGCGTTCGATTTTGTAGCAAATATATGTGCACTTAATTATTTTATTGGAATATTTTTCTTTCAACTCATGTAAAAATAATGGTTGGATAATGGCCCATTACCCATATATCCATGGGTAAATGTTCCTAATGACCCGTTGAGAATTTCGCAGCCCAATAAAGGGAAAGTTTTGTCAACTCATTTGATCAAATTTTACTAAGTTTAACTATGTAATTGACCCGACCTCATTCAATTTAAATCAATATTCATATTTGATTCTCAATGGAATATATCAATTTTATTATTTCTGATCCAAAAATAATTGAATCTTTATTTATAATATTAATATGAATTGATCCAATATTTAATTCATTATCTTTTACACTTTAAATTTTCGTTCTGATATGAGTTTTGAGTACACAATATTATAGATGGTGTGCGGGGAAGATTTTCAGAAAAAAATGAAGAGTGTTTAGGGTTTAGGAGCTATGTTATATTGCTTATATACGACCTCTCCATAACCCTAATTCCTTTCTATGTTTGATCGCCTAATTACTCGGATTGGTTAACCTGAATTGGGTTAAAACTATTTTTTTGTTTAATAAATAAAAAATTATTATATTTTTTATTAACTTTTTTTCGAATTTAATCTACAGTACAATCCAAATCCGTCTCGCTCTGATTTAATCCATATTCAAATCTAATTTTCGGTTTGGTTGTTTCTATTAAACCCCTGATTTTTTTTCAACCCTTTATTTTCACTCAATGAATTCCTTTTATTTAAAATTAGTTTTATTGTCTTTTTAAGAGTTGGAGTGTTACATATTCAATGACGGAATAAAAGAAAATTATTGTGCAAGGGTAATTATGTGATTTTTGTTGCAATTGATGTTTTAGAGTTTTTTTTTCTTTTAAAGATTTAAAATGGAGAGAAACAATGAATATGTAGATAAAAACCTATTGAAAATAATGAAACTTGGGAGTTGACTAATTTATCAACAAAGTGGAGATGATATATGTGAACTAGGTGTTTAAAATGAAATATAAAGAAATTTATATACATAAGGATTATTTAGTAGTAAATGGATAAGATATAATCGTTTATAATGAAGTTTTTGTAAAATAAAAAGTAAAAAACTGAGAAATAACTCTAATACTTTTAGATATTGCTACTGCTACGTCGAGTTGGTATGTATTCTAATTAGATGTTAAAAGTAATTTTCTATAGAATGAATTAAATGCAATTGTATTTGTTGATGAAGTTAAACTTATATGTTAGAGAATGATGAAGTTTTGCCTGCTGAGTTTGAAGCATCAATGAAAAAAAAGTAAGATATATTTTACCGATTGAAGTAGTGCAAAATTCACATGGCATATTCACGGGGGCAAATAAATTTTGGAGAATGTTAGATAAAGGACAATAAATATAGATTATAAATGAGTTTATAATATTGTAATAATATATATTATTGTACATATAATTTTTGTGTATATGTCGTTATAATTTAAAACGATATGAGACAAAATTATAGATCAAAATAAATACATGTAAGAAAATATTGATGAAATATTAAATATTACTTGTAGGCCATAACACTTCAGTTTCCTTGTAACTCTTATTGTACAGCGGGCCCATATTGTAATGGGTGACTATGCGTACAAGCAATCACACGTGAGCCTCACCGAGCAGAACCTCTCCGCGATCCTCTTCCCGTTCACGTACAAGTCCATAATAATGCTGAAGTGGTCCGCCATGTCCGTGTCATCACTTCCTTAGTAGATGGTCCTGATCGGATCGTCCATTCTCGTCACCACCACTCGGCCACCTGTGAATTGGACCTCGAACTAGTTAGATGAAAGTTACCGAACGCTACCGGTCCGGTCCGAAGGGCTAACCTTTGATGGAGGTGCCACCCTCAGCCCATTCATTCCAGCCGTTTGTGCAGTCCTAACACATCACTTTACCGCCGACCTGGACCTACTGGGCATCCTCGCCCCAACCGGCCACCCTTCCTGGGAAAATCGATAGGTCTGCAATTGGAGTTTCTTCTTCTTCTTCAAACCCCCAGAAAACACACACAAACCTATATAGATTAGTTTTCTAATTTATTAATAATTTATTTTTTAACAATTTAATTATTCAATTATACTTTCATAAAATATTTTGATCTCTGCAAGCAAGCAATCAATTGTCCCAAGTGGCAAACAAATAATTTAACACGCTAAAAGTGGTAAATATAAGAAAAGGAAGAAATAATATTCTAGGTATGACCAACTACCTTTAATAGCAATAGTAAGAGCAATCCTTTATTTGCAAGTATTTACTTATTAATATTGTAGTAAAATGTTTTAAAAATTAAAAATGAAATAATCCTAAAAATTATGAGAAATTCTAGTTTGGTATAGTACGTGAATCCTAAAATTATTAGTTGATCTTGTTATAAAAAATAATGTTCATGGAATTAATTAAAAAAAATTCTCTTATAAAGGAAGAATAATACATTTTATGAATGACATAAAATGTCAGAATCATCGTCATATATTAACAACTTTGTAGTTTAAAAGAATGAGAAGCAAGAGAATTGTATATCGTACATTTGCATGGCAGATATGCATAAATGGACTCGACAGGAATTCATGAGCATCCACAGCTTTTTGGACCCTCCAGCTCAAGTCTAGGAAATTGATGAAGGGGAGCTGAAGGCCCGTGCAACCTTGGATGCTTCGAGCTGCCTTGAGGTGTAGATTTGGGGATTCAAAGGGTAGAGACATCAGAGAAATCAATTACTTGAAAGGACTTGAAAGAAACATTTCCAACATAGGATTCCATGTCTTCGGCAGCTAATTAAACTCCATTTTTTACATACGTTAGTACAACAACCTTCTCATGTTTGCTTCCAAATTAAATTACCAGTTTCTTCCTGATCAAATCTTACCGTTTCCTCGCGCAGCAGATGCACTAGGAAGCTTCAAGAGCTTCATCATGAAGCTGAAATTGAAATCAGGTGACGCCGTAGGCTGAGGCCATTTGGCACCTTCTGGCACACTAATACACTTGAAGCCCAGCTCCCTATACAGCTTCATGGCCCTATGATTGTTCAGTTCGCAGTGCAGTGCGACCGATCGGCAGCCCCAGGCCCTGGCCTGGGCCTCGGCCGTTGCGATGAGCCTTTTGGCTATTCCCATCCTTCGGAAATTCTCATGCACTGCCACGCTTGATATGTAGGCGATTCCAGTCCTGAGGAAACAAGAAAACCATTGGAATTTTAGTTCCGAAGCCATACCACATTACATATGTTATTGAATTCATAAATTCAGTGCAACAAATCTTTTCCAGTGATAACTTATATTCATAACCATGAACGAGGAGGCTAATAATGGTGCATATAACATTTGGATATCAGCTAGTTTATTATGAACAATCATTGGACTAATCAAGATACCCCTAAAGTGAAAAGTTTAGTATGTTAGTGAAAATGAAATCTTTCTTCTATAGCGAGGAGAAAATTGATGTATATAACATTTGGAGATCACATTCAATGGACCAATTATAATACCCACAAAATTAGAAGTTTGAGCCATATAACTGTCACGCCCCGACCTGATTTGGCCCAGGGTCTGATGGACAACCCGCCACTCTCTCGAACCTCAAGAAAGGTTACTCGGGGTCAGAGAGTTAGGCATATTACATGTTATGCTTTTCCTAGATAACATTTAACAAAACTGAAAATTTTGAAATATTGTACTTGGTTTGGGTCTGAGGAAATAAAACCGAAGCCGTGTGTTCCTTCCTAAAAAATGTTTAGAGTGAGAGGGTGAGCTTGACAACTCAGTGAGGGGAAACTTACTATAACGGTTTACTTGAATTTATTTTATATTTAATTTATTTTCGTTTCACATATTCACAGAATCAACAACTGCCCTTCTATCATAAGAGGGATCACACATTCGTAGAACGATCCTTTACCGCGCCACTTGTGGACCGGAGCACCTTTACCGTCCACCCTGATAGAGGGATGCTGCCTCTACCCGGAGTTTGTGTGGATATCAGTAGTCCAACCCCAAACTCGAATTCTTCCACCATGTTCGCTTAACGGGACGAGACCTCATTCCCCCTACTGCCTCGATCTCCGTGCGCAGGAAGCCCTCGACTTCATGACCTACTAACGATGATACTACCCTTATGCTCTCTGGGTCGTCTAGCAGTCCTTGGGTCCCATCACTATCTCATGTCAGGTGTCCTGATGGCCCGAACCTCACTGTACATGCACAATCAATAAGCTTTTTAAGTTATAACTGTTATCTTTGGCCCTCTTGCACAACGGTCTATCAACTTGGCTTCGGCTCTACCACGCATACTGGCCCAACAGGTTCGACGACCCGGCTTCGGCAGAGCAGTGGTTCATCCCAACAAGCTCAACAACTTAGCTTGGCTCGATGGGTATCACACAAGTTCCCATTATTCAGGTATTTTAGCCTCATGTATCACATGTCTATTTTGTACTGGTCCATGCCCGTATTCACCAGCCTTGGGCCCACTAGCATCTCGAGCATAAGCCCGGAATTATCTCCCAAATATTTTAAGCAGAGTCAACCAGTCAGGGGAGGCTAATTCCGAGAAAATAAATTTTCAAATTTTAAATTGTCATTCCAATCGGAATGTATGTTATAGCGGTTCCCACTCACCTGGTAATTTTGGCGAGGTCACACCAGCGGAATATAGCCTCGCAGTTCCTCTTCCGGAAGCAGGTGCTCAAATAGTCAATTACTACGTGTTATGGATATCCTTGTTAGGGTGTTGAACTAAGGAATTGTACTTCTTGGCATATTTGTGTATAAGCCTTCATATTTGGCTTTAATTGCACTTTAGTCCCTGAGGTTTGCGTGTTCATCTTTTCCTCCTCAATTACCGTTTTTTTAATCCGACCCCCAAATTTTCTAATTATCCCTTCGGCTCCTTAATTTTATCAACACTGCCCCTGATTTCCTTAAATTTTCTAAAACCGTCATTGAGCCCCAAAATTTTCCAAAAATTATAATTTGACCCCCAACTTTTTAAATTTTACAAATTGGTCCTCCATTTGATCCAATTTGTCCAAAGGACCCTTAATTGGAAGGGAATTACATAAAAAAACCCTTAATTTTGTCAAATCGCCACTTGGTCTCCAATTTTCGAAAAATCCTCAATTTTTCTAAACTTTTCGTAAATTGCATTTTGGTCCCCCCAACTTTACAAAATTTCCATTTTGCCCCAAATTTGTCCAATTTGCCCAATTGACCCTCAATTGGGGTGAATTTCATGAAAATACCCTCAATTTTGTGAAATTGTCGTTCAACCCTCCAATTTTTAAAAATTGCACAAAAGTCCCCCAAAACCCCAAATTGGCCTCCACCTTCTTCTCCAATTTGAGCATATGACACTTTGGATCTTAGCTCGTCCAATTGGCGGCCTGTAAGTCCTTGTTTTCTTCAATTCTTATTTCTAATCACCTCCTACAGCTCCCATCGATAATTCTGCACTTCGAATTTCATAATTTGGCTAAGTTTCGTGCTTGTCGAAGCTCCACCGGAAAAGTTACAGTAGAGAGAGAAAGCTTGCATTTCTTACCGGCAGAAAGGCGGTGGCCGAAGCTTGGGTAGGGGCAGCTAGAGCTAGTCAAGGGAAACCTAGTAGGATTGAGTTCTGCTGCAATGCAGGAATTTGAAAAGAGAAGTTTCGTTGGTGTAAATTTTGAAATTCCAAAATTCCGATAAGGGGAGGCAAAATTGAGCTTACCAGGGCCTGTAGGGTGTTAGGGAGGACCTTAGGCGGTTAGTGGTGGCCAAGGTGAGTGGTGGAAGGGCCGGTTGGGGCAAGGTGGTGTCGGGCAGGAGCTTGCTGCTTCAAGCTCTGAAGTAGCTTTACTGTGCTATCTCCTTCACACCTCCCTGAACACTCCCGGGTTGTTTTGAGAAGGTCTGGAGCTAGAGGACTCTTCACCAGTTCCAATGCCACCCTTCGGAGCTCCTTTGGTGGAGGTTTTGCCCGTTGTCGGAGCTCTGGTTTGAAGCTCGCCAAAAAACTCACTCTTCATCTTTTTTGATCGATTGTGGGATGTTGAGAACGAATGAGTGGGTGCCCTTTATATAGGGAGGTCAGCAACTGCTCGGGCTACCCGCCGACATAAAACTCAGCTACTGATGTGATTTCTGGTGACCTAATCGAAACAGTTTTCGAGTCGTTGGAAACTCGAGCTTTTCCGACAACTTTCTCTCTTTCTATTCTCTGCCATTTCTTCTTTTTTCTTCTTCTTTCTTTTCTTCTTCTTCTTTTATTTTTCCATTTTCTCTTTTGTCCAATTGGACAGGTTTTACAATAACTCTCAATCATATTTTCAAAATTCAATTACTATACTTCTAACGTGACGTTTAATTCCTTAGTGTCTTCAAACCGGGTAATCCTATTTCACTTTTTTATTTGCTTCAATTGTAATTACTTGATTAGGAGAGGCCATTGAAGAAACCGACCCTACGATTTCTCTAGAACAAAGGAGTGAAGAGGTTTAATCGATCTTGTTATTAAGGGTTTAATCATGTCTGCAATTTTGAATCTAATACTATCATGTCCTAAATCCATGTACTAAATGCTATTTCTAGCATGACCCCGTTAAACTAATTTCATTTGTGAAATCAATTTATCATTCAATTTTGTTTCACCTAACCTAGTTCTTAAGATTTAATATATCATATCTCTCACTTGTAAATATGTAGAGTAATACTCCAAACCTATAATATCTATAAGTTTGCTACTAATATGTAATATAATATTTTTATAGTATAACTATTATAAAAAAAACAATATTAGCTTCTTCAATTGAATGTTACACAATGATAATATTCTATTAAGTCAAATAACAACAAAAAAATTATATTAATCTATTATAAATTATGTATTTTTTTTGGTATACAGTGACACCATATATTACCTTTTAAATGACCATGAATGTTACACAATGATAATATTCTACTAAGTCAAATAACAACAAAAAACTATATCAATCTATTATAAATTATGTATTTTTTTTGTATACAATGACACCTTTTTAAATGACCATGAAATTGTGACATTCCCTGATATGAACATTTAGTCCCAAGTACTCATTTGTCATCCAATTCTCCTGTATAGTCTGAATTAGAGACCTATCAATTTACAATCACAGTCTATTTCATAGAAAAATACTAAGTGAGTTGAATCCTTCACATATCTAAATATTTTTTTATATCCTAAAAATTCACATATATTGTTACTCATAAACATGCTTAATGCTTAAGTAGATGGACTATATTATTTAGTGGTGTAACGGTTAAATATATCAAATATCCTATTATTTGTTTAGAGAACATCTCATTTATAAATTTTATATTTCCAAATTCAGTTAACTTATTTTCCAGAATTATAAGATTATCAACTTCATTACAATCTTGTAAATCAAATATTTCCAAAAATATATTTAGCATATTTAGTTTGGTTTATAAAAATACATTCGAAATCTCCATTTACTTCAACTCCAAGGAAAATTTTCACCTCTTTATAATATATACAATTTTTATTATACCCTTTTACAACTATTCTTTACTTTTATTTATTTATTTGACCATTTTCAACAAACTTAATTTTAAAAATCCACTTAATAGCTATAGTTTTACCTCACTTAACAAAATTCACTAATTTTAAACTCTTATTTCTCTCTATAGCCAAAATTTTTATTTCCAAAACTTCCCTCTATACTTATTTTTTTAATTGCTTTCAAATAAAATACTTGATAATATGGTGTTACAAACATTACATAATCATCTATCCAATTAGCTTTACTCCTTACTCTTTTCCAATTTTTGCTTCTCTTACTGCATATTTATATTCGCTATTTTTTTGCGGATTTAACTGAGGACCATTCCACTTTTCCCTATATCATGCATGTTTATACGTGCCAAATCTTCTTCTATTACTTGGATTTAGTCATTAATTTATCACTTCAATTCCAAGCACTCTTCTCATAAAATACTACATCACTATTAATTATATCTAGTTTGGACATCTATTCATATAATTTATAGGTCTTTAATTCCTCACTAACGTTAAGCAAAAAAAAAATCCTCACTAATACTTAAAATTACATTTTTAACACTATTATCATCCAACTTAGTTATTAACTTTTAGTAATTTTAGTATAAATTATACTATTCAAACTCTAAATTAGTTTGCCAATTGTTTATTTCATTTCCATACTTTCTCTATTTTTCAAAATAGTAGTGAAATTTATATCTAGAATACTCACATCCAAATTTATAACTTTCCATAAAAAAATATTAGAAATACACTTTTCATACAATGTACCATATTAAAATGGTACGATTTTCTTTTCGATATCTCTATTTTGTTGGGTGTATATGTCATACTTAATCGTCTTTTTATACCTTACCTCGGTAAACTCTTGAAATGAACCCACCTCTATAATAGGTTCTTAGGAAACCTATTAATAGTTATTTTTTTTCCTTCTAGTGCTTTAATTTAAAAAAAATGAAAGAAAATACATAATTTTTCAACTAAAAAATAAAAAATAAATTTCGAGAAATCATCATTTAGGATAAGAAAATATATTTTTTCTCAATTTGGTTTTAGTGCAATTGGTCTCCAAATATCACCATGAACTAATTGGAACCTTGTGCTCTCCACTTGTTAAATTTGGGTAGGGTTTCTCCCTTCATAAAGATGACAATACATTTTATGTCATTGTCTAGATACTTTTGAAATGGTAGTCTAAAAACATGAGAGTTTATGAGGTGATCATTTTCTATGAATCAATTTGATCCAAGTCTCCCCTTGCTAATGACTTTCATGGAATTTCTTTAGCTATGATAACTTCATCGCTTACTTGGAACATCCAATTTGGCAGCATTCTTGACTTCATCATCAAGTCTTTTTTTAGATGATAGAATTTACATAGCCCTTAAATGATTGTAAAGGTCATTCTATTCTCTCCTTTATGATCAATACTCAAAAAATTGTTTCATAAATATGGTGCAAATAAAATATTAGTGATTACTAAAATCTTATTCTCTACCCTAATCTTTACATTCCCTTTTTAAGAATACCAAAAGTCAAATTATTGTCAAGTTTAACCAATTATGTATAATTCTCATCCAAGTTGTAGAATCACAACTTTTGGTCCATATGTGATTATTGCTTTCAGAGTCTAAAAATCAAGTATTTTCCTTTTAAGTTTCAACTTCCTATATAAAATTCATTAAGAGTATTTCTTCATCCTCTTTTATGCTTGAAGTAGTTTGTAGATCCTCTCAATTTAGGACACTCATATTGAAGGTGTTCTAATTCATGATAATTATAATATTCAATAGAAAATTCATTGTGATTAGCTTTAACATGCCCTCTTTCATTGCCTCTAAAGCTTCCTCGAAAGCCTCCTCTCACGTTGGCTCTTCCCTAGTATGCACCTCGTCTTAGAGGAACATAATCAACATTTAAATTCCTTTGATTTCTTCTCTAGTTACTCATAGCGAGGGCTTGATGAGTATAAATTCATTTGATTTCTTCTCTAGTTGCTCACATTGAAGGCTTGATGAGTATATTTACTTTCACTTTGTGACCTCACCGGTCATTCGTGTATTAGAAGATTACTTTGTAGTTCATTCATGTATTTAATGTCTCTTCAATGGTTCATACAATATAATTGAATTTCGGAAGTAAACACCATAGGATTTTTTCGACTTTGCATCTTTGATCTACTTTCTCACCATATTGATTCATTTAGTTAATGATGGATACCGATATAATTGCCTGAAATCCTAAGAAAATCCCCTATTACAATTGAGTAGTCAACTGAAAAAAATCTCAAGCAACCCTTCTCGTTGAAATTACAATCATCTCTTTTACAACAAAACTAGTAAATACTCTTCTTAATTGAAATAAAGATCTTCCTTTTATCATATTCTTTTGTGAAGGTCAATCATGAATTTCAACTTCAAATCTTGAGCAACTATCTGGTGAATATCTTGTTGTATGATTATGAAAAGTTTCTTTCCATCAAATCGAACATTTCCTTTTGCATATCAGTAGAACAATTTAATCATCTTCCCCAAAATTCTGGGAAAAACTAAGTGATCATTTGGAAAACCTACACTAGAAATCCTAAAACAATAAGTTACTCCTAAATGTATACACCTCAGTTTTCAACAAATGTTAAGGGGTACTTAGATGACTAAGGAATGAATGATATCTCAATCCACTTTTCCTTACCTAAAATTTGACACCATGAAAAGGGGTCAATATACTTGTGGAATCCCAATCAAATTCTTCAGAAAAAGTGAAACATCTTGTTTCATAGGAAGTTGATCAATTCTTTTAGCGATTGTTGCTCTACTTGATCTTGAGCATTCCATTCTCATGGGAGATCCAAAACAATTCTTTCATCCCATGTAAAAAATTCTAAAAAAATATTTCCTTCTAAATAATTACCCATCAATTTCTCACGTGTACTCCGATGGTTGTAGAATTCATAATGTCTTCTCCTCTTCTGTTACTATCAACATCACTTCCTTTCAATAATTACAGAGGAAAGAAATTTTTTGCAAATACAGAGAGCAATATATCAACCAAACCGGCACTGAATTTTTATGAGGTGACACCATTCTTGACAACATATTGTCATGTCGCCTCCAAGGCCGGATTTCCAGGAGAACCCTAATTTGCCAAAGTTTGTGACATGCAGTATCTAATCTAATCAAAGAAGCACAATATTCAATATTTTTCTATCATGAAATTTCCTAGTAGATTATTTGAGATTTAAGAAATATTTTTGTAAATTATGAATTTTATACTTAAATGATTAAATTTCTTTTAAATTTATAGGTTTAATGTCGTATAAGTGACTTGTTGGTCCTACAATAGTACATACAACACTATTGTAGTATTGATATGGTGTGAAAGTTGTGTGATCGACCCGATAATTGTGTGAGGGCATTACATCTTTTCACCATTTTTTTTATTTGGCTCTCTATTTTTGCTTAGCCTTTAGCATAAGAATAGATGAAGAAATAATTTAGCATAGATAAATGTGAGAAATGAATAAGAGAAAACATAAGAGTACAAGTATTCCATTTTTACTTTATCAATCTAATATATAGTGTGAAAACTCTCTTTATTAGAAATTGATGGGAAAAATTTTAATTAGTTAAGTATTGTAAGAGGTATTTTGAAATGAGTGGAGTGAGTTTTGAGAGGTTTCGATATTAATATCTCTCCAAATATTATTTATCTTGATTTTTAAAACTAGGAAGTTGTGAATAAAGTGACTGGGGTCAATAAAAAGACATAATTTGTACTAGCCCAATAATGATAAGATAATATTTTTTTTAATAATGATAAGAGAATATTTTTTTAATAATGATAAGAGAACGAAGGAGCTGAATTTATAAAAAAAATCGTTATGGATTCAATTAGAAATCATCTAGTTAAAAATAACATTTAGAAACTTGGTAGAATAGTTGGAGAGGAAACAAATTATCACAAATGATAGGTGTAATTTGAGATCATTTATTAGGTTTAAAGTATGTATTTAAGTAAACCTCCCCATAAGGGGCTTGAGTTATTGATGTTGCAAGAGATGAGGTATGCTATGGCTTCAAATATGAATGTATTTATAGTGTTTTTGTTATATATGTGAAATATTGAATCACTCCATAAACCAACACAAAGCCAAACTTGATGAATGACTATTAGATGGTCCATGACTAAGAGATTTGTCTAGCAAGAACAAAAACTTCATATGAAATATAACTGAAAACAATATAAAAAAAGAGATAAAACCATGATAAGTATGATGTTGAGTTACTAGATTGGGAGGTTGACCAAACCAAAGCAACTTATCGTCATGATAATAGAGTATTTACTAGTAAAATATTTCAATTAGATCATATAACAAATGTGACTATTATGAAGATGGAGACTTAGACTTAATGGAATAACATTAAAAAATATTGCATATAGTCTAGGGTGTGCTAGCCTTAGAGGACATTGGAAAAACTAGTGAGAATGAACTAATTTTAGTTTCATTAATGAAGTCTTTTAGTATGATGTCTTTGAAAATGTATTGGATAGGTAGAGATGAGTAATATTAAACTAATGAGCATAGAAAATGAAGACATGTGAGTACATCTAAAGTGAATACTATGAGAAAAAAATTATAGAAATTTGATAATGACTTGTAGAGTACATAAAAAAGTAGCAAGAGGGATAAACTCTAAAACTTCGAAGTGAGTGGAGGATCATGTGTTGCACTAGATGAAAATGGCTTAAAGTAGTGAAGTAAAACTAGATACTCAAATAGAAAGTGATGGCTAACATGAAATAATTATAAAGACTTCTAAAGATACTCTTCTAGAATAGTAAGGGATAAGGTTGACCTTAACAAACATAATGCTAAAATGACTAGGAAAGAAGATAAAAGTATAAATGACATTTCTTATGAGGACAAATTATCGAGAAAGAAAAGTTTAAAAATTTTGGGGGTAAAAAGAAATACTAGGGAACCAAATAATGATAAAATATTTGCCATTATGGTGAAACTGATATAAAGTAGAGATATTAAAAACAACATAATTTATAAAATAGGAAGTGATGGCTGACATGAAACAATTATAAAGACTTGTGAAGATACTCTCCTAGAATAGTAAGGGGTAAGGTTGACCTTAACCAACACAATCCTAAAATGATAAGGAAAGAAGATAAAGTAGAGATACTCAAATAGGAAGTGATGGCTAACATGAAACAATTATAAAGACTTCTAAGATACTCTACTAGAATAGTAGGGGTAAGGTTGACCTTAACAAACACAATGCTAAAATGATGAGAAAAGAAGATAAAAGTATAAATGACATTTCTTATGAGGACAAATTATTGAGAAAGAAAAGTTTGAAAAACTTGGGGTAAAAAGAAATATTAGGATAGGAAGCTGAATATGTGGAACCAAATAATGACAGAATATTTACTATTATGGTGAAATTGATATAAAGTAAAGATATTGAAAACAACATAATTTATGAAATGTACAAGGGTATAATTTAATATGTAAACGAGTTGATGTTGAGTGAAATAAAACTACAACAACTCTAACTTATGAGAACATGTATATTATTGCGATGAACTCAAGGTTATTGCTAAGGTTTAATCTGAATTGTGATTATCATGGAGGGGAGCCTAATGATTATAGGTGCATTAGGATTTGATCCAATGATTAATTTAATGATACTTTCTTTCATACTTATTAGGGCTTAATTGAGTCTTATTGTATGTTGAGAAGTTAAGTTCATATCCACTTAAAAGTCATAATTTGTAATTAGTGAAAACGTACCGAATTTATATACCCACAATATTTCTCTATTTTATCCAATATAACATTATTATTTCTCAACTCTCATTATCAAGTACAACGTATACACACTTGTCATGTTTAATTTATTTAAACACACACCCAATATCTATTTATAATTCTTATAGTCTTATATAATGGGGAATAATAACCTTGGGTAGGTTATTTTTCCTACATAATTGGATACACCACGAGTGGGGTTTCCGATTTCGAGTCTCGTGTGATACCACTCTTATATATGATAAATAACAACTACAAGTTAAGTTATAGCACGAACCAGATTTTTGGTATCGGTGTAAGACTAGTGACTCTTATACTATATAATAAAATATTGTGTGCTAATAAATAGGTAAACTAATAATAACTTAAAAATCAAGTAATTGAATATTTTCAACCTTATATACCAATAATAATTATTTATTCTATCTAATATAAGATTGATATTTCTCAACAATATTAAATTTATTTTCAATAAGACGATTTTGTATCCTCTCAATAAAATAAATTTTTTTCTAATTTTGAAAATTAAAAATTCATATAAAATTTCTCACTTTTTTTCGTAGTTCTTTATACAATTTTGTATATAAAATACTAATTTTATGAATAAAATTATTTTAGGCTAACATATTCTTTTGTCCCAAGTTAAGTAAATAACACACAATAACATTAAAATTATACATAAATATTTTCACTCCTTACAAGGAAAAATAATAAAAAAAATAGTGTAGTCGAGATATATATGATATAATGAACTATAATTTCATTGAAAATTTGATGAGGAAGATAAGTTTTGTTGAGCTTTTTATTAAGTTAGTAATAATTTATTTTTCTATTATTTCTTACATGATGTTGAAGGATAAAATGATTGAGTGAATCAAATCAAGGCGAGAGATTCGATAAGGTGACCCACTTTTACCTTAATTTTTATACTTTTCATTTTATATTTTTATGTAGTTAAAGACATTTAACAACATTAAAAATTGAAAGAGTTGTCCTTTAATTCTCAAATATTATTTACTAATCACACAATTTTTCACAAATTTAAAGAATTACTACGAATGAATGACGACTAAATGAATGCAAGTGGTCACTATATTGATGTACAGTGGACATTTCACCACAAATGAGTAGAGATGTGCTTATTATAATTGTTATTTTTTTATAAATTTAAAAAGGTTGGTAACATTTTTATTTAAAATTTACTATTAGATCTATTCCTAGTTACATTATAAATTATAATTTTTTTGGCATAGATGGTGCAAAGATATCAACTCTTTTTTTGGATTTTAGTGGGGATAAAAATATAAGAATATGAGAATGGATAAGATAAAGTAGTCACTCTAACAAAACTAAAAGTACAATGTGGAATGAGATTTAAGATTCAACACACTTTTAATAAAAGATATCGGTTAGAAGTATATAAAATTACTCAACAATCTTCAACTCGTTTAGGAAAAAGAGTAACGAAAGACATACACTTATCTCCAATTTTATGAATACATAATTAGAATTAGTACCATTTTAGCATTGGATGAGTACTTTTGCACTGAAGGAGATTTTAAAAGAGAGTATTGCATGAAAAATATGAGATCATGGTATGGTGAGTGTTTGGAAAGACCCCTCCTATCTATACTTGTAGGTGAATGGGATTCTAGATTTAAGGTATAAATTATTAAATTTGAGCATTTTTTACAAGGTAAAGTTACTTCAAATATCCTATAGATCATTGATGTTATTCCACTACTGAAGTGAAGATGTTTAGATATCCTAGAGATAATTGATGTTATTCTAGTAGTGAGATCATGGTAATGAAAATGATTACCAATTAATTTTTCTGATACTTTTTGTGTTAAATAGAAATTTGCTTATGTCACTATTGTTTTTTCTCTCTATAGCTAAAATGTCCTAAAAAATACGGTAAGAAAAAAAATATTTAAATAGTTTATTTATGATATTTCCTAGTGTTTATTTAGTTGAAAAGTTTTTAAACTCTAAAACACATGTTATTGTGAGTTAGTTGAACTAGAAATATATGATTAACTAGTTCTAGGCTACAGATTTAAAATACCATGACTATGAGACAAGAGTAATAAATATTTGATATATTAATAGATAAATATATGAAAATGAAAGTTAGGAAAAATAGAGTAAGCTTAATATCCTCAATATTGTAATACAAAATAAATAAATCATGATGAATTTAAACTTTTTACAACATTACCTGAGTTACAATAGTGAATGAATATAAAATAGCTAAAAAAAATGACAAATGGAAGACTGGAATGAATATAAGATAGCTAAAGAGTTTTAAAATATGAAAAGACTGGACTGGAATGAGAGAATGGATTCTTAATAATTGGGAGAAGCTGACGATCAAAGTATAATAAATTTAACTATAATGTATTTTTTTAATTCGAATTTGTGTATTTTTTAATTCAAATTTGTGTATTTTAGAGAGAGTGATTAGATGGGACCATCATAAAGAAAATAGGCTTTACACCATTAGATTCTATGGCTGTAGGGGAGGAGAAATTTCATTTAATTTAGTTTGTGTTCAAATGTTTCCCGTGTACACATGTATTAGCCGATATGTATAAGGAATAGATAGTACAAGTAGCAATTTTACTATTCTATTTGTCAATGTTAGCAGCTTTATTTTATTAGATATGATGTATTAGAGTTACGACTCAATTCCTATAGACAATATTTTTTTATTTTTATTTTGGATGATTTCCAAAAAAAATTGCAAGCCACCTCACCAATGATATGATATGACCTCAAACAATGCTAGACAACCAAGTGATGAGTTTGTTTAGATAATGACAGTTTACACACCTTCTTTGCCTCGTAGGTCCCTTCCGTGGAAGAAAGTCGGCTACAGTGTCGACAGTCAGTATACCGGCAACATGTCCTTTGTTCAAACTGAGCCTCGTGTCGAACACTCCAATCCTCAACTCTTCACTTCCAAACAAGGTCTCATTGCCTGAGCTCCCAATAACAGCTACCAAGAAATTTCTATGGCAACCTTTAGGAACAGATAGACCCGACACCATTGCCAAGATCTTGTCTATCCTCAGGACTAAATTGAGTGGGAAAGAGTACTCAGGCAAGTAGGAGCTGTAGGAGCTGCAGTAAATCTCAGCTATTTTTCAGTACTCCTCCAATCGTGCCTCCCTCACGAAAACATCTTGAGAAGCTGTAGAGAATGAATCGGCCACTGGGCTTACTTTGCATACTCCTATCATAAATCGGAAGTCAGCCGTCAGGATTCTTTGAAATTTCATGTAAAGGAGAAAACATTATACATGAATTAATCTCACTTCAACAAATTAAAGTGAACAAAAGAATTGAGTAAAAATGCCATAAAGTCAAGTAAATCTGACACCAGTACATCTAAAGATGCATGGAAATGCCATCTTGAATTTGCAACCAATCAGTTCACGGGAACAAAAAGGATGCTGCAAAAAAAAAAAAAAAACAAAAGGAGGAGCATTTTTGGAAGCAGGTCAGGTCAGGTCAGGCTATCATGTAAGGAACATCTTTTGGAAGCACGTCAAGCTTTCATGTACTTTCACTTCTCCATGATGTACAAGTAGCAGTTTTACTACTTTATACGTCATCTTAAATTCATGGCAAAGATGATCTGGTACCTGCTTTTTTCGGGAGAAAGCCTTTTGCGGGGAGGAAGGAAGACTGTTGCTTGAGATTGTTGAGAGGGCTATGGGGATGGAGAAAAGGAGAGATAGAGACACCCAACGGCATCGACCACATTTCTTGGATATCTTTCCCCCTCGTTCCTTCCCGCAAAGAAATCCTCTTTGGGACAACTGAGAAGTTAGACAGATATAGATGCAGACAACCCTTCTTCTTTCGGTTGAGTCCGACAGAACAGGAGAGAGAGAGAGAGTTAGCACAGCGATTGAGCGTTGGGGGCTGTGTTGCTAAATGCAGAGACAACGGTCCGGTGGACAAAAGAACAAGCGCTAGAGTTTAAATGTCAACACAGCGGTCCGGACCGTCCCGTGTTTTCATCCGTAAAGATTAAGATTTTAACATTCCATTAAGCCACAGATGGATGAAGCTTACCACGAGGAATGAAAGGATCCGCCATATATTGTCACAAAATATATTTTATGTATTTTTAAGTATTTAATATGATTTACACTTGTTATACACAATTTTTGTAGGTGTTATATATGCGTGCTATATTTCATAAAATGAGAAAGATATGATTTAGGATGAGAGAAAAAAATGTCTAACTTTGAAAAAATAATACTAAAAATTGTATTTAAATGGGTTATTAAGCCAAAAAAATAATTTCTTATTATAATTTACAAGCTTTCTTTCATGATATTCACAAAAGACATCAAATAGACCCGACAAACTAAAACTTTAGTTGCATTAATGTGGAAGAAACTAATTTGTTTGGCCAAAAACTTGATATATTCTATCACTTAAGCTTAATGTTTTAGTCAATTATGCTTTGATGGGACGAGAAGTTGGCTGATATAGTTGATACTGACATGGTTTTGTTATTTTGTGGAATGGACTTGATGTCCATATGGTTTACCTAAAATTAAATGGGGTGGGGTAAAATCTACATTTGCACCCCTTCAAATTTAACTAATTTCAATAAGGCCTATAATATAAAGATGGAAACTATAATTTTGGATGAGACAAACAACTTTAGGAACTCCTAATATGTTTTATGAAGTATGTAATAAAAATTCATTTCTTACAATTATAAATTTATCTATAAATTTATCTATAAATCTCAAAAAAATAAAAAACGTGGGTAGGACATAGTTTTTAAGACATAGTTGTTAAAAAGCAAAACCTATGATCGAATACGTCAGTGGGTTAATAATAGTTAGTGCAAAGTGACTTGAAATTATAGTAGTTGCATTTTTTTTGGAATAAATCGGTCATTGGGATGGGTTGAAGGTTATATTAGGGATCACCCTGAGTTGTAGATTTCGGTATGAAATATTAATTTCATTGCAAATTATGAAGTTAAAGAAGGGATGAGATCCAAAATATTATAAGTTTGGTTGGACATTTGTTATGTGATTGCATAATTGTGCCTTTAAAGATTAGATCTTTACATGAAAAAAATGAAATTTAATACGATATTGAAGTATTTGAATAGTTATGAATAAGAATAATATTTTATATTTATTAAAATAGAAAAATAGTTTAAGTTTATAAAATTGAAAGAATTTTAAATTATGAATTTTAAGTGAATATAAATTTAATTTTTTATCAATACACAATATTTTCTAATATTGTATTAAATCTAGTTCTTTCGTATGTTTATTCAGTAAATCTAACTTGTTTATTTGAGTGTAAAGTAAAAATACTTAACTTGATATTATTAATCTATTCGTACCAAATTAAAAAAATTATACCACGGTTATTAATAACGATTTTAATATTAAATATAATAAGTATATTCACGTTAAATGTGATAATACATATTAAAAATAAGATCTCATTTATAATAAAATAAAAAAATATTATAATTTTATAAATGTGATAATACATATTAAAAATAAGATCTCATTTATAATAAAATAAAAAAATATTATAATTTTATAAATTTTGTAGTATTTAAGTACTTAATTTATAACTTTTAAAAAAAAATTAGTGCAACTTACAATTTAGTATGCTCATAGACGAGACTTTTCATTCTAAGTGGATCAAATCTACTAATGTGTTGCTCATAATTGCTTGCTTATATAATTACATTATAGGGACAAGTAGGTTCCAATTTGAAATTAATTGACTTATAATGAAGGATGTAGACATTCAATGAATAATGAAGGTGGAAAGGTGAGGTTATTTTATGTATAAAATAATTATGGTTAGAAATACAAATTTCTTACTAAAAATTTGATTTTTGATGCATAGAAGATTGGTTAATAAAATTATAGGGGTAAATGAGATCGAAGAATGGATGAAAGAGGATGGGGGAGATTATAAAAGGTTATCGTGATTATTATACAAAATTTTATAGGGTTAAACCTGCTATCGGAGTTGAGCTAGCACTAAGTCAGATTAAACTGGTTATCTTCAAAAGCATGATATGAATATTTATATATAAATTAATAATATAATATAACAAATATATATATATATATATTTCTATGACGTATCTATTCTTAGGTTGTATTGACATACCAATTGTTATATTATTTTGATACCAATCTCAAAATAGATAGAAGAAAATACTTAGATCAGTAAACATTTTAAAATTTATTCAAAATTTAATCTTTAAAAAAAAATTCAAAGTGTATAATGAGCCACAACTAAATCATCCTAAGGTCAAGTCTTGCTCTGGGCATATCCCTTTCCTCACATTTTTTTTTTTTGTATATTCTTAAAATATGTTAGGGAAGGGCAAGTAATGCTTAGTAAGGGTAAAATTCGCTTATCATGCCGGTTCATGACCCTTGATATTATTGCAATATAAAATAGTTTATATAAAGTTTAAATTCTCATTTTTAAGGTGGTTTATTACTAAATCTACCATTTATGCACTAGTACATGTTATCAACTTATACTATGCACCCAACATTAGACAGGAACTACTATCCAAACCAACTAATCGAGTGATATCTATCCATGTACACTCAATATTGTGTTAGGATATCTCTCATCACCTAGCACAATAATTCATATTTATAATGGGAACTAATTGAGAATGTTAGACGAAAACTATCATATGAACCAAATAATCGAGTGATGTTTATCGATGCACACTCGATAATGTGTTATGATTTTCTATTAGCACAATCATCCATATTTATAATGGGAACCGATTAAAAACATTGGACAAAAACTATCATCTTAATCAACTATTCGAGTGACATCTATCGATGTACATTCAATATTGTGCTAAGGTATTCCCTTTACACAATCATTCATATTCATAATATGATCCGATTTAGAATGTTGGATGAGAACTATCATTCAAACCAACTAACATTTGTATAAGAATCGTGTATTTAAGATAACTTGCTAAATGATTATCCCCTCTATTGATATCATTATCAATTCAAGCACGCAAGTCATAATTAATCATAAAATTATTA
Organism: Trapa bicornis; assembly: GCA_030064425.1. Classification (NCBI taxonomy): domain Eukaryota; kingdom Viridiplantae; phylum Streptophyta; class Magnoliopsida; order Myrtales; family Lythraceae; genus Trapa; species Trapa bicornis. The sequence goes on along the minus strand of CM057761.1, from coordinate 2,582,285 downwards.
TTTGTTTGTAAAATATCAAGTTATTGCCCTTCTTTCAAATATACATACTTTTATTTCCTTTTCAAAAGTTATGTTTAAATTAGTTTATCAATATCAGATCTTAGCCACTTTTTATAAAAATCATCCTTAGCCCTTTTTATAACGTTAACTTTGGGCCTTAACCCCTCTATTCCTAACTTATTTTAAAGGGTTGGGTATCACCCATTTTTAAACACTTTGGTTAGCATCCATCTTTTCCAAAATCATCGGGTAATGGCTCGCTTCTCAAATAGTTCGGAATATATCTCGTTTTTTATAAAAGCGTCCGTATATCTTTTCTATGAATTTCTCAAAAGTTTTTCTAAAGCATACATACCAGCAATTTATATAAAATGGTAAGTATTAATAATAACAGTACAATAGGAAGTGAAGTTGGAAATCTCACTCACCGTTATAATTGGGACGCGTTCATCCCAAAAAAAAAATTTATCTTGAGAGGTGCGATTCGCGTATGATTTATTGTTGGATTTATCTACAAAAATCAAAGCATAAGTCTAGGGCCAGTCTCGAACTTTAATTGGTACTAGTATATTATCCCGTAATATTTTCTAAAATTATGGTTTTTACCCCTTAGTCTTGATTCGCTCAATTCCCACACATCAATGGACTCATTTTGACTAACCCCTATCCATTAATTCCTTTCACCTATCTAAGGTTATACCCATGTTGGGTTATATTTCCCAAAATACCTAAAATTCTCTAAGTTTTTCACTTATATACTTAACTTTTCTAAAGTTCGCATTTTTGTACTTAAGAATGGCAAAATTACTATTTTTCCTACACATCCAAATACTCTTTTTTGGGACCCTCTATCATGCCCATCCTCATTTCCTAGTCTAGTTCAATGGTAACTCGTCACGACTCATTGATGCTACAAATGTGAGTATCATCACCCTTGTAGAATCGAGTGGACGAAAGACTTAGAATATAAAAGTATTACACTTTTCTTTCAAAATCTCCTTCCCAACTATTATAATATATAAATACACATAAAACCTGAGAATGACATCAACGATAAAAATTTTCATCTTCGAGTTGAAATTCTTAGTCTTATACTTCAAGTTTGGGAGTATAGGTTGCATCATTCGTAGCAGTTCGAGAGATCCTTCTATTACCTGAAAATTATTTTGGGAGAAGAGTGATGTAAAGTCCATCACCCCAAGTGAAGGAAAACTAGGAAAAGGACTAGTCAAAGTGAAAAGAAAATCGACTCCCTTGATGAATTGAGGACAATAAAGACGGGTTTAAATGGGAAATTAGAAATACCAAGTGACTAGGAGGTCATAAAAATCATGGGGAAGGATTGTGAAGGGAATTGGATGGGAAAACCAAACCGGTTCGGGATGAACCGAACCTAAACCAAAATAAACCGATTTGAAGTATACATGAACCGATCACTAAATTCATTTTTCTTGGTGGCTTAAAATGATCAATTTGGTAAATTGAGGTCATCAATGAATAGAAAATGAATTTAGATAAATTTAAAAAATTTTAATTTTGAGAGAATCAGTTGAATCGGGCCTGAACCGACCGATTTTCACTTTCTGGTCATTGAACCCGATCGGACCGGACTGATCAACGGGCCGCTGACCAGTCAAGATCCATTCATCACGCGCACGACTAATCAGAGTGCGACACGTGGCAAGGTGCACTATGTCAGTCGGTCAACAGATGCCCGGCCAAAGACTCCTTCACAGTCATTCTTGCGAAAGGTAGTCTTCCCTCATTCAAGGATGGTATCCCGAACACCCTAACAAAATTGTAGTAGGTCTTAAGGTGTTTTAGTTTCATTCATAGCCGAGGACATTCCTCCACATGGAATTCCCCTTTTTCCTCAGATCTCCAATCCGAGTTAGGTTCGATTATAGAGGATTTACCTATCCTCATTTGTCATATATAAGGTGGATAGATGATATTAAGAGGCATGGTTCATACATGTATTCGTACAAGTTTATTTTCCTATGGGGCTTAATAGCATGCCCCTCCACATTAGGAGTCGTAAATCAAATGGACCCCACTCTCGGCTCTCTAGAGTGCTTCACTCCTCGGCTGGTATGTCGCTCCTAGTTATATCCTAAGGCCATATCAACCATGTTTTTTTACTCAATTAGTCTTTTGCGTATTACTTCAATTGTGGAAAAATACTTTTGGAGATTTATAAACGATTCAAGTAGCACCTTTCACAAGTTATTCCACTTCACAACAACTCATTTTTAAAAAAAAATATCTTTATTTTGAAAGTTTGTCTTTGATACCACTAAAATTATAATGCCCCAACCCGATTCCCCATGTTAGGTTCACATAACAACTGCTACTTTCTCTCAACACTATGATAGCGGGTGCCTGACTATAATAGAACTAACAAGATGAAAGGATTAGATAAAGTACACCATACCAAAATTCACTCATAATTATAAATTTTACAAAATATCTTTCAACTTGTACAGCGGGTCATAAAAACAAGTTTGAGGAAACGAGTAGTTGACTTGGACAAATATTATTAACCCAAATACCTTATATTGAGTTTCTTTCTCCTCAAGGGTCCTCTTCCCTTGTACTCCACTTCTTTGTATGTCCTTGAAATGTGTTAAGGGGAGGGGTTGAGCAACCCTCAGTGAGTGCGAAGGCCACTCATTGGGTCATTCATGGCCCCAATGTTGCCACAATTGAAAATAACTTATACAAAGTTTGACATTTCATTTTCTACAGTAGTTCATCACTGAACATACCATTTGTGCATTAGTATAAGTTACTAGCCTATACCATGCATAAAACATTAGATATGTACTATCATCTAAACCAACTAATCAAGTGATATCCCTCGATATACACTCGATCTTGTGTTAGGGTATTAGAGTGGATAAGAACTATCATCTAAACTAATTGAGTACGTTGGATGGGAACTATAATCCGAACAAATTATCAGAGTGACATCCTCAATGCACACTCTATATTGTGCTAGGGTACTCCCTTAGCCCAATCCTCCATATTTATAATGGGAACTAATTGAGGACATTAGAAGGGAACTATCATCTAAACCAACTATCCGAATGACATATATCGATGCACACTCCATATTGTACTAGGGTATTCCCTTAGACCAATCTTCAATATTTATAATGGGAACTAATTGAGTATGTATGACATGAACTATCATCCAAACCAAGTATATATGTAAACCCCGTTCTCTCAAAATAAGAATCTAGAAATGGGAAACAAAAAATTTTGAGAGAAAACCAAGGATCAAAGGGAACCAAAAGTGGTAAAGAGAACCCAAAATGGGAATTTAGAAAATTTCATGTGGTCAATAAATACCCAAAAATTCATGGAAAGGAACCATCAATGGAATTGAATGACAAGACGGGACTGAATCGGATGTGAACCGGATTAAACAGGATTGAACCGTGAATAACCTGTTCAAAGATTAACTTTTCTAGGTGATTTAAAAATATTAATTTGGAAAATTGAAGTCACCATTGTATAGAAAATAAATTTAGAAATTTTTAAGTTGTAGAAATATGGTCGAATCAGGCTTTAATCGATTGATTTTTTATTTCGGGTCACCAAACCCAGTCTAACCGAACCCATCAATGGTCCAGGCGATCAACAGACCGCCTGCCATGTTAGTGCCCAGTCAAAGCGCGTGATCAATTAACGTGTGACGCATGGTGAAGCACACCTAGTCAACCGCTTGGTCAACGCCTATAAGTGATGACCAATTAGAGCATGACGCGTGTCCTCCGTTAACGGTTGAAGAAAGAAAATCCACGTCACCAATGACTGACCAATAGAAGAGCGACATGTGTCCTCATCCAATCAATTGAGGAGAAGCCTCGTCAGTCGAGCTGGCCAATGAGGAACTAACACGTGGCAAAGATGCCACATCAGTAACTGACTAGGATATCAGAGAAACGGTTGAACAATTAGAGGTCAACATGTAGCAAAGTCACGTTGGATGGTCCCAGCCAATCAAAGGTTGACATGTGGCAGTGACATAGTGCATCAAGAGGAAAACCTGACTTATTTAAACTAGCTAATCAGAGGATGCCACGTGTCACGATCAACGGCTAATCGAATATGAACAACAACTATGTTGGAATGGGTGGCCAATGAGAGTTTGCCATGTGGCCAATCAACGAGCCAAAGGATGACTTAGACACTGAGTGGGAAGCCGCGTCAGCAAAGCCAACAATCATAGCTCGCACACGCGCGCAAAGTGTCATCTTCAACCTCTAAACTAGGCGAATAAGGATGATGGGCTGACTGCATCTTCTCTGACGGCCGAAAAATCCTCCCGATATGACTGTAAATGGGAGAGATTGGACCGAGTGATGGATGAATGAATATCATTATCAGTTACTGAGCGCCCTATATAAAGAGCTCCTCCTCATTCATCCTCTTCATCCGTCAAACAACTGAAGAAGAAGAACAACACCATTTCCCGGCGAGGCACAAACCAAAGCTCCAACTTGGGTATTATCCTTAACCTCTGAAGGCAAATTCAAGTTCCCTAGAACCCTGAGGAAGTTAGCTACATGACTACATTCTCCATCGAGCTCGAGGATCGTTAGAGAAGCATCGACGAGCTCGCACAATACCTTCGCTCCCTCGGCAATCCGAGAACAAAGTTGGTCGAGCTTAATTGGAGTCGCCCTTGGGCCAACCCTGACCAAACCAAGCTCCCCAGACCTACCCTAGAGACGTCCAAACCTTCCCTAAACTGTAGTGGTAAGTCCCCTCCGCCGCCCTTCGCTGAAAATGACTATTAATTGTGTATTTTGTCAGGAAACTAAGTTAAGCAATTCGCATTACTCAAGCCACCAATTGAGGTGCAGTTTGATCCAGGGAAGACTCTCAGGAAGAGAGCAATTTAGTGGAAGCAAAAGCTCCGATCGTTGGATCCACACCAGTGAGTAATCAAAGCTTTCTACCTCTATGATGATTTTATAACGATGCTTAGTTTGAGCTTATTTTTATACTAAATCTAGTGTTTTAAAGCTTGAAGTGAATTAGGGGACATAGGAAAGATGATTAATATCATGTTATGACTCAATTGGGAAGAATTAAGGTTGAATTGATAAAATTCAAGTTGGAGGACTAAATTACAAATTTTGGAAATTTGGGGACTTAATTACAATTTTTAAAAAAATGAGGATTTTCTATAAAATATGATAAATAACTTGTCCAATTAGAAATTTGAGTAAATTAGGGACTCAAATGGAAGAATTGAAAATATTAAGAGTCCAATTAAAATTTAAGGTATAACTTAAGGGCTAAATCATAATTTTAGGAAAATTACGGGTTTAAAGTACGTGAGTTAGTGCAATATAATCATAACTGTACGCATATGTATACTTATAGTCAAGATTTGTCGTGATATTGTTATAAGTATAAGAATGTACGATGACACTACATCAATATTACTATGTGAGTAATTTTTATCTTATGATGTGTTTTACGTGTGTACCATAACCCACATACCCCTTATAACCTCGATTAATCGTGTGTGTGAGACATTTAGGAGCATGGCTAGGCCGTGGTAATTAGTTAAGTATGTATTACTTTGCTTGTGTAGTTGTAATTAGGAAATTAAGATTTTATGATGAAACCTAAATTATACCAAATGTATTAAAAAATTATCTTTATTTAAAAATATGTGATAACAGTTTTAAACTAGTCTTGAAAATTATAAATAAATTCCCTATAAACTTTATATTAATTAATTTAAGTGGAGATAATATAAATATCATCAATAACCCATTAATTAATGTTCATACTAACTAACTAACCGTTACTCACCTACTCCCAAAATATTTTCTAAGAAATAGAAATGATGGGAATGAAGTGAATAAGATCCAGATAATTGGTCTACATCTTGAGTTAATAATACTCAGAAAAAAATTTATGATAAATTTTTATTAAATATTAAAATTTTTTCTAATATTTTAAATATTTTTAAAAATTTTATATTATATTTTTCATAAAATTTAAATTTTTACTAAAAACTAATTTTATTTTATAATTTAAATTATATATCATATCATTACTATGGTATTTAACGATCACACTACTATAAAATTGATAATAATAAGAATGATGGTTCACGATACTCTGAATCGGATAAGAAAGTTTCATTTATAGTTATATAATTTCTTTAATACACCTCCTTAAATAACTCTGAGTGGTTCTTGACTTACTTACTCATGCTTAGCTTGGTTTGATTATTTTCATATCTGCTAGCATAGGGCTGCCACGATAGCTTTATAAGTATCCTAACTAGATTTCGATAATATTTTAGTTGTACACCAACTTTTTACCCATCTACCAAATCACGAAAATATGTATAGATATTTCGACAATATTTCAGTTGTACACCGACTTTCTACCCATCTACCAAAACACAGAAAATATGTATACATCTATTTGCAGATGACATATCTTGAATCAAATACATCTAATAGTCCATGAACTTGATAATAGAGTGTTTAGCATTCTCACACTCATCATAAAAATAGAAATTTAGGATTCCAATTAAACCTTTCTTATACAAGTTCAAATTATTCTAATACACTTGAAATAAAATATTTGACCTTATGAGGACACACTAAGAGATAGACTTTCATACCTTTTTGGGGATTCCATGTGAGGTAAATAGTTGTATGTTTACTTGTGTAGGTCTGTTACAGTATGCTAACCTTACTGTGATTACCTTATTCCTCTTTGTTGTCCATATGAAATGATCTTCCTTTTGTTCCCCTATTAAGGGTGTAGCTCGTATATCTTATATTTCTGCTATACTTATCAACCATGTGAGTCTGCTACCTCTTAGAGCACACTTGTTGATGTACTAAATCCGAGTAGGGGTCCATAGTTGATGTCCCATTAATGAAGGGATCTACTTTGCCCCCCATACCTTGATATTTCCCCATCTCTCATTTGGCATGTTAGGCCTTTCTTAATGAGTTATTTTCCTACTTATATACTCTTTCATAACCCTAATGCTCTGCCCTCCTTGTCCTCCAAAAGATTGACTCAGGTCCACAGCAAGTTCCAATTGACCATTAATATCCATGCATTCTTAATTAGTACTATTTTGAGTTTTTAAACTCAGATTAGTTGGTTAACCAATTTTTTCCTAGTAATAAAAAATTTTGAAGGACAATCAGACATATATCTTTCTCAACCTAAATATGCTCTTTAATTGTTTTAGGATATATAGTATTTGGAATGTACGTATCTTAATTGATCCTAATACAAAATTTAAAAGTTGAGACTATACTAATATGGCAATTAACAAGAATTATATGGTGGAGGTATTATTAATTGTTAGGTGTAGATATGTCTTTCTTGCCGTTCTTGAACTAAGTAATCAATCTGGGATGTAAAGGATCTTGTATAAATAAATAGCCAAATTGCAGGATGATTGCAATTGAGTTAAAGAATAATCATTTTCTGTTCAAGGATTAATAAACTAAAGCAGTGAAATGATTATTGAATCTGTAATAATATTGTATTACTGAAGACTTTTTTTACTCTAAAATCACATAAGACTTTGCTGCCACTTTTAATATGAAGATTGTGACAAGAAATGTGGAGGCAGAAATAGTAATTTTTGGCAAAATTGCAAGCTGATTGCAATTGAGTGAAAGGAAGATTTATTTTGCATATTTATCATTGCTCTCTTTTATGGTTTTTGAAATTAATTACATTAATTTATATACTGATAAAAAATTAAGTACCTATATAATTAAAAATTATAATTTATAAATAGGATAATATTTATAATTTTATAAATTCATTACACATCTTATTTAATTAAATATCTTATTATATTTTTAATACTGGCATTTACGTTCAAGTGTATATACTTTTTATATTCAATTTTAAAAATATCATTAGTAATATATTATTATTACATATTGGACGATGGGGAATAATTGACTTGAATTAGTTATTTTTATTTCATAATTATATTTAATACGAGTCGAAATTTCTAGTTTCATATTAAATATATAGGTAAGCCAATTAATTATTATATTATATAAGAAATAATTGTTGACCAATAAGGGGTTGAACGTATAATTACTTAAAAATTATAATTTTTAAGTAAATTTTTAAATTTATAAACTTAAATACTTTTATATACCATATAATAATTAATATAGAGAAAAATATATAATAAGAATTTATCTTATTAATGATTTATAATATATAAATAAAAAATTAAATACGATACATTAAATAATATTATAACTATTATATTTAAATATTTTTAATGGTAACAGGTATCTCAATTAATTTTAAAGTGAAATTAATTTAAATTTTATGTTTAATGATCAATAGAGGAAGTGGTAGTAGGTTAGGTGGATATGCAATAATAGTTACATCATGTATCATATTGTGAGAATAACACTTATCTGTTAACAGCTAGTATAAAGCCGGCTTAGTAAATGTATATCACAATCTTATGGTTATATGATCTTCCTCGAAATGTAGACGATGGGCTTTGTACATTGGCCACAAGTCAAAGAGCACGAGAAAGGCATTGTCCTTTTTCACCACCCTCAAAAGCTGCTAATCAACCATGTTGTAGAGGCACAGAATGATTCATCGGCAAGCTGGTCCTCTTTACCAATAAAAAAGGTAAGTTTGTCATTATTTTTAACAAAAATAATAAATTTAGTATCTAACATTTAAAATTCTATAATAATTGTTTTAATTTTTATCCAAACTTGGAGAAGATAAAAAAAAAAATCTATCTCATAGACTTGGGCTAATAACCAAATTAAGCACCTATATTCAGAAACTGGTAAACGGAGATAGAGGAAATGATAGATGAAGATGTAGTCCACCCGATATTGAACTTCTAACTTAAAATATTAAAAATTTATGACGCTACTATTGTATCAAAACTACATTTGATTGTAGAATCTAAATTAGATAGAACCAATCAACTACTAAGTAAGAGATTAATAAGTTAAAATTTTTTGTAAATGAGAAATAATAGAATAAAATTTCACATATATTTTTACATGAAAATTATAGAATAAAGGCATAGAAGTGCTAAATGTATAAAGCCGCATTCGTGGAAGTGTACCACAATTGGGTGATGTGATATAAAACTACAAACATTTTTAATAATTGAGATTGTTTTTATAAAAAAATTAATAAATTCAAAAGTTATTTTAAGAGAAAAAGAATATAATAAAATCTCACATATATTTTTATATATAAAAAATATATATTTTTACAAAATATACGGTGAATCTTTTATACACGCATACAAGTGCTAAATGTATAAGGCCGTGCCTTCGTAAATGTGCATGACAATCCCTTGGTAATGTGATATACATTTGTTTGTACATTGGCTAGGAGCCAAAGAAAAAGAACAGGAAAGGCTTTGTCTTTTCCACCACCATCAAAAGCTCCTTATCATCCTAGTAGCAAGTTGGTCCTTTTTACCGATTTAAAAAAAAGGTAAAGTTGGTCCTTTTTACCGATAAAAAAGAGCAAGTTGGTCCTCAAGTTTAACAAAAATAATAAATTTAGTATCTATTATTTAAAATTATTTAATAATTGTTTTAATTTTTTTATTCATATACATATGATATACTCATACATTAATCATATTATCAAATTCAACTAAGGAAACACCATTCATAGAGGAATTGCTACTAGGATGTTCAAGTTTTAGTCTTTAATATATTTGGGGGTAAATTGGTACTCTCTAGAATTTGTGTAGCACTCAGGTTCGATGGGATTTGAATAAAAAGTTTGAACTCACAAAATTATATAATAATAAGTTTTGAAGTATTAAATTAAGATTATTGGTAATGGCTATATATGATCTATCCAAATTGATTAAAACCTTTTTGGGCAAAAAATTGATTAAGATTGTATAAAATATTTATAATAAGTTGATGATTGTAAACTCAGAAATAGAGGAAATTATAGATGAACATATAGTACAATTGAGATTTGAACTTCTAACTTAAAATATTAAAAATTCATGACGCTACTATTCTATCAAAACTCCCTTTGTTTCTAGGTTAACATGATGCCATGCGTATTTGGTCATGATGTATGCTAGTCTTTCCATATTCAATAATACGAGAAGCTATGTGAGAAGATAGTTAGACATCACATAGTATACTCCCTTTATACAAAAAAAAAAAAAGAAATTGATACAAGTCATATGGATAATGTTGATATTAAGATCTCTTAGCTTGTTATGATCATATAAGAAAATTATGTAATATTATTTATTAGTTAATATTTTTAAATAAAAATGAGTATAATATCTCTTAAATCCATAATGTTTTCTTATATGTAAGGTAGATTGTTTTTGAACTTATTAATTCAAATCAAAAGTTCCATTCTTTGGAGCTCTCCAAACATGACATGGAAATCAGGTTCATAAATGAGGAAAACTAAGGCTATAATAATAAAACTATTACTTAAATCTATATCTTTCCCATGCAGATGTGCTAAAGTGTCCGTGTAGGAGTTACTTGGCTACTAAGGTTACATAAACTTGTTCAAATAGCTCTATATAGGTGTATTATTAAAGTATAAATGGTTGAATTGACCATGTTGGCTTGGTGGTACTAGTGAGCACTTCTTATATAGTTTTGCAATCAACCGCCAAGATGATCATGTTAGAGTCGAGCTCATGCACTATGTTGAGGCCTTGAACCATTTAGCTTGCTTCAGATTCTATAGGAGAGGTGCCATTGAAAGCTAGTCATCTCCCTCACACTTGCACACCGGAGACTATCAAAATTTAATAGTAGCGAACATTACTTGTACTGTTTACTACACAACTGTATTAAATGGAGAGGTGCCATTGACATTGACGGGTCTTTTTCTTGCTTGTTGCTACCTTGTAGTTGGTACTGCTCCTTGGAGGACTTTAGGACAAGTAATTTGGACAAGTTGATATTCTTTCCCTCCCTCTGCAACAGTACTCAATTACAACTCGTGTATCTGGACGTCATTCTTGGAACCATTCATAGTAGCGAACGTTACTTGTACTGTCTCCTACACAACTGTATTAAGTGGATAATAGTTATTTTTAAATAAAATAATTAACACAATAATTTTATTTTATATATGTGAATCACACAATTCAAATATAAATATTTTTTAGGATATACAAATCTCACCCTATTTAAAATAAGTAGATTTTACAAAATTGGTTCTAAAATACATAACATAATGGTATAATAATCTATTTATTTCTAGAGGCAACAACTCCATTTAAGTTTAATGGCCAGTCAAGTTAAGTGAGTGGGCCAATGAGTGAACTAATAGTGTATGTTAATTTACTTAAATTCCATCCCACTTAAACTATAAAATCATTAATAAATTAATATTCAAAATATAATATTTCACAAATAAATATATTTATTACTTGCAAATATTGTTTTACAAATATTTTGGTAAAATTGAATGTATATCTTAAATATAATGTTTTGCTAAAAAATGTATATTTTGTAAATAATTCAATATTATTTATTTAAAATAACATTAGATACTTTTGTAACAAGCATTTAAAATAATAATTATTAAAACTATGATAAAATTAATATATTTATTTAAAGTTTAACTCTACGTTGTTATATTTTAATTTTAAAAATTTGATAAAAATAATATATTTATGTTAAATTTAACCTTAACTTAAAATTTAATTAATGTGTGCATAACCTCTTAGCATATGTAATACTACATGACTTTATTATTCACTTGTCTAAATCCCCAATTTCCCCATCATCTCATTTTATGACCGTTGCCATTGTTAATTCCTTTGGACGGGGCAGAGGATAGGCTAGGCTACGAACAACACAAGTCACGGCCAGCACACACTCATTCCTTCCCCATCATTCTCATCTCCTAGCACAGCACACCATAAACTGTCGCGTGCTTCCAAATCTAGACATAGTTTCTTCTATTTTATCTATTCTTAATATAAATAATATTGAAAGCAATAATAGAAAATAAAGAGATAGTAGTTAAAATAAATTAAATAAAATAATAGTATAATATTTGAGATTGAACTTTTATACAACCTTAAAACATCATATTCTTTAATTGATTTAGAGATAATATTGAAAATAAGAATACAAAATGAAGAGATAGCAGTTAAAATAAAAAATATATTTAATTTTCTACCTATATATAGTACACCATTTATCTTAAATGAATAAAATAAATTGTTATTTTATATTTTTTTTTGTTTGTGTTCTTTCATGATATCAAAGTTTTTTTTAGAATGCACCGAATAGATCATTGGGGTCGGGCAAAAGTCCGACCCGATAGCAACATCTTATTTGGTCAATTCATGGCCTTTTGCATCATTTTGTTTTATAACTACACCTGATAACTTTGTATCATTCTACAACATTGTTGCATCAAGATTTCTAGTATTAATTTAAATAGAGTAGGTTCTCTCTTATTATTATTCACTAGATTTCTAGTTTTCCTCAAAGTTAGAATCATCACTCCCTTTATAAACTAGCTAGATTGTCTCGAGGGCAATATCTGTTAAGTAGTTCTCTTACTACTTATCTATTTCTTTGTCATTGGAATCAGGTTTGTCCTAACCACCATCAACAAATTCAGAGTCATTTTGAATTACGCTTCTCTTTCTACTTTGAGTGCTCTTCATAATTAGAATTCTCTATTCCACTCCGTTGTTCTTCTCCTGTTGCTCATTTTTAGATAATGATTGTTCTACTACACTTGATGTACCATCACCCTTGCAGTTTTCCTCTCTTTCGCTCGACTATAGAGCAAAATCTTGACTTCACCATCAATTTTATACTTGTAGTCATTACTTTTGTCGAACTGCTTTCATCTATTATAAATCTATTCTTTTGACTCAATAACGTGTCTGACCCCAGAACAACATCTTCCTTCACCATCAATTTTATACTTGCAGTCATTGCTTTTTGTCAAATTGCTTTCAAATCTATTCTTTTTTACTTAATAACATCCCAGATCTCATACAATCAAAAGTTATCATCTTCTCGAATTAGTCGGATATTCAAATCTCGGTTTTTCGACAACAACTTCTCCATGACTATGTCTATGTTTTATGCATCTCCATCCACAACATATCATTTTTATAATTGAGTCACCTTAATCGACCTCTCCTCCTAAATTGATCATTAGTCTATCCTCAACTATCATTAGATCTCGACATTTTTCATCAAGTTTTGTTTGATCAAACTAGCATTTCTCATTCCTCCAAGGTCATTTTCCTTTTTCTACCCTTTAGATTTCGTTCCCACTAAAGTGAATATCTTAGTCCCCCCTCCTTATCTGCCTCTTCATCTCGGTTACATTTCACTCATTCGAATAAATACTACTCATTCTTTGCGATACTCTCATCCTATATTTTTATTAATCACAAATTCTTTATGGCACATTTACCAAACAACTTGAAATATTCTTACCTTTCTTCCGCATATCAAACTTATTTCAAGGCTTTATGATGGTCTTATTGCAAATATAGCCCACAAATCTAGTATACACATCAATCTATCCTTCTATTAATTAGTCTAATTTCGAGTTTCTTCTTTGCTTGTGTTTTCTTATGCAGTTCAACATACAAGAAATCACTCTTATGTCAATACCTTAACACTTCTTCACTTTTTGGTAACTCGGACTGGAGCAAGTGAGCAAATCCAACCAATTTCAATCTATTTTTTGATTGCAGATTAAGATCTAAATTAGGTTGAGTTCTGAGTAGAGGCGTGGTTCTCTCATGAAATTAAATCAAACAACATAACATAATATCTATCTCGGTCTTCAAGTGTCACCCTTATATTCCATCCTTGCAAGAAACATATATTCATCCCTTATCACCATCTCGATTTATAGGTATCATCTCTCTCTTGTATCTCGACCAGGTATGCAATATGATTCTCCCCTTATACCTCATTTGATGCAATGCACACATGATATTATGCAACATATCATAACGATTTATAGACAACAAAAAACACAACTCATGATAGACCTTCAAGCCGTAATTCATCATGCCATGAACCAAATGTATGTGTCGTATTGCACAAGGTGTTTAGTTGTGATTCCTGTTTAACATTCCCTCAAGACTTATCCAAGTATTTCACAACTTTCACGGACTATCATCCATTCTCACATTTAGACCATATTTTAATCTTCGGTTCTAAGTTTTAACTTATATCATATAAGTTACTTTGGACCTCTGCCAAACCACCTGAATTTGTGGCCCCACTTTCTTTTTCTATCTTACTGTACCCTAGTCCATGTTCTAACTCAGGCCCTAATCCCTTTTTAAAAAAATAGTTGATTAGGTCATTTATAAAACATGGATCTGAACCCCATTAATGCATATGGGGTCTTATACCCATTTCATAAATGGTGGCAATAACAAATTTATAATTTCTAGGCATTAGCCCCATTTATATCCATCAAGCCTTAGGCCCTTCTTTGAAAAACATGGCCTAAGCCACCTTTTTTTCTATAAGTCTAGCTTTAATCACTTTTTCATGATCATTAAGCCTAAGGTTCCATTCTTAAGTATCGGTCTATGCCATTTCAAAATCTCGACTCTTGTCCTCTTCCTTAAGACAATGAGCATTATACTCCTTTTAAAATGGTGGACCTAAGCCCTTTTTAAACATGACCCTTGCCTCATTTTGTAGATACAGTTTTAGTCTCATTTTTATAAACATTGTAAAGGGTTGTGATCTCATCTCTCTCTTATCCTTGAGTTCATACCCGTCCATTTCATACTATTAGTTCCCAATTCCTTATTTTTCAAAATCATTTGTGATATTTCCCGTCTTTTGATAAAATCTATCATGTCGACTTTTTTCTTGGTTTTCCAAAAATGTTCTCCAAATATTCACAACAACATTTCATAAAGTGCAGACATAGGCAACATCAATTCAGTCGAACGCGAAGTCGGAAATCTCACTCACCGTTGTAGTTGGGACTCTTTTGTTCTAACGATAGTTCCATATGTGGTGGAAGGCGTGGTCCCCACATGCTAGCTGTCAAGTTCCTCTATATAATCAAAGAACAATATAAGGTTAGTATTGACCTTAACTAAGTGCTCGTAAGCTACCCCATAATTTTCCCAAAAATTATTGTTTTGTCTCTCACGTTTTGTTTGCTTTACTCCCGCGTGTCGACAAACTTGTCACAACCAAACCCTATTCGTTATTTCTTTTTACTACTATAGGTTTACACCCATTTTGGGTCACATTTGCCAAAATGCCCAAGTACTCTAAGTTTCTCACTTATATCCTGAATTTTTCCTTTTTTGCCTTTTGGTCCCTAACATTCCAAAAATGCCCATAATGCCCCATACACTTTTTATTTGTTCCTTTTGAAAAGCCTAATGCTTCAATTAGTTCTTTTCAGGTCCCCTAACTTCATCTGGTCTCATTTGGATCCTCACATTCTTAGAAATTCTATTTTAGCCCAAACTTCTCAATATTTACTACTTTGCCCCTAAAGTTTTCCAAAGTTTCATTTGGGGTCCTTGCCTATTTCAAGCTATCTCTTTAGGTCCCTAAGTTTTCTTATGCTTTTTTTCATGTCCAAAAGCTTCTATCAAGTCTCATTTGGGTCCCTATTTTTCTAAAATCACAATTTGATCCCTATGCTTTCTAAATATTACAATTTAGTCCCCAAACTTTTATTTTCTTCAAAAGGACTCCACAAATCCTCGGACAAACCATTTTTTCTAGGTCCCTCACCTTATTCCCTAGGTCCCCACTATCACTTTTCGTCCATCCTTGGTAGGAACAATGTTATTTTGCCTCGATTAGACTTTCATAGGAAAATAGACTCATAATCGGATTTTGGTTGGAAACTCACCGGAGAGAAAGCGGAGGTGGCCAACACCAGTGGGGTTGGATAGTTGACTTCCCCAGAGTTTTGGACACCTTGATCACCATTTGAGGTGGTTGAAGTCACCTATAACACTTGATTTACAGAGTTCCATAAAAAACATAAATTTTTCAGAGCTTCAAATATTTTTCGTAGTCATAAGGATTACCTTTAGCCTAAACGACCATAGGTATTGGTAAGAGGGGACCGAGATGAGCTTTTAGAATTAATTTGAGTCATGGTTGGTCATCGAGGAGGGTGGGGCAAGGTCGAAAACCTCTTGCATTATTTTTGGTTGATGGAGGAGTGGTACTGTTTCATCATGTCGTCGTCCGTAGAGGGCATATTGGTATTAGGGAGAGGTGTGGTTGGAAAGCTGACCTCTGTCCAGTTCTAAGGACATCTAAATGGATGAGTTTGGTGGCCAGATGGAGAAATGGTAAGCTTTGGATTGGAGGTCTCCTAAAAATTGAGCAAGCTTAATTTGAGACACAATCCCGACCAAATGCCAGCGAGGATATAACCAAGGCTTATATAGGGAGCTCGGGAGACCAAATGTCCATCATCCCATGTGCTTAGCTGATTAGATGGGACCTCATAAACCTTATATGCATTTAATTTTACTTAGGGAGAAGATACTAGAAATCACATGGTGAATTGGGTTATTTCTAGATCTGGGTTGGGTTTTTGAGTCAAATGTCGGGTGAAGGGGATGACATGCGTGCTTGTGCTTGACATGGCACGCTGACCGGTTCACACGGTAGCGAACTGTGTTTCGACAAATAAATCGACCATTTCAGCCAATTTTGGTAATTTCTTAGCTGGTTCACCCTAATTCAGCCATTTCTTGGCCTAATTTATTTTTCTAAAAATTCATTTCTCAATTTTCTATAATTTCAACTCAAGAACATCACTTATGGATTTAGTTAGCCCCTTCTAAAAATCGGAGGGGGAGGGGGGTTACCGCTCCAAGCTTATTCGATTAGTTTTGGTTGATTCACCTCAAATTCGAACAGTTTTTAGCCCAATTGATTTTTCTAAAAATTCTCCATCATATTGCATATGGCTTAGACTCAAGAAATATCATTTTGTGATTTATCTAACCCCTCTTAAAAATTGAGGGTTTTTCATCTTAATTTGGTTCGATCTTGATTCGAACCGATTTTCACACGGACTTTTCCCCATTATCAAAGGAGGTCTTTTGAGGGTAATTTCATGAACTTACCCATTGTCAAAGTTTAGGGTATAAAACAATTTCCAATTTGGTTCAATTCTGAATCTTGATTATCGGGTTTTCATTCCTGGTTCAACATCAGTTTCCGGTCCAATTAGGCTTAAATTCTAGTTTTTGAAATTCTAATATTACAACTTATCCCTTCCTTTTTAGTAGTTTTGTTCTCAAAAGCTTTATGCACGAGGAGAGAGGATTTTCTACTCCAGATCAGCTTGTGTCTTTTCCACTTCCAACCATTTAACATGACCAATCCTACTATCGTGCATTCTAGAAATCTCTATTTACTTATACTCTTTGCCCGCTCATCTTCTTTGTACTTGCCTTATTCTTCCTCTCGGCCTCATCCAATCCATTGTCCATACTTGTTCCTCATGACATCTTGTCACTTCACATGATTCTCCTTTTGGAATCCTATCTAGTAGACTTTGGCAATCTCTTTAGATCTTCCGTCATTCTCCATTGTTTACTTTCTCGGTTCCTCCTTGTTCAATACCTTGAATTATCTGTTGAACTAAATTTTATCTTCCAAATTGCTATACTAATTTGGTGCATTCTTTTATAACCCTTCTAGTCAAGGTTATACATTCTCATCATCTACATACGACCCTCATTTCTTTAGCATTTTATGCTTGATTCTCTACGATTTAGCTCGGCCTTGGGTTTTTGATGTCGTTATCCCCTGAATGTTTGATATTAGGTAGATCCCTATTTTTCATGGCATTAGTCTCTTTAGGGTGATGCTTCTCCAATACACACTTCGCGTGAGTGGTATTTACTCCACTTTTCAACAAATTAACACATGGTATGCTTTTTGTACCCATTTACTTAATGGACTCGTGCATCCATGTGCAAGGTTTTCCTCTTGTTTCTTTTCCTTTAGTACTCATACTTTAGTTCATTTGTGCTATAAGAACCGTGCCTACTTATTCTTGTAACCTTGGATATAGTTTCCTTGGTAGATACATCATTCTCACAAATGATACCACACCCTATTTTTGAATCCACACTTCATTCTGTCCTGGTTCTTCCAATCTTAATATCATGTCACTTTTTGGATTTATGACATGTGGAACTTGTACTTGTGTGTCCCTTGAGGTATACCTTATCATACAACTCGATAATTTATAATACACAATGTTAGTTATGTCCTTAATTATTATGTGACATGTTTTCTTGACCCTCGAGGTCCTAGTTTTCCTATTCCTCAAAATCCCTTGCCACATCCACTTAGTGTTTTTTTGTACTTTGTCTTAGGGTCCTCCTTTCCATGGGCCCTACTTTTGGTTGTCTCGTGTCACTCTTTCCTCACCATTCTAGTCACTAGGGTGGTAGATCTTTTATCTGATGTTAATAACATCTCACTTGATTTGTGACGAGTGTGTTAGGTTTATTCTTCCATTTTTGGTCCTTTGGGCATTCCCTCACACACATCCCTCTCCATAGGGTTCTCCTTCATTCTGCCTTTTGGCATGTATCATATCATGAACAATGTATCATTCTCCTTCATCATGATTTTTATGTCAAGACCCTAGACAAACATTTGACATATATCCCCTAGGCTGGTGAAGTCTGCAACAAAGAGCTATAGTTTATTAAACTTGTTTTCATACTTATTCACGGTTCCTAATCCTTGTCGAAGTTGGCAAATTTCCAAAATTTTCTCATTCACTAGGTGTGGAGCCATGTACTCTTCTTGAACCTACGCTCAAAATTTTTCCATGTAGGTTGGCTAGGAGATGTAGCTAAAATATTCTCTCACCAATAACTTGCATTTGTATTCAATAAGAATCATTCCATGACTACCTTCTCCATAGCCAGTAATTTCATGATCGTCATGAGCTTCTCCACATTTCTTAGCCAATCCATGGCTACGAAAGCATTCTTTTCACCAACGAAGCTTTTACAACCCAATAATTGAGGTGACATTAGGCACTTAGGTATATCAAAGTACTACATAACACGTGCATCTTGGGGTGGTACGTTCCCCATCCTTGGTCTCCCAACCATCCCATCTAAGGGAGGTTGTGAGACTCCGTCCCAATTTACTCGACTGACATTATCATGCACCTAGTCAATCTCCTCTATGTTAACATGGTGGGTACCTTCACCATATTAAACTCAGAGGGACTAAGACTTTCTTCCCTCTCTTTCTCTAATATTTTCCACCGAAAATTTGAATTTTTCTTTATAAAGGGGTGAGCCCAAAATTCAATTTCACAAATGACCCACGACAATAGCAATTGATAAGAACATATTCCAACCTTCATGTGCAGGATAAGAGGACTACTTTAAATGGCGCTCGACTTGGAGATGCTCTCCTACTTACGTCTGGAGACTCCTGGAGATGCTCTCCTACTTACGTCTGGAGACTCCTCTATTGTTACCTACAATCATTTTGGGAAAGGAGAGGAGCTCACAACTTAGTAAATGAGACTCTAACATTGGGTCACTTCATAGCTTATGCCTCGGACAACCCAATGCAATTTTTTACACTGATATATTTATATTTTATTAATAATTTCATATATTGGGTTCACTTAACCCCTTGAGACTCCTATCTCGGGCTGCCTGTAACCATGCTCTATTACATGGTCAGGTAACTCTCGAATTACCCCACACATTTCAGTAACATATTACATATCAATAGTAGAAACATAACACACATGGATACTTAGGGCTCGCACAAACATATGTGATCCTCATTGTAACACTGTGTTTTAGTAATCCAAAATTTCGGTTAGACATTTTTCCAGAATTTTATTATAAGTTTAAAATCCAATTGATATAATTGGAATAAATCTAATTTAAAATCAAATGATAAGGGGTAATTTGATCGAAATAAATGACTCGATGGAATCGAGTTAACTAAGTTGAATTTAAACATAAAATAAATATTTCTATATAATTGACAATTATGTATATATATAAATATATATTGTAAAGAAGAGACTTTTACATATAAAGGTTATATTAATATCAAATAAATAAATACATGAATGTATTAACATGTTCAAGTAGATGCATAATTATATCTTTAGGCTAATTACAAGTGTTCTTAAAGGGGGTGCACAACCCATGATCTTAGAAATATGAATACTTAACAAGCAGAGAAAGTAAAATCAAAATAAATAGGAATGTTAGACTTTAGTAAAGCTGATGAAATCTTTGGGAAACTTCAAACTTGAATGTCCTAGAATTCGAGCTGTGACCTTCCTCATACCTAGTAAACATTCTTGGAAATTCATCATTGATGGTCTCTAAAAGGATCATGAGTTGGCTATTTGTGGTTACTTATGTCATGGATTTAAGCAAGCAGTTTGAATCCCTCATCCATTGGGGCATACAATACAAGTAAATAGAAATTACACAAGACTACCAAGTCTCTTAAAATATTTAATGAAAAGATGAAGGGGAAATACCTAGAAGGTAACATATAACAATGAGAAAAAAGCATCTCTAAAATTATCCAAGAAAAACCAACAATGCAATTGGAAGAAGTTTTAGAGCCTAAGAAAAATGCAAACTCAAAACTGTAAGTCCAATTAATTTAGAAACATATATCTACAACATGTTGGAACTAATACAATTCAGTAAAGAGAAAGTCAATGAATATGCCTTATATCAAGCTAACAGGAAACTTTGTACATTGTTATTCAACTCAAGAAATAACCTGGAGAATCCAAATCTCTTACAGAAATATAATTACAGAATTTTGCATAAGTCAAGAAAAAATCAGACACATTACTTGTGGTACAACTGAACTAAAATAAAAGTAGGCTGAGTTAAGTGTGTTCAAATAATAAATAAAGCCAAATTATGGGGGCTAATAACATGAGTAAAAAGTACTAGGCGGAGTGGACTGTAATAAACCATAAAACCTAATTATACAAGCCATATAAAAAACATTGGAAATAAAAGGAAGAGTGGAGGATGATTACGTATAGGAGATTCAATTTATAAATTCTACATTCACGTACTCGATTTGAGCTACATATCAAATGAGGTATTATTACTTGCACAAAAAATTCAAACAAATGGGGAGATTATAGCATATGCATTAGAGTTAGCTAAAAATAAACATTTGTAGCATGAAGGGTACTCAAATAGAAAAAGGATGGTGAAATGCCTGACCTTGAGGAAATCCATAAACCTAGAATAAGTTGTACTCAAACAATTAAAATCTCAATTTGAACTTCTATATGTAAAAGAACATGAAACATACATACTTAAATGGGAAAAATTGAAGGTCCAAATCTCCTTCAACCTTCATGGATCTATGGAGGCTCTTCTAATGTCTAAAAGGCCGGTTAATGCTAATAGCTAATGCTACACTTTAAATTCTATGTGAAGACATAAACATTACAAAGCAATGTGGTTCTTATTAGTTAACAAATTGAGAAAAACATGGGAAATACAAACAATCCAATGTTGGACTTACAAAGAATATAAAAACTTGAGTTACCAATCTACTTATTTGACAAAGGTCTGAAAGATAGGCCTAACATCATTCATTCGTTCATGAATATTGAAAGAAAGCTAATGCTATCATATATCATTAGTGAAATAAGCACTTTTAACATGCAACCAAGTAAATTACCTTAAGAAGGTTCAAAGGCAACATTTAATCGAAAGAAGGAAGGAAAGTAACAAACCAAGAGAGGGACTTCAACACTAGAAGAAATAACAATGATAAAGAGGGACCAACCAAATTTCCACTATTTTAGCCCAATCTTTATTCCATTCATCATTCCCTAGGAGACTCTGACTCAAAGAATGTAAGTCTAAACATCTTGGAGACCAATATCTATAACCTACTGAAATGAGATTTCATTGGGCAAAGAATAATTTGATGAGTCGAATCTTTAATTCACATTTATGATGTTTTGAACCATTGAAGGAGTCCATTGTGAGTCTGCCTCTATTGGCTAAAAATCCAATATACGTTAACCAATCTATTATGCAAAATAAAATAAATGATCAACTTCATGAAGCATAAAATTCATATGCGTTTAAGTAAGGGAACTCAATAAGTCGCAATAAATATTCATACAATTATTCCTAAGATAAGAAGGGGAGGAATCATTATTAACTTAATGGAGAAGAGTGAAATGTATTGGAAGATCAGGAATGATGAGGAATCATTTGATGTATTTACTTAAGAAGAAACTAATAGAGGAAATAGGAAGATACTAAATTGATTCAATGATAATATAAAATTTTCGATGTGAATCATTCCTATGTAAAGAGTCTATAACGAGCCATCAAAAGGGGGCAAGAAACAACCATCAAACATAGCATGAAGAAGAAATCTAGAATGAAAGAGAGTTACCTGATCCTCTAGTCCTGCACTATGGAAATCCTACCTGCCATGACTAAATTAGATCTATCAAACCAGTATTTACGCCTCGGAAATATCCAATTCCAACCTCCACCTTGCATCAATAGATTATAAGGAAAGTTTTAGAGTTACTGACCATGAATACATCACTGAGCAATGACAAGCTTTGGAATGCGAAGTCGTAGTTGGAATGGAGGATGAACGAGGACCAAACCTAAACAATCGGCTAGATTGGGGAATTTGAGAACTTTAGAGAAAAATTGAATAAGCAAACAATGAAGTTGAAGTATGGGCGATCTAAGATTTAGAAAGTAAGAATAAAGCATGAAATTTCGAATGAAAAATTAGAGGAGTGTTACAAGAAGAAGAGGGACAACAACTACTTGAGAACGAATAATGACAGAATGGGGGAAGACGATGCTTACCAGGAAGCAAAGCCGAAGCTGGAATATGAAGGAAGAACATGAGGAAATTCATAAATGACACCATCATTGTTAGAGCGTTGAACCAAGGAAGATGCTGGTGCAAGAAGGAGTAGGCGTACTAAATGGTTGACAACATTATTGGACGGAGGAAGTGAGCTCAAGGGAACTCAGATCCGAAGCGACCAATGAGAGGAGGGAAATTTTTGTTTAATGACCAAAATGCCCTCTGATAAAAAAAATCAGAAATGACTTTCAAGATGGTAAAAATTTACAATGAATGTCCTCTATTAAAATTACCATAATACCCCTAGAATTTAAAGTTATTTATAACCCATGCCATCCTAGCCAAATTACCAAATCTGCCCTTCCTAAGTTAACTAAATTATGGGCATGACATTGGAAAATTTAAATCACCAAAATTTTCCTGAGCAATGGGTAAATTACGAGAATGTCATCATGGCCCTATTGGGAGGGTATATAAAGTTATGATGTCGAAATTAGGAAAATGTTATTGAAGGCATAATCGAAGTATGGGAAAATCCTAGACTTTACTGATTTACTCAAAAATTTATTAAGTACCAGATCACAGACGGAAGAGAGCAAATCATGGACGATCATGCAAATGGAACACAAATACTCAGGAATCCCTCTAGGATTAACATTCTTCGGATAAAAGGTGAGTGGGATCTCTAGCATCGGTACAGGTTGGACCGATGATGCGATATTACTTGCATTTTATTATTTTCTAAATAATGAAAATACTTTTAGAATATATTTTCCCTTTACCGTGTGAACCCAACTAAAATTATTTTTGAGAAATATATTCTCTATGTGGATTATGATGCTCTAGTGGGCCCAATGCCATATTTTGAAAATCTTGTGAAGTGGGCTCAAGGACAATGGAAACGGGCCATGCCTAGTAAATAATTGTTAATATATTATGCCCATTTAAAATATACCATAAATGGATGATGTGTGCATAAGACTACCGAGCTAGAGTGAGTTGTAGCCCATTGGAATGGTGGTACAAAGATAAAGGTCTTACATAATAAGACTATTGCTTGTGATTGTTTATGATACGGAACCATGAGATGCCTGATATGGGGTAGTGATGGTTCTAAGGGCTATTGGACAATAATGATGAAACAATGGAACTAATCACTAGTCCAGTATGTCATGTAGCTCTAGGACATCCATTTCGCATTAGACTTGGTGGATAAGAAAGGTATCGTCCCTCTATAGCAGACACTTTTATCGGAATGTCTAGGGGTTGGGAAACGATGCTCACATAGACAAGTGGTTGAGGTTGTAGCCTCGCACCAATGTAGTAGAAGTTGTAGCATCTCACCAAGGTGGACGGTAAAGACGCTCTAGGCCACAAGTTGGGAATATCGAGGTTGTAGCATTACAAAGTTTATTTTGTGAATGTTTGATACCTTTAATAAGAAAGGATATATGATTGTTTGTCAAATATAAACGATTGTAAATTTTTCCTTGAATAGAATTATGAATTTACTCTAAGTAGGGAAGAGCTTAACCTTTGGCTTGTCGGATACAAGCAAAGAAATTCAACTGAAAACCTTAAGAAAGGTTTTTCACTGATACAATAAGTAGTAGCTTGTTGAGTTAATCTCTTAAAGTTAAAGTAAATGATTCTTTATGCATATCAATATGGGTGAGATATGCTTACTCAAATACAAGTAACATTTTAAAGACTTGTCATGAATGAACCAAATGATAGGTTCTTTCCAATGGATTGAATAGTTTTCAAACTTTTCATATACAAGTGTTTTTATTTAAGCTTGAAGCTTAATTACGGTAAACCCATGTTTTACCAAACCTTATTGGTAGAAATATATTTTATTTAAAATAGAGTATGTGCTGAATTGTGGACTTAACATCACGATGTTAGCTACTCTGCTCACTGAGTTGCCAAACTCATTCCCCTTCAAATACCTTTTTCAGACAAAAAAGGTGATAGATGATACATGTAAAGTGGAGAATTCATTCAAAATCAAAGGTATGTTTTACAACTAGTACTTGGTCCTAGCATGGTTTATAAAGTTTATTTTCCAATTTTTAATTGAATATTTTAGAAAATAATTTGTGTTGTTTTATGTTACGCCTTACACCCTATCGAGTTTACAATGATGAGTCGCCCATTGTTGTAAGGTCAGGATGATGTGGCGGGTTGTATGCAGGTCTGATTGGGGAAACTGGGTCGGGGTGTGACACTCATGGCCCTCATACCGAGCATCTCACTTACCCTTATTCACTCCCAAAGGGTATTTAACGATACTGATCAAGTGTGTGAGAGTGTGGGAGTCACGTGTACTCTCCCTCAACCGATGCCCATTAGGTCCATATCTCATTGGGATGTCTTTGCATCCGAGGGTCATGACCAACTTTCCCACTAAAATCCTTGCTACATGCACCCTTACACATGTGGCTCATCTTCACTTCCTTCTCATTGTAGCGATGTAGCTGGGACGATACCCATACATCAATTGGGCGTCCTAAGAAATCTAGAAGAAATTAGTCAATCTCACCTTATCCTAACTTTCCAATTTCCCTTGATGTTGAAACTACCTGAGAAGATATCCTTCCAATGCCCGCACCACTTCATACATGTCACGCCCCGATCCGGTTTGGTCGGATCCCCATGATCAACCCACCACTCTCTAGGTTTATTAAGGTTTTCCCCTTCTTTTAAACGGTGAGGAGTAAGGCATTCTTTAAATATGTGCCGTTCCTGGAATAACATTAACCAAACTGCATGAAATTTAAACTTTCCATACTTGTCTTACAGGTGTATTTAACTAGAAGTCCTTGGGTTGGCTTTATGAGGTTACCTGAAAGGGATATAAGGGAGGGGATGAGTTCAACGACTTAATGAATGGGTGTTTTGGGGTATGACTTTTAGAAAAATAGTTTGAATTAGAGTGTGTCAGACTCCTTATTTTCCTTTTAAAAACATCTCATTCTCAAATCTCAGTTTTCATAACCATTTTTCATCATAACGATGTGTTTATCAACCAACACACGCCCTTCATCATGAAGGAAACACACATTCGCAGGCCATCTCGTCCACTGTACCCACTTGTGGCATCGGAGCGACTTTATCAGCCACCTAGATAGAAGCACGTCCACTTCTACCCTGAGAATGAGAGGATGTACGTGACATTCAACCCTCAATCCCGTAACAAAACTCCATCTACATATGAGGACAGAGACCTCATTCCGTCCCCACCCCGGTCTCATGCACAATGAAGCTACGTCGAGCTTCTCAAGACTTCTGGTATGACAAATTGCCCTTATCTCCACCGGGTCGTCTAGAGCCCTAGGACGCATCACTACCCCTCTTGGGCGTCTTGAAGGTCCTGTAACACAGTACATGCATAAATCAATAATTTTTCACATAAGTCATATAATCCGTGGTGCCATTGGTCCAATGGCCCTGACCCTTAACTCGACCTGCAACTGTTTGTCTCGACTACTCCGTAGACCTATCATGTTGCACTGCCACCAGTCCATCAAGTATGTCGGTCCTGTCTCGGTACCATGGCCAAACAACTATTTACTTAAGTTTCCATTACTTAAAATCATGTTTGTTTACGAGCTCCTCCTCATGCCAACTGGCCTAGGGCCCACTATTCGAGATTTTCAAAATCGGGCATATTAGCCATTAAGTTCCAAAACCGAGGCCTTCGACCTAATTGAGCTATCCAAGCTCCCGTCAAGAAGGTCTCCCAAAAGTTTTAAGCAGTGGCACACATTTAGGGGAGAGCACTTCCTACAAAATGAACTTTTCAATCGTCTATCACACCAAGCGAGTATGAGAACATCTCCGCTTATAAGCGATAAGCGGGTTTTCCACTTCCTTCTAAGAAGTTTTATCATACCAATTGGGTATAATCTACTTACAACCGGTAAGTAGTTTTTCTGCGTGATTTCCACATCACTCCTCTTAGGTGTGATGATTAAAATACCATTTAGCAATGGGTTTTCATTTCTGAGGTGTTTATCATCCCAACCAGGTATGATATTAAATATCCCACTCACCCGATGGTGCAGTGAGTTTCCACTTAACCGTCTTATTGCCTTCACGCGAACTTGTCTTAGATGGCGTTCCCGGTACTTCATGTTCCTACACGATATGAACATCCTTATTCATTATCCTTTGGCCTAATAGCCATCATTCACCCCAAATGAATGAAATAACCAAACTTTTTATTTATTTGCAATTAGGTCCCTAAAGTTATTTTTCTTTAACTTTAGGTCCCTAATGCCAATTTTCCTCCAAATTGAGTCCCGAAACTCTAAAATTCACCTTAGGACCTCAGTTTATTCAAAATCACAAAAAGGGGTTCAAGTTTCCCAAATTTCCAATTTGGTCCCCAACTTTTCCAAAATTACCATTTTGTCCCAACTTTACAAAAATGGTAAATTTTTGCCCCAAAAATTTCCCAATTGGTCCTCAAACATCTTTATCATGCCCAATTGGCCCTCAATTTTATGAAATTGCACTTTAGTCCCTCGAATTTTTGAAATGCCCAATTTTCCCCCAATTTCAACCTTCTAACTTAGTCGAATTTGATTTCATTAAATTGACTGATCAATTGAGTTTAGTTATTGAAATTGAAGTTAGATTGAAGTTCCTACATACGATTCAATTACACTTTGAATCACGCGATTTAATGTCGGAATGAGCTCAAATGAAGCTTTGTCGGAAAACTGGACTTAGAGAGAGAAAGCTTCGGAAGATTATCGTCAGGGGCGTGGCAGTCCAAGCTTTCATTCTGGGCAGATAGCTCTTATCTTGAGGTTCCTCCTAGCATCAAGAATTGCATCAATTGATGTCAAATTGAATGAGAATTTAGTCATTGAAATTCTGCTAGTTCTCTCTCTAACACCGATCAAAATTTAGGGATGGAGTCAAATTGGCTTACTTTTTCGCACTAATTCAGCTATATGAGGACTGTGGAGGTGTTGGGAGGACTTGGTTTGGCATGAGGAGGGCTTGAATTGACCTTTTTCAGCTCGGCCAAAACAACGTACCTTCAGTCTGCCGGAGCTGCTTCACTGTTCTATCACACTGGCGACTCTCGGAGCAAATGGAGACTACCGTCGGGTAACTGACTTCTCCCCAGTTCTAAAGAACCTGACCATGCCTTCTTTGGCTAAAAAAATACTCTATGTCGGAGCTCTAGTTCGAGCTTCATCGAAAAATGGAGCAGTTGAGAGAGAATGGAGTTTTTAGCTGTTAGGAGGATGAATGAGGAGGGGCTCTTTATATAGGAAGCTTAGGGACTTCTTAGTCGTCCGATTGGTGCCTTAATGGAGGTAATTCATTGCCTGAAACTCCCTGGCCGGAGACTTTTCATCTTCGTTGGCGCTGCTTGATTTTTTGGCGAGTGAACAGTGCTATCATCTGAAGGAAGAAGATGACATTGTTTTGAACCGAATCGAATTCAAAGCTTAAACCGGCCGGTTCAGGCCTAATACGACCGAATTTTTCAAAATTAAAATTTTCTAAATTCATTCTCTATCCAATGGTGGCCTCAATTCTCCAATTTGAAATTTCTAATCCACCTAGAAAATTTAATTTAGTATTCGGTTCAATAGTGGTTTAAACCAATTCAATCCGGTTCGGATCCGGTTCACTTGAACCGGTTTGGTTTTCATCTCCAATTCATCCTAAAGCCCTTTTTCATGAATTTTGTGACTCTTTAGGTCACTTGGGATCCATAAATTTCCCGATTTTCCCTTTCTCTATTGGTTCTAATTCATAAACCGACTCGATTCATAAACCGGTTTAATTCGGCTCGGGTCTGGTTCTCCTGAACCGGTCAGGTTTTCTCTCCCAAATTGTCCTAAGATCCTTTTCAAATGTTTTATGAACCCTTTGGGTCACTCAGGACTTGTAAATTTCCCAATTGTCCGTTCTCTGATGATCGGGTTTTATGAACCGGTTCAGTGTTTTTCGCCCGGTTTGTCCAGCTCCTTTTTTTTCCGGTTTTCCTTAACTCAAAAGGGTGGGGTTTACAACTCTCCCCTTCTTTTAGGAGTTTTTTCCCCAAAACTAAATCAACATTTTTCACTTTGGGATAAACTTCCCTTAATGTCAACTTAAACATATTAATACTTTTGTCGTTCTTTCACTTAGTCCACCTTAAATCATGCACTTAAGGAATTTCTTTTCCTTTATATTGTTTACTCCTTTCATGGAGTTTATCATAATTAGTATGTCTTGTCCGTGAATCCAAAGGTATATCCCTAGGTTCACATCTCCCTTTACTTAGGGCAATATTCTTCCTTTTTGAAGTTCTTACTCAAGATTTCAGGATTGAGAGTTACAAGATGCCCAATCGTTCATTTGTCTAGTTATTCTCTTCATCATTGAAACCCTTAGCTCTGCGTTCTTTCGAGCATTACGTACAGGTTTTAGTGTTATTATCCCTTCGTCCTAATTTGACCATTCCTTCATCCGTCATTGATTACAGCTTTAGTCCAAACTACGTTTGACCTCATCATCTTTATTAACTGATTCTTCCTTACTTGAGTCGCATTTTTCCCCGGTACTGTTGTACTTACATGTCTCTTATAACATGACATATTCCAGAATCTATCTCTGTCCATTAGATTTCTACAACACTTCTTTTAGGGTTGTTTGCAAATTTATAACCTTTTAGGATCGTATAACTTCATCCTTCTTTTTGTTTAGTAGTATTCATCGACTACATTTACTGTTATCAAATCAATTTATATAACCGTGTTAATTTTTCTTACCCACTCGTCCTTTCCCAGCTTTCTTATTGGATTTTTTCGATTCCAATCACTTGGGTGTGGACCACAATTAGCCTTGATATCAGTGACCATTTACTTTAATCACTTCTTAACTAGAGGATTCACTTTTCCAAAGTTTTTTTTCTTAGTAGGATTTATACTCATTTCTCTCTAAATTCTCTTCTCATTTTCCATTGAGGACATCTCACCTTAAATGATAACTTTTCTTCTTGTTTAATGTGATGAAAAATTCATTGAAAACTATGTTATCTAATCAATTTTTACGCTACAAAAAATAATATGAGATGAAAATTCGCCCCTACTCTTATTCATATAATTTAATCAAGCTCTCAAGACCTTATATAAGTAAATTTTGCTATGAAATTTCCTACAAAACTTTTTTGGTGAGCTCCTAATACCGAGAGTTTTCGAGATCAAATTCTCGCTCTACAAACCATTAAATATAGAGATTTAGGTGTATTGGAACTCGTGAAGAGATCAACTTTCTCCTCATTTCGAAGACTTGCACTAACAATCTCTTTAGCGATATTAGTGAGACGGAACAATGATCTACCATATTCTGCTTAAGGAACACTCACACAGTTAGGGAGGAATTTGCCAACCACAACCCTCCTAAATCCCTACAAAAAAAATCCTACCGCATTCTCTTAATTTTAATTACCAAGCCACTTGTACCCATTGGTGAAATGTAATACTTATAACTCAATTTGGCTGAAATAACCTTAAAAATACTCTATTTTTTTACAACTTTTTATAAATTATGAATCTCAATCTACTAAAAAATAGATTTATTTTAGATTGGATAAATCTATTTTTATGAATTTTTATAATATATTTATATTAATGAATTATTTCAAAATTTGAATTTAACTAAAATATAATATATGAACACTCATTATTAATTTATTCACTCATTAAACCCATGAAATATGTTTCATTCCACAAGATTAATATTTTTTTGACAACTTGAGTTGGGTGTAGTGCTAATAATGTAATACATACAAATAAAATATATTATGAAACATCACAATGTTATGTAATAAAATTTATTAAATATCATATATATATATATATAGATACATTTGTCTATGACTTTGCCTTTTATTAATAGTGAGATGTGAGTAGTAATATCAACTTATAAATTATAAATAATTATGATTCCTATAATTTGATTTTATTAATATGTTAAAATTTTGTATATTCCATATATTATAATTATATGATCGCACACTTATAATGGGTCAGCTGTGATATATTAACTATTACAGTTGTCATATGTACAGTTATAGGTTGTAATTTTAGGTGTGATAAATAATAATATTATCAACATGAAACATAAACATCAAAATGGATGCTAAAAGTGGCGTTGAGAGTGCTCTACGTATTGAGCTTGGATTATCTACCATGGGTCCTATCTATTAGAGGTTCTTACCCCCTTTATAGACCCACTTTAGGATCTCACTCGTGCGCCCATCAACTAAAAATAAATAACAATAATCTTTTAAGATATTTAGTGGAAAAGTGGAGCTTTTGTAAACATTAACGTTGAATAGGAGTTAAATGCAACCTATGCTCTTACCATTATGGTATAATTCGAAAATAATGGAGCATTTGCTATTTATTAAAATATCATTTTCTAAAAATAAAATGTTATAATAGATTTTGTAGCTAAAATATTCTTAAAAGAAATTTACTCTTTAATTCTTTCGAAATTACTAATGATAAATAATTTTTTTTTGTTATAATAGAAATTTGATGGAAGAATAAGAATTGAATATTTGCGCCCTAAAAATATTAGATTAATATACATGTGAAATTTAATTACATTGAATTATGAGACTTTTCTCATATTTTTATTTCTCTTATTCTATATAATGCTTAGTTGTAGATATACCTTTGACCAACTTCCTTTTGATTGTTGGCTCCAATGTCTATCTTCTTCTTTTGTTTTTACTTTTGTAATCTCTTTATTGTTATATATATGTCAATAATTATATTATCCCACCCACCATCGAAACCCTAATAATAAACACACAAACATATATATATATATATATATATATTTGGGCTTAGCCCCAAGCACATGGAAATTGGGCCTTTTTCATATACTTTTCTTTTTCGTCCAGTTGCCTGGCTAGACAATGACAACAGACAGGTGTAAAATTCGAGGAGAGAGAAGATGTAGGGAAGCTCGTCCTTCAATCATAAGGTCTCGTGCGAAAAAAAATCATCAAGGTCCGAATAGCTCCGAACTAGCTCGATTGGGGGATCTCGATCATCATTCCCACTCAATCTTCTTTGCTTTATTAGACCCCATTGCAACCCAGGAGATCTGAGGATCCGACAAGCTTCTCCTTTTATTTTGCCCTCTCATTGGACGCATGCTCTTGATCCTAAGTCGCTGTTCTTTTCATCCCAGAGGTACTCAACATCTCCCTCACACTCTTTCTCTATTAAGATTTCTCTATTATGCTTTAAGACAAGCTAAACTTGGATGATATTCGATGAACTTGCGCCAAATTACTCTGGCCATGTTTGTTGGTTGGGATTTGGGATATTTTTTTTATAACATTAGTAGTGTTATAATTACTGGTTGCAATTTGTTGTGAAGAGGTCTCTTCATATATGTTATTTTGGAACGTTATAGTTTCTTTTTCTTTTGCTCGAGTTCTTTGCATCCCGTTGTTTGTAATTTATTAGTGTGGGTTTCTGATTTCCCTGGGAAAGATTGAATTTTTTTATTCATCAATCGTATTCCTCATGTGATGCTAGATTGATTAGCTTAGGATGTATTTTCCAGTCAAAATTCACATGGTGTAGTGATGGTGTGCTGTGCCTCCTATGCACCTGTGCAACTTCATAATTAAGTGTTCCTTCTTGCCTTTTCTGGAAACTTGCTACCTATGTTTGGGTTTTTGTTCAAAGTGGTGTTGTTATCTGGTTCTGATATCTTTCCCATAGTTATGATTTTGGTGCTTTTATTGCCTTTTCTTTTTTGGTATTGGTACTTAAAATGGTGCTGCTAATTGATTTATTTTAGGAGTTGCTCAAGTGCTTCTGTAGTTAAACATGTTCATTGTATTTGATGATTGCCATCCATATATCCTGTTTCCCTTCAAAGCTGATCTGATCCCATGTTTTTTTCTGCTTGTTCATATTCATCTTTTCTGCTAGTAACTGTTGGAAGCTCATTCATATGACGAGCTATTCTTTCTTCTCACAATAGCTCTATAGACTCTGAGCCAGAGAGTACAATAGGGTAGTATGTATTCACCTGTACTCCCATTGGCTCAGACATCTTTGACTCCTCTTATGGAGAGATCTCAACCAGAGCCTGGAAGCTTAGAAGCTTCGCTTGTTCAGCTGATGCACCATCACCATCGCACCTCTCTCCACATCCGAGATCTTACCGAGAAGGCTAAGAGAGATGCCATCCAGAGCGCTGCCCTTGTATCGGATCTATTGGTGGATACAGTCAATGGAGGTGTACAGGAGGCCTTCATCAATGAGAAGCGAATTGAACTAGAGATCCGATCCTTGGCTGCCACCATTTCTCGATTCATCAAGCATACGGATCGGTGGCTTGCTGCTTCCCGTGCTATCAACTCTGCTATTAAGGTTGTCTTCAGTCTCTGCTTGATCTACCAATCAGTGAATTAGCAACTTCAACAGAAAAATGGATGTGGAAGTTGCTTTTCTTGATGCCCAGCACAATTCTATTGTACAAGCTGATCATGACTAAAGCTAATGCCTAAAGTGTTGTGCTACTCATGAATCTGTGATGGTGCAAATCAGTTTTATCTTTTTTGGCCCTTTTCATTTTCTGGTGGGGGCCTGAATGTTGTAAAATGATTTTAATGAGTGTGGATTGGGAAGAATGTGTTCTTACTTGATATTTTTTTCTAATGCTCAGGAAATTGGAGACTTTGAGAACTGGATGAAGGTGATGGAGTATGATTGCAAGAGCATTAGTGCAGCTATCCGTAATATACATCAAGGATGATGTTGATGATTGGGAACCATAGTTTTCCCTTGCTCTATATTGATCCTTCTTTTGCATGTAAACCATTGCAAGGTGTTTTACATTGTCTACCCTTCATATGTTAATGAAAACAAAATTCGATCATGATCATGAAACCTACAGATTGTGGGGGTCTGATCATGCTGGGCTATTCCTCTCTGATCCTACAGCCTTTGCATATCCATAGAAGAACATCCAAATGCAGTAATGTGAATATATATGATGCAGTGTGATCGTAGATGGAAATGGATTTTGGTGCTGAATACACATATTAGGTAAATTATTTTAATCTAGTTGTGTGTCTCATGGTGCTCTGTTCACTGTCACTGGTAAGCTTCCTAACTGCCAAAGGGAAAGTGGGTTGACTGGATCTGAAGAAGACGTCGAGCATTTCTTGAGAGATTGCCAAATTGCTCGGAGATCTGAAGAAAAATGTTGGTACCACTATACTAATAAAAGCTATTTCTATAATATGATGGTGACTGTTTCATAAACTTAGGTTTTTTTTTGCAGGCAGTGTGGCTGCTCTGGAACCAGAGATACTGAATATATTTCAGCGATCAGGGGCTGAACTCTCTCCTTCCCGAGAATTATGTCGGCTGGAATAACGACATGCATGTTTTTAGCTTTATATTTGCTTATTTTACACTCTTGATGCATAGTACTGAAATTTGAATATCTGATTTAGAGTTCTAGCTCTCAAATTTCTAACCTTTTGCGTATCATAATTGGTCCAGTTAATGTGATTGCTCATAATAAACTTTCTGATCTACAAATGTCATGCATCAATTATGGCCTCACTATAGCAAAAAGATTTCATGGTCATTCGTAACTTTTCACTTTTGGGGTATAATGATTGGTTCACTGATTGTTCATAACAAACTGGCTGACCTCTAAATGTTATATATGCATCGTTATTTGCCTCCATGTTCATTGTTGCGAAAATAAGTGATTAGCTTTTCTGTGGCATATATGAATTCATGAACATATAGATATGGTGCTGCTTGTGGACTGAAATTGGCTTCCGAGCTGCAATTCCAATGGTTTTCTTGTTTCCTCAGGACTCAAATCGCCTACATATCAATAGCGGAAGTGCATGAGAATTTCCTAAGGGAATTGACAGGCCATTGGCAGGATGGACCGACACTCATCCCATATATTTGCTTTGTTCCTTTTATTTTTACTGTGTTATCAAAACATAGATAAGGTTTCTCCTTTCTTGTGCAAGATTTCAATGTTCAAGAAGTGGCGCACAGATTATTAGAAGAGGAAGACAGATTTCTCAAGAAACAATCAAAGAAAACAAGTACTCTCTTATTCCCTTTTATTCTTATGGCAAAAGTTTAATGAAATCATGTATCTAGTCAGTATTTATAGCCCTAGGTCAAGTCAATAGGTACTGAAATATTATCCTAAATTAGTTTACAATTCTGTTACAAATCCTCACTTAAACTGATTTAGGGTAAGATTTCTGTATTTGACGCTTGATTCCACATTAGACTTGGTTTTGAATATTTGCTGATGAAATGTATGAGTCGTCTGCTTCATCTCCATTACTTGTTATCTGCCACGTCTTTCATGCACATAATACATCTTAACTTTATGAAAACTTCAATTGTCACTGATTTTATTATTGTCATTATACGTGCTAGTTGTTTTCAGTGTGACAGTATTTCAACTCTATTTTTCCTTTCTTAGATAGATCCCTTATAAAGTGAAATTGAATATAAATATGTTTAAACGGCTCATGTAGTATAAGATAGTTGAGCTATTAGCACAATAAATTTGTGTATCTTCAAGTTGAGGATGTTTTATAGACTATAGAATTCTTTTTGAGATAAATACAGTTTGAAATAAACTTCCCTTAAGTAGTAGATAAAAACAAAACTGGTTGTTTCACAAAAATGGTTGTTCCTTGGAGGATCAGTAAATTACAATTCCTCCCAATGAAAATACATAACCTGATGTAGTTCTACTATCATCTAAATCCACAACGTAGTGGTTGTCTGTGTATCCTAGAAGCCTTCTACTTCCTTTTTCATGGAACAATTCTAAATTCAAACTTTTTTTCAAATATCTCAAAATTTTCCTAACTGTCTCAAAGTGAATGTATGTGAGGTTTTGCAAAAAATTGTTGACAAGACAATCACTAAACATTATATCCGACCTTGAAATGGTATGGTATATAAGACAACCAACAATTGGTTTAAAAATATGTCTATTTATCTCTTTTTCACATCCTTTCTTAGTCAATTTAAGTCCTCCAGCAATAGAATTAGATATAGATTTACTAAAAAGCATTCCAATTTTTTTCAAAACTTCTTTAGTAGATTGATGTATATATATCTTCAAATTTTTGTATAATTTTAACTTCAAGAAAATTTCACTTTTCTAGCCGTCTCAATTTAAAACCTTTTAACTCTTCACTTATCCCTAAAAATACGCACTTTTCAGTTTTAGGATCAAGTTTAGTACTACCGCGGGACATAAGAGTAGTCCGTACAATCAAACACTCTAAAATAATTCTGGAAGGATTTACCTTCACTCGATCTCCTTATTCGATAATAACACCTTTTACAGGTATGGAGGGACTTTACTTCAACTCATGATTAGCCCATCTTACAGTTTCGGGCTAAAAACTTCTGGTACACCCATTTTAGACATTATAATTCGAATATCATTTTTTATACAAAAATCATGAAATTAAGTGGAAACTGGCTGTCTTTTAAGCAACATATATTCTCTTTGATTTGCTTTTCCATCGTACACTTCGAAATTTTAAAACACGAAAAAAGTTTCAGATTTTCATTAAGAAATAAAACTCAAGTTTTTTCTAGAAAATTGTCTATTAAAGTGAGAATATATATTTTCCACCTTTAGAGGTAGGAACAATGGGTCCTGTATCAACTATAGACATCCTTTGAATCACTAAGTACTAAATTTAGGAAAGGTGATTCTCATTTGCTGAAACAAGAAAGCGACATTGGCACATGCTCAAATATCATTCATGGGGAGCTGAACGATGCTAGAAAAGCAACATGCTATGCTATGCTATCGGCCAATCCATCTAGCATTCAATAACTTACATAACTAAATTATTATGACATAGTATTGTGTTGAAAATTTGTTAATACATATTAATTTAAAATGAATTAATTATAAGTGTTGAAATTATTATAAATTTAAATAAATATAATATATATTTTTTTAATTTTATATAATATTTAATTATATTTTTAATACAAATATCCTAACAACAACATATTTAGACTTCATCTAATACCGTGAAAAAAAGGCCATTACGAGACTCGTGTACAATACGATAATGAAGATAAAACCAACCGCTACATGGGAAGTTCAAATCAGGCTAGAGATATCGTTTATTAAGAAACGATTACGAAGGAGTGAAAATATAAATAAATTTCGTAGAAACCGGAATATGGAAATTCGAACAAAATTATGTTCAGTTATACCATTATCAAAAGAAGGGCATAGAAACTAATTTTTTTGAAGATATCAGAAAAAAAAAGGCACTGCCTCAGTGAAGCCAATGGCTGCGAAGCATACATACCATGAATTTAGAAACGTCGTGAAATAATATTAAATCCTTTACCTATAAAACCATATCCAAATCCATTTATTTTTGGATCTCGGTCGATATTAGGTAGACCGGAGTCCTAGTGCCACCTATATTTGTATGGTCCCATGAGTTACAAAGTTAATAATGAATGGGGCAGCGCTCTCAAATGATTCGACATGCTAGATGATAAACAAATCCATTATCCCATACTTGTTTGTTCTTTAACCCAATCACAATCTCTAAGATTCACGGCCTCATGCACAAATAAACAACTTCGGTTAGTTATAGGCAAACCTTTTCCAATTATATCATATCTTTTATTCACCGACAATGCTATTTATTGTCTAGAAGCCTCCTCTACCAATGTAGCCATCCTTATCAGCATTTCAAATAGCTATTGGGCGATCTGTCGGTAGAAGATTAACATTATTAAATACTCTATTTATTTTAGTGTAAATATAAATAATGGGAATATTAATGTTATCGGTTCTTTGTTGTAACGGAGATAACACGGATTCTTTGTTGTAGATGCCTAAAGGGAAAAACACAGAATTCATACATAGACATCTCCGGTTGTGGGAGTAAAAAGCGCAGATTAAATTTTATAAAGGATAAAATACTTACGGATAGAAGATCACTCACCTCTTTTTCAAAATGGTAGGGAACTTTTCATTAAATTTGAAAATATTAACATAGTAATTGCCAAATTTTAGTGGGAGCTACAACTAACCTAAGAAGATATGAGAAATTTAAGACCCAATTATTTTACTATTAATATTATTAAAAATTTTATAAATATAGATCATACTAGATTGAAAGTGAATTCGAATAAAATATTTTAATTGAAACAGAATTATGGAAGCAGTGAGAGTTGATAATATGAAAACTAATGGTTAACTTTTGATCATAAATTGAACAGAGGGAATGTGAAAATTTGTGTAATGTAATTAAAGATTATTTGTTTAAAATAAAAATGTATCAAAATAATAATAAAAATTATTAATTTTTTTGAGTGAATATAATAGTGGTAAAAATATAGTTTTTATCTCTAAAATTTATAAAAATAAATTAAGTCATAAATTGGTCAAATTTTGTGTACCGGTTAAAAAAATATTGAAATTGGTTAAATTGGTCGAAATAATTCATTAGAAATATATATAAACAGTGTTGGCCAATTGACCAATAATCGTGCGACTTTTGACCAACTAGTCAATTATCAAGTATCACATGACAAATTAGCTTGGTAAGCGATGGGTAAACCATTTAAAGAGATGTGATCAATCACATCGTGTCATATGACGATCTAACATTATTGGCAATAATTAAATCACGCCAGACATGATTAATAAATCATATAAAGCCACCTGAGAGCCTTCTTTATAGGAAAGAAGTCCAATTATAGTTTAAAAGTTTTATGTACGAAATAATCTACACTGGAGACCACGGTAACCGGAGCGCCGTGAATAAATAGTAGCCACTCCTCCTATGTAAAAAATATAATATTTTTTCCCAAATAACTCTTACTTCCTTCGACGACTAAGTTGGCTTGGGATAGTATCTCAAGATTCTCCAAGTTTCATTCTTCCTCTATCGTGATTAGAAATGATATGAGTTAAGTCAATTCGAATTTAGTACTTCATTTTTCCTTGAAGTTTTTTATTCAGATTTAGGAGGGTAATTTAATTAGAGTTCGAGGTAACTTCAGTGATAGATTAGAGTGATATCAAGTCTAGGGAGGTCACATAGAGGTCAACTATCTTTTTCAATCGATGATCTCGACCAACTCGCAGTAGCCGACAAAATTCTAAAAAATTACCCCGATTGTCTAATTTTCCCATGAAACTCCTATGAAGAGCTAAATGTGGTCAAATGGTACATTTAAAGCGTGAATTGATTCCAGAGGGATAAGGGAGATGGTAGGTGAATTTGGAGGGAGAAAATTCGAAGTGTTGATGGTGAAATTTGATTAAATTACAAGTTGGGAGCAATTATGTAAAATGTGGTAAATTTGGGTGATGCAAATGTAATAAGTGAAAATTTGGGGATCCAATGAATATATTAAAATGATTAAAAGTTCAAAGGAGAGATTTGAGATTTATGGGGACTTAAGTATAATGCCGAGAAAATTTAGGGATCTAATGGTAAATAATAAGGGGAACATGATAATGGTATAAGAAAATATCAATAACTTTAGTTAGAATACTCAAATTGAGTATAAAAAAAATATATGTTAAAATGTCAACAATTGGCCATTTCACGCTAGCACGGGGTTCGAGGTAGAATTCGGTCACTATCTTAAGTGGGTGATATTATGATTTTAGTGTTCGGTCCGATTAGATCGATATATATTTTCTACAAATTTCTAACTACAAGTTATGCATTGTGTGTGTGAATTCAATTATTTAAATGAACCTGAAAAATGACATGGAGATATTCAATCAATATTTTTTTTAAAAAATAGACTTCGGTCCATAGTTTAGAAAGTGAGTCTACGATCCATATTTCGCGAATAAAGGATTTCGACTCATATTTTAGAAAAATGGGCTACAGCACATCTTTTGTGATTGAGTGGCTTTGAAAGTGGTGTTACAACCCATATTTTGTGAAGTAATTAGTTCAACTCATATTTTAGAAAGTGGGTTACGACCCATGTTTTATAAAAGAATAGATTCGACCTATATTTTGAATATGGGGTTATGACCCATATTTTGTGAAAAAACGACTTCAACCCATATTTTGTGAAGGGATGAATTTGACCCATATTTTGAAAATGGGGATGCGATCCATATTTGGGAAAGAAGGACTTTGGCCTATATTTTTGGAAATAGGGTGACGACCCGTTAATTAGTGAAAGATGGGTTTCGACTAATAGTTTGGAAGGTGAGGTTACGACCCATAATTTGAAAACAAAGGACTTCAATCTGTATTTTGAGAAAGGGACTTTGATCCATGTTTATAATCGTATAACAATACAAGTTTTGAAAGATAATCAAAGTGATACCTTTGTGACAATTTGGACATTAACAATCCTTAAGTAATTACTTATACAAACTTAGAGGGATTGGCAAGATAGTAAACCAACATCTACCATTGTTGTATGATTTTGTGTCATATATGGTTGGTCTGATAACAAGCCAACCTCTTTGGCTATTTTTCATGCCCCAACCCAAATTCTCGGGCTAGGTGTCGGTACACAACCACCACGTCATCTCAGCACTACTATAGTGGGTACCTCACTACGGTAGTAACGACATGCCGAAAAACTCATATCATTTAGATAAAAAAACTTACTTAGAATTTCAAATTTTTGAAATATCATTTATGTGAACCCCATCCTTTCAAAGATAAGAAAATCGGGGAAAAGAACCGGTTATTTCAAAAAGGGAAAAAAAATCGAGCCGGTTAACGAACCATAACCGATAAAAAAATGACAAAGTAGGAAATTTGAAAATCCTAAATAACTCAAAGAGTTATAAAAATCATGAAAAGAAACCATTGAGCAAATTGGAAGAGTAAACTGGATCGGTTCAGGGTGAATCGTACCTCAACTGGATTGAACCGATTTTAAACCATACTTGAACTGGTTTCTAAATTTATTTTTCTTAGTGGCTTAAAATGTTTAAATTGAGAAATTGGAACCACCATTAGATAGAAAATAAATTTATATTAATTTAGAAAATTTTAATTTTGAGAAAACCGGTCGAATCGGGCCTGAACTGTCTGATTTTAGCCATTAAACCCGGTCGGACCAGTCCGGTTCGGAACAGTATCGTCTTCTTCCTCAGGATGACAGCACTGTTCATCAATGCAGAAACTTTCCTTCTCTGATGAAGGTATAACCGGTCCGATCAGGCCATTTTTGGGCAAGGATAAGCTCGACCAAAATGGAAAGCGGTCAGGAGGAGGGTCCTCGAGCTCCCTATATAAAGATCTCCTCTTTATTTATCATCCACACACCTCAAATCACCATTCTCTCTCAACTGCTCCATTTTCCGGTGAAGCTAAAACCAGAGCTCTGACTTGGGCAGTTTTCTTAGCCTAAGAAGGCAAGATCCACTTCTACAAACTCCGAGTGAAGTCAGCTACTTGACAGCACTCTCCTTTCAACCTGAGGACCACCGGAGAAGTGCTAGTGGAAACAAACAGTTAAGCACTTCCGACGGACCGATGCTAACCTGTTTTGGCCTAGCTGAATTCGGCCAAATTTACACCTCCACCAGCTAAAGCAAGCCTCCGTGACACCTCAACGACTCTCACACAACCTCAACAGAGCTGAAAGGTAAACCAATTTGGTCATTCTCCGTCGTTGCAGATCGATGTTAAAAAGAGAAAGTATTGAATTTCACTAAGTAAATTCACATGCAATTTTGACTTCAATTGTAGCAATTATTGATCCTAGAAGGAACCTCATGGTAAGAGCTATCTCCCCCCGATCGAGAGCTGGGACCGCCGTATCTCCGATGGTAAGCTTTTGAAGCTCTCTCTCTCTCTAGGAACAGTTTTTCGACAAAGCTTCGTTTGAGCTTGCTTCAAACCCAAATCATACAATTCAAAGCTCAATTAAATATGCAAGTGTAGGAACTGATCCATATCATCTATTGGAGCAATTAACCCCTTTCGACCCAAGGACCATCGGAGAAGCGCTAACAAAATCAAACAGTGAAGCAGCGCTGACGAACCGAAGCTGCCCTATTTTGGCCGAGATGAATTTGGCCAAACCAAGCCTCCCCGACACTCCCACAACCCTTACACGACCTCAACAGAGTTGAAAGGTAAGCCAATTTGGTACTCATTTGTCGTTACAAATCGGTGTTAGAGAGAGAAAGTGTCAAATTTCACTAACCAAATCCACCCTCATTTGGACTTCCATTGTAGCAATTCTTGATCCTAGAATGAACCTCAGGACGAGAGCTAACTCCCCAGATCGAGAGCTCGGACCGTTGCTGTAAAACCCACATTTTTTAGTTAAGGAAAACCGGGAAAAGAACCGGTCAAATCGAGTAAGAAAACCAAGCCGGTTTACAAACCCGATCATTTGGGAACAAGCAATTTGGAAATTTACAACTTTCGGGTGATACAAAGGGTTCATTAAACCTTGGAAAAGAAATTTAAGACAAACTAGAAAATAAAAACCAAATTGGTTTAGGTGAACTAGATTCCATAAGAATTTTAAAGTTAAGCGTGCTTACCTGAGAGTAGTGTGAGGATGGTTGACCTCTTAGGAAGTATGATTTTTTTTGTAACCCAAAATTTCGTTCAAAATTTTTTATATAAATAGTCATAAATTAATATATATTTAATTATTGTAATTAATACCAATAATTTAATACCTAAATTAAATTATCAGAATTAATACAAATAATTTAATACCGAAATTAAATTATTGGAATTAATACCAATAATTTATGTTAATATTAATACTAGTAATAAATCTCGCCCATTTAATACACGGGTTTTACGCCTATATAAAGAGGTCATCCCCATTTCATTCTCCTCACACCTTAACACTTCTCTCTCTCTCTACTGCTCCATTTCCCAGTAAAACTCGAACCAGAGCTTCGACTTAAACAAAGGTCGGGCTCTTTAGAACCGGGGAGAAGACAACTATCTGATAGCAAACTCCAGTCAATCCGAGAATCGTTGGAGAAGCGTCGGCATGATGGAATAGTAAAGCAACTCCGGTGGACCGAAGCTGCCCTATTTCGGCCAAGCTGAAATCGGCCATTTCAAGCCCTCCTCAGGCCAAACCAAGCCCTCCCAACACTTCCTTAGCCTTTCCACGGCCGAATTAGGACCGAAAGGTAAGCCAATTTGGCTCCCCTTTACAATTTTCGATCAGTGCTAGAGAGAGAGTCAACTGAATTTCAATGAAGAAATTCTAATCCAATTCGACATCAATTGATGTCATCCTTCATCCTAGGAAGAACCTCTGGAGGAGAGCTATCTGCCTAGATTGAAAAGCTCCACCGCTGCGCCCTCACCGGTGAGAAATCAAAGCTTTTTCTCTCTATAGTCTGTTTTCCGACGAATCTTCGTTTAAGCTCATTCTAGCGTTAAAATCTGTGATTCAAAGTTCCTTAGAATCGTATGAACATGTAGGAACTCAATTTCAACTCCAATTTCAACAATTTGAGGTGTTTGATTGATCAATTTGATGAAATCAAATTTGGCAGTGTTGAAGAGTTGAAATTGGGAAAAAAAAAGTTGGTGAAATTGGGGATTTTTGGAAATTTGAAGGACCAAAATGTAATTTTCTAAAATTGAGGGTTAATTGGTCATGATAAGAATATTAGAGGGCCAATTGATAAATTTTAGAATTTTTGGGGCAAAATTTTACCATTTTTCTAAAGAAGGGGCAAAATGGTAATTTTGGGAAAATTGAAGGACCAAATTGGAAATTTGGGAAATTAAACTCCTTTGTGTGAAATCAAATAATTTGAGGTCCTAAGATAAATTTTAAAGGTTTCGGGACTCGAATTTAAGAAAAAT
This sequence comes from Trapa bicornis, assembly GCA_030064425.1. NCBI lineage: Eukaryota > Viridiplantae > Streptophyta > Magnoliopsida > Myrtales > Lythraceae > Trapa > Trapa bicornis. Next base: position 2,538,467 of record CM057761.1, on the reverse strand, counting down.
CCGGCAATAGGAACTTAAAGTTAAAGAAAATTAACTTTAGGGACCTAATTACAAATATATGTAAAGTTGAGTTTTCTCATTCATTTGGAACGAATGAGGGCTATTAGGCCAAAGAATAATGAACGATTATGTTCATCTCATGTAGGAGAACGAGACATTGGGAACGCTAGTCGAGGTCCAGCTTGCTAAGGAAAGAACTCGATTAAGTGGAATTTCACTGCACTATCGGGTGAGTGGGATTATATATCATACCCGGTTGGGGATGATAAGTGCCTCAGTATAAAAATCCACTATTTAGTGGTATTTTAATCATCACCACTTAGAGAAAGTGATGTGAAAATTTTGCGGAAAAAAAAACTACTTACCGGTTGTAAGTAGATCATACCCGATTGGTATGATAAGACTTCCTCGAAGGAAGTTGAAAACCCGTTCATCGGTTATGAACGGAGATGTCCTTATACCGGTTGGTATAATAGACAGTGAAAACCTATTTTGTCAAAAGTGTTCTCCCCTAACTGTGTGCAATTGCTTAAACTATTTGGGAAACCTTCTTGACGGGAGCTCGAATAGGTCTTATAGGTCGGGGGCCTCGGTTTTGGAACTTGAGGGCTAAAATGCCCAATTTTTGAAAAATTCGAACAGTGGGCCATAGGCCAATGGACACGGGCAAGAGCTCGTAAAAGAACATGATATATATATATATATATATATATGCCATTAAAACTTAATAAGTGAATTGTTTGGTCATGGTACCAAGGCAGGTCCGACATACTCAGTCAACTAGTAGCAGTGCGACATGACCAGTCTTCGGACCAGTCAAGACAAACAGCTACAGGTTGAGTTGGAGGTCGGGACCGTTGGGACAAATGGCACCACATATTACATGGTAATTTAAGAAAACTTTGTTTGTGCATGCACATGAGTACGAGATCATCAAGACGCCCATGAGGGGTAGTGATGTGTCCTAAGGGCCCTAGACGAGCCGGTGAGTATAAGGGCAGATCGTCGTTCCAGGTGTCTGTGCGAAATTTGGAGTAGCACAAAGCGCATGAGACAGGGGTGGGGATAGGATGAGGTCTCTATCCTCATATGGACACGAAGAAGCGATTTCGGGATTGTGGGTCGGATGTCGCGTACATCCACTCATTCCCAGGGTAGAAGTGGTCGTACTTCTATCCGAGTGGCAGGAAAAGTCGCTCCGAAGCCACTAGTGGGTTCAGTAGTGATACTAACTTGCGAATGTGTGTAACCTTCATGATGAAGGATGTGTGTTGGGTGATGACACACCGATAACTAAGAAATAATGGAAAAACATAATTTTTAAATGAAATAATTTTTTAAAAGAAAGGAGTCTGGCACACTCCATATAAATGTTCTTCTTGAAAGTTAAAAGATTTGAATCCTATTCATTGAGTAGTTGTACTCACCCCCTCCCTTATACCCCTTTCAGGAAGTCCCGGAAAGCCGAACATTAAAGGACTTGCGCAATTAAACGCCTGCAAGATAGGTACAACTAATTTAAATTACTATGCAGTTTTGATTTATGATATTCCTAGAAAAAGGTGCAGGTTTAAAGAACGCCTTACTCTTTACGATTTATAATATAAGGAAAAACCCTTTAGTAAATCGGGAGAGTGGCTGGTTGATCACAGGGATCTAACCAAACCGAGTCGGGGCGTGACAGTTGCACCTCCGATGGCAAGCTTTCCAAGCTTTCTCTCTCTACGAATAATTTTCTGGCAAAGCTCCATTTGAGCTCATTTCAGACCCAAATCATGCAATTCAAGGCTCAATTGAATCATATGAAAGTGTAGGAACTGATCCATATCATCAATTGGAGAATTAACCCCGATTGAATGGCCAATTTGAAGAAATCAAATTCGGTCAGTTTGAAGGGGAGAAATTGGGGGAAAATTCTTTGGAAAAATTGGGAATTTCAAAATTTTGAGGGACCTCTTTGCAATTTCCAAAAATTGAAGGCTAGTTGGCCATGAGAAAGATGTTGATCGACCAATTGGTCAATTTTCGGAACACTTGGGGTCAAATTGCCATTTTTGGAAAGTAGGGGTAAAATTGTAATTTTTGAAAAGTTGGGGACCAAATTAGAAATTTAGAAAACTTGAGTCCCTTACACAATTTTGAGTAAATTGAGGACACAAAGGGAATTTTGGAAGATTTGTGACTCAATTTGGGGAAAAGTTAGCATTAGGGACCTAAAGTTATATAAAATGAACTTTAGGGACTTAAGTGCAATAAACCAATAATTTCAAGACTAGTCGCTCATACGTGAGAAAATGATGGTTGTCATGCCAAAACTTAATTAATAAGGATGCACCAATCATGTAGGGACATGAGAAATCAAAACGCAGATAAGAAGAAGCTAGTGTGGACTTGAAAAAACTGACTAGGGACGAATACGTAACGGAAATCAGGTGAGTGGGCTAGTTTACATATCATATCGGTTGGGATAATTTTTAAGTAAAAATGGGTCCGACCCCTTATCCGTTCACAATAATTTCTCGCATTACTCCAACCCTACCCTTATTTATAAAGAAACAAAATAAAAAAAATTATAACATATATAACAAATTTTGTTACAAGTTAAACAAATATCAAAGTGAGGAAAATTGTGTTACCCTAAAAAAAGTTGTGAATAATTTATAAATTATATTATAAATCCTTACCACAAATGAAACCCAATACAAAAATGAGAATAAAATGTGAATATGTGAGTTAAGTTTTCTAAAATTTATATGCACTATGTTAGGCGAAAATTTTATAATTAATTATAAATTATTATATATAATATTTAATTATAGTATTTAATATTTAGTGAATAAATATTTACTAAATTTAGAGAATAGATTAAAATTAATATTAATCAATAAATAAAAATTAAGTAAGAGTATTGATTAGCTAACAAATTTTCTCTATTAAATAAATTGAGTAGATCAATTATGAAATTAGGATTGTAAAATTGAATATCGAGAGAATAAATAAATTATAAAGAAATTTTACCAAACTTAAAATTTCTCTAAACTCACTCTTAGTTATGTATTAATATAAACTCGGAAAATCTAAAATTGAGTAGGGGAATCTCGATGATTGCTAGTAATTTAATTGTTTGTGAGTGAAAGCTCAATCAACCAATCATTTGATTACTAGTCATCCGAACTCCAAACTCCAATTGAGATCAATGTATTACACACTAAGTTTGAAGTGAACAAAACAAGTTAAATTACGTTTGTGCGAATTTGAATATTAATATATATATATGATTTTAGAAACAGTGGATTTGAAATATAAAAAGAATTATAGTACAAATTTGATTATATTAAAATTTTAATAAAGTGGATATCCATTTTCATTTGAATTAATAAATTTTAATTTTTATCTTATTTTATTTTTTTAATTTACATTTACAAATTTTAGAGCAACAGATTTGTTGCTGATGTTATTAGATGTAGGTAAATAGTATGGATTTTGAGTATATGCCTCTAAATAATCATTATGAGAACTGGAATTGGTTGTTGCATTTACAAGATGGAAACTCCTTGGTGGTGGAGGATGCATTGTGCCTTCTTTTCATCATGAGTTCTTGATGATGACTAAATTATTACAGCAACAAGTGACCCATATCAGTTTAGCCATGTAACCTAAAAAGTCATTTTTGTACATATTTATGATCAATTATAAATGTTCCACCTAATTTATTAAAATGATAAAAAAAATTGTATTTAAATGTGATATTGAACTTTATTTAAATCATACACATCAATGACTCAACTTTAAAATATTGTCCGCGGAATTCCTTATTGGACGGGGGCAAAACATTTCTAGTTCATTCGAGTATGAAAAGGAGAAAGAAGGAGAAGGTCATACATAACTCTAATAAATGCATCTAAACATCCACTATCACTTTGTGGACGACAGTCACCCATATTGACCGACCAACATTCAGTATTTTATTTTAATATAAGCTATCCAATGTTGAGAACCCTATTTTGTCCATACTATTCCCATGCAAGTGGTCAAACATTTTCAAAATAATTCATTAAATTATGTTTTGGGTCATTCCAAAGGTTGACACTTATTTGTCAAAGCTTACATGGTATTCCATAATTAAACTATATCAATCATGAACCACAAAACATCAATCATGAACCACAAAACATCAAAATGCCTGTAAGTGGACGATTTGAGTATCTTTTTCCCCTATAAAACTATACATAAATGTCACGCTGTCTACAATGGAAGTACAAATAAATTCATGGCAGGTATGTCATTGAACAAAGTCTACATTCAAAGTACAAATAAATTCATGGCAGGTATGTCATTCAAGGAATATTCTTCAGCTTGTCTTGACTATAGATTAGATAGACACTAGTGGGGTTACCCATTTGTAGGTCGGTTTGGTTTGGTTTGATTTTATCCTTTAATTATTGAATTAAGTTTGGTGAAGGAATATAAATATTAATTATCAAACTCAAAAAGGATAAACTATTGAATCAAGTTTAGAAGTTGTGTTCCCAAAGATGGGATGTTGAGGAATATATGCATAAGTTGATCCTCTCTATAAAAAAAATATTTTATTAATAAATAATTCACACATTTATTTATAAATTAATAATAAGATCAAGTTTAAAATAAATAATTTCGAAATATAACATAAAATTTTAATAAATTAAAATGTAAAAATATTCTAACTAATTAAAATAATATTTTAACCATCTAACATTAATGTATATCAATACTACCTTATAATGATCATGAAATCAGATAATATGTTCAAATTTAAACATTATCAACATAATAATACCCACCAATAATAACTTTGAAGGCCAAAAAACTTGTTTTTTGGTCGATAGCTAAAATCTGAGTTCTGCGGATAATATACACCAACATAAGTTTTTTTTATTCTGCAAAAGTAATTTTATATCACTAACATTAGTGATATATCATGCAGAATATGCCTAGATTATTATTAGTAATTCAATTGGTGAGTGAAATATCAATCAACTACTTGATATCCAACTCCAATTGAGATCAATAATATTATATGTATATATGATTTTGGGTATGATGGATTTCAAATATTAAGAGAATTATAATACAAATTTCATAATATTAAAATTTTAATAAAATTGATACCCATTTTCATTTAAATTAATAACTTGTAATTTTTATCTTATTTTATTTTTTAAATTCACACTATAAAATTTAGAGCAACAATATATTTTGTTGGAGGTTGCATTATTCAGTTTAGAGCAACTTATTCCTTTCAATACATTTATTCAGTTTATATTAAGGAAACTGCTTGTTGAACCTTGTGATTTCCTTTCACCATGAATGATGACATATTATATTAATTATTAGATTTCTTTTACTAGATTATCAATAATAATTCATTATTTTATTAAATTTTAAATTGTATTTTCAATAAAATAATTACTGGAACTGTTTATAATAAGGAAAATTGTACTTTTCTTTAACCATAAATGTTGATAGAAATGTTATATTAATTATTAAATTTTTTTAATATATTATCAATAATAATTCTCTATTTTATTAAATTTAAAATTATATTTTCAATAAAATCAATGCAGCAACCATTCGTTTTGTAAGCTTCAATGTTACAGTGGTTACCATATTTGTCAAATTTGAATAAAGCCATTTGAATTCATGGTAAAATTCAAGTTTATAATAATACAAAACTCCTTTCACTATATTTATTCCGCTTATAATAAGCAAACTGCGTGGTGGACGTTGAATTACCATTGCACTATATTATTTAATTATTGGTAACATAATAAAAAAGAATACCGATATATTATATATATTTGATGGCTATTTAAAAAATAAGCTATAATATAATAAAGGGGGCGGCCTATGTTGTAGCTCAAATAGAAATCTAGAGTACTATTAATTGAATTTTAAAATCCATCAATTATTTTACAATTTGTATTGGACAAGACAATAAATAAACACATGCATGTGGTATACTCAATGTCATTGTCCTTGTCCCAATAGGGGATAGGAATGAAATGCACATGCGAATAAAATGTTAGATATTTATGTACCCTTTATTATTTTAACACTGTTCATTTTATTTTTTATATTTGTTCTTAGTTCTTTAAAATAATTTGTTTAATCTAATATATTTTAAAAAGTGGCAATTTCAAACATATTTATTAATTAATTGTCAAAACTATGATATTATTGATGAATATAAATTTAATATTATTTTAAAGTGAAATTTGTAAAATTTCCTCGTTAATAAATCAACTAAGTGTCAATTTTTTTTAAATTGTCTCATCTAAAAATACAATTATGTGTCAACTTTTTAAGTTTTAGGGCTGGTTTCCAATTTTTAAAATTTATTTCAATTACTATAAAAGTTATATGTGTGTATAATTGATAGTAAGAACATGGAATTAAGGGGTGTATGAAATAATAATAATATAAATACATACACTATATAAAGGGGTTTTATCTTTTTTTATACACATAATTATATCATTGTATTATATAATTATTTACTTTAAATATATTTAAAAGTTTTTTTTTGTAGTTTTCTCTTTTTTTTTTCTTCTTTCTAAAGCACTATATAAAGGGGTTGCCCAGCTTCCTCACACCACCTCATTCTCAAATCAGTCAACAATAACCAAAACTTCTTTCCTAGAGAGGAGAAGATAGAGAACACAGCAAAAATGTCGTCAATCTCTCACAGCTTTGCCCTCTGTCATGTTCCCTCAAGGGATTCCCTCACCAAACCCTCTTATTCCCTACCACAAACTGTCAAATTAGTCCATATTCCCTCCTCGTGGAAGAGCCGATTCAATATCCTCTGTGGTGCCCTTAGCACTAGAAACGCCGACGCCTTCGCTGCAACCACCCCCACTGGAGGGTCACTTTCGAATGCTCGGGACAAGGTGCTTTTGAGTCCAGAATTGGCAGATGGCCGTAGTGGTAGTTCCGTCGTTTCTGCCATGGCCTCTACGGTTATGGAACCTAACAGTGCCGTTCATGAGGAGTTCACCCAAGGCCTCGGCATACTGAAGTTCCTCGAGGGGAAGACGTACTTTGTTACCGGGGCCACTGGCCTGCTTGCCAAAGGTAAAATAAAATGTCGTATTACCTTTTTCCGGAAAATACTACTTAGTTGCAACGCATGTTAATATCATATTTGATTACAAACTTCATTTTTTTATCGAATCAAATTTAACATAACATTACATGATTTGTCAAAATTACACAAAAAGTAATTAGTGGGGTGTATAAACAAATATTATACTTATTTAATAATATTTAAAATGAATTACACCAGAATACTATAAAATTATAAAATATATGCTAAATTTTTTTTATTAATTATGAGAATATATTTTAAATCGATAATAAATAATATTTATTTATACTTAAAAATTATAACATTTAATTATTAAAAAATTTCCGACCTATAAATCTATAACATTTATCTATTTTATTTAACTTGGCATCATATTATATAATTTAATATAATATTTTCTGGTACTTACTTATAATATAATACAATGTAGATACACACTTTTCCCTTCTAATTTTAAACTAACCATTTGAATTATATATTATTTTTAGGTTATCGTTTCCAGAATTGATTCAGGTACAAATATGAATAAAGTGAATGTGATACTATTTAAAAAGTTAATGCTGGTTGTATTCATATATATTTAAAATATGTATTTTATTAAATTCATAATAATATTCTCAAAATAAATAATTTATTTTATTCTAGACAATTTGGTATTATTATAAAAAGTTATTTTATTAATAATTATAGTATATTTATTTTATATTTTTTTCAAATTTGTATTATGAAGTTATTTTTATTACAATATAGTTTTTAACATGATATATATTCAATTTTGATAGAAAAAAGTAATATTATGCTAAATTTGATAAACTATTAAGAATATGTATGCTTGGGAATTATGATTCATGAAAAAACTTTTGATAAAATAAATAAAAATGGTGTTTATATAAGATATTAACTCTCTCAAAGGAAATACTTGCTAACATAGAAGATCTATTGTGCTAACTTTTATTTTATGTTATTTTATTTTATCTTTTATCTTATGTGCAGCATTTGTGGAGAAGATCTTAAGGGTTGCCCCTACTACAAGAAAGATCTTCTTGTTAGTGAAGGCAAATGGTGAAGCGGAAGCTATGAAAAGAATCAAGAATGAGGTATATATACATACATACACAATCAACTAAGCAGACAGAACTGTCCTTCCATTTTTTTCTTCTTTTCTGCAGATTGTGGAGTGCGAGCTCTTTAGTCAACTTCGAGAAATGCATGGGGAGAAGTACAGAGATTTCATAATGAGCAAACTTGTCCCTGTGGTGGGGAACATGTGCGAGCCCGAGCTAGCGATATCCGATACTGAACTAGCTGCCAGAATGGCCGACGAAGTGGACGTTATCGTGCACTCTGCTGCAAATACATCATTTGATGAAAGGTTATAAAAGGATAACAGTACTGCATCCCAAATTTTACTCGAAAACCCTCGTGAAGAATTGTGTATTTCTCTGGAGGGAATGATGATCATTTTTTTAATATTTTACAGATATGATGTGTCTATCAATATGAATACACAAGGGACTCTCAGGATGCTAGGCTTCGCCATGAAATGCAAGAAGTTGCAACTTTACCTGCATGTGTCAACTGGTATATGTGTGTATATATCTGCTCTATAGTAATATAATTTTCAATGGGTCAAAACAATCAATAATGAAATCCTCTTTATGATATCTACTTGAAGGATACGTTAATGGAAGAAGGCGTGGGGTACTGAGGGAGAAGCCATTCTACATGGGACAGAGAATAGCTGAAGAGATGGTCACTTTCTCAGGGACTCAAGAGTCTTTCCCACCGCCTAAACTGGACGTCCATGCTGAGATCGAATTGGCGTCAGAGATGGCCCGTACCCTCGCCGCCGACAAGGACGCTGACCTCAAGATGAGAGAACTCGGATCGGCCAGGTATATATATACACATACATATATATATATATTGAAATAGATAGAAAACGTGCATATGGATAACTTGTTTCGCTCTCTACTACTAATTAATTAGGGCGAAAATGTTCGGGTGGCAAGACACGTACGCATTTACAAAGGCGATGGCGGAGATGATCATAACCGACTACAAGGGCCAAATCCCCGTAGCCATAGTCAGGCCGAGCATCATCGAGAGCTCTTATCAGGAGCCTTTCCCCGGCTGGATCCAAGGAAACAGGTCAGACACGCTATATAAATGTCATTTGAATGCATGAACGAACTGCCCTTTTCTTCTAGTTTATTAGAGTTCCAATTGGCTTATGTTGAGAATCACAATTTTAAATTTTCATTTCCTTGTGGAGAAATTATCAGAATGATAGACCCGTTAATTCTATATTATGGAAAAGGCGTCCTTCCTGGTCAATTCACCGACCCACAAGCACCGGCAGATATTGTAAGCAAATAAAACATAATATATCAATTAATTACACGATACATGGTGATTGATTTATGCTTGTATGATTATCTTGTCTAACTATTGGTTGGCATATTTGAAATCTGCGATTGGCCAGGTTCCGGTAGATATAGTGGTGAACACGATGGTGGGGGCAATGGCAAAGCACGGGAATAGACCGGATCTTGAGCTTAACGTGTACCATGCCTCTTCATCTGTGATCAATCCCATAAATTTTCAAGAGATTTTCGAGTTCGCGTGTGATTACTTTACATCTTCCCCGCTGAAGGACTCGGCTGGCCAGGAGGTCAAGGTGGAGGCCATGAAGTATTTTGGCTCCATGGAAAATTTCTCAGCATGCATAGAAGATGCGATAGCAGAGAGGATGGGACTGAGCGGCCTTGGAGCCTCTTCCGACCCTAAGAGGTTCCATAAGCTTCAGATAGTTCACAGGAGAAAGGTAGACAGTTTGATTCGCTTGGCTAAGGCATATGAGGCCTACACCTTCTATCAAGCCTGGTAAGGCTCCTCCTTTCTTTAGTTCTATCAATATTTCTCAAGAATAGACAATGATTTTCTCAATAAATATGCGGAGTAGTCTAATTTTCAACATTGGGGTTCAACCCACTTGAATCATATTAAGGGTGAAATTTATTCATTGGTTTTTACAATGATAGGTTTCAGAATGAGAATACCCAGAAATTGATGAAAGAGATGTCTACGGAGGAGTTGAAGACCTTCATGGTTGACTTGAAGAGCATTGACTGGAAGAATTATTTCATGAACATTCATATTCCTGGATTAAGGAGGCATGTCCTGAAAGAGAGGATGTGAATGGTACAAAAAAAAAGGATTAGAGGACTTCTTCTTGTCTCTTTTTTGGATCGAGAAAATTGGCAACATCTCTAAGATATAACTTGTCATTGTTCACACTGCTTGATCGTATGTTAGTCGACCTCAAAAGTTTTCTATACAAGTGAATTTCAATTGCAGTTACATGATTTAAGTCATAAATAAGAATGGTCATCATCAATAACAGTGTTCTTCATATGGATAAGAATAGTCATCATGAATCCATTGTATTATTACTATTATTTGGAATTTGGGCTAAAGCCCAGCTTGTATAAACTGTTAAACATGCCTGGTGCAAAAGCTGAGTCCATTTTTTCTCGGCCTGAGATCCAAGGACTGTATCCAAGAACAAAAATTTCATTTTCGCCAAGCAAGCTTTTGCTATTCTGGGCCACATAAAAGGGCACAGGAAGACGAAGGGAGAAGTAGAGAGAATATATGGCTGGTTATCTTCGGTCTTCGACTGCTCCACTAAGGGATGGCCTTCCGCCCCAAGAGCTTCTGGACGATCTTTCCAGGTACTCTTTCTCCCCTTCGTCTAAAACTTGGTTCTACCCGATGAGGTCATACTCAATTAGTCAATTATCTACTAATTTATACAATTTTTTTACGTACAATATAATCAAGAATTGAGAAATTATGGTAACATTTACTTTGGTGTGCAAGTATAATTTCGATTAGGGGAGGGAGCCTGTAGGTGAGTCATACAAGTCGAGTCTACCCGACTCAGGTCGAATTAACACAACACCCCTTCTTTTCCTTGTATTTTTTTTATAAAATAAATTACTTTTTCCTTTTTTGGCCCATTTGATAATTTGATTAAAAAATCTTGACACCATTCATGTAAAAACTGACTTTTCAAAAATATTAGTTTTCGTGCTTGGGAATCCGATCCCTGATACGTTCGTACCCCCTTGTAAACCCCGCCTTCTCGGACCAAAGGAACCGAATGTTTTCAAGAGAAAAACTGATAATATAAACGAAACGGAATTAGTCAAGAAGGGTCCTCATTTGAAAAATCTCGAATGGGCAAGAAGTACCCAAACATAATGGAAAAGAACCGTGAAGTGGATTGGATGTGAAAATCAAACCGGTTAAGGGTGAATTAGGCCTAAACCGAGTTAAACTGTGAAGAACCGATTAAAAAATCTAATTTTTTAGCTAACTTAAAAATATCAAATTTGAAATATGAAGCCACCGTTAGGTATGAAATCAATTTAGATCAATTTATAAAATTTTAACTTTTAGAAAATTTGTTGAATTAGGCCTTAAATGGCCGATTTACAATTTTGGGTCACTGAACCCGATCGGACCGGACCGGTCAACGTAACGCTACCAGGTCAGCACCTAGTCAGCAGTTGCGACCAATTAGCGCGCAACACATGGCGAAGCGCTCATACTTAGCCACTCAGTTAGCGCTTGGAAGCACTGGTCAATTAAAGAGCGACAGTGTCCCTAGAGGAAAATCCACCTCAACGACGACTGATCAATAGGAGAGCGATACCTGTCTCGGTCAACGGTCAATGTTGAAAAGGCCTCATCATCAAAGACCGGCCAATGAGAAGCTGACACATGGCAAAAGTGCCATGTCAGCATCTGACAAGGATGTGGGAGAAACAAATGACCAATTAGAGGCCAACACGTGGCAATGGCACAATGCGTTAGTAGGGAAATCTGATGCATTTAAAACTGCTAATCAGAGGATGCCACGTATCGCGTTCAGCGATCAACATAATCCGATCAGCAGTCCCGTGGGTGGGAGCAGCCAATGGGAGGCTACCACGTGTCCAGTTAGTGGGTCAAAGGCTAACTAGGCTGTTGAGTGGGACGTCGCGTCAACAAATCCAGCCAATCACGATGCGCTATATGGCACTTCCACACGTGCGAAGCTTGCATTTCAAGATTCAAAACACCCATTTTGGCGTATAAACGAGCTCAAACGGAGCTTCACTGGAAAACGGATCTGGAGAGAGGAAGCTTCAATTACTCACCGATGAGCAGTCGGTGATGGGAGCTTTCATTCCTACTGGATTCCTCTCGTCCTAGGGATCCTTACAGTATCAAACCTCGTCTCAATTGGTGGCACGAGTAGTGAGAATTTCTAAATTAAATTCTCGGGCAACACACACTATGAACAGTGAATTTCGATGAAGGGCGACAAAAAGGATTTACCAAGATGACTCATGGAAGGTCAGGTGTAAACCCCGTCCTTTGGAGTTAAGGAAAACCGGGAAAAGAACCGGTCAAACCCAGTGAGAAAATCGAATCGGTTCACGAAACCCAACTATTAGAGAACACGAAAATTTGAAAATTTACAACTTATGAGTGACCCAAAAAGTCATAAAAACCTTGGAAAAGGACCTTGGGACAATTTGGAAGAGAAAACCAGATCAATTCAGGTGAATCGATTTTGATTGGTTTGAACTATCATTGAACCGGATGCTAAATTTAGTTTTTTAGGTGGCTTAAAATATTTAAATTAGAGAATTGAGGCCACCATTGGATAGAGAATGAATTTAGATAAATTTAAAATTTTTTAATTTTGAAAAACTCGGTTGAATTGGGCCTGAACTGACCGATTTAAGCATTGAACCCGGTTCGGATCGGTCCGGTCCGGTTCGAAACAGTGTTATCTTCTTCCTTCATATGATAGCACTGTTCACTTATCGGAAAAACGAACATCATCGACAGAAAGGAAACGTTTCTATTTAGGACATTTCAGGCCATCAATGAGTGCCATTAAGGTGCCAAGCAGACAGTCGAAGAGTCATCGAGCTCCCTATATAAAGAGCTACTCTCCATTCATTCCCCTCACACCTGAAAACTCCACTCACTCTCCGCTACTCAATTTTTCAACAAAGCTCGAACCAGAGCTCTGACATAGGGGTTTTCTAAGCCAAAAAAGGCGAGGTCGGGTTCCTTAGACTCGAGGAGAAGTCAACTACTCGACGATGGTCACCATTCGATTCAAGGATTGCCAGAGAAGCGCCAGCATAATCAAACAGTGAAGCAGCTCCGACGAACTTAAACTGCCCTATTTCCGCCGAGATGAAAACAACCAAATTGAGCCCTACTCAGGCCAAACCAAGCTCTACCAACACTCACACAACCCTTACACGACCAAATTAAAGCTGAAAGATAAGTTAATTCGGCTACCATCTGTAATTTCCAATCAGCGTTATAAAGAGAAATGGTGAAACTTTACTAACTAAATTCTCACTCAATTTGACATAAATTGTTGCAATTTTTGATCCTATGAGGAATCTCAGGATAAGATCTATATGCTCCGATCGAAAGCTCGGACCGTCGCACCTCCGACGGTAAGCTTTTGAAGCTTTCTCTCTCTACGCACAGTTTTCCAGCGAAGCTCCATTTCAGCTTGTTCCATCCTCAATTCATGCGATTCAAAGCTCAATTGAATCGTATGGATGTGTAGAAAGTCAATTTTACCTTCAATTTCAACGATTAAACCCGATTGAATGTTCAATTTGATAAAATTGGGGGGGATTTTGAGAGAAATTAAGGGACCAAAGTGCAATTTCCAAAAATTGAGGGCCAATTGGCCATAGAAAAGATGTTGGGGGACCAATTGGTTGATTTTTTAGAATAATTGTGGTCATATTACCATTTTTATAAAGTAGTGGAAAAATGGTAATTTTTAAAAAGTTAGGGACCAAATTGGTAATTTGGAAAACATAAACCTTTTAACGATTTTGAAGAAATTGAGAAAGGAAAGTGAATTTTTGGAAGTTTCGGGACTTAATTTGGAGAAAGTTAGCATTTGGGACCTAAAAGTAAGGAAAAAGAACTTTAAAGACCTAAATGCAATTAACTGAAAAGTTGAGTATTTTTGTTCATACATACGAAGGCGGTTATAAAAAATGGTAATAAATAATAATGTACAAATTGTGTATGCACATGAAATACTAGATCGCGAAAAAAATTTAAAAAAATTTGACATTAGTTAATTTATTAACGAAGAATTTTTTACAAATTTCACTTTAAAATAATATTGATTTTATATTAATCAATAATATCATAATTTTGACAATTAATTAATAAATGTGTCTGAAATTGTCACTTTTTAAAATATATTAGATTAGGCAAATTATTTTAAAGAAGTGAGAACAAATATAAAAATATATATGACTATTTCTACATTTTTGTAATATATGGCGTCTCTCTCTGGAATAATGTTAAAATAATAAAGGGTAGGTACATCAATAACTAACATTTTATTCGCACGTGCATTTTATTCCCATCCATGATTGGGACAAGGACAATGACATGTGAGTTTATCACATGCATGTGTTTATTTGTTGTCTTCGTCCAACACAAATTCTAAAATAATTGATGGATTTTAAAATTCAATTAATAGTGCTCTAGATTTCTATTTGAGCTACAACATAGGCCGCCTCCCATTATTATATTATAGCTTATTTTCCAAATCGCCATCAAATATATAATATATATCGGTATTCTTTTTTATTATGTTACCAATAATTAAATAATATAGTGCAATCTAAAGGAGTCTAATAATTAATACAACCTTTCCGTCATCATCAAGTATTTACAGTGAAAGGAAAGCATAATTCAACGTACACCACGCAGTTTCCTTGTTATTAAGGGAATAAATATAGTGAAAGGAGTTTTGTATTATTATAAACTTGGATTTTATCATGAATACAAAAATATGGTAACCACAACCATATTTAAGGTTACATGGCTAAACTGATATGGACCGTTCTAGCAATGATTTTATTGAAAATATAATTTCAAATTTAATAAAATAAAAAATTATTATTGATAATATAGTGAAAGAAATTATGAAATGAAATTATTATTAATAATATAGTGAAAGAAGTTATGAAATGAAAGAATAATGTTTATCACGCAGTTTACTTATTATAAACTGAATAAATATATTGAAAGGAGTCAAGTTGCTCTAAACTGAATAATGCAATGTTTACCGCAACCTTCAATAATATATAAAATGAATATATTGTTGCTCTAAATTTTATAATTGTGATTTTAAAAAATAAAATAAGATAAATATTAAAATGGGAGTTCGAATAGCTCTGATAGGGCGAGAGCCTCTGTTTTGAAACTTGGGTGCTAAATGTTCGATTTTGAAAATCTCGTACAGTGGGCCCAAGGCCAGTTGGCACAAGCAATAGCTCGTAAACAAATATGATATATGTGCCATAAAACTTAACAAGTGAATTGTTTGGTCATGGTACCAAGATAGGACCGACATGCTCAATCAACTAGCGGCAGAGTGACATTAACAAGTCGACGGACCAGTTAAGACAAACAATTACGGGTTGAGTTGAAAGTCGGGGCCGTTGGACCAGTGGTACCACAGATTACATGGCAATATGAGAAAACATTGTTTGTGCATGCACTGTGAGTACGAGGTCATCAAGACGCCTATGAGGGGTAGTGATGCGTCCTAAGAGCATTGGACGACTTGGTGGCTATAAGGGCAGTTCACCGTTCGAGTTGTGTGTGCGAAATTTGGAGTAGCACCAAGCGCATGAGACCAGGGTGGGGACAGGATGATGTCTTTGTCCTCATACGGACACGAAGAAGTAATTTCGAGATTGTGGGTCAGATGTCGCGTATATCCAGTCATTCCTAGGGTAGAAGTGGTTGTGCTTCTATCCGGGTGGCAGGAAAAGTCGCTCCGAAGTCACTAGCGAGTTCAGTAGTAATACTAACTTATGAATGTGTGTAACCTTTATGATGAATAATGTGTGTTGGGTGATGACACACGGTAACTAAGAAATAATGGAAAAACCCGAACTTTTTTTAAATGAAGGGATTTTTGAAAAGAAAGGAGATTGGCACACTTCATATAAATATTTTTCTTAAAAGTTAAAAGTAGACCTTTGAAAACACATTCACTGAGTAGTCGTACTCACCCCCTCCCTTATATCCCTTTCAAGAAGTCCCAGAGAGCCTACCCTTAAAGACCATCAACTAAGATGCCTGTAAGACAATTATGTAAAGTTTAAAATTTCATGCAGTTTTGATTATGCTATTCCAGGAAATGGTGCAGGTTTAAAGAACGTCTTACTCTTTACAGTTTATAATAAGGGGAAACCCTTTATTAAACCGGGAGAGTGGCAGGTTGATCACGGGGATCCGACTAAACCGGGTCGGGGCGTGACATGGTGGCATGTCCTTTCGTCTTTGAAATGTCATTCTATTTTGCCACTTTAGGCTATTATTCTCTTTTCGTCATCCCTGATGGTTTTGACCCTTATCCACCTTCTTGGTTGTTTGCTCCATCCGACGACATCGGGTCTACACCAGTCGCTCACATTCATGAGACATACTGATTATTGCCGCCAAGTCCGTGGGGCATCCTAGTACTCACATACGGTCTCGTATGTCCATATTGAAACCGTCCACAAACCGATGGCATATATTTGCTGGGCCAGCTAGATTAGGAGCAAAAGGTCTTAATTCGTTGAATTTCATTGCGTACTCTGATATGGAGTTAATTTCTTGTCAAAGTCGGATGAATTCTTTCTTCTTTTCATTAATCAAATGAGGAGCCAAGTACTCCTTCGCGTACCTTTCCTCAAATTGCTCCTAGGTGGGGGTGGAGTTATGCAAGTTCCGGACATTGTCCCACCATCGTTTAGCACTTCCTTCCAGGGATAATTCTATTAAGATCAGCATGTCCTCTAGTGATATCTTGACAATCCCCATCAGCTTCTTAATGTTTGTTAGCCAATTCATGGTGACACCAGCATCTTTCTCTCCATGGAAAGGTTTACACCCTAGTTGACGGAGGGTCTTTAGATTTCTAGTAATGTCTACCGGAGAGGGATGGTTAATAGGAGGATGATGGGATTGCACTTCCATTGGTTCAACCTGAGAATTGGTGACTGCCTCAAGGACGAGGTTAGGTTGCCCAAATACACAGGTGAACTCCTCGTACAACCTCTGGTGTTTCGTGCTAAGTCCAGGACGGGTTGTTTGGGCTCTTCTGGGAGTTTCCACGGGTAGGGGTAGTTGGTCAGTATTGGAGAATGCAGCTCTAGTTCTCTTGGTTCCTTTCTTGGGAGCCATTTTGAAAATTTTAAAATCAATCCTATTAGTTACTATATTTTCTAGCCTTGATTACGTACTTGAGGAAACATGCCTTGATACCTCTCCCGGTCCTTTAAACCTGCACCTTTCCTAATATAACATAAATCAAAACTGCATAAAATTTAAACTTATCATACCTGTCTCACAGGTGTGTTAACTTGTAGTATGTGGGTAGGCTTTCCCCGAGTTACCTGAAAGGGGTATAAGGGAGGGGGTGAGTTCAACGACTTAGTGAATGAGTGTTTAAAATATCACTTTCAGAAAATAGTTTGAATTGGAGTGTACTAAATTCCTTATTTTCCTTTAAAACATTTCATTCTCAAATCTTAGTTTTCAAAGCTATTTCTCATCATAACGGTGTATTTATCAATCAACACAGGCCCTTCATCATGAAGGGAACATACATTCGCAAGGCATCACATCCACTGCATCCACTTGTGGCATCGGAGCGACTTTACCGGCCGTCTAAATAGAAGCCCATCCACTTCTAGCCAGAGAATGAGTGGATATACACAACATCCGACCCTCAATCCTGCAAAAAAAACTTCGTGTCCATATGAGGACAGAGACCTCATCCTGACCCCACCCTGGTCTCATGTGAATGAAGCTACCCCGACAAGAGACTTTTCTGAAGGAAGAAGACGACACCGTTCCGAACTAGGTTCAAAGCTTAAACTAGTTGGTTTAGGCCCGATTCGACCAATTTTTTTAAAATTAAAAATTTCTAAATTTACTATATATCCAATGGTGGCTTCAGTTCTCCAATTTGAATTTTCTAAGCCACCTAGAAAAATGAATTTAGTATTCGGTTCAATAGTGGTTCAAACCAGTCCAAGCTGATTCAATTCGGTTCGGATCCGATTCACTTGAACCGGATTGATTTTCATCTCCAATTCATCCTAAAGTCCTTTTTCATGACTTTTGTGACTTTTTAGGTCACTCGGGATCCATAAATTTCCCAATTTTCCATTTCTCTATCGGTTCCGATACATAAATGAACTCGATTTTATCTTTGGAAATGATCAATTCTTTACCTGGTTTTTCTTATTATCAAAGGATGAGGTTTATAGCTGACGTGACATCTTTGCCACGTGCAGCCTGTAAACCCCGTCCTATGATAATGAGAAAACCGGGTAAAGAACTGGTCAATTTTGAATTTTTAAAACCGAAACGGTCTACGGGCCTGATTATTGGGAAACATGGCAAATTGATGATTTGCAACTTCCAGGTGACCCAAAATAGTTCATAAATCTTGGAAAAGAACCTTAGGGTGAAATAAGGAAGAAAAACTGGATCGATTCACGAGAACCGAGCTCGAACCGGATAGAACCGGTTTATGAACCGAGTTGAATTGTGAACCAGAACCGATAGAGAATAGGTCAACCAAGAAATTTATGGACCCCCTGTAATCCAAAGAGATTTATAAATCTTGGGAAGGAACATTAGGACAAAGTGGGAGAGGAAAACCAGATCGGTTTGTGTGAACCGGACCCAAATCGGATTGAACTGATTTAAAGACCGAGTTGGTTTATGAACTAGAATCGATAAAGAGATGGTAAACCGGGAATTTTAGGGACCCTAAGTGACCCAAGGAGTCACAAAGGACATGGAAATGCACTTGTGAAGGAATTGGCGATGAAAACCAAATCGGTTCAGGTGAACTGGATCCGAATCGGTTTGGACCAGGTTGAACCAATATTGAACCGAATCCTAAATTCATTTTTCTAGGTAGCTTAAATAATTTAAATTTGAGATTTGAGGCCACCATTAGATAGAAAATGAATTTAGATGAATTTAAAAATTTTTAGATTTGAAAAACTCGATCGAATGAGGGGTGAATCGAACGGTTTAAGCTTCGAACCCAGTTCAGACCGGTCCGGTCCGATGTCGTCTTCTTCCTTCAGATGACAGTACTATTCACTCGCCGGAAAATCGAAGTAACGCCGAAAAAGAGGAAATGTCTCCGCTCAATACGTTTCCGGCCATCAATGCTTATCATAAAAGTGCCAATTGGACGACCAAGCAATCCACGAGCTTCCTATATAAAGACCCCCTCCCCATTCATTATCTTCACACCTGAAAAGCTCACTCTCTCTCTGTTGCTTAGTTTTCCGGTGAAGCTCGAACCAGAGCTCCGATATAGGGTCATTTCTGAGCCAAAGAAGGCAAGGTTGGGTTCCCTAGAACCAGGGAGAAGTCAGCTACACTGTCATGCCCCGACCCAGTTTGGTCGGATCCCCGTGATTAACCTGCCACTCTCCTGGTTTATTAAAGGGTTTCCCCTTATTATAAACCGTAAAAAGTTAGGCGTCCTTTAACCTACACCTTTTCCTAGAATAACATAAATCAAATATGTGTAATAATTTAGATTTATTATACCTGTCTGACAAACGTCTTATTTGATGGTCTTTAAGGGTAGGCTTTCTAAAATCTCCTGAAAGGGATATAAGGGAGGGGTGAGTACGACTACTCAGTGAATGGGTTTTCAAAAGTTTAGAATTTTAAGAAAACATTTATTTTTGGAGTGTCCTAGACTCCTTTCTTTCAAAACCATTTTATTTGCAAATCTCTGGTTTATCACCATTTCTTTTTAACCACGGTGTGTCATCACCCAACACACATCCTTCATCATGAAGGTTACACACATTCGCAGGTCAACACGACCACTGAACCCACTTGTGGCTTCGGAGCGACTTTACTGGCCACCTAGATAGAAGTACAACAACTTCTACCCTAAGAATGAGCGGATATACTTGACATCCGGCCCGCAATCCCGAAATCGATTCTACATGTCCATATGAGGACAAAGGCCTCATCCCGTCCCCACCCCGGTCTCATGTGCTTAGTGCTACTCCAAATTTCACACTGTCACCTAGTACGACGAACTGCCCTTATATTCACCAGGTCGTCCAATGCCCTTAGGACGCATCACTACCCCTCTTGTGCATCTTGATGGTCTCGTACTCATAGTTCATGCACAATAAAAAATTTTCTCATCATGCCATGTAATCTATGCTGCCACTGGTCCAACGGCCCCGACTCTCAACTCAACCTACAGTTGTTTGTCTTGACTGGTCCGTCAACCTGTCATGTCGCACTACCGCTAGTTGACTGAGTATGTTGGTCCTATCTTGGTACCATGGCCAAACAATTCCTTTATTTAAAGTTTTATGGCATATAATTCATGTTTGTTTACGAGCTCCTACTCGTGCCAACTGGCATTGGGCCCACTGTACGAGATTTTCAAAATCGGGCATATTAGCCCCCAAGTTCCAAAACTGAGGCCCCTGGCCTATCAGAGCTATTCGAGCTCCCATCAATAAGGTCTCCCAAATAGTTTAAGCATTGGCACAGTCAGGGGAGAACACTTCCAACAAAAATATGTTTTCACTGTCCATTATACCAACCCGATATAAGGACATCTCCATTCATAACCAATGAAGAGTTTTCAACTTCCTTCGAGAAAGTTTCATCATACCAACCGGGTATGATCTACTTACAACCGGTAAGTAGTTTTTCTACATTGTTTTCACATCACTACTCTAAGTTGTGATGTTTAAAATACCACATAGTAGTGGGTTTTCATTTCAATGTGCTTATCATCCCCAATTGGGTATGATATAAAATCCCACTCACAACCGGTAAGTGGTTTAACTTTAAGTTGTGCTCATCATCCCAACCGGTTATGACATTAGTAAACCCACTCACAACTGGTAAGTAGGTTTGCCTTAAATAAAAGTGCTCATCATCCAAACCGGTATAATGTGTAAATTAGCCCACTCACCCGTTAATGTCGTAAATTCCACTAGATTGCTTATTTGTATTCACACGAGCTTGTCCTTGCCAGAGTTCACGGTACTTCGTGTTCCTACATGATATGAACATCTCCGTTCATTATCCTTCAGCCTAATAGCCTTCATTCATTCCAAATGAATGAGAAAGTCAAACTTTCATTTCTTTGCAATTAGGTCCCTTAAGTTATTTCTCTTTAACTTTAAGTCCCTAATGTCGGTTTTTCCTCAAATTAAGTCTCAAAACTTTTAAAATTTATTATAGGACCTCAATTTATTCTATTTCACAAAAAGGGGATTAATTTCCCAAATTTCCAATTTGGTCCCCCAACTTTTCCAAAATTACCATTTTGCCCTTCCTTTACAAAAATGGTAAGTTTCGCCCCAAAAATTCTAAAATTCCTCAATTGGCCCTTTAACATTTTTATCATGCCCAATTGACCCTCAATTTTAGTAAATTGCATTTCAGTCCCTCGAATTTTCAAAAATCCCCAATTTTTCCACCAATTCTAACTCTTTAATACATCCGAATTTGATTTCATTAAATTGATTGATCAAACACCTCTAATTGTTGAAATTGAAGTTAAAATTGAGTTTCTCCATGTTCATACGATTCCATAGAACTTTGAATCGCCAGTTTTAACGTCGGAATGAGCTCAAACGGAGCTTCACCGAAAAACATACTATAGAGGGAGAAAGCTTCGATTACTCACCGGTGAGGGCACGGCGGTCCGAGCTTTCGATCTGGGCAGATAGCTCTAGTCTTGAGGTTGATTCTAGAATCAAGAATCACATCAATTGATGATGAATTGAGTTAGAATTTCATTATTAAAATTCTGTCAGTTCTCTCTCTAGCATCGGCTGGAAATTGCAGAGGGAAGCCGAATTGGCTTAACTTTCAATCCTAATTCAGTCGTGGGAGGGCTGAGGAAGTGTTGGGAAGACTTGGTTTGGCCTGCGGAGGGCTTCAAATGGCCAATTTCAACTTGGCCGAAATAGGGCAGCTTCGGTCCGCCAGAGCTGCTTCACTGTTTCATCACACCGGTGTTTCTCCAACGAACCTCGGAGCAAACGGAGACTACAGGTGTGTGGCTGACTTCTTCCCAGTTCTAAAGAACCCGACCTTGCCTTGTTTGGCATAAAAAAGACCCTATATCGGAGCTCTGGTTTGAGCTTCACCGGAAAACTAAGCAACTGAGAGAGAGTGAGCTTTTCAGGTGTGGAGAGGATGAATGGGGAGGGGCTCTTTATATAGGGAGCTCGGGGACCCGTTGGTCGTCCATTTGGCACCGTTATGAGAGGCATTGAAGACCCAAAACGTACCAAACGAAACTGTTTCTTCTTTGCCGGCACTACTTCAATTTTTCGGTGAGTGAACCGTGTTGTCATCCTGAGGAAGAAGATGACACTGTTTCGAACCGGGCCGGATCGGTCTGAACCAGGTTCGAAGCTTAAACTGGCTGATTCACCTTCATTCGACCGATTTTTTCAAATCTAAATTTTTTTAAATTCATCTAAATTCATTTTCTATCCAATGGTGGCCTCAAATCTCAAATTTGAATTATTTAAGCTACCTAGAAAAATGAATTTAGGATCTGGTTCAATCATGGTTCAAACCGGTTCAGATCCGGTTCACCTGAACTAGTTTAGTTTTCATCCCCAATTCCTTCACAAGTCCATTTTTCATGTCTTTTGTGACTCCTTGGGTCACTTAGGGTCCAAAAAATTCTCGGTTTACTATCTATTTATCGATTTCAGTTCATAAACTGGCTTAGTTCTTAAACCGGTTTAATTCAGTTCGAGTCCGGTTCACCCGAACCGGTCTGGTTTTTCTCTCCCACTTTGTTCTAAGGTTCCTTCCCAAGGTTTATAAA
Organism: Trapa bicornis; assembly: GCA_030064425.1. NCBI lineage: Eukaryota > Viridiplantae > Streptophyta > Magnoliopsida > Myrtales > Lythraceae > Trapa > Trapa bicornis. The sequence continues at coordinate 2,515,350 of CM057761.1, read as the reverse complement.
TTTCTTTGGAGCACAAGGGAGTTGAATTTCATTGATTTTCCCGTTCTCGATTTGTTCCGATTCATAAACCGATTTAATCCAGTTGGATCCGGTTCATCCAAACCGGTCTAATTTTTCTCTTCCAATTCATCCTAAGGTTCTTTTCCATGGTATTATGAACTCTTTGGATCACCCGGGAGTTGTAAATTCTCAAATTTCTCGTTCACAAATGATCGGTTTTATGAACCGGTTCGGTTTTTCTCACTCGGTTTGACTGGTTCTTTTCTCGGTTTTCCTTAGCTCAAAAGGTCGAGGTTTACAAGCTCACTCTCTCTTAGTTGCTTAGTTTTTCGGTGAAGCTTGAACCAGAGCTCTGATATAGGGTCATTTCTAATCTAAAGAAGGCAAGGTCGGGTTCCTTAGAACCGAGGAGAAGTCAGCTACATGGTGGTGGCATCCATTTGTTTCGAGAATCGCCGGAGAAGTGCCGGCGTGATCGAACAGTGAAGCAGCTCCGGCAGACTGAAGCTGCCCTATTTTGACTGAGTTGAAATTGGCCAATTCAAGCCCCCTCTCGCCAAACAAAGCCCTCCCGACACCTACTCAGCCCTTCCACGGCCGAATAAGGACCGAAAGGTAAGCCAATTCGGCTCCCCTTTGAAAATTTTGATCGGTGTTAGAGAAAGAGTCGGCCGAAATTCAATGATGAAATTCTAATCCAATTCGAAATCAATTGATGTCATTCTTGATCTTAGGAAGAACCTCTCGAGGAGAGCTACCTGCCCAAATAAAAACTCAGACCGCTATGCCCTCACTGGTGAGCAATTGAAACTTTCTCTGTCTACAGTTTGTTTTCCAACGAAGCTCCATTTGAGCTCATACCGGCGTTAAAACTCGTGATTTAAAGTTCTATGGAATCGTATGAACATGGAGAAACTCAATTTCAACTTCAATTTCAACAATTAGAGATGTTTGATATGTCAATTTGATGAAATAAAATTTGGTTGTGTTAAAAAGTTGAAATTGGGGATTTTTGAAAATTTTGAGGGACCAAAATGAAATTTTCTAAAATTGAGGGTCAATTGGGCATTTTAGAATTGTTGGGGTAAAATATACCATTTTTGTAAAATAAAAGCAAAATGGTAATTTTGAAAAAAGTTGGGGGAATAAATTGGAAATTTGGGAAATTAAACCCCTTTTGTGAAATTGAATAACTTGAGGTCCCAGGGGGAATTTAAAAAGTTTTGGGACTTAATTTGAAGGAAAATCGGCATTTAGGGACTTGAAGTTAAAGAAAAATAACTTTAAGGACCTAATTGTAATTAAATAAAATTTTAGTTTTTCTCATTCATTTGGATTGAATGAAGGCTATTAAGCCGAGAGATAATAAACCGAGATGTTCATATCGTGTAGGGACACGAAGCACTGGGAACACCGGTAAGGACAAGCTCGTGTGAAATCAAGGAACTAGTCTAGTTGAATTCACAGCAGTTATGGGTGAGTGAAATTTTATATCATACCCGGTTGGGGATGATAAGTACCTTGAAATGAAAATCCACTATCAAGTGGTATTTTAAACATCACAACTTAGAGGAGTGATGTGAAAATCATACGAAAAATCTACTTACCAATTGTAAGTAGATCATACCCAATTGGTATGATGAAACTTACTCGAAGAAAGTTGAAAACCCGTTCAACGGTTATAAGCGGAGATGTCCTTATACCCACTTGGTATAATGGACAGTTAAAAATATATTTTTATTGGAAGTGCTCTTCTCTAACTGTGTGCCAATGCTTAAACTATTTGGGAGATCTTCTTGACGGGAGCTCGAATAGCTCTTATAGGCCGGGGGCCTCGGTTTTGAAACTTGGAGGCTATTATGCCTGATTTTAAAAATCTCGAACAGTGGGCCATAGGCTAGTGGGCACGAGTAGGAGCTCATAAACAAACATGAGATATGTACTATAAAACTTTAATAAATGAATTATTTGGTCATGGTACCAAGATAGGACCAACTCACTCGGTTAACTAGCAGTAGTGCGACATGACTAGTCTCAGGGACCAGTCATGACAAACGGCTGCAGGTTGAGCTGAAGGTCGGGGCCATTGGACTAATGGCACCACAGATTACATAGCATGATAAGAAAATATTATTTGTGCATGAACTATGATTTTGGGATCATCAAGACGCCCATGAGGGGTAGTGATGCATCCTAAGGGCCCTAGACGACCCGGTAAGTATAAGGGCAGTTCGTCGTACCAGGTGACCGTGCGAAATTTGGAGTAGCACCAAGCGCATGAGATTGGGGTGGGGACGGGATGAGGTCTCTATCCTCATATGGACACGAAGAATCGATTTCGGGATTGAGAGTCGAATGTTGCGGATATCCGCTCATTCTCAGGGTAGAAGTGGATGTACTTCTATATAGGTGGCCGGTAAAGTCGCTCCGAAGCCACAAGTGGGTTTAGTGGTCGTATTGGCCTGCGAATGTGTGTTGAACCTTCATGATGAAGGATGTGTGTTTAGTAATGACACACCATGGTAATGATGGGAAAACCCGAGATTTGAAATTTAAAGGATTTTTTAAAGAAAGGAGTTTGGCATACTCCAATACAACTCTTTTCCTAAAATATATTTTCTTGAAAAAAAACTATTCACTGAGTAGTTGTACTCACCCCTCCTTTTTATCCCTTTTCAGGATAAAGGAAAATGACTAAGAATAATACCGAGACTTATCATCTGTCAAGTATGCTTATATTTCCTTAAGCTTGCATTTCATTGGATATATGTTTTACAGAGAACAAGGTTGAAATTACGCTTGGCTCATCTCGAGTTAAAGTTGGAGGAAATTCCTCTCGAGCCGAGAGAGCGGCGGGTTGTACACGGGGATCCAACCAAACTAGGTTGGGGCGTGACACAGCTCCTCATTGGTCAGCCTTGCTGACGAGGCTTCTCCTCGGTTGATTGTTGATCGAGGACACGTGTCACTCTCCTATTGGTCGATCTTTGGTGACATGGCTTTGATCGTTGATCGAGTACATGTGACATGACCAATCGGCTAACTAGATGCGCTTCGCCATGTGTTGCACACTGATTGATCGTGCTCACTGATTGGGTGTTGATCTGGCAGACGGTCCATTGACTGGTTGAATCGTTAACCAATTCTATCACATCGGGTTCGATGATCCAAAATAAAAAAAAAAAATTGGTCAATTCAGGCCTAATTCGACCAGTTTTCTAAAAAATTAAATTTTCTAAATTTGTATAAATTTATTTTCTATCTAATAATGGCTTCAATTTTTCAAATTAATATTTTTAAGCCAATTGGAAAAATAAATTTTTGAATCGATTTTTCATGGTTCAATCCGGTTCATGTCTGGTTCTGGTCTGATTCACCCTGAACAAGTCTGATTTTTACATTTAATTCATTTTATGGTTATTTTCTATAATTTTTAGGTATTTATTGGCCACTTAGAATTTTCCAAATTCTTGTTTTGACCATTATTTACCAATTTCGCTTCACTTAGATTTTCGATTTTCTATCGAAAATTTCTAGTTTTCCTTTCCGGTTCCTTATTTCGAGAGTACGGGATTTACACACTCACTAGAATATAATCTCACCCCTTCCCAAAACATTTCATGTATGTGCAATGGTGCACCAATAAATTTATGCAATGTTCAACTTACAAAACACGCTAACGAGGTACAGGACTATGAAAGTTAATATGTACTTATTAATTTTATTATTCATGATGGTAACTTGTAACTAATTTTTGGGTTTATTGTATGTTTTATAAAATTTTAAATTTTTTATAAAAAAAACTTATATACTTTTATTTTGAGTTTTACATAATATCAGCTCTATTTTAATTATGTTACCGATTATTGTAGTATGGAGGATATTTGATACTTTACACAGGCATGATAGGAACAATATTTGTATCTCCTAAAGTTGATGGTTCCACAAGTATAAGATTGCATTTCTCTTGCCATCATGATAGATTGAGATGATGAGATATTAATGATCATCATAAATGTGTGAAGCATACCATTTTACTATAAAAAGGGACAAAATAATATAAATAATATGTGATGGCAATAAAACAAATAAAGATTGAGTATAACTTATATAATGAGTTTGGATGTGAAGGAATCTTGGCCAGCGCAGCAAGTAGGGAGGTCGAACGACCTCACATCGACAGGCTCGCTAATGTTGATTGATGTGTTGAATTCACTATTTTTACAACAAGTCGAATAGTTCAAGTCGACATGGGTCGATTAAGAACTCAACAATGTGACTTTCTCTATACAATAAGTTGATGAATTCAAGTCAATATGAACTTGTAGGTCAACAAGTTAGCTCACTCTGTACAAGGTGAGTAGTTCAAGTCAACATGGGTCGATCAAGAACTCGGAGGTTGGTAGGGTGACTTTTTCTACATTGCAAGTTAAGGAGTTAAAGTCAATATGAACTCGTAGTTCGACAAGCTGTCTCCCTCGGTGTACAAGTCGAGAATTTCAAGTTGATATGGGTCTATCAATAACTCGCGAGCCAAAAAGGTGACTTTCTCCACACAATAGATCGAGTAGTTTAAATTGATATGAACTCGTAGGCTGATAAATTGGCTCACTCCATCCACAATAAGCCTAGTAGTTCAAGTCGACAAGGTGACTTTCTTCGCACAACAAGTATGTGAGTTCAAGTCGATATGAACTTGCAGGCCAACAAGTTGGCTCTCTCCGTGCACAACAAAACGAGAAGTTCAAGTACACATGGGACGATTAAGACTCGCGGGTCGGTAGGATGAATTTTTTCGCACAAGTTGGTAAATTCAAGTTAATATGAACTTGCATGACAAGTTAGCTCCCTCCGTTTACAATAATCCGAGGAATTCAAGTCGAAATGGACGGAACAAGAAGTGGCATGCACCAAAGTGACTTTCTCTGTATAAAAAATGTGAAGTTTACCATTATCAATAATGCACAAAAAAAATGTGAAGTTTTCTGTTATCAATAATTAATTATTATCGTTAATCAAATAAGATAAATAGCTAATTAACAATAAAGCATTACAAAGCAAAATATATATATATAATAGAATAATAAAAATACATATAATAACAATGAAAATAAATGATAAATAATCAAAATCATAACAATAATGATAATATAGAATAATAATAGTAGTAATGGTATAATAATAAATGAATAAGTAAATAGAAAACATAATACTAAAATTAATAAACAAATAAAAAATTGCATAAAAATGATTAAATAATAATAATCATTATAAATAAAGTAAAAAATTGAACAAAACATTAATAATTAATAATATAAATAAGTAGACTTAATAACTAAACGAATGCAAAAAAACTAAAAATATTGCATAAAATAATGACAATAATGAGAGAATAACAAAAAAAATAGATACAATAATGATGAATAATTAAAAATGATAATAAATATAATAATAATTATTATAATTATAATTAATTATAAATTATTTTATATAATATTTAATTATATTATTTAATATTTAGTGAATAAATATCTACTAAATTTAGAGAATAGATTAAAAAGAATAAATAAATTATAGAGAAATTTTACCAAACTCAAAATTTCTCTAAACTCACTCTTAGTCATGTATTAATATAAACTCGGTAAATCCAAAATTGAGTCGAGGGATCTGTTGAGTGCTAGTAATTTAATTGTTTGTGAGTGAAAGTTCAATGAATCAATCATTTGATTACTAGTCATCCAACTCCAAACTCCAACTGAGATCAATGGTATTACACACTCAGTTTGAAGTGCACAAAACAAGTTAAATTAAGTTTGTGTGAATTTGAACGTTATATATATATATATATATAATTTTAAGAAGGGTGGATTTCAAATATAAAATGAATTATAGCACAAATTTGATTATATTAAAATTTTAATAAAGTGGATATCCATTTTCATTTAAATGAATAAATTTTAATTTTTTATCTTATTTTATTTTTTTAACTTACACTTGTAAAATTTAGAGCAACAAATTTGTAGCTGGTGTTATTAAATGTAGGTAGATAGTATGGATTTTGGGTATATACCTCTAAATAATGATTATGAGAACTGGAATTGGTTGTTGGATTTACAAGAATGAAACTGCGTGGTGGACGTTGCGCTGTGCCTTTCTTTCACCAGGAATGCTTGATGATAACTAAATCATTACTCCAACAGTAACCCATATCAGTTTAGCCATGTAACCTTCAATCCTTGTAGTAACCTCAATCTTGTAGTGGTTACCATATTTGTTGAATTTGCATAAAGCCCTTGATCACGGCTTCAATCAAGTTTGGTGAAGGAATATAAATATTAATTATCAAACTCAAAAAGGATAAACTATTGAATCAAGTTTAGAAGTTGTGTTCCCATAGATGGGATATTGAGGAATATATGCATAAGTTCATCCTCTCGCTATAAAAAAAATATTTTATTAATAAATAATTCACACATTTATTTATAAATTAATAATAAGATCAAGTTTTAAATAAATAATTTTAAAATATAATATAAAATTTTAATAAATTAAAATGTAAAAAATATTCTAACTAATTAAAATTATATTTTAACCATCTAACATTAATATATATCAATACTACCTTATAATGGTCATAAAATCATATAAGATGTTCAACTTTAAACATTATCAACCTAATAATACCCACCAATAATAACTTTGAAAGGTCAAAAAACTTCCTTATTTTTTTGGTCCATAACTAAAATCCATGAGTTCTGCGGATAATATACACCAACACAAGTTTTTTTTTATTCCGTAAAGAGTAATTTTATATCACTAACATTAGTGATATATCATGCAGAATATGTGAGTTAAGTTTTCTAAATTTTATATGTAGATTCGTATATTTGACCGGTGACAAACTTCGAATGTGTTAGGTAAAAATTTTGTAATTAATTATAAATTGTTTTATATAATATTTAATTATATTATTTAATATTTAGTTGATAAATATTTACTAAATTTAGAGAATCGATTAAAATTAATATTAATCAATAAATAAAATTTAAGTAAAAGTGTTGATGAGATAACATATTTTCTCTATCAAAATAGAATAGAATAGAATAAATTCTAGAGAAATTCTATAAAACTCAAAATTTTTCTGAACTCACTCTTAGTTGTTTTTTAATATAAACTTGGGAAATCCAAAATTGACTTGCGGGCCACCCTATGCCCAGATTATTATTAGTAATTCAATTGGTGAGTGAAATCTCAATCAAATGCTTGATATCCAACTCCAAGATCAATAATATTATATATATATATATATGATTTTGGGTATGGTGGATTTCAAATATTAAGAGAATTATAATAAAATTTTCATAATATTAAAATTTTAATAAAATGGATACCCATTTTCATTTAAATTAATAAATTTTAATATTTATCTTATTTTATTTTTTAAAATCACACTTATAAAATTTAGAGCAACAATATATTCATTTTATATATTGTTGGAGGTTGTGGTTAACATTGCATTATTCAGTTTAGAGCAACTTAACCCCTTTTAATATATTTATTTAGTTTAAAGGAGACTGTCTGATAAATCTTATGCTTTCATTTTATAATTTTTTTTCACTATATTATCAATAATAATTTTTTATTTTATTAAATTTGAAATTATATTTTCAATAAAATCATTGCTAGAACGATCGATATCAGTTTAGCAATGTAACCTTAAATATGGTTGTGGTTACCATATTTTTGTATTCATGATAAAATCCAAGTTTATAATAATACAAAACTCGTTTCACTATATTTATTCCCTTAATAACAAGGAAACTGCGTGGTGTACGTTGAATTATGCTTTCCTTTCACCGTAAATACTTGATGATGACGGAAAGGTTGTATTAATTATTAGCCTCTTTTAGATTGCACTATATTATTTAATTATTGGTAACATAATAAAAAAGAATACCGATATATATTATATATTTGATGGCGATTTGGAAAATAAGCTATAATATAATAATGGGAGGCGGCCTATGTTGTAGCTCAAACAGAAATCTAGAGCACTATTAATTGAATTTTAAAATCCATCAATTATTTTAGAATTTGTGTTGGACCAAGACAATAAATAAACACATGCATGTGATAAACTCACATGTCATTGTCCTTGTCCCAATCATGGATGGGAATAAAATGCACGTGCGAATAAAATGTTAGTTATTGATGTACCTACCCTTTATTATTTTAACATTATTCAAGAGAGAGACGCCATATATTATAAAAATGTAGAAATAGTCATATATATATATTTATAGTTGTTCTCAGTTCTTTAAAATAATTTGCTTAATCTAATATATTTTAAAAAGTGACAATTTCGGACACATTTATTAATTAATTGTCAAAATTATGATATTATTGATGAATATAAAATTAATATTATTTTAAAGTGAAATTTGTAAAAAATTCCTCGTTAATAAATTAACTAGTGTCAAATTTTGTTAATTATATAATATTTAAATTGTCTCATTTAAATATACAATTGTGTGTCAACTTTTTAAGTTTTAGGGCTGGCTTCCAATTTTTAAAATTTATTTCAATTACTATAAAAGTTATATGGGTGTATAATTGATAGTAAGAATAGTGAATTAAGGGGTGTATGAAATAATAATGTAATGTATACACTATATTAAGGGTTTTATCTTTTTTTATATATTTAATTATATAATTATTTATTTTTACTGAGAATATAATTATAAATTTGATAAAATAAATAATTATTTTAGATTATAAGTTTGTAAGATTTCACTAATTCTAATTACTTTTTAAGTAAAAATCAATACAACCACTTATATTTCTATAATACTTTCTCACAACTTTAAATGTTTTTTTTGTAATTTTTTTCTTATTTTTAAAGCACTATATAAAGGGGTTGCCCAGCATCCTCACACCACTCAGTCTCAAATCAATCAACCATAATCAAAACTTTTTTCCTAGAGAGGAGAAGATAGAGAACACAGCAAAAATGTCGTCAAACCCTCACAGCTTTGCCCTCTGTCATGTTCCCTCAAGGGATTCCCTCACCAAACCCTCTTATTCCCTACCACAACCTGTCAAATTAGTCCATCGTCCATCCTCGTGGAAGAGCCGATTCAATATCCTCTGTGGTGCCCTCAGCACTAGAAACGCCGGCGACTTGGCTGCAACCACCCGTACTGGAGGGTCACTTTCGAATGCTCGGGACAAGTTGCTTTTGAGTCCAATATTGGCAGATGGCCGTAGTGGTAGTTCCGTCGTCTCTGCCATAGCCTCTACGGTTATCGAACCTAACATTACCGTTCATGAAGAGTCCACCCAAGGCCTCGGCATACTGAAGTTCCTCGAGGGGAAGACGTACTTTGTTACTGGGGCCACTGGCCTGCTTGCCAAAGGTAAAATAAATGTCGTATTACCTTTTCCCGAAAAATACTACGTAGTTGCCATGTTAATATCATATTTGATTACAAATTTTGATTTTTTATTAAATATTTCACGTATTATTTAATATGATGTCATTATTAGTCAAAATTACACAAAAAAAAGTAATTATTAGAGTGTATCAACCAATATTATACTTATTTAATAATATTTAAAATGAATTTAATGGTATATTATTTAAGATTAATAACTTTTAAATATAAATATAAACTTATTATTATTACACCATTGTATAAAAGTTAGTGAGCTCCCACCAATCCCACCAATATCTAACTTGATACTTTAAACCTCACTAGTGGTATTCATTAATATAAATAAATAAAATACCCGACTTTTAGTTAATTATTCACTGTAATTTTAAAATTGTAGTACAAATAAGTACTAATTAAATAAAATACAAAAGTGTAATAATTTATTATATTTTACTAATTATAAAATTTAAATAAATATATACACAACCCTAATAATAGTTTCTCAAAATTATAAAATTATGTAATATGATAAGTTTTTCTTCTTATAAATAATTAGTTTTATTCTAGATAATTCGGTATTATTATAAAAAAATTATTTTATTAATACTTGTAATATATTTATTTCACATTCAACGAGTAGGAATTTATACAACAGGGGATGATAAGCACTATTTTTTAAGGATAAAACTTATTTACCGATTGTGAGTAAAAATAAATAAACATAATACCATACCTAGTTAGTATGATAAGCTTTCTTAAGGAAAGGAGAAACCTAATTGGATCTATCATCACACCCGGTTGGTGTGATAAATTTAAAAGTGATTTTTGTTATAAGTGTTCTATCCTAACTGTGTAACAACTACTTAAACTATTCGGGATACATTATTTACGGGAGCTAGAATAGCTCTAATAGGTCAGGGGCCTAGAATTTTGAACTCATAGGGCTTAATGCCCAATTTTGAAAAACACGTGCAGTGGGCTAAAGGCTAGTGGGAGATATGAAAAATCCTATTTAAAATGGATATTGATTGTGTGATTCACCACGATATTGAGTCGAAACTGAAAATACTCAATGGACTGGTGGCAGTGCGTCAAGGGTAGGTCGACGTACTAGCTTAGACAAATAGCGGCAAGTTGGGTTGAGTGTTGGGGTCGTTGGACCGTTGGCATCAAAGAGGATGGCTTAATAATGAAAACTTTTTTTTGTGCATCCACTTAAGGTACGGGACCATCAAGACACCCCAGGGGTAGTGATGGGACCGAAGGGCTGTTGGATGATACGGAGGGCAATAAGGGTAGATTGTCATGTTAGTAAGTAATGAAGCTTTGGGAGCTTATTGCGCATGAGACCGGGGTGGGGACAGGATGAGGTCTCCATCCTCATACAGACACGAAGTGGCATTCAGGTCTGAGGGTCGGACGTTTGGGACGTCCACTCAGACTCGAGGTAGATGCCTGGGACATCTATCAGGGTGGACAGCAAAGTCGCGTTGTTCCCCAAGTGGGTGCAGTCTAGAACTGTCCTGTGAATGTGTGTCCCCTTCCTGATGAAGGGCGTGTGTTTGTTTGCTTAACGCCTCCTGAGGCAAGGGGTGGGCTAGAGAGCTAAACACACTTAATATGAAAATGAAATAGGAAAAAGTTTTTTAGATTTAAGTTTGAGGAAATGCTTAAAAAAGGAAATGGTAAACCTTGGCATGGTTTTGATAAATGAAATATTTTTGAAAACTCATTCCCAACACCCGGTCAGTGAGTTGTAGAAACTCACCCCTCCCACTACCCCTTTTAGATAAATGAGGAAGACCAACCTTAAGGACCCATCACAGTTGAACTGTAAGATAGGTACGAAACTTTCAATATATTCAGTTTTGTATAATGCTATTCTAGAAAAAATAGGAAAAAGGACGCCTAACTTCTCGTGGGTTAAAAATGAGTGAAATCTCTCATAAACCAAATGGAGTGGCAGGTTGCTCATGGGGATCTTACTAAACCGTGTCGAGCCGTGACAAAAGGTATACCAATTTTCGACGCGGCGCGAACTAGAGCTCGATGCTGGGCCAATTCTCATTGGAACCAGGAGAGAGTCCTCCACCTAGCTGCACCCTCCACTCTATCCAAGGACCACCGGAGAAGCATCGGTGAACCCAAATAGTGAAGCTGCTCCGAAGGACTTGAAGCAGGTCATTTCTGCCAAGTAAAATTTCGGCCATCTCCGACTTTCGGCGGCCGAACCGACCCTTCCCCAAGTCCTCTCGGCCGACTCTCGACTCCCCGGAGTGCTCATGTAAGTCCTCTCAACCTCCCCTCATTGGAATGCCTAAACTATATAGAGAGAGAGTAATAAAACTCTTATGATCGAATTCCCCCTACCTAAGCCATAAATTAGGGAAATTCTCGATTCTTGGAGGAACACCCCAACAAGAGTAAACTCCCCAAATTGAGAACTCTGGCCACTACAACCCCACCGATAAGCCTCCAAAGCTTTCTCCCTCTACCTTCAATTTTTCGGCAAAGCTCCAATTGAGCTCATTTCGGGTCAAAAATGATGATTTAAAGCATGATCAGATTGTAGGAAGGTGAGAAAACTGATTAGTATCATGCTAGGGAAATTAACAAGGATTGGAGGGTCAATTTGATAAAATCAAATCTTGGGACAAAAGTAAACAATTTGGGGAAGAATTTGGAGGAAATTGGGAATTTTCAAAATTCAAAGGACTTATGTGCAATTTTTTGGAAATTGAGGGCCAATTGGAAATTTTAAGTAATTTGAGGGCCAGTTGGCACTTTTTGGGAAACTAAAGGGAATTTCGTAAATTTGGGACTTAACTATGATTACTCAAAGTTAACAATTTTAAAGTTCAAAAAAGAATTTTAGGAATTCTTACGAATTTAATGAGTTCATAAAAGTTGGTATTTAACTAGGAGTTACTTGCCATGAGGGTTGGATTTAGGGATTTTGAAATACATTGGGACCTAATGTTCCCTACCCAAGATATTGTAGGTATGTCGAGAGCACATCGACCCACATCACAGAACATTTCGAGAATACTGTCCAATCAGCCCGAGAAGAACGAGTCACTGCATATCAGGTGAGTGGATTTAGCATCACGTCCGGTTGGACTGATGAACACTGGTTTTCCCGAATTGAAAACAATTTTTCAAGGATTACTCTCCCCTCACTAATTGAATAAACTTAAACATTTTGGGAGACCATCATGAAGAGAGCATGGACCATGCGATAATAGGACTAGAAGTGCTTGAGTGGACCCAAGGTCAATGGGCAAGGGCTTAGGCCGGTTTACAAGTTAAGACTTATATACCTAAACACTCTCATAAATGGATAATTGTGTGTGCCAGCTACTACGCCGAAGCCGCGCGAACAAATTTGTTGGGCTAGTAACCGCTAAGTCGAAGCCAGGTCGACAAACCCGTTGGGCTAGCGGTCATGAAGCCGAGGCCGAGTTATCGAGCTCATTGGGTCAGTAGCACCAAAGATGAAAAACATAATTAACAAAACTATTGTTTGTGCATGCTATGATTCGAAGCCATCGAGGCACTTGTTGTGGGATAGTAGCGGCTCCATAGGCTACTGGACGACCTAGGGAGTATAAGGGAAGTTTGTCGTCGAGTATGTCAAGAATTTTAGGGAGCTTCATGTGCACCGAGAATGAGGTCAGAGGGGGAGAGGTCTCGTCCCACATCGCATACACATAGTATTATTCGGTTTTGGTAATTGATGTACACTCTGACTTTGGGTAGAAGTCACGGGCTTCTATCAGGTTGGACAGTAAAGGCGCTTTTGTCCACAAGTAGAGCAGTCAGAGACTACTCTACAAATGTGTGAACCCTTTTAATAAAGGGCGATTGAACTGTGTGTGAAATCAAACTAACAACTTAATTTCAAATATAAAAGCTAAGGTAGGTTGATTTCTAGCCCCTCACCGAGTTATAAAACTCACCCCCTTCCTTAACCCTTTTCAGGGAGGTACACGAGCTCTGAGGAAAGAGAACAATGAGCGGGGAGATGTCACTCACTTAGGTAGGAACTCACCCTTAAGTTGCTTTGATTTCTCTACTTTGGAAAAGCCGGTTAAACAGACGCCTTTACTTTCCTTGTCCGAACTCGGTAAAAATACCCAAATAGTATAACGAAAGGTGGTAGATTGCTCATAGAGTTTCCACCGTGACAAACTTCACCAAACTTTCCAATTTAAACCAGGTCGCGGTGACAACCCCAGTCCCAAAACTTCACCAAACTTTCCAATTTGCCCCAAAATTTTTATTCGACCGTTAGGAAGACCCCACAAAAAACTTAATCATATTTGGGTACCCTAACTTTCAATTCTTTTCATTTTAACCCCCCATTTTTGAACCACAAATGAAGTGTCTCTAAATATTGTCAAATTAAGTGGAGAGGTCACCCTATCCCCTATTTATCAAATATGTATTATGAAAGTTATTTTTATCACAATATAGTTTTTAACATGATATATATCCAATTTTGATATAAAAAGTAATATTATGCTAAATTTGATAAACTATTAAGAATATGTATGCTTGGAAATTATGATTCATGAAAAAACTTTTGATCAAAATAACTAAAAATGGTATTTATATAAGGTATTAACTGTGTCAAAGGAAATACTTGCTAACGTAGAAGATCTATTGTGATAACTTTTATTTTATTTTATTTTATCTTTTATCTTATGTGCAGCATTTGTGGAGAAGATCTTAAGGGTTGCCCCTACTACAAGAAAGATCTTCTTGTTAGTGAAGGCAAATAGTGATGCGGAAGCTATGAAAAGAATCAAGAATGAGGTATATATACATACATACACAATCAACTAAGCAGACAGAACTGTCCTTTCATTTTTTTTCTTCTTTTCTGCAGACCGTGGAGTGCGAGCTCTTTAGTCAACTTCAAGAAATGCACGGGGAGAAATACAGAGATTTCATAATGAGCAAACTTGTCCCTGTGTTGGGGAACATGTGCGAGCCCGGGCTAGGGATATCCGATACTGAACTAGCTGCGAGAATGGCCGACGAAGTCGAAGTTATCGTGCACTCTGCTGCAAATACATCATTGGATGAAAGGTTTTTGTTTATTAAATAGAAATAAAGGGATAACAGTACTGCATTCCAAATTTTACTCGAAAACCCTCATGATGAATTGTGTATTTCTCTGGAGGAATGGTGATCATTTTTTTTATATATTTTATAGATATGATGTGGCTATCAATGTGAATACACAAGGGACTCTCAGGATGCTAGGCTTCGTCATGAAATGCAAGAAGTTGCAACTTTACCTGCATGTGTCAACTGGTATGTGTCTATATATATATATATACTTGCTAATCCTAAAGCTTAAATTATTTTTAAAAATAAAGTATGGACTACAGTATATATCTGCTCTATAGTAATATAATTTTCAATGGGTCAAAACAATCAATAATGAAATTCTCTTTATGATATCTACTTGAAGGATACGTGAATGGAAGAAGGCGTGGGGTACTGAGGGAGAAGCCATTCTACATGGGACAGAGAATAGCTGAAGAGATGGTCACTTTTTCAGGGACTCAAGAGTCTTTCCCACTGCCTAAACTGAACGTCGACGCTGAGATCGAATTGGCGTCAGAGATGGCCCGTACCCTCGCGGCCGACAAGGAGGCTGACCTCAAGATGAAAGAACTCGGATCGGCCAGGTATATATATATATATATACATACATATATATAATGAAACAGATAGAAAACGTGCATATGGATAACTTGTTTGGCTCTCTAATACAAATTAATTAGGGCGAAAATGTTCGGGTGGCATGACACACACACATTTACAAAGGCCATGGCAGAGATGATCATAAGCAGCTACAAGGGGCAAATCCCCATTGCCATCGTCAGGCCGAGCATCATCGAGAGCTCTTATCAAGAGCCTTTCCCCGGCTGGATCCAAGGAAACAGGCCAGTCACCCTATATAATTGTCATCTGAATGCATGAACAAATTGCCCCTTTCTTCTAGTTAATTAGAGTTCCAATTGACTCATGTTGAGAATCACAATTTTAAATTTTCATTTCCTTGTGGAGAAATTATCAGAATGATGGACCCGTTACTTCTATACTATGGAAAAGGTATCCTTCCTGGTCAATTCACCGACCCACAAGCACCGGCAGATGTTGTAAGCAAACAAAACATAATATATCAATTAATTACACGATACATGGTGGTTGATTTATGCTTGTATGGTTATCTTGTCTAACCATTGGTTGGCACATTTGAAATCTGCGATTGTCCAGGTTCCGGTAGATATAGTGGTGAACACGATGGTGGGGGCAATGGCAAAGCACGGGAATAGACGGGATCTTGAGCTTAACGTGTACCATGTCTCTTCATCTGTGATCAATCCCATAAATTTTCAAGAGATTTTCGAGTTCGCGTGTGATTACTTTACATCTTCCCCGCTGAAGGACTCAGCTGGCCAGGAGGTCAAGGTGGAGGCGATGAAGTATTTTGGCTCCATGGAAAATTTCTCAGCATGCATAGAAGATGCGATAGCAGAGAGGATGGGACTGAGCGGCCTTGGAGCCTCTTCCGACCCTAAGAGGTTCCATAAGCTTCAGATAGTTCACAGGAGAAAGGTAGACAGTTTGATTCGCATGGCTAAGATATATGAGGCGTACGCCTTCTATCAAGCCTGGTAAGGTTCCTCCTTTCTTTAGCTCTATCAATATTTCTCAAGAATGGACAATGATTTTCCCAATAAATATGCGGAGTAGTCTAATTTTCAACATTGGGGTTCAACCCACTTGAATCATATTAAGGGTGAAATTTATTCATTGTTTTTACAATGATAGGTTTCAGAATGAGAATACCCAAAAATTGATGAAAGAGATGTCTACGGAGGAGTTGAAGACCTTCACGGTTGACTTGAAGAGCATTGACTGGAAGAATTATTTCATTAACATTCATATTCCTGGATTAAGGAGGCATGTCCTGAAAGAGAGGATGTGAGTGGTACAAAAAAAAGATAAGAGGACTTCTTCTTGTCTTAAATTGGCAACATCTCTAAGATATGAAGTGTCATTGTTCACACTGCTTTTGTTTTTTCTTTTGGCCTTATCGATCAACGTGCATATTAGTCGACATCAAAAGTTTTCTATACAAGTGAATTTCAATTGATCAGCGTGTAGTCATGAATAACGGTGGTCTTCTTATGGATAAGAATGGTCATCATGAATCCATTGTATTATTACTATTATTTGGAATCTGGGCTGAAGCCCAGCTTGCATAAACTATTAAACATGCCCTGGTGCAAGAGCTAAGTCCATTTTTTCTCGGCCTGAGATCCAAGGACTGTATCCAAGGATAAAGATTTCATTTTCGCCAAGCAAGCTTTTGCTAGTCTCTGTGGGGCTACATAGAAGGGCACAGGAAGAGGAAGGGAGGAGAGAGAGAGAGCATATATGGCTGGTCATCATCGGTCTTCCACTGCTCCACTGAAGGATGGCCTTCCGCCCCAAGAGCTTCTGGACGATCTTTGCAGGTACTCTTTCTCCCCCTCGTCTGAAACTGGGTTCTACTCGCTCAGCTCACGTCCAATTAGTCTTGATCTTGAATCCTATTTTCTGAAAGTTAAGTTGATTTCTTCAGTGAAATGTAATATATAGTTGTGGGGTTCCTAAATTCAGATATTTAGAAAATAAAGAAGCCAGAGGAAGAAGGGTGGGCTTCGTTGTACTTGAAACTTGATCAGGGTTGACATTAGGAAATGTGTTCTTCTGCGCACGGATATAGAAGTTCCAACTTTGGACCATTTTCCTGTGACAAGTATCCCTTACAGAATCTCCAGCGGCATAAGGAATGTTTGTTTTATGAGATTTTGGAGTTGGTCTGTTCAAGTTCATTTTTCGCTCTCTTGGTCGGATCTCTCTCTAGAAAATTGAGAGGGCTGTTTTGGGGATTTGCTGCTAATTTAACATTGATCTCCTGAAAATCTGAAGTTATTATTATCTTTTTGCTTGTGATCTATCTCTGATATTTATGAAACCTTTTGGCAGTCGATTTGTCCTGAATGTGCCCAAAGAAGATCTAGAATCATTCGAGCGCCTTTTGTTTCTTGTGGAGTATGCACATTGGTTCTATGAGGATAATGCTGTGGAGAAGAATCCATCTTTAAAGTCTTTGACCCTAAAAGAGTTCACTTCCTTACGTATCCTCCAAGGAAGCACATCGTTCCCTTTGACCCTTATGTCTTATTTGGCACATGCCCAACTTTTATATGGCTGAAATTAACGGTTTGAGCATTTCAATGCTGCCATACTGGAGGATTGGGCTTGTTCAGGAGGTATCTCAATACTTGATGATAATGGTAATAACTAAAATATGCACTAGAAATGTAAACTGCACATATCTTGTTGGGGGTTAAATAGTTATCTGCACCCAGGGGTGCAAGCTAGCTTGTCAACTGTGATCAGCCCTTGTGGATCTTCCTTAATGTGCTGTAGTTTTTAATAGCTGCGATGTCTTAAGACCTTATGTTGCTCACATTGATGACATCTTCAAAGACTTCAATTCTTATAAGTTTCGCGTACCTGTGACCGGTGCCATCATCTTGGATGAATCTTTTGAACGGGTAAGAGAAAATTTATTTGTGTATTGATAAGTATGAACCTATAAAATTAAGTGTCTACGGACAATTTCCCTTTTCATATATTTCATTTCATATATTTGTAACTTGGGGAATTGTAAGTTACAATACACCACAGTTTATTGCTTACTTAATTCAGCAACTACCATTTCATTTCCTTTTTCTTATAACAGTGCTTGCTAGTGAAAGGATGGAAAGGAACGAGCTGGTGTTTCCCACGTGGAAAGAAGAACAAGGATGAGGAAGATCATGCTTGTGCTATTAGAGAGGTGAGCTCAAGTCGATCTTCTCTGGACTATTCTTAAAATATGGTATCATTTTCAACTGCTCACATAGCATTAACACCAATAAGATGCTGAATTTTGAATAAAAATGTATGTGTTGGACTAGCTTTCTCATGGAACTAATGTATGTTCATTCTGAATCTTTTTGTAATGGCAGGTCCTAGAAGAAACAGGGTTTGATGTATCCAATCTTTTGAGTTTAAATGACTATATTGAAGAAATATTTGGGCAGCAGAGGGTGAGATTGTATGTTATTGCTGGTGTGAAGGATGATACTGACTTTGCGCCACTTACCAAGAAAGAAATCAGTGTATGTGTTCCCTCATTTGTATCAAAATTTTCTTTTGTCAGAAGTTTCATGAGTTGGAATTTTCTCTTCGGAGAATATGCTTGGACTCTCACCAAAATCATGCACTACCATCCTCTTTTTACCCAATTTTAGTCATGGTTATGACCATAATTTATTTTATGTCCAAATTACTTCTTACTTGGGTTCCAAAAGGAGGGATACAATTTCCTAGCTTTAATAAAATAAAATAAATACATGTTGGATTGCCCTTCATAGGTTGCCATAGATGATGATTATTCTTACGTGCAATTTAAACATTTGACTAAAGTTCATGGTCACAAGTTTTATTTGCCCTTGTAGAATCAAGGCGACTGAATTCTCAATGTCTGTTGCAGGAAATTGCATGGCATCGAATTGAAGATCTTCAGCCTGCAAACAATGCAGAATTCATATCCCGTGGAGCGACTGGCGTGAAGCTGTACATGGTTGCTCCTTTTCTGAAGTGAGTTTAGTTCTCTTCTCCTATGTTGACCAGATTGACGTATGGAAAGAATATACTCTATGTTGCCTGATCTCTGTTAACTGCCGATCCTGTACAGACACTTGAAAACATGGATCTCAACACATAAGCCCCCAGTCACTTCGAGGCCTGACATCCCAGTCAAAGGTCTTTCTCACCCTTCTACAATGGGAGCTTATTGATATGTCCCTTTTAGTCACAAGTTTTTCATTTATTGATCTCTGGCTCTTTATTCAGGAATGTGTGTCTGGAAGGCAAAAACAGGCTCTATTGGGAGCAGCACCACGATGAACACAGAGACCCAATTGAGTAGGCCTCCACCGGAGAATCGTGCATCTGATACTGCTCCTGGGAAGAGCTTCAGGAACTTTAAGTTTGACACGGTGGCAATCTTTAGAGCATTGGAAACTGGGTTTTCCACATGAAGGGGTCAGGGCCTGAACGGCCATTTCGTTGTCTGGCCCTAGCTCAGTAAGATAAAGCTAGTGATCTTCATAATTTTATGGTCGTACTCTCGGGATTTCTTGTTCACATTGTAATGACTTGTACATAAACCTTGCTAGTAGCTTGATCATGTCTTAGGCTTCAAGGAGAGTTCAAGTACATATTGCTCTTGTTATGTTTGTTCCTTTTCCATAACTTCGATCAACTTTCAATTGTTGGTCTTTCTCTGGAATCACTCGTCTAAAAATTTTGTTGGAAGAAGTTATCTACTGACCTGCCTAGTTTTGGCCTTGGAAAGTAGCAGATGCGGTCATGTTAGATGAATTTTGCGCTGAGGTCTTGTCTGCCTTCTGTGCATTTTATTCATGTGAACAAGATTCAAATTATGCTATAAATTCTAAACGATACAAGACATGCGACAATGACCCTCTTCTTTGATTTGCAACATAAATATGAAGAAAGAAATTCACACGATTGAGGACCACATGCTCAGACAGCTTTTCCACCTTTTGCTTAAGCATATCAAAATATGACCTGCTTAAATCATGACCCTCCTAAAAGCTACGCGTAATTGCATTGGCACGAGAGTTTAATACTCTATCTATGTATGAGAAATAAAAATCATCAAAATAAGCTAATTGAGCATGTATATCCCTAATATATGGATATATATGTTAAGATATCGAATCTGACATGTATAAAATATTGGTAAGAATATGTGAGTTGACTTGAAAATGTACCCATAAGGATGAGTGCTTTAGCATACTACATCCCTTTGATTAACGTCATTGCTGAAGCTTCCAATAGCGAGGTACACCTGAATGAAGATTCTCCCATTCCTTTCATCCTTAATCGTCATAATCAATATATCATGTGCCTCCACAACCAAACAACCTATCAAACGCCTCCTCACATCTTATCTTAATACAATCCCTAGGTAGTTGTAATGATTTTGTAGTTTAAGATGGTTGACAAGTCTCTCTCCCTTCGTAGGTCTTACAATTCTTATACTCATAGAATAGAGCCGAAATATTACTAATGATACCATCCAAAACCGATTTTTTAGTATCAAATAATAATTTAAGGGATGAAATGGTGAGAATTCGATAAAAATGAAATTTAAATAAAATAAAATGAAAAATTAAAATTTAGTAAAAAATAACTAAGTACCTTAGTAGTATTGTCACACCCCGACCTAGTTTGGTCGTATTCCCGTGAACAACCCGTCACTCTCCCGTTTTATTAAAAGTTTTCCCTTTTCTAAATCGCGATTAGTAATGCATCATTTTTACCTGTATCTTTCATGTTATAGTATTAATCAAAACTGAATACATTAAATCTTATATATATGTCTTTCAGGTTCGGCTATAGGGAAGTTTTTCCCTTAGTTACCTGAAAAGGGTTAAAAGAACGGGTGAGATCAACAACTTAATGAATGGGTATTGGGAGTTAGTTTTCATAAGTAAAATAACTTTAATTAGAGTGTGTTAAACTCCTTATTTTCTTTAATAATGTAATTTTCTCAATTTCCAGTTTTCAAAACCTTTACCCTGCCAAGGACTACCTTTTTTTTTAAAAGTGTTTTTCTCAATTTCAATTTTTTTTCAAAATCTTTTTCCAAGGTTTACCAATTTTTTTCAAGGATTTCTTAAATCCTTTCCAAGGTTTATAAAATATTTTTCCCATTTCTATATTAAGTGTGTTTTACAAACAACACATGCCCTTCATCAGGAAGAGTACACACATTTGAGAGATGTAGTTACGTTGACTGCACCCACTTGTGGATTAGAACGTCTTTACCATGCACCTTTATAGAAGTCCCTTCATCAAATGTTCAACCCTTAGACCCAAAAATACTTTATGTCCATATGAGGACGGAGACCTCATTCTGACCCCACCCTGGTCTTATGCGCATGAAGCTATGTCGAGCTTACCTAACTACTGGCATGACAAACTGCCCTTATCTCCACCATGTCGTTTAGTAGCCCTTAGAATGCATCACTACCCCTCTTGGGCGTCTTAACAATCCAGAACCTCAAGTGCATGCACAAACAATAGTTTTCCACAAAGCCATTTATCTTTGGTGCCATTGATCCAATAGCCCCGACCCTTAACTCGACCTGCAGCTATTTGGCTAGACCAGTCCGTCAACTTGGCCTTAATGCACTGCCACTAGTTCATCGAGTATGTCGGTCCAATCTTGGTACTATGGCGAAATCACATAATCCATTAATTAAGAATTTCATGGCTTTAATATATAATGATTGTTTACGAGCTCCTACTCGTGCCAACTAGCCTTGGGCCCACTATATGTGATTTTCTAAAATCGGGCATTTAGCACTACAAGTTCCAAAACCGAGGCCTTTGGCCTATCTGAGCTATTCTAACTCTTATTAAGAAGGTCTCCCAAAACTTTTAAACATTGGCACACAGTAAGGGTAGAACACTTCTGACAAAATCATATTTCAATTCATCACACCAACCGAGTGTGATGATATCTCCGCTTACAACCGTCAGACGGGTTTTCTTTTTCCTTCAAGGAAGTCCATCATACCATCCGAGTATGATTTTCTCTACTTACAACCGGTAAGTAGTTTTTTTCTTCGTTCTCACATCACTCAAACTGGATGTGATGTTAAAATCTCACATATAAGTGGTTTTTCATTTTCGAGGTGCTTATCATCCCAACCGGGTATGATGTGAATAAACCCACTCATGGTTGCTTCCAATTTAGAAAAGGTGCTCATCATCCCAACCAGATATAAAGTATAAATTAGCTCACTCACCCGTTAACCGTGACATGTTCATACTCGGTTGGTTTTACAAGTTGACGCGAGCTTTCTCTTGCTGGCATTTCGATCACACTTGTCCCATCGGAGGTGCGACGGTCCGAGCTCTCTATCGGGAAAGGTAGCTCTCTTCCTAAAGTACCTTTGTCACACCCCAACCGAGTTTGTCGGATCCCCGTAATCAACCCACCACTCTCCCGATTTACTAAAAGGTTTCCCCTTATATTATAAACTATAAAGAGTAAGACGTTCTTTAGACCTGCACCTTTTTCTAAGAATATTATAAATCAAAACTGCATAGTAATTTAAATTAATCATACCTATCTTGTAGGAATTTAATTTCGCAAGTCTTTTAAGGTTCTGCATTCCATGACTTCTTGAAAGGGGTATAAGGGAGCGATGAGTACAACTACTCAGTGAATGGTATTCAAATCTTTTAACTTTCAAGAAAAAATTTTATATGGAGTGTGCCAGACTCCTTTCTTTTCAAAAATCCATTCGTTTAAAAATTTGGGTTTTTCCACCATTTCTTAGTTATTGGTGTGTCATCACCCAACACACATCCTTCATCAAGAAGGTTACACATATTCGCAAGTCAATATCACTACTAAACCCGCTAGTGGCTTCAGAGCAACTTTTCCTTCCGCCCGGATAGAAGTACTACCACTTCTACCCTGGGAATGAGTGGATGTACGTGACATCCGACCTACAATCCCGAAATCACTTCTTCGTGTCCATATGAGAACAAAGACCTCATCCCGTCCCCACCCCGGTCTCATGCGCTTGGTGCTACTCCAGATTTCGCACAGACACTTGGAACGACGAACTGCCCTTATAGCCAACAGGTCATCCAGTACCCTTAGGACGCATCACTACCTCTCATGGGCGTCTTGATGATCTCGTACTCACAGTGCATGCACAAACAATATTTTCTCATATTGCCATGTAATCTGTGGTACCACTGGTCTAACGGCCCCAACTCTCAACTCAACCTGCAGCTGTTTGTCTTGACTGGTCCGTCGACCTATCATGTCGCATTGCCGCTAATTGACTGAGCATGTCGATCCTATCTTGGTACCATGGCCAAACAATTCACTTATTAAGTTTTATGGCACATATATCATGTTTATTTACGAGCTCCTACTTGTGCCAACTGGCCTTGAGCCCACTGTACAAGATTGAGCATTTAGCCCCCAAGTTCCAAAACCGAGGCCCACGGCCTATCAGAGCTATTCGAGCTCCCGTCGAGAAGGTCTCCCAAATTGTTTAAGCATTGGCACACAGTTAGGGGAGAGCATTTCTAACAAAACATATGTTTTCTCTATCCATTATACCGCCCGATATAAGGACACCTCTGTTCATAACCGATGAACGGGTTTTCAACTTACTTCAAAGAAGTCTCATCATACCAACCGGGTATGATCTACTTACAACCGGTAATTAGTTTTTCCGCATGATTTTCACATCACTTCCTCTAAGTAGTGATGTTAAAAATACCACTAAATAGTGGGTTTTCATATCAAGGTACTTATTATTCCCAACCGGGTATGATATAAAATTTTCACTCACAACCGGTAAGTGGTTTTAAAATTTTAAGTTGTGCTCATCATCGCAATTGGGTATGATGTTAGTAAACCCACTCATCCGTTAATGTAGTGAATTCCACTAGATCGGTTCTTTGTATTCACGCGAGCTCGTACATGCTGGCGTTCCCGGTAATTCGTGTTCTTACACGATATTAACATCCTTATTCACTATTACTCGACTTAACAACCTTCATTCATTCCAAATGAATGAGAAAACCCAAACTTTTTAGTTATTTACAATTAGGTCCCTAAAGTTATTTCTCTTTAACTTTAAGTCCCCAAATGCCGATTTTTCCTCAAATTGAGTCCCGAAACTTTTAAAATTTATCTTGGAACCTCAATGTATTCAATTTCACATAAAAGGGTTTAATTTCCCAAATTTCCAATTTGGTCCCCCAATTTTTCCAAAGTTACCATTTTGCCCTTCCTTTACAAAAATGGTAAGTTTTGCCCCAAAAATTTCAAAATTCCTCAATTGGTCCTCCAACATTATTTTTATGCCCAATTGACCCTCAATTTCATAAAATTGCATTTTGGTCCTTTGAATTTTGAAAACACCCAAATTTTCCCCCAATTTCAACTCCTTAGCATAGCCGAATTTGATTTCATCAAATTGACCAATCAAACACATCTAATTGTTGAAATTGAAGTTAAAATCGAGTTCCTCCATCTTCTTATTGAATCGTAAGTTTTGATGCTAGAACAAGCTCAAACGAAGCTTCACTGAAAAATGGACTATAGAGAGAGAAAGCTTTGATTACTCACCGGTGAGGGCACGACGGTTTGAGCTTTCAATTTGGGCATATAGCTCTCATCTTGAGGTTCATCCTAGAATCAAGAATCACATCAATTGATGCTGAATTGAGTTAAAATTTTATCATTGAAATTCTGCCGGTTCTCTCTCTAGCACCGACCGGAAATTGTAGAGGGGAGCCGAATTGGCTTACCTTCCAGTCCTAATTCGATCGTGGGAGGGCTGAGGAAGTGTTGGAAGGGCTTGGTTTGGCCTGAGGAGGGCTCGAAATGGTCGATTTTAGCTTGGTCGAAATAGGGCAGCTTCGGACCGTCGGAGCTGCTTCACTGTTCCATCATGCCGGCGCTTCTCCAGCGATTCTCGGATTGACTGTAGTTTGCTATCAGATAGCTGTCTTCTCCCCGGTTCTAAAGAGCTCGACCTCTCCTTCTGAGGTTAAGAAAAATATTCAAGTTGAAACTCTGGTTCGAGCTTCACTAGGAAATGGAGCAGTAGAGAGAGAGAGAGAGAGGTGTTCAAGTGTGAGGAGAATGAATGGGGATGAACTCTTTATATAGGTGTAAAATCGTGTATTAAATGGATTTATGGCCATTTATGATAAGGCTTACGTTCGTATAATTTTTTTTTAACTTTAGAGTTCTTATGGGATCTTATTCACCTGAACCAATTTAGTTTTTCTCTTTTATTTTATTTTAAGTTTCTTTTCCAAGGTTTAATGAACCCTTTGGATCACCTGAAAGTTGTAAATTTCCAAATTGCATGTTCCCATATGATCGAGTTTGTAAACCGGCTTGGTTTTTTTACTCAGTTTGACTGGTTTTTTTCCCGATTATCCTTAACTCAAAAGTGTGGGGTTTACAACCTTTTAGGATCAATAATTTATACAATTGACCTTTCAGCTTCATTGAGGTCGTATGAGGGCTGTAAGGATGTTGGGAGAGCTTGGTTTGGCGGGAGGAGCACTGAATTTTTATAAGCTCCTTATATAGCTATAGAATTAAATGGGGAATATTTATTACTAAATTATGGGTATTTATGTATATTAATGTTGTCACTTATTCTAATAATTGAATGTATTTATTAATTTATGGGTATTAATTCAATGTATATATTAATTTATGAATATTTATATGTATTAATTCTAATAATTTAATGTAGGTGTTTATGGTAGGGAAAAATGACTAATAGTTTCGTACTAAACGTAATTCACATAATTATCTCATTATTTTCACCTAAAAAAATTTACTAGGTATTTACCCTATCTATTTCATCGAGTTATTTATTTCGGTCGAAAAAAACTTTTTATTTTATTTTAAATCAAATTTATTACAATTATATCAATTGAATTTTAAACTTATAATACAATTATAGAAAAATTTTCGACTGAAATTTCCGGTTACTAAAAACACTATGTGACAAGTACACATTGAACATTTGGGTGATGTTCATGGTAATTAAAGAATTTTACCAAATGTCAAAAAATGGACGAAGTTCCATAATTCCTACGGATTAGAAATTTGACATTTAACAGGAAAAAGTTTTTGAAAAATATCACACAAAAGCATCCTCTTGTACTAAAGACACGTAAATCCAAATAAATGAAATATTATGACTAATGAGAAGAAGGATTGGTTGTTAGAGCATGATAATGTCATACGGAAGTCATGGGAGGACTCAAATAACTATAAGTGTGATAAATTTCCTTGAGCTAGGAAGCTAAAAATGGGCAAAATGACCAGTTAAGAGTCATCGAATGAAGGGCACTTGAATAAAAGGATTATAAGTATGGATGATTCCAGTTGGAGAACCAAAACCTTAAGTATGGATAAGACATTAATTGCAAGAGTAAGTAAGATCTTTCTCACATCAAATAGGTGAAAAATAGAAGGAAAAGATCCCAACATTAATTAAGGATCACGTCATCGGAATGACGGTACACGTTAATGGGATAATGGGATACGATTCTAGATGGATTAGATACACAAATTACACCCATATGGAAGGATCTAGAAGCAATCATGAGATAAAAAGGGGTATGAAGAGATACTAGGAAGAGATCTCATGATTCACACATACCTTAAAATAACTCCTAAGTGAAGGGGTTAAAGAAAATCTCCAAGGTTTAAATGGGGAGTTTTGAAAAGAGCATGTCCAAATCATTGCTCGACAGGAAAATAATCCTAAGAATGAGAAGATTCATGTAGTAAAGGTGTTTTGACATTATGGTTAGATTAAGAAAGAAGCATGAAAAAAGGATTATGTGACAAGAGAGAAATATTCCTAATCAAGTTATGTGTGATGAGTTTTGGGGACAAAACTACTTAAAAGGTGGGAAGAAGTTGTAAACCCCATTTCTCAAAACAAGAAAAGTCAGAATGGAGAAATAAAATTTTTTGAAAGAAAACCAAGGTTTAAGGTGAACGGGAATTGATGTGGGAAAATCAAAATAGGAATTTAAGTGATGCCAAGTGATCAATAAAGATCTAAAAATTAAGGAAAAGGGCCAATTTATAAATTTGATGTGAGAACCAGACCAGTTCATGGTGAACTGGAAGAGAACCGGGTTGAATTGGATTAAAGATTCATTTTTAGAGATAACTTAAAAATGTCAATTTTAAAAATTGATGTCACTACTATATAGAAAATGAATTTAGATCAAATTTTATTTTTTAGAAATTCAGTCTAATCGGTCCTGAACCGATCAATTTTTATTTCGAGTCACCAAACCCAGTCCAACCAAACAAGTCAACGGTCTAGTCGGTTAACGAACCGTCTGCCAGGTCAGTGCCTTGTCAATGTACACGACGAACCAATGTGCGACACGTTGCAAAGCGCGCCCCGTCAGCCGCTAGGTCAGCGTTTGAAAGTGCTGACTAATTAGATAGTGAAATGTGTCCTCGGTTAATGGTCAGACCAAGAAAATCCACGTCACTAAGGATTGACCAACAGGAGCATGACACGTGTCCTCAATCAACGGTAAGCTGAGAAAATTCCATGTCAGTAGGGCTGGCCAATGAGAGACTAACACATGGCAAATGTGTCAGTTTATTGGCCAACTAGGGTGTTCGAGAAAGATCGGCCAATAAGGAGTCGTCACGTGGAAAGGCCACAACTAATCAAAGGAGGACATGTGGCAATGGCACATTGCATCAAGTGGGAAACTAAAAGATTTAATTCAGCCAATCAGAGGATGCCATGTGGCACGATCATTAGACAGACAAATTTGGTCAACTGCCACATAGGATAGAGTGATCAATGTGAGGTCACCACGTGGCCAGTCAACGAGTCAACAGATAACTTGGACACTAAGTAAGATGTTAAGTCAGTGATGCCAGTCAATCACAACGCACCACATGGCAGCTCGCACACGTGAGCACAGTGTCAGCTTCTTCCTTCAGATAGTTGAATAGGGGAGGAGGCCGAAGGTCACCATAACTCTGACGACCATTAAACCTCTCCAACAAGGGATTAAATTAGGAAGTTAATGGTTGACCGATGGATGAATGGATAGACACGCTAGTTCTCGAGCTTCTTATATAAAGAACTTCCCTTCATTCATCCTCTTCATCCCTTAAAAGCTCGAATAAGATAAACTGCTTCATTTTATGATCTCCCATGAACCAAAGGTCTGACTTGGGTACTTTTCTTCACATCTTAAGGTGAATTAGGGTTCCCTGGATTCCTATAGAAGTCTTTTACACAACTACACCCTCTATTCTCATTGAGGATCATTAGAGAAGTGCTAGTGAGCTCCCATAGTATCGCTGCTCACTCGATTGTCTACAACGAGAGAAACCTGAGCTCAATTTGAGCCACCCACGACCAAACCAAGCTCTCCATACCTCCCTTAGTAGAGTCCACACCTTCCCTACACCGTCATGATAAGTCTTCACTGCCACCATACACCGGAATTTACTATTCATAGTGCATTTTTGCCCAAAAATTAAATCAATGAATTTGCACAACTCATGCCATCAATTGAGGTGCGGTTTGATCCAAGAAGGATCCACAAGAAGAGAGTAATCTTATGGTAGCCAAAGCTCCAACCACTGGGCCCTCATCAATAAGAAATCATAGTTTTCTCTCTATAGAACATTTTTCCAGCGAAGGTCCGTTTAATCTCATTTCTAAGCCAAATTGAGTGATTTAAAGCTTGAAATGATCCTGGAGACATAGGGAAAATGATTAGAATCATGTTAGGTCTTAGTTGGGAAGAATTAAGATCGATTTGATGATAATTCAAGTTGGATGACTAAATTGTATTTTTTAAAAGTTTGTGGACTAAATTGTAATTTACAAAAATTAGGGATTTTATCACAAATATTGAGAATTCAAGTACCCAGTAGCAAATAATGATAAATTAGGGACCCAAAGGGAAGATTTGAGAATTTTAGGGACCTAATTAGGAATAAGGTATAACTTAAGTGCCTAATCATAAATAATGAAAAATTATGAACCTTAAGTGTAAATACCTTATTATTTGGGATTTAATTGCCCAACTTATTGTAGGAACTGATCACCTACAAGTACGTGTGAAGAAAAAGCACACCAAGCTCGAAAATCCCCTGAGATGAATAAGTCTCAAAATACGGGTGAGTGAGATTTTTGGTATCGAGTACGATTGAACCAATGATGCATTATTACTCACAAATTTGAAAATCTCTATTCCAAAAATATAATCCCATGACTGTGTGAAATCACTTAAACTATTTTGGAATTTATTTTTATTGTGAACATGAAGTATGTTAATAGGAAAACCCTTGAACAATGTGTGGATACACTTCAAGTGGATAATCTAATTCAACTGTCGATGCAGGATATGAGCAGGACCCATGATCGAAAAAGAGTTGATTAGATTTACTTCTATGAAAGTGGGCCCAAGACCACGATTTTGAAAAGAGAAGTGGGCCCGAGACCATGATTTTGAAAAGAGAAGTGGGCACAATGCCATGTTTTGAAAACTCGTACAGTGGGACTAAGGCCAATGGAAACAGGTTAAATCCTGTAAATAATTTCTATTTTAAGAGTGTGATCAAATTATCACAATTTGATAATGCTTGCTTAAGCTGCTGAGTCGAAGTCGGGTTAGAGCACATTGGGTCTGCAACGCAAAGAGAAAGGTCTTAAATCAAAATATTTTAGTTTATGATTGCAATTATTTGGAACCAAGAAGACGTTCGGTATATTGTAGTATTGGTTCTAAGGGCTGCTGGACAATAAGGTTGGTATAAAGGAATTTATGCTAGTCTAGTATGTCTTAGAGCTCTATGAGATTCGTGCGTATTGAGACCGAGTAAGAAGGGGAAGAATTCTCATCCCTCAATAGTGGATAATTTCATTTAGAAATATGTGGGGGTTGGATAATGATGCTCACACAGAAAAATGGTCGAAGTTGTAGCATTACACCAATGTGGTAGAGGTTTTAAACTCTTACCAAGGTGGACGGTAAAGGTGCTCCAGGCCA
Organism: Trapa bicornis; assembly: GCA_030064425.1. NCBI lineage: Eukaryota > Viridiplantae > Streptophyta > Magnoliopsida > Myrtales > Lythraceae > Trapa > Trapa bicornis. The sequence continues at coordinate 2,485,141 of CM057761.1, read as the reverse complement.
CAAGTGGGACAAATCCAGGTTGTAGCCTCACAGTGTCTCTTTTATGAATGTTTGATCCCTTTAATGAGAAATGATGATTGATTTGTTGTTTGTCAAATACAAACCTATGGGTAACTAACCATAAATAAATCAAGTAAAATTTCTTCCAGATAGGAGTAACCTATTTTAAACTTGTTAGATACAAGTAGTGAATTAAACCAATAAAATCATTTTCTAAATGATAACACATGTTGTAGCTTGTTTATTTGAATCAAACCCATTTGATTTAAGGGAAGAAAAAATCTTACATCTTTTGAGAATGTGCTGAATCGTGAACAGGAAGTCATGATGTGAGTAGGACCCCTCACTAAGTTATAGACTCACCCCCTCATCCCTTTGAGGTCTTAAAGATGTCAAGGAAGATATTGGAAGATGAACTACCAAATTGATATGTTATATTCTCTTACAAATTTATGTTTAATACCTGACATACTTTGAAAGCATAAAATAATTCATTATTTTCTGTTTATTTTGAGTATTGCTTCTTCCAATACTATAGTAAGAATTATGGTTTCAACTATAGTACTAAGAGAAGTGGCAGGTTGTTAACAGGGTTTCAACCAAACTGGATCGGGGTGTGATACCTATGATAAGAGGTTGTGTCAACGTTGGGGGTAGACTCGAAGTAGAAAAATAAGAGGGATAATTATAACCTTCAGATCACCTGGGACCCAAGGGAGACATACTATGGGGGTTCACATATACTTATGGTCATGAGTTGGTGGAGTATGAATAAAGTATACCGATGTTCGATTCACACTGCATCGAATATCACTATGAGGAGGACGGTTCTTGTGTAGAATCGAGTGAGTGCATGTCGCACATATACTCCCCATAGATCCTGATTAAGGGGTTCGTTTCTTGTGTTGAGTCAAACGAGTAATGCATATACCCTCGTCGAACCTGATTGGTCGATTGAGCGACATTTAGAGATATAGTTGGGAAATGATGATTGTTTGAATTAATACGTTGCTTTAACTTGTGTTTTAATTTAGGTTTTATAATAAAACTTGATGATACAAAATTTTTAAAGAATGACACTTCTTTTGAGAAAATTATGTGGGTTAAAGTTTTTAAAAATACCCCTTGTAGGGACCACTAACTTTTAAAATAGTTTTAAAAGATGGAAATAAAATTTTTATAAATTTTCTATTAGTCATTTTGAGTGTAGACTATATCGAGACCATGAATTATCTCATGATCTGGATTCATATTTACTGAGAATTGCTCACTACATTGCCTAATATATTTTTTCAGGAAAGGGATAAGAATGGAAGAAGATCTCGAGTACCGAATTGCATCTCCGATTGATGCCTAGATAGAGGTAGACATACTCGAAAAAAAAACTCACAAAAATCTTTACATTTAGTAATACATACTTTACCCCGTGTTATGTGTATTTTATAAATATTTATATTACATTTATGAAAAGAACAATTTTTTTTTACAAAAAATTTATGTATTTTATATTTTGAGATTTACGTATTATCAATTCTACAATGGTAAATCCGATAACTATTATAATATCGAGAGAAAATAACAGGTTGTTTTGGAACTCGATCCTGGAAATCAAATCAAGGTTTATCTATAATGATTAACGTGATCATTATATTCCATATATATATATATATATATGACTGATAAAGTGACTATCAACTATGAATGGTTAGTAAATTAACTTTAAATCATGTGAACAATAAAGTAATATTATTCCATGATTGTATATTAATATATGAGAAATCTTTAAAAGATATTAATATATTAAAAGTTAAAAGTCAATAAGCTTAAATATAAGACTTTAAAGTCTAAATAAGTTGGAGAGATTGAATATAATACTTTAAAATTTTAGAATAGAAGTCGAGCTTGTTTATGATTTGATAACATGATATCTTTGTATTAATTGATCCTACTCGATCTCAAAATTTAATTATCATTAAAATTTCTTTTTTAGGTGACAAACAAAGGTTATGAATGTTTGATGGGTTACAACGAATTTGCAAGGTAAATGTTCTCATCCCAAAATATATATTTTCTTAAAATTATTTTATTATAAGTTATTATTAACTATCGAAGAAAATACTAATAATTATTTTAAAATTAGTCTAAATTTTAAATCATATTAATAATATAGTGGTGTGATATTTTAAATTAAATTATTAAAATAATATGACGAGTTATTTTAAATTCAATCATGAAGGGTGAAGTGAGATATTACACCCTATATATTATTAAGTGATTTTTAAGAATTTCTTTTAATAACCCTAGATTGTTTAAATGCCTTTTAATTATTGTGTTATCACATTCTTCTCTTAAATCATTGATTTGTCCTTTAATTTTATAATTCTAGCAGAATTTTAGCGTGAAAACATCCTTTGATTCTTTTTGTATTGCTTGAGTTATTTTCATATATACCAAACTTTGAGTATATTCATTACATTATAAATCCATGATAATACAATAAAATTGCTTATCTTCCATATTTGAGCAATGAGACTAGTTTGAGAAAATGGAGCTATGGTTTCATTAATAAATCTAATTTTTTTACTAAGTGTGATTTCCAAATCTTTAGAAATCATATTTATTCTTTGTCTCAATTTGTAATATAATATGATATATGAAAATTAGAAAAATATATTAATAGAAACAATTCAATTTTTGAAAGAATTAAAACCAATTTTCTCTTCTCATCTTCAAAATCGTGTAGAAAAGGGCTTTAAAGTCCTTATATCATTTTAGTATTCAAGGAACTAAAATATGTATGAGGGAAGGAAATTAAGGTTTTTTTTCTTATTTTCCATGGATACCATCATAAGCTTTATTATGTGCAACAACTAAATGTTAACATATTATGTGCCCTAACAAAATTACAAAAATTCCCAAAATTAAAGAATAAAATGATATTACAAAATAATATTTTAACTAAAAATAGAGTAAGAATGATGAAAAAGTGGAGAACCAAGCACAACCACCACATCATTGGACTGAAGGGTAAACTCATCCCAAAAGTATCATATGGATATGCACGTATAATATGCACATCTATCCCCATCTATCTCGTGTCTTTCGTACGTGTCTCATCTTTACATGTTTCATCTGGTCCTTACTTATCCCACCCCTTCCCTTCCTATCCCATCCCATTTTTTTTCCATCACATCTCTCGTGTCAGTTGGATGTCAAAATCTAACCATGTTCGACCACAACAGGTGAGTTCCGCTCTGATCTATGGCCAGAATGGACCTGGACCTTCTACTTTCGACCCAAGACCCACCCACCATATCAGTGATGGGGTGGAAGAGAGGGCTAGGATGGGAGGGAAGGGGTGGGATAGAATAGATAAGAAAAAAAGACACATGAGTAGTGATGGAGTGTATCGGGAGACATTGCCATCAAAAAGAGGCGTATGCCCCATCTAGTTACTGTTATTGTGGCATAAGTTGCATTGGGATGAATTATGATGAGTAACCCTAATCTTTCTTTAAAGAATTTGAAAATTCTTCTAAAGATTCTTCAAAGAATTTTTTATTATTTAATATATGTACATGTTAACTGAAAAATCTTTAAAAATTGTTGAGTAAAAAAATCTAAATCAAAATTAAAAAATAACTTAATTAAAATTATTAAATTAAAATAGATTTTATTGAAATTATTTATTATTTAAAATGAACTAATTAAATTTGATGGTAGAATAATATAATATTATGCCTACTCAATTAGTATAATTATTTTTTAAAATATGTTATTATTTATTATCTATATATTCTAATTAAATTTAATTTTAAAAAATACATTAGTAAAAATTTTGGTTTGATGGACCAATCTAACATAATATAGTTTAAAAATATAATAAACTATATTACAAATACGTATTTTATGTATAATAATTATATAATATAATTTTATATAAAATATTATTAATATATAAAGTTATTTTAAATATATAAAAATTAAAATAAATAAAAAAATAATGAACAAATAACATAAATATTAAAATAATTTTAAAAAGTTTTAACCCTTCCAAATCATTTTAAAAGGGAGAGATTGCCTTTTTTGTGTATAAATGAGAATTTTCCTCTAACCTCATCAATTTTATTTTAAGAAAGTACATTCTCTACCAATACAAATACCTTAATCCAAATATGTGAAAATTTTAAATCCAGCATGAGTTGTGCTGTATTTGATAGATGAAGCAATATTTGTATAGTTGATGTATGAAATAAAAAAAAGGTGTTGTGCTATTTAATAAACATTTAATTACCTTTCATTATTAGTGCAAGGTCAAATGTAATTGTCCTTATCAACGTGCATATGTTTATGTATTCTCTTTGGACAAGTCAAATTCTAAGATAACCGGTGGATATTAAGAATGAATTAAAAAGTTTTGATATAATAATATTTGAAACTTTTTAATCCATTCTTAATATCAACAAGTTATTTTAGAATTTGAGTTTCCAAAAAAGAGAATACATAAACATATCCACGTGATAAGGACAATTACATTTAACCTTGCACGAATAATGGAAAGTAATCAAATGACATTTGACAATTCTAAATTCAGCATAAACATTTGACCTTTCATTGTTTTAACAAGAGAAACGCTATTCATTACAAAATGTGGAAAGAGAGCGGAAAATATTGATGACCGCGCATGTGTTAATTAAACAAGTACAATTAAGTTCTAAAAATTTTGATAAATATTTTATTTAGTCTTAAATTTGGATCCAACCACAATTATAAAACTTTTAGACTTTCATGACTAGAAAATAAACAACTTTTTAAGTTTTATTTTGACACTTGATATTTGAATTAGTAGTACTCACACGGAATCTTATGAAATAAATTAAATATATAAATATTTGATTAAATTATATTTTTACATAAAAAAATTATTTTAACTTATAATTTAACTAACTCTTATTATTAACACAAATGATTTTAAACATAAATTATTTAATTTAATTTAAATTACATATATACTTTAAATATATAAAATAAATATAATTTTTACTTAATAAAATTATAAGTAAATTTATATATAATCAATATTGTGTGTAATTAATTTAAAATAATAAATTAAATATATTATACAAATATATATATTTAATTATATATAATAATAGAATTTTGTTAGTAAATTATATAATTTTAATATTAGAAATGTCAAATTTAACTTATATTTATATAATATCATAATTTATATATAAATATTTAATTTAATTTATATATAATTATTAATAATAACTTAATATATTTTTTTTAATATTTCATTCCGTATAGATTATATATAATCAAATTTTTAAATAATCTCATACCAATATATATTCATTCCATATAAAAATTTATAAGTAAATTGCATGAGTTTAATACATTAAATTATATATTATTAAAAATATATAAATTATATATATTTTTAATTAATAAAATTATAAGGACAAATTATATTTAATTTAATTTTTTTGTAATTAATTTAAAATAATAAAAAATATTTTATACGCCCAATTCTCTATAATTATAAAAACTTCAGAGTAAATTATATGATTTTAATACTAGTAAAATATTAAATTTAAGTTATCTATATGTACTCTATTATATTTTTATATAAATATTTATTTAACTTAAATAATTTATATTTTTACTATTAATTAAATTACATATATTTCATAATTTTCAAATAATTTATTAAGTAAAATTTATATATAATTAAAATTTTGTTCAGATAAATATTAGTAGAGAATCATAAAATATATATTAGTGGTAGATTATATAAAATTTTAGTTATATATACATTCTGTAGTTAATAAAATACTAAATATATTTATAATTATTATTAATAATTATAATTAATTTGAGTTAAATAAAATATTTATGATATTGTTCAAATATATAATTTAAATTTAATATTTTAGTAATATTAAAATTATATAATTTATGAAGAAAATTTAATTAATATAAATAATTGGATATATATATTAAAGATATTTAATTTATTATTTAAAATTAATTATATATAAATTTTACTTAATTAAAAATTATATTTAATCTATATTATATATACATGTAATTTAAGTTAAATAAAATATTGAAATTATAATTTATTTTTTAATATAATTTATATTAATACTAAAAATTTTAAGTAAATATGTTATGATAAAGTTATTATTATATTAGTATTTTAAAATTTTCACAACAATAAAAATTTTATTAAAAATTTGATGATAAAGTGTAAAATTTGAAATATTTAAGGTAAAAATGAGATTTGAAAGATTTTATGTAAAAACTTAATTTATACTAAACTATTTATTATTAATAAAACATTCTATTATTGCATTATACACTTATTTATTTTAAATATTTTTAGGCTCTTTTAATACTTTTTATCTTTTCTTTTTTATTCCTTTCAAAGCACTGTATAAAAGAGCTTGCTTGCAGTGCTTCCCCTCACCCCTCACTGTCAAATCAATCAACAAATAGCCAAACCTTCCTTAAAAAAAGGAGACGATAGAGTGAGTGCACCGCAAAAATGTCGTCAATCTCTCGTGGCTTTGTCATCTCGCATGTACTCTCAAGGGATTCCCTCGTCAAACCCTCTGATTTCCGGCTACGCCCTGTCAAATTAGGCCAATGTCCCTCCCCCTCGAAGACACGATTCAATATCCTATGCGGTTCCCTCAGCCGTAGAAACGCCGACGAATTCGCGGCAACACCATCCACATCTGCCTTTATTGCTACAACCACCCCCTCTGGAGGGTCACCTTCGAAAGGTGGGGACATGATGCTTTTGAGTTCAATATTGGCAGATGGCCGTAGTGGTAGCTCGGCCATCTCTGCCAGGGCATCCACGGGTATTGAACCGGGAAGTACTGTTCATGAGGAGTCTACCCAAGGCATCGGGATAATGAAGTTCCTCATGGGGAAGACATACTTGGTTACTGGGGCCACTGGCCTACTTGCTAAAGGTAAAATAAATGCGGTATTAGTTTCTTTTTTAAATGCTACTAAACTGTTGATATCAAATTTGACAACGAATTTCAAAGTTACCTATTTAATTTCTTTTATCTAATTTATTATTATATTATATAGTAACTGGATCTAAGGATTATATTTGCTATCATAATATAATGGATCAGTTTTATTTTATCGGCAGCATTTGTGGAGAAGATCCTCAGGGTGGCCCCCAGTACAAGAAAGATCTTCCTGTTAGTGAAGGCAAAAGGTGAAGCAGAAGCTATGAAAAGAATCAAGAATGAGGTATATATACATACACCATCAACTAACATGCCAAGAGTGAATTTTACAGTCAAATTCAACATGATATGATTAAAGTTTCTGTGCGAGTGGCAGTGAGAACCGACCTTCCATTTTTTCTTCTTTTTCTGCAGATGGTCGATTGTGAGCTCTTTAGGCAACTCGAAGAACTGCACGGGGAGAAGTACAAGGATTTCATAATGAGCAAGCTTGTCCCTGTGGTGGGCAACATGTGCGAGCCCAACCTAGGGATATCCGATACTGAACTATCCACCCAAATGGCCGCCGAAGTGGACGTGATCGTGCACGCGGCTGCAAATACATTATTTGATGAGAGGTTTTTCTTTGCTAATTCAAATAAAGGGTTAACCGTACCGCAGCCCAAATTTTACTCGAAAATGATATGTTCTTTTATTTTATTTTATAGATATGATGTGGCTATCAATATGAATACACAAGGGGCTCTCAGGATTCTAGGCTTCGCCATGAAATGCAAGAAGTTGCAACTCTTCCTGCACGTGTCAACTGGTACGTGTGTGTAATATATATGCACGCTAATCATAAAACTCAAAATATTAAAAAAATAATAATAAAACCTCGACTACTATATATAATATATTCTCTGTAGTAATATAATTTACAGGCATATAGATATAGGTCATAACAATCAATAATGAAATTCTCTTTATGATATCTACCGGAAGCATATGTGAATGGAAGAAGGCGTGGGATACTGAGGGAGAAGCCATTCCGCATGGGACAGACGATAGCTGAAGAGATAGACGCTGGACGTAGACGCTGAGATCGAATTGGCCTCAGAGATGGCCCGTACCCTCGCCGCCGACAAGGAGGCTAACCACAAGATGAGAGAACTCGGATTAGCAAGGTATAATATATATATATTGACACAGATAAAGCAGTTACATATACCATTATTGATTGCATATAATTAATCCATCAGCTGACGTCCATATGGATAACTTGTTTCGCTCTCTAATACATATTAATTAGGGCGAAAATGTTCGGGTGGCATGACACATACACATTTACAAAGGCCATGGCAGAGATGATCATAAGCAGCTACAAGGGGCAAATCCCCATTGCCATCGTCAGGCCGAGCATCATCGAGAGCTCTTTTCAAGAGCCTTTCCCCGGCTGGATCCAAGGAAACAGGCCAGTCACCCTATATAAATGTCATCTGAATGCATGAACAAACTGCCCTTTTCTTCTAGTTTATTAGAGTTCCAATTGGCTTATATATAACAAAGCTGTTGAGACTCACAATTTTAATTTTTCATTGCCTGCTGGAGAAATTATCAGAATGATTGACCCGTTACTTCTATACTATGGGAAAGGTGTCCTCCCATGTCAGTTCACCGACCCACATGCACCTGTAGATATTGTAAGAATTCAAAACATAATATGTAAATTAATTACACACTACATGATGATTGATTTATAAGTATATGGTTAGCTTGTCTAAGTACTGGTTGACATATTTGACATCCCTGATACGTCAGGTTCCGGTAGATATAGTAGTGAACACAATGGTGGCGGTTATGGCAAAGCACGGGAATCGACCGGATCTTGAGCTCAACTTGTACCATGCCTCATAATCCGTGATTAATCCCATAAGTATGCAAGAGATCTTCAACTTTGCATGTGATTACTTTGCGTCTTCCCCGCTCAAGGACTCAGCAGGCGAGGAGGTCAACGTGGAGGCGATGAAGTATTTTGGCTCAATCAATGAATTCTCAGCATGCATACAACGCACCACAGCCGAGAGGATGAGACTGAGTGGCCTTGAAGCCTCTTTGGATCATAAAAGCTTCCAGAAGCTTGAGACAATTCAGAGGAGAAATGTGGACAGTTTGATTCGCTTGGCTAAGACATATGAGGCGTATACCTTTTATCAAGCGTGGTAAGGTTACTTAAGTGTTAGGTGAAGAAGTTACTAGGGACACCATCTTATGAGTATACAATGTGAAAATAGGGGATCTATGTGGACCAATCATTAGAATGGACTGGTTTTCCACCCACCATACCAAAGTTGACTACCAGGATTAAAAGGAAACTTTCAATACCGGTAATGCCAAAGGAGTGGTATTTAGAGGAGAAAGGGATGTAAATTGGCCCTACATAATTTCGAGCTTAAAGGGTCAGGAGATGATACAAAAAAGGTGTGCAATGTTCCTGACATGAGTTACAACTAGACGACTAAAATAACATTGAAGGACACAAGAGTAGTGTGTGAATACCGAGATGTATTTTCAAAGGATTTAATTGGACTATCACTAGACCGTCAGTTCGATTTCATAATTAACATTATTTCGAGTACAAACCTAATATCGAAAAGCTCCATATCGAATGGTCCCAGCTAAGCTCAGCGCATTAAAGAAACAACTAGATAAGTTGCTGGAGAAATAATTTATCCATCTTAGTCACTCTCCTTGGGGTGCCCTAGTATCATTTGTGAAGAAAAATGATGGGAAGGGGGTGAGCTTGTAACTCAGTGAGTGAGACGTTAATGTCATGCCACTACATGGATTACGACCCAAATCTTTCCTATAAACCACATAGTAACAAGGTATATTCTAATTTCTCGCATCCTCCATGCGAGTCCCATGGTTTATTTCCTCTCATTTGAGACATAGTCTCGGGCCATCCAACTTTTCTCTACCTTATGGTCGGGCTATTCTCAATCTCCCCCATATTGGGTGTTAGTGCCTTCAATTCATTCCTTTTTAACATGGAGCATAATCACACACAATCATACGACCTATGCTCGGGCGGCACTCTCGGGTTACTCATAACCTGTGCCCATGCCCGACAACTTAGGCAACAACATGACAATAAGGGGAAACTCATAGCCATAAACACACATTCACATCCCACCTAGAATGGACCACCCCTAGACGATCCCAGACCGGAAGCCGCAGTGTGGGAGGCCCTAGGGCTCTCTTCCCACAATCGACACTTCTCATGTGCCTACTCGCAGCTCGGTGCTTTGGCACCCCGGGGTCCTAACAGCTTCGTAACTGCTCTCCGACACAACGTGACACTTATGCCTACACAATAATATGGGCATCTCGGGCCCCACATAAACATAAAACGTCCCTAGAATGCATCGCTCTCTTCGGATGACACTAGACAAGGAACTAAAGTATAAGGGTTGCGAACCTTCTCCATACTCGCATTTGGTGTCTCAGCACCCTGGTCATAGTCGCATAACCGCCTCTCGTCGGCCTATGGCCCCTTACACATACGACTCATCTTCACCATCTACTCGTTGTAGAGGTGCATTGGAATGGTACCCGTACGTATTCCGAGTGTCTCGAAAAACATGTAAGGTCACACTGTGCACTCCCCCGATCTTCTTTCCATTTCCCCCTAGGTGATGACACAATTGTGAGGTGTTCATCCGCTGCCCCAACTAATAGACTATGGCCAACTGTTTAGAAGATGAGCGAATACTCATTATTTATAAAAGGGCTAAGGTCCGGTGTTTAAAAAATGAGTTAAGTCCCAATGTTTATAAAATTAGTAAGGCCCAATATTTATAAAAGTGGTAGGACCAATGTTATGAAATGGTTAAGAGAAATGCTTATTAATATATTAAGGCTCAATATTTTTAAAATGACTAATGCCTCTGTTTATGGCATAATATTTATAAAAGGACTAAGATTTAATGTTATGAAATGACTAATACTCAATATTTATAAAAAATATTAAGACCAAATATTTATGAAAAATATTAAGACCAAATATTTATGAAATTGTTAAGTTATATATTTACCAAATGATTAAGATTCAATGTTTATAAAAGTGGATAAGATCAAATGTTTATTAAATAATCTAAGGTTAACTTTTAGAAATAAACTAAAATTTAAATTTTAAGAAAGAAGGGCAATCACTTATGGAATTCAAGAAATGATGAGAATCGATCTGATATAATTTTAAAGACGGGCCATAAATTAGTTTTTTCATAATTAAATAAGATTCGTGTGACTTATTATAGTTTTTAAAGCCGAATTAATATTGATATCAATAGAGTGAATGATAAGTTAGCAAAAAAATCCGTAATTCATAAATATTTATGTGAATCACTGAATCAAGTTAGTATATTATTAATGCTCATGTATTGCTTGTAATTTTGGAGGAGAAGGTGATTAATAGTTTGATAGATACCTTTTATGAGGTTGTATTTACTGAGGAGTATGAAAAATAAATTTAATAAGGGGAATACAATTAAATTTTCTAGTATACTAGGACAAATTGAATTATAGGGTAGGGTTTAGAAGTGTAAATAAGAGTTGGTGGATATGTCACTTGAATGATGGATGTCATACATTCAAATGAGTAGTCTTAGGGTGAAAAGTGTGAGGATATACCATGCGCATTTACTACTAATCATTTTAAATGGTCAAATAAGGGACATTGATGTCGCACAACCCACATATGAGTAGTCTTATGGTGAAAAGTGTGAGGATATACCATGCGCATTTACTACTAATCATTTCAAATGGTCAAATAAGGGACATTGATGTCGCACAACCCACATACTTGATTGATTATATCTGCATAAATAAGACCCACAATAATTATTTGTGATTAATAGAGAAAATTATAAAATCTTTTTAAAAGATAAATATAAGAAATACTCCATACATAAATACAAGTATGAATATTACCTCATAATTAGGTTATAATATTTATAACTATTGAAGATAGATTAACGGATCCGGATCTACATGTGAGTCACATCTTGTATTGGAAATTCGTTATGGATATAATATCTAATAAAAATAGAAATGATAGGAGTGCATCAATGAAGTCACTTAATTTTTAGTTCACTTAATTTTTATAAATAGATAACTTTTTATGAATGATATTTTAAATAAGATATGATATTGATTTGACATTTATATATTGACAGTGAATGTATTCAATGAAAAAATATAGTAGATAGTGAATTTGAAAATACTTGTTTTTTAAAGTTTTATTAAGAAAAATAAAAAGTAAAAATTATATACTTGATATTAGTTATTTTGAATAGATATTTAATTAAGAATACAAATATCAATATTTATATTTATTGAGCATTTTACTCATTCTACTAATATATTTTTAGCGTAATAAAAAAGAAAATAAAAAAGAGAAACTTTTTAATTTGTAAAAAATTCACAAAAACTTTTTAATCAATACTAAATATTTTTAAAAATATTTTGAATATTTTGTAAATTTATATATTATATTATATTTATGAAAGTTTCATATTTTTACAAAAAAAAATTAATATATTTTATATTATGAATTTTACCATTTATTGGTGCTACAAAAATGTACACTATTTTATTATTAAAATATCTAGTTATTACGAGACCATTAAAGCCTAGTTAGAAGAGTTGGGTCTTCCATAATATATTGATGTTAATGTACTTCTTTGAATTCATTGCTCTAATATAATAATTAAGGGACTTCCAATCCGTACAATATTTAGATGAAGTGCAATCTTGGATTGATTTTTACCAAGAAGAGACAATGATATAATTCTTGATTGAGCTAAATTATTCTTTTGGAAACATATGTTAGCATATTCTAATGACGGGCCAATCCCAAGTTTGACTATGGTCTTCAACTTGGTATAGGAAGAGGAGAGGAAGAAGTTCTCTCGCGAGTACCGGTGCGGTGCTATAATTTGTGCATATTCTAGTTCAAGCACTTCTCAAGAATCAACATTTGATGTTGTGATTGGAAGAGAAGAAACCCTAAATATGTGCAATGTGATTCCACTAATCATACAAGTGACATATGCTATAAGTCTCATGGGTATTCTTCTAGATATTAATCCATGCCAAAGCATTGCTCTACTACATCGAAATGCAATGATTAACCTTAATTTAGTAGCCTATACTTCTGCAAGTATCACAATGCAACCAACGAGAGGTTTTGTGACTAAGAAATTGCATCAAACAAATATGTCCAGAGGCAGTGAGTTCTATGTTGTTGAGCCTATTATCTCTCTTGTCTGTGGTATGGTTTTTTCTCTAAGCTCTCAGGAGTGCCTGCATGAATAGCAGCAACCTACCCATAATGTGTGTAGTGATTTATCTTTGTCCAAGAAATTGTAGTTGAGTGAAGATTAGTCCATTTACATAATGGTTTTTCTATTAGTGTACCTCATAATGGTTCAACATTGTTAATAAAACAGCATCCGAAAATGTTCTATACATACAAACTTTCAAATTTACTTTGCTAAGTATGTATGTATAGAACATCCGAAAAGGTTCTATACATACATATGATGATAGCACAAAATTCTCTGGTGGATTTTGAGGAAGCTTATAAAATTAGGCTCTCTCCCTGAGCTATATAGACAAGTGGGCCGCCATGGGTCTCAACCCACTTGACCACTTCCCAAGTCTCCTAGAAGGATTAGGCTGGCTGGACATGGATCCGGGTTTGGATCAGCAACATCTCGTCTTTTCTATGGGGTTGCTAACAACCCAAAAGAGTCCTAGTCTATCTAGCCACATCCCAAGCCTCAGCAGATTGAAGGAACCACAAAGGCATATGAGACCAACGATACTACAGGTTGGAGCAAAGGTAGCCCTCTGCTCGATAATGAATACAACTGGTCGGAGTGCGTGGTGGTCTCGTGGTCGTGGGGTCACGACCGATGTTGAGAATGTGCGGCGACGGTTCGAGCAGAGATCGAATGGTAGAGGTGGCTGGGTTGTCGAGCGGTGAATAGAACTATCTAAATCAGTCGATCTGAAGCAGATCCGTAGGGAGCAGGTTCGTTGGCGGCAGCAAGAAGATGACGGCAACAAGAAGACGTCGGCAGCAGGTTTCGTTCAGTTGACACAAAAGGGCATCCGGAATTGTCGATTGCCTCCTCGTCATAATAATTGTCGATGCCAGCACTCAGACGCCCGAGAGGTAGACAGCTGGCGGCAGTTAAGCTCTCATACATCTTTAAATAAATGTTAAATTATCATTTTAAATAATTTTATTTATTTATTTATTTATAATAATGTAGGTTTTGCATTAAAATTTTTAAATTTTATATTTTTATCAACATGGATTTAAGTTTGTAATCTACTATATTATATACGATAATTTAAAATTAATTCTAAAACAATAAACCGTACTTAAAATTTTTAATTTACTTTAATTATATTTTTTATTATTACAAATTATATTAAAAATAAAAAAAATTAAGTTAGGTGTAATTTTTAATATTTTATTTAACCTCAATTATATAATTAAAATAAATATAAATTGTATAATAAAAATTAGATCTAATTTAAGTTAAATAAATATTTATATATAAATTATAATATTATACAAATAACTTAAATTTAATATTTTGGTAATATTAAAACTATATAATTTATTCAAAAAATTTATAATTATAAAGGATTCAAAGTATATTTGTATAAAATTGTTAATAAAATAATTATTTTATACAATATTTGATACTAAAGTTAATATTTCAAAATTTTAATGTAAAATTGATATTATGGTAATAATTTTATACAAACCTTTAATTTATCCTTAAAGAAAATTATTCGTCTCATTGATTTTCTCGAATCATTTCCATAGTATTTATTATTATATACAATATTTTAAAATAAAATTTCTTATTTATAAATAGGTGCCCGAATTTATTTAACAATTTCTATGAAGAGGTTTTTGTATACAATTGAGCATCATTAGTGAAACAATAGTCCTTCTGATCACTACCAGCAGCTCTGCAGCATATTCTCCTCAGCATTCAGGTTCTTCTCGTGTTATCTCTTGTGTTTCTCCTCAACACCAAAAGAGTGTGTGCTTCGTACCTCAACCATCCTCAGGAAAATCAAAGTCTCCCTGCAATCTGCTCAGGCCTATTCCAGGAAAGACATACCATTTCTACCATGTGTTCTACTCCTTTGCCTCTATATGTTCGTTCTGCTTCTAGATTTTCGAATTACTCTGCTGCTTCTCTGTCTCTTGAATACAACATTTGATTGCTATCAACAGTGTTTTGTTTTACTTGAAGCAAAAGAAAAGAATCAAGAGCACCTCCGTGTCCACCAATCTCACCACCTACACTACTAGTAAAGCTTGACAACATGAATTTCTACCTATGAAGGAATAATATAAGTCACCTATTGATGCTTACCTCTTAGCGTTTGCTCGGGTATATGGATGGGACCTATCTATCCTGCTCGAGTACCTGCAATCACGGTGAAAAGAGGTGAAAATGATGTCGAAATCATGAATGCAGATTATGAAGTGTGGGGTACACATGACAAATTCTATCTAAGGGCTACATTAGCATGACTATCAACAGAAGTGAACTTAGTGTTAGAAGCAACAACCGCAGTTTAGGCACAACTCATATTGGAGACACTCTACAACTCTAATATCGGAATATCATAAATGGGAACCAATATCCACTGTGGGAATATCATAAATCGGAATCAAAATTTATTTATCCAAAGACGAATAGGATAAATATATATATATATATATTTTGGGTAAAATATATAAAAATAAAATTAAAAAAAAGAAAATTGAATTAATTAAATTGGTTTGGACCAAACTGGACTGGCCCTTTCTTCTTCCAGCATTCCATTCCCTGCCCATACCTTGTTGGCATCTATTTTTTCTACGGCCAAAAAACATTCAATACAAAATTAGATTTTTATTCGATTTGCAAGCAATCAGTAATATACCTTTTCCTCTATCCCTATAAAGCATAATACTCTCTCCCTATCGTATCTTTGTATGGATGGGTTTATAGTTATTTGCAGTGTAGGTATATAAATTTGAATTTGTTAAAATTTTTAATAATATATTGTTTAAATGTAGTTAAAATAAGTTGAAATATTATTAATAAAAAATTTAAAATATAAATTTAACATTTTAATTTAATTAAATAATTTATTAGATAATATATAATTCAATTATATTAAATATACGATATATTAAAATAATATATTTTATAAAATAATTAATTTATTATTATAATAAATCATTAATATATAATATAATTATAATAAAAAATAATATAATTATATTTAATAAATTATATATATATGGTACATGTTATATTTTTTTGTATAACATTTTTATTATATATTTATAACATATAATTTTATATAAAATATTTTTATTATATATATTTAAAATATATAATAATAATAAATAAGAAAATAAACTATTAATAATATATACAAATAAAATAAGCTTATTAAATTAATTTAAACAATAAATTACACATCCTCTCTAAACTCAAGTTGATTGTCTCAATCACTACAAATCCATTCAAATCACTTAATCCAAATACAACGCTCGTTTTAATTAGAAATCACTCTTAAAGTTAGAAATTAGCTTAAATACTCTATTTTGCAGTAATTGAGTTTCAAAGCTCTCCCGAGGCCTTTTTTATTTGTGAACGGGCTAATTCTTTCTTGTCATTGTTCTATCCTTCATAGTTTTCCTTTTTATCTAGGTGTTATGATTTTCTATTGATTAGGGGTTTCCGAGGTTTCTTTGATAATATGTAAGTTCCACATCACTATTCGTCAACCTCTCCTAATGAATTGTAGTAGTTTCCTTGGGATACCTTCCCAACGAATGGGTCCTTGGATACATATCACGATTTTTTTGAGTGATTTCAACCTACTTATTTACCCATCATTTACCAATTTCTTATTGGTTCCCTTTTTGTTTTAGCCTATTCGTCAACCTCTCTTAATGAATTGTAGTAGTTCCCTTGGGATACCTTCTCAACGAATAGGGTCCTTGGATACATATCACGATTTTCTTTGAGTGATTTCAGCCTACTTATTTACCCATCATTTACCAATTTCTTATTGGTTCCTTTTTTTGTTTCAATTATCTGGTTTTCCTATTACTGGTTTAATACATCCAATCACACATTATGCGCTCTTAGTTATTTCTTAGGGATTTTATTCTTCTCGTATTGGTTTGTAATTGTTCCCACAATTTATCCCTCATTAGAAGATTATCTTTTATGATAAGTATTTATTTTCTTGGGATTTTTCCCAAGTGACTCCATTCTCTATTCTTGACCTTCAAGATAGAGATCTTTAAGGGTTTTATTCCCTTATAAGTTTTCCTCCGTAGATACTTGTATCATTTTTGTCACGCCCTAACTCGATTTGGTCGGATCCCCATGATCAACCCGCCACTCTCCCAGTTTATTAAATGATTTCCCCTTATTGTAAACCGTAAAGAGTAAGGCATCCTTTAACCTGCACCTTTTCCTGGAATAGCATAATCAAAACTGTATGAAATTTAAAACTTTACATACCTGTCTTACAGGCATCTTAGTTCACGGTCTTTAAGGGGAGACTTTCCTGGATTTCCTGAAAGGGATACAAGGGAGGGGGTGAGTACGACTACTTAGTGAATGAGTTTTTAAAAACTTTTGACTTTTAAGAAAAATATTTATATGGAGTGTGCC
This sequence comes from Trapa bicornis, assembly GCA_030064425.1. Lineage (NCBI taxonomy): Eukaryota > Viridiplantae > Streptophyta > Magnoliopsida > Myrtales > Lythraceae > Trapa > Trapa bicornis. The sequence goes on along the minus strand of CM057761.1, from coordinate 2,467,377 downwards.
AGACTCCTTTGTTTTCAAAAATTCATTCATTTAAAAATTCGGGTTTTCCACCATTTCTTATTTACCACGATGTGTCATCACCCAACACACATCCTTCATCATAAATGTTACACATATTTGCAAGTCAGTATCACTACTGAACCCGCTAGTGGCTTCGGAGCGAATTTTCCTACCACCCGGATAGAAGTACGACCACTTCTACCCTAGGAATGAGTGGATGTACGTGACATCCGACCCACAATCCTGAAATCACTTCTTCATGTTCGTATGAGGATAGAGACCTCATCCTGTCCCCACCCCAGTCTCATGCGCTTCGTGCTACTCCAAATGTCGCATAGACACCTGGAACGACGAACTGCCCTTATAGCCACCAGGTCGTCCAGTGCCCTTATGACGCATCACTACCCCTCATGGGCGTCTTGATGATACAGTACTCACAGTGCATGCACAAACAATTTTTTTTCATATTGCCATGTAATCTGTGATGCCACTGGTCCAACGGCCCCGACTCTCAACTCAACCCGTAGTTGTTTGTCTTGACTGGTCCGTCGACCTATCATGTCGCACTACCGCTAGTTGACTGAGCATGTCGATCCTATCTTGGTACCATGGCCAAACAATTCACTTATTAAGTTTTATGGCACATATATCATGTTCATTTACGAGCTCCTGCTCATGCCAACTGGCCTTGGGCCCACTGTATGAGATTTTCAAAATCGGGCATTTAGCCCCCAAATTCTAAAACTGAGGCCCCCGACCTATTAGAGATATTCGAGCTCCTGTCGAGAAGGTCTCCCAAATTGTTTAAGCATTGGCACACAGTTAGGGGAGAACACTTCCGATAAAATAGGTTTTCACTGTCCATTATACCAATTGGTATAAGGACATCTTCGTTCATAACCGATGAACGGGTTTTCAACTTCCTTCGAGAAAGTGTCATCATACCAACCGGGTATGATCTACTTACAACCGATAAATAGTTTTTTTCGCATAATTTTCACATCAATTTCTCTAAGTGGTGATGTTTAAAATACCACTAAATAGTGGGTTTTTATACCGAGGTACTTATCATTCCCAACCGGGTATGATATAAAATTTCCACTCACAACCGATAAGTAGTTTTTATCTTTAAGTTGTGCTCATCATCCCAATTGGGTATGATGTTAGTAAACCCACTCACCCGTTAATGTCGTGAATTTTACTAGACCGGTTCTTGGTATTCACGCGAGCTTGTCCTTGCTGGCGTTCCCGGTACTTCGTGTTCCTACACGATATGAACATCTTGGTTCATTATCCTTCGGCATAATCGCTTAGTCAAACTTTCATTTATTTGCAATTAGCTCCCTAAAGTTATTTCTCTTTAACTTTAAGTCCGAAATGTCGGTTTTCCCTCAAATTGAGTCCCAAAACTTCTAAAATTTATCATAGGACCTCAATTTATTCCATTTTACAGAAATGGGTTTAATTTCCCAAATTTCCAATTTGGTCCCCCAACTTTTCCAAAATTACCATTTTGCCCTTCCTTTACAAAAATGGTAAATTTTGCCCCAAAAATTTCAAAATTCCTCAATTGGTCCTCCAACATTATTTTCATGCCCAATTGACCCTCAATTTCATAAAATTTCATTTTGATCCTTTAAATTTAAAAAAATCCCCCAATTCCAACTTCTTAAAATAGCCGAATTTGATTTAATCAAATTGACCCATCAAACATTTCCAATTGTTGAAATTGAAGTTGAAATTGAGTTTCTACATGTTCATACGATTCTTTAGAAATGTGAATCGCAAGTTTTAACGCCGAGACGAGCTCAAACGGATCTTCGTTGGAAAATGAACTATAAAGACAGAAAGCTTTGATTACTCACCGGTGAAGGCACGGTGGTCCGAGCTTTCAATCTGGGCAGATAGCTCTTGTCCTGAGGTTCATCCTAGAATCAAGAATCACATCAATTGATGTGGAATTGGATTAGAATTTCGTCATTGAAATTCGGTCGACCCTCTCTCTAGCACTGATCGAAAATTATAAAGGGGAGCTGAATTGGCTTACCTTTCGGTCCTAATTCGGCCGTGGAAAGGCTGAGGAAGTGTTGGGAGGGCTTGGTTTGGCCTGAGAAGGGCTTGAAATGACCGATTTCAGCTTGGCCGAAATAGGGCAGCTTCGGTCCGCTAGAGTTGCTTCACTATCCCATCATGCCGGCGCTTCTCCAACGATTCTCGGATTGACTGGAGTTTGCTATCAGATAGTTGTCTTCTCCTCGGTTCTAAAGAGCTCAACCTCTCATTTCGAAGTTAAGAAAAATGTTTAAGTTGAAACTCTGGTTTGAGCTTCACCAGGAAATGGAGCAGTAGAGAAAGAGAGAAGTGTTCAGGTGTGAGGAGAATGAATGAGGATGACCTCTTTATATAGTGTAAAATTGTGTATTAAATAGGAGAGATTTATTACTAGTATTAGTTGAGGTATTTCCCTCCAAATCTTGGCTCTTCTCTTTTGTCCAAAAAATAACTGTCCGAGTGTCTCTCTCATAGGATTCTTAGTGTCACCTTTTTATGGAAAATTTAGGATAGGATTTCTATCATAACATGCGAAAGACTTAAAGTCTATATTACTATAGGAAATCCTTCATTAACTTAGTCCATTAAAATCCTTTTAATTGTATATATTGATTCCTTGAAACTGACTCTTTAGCAGTACATATCACTTACTTTATGGACTTTAGCTAGTAAACATCAGTTCATATTGGGCTTAATGCAGGGAGCGACATTGTCCATGCTATTGGAATTGAGTTTGGGCTTCTCTTGGTATTTCTTATCCCAACTCGTGCCCTAGTTCATGATACATCTGCCTCTCTAGGTCTGACTCTTCGATCCACAAGTAAGTCCAATCCAAATTATTTGGAAGATTTCTCATTTTATCGGTTACAGTTGGTTAGTGGCAATTGACTTCTAAGAGTAGTGGCTTAAACGATAGGAATTTCATCATAGTAGTTTTCTTGTTTTTTCTTTGACCTTATGAAACTTTTATCCTTTGTCCCTTATCGATTTCTATTTGAATTGTTTTCTTAGAAGTAAAGATGTATAGATAAATTTTGTACATACCATGATCATTGAAGGTGACACATACACTAAGGTAAGGGCACCTTCAAAAGTTACTCTTAGTTTGAGTTATTGTTATGTAGGGAAATTGATAATCTTATTCTATCCATATATTGATTCATTAGTAGCTTCCAATGAGTTTTCAAAACATGGTAAAGACCTTAATCTTGAACCTTAATTTTAGATTGTGTTCTTTTAATACTTGTGGTCTTGTTGTACATAAGTGGTTATTGATGGGTCTCCTCAACACTTCCATTGCTAACTTATGTGATTGTTCTTAAGGATTGGTCCAGCTTACATGAACATTCCTTCTTAAATCCATTGGGGCTGAATGTGAATGAGTTCCCAATCATGTCATATCATCCAATGAGAGTTAAGCTCACATAAAAGTTTCGCTCATTCCCTTATTTTCATTGCCCATTTCTTTGGTTATTTTACATAAGAAAAAGGCTTTCTTTTAATTGGGTTTTTCCTTGGGTTCTTCGTACCAACCTAGAATTGGTCATTTATTCAAATGCAGGGCTATGAATCTAATCCACTAGTTAGCTTAACCTCTATCTCTTATCATTTAACTTCACTACTTTCAAGCAATATGTTATCTTATAATGAAATGCATGTGTATACTGAATTGGTATGTCCATGTAAGTTCCCTTGTTCACTTGCCCCAATTTCTCCCTTTGTTTGCCCAACTTTTATTATTCTCATATGATGGTTGTGTCTATAATGCCTTATGAGGGGGGAACATGACTGAGATTCCTTACAAATGCACTACATATGCACTTCGCTTCTCTTTTTTTCTTTTATTGTGCTTGGTTTCTGTGTCTGTTACATAAATTATTATTCTAATATTTTGTTCATTTGTTTATTCAAGTAACAAATGGGAGTCTACGGAGTTTGAGGGAGGGGCCAGTGAGTTCTATGGTCACACAACCATGTTTGTCTATTAGGTTGTCTGTTTATGATGGACTTATTAGATTTCATACGGGTAGCCCCATTTAGTAGGCTTTGTCAACACTGATAGTTTGTATGTAATTGTAGAAATAGGTTTATAATTATTCTTGGACTGCCCAAATGTCATCCTTTGGTCATACAAATACTTGCATTTGCACTTTTGTGCTTAACTTTACCTTTATTACAAATAGACCCATAAACTTTTCACAATGGGCAACCTCGGTCCCCAACCTTCACCAAACTTTCTTTGCCCCTTAAGAAGACCCCATAAAAAGCTTAATGGCAATTGGATCACCTAACTTTCAAGGGAGGTCCCCTTCGCCTCACTCTAGGTTGTCATAAACTGAGTTTAGTAGGGGTTGGCTAGAATTTCTCTAATCATGCTTGATCAGAAACTCATGCACATATAGGTATAAGTTGGGTCGAAGCCGAGAACTCACCGAAGAAGGATCGTCAGCTGTTGAGACTAGTGGGGTCTAAAAGCTAACTCCTCAAGGAGTTAGTGGCCACTTGAATCACTTCAATTGGAGATCTGTAGTTTCTGCAATTCAAGTTTTAGTCAGCTCAGCCACTTAGCCCATTATATAAGAATTAACTGATTTAATTCCCCCTCAAATCTTGCTCAAATTGTGTAAGGTTGGAAGATATGGAAAGCTGGTGGTACAAGGGACTCACTGAATTCTCAGCTCATGAGTATCATCATAGCCATTGAAATTAAGGTCTGAAATAGTTGCCATGTTTCGGGCTGTTAGAGATCATATACTATGCGATCTCGTTGACACAGGTAGAGATAAAGTTGAGTGTTGAGAGATGTAGCAATGGAAAACTAAGGTCCTCAGCTTTCTTTGGGTACTAGGATGGTCACTGGAGGTGGTTGGGACGAGAAGTTATGCTTTATCGTAGCAAGGTCATCGAAGTTGGGAGCAATCGATGGTTGAGAGAGAATTTTGAGCAAACTCTGACGAGGGAACATACCCAATTTATATGGTTGTGATCTAGACTTGCTTGGCTATTTAAACATAGCCTTCTCTCATTAATCTATGGTATGTGGGGCTAGCAATGAATTAATTTCCCCAAGCGGTGGAGTCGGTTATCGGTAGTGATCTCTCGGGTAAAAACAGGGGATCCGGGTCTGCGAGTTGGGTGAGGGAGATGACATAGGCACGCGTGGCTGCACGTTTGTATGCCCAATGTTACACGTCGTTCGGTTTGCAAAGGAGAAAACTAGTTTTTCTACAAATTTCTCGACCGACTCAACAATTGTTTTGTTTGGTTCACCCCTTTCCCGATCGATTATTGAAAAAATAAAAATACCTAAAAATTCTACATTTAATTTCATATTGAATGGACTCAAGAACCACTTTATTTGGTTTGTTTCAACCCTTTAAAAAATTGGAGGGTTTTGTGACTCCACACAGCTTAAACTTGGTTCAAACCGATGTTTTCACGATTTTCTCCCAATCCTTGACTTCGTGTCCTAAGAAGACATCCCTAAGGGTTTCTCATGACCCTTTCTCACCCCTCTTAGCCTCTCCATCAATCTCTTCCTTATTTTCAGTTCAATTTCTTTTCCCGATTTAACATTATTCCCCTAGTTCAATCTCACTTTTTGGTTCGACTTGACTTGATTTTCAAGTTGGAATTTCCCAGTTTTACAAGTAGTATGAAAAATGACGATGTGATTAGTAGATGATTCAAAATGTGGTACCTGAAATAATGAGAAAGATAGCCAAGGAAAATACAAGAAGTAGACTGGGGCTGAAGTTTGTGAGACAGGTAGGGACGAAGGTAAGGAAAACTAAGACACCTAAACACATGCATAGATTTATAATCAGGAGAGATATGATGAATTACCTGATCAGGAGAACAAAACCCTAGGTACCGGAGTAGGAAGACATTTAATTAGATAGACAAATGTATCAAAGACAAAATCCTAAAATTTTACTAGAGCATGGGAATGAATTGAGAGAGTGAGTCACATGTCCAAAAATATAATGATGTTTACACTCAGCTGATCTATTTTGTTGGGGCGTGTGTGGGCACGAGATGTGATAACTAATGCCTGCAAGTTGAAGTTCAAACTAAAAGGAGTTGTACACAAATTTCTTGACACCATATGATTGGATAAATTTAATTATGTAGTCAAGCAAAATTTCAACTTACAAACCAAATGCTTGAAAAATAAATAAAATATCTGAAATATTTTTCATGACAAAAAACCATGAAAAATTATTATAGTTATCAAGAAAATTAACATAGTATGATATGTGTGGGATGTAATAGGAGGAAATCCTTATATGTCAGTAGGAATAACCTCAAGAGGATGAGTGGTGATATTGTGAGTTAAAGGGAAATAATACTTAGAGATTTTGCTACAATAACATGAATCACATAATGATAAAGATGAGATAATTTTCATTGATAAATGTTTAGAAAGCACACAACTGACAATAGGAAAAGTGGGATGTCCTGAACATTGATACAATAATAAAGCAGACTCACTATGGCTTACACCTGGAGACAAGGCAGAAGAATTACGACTCGTATGAAAATAGTAAACTCCTCCATTTCTACTTCCGCGCAACAACTCTCGGCGAGAAACAATATATTTGATAAGAAAGTGAGTATGATAAAATTTAAAATACTAAATAATATCTTTAGTAAATTAGGAGATAAAAAGTAAAGTAAAGGAAATTTGATTAAAATAATAGATATTGTTGAGATAAACGAGATGAGTAAAAAATGTAAGAAAAGGCGATTAAGAGGAAAATAGGTAAACTTATCTCATCTCTAGTTAGAAAGTGCTTAGAAAGTATCATATTCTCCTTAATCGACATGCGAGATAAATTATTAGTTATATGAGTTGTCATTCCTGAATCAACATGTACAAGACCATTTGGATTAGATTAATTGCCATAAGTAGAGAGAATTTGAGGGGTCAGAGAGAAAGTCTTGAATTGATAGGAATGACAATAATGAGTTGAATATTCATGTTTATCACAAAGTTGACAAATGGACTCCAAAAGTTGAGGAGAGGAGTGGGTTGAGTAGTTTATAGTTCTACAATGCCAAAGGAAGTGAGACGATTAAAACTTGTATTATGCAAATTAAATTATTGACACGATCTCGATCCAGAATATCTTTGGTAGATCTAGACTAATATTGAGAGCGATGCCTAATCCCATGTGAAGATGTCCGTCCCATACACGCGAGTTGTCGATCAAAGTGTCAGAGGGTACACCATGATAGTAGTGGGGAGAAGGATAGAGAGAGAAAGTAAGGTTAGTGTTGGAGCCATATTTTTTAACACGACAACTCATATTGTCTTATTTGATTTATAGAATACAACCAAGAATATTTAACAAATAATTAAAAAATAAAAAATATGATTCATCAGTTATATATTTAATATAATAGGTATTTAGTGTCTAGATAAATAGAGTAATTGTGATGTAATGAGCTCTAATATCATGTATAAATCTAAAAATTAGAATGAGAAAATGTTAAAATATAGTTTTGTTAGACCATAGGTATAAGTGATTAGAACTAATATTAATTAATAAATAATACAATAAATTAAATCAAAATTCACTTATTTATACGCTAATAATATAAAAATAGAAACGAATAACAAGAAAATATATATAATATAATCTAAAGTGTTAGATTATATTATGTATATATTATAATTAGTTAAAATAGTATTATAATAATATATTATAATATTTAAATATTTATTCTCTTAGTAATGAATATTAATTATTTTAATATTATATAATTAAACTGGTCAATTTATATTTCAAGACATGATAAATTCTAAACTATAAACGGTAGGTAAGAACCATGTACTAGGTTGTCTTCCAAAAAATGAGAAATTCATGTATTTAGTCTGTTCCAACTCCTCCTTAACTTTCCATATTCTTCTTCTTATTATTATTCAACTACATAAAAGTCTGTATACTTATTAAGAATTTTGAAATGTTATAGGTTCATTTTGAGGCATATTATATGACCATCAAATTGCAGAAAAGTTTCCCGAGTCATGTCAAATGAAATGCCATTATTGCCCACCTAAGAAAACATACTTGCAATTATGGTTGTTCAATTGTGAGTCATTCATGGATTGTTTTATGTTTGTCAGACATTTATGGACATAGTTATTCATTCCATGTCCATTCAATCATTATGGGTTAATAAATTACATGCCCTAATACAAATGCAATAAACCTATTGACACAATTTCCTATTAATTGATACAATTGCCACATTGTTTGCGATTATTTACTTCTATTAATGTGGTATACAATAATGACAATATGCATGCTTACACACTAACGACTTTTTACCAGTATGGGATTTCTTCCCATGTTCTCCAAACCATTCCCGATGGGTTCGTTTAAACGTCTCAAATGCTTGTACTGTACACATATAAACGGCTCGTTGTACGTGCCTTATAGGACAAATGCTTGTACTGTACACACATACACATAAGCATATATGTGTTTATTATTAGGGTTTGGATAGTGGATGGGAGAATATAGTTAGTGACATATATATAATAATAAAGTGCCTACAAAAGCTGATCTAATGGCTTATCTATTTTATATTAGTACACATTAATGCCAATAATTGCGTGCTTTGAGCAAAGGCGTGTGTATAAGCTAATTGTTCATCCATTTCCAGCCAAAGAAAGCAAAAGAGAAAAAAAACAAAAACAAAAACAAAAGAAGAAGATAGACACTGACCCATTTGTCCTATCCTAAGATGATGGCTCTTGCCCAATGTATATCTACAACTAAAGTTTATATAGCTTTCAATTAATTCCCTCTCATTATCCTTTTCCTTTCACTAATAAATGGATAATTGACAATGACTTGGCATATAGTGCTCTTTCATTTGATTATATGTGGAGCTTAGTAATTGTAATGCCATTGAGTAAAAGTAAAGAAAATAAATAAATATACACTTAAATTTTAAAAAATAAAAAATTTGAAAATTTTTAAATATTACATAATATTTTTATTGAATTTTAGGAAACCATGCCCTCATGAGTAATATCCAAATAGAGATAATAAACTTATAAATAAATGCTAGAATAAGAGTATTAAAAATATAAGAAAAATCTCATGATAAAAAATAACTAAATATATATTTTTTATTTGTTATACTAACATATGACACTATATTAAAGGGCTCTCACCTTGGGACGGAGGGGGTTCCATTGTCTTTCAATCATAGTGCACCAACCTCATCCAGTTATTTTTTTTTGCACAATAATGTATTTATTAACGGTAAATAATAGGCCGATAGTAATGTTTCTTTCTTTAAATATCTATAATGTCTATCCTATTATATATTTGTAATATAATGATATTTTTCTTTTTATTTATCAATATTTTATAAACACATTATTCATTTTATGAATTTTATATGCGTACTAATCTCAAATTTTTTTACATGAGTATTAGCTTAAGATGCCACTTTAGATTCAAATTCATTTTCCGGGAGATTTGGGTATTTATAAGTTAATTCTTTTAAATACAATTTCGTTCGAATACATAATTATAAATTTTGGATTTGGGTTTAATTTGACCCGAATTTTAACTTGAATTTTTTATTAAAATAATCTTGTTTTCAGTTTTAAGTATAATTATTTAATTTAATTACCTTCAATTAAACTTTGGGTTTGTATCTTCTATACCCGAGTTAAGCACAAATTCAAATTGAATCAAATTTAAAATTAATCACGAGTACTCAAATTTAGATATGTACATGAAATATTATTAATCAAATTTCTATAAATAAGAACCCAAATCTTAAATTTTACGTGGATTCAAGTATTTAAAATTCGATCTCGAATTATATTTGATTGGTAAGATTTTATTTAAATTTCTCCAATTTAAAATTTTAATATAATAAAAAATATTATTTATAGGACAAATTTATTTTTAACGATATTTTAGGGACAAAATCTATTAGAATGTTTTTTATTTTTAGAAAATTCCCTTTTTTATCAAAGCAAATGCTATTTCTAAAATCTGGAAACAAGAATTATCACCATCCCCGTGAGATTGTAGGTTGTGGATGGTAGCGAAATTAAATAATAATAATTTGAAGGGGAAGGAAGTCATTGATTCGGGTTATTTAAGGTTCAAATCTATTAAGTTTATAAAAATAATATATATATATAATTATAATATTTTTAATTAATATAAATAGTTTATTAAGAAATTTTATATTTATTTATATATAATGAAACTATATTTTATTAATAAAAATATGTCGTATATTATAAAATAAAATATTAATAAAAAGTAAAATATGCATAATAAAATGTCATGTCAAATAAAATGTATAGGATTATATTATATATAATTAATTATATTTATCATATTTTCATTATAATTGAATTATACATCACAGATAATGTGAAGGTTAATTTTATAATAATGTTTATTATAAAATAAAATAGCAACAAGAAAATTAATATATAATTACATCATAAATTAGATTTTATATGTACAATATATATATATATATATATCATATAATTTTATCTTTTAACATAAATGATGGAGCATTACAATTAGAAAATTAATTAATATTAAGTATATAATAATATTTATATTAATATGTTGTATAGTAGAAATAAAAAATAACATAATAAATTATATTATATATATTATACATTTTTATTTATCACATTTAAATTATATAATTGTATCATATATCATAAAATAAATTATTATTAAAATAATAAATCCTGATTTATAATAATATTTATATATATCATGTAATAATAATAAAAACAATATGTATATGTATATAATAAGTTATATATACATTAAATGCATTTTCATCCCTCACATTTTTATAATACAATCATATAATATAATATAAATGAATTGATATTTTAATAAATAAATATTTAATATTAACACACATATTATAATAGTAACGAGAAAATAATGCATATAAAATAATAATTTTATATGTGCACGAGATATTGTATAATATTTATATCATATAATTATATATAACTTAATAAAAATATTATTCATCCATACCTTTATCTAGAAAGATATAAAAATGAAAATAATATTGAAATCTATCGTACCCAATAGAATATGAAAAAATGAGAAAAAGAACTAACATAGATAATTGCAAGGGAAAAGAACTAACATTTGTCCTATGAGAAAATGAACATTTCTACAAGTGAAGAAGTATGGTTTTTAGATTTCGGTTATAATCATGATGTGGAAATACTAGCTATTTTTTAAAATTTAATGGAAAATTTATAAAATATTAAAGATTGAAGATAAATATAAGCTAATAGTGATGGTAAAAAGGATGTGTTCCACCGTTAAAAACATATTTACTAGGCATTTGACAAGAAGAACTGATTAAAGGTTGTGTTCAAACATAATATATGATGTATGTATCGTACAAAATATAACATGATAATATAATTTAAGGGTTTTAGGTTTTGAAGAACTAGTTGTTCAATATGAGGGCTATCACATAAGATCAAGATCAAAGGATGGCAGAGTTGCACAACTTGAGGAAACAATTTAAGGGAGCACAATTCATGAGATTTCAAAAGAATAAGGTGTGGAGAAGATGTGATAGACAATGAAAGTACAATTGGTAAATAGACGGTATCTCATTTACAAAAAAAGAATAGAGTATGTTATGTTTTATTAAATGCAAATGAAATACTAAAATGAACTCAGAGTTCCAACAGAAAATTATATGCACACATAAGCATAATTTTAAAAAAATTAAGTTGTTGGATTATCTAGAGAATTTAAAGTCCCACAACACAAGATTAAAAATTAAAAACGAGTAGAGAAGAAACCTACAACTAAGTACAAAGGAGGGGTGAATAAATAAATCAAAACATGTTTAAGAATAAAACGTTTAGAATATGCCACCAATGAGAAAAAATATAATCAAGTAGGTTTTAACCAATGACAAACTTCATTAGTGTTAAAGGTACATCATCTCAATTATAATTAAGTTAAAATTATAGTTTATAAATTGATTTGTAAAATGTAAATTAGTTTAATCCATAAAAAGTTTGAAATATTTTTTTTTAGTTTAAGTAGTTAGATTAATTGTTAGAGTAAAAGTGTAACCTTAAATCTATAAAAAATCGTAAATAAATCACTTGTGATAAAAAATATTAGAGTCAAGAAAGATTTCTGAGTGAAGGTACCAATAAGAGATTTGTGTGGAGATTTTTTTTGAGTTATTCTTATTTTATTTTTTGCTATCTCGTATCAAATGCATATCATAATCTATCTTGTAAGAAAATGGTATATAATTGAGCAAATACATATAATAATGTATGTTGCAAGAAAATGGTATATAATGAGAATATATATGCTTAAAGAGCTCCATCTTTGATCTCTTGTTTACAACAAAATACTTCAACTCTTATATTTGCCTCTACTAGTTTTAATTAATTATTTACTCCATCTTTATAGACATTTCCAATGAAAAAATCAAGCAAGATAGAGTAGTTTACAAATCTGGTGAATTCTAAAAGAATTATTCAAGAAAGAAAGAAATCTTAACATAGATCACCAGGTTGTTATGAAGCAAAAGCAAAAAAGGACATGCACCATTGTATGTAACCACTGTATCAAGCAAGAAGTTAGTGGAACATGTCAATTGTTCACCAAATCGAAACTCATCAACAACATTTACATCAAATTCAAGGGGATATTGAAACTCCATATTGGCAATTTTCTTAAGTTTATTGTACCACATATTGCAAAGCATCCAAAAGCTAAAGTTGAGATATATAATGGAACTACTGACATGATGAATCACATGTTATCGTCTTGTCCTCAATTGCTAGAATTGAAGCCATATATGCCATTTAAAACATTTTGTTCTAGCAAACCTTTAATGAACAGATAGATTGGCAGTATTACACCATAACTCTACAAAGAATCATAACTTTTACACGAATGCTAACCCTAGTTCAATTGTATTTTCATGGATAAGTTTAGTTAAAGTGTCATGCCACGAATCTCGCTAGCGTAACCCAACTTAAAGGGAAGATGCTTAGAAACTTTTATAATTGTTTTGTAAAAATGATGAGTGGAGTAGTTTGGTGGTTGATTAACATTAACTTAAGTCTCGGTTTAACGCATAACAAACCATTTTTTCTCTTTATTGTAGATAGAGCACCCCTAAAATTAGGGTTTCATGCCTGAAATTGGGATCCCACATGAAGAGGAAAACCTAATATGAGATCCAAATGAGGGCTATCAAGAATCGCTTCTTGACTTAAAGACCCCACATTAGCATTACAATCATCTTCATGCTCAACCCCTTCCTTCAACCCCACACAATACCCAAGAAAAATACTAAGGGTCTGAACTGACCATCATCTAGGCATAGAACTACCGCGGGAGGCCAATATCATCAGGGGACGAATCTTGGGGTGAGAGTGCAATGCTTAGGTTTGATATTTTTTGTTTCCCCTCCCTTATTTTTCTTTGTGTCTCAAGTAAAGTCGCTCCATGGAAGAGGGATCCCAATGCATACCCTTCTGTGATTCCTCAAAGTACAGAGATATCTTAGGGATACTCAAATGCCAAATCACCATTGTAGGTTACACATTTTATGGTTGAGGTACTAGTACTGATTTCTACATTCATAATATGTAACTCATAGGGCATTGCGATTGGTGACCTCAGTGCACCATATCCAAAGTCCTTTCAATTACTCTATGATTAGGATCTTGATAGAGCTTAAATTGATTTGACAGTTGTTAGGTTCTCAAAATGGCATTTAGAGGTAAGTCCCTCCTAACCATGGTCACCATAGGGTTACTTGTTCAACAATGCAGGGGCCCCAAGAAGCCTCCAGCAAGTACTGATCCGAAGTAGGGGTGACAAAATTGGGTTTGGCCGAATAGATGGCATGGGTCAACACTTTTCAGGCTTGATCATATCGAGATGGACTAGCATGGCCCGATAGTGTTATTAGGCGTGCTTGGTTAGCAACCTATCAAACTGTTCTAGCCCATTAACACAATAAGCCAAGTCCCAAGTTCAGTAGTTTACTTCATAATGAATTCTTCTTACAACCTAAATCTAATCCAAATTTTTGAATTACAATTTGCCATATACTTTTATTGCTATTACCATAAATTAGTCGACTTTATTGCCGAAACTGAATACATGCTCATATATTTGATATTGTTATTTTCTGAACATGGTTGACTTGTAGTCCAAATCGAATGCCTTTGTTAAGGTTGTTTGATATGTTACTTGATTATGTTTGTTTTCTTTGGTTCTTTATCACTTGGAAGTGAAATGATCTAAAGAGGCATGTTGCAATTGTAAACTCTTCTAAATTATAAAAGTTGCATATTTTATTCTCAATTCCTTGTTTTTTCTGTTAGCATATGAATTCCATTGAATCATCTATCTCAATTCAATGGAACATTTGTGTCGACCAAAATTTTCTTTTTGCTAATTCAAAATGTGAGACATACTTCCAAAATAATCATAATATTACTTTCATTTATTTATTTTTCTAATAAGGAAACATAATTGCAACAATAATATTGTAGCAATATGAATTTGCATTAGGCTAATGGATTAGGTTCAGTTCAATAAATTTTTTGGGTTGGACTAGCCCAATTCAATTTCTTAATGGGCGTGTTTGGGTTGACCCTTGAAGGATCGGTGGTATAGCCAAACCCTTGAAGGCGGTGAACCAAGGTAGCAATTTCATTAACACTTTTATTAGCTATGTCATACTTGTTTGGATTGTCAAAATGCAAAATTGTTAATATAGAAAGAAACCCAACTAGAAATCATCCTATAGAGAATGGGTCAGTGAGGTCCTGAATCCGGAATTGGTTGCCCTAATGCCCAATTCGAAAGTCGTCGATGATAGTGGCAAAGGAGAGAATAAGCTAGATGATGTTAACTAGAGTTTTGAAGTGGGTATAGGGATACACAATGCTAATGAATATAGCGCAAATAGAACCCAACATGTTTACATTTTCTTTTGAGAATAAGGAGTCAATGAGAATTGGGAGGAACATATCGTGGATAATTGAGGGATATAACCTTTTTCCTCACAGAATGGGATGGGATCACAAGCATAAGGAGAATTGATCTATCCTCAATGCCAATCTAGATGTAGGACCATATTCTCTCCAAAAAATTGTTGAATTTAGATAATAGAAGGAAGCTAGTAGCAGTAGTAGGCGAGGTAGTTGAAGTAGATGATTCGAATGGAGGAGTGGGTAAAGTATCATGCCTCAACCCGATTTGGACGGTTGAAATTTGTGAACAACCTGCTACTCCTCTCGGTACTATGAAGACAACAACCGTCATAGTCTCTGCATGAGTAATGAGAAAATCATGAAAATTTTCAATATTCTTTTCAAAAATATTTTTCATAAAAACATACCATTATAATATGAGAATATGTTGTTCATGAAACATACAATGCATGAATATTTTCATAAATGTTCTTGTTCATGATTTCCTGAAAGGTTTAGGGGATTGGATGAGTTTGACAACTTAGTGAATGAAATTTCTAAGGCTAGGAATGACTTTTAGCAATCTCCAAGATGTCTTTAAGGTTTTAATCATTTTCTATAATGAAAGTATAACATTCAAAACAAACACCATTTCCTTTAAGAAAGGGGTCATCCATTGCAGAACATAATTCATCTGTCTCATTTATGGTCCGGAACGCCTTTATCGACCACCTTGGTAAGAGACTATAACCTATACCACATTGTGGTAGTTTACAACATTGACCATCAATTTGTGTGAGCATCATTGCCCAACCCCTATATATTTTCGATGAGTTTGTCTGCTATTATAGGGACAAGACCTTTCACATTCGCCAGGTCTATTATGCATGGGACTCCTAGAACCTCGAGACATACTGGACCAGCGAAAGCTTCCATTGTATCATCCTTGCTGGCCAACATCTCTTAGAACCATCACTACCCCATACCGGACGTCTTATAGTCTCATTTCATTATCAAATACAAACAATAGTTTTTTGTTTAAGACCTTTATGCTTGTACTACTAGTTTAATGAGCTACAACCCAACTCTGTCTCGATAGTATAAACACATCATCAATTTATGATATCTTTTATCAGACTCATAAATCAGAAATTATTTATGGGACTAGACTGGTTCCCATTGGCCTTAGACCCACTATATGAGTTTTTAAAACATATGGTATTAGGCCCACTTCTCTTTAAAAAATGTGGGCTTAGGCCCACTATAACATCATGATTCATAAATAGGTCTATAGGTTTCATACTTCATGTTTAATTAGAAATATCTCCCAAAATTAGTTTTAAGCCAGTCAAGTGAGAATATGTATGAAAATAGGGTCTAGCTTTCTTGTATGAATTAATTTATGTTCATCAACTCAACTGAGAAGTATGTTAGAAATTTCACTCACCTGAGATTCGTGGCTAGTTCATCTCGAATAGATTTTTGAAGTCTCTGACCAGTATTACATACGTAAGGAATTTTTGTACCTATATCATCCCTATATTTATTTTAATTACAAATAAATCTTAAAAAAATTTTATTTACAATTAAATTCCTAAATTCTCATTATTTACAATTTAGTCCTTAATTTTCAATATTTCTACAAAAATCCTCAAAATTTTGAAAATCCCAACTTTGCTAAATTTCTTCAAAAAAATGTATTTTGGCCCCTGATTCTCAAATCATCAAATTGGCATGCTAAACTTCATCAATTTCCTCCTAACATGCTCCTAATCATCTTCCCTACCTCCATATGAGCATTTCAAGTTTTGAATCATCCAATTTAGCTTAAAATTGAACTTAAATGAAGATCTATCAGAAATTTTTTTTAGAGAGAGAAGCTTCAATTTCATACCGGCGAAGGTACGGTTGCCGGAGTTCTTAGTATAGGAAGCTACCTCTCTTCAAGTGTATCCTCCTAGGATCAAATTGCATCTCAATTGATGGCTTGAATAATGAGAATTCGATTTTATAAGTTATAATAAAATTTGTTCTATAAATTCTTTATTCCGGCGAAGGGTGGCAGTAAAGGCTTACCACTAGGACTCAGGGAGGATGAAGCTCGACTATGGATGGCTGCCTTGGTTGCAGTTGATTCGAGGATGGCTCAAATTTGATCATAGTCGGTCGTCAGAGTGGTGGTCCTATGCAGTCTCACTGACGCTTCTCTAGTAATGCTTGAGCTAAATGGGGTATGCGGTTGGATGGAGAACTTATTCAATAATTCAGGGAACTTGATTTCACGTTCGGGTGTGTAGAAAAAGGTCGACGTTAGAGCTCTAGTTAAGGGATGGTCGAAATTGGGAGTTGTTCAGGTTCTCTAAGCTTTAGATGTGTGGAGAGAATGAATGTATGGGAGCTTTTTTATATATGAAGCTCGGAAACTGAAGGTTTTATCCATTCAACCATGAGTCGTCCATTAACTCTCCAATTTAAGGCCATGTCGAAGTGATTTATGGCTCGCTGAAGTTAAGGTGACCTTCCATCTCCTCATATGTTCAGAAGTCTAAAGGTAGAAGATGACACTATGTGCGTGCGTGCGAGCTATCCCGTGGCACACTATGATTGGCTGACATTGCTGATGCAACAACCCACTCATCGTTCGAGTCACCCTTTGACCCATTGACTGGACACATGGCAACCTCTCATTGGTCGCTCTATCTAACATGTTAATTGACTGAATGTGATCGTCAAATGAGTGTTGTTGGCTTTGCCATGTTGCGTCCTCTGATTGGTTAATTTAAATACACCAGCTTTCCCACCTAATGCACTACTCTATTATCACGTGTCCTCTTCTAGTTGGTTGTGGTCATCTGATGTGGCTTTACCAAGTATTAGTCACTAATTGGTCGGTCCTTCTCGGTCATCCTAGTTGGCTGACCTAGCACACTTTCCACGTGTCACCCTATTATTGATAAGTCCAACTAATGGGGATTTCCTTCAGTTGACCATTAACTAAAGGCACGTTTCATGTTCCAATTTTTCAATTCCTGATGATGTGAAATTTCTTTAGTTGACCGTTGACGAGGGACACATATCACACTTTGATTGGTCAACGCTTCCAGACACTAACCTAGCAGCTGATAGGGTGCGTTTTGCCACACATTGCGCATTGATTGGTTGTGTACACTGGCGGGGCGCTGACTTGGCAGACGGTCTGTTGACCTGGCTAGACTATTGATCAATTTAATTAGACTAGATTTGACGACTCGAAATAAAAAAATTGGTCGGTTCAAGCACGATTGGACTGGTTTTCTAAAAATTAAAATTTTCTAAATTTATCTAAATTTATTTTTTACATGGTGTTGACTTCAATTTATCATTTTGACATTTTTAAGTCAACCCGAAAAATGAATATTTGAACCGGTTCTTCTCGTTTCAATCCAATTTATTCTGGTTCTGTCACGGTTCATCGTGAACCGGTTCGGTTCTCTCTTCCAATTTACATTTGGGTTATTTTCCTTTACTTTTGTAACCTCAATCATCACTCAAGATTACTTCATATCTTGTTTTAATTTCTCTTTACAATTTGAATTCACTTTAAACTACAATTTTCTTTTCAAAATTTTCTAGTTCTCCATTCCAGCTTTCTTATTTTGGAAAATAGGGTTTAAATAAATGACTACTGTTATACATGAGGGTTAAAATTAAATTGGATAACCCGCTCAAGTAAGGGGTTTGGGTGACCAACACATGAGGAGAATCAGAATGGGCAATGTTCAAATATGAAAGACTCCCAACATTTTACCATAGATGTGTTCTACTCAATCATCCAATCTGATTATCTAGGAAGGAGCCTCAAAAAGAGAATCATTTTGGGACTTGGTTGCATGCCCAACCACCAAGACTTCTGGGAACAATCATCAATGTTGACCAAATAGGCAGATAGGAGGACCTATGGAGGAAGTTGAAAAAATAGTCGGACCCCAATGCAAGGCATACACTAAGTAATAAAGGTTTTTCCATTAGGGTGGAGGGGCATGTACTAAAAGAGTAGGGGCAGCCCATACATTGGAACTGGAATAAGAAGGACAAGAACAAAAAGAATAGGACTGGATGTGTCACAATGTTTAAGGAGTCTGAATAGAGGAATGGTCTGAAGGGGTAGAAACTCCATGGGAGGAAGAGCCTATATGTGAGACTTAGAATGTCCAAATGTCATTGGAGGAGGATGAAAGCATGGGCACATCTATGTTAGTACCCTTTTGGGAGGGGACACAATTTCCACACAACCTAGAGTAGGAAGAGATAAATAGCAAGAATAACATAACGAATGAAACAAGGTTGAAAGCTCGAACATAAAAGAGTGGAGTAGACCTTACATCGCCCATTAATTGCAATGGGTGAGTGAGGAGGGAGATAGAGTTTACTTCAAGGAGGAGCTCAAGAAAACCCAAGTATAAAAACATATTCAGTCCTCCAAGCAATAACAGGGGGAGGAATGTTGCACTAAAGTAGAAATGGATGCCCATTCCTATAGGGGAAGCATAACCAAATGTACAAGCACAAAAAAGAGGTCGTGATGGCTGGCCCAAATCATTCACACGAAGTTAATGATATGGAATTGTCAAGGGAATGGGTCCACCTTGACAATCCAACACCTAAGTGACCTTGTTAGGAAAGATACCTCAGATATCATATTCCTAATGGAAATAAAAAGAATAAGGAAAAGATGGTTGATAGAATCTAAAGACAATTGCGGTATAGTAATGGAGTCATAGTCAACCTGATAGGCCTCGGTGGAGGCTTAATTGTGTGATGAACAATAGATGATGTTACAGTTTTAAAGGTTGCATGCAACATGATTGATCTAACATTAAAACCTCTTAGAATGAGCAATTGGGTTAGAATAACGCTATTATATGGAGATTGTGATTATGAGAAGAGGCAGGAATAATGGCATATGCTAGCAAATGAGGCGCAAATCATCAATGGGCTATGTTTGGTGGTTGGAGATTTTAATGATATATGGGAACAATATGAAAAATCTGGAGGGGGCCTAAAGGACACAAGAGCCATACAAAACTTTCAAAAAATGCATTTTAATAAAGGGCTACAAGATTGTGGGTTTACTGGACAAATCTTCACATGAATCAACAACATAGAAGAGTCTCACATGGTATATGAAAGATTAGATAGATTTTTATTTTCTAAAGATTGGAGGATCATGTTTCTAGATTTTACAATAAAGCATGGGGACTGGGTTGGGTCAGACCATACCCTGGTGAGTGTGGACACCACGCGCCCGAGCACAAGTAGGCTAAGATACTTTATTCGAAGACAAGTGGTTGATGTATCCATGATGCTACGAGTAAGTTAAAATAGAGGAACTACTCATGTTGCAATTTTGAAAAATTGAAACATAAATAGCATAACACAACCCGGGTGTTAACTAAATGGCAAAGAAAAGATGTATGAAAAATAGCCGCTCAAATCTAGAAAATCAAAGATGAGCTCTCCCAACTGAAAGGAGATGACACATATACCCGAGATGAAAGAAATCAGCTACTGAGTAGATTCAATAAGACATGGGAAAAAGATGAAGTATTTTAGAAATAACTATCCCGAAACCAATTGTTGAGTGAGAGAGACAGAAATATGTATTTCTTCCATCAAAGTTTGCTAGAAAAAAGGAGTAAAAAACAGATGAACTATTCAACTCGAAAGAGGGTTAGTTGATATTCACCATACCACTATTACAAACAAAGTGGGATGATAGACTAGTTTGGATAGCTGAGCAGAATGGTGTAGTGACGATTAGATCAGCCTATGCATTTCAATGGGACAAATCCAAATAGGAAAATGCACTATCATCTATCTCGCAGGGTGTACGTACGAAGGCATGGACCTCAATATGAAATCTGAAATGTCCAAACAAGGTAAAACATTACATATGGCAAATTTATAATAATGGTATAGCCTCAAACCTGAATATGCATAAGAGATAATCTAATTAATGGCATTTTTTCACTTTTTGTGGTAAAATTGATATTGTTGAACATATACTTTATTCTACCCATGGACTAGATGTATTTGATATGAATTATCATTTGCGTATAGATTTCTGCCTCTATTCATATTTTGGAGCATTGATAGAGAGTTTGAATGCAACCGTTATACTGTTGAAATCTTAGCAAAAGTTAATAAAGGAAAATTTGGCTCTGGAAAGAGTTGAATCATGTTAAACATGAGCATGTACACCTAATTCTCATCATGTTATAGTTGAAAGGAATGCAGAATTAATGCAAGAGGAAGAAGAAATTCAAAGACGTAAGAGGTATTTGATGTTTGAACCACCCTGCTCCATTCATTGAATTATTGTACATTTATACATATTTTTGTAAGATAAAGACAAATTATAATATGACAAATGTACAACAGAATATTGTACAATGTAGGTGGTCTAAATTCATTTGGTGTCATCTAACAGTGCAGGTGACAGCTATTGGTAGGGACCCTCCAATATACGGGTATGCATACTTGATTTCATAGGTTCAATACTCCCCTACAAGCTCAATGGGAGGGCATGGAGATTGAGCTTGGACCATAAAATGTCAAAACGCTTAGATGATAATCCCTTAGTGAGAAGGTCAGCTAGCTGATCATTTGTGCCGATAAAGTGAACATGGAGCAGACGATGACTAATACGCTCCCGAACAAAGTGATAATCAATCTCGATATGCTTGGTATGAGCATGAAAAACTGGATTGGCTATGAGATACATGGTTGAGAGATTATCACACTAGAGAGTGGGCGTTTAGGAGAGTGGGAGACCCAGTTCCTGGAGAATAGATTGAAACCAAATTAGCTCAATGGTTACATTGGTGAGACTCTTGTATTCGGCCTTAGTACTTGAGCGAGCAACAGTGCGTTGTTTCTTAAAACACCAAGATATAAGATTACGACCCAAATATATAGCGAATCCACTAACAAAACGATGATCATCGGGGTTTCTGGCCCAATAAGTGTCTGAGAAACATTGGAGACAAGCGGGTGAGTCATGCTATAGAAAGAGTCCATAATGAAGCGTACTTGGATAGCAGAGAATCCGCTTGACAACTGTTCAATGAACCGATGTGGGTTGATGCATGAATAGGCAGACCTAGTTAATAGTATAAGTAAGAGTAAGATACTGAAGGGAACCAACCAATTTGCGGTACGGGGTTGGATTAGAGAGAGGAGGGCCATGAGTGAGAGAGAGACGAGGTCTAGCAACAACGGGGATGGAAATGGAACTAAAATGATCCATAGCATCTTTGGAGAGAAGATTACAAATATATTTCTATTGGGTGAGATAAAGACCGTTGGAATGCCGATGAACCTCAATGCCAAGAAAATTATGAATAAACCCTAAATATTTGATGGAGAACTCACGACGAAGGGCCTAGAGAACAAAGGCAACATGGGCATTAGGGGTCTCGATGAGAATAATATCAACATAGACCAGTAAAAACATAATAAAATTCTTGGCACGATAGAGAAAAAGGGATGTGTCAGTGGTAGAACCTTGGAAGCCCATTCGAATAAGAAAGGAGCTAAGGCATAGAAACCATGCCCGAGGTGCTTGTTTGAGGCCATATAGAGAGCGGCGTAAATGACAGACATGATGAGGGGTGGCAGGATTAACGAAGCCAGGGGGTTGAGCCATGTAGACCTCTTCATCAAGATAATCATGAAAAAACATGTTGTTCACATCGAGTTGGCAGATATCCCAGCTATAAGAGACCGCAATGGATAGTATGATACAGATGGTCACATGCATGAAGACTAAAGGTGTCAACATAGTCCATGCTAGGTTACTGAGAGAACCCCTTGGCCATGAGACGAGCTTTATATTGAGCAATAGAACCATCAAAGTGTTGTTTGATCTTATAAATCCATTTTCAGTCCACGATATTTTAACCAAGTGGAGGAGGAACCAGATCCCATGTATGATTCTCATAGAGTGAGGAAAATTCCTTGGTCATAGCAGTAAGCCAAAAAGAGAAGTGGCGAGCTTGGGCAAACATCTGTGGTTCTATAAGAGTAGGAAATGCTGATAAATTAATAGTAAAATGTTTAGGAGGGAGAGTACCATCCTGAGAGGAAGTAACCATACGAGATGGTCTCAGCAGTGGAGCATCTAGAGAAGGGTCGTGGGCTAATGAAACAGGCACGAAAGACCTATCCGACAAAGAGTCTCTAAGTGTGGGAGATAATGAAAAATCAACAGTATTTGTAGAGGAATGCATACTTGGAATAGTTGCTGGGGGGTGAGGAACAGGTAAAGGGAGTGAAGGGTGAGGGGTTAGGGGTTAGGGAGCTTATAGTAGGAGAGTAGGTGGGATGACTTGTGTAAGGGAAGACAGATTCGTAAAAATGAATAGTAAGAGAGAGAAAAATGTGACCCATGGAGGGATCGAGACAACGATAAATAATATAACCCAAGGGATATTTGAGAAAAATACAAGGTTGGGATCGAGGTTGAAGTTTGTGGAGTTGGTACAGACAGAGGTAAGGTAAGCAAAGGCACCCAAAAACACGGAGAGTGGTATAATCAGGAGATTGGTTGAAAAGTAAGAGATAAGGAGAGAGACGAGTGCGAGAGGGAAGACGATTGATAAGAAAAATAGTTGTTTCAAACGCAAAGTCCCAGAACTTAGATGCTTACGTTCTGCTGAGCCATTCTATTGATGAATATGAGGGAAAGAAAGCAGTTGAAGAACTCCATTGGTTTGAAGTTCAGTTTCAAACAATGTAGAGAGAAATTCCTTGGTACCATCAGTTTAAAGTGCCTTTTTTTACAATTAAATAAGTTTTCAACTTGAAGGCGAAAGGCACGGAATACGGATAAGACATCACATCGACGTTTGAGAATAAAAAATCAAGAATATTTGCTAAAATCATCCAATAAATGTATGTAGTAGGTATGACCTATGTATGAGGTAACAGGAGCAGGACCCCAAATATCAGCATGAATCAGCTCGAGGGGTTAAATGTTGAGATGATTAGTTGAAGGAAAAGGACGTTGTGTAATTTTGCCATAGGAGTATGCTTCATACAAAGATAAGGGAGAAACATGTTTCATTGATAATAGTTTAGATAAAACATGATGTAAGATAGGATAAGATGGGTGCCCAAGATGTTGGTGCATGGTGAACAATAGATGATGTTTGAACCACCCTCCTCAATTCATTTGGTGTCATGTGGCAAGGCAGGTGACAGCTACTGGTGGGCACCCTCTAAGATACAGGTATGTATACTTGAATCCATGGGTTCAATACTCATCTGCAAGCTCAATGGGAGGGAACAGAGATTGATCTTGGACCGTAAAATGTCAAAACACTTAGATGATAATCCCTGGGTGAGAAGGTTAGCTAGCTGATCATCGGTACCAATAAAGCGAACATGGAACAGACGACAACTAATACGCTCCCAAACAAAGTGATAATCAATCTCGATATGCTTGGTACGAGCATGAAATGGGACCTTCTCACCAAGGCTGCTATGGATCATTTTTGTCCCATTTCCACCCCCGTCGTTGCCGGACCTCGTCTCTCTCTCACTCATGGCCCTCATCTCTCTCTCACATTGGATAATCAATCTTGACTTTTAAGTAGTGGAACCCTTCCAACCTTATAAACACACAATACTACACTTCTCTATTTTATCCAATGTGGGATCTTATTCTCAACACCCGTCCTCACGTGCAACGTGGATACACTTGCCATGTGCAATTCTCAACACACGCCCTCAACAACTATCTACGAGTCGGGTATTACCCTTACGGTCTCAGACGAGGGAGGAAATTGGCCTCGAGTTGGGTATATTTCCTACTCCATCCACTCTTTTTTGAATATTGAATATTTTTCCTACTCCATCCATACTCAGGCAAACCACGAGCCGAGTTTCCAGTCTCGGGTCAAGTACGGGTGCGAGTCCACTAGCTCTAATACTATGTTAGAGAAGATATTGTGAACCGATAAGGGGTTGGACCCATATCTACTTAAAAGTTATGGATTTTAAGTAGACATGGGTCTGGCCCCTTATCGGTCCACAATACCATCTAACAGGAACCAACCAATTTGCGGTACGGGGTTGGATCATAGAGAGGAGGGCCATGAGTGAGAGAGAGATGAGGTCCGACAACGACGGGGGTGGAAATGGGACAAAAATGGTCCATAGCAGCCTTGGTGAGAAGATTGCTATCACGCCCTGACCCGGTTTGGTCGGATCCTCGTGATCAACCCGCCGCTCCCTTGGTTCGAGAGGGGTTTCCCTCATCCTTAATTCAAGAGGATCCAGACATAATTTCAACCTTGTTCCCTGGAAGACATATATCAAATAAGATGCAAGCTTAAGAAAATCAAGCATACCTGATAGAGAGTAAGGTCGGTTGTTATCCCTAGTCATTTCTCTATTCTTGAAAAGGGATAAAAAGGGTGGGTGGGTTTCTACAAGTCAGTAAATGGGAAATTTTAAAAATAAAGTTTCAATAAAATAGTTTTTGAATTGCAGTGAGCGAGGTTCCTTATTTCCTTTAAGATATTTCATCCTTAAAATCACGGTTTTCATAGCTATTTCTCATCATTAACCACAAACGACATGTTTATCAAACAACACACACCCTTCATCATGAAGGGAATACACATTCGTAGGGCATCACGTCCACTGCACCCACTTGTGGCATTGGAGCAACTTTACCAGCCCCCTACATAGAAGCCGATCCACTTCTACCCTGAGAATGA
The DNA here is from genome assembly GCA_030064425.1 of Trapa bicornis. Lineage (NCBI taxonomy): Eukaryota > Viridiplantae > Streptophyta > Magnoliopsida > Myrtales > Lythraceae > Trapa > Trapa bicornis. Next base: position 2,441,550 of record CM057761.1, on the reverse strand, counting down.
GTGGATGTACGCGACATCCAACCCTCAATCCTGTAAAGAAACTTCGTGTCCGAAAGAGGATAGACACCTCATACCGACCTCACCCCAGTCTCATGTGCATGAAGCTACATAGAGCTTTCCTTACTGCTGGCACCACAATTTTCCCTTATCTCCACCATATCGTCTAGTAGCCCCTAGGATGCATAACTACCCCTCTTGGGCATCTTGAAGGTCCCGTACCTCAGCGCATGCACAAAACAATAATTTTCCTCATAAGCCATTTAATCTTTGGTGCCACTGGTCCAACGGCCCCGACCCTCAACTCGACCTGCAGTTATTTGTCTCGATTGGTCCTTCGACATGTCTTGTCGCACTGCCGCCAGTCCATCGAGTATGTTAGTCCTCTCTTGGTACCATAGCCAAATATATCATTCATTTAAAAGTTTTCATGGCTTAAACTCATGTTTGTTTACGAGCTCCTACTCGTGCCAACTCGCCATGGGCCCACTGTACGAGATTTTCAAAATCGGGCATATTAGGCCCCAAGTTTCAAAACTGAGGTCTCCAGCCTTTCTAGGCTATTCGAGCTCCCATCAAGAAGGTCTTACAAAAGGTTTAAGCAGTGGCACACAGTCAGGGGAGAGCACTTCTAAAAAAATATTCTTTTCATCTGTCCATCACACCAACCGGGTGTGAGGACATCTCCACTTATAACTGATGAGCGAGTTTTCTACTTTATTACAAGAAGTTCATCACACCAACTGGGTATGATCTACTTACAAACAGTAAGTAGTTTTTCCGTATAATTTCTACATCACTCCATCCAAGTGTGATGTTTAAAATTCCACTTAGTAGTGGGTTTTCTTTTCCGGGGTGCTCACCATCCCAATTGGGGATGATGTGAAAATCACACTCACTCGATAAATATTGTGAATTCTTCCTAACCGGCTTTTCATCTCCTCGCGAGCTTATCTTAGTTGGCATTTCTGGTACTTCGCGTTCCTACACGATATGATCATCCCTGTTCATTATATTTTGGCTTAATAGCCTTCATTCACGGCGAATAAATAAAATATCCAACTTTTCAATTAATTGCAATTAGGCCCCTAAAGTTCTTTTTCTTAAACTTTAGGTCCCTAAAGCTGATTTTTCCCCAAATCGAGTCCCGAAACTTCAAAATTTTACTTTGGGACCTCAATTTGTTCAAAATTACAAAAGGGGGTTCAAGTTTCCCAAATAACCAATTTGGTCCCCAAAATTTCCAAAATTACTATTTTACCCCTACTTTAAAAAATGGTAAATTATTCAAAAAATTGACGAATTAGTCCTCCAACATCTTTTCCATGCTCAATTAGCCCTCAATTTTAGGAAATTGCACTTTAGTCCCAAGAATTTTTGAAATCCCCAAAATTTCCCCAATTTCAACCTTTCAACTTGGCCGAATTTTATTTCATCAAATTGACTGATCAAATGATGTTAATTATTTAAATTGAAGTTAGATTTAAGTTTCTATCCCTCTATAAGATTCAATTACACTTTGAATCACATGAATTGACGTCAAAACGAGCTCAAACGGAGCTTTGCTAGAAAACTAAACGTACAGAGAGAATGCTTCAAAAGCTTACCGTGGGAGCACGGTGGCCCAAGCTTTCGATCTGGACAGATAGCTCTCATCGTGAGGTTCTCCCTAGAATTAAGAATCACCTCAATTCATGTTGAATTGATGGAAAATTTGGTCAGTAAAGATTTGTCAATTTTCTCTATAGCACCGATTAGAATTAATAGAGGGGAGCCAAATTGGCTTAACTTAACGCTCTGATTTGGTTGTAGGAGGGCTGAGAAAGTGTTGAGAGAGCTTGGTTTGGCCTAAGGAGGGCTTGAATTGGCTGATTTTAGCTCGACAGAAACAGGGCAACTTTGGACCGCCGGAGTTGCTTCACTGTTCGATCACACCGGCACTTCTTCGGCGACCCTCAGAGCAATTGGAGACTACCACCATGTAGCTAACTTCTCCCCGAGTCTAAGGAACCCAACCACACCTTCTTTAGCTCAAAGAAGACCCTATGTTGGAGCTCTAGTTCGAGCTTTGTCAAAAAACTGAGTAGCAGAAAGAGAGTGAGGTTTTCATGTGTTTGGAGGATGAATGGAGAGAGGCACCTTATATAGGGAGCTCACAGACTCTCCGGTCATCTGTTTGGCACCTTAATAACAGTCATTGATGGCCTAAATCGTACTGAACAGAAACGTTTCTTCTTTGCCGGTGCTGTTAAATTTTTCAAAAAGTGAACAGTGTTGTCATCTGAAGGAAGAAGACGACATTGTTCCAAACCAGACCAGACCGGTTCGAATTGGGTTCAACACTTAAATAGGCCAATTCATGCATAATTCGACCGAGTTTTTAAAAATTAAAAATTTGTAAATTCATCTAAATTCATTCTCTATCAAATGGAGCCTCAATTCTCCAATTTGAATTTTCTAATCTACCTAGAAAAATAAATTTAGCATATGGTTCAATAGTGGTTCAAACCGGTTCACCTAAACCGGTTTGGTTTTCATTCCCAAACCGTCCTAAGGTCACTTTCCAAGGTTTTTCTAACCCTTTGGTCACTCAAGAGTTGTAAATTTCCCAATTTATCCATTCTTTGTGATCAGGGTTTGTGAATCAGTTCAATTTTTCTCACTCGGTTTGACCGGTTCTTTCCCCAGTTTTCCTTAACTCCAAAGGGCGATGTTTACAACTCACCCCTCCTTTTAATAGTTTTGTCCCCAAAACTTATTTCACACTTTTTGTACCGGAATGAACTTCCCTTGATATCAACTTGTAGTTTCTCGACATATAATCCCTTCGGTTATTTCCATCTCTCCCTTATATAACATACACTTGAGTTCTTCTTTTCTTTTCCATCATTTTCTTATTCCATGGAGTTTATTTTAGTTAAGCATATTTCATTGGAAGTTTTAAGGTCATATCCTTAGATTCACATCCTTCATTCCTTAAAGCACTATTTCTCCATTCCAAAATCCTTTACTTAAGATTTTAGAATTGGGAGTTCCAAAATACCCAATCCTTCCTGCATTCAGTTATTCTCTTTATTGCTGATCTCCCCAGCTCAACGATGCACCACATACCTACTTCCATAGGTGTTGATGTTGTCACCTTTTCTTCCTACATTGATGCTTCCCTCATTCGTTAGTTATTACAACTTCATTCCACATTTATTGCATGATCTTATCATGATCGAATCACAACTCTTCCTTACCTAAGTCATATTTCCCTCAAACGGTTGGGTTTACATGTCCCTCACAGCACGATGTTCTCTAGTACTTGTCTTTGACTATATAACATTTTTAAAGCACTTCCAGAATTAGCTATTTTCAATCTTTCTATCTTCAGGGGTGGTATAACGTCGTCCCTCTTTTCATCTGGTGGTATTTCTTGACTTTCATCATTGTTATCCGATCATCCATTTGGCCCTTGACGTCATATCTTTTATAACCGTATTTGTTTCCCTACTTACTCATCTTTTCCCAACTTTTTTATTGGGTATTTCAAATTTCAAGTCTTTGAGTTCCCCGATACTTACTGACATGCTGGAACTCTTCCTTTCTTATGTCATTCCTTATTCCTTATTCCTAATCCATTCTTACTCACTTGTGATCATTTCACGATTCTCTATCCCGAGTTAGTTTCTTTCTTACTCGTACGACATCTTTTGATGTTGTCTTCCTACATACCCGTTACTTGGGTTTAACTTATCCCTTGAACCTTCATGATTACTTTCCCTTTGCACTTGATCCTTTCATCTCCAACAACTTGTCCTTGGGGAGATTATCTTCTTTCCAATTCTGTTGGTTCCATTTCCTCCTAATTGGAACACATATGTTTTACCAATGCTCCCTTCCTTGGTAAGTTTTACACTTCTTTTCTTCCGGAATTCCTTTCTAGTTTTACCATTGCAAATGTCTAATCTTAAATGACATTCCTTGATGACATCTTCTCTTGCTTACCTTTACCCTTGAGATCCTACGAGTACTTATCGTCTATCTCATCTCATTATCACTTGCTCTAATACTCATCTATTCCTTTGAGGTGGACTTCACATCCCCTTTGTTTCAAAATCTCTCGTTCATCCTTCAGAAAGTCTATTTAACATTTTCATAGCTTTTGGGTGGTTACTCCGGTCTTAACCATTGATATCTTTAAGGCTTTCCTCTTCCCTTATTTCCCAAAGGTTTTGGTCTTTCCATCCTTTCCTTCTTTATTGGGATTGTGACTTTCACAAGGGTCAGTTTGTTAATTGCCCCAGCCGGATTATCCTCTTAGTTTAATTGTTTTGAGATGGTTGTCTCTCAAACCTTCGTGTCCTTAGTATCCATCCCTTTGCCTTGTTTAGGGTGTAGTCCTTACTACTCCCATGTTCTTCTTAGAGTGTAGTTTATTCTTCCGAATGATTTGGTTATTATGGGTTATTTTCTTCAACTAGGTTCATCTAAAATCCCTATTTGGTTTCCTTGCTTTGTTGCAAGTATATCACACTTAGCCGCTCAAGACACTTACTTAGCCACTTATACCTTTTAATGAGATCCTTATTTCAGTTCTAGTTTGCAATATTTTCTATGTTGATCACTTTAGCTTGGAACTTTCTCCTTCCGCGATCCCACTTCCTATTCTTTATCCTACTTCTAGGGTCATTCGTTCTAAGATTTTTTTTTACAATCAATCTCCCTACTGCTCCTTGAAAGTTTTTTTATTCTTTCTTATACTTATGGACCTTGGTATGGTTATTCACTCTAGATTCCTCCCTTTTTGTTCCATATCATTGCTTTCAGTAAGTTCCCTTATTTTCATTGAGTTCCTAAGAACTTGTATCCTAACTCTTTCCAAGAAGATATTTTTCTTGGGATTCTCTTCCTATCGTACTTCTTTCCTTTCCCCTTTCTCCTTATGTTGTCCCATTCGACTTAACATTTTCAGTGCTCCTATTTCATTCTTACTTTCTTTCGATCAACTTTCATTTTTTGTTTTCCTTGGGATAATTTAATCCCTCTCTTTTCCTTTCTTTAAGTCTTTCCTTAACCCTTAGACTCTCACTAGTCCCATGCCCTTTGATGCTCTCTTCCCTTGTTCCAAACTTTTCCATCCTTTCCTTAGTTAGGATTTGTCTCCCTTGGGTGAACTCTAAGAGTCTCTTCTTTCCCAAATTTTATTGTACCTTTGAGGGAAAATCTTAAAGGTTGAGGTTAACTAGAAATAACCCATCTTCCTTCCTTAGGTGATTTTCTACCTTTACGTTATTAGCATGCTCTTTTTGTTTGAATTTATCAAGGAGACTCAAAAGTTTTATCAAGAAAAATTAACTTTCATTCATTCAAGAAACATTTTCTTGCCATAATTGGCTTATTACAGAAGTTTTCTACCCCCTAATCTCTTGGGGTCATTGGCCAAGAGCTAGCTTTAGAACTGTTGTGGGACTCTTGATCAGATGGCTATAAGTAACTAGTTGGGGTCCATTCGTATTCCCTTATAGGACGAATTTCATGTATGGCTTCCAATCCGTACCACCTTAATACCTCTACCTCGCACTCATATATCCACTTCATCCATTGGGAGGGATTAAAGTTGGAACTAAGTAGGTGGAGGTACTTGGTGAACTTTCATGAAGGTGACATACGCATCCCAATAGTTGTCCCAAGCCTCCTTCTTGGTTGGATTCCTCTTCGGTTGTTGTGGGGCTAGAGGAGGGGTTGGGCTCCTAGGAGAAGTTACAGGTTCCTCTTATCTTGGAGGAGGGTGTGTGATACCTTCTAGTTTCAATAAGCCTCCCACCAGTTTTCGATAATCTTCCACCATGTCCTTAGGTACTCTTTTTTCGCCTTTTAAAAATCTTTGAACGGCTGCCTCCCTTGGGATAGGTGTTTTTTTTCAGGGTTATGGGTGGAGTATTGGATTTCACAATGAATTTCCGAGGGATTCTCCTCCCTACACGAGAGTTAAAGTTGGATTCGTGTGAGAGCATAATATTGATAATGTTTCAAGGGAACTTAGCTCTGAAATCACTCAAGTTGTCACGCCCTGACCCGGTTTGGTCGGATCCCCGTGATCAACCCACCACTCCCTTGGTTCGAGAGGGGTTTCCCCCATCCTTAATTCAAGAGGTGCCAGGCATAATCTAAACCTTGTTCCCTGGAAGACATGTATCAAATAAGATGCAAGCTTAAGAAAATCAAGCATACCTAACAGAGGGTAATGCTGGGTGTTATCCCTAGTCATTTCTCTATTCCTAAAAAGGGATAAAAAGGGTGGGTGAGATTCTACAACTCAGTAAATGAGAAATTTTAAAAATAAAGTTTCAATAAGTTTTTGAATTAGAGTGTGCCAGACTCCGTATTTCCTTTAAGATATTTCATTCTCAAAATCACGGTTTTCATAGCCATTTCTCATCATTAACCACAAACGGTGTGTTTATCAATCAACACATGCCCTTTATCATGAAGGGAACACACATTCACAGGGCAGCATGTCCACTGCACCCACTTGTGGCGTCGAAGCGACTTTACCAGCCACCTAGATAGAAGCCCATCTACTTCTACCCTGAGAATGAGTGGATGTACGCGACATCCAACCCTCAATCCTGTAAAGAAACTCCATATCCGTATGAGGACAAAGACCTCATCCCGACCCCACCCCGGTCTCATGCGCATGAAGCTACGCCGAGCTTTCCTAACTGTTGGCACGACAATCTACCCTTATCTCCACCATGTCGTCTAGTAGCCCCTAGGACACATCACTACCTCTCTTAGGCATCTTGAAGGTCATGTATCTCAGTGCATGCACAAAACAACAATTTTTCTCATATGCCATTTAATCTTTGGTGCCACTGGTCCAACGGCCCCGACCCTCAACTTGACCTGCAACTGTTTGTCTCGAGTGGTCTGTCAACCTGTCTTGTCGCATTGTCGCCAGTCCATTGAGTATGTTGGTCCTATCTTGGTACCATGGCCAAATATATCATTCATTTAAAAGTTTTCATTGCTTAAACTCATGTTTGTTAATGAGCTCCTGCTCATGCCAACTCACCTTGGGCCTACTGTACGAGATTTTCAAAATCGGACATATAAGCCCCCAAGTTCCAAAACCGAGGCCTCTTGCCTATTTGAGCTATTCAAGCTCCCGTCAAGAATGTCTCCCAAAAAGTTTAAGCAATGGCACACAGTCAAGGGAGAGCAATTCCAAAAGAATATTCTTTTCATTTGTCCATCAAACCAACCGGGTGTGAGGACATCTCCGCTTATAACCGATAAGTGGGTTTTCTACTTCCTTCCAGGAAGTTCATCATACCAACCAGGTATGATCTACTTACAACCAGTAAGTGGTTTTTCCGTGTAATTTTCACATCACTCCATCCAAGTGTGATGTTTAAAATTCCACTTAGTAGTGAGTTTTCATTTCCAGGGTGCTCACCATCCCAATTGGGGATGATGTGAAAATCACACTCACTCGATAAATGCTGTGAATTCTTCCTAACCGACTTTTCATCTCCTCGCGATCTTATCATAGTTGGCATTTTTGGTACTTTGCATTCCTACACGATATGAGCATCCTTGTTCATTATATTTTGGCTTAATAGCATTCATTCATGGCGAATGAATAAAATACCCAACTTTTCAATTAATTGCAATTAGGTCCCTAAAGTTCTTTTTCTTAAACTTTAGGTCCCTAATATTGATTTTTCCCCAAATCAAGTTCCGAAACTTCAAAATTTTACATTGGAACCTCAATTTATTCAAAATTACAAAAAGGGGTTCAAGTTTCCCAAATTCCCAATTTGGTCCCCTAATTTTTCAAAATTACCATTTTGCCCCTACTTTACAAAAATGGTAAATTTCACCCCAAAAATTCCAAAAATTGACCAATTAGTCCTCCAACATATTTTCCATGCCCAATTGGCCCTCAATTTTAGGAAATTGTACTTTAGTCCCTCGAATTTTCAAAATCCCCAAATTTTCCCCAATTTCAACCTTTCAACTTGGCTGAATTTGATTTAATCAAATTGACCTATCAAACAAGGTTAATTGTTGAAATTGAAGTTAGATTTAAGTTCCTACCCCTCCATACAATTCAATTGCACTTCAAATCGCATGAATTGATGTCAGAACGAGCTCAAACTGAGCTTCGATGGAAAACTGAATGTAGATAGAGAAAGCTTTGAAAGTTTACCATCGGGGGTGTGGTGGTCCGAGCTTTTGATATGGGCAGATAGCTCTCATCGTGAGGTTCCCACTAGAATCAAGAATCGCCTCAATTCATGCTGAATTGAGGGAGAATTTGATCAGTAAAGATTTGTCGGTTCTCTCTCTAGCACCGATCGAAATTAACAAAGTGGAGCCAAATTGCCTTACCTTTCCGCTCTAATTCGGTAGTAGGAGGGCTAAGGAAGTGTTGGGAGAGCTTGGTTTGGCCTGGGGAGGGCTTGAGTTGGCTGATTTCAGCTAGACAGAAAAAGGGCAGCTCTGGTCCACCGGAGCTGCTTTATTGTTCGATCACGCTGGCGCTTCTCTAGCGACCCTTAGAGAAATTGGAGACTACCACCGTGTAGCTAACTTGTCCCTGTGTCTAAGGATCCCAGCCATTCCTTCTTTGGCTCAGAGAAGACCCTATGTCAAAGCTCTGGTTCTATCTTCGTCGTAAAATTGAGTAACAGAGAGAAAGTGAGGTTTTCAGGTGTGTGGATGATGAATGGAGAGGGACACTTTATATAGGGAGCTTGGGCTGTTTGGCACATTAATGATAGTCATTGATGGCCTAAAACATACTAAATGGAAACGTTTCTTCTTAGTTGGCCCTATTGAATTTTCGAGTTAGTGCACAATGCTACCATCTGAAGGAAGAAGATGACACTCTTCCCAATCGGATTGTACCAATCCGAACTGAGTTCAACGCTTAAACCAGTCGGTTCATGCCCGATTTGACCGAGTTTATCAAAATTAAAAATTTGTAAATTTATCTAAATTCATTCTCTATCAAATGTGGCCTCAATTCTTCAATTTGAATTTTCTTAGCCACCTAGAAAAATGAATTTAGCATTCGGTTCAATAGTGGTTCAAACCGGTCCAAACTGGTTCAATCCAGTTCGTATGCAGTTCACCTGAACCTATCTGGTTTTCTTTCCCAAATTGTCCTAAGGTCACTTTCCAAGGTTTTTATGGCCCTTTAGGTCACTTGAGAGTAGTAAATTTTCCAATTTACCCATTCTATGTGATCGAGGTTTGTGAACCAGTTCAGTTTTTCTCACTCAGTTTGACTAGTTCTTTCCCCGGTTTTCCTTAACTCCAAAGGGCGGGGTTTACAATTACGAATATATTTCTATTGGGTGAGATAAAGACCATTAGGATGCCGATGAACCTCAATGCCAAGAAAATTATGAATAAACCCCAAATCTTTGATGGAGAACTCATGGCGAAGGACTGAGAGAACAGAGGCAGCAAGGGCATTAGGGGTGCCGCTAAGAATAATATCATCAACATAGACCAGTACAAACATAATAAAATTCTTGGCAAGATAGAGAAAAAGGGAGGTGTCAGCGGTAGAACCTTGGAAGCCCATTTGAATAATAAAGGAGCTAAGGTGTAGAAATCATGCATGAGGAGCTTGTTTGAGGCCATATAGAGAGTGGCGTAAATGATAATGTAAAACCCGCCCTTTTGAGCAAAGGAGAACCAGGAAAAGAACCAGTCAAACCAAGTGAGGACACAGAACCGGTTCATAAACCCGATCATTTATGAATGGGCAATTTGGGAATTTACAACTCTTGGGTGATCCAAAGAGTTCATAATACCATGGAAAAGAACCTTAGGATGAATTGGAAAAGAAATACCAGACCAGTTTAGATGAACCGAATCCAACTCGATTGAACTGAGTAGGTTCATGAACCGGAACCGATAGAGAATGGGCAAATCAGAGAAATTCAATTCCTTTGTGCCCCAAAGAAATTTAAAAACCTTGGGAAGGAACCTTAGAACAAAGTGAGAGAAAAACCATATCGGTTCAGGTGAACCGAACCCGAACCATTTAAGGACCAAGCCGGTTTATGAACCAGAATCGATAAAGAAATGGTAAACCAGAAATTTTATGGACCCTAAGTGACCCAAAGAATCACAAAAGACATGGAAATGAACTTGTGAAGGAATTGGGGATGAAAACTAAACCAGTTCAAGTGAACCGGTTCAGACTAGTTTGAACCTCTATTGAACCGAATCCTAAATTCATTTTTCTAGGTAGCTTAAATAATTCAAATTGGAGATTTAAGGCCACCATTGGATAGAAATGAATTTAAAAAATTTTAGATTTAAAAAACTCGATCGAATGGAGGGTGAACCGGCCGGTTTAAGCTTTGAACCCGGTTCGGTCCAGTTCAGAACAGTGTTATCTTCTTCCTCGGGATGACAACATTATTCACTCGCCGGGAAACTGAAAAAATGCCGGCGAAGAAGAAACGCTTCTGTTCGAGATGTTTCAGGTCTTCAATGTCAGTTATAATGGTGCCAAATGGATGGCCAACGGGTCTCCAAGCTCCCTATATAAAGAGCCCTCCCCATTCATCCTCTCTACACCTAAAAACTCCATTCTCTCTCAACTGCTCCATTTTCCGGCGAAGCTCGAACCAAAGCTCCAACATGGGGTCTTCTTTTAGCCAAATAAGACGAGGTTGGGTTCTTTAGAACCGGGGAGAAGTCAGCTGCACGTCTGTAGACTCCGTTCACTCCAAGGGTCGCCGACGAGATACCAGCGTGATGAAATAGTGAAACAGCTCCGACGGACTAAAGCTGCCCTATTTCGACCAAGTTGAAATCGGCCATTTCGAGCCCTCCTCAGGCCAAACCAAGCCTTCCCAACACTTCCTCAGCCCTCCCACGGCCGAATTAGGACTGAAAGGTAAGCCAATTCGGCTCCCCTCTACAATTTTCGACCGGTGCTAGAGAGAGAACCGACAAAATTTCAATGATGAAATTCTAACTCAATTCGGCATCAATTGATGCGATTCTTGATTCTAGGATGAATCTCAGGATGAGAGCTATCTGCCTAGATTGAAAGCTCGGACTGTCGTGCCCTCACTAGTGAGTAATCGAAGCTTTTTCTCTCTACAGTCCGTTTTCCAACGAAGCTCCATTTGACATCAAAACTCACAATTCAAAGTTCTATTGAATCGTATGAATATGGAGGAACTCAATTTCAACTTCAATTTCAACAATTAGAGGTGTTTGATAGGTCAATTTGATGAAATCAAATTCAACTGTGTTAAAGAGCTGGAATTGGGGATTTTCGAAATTCAAAGGACCAAAATGCAATTTTATGAAATTGAGGGTCAATTGGGCATGAAAATAATGTTGGAGGACCAATTGAGGAATTTTGGAATTTTTGGGGGCAAAACTTACCATTTTTGTAAAGGAATGGCAAAATGGTAATTTTGGGAAAATTGAAGGACCAAATTCGAAATTTGGGAAATTAAAACCCTTTGTGTTAAATCAAATGATTTGAGGTCTAAGATAAATTTTAGAAGTTTTGGGACTCGAATTTAGTAAAAAATCCAGCAATAAGGACTTAAAATTAAAGAAAAATAACTTTAGGGACCTAATTGTAAATATATATATATATATATATAAAGTTGGGTTTCCTCGTTCATTTGGAACGAATGAGGGCTATTAGGCCAAAGAATAATGAACAATTATGTTCATTTCGTGTAGGAGAACGAGACATCGGGAATGCCAGTCGAGGTCCAGCTTGCTAAGTACGGAACCCGACTAAGTGAAATTTCACTGCACTATCGGGTGAGTGGGTGGGTTTACTAACATCATACCCAGTTGGGATGATGAACACAACTTAAAATTAAAAACCACTTACCGATTGTGAGTGGAATTATATATCATACCCGATTGGGGAATGATAAGTGCATTGGTACAAAAACCTACTGTTTAGTGGTATTTTAATCATCACCACTTAGAGAAAGTGATGTGAAAATTATGCGAAAAAACTACTTACCGGTTGTAAGTAGATCATACCCGATTGGTATGATGAGACTTCATCGAAGGAAGTTGAAAACCCGTTCATCGGTTATGAACGGAGATGTCCTCATACCGGTCGGTATAATAGATAGTAAAAACCTATTTTGTCGGAAGTGTTTTCCCCTAACTGTGTGTCAATTCTTAAACTATTTGGGAGACTTTCTCTATGAGAGCTCAAATAGCTCTTATAGGTCGGGGGCCATGGTTTTGGAACTTGAGGGCTAAAGTGCCCAGATTTTGAAAATCTCGTACAGTGGGCCCAAGGTCTGTTGGCACAAGCAGGAGCTCGTAAATAAACATGATATATGTGTCATAAAACTTAATAAGTAAATTGTTTGGCCATGGTACCAAGATAGGACCAACATGCTCAGTCAACTAGCGGCAGTGCGACATGACAGGTCGACGGACCAGTAAAGACAAACAACTATGAGTACGGGATCATCAAGATGCCCATGAGAGTCGAGACAGTTAGACCAGTGGCACCACATATTACATGGCTTGATAAGAAAACATTGTTTGTGCATGCACTATGAGTACGGGATCATCAAGATGCCCATGAGGGGTAGTGATGTGTCCTAAGGACCTTGGACGACCCGGTGAGTATAAGGGTAAATCGTCGTTCCAAGTGTCTGTGCGAAATTTGGAGTAGCACCAAGCGCATGAGACCGGGGTGGGGACATGATGAGGTCTTTGTCCTCATATGAACATGAAGAAGTGATTTATGGATTGTGGGTCGGATGTCGCGTACATCCACTCATTCTTAGGGTAGAAGTGGTCGTACTTCTATCAGGGTGGTAGGAAAAGTTACTTTGAAGCCACTAGCGGGTTCAGTAGTGATACTAACTTGTAAATGTGTGTAACCTTAATGATGAAGGATGTGTGTTGGGTGATGACACACTGGTAACTAAGAAATAATGAAAAAACCCGAATTTTTAAATGAAGTATTTTTGAAAAGAAAGGAGTCTGGCACACTCCATATAAATGTTTTTCTTGAAAGTCAAAAGATTTGAATCCCATTCACTAAGTAGTTGTACTCACCCCCTCCCTTATACCCCTTTCAAGAAGTCCCAGAAATTCGAACCTAAAAAGATTTGCGCAATTAAACGCCTGCAAGATAGGTACGATTAATTTAAATTACTATGGAGTTTTGATTTATGATATTCCTGGAAAAAGGTGCAAGTCTAAAGAACGCCTAACTCTTTATGGTTTATAATATAAGGGGAAACCCTTTAGTAAATCGGGAGAGTGACGGGTTGATCACGGGGATCCGATCAAACCGAGTCGGGGCGTGACAGACAGACATGATGAGGGGTGGCAGGATTGACGAAGCCAAGGGGTTGAGCCATGTAGACATCTTCATCAAGATAACCATGAAGAAACACATTGTTCACATCAAGTTGGCGGATATCCTAGCTATAAGAGACCGCAAAGGATAGTATGAAACAAATGGTCACATGCTTGATAATAGGACTAAACGTGTCAACATAGTCTAGACAAAGTTACTGAGAAACCCCCTTGATCACGAAACGAGCTTTATATTGAGAAATAGAACCATCAAAGTGTTATTTGATCTTATAAATTCATTTGCAGCCCACGATATTTTTACCAGGTGGAGGTGGAATTAAATCCCATGTATGATTCTCACAGTGTGCGGAAAATTCCTCGGTCATAGCAGCAAGCCAACAAGGGAAGCGATGAGCTTGGGCAAACGTCTGTGGTTCTCTAAGAGTAAGAAATGCTCATGAATTAATAGTAAAACGTCTAAGAGGGAGAGTACCATCCTAAGAGCGAGTAACCATGTGAGATGGTCTCGGCGGTGGAGCATCTGGAGAAGGGTTGTGGGCTAATGAAACAAGCGAGGAAGACATGTCCGACAAAGATTCTTCAAGTATGGGAGATAATAAAAAATCAACAGTATATGTAGAGGAATGCATACCTAGAGCAGTTGCTGGGGGGAGAGGAACAGGTAAAGGGAGTGAAGGGTGAGGGGGTAGGGAGCTCTTAGTAGGAGAGTAGGCGGGACGACTTGCGTAAGGGAATACAGATTAATGAAAATGAACAGTAGAAGAGAGAAAAATGTGAGCATGGAGGGATCAAGTCAACAAAAACCAATATAACCCGAGGGATACCTAAGAAAAATACAGGGTCGGGATCGGGGTTGAAGTTTATGGAGTTGCTATGGACGGAGGTAAGGAAAGCAAAGGCACCCAAAAACACAGAGAGTGGTGTAATCAGGAGGTTGGTTGAAAAGTAAGTGATAAGGAGAGAGACGAGTGCAAGAGGGAAGACGATTGATAAGAAAAACGATTGTTTCAAATGCAAAGTCCCAGAACTTAGATGGGAGATTAGATTTGGCAAGGAGAGTGAGTCTCATATATACGATGTGATGATGTGTACATTCTACTAAGCCATTATATTGATGAATATGAGGGTAAGAAAGCCGGTGAAGAACTCCATTGGTGTGAAGTTTAGTTTGAAAGGATGTAGAGAGAAATTCCTTGGCATCATCAGTTTGAAGTGCCTTGATTTTACAATTAAATAAGTTTTCAACTTGAAGACGAAAGGCACGAAATACAGATAAGACATCAGATCAATGCTTGAGAACAAAAAACTAAGAATATTTGCTAAAATCATCCAATAAATGTATGTAGTAGGTGTAACTTGTGTATGAGGTAATAGGAGCGGGACCCCAAATATCAGCATGAATCAGCTTGAGAGGTTGAATGCTGAGATGGTTAGTTGAAGGAAAAGGACGTTGTGTAATTTTGCCACAAGAGCATGTTTCGCACAGAGATAAGGTAGAAACATGTTTTATTGAAAAGAGTTTAGATAAACCATGATGTAAGATAGGATAAGATGGGTGCCCAAGACGTTGGTGCATGGTGGACAATAGATGATGTTTGAACCACCCTGCTCCATTCATTGAATTAGTGTACATATATACAAATTTTTGTAAGATAAAGACAGATTATAATAGGATAATTGTACAACAAAATATTATACAATGTAGGTGGCCTAAATTCATTTGGTGTCATTTGGAAGGGCAGGTGACAGCTATTGGTGGGGACCCTCCAATATACTGATATGTATACTTGATTCCATAGGTTTAATACTCCTATGCAAGCTCAATGGGAGGGCACGGAGATTGAGCTTGGACCATAAAATGTCAAAACACTTAGATGATAATCCCTTGGTGAGAAGGTCAGCTAGTTGATCATTGGTGCCAATAAAGCGAACATGGAGCAGACGACAACTAATACGCTCCCGAACAAAGTGATAATCAATCTCGATATGCTTAGTACGAGCATGAAAAATCGGATTGTTTGTGAAATGTATGGTTGAGAGATTATCACACTAGAGAGTGGGCATTTGGGGGAGTGGGAGACCCAGTTCCTGGAGAATAGATTAAATCCAAATTGGCTCGGCAGTTACATTGGCGAGACTCTTGTATCCGGCCTCAGTACTTGAGCGACCAATAGTGCGTTGTTACTTAGAAGTCCAAAATATAAGATTACGACCCAAAAATATAGTGAATCCACTAACAGAACGACGATTATCGTGGTTTTCGGACCAATCAGTGTTTGAGAAATAGTGGAGACAAGCGAGTGAGTCATGCCATAGAAAGAGTCCATAATGAAGAGTACCATGGGGATAGTAGAGAATCCACTTGACAGCTATTCAATGAACCGATGTGGGTTGTGCATGAATTGACATACTTGGTTAATAGCATAAGTGATATCTGGACGAGTAAGAGTAAGATACTTAAGGGAACCAACCAATTTGTGGTATAGGGTTAGATCACAGAGAGGAGGGCCATCAGTGAGAGAGAGATGAGGTCCGGTAACAACGAGGTGGAAATGGGACGAAAATGATCCATAGCAGCCTTGGAGAGAAGATTACAAATATATTTTTGTTGGGTGAGATAAAGACCATTGGGATGCCGATAAACCTCAATGCCAAGAAAATTATGAATAAACCCCAAATCTTTGATGGAGAACTCACAGTGAAGGACCGAGAGAATAGAGGCAACATGGGCATTAGGGGTGCCAGTGAGAATAATATCATCAACAAAGACCAGTAAAGACATAATAAAATTCTTGGCACGATAGAGAAAAAGGAAGTTGTCAGCGATAGAACCTTGGAAGCCCATTCGAATAAGAAAAGAGCTAAGGCGTAGAAACCATGCCCAAGGAGCTTGTTTGAGGCCATATAGAGAGTGACGTAAATAACATACATGATGAGGGGTGGCAGGATTGGCGGAGCTAGGAGGTTAAGCCATGTAGACCTCTTCATCAAGATAACCATGAAGAAACACATTGTTCACATTGAGTTGGCAAATATCCCAGCTATAAGAGACTGCAATGGATAGTATGATACATATGGTCACATGCTTGATAACAAGACTAAACATGTTAACATAGTCCAGACCAGGTTACTAAGAAAACCCCTTGGACACGAGCTTTATATTGAGCAATAGAACCATCAAAGTGTTGTTTGATCTTATAAATCCATTTGCAGCCCACAATATTTTTACCAGGTGGAGGTGGAACTAGATCCCATGTATGATTCTCATTGAGTGCAGAAAATTCCTTGATCATTGCAGTAGGCCAATAAGGGAAGCGGCGAGCTTGGGCAAACATCTGTGGTTATGTAAGAGTGAGAGTGAGTCCCATATCTATGATGTGATGATGCTTACGTTCTACTGAGCCATTCTATTGATGAATATGAGGGCAAGAAAGCCGGTGAAGAACTCCATTGGTTTGAAGTTTAGTTTGAAAGGATGTAGAGAGAAATTCCTTTGCACCATTAGTTTGAAGTGCCTTGATTTTACAATTAAATAAGTTTTCAACTTGAAGATGAAAGGCACAAAAGTACGGATAAGACATCAGATCAACACTTGAGAACAAAAAACCTAGAATATTTGCTAAAATCATCCAATAAATGTATGTAGTAGGTGTGACCTGTGTATGAGGTAACAGGAGTAGGACCCAAAATATCAGCATGAATCAGGTCGAGGGGTTGAATGTTGAGATTATTAGTTGAAAGAAAAGGACGTTATGTAATTTTGCCACAGGAGCATGCTTCACACAAAAATAAGAGAGAGACATTTCATTGATAATAGTTTAGATAAAAACATGATGTAAGATAGGATAAGACGGGTGCCCAAGACATTGGTGTCACACCATGCTACTAATAGAATTACTAACATAAGCTTGAGGTAAACTAGATGAAGATCCCAAATGCAAGTAGTAAATACCACCTTTACGACTCCCATGAAGTAGCTCCCAGCGTGTCTGTTGATCCTTAATAAGAAAATAAGAAAGGTGAAACTCAAAATAGCAGGAAATATCAGTAGTAAATTGAGAGATTTAGAGATATACTGGGGACATAGTAGACATTTTTAGAAGAAAGTGATGAAGAGAGTTAGTGAGATAGGTAGATTTGGAAGCAAGAATGGATAAAATCTGTTCCATCTTCAATCAGCATATGCTCCAGAAATGTTTGTGAATCCTGAACAGATAACTAAAATAAATCATTAGTAATATGACTGGTTGCACCAAAGTCAATATACCAGTCGAGTTAATAAGCAGTGTTATCCTTGGATATGATGTAGGCATGAGGGAGTTGATAGCTGGACAATTTGAGACATGGTGCAATATGATCGGTGTATCCACAAAGTTGACATGTTGGGTTGGAGAGTGAAGACAGAAGCAGTCCAAAGGAGTTATGCAGGTTGGGCTTGGGCATGGATCCGACAGAGGGCCCAACATGGTCGAACTGTGCAGAGGAAGTCTGTGGGATAGGCCCATGGACGCATCCCACAGAATGGATAGATGAAGCCCTGTGATGTCTGGTATAAAACCCATCTAGAGAGTTGAAACACACCATTTGGCTAGGTTTTACATGTGCAGACTGAGAGGGGTGCCTCCGATGCTCAGAGAACCTAGCGGCAATTTTCTAATGATGATGGCTCATTCCCTAGAATCCACTGAAGGAAGAGAGGTGACCCAATAGAGGAGTTGGGATAGACCCTTGGGATGAAAGATGACAGCCGCAACAGAAGGGTGGGAGTTGTAGGTGCCCTCCAAAAGACTCCATAGAGGAGCCCCGGGAGTAGTCGAGTCGCATAAGAAGGTCCGGTGGGCTTCATGGGCGAGAAGGAGAGATTTGACTGCATTGATATAGCCCCAAGGTTAGAGATTTCCACTCATAACCCAAACAGCTAGTATGTGATTCTTGATTTCCTTGGGTGTTTTGGGTTATCCAATCTCAACAAGACTAGTGGCGAGAGAGCTAACAAATGGCAGATAGGTGGACATGGGGTGACATGTCCAATTGTGCTGGAACTGAAAAGAGTGCAAATTAACTTCAGTGTGCAATAATGGAAGTGAGGCAGAATTGATCATGGATAACCCATGATTCATATTTAGGATTGGGGTGTTGCAGCTCTTTCCATCTATAGATTTATGAGAAATAAATGGAGCTATAGAAGATGTGGATCCATTAGTATAGCCAAGAAGTTTATAAGGTTTGAGGAGATGACTCATATTATTCTTCCACATGTAGTAGTTTGAACAATCTAGTTTGATGGGAGGGTAGGTAGTGATGTTGGAAGAAAAACTGCGAAGTTGCTGAAGCTCATTAAGTCTTCTTAGTGTCTTGTAGGTGATAGAGATAGAATGCAGAATGAATGCAAGAGGAAGAAAAAATTCGTTATTTGATATTTGAACCACCCTGCTACATTCATTGAATTAGTGTATATTTATACAGATTTTTATAAGATAAATACAAATTATAATAGAACAAATGTACAATAGAATATTGTACAAGGTAGATGGTATGAATTCATTTGATGTTATCTTACCAGATAAGTAATAGCTGCTGGTGGGGACCCTCCAGTGATATATATACTTGATTCCATATGTTCAATAATAATGAGTGCTAATATGAGTTTTGTGAAAAATGTAGATATACAATAAGAAGATATGAGGCAAAGGAATAGGGAGGTGCCCACTCAACCAATACCAACTCAATGGGCCATTCTAAGAGGGGTGTGATATTGGTGTGGGAAGGCCAACAAATTGTATCGAGAGAACTATACAAAGACATTAGTTGAAAAACCTCTGAAACCAATTGACGGATGTATCTATGTATCAAGAAATTAATATTGGTCATTCAGAACCTCTAAAAAGCTAGAATTAGCCTGGCAAATAAAATATGTAACTTATGCAATAATAAATATGTACGAAAATGGTTAGAGTTTAATTAGGTGTGGTGCAAATCACTATAAGAAGAGCTAATAAATAGCGAGTTTATATTATAATGAAGAGGTTTTTCATTCTATAAAAGAAAAAATAGTTTAGTTGAGTGAAGGTAACAAAGATAATAACTTTTTAATTTGGATTACAAAATTGAGACTTAAAAAACAATTCCCACTGAGTTTCTTATCGGGAGTAGAAGAAAGAACCACAACCCATTGTGTGTGAAAAAGCTTTAAAGTGAGAAAGATGATAATAGCCATTCAAGAAAAGACAAGTTTTAAGATATTCAAGCATGCTAAAACGTATCTAAACATTTTCTTTTTTTTTTTAATCTTTTGATGCACCTCCTCTTGCTGCCTCCTCCCTTTCTTATTTTTCTGCAAAACAATAGTTCAATTGGATAATCTAATTGAACCAAAGTGAACCATATGAAATTGACCCAACTAATCTTCTCTCATAAGTGAAATCTAACATCATGTCCCATTCCAATTATCTTGAAGTTTCTACAAATAAAAAATATACCAGTAGGCACCATCCTCGGTCACTATGAAGGTGGCGACCTTGACTCCATCAACGACTCTAAAGCTGACTCGTGAGGTTAACGCCTCTAAATGGTGCATACTTGGTTTGCCTTTCCAAGCGTGACAGCGGGACAATTTATAGTACTACAATTTTTTGTTCTTTTTGAAGAAATGGTTCTATACTTGCAAAGTCTCGATTATTCTCCGGTCCTCCAATGTACAAACTCCCCCACATAGATTGCTCTATGCTGCTTTCTTTTTGTTGATGCTTTCTACTGGTATGAGAAGAGTGGGTTGAAAATGGTGAGATGTTATGTTGGTGAATTGGCTAGTGTAAGTTAATGGAGGAGGAGCTGTCAATTTATTTTTTATTTAAATAAATACTTAATATTGAGTATTATAAATATATATATACACGTGTATTAAAAAATTACATACTGCCTGGCTGAATATTAACTAGCATGTAAATGCTTTTGAATATTAAATGATATGGAGACGAAAAGAAATAGATGGATAGGACAGAAGAGAGAGAGGTGATATATATAGATACATATAACCTATTAACGGACATGCTCTGTGTCATCCTCCTCCTCCTCCCCCCACTGGTCCTTTGGTTCCAAGTTTTTTTTCCGGTGAGGGGCTGGTGTTTCCGTATCTTTGATCTTTCTTTTGTTTTTTCTCCTATTTAATTTTGGTCTCCCCGAAGAGGCGGGTCGGGAGATTTCGCTCTACCTTTGCTCGGAGCTTGACGTTATCATCCCCAAGTTGCTCGAGACAGAACAACAGCGAAGTTCCGGCGAGGCTAGTTGAGGTAGATTCTGCAGCGTAAAGCCAAACGTGTTGATAGCTTTTGGAATGATTCGCAGCCGGTAACTCTGCACAGAAAACTCGTCATAAAAACAGAGCATTTCTGGGTATTAACTATATCCATCTGCAACACGATTCATCGTCGAGGAGGTAGATTGCAAACGCCAACACAAAAAATACTCAAAGGGGGGAGGGTTGATTTGATTATTCAGAGCATTTACTATATAGGGCTTCCGTACGTCGGTAGTTTTACGTGCAGAGAAGAATTAAGAATTCCCCATCGACGACTCCGTTTCCAGGTAAAGAAACAAAAGGCTAAATTCTTGCGAGTTCCGACTTCAGGAGCCTTCCTTATCAGGAATAATAGTTTACCAGAAAGGAGCCTTTTCGTGATTTTTTTTTCTGTTCATTGTTGTTTGATTAAGGTAATGGCTGGGTGTAATATCCCATCGTCGATAATGGAGGAGCCGAGCATAGACACGGACAAGCTCAGCTATGAAATCTTTTCCATCCTCGAGAGTAAGTTTCTCTTCGGCTACGATGACCAGAACAACAAGCTATGGGTCCCCAAGCAAATAGACACCACCAAGGCCGCCCCCAACGGAAATGCCCAAAGCACAGACGACGCCGTAGCGGCAGTTTCATCTGTCAAGAACCAGAGGGGGAAAATCTGTATCCTCACCATCGACGGCGGCGGCATGAGAGGAGTACTCTCCGGTAAGGCTCTGGCCTACCTCGAGCAGGCGCTGAAGACCAAGTCCGGCAACCCCGACGCGCGGATCGCCGACTATTTCGACGTCGCCGCTGGGACCGGCATCGGGGGAATCTTCACGGCCATGCTCTTCGCCACGAAGGATCGCCAGAGGCCAATCTTCGATGCTGACGACACGTGGCGACTCGTGGAGGAGAAAGGGAGGAAGTTCTTTCGTGGCTCCTCCTCATCGTCGTCTTCTTCTTCTTCTTCTTCCTCGTCGGGGGGTCTTTTCCGGCGGGTCTTCCACGGCGGAGGTAGCGGCGGCTCGAGCTCCTCCGCCGCCGCGATGGAGAAGGCAATGAAAGAGGCATTCACGGAGGACGGCGGCCGGAGCCTGACGCTGAAGGATACGCTGAAGCCGGTGCTGATACCCTGCTACGACCTCAGTAGCAAGGCGCCATTTCTTTTCTCCAGGGCGGACGCTCTGGAGACCGACAGCTACGACTTCCGGCTGTGGGAGGTCTGTAGGGCGACGACGGCCGAACCGGGGAGGTTGGGGCCGCTGCTGATGAGGTCAGTGGACGGCCAGACGAGGTGCGTGGCGGTGGACGGCGAGGCGGTGATGAGCAACCCCGCTGCCGCGGCCATCACGCACGTTCTGCATAACAAGCAGGAGTTCCCGTTCGTGCGAGGGGTGGAGGACCTGCTGGTGCTATCAATCGGGTCGGGTCAGCTTCTAGAACCGAGCTATGATTACGATCAGGTGAAGGGATGGAAGGCTAAGGACTGGGCTCGCCCCATGGCCAGGATCTCCGGCGATGGCTCCTCCGACCTGGTTGACCACGCGGTTGCCATGGCCTTTGGTCAGTGCCGGAGCACCAATTATGTCAGGATTCAGGTAAAAAGAATTTTCAGCTTTTTACAATGTTTGGTTATTTCTTTCATTCTGATGCCAACTTAGCTTAATTGCCCAATGCCCAACTACAAAATTAGATCTTTTCACAATGAGACAAGTAAGTTTATCCTGTTTTCTTGGGTCTAAAATCTCCTCTTCTTGAAAAAATATTCAGTGATCAGTGAAGAGAAAATGATAGTCTGAATACTAACTTTTACTACGGATTTGTTACATTGCAAATAAAAAGATGGAGTATCAATTAGAATGATCATGGCAATATTTTGAATTCGGTTAACATTAGAATGCCTTGTCTAAGCACTTGGAATAGGTTCCATGTAAGGTCCTTTGCCAAGTATTCATTTTTTGCCCCTATTTTTTGGTTGTCTCCTACGAGGGGCTGCTATTGTGGAGCAATTCAAGGCATTAAGGGAATTTTGGGGTTTGTTTTGCTCGTTTTCTAGTGCAAGAGGGACAGAATAATCCAGGCTGGTATGGGCTGATAAGGGCCATTGTCTCTGCCTTGGTATATTTCAGAGCAGTACAATTTTTCACTTCTCTGACATGCATCATGTGTAGATAGATTGGCATTGCATTGACCCACTATAGGGACTGTATCCATGCATCCACCAAGAGAAAAGATGTGCCAATGTTTGGCCACATTAAGCAAACTTCGTGGTAATCTTCGGCAGTGATCACTCTAATTGGTGGTCCAGGTTTATTCCTGACTAGTTTTTTTTTTGGAAGCCGAACTGGTCTCACAGTAACCCATTAACAATTCCAATAGCGAATAAATAGCATTTGGAGGCATTGCTTTGATAGCCAATCTGTCTCTGCATTACGTTGTATTAGGCTCAGAGTCCTTGAGCTGCTCCTGCGCTCAAGTCCATTTTTATTCACCTAATATGATACACAATGATGGTAGGTTGGTGAATGGCCCACATTGATAGAGGGAATGAAAGACCCTTTCCTCTTCCAGCTTAATTAGTGCCAGATATTGCTGCCAGTGGTGCTATTCTGATGTTATCTATGGTATCCCTCTGTGTGCTGTCAATGTACCTTTCATAGCCTGAGAGTCCTTCATTTCTGTGCAAATCTCCAAATATGTACAGTTGATCCAAGGAAAGGAAGTGAGATATTCTTCCAGCTTTAAACTTTAAATCCATTCTATTGATTGATTTGGCCGGTGGAATTTTGGTCTTTCTTGGTTGCTCGTGACCCTTTTAAATCTGTGTAGTTCCTTATGCGGATCTTGCATTTCACTTTATTCGCTTTACTGGTTCTAAACAAGCTTTTTATCTTCACTATTGGATCTATTAACTTGATTAGCTTGTGCGAGATTATGGTGGATGGTAGAATTATTCAATGTAAGTTTGGTATCAACAATGGCAGGCAAACGGGTCCACAATAAGGCATTCTGCGACTAATGTTGACACCGACGCAAACCCTGAGAATGTGAAGGCACTGATCGGGATAGCTGAGGAGATGCTGAATCAGAAAAATGTAGAGTCTGTCCTATTCGGGGGCAAGAAAATCGCCGAGCAGAGCAACTACGAGAAGCTCGACTGGTTTGCATCAGAGCTAGTGGAGGAGCATCAGAAGAGGAGTTGCAGGATTGCTCCTACGGTTGCCTTCAAACAAGCTGCTCGTCCCGACCCTGATAAAAGGTAGAAAAGGTGAGTTTTCTTGCACCCCCAGAATTAAGTATTTCAGTTACCAGTTCAGTTATTTGTCTGAGATCACTATGATCATAGTAGTAAGTGCACTCTATTCCTCAAGGTAGCTCTATGGTTCTTTATGCTCCTATTTCTGGTGACTTATGTAAACTCCTTCAAACACCACGGATAACCAAGTATCTTTTAACCGGGTAGAAGGAATTGTGGGGCTCATTTCCTATCCCAAGAAATTTCTAACAAGGAATTATAGATGTGGGACACTTCTGAGAGATGAGACCCTTTCAAACTGCTCCCCACCGACAGTATGGGGCAATGTAGTCATTTTATTTTCATATACACCAAAGGGGGTAGGGCATTGAGGGCTTTTACTGATGGGAGGGGTCTCGGGTATCGTGTTCATTTCACCTCAGAATCAAATCACTGCAGAGTGCTGAAAAAGGCTCAGCAGGAGCTGGTTTCCGCTGTGATTGTGTTCTGTTTGTCTGTTAGGAACAAGGCTACTTTCTTTTTTCTTGTGTTGCCTGCTGCCTCTCTAGTCATCTTCACCAGATTCTCCGTAGTTCTATACTGTTTTCTGTCCAATTTAATCTCTGTTTTTCCATTATTTTCAGTTGCTCTTGTGGTATTCTTCAGGACCCATTTCCCATAACCTGGCTTTTTGGGCATGCAAACCTGCAATGACAGTTGTAGCTCTGTTTATTAGATACCCAAACTCTATGGGGCATCGTGTCTTTCTATTAGTTCAGGATTACTCTGGTGGGATGACCCTCTAGCCCCTACAGTATAGGACTCTTCTCTAATTAATTGTTTTTTTTTTTTGTATAACAGCTGAGGTCATTTATATTGTTTATAGAAAGACTGGCGTGCATCTAGGGAAATATGAAAGGAGGGAACAATATTTGTGGACCCGGAAAAGAAAAGGCTGTACTGTTTTCCCTCTTTTGGTTGCCTTGGTTGTCATGGAGGAAGAGAAAGTCGCCCAAAACTTTAAAATGTTGTGTTCCTTCATTCACTGAGTTTTTTTTTGTACAGAGAACCACTAAGGGGGTGCTTATGGTTTGGACCACTAAGGCCAACTAGCCACTGAACTTGATTAGTAGTGAGGGCTATCTTGAAATTGTTATCTTATGGGGTCCATTCTAATGAATTGTCAACTCTTGTTTGAAATGCAGGTCAAGTGGAGAAGAGTGACATTGCATGAAAAGGAAGTGAAAGGGAGTAAATAGATAGCCAGCTTTGCTTTTGAAAGTGACGGAGAAGGGGAAGGGAAGAAAAAGATGGTGATGATGATGATGATGATGATGAAGAGGGTGAGTGAATTGACGGTAGGAAAGGGTCAAAAGGGAGGGCAGATCTTTGATGGGATACTTTTCATGCCCCAGGACAAGCACTGCTGCCTCCACTTCTTCCGGCCTCTCGCTTATAGATTAGAATCCAAAGAGAAAAATAAAAGGACGATGGTGGGATCTGAGTCATGTTCCCCATTGTTTTCTCTCTAAGGGGTTCTCCAATACATCCTGTTTTGCCACCCTGAAGAAAGCTCCTCCGCAAAGATTGTCCCTGGGCTTTGATCTGGCTATTGGGAATCCGTTTCCTTTCTCTCCTTCATGGGTCTCTCATTCTTCATAAAATTTGTAAGTACTGAAGTTCAATGCAAGAAAACTGTAAGAGTGTGGGCATGGACTGGTTCAAGGGAGACATACAAGTGCATTAACCTCCCTGAATCTCCAAAACATCTGTAAAATGCTTATAATTTATACTGCTTTGATATGATTCTTCTGTTAATTACCTGAATCCTTTTTATTCCCACTTTTTTGCACCGATCCTTTAGAATGGGGTAGCATTTGGAACCCACCTACCATCTTTTCATAATATGGATTGATCCACGGAGACTTCAGTAGGGGCCGTCAAGTTGTTTGGGAAATTCATTATGGCATAAATGCTCCACCTCGTTAAAACCTTCTGCGAACTCCTCTTTTGTATGATTTTGCTGTTAGGACTGATGGGTGACCGTCTGTACTTACCCAGCATTGGTGGTTGAGTGAGTAATCCCTCT
This sequence comes from Trapa bicornis, assembly GCA_030064425.1. Taxonomy (NCBI): domain Eukaryota; kingdom Viridiplantae; phylum Streptophyta; class Magnoliopsida; order Myrtales; family Lythraceae; genus Trapa; species Trapa bicornis. The sequence continues at coordinate 2,415,603 of CM057761.1, read as the reverse complement.
GCTTCTTGTTTTCCGCTTTCACTGTGCTTTTTTTTTCCTTACTGTAATACTTTGCTTATGCTCATTTTACAAACAAGCGGGTAACTGCCTCGTGTGATGGATCGATGTTGGTCACGCTATGGCACATATGCTTTGAGGCGGAGCAAGCGTCGGCACAATAATGGAAGTGACTGTGCGACGAACATGGACAACCGACTTGTACACTCACATGACGAAACCTCATATGCTTTTGTGGGTCGATGTTTGGATCCATCCATTGATTCCATCCTTTCACAGCAAAAGACAATCCTTCTTTCTAGCTGCTTGGTCCCATTACGACGGTGACATCGAGCTAAATGGCACGTTACCCTTTAGAAAGAAAAATCAAGCTGAAAGTGGCACAGTAGTAGATGTTGGACCATGAATGTAATTAGAATTATGCCCTTGATGCGTGTCTACCCGGGTCGTTCTGACACTTGTGGGATGGTTATTTCTGAGAAGTCGGGCAGGATGTTAAGGAAATGTTTGGTACTTAAAGATTGGGACTCTGGACCATGCGACACGATCGTAAGTCTTACGTTTTTAGGTCATTTTCATCTATTGTGGACAGGGAGACAGAAAATCCCATACACTATTGCATGCATATTGGCATTATCTAGAGCCGTACTGTTAATAGCCTTCCGATCACGTTTCTTTGCAAGGGAATTGTGTCACGTTCATCTCTTTCCCCACACAACTCATACTCGAATTTTTTACAATGAACATTGTGAAAGCATCTATAAAAGCAGATAGCCGTAAAGGTACTTAAAATTTGCACGAGGATAATGAAATCCAAGACCTCTCTCATTGTAAATCGATGCAAGCAAGTGTATAAGTTATGAATAGAATAACTATATCATGAGCATTACTTATATTCAAACGCGCTTAACAATGATTTAGAATGATTTATAAGTGAAATATTTGATTTAAATTAGGTATTTTTACGAATTTTTTATTTTATTTCGAATAAAATTACAATTTTACTGGATTTAATATAATGTAACAAGATATTATATATAAATAAATAATAGGCTAATGTATACTTAAAATTTATTAATTATAAATGATAAAACGTTTACAAATTTATAAATTCACAAAATTTCGTAATTTTATATAATTTAATATAATATTGTCAAACATATTTTATACCTGTGTACTTATAAATAAGATTTTAATTTAAATATTATAAATTAAAATAATTTATATTATAATTCCACCCGATACAAATTTTTAGACAAGCGAGATTTAAACCGGGAAGAAAGAGAAAACAAAATATACCCTATAAAGTTTCTTATCTCAAACCGGCCTACTAGCTAACCTTTTTAAATCTGCACCTACGAAATCAGGTAAACTGACTCAGCAACCGAGCACTAGTGAAAGCTTCTTTGAGTAGAAAATATTGCATAGTTCAATTGTTAAATCATAAATTTTGGCTTCATTTTTTGTCGCCATTTAAACCTTAATCTCTAAATATGCTAGCTTGGAGGCCCCATCCATGAGAACGACCCATTGGTTCTTCCTCCCATCTTCCTAGGCTCTTTGAGGGTTCACATGGGTGCCATCCCGTTTCCAACTAGAAACTAGAAGACTGCGGGAAAGCCTTTGGTCTAATCACACTTTAATCATCGGGAAGAATTGTTAACAATATTAGAAGTGAAAGTTAAGCTATTTAATGCGTGATTTGAGATAAAACCATATCTTTAATGGAGTTGATTAATTAATAACCTTTATAAATTATATAAATTCATGATTTATTTAATCCTAGTTGGCTTAATGGTGAAACAATAAAAATATTATAATTTATTTCTTTATTATTAAAAATTTGAACTCAACATATCTAATTATAAAAATGAGTGAAAAACTATTTTAGCCATAATATTATTGGTTACTTATGCATTCATTTACGTAGTGTTCTTTCTAGGACATCAAGATCATCTCGACAACCCTGGTTCCTTTTATGAAGCTTGTTCGTCCTCCTTAAATATAATTAGCTTACTGGGACGGTTAGAGTTGTTGTTCATATAATTGTAGCAAACTCCTTTTTGGATCGAACCCGATTTCCATCCTGGGGTTGTATCGGGGACACTCCCATTTTTTGGCCTAACGACTACCTCACGAGATTACATTCAGCTCACCAAGACCTCTCCTAATCCGTAAAACTCAGTTCTAATCCTTTCCTTTATCTCAAGTTGCTTGATCTCCAGCAAGCTCAGCCCACCCCATCTTCTTGTGTATCAGTTCCCACTTACCACAATAATAGTCGTTAGTTGGCTCTCCCACCAGTTGTTAAAACTCGACCACATTTCCTGGCAACATAAAGACCTTAGGCTTCGACATCCTCCCCACCTAATTACCCTTTCCAATTTATGAGTGTCAATTGAATTCTCGTGCAACTCTAAATTCTATAACACCCTTTGTATGTCCTAGATTCTAATTGCCAAGAAAATTCAGACAATGACATAATCAGTGCCCATACATTGCCCAGTAGGTTTGATAGTTGTGCCCCATGTACTTGGACTAGACTCAATTATTTTTACTCCTAGTGGTCCCTATGTTATAATTTGGAGAATTGTGAATGAAAGGAAAATAAGCTTGGACATGTTAATGGGTGTTTTGAAATGGTAATAATGAGAGATAACACATGTGAAAGTAGAAGCACTTGCATATAATACCTTTTTTTTGAGCTTGGTAAAGCTGGTATGACCACTCGGATTCTAGAAGGCGGCCCTTGGTTTATTGAAGGGCACCATCTATTTCTTAGGGAATGGGATGACCATTGGAATTTTACTCAATTAGAATTGAAGTGTATGCCAATATTGATCCAAATTCATAGCTTATATTCTATCAGCGAGGTCGATAAATGCGCTCTGAACTACAAGTGGAGTAGTTGTGGACTGCTCTATAACCGAGTACTCTTTTATGAAAAAAGGGCGAATGTTGGATGAAAAATAACACGGGTCATGAATGTGAACAAATAAAAATGCATGACTAAAGATATGCCGTAGAAATTTCCTCTCACTCAATCATGAACTCATTCCTCTCCCTTAAACCTCTTTCAGGAAAAGTGATGTCGAGAAGAGTCGAAGTTGAGGAAAAAACCAAACCTCCAATGTGAGTTCTAGCTTACGACGTCTTGTTAATTTGTTATGGAAAACATATGTACTGGTACGCCTTCATCTTTCTTGAACCATCTTTGTAGAGATATCATTGTGGCTCATGGAAAAGTGGCAGATTGATCACATGACTCTGACCAAACCAAGTTGGGGCGGTAAATAGTCCCTCATACTTAAGGTCATTTTCTTTCCACTTTGCAATTGTTGAAGTGCTCATCTCTTCCTTACCATCTAGTGGTCTTACTTTTCAAAATTTACCATTTGGTCATTTACTCGAACAAAATTACCATTTTACTCTTTTATTTTAAAACTTCTCCTTTTGTACCTTAGACTTTCCCAAGTTTATAAATTGGGTTTCCAAGTTTCCTTGCATCTCATTCTGGTCCAATATTTGCCTCAGAACAATTTCAATCTCTATTTCTTTCTAATAATAAAATGATCCCTAAGTTTGGGCAAAATTACCATTTAGATCTTCTTCTTTACAACTTTTCTTTCAGGACTCCTTTATCCCTCATTTTTCTCATTTAGGTCCCTAAACTTTCTTTAATTATGTTTATGTCCTTGGACTGTCAAAAAGTCACATTTTGGTCGCACAAATACCCTTATTTGTACTTTAGTTCTTAACTTTCTTTTTATTGAAATTAGTTACTTAGGCATTCCAAAGCATGCCAACCTAATCCTACTTCACCAATGTTTCCAATTGACCATAATACTTTATTTAGTCTCTTAAGAAGACCCCACAAAAAGTCTATTTACTTTTGGGTCTTCTAACTTTTACTTATTTGCATTTTAGTCCCTAACCTTTGGCCCCTGGCCAAACTACCTCTAAAAATTCTCAAACTAAGTCATAGGGTCTCCTAGCCTCCCTCTAGGTTATCGTAAACTATATTTGATCAAGGTTAGTTGAAATAGTGTTGATCGGGCTCGATCGAGAACTAAAAGAAATATGAGTAACAGTTAGGTAAAGGCCAGGAACTCACCAAAGATTGCACCTTAGTTGTCGAGGCCATTGCAGTTCAAAAGTTGACTCTTCAAAGTCAGTGGCCACTTGAAGCGGATTGATTGGTGGTCTAAAGCTCATGTAGTGTCCATTTTGGTTAGTTCAATCACTTCACCCAAAACTGAAAAAATTAAAATATTTAACTATACTTCTATACTTACTCAAATCGAGCAAGGTTGATGGCTATAGAAAGCTAGCAGCATAAGGAATCTACTGAATTTTTCCTAGCCCTCGAGGGCCACTGAGACTATCAAAATTAGCTTCTAAAATAGATGTTATGTTTTTGGTTATTGGAGATCCATTAATATGTGATCTCACTAGAAACTGTCGAAGGAGAGTTGAAGGTTAAGAGAGTTGGCAAAAGAAATCTGACTTCCTTAGCTTTCCAGGGATACCAAGATCTTTGAAGGTGGTGGTCGGACAAAGGAGCATGGCTCTATGCAAGTCAAATCACTGGAATCGAGAGCTACTTTAATTTTAGAGATAATTCTAAGATAAAATTGATAAGTGGACATTCAAGCTTTATATGGTTGGATTCTAAACTTGTGGCTAAAAAATCCATAGCTTCCATGAGTCATTCCATGGTGTGTAACTCTAGTAATGAATTATTTCCCCAAGCGGTGAATTTTGGGCTATCTATTGTAGTTTATTAGGTGAAAAGTCAGATTTTAGGTGGGTGCTCATGCATGGATGAAGACACGCACGCGTATGGTTGCATGTGTGTGCGCTCAGCATGGTGCGTTGATTGGTTTGTAATGTAGTGAATTGGTTTCCACTGAATTTCTCGGTTAGTTCAGTGATTTTTGGCCTAGTTCACCCATTTTTGGGCAGTTCTTGAGAAAATAAAAATATACAAAATTCTACATTCAATTTCCTATTAAATGGACCCAAGATGTCACGCCTCGACCCAGTTTGGTTGGATCCCCGTGAACAACCTGCCACTCTCCCGGTTTATTCAAGGTTTTCCCCTTATTTTAAACCGTGAGGAGTAAGGCGTCCTTCGTACTTGTACCTTTCGTGAAATAACATTAATCAAAACTGAAAGAATTAAATTTACATACCTTTCTTACATGTTTAGCTAGCGGGAAGTCTGCAGGTAGGTTTTTCCCTTGGTTACCTGTAAAGGGTAAAGGGAGGGGGTGAGTTTGACAACTCAATTAATGGGGGTTTGAAACATGAGTTTCTGAAAATAGTTTGAATTGGAGTGTGTCAGACTCCTTAATTTCTTAAAAATCCTTTCTTCCTCAATTTCTTAGTTTTCATCATTGTCCACAATCTGTGTGTTTAACAATCAACACACGCCCTTCATCATGAAGGGATCACACATTCGCAGGGCAGCCCGTCCATTACACCCACTTGTGGCGTCAGAGTGACTTTACCGTCCACCTAGATAGAAACCCGTCCACTTCTACCTTGGGAATGAGTGGATGTACGCGACATTCGACCCTCAAACCCAAAAAGAAATTTCGTGTGCGTATGAAGACAGAGACCTCATCCCAATTCCACCCCAGTCTCATGCGTATGAAGCTAAATCGAGCTTCCCTAACTGCTCGACTATCCATGTTGATTTTCTTGTAATTAATGATCTGAGTTGTTTGCCTTTAAGATCACTTGAGCATAGTTTAGGTATGCATTGTAATATAGGTAATCCTCTTATCATACATTTATCTTTCAATCATCACAATTTAGTTAAAGGACTATACCTATTATACCATAATAAGCTTTGTTCTTGTGAATTCAAATAATTGCATGCTCCTTTAAGTAGTTTCATTAAATATTATGTTAATAGTAAGTATAAACAACTTATTTATGAAAAGTAAGTATAAACAACTTATTTAATTTCATAGGTAGTTTCAACATAAGACCTTTTTTTGTCGATAAAATATTTTGCACTCATTATGACATATTTTAAATATTATCCCTATGCTTGATAAATTTGCCTTTTAAATGTGAAACATTTGTTATATCATATAATTTTGTTAATTTGCATATTTATATTTCAATTACCTTTTACTTCAACTTTCATATTATTTTCTAATTTAACCTCATATGCAACAATAATTAAATTTAAAAACCATTTATCATTAGCACACACATCAATTATTAAATTCAGAGTTTATTGATGATTTCTCAAAAATCAATAAGATCTCGCTTCATATGGTAATTTTAAAATAGAAAAATATCTTAAATAAATTAGTTTATAATACCAATTATGAACACATTGCTTAGACAAATAATAAGATGATAGATTAAGAAATTTAAAATTATATTACCGTGATTTGACCTTACCACCATTGAGAAAATGAAATCCTGTGTTTTATTATCGACAGTATGTTTGTGAATGTTTTTTTTTGGTAATTGAAACCAACTTCTTCAAGAAGTTACATTTTCGCCTATTTATGTATTTGATTAGGCTAGAACCTTTCTTTGCTCCACCACCGCGTATTCCATCAATTAATAGTGTGCAAATCAATGAAGCGCTTTTTCCAATTAGTCACTCAGAGAGAGTGATTGTTGTAGGAATTTTCTTATATGGTATTCTATTTTCACCATTGGTTTTCCCACTGGTTTATGCTGTATTTTATTATGGTGGATTAGTTCATTAGTATTTCCTTTTATGTGTGGATGGATTTCTCTATAAAATAAGATTCTCTCTTAGGGTTCTTTCTTTTTTCATTTCTCATTCTTTTAATTCACTGAAGATTAGTTTAGATAGAATATAAAATTAATTACTTAATTTATTGATCCACACACAGAAACAACGACTTCTAAAATTCTTGAACTTTTTTTTATTCTCATTCATTTCCATGCCAGAATAATTAAATTCCAGAGTAGCCTCGTACAAAGGAACTTAACACACTATATATACATAGGGGTACAATATTCTCTTATCACATTACTAAAAGAGGAAAGAATAAAAACATGGAATTTAAAGTGGCAATTAAAGATTAAATTTTTCTATGAAAAACTTGCACGAATTCTTTAGCATATTGTAAATTTATATAGGTGTTCTCTTAGAAATAGCTTCAAGTGCTCATTTTATAGGAAAAATTAGGAATATGTACTATTTTTGTATAGTTGCATAGTGTCACTGTAGTCTCCAAGTTGTATTATCCATATCATATTAATAGATTTTAAGATTGTGTATAATATTGGTTAACTAATATATACTTAAACAATGATATGCATGATGATAGGTTAAGGTGAATGGCTACATAGTTGCATATTATGGTAAGAACCTAATATAGTATACTCTTCAAGAGTATGGAAAGCGTGCCACAGTGATTGAGTAATTTGATAGAAAATTCGTAAGTATTAAGGAAAATGAGAATACAAGAGGTATTTTTAGGTCAATAAAGATGGTGATACTAGATTTAGGAGCATGTGGGTTATCTCTTAAATTAATTTTATATTTATATTATTATTACGTATATTATATAATTTATTAACAACGTTTTGTTTATGAGATTTAGGTTTATCTTGATCATATTTATTTGTCATGTCTTAATCTGTTTCACGTTGATAATCCCGTATAATTTATTACATTTAATCAATTTTACAATAGTGGATAATTTTATTAAATTAATAACCTAGTAATTAATACTAAGAATAAAAATGTATACAATGATTTTAAACAGAAATTTGATTTTTTTTATTCATAAACATTACGCACAAAACATTATACAATAATATTGAAATACAACAACTGATAAATATATACATTAGAACCTTTTTATAGAAGATTCGAGTTCTTTACATCAAGTAGTGTTTATTTTGTAGGTGATGTCGCAACTCTATACATTGTAAGAACTTCTACTTTCACCTGCAATTATTTGAGAAGTGTTGAGTTCACATCTTAGTAAATTAATTATTGATGTTGTGGCATTACATAACTTACAACCTTATACTTTACTAAAATTCTATAAATGAAAATTTATTTATAATTTCATATATTAGATATATTTTATTATTTTTCTCCCCTTAGAACTCATGACTTAAGATTTTCACACTCATAAATATCTAGGTAGAGCTCTGCAATTGAGTGTATAAGTTACATGTGAGTCGCGTGCACACACTCACACCTGTTACTATAAAAGTTTGTGCACTCATATCGATATCAAGATTTTGATCTCAATTATTCACATACTATCATTCTCCACCATCCATGCAATAGTATGGGTATACTTTGACATTCTTTACCATTCACATTACAAGTATAATTATATCTTAAATTCCCTGTCATTTATACAATAGGTATCTATATACCTTGGCATTCCCCGTCATCCATACAATAGGTATTTATATACATTGGTTTTCCCCGCCATCCACGCAAAAACATTTGTATACATTAGCGATCATTACCACAAGTATATGTGTACCGATATTATCCGTCATCCATGCACTCGGGTACACTTGGACCTTGTTGGGGTCTGCCAAATCACAATCAAGATATATATATATATATATATATATATATATATATATATATGAAATACAAAATCATTCAAATTATAGCAAATTTTGATTTTCTGGAGATCCGACTCTCTACTAGCATCGCCACTCATGTTCCATGTCCCTTAGATCAAATCCACCATGAATTTCTATCTAGTTCTATTTTCATGGTTTTAAGCCTGCCTTCTTAAAGAATGACATTATTTCATCTTCTTTTAAAAGGTATGATCTCATACCAAAATACATAATGTAACAAGTATACATTAGCGATCATTGTCACAAGTATATGTGTACTGATATTACCCGTCATCCATGCACTCGAGTACACTTGGACTTTATTGGGGTCTGCCAAATACAATCAAGATATATATACGAAATAAAAAATCATTCAACTTATAACAAATTTTTATTTTCTGGAGATTCGGCTCTCTACTGGCCGACCTCGCTACTCATGTTACATGCCCCTTAGATCAAATCCACCTTGGATTTCCATCTAATTCTATTTTCATGGTTTTAAGCCTACCTTCTTAAATCATGACATTATTTCATCTTCTTTTAAAAGGTAAGTTCTCATACCAAAACACATAATGTAACGAGTATGTTAAATTCACAATATCATGGAGTTCGGTGCTTATTTTGGCCGACTCTATAAAACTCGTCCTCTTGGAATAAGAAACTAGAAAGGGGAATAAAAAATTTTCAAGAGAAAATCGAGAGTCTAGGTCAATCAGAATATGTAAAGGAGGCTTAAAACAAGAATTTGAAGAATCCTAAGTGGCCAACAAATACCTAAAAATCATAGAAAAGAACAATAAAGTGAATTGGATGTGAAAACCAGATCGATTCAAGGTGAACTATACATGAACCGGATTGAACTATGAAAAATCGGTTCAAAGATTCATTTTTCCATGTGACTTAAAAATATCAATTTGGCAAATTGAATTCACCATTAAATGGAACATGAATTTAGACAAATTTTAAAAATTTTAATTTTTAGAAAATTGGTCGAATCGGGCCTGAACTGATCGATTTTCAATTTCAGATCATCGGATCCGGTACGATCGAACTGGTTAATGGTCTAGCCGGTCAATGGACCGCCTGTCAGGTCAGCGCCCAGTCAGTGAGCACGAATAATCAGCAAGCGGCGCGTGGCAAAGCGTGTCCCATCAGTCGCTTGGTCAGTGCAAAGAAGCATGGACCAATTAGAGAGTGGCACGTGTACTCGGTCAACAGTCAAATCTATGTCATCATCGACCAATAGGAGAGTGATATGTGTACTTAGTCAATGGTCAACTAAAGAGAAGCCTTGTCATCCAAACCGACTAATAAGAAGTTGACACATGACAAAGGTGCCATATTTGCAGCCGACTAGGATGTTGGAGAAACGGTCAACCAATCAAGGGCCAACACGTGGCAGAGCCACGTCGGATGGCCTCAGCCAATTAGCGACTAACACATGGCAGTCACACAATGTGTTAGAGAGATATATGATTATTTAAATCAGCCAATTAGAGGCTAACGTGTGGCAACCACGCAGTGCACGAAGAGGGAAATTTGATTCATTTAAATCAGCCAATCAGAGGATGCCACATGTCAAGGTCAAAGACTGACTGAGTATGGTCAGCGGACACGCTAGAATGGGTGACCAATGGGAGGTTGTCACGTGGCTTGTCAACGAGTCAAAGGGTGTCTTGGGCGCTGAGTTGGAAGCTACATCAGCAAAGCCATGCAATCACAGCATAGCAGGTGGTAGCTCGTATGTATAGCACAATTTCATCTTCAACCTTGGGCAAACGACTTGAGCGAGATCACCGAAAGGAGACTGAGTCTCCAGCGACCAAAAAATCCGCCACCTCCACCGCAATTCGGTGAGTATGGTGTTGAGTCTTACACCACCTAGTAGCCCTGTCATTTGCCGAGCCCTCTATATAAGGAGCACCTCCCCACTCGTCCTCCCCATTGCTCAGGTGACCACGGAAGGCAGGACACTCCAATTTCCCACAAGATGCAAACCAGAGCTCCAACAAGGTGGCTTTCTGAAACCTCAGGAGGCACATTTAGAGTCCCTTGAACTAGGAGAAGGTCCTCTAACTCACTACAGTCTCCACTCGGCTCGAAGACCCTTGGAGAAGCGTCAAGAGGCACGCACAGTACCACTGCTCCGACAGTGACAAAAATGCTAACCCACTTTGAGCTAAATTCCGGTCACTCATGACCATCTGTAGCTAGGCTAACCCTCCCCTAGCTTCCATTGACTGACACTCGACCTCCAGAGACCTTAGAGGTAAGCCATTTTCGCCCTGTTTCATCGTAATATTTTTCTTTAGAACTGAAGCATAGAAAACTTATCTTAATGAATTCTTTGTGCTTAGGCGATCGATTGATCCACACTCTAATTCTATGAGAACCTCGAGGAAGAACACTAACCGCCCCCATCCACAACCCCGATCGATGCCTCCTCACCCATAAGGAAATCAAGCTTTCTCTCTCAAGAGAAATTTTCCGGTAAAGCTCCGTTTTAGCTCAAATTTGAGTCAAATTAAGAAATTCAAAGTTAAAAATGATTGTAGGGTGTTGGGGGAATTGATTAGCAGCATGATAGGGAGAATTAATAAAGTTTAGGTGGTCAATTGAATGAAATGAGAATATGGGGGATCAAAGTGTAAATTTTGGGAAATTTAGGGCAATTTGGGGATTTTTTTGAAAAATTGGAGACCGGATGGCAATTAAAAGGAAACTTAGGACTTGAGTGGAAATAAGAGAACCTTAGGGACTTAATTGAGGAAAAAGCGAGTATGAGGGCCTAAATGCAAAAATATAATATTTTTGGGGCCTAAATGCAATTTAGGAAAAATTGAAGGACTTATATGCGAGAATGTGGTCTTTCATACAAAATTCCCTTATATGATTACTCGAATCCTCTATGAACTGATTGTCCAAGTACTTGTGTAGAGGATAACATCGTGGATCAGAATTTAGCTGGGACGAATGCGTCACGGTTATTAGGTGAGTGGGAATTTCCGACATCAGTCCCGGTTAGGATGATGAGTAATGCTTTAAATGTGAAAACCATTTTTCTGGAAATAGTCTCCTATGATTGCATGAAATAGCTTAAACCTTTTGGGTGCTATTTCCGAGAAAAACTAGAGATGCTCCAGTGGGCCCAAGGCCAATGGGCACAAGTTCAAGCCCATTGAAAATTAGTCGAGTAATGAGCCTACAAAAATTCTCATAATTGATAAATTGTGTGTTATAGCTACCAAACCCAGGGTCAGGTTGTTGAGCTCATTGTGCTAGCAGCTACCATGACGAAGTCGAGTCGTCGAACTCGTTGGGTTGGTGGTCATTGGACTGAAGTCAGGCCAGCAAACTCGTGGGGTCGGTAGCACCAAAGATAAAGGTCTAAATTGAAATACTTGTGATTGTGCATACTGGTATGTGGAACCCTCAAGGCACTCGGTATGGGATAGTGTGGGTACCAAGGGCTACTAGACAACCTTGAGATCATAAGGGAAGTTCATCGTCTAGTGAGTGAGGAAGCTCACAGAGCTTCATGCGCATGGAGACAGAGGAAGAAGGAGGAGAGGTCTCGTCTCAATATAGCAGACACAGAAGAAATTGAGGTATGAGGGATGAGCGAAAAGGCTCACTCAGACTTGTGGTAGAAAGTGAGACCTTCTACTAAGGGTGGTTGGTAAAGGCGCACCTAACCATAAGTTGAGTAGTCAGGGACTATTGTGAGAAGGTATCAACCCTTTTATGATGAAAGGGCGGGTGTTGAGTGACAAACAACATAGTGTGAATAATGAAACTGTACGAAAACGTTCTCCTAATGTAGGTCATAGAAATTTCCCCTCACAGAGTTATGAGACTCATCCCCTCTCTTAAGTTCCTTTTAGGGAAAATTTGCACCAAGTAGAGTTGAAGCACGAAGAAAGGACCAAACCTCCAAGGTCATTATATTTAAGTTGTTTCCTAAATTTTGTTTGGAGAACATATATACTGATAAGTATTTACCTTTCTTGAACCATCTTGGTAGAAATACCATTGTGGCCCAAAGAAGGGGTGGTGGGTTGATCACGATTATCCAACCAAACCGGGTTGGGGCGTGACAACTTGAGTAGTATTAGAGCATAATTTCCAAATAAATTCATAAAACCTTAGTCTCTAACCAACCCTAACCCTTTCAAAAAAACATGAACGAAAACATGAGTGAAGAGTACATTTGCTAGAAGAATGCTAACAATTGGAGGGATGACGCGAGTGAGAAATGCATCCCCTAGAGGAACTCCAAGAGGAGAGCCCCCATTGTTCGGTGGAAGATGAGACCCCTCCACCTCAAAACCCAAGACTAACCTAGGCCCAAGAAAAGGCCAAGAAGAACTTCTAGGAAGCCTACGCCAACTACATGATGGTCTTCCATAAACTACCCTCAATTCAAAGCGACCCAAACCCATGAACCAAATGCAACGCGCTTATGAGTATGAGGCCATAGTACGGGAAAAATTTAGGGTCGCCATCACTCACGAAGTTAGATTTTGAGGAGCACAAAGTGAGTCATCTTCATCAGAGTATGAAAAACTGAGTATGAACCCATGCACTAGGTGTGGGAGGTACCACAGAGGCGCTTGCCCACCTAGGAGACTGGCCAGACACACTAAATCGATAGATGAAGAGTATCGCAACCCACCAGTACTGAACTCTAGGTCGGTCAATATGGAGGATTAAATCAGTAGTGGATGGGTAGGATATTGTGCTTAACCTATGTAATAAGCCATAGTTGTGGCAAATGCAATTGATGAATAAAATTTCTCTTGTTCCTAAAGGTTATAAGCTCATTCAAAAAGAATTGAAAAGGGAAGGACTAAGAAGATCCTTGATCTAAATAAACCATAGGAAGAGAGGGACTAGAAGAAAATTAAGTGCCCCAAGGAGTAATACTAAGTCTTGGGAAGTTGAGACTCTCGAATGCAAAGGTCAAAACATGGCCTATAAGTTACTCCTTGAACAGGAAGTCGAGAAGCCCCAAGATTTTGGAAGGAAATGTCGGTCAAAATAAGGATCGAGCACTAGGGTATACCCATAGGAATAAAAGAAGGATTATTCCAATAAAATGGGTAAACAAGAAGGTGGTACCAAAGGATGCCATAATACTCTTGGATGGGTCAAATACCTATAAAAACAGATTTAAGGAAAATATTTCTAAAGGAGCGAAATGAGGAGCACTAGGGTCAAGAAGAAAAGTACTTGATCTAATTAAAGAAATGATGATCAAGACAAGTAGACATTAAGGAGGATGGGTTACCCCACCCCAACCTAATGGAGCTTAAGACGGCGGGGCATAAAATGGAGTAACTGAAATGGGACCACTGTCATTGGAATTTCCTTGGATAGGAAATAAGTTTCGAAAGGGAAATTCAGATTCGGTAAAAGATTGGAAATGGATTAATGCACCAATATAAAAAGGGTGTGAGGACATGAAGAAAGGAGACCTTAAAGGAGTAGTAAGAAGGGTGGACGCATAGTTCCAAAGGCAGAAGTCTCTACTTCGAAGCACGAGAGTAGAGAATAGGGCCAACAAAAGGAACTCCCCATGATAAGCCCCAAAAATCAATGAGTATGCTGTAAGGGACCAAATGGGAGTGAAGGAAAAGCAACCGTGAAATGGATATGAATGGGTACGATGGACTAAGAAAATGGAAACCCTTAGGTAAGGATGTCGTGAAACATGAGGAAAGGCATGAGGGAGGAAAACCCTGAGTATGTCAATAGATTGGATGCGAAGTGATCGGGAAACCCAATAGTGAGAACCAAGAATGACCAATAAGGAGGTTGGTAAAGGATCAGTAAGTGAGGAAAACCCAATTGGGCATGAGAGGCATGATGTCTAAGTAAAGGAAGTTGCTAGGTATAGAAGAGATGCACGAACAAGAAATGAGTGGTGGAACACTCTAACATTGTAAGAAGAAAAGCATGGGAATGGCATCTAATGAAAGAAATGGTGAAGATCCGGTACTAAGAAAGTCCGAACTATAAGAAATGGAGATCTGCAAGGTAAGTAAGAAATGATGAAATCATGGGTGTATACATTGAATGTTTACATAATGTTCAAGTTAGTTGAGGAACACAACTAGATGGTAAAGAGGGATGAAATCCTAAGATCCCTAAAGGGTTAGAAATTAAGGAACAATTATTGGGTGGGGGGTGGGGAACGTTCTCGAAGTATCAGAAATATCTCCGAAAGATACCATGCTAAAGAATCCTATTGCGTGTAGGACACACAAGTCTAAAATTATTGAGAAGGCATGACTCATGGGAAGAGGAGTCGTTTATTAAAGTCGAATGATGTCAAATGGAAGATTTGGGTAGACCTAAGTTATAAGGAAGAAATGAGGCCTCTGAGAGGCCATAATGAGCAAGGTGGTAATTTCGGGCCCTTGAAGGCAGGACCCCTAGGTAAAAAGAAGTATGACAAGGGATGATTCGAGTTGAATATCTAAGACTTAAAAATGAATAAGGCATTAAGATCAATAGTTACAAGATGTTAGTCACACCAAGCGAGTGAAAAATGGAAAGGAAAAAATCTTAAACATTGTTAGGGATGATGTCATCATAATGACGATATAAGCTAGAGATATGCAACTCAGATGGATACGAGTACGAGGATCTCACCCAAGCACACACAATAGTCAAGTTAAAAAGGGGAGGATCCCCATACAACTGTAAGGTAAGGAAAAACCCCCCAAGGTTAAGGCAGAGAGTTTATGGAAGAAATGAGGGATAAAAGTGTCCCCCTATTTAGGCAGCATGTAATGAGTCTTGGGGACAAAACTCCTTTATGGTGGGGAGTAGTTGTAAACCCCGTCCTCTTGGAATAAGGAATCGGAAAGGGGAACAAGAAATTTTCGAGAGAAAACTGAGAGTATAGGTGAATCAGAATTGGTAGAGTATGGTTAAAATGAGAATTTGGAAATCCCCAGGTGGCCAACAAATACCTAAAAATTATGGAAAAGAACAATTAAGTGAATTGGATGTGAAAACATGACCGATTTAGGATGAACTATACCTGAACCATATTGAACTGTGAAGAACCGGTTCAAAGATTCATTTTTCCAAGTGGCTTAAAAACATCAATTTGGAAAATTGAAGCCACCATTAGATGGAAAATGAATTTAGACAAATTTAGAAAATTTATTTTTTTAGAAAATCAGGCCTAAACCGGTCGTTTATTAATTTTGGGTCATCAAACCCGGTCCGACCGAACCGGTCAACGGTCCAGCTTGTCAACGGACCGCCTGCCAGGTCAGTAGGCACGACCAATCAATGAGTGACACGTGGCAAAACGCGCCCCATCAGCTGCTCGGTCAGCGCTTGGAAGTGCTCACCAATTATAGAGTGCCACGTGTCATTGTTCAATAGTCAAATCCACGTCATCACCGAACAATAGGAGAGCGATATGTGTCCTGAGTGAACGGTCAACTAAAAAGAAACCCCATCTGCTAAGCCAACCAATGAGAAGATGACACGTGGCAAAGTGCCATGTTAGTAGCCTACGATGTCAGAGAAACAGTCGACCAATCAGGGGCCGACACATGATAGAGCCATGTTGGATGGCCTCAGCCAATTAGCGATTAACACCTGGTAGTCGCACAATGTGTCAGGAGAGATATAGGATTATTTAAATTAGGCAATCAAAGGTTGACACGTGATAGTCATGTAGTGTGCGAAGAGGGAAATTTGATTCATTTAAATTAGTCAATCAGAGGACGCCACGTGTAAACCCCGTCCTTTCATAATAAGAAAACTAGGAAGAGAACTGACCATTTCCAAAGAGAAAACCAAGTCAGTTTATAAACTGTAATCGATAGAGAAAGGACAAACCGGGAAATTTATAGATCCTGAGTGACCTAATGAGTCACAAAAGTCATGAGAAAGGACTTTAGGATGAATTGGAGATGAAAACCAAACCGGTTCAGGTGAACCAGACTTGAACCACTATTAAACCAAATTTTAAATTCATTTTTCTAGGTGGCTTAGAAAATTCAAATTTGAGAAGTGAGGCCAACATTGGTTAGATAATGAATTTAGATGAATTTACAAATTTTTAATTTTGAAAAACTCGGTCGAATCGGGCCTAAACCGGCTGGTTTAAGAATTAAACCCGGTTTGGAATAGTGTTTTCTTCCTTCCGATGACAACATTGTTCAGTTGCTGGAAAATCGAACAGCGTCCGTGAAAATGAAAAGTCTCAGGCCAGGGAGTTTCAGGCAATAAATGACCACCATTAAGGCACCAATTGAATGGCCAAGAAGTCCCCTAGCTTTCGATATAAAGAGCTTCTTCTCATTTATTCTCCTTGCACCTGAAAACTCCACTCTCTCCCTATTGCTCCATTTTCCGATGAAGCTCGAACCAGAGCTCTAACATGGGCATTTTTCTAAGCCAAAGAAGGCAAGGTCGAGTTCTTTAGATTCGGGGAGAAGTCAGCTACTTGTCGGAAGTCTCCATTTGCTCCGAGGATCACTAGCGTGATAGAACAGTGAAGTAGCTCCGGTGGATCGAAGCTGCCTTGTTTCGGCCATGCTAAAAACATCCAATTTGAGCCCTTCTCAGTCTAAACCAAGCTCTCCCAACACCTCCACAACCCTCATACAACTGAATTAGAGAGGAAAGGTAAGCCAATTTGGCTCCCCTCGGTAAATTCCGTTCAATGTTAGAGAGAAAACTAGTAAAACTTCACTAACTAAATTCTCAATCAATTCGACATGAATTGTTGCGATTCTTGATTCTTTAAGGAACCTCAAGACAAGAGCTATCTTCCTAGAATGAAAGCTCGGACCGCCACGCCCCTAACGGTAAGCTTTTAATGCTTTCTCTCTCTACATTCAATTTTCCAGCGAAGCTTTCTTTGAGCTCATTCCGACGTCAATTCATGCGATTCAAAGTGCAATTGAATCATATGGATGTGTTGGAACTCAAATCCACCTTCAATTTCAACAATTAACTTTGATTGATCGGTCAATTTTATGAAATTAAATCCGACTAGGTTGAAAGGTTAAAATTGGGGATTTTGAAAATTCGAGGAACTAATGTGTAATTTTTCAAAATCGAAGGCCAATTGGCCATGGAAAAGATGTTGGAGGACCAATTGTCAATTTTTGAAAATTTAGGGTGAAATTTACTATCTTTTTGTAAATTAGAGGCAAAATGGTAATTTTGAAAAAGTTGGGGACCAAATTTGGAATTTGGGAAACTTGAACCCCTTTTTTACAATTTTGAATAAATTGTTGTCCCAAGGTAAAGAAATTGATGCGATAAGGATGCATAGAACATATGAATACTTAAAAAAAGATTTCTTTTTAGCTGAGGAAAAAACTAGTTATAGTAAGCATGAAGATGAAGGAGATAAATGAAATATGTTCTTTTTATACATGCGCTTATAAAGCACTTTCCTAAGTTCAAGTTTTGAAAGGTATTAAGAAAAAATACCAATTGAAGTTAAAGAATAAGTTAACATAACGATTGTTAACCCATCAATCATTATAAATAGTATTAACAAAGAGAGAGAAGGAGAGAGGTAAAAAAGAAATCAATTAATCATTTTGTAACATCTAATCATCATGTGATTTGGACTCACAGGATTCATTAGACAACTCTTGAGTAAAATAATATTAAAATAGAAAATAATAATAAATAAATAATAATAAGTAAGAAAGACAGTCATGTAACTTCATTTAAAAAGTGAAACTTTATAAATTTCCCACTTTGCCCTCTTTCCATCGGTATCGGTTCATCAATTGGGTCAGTTCATAAACTGGTTCAATCCGGCTTGGATCTGATTCACCTGAACCGGTTTGGTTTTTCTCTTCCAATTTGTCCTAAAGTTCTTTTCCAAGGTTTTATGAACCATTTGGGTCAATCATGAGTTGTAAATTCCCCAAATTGCTCATTCTTTGATGATCGGGTTTGTGAACCGATTCGATTTTCTCACTCTATTTGACCAGTTTTTTTCCCGGTTTTCCTTGACACCAAAGAGCGGAGTTTACAAATCTCCTCTCCTTTTAGGAGTTTTGTCCCCAAAACATATTTCACACCTTTTGTGTACTAAAATAAATTTTTATACATATAAATTCTCTAGTTTATCGGCCTACAACCTTCTTGGTTGTTTCCGTTTATCCATTCCATCACATACCTAAGATTTTCGTTTCATTCACATCTCTTTCTCATTTCATGGGGCTTACTTTAGCTAAACATATCTCCCTAGAAGACTTAGAATAATATCCTTAATTTTACATCCTTCTTTTCCCATGGTACCATTTCTTCATTCCAAACTCTTCACCTAAGATTTTTGGACTAGGAGCTCTGGTTATTTTCTTCTACAGGTTTTGGCATTTATCATCTTTTCATCCGACATGGATCCTTTCCTCATTCTTTAGTTATTACTTCTTCATTCTACTTTTTAACGCTTAACCTTGTCATGCCTTAATCATAGACTCTTCCTTACCTAAGTCATATTTTCCTTGGGACAGTTGGGCTTGCGTGTCCCTTACCACATGTCATTTTTTAGAACTTGTCTTTGACTTCACATCCTTATAACCATAGTAGTTTCCTTACCTACTCGTCTTTTTCAGACTTCTTTATTCGGTCATTCAAATTTCAAGTCCTTGAGCTTCTTGATAACTTACTGACATACCAAAACTCATCCTTTCTTACTTCATTCCTCATTCCCACTAGCATCCTTCCTTGTTAAGGTCTCTTCTCTTTCTTAATCCATTCTTACTCACATCGTGATCATTTCAATATCCTTTATCCCGATTAGTTCCTTTCTTACGTGTATGACATCTTTTGATGTCGTCTTCCTACTTACCATTTACTTGGGTTGACTTATCTCTTGGATCTTCATGATTACTTTCCCTTTGTATTTGATCCTTTCATCTCCAGGGCCTTGTCTTTGTGGAGCTTATCTTTTTCTTAAATTTTTTTTGTTGGTTCCATCTCCTCTTAATTGGTACACATGTGTTCCTCCAAAGTTTCCTTTTCTTAGTAAGTTTTACACTTTTTTTCTTCCAGAATTTCCTTCTAGTTTTACCATTGCAAATATTCAATCTCGAATGTCCTTCTTTGTCGTTATCTTCACCAGCTTACTTTTATTATTGAGATCCTATGAGTACTTTTCATTTATCTTACCCCATTCTCACTTGCTCCAACATTTGTTTATTCCTTTGAGGTGGACCTTGCATCCCTCTTATGTCAAAATCTTCTATATCTTCGTGTCCTTGGTATTCCTCCCTTTGCCTCGTTTAGGGCATATTCCTTACTACTTCCCAGTTCTTATTAGAGCTTCATTTGCTCCTTGGGACAATTTGGTCAATAGGAGTCATTTCCTTCAATCGATTCTATCTAAAATCCCTATTTGGGTTTCCATGTCTTTTCGCAAGTAGATCATACTTAACCTTCCCAAACACCCATTTAGCTACTCGTACTTCTTACTGAGGTCCGATTTTGTGACATTTCCTCAATTGTTTTTCTTAAACTGGAGCTTTCTCCTTCCTCGATCCAACTTCCTATTCGCATCCTCCTTCTAATGTCTCCCGTTCTGGGATTCTTAATTTTCATCGCCCTACCATTCCTTAGAAGTTCTCCCTTTTTAATCTTCACTTATACCTAAGGATGTTGTATGGTTCATTCACTCTGGCTTTTCTTCCTTTTTGGTTTTGTACCTTTGCTTTCCACAAGTCTCCTTATTTTATGGACTTCTTAAGAAATTGTGTCCTAGTTCTTTTACAAGTAGGGGTTATACTTGGGCTTTCTTGTTATCCAATTTTTCTTCTCATCCTGCCTTAGTGGTCTTGTCATCCTTGGTGTTCTCATAACTTACTTCCTTTCTCTTTGATCAACTTCCATTCCTTTGGTTCCCTTTGGAATATTCTACTCTTTCTTACTCTTACTCTTTGAGCCTTTCCTTAACTCCTTGAACTCTCCATAAGTCCATACTCCTTGATATTCATTTCCTTTTGTTCCAACTTCTTCTTCCTTGGTTAAGATCTCTCTTAGATGAACTCTTCCTTATTGTACTTCCGAGGGAAAGTCTTATGAATTGAGGTTAACTATAAATAACCCATCTTTTCTTCCTTGGGTGATTTACTACCATTTTACTTTTAATCTTATCACACTCTTTTTGCTTCAGATTTTATCAAGGAACTTAGAAGTTTTATAAAAAATTTCACTTTCATTCATTTAAGAAATATTTGCTTTCTACACTTGGCTTATTACATGAATTTTCTACCCCTTAATCCCTTGGGGTCATAGGCCGTGAGTTAACCCTAGAGCGATTGTGAGATTTTTTATTAGAAGGTTCTGAAAAGCTAGTTGGGGTCCACTCGTATTCCCTTATAGGACGAATCTCATGTATGGCCTCTAATCCGTACCGCCTTAATACCTCAACCTCACACTCATAGTTCCACTTAATCCATTGAGAGGGATTAATGCCACATTGAGTAGGTGGAGGTACTTGGTGGACCTTCATGAAGGTGCCATATGCATCCTAGTAGTTATCACATGCCTCCTTCTTAGTTAGATTCCCATTTGGTTGTTGTGGGATTGGAGGAGGGGTTGGGCTTCTAGGAGGAGATATCAGTTCCTCTTGTCTTGGAGGAGGATATGTGATGCCTTTGGTTTCAATAAAGCTCCTACCAATTTCCAATTGTCTTCCACAATGTCTTTGGGTACTCTTTTCTCGCCTTTTAGGAATCTTTGTACGGCTTCCTCCCTTGGGTTGGGTGTCTTTTTTAGGGTTATGGGTGGAGGGTTGGATTTCACTGTGAACTTCCTAGGAATTCTCCTTCCTACATGATAGTTTAAAGTTTGATTAATGTCAAGGCATAATATTGATAATGTTTTAAGGGAACTTAGCTCTGATATGACTTAAGTTGTCACGTCCCGACCCGATTTGGTCGGATCCCCGTGAACAACCCACTGCTCTCTTGGTTTAAGAGGGGTTTCTTCCTTTTTTAACTCAAAAGGAGCCAGGCATAATTTTAACCTTGTTCCCTATAATAACATATATAAAATAAAATGCAAGTTTAAGTGAAATTAAGCATACCTGACAGAGGGTAAGACTTGGTGTTATCCCTAGTCATTTCCCTATTTCTTGAAGAGGGATAAAAAAAAAAGGTGAAAGAGTTTCTACAACTCAGTGAATGGGTATTTTAAAAAAAATGGAGTTTTAATAAAATAATTGTTTTAAATTGGAGTGTATCAGACTCCTTAATTTCTTTAGTCTTTCTAGGGAACAAGGTCGAAAATACGCCGGCTTATTTCGAGTTAAAGAAAGAGGAAACTCATCTTGAACCGGGAGAGTGGCTGGTTGTTAACGAGGATCTAACCAAATCGGGTTGGGGCGTGATACTAGTACTGTAGTGGGTACATCCCAAAACCCTCCCAATCAGTTCAAACAAAACTTGTAATTGAAATTTTTATTCAATAAAGAAAAATTTTCCCCTAAATTCTATACGTTTCTTCAATCAAGGTATGTGCAATTGTGGGGACAATAGGTTTACGCCATCTTCGACTCGGGAGCTGAGAGATCCTTCATCAAAGAGGACTTAATTCCAAATTTACCTCTAGAACTCACTCCTCTAGGACAAAGTCTGAACATCCTCATGCCCTTAGGAGAAGGGTTAAATAGGAACAAACAATTAAAGGGATGTGAGATAAAGATTGGGGGAATCAAACTTGAAGCATACTTGATTCCATTGCCCCTGAAGAAGATCGAAGTAACCCTTGGGATGGATTGGTTAAGCAACCATTAGGCCAGGATGGACTGTGGAAAGAAGACAGTGACCTTCCACACTTCTGAGACAAATGGATTAAAATTTCAAGGAGACCAAAGGAAGGGTGAAGTACTGATGGTGTCCCATATTGATGTGAATCCGACTAAAGAGACTACGAATTCACAAGTCCAATCAACCGAACCTGCAATGGAGCTGAACAGTTTGTCACTAAATGAGATAAATAATCATTTGATACTGCAAGAGGGCCCAATCACAAGGTTAAGGGCTAAAAGATTCAAAGAAGCTTTATATGGGCTGATTAAAGAGATTGCTGAATATTCAAATGGAAGCCCAAATGAAGAGCCCAAGATGAGCCCAAGAGAAGGTCCATATTTAATTAATAATGAGAGATTTATTAATATAATAAATCTCTTAGGATAATATTAAGTAGTTCAGATTTTTAAATTAGTTATTAAATATCCTAGATATTTAGATTAGATATGGTTAGCTTATAACCATAATAGATTTTTTTTCCTTATTTTGTTGGCTATTCGGTTGTTTTTTAAGTCTATAAAAGACATACTCCACAGCATTGGAAGACACACTTTGGAATTTCAATCTTGTGAGTTTTATCTTCTTTCTTTTCTTGAAAGAGCTTTTTGAACTTATTAGGTTTTTACCTGTGACGTTCAAGCAATTCAAGACTTATCACCAGGGTTTTCTAAGAGTTCTTCTTAGAGAATTTGGGTGTGACGTCTAGATATCCAATACCTTATTTCTCACATAAATAAGGTATATTCCGTCCTTTCGTACTTGTATCATGAAAATCTTGGGGTCTTGCCATATTTGGTGTAGGGCGTCGTCAATATATTGGCGAGGTTCCCATCAGTTGGTATCAAAGCACACAGTTGCACGGTAAGTTCTATCCCATATTTTTATCTTGTTCTTTTTTTATCTTCTCTACCTATTTCTATTCTCTATAAAAGGAAAAAAATTTCATCTTCTTCTATCTATCTTCTCTTCAGTCGGTTAAAAAAATAAAAAAAATCCGTGCCAGAAAAAAAAAGTGCAAAAAAAAGATTAAAAAAAATTCGTACAAAAAAAAGAAAAAAAAAGGCACATAATTCTAACTTGTATTTCATTCTACTCTATCCAGTCTACTTCATTTTATCTTAATTTCTTTTTTATCTAAATTTTATTGTTCTCTGAGTCTATTCGTACACCACACTTAAATTCTTCTAGAATTGGTTTTTGAAAACTTTATTGATTTATCTTGATTGTTCCTCAAGTTGAACTGCTTCATAAAAGCGATTTGTTTTTAAAGTTCAATTCATATTGAAAGAAGACATACGAGAGGAAAAAGGCAAGAGTGTTTGAATCTATAAGAAAAAGCCAATTGAGTGTGAAAATACGAGTGATTGAGAGAAATACGTAAGGGAGCGTTGGCAAGGTTCTTCTGTTATTTTTATCATTTGTAGGAACTCATGGCACAATGATGAGGAGATACGCCAAATGAAGAAGATTCCCAACAACTAATTCCAAATTTACAAATGCAAGCTATAATAAGCAAAATGAGACGAATGCCGAAGTTCGAGTTGGAACCGCTTCATGAGCGAATTGATCAATTGGAAGAAGGAGTGAGGGGTTCGCATCAACATACCCCTATTGAATAGCGACCTCGAAGCTTTCAATCAAGATGTTTTGATCCACAAGAACTCGAGGAGTTCGATCGATATGCTCATAGAGAATGACCCCGAGTTGATGAGAACCTAGATAATATCAAGTTGAAGATACCCTCTTTTCAAGGAAAAACTGATTCAGAAGCATATCTTGAATGGGAAAAGAGGATGGAGATGGTTTTTATTATCATAATTACTCGGAGTTGAAAAAGGTACGACTTGCTGCTGTCAAATTTACTGATTATGCTATAATATGGTGGGATCAGTTGGTGAAGGAAAGGAAACAAAATCACGAACACCGTGTGGAGTCTTGGGATGAAATGAAAGCAATCATGTGACAACGATTTGTTCCCAGCCACTATCACCGAGAGTTGTGTAATAAACTCTAAAGGCTTATCCAAGGATCAAAAAGCGTCGACGAATACTTCAAGGAGATGGAGATTGTGATGATTCGAGCAAATGTGGAGGAAGACAGAGAGGCAACAATGGCGAGATTTTTGCATGGTCCAAAACCATGAAATAGCTAACATGGTGGAAATGCAATATCATGTTGAGCTCCAAGATATGGTACATCAAGCTATCAAAGTCGAACAACAATTGAAGAGAAAGAGTTTACACAAAAGGGGATTAAACAATGGTTCCTCGAACTCATGGAAACCATCCTCAAGGCGATTTGAGAGTCAATAAACTCAACCTCAGCATGCTCCACTAAAAGAGACAACCAAGCAAGCTGTGGCCCAAAATCAAGGTAACACCCATATCACAACTCCCAGAACTCGTGATATTAAGTGTTTCTGATGCTAAGGCAGGGGTCACATTTCAAGTCAATGCCCAAATAAGCGGGCAATAGTGATCAATGCTAATGGTGAAATTGAGACCGATGATGAAAAAGAAGATATCGATCCGGGGATGCCACCACTTGAAGATGCTAATGAATATGCAGAAGAAGGGTAATTGTTGGTTGCACGACGAACTCTCAGTGTTCAAGCCCAAGAAGAAGAAAACAATCATTGTGAGAACTTATTTCATACTCGTTGTTGTGTGAAAAATAAGGTTTGTTGTGTTATTATAGATGGGGGAAGCTACACTAATGTAGCTAGCACTGAGCTGGTGGAGAAATTGGCATTACCAACCTTAAAGCATCCGAAGCCTTATCGACTACAATGGCTGAACGACCAAGGTGAACTCAAGGTAACCAAACAAGTGTTGGTTGCATTTTCTATTGGAAAATATCAAGATGAAATACTATATGATGTGGTACCAATGCATGCATGCCATATACTTTTGAGACGACCTTGACAGTTTGATCGTCAAGTTATGCATGATGGATTCACTAATAGGTACTCTTTTGTGATAAATGAGAGACCAATATCTCTTGTACCATTGACTCCAATGCAAGTTTTTGAGGATCAACTGAAAAAAAAAGGCAAATGAATAGAAAATAGAAGAAAAAAAGAAAGGAGAAATATCAGAGTTGAAAAAAAAGAGGGAAAAGCCAGAAGTGGAAAAAAAAAAGAGTAAAAGCAATTTCATTGCAAGAAAAAGTGAGATCAAATGAGCTTTACTTTCACATCAGGCTCTTATTGTACTTATGTACAAGGACACCTTTTTGAGTACTAACGATCTTGTTGGATCTTTGCTGAGCAATATTATTACTGTTTTGCAGGAATTTATCAATGTCTTTCCTAATGAGATACCACTAGGTTTGCCACCAATTCGATTAATTGAACATCAAATTGATTTCATCCCTGGAGCGATGATTCCCAACTGACCAGCATATAGAAGTAACCCTGAGGAAACAAAGGAACTTCAAGCCAAGTCCTAGAGCTGATGGAAAAGGGGTATGTTTGAGATAGTATGAGTCCATGTGCTGTGCTAGTGCTACTTGTACCTAAGAAGGACAGAACTTGGAGAATGTGCGTGGATTGTTGAGCCATCAACAACATCACAGTAAAGTATCGCTACCCTATTCCTCGTTTGGATGACATGTTAGATGGGTTGCATGGATCTTGTTTATTTTCAAAAATAGATCTTAAGAGTGGATATCATCAAATTCGAATGAAAGAAGGGGATGAATGGAAAACTGCATTTAAAACTAAACAAGGATTATATGAATGGTTAGTTATGCCCTTTAGATTGACTAATGCACCAAGCACTTTAATGAGATCAATGAATCATGTATTACGTGCTTTTATTGGGAGATTTATAGTGGTATATTTTGATGATATTCTAATCTACAGCAAGACCATGGATGAACATGTAGCACGTTTAAGTGTTGTGTTAGAAGCATTAAGGAAACATAAGTTGTTTGCCAACTTGAATAAATGTGTCTTTTGTTAAGATAAACTTGTGTTTCTTGGATATATTATAAGTTCAGAAGGGATTAGAGTTGACGAGGAAAAGGTTAAGGCAATTCGCGACTGGCCGACACCTAATTCGGTAAGTCGGGTAAAAAGTTTTCATGGATTAGCTAGTTTTTATATATGTTTATTCCAAATTTTAGTAGTTATGTTGCACCTCTTGCTGCTGTTATAAAGAAAAATGTACCTTTTAAATGGGGTAATGAGCAATAAAATGTATTTCAATTGATAAAGGAAAAACTAACTATTGCCCCATTGCTCTCATTGCCTAATTTTTTGAAAACATTTGAAATTGAGTGTGATACATTAGGAGTAGGTATTGGAGGTGTATTAATCAGGAAGGAAGACCAATTGCATATTTCAGTGAAAAGTTGAGTGGAGAAACCCTTAACTATCCCACCTATGATAAGGAGATGTATGCCCTAGTTCGAACTCTTCAAACATGGCAGCACTATCTATGGCCGAAAGAATTTGTGATTCACACAGATCATGAATCTCTTAAGCATCTCAAAGGACAACACAAGTTGAACAAATGCCATGTAAGGTGGGTGGAGTTCATTGAAACATTCCCATATGTGATCAAGTACAAACAAGGTAAGGAAAATATAGTTGCAGATGCTTTATCGTGAAGGTACGCTATGCATTCAATGCTTGATTCTAAATTGCTTGGTTTTGATTATATCAAGGATTTGTATGCAAACGATCCTGATTTCTGTGAAGTGTTTAAAGGTTGTCGAAGTGGTAAGTTTGGGAAATTTTATTTACAAAATGGATTTCTTTTTCGAGAAAACAAATTATGCATCCCTCAGTCTTCTTTGCGTGAGTTACTTGTTAGGGAAGCACATGCTGGAGGACTTATGGGACATTTTGGGGTAGCTAAGACTATGGCGATAATGCATGAGCATTTTTTTTGGCCCCACATGAAAAGGGATGTTTAGAAAATTTGTTCTCGATGCATTACATGTAAAGAGTCTAAGTCTAGGCAACAACCTCATGGCCTGTATACTCCTCTTCCGATTCCTAATGCACCTTGGATTGATATTTCCATGGATTTTATTTTAGGATTACCAAGAACTAAGAGGGGGAGGGATTCTGTGTTTGTGGTAGTTGATAGGTTTTCGAAAATGGCACATTTCATTCCATGTCATAAAACTGATGATGCATCGAATGTTGCTGATTTATTCTTTAGAGAAGTTGTCAGATTGCATGGTATGCCTAGAACTATTGTTTCTGATCGTGATTCTAAATTCTTGAGTTACTTTTGGAAAACCCTATGGGGTAAATTGGGAACCAAACTGCTGTTTTCAACAACATATCACCCACAAACTGATGGTCAAACAGAAGTAGTAAATAGGACATCAGGTATTTTATTACGTTCTATAATAAAAAAAAATTGAAATCATGGGAAGATTGCTTACCACATGTTGAATTTGCTTATAATCGTTTTGTTCATTCTAAAACTAAGTTTTCACCATTTGAGATTGTTTATGGTTTCAATCCATTAACCCCTCTAAATCTAACTCCACTTCTTGTAGGTGAATTGGTTAATTTTGATGGAAAGAGAAAAGTAGAGTTTGTGAAAGAACTACACGAGAAGACAAAGATGCACATTGAACGGATGACTAAAGTTTATGAAAAACAAGCAAACAAGGGCCGCAAAAGTGTCATTTTTGAACTCGGCGATTGGGACTGGCTTCATATGAGGAAAGAACGATTTCCGAAACAAAGGTGATCAAAACTTCTTCCTAGAGAAGATGGACCATTTCGTGTGTTGGAACACATTAATAATAATGCTTACAAGCTAGAGTTACCTGGTGAGTATAGCGTTAATGAAAGCTTCAATGTTACTGATTTAATGCCCTTTGATGTAGGTGATGAAGAAACAAAAGATTTGAGGACAAATCATTTTCAATAGGGGGAGAATGATGTGAATCCGACTAAAGAGACTACGAATTCACAAGTTCAATCAATCGAACCTGCAATGGAGCTGAACAGTTTGTCACTAAATGAGATGAATAATCATTTGAGATTGCAAGAGGGCCCAATCACAAGGTTAAGGGCTAAAAGATTCAAAGAAGCTTTATATGGACTGATTAAAGAGATTGTTGAATATTCAAATGGAAGCCCAAATGAAGAGCCCAAGATGAGCCCAAGAGAAGGTCCGTATTTAATTAATAAGGAGAGATTTATTAATATAATAAATCTCTTAGGATAATATTAGGTAGTTAATATTTTTAAATTAGTTATTAAATATCCTAGATATTTAGATTAGATATGGTTTGCTTATAACCATAATAGATTTTTTTTCCTTATTTTGTGGGTTATTCGGTTGTTTTTTGAGTCTATAAAAGGCATACTCTACAACATTGGAAGACACACTTTGGAATTTCAATCTTGTGAGTTTTGTCTTCTTTCTTTTCTTGAAAGAGCTTTTTGAACTTATCAGGTTTTTACCTGTGGTGTTCAAGCAATTCAAGAATTATCACCAATGTTTTCTAAGAGTGTGTCAGACTCCTTTGTTTTCAAAAATCTCTTCATTTAAAAATTCAGGTTTTTCCATTATTTCTTAGTTACCACGGTGTGTCATCACCCAACACACATCCTTCATCATGAAGGTTACACACATTCGCAAGTCAGTATCACTACTGAACTCTTCGGAGCGACTTTTCCTGCCACCCGGATAGAAGTACGACCACTTCTACCCTGGGAATGACTGGATGTATGTGACATCCGACCCACAATTCCGAAATCACTTCTTCATGTCCGTATGATGATAGAGACCTCATCCTGTCCCCACCCCGGTCTCATGCGCTTGGTGCTACTCTAGATTTTGCACAGACAGCTGGAATGACGAACTGCCCTTATAGCCACCAGGTCGTCTAGTGACCTTAGGACGCATCATTACCCCTCATGGACGTCTTGATGATCCCGTACTCATAGTGCATGCACAAACAATGTTTTCTTATATTGCCATGTAATCTGTGGTGCCACTAGTCCAATGTCCCCGGCTCTCAACCCAACCCGCAGTTGTTTGTCTTGACTGGTCCGTCGACCTGTCATGTCGCACTGCTGCTAGTTGACTGAGCATGTCAGTCTTATCTTGGTAACATGGCCAAACAATTCACTTATTAAGTTTTATGGCACATATATCATGTTCTTTTATGAGCTCCTGCTCGTGCCAACTGGCCTTGAGCCCACTGTACGAGATTTTAAAAATCGGGCATTTAGCCCCCAAGTTCCAAAACCGAGGCCCCCAGCCTATTAGAGCTATTCGAGCTCCTGTCGAGAAGGTCTCCCAAATTGTTTAAGCATTGGCACACAGTCAGGGGAGAACACTTCCGACAAAATAGGTTTTCACTGCCCATTATACCAACCGGTATAAGGACATCTCCGTTCATAATCGATGAATGGGTTTTCAACTTCCTTCGAGGAAGTCTCATCATACCAACCGAGTATGATCTACTTACAACCGGTAAGTAGTTTTTTTTTCATAATTTTCATATCACTTTCTCTAAGTGGTGTTGATTAAAATACCACTAAATAGTGGATTTTTATACCGAGGTACTTATCATCCCCTTACCGAGTATGATATAAAATTTCCACTCACAACCGGTAAGTGGTTTTTATCTTTAAGTTGTGCTCATCAACCCAACCGGGTATGATGTTAGTAAACCCACTCACAACCGGTAAGTGGTTTTTAACTTTAAGTTGTGCTCATCATCCCAACCGGGTATGATGTTAGTAAACCCACTCACTCGTTAATGACGTGAATTCCACTAGACTGGTTCTTTGTATTCACGTGAGCTTGTCCTTGCTGGCATTCCCGGTATTTCGCATTCCTACGCGATATGAACATGTTGGTTCATTATCCTTCGGCCTAATCGCCTTCATTCATTCCAAATGAATGAGAAAGTCAAACCTTCATTTATTTGCAATTAGGTCCCTAAAGTTATTTCTCTTTAACTTTAAGTACCAAATGCTAGTTTTTCCTCAAATTGAGTCCCGAAACTTCTAAAATTTATCATAGGACCTCAATTTATTCCATTTCACAAAAAGGGGTTTAATTTCCCAAATTTCCAATTTGGTTCCCCTAACTTTTCCAAAATTACCATTTTGCCCTTCCTTTACAAAAATGGTAAATTTTGCCCCAAAATTTTCAAAATTCCTCAATTGGTCCTCCAACATTATTTTCATGCCCAATTGACCCTCAATTTCATAAAATTTCATTTTTGGTCCTTTCAATTTCGAAAATCCCCAATTTTCCCCCAATTCCAACATAACACAGTCGAATTTGATTTCATCAAATTGACCCATCAAACGTTTCCAATTGTTGAAATTGATGTTGAAATTGAGTTTCTACATGTTCATATGATTTTTCAGAAATGTGAATCGCAAGTTTTAATGCCGGGACGAGCTCAAATGGAGCTTCGCCGGAAAATGAACTATAGAGAGAAAAAGCTTCGATTACTCACCGGTGAAGGCACGACGGTTTGAGCTTTCAATCTGGATAGATAGCTCTCATCCTGAGGTTCATCCTAAAATCAAGAATCGCATTAATTGATGCAAAATTGGATTAGAATTTTGTCATTGAAATTCGGTCGACTCTTTCTCTAGCACCGATCAAAAATTATAAAGGGGATCCGAATTGGCTTACCTTTCGGTCCTAATTCGGCCGTGGAAAGGCTGAGGAAGTGTTGGGAGGGCTTGGTTTGGCCTGAGGAGGGCTTGAAATGGTCGATTTCAGCTTGGCTGAAATAGGGCAGCTTCGGTCCGCCGGAGCTACTTCACTATTCTATCATGCCGGTGCTTCTCCAACGATTCTCAGATTGACTGGAGTTTGCTATCAGATAACTGTCTTCTCCCCGGTTCTAAAGAGCCCGATCTTTGTTCAAGTTGAAGCTCTAGTTCGAGCTTCATCGGGAAATGGAGCAGTAGAGAGAGAGAGAAAAGTGTTCAGGTGTGAGGAGAATGAATGGGGATGACCTCTTTTATATAGGTGTAAAATCATGTATTAAATGGGAGAGATTTATTACTAGTATTAATATTGCCATAAATTATTGGTATTAATTCCAATAATTTAATTTCAGTATTAAATTATTTGTATTAATTCCAATATTAAATTATTGGTATTAATTACAATAATTAAATATATATTAATTTATGGCTATTTATGATAAGCCGTAGGCATAAAAATTTTTTACCAAAATTTCGAGTTACAAAAAATCATACTTCTAAGGTTTTTCTAATTAACTTTAGAGTTCTTATGGACTCTCGTTCAACTGAACCAATTTGGTTTTTCTATTCTAATTTGTGTTAAGTTTCTTTTCCAAGGTTTAATAAACCCTTTGGATCACTCGGAAGTTGTAAATTTCCAAATTGCTTGTTCCCAAATGATCGGGGTTGTAAACTGTCTCGGTTTTCTTACTCGGTTTGATCGGTTCTTTTCCTAATTTTCCTTAACTCAAAAGTGCGGGGTTTACAATTTGGCTGTGGCGTTTAGATATCCGATACCTTGTTTCTCACAAAAATAAGGTATATTCCATCCTTCCGTACTTGCGTCATGAAAGTTTGGGGGTCTTGCCATATTTGGTGTAGGGTGTCGTCAACATATTGGCGAGGTTTGCATCACATATGAAGGCCTAAAAGATGATACAGAAAGACTACGTCTTTTCTGGCCATGGTCATCCATGAAAAACTTGAAGAAAAGAGAATCGAAGATATTCTGATAGTCAAACACTATCCAGAGGTATTTCCGGAGGAATTACCTGGACTACCTCCTAGTCGGCAAGTGGAATTTACCATAGAGATTATCCCAGGAACAAACGCCATATCCCAAGCCCCCATTGGTATGGCTCTAGTGGAACTAAAGGAATTGAAAGAACAATCGGATTTGCTATTGGAGAAGGATTTTATATGTCCTAGCCAGTCTCCATGGTGTGCACCCGTCTTATTTGTAAAGAAAAAGGATGGAAGCATGAGACTGTGCATAGACTATAGGAAGTTGAATTAGGTCACCAACAAGAATAGGTACCCACTTCCGCAGATTGATGACCTATTCGACCAACTAAAAGGAGCAACCTACTTATCCAAGATAGACCTTCGGTCGGGCTATCACCAACTCAGGATCCGAGAGGAGGACATACCTAAGACAACATTTCGGTCTCGATACGGATATTACGAATTCAGAGTAAGGCCTTTGGATTTACAAATGCCCCTGTAGCCTTCATGGATTTAATGAACCATGTGTTCCAACCACACTTGGACAACATGATAGTATTCATATATGATATTCTCATATACTCACAAACTAGGTTGGAGCACGAAGAACATTTGGCAATCACCTTGGAGATATTGAGGGAAAACCACTTATATGCAAAATTCTCCCAGTGTGATTTCTAGCTGCAAGAGGTAGGATTCTTAGGACATATAGTGTCCAAGGATGGAGTTAAGGTGGATTCAGCAAAGGTGGAATCCATATCCGATAGGAAGGCACCCAGGAATCCTTCAGAGATACGAAGTTTCTTAGGCCTGGCAGGTACTACAGACAGTTTGTACAAGACTTTTCTAAGATAGCAGCCCCTCTAACTCGGCTCACTAGGAAAGAAGTTGAGTATAAATGGGATGAAAGCTATGAGAATTCTTTCCTAGAACTGAAGAATTGATTGACAACCACGTTGATACTCTCCCTTCCTAACCCAAGTGCGGGAGAGTACACCGTCTATAGTAATGCATCTGGAAAAAGACTCGGATGTGTACTAATGCAACATGGAAACGTTATCACCTATGCCTCATGACAACTTAAAGTACATGAGAGAAACTACCAAACCCACAACTTGGAATTAGCTGTGATAGTGTTTACCTTAAAGATTTGGTGACACTACCTCTACGGGGTTAAGTGTAGGATATACACTGATTACAAGAGTCTTAAGTATTTCCTGACCTAGAAAGAGTTAAATCTTGCCAGAGGAGATGGCTAGAATTGATGAAGGATTACAACCTTGTGATAGAGTATCACCCTGGAAAGGCGAATGTGTTGGAAGATGCCTTAAGTCGCAAATATCAAACTGAGGTGGCACAAATAAAGATGAGTTACATACCCTTGTTGCAATAGCCAGAAAGAATAGAGGTGGACCTAAGGATAGACAAGTAGGAGAAGTGCTTGATGGCCAGTGTAGTGGTGAGGCCCAGTCTAATCGAGCAGATTAAGGCTCAACAAAAGGTGGATAAGGAACTCCAATCTTATTTGGATCCAATTAACAGAGAAATGAAACTAAACTACGACCTGCGAGGTGATGGAGTGCTAACCTACAAGGGTAGGGTATGTGTGTCTCAAGATAAGGAGTTGAAGAGGTTAATTCTAGAAGAGGCACACGATTTGGTGTATGTAATGCATCCGGGCAGTACCAAGATGTACAGCACCCTCAAACAAGGATATTGGTGGAAAGAAATGAAGAGGGACATTGTGGAATATGTAGCTCGATGTTTGTCCTGTCAACAAATAAAGGTTGAGTAACAGAAACCATCAGGACTGTTGCAACCCTTGCCAAGTCCGAAATGGAAATGGGAGCACATAACCATGTACTTTGTCACAGGACTACCTGTGACAAGGAAGGGTTGAGACACAATTTGGGTCATCATGGATAGATTGACCAAATTTGCTCATTTTCTCCCTATAAGAGTAATGGATACGGTGGAACAACTGGTCGTCTTATACATGAGGGAGATAGTAAGACTTCATGGTGTCCCAATGAGTATAGTATTAGATAGAGACCCTAAATTCACTTCAAGGTTTTGGCCAAGCACAAAGTGCTATGGGAACCAAGCTCCACATGAGAATGACGTTTCATCCTTAAACCGATGGATAGTCTGAGTGAACGATTCAGACCTTAGAGGACATGCTGAGGGCATGCGTACTCATGATGGACAATGGTTGGGAGGAATACTTGTGCCTAATAGAATTTTCTTACAATAATAGCTATCATGCCAATACTCAAATGGCTCCTTATGAAGCCCTTTATGGACGACCATGTCGTACACCTCTATTTTGGGAAGAAGTGGGAGAAAGGAAGCTGGAAAGGGTAGAGCTAATTGAGGATGCCACAAAGAAAATAAATTTAATAAGGAATCACCTTAATACCACTCAGGACAGGTAAAAGAGTTATGCGGACCATTGAAGGAAATATAAGGAGTTTGATGTTGGAGATCAAGTATTTCTTAAGGTATCCCCATGGAGGGGAATACATAGGTTTTAATAATGGGAAAAGTTGAAACATAGGTATATTGGTCCATATCCCATTATCCAAAGGATAGGACCGGTGGCCTATAAATTGGAACTACCCCTAGGCCTATAGAGAATACACGATATATTTCACATTTCGGTCCTTCGGAAGTACCAGCCTGATCCAAGCCATGTGATAGACCGACCTCCACCAGAGCTAGAAGAGAACTTAACTTATCAAATAGAACCAGTAAGAATCATCGACCGGAGGGATAATGTCACGCCCCAACCCGGTTTGGTCATATCCTCGTGAGCAACCCATCACTCTCCCGGTTTATTAAGGGTTTTCCCCTTCTTTAACCCAGTAGGAGTAAGGTGTCCTTTAAACCTGTACCTTTACAAGAATAACATTAATCAAAACTGCATGAAATTTTAAACTTTACATACTTGTCTTGCAGGTGTGACTAATAGGAGGTCTTTGGGTAGGTTTCCCTTGGTTACCTAAAAAGGGATATAAGAGAGGGGGTGAGTTCAACAACTCAGTGAATGGGTGTTTAAAGTTTGACTTTTAAAAAAAATAGTTTGAATTGTAGTGTGTTAGACTCCTTATTTTCTTTTAAAACAATCCATCCGCAAAATCTCGGTATTCAAAGCCCTTTCTTTATTATCAACCACAAATAGTGTGTTTAGCAACCAACAAATACCCTTCATTAGGAAGGGATCACATATTCGCAGGGCAACACATCCACTGCACCCACTTGTGGTGCCGGAGCGACTTTACCGACCACCTAGATAGAAGCGCGTCTACTTCTACCCTGAGAATGAGAGGATGTACGCAACATCCGACCATCAATCCCGAAAGAAAAACAAACTTCGTGTCCGTATGAGGACAGAGAACTCATCTTGACCCCACCACGTTGAGCTTACTTGACTGTTGGCATGACAATATGCCCTTATCTCCACCATGTCATCCAGTAGCCCCTAGGACGCATCACTACCCCTCTTGGGCATCTTGAAGGTCCCGTATACACAGTGCATGCACAATCAGTATTTTCACATCATGCCATATAATATGTGGTGTCACTGGTCCAACAGCCCTGACCCTCAACTCAACTTGCAGTTATTTATCTTGACTGGTCCGTCGACCTGTCATGTTGCACTGCCACTAGTTAATTGAATATGTCAGTCCTGTCTTGGTACCAAGGCCAAACAATTCATTTATTTAAACCTTGGGACCTCAATTTATTCAAAATCACATAAAGGGGTTCAAGTTTTCCAAATTTCCAATTTGGTCCCCAATTTTTCCAAAATAACCATTTTGCCCCCTACTTTACAAAAATGGTAAGTTTTGCCCCAAAATTTCCAAAAATTTCCCAATTGGACCTCCAACATCTTTATCATGCCCAATTGGCCCTCAATTTTATGAAATTGCATTTTAGTCCCTTGAATTTTTGAAATCCCCAATTTCAACCTTCTAACTCAACCGAATTTGATTTCATCACATTGACTGACCAAATGAGTTTAATTGTTGAAGTTATATAGGAGTTTCTATAACTTCACACGATTCAATTGCACTTTGAATCACACGATTTGACACTGAAAATGAGCTCAAATGGACCTTCGCTGGAGAATTGAACGTAGAGAGAGAAAGCTTCGAAAGCTTACCGTCGGGGGCGCGATGGTCCGAGCTTTCAATCTGGGCAGATAGCTCTTGTCCTGAGGTTCTTCCTAGGATTAATAATCACCTCAATTGATGTCGAATTGAGGGAGAATTTGGTTAGGAAAGATCTGTTAGTTCTCTCTCTAGCACCGATCAAAATTTACAAAGAGTAGCCAAATTGACTAACCTTTCCGCTCTAATTCAGCTATAGGAGGGCTATGTAGGTGATGGGAGGGCTTGGTTTGGCATGAGAAGTGCTCGAATTAGCCATTTTCAACTTGGCCAAACTTGTCCGCCGGAGCTGTTTCACTGTTCTATCACACCGACATTTCTCCAGCGGTCCTTGGAGCAAATGGAGACTATATGCGTGTAGCTGACTTCTCCCCGAATCCAAAGAACTTGACCACAATTTCTTTGGCTTAGAAAAATGCCCAAGTCGGAGCTCTAGTTTGAGTTTCATCAAAAAATGGAGTAGTAGGGAGAGAGTGGAGTTTTGAGGTGTGAGGAAGATGCATGAGGAGGGGCTCTTTATATAGGAAGCTCGGGGACTTCTTGGTCGTCCGATTGACGACTTAATGGTGGTCATTCATTACCTAAAACTCCCTAGCCGGAGACCTTTCATTTTTGCTGGCACTACTTGATTTTTCAGTGAGTGAATAGTGCTGTCATCTAAAGGAAGAAGATAACACTATTCCAAACCGAACCGGACCAGTCTGAATCGGGTTCAAAGCTTAAACCGACCGTTTCAGGCCCGATTCGACCGATTTTTTTCAAAATTAAAATTTTCTAAATTCATTCTCTATCCAATGGTTGCCTCAATTCCCCAATTTGAATTTTCTAAGCCACCTAGAAAAATGAATTTAGCATCCGGTTCAATAGTGGTTCAAACTGGTCCACACCAGTTCAATCTGGTTCAGATCCGATCCACCTGAACCGGTTTGGTTTTCATCTCCAATTCATCCTAAAGTCATTTTTCATGACTTTTGTGACTCTTTAGGTCACTCGGAATCCATAAATTTCTCGGTTTTCCCTTTTTCTATCGGTTGGGATTCATGAACTGGTTCGGTTTTCTCACTCGGGTTAACCAATTCTTTCTCGATTTTCCTTAACTCCAAAGGACAGGGTTTCCAACTCTCCCCTCCTTTTAGGAGTTTTGTCCCCAAAACTAAATTAACATCCTTTGCCTCGAAAATAATTTTCCCTTGATGTCTACTTGGGATTTGCTTGGCATGCTAACACTTATTTTGTTCTTTCACTTAACCCCTTTCTAACACACACTTAAAGAATTTCTTTTCCTTTCCATCGTTTGATCATTCCACGGAGTTTATCGTAACTAGACATGCCTTACTCACTATTCCAAAGGCACATCCTTAGGTTCACTTCTCCCTCGGCTTAGGGCAAGATTCTTCCTCTTGGGGTTCTTGCCCAAAACTTCAAGATTGAGAGTCCCAAAATGCCCAATCATTTCCCGTATCTAGTTATTCTCTTGATCGTTAGAACCCTTAGCTCGGTGTTCTTTCAAGCGTTACGTACTTGTTTTTCATGGATTTCGGTGTTATCACCTTTTTTGTCCTATTTCGACCCTTCCTCCATCCGTTGTTTATTACTACTTCGATCTAAATTTTATGTTGGACCTTGTCATGCTTATTAATTGACTCTTACCTTACTTAGGTCACATTTTCCTCAGGAATGTTAGACTTACATGTCCCTTACAGCATGACATTTTCTAGAACCCCTCTCTGTCTATTAGATTTCTAGAACACTTACTTGAGGGTTATTCTTGACCCTCCAACCTTTCGAGGGTTGTATAACTTCGTCTGGTAGTACATTCTCGACTACCCTTACCATTATTCACTCATCCATCTTGCATTTGATGTCATGTCTTACATAATCATGTCGGTTTTCCTTACCTATTCATCCTTCCCCAACTTCTTTATTAGGTTTTTCTGGTTCCAATTTTTGGGTTCTTCCCCATGACTTACCGACACACAGGGATTCTTCCCTTCTTATGCACTTCCTCATTTCTAGTGGAGTCCTTTCCTCACGAACTTTCCCTTTTTTTTCTTAATCCATTCTTAATCACTCATGATCATTTTCATGATTCTTTATTCCGAGTTATTCTCTTTCAGTCTATGTGTCGATTACTCTGTTTGGGGAAGTTCCCTTCTTACAGATTTTATTCTCTACTATGTCCCTCACGGTAGAGACTTCCACTTTGGGAGCTACTTGCTCCACCTTCTTACTATTACTTGAAAGTTTCTTTCTTCCTTTCTTCATACCCCCTTCAATATTGAGTATTTGCCCACCTTTAATCCCCCATTGTCTTAAAATTCCCATTTCTTCCCTCATTCCTTATCTAAGGGACTTTCGGTTATTGGTCTTATTTAGTGTACTCCACCTTATACTTAGCCATCCTCTCTTTAGGCTACATCAAGTAAGCGTAGACCACAACTAGTGTTGATGTCAGTGATCATTTACTTTAGTCACTTCTTAACTGTAGGACTTACCTCTCCAAGATTTCTTAGATGTACTTTATTCTATTCCCTTTTTATGGATAGTCCACCCCTTTTTTACTCCTACAACATCTTTTGATGATATCTTCCGACTTACCCGTTCCTTGGGTTAACTTACTCCTTGGATCCTCCTAGTTTGCTTCCGTGGGTTCCTTTCATCATAGCATGCATTTTATTTGCAAATTTGTCTCCTAATTCCTCGTCACCTAGTTCCATTTCCTTTTAGTTGGGGCATGTATCCCTTCCCAATGTTTCCTTCTTTGGGAGGATTCTTACCCTTTTCTCCCAAAATTCCTTTTTCATTCATCTTTGAAGGCACCTAAATTTAAATGACATCCTTTGATGCCGCTCTTTCATGCTTACCTTTACTCTTGAAATCTTACGGGTACGTCCTTCGTACTCCATCCTCATTCTCACTCGCACCCCAATACATGTCTATTTCTTTTTAGGGAGAGCTCACATCCTTCTAGTTTTAAAATCTCTTGATCATCTTTTAAGAGACTCATTTAACCATCTCATGGCTTTTGATCGTAACTCCGATCTTGGCCATTGATCTCTTTAAGGATTTCCTTCATCCTTCTTTTCCGATGTTTTGGCCTTTTCGCTTCTCCCTTCTTTGTCATGGTTTAAATCCATGGTTCTCCCAAAGGCTAGTTCTTTAACTGCATCGTTCCTACTATTTTTCTTGTCCAACTATTTGGGCAGCTGTATCACTCGTCCTTTATGCCCATCCTATTATCCTTCATAGAGCGTAGTCTTTACTACTTCCCAACCCTTCTTAGGGCATTGTATATTCTCCTTGACCATCCCATTGCTATTAGTTGCTTCTTTCTACATGGTTCTCCTAGAATCGTTATTTGGCTCTTATGCTCTTTCAAGGCAGGTCACGCTGGGCGATCATGATACATCCTTCCTTTGAGAAGTTCCTAATTAAGGATTGGTTCCTTGCACCCTACATTATGTCCATTTTCCCAACAATGATCCCTTCAAGGGGTACTTAGTTGTATGCATCCCTCTAGAGTTCCCTTTCATAGCATATTTCTTCTCTTCTTCACTCTTACTGTGTCCTACTCTAGAGTTTTCGGAGGGGATTCTTGGTGTACTTTCCATGTTCCTTACCTCAATTCTTGTGGTATCCTTCTCTGTTTGACCTTCTTAAGAAGAAGTTTAAATTTCATTTTACCTCGCCATTTCTTGACCTCTTTGTGAACCGCTTACTTAACTTGCTCCATGGTTTTGGTCACCAGTCTTTCGTGACTTTTGAGGAGATATTGCCCTAAATCTATGAGGTGTGGAACAGTCCTTCTTTACCTGTCCTATTCCCCTACATCTATCATAGGTTATCTTGGTACTTGTCCTTAGTAGGGTTGGTCACTTCTTCACTTAGTGTCCCCATTGTTCACACTTGTAATAGGTTATTCCCTTGCATGTACCGTTGTGGTTCCTCCTTTCCTTTGAGTATTGCATAGCCTTTCTAGGGGTTACTAGTGGTTTGGTGCTTTGCCATCCTTGAGTCCGAATACCTTGAGAGTTTTCTTGTTAAGTCTTCTTTGCCAAATGGTCACTCTAAGACCTATATTTCTTAATTCCCTGATTCAATTTCCTTAAATGGGATAGGATTCTCCCTAGTTTCTACGGTAGTGCAAGATTGTTTGTTTACTATTCTTGGGGCAATCTTCTTAGCAAGATCACATCATTTGAGAGACTGGGTTTTAGAAATTTTGAGTACTTCATTAATAGAGGGGTACAAGATGTTGGGATTTTATCCCTATTACAAAAAGTGATCACAGAATAGATAGGGAGCTACGGTGTAAACCCCGCCCTTTGGGGTTCAGGAAAAACCAAGAAAAGAATTGGTCAAACCGAGTGAGAAACATCGAACCGGTTCACAAACCCGATCATTAGAGAACGAGCAATTTGGGAAATTTACTACTCCCAAGTGACCCAAAGTGTTCATAAAACCTGGGGAAAATACCTTAGGACAATTTGGGAGAGAAAACTAGATCGATTTAGGAGAACAAGATCCGAGCTGGATTGAACCATTTTATGAACTGAGTTGGTTCATGAACCGAAACCGATAGAGAAAGGGTAAACTGGGAAATTTATGGATCCCGAGAGACCTAAGGAATCACAAAATTCATGAAAAAGGACTTCATGATGAATTGGAGATGAAAACCAAATTGGTTTAGGTGAACCAGATCTAAACCGGTTTGGACCGATTTGAACCACTATCGAACCAAATGCTAAATTCATTTTTCTAGGTGGCTTAGAAAATTCAAATTTCAGATTTGAGGCCACCATTGGATAGAGAATGAATTTAAAAAATTTTAATTTTGAAAAACTCGGCCGAATCGGGCTTGAACCAACCAGTTTAAGCTTTGAACCGGGTTCAGACCAGTCCG
Organism: Trapa bicornis; assembly: GCA_030064425.1. Lineage (NCBI taxonomy): Eukaryota > Viridiplantae > Streptophyta > Magnoliopsida > Myrtales > Lythraceae > Trapa > Trapa bicornis. Next base: position 2,374,416 of record CM057761.1, on the reverse strand, counting down.
GTACAGTGTCATCTTCTTCCTCTAGATGATAACACTATTCACTCGTCGGAAAATTGAGTAGCGCCAGCGAAGATGAAAAATATCCGGTGAGGGAGTTTCAGGCAATGAATGACCGCCATTAAGGCGCCAATCGGATGGCCAAGAAGTCCCCAAGCTTCCTATATAAAGAGCCCCTACTCATTCATCCTCCTCACACCTGAAAACTCCATTCTCTTTCAATTGCTCCATTTTCTGGTGAAGCTCGAACCAAAGCTCCGACTTGGGCATTTTTTTTTAGCCAAAGAAGGCGTGATTAGGTTATTTGGATTTGGGAAGAAGTCAGCTATACGTCTGTAGTCTCCATTTGCTCTGAGGGTCGCCGGAGAAGCGCCAACGTGATCAAAAAATGAAGTAGCTCCGACAGACCCAAGCTGCCCTGTTTTGGCTGAGCTGAAATTGGCCAATTCGAGCCCTTCTCGAGCCAAACCAAGCCCTCCCAACACCTTCATAGTCCTCTTAGAGCTGAATTAGAGCTAAAAGGTAAGCCAATTTGGCTCCCCTTTGTAAATTCCAATCAGTGCTAGAGAGAGAACCAGTAGAAATTCGATAACTAAATTCTCACTCAATTTTACATCAATTGATGCAATTCTTGATTCTAGGAGAAACATCAGAACAAGAGCTATCTGTCTAGATTAAAAGCTTGGACCGCCGCACCATCGACAGTAAGCATTTGAAGATTTCTCTCTTTAAGTCCAGTTTTCTAGTGAAGCTCTGTTTGAAGAAAAGTTTATTTTGTTGGAAGTGCTCTCCCCTGACTGTGTGTCACCGCTTAAAACTTTTGGGAGACCTTCTTGACAGGAGCTCGAGTAGCTCACAAAGGCTAGATGCCTCAGTTTTGGAACTTGGGGCTAATATGCCCGATTTTGAAAATCTCGTACAGTGGGCCCTAGGCTAGTTGGCATGAGTAGAAGCTCATAAAAAACATGATTTTAAGCCATGAAACTTAAATGAATAAATTGATTGGCCATGGTACCTAGATAGGACCGACACACTCGATGAAATGGCAGTAGTGCAACAAGATAGTTAGATAGACCAGTCAAGACAAACAGTTGCAGGTCGAGTTGAGGGTCGAGGCCGTTGGACCAGTGGCACCAAAGATTAAATGACTTTTGAGGAAAACTTTATTTGTGCATGCACTTGAGGTTCAAGACCATTAAGACGCCTAAGAGGGGTAGTGATGCGTCCTAAGGGTTGCTGGATGACATGGTGGCGATAAGGGAAAGAGAAGCTACTGGATTTGTGTTTCTCGTCTTACCAGTTAGTCATGGAGTTATGTGTTTGTACTTCACAGAGTTTTTGTGTTTGGACTCCACGAAGCTACTGTATTTGGGGCTTCCTGAAGCTTCTATGTTAGAGTTTCATGCGCACGAGACCGGGATATGGTCTCTGTCCTCATACAGACAAGGAGTTTTCTTTACGAGATTGATGGTCGGATGCCACGTACATCCACTCATTCTCAGGGTATAAGTGGATGTGCTTCTATCTAGGTGGCTCGTAAAGTCGCTCTGATGCCACAAATAGGTGCAGTGGACGTGCTTTCCTGTGAATGTGTGTTTCTCTTCATGATGAAGGGCGTGTGTTGGTTGATAAACACACCGGTTATGGTTGATGATTGAGTAATGGCTATGAAACCGAGATTTTGTGGATGAATTATTTTAAAAGAAAACAAGGAGTCTGACACACTCCAATTCAAATATTTTCCCTAAAAATCAAACTTTAAACACCCATTCACTGAGTCATTGAACTCACTTCCTCCCTTATATCCCTTTTCAGGTAACCAAGGAAGACCTACCCAAAGACCTCCTGTTAGTCACACCTGTAAGACAGGTATGTAAAGTTAAAATTTCATGCAATTTTGATTTATGTTATTCCATGAAAGTTACAGGTTTAAAGAATGCCTTACTCCTCTCTAGTTGAAAAAGGGAAAACCCTTAATAAACCAGGAGAGTGGTGGGTTGCTCACGGGGATCCAACCAAACCGGGTCGGAGCATGACAACTTAAGTGGTATCAGAGCCTGTTTCCTTAAATACATTATCAAGACTAGAGAACATAATAACTAATAGGAACAATTTTAAAATTTTTAGATGGCTCCCAAGAAAGGAACCAAGAGAACTAGAGACATAGTCTCCAACACTGCCCAACCAACCCTCCATATGGAAACTCCCCGAGAAGCCCAAACAACCCCACCTGGATTAAGCTCAGAACATCATAGATTGTACGAAGAGTTCACCCGAGTGTTTGGATGGCCTAACCTCACTCTTGAGGTGGACACCAACCTTCGAGCTGAGCTTGAGGAAGTACAATCTCATCCCCTCCTACTAATGTTCCTCCTCCAGTGGACATTCCCAAATACCTCAAAACCCTCCTACAGTTAGGATGTAAACCATTCTTAGGAGAAAAGGATGCGGGGGCTGCTATGGACTGGCTAGCTAGCATCAAGAAACTCATGGGGATAGTTAAAATTTCACTAGAGGATATATGGTGATCCTGGCAAAGTTTTTCCTGGAAGTTAGTGCGAAGAGGTGGTGGGATAATATCAGAAGCTTGCATGCCACCACCCCCATATGGGAGTAATTTGAGGAAAGATATAAGGAGGAATACCTAGCTCCACATCTAATCAACGAGAAGAAACGACTTCCTCCAATTCCGACAAGGGCTTAACTCTATCTTGGAGTATGAAACTAAGTTTAACGAGTTAAGACCCTTTGCCCCCCGACCTAGTCGGGCCTACGGATGTTTTCCAACGATTTGTGGACAGTCTTAATATGGACATATGGGACCAAATGGGAGTACTAAGACTCCCCACGGATTTGGCTACTATCATCAGCATGGCCAATGAATTTGAGTGTCTGATACAGATGAGACGCCGCCAGGTAGATCAGACCAGTAGGAAAGAGAAAGAAAGCTAGGACAGCCAAGGAAGACAAAAGGAGCTAGGTGGACAGAAATGGGGAACAAGAATGGGGTTCCCTAGGACAAAGGAAGGTTATCATACCTATAGCCCCTTAGGCTACTTTTGGGGACTATTTCCACAAGTTTTCTCATTTTTGTAAATTGTCCCCCAAACTTTCCAAATTTTATACTTTAGTCCCCCAAACTTTGAAAATCAATCAAATCAACTTCTATTTTCACAAATTATTCCCAAATACTATCATTATACTCCTATTGGCTCATGGGAGGAGTGAGAGTCTTACCCCGACCAAATATGGCCAAATTTAGCTATTTCCCAAAATTGGCCGAAATAGAGCTACTGTAGAAGTTGTCGGAAATTCTCACCAAAGGTGGGCAAAGAGATGGATGGAGTTGATGTATTTTAAACCAAGGTTCAGGTGAATCGTTCTATGGTGATGAGTGGCCAAGTGGTCACTGGAGTTGGGAGAATTTGGGCCCTGATTAGTGTTGGTTGAGCGAAGCCAAATAGAGCCGATGGTGAAAGTCGGCTCGTGGCAACCCAATTTCCCCTTGTCGGAGGTTAGTCATTGATAGTGGGAGGTAAAGGGACGGCAGACGGTTGCTTTAGCACTGATGACCGCCGAAGTGGCAACTGGAGGTGTTTGAATTTAGCCTCGCAAGGGCTGTAGTGACGAATAGTTTTTCTGTCCTGATTCTAGGTCAGCCAAAATGACTGATTCTAGGGAGTGATAATGTAATTAACTTCATAGGGAGTGGTAGGTTAGTTGTCACTTGATCCCTGCACTTTTTGGTGTACAATTTGGTCCAAAATCAAATAAATTCAACTCATTTGTCTGAATGTGTGTGGTCGTAATCCACTGAGTGAGAATGGGGGCACACGACGATTTCTAGCGAGTTGGGTCAATCCGACCCATATCTAGGTAACCCAACTTCCTTTTTCTCCTTTTTTATTTTTATAAGTTCAATTATATTTTTATCCTTCTTATATCTAATTAATAATTCAATTTAAAATCTCGATTCTAATCAGTTGAAAACTGTTTTTTTCTAAAAATCTCAATTTTATTGCTCGATAAACTAATCACTAATCTAATTGAAACATTCCCATTTCCAATATAATTTTTTATCTAATTCAATTTTAATTCTTGGTTCGGGCAACTCCACCTTATCTTCCTCGCACAGAAAACTGCAACGGGTGGAGAAGGAAAAACTCTCTTGACTACATGAATTGCCTTACCTTTTTTGCGCTTTTAGATATTTCTGATTATGGCCTTACCATACTTTTGAAGGGCTGATTCTTCACTCTTTCTTCACAACTTTATGAGACACCATGAGATTGTAGAGCCTAGAGAGATTATTCAGAAGCACAATCATTATGGAGTAACTTTGTGTTGGTATACATTTAAAATAGGAAGGGTAAAATTAGTTAAGAAACTTGTGGGTCTGAAATCTAAAGTGGCCAAAGGAAGAAAGCGTACAAGCAGAAAGTAAGGATCCCATTAGTGAGAGATCACTAGGCCTCATACTCGAGCTGACCATCCATCAATGAGATAAAATACACCACCGCCATGGTGCAAAATCGTTGAAGAGCTAATTCGCAGCATTATCAGCCAAAGGGAAGGCCTTATCTGCTGGAGACAGCCGTGTAGTCTTCTCTGTTGTTGATGAACTACTTAGTAGTTTTATCAGACAAAGAGAAGGCCTTATCTGCTGCCTGTTATGTAGCCTTGAGACAGCCATGTTATGTAGTCTTCTCTGTTGTTGATGAAGCAGGGGCCTTTGCAGACTGTTCTGCTTCAACGATTTTCCGGAGTTTCTCTTGAAGGGCTCGGACCCTGTCCTCGGTCCTCCGGAGCTTGCTCCATCGGTAAGTCAGTCAAATGCCAAAACAGTCGTGAACAACTATGTAGGAAGCCCATACATAAGATATGTCTTTGCATTCTCTTTGATCCTCCTGTATTGTTCTTCCACTACTGCTTTCAACCCAGATACAGAGGGGCTTGGAGCTTGCTGGTCTCCGTTTTGCTCGCTGGACATTCATTCTTCTACTGCAAGGTGGAAAATAATTACTTAAAAAAAGAAAAAAAATATTAAAGGAAAATAATATATAGATCAAGATAAACAATCCATACTTGACTAAATTAGTCTATTCAGAAATCAAAGCATAATGACTTATGAAAGGGTCCAATACTTCAAACGACAACTTCTTTTTCTCCTATGCCACATTCCATAGGATCACGCCCATAGAATTCGACCACTCCGAAATTCTAGTCTAGAATAGAAGTGAGCTGATGGATCATTATTTTGACTGCAAATATGGGATCTGCACTTCCAAGTGCTATAGCAGATTACAGGGCATTTCGACAAACAATTGATAGGCAATGCATCACCTGCCAATTGACAGTTCATAATCTCAAAAGTTGGTTAAGAATCAAATAAGAAAGAAATAGAACAATCACCAGATTCCACAAAAAAAATAAAAAAAACAAACATAAGAGAGATTCTAAAAAATTATTGGAATTCACATTAGAATAAACTTTGTTGGCTAACCATTATGTTTGCATACCATACACCCAACAATACACAAAAAAAAGGATATCTGATAGAAGTTCAATAGTATTAAGAAGAAATTCTTTTACCAAGTTTTAGCTTCAGTACAGCAGTTGGCACAATTCAAATGAAACACATCTTCTCGCTATTGACTTATATCAGTTGACAAAAATAAATAAAACAATGGTAGACGGTGAATCCGGTCACAATTTGAACAATAGTGCAACCTACTACATTGATCTTTTATTACCTTGGAGACAGACAGGAGGGAATGCGAGACAGAGCCGGGTGGAAGGCTCCAAGACAGTTTTGTTTGAAGAGGTTGGACTTCCGCAGCAAAAGTGTGTTTGTGGGCAATTCAAGACATTAAAGTGAGCTTAGTATTTATTAGAGCAAATTTATGGGCGAATGCAAAAACAATAACATGATCAAAGTGATTTTTTTTTATTATTGTAAGGGTTTAAATTAATTATTTGGTTGACTCTAACTAGATCAAATTAGTATGCATTACACATTTTTTGCTCTTTCTCTTCATACTTTATGTAATAAAATCTTTGTTACGATAATGAGGCCACACCAAACCAATATATCAGAACTCTTTTGTTGGTTTTTTGCTTAATGTTCTCCTTTATGGACAGTTGGGTTATGCATCCACCGGAGTGCAATGGACAGATGCACAACACATATATTACACGTACGTTCATCACATGTTCATTCTTGTAACAGTTGTCTTGCTGGTTCGAGGCAGCTTTTACCCTATAATTGCAGGTCTATCTTTCGGCCACATTACCAATTGTGGCTCTTGGAGAGAGATTGGGTATACATTTGGACTTAGGTAATTCTAGTAAGTAAATGGACAAACTTGGAAATCAAATCTCTTGGTGAACCATATTTGGAAGCGGTACAGCTGGTAAGATATATATGGCAGAATGGAAAATTTGAAAGCCTCATACAAGACTTCCTGCAACACCTAATTTTAGATCGAATCATTCTTTCGTAATATAAAAAAAATTGGAATCCTCATTTTGAAAGGTGTACATGTGAGCTGTCATTCAAAAGTCTGAACATACTAATATGGCAGCAAGCTAGCCAACCAGCCATGGAAGATGTCCTAGAGAGTAAAAGACAAGGGTTATGTTCAAGATAAGGAGAAATGAGAAGGATAAATTGAAATCAACGAATGATGAGCCATTGATGGTGATAATGGAAATCATTGTATTATGTTCTCAGTCCAGGAACGAGTCTGATCGCCCTAAGCCCCAGCCCCATCCCCATCCCCATCCCCATCCCCTTCGAATTTGAGTTATTGGTTGGACTCGTAATCTCATTTAACATTGTCTGAATTGGTTTTTAAGCATAACTAGAGTGGAGTAGGCCTAAGATGTGTAAGGACAAGCTATTGTAAGCCTACAGTAGGATTACTTCTTCTTCTGTTAGCCATAGATTAGATTTATTCATGGGCACTCATCTCAAAGGTAAATGTATGAGAAAGTGTCTCTCATGATGATTTTGAAGGTTGCGCCCATAAAACACAATGAGCATCCATAAAACATGGGTGGGATAATGAGAGAGAGAGGCGTGACTGACTGATGAACGGGACTTTTGAGGAGATTAATGCCAGGACAACAGAATAAGTGCACAAAATTTGAAAGGAATCAAGGGTTAATTTGTAGACTCCAGGTTATCATAATAATAAAAAAAATTTCAAGGCAAATCAACCTTAAAGACCGTCGATCTCATGGAACATATGAGCACATTCTATTAATAATCAAATCTCTTAACCAAGACTAGGCTCAACTGTACAACTTGACAAATTCATATACCCAGGTTAGGTTTGTCTTCCATAAGAGCTTCCTTTAGATCCCATTACACATAGGATGATGATTCAAGTCGAATGTAGCAAAGGGCTATAGTGCCAATTACAATGAAAATCATAAGGAAAAAGGACCTATCGCTCAGCGATCTTATCCAGGCGATAAATCGATGAAGAAGCCCTCTTAAAGTTTATAAATTGAAAATTGAAAAGGAGGAGAAAAATACCTTGGAATTGCTCCTTTCTAATTTCCAGATTATGCTTTAAAAAGGCCATCCTCATACTTGAAGTTGACCTTTCCCTCATCGCATCAGCTGATCCACAGGTTATTTTATAGATACAGTGACATATATATGATGCTATAGAGAAGAAATAACCCAAAGAGCTACTTTGTTTTTTCTAATTATCTTGTTAGCTAGATATTAATTGATTATGTGAAGAACATTATATATATATATATATATATATATAAGATGCGCGTCAAGTTAAGATAGATATAGATCACACTGAGAAAAAAACATACGGGACTATATGCATGGCTCCTCATACGCCATCCACGGAGGCCGTCGACTCTGCGACGTGCTCTGCAAATGGCATACAGGGAGCCAGGCACATACAAACAATGCTCTGGAAATGCAATGGTTTACATCATATAAAAAATCCTCTATTTAAATGGAGGAAAGTTAAAAATTGCAATGCATATATGACATGAGCAAAAGCTTGGATGCCGGAGAAGCCATTTGACTGAGAGGGGAGATCAGTTAGAGCTTATAATGGAGGGTGTAAAAAGGAAAACCATAAAGTAGGGTTTGTGCTTTGAAACGGCTAAGATAAGAAAACAAAGGGTTGGTTGGAGATGAACACCAAGTGTGGCCAGCTACAGCTAGCAGATGCGAAAAATATAGGTATAGGGATCCAAATCTGTTCAACTCAAAAAGAGATTAAGCTAGGGTTTCTCAAGCTGCTAGTTCTACAGGGGAAGAAGAAGAAGAAGAAGAGAAGAAGAAAAATGAAAAGCTTCAATTGTTACATCCACCACAGGTTTGCCTCTAAATATAGAGTGTGAGGGGGAGAGGGAGCTCTCTTGCTCTCTCTTGATGGGATGGGTTTAGGTTGGAGGGTTGGGTGAGGATGCAAAGTTTAACCAAGAGGTGGTTTGAGATGTCATTTTCTTTTTGGGTGGTAAAGCAAAAGAAGCTTGCTTTTCTCTCTCTGAACCTCACCTTTGTCTCAAAGTGCTTGGAAACATTTAGATTCCCTTCCTCTCTCACTTCACAGCATTCCCAACTCCCTCCCTTCCTCTGCTGCTATATTTTGTATCCCAAGCCGAAATTATTTAAAGACAAATTAATAATCAAGCAAAAAAAACTAATATACAGTTATATTAGTTGATAATGTTTCAAAAATATCATTATCCAACTAAACAAATTATATGAGGGTTTAAAAAGCAAGGTAGGGATACTCTACGCCTAGTCAATTCTCTTTATGAGAAGGAAACATGTTGAACAGCTCGCCGGAATGGTCATCATCCGACACCATAAAGGGAACTTTGATCGGCGAGGGCTTCGATTCCGAGAATGAACAGTCTAGGTGGGGAGGAAGGATTTTGCTCGACGAGTCCTTCAAGAATAGACAAAATAGAGGCAAAGCTTTCAATTCCCAATCCTGTTATTACTTTCTACCTTGGTCGTGAATGCTTGCTGATCTTTTGCCTCCTTTGATATCCCAAGTGCTTTGAAGATCAACAGAGTATGCATAGAGTAGAGAGGAAAAGCAAACTCCAAGCTAGAATAGATTAAAGAATCATCCACCAGCTTCATGCCTCTACGTCAATTCTTGGGTTCCGCTGCAATTAGGTTTGAGAAAAACGTATTCATTTATTGATGAATGGTTTGATTGTTTGCATGTACACAGATCATCATCGGGGCAAAATGAAGCAAATTGAAGAAATGATGGGAGTGGAGATGAATAGAGTAATTAGAAGATAAGACAAACAACGATGGTGGTGGTGGATTCACAGGGAGTATATCCGGATGAAACTCAAGTTATACTTCCACATTCTTATTTTTATTTTCACACTCTTTACATAATACATACCCTTACTTTTATACCTAGGAATTCAGTTACACCCAAAATTGCAAGTTTATGCTCACTTTTTAGCTGAGCTCATATAGTACACATCATAGGACTAGAATTAAAATGCATACAAAATTGGAGACTTAGTTTCAAAGTAGAGTATGATTCAAGCTAACATAAATTTCCTTAAACTCAATTAAGGTAAATTGAGTTTACACTTTCCTTACATTGCATATCCAACTTTCACCTTAAAGCTTTAAAAGTTTCTCATTTTGTAAGTTAGTGAAAATGTGAGTAACTTGATTTTGTGAATAATATTTTTGTGAGTGTAAACTTCCTATTCCGTTAGGTCTCTTAATAAATAAAATCACACATCTATGTGCTTATTCCAAAATAACACTAGTTCTTTAAAATGAACGATACTAAATTGATATTACTATTAATCAAACAATACAAATGAGTTCATACTTTCATCTTTATGTGGAACGTACCAATAAAGTGAAAGTTACAACTCTTATTCTCAGCAGAATATTCCAAAGGCGCGTCCACCTTAAGTCCATATGAGTTCCACAAGCAAACTAATATAAATGATTAAATATCAAGGGGATAACTAATGTTCTCCTCTTCCTCCATAAAATAAGAATTCTATGCGATATTGAAAGTTCATTCCTATGTAACACCACTACTTCTCGTGTAAATCTAGTAAAATTATAATTCCTCCACTTTTTAATAATTTTTATAGCAACACCACTACTTAGTTTGTTAAATATTAGCAAAAATCTACCATACTCTTCACTTTCTTGCACTCATGACTACAATAAAATTCAAATTTATAGAGTGAAATGGTTTTATTGAGAAATTGGAGAAAAATTAAATTAAACTCTACTTAATAGATGGAACCAAATGAAATTAGCTCAAATATCAATTTTTTTAGAATAATAAAAATGGTAAAATGATAAATTGAGATAGTAAATATAAAAAATAGATAATTTTAGAAAATAAAAGAGATAAAAAAAATATGTTGTATCAACAATGAACTAGATAGTAACTAATCACGTACTCTCGATTATATAATAGTGGGTAAATTTACTAAATTAGTACCAAAATTACAAAAAGTTTTACAATAAAAACTTACAAAATTTAGCAAAAATTTAAAAATTCATTAAAACAAGTAGTGTTCCCAAAGATAAGCACATATTTTTCACGAGAATTTAGTAACTAATAAGTAAATAAAATTAATTTTTGTACATGCCTTTCGAGTTTTATTCATAGGTTGCATGCGTTTGGATTTTATAATTGTAGTATGGTCTTATATACTTCGTCGCACACACATTTAAATGGTTTGAGGAAGGGTGAACTTATAACTCAGTTAATGTGTTTACCGACATTGAGTCATGCAATAGCTTACGACCCGATCCTTACCTACTCTTTTATTAGGGTGATTCAATTATATTATTTTTACAACTTTATTTATCTCGTAGATATTTGATCTCATATTCACAACCATGAGAATTCATTTTCCCATTCTACAACTTCACACATTCGATACATAAATAAAATTTTCGGAGTTCTTTACACATGAGCAAGAGATGTAAGAGGTATGTCCCCCTAACATGAATGCTGATGATGTATCATATGATATTTCTCATTCTTTAATATAGCTCGGCCCATCTCCTAGATCACAAGTGATTACTAAACACTACCAAAAGACTCCCTTGGGTTCATGGAATGATCACTAAGTTATCTCTCTTACCTTATATCCCCGCTTTCAATCCTCCCTATATGCTCGAGATTACCTCTATACTAGGTGTCATGCTAGTGTCCTAACACGTATGTCGAATCATAACACAGGTATGATCATATAATAAAATGACCATTCTTATTTGGGCATACGATATGATATCTAATTGTCCCTATTACTTAAGTTTTTTAATAAGTAATAAACTATCTTTAAATTTTTGGGGTTCAACATATTAGCCGACCGACCCTCATTACTTATTTTTCATATTTAGAAATTATATCATACAAGTATCCATTGAGAATTCATGGCTCTTGCATTAGACCCACTTATTTATTTCCAGCTATTTTGCCCTACTCGTGAGATTTAGTCACGTTTTTATGTTTAGAAGATAAATCTCGATTTTTTCATTTACGGTTCTTATTGTTGTTTATGTGATCTCATGTTTATCATTTTTGTGTTCTGCTTGTAAAATTCATCATGCTCTTCTATTATTATTATTAACTTAAGAAAACTTGGTATGAAACCACGATCAGTCCAAAGGGACTCGTCGTCTATAAACCCACATACCCGAGTATTCAGATACGTGTTCATTCGAGTCTAGTTTTGAGTGTCTCTCGCTGATTCTTTCACATGACCATGTGGAGTGATATGAACTACAATTTCATAAATAAATAAATATAATCAGGTTCAATTCTAAATGGTATGTCATAATACAGTCCCGTAATTTTTCAAAATTACGGTTTTGACATTTGGGTTGGGTTTTCTCAAATCTCATATTTGAACCCGTTTATTAAACTCTCACTCATAGATTCTAAGTCCCCAATATTATCCTCTTATTTCAAGGTCGTTTCCATCCTATGGCCTTAAGCCTTTTACACTTTTTTCTTTAAGGTCCTCACACTTTCTATTTATTACATATTAGACACTAACTTTTCCAAAAATTATATTTTAGTCCTCCTACTTTCTCTTTACTCCTTTTGGACTTTGATTTAAGTTAAAAATCTTTCCCTGAGAAATCTAACTTTTCTTGGCTTCAACAATGGTCTCTAACTTCTTTATATTTCATTTTGGTTGTCTAACTTTTAAAATTTACATTTTAGTCATTTAAACTTTTCCAAAAATCACACTTGGGTCCTTAGCCTATTTTAAGCTACCATTTTAGAACTTTAAATATTTCCTCCTTTAAGTCCCTATTGTAAACCCTGCCCTTTGGAGTTAAGAAAAATTGAGAAAAGAATCGGTCAACCCAAGTGAGAAAACAGAACCGGTTCACAAACCCCGACCACTTGAGAACGAGCAAATCAAGAAATTTACAACTCCCGAGTGACCCAAAGAGTCATAAAAACCTTGGAAAGGGACTTTAGGACAATTTTAGAAAGAAGACCAGATCGGTTCAAGTGAATCGGATCTGAACCGGTTTGGACCACTATTGAATCGGATGCTAAATTTAATTTTCTAGGTTGCTTAGAAAATTCAATTTGGAGAATTGAGGCCACCATTTGATAGAGAATGAATTTAGATAGATTTACAAAATTTTAATTTTGAAAAACTCGATCGAATCGGGCATGAACCGATTGGTTTAAGCATTGAACCCAGTTCGGACCGGTCCCGTCTAGTTCGGAACAATGTCGTCTTCTTCCTTCAGATGATAGCACTGTTCACTCGTCGGAAAATTGAGCAACACCGGTGATGATGAAAAGTGTCCGACCAGGGAGTTTCAGGCAATGAATGACCGCCATTCAGGCGCCAATCGAATGACCAAGAAGTCCCCGAGCTTCCTATATAATGAGCCCCACCTCATTCATCCTCATCGCACCTAAAAACTCCACTCTCTCCCTACTACTCCATTTTCCAATGAAGCTCAAACCAGAGCTCTAACTTGGGTATTTTTCTGAGCCAAAGAAGGTGAGGTGAGGTTATTTAGATTCAGGGAGAAGTCAGCTACATGAGGTAGTCTCCATTTGCCTCGAGGATCGCCGGAGAAATGCCGGCGTGATAGAAGAGTGAAGCAACTTCGGCGGACTGAAATTGCCCTATTTCGGTCGAGCTGAAAATGACCAATTCGAGCCCTTCTCAGGCCAAACCAAGCCCTCCTAACATTTCCTCAGCCATCATACGACCGAATTAGAATGGAAAGATAAGCCAATTTGGCTCCCCTCTGTAAATTTCGATCAATGCTAGAGAGAGAACCAACCGATCTTTACTGACCAAATTCTCTACCAATTCAACATGAATTGATGTGATTCTTGATCCTAGGAAGAACCCTAGGACAAGAGCTATCAGCCCAGATTGAAAGCTCAAACCGTCGCGCCTCCAACGGTAAGCTTTCGAAGCTTTCTCTCTCTAGTTCAGTTTTTTGGCAAAGCTCCGTTTGAGATTGTTCCGGCATCAAATCATGCGTTTCAAATTGCAATTGAATCGTATGGAGGTGTAGGAACTTCAATCTAACTTCAATTTCAATAATTAAACTCATTTGATCGGTCAATTTGAAGAAATCAAATTTGGCTAAGTTGGAAGGTTGAAATTGGGGAAAAATTGGAGATTTCAAAAATTCGAGGGACTAAAGTGTAATTTCATAAAATTGGGGGCCAATTGGGCATTATAAAGATGTTGGAGGACCAATTGGTCAATTTTTGGAATTTTGGGGGTGAAACTTACCATTTTTTTGTAAAGTAGGGGCAAAATGGTAATTTTGGAAAAGTTGGGGACCAAATTGGAAATTTGGGAAACTTGAACCCCTTTTTGTAATTTTGAATAAATTGAATTACTAAGGTAAATTTTAGAAGTTTTGCGACTCAATTTGGGGGAAAATCGACATTTGGGACCTAAAGTTAAAGAAAAATGAACTTTAGGGACCTAATTGTAATAAATTAAAAAGTTTGAGTATTTCATCCATTCACAATGAATGAAGGCTATTAGGCCAAGGGATATTGAACAAGGATGTTCATATCGTGTAGGAACACAAAGTACTGGGAACGCCAGCAAGGACAAGCTCATGTGAAGACAAAGAACCGATTAAGAGGAAATCACTGCGTTATTGGGTGAGCGGGATTTTTATATCATACCCGATAGGGATGATAAGCACATTGGAAATTAAAACCCATTACTGAGTGGAAATTTTAGACATCACACCTGAATGGAGTGATGTGAAAATTATGAGGGAAAAAACTACTTACCAGTTTTAAGTAGATCATACCTAGTTGGTATGATGAACTTCCTAGAAGGAAGTAGAAAACCTATTAATCGATTATGAGCGGAGATGTTCTCACACCCGATTGGTGTGATGGATAGCTAAAAGATTATTTTGTCGGAAGTGCTCTCCCCTGACTGTGTGGCACTGCTTAAACCCTTTGGGAGACCTTGATGGGAGCTCGAATAGCTCAGATAGGCTAGAGGCCTCGGTTTTGGAACTTGGGGGCTAATATGGCCAATTTTGAAAATCTTGTACAATGGGCCTTAGGTCAGTTAGCACGAGTAGGAGCTCGTAAACAAACATGAGTTTAAGCCATGAAAACTTTAAATGAATGATATGTTTGGCCATGGTACCAAGACAATACCGACATACTCGATGAACTGGCGATAGTGCGATGTGACTGGTCGACAGACTAGTCGAGACAAACAGCAGTAAGTCGAGTTAAGGGTCGGGGCAGTTAGACTAGTGGCACCACATATTAAATGGCTTATGTGGAAAACTATTGATTTGTGCATGCACTAAGGTACGAGACCTTCAAGATGCCTAAGAGGGGTACGAGACCTTTTAAGGGCTACTAGACAACATGGTGGAGATAAGGAAAGTTTGTCGTTTAATAGTAAGAGAAGCTCGACATAGCTTCATGCGCATGAGATCAGGGTGGGTTCAGGATAAGGTCTCTATACTCATATGGACACAGAGTTTTCTTTATGGGATTGAGGGTCAGATGTCATGTACATCCACTCATTCTCAGGTAGAAGTGGATGTGGTTTTATCTAGGTGGCCGGTAAAGTCGATTTGACGCCACAAGTGGGTGCAATGGATGTGTTGTCCTACGAATGGGTGTTCCCTTCATGACGAAGAGCATGTGTTAGTTGATAAACACACCAGTTGTGAATAATGAGTGAGAAATAGCTATGAAAACCGAGATTTTGAGGATGAATTATTTTAAAAGAAAATAAGGAGTCTAGCACACTCCAATTCAAATTATTTTTCTAAAAGTCAAACTTTAAACACCCATTCACTAAGTCATTGAATTCACCCCCTTCCTTATATCCCTTTTCAAGTAACCAAGGGAAACCTACCCAAAGACCTCTCGTTAGTCATACCTACAAGACAGGTATGTAAAGTTTAAAATTTCATGCAGTTTTGATTTATATTATTCCATGAAATATACAGGTTTAAAGGACGTCTTACTCCTCTCAGGTCAAAGAAGGGGAAAACTCTTAATAAACCGGGAGAGTGACGGGTTACTCATGGGAATCCGACCAAACCGGGTCAGGGCGTGACAACTTGAGTGGTATTAGAGCCTATTTCCTTGAATACATTATCAAGACTATATAACACAAGGATTTAATTAAAACTACCTACCTTGTAGGAAGATGGCCCCAAGAAAAGTAGTTAAACAAACCCGCGCTACCTTAGCCACCCCAAAAACCAGGGAGAATCTCATCCCATATGAGAAATTGAACTAGGAGTATAGGAGGACTCTTGGAATAACACCGGGTTAAAGAGGACTCGACAAGAAAACTTTCAAGGTGCTCGGACTCAAGGACGGCAAGGCACCGAACTACCAACAATCTCTTAGGAAGGCCCCACAATGCTCAAAGAATGGAAGGAACCACAAAGGTATATGCAACGAGAGAATCTGTTATAGAGATGGGCAATGGGGACACTACATGAGAAGGTGCCCAACATTACGGAGGACAAGACCTGAGAGAACCTGTTATGAGTGTAGAAGGGAAGGACACATAGCAAAGGACTGTCCCACACCACAAGGAATCAAAGTGAAGCCTTCTAATAAGGACACCTCCACCCCTACAGAAGCCTAGAGTGATAACACTACAAGAACCACAATTCCGGCTAGAGATCCTAATTTCACTCAAGAATAAATCCTTCTAGACCCTAGCATAGTAATGAGTACTTCCCAAACTGTCATTATAACAATCTCCCCCAAGAGATGTTAAAACCCCAAAATTTTGTATTCTTAGCTTAATGAATAAAATTTTGAGCTCTTGAAAATTTCTGTCCTACAATAGTACAATTGTATGCCTCAATTACTTAAGGAAGGATCACGGGAGGAAGATCAAGGGTAGGACCTTAAGAAAATCCAGTTATAGTAAAATGTAGATACATGTAATTTTCCCTTAAGGAGCGCTACAAGCCACCTAGGAGCAAAGAAGAAAACACCTCCCCCATAAAGGACAAGCCTAAACGATGAAAGACAACTAGGATGTTTCGAGATAGTAAGGTGTGACCTATTTTAGAAAAAAAAAATAGAGGAGCCAAGTAGAGTTGTAGACTAACCTAGCAAAAGGGTGTAACTAGAATCTTTGGGAGAAGATGCCCTAGGAAGAACTAGAAAATAGTAAATATTTCACCCTCAAAAGGATGACGGGATAGGCATCATGGATGAATAAATGTGAATGACAACTGTTCTGAGGCAAGTGAACTAGGAGAATAATGGGGGACGAGTCAGTTAACAAACTGACCATCGAGAAGGTCATAAATCTAAAGCCCAACAAGGAAGGGAGAGGTGGAAATGCTAGAACAAAGAAAAGGAAGGGTGAAGGAAATCCTTGAAGAAATAAATGGTCGAAAATGAAATGATGACCACACTCAGGCCATAAGGAGGATTTAGTAGGACTTGCACAAGGAGGGCTTAGAGCAAATAGTGCCAAAACGTTTCCCAAGGAAGGAGACCCTGGGAAGGCATACAAGTCCTAACTAAGAAGTAATATACCAAGTGACGAAAGATGAGGAGATGAGGTGCATGCCAAAGTTCAAGAATCAAGGGAAGCATATTAGGAGGACACAAGGAGAAAGTTAAACCCAAGGAACGGGTAAGTAGGAAATAGCATCAAAGGATATGGTTACAAGTAAGAATGGGTGGGCTACCCATAATAAGGAAATAAAGGAAAGAAGGAAAAGCCTCCAAGGAGAATTAAGGAGGTTGCACCAATACAGGAGTCCCTAGGTGAAAGTATAAAAGTAGGAAGGGAAACCTTAAAAAGGAAAGTTCCAAAGCTAAGGAACTGCCAAATGAATCCTAAGAGACTTAACCCGACATAAGGAACCTCGTAAAGAACCATAAGTGGTTGAGGGTATATCGAAATGGCCAAGTGTCATCTATTTTGGGAAGGGCAAAAATGCCAATTAGGGATTTTCGACGAACCTAGCCGAAGGAAGCCACTAGTAGCAACAGGATGGTCAGGGATAATAAACGAGATCCTAAGAAGGACCGGGAAGTAGTGGAGACTACACTCTAAAGAAGGGTAGTAGAGCAGGCATAGTGTTAAGCACGCGAAATAAGACCCAACGATCGGAAATATCTCGAGTAGGAAAGTAAAAGGTGAACTAGGAAATTTTTATTAGCAAATGATTAAAGGTGGACAAAAGCCCTAACTCAAAAGGGTGTAAGAATGCGAAGAAAAGAAACCTTCAAGGAGTAGTAAGAATTTGAACATCTAGTGCCAAAAGGGGAAATCTCTACTTTGAAGGAAATAGTAGAGAATGAAAATCGTTAAAGGAAACTCCCCAAAACAATGGAATCATGAAATGGTCACAAGAAAGTAAGAGTGGGCTTAGGGGAAAGGAAAATCCTTGAGTAAAGGACGTCACCGGAAATGAGGAAAGATGTAAGAAGGGAAGAATCCTAGCGTGTCGGTAAGTTATCAGGAAATTTAATGATTGACACGAGAAAGACCCAATAAAGAAGTTGGGAAAGGATGAGTGGGTAAAGAAAATTGACACGGTTATGTAAGACATTTTGTCAAGGCAAGAAGGATGATTGGATAGTGGTAAAAGTAGTCGAGGAACACTACTTGATGAAAAGAGGGATGAAGTTAAACAATCCCTGAAAGGTGGGAAGGTTGGCAACACCCAATAAGGAAGTGCTCTTAAATTTTAATGGCAAAGACAGACTCTAGAACATTGTCGTGTTGTAAGGGACACACAAGCCTAAAAGCCCAGGGAAAGATATGACTCAACTTAGGAAGAGTTAATTATTTAAGCATAATAAAGTCAACATCGAATTTGGACCAAAGATATTATAAATAACGGATGAGGGAAGGGTCAAAATAAGACAAAAAGATGATAACATAGAGACCCGTGAAAACAAGTACGTAATGCTCGAAAGAACACCGAGGTAAGGGTTTCGACGACCAAGAGAATAACAAGACATAGGAACGATTGGATATCTTAGAACTCCCAATTCTAAAATTTTGAGTAAAGAACCTCAAGAGAAAGAATTATGCTTTAAGGACAAAGGGATGCGAAATTAAGGATATAGCCTTAAATCCTCGAGTTAAGTATGCCCAGCATAAGTGAGCTTCATGGAATGGATAATCAGAAGGAAAAGAAAGTTATAGGGGTGTGTTATACCAGGACTATACAGAAATAACTACATAGGTTGTATGTCAATAAATAACAAGTTGATATAAAGGGAAGTCATTTCTAGTACCAAGAATGTTGTATAAGTTTTGGGGACAAAACTCCTAAAAGGAGGGGAGAGTGTAAACCCCGCCCTTTGGAGATAAGGAAAACAAGGAAAAGAACTGGTCAACCTGAGTAAGAAAACTAAACCGGTTCACGAACCCCGACCACTAGAGAACGGGCAAATCGGGAAATCTACAACTCCCGAGTGACCCAAAGAGTCATCAAAACCTTGGAAAGGGACAATAGAACAATTTGGGAAAGAAAACCAGATCAGTTCAGGTGAACGAGATATGAATCGGATAGAATTGGTTTGAACCATTTTTTAACCGAATGTTAAATTCATTTTTCTAGCTAGCTTAGAAAATTCAATTTGGAGAATTGAGACCATCATTTGATAGAGAATGAATTTAGATGAATTTAAAAAATTTTAATTTTGAAAAACTCGATTGAATCGGGCTTGAACCGATCGTTTTAAGCATTGAACCCAGTTTGGACCCATCCGGTCTAGTTTGGAATAGTTTCGTCTTCTTCCTTTAGATGACAACACTGTTCATTCGCCGAAAAATTGAGTAGTGTTGATGAAGATAAAGTCTCCAGCCAAGGAGTTTCACGCAATGAATGACTGCCATTAAGTCACCAATCGAACGACCAAGAAGTACCTGAACTTCCTATATAAAGAGCCCCTCCTCAATCATCCTCCTCACACCTAAAAACTCCACTCTCCCTACTGCTCCATTTTCAGGTGAAGCTCAAACCAGAGCTCTAACTTGGGCAATTTTCTAAGCCAAATAAGGCGAGGTCAGGTTCTTTAGATTCGGGGAGAAGTCAGCTACACAACTGTAGTCTCCATTTGCTCCAAGGATCGCTGAAGAAACGCCGACGTGATAGAAGAGTGAAGCAGCTCTAGTGACTAAAGTTGCCCTGTTTCAGTCGAGCTAAAAATGGCCAATTCGAGCCCTTCTCAAGCTAAACCATGCCCTCCCAACACTTCCACAACCCTCAGACAACTAAATTAGAGCGGAAAGGTAAGCTAGTTTGGCTTCCATCTGTAAATTTTGATCAGTGTTACAGAGAGAACCGACTGATCTTTACTCACCAAATTCTCCTTCAATTCGACATGAATTGATGTGATTTTTTATTATATGAAGAATCTTAGGACAAAAGCTATCTACCCAGATTGAATGCTCAAACTGCCATGCCTCTGATGGTAAGCTTTCAAAGGTTTCTCTCTCTATGTTCAGTTTTTCGGCGAAGCTCCGTTTGAGCTCGTTAGAGTGTCAAATCGTGTGATTCAAAATGCAATTGAATCGTATGAAGGTGTAGGAACTCCAATCTAACTTCAATTTCAATAATTAAACTCATTTGAACAGTCAATTTGAAGAAATCAAATTCAGCTGAGTTGAAAGGATGAAATTAAGGGAAAAATTGGGGATTTAAAAAATTCAATGGTCTATAGTGCAATTTCATAAAATTGAGGGCCAATTGGGCATGATAAATATGTTGGAGGACCAATTGGTCAATTTTTAGAATTTTTGGGGAAAAACTTACCATTTTTGTAAAGTAGGGGCAAAATGGTAATTTTGGAAAAGTTGGGGACCAAATTGGAAATTTGGGAAACAGGAACCCCTTTTTGTGATTTTGAATATATTGAAGTCCTAAGTAAATTTTAGAAGTTTCGAGACTCAATTTAGGGGAAATTTTGTATTTGGGACCTAAAGTAAAAAAAAAGAACTTTAGGGAACTAATTACAATAAATAAAAAAGTTTGAGTATTATATCCATTCATGGTGAATGAACGATATTAGGAAAATGAATATTGAACAAGGATGTTTATATCGTGTAGGAACATGAAGTACCGGGATCGCTAGCAAGGACAAGCTCGTGTGAAGACAAAGAACCGGTTAAGATGAAATCAATGCATTATCGGAATAGTGGAATTTTTATATCATACCCAATTGGGATGATAAGCAGATCAGAAATGAAAAACCACTACTAAGTGGAAATTTTAGACATTACACCTGAATGGAGTGATGTGAAAATTACGTGAAAAAAAACTAATTACCGGTTGTATGTAGATCATACTCGGTTGGTATGATGAACTTTCTAAAAGGAAGTAGAAAACCCATTCATCGATTATGAGAGGAGATGTCCTTACACCCGATTGGTGTGATGGACGGCTAGAAGATTATTTTGGTAGGAAGTGCTCTCCCCTAACTGTATGGCACTAATTAAACCTTTTGGGAGACGTTCTTCATTTAAAAATTTGGATTTTTCCATTATTTCTTAGTTACCGGTGTGTAATCACCCAACACACATCCTTCATCATGAAGGTTACACACATTCGCAACTCAGTATCATGACTGAACCTGCTAGTGGCTACGGAGCGACTTTTCCTGCCACCCAGATAGAAGTACAACCACTTTTACCCTGGGAATGAGTGGATGTACGTGACATCTGACCCACAATCCCGAAATCACTTCTTCGTGTCCGTATGAGGACAGAGACCTCATCCTGTCCTCACCCCGGTCTCATACGCTTCATGCTACTCCAGATTTCACACAGACACCTGGAACGACGAACTGCCCTTATAGCCTCCAGGTCGTCTAGTGCCCTTAGAAAGCATCACTACCCCTCATGGGTATCTTGATGATCCCGTACTCACAGTGCATGCACAAACAATATTTTCTTATCAAGCCATGTAATATGTGGTGCCACTGGTCCAACAGCCTCGACTCTGAACTCAACCCGCAGTTGTTTGTCTTGACTGGTCCATCGACCTGTCATGTCGCACTGCCGCTAGTTGACTGAGCATGTCGGTCCTATCTTGGTACCATGGCCAAACAATTCACTTATTAAGATTTATGGCACATATGTCATGTTCGTTTACGAGCTCCTGCTCGTGCCAATTGGCCTTGGGCCCACTGTACGAGATTTTCAAAAATCTGGGCATTCTAGCCCTCAAGTTCCAAAAATCGAGGCCCCCGGCCTATAAGAACTATTCGAGCTCCCGTCAAGAAGGTCTCCCAAATAGTTTAAGCATTGGCACACAGTTAGGGGAGAACACTTCCGACAAAATAGGTTTTCATTGTCCATTAAACCAACAGGTATAAGGACATCTCCGTTCATAACCGATGAATGAGTTTTCAACTTCCTTCAAGGAAGTCTAATCATACCAACCAGGTGTGATCTACATACAACCGGTAAGTAGTTTTTTCGCATAATTTTCATATCACTTTCTCTAAGTGGTGATGATTAAAATGCCACTAAACAGTGGGTTTTTATACCGAGTTACTTATCATCCCCTACCGGGTATGATATAAAATTTCCACTCACAACCGGTAAGTGGTTTTTATCTTTAAGTTGTGCTCATCATCCCAACTGGATATGATGTTAGTAAACCCACTCACCCGTTAACGCAGTGAATTCCACTTGACCGGTTCTTTGTATTCACGCGAGCTCGTCCATGCTGGCGTTCCCAATATTTCACGTTCCTACACCAAACTTTTAGTTATTTACAATTAGATCCCTAAAGTTATTTCTCTTTAACTTTAAGTCCCAAATATCAGTTTTTCCTCAAATTGAGTCCCGTAACCTTTAAAATTAATATTGGGACCTCAATTTATTCAATTTCACCAAAAAGGGGTTTAATTTCCCAAATTTCCAATTTGGTCCCCCAATTTTTCCAAAATTACCATTTTGCCCTTCCTTTTAAAAAATGGTAAGTTTTGCCCCAAAAATTCCAAAATTCTTCAATTGGTCCTCCAACATTATTTTCATGCCCAATTGACCCTCAATTTCATAAAATTATATTTTTGCCCTTTGAATTTTGAAAATCCCCAAATTTTCCCCCAATTTCAACTCTTCAATAGTACCGAATTTGATTTCATCAAATTGACCAATCAAACACTTCTAATTGTTGAAATTATAGTTGAAATTGAGTTTCTGCATGTTCATACGATTCTAATAAACTTTGAATCGCTGATTTTAATGCCGGAACGAGCTTAAACGGAGCTTCGACGAAAAATAAACTATATAGAGAAAAAGCTTCGATTTCTCACCGGAGAGGGCATGACGGTCTGAGCTTTCGATCTTGGCGGATAGCTCTCATCTTGAGGTTCATCCTAGAATCAAGAATCGCGTCAATTGATGCAGAATTGAGTTAGAATTTCATTATTGAAATTCTATGGGTTCTCTCTCTAGCACCGATCGGAAATTGTAGAGGGGAGCCGAATTGGCTTACCTTTCAGCCGTAATTCGGTCGTGGGAGGGCTGAGGGAGTGTTGAGAAGGCTTGGTTTGGCATGAGAAGGGCTCGAAATGGCCAATAAAATTTGGGAAAGGAAATTAAATTTGAGCAAAACCCTTTTAAAAGAAAATGTTACCCTTGGCAGGGTAAAGGTTTTGAAAACTAAAATTAAGCCATAAATTCTTTTTAAAGGAAATGATAACCTTGGTGTGGTTTGGATAAATTAAGGCTATTTTGAAAACCCACTCCCAGCACCTGCTCACAAGGTTGTAAAACTCACCCCCTCCCTTTTACCCCTTTCAAGTAACTGAGGAAAAACCCTTATTAAAGACCCTCCTAATAAGAATAGTAAGAGGACATGTATGTCTATTTTAAAATACTCAGTTTTGTATAATTCTATTCCAGGAAAGACAAGTAAAAGGACGTCTTACTCCTCGTGGTTTAGAAAGGGTGAAACCCTTGATGAACCAAAAGGAGTGGCAGGTTGCTCATCGAGATCCGACCAAACTGGGTCGATGTGTGACAATGAACCAGTCGAAAAACCATTCAGGTCATCGAAATACAATTTAATTGCACTAGTAAATGGTTTGAACTTGTTCAATGTGCAATAAACCAATCAAAATCGGCTAAACAATGAGCGACCTAGTAAGTCGGCCATGTCGGCGAACATTACCAACCACCGTGTGTCACGTGGAAAGTGCACGTAGTTAGTAGACAATTTGTCATGCCTCAACCCGGTTTGGTTGGAACCTCATGATCAACCTGCCACCCCTTCATGTATTAAAATGGTATTTGTTCCAAAATAGACCAGGAATGGTAAAGGCTTATAAGAATATATGTTTTTCATATCAAAATTAACAAAAACGACTTAAATAAAATTACCTTCTCATCGTAATTATGACTTGCTTCTCAAGCTTTCACTCTTCTTGGCGTTAAATCTTCTCTCAAAGGGGATTAGGAAGAGGAGCAAGTTCGACAACTTAGTGAGTAGTGTTTACAAGACATCATGACTTCCGGTCCATGATTCAGTATGCACTTAAGAAAAATTTCCTTCCTTGGAAAGAATGTGATAAACAAGTCATTACTTGTCTTTTCTTTTATAAAAAGGCTTATCATAAAGTTCAGAGCTTATTTCATCAAGCTTTGGGTAGGTTCCTTCCTAATTGAAGGGATTTAATTTGATAAACCCACCAAGGTTTGTTTCACACAAATACACTTTATCCATAAAGGAATCAAACAGTCACAGAATAGATGAGGCAATAACCTTGATTTGTTCCACTAGTGGCTCGAAGCGTCTTTACCATCCACCCTCGTGAGGGGTCACATCCTCCACCACATAGTTTGTGTGAGCACCATTGCCCAACCCCAAAACCTTATTTCTTCTTTTCTCCGATATTGAAGGATGAAACCTCTACCCCCTTCTTCATCGGTCTCAATGTGCATGAAGCTCTCAAAGTTTCATGACATATTAGAATAACATTTAAGCCATTGTCTCAACCTTGTTGTCCAGCAGCCCTTAGAACCAACACTACCCCTGTCACGCCCCGACCCGGTTTGGTCGAATCCCCGTGATCAACCTGCCACTCTCCCGGTTTATTAAAGGGTTTCCCCTTATCGTAAACAGTAAAGAGTATGGCGTCCTTTAACTTGCACCTTTTTCCTGGAATAGCATAATCAAAACTGTATGAAATTTAAAACTTTACATACCTGTCTAACAGGCATCTTAGTTGACGGTCTTTAAGGGGAGGCTTTCCGGGACTTCCTGAAAGGGATATAAGGAAGGGGGTGAGTACGACTACTCAGTGAATGGGTTTTTAAAAGCTTTTGACTTTTAAGAAAAACATTTATATGGAGTGTGCCAGACTCCTTTGTTTTCAAAAATCCCATCATTTAAAAATTTGGATTTTTCCATTATTTCTTAGTTACCACGGTGTGTCATCACCCAACACACATCCTTCATCATGAAGGTTACACACATCCGCAAGTCAGTATCACTACTGAACCCGCTAGTAGCTTCGGAGCGACTTTTCCTGCCACCCGGATAGAAGTACGACCACTTCTACCCTGGGAATGAGTAGATGTATGTGACATCCTACCCACAATCCCAAAATCACTTTTTCATGTCCGCATGAGGACAGAGAGCTCATCCTGTCCCCACCTCGGTCTCATGCACTTTGTGCTACTCCAGATTACGCACAGACACCTGGAACGACGAACTGCCCTTATAGCCACCAGGGCGTCCAGTGCCCTTAGGACGCATCATTACCCCTTATGGGCGTCTTGATGATCTCATACTCACAATGCATGCACAAACAATGTTTTCTTATATTGCCATGTAATCTGTGGTGTCACTAGTCCAACAGCCCCAACTCTCAACTCAACCCGTAGCTGTTTGTCTTAACTAGTCCGTCGACCTATCATGTCGCACTACCGCTAGTTGACTAAGCATGTCAGTCCTATCTTGGTACCATGGCCAAACAATTCACTTATTAAGTTTTATGGTACATATATCATGTTCATTTACGAGCTCCTGCTTGTGCCAACTAGCCTTGGGCCCACTGTACAAAATTTTCAAAATCGGGCATTTAGCCCCCAAGTTCCAAAAATCGAGGCCCCCGGCCTATTAGAGCTATTCAAGCTCCCGTCGAGAAGGTTTCCCAAATTGTTTAAGCATTGGCACACAGTCGAGGGAGAGCACTTCCGACAAAAATAGGTTTTTACTGTCCATCATACTAACCGGTATAAGGACATCTCCGTTCATAACCGATGAACGGGTTTTCAACTTCCTTCGAGGAAGTCTCATCATACCAACCGGGTATGATCTACTTACAACCCGTAAGTAGTTTTTTTCGCATAACTTTCACATCACTTTCTCTAAGTAGTGATGATTAAAATACCACTAAACAGTGGGTTTTCATATCGAGGCAGTTATCATCTCCAACCGGGTATGATGTTAGTAAACCCACTCGCCCGTTAATACCATGAATTCCACTAGACTGGTTCTTTGTATTCACCGAGCTTGTCCTTGCTGGCGTTCCCAGTATTTAACGTTCCTACATGATATGAACAACCTTGTTCATTATTACTCAGCATAACAGCCTTCATTCATTAATGAATGAGAAAACCCAAACTTTTAGTTATTTGTAATTAGGTCCCTAATGTCGATTTTTCCTCAAATTGAGTCTCGTAACTTTCAAAATTTATCGTGGGACCTCAATTTATTCAATTTCACCAAAAAGGGGTTTAATTTTTCCAAAATTACCATTTTGCCCTTTCACAAAAATGGTAAGTTTTCCCCCAAAATTTCCAAAATTCCTCGATTGGTCCTCCAACATTATTTTCATGCCCAATTGACCCTCAATTTCATAAAATTGTATTTTGGCCCCTTTGAATTTCGAAAATCCCCAAATTTTCCCCCAATTTCAACTCTTCAACACTACCGAATTTGATTTCATCAAATTAACCGATCAAACACTTCTAATTATTGAAATTGGAGTTGAAATTGAGTACCTGAATGTTCATACGATTCTAAGAAACTTTGAATCACAGATTTTAACGTCGGAATGAGCTCAAACGGAGCTTTGCCGGAAAATAGACTGTAGAGAGAGAAAGCTTCGATTACTCACCGGTAAAGGCATGACAGTCCGAGCTTTCGATCTAGGCAGATAGGTCTCGTCCTGAGGTTCATCCTAAAATCAAGTATTGTATCAATTGATGCGGAATTGGATTAGAATTTTGTCATTGAAATTCGGTCGACTCTCTCTCTAGCACCGATCGAAAATTATAAAGGGGAGCCGAATTGGCTTACCTTTCGATCCTAATTCGGCCGTGGAAAGGCTGAGGAAGTGTTGGGAGGGCTTGGTTTGGCCTGAGGAGGGCTTGAAATGGCCGATTTCAGCTTGGCCAAAATAGGGCAGCTTCGGTCCGCCGAAGTTGCTTCACTATTCTATCATGTCGGCGCTTCTCCAATGATTCTCGGATTGACTGGAGTTTGCTATCAGATAGCTGTCTTCTCCTCGGTTCTAAATAGTCCGACCTTTGTTCAAGTCAAAGCTCTGGTTCGAGCTTTACCGGGAAATGGAGTAGTAGAGAGAGAGAGAGAAGTGTTCAGGTGTGAGGAGAATAAAATGGGGGATAACCTCTTTATATAGTCGTAAAACCCGTGTATTAAATGGGCGAGATTTATTACTAGTATTAATATTGCCATAAATTATTGGTATTAATTCCAATAATTTAATTTCGGTATTAAATTATTTGTATTAATTCTAATAATTTAATTTAGGTATTAAATTATTGGTATTAATTTCAATAATTAAATATATATTAATTGATGGCTATTTATGAGGTCACCCATCCTCACATTACTCTCAGGTAAGCACGCTTAACTTTAAAGTTCTTATGAAATATAGTTCACCTAAAGCAATTTTTTTTTATTTTCTAATTTGTCTTAAGTTTCTTTTCCAATATTTAATAAATCCTTTGGATCAACCGAAAGTTGTAAATTTTCATATTGCTTATTCCCAAATGTAAACTGGTTTGGTTTTCTTATTCGGTTTGACCGGTTCTTTTCCCGATTTTCCTTAACTCAAATGTGCGGGGTTTACAACCCCATACCGGGCATCTCTTTGATTCTGCATGATTGCTATCACATACAAGTATATTTTGATTTAAGACCTTTATCTTTGCACTACTAGCTCAACATGCTACGACGTGACTTCAACATAGTAGATTCAGTAAGCATTATCCAATTGTGAAAGTTTTTTACAAGCTCTTAAATCAAACTTATTTAGGGGACTGGACCCATTTCCATTGGCCTTAGGCCCACTTGTACAAGTTTTCAAAACATGACCTTGGACCCACTTCACTTCCAAAATTGTGGCCTAGGGCCCACTTGCATAGAACTAGATTTAGCATACCATTATCGACTATGAGCCTCGCTCATATCCCACGTTGACGATCAGAATAGACCATACCCCTTAGGGTGTATCCATACACCATTCATAGGTTGTCCTAATAACATAGTTCATGTTTTCTTAAGAAATATAATCCCAAAAAGTTTAAGCATTTTCACACAATCAGTGGATTATATTTTTGGAAATCTGATTTTAAACCAAAGCATGAGCTTAAGTGTACTTAAAATCGGTCCCGATGTCACAAATCTCATTCACCTGTATTTCGAGACTTGTTCGTCCGGGGGATTTTTGAGCTTGGCATGCGTTTCCTTTGCATGAACTTGTAGGTGATGCGTTCCTACAATAGATTGGGTAATTAAGTCCCTAGTGATAAGGTAATTGCACTTAAGACCCATAACTTTCCAATAATTATGATTTGGCCCTTAAGGTAAACCTTAATTCTAATTAGGTCCCAAAGATTGTCAAATCTTCCATTTGTGTCCCTAATTTCCCAAATCTTCCATTTAGGTCCCTTAATTCCAATTACATAAAATCCCATATTTTTTTTAAATTGTAATTAAGTCCCCAAACTTTAAAAAATTACAATTTAGTTCTCCATCTTTGAATATCATCAATTCAAACTTAATCCTTCCCAATTGAGTCCTAACATGATTCTAATCATCTTTCTTATGTCCACGGAATCATTTCAAGATTTAACTCACTAAAATTTGCTTAGAAATGAGCTTAAACGGAGCTTCAATGGAAAGTCATTCTAGAGAGAGAAAGCTTCGATTATTCATCGGTGAAGGTCCAACAATTAAAGCTTTTGATTATAATGGGTTGCTCTCTTCCTAGGGATCCTTGCTAGATCAAACTGCGCCTCAATTGGTGGCTTGAGTAGTGCAAATTTCTTAACTTAGTTTTTGGGAAAAAATGCATTGTGAACATTAAATTCTAGTGAATGGCAGTGGAGGGAACTTACCATGAAGGTTTAGGGAAGGTGTGGACTCCTCTAGGGAAGGTTTGAAAGGCTTGGTTTGGTGGTGGCTGGCCCGAGGGTGGCTCGAATTGAGCTTGATCAACTCTAGTCGTAGACTTCCAAGGGAAAGATGGTACAATGGAGCTCGTCGACACTTCTCTGGCGACCTTCAAGTTAAATGAAGTATGCTTGAAGGTGGAGGACTTTCTTAGGATTCTAGGGAACTAAATTGCATGGTTGGAGGTGGAGGAAAAGGTTGATGTCAGAGCTCTGGTTTAGAGATGGTTGAAAAATGGACTTTTTCTTCTTGTCCAGGCTTTTGAGGGATGAGTAGGATGAATGGAAGGGTGATCTTTATATAGGGAGTTCGAGGGCAGATGTTACATCCATTCACAAATCAATCAACCAAGATTTCTCCCATTTAAGACCCTGTTGGGAAGATTTATTGGCTGCTGGAGTAATCATCGTTGTTCCGTCCATCCTATCTGCTCATTTCAAAGGTTGAAGACGACACTAAGCGTGCGTATTCAGGCTTTGCATGTGTGGTTTGTCATGTTGTGATTGGCTAATGTCACTAACACGACTTCTCACTTAGCGTCCAATTCACTCGTTGACTCATTGACCATACACGTGGCGACCTCTCACTGGTCGCCTACATTAACATGGCTGCTGATCGAATATATGCCTCTGTTGACCATGACATGTGGCATCCTTTGTTTGGTTGATTTAAATTTGGTCGTTTTCCCACCTGATACACTATGCCTACCACGCCATGATCCAGTTTGGTTAGATCCTCATGAGCAACCCGTCGCTCCCTTGGTTCAAGAGGGGTTTTTCCTTCTTTTAGGACAAGAGGAGCCATGCAAATTTTCAAATCTTTTTCCCTAGAATAGCATATATGAAAACTAAAGCAAGCTTAAAAGAAATTTAAGCGTACCTAACTTAGGATTCATCTTCTCACGCTCTCTCGGTTGATCTCCTTTTTATTGAAAAGGGGATAAAGGGAGGGATGAGTTTCTACAACTCAATGAGCGGGTGTTAGGAGTGAGTTTTAAAAACACATATTTTATCGAAATCCTTAGCACACTATTCTTTAAAACATTTCATCCTTTTTAAGCCTTGGTGTGTATAGCTCTATTAGCACATCTCATTGCATCGGGAGGCGTTTAGCAAACAAACACATACCCTTTATTGTAAAGGGTACTAACGTTCGCAGGGCAGTTCCAGATTGCATCCACTTGGGGATCAGTGTGCCTTTTCCATTCACCCTAATAGAAGTCCTGGACTTCTAACCTAAGTCTGAGTGGACATCCCAGACGTCCGACCCTCGAACCCAAAATCCACTTCATATCTATATGAGGACGGAGACCTCATCTTGACCCCACCCCTGTCTCGTGTGCAAGAAGCTCCCACATCTTCATCACTAACTAGCATGATTGTCACACCCCGACCCGGTTTGGTCGAATCCCCGTGATCAACCTGCCACTCTCCTGGTTTATTAAGGGTCACCCCTTGTTTATAAACCATAAAGAGTAAGACGTCTTTTAAACCTGCACCTTTTCTAGAATAGCATAAATCAAAACTGCATAAGATTTTATACATAACATACCTGTGTTATAGGCGTATTAATTGATGGTCCTTCGGGTAGGCTTTTCCCAGGATTTCTTGAATGGGATATAAGGGAGGGGATAAGTACAACGACTAAGTGAATGAGTTTTCAAAATTTAACTTTTAGGAAAACTACTTGAGTTGGAGTGTGTTAGATTCCTTATTCTCTTTTAAAATCCTTTCATTTAAAAGTTCTAGTTTTCATCACTATTTCTTATTTATTATCATCACCCAACACACATCCTTCATCATGAAGGTCAAAAACACACAATCGCAGGCTAGCCCATCCATTGAACTCACTTGTGGCGTCGGAGTGACTTTACGGGCCACATAGATAGAAGCACGTCCACTTCTACCCTTAGAATGAGTGGATGTTTGTGACATCTGACCCACAATCCTGTAATAAATTCTCCGTGTCCGTATGAGGACAGAGACCTCATCCCGACCCCACCCTGGTCTTGTGCGCTTGAAGCTACGTCGAGCTTCGTAAGGTAACCTCGTCCGACAAAATACCCTTATACCCACCAGGTCGTCCAAGGCCCTAAGACACATCACTAACCCTCTTGGGC
Source organism: Trapa bicornis (assembly GCA_030064425.1). NCBI lineage: Eukaryota > Viridiplantae > Streptophyta > Magnoliopsida > Myrtales > Lythraceae > Trapa > Trapa bicornis. The sequence goes on along the minus strand of CM057761.1, from coordinate 2,343,367 downwards.
GTCTTGAAGGTCTCGTAAACATAGTGCATGCACAATCAGTATCTTCACATCATACCATATAATCTATGGTGCCACTTGTAAACCTCGCACTTTTGAGTTAAGAAAAACCGAGAAAAGAACCGGTCAAACCAAGTAAGAAAACCAAGCCGGTTTACATTTGAGAACACGCAATATGAAAATTTACAACTTCCGGGTGATCTAAAGGGTTCATTAAACCTTGGAAAAGAAATTTAAGAAACTTTAAAAATAAAAACCATATTGGTTCAGGTGAATTAGATTTCATAAGAATTTCAAAGTTAAGAGTGCTTGCCCGAGAGTAATGTGAGGATGGGTGACCTCATGGGAAGTATGAATTTTTTTTGTAACCCAAAATTTCGGTAAAAAATTTTTAGGTACACCTTATCAAAAATAACCATAAAGAAATATATATTTAATTATTGTAATTAATACCAATAATTTAATACCTAAATTAAATTATTAGAATTAATACAAATAATTTAATACCGAAATTATATTATTGGAATTAATACTGAAATATAAATAAATATATATTTAATTATTGTAATTAATACCAATAATTTAATACCTAAATTAAATTATTAGAATTAATACAAATAATTTAATACCGAAATTAAATTATTGGAATTAATACCGAAATTAAATTATTGAAATTAATACCAATAATTTATGGCAATATTACTACTAGTAATAAATCTCGCCCATTTAATACACAGGTTTTACGCCTATATAAAGAGGTCATCCCCATTTCATTATCCTCACACCTAAACACTTCTATCTCTCTCTCTACTGCTCCATTTCCCAGTAAACCTCGAACCAGAGGTTCGACTTGAACAAAGGTCGGGCTCTTTAGAACTGGAGAGAAGACAGCTATCTGATAGCAAACTCTAGTCAATCCGAAAATCGTAGGAGAAGCGCAGACATGATGGAATAGTGAAGCAACTCCGGCGGACCGAAGCTGCCTTATTTCGGCTAAGCTAAAATCGGCCATTTCAAGCCCTCTTCAGGCCAAACCAAGCCCTCCCAACACTTCCTTAGCCTTTCCACGGCTGAATTAGGATCGAAAGGTAAGCCAATTCGGCTCCCCTTTACAATTTTCGATCGGTGCTAGAGAGAGAGTCGACTGAATTTCAATGACGAAATTCTAATCCAATTCCGCATCAATTGATGCAATTCTTGATTCTAGGATGAACCTCAGGATGAGACCAATCTGCCCAGATCAAAAGCTCGGACCGCCGTGCCTTCACCAGTGAGTAATCGAAACTTTCTCTCTCTACAGTCTATTTTTTGGCAAAGCTCCGTTTGAGCTCGTTCCGGCGTTAAAATCTGCAATTCAAAGTTTCTTATAATCGTATGAAAATACAAGAACTCAATTTCAACTCCAATTTCAATAATTAGAAGTGTTTGATCGGTTAATTTGCTGAAATCAAATTCGGTAGTGTCGAAATTGGGGGAAATTTTGGGGATTTTTGAAATTCAAAGGGCCAAAATATAATTTTATGAAATTGAGGGTCAATTGGGCATGAAAATAATGTTGGAGGACCAATTGAGGAATTTTTTAATTTTTGGGGCAAAACTTACCATTTTTGTAAAAGAAGGGCAAAATGGTAATTTTGGAAAAATTGGGGAACCAAATTGGAAATTTGGGAAATTAAACCCCTTTTTGGGGAAATTGAATAAATTGAGGTCCCGGGATAAATTTTAAAAGTTACGGGAGTCAATTTGAGGAAAAACCGACATTAGGGACTTAAAGTTAAAGAGAAATAACTTTAGGGACCTAATTGAAAATAACTAAAAGTTTGGGTTTTCTCATTCAGTGGAAATGAATGAAGGCTGTTATGCCGAGTAATAATGAACAAGGTTTTTTATATCGTGTAGGAATGCAAAATACCGGGAACGCCAGCAAGGACAAGCTTCCGTGAATACAAAGAACCAGTCTAGTGGAATTAACGGCATTAACGGGTGAGTGGGTTTACTAACATCATACCCGGTTGGGATGATGAGCACAACTTAAAGATAAAAACCACTTACCGGTTGTGAGTGGAAATTTTATGTCATACCCGGTAGGGAACGATAAGTACCTCAGTATAAAAACTCACTATTTAGTGGTATTTTAATTATCACCACTTAGAGAAAGTGATGTGAAAATTATGCGGAAAAACTACTTACCGGTTGTAATTAGATCATACCCGGTTGGTATGATGAGACTTCCTCGGAGGAAGTTGAAAACCCGTTCATCGGTTATTAATGAAGTACTCCAAATTCCTAAAAATTCTGTCCCTCAAATGATGTGATCTTCAAGGAAGACTCCAAAAAGAAAAAAAAAAACTCTCGCGGTATCCAGACTTAAGGACGAAGGAGCACCAAAACTAACAATTCCCAAGAAAATGCTAGGAGGAACCACTTATGTTCATGTAATTACAAGCATGAATGATAGGGACACTGCGTCGAGAAGTGCCCAACCCTACAAAGGACATGAATCAAGTTAACCTAGAGGGGAATAGGACAGGAAGTGAAAAACTGTCCCACATCGCTAGGAGACAGGACAATATTTTCCAGGAATAAACACCCCACAACTATAGGAAATCCGAAAGGATACCATCCCAAGAAACGTGAGTCCATTTGCAACCATAGATAAGAGGAAACTCTTCAAAATCTTAGCAAAGTGGTAAGAAGGAAAAAGGGGTAAAGGTAGGACCTCAATAAAACCACAAACGGAACAAATTATAGCTGAAGAGAATTCCCCCTTTAAGAAGAAAATCCAAACAATTTAGGAGCAAAGAAAGGAGTGCATCCACAAGATAAGACAAGACGAACATTTGATGACAAATGGGACGTATTGGGATTATAGGAATAAATCACCTTGGAAAAAGCAACTATGTCAAATAGAAAGTTTGGACCAATAGGACAAGAGAAAGCAAGTCGTTACAACAAGATAGTTAGAGGGAACAAATGACACCCTAAGGAAGACCGGGAAGTAGAAGGGGCTACACCATAAAAAGGTCAGTGAGATGGACGTTAAGGACAAGAGTACTCGAGAAAGAACTGCCCTAAGAAACTTAGACCAAAGGAATGGTGGAGGCGAGGCAGTTAACAAACTAATACACGGGAAAACCATAATTTGAGTTCCAACAAAGAAGAGAGGGGCGAAAAGGCCAAATACTCGGGAAAAGAAGGATGAAAGAAATCCTTAATAGGACCAAAGGCCAAATTAACCAAGAAGAAAAAAAAGGCAAGCCTCTCACATAATTATAAAGAAATTTTGAAATAAGGAAGATCTGAACTCTCCATAAAGAAATACACTATGAAAGTAAACTTTAGAGGGATGCATACGACTAACAACCCATGAAGGAATTTTGATGGGCGGATGGACATAATGTGGAGTGCAAGGAACCAACCCTTAATTGGGAAATGTTTCAAAGGAAGGAAGTATCGTGATGGCCTAATGTGACCCACTTGGAGAGAGCAGGAGACTAAACAATAATTTCAGGAGAACAAAGTAGAAAGAAGAAACGAGTAACAACGGGATGGCCAAAGAAAATAAACAAAACCCTAAGAAAGGCTGAGATGTAGTAAAGACTACACACTATGAAGGACAAAGGATGGGCATGAAGGACAAGTGATACAACTGCCCAAATGATTGGATAAAAAAAATGGAGAGAAGGAGATAGTTGAAGAATTGGTCTTCGAGAGAATCCTAGATTTAAACCACGACAAAGAAGGGAGAAGTGAAAAGGCCAAAACATTGGAAAAAGAAGAATGAAGGAAAATCCTTAAAGAAATTAATGACCAAAATCGGATTTCTATTTTAAAGTCTTGAGACGGTTAAGTGAGCTTCACGAAGGATGAACAAGAGATTTTGAAACAAGAAGGATGTGAACCCTCCTTAAATGGAAATAAGTTAACGCGTTAGCATAAAAAAGATGTTGTGACAAGTATGAATGATTGGACAACCCATACTAAGGTAATAAAGTAAAGAATGTTCGAGAAACATTGGGAAAGTAAGTCCTCCAAATAAGATGTGGCTAAGGAGGAATAACCACAATTGGTAAGACGGGTCATAGTCCACACGCGCATATGAAGCTTAAAGAGTGGACGACCGAGCATAGGGTAGAATGCACGAAATAAAACCAATAATCAGAAGTATTCCATCTAAGGAATAATGGATAAAACAAAAGTTGTGGATAGAAAAGGATCCAAAGCAAATAGATGCCCTAACATAGATAAGGGTGCGAAGAAAGTGAGAAAGAACCATACAATGAATGATAAGGAGGTTGAGCATGTAACTCCTAAGATGGAAATCTCTATTGTAAGGGACATAGTAGAGAACAAAACCGGAAGGAGGGAAGCTTCCCAAGCAAAGTAATCGACACATAGATCGAAAGCAATTATTATAGAATGAAGAATCATGAAGTGATTATGAGTAAGTAAAAGTGAATAAAGGAAAAAGGAAAAACCCTTGAATAAGGAATGCCAAGGACTTAAGAAGGAAAGAATCCTAGTTTGTTGGTAAACTATTGGGAAACCAAATAATTGGCACCAGAAATACCCAATAAAGAAGTTGGGAAAAGACGAGTGGGTAAGGCAAATTGACACAATTATGTAAGATATGTTGTCAAGATACGAATGATAATTGGGTAACAGTCAAGGTAGTTGAGGAATACTACCCGATAAAAGGAGTGATGAAATTATACAGTTCCTGAAAGGCTGGAAAGTTGGAAACAACCCTAAAAGAGGTGTTGTAGGGGTCTGATGGACTAAGACAGGTTCAGAACTATGTCATATCATAAGGGACATATAAGCACCAACAATGCTGAGTAAAATGTAACTCGAGTAAGAAGGAGTTAGTTGGTAAACATAACAAGGTCAAATATAAATTTGACCGAAGTTGTAATCAATGATGGATGAAGGATGGGTTAAATTGGGACGAAAGAATAATAACACAAAAACCTGTGAAAACAAGTATGTAATGCTTGAAAGAACATCGAGCTAGGGGTTTCAACGATGAAGAGAATAACTACACAAAGGAACGATTGGGCATCTTGGAACTCCCAATCCTAAAATCTTGAGAAAATCCCCAAAAGGAACAACCTTATCCTAAATAAAGGGAGATGTGAACCTAAGAATATACATTTGGATTAATGAGCCATACATGCCTTGTTATTATAACACCATGGAAGGAGTAAGCATGATAAATGAAAAGAAATTCCTTAGATGAATTATTACGAGGACTAAGCAAAAGAGCAATCAAAGTGTTAGTATGTCATGAAAACCCAAGTTGATATTAAGGAAAATTATTCTTGATGTGGAATATATTGGTTAAGATTTGGGGACAAAACTCCTAAAAGGAGGGGAGAGTTGTAAACCCCGCACTTTTGAGTTAAGAAAAACCGGGAAAAGAACCGGTCAAACCGAGTAAGAAAACCGAGCCGGTTTACATTTGAGAACACGCAATATGAAAATTTACAACTTTCGGGTGATCTAAAGGGTTCATTGGAAAAGAATTGCATCAACCTTGGAAAAGAAATTTAAGAAACTTAAAAAAAAAACTAAATTAGTTCAGGTGAACTAGATTTCATAAGAACTTCAAAGTTAAGCGTGCTTGCTAGAGAGTAGTGTGAGGATGGGTGATCTCTTGGGAAGTATGAATTTTTTTTGTAACCCGAAATTTCGGTCAAAAATTTTTAGGTACTCCTTATCATAAATAACCATAAATTAATATATATTTAATTATTGTAATTAATACCAATAATTTAATTTATTCATTAAATTAAATTGTTGGAATTAATACCAATAATTTATGGCAATATTAATACTAGTAATAAATCTCACCCATTTAATACACGGGTTTTACGCCTATATAGAGAGGTCATCCCCATTTAATTCTCCTCACACTTGAACACTTCTCTCTCTCTCTCTCTACAGCTCCATTTCCCGGTAAAGCTCGAACTAGAGCTTCGACTTGAACAAAGGTTGGGCTCTTTAGAACCGGGGAGAAGACAGCTATCTGATAGCAAACTCCAGTCAATCCGAGAATCGTTGGAGAAGCGCCGACATGATGGAATAGTGAAGCAACTCCGGCGGACCGAAGCTGCCCTATTTCGGCCAAGCTGAAATCGGCCATTTCAAGCCCTCCTCACGCCAAACAAAGCCCTCCCAACACTTCCTCAGCCTTTCCATGGCTGAATTAGGACCGAAAGGTAAGCCAATTTGGCTCCCTTTTACAATTTTCGATCAGTGCTGGAGAGAGAGTCGACTGAATTTCAATGACAAAATTCTAATCCAATTCCGCATCAATTGATGCAATTCTTGATTCTAGGATTAACCTCAGAACGAGACCTATCTGCCCAGATCGAAAGCTCGGACCGACGTGCCTTCATCGGTGAGTAATCGAAGCTTTCTATCTCTACAGTCTATTTTCCGGCGAAGCTTCGTTTGAGAACGTTCCAGCGTTAAAATCTGCGATTCAAAGTTTCTTAGAATCGTATGAACATGCAGGAACTCAATTTCAATAATTAGAAGTGTTTGATTGGTCAATTTGATGAAATCAAATTCGGTAGTGTTGAAGAGTTGAAATTGAAGGAAAATTTTGGGGATTTTCAAAATTCAAAGGGCCAAAATACAATTTTATGAAATTGTGGGTCAATTGGACATGAAAATAATGTTGGAGGACCAATTGAGAAATTTTGGAATTTTTGGGCCAGAACTTACCATTTTTGTAAAAGAAGGGCAAAATGGTAATCATGGAAAAATTGGGCGACCAAATTGGAAATTTGGGAAATTAAACCATTTTTTGTGAAATTGAATAAATTAAGGTCCCAGGATAAATTTTAAAAGTTGCGGGACTCAATTTGAATAAAAACTGACATTAGGGACTTAAAGTTAAAGAGAAATAACTTTAGGGACCTAATTGCAAATAACTAAAAGTTTGGATTTTCTCATTCATTGAAAATGAATGAAGGATGTTATGCCGAGTAATAATGAACAAGGTTGTTCATATCGTGTAGGAATGCGAAAATACCGGGAACGCCAGCAAGGACAAACTCCTGTGAATACAAAGAACTAGTCTAGTGGAATTAACGATATTAATGGGTGAGTGGGTTTACTAACATCATACCCGGTTGGGATGATGAGCACAACTTAAAGATAAAAACCACTTATCGGTTGTGAGTGGAAATTTTATGTCATACCCGGTAGGGAACGATAAGTACTTCGGTATAAAAACCCACTATTTAGTGGTATTTTAATCATCACCACTTAGAGAAAGTGATGTGAAAATTATGCAGAAAAACAACTTACCGGTTGTAAGTAGATCATACCTAGTTGGTATGATGAAACTTCCTCGAAGGAAGTTGAAAACCCGTTCATCGGTTATAAACGGAGTTGTCCTTATACCGGTTGGTATAATGGACAGTGAAAACCTATTTTGTCAGAAGTGTTCTCCCCTAACTGTGTGCCAATGCTTAAACTATTTGGGAGACCTTCTTGACGGGAGCGCGAATAGCTCTTATAGGTTGGGGGCCTCGATTTTGGAACTTGCAGGCTAGAATGCCCAGTTTTTTGAAAATCTCGTACAGTTGGCCCAAGGCCAGTTGGCACTAGCAGGAGCTCGTAAACGAATATGATATATGTGCCATAAAACTTAATAAGTGAATTGTTTGGCCATGGTACCAAGATAGGACCGACATGTTCAGTCAACTAGCGGCAGTGCGACATGACAGGTCGACGGACCAGTCAAGACAAACAACTGCGGGTTGAGTTGAGAGTTGGGGCCGTTACACTAGTGGCACCACAGATTACATGGCTTGATAAGAAAACATTATTTGTGCATGCACTGTGAGTACAGGATCATGAAGATGCCCATAAGGGGTAGTGATGCGTCCTAAGGGCACTGTACGACCTGGTGGGTATAAGGGCAGTTCATCGTTCCAGGTGTCTGTGCGAAATTTGGAGTAGCACCAAGCGCATGAGATCGGGGTGGGGACAGGATGAGGTCTCTATCCTCATACGGACACGAAGAAGTGATTTCGGGATTGTGGGTCTTGCGAATGTGTGTAACCTTTTATGATGAAAGATGTGTGTTAGGTGATGACACACCAGTAACTATGAAATAATGGGAAAACCTAAATTGGGATTTTTTTTTGAGAAGAAAAGAGTCTGGCACACTCCATATAAATATTTTTCTTAAAATTTAAAAGTAGATCTTTGAAAACCCATTCACTGAGTAGTCGTACTCACCCCCTCTCTTATATCCCTTTCAGGAAATCCCGGAGAGCCTACCTTGAAAGACCATCAACTAAGATGCCTGTAAGACAAGTATGTAAAGTTTAAAATTTCATACAGTTTTGATTATGCTATTCCAGGAAATGGTGCAGGTTTAAAGGACGCCTTACTCTTTACGGATTATAATAAGGGGAAACCCTTTAATAAACCGAGAGAGTGGCGGGTTATTTACGGGGATCCGACCAAATCGGGTCAGGGCGTGACACTACTAGTCCAATGGCCCCGACCTTCAACTCAACCTACAGCTATTTGTCTTGACTAGTCCGGATACCTGTCTTGTCACACTGCCACTAGTTTACTGAATATGTTAGTCCTATCTTGGTACCATGGCCAAACAATTCATTTATTTAAATTTTTATTGCATATATCTCATGTTTGTTTACAAGCTCCTGCTCGTGCCAATTGGCCTATGGCCCACTGTTCGAGATTTTCAAAATTGGGTATATTAGCCCCCAAGTTCTAAAAATGGAGCCCTCTGGCCTAACAAAGCTATTTGAGCTCCCGTCAAGAAGGTCTCCCAAATTGTTTAAGCAGTGGCACACGGTTATTGGAGAGCACTTTCGACAAAAAATGTATTTTCAATGAGGAAATCTTCGTTAATAACCAATGAACTGGTTTTCCACTTCCTCCAAGGAAGTTTCATCATACCAACCAGGTATGATCTACTTATAACCAATAAATAGTTTTTACGTGTCATTTTCACATCACTCCTCTAAGCTGTGTTGTTTAAAATACCACTAAGTAGTGGGTTTTCATTTTCGAGTTACTTATCATCCCAACCGGATATGATATAAAAATCCCACTCACCCGATCGTGTAGTGAAATTCCACTTAGTCGGTTTCCGTCCTTAGCAAGCTTAACTTCAGCTGGTGTTCCCAATGTCTTGTGTTCCTACACAAAATGAACATCGTTGTTCTTTCTAGCACCAATCAAAAATTGTAAAGGGGAGCCGAATTGGCTTACCTTTCAGTCCTAACTCGGCCGTGGAAAGGCTGAGGAAGTGTTGGGAGGGCTTGGTTTGGCCTGAGGAGGGCTTGAAATGTCCGATTTCAGCTTGGCCGAAATAGGGCAGCTGCGGTCCACTAGAGTTGCTTCAATATTCCATCATGTCGGCACTTCTCCAACGATTCATTGGAAATGAATGAAGGCTGTTATGTCGAGTAATAATGAACAAGGTTGTTCATATCGTGTAGGAACGTGAAATACCGGGAACGCTAACAAGGACAAGCTCGCGTGAATACAAAGAACCACTCTAGTGGAATTCATGGCATTAACGGGTGAGTGGGTTTACTAACATCATACTCGGATGGGATGATGAGCATAACTTAAAATTTAAAAACCACTTACCGGTTGTGAATGGGATTATATATCATACCCGGTTGGGCATGATAAGTGCCTCGGTATAAAAACTCACTGTTTAGTGGTATTTTAATAATCACTACTTAGAGAAAGTGATGTGAAAGTTATGCGGAAAAACTACTTACGGGTTGTAAGTAGATCATACCCGATTGGTATGATGAGACTTCCTCGAAGGAAGTTGAAAACCCGTTCATCAGTTATGAACGGAGATGTCCTTATACCGATCGGTATGATGGACAGTAAAAACCTATTTTTGTCGGAAGTGCTCTCCCCTGACTGTGTGCCAATGCTTAAACAATTTGGGAGACCTTCTCGATGGGAGCTCGAATAGCTCTAATAGGCAAGGGGCCTCGGTTTTGGAACTTGGGGGCTAAATGCCCGATTTTGAAAATCTCGTACAGTGGGCCCAAGGCTAGTTGGCACGAGCAGGAGCTCGTAAATGAACATGATATATGTGCCATAAAACTTAATATGTGAATTGTTTGGCCATGGTACCAAGATAGGACCGACATGCTTTGTCAACTAGCGGTAGTGCGACATGACAGGTCGACAGACTAGTCAAGACAAATAGATGTGGGTTGAGTTGAGAGTCGAGGCCGTTGGACTAGTGGCACCACAGATTACATGGCAATATAAGAAAACATTATTTGTGCATGCACTGTGAGTACAGGATCATCAAGATGCCCATGAGGGGTAGTGATGCGTCCGAAGGGCACTGGACGACCTGGTGGCTATAAGGGCAGTTCGTCGTTCCAAGTGTCTGTGCAAAATCTGGAGTAGCACGAAGCGTATGAGACCGGGGTGGGGATAGGATGAGGTCTCTGTCCTCATATGGACACGAAGAAGTGATTTTGGGATTGTGGGTCGGATGTCACGTACATCCACTCATTCCCACGATAGAAGTGGTCGTACTTCTATCCGGGTGGCAAGAAAAGTTGCTCCAAAGCCACTAGCGGGTTCAGTAGTGATACTGACTTGCGAATGTGTGTAACCTTCATGATGAATGATGTGTGTTGGGTGATGACACACCGGTAACTAAGAAATAATGGAAAACCCAAATTTTTAAATGAAGGGATTTTTGAGAAGAAAGGGGTCTGCCACACTCCATATAAATGTTTTTTTTTAAGTTAAAAGTAGACCTTTAAAAACCCATTCACTTAGTAGTTGTACTCACCCCCTCCCTTATATCTCTTTTAGGAAATTTCGGAAAGCCTACCCCTAAAGACCATCAACTAAGATGCCTGTAAGATAGGTATGTAAAGTTTTAAATTTCATGCAGTTTTGATTATGCTATTCCAGGAAAAAGGTGCAGGTTAAAGGACGCATTACTCTTTACGGTTTACAATAAGGGGAAACCCTTTAATAAACCGGGAGAGTGGCGGGTTGATCACGGGGATCCGACCAAACCGGGTTGGGGCGTGACAACTAGAGTGGTATCAGAGCTTGTTTCCTTGAATACATAATCAAGACTACAAAATATAGTAACTAATAGGATTTATCCTAAAATTTTCAAATGGCTTCCAGGAGGGGAACCATGAAAACTTGGAATGGCTCTACTTAACACCCTACCTCCGTAGGGAGACAACCTTAGAAGCTTCCCAAATGCTTGAGACCGGGCTGAAATGTCAAAAGACCAAATGGGGAAGTATCCTGGAGAATGGTGCTAGGACCTATTGGTGGCACAACTCTAAGTATGGAGGAAGACGTTTATCAAGAATTCCATAGCTCCTTAGTTATTTTGCAACCATTTCCTATGATAGGGCTGAAAGCCTAATCTTTTGTATCCCCCTGTTAATAAAATACTCAAATTCTCAAAACTTTCTCTCTTGATGATTCAATCGTGTTGGGAATATGACCCAAGGAAAATAAAGCAAACCTACACTATCCTGGAAGCTAAGGAAAAGTTACATCCCGGTTATGGAAGATGAATCAGGGAATTAAGAAACCTAAGAAGACTCTTACCATGACCCATTAGCAAAGGAGATTTAGTAAGAAAACTGTTAAAGTGATCAGACTCAAAGAATGGTAGAGCACCAAACCAATAGTAACCTTGGAAATGCCCTACTCGAAGGAAAGAATGGACCAGAACAATCCATTTAAAGGAATAACCTATTACAAGTATGAACGATTGAGACATTACTTGAAGAAGTGCCTAACCCTACTAAGGACAAGTACCAAGATAAACTATCATAGGTGTAAGGAAAGAAGGGGTGTTTCACACCTCATAAATTCAGGGCAATAACTCCTCAAAGGCCACGAAAGACTGGAGACCGAAACCATGGAGCTGGCTAAGTAAGCAATTCACCAACAGGTCAAGAAATGACGAGGTAAATGCAAAATTTAAATTTCTTCTTAAGAAGGTCAACCCGAGAAAGATACCTCAAGAGTAGGGATAAGGTACATGGGAAGTATATCTAGAACCCTCTCATAAGGGGGGCAAACATAGAGAAACGTCCTCTGGAAACAATAGAGAAGGGCACAATGAGAGTGAAGAAGAGAAGGAATACGTTGGGAAAGGGAACTCTGGAGGGATGCATACAACTAAGTACCTTGAAGGAATCATTAGATTGGCAGATGGACATAACGTGAAGTGCAAGGCACCGACCCACCGTTAGAAACTTCTTGATGGAAGGATGTATTGGAGGCCAATTATGACCTGCCTTGGAATAGTAATAGAGCCAAATAACGGGATGTATTGGAATGAATCACCTTGGAAAAAGTAATGAAGCCAAATAGGGTCAAGGAGAATAAATGACACCCTAAGAAGGACTACACCCTAAAAAGGTCAGTAAGATGGATGTTAAGGACAGGAGGACTCGAGAAACAGCTGCCCTAAGAAACTTAGACCAAACAAATGGTAAAGGCCAAGCAGTTAACGAACAAATACTTGGGAAAGCCATAATGTAGGTTCCGACAAAGAAGAGAGAGGTGGAAAGGTAAAATACTCAGGAAAAGAAGGACGCAAGAGATGTGCCTACAGGATTTAAGGAGTAAAGGTAAATAGGAGAAGATGACATCAAGGGATGTCATTTAAGGGTAGAAATCCCCTAGAGTAAATGTAAGAAAAGAATGTCAGGGGAAAGGCAAAGAATCCTACCAAGGAAGGAAGCCCCGAAAAGACATGCGTATCCCAATTAAAAGGAAATAGAACCAACCCTTATTTAGGAAATGTTTTCCAAGAAAATAAGTATTGTAATGGTCTAGTGTGACCTGTTTGGAGAGAATAGGAGAAACATGTAGAAAGAGGAAAACTAGTAACGACGGATAGCCAAAGAGAATAAACAAAACCCTAAGAAAGGCTGAGATGTAGTAAAAACTACATCCTATGAAGGACAAAGGATGGGCATGAAGGACGAGCGATACAACTGCCCACATGATTGGATAAAAAAAATGGAGAGAAGGAGACAGTTGAAGAACTGGTCTTCGAGAGAACCCTAGATTTAAACCACGACAAAGAAGGGAAAAGTAAAAAGGCCAAAACATTGGAAAAGGAAGAATGAAGGAAAATCCTTAAAGAAATTAATGACCAAAATCGGATTTCTAGTTTAAAGTCTTGAGACGGTTAAGTGAGCTTCACGAAGGATGAACAAGAGATTTTGAAACAAGAAGGATGTGAACCCTCCTTAAACGGAAATAAGTTAACGGGTTAGCATCAAAAAGATGTTGTGACAAGTATGAATGATTGGACAACCCATACTCGGGTAATAGAGGAAAAATGTTCGAGAAGATGTTGGGAAAGTAAGTTCCCGAATAAGGTGTAGCTAAGAAGGAATAACCACAATTGGTAAGACAGGTCATAGCCCACACATGCATACGAAGCTTAAAGAGTAGATAACCAAGCATAGTGTGGAATGCACAAAATAAAACTAATAATCAGAAGCATCCTATGTAAGGAACAAGGGATAAAACAAAAGTTGTGGATAGAAAAGGATCCAAAGCAAACAGATGCCCTAACATAGATAAGGGTGCGAAGAAAGGGAGAAAGAACCATACAATGAATGATAAGGAGGTTGAGCATGTAACTCCTAAGATGGAAATCTCTATTGTAAAGGACATATAAGCACCAACAATGCCGAGTAAAATGTAACTCGAGTAAGAAGGAGTTAGTTGGTAAACATAACAAGGTAAAATATAAATTTGACCGAAGTTGTAATCAATGACGGATGAAGGATGGGTTAAATTGGGACAAAAGAATAATAACACAAAAACCTGTAAAAAAAAACAAGTATGTAATGCTTGAAAGAACATCGAGTTAGGGGTTTCAACGATGAAGAGAATAACTAGACAAAGGAACAATTGGGCACCTTGGAACTCCCAATCCTTAAATCTTGAGTAAAATCCCAAAAAGGAAGAACTTTATCCTAAATAAAGGGAGATGTGAACCTAAAAATATACATTTGGATTAATGAGCCATACATGCCTCGTTATTATAACACCATGGAAGGAGTAAGCATGATAAATGAAAAGAAATTCCTTAGATAAATGATTACGGGGACTAAGCAAAAGAGCAATCAAAGTGTTAGCATGTCAAGAAAACCCAAGTTGATATTAAGGAAAATTATTTCTGATGTGAAATTTATTGGTTAAGTTTTGGGGAAAAAACACCTAAAAGGAGGGGAGACTTGTAAAGCCTGCACTTTTGAGTTAAGAAAAACCGGGAAAAGAACCGGTCAAACCGAGTAAGAAAATTGAGCCGATTTACATTTGAGAACATGCAATATGGAAATTTACAACTTCCGGGTGATCTAAAGGGTTCATTAAACCTTGGAAAAAATATAAGAAACTTTAGAAAACAAAAACAAATTTGTTCAGGTGAACTAGATTTCATAATAACTTTAAAGCTAAGCGTGCTTGCCCGATAGTAGTGTGAGGATGGGTGACCTCTTGGGAAGTATGAATTTTTTTTTAACCCGAAATTTTAGTAAAAAAATTTTATGTACGCCTTATCATAAATAACCATAAATTAATATATATTTAATTATTGTAATTAATACCAATAATTCAATACCTAAATTAAATTATTGTAATTAATACCAGTAGTTTAATACCGAAATTAAATTATTGGAATTAATACCAATAATTTATGGCAATATTAATACTAGTAATAAATTTCGCCCATTTAATACACGGGTTTTATGCCTATATAAAAAGGTCATCCCCATTTCATTCTCCTCACACCTGAACACTTCTCTCTCTCTCTCTACACCTCCATTTCCCGGTAAAGCTCGAACCAGAGATTCGACTTGAACAAAGGTTAGGCCCTTTAGAACCGGGGAGAAGAGAGCTATCTGATAGTAAACTCCAGTTAATCCGAGAATCGTTGGAGAAGCACCGACATGATGGAATAGTGAAGCAACTCTGGCGGACCGAAGCTGCCCAATTTTGGCCAAGCTGAAATCGGCCATTTCAAGCCCTCCTCAAGCCAAATCAAGCCCTCCCAACACTTCCTCAGCCTTTCCACAGCTGAATTAGGACCGAAAGGTAAGCCAATTCGGCTCCCCTTTACAATTTTCGATCGGTGCTAGAGAGAGAGTCGACCGAATATCAATAACGAAATTCTAATCCAATTCCACATCAATTGATGCAATTCTTGATTCTAGGATAAACCTTAGGATGAGACCTATCTACCCAGATCGAAAGCTCGGACCGTCGTGCCTTCACCGGTGAGTAATCGAAGCTTTCTCTCTCTATAGTCTATTTTCCGGCAAAGCTCCGTTTGAGCTCGTTCCGGCATTAAAATCTACAATTCAAAGTTTCTTAGAATTGTATGAACATTCAGGAACTCAATTTCAACTCCAATTTCAATAATTACAAGTGTTTGATCGGTCAATTTGATGAAATCAAATTCGATAGTGTTGAAGAGTTGAAATTGGGGGAAAATTTAGGGATTTTCGAAATTCAAAGGGCCAAAATACAATTTTATGAAATTGTGGGTCAATTGGACATGAAAATAATGTTGGAGGACCGATTGAGGAATTTTGGAATTTTTGGGGCAAAACTTACCATTTTTGTAAAAGAAGGGCAAAATGGTAATTTTGGAAAAAATTGGGGGACCAAATTGGAAATTTGGGAAATTAACCCCTTTTTGGTGAAATTGAATAAATTGAGGTCCCAGGATAAATTTTAAAAGTTACGGGACTCAATTTGAGGAAAAACCGACATTAGGGACTTAAAGTTAAAGAGAAATAACTTTAGGGACCTAATTGCAAATAACTAAAAGTTTGGGTTTTCTCATTCATTCGAAATGAATGGAGGCTGTTATGCCGAGTAATAATGAACAAGGTTGTTCATATTGTGTAGGAATGCGAAATACCGGGAACGCCAGCAAGGACAAGCTCGCATGAATACAAAGAACCACTCTAGTGGAATTCACGGCATTAACGGGTGAGTGGATTTACTAACATCATACCCAGATGGGATGATGAGCATAACTTAAAATTTAAAAACCACTTACCGATTATGAGTGGGATTATATATCATACCCGGTTGGGGATGATAAGTGCCTCGGTATAAAAACTCACTGTTTAGTGGTATTTTAATCATCACTACTTAGAGAAAGTGATGTGAAAGTTATGCGGAAAAACTACTTACGGGTTGTAAGTAGATCATACCCGATTGGTATGATGAGACTTCCTCGAAGGAAGTTGAAAACTCGTTCATCGGTTATGAACGGAGATGTCCTTATACCAGTTAGTATGATGGACAGTAAAAACCTATTTTTGTCGGAAGTGCTCTCCCCTGACTGTGTGCCAATGCTTAAACAATTTGGGAGACCTTCTCAACGGGAGCTCGAATAGCTCTAATAGGCAAGGGGCCTCGGTTTTGGAACTTGGGGGCTAAATGCCCGATTTTGAAAATCTCGTACAGTGGGCCCAAGGCCAGTTGGCACGAGCAGGAGCTTGTAAATGAACATAATATATGTGCCATAAAACTTAATATGTGAATTGTTTGGCCATGGTACCAAGATTGGACCGACATGCTCAGTCAACTAGCGGCAGTGCGACATGACAGGTCGACGGACTAGTCAAGACAAACAGCTGCGGGTTGAGTTGAGAGTCAGGGCCGTTGGACTAGTGGCACCACAGATTACATGGCAATATAAGAAAACATTGTTTGTGCATGCACTGTGAGTACGGGATCATCAAGATGCCCATGAGGGGTAGTGATGCGTCCTAAGGGCACTGGACGACCTGGTGGCTATAAGGGCAGTTCGTCGTTTCAGGTGTCTGTGCGAAATCTGGAGTAGCACGAAGCGCATGAGACCGGGGTGGGGACAGGATGAGGTCTCTGTCCTCATATGGACACGAAGAAGTGATTTCGGGATTGTGGGTCGGATGTTGCGTACATCCACTCATTCCAAGGGTAGAAGTGGTCGTACTTCTATCCGGGTGGCAGGAAAAGTCGCTCCGAAGCCACTAGCGGGTTCAGTAGTGATACTGACTTGTGAATGTGTGTAACCTTCATGATGAAGGATGTGTTGGTGATGACACACCGGTGACTAAGAAATAATGGAAAAACCCAAATTTTTAAATGAAGGGATTTTTTAAAAGAAAGGAGTCTGGCACACTCCATATAAATGTTTTTTCTTAATAGTTAAAAGTAGACCTTTAAAAACTCATTTAGTGAGTAGTCTTACCCCCTCCCTTATATCCCTTTCAAGAAATTCCGGAAAGCCTACCCTTAAAGACCATCAACTAAGATGCTTGTAAGACTGGTATGTAAAGTTTTAAATTTCATGCAGTTTTGATTATGCTATTCCAGGAAAAAGGTGCAGGTTAAAGGACGCCTTACTCTTTACGATTTACAATAAGGGGAAACCCTTTAATAAACCAGGAGAGTGGCGGGTTGATCACAGGGATCCGACCAAACCGGGTTGGGGCATGACAATTACGTACTTGTTTTCACAAGTTTCGGTGTTATTACCCCTTCGTCCTAATTTGACCCTTCCTTCGTCCGTCATGGATTACAACTTCGGTCAGAATTATGTTTGACCTTGTCATGCTTACTAACTTGCTCTTTCTTACTCAAGTCACATTTTACTTGGGACTATTGGTGCTTACATGTCCCTTACGATATGACATATTCCAGGTCCTGTCTCTATCCATTAGACTTCTACGACACCTCCTTTAAGGTTGTTCCCAACTTTTCAACCTTTCTGGGATTGTATAACTCCATCCCTCTTTTCATCGGGTAATATCCCTCAACTACCTTTACCATTATCCAATCATCCTTCACTCCTTCACAAAATGTCCTACACAACTGTGTCGGCTTTCCTTACCCATTCATCCTTTCCCAACTTCCTTGTTGGGTCTTTCTGGTGCAAATCATTGGATTTCCTGATGACTTACCGACACACTGGGATTCTTCCCTTATTATGTCTTTCTTCATTTCTAGTGATGTCCTTTACTCAAGGATTTTCCTTTTCTCCAAGCTCACTCTTATTTACTTGTGACCATTTCACGATTTCATTGTTTGGAGAGTTCTCCTTTAATGATTTTCATTCTCTACTATGTCCTTCGAAGTAGAGATTTCTCCCTTAGGCATTATATGTTCGTATTTCTTACTACTACTTGAAGATTTTCTTCCTTCGCATTCTTGCACCCTTTTGAATGAGGGCTTTTTGTCCACCTTAATCATTTGCTGACCATAATTTCCCAGTTCACCATTTACTTTCCTACCTAAGGTATCTTTGATCGTCGGGTTTTATTTTGTGTACTCAACACTATGCCCACTCTATTACCCTTCTTTAGAGTGTAGTCTCCACTACTTTCTGGTCCTTCTTAGGGTCTTGTTTATTCTCCTTGACCATCTTGTTGCTACTAGTTGCTTACTTTTTCTAAGTTCATCGGAAATCTCTAATTGGCTTCTTTGTTCTTCCAAATCAGGTAATACTTTGGCCATCCCGATGTACCCTTACTCACTTATGGTTCTTTATCAGGTTCTTTATGTCGGGTTAATCCTCTTAGGATCCATCTGGTGGTTCCTTAGTTTCGGAACTTCCCTTTTTGAGGTCTCACTTCCTACTTTTATCCTTCTACCTAAGGATTCCTATCATGGTTCAACCTCTCTAACGCTTCTTGGAGGCTTTTCCTTCTTTCCTTTCTTACACCCTTCTAAGATCAGTATTATTTCCTGCTCTTTATCCTTCCCTATCCTCCATTTCCTTTTTGTTCCTTATCCTCTTTACAAAGAGCTCCTACTAATAGATTGGTCCCTAGCACTCTGTTTTATGTCCAGCCATCCACTCCTTGGGCTTCATTAAGCGAGTTTGGGCCACGACCAGTCTTGATGTCATTGGTTGTTTTCTCCTTACCCACTTTTGAATTGGAGGGCTTACTTCTCCAAGGTTTTTTGGATGTTCTTTCCTTTATTTCCTTATTATGGGTAGCCCACCCATTCTTACTTGTCACTATGTCCTTTGATGTTATTTCCTACTTACCTGATCCTTAGGTTTAACTTTCTCCTTGGGTCCTCTTAGTATGTTTCCCTCGGTTCTTTCACCTCGATGCGCACTTCATCTCCTCATCCTTCATCACTTGGTCCATTACTTCTTAGTTGGAACGTGTTCGCCTTCCCAGAGTCTCCTTCATTGGGAAAGGTTCAAGCACTATTTGCTCCAAGACCTCTTTGTGCAGGACTTATTGAATCCTCTTTACAGCTTGAGTGTGGTCATCATTTCATTTTTGGCCATTTATTTCTTCAAGGTTTTCCTTCACCCTTCCTTTTCACTATTTTGGCCTTTCCACCTCCCCCTTCCTCGCTAAGTTAGTCTATAACCCTACTTGACTTCTCTATTTTTCCCAAGTAGATCATACCTTGCTATCTCGAGACATCCTAGTTGTCTTTCATTGTTCAACTTGTCTTCTGTGGAGGAGGTGTTTCCTTCTTTGCTCCTAGGTGGCTTGTACTGCTCCTTAAGAGAAAATTCCCCTTTATGTATATTCTTCTATTTCTGGGTTTTCTTAATGTATTACCCTTAATCTTCTTTTTGTGATCCTTCCTTGGGTAATTGAGGCATACAATTGTATTATTAAGGGATAGAGAAATTTTCAGGAACTCAGAATCTTATTCATTGAAGTAAGAATAGAATTTTGGGGTTTTAACATCTCTTGAGTAAGATTGTTACAATGACGATTTGGGGAATACTTAGTACTAAGCTATGGTCTATAAGGATTTTTTCCTAGGTAAGATTGGGTTCCGTAGCCACAATTGTGCTTCTTGAAATGTTATCTATTCGGGCTTCTATAGGGGTGGAGGTGTCCTTATTGGAAGGTATCGCTTGGATTCCTTGCAGTGTGGAACAATTCTTTGCTATTTGTCCCACCCTCCTACACTCATAACATATCCTTTCAGGTCTTGTCCTCTAAAATGACGGGCATCTTCTAAAGTAGTTCCCCATTGCCCACAACTATAACAGGTCATTTCCTTGTGCGGACCTTTGTAGTTCCTCCTATACTTTGAGCATTGTGGGGCCTTTTTAAGGGATTGCTGGTGGTTTGATGCCTTGCCGTCCTTGAGCCTGAACACCTTGGAGGCTTTCTTGTCGATTCCTCTTTGACTCGGGGTTATTCTAAGGGTCCTTCTATACTCCTGGTTCATTTCCTCCCTTGGAATGGGGTTCTCCCTAGCTTTCGGGGTGGCTAAGGTAGTGCGGGTTTGTTTGGCTACTTTTCTTGGGGCCATCTGTAAATTTTAAAATTATTCCTATCAGTTACTATGTTATCTAGTCTCAATAATGTATTCGAGGAAACAGGCTCTGATACCACTAAAGTTGTCATGCCACAACCCGGTTTGGTTGGATCCCTATGAGCAACCCGCCACTCTCCCAATTTAATAAGAGTTTTCCTCTTCTTTAAACCGTAAGGAGTAAGGTGTTCTTTAAACATGTACCATTCATGGAATAACATTAATAAAAACTACAAGAAAATTTAAACTTAACATACCTATCTTACAGGTGTAATTAGGTTGAGGTCTTTGGGTAGGCTTTCCATTAGTTACCTGTAAAAGGGGTATAAGGGAGGGGTGAGTTCAACGACTCAGTGAATGGGTGTTTTTAAAATTTGACTTTCAAAAAATAGTTTGAATTGGAGTGTGTCAGACTCCTTATTTTCTTTCAAAACATTTCATCCTCAAAATCTTGGTTTTCATAGTCATATCTCATTATCAACCACAAATGGTGTGTTTATCAATCAAGACACGCCCTTCATCATGAAGGAAACACACATTCACAGGGCAGCATGTCCACTGTACCTACTTGTGGCGTTGGACCGACTTTATCGGGCACCTAGATAGAAACCCGTCCACTTCTACACTGAGAATGAGTGGATGTACATAACATCTGACCCTCAATCCTGTAAAGAAAACTCCATGTCTATATGAGGACAGATACCTCATCCCGACCCCACCCCGGTCTCATGCGCATGAAGATACATCGATTTTCCCTGACTGCTCGCACGACAATCTGCCCTTATCTCCACGATGTCATCCAGTTGCCCCTTGGACACATCACTACCCCTCTTGGGTGTCTTGAAGGTCTCGTACCTCAGTGCATGCACAAAATAACAATTTACCTCATGAGCCATTTAATCTTTGTTGCCACTGGTCTAATGGCCCCGACCCTCAACTCGACATGTAGTTGTTTGTCTCGAGTGGTCCATCAACCTGTCTTATTGCACTACCACCAGTCCATCGAGTATGTTAGTCCTGTCTTGGTACCATGGCCAAATATATCATTAATTTAAAAGTTTTAATGGCTTAAACTCATATCTGGCCTTAGGCCCACTATACGAGATTTTCAAAATCAGGCATATTAGCCCACAAGTTAGAAAATTGAGGCCTCCGGCCTATTTGAGCTATTCGAGCTCCCCTCAATAAGGTCTCCAAAAGGTTTAAGTAGTGGAACACGGTTAGGGGATTGCACTTCAGACAAAATATTCTTTTTATCAATCCATCACACCAACCGAGTGTGAGGACATCTCCGCCCATAATTGATGAACGGGTTTTCTACTTCCTTACAAGAAGTCCATCATACTAACCAAGTATGATCTACGTACAACCGTTAAGTAGTTTTTCCGCGTAATTTCTACATCACTCCAATCAGGTGTGATGTTTAAAATTTCACCTAGTAGTGGGTTTCCATTTCTGAGGTGCTTATCATCCTAATCAGGTATGATATAAAATCTCACTCACTCGATAACATAGTGATTTCCTCTTAACCGGTTCTTTGTCTTCACGCGAGCTTGTCCTTATCGACGTTCCTGGTACTACGTATTCCTACACGATACAAACATCCTTGTTCATTATCCCTTTGCATAACAGCCTTCATTCACCACAAATGGATCAAATACCCAAACCAATTATTTGTAATTAGGTCCCTAAAGTTCTTTTTCTTTAACTTTAGGTCCCAAATGCCAATTTTTCCCCAAATTGAGTCACAAAACATCAAAATTTTACTTTGGGAGCTCAATTTATTCAAAATTACAAAAAGGGGTTCAATTTTCCCAAATTTCTAGTTTGGTCCCCAATTTTTCCAAAATTACCGTTTTGCCCCTACTTTACAAAAACGGTAAATTTCTCCCCAATAATTCCAAAAATCGACCAATTGGTCTTCCAATATCTTTTCCATGCCAATTGGCCCTCAATTTTGGGAAATTGCACTTTAGTCCCTCAAATTTTTGAAAATCTAAATTTCCCCCTTTCAAGCTGACTAAATTTGATTTCATCAAATTGACCGATCAATCGAGATTCATTATTGAAATTGAAGGTAAAATTGTGTTCCTACACTTCTATGTGATCCAATGGAACTTTGAATCGTGTCATTTGGATCCGAATTGAGCTCAAATGGAGCTTAATTGGAAAACTGTACTTATAGAGAAAAAGCTTCGAAAGCTTTCCATCGGATGTGCGGTGGTCCGAGCTTTCGATCTAGGCAGATAGCTCTTGTCCTGAGGTTACTCCTAGGATCAAGAATCGCATCAATTCATGCCCAGTTGAGAGAGAATTTGGTTAGTGAATTTTCGTTGATTCTCTCTCTAGCACTGATCGGAAGTTACAAAGTAGAGCCAAATTGGCTTACCTTTCAGCTCTAATTCAGTCATATGAGGGTTGTGGAAGTGTTGGGAGGGCTTGGTTTGGCCTGAGAAGGGCTTGAATTGGCTGTTTTTAGCTCGGCCAAAATAGGGCAGCTTTGTTCCGCTAGAGCTCCTTCACTATTTAATCACGCCGGCATTTCTCCGATGATCCTCGAAGCAAATGGAGACTGCCGTTGGGTAGCTGACTTGTCCCCAAATCTGAAGAACCCGACCTCACCTTCCTTGGCTCAGAAAAATGCCCAAGTTGGAGCTCTAGTTCTAGCTTCATTGAAAAATGGAGCAATAGGGAGAGAGTGGAGTTTTCAAGTGTGAGGAGGATGAATGAGGAGGGGCTCTTTATATAGGAAGCTCGGGGACTTCTTGGTCATCCGATTGGCGCCTTTATGGTGGTCATTCATTACCTGAAACTCCTTGGCTGGAGACTTTTCATCTTCGTCGACGCTGCTCGATTTTCCAATGAGTGAATAGTATTGTCATCTGAAGGAAGAAGACGACACTGTTCCGAACCGAACTGGACCGGTCCAAACCAGGTTCAATGCTTAAACCTGTTGGTTCATGCCCGATTCAACTGAGTTTTTCAAAATTAAAATTTTTAAATTCATCTAACATCATTCTCTATCTAATGGTAGCTTCAATTCTCCAATTTGAATTTTCTAAGCCACCTAGAAAAATGAATTTAGAAACTAGTTCAAAAGTGGTTCAAATCAGTTCAGGTCCGGTTCACGTGAACCGGTTTGGTTTTCACTTCCAATTCATCCTAAAGTTCTTTCTCATGACTCTTGTGACTCTTTAGGTCACTCGGTATTTATAAATTTTCTGGTTTACCCTTTCTATAATGGTTGGGGTTCGTGAACTGGTTCGGTTTTCTTACCCGAATTGACTGGTTCTTTCCTCAGTTTTCTTATCCTAAAGGAGCGGGGTTTACATGTTCGTCCCAAGGGTTTTCCAATTTCACTTACACTCTTCTCCATATTCAAGCACACAAGGTAGCCCTACATACACATGTTGTATATTGGATCATTATTAGGCTAGTACAGTTGTGTCGGTTTAGATCACCATGAAATATTCATAAATTACCATTTTACCATTTTTTGCACAAAAAATATCATTTTACCTCTATTTTGGCATACTTTACCATTTTCCCCCCTACATGTAAAATTCTTCATTTGAGACTCCTAGACTTCTCAAGTCTTCCCCATGGGTCCCTAAACATTCCCTAGGTTTCATTTCGGTTCCCCAAAGTATTTTATTTTTGAATAGGTCAATAAAGTTATCCAAAATTTCATATTGGTCCCCAAACTCTTTACTCCTCCAAAACATGTTTCTAAATTCTTCAATAATTCCTATCATCCTCCTAAACATTTTCCCTATGTCCCTACGATCACTTTTCAACTGACCTTGGCTAAAATAGTGTCATTTTTGTGGTGTTTGGGCCTTAGCCGGAAAAATACACATAGTCAGGTTTTCAACCATAACTCACAGGAGAAAGGGTAACAGTGGTCGACACGAGTGGGGTTTGAAAGTTGACTCTCTTGTGCATTTTTTACCTCTTGAATCACCTCAAATGGTGGTCGTAATCATCTTTAATATATGATTTACAAAGCTCATTCAAAAATAGAGGAGTGTCAAAGCTTTTATAGTGAAATATGACCAGCAGGCTTACCATTGACTCGAAGGGTGAATAATGTTCTCTAGAGGGAGTTGTGAGGAGTTTGTGAAAATTTATTGGCTATTTTCCATCGTTGAGGGTGTTAGATTTGGCCTTGGTCGTAGTCGCCTTTTCTTAGGATTTTGAGTAGTGTTTCTCTGCAAGCTCGTTAGCACCGGTAGAGGAGTCGTCAACATCGATCAAAGGTGGAGAATGGAAGTCAACTTCTAGACAAGTATAATGACACTAAAATATCAAAGTTTGGGGACCAAAGAAGGGAGACTTTTGCTCGAAAAGCTCGATTGTCAAAAGTTCACCGAAGTTTTTCTCTTTGAAATTTCATAGCGAAATTCATTCATAAGGGCATGACTTTGTGTTATAGCATGAATTCTGCTAGTAGCTAGAATTATGATAATGCAGCCATGTGATAGCTTAAACCCAATATGAGTATGAAGCATGTTACTAGAGTGTTGCTAAACTGTCTATATTGCTATATTGATATCACTATGAGCCCAATGTCATCGCTTTCTAAAATCAAGTGGGGCCAATGCCATATTTTGAAAATACTCGTCAAGTGGATCCAAGGCCAATGGACATGGAGATTGTCCAGTAAATAACCCAATTATTATGTTAAAGTCAAATCTTAATAAAAGACATGATAATTGGCTTTATGTTAATTTCTACCGAGCTAAGGCGGGCTTTAACTCGAAAGGCTGGTATATCACAGATAATGGATAAATAACCAAGATACACGCATGTGCTTGTTGATACGAGATTACTAGACGCACGTTGAGGGGTAGTGATGATTCCAAGGGTTATTGGACAGCACGAATGATACAAGGGAAGAAGCGCTCGTCCAGTATGTCATGGGCTCCGAGAGTCCTGTGTGCATAAACCGAGGCAAAGGGGGAGAAGTATCGTCCCTCAATATTGGACACAAATCGAATGTTGTTTGTAGGTTGGGTAGTGACGCTCACGCAAGTAATCCATCATTATGGACGGATGGCTAGTAAAGGTGCTCTAGGTCACAAGTAGAATGGAGAGATGAACGTCTATTTTCCAACTTTGTGATCCCTCCATGATGTAGCAGAATTATTGTGTTAAACTCTAACTAACAAAGATGATGATGATGATGATAATACCTAAACCTCAATGAATTGCCTCCTTAAATGGAAATCCCTCATGCCTATCATATCGTATTTTTGAAAACTATGATGCCTTGATGTTAGATAAAGCCTACTCACTGAGCTGTGAACTCACCACCTCCCCTAAAACCCTTTCAGGTAGACATGTCATGGGCGAGACGTTATGCTAGTATATGAGCTAGGTACACCTTGATCCTAAAACTCTACTTATATTTTGGTATAATTTGGAAATTTACTAAAAGATTATTTTATTCTTATCATTATCCCTCTTGAGTCTATGATGGTGGACACACTCACTATCATGGGATCAGGAGAAGTAGTGGGTTCTTGCAAGTTCAATCGGGGAAACTAGGGCTGGCGTGTGATATTAAGTCCCAATCATAGTCGTTTGCTTGAATTTCTAAATTTACAGTATAATTTTACTGAATTCTTTCCAACCTAAATTTTGACATCTCAAGCCATCAATTGAGGTGTCATTTGATTCTAAAAAAATCTATTGGATGAGAGCTAGCTTCCCATACCAAATATCCTTGTCATCATGCTCTCATCGGTAAGAAATGTTCTTTTCCATTTCTAGGCCAAATTGGACTATTTAATTTTGAAATGATCGTAAAGGCATAAGGAAGATGATTAGTATTATGATAGGTTTGAATTAAGAGGGCTTAAGCACAATTTTATGAAGAACAAAGTTTTTTACACTAAATTATAATTTTTGGGGACCAAATCATAAATATTGATAAGTTAAAAACATAAATGGAAATAAGGAGAATGTTAAGGACATCAAGGAAATATCTAAGAACCTTAGGGTGCTAATTAAAAATGTATAACATACATTGATTGAAAATCCTTTACGGAAAATATTTCTCATGATAGCATGAACTCTGTTGAAACCTATTTGTAATATATTTATGATGATAGCATGAACCCTACTTAGAATCTTTTTTTAAAATAGACGTTTCTAAAAATACTTTTTAAATTTATGGTATATATATCCATTACTTGATACAGAAATGGGTCGAGCCCATGGTCAATGGAAGTGGGCTAAATCCATATTTTTGAGAATTGGATCCAAGGCCATATTTTAAAAACTAGAACGGTTTTGTCCCATAAATAATACTTGAAATGGAGTGGCAAGCCGAATCTCGAAAATAAGGCTTACACAAAAGTTTTTTAGTAATGGGTAATTCTCAAAAACTTACTATCAAGCTAAGAAACATGTTTCATCTTGTGGGGATGATAATACAAAGATGATGAAATAAAGCCCAAAATACTTTATTTATATTTGATTGTGAACTGGATCATGAGCAATGTGTTATGGAATGGTGATGATACTGAGAACTATTAGATAGTGCATGAATAAGGGAATATATCATTGATCTAATACGTCAAGGACTATGTGATTCTTGTGTGCATCCGACCAGGTGAATAAGAATGGTCTAGTTTCTCAAAAGTGGACAATACATTCGATATGTCTAGGAGTCAAGCAATGGTGCTCACTTAGACATATCGAATGTATTATTTGATTGAGTGTTAAAAATATAATTATATATAAAAATAAAATAGAAAAATATTGTAAGTTTATAAAATTAAAAAAATTATACTAATTATAAATTATTAATTTTAAGTAAAAATAGATCTAAAAATCTGTATATAATAAATTATTACAATATATTTAACAATATCTTTTAATATAAAAATAAATATCCAAATATAATTATGTGAATGTTGTAAGTTGAACTACTCCATTAGGTATATCACTATTTTTCAAAGTGGTTTTGACATAAGTTTTAAAAGTGTCATTTTTATGGACTAAGAGACACTAATTTACTGACTTGTAAAAAATAGTATTCCCATCTAATGATATATTGCTTAAAGATGCCAAAACAACTTGATGCACCCAATCTCATCTACTTCACATTGGAGCAGTTAGGGAGGCTTTTGTCTCTGGTGAATATGTATTTATCTCTCATATTCTATCATTCACTAGTATTCTGAGTTTTTGGCCCTCCCTCTAACATAATCCCAGGCGTTTGCTTAGGGATAGGGTTTTTGTACATGTATATATGTCCATATGAATCATATGCCAGGTTCAAGGAAGCTTACATACAATAATAAATCAAAGGAAAAATGAGCAGAAAAAGAACGAAGAAGCCTAACGTTATTTTCTTTGAAGGGTCAATGTCTTCATGAGAATCTTTAAGCTGTATGTGTAATTTGTCCAAAACAAATCCACCCCTTTCCTCTAGATTTTCACGGCTCACCACCACATGAAAACAAAAGAAGGGCGTCAGACCATTCCATACATCTCTTTCTCTCTCCCTATGGCTATGGCAGGTCGCATGAGAGTACTATTTGCTTCAAATCCAGGCAAAGAATTCAAACCAAAGTTCATTCACAATGCTCCAACCAATGCTTTACCTATTTTCTAGGCCTACCTACCTTATGTCCGATTTTTTTTCAATTTTATATTTTACCAAAATAATAAAAAAATATATTTTTTAAATATTATTTTATATGTTTATTGAGATTTGGTATAGAAATAAATTTCATATTTTTAAACAAACCACCAAAATTCGGATTAAAATTAAAATTATCCCTAAAATTGAGGTTATTCTAAAGATATTTTCCCTTAATCAAATAATGGCTCTTGCCTTTACGTAAAAAAAACTACAAGTGTCTTAGAAAATTAAGAGATTTCAGGATTGCAATTATTACTTGTGAGCTCGAAGCAATCAATGCAAAGACCTTTGGTTCCAACCTTTTCATCCGCTTCAATTCAAAGTAAAAAAAAAAAAGTTGAGATGAAAGTTTGTAGTAAAGGGCACCAAACAAATCTAACCCACCAACCATATATATATATAAAGAAATTATGGTACCCATATAAATCATTAAAATAAATAATATATCTTATAAATAAAGGAAAATTACATTATGTTAATTTTATTTATTTAAATAGACCATATTAATATGCATTACTTAATATTCAATCAGTTCTTAATACCAAGTTAGAGTCAAAGGAGGAATAATTTTGGCTCGATCAACTTTTAATTATGATTCACCCAACCGTTGTAACTAGACAATCTACATGCACGACAATTATTGCGCGTCCACTTATTTGCAAGATGACTTTTTTTCCCTTGAGATATTTAGACGAGTGGTTTTTTCACCTTCAATCACTCTCAATCATGAAGAAAGAAAAAAGGAAAATTAAAGGTGAATTGAGGTAATGAGAAGGTGCTAAAAACGAAATGGTATTTCATATTGGAGGAGAGAAATTCAGGAAATGGTCGTCATGCATTTACACAGCCTGGTAGTGACCTGTGAACGCCACTTCCAAAAAATAATTGTCCTATTAGATAATATTGAAAGAAACAAAGATTGACAGTGCAATGATATCACAAGTTGATGTAGATTTGCATTTCTTTTGAAATTTTATTTTCTTTTTAATATTTGGAGTGCCATATATTTATAATATTGGAAATGATATATTAATTAAAAATAATTAGTTTTAATTATACATATGTCTGATAATTTATATAAACTATTGAGCGTAGGTTTAAAAATTAGACATATTAAGCGTTTATGTTGCACACAATAGAAATAAAGTAGTTGAGAATATAATCTCAAATTAAATTATATTAAACTTATAAATTTAGAAATATTACACAATTTACAAGTAATTAATTTTAAATATAAATTTATCTAAACTATCATTAATACAAAATAAATTATCATAGTAAGTAAGAAAGTTGAATGTTAGTACGTTAGTAAGTGAAAATCAATCATATAAAATTAGTTGAATTGGAGGCATCAAACATAGGCTCTTAGATGACCAATTATCTCCTTAATTCAATTATACTTTATAATATCTATTTATTATAATTATATACTTATATAATTTGAATTTGATATTTAAAATAAAAATAATATTACAAAGTATTAACTAAAATGTAGTGGTTCATCTTCCCTCATCAATAAAGGTGGGTACTTTCAAAGTTATATACGCCAATAAAGAAAAATTGATGTAAACTAAAAATTATTTAGGAGACAATAGATGTTAAAACTGAAAAATTATAAAATATTTTAACATAAACTATCATAAACTTTATAACATTAGTTGTAGACTTATTTTTGAAGTGTGTAATTTTAAAAGAGTTTTATAGGAACTTATTTTTCGTTTTAAGTGTGTGAAAAACACACCATATAAAGAAAGCTGTTTATAAATACTTTTTAACATATGGGGTCATCAAAAAGATCTTTGAGAGACCATTGAATAGTGGACCACATAGTGTCTATCCTACATTCATGTGGAAAATGCGCATCCTGCTGCCATTAATGCAGGTGCCCCTAAAAGAGCCTCGAGTACATATAAAGATGTTAGCAGCCTGGAGAAGTAATAATTTCGTTGGCAGGCTTATGCCCTTTCATAATACAAGATATGCCCTTTCAATGATCCTGTTCTTACGAAACAACATAAATATGTAAATCACTTTATAATAGTTGAGATAAGTATTCTTATATTAATTCAAATAGAATATTGTTTATTTAAAGTTGGTATAGTTTAAATATTTACTAATTATATATTTTAATTGAATATAAACTTAATAATTTATTGGTGCATAATATTTTTTATATAACTTTCTCTTAAAAACTCTAAAAAATATATTTAATCCGTATATATTTATTAAGTATAAATTTAAAATTAAAATTAATAAGTTAATAAGTTAATTAACATTTCAATTGAGGGTGAGTATTGAAAAAATTAATATAAAATTAACTAAAATACATAATTATTGTAATAATACTATCTCATAATATAGGTAAAAACAAATGGTGAGTTGATCAATAACCATTTGAATAGACATTAAATGATCTTAAATTCCTCAAATCTCACATTTCACTCGATTCATTTTGTGTATATCTTCCATATGCGAGGTAGAAAGAGCAACAAATCCCTATTGTTGTTAAGTTCTTTATTCTTATTAGGATTGCACTTTAAATTTTGTCCATTATTACAAATTTGAAGTACATGATGAGTATAGAATAGAGGGAGAATATAGAATGAAATGGGCATAGAAAATTTCACCTTATGAGAGTCTTAATAGCCTTTTAAAAATAAGGGAATGAATAGAGGGTATTCTTAGATTGCATTGTTCTGTTTTTTTTTTAATTTTTTAAAATAAAACTATATATGTAAAATAATGATCAAAATTCACGTTGATCTTCATTAGTCCACATTAGTGCATTTTTAGCTGCAATAACATTTAGCATTGATTAGCCTAATGATTATTTTAATGGCTTCAATCTTAATGTATCTACCCTACCATCATCTAATTAATATTATTTTAAAAAAAAAAAAAAGGAAAGTGGCGAGGCCACCCAATGTCGGGACCTGGCTGTCTGGAGGGGTGGCCAAGTGGCTGGCTGGCTCCCCAAGACCGATCCATATGCACCCACCTACTCCATTACCATTACTTTCCATCAGAACTCAGAAGAGATTTTCGAAAATCGAGAGGCATTATTTAAATAATTTAGAAACAACCTCTTAGGTACTTGTCAACCACATAAAAACAGCTCACAAGACGTCAAAGTGCATGAGAACAACTCATGCATGTGTGTTTAATATTGCCAAGCCATATATAGGTGGCAGCAGAATGATACTGATAAAATATTGCTGGTGCGTCTGATCTGATGACAGAGAAGTTAATGCGAGCTGGGTTGCATGTATGAGTTGGCGAGGAGACAGAAACGACAATTGTGGTTTATCGGGATCTTAACGTATTATGCTTGTCCGTCACACATAGCAGATGCATGCCCATTTTTTTATGCCGGAAATTTGATGTTCTCCGGCAGTCGGTGCTTGATCGGTAGGTTCAGGTCGGTGGATGTTTATTTGAAGAGCCTGCAGTTGCCAAAAGCATAAATTTAAAGCTTTTATGTGCGGTTTTACGCCTCATTGTTTACTTGAGGGTGCGTGCATGGCCACCGCTTGAGGAGCCCTCTCCCTCCAGTCCAGCCATCTCTCGAGTCGTCAGGGAACCACTCCCGAGGC
This sequence comes from Trapa bicornis, assembly GCA_030064425.1. NCBI lineage: Eukaryota > Viridiplantae > Streptophyta > Magnoliopsida > Myrtales > Lythraceae > Trapa > Trapa bicornis. The sequence continues at coordinate 2,311,771 of CM057761.1, read as the reverse complement.
CCTCCGAACGATGGTCCCCATTTATGTCGGCCTCTTTTTATTTATTATAGATTTATAGAGAAATCCACAGTTGGTGACAGGAAACTGACAGTTGCACATGCTTATGCAGTTGGGGGCAAATACTGTGACAAAAATCTGATGGAAACCTCGCAAAAGCATGCATGAAAATATATAAAGGCTTTTTTTTAAAATTTTTTGAGAAGTCTCAAAAGCATGCAAGAATCTGCTTTAGATATCAGAAAAAGATCATCAGGGGAGAATTGAGGGACAGTCAAAAAGGGTAGGTGGGTCGTGGGAGATGGAGATCAACAGCTTGGTGTTAGGGTACTTCCATGTCTTTGAAAAGGCTGCAGATGTTCCCTTTCCTCTCCAAAGAGAAAAATATATATATATATATACATATATAGTACAACTTTTTTCCTTAAAAATCATTATTTTATATTAATAACATTTGAATATTGTATCATATTACACTAATGTATTATCTATATATACAAAATATATATAGTACACGTTTTTCCTTAAAAAAATATTTTTTACAACAATATTTTGTATACTAATAATTTATTAGTCAAATTTGAGATTTATTATTATATTTTAAATATTAATTAAAGAGATTAAATTCATAAGTGAGAGTATATTCCAAGTTATTTTAACCGACATATATATATATGTGAAAAAATATATAAAAAGTGAATTAGAATTATAATAAAATTGTTAGAATAAAATTTTAGTATTATATTTAATTAAAAATTATTAATTGGAACACTTCCAATTTTATATATTAGGAATACTTCTCAATAATATTTAAGTTATGATTAATTTTATTAAAGTGTATTTTAAGTTAATAAGGAATTAAAATTATATCCATATAACTTGATAATGTAATATTTAATTTTAAACTAGTATTTTTTTGCTCAATAATTTTTAAACTAGTATTGAATCACTGTTTACAAGTGAATTAAAAAAAATAATTTATATTTTAGTAAATATTAAATTAATTATATGATCCACAATTCTTTCAACTATATATATATATATATATATATAGTCTGCTTAGGGTTTTCTTTTACAGTTTTATCTTGCAGAGAGAATCTGACACCCCTCTCTCTATCTCTGTGTCAGATGATACATATACATACGTATACATATGCATGATATAATGCATACCTAGATACATCTATGTCTCGAAATGTATGTATGTATGTATGTATGTATGTATGTATGGTTGTCTTGTCTTGTCTTGTAGGAGTGTGTTTGGGCTGTGTCAGTATTGGATCACGCCTCCTTTGTCTTTATGCTCCTCACGGTTATATTCTTCTCTGACCCTTCTCTCTACCCTTCACCATCCATACCCCAAATAGCCTATACATTTGGTACATTTTAGGCTTCCTAATCAACTATATTGTTCCTCCTTGCTCTCTATAAAGTGTTATAGAGAATAAATTGGATGAACAATACTATAAACTGTACAGAGAATAAATTGGATGAACAAAATCCTACAATGAGAGTCAAGAGTCTCTAAACTGATAGATGGATAAACAATTGGGCAGAAAAAAAGATAGATGGATAAGCAAACCTAAAGCGACCAGTGCTATGATTTGAATAGGTGGAAGAAGTGTGCAATGCCCTTACATAAAATCCTAACTTTTTATAATATTTTAACTATTGTATAATAATAAATTTAATTAAAAAATAATTTATTTTATTTGTTAATATAATAATCAGTTATTAATTTATTTTTACCCTAAATTAACATATATCTTAATTTATTTATAAATAGTTTATTTAACTTAAATAATATATATTTTAAAAATACATAATATATATAATTTTTACTTAATAAAATTATAAATGAAATTTATATATAATTAATTTGAAATAATAAATTAAATATTTTATACAAATATAATACAAAATTATACATATTAATTTATGAATATATAATTTATAATAAATAAAATATTTATATATAAAGCACAATATCATATAAATTATAATATAATATAAACTATATATATTTTAAATTATTAATAAAAACTATACGCAATTTAATTTAAATATATAAAAATTATATCTAATTTGTAAAAGATTCTAATTTTTATATAATTATTTTATTTTATTTAAAAAATATATAATTTTTTAATTAATAATTCAATATATAATTTTTTATTATTTTTGTGTAAAATATTTAATTTATTATTTTAAATTAATTATACTTTAATTATATATAATTTTATTAAGTAAAAATGAGATATACTATATATATTTAATTATATATACACGTGATAATAATCATATTAGATTATAAGGTAAATTATAGATAAAATGGGAACAAAAATACTTATTTTATCAAAACTTTCACACAGTAAAGTTTACCCCCAAACATTTGTAATAATTATAATTTAGCAAAATTCTAATTAATATGAGACCAATGCTATGACACAAGATATATATATATATATATGTATATATATATATTTATATGTATATATATATATAACCATACCAGTCCTATATGACTAAAGGAGGTAGATTTTTTTTTGCACAATAAAGGAGCTAGATTGATGAACATATTTTGATTATATATATATATATATATATATATATATATCCGACCCTACCAATACTAGATGACTAAAGGATCCATGGAGGAGGATGGACGAGTATGATGAAAAGTGTTTTGATTTCTTTTTTAGGGTTTTTAAAATTTTGGAGACCATCCCCTTCTTCCCTGTCTACAGAAAAAAAAGGAAAATATTCCGAACTTTACTCTGCTCTCTTCCTCGAATCTCTCTTCCGTTGCCATTTATAGGGCCATGTTCCCACCTTAAAAGTTTTTACGTGCGTATTACTCTCTTCTCCATTTGATGAACAGGCGTGTTTCTGGCAACAGCTGCTTTCTGGTGGAGACTGGGCTTCTAACTCCGTTTTATTGAAAGGCGTAAAGAGTAAAATTATGCTTTCTCCTTTTCCTATTCTCGTTCTGTAGAAACTGAAAACTTTACCGACACCAGAGAGAGAGAGAGAGGAACTTTACCGACACCAGAGAGAGAGGAAGAGGTAGAGTAGAGGGAACTGGAAGTCCCCAGCTGTTTTCCATGCACAACCGAGAACATGTCTTGTGAAGTGAAATTTAGTTTATTGATTACCATTCTATTTTATCATGATAAAATGACGGGCCTAGTTTAGGGTCTTTAGGAGATCTCGGGTGCATATGAGATGTATCAACCTCTCCAAATTTCACCAAGAAGTCACACTGGGAAATAATAAATAGTTAATTAAGAAAATTATATAAAATTTATTATTAATACAAATATATATGGTTTAAGTGGTGTATTTATCTATCATTATCTATTTATTAGTTCACCTACAATGTTTCAGCCAAAAAGAACACAGATATGTGTTTGGCTAAGTCGGTAATTAGAGATCTAAATGCATTGAAAAAAAGTTGAGACTGAAATTTCTTCTTCCGAATTATGTTCAAATTTATTTCTCATTTATTTTATGAATTAAATATTTAATTCATCGTGTTAGTTTCCCTTTCTCGAGAAGAAATTAGAAGGTGAAGCCCATTTGTCATTCATGCAGAATGATGAATAGAAAGTGACAATTTGCATGGTTGTCTGCATATGTATTATATATATATATATATATTCCTAAGTGGTATATCTAATTGGAAATTAATTTAATATTAAAATTTCCCATAAAATTTTATATATTAAAGGAAAATTATTTCATCAATTAAATTTGAATATATTGTTTCCCATATCTAAAATTTTTATTATAAGGTAAAAGAGTCCATACACATACATCCTTAATAAAATCAACAAACACCTCAGAGTCAATGGCATGGCATCACGTCCCTATATGCATATGTATAAGATTAGTTGATGAAAAATGTGATTCCATTGATGTAGGCATAGTTGGCCCTTTTTCCGATCTGCATAGTTAGCCATTTTAATTCTTAAAAGAGACCATAATCGACCGTTGAACTAGCCTAGTAGGTTAACTTACTCGCCTCTTCATATAGTTAATCTATACGTTTATTAGTGTATAAAAATTATATTAGGCACTTACTAATCAAACTTAATCTAGGTTGGCTCATTAATGGAGTAAAATTCTCACAATTGACTTGACGTGGAGACTTTTGTCTAACAAAAAGGAGTATCTAACCATTACAGTTCACTTTGATTGGAGCAGAGCTCCATATCTATGGTTTGTCTATTCTGCACATGCAGCATTGTACAATTTTGCTTTTTCCGTTGCTCCCATGGAGAAGGTAGCTCCACTACATCAGTGTCCTTCAAGTGTGTTTCCTGGTTAGCAGTAAAGCCCAACCCACTTTCTCAGGCCATGAAGTTTGGATCCATCCTATACTTCCAATAAGGCACTCTACTCTCCACTGCATTACGAAATTCCTGGTATGGTACGTTATTAAATAGAAGATTGTATCCACTCAGCAAAGCACTCATGAATCATGAGTACGTTTTGTTTAGACGTTCTCAATCAATCTTATAGATAGATCATATAATCCTTACTTATTTACTCTATCCAAAGACAAATGAATCATATTTCACTCATATGATGTTAATTTCACACATTTAATATTAGTTTTTTTAGGAAATTTTATAAAATATGTACAAACATTACACGTTTGATGAAAATGGATTTTGTATCAATTTTAACTTTTTTTTAATTACATTGAATGAATTTAACAATTAGGCTAGTGTAACATGGCAAGATTTTTTACAATGAAATTCATACCACGAATAAGATAAATGACCAGGCAACTTCACATCCGGGTTAAGTACATAGTATAGACCAGGAGTTTTACTTGGAAGGAAGGGCTTTTCAACAACCCACATATAGATGTACAAGACATCAAATCTATACAACTATTACATCTTCTGTCTTCGATTTGATGGGTTATACATGGATCTTTGGGTTGTTGGAAATCCTTCCAACATTTTGGCTAATTTTTTTTCACGTGCCCTAAAAGGTATGTTTATGAGTCGTGTTCTGTTATATTTATTGAGTGAAAAAACTAATACTAAATTTTTATGATGACAATTTCAGTTTTTACTTAAAATATTAATATATAATTATTCTTTTTTTCTTTAAAAAATACTTATTAATCATAAACATTTGTATTTATACTCATAATTCTTCCCCTCCTCCAACTCCAACTTATGCTTGTCAATTCCTCGGGTTGGGTCGGGTTTTTGCTGACCCGAACATGACCCAATATCGGGTCCAATTGAGTAGGTTTAGACCTGATCCATTGCCCGGGTCTGTGCAGGCAAACCCAGACCTAAAGTTTGGGTGCTCATGGATCTTTAAGGAAGGTCCCAAAGTTGAGTCCTTATGGAAGGACCCAAGCTCGGGTCCTCATAGAAGGACATGAGTTGGGGACCTTCCTTAAGGACTCGTACTCCTTATGGAAGGACCCGAGTTCGAGACCCTGAGGACTCGAAGCTCGTGTCATTCGATAAGGATCCAACGTTGGGCCCAACCCACACAAACTCAATCGACCTGACCCAACTGGGCACAACCTAACACAATCAAACTTAACTCGACCCAATTGGGCCCAACTGACTTTATATAGGTCGCAATAATTCATATTATCTCAACCCAACCCAACAAGGCTAACTCAACTTAATTGGCCTAACCTAACCCAATTAACAAAAGTCGACTCTATATAGGCCAAAATAGTCTATATTGTGTCAACCTGACCCAATTGAGCTGACTCGATCCAACTAGACCTAATCTAAATTAATTGACCAAAATCAACTCTATATAAGCAGAAACCAACTTTATATAGGCCGAATTAGTTCATACTAAGTCCAACCCAACCTAACCTACACAACTCAATTGGGCCTAACCTAACCTAGTTGGGCCAATACCAACCCAATTAGGTAACACCGACTCGATTAATCTAAACCTATTCTATATAGGTCGAAACAGTATGTGCTCTTACCTAACCCAATTGGGTTGATCCGTACCAATTGGGTTAAAATAGCCTAATTTGCAAAAACCAACTTTATATAGATCGAATGTGACTTTATATAGACTAAAATTGACTCTATATAAGCCGAAACAGTTCTTGCTCAAATCGACCCAACTAGGTCGACCTGACCAAATTTTGTTTAATTCGACTCAATTGTGCTCTACCCGACCCAATACAGCCAAATTGATTCTATTGAACAAAATCGACTTTATTTAGACTGTGAGCAACTATATTTGGCACAAAGTGTCATTTAGTCACTGCAATTTAAAAAAAATTACACGAGCTCTACATTTTCATTGTGTTCATAATACGTGTTATACTTAAAATTAATAAAAATAACTTAATAAACTTAAATTATTTAATAATTACAAACTTTAATTAAATTATACTAAATACCGACCAACGTTATAAAAGATAATACAAAATATATTAAACAATCAAACAACACTTTGTCCAGCTTGATCATTATGAGCACTCATAATTTGTACCAATAAATTTTCATTTGTATCGTAATCAATCTAATCAGCATTAGTGTTTTCTGCCAAATTTAACAAATGAAATAAATTATAATAAGAGAACATGGCTACATAAATGTAGAAAAGTACAACACTAAGTAAATAATTTACCGGGTGTCTTTGCTTGTATCCAACTTTGTGCACAAATGAGGGACTCAACTACATCATCGGCAAGTTGACTACAGGACGTACTGATAATGCGCCTACTGATACCAAATGCCGATTTCAAAGAAACTGTTGTAACCGGAATAACCAATATGTCCTTAGCTATCCTTGATAATATTGGATATGGAACAAAATTATTTTTCCATCAATGTAGTTTGTTGAATCACTGTAAATCGTGGATTACGTTATCATCCAAATATAAGTCCAACTTAGACTTTGATGCCTTTGACTTCTTTTTCTTATTTTGCTCAAACTTGATAAAAACATGAAATATACTTCATTTAGTATTAGCATATTCAACAAACAACATCTTAAATATATTCACAATTGTGCATATTTCTTGTTCTGCCACTTCCATTGATTATTGATCATAATAATATGTCAAACTGTCCACCTTCTAATGTGGATAAAAATTATTACAATTCCTAATATAATATTGACTTTCCACTAATATTTCTTTACTTTTTTCATCATTTTAGCAGTCATGATCTCAATACATAGTATACCACAATACATCAATCTACTAACACCAGTTTTGATCGAACAAAAAATAGACATATGTGAATTTGTTGTGGGATAGCTCCTACTAGAAAATATATTGGTGGAATCATTGAACACACTAAATTTGTCAATAATCTTATTTGCTATTGACCAATCTAATTCACAAGGCAAACATCTATAGTGTGAATCATGTAACTTTAATCGAGGAAAAACATCTTTGTACTATAATTCTACCCCTAGCATGTTATATGTTGAGTTCCAACGGGTCTTAGAATCAAGAACAAGCTTATTACCCGATTCAATATGTAGTGAACGAGCAATTTCCTTAAAATTCTCCCCCTTCTTAGGAGTAATAGTACAATATAATACGCTTTTGTGTACATTCCTAATGCTTCTTGTAATTATTTAAAATATTACCTTCACAATTAAATTCAGAATTGTGCACAACATTGCATATATAGTATCTTTCCTCCCAACATCATTGAATCCAAATGCAGTTTATCAATAAAAAGTTATATCATACTATCATTGATAGAACAGTTATCCAAAGTGATGGTAGATAGTTTGTAATCAATATTCCAATCAATAAGGGAGGTTGATAGTTTCTCACACAATACTTTACTTGTGTGTGTACATGGTACATGAAATAGTTTACATCAAAATAAATACAAAAAAAATTAATAAATCAAATGTACCAAATAATACAAATATATTATTGTATGAATCATTATCTCAATATACAACTTTGCAATGTCCAATCATTACCAAAGAATACAAATATAAATGGTAATTTTGCCAAAATTTAGGGGCATTTCGGTAAATTGGGTAAATGTAGCTTGAAAATATTCCAATACCTAATTGTGACCTAAATGGGACTCAAAAGAACTTGAGGGACCCAAATGGAAGACTTAGGAAAGTCTTAAGTCCAAAAAATGCAAGTTGTAAGGTATAAGCGTAAAATGGTAATTTTGCCCAAGTTAATGACCAAAGTGGAAATTTGGGAAAAGTAAGACCACTAGGTGGTAAATGAAAGAATGTTGAGCAGTCCAATATGGAAGTAAAAAGAAAATAACCTTGTGCTTGAGTGACTAACCTTAGTGAATGTTATAGGAAGGGTCGACTTACCGATAAGGGAGTCGGGTAGTCCAAGCCTATAAGGGAAAAATCGTAAATTCTTAAGTAAATTTACGGTGTAATGATTTATGGTGTATCTAGAGGGAACCGACCCCTCTGTTTGCTATATATTGTAGAAAGAGCAAGCGATCACCCGAGCGACACTAGATGCGGGATCTCTGGAACCCCCAGAATAAACAAGTTTCGAGACTCGAGGTGGGTGAGTTTTAGTTCCATTGCTCACTGTGCGTTCTATTGGACCAACCGAGATCATTACATTGCTTGCTTATGTGACTTGCATATTTAAGTAGCAAGCTAATCTTCGAGAACTCATATAAGAAGTGTGAATCGATAAAAGTATGTCCACTAAATAAAATATCCTTTCTAAAGGTGTAAGTAAGAATCAGGTTGAGACCCGAGGTTTGAGAAAAATGTTTATCTTTGAGAAACTAAGGGAAAATTGTATGTTTGGCTTAAGGGCCTTGTGTGAATTGGGGAGAGGATCGCTGAGGGTCAGACTCCTGATATGTGCACATTGCTTTGTTGTGATAGTGATCGGGTCAGGTTTATGCGGTGAAACTAGAGCTCGGGGCCGTTGGGAAAATTGCGTGAAAAGAAAGTCGGTTCACGTAGAGCTGAGCTTCCGATGTTTGTGCATACATCCAAAAAGGGGAGATGACTTACGAGGTTCGACCTCTCACGTTTAACCATGTTTTAGCATGAAAATTGTGAATTGCATTTTTTATGCAAAGTGATGGGGAGATAGTATGTATTGCACAAGCTCCTCGTAACATTGTACATGTGGCACCATTACAATGTTTGGCCATGTGTGCCACCTAAAGACTATGTTTCTTCATATTTATACCGGTATGAGAGATGAGGGGTGACGGAGGGGCGCCTAAGAGGTTGTGCTATCATCCAAGGGAAAAATGGAAAGGAGACGAGGAGGTATAATGTAACACTTCCATGTTTTATCGGGATACCAAGAATACACACAGGTACTGTCCTTGTAAACCTCTACTATCACACCCAGACCTAATTTGGTCAGATCCCCACGATCAACCCATCACTCTCCCAATTTATTAAGGGTTTTCTCCTTCTTTAAATTGTGAGGAGTAAGGCTTCCTTTAAACATGTACTTTTCCTAGAATAACATTAATCAAAACCGCATAAAATTTAAACTTAACATACTTGTCTTACAAGTTTTGTTAACTGGGGGTCTTTGGGTAGGTTTTCCCTGGGTTACCTAAAAAGGGGTATAAGGGAGGGGGTGAGTTCAACGACTTAGTGAATGGGTGTTTAAAACTTGACTTTCAGAAAAATAGTTTGAATTGGAGTATGTCAGACTCCTTATTTTCTTTAAGACATTTCATCATCAAATTCTCGATTTTCAAAACCATTATTCCTCATTAACCACAGTCGGTGTGTTTAACATTTAACACACGCCCTTCATCATGAAGGGATCGCACATTCGCAGGATAACACGTCTACTGCACCCACTTGTGGCGTCGGAGCGACTTTACCAGCCACCTAAATAGAAGCCTGTCCACTTCTACCTAGAGAAAGAGTAGATGTACACGACATCCAACCCTCAATCTCATAAAGAAACTCCATGTCCGTATGAGAATAGAAACCTCATCCTGACTCCACCCCAGTCTCATGCGCATGAAGCTATGTCGAGCTTCCCTGACTGTTGGCACGACAAACTACCCTTATCTCCACCATGTCATCCAGTAGCCCCTAGGATGCATCACTACCCCTCTTGGGCATCTTGAAGGTCCCATACCTCAGTGCATGCATAATAAAATAGTTTTCCTCATAAGCCATTTAATCTTTGGTGCCACTAGTCCAACAGCCCCGACCCTTAACTCAACTTGCAGCTGGTTGTCTCGACTGGTTCGTTGACCTATCTTGTCGCACTGCCGCTAGTCCATCGAGTATGTCGGTATTGTCTTGGTACCATGGCAAAACACATCATTCATTACAGTTTTCAGGACTTTATCTCATGTTTGTTTACGAGCTCTTGTCATGCTAACTGACCTTAGGCCCACTGTATGAGATTTTTTTAAATCGGGCATATTCGCCCCCAAGTTCCAAAACTGAGGCCTCCGGCCTATCTGATCTATTCGAGCTCCTATAAAGGTCTACCAAAAAGTTTAAGCAGTGGCACACAGTCAGGGTAGAGCACTTCTGACAAAATAATTTTTCAGCTGTCCATCACACCAACTAGGTGTGAGGACATCTCCACTCATAATCGATGAATGAGTTTTCTACTTCCTTCCAATAAGTTCATCATACCAACTGGGTATGATCTACTTACAATCGGTAAGTAGTTTTTCCACGTGTTTTCTCACATCACCCCATCCAGGTGTGATATTAAAATCCTACATAGTAGCGGGTTTTTATTACCGAGGTGGTCATCATCCCAACCGGGTATGATGTGAAAATCTCACTCACGTGAATGTAGTAAATTTCTCTCAATTGCTTTTTGCCTCTACACGAGCTTGTCTTGGTTGGCGTTCCCGGTACTTCAAGTTCCTACACAATATGAACATACTTGCTTATTATCCTTTGGCCTAATAGCCTTCATTCATCACAAATGGATGAAATACCCAAACTTTTCAATTATTTGCAATTAGGTCCCTAAAGTTATTTTTCTTTAACTTTAGGTCCCTAATGCTAATTTTTCCCCAAATTGAATCCCAAAACTTCAAAAATTTACTTTGGGTCCTCACTTTATTCAAAATTACAAAAAGAGGTTCAAGTTTCCCAAATTCCCAATTTGGTCCCCAACTTTTCCAAACTTACCATTTTGCCCCTACTTTACAAAATGGTAAAATTGACCCCAATAATTCCAAAAAATGACAAATTGGTCCTCCAACATCTTTTCCATGCCCAATTGGCCCTAAATTTTAGGAAATTGCACTTTCGACCCTCGAATTTTCAAAATCCCCAAAATTTCACCCAATTTCTACCTTTCAACATGACTAGATTTGATTTCATCAAATTGACTGATCAATAGAAGTTAATTATTGAAATTGAAGGTGGATTTGAGTTCCTACACATCCATACGATTAAATTTCACTTTGAATTGCATGAATAACACCATAATGAGCTCAAATGGAGTTCCACCGAAAAACTCTACTTAGAGAGAGAAAACTTCGAAAGCTTACCGTCGGGGGCATGCCAGTCCGAGCTTTCAATCTGGGCAAATAGTTCTTATCCTCAGGCTCCTCCCAGGATCAAGAATCGCATAAATTCATGTCGAATTGATGGAGAATTTGGTTAGTAAATATCTGTCGATTCTCTCTTTAACACCGATCGAAATTCATGGAGAATGCTTAAACTAGCTAGTTTAGGCCCGATTTGACTTAGTTTTTCAAAATTAAAAAATTGTAAATTCATCTAAATTTATTCTCTATCAAATGGTGGCCTCAATTCTCCAATTTGAATTTTCTAAGCTACCTAGAAAAATAAATTTAGGAACCGATTCAATAGTGGTTCAAACTAGTTCAATCCGGTTCAGGTCCAATTAACCTGAATCGGTATGGTTTTCAATTCCAATTCAATCCAAAGTCCTTTTCCATGACTTTTATAACTCTTTAGGTCAATCGGGAATTGTAAATTTCCTATTTTGCCCTTTCTCTAACTGTCACGGTTCGTGAACCGGTTTGGTTTTCTCACCCGAGTTGAACGATTCTGTCCCTAGTTTCCTTGTCTTTAAGGGATGGGGTTTACAAGTCTCCCCTCCTTTTAGGAGTTTTATACCCAAAACTTAATCAACATCCTTTGCATTGGGAATAATTTTCCTTAATGTTAACTCAAGATTTGCTTGCCATGCCAACACTTTGGTTGTTCTTTCACTTAGCCCCTTTAAATGACGCACTTAAGGAATGTCTTTTCTTTTTTGTTATTTACTAACTCCATGAAGTTTATCATAACTAGGCATGTCTTACCCATGAGTCCAAAGGGATATCCTTAAGTTCATTTCTTCCTCTACTTATGGCAAGATTCTTCCTCTTAAGAGTTCTTACTCAAGGTTTCAGGATTAAGAGTTCTAAAATGCCCAATCATTCCCATGTCTAATTATCCTCTTGCTCATTGAAACCCTCAGCTTGGTGTTCTTTCGAGCATTACGTACTCATTTTCATAGTTTTGGTGTTATCACCCCTTCATCCTATTTTGAACCTCCCTCCATCCGTTATTTATTACAACTTCAGCCCAAACTACGTTTGACCTCATCATGCTTACTAATGGACTCTTCCTTACTTGAGTCGTATTTTTTACCTCGAGACTGTTGGGCTTACATATCCCTTATAGCAAGACATATTCCTAAACCTATCTCTATCTCTTAGATTTCTATAACACTTCCTTTAGGGTTGTTCTCAACTTTTTAACCTTTTAGGGATTGTATAACATCACCCCTCTTTTCGTTTGGTAGTATTCCTCGACTACCTTTACCGTTATCCAATCAACATACACAACCGTGTCGGTTTTCCTTTTCCACTCATCCTTTCCCAACTTCCTTATTGGGTCTTTCCGATTCCAATTATTTGGTTTCCCAATGGTTTTCTGACATGCTGTGATTCTTTCCTACTTAGGTCCTTCCTCATTCCCAATGGCATCCTTTACTCAAGGACTTTCCTTTTTCCTTAATCCACTTTTACTTATGACCATTTCATGATTCATTATTCCGGGTTGATCCCTTTCGGTCTAGGTGTCTATTGTTTTGTTTGGGGAGTTCCCTTCTTACGATTTCATTCTCTACTATATCCCTCAAAGTAGAGACTTTTGTCTTAGGAGTTACATGCTCAACCTTCTTACCATTTCTTGAAGGTTTCTTCCTTCATTTCCTTACACCTCCTTCTATATTGAGGCATTTGCCCGCTTTGAATCCTTCCTCATCTTAAATTCCATTTCGTCCTTTATTTCTTATTTGAGTAACTTCCGATTATTAGTCTTATTTCGTGTACTCCACCTTACGCCTAGCCGCCTACTCTTTAGGCTCCATTATGCGTGTGTGAACTACGACCCCACCTTACGCCCAGTCTTATTTCCTCCTTAGCCACTTTTTATTTGGAGGGCTTACTTTCCCAACATTTCTCGGACGTTCTTTCCTTTATTTCCTTATTATGGGTAGTCCACTCATTCTTACTTGTCACAACATCTTTTGATGCTAACTTCCTACTTACCCATTTCTTGGGTTTAACTTATTCCTTGGGTCCTCCTAGTATGCTTCCCTGGTTCTTTCACCTTCGCATGCACTTCATTTGCAAGTTTATCTCATTATCCCTTTCACTTGGTTCCATTACCTCTCAGTTGGGATAGATATGCCTTTCTATTGTTTCCTTCCTTGGTAAGACTCTTCCCTTTTTCTCCTAGAATTCCTTTTTCATTTGTTCTAGGGAATATCTACCCTTAAATGACATCCTTTGATGTTGTCATCTCCTATTTACCCTTGCTCTTGAAATTTTACGGGCACATCTTTTGTACCCTACCCCTATCTCCACTTGTACCCTAGTACACGTCTATTTCTTTTAGGGAGAGTTCAAATCCTCCTTGTTTCAAAATCTCTTGATCATCATGTGAGAGGCTTGTCTACCCTTCTCTTGGCTTGAGTTTAGTCGTTAATTTGGCCATTGATCTTTTTAAGGATTTCTTTCATGCTTCTTTTTCCCAAAATTTGGCCTTTCCACCTCTCCCTTCTTTGTTGGAACTTAAATTATGACCTTCACGAGTATTAGTTCGTTAACTGCCTCGCCCTTACTTTTTTTTCTTGTCCAATTGTTTGGGCACCTATATCTAGAATTCACTTGTCCTTCATACCCATCCTATTGTTACTAGTTACTTCTTTCTACTAGGTTCTCCTAGAGTCGTTATTTGGCCCTTATGATCTTCTAAGGCAGGTCACACTTTGGCCATTTCGATACATCCTTCCTTTGAGAAGTTCCTAATGATGGGTTGGTTCCTTACACTCCACGTTATGTCCATCCGTCCATCAATGATCCCTTCAAGGGGTACTTAGTGGTATGCATCCCTCTAGATTTCCTTTTTGAAGCGCATTTCTTCTCTCCTTTACTCTTACTATGTCTTACCTTAGAATTTTCGGAGGACATTTTTTGTGTTTGCCCCTTTCTAAGGGGGTTCTAGGTGTAACTTCCATGTACCTTACCTCTATTCTTGTGGTATTCCTCTCTGTTTGACCTTCTTAAGAAGAAGTTTAAATTCCACTTTGCCTCGCCATTTCTTGACCTCTTTACTAATTGCTTACTTAACCTACTCCATAGTTTTGATCACCAGTCCTTCCTGTCTTTCATGACTTTTTAGGAGATATTGCCCTAAATCTATGGGGTGTGTGACAATTCTCCTTTATTTTTCCTATTCCCCTATACCTATAACAGGTTATCTTGGTACTTGTCCTTAGTAGGGTTGGGCACTTCTTCATGTGGGGTCCCCATCGTTCACACTTGTAATAGGTTATTCCCAGGCGTGGACCGTTGTGGTTCCATTTTTTTACTTCGGGCATGGCGGGGCCTTTCTAGGGTTGCTGGTGGAATGGTACTTCGCCGTCCTTGAGTTAGAACACCTTGAGAGTTTTCTTGTTGAGTCTTCTTTGCTTAAGGGTCATTCTAAGAGTCCTTTTAGATTTCTTAATTACTTAATTCAGTTTCCTTAACTAGGATGGAAATTTACCTAGTTTCTATGGTAGTATGAGTTTGTTTTGTTACTTTCCTTGGGGCCATTTTCCTATCAAGATCACATAATTTGAGAGATAGGATTTTAGGAATTTTGAGTACTTCATTAATAGAGGAGTACAAAATGTTGGTTTTTTAGCCCTATTACAAAAAGTGGTCACAAAATAATTAGGGAGCTATGGGTTTCTTGGTAAGCATCCTCCTTGGTAAGGTTATACACCCTCACTGGCATTTTTATCTTTCAGGCTTGGCTCCCTTTATACACAGGATGTGACCCTAACATATCCTAGCACCACACTCCTTGGTGGTACTGGATACTTCCTCATTTGGTCCTTTGAGGCATCTACTATGTCTCGACATTGGAGAACTTCTAGGGTTGTCTTCCTACCAAGACAGTGTGTTGGGTGGTGTTGGTGATGTCAATCCTAGTTTTCTAGGTTTCTCTCTTAGAACCATCTGTAGATTTTGAAAAATTCCCCTTAGTTTACTATGTTATATAGTTTTGATAATGTATTTGAGGAAATAGGCTCTGATACCACTCAAGTTGTCACGCCCCGACCCGGTTTGGTCACATCCCCGTGATCAACCTGCTACTCTCCCGATTTATTAAGGGTTTTCCCCTTTTTTAAACCGTGAGGAGTAAGACGTCCTTTAAACTTGTACTTTTCTTGGAATAACATTAATTAAAACTGTATTAAATTTAAACTTAACATACATGTCTTATAAGTGTAATTAACTGGGGGTCTTTGGGTAGGTTTTCCCTGGGTTACCTGAAAATGAGTATAAGGGAGGGGGTGAGTTCAATGACTCAGTGAATGGGTGTTTAAAACTTGATTTTCAGAAAAATAGTTTGAATTGGAGTGTGCCAGACTGCTTATTTTTTTAAGACATTTCATCCTCAAATTCTCGATTTTCAAAACCATTATTCCTTATTAATCACAGTTTGTGTGTTTAACATTTAACACACACCCTTTATCATGAAGGGATCACACATTCGTAGGACAACACATCCACTACACCCACTTGTGGTGTTGTAGTGACTTTACCAGCGACCTAGATAGAAGCTCGTCCACTTCTACCTTGAGAATGAGTGGATGTACATGACATCCGACCCTCAACCCCGTAAAGAAACTCCGTGTCCGTAGGAGGACAGAGACCTCATCCCAACCCACTCCGATCTCATGTGCATGAAGCTACATTGACCTTCCCTGACTACTGGCATGACAAACTATGTCACGCCCCGACCCAGTTTGGTCGGATCCCCGTGAACAACCTGCCACAATCCCGGTTTATTAAAGGGTTTCCCCTTATTATAATCCGTAAAGAGTAAGGCGTCCTTTAAACCTGCACCATTTCCTAGAATAGCATAATCAAAACTACATGAAATTTTAAACTTTACATACTTGTCTTACAAGCATCTTAGTGATGGTCTCTCAAGGTAGGCTTTCCGGGATATTCTGAAAGGGATATAAGGGAGGGGGTGAGTACGTTTACTCAGTGAATGGGTTTTCAAAGGTCTACTTTTAACTTTTAAGAAAAATATTTATATGGAGTGTGCCAGACTCCTTTCTTTTAAAAAAATCCCTTCATTTAAAAATTAGGGGTTTTCCCATTATTTCTTAGTTACCGATGTGTCATCACCTAACACACATCCTTCATCATGAAGGTTACACACATTCGCAAGTCAGTATCACTACTGAATCCGCTAGCGGCTTCGGAGCGACTTTTCCTGCCACCTTGGGAATGAGTGGATGTACGTGACATCTGATCCACAATCCCGAAATCACTTCTTCATGTCTGTATGAGGACAGAGACCTCATCCTGTCCCCACCCCGGTCTCATACGCTTGGTGCTACTCCAAATTTCGCACAAACACCTGGAACGACGAACTGCCCTTATAGCCACTAGGTCGTCCAGTGCCCTTTGGACGCATCACTACCTCTCATGGGCGTCTTGATGATCCCGTACTCACAATGCATGTACAAACAATGTTTTCTCATATTGCCATGTAATATGTGGTGCCACTAGTCTAACGACCCCGACTCTCAACTCAACCCGCAGTTGTTTAACTTGACTGGTCCGTCGACCTGTCATGTCGCATTGCCGCTAGTTGACTGAGCATGTTGGTCCTATCTTGGTACCATGGCCAAACAATTCACTTATTAAGTTTTATGGCACATATATCATGTTCATTTACAAGCTCCTGCTCGTGCCAACTGGCCTTAGGCCCACTGTACGAGATTTTCAAAATCGGATATTTAGCCCCCAAGTTCCAAAACTGAGGCCCCCGGCCTATCAGAGCTATTCGAGCTTCTGTCGAGAAGGTCTCCCAAATTGTTTAAGCATTGGCACATAGTCAGGGGAGAGCACTTCTGACAAAACATATGTTTTCTCTATCCATTATACCGTCCGGTATAAGGACACCTCCATTCATAATCGATGAACGGGTTTTCAACTTCCTTTGAGGCAGTCTCATCATACCAACCGAGTATGATCAACTTACAACCGGTAAGTAGTTTTTCCGCATGATTTTCACATCGCTTCCTCTAAGTAGTGATGTTTAAAATACCACTAAATAGTGGGTTTTCATACCGAGGTACTTATCATTCCCAACCGGGTATGATATAAAATTTTCACTCACAACTAGTAAGTGGGTTTAAAATTTTAAGTTGTACTCATCATCCCAATCGAGTATAATGTTAGTAAACCCACTCACCCGTTAATGCTGTGAATTCCACTTGACTGGTTCTTTGTATTCACGCGAGCTCGTCCATGCTGGCGTTCCCAGTATTTCGCATTCCTACACGATATGAACATCCTTGTTCATTATTACTCGGCATAACAGCCTTCATTCATTTCCAATGAATGAGAAAACCCAAACTTTTAGTTATTTGCAATTAGGTCCCTAAAGTTATTTCTCTTTAACTTTAAGTCCCTAATGTCGGTTTCTCCTCAAATTGAGTCCCGTAACTTTTAAAATTTATCTCGGGACCTCAATTTATTCAATTTCACCAAAAAGGGGTTTAATTTCCTAAATTTCCAATTTGGTCCCCCAATTTTCCAAAATTACCATTTTGCCATTCCTTTACAAAAATGGCAAGTTTTGCCCCAAAAATTCCAAAATTCCTCAATTGATCCTCCAACATTATTTTCATGCCCAATTGACCCTCAATTTCATAAAATTTCATTTTGGCCCTTTGAATTTTGAAAATCCCCAATTTTCCCCCAATTTCTACTCTTCAACACTACCAAATTTAATTTCATCAAATTGACCGATCAAACACTTCTAGTTATTGAAATTGGAGTTGAAATTGAAATTTTGCATGTTCATACGATTCTAAGAAACTTTGAATCACAGATTTTAACGCCGGAACGAGCTCAGACGGAGCTTCGCCGGAAAATAGACTACAGAGAGAGAAAGCTTCGATTTCTCACTGGTGAGGACACGGTGGTCCGAGCTTTCGATCTAGGCAGATAGCTCTCATCTTGAGGTTTATCCTAGAATCAAGAATCGCATCAATTGATGCTGAATTGAGTTAGAATTTCTCTACCGGTTCTCTCTCTAACACTGGCAGGAAATTGTAGAGTGGAGTCGAATTGGCTTCCCTTTCAGTCCTAATTCGGCCGTGGGAGGGTAGAGGAAGTGTTGGAAAGGCTTGGTTTGGCCTAAGTAGGGCTCAGAATGGCCGATTTCAGCTTGGTCGAAATAAGGCAGCTTCGGTCCGCCGGAGTTGCTTCACTATTCCATCATGTCGGCGCTTGTCCAACGATTCTCGGATTGACTGGAGTTTGCTATCAGATAGCTGTCTTCTCCCCGGTTCTAAAGAGCCCGACCTTTGTTCAAGTCGAAGCTGTGGTTTGAGCTTTACCGGGAAATGGAGCAGTAGAGAGAGAGAGAAGTGTTCAGGTGTGAGGAGAATGAAATGGGGATGAAATCTTTATATAGGCGTAAAACCTGTGTATTAAATAGGTGAGATTTATTACTAGTATTAATATTGTCATAAATTAATGGTATTAATTCCAATAATTTAATTTTGGTATTAAATTATTTGTATAAAGATCACCCATCCTCACACTACTCTTGAGCAAGCACGCTTAACTTCAAAGTTATTATGGATTCTCATTCACCTAAATCAATTTGGTTTTTCTTTTCTTATTTGTCTTAAATTTCTTTTCCAAGGTTTAATGAACCCTTTGGATCACCTGGAAGTTGTAAATTTCCAAATTGCTTGTTCCCAAATGATCAGGTTTGTAAATCGGCTCAGTTTTCTTACTCGGGTTGACCGGTTCTTTTCCGGTTTTCCTTAACTCAAAAGTGCAGGGTTTACAAACTACCTATAAACCCCGCCCTTTGGAGTTAAGGAAAACTGGGAAAAGAACCAGTCAAATCGAGTAAGAAAAATCGAACCGGTTCACAAACCCGATCATAGGGAAACAGGCAAATTGTGGAATTCACAACTCCCGAGAGACACAAAAGGGTCCATAAACCTTGGAAAAGAACCTTAGGACAAATTGTGTGATAAAAACCAGACCGGTTCGGGTGAACTGGATTCGAACCCGATTGAACCGGTTTATGAACCAAAACCCATAGAGAGAGGGTAAACCGGGAAATTTATGGATACCAAGTGACCTAAAGAGTCACATAAGTCATATAAAAGGACATTAGGATGAATGGGGGATGAAAACCAAACCAGTTCAAGTGAACCGGATCCGATCCGAATCGAATCGTTTTGGACCAGTTTAAACCATTATTAAACTGAATATTAAATTTATTTTTCTAAGTGGCATAGAAAATTCAAATTTGATATTTAAGGCCACCATTGGATAGAAAATGAATTTAGAAAATTTTAATTTTGAAAAATTCGGTCGAATCGGGCCTGAACCGGCCGGTTTAAACATTGAATCTGGTTTGGAATAGTGTCGTCTTCTTCCTTCACATGACATCACTATTCACTCACTGGTAAATCGAGCAGACGCTGACAAAGCTGAAAAGTCTCCGACCAGAGAGTTTCAGATAATGAATGACCGCCACTAAGGCGCCAATTGGACTGCCAAGAAATCCCCAAGCTTCCGATATAAAGAGCCCCTCCTCATTCATCATCTCCACACCTGAAAACTCCATTCTCTCTCAACTGCTCTAATTTCCGGCGAAGTTCGAACCAGAGCTCCGATATAGGGTCTTTTCTAAGCCAAAGAAGGCATGGTTGGGTTCTTTAGAACTGGGCAAAAGTCAGTTACCTGACTGTAGTCTCTATTTTCTTTGAGGGTCGCTGGAGAGATGCCGGCGTGATAGAATAGTGAAGCAGCTCCGACGGACTGAAGCTGCCCTATTTTGGCCTAGATGAAAATGACCAATTCGAGCCCTCCTTAGGCCAAACCAAGCCCTCCCAACACCTCCAGAGCCCTCCTACAGCTGAATTAGAGCAAAAAGGTAAGCCAATTTGGCTCCCCTCTATAAATTTCGATCGGTGCTAGAGAGAGAACCAGTAGAACTTCGATGACTAAATTCTCATTTAATTCATCATCAATTGATGTAATTATTGATCCTAGGAAAAACCTTAGGACGAGAGCTATCTGCCTAGATCGAAAGCTCGGACCGCAGCACCCCTGCCGGTAAGCTTTCGAAGCTTTCTCTCTTTAAGTCTAGTTTTCTGGTGAAGCTCCGTTTGTGCTCATTCTAGATTCAAATTGCACGATTCAAAGTGCAATTGAATCGTATGAAGGTGTAGGAACTCCAATCTAACTTCAATTTAACAATTAAACTCATTTGATTGGTCAATTTGATGAAATCAAATTCGACTGAGTTAGAAGGTTGAAATTGGAGGAAAATTTGGGAATTTAAAAAATTTGAGGGACTGAAGTGCAATTTCATAAAATAGAGGACCAATTGAGCCTGATAAAGATGTTGGAGGATCAATTGGGCAATTTTGGAATTTTTAGTGCAAAACTTACAATTTTTGTAAAGTAGGGACAAAATGGTAATTTTGGAAAAGTTGGGGGACAAAATTAGAAATTTGAGAAATTGAACCCCTTTTTGTGAATTTGAATAAATTGAGGTCCCAAAGTTAATTTAAAAAAATTATGATTTAATTAGAGGTTAAACCAACATTAGGGACTTAAAGAAAAATAACTTTAGGGACCTAATTACAAATAAATGAAAAGTTTGGTTTTCTCATTCATTTGAAATGAATGAAGGCTATTAGGTCATGGGATAATTTATAAGGATGTTCATATAGTGTAGTAACACGAAGTACTGGGAACGCCAACAGGGACAAGCTCACGTGAATACAAAGAACCGGTTAAGAGGAAATCACTGCGTTAACGAGTGAGCGAGAATTTAATATCATACCCGGCTGGGATGATAAGTAACTCAAAAATGAAAACCCACTGCTAAGTGGTATTTTAAATCATCATACCTGAAAGGAGTGATGTGGAATTCATACAGAAAAACTACTTACTGGTTGTAAGTAGATCATAACCAGTTGGTATGATGAAACTTACTCGAAGGAAGTGGAAAACCCGTTCATTGGTTATAAGCAAAGATGTCCTCATTCTCGCTTGGTATGATGGATAGTTGAAAAGTATATTTTGTCGGAAGTGCTCTCCCCTGATTGTGTGCCACTGCTTAAACATTTTTGGAGATCTTCTTGATGGGAGCTCGAATAACTCTATTAGGTCGGAGGCCTCAGTTTTGAAACTTAAGGGCTAATATGCCTGATTTTAAAAATCTCAAACAATGGGCCCTAGTCCAGTTGGCATGAGCAGGAGCTCGTAAATAAACATGATTAATATGCCATGAAAACTTAAGTAAATAAATTGTTTGGCCATGGTACCAAGACAGGACCAACATACTTAATGGACTAGTGGCAGTGCGACATGATAGGTCTTCGGATAGTAAAGACAAACAGTTACAGGTTGAGTTGAGGGTCGTAGCTATTGGACCAGTGGCACTACAAATTATATGGCATTATGTGAAAAACTATTGATTATGCATGTGCTGTGTTATGGGGCCTTCAAGATGCCCAATAGGGGTAGTGATGCATCCGAGGGCTTTGGACAACCTGGTGGATATAAGGGCAGTTAGTCGCACTAGAAGTCTTGCGAAGCTCGGAGTTGCTTCAAGCGCATGAGACCGGGATGGGGACAGGATGAGGTCTTTGTCCTCATATAGACACGGAGATTTGTTATGGGATTGAGGGTCGGATGTTGCGAACATCCACTGATTCTTAGGGTAGAAGTGGACATACTTCTATCTAGGTGGCCGGTAAAGTTGCTCCGACATCACAAGTGGGTTCAATGGACGGGCTGGCTTGCGATTGTTTGTTTTACCTTCATGATGAATGGTGTGTGTTGGATGATGACACACCGTGGTGATAAGAAATGGTTATAAAAACTGAAATTGAGAATGAAAGGTTTTTAAAAGAAAATAATGAGTCTAACATACTCTAAATCAAACATTTTTCCTAAAAGTTAAATTTTGAAAACCATTCATTGAGTTATTATACTCACCCCCTCCCCTATACCCCTTTTAGGTAACCCCAAAAAGCTTACCCCAAAGACCTCCAACTAACACCTGTAAGGTAGGTATGATAAGTTTAAAATTTTGTTTAGTTTTGATTTATGTTATTTCACGAAAGGTGCAGGTTTAAAGGACGCCTTACTCCTCATGATTTTAAAAGAAGGGGCAACCCATAGTAAACCGGGAGAGTGGCGGGTTGATCACGGGGATCTGACCAAACCGGGTCAAGGCGTGATAACTTGAGTGGTATCAGAGCCTGTTTCCTCAAATGCATAATCAAGACTAGAAAATATAATAACTAATAGGATTGATCTTAAAATTTTCAGATGGCTCCTAGGAGAGAAACCAATAAAACTAGGAATGGCTCTACTCAACACCTTGTCATCGTAGGAAAATAACCCTAGAAGCTTTCTAATGCTCAAGACATAGTAGAAGTCCAAAGGACCAAATGGGGAAGTATCCAGTACCACCAAGGAGTACGGTGCAAGGATATGTTAGGGTCACAATTCTGTGTACAAAGGGAGCCAAGCCTAAAGCTAGAATGCCAATACAGATGTATAATCTTACCAAGTAGGATACTTACCAAGAAACACATAGCTTCCTATCTATTATGTGACTACTTTTTGTAATTGGGCTAAAATCCCAACATTTTGTATCACTCTATTTATGAAGTACTCAAAATTCTTAAATTCCTATCTCCCAGTGATGTGATCTTTCTAGGAAGATGACCCCAATGAAAGTAACCAAACAAACCCACACTACCATAGAAACTAAGGAAAATTTCCATTTCAGTTAAGGAAATTGACTCAGGGAATTAAGAAACCTAGGAGGACTCTTAGAATGACCCTTTAGCAAAGGAGACTCAACAAGAAAACTATCAAGGTGTTCAGACTCAAGGACGGCGAAGCACCAAACCACCAGCAACCCTAGAAAGGCCCTACAATGCTTGAAGTAAAGGAGGAACCACAATGATTCATGCTTGGGAATAACCATTACATATGTGGAATATGGGGACACTACTTGAAAAATTGTCCAACCCTACTAAAGACAAGCACCAAGACAATCTGTTATAGGTGTAGGGCAGATAGGACAGGTAAAGAATGACTATCCCACACTTCATAGATTTAGGGCAATACTTTCTGAAAAGTCACAAAAGACAAGAAGGACTAGTGACTAAAACCATGAGGCAGGTTAATGGTTACAAAGAGGTCAAGAAATGGCGAGGTAAAGCGAAATTTAAACTCCTTCTTAAGAAGATCAAACAGAGAGGGATATCATAAGAACAATGGTAAGGTACATTGAAAGTACACCTAGAACGCCCTCAGGAGGGACAAACACGTAAAATGTCCTCTAGAAACTCCAAGGTAGGTCATAGTGAAGAAGAGAAGAAATACGCTATGAAAAGTGAACTTTGGAAGGATGCATATGACTAACTACCCCTTTAAGGGATCATTGATGGGCGGATGGTCATGACTGGAGTGCAAGGAACCCACTCTTAATTAAGAAATTTTCCAAGGAAGGATGCATCAGGATGATCCAGTGTGACCTGCTTGGAGAAAAATAGAAGAGCCAAATAACGACTCTAGGAGAACCTAGTAGAAAGGAGGCAGTTAACGAACTGGCCCTTGGGAGAACCATGGATTTAAACCACGATAAAGAAGGGAGAAGTGAAAAGGCCAAAACATTGGAAAAGAAGGACGAAGGAAAAATCCTTAAAGAAATCAATGGCCAAGACCGGTTTTACAATTAAAAGTCTTGAGACGGTTAAGTGAGCCTCACAAAGGATGATCAAGAGATTTTGAAACCATGAGGATGTGAACTCTCCTTAAAAGGAAATAAAACTCGATGACGAGGGATTTGGGAAAGGATTGGTAAATAAAATGCATGTTAAGTTGAAAGGAACCCAGGGAAGTCTCTCAGATAAGGAATGAGAAAGGGAATAAGAATCTTAATATAATGGAGGATTAAAGACGGGCAAATACCTGATGTAGGAAAGAGTGTGAGGAAAGGTAGAAAGAAACTTTCAAGGAATGGTAAGAAGGTGGAGCAAGTAACTTCCAGAGTGGAAGCCTCCACTATGAGGGATGTAATAAAGGACAAAATCTGTAAGAAGGTAATTTTCCCAAACAAAGTAATCGACACATAGATGGAAAGAGAATAACTCGGAATGAAGAATCATGAAAATGATAATGAGCGAGTATGGATGGATTAAGGAAAAAGGAAAGTCCTTAAGGAAAGGACTCCACTAGAAATAGAGAAGTTGGGGAAGGTTGAGCAGATAAGGAAAATTTGACACAGTTAGGTAAGATATGACCTCAAAAGCAAGATGGATAAATGAATAAATGGTAAAGGTAGTCGGGAATGTACTACCAGACGAAATTATACAACCCCTAGAAGGTTGGGAACGCCCAGTAAGGAAGTGTTCTAAATTTTAATGGACAAAGATAGATTCTAGAGTATTGTCGTGCTGTGAGGGACATGCAAACCTAACAGTCTAGGGAAGCATATGACTCAACTAAGGAAGAGTCAGTTAGTTAAGTATAATAAGGTCAATAACAAAATTTGACAGAAGATGTAATAAATAATGGATGAAGGAAGGGTTAAAATAAGACAAAAAGATGATAACTTAAAAACCCGTTAACACAAGTATGTAATGCTCAAAAGAACACCGAGCTAAGGGTCTCAACGACCAAGATAAAAACTAAACATGGGAACAATTGGGTATTTTGGAACTCTCGATTCTGAAATTTTAAGTAAAGAATCTCGGGATGGAAAAATTATACTTTAAGGAACGAATGATGTGAATTTAATGATATGACCTTAAACATTATAGTAAGATATGCTTGGCTAAAGTAAGCTACATCGATGAGAAAGTGATGGGAAGGAAAGGAAGACCTTAAGTGTATGTGATATAAGGGATAAATGGAATAACCGAGAAAGTTGTATATTGATAAACTACAAGCTAATATTGAAGGGAAGTTCTTTCCAATGCAAAGAACGTTGAAAAAAGTTTTGGGGACAAAACTCCTAAAAGGTGGGGAGAGTTATAAGTCCCACACTTTGGAGTTAAGGAAAATCGGGAAAAGAACTGATCAAACCGAGTGAGAAAAAACCGAACTGGTTCACAAAACTCATCATATGAGAACGGGAAAATTGAAGAATTTACAACTCCCAAGAGACCTAAAAGGGTTCATAAACCTTGGAAAAGAACCTTAGTACAAATTGGAAGAGAAAAACTAAACCAGTTCATGTGAACCAGATCCGAATCGGATTGAACCGATTTATGAACCGAGCTAGTTTATGAACCGGAACCCATAGAAAGAGGGCAAACCGGAAAATTTATGGATCCCAAGTGACCTAACGAGTCACATAAGTCATGAAAAAGGACTTTAGGATAAATGGGGGATGAAAACCAAACCAGTTCAAGTGAACTAGATATGAACCGGATGAAAACCAAAACAGTGTCGTCTTCTTCCTTCAGATGATAACACTGTTCACTCACCGGAAAATCGAGCAGCGCCGATGAAGCTGAAAAGTCTCCAGTCAGTGAGTTTCAAGCAATGAATGACATCCATTAAGGTGCCAATCGAATGACCAAGAATTCCCCGAGCTTCCTATATAAAGAGCCCCTCCTCATTCATCCTCTTCACACCTGAAAACTCCATTCTCTCTCAACTGTTCTAATTTTTGGTGAAGCTCGAACCAAAGCTCCAATATAGGTTCTTTTCTAAGCCAAAGAAGGCATAGTCAGATTCTTTAGAACTAGGGAGAAGTCAGCTACCTGACGGTAGTCTCCATTTGCTTCGAGGGTCACCGGAGAGACGTCGACATGATAGAACAGTGAAGCAGCTTTGGCGGACTGAAGCTGCTTTATTTTGGCTGAGCTAAAAACGGCCAATTCGAGCCCTCCTCAAGCTAAACCAAGCCCTCTCAACACCTTCACAACCCTCCTACAACTGAATTAGAGGGAAAAGGTAAGCCAATTTGGCTCCACTCTATAAATTATGATCGGTGCTAGAGAGAGAACCGACAAAACTTGGATAACTAAATTCTCATTCAATTTGGCATCAATTGATGCAATTCTTGATCCTAAGAGTAACCTCAAGATGAGAGCTATCTGTCCAGATCAAAAGCTCGGACTGTCGCACCACCGACGATAAGCTTTCGAAGCTTTCTCTCTCTAAGTGTAGTTTTCCAGTAAAGCTCTGTTTGAGCTCATTCCCGCATCAAATCGCGCGATTCAAAGTCCAATTGAATTGTATGAAGGTGTAGGAACTCCAATCTAACTTCAATTTTAATAGTTAAACTCATTTGATCGATCAATTTGATGAAATCAAATTCGGCTAAGTTAAAATGTTGAAATTGAGGGACAAATTGGGGGAAAATTGGGAATTTAAAAAATTCTAGGGACTAAAATACAATTTCATAAAATTGAGGACTAATTGGGCATGATAAAGATGTTGGAGGACCAATTGGGCAATTTGGAATTTTTGGAGCAAAACTTACCATTTTTGTAAAGTAGGGGCAAAATGGTAATTTTGGTCGACCAAATTGGAAATTTGAGAAATTGAACCCCTTTTGTGAATTTGAATAAATTGAGGTCCCAAGGTGAATTTTAAAAAATCTCGGGACTCAATTTGAGGAAAAATCGGCATTAGGGAATTAAAGAAAAATAACTTTAGGGACCTAATTGTAAATAAATGAAAAGTTTAGTTTTGTTATTTATTTAGAATGAATGAAGGCTATTAGGTCGTGGGATAATGAACAAGTATGTTCATATCGTGTAGGAACACGAAATACTAGGAACGCTAGCAAGGACAAGCTCGTGTCAATACAAAGAACTGATCGAGAGAAATTCACTACATTAATGGGTGAGTGGGAATTTAATATCATACCCGGTTGGGATGATAAGTATCTCGAAAATGAAAACCCATTGCTAAGTGGTATTTTAAATCATCACATCTGAAAGGAATGATGTGGAATTCATACGGAAAAACTACTTATTGGTTGTAAGTAGATCATACCCGGTTGGTATGATGAAACTTCCTTGAAGGAAGTAGAAAACCCATTCATCGGTTATGAACGAAGATGTCCTCATACTCAGTTGGTATGATGAATAGTTGAAAAGTATATTTTGTCGAAAGTGCTCTCCCCTAACTATGTACCACTGCTTAAATATTTTGGGAGACCATCTTGACGGGAGCTCAAATAGCTCTATTAGGCTGGAGGCCTCGGTTTTGGAACTTAGATGCTAATACGCCCGATTTTAAAAATCTCGAACATTGAGCCCTATGCTAGTTAACACGAGCAGGAGCTCATAAAAAAACATGATTGATATGCCATGAAAACTTAAGTAAATGAATTGTTTGGCTATGGTACCGAGATAGGTCTGACATACTCAATGGACTAGCGGCACTACGACATGACAGGTCTTCGGACTACTAAAGACAAACAGCTACAGGTCGAGTTGAGGGTCAGAGCCATTGGACCAGTGGCACCAAAAATTATGTCATTATGTGAAAAACTATTGATTGTGCATGGACTGTGTTACGGGACCTTCAAGATGCCTAAGAGGGTGATGCGTCCTAGGGCTCTGGACGACTGGGGGGATATAAGGGTAGTTAGTCATACTAGAAGTCTTGCGAAGCTCAGAGTAGCTTCAAGCTCATGAGACCGGGGTGGGGATAGGATGAGGTCTTTGTCCTCATACGGACATGGAGATTTGTTATGGGATTGAGGGTCTGATCTCATGAACATCCACTCATTCTCAAGATAGAAGTGGACGTGCTTCTATGTAGGTGGTTGGTAAAGCACTCCGACGCCACAAGTGGGTTCAGTGGACGGGCTGGCCTGCGATTGTGTGTTTTACCTTCATGATGAAGGATGTGTGTTGGGTGATGATACACCATGGTAATAAGAAATGGTTATAAAAATCAAAATTGAGAATGAAAGGTTTTTAACAGAAAATAAGGAGTGTGACACACTCCGAATCAAACATTTTCCCTAAAAGTTAAATTTTGAAAACCCATTCACTGAGTCATTGTACTCACCCGCTCCCTTATACCCCTTTCAGGTAACCTCAGAAAGCTTACACCAAGGACCCCTAGCTAACACACCTGTAAGACAGGTATGATAAGTTTAAAATGTTGTTCAGTTTTGATTTATATTATTCCAAGAAAGGTGCACATTTAAAGTATGCCTTACTCATCATGATTTTAAAAGAAGGGGTAACCCTTTGTAAACCGGGAGAGTGGCGGGTTGATCACGGGGATCCAACCAAACCGAGTCGGGGCGTGACACTACCCTTATCTCCACCATGTCGTCCAGTAGCCCTTAGGACACATCACTACCCCTCTTGGGCATCTTGAAGGTCTCATACCTTAGTGCATGCACAAAACATTAGTTTTCCTCATAAGCCATTTAATATTTGGTGCCACTGGTCCAACGACCCTGACCCTTAACTCAACCTGCAGCTGTTTGTCTCGACTAGTCCATCGACCTATCTTGCCGCACTACCGTCAGTCCATCGAGTATGTCGGTCCTGTCTTGGTACCATGGACAAACACATCATTCATTAAAGTTTTCATGGCTTTATCTCATGTTTGTTTATGAGCTCCTACTCGTGACAACTGGCCTTGGGCCCATTGTATGAGATTTTCAAAACTGGGCATATTAGCCCCCAAGTTCCAAAACCAAGGCCTCTGTCCTATCTGAACTATTCGAGCTCCCGTCAAGAAGGTCTCCCAGATATTTTAAGCAGTGGCACATAGTTAGGGGAGAGCACTTCTGACAAAATAATTTTCTAGTTGTCCATCACACCAACCGATTGTGAGAACATCTCTGCTTATAAGTGATGAACGGGTTTTCTACTTCCATCAAGTACGTTCATTATACCAATCGGGTATGATCTACTTATAACTGATAAGTACTTTTTTCGTGTGTTTTCTCACATCACCCCATCCAGGTGTGATATTAAAATCCCACATAGTAGCGGATTTTTATTACCGATGCACTCATCATCCCAACCGGGTATGATATGAAAATCCCACTTGCTTGTGAATGCAGTGAATTTCTCTCAATTGGCTTTTTGCCTCTACGCAAGCTTGTCTTGGCTAGTGTTCCCGGTACTTCGTGTTCCTACATGATATGAACATCATTTTTTATTATCTTTTGGCTTAACAGCCTTTATTCATCACAAATGGATGAAATACCCAAACTTTTCAATTATTTGCAATTAGGTCCCTAAATTTCTTTTTCTTTAACTTTAGGTCCCGAATGCTAATTTTTCCCCAAACTGAATCCCGAAACTTCAAAATTTTACTTTGGTGCCTCAATTTATTCAAAATTATAAAAAGGGGTTCAAGTTTCCAAAATTTCCAATTTACTCCCCAACTTTTCCAAAATTACCATTTTGACCCTACTTTACAAAAATGGTAAAATTGACCCCAATAATTCCAAAAATTGACCAATTGGTCCTCTAACAACTTTTCCATGCCCAATTGGCCCTCAATTTTAGGAAATTGCACTTTAGTCCCTCGAATTTTTGAAATCCACAAAAATTTCCCATTTTTTCCTCCAATTTCAACCTTTCAACCTGACTGGATTTGATTTCATCAAATTGACTGATCAATCGAAGTTAATTGTTGAAATTGAAGGTGACTTTGAGTTTCTACACATCCATACGATTCAATTGCACTTGGAATCGCATGAATTGACGCCGCAATGACTCAAACGGAGCTATGCTGGAAAATTAGACATAGAGAGATCTTTGAAAGCTTATCGTCTGGGGCACGATGATCCGAGCTTTCTATCTGGGCAGATAGCTCTTGTCCTGAGATTCCTTCTAGGATCAAGAATCATATCAATTAATGTCAAATTGATGGAGAATTTGGTTTGTAAAACTTTGTCGGTTCTCTCTCTAGCACCGATCGAAATTCACAGAGGGGGGCCAAATTAGCTTACATTTTTGCTCTAATTTGATCGTATGAGGGCTGAGGAAGTGTTGGGAGAGCTTGGTTTGGCCTGAGAAGGGCTCGAATTGGTCATTTTTAGCTCGGCCGAAATAGGGCAACTTCGGTCCGCCAGAGCTGCTTCATTGTTCTATCACACCAGCGTTTCTCCAGCGATCCTTGAAGCAAATGGAGACTACCGTCATGTAGCTAACTTCTCCCTGACTCTAAAGAACCCAACCATGCCTTCTTTGGCTCATGAAAATTCCCAAGTCGGAGCTCTGGTTCGAGCTTCACCTGAAAGTGGAGTAGTAGGGAGAGAGTAGAGTTTTTAGGTGTGAGGATGATGAATGAGGAGGGGCTCTTTATATAGGAAGTTCGGGGACTACTTGGTCATCCGATCGACACCTTAATGGAGGTTATTCATTGCTTGAAACTCCCTGGCCGGAGACTTTTCATCTTTGCTTGTGCTGCTCGATTTTTTGGCAAGTGAACAATATTGTCCTCTAAAGGAAGAAGACGACACTATTCCGAATCGGTCCGAACCAGGTTCAATGCTTAAACCGATTGGTTCAGGCCCGATTCAATCGAGTTTTTCAAAATTAAAAATTTGTAAATTCATCTAAATTCATTCTCTATCAAATGGTCGCCTCAATTCTCCAATTTAATTTTTCTAACCCACTTAGAAAAATGAATTTAGGAACTAGTTCTATAATGGTTCAATCTAGTTCAGGTCTAGTTTACCTGAACCGGTTTGGTTTTCACATCCAATTCATTCCAAAGTCCTTTTCCATGACTTTAATAACTTTTTAGGTCACTCGGGATTTGTAAATTCCTCGCTTTGCCCTTTCTCTAACAGTCGGTGTTCGTGAACTGGTTCGATTTTCTCACTCGAGTTCACTGGTTCTTTCCCCGATTGCCTTGTCTTTAAGGGACGGGGTTTACATCTACGATGGGTAGATGGCAGAGATGAGTCATATGTGTAGGCCACCAAGTGATGGTAATGTGGCTATGACCTAGGTGTTGAGACACCAGCTGTGAGTGCGGGGAAGGTTCACAACCCCTTCACTCCAATTCCCTGTCTAGTGTCGTCCCGAGAGGGTGGTGCATGTGGGGTGTGTAATATATATGGCCTGAGTAGCCCATTTGTGTGCAGGAGAGCGGCTTGAGTTCTGACAGGACCCCGGGGTGTCAAGGTATCGAGCTAGGAGGTGACACGTGTGTGGTGCCGATGATGGGGATGTGAGCCCTAGGGCCTCCCACACTTCCGCTCTTGGTCTGGGATCAAACAAGTGGCGATCCATTCTGAGCAAAATGTGATTGTGTGTTTAGGGCCATGAGTACCCTTTATTTTGTGCTAATGCCTAAGTTGTCAGGTCGAGTTGTAGGCTGTGAGTAGTCCGGTAGTGTTGCCTGAGCGTATGTCATGCTTTTGTTAGGCCTAAGTTGCTGGGTCGAGACACGAGCTGTGAGTAGCCCGGAAGTGTCGCCCGAGCATAGACCATGCGTGTGTGCAAGACTAAGTCTCGGTCTTTATTTTTAATGCACTAGAAGTGTAAGAGGAAAAAAAGGGGAGATCGAGGATAACCCAACCATAACTTAGACTAGAGTCGAATGGCCCAAGACATGTCTCAAGGGGAAAACATAACTTAGCAGTGTGATGTTAGTGTCTTACTCACTGAGCTGTGAGCTCACTCCCCCCCCCCCCCCCCCCCCCCCCAAAGACTAGAATCAAGGTGGGAAGACATTCCCAAGTAGCCTCCTACCCTATTGTAGGTTACTACATATCAACTATTGTATTCTGAGCCTTAGTCCCATCGACTTTACTTTGGTGTAGGATCCCACCACTATAACATCGAGGGGATTGGTGAGCTGCACGAGACCGTCAACCGATGAATCGGGTCGGGGCATGATACGGACTATGAGTAGCTCGAAAGTACCAGCCAACTGGTAGGCCATCCCTTGTGTATGGGAGATGAGTTTCTGGTGTATGCACATTGTTATAACATATTTCCGGTTAGGAAAAACTAGAGGGGTTAAACCAAGGATAACCCGATTGTAGCATAGACTACGAGTCGGATGGCCCGAGATTGGTGCCTCCTGGGGCAAAGTAAACCACATGACTTTGAATGTTAAGTACGAGTAATAAGATAAATGATCATGTTATGTGGTTTACAAGAAATATCTAGGTTGTAAGTCATGTAGTAGTATGGTATCAGTGTCTCATTAACTGAGGTGTGAGCTCACCCCCTCCCCTAAATATATTGTAGGCTAAACTAGGAAGGCATAAGGCAGTAAAGGGAAGGAACTTCCCTAGTCACACATCTACCTAAGGTAACCTCGTACCCTACTCGTGAAGGTGTGATGTTTTATAATGTTGCTATTATTGCCGGGATATTTGATAAATTTCTTTATGGGCTCTCACAAGAAATTTTGAAAGAAAATTTTTGAATTTCTGCTGCATTTTACAAGTGTTTTATCAGAAGTTATGGTCCCTCTGGTTCTCACTATGGTGAATGTAACCACCATAGTAGTTATCGACGGGGACGGTCGGAGGGGCAGATGGAATCATGTCGGGCGTGACAAAGTAAATCTAGTGTATATTTTCTTTGAGAAAGTACTATGCAGTTCCTATACCTTGCAATCTCAACATCGAGAAAATACTTGATAGGACCCAAGTATTTCATCTCAAATTCTATGCTCAATTATCTTTTCAACTGCAATATCCCAGCGCCATCATCCCCAGTGATGATAATGTTATCCACATTTACTGCAAGAATAGCAACTCGACCATTATAGTATTAATAGAAAACCATGATCTCCGTTAGACTATCAGTAACCTATTTTGACCACTGCACATTGAAATTGGTCAAACCATGCTCTCAGTTACTGCTTGAGTCTGTATAGAGATTTTTTCAACCTACATACCTTCCCTGCAGTCTTCATTGTACCAATATCAGATGGAATCTCCATATATACTTCCTATTATAGGTCTTCATGCAAAAATGCATTATTTACATTCATTTGATGTAATGTCCACCAAAGTTAGTATCACATGATACGAACCTCGCCAATATGCTGACGACACCCTACACCAAATACGGCAAGACCCCAAGACTTTCATGACACAAGTACGAAAAGATGGAATATACCTTGTATATACGAGAAATAAGGTATGAGATATATAGACGCTATACTCAAATCCTCTAAGAAGAACTTTTAGAAAACCCAGGTGATAAACCTTGATTTCTTGAACCCCACAGGTAAAAATCTGATAAGTTCAAAAGTTTTTTAAAGAGAGAAAGAAGACAAAATCTCACAAAATTGAATTTCCAAAGTGACTACTCTAATGCTGTGTAGTATGCTTTTTATAGGCACATATAACAACTTAATAGCCTAAAAACAAGAAAAAAATATATCTTATAGTTATATGCCAACAATATCTAATTTAAATATTTAGGATATTTTAATAACTACTTTAAAAATATGAACTTGACTAATTAAATATCTAATATGATTATTTAATATTCTAAAATATTTATTATATTAATAGATCTCTCCTTATTAATTGAATTTGGACCTTCTCTTAGGCTTTTCTTGGGCTCTTCTATTGGGCTTTTACTTTAATTTTCTATAATATATTTAAGCAGCCCATATAAAGCATCTTTAATTCTTCTAGCCCTTAGTATTGTGATTGGACCCTCTTTCAGTATCAAATAATCTTTAATCTCATTTAGTGACATATTGTTCAGTTCCATTGCAAGTTTAGTCGATTGGACTTGTGAATTCATATTCTCTTTAGTCAGATTCACAAAATTCTCCCCCTCTTGTAAATGATCTGTCCTCAAATCTTCTGTTATTTCATCACCAACATTAAAAGACATTAAATTAGAAATATTTATGATATAGCTAACAGTATATTTATTAGATAACTTCTTGTTGTAATTAGTATTAATGAGTTTTAACACTTTAAATAATCTCTCTAATTTAAGAAATTTTGATAGTTTTATATCCATAAACCGTTCATTCCCCATATGTAGGCTAATCCAAATCCCTGTATAAAAAATAAACTTCTTGAAACTCTTGTTGGCTAGATTAATATTTTTGTGAGTCTGTTGTTTTCTATCCAATGGATTAAAACCATAGATAATGTCCAATGGTGATAACTTAGTCACTAAATAAAAATAACGATTATATGAAAACACAACATGTGGTAAACATGTAGGTGAAAATAGAAGTTTTGTATCCAACAAAGTATTTCAAGCAAAACTAAGCAATTTAATATCAATGATTTTAAGCAAAACATACCTCACAGATAATGTATCATCAACTACATTTTTCATACCTTGCTTACACTTGATTACACAAGGAAATATTTTGATAAGATCCACCCACCTTGCATGACACTCGTTTAGTTTGAGGGCTACTCCGATGAACTTTTTATTATAATATGCAATTGATCTTCTTTCCTGACTTTCCAAATAAGGTGTTTGCCAATATTGAATTACCTTAATTTCCTTGTCAATGGCAAACCCTTCAGAACTTACCACATTTCTAGAAAATACAAGTTTATCTGAACAAACGATAAATATCTTAAAATTTTTAAACATATTACCTTTCCTTAAAACTTCTAACATAATTTTCAAATATTTTGCAAGTTCATCTAAGACCTTATCATAAATTAGGACGTCATCAAAATATATATAGTTAAACTTTAAAATGATAACATGCAAGATATGGTTCATTGATATCATGATAGTGCTAGAGGCATTAGTCAATCCAAAAATCACAAGTAACCAATCATATAAACTTGGTTTTGTTTCAAATATTGTTTTCAAATCATCCTTTTCTTTAATTTGAAATTGATGATATTCACTTTTAAGATCAAGTTTTGAAAACAAATAGTATCCATACAACTCAATAATAATATCATATAAATGAGAAAGACGTCATTGATACTTTACCGTGATATTGCCAATGGCTAAACCATCAATGCATATTTGCAAGTTTCGTCCTTCATGGGTATGACACATGGTTGCTTACTCTTACATATATCTCTTTTTCATAAGTTTTAGGACTTGGTGTTGACTTTGATTCTTAATTTCTCGAACTGGTGGCAAATTAGGAGTTATCTTCTTTGGAATGACAAGCTTGAATTCCTACAAAAAAGTGATAATACTGCTCGGAAAATATCTGACAATTTGATTAGTAATAAAAAATAAATTCTTGTACATAAATACTGTAAGGATAGTTTCTGAAATTATATCACTCTTAATTTCACTTTTTCTCTCCATAAAATTATTTTTACTCTCTTTTTTAATTATGTCTTTTCTCTCTTCTTTTTCAATTCTAGCTTTTCTCTTTTCTATTTCAACTCTAATTTTTCTCTCTTCTTTTTAAATGTTGCCTTTTCTCTCTTTATCTTCAATTTTGGCTTTTCTCTCTTCTTGTTTTTTCACTATTTTCTTTTCATTTGCCTTTTTCTTTTTCAACTGATCCTAAAAAACTTGTTGTAAATTTAAAGGTACAAGAGATATGGGCCTATTATTCATCATGAATGAGTACCTATCTGTTAATCTATCATACATAACTTGACCATCTAACTTCCAAGGTTCTCCCAATAGAATATGACATGCAGGCATTAGTACTACATCACATAATACTTCATCTTCATATTTCCTAATAGAGAATGACACTATCATCTATTAGGTTACCTTGAGTTTAGGTTAATCATTCAGCATTTGAATTTGATATGGCTTTAGATGCTTCATTGTATGTAATGCCAACTTCTCCACAAGCTCGGTGCTAGTAAAGTTAGTGCAGTTTTCCCCATCTATGATAATAGAACAAACCTTATTTTTCATAAAACAACAAGTATGAAATAACTTCTCACATTAGTTGTCCAAGATATCATCAATCCATGGCCTGTCCCCAGTAGTAGGTTGATTGAAGGAATTGAGCTTGAGGTTGTCACGATTAACTTGGAGATCATCGAACTCCCCCAGTTCCTATGGATTAAAGCATCGAGATTAAATGCTCCATGGTCGTTCAGTGGAAGTATGTTGATGTGAGCGTCATCTCACATCTTCTTCCAAGCGATCCATTCACGTATGAAGTGGCTCAAATTCAGACTTCACTATTTGTTTCATTTCACTCATTATTACCTTTCATTGTAGGTTTTGAATGGGCGGTATGAAACCTTCTTCTTTCTTAGGGTTTCCTTGTCGTTGGGCCTTATTATCCTGACAATTGTTAGAAAGAAAAGAACCTTGCAACTCTCCCTCACATGTTTCACTCATGCACTTGTGTTTCTCACTAAAATGACTATTTTCTGATAGATTCAAAACACTTTTGCCTTTTTCCACTCACTTGTCTTCTTTTAATCTTAATTGAACTTAAAAATAAATCATTTTTACGAATCAGTTCAACTTGAGAAACAATCAAAACAAATCAAAATAAGGTTTTCAAAAAGCAATTCTAAAAGAATTTAAGTGAGAGGTATGAATAGACTCGGTTAGATAGGAAATAATAATGAAATTTAGATAGAGAAAAAAAATAAGAAACTTAGATGAAATGAATTAATAAATTTAAAGGGTAATAAATAAGAAAGAAACACAAATAGAGAAAAATAAATAAATATACTCAAATCAAGATAAAATTGTGTGCCTCTCTCTTTTTTTTGCCCTTTGTTTGCATAATATTTTTTGCTATTTTTTATGCTTTTTTGTTTGATTTTTTCCCTTTTTTTGCACAATTTTTTTTCATCTTACTGAAAAGAAGATAGATAGAAGAATATGAGACTTTTTGTTATTTTTTTAGACAACAGAAATAGGTAAAGAAGAAATAAAAAGAACTAGATATAAAAGAAATGATGAAACTTGTCGTGCAACTGTGTGCTTTAATACCAACTGATGCGAACATTGCCAATATGCTTACGACACCCTACACCAAATATGGCAAGACCCCAAGACTTTCACGATGTAAGTACAAAAAGATTGAATATATCTTGTTTATGCGAGAAACAATGTATGAGATATGTAGATGACATACCCAAATCCTCTAAGAAAAACTCTTAGAAAACTTTGGGCTGATAAGCCTTGATTGCTTGAGCCACAGATAAAAACCTGATAAGTTCAAAAGTTCTTTTAAGAGTTAAAGAAGACAAAATCTCACAAAATTAAATTTTCAAAGTGACTACTACAATGCTGTGTAGTATGACTTTTATAGGCACAAATAACAATTGAATAGCCTAAAACAAGGAAAAATATATTTTATGGTTACATGCCAACCATATCTAATCTAAATATTTATGATATTTTAATAACTATTTTAAAATTTTGAACTTGACTAATTAAATATCTAATATTATTATTTATTATTCTAAAATATTTATTATATTAATAGATCTCTTCTTATTAATTGAATATATACATTCTCTACTAATACTATTGAATATTACATTAATTTCTTATAAAATGGTTTATTTTCATGAAAAAGTATATCCATTATCATAAATAGTCTTTTATCACTTATACTCCAACGCTTGTATCCATTTTGAGTATTGAAATAACCCAAATAAATACATTTCAATTCATAAGTATCGAGCTTGCTTACTGAAGGTCGATTATCTCTCACAAAACATATGTATCCAAACACACGAGTACGAACTATATATGTATTTTTTTCCTTTAATACTTCACAAGATAATCTAAATCTCAACACTTGTGAGGAAATCTGATCAATCAAATATGCTACTATTAGTACATCTTCACTACATAAATATTTTATAACATTTATATTAAAGAGAAGAAAATGAGCAAATTCCAACCAGTGACGATTTTTACTCTTTAACGCACTATTTTGTTCGGGTGTATCTGGATATATAGTCTGATAAATAATTACCTTATATAATAGGTAAGATGAGAATTCTTGATTTAGATACTCAGTACCATTTTCTGTTCCATTAAACTATTTTTGTCCTTAAATCAATACTCATAATTTAAAAAATGCAAGTAATATATTTAATTAGTTTAATGGAACGTCATTTTAAAAATATCACTCACCTTAATATTTTATTATTCCATTATTTGTCAATCTAAGACTCACCTTAATATTTTAAAAATACATAGGACTCACCATACTTAGATAGGACACTACAATTATTGTTTACACCGAAAAAAATTTAGATCAAGTAAAAGGTGAGTATGATTCATTCAACACGTTTTAGTCCAAATAGTCAATATTAGATCAACTTCAGTTCAGTTTAACACTAAGCCATGGTAAAATTTCACTATCACCTTATGTATATAACCTAATATATATTCATAAGAAAGTTACCAAAACTCTAATATTTTAAATAAATTTTAAATTATTTAATTTAAAAATACAAATAATTTATTTATTCAAATTTAAATTCAATTTAATTATAAATAGAATTTCTAGTATCGAATTAAGTACGATCACATTCTATAGATCAATAATAATTTATACCGTATCTAATTAAAATTAATTACCAATAAATATTAAAATATTTTTAATATTATATATTCTAAATACTTTTTTATTTTATCAAATTTAAAATTATATACTCGTAACAATTTTTTGTTCGGCTGCCACCAAACTGAACACTGACCCGTAATCCAACGCAGATCGTGAGCAGTTATTCAACCCACCGATCCTTGAGCTGAGCAATCCAAAACTCTCTTGCCTGCCCATAATTCCACTTATGTCGACGGGGTGAGCTAAATTTCTCAACCTACCCGCCCTTCTGGTAATTCATCCGACTGCTATCATTCTATCAACCTCTTAATGTTTTCCCAACTAATCCATCGCTGTCTCCCCCCTCCCCCATGTTTTCTGTGTGAATTGCCACGATCGGAGGGTAGGCATGCATACCTGTTTTCATCCCAAACACCTCCTTGCAATCCATATCAAGATAGGTTTCAGTATTAGAAGACCTGTAACAAGCACATCTTGGCTTTCTTCTCCATCTACACTGGAGCACACCAGCATCTGTCTTCAATTCAGTGTTTGTTTGCTCAGAATTCCCTTCATCAAATCGCCAAAATCAGAGTTTGTTCTACCCGTCTTGGCATTGATGGGAAACCTCATTAATCTCGAACGTCCCGAATGTCTGAGCAGAATTAAAATCCGAAGGCTCCCATCCCGAAGGGCTTCCAGAAGTTAGGATCCCCAAACCGGCAGCTCTCCAGCAGTCTGGGAAACAACTCCAAATTTAGCACAAAAATCTCCACCAATTCACCGCAGCCACATCATCGACAACCAATTGGAGTCTAGGTCGAGCTAATTTCCTCAGTGTCGAAGAGCCTCCGAGGAAGTGAAGCTTGAACGGACAAGCTCTGAGAAATCCATCGTAACGGGTGGTTGGTTGCGCATTCTATCAGCTTTAGGAGCCGATTTCCATGGATAGAATTTTCTCAGAAGGATATTTGTTCGGTGCTCCATGGAAGCAACGATCCGGAAGGAAGCTGCTCGGTTTTCATGGAGAGATCATGACCGACCTTCATAGTGAATATTTCTGCTCTTCCTAAGAGAGGTTCTTGCCTTGCTGTCGAAGACATGGTCGACTTTGGTGGGAGGAAATACTCGAGATCTCAGGGAAGTAAAATGACATGGTAGTCGTTCGAGATTTCCGAAAACTCTCTGAAAGGAAGGTTCGCATTAATGCTTAGAATCTCAACAGAAAACACATGCACGAAATTCCAACTGGGGATAAGATGGCTTGGTTGCTTCAAAAAGAAATTTAGAAGGGAAGGAGCTCGGCTGCCATGGAAGACTTCAACAGAGATCTCCTCTCCTCGGCTTTTCCAAAGTGAAAGAAGGAATGGCATGCGGGGGTGGTCTTGACGCTCGGCCATAACTTCGAAGTTTTGGCCCAATATCCCAACTCATTTGTTGGATCCCCGGCCCAAATGTCCAGATTAAATAAGAGGGTTTGGGCCAACTGTTTGACCCAGCTTTACCAGTTTTGAGTTGGGTTGAGTGAGCATATTAGGATTAAATTTGAAATTTTCTTTTTTAAATTATTAAATTGCACTTTTTACGTTTCTCGTAATAATATTAAACTTGATCTTGTTCAATATTATTTAATATGATTCAAATCTAATTAAAATTTGATTTTTAATGATAGTATGTCAATTTGAAAAAAAAATTCCTGCCTCTTTTCAATACAAAATAAATGGTTCATTATTTAAGATTTTATTTTTATTTAATTTCAAATTAAATTATTTTCTCACTTATTTTGAATTTTTGAAATCCTTGTTACACCTTTTTTTTTAATTATTCACACCGCAAATTTTCTTCTAATACCAAGTACTCCAATTTTCAACTATTTGAAAATCATAGCTCTCAATTACTATTTTTCTTTAATTAAACTATTTATTTTTTGGTTATTTAAACTTAGTGTACAATTTCTCTACTTCCGTGTCATAATTTATAACTCTGAATGAAAAAAAAACCATTATTTAATAGTATTACTACTTAAAATTTTTAAAACCTAACTTATCATTTTTTAATCGATTTCATTAAATATGATTGAGTTATACTTTTATAAAGTCTAAAAAAGTGCTTTAATGTGCATCAGATTCACTCAAATTCAATCAAACATAATTATAACACACCTATTAGTGTGTCAGAATGTATGGTAGGTTAATGAAGTATCACATGTATATATTTATTTAAAAATAATAATTTGTAATTAGTACAATATTTTCAATCTTATAAATATATGATATTTTTTTATTTTATTTAATATATAATTATATTCTCATGCCCTTATGTGTAATATGAATATACTTGTCATGTACAATTTTTAAACCCATCCTCAATAACTGTTTACGAGCTGGGTATTGTTTTTCTAATCTCGAACAAGGAGAACAATTACCTTGAGTGGGATATTTTTCTTCTATACTCAGACAAACTACGAACCAAGTTTTTAGTCTTAGGTCAGATACACATGTGAGCCCACTGACTCTGATACACTGTGAGAATGTATTGTGGATCAATAAGTGGTAGGATCCATGTATACTTAAAAGTTATAATCTGTGAGTAGTGTAATTTTCTCAATCTTATAAACGTATAATACTTCTCTATTTTATCAAACGTAATATCATATTCTCAACAAGTTGTATCGACATTTGATAAAAA
Source organism: Trapa bicornis (assembly GCA_030064425.1). Lineage (NCBI taxonomy): Eukaryota > Viridiplantae > Streptophyta > Magnoliopsida > Myrtales > Lythraceae > Trapa > Trapa bicornis. The sequence goes on along the minus strand of CM057761.1, from coordinate 2,270,138 downwards.
AAAATATCTCCAATGAGTGGATTTGTATTCTCCCGAACTTAAGTTGACCATCTTGCTAGTAATAATAACAATTTGTCATTTTCTCTATTTAGAAAATTTTTTCCACAATATTGGTCAATTAAAGGCTAAATCAATTAGTTCAAAAGCTTGAAATAATCATATTAAGGTAGAGAAGTAGATTAGTATCAAGTAAATGTCAAATTAACAACTTGAAAACTTGATTTTAAAAAATTTTATGGGGGTAAAATGTAAATATAGGGAAAATAATGATATATTTGTAATTAAGCTAAATAGAGTGACTTAAATACAAATAATGTAATTATGGATTCCATAAAGGGTTGAAATGGACAATCATGTTGTGGAGAGAAAAATCCAAAATTTATAGGAAAAAATTGGATCAATACCAAGTGTACCATAATATTTGCTTATAACACCAAAATAGGAAATAAGAGGTATGTAATGTTTATATGTTTGGAATTTTAAGGTAAGAGATACACATTTATTTAGTCTCAAGAACCCCAAATTCGAGATAAATTAATTTTCTGACTTTGAGTGTGATTTAACAAACAATCAATCACAAGCTATTTCTCATTATTAATGTGATTAATCATTTACAAAACATACCATTTGAGACTACAATATCAGTATGTACCACTTGTGACCCGAACCTTATTTACTGATGAGAGACTACAATATCTACCATATTAGTGCAAGTCTATAACTTCCACCACTTACGTGCGTAAGCACAATTGCCTAACCCCAAACATTTTACGAATGAAATTTTTCGCTATAGAGGGATGATACCTCTCTTACTTCTCCTCGATTTCAATACTCATCGGGACTCACAGAGCTTCATAACATATTAGACCAGGGATAACTTCCGTTGTCACAATCTTACTGTCTAGCAACCCTTAAAACCAACACTACCACATACTGAGTGTCTACTTAGTTCCATAAATGATTACAATTACATACAATATAATTTTTTGAATTGGATCATTTCTCTTTGTGTTACTAGCCCAATAGGCTCCAACCCAACTATGGCTCTGCAACTTAAACACATATTATCTATTTTAGATTATTTTTATCAGGATCATAACTCAAAATTTATCTACATGGCTTGATCTCATTTTCATTGGCCTTGTATCCACTGTACGAGTTTTTAAAATTTGGCATTAGCACGCTTCACTTTTCAAAATTATAGTGTTATGCCCACTAGGATATCATGAATTTCTCAAAATAGAATTTATAGGATTTATGCTTCATACTTTCAATGAAAATATCCACCAAAAAGTACTTTTAGTAGTGGATATTTAAGAGAGAATATTTTTGGAAAATAGATTTATAACTTTCATTTAACATTTATCAACTGAACTGAACTTGATATTGGAAATTCCACTCACCCGAGATTTGTGACTTGTTCGTCCTGGGTAGATTTTCAATTTATTTGGACGGTCACGTGGTTCTAGGTAAAAAGATTTTCTTTTAAGCCTAAATTATTACAGATAATGAATTTATCAAATATTAAAAAATTTTCCCTTGATTCACTATATTTTCCTTTAATTGCATACAAGTCACTAAATTTATATTATTGACAAATAATATTCAATTATTTGCCATAAATTCCTAAATTACTTTATTTACATTTTTATACTCATATTATTTTATTTAAAATAATCCCTTTTAAATTATCCCAAATTATAAATAAATCCTTATAATCAATTTTAATTGCAAATAAATTTCTAAATTTTATTATAAATTACAATTAAGTTTCTAAGCACATCTTATTTACAAATTGACCCTCAATTTCAGATAATCTCACAAAAATCACCAATTCATCACATGTTTTCAAAACTTGCATTTTGCCATAAATCCTTAATTTATCAAATTGACTAATTAAACTTCTTTAATTGACCTCTAACATGTTGCTAATCATCTCATCTACCTCTCCACGATCACTCCAAACTTTGAATCATTCAATTTGATCTAGAATTGAGATCAAATGGAGCTTCACTCAAAAATATTTCTAGAGAGAGAAAGCTTCGATTTATTAAAGGCGAAGGCATAGTTGCTAAAGATCTTGATATGAGAAGCTAGCTCTCATCGAGAGAATCCTCTTATTATCAAGCTTCACTTCAATTGATAGCATGAGTAGTGAGAATTTTATTAGCAACATTTTCACAGTTTTTGTTCTGTAAATTCACTATTCTAGCTGGTGGGGGTGGGGGGCGACAATTTCCTACCACAAAGCCTTAGGGAGGACAAGGCTCGGCCATGGAGAGTCGTAGGAGGGTTGGCTTGTTCTGAGGAGGTTCGAGGGTGGCCCAAATTTGGCACGATAGTTTATGTTCAAATTGGACAATCAGAGTGGCAATACTGTGCAACCTCATCAGCATTTCCCTAATAACCCTCGAGCTGAAAGGAGTTTGTAGGAAGGTAAAGGACTTCTTCAAGATTCCTCAGAAGTCAATTTCACGTTCGGAGGTGAAGAAATGGGTCGATGTCAAAGCTCTAGTTCAGGGATGGTCAGAATTTGGAGCAATTTGAGTTCTTTCAGCTGTTGAAGTGTGGAGATGATGAATGGAGTGGAGCTCTTTATATAGGGAGCTCGAGAAACAAAGGTTCTATCCGTTCTTAGATAGTTGGTCATCAATTCCACGTTTTAAAGCCTTGTCAGAGGGAGTTAAGGCTCACTAGAGTTATGGCTACCTTTCTCCTTTTCTATCATTCAGATATCTGAAGGAAGAAAACGACATTGTAATTATGCATGTGAGCTTCGCATGTGCAAGCTGCCACATGACGTGCTATGATTGGCTAGATTTGCCGACGAAGCCTCCCACTCAGTGTTTGAGTCACCCTTTAACCCGTTGATTAGACATGTGGTAACCTCTCATTGGTTATTTAATCTAACATGGCCACTGATCAGATCTGACCATCAATTGACCATGACACGTGGCGTCCTCTGATTTGCTAATTTAAATTTGTCAATTTTCCAACTTGACGTACTGTGCCATTGCCACATGTCCTCCTCTATTTGGTTATGGCCATCTCATGTGGCCTTGCCACGTGTTGACTTCTAATTAGTTGACTTTTCTTAGACATTCTAGTTAGCTATTGACATAGCATTTTTACCACGTGTCAGCCTCTCATTGGTCAGCCATGCAGACAAGGATTTTCCTCAACTAACCATTGACTAAGGACACATGTCATGCTCTTATTAGTGGGTCCTTGGTGACATTGATTTTCTTTATCTGATTGTTGACCAATGATATGTGTCACGCTCTGATTGGTTAGCGCTTTCAGACAATAACCAAGGCATGCTTTGCCATGTGTCGCGTGCTGATTGGTCGCACGTGCTAATGGGGTGCTGACTTGGCAAGCGGTCCATTAATTAGTTATACCATTTACCTGCTCAATTGGACTAGGTTTAGTGATCCGAAATTGAAAATCGGTCGATTTAGGCTCAATTCGATTGGTTTTATTAAATTCATTTTATACATAGCGGCGATTGCAATTTTCCAAATTGACATTTTTAAGTCATCCTAAAAATGAATCCTTGAACCAGTTCTTCTCGATTCAATCTGGTTCAACCTGGTTCATTTTAGTTCAGTCCGGTTCTCACATCCAATTTTCAATTTGATCCTTTTTCTTGATTTTTTGGATCTTCATTGATCACTTGGGGTCACTTAAATTCTCATTTTGATTTTCTCCACACCAATTCCAATTCACTTTGAACCTTGGTTTTCTTGCAAAATTTTCTAGTTCTACATTCCAACTTTTCTTATTTTGAAAATTGGGGTTCACAACTTCTCCACTCCTTTTAAGGAGTTTTATCCCCAAATCTTGTTACACATTAATTATTTGGGGATATTTCTCTCTTGTCACGAAATCCTTTTTTCATACTTCATTCTCAATCTGATTACAATGCTAGAATACCTTTACCATAAGAATCTTTCCATTCTTAAGATTCTTTTCTGGTCCATAAATGAATTCATACATGCTATTCTCAAAACTCCTTATTTAAACCTTGCAGTTTTTCTCTATCCCCTTCACTCATGAGTTACTTCAATGGTTGTAAATTATGACGTTCCTATACTTGGATCCTCTTATACCATATTTTTCTCATGGTCATAATAGAATCTTTCCTTAAGATCTTGACTGGTATTTCCATGTGGGGTGTAATATGCATATCCAAATCCCTATGTAGTTGCATTCCATTAACTTGCAGCGTCATCTTGATGATGTGATCCTCGGTTAATATTTTGGGATTCTTCCCTTTTGTTCTCATTCGTCTGGTGTGAGTAGGGTCTTATTTACTCTTAAATTTAATGTCTTATCAAAACTTAAGGCTTTAATTATCTAACTTGAATAATTCATATTCATAATCATTTTGTTCAAGTGTCCTTCTATGAAACTCGTCATCTCGGATCAAGGAAACCGGGAAATAACAGGTCAATTTAATGAGAAAACTGAACCACTTAAGGAACCGAGAATGAAATCCCAAGTGACTAAAAAGTAAAAAAAAAAAAAGCATGGAGAAGAACCATGAAGTAAATTAGATGGGAAAACCATACCGATTTAGGGTGAATAGGACTTGAACCGAGTTGAACCATGGATGAACCGGTTTCTTAATTCATTTTTTCTAGGTGGCTTGAAAATCTCAATTTTGAAAATTGAGGCAACCATTAGATAGAAAATGAATTTATACTAATTTAGAAATTTTTAATTTTGAAAAAATCTGTTGAATCGGGCCTGAACCGGCCAATTTTCATTTCCGAACCCGGTTGGACTAGACTGGTCTGGTCCAGAACATTGTTGTCTTCTTTCTTGGGATGACAACACTGTTCATCAATGTAGAAACTTTCCTTTCCCGATGAAGGCATATTCCCTCCAATTTGGCATTTTCAGGCTAGGATAAGCTCGACTAGTATGGAAACTGATAGAGCATAGGGTCCCCGAGCTCCCTATATAAAGAGCTCTCCTCTATTCATCCTCCACACACCTCAAATCGCCTGTACTCAGTTTTCCGGCAAGGCTCAAACCAGAGCTCCAACTTGAGCACTTTTCTCAACCTTAGAAGGTAAACTCGAGTCCTATAGACTCTAGGGAAGTCAACTACCTAACAGCAACCTCCCCTTGACCCAAGGATCACTAGAGAAGCGCAGACGAGATCGAATAGTGAAGCAGCTACGTCGGTTCGAAACTACCCTGTTTCGGCTGACCTAAATTCGACCAATTCATACCTCCTATGGCTAAACCAAGCCTTCTCATAGTCCCCACAACCATCAAAAACCTCTATAGAGGCAAAAGGTGACCTAATTCGGCCCTCCTCCGTCGTTGCAGATCGACTATAGAGAGAGAAAGTGTGAAATTCACTAACCAAATTCACACTGATCCTAACATCAATTATAGCGATTCTTGATCCTAGAAGGACCCTAAGGATGAGAGATACCTTCCTAGATCAAGAGTTCTGACTATCGCGCCTTCGACGATAAGCTTTTGAAGCTTTCTATCTCTACGTACAATTTTCTAGGGAAGCTCCATTTGAGCTCGTTTTGGACCTAAATTCTGCAATTCAAAGCTACATTGGATTGTATGAAAGTGTAGAAACTGATCCATTACATCAATTGGAGCAATTAACCCCATTTGAATGGCTAATTTGAAGAAATCAAATTATATGACAAGATGGGGGAATAATACCAAAACTCCACGAGATTAAGAACAAAAGGCTGAAAGGATGCGGAGCTAACAAATGTCAACGATTATCGGAAATGAATGGGGACGATACGATCAGACATTTATGGAACACCCAATTCGGTAACTTGGATAAGAACCCTCAGGAGGGAGAGTCTTACCCTAAGTAGGGTAAGAATTGAACCAAAGGACCTGCCTTTAGACGAATGGGCAAGACATACCTAATCGTGGTAAATACATGGAGTGAGAGGACAATGGAAAGGAAGAGAAATTCCTTAAGCGCGTGGTTTAAATGGCTAAGTGAAGGAACAACCAAAGCAATAGCATGTCAAGCAAAACCCCAAAATTGACATTAAGGGAAATTATTCCCAATGTAAAGGATACATGCTTAGGTTTTGGGGACAAAACGCTTAAAAGGAGGGGAGAGTTGCGAAACCCGTCCTTCTGAACCAAGGAAGTCGAGAAAATAACCGGTAATTTACAACGAGAAAAACTGAACCATTCAATGAACTGAAATTTATAAAGAAGTAGTTAAAATGGAAAAATTGAAAATCCCAAGTAACCAAAATTTGACAAAAATCTTGGAGAAGAACCATGGGTCGAATTGGAGGAGAAAATCGGACCGGTTCAAGGTGAACCAGACTTGGACTGGATTGAACTAGGGTGGACCGTGGTAAACCGTTCACTAATTCATTTTTGTAGGTGGCTTAAAAAGAACAATTTGGGAAATTGTGGTCACCATTGAATAGAAAATGAATTTAGACTAAATTAAAAAATTTTAATTTTGAGAAAATCGGTCGAATCAGGCTTGAACTGATCGATTTTCATTTTTTGGTCACTGGACCCGGTCGAAACGGACTAGACCGATCAACGGTCCAACCGGTCAACGGACTGCTGACCAGTCAACGCCAAGTCAGCACGTGCACAACCAATCAGTGCAGAATGCATGGCAATGAGTGCTCTGTCAGCTAGTCAACAGTCAGCAGCCACACAGACACGATCTACCAACAGTTGCCATGTGTCCGGTCAACCGGTCAATGACTAACGTGGTGGTTGAGTAGGATTGCCATGTCAACTAGGCTGACTAATCATGTGCTGCCACATGGCTGGCCCGCACGTGCGAAACAGTGTCATCTTCCTCCTCTGTCCGATGACACTATTCATCAAGGAAAGATTTTCTTTCCATTTCTAGCTAAGGAAATTTGCTCCAATTTGGGCAATTTCTGATCAGGATGAGTGCGGCCAATATGGAAACTAGTTGGGTAGAGGGTCCCCGAGCTTCCTAAATAAAGAGCTCCACATCAATTCCTCTCTCTCTCTCACTCTCTCTCTCTAAAGTGCTATGTTTTCTAGCAAAGCTCGAACTAGAGCTCCGATTTGGGCACTTCCTTTAGCCTTAGAAGATGAATTCGGGTCCTACAGACTCAGGATGAAGTCAGCTACCTGACGCCTACCTTCAACCGACCCGAGGATCGCTAGAGAAGCACCGGCGAGCTCGAATAGTGAAGTAGATCCATCGGACCGAAGCTACTATGTTTCAGTCGATTAGAATTCGACTAATTCAGACCTCCTACGACCGAATTGAGTCCTTCCATCATCCTCACAGCCATCACACAACCTTTACAGAGGTGATAGGTAAGCCAATTCAGCCCTCCTCCGTCATTACAGTTCGGTTCTAAAGAAAGAAAGTGACAGAGTTCATTGATTAAATTCCTACTGATCCTGACAGCAATTGCCCCGATTCTTAATGCTAAGAGGACCCTAAGAACAAGAGCTAACTTCCCCGATCAAGACATTTGTGGTTAATAATGAGAAATGAATTTGAAAACCAAGATTCTGAGGATGAAATATATTAAAGAAAATAAGGAGTATGACACACTCCAATTCAAAATTACCCATTCAGTGAGTTGTAGAAACCCATTCAGTGAGTTGTAGAAACCCACCTACCCTTTTTATCCATTTTCAGGAAATAGAGAAATGACTAGGGCTAACACCAAGCCTTACCCTTTGTTAGGTATGATTAATTATTATGAGTTGCATTTTTATTGATATATATTATTCTAGGGAACAAGGTTGAGATTACGCCTGGCTTCTCTTGAATTTAAGAAGGGGGAAACCCCTCTTGAACCAAGAGAGAGACGGGTTGTTCACGGGGATATGACCAAACTGGGTCGGGGCGTGACAACTTGAGTGGCATGAGAGCAAAGTTCCCTTGAAACATTATCAATATTATGCCTGACATTAATCCACCTTTAATTCTCTTATAGGGAGGAGAATCCCTAGAAAATTTGTTGTGAAATCCAATCCTCCACCCATAACCCTGAAAAAGACACCTACCCTAAGGGAGGCAGCCGTTCAAAGATTTTTAAAAGGCGAGAATAGAGTACCCAAGGACATGGTAGAAGACTACCGGAAACTGGTGGGGGCCTTATTGGAACCAGAAGGTATCACATACCCTCCTCCAAGACAAGAGGAGCATGTACCTCCTCATAGGAGCCCAACCCCTCCTATAGCCCCACAACAATCGGAGAGGAATCCAACCAAGAAGGAGGACTCGGACAACTACTAGGATGTGTATGTCACCTTCAGAAAAGTCCACCAAGTACCCCCACCTACTCAGTCCAGTTTTAATCCATCCCAATGGATGAAGTGGACATATGAGTGTGAGGAAGAGGTACTAAGGTGGTACAAATTAGTGGTCATATATGAAATTTGTCCCATAAGGGAATACAAATGGACCCTAACTAGTTCCTCAAAGCCTTCACCCCAAGGGAATAGGGGGTAGAAAATTTATGTAATAAGCCAAGTATGGCAAGAAAATTTCTTGAATGAATAAAGTTAAATTATTCTTGATAAAACTTCTGAGTTTCCTTGATAAATTCAAACAGTAAGTGTATGCTAATAAAAATCAACATAAAAGGATAGAAAACCACTCAAGGAAGGAAAAACGGGATATTTAACCTTAACCTTTAAAATTTTCCTCAAAAGTACAATGAAATTTCACAAGAAAGGAGAAGTTAGAACACAGGAAGTGAGCATTAAAGAATAGGAGATTAGTCTAAGGAGTTAAGAAAGGGTTTAAAGGATAAGAGTAGAGAAAATAAATAAACTATTCCAAAGAAAACCAAAGGAATGGAAGTTAGTCAGGAAGAAAGAAAGAAGGTTAGGGGGGGCATTGAAGATGGTAAGACAAGTAAGACAAGACAAGGAAAGGAGAAGGGAAAGAAGTACGATAGAAAGAAATCTCAAGAATAATATCAATACTTGGAAAAGAGTTAGGACACATATGCTTAGGAACTCGATAGTAATAAGGAACTTTGTTTGGACATAAGAATGTGAAATAAAAAGGAATAGAAGATAGGGGGAAAGCCATATTGAATCACCATACAAAGGTTGGGAAGTATAAGAAAAGAATGAATAGAGAACTTTTAAGGAGTAGTAGGGAAAATGAACGTGAAAATCCCAGTATGAGAGTCCCTAGAAGAAGAATGAAGATAGGAAGTGGAATCGTAGAAAGGAGGATGTTCCAAGCTAAGGTAATCAACATATGAGATATCATAAACTGGAGCAGGAATCATGACCTCATTAAAGGACATTGGCAACTAAGTAAATACCTAGAAGGCTAAACATGATCTACTTGCAAGAGAGCAGGCAACCAAATAGGGATTTTAGACGAATCCAATTGAAGAAAATAACTCATAACAACCAGATCATCCAAGAGAATAAACAATGTCCTAAGATGGATTGGAAAGTAGTGAGGACTACACCCTCAAAAGGGAATGAGATGGGTATTAAGAACCATACAATTCAAGAGATGACAGTCTCAAAATCATATGACAAAGATAAATGATAAGAACAAGGTAATTAATGAACTGACCCTCGAGAGAAGTATATTTTGAACTTCGGTAAAGAGGGGGAGATGGAAAGACCAAATATGGAAGATTTAAGATGAAGGCAAAATCTTAAAGAGATCAACGACCAAGATTGAGTTAACAACCAAACTCAAGACATGAGAAGATTAGGTAAGCCTCTCACAGGATAATCGTGGAGTCTTAAAAATGAAGCTGATGTGAATCCAATCTAACGGAAATAGATGGATATAGGAAAGAAAGGAGAATGAGGATGAAGTACATATAAGTTCTCAAGGGTAATGTAAGCAAAAAAGGATGACATCAAGGAATATCTTCTTAGTTAAATATTCTAAATAGCGAGATGGAAAGAGAACCCGAGAGAAAAGAATATAAACCGCTAAGGAAGGAAACCTTAGAAGGACATAAATGACCAAATTAAAAGGGAAATGGGATTGATAGGAATGGAGATTTGATGAAATTTTCAAAGATATTCTAGTCGAAATGGAAAGATCAAGTACAAAGGAAAGGTACTCAGGAGGACCCAAGAAGCAAGTTAAGACCAAGTAATGTGTAAGAAGGAAAACACATCAAAGGAGGTTGTACGAGTAAGGAGGGGGTGGATTAACCAATAAATGAAGAAACAGAGAAAAGTACATCCAAGAAACTTTGGAAAGTTAACCACTAAGTTAAAGAGGGATTTAAGTGAAGGATCATTGACATCAGAACTAGTAGTGATCAATGCTCAAACAAATAGAGCTGAAAGAGAGAACTACTAAACATAGTGTGGAGTACCCAGAATAAGATTGATAATTGAAAATGCCTCGAGTAATAATATGAGAAGAGACTAAGATTTCAGTGAGAGAAGGATTCAAAAAGGGAAAATTCTCTAATTTAAGAAGGGGTATGAAGGAATGAATGAAACCTTCAAAGAAATGATAGGAAGTTTGAGTATAAAATTACAAAGGTGGTAGTCTCTACGGTGAGGGACATAGTAGAGAATAAAATCGTAATAGGAGAACTTTCCCAAACCAGAAAATGATACTTAGTCTAAAGAGCATTAACTCAGGATAAAGAATTGTGAAGTAATCACGAGTGAGTAAGAGTGGATTTAAAAAATAAGGAAAAGTTCCTGAGAAAATGACACCTCTGGAACTAAAGAAGGAAATAAGAAGAAGTCAAACTGGCCAATACCAAAATCTATGCAGTGAGAAGGTGATGCTCGAGAAGACCCTGAGCTAAGGGTTTTAACGACAAAAGAAGTGACTACACACTAGAATGAGTGGGTATCTTGGAACTCCCAATTCTAAAAATTTTAAGTAAAGAACCTCAAGCTGAGGAATTATACTTTTAGGAACGAAGGATGTGAATTTAGGGATATGACCTAAAACCTTCCAATGAGATATGTTCAACTAAAGTAAACTTCATGGAATGAGAAAGTAATGGGAAGGAAAAGAAAATCTCAAGTGTAAGCTATATGAGGGATGAATGAGAATAACCGAGAGGTAGAATGTCTATCAACACCAAATTGACATCAAGGGAAGTTCCTAATAGTGTAGAAAATGTGGAATAAGTTTTGGGGATAAAACTCCTAAAAAGAGGGGAGGGTTGTAAACCCGTCCCTTTGAAGTTAAGGAAAAATCGGGGAAAGAACTAGTCAAATCGAGTGAGAAAAATCGAACCGGTTCACAAACCCCGATCATGAGAGAACGAGAAAATTGAGAAATTTACAACACCCGAGCAACCTTAATAGTCATAAAAACCTTGGAAAGGAACCTTAGAACAATTTGGGAGAGAAAACCAGACCGGTTCAGGTGAACCGAATCCAAACTAAATTGAATCGATTTGGACCGGTTTGAACCACAATTGAACCGGATGCTAAATTCATTTTTCTAGGTGGCTTAGAAAATTTAAATTAGAGAATTGATGCCACCATTTGATATAGAATGAATTTATATAAATTTACAAATTTTTAATTTTGAAAAACTCGATCGAATCGGGCGTGAACTGACCAGTTTAAGCGTTATACCCGGTTCAAACCGGTCCAGCCGATTCGGAATAGTGTCGTCTTCTTCCTTCATATGATAGCACTATTCACTTGCTGGAAAATTGAACCAGCACTGGTGAAGAGGAAACGTCTCCATTCAGTACCTTTTAGGCCATCAATGACTGCCATTAAGGTGCCAAACGGATGTCCAAAGAGTCCCCGAGCTCCCTATATAAAGAGCCCCTCTAGATTCATCCTCCACACACCTGAAAACCTCACTCTTTCTCAGCTACTTAGTTTTCTGACGAAGCTCGAAAGCTTGGACCACCACGCCCCCGATGGAACACGAGGTATCAAGAACGCTAGCTAATACAAAACTCATAAGGAGATGAAAGCTGGTTAAGAAGGATTCACGACATTCACGGGTGAGTGGGATTTTTATATCATACTCGGTTGGGATGATAAGCATCTCGGAAATGAAAACCCACTAAAATGTGGGACTTTAACATCATACCTGGATGGGGTGATGTGAGAAAACACACAAAAAAACTACTTAATGATTGTAAGTAGATCATACCCGGTTGGTATGATAAACTTCATGGAAGGAAGTAGAAAACCCGCTTATCGGTTATGAGTGGAGATGTCCTTACATCGATTGGTGAAATGGACAACTGAAAGTTTATTTTATCAGAAGTGCTCTCCCCTCACTATGTGCCACTACTTAAAATTTTTGGGAGACCTTCTTTACGGGTGCTCAAATCACTCAAACAGACCGGAGGCCTTAGTTTTGGAACTTGGGGGGCTAAAATGCCTGATTTTAAAAATCTCGTACAGTGGGCCCAAGGCCACTTGACACGAGCAAGAGCTCGTCAACAAACATGAGTTTAAGCCATGAAAACTTTAAATGAATTATATGTTTAGATATGGTACCAAGATAGGACCAACATACTCGATGGACTAGCGGTGGTGCGTTATGACAGGTCGACGGACTAGTCGAGACAAACAGCTATAGGTCGAGTTGAGGATCGGGGCCGTTGGACTAGAGGCACCAAAGATTAAATGGCTTATGAGGAAAATTGTTGTTTTGTGCATGCACTGAGGTATAGGATCTTCAAGACGCCCAAGAGGGGTAGTGATGCATCCTAGGGGTTATTGGACGACATGGTGGAGATAAGGGCAGTTTGTCGTGCCAGTAGTCAAGGAAGCTCGACATAGCTTCATGCGCTTGAGACCAAGGTGGGGCCAGGATGAGGTCTTTGTCCTCATACGGACACAAAGTTTTCTTTTCGGGATTGAGGTTCGAATGTCTCATACATCCACTCATTCTCAAGGTAGAAGTAGACAGGCTTCTATCTAGGTAGCCGGTAAAGTCGCTCCAACACCACAAGTGGCTACACTGGACGTGCTGCCCACCGAATGTGTGTTCCCTTCATGATGAAGGGTGTGTGTTGGCTGATTAACACATTGTTTATGGTTAATGATGAGGAATGACTTTGAAATCCAAGATTTTGAGGATTAAATATATTAAAGGAAATAAGGATTCTAACACACTCAAATTCAAAAACTATTTTATTGAAACTTTATTTTTTAAAATTACCCATTCACTGAGTTGTAGAAACCAATGTGAAATAAGTTTTGGGGACAAAACTCCTAAAAGGTGGGGAGGGTTGTAAATCTTGCTCTTTGGTGTTAAGGAAAAATCGGGAAAGAATCGGTCAAACCGAGTGAGAAAACCGAACTGGTTCACAAACCCGATTATTGAGGAACGGGCAAATTGGAGAAATTTCAACTCCCATGTGACCCAAAAATATTCATAAATCTTGGGAAGGAGCTTTAGAACCAAGTGAGAGAAAAACCAAGTCAGTTCAGGTGAACTGGATTCGAACCGGTTTGGAACAATTTGAACCACTATTGAACTGGATGATAAATTCATTTTTCTAGGTGGCTTAAAAAATTCAAATTTCAAATTTGAGGCAACCATTGGATAGAAAATGAATTTAGATAAATTATGAAATTTTTATATTTGAAAATTTTGGTCGAATTGGGGGTGAACTGGCCGGTTTAAGCTTTGAAGCCGATTCAGACCGATCTGATCCGGTTTGGAACAGTATCGTCTTTTTCCTTTAGATGACAGCATTGTTCACTCGCCGGAAAATCAAAGCAGTGTCGATGAAGAAGAAATTTTTCCGTTCAGTACATTTTAGGCCATCAATGACTGTCATAAAGGTGCCAAACGAACGGCCAACGAGTCCTTGAGCTCCCTATATAAAGAGCCCCTCTCCATTCATCCCCTCCACACCTCAAAATCTTACTCTCGCTCAATTGCTTAGTTTTTCGGTAAAACTCAAACCAGAGCTCTGATATAGGGTCATTTCTGAGCCAACGAAGGCATGGTCAGGTTCCTTAGAACTAGGGAGAAGTCAGCTACACGGTGGTAACATCCATTTGCTCCGAGGGTTCCCAAAGAAGCTTCAGCGTGATCGAATAGTGAAGCAGCTTCGGCGGACCGAAGCTGCCCTATTTTAGCCGAGCTGAAATTGGCCAATTCGAGTCATCATTATACCAAACCAAGCTCTTCCAACACCTTCTCAGCCCTTCCACGGCTAGGACTGAAAGGTAAGCCAATTCGGCTCCCCTCTACAATTTTCTACCGGTGCTAGAGAGAGTCGGTAGAATTTTGATGACAGAATTATAATCCAATTCGGCATCAATTGATACATATCTTGATCCTAGGAGTAACCTCAGGAGGAGAGCAATCTGCACCGATTGGAAGCTCGGACCGCTGCACCCTCGCCGGTGAGCAATTGAAGCTTTCTCTCTATACATTCTATTTTTCGGCGAAGCTCCCTTTAAGCTCGTTCCAACGTCAAAACTTATGATTCAAAGTGCTATTTGAATCGTATGAAGATGTAGAAACTCAATTTTAACTTCAATTTCAACAATTAGAAGTGTTTGATCAGTCAATTTGATAAAATCAAACTCGAATGTGTTAGGAAGTTAAAATTGGGGAAAAAATTGGAGAAAGTTGGTGAATTTCAAAAATTTGAGGGACCAAAATGCAATTTTATAAAATTGAGGGTTAATTGAGCATGATAAGAATGTTAAAGGACCAATTGCACAATTTTAGAATTTTTGAGGTAAAACTTACCATTTTTGTAAAGGAAAGGCATAATGGTAATTTGGAAAATTTGGGGGCCAAAGTGGGAATTTCGGAAAGTTGGACCTTTTTTATGAAATTGAGTAAATTGAGGTCCCAAGATGAATTTTAAAAGTTTCAAGACTCAATTTGGGGAAAACCGGTAATTGGGGCCTAAAGTAAAAGGAAAAATAACTTTAGGGACCAATTTGCAAATATTGGAAAAGTTGTGAATTTAGTCATTTATACTAAATGAGGTGATCAAGCCAAATGATAATGAATAACGATGTACATTTTGTGTAGGAACACGAGACATCGGGAATGCCAGCTAAGGTTAAGCTCGTAAGGAATGAAAACCAACTAAGTGGAATTTCACTGCACGATCGGTTGAGTGGGATTTTTATATCATACCCGGTTGAGATAATATGTACCTCATAAATGAAAACCTACTACTAAGTGGTATTTTAAACATCACAACTTAGAGGAGTGGTATGAAAATGACACGGAAAAACTACTTACTGAATGTAAGTAGATCATACCCGGTTGTTATGATGAAAACTTACTCGAAGGAAGTAGAAAACCTCGGTTATGAGCGAAGATGTCCTCATACCCAGTTGGTATGATGGATAGTTGAAATTATATTTTTGCCGAATGTAATCTCCCCTGACTGTGTTCCACTTCTTAAACAATTTGGGAGACCTTCTTGACGGGAGCTCAAATAGCTCTATTAGGCTTGAAGCCTCAGTTTTGGAACTTAGGAGGCTATTATGCCCAATTTTGAAAATCTCGAACAGTGAGCCCTAAGCCAGTTGGCACAAGCAGGAGCTCGTAAACAAACATGAATTTATATGCCATGAAAACTTGAGTAATTGAATTGTTTGCCCATGGTACCTAAACAGGACCGACATACTCAGTCAACTAGCAGCAGTTAGACATGATAGGTCTCTGGACTAGTCAAGACAAACAGTTACAGGTTGAGTTGAGGGTCAAGGCCATTAGACCAGTGGCACCACATATTATATGGCATGATGTGAAAATACTAATTGTGCATGCACTGTGTTTATGGGACCTTCAAGTCAGCCAATATGGGTACTGATGTGTCCTAGGGCCTTGGACAACATGGAGGATATAAGGGCAGTTAGTCGTACAAGAGGCCTTGTGAAGCTCGACAGAGCTTCAAGAACACGAGACCGGGTTGGGTCAAGATGAGGTATCTGTCCTCATACGAACATGGAGAATTGTTACGGAATTGAGGGTTGGATGTCGCGAACATCCACCCATTCTCAAGGTAGAAGTGGACGTGCTTCTATCTAGGTGGCCGGTAAAGTCGTTCCGATGCCACAAGTGGGTTCAATGGACGTACTGGCATGCAATTGTGTGATTGACCTTAATGATGAATGATGTATTTTTTAAAACTGAGATTTTAAAGTAGATAAAATTTAAAGGAATTAAGGAGTCTAGAACACTCCAACTTGAAAATATTTTTTTGAAAAATCCATTTTTAAAATACCCATTCACTAAGTTGTAGAAATTCACCCCTCTTTTCTATCCATTTTTAGAAAAAAGAAAATTATTAGGAATAACACTAAGCCTTACCCTCTATCAAGTATGCTTTAATTGTCTTAAGCTTGCATTTTATTTGATATATGTCTTTCCAGGGAATAAGGTTGAAAATACGCATGGCTCCTCTCGAGTTAAAGAAGAAGGAAACTCCTCTTGAACCGGGAGAGCGGTGGGTTGTTCATAGGGATCCGACCATGAAAGCAAGTATGTAGTGCTCGAAAGGACACCGAGCTAAGGGTTTCAACGATAAAGAGAATGCCTAGATACATGAATGATTGGGCATCTTAAAACTCCCATTCTTGAAATTTTGATTAAAAACCTAAGGGGGAAGAACCTTACCTTTAGCAAAGGAAGATGTGAAGCTAAGGATATACCCTTGAACTCGCTAGTAAGACATGCTTATCTAGGATAAACTCCATAGAATGAGTAAGCAATGGAAAAGAAAAGAAATTCCTTAAGTACGTGTTATAAAGGGGCTAAGTGAAAATAACCGAAGTGTTAGCATGTCAAAAAAACTCCAAGTTGACATCAAGGGAAGTTATTTCCTATACAAATGATGTTGAATAAGTTTTGGAGACAAGACTCCTAAAAAGGTGGGGAGTAGTTATCACACCGTGCTTTCTTTAGTAACCCGAAATTTCGGTTGGAAATTTTTCCCTTTGAATTTAAGTGAAAATTAAATATTATATACATAATTGTTCATTATGTATATTTATATATATAAATGTTGAAAAATGTTTACATTTAAAGGTATATATATATATATATACTTGTACAAAATTAATTTTCAAATAAATATAAAGGAGAAAAGGATTCGAGAGTTGAGGAATTAATACCATTATTAAATAAATACCCATAAATTAATACCTAAATTCAATTATTGGAATTAATACCCATAAATTTCCCAATTTAATGAGAATAAATACCCATAATATAGTAATAAATCTTCCCCATTTAAAAAAAATTACAGCTATATAAAAGAGCTACTCCCCATTCATCCTCCTCATACCTGAAAACTCCTCTCTCTCTCTCTCTCTCTCTCTCTCTCTCTCTCTCTCTCTCTCTCTCTCTCTCTCTCTCTCTCTCTCTCTCTCTCTCTCTCTCTCTCTCTCTCTCTCTCTCTCTCTCTCTCTCTCTCTCTATTGCTCCATTTTTGGGTGAATCTCAAACCAGAGCTCCGCCTTGGGCATTTTTCTCAACCTCAGAAGACAAGGTCGAGCTCTTTACACTCCGAGGGAACTCAGCTATCTGATAACATCCTTCATTCGATCCGAGGATCGTCGGAGAAACGCCGGTGTAATCAAACAGTGTAGCAACTCCGACGGAACAAAGCTGCCCTATTTCGACCGAGCTGAAATCGGCCGAATTCAGCCCTCCTCCGGCAATTCCAAACTCTCCCAACATCCCTGCAACCCTTAGACAGCCTCAATTGTGCTAAAAGGTAAGCCAATTCGGCCCTTCTCAATTGTTGCAGGTCGAAGTTAGAGAGAGAAACTACAGAATTTCATTAACGAAATTCTCCCCCAATTCGGGGTCAATTGTAGGAATTCTTGATCCTAAAAGATACCTCAGGAAGAGAGTTATCTTCTCTGATAGAGAGATTGAACCGCCACACCTCCGACAGTAAGCTTTCAAAACTTTCTCTCTCTAAGTTCAGGTTTCTAATTAATCTCCGTTTGAGCTCAATTCGGACCCAAATGACGTGGTTCAAAGCTCAATTGAATCATATAGAAGTGTAGGAACAGATACATAGCTTCAATTGGAGCAATTAACCCCTATTGAATGGTCAATTTGATAAAATCAAATTCGATCAGGTTAAAAAGGGAAATTTTGGGGATTTCGTAAAATTGAGGGACCAAATTTCAATTTCCCAAAATTGAGGCTTAATTGGCCATGAAAAGGATGTTGGAGGACTAATTGGTTGATTTTTTTAAATAATAAGGGTCAAATTACCATTTTTGTAAAGTAGGGGCAAAATGGTAATTTTTAAAAAAGTTGGGGACCAAATTGGAAATTTGGGAAACTTGAACCCTTAAAGTGATTTTGAGTAAATTGATGACCTAAAGTGAATTTTGGAAGTTTCAGGACTCAATTTGAGGAAAAATTTAGCATTAGGAACCTAAAGTTAAGTAAAAAGAACTTTAGTAATCTAAATATAATTAATTAAAAATTTTTGGCTTAGTCATTCATAATTGAGAAACGAAGGTTGTTATGCCTAATATTAATAGATAAGAATTTCCAAATCATGTAGGAGTATGAGGGATCAAAACGCTATCAAGAGAAGCTCACATTGACTTGGAAAACCAATCGATGATGAACACGTCACGGTTAACGGGTGAGTGAGAATTTTCACATCATACCTGGTTGGGATGATAAGTACCTCGGATTAAAAAAAAACCACTACTAAGTGAAATTTTAAACATCACACCTGGATGGGGTGATGTGGAACTTACATGAAAAAACTACTTACCAGTTATAAGTAGATCATACCTGGTTGGTATGATGAACTTCCTAGAAGGAAATAGAAAACTCGTTTATCGGTTATGAGTGGAGATGTTTTCATACCTGGTTGGTGTGATGGACATATGAAAAATTATTTTGTTAGAAGTGTTCTTCCTTTACTATGTGCCACTACTTAAACATTTTGGAAGACCTTTTTGACAGGAGCTCGAATAGCTCAGATAGGCGGGAGACCTTGATTTTGGAACTTTAAGGCTAGAATGCCCGATTTTAAAAATCTCATACAGTTGGCCCAAGGCCAGTTGGCACGAGGAGTAGCTCGTAAACAAATATGATGTTAAGCCATGAAAACTTTAATGAATGATGTGATTTGACCGTGGTACTAAGACAAGTCCGACATACTCGATGGACTGGCGGTAGTGCGACAAGACAGGTCGACGGACCAATCGAGACAAACAATTGCAGGTCGAGTTGAGAGTTGGGGCCATTGGACCAATGACACCAAAAATTAAATAGCTTATGTGAAAAATTATTGTTTTGTGCATGCACTTAGGTTCGGGACCATCAAGACGCCCAAGAGTGGTAGTGATGCGTCCTATGGACTACTGGATGACATGGTGGAGATAAGGGCAGTTTGTTGTGCTAGCAGTTATGAAAGCTCAACGTAGCTTCATGCCCATGAGACCGGGATGGGGTCGGGATAAGGTCTATGTCCTTATATGGACACGAAGTATTTTGGGTATGAGGGTAGGACGTCAAAGACGTTCACTTAGATTTCGGGTAGAAGTTAGGGACTTCTATCAGAGTGGATGGTAAATACACTCCGATCCACAAGTAGATGCAGTCAACATAACTAAATCTCGCAAATGTGTGTATACCTTTCCTGATGAAGGGCATGTGTTGTTTCACAACTAGTATGGAAATAGAAAAAAAAAAAAAAAAGGTTTGAAACCCTTGGAAATGATTTGAGAATCCTTAAAAAAGAATTTGGTAAACCTTGGAAAAAAGTTTTAAAAATCAGAACTTAAAAAAAGAATATTTTAAAGGAAATAAAAAATTTGGCACACTCCAATTAAAGTTATTTATGAAAATTCGCACCCAACACCTATTTATTGAGTTGTCGAACTCACCCGTCCTTTGCCCATTTTCAAAAAATCAACCTTAAATATTATAAGATAAGTATATAAAATTTATATTTAATTTTAATTAATGTTATTTCAAGAAAGATATAAGTAAAAATAACGGCTTACTACTCGCAATTTAAAAAATGGTAAAACATTTTATAAATTGCGATCTAACCAATTTATAACCAAACTAAATTAAGACATTACAAGCTCACTTATTATTGATGCTAAAAATTAGCTAAAATATCTGTTCTAATTCTTTTCCTTACTTATCTCCACTCTCTACTTCATAAAATGATATTTATTTGACAAGATTCCACAAGCTAAATTTTTGGTCGCTCAATAAGTTATACAGTAAATACAATCCGTATTAGAGTCGTATTTGGAAGGTAATATTAGAGTCGGATTTGGAAGTTATTCACTTGCAAATTATTCCTGTGCCATTTATAGATGGGTATTAAAAAAAGGGAGGTTGGTGGTAGCTATCAAAGGAAAGTAGCTGGATTGACTGAAGGGATAAGATGGGTGGGGCTCCTCAAAAGAAGGTCGGTGTGTGTTAATCAGTAGGAAATAAATCCGAAGTGTGTCAATCATTTCATGGAAATCGGCCACATGGGCCATTCGTGCGCACACCTTCCATGAGTATGCTCCCTCCCTAAGACACATGTTGGTTGGTTAAGTGGGATGACCCTTAACATGGGTTCGCCAACTTATCAACTTCTATATTAGGCAAGTGCTCCTCGTGCTACTTGTCCATCTTCGAGTGGTCTTGAGGAAGATGACTTGTCAATTCAGAACTTGTGCTAAATGGCATGTTGAGGTTGGTTGGCCTTGGCTGTGCCCACTCTACCTCGTTGTCCTTAATGCGCCCCACGTGCTGCATGCACTCCTTAACACGCGGTATAGCTGGTGGTCGAGTGAACTGTGTTGCGCGCTATATGGCACTTTTGTCCCGCACTATGTATCATGCTCGATGTCTTATGTATCACTATACAATTCTTCTATAGCGTGCGCCATCCCGAGCTCCGACCTGTGATTCATCTTGTGTACTTACCCACGCTTCCAACGCCAATGGTATTTCTGGCCCGTAGTCTTACGAGATTTGCAGTTGAAAATTCTGTCTCATGACACTAGCATCCTCTATTGGTTCACCATTCTCCATTGACAGCTTGGTGTTTGGATTCATTGGGTCTGAGATTGGCCTATATCCATGAAAACTAAATTTTCTTAGTTTGGTTGAGTTCATAAAATAAAAATACTCTGTATCGTCAATGGCCATTATTAGAAATTTGAGGAACATTGTTCTGTTATACTGAAGCAATAAAGGTGTTGAACTGCTGTTCGGGTTTTTGCTTTGGAATGTTAGAACAGTGTTCCTCTTCAAGCAGTTAACAAGCAAGTGTGGAATTGCTCTGCAGACTGAATTTCACCATGGTCCAACCTCAGAAGTCGATAGTTTAAAAGTACCATCATGATTGAATAGCATTACCCCGATGGCAATATTAGTCCTGGAAAGAAAAAAAACGGCTATCCGAATCTCGAACATGACTATACTAGTTCTATATCTACAGGGAAACTGCTGGCTCTTTTCCTGTTCTACTTAAGTTAAATTCAGCAAAATAATCACACGGTGAGAATCCCTTTTGACAAAATTTGCTCCACTTCTGGAGCCAGAGAGAGAGGAAGAGCACCCCCACCCCCATTTCCCTGCAGCAGCTCAATTGTTTAGCCATGGATAGAGAGTCAGGATCTCGTGGTCTACTCCATCGAAGAGTCTCTCCATGATGCTCGGGTCGGAGTCTTCATAAAACTGATCCTGCCCTTCACCTCCATAGAGATGAGGATGCTGGGAATCATTGTTACCGACATCGGCTATTACCAAGCCTACTGCATCATCCGACACATTTCCAGCATAAGGAAACGCCAGATCTTGCTGGTCCTGATAGAACTGCAGGTTCATCATCATATCATTTTGCAGGAACTGCGACCCGACATTGGAAGCAAAATGGTTATCAGTCATGGCCGAGCCTTCCCGACTTAGCATACCAAGATTAGCCATCTGGGTCCCGAGGATCTCTATCTCCTCCTTCAGATTTGCCACCTGCAAAAATAAAGAGACCCTAGTTGATTACAATAGGCGCAATACAAATAATCTTATACAGCTTCAATATCCTGGGGTATTAGTAGTCATGTCCCATGAGCTAGAGCTTGCAGAATTCCCAAATTTCCGGCATGGAAAGGATAATAAAAACTATATATGATTGACCTTTGAAGATGATAAAGGCAATGTGGCAACTGAACAAAAAAAGTAGCCCTTGAAGAGCTGATTTTGAGCAAAATGCTGAGAGCATGATCAAGAGTCATCTACCTGCTCCTGGAGAGCAAATATGTGGGCGACACAGCCATAGATTGGGTCCCTTATACGAGCCAGTGCCTCGTACGAGACAGTGATAGCAGCATCAGCTCTCGCATGGACAGGGAGGTGGTGCAAAAGCTTGGAGACATTGCTGGCTCCAAACACCTTGTGAACCGCAGCAAAGTGGCTGGCAGCTTGGTCATAGCAGAAGTAAGGGGCAAACACACACTCACTAGTACACTTCCTCCTCAGGAACTTGCATGCTCCACATGATGAGCCAAGCCCTGTCATTCTCTTATTGATTTTTTTCTCCTTTATTTTGTACAAAAGAAAAAAAAATCTCCCTCAACACTCTATTCTTTTGGCCTAACAGTGACAAAATGGTCTATTTTCTTTTGGGGTTTCTGGCTTTGTGATTGTCTGCGAGAGGAGAAAGAGGAGAGGAGAGGGCAGTTGGGATTTGCCCTTTATACCCATCATCTGTCAATGTGGAGGAATGTGGGAATATGTCCATACTATTATTCTCTTTGCTCAAGGCAACTTGTGCATTAACAATTTTGGAAATTCTCCCGTGATATTATATGACTACATTGTTGGTGCACTAACCATGATCAAAACTATTACTTGGCATTATATTATATATGAGATTTACTTGCTTAGAAAGATCACATAAGAAAAACATAGGACTAAAAACATGGATTAAAGGGCTTAAGAAACCTTGTCTAAGATAATTAAATTTATAATATTAAAAAATTACGTACATTTTTTTCTAACTAGACTTATAAAAAGTTTTTTAATTCAGTTATGGATTGGATGAGGATGAATTTTGAGAATTAATAGTATAAATTATGTAAAATAAAAATTATTATAATTATATAAAATTATAAAAGTTGAATCAAATTTATTAATTTATGTACCAACAATATTTTGTAAGATGGAATACCAATCTTAATACTATTATTTTTAATCATCATTGGCTAAAAAGTAACTAGCTTTTAGGTCTGCTAAGTGGCCTACATTATCACTAGCAAATTGGGTAACCTTTCTTGAATTATGCTTTAAAAAGGGTCTTTACAATTCATTCTACCAGTGGTAAGTCATTCTCTTGTAAAGGAGCAAAGAGGGAAAGTGACTCACTATAGACAACTTGCATTCTTTCTCTTCTTGGCATGTCCAATCATATTGGTTCCTTTTCTCTTATGGAAGAACGGGAAATTAAGGCTAAACAAATTTTAGGATCCACAAACATATGAGAAAATATGTTGGCATAATTGATTATTTTATATTCATTTAAAAATTAAAATGATAAAAGGTGTTATATAATTATTTTATAAATTTATAATATTTTTCTAATTTATCAAATTAATACACTTACATAAAACTCATTACCAATATTTGACATATTAGATGAAAGGTGAAGGGAGACCATTGATTAGGAGTATTATCTTTCAATATCAAACTGAGCATGAGTAAGATTTTTTAATAAGCATGTGTGATCCCAATTCACAAACTTTAGTATATAAAACATATGTACTAATAAAATATTAAACTAATATGTATTAAAATTTTAATTTAATAATTAATATTATATAAACATCTCATAAATTTATAATATTTCTCATATTTTGTATAATATAAAATTAGATTTATAATATTTTAGGAATGTATACATTTTTTTTACTATAATTATAACACATTTTCAAAATTTGATATATTTAAATGAAGAAATGTAATATGTTAAAAGGTAAAGTTTATGCTTGATATCTACTTTTTGCATGACTATAAGTATATAATTTTTTTAAAAAATAATTTATATTTCAACATGAAATGATATATTATTAATTATATGTATATGAAATCAAATTAGTACTTAAACGCAATATTAAATTTTCTAAACATAGAGAATATTAAAGACGTACAAAAATTAACCAATTTGCCATTATTTTACCCAGTGGATACATTGATTGAGTACTAAATTTTGAAATTCTTTGAAAGCAATGATTTGGAAGGTTCCAAGTTTATTCATCATAATTGGGTATGCATTTCATTAGTTGATGGGAACACTGAAAATACTTCATTTTATAAGGCAACTTGGAGATTCTGAATGTAGCAGGGAGTACTTTAAAGAAGAACATGTATGCGAGAGGGTTGTCCATCTCCATGTCCATGTCCCAAAAGAGTTAATAATTGCAATAATTGATCATCTTTTCTGAAAAAGTGCATCGAAGAAGGTAATGGCATTTCTTTAATTGCTTAATGCAAGAGGTCCCGTCAGCCCATCAAATCAACATGCGATAATGTGAATCCTTAAATAAAAAAAGGAATTTAATTTCACCAGTGAGAAAGCAACTTGGGGGACATTAGACAGAGGTTGGTGCACTTGGCACTTTGGAAATTTAAATTATGGACTCATTCAATCGCTTTTTTTTTTCTGTGGTTTAAAACTTTGTTGTATTTCCAATCTTCTTTTTTCAGCCATAAATAGTATCTTAGTTGTTATACTCTACCTCTACTACCTTGAATCATGACGGCTATTAGACCGTACTCCATCGATCCACTGAATTTCCCATTGCTGCATTATTACATGAAGAAGAAATAGAAAGGACAAAGACACTAATTGCTCGCTGACACAAGGTCTTTACAGGGCATTTGTAGGGTTTTGGCTGTAGAATAGGCTCCCCAGGAGCTCCCTTTTACCTTCTGATCAATTGGCCATCCCAATGCTTTTAAACACTTGCCAAGCCTAATCCCTTTTAAAAGCCAAAATAGGGGATGAGATGTTCAAGCTAGTTGTGATCATGGAGCTAAAAACCGATAAAAAAAGGGATCAAGAAGCTCAAAAGAAATATGCACTAGCTCGTCATTTATAGCCCTGTACATAACGTCTGAACTTGCATCTAATAACGAAAAAGTGGACTGTTCCATGAGTGGCCAACCCAGCACCCACCATTGCATAGTGTCCGCTTTATCATGTGCTTAAGAAAGTTCCATCAAACTTGACTTCTAGGAAATGTAAAAAGATACAATTATATATATAAGAATCAGCCCAAAAATTCCCCCAGTTGGTTCTAAAATATATACTAATTGCTCAAATGACAAGATATATGGTTAAACCATAAAATGCCATAATCTAATAGAATAATATGCATAATAAACAGTATATTAGGGTTCTCAATGTAAGTGCACTGTTATTTCATGCACGTAATTCTTTGTACGGGCATGCTTTACCGTTAATGAATCCAGGAAAAAAAGTGTCTATATTGTGTACTATACACTCAAAGTTTCGAGCAAAATGCAAGCTGAGCAGACAAGGGGAAGATGAAGTGTGAGACAGTGTGTATTGAGGTGATGGTGGGAGACAATTCAATCAATGTCTTCTTTGGGCAAAACATGAAAAATGTCACTTGCCAGGTCTTTTCAAATAATTAGCACACTTTTTCAGAAATAAATTACCACTACAAATTCCACTAGTAATTTACAGAATAGAAGGATATCAAAAGTTACTTTTTTTTAATTATTACTTGGTCTGTTGCTATGCAAATTCTCATTTTTCTCCACTATCTTTGATTTGATGTGACCCAATTGTGCCACGGATTCTCCACCTTTTACTAGCCCTTTTGCCCCTCGTTTGAATGGAATGCGTGCGTGATTGAGATAGAATGAACTAAGAGAGTAAAAGCTGGGAGATAAGGTGGAAAAACACAAATTGAGATCGATCTGGTGGATGGAGGGGGGTCGACAGGTGAGAATGGATGAATGGTGGAGAAAGTTGTGTTGATGAAGACCACGATCCACTTTCGATATTAACGATGAGAATGTCTTTCTCTATCAGTACAGTCTCTTTCTCTCACTTATTGACATGGCAAAAGGGCTACTTATTAGCTTAGATTTGGTCTAGAGCCTAAGAGCTATTTCCCACCTGCTTAGGGTTAGCCATCCTTTTGTGTGCCCCTTTACCTACTTGTGGAAGTATCCTCACGTCCTTGTCCATTGACACAACGGATGCCCACTCAAATTAAACTCGTTTTTTATGCGTCAAATTGAACTCGTTTGAGAAAGAAATTTTATTGCGATGACATTTGTTCAAGAATGAGCTAAATGCTAATATGTTACCCATGATGGGCGAAGTTACATTATTATTGCAAAACCATAAATTTTTTGCACCCATCAAAACCATACATTTAAATATTTATTTATTGTACATTTTTTGGTCAAGAAACCTGCTTTATATAGCTTAGGAATTATACCAAATGTTACTAGTATAAAAAATTTAGAAATTTGCTTTCATACTAGCCATAACACCCTTAGCTATTTCTAAAAAAATAAATTAAACGGAGAAATTAATCATTTATCATAATAAATTTACTACTTAAATTCTGATAGACCATATATTGACGGGTAAGAAATTAACACAATAGTTTGTTGATAGATTAATCTGGATCACTTGACCTTTAGTAAAATATGTCATATGAAATCTATATTCCTTGATATATCCATCGACTCGCAAGGGTGATAATTTGGTGCAATTCTATATGTTAACACTTCATCGGTATAAGTTCCTTTAAAGTATAATATTATTTGCTCGAGTAAAATATGTCATATGAAATTTATATTCCTTAATATATCCATCGACTCGCCATGGTGATAATTTGGTGCAATTCTATATGTTAACACTTAATCGGTATGAGTTCCTTTAAACCCTAAAAAACTTCACTATCATTTGTATGCCTTATAGTAGAGCACATGCTTATACTTTCATCAGTGTCTAACAATTGACTTCCTTCATAATGCCAGTATTGTCCCATTGGAGTCCTGAGTGATTACTGTAACCCTACACATAACTTATATTTATCTAAACTTCCATCATAGTTAATTTTGAGTGATTACCGTAACCCTACACATAACTTATATTTATCTAAATTTCCATCATAGTTAATTTTGATTGTACCTATGGGGCTCTCCATTATTGTTGTGTTGTTTTTCTAGACCCACTAGTAGTATTTTGTTGTAAAATATTTTGGGGTACTTGTAGATGTATCACCTCTTGGAGAGATACCTACACAAATTTATAGTAGACCTAATATTTGGTAACACATTATTATAAACAACTCGTGTATGTCTCTACTAATCTCATTCAATGCATGCATTATAATGTTAGATTCAAGCATGGTAGCAGTTGTGTCAATAAATACATTCTCAATTCTTAGAAATATTTTAAACCAAATATTTATTATCCATTGGCATCAGAACAACATATGTTGAGTAGTTTCTATATCTACACAAAAAAGATACACTAGAGTACTTGCAACATTGTCTCCTAAATAAGTTATATTTGTTAGCCAATTTGTTGGAGCATGCACACCATAAGTTAATTACTCTAGGGGTTAATTCAATTTACATTGAGTAGTATAGATAACTTTTCTAGCCATAGTGGGTGATGAAGCTACTACTTGTGTGTCACCTCATTTAGTCTTAATGATTGTGACATAGATAGATTTGACTATTATAACACCCCATTGATCCTTCGGCCATATCATCCTATCTGAAAAGGGTGTGGTGAATATTGGAATTATGAGTATGACATCTTCTTCCTGCATTATGATCTTGTCATGTATTATCATTAGATATAAATCCCATTTTTCAATGACAAGTAACCTGTAATGGACAAGCGAAAATTTTCAAAATGGAAACCGTGGATTAAAGTGAACTAAAAATTAGAAAAGAAAATAAAATTTGGAAATTTAAAAAAAAAACCCAAGTGATTAATAAGGATTCAAAAACCAAGGAAAAGAATCATGAACCAAATAGGATGTGAAAACCAGACCAATTTAGGGTGAACCAGACCTGAACTGGATACAACTGAAAAGAATTGGTTCAAATATTCATTTTTCTAGGTGATTTTAAAATATCAATTTGAGAAATTGAAGTCACTATTATGTAGAAAATAAATTTAGAAAATTTTACTTTTTAGAAAATCGATTGAATAGGGCTTGAACCGACCGAATTTTTATTTCGGGTCACCGAACCCGGTCTGACCAAATCGGTAAACGATCCAGCTAGTCAACGGACCACCTACCAAGTTAGTG
Organism: Trapa bicornis; assembly: GCA_030064425.1. Classification (NCBI taxonomy): domain Eukaryota; kingdom Viridiplantae; phylum Streptophyta; class Magnoliopsida; order Myrtales; family Lythraceae; genus Trapa; species Trapa bicornis. Next base: position 2,241,884 of record CM057761.1, on the reverse strand, counting down.
TCCAATCAGTGCACGAAGCGTGGCAAAGCATGCCCAGTTAGTTGCTCGTTCAGCGTTTGGAAGCACTTGCCAATTAGAGTGTGACACGTGTACTCGGTCAATGGTGAGACGAAGAAAAAGCCACGTCACCAATGACCGACCAATGAGGGAGCAACATGTATACTTAGTCAACGGTCAAATGGAGAAGCCTCATTAGCAGGGCTGATCAATGAGGTGTCAACATATGGCAAAGGTGCCACATCAACGATCGACTAGGATGTTGGAGAACGGTTGACCAATGAGAAGTTGACACGTGGAAAAGCCACGTTAGATGACCACAACCAATAAGAGGCTGACATGTGGCAATGACAGATTGTGTTAGGTGGGAAAATTGATGAATTTACATTAGCTAATCAAGGGACACCACGTGTCATGGTCAACGGGGGACTAGATTCGGTCAGCGACCACATTGATTTAGACGACCAATAAGAAGTCACCACATGTCTGGTCAATGAGTCAACGGGTGACTCGGATGCTTTGTGAGCAGCCGCATCAGTGACAACTGCCAATCACAGCGTGACACGTGGTAGCCCACATGTGCAAAGCTCGCACGCGCATGCACAATGTTATCTTCTTCCTTCAATTTTCTAAATAAGAAGGGAGAAGGATTGACGCCTTAACTCCAGTGAGCCTTTAATAGCTCCGACAAGGCCTTAAATTGATGAGTTAATGGCCAACCAATGGATGGATGGCTAGAACGGTTAGTCCCGAGCTCCCTATATAAAGAGCTTCTCTTAGTTAGTCCTCATCATCACTTGAAAGCCTAAAGAAAACGAACTGCTTCATTTTCCGACCATCCCTGAACTAGAGCTCCAACATCAACCTTTTCCTCCACCTCTAACAATGTAATTTATTTCCCTGGAATACTTAGGAAGTCGTCCACCTTCCTAGATACTCCATTCAGCTCGAAAGTCATGGAGAAGTTCCGACGAGACTACACAGTACATCCACTTCGGTGATAAAATTTAGGCAAAATCTTTCGTGCTAAATTTTGACCACCACTGACCCTTTAAGACCAGGTTGACCCTCCCACGACCCTCCACAACCGAACCTCGACCTTTCTTAACCTTTGCATTAAGCCAATTTTGCCTCCATTCATCGGAACAGTGAAATTACAAAGAAGAAACGTGAGAAATTTTATTAATGAAATTCTCCTTGCTGAGGCAGTCAATTGATGTGAAACTTGAACCTAAAAGAATCCCCTTTACTAGCACTAGCCACCCATATTTAGAGCTTCGACAACCGCCCTTTTGCTGTTAAAAAAATGAAGTTTTCACTCTCTAGAAAATATTTCCAGCAAATCTTCGTCTAAGCTCGATTTTGGATCAAATGAAGTGATTTAAAGCTTAGAATGCTCGTAGAAAGATAGAGAAGATGACTAATAGCATGTTAGGAGGAAATTAACAAGTTTTAATTGTTCAATTTGATGAATCAAGGATTCGGGGGGCTAAAGTGAAATGGAAATTGGGCAAATTGGGGATTTTTGTGAAATTGACATCAATTGAGGGTCAATTTACAAATAAGAAGAACTTTGGGATTTAATTACAATTAAATATAATTTTTGGAAATTTACTTGTAATTAAAAATAATTATGAGGATTTATTTGTAATTTTAAATAATTTTATTTTAATAAAATTATATAAGGGATGAAATTGCAAATAACGTAAAGTTAGGAAATTTTGGTAATTAATTAGGAATTAATTGCCAATAAAATAAACTTAGGAACTTCTATATAATTAGGAGAAAACATCGGGACCTAAGTGGGAAAATTCAGATAATAGAGTAATTCATTATCGTTATAATGTAGGTGTAAAAATGAGACTTCTACCTACAAATGCAACATAGTTAAGAGATATCGAAAATCCATACGAGACGAATGAGTCACGAAATTCAGGTGAGTGAGATTTTCGGTATCATACCCATTTGGGATGATGAACGTACTTTCATATTAGCGAAAGTTAAAACATTTTCCAAAAATAGTCTTTCTTGACTGTGTGAAGCTGCTTAAATTATTTGGAAGATATTTCTGCTGAAAGCATGAATCACATATCTTATAGAGCTAAAATTGCTCTAGTGGGCGCAAGGCCTCGGTTTTGAACTGAAGTGGGCTCAAGGCCAATGGAAACGAGCCTAGACCCATGTATAAATTTTAATTTATGAATCATATGAAAACTGTCATAAATGGTTAAATTGTGTGATTTTGCTACTGAGCCGAAGTTGGGTTGTCGAACTCGTTGGGCTGGTAGCACTAAAGATAAAGGTCTTAACTAAAGAGATTATTGGTTTTAAATGTTGAGATACGGAACCATCGAGGCACCCAGTATGAGTAGTGTTGGTTCTAAAGGCCGTTGGACAACTCATGAAGCATAACGAAAGCTTTATTGTTCAGTATGTCAAGGTGCTCTAGGAGCTTCATGCGCATTGAGACTGATGAAGAAGGGGAAGAGGTCTCATCCCACAATAACGGACAAAAAATTTTGGAAAAGTTTGGGGGTTGGGCAATGGTGCTCACACAGGCTTGTGATAGAGGTTGTAACCTCCTACTAGGATGGACGGTAAAATCACTCCAGTCCACAAGTGGAATAGTCTAAGACTGTTTTGCGAAGGAATGAACACTTTGATGATAAATGGCATGTTCTTGTTTGTTAAATCTAAACCCAATGAAAGAGAATGGTGAAATATATTGATAATCAATCCTTTAATCATCCTTGAATAAATACCCACTCATTGAGTTGTTGAACTCACCCACTCCCTCTTTCCCCTACAGGAAATTTTTAACCTTATTCAAGAAGAAGAACAGGATACATCGTTGATTAAGATGTCACTTGTATAAACCTTTTTCATGAGTCTGCTTTGATAATGTTATTTTAGGGAAACACTAGAAATGTTAGCCTTTAACCTGTCCAAGCTATTATGGTAACTAATGTTGTAATAGTATGGGGAGGTATGGCGAGTTGCATACTGGTCCGACCATCCATATAGGGTTGGGGTGTGACATTAGATCCCATTGTTTTGTATCTTGATTGTTGAGGGAGATGAAAATTAGTGTTGGGTGTTCTTCCATATGGTTAGAGTATGCAAGTTGTCGATATGTGGCTCCTGGAATCCAATTGTTGCCCCAAATATGGACTTCCCCGATTAGCCATATGAGCTCATTTTTCAACTCTTCTTTGTTTTGACATAGATTGCGCATGACCATGAAGGCTGAACACCTAGACTTGTAGCTAAAAATTAGAGGTTTTGTAATATATTCCTTTTAGTAAACAAGTTAATAAGGATTGAGAGTTAGAGATTAGTCTCCATGCTAATTTCATTAGTAAGGCTCGATTGAATTAGTGGAGCTCCTTGAAGTTCATCCCCTATTCTTTAAGTTCAATTCCACCCTACCATAATTTCTTTATAATCATGTTCATCTTAGTGCACCATCCCCGAGGAAGAAGAAAGCAACTAATTACAGAGTTGGGTATGGTGCTAAATGTGAACTTAATGAGAAATTCCCTTCCACTTTGTAATAGTTACGATGCTTTCCATCCTTGCAATCTTCTAGTGATTTTTTTCTTGATGAATTTTAACATTTCGGTTTTGTTGTGTTCCTGGAGTAGAGGGAGCATCATATTGGCTTGGGGCATATGCAAAAAAGACTAAAGATCATCTTTAGTTGTTGTGGTAGTATTAGAGCTAAAGTAGATAGATGATTTACTAACATTTATTTTTTGTTTTGAAGTTTTATAGTAGATATATATAATGTCTACTAGTTTTAAAGCATTTGATCTAGTTGTTTCTATAAAGAACATCGCATCGTCTACAAACAAAAGATTTGTAATGATAGGATATATGTCACGCCCCGACCCAGTTTGATCAAGGTCCCGTGATCAACCCGCCACCCTTCAGTGAATCATCCGGGTATTCCTACCTTGATGATACAGAGAAGGTAAAGGCATGCTTATATTCATTCCCTTACTATAAGTTGGGGATAGGGAACGTACCATGAGGGCCTTAGCTTGTCCTGGAACATTCTGTTTTGGTCATGGACCTAAAAGGGTGAGAGGAGGGGAATGAATATATAGATACATATACTCAATGAAGGAAACTACTACAATGATTGATTTTTTTATTGTCTCATTCATTAGTCATTTGTTTTTCATATATCAATGTGATCCTTCCTAATTGCTTCACAATATTCACTTTATGGGACGAGACCTCCTTTCCCCTACTGCCTCGGTCTCAGTGCGCAGGAAGCTCTCCGAGCTTCTCGACCTACCGGATGCCATACCGCCCTTATGCACCCTGCGTCGTCCAACAGTCCTTGGGATCTATCACTACCTCATGCCATGTGTCCTAATGGCCTGGATCTCACAGTGCATGAACAATCAAGAGTCTTTTAAGTTATAGCCATTATCTTTGGCCCTCTGGCGCAACGGTCTATTGGCTTGGCTTCGGCCCACGCATACCGGCCCAACAGGTTCAACGACCTGGCTTTGGCTTGGCAACAGTTTAGCCCAACAAGCCCAATATCTCAGACTTGGCTCGGCGAGTATCACACACAATTTTCTGTTAATTGGATCTTTTAGCATTACTCATCACATGCTAGTTCTGGATGAGTCCATACCCGTGTCCATTGACCTTGGGCCCACTAGCATACCAAGCCTAAGCCCTAGAATTAGCTCTCAAATGTTTTAAGTAGAGTCACCCAATCATGGGAGGCTAATTCCAAGAAAATCATTTTCAAAATGAACCGTCATTCCAACTAAAATGGATGTTATGGCAATTCCCACTCACTCGGTAATCGTGACGGGGTTATCCCAACGGAACTTGTTTGTTTGCGGCGTGCTCCCTGGAGCTAGTGCGTGGGCAGTCTGCTCCTACCTGGCATGAATGTCCATATCAGGTTGCGTTGACTAAGAAGTCGCATACTTTCTAGTATTTGTGCCTAGGGCCTCACAATATGCCTTAATTGCATTCAGGTCCCTGATTGCCTCTTAGTCTCAATTAAGCCTCTAGCATTTCAAATCATCTGTCTTGGGTCCTCAACTCTTTTTAAATTCACCCATCGGCCTTTGATTTTCCAAAATTGCCATTTAGTACCAAATTTTCCAAAAATTGCAATTTAGCCCTAAACTTTTCAAAATTTCCAATTGGCCCTCCTTTTTGCCCAAATTGCCCAATTGTCCCTCAATTGGGAGTGAATTTCATGAAAATGTTGTCAATTTTGTCAATTTGCCATTCGAACCCTTAAATTTTGGAAATTTGCGTAAAAGCCTCAAAAATCCCCAAATTTGCCTTTGTCTTCTCCCCCAGTTTGAGCACATGAATGTTTAAATCTCACCACGTCTAATTGATGGCCTGTAAGCCTTGATTTCTTCATTTCTTGCTATAATTTGCCTCATCTAGCTCTCCTCGATCGTCCTACACTTAGAATTTCTAGATTTGTTTGAGTTTGAGTTTTGAGCTCTATCAAAGCTTCATCGGAAAATTTACAGTAGAGAGAGAAAGCTTGCTTAGCTTACCGATGGAGGGGCGGTGGCCGAAGCTTGAGGTGAGGGCAGCTAGTGCTCATTGAGGGGAACCTACTAGGATTGACTCCCGTTGCAATTCACCACTGCACTACAGGAATTGGAAGAGAGAAGTTTCGTGGGGTGCAATTCTAAAACTCAGAAAATCTTATGAGGAGAGGTGAAATTGAGCTTACTCGAGGTCTGTGAGTAGTTGGGGAGGGTATTAGCCGATCGAAGTGGCCAATTCTAGCTGCGGAAGGGTTGAGGGAGTTGGGGTTGGGTCGATCGAAAGCTCGTTGTTACAGGGTTCCGAAGCAGCTTCACTGTGTTATTGCCTTGACACCTCTCCAACCGTCCTTCGGTCGCTTTGAGGGTTCTCGAGCTAGAGGACGCTTCCCTTGTTCCAATGCCACTCTTCGAAGCTTCTTTGGTTGCAAAATCACCCATCGTCGGAGCCTCGATCGGTATTCCATTGGAAAATGGACTGTTTGTCTTTAGAGAGTGCCTGAGAGGTGAGGAGGATAAGTGGGAGAGTGCTCTTTATATAGGGAGCTCGGCAACTATTCAGGCTACCGAGCAGCATGAGACTCGACCCCCGCCCCGCTCACCGGCGACCTGACCGGGAAGATTTTTGAGTTGCTAGATACTCCTGCATTCCCGGCCTTTCTCTCTTCTCTGTCAGCGAACTGAGGTTGAAGATGATGATGTGGAAGGCATGCCATGTGGCGTGTTGTGATTGTCCGATTCTTTTAATGTGGAGGTCCAACTTAGCTGTCGCATCAGGCATTGATCAGACACGTGGCAGCCTTTCGTTGGCTACTCGTGTCTGCGTGTTAGGTTGTTGGGTCGCTTGCTGACTATTGACCAGACACATGGCAACCTCCCATTAGCTGCCCGTGTCTGCATGGCTACTATTGGGTGTCGTTGACCATTGACCAATCCAGTTCATTGACCGATCGGACTATTGACCGATCCGGTTCATTGACCAGTCGAACCATTGACTAGTTTGGTGTCCCGAATTCGAAAATCGGCCGGTTCAGACCCGATTTGACTGGTTTTCTAAAATTTAAAATTTTCTAACTTCATTTTCTATCCAATGGTGGCCTCAATTTCCCAAATTGATATTTTTAAGCCACCTAAAAACTGAATTATTAAACTAGTTCACTATGGCTCAACCTGGTTCAGTCCGGTTCACCCTGAACTGGTCTGGTTCTCTCACCCAATCCACTTCCGGACTCTTCCTTACCATTTTTGAGATTTTTTGGTAACTTGGGATTTTCCAATTTCCTTTGTTAACCTGTAACACTGTGTTTTTAGTAACCAGAAAAAAATTAAGAACAGAAAAAAAAACCAAATTGATTCTGATGAACTCGATCCCATTAGAATACCGAAGTTAAGAATGCTTGCATGAGAGTAGTGCTAGGATGGGTGACCTCTCGGGAAGTATTTATTTTGCATTCTCTCAATAGTTATCAACCCATATTGTTTTAGTAAACTAAAAATAAATAATATACTAGCACTAATGCATATGATCCTATCAAAACTCCAAGGTTAAGTGTGCTTGAGCGAGAGTAGTATTAGGATAGGTGACCTCGAGAAGTATTAATTTTGTATCCCTTCAATAGTTGTCAAATCCTATTTTTTAACCCAAAATTAAATAACATACCAACACCAATACACAAAGATCCCTTTAGAACTTCGAAGTTAAGCGTGCTTGGTGAGAGTAGTGCTAGGATGGGTAACTTATTGGGAAGTATTCATGTTGCATCCCCTCAATAGTGTCAAACCATATTTTTTAGTAATCCAAAATGTAATAACATACTAGTGCTAATACACCAGATGCTATCAAAATATTAAAGTTAAGCGTGCTTGGGTGAGAGTAGTATGCACCCTTTCAATAGTTGGCAAATCATATTTTTTTTAGTAATCCAAAATTAAAAACATATGAGCACTAATGTAGGATCCCTTTAGAACTTCAAAGTTAAGCGTGCTTGGTGAGAGTAGTGCTGGGATGGGTGACTTATTGGGAAATATTCATGTTGCATCCACTCAGTAGTTGTCAAACCATATTTTTTAGTAACCCAAAATGTAATAACATACAAGTACTAATGAACCAAATCCTATCAAAACATTAAAGTTAAGTATGCTTTAATTAAAAGTAGTTTATGGGATTATATTATAAGTTTAAAATTCAATTGATATAATTGGAATAAATAAAATGAAAAGTGTAAATTATTAGGTGAAAATAAAGAGATAAATATATATTTTTTTATTAATCTTATGTCCCTAAATATCATAAATACCTATATTTATTTATTAAAATTAATATCAATAATTTAATACATATATTTAATTATTGGAATTAATACTAATAAATACCCATTAATTTTCCAAGAATAATGACAACATTAATATAGTTGTAATAAATCCTCTCTATTTAATACGCAATTCTACTCCTATATAAAGAGCTCGTCCCCATTCATTCTTCTCACACCTGAAAACTCATTTCTCTCTCTAATACTCCATTTCCCAGTGAACCTCGAACTAGAGCCTCGACTTAGGCATTTTTCTTAACCTTAGAAGGAGAGGTTGGGCTCTTTAGATTCCGGAGGAAGTGAACTATCTGATAGCAATCTCCATTCGATTCGAGGATCGCCGAAGAAGTGCCGACATAATCAAATAGTGAAATAGCTCTGGTAGACCGAAGCTGCCTTATATCGGCCTAGCTAAAATTAGCCGAATTCAGCCCTCCTCTAGCCAAACCAAGCTCTTCCAACATCCTCACAACCCTCATACGACCTCAACGATGTTGAAAGGACAATAGTAGGAATTCTTGATCCTAGAAGGTACTTTAGGAAGAGAGCTACCTTTCCCAATAGAAAGCTCGGACCGTCGCACCTCCGACAAGTGTGATCAGAATGCCAGCAAGAGAAAGCTCGCGTCAACTTGGAAAACCAACAGTGGACGAACACGTCACGGTTAACAGGTGAGTGGGTTATTCACATCATACCCGGTTGGGATGATGAGCACCTTTTCTAAATTGGAAGCCACTATGAGTGGACTTACTAACGTCATACCCAGTTGGGATGATGAGCACAATTTAAAGTTAAAACCCCCTTACCAGTTGTGAGTGGAAATTTTATATCATACCCGGTTAGGAATGGTAAGTACCTCGAAATGAAAACCCACTACTTAGTGGTATTTTAAACATCACTACTTACAGAAGTGATGTGAAAATCATGCAGAAAAACTATTTACCGGTTGTAAGTAGATCATACCCGGTTGGTATGATAAAACTTCCTCAAAGGAAGTGGAAAACTCATTCATCGGTTATGAGCGGAGATGTCCTAATACTTAGTTGGTATGATGGATAGTTGAAAACATATTTTGTCAGAAGTGCTCTCCCCTGACTGTGTGTCAATGCTTAAATGATTTGGGAGACCTTCTTGACGGGAGCTCGAATAGCTCTTATAGGCCGGGGGCCTCGGTTTTGGAACTTGGGGGGCTATTATGCCCTGTTTTGAAAATCTCGAACAGTGGGCCATAGGTCAGTGGACATGAGCAGGAGCTAGTAAACAAATATGAGATATGTGCCATAAAACTTAAATAAATGAATTGTTTGGCTATGGTAGCAAGACAGGACCAACATATTTAGTCAACTAGTGGAAGTGCGACATGACAGGTCTCCGGACCAGTCAAGACAAACAGGTGCAGGTTGAGTTGAAGGTCGGGGCCGTTGGACTAATGGCATCACAGATTATATGGCATGATAAGAAAATATTGATTTTGCATGCACTGTGATTGCGGGACCAACAAGATGCCCAAGAGGGGTAGTGATGCGTCCTAAGGGCATTGGATGACCTGGCGGGTATAAGGGCAGTTCGTCGTACCAGGTGACCGTGTGAAATTTGGAGTAGCACCAAGCGCGTGAGACTGGGGTGGGGACGGGATGAGGTCTCTGTCCTCATACGGATACGAAGAATTGATTTCGGGATTGAGGGTTGAATGTCGCGTACATCCACTCATTCGCAAGGTAAAAGTGGACGTTCTTCTATCTAGGTGGCCGGTAAAGTCGCTCCGACGCCACAAGTGGGTTCAGTGGACGGGCTGACCTGCAATTGTGTGTTTTGACCTTCATGATGAAGGATGTGTGTTGGGTAATGGCACACCGCGATTAATAAGAAATGGTGATAAAATTGAGATTTTTAAAGTGGAGAAAATCTAAAGAAAATTAAGAAGTCTGACACATTCTAACTTGAAAATGTCACCCTTGGTAGGGTAAAGGTTTTAAAAACCAGTATTTGAGGAAAGAATATTTTAAAAGAAGATAAGGAGTTTGGCACACTTTGATTAAAGTTGTTATGTTTATGAAAACTCACTCCCAACCTTCGCTCACTGAGTTGTAGAACTCACCCCTCCCTTATATCTATTTTAGGAACTAAGGGAAAACCAATCTTAAAGTCTTCCCTGTATAGGAACTATAAAATCAGGTATGTTTGTTTTTCAGTTTTGTATAATGTTATCCCAGGAAAGGTACAGGTTTAAAGGACACCTTACTCCTCATGGGTTTAAAAGAGGGAAAAACCCTTAGTAAACTGGGAAGAGTGGCGGGTTGTTCACGGGGATCCTACCAAACCGGGTCGGGGCATGACATAACCCTTATTTACTATTTTCTATTAATTAAATTTGCATGGTTTTCAAAAATAGTGCCAGTTCTCCTCCTAGTTTCCTTGGTCCGAGGGGACGGGTTCCACAACTCTCCTCTCCTTTTAGGAGTGTTATCCTCAAAACTTGTTGTTGCTCCTCTCTGTTAGAAGGGGGTCCCCATGCTGTCCCCTTAGGGTACAAGTTGATGCCCTACTGTTTTGGGTTACTTTGTTCGCCTCCATCCCCTTACTCTCTTGGGTTTGGTTTGTTTGACTCATCCTTTCCCCCTCCCCACAATGTTCTCGAATTTCCCTAGGTCCAATACTCCTGCTGCTTAGGGTCAGGCTTTTCCTTCTGGAGGGTTTTGTCTAGAATCGAGGTCCTAACATGTCCAATCGCACCTGGGTTTGTTTACTCCCTCATTTGTTGGGACTACTTAGTTTGTCGGCCCTTTGGGCTTTTGCGTTTACCTTCCTCGGTTCTATGTGTTATTCCCTTTTTCATGGTTCTCTAGTCTGTCCTTTTGTACTCTAGTCCCCTTTTTGTCAGGCTGTTAGGCCTACATGTCCCTGGCAGTACGACTCTCGTATCCTGTTGTCCCTCCTTAGGCCTAAAGCCCAACTTGCCTTGCGGTTGGGACCGCGTCCTTCCACTCCCTTCCTTAGAGTGTACTCCCTTTGTCCTTACTTTTGCATTATCTATGTTACTTCATTACTCGATTCGATTTACCCATAGGTTCCGATTTCATATGTCCCCTCCCTATTCCAATGTCCCCTTAAATGTAGATGTTAGGCTTCTTGTGAGAGTTTGGGTTTCCTGCATTTATTTGGCTTACTCCACCTTCTTATTGAGCCTTCCCATCTTCGATTGTCGGGTTTCTCGCCCCCCTTATAGTCCCATTGGCCTATCGGGATTCTCCTCCCTTAGTCTGTTCTCATATCCATTGACATTCTTCGACTAGTGAGGGGTTCTTCCCTTCCTTTCTTCCTCTCTTCTCTCTCTGCTTTAGGGACATTACACCTGCTGACCCACAGGAACTAGACTAAGGGAAAGGTTTGGTATGTATCCCTACGATTGCCTCATCGCTTAGTTTCTATCTAAGCCGACGTGATCGAACAGTGAAGCAGCTCCGGCGGACCGAAGCTGCCTTGTTTCGGCCGAGCTGAAATTGGCCAATTCGAGCCCTTCTTAGGCCAATTTGAGCCCTTCTCAGACCAAACCAAGCTCTCCCAACACCTCCTCATCCCTCCCACGGCTGAATTAAAACTAAAAAGTAAGCCAATTCAGCTCCCCTCTATAATTTTCAATCGATGCTAGAGAGAGAACCGACAGAATTTCGATGATAAAATTCTAACTCAATTCGACATTAATAGATGCAATTGTTGATCCTAGAAAAAACCTTAAGAGGAGAGCTATCTGCCCAGATTGGAAGATCGGACCGTCGTGCCTCCGACGATGAGCAATCAAAACTTTCTCTCTCTACGTTCTATTTTCCAGCGAAGCTACGTTTGAGTTTGTTCCAGTGTCAAAACTTACTATTCAAAGTGCAATTGAATCGTATAAAGATTTAGAAACTCAAATTTAACTTCAATTTCAACAATTAGAAGTGTTTGATCGGTCAATTTGATAAAATCAAATACAGTTATGTTAAGAAGATGGAATTGGGGAAAATTTTGGCGAAATTTGGGGATTTTAAAAAATTCGAGGAACCAAAATGCAATTTTAAAAAAAATTGAGGGTTAATTGGGCATGGTAAGAGTGTTAGGGGACCAATTGAGCAAATTTTAGAATTTTTTGGGTAAAACTTACCATTTTTGTGAATGAAAGGCGAAATGGTAATTTTGGGAAAATTGGGGACTAAATTAAGAATTTGGGACACTTGAACCCCTTTTATGAAATTGAATAAATTAAGGCCATAAGGGGAATTTTAAAAGTTTTGGGACTCAATTTGGGGAAAAACCGTCAAGTTAAGGAAAAATAAATTTAGGGACCAAATTACAAATATTTGAAAAGTTGAGAATTTAGTCATTCATAATGAATGAAGGTGATCAAGCCAAATGATAGTGAACAACAATGTTAATTTCATGAAGGAACACGAGACATCGGGAACACCAACTGGGATTAAGCTAGTAAGGGACGAAAATCGACTAAAAGGAATTTCACTACACAATCGGGTGAGTGGGTTTTTTATATCATACCCGGTTTGGATGATAAGTATCTCGAAAATGAAAACCCACTACTAAGTGGTATTTTAAACATCACAGCTGAGAGGAGTGATATGAAAATGATGCGGAAAAACTACTTACCGGTTATAAGTAGATAATACCCGGTTGGTGTGATGAAACTTTTTCTAAGGAAGTGGAAAACCCGTTCATCAGTTATGAGCAGAAATGTCCTCATACTCAGTTGGTATGATGTACAGTTGAAAATACATTTTGTCAAAAGTGTTCTCCTCTGACTGTGTGCCACTGCTTAAACAATTTGGGAGACTTTCTTGATGGGAGCTTAAATAGCTTTGTTAGGCCGGAGGCCTCAGTTTTGAAACTTAGGGGCTATTATACCCAATTTTGGAAAATCTTGAAGAGTGGACCCTAGGCCAGTTAGCACGAGCAAGAGCTCATAAACAAACATGATTTATATGCCATGAAAACTTAAGAAATTGAATTGTTTAGCCATGGTATCAAGACAGGACCGACATACTCAGTCAACTAGTGGCGGTGTGATATGACAGGTCTCCAGACTAGTCAAGACAAACAGGTGCGGGTTGAGTTGAGGGTCGAGGCCATTGGACCAGTGGCACCACAGATTATATGGCATCATGTGAAAAATGTTGATTGTGCATGCACTATGTTTGCGAGACCTTCAAGATGCCCAAAAGGGGTAGTGATGTGTCTTAGGGCCCTAGACTACCTAGTTGATATAAGGGTAGTTAGTCGTACCAGAAGCCTTACGAAGCTTGACGTAGCTTCATGCGCATGAGACCGAGGTGGGGTCAAGATGAGGTTTCTGTCCTCATACAAATATGGAGAATTGTTACGGGATTGAGGGTTGAATGTCGCGAACATCCGCTCATTTTTAGGGTAGAAGTGGATGTACTTCTATCTAGGTGGCTGGTAAAGTCACTCCGACACCACAAATGAATTCAGTGGACGTACTCGCCTGCGATTGTGTGTTTAACCTTAATGATGAAGAATGTGTTTTTTGAAAACCGAAATTTGAAGATGAGAAAAATTAAAGGAATTAAGGAATCTAGCAAACTCCAACTTGAAAACTATATTTTTATAGAAACCCCATTTTTAAAATAACCATTCACTGAGTTGTAGAAACTCACCCCTCTTTTCTATCCATTTTCAAGAAAAGAGAAAATGACTAGGAATAACACCGAGCCTTACCCTTTGTCAGGTATGCTTAATTTTTCTTAAAATTGCATTTTATTTGCTATATGTCTTCCCAAGGAACAAGGTCGAAAGTACACCTGGCTCCTCTCGAGTTAAAGAAGGGGGAAACTCCTCTTGAATTGAGAGAGTGGCGGGTTGTTCATGGGGATTCGACCAAAGAGGGTCAGGGCATGACATACAACCTAATGTCAAAGATTATGAACTTTAGGGACCTAATGGTTATAATGTATAAATTAAGGGCCTAGTTTCAAATACTTGGAAGTAGGAGACTTTTTATGCCAAATCTTCCTTATGAGAACACTAAAACCATGTAGGAACGAGTTGAATGAGTACACATGCAGATGAACACAACAAGGATTGGAAATCCGACTAGGACGAACATGTCATAGTTATCAGTGAGTGAGATCTTTAATGTGATACCCGGTTGGGATGATGGGCACGTTTAAATTGAAAAACCACCATGAGTAGAGATTTTCGACATCATACCCGATTCGGGTGATGAGTACCCTCTTTTGAATTTGAAAAGCGTTTTTCCAGAAATGATCTTCCCTAAGTGTGTGAAACTGCCATTTTGGAAAACTTTTCTAATGAGAGCTGGGACAACTCCACTAGGTCGGAGGCCTCGATTTTGAACTTATAGGGCATACGACCCAATTTTGAAAACTCATGAAGTGGGCCCAAGGCCAGTGGGCACAAGTTGAAGCCTGTAGACAAATAAGATTAAGAGCCATGAAAAATTTTCATAATCGGCTATTTGTGTGAACTGCCACTGTGCCGAATCCAGACCGATAGACTCGATGGGCTAGTAGCTGTTGAGTCGAAGCTAGATCGACGAACTTATTGGGCTAGGAATTATGGAGCCAAAGTTGAGTGTCGGGGTCGTTGGCTAGTAGCACCAGAGATAATGGATTAAAATCCTAAGACTTTTTTTGTGCATGCACTGTGATACAGAACCATCGAGATGCCCAATTTGGGGTAGTGTTGGTTCTAAGGGCTGTTGGATGACCAGAATATGATAAGGGCAGTTTTGACATCCAGTGAGTCACAAAGCTCGGAGTAGCTTCCTGTGCATTGAGACTGAGGTAGGGTCAGGAGAGGTCTCATTCCACATAGCAAACACGAAGTATTTTTGTGTCTAAGGGTCAGACAGATGATGTCCACTCAGACTCCATGTAGAAGTCGAGGACTTCTATCAAGGTGAATAGTAAAGACGCTCTGATCCACAAGTGGGTGCAGTCAGTGTAACTGCATCTTGCGAATACCTGAACCCTTCATGATAAATGGTGTATGATTGTTTGCTAAAACAAATCCCTTGTAAGGGGAAATTTGAAGAAAGCTCTTCACGAATTTGCAACTAATAAGAGAGTTTATGAACTCTGTTTTGAAAACTCATCCTAACACACACTTACTGAGTTTTAGAAACTTACCCCCTCACTTTAAAACTTTTATAGGGAAGGAGATGACCCTTTAAGGAACCCTTACATCGAGACCCTAAAGTCAAGTAATTTATTTTATTATTATTAGTTTTGTATAATGTTATTCCAAGAAACAATAACAGAAGGTATGTCTGACTCCTTGCGGTTTTTCGAAGTGGTACTCTTCCTAAACCAAAGGGAGTGACAGGTTGCTCACGGGATTCCGACCAGACCGGATTAGGACATGACAACTTGAGTAGTATCAGAGCATTGTTCCCTCAAATTTATTATCAAGACTATATTGTCCAAAACTAAACAAAAACTATCCACCTTGTAGGAAGATGATCACAAAAAAACTCTCCAATGTCAAGGTATAGTAGAAGTGACAAATGACCGTGTAAGGAAGTAACCTATTTTAGATGTGGACAGTGGAGATATTATATGTCTAGTACCACCAAGAAATGTGGTGCCAACGCCTGTTAAGGTCATTGCCACAAGTATGAGGGGAGCCAACCTGACGTCAAGGACACTAGCAAGAGCTTATAACCTCACCAGGAGGACACTTATTATAAATCTAGTAGCTCCCCAACCTACTGCATAACTGCCTATTGTAATAGGGATAAAGCCCCAAATGTATTGTATTCCTTCTCAAATAATGAATAAAAAACTCTAAGTTCCTAAAACTTTGTCTCTCAAATGATGATGCGATCTTGTGCCTCAATTATATGAGAGGGTCATGGGAGACAAGAAAGACCAAATGAAAGACCCTGAGAAGAAGCAAACAGAGCGGAACATAGAGACGTAAACGAAGAGAAATTTTTCCTTATAGGGTTACAAGCCATCTAGGTACAAGGAAGAAAGCACCTCCACAAGAGAAGGCATACCCCGAATGTTGGACGCCGAACGGGATGTTTCGGAATGGTGAGGTGTGACCCACTTTGGAAAAGTGGAGAAGAAACTGGATAGGGTTACAAACAAACCTAGCTATGAGAAACGACTAGTAACCGTGGGATGATCAAGGAGAATAATCGGTGCCCTAAGAAGGACAGGGAAGTAGTAACAACTCTACACACTAAATGGTGATAGACTGAGCATCAGGGATGAATAAACTTGAAAGACAACTGTTTCAAAATTATTGGACAATGAGAGTAGTAAGGATGAGGCAGTTAACAAACTGATCCTCATAAGATCACGGATTTAAAATCCTGGTAAAGAAGGGGAAGTGGAAAGGCCAAACGTCAAGAAAAGAAGGATAAAAGAAATTCTTAAGGAAATCAATGGCCAAAAAGGATTGGCCACCAAACTCAAGCCGTGGAAAGAATTAAGTAAGCCTCTCACAAGGAGGTTAAGAAATCCTAAAATAAAAAGGATTTGAACCCCTCCCTAAGGAAGTCAACTTGTATGGGATACAAGTAGGAATAAGGATAGGGTACAAAGAATGTACCCACAAGATTCCCAAATAAAGGGTTAACATGAAGGATGGCATCAAATTGCTCTAGGGTTAGATATCCGTAAAAGCGAAGAAGGGAAGAAGCCTATCAAGGAATGGAGTCCCAGAGAGGTATATATGATCCACACCCACCTGATAGAACCTAAGATTGGACGGCAGGGCATAGTGTGGAGTACACAAAATAAGAATCGCCAATCAAAAGTTACTCGGATATGAAATAAAGGTCGAAATGGGAATTTAAGGTCAGTGAAGGATTAAAGGTGGGCAAATACACCAATTCAAAAGGGTGTAAGGATGTGAGGTAAGGAAATCTTCAAGGAATGATAAGAAGGTCGAACACGTCTCTACTTCGAAGGACGAGAGTAGAAAATGGGATTAACAAAAAGGAACTCCCCAAGATAAATCCAATGAATCAATTAGTATACTGTAAAGGATTATCTAGGAGTGGAAAGAGAGTAACTACGAAATGTTAACAAATAAGTAAGGACGAACTAGGGAATGGAAACCCTTAGGTAAGGATGCCAACGGATTTAAGGAAGGAAATAAGGGAAGAAAATCCCAAGTAGATCGATAAGTTAAGAAGTGATGGAGAAACCCGATGATTGAAACTAATAATGTCTAATAAGTAGGTTGGTAAATATAAGACGAATATATATCATTTTAGTTAAAATAAAATATTTATATATAAATTTAAAAAATAAGTTAATAGTAAAATTATTAAATTATAATTTTAAAAAATTGTATTTTTTAACTTCATTCATTCATTTACCATTAAACCGTGGTTATGATGTTTTATGGAACCTTGTAATAATTCATAAGTTAGCATAATTGATATATATATATAGTAAAACAAAATCATTTCGTGCATAATAAGTGTAATCTAAAGTTTTGTATCAAATCATAATATATTAAAATATTTTATGTCAACAATAATTTACCTACGTCATGGTAATACGAGCCCATAAATAAAAAAAATAAGATACTTTAAAGTTAATAAAAATATAAAAAATCATTTAAAATTAGAAATAATCATAAATTTTGAATTTTTAATCATTATACCTAATTAGAAAGATGTCTAATCTAAGTGGGACAATACAATAGCCTATTTATATGCCCATTAAGGGACAATTAGACAATGAAATGCACTCCTAGGTTCAATGCCTAGGGAACATTACATGATGGGGGTGCATCTATTGGGTGGGAGTCTCTACCTGCACCCTTGGCTTGGCATTCTATGGAAATCTCTCAAAAGAGTAACCAAGAATAACAGTTGTGGGTCCCACATTAAAGGCAGTTGCTACATCTAGGCTCCTAACATGGTCGCATGTATGTGTCTGGTCTTGCACGCCTATGTTTGTTTGGCCTTATTACCTGATCTGCCTTCTCTACTTCCCCCACTTTCTTTTACTTTCTCATTTTTTTAGAATTTCATTTTAATGAAATTAGTGATAATTTGATATTGAAATTTTTTCAATAATTATATAAAAGATTATGAACTTAGAAACGATGGAAAATAATAAATGACATGATATTAACATATTTTTAAAAAAGGCAAACCAGATATTTGATCACAATAAATTTATTATTTTAATCAATCCAACTCCGTATGAAGTAGCTTTGCAACTTGTTTTTAGTCATGTGCTCCCAAATGTTATATGCCTAAAATCTCATATAAGATTATAATATTTTTCACAGCTATTTAATTCCATGGCATAATTTATATTATTAATTTAATTTAAGAGCAATCATTAGTGTTTACTAGACATATCATGGCAAATGGACCGGGTAAGACTTGAGACGCTACTAGATCCGAGTGGACCCAAGGTTGGTAGGTTGCCTGCTCGAGTTTGAGTCCGTTGATTGTACCCCAGTACTGTTAAAAACATGGGATCGGGTCCAACAATAGACCCCGGACCTGCTGAAAACGCAAGCTCGGGTTACACTGGATGGACCCAATGTTCGAAACTAGCGGTTGCTGATCCAGAAAGTGAAATACTAAGGGTGAGTACAAAAATTCGACCAGCAATTATATTTTTTTTTACTTCTGTAAACGGAAACCGCGTGCTTCCATTGTCAGAATGCAAAAAAAAAAAAAGGTAGGAAACAAGATAGCAGATTCACGTTGACGCCGTTACTCAGATTGTGCTTCTATTAGGTACTGAACATTGAGTTACTTTGCACTGGCAGGTGGACGATCGAGGAACTGCTAGGCGGGGTTTGAAATTCGAAAGGCCCATTAAAAACCAGTTCGGCTCTATCGATCCTGAGGATCAGATAACTTGTGTTCAGTGGCTCATCATCATACAGGGCTTGGCCATCGCTGGGCGAATCGGGATGTATGGTTGGAGCTATGGGAGCTACCTCTCAGCCATGTCTTTGCTAAGGTTCTCGGACGTGTTCTGCTGTGCAATCTTAGGGGCCCCAGTGACATCGTGGGATGGCTACAACACCTTCTACACCGAGAAGTACATGGGATTGCCAGATGACAACACAAACCAGCTGAAGGGGAAGCTGTTGTTCATCCATGGGATGATCGATGAGAACGTTCATTTTAGGCACATTGCGAGGCTTGTGAATGCGCTGGTGATTGCAGGAACGCCAAGGAAGCGCAGGGATGGAGGTTATGGTTACATGGAGGAGAGGATATGGGATTTCATAGAGAAGGAACCTGTGAAAATGATGATGCAGATAAAAAAACACAGCTCATCCCCCTTCCAACACAAGTAATAAAATCCCTTTAGGATGAAGAGATCTATTTGCTGCTTCATGATGTACTTGCCGTGTATTGGGCGATTATGCTTCCCTGCTTCATGCTTAAACCGATAACCCCTTCACGAACGCCACTCCTGTAGAGGGCAACCACTCAGATCCGTATATGAACTCTGCAACCGTAAATTTGCTGGCCTCCTCCAGAAATTCGATCACCCGATAGCCTGCCCACATGACCCTCTGAGCCACTCCTGCCCCTGGCCCGTAGTTCATGTACTCTCCATAATAGAGCGTGTTCAATGCAAAGTCCCCGTTCCATTCGAGCCACCGAGGGTGGATATGGTCTCCAAGATTGGACAGCATGTACACCACCTTGGCGTACGTCTTCCACGGCCGCCCTAGATATGTCGGGAAGCTGCCCTTGGAGGCCTAAAGGCAGCCGAGGTTCGGGTCTGATGGACCCGAGGGTCCCACTCGGGCGTGAATCCGTTGGACTTGCCTTTGGATCAGGCGCGAGTCTGCCAAAACTCGCCCCACCTCAGATTTTGACAAGTCTAGACATATCAAATCCATTAATGTTTCATTGAATAGATGGTATGGACTGAGAAAATAAAATCTATTATCTAATTTGAGCTACCATCCAAACTTTATGATTGTTCAATTTATGAAAATGACTTTCCATTCAAACTTGAATTTTTCGAATTGGGCCCTTGTTTTGGGTTTGTGCAATGATTTTTAGGCAAAAGACAAACGGCTTAATAGGTCTAGGATGGACTATGACCATGAATATATACTTTAATAATGGAAGGTCCAACAGCCCACTATTGCCATTTGCGAGGTATGAGTTTATTTGTTTTTTAGATGTGAATGTCGTGGATAATAACCAAGAGCACTCGTGCTACATATGATTGTTTACTTAATTAATGGGGCAGCCTAACTAAGTATTATTTTCAACCTTGTAGACATGACTAATTTAATCTATAAAGTTCTTGTCCTAATCGCCACGCCAAATGAATATAGTTTGGTCTTTGAAGGTGCATATGATACGATGATTTGAGCAATGTACACGTAATTTTTCCGCACGGCACCAACTTTTTGTGATCTAAAGAATGATTTTACCATGAAAAATACAAGTTTGGAAGCCTTCTTTATAGACTTCTGCTCACCCCAAGTCCAAAAGCTAGGTGCTTTTTCTAGTGCCGTGGACTATATGGGGTGGGGGGGGCTACGGTATTATAGAAGGAGACCTAGGAATCAAACTTGTTGTCACACGACACGACGTTCAATGCCAATTTCCAAAGTGGTTGGACATGTTGCAGCCTAGTCATGATACTATGGACTATGGTGTTGAATTTCATCATTTTTTCCATGGCATCCATTTCTAATGCCTTAAAAATGGATTAATCTTGTGATCAACATACCATATAACATGGAATTTTCATTAATTCTCAATTTCAGACCCACACTAGTTTAAAACTTTAAACTGGTACAATTGCTTGTTTTCCGTTTAACAGCTTATCCACTATTATGCATAATAGGAAGCCATTCCTTGGTTTTTAAGATGAAGAATCAACGAGTCAATTCTTTCACATGTTATCCATCATTACTTCAATTACCAAACCCACTAAACCCTCCTTTAAGAAAACCATCAAAGAAGCCCTCGGTTCCCATGTTTACGCACCACTCACCATTGTTCATCAATTCATAGAATTAGATGAAGATTTTTTGAGTGGAGAAGATGAAGCAGGGGCGGTCCCATTTGGTCAGTCAAATCCACCACTAAGAGAGCAAAGAATATAGAAACTGTGGACTCTGACCAATTCCAAAGGCAAAACCCCATTTGCCCATCTCTCCTTTCTTCTCCTTCACTTTGTAAAAGAATTATAGTGGGAGTAATTTGGAACAAATACAGAAAATTAACGAATTTTATATAATTTGTAAATTGTTATTATGTGGCTAGATTGAGAATTGTTATAGCTAGGTCGCTTGAGTGCTTTTATATAAACCATGATAGTATGCAGGTATATGTATAACTTTTGGAATATATTAATAAAATTTCTAAATGGTCCTTAATTTGGATATTATTCCATTTTTCTCTTAAAATAAAAGTGATTTCTAGGGTTTTTCTCCTTCGAGTGTAATTTTATCTGAAATTTAAGAGATTTTGTGTTTTGTTTGCAATATAGTAGGAAAGAATCCTTCAAATAGCTTGGATTTGATCGTGAGACAACACAAGTCAGGTTCTTATATTATATTTTCTTGATAATAATTGTGTCAATTATTATTTATGCCCCATATCAATAGCTTTGTTATAAAAAAATATACTGTTGTTATCAAAAAAATAAGTATAAATTTATTAATGGAGAAATCAAACCACCAATACCAACCAACCCTTTAGATAGCTACATGTTTATTTTCATTCAAAACAAATTTTGAAATTTGGGAGTTGTAGCATAATTCTATAAAAGCAATGAGATGAAGATTTTCAGACATAAGAAATGACTTTGTTCTTTAGACTAGAAGAATTTGAACATTGCTGGCTATTTTACAAAGATAAAAGCTTGTGGGATGAATTGAAGATATTTCAAATTAGTTTTGACTATAATCAACATGAGCTAATAATTGTTTTTCTCATGGGATTGAATGACTCATTTTTAATCTTAAGTATCCAAATTTTGCTTATAAATAATCTATCTAATCTCTCTAGTATTTGTAATTTGTTATACACGCTGAAGAAGAGAGAAACTCCACCAATCTTAGATCAACCACTACTTTATAGTAGTGCAGTGTAATTTAATCCATAATTTAATGGATTTTGTATTTTATTTTCTATAAATGAATCATTTGAAGGATATGTTCATTACTCTCCCTCCCTTCCCTTGAAAATGAAGCTCTAGCTTCTCTACTATTACGCATCAAATGGACTTCTCATTCAATAGAAATGGAAGTACAGTACCATATTAGGAGTAGTGTAATTTGTTCGACCGGCAAGTGATACCCTACTTCTCCATCTAAACACAACCCGTCAATGTCGAGTATTGCACCACTTGGCCAGTTTTCCATGTCCTATGGATGCAGAATTAAGTCAACGTGACTAACTGGTGATAAGTTTTCCATGTCCTATTATTAGTGGAATTTTAATTTTTTATTACTGTATAAATGATTTAATATTTAAAACCATACTAAATCACAATTAAATCAAATTAGACCCATTAAAAATGTTTACATGAAATGAATTGTTCTAAAGATCGGAAGGGTTGGACTATTCCAAACTTATCCGAGCAGTCGGTCACGATACAGTCCAATTCCGGTTACTGAACTGGCCGTTTGGGGGCGAGCCAATTTGCCATTGTGGCTGACGACCTATACATTTATATGGACAAGTGAGACTTGCTTTCTTGGGTCAAGATAGTCATCACCCTCTTTCATGGAAACTCCCCTCAACCAAGTATTACACAGGAAAACCAGAAAGGGGCTTCACTTGTTATATTTGATTTATTTTATAAAAAAAAATCGGATCCATCCAATTTGTCCAGACTGACTTGTACACTGCCATCCAATTTTGGGTACCACTGGCCCGATACCATTGACAACACCACCTACGAGTGTTCGGCCAAGGAAATACAGCAAGATCCACTAAGCGCTCGATTCTCCTCCCATTATTCTTCTTCTCGGAGAAGAATCGAGAATAATGGGAGGAGAATAATGGTAGAATGTATTAGAACAGTTCGGCCAAAGATTAGAACAGTCGACCACGACCATTACCATTAAGTTGGTGTTCAACTCGTAGAATGTATTAGAACAGTCAAGTAAAAACAAACTTCAGGAAGGTCGCGTAATCTTTGATAAAGGAATTGTGCAAAAAAATCTTCCAAAAAGTTACATTTATCGTTATAATTTTATTTTTATTTTTCTGATATAGAACAGAAAATAAATAATAATAATTTTGATATATTTTTTCTATATTCAAATTAGATTGAGTTAAATTTTTAATTACGGATTCAATATGTTTACTAATATATTCATAAATTATTATAAATAGATAATGAACAAATTTATTTAAATTTAAAATTTATAAATATTGACATATAAACTTATCGAACAAGTGTTTAAAAATTATTTTAAAAAATAAAATATTGTAAAATCGAAAGAAGTTTCTCAGAAGAGAGTCAGTTCTCATTTGATGCAAGACACTTTAGATTTAGATTAGATGGACATACACATGTGTGTCAGCATCATACGACGGGGCAAAAGTAACAATCTTTTCCTCCTATTCCAAATCCACGCTTCACTTTGTTCCCCAGCACCGCCCACAAAAAAACAGCCATTTCTCGTCGTACCACCACCTCCAATCTTCTTCATCTTCTTAGCAGATAGGTGGCAGTGGCTTTCAATGGGCATTCTTTCACCGTCCCTCTTGTGGGTCTTCATGTCCATGCTCATTCTTCACTTTCTGACTGCCCCAGTGGAATCCCAGCTCCAGTCCCCTCCGGCCGATCTCCTCTTCACCAACGGCTTCGCCGCCGACGCCGCCAACCTCACCCTCAACGGCGGAGCTCAGGTCCTACAGAATGGGGTCCTTCGCCTCACCAACGATTCCCTCCGTGCTCTCGGCCACGCCTTTTACTCCACCCCTGTGAGGTTCAAGAACTCCTTCGGTGGCCCCGCCGCCTCCTTCTCCACCGCCTTCGCATTCTCCACCGTCCCCCAGTACCCAGGCCTCGGCGGCCATGGCCTCGCCTTCACGATCTCCCGCTCAAGAGACCTCCCCAGGGCCCACCCCAGCCAGTTTCTCGGGCTCATGAACGCCTCCGATATCGGCAACTTCTCCAACCACATCTTCGCCGTGGAGTTCGACACCGTCAAGGACTTCGAGTTCGACGACATCGATGACAACCACATCGGAATTGACATCAACAGCCTCGTCTCCAATGCGTCAGTGACAGCTGGCTACTTCGCCGACAATAGCTCGACCATTCAGGATATTCACCTCCAGAGCGGTGAAGTGATACAGGCTTGGGTGGACTACGATTCTCTGAGAAATCAACTGGATGTGAGGATCTCTGAATCTTCCGTCAAGCCCACGAGGGCAATCCTGTCTTTCAATGTGGACTTGAGCGAGTTCTTTGAGGAGACTATGTTTGTAGGGTTCTCTGCCTCAACTGGGTTGCTTGCGAGCTACCATTACATAATGGGTTGGAGCTTTTCTGTCAATGGAGAGGCCAAGTCCTTAGACCTCTCCTCTCTCCCTTCTTCTCCGGGCTCTGGTCAAAACACCCATAAAGGTCTAATCTTGGGTGTTTCAGTTTCAGCTTCTGTGATTGTGGTGATCTTGCTGGCCTCAATTGCTATTTATGTCATACATAGGATCAGGACGGCCGATGCCATTGAAGCTTGGGAGCTCGATGTGGGGCCTC
Source organism: Trapa bicornis (assembly GCA_030064425.1). Taxonomy (NCBI): domain Eukaryota; kingdom Viridiplantae; phylum Streptophyta; class Magnoliopsida; order Myrtales; family Lythraceae; genus Trapa; species Trapa bicornis. Next base: position 2,217,314 of record CM057761.1, on the reverse strand, counting down.
ACAGGTTCCCTTACAGGGAACTCAAGAAGGCTACACAGGGCTTCCGGGAGAAGGAGCTTCTAGGGTTTGGCGGATTCGGGCGGGTCTATAGAGGGACTCTCCTGAACAGCAACACCCGTGTTGCTGTCAAGCGGATCCTTAACCGATCCAAGCAGGGCCTGCAGGAATTCGTCACGGAGATTAACATCATCGGGCGGCTCAGGCACCGGAATTTGGTCCAGTTACTAGGGTGGTGCAGGAGGAGAAACGATCTCCTGCTGGTTTATGAGTTTATGTCAAATGGAAGCCTAGACAAGTACTTGTTTGATGAGCCCAAAAGGATCCTCAGCTGGGAGGAGAGGTTTAAGATCATCAAAGGGGTGGCCTCAGTGTTGCTTTACTTGCACGAGGAGGGTGAGCAGTCGGTGATCCATCGGGATATCAAGGCTGCAAATGTGTTGCTTGATGATGATCTCAATGGGAAATTGGGGGATTTCGGGCTGGCAAAGCTGTATGAGCACGGGGCAGATCCTAGCACCACTCGGGTTGTTGGCACATTGGGCTACCTTGCACCTGAGCTGACAAAAACTGGCAAGCCATCGGCTAGCTCTGATGTGTTCTCTTTTGGGGCCTTGATGCTGGAAGTTGTATGTGGGAGAAGGCCGATCGAGCAAAAGGCCATGCCGGAAGAGCTGATACTGGTGGATTGGGTGTGGGAGAATTGGATCCTCGGATCCATCCTTCAGGTGGTGGACCCAAGGCTAGGGGGGCAGTTCGACGAGGTAGAGGCTGTTCTGCTGCTGAAACTAGGTCTGATATGCTCGAACCGCTTGCCCGAAATCCGGCCCTCAATGAGATATCTGGTGCGGTACTTGGAGGGGGATCTCATTTTTCCAGATAACGTCTTGCCACCGGACGGTAACTATGATATCAAGAATACCTGCAGTGGCAATTCTGGTTGTAATGGGGGTCCAGATTATATCCGCTCCTATCAGAATTCTTCAAGCTATGATAAGGCTACTTCATCTTCCACAGCCAATGATGGAGATCTTGATCTTGAAGCAGGTCCCTTTTGGCCCGCTCCAAGTGATTCTGGGTAGGAAAAACGAGAGGACTGTGGCTTTAGTCATCTGATTAACCATATGAAATATTGCTTGTTTGTGCAGTGTAGACAGATATCTGTACATTGGCTTCATTGATTAGAGTTCAAGAAAATCTTCAGGGTTGGATTCACTTGTTAAGGACTAATTCAAGACATTAATTTTTCAAGGAAAAAGATGAATAGGAGGTTTTAGTTGTTCTTCACTTACTTTTCTATCAAGAGTTACACTGTAGCTTGCTCAAGTCTAACCGCCAGAGTTAGGTTCAATAGTTCATGGCCATGAGAAGGACAGCTATAAACATGGCATATTTGTCATTTTCAAACTGTCTTCCACGGTTCAATCATTCTGTAGGGCGACTAGATCATGCAGTGAATTCACGACAATAGTTCGTGGCAATGAGGGGTTGGTTTCATGGCGCAAAATGGAACAGAGAAAGGCTAACTTATATTATGGTCTTGCTTGTGTTGCAGAAACTCCTCTTCAAACAGATTATTCGGTTCGGAGGAAGTCGACAGGACAAATAAAAGCCTAACAAAAAGTAATGGTAGAGACTGAACATCAAGAAAAGTTCAAATGGAAGGCCAGTGGATCCATTTATGTGCCCATCACATTCATGCCACAAACTATTCTATTATTTCTTCTGCAAAAAGGAGAGCTGTCCCCATTTGGGGTCTAACAATCCAATGGGAGGAAGGGTATTTCTGATGCAAACATGACTACAATTGTAACATAGCTATTCCTGTCTATAAATCTATCTGAAACTCCCTAGAGCTGCATAGGAAGGAGATACCAAATGGAGGGAGGTGAAGAGTTTGGGCTATTGAGGGTCCGCCATGCCATTTATGGACTCTTCTATGTCTTGCAGGGAGTGGGGATTCTTTAAGGTAGATGGATTAAAATATCAGAATGCATCAAGTGTAGCCAAGAGAGTCCTATTTCAGACTCAAGAAAGAGAACCTCCGATTTTTCTCGTCAATTTCCTTTACCAACCAATTTCCTTTACCACTTCAAGACTTGCAAATCTATTGGTTATGAGTGAGTTTTTCTTAGTTTTATGAGTTGTTGGGTAGGATTACTCTCAACCTCACCAGTTATGACAGGAATCCCAAACTGAGTAAATGGGATTGATGGCCACTGGTCGAAACCTCCCCATGATAGAAAGTGTTGTGAAAGTCAGCCTATGCTTTAGCTTTCCACCAAGTCAAATGGGCAAAGTCAGCCCAAACAAACTACTAACCTTGACTCTATCAATCAGACACCACCCATGCCACTACCAGCAGAAGCTCCTATCAGCAATAAAAAAACCAGCAGCCAAACAGGCTAATGAGCAGAGCAGAAAACAGAGACTGCAAATCAGGAGTATTAAAGAGTTGTGTAAGGTTAAACAAACTTGATTTATCAGTAAGAGACTGTTTTAACTCGTAAAACTCCCCTGGGATGTTATGTTTACATGGGCGACCATATTAGCTACATCTTTCTCCTATACATACAGACTTACAGAACTCAACATTAGCCCTTAATTAGTTAGCCACTGGCTTACATGTCAACATAATTAAGTTGGTACATGCTCTTAACAAGTACAAAGCGGACACATCTTATTGCTAGCATGGATCAGCTGCTCCTATCTATCTAAAAAATAGATGGAACAGGACTAGGTGCAAGATAGAAAGGAAAATAGGAAGAGAGGAGGTCACCCAGTTTCACACATTCTCAGTTTTAACTGTACAGCTGCTTCTATGCTAATGTTGCCTTGGGAGTGGATTCAGGATGTTGATCCTCCGTTCTGCAAGGGTTTTGAACCTCATTCAGAACCATACTGTAAAATGACTTCCCATTATAACACACGTTTCTGAAATAATGTAAAGGAAATGAAAGCAACATGTGAAGTTCAATCTGATACTTTTTGTCAGGCATACCAATTTTTTTTTTTCTGAAATGAAAGGAAAATAGCAAAATCATAAAACTTGGAGCATTAGCTTCTTTTATTTTTTAATATTTCATGGTATATGAAGAGATGCTAAAGAGCTCACTTTTTGAGGCTAAAAAGAATGGCCAAGTGACAATATTACACACATCTAGCATTTCAAAGGAGAATTTAAAGAGCCCAAAGGCTGCTTTGGAATTCTGTTTCAGATATGAAGGAAAATATTCAAGTTCCAGCTCAAAAGCATTAGGACAAGAAACAAATGAAAGAGGGGAGGAGAATTTGTACCGCCAGCAATAACCAGTTTCTCCACTCGGGCAACAATGTGCTTCCCATAAGTGTACCTTTTGAGAGTAGTTAGATGAATCTTTATACGGTTTAGGATTACTTCAAGTTGGTGATCATCACATGTTTCAAGAACTTTCTGTACAACATAGTTTGCAAACTGATCCTTCATCATCACCTAAATGAACATATTATCAAAGAACTATCTTCCTTCAGAAACCCAAGAACCAAAAATAGCATTTGAAAATCATTAAATAGAAGCTTGACAAACCTGAAGAGGGTCATTCTCATCAGAAGAACCAAGCATCTCATTCACCATTATATGTCGCTCCGTTGGAGTTCCAAAGGCTAAACACTTCTCAATTACATTGGAGGCAAATTTCTGCTGGCTCATGTGCACGATCTTCCCAGTCAAAGTTTCTATTATTGCAGAACGTTCATGTGGCTTTCCATGCTCCAGCACATGCTAAAACAATTATACCCAAATTAAGACATAATCAATCAGAAGATGCAGAAAAAAGAAGAAGCAACATTATTCACACCTGCACAACGTAATTTCCATATTGATCTTGTGCCAACATGCAGACTGATTGCATAATCTCATCCATCATTATTTGCTGGGTTCTGGGGTTGTGACAATGCTCAAGAATCCTCTGTTTCATAAAAGTTAGCATTTACCGTCACAATTTCATAAATTTGAAAAAAAAAATGAGAAAACAATGAAAAACTCGTATTTTCAATGAAAGGAAGTTTTTCTTTAGTAAGTTAGTTCCAAAATCCCAATCCATAGGCAGATGAAAAGCTTCCCTCAATGCTAAGGTGCAAAATGGGTTGTGCTTTCTTATGAAACTGCCTTTTCAAATTAAATATTACAAGCATAAAAGTTAATATAATACCAAAAACTAGGAACACAAAGGAGATGAATTAATAACCTGGATCTATTTTGTACCTGTATAACTCGGCAACCATATGGATGAGTAGACAGAGTCACCACTTGATCATAGAACACAGAGACAATGAAATGAATAGCATCTTCGGGGACACATTCGATGCACTTTTGAATCACATGGTTCCCATTCTGATCTCGCACACAACGCATAACATGACCATCAAGCTCTGTCACCATTTTCTTCTGCTGGTCCAGCTCAACTACTTCGATTGCCTGCTTGATTGAAACCAGCAGTCTTAGAACAGACATTTGACTTTCCCTTTATAAATCTTTCTAATGATGTCAAACTAAGAGCAGCCCAATAGATCTAGCCAAGTAGATATCCTTCCACAAATTCATAGACATGTCATCATGCTACAATCTACAAATTAATCCAGCCAGCCTATTCATGGGATTAAATAACAATTTACAGCATAAACTAAGATACATTTTACCTTCTGAATGACACGACATCCATACATTTGGAGGCTTAGGGTTAGCACACGCCCATAGAGCTGCTCTGCAAGCTCCCGAACTTGAGATGAATTTCCATGCTCCAAAAACTTAAAAAAGTGATCAATGGTAGCATTCATAAATTTAAATGTGTGGTATATTTTGGAAGAAAACCTTACAATTTAATCATAAATTAGGATCAAACAGTGACTTTTAGATACCTTCTGAATCACATAGTTTCCAAATACATCAGTCATCAGTGTCAGGGCTCGGGGCATTATTTCTTGGAAAATCATGTTTTTTTCTTCAGTGGATGCAGTCTCAAGCTTTTGTTGAATGAAACGACTCCCATATTGATCAGCACTGCTGGGTCAGACAGTTGAAGTTAAATTTCTGAAAAATAATAAGGGGAGAAGTGAAGAATCCATTTCTATTTACCTAAACTCAACAACATGGCCTGCAATTTCTGATAGCTCAAAGCACTTAGCTTTGTTACTCTTGAACTCATCCAACAAAGAGGGCATGAAATTCTCGTCTAAACCAACATATGGGCCTGAATTCCAACCACCAAAGAAACCACAGCTTAAGTTCCTTGATCCTGAGTGATAGCGTATATTCTGCTCACTCTGCCTCACTGGAGAATCAGGGAATGTGGGACTACCAGGATAAGACATTCCCATTGTACATGCCAAGTTAACATTATTGTACCCGTTGAACATGTATTCGCCAGAATTTCCCAAAAAAGGGAAACTGTATGGTGACTTCTGAGACAAGAGCAATGCATCAAAGTAACCTTTTTGGAGCTCCAGCAAATTAGCATATGAATTTCCCATTGCATCTCTGTCCATGATAGGGTCCCATAACTCGTTCATTCTTGAGTACTGAGAGCCACCAATCTGCTGCATTGCAATGCGACTCTGGGGCAGACCATGATTCTGTAATTCAGTTGCTGTTGCCATTAAATTTGGACCTATAGGTGAACTTCCACCTACTGCTATTGGGTCCAACCTATTCACTCCCAATGATAACCCAGTAGCAACAGTTTCAATATCATAATTATAATGATGGTTAGTAAGTGGGCCTTTAACAAATGAACTATTATTAGTAGTATAAATGATAGGTGGCTTCTGGAAATCTTTATTGATGTAAGAATGGCTTTCCTCATCTAATAGGACATTTGAGGTAAGATTCAACCCAGACAAAGTAGCAGCAAGGTCTTCCTCAGACTCCGGCATACCTTTGTATAAATTCTGGCCATTGATGCCTCTTTTGTCCATTGAACTAACCCTTCCTACACCAACAGTGGGGATTCTCGGGGTTGGAGCTCTGTCAATAAGTTGAGGATCAGGTGTGTTGCTCCTAGACAGGGATGCTCCAACTCCAAGAGCAGAGGCATATGTGTGAGGAACTGATGACCCGAGTGTACCTCTATTACTCAAAATATTGTTTGATGAATCAAAAGATTCAGAAAAATCAACACAATCATTGAATGCATTCCAGCTAGTTGGTCGTGGCAAGTGACTGGAGGTTGTTGCTCCATGATTCATATCATCCTGATGACAGACACAGGACTAAATCATTCAAAAACCTGTGGGTCTTAAAAATGCGGAGAAGTGCAGGGAAAGGCTGGCAAAGTGCTAAAATTGCAAGGATATGATCTAACCTGAAAAGTTCCCGCACAAAGTGAGCCTCATAAATGAGTGAAACCCAAATAAAAGAGTTTCCTACCGAAATCTAAAGATCTATAACCTACTTATAATAAGAAACATCAGCTAGCTATTTCAAGAAATGATAGCCAAAAAATCTGATATTTTTCCTCCTTTTGTCTCTTGTTGGTCTAGAGGAAAAGCAGCATTAAAATTCATACCACAGGAAAGAAAGAATACTTTAAAAGATAGAATATGAAAACATTGAGCATTCTACGAACAAAGCACATTACTTAAACCACATGAAATAAAACCAAAGACCAAAGGTGCCAACCCCAAATGCTCAAAGAATAATCCAAAAATGGGGACTTAGGAAGACATGGATAGCTCAAAGTTCTCAACTTTTCTCACCTGAATAATCTCCGCAAAGCTCTTCTGCCTGGTTCCGAGCCCTAATCCAGGCAAACCAATCAATCCGTCACCGCCCCACTCTCTTCCCTTCAGCTCCCCGCTAGCTCCAAACCCAGGCTGGACAGCGAAGAGAGACTCTTTACCGAGTCCACCTCTGCCGATGGTCCTATCAGGAACTCCTCCTCCGCCGCCACCGCCATTCAATCGCTGCGTAGACCTCCAATCCTCCCTCGAGAGCAGCGGCGGAGGGAGCCTCGGGTTCAGCTTCACGTGGGAGTAGTAGTAATCAACATACGCAGGGTCAGTCCTCAGCTCCTCTTCGGGGATGAGATCTCCTCCGCCGATTTTGTCACGGGGACCACTGATGAGGTCTCCGACCGCCGTCAGCGCGCCCTCCACGGTCGGAGGCGCGGAGCCGCTCCGGCACATGCTCAGCTCCTTCTCCAAGTCGCCGTGAGGCGATATGTTCGGGTAAGTGTCCGTGATCATGGTAAGCTCCAAAAATGGGGTCTAAGAGCTCAGAAATTACAAAAAAGATAGAAGCTTTAGGTGGGTTTCAGTGTTGCCAGTAAGCGGATAAACTGGGTTAGATGGTGCAAGTAAGATGTTCTATAGAACAGAATCAATGGACCCATGCCACTAAATCAGGGAATAATTAGCTCAAATGGAAGGTTTCATCCTCCCACTCAACAACTTCAGTAACCAGCTGCTTCATATTCTTGGACGACTAGAGAGATCGGACAGTGAAAAGAAGATGAGAGAGACGGAGCGATGCCAGTACAGTGGTGAAACAAGACCGTAGTGATAAGCACGAGCAACGAGGATTCTATAGCCGTTGGATCCATGAATTCGACGGTCAACATGAACTGATACGGTCGCGGTGAGAATGGTCTCTAGGGTTTCTTTTTTTTTTTTCATCGAAATGATCTCTAGGGTTTTTTTATCGAGGCCTCTCTGATATTCATTGTGTATTTACATGCCATTTTGAATTGAATTGAATGCGGCACTCCGTTTCTCTTACACAAATATCTAAAGATCATCTTGACAAGGCATTTTTCTTAGTTTATTTTTTTGGTATAAAAATCCATGTTGTGGTCTTGCATTACTTGCAAACCAATAATCTCAGCAAGACTCAACTTCTAACAGTAGATTTTTAGCAGAAAGATAGATTCTTGGAGGAACATCATCACTTGCGGACCGATTTATGAGTAATCTCGGATTTTTTATGGGTAGATAATCTTGGAAACTGTTGAAGCCAAAAACGGCAAAAGCAAACGAACCTGCTGACCATTTATGAGCAAGCAAGTGTCCAGAAAAAGTTCCACTCTGCATCACGTCCCCCAATAATGCATTAGGCGGAGGGTAAATGTGATATCATCAAATTATCAGCATACTAAATAAGGGACAAAATCACAAGAAAGAAATAGGACCGTATTTGCAAAATTTTCATTATTATAAAATTAATATATTTAATTTCAATTGTTGTAAATATTTATAGTATATGAAAGGAATGGCACAAAATATTAGGTATTATTTTGAACTCACTTATTATTTACTGAACTAGTATCCAACTATACTTGATTAAGTTGGGTAGATTCTAATCCAATTTAACTTTGATTAGTTTAAATTGTACTCTACTAGTAGTAATAAATAAAAAAAATAATATTAATAAATTTTTAAATACTGAAGTTTTAACATAAAAAACCATCCATCCAAATATTATGTAAAAATTTACTTATATTTTATTTTATATAATATTTTTAAAAAGTAATATTTGAATAAAATTGAGAAATTAAACTCAACTAAATCATATTTGATCAGATATTAACCAATAAACAACAAATAATATTTCAGTAGTTAAAAGAGTAGTAGAACGAAAGGGAAGTAAAATTGTTAGTTTTGGGATCTACCAAAGCTCCCTACTAGTGATTGGAAGCCTTGAAGCTTCACTCGATTTTTTACGTGCCACTTGTGATTCGAACACAAGATGTCCAATAATCTTTTGGACTACTCAATATTTACTTTAGTAAATAATCAAATTCATGACTCCGAAGACATCACATTGCCTCGATATAAAAAGCTTACATAACATGCTCCTCCTTCTCTCGCCTTGATATATCTTAAGTCGGTTTCATAAAATAAGCAAAGTTCATGCTATTATAAGTATAATTTAATTAGAGTTCATGCTAGCAATTAATTCATAATATTAGGATGGTTTTTAAAAAGGGTGTTTTCTCTGCTGTTACCTGAAATGGGTAAAATGAAGGGGTGAGTTGTACAACTTAGTGAGCAAATGTTGGAAATGAGTTTTCAAAATCGTTTTATCCGAACTATACCAACGTTATCATTTCCTTTAAAAATGATTTTTCTTAAATTTCGGTTTTCAAAACCTTTTCCCACACTCATATTAGGTGTGTTTAACTTTCTTAGCACATCCCCTTGCCTTGGGAGGCGTTTAGCAAACAAACACACACCATTCATTAGGAAGGGTACACACGTTCGCAAGTGCAGCCCGTCCACTGCACCCACTTGTGTATCGAAGCATCCTTATCGTCCACCAAGATAGAAGCCCGTCCTCTTCTACCCTGGGTTTGAGTGGATATTCTCGACATTCAACCCTCAGACCCGAATGTCACTCCGTGTCCGTATGAGGATAGAGACCTCACCTTGACCCCACCCCAATCTCATGCACAAAAAGCTACTCCAAGCTTCTTAACTGCCTAACACAAAGAATTGCCCTTATCCACCATGTTGTCTAGTAGCCCTTAGGACCCATCACTACCCCCTAGGGCGTCTTGATGGTCTTATACCATAAGTGCATGCACAAACAACAGTTTTTTCACATATGGTCATTATCTTTAGTGTCGATGGTCCAATGACCCCGACGCTCAACCCAATGCACTGTCGCTAGTCCATTGAGCACTGTCAGTCCTAACTTGGTACCATGGCGAAATCACACAACCAATTTCATTGGAAATTTTTATGGTTTTTTTAATCAGTTTGTTTACGAGCTCCTACTCGTGCCCACTAACCTTGGGCTCACTGCATGTGTTTTTCCAAAACCGGGCATTTAGCCTCATGAGTTCAAAAACCGATGCCTCTAGCCTATCTGAGTTGTTCTAACTCTTATCAAGAAGGTCTCCCAAATATTTTAAGTGTTGGCATACAGTAAGGGGAGAACACTTCTGATAAAAATTCATTTTTAACTTCATCACACCAACCAGGTGTGATGATATATCCGCTTACAACCAGTAAGCGGGTTTCTCATTTTCTCAAGGAAGTTCATCATACCAACCAGGTATAATTATCTCTACTTACAACCGATAAGTAGGTTTTATTAGTTAAAAATGGTACTACTCATCCCAACCGGGTATGAAGTTAGATAACCCCACTCACCCGATGTTCATCTCTAGTCGGTTTCCGAATCCACGCTAGCTTTTCCTTGGTGGTATTCCGATCTCTCGCATCCCTACATGATTTGGGGCATCTTTATCAATTAAGGTTTGGCATGACAACCGGTTGTCATAATTACACTTAGGTCCCTAAAGTTCATTTTCCTTAACTTTAAGTCCCTAATGCCAACTTTTCCCCAAATTGAGTCTCAAGGCTTCCAAAATTCCCTCTGGGTCCTCAATTTACTCAAAATTGTGTAAGGGGGTTAAGTTTTCTAAATTTCCAATATGCTTCCCAACTTTTCAAAAAATTACAATTTTGCCCATACTTTCCAAAAATGGCAATTTGACCCCAAATGTTTTAGAAATTGACCAATTGGCCCCTCAACATCTTTCACATGGCCAACTGGACTTCAATTTTGGGTAATTGCAATGAGGTCCCTCAATTTTTTGAAATCCCCAATTTTCCCCAAACTTTTCCCCTTCAAATTGACCGAATTTGATTTCTTAAAATTGACCATTCAATTAGAGTTAATTGCTCCAATTGAAGGTATGGACTAGTTCCTACACTTTCATACGATTCAATTGAGCTTTGAATCGCAGCATTTGGGTCTAAATTGAGCTCAAACGGAGCTTCGCCGAAACTGTTTGTAGAGAGAGAAAGCTTCAAAAGCTTATCGTCGGAGGTGTGGCGGTTCGAGCTCTCGATCAGGGAAAGTAGCTCTTTTCTTGAGATTCCTTCTAGGATCAAAAATCGCTATAATTGAAGTCAAATCAATGGTGAATTTAGTCAGTGAAATTCAACACTTTCTCTCTCTAACCCCAATCTACAACGACTAAGTAGGGTCGAATTGGCTTACCTTTAAGCTCTGTTAACGTTGTGTGAGGGTTGTGAGGGTGTTGGGGAGGCTTGGTTTGGCCAGAGGAGGGCTGAATTTGGTCGAATTCAGCTCAACTAAAATAGGGCAGTTTTGACCCGTCAGAGCTACTTCACTGTTTGTTTTTGCCGACGTTTCTCTAGTGTTCCTCGGGTCGAAAGGAAGATGCTATCAGGTAGCTGACTTCCCCTGAAGTTTGTAGGACATATCCTTGCCTTTTAAGGCTAGGAAAACTGCCCAAATCGGAGCTCTAGTTTAAGCTTCACTGGAAAATGGAGCAGTTGAGAGAGAATGGCGTTTTGAGGTGTGTGGAGGATGAATGAAGATTAGCTCTTTATATAGGAAGCTCGGGGACCCTCTGCCCAACCACTTTCCATTTTGGTCGAGCTTATCCTCACCCTGAAACGGCCTGAACGAAGTGGTTTCATCTTCGCCAGAGGTATACTTTTTTTGCATTAATAAATAGTTTTGTCATCTTGAGGAAGAATATGACACGGTTCCGAACCGGAATGGACCAGTTCAACCGGGTTCAATGACGTAAATCGGCCAGTTCAGACCCGATTCGACTAGTTTTCTCAAAATTAAAATTTTTTAAATTAATCTAAATTAATTCTCTATCTAATGGTGGATTCAATTTCCTAATTTAAATATTTTAAGCCACTATGAAAACTGAATTTAGAAATTGGTTCAAGTATGGTTCAAACCGGTTCAATCTGATTCAGGTTCGGTTCACCTTGAACCGGTCGGGTTTTCTCTTCCCATTTGTCCCAAGGTTCTTTTCCATGATTTTTATGACTATTTGAGTCAATTGGAATTTTTCAATTTTCCCATTTTCCCTTTCTTTATCGGTTATGGTTCATGAATTGGCTCGATTTTCTCTTTTGAAACAACCGATTCTTTTCTCGGTTTTCTTATTTATAAAGGAACGGGGTTTACAACTCTTCCCTCCTTTTAGGAGTTTTATCCCCAAAATAATTTACATATTGAATAAATGAGGGTACCCATGTCATGCTCCAACCCGGTTTGGTCGGATTCCCGTGAACAACCCGTCAATCTCCCGATTTATTAAAGGGTTTCCCCTTATTATAATTCACAAAGAGTAAGGCGTCCTTTAAACCTGCACCATTTCCTGGAATAGCATAATCAAAACTGCATGAAATTTTAAACTTTACATACCTGTTTTACAGGCATCTTAGTTGATTGTCTTTCAGGGTAGGCTTTCCGGGATTTCTTGAAAGGGATATAAGGGAGGGGGTGAGTATGACTACTTAGTGAATGGGTTTTTAAAGGTCTACTTTTAACTTTTAAGAAAAACATTTATATGGAGTGTGCCAGACTCCTTTCTTTTCAAAAATCCCTTCATTTAAAAATTTGGGGTTTTTCCATTATTTCTTAGTTATCGGTGTGTTATCACCCAACACACATCTTTCATCATGAAGGTTACACACATTCGCAAGTCAGTATCACTACTGAACCCGCTAGTGGCTTCGAAGCGACTTTTCCTGCCACCCGGATAGAAGTACGACCACTTCTACCCTGGGAATGAGTGGATGTACACGACATCCGACCCACAATCCTGAAATCACTACTTCGTGTCCGTATGAGGACAGAGACCTCATTCCGTCCCCACCCCGGTCTCATGCGCTTGGTGCTACTCCATATTTCACACAGATACTTGGAACGACGAACTGCCCTTATAACCACCAGGTCGTCCAGCGCCCTTAGGACGCATCACTACTCCTCATGGGCGTCTTGATGATCTCGTACTCATAGTGCATGCACAAACAATGTTTTCTCATATTGCCATGTAATATGTGGTGCCACTGGTCCAACGACCCCAACTCTCAACTCAACTCGCAATTGTTTGTCTTGAATGGTCCGTCGACCTGTCATGTCGCACTACCACTAGTTGACTAAGCATGTCGGTCCTATCTTGGTACCATTGACAAACAATTCACTTATTAAGTTTTATGGCACATATATCATGTTCGTCTATGAGCTCCTGTTCGTGCCAACTGGCCTTGGGCCCACTGTACAAGATTTTCAAAATCGGGCATTTAGCCCCCAAGTTCCAAAACCGAGGCCCCTGGCTATCATAGCTATTCGAGCTCCCGTCGAGAAGATCTCCCAAATTGTTTAAGCATTGGCACACAATCAGTGGAGAGCACTTCCGACAAAACATATGTTTTCTCTATCCATTATACCGCTCGGTATAAGGACACCTCTGTTCATAACCGATGAACGGGTTTTCAACTTCCTTCAAGGAAGTCTCATCATACCAACCGGGTATGATCTACTTACAACCGGTAAGTACTTTTTTCTGCATGATTTTCACATCACTTCCTCTAAGTAGTGATGTTTAAAATACCACTAAATAGTGGGTTTTCATATCGAGGTACTTATCATTCCCAACCGGGTATGATATAAAATTTCCACTCACAACCGGTAAGTGGTTTTAAATTTTAAGTTGTGTTAATTATCCCAACCGGGTATGATGTTAGTAAACCCACTCACAACTGGTAAGTGGTTTTTAAATTATAAGGTGTGTTCATCATCCCAACCGGGTATGATGTTAGTAAACCCACTCACAATCGGTAAGTGGTTTTTAAATTTTAAGTTGTGCTCATCATCCCAATCGGGTATGATGTTAGTAAACCCACTCACCCGTTAATGTCGTGAATTCCACTAGATCGGTTCTTGGTATTCACGCGAGCTTGTCCTTGCTGGCATTCCCAGTACTTTGTGTTCCTACATGATATGAACATCTTGGTTCATTATCCTTCGGCCTAATCGCCTTCATTCATTCTAAATGAATGAGAAAGTCAAACTTTCATTTATTTGCAATTAGGTCCCTAAAGTTATTTCTCTTTAACTTTAAGTCCCAAATGCCGGTTTTTCCTCAAATTGAGTCCCGAAACTTCTAAAATTTATCATAGGACCTCAATTTATTCCATTTTACAAAAAGGGGTTTAATTTCCCAAATTTCCAATTTGGTCTCCCAACTTTTCCAAAATTACCATTTTGCCCTTCCTTTACAAAAATGGTAAATTTTGCCCCAAAAAATTCAAAATTCCTCAATTGGTCCTCCAACATTATTTTCATGCCCAATTGACCCTCAATTTCATAAAATTTCATTTTGGTCCTTTAAATTTCAAAAATCCCCAATTCCAACTTCTTAACACAACCGAATTTGCTTTTATCAAATTGACCCATCAAACGTTTCCAATTGTTGAAATTGAAGTTGGAATTGAGTTTCTACATGTTTAAATGATTCTTTAGAAATGTGAATCACAAGTTTTAACGCTGGGACGAGCTCAAATGGAGCTTCGCCGGAAAATGAACTATAGAGAGAGAAAGCTTTGATTACTCACCGGTGAAGGCACGGCGGTCCGAGCTTTCAATCTGAGCAGATAGCTCTCATCATGAGGTTCACCCTAGAATCAAGAAATGCATCAATTGATGCGAAATTGAAATTCGGTCGACCCTCTCTCTAGCACCAATCGAAAATTGTAAAGGGGAGCCGAATTGGCTTACCTTTCGGTCCTAATTCGGTCGTGGGAAGGCTGAGGAAGTGTTGGAAGGGTTTGGTTTGGTCTGAGAAGGGCTCGAAATAGTTGATTTCGACTTTGTCGAAATTAGGTAGCTTCGGTATGCCGGAGCTGCTTCATTGTTCCATCATGCCGATGCTTCTCCAACGATTCTCGTATTGACTAGAGCTTGCCATCAAATAGCTGTCTACTCCCTGGTTCTAAAGAGCCCGACCTCTCCTTTTGAGGTTAAGAAAAATATTCAAGTCGAAGCTCTGGTTTGAGCTTCACCGGGAAATAGAGGAGTAGAGAGTGAGAGAGGGAGAAGTGTTCGAGTGTAAGGAGAATGAATGGGGATGACTTATTTATATAGGTGTAAAACCATATACTAAATGGGAGAGATTTATTACTAGTATTAATATTGCCATAAATTATTGGTATTAATTCCAATAATTTAATATATATTAATTTATGGCTATTAAAAAAAATCATACTTCCTAGGAGGTCACCCATCCTCACACTACTCTCAAGCAAGCACGCTTAACTTCAAAGTTTTTATGGATTCTCGTTCACCTGAACCAATTTGGTTTTTCTTTTCTAATTTGACTTAAATTTATTTTTCAAGGTTTAATGAACCCTTTGGATCACCCGGAAGTTGTAAATTTCCATATTGCTTGTTCCCAAATGTAAACCAACTCGGTTTTCTTACTTAGTTTGACCGGTTCTTTTCCCGGTTTTCCTTAACTCAAAAGTGTGGGGTTTACAACCCATCCCTCATAACACTCTCGATTTCCCATGTCTCCTCTTGCACTAGCCCGTTATGCCAAAGAGCCTTGACCATGAGAATATTCTTGTTCCTTAAGTTTTTCTCTCTCCGGTCGATGATTTGGACCAGTTCTATCTGATAGGTCAGGTTCTCTTCTAGTTCGGGTGGAGGTCGGTCCAACACATGACTGGGATCATGCTAATACTTCTGGAGTACCGAGATATGGAATACATCATGTATTTTTTGTAAGTCCAGAGGCAGTTCTAATTTATATTTCATTGGCCCTATCCTTTGGACTATGGTGTAGGGACCGATGTACCATGGTTTCAACTTCCCCCATTGTTGGAACCTAAGTATTTCCCTCCATGGGGATACCTTGAGAAACACTTGGTCTCCCACATCAAATTCTAGATCCCTTCTCTGATGGTCTACATAGCTCTTTTGGCTATATTGAGCGACCTTAAGTTGACTACTTAAGATCTTAATCTTTTTTGTGGTTTCCTCTATTAGTTTAACCCTTTCTAGCTTCCTTTCTCCCACCTCTTCCCAAAATAAGGGGGTACGACATGGCCATCCATAAAGGGCCTCATAAGCAACCATTTGAATACTGGCATGATAACTGTTATTATAGGTAAATTCCATCAGGCACAAGTATTCCTCCCAACCCTTATTCATGGTGAGTACGCAAGCTCGTAGCATGTCCTCTAGGGTTTAGATCATTCGCTCATATTGTCCATCGGTATGAGGATGAAATGCCGTACAAATGTGGAGCTTGGTCCCCAAGGCACTTTACAAACTAGGCCAGAACCTTGGGGTAAACCTAGGGTCTCTATCCGACACTATGCTTATCGAGATGCCATGGAGTCTCACAATTTACCTCATGTATAACATGGCTAGTTTTTCCACCGAATCTATCACCCTTATTGGTAAGAAGTGGGTGGACTTGGTCAATCTATCCACAATGACCCAAATTGTGTCTCGTCCCTTCCTAGTCACGGGTAATCCTGTGATAAAGTCCATAGTGATGTGTTCCCATTTCCATTTGAGAATTGGTAGGGGTTATAGCAGTCTTGAAGGTTTCTGGTGCTCAGCCTTAATCTGCTAACAAGACAAGCATCAGTCTACATATTCTGTGATATCCCTCTTCATCACTCTCCACCAATAACCTTGTTTGAGGGTGCGGTACATCTTGGTATTACCCGAATGCATCGCATAGACAGAGTCATGTGCCTCTTCCAATATCAATTTCTTCAATTCCTTATCTTGAGGCGCACACACTATACCCTCGAAGGTTGTAGTCTAGGTTCGTCCCTTTGTTGATCGGGTCCAAATAGGGTTGGAGTTCCTTATCCCCTTTTTGCTAGACCTTTATTTTCTCCATTAGGTCGGGTCTTACCACTATGTCAATCAATAGGCACTTTTCTCTCTTTTCTATTTTAAGGTCCACTTCCATTCTTCCCAATTGCTACAACAAGGGTAAGTAGCTTGTCTTTATCTACACTGCCTTGGTTTGATACTTGCGACTTAGAGCATCTGCCACCACGTTAGCCTTTCCGAGGTGATATTCTATCACAAGGTCATAGTCCTTTGCCAACTCCATCCATCTCCTCTTGCGGAGGTTTAACTCCTTCTGAGTTAGGAAGTACTTAAGACTCTTGTAATCGGTATATATTCTACTCTTAACCCCGTATAGGTAGTGTCGTCATATCTTGAGGGCGAACATTATCGCGGATAACTCTAAGTCGTGGGTAGGGTAGTTCCTCTCATGTACTTTTAGTTGTCGCGAGGAGTAGGCGATAACCTTTCCTTGTTGCATTAATACACATTCGATTCCTTGTTCGGATGCATCACTATAGATAGTATACTCCCCTACACTTGGGTCACGCAGAGAGAGTACGGGTGCCATTGTTAAACGGTCTTCAACTCCAAGAAGGATTTCTCACATCTTTCATCCCACTTATACTCTACTCCTTTCCTCGTGAGATGGGTCAAAGGGGCAGCTATCTTAGAGAAATCCTATACAAACCGTTTATAGTACCCTGTCAAGCCCAAGAAACTGCATATCTTAGAGAGATTCTTGGGTGCCTTCCAATCTGATATGGCTTCCACCTTTGTCGGGTCTACCTTGACTCTATCTTTGTACACTATATGCCCTAAGAACCCTAACTCCTGCAACCAGAACTCACACTTGGAGAATTTCACAAATAAGTGATTATTTCGTAGTGTCTCCAAGGTGATAGCCAGATGTTCTTAGGGTTACAGCCTAGTTTGTGCGTATATAAGTATGTTGTTTATAAACACAATCATGAACTTGTCCAAGTGCGACTGGAATACTCGATTCATCAAATCCATAAAGGCTGCAAGGGCATTTGTTAGGCCAAAAGGCATCACCCTAAACTCATATTGTATGTATCAAGATTAAAAGGCGGTCTTAGGAATATCTTTGCAAATCCCGTCCCTTAAAGACAAGGAAATCAGGGAAAGAATCGGTCAACTCAAGTGAGAAAACTAAACCGGTTCACAAATCCAAAATGGTAGAGAAAGGGCAAATCAGGAAATTTATAAATCCCGAGTGACGTAAAGAGTTAAAAGTCATGGAAAAGGGCTTTAGGATGAATTGGAAGAGAAAACCAAACTGATTTAGGTGAACCGGACCTAAACCGGTTTGAACTGGTTTGAACCACTATTGAATCGGTTTCTAAATTCATTTTTCTAGGTGGCTTAGAAAATTCAAATTGGAGAATTGAAGCCACCATTGGATAGTGAATGAAGGCTATTAGGCCAAAGGTTAATGAAAAAAGATGTTCATATCATGTAGGAACACGAAGTACCAAGAACGACAGCAAAGGCAAGCTCTCATAAAAGCAAAGAGCCAAATAAGAGGAATACACTACACTATTGGATGAGTGAGAATTTTCACATCATACCCGGTTGGGATGATGAGTACATCGGAATGAAAAACCACTATCAAGTGGAATTTTAACATCACACCTGGATGGGGTGATGTAGAAAATACATGAAAAAACTACTTATCGGTTGTAAGTAAATTATACCCGGTTGGTATGATGAACTTCTTAAAAGGAAGTAGAAAACCCGCTTATAAGTTATGAGCAAAGATGTCCTCACACCCGATTGGTGTGATGGACATGTGAAAAGTTATTTTTGTCAGAAGTGCTCTCCCCTGACTGTGTGTCATTGCTTAAACATTTTGGGAGACCTTCTTAACGGGAGCTTGAATAACTTAGTTAGGCTAGAGGACTTGGTTTTGGAACTTGAGGGCTAGAATTTCCAATTTTGAAAATCTCATAGAGTGGGCCCAAGGCTAGTTGACACGAGCAGGAGCTCATAAACAAACATGATGTTAAACCATGAAAAATTTTAATGAATGATATGATTTGGCCATGGTACTAAGACAGGACCGATATACTCAATGGACTGGTGGCAGTGTAATGGGACAGGTCAATGGACCAGTCAAGATAAACAGCTGCAGATCAAGTTGAGAGTCGGGGTCGTTGGACTAGTGGTAGCAAAGATTAAATGGCTTATATGGAAAATTATTATTTTGCGCATGCACTAAGGTTCGAGACCATCAAGACGCCCAAGAGGGGTAGTGATACGTCCTAGGGGCTATTGGACAACATGGTGGATATAAGGGCAATTTGTCGTGCTAGGAGTCAAGGAAGCTCAACGCAACTTCATGCACACTAGACTGAGGTAGGGTCAGGATGAGGTCTCTGTCCTCATACGGACACAAAGTTTTTTTTTGGGTTTGAGGGTCAGATGTCGCGTACATCTACTCATTCCTAGGGTAGAAGTAGACGGGCTTCTATCTTGGTGGTCAGTAAAGTTGCTCCGACGCCACAAGTGTGTGCAGTGGACGAGCTACCATGCGAATGTGTGATCACTTCATGATGAAGGGTGTGTGTTGATTGTTAAAGACACAGACTAGGGATAATAATGAGTAATGGTTTTGAAAACCAAGAAATTGATAACGAAAGGATTTTGGCACACTCCAATTCAAACTATTTTTCAGAAATTCATGTTTCAAACACTCATTCACTGAGTTGTCAAACTCACCCCTCCCTTTACCCCTTTTCAGGTAACAAAGGGAAAAACCTACTTAAAGACCTTCAGTTAGGTAAACTTGCAAGATAGGTATGTAAGTTTAAATTTTATGTAGTTTTTATTAATGTTATTCCAAGAAAGGTACAAGTATAAAGGATGCCTTACTTCTCATGGTTTAAAGAAGGGGAAAACCATTAATAAATCGGGAGAGTGACAAGTTACTCATGAGGATTCGACCAAACTGGGTCGGGGCGTGACAACTTAAGTGATATCTGAGCATATTTCCTCGAATACATTATCAAAACTATATAACATAGTAACTGATAGGAATTATTTCAAAATTTACAAATGGCCCCAAGAAAAGTAGCTAAACAAACCCACGCTACCTTAGCCACCTTGAAAGCCTAGAAGAACCCCATTCCAATGGAAGACGTGAACCAAGAGTATAGAAGGACTCTTGGAGTAACCCCGAGTCAAAGAGGAGTTGACAAGAAAACCTCCAAGGTGTTCGGGCTCAAGGACAAAAAAGTATCAAACCATCATCAATCCCTTAGAAAGGCCCCACAATGCTCAAAATATAGGAGGAACCACAAAGGTCCACACAAGGAGATGACCTATTATAGATGTGGGCAATGGGGACACTACATTTGAAGATGCCCAACATTAAAGAGGACAAAACCCGAGAGGACTTGTTATGAGTGTAGGAGGGTGGGACACATAGCAAAGGACTGTCCCACACTGCAAGGAATCAAGGCAATACCTTTCAATAAGGGCACTTCCACAGAAGCCCGAAGGGATAACATTACAAGAAACACAATTTCGGCTAGGGATCCTAATCTCACTGAGGAAGAAATCCTTTTGTACCATAGCATAGTACTGGGTACTTCCCAAACCGTTATTGTAACAATCTCCCTTAACAGATGTTAAAACCCCAAACTATATTCTTATTTTAACAATGAATAAGGTTCTGAGTTCCTAAAAAAATTTCTGTCCCTCAATAATAGGATCGTGTGCCTCTATTATATGAGGAAGGAACACGGGAAGAAGATCAAGGATAGGACCTTAAGAAAATCTAGGTAGAATAGAATATGGATAAAAGGGAATTTTCCCTTAAGGAGCATTACAAGCCACTTAGGAGCAAAGAATGAAGCACCTCCTCCATAGAAGACAAGCCCCTAACGATGAAATGCCTCAGGATAACAAGGTGTGACCTACATTGGAAAAGAAGAGGAGCCAAGTAGGGTTGTAGACTGAGCTAGCGAGAAGGTGTAACTATAAACTTTGGGAGAAGATACTCTTGGAAAAATTAGAAAATAGTAAGGACTACACCCTAAAAAGGAAGACGTGATATACATCAAGGATGAGTAAAATCAAAGGACAACTATTCTGATGCAAGTAAATTAGGAGAGTAGTAGGGATGAGGCAGTTAATGAATTGATCCTCGAATAAGTCATAAATCTAAACCCCATCAAGGAAAGGAGGAGGTGGAAATGCCATAATAGTGGAAAAGAAGGATGAAAGAAATCCTTGAAGAATAAATGGCCGAAAACGAAATGGTGATCACACTCAAACCATAAGGAGTAATTAGTAAGTCTCACATGGAGAGGTATTGAAGCAAATAGTGCATGAACCCTTTCCAAGAAAGGAAACCCTAGGGTGGTGTATATATCCCAACTGAGAAGTAATGTACCAAGTGACAAAGGATGATGAAATGAAGTGCATACCGTGGTAAAAGTACCTAGGGATGTATACTAGAAGGGCCCAAGGAGAAAGTTAAACCCAATGAATGGGTAAGTAGGAAAATAGCATCAAATGACGTTGTGTCACATTGTGTTTTTAGTAACCCGAAATTTCGATCGAAATTTTTTCTAGAATTATATTATAAGTTTATAATTCAATTGATATAATTGGAATAAATTTGATTTAAAATAAAATGAAAAGTGTTGTTTTGACTGAAATAAATAATTCGATGGAATGAATAGGGTAAATACCTAGTAAATTTCTTTAGGTAAAAATAATGAGATAATGATGTGAATTTGGTTTGGTATGAAACTATTAGCACTTTGTAGTATTAATCCTATGCCCCTACCATAAATACCAATAAATTAATACATACATTCAATTATTGAAATTAATACCTATAAATACCCATCAATTTTCCAATTTAATAAGAATAACTGACAACATTAATACCTATAAATACCCATAATGTAGTAATAAATTTTCCCCATTTAACATATAATTTTACAGCTATATAAGGAGATTAGAATAATTTATCAGAGTGACACCAACTAAGCCAAGAGAGCAATTCGAGTAGAAGAGAGTGACCTGGTCCACTAGTACTTGTTCACACCTTAAAC
Organism: Trapa bicornis; assembly: GCA_030064425.1. Lineage (NCBI taxonomy): Eukaryota > Viridiplantae > Streptophyta > Magnoliopsida > Myrtales > Lythraceae > Trapa > Trapa bicornis. The sequence goes on along the minus strand of CM057761.1, from coordinate 2,195,597 downwards.
ATTATTTTTGCCATAATCACATTAGATCTACCAGATTAAGACTCACTACCTATGAAAATCTCAATCTCAACATCCACCATACAACAACCAAATTTAAGGAAAATGGGGAAGTATTGGAGTAGAGAAACACCAATTAGACCAATCAAGGATGGGTACCTGGGAATCCCTCTTGGATGAACATATCTCTAGATAAAAGGTGAGTGGGCTAATTTACACTCCATACCCAGTTGGGATGATGAGCACCTCGAAAATGAAAAACCACTTATATGTGGGATTTTAACATCACACTCAATTGGAGTGATGTGAGAACTAAGCGGAAAACTACTTACCAGTTGTAAGTAGAGAAAATCATACCCGATTGGTATGATGGACTTCTTTGAAGGAAGAAGAAAACTCGCTTGCCGGTTGTAAAAGGAGATATCATTACACCTAGTTGGTGTGATGAATTGAAAGATGATTTTTGTCAGAAGTGTTCTCCTCTGACTGTGTGCCAATGCTTAAAATTTTTGGGAGACCTTATTGACGAGAACTGGAATAGCTCAGATAGGCCAGAGGCCTCGGTTTTGGAACTTGTGGTGATAAATGCCCGTTTTTGGAAAATCATGTACAGTGGTCCCAAGGCCAGTTGGCACGAGTACGAGCTCGTAAACAAACATGATATATTGAAGCCATGAAAATTCTTAATGAATGGATTATGTGATTTCGCCATGGTACCACAATAGAACCGACATACTCGATGGACTAGCGGTAGTGCGTTAGGGCCAGGTCGACGGAGCGGCCTGGACAAACAGCTGCAAGTCGAGTTGAGGGTCGGGGCCGTTGGACCAATGGCACCAAAGATATATGGCTTTGTGGAAAAACTATTGTTTGGGCATGCACTTGAGGTTCAGACCATTAAGATGCCCAAGGGGGTAGTGATGCGTCATAAGGGCTACTGGACGACATTGTTGAGATAAAGTGTCACGCCCCGACCCAGTTTGGTTGGATCCCCATGATTATCCTGCCACTCTCCCGGTTTATTAAAGGGTTTCCCCTTATTATAGACCATCAAGAGTACGACGTCCTTTAAACCTGCACCTTTTCCAGGAATAATATAAACAAAACTGCATAATAATTTAGATTTATCATACTTGTATCACAGGCGTCTTAGTCGATGGTCTTTAAGGGTAGGCATTCTGTAATCTCCTGAAAGGGGTATAAGGGAGGGGGTGAGTACAACTACTCAGTGAATGGGATTCAAATCTTTTGACTTTCAAGAAAAATATTTATATGGAATGTGCCACACTTCTTTCTTTTAAAAAATTCCTTAATTTAAAAATTCAGGTTTTCCCATTATTTCTTAGTTACTAGTGTGTCATCACCCAACACACATCCTTCATTCGCAAATCAGTATCACTACTGAAATCGCTAGTGGCTTTGGAGAGACTTTTCCTGCTACCCGGATAGAAGTACGACCACTTCTACTCTAAGATCGAGTGGATGTATGCGACATCCGACCCTCAATCACGAAATCAGTTCTTCATGTCCGTATGAGGACAGAGACCTCATCCTGTCCCCACCCCGGTCTCATGCACTTGGTGCTACTCCAAATTTCGCACAGACACTTGGAACGACGATCTGCCCTTATACTCACCGGATCATCTAGGGCCCTTAGAACACATCACTACCCCTCATGGGCGTCTTGATGATCCCATACTCATGGTGCATGCACAAACAATGTTTTCTCATATTGCCATGTAATCTTTGGTGCAACTTGTCCAACGGCCTCAACTCTCAACTCAACTTGCAGTTGTTTGTCTTGATTGGTCCGTTGACCTGTCATGTCGCACTACGGACATCTCCGTTCATAACCGATGAACGAGTTTTCAACTTCCTTCGACGAAGTCTCATCATACCAATTGGGTATGATCTACTTACAACCGGTAAGTAGTTTTTTCGCATAATTTTCACATCACTTTCTCTAAGTGGTGATGATTAAAATACCACTAAATAGTGGGTTTTTATACTGAGGCACTTATTATTCCCAACCGGGTATGATATATAATCCCCACTCACAACCGATAAGTGGTTTTAAAATTTTATGTTGTGCTCATCATCCCAACCGGGTATGATGTTAGTAAACCCACTCACTTGTTAATGTAGTGAATTCCACTAGACTGGTTCTTTGTATTCACGCGAGCTCGTCCATGTTGGCATTCCCGGTATTTCATGTTCCTACACGATATAAACATCCTTGTTCACTATTACTCGACTTAACAACCTTCATTCATTTCCAATGAATGAGAAAACTAAAACTTATTTGTTATTTGCAATTAGGTCCCTAAAGTTATTTCTCTCCCAAATGCCAGTTTTTCCTCAAATTGAGTCCCTAAACTTTTAAAATTTATCTTGGGACCTCAATTTATTCAATTTTACAAAAAGGGGTTTAATTTCCCAAATTTCCAATTTGGTCCCCCAACTTTTCCAAAATTACCATTTTGCCCTTCCTTTACAAAAATGGTAAGTTTTGCCCCAAAATTTCCAAAATTCCTCAATTGGTCCTCCAACATTATTTTCATGCCGAATTGACACTCAATTTCATAAAATTGCATTTTGGTCCTTTAAATTTTGGAAATCCTCAATTTTCCCCCAATTCCAACTTCTTAACACAGCCGAATTTTTATAAAATTGACCCATCAAACATTTCCAATTGTTGAAATTGAGTTTCTACATGTTCATACGATTCTTTAGCAATGTGAATTGCAAGTTTTAACGCCAGGACGAGCTCAAACGGAGCTTCGCAGGAAAAATGAACTATAGAGAGAGAAAGCTTCGTTTACTCACCGGTGAAGGCACGACGGTCCGAGCTTTCGATCTAAGCAGATAGCTCTCATCCTGAGGTTCATCCTAGAATTAAGAATTGCATCAATATATGCTGAATTGGATTAGAATTTCGTCATTGAAATTTGGTCAACTCTCTCTCTAACACCGATTGAAAATTGTAAAGGGGAGCCGAATTGGCTTACCTTTCAATCCTAATTCGGCTGTGGAAGGGCTGAGGAAGTGTTAGGAGGGCTTGGTTTGGCCTGAGGAGGGCTCGAAATGGCCAATTTCAGCTTGGCCGAAATAGGGCAACTTCGGTCCCCCAGAGCTGCTTCATTGTTCCATCATGCCGACGCTTCTCCAGCGATTCTCGGATTGATTGGAGTTTGCTATCAGATAGCTATCTTCTCCTCAGTTCTAAAGAGCCCAACTTTTGTTCATGTCGAAGCTCTGGTTCGAGCTCACCGGGAAATGTAGCAATAGAGAGAGAGAGAAGTGTTCAGGTGTGAGGGGAATGAATGGGGATGACCTCTTTATATAGGTGTAAAAATCATGTATTAAATAGAAGAGATTTATTACTAGTATTAATATTACCATAAATTATTAGTATTAATTCCAATAATTTAATTTAGGTATTAAATTATTGGTATTAATTAGAATAATAAAATATATATTAATTTATTGCTATTTATGATAAGGCATACGTTCTCATAAAAAATTTTAACCGAAATTTCGGGTTACAAAAAAAATCATACTTCCTAGGAGATCACCCATCGTCACACTACTCTTGAGCAAGCATACTTAACTTCAAAGTTCTTATGAATTCTCGTTCACCTGAACCAATTTGGTTATTCTCTTCTAATTTGTCTTAAGTTTCTTTTCAAAGGTTTCATGAACCCTTTGGATCACCCGGAAGTTTTAATTTCCAATTTGCTTGTTCCCAAATGATCGGGTTTGTAAACCAGCTCGGTTTTCTTACTCGGTTTGACCGTTTCTTTTCCCAGTTTTCCTTAACTCAAAAGTGCGGGGTTTACATAAAGGCAGTTTATCGTGCGAGCAGTCAAGGAAGCTTGATGTAGCTTCATGCGCATGAGAGTGGGGGTGGGGTCGGGATGAGGTCTCCATCCTCACACGAACACAAAGTATTTTGCATATGAGGGTCAAATGTCTGGGATGTTCACTTAGACTTCGGGTAGAAGTCAGGGACTTCTATCAGGGTGGATGGTAAAGACGCTCTGATCCACAAGTGGGTGCAGTCGTTGTAACTACATCTCGCGAATGTGTGCACCCTTCCTGATGAAGGGCATACCTTTGTTTGTTAAACGCCTCCTGAGGTAAGAGGATGGGCTAAGAAAGTTAAACACACCTAATATGGAAATAGGAAAAAAGGTTTCAAGACTTGAGAATCCTTGGAAAAGGAATGGTAAACCTTGGAAAAAGGTTTTGGAAGGGAAATTAAATTTGAGAAAAACCCTTTTAAAAGAAAATGTTACCCTTGGTACGGTAAAGGTTTAGAAAACCAAAATTTTGAAATAAATCTTTTTTCAAAGGAATTGATAACCTTGGCGTGGTTTGGATAAACTAAGGCTATTTTGAAAACTTACTCCTAGCACCCGCTCATTGAGTTGTAGAACTCACCCCTCCCTTTTACCCCCTTTAAGGTAACCAAGGGAAAAACCAAACTTAAATACCTCAGTGTATGGGAACTATAAAGACAAGTATGTATGTTTAAAAGATTTTCAGTTTTGTATAATATTATTCCAAGAAAGACAAGAAAAAGGACGTCTTACTCCTCACGGTTAATAAAAGGGCGAAACCCTACATGAATCAAGGGAGTGGCAGGTTGCTCACGGGGATCCTACCAAACCGGGTCGGGGCATGACAACTTGAGTGGTATCAGAGCATGTTTCCTTGAATACATTATCCAGACTATATAACATAGTAACTAAGAGAAAGTTTTAAAATTTTTAGATGGATCCCAAGAGAGGAACCAAGAAACCTAGGACTGATGTCGCCAACATTACCCAATAATATATCCCCATAGGATGACCACCCTAAGAGCTCTCCAATGCTTGAGGTGTAGTAGATATCACAAAGGACCAATAGGCATTATGAGGAAGTACCCAATGCCACCAAAGGAATGTGGTGCTAGCACCTATTGAGGTCACATCCATGAGTAAGAGGAGAGCGAACCAAACACTAAGGACACCGTAAGAGACTTATAACCAAGAAGGACGATTACTAAAAGCGTAGTATAGTAGCTCCACAAGCTAAAACTACTTCTTGTAATAGGGATAACACCCAAAACATATTGCACCCCTTATTAATAAAAATGCTAATTTTTCCAAAACTTTGTCCCTCAAACAAAGTCGGGTTCTCATACCCCAACTATATGATGAGGGGTCATAGAAGATAAGAAGGACTAGAGGAAATACAATGAAGCAAAATATAGATAAAAGGAAAAGAGAAGTAAGAGGACTGTCTTGGATGAGAAATGCAAGGATCAAGGAAGGACCGGTAACCAAAACCATGGAGTAGGTTAAGTAAGTCGTTCACAAGGAGGTCAAGAAATAGTAGGATAAAGAAAAAAAATTCAAACTTCTTTTTAAGAAGGTTAAACAAGAGAGGAATACCATAAGAATTGAGGTAAGGTATATGGGAAGTACACCTAGAACCCCCTCAGAAAGGGCAAACATGGAAAACGTCCTTTGACAACTTTAGGGTAGGACACAGAAAGAGTGAAGAGGGAAGAAATGTGCTAGGAAAGGGAACTATGGGGGGATATATATGACTAAGTACCCCTTGAAGGGACCATTGATGGGCAATTGGACATAACATGGAGCACAAGGAATCAACCCATAATCAGGAAATCTTCGAAGGAAGGATAAGGAACAAAAAGGGAATTGGAGGATAATGAAGGATTAAGGGCGGATGATTGATGGGTGTAAGAAAGGAAAGAAGAAAAAGCCTTCAAGGAGTGTTAGGGAGATTGAAAGTGAAACTCACAGGACATAAGTCTCTAGGTAGAAGGATAAAGGTAGGAAGTGAGACCATAAAAAATGGGGAAATTCCCAAGCTAAGAAATCGACATATGGATCATAAGAGGCTTAACCTGAAATAAAGAATCACATAAAGGGGCATAAGTGATTATGGATGTATTGGGATGGCCAAGTGTAACCAACTTTGGAAAAGTAGAGGAGTCAAATAGAGACTTCAGATGAACCTAGCGGTAGGAAGCAACTAGTAACAATAGGATGGTCAAGGAAATAAACGACACCCTAAGAAGGGTCAGGAAGTAATAAGGACTACACCCTAAAGGGCAATAGGATGGACATTAAGAACAAGTAGACTCGAGAGGCAACTGTCTCAAGATAATTACACAATGAGAATAGTAGGGACGAGGCAGTTAATGAACTGACCCTCGAGAAGATCATAAATTTAAACTCCAGCAAATAAGGGAGAGATGGAAAGGCCAAACATTTGGTAAATAAGGATGAAGGAAATCCTTAAAGAGATCAATGGCCAAGACCGAATTAACAACCAAACTCAAGCCATAGGAAGGTTAAGTAAGCCTCTCGTAGGATGATCAAGAGATCTTGAAACAAGGAGAATTTGAGCTCTCCCTAAAAGAAATAGACATGTACTGGGGTATAAGTGGAAATGAGGATAGGGTACAAAAGACATGCACCCAAGGCTTCAAGAGTAAAGGTAAGTAGGAGAGGATGACATCAAAAGATGTCATTTAAGGTTGGATACCCTCAAGGGTGAATGAAAAGGGATGTCGGGAAACCTATAGTGAGAAAACATCCACAAGAGTAACCAAAGTGTTATTAAGAATGTGATATGTGGATTTTAGGGAGAAATCAGAAAATATCCTTATAAAGGATTCATCAAAAGTTTGGAAAGCTGAACAGATATAAAAGAAGCCTTAGGAATGATACTCGACAAAGGAGCCGAAGGAAATAGAAAGGAATATGCAATTTCGTTACCTTAAACCTTTACATATGAAACGCCCTAAATATAAGTACTTTCATTTGAATTACCAAAATTTTGTACTAAATGAAACCCGTGAAGGGAAATTTTATTGCAAGTAATAAGAAACTTGCTTGACTACCAATTATAACTGCAGAGATGTTATGGAAAACTTATAATAGCCTAACCCAGTTGATGAGATGTAACGAATCTAGAGCATGAGTCTAAAATAAGAGGTTCTAGGAAATGTGAGCCAAAGGTTTAATATATCAAACACTTATGAAATACACATAGAGTACCTTGATTTGTATTAATGGATGCAACCAATGACAAATTTGAATGAGAGTGAAATCCTCAAATACCAATAATATTAGTTCCTAAAGTGGAAAATTCCTTGGGAGGGGATTAAAGGAAAGGCGATCACATATGATTGAGATAAAATTTTCTAAAGCAATAGACTCAAATGTAAAAAAAAAGTCCAATGAGATGAAAGTCTTAAAAAAAGAACGACTTATAAAGTAATAAGTCGTAATAGAGAACAACAAAATGGTTATAAACAAAAAACTCAATACAAAAGTTTATGAAGATTGGAAAATCAAGGAGAATGGTATACCAATATGTCTTACTATGAGGAAGGGCATGATGATGAATGATGGTGTAAATAAAAAAGTATATGGTATCGTAGACCCAATGTCATACCCCAACCCGGTTTGGTCAGATCCCTATGATCAACCCGCCACTCTCCTAGTTTATTAAGGGTTTTCCCCTTCTTTCAAACCGTGAGTAGTAAGGCATTCTTTAAACCTGTACCTTTCATAAAATAACATTAATCAAAACTGTATGAAATTTTAAACTTAACATACCTGTCTTACAAGTGTAGTTAACTTGAGGTCTTTTGGTAGGCTTTCCCTTGGTTACCTGAAAAGGGTATAAGGGAGGAGGTGAGTTCAACGACTCAATGAATGGGTGTTTTAAAATTTGACTTTTAGAAAATAGTTTGAATTGAAGTGTGCCATACTTCTTATTTTCCTTAAAACATTTCATCATCAAAATCTGGATTTTCATAGCCATTTCTCAATATTAACCTCAATCGGTGTGTTTATCAACCAACACACGCCCTTTATCATGAAGGGAACACATTCATAGGATAGCACGTCCATTCCACCCACTTGTGGTGTCAGAGCGACTTTACCGGCCACTTAGATAGAAGCTCGTCCACTTCTACCGTGAGAATGAGTGGATGTACACGACATCCGACCCTCTATCCCATAAAGAAAACTCTGTGTCCGTATGAGGACAAAGACCTCATTCCGACCCCATCCCGGTCTCATGCGCATGAAGCTACATTGAGTTTCCCTTAATCCTAGTACAAATATCTGCCCTTATCTCCACCATGTCGTCTAGTAGCCCCTAGGATGTATCACTACCCCTCTTGGGCATTATGAAAGCCCCGTACCTCAGTGCATGCACAAAACAACAATTTTCCCCAAAACCCATTTAATCTTTGGTGCCACTAGTCCAACGGCCCCAACTCTCAACTTGACTTGCAGTTGTTTGTCTCGACTGGTCTGTCGACTTGTCATGTTGCACTGTCGCCAGTCCATCGAGTATATCGGTCCTATCTTGGTACAAACATATCATTCATTTAAAGTTTTCATGGCCTAAACTCATATTTGTTTACGAGCTCCTACTCATGCCAACTGACCTTGGGCCCACTGTACGATAATTTCAAAATCGATTATATTAGCCCCTAAGTTCCAAAACCAAGGCTTCTGGCCTATCTGAGCTATTTGAGCTCTCATCTAGAAAGGTCTCCCAAAAAGTTTAAGTAGTGGCACACATGCAGGGGAGAGCACTTTCGACAAAATATTATTTTCATTTGTCCATCACACCAATCGAGTGTGAGGACATCTTCGCTTACAACCGATAAGCGGGTTTTCTACTTCTTTCCAGTAAGTTCATCATACCAACTTGGTATGATCTACTTACAACCCGTAAGTAGTTTTTCCGTGGAATTTCCATATCACTCCATACAGGTGTGATGTTTAAAATTCCACATTGTTGCGGGTTTTCATTTTTGAGGTGCTTATCATCCCAACTGGGTATGATATAAAAATCTCACTCACATGATAACACAATGATTTCCTCTTAACTGGTTCTTTGTGTCAAAGCGAGGTTGTCCTTGCTGGTGTTCTTGGTACTTCGTGTACCTACACGATATGAACATCCTTTTTTATTATCCCTTGGCCTAATAGCCTTTATTCATTCTAAATGGATGAAATACTCAAACTTTTTAATTAATTGTAATTAGGTCGTTAAAGTTCTTTTTCTTTAACTTTAGGTCCCTAATACTGATTTTCCACCAAATTGAGTCCCGAAACTTCTAAAATTCACCTTGATACCTCAATTTATTCAAAATCACAAAAAGGGGTTCAACTTTCCCAAATTTCCAATTTGGTCCCTAACTTTCCCAAAATTACCATTTTGCCCCTACTTTACAAAAATGGTAAATTTCACCCCCAAAATTCCAAACATTGACATATTAGTCCTCCAATATTTTTTTTGTAAAACCCGCACTTTTGAGCTGAGGAAAACTAGGAAAAGAACCGGTTAAACCAAATGAGGATTCAGAACCGGTTCACAAACCCGATTATTTCTGAACGGGCAAGTTGGGAATTTACAACTCTCGGGTGATCTAAAGGGTTAATTAAACCTTAAAAAAGAAACTTAAGACAAATTAGAAAAAAAAAAACCAAAATGGTTCAGGTGAACTAGATTCCATAAGAACTTTAAAGTTAAGCGTGCTTGCTTGAGAGTAGTGTGAGGATGGGTGACCTCCTATATTGGAAAGTATGAATTTTTTTGTAACCACGCCTTATCATAAATAACCATAAATTAATATATATATTTAATTATTGTAATTAATACCAATAATTTAATACCTAAATTAAATTATTGGAATTAATACAAATAATTTAATACTAAAATTAAATTATTGAAATTAATACCGAAATTAAATTATTGGAATTAATACTAATAATTTATGGCAATATTAATACTAGTAATAAATCTCGCACATTTAATACATGGGTTTTACGCCTATATAAAGAGGTTATCCCCATTTCATTTTCCTCACACCTGAACACTTCTCTCTCTCTCTCTCACTACTGCTCCATTTCCCAGTAAAGCTCGAACCAGAGCTTCAACTTGAACAAAGGTTGGGTTCTTTAGAACCGGGGAGAAAACAACTATCTGATAGCAAACTCCAGTCAATCCGAGAATCGTTGGAAAAGCGTTGACATGATGGAATAGTGAAGCAACTCCGGCGGACCGAAGCTACCCTATTTCGGCCAAGCTAAAATCAGACATTTCAACCTCTCCTCAGGCCAAACCAAGCCTTCCTAATACTTCCTCAGCCTTTTCACGGCTGAATTAGAACCGAAAGATAAGCCAATTTGGCTCCATTTTACAATTTTCGATCGGTGCTAGAGAGAGAATCGACTGAATTTCAATTATAAAATTCTAACCTAATTTCACATCAATTGATGCGATTCTTGATTATAGGATGAACCTTAGGATGAGAGCTATTTGCCTAGATCAAAAGCTCAAACCGCTGTGCCTTCACCGGTGAGTAATCGAAGCTTTCTCTCTCTATAGTTCATTTTTCGGCGAATCTCCGTTTGAGCTCGTCCCGGCATTAAAACTTGCGATTCACATTTCTGAAGAATTGTATGAACATGTAGAAACTCAATTTCAACAATTGGAAACATTTGATGGGTCAATTTGATGAAATCAAATTCGGCTGTGTTAAGAAGTTGGAATTGGGGGAAAATTGGGGATTTTCGAAATTCAAAGGACCAAAATAAAATTTTATGAAATTGAGGGTCAATTGGGCATGAAAATAATGTTGGAGGACCAATTGAGGAATTTTGAAATTTTTGGGGCAAAATTTACCATTTTTGTAAAGGAAGGGCAAAATGGTAATTTTGGAAAAATTAGGGGACCAAATTGGAAATTTGGGAAATTAAACCCCTTTTTGTGAAATGGAATAAATTGAGGTCCTATGATAAATTTTAAACGTTTCAGGACTCAATTTGAGGAAAAACTAGCATTTGGGACTTAAAGTTAAAGAGAAATAACTTTAGGGACCTAATTGCAAATAAATGAAATTTTGACTTTCTCATTCATTTGGAATGAATGAAGGCGATTAGGCCAAAGGATAATGAACCAAAATGTTCATATCGTGTAGGAACACAAAGTACTAGGAATGCCAGCAAGGACAAGCTCGCGTGAATACCAAGAACCAGTCTAGTGGAATTCACGACATTAACGGGTGAGTGGGTTTACTAACATCATACCCGGTTAGGATGATGAGCACAACTTAAAATTTAAAAACCACTTACTAGATGATTAGTGCCTCGGTATAAAAACCCACTATTTAGTGGTATTTTAATCATCACCACTTAGAGGAAGTGATGTGAAAATTTTGCGGAAAAACTACTTACCGGTTGTAAGTAGATCATTCTCGGTTGGAAGTTGAAAACCTATTCATCGGTTATGAACGGAGATGTCCTTATACCAGTTGGTATAATGGACAGTGAAAACCTATTATGTTGGAAGTGTTCTCCCCTGACTGTGTGCCAATGCTTAAACTATTTGGGAGACCTTCTCGACGGGAGCTCGAATAGCTCTGATAGGCCGGGGGGCCTCGGCTTTGGAACTGGGGGTTAAATGCCCAATTTTGAAAATCTCGTACAGTGGGCCCAAGGCCAGTTGGCACGAGCAAGAGATCATAAATGAACATGATATATGTGCCATAAAACTTAATAAGCGAATTGTTTGGCCATGGTACCAAGATAGGACCGACATGCTCAGTCAACTAGCAGCAGTGCGACATGACGGGTCGACGGACCAGTCAAGACAAACAACTGCGGGTTGAGTTGAGAGTCGGGGTCATTGGAACAGTGGCACCACAAATTACATGGCAATATGAGAAAATATTGTTTGTGCATGCACGGTGAGGACAGGATGAGGTCACTAGACGACCTGGTGGCTATAAGGGCAGTTCGTCGTTCCAGCTGTCTATGCGAAATCTGGAGTAGCACCAAGCGCATGAGTCCGGGGTGGGGACAGGATGAGGTCTCTATCCTCATGCAGACAGGAAGAAGTGATTTCGGGATTGTGGGTCAAATGTCACGTACATCCACTCATTACCAGGGTAGAAGTGGTCGTACTTATATCCGAGTGGCAGGAAAAGTCGCTTCAAAGCCACTAGCGGGTTCAGTAGTGATACTGTCATGTAATGTCGGTTTTATCTTGGTACCATGGCCAAACAATTTGTTTATTAAGTTTTATAGCACATATATCATGTTCATTTACGAGCTCCTGCTCGTGCCAACTGGCCTTGGGCCCACTGTACGAGATTTTTAAAATTGGACATTTAGCCCCCAAGTTCCAAAACCAAGGCCCCCGACCTATCAGAGCTATTTGAGCTCCGGTCGAGAAGGTCTCCCAAATAGTTTAAGCATTGGCACACAGTCAGGGGAGAACACTTCCAACAAAATAGGTTTTCACTGTCCATTATACCAACCGGTATAAGGACATCTCCGTTCATTACCGTTTTCAACTTCCTTCGAGGAAGTCTCATCATACCAACCGGGTATGATCTACTTACAAATGGTAAGTTTGCAACAACAATAAATTGTGCCTCGGTATAAAAATCCAATTGCAACAACAACAAATTACGTTCAGAAATGAGAAAATAGGGATTAAAAAATATGGAAAAAAGAAATTTGCCCATAAATTGGACGACTCTAGGATCGAAAATGCAGAATTAAATCTTACAGAGCCCGAGTGACTGGTGGAACGCAAAGAGGTCCAATTCTCACTGCCATTGGTGTGAGAAGTCTAACTGGAAACCGGGATTGACAGCACGCACCATCCACAAGCAGATGGCTCTCTGAAGGAGAGATGTCATCAGGTTTGGGTCGGCTAAGAATTTTCTTTAGGACTCCTCCGTCACCATTGAGATCAATCGCATCGTCCTCCATTTTCTCAGCTACAAAACCAGGTGGGTTTTTACTAGACTTTCACCTCGCGAGAATTGTATGAGCCTGATGGAAGGAGTCAAAGGTAAAGGGCAGAAAACCCATTAAAACCAATGTGCCACGGGCTAGAAAAACCTAATAGAAAAGTTGGAATGTTTGTATCTTCTTGAAATTCTGACTGCAAAACAAACTGTGTAGCTTCAGCTCCTCACTATTGACTGCAGGCCATAATGGAATGTAAGATGTACAATTTCAGGATGGCTGTATATTGTAAGCCAAGTGAGGGAACCCACCAAGCTTGTCCATCAGACTTGCCTCACATCCATACAATATTTTATTATTTAGTTAATAAATTAATTAAAAATATATATGACAATATCTAAATTTATAGTCATACCATATAAATTTTTATATTAATTTAATAATTAAATAACATTATATTGGGCAATTTTAATGGTAAAAATTATAAAAATAAAAATTGCTAATTTGCAAAAAAAATGAAATATCAAGTCTGAAATATATTTCGTCCACTGGTATGGATTACGTGGATTACACACCATCCACCGGATTATAATGTTTGACGTATGGCTTTATTTATTTATTTATTTATTTATTTATTTATTTATTTATTTTTACTTTTATTAACATTTAATATAATACCAAAAATTTTAGATATAGGATTAAACTAGTTTAAACCAAAAAATCAAGAATGTAATGTTAAGGTAAAATCGACCTTTAAATCAACTTAAAATCAAGAATATAAGTAAATGGATAAAACCACTATAAATGAACTCAAAAGATTCTTAATTAATATGAATCGAGTGGTGAAAAAAGAGGTCGAGTGGAAAAATCGGCCCAAATCGGAGTTAAATCAATTTATTGAAAAATATGTCCGATTTTAAGGTGATTTAAACAACTACAAAATGGGAGAATCTTGAATTCAATCTATAGTTAATGAGAATAATGATTTTTAGAAAAATAGATTGAGCAAAAGACCCGTTAAATCGAATATTAACCGACATTAGAAGGGTCGAATACGAGACGGTTTTTTAGTCCATTTAATAGTGAATTAAATATAGAATTTTTTAAATATTTTTATTTTCTCAAGATTTGATCGAAAAAAAGGGTAAAACAGGCCAAAAATTGTTGAACCGACCAATAAATTCACTGAAAATTGGTTTGATACAGTGTAGAATCGGTTAGCTAGGACATCGGGCGCATGCACGCATGACTACACACGTGTCATCTCTTTCGCCCGACCCCCGAACCGAATTTGGCGAAAAAAATTGATAAACTTCGGCAGACAACCCGGTGGCCACTGCTTGGGAAAATTAATTTATTTATAGGCCTATAAGCTATGGATTGATGAAAAAGAGTTATGGTTAGATTGTTATGAAAGTGTAAAATCCAACCATATAAATTGTAGGTGTTCCCTCACCGGAATTCCATCAAATCCTCTATATAACACAAATAGCTCTCAATTCTAGTGACCCGACTTGCAGAGAGCCTAGCTCCACCATTCGTCCACCTCAGAACGCGATCTTGGTGTACTTGGAAAGTTGAGGAAGTTAATTTCCAAGCCACCTCTCATGACCATCAACTCTCAATTTACTGGCGCTGGCGTGATCACACAGTATCGGAGTTTTGATAAAAAATAGAGCAGTTCCTTCGAGGGTCAATTCTAATAGTTTCGTCAACTCTCAATAGTTGAAAAAAAATCAGCAGTCTCCTTAGACCACCATCTTTTCATAGCCACTGACATTGCTTGATTTGAGTAAGTGTGGAAGGAGAAATAAATCATTGAATCTCTAATTTTTGGGTTTAAATGGGTGAGCTGACTAAGTTAGATATTTCAGGAGCTACAGACTACCAATTGACCCATTCAAGTGGCCATGATCTCCTAAGAGAGTCAGATTTTCAACTCCACACTCTCGTTAGCTAACGCGCTATCTTCGGTGAGTTCCTAGTTTTGACCCGATTTTTGCTCGTTTTCTATTAAGTTTCCGATTAAGCTTGATCAGAGCGATTTCGGCTGATTCGGGCTAAACCAATGTTGTGATGGGGCTAGAGGGGGCAGGGGATCTCCCCACTTAATTTCATAATTTTTTTAGATTCTTTAGTTAAGGGTCAAAGGTCGGAGACTAGAATGTAAATAAGTAAAACTTAGGGGATCCAAATAGGAATAATCTTTTTATGGGTTCTTCCTAAGAGGCTAAAGGAAGTTTTGAGGTTGATTAAAAAGTTTGGTGAGGATAATGGACTTAAGTTGCCTATTGTAAAAGGTATAGAGATATACTTACAATAAAAGTAAAGTTAATGACTAAAATACAAATAAAAGTAGTTGCACGGTCAAAATGAGATTTTTGGACAGTACAAAAGCCTAAACCTGATTTGAGAAGGTTTGGAACTGAAATGAGAAGAATGGGATGAGAGAATCTCGAAACCAAAGTTGTAAAAAATAGGGGTAAAACAATAATTTTTCAAATAAAAATAAAGAAATGGTGAAAAATCAAGAGAAAAGGAAATGTAATTATGATGAAAATATATCCTATAAAGAATGGGTCACAATAAAAGGAATATAATGTATAAAATGATTTAAATGGTAAAATTATTTTGGTGTGATAGCCAAAATTGAGTAAGTAACGAGAAAAAAATAAAAGGGATGAAAAAAAAATATTCTTTATTTAATCGTCATATAATAAGTTTTGTGTACAAAACTTCTTAAAAAAACTGTAGTAGTTGTAAACTCCATTCTTTAAAAATAAGAAATTGAAAAATTTCAAGAGAAAATGTGGTTCAAAGTAAATGAAATTGGTAAAAAGTAAACCAAAATAGAAATTAGACAATTATAAGTGTTCAATTAGATCCAAAAATAATAAAAATTAATTATAAACCAAATTGAATGTGAAAACTAAACTAGTTTAGAGTGAATTGAATCTGAACCGAGTTGAACTGGTAACAATCGGTTTAAAATTTTATTTTTCTAGTTTATTTAAAAATATCAATTTGAGAAATTGAAGTTAACAATGTGTATAAAGTGAATTTTAAAATGTTTAATTTTTACAAAATCAGTCGAATTTGGGCTAAATCGGCCGATTTTCTATTTTGGATCACTGAAACCCGTACATCCAAACCGGTCAACTGTACAACCAGTAAATGGATCGCCTACTAGGTTAGACCCACTCACCGCACATGACTAAAGATGTCAAATTATCAGGTCAGAGCGGATTTTGGTAAACTCGAGCCTCGAGTCCACCTGGTAGGATCCAAACAGGACTTGAGGATCGAGTCTACTGGACCCGAGCCCATACAGACTCAAACTCACGATTGCGGGTCCTTCAAAAGGGAATGATTACTATAATTGTAGTGTAATTTTTTAAAAGAATTTTCCCAATTGTCACAAAATGCAAGAGGGCTTTGTTGAAAAATTGGGCATTAAATGAAGAAGTGATTCGTAAATAACAAAATAAACCAAAATAGAGTAAACCAAAATAGAAATTAGACAATTATAAGTGTTCAATTAGATCAAAAAATAATAGAAATTGATCATAAATCAAATTGGATTTGAGAACCAGATTAGATTGAATTGAACCTGAACTGAGTTGAACTAGTAACAATCGGTTTAAAATTTTATTTTTCTAGTTAATTTAAAAATATGAATTTGAGAAATTGAAGTTAACTGTCTATAAAGTAAATTTAGAAATGTTTAATTTTTACAAAATTGGTCAAATTTAAGTTAAATCGACTGATTTTCTATTTTGGATCACCAAAACTCGCACTTCCAAACCGATCAACTGTACTGCCAGTAAATGGATCGCCTAACCCCACTCATCGCACACCACTAAAGATGCCAAGTTATTGAGTCAGAGCGAATTTTGGTAGACCCGAGCCTCGAGTCCACTTGGTCGGATCCAAACCCGACCTGAGGGTCGGGTCTACTGGACCCGAGCCCAAACGGACTCAAACTCACAGTCACGGGTTCTTCAAAAGGGAATGATTACTATAATTGTAGCGTAATTTTTTAAAAGAATTTTCTCGATTGTCAGAGAATGGAGGGGGCTTTGTTGAAAACACCGGCATTAAATGAAGAAGTGATTCGTAAATAACAAAATAAACCTCAAATTCGAAGAATAATCCATCGTGCTATCTATGCTTTTATTATTTTCACACTTAATATCCCTTTAGTTGCCCTTTTTTTTTCTTTGGAAATACCCTTTCTTATTCTTAGTTTCTGCTGCCTTTTAAATTCCTCTCTCTGAAAGGTACATTGTTGTGGAAAGTGTCTAACTAATTTTCTCACTTTTTTCTCGGATTGTTTAATGCATTCCCGTGTTTTTTCAACTATGTCTAACGGACTTATCTGAAGGAAAAAAACAGAAATGATGGGCAGGGGCAGCATTCACTTGCCAATAGCCACCAAGGTACTCCTTATTTTACTTGGGAGACGTTCCTCTTCACTCTTATATTTCTTCTAGCCCAATTCTTTATACTACCAGTGAAACCAACCCCACATCAAATCCATCTCTCTGACCTTTCCTCTCTCTCTCTGAGTGCTTAACTTCGAATTAATCAACACGGAGTGCACTGCTAATTGCACAACTGTTGCTAATACTAGTACCCTCACTTCCTCTTCTCCAGGTTCTGTCTCCTTCCCGCTCTTTATTTCCCCCGACTCATCCTGATTCACCGGTTATCGTCAGCCCATGCGCAGCCTGCAAGTTCCTCAGGCAAAGATGTGCTGAGAAATGCGTACTTGCACCATATTTCCCACCCACCGACCCTGCCAAGTTCGCCATTGCTCATCGAGTCTTTAGTGCTAGCAACATCATCAAGTTCCTACAGGTAAAATGTATGATTCCACATTCATCTCCTTTGTCAGTACAAAAATGCCTTGTATTATTTCCTGGTTTTCTACACCATTTGAAGTTTAACGTGCCAGTTATTTTAGCAGTTTGCACCTTGTGAACTTGAACCGCTATTTCTACGTCAGTACACAAGACATAGACACGTGGAAATATAGGGTCCATGCCAGTTTGTACCTTCTCAAGTGTAGCTCATGTTTAACCCGAAGTGCTTGCAAGGAATTAGGACCCTTCAGCCTTCTTGCAATATAGGCTCGACAGATTAACATGGGAAAGACCGGTGCGAGATAGGGGGTCAATCTCAATCAGTTCAGAAGGTTGTATTTTGTTGGGCAGGCACCTTCCAACGTCACGAGTCTCATGATCATAGGAGAAAGGTGGTTAAGAAAGGCCCCACATACAGCGTTCGGAGTCCTACATCTCTCTTACGTTTTAGAATTTAAAAAAAAAAAGCAAATGGAAAATATGTACTGAGACAGGCTTTCTTTTTCTTTCTATCCTTCTTTCGACTCCCAGTTTGCACATTCCTTTCCATAGTTTTCACAGAGAGCAATCCACCTTTAGTGGCTAGATAATCGTTAGACCTTAAATGAACTTTGTATTCTTCCATGCAGGATCTCCCAGAGTCGCAGAGGGCTGATGCAGTGGCGAGCATGGTGTATGAGGCCAGTGCGAGGATCAGGGACCCTCTCTATGGCTGTGCGGGGGCGATCTGCCATCTCCAGACGCAAGTCAGCGAGCTCCAGGCTCAACTGGCCAAGGTCCAGGCCGAGATGGTCAATATGCGGTGCCGCCAGGAGGACCTTATGGCCATGCTGTGCATGGAGATGGCTGCGAAAATATCACAGCCACAAATATTCCAGCACTTGGCTCACGACCCCCTCAACAGTCCTGACTGCATCCGGGGACATCCCCAGCTTCAGGACATCGTTTCATTTAAAAATTGAAAAACAATATAAGGGCGGATCCATTTTTTTGAACCCACCCTTTCGGTCCACCTTTCTCGACCCGAGCTCGCATTTACAACGGAGCTCCATGGATCCGAACCCGAGTGCGGATCCGAGCACACTCGACGTATCTCGGGTCTGCTTAGGTTGGATAGGAATTCATGTCTCGGATTCCATTAATATGCCTGATCAATAAGCATGCAATAAATGGCGAATCAAGTCTATTACATGTTACTATTAAAAAAATTCACATTATCAAATACTGATAAATAAGAGCATGATACATGTAATTAGTCAATGGTCAATTAAGGAGAATACTGCTCAATAATGCTAACCAATAAAAAATTGACATATGGAAAAGATATTAGGTCAGCGACCGACTAGGATGACGGAGATCGGTCGATCAATCAGAAATCGATACATGGTAAAATCACATCGGATGGCCGCAACCAATGCATAGTATATCAAGTGGAAAAACTGACAAATTTAAATTAGTCAATTAGAGTACACCACGTGTTATAATCAACTAACATTTATATTTAGACAAACATCACACTACATCGAACAAAGTGACTAATGAAAAGTTGTCACATGTCCGATTAACAAGTCAACAGACGACTCGGATGCCGAGTAAGATGTCGCGTAAGTAAAGGTAGCCAATCACAGCGTGCCACGTGACAACTAGCATGTGTGAATCTTGCACGCGCGTTCATAGTGTTGTCTTCTTACTTCAGATAGCTGAATAATGGGTAGGTAGAAAGTCGTCTTAACTCCAGTGAACATTAAATCTCTTCGACAATGGAATAAATAGGAGATTTAATGGTTGGCCGATGGGCGGATGAATATGAACAAAAGTCCCTGAGCTCACTATATAAATAGTTGCTCTCCATTCATACACTCTATTACTCGAAAGCTTGAAAAAAATGAACTACTCTAGTTTCCGATATCCCTAAACAAAAGCTCCATCATCGTCCCTTTTCTCCACCTTCGAACGCAAATTTGGGTTCCCTAAAACCGGAAGGAAGTACTTTACTTTGTTACATACTCTTTTCAGCTTGATAATAACTGGAGAAGTGTCGGTGAGCCCTCATTGTATAGTCGCTCATCTTGTCGAGAAGTAGCATAAATGTTCAAGCTAAATGCGGGCCATCTCGAACCTCCTAAGGCCAGGCTAACCCTCTCACGACTCTCCACAACCATGCCTAGTACTCCTTGAGCATTCGAGATAAGCAATTGACGCCACCCTTTGCCGAAATAGTGAATTTATAAAGAGAAAATTGCTTAAACTTTATTGATCGAATTCTCCCTATTTAAGCACCAATTGAGGTGAAATTTGATCATAGGAGGATTCTCTCGTCGAGAGCTAGCTCCTTCAATCAAGAGTTTCGACAACCATGTCCTTGCCGGTAATAATTTGAAACTTTCTCTCTCTAAAAATATTTTATGGTTAATCTTCATTTGAGCTCAATTCTAGGCCAAATTGAACAATTCAAAGCTTCAAATAATTGTGGAGTGATAGAGTAGATGATTAGCAGTATGATAGGAGGCAATTAACCGAGTTTAATTGGTCAATTTGATAAAATGAGATTTCGGAGGTCAAAGTGCAATTTTAGAGAAATTGAGCGATTTGGGGATTTTTAGAAATTTGAGAATTTTTGTACAATTGACATAAATTAAGGGTCAATTAAGGATTTAAATGAAATTGGAGGCTTAATTACAATTAAAATTATTTTTTTAGGATTTAATTGCATTTAAAAGTAAATAAAATGTTTTATAAGTAATTTTTAAATAAAATTATTTGGGGAGAAAATTGTAAATAAAGTAAATTATGGAAAATAATTGGGTGTTTATTTGTAAATAAAATATACATAGGGACTTATGTGTAATTAAAGAAAATATAGGGACCTAAATGTAATTATAAGATAATTGAATGATCAATTATCCGTGATAGAATACAACCTAATGTATCGAAATTCTGTCCGGGGCAAACAAGTCACATATATCGGGTGAGTGGGATTACTTGTATTGAGTCCGACTATACCGGTGACGTATACTTAGAAGCATACTTTATTTTGAAATCAGATTTCCCTAAATATAATCCCCTAAATGTGTGAAATCGCTTAAACCTTTTGGCATTATATTTTTTGAAGAAAGCATAAAGTATGATAATAGGACAACCCTTAAAGGTGTATAGATACATTTTCAAGGGAAATGGTCTAGTTCTTACTGTCGATGCAGGAAATGAGCGAGTCTCATGGTTGACAGAAGGTTGCCTAGATCTAATTTTGTGAAAGTGGGCCCAAGATCATGATTTTTTAAAAGTGAAGTGGGCTCAAGACCGTGTTTTGAAAACTAGTATGAATGGGCTCAGGGCCAATGGAAACATGTCAAACCCGTAAATATGTTCTAATTTAAGAGTTTGATAAAAATTATCATAAATTAATAATGTTTATTGATATTGTTGAGCTATAGTCGGGTTGGAGCCCGTTGAGCTAGTAGTGCAAAGATAAAGGTGTTAAATCAAAAAACTTATATATGTGATTACAATCGTTCGAAGCTAAAGAGACGTATGGTACGGGGTAGTGTTGTTTCTAAGGACTAATGGACAACAAGGCTGGTATAAGAGAAGTTGTATTATTCCAGTATGTCTTGAAACTCTAGGAGCTTTGTGCGCACTAAGGCTGATGGGATAGAAGAGTGAGGTCTCATTGCTCTACATATGGGGATCGAAGTATTGATAAGTCTAGGGGCTGGGACATGGTGATTAAACAGACAATGTGTTGGAGGTTGTGGCATCTTACTATGGTGGACAGTAAAGACACTCTGGGTCACTAATGGAACATATCAAGGTTGTAGCCTCTGAGTACTCTGAGTGTATGTTCTATGACTTAAATGAGAAAATGGTGTTTATGAGTTTGTGTGAAATAAACTGATGGAAATCAAACTATAATAATAGTAAAAGATTCTTCTAAGCTATAAGGAATCAAGTTTTAGCATGTGAAACACAAGTCGTTTATACTACTTTAATGAGAAATTGTGATTGTTGTTTGTTTGATACAAACCTTATAAACCATTAAAGTTCTTCTAAAGGAAAAAGAACTAAGTTTATCTTATCATATACAAGTATTGAGTTAAATCATGATATTTATTTTGATATAACAAGTGGGAGCTTGTTTATTTTTTCAAACTTGTTGGAATTAAGGAAAATAAAATTCGTAAACCTTTTTAAACACGCGTTGAATCGTGGACATATTGTCACGTTTTCAACTAACACTATAACTGAGTTGTAGACTCACCCACTCCCTTACCCATTTCAGGTATTAAATATGTCAAGAATCTAAGTTTATCTTATCAGATACAAGTATTGAGTTAAATCATGATATTTATTTTGATATAACAAGTGGGAGCTTGTTTATTTTTTCAAACTTGTTGGAATTAAGGAAAATAAAATTCGTAAACCTTTTTAAACACGCGTTGAATCGTGGGCATATTGTCACGTTTTCAACTAACACTATAACTGAGTTGTAGACTCACCCACTCCCTTACCCATTTCAGGTATTAAATATGTCAAGAATGACATTAGAAGACGAACTACCAAATTGGTATATAATTTATCATTACAAGTTTATGTACAATATTATATATTCCAACATATTTTAGAAAACATAATTTTATTCACTGTATTCCATTATTTTACGCCTTTCTCCTGCCAATACTATATTTATGGAGGTAAACATCTATTATAGTATTAGGAGTAGTGGCGGGTTGTTCACAGAATTCCATCCAAATCAGGTTGGGGTGTGATAGATCGATTTCTACAATAAATTGGGCAATTAAGTTCAAAATCATAAGATAATCATACGTAATACCCTTAACTTTTCGTTAATTATGAGGTTACTAAGTTATACCTTATCTCTAATTAGGTCACTAAAATTCTTAAATCTTTCTTTTGGGTCCCTAATTTCTCCTATTTTTAATTGGATACTTGATTTTTCACTATTTGCAGTATAGTCCCTAATTTTTCAAAAATTGTAATTTAGTCCACAAATTTTCAAATTTTACCATTTAGCCCTCCAACTTAGATGGTAATCAAATTGATTTTAAACCTTCCCAATTGTGTCATAACATGATTCTAATCATCTTTTATATGTTCTCACAATCATTTAAAGCTTTAAATCATTCAATTCTACTTCAAAATAAGTTTAAATGGAGCTTTGCTGGAAAATATTTCTAGAAAAAGAAAGTTTTGATTGATTTTCGGCGATGGCTCGACGGCTGGAGCTTTTGATATAGGAAGGTAGTTGTACTCTTGAGGATTCTCCCTATATCAAACCACACCTCAATTTATGGCCTAGGTTGTGTGAATTTCATTAGATAAATTTTCGATAAAATGTACTATAAATAGTAAATTCCGGTGAGCAGCAATGGTGGGGTCTTACCATGGTGGTGCAAGGAAGACGTGGGCTCTACTGGGAAAGGTCTGGGAGGCTTGGTTTGATCGTGGATGGCCCGAGGGTAGCTCAATTTGAACCTAAATTATTTCGGTGTAGTCAGCCAAAGGAGTAGCGGTATTGTACGAGCTCGTCGACGCTTTTCCAACGATACTTGAGCTGAATGGAGGGTGCAATCAAGTAGAGGATTTCTTGCGGAATCTAGGGAGCCCAAAGTTGTGTTTAGAGGTGGATAAATCTGACCAAGTCGGAACTCTGGTCTATAGGTGATCAAAAAATGGGGTTGTTGGGGTTATTTGAGCTTGTGAGATGTGTACAAGACGGGTGAGAAGGGGTTCTTTATATAAGGTGTTCGAGGACTCTCAATCCTATCCATTGCCCAGTCAGTCAATCATAAATTCTCCAATTTATGGCCTTGTCGAAGTGATTTATCACTCGTTAGAATAATAGTGACCTTCCTCCTTCTCTTTCATTAAAAAGTCTAAAGGAAGAAAATGATATTGTACGCGCGTGCAAGCTACCACATGGCACACTATGATTGATTGACGTTGATGATGCAACATTTCACTCAATGTCCTAGTCGTTCGTTGACACATTGATTGGAAATGTGGCGGTCTCCCATTGGTTGCTTTGTCATGTTGACTAAATTTGACAGTCAGATTACCGTTGTTGACTTTGCCACGTAGCGTCATTTGATTGGTTGATTTCAATTTGTCAGTTTTCCCACCTGACGCACTGATACATTGTCACGTGTCCTTTTCTAGTTGGTTGTGACCATCCGATGTAGGTTTTCCACGTGTCGATCACTGATTGGTTGGTCCTTCCTACTCATCCTAGCTGGTCGCTAACTTGGTGCACTTTACACGTGTTACCCTCTCATTGGTTAGTCTAGCTGATGGGGATTTCCTTCATTTGACCGCTAACTAAGGACATGTGTCATCCTCCCATTGGTAAATTCCTAATAACATGGAATTTTTTTAGTTGACCATTGATGAAGGAGATGTGTCACTCTATAATTGGTCAACGTTGACCTAGCGACTAATGGGGCGCTAACCTGGCAGGTGGTGCATTGACCCGGCTAGATCATTGAGCGGTTCAATTGGACCAAGTTCAGTGATCCGAAATAAAAAAAATTATGTGGTTTAGGCCTAAATCAACAGATTTTCTAAATTTTAAAATTTTGCTAAATTCATTTTCTAGATCGTGCTAACTTCAATTTTCCAATTTGACATTTTTAGTTCACTCCAAAAAAATAAAATTTTGAATTGATTCTTCTCGGTTTAATCCAGTTTAGTCTGTTTCAGTCCCAGATCATCCTAAATCAGTATGTTCTCACTCTTAATTTGTAATTGGATTATTTTCCTTTACTTTTGGTACTTCAATCATCACTCGGGATTACTTCAAGTCATGTTTTTATTTCTTTTCACAATTCTAATTCACTTTTAACCACAATTTTTTCAAAATTTTTCGATTTTACAATTGAGTTTTCTTATTTTGAGAAAACAATGTTTACATCGACACAGTTACAAAGTGGTTTCCAGCAAATTTTTTGATTATTTCAACCAATTTTGGTCATTTTTTAGTTGATTCACCTTAAATTTGATTGGTTTTTGAGCCAATTTATTTTTTCTTAACATTTATTTTTCCAATTTCATACTAATTTGACTAAAATATTTACATTTTCCAATTTATATAACTTTTTCTGAAAATTGTGAAGTTTTTCGTATGAACAAGTTTGATTTTGAGCCGAACTAGTCTAATTTAGATATTTTTTTATATTTAATTTTTAAATAAAATAAGGTTATTTAAGAGTAATTTATGTTAATTATTTTTTTGTCTAAATTCGAACCAATTTTTAATTCAGTTTAATTCTCAATATTGTTTCGAGTTAACAATTCTAATTTAATCTCAAATTATGTTTCAATTGAATTTAAATCATGATTTCGTATGTTTTGATATTATATACGGCTAAAAACCCCTAAGAAGGTAGGATGATGCATGAACATTGCTTGGCATTTCATTTGTTGCTTGTTGTCACAAAGTAAAATATATTCCGAGGTGAATAGAGGGGCAAATGTCCTTAGATGAGTGAATAACAACTTGCAGATTGCTTGCTAGCGAAGAAAAATATTTTGTGATTCGAGTGACGTCAGTTTGTAAGCCCTGGTACCATAAAATGATTAAAAAGAGGAAGATCAAGATGGTAGAAGGAAGTTGCAAATGAGATTTGACGAAAATTTATGTTAATTATCTAATTATTTTAACGTACAAAAGTGCTTATATGGAATATTATATGATAGAGGAAATAAATATAAAGTAAATACAGGATTAATCAATTGATGTTTATAATTGATAAATATACCATTAATCTAGAAAGTTCTTAATGTTTATAATTGATAAAGGGTAAACCTTTATATGTTATTATAACTGATAAATGGTAGATCTTCTACACACTTAGTGGCTGCCCTAACAGAAGAGTTTTTATCTAAATACTTTGAATCTAAGTATTTATGAATGTTAAAATAGAAAAAGGAATGTGATACAGGGGGAAGTTTGAATCCCTTGCATATAGGTTGACTTTATGAATTTGGTTGCTTGTAGATGGACTCTCCTCAAGGAGAAAACTCCCACCAAATCAAATGGGATCGGGTGGATCTCTCACCATTGACCTCAGACCATGTATGTCACTGTAAAGCCTGACCGTGACACTGTTAATCGGCCAACCTTAATGAAGGCAACCATGCTCATGGGTCTTATGAAAAACCCTAGCTAGCTAGTTAGTGAGGTCCAAAAGTCAAGTGTGCTTTAGGGATGTAATTATTACTCGTGTGACCCCAATATCATACATTTGCACATGTTCTGCTTTAAAAAGAATGGAGAGTTATCACTTTTTCTCGTCTTCCTCATGGTGCTTTTGTAAAAGCACCATGGTTGTTGATTGCTTCAATAGCCGTGGACGAAGGAACCCCACTACACTGGTAGAGAGATTTAATATTATGTAAGGATAAATGATTAAATTAATGTATAATTATTAATTATAAATGGTAAGATTATTTCAATTTTATATAAATATAATATTTTTATATTTTATTTAATATAATATTTTAATTTTTAATATTCATACGTTCTTGCAATTTAAATTTATTATTAATAATTGTTTATGATGATATTATTATTATTATTATTATTAAACATTTAATATTATAAATTTAATATTTTTCATCATATTCCTTAAAAAAATCGTGTTTTCCACTTTGGAGGTATACAAAAGATTAAATTAATATTTAATTAAAATTTATTATTTATAATAAGTGAAACCATTCTAATATTATATACCATAATTTTTTATTTTACTAATGTTAATATTAATTATCGACTCATATGGTTTAGATACTTTCCTATATACTAGAATATTGAATTTAACTTATAATATTATTTAATTCTATAATTTCAAAATTTAACCATTTAGTTCAAACAATTTAAGTTGTCTAATACCAGCATATTCTTTAAAATTTTCTAATAAAATTCACATATTTTACCTATATTTATAGTGTATTAATGATGTGTTAATATTGGGATATTGATATATTATCGTCTAATTGTTAGAAAAACTAAAATATTTAGATAAAAGTATTGAAATTTAAAAATTAAATATTTAATTAATAATAAAAATAAATTAAAAAACTAAATTATCAACTAAATGAGGTATATATTGTGTATATTGCATATTAAAAGGTGGTGGATGGAGAGTTATGGTCTAATGCAATGGCATAATTCTCAATAATATACTATAAAATATCATTTTTAGATTACTTATAAAGAAAAAGAGTGATGGATGGGTTGGCAATGTCAAATAGAAGAAATGGCATCAATCATGGGACACCTTATAGAAGTGCTTTACAACCCTTCCTTCACACACACACACATATATATATATATATGTATGGTCATTTTACTTACTAAAATGAAATGGTCCTCACACCCAATACATATATACATTTATATGTTAGGGCATTTGTAGCAATAATGATGTCACAACAACATGACTTAATTAATATAAAGAAGCTTCATTTGCATTGATTATTAGCTACAGATTGGGATCCACTTTTTAAAACCAAAAAATAAGTTTAGTTACAAGAAAAGAGACCAACTATTTATTTGAAATGTTCCATTTTATTTTATTTTCTATATGAAATAATTTAATATTAATTTTAAATAATTTCAATTTGAGTTAAAAATCTATTAAGGGAATAATTTTTTTAATGCTGATTTGGGATGACAACCATCTTCACAGTAGAAAAGTATTTTTTTTTGCAGGTAAGCTGGTTTGATGTATTAAATAGACGACCAGAAAAGTCCTGATATAGGGAGACATGACTCTAAATGCTCAGTAATCACATGTTGCGTTCCCCCAATCAATGGGGACGTTGCTTTGTTTGTTCATTAATAAACTAATCTATTGAAGAAAGGAAGTTAGACCCTCCACTGGAAAATAAATACTTTTGCTATAGTTTCTAAGGGGAATTGGTTTGCTATGGAATTATGTAGTAACTAAATTCCATATTTGTAATAAGACAGAAACCCTTGGCTATGTAGTTTGATTTGATACTTATCATTTGAGAGGTAGATGGATAGTTAAGTTAGGTTGAAGACATGATGTTGTCCAAACTGGTAAAGAAATAAATACATGTATGGTGCGATAACCATCACATGCTAGTGAATGATAGCAAGGAATTGCAAGGAGGCAAGTGGATGCCTCGAAGATAAAGCCACAACCCTAATGTTTAGAATGACATTATAGTAGAAAATGGATACAACCATACAACCTTTTTTAGTCCAAAAGAGCAAAGTGAAGAGACAGCAGAAATATTACGAGTAGAAGAAGAAGCTATAGGAACTAAATTAGTCTCCTTTACTCTCTCTCTCTCCCAACAAACAAATATCATCTCCCTAAAGCCTACCAGAGCAGCTCTGAGAGAGGCTAAGAGCATACCACCATGGAAGAGAAGGTCAAGAAGAAGCACAAGAAGCAAAAGCACAAGCACCCCAACATAGACCAGCAGACATCCACAAAATCCACGAAAGCGGCCTCGTCCTCGGCATCGTCTAATTTCTCCTTCAAGCCCAGCTCCGAGGTGAAGGGCCTCCGGTTCGGCGGCCAGTTCATCGTCAAGTCCTTCACGATCCGCCGCGCCAGGCCGCTGGAGCTCCTCCGCGTTCTCTCCTTCCCGCCCACCAACAACCACACGAGCAAGCCTGCCGCCTCCGCCACCGCTGGTCTCCTAGCCTTCCCCTCCACAGCCGCCTTCCTCCCCACCAACTTCACCATCCTGGCCCACCAAGCCTTGTACACCCTCACCCTCGGCCTCGGTACCAAGAAGTCGAAGGTCCTGGTCTTCGTGTTCGAGTCCGACGCCCTCCGAGCCGCTGTCGCCGACCGCTCCTGGCCCCACGAGATCCCCCTCGGGGAGGTGAACCGCCGCCTGATAAGGCACGGCCTCGAGGGCTGCGAGTTAGCGCGGTTCAAGTTCCGAAAGGGGTGCGTCACTTTCTACGTCTACGCCGTCCGCCGCGTGGGCACAGCGGGTTTCTCCCGCGCCGACGATCTCCGGACCATCCTCCAGTCAGTGGTGGAGCTCAAGGACTTCCTGGACCACACGGCCATGCTTGCTATGCCGAATCAGAGAAGCATCAACGCCTGCTCACACCCCCGTACTTTTCCACCTAATCACAGCAACCCTAATAATAATAATGGTAATACTAATCCCTTTGCCGTAGCTCATTGAGATTTACTTGAATGCAAGAAATTTCTCTAGCCAGGTATCAGTTGTATGTAAATTTCGGATTCTCCCACGTAGACTTTTAATTTTTTATCTTGTTTTTTTTCTTCCTTTTAGCTTTGTTGGATTTCGATTTTTTTTATTATTTTCATTTTCTATATATTGAAGGATTTGTTTATTTTATTCATTTGAAGATCATCATCACCTTTCCTTTTTCACTCGTTGCAATCTTTATGTCTGGTTTTGGGAAGAAATAGGCCACGGACCATTATTGCTTATCTAAAGTGTGGTAGTTGTTAATGTTACACTAATCATGTGCCAATTGCCAGTTTCTTACTTCTTTATTTCCTTAACTGTAGATTACTAATAATATGATTTAATATGTATACTACTCTCTACATGCATGGACTTGCATTTGTTTTCAATGGACTACTGCATATCAAGCTCGTGCTATGATGTCATACCATTATAGAACTTCGAAGCTGCCATCATGGTTTGCCCTAAAGTTCTAAAAGTTTAAATTATAATAATCTGTTAAAGCAAAAGGTTGTTACCATTCCCAACGAGACCTGCTCATGCTCAATTGCAAACCCAAACTGGTCCAGAAATTAAATACACCATCTCCCCGTAAACTTATCCGCTGGATGAATCAATTTCTAAGTGTTGCCTATTTTGAGGGTGCTTAATATAAAACTTAGTGTAATATCACATTTGAAATAAGAGAGGGTCGCAAGGTGCTGGATCCATACAGGCTTTTGTGCAGATTCTGGTCCATCAGTGGGCAGTTTGTTCACTTGTGCTGCTACTGCAGCTGTTGCTCCACTCAGGGCTCAGATTTTGTTGAACTCCACAGAAAATTGAAGATAAGATTCTTCTGAACTCCATATAGTGGAGGTTTGAAATGGAAAGGTCGAGCAAAAAACTGCAACATGCATGTGGATATGTTTCAGTATGAATTTACAAGCTATTAAATTTAACTTGTTATGATGTTTCTTTTAAAGAAGGTAGAAAATAGCCTTTTCATGATTGGGAAAATATGCGTCTTCATATACACAACGGAAGGCAAGAAAAGGCCCCAACATCTTAACGATGAAAGCTGAAAAAGGGGGCAGTGAAATGGAAAAAGCAGGAGGAAGAAAAGTGTGCAAAGGTCTTTAACCATATGGCCTCATTTGTGCCCTAGGGCCCCTCATCCCACCAACACTTCCATTATTTCTGTGGCCTATTAAATTATCAGATACAGCTTAGGCTATTCTTGATTTCTTTTTCACGTACCATCTACTTACTTTATTTTATTTAATAAAGAGAAATATCATACTCATATTAAAGGTGGTTGACTTGGAGAGGACATGTCACAATTCATGTTTATCTTACTTTACAATTTTTGTTTATAAAGTTATTTACAAAGTTTTAGTTAATATGATTAAATCTTTCATTAATAGAATTGTTTTTCGTTAACATAGTACTTTCACCATAGGGGTAACATAGTTATAATGTATTAATGTTTTGGCTTCTTAAATAACCACAAAACGAGAAAAATAGTGGTGTGATTTTAAGATAAATATGATAAAACTCTCTAATCCAATAAATTGACTCTTCGTCCATAGTGTGTTACACAAATTACATTTTAACAATTTATTTATTTCATGGATCAATGCATCACTTCTATCTCCTATTGAGTGGTGCTTAATATCCAAAAACATATGTTATTTGCCCCTCTTCATACATCCAATATGGAGATCCTATCTCTCCATACCTATTTATTTTGATTGTTGATAACATATCCATGAATATAATTAGGGTTAAGATAGGAAGATATTGCCCCATGTTTACCATTTATTCTTCGCTAATAACACTTTATTTTTCTTGTAAGCATATGAAAATAGTGCTAATTATCTTTAAAATATTATTTGAATGTTGGCATATGTCGTGTGAAAAAGTTAGTCTAACCAAATCCTACATTTATTTTAGTGCTAATGTAATAACTCAAATTGATCTATTCCATCGGAATATATGAATAACTTAGCACTTCTCTTAATACTACAATAGTAGCTATATTAACTTAGCACTTCTCTTAATACTACAATAGTAGCTATATTAACTGTTCTAGTGCCGATAGTAGTCACACTCATAATATACTTTATTAAAAAAATTTTAAGATATTTATAAAAAAAAATATACGAAAACATGCTAAATATAAATCCACGATAAAAAAGTAGAGAAAAAAAGTAGAGGATGTGTCAAGCTAGTAAGTCCCTTTATAGGTTAGCTTTCATCATTTTTAATTATGTGAAAAGGGTTTAAAAGAAAAGTGGTGAGTTCAGAACTTAATTTATAGGACTAAGTAGAATCGAACATCATATTTAGATTAATCACATACTCTAAATAAGATTATATGAAATCATGATATTTTTTGGAAAGATTAATTTAAAGGAAAACATTCTTAGTATTATGTTCTTACCAAATATTCATTATATCTATTTTATCATGTAAGGATCACATAGTCACAAAATAAAATTTCATTCTATTTCACTTGTGGTTCGAAATAACTTTACCAACCATCCTGGTACAATAATACATACTCAACCACACATATGAACAAATTAAATTGTCTAAGGTCAGATCATATGTGTGAACACAATTGCCTAACCCCAGACATATTGAATGAATTGTCCACTGTTGAGTGACGAGACCTTTCTCATTTGTCAAGTCTGATACGCACAAGACTCCTAGAGCTCTTGATATACTAGACCAATGTTATATTCCCTTATAACCGTCGTAATTTTCGGTAGTACTTAGGATCATCACTACTCCTTACAAGACATCTCGTGATCCCTCTCATACCAAACACATACAAGGTATTTTATCAATTATTTAATATCTTTGATCTATCGGCTCTTACGAGATGAGATATGCTTTTAACTTGATAGAATTTACCAGGCATAATCCGATTCACACAAAGCCACTTATTAAGTATTATATTATCTAGACTTGGCTAGCTAGTTCACAACTATAGTTATTTACGTGACAATGCTTATTTGAGGTTTTCAAAATGTGGCCTTAGGCCAACTACCAAGAGTTTTCAAAACACTATCTGAGGCCCACTTCTTTTGATAACGTTGGCATTTTGCCCACTTCTAAATAAATATGAATCTAGCTCACTTACATTGATCATAGGTATTATTCATTTTCTATACCGATGATTGAATTTAGGGAGCTTTTTATATAGGTAGCTCGAAGACATTCGACTCTATCTATTTCACCATCTATTAGCCCTTAATTCTACTCATAATGTTGCTGTCAAAGCAAATTATTGCTAGTCGGAATGAAAGGAGTCATGGTGTCATTCCCTCTCTTCTTCCTGTTAGGTTGGATGAAGGTTGAAAGTGACAGCATACACTCTGATACGCTTACTTGGCAGTTGACAGGGCACGCTTGTCACGCGACACCCACTGATTGGTCACGCCGCTGATGTTGCATTTACCTGGCATTTCGGATCGCTGACTGAGGAGACCATGTTGACTTGGTTGGACCATTGACCGGATCAATTGAACCAAATTCCAATAACTTGAAATATAAATAAGTCAATTTAGTTCCACTTCAATCGATTTTCTAAAAATTAAAAATTTCTAAATTCAAACAATAAATTTTTATTTTGGTTCTAATCGATTTATTTCAGTTCAATACAGTTTAGATCTGATCCACATTGGTTCATTCTAGTTCTAATCTCAATTGATTTAAATGATTCAATTCTCTTGATGGTTAATGGTTTATACTTCACTTTAGATCACGTCACATCCCACATCACTTACTTTATGTCATCCTGGTTCAATTTAGACTTCAATTTTCTTTTCTAAATTTTCAGATTCCAATTTTCGATCATTCTATTTAAGTGAGCAGGGCTTACAACTACATTTGTTTTTAGAAATTTTGTACTCAAAACTTGCAATTAGCTAATATGATATTCTTTCAAAGTCAACTTGGGTTTATTCATTATTTTCCAAAATTCCGCTTGACTCTTTCCCCAATATCTCCTCTAGATAGGGATTATTCTCTCTCGCGTGTTATGCTCACCCTTTTTTATATACGAATGCATTCATCTTTTCGATTTAACTTATATTCAATACAAACTCATGGGTTTATAGACACTTAGGTGTACCTCGAGGATTTCGTTATTCCAATAGTCTTGTAACTATCATAAGAAAAATTTCCTAAGATCTTTTATCCTTTTCGCTGATTCTATCACATTAAAATCCTTCTTTTAGGATGTTATTTTAATTTTTTATTGAGTGTGCATTGGTTGGTCCATTTCATCCATAGTCGCTATTTACCAATCTTTACCATTATGTTGACAACTAGTATTTGTTTAATATTTGGAAATCATTCTCTTCTACTTCGTATATGAGGGTGCTAATAAGGTCTTGATTATCCTTTTAACTTTATTACATAATGTGGGTTTACGGTAGGTACTCCCTAATAGTTGTCAATCCAAGGTCTTTCTTTTTCATTTTGGGTTCCTTACGTATTCATCCACGAAATGTCTCTCTCATTATCCAACCAAACATATGTCGGTAGATATTGTTACATTAGATCTTGGTATAAATGTGGGTTCCTTATGTCTCTCTCATTATCCAACCAAACATATGCGGATAAATATTATTACATTAGATCTTGGTATAAATGTGGGTTCCTTATGATTACAAGTATTGCTCATGTGCTTCTAGAGCATCCATTTCATACTTAGTCATTTCTAATTAAATTTTCTACTTTCTTTTTTCTTCTTAATATTTCTCGTCATTGAATCTTCACTATTTTATCCATAAATAATATATATTAGGAATTTTTATTAAATTACTCCATTTAGCTCTTTTTTAATACGACCTCACACCACTTTTTGTGAGTTCAATACTTTTGCTCAAATATTTCTTTTTATTTATGGTGAACCTCATTTATGTAGTTATTTTAACTGAGGCTTTCACCAGAATTCATCCTCAGGAACATTATAGAAGATTTGGATTAAATATAGGGATTCAAGTTTCTCTTTCAATGATTTCATATTTTTTTCTTTATCAAGCTTTTTCTCATTTAGACATTTCAACTTTGATCGAATTGATATATTACTAAGAAAATACATATTTTCTTGTTTTATAGTAATTGTATTAGAAAAAAGTTCGTTATTTATCGATTGTATCATCTCTTCATGGTATCCTATGTCGTTTCTATTATACAACTTACTCATGAAATAATTTGTGTATTACAACCATATATTCTTTATGGTTAGAAATTTTATTTTAGATTTCCTTTGTGAAAATAACATAAGATATAAGGTTAGGTGTCTATTAGGGTTGTATTCAGTCTCCTTAGTGGTCTACATCACAACAAATTCTTATTCAATATATCCTTCTATCAATTCCTGTGGGTTTCCATCATGTCAGAATGTTGTTCCTAGCCTCCAGTATTTGGTGTCATTTATATGTGCTAACCTCTTATATGGTTCCTCGGCCAATAATTTATTTTATAAAACATCATACTTTCACCTTATTAAGAACATGTTTCCAATTCTTCAGAATATGTTGGATATCCACCCACCAATCTTTAATTCCAATAATCTTAGGGCCTTAAGATCTTTCCTAAAGTTTTGTCCAAAGTTTGATTCAAACATCTCACTTGCAATTCGTGGTCATCCTTCCTTAATTTGATGATGGTAATGGGTGTTCCTCCTTTCTTTATCCTCATTTCTTCTCGATGGCATTACGATTCTAATTATTTTTCCTTTCAAAATTCCGTATTCAACTAGTGTGTACCAGGTTTATACGGAATGTCTTTCCTATAATTTGACAATCGTAACCAAAAATATTTTTGGTCATATGAGCTTATTCCATATCCTTTTGGTTTTTACAGGCTTCATGTGGTTCTTTTCTTAATGGAAGTTGTTACTTCCATGAGTGTAGAGCTTCATTCTCTTCCGTACTCAATTGACATCCCTTTCACTCAATGAATGTATTTGGTTTATCCTCCCATCAAATGTTTCCTTAAACCACTTGTGTGTTTCTTGCTTGCCAAGATCTTTTGAAAATATTTCCTAGGGTATCTCTCAACACCCATCTCAGTTTATGTCATACATGTGGTGCTTTCACTATGACAGTCATCATGTCCATCCTTATTACATTTTTTATTAGAGCATTTTCCTATAAAGTTCTCCATTCTCCACGGTACTTACACTTAATGTGTTGGTTTGTGACTTTTTCATGATTATTCTTATGACTTATTGGTTGTTCATTATGTGAATGAATTTTATATCATTGTGGCTTTACTTTGGTATTTCTCTTACTTTCTCACTCTTCTACTCATGTTACTTAAGTGGTCAATTGAATAAAATTAGAATTTGAGGGTTAAAGTGTAATTTAAAAAAAATGGGTGATTTAGGGATTTTTGTAAAGTTGGGAGCCAAATTGTAATTAAAGGGAAATGGGAAACTTTTGTGAAATTAACTTCCAATTGAGGGCCAATTGACCGTTTGGATGAAATTAATGGTCAATCTGTGATTTTGAGGAAAATTAGGGACCAATTGGTAATTTAGAAAAAATTAAATACCAATTGGTAATTTTGGAAAAAAATAGGGATGTAAGATGAAAATTAGAAATCTTAGGGATCTAATTAAATATAAATGGAGCATTAGGGACCTAAATGCACAACTATTAACTTTAGGGACCTAATTGTAATTAAGGCATAATATGAGGACCTAAGTGCAAATATACGAAACTATAAGGTCTTTTATGCCAAATTTTTTCTGATGTGAATACTCGAACCATATAGGAGCTGGTTTCCCGAATACTTGTACAGGAGAACACATCATATATCGAAATCTCACTAGGACGATCATGTCACTATTACCGGTTGAGTGAGATTTTCAACATCATACTCGGTTGTAGGTGATATGCACATTTTCAATTTTGAAAATCGTTTTCCAGGAATAGTCTTCACTGACTGCGTGAACCTGCTTAAACCTTTTGGGAGATGTTTCTGATGAGAGTTGAAATTGCTCTAGTGGGCTCGGGGACTCGGTTTCGAAATTAATAGGGCCCAATGCCTAGTTTTAGAAAAACTCGTGAAGTGGGCCCAAGGCCAATGGGAACCGGCTTAAACCCATAGATAAAATCTTGATCCCTAAGTATTATGGAAATTAATTAAAAATGGTTAAGCTGTGTGATAGAGCCACCCAACTGAAACTCGTAGAACTCGTTGGACTAGTAACTACCAAGTCAAAGCTAGGTCATCGAACTCGTTGGGCAGGTAGTTACCGAGCCTATGTCGGGTCATCAAATTCATTGGGCTAGTGGCACAAAAAATAAAGGTCTAAATTAAAATACTTTTGTTTGTGTATGTTGATATACAAAATTATCGAGACTCCAAACCTGGGGTAGTGTTGGTTTTAAGGGCTGATGGACGATATAGGGTGCATAAAGGAAGTTTTGTTGTCCAGAAAGTCTTGAAGCTTCATGCGCATTAAGAGTGAGGTCAGATGGGGAGAGGTTTCATCCCACATCGCGGACACGAATTATTATTTGGGTTTGAGGGTCGAGTAATTGATACCCACTCAGACTTGGGGTATGGACGGTAAATGTGCTCCAATCCACAAGGAGGAGACATTGAATACTGCTATGCGAACGTGTAAACCCTTTTATGATAAATGGTGTGTGTGATTGTATGTTAAACCAAATCCGAGAAAGGGAAAGTGTTGGAACATTTTTTCTAATGAGAAGTTGAATCCATAAACAAAAAGGATAGTAATTATAAATTATTTTTTATTTTTATGAAAACCCTAACACCAACTCACTTAGTTGTAGAACTCACCCACCCCTAAACTATTTTCAAGAAAAACCTTCCGTCAAGAAAAGCGAAAGTTAGGGGAGCAAGTCAAAGGTACCACAAACAGGTAAACTCTTATTTAATTGTTTTGTTAATTTTGTTATGGAAAACATGTGTACTTCTACGCATTTACCTTTCCCGGTATATTTGATAGAAATACTAATATAGTACGGGGAATGGTGAAAGGTTGATTACGAGATTCCAACCAAACCGGGTTGGGGTGTTACATATTCTCATTTTCAATTTTTTATTTTGAGAAAATGAGTTTTACATCGTATGTTACTAAAGGCTATCCAGAGAGGTATATATCCATTTGCGGAGAAATGCTTGGCCTTTATGAATTAATAGACAATCTTGGACCTAGAAATGTTGAAGAAGGATCGTTAGAGGTTGAGAAAAGGCGAAGATGGCCAATAGTGGCCATGAATGAGAAACCTAAAGGGGCAAGGATTTTGGATGCATTGTTGGGAATGGAGTGGTTCCTACAAGGTAGTAAGTGGAATAATGTGACCCAAGATGTTGATAGCCTGTGAAGCCACTAACTTATATGGTTTTCATTGCTCCTCACTTCAACTTAGTTTATCCATTCTTTATCATTGTTCTCTATGCATGTGGCATTACCGGTTTTCATATTCTCACACACATTTAATTTTGTCTAATAATGCTCAAGTTGAACCTACAACATTTTATATCAAATATTAGATACAACAAGATGTGGTGCATGAAGAGTTGGAGTCTCTATAGAACAATATTATGTGATAAATTATATCTTTATCTCCTTACAACAAGTTGTGGTATGCAAATAAGTGCACAATTTCAACTATGTCCGTTCAATTAATACCAAATGTGTCAAATTGTTTAAAAATATTTATCCTATTTTTCAGCTTTTAATAACTAAGTTTCTTACTATTTTGCTCTATATTTGGTTAGAATATGGTTGAAATGTATATTAGCAGTATATTTGTTAATGTTAACGTGAGTAGGATTATATGACTTTTCCTTGAGTATGTTTCTTGATAGTGGGAAATCCATATGCTTATGAAATGTTAGTAATATATTTGTTAATGTTAACGTGACTAGCTTTATATGACTTTTACTTGAGTATGTTCCTGGGAAATCCATATGCTTATGAAATGTGTCACTACTTTATTCTTTTTATGATATTCTCATCAATAGAATGCAATAAATGGAATGCAAAATTTGTAAAGTGTATTGTCTCCATTTTTCGCAATCTCAATATGACCATTCTTCATTTATAAATGGTCCTATTAATGGTTCTTATTTTGTTGTATTGATTCTATATGTTATTTGATATAATTCATTTTAGCCCATATACTTCCAATTTAGCATTATTAGTTCATGACTATCTTTCTACACATTTGAAGTTACGCTACCTGTGAGAGCCAAACTACTATCTAGGCGTCAAATTTCACATGATCACTCTACCATTTCTAACAAAAAAAAAACTTTATTTCAAGGACTTACTCTTGTTTATAACATTTTTACACCAGCTATGCAATGTGACATAGTTGAAAAATGGAAAGAAAACTCTCTCTCCTTCTTACTTTAGGATTGGTAATTTCTTTGTTCTGTTTTTGTGGATAATCTTCTATCTTAGTTTTTTTTTATCAAGAACGAGCATCTCGATCTTCATGTCTGTGATTCGTGCACAGATAATAACCTTCCTAATATTCACAATTCTTAAGAAATGTATAGATATATCAATTTGTCCTCAAAGCTCCTCAAATTTTTGTCAGGGACACCGGTTAATCCGTGAGATATAGGCTTGTTGCCATTCTTAAGATAGATAATAGAGCTTTAGGAGCAAAAATTCCACAAAAAAAATACAAAATACGTTGAAGATGAAATTTAATGTTCAAAACTATCTACAATGAAATAAAGTATTTTTTGTTAATTATTATTTTTGTTCATGTGCAATTTGCTTGGTAATTTTGAAAGTATTATTTGGTGAGGTGTCTTAATTTTGATAAAAAAAAGTGTTTAGCTATAAGGTAAAATTATTTATATTTAAAAGTTATAATTTATAAATAATATAATATTTTTAATATTATAAATTTATAATATTTATTTATTTTATTCAATATTCGACTATTGATTCGGCTAAAAAGAATTAGATCTGACGTTAGAATTTATTGTAAACAATAGAGTATATATCTATTTAAAATTAATAATTTATAAGTAAAATTTTATAAAATTAAAATATTTATTTATTTTATTCATTTGTATTGATGTTGTCAACCGTCTCAATAAATTCTGACAGGCTGTTATTTTGTATATTCACGTGCATTCTTCCTAAAGAACGCACGTTTCATCATATGGAGTTTTAAAAGGGAACACACTAATCCAAGGATGGCGACAAGTTCATGGAAGCTGCTAGGCTCCTTCCACTCGAAGAGAAAAATTCGTTTTGAAGCTTCTTCTTACAAAAAAAAGGGTAAAAAATGAAAATCCCGTGAACTATTTTTTAATAATCAAAGCTCCAGGTCGAGTGGGAAAATCAAGAGAGGCCAAGCATTGCAGGAGAAGAACGTGTTTGGTCAATTTTTTTTCCTGTGGACATCCAGTAACAGCAGCATGTGAAGTGGCCGACTTGAGTTAATAATTAACATGCAACTATGAGTTAGTAAATGTGGAACGCCCTTTATTCTATTATGCATGGTTTCAATCCTGGCCAAGAAAAATCATAATGACCATCACATTGTGTGACTAATGCCTTGATAATATTCTCAAACCGAAGTGGCGAAGCCTCTAAAAGGCGGCCACTTTCATGGAAACACCCCTCATAGACGCTGCAAATGCTGCGTGCACATCTTCTTCCTCGTCTCTTCTGCCTTACGCAGTCACTACTAGACAACGTATATATTTTGGTCGATGATCTTGATATGGGCAACCCTGAGAGAACCTAGCTAGTTATAAGAAGGATCACCAAGCAACTGGGGGTTCGTTCCCCCCACATGCCGAAGCTCGACAGGATACAGCACCCTAGCCATCCTGCGCACCCTCTACACCACAAGCCCATTGAGACGCTCTACAAGTGCGATGGGTGCAAGCAGCTCGGGTTCGAGATGTGCTACCGGTGCAAACGTTGCGACTTCCAGCTTCATAAGCATTGCGCAAGGGCATGTGACACTATCTACCACCCCTTCTTCCCCAAGCACACTCTAGTGTTTCGGGACCATCCGCCTAACCATATTCGGTCTTGTGAAGCTTGCGGCGATAGTGTTCTAGGGTTCAGGTAGGGAATCATCTGCCTATTTTTTTACTAATTTGAATAACTTATTCAATTTCAATAAACCCCGAGTCAGGTCTCACTCTCTACTCTCTGAACATATAATTAATATTTATATACGTGTAGGTACAAAGCATGGCGCTGGAACGCCTATGGATGGCCAAACCCGTTCTTGCGGCTGTTGCAGCACTTAACGCAAAAAGCGCTGCACCCGAGCTGCGCCAGCCTCCCACCCACGCTAACGGCCATGGGTGATAACAGCACCCGCTTAGAGCTGAGGCTCGACAAGCTGAAGAGCAAGAGGCAGAGACCGTGGTGTGAGATCTGCAGCAATGAGGGGTACTCACGTGGCGTCAAGGGTTGGGCCTACGTCTCGAGCTGCGGCCGCTTCATATTCCATGTGGCGTGCGTGAAGCAGCGGATGGAGGAGGACTGGGAGAATAGATCACTAAAGAAATGGCAGCAGAAGAAGAAAATGGTGCTAACAACTGGCTTAACTGCAGCAAGAGTGGCACTGGAGCTCATCATCGATGCCATTCTTGGGTTCCCTATAAAATCAGTGGGAAAGCTGGCAGAGTCCCTATTGGGTGAAAAGGAACCCTAGAGCTCTTCATTCACATAACTACGGTTCTTAGGTCTGATTCATTCATCTATATAATAACAGACATATACAAGTAATGCGATATAACTTTACATGGAAGTGATTGGATTGTCTAACACAAGTAAAGGCACTTGTACATCGAAGGAACTTTCTGATATCAAGAGTGAGTTCATTAGTAAAGGCAGTTGTACATTGAAGGATAAGGATAGGTGACTTCTCTCGAGGCCCTTGATAAGATCAAAGGCTCTCCGAGGTATACTATTCAACTTTCGCACAACAAATAAGTCTTGTTGATCAGCAGTTCGATTCTGTCATCGGAGACAGTAGTGGAACTATAACAGATAACAGCGTTATCAAAGGAGAAGTTATTAAAATCCAAGATTGTTGCAACATAGCTATAAAATGGTGGTAGGTTTTACTTACAACCTTCCATTCCTAACTTTAAAGGATTTTATGAGCACTGAAGAGCTACACTTGGATCTTAGATTAAAGAACTATCTATTTCAAGTAGAGAGGTCTATAATGGAAACGATCCAAAATCGAGATACTTGGTAAGAAGTAATGTGTTCTAAGTAGCAATGGTTTTCAAGTGTTAGACGAGCCCTATAGATGATAACATATTTTAAACGGTTGAAAATGAAGAAAAATGACGAGTCAGAGGATTAATTTGCTCGAACATATTCAATGACCAATAAAATAAAAATGTATGGCCAGAACATGAGATTTAGCATTGTTGTAGATAAAATTTTGAGATCTATAACAAAGAAATATGACTATATCTTATGTGTCATTGAAAATCTAATGATATAATCTACTTTAAGTATTGAATAATTGCGAAACAGTTTATTCATTCATCAAAGAAAATTGGTAAGAGACTGGAAATCTAAACAAGTGTTGAAGGTTAGTAGACCTAAAAGACTGAGATGGGAACCTCCATATTTGGAGATAAAGGCAATGACAATGGATACATGCTTGAAAGCGGAAGAATCAAAGAGAGAGGGTTGGTGAACAAATCACCCATAGAGTGTTATAAGTGTTATAGATTATAACACTTCCAATATCAATATCCAAAGAGGCAAGAAAGTACAAATTATGTTGAGTTGGACCGAGAGGAAATGAGGATGCTACTCATCACATTTAACAAGCTTATAAAATAACTTAATTTGTCATCCACCCACCCAATTTTTAGGATCGGGTTCTAATAATAACCCGTCACATTTTCTAATTATTACAATAGCATGTACATTTATCAAATTAGTACTGAGAAAACCAAGTTCCATAATAAAAATACATAAAAATTTTCAGTAAAAATTAAAACTTTTTCATAAAATTTACTTTTCAAGTTCATATATATTTAACATTTCCTCGGAACATATCGAGTATTTCATGAATTTCACAAACTACCATTCATTCTCATATTTAGACCACATTTCAATATTCAGTCTTAGTCCTTAACTTATTTCATAAAAGTTCCTTTAGGCCTTCGCATGACCACCATAATCTGTGGTCCCAATTTATTTTTTATCTTATCGTATCATAGTCCATGTCCTAACTCGGACCCTAGTCCCTTGTTGATAAATAGTGTAATAGGTCATTTTATAAATCGTGATCTTAACTCCATTTATTAGCATCATGTCTTATACCCATTTCATAACTAGTGTAAATAACGAATTTATAAATTTGGTACTTAGCATCATTCATATTTGTCGAGCTTTATGCCACTTTTGTAAACATGTGGCGTAAGCTATTTCATAAATATGGCTTTGGTCTCTTTTTAATGACCGTCGAGTCTATTATCTTTTTCATAAATATCGTTCTATGACATTTCATAATCTAGGGTCTCATGCCCCTTTTTGTAAATGGTGGCCTTAAGCCCTTTTTATGAACATGCCTTACTTCATTTTCAAGACATGATCTTAGCCTCTTTTTCCTAAACTTAGCCCCTTTGTAATATGTGGACCCTATGTCTCTTTTTATGAATACTGTAAATAGGTGGGATCTCATCCTTTTTCTAACCCTCAGTTCATACTCGTCTATTTTATACTATCGGTTCTTAGCTCGCTTTTCAAAACCGATTGAGATATTTCATGTCATTTTGATAAAATCTTATGTATAAGATTTTCTAGGTTTTTGAGAAAATGTTTTCCAAACATTCATATCAGCACTTCATAAAATGGAGAGCATAGGCTACATCAGTCTAATCAGACATAAAGTAGGAAATCTCACTCACTATAGTAATGGGGACTTGTTTGTCCCGACGTATTTTCATCTGTCTCAAGAGGCATGGTTCTCGTACAATAGTTATCAAATTCCTCTATATAATTAAATAATAATGTAGTGTCACTTTCAAACTTAATTAAGTACTCGTAAGCTACCTTATAATATTTCTCAAAATTATAGTTTTCTCCATTGTACTTGGTTTGCTCGACTCCCACATGTTGAAAAACTTATCATGGCTAACCCCCACCCATTATTTCTTTTTATTAATCTAAGTTTACATCCATCTTGGGTCACATTTTTTAAAATGCCCCCAGGTTTCTAAGTTTCTCATATAAATCCTTAACTTTTCCCTTTTTATAGTTTGGTCCCTGAACTTTCACAAATTACCATAATGCCCATACACTTTTCATTTATCCATTTTGAAAAGCCCAACTCTCCAATGAATTCATTTCAGGTCCCCTAACTTCCTCTCATCTCATTTGGGTTCTCACATTCTTAGAAATGATCTTTTTGGCCCAAACTTCAAATATTTACCATTTGGTCCCTAGCCTCTTTCAAGCTATCTCTTCGGGTCCCCAAGTTTTCTCATGCTTTATTTTAGGTCCCTAGACTTCTATCGAGTCTCATTTGGATACCCATTTTCATAAAATCACATTTTGACCATAAAACTTTTTGAAAATTACATTTTAGTCCTCCAACTTTCCTCTAATTTAAAACACCTCTATAAAACTTCCAAAAATCCTTTCTAGGTCCGTCATGTTATTCTCCAGGTCCCCATAGCTATGTTCTGGCTTGTCTCGACTAGAACAATTTAGTTTTGGCCTCACACCTTCGTTAGGAAGTTGACACAAATAAAAAATATAACACCAAGAATCCCGAATGATGTGAACCCCACCAATATACTTACAATACCCTACACCAAATATGGAATAGACCCCAAGACTTTCACAACGTAAATAAAAAAATGGATTATACCTTGTTTAATTGAGAAACAATGTACGAGATAGATGTAGACGCCACACTCAAATACCTTGTTTTATTATTTACTAGATATCTCTAAGATAACCTGGTTGCTTGAACATCAAAAGTAAATACCTGATAAGTTCAAAATTTCTCTCAAAAGAGAAATTAGACATAAATCTCACAATAATATTGAAATCAAATATCTATTTTTACAAGCATGGAATGACCCTTTTCTAGGCACTTATAAATAATAGATATCCTAAAAATAAGGCAATAATATATTATGGTTAACATGCCAACCAATCATTGCATATATAGAAAATATATTTTAGATATTTCTTGAAGATTATTTTAGAAATATCTTAAATAATGAATATTATAAATTTGACAGGTTATCTTAGAGATATATAGGAAATGTATTATATTATCCTTCAATACTTCAAAAATAATATTATTTTAATAAATATCCTCTTGAAATTTGAATTTGAATTATATTCTTAAAGTTTTGTTGGACTATTCTTTTGGGCTTCCACTTGGGTTTCTCCAACTGCTACAATCAGCACATTCAATACTTCTTTGAATTTTTTAG
Source organism: Trapa bicornis (assembly GCA_030064425.1). NCBI lineage: Eukaryota > Viridiplantae > Streptophyta > Magnoliopsida > Myrtales > Lythraceae > Trapa > Trapa bicornis. The sequence continues at coordinate 2,151,244 of CM057761.1, read as the reverse complement.
CCCTTAAGTTGTTAATCACACAATGCCTAATTTGATTCATATCATTCTCTTTATCTTGAGAATGATTTATACTCAAATCTTCAATTTCCGTGTCACCTATGTCAAAAGACATTAAATTACAAATATTATAACTATAATTAACCTTATAATTACCATATAACACCCGTTTGTGAGTATTATTGATGAGATTCAATACTCCAATTGATACATTTCTTCTAGGAAGAGTTTAACCCATATTTCTGGATAAAAAATGATCTTCTTGAAGCTCTGATTGACTTGATTTTCATTCGCTAGAGTTTGTCGTTTTATATGCATATTTGTCTTCTTACTTTGTTTTAGAAGCTCATCTTTCCTCTTCCAATCCAAATTTACTAACTTAGCAATAGTAAGTAGTATTAAATCTAGATGTGGCAATGAATTAAAATCATAAACAACTTCAACTAATAAAAGCCTAACCGTAGAATGAATATAATGATTATATGTAAAGTTAATATCATGTAAATATTTAGTTGAAAATAAAAATTTTCTTTCCAATTTACTCAACAAAATATTCCAAAAGTAACTCAAGAATTTAAAATTACAATTATCTTCAATAATTCTAGAAATAGAATACAATATAATAATTTTTTTAAATAATAAATAATCAACATTTGATGCACCCTCAATTTTATGATATTTAAAGAGATGTGTCATTTTTAAGAATTGTTTAACTATGAGAAACATAAAATATCTACCCTTCTTAATCCTATTTAATCCATGAATAAATTCCATAAAAATATAAATCTAATAAGGTACTCTAGAAATTGAAGTATAAGTATATGAGATATTAAATTGTTGCCTAGACTTAGCTTTTTTTATATATATAATGCATTGAAAATAAATTTTCATAACATTCATTTCCATATGAGTACCTAAAGAATGCTCATGCAATATTACAATAGTTTTAAATAACCCAAATAATCCACTTAGTTCAGCAACATGTGATTTCCTAACAAATAATTCACACAAAAAATAGAGGGATGCACAATCTATTTTTCTATAAGAAAAACTCATTTTGCAAATAAAATTTACGAAACTCATAGTTTGTATAAAATCTAATATCTTCATAAGAATTATGATATGCAACTCATTCTTTGGTTTCTCTCTCTAGCACCGGTCGGAAATTACAGAGGGGAGCCGAATTGGCTTACCTTTCAATTCTAATTCGGCCGTAGGAGGGTTGAGTAGGTGTTGGGAAAGCTTGGTTTGGCCTGAGAAGGGCTTGAATTGGCCGATTTTACCTCGACAAAAATAGGGCAACTTCAGTTCATCAGAGCTGCTTCACTATTCAATCACGTCGGTGCTTCTCCGATGACCCTCAGAGTGAATGAAGACTACCATCATGTAGCTGACTTCTCCACAGTTCTAAGGAACCCAACCACACCTTCTTTGGCTAAAAAAAGACCCTATATCGGAGCTCTAGTTCGAGCTTTGCAGGAAAATTGAGTAGCTGAGAGAGAGTGAGGTTTTTAGGTGTGGAGAAAATAAATGGAGAGGGCTCTTTATATAGGGATCTTAGGGACTCATTGGTCGTCCGTTTGGCACCTTTATGACAGTTATTAATGGCCTGAAACGTACTGAACGGAAATGTTTCCTCTTCATTGATGCTACTTCAATTTTCCAGCAAGTGAACAGTGTTGTCATCTGAAGGAAGAAGATGACACTGTTCCGAACCAAACCGGGTTCAAAGCTTAAACCGGCTGGTTCATGCCCGATTGACTGAGTTTTTTAAAATAAAAAATTTCTAAATTTATTTCCTATCCAATGGTGGCCTCAAATCTCAAATTTGAATTTTTTAAGTCACCTAGAAAAATGAATTTAGCATCTGGTTCAATAATGGTTCAAATCAGTTCAATTCGGTTCACCTGAACTAGTTTGGTTTTCATCCCCCATTCATCCTAAAGTTATTTTTCATGACTTATGTGACTCTTTAGGTCACTTGAAATCCATAAATTTTCCGATTTTCTCTCTCTCTATCAGTTCCAGTTCATAAACCGGCTCGGTTCATAAACTGGTTCAATCCAATTCGGATCTGGTTTACCCAAATCGGTCTGATTTTTCTCTCCTAATTTATGATAAGGTTCTTTTCCAAGGTTTATGAACCCTTTTTGGTCACTCGGGAGTTGTAAATTCTCTAATTTGCCCGTTCCCTAATAATTAGATTTGTGTAGTAGTTCAATTTTTTCACTTGGTTTGATCGGTTCCTTTCCGGTTTTCCTTAACTTCAAAGAGTGGGGTTTACAACTCTCCCCTCCTTTTAGGAGTTTTGTCCCCAAAACTTATTTCACATTTTTTTGCGTACTAGATCAAAATTTCATTGTTATATAAATTTTCTAGTTTATTGTCTTACAACCTTCTCGATTGTTTCCGTTCATCCCTTACATCACATACCTAAAATTCTTGTCTCATTATTTTAGCTAAGCACATCTCCCTAGAAGACTTAGAGTCATTTCCTTTAGTTACATTCTTCCTTTCCCAAGGCACCATTTCTCCATTCTAAACTTTACCTATGATTTCAGGACTATGAGTTCTGGTCAATTTCTTCCATAGGTTTTGACGTTTATCACCGTTTCTTCCTGCATGGATCCTTTCTTCATTCTTTGGTTATCACCTTTACGCTTGACTTCATCATGCCTAAATCATCTATCCTTCTTTAACTAAGTCATATTTTTCTCCAGGATAGTTGGGTTTACATGCCCCCTTACCTCATGACATTTTTTGAAACTTGTCTTTGACTTCACATCACTATAGTCGTATCGATTTCCTAACTTACTCAACTTTTCCGACTTCTATATTTGATCTTCAAGTCCTTGAGCTTTCGATAACTTATTTCATTTCTCATTTCCAGTGGTGTCCTTCCTTTTTAAGGTCTCTTCTTCTTTTAAATCCATTTTTAATCGCATCATGATCATTTCACAATCCTTTATTCTAGTCAATCCCTTGGATATTCACAATCTCTTTCCAATTTTTATTGGTTCCAGTTCCTCTTAACCGGTACTCAGGTGTCCTTCCACGATTTCCTTTCTTGGTAAATTTTACACTTATTTTCTCACGGAATTTCCTTCTAACTTTTACCATTGCAAATATTTACTCTTAAATGTCCCTTCTAGCTGCTATTTTCACCTGCTTAGTTTTACTCTTGAGATCCTACAAATACTATTCGTCTATCTTACCTCATTCTCATTTGCTCTGAGAACTTATTTATTCCTTTGGGGTGAACCTCTCATCCCTCTTATATCAAAATCTTTCATATCTTCATGTACTTGGTATTCCTTCCTTGTCTTAATTAGGGTGTATTCATTACTACTCTCCAGTTCTTATTAGAGTTTCATTTACTCTTTCGTATGATTTGATCAATAGGAGTTTATTCCCTTCAATTGGATCTATCTAAATTCCTAATTGTCTCTCCATGTCTGCCTGCAAGTAAGTTGTACTTAACCTTCCCCAAACACTCACCTAATTATTTGTACATCTTACTAAGGTCCTTATTCGACTCAATCTTTTGCGACACTTCATTGTTTTTCTTAACCTAGAGCTTTCTCTTCCCTCAATCCAACTTCCTATTCTCACCCTCCTTCTATTGTCTCCCATTCTGAAGTTCTTTCGTTTGATCACTCTACCATTCTTTAGAAGTTTTCTCTTTTAATCTTCACTTAAACTTAAGGATCTTGTATGGTTCACCCACTCAGTCTTTTCTTCATCCTTTGGTCCCATACCTCCGCTTTCCATAAGTCTCCCTATCTTATTGAGTTCCTAAGAAACCGTATTTTCTGTTCTTTTCAAGTAGTTGCTATGCATGGGTTGTATTGGGAGGGATTGAAGCCAGGTTGAGTAAGTGAAGGCACTTGGTGGACCTTCATGAAGGTGGCATACGCATCCTAGTAATAATCCCAGGCCTCCTTCTTGGTTGAATTCCCTTCCGAATGTTTTGGGACTAGAGGAGGGATGGTGATACTGGTTCCTCTTGTCCAGAAGAAGGGTATATGATGTCTTCCAGTTCCAATAAGGCTCCTAGCAGTTTCCGGTAGTCTTCCACAATGTCCTTGGGTACTCGTTTCTCGCCCTTTAGGAACCATTGTACAGCTTCCTCCCTTGAGTTGGGTGTCTTTTTCAGGGTTATGGGTAGAGGACTGGATTTCACCACGAATTTTCTAGGAACTCTCCTTCCTTCACAATAGTTTAGAGTTGGGTTAATGTCAGGGCATAATATTGATAATGTTTCAAGGGAACTAGGCTCTGATACCACTCAAGTTGTCATGCCCCAACCCGGTTTGGTCGGATCCCCGTGAACAACCCGCCTATCATGCCCCGACCCAGTTTGGTCAGATCCCCATGATCAACCCGCCACTCTCCCGGTTTATTAAAGGGTTTCCCCTTATTGTAAATCGTAAAGAGTAAGGCGTCCTTTAACCTGCACCTTTTCCTGGAATAGCATAATCAAAACTGTATGAAATTTAAAACTTTACATATCTGTTTTACATGCATCTTTAGTTGACGGTTTTAAGGGTAGGCTTTCCGGGATTGCCTGAAAGGGATATAAGGGAGGGGTGAGTACGACTACTCAGTGAATGGGTTTTTCAAAGGTCTACTTTTAACTTTTAAGAAAAATATTTATATGGAGTGTGCTAGACTCCTTTCTTTTCAAAAATCCCCTCATTTAAAAATTTGGGTTTCTCCATTACTTCTTAGTTACCAGTGTGTCATCACCTAACACACATTCTTCATCATGAAGGTTACACATATTCGCAAGTTAGTATCACTATTGAACCCGCTAGTGGCTTCGGAGCGACTTTTCCTGCCACCCGGATAGAAGTACGACCACTTCTACCCTGGGAATGAGTGGATGTACGTGACATCCTACCCACAATCCCGAAATCACTTCTTCATGTCCGTATGAGGACAGAGACCTCATCCTGTCCCCACCCCGGTCTCATGCGCTTCGTGCTACTCCAGATTTCACACAGACACCTGGAACGACGAACTGCCCTTATAGCCACCAGGTCGTCCAGTGCCCTTAGGACGCATCACTACCCCTCATGGGCGTCTTGATGATCCCGTACTCACAGTGCATGCACAAACACTGTTTTCTCATATTGCCATGTAATTTGTGGTGCCACTTGTCCAACGGCCCCGACTCTCAACTCAACCCGCAGTTGTTTGTCTTGATTGGTCCGTCGACCTGTCATGTCACACTACCGCTAGTTGACTAAGCATGTCGGTCCTATCTTGGTACCATGGCCAAACAATTCACTTATTAAGTTTTATGGCACATATATCATGTTCGTTTACAAGCTCCTGCTCGTGCCAACTGGCCTTGGGCACACTGTACGAGATTTTCAAAATCGAGCATTTAGCCCCCAAGTTCCAAAACTGAGGCCCCTAGCCTATCAGAGCTATTCGAGCTCTCGTCGAGAAGGTCTCCCAAATTGTTTAAGCATTGGCACACAATCAAGGGAGAGCACTTCCGATAAAACGTATGTTTCTCTATCCATTATACCACATGGGTACAAGGACATCTCCGTTCATAACTGATGAACAGGTTTTCAACTTCCTTCAGGGAAGTCTTATTATACCAACCAGGTATGATCTACTTACAACCAGTAAGTAGTTTTTCCGTATGATTTTTACATCACTTCCTTTAAGTTGTGATGTTTAAAATACCACTAAATATTGGGTTATTATACCGAGTTACTTATCATCCTCAACCGGGTATGATATAAAATTCTTACTCACAACCGGTACGTGGTTTTTAATTTTTAAGTTGTGCTTATCATCCCAACCGTGTATGATGTTAGTAAACCCACTCACCCATTAATTCTGTGAATTCCACTAGACCGGTTCTTTGTATTTACGCAAGCTTGTCCTTGCTAGCGTTCCCGGTACTTCGTGTTCCTACACGATATGAACATCTTGGTTCATTATCCTTCGACCTAATCGCCTTCATTCATTCCAAATGAATGAGAAATTCAAACTTCCATTTATTTGCAATTAGGTCCCTAAAGTTATTTCTCTTTTACTTTAAGTCCCTAATGTCGGTTTTTCCTCAAATTAAGTCCCGAAACTTCTAAAATTTATCATAGGATCACAATTAATACCATTTCACAAAAAGGGGATTAATTTCCCAAATTTCCAATTTGGTCCTCCAACTTTTCCAAAATTACCATTTTGCCCTTCCTTTACTAAAATGGTAAGTTTTGCCCCAACATTTTTCAATGGTCCTCCAACATTATTTTCATGCCCAATTGGCCCTCAATTTCATAAAATTTTATTTTGGTCCTTCGAATTTTCAAAAATTCCCAATTTCCCCCAATTTCAACTCTTCAACATTGCTGAATTTGATTTTATCAAATTGAGCAATCGAACACCTCTAATTGTTGAAATTGGAGTTGAAATTGAGTTTCTACATGTTCATACGATTCTAAGGAACTTTGAATCACAGATTTTAATGCCGAAACGAGCTCAAATGAAGCTTCGCCAAAAAGTTTTGATTTCTCACCAATGAGCGCACAGCGGTCCGAGCTTTCGATCTAGGCAGATAACTCTCATCGTGAGGTTCATCCTAGAATCAAGAATCACATCAATTGATGCTAAATTGAGTTAGAATTTCATCATTGAAATTCTGTCAGTTCTCTCTCTAGCACTGGCCGGAAATTGTAGAGGGGAGCCGAATTGACTTACCTTTCAGTCCTAATTCGGCCGTGGGAGGGCTGAGGAAGTGTTGGAAAGGCTTGGTTTGGCCTGAGGAGTGCTCGAAATGGCCGATTTCAACTCGGCCGAAACATGGCAGCTTCGGTCTGCCGGAGCTGCTTCACTATTTCATCACGCCGGCGTCTCGGCAGCGACTCTCGGAGTGAACGGAGACTACAGATGTGTAGCTGACTTCTCCCCAGTTCTAAAGAACCCGACCTCGCCTTGTTTGGTTTAGAAAAGACCCCATGTCGGAGTTTTGGTTTGAGCTTCGCCAAGAAATGGAGCAGTTGAGAGAGAATGGAGTTTTCAGGTGTGGAGAGGATGAATGGGGAGGGGCTCTTTACATAGGGAGCTTAGAGACCCGTTGGCCGTCCGTTTGGCACCGTTATTGCTAACATTAAAGACCTGAAACGCCCCGAACAAAAGCATTTCTTCTTCGCCGACATTTTTTCAGTTTTTCGGCGAGGGAACAGTGTTGTCATCCTGAGGAAGAAGGTGACACTGTTCCGAACCGGACCGGACCGGTACGAACTGGGTTCAAAGTTTAAACCAGTCGGTTCACCCCTCCCCCTCCCCCACCCCCCCCCCCCCATTCGATCGAGTTTTTCAAATCTAAAAATCTCTAAATTCATTCTCTATCCAATGGTGGCCTCAAATCTCCAATTAGAATTAGTTAAGACACCTAGAAAAATGAACTTAGGATTCAGTTCGATAGTGGTTCAAACCGGTCCGAACCAATTCGGATCCGGTTCACCTGAACCGGTTTGGTTTTCCATGTCTTTTGTGTCTCCTTGGGTCACTTAGGGTCCATAAAATTCCCGATTTACCATCTCTTTATTGATTCTGGTTCATAAACCGGCTTGGTTCTTAAACTGGTTCAATCTAGTTCGGGTCCGGTTCACCCGAACTGGTCTAGTTTTTCTCTCCCACTTTGTTCTAAGGTTCCTTCCCAAGGTTTATGAATTTCTTTGGAGTATAATAGAGTTGAATTCCTTTATTTTGCTCGATCTCTATCGGTTCTGGTTCATGAACCAACTCGGTTCAATCCTGTTGGATCCGGTTCATCCAAACCGGTCTAATTTTTCTCTTCCAATTCATCCTAAGGTTTTTTTCCATAGTATTTTGAACCCTTTAGATCACCTGGGAGTTGTAAATTCCTAAATTGCCCATTCAAAATTTATCAGGTTTGTGAACCGATTCGGTTTTCTCACTTGGTTTAACCGGTTCTCTTCTTGGTTTTCCTTAGCTCAAAAGGGTGGGGTTTACACCGCCGCTCTCCTGGTTCAAGAGGAGTTTCCCCCTTATTTAACTTAAGAGGAGCTAGGCTTACTTTCAACCTTGTTCCCTAGAAAGATATATATCAAATAAAATGCAAGATTAAAAGAAATTAAGCATACCTGATAGAGGGTAAGGCTTTGTGTTATCCCTAGTCATTTTCCCTATTTCCTGAAAAGGGATAAAAAAAAAAATAGGGGTGAGTTTCTACAACTCAATGAATGGGTTTTCAAAATTTAACTTTTAGGGAAAATGTTTGAATCGGAGTGTGTTAGACTCCTTATTTTCTTTTTAAAAATATTTCATTCTCAAATTCAGTTTTTGTATCCATTTCTTATTATCATGGTGTGTTATCACCCAACACACATCCTTCATCATAAAGGTAAAACACACAATCGCAGGCCAGCCCATCCACTATACCCACTTGTGGCGTTGGGGCGACTTTACCGGCCACCTAGATAGAAGCATGTCCGCTTCCACCTTGAGAATGAGTGGATGTTCGTGACATCTAACCCTCAATCTAATAACAAAACTCTGTGTCTATATGAGGACAGAGACCTCATCTTGTCCCCACCCCGATCTCATGCACTTGAAGCAACGTCGAGCTTCACAAGACTTTTCGTATGACAAACTACCCTTATATCCACCAGGCCATCCAGAGCCTTGGGACGCATCACTACTCCTCTTGGGTGTCATGAAGGTCCTTAACACACTGCATGTGTCATTCCCCGACCCGGTTTGATCAGATCCCCGTGATCAACCCGCCACTCTCCCGGTTTATTAAAGGGTTTCCCCTTATTGTAAATTGTAAAGAGTAAGGCGTCCTTTAACTTGCACCTTTTTCGGGAATAACATTAGCAAAATTGCATAATAATTTAGATTTATCATACCTGTATCACAGGCGTCTTAATGGATGGTTATTAAGGATAGGATTTCTGAAATCTCCTGAAAGGGATATAAGGGAGGGGGTGAGTACGAATACTAAGTAAATGGGTTTTTCAAAAGTTTTGACTTTTAAGAAAAATATTTATCATTGAAGTGTGCCATACTCCTTTTTTTCAAAAATCTCAGTTTTTCCACCATTTCCATATTTAACCACGATGTGTAATCACCCAACACACATCCTTTATCATGAAGGTTACACACATTCATAGGTCAGCACGATCACTGAACCCACTAGTGGCTTCGGAGCGACTTTATCGGCCACTTGGATAGAAGCACGACCACTTCTACTCTGAGAATGAGTGGATGTACGCGACATCTGACCCTCAATCCCAAAATTGATTCTTCATGTTCGTATGAGGACAGAGATTAGTGCTACTCCAAATTTCGCACTAACACCTGAAACGACGAACTACCCTTATACTCATCAGGTTGTCCAGGGCCCTTAGGATGCATCACTACCCCTCGTGGGCATCCTGATGATCTCGTACTCATAGTGCATGCACAAACAATATTTTCTTATCATGCCATATAATCTGTGGTGCCACTGGTCTAATGGCCCCGACCCTCAACTCAACCCGTAGTTGTTTGTCTTGACTAGTCCGTCAACCTGTCATGTCCCACTGCCGCTACTTTACTGAGTATGTCGGTCCTATCTTGGTACCATGGCCAAATAATTCATTTATTTAAAGTTTTATGGCATATAATTCATGTTTGTTTACGAGCTCGTGCCAACTGGCCTTGGGCCCACTATACAAGATTTTCAAAATCGGGCATATTAGCCCTCCAAGTTCCAAAACCGAGGCCTCCGGCCTATAAGAGCTATTCGAGCTCCCATCAAAAAGGTCTCCCAAATAGTTTAAGAATTGGCACACAGTAAAGGGAGAGCACTTCCAACAAAATTATATTTTTAACTGTCCATTATACCGACCCGATATAAGGACATCTCCGTTCATAACCGATAAACGGGTTTTCAACTTCCTTTAAGGAAGTTTCATCATACCAACCGGGTATGATCTACTTACAACCGATAAGTAGTTTTTCCGCATGGTTTTCACATCACTACTCTAAGTCGTGATGTTTAAAATACCACATAATAATGGGTTTTCATTTCGATGTGCTTATCATCCCCAATCGTGTATGATATAAAATCCCACTCACGACCGGTAAGTTGTTTTTATCTTTGAGTTGTGCTCATCATCCCAACTGGGTATGGCATTAGTAAACCCACTCACAATCGGTAAGTAGTTTTTAACTTTAAGTTATGCTCATCATCCCAACCGGGTATGACGTTATTAAACTCACTCACAACTGGTAAGTGGTTTTTAACTTTGAGTTGTGCTCATCATCCCAACCGGGTATGACATTAGTAAACCCACTCACAACAGGTAAGTGGTTTTTAACTTTAAGTTGTACTCATCATCCCAACCGGGTATGATGTTAGTAAACCCACTCACAACCGGTAAGTGGTTTTTAACTTTAAGTTGTACTCATCATCCCAACCGAAGCTAATGTTAGTAAACCCACTCACAATCGGTAAGTGGTTTTTAACTTTAAGTTGTGCTCATCATCCCAACCAAGTATGATGTTAGTAAACCCACTCACAACCGGTAAGTGGTTTTTAACTTTGAGTTGTGCTCATCATCCCCACCAGGTATGACGTTAGTAAACTCATTCACAACAGGTTATTAGTTTTTAACTTTAAGTTGTACTCATTATCCCAACCGGGTATGATGTTAGTAAACTCACTCACAACCGGTAAGTGGTTTTTAACTTTAAGTACTCATCATCCCAACCGAGTATGATGTTAGTAAACCCACTCACAACTGGTAAGTGGTTTCAAAATTACCATTTTGTCATTCCTTTACAAAAATTGTAAGTTTCACCCCAAAAATTCTAAAATTCCTCAATTGACCCTCTAACATTTTTATCATGCCCAATTAACCCTCAATTTTAGGAAATTGCATTTCGGTCCTTCGAATTTTTAAAAATCCCCAATTTCCCCTAATTTTTCCCCCAATTCCAACTTTTTAACACATCTGAATTTGATTTCATCAAATTGACCAATCAGACATCTCTAATTGTTGAAATTGAAGTTGAAATTGAGTTTCTCCATGTTCATACGATTCCATAGAACTTTGAATCGCGAGTTTTAACGTCGGAACGAACTCAAACGGAACTTCGTCGAAAAATAGAATATAGAGAGAGAAAGCTTCAATTACTCACCGGTGAGGGCACAGCGGCCCGAGCTTTCGATCTAGGCAGATAGCTCTCATCCTAAAGTTTATCATAGAATCAAGAATTGCATCAATTGATGCCGAATTGAGTTAGAATTTCATCATTGAAATTATGTCGGTTCTCTCTCTAGCACCGGCTGGAAATTGAAGACGAGAGCCAAATTGGCTTACCTTTCAGTCCTAATTCGGTCGTGGGAGAGCTAAGAAAGTGTTGGGATGTCTTGGTTTGGCTTAAGGAGGGCTCAAAATGGCCGATTTTAGCTTGGTCGAAATAGGGCAGGTTCAATCCGCCGGAACTGCTTCACTATTCCAACATGCGGGCGCTTCTCCAGCGATTCTCGGATTGACTGGAGTTTGCTATCAAATAGTTGACTTCTCCCCGATTCTAAAGAGCCCGGCCACTCCTTCCGATGTTAAGAAAAATGTTCAAGTCAAACTCTGGTTCTAGCTTCATCGGGAAATGGAGCAGTAGATAGAGAGAGAGAAGTATTCGGGTGTGAGGAGAATGAATAGGGATAACCTCTTTATATATGTGTAAAATCGTGTATTAAATGGGTTACAAAAAAAAATAATACTTTCCAGGAGGTCATCCATCCTCACACTACTCTCGGGCAAGTACGCTTAATTTTAAAGTTCTTATGGGATCTCGATCACCTGAACCAATTTGGTTTTTCTTTTCTAATTTGTCTTAAGTTTCTTTTCCAAGGTTTAATATTTCCAAATTGCTTGTTCCCAAATGATCGAGTTTGTAAACCGGCTCGGTTTTCTTACTCGGTTTGACCGGTTCTTTTCCCAGTTTTCCTTAACTCAAAAGTGTGGGGTTTACAGCATGCACAATCAATAGTTTTTCACATAATTCCATATAATCTGTGGTGCCACTGGTCCAGCGACCCTGACCCTCATCTCGACATGCAGTTATTTGTCTTGACTAGTCCAAAGACCGGTCATGTCGCACTACCACTAATCTATCGAGTATGTCGGTCCTGTCTCGGTATTGTGGCCAAACAACTCATTTACTTAAGTTTTCATTGCATATTAATCATGTTTGTTTACGAGCTCTTGCTCGTGCCAACTGGCCTAGGGTCCACTGTTCGAGATTTTCAAAATCGGGCATATTAGCCCCCAAGTTCCAAAATTGAGGCCTATAACCTATATAAGCTATTTGAGCTCCCGTTAAGAAAGTCTCCCAAAAATTTTAAGTAGTAGCACACAGTTAGGGGAGAGCATTTTTGACAAAATAAACTTTTCAACTATCCATCATACCAACCAGGCATGAGGACATCTCCGCTTATAACCGACAAATGTGTTTTCCACTACCTTCTAGGAAGTTTCGTCATACCAATCGGGTATGATCTACTTACAACCGTTAAATTATTTTTTTGTGAGATTTCGACATCACTCTTATCAGATGTGATGATTAAAATACCACTTAGCAGTGGGTTTTCTTTTCCGATGTGCTTATCATCCCAACCGGGTATGATATTAAGTCTCACTCACACTATCGTGCAATGTATTTCCTCTAACTCGGCTTTCGTCCCTTGCGAGCTTTGCTTCAGTTGGCGTTCCCGATATCTCGTGTTCCTACACGGTATAAACATCCTTGTTCATTATTATTTGGCTTGATAGCCTTCATTCATTATGAATAATTAAGGATATCTAACTTTTCAAATATTTGCAATTTGGTCCATAAAGTTCCTTTTCTTTTACTTTAGGCCCCAAATGTTGGTTTTTCCCCAAATTGAGTCTCAAAACTTTAAAACTTCTCATTGGGACCTCAATTTATTCAAATTCACAAAAAGGGGTTCAAGTTTCCCAAATTCCCAATTTGGTCCCTAATTTTCTAAAATTACCATTTTGCCCTTTATTTATAAAAATGGTAAGTTTTACCCTAAAAATTTTTAAATTTACTCAACTAGTCCTCTAACACTCTTATCATGCCCAATTGGCCCTCAATTTTATAAAATTGTATTTTAGTCCCTCGAATTTTTGAAATCCTCAAATTTTCCCCTAATTTCAACTTTCCAACGTAGATAAATTTGATTTCATCAAATTAACCGATCAAACAAGTTTAATTGTTAAAATTGAAGTTAAATTGGAGTTCCTACATCTTCATATGATTCAATTGCACTTTGAATCGCAAGTTTTGACGCCAGAACGAGCTCAAATGGAGCTTCGCTAGAAATTAGAACATAGAGAGAGAAAGCTTCAATTGCTCACCGTCGGGGATACGGCGGTCCGAGCTTTCAATCCGAAAAAATAGCTCTCCCCCTAAGGTTTCTACTAGGATCAAGAATTGAATCAATTGATGCTGAATTGTATGAGAATTTTATCATTGAAATTCTATCGGTTCTCTCTCTAGCACCGGTCAGAAATTACAGAGTGAAGCCGAATTGGCTTACCTTTCAGTTTTAATTCAACCGTAGGAGTACTGAGGAAGTGTTGGGAGAGCTTGGTTTGTTCTGAGAAGGGCTCAAATTGGTCGATTTTACCTCGATAGAAACAGGGCAGCTTCGGTTCGCCGAAGTTAATTCACTGTTCGATCACGTCGGCGACCCTTAGAGCAAATGAAGACTACCACCGTTTAGGTGACTCTCCCATGTTCTAAGGAACTTGACCACACCTTCTTTGGCTCAGAAAAGACCCTATATTGGATCTCTGGTTCGAGCTTCACCGGAAAACTGAGTAGGTAAGAGAGAGTGAGGTTTTCACGTGTGGAGAGAATGAATGGAGAGAGTCTCTTTATATAAGGAGCTCGGGTACTCGTCGGTCGTTCGTTTGGCACCTTTATAACAGTAATTGATGGCCTAAAATTTACTGAACGGAAACGTTTTCTCTTCGTCGGTGCTGCTTCGATTTTATAGTGAGTGAACAGTGCTGTCATCTGAAAGAAGAAGACGTTACTGTTATTAACCGTATCGGACCGGTCCGAATCGGGTTCAAAGCTTAAATTGGCCGGTTTAGGCCCAATTTGATCGAGTTTTCCAAAATTAAAATTTTTTAAATTTATCTAAATTCATTTTCTATGCAATGGTGGCCTCAAATCTCAAATTTGAATTTTCTAAGCAATTTAGAAAAATGAATTTAGCATTTGGTTCAATAGTGGTTCAAACTGGTCCAATCCGGTTCGAATCCAGTTCACCTGAACCGGTTTGGTTTTCATCCTCCATTCATCCTAAATTCCTTTTTTATGACTTATGTGACTATTTAGGTCACTTGTAATCTATAAATTTTCCGATTTTCTCTCTCTGTATCGGTTCCGGTTCATAAACCGGTTCAATTCAGTTCAGGTCCCAATTTGTTCTAAAGTTCTTTTCCAAGGTTTATGAACCCTTATTGGTCGCTCAGGAGTTGCAAATTCTCTAATTTTCCCGTTTCTCGATAATCGAATTTATGAACCGGTTTGATTTTCTTACTCGGTTTGACCGATTCTTTTCCGATTTTCCTTAACTCCAAATAGCGGGATTTACAACTTGGGGTACGAGCTAGAAAGGGGAGGATACTCTTTTAAGGTGTAGCTCGCCATTAAAAGTGGAAGAAAGGGTGTTAATCAAAGGGATGCACCATGCTTTAGCATAATGATGATTGCAATCATATTTTCAAGTTATGCCCCGGATTTTGTTGAAGTCAGATTTGATACATTTGTAGATATATTCATGTGTTAGATATATATATATATATATATTCTCTATTACCTACTTTTATTTAATTTATCATAAATACAAAGAGCATCCAACTCTAGTACTAACACATTTACCCGACAACTATCGAGAGTAAAGGAATTAAGCTATTGATGATATATTATACTTAGGCCAAAGTGGGTTCATTAATAGAGGGATCTCAATACAGATACTGTGAGATTATCAAATAATGTTGTATTTGAATTGGTTGATTAATGAAATATGGTTAGTGTGGTGCAAAAAAAAAAATTTAATTTGGAACAAATCAAATCCAATTATGGACATTAATGGGTTACAAGTCAATTTAAATTGGACTTTGGACCGGGCCTAGGCAATAACTTTAATAAGTTAGCTACTCAAAGGAAATTAGTTGCAAACCCCTTTTTGTTATTCACCCGTCTTTTAGTGAGTTTTGAATGTTTTTGTATTTGTACTATTTTTCTTGTGGGATATGATTATTTTCATATATTTCTCCCCATCATTAAATTCGTGCCATACAAAATAACTCCAAAAGTCCGAATGTTGAACCCAACTATTAACAAGTGGAGTCAAAGTTGGGTTCAACCCCAACATTATACGAACTCTAACCCCCAAGATTCATTTGACCATTACAATATTTGGGCTGGCTAAGCCAAGTCTGTCTACCTACCTACCTACCTGAGATCAACCCACCTCCTGAGTCTGAAAAATTAAATTGATCATTATTGAAAATGTTCACCTTGTTATTTGCTCATCAGGAACAAGTATGGAGACCATATATGCTTTTATTTTGAAAATTATGATTTATAGAGTATAATATAATCAATACTTATTCAACTTTTCAGACTAGCAATAGTCACCACCGCACTGACCAAGTTAAGTTTTCGGTCTTCTATTACAATATTCCAAGTTAAGTTTTGGGTCTTCTAGCCGTGCAGGAAGACTGCCCTCTATACTAACCCTCTTGATTGATGAGATGCCTAACATAATCGAATCTGGTGATGATGATGGAGGCCACCCATTGGTACTCTCCAAGTCTCTTTAGTTGGGAAACAGGGGGAAGGACAAGTCTCCAAAGTGAAAGCTGTGGCCATTGGAAGCAGAGGAAAGAAGCCGTCCTATCCTTCTATCCTGTCAAAGCAAAGGGAGGGACCAGGATGTCTCTCCATCACGTGGGCCTCCACCATTAACTGTCAAAAGAGAAGCTCCCCTCACCCTCACTCTCTCTCTCTCTCTGATTCAGAAATGGAAATCTGAGCCACTTGCTGTTGAGCATTCTTTCTTCTGTTTCTTCCGTCCTCCTTTTCCTGCAGATACACTCGCACTCCCATAATTCATTTTTCTATGAATCAATGATGCAGCCCTAGTGACGAGGAGACCAACCGACCAAGAGAACCTCCCTCATCCCCCACTAGTTGTCCACTGTTTGATTCCCACAACCACAGCATATGAGCAAGGAAGAATCTTTCCCTATACATCCACCACTCAATGAGTATATATATATATATATATATATTCCTTATATCTAGTCAAAAATTACATGCATGTTCAATACAATTTCTTTTAATGATATTTAATTGTTTTTTTCTTCGAGTCCATAGACCTAATAGATAGAGGAAGAAGAATAAATAGGCAGCTAGTGGATAAGGGGAGGAGGAGTCGGAGGAGGAATAAATGGCACTCACACCCATCATGAAAATCAAATCTCAAACCTATTGGTTGCAATACTTTCTAGGAAATATTACACTTTTTTTATATGTTATACTGTTGTGGAGGGAACTATTCAAACGTCATGTCCTGCTGTCTCGTCTCAAGTGATTTGGTACGTCTTAAAGTGGACCTTCCTTTTCTTTGTCGGATCTCTCCTTGGACCCGATTGAGTGTATGGAATTTATGAGATAAACGACGTCCTTGGGCAAAAGATCAACTTCGACACATGACAAAACACTAGATGTGTGTGCGTTGTTTGTGCGCAGCACATGTCTGTCGTTTGCATGGCTTTTTTTTTTTTTTACCTTTTCAGTGGAAATTTTGGCGTGCTCTTTGGACGATTCGATATGTCCAATAATTATAGCCATTATGCAGTTTGACCCGACTCTCACACACGAGGGTTAATATAAGACACGTTTTCATCTTAGTTACACCGATATAATGCATGCAAAAAAGATTTAAAGCAAACAATTATTACAGCACATCCATCCACACAAAATCAGAAGCACACACACACATGCCAGAAGTAGGAAGCAGTAGTTCTCGAAATTGAACTCAGAAACCCTATCACCACATTTACGCCACCTCGAGATCACGAAGAGACTAGCTAGCTTATTGGGGGTACGTGAATCTCTTCCAATATCAACCCTAGTTTGAAAACCTTAAGATGGAGGAGGAAGGTAACTAACACAATCCATAATCATTTAGGGTATATATTATATCAGATCCTCCATGATCATTCACTAGTGATCACTCATTGATGATGATGAGAGGTGATTGAGGACGATGCCAATCCTCAATGGTCGGTCTGCCCATGCATTAATTCTGTCATTTCAACTCCATGTGGGCTGACCATTGTAACTTCCTGATAAACCCAATAGGTCTCTTGATGTGAGGTTCAGCCCGCGGTTACTGTTTTCACCTTCATTATTTTGATCAAATCGGAATAATCCATCGGATTGCATTGCTCCCAAGCTAGCCAAGAAAGGGAAGTGCTGCACCCTCCATTGCTGATCACCCAATAGAAATCCATTAGGCGGCATAATGCCACCGTTGGCGGCAGTACCAGCTTGAAACTCCATATCACCAAGATCACCTAAGCTTTCTAATGGTGGGAGGAAGGGTAATTGTGCCATTGCGTGCAGAGGCAGTGGTGGTGGTAGTGGCGGTGGCAAGGCTCCTCCTGGGGTAGCGGAGTTGCCGGAGGCTGCTAGCATTGTCGCCTGAGACTTT
Organism: Trapa bicornis; assembly: GCA_030064425.1. Taxonomy (NCBI): domain Eukaryota; kingdom Viridiplantae; phylum Streptophyta; class Magnoliopsida; order Myrtales; family Lythraceae; genus Trapa; species Trapa bicornis. The sequence goes on along the minus strand of CM057761.1, from coordinate 2,133,462 downwards.
GAACCTCCACGTCCCTTGCTTCTCTTGTTCTTCCGGCACCCTCCACCAACAGGCACATTCCTTATTGCACCGCCTCTAGTCCAGTACCGGCGGCATGTCTTGCAGAAGTGGCGGGGCTGTGTGAGGCTGTAGTTGTTGTAGTAGCAGAACTTGGTGTTGGTAGACTCGCAGCGCGGGCACATGAGTGCAGCTTCAGGCAGCGGAATCTTCGCCAGACGTGCTCTGTCAGCCATTGAGCTGGGCCGAGACTGGCCACCGGCGGACGGAGGCAGCGGCACTGGGGGTGGTAAATGTGGCAGTTGGAGGGTTTGCTGATCATAACTTCCACCTCCCAGAAGATGATTGGATTGCTGATGCAACGATCACATACACACAAACACACAAGTAAAACATTTGAAAGCCAAAAGTAAAGGAAATCAAATACGTGTTGTTGGATGGCATTCAAGATGGAAACAAAAAGAGAAGGCTGCCATAAGAATTAGGAATATTTGACATCTTTAAAATTAGAATTTCAATAGGCAAGCTGGAAAACAATCTCAGAATTGTAGAGAAATGCAGAAGAAGTGTTATTACCTGCAGCTGCCAATTGGGTGGATCTTGGAATACTGGAATGGATGGGAAAACCATTTGGATTTAAACTTTCTCTTTTGCAAAAGTGGGAATTAATGGGTTTTCTTTTGGTTGGAGAATCACATCAAAGGAAGAGAGAGTTGCAGAGAGGGGGAGGAAAAGAGAAAGAGATATGAGATGGTGGAAGGTGGAGATGGAAAAAGATAAAAGGGAGAAGAAGGGAAGGGAGGGACTGTGATAGAGCTAGGTTTTTATTAAGAAGGCATTTACTCTTTTTGTTTTATTAAAATTTAACTCACCCTCTATCCATGGATCCAGCTAGGGTTTTTCTCTAAGGGGACAAAAGCCTTTTACTTTAGCATGATTGCTTTTTTCCTTAACATGCAGAGACACTAACTTTGGTTGTTGTGGGTCTCTTTCTTTTTTTTCCCCTTTAAAAATTTGCATGTGATAATGATTCATCTAAGATTTAGGCATTATAATTGACATGGTGGGATCTAATATAAGACTAAGACTAAGGTTCATCCATAAGAATTCGAATCATTATAGGCGGGATAAGGGGATTGGGATTTGAATATGAATATAAAATATGAATATGAATATGAATATGAATATGAATATGAATATAAATATGAATATGAATGATATCGAATAAGTTTTATAAATTTATAAAATTGAAAATATTGTATTATTTAAAAATAATTACTTTAGTATAAACTATAAAATAATAATAATTTACTTGTATATTATTGATTGCAATTTTAAAAGTGGTAAGTGATAAATATATATATGAGATAAATTATTGACAATAAAATTATAAATTATATAAAATATAAAAATATGATAATTGAATATACGTAAATCTTATAATTCTTTAGTATTATATATATATAATTGAAAGGTATAAAGTAATTCAATGGAAGGAAGGTCCTTGAAGTGGGAGACTGGAAGTGTCGCCATCGAATCTTCTTTTTTTTCTCCAACGCAATTTTCCTATTTTATATTTACTTATTAAATACTAAAATTGATGTGCACTAGTAAAGCGATAATAGATGAAACCTAAAAAAAATGGATCATTTGTGGATTAGGAATAGTGTAATTCTTCGTGTAAATTATAATATAAATTTTGTATATTAATAAAATAGTAATTTTATTAATATTTTTAACTTATTTAAAAATTGAGTTTAAATATTTTACTTATAATATTAATATTATAATCGTAATACCATATAATAACGTTTTTAATTAATTTTTACTTTTATAATCAAATAATTTTGTCTATATAAATTATATTAAAAATAAATTATTTTTTATGAAAATTGTACTGTTTTATTTAACTTAAATTACTTATATATTTATTTAAAATAAATATATATTAAATATATATTTCTACTTAATAAAATTATAAGTAAATATATAATTAATAATATATTTAATTAATTAAATATAATACACAAAAATATTTATTATTATCTATAGTAATAATATTATTATTATAAAAAATTATATAATTTTAGTATTACTAAAATGTTAAATTTAATTTATTTATTTGTATAATATTTATATATAAATTATAATATTTTACAAATATATAAATTAAAATTAATATTTTAATTATACTAAAATTATATAATTGGCTAATCAAATTTTATTTTTATAAAAAAATAAGAGATGTATTTTTGTAATGTATTTAATTTATTGTTCAAAATTAATTAAACAAAATATTAATTATATATATTACTTATAATTTTTATTAAGTAAAAATGTATATTTAATTTGTATTTATTTTAAATATATATACACATAATTTAAGTTAAATAAAATAATAAATTTTTTAATAAAAATTAATTTATTTTAAATATAATTTAGGCTGATAATAAAAACTGTTAAATTATAACTGGAATGTAATAAAAAAATTAATTAAAAAATACAAGTTTTATTATCTATATAATTATTTTTTGTTTGTTAGTATTTTAAAGGAAAGGTTGATATTAATAAAAACTGAAATGAAATTAAAATATTTTATAAAAAATGTAATTTACTCATTTTTTAAGTGATTAATACTGATGTAATTGTTTTGGAGTGCAATTCAATTACACTGCAGCCAGCTTAGAAGCGGAGAACTGGTGGCAATGACCATCCACTCCTTGGAACTGCATTCAGCATTTTAGTTTGAGTTTCCGGGACTCGAAGAAGAAGAAGAAGGCTACATAAACGACAAGCACTTCCTACAACCACATAGCTCCATCATAGAATGAAGACAGACAGTAAGTACTAGGCGAAGGAACTAGATCGACCCAAGAACAGCAATCATCCAAAAAGGGCGGAGTCAGGCTTGAACTATGTGTGAACTGTATGCATCCATGATTCCATATATGTATATATATGTGTGTGGTTTGGCTGCTAATGATGGGTTGATCTTGCAAGTAGTTAATAACAGAAGAGGGCTTCAGATATAATAATACTATATAGCTAGATGCAAAGGGAAAGCAATAATGTATAAATAGAGACAGGTACAGTTACTCAGTCTGAAAAGTCTAATAGTTTCACTTTACATCTTGTAAATAAAAGCAATCATAATATGCAACATCCAAGTGTTTTTGTGAGTGAAAATATAGTCCTGAGGATATCTATTTGAAATTAAATGGAAAAGGTAAATGGGGTATATAGATACGGATGGTGGAGAGGGAATCTAATTCCCTTATCTCATGTGCAGACACATGTGCATGAGATTCTGGAGAGCAGGGACATCATATTGACGAAATGATATGACTTTAATATTGGGAAAAGTCTAAGTTTATTTTGATTAAAATGTGCATGTGGGTGTGCGTCTTTTGCTCATTTGAATGCATAAAGGGAGGTCGTCCTTGTTTGAATGGGAAGAACAAGCATGGTTGGAAAGTTCATGGGCAAAGCAAAGCAATTGGGGTCCTCAGCTTTTCTCTATTCCCCTTCCCATTTATTAATTATTTCATCATCATCTTCTTCTTCTTCTTCTTCAAAGCATTGATACAAGGGGTTTAATGCGATTTTGCAACTTTTTTTCTCAACAAGATGTGTGTTGAAATGATTCATTATATCTTCCTTTTTTTTTTTACTCCTTCAACCTTATCAAATTAGTTATATAATATGTCAAATCTCCTTTAATCTTATACAAGGAAAGAGCCTCCCTTGCATCCATTAGACTTTTATTTATTAGATACTTATGTTGTACATGGATTGAAAGAAATAGTAGGGTATCTTATAGTCTTATTAGGGATAATGTTCTATCATTGGAAAAATATAACAAGTCTCTCTATATAGGGTTTTAAGTGAATGCAACTATTAAAAATATTACATTAAATAAATTAAAATAAATATTATTGATATATAAGTTCAAAAAGTTCTATCACTTACTATTAATAATTTTAATTAAATATTAATATAATATATTATCAACTAACAATATTCTCCCTTCCCTTTGAACGACCCACTTCTACAAAAGTGGGTATAGGGCAATACAATTAGTGAAATTTTAAAGAAAAAAGTTGGTAATATAATAAAATTCTATAATGATATATACGGTATCATGTGTATATAAGAGATAAAATATGTATTTATTTAATTTATTTAATATAATAAATAGTGGTAAACTATATATTTTTAATATATTGATAATATTTATTTTATTTAGAACAAAATATATTAGTATCAATTTATGCATATACATATACATGAGGGGAGGAAATTAGAGAGAGGGTAAAATAAAAAGGGCATAAAAATATAGATAATTGTGGCTGCTGGGATTCGAGCCCAGGTCTCCACGGCCACAACGTGGAATTCTTACCACTAAACTACAACCACTTCGTTAATTATAAGTGCTCATAAAGGTGAAATCTTTACCATTTCCTCTACATCTCAGCCAGCTGAAGTTAGACACATGATTATGGAATTACATCAAATAAGAGAATCCATATAAAAAGAGCAAGATCGACCAACCACATCATTTCAATCCATCTGTCCAAACAAACCACAAGTGCATCAAGAGTTAATGGATTAAGAGTTCTAGACACACTAGAAACTAAACCACCCCATGGCGGATTTCAGTTCATTAGTGGAGACAGCTGACACAAATGGTGAGTTGGTGGAATCCTATCCAAAATCTTAGCACCTACCCGTATCTTCATGGGGAAGGATTGTGATCACGGATCAGACTGTGCAGACCGCTTTGCTTTCCGGGCCTCCAAATGGTATTTCTCCAATTCTGCATCTAGATCCTCAGCAGATGGCTTGATTTGAGAAGCTTTTGCCTGGGTCCTCTCCCATGGAAGTTGGCAGCCAATGTTACTTCCAGGTGCATGTTTAACACCCAACCTTTGTCCTCTGTCAATCAATATTCTTTCAGTGAATCATTCATGAAAGGGAAAATGATGGTAGATATCAGCAGAGGAACATATATAATATGCTATGATTTCCTTAAGGCTGCAGCAGAAATGTCCATTAAAGAGAAGAAGTTCATCATAGTACAGCCGTTGAATGGGTAGTGAAAAGTTCCATATAGAAATAACCAAATAAAATTACTACCTGTTTCTACAACAATTTTCAGATATTCAATTGCCAAACTATTCTATTAACCAAGCTTGACATGTTCAGAGAACTGACTCGGTTGTGGTTAGTTGAATGCATCATATTAAACACACGAAAAAACAGAAATGGCACAGGCTCCGTTACATGGCAAATCAATTTACCTTGGTAAGAAATTAAGAGCACTTCCAAGAATGCTATTAGGAATTGGAAGCAGAGGAACATGACTGATAAGATTTTTCCCCACAATCTCAATCATCATCGGCTTCCCATCAAGTTGAACATTGTTGTATCTCTTAATAGCTGCTATTGCATCCACCTCTCGTTTGAAGACAACTTCTGCCGTTCCCTGGCACAATGAACTTCCTTGAAACACTGTTGAAAAATATCACTTAAAAATGAGATGCTGAACTTCAACAAGAAAATACCTTGGATCTTCCACTTTTATCACAATGAATTGAGTATCTCTGCAGATCTCCCACAGAAGAAAACAGTAGCTGCAAACAATTTGAGATAAAGCATCTCCAGGTATTCCCTTCATTATCGTTTTACTAGACTTCAAAATTAAATAATCATAAGAACAAGATGTTGCTGATGCTATTTACAATTCTTTATTCATAATTGATAGCCCACATAACCTTCCAATATTTAGCCTGATTACATTACTATTACTGTACTCATCACTTTCATACACTTGCATCAACAACAAGGGTTGTGGGACACTTTATCAGAGACATGGCTGCGAAGCTCACAACTTCAGAACATACATAATTTCCCCGAAGCAATTGTTCTATTTGACCATTGATGCCACTGATTACAGATTATTGGTCATCAACATTTCAAACAAGGGTTGGGTCTTTGTACACTCCGGACAAATAAGAGAGGCAATACGGGTGATCATATTACCATGAGATCATTATTTGAAACACCGTAATCAAGGTTTGAAATGTAGAGCTTTGTGCCGGCTTCAGGATCAGTAGTCTCGCCTGCATATTCTGCTATGTGTTGCTCCCAAATCGGTGCCATCGCTGCCATTGGCTGATCACAGAGAGAGAGAGAGAGCAGAAAATAGCGTAAAAATAAAATAAAATAAACAATTTAAGGCATATTGTTTGATTTTTCACACTAATGCAGACAATCAGTGGACAAGAACGACGATAACTGAAAAGACAGGACTTCAGTCTCCCATCAAGCGCCGAGCTCATACTCATACAATGATTTCGACACTCCCCCCACCCCCAATCCACTCACCAGCGGAGCAGTGTACGGACTCGCATCTCTGAACAAGGCACGGTTCGGGAGCCTTCTGGAGGGGCCACCAGCGCCGATCGGCGGGCGACTTACTCTGCCAGCCGTGGGTCCATCGTTCAGCTCTCGATACCGACGGTTCTTCCTTATGATATCATCAAGAGCCATATCAAGCGATTCTGCCATTTATTGCTAAGAACTGGTGAAGAACAGCAAGAAGCGGTAGTTTGTTGCAGCAGGGGCTTGGCGATGGAGAAGCAAGAGGGCAACTGTCGTGGTCGACTTGTACTAAGATGGAAGGGGTGCGGTGGGGGGAGGGGGGGAGCGATCACCTGCGGGTGGAAAAAGGGAGACGAACGTAAACCGGCACATGGAATTTCCTCCTTTTTTCTTCTCTATTCTCGAAAAATGTTTTTTTTATCGGAAATATTTTAAATTTATTATTTAGTAAAAGAAAAATAAAAAATTAAATAATAGAGAAAATAGAAAAAATGCATATTCTCTTGCGGGTTGTGCGATTGTGGGAAAAAAAAGAAAATAAACACTGCCATCAAAATATTAGCAATCGGAGAATCCTCAACCGTAGTATTCGCCTCTTACTGGACGAGCCCTAGATTTCCCCGGCCTTCTTTGCGAACCCCTTTCCATCTATATTCTCTCGGCGGTCAAAAATGGTGAGTGCTTCAATCGGCTGGTTACCTACCTCACTGCTCTTTTTTTCCTCTACTTTATTAGCCTTTTCCCCTCCCTTTTTGTGTTCTCTCGCTTTGTTGTTCGTGTTTCAGATATATTATGTTATGGTGTTGATGAGGCATCTGTAGCGATTTTTGGTGCAATCTCGTGGAATTTATGATGTGATTTGGTCTTCCGATTGAATTTTCTGGTTGTTGACTGGCCCTAGTTGGTGAATGGACCTTATCGATGAATCCGATTGTCTGTCAGTTGATTGGACAGCCTAATATTTCTTTTATGCAGCATGCGTCTTCTTTGGATCACGATGCTGCTGCATCACTACGCTTTTAGATAGAAAAATCTCACGTTTTTGCTCATTTTTTTAATGTAGCGTGATGACCTTAGAGGAATTTGACTGTGGCCTTGTTATTTTAATGAAAATGGAGTTATTGGTTTATAGTATGAATGGAAAGAGTGTATCTTGTGACAGTTCACTTTATTTGCTTTACATATCAAACCTTCCATTATGCTTGGCCATTTCAGAGCTCAGTATTACCTTGTCTGGTACAAATCATTGCAGCTAAGGACTTAGCGGAAGCGCATCATCACGCCTGCCCATTAATAAATAAATGCATTTTCCATTTGGAAAGGAACCACTCTTTTTTAAGCTGTCATTGTATGCTCAAGTTAAAAACATTTGAATGTTCTTCCTTGTAAAATTACCAACCGAAGGACAGAAAGTAAGGATAATGGTATCTCCTCTGTATATCATCTCCATATAGGATCTGTAAGGTTTCAAGTATTGTAATGAAAATGAAATTTTCAGAAAAAGAGCCAACCTAAGGGTAGCAGGAAACAGAGAGCATCTTGGGAAAGAGGGTGCTCCACAGATACAGTTAGCAAGCTGGTGTTTTCTTTAGATCCCATTTTTCTAGATATGGACAATGTTCTAATACTCTTTGAATTGCATAGGCAAACGCAGCTTCTGGAATGGCAGTGCACGATGATTGCAAGCTCAGGTTCTTGGAGTTGAAGGCAAAGAGGACTTACCGCTTCATCGTCTTCAAGATTGAGGAGAAGCAGAAGCAGGTTGTGGTTGAAAAGCTTGGGGAGCCCACTGAAAGTTACGAGGACTTCACTGCAAGTCTCCCAGCTGATGAGTGCCGATATGCTGTCTATGACTTCGATTTTGTGACAGAGGATAATTGTCAGAAGAGCAAGATTATTTTCATTGCCTGGTAACGTCTTGCTTTTCCATTGTATTGCTCACATCCTTTTATGCTTTCTTATTTGTTTGGTTGACTCTTTGTCCCTCTTTTTTACGGTGCAAAGGTCTCCCGATACTTCAAGGGTGAGAAGTAAGATGATTTATGCGAGTTCCAAGGACAGATTCAAACGGGAGTTGGATGGGATTCAGGTGGAATTGCAAGCAACTGATCCTACCGAGATGGGACTAGACGTTATAAGGAGCCGCTCCAACTAAACTGTACACTTTTCTATCACTTATTTCATCAACTCTGTCCTACTAGGTCCTATACTGCTGCTATATCACAGCTTTCCCATCCATGGAACTTTGCATTTATAAGATGTACGGGCTTGCCATTTAAGGGTTTACTGCCTACAAAGTTTGAACTCAAAACATGGTGATCTTTTCTGTGGGATGTTTCGGGTAATTTTCATTGCTATGCGATGTTTTACCTAGATGATGATCGGTTGTGGTGCAGACCTGTCTGTTTGAATTTTCATGGTGACTTTCTTTCATGGTCTGATAAAGGACATGAAGAAGTTACTGCTACAAAATTTAAACTCAATGGCTTCATTCCGTCGTTTGGATTTTATCTTAGGAAGAGATTTTCCAACATAGGGGGAAACCATCTCGGGTTTTAGACTTTAACCAGAGAATTGGGATTCAATTGATTTTTTGGTAAAATTGGGACTTTATATGCAATTTATCCAAAATTATTCATTTTATTGGATGTTCTTTTTGGGACCAAAGTCTTGAATGGGAGGGGGATTATTCTACTACTAGTACATTCAATCGTAAATAATTTAAACTAAATATATTTTAAAAAATAATTAAATTAAAAAATGAACTTTGTACCGGACTTGGTCACACCCCGTCCGGGCATGCACAGGACACGTCCATTTTTTTACAAGTTTAAACATATTTCACTGTAGATTTAATTTCACTTAAAATGTATATTTGAAAGATAAATAATTAATATGTAATTTTATTAGTTAGAAATAAAAAATGAGTATATATGATAATAATACACTATTACAATACTGAACAACTAGGAAATTTAATAATATTGGAAATTTTTAAATAATAAATTAGTTAAACTAGAAATATTTTAAAAAATAACTAAGTTCGTAAAAAAATGTACCCATCAATCCATATCCCAATCTAACTAGCGGTAAGAGAAAAACTTGATCGGGCTCGAATTCGTCATTTGTCCGTCCCATTTCGTCCTCTTAAATTGGATTTCTTCCTCCAATTCGAATGTACCCGAATGCATTAGGATTAAATATTTCGAATTTGAATGTACTCAATTGGATTAGGGGTAAATATTTTTGCCCCGAAATGATAAAAAAATATATTTTTTAGTTGCGAGCGGCAAAAAATGTTCCAAAATTAGAGTTGTAAAAAAATTCTGATCGAATCCGTATTCGTACAGATCCGACCGAATCTTGCCCCCATTTTTGGACCTCACTATCGAGTCTATTCTAGTATACCAAGTGAGACCGGACCAAATTTTTTTGCACTTAGAGGGAGGGCAAATTTTTTTATTTGCGTGTGGAGGACCATATGTGGTCGATTATTCCCTCTCGGAAAAAAATTGTAGCTCATTTTTCAATATTATTGTAATTTTTTTGCTCAATAAGTAAAGAAACTGGATATTAAGTTTAAATATATCAATTTTTTAATTAAATAAAATTTGTAGTGGATTGAAGGTACGCTCATCAACGTGATTATTGACCGTTGATAGCTTATTCCTTCCCTTCGCATTTTGAAGAACGTCAGATAGTGAATCAAGAACCACCGAAAATTAATGAAGCCGCTTCATATTGGCCGTCTGCTCGTTTTCTCACTTCAGCCCCACGACCTTCTAGACTCCTCCGTCGACTTTCCCTGCTTGCAGCGCTCATAATTCCCTTCAAACAGAGCTTCCACTAGGGTTTTTTTTCTTCCTCTTACCCATGGGTCTAGCTGCTTTCTTCATCATAGTCAGCCCGTTTTAACACTCATTCTCTATGACTTTTTATCAACCGCATACTTCTTATTCTTGATTTAGTCTAAGGTGAAGCCTAGTTACACCCAGTCTTCTTGTCCAAATACCAACTTGGGCTTCTTCTTCCTCTTTTCTTTTCTTTTCTTTTCTTCTCTTCTATGCGGGCTTTTTGATTCAGAATAAGCCCAGTCACGTCCACCCCCATCAACATCTTCTGGCATGGTACTACTACTCTTCTCCGCTTAATTCCTTAGTCAGCTATTCAATATTCCTCCCTTGATCCAATCAGATCTACTTCTACATGAGACTACTTCCTTCCTCTGATTCGCGTGTACAACTTTTCAAGTGTTGCACGTCTTGAAGGCGTGTAGTGAATAGTGATAAAGCTTGCAGTGGTTTTGCTTGGTTCCATGACTTTGAAGTCGCTAACTCTGGGCACTGTGCTACCTACCTTCAAGGAGGCTTCCAAGCTCTGAGATCTAAAACAAAAGAAAATTCATGTGTCTTTCTTGAGTGTTGATTGATCAGGTATATTTGTATCTGTCATTCATACAATTTTGAGCAGCTAGTATCGACATCATATGGAATCTTGCATTCTCTTTCTCTTCTCTGTTTTATCCATAAGGATTATATTGTAATAATGTAAAAGATGTACTGCAAAATATGCCAGAACAAAGATTGAGAGATCCAAACCAAATTTATCTTTCTTCTTCATATTTCTAGAGCTTCCTTCTCCGAGTGGAATCTTTCGGTGACTCTGCAAGCTGAGGCAGCCCCTGGTTATCCGAGTGGAATCTTGCGTTGACAGAGGCGCGGGTGCGATCCTCGATTCATTCGGTCATCGAGGTTAGTGAATTGTTGTGACGGAAGTTTTCATTTGATGCGTGTGGGTGCGATTGTTCTGAATTCAATAGTTGGCCTGCGTTGAATCCATGATGTACTGTTCCCCATTCATCGCACCGATTTGAAAAGTTCGGGGTTTAGTCATTCAGCTTATGATCTGTCGGTTATCCTACTCATTTTCTATTTTCATTTCCAGGTTTTGATTTTATTTTTTCAATTTTCTGATCTCAGCATTGAGAATCATCCCTTGATCTCGAGACGGACTGTTGGGTTGCTCTGTATCATAATTGTTAGCGGTTTACAAACTCAGCCACTTGATGTCTCTCAGTGTCCATCTAGCTGGAACTGTCTTTGTTCCTAGTTTCCATGACAATGTCTGCTGTAGTCTAGCTGTTGGGTTGCTCTGGAAATAGATCAGTATTCGTTTGATGATGGATTCTGTTAGTACATAGAATCATTCCCATATTTAGGTAACTTTTGAATCCATCAATTTCATATTGCAAGTGGTAATCATTAAGCAACGCTGTGAAAATTGCAGTTGGGAAGAGAACTGCAGGACAAGAATCAGCTCAAGACTGATGTCTTTATCAGATGATGAGAATGATAGTATGTCTCTCAACTCCCAGGTAACAGCATACCTGGTGTGCAATGTACCATCTGATGTCAGATTCATCATTTTGTAGAATATCTTTTGGGCACAAGGCACAGATACCAAACGTATCACAAATATTTATGGCTGAAAAGCTTCTTTATTAATTGCTCCCAGAATGTGTGCCCGCCTCAAAAACTATAAATTGTTACAGTACATTTTTCCATCAGATGGTTGATATAACCCACCAGAAAATCATCATCTCTTTGATTTTCATTTCAAAAGTCTTTTTTCATGTTGAGGCAGACATGCTAACTGCTTAATGACTCACCTTCCTGTGGAAATTACACAGCTACCGGCTCACTTGTTTGGCGACCTCCTTGACTCTATAATCATTGATGTTGCATCTGAGTGCCATCGAGCTGCCAGATTAGGCCTTGATCGCAACTTGGAACTTGAGGAGGAAGAAATGAGGCTTTCTGCCGAAGCACGCGCAATGGTAGTTGATGCCACTAACAATGGTGAAGTCAATGGGAAGTACATAGTTGATATTTTTGGACAAACGCATCCTTCTATAGCAAATGATATATTCGAGTGCATGAATTGTGGGCAGTCAATTATGGCTGGAAGGTTTGCTCCTCATTTAGAAAAGTGCATGGGAAAGGTGAATTTATTTTCCCTACCAGATAAAATCATTTTAATTAGTTATCTATTCACTGTTGTGATATAGAAAAAAAAACGTGTATAATGAATAATCTAACATCAAGAATCCTTGTAAATTTGAATTATTTGCCTCATTTCTGCCTAAGCTTGATGACAATGTAATGTTAACTGTTTAATCGCACTGCAGGGTAGGAAGGCTCGGTTGAAGGCCAGAAGGAGTAGTAGACTTGCACAGAATCGATCTGCCCGAGGCAGCTCTGTTTCAGTGCACTCACAGTACTCAAGTACTAGTCAGCTATCAAATAATACACCAGGTGCTTCAGGAGAGGGGTATTCAAATGCCATATATGAAGATCCATATACAAAATTCTAGGCACTGATAGTGTTGCAACTTAAGGGGTGGCTCTCAGGAGCAAAAGAAGTAATCTTCTTGTTGAGTATCATCCTTGAATTGTATTGCTCCTGGATGATCTGAGAATTAAACATCCCTGCTTGAGAATGATCTGTGTGAAGCTATGAAATACACACATCGCATCTTAAATTCAAATTTGAAATGATAGATGCATCTTGTTGACAAGTAATCACAACTGCAGCTTTTGTATTCTGCCTTTTACACTATCTGATAGTGCTAAATCATATAATGTGCCATGAAAAGATTTTCAGTTACATGAATTTCATGGCATTTTGTAGAAGTGAAATATTATTCAGTCCCTAACAGTACTGAGAAGTGTTCTCAATATAATACTCTGTAGAGATTATCTGTAATTTCAATAATATGAAGAAAATGTACTGTCTGGAGATCATATTTTGCATACCAATGTTAAGCTTCAAAATATCTATATTGGCTAATCTCTCTTCTAACATCTGCGGCTGCCTTTCTTCTAGTGAGGATAATGAAGAAAATGAACGACTTTGGAGAAAGATTTTCTGCGGAGATCAGTAAACCAATCCACTTAGTGAATCCATTGGTTCCATGACGTTGAAGTTGCTAACTGTGGGCACTGTGCTAGCCTGCTAGGCTAGTAAATTTTCGAACATCAGTAATCAGTCCTACCTTCAAGGAGGCTTCCATGCTCTGAGATCTAAAACAAAAGAAAATTCATGTGTCTTTTTTGAGTGTTGATTGATCATGCATATTTGTATCTGACCATTTAGTGTGGTGATACAATTTTGAGCTGTTAGTATGGATAATCATGTGGAATCTTGGATTCTCTTTTTCTGTTTTTATCTATAATGTTGACTATGGACTTGCTCCTATCTAAGCAAGTTTCTTCATCATACATAGGTCATAGTTGCGTAAAATGTTGAGGGTGAGTGTCCTTAATGATGCTCTTAAGAGCATGCACAATGCTGAGAAAAGGGCGAAGAGGCAAGTCATGATCAAGCCTTCCTCAAAAGTGATAATCAAGTTTCTTCTGGTGATGCAGAAGTAGGGTATACCTTGTTAAGATCTTCTTGGTTTATATCTTCTTTTTGTAAATCTCCCCAAGCTGCCTTATGACGGGCTTTGGCTGCTCACTCATTTGATTGGATACATTGATGAGTTTGAGTATGTAGATGACCATACGGGTGGGAAAATTCTGGTAGAACTGAATGGGAGACTGAACAAATGTGGAGTCATTAGTCCTCCGTCTGATGTCCGTGGTAAGGAGGTTGAAGGGTGGAGTGCAAGATGAATAGAATATGAAAAAGTAGAAGATGAATAAAAGATAATATTTGTAATTTCTTCCCATATTTTATATTATTTTAGTATAGTTGTAAATTTATACAAGTATTATAGTATAAAATATAAATAAATAAAATCAATTATAGATGTAATGTAATAGTAATTGTACAGTAGAGATCGCATATTAGTGGTCGCGATAATTAAATAAAATATTTTATAAAATTGTAGTGATAATTACGTGTGACTTGATTTTTTTTTTCTGTTATTTAATTTCTTTCCGGCTATTATCCCCTTAAGTTCAATTTAAGATCTCGGAGATTGAGCTTGAAAATAACTTAGTAAAACGGGCGAATAAAAGACATTTAGTGAGAATATCGGTTAATTGAGCATTTGTACTAATAAAACGGACTTGTAGAAGTGACTGAAGCCAAATGAGCTCAATAGTTGCGTTATCAATATTTTTATATTCAACCTCTATAATAGAACGAACGACGGTTCACTGCTTTTTGTAGGCCTAGAAGATGAGGCTACAACCAAGAAAGATGATAAAACTACTGATAGAGCGACAATTATCAAGATTACTAACCCAGTTAGCATAAAAAAATAGTGAATAGCAAAAGGTGAATGACGATAAAGCATGAGATCAAGATGAGCATTGTCATTAAGATAATGAAGAATCCGTTTAACAGCAGTCCAATGAGTGGCAATAGGCATGTGAAGCTTGGTTAACAGCATAAGTGATATTAGGACAGGTGAGTGTGAGATATTGAAAAGATCCCACAATCTGACTATATTGGATTGGATCAGAAAGTGGGATTCTAGTATGAGTAGAAAGATGGGGATCAGGAACAACATGAGTGGAGATAGTCTTGTACTAGAGTATAGTAACCCGATCAAAGAGATCATGTATGTATTTGGACTACGTGAGGTGAAGACTAGTATAGGATTGATGAACTTCAATACCAAGGAAGTGATAAAGTGTACCCAGATCCTTGAGTGAGAATTCTGCTTGGAAATGTAAGCAGTAGGTGAACCCCTAAGAATGATGTCATCAACATAAACAAGTAAATATATGATGAACATGAAGGTACAATATATAAAGAGAGAGTTGTCGGCCACAAAACCACAAAAGCCCAAGCATTGAAGAAAAAAGCTTAGACGTAAAAATCAAGCGCGAGTAGCTTGTTTGAGACCATAGAGAGAGCTCGTAAGCAACAAACATGGTTGGGGAAGCGAGTATCAACAAAGTTAGGAGACTGGACCATGTAAACCTCTTTAGTGGGATGACCATGCAAAAAAGCATTGTTAACATCCAATTGATTAATGCACCAATTGGAGTAGACAACGAGAGAAATAATTACCCTTTGGCAATGAGTCGAGCTTTGTAGCGAGTAATGGAGCCATTAGGGTGTTCTTTGATTTTGTATACCAATTTGCAACAATGATATGATGACCAGGAGAAGCGAGAACCATACCCCAAGTATTATAGAGATGAAGAGTAGATAGTTCGGCACGCATGGCGTCCTGCCATTTAGGGTGACGTTGAGTTTGAGCAAAGGTGCGAGGTTTAGGAAGACAGATCACAAATAGAAGCGGAGTTATGGTGAAGCGTCGCGGAGGAAGTGAGCCATATTGAGATTGTGTAAGCATGCGAGGTGTTAGAGGGGCATGAACCACAGGGGTGAGAGTAGTAGACGAATACTGTGAAATAGGAGATGTCTCATGTATAGATAAGGTGGAATGAGAGAACATACTTGAGCCTAATGAGGTAACAGGAACAGGAAGAGGGAGTTGGGGCGGGGAGGTCTGAGTGGTCGGGCTATACTGTCTTGATGAAAAGGAAAAACATGTTCATTAAAAAGATCTGTGTGAAAAATAAAGATGCGTATAGTGCGAGTGTTAAGAATATGATAACTAACAAAGTTGGAAGAGTAATCGATTAATATGTAGGGGTGGATTTGGGCTGAAGTTTGTAAGAGTGATAGGGACAAGGATAACGAAAGCATGGGCAAGAAAAAACACGAAGATTAGTATAAGTAGGAGGAGAACCAGTGAGTACCTAATGAGATGAACTGTAAACCCCGTTTTCCACATAATGAGAAAGTCGGGCTGGAAGACTAGGAAATTTCAAGTAATAATCGAGGTTGAACCTAACTAGATATCGATAATTGATGGTCAAAACGAGAAATTTGAAAACCCCAAATGACCGATAAATACCCAAAAATCATGGGAAGAAACAATGGATGAGATGGGATGTAAGAATCGAACCTGAACCGGGTTGAACCGAGATGAACCGTATAGAACCGGTTCAAAGATTCATTTTTCTAGAAGGCATAAAAATATAAATTTGGGAAATTGATGCCACCATTGTATAAAAAATAAATTTAAAATAATTTTTAAAATTTAAAAATTTGGTCGAATCGGGCCTGAACTGACCGATTTTCGATTTTGGGTTATCGAACCTGGTCGAAGCGGACCAGTCAAAAGTCCAGCCAGTCAACGAACCGCTGCCAAGTTAGCGCACAGTCAACGCCTAGAAGCGTTGACCAATTGGAGCAAGACACATATCCTCGGTTAATGGTCAAAGGAGGAAATCCACCTCAGCAACTACTAACCAATAGGAGAGCGACATGTGGCCTTGTTCAACAATCAATGTCGGAAAGGCCCAGTCAGGCGGACCGACCAATGGGAAGCGGACACATGGAAAAAGTGTCACGTCAACGTCCCACTGGAATGTCTGAGAAATGATTGACTAATTAGAGACCGACACGTGGCAGATTCACGTCGGATAGTCCCAACCAATCAGAGGCTGACACATGGTGGTGGCACTGTGTGTCAGGAGGGAAACCTGACATATTTAAATGGGCTAATCAGAGGACGCCACACATCATAGTCAATGGTCGACAGAGATACGATCAGCAGCCATGTTGGAACGAGTGCCCAATGGGAGGCCACCACATTTCTGGTTAGTGAGTCAAATGTTGCTTAGGATGCTGCATTAGCAAAGCCAGCGAATCATGGCATGCCACGTGGCAAGCCCACACGTGCGAAGCTTGCACGCGAGTCACAATGTCATCTTCCTCAGGATAGCTGACAAAGGTGGATGAGGGAGAAAGGGAGGCCACTCTTTGGCGACTCGGGAAAAGCTTCGGTATGATCGTCGGTGGCCTAGTCTAGGGTTGAGTCCTATGTTGACCGGTAGCCTGGAAAATTGTCGAGCTCCCTATATAAAGAGCACCACTCCCCTCGTTCTACTCATAGAGCAATCGGGCGAAGAAGAGGAGGTGTACCAGTTTCAGATGAGGCATGAACAAGAGCTCCGACATTGGACCAATTTTCAACCACTGATGCTGCTTGAGAACCCATTGGAACTGGGAGAGAGTCATCCACCTAGTCGCACCCTCCACCTGATTTGAGGACTATCAGAGAAGTGTCGGTGGACCCAAGCAGTGAAGCTGCTCCAAAGGACTCGAAATAGTGTACTTCTACCAAGTCTAATTTTGGCCACCTCCAACCTTGGGCGGCTAAACCGACCCATCCCCAAGCCTTCCAGGTTGACCCTGACTCCCTGAAGTTTCTACATAAGTCCTCTCGACCCCCACTCAAATCGAATTCCCCCTACCCAGGTCACAAATCGGGAAATTCTTGATTCTCGGAGGACCACCCCGACGAGAGGAAGCTCGCCAGATCAAGAACTCTGACCACAGCACAACCACCAGTAAACTTTTGGAGCTTTCTCCCCATACCTTCATTATCCTAGCGAAGCTCTATTTGAGCTCGTTTCGTCCAAAAACGACAATTTAAAGCACAATCAGATCAGAAGGTGAGGAAACTGATTAGTACCATGCTCGAGAGTAATTAACAAGGATCGGATGGTCAATTTGATGAAATCAAATCTCCAGACCAAAATGAACGATTTGGAGAAGAATTTGGGGGAAATTGGAAATTTTTAAAATTTGAAGGACCTATGTGCAATTTTTTGAAAATTAAGGGCCAATTTACAATTTTAAGGAAATTGAGGACTAATTGGTAATTTTTGGGAAATTAAGGGCAATTTGATAAATTTGGAAAAAAAATCAGGAACTTAACTACGATTACTCAAAGTTAACAATTTCAAAGTACAAAAGAGAATTTCGGGAATTCTTATGAATTTAATGAGATCATAAAAGTTGGTATTTAACTGGTAGGATTGCCACATGTAGGATTCGGGAATTTTAAAATAAACCGAGGCCTAATTTTCCTTACCTAGGAGATTGTAGTTACACCGAGAGCACATTGACCTACACTATGGAACGCTTCGAGAATACCGACTAGACAGCCTGAGAAGTACGAGTCATTGCATACCGGGTAAGTGGGTTTAGCATCACATCCGATTAGGCTGATGAGTACGTGTTTCGAATTGAAAATAGTTTCTTAGGACTGTCTCCCCTGACTAATTGAACAAACTTAAACCTTTTGGAAATTTTTCTTGATGAAAGCATGAAGCATACCAATGGGCATGGGCGTAGGTTCGTATACAAGCTATGTAAACCCCGCACTTTTGAGTTAAGGAAAAATCAGGAAAAGAACCAGTTAAACCGATGAAGAAAACCGAGACAGTTTACAAACCCGATCATTTGCGAATAAGCAATCTGGAAATTTACAACTTTCAAGTGATCCAAAGGGTTTATTAAACCTTGGAAAAGAAACTTAACACAAATTAGAACAGAAAAACTAAATTGGTTTAGGTGAGCGAGAGTCCATAAGAACTCTAAAGTTAAGCGTGCTTGCTCTAAAGTTAAGCCATAAATTAATATATATTTAATTATTATAATTAATACCAATTATTGTAATTAATACAAATAATTTAATACCGAAATTAAATTATTGGAATTAATACTAATAATTTATGGCAATATTAATACTAGTAATAAATCTCGCCCATTTAATACACGAGTTTTACGCCTATATAAAGAAGTTATCCCTATTTCATTCTCCTCACACCTGAACATTTTTTTCTCTCTCTCTCTACTGCTCCATTTCCCGGTAAGGCTCAAACCAAAGCTTCGACTTGAACAAAGGTCGGGCTCTTTAGAACCGGGGAGAACACAGCTATTTGATAGCAAACTCCAGTCAATCCGAGAATCGTTGGAGAAGCGCCGACGTGATAGAATAGTGAAGCAGCCCCGGCGGACCGAAGCTGCCCTATTTCGGCCAAGCTGAAATCAGCCATTTCAAGCCCTGCTCAGGCCAATCCAAGCCCTCCCAACACTTCCTTAGCCTTTCCACGGCCGAATTAGGACCGAAAGGTAAGCCAATTTGGCTCCCCTTTATAATTTTCGATTGGTGCTAGAGAGAGATTCGACCGAATTTCAATGAAAAAATTCTAATTCAATTCCGCATCAATTGATGCGATTCTTGATTCTAGCATGAACCTCAGGATGAGAGATATCTGTCCAGATCGAAATCTCGAACCGTCATTAAAATCTACGATTCAAAGTTTCTTAGAATTGTATGAACATGTAGGAACTCAATTTCAACTCCAATTTCAATAATTAGAAGTGTTTGATCGGTCAATTTGATGAAATCAAATTCAGTAGTGTTGAAGAGTTGAAATTGGGGGAAATTTTGGGGATTTTTGAAATTCAAAGGGCCAAAATACAATTTTATGAAATTGAGGGTCAATTGGGAATGAAAATAATGTTGGAGGACCAATTGAGGAATTTTGGAATTTTTGGGGCAAAACTTACCATTTTTGTAAAAGAAGGGCAAAATGGTAATTTTGGAAAAATTGGGGAACCAAATTGGAAATTTGGAAAATTAAACCCCCTTTTGGTGAAATTGAATAAATTGAGGTCCTAGGATAAATTTTAAAAGTTATGGGACTCAATTTGAGGAAAAACCGACATTAGGGACTTAAAGTTAAAGAGAAATAACTTTAGGGACCTAATTGCAAATAACTAAAAGTTTGAATTTTCTCATTCATTGTAAATGAATGAAGGCTGTTATGCCGAGTAATAATGAACAAGGTTGTTCATATCGTGTAGTAACGCGAAATATCGGGAACGCCAGCAAAGACAAGCTCGCGTGAATACAAAGAACTAGTCTAGTGGAATTCACGGCATTAACGGGTGAGTGGATTTACTAACATCATACTCGGTTGGGATGATAAGCATAACTTAAAGATAAAAACCACTTACCGGTTGTGAGTGGAAATTTTATATCATACCCGGTAGGGGATGATAAGTATCTCGTTATAAAAACCCACTGTTTAGTGGTATTTTAATCATCACCACTTAGAGAAATTGATGTGAAAATTATGCGAAAAAAAACTATTTACCGGTTGTAAGTAGATCATACCCGGTTGGTATGATGAGACTTCCTCGAAGGAAGTTGAAAACCCGTTCATTGGTTATGAACGGAGATGTCCTTATAACCGGTTGGTATAATGGACAGTAAAAACCTATTTTGTCGAAAGTGTTCTCCCCTGACTGTGTGCCAATACTTAAACTATTTGGGAGACCTTCTCGACGGAAGCTCGAATAGCTCTGATAGGCCAAGGGCCTCGGTTTTGGAACTTGGGGGCTAAATGCCCGATTTTGAAAATCTCGTACAGTGGGCCCAAGGCCAGTTGGCACGACCAGGAGCTCGTAAACGAACATGATATATGTGCCATAAAACTTAATAAGTGAATTGTTTGGCCATGGTACCAAGATAGGACCAACATGCTCAGTCAACTAGCGGCAGTGCGACATTACCGGTCAACGGACTAGTCAAGACAAACAGCTACGGGTTGAGTTGAGAGTCGGGGCCGTTGGACTAGTGGCACCACAGATTACATGGCAATATAAGAAAATATTGTTTGTGCATGCACTATGAGTACGGGATCATCAAGACGCCCATGAGGGGTAGTGATGCATCCTAAGGGCAATGGACAACCTGGTGGCTATAAGGGCAGTTCGTCGTTCTAGGTGTCTGTGCAAAATCTGGGGTAGCACCAAGCGCATGAGATCGGGGTGGGGACATAATGAGGTCTCTGTCCTTATACAGACACAAATAAGTGATTTCGGGATTGTGGGTCGGATGTCACGTACATCCACTCATTCCTAGGGTAGAAGTGGTCGTACTTCTATCCGGGTGGCAGGAAAAGTCGCTCCGAAGCCACTAGCGAGTTCAGTAGTGATACTGACTTGCGAATGTGTGTAACCTTCATGATGAAGGATGTGTGTTGGGTGATGACACACCATGGTAACTAAGAAATAATGGAAAAATCCGAATTTTTAAATGAAGGGATTTTTGAAAATAAAGGAGTCTGGCACGCTCCATATAAATATTTTTCTTAAAAGTCAAAAGCTTTTAAAAACCCATTCACTGAGTAGTCGTACTCACCCTCCCTCTCTTATATCCCTTTCAGGAAATCCCGGAAAGCCTCCCCTTAAAAACCGTCAACTAAAATGCTTATAAGACAGGTATGTAAAGTTTTAAATTTCATTTAGTTTTGATTATACTATTCCAGGAAAAAGGTGCAGGTTAAAGGACGACTTACTCTTTACGGTTTACAATAAGGGGAAACCCTTTAATAAACCGGGAGAGTGGCGGGTTGATCACGGGGATTTACAACTCGAGACAAGAAATCATCGTCGTCGCACCGCTGCTCTTTCAGAGCCAAATTCGGCAACATCCAGCCACCACTCTGAATGACATTGGTACCAAAATGACTATCTTCCTCTACTCTACCTCTCCATGATAAGGACCGACCTCTGACATGGGAAAAATTGACCCATACGAGCTGATTTCCATCGGTGAGTTTGTCGGGTTTTGTTTGATTGCGGCTAGTCAATGATCAAATTCTCCCAAGTCTAGTGATCACATGGCTGACCACTACCACAGAACATTACGCCTGTAAATTGGCTACAAAACGCCTAAGGTCATACCACCCTTTCGGCCACCTCTAGTGAGTATTTCCAGCAACTCCCTAAGTATCTCACTTTCAAGTAGTTTTGGCACTTGGCCAATTTTGGTCAGGGAAGACCCTTCATCCCCCTATGAGCTATTAGGAGTATAATGAAGGTATTTGGGAGGGATTAGTGAAAATGAAACTTGTTTTGATTAATATTTAAAAATTAGGGACTAAAATACAATTTCAAAAAAGTTTGGGGATCGAATTTTAAAAGGGGAAACTTGTGGATATAGTCCCCAAGGATAGCCTAAGAGTCTAGGAAGTGATTTTTGAGATATATGTGGATGTTAAAAGTTTTTTTTTCGGAAGTTCAGAGGAAAAACCCTAAATTTCGGTAAATTATGGGCAAAAGTGTAATTTTTCCCCAAATGGGGTAAAATAGTTAATTATGCTCAAAGTGGATTAAAATAGTTCTTTTGAACCATAGATGGTAGAAGTGAAAATTTTAAAAGTAAAGGAGGCAAAAATAAGATTTTTGCAAGTGATGACAAAATAGTAATTTTGTCCATTTTAGTGACCCAAGTATAAAGTTATAAATATTGGGGGACCATAAGTAATATTTGTGAACTTAGATACCTAAATAGGTGTAATGGAAATTTGAGCACCCCAATGAGAGACTTAAAAAGTCTATAGTGCAAAGTGAGAAAATTTGGATACGTAAGGACAAAATGATATTTTTGCCCTATTTGGGGATCAAAATGTAACTTTTGAAAAGTTAAGTATCCAAGTGAAAATATTGGAGAATTTATGCATTTTTGCTAATAAGGCCAAATATGGATATATCTTGGATAGGTGGAATGAAACCATGAAATGTGACTTAGTTTAAGCAGGTTCATCCACGTGCGAGTCGAGTGAACCCAATCTCAAGGGCACATCCATAATTTTGGGGAATATTAGAGTGAGACGGTATGGTTAACCAAGGAAATCGAAATTATCCTCATTCATATAATTTGGAAAATCTTTGTCCAAAACAACACAGGAGTATGTGCATATCAAGTCAAGATAAAAAAAATTTTCGAGACGAATAAATCTTGTAAATCGAGGTGAGTTGGTTTATAGACGACAAGTTCTATTTGAATGATCATTGTATTTTACTCATTTATATTAAAATTTATAAAAAGTGTGATAGGTTTACTTATAGATAAATTGGGTTTACTCATGGACTAGTGAATATGATATTAAAAAAAATTGAAACTATGCGAGCTATTTTCTAAAAAAGGCTAATATTTCAAGAATTTCTATAGGAAAAAAAGGGAGTTAGGCTTTATGTTTATCAATTGAGTAAATAAAACTAATAAAGATAAACTACTCGAGCAAACAAGAACATTAGTATTGGGGTCGATTAGATAGTATATCACACACTCGGATTAAAATGTCATTGCTACTATTGTTTTATGTTATTGATTGTTGGATATGTGTGTGATATCCTTGTTTGGGTGAACGAGTTATGACGCTGACATGGCAATAATGACTTCTGGAAATTCTCAGGACTAAGGGAGGCTTTATGGTTGGGGTATAGGCATCTCGTGTAATCCTGCTGTAAGTGTAGTGAAAATTATTATTCATATGAGAGAGATGATTCATCAGAGATATTCCAAGTTAGTACGATTATATAATGCACAATGCCCTTATAGCACTAGGTTGCTCGTGTGTCAGCTCTTAGTGAATACGATGGCTGGGCACCGAGTGTGACATCGGTATGACATGAGAGGTATGCACAATTACCCCTACACCCCCATGGAGTCCGCATATGGGTGACCTTTACGAATGTTGTGTGAATTGTTGTGATGACTTGCATGTGATACAAGAGATCAAAACCCTAGATAATCAAACACCTAAAAGTTGTAATAACAAAGATGAAAAAAACCTTAATAAAAAAATTTAGTAGAGATAGAGTTGTTAATTATATCATGGCTCGACGTCGATAAATATACTCATTAGGGTGTGAGTTCACCTCAACCCCCTAAAATATTTTCAGGCACGTACAAATACTCACCAATGAGTTACACTAGTCACAACTTCTAAAATACACTAATGAGACATATAACTCAAAGTATGTACACGAAAATTAATCCGTACTTATCAATTGTATTATTCGTGAGGAACGGGATGGAGCATGACACAAGATTACATGAGTAATTCTATGATCGTGATTGCCCAAGTGATTATCAAACTTTGGAGGATTTTGGCATTATAATCCATTATTTGTAGATATAGGGTTGGTCTATTTTGATACATCTTCCACTTTTTTGTAATTTTCTATATTTACAGTTTTATTCCTTAGGTTTGATTTGCTAATTTATAATTGATAAACTCTTTTTTTCAATACAAAAATCATAAATTTATCTCAAATTCTAAATATTACCCAAAATTTTATAAAAAATGGCTTTTACATCTTGATTATCCAAAAATAACATCAATTAACTTATAAAATTACCATTTTAACATACAACTTAAAAATTAAATATTTTGTCCCCCATTTAAAAATTTTACATTTTTTCTTATTTACTCATAAAATTACAATTTTGTTCATTATTTATAAAAAATTATTTTTCCCTTTTTTTCTTGCAAAATTAAAACCTTACGCTTATATTTTGCAAAATAGACCAAAATTTTCATTAGTAATAGAAACATTAATTTTCATTAGTAATAGAAACATTGTATCCAACCTCTAATTCCTCAAATCCCACGTAATCACTTCGGCTTATTTTCAATTTTCATTAGTCATGAAATCATTCCATCCAACCTCTAATTCCTCAAAACCCACTTAATCACTTCCATTTCCATTTATCTCCTTAGGTGGGAGTTGAGGGTCTCATCCCAACATATCTTTGACCGAGTTTTACTTTGGCCAAAACTGTGCTACTAGAGGTTTAAATCAATTTTCAGTTGGTCCCAAAAAATTCTTCTGAAAAATAATTACCCAACTATTTTAATACAATTCATTCAAAATCTAACCTAAGAAACATTTACGAGGATTTATAAATGGCCAGATCCACCATAAGCATCCCTCTCGCACAAGAGAAAATTGTATGCCATAACAACTGAAGTTCATTTTAGTTGTATACCCACAATATTAAGGGTACAAAAACAAGTTGAAATCCCCAACCAAATTTGAAGGCAGTTATGTGTTACTATACATGGACTTGTAGAGCGATCTTGCTGCAATCAAACTGGAGGAGCGCTTTGATATCTGCGCATCGCACAGCTCAGCATGGCATTTTGACTTCGTCCTTCCCATAGATTCGCTGAAGCTCCCTTGCTGCAGCTTGGTATGATGCTGTGAATGTAGAGAGAGAGGGTAAGCAGGGAGCAAACATGTATATTGTTAGAGAGGCGCCAAGAACAAACAACACTAAATCACGTTCACGCAAGAAATGCCCTGACTTAAACCTCCCAACAAGGAAGGAATTTTTCACATAATGGAAGAGTCCCATCAACTGATTGGCATAAGGGAAAATGCCATTGGGTTTGAGAATCATCTCTATGCATGGTGCATGCTCTTGAGACTATAGCAGAACACTTGGTCATACATAAAATCAACATTCTAATTCATTCCTACTAACCTATAAACAGGGATGTAGGGTTACCTTTCCAAGTACGGAAGTTATTCTGATTGATGGGAGAACCCGTGATGTTCTGAATTGCATCAAAAAGTGCCTCCTGAGGAGTGTTCTTCAACTCCTGGACCACAGCATAAATGGTCTTACCATTGTCGAAGTAAATATGATTATTTGGATGTTTGGTCTTGCAACCAGCATGGCGCTCAAACTCATAAGCATTCAGAGACTGCACAAATTCAATGGATAAACATAAATAAGTTCCCATGCTCACAATAGATATAAATTTTCAAATGAAAAAATAAAACAAACAGTTTTACCTTTGAGTGGTTGCATTCAGTGCATCCACAGAGATACCCAGTTCCTCTAATGATTGCCTTTAAATTTTTCTGCCAATGCACATGATTTATCAATTCTCTAGGTACAAAAATAAAATCTGCCAAGTAGAACCTTGCAAATTTGAAAGATTGGAGTTCAAGATGTGGCACTTACTTCTCTAGACCATGACACATATTTTACAGGGACCCCATCAAGCAGTCCAGTGGATAATAAACTCTTAACATTTGAAGGGAAATTGTTAGGAGCAACCTTTTTAGCTACCTTCGGCTCCTTACTCTTGTCAGTTCTAGAGTTGACCTTTGTAGCCTTTGTAGCAGTAGAATTGTTCATTGTTTGGTCAAGGCTTGAATCAATCATCGTCTTATGGCATGCCATTTCTGATCCTTGAGTCAGGCCCTCACTGTCTATCACTATCTCATAATTCCCTATAATAGTTCCAGATAGGCTTCCCTCAGATTCATCCACAACTCCTCCAAATGAAAGTTTACTGATGTCTCCCTTGTAACTTTGACCCACAGATAAAATCCCTGCATTGCCCTTCTCATATGTATTATCCATTAGACTAATGTTACCATCAGCCCTATTGTATGTGTGACTCATTGATATCATACTATCATTGCCCTTGTTGAATGAAGGTGACATAGAAGTAAGGTTTTGCCCAGTTTTCCCAAAGCTTTGCCCCGTCGAGATAAAATTAGTGTGCTCTTTATTGTAGGATATACTCAAAGATTCATCCACATCTCCCTTCCGGAATGCCTGATCCATTGAGATGAAACCTCCATTGCCCTTTTCAAATGGCTGGGCCATTGAAGGAAGGCTTTCACCCCCCTTATTATAGTTGTGACCCATTGATATGAAGTTCCCATCTTTCTTGTCGAAGTTGTGACTTGTTGAGATGAAGTTCTCACTTACCTTACCATAAACTAGGTCCAGTGAAACATTGTTTTCACCCCTATCGTGATATGCAGGGCCCAAAAAGGTGCTATTTCCACCAGTCTTGTAGGAAATCCCACTGTTATCAGCCATTCTGTAGGAACTTCCCATTGATGAAGACATGTTCTCTGACTCGCTCAATTGATTGATTTTCACTTTCCTAATTCCGCCAAAATTGATAAAAGATGAGGGACCTTCATTACTCTGGGACATAGATAAATTTACAGAGGACTCATTTGCAAACTGGTCTTTTGAATATCTTCTTCCCATACTAACATCACCAGCATTAAAAGGCGTTGTATTTCTATCAACTACACTGATAGAACGCATAGGCTCAGATCCAAATAATCGATCCATGTATTGGCCCTGTATTGACTGGAAATTTGTATTGCTATTCCAAGAAGCAATATTTGTCGAAGCAATATTTGTCAAAGCAATATCAGGAACCGGCTGGCCGGTAATGGCCTCCATTGCTTGTCTCTTATTGCTGAACACTTGTGTCGCTGTCCCATCGACAAGCCACTGATGGCTTCTCTTAGGCTCAGTTTTGCCAGAATTATCATAATTAATGTCTCCATTACTTGCACAACCAGCATCCCTAGGCATCCAGAAGCTCTTCTGCTGGAAAGACTGAAAAGCCCGTACAAAATAACTTGTAAGCTATAAAATATATTGTTAATTACTTGGAATCAGAAATATAAAAAAAACTAAATAAAGAACAAAAGAGTCTGAAGAGGGCATCTCCTCTACAACAGTGCAATGCAATTCCTTCTTAACTGAAAGCTTGGAAGAGTGTGAAAATCATAGATAAAAGGAATATGTATGTCCACTGACAGTTATATGTGACTAAAATAGCAAAACTATCATCAAAACAACTAAAGCTGGAGACAATCTTACTATTTCAAATGGACACATAACTAAGATAAATATACTTGTGGCTGTTGGACTCTTCTAGAAAGTTATACAAAGTTCAAACATCAACAATAGAACATTAATGGAGGAATTATTAAAGAGAACAAAAAAAAGGAACTTTTAAAATTACATAGTGGTCATCTCTAACATAACAAGTAACTAGCATCTAGAAGAACATGAACAGAGTCACAGCCCTTTTTTGCACCTAACACAGCGACTGCAATACTATTATTTAAAGCTAACAAAATGATGTGCAAAAAAAATGACAAAATGAAACAAATTTACCAGAGCATTAAGCATAGTATTTTCACAATGCAAGTTATAGACATGCCATTGAACAAGATTTTTCAAAGGCTCAAGAAAAGAAACGAGACCATGCGGATACAAAGTACTTTGTACATTTACTCAAAAGAACAAGTTTAAGAGACCACACAAAGGAATACCATTTCCACAGCCGAAACAGAAGGTTCAAAGGCTTTCTTCAGCAAAGATTACTCTTTAATCCCCACAGCTTGAAGAACCACTTCAATGTGCGATTTTTTACCTCAAATCCATTCGCAGTGGATTAGGGTAAATCGGCTTCAAGACCCTGTCCAACTACATTAAAGTAGAAGCGGTGTCAATACTAACCCTAAAGATTAAATTCTCAAAAGAAGATCAAAATAGCGCGTTCTTGTCAAGACTAACATGCAATGGATGATCAGAACATAAATTAATGCATGTATTGATCTAGGGAGCGTTCAATAAGTTCCGAAGATAAACCAAGGAAAAAAAATGCTCAGCTATAAGAAAAGATAGAAACGGTGAACTCGAGCCAGCAGAGAGACAAAAATCCCAACAATTACAGCTGAAGGAGAAGCCGCAGAAGCTATGTACCGCTACCAGAGGGATAGAGTGATCGGCTGATCGCCGGAAAGACGCTCCCTGGCCGAAGTGGGAGAGTTCCCTGCTTCTACTCGGAGGTCAGAAAGCAGAACATCAACAGGTAAAGAGTACTACTGAGATATAAGCGAGCTGGTGAAGAACAGATTTAAATAAATAAAGAAGGAAATTTTTTTAAAAGATCATATTTTTCGAAGATTCGGTATTATAATGCCTAGGATGACTTCAATGGTCTCTAGCATCAGGCCGTACAAACAGATCAGCAATGATATCATTACCTTTCAATTTTCCTCCAAATTTATGATACATTTTTTCCTATATAATAAATTAAAATTTTAATTTTTTGGAAAAATATTAAAAACAAAGGTGGGATTTCAATGGGTAATAGCATAAGAGGCAAACCGATGGAGTTGGTTGCTTTGGATCAATCAATTATGGAGAGTGAGAGAGATTTAAGAGTACTACACGGATTTGAAGGAATTAATCAATACAAGCAATGAAATTAAAGGTATTTTAACTCCTTCCAATCCTTCATTTTCTTTTATCTTCACCCTTCCAATTCTCTCTATCCAATCATATTCACACCATTTGAATTGATTCAAATTCCCTTTGTCCAAACACAGCGACACGTATTGAATGGATTAGAGAAGAGATTGGGAAGAGGTAGAAGCACCTGTGCATGAGAAGTATGATCAGAACTAACCGGTACAAACAGACCACGTTTCAGAGGATGATTGGGAGAAGGCACATTAAAAATTTCCAGTGCAATTAAGTAATAATGGTTTTCAATGTTCATTTCAAGTTTCCAGAACGAAGGGCGCGAGAAGACCGTTCATGTGCTTGACTTACATATCGAAATTAGCATTTTAGGGTTTGAACATCCATACTCTCAATATATTACATTTATGTCAATTTTGACAGAAGGTAAAAGAATTGCACTACTTAGAGCTTATAAATAACGTTAAATAAAGGGGATTAAAATTATATTAATAAAAATATATTTAATGTTGCTCTTATCTCTTAAGGCTCTCAACTATAAAAGGGAGCCTTGTCAACATCTCCTCCTAGTTCTAGTGCTTGGCATAAGTGACTGCCACTCCATTGGTTATTAAGAATGATTAGAACTTAACATTAACCATTATTTTTAATGGGTTATCCGAGCAGGTATAATGAGACGAGCCCATCCCAGGTCAGCTATGGAATTACTCGACTCGGTAACCATCTTTGGGCTAGCTAGGGGATGACTTGGTTGGGTCTCATTTAGGTTAAACCCATGGTATTAGCTAGCTTAGGGGAGCTTACTTCAACATGATATAGCTTCATAAAGACACCATATTTAATGTGCCCTTCCATTTCCCAATAGTGCTAGATGAATCTGCTCTTATGTTTTCTTTAGTTTGACTGATTAAAAAAAGTTTTAATTTTATTTATTTTCTCTATTAGTACTATATATTTTTTTTATTTTGTCTCATTTGAAACCATATAGGTTAATAAATAATAATAATTTGATTTATTTAATTAAGACATAATATTAATTATTAATAATCCATTGTTATCTCTCTTAATTTTTGTATTTTACAATATAATTTAATATATTTTGACGAAAGTGATATAATTGATAATTTTGATGCACCAAAATCAAAGGTGA
Source organism: Trapa bicornis (assembly GCA_030064425.1). Lineage (NCBI taxonomy): Eukaryota > Viridiplantae > Streptophyta > Magnoliopsida > Myrtales > Lythraceae > Trapa > Trapa bicornis. The sequence goes on along the minus strand of CM057761.1, from coordinate 2,103,202 downwards.
TAATTCATATTATCTATGTTTTTTTATAAAATTTTTAATTTTGTATCATATGAAAAAAAAAGAAAAAAATTAGTATTAAAATAAAAGTATATTTTATATATTTTTAGGTAATTTGTCACTTTCTTTGTCTTTAAACATATTAAGCACTTATATCATTTGTAATGTAACACAATACCCCCTTGTAGCTTCGAGTTGCATGCAGTGTGAATTCAAATTATAATCTTCATTAGTTTCCACAAGTGATTAATCACTCTAAATGTCAGGAATCCATCACAGCTCCAGGCTGGAATGGCCTCTAAAACCTTAGTTTTCTCCTCACCACAAAGCTAATGTAGGATTCGGATGTGATGATGCATCAATTTCAGGAGTGTCAGCAGTCAACTTCACGCTCCCTTAACTTGAAATTGAATTTTAGGCAGTTGGGAAGGGATTCCAAATCTATTTTCTAGGTTCTTTAGCAGACCCTTCCAAACCCTCAAAATGCCCACCATTATGTATAATCCCTTTTTCCAATATGCTCCACAACAATTTTCAAAAAACTATAAAAAAAATAATGCATTGCAATAACCCATAATAAATTAATGGGATTTTGTATAGTTGACTAATTATTCAATTATCAAGAAATTATTCTTTTTCTTTAAAAATATAATGTTTCTATATATATGAGTAATAATTACTTTTCATATATGTTGTTTAAGTAGGTACAAATTGGTGGTCTATTTTTTTAATTTATTCATAATTTTATCAATTAATTTTATTTTTTAATAATTTAGTTTTTCAATTTTACTTGCACTCCTCTTTTGACACCTCCGTCTCAAGAACTATAGTGGTAGGTGAATGTAAAAATGGATGGCTCTAAATTATTAAAAAAAATAAATTTGATGGATAAATTTATTACTCAATTAAAAATTGAAGGACCAAATTATTAGGTGGCTCATATTTGTTCCTAATCAATTAAAATAAAATTATTACATCGACATATTATGATGAGTAGAGTATGTGTATATATATGAATTTCTTTTTATTTCATAATGAACATTTTAGGGTTTATTATATATATAATTTTAATAATTAAAAAATATTGTATAGTCAATACTTTTATATTTTATTCTGTCATGTGCTACCACTTACACTTTATGGACCAGTGACTACGCAATAAAATCTTGTTACATTGTGTGGCTCACAATGGTAGTATAGGGAGAACTCTAAGGAATGTATACAATAAAATAAAAAAAATACTAGATGAATAAAATAGTTGTAATAATTTTCACAACCTACTAACTACAAACATGGATAATATCCTATACATGCACAAGGAAAAACCATGATGAATTTCTACCTATTATAATCAAGAACCTAATAGCTCAAGTTGAAATTTTCTTCTTGTCTCAAGCTCTACTTCATGTCTCAGTATTTTTGGGTCTTTAACATGAAAGAGGTCTTTTCAAAAGGGGTGAGCCTATTTTCACATTGCTTAGTGAGTAGGACGATTGATATTGAGTACAAATGTCTCAATCTCGGTATATCCTCTCTCTCAAGTACATTTTAATTTTATAATTTGTCTAAACAATGAACTATATACATACTATAACACACATAATCACATATAAAAAATACAATTAGCCTTTGAAATATTTTTCTCATAAAATGGGACCTTTCAATTTATTATGTAACAAAACCACTTTTGTAAGACTCGTAAATCTCTATTCGATGATCGAGCTAAGTTGAACAGGATAGTGGGTTCGAATTGAGAGATGAAATAAAATCGAAATAAGGAAAATAAATCAATGGAGATGCTAGTAGGAGAAAAAAAGGGGCATGAGAGACCCTTAAGGGTGTTTTGGAACATGATGACAAGTATTGGGGGAAAATCGATTTGTAACAGGGGGAGTTTTAAAACCCTTCGAATTGTTAAGAGTACAAAAAAAATCTAAATGTAGCGATTCTTGATTTCATTCAATAGAAAATTAAATATAGAATTTTTAGATATTTTTAGTTTCTCAAGAACCGACTGGGAAAGGGGTGAAACGGGCAAAAAATCATCGAACCGGTAGAGAAATTCACCGAAAATGAGTTCGTTATAGTGTAAACCGAGCGGCGTGTGATATTGGGCGCACACACGCACTGCACGTGCGACCACACATGTGTGTCGTCTTTCTCACCCTAAAATTCACCCAAATTTCCTTATTTTTACTCGATGACTCAAATAGACAATTCGAATCCACCACTTGGGAAAGTCAATTCATTTACAAATCCACATGCTATGAAATGAAGAAAGAAGGCCTTTGATCAATTGATACGTAAGTTTGGAACACATCCATACAAAGCTTGAGTGTTCCACATCGGAAATTGCTCAAAAAATGAAGTTTCTCCCAACTCCGGCAACTCGACTACTAGAGAGCTTTGCTTCGTCTTCCGACTACCTCTGATGACTAGCTTGACATCCCTAGAAAGCTGAGAACCTCAGCTTTACAACATCACCTCTCTCGACCCTCAACTCTGCCTCTACAGTTTTCGGTAAGATCACATAATACATGATGTTCGTCGACTAGAAATAAAGCAGCTATTTCGAGAGCCAATTTCGGCAACTATGACATGCCTCGCGACCTAAGAAACATTCGGTGAGTCACTTGTACCACCAGCTTTTCATAGCCTCCGACTTTGCTCCATTTGAGAAAGATTTGAGGGAGAATTAAATCATCTACGTCTTAGATCGTGAGCTAAGTGACCAATCTAACTAAAATACTAATTGCATGAACTAAAAACCACCAGTGGAAGTGATTCAAGTTCCTACAGACTCTTAGTGGAGTCAGCTTTCAAACCAATCGACCTCAATGACCGATGTGCCACCTTTGGTGAGTTCCTGGCTCTGACCTGACTTTCACATATTTGGATGCATGTTCATGATTATGCCTTATTGGAGCAGCTCCTACTTACCCCGACCAAACCAAGTTTGTGATGGCCTAGAGGGAGGATGTAAACCCCGCACATTTGAGTTAAGGAAAACCGAGAAAAGAACCGGTCAAACCGAATAAGAAAACCAAGCCGGTTTACATTTGGGAATAAGCAATATGGAAATTTACAACTTTCAGGTGATCCAAAGGGTTTATTAAACCTTGGAAAAGAAATTTAAGACAAATTAGAAAATAAAAACCAAGTTGGTTTAGGTGAACTAGATTCTATAAAAACTTCAAAGTTAAGCATGTTTGCCTTAGAGTAGTGTGAGGATGGGTGACCTCCTTGGGAAGTATGGAATTTAATACCAATAATTTAATACCTAAATTAAATTATTGGAATTAATACAAATAATTTAATACTGAAATTAAATTATTGGAATTAATACCAATAATTTATGGCAATATTAATAATAGTAATAAATCTCACCCATTTCATTCTCCTCACACCTGAACACTTCTCTCTCTCTCACTACTGCTCCATTTCCTAGTGAAGCTCAAACTAGAGCTTTGACTTGAACAAAGGTCGGGCTCTTTAGAACCGGGGAGAAGACAGTTATCTGATAGCAAACTCCAGTCAATCCGAGAATCATTGGAGAAGTGCCAGCATGATAGAATAGTGAAGTAGCTCCGGCGGACCGAAGCTGCCCTATTTCGACCAAGCTGAAATCAGCCATTTCAAGCCCTTCTCAGGCCAATCCAAGCCCTCCCAACACTTCCTCAGCCTTTCCACGGCCAAATTAGGACTAAAAGGTAAGCCAATTCGACTCCCATTTATAATTTTCGATCGGTGCTAGAGAGAGAGTCGACCGAATTTCAATGACGAAATTCTAATCTAATTCCGCATCAATTGATGCAATTCTTGATTCTAAGATGAACCTCAGGATGAGAGCTATCTGTCCAGATCGAAAGCTCGAACCGTCGTGCCTTCACCGATGAGTAATCGAAGCTTTCTCTCTCTATAGTTTATTTTCTAGCGAAGCTCCGTTTGAGATCATCCCGGCATTAAAACTTGTGATTCACATTTCTAAAGAATCATATGAACATGTAGAAACTCAATTTCAACTTCAATTTCAACAATTGGAAACGTTTGATGGGTCAATTTGATGAAATCAAATTCGGCTGTGTTAAGAAGTTGGAATTGGGGGAAAATTGGGGATTTTCGAAATTCAAAAGACCAAAATGAAATTTTATGAAATTGAGGGTCAATTGGGCATGAAAATAATGTTGGAGGACCAATTGAGGAATTTTGAAATTTTTGGGGCAAAATTTACCATTTTTGTAAAGGAAGGGCAAAATGGTAATTTTGGAAAAGTTAGGGGACCAAATTGGAAATTTGGGAAATTAAACCCCTTTTTGTGAAATGGAATAAATTGAGGTCCTATGATAAATTTTAGAAGTTTCAGGACTCAATTTGAGGAAAAACCGGCATTTGAGAGTTAAAGTTAAAGAGAAATAATTTTAGGAACCTAATTGAAATAAATGAAAGTTTGACTTTCTCATTCATTTGGAATGAATGAAGGTGATTAGGCCGAAGGATAATGAACCAAGATGTTTATATCGTGTAGGAACGCGAAATACCGGGAATGCCAGCAAGGACAAGCTCGCGTGAATACAAAAAACCAGTCTAGTGGAATTCATGGCATTAACGGGTGAGTGGGTTTACTAACATCATACCCGGTTAGGATGATGAGCACAACTTAAAGATAAAAACCACTTACCGATTGTGAGTGGGTTATTCACATCATACCCAGTTGGAATGATGAGCCCAGTTTAAGGTTAAAAACCACTTACCGATTATGAGTGGGTTTACTAACATCATACCCGGTTGGGGATGATAAGTGCCTCGATATAAAAACCCACTGTTTAGTGGTATTTTAATCATCACTACTTAGAGAAAGTGATGTGAAAGTTATGTGAAAAAAACTACTTACAGGTTATAAATAGATCATATCTGGTTGGTATGATGAGACTTCCTCGAAGGAAGTTGAAAACCTGTTCATCGGTTATGAACGGAGATGTCCTTATACCGGTTGGTATGATGGACAGTAAAAACCTATTTTTGTCGGAAGTGCTCTCCCCTAACTGTGTGCCAATGCTTAAACAATTTGGGAGACCTTTTCGATGGGAGCTCGAATAGCTCTAATAGGCCGAGGGCCTCGATTTTGGAACTTGGGGGCTAAATGCCCGATTTTGAAAATCTCGTACAATGGGCCCAAGGCCAGTTGGCACGAGTAGGAGCTCGTAAATGAACATGATATATGTGCCATAAAACTTAATAAGTGAATTGTTTGGCCATGGTACCAAGATAGGACCGACATGCTCAGTCAACTAGCGGCAGTGCGACATGACAGGTCGACGGACTAGTCAAGACAAACAGCTGTGGGTTGAGTTGAGAGTCGGGGCCATTGGACTAGTGGCACCACAAATTACATGGTAATATAAGAAAACATTGTTTGTGCATGCACTGTGAGTACGGGATCATCAAGACGCCCATGAGGGGTAGTGATGCGTCCTAAGGGCATTGGACGACCTGGTGGCTATAAGGGCAGTTTGTCGTTCCAATTGTCTGTGCGAAATCTAGAGTAGCACCAAGTGCATGAGACTAGGGTGGGGACAGGATGAGGTCTTTGTCCTCATACGGACACGAAGAAGTGATTTCGGGATTGTGGCTCGGATGTCGCGTACATCTACTCATTCTTAGGGTAGAAGTGGTCGTACTTCTATCCGGGTGGTAGGAAAAGTCGCTTCGAAGCCACTAGCGGGTTCAGTAGTGATACTGACTTGCGAATGTGTGTAACCTTCATGATGAAGGATGTGTGTTGGGTGATGACACATAATGAAAAAACCCAAAATTTTAAATAAATGGATTTTTGAAAAAAAAAGGAGTTTGGCACAATCCATATATATATTTTTCTTAAAAGTTAAAAGTAGACCTTTAAAAACCCATTCACTGAGTAGTTGTACTCACCCCCTTCCTTATATCCCTTTCAGGAAATCCCGGAAAGCCTACCCTTAAAGACTGTCAACTAAGATGCTTGTAAAACAGGTATGTAAAATTTTAAATTTCATAAAGTTTTGATTATGCTATTCCAGGAAAAAGGTGTAGGTTAAAGGACGCCTTACTCTTTACGGTTTACAATAAGGGGAAACCCTTTAATAATCTGGGAGAGTGGCGAGTTGATCACGGGGATCCAACCAAACCGGGTCGGGGCGTGACAGAGGACATGGAGACCTCTCCACTTAGTTTGGTAATTTTTAGAAATACTTTAGTTATGGGTCAATGGTTGGGGGCCAAACTACAAAGATTTAAAATTTAAGGAACCCAAATGCATTTGAGTTTTCAGTGGGGTTTTCCTAAGGGGTAAAATAAAGTTTTGGGGCTGATTGAAAAGTTTGGTGAAGGTTGAGGACTGAGTTTGCCTATTGTGGAAGGTATAGTGACCGATTTGTAATAAATGTAAAGTTAAAGACTAAAGTGCAAATATGAGAATTTGCATGGGCAAAAGGTAACTTTTGGGCAATTCAAGGACCTAAACTTAATTTAAGAATTTTAGGGACCTGTAGGAGAAATTGGGGCTCAAATGGATCTTGAAACCTATGTATTCAAGAAGAGAGGCAAAATTATAATTAAGCCAAAACTTAAGGGCCTTTCGACAATTATGAGAAATGGAGCTTAGAAATGTTCCAATGCCAATTTGGGGACCCAAATGGGACTCAAGGGGACTTGAGGGACCCAAATGAAAGACTTGAAAAAGTTTAAGGTCAAAGTAAAGAAAGTTGTAAAGTATAAGGGCAAAATGATAATTTTGCCCAAGTAAGGACCAAATAGTAATTTGGTGAAAATGAAACTACTAGGTGGTCATTAAAGAAAATGTGAGCACTTCATTAAGTGCTAAGTGAAAATAGCATAAGTTTAAACTTGAGAAAATTAAACTTAGGGAATGTTAGATTGAGTATCGGTTACTGATTAACGAGTCAGGTAATTGGGACGATTAACGAGTCAGGTAATTGGGAATTGTAAGGGTAAACCGTAAAATTATTGGAAGAGTATGGTAGGATGATTGTTAATGGTCATAAGTGAAGTTGAACTTATGATTTCTTAGCCTTTCAGAGAACGCAATAAGCACACTAGCAAAACCAAGAACGAATTCTAGGAACCTCACAGAGCGAACAAGTTCCTAGAAAAGAGGTGAATGCGTGTTGACGGTGAGTCCAATTGGAATGACCAGAGCATAATTAAGTATGTTGATTTTGTACACCATGAGTAGAAAGTTGGGCTTAGGACTCATATAATAAGTGCAAAATGACTAAGATCAACCCTACTAAATTAAATGTGATTTTTGAAGAATAATCAAAGGACCAGTCATGAGACTCGGGTAAATGGCATGAGTGCAATTCCAAGGAATCGAGATTTTGTTGGACCTTGGGCCATTGTTGTGAAATTGGGGAAATTGCTATATTTTATGTTGAAATTTCGTGATCGAGCACGAGGTAGGCCATAGGACCTAGATGTGGGGCATGATGCCCAATTTTGAGGAGATGACTGTTGATAGGTCAAACTCTGACTTATGTGTTTGACATGTGCTTGCTAAATGTAGGGATCAGGCATGGGGTAGGATGTGGGACCTGGGTCATGGGGCATGATGCCCGAATCATGTGCTGTGAGGAGACGATTGAGTGTTAAACCTGGCTCCTGAATTGTGGGTGACGGTGAGGGAGAAATGGTGACGGGGGAGCTATTCAGATGCCCAACGAGAGACCCCAATGGAGATGAAGAGTGGAGCGAATAGAGTGACCTAAATGCCCCTGATTTAAAAGAAATTTACTATGCATGTCCTGGCCTTAAAATGATAGAATTACCCCTACCAATTGGGCGAAATTACAATTGAACTATAAGGCCTTGTTTGGACATACGAAATAAGGTGGGGAAAATTATGAAAAAATCTCCTAGAGACATAATTGGTGTGCGAGAAAATTATGATCTTCAATAACTGACCTATATTCTCCAATTACTGGATTTCAAGTTGAAGGCACAAAGTTTAGATATTATTTTCTTATTTAATATATATATAGATTTAAATAAGAAAATATGGTATAAGGGAAAAACCATAATTTTTGGAAATATTACGATATAATATGACAAATATTTGAATTACGACACAAAAAATATTTATGAAACTATATTTGAAATGTAGGAAGCAAAACATACATGATCGTGCGTAAGGAGCACGCATATTCGAGAATCCATCTTGGACGAATATGTCTTTAGATAACGGTGAGTGTGATTTCTGGCATCGAGTATGATTAGACCGATTATGCATACTTGAAAGCATGTTTTATTTAGAAAATCAAAATTACAAAAATGTAATCCCATTAATCTATTAAATTTCTCAAACCTTTTGGGATTACATTTTTGAAAAAAGTATAAAGTATGATAATAGGGCTACCCTTGAACGATGTATGAATACACTTTAAGGGGAATGATATAGTTCCGATTGTCGATGTAGGAAATGGGCAAGGCCCATGGTCGATAGAAGGTTAGCTAGATCTAGCTCTTTGAAAGTGGGCCCAAGGCCACGATTTTGAAAAGTAAAGTGGACCCAAGGCCACGATTTTGAAAAGTAAAGTGGACCCAAGGTCGTATTTTGAAAACTCGTATAAGTGGGCCTAATGCCAATAGAAATGGGTCAAACCCGAAAATAAGTTCTGATTTAAGAACATGATAAAATGATCACAAATTGATAATTCTTGCTGAAGCTACTGAGCTAGAATTAGGTTGGAGCCCGTTAGGCTAGCATCACAAAGATAAAGGTCTTAAATAACTTATGTATATAATTACAATTGTTTATAACCAACTATATATTCGATACAAGGTAGTGTTAGTTTTAAGGGCTACTAGACAATAAGGTTGGTACAAGGGTAGTTGTGCTATTCTAGTATGTCTTGATGTTTTAGGAGCTTTATGCGCACTAAGTCCGAAAGAATAGAAGAGTGAGGTCTCACCCCTCTATATGGGAATTGAAGAATAGATAAGTCTGGGGTTAGGCCATGCTACTTATAGAGGATGTAGTGGAGGTTGTGGTATTTCACCAAGTTAGACAGTAAAGACGCTCCGAGCTACTAGTAGAATAGATCAAACTTATAGCCTCAAAGCGTCTATTCTGTGACGATTTAATCTTTTTATTGAGAAAGAGTATGCGATCATTTGTTTGATACAAATGTATATAAATTTTACATTTAATAAAATTATGAAAGATCTTTCGAGTAGGAAGATAATAATTTTTAGATTGTGAGATACAAGTGTTAAAATTTAACAGAAAATAATGTGAAATATTTTCAATAATAAACAATTGTGACTTGTTAATTAAAACCCCAATCTAATGGGATTAAAGAAAAGGTATATATATCAATATTTTGGTTTGTAAGTTTTACTTATTATAAATATAAATAAATTTTTAAAATTGGTTAAGATGAACCTAATGATAATTTGTTTTCTATAAAATAAATGAATTTTAAATTTATTAAATACAAGTTAAATATTTAAACCTCTATAAGTTTATCTATGGTGCATATTCTCTTGATACTTCCTTTTATTGATATCTGCTGCATTCCTCTCGATTTTCTAGCGGCTCATTCCCATCGTCCCCAAGGAAACCTGGAGGTAAGGTCTTCCTTTACTTCAAAAATCTATTTTGATTAATGAATGCCATGCCTTCATGACTCCATTGGGTTTTATTTCCTGTTTTAGCTCTGTAGACTTTGAGCCACCGATTTCCCGTTGAGATTTTCCCCACACCTCTGGTAATCCAAAACTGTGTTGTCTCCTGTGGTAATCTTGGTTTCCCTCAATTCCTTTCCCCTACAGCTAAGAACGTGAGTTCTAACGTCTAGGATTGTTGACAGTGGCATTCAGTTCTTTCCAAATTCTTAGAATTCTCCTATCTTAAGGGATAGTTTTGAATTGAAATTAAGGAGGCACAGTGAAGAGAAAACACGAATGTCATTCCTTTTAATTAGATAGGCCTTTGCATCCAAGTATCGGTAATGGCATAGGTGGTCTTGGATGTGTGAACGAGGACTAAGAAAATAGTAACTTCTCTCTTTCTTTGTGAGAGCCTATCACACTAAGTTTGATTTGATGGTTATCATTTGTACTTATTCCTTGATGGATGGGGTTGTAAGGAAAATGGTAGCTTAGAGTTTATGATGTCATTGAATTATGGTAAATTGTCGAATTTATTTCGCTATCTTTAATGCAATAGCTCTCCGTGAATTTGTTCTTATCCTCTTTTATTATTATAAGTTTGAAATTACAATAATCATTACACATCTTCCATATGACGACTAGAAGTTATTATGATTCCTTCCTTTTTAATATTTCATTCATTTATGATTAAATAATTGCCCCTTGATTGTTTGTATTAATCTTTATAAATAATAAGGAATTTTGTCCTCTCCAGGTTCCCATGACACTCTTAGTTAATTTCCCCAATAATTCAAAATTTAAATTCTCTTATTTTATTTTTTGACAGGTATGGTATTCTTTTACGGAAGAAATGTTGTTAGGGCTATCCATAATTCTCTTCCATCCAACTCATCTCATTAGGTCTGATACTCATCTAAATCCATGTGAATATGAGAAATTAAATTCACTAAAAACAAGCCTTTTTATGTCCATGTTTCCGGTTAAATATTTACTAATATTGAGATTATTAGGATTGGCATTTCACCTTTAATAAATTTGTGGTCTCACTATTGAGTTTCAATTATAGGCTCTTACAAAAAATTTCTTAAATCTAAGTTTTCTAGCTATCACTATTATATATCAACTAGAACTTTTCTTTATTCTTAATGGCCGCACTTAGATAGTTGTTAATGATAATACAAGTTATTGTGTAGGTTGGTTTGCTGAAATGGATTCCTTGAGTAGCATGGTTTAGGCATCATGATGTTGACCTGTTTAGGTAACTCCCTTTCCTTTGTTTTCTTTACTTATGATTCATCTTATCTATAGTTTCTGGAGCAAATTATTTGCTCTTAGTATCTTGTAAGGCTGATTCCATTGGGCTTCTCCTAAGTCCCATTTTGTTATTTTAATTTTTAGCTTCAGAGCACTATGTTAATCTATAACTCAACCTGTTCCATTCATATTTTATGATGTAATTCTTTTAAATGGTCCATCATAGTTCCCATACTTTAGTCAATGCCGTTTAAATCTCATTCCATCCCCTCAAAGGTAATAATCTTTTTTCTTTTATTTGATGAAGTATAATTATAACTAATCCTTCCTTGTATTCCTTTGGTTTTTGCATGTTGATGGTAGGTTCTCTTCCCTTCTTATGACGTCTTAAAATGATCCACTTAAGAGTATTGAATACAGAGAATTATTAAGGAAACATTCAACAGATAAAGTTTCTTTTACTATTCAAGTACTTCACAGGTGTGCTAGGTCTGGATTAAGCTACCATCCATAAGCTTGTGTTGTAACCCATAAATGTTCACATGCCTACAAATGGTCAACTAAGGCCTGTGTCCCTTTTATATATATATATATATATATATATATATATATATATATATATACTCCATGTATGGGTGTTTGTCTAGTCCAATCCTTTTATATTTTTTTATATAACATATAGGGTTCATCTAACCCAACTTCCATATTCCATAATATACTTTAATGTACATTATCAATTTCAGTCTATTTATTCAAACCTTGATTAATATAAACCTCTTTAAAATATACGTATATTTATCCATGTATTTAATTAAATATTTATTTGTATAATATTTAATTAAATAAAATTTCACCAATCTAACTTGTATTCTCCAATTTAATTATCTCCACTAAATGAGTTTTCACAAAGTAAGTAAATTAAATCTATTATAATTTAAATACAATTTTAAATCATATCATTTGGGGTTTTAAACCCGGAATTTCAAAAATTTTTAATTTAAAATTTTTGAGTCACTAAAATAAGGTGTTACATGGTATGTGGTGCAAAAAATAAATGAATTTAGGGTCAGTTTGAAAAGCATATTTGGAAAATTGATAAAGTGTAAACTCCATTAAAAAATAAAAAACCCAGAATATAGCAACGGAAAATTTTAAAAGAAAATCGTGGTTAAAAGTGAAATGTAATTGTTAAAAAAATCAAAATAAAAATTTAAGTGTTTGTAAGCCATTAATGTAGATCCAAAAATTAAGTAAAATGATTCTATTGCAAATTATATGTGAGAACCATATTGATTTTGGGTGAATCGGAACCGAACCTAGGAAAACCGGTTCAAAAATTCAATTTTAGAGTTGACTTAAAAATGTAAATTTGGAAAATTGAAATAATCACTATGTAAAAAATTAATTTAGATAAATTTAAAAAAATTTAGAAAACTGGTCAAATCAAGCCTGAATCGGTTGATTTTCGATTTCAGGTTATCGACCCTAGTCTAATTGAACTTGTCAATGGTCAAATCGGGTCAACGAACTGCCTGCCTGGTCACCACCCCATTAGTGCATGCGACCAATAAGCGTGTGACGTGTGACGAAGCGTGCCCCATCAGCTGCTAAGTCAGCATTTTAAAGCGTTGGCCAATCAAAGCATGATACGCGTTCTATAAACCCCACACTTTTGAGTTAAGGAAAATCAGGAAAAGAACCAGTCAAACCGAGTAAGAAAACCGAGACAGTTTACAAACCCGATTATTTGGGAACAAGCAATTTGGAAATTTACAACTTCCGAGTGATATAAAGGGTTCATTAAACCTTGGAAAAGAAACTTAATACAAATTAAAATAGAAAAATCAAATTGGTTCAAGTGAACAAGAGTCTGTAAGAACTCTAAAGTTAAGCGTGCTTGCCCGATAGTAGTGTGAGGAAGTATGATTTTTTGTAACCCGAAATTTCGGTAAAAAAATTTTATGCGAACTTGCGGCTTATCATAAATAGCCATAAATTAATATATATTTAATTTTTAGAATTGATACAAATAATTTAATAACGAAATTAAATTATTGGAATTGATACCAATAATTTAATACCGAAATTAAATTATTGGAATTGATACCAATAATTTAATACCGAAATTAAATTATTAGAATTAATACCAATAATTTATGGCAATATTAATAATAGTAATAAATCTCTCCTATTTAATACACGATTTTACAAATAGGTAATCCCCGTTCATTCTCCTCACACCTAAACACTTCTCTCTCTACTGCTCCATTTCCCGATGAAGCTCGAACTAGAGCTTCGACTTGAACAAAGGTCGGGCTCTTTAGAACCGGGGAGAAGACAGTTATCTAATAGCAAACTACAGTCAATCTGAGAATTGTTGTAGAAGTGCCGACATGATAGAATAGGACCGAAGCTGCCCTATTTCGGCCAAGCTAAAATCAGCCATTTCAAGCCCTGCTCAGACCAATCCAAGCCCTCCCAACACTTTCTCAGCCTTTTCGCGGCCGAATTAGCACCGAAAGGTAAGCCAATTCGGCTCCCCTTTATAATTTTCGATCGGTGCTAGAGAGAGAGTCGACCGAATTTCAATGACAAAATTCTAATCCAATTCCGCATCAATTGATACGATTCTTGATTTTAGGATGAATATCAGGATGAGAGCTATCTGTCCAAATTGAAAGCTCGAACCGTCGTGCCTTCACCGGTGAGTAATTGAAGCTTTCTCTCTCTATAATTCATTTTCCGACGAAACTCCGTTTGAGCTTGTCCCGACATTAAAACTTGCGATTCACATTTCCAAAGAATCGTATGAACATGTATAAACTCAATTTCAACAATTGGAAACATTTGATGGTTCAATTTGATAAAATTAAATTCGGCTGTGTTAAGAAGTTTGAATTGGGGATTTTCGAAATTTAAAGGACCAAAATGAAATTTTATGAAATTGAGGGTCAATTGGGCATGAAAATAATGTTGGAGGACCAATTGAGGAATTTTGAAAAATTTGGGGCAAAATTTACCATTTTTGTAAAGGAAGGGCAAAATGGTAATTTTGGAAAAGTTGGGGGAACAAATTGGAAATTTGAGAAATTAAACCCGTTTTTGTGAAATTGAATAAATTTTGCCCTTCTTTAGAAAAAAATTACCATTTTACCCCTTTTATACAAAAAAATACAATTTTCCCACCATTCACCTAAACTAACCACTTTTCCCTCCATTTACCAAAAAATAACAATTTTGCCCCTATTATGCAAAATGATTATTTACCCTAAATTTACTGAAAATGACCATTTTGCCCCTAAACTCCTTAAAATCCTTTTTGACATCTCCATTTGTTCTTAAATCACTTCATATCCCCCTTAGGCTTTAATTAGGGACTATTTCTCAAGTTTTTCCCTTTTTGCGAACTTGCCCCCAAACGTTTTTTAAATTTGCATTTTATTTTTCAAATTTTGAAAATAACTCCAACCAACTTAAAATTTCACAAATACACACCATATACTTTTATTTATTTCCTAAGGGCTTGTGGGGGAGGAGGAGGTGTTGGTGGTCTTACCTTGATCAAATTTTACCGAATTTGACTGTTTCCAAAATTGGTCAAAACCGAGCTTATAAATGGTTTATCGGAAATACTCACCGTAGAGGGCACCACTTGTAGTTGGAGGGTAGGCGTTTTGAAGCTAAGGTCCAAGCAACTCGTTATGTTGTGGTGATTGGCCAAGTAGTCGACAAAGCTGGTCAGGGGTCTTAGGACTGCTCGAGTATGGTCTCACTGATCGAGGACTCGGGGCCTAGGGGCTCGGGGTCGAGGTTGCACTGCTTAGTAGGGCAGGGCTCGCTAGTCACACAAGCTTGAGTTGCACTTCTCACTCAATCAGGGCTCTCCTTCTGTCATGCTCACATTTTCTACTTGCTCGAGACAACAGGAACTCATGTTTGAATTTGCAAATTTCAACCCTAGTAGCTAGGTTTTACATTAGGGATGACAGAGACAATTAAATGTCATTGTCTTATTTTGTGGCCTTCATTAAATGAAAAAAATGGTGTTACGGGTAAGCCTGAAGCAACATCTTTTTATAAAGAAAACCATAAAAAATTGGGTCCAAGGTTGGGTCTAGTTGAACCCAAACCTTGACAAACCCTGGATCGAGTCTATGATAATGGATAGAACTTGGTATTCGGAGCCATTGACAATGAAACCAAACTTGGTGTCAATGTTTGAGTCCATGACAATGAACTCGAACTTGGTGTTGGTGATCAAGTATTTGACAATGGACCCAAACTTGGTGTTAGTGTTCTGGTCCACGACACTGGACCCTAACCTAGTCCTCAAGTCCATCGCCATGGATCCAAACCCGAACCGAGGGTAGATTCGAGTCCACTCATCTGGAATTGGACCCGAATTATCTTGGGTTTGTGGTCAAATTTGTCATCCCTACGTGTTGGGTTGCAACCTCCGCCCCACTGACTCATGACCAAACAAGTTAGACTAGTGGATGTGTCGGGTTACTAGCCCTGCCCCACTAGACATGTGATTTGTGTTTGCTTGTGATAATGAAGGGTTGTTTTGTATTGAGGGAGACTCATCTAGGAGCATTTGAGATGGTAGATGAGATTTACTGTTTAGGGGAAAGGGTAGGGAGTATAAGGGTTAATGCCCTCCAAAAGTAAGGTCATCTGGAGTTACAGTTTTAGGGATTGAACATGTTCAAGGGTAATGGAGGATATCCACCCCCATGCCTCGTAGCCAACTTCGATGGTTAATAGTGTCATGCTCTATATATGTTTGCATGAATAATTATTTATATTGTGAATTAATTGTGAACTACCCTCGAGGGATTTTTTTTCCCAATCTGGTACAGGTATTGGATGTAGATACATTTTAGGCAAGAAAATTGAGATAAGTAAGTTTTAAAGTATTTTTAAACAAAGTTGTCACACCCCGATCTTGTCAGTCGAGGACCCATGTAGCCCGCCAATCCCCTCAGTTTTTCAGTGGTAGGATCCTTCATTAAGGTAAGATTGATTAAATCAAGGCTTATAATAGAAAATAACTTATGAAAAGTAGCAAAAATTTGAAACCTTTCTTATAAAGTTTCTGTCACACCCCAACCTGGTTTAGTCGAATCCCCGTGAGCAACCCGCCACTGCCTTTGGTTCATTAAGGGTTTCACCCTTTTCTAAACTGTGAGGAGTAAGACGTCCTTTTACCTGTTTTTCATGGAATAGCTTATACAAAATTGAATATTTTAAAACAAACATACTTGTCTCAAGTTCCAATATAGGGGGGTGAGTTCGAAAATAGCTTTATCCAACTCGTGTCTTAAGTTCCAAAAGGGAGGGGGTGAGTTCTATAACTCAGTGAGCGGGTGTAGGGAGTGGGTTTTCAAAAATAGCTTTATCCAACTCGTGCCAAGGTTACCATTTCCTTTAAAAAGGATTTTTCTTAAGTTTTTGGTTTTCAAAAACTTTTACATTTCCATATTAAGTGTATTTAGCTCTCTTAGACCATCCCCTTGCCTTATGAGGCATTTAACAAACAAACACACACCCTTCATCAAGAAGGGTATACACATTCACAGGTGAAGCCTGTCCCCTACACCCACTTGTGGATCGGAGCATCTTTACTGTACACCAAGATAGAAGCCCGTCCACTTCTACCATGGGTCTGAGTGGATGTTCTCGACATCCGACCCTCAATCCCGAATGCCACTTCGTGTCTATATGAGGATAGAGACCTTATCATATCCCCACCCCAGTCTCTTGCGCAAGAATCTCCAAGAGCATCATGACTAATTGGCATGACAAACTGCCCTTATCACCCCCTATGACGTCCAACATCCCTTGGGACCCATCACTACTCCATAGGGCACCTTAATGGTCTCGTACCATGAGTGCATGCACACAAAATTTTTTCACATATAGCCATTATCTTTGGTGTCAACGGGCCAACAATCCCAACGCACAACCCAACCTGCAGTTGTTTGTCTAGACTGGTTCGTCGACCTGGCCCTAATGTACTGCCACCCGTCCATCAAACACTATTGGTCCTGACTTGGTACCATGGTGAAATCATACAACCAATTTAATTAGAAATTTTCATAACTCTTTCTTAATCAAGTTTGTTTATGAGCTTCTGCTCGTGCCCACTGGCCTTAGACCTACTACACGTGTTTTTCCAAAACTAGGCATTTAGCTCCATGAGTTCAAAAACCGAGGCCCCTTGCCTATCTGAGTTGTTCTAGCTCCCGTCAATAAGTTCTCCCAAATGTTTTAAGCATTGGCACATAGTTAGGGGAGAACATTTTTGACAAAACTTCATTTTCAACTTCATCACACCAACCGGATATGATTATCTCTACTTACAACTAGTAAGTAGGTTTTATCCGTTAAAGATAGCGCTTATCATCCCAATCGGGTATAATATTTAAAAAGTCCCACTCACAATCGATAAGTAGGTTTTTAACTTCTTAAAATGTGCTCATCACCCCAACTGGGTATAAAGTGTAAATAAGTCCACTCACAACTAGTAAGTAGGTTTTTAACTTCTTAAAATGTGTTTATCACCCCAACCGGATATAAAGTGTAAATAAGCCCACTCACCTAATGACCGTGACGTGTTCATCCCCAGTCGGGTTTCTAATTTCACATTAGGTTTTCCGTGTTGGCGTTCTGGTCTCTCGTGCCCCCTACACAATTTGGGCATCCTTATCAATTAAGGTTTGGCATGACAGCCATCGTTTTCTCACGTATGAGTGACTAGGCTCAAAATTGTTAGTTTATTGCACTTAGGTCCCTAAAGTTCATTTTCCTTAACTTTAGGTCCCTAATGCTAAATTTTCCCCAAATTGAGTCCCAAGGCTTCCAAAATTCCATTTGGGTCCTCAATTTACTCAAAATTGTGTAAGAGGCTCAAGTTTTCCAATTTTCCAATTTAGTCGCCAACTTTTCAAAAAATACAATTTTGCTCCTACCTTCCAAAAATGGCAATTCGGCCCCAAATGTTCCAAAAATTGACCAATTGGTCTCCCGACATCTTTCTCATGGCCAATTGGCCTTCAATTTTGGGAAATTGCATAGATGTCCATCAATTTTTTGAACTCCCCAATTTTTTCCAAAATTTTCCCCTAATTTCTCCCCTTCAAATTGGCCATTCAATCGGGGTTAATTGCTCCAATTGATGATATGGATCAGTTCCTATACTTACATACAATTCAATTGAGCTTTAAATTGCATGATTTGGGTCCGAAACAAGCTCAAACGGAACTTCGTCGGAAAACTGTTCGTAGAGAGAGAAAGCTTCGAAAGCTTATCATTGGGGGTGCGATGATCCGAGCTCTCAGTCAGGAGAGGTAGCTCTCATCCTAAGGTTACTTCTAGGATCAAGAAAGCCAACGAGGAGACCCATGGCCATGAGCGTGTGATCCATGTAGTGTATATGGAAGGCGTCAATGCCCCTTCTCAATTTGTGGAGCCAATTCATGGCTGTCACCACATCTGCCCCACCACGGAAGCGGCCCACGCTTTCCATTAGGCTTGCCCTTCAATGGCCGTCATCCTGGGAGACAGGTGGTTTACTCGCCTTGCCCTCGTAGTACCCCACTCCTACAAAGCCTCACACTCGGCTAACGGTGTCCTTGTAGATGGTGTTCTCCGAATTGCTAGAGTCCACGAGGATCGGCTCAGGTGTAAGGTTTGCCACCCCTCAGTGCTCACGGCTTTGTCATCCTCACTGTACTTGGTTGGTGGTTCGGGCGATGGTCATGGCTACATGAGGGTTAGTAGAGTTAATCCGTGAACTTATTCACTTTAATCTTATAAATGAAGGCCTCATTATTGCTACTCTCATTTTTTCCATCCATCCAAAACCCATTTTGTTTACAAATTCCACTATTTTGAAAATACATACTCGGATACCACCAGAAGTTTTCACACCTCGGCCCGATCCTGTCGGTCGAGGACCCAAGCAGCCCACCAATCCCATTAGTATTACACTGGTGGGATCCTTCACCAATCCCATTAGTATTACACTGGTGGGATCCTTCACCAATCTAAGATCGATGAAACAAGGCTTGAAACAGAAAACAACTTATGAAAACTAGCGGAAATTTAAATTTTTTCTTACAAAGTTTCTTTTTGTAGACCACAAAACGAATTATATGACAACCCAGGAACAATAGCAACATGATAAGAAATGAATCATTCGTGTGTGCAAGGTATGAGGTTAATATAGGCAATTGTGCACCCCCAAAAAGTTCATTCCCTCTACTACTCACGCTTTATTGGCTCGACCTGTGACATGTTTAGGGGAGGGTGTAAACTCACATATCAGTAAGTAGGACACTGATGTCACATACATTTAGTGCATGGTATCGATGTGGTTTTTGAATTTTATTTTTTAAAATTTTAATTTATTAATTTTAGAAAATAATTTAAATTATTATGTTTTAAGTTTTATACCCTAACGGGTTTACAATAATAATACGTTCATTGTTATAAAAATAGGAAAATGCAACGGTTATGTGCAAATTCGACCGTAGAAACTGGGTTTATACTTGAAATACCAAATCTTGTTTGATTTTTCAAATTGGATTTGATTTTTTATTTTTCGATTTGACTTCAATTTCTAATTTAATCCCGTACGAACATATTTTCTAAAATAGCTATGGTATAAGTTTTTTTTTCTCAAGGTATAGGTAGAATCTACTAATTTCAAGTTTAATTATATTTAATTATGATTTTCTTAAATATATAGAATGAATGTGGAACTACGATGATCCAAATGTAATAGATAATACATATTACATTTTCCTTTTAGTGCCTCTATGGATTCGGACTTCTATACATAAATGGGTGAGTGAGAAGTATATATTCTTACAAAGAAAAAAAGATTTGATTTATTTAAGAAAATTTTGATGTGTAAATTAGAGATATTTGTCTTATTTGAGAAATAATAAAATAAATATTTTTTTATAAAGGTAAGTCTTGTCATGAGTTGAATGCAAAATTTTGTATAGTCCAGACTATGAGTTTTCACATTGAGTTTAAAACTTTGTTTGAATTGATAAATTTGAAGATAAGAGAGTATTTGATAGATTTACAAAAATTCTTTAAATTCATTATGGTGCGGATACGTAGTTAAACAAAAATTTAAAAGATAAATTTATATTTTTAATTAAATATAATAATTTATTAAGTAATATATTATTTATTTATATATAATTATATTATATTACATTTACTATATAATAAAATGAATCATTAATATAAAATAAATTTTCAAATAAAAAATATATAATTATATTATATATAAAAATGATACATATTATATTTTATTATATAATTAAATTATATAAAAATTAAGTTATTATTACCATAAAAATAAATTAATTTTAATTATATAATAATGGTTATGTACAAATATTGTATAATCATAATCTGAAAAATAATATAGGTATAATAATAAACTATATTATATATAGATTAACACTTTTTCACTAATAAACTATATTATTTTAAATATATTTATACATTAATAATATTTTATATATAAGTATAATTATATCATATACTTATATATAAAATATTATTAATGTATAAATATATTTAAAATATATAAGAATAAAATTAAAAAATAGTATAAATATATAAAAATATATATAGAGTAATTTAAAATAAAAAAATTAAAAAAAGTTCTAAATCCACAAAAGTATAGCATTTGTTTTATAATGTAAATAAAATAGTTGGAGGGGGTGGATGAACAATTTCAAATCCTCAATTTTATTTTTTCACTAATATATTATTTAATCTCTCTAAACTACTCAATAAAAATCATTATAATTCTCACCATCCAAAAATAATATAAAAATACGAGACAGGATTTTTATATAATCAAATAAGATTTACCAAAATATTGTTGGTTACTAATAATACTTATTGTGAATGATAATTTGATTTTGTGGAAATCTAAAATAGTGTAGCAAAAGATTTTAAAAAATAGAACTTGTAAAAAATAGACATAATACATGATAACACTATTTATTAATAAATTAATCAATTAATTAAATAAAAATAATTTTATTTATAAATTTATAATAATATTAAAATAGAAAAAAAATAATAATAAAATATATATGATATAATTTTTACTAAAAAATTTATATAATATATATTATAACTATTTAAAATAATATTATAATAATATATTATAATATTTTAACATTTTTTTAATATAACTATTAAATTTTTTTACGTTAGATTTTGGTTTGCTGCAGATGTGATTGGATTAATATTTATATTTAACTTTTGTGTCATATGTGCGTACACAATTCTAAAATAAGGTTGATCTTACATGTCATGATATATGGTTCTAAGTTTATACTTGAGTAATAGGAAAATGATGATGAATAATAATGAAATGAAATTTTAGGAACTTCAACCAATTAATTACATGCAATTATAACAAAAAAAAAAACGAAGTACAACACATAGAAATACAGGGATTTTGGGTCATGAAAGGTTAATTAACTATGTTATTTCTAGATAAATAAAGTCACCAAGCCAAGCATGACTCTCATATTTGTTTAGAACATAGTGTTGCATCCTAACACCCTCTTTGTTAGCAACATCAATTACAATGATTTATTGTTATTGTGATTGCCCTCCAAAATTTTAGAACATTGTGTTGCATTCTAACATTTATAACATTCTCTTTGTTAGCATGAGTCAACTACAAAGACTGATTTTTTTTACATGTGCTGGTGATTGTTCTCACAAATTTGAGAACTTTGTGTTGCATCCCAACATTCATAACTTCATCTTTATTGTCCCCTCCCGCCCTTCTCCTCTTTGTCACTCATGGAACAACCGTTGAAGATGAAGTCCTTCCATTGCATTGATCAGTTGCCACCCCGGCTTCCCTTACAACTTTCTATGGAAGGCCCGCATCCCCATCATATCAAACTCCTTTAGCCTTCACATCCTCTAACTGGTCGATTCAAGAAAGTGCGTTCACCCTCCATTCCATGTCGAAAGTTGCAGAGCTCAGGGACCAGAGTCGCATGTCTGGTCCGACTAGTGAACGGCCCATATGCCTTGCTTCGTTGACTCCTTCCATGATCGTGGAGTCCCGTCAGCGTTCATCCCCTACAACGACTGTCGACACTCCATTAGTTCTTCCTTGTCACTGCTCCCCTCCGATGTCCGTTCGGACGTACAGGTCGCCAAATGAACGTTCTATCATCATATTGTCCTCATACCACTCCTTGCCTATTTTAATCGGTTAGTGTTTCCTAGTTTGATATTGACTTGGTCAATGGGACTGAGCCGAGGTGGCACTCATGAAATATCAAGAAATATCGCTCATATCATAAGGCACTACTGTATGTAAATCAATGAACAAATATGTATCCGCTGGGATCATATCCATCTGAAAAGCTACGCTATAGATACAAAAGTCTACCTTACATATATCATATCATGTGTATATATATACACACGTGTGTATGTATGTTCGGTTCAATCATAGAAAATAAAAAATAAAAAAGCAATCAACTAACTATGTGCGGCGGTGGTGCCTTCCCCAGTCTAAACTCCAAGTCGATCTCTAGGGGAGTCAGATTCAGATCCGGGCAGAGGACCCTCCGGCTGCTCGAATTCCTCACGGCCGATCCGGCCGTCAGAGCTGCTGGAGGAGGGAGGAGGTTGAGAGTCGTCGTGAGAGCCATCTCATCACCGTCCGCCCTGTGCTGGCCAACGACCGCCCTGTGCCTCCTCATGTGGCCTCCAAGGGCCTGACCGATCGCGAACTCGAGTCCACACACCGGGCACTCGTGGGTCTTTGGCTTCGCGGGGGACTCGGGCCCCTGGTGATCATCCGGGTGGCTCAGCCTCGGCTTCTTGTGGCTAGCCCTGTGCCCCCCCAGGGCCTGGAACGAATGGAACTGGCGGCTGCAGGTCTTGCACTCGAAGACCCGGCGGGCAGGAGACGAGCCGCCTGCTGCAGCCCCCGCCAAGTCCACATCCGAACTCCGGGACAGCGAGATCAAACACTTGGCCACGGCCATGCTCTCGAACAGCTGGCTGCTTTCGTACACGCTTCTCTTCGCCGGGAGGCAATTACTTCTGGCCATTTAAAGTCCCTCTAGCTTATGAGAAATCCTAGCTAGGTTTACCTTAAAGGAAGAGAGGGGGGGGATGGGAAGGCGTATGAAACTGATGATAGTTTTTGGAGTTTGAAGTCTTATAGGAGGCAGATAGAGTGCTTCAGTTGGCAACTTTGCAATGATGTATCTGCTCGCCCCTGAAGCTTGCGGTGTAAGTAATCTAGAGGCTCTATCTCTTCTTAGTTACATCACCCGTGTGGAAAGTCAGAATTCTAATAACTGATTTAGATTTAGATAATGAGGTGCTATAGATTGACTTTGTACATGACTGACTATGACTATGGGCAAAGCCCTTTTGTGTGCGTCAATTTTGATGTACCCTTTGCAGTCTCCCCATCCAACTAATCCTTTCCTCCCAAGTACGCTGCCCTAGAAAGTTAAGTTTCCACTTGTCTATGGTAGTTTGTTCACATACAAGAATCTAGAAATATTCTTTAGTGCCTGAAATTAATAGGAAAATTAAATATTTGAATTAAAGAATAAATTTTATTATAATATATAGTTATCTTTTTTAGTTCATTATTAATTTTCAAAATTTTCAGTAATTATAGAAAAATTACATTTTCCAATTTTTTTATTTAATATATAATTATTTCTCTGGAGGGTTTCTAGGTACGATGATTACGAGTTGAGACGCGCAAATAAGAAGCAAAAACACACATGAGAAGATGACACACGGCTCCAAACCAGCACCTTTGCCCGTAGGAAACCTTTGCAAGCTGCAATGAAACTAGTTTCCTTATATTCATTGTATTATATATATTATGTACACCAAGTCAATAGTATCTTACACTCTTCATAAGAGTCTAAGATTTACCACGAATCCCAACACAGAGTTTGATGTCTCCATAATAAGTTCATACCTTCCTTCTACCAAGCAAAGTGGAGTAGTTTGATGCGTGAGACTTCTATGTGGGTGCGAGGATTTCAAAGGTGGAAACGATATAACAATGACGTTCTAGAGGTTTCAAATGTGTAGGGCCGATAATATATCCATTCATTTAGTCTGGTGCGTATTTCTCGGCCGTCGCAATCAATTAGTTGGATTTATTTTGCTTTTCAAAAGAAGTGCAACTGCAAGGCACCTTCGTGGAAGGAGACTAAAGGTAATAAAACCTTTCTTCTTATGTTAAGCAGCATCGAACCTTCCAAACCTTGCGTACATGTCACTCAGAGTGGTGTTTTTTTTCTTAATGCATATACATGAGAAGTACTTTCAAAAACTATATATGTGAGCTTGCAAAACATGGCTCACGTATACATCTCTCGACTCGAGAATACAAGCAATCCCAGCACTCATTTACCTCTTCTTACTAGTTGAGGAGGCATTGCCCTCCATTCGTGAGCTCAGCTCTAGCTCCCATGGTGCATGTGGCTTATGATTTGATGGCTAGAAAATTAAATGCAGTTTATCTTCTAGTAAATGATTAGTAATGTGTATGTGCTCCAAAAGCAGATAAATCTGATCCAAAGGACCACCAAAGAGATAGTTTACCTACTCGGTGGTGTGACATACATTGCCCACCTTTATTTAACAAAATAATTTCATCTATTTTGCTAAAATATTCAAGTTGGGACAAAACAAAATATATAAAAAAAAAGTATATTATTAAATAATACTTAATTAAAGAATGGAAGTAGTCTTGTTTAAATAAATCAACTAAATGAATAGAAACATTAGTAAAATAATTACTTGATTCATTCCATTTGTAAATTCAGATACAATTAAAAATTAATAAACTTAAATGTGCTTATTTAAATACTAATTAATCTCACATTTTACCATTCCATATTTATTTAAATACAATTTAAATATTGATCTATAATCCGATTCGAATACTAATACACTCGAAATTTGATTCGAATAGTAATACACTCTACTTACCCATTGGAATATCAATTTAACTTATCCCATTCGAGTACTTATTTACGATATGCGTCCCCATTCATTAGTCTACATTTCGAATATTCACTTTGGTTAATTATAAGTTAGCTTAATTTAATTGGTTGATGATGAGCGGAAGAGCCAACCGCATACTTTGACTACATGCCACATGGCACCTGCTGATGTCGCTGATGCTGATGCCGACATCTTTATCTTTATCTCTATCTCTATCTCTATCTCTATCTCTATCTCTATCTCGTCACTGGAAAATACAAACTTTTATATTTGATAAATAAAATACTGAATTTTTTTGGTTGCTCTATCAAAGTAAAGAGAAGAATGTCGTATGCCATATATTTGCAAAGCTAGCTAATACAATATTATATATGGATTGCTTATTGCAACAAGCATTTATAGTCATCACCACTTCCTTGTTATAAGTGGATTGTCAAAAGCAATATATAGCGGCGCTTGCTTGTACACACGTCTCACTCTTTTACTTATCTATATACCTCGATACCTCGAAACCTTTCTCCCCAAGCTAGTCCACCAAACCCTAAGTACATATGCTCGAGGTTAAAATATTAAATTCAAATTAACTAAAATTTATAAATATTATTATATTATAAAAATATTATATATAACAGATTATTATTTAAACTTATAAGTAAATATTAACCTAAACACTTATATATTCACAATATTTTTATCATAATTAATAAGTTTAGAGTGTTTAAAAATTTCAATTGTTCAATTTATATATTGAAAAAAATTACTAAACTCATATTTATTATTTAATTATGATAAAATTATATTTCATTTGTAACTAATTATTAATAACAAATTTAATTATTAGTTTAAAACGTATTCATCCTATACATAATATGGATAAAAATAATGATTTCATATTTTTTTAAAAGATATTATATAACGGTGGTATTAAATTATTTATTATTGCACCCTTTCTAACTACCAATAATAATAATAATAAATTTATACAAATTCTTTTCAACAAAATAAAAAATGGGACAACGTACATATTTAAATCTACTATTTGGCTTTATTTCTTCAGCGTACACATAAAAGTTCACATATCTTATATTCATATTTTTTACTTGAAAATTTGGAGAATCATCAAGTTGATTCTTAAATGTCATTAGAAGTAGCCGAGTTTTTTATAATCTCGTTTTTATAGTAGATTTGCAAGGATCTACTAAAAACTTGTAATCAAATTCGAGTATTGCTAAACATCATCTTTTAACTCTTTCGCTACAACAATCCATTTGAGTAATGCACGTGTTTTTCCTTCAAGTGGATAGCATACGTGAATCCAACCCTCCTCAAGTACTCTACCGACAACATTTCGGGCTACAAATTCAACTAATACATAAATAGAAACATTAAGTTTATCTTTACCTAACCTATTGTTAGTTTTTCCTAATTCCATGTAAATGTATAATACAAAGTTTTGTTATAACATCGGAATTTGCAGAAATTAAAGTTTAACTTAGTTGTACTAAAAGTTAAATTTGAACGGAGAATGAGAATATAAATCGGGAGTTGTGATCGAATTGTAAATTATTTTTAAAATAAGAAATCATGATTTTTGTAAAGTTGGTTTAGAATAGTATGAATTATATTATTTAAATTATTATGAGAACTTGAAAATGACAAAAATATAATTTTAAAAATATTTAACATTAAAAAAAGAAAAGGCTCACCGAATCTGTGACTCACTGGTTCGACCCGATCCGACTTGTCGTCACGCCCTTCACCCACTCCTTGTCACTTCCTGCAGAATTCGACGACACACCATAGGGAAAATCGATCAATTCGACTTGAGTTTTGGCCATAAGGATGCAACAAAACCCATTATTGAGGTGACAACCCTCGTACCAATCTCTTATAAAGTTAATCGAGTTATTTGTTACTCATCAAATTAAATTTCTCTCATAAAGTTAAAAATTTCATTTTCAGATACACTCTCGACACTCGAGTGATTGACCTCAAAATTATCACTAACCTAACCACCAAATGAGTTAATTTTTGTGTTAAAATGAAGGGACTTCTCTTAAGTCATGTGGTTGGATCTTGACCTGAAACCAACCAAAACAAATCGCAAGAGAGTCACTTTAGTAGACTTCAATGCCTGACAAAAAAAATGTGTGGTGTTGCCGTCCTTTCAGGGTCAAATTCAGCCACCTTCGACCATCACTTTTATCACACTCCAACCCGTTTTGATTGAAACCCTACTAACAACCCGCCACTTTTTCCGGTAAATAAAAAGGGTAACCACCACTGTGGTACCGACGAGAGTCAGACGTAACCTGAAAATATTTTAAAATAAATTTAAGAAAATGTGTTTACATAAAACATACTGAAATATGATTATTTCATAAGGATTACCAAGTAGTTAAGTCTTCACCTACGTTTTTCTTCATTATTTTATAAGGAGCTGAGTTTTACAACTTAGTGAGTAGGGTTTACATGACATCATGATTTCATGTACATAATATGCATTTAAGCAAAATTTCCATTTATTGAAAAATAATTATGTGATAAACAAGCCACTATTTGTATTATCTTTTCTTAGAAAGGTTACTCATGAGTTATATAGCTTATTTCATCAAGATTAGGGTAGTTACCTTACAAGTTGGAGTGATTTAGTTAATTAAACTTTCTAGGGTTTGTTTCACACAAACACACAAACACTCTTTATCCATAAATTGATCAAACAATCGTAGAACAGACCCTTAAAGGCAACAAACTCGATCTATTCCACTAGTAGCCCAAAGTGCCTTTACCGTCCACCTTGGTGAGAGGCCACAACCTCCACTACATTATTTGTGTGAGCACCTTGGTCTAACCCCTGGACTTATTGATACTTCGATATCCAAATTTCTAGGGGTGAGACCTCACTCTTCTATCCCCTCGATTTCAATGCGCATGAAACTCCTAAAGCTTCAAGGCATACTGAAACAATGTTTCTACCATTGTGCCAACCTTACTGTCCAATAGACTTTAGAACCAACACTACTTCGTATCAGGCACCTGTTTGGTTCCACATGATTAGAATTACAAACAAGTATATTTTGATTTAAAACTTTTATATTTGTGCTACTAGCCCAACGGGCTGTGATCTGACTTCGGCATAGTAGCTTTCAGTAAATATTATCTAATTGTGATAGCTTTTAACATGCTCTTAAATCAAACTTATTTACGGGATTATACCTGTTACCATTGGCCTTGGGTCCATTTGTACAAGTTTTCAAAACATGACCTTGGGCCCACTTCACTTTCCAAAACCGTGGCCTTTGGCCTACTTGCATAGAACTAGATCTAGCCTACAATCGTCGACCATGGGTCTCACCCATATCCTGCATCGACAGTCATACTAGACCATACCCCTTAAGTTTATACTTTCTTAAAAAATATAATCACAAAAAGTTTAAGCAGCTTCACACGGTGAGGGGATTATATTTTTAAAAATCTCCCTTCAAAATAAGGCATGATCATAAGTATGTGCATAATCGGTCTCAATGTTGGAAATTTCACTCACTTGTATTCCAAGACTTGTTCGTCTCGAAGATTTTCAAGCTTGACGTGCATTTTCTTTGCACAAACTTATAGGTGATTTGTTTATACAATAGATTAGGCAATTAGGTCCAAAGTAATAAGGTAATTATACTTAAAACTTGTAACTTATCTTAAAACACCCATTTACTAAGTTGTTGAACTCACCCCGTCCCTTATATCCCTTCCAGGTAACCCCAGAAAGCCTACCCAAGGACTTCCAGTTAAATACACCTGCAAGACGGGTATGGAAAGTTTAAATTTTATGCAATTTTAATTAATGTTATTCTAGGAAATGCACATGTTTAAAGAATGTCTTACTCCTCACGGCTTAAAGGAAGGGAAAACCCTTAATAAACTGGGAGAGTCGCAGGTTGATCATGGGGATCCGACCAAACCGAGTTGGGGCGTGATAACTTGAGTGGTATCAGAGCTAGGTTTCCTTGAATACATTATCAAGACTATATAATATAGTAACTCATATGAATAATTTTAAAAATTTTACAGATGGCCCCAAGAAAAGTAGCTAAACAAACCTGCGCTACCTTAGCCCAAAGAGATAATGCTACAAGGACCATAACTCTAGCCAGGGATTCCAACCTCACTCAGGAAGAAAACTTTCTAGACCATAGCATAGTACTGAGTACTCCCCAAATCGTCATTTTGACAATCTCTCTCAATAGATGTTAAAACCTTAAAGTTGTTCTCCTACTTCAATGAATAAAATTTGAGTTTCTGAAAATTTCTCTGTCCCATAAAATAATAATATTGTATGTCTCAATTATATGAGGAAGGATCACGAGAGAAAGATCGAAGGAAGGACCTTAAGAAAATCCAGATATAACAAAAGGTAGATAAAGGGAATTTTCCCTAAGGGGTACTACAAGCAACCTAGGAGCAAAGAAGGAAACACCTCCTCCATAGAAGACAAGCCAAACGATGAAAGATAATTGGGATGTCTCAAGACAACAAGGTATGATCTACATTGAAAAAACAGAGGAACCAGGTAGGGTTGTAGATTAACCCAGTAAGGAAAGGGGGATGGAAAGGCCATGACAGTGGAAAGGAAGGATGAAGGAAATCCTTGAAGAAATAAATGGTCAGAAATGAAATGATGACCACACGCAAGCCATAAGGAGGATTTAGTAAGTCCCGCACAAAGAAATCTTGGAGTAAATAGTGCCTGAATCTTTCCCAAAGGAAGGAGGCCCTGGGAAGGCATACATGTTTCAACTAGGAAGTAATGGACCAAGTGACGAAGGATGAGGAGATGAAGAGCACGCCGAAATGAAATAACATTCGAAGAACCTTAGAGAAGTAAGCCCTCCAATTCAGAAGTGAGTAAGGAGAAAACAAACTAATGACATCAAGACTGGTGTAGCCCACACTCGCTTAAATAGAGCCCAATGAGTGTTTGGCTGGATATAAAACAGAGTGTTAGGAACCAACCCATGATTAGGAGCTCCTCAAAGGAAGGATAAGAGACAAAAAGGGAATTTGGAGGACGGGGAAGGATCAAGGGCAGATAACCATATTGATATCAAAAGGGTGTAAGAAAAGAAAGAAGGAGAAGCATTCAAGGAGCATTAGGGAGGTTAAACGTAAAACTCCCAAGACAGAAGTCCCTAGGTAAAAGGATAAAGATAAGAAGTGAGACCATAGGAAGGGAAATTTTCAAGCTAAGTAACCAACAAGTGGATCATAAGAGGACTAACCCGAAATAGGGAACCTAATTAAGGGGCATAAGTAGTTAAGGTTGTATCAGGATGGCCAATTGTGACCTGCTTTGGAAGAGTAGAGAAACCAAATAAGGAGGTCAGAAAACCTGATAGATGAAAACAACTAGTGACAATGGGATTATCAAGGAGGATAAATAATGCTCTAATAAGGATCGGGAAGTAGTAATTACTACACTCTAAGAAGGGCAATATGATGGGCATCAATAATGAGTAAATTCTAGATACAGTTGCCCAAACAATTGAACAAGGAGAATAGTATGAATGAGACGGTTTACGGACTGACCCTCGTGAAGGTTAACACTTCAGCAAAGAAAGGAAAGGTGGAAAGGCCAAAATAATTGAGAAATGAGGATAAATGCAAAACATTGAAGAGATCTTGAAATAAAGAGAATGTAAGCTCTCCCTAAAGGAAATAGACATGTACTGGAATACAAGTGAGAATGAGGATGGAGTGCAAAAGAGATGTGCACATAAGGTTTCAAAAGTAAAGGTAAGCAGGAGAATACGACATCAAAGGATGTCATTTAAGGTGAGATGTCCTCAATGGCAAATGAGAAGAGAATTCCAAGAGAAAGGAGTATAAATCCTACCAAGAAAGAAACTTTGGAGAAGTGAGCCCTCCAGTTAAAAAGTGATTAAAGTAAATGATCACTAATATCAAGGCTGGTTGTGCTCCACACCCAAATGATTGGAATTGGAAAGACCTAATAAGGAAGTTGGGAAAAGACGAGTGGGTCTGGAAAATCAACACGGTTATGTAAGTTGATTGGATAATGATAAAGGTAATCGAGGAATACTACTAAACAAAAATAGGGATGAAGTTATACGATCCCTAAAAGGTTATAAAGTTACAAACAACCCTAAAAGAAGTGTTATAAAAATCTAATGGACAGAGACAGATTCTGGAATATATCATGTTGTAAGGGACATATAAGCACAACAGTCCCGAGGAAAAATACGACTCAAGTAAGGAAGAATTAGTTAATAAGCATGATGAGGTCAAACATAGTATGAACTAAAAGTTGTAATCAATGATAGATAAAGGAAGGGTCAAATTAGGATGAAGGGATAATAACACCGAAACTTGTACATAATACTCGAAAGAACGCAGTGCTAAGGGTTTCAACGATAAAGAGAATAACTGGATAAAGGAATGAGTGGGTATCTTGGAACTCCCAATCCTGAAATTTTGAGTAAAAACCTCAAAAGGAAGAATCTTACCTTTGGATTCGCGAGCAACACATACTAGTTATGATAAAATTTCATGGAAGGAGTAAACAATATAAAGGAAAAGAAATTCCTTAAGTACGAGATTTAAGGTGGACTAAGTGAAAGAACGACCGAAGTATTAATATGTCTAAGTTGACATTAAGAGAAGTTTATCTCAGAGTGAAAAATGTTGATTTAGTTTTGGGGACAAAACTTCTAAAAGGAATGGAGAGTTGTAAACCCTGCCCTTTTTAGTTATGGAAAATCGGGAAAAGAACCTGTCAAACCGAGCGAGAAACACCGAACTGGTTCACAACACCCGATCATTAGAGAACGGACAATTTGGGAAATTTATAACTTCTGAGTGACCCAAGGGGTTCATAAAACCTTAGAAAAGGATCTTAGGACAATTTGGGAGAGAAAACCAGATCGGTTCAGGAGAACCGTACCCGATCCGGATTGAACCAATTTATGAACCAAGTCTTTTATGAACAAAAATCAATAGAGAAAGGACAAACTGGGAAATTTATGGATCCCAAGTGACCTAAATATTCATAAAAGTCATGAAAAAGTGCTTTAGGATGAATTGAAGATGAAAACCAAACCAGTTCAGGTGAACTAGATCCGAACCGGATTGAACCATTTTGGATCAGTTTGAACCACTATTGAACCGAATGCTAAATTCATTTTTCTAGGTGGCTTAGAAAATTTAAATTGGAGAATTGATACCACCTTTGGATAGAGAATGAATTTAGAAATTTTTTATTTTGAAAAATTTGGTTGAATTCGGCCTGAACTGGCCAATTTAAACTTTGAACCAGGTTCGGACCGGTACGGTCTAGTTCGGAATAGTGTCGTCTTCTTCCTTCAGATGATAGCACTGTTCACTCGTTGAAAAATTGAGCAATGTCAATGAAGATGAAAAGTCTTCGACCATGGAGTTTCAAGCAATGAATGACCGCCATTAAGGCACCAATTGGATGGCCAAGAAGTCTTTGAGCTTCCTATATAAAGAGCCCCTCCTCATTCATCATCCTCACACCTAAAGACTCCATTCTCTATCAATTGCTCCATTTTTCAGTGAAGCTTGAACTAGAGCTCCGACATAGGGTCTTTTTTGAGCTAAAAAAGATGTGGTCAGGTTCTTTAGAATCAAGGAGAAGTCAGCTACCCGATGGTAGTCTCCATTTGCCCCAAGGGTCGCCAAAGAGACACCGGTATGATAGAATAGTGAAGCAACTTTGGTGGACTAAAGCTATCATGTTTTGGACGAGCTGAAAATGACCAATTTGAGCCCTCCGCAGGCCAAACCAAGTCCTTCCAATACCTTCACAGCCCTCCTACAGCTGAATTAGAGTGGAAAGGTAAGTCAATTTGACTCACCTTTGTAAATTCCGATCGGTGCTAAAGAGAGAACTGGCAGAACTTCGATAACTAAATTCTCATTCAATTCAGCATCAATTGATGCAATTCTTGATCATAGGAGAAACCTCAGGATGAGAGCTATCTACCCAAATCAAAAGCCCGGACCACCGAGCCCCCGACAGTAAGCTTTCAAAGCTTTCTCTCTCTAAGTTCAGTTTTCTGATGAAGCTCTGTTTGAGATCATTCCGGCATAAAATCGTGCGATTCAAAGTGCAATTGAATCGTATAAAGGTGTAGGAACTCCAGACTAACTTCAATTTCAATAATTAAACTCATTTGATCGGTAAATTTGATAAAATCAAATTCGACTAAGTTAGAATGTTGAATTTAGGGGAAATTTTGGAGATTTCAAAAATTCGAGCGACTAAAGTGCAATTTCATATGAGGATCGATTGGACATGATAAAGATGTTTGAATACCAATTAGACAATTTTTGGGGCAAAACATACTATTTTTGTAAAGTAGGGGCAAAATTGGGGACCAAATTAAAATTTTGGGAAACTTGAACCCCTTTTTATGATTTTGAATAAATTAAGGTACTAAGGTGGATTTTAGAGTTTCGGAACTCAATTTGAGGGGGAAAACCGGTATTAGAGACCTAAAGTTAAAGAAAAATAACTTTAGGGACCTAATTACAATTAGATGAAAAGTTTGGTAATTTCATTCATTAGAGATGAACGAAGGCTATTTATTAGGCCAAAAGATAATGAACAAGGATGTTCATAACATGTAGGAACACGAAATAACGGGAACGCCAGCTAAGACAAGTTCGCGTGAAGGCAACAAGCCGGTTAAGGGGAAATTCACTGTACTATCGAGTGAGTGGGATTTAATATCATACCCGGTTGGGATGATAAGCACTTCGAAAATGAAAACCCACTATTAAGTGGTATTTTAACCATCACACCTGGTAGGAGTGATGTGAAAATTACACGAAAAACTAATACCGATTGTAAGTAGATCATACCCGGTTGGTATGATAAACTTCCTAGAAGAAAATAGAAAACCCGCTTATCGGTTATAAGTGGAAACGTCTTCATACCCAGTTGGTATGATAGACAAATGAAAAGTTTATTTTGTCGGAAGTGCTCTCCCCTGACTGTGTGCCACTACTTAAAATTTTTGGGAGACCTTCTTGACAGAAGCTCGAATAGCTTAGATAGGCCGGAGGGTTTTGGAACTTGGGGCTAATATGCCAGATTTTGAAAATCTCGTACAGTGGGCCCTAGCCCAATTAACATAAGTAGGAGCTCGTAAATAAACATGATTATTAAGTCATGAAAACTTAAGTAAATAAGTTGTCTGGTCATGGTACCGAGACAGGACCAACATACTTGATGGACTAGCTATAGTGCGACATGACAGGTATACGGATCAGTCAAGACAAAACAGCTACAAGTCGAGTTGAGAGTCGGGGCTGTTGGACCAGTGACACCATAGATTATATGGCTTATGTGAAAAACTGTTGATTTGTGTATGCACTATGTTACGGGACCCTCAAGACGACCAAGATGGGTAGTGATTCGTACTAGGGCTCTGGATGACCTAGTGGAGATAATGGGAATTAGTAGTACCAGAAGTCTTGAGAAGCTCGACATAGCTTCATGCGCATGAGACCGGGATGGTGACGGGATGAGGTCACTGTACTCATACGTACACGGAGTTTTGTTACAGGATTTAGGGTCGGATGTCGTGTACATCCACTCATTATTAGGGTAGAAGTGGATGTGTTTCTATATAGGTGATTGGTAAAGTTGCTCTGACGCCACAAGTAGGTACAATGGACGGGCTGAACTGCAAATGTTTATTTTCTTTATGATAAAGGGATAAACACACCGTTGAGATGAGAAATGGCTATAAAAATCGAGATTTTAAAAATGAAAATTTTTTAAAAAATAATAAGTTTGACACACTCCAATTTAAACTATTTTCTAAAAGTTATACCTTAAAACACCTATTTATTAAGTTGTTGAACTCACCCACTCCCTTATATCCATTTCAGATAACCCCATAAAGCCTATCTAAGGAATTCCAGTTAAATACACCTGCAATACAAGTATGAAAAGTTTAAATTTTATTTAGTTTTTATTAATATTATTTTAGGAAATGCATACGTTTAAAGAACGTCTTATTTCTCACAATTTAAAAGAAGGGGAAACCCTTAATAAATCGGGAGAGTGGCAGGTTAATCATAGGTGTCGGATAAGTGCGTGACATATATAATTAAAATTTTTTAATTATATTAAATTATTCACCTAAAATATTTTGTATATAAAATTAAAAAGTTTTAATTATAGTATTTTTTTCCTAATATAAAATTGATAAATTTTAATTAAATTAAAACTTTTTATACATAATATATGTATAAAATTATAATTTTCTATTTATAAAAAAATATTTACTTTATTATAAACTGATATATTATTATTTAATATATATTATATATAATTATACTAAATAATTTAATTTTCATAAATTAATTTTGCTAAACATTTTAATATACACAAAATTAAAAAATAATTATAGTAAATTATTTTGTATATATAGATATTATTGTAAAAAATACATAAAATTATAATTTAACTTGATATATTATAGTATAATACATAATTATTCTAAAATATTTAATTTATAACAAAATTATATTATACATAAAATTATAATTTATTAGTTATATAAAATAGTTATTGTAATGTAAATTGATAAATTGTATATAAATATATTAAATTATTTATTTACATAAATTATTTTTACTAAATATAAAATAATTATTTAAAATATAATTAAAAAATTTTAACTATACTAAATTATTTTATTTATATAAATTAATATTTTTATACATAAATTTCACGTTTTTTAATTATATAAAATATTTATTGTATCTCATAAAATTGTATATAATTATATTAAATTAAAAAGTTTAATTATAATAAATTATTTATTATACATATAGATAAAATAATTTATAAATAAAATTAGAATTTTTTAATTATATAAAAAAATATACCTATTACTTGTTACATTATATAATATATAATTATTTAAAATTTTTAATTTATATAAATTATTTTACTGTTAAAATAACTATTTTAAATAAAATTATAATTTTTTAATTATAATAAATTATTTATATATACATTAATATTTTGGTACATAAAAAAATAAAATTATAATTATTTACTAAGTTAACACATTATATATAATTATTTAATTTAAATAAATTAATTTTGTTTTACATAAAATTACTGGCATATATAAATTTAAAAAGTTTTAATTATAATAAATAAATTTTTATATATAATAAATTGTACATAAATTTCATAACTTTTAATTATATAAAATATTTAATATACATACTATTTTATAACTATTATTATAAGTTGAACACCTCTATTGTTTGCGGCCAGCTGTCCATGGATAGGCCCAGCCTTTTCATCTTCTCTACCTGTGGCCGTCGCGCTCCTTCGCGTTTCGCCCGGTGACCTATCGGTTGCCCTATCGCCCGTTTTCCCGGCGATCTTTTTGTTTCCCGTCGCCTGTCGCTCGTCGCCAACCGTGGTCTGTGGTCACGGGTTAGAACAGATCTGATCCCCCGCCAGCCAGCCTCTCAACATTTCTCCCTCGGCTTCTCCTTGAAGGTAAGCTTTCTCCTTGTCCACTGTTTTGCTAGGTTTTCTCAGGCCGTAGCTGTTATTCCCCTCTTGAATACTGCTCTATTTTCTGTTAATATGTCTGGTAGCAATCGATACACTTTAGCGATGATCAGAGAAGACGTTTCGAACTTTAACCATCGAAAGATGCAGCAGTCGAACACCAAGATACAATTGAACAAATATATAAATCATAGAGACCAAAAGGGCAGTTTTTTTTTCGATTTTCTGTTTCACTGGATAGCCTGGTAGAGTTGCTCTCTATAATCTGCTGTTGATGAAAACCTTCCCGCTTTCATCCCCAATCAATCGAATTGAGCGGAATTTGACGAAGTGAATCCCTAGCCTGATGACTAGGTATCCAGAGCGTATGAAGGGGAGAATGGATGAACAGTATAATGAAATGCAATTTTATTATATGTATTTCGGCCTCAATTTCTTCTACATTTATACACACACCCTATAGCTTCTATTTAGTTACGCTTTTGACCAATTCAACATAGATAAAACATAATTCACAAAACACCCTCAAACTTTTTCATTCTCTTCACTTCAATCCAACCCTTTATATATGGGTTGAACTCTAATAGCTTAGTTATTCTCATTTTATTGACTATTAGTTTGAGGCTCCGGAGCTTTCCCTGAAATATGGACTGTAAACTGTCTTTTTCATGTGGTTTTTCCTCTTACTCTCTTGTTTTATTGCCTCAAATTGTGAATACATTGTTATGCTATTTGAATCCTTCTGATTTTGAGGGTTTGAAATTCGACTTTCCCTTTGATATGTGGGGCTCTGGTAAATGGTGATTATGAAGGAATTGCATAGTTTTAACATGTTTTGTTCCTTTTGGATATGCTTGATATTGTAGGAGTTGAAAACCTAGGTCCCACACCATAGCATAATAGAGTAGATATTGCATCAGACTTCAGACCTTTAAGTTTTCATTTTTTTTCTTCGTCGCTTTTCTGCTTGGTCGTGTGTCCTGATTTTGTTGTCTACTAGTTATTATTTGATCCATATAGGAGAAATAAACTTCTCATCAATTATGCATTTATTTGATCTGACCAGGGTTTGAGGATTTGTAAGGTTTCAGACCTTGATTTGTGGGGCCTCCATTACATTTTTGAAGTATGGGGAAGAATGAGTTCCTGACGCCCAAGGCTATTGCTAATCGAATAAAAGCTAAGGGCCTGCAGAAGCTCCGATGGTATTGTCAGATGTGCCAGAAGCAGTGCCGGGATGAGAACGGTTTCAAATGCCACTGCATGAGTGAGAGCCACCAGCGCCAGATGGAGGTCTTTGGCCAGAACCCTAACCGCATTGTAGAGGGCTACTCCGAGGAGTTTGAGACATCCTTTCTCGAGCACATGAAGAGGAGCCACCGCTTTAGCCGAGTTGCTGCTACAGTTGTTTACAATGAGTACATTCATGACCGTCACCATGTCCACATGAACTCCACCCAGTGGGCCACTCTCACTGAGTTCATCAAGTACCTAGGTCGGACTGGCAAATGCAAGGTGGAAGAAACACCAAAAGGTTGGTTCATCACTTATATTGATAGGGATAGTGAGACACTTTTCAAGGAGAAGCAGAAGAATAAAAGGATCAGGGCTGACATTGCCGAGGAGGAGAAGCAGGAGAAGGAAATTTTAAAACAGATTGAGAGGGCTGAGCAGATGATGTCTTGTGGAAATGTAGTTAATGTGAGTTCCAGCTCAGATGCTAATAGGGAGGTTAATTTGGAGGCTGGTGCTAAGGTCGGTTTCACTCTGTCAAAGCAGTCAGCTAAGGAGAAGGGAGAGGGGTCTCGGGTTATTTTCGACGAGTCTGAGAATGTTAGGGTAAACAAGAGGAAGAAGGATGAGAAGTCCTCAAGGTCGGCTTTGGAAGAGTTGATGAAGGAGGAGGAAAAGGCAAAGGAGCGGAGCAATAGGAAGGATTACTGGCTGTGTGAAGGGATTGTGGTGAAGGTGATGAATAAGAAATTGGCGGATGGGAAGTATTACAAGCAGAAGGGGGTTGTGAGGAAGGTGATTGATAGATATATCGGGGAGATTGGGATACTTGATAGCAAGGACGTGCTAAAGGTTGACCAGGAAGAGCTGGAGACTGTAATTCCACAGATTGGTGGATTGGTGAGGGTTGTAAATGGAGCTTACCGGGGGTCTAATGCGAGGCTTCTTGGAATCAACACGGATGAATTCTGTGCGAAGGTTCAGATCGAGAAGGGTGTTTATGATGGAAGAGTGATCCCTGCAATTGCATATGAAGATATATGCAAGGTCCATTCAAAGGTCAGCTGAGCAGATTTGCTCAGCATATGGCTGGATTTCAGTCCCCATGTATCTTTTGTTTCATTGCTTGTAGTGTATGGCTCTGATGGTTGGCACTTCTGAAATAGCATCATCCATGTGCTTGTTTAGTTTGATTCTTTTTCACGTGTCAAATGGGACAACCTGTGCTGATAAATGCTTATCTTTGAGGTGTAGTTAGGAATGGTCACAATTTTGATTATGATTCCTTTTACAGATGACTACGTGGGGGTTAACATTCACTTGGAAGTAACATTGACCTCGGGCCAAAGCAAGGGTTAATATAGGCTTGAATTGGGGCTAAAGTTTATATGGCAAACCTGCTACTTCTTAGGTGATGTCTTATCAAATCCTAAAAATGGTACAAAGAGCGAGAACCATAGTGCATGAAATTGTAGTGGATCTATGGTAGGAGCGTTGCTTATTGTTGTAGCTATGGATGGCAAAGAAAGAAGAGAGATTAGCAATATGCTCGTCTAATTAATTTATTTGAAGAATTTGAGCTAGCCCTAACGGGCGGACCTGAATCTAGGGCCGGGGGTGGACCTGACTCGTGTCCGACCGGATCGGATATAGGAGAACCCGGTAATCCGATGGCCGGCCTTACTAGTTGGATCGGTCGGTTCCCCAAACTGAGAGCGGACAGCCCTCAAGTCTAAAGGACCGGTCCAACAAGCATGAAGGGTAAATCCGTCATTCCATAATAAGGTTTGATGGACTCTTCCGCTAGAATCAACAGCTCCACAATTAAAAACCCTAAGGCTGTCAGCTGCGGGAGACTCCCCAGTCTTCACTCGTCTCCGCCGTCAGGTTTGTCTCTCCGCCGCGGCAATTCCTTAACTCTTGTAGATGGCTGATTTGTTTCTTACAGAGTCGATGATTCTTTAGTACTCCAAACGAGATTGCATCTGTATTCGATGTGTTTCGAGCTTGTCATTTCGTTTTCTTTTTATTTTTGTCCATTGTGTATAATACGCACGTCCGGAAAACTTGAATGCGATGTTGATCGGATGCTCGTTTTGTACAGATTGCTGCTTCTCTCCATAAGTGTGATTCTCTCGTCCACCAATGGCGCCTAAAGGTAAATATTCCTCGTAAAATCCTGTGCGATTTCATTTGGCAGCTAGGTGTCTTCACGTTGTTGTGCTTTCTCAGCTCAAAACCCGTAGAATAATGAATGTTTTGTGAAATTTTGTCCTTTCTAAATAACTTGTATGCCCTGAACACCTGCTTTTGTAATGTTAGTTTCACCGTAGTTGTGTTTGATGATTTCTGTTTGTTTTTATATTTATTGACAGCTGATACTACCAAAAAGGCTGACCCAAAGGCACAGGCCTTAAAGGCTTCAAAGGCAGTAAAGTCTGGGGGTGCAACATTCAAGAAGAAGGCTAAGAAGATAAGGACGTCTGTCACATTTCATCGCCCCAAAACCCTGAAGAAGGATAGGAACCCCAAATATCCGCGTATCAGCGCCCCTCCGAGGAACAAGTTGGACCACTATCAAATTCTGAAGTACCCGCTCACTACTGAGTCTGCCATGAAGAAGATTGAAGACAACAACACCCTTGTCTTCATTGTTGATATCCGTGCTGACAAGAAGAAGATCAAGGATGCAGTTAAGAAGATGTATGATATTCAGTCCAAGAAAGTCAATACTTTGATCAGGTATTATTCCTTAACCATTTATTACACTTGTTAACTAAGTAATGTAAATATGTTCCTATTGTTTTTATGCATTTTTAAATTTCAAGTCAATGAAAATGGAATACTTTAGCATGATGCAAATGATAGCTAATTCGTCCTACAATTGTTCTGGTAACTTTCAGGCCTGATGGAACCAAGAAGGCATACGTCAGGTTGACACCAGATTATGATGCCCTGGATGTTGCCAACAAGATCGGAATCATCTAAAGTTATGTATATTTCTAGCTGATGACTGCATGAACTGGTCTCTCTTTAATGCTTCAAAGACTACTTTTGAGAGTGCTTAGATGGTTTTGAAAACCATCTTTACTATTTCTGACACAGCTCGTTTCTGTTAATGAGACAATTCACATCTTGGCATTTTGGAGGTTCACCCTTTCATTATTTCAACTGTTCACCTGTTAAATCATTTTTCTTCTGTGCCTGAACATTCTGAATACAGTAAGTAGTAAAGTCTTAAGCGTGGCTTAAAATGAACGAGAAGAATCTCTGTTCCATCCATGTTAGCTACCTTCTAGCCCCCAGTACAGTGATTTTTTTCCTGCATTTTACTTGGGAAGAAGTTGCTGAAACTCATTATTAGCATGATTATGTCATCCTTGTTAATGTTTAGAGTGAGTTGCTTTGCTAGAATTTTCAGGTGGTAAATCACAAGACTATTTTCATGTCACAAATGATGAATCCGCAATCTGGTAGGCAGCCTTGACAAGAATTGTGATAGTAATTTGTTGATCGTTTATTCTGCCTATGTGCCACCATGACATCTTCTCTGTTACCAAAAGCAACCTTTGACAGGAAAAAAAACTGAGCAAAATGATCTCAAAGGATGAAGATCTTTTAACGAATCATGATCTCTTCTCAGACATTGAAGATCTTGAAGGAATCGATGACTGTTGTCAACTTATCCTTCATCTTCTCCCATCTCCTCTCATTGG
Organism: Trapa bicornis; assembly: GCA_030064425.1. NCBI lineage: Eukaryota > Viridiplantae > Streptophyta > Magnoliopsida > Myrtales > Lythraceae > Trapa > Trapa bicornis. The sequence goes on along the minus strand of CM057761.1, from coordinate 2,061,688 downwards.
ATCCAGTTGTAAGATTGTAAAACTTGCCTGTGGATTGAAAAAACAGTGTCATCTTCCAAGCAAGAGACTGGCTGGAGCAAATCATCTTCTGGGTCATGAGGATGAGTTCTTACCATTCCCAATGGAGATTGTGCTGAGAGCATGGCGGGTATAGTTTGGAGCTTGAGCAACGAACTCAAATGTATAATAGGTCTTCCCATCTACATTGCGCTGTAACCCAGACAAAAAAGAAGTTGAAGCTGCTATGGATGGGTGAAAATGGCAGTGGAGGATAGATTTAGATTTCAAACCTCTGCAGCACTGATGAGCTTCGTCTTCTGAGAGGGTGGAGCTAAAACCTTTTTTATCAAAGTTTCGGCAACCTGAGGAAAAACAAGCCTTTGAATTCAGCTAAATATTGCAGGGAGTGTCAGACAGTGTAGAACAATCTAAAACTGCTAACCTGCTGAGGGGGACCGAAATCTTTGATGTCTTGTTTGCTGGTAGGGATCATGTTCACGCTAACACTCTCTAGGGGCTCGATCACATCTTTGAATACCTTGTCTTGACCCTCAATCACCACTTCCTATGATGGAAAACCAGTTCCATGATTGGCAGAGGAAGGAACTATCAGAGAATTTTGCACATGGAAGAGGGTGCAAAGCAAAAACTGGAAAGGACACTTAACTTACCTGCCACCCGAAGGGGTAGAGGAACGAGTATCCATCATTTTTGTCCAAAACCGAGATGTATCCCTTCTTATTTTCTGCAGCAACTGAAGCATATCAAGAGGGTATTCTTAGGATACAGTCACCATTGTCATACTTTCAATCAAGGGTACAACCACATTAGTATTCTCTTACATGACAGGGAATTTTGGCCAACTAGAGATACCCAGGGAGCAATTATTCCAACAGCAATCATTTGGCGCCTTGGGGTTCTATCTGTCAATGATGCAGCAGGAAAAAAGACAATCAAAAACCAATACAGCAGCATAGGAATGTGTAATCCATGGCAAACTCTACGCCAAGCTTTCAATGAGAAATAAGGGTTGATGCCTCCTTTCATCAGGTACAGAACACCACTATAAATTATAGCAGATTAATCCTCCAAAAACCAAGAAGCAAAAAGAAGATGGCGAATTATAGCAGTTAATTTTTGCAGGCTAACTTGCCAAACCTTTGAAGTCTATACATTTTTGTCAACATTTGATGGATAATTTCAATCAAACTGCAGGAAAAATAAATGAACATTACCCCCGCCTGTTGAAATTTCAGCCCAAATAAAGGATAACGCGACAAGACCCACCTGGGTAGCGAGAGGTGGAAGATGAAGAGCTGGCTTGCTCTGCCTTCACATTCAATGGAGGAGCACATCTTCTCCAGAAATTCACCGTTCCCTGCTTCTGCGAACCAAGCTGCTCCAACTCAAAAAAAAAAAAAAGAAGGAAAAAATCAACTCCAGTAACCTAACAGACACCCAAAAGGAGGAATGATTGAGACAGTAAAGAACAAAACCAGGGGGAAAGAACTGGGGAATCGATGGATTGACAGAGAGTTCTGCAGGGACACCATGGCTATTCGAAATGGGTGCAGAAACAATGACCCCTTTACAGGCTAAGAAAAATTTTCATTTTCCCAGCTGGTTTCTTTTCTGTGGTGGAGAGTAGACTGCATGGTCCTTATCTATCCTCAGTGTTTCCCAAGTCAAAAGAGAAGATTCGTTCAAAAATCATATCAAATAATACTGATTTTCTACCTCAACTGCCCACAAATGCATTAATGAAAAATAAATTGTTTTCATCTTTGCCAACAACATATAGAATCTATCTTTTCTAGTATAGTAGCCCTTAGAAAACATCCAAACAAAGCTTCTTTTTTTCTTAGTGAAGTATCACTTGCTTTATCGTCTGGTGTGGTGTCCTTGCTTGCTTTTTTATTATTATTATTTGTGCCTTACCCACTTTTCCCTTTTTTTTATATTACCTCAAGGACCAGTTCATCGGTCCTCCAGAGCCATTGCATTTGTTGCAATATGCACACGTAGGATGCCAGGCGTCACCGGGAAACCAGACATCAACGTTTCCACAGCCGTTAATTCAGGTGGATGCGACTGGACACACATGCACTCTATCTCTTTATAACACTTATAAAGAGCTTAAGCAAGAAGAGCAATAAAGCCATCTGAAATAAGGAAAGATGCCGATTTACAGGATCGCGATTGGGACGGTCGCGGATGCCAGCCACCCCAGCGCCCTAAGGGCGGCGCTCGCGGAGTTCTTCTCCATGGTGATCTTCGTCTTTGCCGGACATGGCTCCGGCATGGCTTTCAGTAAGATCCTTCACCAACTTTAATAGTTCTCTATCTTATTAAATATTTATTATTTTTTAATTCTCCACAATTATTATGAGTGGAGTCTCACTAAATTTACCCGATTTTGAACATGACAGGCAAGCTTGTCGCCCGTGATTCGGCGCCGCAGTCTGCTGACGGGCTGATAATCGCGGCCTTGTCCCACGGCTTTGCACTGTTCGTGGCGGTTTCGGTAGGAGCCAACATCTCCGGCGGCCACGTCAACCCAGCTGTGACTTTCGGAATCTTCCTCGGAGGAAACATCTCCTTCATGCGCTCCATCATCTACTGGATCGCCCAGCTGCTCGGATCCACAGTGGCTTGCATGCTGCTCAACTATGCCACCGGGCTGGTGAGTTTCCAACCCATCCATCCATCCATCCATCCATCCCCATACCGGATGTATCCTCAATGAAACATACTTCTGTCCTTTTAAGTAATTACCAAAACATCACTATAATTACTTACTAACAAATCATCTCTCCAATTTATTGATTAAATCTTTAACGTTTTTCTTTGTATTATTGTTGGTAAATTAATAATAAAAATGAGTGTTAATTTTAAAATATTAAATATTAATAGATAAATTACACTTTTACATCAAAATTTTCAACCAAATATCATTTTCATAAAAAAATATAGACTATTATACTTTATCAACAATTATTTTATAAAATAATAATTTTAATTATTAAAAAACTAATACCATAATCATTATATAATAAAATATGTATAAATTTTTAATTCACTTTTAACTTATAATCTAATTTTTCTCTTTATCAATACAAATTATATTTTATAAATTTTCAAATTTTTTATTTAACCTAAATATATATATATATATTTAAAATACAAATTAAATATAATCTCTAGTTAATAAAATTATACATAAAAACTATATATAATTAATATTTTGTGTAACTAATTTGAAATAATAAATTTAATATATTATTACAAATATATCTCATTCACTATAATAATATAATTTGTGTACGGTATTATATAATTTTAGCATTGTTAAAAGATTATTTATTTACACAATATTATATTATATATAAATATTTTATTCAATTTAAAATATATATAATTATTATTAATAACTTAGTATATATCATTTTTAAATGCAAATTATATATAATTAAAAATCATATAATCTCAAACTCATTAATTATTAGTAATATTACTCTAAACAAAATTTAATTATATATAAATTTCACTTAATAAACTATTTAGAAATTATAAAATTATATTTATTTTAAATTAAATTAATAATAAAAAGTATACCTTATTTAAGTTAAATAAATATTTATATACAAATTATGATATTATATAAATATATAACTTAAATTTAATATTTTAGTAGTAATAAAATTATATAATATATTCTAAAATTTTAATAAATATAGATAATTTGATATATATATTTGTGTAGATTATTTTATTTATTATTTCAATTTGATTAAAAATTTTAATTATATATAATTTAGTGGTATTAAAATTATATAATTTAGTTACAAAATTATATAATTATATAATATATATTAGTATAAAATTATATAAAAATTAAATTATATATATTTTATCCTTAAAATTTATTAAAAAATATATAGTTATTAGTAATAAAAATAAAATATTTATATATAAAATATGATATTATACAAATATATCATTTAAATTTAACATATTTTAAGGATATTAAGATTATATAATTTGCTATTAAAATTATATTATTATAATTATTATAGAGAATAAGATATGGACGTGTATTAGATATTTAATTTATTATTTTAAATTAATTACGTAAAATATTAATTATATATAATTTTACTTATAATTTTATCAAGAAAAAATATATTTAATTTATATTTATTTTAAATATATACTTAATTTAAATTTAATAAAATGTTACAAATGGTATGAAAGTAACTTATTTTATAATATAATTTATGTTCTCAGTAACCATTATAAGATAAAATGAATTAAAAAAATTCAAATACATAATATTTTACTTTGATTATAATATTAATATTTTAAATAAAAATTAAATTTAATTCTTATAAATATTTAAAAATTTATTATAAAAGTGATATTTAATTGAAAACTTATATGCAAAATTATAATTTAGTAAAAGATTAATCATACGTGAAATGTATATTTTGATAATTATAAATTATATAAAAATTATGTTGCTGGTTGGGCCGGTTAGAAACTTTTAGATGGTGATAAATCATGTGTCTAAACTCGATAAATTGCAGGAGGCGCCGGCGTTCGCCCTGTCGTCCGGTGTGTCGGTCTCCAACGCCCTAATCTTCGAGATCGTGATGACCTTCGGGCTGGTCTACACGGTCTACGCCACCGCAGTCGACCCCAAGAGAGACAACGTCGGGGTGGTGGCACCCGTCGCAATCGGCTTCATGGTGGCGGCGAACATCCTGGTCGGGGGCGCCTTCGACGGCGCATCCATGAACCCCGCGGTCTCTTTCGGCCCTGCCATGGTCAGCTGGTCGTGGGACCACCACTGGGTCTACTGGGTCGGCCCCATGACCGGGGCGGCCGTCGCGGCTGTCGTTTACGACAACCTCTTCATCGACCACTCGCATGAGCCACTAGATGCAGATGATTTTTAGGGTTATGGAGAGAGATCTCTCTCTTCTTTCAAAAAAAAAATCTTTCGATGTATTTGGAGAGGGAAATAAGGCGGTTGAGTGCGATTTTAGAGGCTCCTACCCGCTTTTGACCCGTGAGGGGTGTGGAGGTTCGGGCCCGAACTTACCCGACGAGTCCAAAGGGAGGATTCGGATCCGGATCGGCCTTGTTCAAGTATGGGCCCGATGGTAAACGATCTATTGATTTTTTTGCCAGATTCATGAGAAGATTATGAAATCCGAGTGGGAGACATGCAGGTTGGCGGGCGAATTTTTTTTGTTATCCCTAATTAGGTGTATTTGATCATACCCATGAACTTCTATTGTACTTAATTTTCCAACATTTTCTTACACCAATAAATTTCTTATATAATAAAAAAATCAGAAAATGTAAGAGTTAGTCCAAAAAATGCAAGCGAAACATTTTTCACCTCACTAAATGTTATTTGATCAACTTTTGTAAAAAATTGAGGTAAAAGTTATTTTTCACCTGATAAAATTTTATGAATTTATTTGATATTTTAAATAATTTTTAGTAGATGAAATAATAAATTTAAAAAAATTATTAGGATCAAAGTTATTTTTATGGGTTAATTTGGTTGTGAAGTAAATATTAATTTACTAAAATAACCCTAGTTGTCTCGCCCTCTCTTTCATTCTCCCTCGGTTTGCATTCTCTCCCCAAAAGGGTACAAGAGGAAATGTGTGGGATCCACATTACCAAACAATGTAATTGGCTCCAATTCCCTTGATTGAGCCAATTACATCCAACCAAACACCCCCTCAAGTCGTGAGGAAAACGACCTGTCGTTTTAGCTCCTAAAACCCTCCACGGAAACCCTTCCTCCCTGCACCTAGCCGTGCATTGCGACTCCCTGTTCTTCTGCTGATTGGTTCGGAGAAGATGGTCTTGTCGAACAAGAAGCTGAAGCAGAAGCTCCGCACAGCTCTTGCTGAATCAATCGTGAGATCGGAATCTTCCGCGAACCATAGTCGCGGCGAAACCCTTGAAAAATCTGAAACAAGCCTGCAGTCACAGTCCCTGAATCAGATCCTCGACTCTTCGATCCAGAAGCCTCGGTTGTCGAAGCGAGAGAAGCGCCGGAAAATACGGTCCTTGAATGGCATCGGAGACGATGCTATAGGAGGAAACACGGGCGTTGAAAGGAACGAGGAAAGGAGCGAGGAGCCGGGCGGTCATGGCGAGGAGAAAGAGGAAGAGGATAAGGTGAACAGGAAGAAGAGGAAGAGGAGGAAGGGGAAGAGTGGTGGTGAGGTTAACGAGACAGACGCTGAATTGAAGGAAGAGACAAAGAAGAAGAATAAGAGTAAGAAGGCGAAGAAGAACAGGAAGAATAAAAGTGGTACCACGAAGGAAAAAGATAGTAACGATGCCATGAATAAGGATGGGATCAATGCTTCAGCTGCAAATGGGAGTGAAGTGGATAACAGGTTAAAGTCTGCACTCAAAGCATGATTCTTTTATTTTTTGGCATTGAACTATCGACTGCTAAATTCAACCGAATGCAGGTGTTATGATGGTAGTTCTTTTTGTATAAATGGATCCAGTTTGACTTATTTGGTACATTTTGATATACATCTGATGCTTAATAGATGGAGTGAAATCACAGAGGATGGGTTCAGATGCGTGCCCGGATCTCCATATATATTCTTTTTATTATTAAACTGACAAAGCCCATATCCAAAAAATCTTCGGGCTTTAGAGAAAGCAATGTTCTGATAGTTCTGATTATGTTAATGATAAATTCTAGTGGCATACTTTGGTATGGACTGTGTGCCATGTTTTTGTGTGTGGAGTGCCATTATTCATGATCAAGAAGTAAATGATCTCTTGTACTGCAATATATACATTCACATATCCAGTCAATATTATGCAGATGCGTGTGCTTGATCTCTTCTTCTGAAATGCCATCATTGTAATTCAAGGAAAAAAGGCATTATTTGGGAAAATCTCCTTGTAATAGTTTTGAAAGTTGAAGTTTACGAAAAAAAAACATGGCTGGAAGCTGAAATACGCTCGCTTTTTATGATTTAGTTGTTTGGGAATAAATTTATGCACAAAGTACTTGGCAGAAATTCGGACGTCTATGTGGAATCATTATACTTTGATGTCATTCTAATTTATGATCCTCTCTTTGATGCCATTGCAGTCTAATGAGTGAGGTTGATGCTCAAAAAGTCTATGTTGGAGGTATCCCATATTATTCAACCGAGGATGACATACGGAGCTATTTTGAGAGCTGCGGTACCATTATTGAAGTTGATTGCATGACGTTCCCTGAGAGTGGGAGGTTCAGAGGAATAGCCTTCATAAGTTTCAAGGTCAGTCATAAACTTGTAGTTTATTGTTAAATGGTGGGCTTTCTTACTTATGATAGTTCTACATTTTCCTTCATATTTGAGGTCCATGGCAACTTTCTTGCAGACTGATGCAGCTGCAAAACGAGCCCTTGCTCTTGATGGAGCTGATATGTGAGTAGAAATTGAGAGGGTTCCCTTCAATTACTGTAGATAGGTTATCTTTAATCTTCTGAATACCTTCATCTTGCTCATAGGACTACTTTTTCAGGGGTGGATTCTTTCTGAAGATCCAGCCATACAATGCGAGCAGATCTTCAAATACGAAGACATCCAATTTCACACCGCCTGTTGTACAAGGCTACAACAGGATCTATGTGGGGAATTTATCATGGGATATAACAGAGGAGGATTTGAGGAAGTTCTTGTCTGGCTGCAACATATCCTCCATTCGTTTCGGACTGGACAAGGAAACTGGAGAATTTCGAGGTTATGCCCATGTCGATTTCTCTGATAGTGACTCAATGAATATGGCACTTAAGTTGAACCAGAAGGTTTTATATGGGAGACCTGTTAAAGTAACAAGTGCAATCCCAAAGAAGAATGTGAAAGTGCAACCTGAGGCAGTTGCTGCTGCTGCTGATAAAGTTGGAGTGGACAGCAGTGCATCAACTGCTGTTGGGAGTGAGAAAATGAGAAGAAGAACCTGCCATCTGTGTGGGGAGAAGGGTCACTTCTCCTCAGCATGTTCCAAGAACGCAGATGAGAAACAGCAGCCTGAGGCAATTGCTGCAACTGTTGATGATATTGGAGTGGACAGGAGTGCATCAACTGTTGTTGGCAGTGGGAAGATAAGAAGGAGAACTTGCTATCTGTGTGGTGAGAAGGGTCATATCTCCTCAGCATGTCCAAAGAACCTGGAGAGTCCTGCAAATTCAAGCAAGATTTGAAGTGATGGAAGAGGTTTTGTTTCTATTGTTTCATTTAATTTTTGTAACAATACATGGGATATCACAACTGTCCTATAGGTGGGCTGAGCTTTCTTCCCCTTTTTAAGTTCCATTGAAGGCCTAACCCTTGGCAATGGCAATGACTAGTTCAGCATTCCTTTTTACCCTCAGCATTTAATGAACACTAGCAAGTACATTAGGCGCCAGGTTGTCCTGAGCTTTTTTTGATGGTAGTCCTATGAGATACTAGATGCTTGAGGTTGATCTTGATCTATCCTTTTCACTGCCCTGTGACTTTTGGCTATTCCCTCCAGTCTGTCTTACAATATCCATGTGGGATCTAACTTGAACTGATGCCCTTTGTGTATAGTTGGATAGGTTTCTATGCTGATGTGTTGTAGCATTTGTTTGCCATAGGATGATGCATGGGAGAGAGATATTTGCCTGGAAGATCTTCTCTGCTCTTCCACTTAATTAGTTGAAATTATATGTTCTTGGAAATAACAAATCTAAGGGTGGATAGATGGATCAGTAAGGTAGCTTTTGATAGATGTGTTTTTTTCCATTTTTAATAGTATGAAATTAGTATTTTTTTAATTACTTGTATGAAATGTTCATTTTATGATATTACAAGTATAGTCTAATAAAGTGAAATTATATTCTTAATTTTTGTAATGTAATTAAACAAAAATACTATATAAATTTCATCTTGGTTTTATTTTTTATTTTGTACTACCAAAAAAGGTTTGATTGTACTGTTTTCCATGCTGCTGTTCTTGTCCGTCCAATAACATTGAATCATTGCTTTTTTGGTGGTATATCACATGTACTGTTTGGCAGATGAATGACTATGTTTAGCTGGTTGAGCACTGAAACCTGGAAGGGGTTTCTTTTTTTTTTTTGGAGTTGAAGCTAAGGATGCCCAGATTAACTAGCTCTCAGTAAATTGCCTGCTTCGCATTGATCACCTTGTGCAGAAATTCTTGGGAGTTAAAGCCTTTCCCGGAACATCCGATACACGACACCGGGAGAAAATGTCTGGTCATTGGCTTTGTTGTCGACCCATCAATAAGCCTTCCAAGAAACTGCGTGGTGGTAATGTGACATGTCATGGTGATCGACAGTTTCAGGCTTTGGATTCTTCAAATGAGGTGAAGTCTCAACATCATTTCCCAAATTGTCGATAAATCACACATGGATGTCGTCGCTATCCTAACCTTATCAATTCAAACGGTCCCAAGATTTAGAATCTCCCTCTTTTCATCTCATCTAATTATGTTGATTTTTGGTTAGTTTTTGGACCATTGTTGATCATCAAAAAGGTCCCAATATTTAGCCTGATTTGCCAGTTTCAAGTGAAAAGAACTTTCTGGGCAGTTGATTTCCTAAGAAACCAACCTCTCCTTACTAATAACTTCTCCAATTACATGGGTGTTCAGTAACCATTTTAACTGCATTTTACAGTGGAACTTGCCTCTATTCACGAGGTAGAATTAGAATCACCAAAGAAATCTGATAATAGAATAGAAGGGAGGCTATCTTTGATGTCTGCTGGTGATAATATCGGCCAATTCCTTTTCACGGGACTTTGGCTCATTGAAAATGGAAGTATTGTCCTAACAGTTTCCATGTGAATCCACAGATAGAAAAACTATTAATTTCTGAGGAAGACGATGTCCCCCACTTGGCTTCCCTAAAGCTGCAACCTAAGTGATCCATCTGGTTGAGTTCTGAAGTGTATTTATTTTCATTTGCCATGCACTGAACAAGACGACAAGCTTGCTGAGTAATGAAGTAATAAAAAACAAGGCAAGTGACAGCAAGGGTTTGAATCCGAGAAGCAATTCTGCAGAGAAAGAAAGGGAAGACAGCAATAAACCATTCATTTGCACTTCTAGACCTCCAACTTTTCCTAAGTAACAAGATTGAATAATGCATCTGACCCTCCAAAGATCACAAAGCCACCTACCTACCTATAAATAATGCAGCCCTCCTCTATCATGCACTCTCTCTAGATCAAGCCAAATCTTCTTCTGGGTCTCATCAAAGACGAAGAAGAAGAAGAAGAAGCTGGAAGGAATTCATCTTCCGGGGGTGGCTCTTTGGTATAATGTCGACTTCGAACTCGAGGCACCGTGGAGGAGATGCCTGCAACCCCAGAAAGTACAAGAGCACAAGTCCTGAGAGGACCAAGCTATGGATGGAGCCGCCGAAGCTCAAACATAATTATAAGCACGTAATGGATCAGAGGAGAGTTGCTGTTGTTTACTACCTCTCCCTCAACGGCCTCCTCGAACACCCTCATTTCATCGAGGTCCCTTTGTCTTCACCAGAAGGGCTCTATCTCAGAGGTAAAAATCTGTGATCCAAGTCTTCTTCTTATCATGGGTCACTAACTCTGATGATGAAGATGACTTTCCACACATTCAGATGTGATAAACAGGCTGAATCATCTTCGGGGTCAGGGCATGGCCGACATGTACGCTTGGTCTTCGAAGAGGTACATACATCACAACATGTTTTGCAAGTGCATATTATAAGAACTGCTTTTTTTTTCCTCTGTCGGAAGATGAAGCTTAATTTGACTGTGGGTGTTTGTTGGGTGTTTTGATAGGATATACAAGAGTGGCTACGTGTGGCAAGACCTGTCGGAGAACGACTTCATACAACCATGCCAGGGACAGGAGTACATCCTCAAGGGCTCGAGGCTGCTGGAGCGATCAGTAAGCGACCTCGAACATCTCCGGTTCTCGAACCTTCTCAGGCAGTCCAAGAACCGGCCTTCTATGGGGTCATCATCCTGCGACGATATCAACTTTACTAGGTATATTGGATTTGCTGTTTGTGGGTAATCTGTAGTCATATGCTTGGATGAGTTTCATGTACTAAATCTTCCCCTTTTAAGTCCATAATTTGTCAAATGATTTTCTTCCCATATTCGTATATCTCAGTGCTGGGGCATACAGCGCAAGAACTACCATCAGCAACGCATCGACCCAAACAGAGAAGCATGGACAGGGGACCACCATGGCTGTACGGCCGCCGGAGGAGGTGGAGGAGCTGAGCGGGGAGGAGATCTCGCCGCCGCCAGTTTCGAATAACTCGAGCGGAGAGCTGGCGAGGGAGAGCTACGAGATTGGGTCGGATCCGAGAGACCGACAGGATTTGAATGACAAGCCCGCTGCTGCTGCTGCTGCTGCTGATATAAGGAACCAGTTGGGTGAGAGTGAGAGGCCCAGCGGGAGGATCAGGGCCTCTGCAGTTCTGATGCAGCTGATCAAGTGCGGATTCAAGAATGCAGAGGAGATGGTTTCACTCCCCAGAAGAGGGTAGGGGATCTCTGGAAGAAGATGAAAACTGTTTGATGATCCATATCTTTGAGAAGAGAGGGTTATCAGTGGTTAGTGTATAAATGATCTGAAATATGCAGCAGCTAAATTTATGTTTCTGAGCTTGCGGATAAACAAGCCAACTAGTTCAAATTATACCATCTGCTCATGTTCATGGGACGATGACAGAACCCAAAGTCTGAAATGGGATTTCCTTCAGCTGGGCTTCCAAATGTGCAGAAGAATTTGGGCTCTAAAATTCAAGCTTATTGAAAATTCACCCCCATCGTATATTTGCTAGTGGAAAGATGGAAACTTTGGTTATTATGGCAACTTTGACCCGAGGACAGTGCCACATAATGTCGTTGATAGGGTTGATAGGAATATGTGACGACCGGTGCCCGCTCCATAATCATATTGAAATCATACATACATTCCCCCTGATCCGTGTTTATACGGGTGGAGTCCGTGTCCGAACTTCCAGACCCGTAGCGGGTTGGGTGGGTCCGGGTCAATTGCGATTATTTGGAAAAAAGGGTTCAAATAAATATAAGAAAAGAATATCGGCGGCTGCCCGGATCCAAAACTCACAGAGGCTGACGTCACTGCCAAATCAACACATTTCACACGTAGCAAAATTTCAATAGTAGCATATTATATTTTTAATTATTAGGTTATAACTATATTATATATTTTATATTTTTTCTTTGTTTAAGTAAAAAATATGTTGGTCAAAACAGTGTTTAAACTTATTTGGATTTCCATTACTTGTATATAAATTTAGTCCATTTATTTATTTTGACCAAAATCTCACTTTTATAAAAGTACAAATGTTTGATATAAATGATCATAATTAATAAAATGGTGAAAAAAGATTGAATAATCTTAGGTGAATAATCTCCCACACTAATATTAGGATATAATTTTTATATTTTATTTACTTTCCTTTAAATTTATTATTATATTATTTTAAAAGTTATCATTTATCCAATTTTCGTTGAATAATTGGTGGCTATCCTATTATGCTAAGCCCTCGTAATTCTTCTTTGCGTGCATCCTGGTGGGGTCCACGGAATCATACGCGGATGCCCCAACCACATTCGCAAGATACATTAAGATGTATCGCGTGTTTATGATATATTTGATAAACGTTAATTTAAAATTTCACGTTTAAATTGTATAAACTTTTACATAATTTTATATATATTATCTCAAATTAGAATTTTTTTATAAATTTATAATAATAGAATGAGTATAATCTTAGTGTAATCGTATTTGTACCCATATAAACCTAATTAGATATGGGAAATTCAATTCATACCTTATATAAGTACAAAATAAAAATATCAACTCGAGTGTATTCTTTCATAAGATGAGATTACAAGAATAATATTCAGTATTATATACAATTAATAAATACCTATTTAAAATTAGGTAAATATTGAAATTATAATATAAAATTAAATAAAATAGATAAATATTATTAATTTATAATCTTATTTTATTAATTACAAATTATTAATTTAAAATAAATATATACCCACTTTCTACCAAATACTTGTAGTGTATTCACGTAAAATTAACAAATATTTAATATATACTAAACTAAAAAATAGAGAAAATATATAAAATTTATATTAATTCACAATTATGTTAAATTGATAAAATTATTTTAAATTTACAATAAATTTAGAAATACAAATATTAGATAAATGTATTTTAATATATACATATCATATATTTTTATATACTTAGTTTTTATTGAATACCGAGTAGAATAGAAATTTTGATTAAATATGAAATAATATATTATGTATATGTTGTAATGTAATGTTTATATATTTTAGTTTAATATTTATATTTTTTATTACTGACCTACAATCACAATAAGGATAATGAGAGTTTTGAAACATTTAACTTGAAATCAAGGCATTTCACGCGTAGAAGCATATTATATATTTTATTACAAAATTATATTTCTTTTTTGTTTAAGTAAAAAAAATACGGTGATAGCATTTAAACTTATTTAAATTTCCATTACTTATATATAAATTTAGTCCATTTATTTATTTTGATCAAAATTCCACTTTTATAAAATATAAATGTTTGATATAAATGATCATAATTAATAAATCTTGAATTTAACGGTGAAAAAGATTGAATAATATTAGGTGAATAATCTCCCATACTAATATTAGGATATAATTTTTATATTTTATTTACATTCTTTTGAATTTATTATTATATTATTTTAAAAGTTATCATTTATACGATTTTCGTTGAATAATTGGTGGCTAACGCATTATGCCAAGTGAGCCTTATAATTGGCAAGCTTCATAATTCTTCTTTGTGTGCATCATGGCGGGGTCCACCGAATCATATGCCATCCACTCCCACCAAGTCGCATGGCAAGATAGATTTAAGCCGTTTAATATATATTTGTTAAGTGTAAATTTCTAAAATTTACACACTTAATACGTAATATAAACACAAATCTATTATATTAAATTAGATAAAATAAAAATTATTTTAAATTTATAATATTTAATTAATTTCATTATTTAAAATTAATAACTTTTACTTTAACATTATTCACACAAATTAACTTTTTACTTATGAGAGTTATTGGTTTCGTTATTTATAATTATTTAATAACTTTTGTACTTAAACTAGTTCGGTAAGCTTAAATTATGTTTTATATGAGTATTCAGTAAAAATACTAACTTAAGTTCATTTTTTATTATTATTATCTAAGATCAAAATAATAATATGCATAATTATAAACAATTGTATTTAAAAATATAGGTGAGATTTATTTAATTATAGTCTAGTGTGGTGAATATTTAAAATATAATATAAAATTAAATAAAATAAAAATGTTATAAATTTATAAGATTATAACTATTTTATTTGTAATACTATATGACAAATGTTTATTAGAAATTTGTAAAAACACACCTTTAAATATGTAGATTATATAATAGTATGTAAACCCCGTCATTTGATAATGAGAAAATCAGGAAGAACCAGTCAGTTTAAAATTTTAAAACCGAATCGATTTACATGCTCGATTATTAGGAAACAGGTAAATTAAGAATTTAAAACTCACATGTGACTCAAAATGGTTCATAAATCTTGGAAAAAAAACCTTAGGAAGAATTAGGGAAGAAAAAATGGACTGGTTCAAGTAAACTGTGTCCGAACCGGATAGAATCGGTTTATGAACCGAATCGACTGATGAACCAGAATCGATAGAGAGGGTAGACCGAGAAATTTATGGATTCCAAGTGACCCAAATAGTTCCAAAAGTCATGAAAATGGACTTGAGAAGGAATTGGAGATGAAAACCAAACTAGTTCAGGCGAACCAGAGTGAACCGGTTTGAACCGGTTTGAACCAGTTTGAACCAGTTTGAACCACTATTGAATTGGGTTCTAAATTCATTTTTCTAGGTGGAAAATCGAAGTAGCACCGACAAAGAAGAAACATTTTCATTCGATACATTTCAGGCCATCAATGTCTGTCATAAAGGTGCCAAACGGATGACCGACGAGTCCCCGAGCTCCCTATAAAAAGAGCCCCTCTTCATTCATCCTCTCCACACCTGAAAAGCTCACTCTCTCTTAGTTGCTTAGTTTTCCGGTGAAACTCGAACTAGAGCTCCGATATAGGGTCATTTCTGAGCTAAAGGAGGTGAGATCGGGTTCCTTAGAATTGGGGAGAAGTCAGCTACACGGTGGTGACATCCATTCGTTCCGAGAGTCGCCAGAGAAGCACCGGCGTGATCGAACAATGAAGGAGCTCCGACAGACCTAAGCTGCCCTATTTCGACCGAGTTGAAATCGGCCAATTCGAGCCCTCCTCAGGCCAAACCAAGACCTTCCAACACTTCCTCAGCCCTCCCACAACCGAATTAGGATGGAAAGGTAAGCCAATTCGGCTCCTTTCTACAATTTCCGATCGGTGTTAGAGAGAGAGTCGGTCGAATTTCAATGACAGAATTCTAATCCAATTCGACATCAATTGATGTTATTCTTGATCCTAGGAAGAATCTCAGGAGGAGAACTACCTGCCCAGATAGAAAGCTCAGACCCACCGCGCCCTCACTAGTGAGTAATCGAAGCTTCTCTCTCTATGGTCCATTTTTCGACGAAGCTCCATTTGAGTTTGTTTCGAATTGCTAGAGAATCGCATGAATATGTAGAAACTTAATTTCAACTTCAATTTCAATAATTGGAAGTGTTTGATTGGTCAATTTGATTAAATCAAATTCAGCTAGGTTAAAAAGTTAGAATTTGGGAAAAAATTTGAAGGACCAAAATGCAATTTTCTAAAATTGAGGGTCAATTGGGCATGATCAAAATGTTAGAGGGCCAATTGAGGAATTTTAGAATTTTTGGGATAAAATTTACCATTTTTGTAAAGGAAGGGAAAATGGTAATTTTGGAAAAGTTGGGGGACCAAATTGGAAATTTAGAAAATTAAACCCCTTTTGGTGAAATTGGATAAATTGAGGTACCAAGGGAAATTTTAAAAGTTAAAGAAAAATAACTTTAGGAACCTAATTACAAATAAATGAAAGTTTAGTTTTCTCATTTATTTGAAAATAATGAAGGCTATTAGGACGAGAGATAATGAACTGAGATATTCATATCGTGTAGGAACATGAAGTACCGTGAACGCCAACAAGGACAAGCTCGCATGAATACAAGTAAGCGGTTTAGTGGAATTCACTAAATTAATGGGTGAGTGAGAATTCTATATTATACCTGGTTGGGGATGATAAGTACCTCAAAATGAAAACCCACTACTAAGTGGTATTTTAAACATCACAACTTAGAGAAGTGATGTAAAAATCATGCGAAAAAAACTATTTACCGGTTGTAAGTAGATCATACCCAGTTGGTATAATGAAACTTACTCGAAGGAAATTGAAAACCCATTCAGCGGTTATGAGCGAAGATGTCCTTATACTCGGTCGATATAATGGATAGTTGAAAACATACTTTTGTTTGAAGTGCTCTCCTTTCACTGTGTGTCAATGCTTAAATAATTTGGGAGATCTTCTTGATGGGAGCTCAAATAGCTATTATAGGTCGGGGGCCTTGGTTTTGGAACTTGGGAGCTACTATGCCCATTTTTGAAAATCTCGAACAGTGAGCCATAGGCTAGTGGGCACGAGCAGGAGCTCGTAAATAAACATGAGATATGTGCCATAAAACTTTAATAAATGAATTGTTTGGCTATGGTACCAAGGCAAGACCGACATATTCAGTTAACTAGTGGCAGTGTAACATGATAGGTCTCCGGACCTATCAAGACAAACAGCTGCAGGTTGAGTTGAGGGTCGGGGCCGTTGGACCAGTGACACCACAGATTATATGGCATGATAAGAAAATACTGTTTGTGCATGTACTGTGATTACGGGACCATCAAGATGCCCAAGAGTGGTAGTGATGCATCCTAAGGGCAATGAACGACCTGGTGAGTATAAGGGTAGTTCGTCGTACCAGGTGACCGTGCGAAATTTGGAGTAGCACCAAGCGCATGAGATCAAGGTGGGGACGGGATGAGGTCTTTGTCCTCATACGGATATGGAGAATTGATTTCGGGATTGAGGGTCGGATGTCACGTACATCCACTCATTCTCTGGGTAGAAGTGGACATGCTTCTATTTAGGTGGCCGGTAAAGTCGCTCCGACGCCACAAGTGGGTTCAGTGGACATACTGGCCAGCGAATGTGTGTTTGGCCTTCATGATAAATGATGTGTGTTGGGTGATGACATACAGTGATTAAATGAGGAAATGGTGGTAAAATTCGAGATTTTAAAATGAAAAGATTTTTGAAAGAAAAGAGTCTGACACACTCCAATACAAATCTTTTTCCTAAAAGTTAAAAGTTTTAAAAACCCAATTACTGAGTAGTCGTACTCACCCCGTCCCTGATATCCCTTTCAGTAAATTCCAGAAAGCCTACTCTTAAAGACCATTAACTCAGACGCCTGTGAGTCAAGTATGATAAATTTAAAATATTATACAGTTTTGATTTATGTTATTTCAGGAAAAGTGCAGGTTTAAAGGATGTCTTACTCTTTGGGTTGATCCTAGGGATTCGACCAAACTGGGTCGGGGTATGATATTAAATCCCACTCACCCGATTGTACAATGTATTTCCTCTAAATCGGCTTTCGTCCCTTGCGAGCTTTGCTCTCGTTGGCGTTTCCAATATCTCGTATTACTACATGGTATGAACATCTTTGTTAATTATCATTCAACTTGATAACCTTTTTTCATTATTAATGGCTAAACATATCTAATTTTTCAGATATTTGTAATATGGTCCCAACAGTTCTTTTTCTTTTACTTTAGGCCCCAAATATCGATTTATCCCCAAATTGAGTACCAAAACTTTTAAAATTCCCCTTGGAACCTCAATTTATTAAATTTCATAAAAATGTGTTCAAGTTTCCCAAGTTCCCAATTTGGTCCCCAATTTTTCCAAAATTACCATTTTGGCCTTATTTTACAAAATGGTAAGTTTTACCCAAAAAATTCTAAAATTTTCTCAATTGTTCCTCTAACACTCTTATCATGCCCAATTAGCCCTGAATTTTATAAAATTACATTTTAGTCTCTCAAATTTTCAAAATCCCCAAAATTCCCCCAATTTTCCCCCAATTTCAACTTTCCAACACAACTGAATTTGATTTTATCAAACTTACTGATTAAACAAGTTTAATTATTGAAATTGAAGTTAAATTGGAGTTCCTACATCTTTATACGATTCAATTGTACTTTAAATTGCAAGTTTTAACACCGGAACAAGCTCAAACGGAGTTTCGCTGAAAAACAGAACGTAGAGAGAGAAAGATTCAAATGCTCATCATTGGGGGTGTGGCGGTCTGAGCTTTCAATATAGGTAGATAGCTCTCTTCCTAATTTTTCTCCAAGGATCAAGAATTGTATAAATAAATACCAAATTGGGTGAGAATTTTATCATCAAAATTCTGCTGGTTCTCGCTCTAACACCGGTCGAAAATTACAAAGGGGAGCCGAATTACCTTACCTTTCAGTTCTAATTCATCCGTAGGAGGGTTGTGGAGGTGTTGGGAGAGATTGGTTTGGCCTGAGGAGGGCTCAAATTGGATTATGTCAGCTTGACAAAAATAAGGCAACTTCGATCCACTAGAGCTGATTCACTGTTCGATCACGCCAACACTTCTCCGGCAACTCTCAGAGCAATTAGATACTACCAACGTGTAGCTAACTTCTCCACAAGTCTAAGGAACCCGACCACGCCTTCTTTGGCTTAAAAAAGACCCTATATTAGAGCTATGGTCCGAGGTTCATCGGAAAACTAAGTAACTGAGAGAGAGTGATGTTTTCAGGTATGTGGAGGATGAATGGTGATGGGGCTCTTTTTATAGGGAGCTCAATGACTTGTCGGCCATCAATTTGGCACTTTTATTACAGTTATTGATGGCATGAAATATACTGAATAGAAACATTTTCTCTTCGTCGGCTGGTTCAATTTTCCGGTGAGTGAACGGTGCTGTAATATGAAGGAAGAAGACGACACTGTTTCGATTTTGAAAATTTTTAAACACTGAATTTTTGAAAATTTTAGATTTTGAGGAAAGTTTAGAAATTGTTATTATTAATTCGAATATAAACTTTTACCAACTTTACAATAGTGTGATATCAAATATTAAAATAATGTAGGTCGATTAGATCCAATAGACAAATTTACCTATTATCCTTCTATTGTTAAAATTTTTTAATATTTTTTTGGTACGAACAAATATTTTAGTTCCCATAATTTATTAATTTGAATTTAAATGATAAAAATATATGTAAATTATTTATTTTATTTAAGAGAAACCAAATATTATTATATAATCTACATATTATATTAAAGTAGTAATATATGAAAATTAAACTTTTTCTTTAGTAAAGACGCATGAGATTTAAATATATGGCTAATAATAGTGCTAATATTTTTTTTATTTCACTTTCTCCAAGCTTGTTTAATACATAAATATTTTTTTATTAACATGTAATTATCACAAATGTAATTTAAAGTGCAATAAATAATTTTACCGGATAAAATCTTCTTCCAGTATCCCATGCACCATTTTTTTATAATCTTAAAATTTCAATAATTCATATTTTTCATTATTTTTTATATTTAGATGCATCTAAATTTATAGGTAGTCAACATATTCATCTTGTTAGTCTAAACTCAAAATGAAATTACACTAAATTAGTAGATTAAAAAATATAGTATTTATTCTATCATAATCACCAAACACATAAGTAAATTTAGAGAAAATAATAGCATAATTATTTTGTAAATCTTTCTCTAAACAATTAGATTTTTCCATTTATAATTTATTAAAAATATTAAAAATTCATAATATACATTTAAAACTGTAATTTATTTCTTATTTTTGGAGATATGATTTGATATATAAGATAAGTGACAACTAATAACTTCAATAAGGCAAATATAATTTATATTGAATTTTTATATTGAGAATATAATAATATATTAAATAAAATAAATTTTTTTTATAAATTTATAATATTAAAAACATTACAATACTTATTATTAATACAACCAATTATTGGTATACAATACCTTTTAATATAATATCTCAAACTTAAAATACGACTTATAATTTGTACGGATAAAAATACCTAAACTCAAATATATTGTTACTATTATTATTAAATTGGATTGTATTCGATTATTAATTGTTATATGTTATGGACAAAATTAACAATATAATTTTAAGTATAAATGAATATAACTTATTATTTGTATATAATATCTTATAATTTTAATTATATAATTTTTTATAAATAAAAATATTTTATATTATTTTTTAAATGTACAAAATTAAACTTATGTGTATTGTTTGTTCTAATTTATAATATCTTAAATTTAAACATTTAAAGTGAGTCCCAACGTATTTATAAAATGCAGGAAAAATATTTAATATATAAATTAATTTAATATATTTATTATTATACAAAATTATATTAAAATTCTTATCCACATCCTACAAATCTCTACCCACAAAAAAAACCAAAGACTCGTATATGTTTGTGTTTTATCCGTATAGGAATGAAGAAGAAAAATCCGGTTCACATATTTGGCCATCTGCATCTTAGTTTTTTAGAGTTTATCTTAGGTAGCCACCTGTTCAATATTTGCACAACACTATCACATTTCCTTATTTTCTTCCTAAAATGTCATAAGCAATTAAAAAAACATTGTGGGTGTTATTTTTTTATATTAGCCGGAAATATGTGGCTTATGCTGACAAGTGGCAACTTCCAAGGAGGGCCACGTATAAATATGTGCTACATAACGTCACCAGGCATGTTGTTAAAAAATTAATGGCATGGCATGGGAAGCGTGCTATAAAAATATGTTATAATTTTGTAAAAATAATTTAATTTATCTTTTAATAATCACTGGCGGCTTCAAGTATAAATATTGTATTTAATAATATAAAAAGCTTTAGTATTTTGGAATATTCTCAAATTTAGTTCAACTTTTTTGTATTTGTATTAATTTTGAATTAAACAAATAAAGAAGTGACAAGTGAGATGCAAAAACGACATGGCCTACCAAGTTTGATATTAATGTCAAACATAGAATTTAACTATGAAAAGGTAAAAATATTTTGCTAAATTTGAAAATTGGTATAAATTAATTGAATGGTAAACCTTACCTTATAGGGTAACGCCCTTATGAATTGCAACGTTACCTTATAGGGTTGAATTTTGGATATTCGGATTTCTCAATTTGGAGGAGACAGAAATTCTGGGAAAAAAAAGAAAATTCGTTCTAATTCTGTTACTGGTATTTCGACTAGCCAATCAAATAGAGCGTACTGGCCACGCGCACGGAGAGGAGCCTCGAGGTTCCCTGTGGGACCCACGCAAGGTTACTTTCCCCGGTCCTCGTTATCGGCTCGAGAGAATCTGGAGCACCACCTCTGTGGAATCTCCAAATTGCCCCACATCTGCTTTAAAATTTCCGATCTCTGCCCTTTCCCCTCGGGACGCTGTCCCTTCCCTTCCCTTCCCTTCATCTGTCCTCCTCATAAGTGACGTTACCAAGCGGACTCCTGGTGTGACGTCCTATCCTCACTTTCCTTCTTTCGGACAGGTAGGTTAATATGGCGGAGGCGGCGATAGGGGACCGCGACGAAGAGATGCAGCTGCTTTCGTTGACAGGCATTGCTGAACCCTCCTGGCGACTGAACTTCGACGGCTTCCACTTGTCGGCAGAGCACCGGCAGAAGAAGCCGCCTGGCGGAGTCCACGACTGCTGCCTCGGTGTTTTAGGTCTATATCTTGCCCTGCCTCTCATTGTGTGCTCTTCTCGGTTAAGCTTCGAGTGCTTTTCATCAAAAGGCGGATAGATACTTGCGTCGCTTGTATAACCTATGAATGCTCTGATACTCTTATGAAGTTGGTGAGCGATGGTGTTCCGAGCTCTGGAAGATCTAATCTTAGGCTTTGTGGTGCTCCGATGGTCTCGCATATCATTAATCCCTTCCCGACTTTGATTATTTAGTGCTAGGAAGGGATGTATTGCTTTGTTCTCACTGACAGTAAGCTCGCATTCTTCTGATCGAAAAAGAAATGTCTGCTTTTTTTTTTCCTTTCATTTTCTTAGTTTTTATCTCAAACGGGGTGTTCTATTTTTTGCTTTCATTAAGAACCATTTTTATGTTTAATTTTCATCCATGCTCTCAAGTGATTCTATACTATATTTATTTACTATTTTAGCTGCAATTCTTATTTTTCAGTTTAGATCTCCCCTTTCTCGATCGGGCATTCCTGCCATCTCATTTTGAATCTTCCAGGTGTATCCCATAGCAGGGTGAGGTTTAATAAGCGAGGGTTGCTTTAGCTTTTTGCTGCCCTCATATTTGAACAGGGGTTGGTGTAAAAAGCTGAATTTTCTTTCCCTCTCAATTATTCACCAATTATCGTCTACTGGAGGCTGTATTGGGCAATAATTTGTATACTTAAGCCGGCCATTGTAGTTTCTATGATAAGAAAAGTTGAGACCAATATATTTAGTTGAGATAAGTGAAAATTATTGAAAAAATAGTCTGGCCATAATACAGTTGGAAAACTTGTCCCGATTAGTTGCATTTTTTGTCCCCATTGCTAAAAATACCTTTTTCTTGTATAATGATGTGTTCTTGGTAGTCACATCTTTCACAATCTTATAGATATAAAGGTTGTCTTTCATCCCTCACGGATTATACTATTGCTATAATCAAGTTAAATTGTTATCTAGATCTTCAGCTAACCAGACAAACCGTTAAATTGTTACATCAGTGATTATAGGAGATTTAATATCAGGGTGAATTTGTTAACTCATTATGTGTATCATGAGCTAATTTTACGAACCATACTTGGGAATTGAGATTTATGCTATTACTTAAGATCTTGGATGATTTATCTGGAGTCACCAATCAAATATTTTCAAGAACTTTCTGTGTTTTCTTGGGTGGCTTTAGGTTCAGAGGATGATGTTGCCGAGTATTATCAAAATCAAGTAGACATGCTTGAAGGTTTTAATGAAATGGACGCTCTAGCTGAGCGTGGTTTTATTCCTGGAATGTCAAAGGTAATTTTGATCTCTTTGTGCTCTGTCCTTCCAGGAAAAATATCTGTCTCATTACATCACAAAGAGATGCAACTACCTAGATAATTTATACCCTGAAGTTGATTCCTGTTTGTTGCAGGAGGAACAAGAGAAGTTGGCCAAAAGTGAAACATTTGCTATTAGAATATCAAATATTGCAAATATGGTTCTTTTTGCAGCCAAAGTTTATGCATCCATCAGGAGTGGGTCATTAGCCATCATCGCGTCAACACTGGACTCACTCCTTGATCTTCTATCAGGATTCATCCTGTGGTTTACTGCATTCTCCATGCGAACTCCCAACCCCTACCAGTATCCCATTGGAAAAAAACGTATGCAGCCGCTGGTATGTCTTACTTAAGACTACAATGTTGTGTATTCCAAGCAATTTTGCTGGAAAAACCATACCTCCTTGCTGCTGCCCCTAAAGTCATAAATCTTTATGCACGAAGATTCATCATAGTAAGTTGACCGAAATGAGTTCTGAGATGTTGGACTAATTGTATATTTACATAGCAGCATGGAAATATTTCTCCCCTTGATGGCATTGCTGCTAATATAAGGAAAAATATGGCTGGAATTGATGTCCTGTTTATTTCTGTAAATCATTAAATGTTTGATGGAACTGAAATTTAAACATAAACAAATTGTAGGGGATTCTCGTTTTCGCCTCTGTTATGGCAACTTTGGGATTACAAATCATCTTGGAGTCGGCACGGCAGCTACTATCTGATGTATGTAGATGTGAATTACACAGTACAATTGTTTATATAAATATATTATTGATAATTCATTTTCTGTCAGATATCTGAATTTACAGAGATAATTGTGCTCTGAGCTTTTCTTTTTTTTATTTCATGTTATCCCCTCAGGAGGCTGAATTTAACCTAAACAAAGAACAAGAGCGATGGCTTGTTGGCATTATGCTGTCTGTGACTTTAGTTAAATTACTCCTAGTTCTTTATTGCCGATCTTTCACAAATGAGATTGTCAAAGCTTATGCCCAGGACCACTTCTTTGATGTTATCACCAATATAATTGGTCTCATTGCTGCCCTGCTGGCTAATTATTTTGACGACTGGATGGACCCTGTTGGAGCTATCATTGTACGTCAAATCACTGTCTCTTAGCATCTGCCTCTCTTTTCCTCTTTTCTCTCTCTATCTCTCTCACTTTGAACTCTGAACTCGTCATATGCATCATTGTTACAATGATAACAACAGGACATGGAAGAATGCTCCATCCCATGATTGCAATTTTAATACAGATTACGAATTGCAATCAGTTCCAGTGAATGTAACTAGGGAGCTCTAGTGAAGCTTTATTGAAAATTCTTAAAATTTTGGTTGAAGCTAATTGTTCCCATCTGCATGCTAGACTGTCTCCCTTTGTCTCAGCTCTAGTTATGTAAAAATTATAGCATGAGCACTGCATCTCATTTTCACATTGCAAATCAGTGCCAACTTTGGCCATTGTCATCTCTATTTAGCTGCATCTTTAAATCTGACTTTTGAGCCTAAACCATGAAAGTTGGAAATCTATTTCCTGCTTTATCTAATCTATCTTGTTCATTGCAGCTTGCTCTATACACTATCCGGACCTGGTCCCTCACTGTGCTGGAGAATGTGAACTCCTTGGTGGGGAAATCTGCTGCCCCCTTGTACTTGCAGAAGCTCACTTACCTCTGCTGGAACCACCACAAGGCCATCCGGCACATTGATACTGTCAGGGCCTACACCTTTGGGTCCCATTACTTTGTTGAGGTGGACATTGTCCTGCCTGCTGATATGCCTCTGCAGGAGGCCCATGACATCGGAGAGACCTTGCAGGAGAAGCTGGAGCTCCTGCCTGAGATAGAGCGCGCATTTGTTCACCTTGATTATGAGTTCTCCCACAAGCCTGAGCACGCCCGAGCCCACTCTAGTTAAGGTAGGTACTGCACCAATTCATGAAAATTGACGGCTTTTGCGTGTAATGTTCTAATGTAGTTGTTGGCAGGAAGAAACATGACTGCTATCTATGTATCACCTGTGTGAGTGTCTTCAAAAGCTATGTATATTGTCCACATCCCTGATACATCGAAACCTGCATTGGTCTTTATTTCAGTATAAATGATCTGTTAAGGTGATGCTGAATTATGTTCAATGCCTAGTCTCTCCTTTTATCATGGGTTTTCTTTTCTCTCTGTTTTTTTCTCAGCAAGTACCTCATACTTTAGAGATGTAGGGATAGACCACTAGTTCCCATTGCTTCATTGATTTGACCTGTATTTGTTGCATAGTGGATGTAGGCTGTAGCATTAAGTGCCTCTCCCTTCTTATTTCAAGGGATAGGATAAATTTAAAGAATATTTTTATTAGCTACAGCCAAGCAAGCATCAATCCAATTAAAACATGCACCAAGGCAATAAAGGAAGGGCTAAAATCATGGATCTCGATTAATATATATAATATTTTAAATTTTAGTTATTTAAATCAATTTACTAATAAATACTAATGAATTTATTTATTAGTATTTTGTTATGTGATAATTTAGGCAATAAGGAAACCGCATGACATAGCCAAACTTCATTAATGATTGCGTGTTCTTGCCAATTGTAGAGTGTATATTGTCAAGCATCATGTCCACATTCAGATATCACCCCTTCATTTTGTCTTCGTTTCTTCAATAATGCATTCATTCACTCACGCCATGTGTTATTATTGTTGCAAATTTACTAATTTTGGCAACAATAAATATTTAATAAAAATATAAGTCTCCAAATATATAATTTAATGGTTTAATTATATAATTGATATATAAATTGTTTTAAATTACTATATGTATTTATTTATTTATACTTGGTATAAATACTTATTAATATGTATAATATTATTACAATAATTTTTTAAATTATAGTTTTTTAGTATAAATTCATAATTTCGTTGTGATCAATTATATTATTAGTATATAAACTTTGTAAAATATCATAAATTACTAGAAATATTGTTTTTTATTATGTATTATTAAAATATTATCTCATTAAAAATATATATTTTTTTATATTAAAAATTTAAAGAGTTTTTGTGCTAATATACAATAAAAATATTTATACTATTTAAAATAATTTATATAGGAATAGTATAATTAAATTGATCAAAATTCATAATTTATATTAAGGAAATATAATTTTAAGAGATTTTATACTAACAAATAATAAAAAACATATTTATATAAATTTATATATGATTGCTATTTCAACAGTATGTGGTTGAGAAATTTGATTTGCCCTTTCTTTTTCTTTTTAATTTTTAATTGTATTTTCTTTCTCTCCACTGGGCAAAAAATACAAAAAAAAAAAAAAAGGAAAGGGCAAATCAGAGTTCTCCTCTCTTTCCCAGCCAGTTTTCCCGGGAAAATCCGCCATTAAACCCAACCAGCCAAACCGTGACGGATAAAAAAATTCAGACAAAGAGAGTGACAGGGAGGCGAATCGTTAAATCGAATCGTATTCGACCGTAGATGTGAGTCCAAATGCACCACCGCGATCGGTGGCCCAGATGGAGATAACCTACGCCTCCAGTAGCTCCCGGGACATAGCTTCCATAGCCGCTGAGTGCTCCTCCTCCTCATCTTCCCTTGCTGCCTTTTCCTCCATGCCGTCCATCCGCCCCGTGAAAGTTATCTCTCTTCAGTACCCGACATCGCCGTCCTCGTCATCCATCGGCGGCGGCACTGCACTGTTCGTTGGATGGAAGTCGAAGCTGAAGCGGATGACGTGGCTGGACTGGATCCAGACCTTGCTACCTTGCTCCCGCTGGATCAGAACCTACAAGTGGCGCGAATACCTCCAGACCGATCTCATGGCTGGTCTTACCGTCGGCGTAATGCTCGTGCCGCAGGTGATTCTTGAATTCTCCGCACGTAGACATTCTCAAATTCTCCATTCTGATGGAACTCCAATAGTCTTGGGACACACCGGGCTTCTCAAATGTGGCACACGTTCTTGAATTCTCCGATTTATCTGATTGATAATCTATATTTAATCTCTGGTATCGCAATTCTGTTTTTCACACCCGTCGGGAAAGGTCTGGGGAGAATTTTGAGAATTCTTTTGCGACTCAATTACTGATGATCGAAATCAGTGTGTTCTCTTTCTTGATTCCGAGCCAGTTCCTTTATCAGTAAATCAACATACTCGCTTGATATTCCCTTCGGGAGCACACCCTTTTGAAAGTTCTCCGCTGCCATTTGCTTCTTTTGCTTGCTTATTGGTGGCCGAATCAATTACTCAATCAGGTTGAATTCCAGTGGGAGAAACTTTGGGCTTCTTAATTCCCCCCAAAACTTTTTACTTCTTGTGATGCTCTTTTCTACTTCTGTCTACCTGCCGGGAAGCTTCCTCTTCTCATTCTTCTCTGTCGATCTGTCCTACCCAGCCTGAATGACTGCGTAGGTTTATTCCTATTTAACTTGCTGAACCAGTGCTACTTGTCACATCTCTCAACAGGGATTGCTCGATCTTTACGCCAGCGGCTGAGCAGGGTTTGGATCTTCTTTTATATTATTAAATGACACGAGTCACGTGAAAGTTTGGATGGAATTTCAATTTCTGTGGCCTTATTTATGTGGCGTTTATCTCTGACCTTTAATTAAATCTCTTTAAGTTTCACGCCTGTAAAAATACCTGGTTTTAGGAGGATTGTCAATTGTTGATTCACTTAAATATTTGCCCTCTGGACATTGCTATCTTCTCCAAGATCTCTGAACTTTTCAAGATCTTTGAAGTCTTTGTATGCATTTTTATCACTTAAGTTGTAGGAACTGTAATGACTTCCTTTTGTGGATATTCAGGCAATGTCATATGCCAAACTAGCTGGGCTGCAACCAATATATGGGCTTTGTAAGTTTCTTCCGATGCTAATTGCTTAAATTTAGTTCCCATCTTAAGTGCTGATTTGGCCTCTTTTTTCTTAAAGATGCTTCTGCAAGTTTTTCATTGTTTTGCCTTGGTTATATCTTTCACAATGCCATCATGTTTTTATTTTTCTAACTTTACTCTAAATATCTGATTCTGCACTTTATGGCTGTAACAACATATTGGTTGTCTGATGCAGACTCTGGTTTTGTGCCTGTATTTGTGTATGCCATTTTCGGATCATCTCGCCAGCTTGCAGTAGGGCCAGTGGCATTGGTCTCGCTTCTTGTTTCAAATGTCTTGGGTGAGATTGTTGATTCATCTGATGCCCTATACACTGAACTAGCAATATTGCTGGCTCTTATGGTTGGAATTTTGGAGTGCATAATGGGGCTTTTGAGGTATTTATTTCCTTGTTCTGATAATAGCTTTAGAAGGCAAAATTGGAATACCTGAATGAGGGACTGATAAAATACCATCCATTTTCGTGCTCATCCACCTTAGTTTAGTGATAAGAAGCACAATTTGACTGTGGATTTTGACCCTCTGCAGGCTTGGATGGATTATTCGATTCATTAGCCACTCTGTAATTTCTGGCTTTACAACAGCCTCTGCCATTGTGATTGCTCTCTCTCAAGCAAAGTATTTCTTAGGCTATGATATAGTCCGGAGCAGCAAGATAGTGCCCCTGATTAAGAGCATAATATCTGGTATTGACGGGGTATGCTTTCTTCAGACATCAATTCTATATTTTATCCCCTTCTAGCAATTTGTTCTTGGTTTTGACTTTTCCTGGGAAGAAAGCCCACCTTCAATATAGAAAATTTCCACCTGAAAATACCGTATTTCTTTCTGCCACTGTGGGATCATTGCTCTTATGAGCTAGTATCAATGTTTGGCCAGATTATTGTTCCTGTATTATGTTAATCACATGGACCTTTGCATATATCTTGGTAAGTTATTATCTACAGCATAAGGGAATAATTTTATTTTATCTAGATGTAACTATATAAATCCATGTTTTATTTTCACCTTATCTATACTTTGTTATTGAATAGTCCCCTTCGTATTTTCACTTATCCAATTCCTTTTAACCACAGGTCCTCTTTTCATTTTGTAGTTTTCTTGGCCCCCATTTGTTATGGGTTCTGTCATTCTGGCAGTCCTTCTGATCATGAAACACTTGGTATAATCTTGTTCACTTCTCTCAAGGTTTCTCTTCTTCCCATCCAGTTTAATATTCTTATTTCTGTTCTTAGGGGAAATCAAGGAAGCAGCTGAGGTTTCTTCGTGCAGCAGGACCTCTCACTGCAGTGGTTGCAGGCACAACTTTTGTGAAAATATTTGACCCATCATCTATAAAATTGGTAAAATTTCTGTTTCTGATTGATTACATATGAGGAATCATATCTTTTCTTGTGAATAAGGAATGAGAGTTATCATCATTAATGTGTGCAGGCTGTTGTAGATCAGTTTCTTTTGCCTTTACAGTGTTCTTATTTTACTGAATCTGCTTGATACAATTTTCTCTTTAAAGAACTGATGAAAATAATGTTCCCTATGGTTTAGGTTGGAGAAATACCTCAGGGCCTCCCAAAATTTTCGGTTCCCAAAGAGTTTGCTTATTTAAAGTCATTGATTCCGACTGCATTTCTCATTACTGGCGTGGCTATCTTGGTGAGAGAAGTTCTAAAGTTGTAGAGAAAACCAACCGCAGTCCAATATTATAAATCTTATTCTACAAATCACTTAAATGTTTTGTGATTAATTTTTGGCCTGAAGGAATCTGTTGGAATTGCCAAAGCGTTAGCTGCTAAAAATGGATACGAGCTGGATTCAAATCAAGAGGTATGTTAATGGCAGAGGAAAACTTGTAAAGTGTGTAACTAGTGTGGAATCAAACTCATTAGCACGCTTCTTGAACTTTTTGGAATATCAAATACGAGTTACATAAATATAAATTCAGGAAAGATCATTGCTTGTCAATCATGTAATTAAATATTTTATCTTGCAAGGATTTATGATGAATCCTCTGGCATTCTTTTGTAGTTTTCAATGGTTGATTTTCTATTGCCAGATATGATTTGTAAAAGATTTTTCTTTTAACTTAGCATAGAGCTGAGATGCCGCAGACTTGTTTTCCTACAGTTTTTTTCCAAGCATATTTGCAACTTGAAAAATTTTGGATTCATTCCTCTAGTTGGAATGATTATTAATTTTCTTTGGCTTTGGTGAAGACAATGACTTTCTAAGATTAACATTCATTCTCTCTTTTCTGCAGCTGTTTGGTCTAGGTGTTTCGAATATATGTGGCTCCTTTTTTTCATCATATCCCACCACAGGTAGGAGACTTTTGGAAGTCTAACCCTCTTCTTCGTGTTTTCATTTCCCCTATGAGCTCCCGTTATCAATATATCAACTATGTCTGATATTGGTTCAGGCTCCTTTTCCCGGTCAGCTGTAAATCATGAAAGTGGTGCAAAGACTGGCATAGCGGGAGTTATGAACGGAATTGTAATGGG
The DNA here is from genome assembly GCA_030064425.1 of Trapa bicornis. Classification (NCBI taxonomy): domain Eukaryota; kingdom Viridiplantae; phylum Streptophyta; class Magnoliopsida; order Myrtales; family Lythraceae; genus Trapa; species Trapa bicornis. The sequence continues at coordinate 2,031,015 of CM057761.1, read as the reverse complement.
CTGTGCCCTTATGTTCTTGACTCCATTATTCGAATATATACCTTTGGTATGATGTCAGGAACTTTTCTCTTTATTTTAGAAACAAATATAAGCAGCTTGAGTTGTGGTATTACTACTGCTACCACTCTTTAACTGGATATATGGATTTCTGATCCTTTGATGCCAGATGCCCAGAACATTCATTTGAGAATGCTAGTATAACTTTCAATAATTTATTCATTCTCCTGTTATCTATACTTCTGATGATGCTGTGTTTCCATCACTGTGCAGTGTTGTTTGGCTGCCATTGTCATTTCTGCTGTCATGGGTTTGGTGAGTATATCAGTTTTAATTTATGGATTTCATGGAGGACGGATGTGAATATCTTTAGATATTACTAGAGAAATCAATGTGGAGAATCTTCCCATAGCTCTCTTTGTTGATTTGAATTGTATTTGCAAGCATAGGATATCTTTAGATCTTACTAGGGAAACCAATGTGGAGAATCTTTCCATAGCTCTCTTTATTTATTAGAATTGTATTTGCAAGCATAGGATGTTTCTTTATCTCTCATGGAAAGAAAGAAACGAAAATTTATTATATTGAGTGTCCAATCAGGAAATAATTGTATATAATCAAGATTTAAATTGCTGAACCAGATAATAGATTCCCAAACAGAATTAGTGCTTACCTAGGTGCTAAGATTTGTTTAATACTTTTCTTTTATTTGATTACTCAATTATGAGCCATTTCTCTTTTGTGTTAACCATTCAGGTGGATTATGAAGAAGCTATATTTTTATGGCGTGTAGATAAGAAAGATTTTCTCCTTTGGACAGTTACTTTTATCACAACCCTCTTCCTTGGTATTGAGATTGGTGTTCTTGTCGGGGTGAGTTCTCATATTGGAATTCAAGTCAAAAGTCTCTAGTTTGAATAACTTGTTATGTAATTACTCTGTAACAAGAAATTCTGGAGGATCAATACAGCTGCCATTTTACCTGAGAAAGGAAGATAATTATTATTTTTTATTTGGACAATATCTTCTCACTTCTTTTTAATGAGAGTGACATCCATGTGCTATAATGGACTATTTGCCTTTGTCTTTAACTCCTGCAGGTTGGCGTTTCATTAGCTTTTGTCATCCATGAATCAGCAAATCCCCATATCGGTATGTTAATCCGTTTAATGATTGTCAAAAAGTATGGTGCTGTTTGGATTTTCTGATTCTTTCATATTATCCTGAACTCTCAAAGCTTCTGCTTTTAATGTTGGAAACCAATGTCTTCTGTAGATAACACAATAAATATCTTATCATCTTCTATCATATCCACTAGCAAATAGTTAAACTTGAAATATATTGCAAATATTGCAGCTGTTCTGGGACGACTTCCTGGGACCACTGTCTATAGGAACAAGGAACAATACACAGAAGCATATACATACAATGGGATCGTCATTGTTCGGATTGATGCTCCTATATATTTTGCAAACATAAGCTACATAAAGGACAGGTAAGTATGCTAACAATATCAAATTGACAATGGAATGCCTTTTCCAAGACGGTCATATATATAGAAGGATTGCACTGAAAACTGAAAGTGATCTCTTGTAGACTGAGAGAGTATGAGCTTGAAGTGGACAGATCCACAAGACGAGGCCCAGAAGTGGATAGAGTGTATTTTGTAATCCTAGAGATGGCACGTGAGTCTTCCTTATCCCATTGACTTGTTACTTGAGAAACTACATTTCTAGAAGCGATAGCTCTTAATATGTGCTCGTTGCAGCGGTTACATACATCGATTCGAGTGCTGTTCAAGCTTTGAAAGACTTGTACTATGAATACAAATCGCGAGACATTCAGGTGCGTTGTCTTATTGAGACAACTTTTAGAGATAATTTACATAGAGGAGGAACTGATCTCCACAGTGCATCTCCATTCCCTTTTTGTCATACCTATGCATGCAGCTAGCAATTGCCAACCCGAACAGAGGGGTCCTCCTCAACCTAACAAAAGCTGGAGTTGGGGAACTGATCGGCAAGGAATGGTACTTTGTGAGGGTCCATGATGCAGTCCAAGTCTGCCTCCAACATGTACAGGCCATAAAGGAAGCATCCAAAGCTACCGCTGCTACATCTGATCCTCCTCCTGAAGAAGAGAGGCCCAGCTTTCTGCAGAGGCTACTGCGCCAGAGAGGAGAGGACATGTCGATTCCCGAGCTGGAGTCTGGCTATCCGAACCCGTCGTCGGCACTATCTGGTGGAACGGACCCGCAGCTGGAACCGCTCTTATCACGCAAGTCCTAATGATTTATTTGGACCCGCTGATGATATATACTCATATTGTCACGATTTTTTCCCCAACGTGGGGTTGGTCAGTAGCTCTGTTGTAAGCAAAAAGGCATTGCTGATGTTGTTGTATAATGAATAACTATGAAGGAACTGATTGAGCCCATTGGATTGACGTTCTATTGATTATGATCTCCAAAATAGAAAAAGATAAGGGATAAGATGACAGAATCTTGGTCTTTCCCACCTTTTATTGCTTTTGACTGTGGGGAAACTTGTTCCTATGCACTGAAGAGCTGAAAGAATCTTTGTTCATTATCTGGTGAATGACTAATTCACTCTTACCCTGTTTTACCTTGTTGTTGCTCCATATATAAATCCCAAACTTGTGGGGGTTATATTTGGAGTTTGCACTCCATTTAGATACGCTATATTTTGGAAAATTTGACATACTTTGTAACTTTTGTTAATTAAATAATTTTAATATATTTTAATATATTCATATTATTTTAAACTAATTTAATTTATTTTTATTCGTATATATTTAAAATAAATATATATTAATATTATTTTATATAGGAGTAGATGATATAATTATATAATAAAAATATTATAAATAAAAAATATATAATATAGTTTACTATATACATATATTAATTTTCTTATTATAATTATAAAAATATTTATATATAACTATTATTATATAATTAATATTAATTTAGTTTTTATTATAATAATAACTTAATTATATTAAATAATACAATTTAATACATAATATAATTATATATTTTTATTTAAGATGATATTCTATTATATATTTTTATTTTTATCAATACTTTATTATATAATATATGTAATATAATTATATATATATATATTACTTAAAAATTATTAACTATTTAAGTGTTTTTTTTTGCACCAAAACTATTTAAGTGTTGGAGATCATCGTTTGGGTAAATCTCACTTTCTAATTTTGGGTTCTTGGTACAAGATAACAAAAAATTGATTGTCATAGGGTTAAAATAACTTATTTTTAAAAATATTTTTTATTGAAAATTTTATAAATTAATTTTATTTCATTAACTTAACAAGCTTTTGGAAGGTGTGTCGATTGATTTGATCCATTTATTTGATGTAATTGGAAATTAGGTTTGACTTCATGAATTGTAAATCTACCATTTTTTGTCAAGGGCAGTTAGGTCATTTACAAGAATTTTTCTTGAAATCATGATCTTAATTTTTTAAAAGGGTTAGATTCATCTAATATTATCGTATTACTAGCATTCAAAGGTAGTTTGTATTTCTAATTTATCTAAGTCACGTTGATTAATTTAATTAAATAGATAGATTGCCTACATAAGGTATGTTTTGCAAAATTTATGATTTAAATTAGGCATATGATGCTTTAATATATAAAATGGCATTAACCATATGTTTATTGCTTAATTGGATTGAATGTACTGTATTATTTTTATTCTAAAACTAAACTTTGGGCAGATTGTACCAATTGATGTCTCTTAGATTAAGAAATGACTTTTTGGATAGGGTTTTATTGGTGTATGTATGCAAAGTTGATATTTGATGCTACTTAAAAATTTTATTGCCCTTTGGGACAGATCATTACTTGCCTAATTCCCAAGCAATCCATTCATATGTGACTTCAATTATCCCTTAATTAGGAAAGTTTGTATGCATTGGGAAGTTGACCAAGTGATCAACAATGACTTGTGTCTCTACCAAAGCAAGTGAGGCAAACTCAATCTTGTATTCAACCAATTGATATCCTCATTTCTCTTTACTCTTCTTCATCGAAGAAAACTGCCAAGAAGAGACTTTAGAGGGTAGTCTTTAGATAAGAGATGGATAGTGCTGTAGATGGGTATAGTATTAATGTTTGTATTGTCCATTTGAGTGCACGACATAGTTTCTTGATTTTGGACGACTGGATAAGAGAACTTTTCATTGCAGTAGTAAATGGTACTTTTTGCATGGGTGGACTCATCTTCCTTATTATCGTGCAAAAAAAAAAAAAACTCATCTTCCGTATTATTGTGCAAAAAAAAACTTATCTTACTTGTCCAATATATAGTCCCTTTAAAGAAGAATGAAAGAAGGGTTTAGATAAAATTATGATTTATATAGTTTTAATTAATCTTTTAAATGAATTTATATAATATATTAAAATGATGGGAATATAATTTAATAATATTTAAATAAAATATAAAATAAATTTAATAATATTTAAATAAACTCATATTTATAGATAAAACTTATTAATTCTGCTGTATTTTAACTTGTGCTTTATTTTTTGGGTGGATAATTGAGTTTTTAAAGATTTTTTAGAATTTTTTTGAGTTAAACTTAAGTTTGAATATGAATAAAATAATAAAATAATTAATTTATAATTTATTATTTGAATATGTACATGTAAGAAAAAAAGATAAAAAAATTCGTTAAAGGTAAAATAAGTTAAATGTAAAAAATGTATTAAGATAATTTAATAAATAATATATATAGGAATTGATCATTTTTGGTCCATTGACCCGAACTTTGATGAAATAATCATAACTATAATGTAGATAATAAGTATCTTAAAAATAAGAGATCTTAAATAAGAAATATATATACTAGAAAAATATAAAGTTAGTAATATAAGAAATAATAAATCTATTGAGAAATAAAGGAATTATCTCAATATTTGATTGAATTTAAACTAAATTAAATAAATTTATTAAAATAAGAAGTGTATTTATACTTTTTACAGAAAAAAAATATAGATTAATATAAAATTTAAAATAAAAGATTGAATTAAATTAAAATTTTCTTAGAAATCAGACTTTCCTTATTGAGATTACAATGAAAGAGATGAAATAATAGAGCTATCAAGTTGAAAAATATTAATATAATGAAGACGGATTTATTTAGGATGAGCGTTGACACCTGACCTTGTATAATTGTATTTCAAAAGTTTTAATCAATAAAACTTTCATATCATAAGTAAAAATAAAAGAGGTAAAGGTAAAATTAGTGTAATATTGTTGTAATACAAATATTATTTGTTTATATAAGATTAACGTAAATTTTAAATTAATAGATATAATAAATTAAAATGATACAAATATAATTTAAAAATATCTAAATAAAATAGAAAAATTAAAAATAGTCTCACGTTACTTAATAAAATCGGTTGGATTTATATTTTTTAACTTATGTAAATTCGTATGTTATTAATACAATATAATTTATTATCTATTACTTTTACACTATTAAGCAGTCACCGGAGTTGGTTCACCCGACCACTACATGGCATTATTCGTAACAAGTTGACAAATTAGTATCATTTACTTATCAGATTGAGCTCAAAGCCGTTGAAGTTAAACATACTATGCATGGACTCTCAAAATGCTACAACAACCTTGAGATAGTCTTTCACTCCTCAAATGTTGTAGTAACCTCAAGTTGTTGGGGGTTAGCTTATGGAATGACTTGGACCATCAAGGTAGCGTAGCGTAGATCCACCTTACCCATGCTAACCCATAGCTTGTGCACCACTTAGAGAGGGAGTGCCATCCAGACTTATCATGTATTCATATTCAAACCTCTTCTAACGAAGTGAGATACTAAAAGTGACTAGGGGTGAATTTAAAGTCTAGTAAGTGAGGTTATTCACATATTTCATGACATCAATTTTAATATTTACTAAAAGAATATTTAATATAAAGTACTTTCATTTATTTAAATGAAACATGCTTTGTCATTTTTCAAAAGATAAATTTTTTTTATGAAAATCTTACATTTTCTTCAAATTATATTGTTTTATCGTAAAACTTCAATAAAAATAATCAAATATATCATATCAAATAATATCATGATCCAACCATAATTCTAAATGTAGCATAAGTCGACCATTTGGGATCAATCATAAGGGGTTTGTTAGACTAACCTACTTATTTTGCTCTAGATATCGCTACATCCATCATCCATATATTATGACATTATCTCACTAACTATTTACCATACATTTACGTGAACCCCGTCGTATGCCTCCCTTTTGGAAGCCAAGATCATCCCTTATACCTATACCTTGAACGATCAACATTACCTCTTCATATATATATATATATATATTTTTGTTAATCATCATTCTCATACTCCACAAACACAAATAACGATCTATAACATCATGACTAATTCATAGTCAAACCTAGCTGTAACAGTCTTATCATTTTTACATGAACTTTTTTTTTTGTAAAATCGACCGGTCAATACCCATCGTTGAAACTTGTTTTCATTCTTTCTCAAAATATATAGACCCTCTTTGATTTTTACTAAATATCGAGTTGCAGACTCTTTTTTACCCGCGTTATACCTTAGCCCTTCCTCTAAATATTTAGATTTTAACTCATTTATTTTCTAAAAATTGAAACAACCCATTTTTCTAAAATTTTTAATTTTATCCACTTTTATAAATTTTAGATGTTACGAGCTTAACCCATTTCTTAAATATTTATCCATATAGTTTTTAATAATATTTTCATACACACGATATTTAATAATATTGTAAAGTACTACAATCACTCTAGTCATACTCATTGTCAATAAACACTAACACTTACAATTTTATTCGATACTTATTTGTTGAAAATAAACACTAACACTTATAATTTTATTCGATACTTATTTGTTTCAATTAATTTTTAATTCATTCTTGCCCTGCACAATCTCTTAGTACATTTCCCTACATACAACATATATAAATATATTCAGTTATATTTCTTATGGGTACTTAGGGTTGGTCTGTATCTCACCGTCGTCCTAAAATATTACAAAATTTTGATTTTGCCTTTAAAATATGTTTGATGAACTATTTTACACTACCGACCTCTAATTACTTCTAAATTACAAAGTTCTCCAAAACCATTCTATATTTACTCTTAAGTTCCTACTTTCCAATAATTAGGCCTCTAACTTTCCAATATTTACCTATTTATACTTAAACTTTTTCAAAGTTTCACTTATATCCTTATACTTACAAACCCTTACATTTTTAGATCCTACACTTTTCAAGCCTTTCACTTGGGTTCCTAAACATTTCTTAGGTTTCATTTAGGTACTCAAAAGTTTCTTATTTGGGGATAGGTCCCCCAAAGTTACCAAAATTTTACTTTGGTCCCCGAACTCCATACCTACCAAAACTCATCTCTAAATTCATGAATATATTATATCATGCACCTAAATACCTTTCCCAAGTCCCCATGATCATTTTTCAACCCCGTTTGGCTGGAACAATGTCGTTTTGGCCTAGTTTTAGGTATTGTAAAAAATTGACACAATTCGGAAAAAAGGTTGGAAACTCATCAAGGATGGTAAATCGGTTGACGATGTGAGTGAGGTTCAAAATCTAACTCCCTTACACATCTTTTGGCTCTTTTAGCACCTCAAATGGAGGTCCGAGTAACATGAAATTCATTATTTATCGAGCTTAGCCAAAATAAGAGGGATGTCAAAGTTTTCATGGCAAAGTACGACCATGAATCTTACCTTTAGCTTAAATGATTGGTGGGGTTTGCTAGAGGGAGTCGAGAGGAGTTTGTGAAAATTTTCCTGATCGCATTTGACCACCAAGAACACCAAAAAATGGACTTAGAAGGTTGAGTATCATTTTCAGACTTTTGAGCATGTGTATTGTTTTATTCCGTTGGTTCTAGTAGAGTGGTCGTCACTATTAGGTAGGAATGAGAAATGAAAGCGAACATCACAACGTTTCCAATGCCACTAGAATTACTAAGTTTGATGGTCAAAATATGAAGTTATGACATATGGTAGCAAGGCTATTGAAAAACTAAGAAATGTGACTTTTAAAGATATTTCCAGCCAATTTTCGGTGAGTGAGCAATCAAGGCTTATACGGAGACCTCGTGGGTTGAAGGACCATGTGTCCATGGCTTGATTTATGGTGCATAAGTCAACTTGTCATTTATTTTCCTTGGAGGCATGATATAAGCCTTGTTTCTTCATGATGAGAAAGCCAAAATAGGAAACCAAAATTTTTTAAAAGAAAATTGAGGATCCAAGTTGTCACACCCCGACTCGGTTTGGTCAGAGACTTGTGATCAACCCACCACCTCTCCTCGAACCATCCTAATGTTCCTATCTTCACGGTCCGAAAAAGATAAAGGCTACCTACATTTGTTCCCTTAATATAAGTTTGGGATGAGGAACGTACCTTTAGAGTCTGAGCCTTCACTTGGAGCTTTAATTCTCTCATGTCCCAATTCTTTTAAACGTTCCTGAAAGGGGTGAGAGGAAGAGAATGCGTATATATACTCAATGAGGGAAAATTTATACAAGGATCGCTTCTTTTGATTTAGTTGCTTAATTCATTAACCATAATTCGCATAGCATCTACGTATCAACTATCCTTTCTATCATAGAAAGGGATCACACGTTCGTAAAACGGTACTCGACCGTTCCACTTGTGGACCAGAGCGCATTTATCGTCCACCCTGATAGAGGTTAAAGTCTCTACTCGGAGTTTGAGTGGATCTCACGTGTCCGACCCTCAAACCCTAATCATTATTCGTGTATGCTTTGTGGGACGAGACCTCTTTCCCCCTGCTGCCTTGGTCTTAGTGCATAGGAATCTCCCAGAGCTTCTCGACATACTGGACGATGAACCACCCTTATGCTCCTTGGGTCGTCTAGCAGCCCTTGGGACCACCACTACCCCTTACCAGGCATCTCGATGGTCCCACATCACATTCATGCACTATCAAGGATCTTATTCATTTATAACCATTATCTTTGGCCCACTAGCCCAAGGGTTCGTTGGCTCGGCTTCGGCCCCATGCACACCAGCCTAATGAGTTCGACAACCCGACTTCGACTTAGCAGCTATTCGGCCCAACAAGCCCAACATCCTGATTTTGGCTCAGTGGGTATCACACAAAATTTTCCATTATCAAGACTTTTAACCATTCATGGCATGTTCATTCTCAACGGGTCCGTACCCATGCCCATCGACTTTGGGACCACTTATATCATCTAGCCTAAGCCCCGTAATTAGCTCTCAAATATTTTAAGCAGAGTCACCTAGTTAGGGGAGGCTAATTCTGAGAAAACCAATTTAGAGGCAAAGCCATCATCCCAATTAGAACTGATATTGTAGATGTGATGCATTCATCCTACTAAGATCCGCTTCCGGACGTGCTCTCTAACGTAAATGCTTGTGGGGCCCACTTCACCCAATCCGAGCTTCCAAACTACTCGTGATTGAAATTTTGACTCTAATTTCTTTAGAATTTCATAATTTGCCCCAATGCATCAAAATTATGAATTTGCCCCCAAAGTTTTCCAAAATTACCGAAATGCCCTCGTTTCATCAAAACTGGTAATTTAGTCCTCATAGTTCCGAAAATCACCAATTGGCCCTTGAATTTTGAACAATTGCACAAATGCTCTCCTACTTTGAAAAATCCCTAATTTTTGCCCCAATTCTCCCCCAAATTGAACCTTTTGATTCCTTAATTCTTACCTCATCCAATTGATCACCTAAATGCCCTTAATTTCTTTGTGTCTTGCCGCTATCCACCTCCACAGCCTCTCACGATCGTCCTGGACTTCGAATTTTTAAATTTGGCTAAGTTTTGAGCTTCGTCGGAAAACAACCATAGAGAGAGAAAGCTTGTTGAGCTTATCGATGGAGGGGCGGTGGTTGGAGCTTGAGGTGTGGGTAGCTAGTGCTCATCGAGGGGGTCATATTGGGATTGGATCTCGCCGCCATTCGCCGCCGGACTGCGAAAATTTGAAGAGAGAAGTTTCGGGGAGGTGGAGTTCTGAAACTTAAATAATTTGAGGAGTAGAGGTGAAATTGAGCTTACCTGGTGTCTGGGAGGGCTTAAAAAGTGTCTCACGGTGTCATGCCCTGACCCGGTTTGGTCGGATCCCCGTGATCAACCCGCCACTCTCCCGGTTTATTAAAGGGTTTCCCCTTATCGTAAACCGTAAAGAGTAAGGCGTCCTTTAACTTGCACCTTTTTCCTGGAATAGCATAATCAAAACTGTATGATATTTAAAACTTTACATACCTGTCTTACAGGCATCTTAGTTGACGGTCTTTAAGGGGAGGCTTTCCGAGATTTCCTGAAAGGGATATAAGGGAGGGGGTGAGTACGACTACTCAGTGAATGGGTTCTTAAAAGCTTTTGACTTTTAAGAAAAATATTTATATGGAGTGTGCCAGACTCCTTTGTTTTCAAAAATCCCATCATTTAAAAATTTGGATTTTTCCATTATTTCTTAGTTACCACGGTGTGTCATCACCCAACACACATCCTTCATCATGAAGGTTACACACATTCGCAAGTCAGTATCACTACTGAACCCGCTAGTGGCTTCGGAGCGACTTTTCCTGCCACTCGGATAGAAGTACGACCACTTCTACCCTGGGAATGAGTGGATGTACGTGACATCCTACCCACAATCCCGAAATCACTTCTTCATGTCCGTATGAGGACAGAGACCTCATCATGTCCCCACCCCGGTCTCATGCGCTTCGTGCTACTCCAGATTTCGCACAGACACCTGGAACAACGAACTGCCCTTAAAGCCACCAGGTCATCCAGTGCCCTTAGGACGCATCACTACCCCTCATGGGCGTCTTGATGATCCCGTACTCATAGTGCATGCACAAACAATGTTTTCTTATATTGCCATGTAATATGTGGTGCCACTAGTCCAACTGCCTCGACTCTCAACTCAACCCGCAGCTGTTTGTCTTGACTAGTCCATCGACCTGTCATGTCGCACTGCCGCTAGTTGACTGAGCATGTCGGTCCTATCTTGGTACCATGGCCAAACAATTCACTTATTAAGTTTTATGGCACATATATCATGTTCATTTACGAGCTCCTGCTCATGCCAACTGGCTTTGGGCCCACTGTACGAGATTTTCAAAATCGGGCATTTAGCCCCCAAGTTCCAAAATCGAGGCCCTTGGCCTATTAGAGCTATTCGAGCTCCTGTCGAGAAGGTCTCCCAAGTTCCAAAATCGAGGCCCTTGGCCTATTAGAGCTATTCGAGCTCATGTCGAGAAGGTCTCCCAAATTTTTTAAGCATTAGCACACAATCAGGGGAGAGCACTTCCGACAAAAATAGGTTTTTACTGCCCATCATACCGATGAACGGGTTTTCAACTTCCTTCGAGGAAGTCTCATCATACCAACCGGGTATGATCTACTTACAACCGGTAAGTAGTTTTTTTTCGCATAATTTTCACATCACTTTCTCTAAGTGGTGATGATTAAAATACCATTAAACAGTGGGTTTTTATACCAAGGTACTTATCATCTCCTACCGGGTATGATATAAAATTTCCACTCACAACCGGTAAGTGGTTTTTATCTTTAAGTTACGCTCATCATCCCAACCGGGTATGATGTTAGTAAACCCACTCACAACTGGTAAGTGGTTTTTAATTTTAAACTGTGCTCATCATCCCAACTGGGTATGATGTGAATAACCCACTCACCCATTAATGCCGTGAATTCCACTAGACTGGTTCTTTGTATTCACGCGAGCTTGTCCTTGCTAGCGTTCCCGGTATTTCGTGTTCCTACACGATATGAACAACCTTATTCATTATTACTCGGCATAACAGCCTTCATTCATTTCCAATGAATGAGAAAACCCAAACTTTTAGTTATTTGCAATTAGGTCCCTAAAGTTATTTCTCTTTAACTTTAAGTCCCTAATGTCGGTTTTTCCTCAAATTGAGTCCCGTAACTTTTAAAATTTATCCTGGGACCTCAATTTATTCAATTTCACCAAAAAGGGGTTTAATTTCCCAAATTTTCAATTTGGTCCCCCAATTTTTCTAAAATTACCATTTTGCCCTTCTTTTACAAAAATGGTAAGTTTTGCCCCAAAAATTCCAAAATTCCTCAAATTGGTCCTCCGACATTATTTTCATGCCCAATTGACCCTCAATTTCATAAAATTGTATTTTGGCCCTTTGAATTTCGAAAATCCCCAAAATTTCCCCCAATTTCAACTCTTCAACACTACCGAATTTGATTTCATCAAATTAACCGATCAAACACTTCTAATTATTGAAATTGGAGTTGAAATTGAGTTCCTGCATGTTCATACGATTCTAAGATACTTTAAATCAAAAATTTTAATGTCGGAACGAGCTCAAATGGAGTTTCGCCGGAAAACAGACTGTAAAGAGAGAAAGCTTCGATTACTCACCGGTGAAGGCACGGTGGTCCGAGCTTTCGATCTGGGCAGATAGGTCTCGTTATGAGGTTCATCCTATAATCAAGAATTGCATCAATTGATGCAGAATTGGATTAGAATTTCGTCATTTAAATTCGGTCGACTCTCTCTATAGCACCGATCAAAAATTGTAAAGGGGAGTCGAATTGGCTTACCTTTCGGTCCTAATTCGGCCATGGAAAGGCTGAGAAAGTGTTGAGAGGGCTTGGTTTAGACTGAGGAGGGCTTGAAATGGCCGATTTTAGCTTGGCCGAAATAGGGTAGCTTCGGTCTGCCGGAGTTGCTTCACTATTCCATCATGTCGGCGCTTCTCCGACGACTCTCGGATTGACTGTAGTTTGCTATTAGATAGTTGTCTTCTCCCTAGTTCTAAAGAGCCCGATCTTTGTTCAAGTCGAAGCTCTGGTTCGAGCTTTACTGGGAAATGGAGCAGTAGAGAGAGAGAGAAGTGTTCAGGTGTGAGGAGAATGAAATGGGGATGACCTCTTTATATAGTCGTAAAACTCGTGTATTAAATGGGCGAGATTTATTACTGTTATTAATATTGCCATAAATTATTGGTATCATGAAATGTAGTTCACCTGAACCAATTTGGTTTTTGTTTTCTAGTTTGTCTTAAGTTTCTTTTCCAATATTTAATAAATCTTTTGGATCAACCGAAAGTTGTAAATTTTCATATTGCTTATTCCCAAATGTAAATCGGTTTGGTTTTCTTATTCGATTTGACCTGTTCTTTTCCCGATTTTCCCTTAACTCAAATGTGTGAGGTTTACACACGGGGTTGAAGGAGGTCAATTCCAGCAGCAGAAGGTTGAAGATCATCGGGGTTGGGTCGGTCGGAAGTTCGCTACTTCAAACCTCCCGAGCAACTTCACTATGCGATTATTCTAACACTTCTTTGGTTGCTCTCAGATTGAGCTGAGGGACCCCTAAGCTAGGGACTCCTTCTCGGTTGTGATGCCACCCACCGGAGCTCCTTTAGGTGTAAAATGGTCTATCATTGGAGCTCCAATTGAAACTTCATCTGGAAAGGAGTAGTCTACCTTTAGAGGGCGCCTGAGCAATGGGGAGGCTGAGTGGAAGGGTGCTTTATTTATAGGGAGCTTGGCAACTGACAGGGCTATTGACCGTGGTGGTTTCGACATTTGACTGGTTCGATTCCATCGACGGTGACCGCTTTTCCGGAGGTGAAAGTTTTGGTCCTCCTCAGGCGGTTGCGAATCACTCAAGAGACTGAGGTTGATGATGACTTTGTTCCGCACGTGTAGAAGTGCCATGTGGCACCTCATGATTGGTCGAATTTGCTGACGCAACATCCCACTCAGTTACCTTGTCAGCCTTTGATCCACTGACTGTACACGTGGTAACCTCTCATTGGCTGCTCTAGCCTACGTGGCTATTGACCAGATTTCCTTTGACAGTTGACTGTGACACGTGGCGCCCTCTGATTGGTTATTTTTAAATGTGTCAGATTTTCCTCTTAATGCACAGTGTCATTGCCACATGTCGACCTCTGATAGGCTAGGGTCATCCCACGTGGCCCTGCCATGTGTCGACTTCCGATTGGCTGGTCATTTCTCCGACATCCTTGTGGGACGCTAACATGGCACTTTTGCCACCTGGCAACTTCTCATTGGTCAGTCTTTGCTGACTAGGCCTTTTAGACATTGACCATTGACCGGGACACGTGTCGCTTTCCTATTGGTCGATCGTCGCCAAGGTGGATTTTCTTCCAATGACCGTTGACTAGGGACGTGTCACACTTTAATTGGCCAACACTTCCAGGCATCGATTGACTAGGTGTGCTTCGCCACGTGTCATGCGTTGATTGGTCACGCCTTTTGACTAGGCGCTGACCTGGCAACGGTCCGGTCCGACAGAGTCCAATTACTCGAGATCATAAACCGGCCGGTTTGGATCCGATTCGATCGGTTTTCTAAAATTTAAAAATTTCTAAATTTGTCTAAATTCATTTTATATCTAATGGTGGCCTCAATTTCCCAATTTGATATTTTTAAGCCCCCTAGAAAAATGAATCATTGAACCGGTTCTTCACGGTTCAATCCAATTCTCTCCAGTTCCATCTAGTTCATGTCTAGTTCACCTTGAACCGGTTCGGTTCTAACACCCAATTCGTTTCATGGTCCTTTGTCATGATTTTTTTTTGTGATTTATTGGCCACTTGGGATTTTCAAATTTTCCAATTTAACCATTCTTTACCAATTTTAGTTTTGATTAAGCCATCGATTTCTCTCTTTCTTGAAGCTCTTGGATCGTCCTAGTTCCCTTGGCCCTCGGGGATGGGGTTTACACAAGTGGTGGAGAAGCCCCAAGGGGCCAAAATGACCTAATTTTTGCAGAAAAGAAGCATGAAGTGAATTGGAGGTGAAAACCAGACCGGTTCAGGGTGAACTGGACTGAACCACAAAGAACCGGTTCAAAGATTAATTTTTATAGCTAATTTAAAAATGTCAAATTGGGAAATTGAAATCACCACTAGGTAGAAAATGAATTTAGAAGAATTTAGAAATTTTTAGATTTTAGAAAATCGGTAAAATTAGTCATGAGCCGACTGATTTTCAATTTTGGGTCACCAAACTCAGTCCAACCAAATTGGTTAATGGTCCAGTTGGTTAACAGACCACCTGCAAGGTTAGAGACCAGTCAGCAGGCACAATCAATCAACAATGACACGTGGCAAAGCGTGCTCTATCTGTCACTTAGTCAACGCATGAAAGCATTGACCAATCAGAACGTAACACGTATCCCCGGTCAACGATCAAATCCAAGTCATCGACGTTCGACCAATAGGAGAGTGAAATGTGTACTCAGTCAACAGTCAATTGAGGAGAAGCCTTGCCAGCCAAGTTGACCAATGAGGAGCTAACATGTGGCAAAGGTGCCTTGTCATCGACCGAATATGACATCGGGGAAATGGTCGAGCAATCAGAGGTGAACACGTGGTATAGCCAATCGGAAATTGACACGTGGCAGTGGCACATGTCAGGAGGGAAATCCAATTCACTTAAATCACCCAATTAGAGTACACCATGTGTCATAGTCAAATGGCTAGTTGAGGATAGTCAGCGACCACATTGGAATGAATGACCAATGGGAGACTGCCACATGGCCAGTCAACGAGTCAAAGGATGTTGAGTGGAAAGCCACGTCAGCCAAGCCAACCAATCACAACACGCCATGTGGTAGCTCGCACACGCAACACAATATTGTCTTCTTTCTCTAATAGCCGGTAGAGAGAAGGACAGGGAGCACTGCTCAATTTTTGGTGACCCGAAATGCCCTCCGATCTGACCAAGGATGGGCGAGATTAGGGCCAACTCAGGCATGATGGAGTAGCCCTGTTAGTTGCTGAGCTCCCTATATAAATAGCTCCTCCCCATTTGTCATTCTCATCTCTCAAGCGATTGAAGAAGACGAGGTACTCCATTTCCTGACGAGGTACGAATCAAAGCTCCGATGAGGGCCTTTCTTGCAACTCAGATGCCAAATTTACGTTCACTAAAACTAGAAAGAAGTCATCTACCTCGCTGCAACCTCCTTTTAGCTCGAGGATCACTGAAGGAACATCAGCGAGCTTGCATAATGAACTTGCTCCCCCGGCTGTCTACGATCAGAATCGGTCGAGCTTCATTCGAGCCCTCTTTAGAGCAACCACAACCAAACCAAGCACCCCCAACCTCCCCTAGTGGAGCCCTAACCTCTCCTGAACCGTCTTGGTAAGTCCCTTGTGTCGTCTTTCGTCGGAACTCATTGTTCTTAGTGTAGTCTTCCCGAGAACTAAACTTAGAAATTTTCACTGCTTATACCATCAATTGAGCCAATGTTTGATCCAAGAAGGATCCTCAGGAAGGGAGGAATCCAGTAGAAATGAAAGCTCCGATCGCCAACTCCTTATCGGTGAGTAATCGAAGCTTTCTCTCTTTAGAACCGTTTTCTGGTGAAGCACCATTTGAGCTCATTTCTAGGCCAAAATGGGTGTTTTAAAGCTTGAAATGAACTAGATGATGTGAGGAAGATGATTAGTATCATGCTAGGACTCAATTAGAATGAATTCAGGTCGAATTGATGAATTTCAAGTTTAAGAACCAAATTGTAATTTTTGAAAAGTTTGAAGCAAAATTGCAATTTTTAAAAAACTTGGGATTTTTTGTAATTAAAAGAATTATGGTATCTCAGATGGAAATTTAAAGAAATTAGGGTCCCAAATGAGAGATTTGGTAATATTAGGGACCTAATTGGAAATAAGGTACACTTAGTGACTAAAACATAATTATGAAAAGTTACAGGTCTTAAGTATAAATATCTTATGGTTCGAGACCTAATTACCCTTATTTGTAGGAACGGATTGCCTACAAGTTCATGTAGAAGAAATGCAAACACACTTGGAATTCCCAAGGACAATCAAGTCTCGGAATACAGGTGAGTGGGAATTTTCGATATCACGCTCGGTTGGAGTGATGAACTTACCCTTCAATTTGAAAACCATCTTCTTGAAATAGTTTCCCCTGACTGCGTGACACTAAAAATTTTTAGGAGCTATTTCTAAGAAAAGCTAGAGTTGCTCCAGTGGGCCCAATGCGGGCACAAGCTTAAGCCCGTAGGCAAGTATATGACCAATGAGTCTATGAAAAGCTCATATAAATGGTAAATTGTGTGATATGGTTACCAAGCCAAGGCTAGGAGTGTCAAGCTCATTGGTCTGGTGTCTACCAAGCTGAAGCTGGGTTGTCGAACTCGTTGGGCTGGTAGAGCCGAAGCTAGGTTAGCAAGCTCATGGGGATTGGTAGCTCCAAAGATAAAAGTCTTAGTTAAAAAGACTTATATTTGTGCATGCTGAGATATAGAACCATCGAGGTGCCCGGTATGGGATAGTGCATGTTTTGAGGGCTGTTGGATGCCCCAAGGAGCATAAGTGAAGTTTGTCATCCAGTAAGTCAGGAAGCTCAGGGAGCTTCATGCACATTGAGACCAAGGAAGCAAGGGGGAGAGGTCTTGTCCCACTATAGCGGAAACATAGGAAATTAAGGTCTGAGGGATGGGCGGTAAGGCTCACTCGGACTTGGGGTAGAAGGTGGACCTTCTACTAGGGTGGTGGTAAAGGTGCTCTAAACCACAAATGGAGTAGTCGAGGATTGCTCTATGTATGTTTGAACCCTTTGATGATAAACGACGATTGTTTGTGTTGAAACTTCTTAAGAAAAATGGAGGGAAATGATAAAAGAAACCCAACAAAAACTTTTTCCTCATCTCCATTACCCCAACTCACTAAGTTTTAAAACTCACCCCTCCCCTTTTCCCTTTTAAGGAAGAGAAGACACAAACTCGCAAGAAGGCACTACCTGTCGTGTCACGCCCCGACCCAGTTCAGTTGGAGTCTTGTGATCAACCCTACACCCTTCCTCATACTAATTTAGTATTTCTACCAAATGGACCGAGGAAGGTAAAGGCGTCAGAGTACCTCGTTTCCATAACAAAGTTTACAAAACAACTAAATGAAAGTTACTTGCTTACGGTACCTTTGGCTTTCTCCTCTAGCCTCTGCTCATTATGGCGATGTGGTTCTTTTAAAAAAAGGTTTAATGGGAGGGGGTGTGTTTCTACAACTCAGTGAGTGGGGGGTTAGGAAATGAGTTTTCAAGATAATTAGTTGATCAAAATATTTTATGCATTTAGTTTGTTGTAATATGAATTCATCACTTCTTGAGCACATCTCCTTGCTCGGGAGGCATTTCAGCAAACATTAACACGCCCTTTCTATCATAAAAAGGGATCACACATTGTGGACCGGAGCGTATTTACCGTCCATCTAAGTCTGAGTGGACATCAATAGTTTGACCTTCAAACCTTAATCATGTCTGCTTGATGGGACGAGACCTCATTTCCCCTCCGACCTTGGTCTCGAGACCTCCTTTCCCCTCTGGCCTTAGTCTCGGTGCTTCATCATGTTCGCTTTATGAGACAAGACCTCATTTTCCCTCTGGCCTCGATCTCAATGCGCAGAAAGCTATCAGAGCTTCTCAGCATACTAGATGCCAAACTGCCCTTATGCACCATTGGATTAACAACCCTTGGGACCCATCGACTACTCCTCTCGGGCGTCTAGATGCTCCCAAAATCCTCATGCATGCATAACAATGGTTTTGATTTATTAACCATGATCTTTGGTGCCAATGTTCCAATGGCACCGATACTCGACCGAGCATGCAGCTGTTTGCCTTGACCGGCTCGTCGACCTGGTCTAGGTGCACTGCTACTAGCCCATCGAGCCTTGTCAATCCTATCTTGGCCTCGTGGCAAGTCACACAATATTTCCAGTTTCATGAGAGTTTTCATGGTTCTTATAATTCACATTTGTCTACGGGTCCAATTTGTGCACATTGGCATTGGGCCCACTTCGCGAGTTTTCTAAAACTGGGCCCTTGGCCCAATCATTTTCAAATCCAAGGCCTCAAGCCTATTGGAGCAATTCTAGCTCCCATTAGGAACATCTCCCAAAATGTTTAAGCAGTTTCACGCAATCACGGGTGACCATTCCTAGAAAATAATTTCTCAAACTTAAAAACGTTTCTCATCACCCCCAATCGGGTATTATGCTAAAAATCCCACTCACTCGGTAATAGTGAAGTGGCCATCCCGATGAAATCTTAATTTGTGATGTGCTTCCTTACATCGGTACTTTGAACAATCAGCTCCTACATGGTTCGAGTACCCTTATTAGAAGAATTGATATAAGGGACCTCATAGTTTTGGGTATTCACGCATAGGTCATCACACTATGCCTTCATTACATTTAGGCCCCTCAATGTTTATAACCTTACATTTGGGTCCCCAAATTTTCATTTAATCTCACTTTAATCCCTAGGACTTCCAATTTTTCCTCATGAGTCCTTAACTTTTTCAAAATTACCAATTGGTCCACAATTTTTCCGAAATTGCCAAATGGTCCTAAACTTCCCAAAAATGCCAATTGGTCCTTGAATTTTCAAAATTTGCCAATTGACCCTCCATTTCATCCAATTGCTCAATTGAGTCCCAATTGGAAGTTAATTTCATGAAAATCCCAAATTTTCCTTAAATTGCAATTCGACCCACAATTTTCCAAAATCCCCAAATTGCCCATTTTCTCAAAAATTGCAATTTGGTTCCCGAATCACAATTTCGTTCAATTGACCCCCAAAACTTGGTTAATTACCTCATTCTTGATTTGAATCATCTTCTCTATATTTTTCTCGTCATTTCAAATGTTGAACCGCTCGATTTGGCTAAAAAATGAGCTCAAACAGAGCTTCGCCAAAAAATTCAATCTAGATAGAGAAAGCTTCGATATCTTACCGGTGAGAGTCCGACAAACAGAGCTCTTGCTTTCTCTGAATTGCTCTCCTCATGGGGATCCTCCCTACAATAAAACTATGCCTCAATTGGTTGCCTGAGTTGTGTGAATTTCTTAGTTTAAGTTTTTACAAAATTGTTGTAAACCCTATCATTTATAGATAAGAAAACTGGGAAAAGAACTAGTTGTTCCAAAAGAGAAAATCGAGGCGATTCACAAACCATAACCGATAAGGAAAGGGTAAATTGAGAAATTGAAAAATCTCGAGTGACTCAAATAGTCATAAAAATCATGGAAAGGAACCTTGGGACAATTGGGAAGAGAAAACCAGACTGGTTCAGGATGAAACCGACTTAAATTGGGTTGAACCGAATTGAACCAATTTGAACCGGCTTCTAAATTTATTTTTCTAGGTGGCTTAAAATACTCCTATTGGGGAATTGAAACCATCATTAGATAGAGAATGAATTTAGATTAATTTAGAAATTTTTAATTTTGAGAAAACCGGTCAAATTGGGCTTGAATCGGCCGATTTTTGAATTGAACCCGGTCGAACCAGTTCGATCTGGTTCGGAACAGTGTCATCTTCTTCCTGAGGATGGCAACACTATTCATTCAATGCAGAAACGGATAACGCCGACGAAGGAAAAACGGCTCTAATCAGATAATTTCAAGGCAAGGATAAGCTCGACCAAAATGAAAAGTTGTTGGGCAGAGGGTCCCCGAGCTCCCTATATAAAGAGCTACTCTCCATTCATCCTCCAGATACCTCAAATCTCCATTCTCTCTCAACTACTCATTTTCTAGTGAAGCTCAAACCAGAGCTCTGACATAGGCCTTTTTTCTCAGACTTAGAAGGTAAGGTCGGTCCTATAGACTCCGGGGGAAGTCATCTACCTTACAACAACCTCCTTTCGACTCGAGGACCACTGGAGAAGCGTCGGCGGGATCAAACAGTGAAGCAACTCCGTCGGACTGAAGCTGCTCTATTATGTTCGAGCTGAATTCGACCAAATTCAGCACTCCTCCAGCCAATTCAAGCCTTCCCAACACCCCAACGGCCCTCACACGACCTCAATAGAGCTGAAAGGTGAGCCAATTCGGCCCTTTTTAGTTGTTACAGGTTGGAGTTAGAGAGAGAAAGTGCTAAACTTTACTGATAAAATTCTCATTCGATTAGACATCAATTGTTACAATTCTTGATCTTAGAAGGAACCTTAGGACAAGAGCTACCTCCCCAAATTAAGAGCTCGGACTGTCGCACCTCCGATGGTAAGCTTTCAAAGCTTTCTCTCTCTATGAGCAGTTTTCTGACAAATCTCCATTTGAGCTCAATTCGGACCCAAATGCTACAATTCAAATCTCAATTTAATCGTATGGATGTGTAAGAACTAATTCATACCTTCAATATGAACAATTAACCTCGATTGAGTGGCCAATTTGAAGAAATCAAATCCGGTCAATTTGAAGGGGAGAAATTGGGGAAACTTTTGGGGAAAAATTGGAAATTTCATAAAATTGAAGTACCTCTTTGCAATTTTCCAAAATTGAAGGCCTATTGGCCATGATAAAGATGTTAAGGGACCAATTGGTCAATTTTTGGAACAATTGGGGCCAACTTACCATTTTTGGAAAGTAAGGGCATAATTGTAATTTTTGAAAAGTTGGGCACCAAATTGGAAATTTGGAAAACTTGAGCCCCTTATATAATTGAATAAATTGAGAACTCAAAGGGAATTTTAGAAACCTTAGGACTCAATTTGGGGAAAAGTTGTCATTAGGGATCTAAAGTTAAGAAAAATGATCTTTAGGGACCTAAGTGCAATTAATCGATAAATTGTGAGTATAGGCTTTTATGCCAAACCGTAATTGATAAGGCTGCCCAAATCGTGTAGGGACAACTGTGACCAGAACATAAGCAAGAGAAGACTTGTGTAAATTGGGAAACTGACTGGGGATGAACTCGTCAGAGTCATCAGGTGAGTGGGCATATTTATATCATACCTAGTTGGGATGATGGATAATTTAGAAATGAAAAACCACTTTTGAAGTGAGACTTTAACATCAAACCCGGTTGGGGTGATGATCAATTTAAACTAAAACCTACTTACTAGTTGTAAGTAGAGAAAATAATACCTGATATGTATGATGGACTTCCTTGAAGGAAGGAAAAACCTACTTGCTAGTTGTAAGTGGAGATGCCATCACACCTGGTTGGTGGGATGAAGTGAAAACATATTTTTGTCATAAGTGTTCTCCCCTGACTGTGTTCCAATGCTTAAACTATTTGGGAGACCTTCTTGATGGGAGCTAGAACAACTCAGATAGGCCAGAGGCCTTGATTTTTGAACTCATGGGTCTAAATGCCTGATTTTGGAAAATCACATGCAGTGGACCCAAGGGTAGTGGATACGAGGAGGAGCTCATAAACAAAATTGAAATGAGAAAGCCATAAAAACTCTAATGAACTTGTTGTGTGATTTCGCTAGGTACCAAGTCAAGACCGACAGTACTCGGTGGACTGGCGGCACTGTGTCAGGGCTAGGTCGATTGACCGATCTAGACAAACAGTTGCAGGTTGGGTTGAGGGTCGGGGCTATTGGACTAGTGGCACCAAAGATAAATGGTTATGTGAAAACTAATGTTTTGTGCATGTACTTGTGGCACATGACCATCAAGACACCCAAGAGGGGTAGTGATGGGTTGTAAACCCCATCCTTTAAAGATAAGGAAACTGGGGAAAGAATCGGTCAACTCGAGTGAGAAAACTTAACAGGTTCACAAACCCCAACCATTAGAGAAAGGGCGAATTGGGAAAATTACACATCTTGAGTGATCCAAAGAGTATTAAAAACCATGGAAAGGGACTTTGGGATAATTTGGAAGAGAAAACTAGACCGATTTAGGTGAACCGGATCGAACTGGTTGGAACGTTTTGAACCATCATTGAACTAGATATTAAATTTATTTTTCTAGGTGGGTTAAAATATTCAAATTGAGGAATTGAAGCCACCATTGGATAGAGAATGAATTTAGATAAATTTAGAAATTTTTAATTTTGAAAAAATTGGTTGAATCGGGCCTGAACTGACCGGTTTAAACATTGAACCTGGTTCGGACCGGCCCGATTCGATTTGGAACAGTGTCGTCTTCTTCCTTCATATGACAACACTGTTCACTTGCCGGAAAATCGAGCAGCACCGGAAAAAATGAAAAGTTTATGTTCATGGAGTTTCAAGCAATGAATGATCACCATAAAGGTGCCAATTGGACGACCAATGAGTCCTCGAGCTTCCCATATAAAGAGCTACTCCTCATTTATCCTCCACACACTTGAAAACTCATCTCTCTCTCTCTCTCTACTACTCCAATTTTCGGTGAAACTTGAACCAAAGCTCCGACTTGGGCATTTTTCTGAGCCAAAGAAGGTGAGGTCAGGTTCCTTAGACTCGAGGAGAAGTTAGTTATCCGACGGAGATCACCATTCGATTTGAGGATCGTTGGAGAAGCTCCGACGTAATAAAATAGTGAATCAGCTTCAACGGACCGAAGCTGCCCTATTTTGGCCGAGCTAAAAATGGCCAATTTGAGCCATTCTCAGGCCAAACCAAGCTCTCCCAACACTTCCACAGTAATCATGCGACTGGATTAGAGTTAGAAGGTAAGCCAATTTGGCTACTCTCTTTAATTTCCGATCAGTATTAGAGAGAGAACTAGCGAAACTTCACTAACCAAATGCTTCTTCAATTCAACATAAATTGATGTGATCTTGATCATAGGAGGAACCTTAGGATGAGAGCTATCTGCCCCAATCGAAAGATCGGATCACTGCAGCCTCGATGGTAAGCTTTAGAAGGTTTCTCTCTCTAAGTTCAATTTTCCGACGAAGCTTCGTTTGAGCTCGATTCGTACCCAAATGATGCGATTCAAAGCTCCATTGAATCATGTGAAAGTATAGGAACCGATTCTTACCTTCAATTGGATCAAATAACCCAGATTGAATGGTCAATTTGATGAAATCAAATTCGACCAATTTAAAAGGGGGAAAATTAGGGAAAATTTTGGGGGAAATTTGGGAATTTTGTAAAATTGAGGGACCAACGTGCAATTTCCCAAAATTGAGGGCCAATTGGCCATGAAAAAGATGTTGGAGGACAATTTGGTCAATTTTAAGAATTTTTTGGGGTCAAATATCCATTTTTGTAAAGTAGGTGCAAAATCGAAATTTTTGAAAAATTGGGGACCAAATTGGAAAATTGGGAAAGTTGAAACCCTTAAGTGATTTTGAATAAATTGAGGACCCAAAGTGAAATTTAGAAGTTTGGGACTCAATTTGGGGGGAAAACTTGCATTAGGGACCTAAAGTTGAGGAAAAAGAACTTTAGGGACCTAAATGCAAATAATTAAAAGTTTGGGCATTTTATTCATATGTGAGGAATGAAAGCTATTATGCCAAATGTTAATAAACATGGATGCCTAAAATCGTTAGGAACACGAAGGACTAGAATGCTAGCAAGGATAAGTGGGATTTTCACATCATACCTGGTTGGGATGGTGAGTACCTCGGATCTAAAAAACCACTAGTACGTGGAATTTTAACATCACACATGGTTGGGGTGATGTGAGAAATACACGGAAAAACTACTTATCGGTTGTAAGTAGATCATACCCGATTGGTATAATAAACTTCCTAGAAGGAAGTGGAAAACTCGCTTACCGGTTGTAAGCGAAGATGTCATCACACCCGGTTGGTGTGATAGACAAGTGAATAAGTTATTTTGTTAGAAGTGTTCTTCCTTGATTGTGTGCCAATGCTTAAAAATTTTGGGAGACCTTCTTGACGAGAGCACAAATAGGCCAGAGGCCTCGGTTTTGGAACATGGGGGCTAAAAAGCCCGTTTTTGAAAATCTCGTACAGTGGGCCCAAGGCCGATTGGCACGAGCAGAAGCTCGTAATCAAACATGATAAGCCATGAAAAGTTTAATGAATGATGTGATTTGGCCATGGTACCAAGATAGGACTGACATACTTGATGGACTGGCGGCAGTGTGACAAGTCCAGGTCGACGGACTGGTCTAGACAAATAGCTGCAAGTCGAGTTGAGGTTCGGGGCCATTGAACCAGTGGCACCAAAGATTAATGGCTTATATGGAAAACTTTTTTTGTGCATGCATTGAGGTTTGGGACCATCAAGATGCCCAAGAGGGGTAGTGATGTGTCCTAAGGGCTATTGGATGATATGGTGGAGATAAGGGCAGATTGCCATGCCACAGTTAGGGAAGCTCGGTGTAGCTTCATGCGCACAAGACCGGGGTGGGGTAGGGATGAGGTCTCTGTCCTTATATGGACATGGAGTTTCTTTTTGGGTTTGAGGTTCAGATGTCGTGAACATCCACTCATTCCCAGTGTAGAAGTGCACGGGCTTTTATCTAGGTGGCCGGTAAAGTCACTCCGACGCCACAAGTGGGTGCAATGGATGGGTTTCCCTTCAAATTTGTGATCCCTTTATGATGAAGGGTGTGTGTTAATTGTTAAGCTCATCGTTTGTGGATAATGATGAATTATGGTTTTGAAAACTGAGAATTTGAGGAAGAAATAATCTTAAAGGAAATAAGGAGTCTAGTACACTTCAATTCAAAACTATTTTTTGAAACTCTTTTTCAAACATCCATTCATTGAGTCGTCGAACTCACCCTCTCCCTTTACCCCTTTTCAGATAACCGAGGGAAAACCTACCAATAGACATTTCGCTAGCTAAACCTGCAAGAAAGATATGTAAGTTTAAATTATTCAATTTTGATAAATGTTATTCCATAAAATGTACAGGTATAAAGGACGCCTTATTCCTCATGATTTAAAGAAGGGAAAACCCGTAATAAACCGGGAGAGTGGCGGATTGCTCACGGGGATTCGACCAAACTGGGTCGAGGTGTGACAACTTGAGTGGTATCAGAGTCTGTTTCCTCGAATACATTATTAAAACTATATAACATATGGATTTAACTAAAACTACCTACATTGTAGGAAGATGGCCCCAAGAAAAGTAGCCAAACAAACCTGCGCTACCTTAGCCACCCCAAAAACCACGGAGAATCCCATCCCAAATGAGGAATTGAACTAGGAGTATAGGAGGACTCTTGGAGTAATACCAGGTCAAGGGGGACTCGACAAGAAAACTTTCAAGGTGTTCGGGCTCAAGGATGGCAAGGCACCAAACTACCAACAATCCCATAGAAGAGCCCCGCAATGCTCAAAGTATAGAAGGAACCACAAAGGTCCACGCAAGGAGGAGACTTGTCATAGATGTGGTTAGGACACATAGCAAAGGACTATCTCACACCACAAGGAATTAATGTGTTGCCTGCCAATAAGGCCACCTCCAAATTTACAGAAGTTTGAAGGGATAACACTACAGGAACCACAATTCCGGCTAGGGATCCCAATCTCACTTAAGAAGAAATCCTTCTAGACCCTAGCATAGTAATGAGTACTTCCCAAATCGTCATTGTAACAATCTTACTCAAGAGATGTTAAAACCCCAAAAATGTATTCTTACTTCAATGAATAAGATTCTGAGTTCCTAAAAAAAATTCTCAATCCCTCAATAATGCGATTGTATGCCTCAATTACATGAGGAAGGATCATGGGAAGAAGACCAAGGGTAGGACCTTAAGAAATCTCAGACAGAGCATAATGTAGATAAAGGGAATTTTCCCATAAGGAGCACTACAAGCCATCTAGGAGCAAAGAAGGAAGCACTTTCTCTATAGAATACAAGTTCAAATGATGAAAGACAACTAAGATGTCTTAGGATAGCAAGGTGTGACCTACTTTAGAAGAGCAGAGAAACCAAGTAGGGTTATAGACTAACCTAGCGAGAAGGTGTAACTAGAAACTTTAGGAGAAGAAGCCCTAGGAAGAACCAAAAAATAATAAGGATTACACCCTCAAAAGGACGACAAGATAGACATCAAGGACGAGTAAAATCGAAGGATAACTATCTCAAGACAATTGAACTAGGAAAAAAGTACGGATGAGACAGTTAACGAATTGACCATCGAGAAGGCCATAAATCTAAACTCTAGCAAGGAAGGGTGAGGTGGAAAGGCCATAACAGTGAAAAGGAAGAATGAAGAAAATCCTTAAAGAAATAAATGGCCAAAAATGAAATGGTGATCACACTCAAGCCATAAGGAAGATTTAGTCTCACACAAATAGGTTTTAGAGCAAATAGTACCTGAACCTTTCCCAAGGAAGGAGACCATTGGAAGGCATACATGTCCCAACTGAGAAGTAGTGGACCAAGTGACGAAGGATGAGGAGATGTAGTGCATGCTGAGGTGAAAGAACAAAGGGAAGCATACTAGGAGGACCCAAGGAGTAAGTTAAACCCAAGGAATGGGTAAGTAGGAAGATAGCATCTAAGGACACCGTGACAAGTAAGAATGGGTGGGCTAACCATAATAAAGAAATAAAGGAAAGAATATCCAGGAAACCTTAGAGAAGTAAGCCTTCCAATTTGAAAGTAATTAAAGGGAACAACCACTGACATTAAGGCTGGTCATAGTCCACACTCGCTTAATAGAACCCAAGAAGTGGACGACCGAATATAAAAATAGAGTGCTAGGAACCAACCTATCAGTAGAAGTTCCTCGAAAGGAGAATAAGAAACAAAAGGGAGTTGGAGGACTAGGAGGGATAAAGAACGGACAACCATACCAATCCCAGAAGGGTGTAAGCAAGGAATGAAGGAAAAGCTTACAAGGAGCATTAGGGAGGGTGAATCAGGATGAAAGTCCATAGGTAGAAGGATAAAGGAAGTGAAACCTTAAAAGGGAATTTCCATGCTAAGGAACCGACAGATGGATTATAAGAGGCTTAACCCGAAATAAGGAACTTCATAAAGAAGCATAAGTGGTTGAGGCTATATTGGGATGGCCAAGTGTGACATGTTTTAGAAGAGTAAGGAAGCCAATTAAGGATTTTAGACGAACCTAGGGGATGGAAACAACTAGTAACAACGTGATAGTCAAGGAGGATAAAAGATGGTCATTGGGGTAGGCTTTCCAGGATTTCCTGAAAGGGATATAAGGGAGGAAGTGGGTTCAACGACTTAGTGAATGGGTGTTTAAAGTTTGACTTTTATGGAAAAATATTTAAATTGGAGTGTGCCAAACTCCTTATTTTAAAATTTCTCATTTTCAAAGTCTCAGTTTCATCGCCATTACTCACTTCTCAACCATAATCAATGTGTTTATCAACTAACACATGCCCTTCATCATGAAGGTAACACACATGATTAAAACTATGTGTCCGTATGAGGACAGAAACCATATCTCGGTCTCATGCACATTAAACTCAAATACAGAAGCTTTAGGAAGTCCCAAACAAAGCAGCTTCGCAGAGTCCAAACATAGAAGCTCCGTGGAGTACAAACACAGAACTGCATGACTAACTAGTATGACGAGAAACACAAATCCAAGAGTTTCTCTTTTTCCCTTATCACCACCATGTCATCTAGCAGCCCTTAGGATGCATCACTACCCCTCTTGGGCGTCTTTATGGTCCTGAATCTCAAGTGCATGCACAAACAAAGTTTTCCTCAAAAGCCATTTAATCTTTGGTGCCACTAGTCCAACGGCCCTGACCCTCAACTCGACCTGCAGCTGTTTGTCTCGACTGGTCCATTGACCTGTCATGTCGCACTGGTGCTAGTCTATCGAGTATGTCGGTCCTGTCTCGGTACCATGGCCAAACAATTCATTTACCTAAGTTTTTATGGCTTAGAATCATGTTTGTTTATGAGCTCGTGCTCGTTCCAACTGGCCGAGGCCCCACTGTTTGAGATTTTCAAAATCGGGCATATTAGCCCCCAAGTTCCAAAACCGAGGCCTCCAGTCTAATAGAGCTAATCGAGCTCCCATCAAGAAGGTCTCCCAAAATGTTTAGGTAGTGGCACACAATAAGGGGAGCACTTCTGACAAAATATACTTTTCAGCTGTCCATCATACCAACCGAGTATGAGGACATCTCCGCTCATAACCGATCAATGGGTTTTCTACTTCCTTCGAGGAATTTTTATCATACCAACCGGGTATAATCTACTTACAGTTGGTAAGTAGTTTTTCTGCTTGATTTTCATATCACTCCTCTTAGGTGTGATGATTAAAATACTATTTAGTAGTGGGTTTTTATTTTTGAGGTGCTTATCATCTCAATCGGGTATGATATTAGCTTAATTCGTTGGCATTCTTGATGATTAAAAGTCCTACTCATAACCGTTAAGTGGTTTATAGCATAATTCGTTCATTACCCCAACCGGGTATGATGTTAAAAGTCCCACTCACCCATTAATGCAGTAAATTTCCTCTTAGCCAGCTTGTTGTCCTTACTCGAACTTGTATTAGTTGGCATTCTCGGTAATTCGTGTTCCTACATGATATGAACATACTTGTTCATTATCCTTAGGCCTCGTAGCCTTCATTCATTCCAAATAAATGAGAAAACCAAAGTTTTCATTTATTTGCAATTAGGTCCCTAAAATTATTTTTCTTTAACTTTAAGTCCCTAATGCCGATTTTTTTTTCAAATTGAGTCCTGAAACTTTTAAAATTCACCTTAGTACATCAATGTATTCAATTTCACAAAAAGAG
The DNA here is from genome assembly GCA_030064425.1 of Trapa bicornis. Classification (NCBI taxonomy): domain Eukaryota; kingdom Viridiplantae; phylum Streptophyta; class Magnoliopsida; order Myrtales; family Lythraceae; genus Trapa; species Trapa bicornis. The sequence continues at coordinate 2,001,465 of CM057761.1, read as the reverse complement.
GTTTAATTTCCCAAATTTCCAATTTGTTCCCCCAACTTTTCCAAAATTACCATTTTGCCCCTACTTTACAAAAATGGTAAGTTTTGCCCCAAAAATTCCAAAATTACCCAATTGGTCCTCAATTTTATAAAATTGTACTTTAGTTCCTCGAATTTTTAAAATTCCCCAATTTCCCCTAATTTTCCCCCAATTTCAACCTTCTAACTCTACCGAATTTGATTTCATCAAATTGACCAATCAAATGAGTTTAATTGTTGAAATTGAAGCTAGATTAGAGTTCCTACACCTTCATATGATTCAATTGCACTTTGAATCGCACGATTTGGTGCCAGAATGAGCTCAAACAGAGCATCACCGAAAAACTGGATTTAGAGAGAGAAAGCTTCGAAAGCTTACCGTCGGGGGCACGGCGGTCCGAGCTTTTGATCTGGGCAGATAGCTCGTGTCGTGAGGTTCCTCCTAGGATCAAGATTTGCATCAATTGATGCCGAATTGAGTGAGAATTTAGTCATCTAAGTTATGTCGGTTATCTCTCTTGTACCAATCAGAATTTATAGAGGGGAGCTAAATTGGCTTACCTTTCAGCTTTAATTCAGCTCTAGGAGGACTGTGGAGGTGTTGGGAGGGCTTTGTTTGGCCTAAGAATAACTCGAATTGGCCGATTTCAGCTCGTTAAAGGAGAGAATGAAAACAGTTAAAGGAGAACTACCCAAACAAAGAAATCGTGCAATGGTCACATGCAAGTAAGAATGAGTGAAGGAAAAAGAGGAAATCCTTGAATAAACGACGCTGCCAGAAATGTGGAATGACATAAGAAGGGAAGAATCCAAACATGTCGGTAAGCCATTAGGAAACTCAATGATGGGAACCGGAAAGACCCAATAAAGAAGTTGGGAAAAGATGAGTAGGTAAGGAAAACCAATATGGTTATTTAAGATATGACATTAAGGGCAAGAAGGATAATTGGACAACTGTAAAGTTAGTCGAGAAATACTACCAGACGAAAAGAGGGACGAAGTTATACTATCCCTGAATGGTTGGAAGTTTGAACAACCATTATAGAAGTGTTCAAAAATTTAAAATGTTCGAAGATAGGTTATAGAGTATGTCATGCTATAAGTGGTATGTAATCTCAATAGTCCCGAGAAAAACAAATGTGACTCAAATAAGGAAGAGTCATGTAAAACCCGCACTTTTGAGTTAAGGAAAACCAAGAAAAGAACTAGTCAAACCGAGTAAGAAAACCAAGCCGGTTTACAAATCCGATCATTTGGGAACAAGCAATTTGGAAATTTACAACTTTCGGATGATCCAAAGGGTTCATTAAACCTTGGAAAAGAAACTTAAGACAAATTAAGATAGAAAAACCAAATTGGTTTTGGTGAATGAGATTCTATAAGAACTTTGAAGTTAAGCGTGCTTCCTTGAGAGTAGTGTAAGGATGGGTGACCTCTTGGGAAGTATGATTTTTTTTTTTGTAACCCAAAATTTCGGTAAAAAATTTTTATGCAAACATACGCATTATCATAAATAGGCATAAATTAATATATATTTAATTATTGTAATTAATACCAATAATTTAATACCAAAATTAAATTATTGAAATTAAAACAAATAATTTATTGAAATTAAATTATTGTAATTAATGTCAATAATTTATGGCAATATTAATACCAGTAATAAATCTCTCCCATTTAATATACGATTTTACACCTATATAAAGATGTCATCCCCATTCATTCTCCTCACACCTGAACACTTCTCTCTCTCTCTCTCCTGCTCAATTTCTCGGTGAAGCTCGAACCTGAGCTTCGACTTGAACATTTTCTTAACCTCGTAAGGAGAGGTCAGGCTCTTTAGAACTCGGGAGAAGATAGCTATCTAATAGCAAACTCTAGTCAATCCGAGAATCACTGGAGAAGCGTCGACATGATCGAACAGTGAAGCAGCTCCGGCGGACTGAAGCTACCCTATTTCGGCTAAACTGAAATTGGCCATTTCAAGCCTTCCTGAAACCAAACCAAGCCCTCCCAACACCTCCTTAGTCCTTCCTCGGCCGAATTAGGACCGAAAGGTAAGCCAATTTGGTTCCCCTTTATAATTTCAGAACGTTGTTAGAGAGAGAGTCGGCTGAATTTCAATGAAGAAATTCTAATCCAATTTGACATCAATTGATATCATTCTTGATCCTAGGAAAAACCTCTAGAGGAGAGCTACCTGCCCAGATTGAAAAGCTCCACCGTTGCGCCCTCACCGGTGAGAAATCAAAGCTTTTCTCTCTACAATCTGTTTTTTGGTGAATTTCCGTTTGAGCTTGTTCCAGCGTTAAAATCTGTGATTCAAAGTTCCTTAGAATCATATGAACATGTAGGAACTCAATTTCAATTCCAATTTCAACAATTTAAGGTGTTTGATTGGTCAATTTGATGAAATCAAATTTGGTAGTGTTGAAGAGTTGAAATTGGGAAAAAAAAGTTGGGGAAATTGGGGATTTTTGGAAATTTGAAGGACCAAAATGTAATTTTCTAAAATTGAGGGTCAATTGGTCATGATAAGAATATTAGAGGGCCAATTGATAAATTTTAGAATTTTTGGGGTAAAAATTTACCATTTTTCTAAAAAAGGGGCAAAATGGTAAACCCCGTCCTTTAAAGGTAAAGAAACCACGCAAAGAACCGATCAACTCAAGTGAGAAAATCGAGCCGGTTCACAAACCCCAACTGTTAGAGAAAGGATGAATTGGGAAAATTACACATCTCGAGTGACCCAAATAGTCTTAAAAGCCATGGAAAGGGACTCTAGGACACTTTGGAAGAGAAAACCAAACTGGTTCATGTTAATCGGATCTGAACCATATCAAACCGGTTTTTACCGATTTGAACCATCATTGAACCGGATACTAAATTCATTTTTCTAGGTGGCTTAAAATATTTAAATTGGGGAATTGAAGCACATTGGATAGAGAATGAATTTAGATAAATTTAGAAAATTTTAATTTTGAAAAACTCGGTCAAATTGGGCTTGAACTGCTGGTTTAAGCATGGAATCCGGTTCATACCGGTCCAGTTCAGTTCGGAATAGTGTTATCTTCTTCCTTCAAATGACAACACTATTCACTCTCCGTGAAATTGAGCAGCGCCGATGAAGATGAAAAGTCTCCATTGAGGGAGTTTCAAGCAATAAATGATCTCCATAAAGGCGCCAATCGAACGACCAAGGAGTTTCCGAGCTTCCTATATAAAGAGCTCCTCCTCATTCATCCTCCTCACACCTGAAAACTCCTCTCTCTCTCTCTCTACTGATCTAATTTCTAGTGAAGCTTGAACCAGACCTCCAACTTGGGCATTTTTCTAAGCCAAAGAAGGTGAGGTCGGGTTCCTTAGACTCAGGGAGAAGTTAGCTACCCGACGGAGATCACCATTCAATTCGATGATCATTGAAGAAGCTCCGACGTAATCAAACAGTGAAGCAGCTCCGACGGACCGAAGCTTCCCTATTTTGGCCGAGCTGAAAACGGCCAATTTGAGCCCTTGAAGGCCAAACCAAGCTCTTCCAACACTTCCACAGCGCTCATACGTCTAAATTAGAGCTGGAATGTAAGCCGATTTGGCTCCCCTCTGTAATTTTTTATTAGTGTTAGAGAGAGATCCAAAAAAACTTCACTAACTAAATTCTCCCTCAATTCAACATGAATTGATGTGATTCTTGATCCTAGGAGGAACCTTAGGACATGAGTTATTTGCCCCAATCGAAAACTCAGACCACCGCACCCCCGACGGTAAGCTTTTGAAGTTTTCTCTCTTTGAGTTCAATTTTTGACAAAGCTTCGTTTGAGCTCGATTTGGACCCAAATGACGTGATTCAAAGCTCCATTGAATTGTGTGGAAGTGTAGGAACTGTTCCATACCTTCAATTGGATCAAATAACCCCGATTGAATGGTCAATTTGATGAAATCAAATTCGACCAATTTAAAAGGGAAAAAATGTGGAATTTCGTAAAATTGAGGGACCAAAGTGCAATTTCCCAAAATTGAGGGCCAATTGGCCATGAAAAAGATGTTGAAGGACCAATTGGTCAATTTTTGGAATTTATTGGGGTCAAATTGCCATTTTTGTAAATTAGGTGCAAAATGGTACTTTTTGAAAAGTTGGGGACCAAATTGGAAAATTGGGAAAGTTGAACCCCTTAAGTGATTTTGAATAAATTGAGGACCCAAAGGGAATTTTAGAAGTTTCGGGACTCAATTTGCAAAAAATCTTGCATTAGGGACCTAATGTTAAGGAAAAAGAACTTTAGGGACCTAAATTTAAATAATTAAAAATTTGAGAATTTTGTTTATACGTGAGGAACGAAGGTTATTATGCCAAATGTTATTAAACAAAGATGTCCAAAATTGTGTAGGAACATGAAGGACTGGAACGCCAGCAAGAATAAGCTCGGGTAGAGGCAAAAAGCCGATCAAGAGGAATACACTATACTTATCGAGTGAGTGAGATTTTCACATCATACTCAATTGGGATGATGAGTACCTCAGATATGAAAAACCACTACTATGTGAAATTTTAACATCACACCGGTTTGGGGTGATGTGAGAAATACGCGGAAAAACTACTTACCATTTGTAAGTAGATCATACCTAGTTGGTATGATGAAATTCTTGTAAGGAAGTGGAAAACCTGCTTATCAGTTGTAAGTGGAGATGTTATCACACCCGGTTGGTGTGACGAACAAGTGAAAAAGTTATTTTGTCAGAAGTGCTCTCCCTTAACTGTGTGTCAATGCTTAAAAATTTTGGGAGACCTTCTTAACAAGAGCTCAAATAGCTCAATTAGGCTAGAGGCCTCGGTTTTGGAACTTGGGGGCTAAAATGTCCGGTTTTAAAAATCTCGTATAGTGGGCCCAAGGCCAGTTGAAACAAGCAGGAGCTCGTAAATAAACATGATGATTAAGCCATGAAAACTTTTAAATGAATGAATGATGTGATTTGTCCATGATACCAAGAGAGGACCAACATATTCGATGGACTAGTGGCAGTGCGACAAGACTAGGTTGACGGACCGGTCTAGACACACAGTTGCAGGTCGAGTTGAGGATCAGGGTCGTTTGACTAGTGGCACCACTAATTAATGGCTTATGGAAAAACTTTGTTTGTACACGTAATGAGGTTCGGGACCATCAAGATGCCCAAGAGGGGTAGTGAAGTGTTCTAAGGGCTATTGGACGACATGGTGGAGATAAGGGTAGATTGTCATGCCAGGAGTCAGGGAAGCTCGACATAGCTTCATGCGCATGAGACCGAGGTGGGGTCGGGATGAGGACTTTGTCCTCATATGGACACATAGTTTCTTTTTGGGTTTGAGGGTCAGATGTCAGGAACATTAACTCATTTCGAGTGTAGAAGTGGACGGGCTTTTATCTAGGTGGCCGGTAAAGTTGCTCTGATGCTACAAGTGGGTGCAGTGAATGGACTGCCCTGCGAATATGTGATCCCTTTATGATGAAGGGTGTGTGTTGATTGTTAAACACACCGATTGTAGATAATGATGAATTATGGTTTTGAAAACTGAGAATTTGAGGAAGAAATAATCTTAAAGGAAATAAGGAGTTTGGCACACTCCAATTCAAAACTATTTTATTGAAACTCTTTTTCAAACACTCATTCACTAAGTTTTCGAACTCACCCTCTCCCTTTACCCCTTTTCAGGTAACCGAGGGAGAAACCTACCTACAGACATTCCACTAGCTAAATCTGCAAGACAAGTATGTAAGTTTAAATTATTTAGTTTTGATTAATGTTATTCTAGGAAATGTACAGGTATAAAGTACGCCTTAATCCTCACGATTTAAAGAAGGGAGAACCCTTAATAAACTGAGAGAATGGCGGGTTGCTCACAAGGATCCGACCAAACTAGGTTGGGGCGTGACATGGGTTCTAAGGGCTACTGGATGACATGGAGGAGATAACGGTAGTTCTTTGTGCTAGTCAATCGGAAAGCTCGGTGTAGCTTCTTACGCATGACATCATGGTGGGGTCGGGATGAGGTCTCTATCCTCATACGGACACGAAGTGGCATTCAGGTCTGAGGGTCGGATGTCGAGAACATCCACTCAAACCTAGGGTAGAAGTGGATGGACTTCTATCTTGGTGGTCGGTAAAGATGCTTTGAACCATAAGTGGGTGCAGTGGACGGGCTGCACCTGCGAATGTGTGTTATCCTTCTTAATGAAAGGAGTGTGTTGTCTACTAAACACACCTAATATGAAAATGGGAAAAAGGTTTTGAAAACCTTGGAAAGAATTTGAGAATCCTTGAAAAAGGGAATGGTAAACCTTGGAAAATGATTTTTTGTAAAATAATTTGAAATTTGAGGAAGCCCTTTTAAAATAAAATATAACCCTTGGCAGGGTAAAGGTTTTGAAAACCAAACTTTGAGGAATAACCTTCTTTTTAAAGAAATGATAACTTTGGCGTGGCTATCTTTAAAACTTACTCCTAACACCTGCTCACTAAATTGTAGAACTCACCCCCTCCCTTTTACCCCTTTCAGGTAACCAATGGAAAACCAAACTTAATGTAAACCCCGTCCTTTGATAATAAGAAAACCAGGAAAACAACCAATCATTTCCAAAGAGAAAATTGAGTCGGTTTATAAATTAAAACCGATAGAGAAAGGAAAAACTGAGAAATTTATGTATTCCGAGTGACCTAAAGAGTCACAAAAGTCATGATAAAGAACTTTAAGGTGAATTGGAGGTGAAAACCAAACCAGTTCAGGTGAACTGGTTTGAACCACTATTGAACCGATTTCTAAATTCATTTTTTTGGCTTAGAAATTTTAAATTGGAGAATTAAGACCACCATTTGATAGAGAATGAATTTAGATGAATTTACAAATTTTTAATTTTAAAAAACTAAGTCGAATCGGGCATGAACTAGCCAATTTAAGCATTGAACCCGGTTTGGAACAGTTCAAAACAGTGTTGTCTTCTTCATTCATATGATAGCACTGTTCACTCGTCAGAAAATCGAGCAGCGTTGGTGAAGATGAAACGTCTCCGACCAGGGATTTTTAGGTAATGAATGACCGCCATTAAGGAATCGATCGAACTAAGAAGTCCCCAAACTTCCTATATAAAGAGCCCCTCCTCATTCATCCTCCTCACACCTGAAAACTCCACTCACTCCCTACTACTCCATTTTCCCATGAAGCTTGAACCTGAGCTCTAACTTGGGCATTTTTCTTAGCCAAAGAAGGCGTGGTCGGGTTCTTTAGATTTGGGGAGAAGTCAGCTACACGACAGTAGTATCTATTTGCTCTGAGGATTGTCGGAGAAACGTCGGTGTGATAGAATAGTGAAGCAGCTCTGGTGGACCGAAGCTGCCCTATTTTGGCCAAGTTGAAAATGGCCAATTTGGGCCATTCTCAAGCCAAACCAAGCTCTTCGAACACTTCTGCAACCCTCATACGATCGAATTAGAGCGGAAAGGTAAGTCAATTTGGCTCCCCTCTGTGAATTTCGATCAGTGGTAGAGAAAGAACCGACAGATCTTTACTGACCAAATTCTCCATCAATTCAACATGAATTGATGCAATTCTTGATCCTAGGAGGAACCTCGAGACAAGAGCTATCTGTCCAAATTGAAAGATCAGATCGTCGTGCCCTCGATGGTAAGCTTTCGAAGCTTTCTCTCTATACGTACAATTTTCCGGCGGAGCTCCATTTGAGCTCATTATGGCATCAATTCATGCAATTCAAAGAGTAATTGAATCTTATTGATGTGTAGGAACTCAATCCCCCTTCAATTTCAACAATTAACTTCGATTGATCGATCAATTTGATGAAATCAAATCCGGTCAGGATGAAAGGTTGAAATTTAGGGATTTTAAAAATTTGAGAGACTAAAGTGTAATTTCCTAAAATTAAGAGACAATTGGGCATGGAAAAGATGTTGGAGGACCAATTGATCAATTTTTGGAATTATTGGGGTCAATTTTACCATTTTTGTAAAGTATGGGCAAAATGGTAGTTTTGAAAAAGTTGGGGACCAAATTGGGAATTTGGGAAACTTGAACCCCTTTTGTAATTTTGAATAAATTGATGTCCCAGAGTAAAATTTTGAAGTTTCAGGACTCAATTTAGGAAAAATCGGCATTAGGGACATAAAATCAGAGAAAGAACTTTAGGGACCTAATTGCAATTAATTAAAAAATTTTATATTTTAATCATTCGTGATAAATAAAGGCTATCAAGCCAAATGATAATGAACAAGGATGTTCATATCATGTAGGAACACGAAGTACCAGGAACGCCAGCTAAGACAAGCTCACGAGGAGACAAAAAGCCGGTTAAGAAGGATTCACGGCATTCACAAGTGAGTGGGATTTTCACATCATACCCGGTTGGGATGATGAGCACTTCGGTAATAAAAACCCGCTACTATGTAGGATTTTAATATCACACCTGGATGGGGTGATGTGAGAAAACACACGGAAAAACTACTTACCTGTTGTAAGTAGATCATACTCGGTTGGTTTGATGAACTTCTCAGAAGGAAGTAGAAAACCCGTTCATCGGTTATGAGCGGAGATGTCCTCACGCCCGATTGGTGTGATGGATAGCTGGAGAAATTATTTTGTCAGAAGTGCTCTCCCTTGACTGTGCGACACTGCTTAAACATTTTGGAAGACATTCTTGATGAGAACTCGAATAGCTCAAATAGGCTGGAGGCCTCGGTTTGGAACTTAGGGCTAATATGCCTCATTTTAAAAATCTCGTACAGTCGGCCCAAGGCCAGTTGGCACGAGCAGGAGCTCATAAACAAATATGAGATAAAGCCATGAAAACTTAAATGAATGATGTGTTTGGCCATGGTTCCAAGATAGGACCGACATACTCAATGGACTAGCGGCAGTGCAACAAGATAGGTCAACAGACTAGTCGAGACAAATAGCTGCAGGTCGAGTTGAGGGTCGGGGCCGTTGGATTAGTGGCACCAAAGATTAAATGGCTTATGAGGAAAACTATTGTTTTATGCGTGCATTGAGGTATGGGACCTTCAAGACGCTCAAGAGGGGTAGTGATGCATCCTAAGGGCTACTGGACGACATGGTGGAAATAAGGGTAATTTGTCGTGTTAATAGTGAGGGAAGCTCGATGTAGCTTCATGCTCATGAGACCAGGGTAGGGTCGAGATGAGGTCTCTATCCTTATACGGCCACAGAGTTTCTTTATGGGATTGAGGGTTGGATGTCATGTATATTCACTTATTCTCAGGGTAGAAGTGGATGGGCTTCTATCTAGGTGGCCGATAAAGTCGCTTCGATGCCACAAGTGGGTGTAGTGGATGTGTTGCCCTGCAAATGTGTGATCCCTTCATGATGAAGGGCATGTGTTGATTGTTAAATACACTGACTATGGTTAATGAGAAATAATAGTTTTGAAAACTGAAATTTTGAGGATGAAATGTCTTAAAGAAAATAAAGAGTATGGCACACTCCAATTCAAACTATTTTTCTGAAAGTCAAGTTTTAAACACCCATTTACTAAGTAATTGAACCTTATACCCCTTTTCAGGTAACCAAGGGAAAACCTATCCAAAGAACTCTAGTTAATTACACCTATAAGACAGGTATGTTAAGTTTAAATTTCATACAATTTTGATTAATGTTATTCAGGAAAAGTACAGGTTTAAAGGACGCCTTACTCCTTACGGTTTAAAGAAGGGGAAAACCCTTAATAAACCGAGAGAGTGGCAGGTTGATCATGGGGATCTGACCAAACCGGGTCGAGGTGTGACACTTAAAAACCTCCCTTTAAGACATGTGTGACAGTTTTAAGATATTTAGTTTTGTATAATGCTATTCCAGGAAAAATATGAAAGAAGGACGCCTTACTCCTCGTGGTTTAGAAAAGGTTGAAATTCTTCATAGACTAAAGGGAGTGGCAGGTTGCTCACGGAGATCCGACCAAATCAGGTTGGGGCATGACAACTTGAGTGGTATAAGAGCATGTTTCCTCGAATACATTATCAAGACTATATAACATAGTAACTAAGAGAAAGTTTTAAAAATTTTCAGATGGCTCCCACGATAGCAACCAAGAAAACTTGGGTTGACATCACCAACACCACCTAACACTCTATCCTCATAGGAAGACAACCCTAGAAGCTCCCCAATGCCCGAGGCATAGTAGAAGTCCCAAAGGACCAAATGGGGAAGTATCTAGTACCACCAAGAAGTATGGTTCCAGGATATGTTAGGGTCACAACCCTGAGTACAAAGGGAGCCAAGTTTGAAGCCAGAAACGCCAGCAAAGGCGTATAACCTTACCTAGGAGGATGCTTATCAAGAACCCTATAGCTCCCTATCTATTTTGTGACCACTTTTTGTAATAGAGCTAAAACCCCAACATATCGTACTCCTATATTAATGAAGTACTCCAAATTACTAAAACCCTATCTTTCAAATTATGTGATCTTGCTAGGAAGATGGCAACAAGAAACGTAACCAAACAAACCTGCGCTACCAAAGAAACTAGGGAGAATCCCATCCCAGTTAAGGAAACTAAATTTGGAAATCAAGAAATCTAGGAGGACTCTTAGAGTGATCCTTTGACAAAGAAGATTCAACAAGAAAACTCTCAGGGTATTCAGACCCAAGGACGGTAAAGCACCGGACCATCAACAATCCCCTAGAAAGATCCTGATATGCTTGAAGTAAAGGAGGAATCATATCAGTCCATGCAAGGAAATAAGTTGTTACAAGTATGGACGGTCTTTAAGGGTAGGCTTTCTGGGATTTACTCAAAGGGATATAAGGGAGGGAGTGAGTACGACCACTTAGTGAATGAGTTTTTAAAAACTTTTGACTTTTAAGAAAATAATTATTATTGGAGTGTGCCAGACTCCTTTCTTTTTCAAAAATCCCTTCGTTTAAAAATTTGGGTTTTTCCACCATTTCTTAGTTACCGGTGTATAATCACCCAACACACATCCTTTATCATGAAGGTTACACATATTCGCAAGTCAGTAACACTACTAAACCCGCTAGTGGCTTCGGAGTGACTTTTCCTGCCACCCGGATAGAAGTACAACCGCTTCTACCCTGGGAATGAGTGGATGTACGTGACATCCAGCCCAGAATCCTGAAATCACTTCTCATGTCCGTTTGAAGATAGAGACCTCATCCTCTCCCCACCCCGGTATCATGCGCTTGGTGCTACTCCAGATTTTGCACAGACACCTGGAACGACGAACTGCCCTTATAGCCACCAGGTCATCTAGTGCCCGTAGGACGCATCACTACCCCTCATGGGCATCTTGATGATCTCGTACTCACAGTGCATGCACAAACAATGTTTTCTCATATTGCCATGTAATCTGTGGTGCCACTGGTCCAACGACCCCGACTCTCAACTCAACCCGTAGTTGTTTGTCTTGACTGGTTCGTCAACCTGTCATGTTGCACTGCTGCTAGTTGATTGAGCATGTCGGTCCTATCTTGGTACCATGGCCAAACAATTCACTTATTAAGTTTTATGGCACATATGTCATGTTCGTTTACAAGCTCCTGCTCGTGCCAACTGGCCTTGGGCCCACTATACGAGATTTTCAAAATTGGGCATTTAGCCCCCAAGTTCTAAAACCGAGGCCCCCGACCAATCAGAGCTATTCGAGCTCCCATCGATAAGGTCTCCCAAATTGTTTAAGCATTCGCACACAGTCAGGGGAGAGCACTTCCGATAAGAATAGGTTTTTACTGTCCATCATACCGACAGGTATAAGGACATCTCCGTACATAACCGATGAACGGGTTTTCAACTTCCTTTGAGGAAGTCTCATCATACTAACCGGGTATGATCTATTTACAACCCATAAGTAGTTTTTCCCCATAACTTTCACATCACTTTCCCTAAGTAGTGATGATTAAAAATACCACTAAGCAGTGGGTTTTTGTACCGAGGTACTTATCATCCCCAACCGGGTATGATATAAAATTCACACTCACCCGTTAATGCTGTGAATTCCACTAGACCGATTCTTGGTATTCACGCGATCATGTCCTTGCTGGCATTCCCGGTACTTCGTGTACCTACACGATATGAACATCTTGGTTCATTATCCTTTGGCCTAATTGCCTTCATTCATTCCAAATGAATGAGAAAGTCAAATTTTCATTTATTTGCAATTAGGTCCCTAAAGTTATTTCTCTTTAACTTTTAAGTCCCAAATGCCGATTTTTCCTCAAATTGAGTTCCAAAACTTCTAAAATTTATCATAGGACCTCAATTTATTCCATTTCACAAAAAGGGGTTTAATTTCCCAAATTTTCAATTTGGTCACCCAATTTTTCCAAAATTACCATTTTGCCCTTCTTTTACAAAAATGGTAAATTTTGCCCCAAAAATTTCAAAATTCCTCAATTGGTCCTCCAACATTATTTTCATGCCCAATTGACCGTCAATTTCATGAAATTTCATTTTGGTCCTTTGAATTTCGAAAATCCCCAATTTTCCCCCAATTCTAACTTTTTAACACAGCCGAATTTGATTTCATCAAATTGACCCATCAAACATTTCCAATTGTTGAAATTGAAGTTGAAATTGAATTTCTACATGTTCATATGATTCTTTAGAAATGTGAATCGCAAGTTTTAACGTCGGGACAAGCTCAAACGGAGCTTCGCTGGAAAATGAACTATAGAGAGAGAAAGCTTCGATTACTCACCGGTGAAGGCACGATGGTCCGATCTTTTGATCTGGACAGATATCTCTCGTCCTGAGGTTCATCCTAGAATCAAGAATCATATCAATTGATGCAGAATTGGATTAGAATTTCGTCATTAAAATTCGGTCGACTCTCTCTCTAGCACCGATCAAAAATTGTAGAGGGGAGCTGAATTGGCTTAGCTTTCGGTCCTAATTCGGTTGTGGAAAGGCTGAGGAAGGAGGGCTTAGTTTAGCCTAAGGAGGACTTGAAATGGTCGATTTCAACTTGGCTGAAATAGGACAACTTCGGACCACTAGAGCTGCTTCACTATTCCATCATGTCGGCGCTTCTCTAACGATTCTCGGATTGACTGGAGTTTGCTATCAGATAGTTGTCTTCTCCCCAGTTCTAAAGAGCTCGACCTCTCCTTCTGAGGTTAAGAAAAATGTTTAAGTCGAAACTCTGGTTCGAGCTTAACCGGGAAATGGAGCAATAGAGAGAGAGAGAGAAGTGTTCATGTGTGAGGAGAATGAATGGGGATGACCTATTTATATAGGTGTAAACCTGTGTATTAAATGGGAGAGATTTATTACTATTATTAATATTGACATAAATTATTGATATTAATTTCAATAATTTAATTTTAATATTAAATTATTTGTATTAATTCCAATAATTTAATTTAGGTATTAAATTATTAGTATTAATTACAATAATTAAATATATATTAATTTATGGCCATTTATGATAAGGTGTACGTTCGCATAAAATTTTTTTACCAAACTTTTGAGTTACAAAAAAAAAAACATACTTCCCAGGGCTTAACTTCAAAGTTCTTATGGAATCTCGTTTACTTGAACCAATTTGGTTTTTGTCTTTTATTTTGTCTTAAGTTTATTTTCCAAGGTTTAATGAACCCTTTAGATCACCTGGAAGTTGTAAATTTCCAAATTGCTTGTTCCCATATGATCGAGTTTGTAAACCGGCTCGGTTTTCTTACTCGGTTTGACTGGTTCTTTTCCCGGTTTTCCTTAACTCAAAAGTGTGGGGTTTACAAAAGTAGTAAGGACTACACCCTAAAAAAGGCAATAGGATAGACAAGAAGTCTCTAGAGACAACTGCCTCAAGATAATTAGACAAGGAGAATAGTAGGAGCAAGGTAGTTAATAAACTAACCCTCATGAAGGTCATATATTTAAGCTCCAGTAAAGAAGGGAGAGGTGGAAAGGCCAAACATTTGGAAAAGAAGGATGGAGGAAATCCTTAAAGAGATCAATGGCCAAGACCGGATTGACGACCGAACTCAAAGCCAAGAGAAGGTTAAGTAAGTCTCTCGCATGATGATCAAGAGATCTTGAACACAAGGAGGATTTGAGCACTTCTTAAAAGAAATAGGCGTTTAATAGAGTACAAATAGGAATGAGGATGGGGAACAAAGGACGTACCCGCAAGATTTCAAGAGTAAAGGTAAGCATGAAAGGATGGCATCAAAGGATATCATTTAAAGTTAGGTGCCCTCAAGGGTGAATGAAAAAAAAGAATTATGGGAGAAAAGGGTAAGAATCCTCCCAAGGAAACCCTGTGGAGCGATACATGTCCCGACTAAGAGGTAATGGAACTAGGTGACGAGGGATGAGGAGACGAACTTTCAAATGAAGTGCATGCTGAGGTGAAAGGAACCAAGGGAAGCATACTAGGAGGACCCAAGGAGTAATTTAAACCTAAGAAATGAGTAAGTAGGAAGATAGTGTCAAAAGATGTTGTGACAAGTAAGAATGAGTGGACTACCCATAATAAGAAAATAAAGGAAAGAACGTCCGAGAAACCTTGGGAAGTAAGCCCTCCAACTAAGAAGTGGTTAAGGGGAACAACCACTAATATCAAGACTGGTTGTGGTCTACTCACACCTAATGGAGCCTAAATAGTGGATTTTGGAAAGGGAAAGTCCTTGAGTAAACGATGCCATTGGAAATGAGAAAAGACATAAGAAGGGAAGAGTCACAGCATGTCGGTAAGTCATCAGGAACCCAAATGATTGGAACTGAAAAAATGCAATAAGGAAGTTGGGAAAAGACAAGTAGGTAAGGAAAATCAACATGGTTATATTGGATGAAGGTAGTTAAGGAATACTACCAAACGAAAAGAGGGATGAAGTTATTCGATCCTCGAAAGGTTGGAAAGTCGAGAATAGGTTCTAGAACATGTCATGCTGTAAGGGATATGTAAGCCTAACAGTCCCGAGGAAAAATGTGACTCAAGTAAGGAAGAGTCAGTTAGGAAGCATGACAAGGTCAAACATAAATTTTTGACTGAAGTTGTAATAAACAACGAATGGAGGAAAGGTCAAAATAGGACAAAAAGGTGATAACACTAAAACCCGTTAAAACAAGTATGTAACGCTCGAAGGAACACTTAGCTAAGGGTTTCAACGATCAAGAGAATAACTAGACACGAGAATGATTGAGCATTTTGGAACTCGCAATCCTAAAATCCTAGGCAAGAACCCTCAAGAGGAAGAATATTACTTTAAGCAGAGGAAGAAGTGAACCTAAGGATATACCTTTGGACTCGTGGGTAAGACAGACCTAGTGATGATAAACTCCATGGAGTGTTTAAACAATGGAAAGGAAAAGGAATACCTTAAGTGCATGATATAAAGGGGCTAAGTGAAAGAACAACCGAAGTGTTAGTGTCACGCCCCAACGAGGTTTGGTCGGATCCCCATGATCAAGCCACCGCTCTTTTAGTTCAAGAAAAGTTTCCTCTTTCTTTAACTCAAGTGGAGCCAGGCATACTTTTAACCTTGTTCTCTGGAAAAACATATATCAAATAAAATGCAAGCATAAGAGAGATCAAGCATACCTAATAGAGGGTAAGGTTTTGTGTTATCCCTAGTCATTTTCTTTATTTCCTAAAAAGGGATAAAAAGAGGGGTGAGTTTCTACAACTCAGTGAATGGGTATTATAAAAAAATTTAAAATTTGATGGAAAATAATTTTCCAAAATGGAGTGTGCCAGACTTCCTAATTTCTTTAAATTTTCCCATCTTCAAATTTCGATTTTTCAAAAAAAAATCATTTCTTATTACCACGATGTGTCATCACCCAACACACATCCTCCATCATGAAGGTAAAACACACAATCGCATGTCAGTCCATCCACTGAACCCACTTGTGGCATTAGAGCGACTTTACCGGCCACCTAGATAGATGTATGTCCACTTCTATCTTGAGAATGAGTGGATGTCCGCGACATCCAACCCTCAATCCCGTAACAAATCTTTGTGTCCGTATGAGGACCGAGACCTCATCCTATCCCCACCCCAATATCATGCGCTTGAAGCTACTCCGAGCATCGTAAGACTTCTGGTATGACTACCTGTCCTTATATTCACCAGGTCGTCTAGAGTCCTAGGATGTACCATTACCCCTCTTGGGCGTCTTAAAGGTCCTGTAAACACAATGCATGCACAATCAACAATTTTTCACATAATGCCATATAATTTGTGGTGCCACTGGTCTAACGGCCCCGACCCTCAACTCAACTTGCAGCTGTTTGTCTTGACTAGTTTGGAGACCTGTCATGTCGCACTACCGCTAGTTGACTGAGTATGTTGGTCCTGTCTTGGTACCATGGCCAAACAATTCATTTACTTAAGTTTTCATGGCATATAAATCATGTTTGTTTTATGAGCTCCTGCTTGTGCCAACCGGCCTAGGGCCCACTATTCAAGATTTTCAAAATTTGGCATATTAGGGACCTAAGTGCAATTAATCGATAAATTGCGAGCCTAGGCTTTTATGCCAAACCGTAATTGATAAGGCTACCCAAATCGTGTAGGGACAAGTGTGATCGGAACACAAGCAAGAGAAAGCTCGCGTAAACTTGGAAACTGACTGGGGACGAACACGTCACAATCGTCGGGTGAGTGGGCTTATTTACATCATACCCGGTTGGGATGGTGAGCAATTTAGAATTTAAAACCATACCCATTTGGGGTGATGAGAGATTTAAGTTGAAACCTACTTAACAGTTGTAAGTATAGTAAATCACACCCGGTTGGTATGATGGACTTACTTGAAGGAAGGAAAAACCCGCTTGCTAGTTGTAAGCGGAGATGTCATCACACCCTGTTGGTGGGATGAAGTGAAAACATATTTTTGTCAGAAGTGTTCTCCCATTATTGTGTGCCAATGCTTAAACTATTTGGGAGACCTTCTTGACGGGAGCTAGAACAGCTCAGATAGGCCAGAGGCCTCAGTTTTTGAACTCATGGGGCTAAATGCCCGGTTTTGGAAAATCATGTGAAGTGGGTCCAAGGCCAATGGACACGAGTAGGAGCTCGTAAACAAACTTGAAATGAGAAATTCATGAAATCTCTAATGAACTTATTATGTGATTTCTTCATGGTACCAAGTCAAGAACGACAATAATCGACGACAGTGCGTCAGGGTCAGGTCGATAGACCAGCCTAGACAAATAGCTGCAGATCGGGTTAAGGGTCGGGGTCGTTGGACCAGTGGCACCAAAGATAAATGGATATCTGAAAACTATTGTTTTGTGCATGCACTTGTGGTACATGACCATCAAGATGCCCAAGAGGGGTATTGATGGGTCCTAAGAGCTATTAAACGACATGGTGGAGATAAGGGCAGTTGTTGTGCCAATCAGTCGAGAAGCTCAGTGTAGCTTCTTGCACATGAGACCAGGGTGGGGTCGGGATGAGGTCTCTATCCTCATAAGGACACGTAGTGGCATTCGGGTCTAAGGGTCGGATGTCGAGAACATCCACTCCGACCTAGGGTAGAAGTGGACGGACTCCTATGTTGGTGGCCGGTAAAAACGCTCTGAGCCACAAATAGGTGTAGTGGACGGGTTGCACCTGCGAATGTGTGTTACCCTTCTTGATAAAGGGTGTGTGTTGTCTGCTAAACACACCTAATATGAAAATAGGAAAAAGGTTTTGAAAACCTTGGAAAGGATTTGAGAATCCTTGCAAAAAGGGAATGGTAAACCTTGGAAAAAGGTTTTTGTAAAAGAAATTGAAATTTGAGGAAGCCCTTTTAAAAGAAAATGTCACCCTTGGCAGGGTAAAAGTTTTGAAAACTGAACTTTGAGGAATAACATTCTTTTTAAAGAAATGATAACTTTGGCATGGCCATCTTTAAAACTCTCTCCCAGCACCCGCTCACTTAATTGTAGAACCCGCCCCATCCCTTTTACCCCTTTCAGGTAACCAAGGAAAAACCAAACTTAAAGACCTCTCTGTAAGGCAGGTATGATAGTTTATAGATGTTCAGTTTTGTATAATGCTATTCCAGGAAAAACAGGAAAGAAGGATGCCTTACTCCTCACGGTTTAGAGAAGGGTGAAACCCCTCATAGACTAAAGGGGGTGATGGATTATTCAAGGGGATCCGACCAAACTAGGTTGGGGTGTGACAACTGTGTCATGAATAGTGTTCTCCAGCGAAGGGGCAGCGGAGGGGTTTACCGTATTAGCTTGGGGAAAGGTGGAGGCACCTCTAGGTGGAGTTTGGGGGGCTTGGTTTGGCCGGAATAGGCATAGGGATGGCTCGAGTTGAGCTCGAGCAGCTCGGGCTATTGACAACTGAGGAGCGATGTTACTGTTTGAGCTTTCTCGCTCTTCTACTGTGGCCCTTGAGCTAAAGGGAGGGTGCAGCTGTGTAGAGGACTTCCTCCCGGTTCTTATGGCAATGAATGCAGCTTCAGAGGTGGAGAAAGCCTCGATGTCAGAGCTCTAGTTTGTTGCTCGCCTAAAAACTGAGTAGTTCACCTTCTTAGGTCGATTGTGGGATACTGAGAATGAATGGAAGGGTGCTCTTTATATAGGGAGTTCAGAACTGACTGGGTTAAAGGCCGGCATAGGACTCGGTCGCTGGCGACCTAACCGGAGAGATTTCCGAATCGCCAAAGATTCCCCTTCCCTCGCTCTCTCTCTCTCCTCTCTATTCTCTCTATCAGTGATCGGAGGTTGAAGATAATGACGTGGCGGGTGTGCCACATGGCATGCTGTGATTGGTCAATTTTTCTAACATGGCGTTCCAACTCAACCGTCGCGTCAGCCGTTGACTGGACACGTGGCAAGTTGACCGGTCATCCACTGACCGTTGATCGGACACGTGGCATCCTCCCATTTGTTGTCTGTGCTCGCGTGGCTGTTGATTGGGCTTTGTTGACCGTTGATCAGTCCAGTCCGACCGGGTTCGGTGACCCGAATTTTAAAATTGGCCAGTTTGGACCGGATTCGACCAATTTTCTAAAATTTAAAAATTTCTAAATTTATTTTCTATCTAATGGTGGCCTTAATTTCCCAAATTGATATTTTTAAGCCACCTTGAAAAAAGAATTATTGAACTGCTTCTCTATGGTTAATCTCGGTTCAATCCGGTTATGGTCTAATTCACCTCGAATCAGTCTGGTTCTCCCATCCAATTAACTTCATAGTTCTTCCCGTGATTTTTTGAAAATTTTGGTCACTTGGGATTTTCCAATTTCCCATATTAACCCTTCTTTATTATTTTTTGTTCCTTTTTCAGCTCAGTTTTCTCAAAACCGCCTTTTCTTTCCCCGGATTATTTAGTCTTGGGGACGGATTTCACATGCCATCTAACATAAGGTACTATTGGCATAAAGAATTTCTTTTTAGTTAGTTTTGATAATGTTGTTCCAAGGAAACCAAGGATGGTTGAATCACGCCTGACTCTTAACGGTGACTACTGAGGAGCGGTGTTACTATTTGAGCTTTCTCGCTCTTCTACGGTGGCCCTCGAGCTAAATGGAGGGTGCAGTTGTGTAGAGAACTTCCTCCCGGTTCTTATGGCATCGAATGTAGCTTTAGAGGTGGAGAAAAGCCCAATGTCGAAGCTCTAGTTTGTTGCTCACCTGAAAACTGAGTAGTTCACCTTCTTCAGTCGATTATGGGATGCTGAGAATGAATGGAAGGGTGCTCTTTATATAGGGAGCTCGGAACTGACTGGGTTAGCGGCCGGCATAGGACTCGGTCGCTGACGACCTAACCGGAGCGATTTCTGAATCACCAAAGACTCCCCTTCCCTCGCTCTCTCTCTCCTCTCTATTCTCTCTATCAGTGATCGGAGGTTGAAGATAATGACGTGGCGGGTGTGCCACATGGCACACTGTGATTGGTCAATTTTTCTGACATGGCGTTCCAACTCAACCGTCGCATCAACCGTTGACTGGACACGTGGCAGGTTGATCAGTCATCCGCTGACCGTTGATCGGACACGTGGCATCCTCCCATTTGTTGTCTGTGCTCGTGTGGCTGTTGATTGGGCTTTGTTGACCGTTGATCAGGCCGGTCCGACCGGGTTTGGTGACCCAAATTTTAAAATTGGCCAGTTTGGACCGGATTCGACCAATTTTCTAAAATTTAAAATTTTCTAAATTTATTTTCTATCTAATGGTGGCCTCAATTTCCCAAATTGATATTTTTAAGCCACCTTGAAAAAAGAATTATTGAATTGCTTCTCTATGGTTAATCTCAGTTCAATCCGGTTATGGTCTAATTCACCTCTAATCAGTCTGGTTCTCCCATCCAATTAACTTCATAGTTCTTCCCGTGATTTTTTGAAGATTTTGGTCACTTGGGATTTTCCAAATTCCAATATTAACCCTTCTTTATTATTTTTTGTTCCTTTTTCAGCTCAGTTTTCTCAAAACCGCCTTTTCTTTCCCCGGATTATTTAGTCTTGGGGACGAATTTCACATGCCATCTAACATAAGGTACAATTGGTATAAAGAATTTCTTTTTAGTTAGTTTTGATAATGTTGTTCCAAGGAAACCAAGGATGGTTGAATCACGCCTGACTCTTAACGGTGACTAGAGGGGGAGTATCCTTCTATACCGAGAAGAGTGGTGGGTTGATCACGGAGATCCAACCAAACCAGGTTGGGACGTGATACATGATGTCGGGATTCATGCTGAATATTTCGTCTGGAATCGAATTAGGGGTCGTGTAATGCCTTGACCCCATCTCCGGGTTGGGGTCCCATAAACACTGCCACGTCCTCCCGATACTACGATAGTGAGTGTTACACTACTATAGAACCAACAAACTTAGAATACTTAGAATACTAAAATAATTCCAAAATTAACAAACATTTTCAAAATGACTTTGAAATACATGTAGTCATCTAATAACTCTTCTTAGAATCAATAAATACATTTGATCTCCTTGGATTATCTCTGAGAGTCTCACCTCAA
Organism: Trapa bicornis; assembly: GCA_030064425.1. NCBI lineage: Eukaryota > Viridiplantae > Streptophyta > Magnoliopsida > Myrtales > Lythraceae > Trapa > Trapa bicornis. The sequence goes on along the minus strand of CM057761.1, from coordinate 1,980,508 downwards.
TTAAATTCCGTGAGCAATGTCTTTTGTCCGTGTACTCCTCTTGTCTTTAAGAACCACAAGAAATGACAATAGGGAGGGAGGTGAACTTAAAACCTAATGAGTGAGATTACTAACACTGAGCTTTCATAGCCTTAATCTCAGCCTCTACTCAAAATTCAAAAATAGAGTATTTAACATATTTCAAAGCATAGTTCATCCTTTTTCAAAAGGTTTATCTTTTAAAAAATTCTATACTATCTTTTTCAATAAAAAATGCTTGTTGTGGGTCTCATTTAGTGCATTCAAGCACACATAATCAAGCAAACACGTGGACTATGCCACACTTTCGAATGTTGCTCATTTGATCATTTAGGAACGATTAGTGGATAAATGCACATGGACATATCCTTGCAACTTGCATTATAGATTGAACCACTCATTTAAATGTTGATGTCTTGCCATTAATCATTTAGGTGACCATATCCCACTAACTCTCAGTCACACTATAGACCCCACCATATGACTTCCTTGGTCCTAGTATATTGAAAAATATAATTGCACTCACCTTATTAACTCTATTTCCAGTACCCATTGACATTTGAATCAATCTCAAATATGCATCTATCAAACTACTGATCACACCCATCCGCTACAAGCACAACAATGATGCATGCATGCCAATAATATATTGTCTTGAACAAGTAATTCACATAAGCATTCGTGGATTGTGAATTAACTTACTAACTGGCCATTATCTCTATTGATTTCAATATTAATTCAGCCTCAAAGGCCATAACAAATCACATGAATCTAATTCGCTTGTGAAAATACCGGATCATGGCTTGTATTTGAAATTATATCAGGTTGAGACTCGTCATTTTCTTTAAATTTCATGGGTCATTGACGGAAACCTCCACCCGACCCGAGGATTGCCAAAGAAGCACCGGCGAGCCCAAACAGTGAAGTAGCTTTGTTGGTCCTGAAGCTGCCATGTTTTGGCCAATATGAATTCGGCCAAATTGAGTCCTCCTTAGCCCCCACAACCGTTACACGACCTTCTCAAACAGAAAAGGTAAGCCATTTCGACTTTTCTTCATCAGAGCAGTTCAGTTCTACCTAAAGAAAATGTTGAAATTCATTAACCAAATTTCCACTGATCCTAACATGAATTGTATCGATTTTTTATCCTAGAAGGACCTTGAGGATGAGAGCTACCTTCCCAAATCAAGAGTTCAGACCGTTGCACCTCCAACAGTAAGTTCTCGGAGCTTTCTCTCTTTACTTTTAGTTTTTCGATGAGGCTCTGTTTGAGCTCATTTCGTATCCAAAAACCCTAATTAAAAGCTCAATCGGGTCGTATGGAAGTGAAGGGACCGATTGACATCATGAATTGGAGCAATTGACCCCATTTGAAAGGCCAATTTGAAGAAATCAAATTCGATAAGTCGAAAAGGGTTTAATTGGGGAAACTGGGGGAAATTGGGGATTTTAGAAAATTGAAGGATCTTAGTGCAATTTTTCCAAAATTGATGGTCAATTGGCAAAGAAGATATTAGAGGACCAATTGATCGTTTTTGAAAGAATGGGAACCAATTGGCCATTTTTTGAAGGTTGGGGCCAATTGGTAATTTTTGAAAAATGGAGGGACCTATTGGAAATTTGGAAAATATGGAGTCCCAATTACAATTTTAAGGAAATTAAGGACCCAAGTAGGATATTGGAAATCCTAGGGACTTAATAGAAGAAAATTTAGCATTTGGGGACCTAAAGTTAAGGAGTATAAACTTTAGGGACCCAAGTGCAATAAAACCATAAATGTGGGTCTAGTTGCCAATATGTGAGAATAATAAGACTTTCATGTCAAGCCCTTCCTTATAAGGACACTCAAACCGTATAGGGACACTTTGGACCAGAACGTGAGCAAAGGGGATCACGACTTGGACTTGGAAAAACTGAATGGAGACGAACATGTCACAGTCATCAGGTGAGTGAGACATTTTAAACATCATACTCGGTTGGGGTGATGAGCACATTTTAAAGTTAAAAAACTATTTACCGGTTGTGAGTGAGATTATTTAACATTATACTCGGTTGGTATGATGAGGGCATTTTGAGCTTAAAAACTTTTTTTTCAGAAATAATCTCCCCTGTCTGTGTGACAATACTTAAAACATTTGGGAGACTTTTCTAACGAGAGCTGGAACAACTCCAATAGGTCGGGCGCCTCGTTTTTGAATTTATAGGGCACAAGGCCCAATTTTGAAAAAAACTCATGAAGTGGGCCCAAGACTAGTGGGTACGGGTCGGACCCCATATACAAATATGATGATAAGTGCCATGAAAGTGAGTTTTCAAAAATAAACCATTTAACAGATTCATTCTTCAAAACATTTCTTCCTTTTCGCTTATTATGTGTGTTTAGCTCTTTTAGCACTTCTCGTTGCTCGGGAGGCGTTTAGCAAACATACACACGCCCTTTATCATAAAGGGTACACACATTCGCAGGGCAGTCCCAGACTGCACCCACTCAGAGATTAGCGCAACTTTAATGTCCACCCTAATAGAAGTCCGACCACTTCTACCCTGAGTGCAAGTGACATCCTAGGTGCCCGACCCTCAGACTCGCAATCACTTCATGTCTGTATGAGGATGAAGACCTCATCCTACCTCCACCCCAGTCTCATGTGCAAGAAGCTTCGACCAGCTTCATGACTAACTGGTACGACAAACCTGCCTTTATCGCAATCAAGTTGTCCAACAGTCCTTGGAACCCATAACTACCCCTCATGGGCATCTCGATGGTTCTGAATTAGAGTGTATGCACAAACAATAGTCTTAGCATATTAGCCATTATCTTTGGTGCCAACGGTCCAAAGGCCCCGACTCTCGACTCGGCCTGTAGTTGTTTGTCTGACTAGTTCGTCGACCTAGTCTTGGTGCACTGCCACTACCCGCTCACTGAGTTGTAGAAACTCACCCCCTCCCTTTAACCCCTTTTCAGGAAAAAAAAACCAAATTTAGAGAATCCATAAAAATGAATCATAAATCAAGTATGCTTAAAATTTATTTTTAAGCTATTGAGTTTTTGTACGATGTTATTCCAAGGAATAAGAAGGGGAACTTCGCCTAAGTCCTCATGGTCATAAGAAGTAGTGGCTCTTCTTACACCAAAGGGAGTGACGGGTTGCTCATGGGGTTCCAACCAAACTGGGTCGAGGTGTGATAAGTGGGGCAGTCGGAGACTGCTCTACGAATGTATGAACCCTTTTTGATAAAGGGCAATTGAATTGTGTGCGAACCTAAACTAATGGCTTAAACTCAATTGTATAAGTTGAAATACCGTGATAGCTAGCCCCTCACTAAGTTACGCGACTCATCCCCCTCCCTTAACCCTTTTCAGGGAGGCACACAAGTCGTGAAGATAAAGAAAAAAGGAGCGAGGCAAACTTCACCCTAACAGGTACAGGCTCACCCTTAAGTTATTTTGATACTTCTACTTTGGAAATACTGATTCAACGAATGCCCTTACTTTCCTTACTCTAACTGGGTAGGAATACTTGGTTAGCATAAGGAAAGATGGAGGATTTCTCACGAGGTTCCGACCAAACCGGGTCAGGGCGTGACATAATATATAATTCATAAATACAAACTGAAGTCCTTTTTTCTTAAATCATGGCTCATAGCCTCTTTTTCTAAAATATGGATCGTAGCCTCTTTTTCTAAAATATGGGTTGAAGGTCATATATTACAAAATACTATTTCAATGCATCCATGTCATTTTCAATTTCAACCAAACTGTTATAAACACACAATTCACATCACACATTTCAAAATGTATAGAAAGCATACAACAGTCCAATCGGACTCATTGCCATAATCATAATCCCACACACCATGACTAGCCTCCAATTTTCTTGGTGAGTTTTACCTTTATTCACATGCTAGTGCATGTGCAATTGTTAACATTACAATATCATTTATTAATACTCAATTCAAGCATCTCAACTATGTTATATGAGTACTTCTCGATAATATTTCCAAATTCCCCCTTTTCTCACATCATTCGGTTCCTACCTCACTCTAACATTTCACTTAAGTCCCTAAAAGTAAAATCCTCATTCTTAGGCCTTCTAATCACCATAATTTCTTACTAATTATAATTAAGTCCCCCTATACTACCACTTTTTGCACAATAATTCCTCATTGAGGTTTCATAAAATTTCATTCTAATTTGTTTGAATATGTCCTTATAACTCTTCCTATCATCTTCCCAATCTATCTAAAATCAATCCATACTTTGAACAAACCAATTTAACCATGTTTAGCCCCTCATCATAGCTTCATTAGAATCTCATCAGCAACGACAAGTTGGTGTGTCACCTGCCTGCCAGGAAAGGTGAGGGACTTCCAAAGTGACCATTTTGGACTTGGCACCGTCCTATTTGACCACCGTACTTATCTAAAATTCTGGTTGAAATACCCTCTTAAAACTGAGTGGGAAATTTTAAAGGAAAATGAAAAATTAAGGTCATTGCGACTTACCTCAAATCTTGCACGTTCACGAAAGATGAAGAAGAAGACAAATGATATATTGGGTTACCTTACTCGATAGATTTGATCTCTGAAGGAGGATGAAATTCTTCAATAGAAAAGGTGCTCTATTTTTTGTGCAATGGGTTTGGCTACTCTTTGGTCATGTCGGAGGTGCCTCGGTCATCGGTGGACTTCAACGTAGGTTCATTCGCATAGGGAAGGCTCCCAAAAATGTTTAGCATTATGATCAGACTTCACAAAACTAAGTATGTGACTTTGAGAGAGGAATTTCGATGAATATAATGTAAGATGGTGGCTCGTTTTATAGACAAAGTTTTCTAGGTTCATCGTGAATTCATTGGTGTGGGATTTGTGTCATTTAGTGGTGATTTTTCATAGTGTCAGAGCTGATAAGTGTCATCAGATAAACTCCATAAGAATCGCACATTTTTTCCCTATTTTCGTCGTGTGTTCATCGAAAAAGGTGACATTGTGCGTGCATACAACTACACGGCGCACAATGATTGGTTATAACTCGCTGAAGTGTGCAGCTGATTGGATAAAAATAATTTGATTATACTTATCAGTACATTGCGCTCAGTGATTGGTCACACTCGGCTGACTAGATTTGATCATTTATTAACTATGTAATTGTCATCAAGTGGCGCTCTGTGTTTAGTTATCCTTGTCTGACGTGTTTTAAATGTCATCTATAGTGTTTGTTCGATACATGGTGTACCACGATTGGTCTACTTGCTTATGTGGCTGATCATCTGTTGATTGGACTACTTTGCCACTTGGTGTGTAGTGATTGGTCACCTTGCTATGTGGTGTGGTGTGATTAGCTACGGCCTGTAGCAGTATAGTCCACACCTTGTGGCTAGTACTGTTTAAACTAGTTTCCGAGAAATTTTATTATTGGCTCAGCCAATTATAGTAGTGTTTTACTTGGTTTACCCCCAATTTAATTGATTTTTATCTCAATTTATTTTTTTTAAAATTATTTAATTCTTTTTCTTCATTATAAAGCCAAGAATATTTTTATTGCTCATGGATTTCCTTGAAAAATCTTCATAAATCTATAATCGGTTCGATTCGTTCTAATTTTAAACCGGTCTTCCTTCAAATTGTTGCACACCTCGTATTCTGGATTTTCTATCATTAATTCACAACTTAAGGATAATTTTTTTAGCTTTTATTTTATCCGATTCTTGTTACAATCCAACAATTCGGTTTAATTTAATCACTTATTAAATCTAATTTTTATTATCGGTCTCGTCCAATTCATATTTTTCTAATTTTTATTTATAGCACCCGAGTTTAATGTTATAGGAGATTTAATTCCACTCCAAAGTTCTTATAGTGTAATTCCTTCATTTCGAGAAATATAACTCCTATTAGGATATATGATACCCAATTTGATTAATCTACCCAAAATTCCTTAGATAATAATTTCTTGTTTGACATTCTTTGAACCATATTCATAATAGTTGGATTCTTTTTTTCTCCTACCCTATTTATAAGTAGTAGTCAATTGTCTTTTATGGCAGATATTGTCAAATTCTCCAGAATTAAATTCATAGAAGGTACTTCATTCTTCCTTTCATCTTTTATTTTAAATGATTTATACTTATTCGAAATAAAATATATCCACATTTTTTTGCTAAAATCATCAATAAAAGTTATAAACTCTTTCCATTGAATTTTGACTTAATAGGACCACAAAGATATAGTGAATAAATTGTAATTTCCTCACTACCTTTCGTGAGCTTGACTTTGAAATTGTCATTCTAGACTACTTTCCAATGAGACTGTCCATACAGATATCCTTTAACAATTGTATCTTCCACAAATTTTTCACCATTCCCTTTTCATGTAATTGTTTCAAACCATTAAAATTAAGATGTCCAAAATGTTTATGTCATGGTCTTGAAATACCTTCTGAAATTGTTTGAAAACAAGTGGAGCATTCTTGAGTGTTGGAATTTCTTATAGCCAATATGGGAACATCAAATTAGGAGTCATTTGAGATTCCATCATTAAACTTTTGACACAATGATATATTTTACAAACTCCATTCCAAACAGTAATATCAAGTCCCTTCTCTTGCAGTTATCCAAGACTTCAAAGATTATTTTGCAAATCCCAAATGTAATATACTTCAGCAATCACTTGAATCCAATAAATTAGATGCAAGCAAACTAATAGCCTTCTCCGATATGTGTAACTGAATCTTCTAGGCCCATATATGATGGTTGATCAACTGTGTCATTTTTTGGCGTAAACAAAGGATTGATCTGATCATTCATCTCTTCATTCTGGAGATTAAAACGTGGCGAAAGATGGACCATGCGTGTACTGCCTTCTAGTTGAAGGATACTAGACAAAAGAGCACCGGCCCTAGATGCGATATAACAGGGACAAATATACATATATATACAAACACATACGACCATCACAATATCAGCAAAAAAAAAAAAAGAAGAGAAGGAAGAGGCTTTTCCTCGGCATTTGTGGGGTTGCTTGAAAAAGACAATAAGTGGGCCATCGTATATGCAAAATGAGCATATAGCGCAAGAGATGCATGCATTTTGAAAGGTCATGTCACCTCCAGAAGACAAAGGGTATCTTCCCTTTGGTATCAATAGCCAATGATAGCAAGCCACGTCGGATTCTCGCGAGTTTCTTGGATCAAGTCTTCTTGGAGGATTAGGAATCACCAAAAAGCTATTATAGCTAGATAGCTGTTATAAGATGCCGTGTGAGACCTTGCCTTCTGTGGGAGTGAGTGTAATGTACTGCTGCCATGACAGCAGCACAACTTGGGAGAGTGGGACCTGTTTGCATGCCTCTACTATACATTCAATAGTTTTTTTTAATTAAAATTATCTAATTAAATTCAAGTAAAATTAGTAAATTAAATGAATATAGCTTTTAATATATATTTTTATTCATTATTTTATATATATATATATATATGGAAATATACACTCTAGTTGACAAATCAACTCCCCAAAACAAAATGCCTCTAATTATGTCTCCACTATTAATTAATTAATTAATTATTGCCCAACCCCCACGTGGACTCTTGGCCCCCACACACCTTCTCCAAGATATTCGCACAAAACCTAATTTCAATGAGTTATCTATCATATACTCACCTAGTCGTATGTCTTTTGTCTAATTACAAACTTGGAATCGAAACCCTTTTTCAGAGAGAGTGAGTGAGATGTGAAATAACTCCAACTCAACTCATACTGTTATTTGTCCTGCCTTCTTTTTCCAAATTGCTATAAAAACATCACCATATCTCTTTAAATTTTCATCTCCCTTTGTATATTGACAGAGGTGTGATTGTATGCTTTAGGAGAACTGGAGCTGGGCTAGTCAATCCATTTATCCAAGAGAGGGGGAGAGGATCCTCGACACGTTGATCGACCATGGGGGATGGTTCATCTGCTTCTTACATTCACATGGTATGGTAACTCTTGATCTTCTCTGTCAAAGTTTGTTTTTTCCTTCATGGGTTGGCTTCTGAATTTACTAACCTAGAAAAGGATCATGTCGGGTATTGAGGTTTCCTCCTGGATTTGGTGAAAGTTGATGATAGATCAGTGACTTGATGGATTGTACTTTGATATACCTTTTTTTTCTTTAAATATGAAACCCATTCCCTGTTCTTTCTGCTTCTTTCTTTTAATAAAGCTTGACGACAACCCCGCTCGCCATGCGAAGCAAAGTACTGATTTTCCTTTCAGAATCAGTCCTTGAGAAGATTCGACTTTATGTTTGTGTTATTTTGTGAGGTGATGAATGAATGGGTGGCATTGGCAGGTGCACCATTTAATAGAGAAGTGTATAATATTCAAGATGAGCAAGGAAGAATGCATGGAGACTCTCTCCAGACACGCCAACATTAAACCTGTCATCACCTCCACGGGTATTATTACATACATACATACACACATCGATACATACACAAATCCATGCATGTTTGCAGGTGTGTAGATATATGATCTCCTTCTCTATTCTCTTTTGTCGCTGGTTGTGTTTGTAAGCTGGTGACTCCACCGACTTGTAACAACTGGTAATCAACATCTGCCTTCGACTTGAAATGACTATAAGTTCTTCTATCTATGCACGCTAGCTTGTGTATATCATTAATGGAGGAACTCCCTGCAAACCAGTAGATGGGTGAAATTGTTTGAACTTATACGTGAGAACATTACTTTTTATTTGGTTGACCCAAATGCTACTCTAAATAGGCAGACCAATACAAGTGTAGATAAATATGGTGTACCATAAAGAAGTGCTGACAACTAAAAGATCTCATATTATTATGAAGCAATCCCTATAATTAGTATCTACAGTTTGATAGTTTGATAGCAGATCTCATACTGTATGATATATTTATTAGTGGATTACTCAAATAACCTATATAAAAGAGATAAAACTAGGGAGAGAGAGGAAAAGGACGAACCCCGTTGGCCCATCATATGTCATATATAGCAACAAGACTAGGTTCTATAGGATATGCTCCAAGATCAATTTTAACCCTTATAATTGATGGATCTAGTTGAAGTATCGATTCTATGTGGAGACTTAATTCTTCTCGCCGTTCAAATAGCATAAATCTTAGGGTTCATCTAGGTTATGATGAAGTTATCTGTCAGTAGTTGATATGCAGAATGCATGATTTTATCTGACATCAGGTTACCTATTTTGAAGCACTAAATTCCAAGTGCACATGTATATACTCTTTTGCTGATGGTCGGCCTATCGATACGCATGATATGCAGTGTGGAATGAACTGGAGAAGGAGAACAAGGAGTTCTTCGAGGCATATGCGGAGTCTCAGAACAACGATCGACATGACCGGATGTCCGAGCAAGAGACCAGTCAAATGATTCGCAAGCTCATCTCCGACAATGAAGATCCACCTTCTTCACGCACCTCCTCCTCCTCCTCCTCCAGAAACATACGGCCTACCACCTAATATTACAACAGTATATATATATTGCCCATTCCATATGTACTTAACCTTATCGTCCATGAGCGAATGCTACTAGCTCTATGATCACCCCCTGCACCATGTATCAATTGGACAGCCATTTCGGGGGCGCTTATTATCCGTCGACACTTCTCTAGCCCTTAGTGAAGATTTCTCGAGCATGTACGCGTGATATTGTGTGCAGACATGTCATGCAATGTATACGTATATGCATGGTATGGTATGAGATTGTGTGCGCGGAAAGGCTCCGCCAAATGTCAGTGATTATATAAATTGGTTGGTATTTTAATACACCATTAAGTAAACATTATGAAGTAAGAATCGTAGTCGCATTAATTGGACCTTGCACGGGACGATTACACACAACTTGTCATAAAAAAACTCTATAAAATGCAAACTATATTGATTAAGGACAGATTACTCATCATAGGTAGTGTGGTCACATTTCCTAGCTAGAGGAGAAAGGTGTCGGCAAGTACTTTGGTAGCTTAATTATGGATAAGCTCATTCTTAAAAGAGAATACTTGCTATTATGGGCTCCACTCCTTTCAATCAAAATCACATGTTATTTATTTTTCATAATGGAGGCTGTGTAAAATAATCATGTAGGAAATTGTACGAGCCGTAGGATTCGGGTCCGCTAGCCCAGACGTGCGTGCCACCTGTGTGGCCCCCCCCATGCAAGGGCCTATTTGGCCTAGCCACCGTCACGTCTCTTCACTGATGGTCCGTGTCTCCGATAACATCTCATGACATGGCATCGGCCTATTGGTCGGGTGGATATCATCCGATTGATCGACTTACATGGTATGTGTATACATATATGTAAAGCACAAGCTACGTGGATAAATGGTATCTTCAAATTGGTGTCAAAAGACGCACCAGGGCAAGCAACAACGTTGGTGGGAATCTTTGTGCTGCACATAATATATAGTGCAAAGTGGATAAGAAGGAATTCTCTTCCATGGGTTAATATTGGGATCGATCATGTGCTTCACTCTTGTCGCCACTCTTTTTCGGTTGCACCAACCTGTGATTTTCGCGTCCCCCATATCATTTCAATGACGATTGTCATTGAAATGATAAAGTACCCCTTGATCACATGATCAATTTGTGAGCATTTATTTATAGAATAAAATTTTTTAGTGTCAATTTTTTTTAAATAATATATATTAAATGTAAAGTTTGATAAATATATGATTTAATTAATAAATATTTTAAATTATTTTATAAATTATAAGAAAAAAAAGTTATTTTTGATCGTTCATAAGTGTCAAAATATTGACAATAACTTAATAATCAAAGTAAAATTTTGACACTTGCATTTATCAAATTTTTAATAATTTATATATTCTTTTGATAATTAAATATTATATTTATCAAAAATTTACGAGACATGTTTCAAGAGAAGGTGGAGGAAGGGACAAGCTGGTCGCTAGCCTACCTTGTCTCGGCCGACATCGTCAGGGCTAGAGGGAGAGCATCGGGAGGATGACGTCACGCTATATATATAGTATTATTTAATTTTGTACGATCGTAAATATCATTGTCATCTTCTTAGAACATATTAAGTTATTAATATGGATTTAATACTTTATACATAAAATTATAGTTTTATAAAGATTATATATCATAATATTAAGTTTAAAATATTTTATACCAAAATATTATATTACACCACAAACAAAATTATAGTTGAAATTCATTTGGATATTGTGCTTTAAAATAAGTAATCTAATGTATGTTGATTTAAAAAATAATAATTTAATATTTTATAATTTTGCTGCATCCATCCAAAAATCAAATACTTGGGGATATGACTATTTGTTTGATAGAAAATGGGTAGATGGAATAATGCCCACATCTTCAATTTGTAGTGTAGACTCACTTAAAGATATGATAGATGAAAATGATGTATAATCAATTATTCATTTTTCAAAGTTAAAAACCTAAAATGTGCAAAATATGGATGGATGGATGGATGGCTAGCTAGCTAGCTAGCATGCCAATATGAGGATAAGTTTAGAATGCACCATTAACTCATAATTCATTTAGCTCATGGGTAGATGTAATGTAGTGCAAATTTTGTATATGGACTTTATATGTCATTGAGATCCTGATTAAGCCATTAGGAAGCATAACTCTAACATAAGACAATTTCACTGATATTGCAGTGTCACTCCCACCAGCCATAGATCACCCCTCCTCCATCCAGTCTATCTACTGTCTCTCCTTGAAACCCTAGAGGTGCATAAAGGAGGAAGGATCCGTTGGCCTTACACTGGCTTTGGGTTTTGGTGTTTTTGTCAATGTACAACAATGGAGATGTGATCTATCATCATCCCCAATCTGCAAGTATAACCAATCAGCATGGCTATTTGGATTTGCTGTTGACGTGGCCGATCGCTACCACTCACAAGAGGCTAAAAATATCAGCATCATCTTATCGGAAAAAAAATAAATATCAGCATCATCTTATCGGAAAAAAAATAAATATCAGCATCATCGTATCGGAAAAAAAATAAATATCAGCATCTGATGCATATGTATTCTCTGTACATCTTGCCATGCACATATACTTCTTTTTTTATCTGAAAACATTGCTAATATATAATTATGGGATTAATAGTTGGAAAATGCTCATATTTTAGTTACAGTGTTGGAAGGTTTATATGGAATCGGACCACTCGGGGCTGGTCTGCCTAAATTTCATTTCTTGCTGACCGGTTGGATTTGTGACGGTTGCTCCTCTCCCGCGGCGGCGCTTCTTTGTTTGCCTCCAACCCTAATTTTGGGCATAATCGGATGTTTGTGCAGGTGGATCCGGACACAATTATGGACGACCTGACTCACCAACACAACCAGAAATGACAGTTGACCCAGGTACGGGTCTCCAACTCAAGCCTGATCTAGTGGGCTATTAAGAAGATTCAGACCGATACTAATATGGACAAGCTCGAGTTCGAGTAGAGTCACGGGTCCAACATGCAAGATCAATACAAGACCCAATCGTCTTTTACAGTGTCCGAAATTACGTCATCTTTTGCACCCAAAATGTCGTTTTTTTATTCATACTGAAAAAATCGATTATACGTTTAAAATAGTTAAAAGAGATTACACTTGATATTAGTTAAAAGGTCGAGAAAAGAATAACTGACTAATTCATTTTTGCATAAATAATTGAGAATTAATTAAATTGTATAGTTATCATTCTGCACATTTTATAGTTATTCATTTTCCTCTAACCTAATTTGGGGTATTTTTACTAAATATTGATTTTCTTCAAAATATACAAATACTACCTTGTTCAAATATTTTACTTTTTCTTGTTGAAATATCTATCAAATTAAAAGGAAATAAAAACTCAGTTTATTTAATATTTTGTGTAAAAAGTATAACTAAATAAATATCACTATAAAAAAAATATGGTGTTAGATAGTGTTGATTTGAGCCATATTAAATATTGAATTAGAACTTATATCTACATGTTCGAGTAAATTATTATCTAAATTGAGGCATATGGAATGTATACGTGACAACTACTTTGATTAAATCAAATTAACTCTATTTAATTTTTATTTTTTTTAGAATATATAGAGATATAGATGTACAATTGTATAGTGACTGAATTCCGAGTTGAAGTTGAACTCTATTCGAGCAATATCGAATTTACACGGGACCCGTATTGGTTATAAGAGAGATCAGGTTGAATTTGCTCTAATAATCCAATTGACGCATTTTGAGAGGGCCACCAATGCCTCATGCTCCTTTATTCAATGCTCATCAACTTTTTTTTTTTGTACAAACGAGCATCACCATGCTCGGATTCGCCTAGATCATTGGACAAATAATTTGGCCTCCTTAAACTTGTACATAATGGGTCCACAATACGAGTAACTTGGTATATTAACTCTATAGTTCTATCAATTTTTTTAAGGCTCACTTAGGATTAGATCAATTATACATATTGCATCACATTCTAGTCACATATGTTCTAGATTAATATAACATGTACTAGTGATTTTTTGTTATAAAAAATCACATCTATATATTGTAAAACCAGTTCCTTGAAAACAAATAAAAATTGGGAAAATAACAAGTATAGGATTATAAATAAAGAAACAAGTTATTTAATGAACGGAAAATAGCTAACTTGTGAAATTGGAAAATTCCAATTGACCAAAATTTTACAAAAACCCAAAGTAAGAGTCGGGAAGTGGAATTGAAGAGAGAACCAAACCGGTTTAGGGTAAACCAGACCCAACCAGCATTAATCATAGTGAATTGGCTAACAAATTCATTTTTATAGGTGATTTAAAAATATCAAATTGGAAAATTGATACCACCATTATATAGAAAATGGATTTAGAAATTTTTAAATTTGTGAAAACCGATCAAACTGGGTCCAATCCAACCGATTTTTGAATTTTCGACCGCGAACCCGGTCGAACCGGACCAGTCAATGGTCAACAGCCAGCCGACGCCATGTCAACTGCCACGTAGACATGGTCAATTGCCACGTGTCCGATCAACGGACGATCGACGCCGTTAGCATGCCACATAGACACGAGCAGCCAATGAGAGGTTGCCACGTGTCTGGTCAACGACTGACGTGGCGATCGAGCTGGCGTTCCATGTCAAAAAAATGACCAATCACAGCATGCCATGTGGCACGACAGGCACGTCATTGTCTTAAACCTTTAGACGCTGACAGAGAAGAGAGAGAGGGAGTCCCCGGAAAAGCTTGAGTCTCTAGCGACTAAAAAAATGCTCCAATCAGGTCTCCGACGGCCGAGTCTTACACTGATTGGTAGCTTGAGCAGTTGTCGACTTCCCTATATAAAGAGCACCCCCTCATTCGTTCTAAGCATCCCACAATTGAGCGAAAAAAAGAAGAAGAGTGAGTTTTCCGGTGAGCTGTAAACCAGAGCTCCGACGACGGGTGAAACTTCTACCAAAGGAGCTCCGAAGGGTGGCATTAGAATCGGGGAATAGTCCTCTAGCTCCAAACCTTCTCAGAACAATCAAAGAGTGCTTAGGGAAGTGCGAAGAGAATCGCACAGTGAAGCTGCTTCGGAGCTTGAAGTAGCAAGCTCTAGCCCGACGCCACTTCGCCCTTTTTGGCCCTTCCACCACCCACCTTGGCCACTACTAGCTAGCTACCTAAGACCCTTCACAACACCCCTACAGGCCCCAGTAAACTCAATTTCACCTCTCCTCATCGAAATTCTCAAATTTTAGAGCTGCACCGACCAAAACTTCTCTCTTCAAATCTCCGTAGGGCAGCAGCAAATTGTAGCAAAACTCGATCCTATTAGGTCCCCCTTAACTAGCTCTAGCTGCCTCCACCTTAAGCTCTGACCACCACCTCTCCGTCGGTAAGAAATGCAAGCTTTCTCTCTCTACTGTAACTTTTCCGGCAAAGCTCCGACGGGGCATAAAACTCAGCCAAATTCAAAAATTCGAAGTGCAGGACGATCGAGTGGAGCTGTAGGAGGTGATTAGAAGTAAGAATTGAAGAAAACAAGGACTTACAGGCCGCCAATTGGACAAGGTAAGATTTGAAGTGTCATATGCTTGAATTGGGGAAGAAGATGAAGGGTGATTTGGGGATTTTGTGGGACTTTTGTGTAATTTTTAAAAGTTGGAGGGTTGAACGGCAAGTTCACAAAATTGAGGGTGTTTTCATGAAATTCACCCCAATTGAGGGTCAATTGGGCAAATTAGAAAATTTGAAAAGTTGGGGGACCAAACTGTAATTTTTAAAAAATTAAGGACTAAAAGGCAAAATTGGTAAATTAAGGGCAAATTAGTGAAATTGAAAGAGTTAAGGACCCAAAAAGAATAATTGGGAACCCAGGAGACCTAACAGGGATTAAAGAAAAATTAGGGACCAATGTCAATTTAAACAAAGTACGGGGCCTTAGGTGTAGATATGAGAAAGTATATAACCCATTTGTCAACACATCCTAATACCAACACTCGCACCTTGCAGGACCGGATTACTCGAGCGGCTGCCCTAGAAGTGCAACTAAGGAGAGAAAATTTTGTTGGCACGACCCCACTGAGATCACTATGTGAGTGGGATCCGCTATAACGTCCATTACGGTTGGAATGACAGTTTAAGTTTTGAAAATTATTTTCTCAAAATTAGCATCTCTTGACTGGGTAACTCTGCTTAAAATATTTGGGAGCTAATTCCGGGCTTAGGCTCGAGATGCCAATGGGCCCAAGGATGGTGGATACAGGCATGGACCCGTCCAAAATAGAAATGTAATACATGAGGCTGAAAGACCTGATAATGGGAACTTGTATGACACCCATCGAGCCAAGCTGAGTTGTCGAGCTTGTTGGGCCGAACTGCCACTCTGCCTCGTTGAACTTGTTGGGCCAGTGCGCGTGGTAGGGCCAAAGCCAAGCTAATAGACCGTTGTGCGAGAGGGCCAAAGATAATGGATATAATTTAAAAAGCTTGTTAATTGTACATGCACTATGACGTTTGGGCCATCAGGACACCTGGCATGAGGTAGTGATGGAACCGAATGACTACTGGACGACCCAGAGAGCATAAGGGTAGTGTCGTCGTTCAGTAGATCGTGAAGCTGAGGAGCTTCCTGCGCACGGAGACTGAGGCAATGGGGAATGAGGTCTCGTCCCATTGAGAGACATGGTGGAGAAACTTAAGTTTAGGGTTGGACTATTGATATCCGCACAAACTCCGGGTAGAGGCAGTATCCCTCTATTAGGGTGGACGGTAAAGGCGCTCCGGTCGACAAGTGGCACAGTTAAGGACCGTTCTACAAATGTGTGATCCCTCCTATGATAGAAGGGTGATTGTTGATCATGTGACTGTGTGAAATAACAAAAAAATGAATTCACGTAAATGTTATAATAGTTTCCCTCACTAAATGTTGTACTCACCCCATCTCTCAACCCTTTTATGGACATCACCTAAACAGGAAGTTCCAGATGCACTCAGGCCTTCAAGGTACGCTTCCTACCCCTAACATAAAGTAAGGGTTCGAACGTGAACACGCCTTCACTTTCCTTGCCTCATTCATGTAGATATATCTGAGTGATACAGGGAAGGGTGGCGGGTTGATCACGGACCCTGACCAAACTGGGTTTTGTTTGGAAGAAATTACTCAAAATGTTTAACAAAAACTTCAAAATATAGATACCTCTACCATATTTCATTTTCACATGTACCCTAATAAACAATAAATTAAATTGAAGTCACAAAACATCACAAGTCAAGAAACACAAACTATAATAGACATTACCAAGTAATAATACTACTATAGTCACATGATATGGGTACGAATAAGTAAAGATACACAAGCCCCAAAGGGCATTACCAAGAGATATGAGTCTATTCATATACCGCTAGATTTCTCCTAAATTCTATTTAGATATTATTAGATTCTATTTGTATCATTTTAATGTATTATATCTATTCAGGTAAATACTTCATTAAATATATATAAACCCATTAGATTATACAAATACTCAACCAAGTATTACAACATTATTATACTCTTCTTTTGTTCTTCATGGTATCATAG
Organism: Trapa bicornis; assembly: GCA_030064425.1. Classification (NCBI taxonomy): domain Eukaryota; kingdom Viridiplantae; phylum Streptophyta; class Magnoliopsida; order Myrtales; family Lythraceae; genus Trapa; species Trapa bicornis. The sequence goes on along the minus strand of CM057761.1, from coordinate 1,963,420 downwards.
CTTTATTGAGAAAAACTTCAAAAATACGATCCTACGGGGGTCGGGTGCCACCGCCCGGCCCTCTTCATTATGTATATCACTTCTCAACCTGAGATCTATCTCATTTTATCGATTTTGTTGTAATCTCAAAAAATAAAGTTCTGATTTTTGAGAAATTTTAATTTATTTCAATCTTTTTCTTTCAAAATTTTGAATATATCCGAGTTTTCTCTTTAAATAGTGTAAATACTCTTCTCTTTCAACATATTTATTTAATTTAGCCTAAATTCAATCAAATATTCACGCAATTTCTTTATTTGTCAATGGGTTTATTCTTTTTTATATTTATAACGGGCTCATTATTCTAGCATATATATTTTCCATTTTAAAATTTTATAATATTTAGTATCTACTTCCTAATTATGATCCCTATATCAAAATTCAGCTTAATTTTTCTTCAAACCTCCACAAAAGTGGTTTATCCCTATATATATTATTTATACATTTTAAGGCATTTTCCACATTTGACTCATTCTAACTTCAATTGATTGATTTATTTATTTTTGCTTAGTGGACATAATCAATAATATATCATACATTAATTATTCAATTATCTTATTTATATCCAATCTTAAATTTTCTTCCTCCACTTGAGTTTGGGGGAATATTAGACAATAAATTATGTCGAAGCCACAAGACACCACAAGTCAAGAGACACAAGCCCTAACAGGCATTACCAAGTCATAATACTACTAGAGCCAAAAGACATGAGCTCGTACAAGTAAAGAGATACAAGTCATGGTTGTCTACACTTTAGATTTCATGATTGAAATGTTGTTTTGGTGTCGGATAGATGGTGTAGACAAGAGTTATATGGATGTATAATAACTATGAGTATTGGAAAAGCTGCAATCAATGGAATCATGTCAAAGAGGTGGGAGACTTTAATGCCATTACTTTAATGTCAAACAGGTGGTCTGGACTTCTCTTGAGCCCCAACTCTTGTTGGGAGACTTTAATGCCATTACTACCCAAGATGAGAAATCATGGGAGAGCCAAAAGAATAGAGAATGATTGACAAAATGGTAGAATTCATAAAATACACTTGAATGAAAGACCACAAGTTCAATGGATAACTTTCACTTGGACAAATGATAGAGATCACCCACATACAGTCATAGAGAGACTTGATTGAGTACTTTGCAGTGCTAGTTGGAGACATAGCTTCTCATTCACTGGAGTAATGTCACGCCCCGACTCAGTTTGGTCAAAACCTCATGAACAACCCACTACTCTTCTCGAGGAGTCATTCCTCCCCAGATCGTGAAGAGTCAGGCGTATTGTCTGCCATCATTCCCTGGAATGACATTATACAAAATTGATAGTGTTAATAGTATCTAAGCTTAGAGGCTTGGTGAGGGAAGTTCCTGGGATGACCGTCTCTTTCCTGAAAAATATTAAAGGGAGGGGGTGAGTCTTTCAACTCAGTGAGCAGGGAATCTTAAAGATAGATTTGTTTGGGCTTCTCATTAATTTGTAGTACTTCATAATTTTCCCATCATTCTAGTGTGTTGTTCATGGAATCGGGTTGGTACACAATCACACACCCTTTTTATCATAAAAAAGGATAACATGTTCGCAAAACCATCCCCGACGGTTCTATTTGTGGACCAGAGCGCCTTTACCATCCACCTTGATAGAAGTACATGACTTCTACCCTAATTTTAAGTGGACATCAATTGCCTGACCCTCAAGCCATGCTTCATGTCCGCAATGTGGGATGAGACCTCTTCCCCCTCTAACCTCGGTCTCAGTGCACGTGAAGCTCCCGGAGCTTCTTGACATACTGGACGACAAACCGCCCTTATGCTCCCTAGGTCGTCCAACAACCCTCATAACCACCACTACCCTATACCAGGCATCTTGATGGTTCTGCATCTCATGCATGCACAATCAACAATTTTCATTAGTTATAACTGTCATCTTTGGTGTTACTGTCCCAATGGACCCGACAACCTGGCATCGCCTTTGTAACTACTGGCCCAATGAGTTCGATGACCCGGCTTCAGCTCAGCAACTACTAACCCAACGAGTTCGTCTATCTAGCTTTGGCATAGTAACCAATTCACACACAATTGACCAACTTTTATGGGAGTTTTCAAGCACATAAGCTTTATCTTATTGACAGGCCTACGCTCGTGTCCATTGGCCTTGGGCCCACTCGAACGGTGTCATCCTAACTATTGCATGTCCCATGCAATATCAGGATAGCCTCCCAAAAGTTTAAGCTTATTCAATCAGTTAGGAGAGGGCAGTCCTCGAAAACCATTTTCAATGCGAAAATACTGTACTCATCAACCCAACCGGGCATGATGCTAAACCCACTCACATGGGGTGGTGTAACTTGCTTCCGATGATGTCGTGGTCGGCCATGCGTTCTCGTCACGATCCTCGAACTACATGTCTTATACGTCCCGAGTATTCATATTAGTAAAAATGTAGGAAAGACCCCATAATTGCCATATCAGAAATTTGGTCCTTATTTATGCTGTAATTACGAAAAGGCTATAGAGAAAGAAAGCCCAGTTTCCTTACTGGTGAGCGGGGCGGCGCTCAGAGCTATTCATGTGGACAACTAGTGCTCTTCCAGGAGGTCCTTCTAGGATTGGCTTGCTGGCCAATAGCATGCAGAAGCATCGTGAATTTGATGAGAGAAGTTCAGGTGAGTTAGCCTCTGCAACTTCAAAACTCCAATAACATAGGGCGAAATTGGCTTTCCTCACAAGTGGTGGAGAGTCTTGTGTGAGTGGGGGAGGGCTGAGGAAGGGTCGGTTTAGCTACCTAAGACTGGGGGTGGCCGGGATGTAGCTCGAAGTTTTTTATTCCTTCTCGAATGAAGGAGTAAGGATCTTGTTTAAGCTCGACGGAGCTCGAGCAGTGGTCCTTAGACCAAACTGAGGTTTTAGTCGTGTAGAACACTTCATCTTGATTCTAATGGCATCGGAGGGGAGCTTTAAAGATTGATAAAAAGCTCAACACCAAAGCTCTGGTTTAAGCTTTGTTGAAAAATGGACATCTTCTTCTTGTTCGATCGCTAGTGGGATGAGGAATGCGAGGGGAGGGGTGATCTTTATATAGGAAGCTCGGTAACTATCCGGGCTACCGGCCGGCGTAAGACTTGGCCCCACCTCGCTCTTCGGCGGTTTGACCAGAGCTTTTTTCAAGTCACCAGAGACTTTCTCTCTGTCACCATGCCCCGACCTGGTTTGGTTGGAACCTTGTGATCAACCCACCACTCTCTTAGACCTTGAGGAATGCTTCTGTAAAACCCGCCCTTTTGAGCTAAGGAAAACCGGGAAAAAAACCAGTCAAACCAAGTGAGGATATAGAACCGGTTCACAAATCCAATCATTTGTAAATGAAAAATTTGGGAATTTACAACTCTCGGGTGATCCAAAGAGTTCATAATACCATGGGAAAGAACCTTAGGACGAATTGGAAAAAAAATACCAGACCGGTTTAGATGAATCGAATCCAACTGGATTGAACCGGTTTATCAACCGAGTCGGTTCATGAACAGGAACCAATAGAGAACGAGCAAATCAGAGAAATTCAACTCCCTTGTGCCCCGAAGAAATTTATAAACCTTGGGAAGGGACCTTAGAACAAAGTGGGAGAGAAAAACCAGATCGGTTCGGGTGAATTGGATCGAACCGGTTTAAGGACCAAGCCAGTTTATGAACTGGAATCAATAAATAGATGGTAAATCGGGAATCTTATGGACCCTAAGTGACCCAAGGAGTCACAAAAGACATGGAAATGGACTTGTGAAGGAATTGGGGATGAAAACCAAACTGGTTCAAGTGAACCGGATCCGAACCGGTTTGGATCGGTTTGAACCACTAATGAACCAAATACTAAATTTATTTTTCTAGGTGGCTTAAATAATTTAGATTGGAGATTTAAGGCCATCATTGGATAGAGAATGCATTTAGATGAATTTAGAAATTTTTATATTTGAAAAACTCGATCGAATGAGGGGTGAACCAGTCAGTTTAAGCTTTGAATCTAGTTCAGAACAATGTTATCTTCTTCCTTAAGATGACAATACTGTTCACTCACCGGGAAACTGAAGAAACACCGGTGAAGAAGAAACGCCTCCGTTTGCTACATTTCAGGTCATCAATTCCTGTCATAACGGTGCCAAACAGATGGCCAATGAGTCCCCAAGCTTCCTGTATAAAGAGCCCCTCTCCATTCATCCTCTACACACCTGAAAAGCTCACTCTCTCTTAGTTGCTTAGTTTTCTGGTGAAGCTCAAACTAGAGCTCCAATATAGGGTCAATTCTGAGCCAAAGAAGGCGAGGTCAAATTCATTAAAACCGGGGAGAAGTCAGCTACACGGTGGTAGCATCCGTTCGTCCCGAGAATCGCCGGAGAAGCGCCTGCGTGATCAAATAGTGAAGTAGCTTCGACAAATCGAAGCTGCCCTGTTTTGGCTTAGTTGAAATCGGCCAATTTGAGCTCTCCTTAGGCCAAACCAAGCTCTCCCGACATCTCCTCAACCCTTCCACGACCGAATTAAGATCGAAAGATAAGCCAATTCGACTCCCCTTTACAATTTCACATCGTTGTCAGAGAGAGAGTCTGCTGAATTTCGATGAAGAAATTATAATCCAATTCGATATCAATTGATGTCATTCTTGATCCTACGAAAAACCTCTGGAGGAGAGCTACCTGCACAGATAGAGAGCTCAGACCATCGCGCCCTCACCGGTGAGAAATCGAAGCTTTCTCTCTCTACAATCTGTTTTCCGACAAAACTTCATTTGAGCTCGTTCCGGCATTAAAATCTGTAATTCAAAGTTCCTTAGAATCGTATGAACATGTAGGAACTCAATTTCTACTCCAATTTCAATAATTAGAGGTGTTTTATCAATCAATTTGATAAAATCAAATTCAGCAATGTTGAAGAGTTGAAATTGGGGGAAATTTTGGGGATTTTAAAAAATTCGAAGGACCAAAATATAATTTTCTAAAATTGAGGGTCAATTGGTCATGAAAAGAATATTAGAGGGCCAATTGAGAAATTTTAGAATTTTTGGGGCAAAATTTACCATTTTTCTAAAGAAGGGGCTAAATGATAATTTTGGAAAAATTGAAGGACCAAATTGGAAATTTGGGAAATTAAACCCCTTTGTGTGAAATCAAATAATTTGAGGTTCTAAGATAAATTTTAAAAGTTTCGGAACTCGAATTTAGGAAAAACCCGGCAATAGGGACTTAAAGTTAAAGAAAAATAACTTTAGGGACCTAGTTGCAAATATATGTAAAGTTGAGTTTTCTTATTCATTTGGAACGAATGAGGGCTATTAGGCCAAAGAATAATGAACAATTATATTCATTTTGTGTAGGAGAACGCGACATCGGGAACGCCAGTCGAGGTCCAGCTTGCTAAGAACGGAACCCGACTAAGTGGAATTTCATTGTACTATCGAGTGAGTGGGATTATGTATCATACCCGGTTGGGGATGATAAGTACCTCGGTATAAAAACCCACTGCTTAGTGATATTTTTAATCATCACTACTTAGAGAAGTGATGTGAAAGTTATGCGGAAAAAACTATTTACTGGTTGTAAGTAGATCATACCCAGTTGGTATGATTAAACTTACTCGAAGGAAGTTGAAAGCCCGTCCATCGGTTATGAACGGAGATGTCCTTATACCGGTCGATATAATGGACAGTAAAAACCTATTTTGTCGGAAGTGTTCTCCCCTGACTATGTGCCAATGCTTAAACTATTTGGGAGACCTTCTTGACGGAAGCTTGAATAGCTCTTATAGGTCGGGGGCCTCGGTTTTAGAACTTGAGGGCTAAAACGCCCAATTTTTGAAAAACTTGAACAATGGGCCATAGGCCAATGGACACGATCAGGAGTTCGTAAAAGAACATGATATATATATGTGTGTGTGTGTGTGTGTGTGTGTGTGCCATTAAAACTTAATAAGTGAATTGTTTGGTTATGGTACCAAGGTAGGTCTGACATACTCAGTCAACTAGTAGCAGTGCGACATGACCGGTCTCTGGACCAATCAAGACAAACAACTACAAGTTGAGTTGAATGTCCGAACCGTAGGGACAAATGGCACCACATATTACATGGTAATTTAAGAAAACTTTGTTTGTGCATGCACCATGAGTATGAGACCATCAAGACGTCCATGAGGGGTAGTGATGTGTTCTAAGGGCCCTGGACGACCCGGTGAGTATAAGGGCAAATCGTCGTTTCAGGTTTTTGTGCAAAATTTGGAGTAGCACCAAGCGCATGAGATCGGGGTGGGGACGGGATGAGGTCTCTATCCTCATACAGACACGAAGAAGTGATTTTGGGATTGTGGGTCAGATGTTGTGTACATCCACTCATTCTCAGGGTAGAAGTGATCGTGCTTCTATCCGGGTGGCCGATAAAGTCACTTCGAAGCCACTAGCAGGACCTGCAAATGTGTATAACCTTCATGACGAAGGATGTGTGTTGGGTGATGACACACCAGTAACTAAGAATAATGGAAAAACCCGCATTTTTAAATGAAGGGATTTTTGAAAAGAAAGGAGTCTCACACACTCTATATAAATGTTTTTCTTAAAAGTTATAAGTAGATCTTTGAAAAACCCATTCACTGAGTTTTAGAAACTCACCCCTCTTTTCTACCTCTTTTCAGGAAAAGAGAAAATGACTAGAAGTAACACCGAGCCTTACCCTTTGTCAGGTATGCTTAAATTTGTCTTTAAGCTTGCATTTTATTTGATATATGTCTTCAAGGGAACAAGGTTGAAATTTCGCCTGGCTCCTCTCGACTAAAAGAAGGGGGAAACTCCTCTTGAACCGAGAAAGAGCGGCGGGTTGTTCATGGGGATCCAACCAAACCGGGTTGGGGCGTGACAGCTTCCTCCCTTAGGTCGTGAAGAGTAAGACATATTACCTGTAATGTTTCCCAGAATAATATTAAACAAAACTGAAGGTATAATTCATACCTGGATTTGATACTTGGTGAGGGAAAACTCTAGCCCTTAATCTTTCCAAAATTTGTAATTGGTCCTCAAACTTTCAAAATATGCTAATTGGTCCCCAATTTCATCAAATTGGCCAATTGGTCCCCAATTTCATCAAATTGGCCAATTGGTCCTTAATTGGGAGTTAATTTCATGAAAATCCCCCCCAATTTCCTTTAAATTACAATTCGGTCCCCAAATTTTCAAAATTCCCAAATTTCGCCCAAATCCCCCCAAATTTATTGCATTTTGACCCCCGAATCTTGGATTCATTAAATTGACCACCCAAACTTGGCCAATTGCACCCTATCATGCTGCTAATCGTTCCCCCATCTCCCCATGATCATCCTGACCTTTGAATCACCTTGATCGATGCCAATTTGAGCTTAAAAGGAGTTTCATCGAAAAAAGGCTGTAGAGAGGGAAAGCTCAGTTTCATTACCGTTGAGGGGACGACCGTTGGGGTTCTTCTAGGATCGACTTGCTAGCCAATTGCATGCGAGAGCATCATAAATTTGATGAGAGAAGTTTAAGCGAGTTAGCCTGTACAACTTTGAAATTCCGATGACATAGGCCAGAATTGGCTTACCTCACAGGTGGTGGAGGGTCTGGTGTGAGTGGGGGAGGGCTAAGGAAGGTTCGGTTTAACTGCCTAAGGCTAGGAGCGGCTGGGGTGCAGCTCGAGGTGTTTGGCTCTTTCTCGGTTGAAGGAGCAAGAGTCATGTTTGAGCTCGCCGGAGCTCGGGCGGTGGTCCTTGGACCGAACTGAAGTTGTAGTCATGTGAAGGACTTTTTCATTGTTCCAATGGAATCGGGGGAGCTTCGGAGTTTGAGAAAATGCTCGACGTCGGAGTTCTAGTTTAAGCTTCGTTGGAAAATGGACTTATGCTTCTTCTTCGACGGCTGGTGGGATGGGGAATGCGAGGGGAGGGGTGCTCTTTATATAGGGAACTCAGTAACTGTCCGGGCTATCGGCCGGCATAAGACTTGGCCCCCGCCTCGCTCGTCGATGATTGTATTAGAGCTTTTTCTGAGTTGTCGAGACTTTCCCTTCCATCCTTATCCCCTTCTCATGTCAGCCATCTAAGGAAGATGACACTATGGCGCGCATGCGAGCTTTGCATGTGTCGACTTGCCATGTGGCGCAACGTAATTGGCCAGTTCTGTTGATGTAGCACCCCCATCATCAGCCTAGTTAGTCGTTGACTTGCTGATCGGACACGTGGCAGCCTCCCATTGGCTGCTCCTTCCCACGTGGCTGCTGACCATTGATCGTGACAATGGCACTTTTTGATTGGTTTATTTAAATGTGTTAGATTTTCCTCCTAACGCATAGTGTCAATGCTACGTGTTAGTCTCTGATTGGTCGGTCATTCCTGGTTGTCCTAGTTAGACGCTGATGTGGCACCTTTACCACGTGTCAAATCCCCATTGGCCAGTCTTCACGAGCTCATCCGACCTTGATTGTTGACCGAGACACGTGTCACTCTCCCATTGGTCGGTCATCACTGAGGTGGATTTTTCTCCTCTGACCATTGACTAGGGACACACGTCACGCTCTGATTGATTAGCGCTTTTAGGCATTGACTGGGCACGCTTCGGCATGCGTCATGTCACGCCTCGACTCGGTTTGGTTGGAACCCCGTGAACAACCCGCCACTCCCTTTGGTCTAAGAATGATTTCTCTTCCTTCTAAACCGTAAGGAGTCAGACGTCCTTTTCACCTAGTTTTCTAGAATAGCATTATACAAAACTTGGGTAATTTAAAGGCATACCTGACTTCGGGCTCAACTTCAAGAAATCTTTGAGGTTTTTGTCTCCTTTCCTTAAAGGGGTTAAAAGAGAGGGGATGAGTTTCTACAACTCGGTGAGCGGGTGTTGGGAATAAGTTTTTAAAATATGAAGCTTATTAAAAACCATTTCATAAATCCTTCTTCAAAGCCTTTCATCCCTTTTAAAATTCCTTACTTTTATCATTTTTACTTATTATGTATATTTAGCTCTTCTAGTGCATCTTCTTTCCTTGGGAAACATTAAGCAAACATACACACGCCCTTTATCATAAAGAGTGTACACTTTCACCGATGCAGCACGCCCATTACACTCACTTGTGGATCACAGAATCTTTATCGTCCACCTTGAAAGAAGTCCCTAACTTCTACCTTGGGTCTATGCGACGCCTTGAGCGTCAGGTCCTTAGACTCAATCTCTCTTTGTGTTCATATGACGAAGGAGTCCTCATCCCGCCTCTACCCTAGTCTCATGTGCAAGAATCCCAAACATAGTAGATTCATGACTAACTAGTACAATGAGAAGCCCAAACACAGTTGTAAACCCCGCTCCTTGGAGTTTAGGAAAATCGGGAAAAGAACCGATCAAACCGAGTGAGAAAACCAAACCGATTCACAAACCCGATCATTAGAGAACGGGCAATTTGGGAAATTTACAACTCCCGAGTGACCCAAAAAGTTCATAAAACCTTGGAGGACAAATTGGGAGAGAAAAATTAGACCGGTTTAGGTGAACCAAATCCAAGCCAAATTGAACCGGTTTATAAATCAGAACCAATAGAGGAAGGGCAAACTAGGAAATTTATGGATTTCAAGTGACCTAAAGAGTCATAAAAGTCATGAAAAAGGACTTTAGGATGAATGGGGGATGAAAACCAAACCGATTTAGGTGAACTGGATCTGAACCGGATTGAATGGGTTTGGATTGGTTTAAACCACTATTGAACCTAATGCTAAATTCATTTTTCTAGGTGGCTTAGAAAATTCAAATTGAAGAATTGAGGATGCCATTTGATAGAGAATGAATTTAGATAAATTTAAAAATTTTTAATTTTGAAAAACTCAGTCGAATTGGGCTTGAACTGACTGATTTAAGCATTAAACCCGGTTCGGACCGGTACAATCCGGTTCGGAATAGTGTCGTCTTCTTCCTTTAGATGACAACACTTTCACTCACCGGAAAATCGAGCCAACACAGACGAAAAGGAAATGTTTCCATTCAGTGCATTTCAAGCCATCAATGACTGCATTAATGTGTCAAACGGACGGCTGACGAGTCCCCAAGCTCCGTATATAAAGAGCTCCTCTCCATTCATCCTCTACACACCTAGAAACCTCACTCTCTCTTAGCTACTAAGTTTTTCGACAAAGCTTGAACTAGAGCTCCGATATAGGGTCTTTTATGAGCCAAATAAGGTGTGGTCAGGTTCCTTAGACTTGGGGAGAAGTTAGCTACACGGTGGTAGTCTCCAATTGCTCTAAGGGTCACCGGAGAAGCGCCGACGTGATCGAACAGTGAAGCAGCTCCGGCGGACCGAAGCTGCCCTATTTCCATCGAGCTAAAATCGGCCAATTCAAGCCCTTCTAAGGCCAAACCAAGCTCTCCCAACACCTTCTCAGCCCTCCTATGGCTGAATTAGTGCAGAAAGGTATGCCAATTTGACTCCACTCTGTAAATTCCGATCGGTGCTAGAGAGAGAACCAATAGATTTTCACTGACTAAATTCTCCTTCAATTCTGCATCAATTGATGCAATTCTTGATCCCAGAAGAAACCTCCAGACGATAGCTATCTGCCCAGATCGAAAGCTTGGACCGCTGCACCCCTGACAGTAAGCATTCGAAGCTTTATCTCTCTACGTTTAGTTTTCCGACGAAGCTCCGTTCGAGCTCGTTACGGCGTCAAATCGTGCGATTCAAAGTGCAATTGAATCATATGAAGATGTAGGAACTCCAATCTAACTTCAATTTCAACAATTAAACTCATTTGATCGGTCAATTTGATTAAATCAAATTCGGTTGTGTTTAAAAGTTGAAATTGGGTGAAAATTGGGGATTTCGAAAATTTGAGGGACTAAAATGCAATTTCATAAAATTGAGGGCCAATTAGGCATGACAAAGATGTTGGAGGACCAATTGGCAATTTTTGGAAATTTTGGGGTAAAACTTACCATTTTTTTAAAGGAGAGGTAAAATGGTAATTTTGGAAAAGTTGGGGACCAAATTGGGAATTTGGGAAACTTGAACCCCTTTATGTAATTTTGAATAAATTGAGGTCTCAAAGTATAATTTTGAATTTTCAGGATTCAATTTGGGGGGAAATCAGCATTTGGGACCTAAAGTTTAAAAAAAGAACTTTAGGGACCAAATTACAAATATTTGAAAAGTTGAAAATTTTTATTTATTTATAATGAATGAAGGCTATCAAGCCAAGGGATAATGAAAAAAATGTTCATACCATGTAGAAACATGAGGTATCGAGAATGCTAGCTAAGACAAAGTTCGCGAGGAGATGAAAGCCAGTTAAGAAGGAAATCACTGCGCTATCAGGTGAGTGGGATTTTATATCATACCTGGTTGGGATGATAAGCACCTCGGAAATAAAAACCCATTACTAAGTGGTATTTTAACTATCACACCTGAGAGGAGTGATGTGGAAATTTTGCGAAAAAACTACTTAACAGTTGTAAGTAGATCATACCCGATTGGTATGGTGAAACTTCCTAAAAGGAAATAGAAAACTCGCTTATTAGTTATAAGCGAAGATGTGCTCATACTCGGTTGGTGTGATGGACGACTAAAAGTTTATTTTTGTTAGAAGTGCTCTCCCCTGACTGTGTTCCACTGCTTAAACATTTTGGGAAACCTTCTTAACAGGAGCTTGAATAGCTCAGATAGGTCGGACGCCTCGGTTTTGGAACTTGGGGGCTAATATGCCCGATTTTGAAAATCTCATACAGTAGGCCCAAGGCCAATTGGCACGCGCAGGAGCCAGTAAAAAAACATGAGTTAAGCCATGAAAACTTTGAATGAATGATTTGTTCGGACATGGTACCAAGACATGACAGACATACTCGATGGACTGGCGGCAGTGCAACATGACAGGTTGACGGATCAGTCGAGACAAATAGTTGCAGGTCGAATTGAGAGTCGGGGCCGTTGGACTAGTGGCACCACAGATTAAATGGCTTATGTGAAAAATTGTTGTTTTGTGCATGCACTGAGTTATGGGACCTTTAAGATGCCCAAGAGGTGTAGTGATGTGTCCTAGGGCTACTAGATGACATGGTGGAGATAAGGGAAGTTAGTCATGCCAGCAGTCTTGTAAGCTCAACGTAGCTTCATGCACATGAGACTGGAGTGGGGTCAGGATGAGGTCTCTGTTCTCATATGGATACGGAGTTTTGTTACGGGATTGAGGGTCAGATGTCACGTACATCCGCTCATTCTCGGGGTAGAAGTGGACATACTTCTATCTAAGTGGCCGGTAAAGTTGCTCCGACGCCACAAGTGGGTGCAGTGGACATACTACCCTACGAATGTGTGTTCCCTTCATGATGAAGGGCGTGAGTTAGTTGATAAACACACTGGTTATGATTGTGGATTTAGAAATGGCTATGAAAATCGAGATTTTGAAAAAAAGAAATTTTAAAGAAATTAAGGAATCTGGCACACTCAAATTAAATAATTATTTTATTGAAACTTCATCTTTTTGAAAATACTCATTCACTAGATTGTAGAAACTCACCCACCCTTTTTATCCCTTTTCAGGAAATAGAGAAATGACTAGGGATAACACCAAGCCTTACCCTCTATCAGGTATGCTTAATTTCTCTTAACCTTGCATTTTATTTGATATATGTTATTCCAGGGAACAAGGTTGAAATTACGTCTGGCTCCTCTTGAGTTAAAGAAGGGGGGAACCCCTCTTAAAACAAGAGAGCGATGGGTTGTTCATAGGGATCCAACCAAACCAGGTCGGGGCGTGACAAAGTAGCTTCTCCTTCCCTTATCGCCATTATGTCGTCCAACGGTATGGTCCTCGAGACACTGAAATTGGGAGCAATCTAATGTTTAGAGAGAATTTAGGGTAATTTTCGATAAGGGGACATCCAAGCTCTATATGGATGTATTTTAAACTTGTGTGTCTATCTATCAATAGCCTTCTTTATTCATTACATAACATGTGACTCTGACAATGAATTAATTTCTCCAAGTGGTAGAGTTTGTCTATTGTGAGTCATTAAGTAAAACAGAAAATTCGGGTCTACTATTTGAGCGGGGAAGAAGACACACACGTGTGGCCGAATGTGCGTGCGTGGTCGTGTGTGGTCACACGTGCGTGCGTAGTCACACATGTCACACATGCGTGCATCCAATACTACACGCCAACCAGTCTACACTGTAGCGAACTAGTTTTTGACGAATTCTTCGGTCAATTCAACAATTTTTGGCCTAGTTCACCCATTTTTTCAGCCTGTTCTTGGAAAAATAAAAATATCTAAAAATTCTACATTTAATTTTCTATTGAATGGATATAAGAACTGCTAAATTCTGATTTGTTTAGTACCCTTAAAATTTCGGTGGGTTTTATGACTCCCCCTAGCCCGAACCCAATTCAAACTAGTTCTCTCCTGGGTTTCTCTCATTCCTCGACCTTGTGTTATGGGACACTCCTAAGGGTCTTTGATAACCCTTCTCACTTCTCTTAGCCTCCCCATCGATTCCTTCATTTCAAATTAATTTCACTTTAAAGTTTAGTTTTACACTCTCAATTCAATCCTATTTTCTAATTCAACTCGATCCGATTATTGAATTGGGATTTTTCAGTGTTACACACTAGCACTTATGGCTCGAGCAGACTAACTGCAGGGCGGAAGTGCCTGGGAACTAAGACAGGATTCCCACAAGGGTCTACAATCTGACCCTAGAGGTGGCTCGGACAGATCCGAGTGTCGTCATGAGTACCTCCAAAAAACCTTGAACTTCCTGCCTTTTCTCTTTTTGTTTTTGGAAATGGTGTCGAGATAACACCATGTAAATAAAATACTTTATAGACTAAACCTTTATAATAAAATAATTTTTATATTATCTCAGAACTCGTACAAGTGAATGGCACAAATACTTTTGCTCTTATAAATTCGGAAGATATGGCTTATGTACTAGAAAGACTAACACCTGAGATTCTACAAGTCTCATCTCCATTAAAAGCAAAACTAATGATATAGACGTCATTAGGCAAAATAATCATAAGGGATACCGTTTTGTAGGGATGTAAGGTAACCGTGGAAGGGTAAGTCTTTGATTTTATGGGCCACTTAATAGATAAAGTCTTGTCTAAGTTTAATTTAGGTTGGGGAGGGACGAATGAAAATCAAATTAAGTTTTATGCTATATATTGAGTTTAATATCATCATCATAAAGTATTCTTACACTTATGGCAAAACTAGACAATTGGTAATTGCAATTGAAGTTTGGCCGAGTATTGCCTTTCCCGTTCTCTCCAAAGCCCCTCCTGTACATACATATCCTGTAACAAGTGGCAATAAAGACCACCAACCAAAAATTCCAACTTGCTGGACAGGACAGAGAGATGTATACATTATCACGTATCCACTTTGGTGTCAAAGGACCAATGACCGCATGCCATGTCAGATTCTTGCGAGTTTCTTGGATCGTCTTCCTCAAGGATTAGGAATCATCATAAAGGCAGCTAGCTGTCATAAGATGCCGTGGGAGATCATACAAACAGGTAATGAGAAACCCTAGCTGTTACATATGATGAGTTCTAGAAGAGGAAATGGTCCCACAAGTCACGTGGGAATGTCACCCTGCCTTTACACTCTACTCCCCCTAGCTGACATCACAAAGAGAGAGAGACAAATTGGAGGGTGGAATTTGAATTTGGGTCATTTGCAAAATCTTCTCTAATCTCCCTCCTACCAATTATCATCCATCTCCCATGTGAACTCTTGGCCCCCACATGGCCTCTCCGAGATATTGGGATGAATTCAAGTTCTAGCCACTAAATATTTGGATGAACCTAATAAAAAAATAGTTGCAATAATAGTACATACGTGAAGCCAAGGAATAAAATCGAAATGTACTACAACCGTATCCCCCTTTTGAAACGTTAATTGGTCATTTCTAAGACGTTGAGCCCCATAGGCACACTCTCTTCACCCTTCTATATTGCCCGTGTGTTAAAATGTGTGGAAAATAGCATCGGCTTCATTAGCTTTTTTCTCCATTAACCATTTTGTTCTCTTAGAAATAAGGTCGGTTTATAAGTTGGATCACAATAATGGAGAGGAGTATAATATTCTCTGCTCCTTGTTGGCCCTCTAGCTTCCATGTTGCCTTCATGATGTGTGAAGCCCACTAAATAATTGGATGTTTGAGATTATGACACGCACGACAGCGAGGCAGGCTTCTCTGTCTCTATTCATCATCAAGCTGACCACAGTTTTCCAAGCTAGGGTTTTGATCCTTCACTTCGTGCCCTTACTCTGTTCATCCTCACTCTAATTGTTGGTCTTCTTCACATGTCTATTTCCCATGACACTCCTCTCTATTTTCTTAACCGGTACAAAATTGATATTACAATTTTACCAGACATTGAGACGAGCTTGAGCATGACTGATCTAGCACTTGGTCCCTAATTGCAGTATTCAGTTGCCGGAGAGTCACATTTTTTGATGAATCCAAAATATAATAGCTTGTGGGCCAAAGCCTATTTCTTAACGTGATCATCTCATCTGTCTTGTGAATCCAAAAGAACTTTAGCAACTTTGGTATTGGGCTTTATGCTACAACAATCATGTCAAAAGGAGTTAGACAGTTGAGCAGCCTTCTTGCTACGTGGATAAAATCCAAATAACTCGAGGTTGAGTAATATAGAATAGATTGAGATGTTAAGGCTTCTTCTCCTTCCATGATCAAGTCTCCTTATTTTTTTTAATCATTAGTGTAAATTCATTAACTAGTAATCAAAATGACGAGTTGGAAGGTCTACTATGTCATTTCATCCATAGATAATCAAGAGGGGTTTAGGTGAAGGGAAAAGCCCTGCAAAATGGTTGGCAGCCTAACGAGCAATTGTTTGCTCTTGCTACAAGATGATGCGACTACTTCGAAAAGTAGGAAAGTGGATCATCAATAATTTCTTCTACTATTGTTCGAGGGGAGTAAAGTGGGTATATATACCATGGGAGTTGTGTTTTTTTTTTGTTATTGTATAAATGAAATGGTATATGTAGTTTATTATACCCTATTAATTAATCTTAAACCTAACAATTTTTTAGATTTTTTCTCATTTTTTCAGATAATATACCAATTGATTGCCATATTGGCCCCACCCTTCTCTATTTTACATATCAAGAATTGCAATTAGCATCATAAACGAATAGTTTATAAAATGTTTATTCAAATATTACAACACTTGATATTATCAACAATAATATTTCAAGATGCTATCCCAACAAAATTTCTAAAATTGGGTTGAGACATGTGAGTTTACATATTATAGCCCATAGTCTAAGAGAGGTAGACATTTCTTACATTTGAATTCTTCTTACTTTATCTAAAATAAAAGTTTAAATAAAAAACACATGATTTAACATATCCTATGTTGGCATATGAAAAGAAAGAATAACAAAGATAACTTTTATTTCTATATCGGATAAATGACTTATTAATAATAGATACGAAGATACATGAGATCATTCTCTAGTGGGGAGGGGAGTGTGTGTGGTAGTAGATCCATATTTTTCTCTAAACCCATACTTCTACCGTAAATCCATACTTTTACTATATTGCTTGTAAAAAGTCTACTATAGTGCCGCCATAGTTTGAAATCATATTATTTTGAAAACATTAGATTTATAGTAGCAAATTTACTTAATAACTCAGAGCCCATATACCAAACACCCTTTATCAACCTAACTTTGTTAAATAAAAAGAGTTATTTGAAACCTATTCTACTCTCATTTCAACTTTGTAAATTTGGATCATCTAATTTAGTACACTTTTTTATTTGCTTCAGTAGAAGCTAAAAGAAAGGATGTCATATAATAATTAGGAATTAAAAAAATAAATGGTTTAATTATTATCTATTTTATTACTTGTGAAAATTGTAACACTGTAAAATTTTAACTCAGTTTCACAAATAGTTATTAATAGAGAAATCAAATCGGAATTTAAATCAAATCTAAACTCAGGGAGAAATTAGGCTAATGACTCTAACCTATGGTTAAAACCCAAGTAATCAACCACATAAAACCCCACTTGATTGAAATTTGAGGATGGAAAAAGTCCGAGTGGAAATTGTTCTGAAGTGGAAGTAAATCGACTTGCAACAAATAGCCCAAACTTTTGTAAAAGAATTCAACCAACTGAGTAATGGTAATTCGTGAGCCAAATAATGTGAAAATTGAGGAAAAATCCTTGGAAAAATATTGGGGCTAAGAACGAATCAGGTTGGAGGCAAACTAATTAAGAGATGGTCGAAATCGGTTGAACCGACTTGGAGTAGTAAACTCTCAATTTTTAGAAAAGTTAATACAAATCGAAATGGTATTATTCTTGAGTCCAAATTGTATAGAATTGAATGAAAATTTTTTAGAAAAATTAATTGGGGAAAAAACCAACGAAATTGGACCTAAACCAACCAATAAACATCTAAACCAACCAATTTATTAGTAAAAAATTAATTTGCAATAGTGCGAACTGGGTGGCGTATTGCGTTGGGTGCACCTACGCGCGTGATCGTCCTCATCGCCCGACTTTTAACCCGCTTACCGGATTTCTAGCATCTTGTCCCCTAAGGGAAATTAAATACAAAGTGAGGTCTAGTAGGTCCAATTGACCCGTTATAAATATAGTGTGATAAAATATTCGTTCCCTTACTTGTCCATATAAAACTCAATCTCTCCCTCGTCGGTCAAAATTCTCTCTAAAATTCAACTTCATTTTTTTGATGACCTCTCTACTATAACTTCCCATTTCTCCATCTCACCACCAAAGTTGCTCATATTTATGGTGTTAGAACCATGTCGAGGTTGGCTATTGAACCATAGCCTATTTGCCACAGTCGTGCCCCTACCGTCGTCAGTGCGGTGAAATAGTAACATGACTCCTACAACTGAAAACATGACATAAGCTTTCAGAGCTCGTTCTGACCTCCTCAATGGCCAACCACAACCCAAATTTATTATGGTAGCTCCTCTTGGCCCCTCTTGCCAACCCACGTGCGGACTTGCCACGTGGTGTTATGTGATTGGTCGTACTTGCTGACTGGGTGCTGA
This sequence comes from Trapa bicornis, assembly GCA_030064425.1. NCBI lineage: Eukaryota > Viridiplantae > Streptophyta > Magnoliopsida > Myrtales > Lythraceae > Trapa > Trapa bicornis. The sequence continues at coordinate 1,945,294 of CM057761.1, read as the reverse complement.
CCTAGCAACGATTCGTTGACCGGCTGGACCATTGACCGGTCTGGTTCGATTGGGTTCGGTGATCCGAAAATGAAAATCGGGGTTTAGGCCCAATTCGACCTAATTTCCAAAAATTTAAAAATTTTAAATTTATCTAAATTCATTTTCTATCTAATGGTGCCTTAAACTTTCTAATTTGACATTTTTAAGCCACCTAGAAAAATGAATTATTAAATCGGTTCTTCATGGTTCAATTCAGTTCAATCTGGTTCAGGTCCGATTCACCTTCAACCGATCTAGTTTTCACATCCAATCCATTTTATGATTTTTCCCCATGATTTTTATGATTTTTTAGTTACTTGAAATTTTTCAAATTACTGTTTTAACCATTCTTTAACAATTTCAATTTACTTAGATTCTTGGTTTACTCTTGAAAATTTCCAGTTTCCTTGGTACGAGAGGATGAGTTTCACATCTCTCATCAGAATTCTATCGGAAACACAGACAACTCCCAACTTTGATGACCTGACTTACAGAGAACCTAGCTCCATTGTCCGACCACCTTAGAGGGTAATCTTAGTGTCCCTGAAAAGCTGAGTAAGTTAGCTTTTCAATGCCAACTCTCCCGACCCACAATCTCAGTCTACCCATGCCGGCATGAACGCACAGTACCAGAACTTCAGCTACCAGACACATAGAAGTTGCTTCGAGGGCCAATTCCGATGGCCTCAATGACACTCGATAACTAAGAAAAATTCAACAACCTCCTTAGACCTACAAATTTCCATAGCCATTAGACTTGCTCGATTTGAGTAAGTATATAAGGAGAATTAAACAATTCAAATTCCAATTTGTGGTGTAAGTGGATGAGCTAACTAAAATGGACATTTTTGGAGCTATAAACCACCAATCAAGTCGATTCACATCTCCACGGACTCCTTAAATAGTCATCTTTCCAACCCCACTAGCCTCAATGGCCGATGTGCTGTCTCTGATGAGTTGTCGACTTTGACCCGACTTTTACTCATTTTTTGATAAGTTTCCAATCAAGCATGATCAGAGTAATTCCATTTATAGAGTTATTGAGATACTTGAACTGACCCCAAATATTTTATTCTAGCTCTTGTAGAGAAGTACAAGAACGTTCGATTGTGGCTCACCGATAGGAAGTTAGGAGGAAAGTATGTTGGAATGAACAAGTTCCCACGAAAACGATGAGTGGGACTTTCGACTTCACGTCTGATTGAATCGATGTGCATTTACTCACATTATATAAAATGCTGATGTAAATATGCAAGAAAAAATTATTTTGGGAAAGCCTAGAAAAGCCGACATCTAGATTTCTATGGAGAATCAAAGACAGAACCTGATTAGTTCTGGAAAGAATGAACCAATAACCGTTAGTGGATACAATCAAGTAGGAATCAAGGGTTAAAGAGGGATGAGATCTCGACCCTTAGGATGCCATAGGTAAAAAGGGAATGCATAGCCTCTGTAACTATAGGAGAAGTCCCTTTGGTAGAAATGGATTTAGGACATGTCTCGGAAAAGAGACATGGTTCAAATTAAGGAAATGGATCCAAACTCATGTTATAGAAAGGACAATGAGTCCATAAGATGATTAAAGGAGCTAATGCTTGTCGGGTCTAAGAAATCACAAACTTGGAAGACCGAGTGAAGGCTCCAAACAACGTAAAGATTAAAGACCTAAGATCGATAGTTCAAAAAAGGTCTAGTAAAGGGCCCAATAGCAATCCATCGGGAATCATGAGATGATCCCGCGAGAAGATTGTGTATAGGGGTGACTAGTAGAGGGCCATGCCCTATGAATAACCAATGGCGAGGAGCATATATGAAAATGAGTAGGGGCCAAGAGAGGCACATACTAATGAAAATGACATATGTATTGGATATATATATAGTAATCATACGGGTGAGATAATTTAGTGAGGATCGAGCTCCCTAGGGATCATTGCATGTGGCAATGATAAAACCCTTAATGAACACGAAATGGAGACAGTTGAGAAAACACCATACTTCGAGAATGAATACAGTATACGTGTCGGATAACTATATTAATCATATGGGCAAGATAGTCTAGTGAGGACTGGGCTCCCAATGGATCGTTTTGTGCGACAATGATAAAACCACAAATGAACATGAAATGGAGATAGTTGAGTGAATACAACACTCTGATAATGAATACGATATATGGGCTAGAAATATGGAGGCACGGAGGGAGAGCTTGCCCCATGAAATAATTATCGATAGACGAATTGGGTCAATAGTGAGCCATTTGTGATTGTGTTGAAATAAATTTCATTCATTCATAGTATTTTCATGGGAGTGGATATAAGGGGAGAGCCATTTGTATACCAGATCGGGAAATAAGGGAGTGAATGCCTTTTATCAAAAGGTTATAAGGGGAGAATTATGTGTTGTTTGTGAGGGACGGTAAATAAGGGTGGCACTTGAAGATCGATGAAAAGAAAAGTGAAATTATTTGTGTGTTGTGCTTTATCTTGCAATTGAGTAATATGTGTTAATGAACTAGTTCCCCTGAGAGAAGTGACTCTACTCCGGAAACGGACTTGATTTGTGAAATTATGGTCGAATGGTAGAATACCCTTTTGACCACCGTCCATAGAGACAATTTAGTTATGATAAGTACCACTAAAAAGGATAGTTAAATCCCTCGTACTTAGAGGAATACAGATGTAAAATTTGTTGCAACCGATTAAAGAAAATGAGTTCTATCCCGAACACCCCAAGGTTAGTTAATAGGGGAAAGAGTTTCTGCCCAACTACACCCGAAAGCCTCGTAAGGAGGTTAAGTAAACTGCAACGGGAGGATCCCGAGAAAAACCCCGTAGATAAGTGATTTGAAAATGAGATCTAAATTGGTGTACAAATCCCAAGATAGATCTAAATTGGTGTACTAAAAAGAAAAGGTCTCATTATAGCATTATATGTGCAAATGAAAGTGTTCCCATGAGTGATTGACTCTACACGGAACTAGGCCTAACTAAGAGATCAAGGTTAGACGTATTTTCCTTATAACCTGCATCTCTACAAGAGACGAAAGGAGCACATGCCCCAAGTTAGATTTGTTAAAACATTAATCGTTGTTTTGAGTAGAGGCGGCATTGAGCCATGAAAGACTCGATTATAGGTCATCTCACTCACTGAGCGTTGGTTCACTCCCTTCCCCAATATGTTTTTCTAGGTGTAATAGAAGAATGAATGAGAACAATAAGGCCTCGTACATCGGGAAGTGTCTCCAACGGAGCTGACGATCGATGAAGACAACCTCTAGAGAAATGACATGAGTATTTTCCATTAAGTAATTCACTACTTTTTATGGGCTTAAACAATTTTACTTTTGAGAACTAGATCATTTTTTTAAGTTTTAAATTTATGATGGTATTGGAAGGATATGTGTAAACCCCGCCCTTTTGAGCTAAGGAAAACCGGGAAGAGAACCGGTCAAACCAAGTGAGAAAACTAAACCACTCACAAACCTGATAATTGTGAATGGACAATTTAGGAATTTACAACTCCTAGGTGATCCAAAGAGTTCAAAATACTATGGAAAAGAACCTTAGGATGAATTGGAAGAGGAAAATTAGACCAATTTGGATGAACCGGGTCCAACAGGATTGAACCGGTTTATGAACCGAGTCGGTTCATGAACCGGAACCGATAGAGATCGGGCAAAATAAAGGAATTCAACTCCATTGTACTCCAAAGAGATTCATAAACCTTGGAAAGGAAACTTAGAACAAAGTGGGGGAGAAAAACCAGACCGGTTCAAGTGAACCCGACCCGAATCATATTGAACCAGTTTAAGGACTGAGTCGGTTTATGAACTGAAATTGATAAAGATAAGGTAAACTAGGAATTTTATGGACCCTAAGTGACCCAAGGAGTCACAAAAGACATGGAAATGAACCTGTGAAGGAATTGGGGATGAAAACCAAACCGGTTCTGGTGAACCGGATCCGAACTAGTTTGAACCACTATTGAACAAAATCCTAAATTTATTTTTCTAGGTGGCTTAAATAACTCAAATTGGAAATTTGAGGCCACCATTGGATAGAGAATGAATTTAGATGAATTTAGAATTTTTAGATTTGAAAAACTCGATCAAATGGGGGCTGAACCGACTGGTTTAAGATTTGAACCCGGTTTGGACTGGTCCGGTTCGGTTCGGAACAGTGTCATCTTCTTCCTCAGGATGACAACATTGTTCACTCACCAGGAAACTGAAGAAACACCAGCAAAAAAGAAACACTTCTATTCAGGGTATTTCTGGTCATCAATGTCAGTGATAACAGTGCCAAACGGACGACCAACGGGTCCCCGACTCCATATATAAAGAGCCCCTCCCCATTCATCATCTTCACACCTGAAAACTCCATTCTCTCTCAACTGCTCCATTTTTCGGTGAAGCTCGAACCAGATCTCCGACATGGGGTCTTTTCTGAGCCAAACGAAGCGAGGTCGGGTTCTTTAGAACTGAGGAGAAGTCAGCTACACATCTATAGTCTATGTTCACTCCGAGGGTCGTTGGTGAGATGTTGGCATGATGAAGCAATGTGTAGCAGCTCCGACGGACTGAAGCTGCCCTATTTCGACTGAGTTGAAATTAGCCATTTCGAGCCCTCCTCAGGCCAAACCAATCCTTCCCAACACTTCCTCAGCCCTCCCACGGCCGAATTAGGACTGAAAGGTAAGCCAATTTGGCTGCTCTCTACAATTTCCAATTGGTGCTAGAGAGAGAACCGACATAATTTCAATGATAAAATTCTAACTCAATTTAGCATCAATTGATGCGATTCTTGATTATAGGATAAACCTCAGGATGAGAGCTATCTGCCCAAATCGAAAGCTCGGACCGCTGTGACCTCACCGGTGTGAAATTGAAGCTTTCTCTCTCTACAGTTTGTTTTCCGACAAAGCTTCGTTTGAGCTCGTTCTGACGTTAAAATCTGCAATTCAAAGTTCCTTAGAATCGTATGAACATGTAGAAACTCAATTTCAACTCCAATTTCAATAATTAGAGGTGTTTGATAGGTCAATTTGATGAAATCAAATTCGACAGTGTTGAAAAGTTGAAATTAGGAGAAAATTGGGGAAATTTTGGGGATTTTTGAAATTTGAAGGACCAAAATGAAATTTTATGAAATTAAGGGTCAATTGGGCATGAAAATAATGTTGGAGGACCAATTGAAAATTTTTGAAATTTTTGGGGCAAAACTTACCATTTTTGTAATGGACAAAATGGTAATTATGAAAAAAAAGTTGGAGAACCAAATTGGAAATTTGGTAAATTAATCCCCTTTTTGTGAAATGGAATAAATTGAGGTCCTATGATAAATTTTAGAAGTTTCAAGACTCAATTTGAGGAAAAACCGGCATTAGGGACTTAAAGTTAAAGAGAAATAACTTTAGGGACCTAATTACAAATAAATACAAATTTGACTTTCTCATTCATTTGGAATGAATGAAGGCAATTAGGCCAAAAGATAATGAACTGAGATGTTCATATCATGTAGGAACACGAAGTACCAGGAACGCCAGCAAGGACAAGCTCGCGTAAATACAAAGAATCGGTCTAGTGGAATTCACGGCATTAACTGGTGAGTGGGTTTACTAACATCATACCCAGTTCAGATGATGAGCACAACTTAAAATTAAAAACCACTTATCGGTTATGAGTGAAAATTTTATATCATACCCGGTTGGAGATGATAAGTACCTCGGTATGAAAACCAACTATTAATTGGTATTTTAAACATAACAACTTAAAGGAAGTGATGTGAAAATCATGCGAAAAAAAACTAGTTACCGGTTGTAAGTAGATCATAACCAACTGGTATGATAAGACTTCCTCGAATGAAGTTGAAAACCCGTTCATCGGTTATGAACGGAGGTGTCCTTATACCCGGACGATATAATGGATAGAGAAAAAATATGTTTTGTCAAAAGTGCTCTCCCGTGACTATGTGCCAATACTTAAACAATTTGGAAAACTTTCTCGACGGGAGCTTGAATAGCTCCGATAGGCCAAGGGCCTCGATTTTGGAACTTGGGGCTAAATGCCCGATTTTGAAAATCTCATACAGTGGGCCCAAGGCTAGTTGGCATGAGCAAGAGCTCGTAAACAAACATGATATATGTGCTATAAAACTTAATAAGTGAATTGTTTGGCCGTGGTACCATGATAGGACCGACATGCTCAGTCAACTAGGGGCAGTGCAACATGACAGGTCGACGGACCAGTTAAAACAAACAACTGTGGGTTGAGTTGAGAGTCGGGGCCGTTGGGAAAATAGCACCACATATTACATGGCAATTTGAGAAAACTCTATTTATGCATGCACTATGAGTACGGAATCATCAAGACGCCCATGAGGGGTAGCGATACGTCCCAAGGACACTGGACGACCGGGTGAGTATAAGGGCAGATCGTTGTTCCAAGTGTTTGTGTGAAATTTGGAGTAGCACCAAGCGCATGAGACCGGGGTGGGGACAAGATGAGGTCTCTGTCCTCATATGGATATGAAGAAGTGATTTCGGGATTGAGGGTTGGATGTCGCATACATCCACTCATTCCCAGTGTAGAAGTGGTTGTGCTTCTATCTGGGTGGCCAGTAAAGTCGCTCCAAAGCCACTAGTGGGTTCAGTAGTCGTATTGACCTGCGAATGTGTGTAATCTTCATGATGAAGGATGTGTATTGGGTGATGACACACCGTGGTAAATAAGAAATAATGAAAAAATCCGAATTTTTAAATGAAGGGATTTTTGAAAAGAAAGGATTCTGGCACACTCCATATAAATGTTTTTCTTAAAAGTTAAAAGTAGACCTTTGAAAACCCATTCACCGAGTAGTCGTACTCACCTCTTCCCTTATATCCCTTTCAGTAAATCCCAGAAAGCCTACCCTTAAAGACCATCGACTAAGATGTCTGTAAGATAGGTATGTAAAGTTTAAAATTTTATGTAGTTTTGATTATGTTATTCCAGGAAATGGTGCAGGTTTAAAGGACACCTTACTCTTTACTGTTTATAATAAGGGGAAACCCTTTAATAAACCGAGAGAGTGGCGGGTTGATTATGGGGATCCGACCAAACCGGATCGGGGCGTGACAACTAGAGTGGTATCAGAGCATGATCTCTCGAATACATAATCAAAACTAGAAAATATAGTAACTAATAGGATTCATCCTAAAATTTTTAGATGGTTTCCAGAGGAGGAACCAAGAAAACTTGGAATGGCTCTACTCAACACCCTACCTTCGTAGGGAGACAACCCTAGAAGCTTCCCAAATGCCTGAGACTTGGCAGAAATGTCGAAAGACCAAATAGGGAAGTATCCTGGAGAATGGTGCTAGGACCTATTGATGGCACAACCCTAAGTATAAAGGAAGATACTTATCAAGAATCCCATAGCTCCCTAGTTAATTTGTGACCATTTTCTGTAATAGGATTGAGAGCTCAACCATTTGTATTCGCATATTAATAAAATATTCAAATTCTCTAAAACTCTATCTTCTGAGGATGTGATCTTACTAGGAATATGGCCTAAGGAAAATAAAACAAACCCATACTATCTTGGAAACTATGGAAAAGTCACATCCTAGTGATGGGAGATGAATCAGGAAACCTAGGAGGACTCTTACCATGACCCTTTAGTAAAGGAGATTCAGTAAGAAAATTGTCAAAGTGATCAGACCCAAGAATGGTAGAGCACCAAACCAATAGTAACCCTAAAAAAAAAGGGCCCACTCAAAGGAAAGAAAGAACCACAACAATCCATGTAAGGGAATAACGATGGGACATTACCTAAAGAGATGCCCAACACTACTAAAGGACAAGTACCAAGATGAACTATTATAAGAGTAAGGAAAGAAGGGGTGTTCCACACCTCAAAAATTTAGGGCAATAACTCCTCAAAAGACAGGAAGGACTGGAGATCGGAACCATGGAGCTGGCTAAGTAAGCGATTCACCAAGAGGTCAAGAAATGACGAGGTGAATGCAAAATTTAAATTTCTTCTTAAGAAGGTTAAATCGAGAAAGATACCTCAAGAGTAGGGATAAGGTACATGGGAAGTATATCCAAAACCCTCTCATAAGGGGCAAACACAGAGAAACGTCCTTTGGCAACTCTAGGGAACGACACAGTGAGAGTGAAGAAGAGAAGGAATACGCTGTGAAAGGGAACTCTGGAGGGATGCGTACAACCAAGTACCTTGAAGGAATCATTAGTTGACAGATGGACATAACGTAGAGTGCAACGAACCAACCCTTCATTATAAACTACATGAAGAGAGGATGTATTAGAGGCCAAGATTGACCTGCTTTGGAAAAGTGATAGAATTTTTGGTACAACTTCCTTTGGAAAATATAGAGAAGTCAAAAATTCGGAACAACATAACAAGAGTAAGAAAACCATGACAACGAGATGGTTAAAGAGAATGAACGACACCCTAAGGAGGACTGGGAAGTAGTAAGGAATACACCCTAAAAAGGGCACTGGAAGGATCATTAAGGACAAGCATATTAGAGAGACAACTGCCTCAAGAAAACTAAATAAAGGTGAAAAGTAGGGGCGAGACAGGTAACAAACTACTCTCATGAGGGTCATAGAGTAAACTCTGGCAAAGAAGGAAGAGGGGGAAAGGCCAAATATTGGAGAAAAGAAGGATGAAAGAAATCCTTAAAAGAACTAATAACCAAATTAACGATGGAATGCAAGCCAAGAAAGGAGTAGGTAAGCCTTTCACATGATGGTTAGGATATCTTGAAACAAGGAAAATTTTAAACTCTCCCTAAAAGAAATGGACGTGTATTGTGGTACGAGTAAGGATGAGGATAGGGAACCAAGGATATACCTACAAAATTTCAAGAGAAAAGATAAACAGAAGAGAATGACAATCAAAGGATGCCATCCAAAGGCAGATATTCCGTAAAACTAGGAAAAAGGGGATAGTCCTACCGAGGAAGAAAATCCTGGAAAGACATATTGTAAACCCCGCACATTTGAGTTAAGGAAAACCAGGAAAAGAACCGGTCAAACTGAATAAGAAAACCAAACCGGTTTACATTTGGGAATAAGCAATATCAAAATTTACAACTTTCGGGTGATCCAAAAGGTTCATTAAACATTGTAAAAGAAACTTAAAACAAAATAGAAAACAAAAACCAAATTGGTTCACGTGAACTAAATTCTATAAGAACTTCAAAGTTAAGCGTGCTTATTTGAGAGTAGTGTGAGGATGGGTGACCTCTTGGGAAGTATGATTATTTGTAACCTGAAATTTCGATTAAAAATTTATGGCAATATTAATACTAGTAATAAATCTCACCTATTTAATACAAGGGTTTTACGACTATATAAAGAGGTCATCCCCATTCCATTCTCCTCACACCAAAACACTTCTCTCTCTCTCACTACTGCTCCATTTCCCGGTAAAGCTCAAACCAGAGCTTCGACTTCAACAAAGGTCGGGCTCTTTAGAACCGAGGAGAAGACAGCTATCTGATAGCAAACTCCAATCAATACGAGAATCGTTGGAGAAGCACCGGCGTGATAGAATAGTGAAGCAGCTCCGATGGACCGAAGCTGTCCTATTTTAGCCAAGCTGAAATCAGCCATTTCAAGCCCTGCTCAGGCCAATCCAAGCCCTCCCAACACTTCCTCAGCCTTTCCACGGCCGGATTTTTTGTAACCCGAAATTTCGGTTAAAAATTTTTATGCGTACGGCTTATCATAAATAGCCATACATTAATATATATTTAATTATTGAAATTAATACCAATAATTTAATACCTAAATTAAATTATTGGAATTAATATAAATAATTAAATACCGAAATTAAATTATTGGAATTAATACTGAAATTAAATTATTGGAATTAATACTGAAATTAAATTATTGGAATTAATACCAATAATTTATGGCAATATTAATACTAGTAATAAATCTCACCCATTTAATACACAGGTTTTACGACTATATAAAGAGGTCATCCCCATTCTATTCTCCTCACACCTAAACACTTCTCTCTCTCTCACTACTGCTCCATTTCCCGGTAAAGCTCAAACCAGAGCTTCGACTTCAACAAAGGTCGGGCTCTTTAGAACCGAGGAGAAGACAGCTATCTGATAGCAAACTCCAATCAATACGAGAATCGTTGGAGAAGCACCGGCGTGATAGAATAGTGAAGCAGCTCCGATGGACCGAAGCTGTCCTATTTTAGCCAAGCTGAAATCAGCCATTTCAAGCCCTGCTCAGGCCAATCCAAGCCCTCCCAACACTTCCTCAGCCTTTCCACGGCCGAATTAGGACCGAAAGGTAAGCCAATTCGGCTTCCCTTTATAATTTTCGATTGGTGCTAGAGAGAGAGTTGACCGAATTTCAATGACGAAATTCTAATCCAATTCCGCATCAATTGATGCGATTCTTGATTCTAGGATGAACCTCAAGATGAGAGCTATCTGTCCAAATCGAAAGCTCGAACCGTCGTGCCTTCACCGGTGAGTAAGCGAAGCTTTCTCTCTCTATAGTTCATTTTCCGGCGAAGCTCTGTTTGAGCTTGTCCCGGCATTAAAACTTGCGATTCACATTTCTAAAGAATCGTATGAACATGTAGAAACTCAATTTCAACTTCAATTTCAACAATTAGAAATGTTTGATGGGTCAATTTGATGAAATAAAATTCGGCTGTGTTAAGAAGTTGGAATTGGGGGAAAATTGGGGATTTTCAAAATTCAAAGGACCAAAATGAAATTTTGTGAAATTGAGGCTCAATTGGGCATGAAAATAATGTTAGACAACCAATTGAGGAAATTTTGAAATTTTTGGGGCAAAATTTACCATTTTTGTAAAAGAAGGGCAAAATGGTAATTTTGGAAAAATTAGAGGACCAAATTGGAGATTTGGGAAATTAAACCCCTTTTTGTGAAATGGAATAAATTGAGATCCTATGATAAATTTTAGAAGTTTCGGGACTCAATTTGAGGAAAAACCGGTATTTGGGACTTAAAGTTAAAGAGAAATAACTTTAGGGACCTAATTGTAAATAAATGAAAGTTCGACTTTCTCATTCATTTGGAATGAATGAAGGCGATTAAGTCGAAGGATAATGAACCAAGATGTTCATATCGTGTAGGAACACGAAATACCGGGAACGCCAGCAAGGACAAGCTCGCGTGAATACAAGGAACCAGTCTAGTGGAATTCACGGCATTAATGGGTGAGTGGGTTATTCACATCATACCCAGTTGGGATGATGAGCACAATTTAAAGTTAAAAAAACCACTTATCGGTTGTGAGTGGGTTTACTAACATCATACCCGGTTGGGGATGATAAGTGACTCGATATAAAAACCCACTATTTAGTGGTATTTTAATCATTACTACTTAGAGAAAGTGATGTGAAAGTTATGTGTAAAAAACTACTTACGGGTTGTAAGTAGATCATACCCGGTTGGTATGATGAGACTTCCTCGAAGGAAGTTGAAAACCCGTTCATCGGTTATGAACGGAGATGTCCTTATACCGGTCGGTATGATGGACAGTAAAAACCTATTTTTGTCAGAAGTGCTCTCCCCTGACTGTGTGCCAATGCTTAAACAATTTGGGAGACCTTCTCAACGGGAGCTCGAATAGCTCTAATAGGCCGGGGGCCTTAATTTTGGAACTTGGGGGCTAAATGCCCTATTTTGAAAATCTCGTACAGTGGGCCCAACGCTAGTTGGCACGAGCAGGAGCTCATAAATGAACATGATATATGTGCCATAAAACTTAATAAGTGAATTGTTTGGCCATGGTACTAAGATAGGACCGACATGCTCAGTCAACTAGCGGCAGTGCGACATGATAGGTCGACGGACTATCAAGACAAACAGCTGCGGGTTGAGTTGAGAGTCGGGGCCGTTGGACTAATGGCACCATAGATTACATGGCAATATAAGAAAACATTGTTTGTGCATGCACTGTGAGTACGGGATCATCAAGACGCCCATGAGGGGTAGTGATGCATCCTAAGGGCACTGGACAACTTGCTGGCTATAAGGGCAGTTCGTCGTTCCAGGTGTCCGTGCGAAATCTGGAGTAGCACGAAGCGCATGAGACCGGGGTGGGGACAGGATGAGGTCTCTGTCCTCATACGAACATGAAGAAGTGATTTCGGGATTGTGGGTAGGATGTCACGTACATCCACTCATTCCCAGTGTAGAAGTGGTCGTACTTCTATCCGAGTGGCAGGAAAAGTCGCTCCGAAGCCACTAGCGGGTTCAGTAGTGATACTGACTTGCGAATGTGTGCAACCTTCATGATGAAGGATGTGTGTTGGGTGATGACACACCGTGGTAACTAAGAAATAATGGAAAAATCCAAATTTTTAAATGATGGGATTTTTTTAAAACAAAGGAGTTTAGCACACTCCATATAAATATTTTTCTTAAAAGTCAAAAGCTTTTAAAAAAACCCATTCACTTAGTAGTCGTACTCACCCCCTCCCTTATATCCCTTTCAGGAAATCCCGGAAAGCCTCCCCTTAAAGACCGTCAACTAAGATGCTTGTAAGACAGGTATGTAAAGTTTTAAATTTCATGCAGTTTTGATTATGCTATTCCAGGAAAAAGGTGCAGGTTAAAGGACGCCTTACTCTTTACGGTTTACAATAAGGGGAAAAACCTTTAATAAACCGGGAGAGTGGCGGGTTGATCACGGGGATCCGACCAAACCGGGTCGGGGCGTGACACATATGTATCCCAATGAAGAGATAATGGAACCAAGAGAAAGGGACAAGGGGATAAACTTGCAAATGAAGCACAAGCCAATGTGAAGGAACCAAGAAAGCATGCTTGAGTGATCCAAGGAAATAGTTTAAAAGGAAGAATGAAGGAAAATCCTTAAAAAGAAATCAATGGCCAGAATCGGGACTATAAAGTCTTGAGATGGTTAAATGAATCTCTCGAAGGGTAATTAAGGGATTTTGAAACTAGGTGGATGCGAGCTCTAGACATGTGCTGAGATACAAGTGAGAATGAGAATGAAGTACGAAAAATGTATCTATAGGATCTCAAGAGTAAAGGTAAGCATACAAGAATAACATCAAGGGGCATCATTTAAAGCTAGGTGTGTATGGAAAAGAAATTACGGGAGAAAATGGTAAGAATCCTCCCAAATAAGGAAATCCTAAGAAAGGATACAAGACATAATAAAGAATAAACGAAACATGGTGACGAGAAGTGATGAGATAAGTCCACAAATAAAATGCATGCTAAGGTGAAAGAAACCCAAGGAAACATATTAAAAGATGTTGTGGTAAGTAAGAATGAGTGGACTATTCATAATAAGGTAAGGAAGGAAAGAACATCTAAGAAACGTTGGGAAAGTGAACCCTTCAAATAAGATGTGCTTATGGAGGAAAAATTGTGATTGATAAGACAGGCTATAGTCCACACGCGTATAATAAAGCCTAAAGATTGGATGGCTAAGCATAATATGAAGGATCCGAAATAAGATTAATAAACTACTCAAATAAGGAATAAAGGATGGAATGAGAAAATTTTAAGGCAATAGAGGACAAAAAGGGGGCAAATGCCCCAATATGGAAATGGTGTAAGGAGATGAAGAAAGGAAACTTTCAAGAAATGGTAAGAAGGTTGAACATGTATCTCCTAAGATGAAAGTCTCTACCTTGAGGGAATTAGTAGAAAGAAACTGTAAAAAGGGGAAACTCCCCAAACCAAGCAAATGACATGTAGACTGAAAGGAATCAACCCGGTATAAAGAATTGTGAAATGGTTACGAACAAATAAGAGGGGATTAAGGCCAAAAGGAAAACCCTTGAGTAAAGGATATCATTGGGAATGATGCTCGATCTAAGAAAGGACGAAACCCAGCATGTTGGTAAAACATCTGGAAATTTAATTAATTGGAACAGAAACTACTCAATAAGGAAGTTGAAAAGGAATGAGTGGGTAAGGAAAAGGTAGTCGAGAAATACTACCAGAGGAAAAAAGGGATGAAGTTATGCAATCCCTGAGAGGTTGAAAAATAAGAAATAACCCTAAAGGAAGTGTTTTGGAGATCTAATGGATATAGAGATAACATCTAGAAAATGTCATGCTGTAAGGGACAAGAAAACCTAACGATCTCGATGAAAACATGACTCAAAATAAGGAAGAGTCGGTTCATAAGCATGACAAAGTCAAACATAATATGGACCGATTTGTAATGAGCAACGAATGAAGGAAGAGTCGAAATGGGATGAAAAGGTAATGATAAAGAAATCTGTAGAAATAAGTACGAAATGCTCTATAGGACGACGAGCTAAGGGTTTCAATGACCAAGCGGTTAACTAGACACGGAAATGGTTAGTTGTCTTGGAATTTTCAATCTTGAGTACAGAACCTCAAGGGGAAGAATGTTGCTCTAAGCAAAGAGAGAGATAAAATATAAGAACATACCCTGAGGTAAGGTATGTCTAGTTATGACAAACTCCATGGAGGGAGTAAATAATATAAAGGAAAAAGGATTTCCTTAATTGAAGGTTGTAAAAGAGGCTAATTGAAAGGACGAGAGAAAATTTTGCATCTTAAGCAAACACCAAAGGGGGAGAAAAATTAGACTGATTTGGATGAACCGGGTCCAATAGGATTGAACCGATTTATGAACCGAGTCGGTTCATGAACCGGAACCGATAGAGATCGGGCAAAACAAAGGAATTTAACTCCATTGTACTCCAAAGAGATTCATAAACCTTGGGAAGGAACCTTAGAACAAAGTGGGAGAGAAACGCTTCTATTTGAGGCATTTCTGGTCATCAATGTCAGTCATAACGGTGCCAAACGGACGGCCAACGGGTCCCCGAGCTCCCTATATAAAGAGCCCCTTCCCATTCATAATCTCCACACCTAAAAACTCCATTCTCTCTCAACTACTCCATTTTCCGATGAAGCTTGAACCAGAGCTCCAACATGGGGTCTTTTCTGAGACAAACAAGATGAGGTCGGGTTCTTTAGAACCGGAGAGAAGTCAGTATTTTTTTTTGTAACTCCAATACCTCCATTCACATCCAGATCATGAATGTTTGGAATCCATATTATGCAAGGTTACATGTTTGTAGTCTCCGTTCACTCCAAGGGTCGTCGGTGAGACACCGGTGTGATGAAATAGTGAAGCAGCTCCGACGGACAGAAGCTGCCTTGCAAACCCCACACTTTTGAGTTAAGGAAAACCGGGAAAAGAACCGGTCAAACCGAGTAAGAAAACCGAGCCGGTTTACAAACCCGATCATATGGGAACAAGCAATTTGGAAATTTACAACTTCATCCAAAGGGTTCATTAAACCTTGGAAAAGAAACTTAAGACAAAATAAAAGGCAAAAACCAAATTAGTTCAGGTGAATGAGATTCCATAAGAACTTTGAAATTAAGCGTGCTTGCTCGAGAGTAGTGTGAGGATGGGTGACCTCTTGGGAAGTATGATTTTTTTTGTAATAAATCTCGCCCATTTAATATAAGGTTTTACACCTATATAAAGAGGTCATCCCCATTCATTCTCCTCACACCTGAACACTTCTCTCTCTCTCTCTCTACTGCTCCATTTCTCGTTAAAGCTTGAACCAGAGTTTCGACTTAAACATTTTTCTTAACCTTGGAAGGAGAGGTCGAGCTTTTTAGAACTAGGGAGAAGACAGCTATCTGATAGCAAACTCCAGTCAATCCGAGAATCGTTGGAGAAGCGCCGGCATGATTGAATAGTGAAGCAGCTCTGGCGTACCAAAGTTGCCCTATTTCGGCCAAGCTGAAATCGGCCATTTCAAGCCCTCCTCAAGCCAAACCAAGCCCTCCCAACACTTCCTCAGCCTTTCCAAGGTCGAATTAGGATCGAAAGGTAAGCCAATTCGACTCCCCTTTACAATTTTTTATCGGTGCTAAAGAGAGTCAACCGAATTTCAATGATGAAATTCTAATCCAATTCCGTATCAATTGATGTGATTCTTGGTTCTAGGATAAACCTCAGGACGAGAGCTATCTGCCCAGATCGAAAGCTCGGATCATCGTGCCTTCACCAGTGAGTAATCGAAGCTTTCTCTCTCTATAGTTCATTTTTCGGTGAAGCTTCGTTTGAGCTCATCCAGGCATTAAAACTTGTGATTCACATTTCTAAAGAATCGTATGAACATGTAGAAACTCAATTTCAACAATTGGAAACGTTTGATGGGTCAATTTGATGAAATCAAATTCAGTTGTGTTAAGAAGTTGGAATTGAGGGAAAATTGGGGATTTTCGAAATTCAAAGGACCAAAATGAAATTTTATGAAATTGAGGGTCAATTGGGCATGAAAATAATGTTGGAGGACCAATTGAGGAATTTTGAAATTTTTCGGGCAAAATTTACCATTTTTGTAAAGGAAGGGCAAAATGGTAATTTTGGAAAAGTTAGGGGGACCAAATTGGAAATTTGGGAAATTAAACCCCTTTTTTTGAAATGGAATAAATTGAGATCCTATGATAAATTTTAGAAGTTTCGGGACTCAATTTGAGGAAAAATCGGCATTAGGAACTTAAAGTTAAAGAGAAATAACTTTAGAAGCCTAATTGCAAATAAATGAAAGTTTGACTTTCTCATTCATTTGGAATGAATGAAGGCAATTAGGCCAAAGGATAATGAACCGAGATGTTCATATCGTGTAGGAACACGAAGTATCGGAAACGCCAACAAGGACAAGCTCGCATGAATACAAAGAACCGGTCTAGTGGAATTCACAACATTAACGGGTAAATGGGTTTACTAACATCATACCCGGTTGGGATGATGAGCACAACTTAAAATTAAAAACCACTTACCGGTTGTGAGTTGGAATTTTGTATCATACCCGGTTGGGGATGATAAGTACCTCGGTATGAAAACCCACTATTAAGTGGTATTTTAAACATTTCAACTTAAAGAAAGTGATGTGAAAATCATGCAAAAAGAAACAACTTGTCGGTTGTAAGTAGATCATATCTGGTTGGTATGACGAGACTTCCTCGAAGGAAGTTGAAAACCTGTTCATCGGTTATTAACGGAGGTATTCTTATACCCAGGCAATATAATGGATAGATAAAACATATGTTTTGTCGGAAGTGCTCTCCCCTGACTGTGTGCCAATGCTTAAACAATTTGGGAGACCTTCTCTACAGGAGCTTGAATAACTCTGATAGGCCAGGGGCCTTAGTTTTGGAACTTGGGGCTAAATACTCAATTTTGAAAATCTCGTACAGTGGGTACAAGGCCAGTTAGCACGAGCTGGAGCTCGTAAATGAACATGATATATGTGCCATAAAACTTAATAAGTGAATTATTTGGCCATGGTACCATGATAGGACCGACATGCTCAATCAACTAGCGGTAATGCGACATGACAAGTCAACGGACCAGTCAAGATAAACAACTGCAGGTTGAGTTGAGAGTCGGGGCCTTTGGACAAATGGCACCACATATTACATGGCAATTTAAGAAAACTCTATTTGTGCATGCACTATGAGTACGGGTTCATCAAGACGCCTATGAGGGGTAGCGATGCGTCCCAAGGACCCTGGACGACCCAGTGAGTATAAGGGCAGATCGTCGTTCCAAGTGTCTGTGCAAAATTTGGAGTAGCACCAAGCGCATGAGACCGGGGTGGAGACAGGATGAGGTCTCTGTCCTCATATGGACACGAAGAAGCAATTTCGGGATTGAGGGTTGGATGTCACATACATCCACTCATTCCCAGTGTAGAAGTGGTCGTGCTTCTATCCGAGTGGCCGGTAAAGTCGCTCCGAAGCCACTAGTGGGTTCAGTAGTCGTACTGACTTGCGAATGTGTGTAACCTTCATGATGAACGATGTGTGTTGGGTGATGACACACCTTGGTAAATAAGAAATAATGGGAAAACCCGAATTTTTAAATGAAAGGATTTTTTAAAAAAAAGGAGTCTGACACACTCCATATAAATGTTTATCTTAAAAGTTAAAAGTAGACCTTTGAAAACACATTCACTAAGTAGTCATACTCACCCCCTCCCTTATAACCCTTTCAGAAAATTTTAGAAATCCTACCATTAAAGACCATCGACTAAGATATCTGTAAGACAGGTATGTAAAGTTTAAAATTTCATGCAGATTTGATTATGCTATTCAAGGAAATGGTGCAGGTTTAAAGGATGCTTTACTATTTACAGTTTATAATAAGGGGAAACCTTTTAATAAGTTGGGAGAGTGGCAGGTTGATCACAGGGATCCAACCAAATCGTGTCGGGGCGTGACAATATGGCAGGTTGGTACATGTACCCGACCCGAGGAATCCGTAAGGGGCATGATGTAAACCCCACACTTTTGAGTTAAGGAAAACCGGGAAAAGAACCGGTCAAACTGAGTAAGAAAACCAAGCCGGTTTACAAACCCGATCATATGGGAACAAGCGATTTGGAAATTTACAACTTCCGAGTAATCCAAAGGGTTCATTAAACCTTGGAAAAGAAACTTAAGACAAAAACCAAATTAGTTTAGGTGAACGAGATTCCATAAGAATTTTGAAGTTAAGTGTGCTTGGTCGAGAGTAGTGTGAGGATGGGTGACCTCCTAGGAAGTATAATTTTTTTTGTAACCCGAAATTTCGGTCAAAAATTTTTATGTGAACGCCTTATCATAAATAGCCATAAATTAATATATATTTAATTATTGTAATTAATACCAATAATTTAATACCTAAATTAAATTATTGGAATTAATACAAATAATTTAATACCAAAATTAAATTATTGAAATTAATACCAATAATTTATGTAATTATTAATACTAGTAATAAATCTCTCCTATTTAATACACGATTTTACACCTATATAAAGAGAGGTCATCCCTATTCATTCTCCTCACACCTGAACACCTCTCTCTCTACTGCTCCATTTCTCGGTGAAGCTCGAACTAGAGTTTCGACTTGAACATTTTTCTTAACCTCGAAAGGAGAGGTCGAGCTCTTTAGAACGGGGAGAAGTCAACTATCTGATAGAAAACTCCAGTCAATCCAAGAATCACTAGAGAAGCGCCGACATGATGGAATAGTGAAGCAGCTCCGGTGGACCGAAGCTGCCCTGTTTCGGCCAAGTTAAAATTGGCCATTTCGAGCCCTTCTCAGGCCAAACCAAGCCTTCCCAACACTTTCTCAGCCCTTCCACGGCCGAATTACGACTGAAAGGTAAGTCAATTCAGCTCCCCTCTGTAATTTCCGGTCAGTGCTAGAGAGAGAACCAGCAGAATTTCAATAATAAAATTCTAACTTGATTCGACATCAATTGATGCGATTCTTGATTCTAGGATAAACCTCAAGATGAGAGCTATCTGCCTAGATCGAAAGCTTGGACCGCCGTGCCCTCACCGGTGAGAAATTGAAGGTTTCTCTCTCTTTACAGTCTATTTTTCGGCCAAGCTCCATTTGAGCTCGTTCCGACATTAAAATCTACGATTCAAAGTTTCTTAGAATCGTATGAACATGCATTAACTCAATTTCAACTCCAATTTCAACAATTAGAAGTGTTTGATCGGTCAATTTGATTAAATCAAATTCGATAGTGTTGAATAGTTGAAATTGGAGGAAAAATTGGGGATTTTCGAAATTCAAAGGACCAAAATGCAATTTTATGAAATTGAGGATCAATTGGGCATGCAAATAATGTTGGAGGACCAATTGAGAAATTTTGGAATTTTTGGGGCAAAACTTACCATTTTTTAAAGGAATGGCAAAATGGTAATTTTGGAAAAATTGGGGGACCAAATTTGGAAATTTAGGAAATTAAACCCTTTTTGGTGAAATTGAATAAATTGAGGTCCCAAGATAAATTTTAAAAGTTACGGGACTCAATTTGAGGAAAAATCGACAATATGGACTTAAAGTTAAAGATAAATAACTTTAGGGACCTAATTGCAAACAATTAAAAGTTTGGGTTTTCTCATTTATTGGAAATGAATGAAGGTTGTTATGCATAGTAATAATGAACAAGGATATTCATATCATGTAGGAACGTGAAATAGTGGGAACGCCAGCATGGACGAGCTCGCGTGAATGCAAAGAACCGGTCTAGTGGAATTCACTGCATTAACGGGTGAGTGGGTTTACTAACATCATACCCGGTTGGGATGATGAGCACAACTTAAAGTTAAAAACCACTTACCAATTGTGAGTGGGTTTACTAACATCATACCCGATTGGGATGATAAGCACAACTTAAAGATAAAAACCACTTACCGGTTATGAGTGGGATTACTAACATCATGCCCGGTTGGGATGATGAGCACAACTTAAAGTTAAAAACCACTTACCGATTGTGAGTGGGTTTACTAACATCATACCCGATTGGGATGATGAGCACAACTTAAAAATAAAAATCACTTATCAGTTGTAGGTGGAAATTTTATATCAAACCCGATAGCGGATGATAAGTACCTCAGTATAAAAATCTATTGTTTAGTGGTATTTTAATCATTACCACTTAGAGAAAGTGATATGAAAATTATGCGGAAAAACTACTTACCGATTGTAAGTAGATCATACCCAGTTGGTATGATGAGACTTCCTCGAATGAAGTTGAAAACCCGTTCATCAGTTATGAACGGAGATGTCCTTATACCGGTCGATATAATGGACAGTAAAAACCTATTTTGTCGGAAGTGTTCTCCCCTAACTGTGTGCCAATGCTTAAACTATTTGGGAGACCTTTTTGGCAGGAGCTTGAATAGCTCTTATAGGTCGGGAGCCTTGATTTTGGAACTCGAGGGCTAGAATGCCCAGATTTTTGAAAATCTCGTATAGTGGGCCCAAGGCCAGTTGGCACGAGTAGGAGCTCGTAAATGAACATGATATATGTGCCATAAAACTTAATAAGTAAATTGTTTGGCCATCGTACCAAGATAGGACCGACATGCTCAGTCAACTAACGGTAATGCGACATAACAGGTCGACGAACTAGTCAAGACAAACAACTGCGAATTGAGTTGAGAGTCGGGACCGTTGGACCATGGCACCACATATTACATGGCTTGATAAGAAAATATTGTTTGTGCATGCACTATGAGTACGGGATCATCAAGACGTCCATGAGGGGTAGTGATGTGTCCTAAGGGCCCTAGACGACCCGGTGAGTATAAGTGCAGATCGTCGTTCTAGGTATCTATACGAAATTTGGAGTAACACCAAGCGCATAAGACCAGGCTGAGGACAAGATGAGGTCTCTGTACTCATACGAACACGAAGAAGTGATTTCGGGATTGTGGGTCGGATGTCGCGTACATCCACTCATTCCTAGGGTAGGAGTGGTCGTACTTCTATTCGGGTGGTAGGAAAAGTCACTCCGAAGCCACTAGCGAGTTCAGTAGTGATATTAACTTGCGAATGTGTGTAACCTTCATAATGAAGGATGTGTGTTGGGTGATGACACACCGTTAACTAAGAAATAATGGGAAAACCCAAATTTTTAAATAAAGAGATTTTTAAAAATAAAGGAGTCTAGCACACTCCATATAATATATTTTTCTTAAAAGTTAAAATTAGAACTTTAAAAACTCATTTACTAAGTAATCGTACTCACCCCTCCCTTATATCCCTTTCAGTAAATCCTGAAAAGCCTATTCTGAAAGACAATCAACTAAGATGCCTGTAATAAAGGTATGTAAAGTTTAAAATTTCATGCATTTTTTATTATGCTATTTCAAGAAATTGTGCAGGTTTAAAGTACGCCTTACTTTTTATGGATTATAATAAGGGGAAACCCTTTAATAAATCGGAAAAGTGGTGGGTTGTTCACGGGGATCCGACCAAACTAGGTCGGGACGTGACACATGACATCATGCAAGGCTTGTGGGAGGTATAGGAGAGAAAAATCGACTTTCTGACACTAGTGTCAACGGGAGGGGTGATCGGAGGCGATAAAATTTGGTCCCAAAAGTTCGGTGTCACCACGCGAATTTTCTATCCCGAAAATAGAGTAAGAAAAATAATAATAATGTAGTAATTTTCGACCATTTTCAAGTATGCAGCCACTACAAAACTTTATACCCTTAACAATATTTTGAATTAAGTGATTTAAAGATGAGGTTATTAGAATTATTTGGATGGGAATTAAAGTTATAAATTTGGAGTTTAATTTTTTTAATAATTAATAGTTTGAATAAATATAAATTAAGTTAAATTATTATTAATAAAAAATTAGGAAAATAAATTAAATATTTTAATTAAATTAAATAATTTATTAAATATTATACATAATTAAATTATATTAAATATACTATATACTAAAATAATATATTATATAAAATAATTAATTTATTATTATTATAAAAATAATATTAATTATATAATAATTAATATATACATATTTTATAATTATAATAAATTATATTATACATTTTATACATTAATATTTTGATATGAAATATTATTAATATATAAATTTATTTAAATTGTATAAAAATTAAAATAAATTAACATAAATAAAAAAAATAAACAAATAATAATATAAACACAAATAATTAGTGTATTAAAATAATTTAAAAAATAATTTAAAATACTTCAAAAAAATATATTTTTTTGTAAATAAAGTAATTTGGATTGATTTTAAGTTAATTCTTCATCAATTAAAACCGGTAAATTTTATTTTACTAAACCGGTAATTACTCTACCACTACCGCCCTTTTAACCTCTAAATCGCTATAAATCTATTCATTCAAAAACATCCTTACCGTTGCTAGGGTTACCGTCACTGAATTCCTAAAAACGGTTCAGTTGAACCGGAAAAGGCTAACCAACCGGTTGGCATGTACAATCACGCCCTGAACCCCTACTTCACCCCTCTCCCGCCCTAGGGTTTGTTTGGTGTCTCAGGAGTGGCCGTCACCAGTTGTGGTTTTCGAAGGCAGAGCCAGAACAATGGGTACTGACCGACCCCTGTCTATCTTTATTGTACCTTATTTCTCTCTTATTTCTGCTTATCTTCGTAAAGTTTTTACTTATTGTAGTTCATCATTTTCATTTTTTGTTTGTGAAGCGAGGATTAAGGTCCATGAGCTGCGACAGAAATCAAAGGTGGATCTGCTGAAGCAGCTGCAGGAGTTGAAGGCTGAGCTCGCTACACTCCGTGTGGCGAAGGTTACTGGCGGCGCTCCGAACAAGCTTTCCAAGATGTAAGCGACTTTGTTTCAGTATTTGCATTGCATTGCGTAAAACCTTTGGGATTGATCCGGTAGTTTTAGTTGATTGATAATCATAATTGCTTGTGTGTGTGAATCAATGTTTATCCACTATCTGGGGGACATACACTATATTGTCGAAGCCTTTTACTTTGATACTCCATTTTCAGCAAAATGTACGAGTTGAACATGATGTGGTTCATCTATGCATGAGATAAAGACTTGTCAGGTCTGGTGGTTATTGCATTCAAGGCTTCTGCATCATGTGTCTGTTGTCTCTAGGGAGAATGTGCTGATTGGCTCACCTTTTCGTTCAGATCCATTTATTTAATTTCTTCAGAAAGTATTTGAGCTATGATGATTGATACATTATGAATTTGCTGTTTTCAAATCTATCAATGCAGAAAGGTGGTAAGGTTGTCCATTGCCCAAGTGTTGACCGTCATCTCACAGAAGCAGAAGGCAGCTCTGAGGGAAGCCTACAAGAATAAGAAGTTCTTGCCTCTAGATTTGCGTCCCAAGAAGACCAGAGCTATCAGAAGACAGCTTACCAAGCACCAGGTAATGCTTCTTTCCTTCTATAATGATCTGACTTTCTCAGTATTTCATGGACTTTATGTCTTCAGGAAATATAATTCTGATATTTGGGCATTTCCTTGTACAGTAGTGCAACTTGGCTTTTTTGTCATGCAGGTGTCCCTGAAGACAGAAAAACAGAAGAAGAAAGAGGTGTACTTCCCCGTGAGAAAATATGCCATCAAGGTGTAGGTCCTTTATCTACTGCCTAGGGTGGCTTCAGGTTTGTTTCGAGCCTATCTATTGCCAGTGTTACGACAATGACTCAAACCCTTCTCTCCAATGTTGTATCTATACTTGATATGTTATGAGTTAGTCTCAGAATTCTATTGCCATTTCTGCAGATACTAGAATTGATGCCTGTCACCAAAATGATCTGCTCATTTATCATATATGTTTAGTGGTTCTGTCTAATGGTTTCCATTGTGGTTCTATCGGGAAGTATGTTTTGTTATGCTAATTGAAATGATAAAAGTATGAAATGAAGAGATCTGCTTTTGGGGAGGTCTTATGATCCTTCCTCCTAACATAGACAAATAATGATCCATAAGATCCCCAAATTATGGTCATTGCTCAAGTGGGACTGTGTGACAAACACAGGGGTACATTGTTATCTTGAGTAAGCATGTCTAGAAATAGCATTTGTAATATATATTATATATTCTCTTTATTTAGAAGTTCTCTTTTCTCATTTTCATGTTTTCCACTTAATTTGAGAGTTTTGTGAGAAGTGACCTTTTTCTCTTATGCCTCCCTCTGTTTCATTAATTGCCCACCTGGTCAGGTCCATTCTCCAAGCAAATATGTTCATACATTCTAATACTCACGTCCTCTGATTCTGCTATTCCAACACATTGAGCAGATGGCTTGGGTTTTGTGTGGATCCAGGCTGCAAATACCCAGTTATTAATATGGGTCGTGCTGGTATTAAATATGTTCTAGACCATCATATTTATAGATATCACTCAATCTTGCACTCAAATTGAAAAGTTGTTGAGTTTTAACCAGAGTGTGTTAATTATTTCTTTTGGATACTTGTGTGTATTTAGTGCCAGATTGACCTATTCTAGGGTTCTAGGTTGAATATCAATTTATTTGATATTTAGTTGAACGGAATGTACCAAGTTTGGTAAGGGGAGGATGGGGGAGTTGAGAATTCTCCTCTTTGCAGGTTTCATTCAGATGGGCAGAGGTTGACGGCTTGCATTGCATTGCGGCAATGTTTCTTGTTCATTAATTAGAGAGCATTAACATCGGGTCTCCTTCTTAGCTCAACTACCTTAAATTACATATATATATATATATATTTGTAGTTTCTCTGCATATGTTATCTAGTGTGGACCCCAGCCATATGTATAATTCAATAATCCCCTGATTGTCCTCCATGGCCTAATTAATTTATACTGCTTCTCCCATGAAAGCTCAATATTGGCATATCCAGATTACATACCAGAGATTACAAGAGGGAGGGGGATAGTTTGATAGAGCCATTCTAAACATGAATATGCCCAGAAACAATACTTATTTGATAATGTATGCAGACTGTTCACGTATATATAGAGAGTAACAGGAAGCATTCACCACCATCAGGGAAGAAGACAACATAGAAATCACCACAAACAAAAAAAACAAGAAGAAAAAGCTGAATAATTAGCTTCAACTAATTACCATATGTAATTATATAATCATGTTTTACTCCCTCTCTCTCTCCTTTATATGTTTTTTTACCTCCTCTTGTTCTTGCTCCCCAGCAGGAGTGAGAGGTAGAACAAAGCCCTAAAGAGGAACCCCCACGCGACGGTGATCCATAGGCAGCTCCACTTGCTAAGGTCCGTCACCCCCTGCTGCTGGAGTATATCAGCCCCTGTCGTGAGGCAAGTCGACCCCGTTATGCTCATCCCCAGCGTGCCGCTGATCGTCTTCAAGAGCCTCTCCTTCACAGCCTCCGGCACGGCCCCTAGTGGGGTTGAGTCGAATATCTGCGCCCCCCTCACAAAGCACTTGGTTGGATCATCGAACTCGTTCTGCAGCACTGCCTCGTAAGGGTACTTGACTAGGGAGAGGTAGTGGAACCATATCCAATACGCCGGGATCCGATCGCGGTTGATGAAGAAGCCGCTGAAGAGGAGGAAGTAAGCGAGGATGGCCACGACGATGGTGTAACCGAGCATGACGTGGGGGACCACGCCGGAGAGAAAGGTGACGAAGGAGCTTCCTGCCCAGAAGGAGGCGAGGATGATGAGGAAGTAGAATAGGAACCCCTCGAGGCCGCCGTCAAGGCCGACGGCCCAGAAAGTGGCAGCAGAGAAGGCCAGTGAGAGGAAGACGAGGGCCGGGAGGGCCACGAGGGAGTGGGAGAGGACGTAGGAAGAGCGGCGGTAGGCATTGTAGGCCGTCTCTCGCATGAATATGTAGCGCTCTTGGAGGAATACCGGTAGGGCATCAGCGCAGGTGTAGAAGGTGGTGGACATGGCGAAGGCGAAGAACCCTAGTCGCTCCTGGACCCCTTTTGGGGAACTATCGAGATGCCAGAACATTGTGGCTAGGATGAACCCCGTGACTAGTATCGCCCCTAGGCGGATCCCGAATAGCTCCGGCATTCTCCTGGAGTTGGTGATAGACCGCTTCGACAGCACCGCCATCTCGACCCAGAAGGGGTTTGCAAAAGTGGGAACCATCGGGTCTGCGCCGCCTCCGGAGGTGGCCGTGCCGGAGACTAGCTTCCCCCGGGATATGCTCACGCTTATCGCTTCCTTCAGGGACAGCTCGGCCGACCCTTCTCGGCCACCACCGCCCGCAGTGACGATGTTCTTGGTGTTGTTTTGCCATGACTTGTTGAATTCCACAAGGCTCTTAGTGCCGCCGGGGGAGCCCTCAAGCTCACGGATGAGGTCTAGGGCAAATTCGGTGCGGTTCTCGTTCTCCGGTATGGGGTGGCCGAACTCGGAGAAGAAGGTGGGGAGGTTGGAAGGGGGGCCGCTGTAGACAGTCTGGCCGCGGGAGAGGAAGAGGAGGCGGTCGAGAAGGCCTAGGAGGCGGTAGCTGGGCTGGTGGACAGTCATTATAACGATGCTTCCGCTCTGGGCAATGCGCTGGAGGACCTTAACAACCATGAAGGCGCTGGTGGAGTCAAGGCCTGAAGTGGGCTCGTCCAGGAAGAGAATGATGGGGTCGTGGATTATGTCGATACCGATGGAGACCCGTCGCCGCTCGCCGCCGGAGACACCGCGGTGGCCCTCGTCGCCGATGACCGTCTTGGCCGCATTACGCAGGCCGAGCTGCTCGATGAGGGCCTGAACGCGGAGGCGTTTCTTGGACTTGGACAGTGTACGAGGTAGCCGGAACTCGGCCGCGAACATGAGCGTCTCCTCCACGGTGAGCATGGGGAAGAGGAGGTCGTCCTGCATGACGTAGGCTGAGATCATCTTCAGCATCCTCGACTCGAGCGGCTCGCCGTTGAGCGTCACCGTGCCTTTGAGGGACCCCTTGGCGATCCGGTTGGCCAGGGCATCGATGAAGGTGGACTTTCCGGAGCCGCTGGCGCCGAGCACTGCCAGGATCTCGCCGTCGTGGGCCACGCCGGAGATGTCATCGAGGAGGGTTTTTGTCCGGGAGAAGAGGTTGATGGGCTCGGCAACTGCGTCGGGGCCGAGGCATGGACGGCGAGCCCCCGGGATGAGGAAGGAAGGAAGAAGGAACTTCCGGCGAACCTTAACGCTGTAGCTGAGGTTGGCGAAGTGGAGAACGAAAGGGAGGTCGCGAGGCGCACCGCCGGTGATGCTGCTACTGCTGCTGGAGCCATCGCTGAGGTCAAGGACATCGACGGAGTGATGATGGAGAGGGGTCTCGCCGCCATCTCCGGTGGCCTCCTTATGGACGTCGCCCACGCACTTCAGCAGCTGGCCGAGCGTCGGAGAGACGGTGGAGCGCGGGAACCGATCCCGGTGGTGACCATCCTCCGGAATGGCGGCGGCGGTGAAGAAGGGGAGCTGAAGAGAATCGCCCCGTGTGGGACGATTAGAGACGACGGAAAGACTCATGTCCTCCGCCATACCTGGCGTCATTTATCGTATGAAATGAAGGGAGAATGAAAGAGAAAGAGAAGCGTGGAAGAGAAAGGGCGAGGGGCATCAATTAACGGCCGCCTATCACTCCCTTTGACGGCGTTAATTCTGGTACAAGTGAAGAGAAGAGAAGAGTTGAGAGAGGGGGGGAGAGAGAGAGCTTTGGAGTTTTAAGGGATTTTAGGATGAAAGCCTTTCATATAAGTATAGGAGAGATTACATACAATGATAAAACTAGAGCAGATGGAGAGGTGATCTACACGCTCCTAATCATATGTTAGCCAATATAAACGTGCCACGTGTTAAAACATGAAAATTGCCTTAATAAAAAGAAAACCATCTTACAAAAGGATTAATGCTTCTTTGGGTAGGCGGGAATCAAATAATTGACACACCAAGGAGGATTTTTTTTCTTTTTGGGGGCCAAATACTAAGAAGGAATTATTCATCCATACCACCACAACACTACTTTTTTGCTCAATGGATTACACACCTTGCCATGGTTGTGCACCCACCTAATCATCAATATCGTGTTAAAATTAGGTGATTATCTCTTCTTTCCAAGATTAGGCTTTGGATCTTACATTACCAATTAAATCACAAGTAACTGAGTATATATTATTCAAAAATTTACCATAATTTTCAGATAGATTGGGGTACGTATTATGGTAGGCCTTGGTCGGTGATCTACTTGTTGTTTGTTGGTGCCTTACTTATTGAATCATTTGGGGAAGCTATAAAAGTGAACTACTTCATCGGTTCCAAACATTAACAAATCTAGCTAGAGTTAAAATAGTAGTTATGCCTAAAATAAGCCAGTCAATAAGTGAGGTTTGGAGCACATTCAATTTTTTTTAGGTAAATACAATGTTGTTAACTATTGGGAACCTGACTAAATGTAGTAAACTAAGACACCCTTTGTTAAAAGCCATCACACACAAAGGTAGTAAGTTGGAGATCATTTAGAGTTATGCAATAGGTGTCCCTTTATAGAATAACATGCAGCCAGTGATACTAGTGGGAAATCTGGTTATGTAAAGAGCTTCCATGTCCATTAGCCATTACTCGAGCCACAACAAAAATTGGCCCACTCATATTTGCTTATGATAGACACAGAAGGTTTGCCTTCCTCTGAGGTGTGGGTCTGGAAGCAAGAGGGGCAACCAAACCAAAAAGGACAGATACAGATAATTAAGAGGAAGGCAAGGATCACAAGGAAGCAGAGCATATGGGGAATGGAGGAAGATGGGTAGTTAAATTGCAGATAGGGCACACGCAACAAACACCCACACCCTCCAACCAAACTTTTACCAACAAAAGTGGGAAAAAATGGAGGGAAGCTGTGAGTAGCCCGCAAAAGCAGTATACTGTAATACCTGCATTTAAAAGTCATAACTGAGCATGGGGAGAACATGGACACTTTTCTTGTAGGATTATATTTCCCTCTCGTCCACTTCAGTGTTCTCACGGTCAAACTTGCTATGCAGATCCTGCTGGCACCACTACCTGAATTAGGAAAAAAACACGGGTCGTCCCCAGTTCACATTTACCCATCAGAGGTCAGGATATCTTGGGTGTTGGAGCAGAACTTTGCTGGATCAAAGACAGCAACAAAATCAGCCCTGGGAGATTTCATAGTATAATGCAATCAAGTAAACAGGTGAATTCTCCACATAGTAGGGGAGTATATCATGTTTTGTGAACAAGGGACCCAATTAAAGGATTTTTAACCAAGTTACAAGTTACCAACCAGAAAGTATTATATAAACATGAGAGTTGAATAAGAAAGAGGAAATGTTAATGGAAACAAGCTTCCTCGTTGGATCACAATTAAAACAGGACTTCAGTGAGATTCACAAATAAGCTTCTCTCCAAAAAGCGTTAAGAATTCAAAGCTGGGCCCAGAAAGGGGCAAAGTCAGCTGTCAAAAACGGCAAAAGCTTTTTGCAAATTATGTAACAAAAGATCCATATTGGATCCTTTGCTTTCGTGCCGCAAAAAACAATACTAGTGTGGTCTAAATTAAATGCAACCACCAAGTTGCTCCCTTATCTCCCACTCAAAATTTCCTATGATTCTTATAGGACCAAAACTTTACAAAAACAATTATATATGTAGAGTCTATCTACTAACCCAGTAGAAAGAACCAAACAAGCGAGCAAAGTCAAATCAGATGATAGAGTAAAACAAATATCCAGCTTTGTCTTTATTCTGTCAATACAATCCCTAATGTCAAAACACGACCAGCAGAAACAAGGCAACAAGGAGTCAGATTTAGACTCGTAGTCACTACAAAGATTGATCAATTTCAGTAGAAGCTGGCACTCTTATAGTGGCTTGTACTTGCCCATCTCCACCGAAAAGAATGGGGTGAACTGGTATAGCAGAACTTGAAGTATCCATAAAATGATAAAATACAGCAGATTTGTTGCAGGGTCTGGTCTGTATCTCCTTTTCATCCCCATGGTGTCTATTTGATAAGAATTCATGTTTACCAATTTATCATAAGGCAATCCCACAGGTCCACAAAAACAATGATAAGCACATAATCTAGTATACTTCCAAAATTACATGACACAAAATGATACTAATCACAGGAAGCTCTGCAAAACAGTTATCTCCAAAACACCAGTCAATTTTCATTCTCTCATCTACATCTGATCTTCTGAGAAGTTCAGAGCAAGATCCCAGTAATGACCAACTCCGGCATCAGCAAAGGCTTTCCTGGCAGCAGCCTGAGTCATGCACTCATGAATGGAGAATCTATTGAAGCTTGGTTTAGCTACACTTCCCTGCCATACTAGCAAGCACTTATTCACTGGCTTGTCCTCATTGTCCTCCACATCCTCATCCTCATCCTTTACAGCAGTAGCCCAGTTTATGCGTCGGAGCATGAGCTTTCCATATCTCTTGATTGATTTAGTCCCACCCTCAACCACCACCACATTCATGCCTTCAGATATCACAGCACAACCAGTAAGGCGGTTCTCCTTAGCATTCACATCAACCTTATACTGGGTCTGCTTGTGGGACAGATCATTAATCTTGTAAACAGACACAATAGTTTCAACAGAGTTAGGATCATCAAAGAGCTTCCTCTCCTTCTTCTCCCGCCGCTCAGCAGGAGTAAGCTTACGTGCAATATTCCTGTCTACATGGGCCTGTTCACGCTCAGCAGCTGCTGTTCGGATCTCCCTCTCAAGTCTCGTCGGATCTTGGGTCGCTTCAGAACCCAGGACTTTCATTAAATTGCTCATCTTGACTTTGGGTTTTGGGGGTTCTATCAGGCCTTGTCGAATCATCTCCTGCCTTTCCTTTTCCCGTGCCAGTCGCCGCTGTGTACGAAGTTTCTTCTGCTCCTTCTTAGTTAGTTTCAGGGGTTGTGGTGGTGGAGGTGCAGGCTCTGCAGGGGGGTCAATTGGGCGAGGGTGCTCAATATAGATGTTGATCTTTTCTATCCTCAATTTCTCTTCACCAATGGTTCCATCATTTACTTCACCATAAGTACCAAAATGCAGAATAGGCAAATCCCTGACAAATTTTCTCAAGTTAGGGATGTATAGACATTAAAATTTAATAAACAAATAAAAGAGGGATTGGGGGGGTGGGGGTGGGGAGGAGTACAATAATAAAGTGCCCCTAAAAAATAAAAAAGTTAAGGAAATGAAAATAGAAATAAAAATCAAAAGTAAGATTTCACAAAAATGGCCAAGTTTCCTTTTGGACAGAATAACAAGAAGCATAGGTTTATAAGGAAACATAAGAATAATTTACGGTCAATCCGGACATACCACCATTCAACTTCCGGAATTTCTTCTTTATGTTTTTCTTTGATGATAACTCTCTCAGAAACTTCAATCAAGTTCGGATTGATATCTGGTGCAGCCTTAGCCTTTGCCAACTGAGCTTGCTTGGCTTTCTGTTCTTTTGCTCTTGCTTCTCCAAATTGACTCTAATAAAAGTAGGAACAGCTTAGTTAATCACATTACATTTTATAAAATGTTACAAAAAGGAGAAGCAAATAGACACCAATGGAAACCTTCAACTTCATCATTTCCGCATCCTTTGACCATTTTCCTTCCTCGACAAACTGAAAGGTCATTTTCTTCGGTCGGAGGAGCTTGTTTTTATCAATACCCATCCGTGCATCAAAGTGAGGATTTGAATCTGGATCAACATCTAGTTCAGGTTTCAGAATTTGAAAGGCTTCTTTCTTTTGTTTGTTGATATTGACCTGAAACATATCATTGAGAGCTTAAGCAGAAAACATCCAATGATAACCACCGGAAAAAACTTCAAAAGTTACAGGCAAACCTTGAGAGTGCTCAGGTTGCTTGCTTTGGTTGTGCTAACAACATTTCCATGCTCATCAACCTCTCTGCCAAGTGCATCTAATCGGAGAACGGGGGCCTTTGTAGGCTTCTGCGGCATATTGACCTGTGTCACTGCTTGCCCAGGAAACAGGTTGATAAGAGGAGCAAACTGTGGATCCTGATGGAATCCCATCTTTGCAGCAAGCTCTTGTGCACGTTTGACAGCTTCATAATTGGGTATAGTTGCCATGCCAGGAGCAGTAAAATCACTGCCTGAAGAAGGCAATACAGATGGTGCAGCACCTGCTGATAAGGTCGATGAAGCAGACAGTAATTCAGATGCAATAGGCTGAGTGGAAGTGGAGGGAGGTGGAGCAGTCCTCTCTTTCCCAACCAATTGAAGGATACCCTCTGTACTAGAGCTCGCACCTTTTTTTGCCTGCAGAATCAAAATATTCATGTAAATTCTTGTATCTATAGAAACAAAGTTGGGAAGAACTTAAGGGCAGTTGATAGCCTAAAATTGTTCAATTTAAAAAAAATTTGCTTTTCTGGAACCATACCAGAGGAATCTTCTTCAGCTTTTCTTTCAGCTCTTTTTGTATTTGCAGGGCTTTCTTAGCTTTTGCTAAGACATCAAGAGATAAGCCTCCACTTTTTGCTGCAGCTGAAGATGTCCCATCTGTACTATTTTTGTCAGGAACCTCATGAGATCCGGTAACACTAACTCCCTTATTTTCATTTGTGGTAGAAATTGAAGATACCTTCATAGGGAAAGAAGTCAAAGTAGCATTGTTGTTTGATGTTGCAGCTGATGATGCAAGTACTACACCCTGTGTGAGAATGTGATTTACTTTAATATACGAATTGTAAGAGCCAAGGGACCTTCTCCAACAACATAGTAAAATTAAATAAAATCAAGCATATGACAGGCAAGTAAAGTAAACCGGGAGAATAGTCTGTCATTGTTTGGCTTCAGTGTTATAAACAAATATATCTGTCATAGATATCAACATAAGATCATTGAAAGAAGATAGCAAACAGTATCACAGAGGAGACAAAGACCAATTTCTCAATCTATATTACATCTAACTTATTTTTTTATGACCCCCTAGGTGATATGAATATATATGCATTTATGTATGTGCATGGGAAAAAAAACTGGCAGACCTTTAATCAACCCGAGGCCTCAATTTGCGTCATGTTCAATGTTCTTCAGATAATATCTCTACAGAAGACACAGTCACCTTAATTGAACACTCTCCCAACTCTCTGAACTTTACCAAACTACAACATATTATACATACCGAGGGTTTCTAAATGTCTTTTCCTGACAACGTGGATAAAAAAACAACATCAGCCAGTAGCAACACATTTGCAACTCTAGCGCAGGTATAAGTGCACAGATATTGGGAATTCCCCCTCTAAAGATGGGCTGATATCACAACTCCGGACGTTATTATAGTAGTTTTGACCGTTCCAACATGATGACATATATCTCAATTCTTGAACTAAATAGTATATTCTGCTTTCAGAAAGCTCAGGTTCAGCTTTAAACCTTTCATTTCAACTAAAACCCAGATACCACTATTTTTTCCGATGTATAACAGGTGAAAACTAGATTCAGATATATCAGCCTAAGCTATATTGAACAACAGTTTCGAATTTCACACTGCCAGTTAACCATCAGTACAGAAAAAGTCATCTACAGAGCCAGAAGATAACTCACATTTTCAGCCATAACACCACCATTCCCAGTAACTTCATCATTCAATCTAACATCCACACCCACGCTCCCACCACTATCACCTTTTTCAGAATCCTCTTCCTTCACCTTATCCCCGAATCTCCTCCTCTCTCTCCTCTCCTCCATATCACCATTCGCGTCTTCGAAACGCCTCCTGTGCTTCCTTTCCCCATCGGAAGCTCTAGCCCTCTTTCCTTCCTCAACAGCTCCCTCTTCCTCATTTCTCTCCCTAACCTTCCT
Organism: Trapa bicornis; assembly: GCA_030064425.1. NCBI lineage: Eukaryota > Viridiplantae > Streptophyta > Magnoliopsida > Myrtales > Lythraceae > Trapa > Trapa bicornis. Next base: position 1,911,146 of record CM057761.1, on the reverse strand, counting down.
CTTGTGCTTCCTCTCCACAGACTCCTCTCTGTCGTCATACAACTTCTCGCGGTGCCTCGCTCTTTCATCTCGGGCCCCTTCCTTGTCATCCCGCAAGTCGCGCGAGCTATCCCGATTGTCTTCCCTCGAATCGTGGGACCTCTCACGGTCGCGGGAATTCCCCCTATCTTCCTCCCGCTTGGGCCTGTGCTCGCGGTGGGAGGACTCTCGGTGCTGATGACGATGGTGGTCGGAGTCTCGGTGCTTGTGGTGTTCTCTGTCTCGATCATCTCGGCTCCGCTTTCCAGTGCTCCTTTTCTCCATTCTAGGGTTTGGTTCTTCTGGCCCTCTCTCTAATCCTTGTGTAAAGTGAGGGAGGCAGAAAGAAGAATACCAAGAGAATGCGATGCTATTGCTGAAGGCTCAAATTCAATACCATATATATTAAAACAAAATATTTAGTCCTTTTTATTAATTTGCTAATAATAAGATTCAAATATTAAGTATTTAGCTAATAAAACACTATAATTATTTAATTTTATAAATATTAATAACTTAGCTGTTTATTTTTCTACACACATTAGTGTTTCTCAAAATGATTGTTTATCATTTGTTAAAAATTAATAATTTGATCATTTTCTAAAATTAAATATAATAATATTTTTTGCTAAATATTTAATATTTTAATTTTATTATTAAAAATAATATTAAAGACTAAAACATTAATTAATAAATATTATGATTAAATTATATACAAGTTATATATTATTATTTGCATATATAATTTAAGTAGTTTTCTTTAATTATCAAATATTAAAAAATATTAATATGAATAGATAATAAATTAAAATTTGTATACATTTAAAAATACAATTTAAATTATTTTAACTTTATATAATACACATACTAAGAAATGTGTTAGCATATACTCCTAGCTAATATATATATATTAGTGTGCATGGGTTCTATTTTCTTATATTGATGACACTCATTTGAAGTTGTATTATGAAATTGATGGATGGTCTATGTTGCAAGTTTTGTGATTTCTTAATATTGTTATATTATTTTGAGATCTTTATTAGGTAGCCTTTGACTCATGACCACATTAAGACTTGACAATACATATGAAGTGCATTTAAGTGCCTTAATATCATTTGTATACATTTGAGGTAAGATTTCTCATTGTAAAGTCTAACCTTAGTCATTTTAAATGAAGGTGCCACCTTAATCACGCATGGCAAGGTGATGTTCATGTAAGTGGTCCTCAATCCTCCAAGGAACCTAAATGCCTTAATTTTTTTATGGCTTGATGCCACCTTGATCGTGTAATGCAACGTAATACATTAAAGATTCGTAGTTGGAATCATCGAGACGTTAAGATATCTGATCATCGAGTCTGTAAACTCAAGTCATCCCAACCCTAATAAGAGGCATAAATTTATATTGATATTTGAATGGGTGAAATCTCAGCTATATTGATAGCAATCTATTAGATTGAGATCATAATTAACCTAGGTAAGGTATATTGGGATTCAAATTAGGTACGAATCATTATTTAAAATGGGTCGATTTCATCAATGGATTGGATTTCAGGTTGTGTGGATCCAGATTTAAATTAAAAATGTTTGAGTGTATACGAATTCGAATCGAAATAAAGATGAATCAAGATCCTAATAATAACTGGATCAAAACTTGATTGGGTGAACATTAAGTGAATCATGATTCAAATAAAATGAGCCACAAGATCAAAATTCGAAATCGAGTGGGTGAGAATTCGAATTGTATTATAGTTTTCAAGATTTTTTAAATAGTTTTTAATATATATATTTTAAATTTTTTCCCTTCTCGGATTCGAATTTCATATCAAACCCACATAATGACCAAATTTCCCATTTAACCTAGGTTTGGTTGGGTCCAATTATCATCCTACTTATAAGACTAATATAACCTTAATTTTGTAGGATGGAGTAACACCTCAATTAGGGTTATCAAAAACTCAGACTGGGTTGAGTTTTTTACAATCCAAACTCGACCTAAGCTCGGGTCTGTAAGACCCGAACCTGTACGAATATGAGGTTCTTGTCCATGTGTACAAACCCAACCCGATCCGAGCTCGATTCCATGAGATTCAAACTCGCATAGACTCGAATTCGAGTTTGTGTGGTCGGGCTCGGTCCTAAACAGAACTCGGGTCCAGGAGAATTGAACTCAAGGTTCGAGTCTATGCGATTGGGTTAAACAATTAGATCTAAACCTAAAAACGAGGTTCCACGAATGGGAACCTCAAGTCCAAGTTCAGTTCCAAGTTTAAGTCCAACTGGACATGAATTCGAGATCAAGTCTCATAGATTCGAACCTGATCTGAATTTGGGTCTGGGAGACCCGAGATGGATCCAAAACCCGCACATATCAAAAGTGGGATCTGAACGCGACTCGAGATCGAGTTGGGTTCGGGTCGGACGTGGGTCAAATATCAATTTTGGATTTAAACTAACATTCATAACCTCATTCCTCCGAGATTGGGATCCTCAATTATGAAAAGGACTAAGATATTTATTTATTAAAGGATATGTTATAATCTATCTATTTTTGTGATGATGGGGAGTTACCTTGATTATATAAGATGTATGACCCTTCATTGTGAAATGTTAGGGTCATGAATCATGTAAGAACCATTGGCGCCTTATTATTGTAAGGATTTGACATCACCTTAATTGTGCAATGTGTGTGGTAATTTCTCAATTATGTGAGGGTTTGGATCATTGGTCGTTTAAGGACTCTATATGCCTTATTCTTCTAAGGTTTATGAGTCATATTGATGATGCAAGGTGAGATAACACCTCAATGGTGTGAGAATGGTACATCGATCACGTAAGGGAACTAGATACCTTATTCTTCTAGCTCAAATATGACGTTGTTTGTATGAGGTGAGGCAATGCCTCAATCACATGAGGCTATGGTCATCAATAGTGAAAGAACCTTATACACTTTATTGTTGTAAGGCTTGGGCATTACCTTAATCTTGGACGGGTGTGATGCCTCAATCATGCAAGGGTGGAGTGCTCAATCATGAAAGAACCCAATATGTCACTCCCTGATCTGATTTACTCGATCGACAATCCCGTGTGTCTCCTCCAACCCCCTCGATATTACCATGGTGGGTATTTTTACCACAGTAACACTGGAGGGATTAATGCTTGTTTTTTTTATCTTTCTATGATGTTTTAGCAGCGAAAATTTGAAATCTTCTTTAAAGTAAGGGTGAACAAAAAACTAAACTTACAAATATCCCGAGAAAGATAGCAGTTAATAAGCATATACAATGAAACCTTCATATACAAGATAAGAGAACTATTTTAGATGGTGTTCAACCTAGTAGATTCTCTTCTACCTACATTCCGATCTCCCTCGGCTTAAACCTACAATTGTTTTGGGGAAAGGGGTGAGCTCATAACTTAGTGAATAAGGTTTTGATACTATGTCACTTCATGGCTTACAACTTAGACAACAACCAACTCCCTACTTACTTATTACTATAGTTCTTAATCTTTTCAACTAATAGGTTCACTTAGCCCCGTGAGACTCATGTCTCGTGTTGCCTGTATTCGTGCTCTAGTTCATGGTTGGGTCGTTCTCGGGTCATTCCATTTACCTAGCCCCTTGAGACTCTTGTCTTGGGCTATTCGTAACTGTGCTATATTTCACGGTCGGGTCATTTTTCAGTCATTTTATTTACTTAGCCCCTTGAGACTCATATCTCGAGTGGCTCGTAATCGTACTTCATCTCACGGTCAGGTCATTCCCTCTCCAGACACTTTAACAAAGTAAAATTTACAGCAATAGCAGAATTTAACACAACACCTGACGCTCATGGCCCACACATTCCTAGGCTACTCATGGCCCTCATACATGGGCATTTCACTTTTCCCCATTCATTCCCGAAGGGTATTTCACGATACTAATCAGATCTAAGAGAGTGTGAGAGCCACGTGTACTTTTTTACAATCGATGCCTATTGGACCAACCGAGCCTTTGTGTGATTTTTATGTGGCCCTATGTGCCTTCTTTAAGTTCACTTTGATAACTGATATAAGAAGCGTGAATCGATAATAATCATGCCCACTAAATCAAAGATCATTTTGAAAGTAAGGAAATAACCGGTCATGAGAATTAGGGGCTAAATGAATGCTAGTTTTTGAGAAACCGAGTAAAATTATAGAATTGGCTTGTGCCTTGTGTGAAATTGGGGAGATGGCCACAAATGGTCGGACTCTCGATATATGTTCTATACTTGTTGTGATTGTGATCGAGTTGGGATAAGAGGTGAAACCCGAGCCTAGGGTTGTTGGGCCGTTTGCTTGAAAAGGGAAGTCAGCTCACATAGAGTCGAGTTTCCGTTGTTTGTGCATTCATGAAAAGAAAAGGGGAGGCATTCGAAGAGAACTGACCTCCCGTGCTTAAAGCATGTTTTAGCATGAAAATCGTGGAATGCATTCGGTATGTTAATTGACGGGGAGATAACATGTGTTGCACAAGCTCTAGTTAACGTTGTGCAAGTGGCACCATTACGAGGAATGGCCATGAGTGCCATGTACTGATTGTGAAGTGTATAGTTATACTAGTATTTGGGGAAGGGGGTGATGGAGGGGCACCTAAGCAGTTGCACTGTCATCCGATGGAAAAATAGAAATGTGACTGGGGGAGATATCCTGTGTAGTTTGCATGTTTTCTCAGGACACCCGAAACATGTATGAGTACTGTCCCAGTACACCACTGTGATGGGTAGGTTGATGAGATGAGTAGTAAGTGTACAATCATAGGCTGACGAGAGGTGGGAATGCGATTATGAACGGTGCATAGAACAATAGTTGTGAGTATAGAGAAGGTTCACAACCCCTTCACTATAGTCCCTGTCTGGTGCCATCCTACGAGGCGGTGCATTCTAGGGTGCTTTATATTTCCTATATGGGGCCTGAGTCACCCACTTGTGTGTTGGCATGAGAGTCCACAGTGTGCGGGAGAGCGGAATGAGTTACACTAGGATCCTAAGGGTGCCAAGACATCAAGCTAGAAAGGTGGCACATGTGAAGTGTCGGGTGATGGGGATGAGAGTTGTAGTGCCTCCCACATGCTAGCTCTCGGACTGGGATAGACCGAATGTAAACCCCACCCTTTGGAGTTAAGGAAAATCAGGAAAAGAACCGGTCAAACCAAGTGAGAAACACCGAACTGGTTCACAAAACCAATCATCAGAGAACGGGCAATTTGGGAAACTTACAACTCCCGAGTGACCCAAAAGGTTCATAAAACCTTGGAAAAGGACCTTAGGACAATTTGGGAGAGAAAACCAGACCGGTTTAGGAGAATCGGATCTGAGCTAGATTGAATCGGTTTATAAACTGGAAACGATAGAGAAAGGACAAACCGAGAAATTTATGCCTCCTGAGTGACCTAAATAGTCACAAAAGTAATGAAAAAGACTTTAGGATGAATTAGAGATGAAAATCGAATCGGTTCAGGTGAACCGATTTGAACCACTATTGAACTGGATGCTAAATTCATTTTTCTAGATGGTTTAGAAAATTCAAAATGGAGAATTGAGGTCACCATTTGATAGATAATGAATTTAGATGAATTTAGAAATTTTTAATTTTGAAAAACTCGGTCGAATCAGGCCTAAACCGGCTGGTTTAAGCTTTGAACATAGTTCGGACCAGTCTGGTCTGGTTCGGAACAGTGTCATCTTGTTCCTTTAGATGATAGCATTGTTTACTCACTGGAAAATCGAGTAGTGGTGAAAATGGAAAGTCTCTGGCTAAGGAGTTTCAGGCAATGAATGACTGCCATTAAGGCACAAATTGGATGGCCAAGAAGTTCCCGGGCTTCCTATATAAAGAGCTCCTCCTGATTCATCCTATATGGCCAGCTACATGCATGTAGTCTCCATTTGCTCCGAGGGTTACTAGAGAAACACCGAAATGATAGAACAGTGAAGCAGCTCCGGCGAACCGAAACTGCCATGTTTTGGTCGAGCTGAAATCGGCCAATTCGAGCCCTTCTCAGGCCAAACTAAGCCCTTCCAACACCTCCACAACCCTCCTATAGTGGAATTAGAGCGGAAAGGTAAGCCAATTTGGCTCCCCTCTATAAATTCTGATAGGTGCTAGAGAGAGAACCGACAGATTTTCAATGACTAAATTCTCACTCAATTCAGTATCAATTGATGCAATTCTTGATTCTAGGAGTAACCTCACAACAAGAGCTATTTGCCTAGATTGAAAACTCGGACCGCCGCACCCCTAACGGTAAGCTTTCTCTCTCTAATTCCAATTTTCCGACGAAGCTACCTTTGAGCTCATTCCGACATCAAATTGTGCGATTCAAAGTGCAAGTGAATCGTATGAAGGTGTAGGAACTCCAATGTAATTTCAATTTCAACAATTAAACTCATTTGATTGGTTAATTTGATGAAATCAAATTCGGCTGAGTTAGAAGGTTGAAATTGGGGATTTCAAAAATTTGAGGGACTAAAGTGCAATTTCATAAAATTGAGGGCCAATTGGGCATGATAAAGATGTTGGAGGACCAATTGGGCAAATTTTGGAATTTTTGAGGCAAAACTTACCATTTTTGTAAAGTAGGGGCAAAATGGTAATTTTGGAAAAGTTGGGGACCAAATTGAAAATTTGGAAAATTGGAAAATTGAACCCCTTTTTGTGATTTTGAATAAATTAAGGTCCTAAGATAAAATTTAGAAGTTTTGGGACTTAATTTGGGGGAAAATCGGCATTAGGGACCTAAAGTTAAAAGAAAAAAAACTTTAGGGACCTAATGGTAATAAACCAAAAAGTTTGAGTATTTCATCCATTCACGATGAATGAAGGCTATTAGGCCAAGGGATAATGAACAAGCATGTTCATATCGTGCAGGAACACGAAATACCGGGTACGCCAGCAAGGACAAGCTCGCGTGATGACAAAGAATCGGTCAAGAGGATTTCATTGCATTAACGGGTGAGTGGGATTTTATATCATACCCAGTTTGGATGATAAGTACCTCGAAAATAAAAACCCATTGCTAAGTGGTATTTTGACCATCACACCTAGAGGGGTGATGTGAAAATTACACGAAAAAAACTTCTTAACAGTTGTAAGTAGATTATACCCGGTTGGTATGATGATGCTTCTGGGAAGGAAGTAGAAAACCCGCTTATTGGTTATAAGCGGAGATGTCCTCATACCGGTTGGTGTGATGGATGACTAAAAGGTTATTTTGTTAGAAGTGCTCTCCCCTGACTATGTGCCACTGCTTAAACATTTTGGGAGACCTTCTTGACGGTTGCTCGATTTTGAAAATCTCGTACAGTGGGCCCTAGACCAATAGCACGAGCAGAATCTCATAAACAAACATGAGTTTAAGCCATTAAAATTTTAAATGAATGAATTATTTGGCCATGATACCAAGACATGATCGACATACTCTATGGACTGGCAGTAGTGCGACATGATAGGTCCACAGATTAGCCGAGACAGACAGTTACATGTCGAGTTGAGGGTCGGGGCTGTTGGACCAGTGGCACCACAGATTATATGGCTTTTGTGAAAAATTATTGATTTGTGCATGGAGTGGGTTTACGGGACCTTCAAGACACCCAAGAGGGGTAGCGATGTGTATTAGGGCTTTGGACGACTTGGTGGAGATAAGGGCAGTTAGTCGTACCAGCAGTCTTGAGAAGCTCGACGTAACTTCATGCACATGAGACCGGGGTGGGGACAGGATGAGGTCTTTGTCCTCATACGGACACAGAGTTTTATTATGGGATTAAGGGTCGGATGTCGCGTACATCCACTCATTCTTAGTGTAGAAGTGGACGTGCTTCTATCGAGGTGGCCGGTAAAGTCGCTCCGACACCACAAGTGGGTACAGTAGACGGGTTGGCCTATGAATGTGTGTTCCCTTCATGACAAAGGATGTGTGTCGATTGATAAACACACCATTATGATGAGAAATGGCTATGAAAATCGAGATTTGAGGATGAAATATTTTAAAGGAAAATAAGGAGTCTCACACACTCCAATTCAAAATATTCTCTTTGAAAATCAAGTCTTAAACCCCCATTCATCGAGTTATCGAACTCACCCCTTCCTCATACCCCTTTCAGGTAACCAATGGAAAACCTACCCAAGGACTTCCAGTTAACTACACCTGCAAGACAGGTATGGAAAGTTAAAATTTCATGCAGTTTTTATTAATGTTATTCCATGAAAGGTACAGGTTTAAAGGATGCCTTACTCCTCACGATTTAAAGAAGGGGAGACTCTTAATAAACTGGGAGAGTGGCGGGTTGATCACGGGGATCTGACCAAACCAGGTCGGGGTATGACACTAAATGTTTATCCACTCCAATGGATTTGTGTTTATGTGTTTAGGGCCCTGAGTGCCCCTTGTTTATTTTGCTTGCCTAAGTTATCGGGCTGGGGCACAGGTTGAGATAACTTGGGAGTGCTGTCTGAGCGAAGACCATATGATTTTGTAGGACCATGTCTCTTGTTTGAATTGGGTGAATTAGGTACGGGAACACCTAGTAAAGATGAGACCGAGAATACACCATAAGATACAAGTGGACGAGATGACTCAAGACCATGTCTCAAAGGGGAGGAAGTAAACCATAATGTCGTACGCCCTATAGTGGCACGACATTGGCATTCCACTCACTGAGTGTGCTCACCCCCTCCCCTAATCAATGGTGCAAATAGATTGAGGAAACTGACAACGAGTGGAAGGGAAACACCAGAACCGAAATCCATACTACGAGGTGAGTGCACCTCAAGTTATGAAGGTTTGAACCCGCTATCATATCGTGATTCTACTATTCCCATGATTTTAACAATTCATTTCAGGACCCCGCGTGAGACTTATTACCAAAAGTCCAAAATTTTCCACTGCAGTTTTTATAATTTCAAAGTTTTGAGCCTTAGTCCTATCGGTGTTACCTTAGTGAAGGTACCCACCTCTATAACGTTAGGGGGATTAGAGATGGGTTCACGGGTCCTCGCCCGAGGGTTTCAGGCCAGGGCGTAACAGCCCCTTTAGGTGGTATAAGAGCAGGAGTTTTCAAAAACTAAAAGTTTTGGAAACAAGATCATTTCAAAGAAATGAAAATAGGAATAGTCATGATAGAGGCTTCGTTGAAAACATTACAAGGAGAGAATCCTCATATATTAATACAAATGTTACTACACATAGAAATGGAGCACACCGATGAGTCGGTGGGTGGACCCAACCAGGGATACCTTGGGGAAGGGTTGGAAGGAGAACCATCAAGGAACTCAAACTCGGAGGCAAGGACTTTGGTGTACATATGAACGTTCTAGAACTTTACTAGGGAATACAACGTAGGTGTGGCGCCGATAGCAGTCGCAGTTCCTACGACAGCTTTAGCTACGGAGGCACCAGAGCTAGCACCACCTTCAGCCGGAGCACCAACTCTAGTTAGAGAACATATGAGGTTCGATGCATCTCACAACCTCAAAGCTTTAAAGCAGTGGATGATGTTGCAGCAATGGATTGACTGTGGACAACTAGGAAGTATCTAGCCACTATCGAGGTTTCAAATAAGTCCAAGGTGACCATGGTAGAATTCTTCATAGGGGAAATGCTGACTAGTGGTGGCTAAACATGCAAACCACGACATCGACACCCCTCAGCTGGGAAATGTTTGAGAGCAAGTTTCATGAGAAGTATCTATCTTCCAACCTAATGAACGAAAAGAAACAAGAGTTCCAAAGACTCTAACTAGGCCAAGAAACGGTAAGGCAGTATCAACATCATTTCAATGCCTTGAGGGCATTTGCGCCGGATTTGGCGAGCCCCACTGATATTTGCCAGCACTTCCTACATGGGTTGGACCCCAACGTGCGATGCTGCATGGGGAGCTTGGGGTGCCCATGTAAACCCCACACTTTTGAGTTAAGGAAAATCGGGAAAAGAACCGGTCAAACCGAGTAAGAAAACTAAGCCGGTTTACAAACCCGGTCATTTGGGAATAAGCAATTTGGAAATTTATAACTTCTGGGTGATCTGAAGGGTTCATTAAACCATGGAAAAGAAACTTAAGACAAATTAGAAGAGAAAAACCAAATTGGTTCAGGTGAACGAGATCCCATAAGAAATCTGAAGTTAAGTATGCTTGCCTCCTGGGAAGTATGATTTTTTTTATAACCCGAAATTTTGGTAAAAAATTTTTATGCAAATTAATACAAATAATTTAATACCTAAATTAAATTATTGAAATTAATACCAATAATTTATGGCAATATTAATACTAGTAATAAATCTCTCCCATTTAATGCACGATTTTACACCTATATAAAAGAGGTCATCCCCATTCATTCTCCTCACACCCGAACACCTCTCTCTCTTTCTCTATTGCTCCATTTCCTGGTGAAGCTCAAACCAGAGATTCGACTTTAACATTTTTCTTAACCTCGGAAGTAGAGGTCGGACTCTTTAGAACTGGGGAGAAGTCAGCTATTTGATAGCAAACTCTAGTCAATCTGAGAATCGCTAGAGAAGCGCCGGCATGATGGAACAGTGAAGCAGCTACGACGGACCGAAGCTGCCCTATTTTGGCCAAGCTAAAATTGGTCATTTCGAGCCCTCCTTAGGCCAAACCAAGCCCTCCCAACACTTCCTCAGCCCATCCACGACCGAATTAGCACCGAAAGGTAAGCCAATTTGACTCCCCTTTACAATTTTCGATCGATGTTAGAGAGTCGGCCGAATTTCAATGACAGAATTCTAATCCAATTCGACATCAATTGATGCGATTCTTGATTATAGGATGAACCTCAGGACGAAAGCTATCTGCCCAAATCGAAAGCTTGGACCGTCGTGCCCTCACCGGTGAGTAATCGAAGCTTTCTCTCTCTACAGTCTATTTTCCGGCGAAGCTCCGTTTGAGCTCGTTCCGGCGTTAAAACTCGCGATTTAAAGTTCTATGGAATCATATGAACATGGAGAAACTCAATTTCAACTTCAATTTCAACAATTAGAGGTGTTTGGTCAGTCAATTTAATGAAATCAAATTCAACTGTGTTAAAGAGTTGAAATTGGGGAAAATTGGGGATTTTCAAAAATTCGCGGGACCAAAATGCAATTTCCTAAAATTGAGGGTCAATTGGGCATGATAAAAATGTTAGAGGGCCAATCGAGGAATTTTAGAATTTTTGGGGCGAAACTTACCATTTTTGTAAAGGAAGGGTAGAATGGTAATTTTGGAAAAAGTTGGGGGACCAAATTGGAAATTTGGAAATTTAAACCCCTTGTTGTGAAATGGAATACATTGAGGTCCTATGATAAATTTTAAAAGTTTCGGGACTCAATTTGAGGAAAAATCGGCATTAGGGACTTAAAGAGAAATAACTTTAGGGACCTAATTGCAAATAAATGAAAGTTTGACTTTCTCATTCATTTAGAATGAATGAAGGCTATTAGGCCAAAGGATAATGAACCGAGATGTTCATATCGTGTAGGAACACGAAGTACTGGGAACGCTAGCAAGGACAAGCTCGCGTGAATACAAAGAACCGCTCTAGTGGAATTCACGACATTAACGAGTGAGTGAGTTTACTAACGTCATACGCGGTTGGGATGATGAGCACAACTTAAAGTTAAAAACTACTTATTGGTTGTGAGTGGGATTTTATATCATACTCGATTGGGAATGATAAGCATATCGGAATGAAAACCCACTATTATGTGGTATTTTAAACATCACAACTTAGAAGAGTGATGTGAAAACTATACGAAAAAACTACTTACCGGTTGTAAGTAGATTATACCCGGTTAGTATGATGAAACTTCATCGAAGGAAGTTGAAAACCCGTTCATCGGTTATGAGCGGAGATGTCCTTATACCGGTCGGTATAATGGATAGTTGAAAATATATATTGTCGGAAGTGCTCTGCCCTGATTGTGTGCCAATGCTTAAACTATTTGGGAGACCTTCTTGATGGGAGCTCGAATAGCTCTTATAGGCCGAGGGCCTCGGTTTTGGAACTTGGGGGCTAATATGCTCGATTTTGAAAATCTCATACAGTGGGCCCAAGGCCAGTCGGCACGAGCAAGAGCTCGTAAATAAACATGAATTATATGCTATAAAACTTTAAATAAAGGAACTGTTTGACCATGGTACCAAGATAGGACCGACATACTGAGTCAACTAGCAGTAGTGCGACATGAAAGGTTGGCGGACCATTCAAGACAAACAACTGCGTGTTGAGTTGAAGGTCGAGGCCATTGGACCAGTGGCACCACAGATTATATGGCTTGATAAGAAAACATTGTTTGTGCATGCACTATGAGTACGGGATCATCAAGACGCCCATGAGGGGTAGCGATGCGTCCTAAGGGCCTTGGACAACCTGGTGAGTATATACGAAATTTGGAGTAGTACCAAGTGCATGAGACGGGGGTGGGGACGGGATGAGGTCTCAATCCTCATATCGGACACGAAGAATTTATTACGGGAATGAGGGTCGGATATCGCGAAAATCCACTCATTTTTAGGGTAGAAGTGGACGTACTTCTATCCGGGTGGCCAGTAAAGTCGCTCCGAAGCCACAAGTGGTCATGCTGACCTGCGAATGTGTGTAACCTTCATGATGAAGGATTTGTGTAGGGTGATGGCACACCGTGATAAATAAGAAATGGTGATAAAACCTGAGATTTCAAATGAAATGGTTTTGAAAGAAAGGAGTCTAGCACACTCCAATACAATTTTTTTTCTAAAAGTTAAAAATTTGACTTTTAAAAACCCATTCACTAAGTAGTTATACTCAACCCCTCCCATATATCCCATTCAGGAGATTTTGGAAAGCCTACCCTTAAAGACCATCAACTAAGATGCCTGTGGTACAAGTATGATAAATCTTTATGCATTTTTGTTTAGGTTATTCCTGGAAAAGGTGTAGGTTTAAAGGACGCCTTACTCTTTATGGTCTATAATAAGGGGAAACCCTTTAATAAACTGGGAGAGTGGCGGGTTGATCATGGGGATCTGACCAAACAGGGTCGGGGCATGATAGCCCAACTAAGTTGGCCAAAGTGGTCAGCTTCGCTTGTGAATGCGAGCATGTTCTACGCAATCGCCAGCTCCAAAAGTGTGTTGGGGAGAAGCGCAAGGAGATATACCCTTCGGTTATGTCACGCCCCAACCTGGTTCAGTCGGAGTCCCATGATCAACCCGCCACCCTTCCTCGTACTATTTGAGTATTTCTACCAAATAGATCGAGGAAGGTAAAGGCATAGAAACACACACAAGTTTTCCATAACAAAATTTACAAAACATTCAAATAATGGTTTACCTGTTCGTGGTACCCATGGCTTGCTCCCTTAGCTTCTACTCTTCTTAACAAGATGTTTCTCGTGAAAAAGGTTCAATGGGAGGGGTGAGTTTCTACAACTTAGTGTGCGGGGGTTGGGGAGTGAGTTTTTAAAACACATAGTTTACAAAGCATTTTGTCCTTTTTGTTCATTGTAATATGAGTTCATCTCTTATTTAGCACTTCCCCTTACTCGGTAGGCGTTTTAACAAACATTCACCCATCTTTTCTATCATAGAAATGGAACACACGTTTGTAAAACATTCCCTGACTGTTCCACTTGTGGTTCGGTACATCTTTACCATCCACCCGAATAGAAGTCCCAAACTTCTACCCTAAGTTTGAGTGGACCATGCTTGTCCGACCCTCAAACCCCAAATCATATTTTGTGTCTGCTTTGTGGGATGAGACCTTATTTCACCTATTGCATCGGTCTTAGTGCGCAGTAAGCTCTCTGAGCTTCATGACTAACTAGCACAACAAACTCGCCCTTATTACATCCAGGTCGTCTATAGCCCTTGGAACCCATCGACTACCCATCTCGGGCGTCTAGATGCTCCCGGATCCTCATGCATGCATAACAATAGTTTTGAATTATTAACCATGATCTTTGGTGCCAATGGTCCAACGACCCTGAATGTCACGCCCCGACTCGGTTTGGTTGGATCCCCGTGATCAACCCGCCACTCTTCCGGTTTATTAAAGGGTTTCCCCTTATTGTAAACCGTAAAGAGTAAGGCGTCCTTTAACCTACACCTTTTTCCTTGAATAGCATAATCAAAACTGCATGAAATTTAAAACTTTACATACCTATCTTTCAGGCATCTTAGTTGGCGGTCTTTAATGGGAGGCTTTCCAGGATTTCCTGAAAGAGATATAAGGGAGGGGTTGAGTACGACTATACAGTGAATGGGTTTTTAAAAGATTTTAACTTTTAAGAAAAATATTTATATGGAGTGTGCCAAACTTTTTTGTTTTAAAAAATCACTTCATTTAAAAATTCGGGTTTTTCCATTATTTCTTAGTTACCACGATGTGTCATCACCCAACACACATCCTTCATCATGAAGGTTACACACGTTCGCAAGTCAGTATCACTATTGAACCTGCTAATGGCTTTGGAGCGACTTTTCCTACCACCCGGATAGAAGTATGACCACTTCTACCCTAGGAATGAGTGGATGTACGTGACATCCGACCCACAATCCCGAAATCACTTCTTCGTGTCCATATGAGGACAGAGACCTCATCATGTCCCCACCCCGGTCTCACGCGCTTGGTGCTACTCCAGATTTTGCACAGACAGCTGGAACGACGAAGTGCCCTTATAGCCACCAGGTCGTCCAGTACCCTTAGGACGCATCACTACCCCTCATGGGCGTCTTGATGATCCCGTACTCATAGTGCATACACAAACAATGTTTTATTATCAAGCCATGTAATATGTGATGCCACTGGTCTAAAGGCCCCGACTCTCAACTCAACCCGCAGTTGTTTGTCTTGACTGGTCCGTCGACCTGTCATGTCGCACTGCTACTAGTTGACTGAGTATGTCGGTGCTATCTTGGTACCATGTCAAAAAAATTCACTTTATTAAGTTTTATGGCACATATATCATGTTCATTTACGAGCTCTTGCTCGTGCCAACTAGCCTTGGGCCCATTGTACGAGATTTTCAACAATCTGGGCATTCTAGCCCTCAAGTTCCAAAACCGAGGCCCCGACCTATATGAGCTATTCGAGCTTCTGTCAAGAAGGTCTCCCAAATAGTTTAAGTATTGGCACATAGTTAGGAGAGAACACTTCCGACAAAATAGGTTTTTACTGTCCATTAGACCGACAGGTATAAGGACATCTCCGTTCATAACCAATGAACGAGTTTTCAATTTCCTTCAAGGAAGTCTCATCATACCAACCGGTAAGTAGTTTTTCCGCATAATTTTCACATCACTTTCTCTAAGTGGTGATGATTAAAATACAACTAAATAATGGGTTTTTATATCGAGATACTTATCATCCGCTACCGGGTATGATATAAAATTTTCACTCACAACCGTTAAGTGGTTTTTATCTTTAAGTTGTGCTCATCATCCCAACTGGGTATGATGTTAGTAAACCCACTCACCCATTAATGCCGTGAATTCCACTAGACCGGTTCTTGGTATTCACGCGAGCTTGTCCTTGCTGGTGTTCCCGGTACTTCGTGTTCCTACATGATATGAACATCTTGGTTCATTATCTTTCGACCTAATCGCCTTCATTCATTCCAAATGAATAAGAAAGTCAAACTTTCATTTATTTGCAATTAGGTCCCTAAAGTTATTTCTCTTTAACATTAAGTCCCAAATGCCAGTTTTTACTCAAATTGAGTCCCGAAACTTCTAAAATTTATCATAGGACCTCAATTTATTCCATTTCACAAAAAGGGGTTTAATTTTCTAAATTTCCAATTTGGTCCCCCAACTTTTCCAAAATTACCATTTTGCCCTTCCTTTATAATAATGGTAAATTTTGCGCAAAAAATTTCAAAATTCATCAATTGGTCCTCCAACATTATTTTCATGCCCAATTGACCATCAATTTCATAAAATTTCATTTTGGTCCTTTGAATTTCAAAAATCCCCAATTTTTTCCCAATTCCAACATCTTAACACAACCGAATTTGATTTCATCAAATTGACCCATCAAACATTTCCAATTGTTGAAATTGAAGTTAAAATTGAGTTTCTACATGTTCATACGATTCTTTAGAAATGTGAATCGCAAGTTCTAATGTCGGGACGAGCTCAAACAGAGCTTCGCCAAAAAATGAACTATAGAGAGAGAAAGCTTCAATTACTCACCGGTGAAGGCACGACGGTCCAAGCTTTCAATCTGGGCAAATAGTTCTTGTCTTGAGGTTTATCCTAGAATTAAGAATCGCATCAATTGATGTGGAATTGGATTAGAATTTTGTTATTGAAATTTGGTCGACTCTCTGTGTAGCACCGATCAAAAATTGTAAATGGGAGCCGAATTGGCTTAGATTTCGGTCCTAATTCGGCCGTGGAAAGGCTGAGGAAGTGTTGGGAGGGCTTGGTTTAGCTTGAATAGGGCTTGAAATGGCCGATTTCAGCTTGGCCGAAATAGGGCAGCTTTGGTCCACCGGAGCTGCTTCACTATTCTATCATGCCAGCGCTTCTCCAACGATTCTCGTATTGACTGGAGTTTGCTATCAGATAACTGTCTTCTCCCCATTTCTAAAGAGCCCGACCTTTGTTCAAGTCGAAGCTCTAGTTCAAGCTTCACTAGGAAATGGAGCAGTAAAGAGAGAGAGAGAAGTGTTCAGGTGTGAGGAGAATGAATGGGGATTACCTCTTTATATAGAGGTAAAATCATGTATTAAATGGGAGAGATTTATTACTAGTATTAATATTGCCATAAATTGTTGGTATTAATTCCAATAATTTAATTTCGGTATTAAATTATTTTTATTAATTACAATAATTTAATTTGGCTATTAAATTATTGGTATTAATTACAATAATTAAATCTATATTAATTTATGGCTATTTATGATAATCCGTAGAGGTCACCCATCCTCACATTACTCTCGGGCAAGCACGCTCAACTTTAGAGTTCTTATGGACTCTCGTTCACCTAAACCAATTTGGTTTTTCTATTCTAATTCGTGTTAAGTTTCTTTTCTAAGGTTTTATAAACCATTTGGATCACTCAGAAGTTGTAAATTTCCAAATTGCTTGTTCCCAAATGATCGGGTTTGTAAACCGTCTCGGTTTTCTTACTCGGTTTGACTGGTTCTTTTCCTGATTTTTCCTTAACTCAAAAGTGCAGGGTTTACAAATCTCCCCTCCTTTTAGGAGTTTTGTCCCCAAAACTTAACCAATATATCCCACATTGGGAATAAGTTTCCTTAATGTTAACTCGGGTTTTCTTGACATGCTAACACTTCGATTGCTCTTTCGCTTAGTCCCCGTAATCATTCATCTAAGGAATTTCTTTTCATTTACCATGCTTACTCCTTCCATGTAGTTATAATAACGAGGCATGTATGGCTCATTAATCCTAATGTATATTCTTAGGTTCGCATCTCCCTTTATTTAGGAGAAGATTCTTCCTTTTGGGGATTTTACTCAAGATTTCATGATTGGGAGTTCCAAAGTGCCTAATCTTTCCTTTTTCTAGTTATTCTCTTAATCGTTGAAACCCCTGGCTCGATGTTCTTTCGAGCATTACATACTTGTTTTCACAGGTTTTTTTGTGTTATTATTCTTTCGTCCCAATTTGACCCATCCTTCATCCATCATTGATTACAACTTCGGTCAAATTTATGTTTGAACTTGTTATGTTTACCAATTGACTCCTTCTTACTCGAGTTACATTTTACTCGGGATTGTTGGTGCTTATATGTCCCTTACTTACATGACATAGTTCTGAACTTGTCTCAGTCGATCAGACTCCTACAACACCTCTTTTAGGGTTGTTTTCAACTTTCCAGCCTTCCAGGGACTATATAATTTCATCCCTCCTTTAATTGGGTAGTATTCCTCAACTACCTTTACAATTACCGAATTATCATTCTTATCTTGACAACATGTCTTACATAACCGTGTTGGTTTTCCTTACCCACTCGTCCTTTCCCAACTTCTTTATTGGGTTTTTCTGGTGCCAATTATTTGGTTTCCCAATAGTTTACCAACAAACTAGGATACTTTCCTTCTTAAATCCTTGGCATTCCTTATTCAAGGGTTTTTCCTTTTTCCTTAATCCACTTTTACTTACTCATAATCACTTCATGATTCTTCATTCTACAATAATTTCTTTTAATCTATGTGTCGATTACTTTGCTTGGGAAGGTTGCCTCCTTCCGGTTTTGTTCTCTACTATGTCCCTTACAATGGAGATTTCCATCTTTGGAGTTATATGCTCAACCTCCTTATCATTCATTGTATGGTTCTTTCTCCCTTTCTTCGCACCCTTATCTATGTTAGGGCATCTGTTTGCTTTGGATCCTTCTCTATCCACAACTTTTGCTTTATCCCTTATTCCTTAGATGGGATACTTCCGATTATTGGTTTTATTCCGTGCATTCCACCCTATGCTCGGTCGTCCACTCTTTAAGCTTCATATGCGCGTGTGGACTATGACTTGTCTTACCAATTGCGGTTATTCCTCCTTAGCCACATCTTATTTGGAGGAATTACTTTCCCAATTTTTCTCGAACATTCTTTAATTTATTACCTTAGTATGGGTTGTCCACTCAATCATACTTGTCACAACATCTTTTTAATGCTAACCCGTTAACTTATTTCCGTTTAAGGAGGGTTCACATCCTTGTTGTTTCAAAATTTCTTGTTCCTCCTGAAATTATTGTTTGGTTCTCCTGCTCTCTCTAAGTAGGTCACATTGGGCCATCACGATACTTCCTTCCTTTGAAATATTTCCCAATTAAGGGTTGGTTCCTTACACTCCACATTATGTCCATCCACCCATCAAAATTCCTTCAATAGTAGTTAGTCGTATGCATCCCTCTAAAGTTTACTTTCATAGTGTATTTCTTTATGGATCGTTCAAATCTTCCTTTTTCCAAGATTTCTTGATAATTATTTGAGAGGCTTGCCTATTGTTTTTCTTGGTTTATTTGGCCTTTGGTCCTATTAAGGATTTCTTTCATCCTTCTTTTTTCGAGTATTTGGCCTTTTCGCCCCTCTCTTCTTTGTTGAAACTCAAATTATGGTTTTCCCATGTATTAGTTTGTTAACTATCTCGCCTCCACCATTCCTTTGGTCTAAGTTTCTTAGGGCAGTTTTTTTCTTGAGTATTCTCTTCCTTAACGTCCATCTCACTGACCTTTTTATGGTGTAGCCCCTTCTACTTCCCGCTCTTCCTCAGGGTGTCATTTGTTCCCTCTGACTATCTTATTGTAACGACTTGCTTTCTCTTGTCCTGTTGGTCTGAACTTCCTATTTGGCATAGTTGCTTTTTCCAAGGTGATTTATTCCTATAATCCCAATACGTCCCGTTCGTCATCAAGTGTTCATCTTGTCTTCTCTTGTGGATGCACTCCTTTCTTTGCTCCTAAATTGTTTAGATTTTCTTCTTAAAGGGGGAATTCTCTTTAGCTATCCTTTGTTCTATTTGTGGTTTTATTGAGGTCCTACCTTTACCCCTTTTTCCTTCTTACCACTTTACTAAGATTTTGAAGAGTTTTCTCTTATCTGTGGTTGCAAATGGAGTCATGTTTCTTGGGATGGTATCCTTTCGGATTTCCTATAGTTGTGGGGCGTTTATTCTTGGAAAATATTGTCTTGACTCCTGGTGATGTGGGACAGTTTTTCACTTCATGTCCTATTCTCCTCTAGGTTAACTTGATTTCTGTCCTTTGTAGGGTTGGGCACTTCTTCACGCAGTGTCCCTATTACTCATACTTGTAATTAAATGAACATAAGTGGTTCCTCCTGGCATTTTCTTAGTAATTGTTAGTTTTGGTGCTCCTTCGTCCTTAAGTCTGGATACCGTGAGAGTTTTTTTTTAGTCTTCCTTTAAGATCACATCATTTGAGGGACATGGTTTTTAGTAATTTGGAGTACTTCATTAATAGAGTAATATAGTATGTTGGGGTTTTTCTAGCCCTATTACAGAAAATGGTCACCAAATAACTAGGGAGCTACGAGATTCTTGATAAGCATCCTACTATGTAAGGTTATATGCCCCCTTTTATGGCTTCACGCTTGGCTTCCTTTATACTTAGAGTTGTGACCTCAATAGGTCATGTCACCATTCCATGGGATACTTCCTCATTTGCTCTTTTGAAATTCCTGCCATGCTTCAGGCATTTGGGAAGCTTCTAGGGTTGTCTTCCTACGAAGATAAGGTGTTGAGTAGAGCCATTCCTAGTTTTCTTGGTTCCTCTCCTCGGAGTCATCTGAAAATTTTAGGATAAATCCTATTAGTTACAATATTTTATAGTCTTGATTATGTATTTGAGGAAACATACTCTGATACCACTCTAGTTATCACGCCCCGACCCGGTTTGGGCAGATCCCCACGATCAACCCGCCACTCTCTCGGTTTATTAAAGGGTTTCCCCTTATTGTAAACCGTAAAGCAAAGGCGTCCTTTAACCTGCACCTTTTTTCTGGAATAGCATAATCAAAACTGCATGAAATTTAAAACATTACATACATGTCTTACAGACATCTTAGTTGACGGTCTTTAAGGGAAGGCTTTCCGGGATTTCCTGAAAGGGATATAAGGGAGGTGGTGAGTATGACTACTCAGTGAATGGGTTTTTAAAAGCTTTTAACTTTTAAGAAAAACATTTATATGGAGTGTGCCAGACTCCTTTGTTTTAAAAAAATCCCATCATTTAAAAATTCAGGTTTTTCCATTATTTCTTAGTTACCACGGTGTGTCATCACCCAACACACATCCTTCATCATGAAGGTTACACACAATCGCAAGTCAGTATCACTACTGAACCCGCTAGTGGCTTCAGAGCAACTTTTCCTGCCACCCGGATAGAAGTACGACCACTTCTACCCTGGGAATGAGTGGATGTACGTGACATCCGACCCACAATCCCAAAATCACTTCTTCGTGTCCGTATGAGGACAGAGACCTCATCCTGTCCCCACCCCGGTCTCATGCGCTTGGTGCTACTCCAGATTTCGCATAGACAGCTAGAACGACGAACTGCCCTTATAGCCACTAGGTCGTCTAGTGCCCTTAGGACGCATCACTACCCCTAATGGGCGTCTTGATGATCTCATACTCATAGTGCATGCACAAACAATGTTTTCTTATCAAGCCATGTAATATGTGGTGCCACTAGTCCAATGGCCCCGACTCTCAACTCAACCCACAGTTGTTTGTCTTGACTGGTCGGTCGACCTGTCATGTCGCACTGCTGCTAGTTGATAGAGTATGTCGGTCCTATCTTGGTACCATGTTCAAACAATTCACTTTATTAAGTTTTATGGCACATATATCATGTTCATTTACGAGCTCCTGCGCGTGCCAACCGGCCTTCGGCCCATTGTACGAGATTTTTAAAAAAAATTGGGCATTCTAGCTCGCAAGTTCCAAAACCGAGGCCCCGACCTATAAGAGCTATTCGAGCTCCCATCAAGAAGGTCTCCCAAATAGTTTAAGCATTGGCACACAGTCAGGGGAGAACACTTCCGACAAAATAGGTTTTTACTGTCCATTATACCGACAGGTATAAGGACATCTCCGTTCATAATCGATGAATGGGTTTTCAACTTCTTTCGAGGAAGTCTCATCATCCCAACTGGGTATGATGTTAGTAAACCCACTAATCCGTTAATGCCGTGAATTCTACTAGACCGGTTCTTGGTATTCACGCGAGCTTGTCCTTGTTGGCGTTCCCGGTACTTCGTGTTCCTACATGATATGAACATCTTGGTTCATTATCATTCAGCCTAATCGCCTTCATTCATTCCAAATGAATGAGAAAGTCAAACTTTCATTTATTTGCAATTAGGTCCTTAAAGTTATTTCTCTTTAACATTAAGTACCAAATGCCGGTTTTTCCTCAAATTGAGTCCCGAAACTTCTAAAATTTATCATAGGACCTCAATTTATTCCATTTCACAAAGAGGGTTTAATTTTCCAAATTTCCAATTTGGTCCCCCAGCTTTTCCAAAATTACCATTTTGCCTTTCGTTTACAATAATAGTAAATTTTGAGCCAAAAATTTCAAAATTTCTCAATTGGTCCTCCAACATTATTTTCATGTCCAATTGACCCTCAATTTCATAAAATTTCTTTTTGGTCCTTTGAATTTCGAAAATCCCCAATTTTTCCCCAATTCCAACTTCTTCACACAGCCGAATTTGATTTTATCAAATTGACCCATAAAAAATTTCCAATTGTTGAAATTGAGTTTCTACATGTTCATACAATTCTTTAGAAATGTGAATCGCAAGTTCTAATGTTGGGACGAGCTCAAACGGAGCTTCGCCGAAAAATGAACTATAGAGAGAGAAAGCTTCGATTACTCACCAGTGAAGGCACGACGGTCCAAGCTTTTGATATGGGCAAATAGCTCTCGTGTTGAGGTTCATCCTAGAATCAAGAATCGCATCAATTGATGCGGAATTGGATTAGAATTTTGTCATTGAAATTTGGTCGACTCTCTTTGTAGCACCGATTGAAAATTGTAAATGGGAGCCGAATTGGCTTAGCTTTTGATCCTAATTCGGCCGTGGAAAGGCTGAGGAAGTGTTGGGAGGGCTTGGTTTGGCCTGAATAGGGCTTGAAATGGCCAATTTCAGCTTGGCCGAAATAGGGTAGCTTCGGTCCGCCGGAGCTGCTTCACTATTCTATCATGCCGACGCTTCTCCAACGATTCTCGGATTAACTGGAGTTTGCTATCAGATAACTGTCTTCTCCCCGATTTTAAAGACCCCAACCTTTGTTCAAGTCGAAGCTCTATTTCGAGTTTTACCGGGAAATGGAGCAGCAGAGAGAGAGAGAAGAGTTCAAGTGTGAGGAGAATGAATGGGGATGACCTATTTATATAGGTGTAAAACCGTGTATTAAATGGGAGAGATTTATTACTAGTATTAATATTGCCATAAATTATTGGTATTAATTCCAATAATTTAATTTCGGTATTAAATTATTTGTATTAATTCTAATAATTAAATATATATTACTTTATGGCTATTTATGATAAGTCGTACGTTCGCATAAAAATTTTTAACTGAAATTTCGGGATGTTACCCATCTTTATATTACTCTCGGGCAAGCACGCTTAACTTTAAACTTTTTATGGACTCTCGTTCACCTGAACCAATTTGGTTTTTCTGTTCTAATTTGTGTTAAGTTTCTTTTCCAAGGTTTAATATACCCTTTGCATCACTCGGAAGTTGTAAATTTCCAAATTGCTTGTTCCCAAATGATCGGGTTTATAAACCGTCTCGGTTTTCTTACTTGGTTTGTCTGGTTCTTTTCCTAATTATTTCTTAACTCAAAAGTGCGGGGTTTACACTAAAACTCGACCTAGCCTACAGCTGTTTTCCTTGACCGACCCGTCAACCTAGTCCTGGTGTAGTGCCACTAGCCCATTGACCCTTGTCAGTCTTGTATTGGCCCCGTGGCAAGTCACACAACATTTTTAGTTTTATGAGATTTTTCATGGTTCTTATAATCATGTTTGTCTACAAGTTCCAACCCGTGCACATTGGCCTTAGGCCCACTTCATAAGTTTTCTAAAACTGGGCCTTCAACCCTATTATTTTCAAATACAAGGCCTCGAGCCTGTTAGAGTAATTCTAGCTCCCATTAGAAATATCTCCCAAAATATTTAAGCAGTTTCATGCAATCATGGGAGACCATTCCTGAAAAATTATTTTCAAATATAAAGGTAGTTCTCATCACCCCCAACCGGGTATGACGTTGAAAATCCCACTCACTCGGTAATAGTGATGTGGTCGTCCTGGTGAGACCTCACTTCATGGTGCGCTTCCTTGCATCGATATTTGGGCATTCCACTCCTACATGGTACGAGTATCCATATAAAGAGAATTGGCATAAGAGGTCGCATACTTTTGTGTATTTGCACATAGGCCCTCCTAATTTAGGTCCCTTAAGTTTGTAACTTCACAATTAGGTGCCTAATCTTCTTTTAATCTCAATTAAGTCCCTAGGACTTCCACTATCTCTCATGGGTCCTTAGTTTTTCCGAAAATTCCTATTGGTCCTTAATTTTCCAAAATTGTCGATTGGTCATTAATTTCCCAAAGATTCCCAATTGGCCCATAATTTCTCAAAAATTGCCAATTGGCTATCCATTTCATCCAATTGCCTAATTGGACCACAATTTGGAGTTAATTTCACAAAAATCCCCCAATTTTTCTTAAATTACAATTTGGACCCCAATTTTCCAAAAATCCCCAAACTGTCCAATTTCTCAAAAATTGCAATTTGGTCCCCGAATCACAATTTCATTCAATTGATCCCCATAACTTGGTTAATTGCACCAATTAGTGATCTGAACCATCTTCCATATGTCTCTCTCATTATTTTGAGCTTTGAAGCACTTCATTTGGCTCAGAAATGAGCTCAAACAAACTATCGCCGGAAAACTAAGTCTAAAGAGAGAAAGCTTCGATATCTTATCGATGAGGGTCCGGCAACCGGAGCTCTTCCTTTCTCTGAATTACCCTCTTCCTAGGGATCCTACCTAGATCAAATCACGCCTCAATTGGTGGCCTGGGCAGTGCAAATTTCTCAGTTTAAGTTTTAGCATAAACGTTGTAAACCCTGCCCCTTCAGAATAAGAAAACTGTTGTGACTAAGCACCAAAAAGGTGTCAAACTGTTGTGCAGAGAGTCCCTGAGCTCCCTATATAAAGAGCTCCTCTCCATTCTTCCTCCTCACACCTGAAAACTTCATTCTCTCTCAACTACTCCATTTTCTGGTGAAGCTTGAACCAAAGCTCCGACTTGGGCAGTTTTCTCAACCTCAAAAGGTCAGGTTCTTTAGACTCCGGGGGAAGTCAACTATCTGATAGCAACCTTTGTTCGATCCGAGGGCCGTCAAAGAAGCGCCAGTAGAATCAAACAATGAAGCAGCTCCAGCGGACCGTAGCTACCCTATTTCGGCCGAGCTGAAATCGGCCAAATTCAGCCCTCCTCCGGCCAAATCAAGCTCTCCCAAGTTCCCCACAACCCTCATTCGACCTCAACTTAGCTGTAAGGTAAGTCAATTCGGCCCTTCTTAATCGTTGCAGGTTGGAGTTAGAGAGAGAAACTATAGAATTTCACTGACGAAATTCTCCCTCAATGTCAATTGTAGGAATTCTTGATCCTATAATGTACCTCAGGAAGAGAGCTACCTTCCTCGATAGAGAGCTCGTACCGTCGCACCTCGGACGGAAAGCTTTCGAAGCTTTCCCTCTCTACATACAATTTTCCGACGAAGCTCCGTTTAAGCTCAATTCGGATCCAAATGACGCGGTTCAAAGCTCAATTGAACCATATGGAAGGGTAGAAACTGATCCATACCTTCAATTGGAGCAATTAACCCCGATTGAATGATCAATTTAATGAAAACAAATTTTGCCAATTTGAAAGGGGGGAATTTGGGGAAATTGGGAGATTTTGTAAAATTGAGGGACCAAATTGCAATTTCCAAAAATTGAGGGCCATTTGGCCATGAAAAAGATGTTGAAGGACTAATTGGTCAATTTTTTGAATAATTGGGGCAAAATGGTAATTTTTGAAAAGATGGGGACCAAATTAGAAATTTGGAAAACTTGAGCCCCTTAAACAATTTTGAGTAAATTGAGGACCCAAAGAGAATTTTTGGAAGTTTCGAGACTCAATTTGGAGAAAAGTTAGCATTAGGGACCTAAAGTCAAAGAAAATGAACTTTAGGGAACTAAGTGAAATTAATTGGAAATTTTGAGCTTAGTCGTTCATACATAAGAAACAAAGGAAGTTATGCCAAATATTAAAAGATAAGGATGTACAAATTATGTAGGAACACAAGCGACCGGAATGCCAGCAAGGATAAGCTAGCGTGGAAGTAGAAATCGTGTAAACTCCACACATTTGAGTTAAGGAAAACCTGAAAAAGAACCGGTAAAACTGAACAAGAAAAACCAAACTGGTTTACATTTGGGAATAAGCAATATCGAAATTTACAACTTTCGGGTGATCCAAAGGGTTCATTAAACATTGGAAAAGAAACTTAAAATAAAATAGAAAACAAAAACCAAATTGGTTCAGGTGAACTAGATTCCATAAAAACTTCAAAGTTAAGCGTGTTTACCTGAGAGTAGTGTGAGGATGGGTGACCTACTTAAAAGTCAAAAATTTTTATGCGAACGTACGGCTTATCATAAATAGCCATAAATTAATATATATTTAATTATTAAAATTAATACCAATAATTTAATACCTAAATTAAATTATTAGAATTAATATAAATAATTCAATATCGAAATTAAATTATTGGAATTAATACTAATAATTTATGGCAATATTAATACTAGTAATAAATCTCGCCCATTTAATACACGGGTTTTACGACTATATAAAGAGGTCATCCCCATTCCATTCTCCTCACACCTGAACACTTCTCTCTCTCTCACTACTGCTCCATTTCCCGGTAAAGCTCGAACCAGAGCTTCGACTTCGACAAAGGTCGGACTCTTTAGAACCGGGGAGAAGACAGCTATCTGATAGCAAACTCCAGTCAATACGAGAATTGTTGGAGAAACGCCGACGTGATAGAATAGTGAAGCAGCTACGGCGGACCGAAGCTGCCCTATTTCGGCCAAGCTGAAATCAGCCATTTCAAGCCCTGCTCAGGCCAATCCAAGCCCTCCCAACACTTCCTCAGCCTTTCCACAGCCGAATTAGGACCGAAAGGTAAGCCAATTCGGCTCCCCTTTATAATTTTCGATTGGTGCTAGAGAGAGAGTCGACCGAATTTCAATGACAAAATTCTAATCCAATTATGCATCAATTGATGCGATTCTTGATTCTAGGATGAACTTCAGGATTAGAGCTATCTGTCCAGATCGAAAGCTCGAATCGTCGTGCCTTCACCGGTGAGTAATCGAAGCTTTCTCTCTCTATAGTTCATTTTTTGGCGAAGCTCCGTTTGAGCTCGTCCCGGCATTAAAACTTGCGATTCACATTTCTGAAGAATCATATGAACATGTAGAAACTCAATTTGAACTTCAATTTTAACAATTAGAAACGTTTGATGGGTCAATTTGATGAAATAAAATTTGGCTGTGTTAAGAAGTTGGAATTGGGGGAAAATTTGGGATTTTCGAAATTCAAAGGACCAAAATGAAATTTTATGAAATTGAGGGTCAACTGGGCATGAAAATAATGTTAGAGGACCAATTGAGGAAGATTGAAATTTTTGGGGCAAAATTTACCATTTTTGTAAAGGAAGGGCAAATGGTAATTTTGGAAAAGTTGGAGGACCAAATTGGAAATTTGGGAAATTAAACCCCTTTTTGTGAAATGGAATAAATTGAGGTCCTATGATAAATTTTAGAAGTTTTGGGACTCAATTTGAGGAAAAACCGGTATTTGGGACTTAAAGTTAAAGAGAAATAACTTTAGGGACCTAATTGCAAATAAATGAAAGTTTGACTTTCTCATTCATTTGGAATGAATGAAGGCGATTAGGCCGAAGGATAATGAACCAAGATGTTCATATCGTGTAGGACCGCGAAATACCGGGAACGCCAGAAAGGACAAGCTCGCGTGAATACAAAGAACCAGTCTAGTGGAATTCACGACATTAACAGGTGAGTGGGTTTACTAACTTCATACCCGGTTGGGATGATGAGCACAACTTAAAGATAAAACTACTTACCGGTTGTAAGTAGATCATACCCAGTTGGTATGATGAGACTTCCTCGAAGGAAGTTGAAAACCCGTTCATCGGTTATGAACGGAGATGTCCTTATACCGGTTGGTATAATGGATAGTGAAAACCTATTTTTTCAGAAGTGTTCTCCCCTGACTGTGTGCCAACACTTAAACTATTTGGGAGACCTTCTCGACGGGAGCTCGAATAAGCTCTGATAGGCCAGGGGCCTCAGTTTTGGAACTTGGGGGCTAAATGCCCGATTTTGAAAATCTCGTACAGTGGGCCCAAGGCTAGTTGGCACGAGTAGGAGCTCGTAAACGAACATGATATATGTGCCATAAAATTTAATAAGTGAATTGTTTGGCCATGGTACCAAGATAGGACCGACATGCTCAGTCAACTAGCGGCAATGCGACATGACAGGTCAACGGACTAGTCAAGACAAACAGCTGTGGGTTGAGTTGAGAGTCGAGGCCGTTGGACTAGTGGTACCACAAATTACATGGCAATATAAGAAAACATTGTTTTTGCATGCACTGTGAGTACGGGATCATCAAGATGCCCATGAGGGGTAGTGATGCGTCCTAAAGGCACTGGACGACCTGGTGGCTATAAGGGCAGTTCGTCATTCCAGGTGTCTGTGCGAAATCTGGAGAATTACGAAGCGCATGAGACCGGAGTGGGACAGGATGAGGTCTCTGTCCTCATACGGACATGAAGAAGTGATTTCGGGATTGTGGGTAGGATGTCACGTACACCCACTCATTCCCAGGGTAGAAGTGGTCATACTTCTATCCGAGTGGCAGGAAAAGTCGCTCCGAAGCCACTAGTGGGTTCAATAGTGATACTGACTTGCGAATGTGTATAACCTTCATGATGAAGGATGTGTGTTGGGTGATGACACACCGTGTTAACTAAGAAATAATGGAAAAATCCAAATTTTTAAATAATGGGATTTTTGAAAACAAAGGAGTCTGGCACACTTCATATAAATATTTTTCTTAAAAGTCAAAAGCTTTTAAAAACCAACAAGGATTAATGAGAGAATCCAAACTTTTAGTTATTTGCAATTAGGTCCCTAAAGTTATTTCTCTTTAACTTTAAGTCCCTAATGTCGGTTTTTCCTCAAATTGAGTCCCGTAACTTTTAAAATTTATCGTGGGACCTCAATTTATTCAATTTCACCAAAAAGGGGTTTAATTTTCTAAATTTCCAATTTGGTTCCTTAATTTTTCCAAAATTACCATTTTACCCTTCTTTCACAAAAATGGTAAGTTTTTCCCCAAATTTTCCAAAATTCCTCAATTGGTCCTCCAATATTATTTTCATGCCCAATTGACCCTCAATTTCATAAAATTGTATTTTGGCCCCTTTGAATTTCGAAAATCCCCAAATTTTCCTCCAATTTCAACTCTTCAACACTACCGAATTTGATTTCATCAAATTGACCGATCAAACACTTCTAATTATTGAAATTGGAGTTGAAATTGAATTCCTATATGTTCATACGATTCTAAGAAACTTTGAATCGCAGATTTTAACGTCAGAACGAGCTCAAACGGAGCTTTGCCGGAAAATAGACTATAGAGAGAGAAAGCTTCGATTACTCACCGGTGAAGGCACGACAATCCGAGCTTTCAATCTGGGTAGATAGGTCTCGTCCTGAGGTTCATCCTAAAAGCAATTATTGTATCAATTGATGCGGAATTGGATTAGAATTTCGTCATTGAAATTCGGTCGACTCTCTCTAGCACCGATAGAAAATTATAAAGGGGAGCCGAATTGGCTTACCTTTCGGTCCTAATTCAGCCATGGAAAGGCTGAGGAAGTGTTGGGAGGGCTTGGTTTGGCCTGAGGAGGGCTTGAAATGGCTGATTTTAGCTTGGCCGAAATAGGGCAGCTTCAGTCCGCCGGAGTTGCTTCACTATTCCATCATGTCGGTGCTTCTCCAACGAATCTCGGATTTACTGGAGTTTGCTATCAGATAGCTGTCTTCTCCCCGGTTCTAAAGAGCCCGACCTTTGTTCAAGTCGAAGCTCTAGTTCGAGCTATACTGGGAAATGGAGCAGTAGAGAGAGAGAGAGAAGTGTTCAGGTGTGAGGAGAATGAAATGGGGATGACTTCTTTATATAGTCGTAAAACCCATATATTAAATGGGCGAGATTTATTACTAGTATTAATATTGCCATAAATTATTGGTATTAATTCCAATAATTTAATTTCGGTATTAAATTATTTGTATTAATTCCAATAATTAAATATATATTAATTGATGGCTATTTATGATAAGCCGTACGTACTTTATAAGAGGTCACCCATCCTCACACTACTCTCATGTAAGCACGCTTAACTTTGAAGTTTTTATGGAATCTAGTTCACCTGAACCAATTTAGTTTTTGTTTTCTAGTTTGTCTTAAGTTTATTTTCCAATGTTTAATAAATCCTTTGGATCAACCAAAAGTTGTAAATTTTCATATTGCTTATTCCCAAATGTAAACCGGTTTGGTTTTCTTATTCGGTTTGACCGGTTCTTTTCTCAATTTTCCTTAACTCAAATGTGCAAGGTTTACAATGTTGTACCCCTCTATTTTGGGAAGAAGTGGAAGAAAGGAAAATAGAAATGGCAGAATTAATTGAGGATGCCACCAAGAAGATAAAATTAATAAGGAGTCGTCTTAAGACCGCTCAGTACAGGCAAAAGACTTATGTGGACAATCGAAGGAAAGATTTGGAGTCTGAGGTAGGAGATCAAGTGTTCCTCAAAGTGTCCTCCTGGAGGGGAATATATAGGTTCCAACAAAGAGGAAAGTTGAAACCAAGGTATATCAGTCCATATCCCATCATTCAAAGGATAGGACCGGTAGCCTATAAATTGGAACTACCTCCTGACCTACAGAGAATACATGATGTATTCCACATCTTAGTACTTTGGAAATATCAGCCTTATCCTAATCATGTATTGGACCGACCTCCAATGGAACTAGAAGTGAACCTGACCTATGAGATAGAGCTGGGATGAATCATCGACCGGAGAGACAAGAATTTGAGGAACAAGAAAATTCCTATAGTTAAGTTGTTGTCGTAGAATAGACCCGTGCGGGAAGAGACATGGGAAACCAAGTGTATGATAAGAGATAGTTACCCTCATTATTTAAAGTGTCATTATTTTGGGGACAAAAACCCTAAAAGGAGGGGAGAGTTGTAAACCCCGTTCTTTGATAATGAGAAAATTGGGGAATGAACCGGTCAGTTTCAAATTTTAAAATCGAATCGGTCTACAAGCTCGATTATTAGAAAATGGGAAAATTGAGAATTTATAACTCTCATGTGACTCAAAATGGTTCATAAATATTGGAAAAGAACCTTAGGACGAATTGGGGAAGAAACACTGGACCGATTTAAGTGAACCGGGTCCGAACCAAATAGAACAGGTTTATGAACTGAGTCGAATCAAGAACCGGAATCGATAGAGAAAGGGTAAACCGTGAAATTTATGGATCCCAAGTGACCCAAAGAGTTCCAAAAGTCATGGAAATGGACTTGAGAAGGAATTGGAGAGAAAAATCAAACTGGTTCAGGTGAATCGGATTGAACCGTTTTGGACAACTATTAAACTAGATTCTAAATTCATTTTTCTAGGTGGCTTAAAGAATTCAAATTTTAGATTGGAGGCCACCATTGGATAGAAAATGAATTTAGATAAATTTAAAAATTTTTAGATTTGAAAAATTCGGTCAAATTGGGAGTGAATCAGCCGGTTTAAGCTTTGAATCAGGTTCGGACCGGTCCGGTCTAGTTTGGAAAGTGTCGTCTTCTTCCTTCAAAAGATAGCACTGTTCACTCGCTGAAACATCGAAGCAGCGCCGACAAAGAAGAAACGTTTCCGTTCAATACGTTTCCAGCCATCAATGCCTGTCATAAAGATGCCAAATGGATAGCAGATGAGTCTCTGAGCTCCCTATATAAAGAGCCCCTCTCCATTCATCCTCTCCACACCTGAAAAGCTCACTCTCTCTCAGTTGCTTAGTTTTCCGGTGAAGCTCGAACCAGAGCTCCAATATAGGGTCATTTTTTAGCTAAAGAAGGCGAGGTTGGGTTCATCAGAACCAGGAAGAAGTCAGTTACACGGTGGTGACATCCATTCGTTTCGAGAGTCATTAGAGAAACGCCGGTGTGATTCAACAATAAAGCAGCTCCGGCGGACCGAAGTTGCCCTGTTTCGGCCAAGTTGAAATCGAGCCCTCCCACGGCGAATTAGTATGGAAAGGTAAGCTAATTTCCGATCGGTGTTAGAGAGAGTCGGCCGAATTTCAATGACAAAATTCTAATCCAATTCGACATCAATTGATGTCATTCTTGATGCTAGGAAGAACCTCAGGAGGAGAACTACCTACGAGTGGTTAGGTGAAAGTATAGGGAGGTTGAGCATGATCTACTACAAGAAGGCCTGGAAAACTCAAAATAGAAACTTCAAAAGAATCCTATATAAGAAAATAACTTATTTGGACCAAATTATTTGGAGGAGTAAACGCAGTCTAACCAGAGATGGAGAATAGTGGAATAATACACCCCAACCAAAACAAAAAGAGAAACACGAGGGATATAAAGGTATGAAAGGTTTGGACATGATGAGGATGAGAGACCCACCTCAAAGGAATAGGCGAATATTGAAGCGAGTGGAAATGAAGCACGATCAACAAAAGGTACTCATGGATCCAAAGAGTAAGAATAAGTTGGTGAAAATATCGGCAAAATATACTCCATAAATTTAAGAATTTCAATAGTAGACCTAGAAGGAAATAGGGGGGGAAAAGAGAATGAAAAGCTCATCAGAGAAAGAAATCTTGGAAAGACATTGGCATATCAAGGAAAGAAAGTGAAATAAACGGAATAAGCAAGAGAATAATTCCTCAAGAACAAGATAATGGGAAGGAAAGAATCATGTGCAAAAGAGAAAGAAATTACCCGACTCATGACTTAGAATTAACTGCAATAGTATTGCCCTCAAGATATGGCGACAATACCTTTACGAGGTTCAATGCAGGATATACACATATCACAAGAGCCTTAAGTACTTTCTAACTCAGAAAGAGTTAAATCTCCATCAGAGGAAATGGCTGAAATTGGTGAAGGATTATGATCTTGAAATAGAATATCACCCCGAAAAGGATAATGTGGTAGCAGATGCCTTAAGTCGTAAGTATCAACCTAAGATGGCACAAGTAAAGACAAGTTACCTACCTTGTTACGACAATTAAAAGGATGGAGGTGGATCTGAGGATAAACAAGCAAGAAATATGCTTGGTGGCTAATGTGGCAGTAAGACCCAGTTTAACCGAGTATATTAAGGCTCAATAAAGGACCGATAAAGAACTCCAGTGTTATTTGGATATGGTAAATAGAGAAAGGAAACCAAATCGTCAGGACTACTACAACCCTTACCAATTCTGGAGTGGAAATGTGAGCACATCATCATGGACTTCGTCATAGGCTTACCGGTGACCAAAAGGGGCCGAGATGTGATTTAGGTCATAGTGGATAGATTGACCAAATTAGCATATTTCCTTCCTATAAAAGTGACGAACATGGTAGAACAGCTAGTCGTCCTATAAATGAAGGAAATCATAAGACTCTATGGTGTCTCGGTGTGTATAGTATCGGATAGAGATCCGAGATTTACCTACAGGTTTTGTCCAAGTTTACAAAATGCCATGGGGACTAAACGAGCACGAAATTTCATCCACAGAAAGATGGTCAATCGAAAAGAACCATCCAAATCTTAGAAGATATGTTGAGAGCGTGGGTACTCACCATGAATAAAAAACTGGGAGGGATACTTGTGTCTGATGGAACTCGCTTACAACAATAGTTATCAGGCCAGTATTCAGATGGCTCCCTATGAAGCCCTTTATGGATGACCATGTCGTACCCCTCTATTTTTGGGAAGAAGTGGGAGAAAGGAAAATAGAAATGGCATAATTAATTGAGAATGCCATCAAGAAGATAAATTAATAAGGAGTCATCTTAAGACCACTCAAGACAGGAAAAAGAGTTATGTGGACAATCAAAGGAAAGATTTGGAGTTTGAGGTAGGAGATCAAGTGTTCCTCAAAGTGTCCCCCTGGAGGGGAATACATAGGTTCCAGCAAAGAGGAAAGTTAAAACCAAGGTATATCAGTCCATATCCCATCATTCAAAGGATAGGATCGGTAGCCTATAAATTGGAACTACCTCCAGACCTACGAAGAATACATGATGTATTCCACATCTCAGTGCTTTGAAAATATCAGCCTTATCCTAGTCATGTATTGGACCGACCTCCAATGGAACTAGAAGAGAACCTGACCAATCAGATAGAGCCGGTACGAATCATCGACTAGAGAGACAAGAATTTGAGGAACAAGAAAATTCCAATAGTCAAGGTGTTATAGCAGAATAGACCCGTGCAGGAAGAGACAAGGGAAACCAACTATATGATGAGGGATAGTTACCCTCAATTATTTAATGTGTAACTGTTTTGGGGACGAAACCCCTAAAAAGAGGAGAGAGTTGTAAACCCCGTCCTTTGGTAATGAGAAAATCGGGGAAAGAACCGACCAGTTTCGAATTTTAAAACCGAATCGGTCTACAAGCTCGATTATTAGGAAACGGGCAAATTGAGAATTTAGAATTCTCATGTGACTCAAAATGGTTCATAAATCTTGGAAAAGAACCTTAGAATGAATTGGGGAAGAAAAACTGGACCGGTTCAAGTGAATTGGGTCCGAACCAGATAGAACCAGTTTATGAACCGAGTCAACTCATGAACCGAAATCGATAGAGAAAGGGTAAACCGGGAAATTTATGGATCCCAAGTGACCCAAAGAGTCCCAAAAGTCATGGAAATGGACTTGAGAAGGAATTGGAGAGAAAAACCAAACTAGTTCAGGTGAACCAGATCCGAACCGAATTGAACCGATTAGGACCACTATTAAACCAAATTCTAAATTCATTTTTCTAGGTGGCTTAAAGAATTCAAATTTGAGATTGGAGGCCACCATTAGATAGAAAATGAATTTGGGAATTTTTAGATTTAAAAAATTCGATCAAATTGGGGGTGTACCGATCGGTTTAAGCTTTGAACTCGGTTCGGACCAGTCCGGTCCGGTTCGGAACAGTGTCATCTTCTTCCTTCATATGACAACACTGTTCACTCGTCAAAAAATCGGAGTAGCGCCGGTGAAGAAGAAACATCTTTGTTCAATACATTTCCTACCATCTATGCCTATCATAAAGATGCCAAACGAACGGCCAACAAGTCCCCGAGCTCCCTATATAAAGAGCCCCTCTCCACACCTGAAAAGCTCACTCTCTCTCAGTTGCTTAGTTTTCTAGTGAAACTCGAACCAGAGCTCCAATATGGGGTCATTTCTAAGCCAAAGAAGGTGAGGTCAGGTTCATTAGAACCGGGGAGAAGTCAGCTACATGGTGGTGATATCCATTCATTCCGAGAGTCGCCAGAGAAGCACCGGCGTGATCGAATAGTGAAGCAACTCCGATAAACCGAAGCTGCCCTATTTCAATCGAGTTGAAATCGGCCAATTCGAGCCCTCCCCAGGTCAAACCAAGCCCTCCCAACACTTCCTCAACCCTCAGACGACCGAATTAGAATGGAAAGGTAAGCCAATTCGACTCCCCTTTGTAATTTTCGATTGGTGTTAGAGAGAGAGTCAACCGAATTTCAATGACGAAATTCTAATCCAATTCAATATCAATTGATGTCATTTTTTATCCTAGGAAGAACCTCAAGAGTAGAACTACCTACCCTGATAGAAATCTCAGACCGTCGTGCCCTCACCAGTGAGTAATCGAAGCTTTCTCTCTCTACAGTACATTTTCCGACGAAGCTTCGTTTAAGCTCGTTCTGGCGTTAAAACTTACTATTCAAATTGCTAAAGAATTGTATAAACATGTAAAAACTCAATTACAACTTCAATTTCAACAAATGGAAGCGTTTGATCGGTCGATTTGATGAAATCAAATTCTACTGTGTTAAGAAGTTGTAATTGGGGAAAATTTGGGGAAATTTGGGGAATTTCAAAAATTCGAAGGACCAAAATGCAATTTTCTAAAATTGAGGGTCAATTGGGTATGATAAAAATGTTAAAGGGCCAATTGAGGAATTTTAGAATTTTTGGGGTAAATTTTATCATTTTTGTAAAGGAAGGGCAAAATGGTAATTTTGGAAAAGTTGGGGGACCAAATTGGAAATTTGGGAAATTTAAACCCCTTTTTTGAAATTGAATAAATTGAGGCCCCAAGGGGAATTTTAAAAGTTTTGGGACTCAATTTGAAGAAAAACTGGCATTTGGGACTTAAAGTTAAAGAAAAATAACTTTAGGGACCTGATTGCAAATAAATAAAAGTGTGGTTTTTCTCATTCATTTGGAATGAATGAAGTCTATTAGGTCGAGAGATAATAAACCAAGATGTTCATATCATGTAGGAACATGAAGTACCAGGAATGCCAACAAGGACAAGCTCGTGTGAATACAAGGGACTGGTCTAGTGGAATTCACTGTATTTACGGGTGAGTAGGATTTTATATCATACCTGGTTGGGGAGATAAGTACCTTGAAATGAAAACCCACTAACAAGTGGTATTTTAAACATCACAACTTAGAGGAGTGATATGAAAATCATGTGGAAAAACTACTTATCGATTGTAAGTAGATCATACCCGATTTGTATGATGAAACTACCTCGAAGTAAGTTGAAAACCCATTCATCATTTATGAGCGGAGATGTCCTTATACCCGGTCAGTATAATGAACAGTTGAAAACATATTTTTATCGAAAGTGCTCTCCCCTGACTATGTGCCAATGCTTAAACGATTTGGGAGACTTTCTTGATGGGAGCTCGAATAGCTCTTATAGCTCGGGGCCTCGATTTTGGAACTTAGGGTCTATTATGCCCGATTTTGAAAATCTCGAACAAGTGGGCCATAGGCCAGTGGGCACGAGCAGGAGCTTGTAAACAAACATGAGATATGTGCCATAAATCTTTAATAAATGAATTGTTTGTCCATGGTACCAAGACAGGGCTAACATATTCAGTCAACTAGTGGCAGTGTCACATGACAGGTCTCCGGGCCAGTCAAGAAAAACAGCTGCAGGTTGAGTTGAGAGTCGGGGCCGTTGGACTAGTGGCACCACAGATTATATGTTATGATAAGAAAATACTGTTTTTGCATGCACTATTATTACGAGATCATCAAGACACCCATGAGGGGGTAGTGATGCATCCTAAGGGCCCTAGACGACCTGGTGAGTACAAGGGCAGTTCTTCATACTAGGTCATCGTGCGAAATTTGGAGTAGCACCAAGCACTTGAGACCCGGGTGGGGACGAGATGAGGTCTTTGTCCTCATAGAGACACGGAGAATTGATTTCGGGATTGAGGATCGGATGTCATGTACATCCACTCATTCTCAAGGTAGAAGTGGACGTACTTCTATCTAGGTGGCTGGTAAAGTCACTCCGACGCCACAAGTGGGTTCAGTGGACATGCTAGCCTACGAATGTGTGTTTGACATTCATGATGAAGCATGTGTGTTGGGTGATGACACAATAAGGAAATGGTGATATAACCCAAGATTTTAAATGAAAGGATTTTTTTGAAAGAAAGGAGTCTGGCACACTCCAATACAACTCTTTTCCTCAAAGTTAATTTTTGAAAACCCATTCACTAAGTAGTCGTACTCACCCCCTCCTTTATATCCCTTTTTTAGGAAAAGAGAAAATGACTAGGAATAATACCAAGCCTTACCCTCTATCATGTATGCTTAAATTTTCCTTAAGCTTGCATTTTATTTGATATATGTCTTTCCATGGAACAAGGTCAAATTACGCCAAGCTCATCTCGAGTTAAAGTCGAAGGAAACTCCTCTTAAACTGAGAGAGTGGCGGATTGTTCATGGGGATCCAACCAAAATAGGTTGGGGCGTGACAAGATGAGTTTTACAACTCAGTGAGTGAGAATCTTACAAGTAGACTTGTTTGGGCTTTCCATTAATTTGTAGTATTTCATTATTTACCCCTCCTAGGGTTGAAACACAATCACACACCCTTTTTTATCATAAAAAGGGATCACATGTTCAATAAAGAAGTTGGGAAAGGACAAGTGGGTAAGGAAAATTGACACGATTATGTAAGACATGTTGTCAAGATACGAATGATAATTGGGTAACAGTCAAGGTAGTTGAGGAATACTACCCGATGAAAGGAGTGATGAAATTATACAGTACTGGAAGGCTGGAAAGTTGGAAACAACCCTAAAAGAGGTGTTGTAGGAGTCTGATGGACTAAGACAGGTTCAAAACTATGTCATATCATAAGGGACATATAAGCACCAACAATGCCGAGTAAAATGTAACTCGAGTAAGGAGTTAGTTGGTAAACATAACAAGGTCAAATATAAATTTGACCAAAGTTGTAATCAATGACGGATGAAGGATGGGTTAAATTGGGACAAAAGAATAATAACATAAAAACCTGTGAAAACAAGTATGTAATGCTTGAAAGAACATCGAGCTAGGGGTTTCAACGATGAAGAGAATAACTAGACAAAGGAACGATTGGGCATCTTGGAACTCCCAATCCTAAAATATTGAGTAAAATCCTCAAAAGGAAAAACCTTATCCTAAATAAAGGGAGATGTGAACCTAAGAATATACATTTGGATTAATGAGCCATACATGCCTCGTTATTATAACACCATGGAAGGAGTAAGCATGATAAATGAAAAGAAATTCCTTAGATAAATGATTCCGGGGACTAAGCGAAAGAGCAATTAAAGTGTTACTATGTCAAGAAAACCCAAGTTGATATTAAGGAAAATTATTCCTGATGTGGAATATATTGGTTAAGTTTTGGGGACAAAACTCCTAAAAGGAGGGAAGAGTTGTAAACCCCGCACTTTTGAGTTAAGAAAAACCGGGAAAAGAACCGGTCAAACCGAGTAAGAAAACCGAGCCGATTTACATTTGAGAACACGCAATATGGAAATTTACAACTTCTGGGTGATCTAAAGGGTTCATTAAACCTTGGAAAATAAATTTAAGAAACTTTAAAAAATAAAAACCAAATTGGTTTAGGTGAACTAGATTTCATAAGAACTTCAAAGTTAAGCTTTTTTGCTCGAGAGTAGTGTGTCGATAGGTGACCTCCTGGGAAGTATGAATTTTTTTTTTTTGTAACCCGAAATTTTGGTCAAAAATTTTTATGTACGCCTTATTATAAATAACCATAAATTAATATATATTTAATCATTGTAATTAATACCAATAATTTAATACCTAAATTAAATTATTGGAATTAATACAAATAATTTAATACCGAAATTAAATTATTAGAATTAATACAAATAATTTAATACCGAAATTAAATTATTAGAATTAATACCAATAATTTATGGCAATATTAATACTAGTAATAAATCTCGCCCATTTAATACATGGGTTTTACGCCTATATAAAGAGGTCATCCCTATTTCATTCTCCTCACACCTGAACACTTCTCTCTCACTCTCTCTACTGCTCCATTTCCCGGTAAAGCTCGAACCAGAGCTTCAACTTGAACAAAGGTTGGGCTCTTTAGAACTGGGGAGAAGACAACTATCTGATAGCAAACTCCAGTCAATCCGAGAATTGTTGGAGAAGCGCTGACATGATGGAATAGTGAAGCAACTCCGACGGACCGAAGCTACCCTATTTCGGCCAAGCTGAAATTGGCCATTTCAAGCCCTCCTCAGGCCAAACCAAGCCCTCCCAACACTTCCTTAGCCTTTCAACAGCCGAATTAGGACCGAAAGGTAAGCTAATTTGGCTCCCCTTTATAATTTTCGATTGGTGCTAGAGAGAGTCGACCGAATTTCAATGACGATATTCTAATCCAATTCCGCATCAATTGATGTAATTCTTGATTCCAGGATGAACCTCAGGACGAGACCTATATGCCCATATCGAAAGCTCGGACCGTCGTGCCTTCACCGATGAGTAATCAAAGCTTTCTCTCACTACAGTCTATTTTCCAGCGAAGCTTCGTTTTAGCTCGTTCCGGCGTTAAAATCTACGATTCAAAGTTTCTTAGAATCGTATGCACATGCAGGAACTCAATTTCAACTCCAATTTCAATAATTAGAAGTGTTTGATCGGTCAATTTGATGAAATCAAATTCGGTAGTGTCAGAGTTGAAATTGGGGGAAAATTTGGGGATTTTCGAAATTCAAAGGGCCAAAATACGATTTTATGAAATTGAGGGTCAATTGGGCATGAAAATAATGTTGGAGGACCAATTGAAGAATTTTGGAATTTTTGGGGTAAAATTTACCATTTTTTTAAAAGAATGGAAAAATGGTAATTTTGGAAAAATTGGGGAACCAAATTGGAAATTTGGGAAATTAAACCCCTTTTTAGTGAAATTGAATAAATTAAGGTCCCAGGATAAATTTTAAAAGTTATGAGACTCAATTTGAGGAAAAACCGACATTAGGGACTTAAAGTTAAAGAGAAATAACTTTAGG
Source organism: Trapa bicornis (assembly GCA_030064425.1). Classification (NCBI taxonomy): domain Eukaryota; kingdom Viridiplantae; phylum Streptophyta; class Magnoliopsida; order Myrtales; family Lythraceae; genus Trapa; species Trapa bicornis. The sequence continues at coordinate 1,870,850 of CM057761.1, read as the reverse complement.
GATCTAATTGCAAATAACTAAAAGTTTGGGTTTTCTCATTCATTGGAAATGAATGAATCCTGTTATGCCGAGTAATAATGAACAAGGTTGTTCATATCGTGTAGGAATGCGAAATGTCGGGAACGCCAGCAAGGACAAGCTCGCGTGAATACAAAGAACCAGTCTAGTGGAATTCACAGCATTAACGGGTGAGTGGGTTTACTAAAATCATACCCGGTTGGGATGATGAGCACAACTTAAAGATAAAAACCATTTATCAGTTGTGAGTGGAAATTTTATGTAATACCCGGTAGGGAATGATAAGTACCTCGGTATAAAAACCCACTATTTAGTGGTATTTTAATCATCACCACTTAGAGAAAGTGATGTGAAAATTATGCGGAAAAACTACTTATCGGTTGTAAGTAGATCATACCCGGTTGGTATGATGAGACTTCCTCGAAGGAAGTTAAAAACCCGTTCATCGATTATGAACGGAGATGTCCTTATATCGGTTGGTATAATGGACAGTGAAAACCTACTTTGTCGGAAGTGTTCTCCCCTGATTGTGTGTCAATGCTTAAACTATTTGGGAGACCTTCTTGACGGGAGCTCGAATAGCTCTCATAGGCCGGGGGCCTCGATTTTGGAACTTGTGGGCTAGAATGCCCAATGTTTTTTGAAAATCTCGTACAGTGGGCCCAAGGCCAGTTGGCACAAGCAAGAGCTCGTAAACGAACATGATATATGTGCCATAAAACTTAATAAGTGAATTGTTTGGCCATGGTACCAAGATAGGACCGACATGCTCAGTCAACTAGCGGCAGTGCAACATGACAGGTCGACGGACCAGTCAAGACAAACAACTGCGGGTTGAGTTGAGAGTCGGGGCTGTTGGACCAATGGCACCACAGATTACATGGCTTGATAAGAAAACATTGTTCGTGCATGCACTGTGAGTACGGGATCATCAAGACGCCCATGAGGGGTAGTGATGCATCCTAAGGGCACTGGACGACCTGGTGGCTATAAGGGCAGTTCGTCGTTCTAGGTGTCTATGCGAAATCTAGAGTAGCACCAAGCGCATGAGACTAGGGTGGGGACAGGATGAGGTCTCTGTCCTCATACGGACACGAAGAAGTGATTTCGGGATTGTGGGTCGGATGTCACGTACATCCACTCATTCACAGGGTAGAAGTGGTTGTACTTCTATCCGAGTGGCAGGAAAAGTCGCTCTGAAGCCACTAGCGGGTTCAGTAGTGATACTGACTTGCGAATGTGTGTAACCTTCATGATGAAGGATGTGTGTTGGGTGATGACACACCGGTAATTGAGAAATAATGGAAAAACCCAAATTTTTAAATAAAGAGATTTTTTTGAAAAGAAAGGAGTCTGGCATACTCCATTTAAATATTTTTCTAAAAGTTAAAAATAGACCTTTGAAAACCCATTCACTGAGTAGTCGTACTCACCCCCTCCCTTATATCCCTTTCAAGAAATCCCGGAAAGCCTACCTTGAAAGACCATCAACTAAGATGCCTGTGAGACATGTATGTAAAGTTTAAAATTTCATGCAGTTTTGATTATGCTATTCCAGGAAATGGTGCAGGTTTAAAGGACGCCTTACTCTTTACGGATTATAATAAGGGGAAACCCTTTAATAAACCGGGAGAGTGGCGGGTTGTTCACGGGGATCCGACCAAACCGGGTCAGGGCGTGATAGTTTTGCCCTTAAATCCTTCAATTTTAGATATATAACTAATTTCTTATTCATACCTTATGTATTTTCAAGTATCTCAATTTCAATAACTTTCTAGTATCATTTGGTGTGTAAATAATTTTACATTATTTTGCTCTAATGACATAATTATCATCAAATTTAGGTAATGTACCATGTGAGAAATTATATGTCTCCATGGTTGAGATCTTGCTCAAAAAGAATAAAAGACTAATAGCCCACAAGAAATACGGCTTTATTTGTTGGAAAATAATACTCATTCGACATATTTATTTTATCATAAATGACTAAATCAATTTTAGGTGATAGAACATTAAATAAATATTTATTCCTACATTCCAAATGGTTCAAATAGTATAGGATATATGGCTTAAAATATCATTTATATATTGTTTATCTAGTAAAGGAAAGGAAGAAAGTTAGAAGAGAAAGAACGCACTTGAGAGATATGAGATTGTAAATTGTATTGTGTTATTCATTTTACTATCTAGTAAAGGAAAGGAAGAAAGTTAGAAGAGAAAGAACGAACTTGAGAGATATGAGATTGTAAATTGTATTATGTTATTCATTTTACTATCTCATTTTATTTATATACAATTCAATCATAAATAATAATCAGTTACAAAATATGTACAATCACTACATTAAGTGGTGTGATAAATCCATATGAATATGGGCAGTCACTACATTAAGTGATATTTTGGTCATTACTCCCCTGCAAGCTCAAGGGTAGTTCATGGATGTTGAGCTTGTCTTGTAAAATAGAGAGATTTAGTAAGCAAATCTGCTAATTGAGCAGTAGTACCGATAAAATGAACACTGAGTAAACCTTGACGGACTTGTTCATGAATAAAATGGAAATCAATCTCAATATGTTTGGTGCGAGCATGGAAGACAGGGTTGGCAGTGAGATAAATGGTCAAAAGTTTATCGCACCATAAGACTGGAGAATGAGTGGGAGAGATGTCGAGTTCTTTAAGAAGAGACTGAAGCCATATTAGCCCAATAGTTGCATTAGCAAGACTTTTGTACTCAGCCTCAATGCTAGATCGAACGATTGTTCGTTGTTTCTTAGAGCTCCATGAGATAAGATTGTGACCAAGAAAAATTGCAAAACCACTAACAGAGCGTCGATCATCCGAATTTTCGGCCCAATTAGCGTTAGAAAAACAGTAAAGACCATAAGGAGGATGTCGTCAAAGAGTAAGACTATGATGAAGTGTCCCTTGAAGATAGCAGAGAATGTGCTTAACAACAATACAATGGGTAGTAGTGGGACGATGCTTAAATTGACAAACTTGATGAACCGCATATGCAATGTCAGGTCGAGTGAGAGTGAGAGTGAGATACTGTAGAGAGCCCACAAGTTGACAATATTCAATAGGATCGAGAAGAGGAAGTCCATATTGTGAAAGTCGGGGACCAGAAGCAACTGGCATGGAAATGGGCTTACAAGTACTCATGGCAATCTGGAAAAGAAGATCACGAATATACTTCTATTAGGTGAGATATAAACCATGAGAGTGAGTAGTAACTTCAATGCCCAAAAAATGATAAAGTGGACCAAGATCCTTAATAGAGAATTCTCTACGAAGGGCATGAAGGATGTTCCCAATGGGTGCAGTAGAAGAACTAGTGAGAATAATATCATCAGCATAGATAAGTAGAAAAATTACAAACACGCTCATGCGGTAGATAAACAGAGAGCTATCAGCAGTAGAGTTACAAAAGCTAAGGTGATGAAGGTAGGAACTTAGGCGGAAGAACCAAGCACAAGGAGCTTGTTTGAGGCCATAGAGAGATTTGTGGAGGCGACAAACATGGATAGGAAAGCAAGAATCAACAAATCCATGGGGTTGATCCATATAGACTTCCTCATTAAGATAACCATGAAGAAAAAGTATTATTCACATCAATTGACAAATGGGCCAATTGAAAAATACAGCAAGGGAAAGAATTACCCGGGTAGTGACAGTTTAATAACGGGGCTGAAGGTATCATCATAATCAAGACCTAGGCATTGTTTCATCATGATCTTACTCTCTAGCGACATCCTCCTTCTGGTCTTCACTGTTTTTCTAACATTGACTAGGCCGAAAATTAGGATGATCGACACTCTGTTAGTGGTTTTGCAATTTTTCTTAGTCACAATCTTATCTTATGGAGCTCTAAGAAACAACGAACAGTTGCTCGATCTAGCACTGAGGTCGAGTACCAGTCTAGATGATGTGGACTAGTTCATGTCCATAAGAATAATGGGCCTAAGTAGTAGAGGATGTGGGCTTTAATTTGAATGATGGACAGTGATGGGCCGAGTGGCCGTTGAGCCCATATAGCTAGCATATCACACTATAGGAAGAGGTGGGCTTAGAAGAAATGGGTCGAATTGTAGAATGTATAAAAGGTTTAGCATCCGTTTGATGTGGGCTAAAACGTGGTCAAGATCCACACGGATTAAATCCCTGCAAAGAACAATTCTCACAATTTTCAAGAGTCTTTCCCCAACCTCTATCAGTTCCTTCATTGTGTCCTCCTTTGTGATTAGGGTTTCTGAGATCATGTTGTCGAGATATTGGACGATCGCTGAAGCAAGGACGGGGCGAAGTTGGAAGGAGTCCCCATGGTCTGTGACTAGAGAAGGCAGCGGCAGGAGAAGCAGCCAGAGAAAAACCTCCAAGTAGGCCAAAGAGCGGTGTGCTGCTGGAGCCGGAGTCAGGATCATATTTTTGAACCCGTCGGGCATTTTGGGCGAGGAGAAGGGCCTTCAGCGAATCAAGAGTCATTGATTCGAGAACATGTGACATTGCAAGGGTAAGAGCTTTCCATTCCCTATCTAAACTATCAAATAGTTTATCTTTGATTTCATGATCTGGTTTCGGATGACCAATTTGAGCAAAAAAGGTAGCTAAGTTGGAAATGGTTGCCAAATAAGATGTAATAGGTTATTCTCCTTTTTTCAACTCCCTCCATTGTTGATCAAGGATATCCTTTTGAGCGCAGGTTTGGGAGCTGCACAAAATTTCAAGTCGGCTCAAGGTGTCTACAGAGTTAACAGCTCTGATTACATGTAAATTTACCTAAGTAGATAAAGAGGCAATTATAGTTGTTAAAGTGAATTTATCCCTTATAGTTCATGCTTCATATTCCAGGTTGATTATTTCAAGCTCAGTAGCCCCTTCTTTCAGCATCATAGTGGGTTTAGGTTGAGTGATACTACCACCTACATAGCCAAACAACTGATATGTTTGCAGCAAATTTGTGATATTGTTCCTCCAAAGATAGTAATTAGTATTGTCTAACTTGATAGGTAATGTAGGGAGTGAAGTATAAAGGATTACTGCGGTAGAAGAACTCATTTTTGTAGAGAAGGGTGAGAAGATTAATACAGGAAAATATTAGTTTTTTGTTCAATAGTCTTTAATAGTAGGCGACAGAAATGCAAGTAGTGATGGATAATTACTTACAAGCGTGTTGTGGACTTTCAAAGCTAAAATAATGTTGCGAAACTTTAAAATGGATCTGATACCATAAAATAAAAAAAGAAATAGTGAACTTGAGAAATATAAGATTATAAATTGTATTATGTTATTTATTGTACTATATTATTTTATTTATATAATTAAGTAATAAATAATAATAAGTTACAAAATATATACATTCACTAAATTAAATAGTGTGATAAATTTATATAAATATATACATTCACAACCTAAAATGATATTTTTATTATTATCTAAAAAGTAATTTCTTGTGCAATCTCCTAACCACTTATCCAATCACTAACTATTAGTTCTATCCATAAATATGAGTCTTAGAGTATACTTGTAGGCCATTAGTTAAGGTCAAGTAGATTTGTCATTTGAACACTTTTTATTGAAAGATTTGAGGCCAACTTTAACTCAAAAAAAACTTATTAATACTTCCCATATTTGAACTAGATTCTTTCTAATAAAAAGAAATTTGTTTTATTAAACTAGGACTACTTTAAGTTTAAGATTAAAATGTCCATTAATAGTGTTAGGGATGTTGAATGGGAGGTTATAAATAGGATTGGAGTAATTTATAAATAGGATTGGAGTCATTTATGTAAGTTATTGTTTTCTTGTGATGTAGGGAGGCTATAGCATTATATTACTAAGGACACTGATAGCTAGGTGTATTGATGGGGGCAAACATACAATAACAAGGGTGATTGACCAAAGGATTGGCATACTTACATGGAAAAGGACGTATTGAGGTAACAACATCCATCAGGCTCGGTGTCAAAGGGGCGAAGGTTGTGATCGACTGAGTGAAGAGTGAGGCAACAACACCCATATAGTTAATGTGAAAAACCAACTTCTAGCGTGGGTTGCAGCGAGCTCTGACTACAACAACAATGAGTATATGAACTATTGGTGGGAATTGAACGGGTTGAAATGCATGTTTGGTCCACTTATGCCATCTCATTAACTGATTTCACATGAAATAATTTTATTGTTTTTTTATATATTTATAGTCCAAATTTGGAGAATATTCAAAGGCCACAAATGATTAAAAAAATAAAAGGGGGAAAACAGTAGGCTTATCCATAGAAACAAACAAACACAAGAGGGACACGAAAGCTTAGCAAAGCGGCAATGGCTACCGTGCCGTCATCCTCCTCCCTCCACCTCTCCACCGGCTTCCCCTATCCACTCGTACAGTCGCCACGTTGGCCTCACGCGCCGAGACCTTCCTTCCTCACCTTCACCCCTCGAGCCTCCTCCGATTCGGACAACACTCCGCCGGCCGAGCCAGAATCCGAGCCCGATGCGTTTGACAACCGCCTTTCGCAGGTCCGTCTCCGGTACAGGAGCGGCACGGGGAAGAAGGCGGAGATCCGGAAGGTGAAGAAGAAAGGATCCCCCTCGGCCTCGAGCGGCGGCGGAACCGGGATGTACCTGCCGCCGGTGGCGCTGAAGGAGCCGGTGTCAGAGGGGGTGAAGGTTGATTTCGGATTCAGCACGTATAGCGAGAGGATCAATGGAAGGATAGCGATGCTAGGGCTGACGGCGCTGGTGCTGGTGGAGCTGGCGACAGGGAAAGGGGTGATTAACTATCACACGCCCGCGATTGTCCTCATCCAGGTCTACTTTGTGGCGGCGGTGGGGGCGATCTTCGTCAAATACGAGAAGGAGAAGGTCAGCATCTGGCCCCAATAGTCGCCTGAAAAGTGACAAACAATCTGAATTTGGATTTCCTCTTTTCTCAAACCCTCTGGTCTTAGAATTGCTCAGTACCTTCTTGCATTAACGATCACTACTTGATGATATTGATAAGTGAAGTCTATTGTTCACCTTGCAAGAGAGAGAGTGATATTGATATTCAAAGCACTCCAAGAACATAACTGCCCATTTACTCTGTAATTAACCCTGAAAATTGGCATGTTATACCTATAATAGACAACATCAACCCCTGCATTCTATGACCAAGACCAGAACATTATGTATATTCCGCATCATTCCTCCTTCAATGGTTTAGGTTCTATACAAAAACTGGCACTACACAGCAGTCTACTAAAGATTTTGGAGCAGACCCCTGCGAGTCAGACAGCTGAAAATACTAGCATCCGACTCGCTGTCCTCCTTTCAATGTTGCATACGGTTACATATCTACTTAAGAAACCTAACCGGGCAGTTCTGTAAGATACCGAGGGCTCGGGCACTCTGTTAGCTTGGAATTTCATCAAAAAAATTGCTGCTCCTTGTGGATAAGGTAACTATCCCGGCTTTGGACCAATGAACTGAGCAAAACTTTTGTTTACTTTTGTTTCTATGAAGATACCCGGGCTAGAAAATCGTCAACTGCAAGATTGGCATCACCATGAGCCACAGCATCTTCGGGCTCGGGTATGTAGAGGCTAGACGATGATGCCTGCAGAGAATCACACGAAAATCTTAAAGACAAAAAGGAACCTGACAAAAACAATATTATCAGCTACTTCGTCTCAACAAAAAGGTAAAGGAAATCTGGTAGATTGGTTACAAAGGGGAACTAGTTTTGAAAACAGGAACTGGGAGTATTTTATGGAAGAGAAACAGGACTAAAGGTTGTCACAAAGAAGGGGAAAAGCCAGATAGCCTTGCTAGAGGGAATGACACATGAACATGAAAATAATAGCAAGAAAAATACAGTTTAGATTAAATATCAGAAAATGAGGTGCATTTGTTGCACAAAACCCAAGCAGTTCTCAATTTCCATTTTCTTGGGAAAAATGGAAAGTACAAATTGCAAACAAAGCAGAAAACCAGAAGTATTGTTCAAGAAACAAACTCAGATCATCCTTGTTCCTTAAACATGGATATTAGATACTAGTGCAAAGCACTTACCTTGGCATCAAACTGCATTTCTCCATTGTTATCAGTAACAAGACAGGCGCCATGGGCTTTCAACCATTCCACACACTCTTCTAACCCATCTTTTTCCTTCCCTTCATTTTCATCAATAGCAGATGAAGCACATGAAAAACCCAGAACTTGGCTGATATAAGAAACTGGGATATTGGGTCGATATGACTTCGACATACAGCAAACAGCCTTATACCGCATCTTATCCACATAAAGATCTGCACATACAAAAATAACCTCAACATATCAGGCTTGTCCCTCCATGCCTACAGTTCTAGTCAAGCCTAAAATTTTGAATATATTATTGCACATACCCATAAGATAGGAATTTAGGTTGGGTGCCTTCTTGTATAGTTTGAAAAACATTATGTAATTCCCAGAGGTAACAGCTGCCCGAACTGCAAGAGCATGCTTTACAGCTTCATCCTCTTTTGCATCACTTGGCAATCTGTAAAAAAAATAGGTTAATGAGATCAGCAACTTAACCTATAGTTGCAAACTAATTTCAAGATTATTCAAGAGATGGGGAATATCCACTGCTCAACATACAGAGTTCATATTAAGATGGTATCCAAACCTTGACATCAAAGACAATAGGTCTCTGTAATTGTTTGAGTGCAAAATAACACACAGCAGGCTGTAAGCTGAGAACTCCATGTGACAACCCACAATCCCTTCGGCGTAGAGGGTCTTCAGTTGTGATTGGCACTGAGAACATAACCGATGATTAAAATACAGAGATCATGTAAGTATGTTTGCCTACTATCAATGAATGAAGAAAATTAACTATTCAATTCCAGGTACACAAGAAAAGTTAGAAATCCTGGGGAATTTTCTGAATGAGGCTGCTAACCTGATTGTATTCAGATAAGTCACCATATTCAAGGGCTAAACGGGCATGTGTTTCATAAACCTGCATTATCACCCAAACTTAAGGTGAAAATTGAACATCTATGCAACAATATAAGGAGGAGAAAGACATTTTTCAGTGAAAGTATTGTTCTAAATGAAAATGGACCACTGCAACAATAACCGAAAGATTGAAAAGATTGGTCATTAGATATGTTAATGATATAATATGTGAGCGAAGAGTGTGTTCTACCTTTACGGTGAGTCCATTCCGAATCCTTTGAACTGTTAGATCTTGACGAATTGATTTCAACTGATCACATTTATAAAGATAATTCTTTTGTGAGATCTGAACCATAGCAAGAGCCTTTTCAAGCACATCTTCTGGCCTCACCTACAAAGCAAGAATTCTCAATAAACATGAAAATAAAATCATTCTAGCTAGTGTAAAACCATCATTCCTGTTAGGATTTCGGAATCAGAAATCCAAGCCTTACAGTGGCAGGATCAGGGGCAGAGGTAAGGCGTAGGTATCGTTTCTCAATTTCCTGACAGGTCCCCTTAACGGTAAGGGCATCCCAGTCCATGTCTTCAACAGACTCAGAGCCTCTGTTGTCCAAGTTCTTAGTCATTACCATGGCAGTAGCCCTTCTAGTATACAGATTTTCCACTCCCGCATCTTTTGTCTTGTGGTGATGATAGAATTCTGTCCGATTACCCTGTCCTTTATCAAAGCGCTTGGAACGATTTTCCCGTCTCTTTCTTTCCTCTGGTGTATTTGCGAGTGAGCTAGCAGTAGAATAATATGAAGACAAACTCTGCTCCTTGTCACTATCACTTGATGCATTACCATTCTCCATCATGGTTGGTTTATCAGCAATTCTTTGCCTCTTAAATGGCCTCTGAGACATTGCAACATTCTGCTCCATATTAGAGAGTTTTATACTATCCACTCTATCCCCTGTACTTTCAGAATCCACACCAAGAGACTGTACATATCATACAAATTTGAAACAACTATCAGTCTCTTTCCCTTAGGGTGTCAATGACTAAAATTCTATTAAATGGCATGAATGTAAAATATTAATATACCTTTTTCTCTCTTTTGTTGGCCTTCTTCCATCCCCCAGATTTTACTGCTGGAACACCAACATGCGCTAACCTATCCTGTGGCTTCTCCATTTGTAAAGGCTCCCACCTACTTTTGGCCCGTCTTGTTGGACTTCTTCTGAAAGTTGGCACTGACACCGGATGTTGTGCACTGCAGCATAAGAAAAAGACTACATTTCACCAATAAATGTCCACTAGCCTAAAGCCAGATGGATGTAGAATAAACTGGAATGCAAACTTATTGTCATAGTATGAGTTCCCTTTAATACCAAGTGACAAAAAAAGATTAAATAAATTGGAGCCACAGACATTTCAGAAGAATCAGAACATTAATAAAGTTGAATAAAATCAATGAAGAATTTGCAGGACTGCAGATATATAAAAGCATACACTTTATTAGCTTCATCCACACTGGGCAGTGGAAAAAGAGGCTCAGTATCCCAATCTCGTGTATAAAGAGTACTATCAGCTGTTGCACTAGTAATCATCTGTGAAGAGAAAGTACTTAATAATCATAATGAGTGGATAGTTTGGTGAATAAAACAGGGCCGCATCTTAAATCAGAACCCCAGTAACCCGCAAAAACAGAGAACTCAAAAGAGAAAAAAGAATAGATTTTTGCAGATCAGTTCTCACTTCTTTCTCAAAACCTAGAAGCCTAGAGTTGTATCTTATGGAAGGATATACCTACTAAGGAAATAGGAAAAATAACATAAAAAATATCATGAAGGATATTATTAAAAAACTGAGCATGAATTTAGTTTACCAGAAAATTGGCCCATATGTACATAAGAATATATGTAAATACGCACTTATTGAAAAGTTAAAAAATAATATTGAAAGGGCAGCATATGACCCCCAAATTCGTAGAATCCAATGAGAAGGCTTTAATCAATCTGCAGGACAAATAAAAGACTAAACCACTACAAAATATATTCAGTAAGCAAACCTCTTTCATGACTGCTTGACAAGCAGCTAGCTCTGCATCATTTTTACAACGAGCTAGAGCCCTCTCAACGTACCCACGTAATGACTTTGGAAAAGTTCCAGACTGCACGCATGAAAGGCGGTTTTGCTTTAAAAAAAACAATACTACATTGAAATCAGGAATAATTATAACAGCACACTGTTTCCATTTTTGTTTTTCATGGCATTTATCTTATACATTCAAATATCATAATTTAAAATTCACAATCTGGTTCTCAGTAACCTTTCCTATTGGAAATTAATGCACTCCAATGTGGCTTCAGCTGAAGATGATGTCATCCACAGGGATCATATAGTCCAATTAACAGTAAATAGGCAGCTTAGCTAAATCTACAATACAGGATGCCCTAGACATGATTAATGTGCGGTCAAAAAAATAACAGAAGAGAAAATCAAACATGATTTGGATATTTTTCCTCTACATTAGACTGCTATTAGGAGAAGCTTCTACCTTCCATGATGAATGCAGTTCTATATCAATGAGGATACATCATACATCTAGCAGCAGCCAGACAAAAATAGCACATTGTAACATGCCATAATTGGAAAAAATTATTTATTAATGATAATATGATTAAGCAAGTAACCTCACCTTGAGTGCAGAATGAGAGGCATCATTAGACAAAACTTTATCACTTGGATTTGGCAGAGAAACACTGACATAGGCAGGTTTTGTTGTCGTACTGGCCCCAGAGCCAGCTTTTTCGGTTTTCACAAAACCCAAACCCAAGTTAGAAACAATTCTAGGATTTGTCTGAATCTGGAATTTGCTTACCCTTCGTGAATCTAAAGATTGAGAATCTTTGAAGGTACTCGGAAATTGATTAGTCTGGGGAACCTGGTGAACAGTGTGATATTCCAAGTTGTTTCCTTGAGAAACAGAAGCAACAGACTTTTGGTGCTCCTGAAAGCTAGCATACACAGATGTTGTATCAAAAGGCTGGTAAGCTTCAGGTTTTCCAGCAGAGGACTGGTGGTTTGTAAAGCCAGAAGCACCATAATTCCAATGCCCGTCTTGAGCACCATTGATCATTGTAGTGGGCTACACCCCAACAAAATTTTAAATATGTCAATTTACATTAGAGGACTTCAATGAAAGAAAACAGAAATGAGAATAAATTACTACTCAATACGATAATAATGTTATCCACAATTTGAATAAGACATCTCATGGCTTTGTGAATTGAACTTGCAGGGGCTCAATAGAAGAAACATGCAGTTCTTTCATGTTTTCCACAATATTGCCTATATTAGTTCTCAATATATGGCCTTGCTGACCCAATAGCTCCATGGGGAAATAAATATACACGTATTGTAATAGAAGATAAGCAGTTTTGTTTTATTGGCTAAAATATGTTAGGTTTTTTAGCAATCCTAAGGTTGTATACATGCCATTTCACAATTTTACTTAAAGAAACTCTCTTCCATTGCAGTACTAAGTATAAGTAGAGCTTAAAAGCATATATTCTGATCCAAGCATCATGCACAATACAACGTTATACCTGCTGCAGAGGTTGAAATGAAGTGACCTCTGGTCTCCATGATACAGCAGAAGTCTGCTGTGGCTGGCTAGTTGCTGAGTAGTCCCGTGTAACCCCAGTAACTTCAGGTGTAGGACAGTCCAACTTAGTTGTAGCAGAAGCAGAAAGGTTTTCAGTACCGGGAGCACAAGTTACTTCTGTATTACTCTGACCATAATATTGGGGATGCTGTGGTTGATAATGGAGCGGTGCTGCAGGGGTACTCGCAGAACCATATGCACCCATTGAAGTAGCTGCATAGTTCGAATACTGATAACTGCTATAATTTGCATAATTTCCCTCATTCCATTGAGAAGAAGTCTGACTACTGTAATTTGTAGTTGGATATCCAGCAGATGTCTGATAATCACCAGGATTGTAGTAAGTGCTTGAATAATTTGCAGGCGCAGCATAAGACCCTGTATTCTGAAATGAGGAAAGAGGCTGATAAGGATGACCTGTGTTTGGATATGCTGGCATAGGCTGAGAGTATGAATGGCTAGTCTGCTGCTGATAACTGCTGTAGTAACTTGTATATCCAGTAGTTCCATACCCATATGCATTTGAATTCTGATGTGTTGAATATGCACTATAATCTTGAGGCACGGTTGATGGAGCTAAAGTTGAAGAACTTGCTGCAGTGGACCCATTCATTCCCTCGCTACTATGCAGTTGTGTATGTGTCTGATAATTATAGATGGAATTTGGTGGAAACCCAGTCTGGATGGATCCATTATCCACTCTGTGTATATTCCATTGAACCTCAGAACCAATTGACGGGGGAATAGTTGGTTGTCCGGAGTTTGCATCAGAAAAATTTTGTAGCTGAAATACATGGTTCAGAGTTCTGTTAATGATTGACCATTCAATCTTAAAATAGGCAGTGTATGATATGAAAGTTCCCACTGTAGAGAAGAAAAAAAAAAGGCAATTTTACAGTGATTCTGAGAAGATTCAACCTGACATGATGAAGCTAATAAATAACAACTCAAAAAGTATCCAATTCGACCTACTTTTGACAAATCTCATATGCATTATGTACCTCAGGAAAATAAAAATGTTATGAAATCAATCAAGACTAGTTTCCTTTTATACCGGTTGTCATTGTTACTCTGGTAGAAGCACCACATAAAATTAAGGATTGCAATACCATTGCTGCCCTGATAACTTTATGCAAATCCTATAAGGAATTCTATTACTAGTCTTTCAATCTGAAAATATTCATTAGGATGCATCTACTTGAATAAGAGAACAGAACTACAAGAAAATTCGAGGATCATGAATTCCATCATTCGAAGAGACGGAGAGAGGGTGAATTAGGTACCTCTCGTGGAATTGTTCCAGGCGGAGCTAGTAATGCCTCTGTATTCCCTGCTTGATTCATGGTTCGGTGCTCACGTCCTAAAACACAAGAAAACCTCCACATTCAGTACAGATGCAAACAAATAATTGACTTTCAAGGTAATCAAATACATTGAGAAAATAACAAAGAAAGCACGATTGAATTATTCAGAAAACTAACCTTTAAATAAAGGTTGCAAGATCCAGCTGGATTTTGATTGTGTTCCGAAGCCCGTTCAAGAAATCAGCCAATTGGTTGGACAAAAAATTACTCGAATCAAGAAGCTAAGTACAGATAAAAAAATCCAACGACAAGGTCTAACTCGCAAGAACCCTAGCCAGTTGACAAAGAAAAGAATTTACGAGATAACAAACAAGAAGATGATCGAAGGGACAAGATTTCGTGATCAGTAGAACTGGCGGAAAGAGAAGAAGATGAAGAAGACGCAACTGTGATGATTGATTTCGTGCTAACAATCCTTGTACGGGGGAGGAGGAAGAGGAGACGAGCGTTCATTGCGCTGTCGGGTTCGGTCTGGAGTTTGGGCTCTGGGCCGATTCCTTCCAATCAGATTATTGTCCTTTTAACCTACTTTTTTTTCTTTCTTAGTAGCTTATATTGGTTTATATTATGATAATATAATCTTATCATATTAAATACTTATTTACTTTAAAATTATTAATAATATAATAAATATTTAAAAATAAAAATTATATTTTATAATATTACTTTAATCAATTTAGGAAATAATATTTACAAATAATCTATAAGAAGCTAATAGAATGAAATTTTATATCAAATTTAAAAATTAGGATTTTAATAAATAATTATATTTAATTGTACCAGTTTAAATTTTAGGTATAAATTAGTATCACCAATCCAAATTTAGAGATTTAAATAATAAAGATATATAAAAATAAAAAGCATATCAACTCTTTTAAATAAATGTATACTATAAAAATAATTTTCTAATTATAAATTAAATGTTATTTGAGTAACATGTGAGAAAAAATATGAGTTATAAGTGTGCCATTAATTATTGGGGGGAAGGCAAATTTAAAATCTAACGTGGGTATAGAAAAAATAAGGTAATAATATATATTTACTATAAATAAATTATAGATTTAAAAATGGGAATTTTATATCATCAAAAATACTATAGCCATATTTAACTTTTGTAAAATAAGACTAGTTCTAAACCTCATATACTTATAGATAATAATATTTAAATGTAATGATTTACCATCCTCATTTTATATATCCATTTTATTTTTAGTTTTAATTTTAGGTATTATGTGTTATAAAACTAGAATTAAGTAGATTAAAAATGGACGCTTGATATCACAAGAAATATCAGTGTTAAAATAAGAATAAAATATATACCAGATGATGTTGGGGGTAACAAAACACATAAATGTTACTAATATTGAATTTTGTAAAATGAAATTGTTGAAGATATATTATATTATTTGAGTAAGTTTGTGATGCAGTAGAAAGAAAATTTGTTGTTGAAAATGAATAAAATATTAATGATTTGTTTCCTATTTTAGTTAGTGTTTATGGTACATTAAAGTAATAATAATTTAAAATTTTTAAATAAAAAATAAATAATTGAGATTTGAAAAAGAAATTGCTCCAATGATCCAAACACGGGTCAACAAAAACCAGAACGGATCCGAAATTCACATCCATGGGGGTGAATATTGAACTCGACTTAAATTTACTACAATCCAAAATTTAATGAAAGAAAATTAATAAATTTTGATTCGAATATTCAATCTAACTGAATTTAAATATGAATATACTTGAATTCAAATTCGCGTAAAATGATATGAACTTACCCGAATTCGCAATCGAATCAAAGTTTGGGAAGTATATAACCTGAACTGAAATCTCATGGACAAGTGTTATCGCATCAAAGAATTTTTTTCCTTTAGTAGACCAATAGGAGGTGGCATTCCTCCCTCCCAAATTTATATTTATATTTTTAAATTTTATTTTTATAGTATTATATATATCAACGCATATTAACGTAATGATATTAGTAAAAATTCGGTAATTTATATTAAAATATTTTATAATTTTGTATTGCATATGAAAATTATTTTTTTAAATATATATATATATATATATTTAATTATGATATAATATATAAATCAAATATGAAGACTAAAAAAATAGTATAGAGAATAAAACTAGGAAATGAAAATTAAAAGTGGTTAATATTTTTTAGTGATTTAATTATTTTAACTTAAATTTAAAATTATTAATTAAATTATAAAAGAGAAAAATACGAGCAATTTTAAAATTATCAAAATTTCAAGGAGTTGCTTATGTACAGTTAATTATATAAAATTAGTATACTTATTTTTCAATGATATGCCGGCTGGATGAGCACGATGTCCTTAGTCATGAGACGAATTTAAAGGGTACTCAATACCCATGTTGGTTACTTGAATTAAAAAATATATAATTAAGCAAAAAAATTAAAAAATATATAATTATATATATATATTAAATAATTAATATTTCTAAATTCTTTATTTAAATTTTTTATTTATATTTAAAAATATTTTTTTCATTTTAAATATTTTAAAAATAAAAATTTAGTTATATATTTTTAAAAATTATACATATTTAATAAAAATAATATTTATACACTAAATTTATATATTTATATGGAGTGATTTGAAAATATTTAAGTATGATACAAAACTAATTTAGATGAAGTTATGAGTTTGGATGGAGTGAAAGTGAAATTTATTAAAAATGTAAATATATTATTATATTTTAAAATTAAATATTTTAAAATAATTAATATATAATAAAATATATAAATAAATTTATTTTTACACTTTAATATTTACCATTAATCAAAATTTGTTGTAATAATAATAATAGCCACCATTTTGTTGTATAAATAAACTTGATATGGGTTTTTTAGGGTTTAATTACTTTATTTTATTAAATCTACAATAATAATATTTGTAAATAATATAATATATATTAATATTAAATATAATAATAAAATAATACATAATAAAATTATTAAACTCAAAATTAATTAAATAATATAGTTATTATACAGCTAATACATCCATAATAATTTCTAATTTAATATAATCTTTAATTTTATAACTGTGATAATTACATTCAACATCAATAATATTTATTTTATAAACATTAAAATCAATTTTACACGAATAAGCTAATCATTTTCCACCCCATTAAATAATTATACAAAATAATATAAAATGTAATTATATATTTTTTAATTTGAACTAAACACTCTTACAAGAATAAAAAATTATTTCTTCAAAATACTAAATACTCGTTTAATTCAATTGTATAATAAAATATAACAAAAGTTAAATATTTATGAAATATTTTGTTGATCGTGTATTTCTTATAAGTGTAATAATAAGTTGAAATTCAAAATCTAAAAATAATATTTACTTATTTACATAAAAAAATATTATTATTTACTATTAATTGATAATAATATTTTATTTGTATATATAATTTACTTTAAGGTATTTTAAAATTATTTTGTATTGTAAATACATCTTTTATAATTTAATTAAATTCTTTTCCACTATGGTAAAATATATGTAAATTTTATTTTAAAATCACGCTTTTGAAACATTTAATATTTCTCAATCTTTTATATCACGATACTTATATGCATATTATATTTTAATATAATTATTAGTTTCATCTATTACACTACTACAATTATGTAATTATAAAAAAATATAAGATAAATTACAATAATATTATTTTTATTTAAAATTTATCTAATTAAATAAATTTAAATTATTTTAAAACATGGGAAGAACCTAATATTGTTGATTATTTTGTGAAAAATCTTTTTATCACTTACAAATAAATTTTTTTCCTATTTGAATTATAGATTAACAAATTGTAAAAATATCAGAATTTTAGTTTCTCCAAATTTTTGAAACCAAAATTGAATTAATTGTAGTAGTATATGTTAATATATATAGTAATTTTATAACTTTTTTCTTAATTGATAATTTTTTTTCTTTAATAGATTTCTATACTTCTTCAGTAAATTGTAAATTGGCCCTATTATAATTAAATTAAATTATTATTTCCTATTAATAATTCTATTTAATATATCAAATCTAATTTTTACACGTTTAAAATAAAAATAACAATATTTTTAAAAAAAATATTTTCGAAAAAGCATCCAAATAGTAACATAATATATGATATTAGCGATATTAGCAAATATATTATGTTTTTTTTTCTTTATATGCAATAGCATTATTTAATATATCATAATTCATCTATAAAAAATATAACATGCATAATATACCTATATCAGTAAATAAATATAAAATATCAAAATTTAAATATATTTAAAAATAATAATTAAATATAAAAAATAAAACTTAACATATATAAAAATTAATGGCTAGAATAACTAATTTAAAATGTATAAAAAGAGTGAATATAAATAGAAAATAAAGGTAAAATATATTATATAAAAAACTTTTAATTATAAATATTTGTAAATGAAAGAAAAAAATTATAAATATATAAAAAAAATAGTTAACTTACTTGAGATATGGCGTAAGAATAATAAATTAGAGAGAAAATAGGAATACAAAAACTAAATAACTTTATATGTTATATGTAGAATAAAGATAATAATATTATTGTAATTTTAATTAAAAAAATTATAATCCTCCTATCCCAAAATTGAAGTGATTATTTTTTAATCTTAAGATGGGTTTGTGAAGAGTTTGGAAGTGATTTTAAACTTTTTTCAAATCCATTCAAAAAAAATTATCAAATGAGACATTTAATAAAAATTAATTTATATTAATTATATCATTAATACAAATCCGAAGTTCAATTATAATAATGCTATAGTTGAGTGTGATTTGATTGGGTAATTTTTTGTGGATGATCTCCTAAAAGATTAACTTTTGGTGGAGATTATATTGATATAGTTTTTTCACTATAATGGTTGTATACTTTCCTAGGATTCTTTTTATAGGAGATCTACCATTCTTATATGATATTAATTTTCCTACTCCAGATGAAATTTCTTTATTGGAGATAATTTTTTTTAATAAAATTAGGATTTAGTATAAAATTTTTAAATAATCACTTCGTGGTACAACACTTTAAGAATATTTAACTTTTATACAAATCGTTACATTTTAATAAAATACATAAATTTTTATTAATATTACATAATAAAATAGTAATTAAATTAATATTTAATAATAATAATAATAACAACATAGCATGAACCTGATTTTTTATTATTTTTTAATTTTTTATTATTATCATCCTATAAATATTAAATAATTTTAAGAAAATATTTTTTTCTTTTTTAGCTTATTGACACATCAATATTATAATATCAATTTAAAATATTATATATTAATATTAATTTGTAAAGATTTTATATAGACAATATAATTTTCAGCCGTCGGCTGAAGGTGACGGAATCCGTTGCACTCCGTGTCATCTCAGCTAATCCGCTCCTTCTCCGCCTTTTGCGCATATGGAAAATTTAAAAAGTTCTTTGTTCAAACAATTATGTGGACCAAAGTGCCCCTTTTCACCAATGAAACAACTGAAGTGCCATCAACTCTTTGTATCACTCTCTCTCCATTTGCGCTTCCTCGCAAATCCACTGAAAATCCATCCTTCTTCAATTGTGGCTGTGCTCTTCACTCAGAGTCAAGAGTCCACTGCAGGCCATAGCCGCCGTTAGACCTTGCTTTCTCTTCACTCTGACGTCCGGGTGGCTGCGGACGCCGTCAGCTCTGAGTTCCGATCGTCCGGATATGGGGAAATCCGAGCTGGGACGTTCCGCATTTCTCATTCAGTTTGTAACGTTATCAACTGCTGACATGGTTAGTTCGTAACGCCTTTTCATTCATCAGATACTACTTTATTTCTCCGACTCTTGATTTATTGTTTGCTTTATTTTGAATTTTGAAATTCGTTTCCAATTGCTCAACGAGCATTTATTTCTCCTATGTGATGATCATTTATTTTGAGAGAAGCCCGGGGCAATTCTTGCGAGGAGTCAATTTTCTTGACCATAAGAGAAGAAGGGCAGAGAAGGGGGATTCTCTCTGTAAGTGATCCTATGATTCAATTCTCTTCTTTATAAACTTTCTATGAATCCCGCCAAATGTTCTTTCATTCCGGGGAGAGTTGAGGTCGAAAACGGTGAAACTCCTGTACTTTCTCAGTGGGATCGGCTGATTACAATTCTTTCTCTGCTACCGGTGATGTTTAGCAGTAGTATCTGTGTTTCTTTAATTCTTCCTAAATTTACGGTGAGTGACAACTTTGCTTCTGTAGGGTTTAATGAATTGGCAGGGTTATTTTGGTGTTTTGGGCCACGATGCCTTGACGTGTCTTAGGCAAGTTTCAATTAGAAACTCTGACACTTATGCTGATGCTAATGCTTTGCATATACTCTCAATAAAAAATCAAAAGAAAGTGATCTGATGCCATTTTTCTAATGTAGAAACTCTGCACTAGTCGTCAGAGACAATTGTATGCATTTGATTTTAGAGTCATGAATTGGTGTATTCAACAGGTGTTTGTTTCCCCTGTGCAAAGCCAGTATCAGTCAGGTGAATGTATATAGTGATCGAAAATGAAAACACAGTTCATTGCCCATTCATTTCCAGAAATATGGAATGTAGTTATAATGTTCTCCTCTCTGCCAGCACCAGTTTTTGTGGGGGTCTGCCTTGTGTATTCATGATTCAGTTCTACAACGAATGTGATTCGTGCAAGTAATATAATTGATAAGGTGTCCTTTCTTCCTTTTATATGTACTCATTTCTTTTTCTTTTTCTCTTGTTTTCCTATTTGAACTTTGGGTATCGCTAGTGATAGTTCCCAGTGTTAGATTCTCAGGATATATCTGATCTGTGGTTATGCCTACATTGCACTATTTATGATGGTTGCTAGGAACTGAGTTATTTAGGAAGTAGTTTGTATTTTCTTCTCTCATGATTTCTCAAAAATACAGGTGGAACTTGAAGTGTTAATGAATCTACTTTAGAATTGAAGGTGATCGGCTTAAAAGATGAAGAAGCTTTTCTTTTTCCGGCCCTCTGGATCTAGCAGCAAAACTCTACCCTTGATCGAGAAGACGAATAAGGTAGACCTGTTTGAAAATGGAGTGAACAGTCCACCTGGCCATAAACACGAGGACAGTCTACAATGCTCTCAAGGCCTCTTCCACAAGCACCAAAAGCTTTCATCTGATAGTCAGAGTCCAAACTCTGGATCGGTTCTTAGAAGAAGCCGCTCTCTCTCTTCCACATCCTTCCTTGAAGAAGGATTTGGGCAGAGCAACTTGCATGATAATTCGTGGTAAGGTGCTCAATCATGAACCAGTTATTGATATTGAATGTACTATGTTCCAACAACTTCCAAAAGTCAATCTATCATTTTAATTCCATAGCAGTCAGCTGATTATGCTTCCAGAGAAGAAGTCAAGATCATCAAGGCGGTCTTTGAGGTCTCATGATGATTCATCTGTGAGTTCCTCAAACTGCTCAAGCAATGTCTCAAGCAAGGTACTGGACCGTTATATCGACGGAGAGCAGAATCTTGATAGGAGCAGAGTCAATAACTTCACAAGAAATCTAGATGGAAGGGAAAGTGGGAGTCGCCCTCCACGAGCTCAATTTACAGCACGTTCCTCACCCATGGACTATGATAAGAACAGATCAAGGTCTCATTCATTTAGAGAAGCTAAAGGCAAGCTTTTCTGTTTCTCATCTAGAGACAGACTGGAGAGTTGCCTTGGCAATGAATCTCCTGGGAGTCTTGCAAAAAATGTTATTGAGAGACTCTCTCAGACGACTGCAGATTTCCCAAGAATGAATTCAAAGGAGTTTGACCATGACCTACCTATCACAATCGAGGATATTTACAGTGGATCTTTGAATAAAGACTACTCATCTGAAGCAGTCACCCGAAAGAGCACTCAGTTAGATGAACCCTATGAAACAATGGACTGTGAGGCCCCACAGCATAAAAATAATGCAAGAGGAGAGGACATTGATGGCGATCTACAGCAAAAGTTTATTGAAGCTGAGGAGAGGGTCACCCTTCTTTCCAAAGAACTTGAACAAGATAGATTCATTCCAGGTATGAGCTTTGACATCTCAGCACTAATTCATACAATAAGGAGCCTTTCAGAGGAGAGAATGAGCTTGGCTATGGAGGTTTCAGAGCTCTTACATTCGAAAATGGTTGAGAGGAGTTCTTTTAAGGAAGAGCTTAAACTGATAAATGTGGAAATGGAGTTGCAGACCCGGAGGCTGGAGAGAGAGAAGAAAGAACTGCAGATGGGGCTGGAGAAGGAGCTCGATAGGAGGTCAAATGATTGGTCTTCGAGGCTTGATAAGTATCAATTTGAAGAACAGAGGCTTCGTGAACGTGTTCGGGAGCTAGCGGAGCAGAATGTTTCCCTCCAGAGGGAAGTGTCCTCTTTTTCTGAAAAAGAGGCAGAGAACAGAAGCCTGATAACATATTCTGAACAGCAGATAAAAGGTCTGACTTTAAAGGTGGATGAATTGAGCCGGTATAATGAGGAATTGCACAGAGATCTCTCCAAGATGCGAGAAAAATGGAAAGCTGCTTCAGAAAATGGAGAATGTGTTACGAGAAATTTCATAGAAAAGGAAAAGGAATGCAAAGCATTGCACAAATCGGTTACTAGATTATTGAGGACCACAAATGAACAGGAAAAGACAATTGACGGCCTCCGAGAAGGATTCTCTGAAGAAATTGGAAAGTTGGAAACAACTGATAAACAGGTGGCTAAGCTGCAAATGGAGCAACTGAGGCTGGCTGGGGTGGAACTGGCCTTAAGACGAGAATTGGATTCTCATAGGCTAGAATCCGAGTCTCTTCGGCATGAAAATATTAACTTGTTGAACAGATTGAAGGGAAATGGAAGGAATTCTCAAGATTTCATGTTTCAGCTCGATAATGAATTGTGGGCCCGGGTTTGCTGCTTGCAGAATCAAGGGTTATCTCTTTTAAATGAGAATGCTGACTTGTGCTCAAAGCTATTGGCATTTGTTAAGGAGAAATCTAGTTATTTCAAAGAAACTAAACAGGGCATAGAAAATGTTAGCAGATCTGGTCTAGAGTCACAATTTATCATTGAGGCTGATGTGAAAATCCAAAGTTTAATGCATGGAATTGAAAACCTAGCAAGAAGTTTGCAAACAATATCAGGAGTGCTTCAGGAGAAGGTTAGACCACCATCAAAAAAGCAGCTAGATGGCCAAACTTCACAGGTGAATTTACCACTTAACCTCTAAGATTGAAGTTTAGCAAGCAATAAGCTTGTGCTTTAACATCAAAAGACTAGATGATGATAAATCATTGTTTATTGGTTGTTTTTTGCTCATATTTTTAACTCATATATTTTGCTCAGATAGTTATAGTTCTTGACATTCTTTCCACCTGATGTAGGATGCTTTACAATTGGAGCTGAAGGCTGAAAGCTTGGTAATCAGCCTATTAAAAGAGAAGCTCTATTCTAGAGAAATGGAAGTTGAACAACTGCAAGCTGAATTGGCGACATCAGTAAGAGGCACTGACATCCTTAAATATGAAGTTCAAAACGCACTAGACAATCTTTCATGTGTGACCCACAAATCACGGGAGCTTGAACTTCAGGTATACCTTGACTTTGTGAGTTTTCCATTATGTTTTTTAGATGAACATAGTGCTCAAAGATTGCAAGAAGTCATAGTTCAGAAGATACGCTTCCTCCTCTAGATGAAGCATGGAAATTCTTATTTGTTTTTATAGAAAACCTTTCATAAAAAATTCAATAATAGTGTGACTCCCTTGGAATAGATTCTGAAGAAGGATGAGTGCATTAACCGTCTCCAGAACGAGCTCCAAGACTCAAAGAGGGAACTAAATGTCATCAGGGGAATTCTCCCTAATGTATCTGAAGAGAGGGATAGAATGTGGGAGAAGGTGAAGGAGTACAGTGAGAATAACATGCTCTTGATCTCAGAGGTTGAGATGCTGAAGAAGAAGATAAACACCCTTGACGAAGATATATTAATCAAGGAAGGTGAAATTGCAATCTTGAAGGACTCCATTGGCAAGAGGCCCTACGATCTCCTCTCCAGTCCCGACTTCACCCAGAAGTTCTTGCTGGAATGAGGGGACTGATTCAGGTGGGAAGAATATGGTTTGCTTTTGCCTCTCATTTGATTTGAAGCTTGTGAATAGTTTTACATGCCACTACTGATGGAGTCAATCTTCTGCATTGCCCATCTATTTCTCTGTTTTTCCTTTGTTCTCTTATTCTGGTATAGTAGAAAGTCTTTTAATTGGGAGTGATACACTGGAAAAGGGTGAGTATTGAATTGTAAGCATTTGAAGGAGAAAAGGGGAAAATGTAAAAGGAAAATCTTTCTCGGGTTTGGCAATTTTCATTTTTATCCGATTTTACATCTAAATACTATCTTTTAAAATAATTTTGTACTGTAAATATATTTAATTGGTATTGATTTATTTAAAAAACCATTTTATTTAGTTAAAAAGTCATATTAGCAAATACCAATTCTATAATTGGCAATTATAGAATTAGTATTTTCAAATGATTTTTTAATTATATAAAATGTTTTTTTTAATATTACATCAAATAATAAGTCATGTCATAAAAAAATAATGGATATGATTACCATCTAAACATCTATTAATCCATTTAAGCACACATAATAATAATAATTATTATTTAATATCAATTGAATTTATTAAAAAAATTGATACCGAATAATTTATTTTTTAAAAGGGTTTTAGTATTTTTAATATAATATTATATAAATATTTTACAAAAATATTTATCATTGAGTATGTATTATATTAATGGAGAATTCGCATTATATACTTGGGACAGGATGAATATGATTGTGAATGGGTTGGGGCTGATGTTGCCTAATACCCAAACCCATATAAATTTATCTAAATTATGATTAATATAGTCATTTAAACAAAGTATATTAATAATAAGGAGAAAAGAAAAAATGCATGAAACTCTATCCATTTATTTTTTAGAATATGAAACCATAAATAAATTTCCGCTAAATTACATCAATCCAATGTTATTTTAGTATAAAATATTTCAAATATTATATTTTATTATCAAATATTTAATAAAATAATTATTTTAACATTCATCAACCCATTCGTCCCTAAAATATTAAAACAATTACCAATATATTATAATAGATATACTTAAAATTTTTAATTAAAATTTAATTATAATATAATATTTTTAGATATAAATATAAATTATATTAAATTATGTATATATTTAACACAAATATAAATTAAATATATACTTTCACTTAATAAAATTATAAGTAAAAATAATATATAATTACTATTTTATTTAAATAACTTTAAATAATAAATTAAATATATTAAGTAAATACATCTCTAATTTTTATAATAATAAAAATTTATTAGCAAATTATATAATTTTATTATAACTAAAATTTTTAGTTATAATTTACTTATAATATAATATTTTTAGATATAAATATAAATTATATTAAATTATATATATATTTAACACAAATATAAATTAAATACATACTTTCACTTAATAAAATTATAAATGAAAATAATATATAATTACTATTTTATTTAAATAACTTAAAAATAATAAATTAAGTATATTAAGTAAATACATCTCTAATTTATATAATAATAAAAATTTATTAGCAAATTATATAATTTTATTATAACTAAAATGTTAACGTTAAATAATATATTTATATGATATCATAATATATATATTTATTATATAATTTATATTAAATAAAATATTAAAAAATATTTTGATTAATTATTAACAATTATATTAATTTAAGTTAAATAAAAAATATATAAATTATGATATTATATAAATTAATTATTTAAATTTAACATTTTAATAATACTAAAATTATATAATTTACTATTAAAATTATATTATTATTAAAAATAATATATAAATTTATAAAATATATTAAATTTATTCTTTCAAATTAATTAAATAAAATATTAATTATAGATAATTTTATTAGGTATAAATAATAATTAATATTTTGTTTAATTAATTTTGAATAATAAATTTAATATATTTTAGAATATCTTTTATTTTTATTTATAATAATATAATTTTAATATTAAATTATATAATTTAAATGTTAAATTTAATTAATTTATCTATATAATATTAAAAATATATATATTATTTAACTTAAATTACATATAGTTTTTAATATTTTATTAAATACAAATTTTATAATAAATATATATTATGATATTATATGAATATATAACTTCAAAATTAATTATACTAAAATTATATAATTTTTTAATAAAATTTTATTATTATAAACAATTAAATATATATTTGTTTAATATAATTAATTTATTATTTTAAATTATTTAAGGAAAATACTAATTATATATCATTTTATATGTAATTTTATTAAGTAAAAAATATATATTTAATTAATATTTATTTTAAATACATAAATAATTTAATTTAAATAAAATATTATCAATTATTTTTAATATAATTTATTTTAACAGTTAAAAGAATTATAAGTAAAATTTAATTAAATATTTAAATTATATTTCTTATGGTGTTTAATGTATTAATATTTTATATACTAGTTAAAAGTTGAATTCTTAAATTAGTTTTTTTTTAAACACGAATTTCTACTATTATCTGAACCATTTTTCTCCTGTTAAAAAATGATCTATTATATTCTATTATATTTTTTAATTAAATAATTTGTATAAATTTATTAAATATGTTAAAATAGGATTTAGAGTACAGGAGAAGTAATGAGTTTGAAATTGTTATTAAAAATTTCTAAATATATGATTTGGATGGAGTAGAAGTACTAATTATTAAAATTGTAAATATATTATTATATTTTTAATTAAATATTTTAAAATAATAATATATATTTTAAAATATATCACTAATGTTTATAGTATAATATAGGATTATACCGCTATATATTATACATATTTCAACCTTAACATATTTAGATTAATAATAACATAATATATAATATAAAAATATTAATAATAATATAATGTTCAAATAAATATATACTTACAAAATTATTAAATATTTTATTTAATATAAAAATTCTAATTTTTTATTTTTTTGTTTTTAAAATAAAAGAAACACAAATTTTACTAGTATATTTTAAAAAAATCATTAAAATAGTAAACGAATAAATAAAATTAGCTATTAAAAATTATTTTTCTTTATATACAATAATAACCTTATTTAACCGCTCAAAATTCATTTATAAAAATATAATACAATATATATATTAATACATAAATATAACATATCAAAATATCAATATATTTAAAAATAATAAATAAATATAAAATATAAAACTTAATGTATATAAATATTAAAAAAATTACTATAAACACTAATAATAACTAATATACAATATAAAAAAAATAATGATTATAAAAAAATAAAAATATATTTAAAAAATAATCAACTAAGTTTATTTAATTAAAAATTAAAATAACTTATAAAAGTAAAATAAGAAAGTAAAGAACAAATATTAATAATAAAATAAATAACATTTTGTATTTTATATATAAGAAACATAAATATATTAATATTATTTTAATTGAAAAAATTACATTTACTCTAAATGAGATTAATTTTTAATGCAATCATTATTTCACCATTCCAAATCCCACAATTCAAATATAAATTTAGTGAAAGCTTGGGATCAAGTGAGACATCATATTTTTTTGCATTGAAGCTCTATAAGCCTTTTCAATGAAATATGGAGTATTTTGATGGAAAGGTGCTATCTTTTCACAAAAACATAGTACATATTCAATGAAATGTTGTGTATATGAACCGGAATTTACATATATTCACTGAAATATTACATTTGTTTTTTTTAATCTTTTGCAACTAGCGTTTGAAACGTCATATTTCTATTTAATAAAAATTATTAATTGCGTGGGTCTGATGATGACGGATGGTCACGGGCAACATATTTCATACCTTATACCGTCATTTTTCACAGCTTAGATAATGGAGTTCATCATTCATTGCATAGGTAATGTATTCATATGATAACCGAGGTTGGTGAAAAGTGGAGCTGAAAATATTATGGAGGGGAAATTAACAAGAATTTACGGGTAAATATCAAAACAATTTTGTTAATAGTTTAATCTTTCTAACCTTAATTTAATTAATAATAACTTAGTTAATTTCACATATATTTATGAGAAAATAATTTTTACTTGTTTATTTATTAAGACAAATTATTTGGATACAATAATACTATCATTATTTAGAAAATTTTCACGATTTAATAATTAAGATAATTCTATATTTTATGATATACAAAAGGTTCACCATTTCTAGTAAATAAATAAAATTATGTATATTTTATATTAAGTTAATCAACTATGAAATTATATTATTGAAGAAATTATAAATTCAAAAATTAAAAAATTATTATAAATTAATATTAATGTACTAAATTATTAAATAAATAGTTAATAGTGGGTAGCAATGCAGGAGATATCTTGGTTGATGCGCGGACCGTGCACTTAAAAAATTAAATAACCAAATTATGATTAATTATTTAAAAATGAATAAATAATTTTCAATTAATTTAGATAAAACTATTTAATAATATAGAAATCTAAAATATGATAATAAAAAACGTTGAAAAATAGATATTTTAATTTATATGTATAAGCAATCATTTTTATTTACGAGTTAGTAAATAAATTAAATAAAGATATAATTATTTATAAACTCATAATAATATGAAAAATAAAATAAATATTATATATATAATATTATCATTAAAATAATATTTTAACATTTTTTTCCTCAAAATAAGTATAAATATTAGTATTCATACTCTTAAAATTAGTTTACAAATATTGAGATTATTCTTAAAAATAAAAATAAGTCTGATAAATTTTGACTATTACATCAACTATTTAATTATTAATTCTAATAAAACAAACATTAAAAATAATATAATTGACTTATTTCTAAAAAAATTAATAATTGATCTCAATTTATTTAATGTAAATATAAAAAATAAATTTAATTAATAAATAAGATACTAAATTATCCCTACTAAATAAAAGTGATAGATTAAGTTATTATATAATACATCATATTTATATAAGTTCAATTGTTATATTATTAATATTTTTATATTTAATTTATATACTAAAATATTTGAAATAGTATTAATTCTTTAGACTATAGAAAATAAGCGAACCAATGAATAAGATAAAGGGTAAAAAACCCTAAAAAACCCTAAAAACAAGATAAATAGTATATTGAAAGTAGAGTAGAAATTTAAAGAGAAAAAAATATTAAAATATAGAAATGTTGGGTGATATACCTAAATCATACCAATACAACTCACATCCATTCGATACTACTAAGTGGGTATCTTCAACAAAGTAATACCGATGTGACAAAAACTCAAAATATAAATTATAAACTATTTACAAACACTGTAAATTGTACCTAATAAAAAGTTCTAGTTCTCTTTTTTTCGAGTATCTTTACCTCGATAAGGCACATGTTTCAAAATGTATCCCGATGTTTGGGAACTAACTAATGAATACACATATTTAAAATATCGCAAAATAATGTACATTATATATATATATATATATATCGGTCTTCAAGGGTTGCCTTATATCCAATCCCTCACAAATAATACATAATTCTCCCTTATTACATCTCAGTTAGTAAGTATCACCTGCCATTATATCCCGAACGAGTATGCAAATGACTACTCTTGTCTCCCGTTCAACACAAATGCAATACATGTATGTAGCATATCAAAATCAGTTTCAAATGCTATTTGACCAATCTGTCTATCAGTAATTTACAACACATAGTAGGTCTTTAAGCTTTAATTTATCATGTCTAGTAGATAAATATATACGTTCTTATTTCAAAGGGTATATCTAATTGTATTTCCTCTTTAGGTTCCTCTGGGACTAATCCTTGTAGTTTAAGGATTTCGTGGACCATTCGTCCATCATTGCCTTTAGTCCATATCTTTATCGATCATCTTATGTTTTTAACTTATTCCACATAAGTCATTGAGGGTCTACGTCTTACCACCTAAAACTGTGATCTCAATTTATTTTCCATTTCATCAAATCCTAGTATGTGTACAATTTTAGACCCTAAGCCCTTTTTAATGGATGGTGGAGTAGGTTGCTTATAAGCCATGGGTCTTTAACCCCATTCATGAATAATGGTCTTATACTTATTCTATAGCTATCAAATAAACTAACTCATATCCTTGGGACTTAGCCCCATTCACATTGATTCGACTCTAGGTTCCATTTTATAAAATGTGTGGCCTAAGTTGTTTGGTAAAAATGACTTTAGTTTCCTTTTCATGATCATCATTTCGGACTAAAATCTCATAAATTCTTATCTGTTGGGCTTATTCTCTCATATCCTATACTATGTCTTTCGGTTTACTATCCAAATCATTCATGGATTTTCTCGTATTTTGGTAAAATATTCTTTGTTAGATTTTCTATGTTTATTGTTACGCCCTGACCCGGTTTAGTCGGATCCCCATGATCAACCTGCCGCTCCCTTGGTTTAAGAGGGGTTTCCCCCTTTCTTTAATTAAGAGGAACCGTGCGTAATTTAAACCTTGTTCTCTGGAATAACATAAATCAATAAAAATGCAAGCTTAAAATAACTTTTAAGCATACCTGACAAAGCATAGATCCGGGTATTTTTTTAGTCATATTTTCTCTACTCTTGAAAAATGATATAAAAGAGGGGGTGAGTTCTACAACTCAGTGAGTGGGGGTTGGAAGTGAATTTTTAAAATATATAGTTTTTAACTAAGTGTGCCAAGGTTGTTATTTTTTTTTCAAAAGAGGTTCTCCTCAATTTAGTTTCAAAACCCCTTTTCCTCAATTCCACATTAGGTGTGTTTAGCAGACAACGCATACCCTTCATCAGGAAGGGAACACGCATTCACAGGTGCAACCCGTCCACTGCACTCACTTGTGACTCGGAGCGTATTTACCAGCTACCAAGATAGAAGCCCGTCCACTTCTACCCTAGGTATGAGTGGACGTTCTCGACATCTGACCCGAAAGCAACTCCGTGTCCGTATGAGGATAGATACCTCATTCCGACCCTACCACGGTCTCATGCGCAAGAAGCTACGTCGAGCTTTCCGACTGCTGGCACGACAAACTGCCCTTATCTCCACCATGTTGTTCAATAGCCCTTAAAACGCATCACTACCCCTCTTGGGCGTCTTGATGGCCATGTACCTCAAGTGCATGCACAAACAAAGTTTTCACATAGCCATTTATCTTTGGTGTCACTGGTCCAACGACCCCAACCCTCAACCCAACCTGTAGCTGTTTGTCTAGGCCAGTCCATCGACCTGGCCTTAATGCACTGTTGCCAATCCATCGAGTACTGTCGGTCCTGTCTTGGTACCATGGCTAAATCACATATTTATTTCATTAGATATTTCATGGATTTATATATCTCATGTTTATTTACGAGCTCCTACTCGTGCCTACTAGCCTTGGGCTCATTGCACATGATTTTCCAAAATCGAGCATCTAGCCCCACAAATTCAAAAACTGAGGCCTCTAGCCTATATAAGCTATTCTAGCTCTTGTTAAGAAGGTTTCCCAAAGAGTTTAAGCATTGGCACACAGTAAGGGGAGAATACTTCTGACAAAAATACGTTTTCACTTCATCTCACCAACCGGATGTGATGATACCTTCGCTTACTACTGGCAAGCGGGTTTCTCCTTACT
The DNA here is from genome assembly GCA_030064425.1 of Trapa bicornis. Lineage (NCBI taxonomy): Eukaryota > Viridiplantae > Streptophyta > Magnoliopsida > Myrtales > Lythraceae > Trapa > Trapa bicornis. The sequence goes on along the minus strand of CM057761.1, from coordinate 1,839,050 downwards.
TAAAGGAAGTTCATCATACCAACTGGGTATGATTTCCTTTACTTACAACCGCTACGTAAGTTTTAGCTTCGTTAGCCCATCACCCCCAACCGGGTATGATGCAAAAATTCCACTTACAAGTGGTTTTTCGTTTCTAAAGTACTCATCATCCCAACTAGGTATAATGTGAATAAGTCCACTCACCTGATTCCTGTAGTGTATTCTTCTCCAGTCAATTTTCGCTTCCATGCTAGCTTATCCTTGTTGGTGTTCCGGTCTCCCATGTTCCTACACAATTTGGGCACCCTTATCTATTAGAGTTTGGCATAACAACCTTCGTTTCTCACATATGAGCGACTAGGCTCAAATAATTAGTTAATTGCACTTAAGTCCCTAGTCTAACTTTTCCCCAAATTGAGTCCCGAAACTTCCAAAAATTCACTTTTGTCCTCAATTTACTCAAAATTATTTAAGGGGCTCAAATTTTCTAAATCTTCAATTTGGTCCCCAACTTTTCAATAATTACCATTTTGCCCCTTCTTTCCAAAAATGGTAATTTGACCCCAATTATTTCAAAAATCGACCAATTGGTCATCTAATATTTTTTTCATTGCCAATTGGACCTCAATTTTGGAAAATTGAAAAGAAGTCCCTCAATTTTACGGAATCCCCAATTTTCCCCAAAAAGTTCCCCAATTCCCTCCTTTCAAACTGGCCAAATTTGATTTCTTCAAATTGACCATTCAAGCGGGGTTAATTGCTTCAATTGGAGGTGTAAATCAGTTCCTACACTTCCATACGATTCAATTGAGTTTTGAATCACATGAATTGAGGCCGAAACGAGCTCAAACGGAGCTTCGCCGAAAAACTCTACGTAGGGGAGGATTTCATTAGTGAATTTTCACCATTTCTCTCTCTAACTCTGACCGAGAATGACCGAGAGAAGCTGAATTGCCTTACCTTTTAGCTTTGTAGCGGTTGTGTGAGAGCCGTAGGGCTGTCAGGAGGGCTTGATTTGGTTGGAGGAGGGCTGAATTTGGCTAATTTCAGCTCGGCCGAAATAAGGCAGCTTTCGTCCTTCGGAGCTGCTTCACTGTTTGATTCCGTCGGCGCTTCTCTGACGGTTCTCAGGTTGAAGGAGATTACCGTTAGGTAGCTGACTTCCCCCAGAATCTTAAGAACCCGACTTCGCCTTCTAAGGCAAAAAAAATCACCTATGTTGGAGCTCTGGTTCGAGTTTCACCGAAAAATGTAGCACTTGGAAGATAATGGAGATTTCAGGTGTGAGGAGGATGGACGAAGAAGAGCTCTTTATATAGGGAGCTCGGAGACTCTCTGCCAGACCATTTCAAATCTTGGTCAAGCTTATTCTCGCCCTGAAACGGCCTGAACAGAGCCGTTTTTCCTTTATCGGTGCTGTCCATTTCTCTATTGAATTAACAGTGTTGTCATTTGAAGGAACAGTGTCCCCCACTAAATAAAAAAATTTCAATAAACCTGATCTGATTTCTCTCTCTCTTGGCTTCCCAATTTTTTTATGCCTCTGCCATAAAAACTCAATTTCCTCAATTTTCTTCTAAGGGGATCATTCGGGTTTTGTTTCGATTATTTTAGGAAAATCTCCAAAAATCTTTATTTCATCTTATTTTTAGTACTTTCATGAGTATCATGAGTTTCTCCTTATTTTGTAGTCATTCCATAACTATGACAATCTTCCTGTAACATTGTAATTTAGGAACCCAAAAATTTTAATTTAAATTTAGAATTTATTCTTGAATTAGAAATCGTATAGATTAAAAATCTTGTATAACTCAAATTTAAGTATTTGAGGATAAGTAATAAGATCGGGATAAATTAGTCAAAGATTCAAGTTAACTTGAAAATTAGATAAATAATTATTTAACTAAATTGAGATTAATAAATTGATGTATATTTAATCAATTGAGATTAATAAATAGTTAATTAAGATATTATGATTTAATGTTGTGGGTGTAACTAATTATTAATAAATATACTATATATATACCTATATGTTATAAATATAAATGTACATATATAAATCTTAACATATATGGAATTAGAAAGATAGAACTATATGTATATATAGATTTTTTAAAGATAGTATAAAATAAGAATATATATATATATATATATATATTAACCCCGCATGCATTTGTAAGATTACAAAAGTGGTAAATGAAGGCGAGGGCGAGCCCCACTTACCGTACAATTATTGAACAAATATTCTTGTTTATACGAGCTATTATACATATTTTAATTTCCATCAAATTTAAACGGAAACAGGAAAGCCCACATCTCCTCTAACATTCATAGATCTATGGAGTCCTTCCTCGTGTAGTGAGGTGAAGTCCATAACTAATAGTACACTTTTATTATGCAAACACATAAATATTAAAAAATAATGTGAGACTTATGGTAACAAATTGAGCAAAATATGGAAAATACAAATAATTTAACTATGAACTTACTAAAAAAAATTAAAATTTGACTTGGATATACTTATCTAGTAAGTTCGATGGATAAAACCTAACATTATTTATTAATGAATAAATACTATATAAAAAGTCAATGCTATCCTATATTATCAATAAAATTAATTACTTTTTCACTTTTGACCGGTAAATCCAAGTAATTTATCTAAAAAGGTTCAAAAGTAATAGTTAGAGAAGAGAAGTAAATAAATTAGCGGAACAAGAGAGGAATTCTATCTAAATTTTTAATATTTTAGTCCAATACTTATTCCATTCATCATTTTCCTAAGAAATGTATACTAAAAAAACATGAAGTTCAAATATTTTTAGAAATCAATATATATATTCTACTAAAATAAAATAGGCTAATCTTGTGGACTAAATTCTCTATTTAGAGAAAATAATTTTTGAGTTTAGAGGTGGTCCAAAAGGGCCCGTCCTTACTAATTAAAGGCTAAGTCTTTGTAAGAAGTTTTCGTGCTAAAATAAATGGACAAAGGAAGGAAGTTTATCATCTACATAGGTATATTTTAATAACTTTATAAATCTAGTGAAGCGACATTTAAACTTCACCGGTTTAAAAGAAAGACTTTTAGATAATAAGGAAGGAGTTGGATTAAATTGGACCGATGAGTTCTATAAGGATTTAATATGAACAAATACATAAATGAGAAGTTATGTTAATAACTTTACACAAGAAACTTAAAAAAGACATGTGATGGTAAAATGTTAATTTCAAATGCATATAACATTCTTATCTAAACCTATCATCTTTATCTATTGTAAAGAGGATATCCTAAAAATATATAAACTAACATTTAAGTGTCCTAATTATCTAGTACAATCAATTAAAGATGAAATATTGTCTTAAACTTCCAATAGACAAACAAATGGACATTTACTTCCTATAAATAGAGAATCAAATAAACTTACTAAGGAAACACAACAAATTCATATAATCCACTGATGATTTCCCTTCCCTAAACAAAATTCTCATATGGAACGATTGTCCTATTCTTGAATACATGAGCATTAGAGACAATGAAGCGCAAAGGAAAGATTTAGAAACAAACTTGAGGCTGAGGATAGCATCCATATCGAATGAGAAATCATGGGGAAAAGACACCGCCATGAAGATGGAGGGAGGATGACCGGCAAAGGAACCCAATGAGTGTTGGATATTAAAAATTGATGATGTAAACTCCTCCCTTTGTAGTTAAGGAAAAACCGGGAAAAGAACCGGTCAAATCGAATGATAAACATCAAACCATTTCACAAAATCGATCATCAAACAACGAGCAATTTGAGAAATTTATAACTCCTGAGTGACCCAAAGGGTTCATAAAACCTTGAAAAAAGACCTTAGGACAATTTGGGAGAGAAAAACCAGACCAGATCAGGAGAACCAGATCCGAGCTGGATTGAACCGGTTTATGAACCGAGTCGGTTCATGAACCGGAACCGATAGATAAAGGGTAAACCGGGAAATTTATGGATCCTGAGTGACCTAAAGAGTCACAAAAGTAATGAAAAAGGATTTTAGGATGAATGGGAGATGAAAACCAAACCGGTTCGAGTGAACCGGTTTGAACCACTATTGAACCATATGCTAAATTCATTTTACTAGGTAGCTTAGAAAATTCAAATTTGAGATTTAAGGTCACAATTGGATAGAGAATGAATTTAGAAATTTTTAAAAACTCGGTCGAATCAGGCCTAAACCGGCCGGTTTAAGCTTTTGATCCGGTTCGGACTGGTCCAGTCTGGTTTAGAGCAATGTCGTCTTCTTCCTTCAGATGACAAACTCGCCGGAAAATTAAGTAGCGCCGGTGAAGCTGAAAAGTCTTCGTCCAGGGAGATTCAAGCAATGAATAATCATAATTAAGGCGCCTATTAGATGGCCAAGAAGTCCCCGAGCTTCCTATATAAAGAGCTCCTCCTCATTCATCCTCTATAAACCTGAAAACTTCATTCTCTGTCAACTGCTCCAATTTCCAACGAAGCTCGATCCAGAGCTCCGATATAGGGTCTTTTCTGAGCCAAAGAAGGCGTGGTTGGGTTCTTTGGATGCAGGGAGAAGTCAGCTACATGCATGTAGTCTCAATTTGCTCCGAGGGTTACCAGAGAAACGCCGACGTGATCGAACAGTGAAGCAGCTCCGGCGGACCGAAGTTGCCTTGTTTCGGCCAAGCTGAAATTGACCAATTCGAGCCCTTATCAGGCCAAACCAAGCCCCCCCAACACCTCCACAGTCCTCCTACAACTGAATTAGAGCTGAAAGGTAAGCCAATTTGGCTCTCCTCTATAAATTCCGATCGGTGCTAGAGAGAGAACCAGTAGAATTTTGATGACAAAATTCTCACTCAATTCGGTATCAATTGATGCAATTCTTGATCCTAAGAGTAACCTCAGGACAAGAGCTATTTGCCCAGATTGAAAGCTCGGACCGCCACGCCCCCGACGGTAAGCTTTCGAAACTTTCTCTTTCTAAGTCCAATTGTCTAGCGAAGCTCCGTTTGAGCTCATTTTGGTATCAAATCGTGCGATTCAAAGTACAATTGAATCATATGAAGGTGTAGAAACTCCAATCTAATTTCAATTTCAACAATTAAACTCATTTGATTGGTCAATTTAATGAAATCAAATTCGACTAAGTTAGAAGGTTGAAATTAGGGAAATTTTGGGGATTTTGAAAATTTGAGGGACTAAAGTGCAATTTCATAAAATTAAGGGCCAATTGAGCATGATAAAGATGTTGGAGGACCAATTAGGCAAATTTTGAAAATTTTGGGGCAAAACTTACCATTTTTGTAAAGTAGGGACAAAATGGTAATTTTGGAAAAGTTGGGGACCAAATTGGAAATTTGGGAAAGTTGAACCCCTTTATGTGATTTTGAATAAATTGAGGTCCCAAGGTGAATTTTAGAAATTCTGGATCTCAATTTGAGGGAAAATCGGCATTAGAGACCTAAAGTTAAAGAAAAAGAACATTAGGGACCTAATTGCAATAAATAAAAAATTTTGAGTAGTTCATCCATGCACGATGAATGAAGGCTATCTAGTCAAAAAATAATGAATAAACATGTTCATATTGTGTAGGAACATGAAGTACTGAGAACGCCAGCAAGGACAAGCTCGCGTGAAGATAAAGAACCAGTCGATAGGAATTCACTGTATTATTGGGTGAGTGAGATATTTAATATCATACCCGGTTGAGATGATAAGCACCTCAGAAATTAAAACTCACTGCTAAGTGGTATTTTAACCATCACATCTGAGAAGAGTGATGTGGAAATCACGAGGAAAAACTAATTATCGATTGTAAGTAGATCATACCCGGTTGCTATGATGAAACTTTCTAGAAGGAAGTAGAAAACAAGCTTATCAGTTATAAGCGGAGATGTCCTCATATCCAGTTGGTGTGATGGACAACTAAAAGTTCATTTTTTCAAAAGTACTCTCCCCTTACTGTGTGCCACTACTTAAATATTTTGGGAGACATTCTTGACGGAAGCTCGAATAGCTCATATAGGTCGGAGGCCTCGGTCTTAGAACTTGGTGGCTAATATGCCCGATTTTAAAAATCTCGTGCAATAGACCCAAGGCCAGTTGGCACGAGCAAGAGCTAGTAAACAAACATGAGTTTAAGCCATGAAAACTTTAAATAAATGATATATTTAGCCATGGTACCAAGACAGGACCGACATACTCGATGAACTAGCGACCGTGCGACATGACATGTTGATGGACCAGTCAATGCAAACAGCTGCATGTCGAGTTGAGGGTCGGGGCCATTGGACCAGTGGCACCAAAGATTAAATGGTTTTTTAGGAAAACTTTGTTTGTGCATGCATTTGAGATTCGGGACCATTAAGATGCCCAGGAGGGGTAGTGATGCGTCCTAAGGGCTGCTAGATGACATGATGGTGATAAGGGAAAGACAAGCTACTGGGTTTGTGTTTCTCGTCATACCAGTTAGTAATAGAGTTCTATGTTTGTACTCTATAGAGTTTCTATATTTGGACTCCACAAAGCTACTGTGTTTGGGCTTCCTAAAGCTTTTGTGTTTGAGTTTCATGTGCACGAGACCAGGATATGATATATGTTCTCATATGGATATGGAGTTTTATTTATGGGATTGAGGGTCAGATGTCGTGTACATCCACTCATTCTCAGGGTAGAAGTGGACGTGCTTCTATCTAGGTGGTTGGCAAAGTTGCTCCAATGCCACAAGTGGATATAGTGGATGGGCTGTCTTGCGAATGAGTATTCTCTTCATGATGAAAGGCATGTGTTGGTTGATAAACATACCGGTTATGGTTGAGAATTGAGTAATGGCTATGAAATCGAGATTTTGAGGATAATTTATTTTAAAAGAAAATAAGGAGTCTAGCACACTCTAATTCAAATATTTTTTCTAAAAGTCAAACTTTAAACACTCATTCAGTGAGTCATTGAACTCACCCCCTCCCTTATATCCCTTTTCAGATAACCAATGGAAACCTACCCAAAGACCTCTTATTAGTCACACCTGCAAGACAGGTATGTAAAGTTAAAATTTCATTCAATTTTTATTTATGTTATTCCAGGAAAGGTAAAGATTTAAAGAATGCCTTACTCCTCTTGGGTTAAAGAAGGGAAAACCCATAATAAACCGGGAGAGTGGTGGGTTGCACACGGGGATCCGACCAAACCGGGTCGGGGTGTGACAGATAAACTAGGGAAAGATTGGAGATGGAAGTCCCTATTGTGCAAACTAGGAATTGGGATCAAGGGTATTGAAATCTCGTATGTCAACTTAGGCTAACCAAGGACAAGAAATTGACGTACCTTTGGAAGCCACTAGAGGGCTCACATTGAGGTTTCTAGTAGACACACTATCCAAGGAACAATTGAAGCACCACTAGTGACAACAACATTTGCAATTAACACAGATTAGAAATGCATCAATCGTTCTACTAGATAAGATGATGGGGTTAGGGGTCTCAGCATAGGAACCGGAAGACAGAAAAACCCCAAATAAGACCATCATAGGATTGAGAAATTTGTCAATGTTGATGAAGTTTTGTTAGACGGAGAACAAGAATCGAAGGATGGTCGAGCAAGTAGAGAGTGGTGGTGCGATGAAGTGAGGCATGTTGAATGAAGCTCGAGCTGAAACTGGATATAGGAAATCCTCAGATGAAAGGGTTTTAGAAGTTGTGCATGCTCGAGCACACATTGGTCAATTTCTAATGAGGTGAGTTTTTCTTCATCTCACCATTGATCGGGGACACATGTTATACTCTTATTGGTTAGTGCTTTCAAACAATGACCTAGAGGCTGACGGGGCATGCATCGCCATGTGTCACTCATTGATTGGGCGCTAACCTGGCAAGCGGACCGTTGACCCGACTAAACCTTTTACTGATTCAATTGGACCGGGTTCAGTCACAAAATTGATCGATTCAAGCCCGATTCGACCGGTTTTCTAAAAAATAAAAAATTTTAAATTCGTCTAAATTAATTTTCTACATAGTGGTGAATTCAATTTCTCAAATTGACATTTTTAAATCATCTCTAAAAATGAATATTTGAACTCGTTCTTCCCTATTCAACCTGGTTCGGTTCCGGTTCACCCTAAATCTGTGTGGTTCTCATATCCAATTTGCAATATGATCATGTTTCTTAATTTTTGGATCTTTATTGATCGCTTGGGATCACTTAAATTCATGTTTTAATTTCTCCACACCAATTCTAGTTCACTTTGAACCTTGGTTTTCTTTAAAAGAATTTTGATTCTCCATTCCGGCTTTTCTTATTCTAAGAAATGGGGTTTACAAATGAGGTATATAACAAGGGGCATACGAGTAATAAATATAAAGTGTTTCGTAAATCTAGAATGAACCATGGTAACTAGGATGTACCCTGATCCAGATTTTATAAAGGATGTAAGGTATCAACCTAGAAATCGGTGCACTACTAAGGAAATCCCATACAAATTTTGTAAACAAGGAGGATGATTTCTTAATCCTCAAAAAGGGTTAAAAATGAGGTTGATTCCTCAAGTGGCACAATCTGAGTGGAAACTCTAAAAGTACCCAACAAGTTAAGGTACAAGAGTAACTGGATGAAGAAATAAGATGAAACCCCGCATGGATAGAGGGCATGATAAAGGGACATCAACAGGTGATAGGTGGATTGAAAGGCTACACCTAAGGAATGAGTACCGAGAAGTAAGGAAGAATGTCTTTGTATTGGAAATCCATATATAAGGATACCAATGAGACAACACCTAGAAAAGACCTCATGGTGTATTCAATCCTAAGACTTGAAAGTCAAGGAAAACAAAAAGAAAATCACCATTTGGTGATGAAGAATGTATCACCGCAACCGGGATGTTACGAGAAAAGGTACTTAAGTATTACGACAAATTTAGGAGACAAAATAGAGTTCAAAAGAGGATTTGGATAATAGGACACTGATGGGACGGTTATGTTAAAGGGAGAAAAGGTTAATTTTCAAGATCTTGAGACATGTTACAAGTCATTATAAATTGTTAGTGCACCAAATGAAAGGAATTAAGTTGGTAAAATAGAAGGTCATGGGAAAGACCATTGTCACTCTTTTGTTAGTGTTGGGCGAGGCCAACACAAAGAGATAAGATGTGTTAGAATAGTAAGTATCTTAGAATTAGTACAACTGTGTAGACTCGTACAATCAGGCACAATTAGAGGGAGTTATACATTCAAGCACGTGATCTCAAACAAACACTTTTGGAAGAAGTGTTGTGATTTGACTTGAAAAAATATTGAGATGTGCATTTATGACAAATAGGACAAAGAAGGGGGAACACTCAAAATGACAAAGCACTAAATAGTACTTATGTAGATAAGTTTGCAAGTTTATGCAAACACTCCGGATATTGGTGTTACCCAAAAATGCCCATGGAAATTGGAATGTCATAAATAAGTATATGGGTAACCAAAAGGTATGTTATGCAATCTAAGATGATTGACACGAACCTCTAATGATTAATAATGACTACAAAATGAGACTTATAGGGAATAACATGATATTCCCAATGGACGCATTAGAAAAAGGGTTATCCGAGCATAAGATAAGTGAAGAGGCTAAGTTGAATAAGGAAATTGGAAAAAAAAGATGTTGACATAAAAATGTGAATGTAAGACATTAAGAATACACGACACCCATGTGTATTTGAGGAAGTGGAAAGACCCGAGTGGGTTAAAAGAGGAAAAATCCTCCTCATAAACCGATTTAGTTTTAAGGATAAAAGTTCTAAAAGGAGGGGAGTAGTTGTAACACTAGAACTTCTAGAATCAGAGTTAAGCCCAATTAGACTAGAAACTGAGGTTAAACTAGGAATAAAAATCTAAACTAGGAAATGGAATCCTGAACTAAGAATGAGAACTGAAATTGGGAAATGAGACCCTAAATTGGGAATGAGAACCAAAACCGGGAATGGAATCTCGAACCGAGGATGAAAACCTAAACTAGAAATGGAACCCTCAATTGAGAATGGAACCTAATTCGAGATTGGAAAATTGAATAAGATCATAACCCAAGGTTGGAAGTGGGAAAGGGAACCTGATGTCAGGAATAGAGAATCTGATCAGGTTAGGGATTGATTTCCCGAAAACTAAGAGTCTTGGAAAAGGCATGTTTTCACCCGAATAGGACCGAGATTTCAAAATAAATTACCGAGTGGACCCAAAAAAATACAAAAATGTAATTTAATTTGTAAAAATGATAAAAGAAAGGAAGTCGGGTTACCCAGATCTTAGACCCAACTTACCCGAGTGCACCCGCGTGTGCCCAACTTGCCCGATGGAAAGGTGGTTGCACACCATAAAAATATCACACAAGTTTATTCAATTTTAGACCAAATTGCACACCAGAAACCGTAAAAATCAATTGACAAGAGCTAATTGTCCCCCTACGAAGTTAATTGCATTAACTCTTTCTAAACATATCAAATTTTTTATTAAAAGTTAGAAATCCTGATATTAGAACCCCAATTGATCCCCTGACAATCGAATGAGCAATTTTTTTGTCCAATCAATAAATTGAGTGATCTTGGTGTCAAAATGCCACTTATGGACTTCTCTTGAATTTCGTGGTCGAGTCTCAGCTTGTTAGCGGCCAGAAAATACTGCACAAGTGCCATATTTGGTCAAGCCATATTTGGCATAGAAAATCTTCCCGCCGCTAACGGCCTTGCAGGGCCAAATTCAGTCACCTCCAACCACCACTCTGGTGGCCATCGGTGCTAAAGTGACCCCCTACCTCCCCTCTACCCCTCCGTGGCAAGGTTTGATCTCTAGTAAGGGAACAATTAGCCACCACAAGTCGATTTCCACTGGTAGGTCTGTCGAGCTCTGCCCGATCGCAACAAGTTGATGTCCAAATTCTTCCAACTTCGGTGACTCCTAAGCCAGCCACCACCACAAAACGTTTTGCATGTACCTTGTCTATAAAACACCTAAGTTTTGGCTACCTTCTATGAGAATTTTCAACAATTCCTAGAATAGTTTTATTTTGCTCAATTTTGAAAAATAACCAAATTTAACATTGTTTCAAAGTTTAGGAATTAAAATACAAATATAGAAAGTTTGGGGGCCAATTTACGAAAATGGGAAAATTTGTGGAAAGAGACCCCCAAGAGTAGCTTAAGGGGCTTAGATTTTATTTTAAGATAAATGGAGATGTATAAAGTTATTTTTGGAAGTTCGGTGGTAAAATCATAATTTTTGGTAAATGATGGGCAAAATAGTAATTTTGCTTATATTTAGGCAAAATGGTTGTGCCCAATGGGGGATGAAATAGTTCCTTTTGAACTATGGAGAGAAAAATGAAAATTTTTCCAAAGTAAGGAGGCTAAAATGAGACTTTTTTGCAAGTAAGGGTTAAAACCATCAGATTTCAAAGTAGCACGATCTAATTCAAAAATAAAATAGTAATTTTACCCATTTTAGGGACCAAATTATAATTAATGCATTTTGGGGAATCAAATGTGTCTAAAGAAATTTTGAGGATCCAAATGAGAGACTTGGGAAGTCAAAGGTCTAAAATGAGAAACTTTTGATGAGCATGGGTAAATGGTTATTTTGCTTAACTTAAGCACCAAAATACAAAATTTGGAAAAGTCGAGTTGTCTAGGTGGGGAATTTAGAAACTTTTGGGTATTTTGTTAAAAATGACCAAATGTGGATTTAACCTATGATATGTGGAATCAAATCATAGATGAGGTTAGTTAGAATGGGTTAATTGACATGTGAGTCGAGAGAAGCAAGCTCGAGGGGCAAAACTGTAAATTTGTGGGAAATTATGAGATAGCATTTATAAGTGTTGAATTGATATATAAATTGACCCCGATTATGCAATCTAATTCATGTAGAAGAAATCTTGTAGTTGATTACATGTGGGTCATAGAACCCGAGTTGAGGGAAATAATAGTTGGGATGAACAAATCTTGATGAAAATTGTGAGTGGGAGTATTAACGGTGGGTCCAATTGGACCTACTGACGCACTTTACTGCTTTTTTATAATACCGTGAAATGCATGATGCATATTTTGGAAAATTACTTTGAAAAGCGATGAAAAATGACATGAATGAATGTTTATTAAAGAATACCATTTTTCTAAAATGACTAAACGAGATAGGGTCCATAGACCATGATAAATCATAGTCGCATGTTAGGATTATGTGAGTTGGGAGTTTGTGTCTAAGATTGATTTGCTAATAGGAGTTGGTTGAGTTAAGGACCAAGCTTCTCGTGTTTAAGAATTGTGAACATAATGCTGCTAATTAATTTAGTGCATGCATCCGAATTATAGAGATGGTTAAATTAAGGGTCAAGTTCCTGTTGATTGTGAATTGAAAAGGCATGATGCTTATAGAGTTAGTGCATGCATAGATGGAGGACCAAGCTCCTTGTGATATAAATGACACAATCATATTGCTTGCTCTTTGATGTGCATGCATCTAAATTATAGAATTGGTCGGTGGAGGACCAAGCTCCTTATGATATAAATGGCAAAAGTATATTACTTATTATTTGATGTGCATGCATCTGAACTATGGAGTTAGTCAGTGGAGGACCAAGCTCCTCGTGATATAATTGTCACAAGCGTATTGTTTGGTGAATATTGTACATGCATTTGAGTTAGGGAGTTGATCGAGTTAAGGACCAAGCTCCTCATGGTTATGATTTGAAATCGCATGATGCTTGTTGAATATTGTGCATGCATCTGAGTTAGGGAGTTGGTGAGTTAAGGACCAAGATCCTCATGATTATGATTTGAAATTGCATGATGCTTAGTGAATATTATGCATACATATGAGTTAGGGATTTGATCGAGTTAAGGACCAAGCTCTGCGTGATTATGATTTGAACATGTATAATGATTGTTGAACATTGTGCATGCGTATGAGTATGAAGTTGGTCGAGTGAAAAACTAATATCCTTGTGATTTAAATTGAATACACATATTGCATGTTGTGTTGTGTGCATGCATATGATATATCGAGTTGGTAAGATTGAGGACCAGATTTTGTGATAATTTGAATTGAGAATGAATGCTATTCATATGTGTGTTCTTCGATTTATATTTACCATTAGGAAGTTGGAGGTATTGATATGACACCTAATAAGATAGTGTTGGAGCCCAAAGTATATTGGAAGTGACAAATAATGAGAGATTGGGTTCTTTACTTCCAGATTACCTAGGACTCCCTCTTGATGTACAAGTATAGTCCCACTAAGTACACCACTACGATGAGAATCTTGGTGGAATTGAATTGTATGTGTATAGGGGTATGAGAAAGAGTCAAGCGGAATAATTTCATGACATCGGGATGCTAAGAAATCCAAATAAGAGATGAACCCTAGGGGTGTACTCTCATGACTCACACACTCTTATATTTATTAATCACATGACTTTGGGATGCTAAGTTATCTAAATAAGAGACAAACCCGATGAATATCAATTGTGTAGAGTACATGTTACTCACACACTCTTATAATACATAATCGAAATTATGGCACGTCTTTCGGGCATGATATAGACCATGAGATATCATATTGTATTGTTGTGTGCATGATATACATTGTTTGATGTGAATTGGGGAGAGAGAATTGACCCAATATAATTGTGATTACATTTCCATGTGGATGAGACAGAAATCTCAAAGACCGGGTAAAACATGAAAATGATTAATTGTGTAAAAATTATGAATAAACTCCATGTTAGACTTTTATGTAAAATATGAATTCGTAAACTATGTAGTGATGTGACAACAGTACCTCATTCTTGCCAAACAATTTCAAATGAAAGATAAGTTTTATGTGATATAAGTCTCGATGTCAACTTTAGAATATGTGCGATTGAGATAATGAACTCGAGATATCACGTACAAAGGTTTATTTGTAAATTATATCAGTCGGTGAAATTCTGAGTATTGGATGAAAGTTTTTGAGTTTACTATTTATGAATGATAAGTTCAAATTTTTATTGAAATTCTATCTACATATGTTTTATTTTGAACATTACTCCCTCCTGTCTTATATTAGGTGAAGGTACCATCATTTTAAAATTGAGTGGATTGACAAAGTTGTATGGACGATAACCTTCAAGCACTCCAACTAAGTAGGAACATATGCCAACGACACCATCAAGGATTAATGACAAGCACTCCAACCAAGTAGGAACAACGACACCGTCAAAGATTAATGACAAGCACTCTAAGGAACATATGCCAACAACATCATTTATCTGCTTATCTTTTTATTTTAGTTGTTGATGCAATATCTTTTATTATTACTCATGCTTGTTGAAGCAATCAATTAAGGGCACTAAAAATGACGTAAGGTTGCCCATGAATCTGACATTTATTTTTTTTATTGTGTTCCTCTTTTTTATTGAAGCTACAACCCGAAATATATCTAAAATGCATGATATCTTGAAAACTTATTGTCTAGCTTCTAGACAAAAACTCAATTTGCACAAGTCTTCTATCTTTTTTAACCCTAATACCAATAGGGACGTGAATGATAACATGATGAGTCTGCTTCAGATTCTTGAAAAAAGTATAGAAGACAAATATTTGGGCGTTTGTATATTCTAGGGCAGGAATAAACGGAGTACACTTAACTATCTCCAAGAGCGTATTGATGGGAAAATACAGGTTGGAGAGCTAACTTTCTTTCGTATAGCGGAAGGAAAGTACTGGTTAAATCCACTCTCAGTTCTATTCTCACATATTTAATGAGTTACTTCTTTTTTCTGCAACAATGATGCTCACTAATCAAGTCTAAAATAGCAAACTTATGGTGTGGAAAGGATAATGGGAAGATTGGGCTTAAAGGACCTATATACTTATAATAAAGCACTACTTGTAAAGACAACATGGAGACTTCTCACCAACCCAAATTCACTTTGGGTAAGAGTTCTAAAATTTCTATACTTTAAACTTTCTTAGTTCTTCTGTATGCTCGAGACCCTCATAGTTGTGGATGATTATTTAAGTTGGTAAAGACCTATTCGAGTCAAAACTCGTGTAGCACGTTACGTTGGAGATCGAGGTCGTTTAACGTATGGAATGATAGATTACTACTAACATTGCATGATATGAAGCTCTCTTCCCTTCCTCTGGATGAATCCACGGTACATCTAAGAGTTTGATTGCTACTAGCATTGCATGATATGAAGCTCTCTTCCCTTCCTCCAAATGAATCCACGGTACATCTAAGAGCCCTGCTCTCTCATATCGTCATAACAACCGCTGGAATTTAGCCAGGCTATTCCCTTACCTCTTGCCTTCAGAGTTAGATGTTATACCAAAGGTACCACTTGTAACTTCAAATAAGGCTGATAAACTTATCTGAAAAGTCTGGTTTAGTAATTGTTTGATCTACTTATGTGTTTATATATAACTTAAATTCTTCCCATATTCATATAGGAGCCTTATATTCTTACTCCCCTCCCCACCCGCTTATGAAAAAAATGTATGGAGTATCAAAAGTGCACCTAAAGTAGGATGTTCCTACCGTGGGTTATCTCTAATGCTCTTCATGCTCAACTCTCCTTATTTCATAGAAAGTTATATGTCTGCCCTAATTGTTATTTTTGTGGACAAACGGAAACTATAGAACATATATTGATGTAGTTTGAATGGACTAGACCTATTTAGTTTTCTAATTGTGGTATTAAAATTGATAGTGATATTTGTGGCTCTTTAGCTAGAAAATTGGCTAACTGTTTTGCCATGATGAAATTTTATAAGAAAAATCTGCAGGAGAATTTAACTACCTTTTGCATATACTTATTGGTTAAAGAATGTAACCATTCGTATTTTGAACATGTCTTATCACATTAGCGGGTTGTTCTTTCTAGGTTGCATTGGCTAATAGGGCTTCTATAGTAGGCATGTTTTCCTCTCCATTTAATGCTCGCCGGATGGGCGATAACTCCCCATATGATTAAAATTAATAGGAATCTAATTCTAGTCTACCATGGTCATGATATGTCGTGAGTGGTCACTTAGGTGTCATATTACAGGTGGTACAGGCGATCGGATTCACGTCTCTAATCTGTTGCAAGAATGTAGTAGCTATAGTGGGTCGGACAAGAGATCATGGTTGGTTGCAGATCATTCTCGACATTAACTCTAATGTAGTATAGGAATTTTTATTTTTATTGGTGGATGGAGGGAGTTTATTCAATTTTTATTTTAGTTTTTAATACTTTTATTAATTTATCATGATTGAATTTTTTTTACTTTCTTTAAAAATTCAATCATGATAGATTAATAAAAGTATTAAAAACTAAAATAAAAATTGAATAATAAATAATTGTGTCATTTTTCTATTTAATTTAAATAATTTGTTAAATAACCTCATATTCATTCATATATATAATTAAATTTAATTATATTACTAAAATTTATATTATATGCTAAAATAAATGAATCTTGCAACATAAAGTATGTGAAATAAATTATCATGTAAATTAAAAAAATGTATAATTACGTTATATATATATATGATAAATTATATTATATGTGTAATTAATTATATATAAAAATATATAACTAATAAAGGGGACAGCATCCACATAAAGGGGACAGCAATTTTGTTGGGTACCCAACTGGTTTCTTTGGTAGCAACGGGGGATGAAAAGATGGCAGTAAGCCACCAATGTCGTCTCCATGGATTTGGACCAGTCCGGCTTTCCAGGGTTTTCCATGGATCTAACAGTTTTGGTGGAAGGAAGAACAGAAATGGCCTAAAATGGTGGTGATGTCGGTTGAATGTCAAAAGTCAAAGAAAGCTCTCCACACACAAAATAAGATCGGCCATTGATTTTGGAAAGGCAAAAAGAATTCAGGAATTCAAAAATCCATCCTCTACAATTTGGCAGAGTGGGAAGAGAGAAGAGAGGGGGAGAAACGCTTTCTCTTTTATCAAGAAAATTAAGAAAAAAAGTCTCCTCCCTGTCCGTCTGTCTTCGGGAGCCAGCAGCTTCCGAATATTCTTTCTCCTCGGCCCGTTCGATCATATTCTGCCATCAATCTTCCATTTATTCTATATTGATTAATAATGGGTTCTTATGATCTAGGGCCGTGACTCTAATGATCTTTATGAGGGGAAGGTGCTTTCTCGATCTTGTCAGCAGCATTTAAGGTTCGTTGCGGTAATTCCTTAGCTACCCGACTTGCACATAGGAGATTCGCTTGTTGATTGCATCTGGTTTGATCCATGTATATATTGGGAATGGGTGTTTCATGTATGATCAATTTATACTGGCTGTCTGGCTGTCGTCCGTGGGGATTTAATTTAGCTTCTGGTATTAGAAAGAGTATACAATCATGGGCTGTGAGGTCTAGTTTTGTTCATGCTGAATTTCTGTTGATTGAGCTGGAAGATTGGGGCTCCTGCAGAAAGTGATCTAGTTTCGTTGTTTGGATAATTTTTTTTTAAATTCAGAAGTTTTTCGTCTTCTGCAGATTAATGGTGTCTGTATTAATTAATGTATGTTTGATTCCTGCAACCAGTGGAGATATTTTTGAGAAGATAGAACAGAATCTTGGGCTATGGCTTGATAGTCATCAGGATATCAATTCATCGATTGCTGGGTCATTTGGATGAGAACTTCTAAAGTTATGTTATCCTCTTCATTGTTGAGAATCGTATCACAGTGTTGGGAGCCTTCAGCTGATGGAGGTAGCTCAAGAAAAGGTGGAGATTCAAGTGGGAGGAATGATGGACTTCTATGGTATAAAAACTCGGGGTCTCACAGTGCAGGAGAGTACTCCATGGCCGTGGTTCAGGCAAACAATCTCTTGGAAGATCATAGCCAGCTTGAATCAGGACCTCTGACCACAAGTGATTGGGGTCCTCAAGGGACATTTGTAGGCATTTACGATGGCCATGGAGGGCCTGAAGCCGCCCGCTTCGTGAATGAGCGACTTTTTCACACCATCAAGAGTATGTGTCTCTATCTCCCTTGTTAGATTTAAGTAACAAGTAATTTAAAGATGAAAACCATCCATCTTTTTCCCTGCCAGAGTATGCGACGGAGAACCATGGAATGTCTGCAGATGTGATCAAGAGAGCCTTTCTGGCTACAGAAGATGAGTTCCTCTCTCTAGTTAAGAAGCAATGGCTGATTATGCCTCAGATTGCTTCAGTAGGTTCTTGCTGCTTGGTAGGAGTGATATGCAGCGGACAGTTATACATTGCAAATGCAGGGGATTCCCGGGCAGTGCTGGGTAGACGTGAGAAGGCGACCAAAGAGATGAAGGCAATCCAGCTATCTTCAGAGCATAACGCAAGCTGTGAATCTGTTAGAGAGGACTTGCGATTACTGCACCCCAATGATCCCCATATAGTGGTATTGAAGCACAATGTTTGGAGAGTGAAAGGCTTGATACAGGTAGGTGAATCATGCATGCTATTCAAATATAAGAAAGGTTAGAAATGCACCTAACCTGAGCTTTTTGTGGCTTGCAGGTTTCAAGGTCAATTGGAGATGCATACTTGAAGAAGGCGGAGTTCAACAAAGAGCCTCTCTTTGTGAAGTTTAGGCTGCCCAATTCCTTTGATAGCCCCGTCCTGAGAGCGGATCCCACTGTGCACGTGCAGAGGATTCACCCTCAGGATCAGTTTCTTATATTTGCATCGGATGGGCTGTGGGAACATCTCAGCAACCAAGAGGCGGTCGATATTGTTAACAACTCTCTGCGTAATGTATGGTTCTTCAACTTGATCGGTCATGTTTTAGCAATATGGGCAGTCAATATGGATGGGGTGGCGTCTTAACATTTTCAGGGCGTGTGTGTTCATTCCTTCAGGGCGTGGCAAAGAAGCTGGTGAAGGTGGCCATGCGCCGAGCAGCCAAGAAGAGGGAGATGAGATACACCGATCTGAAGAAGATAGATCGAGGGGTAAGGAGACACTTTCACGATGATATCACTGTGATAGTTCTCTTCCTAGACACCCATGGAACTCGTAGCTCCACTCACCGTATAACTCAGAGGCTCTCGCGGATCTCACCGGTTTCTTTCAAAGGCAGCGGTAGGGGCAGCGGCATGTCCCGAGCTTGATTGATCGAGGTGGATCAAAGAAGAGGGAGATGAGATATCCTAAATCTGAAGAAGATAGCTCGAGGTGGATCGTTCAATAATCGATCCACCTCTTGGAGGAGACTTGATGTGTATTCACCCTTCTGCTTTTGCCCTTCATTTTCCTTGCTGTCCCTTTTGTTTTCCTTACTTGATTGAGCTATTGGAGAAAGAAATTTGTGTAGTTTGGGAAGAATGAGTGGAATCTCCGACATAAATACCAAAAGGATTATTTTTTATTGAGAATCAACTCTCACCCAATTCACCTTTTACTCTTTTGTTAACAATTGGAAGTGGCCAAGTGGGAACCATTTCGCAAAAAAAATTTACTGGAAATCATAAAAGCGCTCTACTGTCGAAAAGAACAAAAGGAAGAGACCAAAATTCATTGGCGGGAGAGATTATCCAGCCTTCCATGTTTGGGATGCCTCCTGTTCTGGGTCGCCGGAAAAGCTTGTATCCCGATCTGCGGTTATCTCCGGCAGCTTACTCGTGTAGCAGAATAAAAAAAAGCATCACGTTGGAAAACAAAAGGGGTCATGAGGAGTCAAACTTATTCGCTTATGAATGAGGTCTTTGAAGAAACAAACACCACACAACATTCCCATAAGGCAGTTGGTCTTTAGTAGTTGGCACACAATATAGTACGTAGAAATAAAAGAGTCCGGAGGTCTTCTTTCTAGACCTCTTGTTGAATAATGTTGGGTCGTTCATGACCATAATAAGGACTTGCAGAGCTCCTTTATCAGCAAGCTCTTGCAGGTGTTTAATCATAGAGCATTTGTCATCAACTAGGGTCCTTGTTCTGGTTGTTTACATTCCGTCGCACAAATTGGCCCCGAATTCTTGGCCTTTGCTCCGCCAGTTTCTTTCTGCTATAGTATCGAACCTGAGAACAGGACCAGGAAAGTGCAAATTAAATATCTTTCTTCTGCAATGGAGTAAATATTGAGAAGTGATATGTAATATAATATTGATTCATGGCCAAGAGGACTCATCAAAATACTGCAAACAACCGACCGACCTAGGCGCTGAGAAGAGGCTAATCAAGACTATACTTATGAAGCAAGAGAAAAGTTTGACGGAAATAGGAGTCTCCTAGTTAGCATCTCATCTTGCACATTGAGAGATCCCAAGCAAGAATAGCATTTGTGCTGTCAAAAGTAACTTAACCAGCAAAAGAAGAAACGCCTTCACTTACCTTCTTCTCAAAGCATCTCTCCTTCCTCTTCTGGCGAAACTTTCTTAGAGCAGCCTCTCTCTGTGCACTACGGTTCGGATAAACTATATTCCTGTCCACATGGCTTAGCCCGTAAGCTGCCTCACATGTTTCAGCCATCTTATTATTCCCAGTGTGATCGATTTTCTGGGTATTTAGAGGACCACAGCTCCCGTTCTGTCCATTGTTGCTTGCCTGATTACTCCCTGAGGCACTCCCATTCAAGCTGTAATTGGCAGCATTACCCTCAACCAACACATTGGAGGACCCACATTGTAGACCAGTAGCATCTGCCATGTCATCGTTGTTGCTCTTCATAAGATAATGGGGATGGTGGTGAAATAGGAAATGCTGATTAGCATCATGAGATTGTCCCTGGTTCATTTTATCATTCACTGCATCTGCTTTGTAACCACCTGGAGCTGTAGGCCGGGTTTGAAACACTCTGCTGCTATCTACTGGTTGGAAGGCAAATGAAGGATGGTACCCTTTGACAGCTTTATTATTAGTGGAACCCATATCATTATTGTTGCTGCTTCCGTTGGAGCCTCCATTGGAGCCCTGATTTGGAGGGGGGCTATTTGAATTTGACTGCAGATTTTGCACAGACTCTGTTTTTGCTGCTTCGGAGCTATTTCCAGCAGGTGAACAACTTCCCACAATTCCTGTGGGAGCCTGATTTGTCATTGGCGCAGAATTGTACCTGGATGATCATGAAAAGTTTTCATAGTGCACCATGTTGGTGGTATGAAAGGTCAATAGTTCAGTAATCAGCATTTCTTACTTTGAAAAGGCTGAAAGGTCTGATTGCTTCAAGATGTTTCGGTCATGGGTACCTTTTTGTGTATCTGGAACATCTCTCATCCTCTTCAAGCTGAGTTCAAGAGAGGGCATTTCCTTGTCCTCATACATGTCATTGTCTTTTCCATCAGAAGCTTTGGAAAAGCCACCTGGGTTATTAAAATCTATGCCTTCCATCTGAGGATCAAGGTTAATGGCAAAGGTACCTAGTAGGTCAACAGCTTTGTTCTGAGATTCACATCGCGTTTTCTCGCTTTCAGGCTCGGATTGGTTCGTCTCTAATAGGTCTTCATTTCTTTGGCAGTTAATTTCGTGGGCTTTCTCAGTAGTATTGCCTTCTGTCAGTATCTTCTTCCTTGGTTCTTCAGCACAAGGACCTGTTTTTCTAGGTACCCCTATCTCCAAGTCTTTACCCATAACATCAATGTCTATACAGTCAAAAACATCAATGTCTATACAGTCAAAAACATCAACTGTCTGACCCAAAGGGAAGGTGGGAAAGAAGATAAACTTGATCAGGAATTTTCTTACCAGGCTCTGAATCCTGTCCCTCAGAACCCTTTGTTGCATGGAGCGGCACCCAGTTGTTGCTGAATGCATCAGGCCTCGAATGAATAACCTGTACATAGGTGCTATCCGGAAGATCAGCCAATTGGTCCCATGTGGGCATCATCTGAGGACTATCATTCTCTATGGCCCTCTTTGTCCAGGAACTCTAAAAATGATAGCATAGCATTAGCAAAAAATTGTCAGATCCATCAGCTTTTACAGATTTATATTTCTGTTGGGATGATTTCAATTGTGCAGAGAAGAAAAGGAACAAATTTATGCATGAACAATATATATCTCAACAACTTTTGTGGCAGTTCCCAGGGACAATTTTATTACTTTTGGCATGTTAAAAGGATTGTGAAAATTTTGAGAAACTGACTAAAGGGTTTGGCCTTTCTAGGTTGTTGATCCTACTTAATATAGCTTCAATTGGTAATCTTCCCTTTCACCCACTCATTTAATTGAAGAAGGGAATAAGCATATATTAATATTATTTCCCAATTAGAGTTGCATTGCATGGCACCAAGATGAGTATCAATTTATCCTCTTCCTAGAAAAACAAGACAATGATGCTTAGATGAATGATTTCAATGATTTCAAATAGAATGACTATAGATCCTTCATTTTCGATCAAGGGCTCATTTTAAGTTTGACCATTTTTCTAAGTTATTGGTTCAAATCAACTCTCGGTTCAATTCCATTTTCAATCCCAATTTTCGATTTGATTCAATATCTAGTTCGATCAACTTTTCAATCCGATTTCTGATATAACTTCAAATTTTCAAATCGATACCTAATTATATATTTTTCGATCAAGCATGTCCTTTCAAGTTTTTTCTAACCTAGTTTGATCAGTTTCTAAATTTCCAATTCAAATTGGTTTCTGATTTGATTCAATTTTTTATCCCGGTTCAATCCCAATTTCCAATTTGATTCAAACATGGGGATCACAGTGTTACACATGCCAAGACCCAATGGTTTTTGAAAGAAGGGCTAAGATCCGATTGTTTTAAAAGAAATACTAAGGTCCGAATGTTTAAAGAAAGACGAGATAAATCTCGGTCGTTTATAAAAGACGGACTAAGATCCAATCGTTTAAAAAGATGTACTAAAGTCTGAATGTTTAAAGAAAGACGGACTAAGTCTCGATCTTTTATGAAAAACAAGCTAAAATCCAATCGTTTTAAAAGATGGACTAAGATCCGAATGTTTAAAGAAAGACGAATAAAAACCCGATTGTTTATCAAAGATGAACGCGGAAGTTTAAAGAAAAATGAAATGTTATGATTGTTATAAAAGATGGGTGAAGACCCTGCCATATATCAGAGATGGGCAAAGCCATGATTGTGTGGTTGACTAAGAAAAATCCAACATTTATTTTATGCTCCATATTCATTAATTTTCCCTATGACAAACTTTTAGAAACAGGTCATTACCACCTAAGTGGAGAGGCTGGGTGGTTAATGTTTGACTAATGTAACATTAGAGCATTATGGGGGAAGTTAAATTATTCTAGTATGCCATGACTAGGGAGCATAGGCACATTCAAGTATGCCATGACTCGAGAGCATAGGCATGGATCAACATTTAGACAGGTCGTTGGTTGTTAAACAATATGTATCTTCCAATTATTGAAAAGATACGCATTTAATCCAGCTAGTTAGTATGGAGATGAACTTCCTACTAGCAAGGCAATGTTGAAAAGAAAATACTAGATTTTGAATGTTGTATGTACTGAGTGGTACCTAAATGATTGTCAATGGTACAACATTCAAATGGTTAAATTCAGTAACAAGCCTCCTAACTATTATATGTTTTAAAAACACTATATTTATGAGAACACCTAAGTGCACATTTAAGTAAGAGAAGATACCCTCATTTAAAATGTTCCTGCTTATTAGAGTCTATTTATGGTAAAATACAGAATTAACAAGCCCCCAAGAGCTTCATTCCTTACTATTGGTTTTAATTCGAACAGATTCTGATCTATAGTTTCTTTTCACCAAAAATCTAGTATTTTTTTTTGGCCAACTAAAAACCTAGTTGACAGTAATCCAAGAATTCAAGGAATCTAATTTGACAAACTAGGTCAATATTACCTTATATAATTCTCACAATTAGGAGAAACCAGAAGAGCTATCAGCAAAGATAGAAGAGCAGGCAGAGAGTTTAGGCTAATAATGAATAAGACGAGTAAATCTTACAATATCGGCGAATAAAAGGAAAGGTAACATTTACAACAACTTGAAATTTTAATGTTACCTGAGTACCGCTTCCATTATCACTTCCATCCCTAGCATTCAAATCAGTGCTTTCGTTGTCGTTCTCATAGTTGCTGCCAGTGTTGTTGTCAGACTCTCCACTTTTGAGTTTATTAGATTTTTGAGTGTGTATACCACTTTCGCTTCCATTACCGCTACACTGCTGAAAGGATGAGTAATGAATGCAAAACCAAAGAGGAGTCCATACCATTTAGTAGGCATTTTGCTTTGGTTATAGATGGAATCTTTACATATAGTAACAAGAGCATACTTCATAACTTAACTCTCATGCAACTTAAGTTCAACTATTGGCTTTTGGATTCAGAAATTGATAAACATATATGAGATGAAGTACAGGGTTAGAAACTGGCCCATCATATATACTCTGTACATAAATAGAGAACAAAGTAACTCACACTGTGGCATTTCCTCCAAACATGCTGCCAAAGATTTTTAAGCTCATTCTTTCGTATAGGCTTTACTAAATAGTCAACGGCACCTTTTGACAAACACTTAAAAACTACACCCATTGTACCATGTGAAGACATCACTGCAGAAAGAACTCGCCAAGCAGTTAAAAGTATCAAGCTCTAAAAGGACAATGGATTCAATGTATATCTGCAAGAACAGCTGAAAATATACTCACTAATTACAGGAACGTTCTTGCGAGTTTTGTGTCTCATTATCTTCGATAAAAGTGATATGCCTGATACACAAGGTACAGCTACCTCAGTCAAGACAAGATCAATGTTATTGGTCAGATCTTCCAAGATTTTCCATGCCTGTGCACCATTTGCTACATCTACAACTGCAAAATTACATGACACATCAGAATTACTCAATCTAGATCTGGACAACATTAACCTTTTGCAACAACTCATCATTAATGGAAAATACAAGAATTTCCATTTTGGAATTTGGACTTCTAAAATTAATTCATAGGATAATACAGCACTGAATAGATAATTCTGCATCTAAAATTCTCATTAGATACATTTACCTTGGTAGCCACAATTTCGGAGTAATGCACAGACAACATGACGAGTCGAATCATCACTTTCCACCAGTAAAATTTTTAGAGACCGTATTGGCAAAAACCTCTCCCAGCGAACCAGGTATCCCTTGGCCTGCAGTTGTGACCTGGGGATAGGAGGTTGCATATGGGAATTTTCCTGCACCTGGAGTGCTTCTGTCAGTTCATCTGAGACACTTGTATCCTCGTGGATTTGTAGCTCATCTTCTTCTGACAAATCCTGGCCTTCACCTGTTGCCCCACCCCTTTTGTCCGTGTTTTCATCTTTATTATGATAGTTTCGTGCTGCCAGCCCTTTGGCATTGGGCCTACTATTGCTCATTTGAGCAAAATCCTCATCAACCGAATTCAAGGAGACCAACAGTAGTTGTAAGAATATAGAGAGAAACTGGAAAATATTCTTTTTCTTCACTTTAAAAGTACTGAGCATACAACTTTAAATAAGAAAAATATAAGAAATGAAATAGGAAAGTACTAAGTATGAAAGTTATAATAAGTGCGCATCACTCTCAATCAATCCTAAATTTAACTAACTAATTTAGAATTTGAATGATTATTTTCTTTGGTCACAATGTATGACTTTCATACTTTATCTACACTTCCCTCAAGTTGGTGCAAATATATCTATCATGCCCAGCTTGCTATTATGTAGTTAAAATGGTTGTCTCAACAAATTTTTAGTTAGGGCATCAGCAACTAATTGTGCAGTTGGTAGAAATGGAATGCATAGTATTCCTTCTTCAAGCTTTTCCTTTATAAAGTGCATGTCAATCTCAACAAGTTTTGTCCTATCATGTAAAATTGGATTATGAGCAATGTGGATGGTTGACTCGTTATCACAGTACTTCATAGGAAAAATTATTGGGCTGCAAAGATCTTCTAGAATTGTCTTCAACCAAAGAGCTTCAAATACACCTTGAGCCATTGATCTAAATTCAGCATCAACATTGCTTCTAGAAACTACACTTTGCTTTTGCTCCTCCAGGTTACCAAATTACTCCAAAGGAATGTACAGTCCCACTTGGTGAATAGACGATTTTCCATTTTGAGGACAAAATTCTAATGAAAGGGGTGCTTCATGCAGGACCTTGGTTGATAATGCATAGCTAATTGACTGGAGTAAAATACCCCTAAGGGTGACTATTGAGGAGATTCCACTTCACCTATATACTGCTAGTGGACTAAACACCATTGTAAGTGTTATTGGCACTCCCTTATTGATGGACAAGAGAACAACAAACAGAGTAAGACTTAACTTTTTCCAAAAGTGTGCATGGAAGTTGAATATGGTACTCACCTAGCTAGCGGTAATAGAAAAAGAGGGTGGAGAGGAATTAGAGGTGAAACTCAAATACATTGATGTGCATTTTCAATACCATAAGCATAAACAATTGGTCACAGCTATTAAGTGTAGGAAGAAACACAAAATGGAGATGTAGACAGTAGAGTTGATCTGAGGGGAAAGGAATAAATAGCCCTAGAAGTTGCCGCACACATAAATAGAGAACTAGGTGAAGCTCAATCATGAGAAAGAAAGAGTAGCAAAATAGATGAGAGATACGGTGGGAAAATAGTGACATATGAAGAAGATAAACAAGGAAGAGTGGATGTAGAAGTATTTGAACCTTAACAAGAAATAAAAGAGGAGACTAGAGTTCAAGAGACGTATTAACCAATCAGGAGTACTGAAATATAAGTAGTTAAAATGACCCTAAAAACATGGTGTGGCCAAACACCTTGTTAACAAAAAAATGATTGATATAATGACTCTACTAGAAGCTAGAATAAGGCAGGAAATTGAGGCGCTAATGAAGAAGAGATTAAGGAACTGGTATATGTACACACCAATACGGAGTGCACAAGGAATGGAAGAATTTGGATAATTTTCAAGCCAACAATAACTATGAGAATCCTAAAGTGTGTCACTCTAATGAGGTAGATTGCAGAGAGGAAACACAGATATGGAAAGTAAGCTGATAGAGTTCAAGAGACGTATTAACCAATGTTGCATGTCTGATCACTCAACAATATGGGCTTGTTTCACTTGGTCGAATAGAAGATTGAATGACTTGCAACCGAGGAAGCTAGACAAGGTGATAGTTAATGAAACATGGCTTCGTTACTCTCCATTCTCCACATTATTCTTTGGAGAAATGAGTTTCTCAAATCACAGTTATATGTTGTTGAGTATAAATAGGTTAGAGAACTCAAACCCCAAACCTTTTAAATACTTCAATCAATGGAGTAAATAGGATGGATACACATGGGTGGTAAAGAAAGTGGTAGAAAGACACAAATACAATTCAGCATAGCCAATGAAGAAATTGTTAAATTTCTTAAAAGACATGAAGGCTGAAATAAGGCAGTTTGGCTAGAAAAAGGAAAAGAAAAATCCGCCAAACAAGAGGACGTTAGATGCAAACTAAAGGATGTTCAACAACTGATCCTAATAGAACATCTTGATACAGAACGACTGGAGAAGGAAAAAGAACTCGAGGAAAAAAGTATATACCTTAAAGCACTATATTGAGCCAAACTACATGCAAAAGTCATGAATCCAATGGATAATGGTAGGAGACATGAACTCCAACTTCTTCAAATCTGCAAAAACAAGATATGCAAGAAACTGCATCAGAAAATAAACATTGAAGTTGAAACTTGGATTAAACTAAAAGAAGCAATATCCTATTTCACAAGAATAATTGGAAGTAGAGATGAGAACATATATTGTCACAAAGGGAACACATTAAAAAGTTGTCGGAGAAGAGATTAAATATGAAAGATCTAAACACTCTCAATTCCCCAACAACAAGAGAAAAGGTTAGAAAATCCGTGTTCTCATTGAATTGTAATAAACCACAAGTCTTGATGGCTTCACAACCTCGTCCCCCCACCCCACCTCTCATGTGTTTCATTCCAAGACTATAAACCTATGTTGTGTAACAAACTACAAATGCATAGCAAAGATACTAGCCAACAAAATTGTTGTTCTACATCACCTAGTAGGATCTCATCATGCAACATTTATCAAAGGAAGAAGCCTCTCTGGCCATATCCTCCTTGCTCATGAAGTAATTCAAAAGTACAATACAAAATGTATTTCCATAAGATGTGCTATGAAGGTAGATTTGAAGAAAGTGTTTGACTCGGTGGATTAGAAAGTTTATGAAAGATACTCCAAGTGTTGTAGGTTTTCCTTAGCATTTCATGAGATGGATAAAAGAATGTTACACAAGTCCATGGTTTTCCATAGCTATCAATGGGTCCTTAGCATGTTTCTTCCTCGAGAAAAAAAAAACTAAGACAAGCTGATCAACTATCCCCTTACCTCTTTGTCTTAGAAATGGAACCTCCATCACTCTTACCATAAAAAGTTGGAATTGAGAAAATTATGTACCACCCAAAGAGTGCAAGGAGTAAACCAATGCACCTCACATCTGTTAATGATGTTTTGATTTTCTATGCAACCATGAACTTGATTGGAGTGGTAAAAGGAATCATGGAAGAATACTACCATATGTCTAGCCTTGAACTAAATGCACAAAATACAACGTTTCTCAGTGGGCATAACAAAAATTGTCTTGTCCAAGTATAGCCAAATGACATGTTCCAAAATAGGCACATTGTCTGTAAATACTTGGAATACAATTGATTACCACCAAGCTAAGATCAGCTGATTTCAAGACTCTCAATGACACAATAACATGCGAGATACAATCATGGTCATCAAAATTGCTCTCTTATGCATGAAGACTTCAACTAGTGAAGTCGGAGCTACAAAGTATGGTGAACTACTGGTTCTACCACTTCATACTTCCTGAGAAGATTATTAAGTTAACCATTGTTTTTCAACATTCCTATGTTCTGGTACAACTAAGAAATTTAAAGCAACTAAAGTCTCATAGAAGTATGTCTTCCTACCAAAGAATGAAGGAGAGACTTGGCTTGAAGGGCCTAATCTCATGGAACATGGCATGTGGGCTGAGAAACCTATGACTAGTCATAACAAGAGTGGGATTTGTGTGGAAAAAGTAGATAAAAAATACTAGTCATGATAAACATCATCTGGACAGTGCAAGAAACGAACAGATCTTCTTGGTACTGGAAAAAAACCCTAAGGTTAAGTCATAGGGCTAAGCAATCAATCTCTTGCAAAGTAGGTGATGAAAGCAACATCATACTAGCATGATAGGTGATGGAACATGACATCTGTGCTCACCTTGTTGCATCTTCCACATTTTAGCATTCAATTCAAACAATTGCGAATGATTGTCTAGATCTAAGTATGTCTCCTGAATCATTTCCAATGTTGTCGGAAAGAATATGAATGGATTTCCCAACACATAATCTATAAAATTGATCAATTAGATTCCAATCATCAAATTCTCCGAAAGTCATTGCTTGTACTTCAGAAAAGGGTGGCAATTTGGGTAAGCCTAGTCTTATCGGATTGGATTTGCCCGACCCAATAAGTGATTGATCCTTCAAGGGTCAACCCAAACACGCCCATTAAGAAATTGAATTGGGCCCAACCCAAAAAATTTATTGAACTGAACCCAATCCATTAGCCTAATGCAAATTCATATTGCTACAATATTATTGTTGCAATTATGTTTCCTTATTAGAAAAATAAATAAATGAAAGTAATATTATGATTATTTTGGAAGTATGTCTCACATTTTGAATTAGCAAAAAGAAAATTTTGGTTGACACAAATGTTCCATTGAATTGAGATAGATAATTCAATGGAATTCATATGCTAACAGAAAAAACAAGGAATTGAGAATAAAATATGCAGCTTTTATAATTTAGAAGAGTTTACAATTGCAGCATGCCTCTTTAGATCATTTCACTTCCAAGTGATAAAGAACCAAAGAAAACAAACATAATCAAGTAACATATCAAACAACCTTAACAAAGGCATTCAATTTGCACTACAAGTCAACCATGTTCAGAAAATAACAATATCAAATATATGAGCATGTATTCAGTTTTGGCAATAAAGTCGACTAATTTATGGTAATAGCAATAAAAGTATATGGCAAATTGTAATTCGAAAATTTGGATTAAATTTAGGTTGTAAGAAGAATTCATTATGAAGCAAACTACTGAACTTGGGACTTGGCTTATTGTGTTAATGGGCTGGAACAGTTTGATAGGTTGCTAACCAAGCATGCCTAATAACACTATCAGACCATGCTAGTCCAGCTTGATATGATCAAGCCTGAAAAGTGTTGACCCATGCCATCTATTCGGCCAAACCCAATTTTGTCACCCCTACTTCGGATCAGCCCTTGCTGGAGGCTTTACTTCACCATTTAGGTAGCCAATTTTCCCTTTTTCTGCCTATCACCAACCTTACAGATTGAGACTGCTCAAAATAAATTTTTCCATTCAATTTATGAATAGTTATTTGAAGAGAATTTTCAAAAAGAGATATTGTTGTTGGTTGAATGGCTCCTCCATTAGCCTTCGCGTCACCACTAGCACCTAAGGATGAGCTGGAACAAACCATGGAAACCTTAAAATTCATGATCGAATCCTAGGACTTTAATATCATATAAGAATATAGATAGGAACTAGAAAATATCCCCTTTCGTCACTTCTATTGAGGAAAAGATTCCACATCCCTTGTATTCAATAATCCAAGAGCAATGTTTGCTATGGCTTCCCTCAATCTTACACAAGGAAATGCAGAATTTTTGCATTTGTATTCATAGAGTAAATTAACAGCTAGAATCTTTACTCAAAACATGATATAATCTGAATTGTCCATCAGGTTATGTTCTAGTGATTAAGGAAAAAATAAAGGTCAACATGCAGATAGATAATGCCAATATGGCTGGAAAATTATGCTCAATCAATTAAACTATTTCCAGACAACTATTTACATAATAAAAGTATCAAGTATGGGTAAGATTTTTAAGAATGAATGGCATGCAAGAACACAATGCAGTGAAAATAAGATCTAGCGTCTTCAATAAGAAATGATCGACTCAACATTAGACAAAATGGCCCCAGTTAATATTTATTTTAGAAGAATAAAATCTTCAGGATCCGAGTGGATCGACAGATAAAAATAGAGCTTATTATCCTTTTTGTTAAGAATCTAACATTAATGAAAAATAATAATAACAGATTAGAAGAAAACAAAATCCATTAATTTCGCTTCTCAGAAAAGCATTCGGGCGTATAAGAACAAATTGTGATTAAGTAGTGAAAACGGAATGGAACATTCTTTTCACGTTGAGACGCAATTCCATTGCATTTCATTTCCATATCTTCTGATAGAATGCAGGAAAACAAAAACACAATGATAGATATATTAAGTTTTCAAAATACTGAACCTTTCCTGCAGGCTTTGATTCACAGCGTCAGACAGATGAAGTTTCCCCCAATTATCTCCGGAAAGAAGCGTCTGGCAGGCACCTAAAAAAACCAAAGTGTAGATTCCGAGCAGAAACGAAATTCTACCAAGTTCTTGCTTGTAATTGTCACTAAGTATTCCAGAGTATGGGCGAAAATATACAATCATGAGAATTTTTCATCAAGCTTACCTCACAAGTAGTCATTCAAGTAAGATCCTGCAATTCAGAGCAACAAACCATGAAAGACCAGATAAGAGATGGGAAGGCGGGGAAGAGAAAATCAATTACAATCTCAAGTCATGGTTAGGGCTTCTGTAGAAAGGAGGGAAGAAATGAGCTTGACTGATTAAAGGGATGAGAAAGGAAGAAAAAATGGAGCGCGTAAAGATTGGGAGAGCCCGTAGGCATCCCGTTGTTCGCCACGTCGTTGCCATGCCTGAGTGTCACGTGATGACCTGGTCATGGGATCCAAAACCGGGGAACCGGGCTCCCCGTAGTCACCGTAAGATCTTCGGTGATCTCCCGGATCTCCTTGCCAGTGCACGTGGCATTCTCTCAGGGCA
Organism: Trapa bicornis; assembly: GCA_030064425.1. Classification (NCBI taxonomy): domain Eukaryota; kingdom Viridiplantae; phylum Streptophyta; class Magnoliopsida; order Myrtales; family Lythraceae; genus Trapa; species Trapa bicornis. The sequence goes on along the minus strand of CM057761.1, from coordinate 1,807,154 downwards.
GTTAAAGATGCTGCTGTGTTTGGACTTTGGTCTCTGCGCTAAGGGATTTAGAATGACGAGAGTGCCCCTCTCCGAGTTTTGTTTTTTTTTCTCAGTTGCCGCCATGCCAGCCTAAAAATATCTGAGCTTTGTTAGGCCAGGGCGCCAACCCGCAAGGGGTGGAATTGGCAATTAGTGACTCAAAACGATACTTTTGGGGCCTCCCAATGGATTGATTCATTGTAATGCAAGCATGTCTAACCAGGCAAACATATGTGATAATTGATCTTAATTTTTCTTTTCTTAAAATATTTAATTATTATATATTTCAATTAATGATAGAATATAGTTAAATAAATTTGAATATTTGATTACTTTTCAATCATATTTTAGCTCTTTTAACATTCCATTTAACTTTAAAAATGTTATTTTTTTTATTATACATTTTTTATTCTTAATCATACTAAATTATATAAATAATAAAATAATAAGCCAATAGTGAAACAATGATTTACTTAAATATATATATTAAATGTAAATGTATATTTTAAAGTTTGTGTCTACTTCCATAGGACATAAGGATTTTAGGGAAGGTAGGCACTCATTTTGCCATTACACAAAGATGGAAGTAAATAATTTTTCTGAATTTGATTTTGCGAGTTCGAATCTAATTATACGAACTTGAGTTTGATTTTACATCGTAATTAACTCCAACTGAATTTAATTTATGGTTAAATTTTATTTTATTTGTATTTAATCTTGATAAAATAAATAAAATTTATTTAGATAAAAGTTAAATTTTACTTAAAACCAAAACCAAATATTTTTATTTTTAAATTATCGAGTTAAGTTTTTATTATATAGTTATATCATTATAAATTTAAATTCGATAAATTTGATTCGAATTTTGTATAGTTAATCTTAAATTAGATATATTTATTAATATCGTATATTCGAACTTGAAAAATGATATTAATATTGAATCGATTTTAGTTCGTATAAAAGATAAAACAATTGATAAGTTTACTTATTTAAATATTAAATTCTTACTTAAGTGAAAATTAAAAAATTTCCTAAAGAAGAAAAAATAAATTTAAAATTATTTTATATAATATCCATAATTTTTTAGATGTATCAACCATATTCTCAAATAATATTAATGATAATAAGGGTATTTAATATGTAATTAAAAGTTAACATTAGTTATGCATAAATATAAAAAAAATATTTAATTTATTATTATTGTTTCATATGTATCTCAAATAATTAATAATATTAAATAAAATAAAATAAGTATATATTATAGTTATATAAATTATTTATTTTAATTTATTAATAATCTAATTCATCATCCATTTATATTTATTTATTTATTCTATTTTTAAAAGTTTTTTTAAAGAGGAATTATAAAATGAAAGTGGATAAAACGCAATGGGAGTCCCACTCTCACTCTCATCCTCATCTTTCATGCATTTTATGCAGATAAAGTTTGAATGTGTCGGTCACACATACATATATATATATATATTATATTATGTGACTTGCTAAGTATAAGCTTAAAAAATATTTAATAAATTATAAGGAGAATAATCAATTTTATCAATAATAAACATAAAATAAAAGCATGCAATATGGTTGAGGACACTCATAATTAACGGTCAAATTATTATAAATTTTAAAAATTTATATTAGAAAACTTTTACTCATAATTAATATATTAAAATTAAAGTATCTAAAATATGAGATAACCCCTATTAAAAAATATGAATAAAATAATTCTAGTCATATCTTTTTAGGGTTATGAAAATAAATGCATGAAAATCTATTTATCCAAAGTTTGGATTTGGAAATGTCTTAAGTTATATTAGAACAATTAATATTATCAAAAGCTTGCTATTTTTAAAATTAAATTATATTAATGATGTCAAATATTTTTATATAAACTACCATTTTTTACAATTAATAATTTTTAATTGAGAAATAAATTATTAAGAAGTAAAACTATTAGTATTTTATAATTGATAAATCAATATATTAAAAATTTTCCTATAAGATGAGTTGAATCATTTTTTCAATTTATTTAAAAAAAATTGGATTATTCTTTTTAGATCGTGGGTCACATCTCATATCACATAATTTAAGATTCTATCGGGTAAAAACCGGGAAAAATGCAATGTTATGCGGGCAGTGCAACTTGCTTTATGGATGGTGTCTGCTTTTAGCCTTTTACATCTGAACACTTTGAAACATATCGTCTAACTTTGAATCCTGTGCCTTCTTTGTGGCCTAGGTTTCCAGTTTACCTTGTTGCTTTTTCGAACATTCTACGAGGTCCTAGGATTAAAGTTGTGGATTCCATATTCCTGCACCTTTTCATCTCCATGTGGACTAGAGTGCACCCTTATCTTTTTTATTTGTCTTTTTGAGCAAGAAATAAGCAGAAATTAAACATTTAATGGGTTCCATGCGTAAAAGAAGAAGAAAAATGGATGAGAGTTGATTGATCAGATCACATTATACTCATTTCAATGAAGAAAGAAGATGGGAATGGAATGGAGGATTGTAATAGAGGGAGAGAGCTAAGTGGGAAGAGATGAATATAAATAGGAACGGTCACTTTGAAATTATTGAAGACCATTATATTATAATAATATAAAAAATTTATGATGATTAAGAGTTATGAATTCAATTTATATTATAAAATTTCATGTTCCTATTAATTTTCTACTTCTATTATTTATTTTAGGTTAATGAACACTAATTGAAAAAAATATTAAAATTGAATTATTTAGCGGAAATATTCATCTTTATCAAATAATTAATATTAAAAAATCACAGACACTTTAAAAAAAATATATTTTTTCATTACTCTAACCACTAAACCAAACTATACTGATATCCTTTGGTAGCTTTCCATTATTTCTTCTCTATGAATATAGAGAATTTATGTTGGGCTTCATCTTTAAATATATTTTTTAGTTGAATCATTATTAACCGAAATTTAAAGAAATCTTTAATATTCGATAATTTATATTAAAAAAGATAATTATATATCTAATTTAATGTTGTCAATTCACTATAAGATGGGTCAACTACTACGGACATGCTTTGCCATGACCATCCCAATTATGGCTTCAACTATTTGTACCCAATCATGGGAAATTTCTGATAATTATTATCTCTTTTTAATGTGTTATTTGTGAATGCCTCAGCACCAAACCGGAATATTCTCTTTCACACATTGCCAAACATCATAAATAGGCTGCAATTGATTTCAATTCCCGATGAACCAATTGCACCATAAGCCAGTTCAATAATCACACAACAATTAGAAAGGCAGAGATACCAGATTTCTAGGTAATCCTTATCGATAACTAATTCATTAGCAAGGTAAAGATATCCACTTACAAGGGGAGTCAGAGAAAACCCTATGATTCTCTGTATCGATTTTTTGAATAATAGAGAAATGACTCAATCTCTTCCAAGCTCATAACATTGCCAATGTCTAACTTCAATAAATTGGACTTGTCAAGAGATTCACAATACTTGGTGGAATCTAACAGATCAGATGAATCCTTCACCTTTCCCTTGAGGTTTTCCATCACCACTAAACCTGCCAGAAGTAATAGGAGAGCAATTCTGATATTAAATATCACATCATCAAGCTCATATTAGCCAAGGATCCAACTATACAGATTATAGAAGAAAAAGATAAAATATATGAAGGTTCATATATGCATATAATGCTGTATGGATCATGTTTGTCACTCAAGGCTCATATCATAGCACATACCAAGGGCACGAAGGGTCTTCAAGTCAAAGTTGTTCACAAGTTCTTCACACTTGACAACTTTAGCTCTTTGAATCACTATCGCCTTTAAGCTCATCAAGAAGTCCTGCTTAAAATCTTGGGCGTCAATTTGAATGACTTTAATTCGAAGGGAAGGAACTAATGTAAATAAAAAAGAACTTACAAGCTCAGACTCTGACAACTGGCAGAGCCAACTGACATCTTCAATGGAATTGTTTCCCAAAACATCCTCTTTAAGATCCATGCAGAATCATAGACTTAAAATTTCCAATCTCTAGACAAACAAGGCAAAGTTGAACCCTGATAGCAAATGAGAAAAACAGAGAGATAATTGAGGCAATTGCACTGTCATTTGATACCTTTTAGGGTTGAGACAATAGCACAGTCATACATTCTATCATCATCTCATTCAGAACACAATAACCATCAACAATTTTACGGTTGATCAACAGTTCAGTCAGTACACAGGCAATTACTAAAGGTCATACACTCATTCAGCAATTCGATAAAATCATATCTGTAAGCAGCCTATGAGTGATCACAAGCATCCTCAATGCATCATATCTGCAGTCAAATCAAGAATATAGATATCCAATTCGTATTAGTACTCATGCCATCAATATCCCAATCCATATCCTGTAGTTAGCTAACTTTCTTAAAATTCAAACCATAAAATAACGGTCCACTGTATAGATCTTATTAACGAAATATCAGAAATTTATTCAACGTTCAAGAAAGAATATAATCTCTCCTCTACCATCATTCCCTGATGAGATCAGAGACTGGGGCTCCCCTTGTGCCTCTGTAAATTGAACCACATATATCTCTATCACAAACAACTCAACATGACAAATCTAATCCATTATAATTGAAAAGAAAACACCTTAGCTACACTTTTCCAAAGCCTATGATTACACATTAATTTTATTATATTCGGATTCCAGTAAAAGTTATTTGATAATTTAATCTCAGATGAGTATATCAGTCAATACATTTATTCTAAAACAATAACGTTACCACAAGAATATATCAATCATACTTAGTGATCTAGCTCGTAAATCGGCAGGGGCTGGCACCAACGGTGGTCGGAGGTGTGGATCGAAAGCAGCGACCAGAAGAGACCCTTTTGAGCGTTCGGAGGTCACAGTCAAGCAGTCGGAGGTCGAACGTTTGTGGCCAGGAATGAGATCCACGATAGTCAGACGTCTTGGGTTAAAGGCAGTTTTTCAACGGTGGAGGACGTGGTGATCGAGTCACAGGAGCGGCGGGGACCAAGACTCACTCTTGTTCCGGCGGGGAGTCGAATTGACGTAGGAAACGGATAAGCAGAGGATGAGTTGGAGGCGGCTGTATTTGCTTGAGGAAATAACACCCTAAATCGCAAAATAAAATGAAAATAGTAATGCTTGCTGGGCCGGTTCAACCCGTCAACCGGGTTAGAATCGGATTATCTAATATTCGAACTGATTTAGAATCACATTTTAATTTTCATGGCATATTTTTATTATATTATTTATTTAAATAATTAATTTATGAAAGCATTTATAATAATATCCGTGGTCAAGACAAGATGCTCTAATTTCAAAAAATGAGTAGTAAAGGAACACGACTTTCTTTGACGTAAAAGTATGATAACCTTCGCCAACCATCCTTTCCCGGCACAATATAAGCTTGTCTATCAGTTTTCTGTGCGACAACGTACAAGATAACGAGAAGAGTGAGAGGCATTGAGCATTCGGGGCACTCCATAAATAGCTACAACGGAATATGAGGTTGACACCCATGGTGATGGATACGATTTGGATTTCACACCCTATTGTCATTCTACTCATTCGAGAAACTCAAAACGTTGAATTCTATAATCTATATTCAACCTTTTAGACGGAAATGAAAGACGAATGGAGAGGCCTACTCAAGTTAAAAGCCAACTCTAACCACCGAAGAGAGTAAGTACTATTGGGATCGAGATTGGCTCGGATACAAGTGATCCCGGGACTCAATGGTATTAATTGGTAGAGTATTGGATCACGGTCGAATGGATATGGAGTGATAAGGAGAGGTGAGAATCAAAACTTTGGAAGATAATACTTTTGCTTTCGAGTGAGCAATGCAGATACTATTATACAAAATTCTTCATGGGCGGTTAATGAAAATTAATTATTTATCAAGAAATGGAAGAGGTATCAACAACTCTCATATATCAATTTTAATAGGTGGTTAATGTGGATGCAAATACATGAACTTGCCCATAATCAAATGTAAACCCGTTTTCTTAAAATAAGAAAACTAAAATAGATAAATGAATTTTTTTTTAAAAATAAAGGTTCAAAGTAAACCAAAATTGGTGTAGAGAAATCATGTTACGCCATGACCAGATTTTGTCGGAACCCCATTAGCAACCCGCCACTCCTTTTGATCTAGTAAGAGTCGTCACTTCCCAAAACCATGAGTAGTCAAGCATAATAACATTATACAAAACTAATAGCTTAAAAATAAATGTCCCTGGAGTTATGGGCTTGGAAGTAGAGTATTTTAAGGGTTTGTCTCTTTCCCTGAAAAAGACTTCGCTACCAAGCCCATAACTCCATGTATGCTTATTTTTAAGCTATTAGTTTTGTATAATATTATTACAAGGAACAACGATAGAATATATGCCTGACTCCTCGTGGTGTTTGGAAGGGGCGACTCTTCCTATACCAAAGGGAGTGACAGGTTGTTCATGGGGTTCTGATCAAACCAGGTCGGGGCGTGACAACTTGAGTGGTATCAGAATTATGTTTTATCAAATTCATTATTAAGACTGTATAGTCTAAAACTAAATGAAAACTACCTACCTTGTTGGAACTATGACCCCAATAAAGGTAGCCAAACAAACCCATGCTACCACAACTGCCACAGAAACCGTGAAAGGTCCTATCCCAAATAGGGAAATGAGCCAGGGAACCAAGAAGACTAGGAGGGCTGGAGCTAATACACTTAAAGTAGACTGTAAGGAATATCCTTAGGTCTAGAGATATCCCATATGACTATCCTTAGTGTACCCTTGATTCCTTTTAGTCTTCATACATTTTTTACTTTCACAATTTTTTTGCTAAGAATTTTCCTCTACTCAATGTATGAACTTTTTGGTTTGTGTCAAGATTCAAGAGATAAATATATTTGAAACTTGGATATTTATTCATTATTGGCATAAAATACAATACATTTGGGTTGTTGCCCCTATTACAAAGAGGTAGTTACGCAGGAGGTTGGGGAATGCTCACTACTATACTAGGTTCTTGATGAGTGTCCTCCTGGGTGAGGTTGTAAGCCCTTGCTAGTGTCCTTGGCGTCAAGTTGGCTCTCCTCATACTTGTGGCTGTGACTTTAATAGGTGCTAGCACCACATTCCTTGGTGGTACTGAACACTCCCTCGCATAATGTCCCCACTGTTCACATCTAAAACAGGTTACTTCCCTGCATGTACCTTCGTGACATCTTAGGTATTGGGAAATCTTCCTTTGTACGTTCCTATTATTCTTAGAAAGTGTTACCCTACGTCCTTGGGGTATTGGACAACTTCAAAAAATTATCATTTTTGGAAAGTAGGGGCAAAATTGTAATTTTTAAAAAGTTGGGGACCAAATTGGAAAATTGGAAAACGTGAGCCCCTTATACAATTTTGAGTAAATTGAGGACTCAAAGGGAATTTTGGAAGCCATGGGACTCAATTTGGTGAAAAGTTGGCATTAGGGACCTAAAGTTAAGGAAAATGAACTTTAGGGACCTAAGTGCAATTAATCAATAATTTTGAGCCTATTCGCTCGTACGTGAGAAAATGATGGCTATTATGCCAAATCTTAATTGATAAGGATGACCAAATCGTGTAGGGATGCGAGAGACTAGAATGTCAGCAAGGAAAAGCTAGCTTGGATTCAGAAACCGACTAGAGACGAACACGTCACGATTATTGGGTGAGTGGGCTTAATTATACATTATACCCGGTTGGGATGATGATCACTTTAGAAATGAAAAACCACTTGTGAGTGGGCTTAATTATACATCATACCTGATGGGGATGGTGAGCACTTTAGAAATGAAAAACCACTTGTGAGTTGGATTATTTCACATCATACCCGGTTGATATGATGAGGAAAGGAGAAACCCGCTTACTGGTTGTAAGCGGAGATATCATCATACCCAGTTGGTGTGATAAGATAAAAAAATAAATTTTGTTAGAAGTATTCTCTCCTAACTGTGTGCCAATGCTTAAAATATTTGGGAGATTTTCTTGATGGGAGCTAGAACAACTCAAATAGGTTAGGGGCCTCGGTTTTTGAACTCTTGGGGCTAAATGCCCAATTTTGGAAAAATACGTGCAGTGGGCACATGCAGGAGCTCGTAAACAAATTAATTATAAAGGGCCATAAAAATTTCTAATGAAATTAATTGTGTGATTTCCACATGATACCAAGTCAGGACCGATAGTGTTCGATGGACTGACAACAGTGCATGAGGGCCAAGTCGATGGACCGACCTAGACAAGCAACTACAAATTGGGTTGAGCGTTGGGGCCGTTGGACCGTTGACACCAAAGATAATGACTTTATGTGGAGAAACTCTTGTTTGTGCATGCACTTATGGTATAGGACCATCAAGACACCCCATGGGGTAGTGATGGGTCCCAAGGGCTGTTGGAGGACATGAGGGGCGATAAGGGCAGTTTGTCATAAAGCTCTGGGAGCTTCTTGTGCATGAGGCTGGGGTGGGGACAAAATGAGGTCTCCATCCTCATACGGACATGAAGTGGTATTCGGGTCTGTGGGTCGGTCGTATGGGACGTTCCACTCAAACCCATGGTAGAAGTGGATGGTAAAGATGCTCCCAGCCACAAGTGAGTGCAGTGGGTGGGCTGCACCTGTAAATAACTTTTGTTTATCAAACCTTGCCAGGTTTAACATTTCCTTTAAAAAGAAAGGCTTTCTCAAAGTTCGATTTTCAAAACTTTTTTCCATTACCATATTAGGTGTGTTTAGCTCTTTTCGCCCATCCCCTTGCCTCAGGAGGCATTTAGCAAACAAACACATGCCCTTCATCAGGAAGGGTACACACATTTACAGGTGCAGCCCACCCACTGCACCCACTTGTGGCTGGGAGCATCTTTACCATCCACTTCTACCATGGGTTTGAGTGGAACGTCCCATACGACCGACCCACAGACCCGAATACCACTTCATGTCCGTATGAGGATGGAGACCTCATTTTGTCCCCACCCCAGCCTGTGTGTACCCTTCCTGATGAAGGGCATGTGTTTGTTTGCTAAATGCCTCCTGAGGCAAGGGGATGGGCGAAAAGAGCTAAACACACCTAATATGGTAATGGAAAAAAGTTTTGAAAATCGAACTTTGAGAAAGCCTTTCTTTTTAAAGGAAATGTTAAACCTGGCAAGGTTTGATAAACAAAAGTTATTTTGAAAACTCACTCCCAACATTCACTCACTAAGTTGTAGAACTCACCCATTCTCTTTTACCCCTTTTAGGACTAAGGAGATTTAGCAAAAGAAAACGTGAAGATGTACCCATCATCAGGTATGCTTAAAGTTCCTTTTAAGCTTGCATTTGATTGATTTATGTTATTCCAGGGAACAAGGTTTGAATTTATGCATGATTCCTCTTTATTAAAAGAAGCAGAAACTCCTATTAAACTAAGGGAGCGACGAGTTGATCACGGGGATCCGACCAAACCTGGTCAAGGCATGATAGAGCGGATTTACCGTCCACCTTAATAGAAGTTTGTGACTTCTACCTTGATTCTGAGTGGATATCAATCGTCTAACCCTCAAACCTAGAAATACTTTGTCATGCACCAACCCAGTTTGGTCGGATCCTCGTTAGCAACCCGCCACTCCCTTTGGTATATGAAGAGTTTCACCATCTTTTAAACCGCGAGGAGTAAGGCGTCCTTTTTTTTTCTTATTTTTCTTGGAATAATATTATGCAAAACTGCATATATTAAATTGATCATACATGTCATATATTTTAACTACAGGAGGATCTTCAGGGTTGGTTCTCCTTGGTTACCTAAAAAGGGGTAAAATGGGAGGGGTGAGTTCGACAACTCAGTGAAAGGGTATTTAAAACTTGATTTTTAGAAAAATAGTTTGAATTAGAGTGTGCGAGACTCCTTATTTTCTTAAAACCATTTCCTCAATTTCTCAGTTTTCAAAACCACTATTCCTCATTAACCATAGTTGGTGTGTTTAACTATCAACACACACCCTTCATCATGAAGGGATCACACATTTGTAGGGCACCCCGTTCACTGCACCCACTTGTGGCGTTGGAGCGACTTTACCGGCCACCTAGATAGAAGCTCGTCCACTTCTACCCTAGGAATGAGTGGATGTATGTGACATCTGACCCTCAAACCCGAAAAGAAACTCTATGTCCATATGAGGACAGAGACCTCATCCTGACCCCACCCCGGTCTCATGTGCATGAAGCTACGTTGAGCTTCCCTAACTACTGGCATGACAAACTGCCATTATCTTCACTAGGTCGTCCAGTAGCCTGTAGAACGCATCACTACCCCTCTTGGGTGTCTTGATGGTCCCGAACCTCAGTGCATGCACAAAATAATAGTTTTCCTCATAAGCCATTTAATCTTTGGTGTCACTGGTTCAACGGCCCCGACCCTCAACTCGACCTGTAGCTGTTTGTCTCGACCGGTCCGTCGACCTGTCTTGTCGCACTAATGCCAATCCATCGAGTATGTCGGTCTTGTCTTGGTACCATAGCCAAACATATCATTCATTGTTTTCATGGCTTAATCTCATGTTTGGTTATGAGCTTTTGCTCGTGCCAACTGGCCTTGGGCCCATTGTACAAGATTTTCAAAGTCGGGTATTTTAGGCCCCAATTTCCAAAAACCGAGGCCTCCGGCCTATCTAAGCTATTCGAGCTTTCGTAAAGAATGTCTCCCAAAATGTTTAAGTAGTGGCATACAGTCAGGGGAGAGCACTTTTGACAAAATAATTTTTCATCTGTCCATCACACCAACCGGGGTGAGGACATCTACTATCATAATCGATAAGCGAGTTTTCTACTTCATTCTAGAAAGTTCATCATACCAATCGGGTATGATCTACTTACAACTGATAAATAGTTTTTCCGTGTGTTTTCTCACATCACCCCATCCAGGTGTGATGTTAAAATCCCACATAGTAGCAGGTTTTTATTACCGAGGTGCTTATCATCTCAACCGGGTATGATGTGAAAATTTCCACTCACTCGATAGTGTAGTGACTTTTCTCTTAAAGCGGTTTCTACCTCCACACGAGCTTAGCCTTGCTGGCGTTCCGGGTACTTCATGTCCCTACACCATATGAACATCCTTATTCATTATCCTTTGACCTAATAGCCTTCATTCATCATAAAATGAATAAAATGCCCAAACTTTTAGTTATTTACATTTAGGTCCCTATTTCAACGACCCTAATGCCAATTTTCCCCCAAATTGAGTTCCAAAACTTCTAAAATTTCCTTTGGGACCTCAATTTATTCAAAATCACAAAAGGGGTTCAAGTTTCCCAAATTCCCAATTTGGTCCCCAACTTTTCAAAAATTACCATTTTGCCCCTACTTTACAAAAATAGTAAAATTGACCCCAATAATTTCAAAAATTGACCAATTGGTCCTCTAACACTTTTCCATGGCCAATTGGCCCTCAATTTTGAAAAATTGCACTTTAGTCCATTGAATTTTTGAAATTCCCAATTTTCCCCAAAATTTTCCCCCAACAGACCTTCACCAGAAAATTGGACTTAAAGAGAGATAGCTTTGAATGCTTACCATCGGGGATGTAGCGATCCGAGCTTTCGATCTGGGTAGATAGCTCTTGTTCTGAGGTTACTCCTAGGATTAAGAATCACATCAATTCATGTCGAATTGATGGAGAATTTGGTCAGTGAAGTTTCTTTAGTTCTCTCTCTAACACTAATCAGAATTTAAGGAGGGGAGCTAAATTGGCTTACTTTTCCGCTCTAATTCAGTTGTATGATGGCTGTGAAAGTGTTGGGAGAGATTTTTTTGGTCTGAAAAGGGCTCGAATTGGCAGTTTTTAGCTCAACAGAAATAGGGCAGCTTTAGTCCGTTGGAGCTGCTTCACTTTTCTATCACGCCGGCGTTCCTTCGGCAATCCTCAGAGCAAATGGAGACTACCGTTGTCATGTCCCAACCCGGTTTGGTTGGATCCCCATGAACAACCTGTCGCTCTCTCAGTTCAAGAGGACTTTCCTTTGACTTTAACTCAAGATGAGCCAGACGTAATTTCGACCTTATTCCCTAGAAGACATATATCTAATAAAATGTAAGTTTAAGGAAAATTTAAGCATACCTGACAGAGGGTAAGGCCCGATATTATTCATAGTCATTTTTCCTTTTCCTAAAAAAGGGATAGAAAGGAGGGGGTGAGTACGACTACTAAGTGAATGGGTTTTCAAAACTTTTAACTTTAGGAAAAAGACTTGTAATGGAGTGTGCAAGACTCCTTTCTTTCAAAAATCCTTTCATATCAAATCTCAATTTTTACCACCATTTCTTCATTAATAAAGGTGTGTCATCACCTAACACACATCCTTCATCATGAAGGTCAAACACATTTACAGGCCAGCCCGTCCACTGAACCCATTTGCGGCTTCGGAGCGAATTTACTGGTCACCCAGATAGAAGTACGTCCACTTCTACCTTGAGAATGAGTGGATGTTCGCGACATCCAACCTTCAATCCCGAAATCACTTCTTTGTGTCTGTATGAGGATAGAGACCTCATCCCGTCCCCACCTCGGTCTCATGCACTTGGTGCTACTCCAAATTTCGCATGGTCACCTGGTACGACGAATTGCCCTTATACCCACCAGGTCGTCCAATGCCCTTCGGAGGCATCACTATCCCTCTTGGGCATCTTGATGATCCCATAATCATAGTGCAGACACAATCAATGTTTTCTTATCATGCCATATAATCTGTGGTGACATTGGTTCAACGGCCCCGACCCTCAACTCAACCCACAATTGTTTGTCTTGACTGGTTCGTCGACCTATCATGCCGCACTGCTACTAGTTGACTGAGTATGTCGGTCCTATCTTGGTACCATGGCCAAACAATTCCTTTATTTAAAGTTTTATGGCATATAACTCATGTTTGTTTACGAGCTCCTGCTCGTGCCAACTAGCCTTAGGCTCACTGTATGAGATTTTCAAAATTGGGCATATTTGCCCCCAAGTTCCAAAACCGAGGCCCCCGGCCTATAAGAGCTATTCGAGCTCCCATCAAGAAAGTGTCTCAAATCATTTAAGCATTGGCACATAGTCAGAGGAGAGCACTTCCGACAAAAAGATGTTTTCAACTGTCCATCATACCGATCGGGTATAAGGACATCTCCGCTCATAATCGATGAACGGGTTTTCAACTTACTTCAAGGAAGTTTCATCATACCAACTGGGTATGATCTACTTACAATCGGTAAGTAGTTTTTATGCATGATTTTCACATCACTTCTCTACGTTGTGATGTTCAAAATAAAATTTAGTAGTGGGTTTTCATTTTGAGGTACTTCTCATCCCCAATTGGGTATGATATAAAATCTCACTCAGTCGTTAATGTAGTGAATTCCACTAGACCGGTTTTTTGTATTCACGCGAGCTTGTCCTTGCTGTCATTCCTAGTACTTCGTGTTCCTACACGATATGAACATCTCGATTCATTATCCTTTGGCCTAATAGCCTTCATTCATTCTAAATGAATGAGAAAGTCAAACTTACATTTATTTGCAATAAGGTCCCTAAAGTTATTTCTCTTTAACTTTAAGTCCATAATACTAGTTTTTCCTCAAATTAAGTCTTGAAACTTTTAAAATTTATCATAGGATCTTAATTTATTCCATTTCACAAAAAGGGGTTTAATTTCCCAAATTTCCAATTTGGTCCCCCAACTTTTCCAAAATTACCATTTTGCCCTTCCTTTACAAAAATGGTAAATTTTACCCTAAAAATTCTAAAATTCCTCTATTGGCCCTCTAACATTTTTATCATGCCCAATTGACCCTCAATTTTAGGAAATTGCATTTTGGTCCTTCGAATTTTCGAAAATCCCCAATTTTCCCTAATTTTCCCCCAATTCCAACTTCTTAACACAACCGAATTTGATTTCATCAAATTGACCGATCAAACATTTTCAATGGTTGAAATTGAAGTTGAAATTGAGTTTCTACATGTTCATATGATTCTTTAGCAATTTGAATCGCAAGTTTTAACGTCGGAACGAGCTCAAATGGAGCTTCGCCATTTAAAGGTAGAAGATGATCCTATGCCGCACATGTGAGCTTCGCACATGTGGACTTGCCACATGGCGCTCTATGATTGGCTGGCTTTGCTAACGTGGCTTCCTACTTAGTAGCATAGTCAGCTTTTGACCCGTTGATTGGACATATGACGACCTTCTATTGGCCATTCGTTTCGACGTGGCTCCTGATTGTGTTCGATTAGTTGTTGACTGGGGACACGTGTCACTCTCATATTGGTTGTTCTTCGCTGACATGGATTATCCTTCTCTGACTGTTGATATGTGTCACTTTCTGATTGGCCAGTACTTCCAGGTGCTGACTATACGCTGATGGGGCGCACTTCGCCATGCATCGCTCATTTATTGGTCGCGCTTGTTGACGAGGCGCTGACCTGGCAGTAGTCCGTTGACCGGTTGGACCGTTGACTGGTCAAGCCCAACTGGGTTTAGTGACCTGAAAATGTAAACCGGCCGGTTCAAACCCGATTCGACTGGTTTTCCAAAAATTAAAAATTTTCAAATTTAGCTAAATTTATTTTCTATTTGATGGTTGCTTCAATTTTCTAATTTACTATTTTTAAGCCATCTAGAAAGATGAATATTTGAAACGATTGTTCATAGTTCAATCTGGTTCAGGTCTGGTTCACCCTGAACTGGTCTAGTTTTTACATCCTATTAACTTCATGGTTTTTCTATGATGTTTGGGTTTTTCTTAGCCATTTGAAAATCTCCAAATTCCCGCTTTGACCATATTTTATTAATTCTAGTTCACTTAGATTTTTTATTTTTCTCTTGGAAATTTCTAGTTTCCTTATTCCGAGAAAATGAGGTTTACAAACCTTCTACCAGGGTGGTTTATAAAGGTGCTCTGGACAATAAGTGGAGCAGTTGGGTACTACTCTACGAACGTTTAATCCCTTTTGTGATAAAAGGTGTTTGCTTGTGTGTGCTAAAATTAAACTAATAAAATGGAAATGATAAGTTGTATTCCCATAAACTTTTCCTTACCTTATTACACATCTATTGAGATCTAGACTCACCCACTCCCTCAAACCCTTTTCATGATAACATGAAAAGAAGCGTTGGAGAGGAGTACATCCAGTGGTAAGCCCCATACAACTATTATTTTCTGACATATTTTTATAAATTATTTAAAAATATTATGGATTTTGCTTGACTAGTGCCGATATTAAAATGATTGGTACACAGGTAGAAGTAACGAGTTGATCATGGGGATTCGACCAAACCAGGTTGGGGCATGATATAAGACATGTAATGACACGACGTTAGTATCTCCTTGACTGGACTGTGAGCTCACCCCTCTCCCTTAACAAATGTGCATATAAGCCAAGTAAGCACAACAAGAGTGGAAGGGAAAAGTCAAAACCAAGACCACTTAACACGAGGTTAACACACCTCTATTACGAAATTTTAAATTTCCTATCATACCATAACTCTACTAATCCCATGATTTTTAACAATTCGGTTCCAATAGCCCTCAGAATGGACTTGTTTCAAAAAATTCAAAATTTACACTACAGTTTTCATGGATTACATATTTATGAGTATTGGCCCTGTCGTTGTTATCTTTGTTAATGTATATGCCTATTTAACATCGGTGGGATTGATGAGTGGTTTGCGTGTTCTCGGCCGAGTGATTCGAGTCGGGTGTGATAATGTGTGGAGTAAATATTAACAAATTCAGTTTACAACATGGTAAAAATATTATATGAAAAATATGTGGTATAAGGCAAAAACAAATATATTTAAAACAATCACATTTGCCCAAATATATAAAATTTGATAAAATTATATAATAACATTAATTATATAGTAAGGAATATATTTTATTTGATCATAATTTTATAATATCTCTCCTATATCATAAAATATATACTAAAAAATGTCATATATGATTAAAATATGTTGAATAAAGTTCATTTTGTCCATTTAGAGACTTATATAGACCATATAAGATATTAAACTTATTTTAGAATGATTAAAAATATATTTTTTTATAAATGTATATAATTTTATTAACTTTATATCACTCTATCCATTAAAAAAGTATAATAGTGATTTAGAGGGTTGAGCGATCACTCAAAATGACCTTCCCATCAAACGTCTTAATTAAAGGAGTGTATTTAAGGATTTGGAGAGATTTAGTGAAATAACTAATATTAGTAAAAGACATAAAAAAATATCTTAATTAAAATGAAGATGCTAATAAATAATTATATCATTTTTAGTTTATTTAAATATTTTGGTCAGTAATCTTATATTTATTCATATATAATTATCAAAGATTTAATTGATGTATATATAGATTATATATATAAAGAGATGTTTGATGTATATATTAAAATTTCGATTTATAAAATGATTTATTTGATGTATGGTGATATATTTATCATACATAATAACTTGATTGATATAAAAAATATTCTAGATCTTAATTTATATACAAACCCAATTAGAGATATATTCATATATTTACAATATATGAATATGTCTCTAAAATAGTTTTCTCGGAATTAGCCTCACCTGATTGGGTGACTTTGCTTAAAATATTTGTGAGCTAATTCCAGTGCTTAGACTCGATGATATGAGTGGGCACAAGGCCGATGGGCACAGGTACGGACTTGTTAAGAATGAGCATGTTATGAACTGCTAAAAGTCCTGATAATGGATAATGTTGTGTGATACCCACCGAGCCAAGGTTGGGATGTTGGGCTTATTAGGCTGAATAGCTACTAAGCCGAAGCCGAGTTGTCGAACCCGTTGGGCTGATGCGCGTGGGCCGAAGCCGAGCCAACATACCCTTGAGATAGAGGGCCAAATATAATGGATATAAACGAATAAGATTCTTGATTGTGCATGCATGTGATGCAAGACCATTGAGACTCCCGGTATGGAGTAGTGGTGGTCCCAAAGGCTGCTGGACGACCCAAGGAGCATTAGGGCAATCCGTTGTCTAGTTTGTCGAGAAGCTCTGGGAGCTTCCTACACATGGAGACCGAGGCAGCAGGGGGAAAGAGATCTTGTCCCTCAAAGCGAACATGAAGTATGAATGGGGTTTGAGGGTCACACCCGTGAGGTCCACTCAAACTTAGGGTAGAGGTTGTTAACCTCTATTAGGGTAGACAGTAAAGGCGCTCCGATCAACAAGTGGAACAGTCAAGGACTGTTCTACAAACGTGTGATCCCTTTCTATGATAGAGAGGGGTTGTGATTGTGTGCCAACCCAAGAAATGGTAGAAAGTGAAATACTATAAACCTGACGACACCTAATTAAATACACCCTTAAGATTTCTCTCACTCACTGAGTCGTAAAACTCACCCCTCCCTTAAACATTTTTTTTCAAGAAGGGAGAAACAGCATGAAACATTTCTTCACCAAGACTCGAATCAGGTACAAATTATATTCCCAGTTTTGTTTAATGTTATTTCGGGAAAATATAATAGGTAATATGCTTAGCTCTTCATGATCGAAAGGAGGAACCACTACTCGAGCTCTTGGAGAGTGATAGGTTAATCATGAGGTTCCAACCAAATTAGGTTGGGGCGTGACATCCTACTACCATGCCAACCCTGTAAACCCCGCCCTTTGGAGTTAAGGAAAAATGGGAAAAGAATCAGTCAAACTGAGTGAGAAAACTAAATTGGTTCACAAACCCGATCATTAGAGAACGAGCAAATTAGGAAATTTACAACTCCCGAGTGACCCAAAGGGGTCATAAAAACCTTGGAAAAGGATGTTAGGACAATTTGGGAGAGAAAACCATATCTGTTCAAGTGAACCAGATCCAAATTGAGTTGAACCAGTTTTGACTGGTTTAAACCACTATTGAATCGGATACTAAATTTATTTTTCTAGGTGGCTTAGAAAATTCAAATTAAAGAATTGAGGCCACCATTAGATAGAGAATGAATTTAGAAATTTTTAATTTTGAAAAACTTAGTCGAATCAGGCCTGAACCGGCTGGTTTAAGCGTTTAACCTGGTTTGAACCGGTCCGGTCCTGTTCGGAATAGTGTCGTCTTGTTCCTTCAGACGACAACACTGTTCACTTGCCAAAAAATCAAACTAGTGCCGACGAAGAGGAAACATTTCCATTTAGTACGTTTCAGGCCATCAATGACTGTTATTAAGGTGCCAAACAGACGGCTGGCGAGTCCCCAAGCTCCCTATATAAAAAGTCCCTCTCCATTCATCCTCCACATACCTAAAAGCCTCACTCTCTCTCACCTACTTAGTTTTCCGATGAAGCTCAAACCAGATCTCCAATATAGGGTTTTTCTGAGCTAAAGAAGACATGGTAGGGTCCCTTAGACTCGGGAAGAAGTCAGTTACACGGTTGTAGTCTCCAATTGCTCCGAGGGTCTCCAGAGAAGCGCCGGCGTGATCGAACAGTGAAGCAGCTCTGGCGGACCAAAGCTGCCCTATTTTTGTCGAGCTGAAATCAACCAATTTGAGCCCTGCTCAGGCCAAACCAAGCTCTCCCAATACCTCCTCAACCCTCCTACGACTGAATTAGAGCAGAAAGGTAAGCCATTTTGGCTCTACTCTATGAATTCCAATTAGTGCTAAAGAGAGAACTGATAGATTTTTACTGACCAAATTCTCCCTCAATTTGACATGAATTGAGGTAATTCTTGATTCTAGGAGTAACCTCAAGATGAGACCTATCTGCCCAGATCAAAAGCTCGGACTGCCGCGCCCCCAACGGTAAGCTTTCAAAGCTTTCACTCTTTATGTTTAGTTTTCCGACAAAGCTCCGTTTGAGCTCGTTCTGACATCAAATCGTGCGATGCAAAGTGCAATTAAATCGTATGGAGGTGTAGGAAATCAAATCTAACTTTAATTTTAACAATTAAACTCATTTAATCGGTCAATTTGATGAAATCAAATTCAACATAGTTGGAAGGTTGAAATTGGGGATTTCAAAAATTTGAGGGACTAAAGTGCAATTTCCTAAAATTGAGGGCCAATTGGGCATGATAAAGATGTTGGAGGACCAATTGGTCAATTTTTTAAAATTTTGGGGCAAAAAATTGGAGACCAAATTGGGAATTTGGGAAACTTGAACCCCTTTATGTAATTTTGAATAAATTGAGGTTTCAAAGTAAAATTTTAAAGTTTCGGGACTCAATTTGGTGGGAAATTAGCATTTGGTACCTAAAGTAAAGGAAAAAGATTTTTAGGGACCAAATTGTAGATATTTGAAAAGTTGGGTATTTTATTCATTAATAATGAATGAAGGCTATCAAGCCAAAGGATAATGAACAAAAATGTTCATACCATGTAGGAACGCGAGGTATCGGGAACGCCAGCTAAGACAAAGCTCACGAGTAGACAAAAGCTGATTAAGAAGATTTCACGATATTAACGGGTGAGTGGAATTTCTATATCATACCCAGTTGGGATGATAAGCACTTCGGAAATGAAAACCCACTACTAAGTGGAATTTTAAATATCACACCCGAATGGAGTGATGTGGAAATTATGCAGAAAAATTACTTAACGGTTGTAAGTAGATCATACTCGATTGATATGATAAACTTACTAGAAGAAAGTAGAAAACTCGTTCCTCGATTATGGGTAGAGATGTCCTCACACCCGATTGATATGATGGATGGCTGAAAGATTATTTTTTTCGGAAGTGCTCTCCCTTGACTTTGTGCCACTACTTAAACTTTTTGGGAGACCTTCTTGACAGGAGCTCGAATAGCTCAGATAGGTCGGGGGCCTCGATTTTTGGAACTTGGGGGCTAATATGCTTGAATTTGAAAACCTCGTACAGTGGGCCCAAGGCCAGTTGGCACAAGCAGGAGCTCGTAAACAAACATGAGTTTAAGCCATGAAAACTTTAAATGAATGATATGTTTGGCCATGGTACTAAGACATGATCGACATACTCGATGAACTGGCGGCAGTGCGACATGACAGGTCGACGGACCAGTCAAGATAAATAGCTGCAGGTCGAGTTGAGGGTTGGGGCCGTTGGACTAGTGGCACCAAAGATTAAATGGCTTATGAGGAAAATTGTTGTTTTGTGCATGCACTGAGGTACGGGACCTTCAAGACACCCAAGAGGGGTAGTGATGCGTCCTAGGGGCTACTGGACGACATGGTGGAGATAAGAGCAGATTGTCGTGCCAACGGTTAGGGGAGCTTGACATAGCTTCATGCGCATGAGACTGGGGTGGGGTCGGGATGAGGTCTCTATCCTCATACAGACACAGAGTTTTCTTTATGGGATTGAGGGTCGGATGTCACGTACATCCACTCATTATCAGGGTAGAAGTGGACGAGCTTCTATCTAGATGGTCGATAAAGTCGCTCTGACGCCACAAGTAGGTGCAATGGGTGTATTGTCCTGCGAATGTGTGTTCCTTCATGATGAAGGGCGTGTGTTGGTTTATAAACACACCGTTTGTGATTAATGATGAGAAATGGCTATGAAAACCGAGATTTGATGATGAAATGTTTTAAAAGAAAATAAGGAGTCTGACACACTCCAATTTAAAAACTATTTTATTGAAACTTCATTTTTTTTTAAAATTACACATTCACTAAGTTGTAGAAACTCACCCACCCTTTTTATCCCTTTTCAAGGATTAGAAAAATTACTAGGGATAACACCAAGTCTTATCCTCTGTCATGTATGCTTAATTTTTTAAGCTTGCATTTTATTTGATACATGTTATTCCAGGGAATAAAGTTGAGATTACGCTTGGCTCCTCTTGAATTAAAGAATGGGGAAACCCCTCTTGAACCAAGAGAGTGGAGGGTTGCTCACGGGGATCCGACCAAACTGGGTCGGGGCGTTACAAACCTTCCCATAGCCCTACTCGACCGCCCCTTGACCTCCTAGAACCTACGAGGTAAGCCAATTCCACCCCTCCATTGGAACAGTAGAGTTGTAGAATTTAGAACTGAAAAAATTTCTTTCATCCATTTCTCATTGTCAGTTTGCCAATTGCTGCGAAACCTGATCCTAGGAGAACCCCCTTGACGAGCATTAGCTGTCCATATCCAGAGCTCCAACCAATGCCCCTTCGCCGATAAGAAAATGAAGCTCTCTCTCTTTAGAAAACGTTTTCTGGTGAACCTTCGTTTGAGCTCAAATTTGGGTCAAATGAGGTCATTCAAAGTTTAAGATGCTCCTATGAAGATGGGGAAAATGATTAGTAGTATGCTAGAAGTGAATTAACAGGTTTCAAATGTTCAATTTGATAAATTAAGGAATGGGGTGGCTAAAATACAATTTTGGCAAAAAATTGACAATTTGGAGATTTTTCAAAATTTGAGGATTTTTGTGAAATTAACCTCAATTAAGGGCCCATTTGTGATTAAGGTAAAATTAAGGACTTGATTACAAGTAAAAATAATTTTTAGGAATTTAATTGCGATTGAAAGTGTTTATGTGGATGTAAATTAAATGATTTTATAAATGGGAAGTTGCAAATAAAATGAACTACTGATTTAAGTGAAAATATCTGAATAATTCAATTAAATATTATCCGTGATAATTTAGAAACGTACCGAGAGACTCCTAACTACGACCACGGGAAGGCCCTGAGACATTAGAAATCCGCCCAAGACAGGCGAGTCACGACATATGGGTGAGTGTGATTTCCAAAATAATACCCGATTGGGATGATAAACATGTTTTCAAATTGAAAACCATTTTTCAGAAATAGTTTGCCCTAACTACGTGACATTGCTTAAACTTCTTGGGAGCCATTTTTGAGGAGAGCTAGTGTTGTTCTAGTAGGCCCAAGGCCAATGGGAACAGACTTAAACACGTAGATAAATAGACGAATTATGAGTCGATGGAAAACTCACATAAATGGTAAATTGTGTGGCATAGCTACCGAGCCAAGGCCATGCTTGTCAAACTCATTGGGATGGTAGCTACCGAGCCAAAGTCGGGTCGTTGAACTCGTTGGGCTGGTAGCTATCGAGCCGAAGTCGGGTCGTTGAACTCGTTGGGCTGGTAGTTACTGAGCCAAAGCCGAGTCAGCAAGCTCGTGGGGGCTGATAGCACCAAAGTTAAAAGTCTTAACTAAAAAGACTTATGTTTGTACATGCTGAGATACAGAACCATCAAGACCTCCAGTATGGGGTAGTGTTGGTTCTAAGGGCTGTTGGATGACCCATGGAGTATAAAGGGAAACTTTGTTCACTAGTATGTTAAGAAGTTACGGGAGCTTCATGCGCATTGAGACCGAGGAAGAAGGGGGAGAGGTCTCGTCCCACTATAGTGGACACGAAGGCGATTAAGGTTTGGGGGTAGGCGGTAAGACTTACTCACACTTGTGGTAGAAGGTGTGACCTTCTATTAGTGTGGTCGGTAAAAGCGATCCGGACCACAAATTGAGCAGTGAGAGACTATTATGCGAATGTGTGATCACTTTTATGATAAAGGATATTTACTTGTTTGTGCTAAAATTAAACTAAGAAAATAGAAATAATAAGTTATATTCCCATTAACTTTTTCTTACCTTATTACCTATTTATAAGATAACATGAAGAGAAGCGCTAAGGAGTAGTAAATCACATGGTAAATCCCATGCAACTATTATATTCCGACATGTTTTATAAATTGTTTCAAAATGTTATGGATTTCGCCTGACTTGTGCCGATGTCAAAATAATTGATACATCGGAATGAGTTGCAGATTAATCACGGGTATTCAACTAAACTGGGTTGAGTGTGACATAAGACATGTAATGACACGATATAAGCATCCCACTCACTCAGCTGTGAGCTCACCCCTCTCCCCTAACAATTGTCCAGATAAGACAAGGGAGTACGATAAGAGTAGAAGGAGAAAGTCAAAACCGAGACCCCTTAACATGAGTTGAGCACACCACTATTACGAATGTTTAAATTCTCTATCATACCATAACTCTATTAATCCTGTCTTTTTTAATAATGCAGTTCCAATAGCCCTCATAAGGGACAATTTTCAAAAAACTCAAAATTTACACTACAGTTTTCATGTGTTACATAGTTATGAATATTGGACTTATCGGTGTATTGGTTAAAGTATTTGCCTATTTAACATTGGTGAAATTGGTGAGTGGTTTGCATCTTCTCGGCGAGTGATTTGAGTCGAGGTGTGACAATAAATGTATGCCGTAAATATTAAAAATTTTAGTTTAGTAAAAATATTATATGAAAAAAATGTGGTATAAGACAAAAATAAATATATTTAAAATAATCACATTTTCCCAAATATATATAATTTAATAAAATTAATTATATATTAAGAAATATATTTTATGTGACCATAATTTTATAATATTTCTCATATATTATAAAATATATACTATAAAAATGTCATATGATTAAAATATGTTGAATAAAGTTTATTTTGTTTATTTAGATACTTATATATACCATATAAGATATTGTACTTATATTAGAATGATTAAAAAATAAATTTTGATAAATATATGTAATTTTATTATCTTTATATCACTCTATCCATTAAAAAAGTATAATAGTGGTTTAGAGGGTTGAGCATCACTCAAAATGACCTTTCCATCAAACCTCTCAATTAAAGGAGTGTATTTAAGGATTTATAGAGATTTAATGAAATAACTAATATTAGTAAAAGATATATAAAAATATATTAATTAAAATGAAGATGCTAATAAATAATTATATCATTTTTAGTTTATTTAAATATTTTGTTCAGTAATCTTATATTTATTCATATATAATTAATTATATAATTATCAAAGATTTAATTGATGTATTAATAGGTATATATAAAGAGATGTTTGATGTATATATTAAAACTTCCATTTATAAAATGATTTATTTGAGTATGGTGATATATTTATCATACATAATACTAGATCTTAATTTGTAAACAAACACAATTAGAGGAATATTCATATATTTACAAAACTAAATTATGCTTTAATATGTCATAATTTTTGAAATTATCACATAAAGGGAAACTAAGCCCATTGAGAACCGGATTAGAGATTATTGGGCTTTCTATGGAGTTTTTACAGAATTTTATTGATTTCTTCGAATTGAGACCATTAATCGTATTTAATTATTAACTATCAATGATTTGTGGCAACTATGTTCTCTTAAAATACTTGGGCTAATGGTTGTATTTATAGGACTGAAGATAAGTCTAACCATTCGACCCGGCCCAGTTAAGGCCTACATGTAAACCCAAAAACCCTATAAATGTGCCCAATCAGAATTTGAATGTAAAAAATTGACAACGTCATTCTCTCTTTTTTTTCTTCCTTTCTCTCTTCCTCGCTCCTTCTCATCCATCCTTGGGTTTGAAGACAGGTTCAGACATCCAAGCCTCTACGCTTATTCAAATCGGAGAGCGGAAATCTATGGTAATGCTTTCTCTAATTTATCCGATTTTTTTAAATCTGTTGATATGTGAAAATTTGGATGATGATCTGATATTTGAAAGAAGTGCCATTGATACGTTTGGCCATAGATTCAAATGTAACAGGTAGTCTCCCTGCTTCTGGATAATCGTTCAGCGTCCTCATTCAAGTGTTCAGATCCTGTAGAGCATTTCTTTGATATTTGGTGTGAAGATCATCGTAACTTTGTTGCCTTGTTTTTTCTTTTCAATTTTAGTCTAGCCTACAAATATGCCATATCAGAATCAAAATTTCTCTACCAACGGCACGTTTGTTTGACGACAAGTTCGAACTTCCAAGCCTCTCTGTTTAGTCGAATCGGAGGTTGATTTATGAACAGCCGGGCGGAAATACGGGGACCCCATCTTGTTTGAATTTATATGCCAGAGAGGGTTTGGTACTTATTATTCATTTCAATGTCAATTTATTGTATGGTTGTTACCGTGAAACTAGCAAGTTTAATATTAAATTAAATTAGAGTTTTGTATAAAATTATAATGATACTTTTGGGTTAGATGTTCTAATTAAAATATTAACGTAATAATAGCAGTGCTATAATATATATATATATATATATATATATTTAAAGTTTTTGATTAATTTTTATCCATAATATAATAATTTATACTATTACCATAAATTTTATTAAAAATAAATTATATTTTATAAATTTTGTAATATTTTATTTAAATTAAATTACGTATATATTTAAAATAAATATAAATTAAATATAAAATTCTACTTAATAAAATTATAAATAAAAATTATATATAATTAATATTTTATTTAATTAATTTAAAATAATAAATTAAATATATTATATAAATATATCTTTAATTTATTATAATAATAAAATTTTGATAACAAATTATATAATTTTAATCTAAATAAAATGTTAATATTAATTTATATAATTATACAATATTATAATTTAGGTATAATTAAACGTAATTTAAATAAAATAAAATGTATATATAAATTATAATATTATATAAATATATAAATTAAAATTTATATTTTAATAATAATAAATTATATAATTTTTTTATTAAAATTTTATTATTATAAAAATGAGAGATGTATTTTTATAAAATATTTAATTGATTATTTTAAATTAATTAAATATAAATATATATATTTAATTTATATATTTTTAATATATATTATTTAATTTAAATAAGATATTACAAATTATTATTAATATAACTTATGTTGATACGTAAATTATTGAATTATTAATGAAAATTAATTAAAAATTTTAAGTACATATTTTATTATATAATAGTTATGATGTTAATATTTAAAATAAAATAAATAAAATTTATTTTCATATAGTCATTTTTCTAAAATTTTATGCTTTTATGTTTTAAGCTCCAATTATTCCATTTCTTTATTTTTTATTTAGATGCTCATCTTCATCATGTTTCAATGGATATACAATTTGCAGGATAATCAAGTAAAAACAATGAAAATGTGAAAAGAGCTAAATCACATTAATTTTTCTTTGGATTAGAAGGTTTGAATGTAGATCTTTGTTGTGGAGGTGAAGTGAAATATTTGAAAGTTTCACAATTTCTTTAAATCAACTGTTATTGATGTGAAGTGTTCGTTAATAAAAAATTAAAACAAAATTATAATTTTTAATTAAGTTTATTAATTTATTAAATGTATATAAATTAAATTATACTACTTATATTATGTAATAAAATAAAATCTAATATTTGTTTCACCCTGACCAAAATGTGTAATTAAGGAAGTTTGATAGTATTATAATTAATAAGATATGAATCATAGATATTGTGCCATAAGTGCAACCAACTCTTCTTAAATGGGTGAATAGGGTGGTCCTCTCCAAATGGACAAACCCTACTCTTATTTCATTATTTTTTGTGTGTATCATATAATTGTTTTGCTGGAGAATTAAGCTTTGTTATCTAAACGAAGGGGAATTGTAACTTACTCTTTTACACGTTGTTGTCCTTTTTCAAAAATTCTAGTAATAGAGGGTTGCCGTCAACAAAATTAAACTCAACTTGTCTTGAAACTAAAGCTAAACTTCTTTCCCTAACATTCCCACCCCCAAGAGTACTTGACCGAGTTTGAATTGGGTGGAAACTACCTTTGCAACCCCTTCCACTACTTGTCATGTTTCGTCCTTCTATTTTTTTTTTTTTTTGTCATTCGATTGAGATTCGACCAGCCAAAGACCCATTAGACTTCCCTAACCTCTTCGTCATGGAAAGTATGTTTCACCCCTTTATCCTTTCATGCTCTTTTTTCTTTAACAATCATCAATGACTGAGCCAATCGATTTTAGGCAAAAGGAGCGCCACAATGGGTGGTTTATCAATCTAGGTGACATCTCAAAGGATCCATTTTGTAATACCAAAATTAAAAAAAATAACGATAAAAAATCGATGTTTAACTAGAAATAAAAATATTAGAACTGAGATTTGGAATCAAATTGGAAAATGTTTAGACCATAAAATTAAAAATGTGTAATATCATAAAATTACCTTATGAAAAAATTAATTCAAATCGGGATCAAATCAACTTAAGGAAAAAAATCCTATTTTGAAAAGATTTTAGATAAATTAAAAAATAAAAATTATTGAGCCCAATTAATATGGAATATGATAGAGAATTTTTAGAAAAAGAATTAGGTAAATAACCGGTCGAATCAGAGGTGAACCGACCAAAAGACGACCAAAATCGATTGAACATATTCATATCGGTAATCCACGATTATTAGAATTGGCTATACAAATTGAAAAATGGTTGTTCTTGTACCCAAATAATAAGTAATTGGATGAAGAAACTTTAGAATAATAAATTTGAGCCAAGATCTGGTCGAATTAGAGATGAATCAACCAAGAAAAAACTGAAATTGGTCGAACTAATCAGTTAATTAACTAGAAACCGGTCTGCACACACATCTGCATGCTTGTTGTCATCTCTATTCGACTTAGGATCCAAATACGCAATGTCACGCTCCGACCCGATTTGGTCGGATCCCCGTGATCAATTCGCCACTCTCCCGGTTTATTAAAGGATTTCCCCTTACTGTAAACCGTAAAGAGTAAGGCGTCCTTTAACCTGCACCTTTTCCTGGAATAACATAATCAAAACTGCATAAAATTTAAAACTTTACATACCTGTCTTATAGGCATCTTAATTGACGGTCTTTAAGGGGAGACTTTCCGGGATTTCCTGAAAGGGATATAAGGGAGGGGGTGAGTACGACTACTCAATGAATAGGTTTTTAAAAGCTTTTGACTTTAAAAAAAATATTTATATGGAGTGTGCCAGACTTCTTTGTTTTAAAAAATCCCTTCATTTAAAAATTCGGCTTTTTCACCATTTCTTATTTATCACGGTGTGTTATCACCCAACACACATCTTTTATCACGAAGGTTACACACATTCGCAAGTCAGTATCACTACTGAACCCGCTAGTGGCTTCGAAGCGACTTTTCCTGCCACTCGGATAGAAGTACGACCACTTCTACCTTGGGAATGAGTGGATGTACGTGACATCCGACCCACAATCCCGAAATCACTTCTTTGTTTCCGTATGAGGACAAAGACCTCATCCTATCTCCACCCCGGTCTCATGCGCTTGGTGCTACTCCAGATTTCGCACAGACACCTGGAACGACGAATAGCCCTTATAGCCACCAGGTCGTCCAGTGCCCTTAGGATGCATCACTACCCCTAATGGGCGTCTTGATGATCCCGTACTCACAGTGCATGCACAAACAATGTTTTCTTATATTGCCATGTAATTTGTGGTGCCACTAGTCCAACGGTCCTGACTCTCAACTCAACCCGCAGTTATTTGTCTTGACTGGTCCGTCGACCTGTCATGTCGCACTGTCGCTAGTTGACTGAGCATGTCGGTCTTATCTTGGTACCATGGCCAAACAATTCACTTATTAAGTTTTATGGCACATATATCATGTTCGTTTACGAGCTCCTGCTCGTGTCAACTGGCCTTGGGCCCACTGTATGAGATTTTCAAAATTGGGCATTTAGCCCCCAAGTTCCAAAACCGAGGCCCCTGGCCTATCAGAGCTATTCGAGCTCCCGTCGAGAAGGTCTCCCAAATTGTTTAAGCATTGGCAAACAGTAAGGGGAGAGCACTTCCGACAAAACATATGTTTTCTCTATCCATTATACCGCCCAGGTATAAGGACACCTCCGTTCATAACCGATGAACGGGTTTTCAACTTCCTTCGAGAAAGTCTCTTCATACCAACCGGGTATGATCTACTTACAATCAGTAAGTAGTTTTTTCGCATAATTTTCACATCACTTCCTCTAAGTAGCGATGTTTAAAATACCACTTAGTAGTGGGTTTTCATACCGAGGTAATTATCATTCCCAACCAGGTATGATATAAAATTTCCACTAACAACCGGTAAGTGGTTTTTAATTTTAAATTGTGCTCATCATCCCAACCGGGTATGATGTTAGTAAACCCACTCACCCATTAATGCTGTGAATTCCACTATACCGGTTCTTTATATTCACGCGAGCTTGTCCTTGCTGGCGTTCCCGGTATTTTGCGTTCCTACACGATATGAACAACCTTGTTCATTATTACTCGGCATAACAGCCTTCATCAATGAGAAAACCTAAACTTTTAGTTATTTGCAATTAGGTCCCTAAAGTTATTTCTCTTTAACTTTAAGTCCCTAATGTCAGTTTTTTCTCAAATTGAGTCCCGTAACTTTTAAAATTCATGATGGGACCTCAATTTATTCAATTTCACCAAAAAGGGGTTTAATTTCCCAAATTTCCAATTTGGTCCCCCAATTTTTCCAAAATTACCATTTTGCCCTTCTTTAACAAAAATGGTAAGTTTTGCCCCAAAAATTCCAAAATTTCTCAATTGGTCCTCCAACATTATTTTCATGCCCAGATGACCCTCAATTTCATAAAATTGCATTTTGGCCCTTTGAATTTCGAAAATCCCTAATTCTCCCCCCAATTTCAACTCTTCAACACTACTGAATTTGATTTCATCAAATTGACCGATCAAACACTTCTAATTATTGAAATTGGAGTTGAAATTGAGTTCTTGCATGTTCATACGATTCTAAGAAACTTTGAATCACAGATTTTAATGCCAGAATGAGCTCAAATGGAGCTTCGCCGGAAAATAGACTGTAGAGAGAGAAAGCTTCGATTTCTTACCGGTGATGGCATGGCGATCCGAGCTTCCGATCTGGGCAGATAGCTCTCATCTTGAGGATCATCCTAGAATTAAGAATTGCATCAATTGATGTTGAATTGAGTTAGAATTTCATCATTAAAATTCCATCGGTTCTCTCTCTAGCACCGACCGGAAATTGCAAAGGGGAGTATAATTGGCTTACTTTTCAGTCCTAATTCGGCCGTAGGAGGCCTGAGGAAGTGTTGGGAGGGCTTGGTTTAGTATGAGGAGGGCTCAAAATGGCCAATTTCTGCTTCGCCAAAATAGGGCAGCTTCGGACCGCTGGAGCTGCTTCACTATTCCATTATGTCGGCGCTTCTCTAGTGATTCTCGGATTGTTTGTAGTTTGCTATCCGATAGCTGACTTCTCCCCGGTTTTAAAGACCTTGACCTCTCCTTCCGAGGCTAAGAAAAATGTTTAAGTGGAAACTCTGGTTCAAGCTTCACCGGGAAATGGAGCAATAGAGAGAGGGAGAGAAGTGTTCAGGTGTGAGGAGAATGAATGGGGATGACCTCTTTATATAGGTGTAAAACTGTGTATTAAATGGGAGAGATTTATTACTAGTATTAATATTGCCATAAATTATTGGTATTAATTTCAATAATTTAATTTCGATATTAAATTATTTCTATTAATTCCAATAATTAAATATATATTAATTTATGGCTATTTATGATAAAAAATTTTAACTGAAATTTCGAGTTACAAAAAAATCATACTTCCTAGGAGGTCACCCATCCTTACACTACTCTCGAGCAAGCACACTTAACTTTAAAGTTCTTATAAAATCTAGTTCAAATGAACCAATTGGGTTTTTATTTTCTAGTTTGTCTTAAGTTTGTTTTACAAGGTTTAATGAACCCTTTGGATCACCCATAAGTTGTAAATTTCTATATTGCTTGTTCTCAAATGTAAACCGGCTCGGTTTTCTTATTCGGTTTGACCGGTTCTTTTCCCGGTTTTCCTTAACTCAAAAGTGCGGGGTTTACAATTCTTTCATCCTTTTAGGAGTTTTGTCCCCAAAACTTAGTTAACATCCTTTTATTAGCAATCATTTCCTTTGATGCCCCTTTGGTGTTTGCTTAATATACAAACTTTTCTCTCGTCCTTAAAATTAGTCACTTTTACAACCTTCGCTTAAGAAATTCCTTTTCCTTAATATTATTTACTCCCTCCATGGAGTTTGTCATAACTAGACATACCTTACCTCAGGGTATGTTCTTAGATTTTATTTCTCTCTTTGCTTAAAGCAACATTCTTCCCCTTGAGGTCCTGTACTCAAGATTAGGAATTTCAAGATAACTAACCATTTATGTGTCTAGTTAACCGCTTGATCAATTAAACCCTTAGCTCATCGTCCTATAGAGTATTTCGTACTTATTTCTATGGATTTCTTTATCACCACCTTTTCATCCCATTTCGACTCTTCCTCCATTCGTTATCTATTATAACTTCGGTCCAAATTGTTATATTTGACCTCGTCATGCTTATTTGCCGACTCTTCTTTACTTTGAGTCATATTCTCCTCAGGTTGTTGGGCTTACATGCCCTTACAGCATGACATTTTCTAAGATCCGTCTCTGCCCATTTGATTTCTAGAACATCTCCTAAAGTGTCTCTCTTAGCTTTTAGACCTTTTAGGGATCGTATAACTTCATTACTCTTTTCTTTTGATAGTATTCCTCAACGATCCTTTTTTTTTTACCATTATTAACTCCACTTACTCAATTGTGTTAGTTCTCCTCACCCACTCGTTCCTTTTCGACTTCCTTATTGAGTATTTCAGGTTCCAATTAATTAAATTCCCAGATGTTTTACCGACATGTTAGGTTTCATCCTTTCTTAGATCCATCATCATTCCCAATGATATCCTCTACTCAAGGGTTTTCCTTTGGCCTTAATCCCCTCTGATTTGTTCGCAACCATTTCACAATTCTTTATTTTTCTGGTCCAATTGTCTGGGCAGCTATATCACTCGTTTTTCATGCCCATCCTATTGTCCATCATAGAGTGTAGTCTTTACTACATCTTATTCCTTCTTAGGGTCTTCTTTATTCTATTTGGTTGTCTGTCATTATTAGTTTTCCTCTTTCTACTTGGTTCTCCTATTCCCTCCAAACAGGTCAGCCTGGGCCATTACAATACTTCCTTCCTTGGAAAACATTTCCTAAATAAGGGTTGGTTCCATTTCCTCTTAATTGGGATACGCATGTCTTTCCGGGGCTTCCTTCCTTGGTAGAATTCTTTGCCTTTCCCCTTACATTCTTTTCTTACATTTGCTCTAGGGGATTTCTACCCTTAAATGACATCCCTTGATGTCGTCTTCTCCTATTTGCCTTTACTCCTCAAATCTTGTAGGCACATCTTTTATGCTCTATCTGCATCCTTATTCGTACCCAGTACATGTCTATTTCTTTAGGGAGCGTACAAATCTTCCTTGTTTCAGGATCATTGTGGGAGAGGCTTGCCTATTCCTTTTTTGGCTTGACTTTAGTCGTTAATTGGACTTTGGTCCTTTTAAGGATTTCATGCATCCTTCTTTTCCCAAGTATTTGACCTTTTCGCCTCTCTCTTCTTTGTTGGAACTTACATTATGGCTTTCCCGAGTATTTGTTCGTTAACTGCTTTGCCTCCACCATTTGTTTGGTCTAAGTTTCTTAGGGTACCTGTTTCTCGAGTCCTCCTGTCCTTAACATCCATATCACTGACCTTTTTAGGGTGTAGTCCTTCTTAGGGTGTCATTTATTCTCCTTGACCCTATTTGGCTTCATTACTTTTTCCAAGGTGATTCATTCCAATACATCCTGTTATTTGGCTCTATTACTCTTTGCAGGTCATAATTAGCCTCCAATACATCCTCCTATCAAGAAGTTTCTAACGGTGGGTCGGTGCCTTGCACTTCACGTTATGTCCATCTGCCAATCCAATGATTCCTTCAAGGTACTTAGTTGTATGCATCCCTACAGAGTTCCCTTTCCCAACGTATTCCTTCTCTTCTTCACTCTCATTGTACCATTCTCTAGAGTTTCCGGAGGACGTTTCTCTATGTTTGCCCCTTATGAGAGGGTTCTAGATATACTTCCCATGTACCTTATCCCTACTCTTGAGGTATCTTTCTCGGGTTGACCTTCTTAAGAAGAAATTTAAATTTTGCATTTACATCGTCATTTCTTGACCTCTTGGTGAACCGCTTACTTAGCTAGCTCCATGGTTTCGGACTCCAGTCCTTCGTGGCCTTTGAGAAGTTATTGCCCTGAATTTATGAGGTGTGAAACACCCCTTCTTTCCTTCCACCTATAATAGTTTATCTTGGTACTTGTCCTTAGTAGGGTTGGGCACTTCTTCAGGTAATGTCTCAATCGTTCATACTTGTATTAGGTTATTCCTTTACATGGATTGTTGTGGTCTCTTCTTTCCTTCGAGTAGGGCATTTTCAAGGTTACTATTGGTTTGGTGCTCTACCGTTCTTTAAGTCTAATCACTTTGATAGATTTCTTACTGAATCTCCCTTACTAAAGGGTCATGGTAAGAGTCTTCCTAGGTTTCTTAATTCCCTGATTCATCTTCCATAACCGGGATGTAGCTTTTCCTTAGCTTCCAAGATAGTGTGGATTTGCTTTATTTTCCTTAGGCCATATTCCTAATAAGATTGCATCATCAGGAGAGAGAGTTTTGAGAATTTGAGTATTTTATTAACAGGGGGATACAAAATATTAGGCTTTCAGCCCTATCACAAGAAATAGTTGCAAAATAACTAAGAAGCTATGGAATTCTTGATAAACGTCTTCCTCTATACTTAGAGTTGTGCCACCAATAGGTTCTAGCACCATTCTCCAAGATACTTCCCCATTTGGTCTTTTGACATTTCAGCCCGGTCTCAAGCATTTGGGAAGCTTTTAGGGTTGTCTCCCTACGGAGGTAGGGTTTTGAGTAGAGTCATTCCAAGTTTTCTTGGTTCCTATCCCAGTTTGGTCGGATCCCCGTGATCAACCAGCCACTCTCCCGATTTATTAAAGGATTTCCCCTTATTGTAAACCGTAAAGAGTAAGGCATCCTTTAACCTGCACCTTTTCCTGGAATAGCATAATCAAAACTGCATAAAATTTAAAACTTTACATACCTGTCTTACAGGCATCTTAGTTGACGGTCTTTAAGGGGAGGCTTTCCGGGATTTCCTGAAAGGGATATAAGGGAGGGGGTGAGTACGACTACTTAGTGAATGGGTTTTTAAAAACTTTTGACTTTTAAGAAAAATATTTATATGGAGTATGCCGGACTCCTTTGTTTTAAAAAATCCCTTCATTTAAAAATTTGGGTTTTTCACCATTTCTTATTTATCACGGTGTGTTATCACCCAACACACATCCTTCATTATGAAGGTTACACACATTCGCAAGTCAGTATCACTACTAAACCCGCTAGTGGCTTCGGAGCGACTTTTCCTGCCACTTGGATAGAAGTACGACTACTTCTACCTTGGGAATGAGTAGATGTACGTGACATCCAACCCACAATCCCGTAATCACTTCTACCTTCATGATGAAGGATATGTGTTGGGTGATGACACACCGTGATTAAATAAGGAAATGGTGATAAAACCAAATATTACAAATGAAATGATTTTTGAAAGAAAGGAGTTTGGCACACTCCAATACAAATCTTTTTCATAAATGTAAAAATATTGAAAACCCATTAATTAAGTAGTCGTACTCACCCCTCCCTTATATCCCTTTCAGGAAATCCCGGAAAGCCTACCCTTAAAGACCATAAACTAAGACGCCTATAAAAATAGGTATGTAAAGTTTAAAAATTTCATGCAGTTTTGATTATGCTATTCCAGGAAATGGTGCATGTTTAAAGGACACCTTACTCTTTACGTTTTATAATAAGGGGAAACCCTTTAATAAACCGGGAGAGTAGCGGGTTGATCACGGGGATCCAACCAAACCGGGTCGGGGCATGACATAAATTCTCCGGTTTGCCCTTTCTTTATCGATTCCAGTTCATGAACCGACTCGGTTCATAAACCGGTTCAATCCAGTTAGATCCGGTTCATCTGAACCGATTGATTTTTCTCTTCCAATTTGTCCTAAAGTTCTTTTCCAAGACATTATGAACCCTTTGGGTCACTCGGAAATTGTAAATTTCCCAAATTGCTTGTTCTCTGATGATTGGGTTTGTGAACCGGTTCGATTTTTCTCACTTGGTTTGACAAGTTCTTTTCTCGGTTGTCCTTAAATCAAAAGAGCGAGGTTTACAACTCTCCCCTCCTTTTAGGAGTTTTGTCCCCAAAATTTAATCCGCATATTTCACATCTGGATTAATTTCCTTTAATGTCCATTTCCTCCTTTACTTAGGGTAAGATTTTTCCTCTTGAGTGTTCTTTCCTTAGATTTCAGGATTGGGAGTTCCAAAATACCCAACCATTCCCGTGTCTAATTATTTTCTTGGTAGTTGAAACCCTTCGCTCAATGTTCTTTTGAGTGTTACATACTTGTTTTCACGGGTTTATTTGTTGTCACATTTTCGTCCTATTTTTACCCTTCCTTCATTTGTTGTTTATTATAAATTCGGTCCAATTTTTTTTATATTTGACTTGTCATGCTTACTAGCTGACTCTTTCTTACTTTGAGTCATATTCTTTTCAGGACTGTTGGGCTTACATGCCCCTTACAGCATGACATTTTCTAGGACCTATCTATATCCATTAAATTTCTAGAACATCTCCTTGAGGGTGGTTCTTAGCTTTCCGACCTTTTAGGGATCGTATAATTTCATCCCTCTTTTCTTTTGATAACATTCCTCGACTACCTTTTACCATTATCCCCTCATCCATCATGCCTTTGAGGTCATGTCTCACATAACCGTATCGATTTATCTTACCTACTCATCCTTTCCCAACTTCTTTTTTGCATCTTTTCGATTTCAATCATTGGGTTTTGTGATGACTTACTGACATACGGGGATTCTTTCCTTCTTATGTCCTTCCTCTTCTTTAGTGGCATCCTTTATTCGAGTACTTTCCTTTTTTCTTAATCCACTCTTACTCGCTCGTGACCATTTCATGATTCATGTGTCGATTGCTTTGTTTGGGGAGTTCCCTTCTTACGGATTCATTCTCTACTATATTCCTCAAATTAGAGATTTTTAACATTAAGAATTACATGCTCAATCTTCTTACCATTCCTTGAATATTTCTTTCTTCCTTTCTTCACACTTCTTTTTATATTGGGTATTTGCCCACCATTAATCCTCCATTGTATTAAAATTCTCATTTCTTAATTAGAGGACTTACCTCTCCAAGATTTCTTGGATGCGCTTTACCCCATTCCCTTATTATGGACAGTCCACCCATTTCTTACTCGTACGACATCTTTTGATGTTATCTTTTGACTTACCCTTTTCTTGAGTTTAACTTACTCCTTAGATTCTCTTAATATGCTTCCATGGGTTCCTTTCACCTTAGCATGCATTTTATTTGTAAATTCCTCATCTCTCGTCACTTGGTTCCATTTCCTCTTTATTAGATTGTGTATCCTTTCTCAGGGTTTCCTTATTTGGGAGGACTCTTACCCTTTTCTCCCATAATTTCTTTTTTTATTCATCTTTGAAGGCACCTAACTTTAAATAATATCTCTTGATGTCATTCTTTCATGCTTACCTTTACTCTTGAGATCCTACAGGTATGTTATTCGTATTTCATCCTTATTCTCACTCGTAACTCAGTACATGTCTATTTCTTTCTGGTGAGAGTTCACATCCACCTAGTTTCAAAATCCCTTGATCATCCTTCGAGAGGCTCACTTAACCATCTCATGGCCTTTGATCATAAATCCGGTCTTGGCCATTAATCTCTTTAAGAATTTACTTCATCCATTTTTCCAACGTTTTGGTCTTTTCACTTCTCCCTTCTTATCGTGGTTTAAATCCATGTTCACCCGAAGGTCAGTTCATTAACTGCCTCGTTCCTACTATTTTTCTTGTCCAACTGTCTGGATAGCTGTGTCACTTGTCTTTCATGCCCATCCTATTGTTATTAGTTACTTCTTTCTACTAGTTTCTCTTGTAATCGTTATTTGGCTCTTTTACTCTTCCAAAGCAGGTCTTACTTGGCCTCCGATACATCCTTAGAGAAGTTTCTAACGATGGGTTGGTTCCTTGCACTCCACATTATCATCTTCCTCACTTGGATGATAAAGAGAAGAGGATAAGGGAAGAGAGGGAGTCTTAGAGGATTCGGAAAAAGCTCCGATCTGACCGCAGGCGAACGAAGAGGGGGCCAAGTCCCACACTAGACAGTTAGCGAGCTTTTTATATAAAGAGCACCCCTCCCCTCGCATTCCTCATCCCATCAGCGAGAGAAGAAGGAGAAGAGGTCAGTTTTCCAATGAGGTTTAAACCAAAGCTCTGGCATTGGGCTTTTTCTCAACCTCTGAAGCTCCCATTGGTGACAATGGAACTAGGAAGAAGTCCTCCACCCGACGACAACCTCAACTTCGCCTAAAGACCACCACCGAAGCTCTGACGAGCTCAAATAGGACCACTGCTCTTTCGACTGAGAGGAAGCCAAACCCTTCGAGTTGCACTCTAGTCACCCCCGACCTACTGTAGCTTAATCGACCCCTCCATAGCCCACCTCAACCCATACCAGACCTCTACAAATTTTGAGGTAGGCTAATTTTTGCCATGTGTTACTAGAATTCTGAAGTTACAGAAGTTAACTTGCCTAAACTTCTCTCATCAAATTTGTGGTGCTCAGGCAGGCAATTGGCTAGCAACTTGATCCTAGAAGAACCACTTAGGAGAGTACTAGCTACTCACATCAAGAGCTCCAACCGTCGCCCCTCACCGGTAAAGAAATCAACATTTCTCTCTCTAAGGACTTTTTTTGATAAGTCTATGTTTGAGCTCAAATCGACACCAAATGAGGTGATTCAAAGGTCAAATTGATCGTGGGGAGGTGGGGGAGCGATTAGTAGCATGCTAGGGGACAATTGCCTAAGTTTGGGCAGTCAATTTGATGAATCCAAGATTCAGGGGCCAAAGTGCAATAAATTGGTGGAATTTGGGTGAAATTGGGAATTTTTGTAAAATTGGGGCTGAATTGCAATTAATGAAAAATTGAGAACTTAAATGGAAATAAAGGGAAATTAGGGGCCTGAAGGGAAAATTATAAATTTTAGGGACCTAATTGATGATAAATGGAACATTAGGGACATAAGGATAAAACTTTGGATTTTAGGGATCTAACAGTAATTTTAACATAATTAAGGACCAAATTACCAAATTAATAAATTTTGATCGAATTTGATTAAAGACGTGGTTTATCTAACAAAATCATGTTGACCCATGAAATGGTACATAATTATCACATAGTGGGAATATTAAAATGATGTAACATTAAGATAGATCACCAAAAAATCTAGAATTCGGTGAATTTGTCATAAATTAAATATATTCTAAAAATTGGTTATTGTCCTACAAATTTTATCAATTGGATCTTGTAATGGATCTCTTCCCATGGTATTCCATATTTTTAATGACACTTTGACTAGTTTATTTTCATAATAATTAGGTGGCAAAGGAATAAATAGATTGAACTAACTCAATATTTGCATATTAACTTTCACTTTTCACAAATGGTACACTATAATATATGGAAGGCTTGAAACAGAAAGAAAATAGCATTACACGTAAAATCGAGTTGAATGGAGGAGTATTACCAATATAATATTTTGACACAACCTATAATCTCATTTAGGCTGTCATCTTTATAGGGTGGGAGGAGGTATGTAAACTGAAGGTAGGTGATGTGAATATATTATGAAGCATATACTTTGATAAGTAGATTGGAAAATTGGTAATACCTAAAATACATATTTAATTTAAAAAATTATTAATTATTATTGAGGACTATTTAATTTTTGTAAATTTATAAATTATCATCAATTTTATATTTTATCTAATTTGTTATTAATTAACTCAAAGTAAAAATATAAAACATTTTTGAAATGGTTTTTGTATCATTTTTTAAATATAAAACATTTTTGAAACAGTTTAATAAGCATATTAGATTAAGCTACGTTTAAAAATCTGGTTCACCATTGAAGTATCCAAGCTATCATGACCACGCAAAGTCAGGAGGGATAAAGCCAAGAAAAAAAAAAGTATTAACATTTTCCTTGTGGTCTCCGTGCCGCCTTTTGTTTATTTAGTGCTCGTTCCGATGTACCTGCCTGATTATGGTGAATCAACTTGCATGTGCCACGTCTTCTTCGAAAGGACAAGCAAAAAGAAAGCACGTGAATAAAAAGGCAAAAAGAGATGATTCAATACCTTCATAATTCCTTACAAGATTTGTGGAGATGAAAACATTGGAGGGGAGGGTGATGGAGGAATCACACTACAATGATTACTCTCTTTTAGCACGTTATTCTGAAGTTGAAGTCTCATGAGACTAAAATAGGGCGATAAATTGTATATATGTAACCATATTTCTTCAATTTCTATTTAAAAAAAAAATCGGATTGCAAGAACATTTCTTGAGCACCCAATTGCTCCAATAATGTCCATGTGATGCATGACATATTTTTCAGTTCTTGTTGACATGATAGTGTTAGAAGGTCAGCTTGGTCCGTAGTTCCTGTAATCCTGTCATCATTCATCAACATCTTAATTGATGTAGAGCTATGATGGAAGGAGATAGATGTGGGGGGAGGTAAGGGCACGGTTGTAAATAAGATGAACCAGGAGGCCAACATGGGAAGAGAAACACAAATAGATGTACTACGAAGGGAGGGGAAGAGACCACGTCTACATGCAAACCAAAAACCTCGTACCCCTGCCGACAGATAGTTGATTTTTTAAATAGTTACATCTAAATAATATTAAATAGATCATTATTAAATTTAATAATATTGATTTGTTTACTTATATACAAAACTTGCTACATCGTGCTTCATCTCATCATATATATATATATATATATATATGTGCTGCTGCAAATTTCGACACGTGTTATTTCTGTAATTATGAGGGATGTCCTATTATAGGAACAGTACAAATATAATGGGATTGTCCTTTGAAGTTTGTCCAAGAACGAAGGAAAATATCTTCAAATAAAATATTCATATTGCCCAACATAAATAATTGAATACAGCCAATGTCAAGGGTCCACTTGTGTGCCTCATTAATCCCTATAAACCAAACAACCACTCTGTGCCTTTCATTTTACAGTGTGCCTTTTCAAAACTATTTTGTACTCTCAGTATTTAGAAAATAAAATTATTTATATATAAAATTCGATTTTAAGTATTTTTATTAAATAATAGTATTAAATCATGCACAAATTATTTAATATATCTAAATAGATTTAATATAGGACAACTTAATGGGTGATTAAATTCACCAAAAGACCCTAATATTCATTCATATGCATATATATATATATATACATTTTTTTTTGTTTTAGCATAAACACATATATGCTGATGTGTTGGGCTACTTTATCATCAAACAAAGTAGGAGAGCAGAAATATAAGATATTGGTATTCTTGGAAAATCCAATCCATGATAATAAAGCCCCAACTATATGGGATGTGAGGTGGTTGAGATTGATATTTTGAACCTTAAGTATAGTCTAAACCCTAAATTGATGATGAAAGTAATAGTTCATCCTCAACTAGGCCGTTGACAAAACGGCTAAAGGGCATTGAAGATATAACCCTAACAAGAAGAACCCTTATTTTTTCCTGCTGTTAGGAAGAGGAAGAGAGACCCCAGATAAGCAGCTGACTTCCTGAATCTTCTTCTTTATTTCTTTTAAACTCCTCCTTCGTGTTTGATCTGCAACCATACAGATATATTTCCGAGCTTCAATTATAATATTCAAACTGGTTTAAGGTCAAACAGCACCTCGATCAACTCGCTGAAAACCTATTGGAAATAGAGTGTTTTAAAAATGGACGCATGCCCAAGAACTCCACTCCTGCTAATCACCAACTTATAAGTACGGTGCATCCATCCATCAATCCCCCAGAAACAAGCAAGCAGAGTTTCCATGGTTATGAATCTCTCAACAGCTGAAATCCCAACTTGCCAACTTGCTATTGTTTTCCTCTTCCATTGACTCTCTCCCATTGCTTAATAATAAATGTAGAAAAGTGCCCCTTTGTTGCCTTCTCTTTTCACAGACACAGCTCTCACAAACGTAGTACTACTACTCTGTAGGTTTCTGGTATACTCAAACACATGATATATGACATGTAATATAATAGAAAAAAGGTTAAAAATATTAATAAAAATATCATTTATGATACCAGGAACAACCACCACCTGCTAATATGTACAGTTAAACTGCTTAAAATATATGCATCTTATATGATACAAAATTAAAAAAATAAACAAATCATCTCTATTGATAAATTAAATTAATCCATAAGTGTAATGAGAGGATAAATCAAATTGAAAATTTTAAATATTTTTAAAAATTATAAAGATTTTTTTAAATATTTTAATTATGAAGAAATTTTACCAAATGCTAATTAAGTTTTGCAAGTCATGAAAATAAAATAATTTTAATTTTGGGTGACTCCAGCAATGACGTTTTCCGCTAAATTTGGTCGTGGAACACGTGTACGTTGTCTGCAAACTTCAATTATCACCATAATTTTTTATTTATTTATTTATTTATTTATTTCTCGCCCTCTTATCTTTTTGGGGATGGGGCGTAGGCCGGGCCCGCTCCGCCTTGACCTTATCTCTTGGGTTCACATGCTTACGTGTCAGTCTATTATTGGGAACATTCCGGATAGTTTTAGATTGCCAGCCATGCAATACAATAATAATAATAATATATTTTGAGCACTTTTTTCATTTTATTTGTAATAGAAAAGATGGGCACAACAATATAATATTTATATTTATATTTTTTTTTAATTTTATAGTTCAATGATAATTTGATTCACAAAAAA
Source organism: Trapa bicornis (assembly GCA_030064425.1). Lineage (NCBI taxonomy): Eukaryota > Viridiplantae > Streptophyta > Magnoliopsida > Myrtales > Lythraceae > Trapa > Trapa bicornis. The sequence goes on along the minus strand of CM057761.1, from coordinate 1,765,434 downwards.
TATTCAAGCTATTTTATGGGTACTTGAATTTTGTTTAAATAAAATAGTTTTTAAAGATGAAAAATGTAATGAAAGATGACCCTCTCAAATTTCAAGTAAATTAAACTTAATCCTTCCAAATCTCAGGAAAAAAAACCAATACTTAAACCCTATTTTTTGTGAGTAATAAAGTGATTGATTTCAATATTATACAGATTAATATTTGAGAAATTTTTTTGTTGGAAGAAATATTTTAGGTACTAAATATTCATTATAGCATATTTTAAGAAACAAACTATTAGGCTGTTTTAGATTAAGTGGTTTGCAGTTATTTGAATAGCAATAGTTTGAAGTTGTAAATAAATATTTAATTTGTTAAAATAGAATAATCTTAAGATCACTACATAATGAGGCAATATCCTATTTTTGGGTTTTTTAGTAATTATGTTATTTATTTATTAAATTAATTTAATATACTTATTTATTGTTTATATTATTATTTTTTAATTTGTTTTAATTTATTTTTAATATAATTAAATAAATTTATATATTAATAATATTTTATATAAAATTATATAATAAAAATATTATACATGAAAAATTATTGTAAAAACTTTATTTAATATAATTTAGTTATATATATATATTAACTAATAAATTATTTAATTTAATTGAAAAAATAAATTTAATTTTCTAATTTTTTAATTAATAATAATTCATTTCATTTAACCTAAATCCAAACAATTAATTATTAAAATTTTATAACAAATACAAATTAATCAATTCAGTTACCCTCCTAACACCTCTGAACAGTTTAACTTCAAATACCTAAAAAATACTTAATACAAATATAGAATTATTACCCTCTTTATTTCACTACTATAAAACTTTATTTTGTTCATGTTCAAAAGTACTAACTTCACTTTACCTTATTTTTCATACCAAATATATTATCTATTAGCATATATATATATAGATATATGGATATGCATAAAATGGACCCAATTTAGTTAAGTTCAACACCGTGGATATTAATGAAGCACTGGACTCTATCAATGGAGCTAGCCGGGAAATGGTGTAATGGGGTCCATTTTTTTTTTTTCCATTTCCGTGTTCAAGTGGCAAGTTAACCGTGTACAAGTGCATTTGGACCTACAAAACCAAGCACAGGTTGACCTAGAATTTGATTGAGTCCATGGTGGTTGTGAGTCTAAGTGCATTTTTCCTAATTCAATTATTTTCAATTATTGGCAAAAAAAAGTGAGTACATCTTCACGTGCTGATCATCTTTCCTCTATGCTGTATGGTCCTAAGTATGATAAGACATGCACACCTATATATATATATACTTGTTATTTAATCTCATAAGGGGAAGAGGAATTCAAATCAACTTTGATTAAAGTGGAAATATGACCTTAAGTAGTATGGTACTAAAGGTGGTCAACATACTTCTCTAGTGTATGGTCCTCGATACAAGCCCATATTTTTGACCGGTGGAGGGGAAGATTCTCTGTAACATCCTCGTCTGTCCTGTCACCATAATGCGTCCAAGGAGTTAATTGGACGGCTTTGATTGCTTCAAGTCCACACATATTTGAGTTGATCGAGGACCCATTAATGTAATCATCACATATTTCTACTCATTTATTTAAACTTTAATTACTTGTGTAATATGAACTCCATATCATATACTAAGTCATTGGTGGATCCATGGTTAAACTTGCAACAATCAATATAGGAGACTTATGATTAGAAATTCTATAATTTGGTTATCATAATATAAATATTAGAAGCCCACATCATACAATAATCTATCAAATAGGTAAAACAAAAGATGATAAAAACATATATCCCCAACATAAATTATTTTTATTTATAGATACTTAAATTCGAATCTTAAAAAATTATTTATCTATCTTAATTCACTTAGACCCTTTGATATTTGACATCCTCTTTCCAAAGTTATAGTGTCCCATATTTAGTTGGGTGTAATTGATTGATTGATGGGTTGTTGGTTGGTTTGGACTATTATTAGTAGGGACAACTGATGACAAGACAAGGCAAGACAAGACAAGACAGCCCCTTTGTCTGCATTAAGGTTTCTCTCTATCTCCCTACCTTCTTCTACCCACTTCTATTCTTTTCTTCTGCCATCACTTGAAATGGTTACTTGCATTTTAGGATTTTCATTAGTGGCACCAAATTCAAAATAAATTTTGATAGCAACTTGTCACAACGCCCATGCAATGAAGTAAGGCAAGAACAATAACTTCTCCTCTTTTTTTTGGAATTTGGTGAAATATTTTTTGCTCTCTACTCATTAATGATAATTTGAAATGATCCCTATATTTTTCTTGACATATTTTTAACATTTTCAATGAATTATGTGACCAATATCACCTTTACTTGCATTTGCAATGTCAACTTGGCAAACAAAAAAAAACTCTCACTCTCCCTCTCCTTCATAAATGGAAGACAACAAGTGGTACAAGAAAAAGTTTGGCAGAAACCCCACTTTTTTTTTTCTATGGCTATTAAAGCCCGAGCATTTATTTTTGCCTTTTGAGGAATGGGAAGAGGCGCCTCGTCCTTTCTTTTTTATAGTAAATTATCAAATGGCAAGAGGCGGCTCGCCTTTCCCTTTCAAGGAGTAAATTCACTTGTATTTTTTTTAGTGAGTGCAAAAAAAACACTATCGGTTCACCATTATTTTTAGTACATGGTGCAAAAAAATATTTTATTTATCTAAAATTTAAAATATTTTTCATTTACAAATAATGAATTTTAAATGTGCATATTTATAATTTTTTTTATAGAAACACAATACTCTTATAATTTTATCACCGGGTAGGTGTCTTACATGGGTAAATATATTTTTAAATTATCCCATATATATTGTTAATCTATATAATAAAACATTATAAAATTTTATATGCACTTTTCTAATAAATATAATAAAAGAAAAATGGATGAATTTTTAATTATTTAACAACTAACAATGCTATATTATATTTTTTTATCATTAGGTATGGGTCATCCATGGGTAAAATATTTTTAAATTATCTCATATATATAATTTATTTATATGGTAAAAAGGCTTAATTTTATATTTTCACGATCTTGTATGTAAAACAATATAATGAAAGAAAAATATAACATTTTAGTAATATGAATAAATAATTTATTAAGTAATTAAAAATAATAAAGTATTTTATTCTAGCGCTTCATGATGACAAATTATTTTTTTTAATTGTAGAAGGAATATTAAACTTATACGGTAACTACATAACAAACGTTTCTATCTAAATAATAACTACAAAATAATTGAAAATAAATTGTTATTCGGGTTTATGGGATAATAGTAGGGAATTTTTTGTCTCACTATCTATTTATATTACTTGCCCTTTATATTAGATTCTTTATTTAGAAATATCACTCTTCCATGTGGTATTGAATAACCAATTGGATTTAAAATTACTAAAATTTGTTCAATAATTTCACACTTATTTTTTTGTGAATAATATTTTATTTTTTAAGCTTATTCTTTTAATGTGTAATATTTAAAAAATATACTATAAAGTTATGAACAACTATCTGTTTGCGATATTAACATATATAAATATTCAATGTATTTTAGATCCAACTCAACAACCAATACTAAAAATGTTGTTTTGTCTATTTTCCAAGTAGATGTTAGGATATTGAGCAAAAAAAAAAAGTAGATGTTAGAAAGAATTGGTCGCAACAAATCTCTAACTTCAAAATTTTTTATGTATAAAATCTATAGAAATCTAAAATAGTTTTGAAGAAAATGTTGAATGTAGATATATTAGGTAATAGATAGAATGCATATTAATAACTTTCTATTGATAAGTTATTCAATAAATTATACTATTATTTATATGCTTGTAATAATATAAATATATAATTAAATAACAATATAAAAAATATATAATATAATATCCAATAGTTAAAATTATAATATATATTATAATATTTTAATATTTTTTCTTAAAATTAACATTGTTATTATTTCACTACAAGAGTTAAGTAAAATTGAGATATATAGAAAAATAAAACAAATATTAGTAAGATAACAACTGATTTGTTCACAAAAAAAACTGATATTCTAGATTTGTTTAGTATAAGTATAAAAAACATAATTTATCATGCCATAAATAATTAATAGGTTGTCCTATCTTGTGAGAAGTGAAAATTGATAGATCAATTTTATGGAGAAAAGATCAAATTTAAATAAGTTGAGTCGTTTTATTATCAAAATATTTATATTTTAAAAGGTGTGTGAGAAGTGTAATCGGAACGTTACTTTTTAATACTCTAGAAAATAAGATTGCAATCCAGAAAAATAATATATCCACTTAAAGTTAAATTGAGTGAAAAAATAGCTAAGGTGCATAAGTGTGGAGCATCTATTTGATACTATAAAGTGATTTAGGTTGGTAGAAAATGAAAAAAAAAGTTAATAAAATGGATGATTATTACATGTATACTTCTTCCATAGCATAATTATAAATAAATGTATTATCAACACCCAACTAGCAAATATGTTAATGAAATGAAAAAGTAATAGAAATAATTACTAGAATGTTAACTAGCTTAATAACTAACGAGTCAGCAATATAACTATTATAATTTTATTTTATTTTATAAATCCATTTATAACATATAATTAGTTGATTAGGCGGTACAGACATCAAATCATATATGTGATTATAGAGAAGGGTAGATAAATTTTCATATGGCATGAATTCAAGATGTATAATAACATGTATGTGCGTCTTGCATGAATCCAAGTTGTATAATCACATATATGTGTAAATGCAAGATTTTTGTGTAGTGATAAAAAATATAAAAGGGTTAATATTAAAATATTGCAAGGAAAGAATGTTGTGTTGTGAGTATTGATCATATGAATAGGTGTACAAAAATAATTGGAGAATAAGTATTAACATATTCAAGCACAGAACTAGTGGATTATAAGTATAAACTAGATAAATAACTTTTTATTAATAAATAATTTAATAAATTAATATAAACACAATAATATAAATATAAAAATAAATAATACGAAAAAATATATAATATAATATTTAATAATTAAATTATATTATATATATTATATATTATATATTATAATAATTTAAAATACTAAAAATATTATTTTTTCTATTTTACATACAATTGTTAGGAAATGATAAGAAATCTATTTAGATTTTGAAATAAATTTCTAAATTTAGAATTTAATAAATATATTATTCAATTTAAACTATAAAAATAGAAGATAACTTGTATAATGTAAATCGGAATGCTTTTAACCTATAGTGATATTTTTCTTATAAAATGTGATAGTACTTTTAACACGTTTAGAAGTTGGGGTTTGTTGTGAGACATATCCAACCCATTGAAGATAGTAAGTAAGAAAGGACCATTCATGTGAGACATATCCAACCCATTGAAGACATTCCTAAATTATTGACCCAATAGCTCAACTTAGAGGTAAATTTATTAATGTAGTAATAAATTATTGTGTTGGCATGTACAAAAAAAAAACGTATTAGCATTGAACTAATTGTTTTATTAATGTAAATGAAGACACCATTTTTTAAACATGATTAAGTAATAAAATAATGCGTGTGCTTCCTTGCTTGCCTCTCCCGGGGCTAAAATAGTCAAATGCTATCAAACACGTGACTTTCCTTCTTTGTCCTCCCTCCGTCTTTTCCTCTTCCGCAGGAACCCTAACAAGTTGTCTACCCTCTCACAACTCTCACTAAATATCTCCCATTTTACAGGCCCCAACCCTATACAACGTTTGCCTTTCCTTTTCGAAACTGATCGATGGAACATCCAAATGATATGTTATAATTAAGTAATGCCACTACGGATCACGACAATCTACAATTTGAGCACTCTTGCTCAGAAGGCCCTAAATTGCCGTTGTCAAACTCACAACCAGCCGAGATAGTGGTAAAGTACAAACCCTGATATTTTGAAATAGAAGTGACCCTTTTGGAGTGAACTAGACACTTTTATTCCATCATATTCAATTTACAACGAAATTATTTAAAGAAGTATTTATTTTTCACCTATCTTATATATTATTATATATGGTCAAATTACATTAGAATAATCAAATTTTGATCTATAATTTATTAAGTATGGCCTTTTTTTATAGTTGCGTATAACAACGTTAAAAAATGTTGATTTGATTAATAAAATGGTATAGGTTGCATGACATGACATGGTTGGTAAATAAAAATTTAACATCGGACACTAATAAAATTTATTATTATATTTTTTATGGTGAGATTTATTATTATTAAAATTATAAAAAAATGTTTGAACTTATATCTAATTAAAAATTATAAATTAAAATTTATGTAATATTTATAACTTATAAATATAAAAAAATTCTATTTTATCAAATTTGAGATAATATTTTCAATACTAACTTTAATTTATACATTTTTCTCGTGCAATTTTAAATAAACCATCAACAATTTTAAAGAGAAAAATAGTTTAAAAAATATTATGTAGGCATAAAGTTTTTGGATAATAGCTAATTAAAAGTTATAAATTATAAGTAGTGTAAATTTCTTAAAATTATAATATTACAATATATTTATAATTTATCAAATATATGATATTATTATCAACATAAATAAATAATTTATATGTAGTAAAATAGATAGATTTTATTTTTATAAAAAAATGAAAGGGTTTAAATTATTATAAAATTATTTATTTATTAACTGATATCATTATCTAATATAATATTATAATAAATATTATTATACCACTTAAAATTAAAAATCTACTCGTATTTTTTTGTATAATTATAAAAAATACATAATTCATAGTTATTATTCATACTTATTCAATAGAAAAAAATTATATTGCTAGTGATTGTGAATTTAAAAATTATAACTTAATAAATATATTTATATTGCATGTGAGAGTTATATTAAGATAAATAATTTTATTTTAATTAAAATAGAAAAATATAATAAATATATAACATTGAAAGAATTTCACAACATTTAACTAATTACTTATCGCGCATAATATTATATTTATCAAATATTAGCCATTGATTTATTTAGTTTAAAAAAAACATACCCAAAACTATTGCATTGTTTGCATATTGGACACATTTAATGCAATTTACCCCTATATTATACTAATATAATATAAAAATAACAATAAAAATTCCGATATTTTTTAATATATGATATCAATTTTTATCTTAAAATTAGTAATTTTAGGATCAACTATTTCACATAAAAAAATATTTAATGTTTGTAAATTCTGATTAATTTTAAAAATTACCATTTGTTAATTTTTCATTGATCTATTATATACCATTTCAAGATATCACATCCACAAAGACACTCTCCATAACAAGTAGTCAATCCTATTTGCTAATAAGCTTTTGAGAACGATGAAAACTTATTGTTTTACTCCATTGAACACAGTTTCATCCGCCATCAATAATATAACTTGTCAGGAAAGAGAATAAGATACATGTTGAACCCTCCAAGGATTAGAATACAAATATTTCCCCATTTTCCTGTCCTCTTTGAGGGACATGTTATTCAACTTTGGTTCTAATTTCAGCCCAGTAAGAGTTTTTCCACCCTTTGAGTAAAACTATTGATTAATAATTGGGTATAAAGCTCAAGCATTTATTGATCCACTGAGTAGAGTAGTGAAAGCTACCCTAACAATGACTCCCTTATAGCTGTAAATAAAGAACCCATATATTTTATATGGAGGAGGGAAAAGGAAAAGCAGTAGGTTGAATAAGGAAGCCAAGGGGAATTGATATGAAGTGGGATGGGATTGGATGGACAATGAGGGCTTGACCGTTGATCTTGTTGAATCTCCGGTGGGAATGGGATCGGAGTCATAGGTCTGCGGATTGGGGATCCGTACCCTCGCATATACCCTCATATATATGGCAATCTCCATCCTCCAGCCGACTGTCAACTTTGTAGGGTTGACCGTTGGGCACGTTGCCATACATATGATAGAAAATTAGACTGTAAACTGGGTTAGAATTCCGGAATCCCTCGTGCCCTATTCCCTCCCTCGATCTACCTCCATTGAGTATGGAGGAACCGTGGTCAAGTAATCGTATCGAGCCAGGATAAGAAGCTATCCAGCTGGTGCTGGTCGTGGTTGGATTGGACACAGATTAGCACAGGTCAATTGAGAAGCTCTACCGTGAAACACAAGAACCAGGGGACAAGCAGGTGTGGTGCGAGAAATAGTATTTTTGAATATCATATAAAAAAAACAAACGAGATTGAGTGTTAGAATGACATCATTATCATAAATGGAAATGCACTATTTATTTGAATTCACTTATTTTATTACTCCTTTTAAAATAAACATAAATAAACACAACTATAAACAGACAAATGCTTTTTTTTTATATTTTTAGATTAGTAGTTATGATGTCAGGATATTTTAGTTTTTTTTAGGGATGACAGCCTATGTTAAGTCTATTATTATTAAATGAATCCTTCATTATTATTATAGAAATGAAACGGATTCCTAGGAATTACTTTTATATGGCATAAATATAAAAATATATTTTCCCTACATTATAATTTTTAATTAGAGTATTATAAATTCATGAGACTATTAATATTAATGAGTTGAAATTATTGAGATAATAAATTTAAAATTAATTAAAATAAATAAATATTATAATGGTATAAGTTTAGAAAATTTACCATATATAACTCATAAATTTTAAATAAATATAAGTCCGCCACTTAAAAAACCATAACATTTTTAGTATGATATTAAATTTATAGTGATGGAATTGGATTGAACATCAAATTTGTACTAATAATAATAAAAATCCTACCGTTAATTGATACTCAATTGAATTAAAGATTAATTTCTCTAAAATATGAGAGAAAACATTATTTTTATCAATTATATATTGATAAATATTTGGACAATAATAATAAATTTTAAAAATTTAATAATAAACTCATATATTTATAAAATAATATCTACAAAAATAGTTATAACTCAATTAGGTATTTTTATTATTCTATATAGTTAATTTAAGGATTTTTTTGAGTTAAATATAACTGTAAATCTAATAATTAAGTGTTTTGATGAACCGAATATTTATATTTGAGAAAAAAATATTCAATAAATATTTAAATAATTAGAGTAAAAATGAAACAAATTTATAGTTATCCTAAATAAATGTTCTTATAATTTTACATAAATTAAAAATTTTGGTTATATGAGTGTTTAAATATGTGACATCTTATAATTGTCATGCTGATGGTGATGGTGATGGTGATGTTGATGTGTTTAACCATCACTTAGAAATCACGGGGGAAAATGAAGATGTTTCTTCCCTATGATTCGCTTATCCCTTCTTCGTCTTCTTCAACATCATCTCTCTCCACCAAAAATGCCAAAGACTTCCGCTTATCTTCCTTCTTATATGACACTCTCCTCCCATTAACCTAAAGATTGATTCCTAAAGCCTAAAAGCTCAGTCAGGATTTTCTCTTACGTAACCCACCTGTGCTCTGAAGTTCCCTTGTAGATAGGGTCGTTCTCGTTCATCAAATCCCCAGTTGCAGAAATATAGCAGCGGACAGCGGCAGCGGAGAGATGCTGGATCTCAATGTCGAGTTTCCCTCCAGCCACTCATCCTCGTGTGGCCATGAGAAGATGCTAGTGGTGGCCATGGAGGAGGAAGGCGCTCATGGGTCGAATCTGATCGGAGTAGCAGCACGAGGAAGTAAAGGTGGGGAAGAGGATGAAAGGGAGGAGCACTCCGGCGGGATGTCAGACTCCTCGTCCATAGTCAACGCCGACAAATCTCCGGCCGTCGCAGGCGATGAGAGCTCCACCTATGCCGCCGCCTTCGTCTTTGACGTCTTCAAGAAGGACGCCAGCCCCCCCAGCTCCCGACCGGACCTCGTCACCCAGCAGCTCTTCCCCGTCCAGAGTGGGGAAGGTTCGGAGCCGGGGATCGGGCCGCTCACGGAGGCCGCGGCCCCGAGGGCGCAGTGGCTGAACCTGTCCTTCACCAGAGATGGCAGCGACAGCAGCGGAGAACCTACCGGTGGGCCGCTTGCGGTGGATGAGCTCATGAAGCTTCAGCAGCAGAAGCAGCAGGCCAGAAAGAGCCGCCGGGGACCAAGGTCTCGGAGCTCGCAGTATCGCGGCGTTACCTTCTACCGGCGAACTGGCCGGTGGGAATCGCATATATGGTGCGTCACTGTGAAAGAATCGTTCATTCATCTCTATTTTCCTTCCGCTTTTTCCCATATTATGCTCCGACAAAAGATCGATAAAGCAACAAGGGTCGGGAATCCAAAGGAAACTTCGATTCTTTCAAAATGAACAAATTTATCCCTTTTTTTTTTGCTCATTTTCCCTTTCCGGATGATCACAACTCACTCCCCATATATTTATTATCAATCACAGGGACTGCGGAAAGCAAGTTTACTTGGGTAAGTGATTGACCCAAATTTCTCAATTCTACTATAACAATTTTTTTCCCTTAATCTGTCTTTTGTCTTGTTGGGTTCTCTCATCAACTTGAACTGTCTTTATTTAGGTGGATTTGACACTGCATATACTGCAGCAAGGTATAGAAAATGGCTTTCTCTACTTCTCTGCGGCTGTAACTTCTGCATCCGTGATCATCCCTTGTCCTAATAGACTCTTGTGATTTTCAGAGCGTACGACCGGGCAGCCATAAAGTTCAGAGGAGCAGATGCCGACATAAACTTCAGCATAAGTGACTACGAGGAAGACATGAAACAGGTGACAAATAGATGGTATAATAGTATGAGAGACTAATTCTATCCGGAGAAAGTATATACGGTCAGGCTGGTTTTGATTTGTACTTTTGTTCTATGAGGGTAGATGAGGAACTTGACAAAGGAAGAGTTTGTTCACACGCTCCGCCGGCAGAGCAACAGTTTTTCCAAAGGAAGTCGAAGCTTAGGACTGCAGAAATGCAGCCGGTGGGATCCTAGAATGGGCGGCCAGTTTCTCGATAAGAAGTTAGATTCTGATCAACAACTCTGCAAATACACATAATCTTGTCGATTGCTCTATGAATGATTCGAAATTCTTAGTTTTTTTCTGCAACTTCTTGATCCAGCAGGGCTCAGGAGGCCATGGCCACGCGGTTCAATGGCCAAGAGGCTCTGGCCCGCTTGGAGAATGAGCGCGATGTTGCTTTGGGAGCGATCCGTGAAGGTACTGATTGAGGTCTTATTTTCGGACATCTAATTATGATATGAATTCATTTTCACATAAAAACACAAAGCTTACACGATCGCCCCCTTACAAAATCATTTTGCAGGTGGTGGAAGCCATGACCTTGATCTCAACCTCGGAATGGCTCCAGCCTCAGGCGATCAAAGCATGTTGAAAGCTGCAGGGAATTATGGCTTCAATGGGCCCGACGGAGGAGAGTCCAAGATGGTATCTCAATGCGATAGCTAGCTTTCTTTTGATCTTCCATGGCAGGAGAAAACAAGATCTTGAGTTAGGTTAAAATATGTTCCTTTTTTTTGCAGGTTGACAACTCTGATGTTTCTGCAACCAACAAGCGCCTTCCTGCATGGCCAGCTATCCACCCTTACCTCTTACAAAGCCCTGGTCAGGTACTTGACAATTCCTCTCTCATCTTCTCTAATCTCTCTCCACTTGATCCATGAGCATGCGTCTGAAATTTGCTCATGCCCACACTTCTAACTCAATAAAATAAAATTATAATATAACTTAATTAGATCGAAAAAGCAATCATAACTTTACCTTAAATCGATTACCATCATATATATTTATTTGGGCTTTTTTCTCAGTCCCTAGATGATGGTTAGCTAGAGATCACCCAGGCAACTTTAGCTCTGTCGAAGTAATGGTGCTAAGAAAATTGATATTCACCAACTTTGGCATGCGCAGGTGAAAGCAATGGAGAAGAGGAGAGTAGAGGATCCGGCATGTTCCAAAATGGGGTGGCAAATACCAATTAAAGGAAACTATGGAGGCAAGTCTGCAAATCCATTAATGCCAGTCTTGTTCTCAAGCAGTGTAGCAGCATCATCAGGATTCTCTTGTTCTTATTCTTCTTCCTCTCCCCTTTTAAATTCTCCTCCTGCACGTCTCCTTCACGGTAACCCTACGTCCCCGCAAAACCCTATCCCACACCTCCTCGTCAAGCATAGCTCCATTAACACGAGACCCTTTTCTTCCTTTACTTTCAGTGGCAAAAGGGAATAGAAAATGAGCGTAGAAGGGATGGATGCCTTAGAGAATAAACACGGGGCCAGTATTTCAACTGAAAGGAGTGATTTACTAGCAAGTTACTTGCACATAATCATAATAATAATAATAAGCTCAATGCCCCACCTGACTAATCAGTCCTTTGTTTGTTGTTATACTTCTCCTGCCTTCGGTATAGCCAGTGAGTGCTTCTTTTTTCATATATGGTGATGTTTACTTTGTTGTTGGAGATGTGTGAGTTGGTTGCTATGCGAGATGCCTAAATCTAAAAGGGGTTCGTGGGGTCAAGTGCGAGACCAGCCCAGGATGTCCTGAGTGCGGTACTGTCCAGTAAATCGACTGGACTTGACTATCATTTAAAAAAATGAACTGGTTAATATTTTTTAAGTGCCCCCTAAAAAAGTGATGCTACATCCATTTTTTTCTATTAATATACAAGTGCTATAAACAATCTATCTAATGAAAAATTTTAACTAATTTTTCCATAAATTATTATTTAATTTTCTTAATTTGTTATTATTTTTATTAACTCTTAATTTATTGCTAATAATACTTACAAAATTGATAATATATTTAATAAATTACACTAATATGTGTTTATAAGATATTTTTTATACTATAATAATTTATTATATTTTATCAAAATTAGTATTTTTAAACTCATTTTCTTTAATGGAAAAATTGTTTATCAGTATTAAAGAAAAAAAATATTATGGTGACTAATAAAATAGAGAGAAATTGATAAAAAAAATTAAATTTTCATTAATAGATAGTGTTTACATTTATAGTAAAAAATACAATAATTATATTTTTTCTTGTCCCTAATAAAGAGAATATGGATGGCTAAGCGGGTGGCCGCTCCACCAACATATCATATTATTACTCCTAATGTTTTACTGTAAATTTAAGGGAAAGAAGTTGAGATTGCACTAAAAATAAAGAAAGGAGATTAAAAACATGGACTAAAAATAAAGAGGTAGAAAAAACCTAAAAGGCCTTTCATTAAACACACTAGAAACTGGTAGAGCTCAATACTATTTATGTTATGTATTTTTTTAAATATTTAAAATTTTTGTAGGGCTAGATAATATATATATTATTCTAATTTTTAAAGTGGAAAAACTCCAAAGTATATTTCTAACTTTTTATACAAAATTATTTCAAAAGTATTAGTTAAATCCTATGAATGTAAAAAAATTTTCTAAAATCATTTATAGATAATATCAAATCATACTAATAAATTATGTTCAATTCAGTTAAATTTATTTATAAAAAGACCGGGATTTTTTATATCTCGACTCGATTTCGGTATCATAATTTACTCAATTTTAGTGTTATGATATAATAATAATTTAACAAATTTTTTTTATAAATACTATCTCTAAAATTCATACAAAAATTATGCGAATATAATAATAGATAAAAATATAAAAAAAATTTCATACGCATTTTTAGGATTTATACTTAAAAAATTTATAAATGATGTAGATGATATCCAAATTTATAAAATTTCACGAATTTTTACTTTTACTTAAAATTAGGTAAAAATTATTTTGAGTAGGGGAGTAAACTAATAACTTAATTAATGTTTTTATGACCCTAAGTTATATCATTTAAATATTTATCTTAGAATTTTACATTTTAATTTATTAAGGTGAAATATTAATTCACCACATATACACCAACCAAGCATATCTTCCAAACAAATATCCCAATATCTCTCCGAATGTTATACACACAACTGAATATATGAGTATATGTGAGTGCATGATCGCATTCACTCCACACTTATAAAGTTTTTTACCCTCATAAGGATTTTAAAGTAGTACTCCCAATTATTTGTATTGTTATGCTCTTACTCGATTTAAGGGCAAACGGTAAAAAATAACCCACTACGATCTCTCAATATTATAATAATGAGTAATTTTATCAAATTAGTACCAATATAATTAATTATCAAAATAAAATGTACACCAATTTTCAGAAAAAAATTAAAAATTTTAAAAATAAATGGCATACCAGAAAACTCGAGAATGCAACCTCTGATAAGCATTTATTTAAAATGCTCATACATGTGCTCCGAGATTCATGGTGTAGTTGATGTCCTATTATGTGCCTCATTGAGTTTTACTTTCACATGTAATTATTTTGGAGAGTGGAGTGAATTCACAACTAAGTAAATGATGTTACTAACATCGGACAACTACATGACTTACAACTCTATACTTCACTACAAATAACAATATATGGTTAATCATGTATAATTTCATATATTATATTGCTTTAATAAATTTCCTACCACTTAGAACATATGCCTTAAGTTTTCCACACTAATGTATATTCAAGTTGAGCTCCCACTCACCAATTAACATATCAATCAATTATATAGATTTACATACAATAATAATAACATGGTCAAGACATGCCCCGAATCCCTCGCATAGGCGCGATCATGTATATGAGAGTGTGAGACATGTGTACACTTTGACACCCCAAGGGTTTGCTCTCTCGCACATCCCCAAGTTCCATGACAATATCCCACCAACTCTTGGTCATGTCTTTGTACACTTATGACGATATTCCGTCAACTTTTGGCCATAGTGGTGTACTTGGGACTTACCCGAATATTTTTTCGGGGTCTTGGATGATCTGGAAGCATAATACAAAATTTTCCTTATTCACCACTTCTAATCTATCCCGAGTGTCAATACTACCTCGCTAA
This sequence comes from Trapa bicornis, assembly GCA_030064425.1. Lineage (NCBI taxonomy): Eukaryota > Viridiplantae > Streptophyta > Magnoliopsida > Myrtales > Lythraceae > Trapa > Trapa bicornis. The sequence continues at coordinate 1,750,427 of CM057761.1, read as the reverse complement.
GTGTCCTAATGACACACCACACTTCCACAATAAGTATATATACCAAAATACACACATATAAACAACATGCATTTACAATTCATAATTTCTCGGAGTTTGGTCCTTATTCCGACCAACACTATCTCTTATGTCGTTCAGGATTACTGTGCCCTCAATTCATATAATTCTATTATGCAACTATCATTTTTCATGATTTCTATACCTTCTTTTATTAGACATTTTTACAAGTTATCTTTCTAACTTGAACATGCATCCATATAATTTTCCTTCATTTTTCATAATAATTTTCAAAGCACACAATATGTATATTTATGAATTTTATGGAAAAAAGTGTAGTAGTCGGTTCAATCAGACTCGCTGTCAATACTCACACTCACAGTTATAATTAGGGCTTGTTCGTCCTAAATTATTGGTATTAATTCCAATAATTTAATTTCGGTATTAAATTATTTGTATTAATTTTAATAATTTAGTTTGGATATTAAATTATTGGTATAAATTATAATAATTAAATATATATTAATTTATGGCTATTTATGATAAGCCGTACGTTTGCATAAAAATTTTTTACTAAAATTTCGGGTTATAAAAAAATCATGCACGCTTAACTTTAAAGTTCTTATGAAATCTAGTTCACCTGAACCAATTTGATTTTTGTCCTTTAATTTGTCTTAAGTTTCTTTTTTCAAGGTTTAATAAACCCTTTGTATCACCTGAAAGTTGTAAATTTTCATATTGTTTGTTCCCAAATGTAAACCGGCTCGATTTTCTTATTCAGTTTGACTGGTTCTTTTCCCGATTTTCCTTAACTCAAAAGTGCGGGGTTTACAACTCTGCACTCATTTTAGAAGTTTTGTCCCCAAAACTTAATTAACATCCTTGCATGAGCAATCATTTCCTTTGATGCCCCTTTGGTGTTTGCTTAACATGCAAAGTCTTCTCTTATTCTTTCAATTAGTCCTTTTTACATCCTTCACTTAAGGAATTTCTTTTTCTTTATATTATTTACTCCCTCCATGGAGTTTATCATAACGAGACATACCTTACTTCAGGGTATATTCTTAGATTTATATCTTTTTTTGCTTAGAGCACATTCTTCCCTTTGAGGTTATGTACTCAAGATTGGAAATTCCAAGATATCTAACCATTCCCGTGTCTAGTTAACCCCTTGGTAGTTGAAACCTTTAGCTCAATGTTCTTTCGGGCGTTACGCACTTGTTTCCACGATTTTCTTTATTATCACTTTTTCTTCCTATTTTAACCCTTCCTCTATTCGTTGTCTATTATAACTTCAGTCCAAATTTTTATATTCGACCTTGTCATGCTTATTAGCCAACTCTTCCTTACTTTGAGTTATATTCTCCCCGGGATTGTTGAGATTACATACCCCTTACAGCATGGCATTTTCTAGGACCTGTCTTTGTCAATTAGATTTCTAGAACATCTCCTTGAGGGTCTCTCTTAGCTTTTTTTTTTGACCTTTCAGGGATCATATAACTTCATCCCTCTTTTCTTTTGATAGCATTCCTCAACTATCTTTTTTACCGTTATCCTCTCATCCATCATGCTTTTGAAGTTATGTCTCACAAAACCGCATGGATTTCTCTTACCAACTCATCCTTTCCAAACGTTTTTATTGGGTCCTTTCAATTCCAATTGTTAGGTTTCCTGATGATTATTGACATACGAGGATTTTTTTCCCTTCTTATGTCCTTTCTCTTCTTTAGTGACATCCCTTATTCAATGACTTCCTTTTTCCTTAATCCACTTTTACTTGCTCATAAATCACTTCATGATTCTTCATTCTACAATAATTGCTTTCGATCTATGTGTCGATTACTTTGCTTGGGAAGGTTCACTCCTTCCAGTTTTGTTCATTATCTTTGGATGTTCGCCGTTACTAGTTTTCCTCTTTCTACACGGTTCTCCTTTTCTCTCCAAACAGGTCATACTGGACAATTACAATACTTCCTTCCTTGGAAAACATTTCCTAAATAAGGGTTGGTTCTATTTTCTCTTAATTGGGATACACATGTCTTTCTGGGGCTTCCTTCCTTGGTAGGATTCTTTGCCTTTCCCCTGACATTCTTTTCTTACATTTTCTCTAGGGGATTTCTACCCTTAAATGATATCCCTTGATGTCATCTTCTCCTATTTTCCTTTACTCCTCAAATCTTGTAGGCACATCTTTTATGCTCTATTTGCATCCTTATTCGTACCTAGTACCTGTCTATTTTTTTAGGGAGCATACAAATCTTCCTTATTTTAGGATCATTGTGGGAGAGGCTTGCCTATTCCTTTCTTGGCTTGAGTTTAGTCGTTAATTGACCTTTGGTCCTTTTAAGGATTTCTTGTAACCTTCTTTTCCCAAGTATTTTACCTTTTAGCCTCTCTCTTCTTTGTCGGAACTTACATTATGGCTTTCCCGAGTATTTGTTCGTTAACTGCTTCGCCTCCACCATTCGTTTGGTCTAAGTTTCTTAGCAGCTGTTTCTCGAGTCCTCCTATCCTTAACATCCATCTCACTAACCTTTTTAGGGTGTAGTCCTTTCTACCTCCCGGTCTTTCTTAGGGTGTCATTTATTCTCCTTGACCCTATTTGGCTTTATTACTTTTTCCAAGGTGATTCATTCCAATACATCCCATTATTTGGCTCTATTACTCTTCCAAGGCAGGTCATAATTAGCCTCCAATACATCCTTCCATCAAGAAGTTTCTAACGGTGGGTTGGTGCCTTGCACTTCACGTTATGTCCATATGCCAATCCAATGATTCCTTCAAGGTACTTAGTTGTATGCATCCCTCTAGAGTTTCCTTTCCCAGCGTATTCCTTCTCTTCTTCACTCTCATTGTGCCATTCTCTAGAGTTTCCAGAGGACGTCTCTTTGTGTTTGCCCCTTATGAGAGGGTTCTAGATATACTTCCCATGTACCTTATCCCTACTCTTGAGGTATCTTTCTCAGGTTAACCTTTTTAAGAAGAAATTTAAATTTTGCATTTACCTCGTCATTTCTTGATCTCTTGGTGAACCGCTTACTTAGCCAGCTCCATGGTTTCGATCTCCAGTCCTTCGTGGCCTTTGAGGAGTTATTGCCTTGAATTTATGAGGTGTATAACACCCCTTATTTCCTTACCTATAATAGTTTATCTTGGTACTTGTCCTTAGTAGGGTTGAACACTTTCTCAGGTAATGTCTCAATCGTTCATACTTGCAATAGGTTATTCCTTTACATGGATTGTTGTGGTCCCTTCTTTCCTTTGAGTAGGGCATTTCCAGGGTTACTATTGGTTTGGTGCTCTACCGTTCTTTGAGTCTAATAACTTTGACAGTTTTCTTACTGAATCTCCTTTGCTAAAGGGTCATAGTAAGAGTCTTCCTAGGTTTCTTAATTCCCTGATTCATCTTCCATAACTAGGATGTAACTTTTCCTTAGCTTCCAAGATAGTGTGGGTTTGCTTTATTTTCCTTAGGCCATATTCCCAACAAGATTGCATCATCAGGAGAGAGAGTTTTGAGAATTTGAGTATTTTATTAACAGGGGGATACAAAAGATTAGGCTTTTAGTTCTATCATAGGAAATGGTTGCAAAATAACTAAGGAGCTATGGAATTCTTGATAAACGTCTTCCTCCATACTTAGAGTTATGCCACCAATAGGTCCTAGCACCATTCTCCAGGATACTTCCCCATTTGGTCCTTTAACATTTCTGCCAGGTCACAGACATTTAGGAAGCTTCTAGGGTTGTCTCCCTACGAAGGTAGGGTATTAAGTAGAGCCCTTCCAAGTTTTCTTGGTTCCTTTCCTGGGAGCCATCTAAAAATTTTAGGATAAATCCTATTAGTTACTATATTTTCTAATTTTAATTATGTATTTGAGGAAACAGACTCTGATACCACTCTAGTTGTCACACCCTAACCTGGTTTGGTTGGATCCCCGTGAACAACTTGCCACTCTCTCGATTTATTAAAGGGTTTCCCCTTATTATAATCCGTAAAGAGTAAGACGTCCTTTAAACCTGCACCATTTCCTGGAATAGCATAATCAAAACTGCATGAAATTTAAAACTTTACATACCTGTCTTACAGACATCTTAGTTGATTGTCTTTCAGGGTAGGCTTTCTGGGATTTCCTGAAAGGGATATAAGGGAGGGGGTGAGTACGACTACTCAGTGAATGAGTTTTTAAAGGTCTACTTTTAACTTTTAGGAAAAACATTTATATGGAGTGTGCCAGACTCCTTTCTTTTCAAAAATCCCTTCATTTAAAAATTTGGGTTTTTTCATTATTTCTTAGTTACCAGTGTGTCATCATCCAACACACATCCTTCATCATGATGGTTACACACATTTGCAAGTCAGTATCACTACTGAACCCGCTAGTGGCTTCAGAGCGACTTTTCCTGCCACTCGGATAGAAGTACAACCACTTCTACCCTAGGAATGAGTGGATGTACATGACATCCGACCCACAATCCTGAAATCACTTTTTCGTGTCTGTATGAGGACAGAGATCTCATCTCATCCCCACCCCGGTCTCATGCGCTTGGTGTAAACCCCGCACATTTGAGTTAAGGAAAACTGGGAAAAGAACCGGTCAAACCAAATAAGAAAACCAAACCAGTTTACATTTGGGAATAAGCAATATAAAAATTTACAACTTTCGGTTGATTCAAAGGATTTATTAAACATTGGAAAAGAAACTTAAGACAAACTAGAAAACAAAAACCAAATTGGTTCAGGTGAACTAGATTCCATAACAACTTCAAAGTTAAGCGTGCTTACCTGAGAGTAGTGTGAGGATGGGTAATCTCCTGGGAAGTATCATAAATAGCCATCATAAAAGCTCGGACTGTCATGCCTTCACCGGTGAGTAATCAAAGCTTTCTCTCTCTACAGTCTATTTTTTGGCAAAGCTCCATTTGAGCTCGTTCCGACGTTAAAATCTGTGATTCAAAGTTTCTTAGAATCGTATGAACATACAAGAACTCAATTTCAACTCCAATTTTAAGAATTAGAAGTGTTTGATCGGTGAATTTGATGAAATCAAATTCGGTAGTATTGAAGAGTTGAAATTGGGGGAAATTTGGGGATTTTCGAAATTCAAAGGGGCCAAAATACAATTTTATGAAATTGAGGGTCAATTGGGCATGAAAATAATGTTGGAGGACCAATTGAGGAATTTTGGAAATTTTGGGGAAAAACTTACCATTTTTGTGAAAGAAGGGTAAAATGGAAATTTTGGAAAAATTGGGGAACCAAATTGGAAATTTGGAAAATTAAACCCCTTTTTGGTGAAATTGAATAAATTGAGGTCCCACGATAAATTTTAAAAGTTACGGGACTCAATTTGAGGAAAAACCGACATTAGGGACTTAAAGTTAAAGAGAAATAACTTTAGGGACCTAATTTCAAATAACTAAAAGTTTGGGTTTTCTCATTCATTAGGAATGAAGGCTGTTATGCCGAGTAATAATGAACAAGGTTGTTCATATCGTGTAGGAACGTTAAATACCGGGAACGCCACCAAGGACAAGCTCGCGTGAATACAAAGAACCGGTCTAGTGGAATTTACGGCATTAACGGGTGAGTAGGTTTACTAACATCATACCCGGTTGGGGATGATAAGTGCCTCGATATAAAAACCCACTGTTTAGTGGTATTTTAATCATCACTACTTAGAGAAAGTGATGTGAAAAAAACTACTTACGGGTTGTAAGTAGATCATAACCGGTTGGTATGATGAGACTTCCTCGAAGGAAGTTGAAAACTCGTTCATCGGTTATGAACGGAGATGTCCTTATACCGGTCGGTATGATGGACAGTGAAAACCTATTTTTGTCGGAAGTGCTCTCCCCTGACTGTGTGGCAATGCTTAAACAATTTGGGAGATCTTCTCGACGGGAGCTCGAATAGCTCTAATAGGCTGGGGGCCTCGATTTTGGAACTTGAGAGCTAAATGCCCGATTTTGAAAATCTCGTACAGTGGGCCCAAGGCCAGTTGGCATGAGCAGGAGCTCGTAAATGAACATGATATATGTGCCATAAAACTTAATAAGTGAATTGTTTGGCCATGGTACCAAGATAGGACCGACATGCTCAGTCAACTAACGACAGTGCGACCTGACAGGTCGACGGACTAATCAAGACAAACAGCTGCGGGTTGAGTTGAGAGTCGGGGCCGTTGGACTGGTGGCACCACAGATTACATGACAATATGAGAAAACATTGTTTGTGCATGCACTGTGAGTACGGGATCATCAAGACGCCCATGAGGGGGTAGTGATGCATCCTAAGGGCACTGGACGACCTGGTGGCTATAAGGGCAGTTCGTCGTTCCAGGTGTCTGTGCGAAATCTGGAGTAGCACGAAGCGCATGAGACCGGGGTGGGGACAGGATGAGGTCTCTGTCCTCATACGGATATGAAGAAGTGATTTCGGGATTGTGAGTAGGATGTCACGTACATCCACTCATTCCTAGGGTAGAAGTGGTCGTACTTCTATCTGGGTGGCAGGAAAAGTCGCTCCGAAGCCACTAGCGGGTTTAGTAGTGATACTGACTTGCGAATGTGTGTAACCTTCATGATGAAGGATGTATGTTGGGTGATGACACATCGTGGTAACTAAGAAATAATGGAAAAATCCAAAATTTTAAATGATGGGATTTTTGAAAACAAAGGAGTTTGGCACACTCCTTATAAATATTTTTCTTAAAAGTCAAAAGCTTTTAAAAACTCATTCACTGAGTAGTCGTACTCACCCCCTCCCATATATCCCTTTCAGGAAATCCCGGAAAGCCTCCCCTTAAAGACAGTCAACTAAGATACCTGTAAGACAGGTATGTAAAGTTTTAAATTTCATACAGTTTTGATTATGCTATTCCAGGAAAAAGGTGCAAGTTAAAGGACGCCTTACTCTTTATGATTTACGATAAGGGGAAACCCTTTAATAAACTGGGAGAGTGGCGGGTTGATCACGGGGATCCGACCAAACCGGGTCGGGGCGTGACAACTAGAGTGGTATCAAAGCCTGTTTCCTCAAATACATAATCAAGACTATAAAATATTGTAACTAATAGGATTTATCCTAAAATTTTCAGATGGCTCCCAGGAGAGAAACCAAGAAAACTAGGAATGGCTCTACTTAACACCTTATCTTCGTAGGAAGACAACCCTATAAGCTTCCCAAATGCCTAAAGCAAGGCAGGAATCTCAAAAGAGCAAATGAGAAAGTATCCCAGAGAATGGTGACATGACCTATTGAGGTCACAACCCTAAGTATAAAGGAAACCAAGCGTGAAACCATAAAATGGGGCATATAACCTTACATAGGAGGATGCTTATCAAGAATCTCGTAGCTCCCTAGTTATTTGGTGACCATATTCTGTAATAGGGCCAAAATCTCCAACATACTGTACTACTCTATTAATGAAGTACTCCAAATTCCTAAAAACCCTGTCCCTCAAATGATGTGATCTTCAAGGAAGACTCCAAAAAGGAAAAAAAAACTCCTACGGTATCCAGACTTAAGGACGAAGGAGCACCAAAACTAACAATTCCCAAGAAAATGCCAGGAGGAACTACTTATGTTCATGTAATTACAAGCATGAATGATAAGGACACTGCGTGGAGAAGTGCCTAACCCTACAAAGGACAGGAATCAAGTTAACCTAGAGAGGAATAGGACACGAAGTGAAAAACTGTCCCACATCGCCCGGAGTCAGTACAATATTTTCCAAGAATAAACACCCCACAACTATAGGAAATCCGAAAGGATACCATCCCAAGAAACGTGATTCCATTTGCAACCACAGATAAGAGGAAACTCTTCAAAATCTTAGCAAAGTGGTAAGAAGGAAAAAGGGGTAAAGGTAGGACATTAATAAAACCACAAATGGAACAAAGCATAGCTGAAGAGAATTCCCCCTTTAAGAAGAAAATCCAAACAATTTAGGAGCAAAGAAAGGAGTGTATACACAAGAGAAGACAAGACAAACATTTGATGACAAACGAGACGTATTGGGATTACAGGAATAAATCACCTTGGAAAAAGCAACTATGTCAAATAGGAAGTTCGGACCAACAGGACAAGAGAAAGCAAGTTGTTACAACAAGATAGTTACAGGGAACAAATGACACCTAAGGAAGACCGGGAAGTAGAAGGGACTACACCCTAAAAAGGTCAGTGAGATGGATGTTAAGGACGGGAGGACTCGAGAAACAGCTGCTAAGAAACTTAGACCAAACAAATGGTGGAAGCAAAGCAGTTAACGAACAAATACTCGGGAAAGCCATAATGTAAGTTTCGACAAAGAAGAGAGAGTCAGAAAGGTCAAATACTCGGGAAAAGAAGAATACAAGAAATCCTTAAAAGGACCAAGGGCCAATTAACGACTAAACTCAAGCCAAGAAAGGAATAGGCAAGCCTCTCCCACAATGATCCTGAAACAAGGAAGATTTGTACACTTCCTAAAGAAATAGACAGGTACTGGGTACAAATAAGGATGCAAATAAAGCATAAAAGACGTGCCTAAAAGATTTGAGGAGTAAAGGTAAATAGGGGGAGACGACATCAAGGGATGTCATTTAAGGGTAGAAATCCCCTAGAGAAAATATAAGAAAAGAATGTCATGGGAAAGGCAAAGAATCCTACCAAGGAAGGAAGCCCCGGAAAGACATGTGTATCCCAATTAAGAGGAAATGGGACCATCCCTTATTTAGGAAATGTTTTAAAAGGAAGGAAGTATTGTAATGGCCCAGGCTGACCTGTTTGGAGAGAATAGGAGAACCATGTAGAAGAATACTAGTAATGGCGGACAACCAAAGATAATGAACAAAACTGGATGGAGTGAACCTTCCCAAGCAAAGTAATCGACACATAGATCGAAAGTAATTATTGTAGAATGAAGAATCATGAAGTGATTTATGAGCAAGTAAAAGAGGATTAAGGAAAAAGGAAGTCATTGAATAAGGGATGTCACTAAAGAAGAGAAAGGACATAAGAAGGGAAAAAAAAATCCTCGTATGTCAATAATCATCAGGAAACCCAACGATTGGAATTGAAAGGACCCAATAAAAACGTTTGGAAAGGATGAGTAGGTAAGAGAAATCTATGCAGTTATGTGAGACATAACTTCAAAGGCATGATGGATGAGAGGATAACGGTAAAAAGGATAGTTGAGGAATGCCATCAAAAGAAAAGAGGGATCCCTGAAAGGTAAAAAAAAAAAGCAAAGAGAAACCCTCAAGGAGATGTTCTAGAAATCTAATGGACAAAGATAGGTCCTATTAAATGCCATGTTGTAAGGGGTATGTAAGCCCAACAATCCCAAGGAGAATATGACTCAAAATAAGGAAGAATCGGCTAATAAGCATGACGAGGTCGAATATAAAAATTTGGACTGAAGTTATAATAGACAACGAATGGAGGAAGGGTCAAAATGAGATGAAAAAGTGAGAATAAAGAAAACTATGGCAACCAGTACGTAACGCCCGAAAGAACATTGAGCTAAAGGTTTCAACGACCAAGGGATTAACTAGACATGAGAATGGTTAGGTATCTTGGAATTTCCAATCTTAAGTACAAAACTTCAAAGGGAAGAATGTGCTCTAAGCAAAGAAAAATATAAATCTAAGAATATACCCTGAAGTAAGGTATGTCTCGTTATGATAAACTCCATGGAGGGAGTAAATAATATAAAGGAAAAGAAATTACTTAAGTGAAGGATGTAAAAAGGATTAATTAAAAGAATAAGAGAAGACTTTGCATGTTAAGCAAACACCAAAGGGGCATAAAAGGAAATGATTGCTCATGCAAGGATGTTAACTAAGTTTTGGGGACAAAACTCCTAAAAGGAGGGGAGAGTTGTAAACCCCGCACATTTGAGTTAAGGAAAACCGGGAAAAGAACCGGTCAAACCGAATAAGAAAACCAAACTGGTTTACATTTGGGAATAAGAAATATGAAAATTTACAACTTTCGATTGATCTAAAAGATTTATTAAACATTGGAAAAAAAACTTAAGACAAACTTGAAACAAAAACCAAATTGGTTCAAGTGAATTGGATTCCATAAGAACTTCAAAGTTAAGTATGCTTACCTAAGAGTAGTGTGAGGATGGGTGACCACCTGGGGAGTATGATTTCTTGTAACCCGAAATTTCGGTAAAGTTTTTTTTATGCGAACGTACGTCTTATCATAAATAGCCATCAATTAATATATATTTAATTATTAAAATTAATACCAATAATTTAATACCTAAATTAAATTATTGGAATTAATACCAATAATTTATGGCAATATTAATAATAGTAATAAATCTTGCCCATTTAATACACGGGTTTTACAACTATATAAAGAGATCATCCCCATTTCATTCTCCTCACACCTGAACACTTCTCTCTCTCTCTCTACTGCTCCATTTCCCGGTAAAGCTCGAACCAAAGCTTCGACTTGAACAAAGGTCGGGCTCTTTAGAACTGAGGAGAGACAGGTATCTGATAGCAAACTCTAGTCAATTCGAGAATCGTTGGAGAAGCGCCGACATGATGCAATAGTGAAGCAACTCCGGCGGACCGAAGCTGCCCTATTTCGGCCAAGCTAAAATCGGCCATTTCAAGCCCTTCTCAGGCCAAACCAAGCCCTCCCAACACTTCCTCAGCCTTTCCACGGCCGAATTAGGACCGAAAGGTAAGCCAATTCAGCTCCCCTTTATAATTTTCGATCGGTGCTAGAGAGAGAGTCAACCGAATTTCAATGATGAAATTCTAATCCAATTCCGCATCAATTGATACAATACTTGATTTTAGGATGAACCTTAGGACGAGACCTATCTGCCCAGATCGAAAGCTCGGACTGTCGTGCCTTCATCGGTGGGTAATCGAAGCTTTCTCTCTCTACAGTCTATTTTTCGGCAAAGCTACGTTTGAGCTCGTTCCGACGTTAAAAGCTGTGATTCAAAGTTTCTTAGAATCGTATGAACATACAGGAACTCAATTTCAACTCCAATTTTAAGAATTAAAAGTGTTTGATCGGTGAATTTGATGAAATCAAATTCGGTAGTATTGAAGAGTTGAAATTGGGGGAAATTTGGGGATTTTCAAAATTCAAAGGGGCCAAAATACAATTTTATGAAATTGAGGGTCAATTGGGCATGAAAATAATGTTGGAGGACCAATTGAGGAATTTTGGGGAAAAACTTACCATTTTTGTGAAAGAAGGGCAAAATGGTAATTTTGGAAAAATTGGGGAACCAAATTGGAAATTTGGAAAATTAAACCCCTTTTTGGTGAAATTAAATAAATTGAGGTCCCACGATAAATTTTAAAAGTTACGGGACTCAATTTGAGGAAAAACCGACATTAGGGACTTAAAGTTAAAGAGAAATAACTTTAGGGACCTAATTGCAAATAACTAAAAGTTTGGGTTTTCTCATTCATTATGAATGAAGGCTGTTATGCTAAGTAATAATGAACAAGGTTATTCATATTGTGTAGGAATGTTAAATACCGGGAACGCCACCAAGGACAAGCTCGCGTGAATACAAAGAACCAGTCTAGTGGAATTCACGGCATTAACGGGTGAGTGGGTTTACTAACATCATACCCGGTTGGGGATGATAAGTGCCTCGATATAAAAGCCCACTGTTTAGTAGTATTTTAATCATCACTACTAAGAGAAAGTGATGTGAAAGTTATGTGAAAGAAACTACTTATTGGTTGTAAGTAGATCATACCCGGTTGGTATGATGAGACTTCCTCAAAGGAAGTTGAAAACCCGTTCATCGGTTATGAACGGAGATGTCCTTATACCGGTCGGTATGATGGATAGTAAAAACCTATTTTTGTCGGAAGTGCTCTCCCCTGACTGTGTGGCAATGCTTAAACAATTTGGGAGACCTTCTCGACAGGAGTTCGAATAGCTCTAATAGGCCGGGGGCCTCGATTTTGGATCTTGGGGGCTAAATGCCCGATTTTGAAAATCTCGTACAGTGGGCCCAAGGCCAGTTGGCACGGGCAGGAGCTCGTAAATGAACATGATATATGTGCCATAAAACTTAATAAGTGAATTGTTTGGCCATGGTACCAAGATAGGACCGACATGCTCAGTCAACTAGCGGCAGTGCGACATGACTGGTCGACGGACTAGTCAAGACAAACAGCTGCGGGTTGAGTTGAAAGTCGGAGCCGTTGTTCTAGTGGCACCACAGATTACATGGCAATATGAGAAAACATTGTTTGTGCATGCACTGTGAGTACGAGATCATCAAGACGCCCATGAGGGGTAGTGATGCGTCCTAAGGGCACTGGACGACCTGGTGGCTATAAGGGCAGTTCGTCGTTCCAGGTGTCTGTGCGAAATCTGGAGTAGCACGAAGCACATGAGACCAGGGTGGGGATAGGATGAGGTCTCTGTCCTCATACGGACATGAAGAAGTGATTTCGGGATTGTGAGTGGGATGTCACGTACATCCACTAATTCCTAGGGTAGAAGTGGTCGTACTTCTATATGGGTGGTAGGAAAAGTCACTCCGAAGCCACTAGCGGGTTCAGTAGTGATACTGACTTGCGAATGTGTGTAACCTTCATGATGAAGGATGTGTGTTGGGTGATGACACACCGTGGTAACTAAGAAATAATGGAAAAATCCAAATTTTTAAATGATGGGATTTTTGAAAACAAAGGAGTCTGGCATACTCCATATAAATATTTTTCTTAAAAGTCAAAAGCTTTTAAAAACCCATTCACTTAGTAGTCGTACTCATCCCCTCCCTTATATCCCTTTCAGGAAATCCCGGAAAGCCTCCCCTTAAAGACCGTCAACTAAGATGCCTGTAAGACAGGTGTGTAAAGTTTTAAATTTCATACAATTTTGATTATGCTATTCCAGGAAAAAGGTGCAAGTTAAAGGATGCCTTACTCTTTACGGTTTACGATAAGGGGAAACCCTTTAATAAACCGGGAGAGTGGCGGGTTGATCACAGGGATCCGACCAAACCGGGTCGGGGCGTGACACTTGGTGCTACTCCAGATTTCACACAGACACCTGGAACGACGAACTACCCTTATAGCCACTAGGTCATCCAATGCCTTTAGGATGCATCACTACCTCTCATGGGTGTCTTGATAATCTCGTACTCATAGTGCGTGCACAAATAATGTTTTCTTATATTGCCATGTAATATGTGGTGCCACTAGTCCAACAACACCGACTCTCAACTCAACCCGCAGCTGTTTGTCTTGACTAGTCCGTCGACCTGTCATGTCGCACTGCCGCTAGTTGACTGAGCATGTCGGTCCTATGTTGGTACCATGGCCAAACAATTCACTTATTAAGTTTTATGGCACATATATCATGTTCATTTATGAGCTCCTGCTCGTGCCAACTAGCCTTGGGCCCACTGTAGGAGATTTTCAAAATCGGGCATTTAGCCCCCAAGATCCAAAATCGAGGCCCCCAGCCTATTAGAGCTATTCGAGCTCCCGTCGAGAAGGTCTCCCAAATTGTTTAAGCATTGCCACACAGTCAGGGGAGAGCACTTCCGACAAAAATAGGTTTTCACTGTAACATCTCCGTTCATAACCGACAAACGGGTTTTCAACTTCCTTCGAGTAAGTCTCATCATACCAACCGGGTATGATCTACTTAGAACCAGTAAGTAGTTTTTCCGTATGATTTTCACATTACTTCCTCTAAGTAGTGATGTTTAAAATACCATTTAATAGTGGCTTTTCATACCGAGGTACTTATCATTGCCCAATCGGGTATGATATAAAATTTCTACTCACAACTGGTAAGTGATTTTTAAATTTTAAGTGGTGCTCATCATCCCAACCGGGTATGATGTTAGTAAACCCACTCACAATTGGTAAGTGGTTTTTAATTTTAAGTTATGCTCATCATCCCAACCGGGTATGATGTTAGTAAATCCACTCACCTGTTAATGCCGTGAATTCCACTAAACCGGTTCTTGGTATTCACGTGAGCTTGTCCTTGCTGGCATTCCCGGTACTTCGTGTTCCTACACGATATGAACATCTTGGTTCATTATCCTTCAGCCTAATCGCCTTCATTCATTCCAAATGAATGAGAAAGTCAAACTTTCATTTATTTGCAATTAGGTCCCTAAAGTTATTTCTCTTTAACTTTAAGTTCTAAATGCCAGTTTTTCCTCAAATTGAGTCCCGAAACTTTTAAAATTTATCATAGGACCTCAATTTATTCCATTTCACAAAAGGGGTTTAATTTCCCAAATTTCTAATTTGATCCCCAACTTTTCCAAAATTACCATTTTGCCCTTCCTTTACAAAAATGGTAAATTTTACCCCAAAAATTTCAAAATTCCTCAATTGGTCCTCCAACATTATTTTCATGCCTAATTGACCCTCAATTTCATAAAATTTCATTTTGGTCCTTTGAATTTCAAAAATCCCCAATTCCAACTTCTTAACACAGCCGAATTTGATTTTATCAAATTGACCCATCAAACATTTCCAATTGTTGAAATTGAAGTTGAAATTGAGTTTATACATGTTAATATGATTCTTCAGAAATGTGAATCTTAAGTTTTAATGCCGGGATGAGCTCAAACGGAGCTTCGCCGGAAAATGAACTATAGAGAGAGAAAGCTTCGATTACTCACCGATGAAAGCACGACGGTTTGAGCTTTCGATCTGAGAAGATAGCTCTCATCCTGAGGTTCATCCTAGAATCAAGAATCGTATGAATTGATGCGGAATTGGATTAGAATTTCGTCATTGAAATTCGGTCGACTCTCTCTCTAGCACCGATTGAAAATTGTAAAGGGGAGCCGAATTGGCTTACTTTTCGGTCCTAATTCGGCCATGGAAAGGCTAAGGAAGTGTTGGGAGGGCTTGGTTTGGCCTGAGGAGGGCTTGAAATGGCCGATTTCAGCTTGGCCGAAATAGGGCAACTTCGGTCCGCCGGATCTGCTTCAATATTCTATCATGCCGGCGCTTCTCCAACGATTCTTGGATTGACTGGAGTTTGCTATCAGATAACTGTCTTCTCCCCGGTTCTAAAGAGCCCGACCTTTGTTTAAGTTGAAGCTCTATTTCGAGCTTCACCGAGAAATGGAGCAGTAGAGAGAGAGAGAAGTGTTCAGTTGTGAGGAAAATGAATGGGGATGACTTATTTATATAGGTGTAAAACCATATATTAAATGAGAGAGATTTATTACTATTATTAATATTACCATAAATTATTGGTATTACTTCCAATAATTTAATTTTTTTATTAAATTATTTGTATTAATTCTAATAATTTAAGTTGGTTATTAAATTATTGGTATTAATTACAATAATTAAATATATATTAATTTGTGGCTATTTATGATAAGTCGTGCATTCGCATAAAATTTTTTTACCGAAATTTCGGGTTACAAAAAAAATCATACATACCAAGAGGTCACCCATCCTTACACTACTCTCGAGCAAACACACTAGTTCTTATGAAATCTAGTTCACCTGAACCAATTTGATTTTTGTCTTTTAATTTGTCTTAAGTTTCTTTTTTCAAGGTTTATTAAACCCTTTAGATCACTAGAAATTGTAAATTTCCATATTGCTTGTTTTCAAATGTAAACCGGCTCGGTTTTCTTATTCGGTTTGACCGGTTCTTTTCCTGATTTTCCTTAACTCAAAAGTACGGGGTTTACAGAAATAACCCATATAAATACATTTCAATGCACGAGGATCGAACTTGCTTACCGAAGGACGATTATCTCTCACAAAACATATACATCCAAACACACGAGAAGGGACTATATATGTGTTTTTCCCATCAATACTTCATAAGGTGATTTAAAGTTCAACACTTGCGAGGATATCTGATTAATCAAATAAGCTGATGTCAGTACAGCTTCACTCCATAAATACTTTGTTACATTCATCTTGAAGAGAAGAGAATGAGCAACTTCCAACAAATAACGATTTTTTCTGTTTGCAACACCATTTTGTTGGGGAGTATCTAAACATATAGTCTGATGAATAATTCCCTTACTATATAGATAAGACGAAAATTCCCGATTCACATATTTAGTGCCATTGTCTGTTCTAAGAGTACAAACTTTAGCATTAAATTGAGTTTGAACAAGAGCTAGAAAATCCTTGAAACATAATAGTGCTTCTCTTTTGTGCTTCATCAAATATAACCATGTCATCCGAGAGTGACAATTAATAAATGTGATAAACCGTCTGAATTCACTAATAAAGGTAATTAAACATGGCACCCAATCGTCCAAGTGAATAAATGAAAATGGCTCTATACTTCTTAATCCAGTAGAATTATAACTTATTTTTGTTTATTTTTCAAACTCACAAGTATCACAAACAAGTTTATTGCATTCTACTTTACTCATTAGCTCTAGTCTCAACCTTTTAAGACTCTCAAAAGATGGATGTCCCAACCGACAATGTTCTAATATTGCTTCATCTTCTTCTTTACTATTCACTGCAACACTCAAACTTTTATCACAACTCTTCTATTTAGATACCATAATCCTCTACGCTTACTACTAGTTCTAAATATCTTCTCAGTGTTTCTCTCTCGAAAGATACAAGTGTCCCCATAAAAAATTACTCTACAATTCAATTGATCAATAATACTACTAGCTGACAATAGATTAATTGAAAAAGAAGGAACATACAAAATAGATAATAATGTGATCAAATCAGTACGTTTAACAGAGCCTTTCCGTTTGATAGATTGTACTATTTCATCTGCCGTATGAACAACTCCCTTATGAGTTTGAGGATATTTATCATATGTATTAAATTTTTCTATTGATCCTGTCATATGTCTTGATGCACTAGAATCAATAATCCAATCTATGGAACATTAAAGTATTTGTATCTGATTACCACAATTGATCTAATTTTTGTCCAGTATGATGAGACATCTGCTATTCATATTTTTCATCTCTCTCGAATCTCTTCCAGCTTCTGGGTCTCCAGGTCGCAGCTCCCGACGACGACAAATTTTAGAGATATCTTTTCGTCTTCTTTGACAATTCAGCTAATTCGCATCCGCAGCCATCTTAGGCTTCACCGATCCTTCAGACCCGCCAAAACTTGAAAATACTAGAAAACCATAGCTGTGATACCATATTGAATATTGTAAAATAGAATTCACTAATAGTAAATTACATTAAAAATATATATAGGATATATTTGCACTATTTATAAATATATCAATAACTTATTAATATTACACAATCCTTCGCCGCACACACAAGAATAGTAACAAGAATAATAACAACAACCTCAGTATCATATTTTGGGTACCTCGAGGGACTAGTCATTTGAAGGCCTCCTTGTCCTGGCCATCAAGGAGCCTGCTCAGGTACTCGGTTCGGGCATTTTGGGCTAGAATCTCTTTTAGGAGCTGATCTTGGATTAAATTTGCATGGGTGGTGAGGTCTTTGATGACCCTTAGACCAACTTCCATATCCTGGGGGTCGAAGCTAGGCAACATTCTTCTGGTGGGCTTACTGCAGAATTGAACTATTCTTTCTATTGAGACACTACCAATTCTAGCTTAGAATGGACCAAAAAATATGATAATCTACTATCAAATTGCATGAATATTACTACGTGGTATTGGATCCACCAATATTTTCCTTAAATTGGTATTTTTTTTGTCACAAGTCTAAATTTATTATAAATTAATAGATTTCTTAGATATTATTAACCCTAAATGACACTTTCTTGGTAGAGATAGATGGATATGATCGTGTTGATTTGTGAAGGGAATTATGATAAAAATATATTTATGTACGAGTAAATTCTAATTATAACTTCAAAATCTTATATATAATCTAGCAACCTCTTTAATAAACTAATATAAATATATATTTTTATGTATGTGTGTTTTCATTTAAATTTGTGGCTATTTTATAATATTATTATTCTCTATTTGTGTGATTTATAATGAAATGGTACAAATTATGAAGTTTTTATTGTTGAATTTAAGATTATAAACCGATAATATAATTCTAAAATGAGAATAATAATATAAGTTCGAAAATGAGATTTCGAATTAAAAATGAGAACCAAATCCATGAATAATTCTAAACCAAGAATAAGATTTGAAATTGATCTAAAAATAAAAATTTAAACTGATAATGGAATCTTGAACCAAAAATAAAACTAAATCAAATTTGGATAATAACCTAACGTTAAAAATGGGATAGAAAATCCAATTTTAGAACTAGAAATTTTTTTATACCACTATCTGATTTTGTTCGATAATTGTGAATAGCGTTCACCCATTTTCGTACTATAATAATATTTCTACTAAGTTAGTCTAGAAAAAGTAAAAAATGTATAAAAATATATATTTTTCATAATAAAATAAATAAAATATTTTAATAACTTTTACTTTTTAAGAAAATCTTATTAAGCTAATTAATATTTATTTTTTTAGGTATAAAAACTTACGTAAAAGAATGGATAAGTGTAACAACTCACTTGAGTAGAGTAGGGGTAGATTAACATGATTTTAAGGTATTTAAACATATTTTTTCTTTTGTGAAAAATTATATTATAAGCAAAATGTTACTATCTTATCCTTAATAATTAAATTTCTTATTATTTTTTGACTTATTTCATTAAACTTAAAATTTTATTCTTAATTATAATTTTTAGTACATGAAGCAAATACACATTATTTATCTATAAATAGAACAAATAATCATATATATATCGATATGTTTCACTTATAGCTCCTATCTATTTATCGTTCAGCTCGATAAAAGCTTATAACATTTAACGCACTTGCGTTAGTTTTATAACTCATCCATTAGACTTATCCACACTTCGGTCCCCAAGGGGCAAGAACTCGTCTTCCACCCTTTATAAGCCACTAAACACTGTCTTCCACCCTTTATAAGCCACTAAACATAGTGAAACAGTTATTAATATACTTATATACTAACAAACTAATTAATACCGTTGATAGTAATAAATAAAAATAAACTCTATTCTAAGTTTTTAAATTTTGAATTTTTGCTTCACAGACATTTTCTCTGTATAGAAGCAACTAAAATATAAATAATAGTAAACCACTAATAATCCTACTATATAATTGATATAATAGTGTTAACGCTTAATATTTGATATTTTACAAAACATAAAACTTCTATTTGATATAATAGTGTACACACCTAAATATTAAAGTGTACCCACCTAAAATGTAATCAATATCAAGTTCTAATTTTACATTTATAATTATATAAATCTAATCATTGTGCATATAAATATCTGAGAAAATAAAATTATTTTATATTATTAATATATAATATATAAAAAAATATATATAATATATTTATATTTTTTTCACAAATATTATATAAATAAATTTCGACCGTACAAACAAAAATTTCTTTAATCTTCTCCTTTTTCCTTCTGCATGTACACGTGAATATGCATTAATAGGTTGAAGTACAGACAAGTTAATTAATGAAAAGAAGACAACACAGACAGCCATATCTGTCCATTCCATATGGGAGCCTTCTTCCCAAAGGTTTGGACCGTCAAATCCGAGCCAAAGCTTTTACACACGTGAGATAAGGCATTTCATTGTTCTTGCTTGTGGGAAGAAGACAAATCTTTGATGATGGAGGAATTAGTGTCGTTTTTGTCCTGTCATATGGGAAGAATGTGAATTAAATTATAATAATGAAGTTGATATAATTATAAATACACTGCTACAATTAGTCAGACATGCTCTCCCACAGTCTTGCCTTATTATCAATCTGCCACCTTTCTCCTCTTTTCTCGTCCAACTTTCCATATAAATTAGTATTCTTTAAAATAATGTATTGCGTATCTATAAGTACTTTAAGACGGTAATATATTTTTTATTTTATTTTGATTATATTTTTAACCTTAAATTCAGGTAAAATATATATATACTTTATCAATTTTAATTTTAAATCCGTAATAAAAAAGTGTATAAGATAATAGTATTATTTTTTTGTTGTTGTACGAATGTAAACAAAATCCTCAATTCAGTATTTTTTATACAAAGTAAGAGTTGGATTTTTAGTTTATTACTAGTACTGGTATACTATCTATATAAAATATGAGAAGTTATTGTAAAGAGATAAATGGTCGGTTTAATGTATAATTAAAAGTAATTATTTTTAAATAACTAATTTTTTACAAATTTATAAACCCACCTAACTTATTTATTTTATACAATTTTTCATCATATTCTCAAATTTCTTAATTATAATATATGTATATATATATATTATATGTATTGGTGAGAGTTTAAAGTGGTAGGTGTACGTGTTTCTCACATCAATATTAACATTTACCATGCATACTCTCGATAATACATTGATTTGTAAGTTACAAATATACATATTATATATGTATATATATTATTTCATTAGAAAAGTTACTACATGATGATGATGTGTGCTCACTTTAAATATACACATAAAATGTGATTTTTTATTTGAGTTTACTCACCCACCTATGAATATTTTTATAAAAAGAAAATTGGTTAGTGTTATAAAACTGAATTCGAGTAAGGGAAAACGAATTTATTGATAGAGAGGCATTGGGGATGAGAAATTGAAAAACCCCCTATTTTCTCCGAACCCTAATTTAATATATATACATGTCTATTTATTAACTAACTTAAATAGAATATATGATATAATCTTAATATCCAAGATTATATCATAATTCCCTTAAATAACTTATACTATTTCAACACTCCCCCTCAAGATGGGCGATAAATATCTATCATTCCCATCTTGTTACAAATATTAATCCACTCTTTAGATCCTAATCCTTTAGTTAAATAATATGCTAATTGTTCGCCAGTCTTCATGTAGTGTAGCTCCACGATCTTGCTCTCAAGTTTCTCTTTTATGAATAATCGATCAATTTCAATATATTTGGTTCTATCATGTTGAACTGGATTGTTAGCAATGCTGATCGCTGATTTATTATCACACCATAACTTAATGGGTTCTTTCCTGAATAAATATAACTCCATCAATAAGTTCTTTATCCATATTATCTCACATATGCCTTGAGTCATAGCTCTGTATTCTGCTTCTGCCGTTGATCTTGCGACCACCTCCTGTTTCTTACTTCTCCAAGATACAAGATTACCTCCAACAAACACGCAATAACCTGATGTCGATCTTCTATCATCTACACAACTAGCCCAATCAGAGTCACAAAATCCTTCAACTTTAGTATGACCTTGAGACTTGAACCAAAGGCCTTTTCCCGGGCTACTCTTTAGATATCTCAATATTCGCATAACTGCCTCCCAATGTTCTGTCCTAGGATCATGCATATATCTACTTACAATACTAACCGCATATGTTATATCCGGTCGTGTGTGACACAAGTAGATAAGTCGTCCCACAATTCTTTGGTATTGTTCTTTATCCACTGGGTCCCCTGACTGAGCACATAGCTTATGATTTGGTTCAATTGGAGTAGCAGCAGTTCGACAACCCAACATCCTTGTTTCAGTAAGTAGATCCAATAGATATTTTCTCTGAGAAAGCACTATGCCTGTCCTAGACCTGACTATCTCAATACCAAGAAAATACTTAAGTGCACCCAAATCTTTCACTTCAAATTCTTTGCTCAATCTTTGCTTTAGTCGTATTATCTCATCGCTATCATCTCCAGTTATAATAATATCATCTACATATACTGCAAGGATAGCAACTTGACTATTTGAGTGTCGATAGAAAACTGTTTGATCTCCATTGCATTGTTGATATCCCATTCTAACTATTGCATGTCGAAATCGGTCAAACCAAGCTCTTGGTGATTGCTTAAGTCCATACAAAGACTTCTTAAGTTTACATACCCTCCTAGTGGTCTTCATTGTATCAAATCCAGGTGGAATTTCCATATATACCTCTTCTTGTAAGTCTCCATGCAAAAATGCATTCTTTACATCTAATTGATGTAATTTTCATCCATAGTTGGCAGCACATGATATAAGTATTCTAACGGTACTCATTTTAGCAACTGGTGCAAATGTCTCATCATAATCTATTCCATACGTCTAGCTGTAGCCTTTTGCTACCAATCTTGCTTTATACCTTTCAACCTTTCCTTCAGCATTTTGCTTAACAGTGAATACCCATTTGCATCCAACAACCTTTTTTCCGCTTGGAAGTAATGCCAGTTCCCATGTCTTATTTTTCTCTAATGCACGCATCTCCTCATGCATCGCTGCAAGCCACTTTGGATCATTTTTAGCCTCTTGCCAATTTCTTGGTATGTGCACTAACTGTAATGATACAATAAAGGTCTTGTATGTAGATGGGATAGATTCATATGAGACATAATTAGATATATCATATTCATAACCATATCTAATTGGAGGTTTTCCTGCATTAGCTCTAGATTATTTACGAATAGCAATGGGCAGAGATTCATTACCATCTGGTGATGACGAGGAATCGTCAGGAGATTGATGGGTATCTAGGACATTTGGTGATGATGAGGAATTGTCAGAAGATTGATGGGTATCTGGGACATCCGGTGATGATAAGGAATCGTCAGAACATTGATGGGTATCTGGGACATATGTGGGCAATGAGTGTGGTATAAGTATCTGTTCTTGTTGCTCTCCATCATCTTCTTTATCTTCCTCCCCCTGAGCACAACTCTTGTTCCTTCTACTATAAACCTTCAATTCTGGTTCATTGGTCCCTCCTTCATTGCTACTCAATCTCTTAGGACATGGGATTATACCTACAATGACATCATCTTCTTTATTATCACTAATTCTCTCTTCATTTCCATGTTTTGCTTCAGTCAAATCATCTAGCACTGTGGATGACGTTGTTGATTCACCATAAAAGGGTTCATTCTCACGAAATGTTACATCCATACTCACAAAAAGTCTTCTCTCGCTTGGACACCAGCACTTGTAACCTTTCTGAGTGCTAGAATAGCCCACATAAATACACTTCAATGCACGTGGATCAAGTTTAGTTACTGTGGGACAATAATCTCTCACAAAACATACGCAACCAAATACACGAGGACGGATTGCATATATATTACGTCCCATCAAAAGTTCACAAGGAGATTGAAAGTTTAATATCTGAGAAGGCATCCGGTTAATTAAATATGTTGCCGTCAATACTGCTTCACTCCATAGATATTTTGGAACATTCATTGTAAATAGAAGTATGCGAGCTACCTCTAACAAGTGTCGATTCTTCCGTTCTGCCACTCCATTCTGTTCTAGTGTATCTGGACATGTGGTCTGATGCAGAATCCCCTTTGTAGATAAATACGATGAGAATTCTCTATTAACATATTTAGTACCATTATCTGTACGGAGAGTACTCACTTTGGCATTATATTGTGTTTGCACCAAAGCTAAAAAATCTTTAAAGCAAACCAGTGTCTTAGATTTATTTTTCATCAAATATACCCATGTCATCCTTGAGTAACAATCAATAAATGTAATAAACCATCTGAATCCACCAATCGAAGTAACTGGACATGGTCCCCAAACATCAGAATGTATCAACGAAAATGGTGAAATACTTCTTAAACCAGTAGGAGAATAACGTGTTCTTGTATGTTTTCCAAACTCACAAGCATCACATACAAGCTTGCTACGTTCTACATTATTCATCAAGTCAGGCCTTACCCTCTTAAGATTCTCAAACGATAGATGACCAAGACGACGATGCTCCAATATGACTTCATTCATTGCTCGTTCAGACAAAGTAGTGGTTAAAGCTGTGCTAGACTCATCTCTCATAAGATACCACAATCCATCAAGCCTCCGTCCAGTCCCAATTATTCTCTTGGTATTCCTTTCCTGAATGACACATGAATCTCGATCAAAGATTACTTGATAGTTCAATTGATCACTAATTGCACTAACTGATAATAGATTAACTGGAAATGATGGGACATGTAGAACTGATGATAATGTAATTGATGAAGTGCATTTAATCGAGCCGAATCCCATAACCGGTTGAAATGTGCCATCAGCAGTTTGAACTCTATTATGGGAAAAAGGTGGAGAACCAGTATATGTAATAAACTCTACTGATGTTCCTGTCACATGTCTAGATGCACCTGAATCAATAATCCATTTTGTGAAAGATGGTTTAGAAGAAAATGCATGTGCAATAATACCTGAGTCAGCATTAGCATAACACATGTCGTTGTTTGAAATGTCAGCACCTTTAGCACGATAGGTTTGTCCCCCAAATCGTCCATAACCTCGACCTTGACCTCGGGCTCCACGTCCTCTGATGCTATGACTTGTTCCACCCCATGCAGGAATACGTGTCGAAGAACAATTCCAGCTAATATGTCCATTCTTCCCACAATTATAGCATTGTCGGTTGTTAATAATCGGTTTTGCTAGAGTAGAGCGAACTGGTATTGCTGATATCTTAGAAGTGTTCATAACCTTTTGTCTTGACTCCTCATGAATTAGTGCAGCAATAACATCTTCCATCGGAGGAATTGGAGACTGATGACATATAATTGCTCTCTTGTTTTCATATTCTAGATTTAGTCCCCTCAGGAGGTGAATCACACGTCGTCGCTCAATCCATGCTCTAATAGAAGCTGTATCTGAAGGATCAGATATAATCAATGGATCATAATAATCAAGTTCGGACCATAACCTTTTCAGCTCAGTACTGTATTCTATTATGCTTCACTCCCCCTGCTTTAGTGCATCCAATTTATCTTCAATCTCAATCACAGTCATCATATTCCCGATACCAGAGAATTGAGTAGCCAAAATCTTCCATATATCAGATGCTTTATTAATACCTTCTACCAACCCCGCGATAGAAGGAGAAAGTGATCCTATTATCCATGCAACCACCAGAGAATTAGTCGCCCTCCACACCTTCCATGATGTGCTGGTAGTATCAGTGGGTTCTTCATACGAGCCGTCAATGTAATCTTCCAAATATTTTGACTCTAGTATGAGTCTTATCTTTCTCGACCAACTCAAATAGTTTTTCGTTCCTTCAAGTCTCTGCTCTATTGGGAGTAATTCCAACTTCAAATCTCGATTGAGAGTATTATTATATTGAGACAATACATCTTCTCTTCCTATAAGCAATTTGGCCATACCTTCTAAAATTTCCTTCAACTCCCTTCCTGTTAATACTGCATCCGTTTTCTCCATCTTCTACGACAATTCAGTTATGCCGTGTCTTGAGCCTTCAAATCAAAAAACCTTAAAAATAGAAGAAAACCTTAGCTCTAATACCATGTTAGAGAAGGTATTGTGGACCGATAAGGGGTCGGGCCCATGTTTACTTAAAAGTCATGACTTATAAGTAGTGGTACCCTTCCAACCTTATAAACCCACAACACTTCTCTATTTTATCCAATGTGGGATCTATTCTCAACACCCACCCTCACGTGCAACGTGGATACACTTGCCACGTGCAATTCTCAACACCCCTCAACACTTGTCTACGAGTCGGGTATTCCCCTTCCGGTCTCGGACAAGGGGGGACACAATGGTCTCGAGTTGAGTATTTTTTCCTCCTCCATCCAACTCGGGCAGACCACAAGCCGAGTTTTCGACCTTTGGTCGGGTACGAGTGCGAGTCCATACCATGTTATAAAACTAAATTCGAGTAAGGGAAAACGAATATATTGATAGAGAGGCATTGGGGATGAGAAATTGAAAAACCCCCTTATTTTCTCCAAACCCTAACTTAATATATATACATGTCTATTTATTAACTACCTTAAATAGAATATATGATATAATCTTAATATCCAAGATTATATCATAATTCCCTTAAATAACTTATACTATTTCAACAGTTAGCCTATATATATATATATATATATATATAGTAGTTCATTTTAAGCTAGCATTCATTCATCATCCAGCAAGTTTCCCACTAGAAAGGACAGTTCAATTCCTCCGTAAGCCCACCACAAGAATGTTGCCTAGCTTCGACACCCAGGACATGGAGGCTGGTCTAAGGGTCATCGAGGACCTCACCTCCAATGCAAATTTAATCCAAGATCAGCTCCTGAGAGAGATTCTAGCCCAAAACGCCCGAACCGAGTACCTCAACAGGTTCCTTGATGGCCAGCTCGACAAGGAGGCCTTCAAACGACAGGTCCCCGTGGTGCAGTACGAGGATATTAAGCCCTACATGGAGCGTATCGCCAATGGCGAGCCCTCAGACATCATCTCCTCTCAGCCCATCACCCAGCTCCTCACAAGGTACCCAAAATTTCCCTTCTAAATTTGGCAAGATGATATTGAGGTTGGTGCTGCTATTGTACGTGTGTGTGTGTGTGTTGCAGCTCGGGGACTTCAGGTGGGAAGCTGAAGTTGATGCCATCAACTGCAGAAGACCTTGAGAAGAGGGCATTCTTCCATGACCTGCTGGTGCCTGTGATGAACAAGTACGGTTTGAAATCTCTCAAACCCGTGAGATTGAATGAATCAGTGCAATAGCCTTAAAAAGCGTCGTCGAATAATAATGGGTCGATTCCGGTTGGACTATCTTTCAGGTACGTTGAAGGGCTGGACCAAGGCAAGGCAATGCACATCCTCTTCATCAGGCAGGAGATCCGGACCCCCGGCGGCCTGATGGCTCGGCCTACCCTGACCAGCTACTACAAGAGTAGCAACTTCCTGAACCGGCCATACAACCGATTCAACATCTACACGAGCCCCAACGAGGCCATCCTCTGCCCGGACGACAAGCAGAGCATGTACTGCCAACTCCTCTGCGGCCTAATCCAACGGCACGAGGTTCTGCGTGTCGGGGCAGTCTTTGCCTCAGCCTTTCTCAGGGCCATCAAGTTCCTAGAGGCCAACTGGGAGGAGATGTGCTCGAACATCAGAACCGGCCGGGTCAGCAGCTGGATCACTGACCTGCCATGTCGTAGCGCGGTTTCCTCGATGCTCATCGGCCCTAACCCCGAGCTGGCCATCTCGGTCGAGAAAGAGTGCGGAAGTGGTAAGTCATGGGAAGGCATAGTCAAGAGGTTGTGGCCTAGGACCAAGTACATCGAGGTCATCATCACAGGATCCATGGCTCAGTACATACCCATGCTGGATTTTTATGGTGGCGGCATCCCGTTGGTGTCGATCCCGTACGCTTCGTCGGAGTGCTACTTTGGGATCAATCTCCAGCCCCTCGGCAAGCCTTGTGATGTCTCCTACACACTCCTCCCAAACATGGCCTACTTCGAGTTCCTACCATTGGAGACCAACCACGGAGAAACCGAGACTGTTGATCTCGTGGATGTAAAGCTCGGACATTACTATGAGCTCATCGTCACGACTTTGACCGGTTAGTCTTCCCTTTTCTCCGTAGTAAGTACTTAACCGATCAGTTGAGGTTTCTTCTGTTTCTGATCAGTACAAGTCTTATTTGGCACCGGCAGGACTATATAGGTACAGAGTTGGTGATATCCTGATGGTGACCGGCTTCCACAACAAAGCACCGCAATTCCGATTCGTGCAGCGGCAGAACGCGTTGCTTAGCATCGATGCTGACAAGACCAGCGAGGATGACCTACTGAATGCAGTGACAAAGGCCAAGGAGCACCTTGAGCAGCTGGGGCTACTCCTGGCCGAGTACACGAGCTACCCCGACACTTCCTCGATCCCGGGCCATTACGTCATCTACTGGGAACTTAAAGCAAAGGGGTGCAAGTCAGATTTCCGTGAGCTCGATAAGGGGATCATGGAGGAGTGTTGTTCGACCATGGAGGAGTCGCTTGATTCGGTCTACCGGATTTGCAGGAGGAAGGAGAAGTCAATCGGACCCTTGGAAATTCGGGTCGTGAGGGAAGGCACATTCGACGAGCTTATGGACTACTGCATCATGCAGGGGTCATCGTTGAGCCAGTACAAGACGCCGAGGTGCATCAAGTCGGATGCTGCATTGAAGATTCTGAATTCGGGGGTGATGGGGAGCTTCTGCAGCCAGTGTGTTCCCTCGTGGGATCCATTCAATATGGTATAGCTAATTGCTAGTGATGAATCTGCTGTGAGGTTCTCTCTGTTGCTTCCGGTTATCTGTTAAGTCAGTATGTTTGAATTCTCTCCGGCTACTTGAGGAAGTCTATGGTCTGTGCAATTTCCTTTAGCTCATCTAAATATTTTTCGTTTCGTCTTGGTATGCGTAATCCCCGTAGTACAAGTGTCAAGTTTCTCTCCATATATCATATTACAAATTCTATAATTTTCTGCAATTTACATTTTTATCCTGTATTCATGTATTAATTAACTAATTTTAAAATGTAAAAAATTCTCTAAGTTAGATACTTAATTTTTCAAACTATATATTTTGATTGTTAAGTGGGGCAAGATTACCATTTTATCTTTACACATAAAAAAATCTTCTCATTTTAAATCATATAATTCTTAAATCTCTCGTTTAGAACTCTAATTTCATTTATACTCATTTGGATCTATATATTTTCTACCATCACTTATAAGTTCCAAATTTTCATTATTTACATTTTAATTCTTAAACCTTTTCTTAAATTCCATTTAGGACCTTAAGAATCTAAAAATAATGATACGAGTCTCACACCTTTTTCATTATTTTTCATTGGTCCTTAAAGCTTTTTTAGACCCTAATAGAACCCACTCCTCCCCCAAGAAATCTCATTCTTGGATGGATACTTTTAACTTTACCAATATTTCATTTTGGTCCCCAACCTTAGTTGCTCAATATAATCATTATAAAAAATTATCAAACTCAAATATATTGTCCTTAGTGCTATGTTTGAATAGGGTCAGATCTAAAGCCTACATAAAATGAGCAACAACCGACTTGATTGGTGACGGTGAGGTTAGAAAGTTAACTTTTAGAAGAGTCTGTTACCACTTGAATCACCTCAAGCGAATGTTAGAGTGATGTGTAAATACCACTTTACTAAACTATATTATAATTGAAGGCTAGTTAGGAATTCTATGAATTTATTTAAACTCAATACTTATTCAAATGTTATGAGCTGGTGGGGTTCAAAAGCTGAGACTATTAAGATTAGAGTAGCATACAAATACAATTTTACTAAAGTCTATTATAATTGAAGGCTAGTAATGAATTCTACGAATTTATTCAACATCAATACTTACCAAAAACTTATTAGCTGGTGGGTTCGAAACTGAGACTAAGAGTTGTCTGTGGTATTTTTCGTGGCCATGTTTAGCCATCAAGGGCATCAAAATGGCCCGAGAAGGAGATGCTCTATTTTTTGCCACGGAAGCGTGCATATTGTTTGATCATGCTAGCACTAGTATAATGCAAGTTGATGGTCGAAAATAGTGGCATTGGAAGCTAATGCAAGTATTGTTCCAATGAAACTTAAAGCATTTAATTTGGTGGCTAGGAAAGGAAGCTATGGCTTTTACAAGTTGGGTCACCAAAAATTGGAGGTATTTGACTTTTAGGGTTTTTTAGGGAGCCGCTAGTGAGGGGAGAATCAAACCTTATATGGATATATTATAGACTTAATTAGCTATTTGATAATAGTTTCATTTCATCAAATCGTATCCCACTTATCCCTACAAGAATTAAATTTGATATGTAGTGAGTTTTGGAAATGTGACGGGGAAAAGTGGGTCACAGTCGGGTGGAAGGTATGTCGCATATGCGGTACGTGTCCCGGTCTATTCGACCGGTTCAACACTGTTCCAAACCGATTTTTTAGTGAATTTCAATCGACTCATGATGTAAACCCGGCCCTTTGGAGTTAAGAAAAACTGGGGAAAGAATCGGTCAAACCGAGTGAGAAAATCGATCCGATTCACAAACCCTGATCACCAGAGAATGGGCAAATTATGAAATTTATAACCCCCGAGTGACCCAAAGAGTCATAAAAACCTTGGAAAAGGACCTTAGGACAATTTGGGAGATAAGACCAGATCAGTTCAGGTGAACCAGATCCGAACCAAATTGAACAGGTTTGTATTAGTTTGAACCACTATTGAACCGTATGCTAAATTCATTTTCTAGATGGCTTAGAAAATTCAAATTGGAGAATTGAGGCCATCATTAGATAGAGAATAAATTTAGAAAATTTTAATTTTGAAAAACTCGGCCGAATGGGGGCCTAAACCGACTGATTTAAGTGTTGAACCCAGTTTGGAATAGTGTCATCTTCTTCTTTCAAATGGCAACATTGTTCACTCGCCGGAAAATCGAACAACGCTAACAAAGAAGAAACGTTTCCATTCAATACATTTTAGGCAATCAATGATTGTCATTAAGGTGTCAAACGAATGGTCGGAGAGTCCCCG
Organism: Trapa bicornis; assembly: GCA_030064425.1. NCBI lineage: Eukaryota > Viridiplantae > Streptophyta > Magnoliopsida > Myrtales > Lythraceae > Trapa > Trapa bicornis. The sequence continues at coordinate 1,720,130 of CM057761.1, read as the reverse complement.
AGCTCCTTATATAAAGAGCCCCTCTCCATTCATTCTCCACATACATGAAAACCTCACTCTCTCTCAGCTACTTAGTTTTTCGATGAAGCTCGAACCAGAGCTCCGACATAGGGCCTTTTCTGAGCCAAAGAAGGCATGGTCAGGTTCCTTAGACTTGGGGAAAAGTCAGTTACATGGTGGTAGTCTCCAATTGCTCCTAGGATCGCCGAAGAAGCGCCGACGTGATCGAACAGTGAAGCAGCTCCGGCGGACTAAAGCTGCCCTATTTCTATCGAGATGAAATCAGCCAATTTGAGCCCTCCTCAGGCCAAACCAATCTCTCCCAACACTCCCTCAGCCCTTCTACGATCGAATTAGAGCGGAAAGGTAAGTCAATTTGGCTTCCCTCTATGAATTCCAATCGATGTTAGAGAGAGAACCGATGAATATTTACTAACCAAATTCTCCCTCAATTTGACATGAATTGAGGCAATTCTTGATTCTAGGATAAAGATAATCATACCTGGTTGGTATGATGAATTTTCTTGAGGAAAGGAGAAACCCGCCTACCGGTTGTAAGTGTAGATATCATTACACCTGATTGGTGTAATGAAGTTGAAAATGAATTTTGTCAGAAGTGTTCTCCTCTAACTGTGTGCCAATGCTTAAAATATTTGGGAGACTTTTTTTACGGGAGCTAAAACAGCTCATATAGGCCAAGGGCCTTGGTTTTTTAACTCATGGGGGCTAAATGCTTGGTTTTAGAAAAAACAAGCAGTGGGCCCAAGGCCAATGGGCACGAGCAGGAGCTCGTAAACAAACTGGAATTAAGAAAGAGGCATGAAAATTTCTAATGAAATTGGTTGTATGATTTTTCCATGATACCAAGTCAGGACCGACAATGCTCGATGGACTGGCGACAGTGCGTTAGGGCCAGGTCGACAGACTGGTCTAGACAAACAATTGTAGGTTTAGTTGAGCGTTAGGGTCGTTAGACCGTTGGTACAAAAGATAATGACTATATGTGGAAAACTCTTGTTTGTGCATGCACTTGTGGTACGGGACCATGAAGACACCCTAGGGGGTAGTGATGGGTCCTAAGGGCTACTAGACGACATGGTGGAGATAAGGGCAGTTCGTCATGTCAGTTAGTCTGGAAGCTCGGAGTAGCTTCTTACGCGTGATACCGGGGTAGGGTCGAGATGAGGTCTTTGTCCTCATATGGACACGGAGTGGCATTTGGGTATGAGGGTCGAATATCGAGAACATCCACTCAGACGCAAGGTAGAAGTGGACGGGCTTCTATCTTGGTGGATGGTAAAGACGCTCTAAAGCTAAACATACCTAATATGAAGATGGAAAAATGTTTTGAGATTTGAGTTTGAAAATCCTTGGAAAAAGGAATGGTAAACCTTGAAAAAAAGGAATGGTAAACCTTAGAAAAATGTTTTGGAAAAGAAATTAAATTTGAGGAAAACCCTTTTAAAGGAAACGATAATCTTAGCATGGTTTAGATAAACAAAAGCTATTTTGAAAACTCACTCCCAACACTCGCTCACTAAGTTGTAGGTTGTAGAACTCACCCCCTCCCTTTTACCCCTTTTAGGTAACCGAGGAAAAACTAAGCTTAAAGACCTCCCTGTATTGGAACTATAAGACATGTATGTCTGTTTTAATATATTCATTTTTGTATAATGTTATTCCATGAAAGACAGGAAAAAAATGACGTCTTACTCCTTGCGGTTTAAAAAAGGGTGAAACCCTTCATGGATCAAAGGGAGTTCCGGGTTGCTCACGGGAATCTGACCAAACTAGGTTGGGGTGTGACAACTTAAGTGGTATCAGATTCTGTTTACTTGAATACATTAGCAAGACTATATAACAGAAACATTAAGAGAAATTTTAAAATTTTCAAATGACTCCCAAGAGAGTAACCAAGAAAACTAGTACTGATGTCGCCAACACTACCGAACAATTTGTCCATGTAGGAAGACCACCCTAAAAGCTCTCCAATGCCTAAGGTGTAGTAAAAGTCACAAAGGCCCAAGTGGCATTATGGGGAAGCATCCAATGTCACCAAGGAGTATGGTGCTAGGACCTATTGAGGTCACAACCCTGAGTACGAAGGGAGACAAGCCTGAAGCTAGTAATGCTAGCAAGGGCTTATAACCTTACCAAGGAGGACACTTATCAAAGAACCTAATAGCTCCCAATCTATTTTGTAACCACCTTTTGTAATAGGGCTAAAAACCCAATGTACTGCACTCCTTCTCCATTAATAAAGAACTCCAAATTTCTAAATCCCCGCCTTTCGAATATGATGCGTTCTTGAGGCTCAATTGTAGGAAAATGACCCCAAGAAAAGTAGCCAAACAAACCCGCGTTACCCTAGACACCCCGGAGACCGGGGAAATTTTCATCCCAAATAAGGAAATGAACCAGGGGACTAAGGAGTTTAGGAGAACTCTTGGGGGAACTATTGGGCAAAGAAGGCACGACAAGAAAATCGTCAAGGTGAGTAAGGAGTCTAGGAGAACTCTTGGAGTAATTACTGGGCAAGGAAGATACGACAAGAAAACCATTAGGGTGATCGGACTCAAGGACGATAGAGCACAAAACTACCAGCAACCCCCTAGAAAGGCCCTGGATGACCGAAGTATTGGAGGAACCATAAAGCTCCACGCAAGGAAATGACCTGTTACAAGGTGTGGACAATAGGGACACTACTTGAAGAAGTGCCCAACACTACTAAGGACATGCATCAAGATAACTTGTTATAGGTGTAAGGGAAATGAGACATTTAGCGAAGGACTGTCCCACACACAAGGATTTAGAGCAATACCTTCCAAGAACAACACATCCTCAGCTACAAGAGTCCGAAAGGATACCACCCCTAGAAACACGACCCCTGCTCGAAATATCAACCACATCTAGGAGTAAGCTCTTTAAGGACCTAACGAAGAGGCGGGTACTTCCTGACCCACCATTGTAACAATCTCCCTTTAAGAAAAACTAAAGCCCCAAGTTTGTAATCCTACTTCGAAAATAAATAAAGAAATTTTGAGTTCCTAAAACTTTTCTGTCCCTCAAACAAAGTCGCATTCTCATACCTCAACTATATGAGGAGGGGTCACGGAAGATAAGAAGGACTAGAGGAAGAAAACACAACGAAGCAGAGTATAGATAAAAAGAAAAGATAAGTAGGGGGAATGTCTTGGATGAGAAATGCAAGGATCAAGGAAGGACCGGTAACCAAAACCATGGAAGAGGTCAAGAAATAGCGAAGTAAAGAAAAATTTAAACTTCTTCTTAAGAAGGTTAAACAGAGAGGAATACCACAAGAATAGAGATAAGATACATGGAAAGTACACCTAGAACCCCCTCAGAAAGGGCAAACGCAGAAAACGTCCTCCAGCTACTTTAGGGTAGGACACGAGAAGAGTGAAGAGGAGAAGAAATGTTCTAGGAAAGGGAACTATGGAGAGATGTATATGACTAAGTACCCCTTGAAGGGACCATTGATGGATGGTTGACATAACATGGAGTGAAAGGAACTAACCCATAATGAGGAGCTCCTCGAAGGAAGGATAAGGAACAAGAAGGGAATTGAAGGACAGTGCAGGATTAAGGGCGGATGACCGTACCGATATCAGAAGTGTGTATGATAGGAAAGAAGAAAAAACCTTCAAGGAGCATTAGGGAGGTTGAACATGAAACTCCTAGAAGGGAAGTCCCTAGGTAGAAGGATAAAGGTAGGAAGTGAGACCATAAAAAGGGAAATTCCCAAGCTAAGTAACCGACAGATAGATCATAAGAGGCTTAACCCGAAATAAGTAACCTCAAAAAGGGGCATAAGTGGTTAAGAATGTATCGGAATGGCCAAGTGTGACCTGCTTTGGAAGAGCAGATGAGCCAAATAGGGATTTCAGATGAACCTAGCGAAAGGAAGCAACTAGTAACAATGGGATGGTCAAGGAGAATAAACGATGCCCTAAGAAGGACCAGGAAGAAGTAAAGACTACACTCTAAGAAGGGCAATAGGATGGGCATCAAGGACAAGTGAATTCTAGAGACAACTACCCTAGATAGTTGGACAAGAAAGTAATAAGGATGAGGTAGTTAATGAACTAATCCTCGGGAGAACCATGAATTGAAGCCCCGGTGAAGAAGGGAGAAGCGAAAATGCCAAAACATTGGAAAAGAAGGATGAAGGAAATCCTTAAAGAGATCAATGGCTGAGAATGGATTAATGACCAAACTCAAGCCATGAGAAGGTTAAGTAAGCCTCTCACAAGGTGATCAAGAGACCTTGAAACAAGGAGGATTTGAATGCCTCCCTAAAGAAATAAACTGGTACTGGGGTACAAGTAGGAATGAGGATATGGTATATAAGACGTGGCTGCAAGATTTCAAGAGTAAGGGTAAGTAGGGGAGGAAAACATCAAAAGATGTCATTTAAGGGTAGATATTCCCAAGGGTGAATGAAAAAGGAATTCTAGGAGAAAGGGGAAGAATCCTACCAAGGAAGGAAACCCTCGAAAGGCATATGTCACGCCCCGACTAGGTTTGGTCGGATCCTCGTGAGCAACCCACCACTCTTCCAGTTTATTAAGGGTTTCCTCTTTTTAAACCATGAGGAGTAAGGCGTCATTTGTACTTGTACCTTTTCTGGAATAATATTAATCAAAATTGAAATAATTTAAATTTACATACCCGCCTTGCAGATTAAGCTAGCTGAAGGTTTTTAGGTGGGTTTTCCCCTTAGTTACCTGAAAAGGGGTAAAGGAAGGGGGTGAGTTTGACAACTCAGTGAATAGGTGTTTGAAACATGAATTCCAAAAAAAATAGTTTGAATTGGAGTGTGTCAGACTCCCTATATTTTTTTAAAACCATTTCTTACTCAATTTCCCGTATTTCAAAATCATTAACCATAGTCGGTGTGTTTAACAATCAACACATGCCCTTCATCATGAAGGAATCACACATTCGTAGGGCAGCCCATCCACTGCACCCACTTGTGGCGTCGGAGTGATTTTATCAGCCACCTAGATAGAAGCTCGTCCACTTCTACCCTAGGAATGAGTGGATGTATGTAACATCCCTCCTCCAAACTCGAAAAGAAACTCCATGTCTGTATGAGGATAGAGACCTCATCCAAACCCCACCCCGGTCTCATGCGCATGAAGCTACGTCGAGCTTCCTTGACTGCTGGCATGACAAATTTCCCTTATCTCCATTATGTCGTCCAATTACCCCTAAGACGTATCACTACCCCTTTTGGGCGTCTTGATGGTCCCGAACCTCAGTGCATGCATAAAACAATAGTTTTCCTCATAAGGCATTTAATCTTTGGTGCCACTAGTCCAACGGCCTCGACCCTTAACTCGACCTGCAACTGTTTGTCTTGACTAGTCTGTCGACCTATCTTGTCGCACTGTTGCCAGACCATTGAGTATGTCAGTCTTGTCTTGGTCCCATGGCCAAACACATCATTCATTAAAGTTTTCATGGCTAAATCTCATATTTGTTTACGAGCTCTTACTCGTGCCAACTGGCCTTGGGCCCACTATACGAGATTTTCAAAATCGGGTATTCTAGCCCCCAAGTTCCAAAACCGAGGCCTTCGGCCTATCTAAGCTATTCGAGCTCTTGTCAAGAAGGTCTCCCAAAAAGATTAAGCAGCGACACAGAGTCAGGGGAGAACACTTCTGACAAAATAATTTTTCAACAGTCCATCACACCAACCGGGTGTGAGGACATCTCCGCTCATAACCGATAAGTAGGTTTTCTACTTCTTTCGAGAAAGTTCATCATACAAACCAGGTATGATCTACTTACAATTGTTAAATAGCTTTTCCGTTTAATTTCCACATCACCCATCTAGGCGTGATGTTTAAAATTCCACTTAGTAGTGGTTTTTCATTTCGAGGCACTCATCATCCCAACCGGGTATGATATGAAAATTCTCACTTACTCGATAGTGTAGTTAATTCCTCTTATTTGGCTCTTTGCCTCCACACAAGCTTGTCCTTGCTGGCTTTCCCAGTACTTCGTGTTCCTACACGATATGAACATCTTTGTTCATTATCCTTTGGCCTGATAGCCTTCATTCATCACTAATGAATAAAATGCCCAAACTTTTAGTTATTTGCATTTAGGTCCCTAAAGTTCTTTTTCTTTAACTTTAGGTTCCTAATGCCAATTTTCCCCCAAATTGAGTACCAAAACTTCTAAAATTTACTTTGGGATATCAATTTATTTAAAATCACAAAAAGGGGTTCAAGTTTCCCAAATTCCCAATATGGTCCCCAACTTTTTAAAAATTACCATTTTGCCCCTACTTTACAAAAATGGTAAATTTGACCCTAATAATTCCAAAAATTGAAAAATTGGTTCTCCAACATCTTTTTCATGACCAATTGGCCCTCAATTTTGGGAAATTACACTTTTGTCCTTCGAATTTTTGAAATCCCCAATTTCCCTCTTTCAAATCGATCGAATTTGATTTCATCAAATTGGCCAATCAATCGAGGTTAATTGTTGAAATTGAAGGTAAAATTGAGTTCCTACACTTCCACACAATTCAATGGAACTTTGAATTGCATCATTTGAATCCAAATTAAGCTTAAACGGAGCTTCATCGGAAAACTAGACTTAGAGAGAGAAAGCTACGAAAGCTTACCGTTGGGGGTGCGACATCCGAGCTTTTGATCTGAGCGACATCCTGAGATTCCTCCTAGGATCAAAAATTGTATCAATTCATGCCAAATTGAGGGAGAATTTGGTCAGTGAAATTTTGTCGGTTCTTTCTCTAGCACTAATCAGAAATTACAGAGGAGAGCTAAATTTGCTTACCTTTTAGCTCTAATTTAGTCGTATGAGAGATGTGGAAGTGTTGGAGGAGCTTGGTTTAGCTTAAGAAGGGCTCGAATTATCCATTTTTAGCTCGGCCGAAATAGGGCAGCTTCGCTTCGCCGGAACTGCTTCACTGTTCGATCACGCAAGCATTTCTTTAATGACCCTCATAGCAATTGGAGACTACCGTCGGATAGCTGACTTCTCCTTGAATCTAAAGAACCCGACCTCACCTTCTTTGGCTTAGAAAAATGCCCAAGTCGGAGCTCTGGTTCGAGCTTCACCGTGGAGCAGTAGGGAGAGAGAGGAGTTTTCAGGTGTGAGGAGGATTAATGAGTAGGAGCTCTTTATATAGGAAGCTTGTGGACTTCTTGTTTGTATGATTGACATCTTTATGGCGGTCATTCATTGCTTGAAACTCCCTGGCTGGAGACTTTTCATCTTTTCCGGCGCTGCTCGATTTTTCGGCGAGTGAATAGTGCTATCACTTGAAGGAAGAAGACGACACTGTTCCGAACCGGGTTCAATGCTTCAACCGGCCTATTCAAGCCTGATTCGACCGAGTTCTTCAAAATTAAAAATTTGTAAATTCATCTAAATTTATTCTCTATCCAATGGTGGCTTAAATTCTCTAATTTGAATTTTCTAAGCTACCTAGAAAAATGAATTTATAAATTGGTTCAGGTCCAGTTCACTAGAACCGGTTTGGTTTTCACTTACAATTCATCCTAAAGTCCTTTCTCATGACTTTGTGACTCTTTAGGTTACTCATGATTTATAAATTTCCTGGTTTACCCATTCTCTAATGGTTGGGATTCGTGAACCTGTTCAATTTTCTCACCCGGGTTAACCAATTCTTTCCCCAGTTTTTCTTATCCTAACGGAGCAGGGTTTATAACTCTCCCCTCCTTTTAGGAGTTTTGTGCCCAAAACTTCATCAGCATTTTTCACTCTATGATAACTTCCCTTAATATCAACTTGGACATGTTAATACTTTGGTCATTCTTTCACTTAGCCCACTTTAAATCACACACTTAAAGAATTTATTTTCCTTTACATTGTTTACTACTTCCATTGAGTTTATCATAATTAGTATGTCTTGCCCGCGAGTCCACAAGTATATCCCTAGGTTCACATCTCCCTTTACTTAGGGCAAGATTCTTCCCTTTGAGGTTCTTACTCAAGATTTCAGGATTGGGAGTTCCAAGATGCCTAATCATTCCTTTGTCTAGTTATTCTCTTCATCGTTGAAACCCTCAGCTCGGTGTTCTTTCGAGTATTATGTACTTGTTTTCACAGGTTTCGGTGTTATTACCCCTTCGTCCTAATTTAACCCTTCCTTTATCAATCATTGATTACAACTTTGGTCAAAATTATGTTTGACCTTGTCATGTCTACTAACTGACTCTTTCTTACTCGAGTCACATTTTACTCGGGACTGTTGGTGCTTACGTGTCCCTTACGACATGACATATTCCAAGACTTGTCTCTGTCCATTAGACTTATACGACACCTCCTTTAGGGTTGTTCCTAACTTTCCATCCTTTTAGGGATTATATAACTTCATCCCTCTTTTCATCGAGTAATATCACTCGACTACCTTTACTATTATCCAATCATCCTTCATGCCTTGACAAAATGTCCTACACAACCATGTCGGCTTTCCTTACCCATTCATCCTCTCCCAACTTCCTTGTTGGGTCTTTCTGGTGCAAATCATTGGATTTCCTGATGACTTACCAATACATTGGTATTCTTCCCTTCTTATGTCTTTCTTCATTTTTTGTGACGTACTTTTCTCAAGGATTTTCCTTTTCCCTAAACTCACTCTTATTTACTTGTGACCATTTCATGATTTTGTTGTTTGGGGTGTTCTCCTTTTAATGATTTTCATTCTCTACTATGTCATTCAAAGTAGAAATTTTCTCCTTAGGCGTTATATGTTCGTATTTCTTACTACTACTTGAAGGTTTCCTTCATTCGCATTCTTACACTCTTTTGAATTAAGGATTTTTAGCCCATTAATCATTTTCCAACAATGATTTCCCAGTTCACCCTTTACTTTCCTATCTAAGGTATATCTGATCGTCGGGTCTTATTTATTGTACTCAACACTATGCCCATTCTATTACCCTTCTTTAAAGTGTAGTCTCCACTACTTTTTTATCTTTCTTAGGGTCTCGTTTATTCTCCTTAACCGTCTTATTGCTACTAGTTGCTTCCTTTTTCTAGGTTCATCGGAAATCTCTAATTGGTTTCTTTGCTCTTCCAAATCAGGTAATACTTTGGCCGTCCTAATATACCCTTAACCACTTATGGTTCTTTATGAGGTTTTTTACGTTGGGTTAAGCCTCTTAGGATCCATCTAGTGGTTCCTTAGCTTCGGAACTTCCCTTTTTGAGGTCTCACTTCCTACTTTTATCCTTCTACCTAAGGATTCTTGTCCTAGTTCAACATCTCAAATGCTTCTTGGAGACTTTTCCTTCTTCCCTTTCTTACACCCTTTTGAGATCGATATTGTTGCCCGCTCTTTATCCTTCATTGTCCTCCATTTCCTTTTTTGTTCCTTATCCTCTCTTCAAGGAGCTCCTTTTGATAGATTGGTTCCTAGCACTATGTTTTATGTCCATCCATCCACTCCTTGGGCTCTATTAAGCGAGTGTGGGCCACGACTAGTCTTGATGTCATTGGTTGTTTTCTCCTAACACACTTCCGAATTGGAGGGATTACTTTTCCAAGGTTTTTCAGATGTTCTTTCCTTTATTTCCTTATTATGGATAGCCCATCCATTCTTACTTGTCACTGTGTCCTTTGATGCTATTTCCTACTTACTCGTTCCTTGGGTTTAACTTTCTCCTTGGGTCCTCTTAGTATACTTCCCTCGGTTCTTTCTCCTCGGAGTGCACTTCATCTCCTCATCCTTCATCACTTGGTCCATTACTTCTTAGCTGGAATGTGTATGCCTTCCCAAGGTCTCCTTCCTTGGGAAAGGTTCAAGCACTATTTGCTATGACGATTTGGAGATTGTTACAGAGAAATTTTTAGGAACACAGAATCTTATTCATAGAAGTAAGAAACAGTTTTTCAGGTTTTAACATCTCTTTAGGGAGATTGTTACAATGACGATTTGGTGAATACTCAGTACTAAGCTATGGTTTAGAATGACGATTGGGTTCCCTAGCCACAATTGTGGTTCTTGTAATGTTATCTCTTCGGGCTTCTATAAGGGTAGAGGTGTCCTTATTGGAAGGTATCACTTGGATTCTTTGCAGTATGGGACAATTCTTTTCTATGTGCCCCACCCTCCTACACTCATAACAGATCCTCTAGGGTCTTGACTTCTGAAATGTCGGGCATCTTCTAATGTAGTGTCCCCATTGCCCACATCTATAAAAGGTCATCTCCTTGCGTTGACCTTGAGCTTTGTGGGGCCTTTTTAAGGGATTGTTGATGGTTCGATGCCTTGTTGTCCTTGAGCCTGAACACCTTGGAGACTTTCTTGTCAAGTCCACTTTGACCCGAGATTACTCCAAGGGCCCTTCTATACTCCTAGTTCATTTCCTCCCTTGGGATGGGGTTCTCCCTGGCTTTCGGGATGGCTAAGGTAGCGCGGGTTTGTTTGGCTACTTTTCTTAGGGTTATTTGATAATTTTAAAATTATTCCTATCAGTTACTACGTTATCTAGTCTTCATAATGTATTTGAGGAAATAGGCTCTAATACCACTAAAGTTGTCACTCCCCGACTCGATTTAATAGGATCCCCGTGAGCAACCCGTCACTCTTCCGATTTATTAAGGTTTTCTCCTTTCTAAAGTATGAGGAGTAAGGCGTCCTTTGTACATGTACCTTTCCTGGAATAACAATAATAAAAACTGAAATAATTTAAATTTACATACCTGCCTTATAGGTTAAGCTAGCTGAAGGTCCTTAGGTGGGTTTTTCCCTTGGTTACCTGAAAAGGGGTAAAGGGAGGGGGTGAGTTCGACAACTCACTGAATGGGTGTTTAAAACATGAGTTCCAAAAAAATAGTTTGAATCGGAGTGTGTTAGACTCCCTATATTTCTTTAACCATTTCTTAATCAATTTCTTGATTTTCAAAACCATTAATCACGGTCGGTGTGTTTAACAATCAACACATGCCCTTCATCATGAAGGGATCACACATTTGTAGGGCAGCCTATCCATTACACCTACTTGTGGCGTCGGAGCGATTTTACCAGCCACCTAGATAGAAGCTCGTCCACTTCTACCCTAGGAATGAGTGGATGTACATGACATCCCACCTCCAAACTCGAAAAGAAACTTCGTGTCTGTATGAGGATAGAGAGCTCATCCAAACCCCACCCTTGTCTCATGCGCATGAAGTTACGTTGAGCTTCCTTGACTACTGGCATGACAGATTACCCTTATCTCCACCATGTCGTCCAATTACCCCTAGAACGCATCACTACCCCTCTTGGGTGTCTTGATGGTCCTGAACCTCAGTGCATGTATAAAACAATAGTTTTCCTCATAAGACATTTAATCTTTAGTGCCACTGGTCCAACGGCCCAGACCTTCAACTCGACCTACAGTTGTTTATCTCGACTGCTCCGTCGACCTGTCTTGTCGCACTGCAACTAGTCCATCGAGTATGTCGGTCCTGTCTTGGTACCATGGCCAAACACATCATTCATTAAAATTTTCATGGCTTAATTTCATGTTTGTTTACGAGCTCCTGCTCAAGCCAACTGGCCTTGAGCCCAATGTACGAGATTTTCAAAATCGGGCATTCTAGCCCCCAAGTTCCAAAACCGAGGCCTCTGGCCTATCTAAGCTATTCGAGCTCCCGTCAATAAAGTCTCCCAAAAAGTTTAAGCAGTGGCACACAGTCAAGGGAGAGCACTTCTGACAAAATAACATTTCAGCAGTCCATCACACCAACCGGGTGTGAGGACATTTCCACTCATAACCGATAAGCGGGTTTTCTACTTCATTATAAGAAGTTTATCAAACCAACCGGGTATGATCTACTTACAACCATTAAGTAGTTTTTCTGTGTAATTTCCACATCACCCCATCAAGGTGTGATGTTTAAAATTCCACTTAGTAATGGTTTTTCATTCCGAGGTACTCATCATCCCAATCGAGTATGATGTGAAAATTTCCACTCACTTGATAGTGCAGTGAATTCCTCTTATTTGGCTCTTTGCCTCCACGCGAGCTTGTTTTTGCCAGCGTTCCTAGTACTTTATGTTCCTACACGTTATAAACATCCTTGTTTATTATCCTTTGGTCTAATAGCCTCCATTCATCACGATTGGGCATTTAGGTCCCTAAAGTTCTTTTTCTTTAACTTTAGATCCCCAATGCCAATTTTCCCCCAAATTGAGTCCTGAAACTTCTAAAATTTACTTTGGGACCTCAATTTATTCAAAATCACAAAAAGGGGTTCAAGCTTCCCAAATTCTCAATTTGGTCTCCAACTTTTTAAAAATTACCATTTTGCCCCTACTTTACAAAAATGGTAAATTTGACCCTAATAATTCAAAAAATTGACGAATTGTTCCTCCAACATCTTTTTCAAGGCCATTTAGCCCTCAATTTTGGAAAATTGTACTTTTGTCCCTCGAATTTTTGAAATCCCCAATTTCCCCCAAATTTCCCTTTTTCAAACCAGTCGAATTTGATTTCATCAAATTGACCAATTAATCGAGGTTAATTGTTGAAATTGAAGATAAAATTGAGTTCTAACACTTCCACATGATTCAATGGAACTTTGAATCACGTCATTTGGATCCAAATTGAGCTCAAATGGAGCTTTGTCAGGAAACGAGACTTAGGGAGAGATAGCTTCGAAAGCTTATCGTGTGAGGTACGACAGTTCGAGCTTTCAATTTGGGCAGATAGCTCTCGTCCCAAGGTTCCATGTAGTTTCAAGAATTGCATCAATTCATATCAAATTGAGGAAGAATTTGGTTAGTGAAGTTTCATCGGTTCTCTCTCTAGCACTGATCAGAAATTATAAAGTGAAGCGAAATTGGCTTACCTTTCAGCTCTAATTCAGTCGTATGAGGGATGTGGAAGTGTTGGGGTAGCTTGTTTTGGCCCGAGAAGGGCTCGAATTAGTCATTTTTAGCTCGGCCAAAATAGGGCAACTTCGGTCTGCCGAAGCTACTTCACTGTTCAATCACGACGGCGTTTCTCCGACAGTCCTTGGAGTAAATGGAGACTGCCGTCGGGTAGCTTCCTTCTCCTCGAATCTAAAGAACCCGACCTCACCTTCTTTGGCTTAGAAAAATGCCCAAGTCGGAGCTCTGGTTCAAGCTTCGCTAGAAAATGGAGCAGTAGGGAGAGAGAGGAGTTTTCAAGTGTGAGGATGATGAATGAGGAGGAGCTCTTTATATAGGAAGTTCGGGGACTTCTTGATCGTCCGATTGGTGTCTTTATGGCAGTCATTCATTGCTTGAAACTCCCTGGCTAGAGACTTTTCATCTTCGCCGGCACTGCTCAATTTTTTGGTGAGTGAACAGTGTGTCATCTAAAGGAAGAAGACGACATTGTTCCAAACTGTACCGAATCGATCTAGTCCGAACCAGGTTCAATGCTTAACCGAACCAAACTGTACCGGTCGGTTCAAACCCGATTCAACCGAGTTTTTCAAAATTAAAATTTTGTAAATTCATCTAAGTTCATTCTCTATCCAATGGTGGTTTAAATTCTCCAATTTGAATTATTTGAGACAACTAGAAAAATGAATTTAGAAACTGATTCAATAGTGGTTAAAACTGATTCAAACTGGTTCATTTCGGTTCAGTTTGGTTCAGGTCTGGTTCACATGAACTAGTTTGGTTTTCACTTCCAATTCATCCTAAAGTCCTTTCTCATGACTTTTGTCACTCTTTACGTTACTCGGAATTTATAAATTTACCGGTTTACCCTTTCTCTAACGGTTGGGGTTCGTGAACTGGTTCAAATTTCTCACCTGGGTTGACCGGTTCTTTCCCCCGTTTTCTCTTATCCTAAAGGAGCGGGATTTATAGCATACGTATCCCAATTGACAGGTAATGGAACCAAGTGAAGAGAAAAAAGATAAGCTTGCAAAAATAATGCATGTTGAGGTGAAAAGACCAAGGGAAGCGTACTAGGAGTGCCCAAGGAGTAAGTTAAACCCAAGGAACATGTAAGTAGGAAGATAACATCCAAAGATGTCGTACAAGTAAGAAAGGGGTGGATTTCCCATAATAAGGAAATAGAGGAAAGAATATTTGAGAAATCTTGGAGAAGTAAGCCCTCCAATTAAGAAATGATTAAGGGAAACAACCACTAACATCAAGACTGGTCGTGGTCCACGCTCGCTTAATGGAGCCTAAAGAGTGGATGGTTGAGCATAGTGTGGAGTACACAAAATAAGACCCGATAATCGGAAGTTCCTCGATTAGGGAATAAGGGATGAAATGGAGATTTTAAGATAATGGGGGATTGAAAGTGAGCAAATGCCCTAATATAGAAAGGGTGTAAGGAGATGAAGAAATAAAAACTTCAAGGAATGGTAAGAAGGTTGAACATGCAACTCCTAAGGTGAAAGTCTCTATTTTGAAGGATATAGTAGAAAATGAAACTGTAAAAAGGGAACTCCCCAAACTAAGCAATCGACACGTTGACCGAAAGGGATCAACTTGGAATAAAGAATCTTGAAATAGTCACAAGCGAGTAAGAGTGGATTGAGGAAAAGGAAAGTCCTTGTGTAAAGGACGTCACTAGAAATGAAGAAGGACATAAGAAGGGAAGAATCCCAAATGTGTCGATAAGTCATTAGGAAACCCGATGGTTGGAACCAGGGAAAAACCAATAAGGAAGTTGGTAAAGGACAAATAGATAAGGAAACTGGCACCATTATGAAAGACATGACACCAAAGGCAAAAGGATGATTGGATAACGGCGAAGGTCGTCAAGGAATACTACCAGATAAAGAGAGAGGATGAAATGATATGATCCCCGAAAGGTTGGAAAAGTCAAGAACAACCATCAAGGAAATGTTCTAGAATTATAATGGACAAAGATAAGTTCTAGAACATATCATGCTGTAAGAGACATATAGGTCCAACAGTCTCAAAAAATGTGACTCAAGTAAGAAAGAGTTAATCAGTTAAGCATGACAAGGTCAAACATAAAACTTGGACCAGAGTTGTAATAAACAAAAGATGGAGGAAGGACCAATATAAGGTAAAAAGGAAATAACATCAAAACACACGGGGTTAAGGACGAAGAGTCCGAAAGGATGCTGAGCTAAAGAGTATCAACGACCAAGGAAATAAATGGAAAGAACCCGTAAGAAGAAGAGTTTTACCCTAAGTAGAGTAAGAAGTGGACCCAAGGATGTACCTTTGGACCAGTGGGTAAGACATGCCTCATGATGATAAACTCCAAGGAGTGAGTAAATAATGAAAGGAAAAGAATTTCTTAGGCACGTAGTTCAAAGGGGCGAGGTGAAGGAACCACCAAAGTGGCAACATGCCAAGCAAGCCCTAAGAGGACATCAAGGGAAAATTACTCCCGATGCACAGGATTACTGACTTAGTTGTGGGGACAAAACTTCTAAAAGGAGGGGAGAGTTCTAAACCCCATCTTTTAATGATAAGAAAACTCGAAAAAGAATCGGTCAGTTCAAAAGAGAAAACCGAGCCGGTTCACGAACCTAAACCGACAAAGAAAGGGTAAAATGGGAAATTTACAAATCCAAAATGACTCAAATAGTCATAAAAATCATGGAAAAGAACCTTGGAACAAAGGGGAAAAGAAAACCAGACCGGTTCAAGGTGAACCAGATTTGAACAGGATCGAACTGGTTTGAACCATACTTGAACCAGTTTCTAAATTCATTTTTCTTGATGGCTTAAAATGTTTAAAATGGGAAATTGAAGCCACCATTAGATAAAGAATAAATTTAGAAATTTTTAATTTTGAGAAAACCAATCGAATCGGGCCTGAACCGATCGATTTTCACCATTGAACCCGGTCAAATCTATCTAGTTCGAAATAGTGTTATCTTCCTCCTCAAGATGACATCACTGTTCATTAATGCAGAAAACTTTCTTCTCCTGTGAAGGTGTAACCACTCCGATCAGGCCATTTTCAGGCGAGGATAAGCTCGACCAAAATGGAAAGTGGTTAGGCAGAAGGTCCCCAAGGTCCCTATATAAAGAGCTTCTCTCAATTCATCATCCACACACCTCAAATCGCCATTGTCACGCCCCAACCTAGTTTGGTTGGATCTTCGTGATCAACCCACCACTCTCCCGGTTTATTAAAGGGTTTCCCCTTATCGTAAACCGTAAAGAGTAAGGCATCCTTTAACTTGCACTTTTTTTCTGGAATAGCATAATCAAAATTGTATGAAATTTAAAACTTTACATACCTGCCTTACAGGCATCTTAGTTGACGGTCTTTAAGGGGAGGCTTTCCGGGATTTCCTGAAAGGGATATAAGGGAGGGGGTGAGTACGACTACTCAGTGAATGGGTTTTTAAAAGCTTTTGACTTTTAAGAAAAACATTTATATGGAGTGTGCCAGACTCCTTTGTTTTCAAAAATCCCATCATTTAAAATTTTAGATTTTTCCATTATTTCTTAGTTACCACGGTGTGTCATCACCCAACACACATCCTTCATCATGAAGGTTACACACATTCGCAAGTCAGTATCACTACTGAACCCGCTAGTGGCTTCGGAGCGACTTTTCCTGCCACCTGGATAGAAGTACGACCACTTCTACCCTGGGAATGAGTGGATGTACATAACATCCTACCCACAATCCCGAAATCACTTCTTCATGTCCGTATGAGGACAGAGACCTCATCCTGTCCCCACCCCGGTCTCATGCGCTTCGTGCTACTCCAGATTTCGCACAAACACCTGGAACGACGAACTGCCCTTATAGCCACCAGGTCGTCCAGTGCCCTTAGGACGCATCACTACCCCTCATGGGCGTCTTGATGATTCCATACTCACAGTGCATGCACAAACAATATTTTCTTATATTGCCATGTAATCTGTGGTGCCACTAGTCCAACGGCCCCGACTCTCAACTCAACCCGCAGCTGTTTGTCTTGACTAGTCCATCGACGTGTCATGTCGCACTGCCACTAGTTGACTGAGCATGTCGGTCCTATCTTGGTACCATGGCCAAACAATTCACTTATTAAGTTTTATGGCACATATATCATGTTCATTTACAAGCACCTGCTCGTGCCAACTGACCTTGGGCCCACTGTACGAGATTTTCAAAACCGGGCATTTAGCCCCCAAGTTCCAAAATCGAGGCCCTCGGCCTATTAGAGCTATTCGAGCTCCTGTCGAGAAGGTCTCCCAAATTGTTTAAGCATTGGCACACAATCAGGGGAGAGCACTTCCGAAAAAAATAGGTTTTTACTGTTCATCATACCGACCGGTATAAGGACATCTCCGTTCATAACCGATGAACGAGTTTTCAACTTCCTTCGAGGAAGTCTTATCATACCAACCGGGTACGATCTACTTACAACCCGTAAGTAGTTTTTTTCACATAAGTTTCACATCACTTTCTCTAAGTAGTGATGATTAAAATACCACTAAACAGTGGGTTTTTATATCGAGGCACTTATCATCCCCAACCGGGTATGATGTTAGTAAACCCACTCACCCGTTAATGTCGTGAATTCCACTAAACTGGTTCTTTGTATTCACGCGAGCTTGTCCTTACTGGCGTTCCCGGTATTTAACGTTCCGGTGAAGGCACGACAGTCCGAGCTTTCGATCTGGGCAGATAGGTCTCGTCCTGAGGTTCATCCTTTCGGTCCTAATTCGGTCGTGGAAAGGCTGAGGAAGTGTTGGGAGGGCTTGATTTGGCCTGAGAAGGGCTTGAAATGGCTGATTTTAGCTTGGCTAAAATAGGGCAGCTTCACTATTCTATCATGTCGGCGCTTCTCCAACGATTCTCGGATTGACTGGAGTTTGCTATCAGATAGCTGTCTTCTCCCCGGTTCTAAAGAGCCCGACCTTTGTTCAAGTCAAAGCTCTGGTTCGAGCTTTACCGGGAAATGGAGCAGTAGAGAGAGAGAGAAGTATTCAGGTGTGAGGAGAATGAAATGGGGATAACCTCTTTATATAGTCGTAAAACCCGTGTATTAAATGGGCGAGATTTATTACTAGTATTAATATTGCCATAAATTATTGGTATTAATTCCAATAATTTAATTTTGGTATTAAATATATATTAATTGATGGCTATTTATGATAAGTCGTACTGTTCGCATAAAAATTTTTGACCGAAATTTCTGGTTACAAAAAAACATACTTCCCAGGAGTTCTTATGGAATCTAGTTCACCTGAACCAATTTGGTTTTTGTTTTCTAATTTGTCTTAAGTTTCTTTTCCAATGTTTAATAAATCATTTGGATCAACCGCGAGTTGTAAATTTTCATATTGCTTATTCCCAAATGTAAACCGGTTTTGTTTTCTTATTCGGCTTGACCGATTCTTTTCCCGGTTTTCCTTAACTCAAATGTGCAGGGTTTACAGCCATCCTCTCTCAACTGCTCCATTTTTTGATGAAGTTCAAACGAAAGCTCCGACTTAGGCCGTTTTCTTAGCCTCAGAAGGCAAGATCGGGTCCTACAGACTCCGGGGGAAGTCAGATACCTGACAGCAACTTGTTTTCAACCCGATGACGCTGGAGAAGCAACGGTGGAATCAAACAAAGAAGCAGCTTCGACGGACCGAAGCTACCCTATTTTGGTTGAGCTGAATTCGGCCAAATTCAGCCCTCCTCCAACCAAACCAAAACTCCCCAATACCCCACGGCCCTCACACAGCCTCAATAGAGCTGAAAGGTAAGCCAATTCGACCTTTCTTCGTCGTTACAGATCGATGTTAGAGAGAAAGTGTCAAATTTCGCTAACCAAATTCACCCTCAATTAGACATCAATTGTATTAATTCTTGATCCTAAAAGTAACCTCAGGACAAGAGCTACCTCCCCCAATAGAGAGCTCAGACCGTCGCACCTCCAACGGTAAGCTTTCTCTCTCTACAAACAATTTTTTGGCGAACCTCCGTTTAAGCTCAATTTGAACCCAACTCATGCAATTCAAAACTCAATTAAATCGTATGGAGCAATTAACCCCGATTGAATGGCCAATTTGAAGAAATCAAATTCGGTTAGTTTCTAAACTTTCTAAAATTTGCAATTTGGTCCTTAAACTTGGACTTCATCAATTCAACCGGAATTTCTCCCAATTGAGTCCTAGCATGGTACTAATCATCTCCCCCACGTCCCCTAGTTCATTTCAAATTTTAAAACAACCATTTTGGCTTAGAAATGAGCTCGACCAGAGCTTTGCTAGAAAATAATTCTAGAGAGAGAAAGCTTCGATTACTCACCGGTGAGTAGTCGACGAAAAGAGCTTTCATTTCCACGGAATTCCCCTCTTTCTGAGGATTCTTCCTGGATCAAACCGCAACTCAATTGATGGCCTGAGCAGTGAGAATTTCTAAATTAAATTCTCATGCAAAGTATACTATAAATAGTGAATTTCGACGAAAGGTGGCGAAAGGGACTTACCAAGACGGCTCAAGGGAGGTCAAGGCTCCACTAGGGGAGGTTAGGGGTGCTTGGTTTGTCCTTGGTTGCTCCGGGGAGGGTTTGAATGCAGCTCGACCAATTCTGGTCGTATACAGCTGGGGGAGCAAATTCACTGTGCGAGCTCGCCAGCGCTTCTTCGGTAATCCTTGAGCTGAAAGGAGGTTACAGCCAGGTAGAAGGCTTCTTTTTGGTTTTAGAGAACCCAAATTCAGCTTCTGGGGTTGCAAGAAAGGCACTCTTTGGAGCTCTGGTTCGTGCCTCGTCGGGAAATGGAGTACCTCGTCTTCTTCAATTGTTTGTGGGATTAGTAGGACGAATGGGGAGTAGCTCTTTATTTAGGGAGTTCGGCAACTGACAAGGCTACTCTGCTGGTCCTAACTCAGCATCAATCTTGCCTGTCCTCAGTCAGATTAGAGGGCATTTTGGGTTGTCGGAGATCGAGCAGTTCGCTCGGTCTCTCTCTACTAGCGTTCCAAGGAAGAAGACAACACTATGCTAAGCATGCAAGTTGCCACGTGGCACGCTGTGATTGGATGGATTTGTTGACATGGCATCCCAATCAACAACCGAGCCATCCTCTGACTCGTTGACTAGCCACATGGCGGCCTTCCATTGGTCATTCATTCCAACGTGGTCGTTGACCGTCGTTTGACCATGACACGTGGCATACTCTGATTGGGTGCTTTAAATAAATATGATTTCTCACTTTACGTATTGTATTATTGCCACGTGTCAATCTCTGATTTGATGAAATTATCCGACATGGCTTTGCCACATGTCTACCTCTAATTGGTCGACCATTTCTCCAATGTCCTACTCGACCACCTGTCAACTCCTCATTGGTCAGCCTGGTTGACGAGGTTTCTACTTAGTTAATAGTTGGTTAATGACACGTGTCACTTTCCTACTAGTCGGTTGTCGATGATGTGAATTTGACCGTTTACTGGGGACATGTGTAAGGATGTCAATAGATCAGGTCAGGACAGGTTTTGGTGAATTCGCGCCCGACCCAAGCTCGGGTTCAGCGAATCCGCACTAGAGTGGACCCGAACCTCGAGTCTATTTGGTCGAGTCCAAACCCAACCTAATCTCAGGTCGGTTGGACTCGAACCCATTACTCGGGTCCATCTTTTTTTTTTAATATGTATTTTTATAATATATAAGTTTTACCAACAATAAAAAATTTTAAATTATTACAATATTTTATATTTATTATATTATTTTTTTATTTTAAATATTTTTTTGTAGAGTTGGCTAAAAACTTATATTGAATAAATAAAATTCACTCAAAACAATAAAAAATGAAACGGCATTGGTACATAAGAATAGAAAGGGTAAAATTACGAGTAGATTCGGGCGTTAACCTTTATTCAAGGTAAAGCCCCGAAGGGTTTTTCAAAATTTCCTACTATGTGTATGTCCTTTATCGTCATTTTAGAGGTGCCATGCGTGTAGGTATCTGTCTGTCTCTCCAGCTCTTTCCTGTCTTCTGCCCATAGGGTTTCTTCCCTTTCTTCACTCAATTCTCGATTTCTTGCTTTGTTTATATGATAACAGAGGTATAGAGAGTAGAAACTCAGACCGAAATCATGTAGTTATTAAAACGAAATGTACGAATAAAATCTTGATAATTTTGTGATTGTCTAGGTCTTAGAAAACGGAATAGCATTTCCTGCTACCAACGCTGCTAGTCTTTATTGACTTTTTACTTTGACTATAATTTTTCCTCTCAAGCACCTTCTAAATCTTCTTATTGTGAAAGTTGTCTAGTTGAAAGGAAGAAATGCGCACTGAAATAGTTCTCCTACGAGTTATCAACCATAGTTAATAATATAAATATTGTTCTCTGATCATAGGAATAGTAATACTAATAATACGAAAAAGTAAAATATTGCGACTACTTTTTCGCACATGGCACGAGTCACATAAAATTAGAGAAACTTGACACTTTGCCTTCTCGTTTTGTTGGTAATCGTCAATTGACTTTTTTATTAGTGAAACTTTTACACTAATTAAATAAATAAATATCATCCGAATCTCGCTGTTGAAGTGCAGGAAGATATTTCAACAAAGCGAGAGAGAGAGACATTCAAAGGGATGACGGGTCCAATTTTTGGACCAACCCTTTCAGTCCATTTAGACTCGAGCCTCGAGTCCACTTTTTTGGACCTGTGGCTTGGGTCTCGGGTCCTATTGACATGTCTAGACACGTGTTACGTTCTTATTGGTCAGCGCTTCTAGGCGCTGATCAAGTGGTTGACTGAGCGCATTTTGCCACATATCGCTCGTTAATTGGTAACGCTTGTTGATTGGACGCTGACTTGGTAGGCGGTCTGTTAACCAGTTCGGTCAAACCGGGTTCAATTACTCGAAATAAAAAAAAAATCGTCTGGATTAGGCTCGATTCGACCAGTTTTCTAAATTTTAAAATTTTCTAAATTTATTTTCTACCTAGTGGTTACTTCAATTTCCCAATTTTACTCTTTTAAATCACCTAAAAAATCAATTTTTGAACTAGTTCTTCATGGTTCAGTCCAGTTCAATCTGATTCAGGTCTGATTTATCCTAAATTGGACTGATTTTCACCTCCAATTCACTTTATGGTTCTTTTCCGTAAAGTTTGTGTATTTGTGGGTCCCTTAGGACTTATCGATTCCCCGTTTTGACTTTTATTCAAAATTTCATACCATTATCCTCAGTTTTCTTTTAAAAATTCTCAGTTTTCTGTTTTGGCTTTCTCATTATGAAGAAACCGGTCTTACACATATCACTCTCCCATTGGTCAGTCTTAAATGACGTAGATTTTCTTTGTCTGACCATTGACCAGGGAGACATTTCACACTCTGATTGGTCAGTACTTCGAGACGTTGATCGAGTAGTTGACTAGGCACGCTTCACCACGTGTTGCACACTAATTGAACGTTGACCTGGCAGGCGGTTTGTTGACCAGTTCGGTCAGACCGGAATTGGTGATCTAAAATAAAAAATCGGTCGATTTAGGCTCAGACCAGTTTTCTTAAGATTAAATTTTTTTTAATTTATCTAAATTCATTTTATACATTTTGTTGACTTCAATTTCCTAAATTGATATTTTTAAGTTATCTAGAAAAATAAATATTTAAATTAATTTTTTCTAGTTTAGGTCGGTCACCCTAAACCAGACCGGTTCTCACATCCAATTTGGTTTATGATCTATTTCCATCATTTTTTATCTTAATTGAACAATTTGGGTTTTCCAATTTTCAATTCTGGTTCACTAAAATTCTTGGTTTTCTCTAAAAAAAAATTTCAGTTTTCTCTAAAAAAATTTTGGTTCTCATTTTTGGATTCTTATATTAAGAGAACCGAATTTACATAAGTTGTCACGCATCGTCCCGATTTTTTGGTCTCGAGTCTAATAACACACTGCCATACACTCTACATGCTGTAATAGTGGACGTATTCACCACTATAGAACTGAGAAGATATAAGAGTTAAAATATAAATAATAATATAAGTTATGTAAAATTTTAAACCTTTAATTTCAAGAGTGCACAAATTAGAAATATTATTTTAACCCATGGGGATGGCAAACAATATTAAATAGAAAGACATCGTACACTTTTAATCGAGGATTATACACCTCGATCTCAGCCTCCATCCGATATTCTATTTGACTCTCGAGATTGTCCTCTCCTGTTGATATTTTCTCAATTTCATAAAATGTGTTGGGGGTAAGTAATATTTAATGAGTGCAAAGATCAATTATCGAATCACAAATAAACTCAATTTCTTCTCCACTCAAAATTATTATACAGAGTTTATAAATGCTATTTTTTTCTATTTTTCTCCAAAACTATTCTTAGTTTCTAAAAATACTCACCCGTGATATTTATAAAAAAGTAGTTCATAATATTTTTTCTCAAATAAAAGATAATTCATCCACCATGTAGTGTTATCAATTTTTTTAATAAAATCTCAACTCAATATTACATAGAGAAACTTAATAATACATACTAAGCAATAGTTATGACATAACTATGCACATACAAGTTAAGTTAAGAAACACATAATAAGCTATTATTTACTGAGGTTAGGTAATTTTATGGATTCAACTCCAACTTTTACTCAAAATATATAATATAAAATTTTATTATTTTTATTAGTTTACTATCTAAAAAAATTTTCATTATAATAATTTCATAATATTGATTTCCGTAGGTAACTTAGTTCCCATTTCTTACACTAATAAACAACACATGAATATCAACATTATATACACATGTATATTTACAACACATATTTAAGCTAATAAACACGAGCTAATCAATATAGGCATAGTTTTGTCCCTTGGTGTCTCAAAGAGATTAGAGTTATGAGAGATATATGAGTGATGTCTCACACTCACAAATTAAATAATAAGATGAGCATCCCCTCATAATTATGTCGCTAAGGTGTAATCAAACATCTATATAATTATGGCAATTTCACCATAGAGTAACTAAGTTTTGACCCTACCATATCATGGAAAGATCTAAAAGTTTTTACTATATCTCTAATATCTCCACTTCCATTTCCCTATAATAAGTTAACACCATTTGTGGTATTAGGTGTCATGTTGACCTAATAATATATTTACCAAATCAAACAAATCATACATATCAAGCATATATTTCATTCAATTATGCATATCAAACTTTTATGTTTTAGTATTCAATTACTAACTAATTAACCTCACTACTCATATTATTTAAGAAACTTTACCACCCACTTACAAGTCATAGAGATATTAATCCACTTCTATTTATACAAGATGACCTTAGCCCATTTTCTTTATAACCTTATATGAGGGTCTCAACAAACTTCACCACCCACTTACAAGTCATAGAGATATTAGTCCACTCCTATTTATACAAAATGACCTTAGCCCATTTTCTTTAGAACCTTATATGAGGGTCTTAACAAATTTTCTTTATAAACAATATGTGTGCCATATCTATGTTTTTTATAACAATTATTATGGGCATTAGCCCATTTACTTTATAAACATTGTAGGTGGGTTTTAGCCCTCCTTTATGATAATAATTATGGGTCTCAGCCCCTTTTATTTATAAATGTTATATATAGGTCTTAACATTTTTCTTTAAATAACTTTATTCCTTCTAGGGATGTCAATAGCTCGGGTCGTGGCGGGTTTTAGCGGACTCACGCCTGACCCGAGCTTGGATCCAACATACTTGTGCCCGAGTGGACTCGAGCCTCGAGTCTACTTGGTCGGGTCCAAACCTGACCCAATTTTGGATCTGCTATACCTGAGACCTGCCTGAACCCGAGGCTCAAGACTAGAAGTTGGATTCAAATCCGCTGCTCAGGTCTATATTATTTTTTTAATATATATTTTTTACAAAAAATAAAAAATTTAAAATTATTATAATATATAAATTTTCTAATATTTGTTTAGTAATTTAATTTTTCAAATATTTATTAATTTTAATTTATCTAATAAATTACTAGTATAATTTTTCATTAATTTTAACTTTTAAATAATGAGAAACGATTAATCAATTAGTAAAATTGTGAAGGTAAGAAAATTAAAATATAAGGATGAATTAATTGACAACTTACACGAAGCTAGCAGCACTAAGAATATTCACACGAAAATCTTCATCTCCATCCCTCTCTCATTTCCTGATTACTTTTTCACATATAAATGCTTATCTTCTTCATTTATGTAATGGTGTGAGTGGTCCAGAAAATACGTGGGTGGTCCATTGTTGATTCATGTGATATTATTTTATGTATAATTATTAATATATAAAATTTTATTTATATAATTTAAATTCATTTTTTTAGTTAAAAATAAATTATAATTCTCTTAAACATGTTAAAATTTTGAATATGGATTACAATTTTATATTAAATAATATAATTAATATAATTTAATGTAATATAAATTTTTATAGTGTAATTTTTTACTGTATTTATTAATTTATTATGGTATAAAAAAGGAAAAATAATATATTAGGGTATAAAAAGGAAAAAATAATATATTTATAAATTATTAGGGTATAAGAAAGGAAAAAAAATCAATTAGGATTTAAGAAAAAAATAATATAATATAATAAGAAAATATTATATGATAAAAAATAGAGCAATTTCTAATTCACTTTTTTATTAAAAAATTTTAATATTTTTTTCTACATTGATGTGGTTTCATTAAAAAGAAAAAAAATTTTAAAAGAATGTGAGCCCATCTTGGGTTCCACTTTTCTAGACCCGAGGCTCGGGTCTAGCCAACGAGACTCGAGCCTGCAGGAATCAGCTAGCAGGACTCGAAGTTCGGATTTTGGGTCCCATTACATGCTAATTCCTTCTTAAATTTTAAGTTTTAAATTAATTTTTATAAATATTAAATCATAGGTTATAAATTTGGCCTAAGTTATTTCATAACTATAGTAATTATCCCATATTATAAATATTTGATCCTATGTCCCTTTTTCAATCATAATAAGACATTAACCCCTTCTAATAAATAATTTGGTATTTAACCTATTTATTATAAATATTTTTGGCCCTAACATCTTTTTGCATATATAATTGAAATTTAGCCCATTTTTAAAAAATAATTTGGGTTTTACTCCATTATTTCGAGGGGTGGCAATTGATTGAGCTGGGTTTGAGTCTATGTGGAATTGGCCCGACTCAGGGTCCTTACCATGGGACCGAGATTTGACTGGACTCGAGATCCGGGTTCAACCGTTAGACCTGAACTCGAACCCCAGTCATTGTCCTTACCATGGAACCAAGATTTGATTGGACTTGAGATTCGGGTTCGACCATTAGACCTGAACTCGACCCCAGTTATTAAATCTACTCAATATTTCTATATTCAAATCAGTCAAATTCGATCACACCCGATTAAGTACAATCAAATTTAATCAAACTTAATGATTAAAATATTTTATTTTAATAAGCGTATTCAAACATTCAACTAAATTAATAATAACATTATACTTTACCTAAGTTATTGTTAATTTTATTATTTATTTAAAATAAAAATATTTTAATATAAATAAATTTTTAGGAATTAAATTTAAAAACACATTCGTAATAAATTTACTACCTAAAATTTTTAATTTTTAATTTTTAATTTTTTTCCAATCAATTTTTATAATGTAATATATATTTTTTAAATATATAATATAATTTACATTATTTCACTTGATTAATTAAAGTGTTTTATTCTCAAATTTATATTAAATGTTCCAATATAATTAACCTAAATTTTGGTTCATTATGAAGTAAGAAAATGGTGAGTTCATTAGTTCTATCTTTCTAGATTCGGAATTGAACAGCTGGTTAATTCTCCAAACTTAATAACCAAATCCAACGACAATAACCGGGACTCAACCATTGAACTCGTTGGATCTATTCTCCTAAACTCGGACCCAATCCCCTTAATCTTTGGACCCAATCGGGTTTAAATTTGACAGCATTCAATTGAGTTCAAGTTTGACCGGAAATTTATGTCGCACCTACTTCTAACCAAGCCTTGACCCTCCTTTTTATATACACATGCATTAGCATTTTTTATAAATATTATAAATAAAGAGGTTATTATACATTTTCAAACCCTTCCAATCCCACACAGTTTCTATTATATTCCACCGATATCTCTTATATTTTGACAAGTGTATTATATAGTTTTTTTAATTATTTTTAAAAAAATTTAAATAATATCTAACAATATTTTATAAAATTATTAGTATTACTTATATCGATTCAATCCAACATACATGATACAACTCTTTATTAGTAACTTAGAACTTGTTATTAACCATAAATTTTATAATTGTTTTTGGAAGCGTAATCTTAATATAATGCCCGGATTCACACTACATTATTTGTAATTATCTCTAGCTCCTGTACCAAGACTTGAGCCACAATTTCAAAAAGGTATTTCACAATCAATTATTAAAAGGAAAAGAAATCAAGTTTTATACACGATAAGAGTTTGTTACTGGCAACTCCAAATCCACCTTGTCCAACTTCATTATGTTTGGATCAACCCCAACTACTTGCCCATCTCATTTGATTACTTAATTAGTTAATGGGATCTAGACAAAAGTACTAATTCATATAAATCTTCCCCATAAGTCAAAGCTTAATAGGGGTGACTCCAGCCCACCCATCACTCCTGCCAACCAACCTATACTATTAGGAGTTCTATAATATTATTACTATAATAGTGACCATTCTTCCCTTCTAAACTACAAAAATAATACTAATACATAATTGTTAAAAAACCACTTTTAATGTATAAATTTTGAGAGAATTAATTATATATTAAGTAAAATGGAAGAATATTATTAGATTAGGACCATAATTATATTGAGTACACGAGTTTCTCATCTAGATCTTGAGATTCTTTCATTCTCCCTACTTTAATGTTAATGCACTATTCCTAGCAAAAAATAAAAAATGGTAATACAAGATCATATATTTTAGAGTCTGCCCATATGTAATGGGCATTGGCTTCTTCATATTCCTGGTGCATGTCAAGTTGTCCTCCCTCCCCTTCTCACCCTCTCTCCACTATATATATATAGATGCAGCTACTTGTTATCAAATACAGAATCCGAGCTTTTCGCAGCATCAAATGGATGAATGTAGCTCAAGTTGTTTATATCTGATATGGGAAAACGAAGGTTGACAGAGAAGTGCTGGATATGAATATGCATACATAGAAGTATAAGTATTTGAGGGTGTTTTTTCCATGCTATCCAACTAAGACATACAATATATTATGCCCGGAATGTATCCCAGAATTGTCAGCAGCAAATCTATCCAAAACTCCACCTGCAAATATAATTCATCCAACGAGCCCCGATGAGAAGAAGAACTATGTAAGTTGCTGAGATGATATATATATATATATATATATATTACACACTAGTGTTCTTGAGGAATTAACGGTCAATCATGGAGATAAATAATAAAAGTGAGGGGTGAGTGAATTACTCTACAGCCATAGCGAAGGAAGACTCCAACAGGGGGAAGGAGGATTGCGAGAAGAACTTCCAAGAAAGTCGGTGAACCCATTATTTCACAGCTATAACATCAGAGAGAATTCAAGCTATATCTAATATCACAAGGAACACAACTTGCAGTATAAAATCTATGTGGTGGTTTTTGTTGTCAAGCTTCTGTAGTGTGATAAGAGCTTACAAATGACCTTCTGGTGAATAAAGTTTGCAAATTCAAACTTGCTTGATGGGAAAATAATGGTTTCCTTCCACAAATCTGCTTGAAGTAGATAGATGAACAATGTGATCCAGCAGTGTATGGTTGTTAAGGATGAGAAGAAACTCATCTATAAAATTATTGCTAATACTTGACCAGTCTGTCATCTACATAGTCACTCTTTAATGTGCAGCATCACATTGATGCAAAGAGAAGCTTTTCTCTGACAATAATTCTTGGGACATGAAATGGAAATGCCCATAAATTTGCAAGAAGTGAAAAGGGAAATCAGCTAAACACCCACCAATTTTAGGGTTGATAAACCTCAGGAAGTTGTAGACCCACACTTGCAGCAGATTTTCCGAGTATCCTTTTAACTTCATCAGATCTGTCCACGGCAATATTGTAGGAAAAAAGTAGGTCCTGCAGATGCATGAAAACTCAGACATATCTAGTAAGTTCTGCAAGAAAATATCTCAGACAAATAGTTGATAGCCTTTCCACCCATGCTAAACATGGAGGGCACAGGGGAACCCTTTGAAGACTACATCAGAAAAGGAGTGATTCCGCTAATTCAAATCTCTGATACCAATAGATAGTAAGAAGAAGGTTTACAGAGGCCAGCCCCCTCTATAACTTCCCTTCTGAACACAATAATCTTGGCACAACTACCAAACAATATGCTCAAGTGTGTAAACTGCTAACATATTCAACATTCCTTTCTTATCTTAACGGGATTTACTCATCTATTCAAGTTAACTGAAATATCTAAATGTTTATCTCAAGTAGTCATAGACAAAGTTCAAGAAAATCTTGAACAATTACGACGCTGAAACCAATGCTCCCTGGAACAAGAACTGAAAATGATTGTAGACAAGTTCCTCTTCAATACTCTATAAAAGTTCCTTCCTTCCCACACATCCAAGTGAGTGGTCACTTTTTTTAAGTGTGTAATTCAGTTTGTACATATATATATATATATATCAAATGGTGTCTGTACAATCATAATTATAAAAAAATGCAGAGTCTATCCCTCCATATTATTCAGCCCTTTATGGACTGAGTCATCTGAAGTGGTTGCTTGAAGTAATCAATTATGTCCCCACTGTTTCTCTTAACATTTCAGCAAGTTTTATTTAGTTCCACCTACCAAACCATGTGAACAGAACTAAAGACCTTTTAGTACTTTGTTCCAGTTGGTGGCAATAATGGAACAGACTAATCACATCATACAATGCAATTTCCTGTAACCAGAAGCAAGATCTACAATTGAGAATCTTAATGAGCAATCCAGAGGAAAATGTAAGAAATATATTACCTTGTGGTGATGTACACTATTGAGCAAAAAGGTGTAGTCTCTTGCAAGCTTGATCTTTTCTTGCACTGAAATGGGATCAGAGATGCTGCTGCTCTTTCGGAACTCCTGTGAGACATAGTCCTTAAAGTGTTTCTTTGCCTCATCATTTCCTATGTGTTTTCTGACAGCTTTGAGCAGGAGGCGATAAACCATAGTTGCTCGCAAGGCCTCAGAACTCATTTCAATAATCCTTATTCACTCTTCAGTTATTTCTGCAAAAGAACTACATGTTCAAGATAAAAGATTCAACGGTAGCTCCTCTGCAGTAAATCATAATATCCCCAACAAAAATCAGCAGATTGCAATAGGGATCACAAGACATTCAGCAACAGAATGAAGAAAGAAAATGTTCTGCCTGATTTTTGCATCTCCCAGATTTTGCAGACACAGAATTCTTCAGTAACAAGTGAAATTTCATCACTGAAGAAGAATTTCACAAGTTTCTTTGTTTCCCACTGACACTAGCCCTCATAAATCCATAAAAGCCAAATGAAATAGAAATGCTCCCCAGACAATCTCCACAATCTCCACCTACTCCACATATGCCCAAAGGATAGAAAAGAGAAACCTTTAAAAAAGGACGGGCCAGAGCTCACAACTTATTGACATCCTGATTGTTCTTTAGAAATAAGCAAGAAGGGCATCACAGATATCCTACAATCATAATGGTTCTGATTTCCAGGCACTGGGTATAGTAGCAACTGAATTCACCGATTAAACACCCATAAAACCCATGTCCCCTGAAATTGTACATTTCAACATTCAATAATCTTTTGTTTTCTTTCTTTTTCTTCTAACAAATCATGAAGTTTGAATGCTCAATATTCAAAACATAACATAACTAGATACTCCTCAATCCAATCGAAGTTAATACATAATCAAAATATAACATAAACTCCTCAATGTAATCTAAGTAATTCCCCATTGAGGACATCTAAATTGAAAATTTTAAATCAGATATTAGTCCTTAATTAGCAATCAACCTGAATCAACCGAGCATGGAAGAGACAGGAGGACAGATCGCGATGGCTGCTGCTGCTGGTCGAACTGTTTCTGGTCTGTCTGCAACGGGAGGGACGGCGAAGGCAGCTGGGCAAACTGATGGTCGACGGCTGGCGACCGGAGCAGCAGAAACAGGGCGAACTGCGGTGGGGTTGGGTGGTGGACCAGCCGCAACAGCGAGCAGGATGGACAAGAGCGACGAGGGTCAGTAACGACAGGGGCGAGCAGGAGCGGTGACTCAACGAGGACGATGGCTGCCCACGACGGCGAACAGGACTGACTGACCTCAGCGACAGGGTACATTATTATTTTAAATCTATTAAAATTTAAAAAAAATGATCAAATTATATAAAGAATAATTTAAATTAAATTATTTAATAATAATATTATATAGTGAAAATGAATTAATTAAATAGTATTACTAATAAAATTTGATAATAAATTAAATATTATACTAAATAAGAAATAAAATAAAAAAATATACCATTTGGTTCAATTAAAAAAATGACACCAAAACGGACAAATTTTAATTCTGACGGGAACCGTTCTTTCAGTTTGATTTGATTGGCAGTTCAGTTCGGTATTTTTTACAGCCCGAACTCCGAAGTGGCAGTCTCCGCTCATGGCTGTGTCTCGCCGGCAAGCCCTAAGAGAGAGAAAACGAGCGGCCCCGCGAAGAAGGCGGCTGAAGTTGCTTTTCAAGGCTTCGTGGACCATCGACTGGGAGGGAATGGCCAAGCTCTTCGTCTCCGATGAGGCTCGCAAAGAGTTCGCCACGCTCCGCCGCGCATTAGACGATGTTAATTCCCACCTCCAGACAAAATTCAATCAGGTACATTCCTCTGTCAGCAGTTCTTGGGTCAATAAATAATCATTGGTTGGTTAATTCAGCGTACAAATACACTGTTACAAGTATATTTTCGTTCAAAATGGCCTTTAAAATTTGGGAGAAATTACAGCGACACTTCAGAGAATTTTCTGACTAAAACAAAGTCTACCTTACTTAGCCCATAAATGCTTGACCATTACGGATTATTTCACAAATATGAAATATTTATGGGATAAATTGAAAGTTTTTCAATCTAATTTCAACTAAGATTAACATGAGCCTTTTATGTTTTTTTTTCCTTATGAGTTGGATAATTCTTTTTTCAAATGTAAGAACCAAAATATTACTTATGGATACTTTTCCAAATTTCCCTATTTTTATAATTTATTTAAAATAGGAGTCGTGCTCCTAACAATATACCTATATGCTCACATTGCAGTTTTACACGCGTGTTATAAATTTTTTTGTTATACTCTTCAATTTCAAAATAGAATGGAGAAGCCTCTTCTTAGGTAGAGGATCCAATACCACTAGAAACAGGTTGAATGCCCCATACTTCAAATGTGCATCAAACTTTGGAGCTAATTTAGTTAAAGCTCATTCAATTCAAGCTCAAGATACTCGTGGGTTGAATATTGAAGGGTTAACTAATGAACAAATGCAAGGTATGATTGCGATTTCGACTAAGGTACTAAATAAAAATCAATCCTACTTGGTATGCACTACCATATTTCTTTTAATTAGTTTTTATTCAATTTATCCAACAATTAAATTAGAGTTGTTCTATTGTGATAACAACTAAATCTCTTTATTTTAAAATTAAACACTATTACTTCAATACAATTATTTATCTTCTGATTTAATTTATAATTAAAATTTTTGAATTAAAAAAATAGTATTTTACACCTACTCACTATATTTTTACAAGTTTTGTCCTCAATTGTGTAAGATGAATTTTCATTTTTTTCCAAAGTTACTACTTACATTATACTCAATAAGAATGGATAGACTCACCACATTTATCCATATATAGACTCTCAAGTCAATTGTGTACTATTAATATCTGGTATTGATAAGTTCTCACTTTCATTTCCTTTATTAATCTAATATATCTTTTTTGATGATTACTTGTGTAAAAATTATTTCTCTCTTAACCCGTACTTCTTTAAAAGCATTTTTATGTCACTCCTATAGTTTCACCTTGTCTTATGACCTCTGTCCAACATGGTCTTAACTGTTTCTTTAAAGAGGCCGTTATTCTTTTAGTGTGTTGTTTTGATTTATTAGTCCCCAAGTGTTTTTCTACACCTTAGGTTCGTTATGCATTCATCCATGATGGTTGGATTCAATGTAATAATTTTTTTTCAAATTTATCTTTGTGATTTAACATTAGATACCTTTCCATTTTTTTGAACATATCGTTACTCACTTCCCTTTTATTGGTGTATTACTATAGGAATATTCTTCTCACAGTCTTTTAGTATTAGCACTATAGAAGATCTATCTTTTCTCGGGGTAATTATTTGAGTTGTGGGAGAGAAGACCCTTGTGACTTTCTCTTCAATTCATAAAACTTATTACCGGTCCAAGAGATTGCATAATTATATATCCTATATGGTTAACAATAACTTTCGTAGAATAGTTATTGTGTATGAGGTTAAGTATTGTATTTAGAATCATTATTAAAGGTCTAGAATTAATATAAAAATTTTAATTTTTCTTTACTTCTCTAAACTATCTCTCATTTCACATTTTATTAATTTTTTTCATCTAATTGGTGCATTATAGGTGAAATACATGGTTCTTGGTTTATTTAGGAAAAAATTTGATCTAAAATTATGTCAAAATTTCACATTTTACTCTAAATATTATTATTTAACTTATTAATAATAATAATTATACTCCATCATTTCAACATCATTCTTCTTTACTGATGTCATTTATTATCATCTTGCATGTCTTTTCCCTCATTTTCACTCCACTATTGTAACATTTTAAAGTTGTGCTCTATCTTTTAACATTTGCTCTCCTTAAGTATCACTGTGATACCATATACACTTAATTGTATTTTGGGTGTAGTAGGTTTATGATAATTTTTTACAAAAATCTCAATTTTTGTTGCCTATAGTTTTACACCCTTTATACTTATGTGTCACAACATTGGTAACCGTTTATGATCTTCTCTTTAATTATGTCTCAAGTTATTCAGTAAAGTTATTACTCACTTATTTACTTTTGAAATCCTTTTATAGTTTATTTTCACTAATGGTTGTGAATTCCATTCAAATTACCTGACTTTCTCTTACAATGAGCCATAGTTATTCCTTCACCTTAGAAATTTTAATTTGATACCTTATTAACCAATAAAGGTATTTGAAAAAATTGGATCTACCAAATCATATACTTTTTAATCACTTTTGTTTTTATTATCAATGACATGACACAATTATATATCCTTTTCTAGAAATCTCATTTTTCCATATAGTTAAAATCTTGTATTGGTGTATTTGTTTATAATAATCTAACAGTTATATTTTAATTTATTCACTTATAAATCGCTCCTTATTCAAAATACTTTATGTTTTCAAAATCTTACTTTATACTTCTCACACTTGTCCCATCTTTTAACTTGAATCACTTAAAATAAAAATAAAATGTGATTAATTATTTCTTAAAATTCCTTTAAATAATATGTTTTCGAAGGTTTCGCTAGTTTATAAAATTTTGCCTCCATTGTTTTTTATTAGGTTAAGGGGTCTAATCTTAATGTCAAGTTATGGATTTCTTGGATTACCAGTCTTGATATTTTATACACGTATGGCTCATCTCATGGAGCTTTATCCATCATTGAGTATTTTATTTAGACTTGTGAAAAATATATTTGTTATAATTTTATATATTAATTGTTTAAAATAGAATACTTAATTCAATTGTATGATATTTTTCTCACGTCTTATAATTAAATTTTCATCTATTTATTAAATCTTTTAATATCTTATTCCACTTTATCCATTATTTAGTACGGTCCTTTGATATTTATTAGTTATATATTTTTTTTCATATAAAATTCTTGGTTCATTTATATATTACAAGTTTATTATTATAATAAATATTAGGTATTCTCTTCTATATATCTATTCTCCCACCACCATTTATTAAACTTGTTATTCAAGTTAGTTTCTTCACAATTTTATGATTTCTTGTAAAATTATTAAATTAATTTTCTTCAAAATTTTATAATTTATTGTAAAACTATTGAATCAATTTTTTTATTTTAGGATAGTATCACTCCTAAGTTTTAGAAAATTGAATAGATTTAAACACTTTCTCTTTTCAATTTCAATTCACTCTTTGGGATGGTTTGCCTCCTCCATTATTCTACATTGGTCACCCCCAAGTTCTTTGCTTGCATGATTGGAAGAAACTAGACGACGAGAAGAAATTAGACGAATATTTTGTGAAGCATCCTGAACTGAAGAAGAAATTAGACGACGAGAAGCATCCTGAACTGAAGAAGGAATCAGACGACGAGTTCAGGAAGGACTATTGGGGCTACTGATGAGAATCACTCTTGGTGACTGTAAGTGACTGTTTCTATATGTCAAAGGAAGCCGTATCCTGACTTCTTTCTGGCGCCTCCCAATTTCTTGTCCATTTTCTTTTGTATGGGCTTGGAGAAATAGTTTCATATCAAGTACATCTCTACCTTTCTTGCTTGATGATTCAAGTGCAATAAAAAAGAGTTTCAAAGCAGAGAAGATGATACAAAAAGATAACAGTAATGTGTTCTGCTAGCAATATGCAAAACTTTGGTGTTGCCTATAAGGGTGTGGGCCCATGAGATGTTGATTTGTTGTTGAACAGGGTAAGAGGTAAGAGGAAATCCACATCATCAGATTGGACTAAATATAAACCTGATGAGGCCAAGAAAAGCCGTTGACACTTTGAAGATAAGTCTACAGTTTCTCCATATGAGATCAGTCAGCCTGCAGCTGTAGCAGCAGCCTCCTTTCTCTTCTTGTTCAAGGCTTTCCTTGCAAGTTCATACCCTGCAAAGTTCATGGCGCCCAGAGGTGCGATCCAGAAGAACCGAGGGACGGCACCTTTGAATAGACCGAGAGGCCCCTCACGGCGGAGTATGGAGTAGGCCACCATTGACATTGAAACTGGCCGGCCCTGTGGGGCCGTCATCATCCTTGTTTTCATGACATCAAAGGGTGTGGTCGTCACAGCAGCTAGCCCCCCAGAGAGCGCTCCCACAACAATGGTTTCCCATGGCTCAAGTTCCCGCCCCAGAAGATGCTGTGCCAGCTGCAGAAGCATCCTAGAGGATCAGAAGATCAATTGAGCAGAAGCTTTCCAGAAACATAAGTCCGGGACAAACCAATTCATAGTAGTCATACAATTTCTCAAACATCAGATCCTTTTAGGATCCTAAACTCAGTCTAATAAGAAGCTTAAAACAGAAAAAAAAAATGAGGCATCAAAAATCTCTATTCACTATCAATTTTCTAACATACTGGAAATTCATTTGCCCATTTTTCAATGCGTGATTTCAGATGCAACCATTATTACTCTTTTTCAGAGTCAATTTGGAGAAACATAACAGTCATAGCATTATGAAAATAAGGGCAGCACCGATAAAAAGGATCCTTGAAATTTCTTGCCTTTTTGGACTCCTCATAGAGCCCCATGCCAGCCACATAAAATGGAACCTCTCGACATAAGGTGGCACCTGTACCACGGAAGAAGCCCTTCAAACCATCTGTCTGCCATGTCCCGATGATAGCCTCCCCAACATTATCAAAGAGACCAGCCTGTAAACGCTGCTTCAAGACCTCACAAGGGATCCTCACAGCTGTCCCGAGCACGGTGCTGCAAAATGATGCCATAGATTGAACCTACAATACATTAAACTATGTAAATTTTCATTTCTACACTGTTCAGAAAAGAAAATGTAAGCATTTCTACAATGCATCAAGCTTCATAGAAATAGTCACTAGGTGTCTTTCCTGGCCATAGTCGTGCTTGTAAGCATAGAAATAACATAGGAGAAAAGAAAGGTTACCAGAACATCCCTAAATTGAATTCAGCAGTGAAAGAGCATACTACACTGATACATCTTATTCTGACATGGAAGTCATACCT
Source organism: Trapa bicornis (assembly GCA_030064425.1). NCBI lineage: Eukaryota > Viridiplantae > Streptophyta > Magnoliopsida > Myrtales > Lythraceae > Trapa > Trapa bicornis. Next base: position 1,683,138 of record CM057761.1, on the reverse strand, counting down.
TGTAGTTCCATATAGTAATTCTATTAGGAATCCAAACAATCAACTAAGCCACCAGTGAAATTATTAAAGCTGGGAATTTGTCCCTTTCCACAACTCATGTAAAAGTTCCATTGAAAAAACGATATAAAAAACAAGAACCACAATAAAAAAAATTGTGCAGTAGAGAACACACTTGCAGATCTGGGAGCGTGGGGGCCACATTGATCAACACCAGCTTACTGGCTTCAAAAATTCCTGTTCTCAGACCATGGCTGCAGGGAAAACAAAAATGACCATCAAACAAAAGGCGAGGATATACTGGACAAACCAGAAAGATAATTAGAGAGAAGGTGGTAATGACCTCGAAAATTGTCCAATAATAGCAGGTATCGAACCCCTATATACTCCACGAACTCCAATTTCTGGAAGTTTTGCAATAATTTCGGGGAATGACAATGTTGATGCTTGCACCCGGGTCTGTTAAATTTGATGGATAAAGATACACTAATTTAACAGCATTGCAGAAGAGTCTGTCTAAATATGAAGGATAATGCCTTTCTCAACACAGATTTGGAAAAAATATTATCCCTTTCTAGACTACAAGCAAGGAGCTGGAGTAAAAAGCATTTTATTATTTAAAATCTTTGAGGGACTTTAGCCAGTCATGAAGTATAATACCACCATTAACTTCACCTAGAGAATAAATACACTATGATGGAAGAAAAGTTGGTCCTACAAGACAATAGGAAAATGTTTTAAAGGGCAAAAAGAATACCTTTATTGTATCAATTGGGTGCATCAAGGAAGTAGAGAAGGCACAGGATAGACCTCCTGCCAATGCAGACCTTAAGACACTTCCAGCAGGAATTTCCACAGGTGGGGCAACTGAAACCACAGTAGCTGACTCAAACCATACATTTCTGCATGTTACAAGAAAAACTCATAAAGCATTTGAGACAAAGAGAGGGGTACAGAAAGCATATGCATTGACAAAGATTCTCATCCTCCCCAATCAAGGAATATACACTTGTGACAACCAAAGGAATATGGTGGAAACCTTGCTAAATAACATTATTCTCCAAATCATCAAAGATTCATTATCTGTTTGAGAATGATTGAAAGAATAAATCAAAGAAACTAACTTGTAGTGGCCAGACTAAAATGGAAAAATTAGTATTTTCTGGTTTGCACAGAACTTTAATATCCAATTAAAAACACATTGCTTACCTAGGATCATCTTGAAGACGTTCAGAAGGAAGTAGAAGCATAAAGTTCCGGAAATGTCCATATGATATAGATCCTTCTTTGTCGGCATCAAGAAATCGCATCATTGCTATTGCATTATCTTCATTTGCTGGAAGACCAGCATTTTTTAAAGAAGTCAAAATTTCACTCCTCTGTAGTGTTCCAGATTTGCTCAAACATAGAGAAGTGTAAGCCCGAAGAATCGTTGGTTCCTGCTGCTCCATTAACGATAAGAATTGCTTCCAACCAAATGACTTTGAAAAATAGTGACTTCTGGTTCGCTGCATGAATTCTCTAGCATATCTCTTTGGCAATTTTCTTTTCCTCATAGCAATTTCAAGATCTTCCAAAGTCACATGCCCATCACCATCTCTATCCAGCTCCTCAAAGAACCTCCGACCTTTAAGTTTAAACTATAAGACAGTACATTGGAGAAAACTGGCAATACAATTGGGAAGGCATAAATAGAATCTCTAATATCTCAATTTCATTGAATTTCCAGTCAGTTCCCTTCAAATAAGATAACTCCTATTGCCAATTATTAGGGGACTTACAATAAGCTAAAGTTAATTTTCTTGGACAGTACAAGATTCTTGATTCTTTTCCAATTAGTAGAAGTTGGTTTTGCCAAGTGATTTGCAAGATTCTTAAACTTGTAGTAGCTCATGAAACCACTTGCTTGATGCAAAAATTCAAAATTGCAAGCATAATGGGTTGAAGCATAACATCCATTACATATAATGTATTTGGCCAGTCCACAAACAACAGGACTAAAAGTACCCTCTAACTTGAATGACATCTTCAAAACATATATGCTGATTAAGACCTATTACTCACCTAATTTGAAGAAATATTATTTATCATGATAAGGGCATCTTATCCAGATAAAATAAATATAATTTGCTTAAAATACTAACTGGCAGCTTATATTCATAAGTAATTTAACCGACTTGGTGAATATACCTTCAGATTCAGTATACTTGAAAAAGTCTTGGACAGAGAAAAGCTTCTTCTTGTCTGGGTAGTCTTTTGAAGGTCGTCCCAACTGTGGTACAAGTTCAACGAGCTCAGTTAATGACAATGTAGATAAGGTAGATCTCAGACGCTCCACATTTGACAATGGAATGCTAAGTATCCCACTAGCAAATCTCTGCGCTGAGGTTGTAGCTTCTGGTTCCTGATTATGGCCTCTACCAACACCATCTAGTCCCACTTCCCTAACTGAGGAAGTAGCATCCACCATACTTGGAGGCACCCCACCAACCCTAGCAAATCTCAGGTTTCCCAGGAGCCCATTCATGTCAGCCGCTCGACCTTCAAAAATATCAGTCAATGCCTTCAAATGATTGAATTGCACAACATGTTCATCTGGGGATAAAGAAAAATTGTGGCCATCTTTCTCTTTCTTTTCCTGCACTTCCTGATCAAGCTTATGAAGACCCTGTCCAATCTGATCGAAAATGAAATGTATAAAGCTCCCAAGAGGTTCAAGATTTAAAGTTACATCATTATTCACAACTGTGCAAGAAGCTTGCATTTTAGTTTCCCTCAGACTCAGCTCTCCAAGGATCTTAGATTTTTTTGCATAGGCAGCAGCCTCTTTAACTCTGTTACTTTCTCTAGGAATCCGCTTCTTGCTAGACTTAAAGGGAGTTGGAAATGCCTGGACGATGATATTGGTCAACAAAGACCAATGCATTGCAAATTGCAGGCAATTACCACAAGATTCGACATTCTCTCTATCCATATCACTAACTTTACTTCCCTTCTTCCCCTGCGCCACTGATACAGTGGCTACATTGACATTCCCTAAATTCAGAGGAAGCATCCCCAAGATAGTCTTTATAGGAACTTTGATTGATAATCCTTTCTTTTTCTCTTCTCCCACCGCGCACTGGCCATTCTTCTTCTTCCAGAGAACATTCTGAAACTTGTTCCTCTTGTCGGCGCCACTTGGTGGAGCGCTCAAATCGACCCCGGTGCCCCTCTTCCTCGGGAAGAACCAGCAACATTCGATGTCCTTCGCTGCCTTCCTTACGCCAGATTGGAGTGGTAAAAGACTGCCCTTTACCACCTGGATCGAATCAAAGAAAGATTCAATCGGGTCATTTGCCCACACCATTCCTCAAGACCCTCTCTTCGAAACTCTCCTCTATATCCTACTGGTTCCGTGCATTAATTACACCATGAAAAGAAGAAGAAAAAAAGCTCTATAACTTGAGCTTTAATTCGACGTCAAGAACAAAACGACGAACAAGCTGCAATCGACGGTCATAGATGGATAACCTGAAAAGCAAACAGCTTGAGAAAACAGGAAATTAAGAATCAGAGGATTCGCCAAGAAGGTGGATTCAGCCAGGTGGAAGATTTAGTGGAGAGAATCGATAAGGCGAGAATGTGGAGAGGGGGAGTGGGAAAGGATAAACGAAGCCACAGAGTGGCAGTCTCTGCAAAAAACTATGGGAACGATCGATAGAAGGAGGAAGGAGAAATGCTGTGACAGCACAGACCAGAAGTCGGAGAAGGTGACGATTCCATTCATTACGAGAAGATAATTTAAAAAAAATAAAAGTATATTTTTATTAACTCAAGAATTCAAAATAAAAAATATGAATTTATTGTTAGGGATAAGAGCTGACGTCGGATGAGGAGAGGAGGAGGACGAAAAAAACACAATTTATTTTTTTATTACATTAATTGCAAGTACGGACGTCAAAAGTCCCAACTCGCTTCATGTTAGATGACTGCTGATCTCATTTTTTTTATATTGTGATATAAGTTAGTTGATGCTGCCTTTGATGCTTCCAATATCCACGTGTTAAAAAGCCAATTATTTACTTCGGGGACTTTGGGGTCAAAAATAAAATAACAATCCTGTCTTGTCTGTCACCTTAGGTGGTGTTTTGTCCAATGAATATTCCTGGGCAGATTAATAGTTTGTTTCTTTAATTTTTATTTTAAGAATATTATCATTAATTATAATTTTTCAAAATAAATAATTACAATTGATAAGTAGCTGCTTGTTATATGATATAAATAATCAATGCCAGAAATATTTTTTTAATTTTTTGTCCAAAATGCCAGTATTAATTAAGGAGCAAAACATGTGAAAATCAGGCTCCAACAAGAAAGATCTGATGTGAGAGTGGGTCTCAACTCAAGTTAGCTCAATATCTGCCACATAGGACTGTGGCGTCTGCCATGCAGCCACGCGTCACCTAATCTGCAGGACAGTTTCCAGTGAAATGGACGAGATGGCCCAACGAGCACGTTTTTGGGCTCGGTATCTGAAATATGCTCATATGCCAAATTTGCCCCTTTATTTTCACTCGTTACAATTGAAACCCTTGACTTGTGAATTTGTTTCAATCTCACCCAAACTATCTATCATGTAAGAATGGGCGACAGAAGAAGATGGTTTGGTAAACGTGAAAAAAAGAAGAATATATGACAAAATGATATAGGAATGTTCAATTCTGTCAATATCAGTCCACAACTGGGAGGAAGAAGACAAACTTATCACAAGCAAATGATTTGGTAAATGTGAAAAAAATAAAGACCCTTCGAACCTCATCTTCAAGGATCACTCTTCACCCTCCTAGAGGATCATTGGTTGGTGCTGAGAGATTTACTTAAGGAAATGCCACCTCTGTTAGCCTTTATTAGCACAAGGAATAACACAGCTGGAAGGACATGCATGGAACCATCTTAGTATGTGCAGAAGACGCCACTCATTCTCTTACATAACTCAGAAGGCTGAAGCACTGCCCTTGGTTTTTCCGAGCATTACATCTTTGGCTTCATTTATCTTAGAGGCAAGATAATGGCTCCCGCCTGCATCAGGATGATTTGCAACCATCACCTTCCTATGTGCTTCCTTAACCTTGTCAGGAGTTGCATTCTCTCTATAAATCAATATTTGTTGAACAGTCAACATATATTACAAAAAAATGTACAGATGAGATTCTACAACTTTGTGCATCCTTGATAACAACATTTTCCTTTCCTATTTAAAATGAAACGGACAAACACCAGCCATCACACATGGTTTGTTTGTTGCAACCCATATGCCCAAAGATATGAGCCAAGACCTGTATCCTAGGACTTCATATTCTAGAGGGAAAAAAACCTGTTTCGCACTTAGGTTTCTTTTTCATCCATATTTTGGGCATGAACTTTACAACAGGGATTAAGAATCGAGTAAAAATGTATCGTGTTATAATTGACAAGATGAGAGCACCCTTAACATGCACATAATTCTTATTGTTGTATTGTTAGAATAAAACATCATGCATGACCAGGTGGGGCAAAAGGATTTGCAGATAACGTTTTTAAACACTTGAGTCATGATTTGATTAATCTCTCATGTCTCATTGGTACTCGACCTTCAGAGAAATCATCAATGATAGTTCTACCTTAGTAGACCTAGGTTCCACTCACAAAAAGCATAAAATCACAAATCATCCCAGGAATGCATCCCAATTGAATTATAACTTCCATATGAAAAAAATCATTTCCCTCAACAAGAAAGATTGCTCAACCTTTGTTTGTTACACTATGCCAAAATAAATGCCCCCTATGCCTCACTAGGTTTAAGATTTTTTGCAGTGTTTAATATATATTACTAGAACTCATCTCCAAATGGAATGATCAGAGAAACCAATCCTGTTTCAGATAGAGATTTCATAGTTTTTCCCATCCAGTCCTCAATAGCAGACATAACCTAGCATACCTGAGACCAAGAATAAGTGCAGCTTCCCTTTTGTTCATCTTAGGTTGGAAACCGCCTTCATAGAATTTCCGGGGTTTCGGCGGTCGGGTCTTGAATGCCTGCCAAGCTTGGATCCCATATCTACCAGCAAGGGCAGCAGCGGCTACTGCAAGTCCAGCCAAAAATGGTGTAGCCTGAAGTTTCAATCAAGCATATAATTCATTCCCAACGAAATTATAAATAGATAAAACACAATTAACAGAATTTCATCTCAACCGTGATCAGCTCCAGCATAAAATCAAAGTTTGATCCAATCTAACACTTCAAAGGAGATTAAGGAAAAGGAGAACACTGCTTGCATATAGAGAGAATTAGGGCTTAGTACTTGCATATCAATAAAGAGTACAGACATACAGCTTAGAATACTTGAAGTCAATGTAATTTAATGCAACGTATGTCTAATCGTATCAGGTGTAAATCGACTACAAAAGCTGCCCAAAAAGACAAGTATGTAACACTGAAAGGAAATGGAAATTTAAAGTGATAGAGATCCCAATTGCAGGAAAGCCTGCCTTTTATTTTTCTGGCATATACACGAAATATCCTATTTCATTCTGGCCTTGCTATCAGAGTCTGAGAGTTTTCGTACAGATAAAGCTCGAACATTAGATCCAGTTGAGCCCAACACAATTCAGCCTAAATTCATGGAGAGACAAGCCTCATAACAGAGATGGAGAAACCATTTCTCAAGCAGTTATCTTCGAGAGAAAAATCCATGCTTCAGATATGGAAGGGGGACCAGAATTAATGAAGTCTCACATCCCATCACAAACTCCTCTCCTCTAGATTTTACTTTATTCTTATCCAATCAGTAAGAATATCATTGAAGCATCACATTGTAAATGGGGATCCTCTCTGAATTTCTCCTTTGGATGGATTCTCCGAGGTCAGAAGCAGCTTCATCGCTTGATGATCACTTCTTCACAATTTAGGTTCCCTATAAAATTCACACTATTTACTTTCAATATGCTCCATGAACGCATCTTCACACAACCTGAGCGTGAATACTGAAGAGATACTAAAGACTACATAGAAAATTCCCCTCCTTTCCAACTGTTCATGATCTAAAACACTATTCCAACAAAGAACATCAAAACTGAAACTCAAAATCACCCACCGCCAGTTCAATAAACAGGAATTTCTACAGGAACACGAGAAGATACTGCACCCACTACTCGTAAATACTCCGCGTTATAGGACATCAGAGGTACAACCCTTGTACCTGAGCAGCCAAGTAAAGTCACTCCGGCATTCCCCGCTCCGCAGAGAGTAAGATTGTATTTTAGTATTTGAAGCTCAGTCTAATTGTAGATAAATGAATTGGCTGAAAATTCATTTTCATATTCCACGAGATTTAGCTGTGCAGAAATGAAAGAGAAAATCGAGCGTTACCATTAGGGAGGCAGAAAGGCGTGTCTCATCCGAAGGGGGGAAGACTTCTCCGGAATCTGGAGATCCGTCGCTGAAAATTCCTCCGTAAATCTTGAATGCTAATGGCCAACAATCAGCGAATAGGAGAGTAGAAGTCAATGCGAACCTATAGTCGGCTATAGCCATGGTTCATTACCAACGGGCCATATGGCTCAAGGAACCTTCATTGGGTTGGGCAGCCGGCCCGAGAACGAGAAAATCTCATTCCAATAAAAGTTACCCTCTCTAAACAATACTACACAAACATATACATACATATTTGTGTCCATTTAGCCCATTTTGGCTTTAAGGAGGAATGAGCCTTTTTTTTCATATGCCTAGACTAGTACAATTTGATATCTCACTAATAATGTATAATAGCAACATTTTATATTTTATAATTGAATTAAATAATTAGAATATAATATACTTATCTGTATAAAAAAAATTATTATTTTAGATTTTACGCTTCTTAAATTTTTTATTTAAATTTTTACAACTTATTTAACATATTTGAATTTAAAAATATATTAATTATTTTGATACATAAAAAATTATTATTATTTTACCACTCACTTGTAAAAAAAACATATTTTGCACATTTACTATAATAAAATTACGATTTTACACTTATTAGTTAAAAATAAACTATTTAATCTATATTTGTGCATAAATAACAATTTTTGTATTATTCGTACAAAATTACTATTTTGTTCATTTTTTACCAAAATTTTCGATTTTGTCTCTAAACTCCTGAAAATTACTTTAGATATTTTTATTTGTTTTAAAACCACCTCTAAGCCCATTATGCCACTATTAAGTACATTTTTCACAAATTTTCTCATATTTTTAATTTGATCTCAAAACTTTTTATAATAGCATTTTAGTCACTAAACTTTGAAACTTAATCAATTAAACTTCTAAATTCACAATTTATCCCCAAATTATCTCATCATACACCTAATGGCTCGTGAGAGAAATGGTGAGTATTATTTCGGTCAACCACGACTATATTTGGTCGTTTTACAAAATTGGCCTAAACAGAGCTAATGAGGGGATTGTTAGAAATTCTTACCAAGGTGGTCGAAGTTTAAGCATTTTGTAGCCAAGGTTCGGGCGATGATTTATGTGGTGATTGTAAGCCTCACTCTTTAGAGTTAAGGAAAAATCGAGAGAGAATCGGTCAAACCGAACGAAAAAATAGAACTAGCTCACAAACCCAATTATTGAGAAACAGACAAATTGGAGAAATTACAACTCTCATGTGACCCAAAAGATTCATAACCTTGGAAAAGAACTTCAGGATAAATTAGGAGAGAAAAATTAGATCGTTTCGGGTGAATTGGATCCGAACCGGTTTAGGAACCAAGCCAATTTATGAACCAGAACCAATAGAGAGGGGGCAAATAGAGAAATATATGGACTCCAAGTGACCTAAAGAGTCACATAAATCATGAAAAAGGACTTTAGGATGAATGGAGGATAAAAACCCAACCGGTTTAGGTGAACCGGATTTGAACTGAATTGAGCCGATTTGAACCGGTTTGAACCACTATTGAAATAGATGATAAATTCATTTTTCTAGGTGGTTTAAAAATTTTAATTTAAGATTTGAGACGACCATTGGATAGAAAATGAATTTTTAAATTTTTAAATTTAAAAAATTCGGTTGAATCAGAGGTGAACTGACCGGTTTAATCTTTGAACAGGGTTCGGTCCGGTTCAGAACAGTGTCGTCTTCTTCCTTCAAATGACAGCACTGTTCACTTGCCGAAAAATCGAAGCAACGCTGGCGAAGAATAAACATTTCCATTCAGTATATTTCAGGCCATCAATGACTGTAATAAAGGTGCCAAACGGACGGCCGACGAGTCCTCGAGCTCCCTATATAAAGAGCCCCTCCCCATTCATTATCTTCACACCTGAAAACCTCACTCTCTCTCAGCTGCTTAGTTTTCCGGTGAAGCTCGAACTAGAGCTCTGATATAGGGTCTTTTCTAAGCCAAAGAAGGCGTGATTGGGTTCTTTAAAACTAGGGAGAAGTCAGCTACACGGTGGTAACATCCATTCACTCCGAAGGTCGTCGGAGAAGTACCGGCGTGATCGAACAGTGAAGCAACTCTGGCGGACCGAAGCTGCCCTGTTCAACTAAGCTGAAATCAGCCAATCCGAGCCTTTCTCATGCCAAACCAAGCTCTCCCAACACCTCATCAGCCCTCTCACGGCCAAATTAGAACTGAAAGGTAAGCCAATTCGACTCCCCTCTGTAATTTTCGACTGGTGCTAGAGAGAGAACTGGCATAATTTTGATGATGAAATTCTAACTCAATTCAAAATCAATTGATGTAATTCTTGATTCTAGGAGAAACCTCGGGAGTAGAGTTACCTACCCAGATTGGAAGCTCGGACCGTCTCGCCCCCGACGGTGAGCAATTGAAGCTTTCTCTCTCTACATTATATTTTCCGGTGAAGCTCCATTTGAGCTCGTTCTGGGGTCAAAACTTGTGATTCAAAGTGCAATGGAATCGTATGAAGATGTAGAAACTCAAATTTAACTTCAATTTCAAAATTAGAAGTGTTTGATCGGTCAATTTGATAAAATCAAATTCGGTTGTGTTATGAAGTTGTAATTGGAGGAAAAATTGGGGAAAATTGTGGATTTTCAAAAATTCGAGGGACCAAAATATAATTTTATGAAATTGAGGGTCAATTGGGCATGATAAGAGTGTTAGGGGACCAATTGAGCAAATTTTAGAATTTTTTGGGTAAAACTTACCATTTTTATAAAGTAAAATGGTAATTTTGGAAAATTTGGGGGACAAATTGGGAATTTGGAAAATATGAACCCCTTTTTATGAAATTGAATAAATTGAGGTACCAAGGGGAATTTTAAAAGTTTCGGAACTCAATTTGGGGAAAAACCGTCAATTGGGGCATAAAGTAAAGGAAAAATAACTTTAGGGACCAAATTGCAAATATTTGAAAAGTTGAATATTTAATCATTCATAATGAATGAAGGTAATCAAACCAAATGATAATGAACAAAAATGTTCATTTCGTGTAGCAACACGAGATATTGGGAACGCCAACCGAGATTAAGCTCTCAAGGGACGAAAATCGACTAAGAGGAATTTCAGTGTACGATCGAGTGAGTGAGATTTTTATATCATACCCAGTTGGGATGATAAGTGGCTCGAAAATAAAAAATTCACTGCTAAGTGGTATTTTAAACATTACATCTGATAGGAGTAATGTGAAAATCATGAAGAAAAACTATTTACCGGTTGTAAATATATCTATCACGCCCCGACCCTATTTGGTTAGATCCCCGTGATTAACCTGCCACTCTCCCAGTTTATTAAAAGGTTTCCCCTTATTATAGACCGTAAACAGTAAGGCGTCCTTTAAATCTGCACCTTTTCCAGAAATAATATAAACAAAACTGGATAATAATTTAGATTTATCATACTTGTATCACAGGCGTCTTAGTTGATGGTCTTTAAGAGTAGCCTTTCTGAAATCTCCTGAAAGGGATATAAGGGAGGGGTGAGTACGAGTACTCAGTGAATGGGTTTTTAAAAATTTATACTTTAAGAAAACATTTACTATTGGAGTGTGCCAGACTTCTTTCTTTTCAAAAAAATCATTTCATTCAAATTCTCGTGTTTATCACCATTTCTTTTTAACCACGGTGTGTCATCACCCAACACATATCCTTCATCATCTATACACATTCGCAGGTCAGCATGACCACTGAACCCACTTGTGGCTTCGAAGCAACTTTACCGGCCACCCAGATAGAAATACGTCCACTTCTATCCTGAGAATGAGTGGATGTTCGCGACATCCGACTCTCATTCCCGGAATAAATTCTTCGTGTCCATATGAGGACTAAGACCTCATCTCATCCCCACCCCGATCCCATGCGCTTGGTGCTACTCCAAATTTCGCACGGTCACGTGGAACGACGAACTGCCCTTATATTCACTGGGTTGTCCAGGGCCTTTAGGATGCATCACTACCCCCTAATGGGCGTCTTGATGATCTCGTACTCATAGTGCAGCACAAACAATGTTTTCTTATTATGCCATGTAATTTGTGGTGTCATTAGTCCAACGGTTCCAACTTTTAACTTATCCTGCAGCTGTTTGTCTTGACTAGTCCGGAGACCGGTCATGTTGCACTTTTGCCAGTTGACTAAGAATGTCGGACCAGCCTTGGTACCATGACCATACAATTTACTTATTAAAGTCTTATGGCATATATATCATGTTCGTTTACGAGCTTCTGCTTGTGCCCATTGGCCTATGGCCCACTGTGCGAGATTTTCAAAACTGGGCATATTAGCCCCCAAGTTCCAAAATTGAGGCCATCGGCCTATAAGAGCTATTCGAGCTCCCGTCGAGAAGGTCTCCCAAATGGTTTAAGCATTGGCACACGGTAAGGGGAGAACACTTCCGACAAAAATATATTTTCACTGTCCATTATATCGATCCAATATAATGACATCTCCGTTCACCGTCCATTATTTCGATTTACTTATCATCCCCAACTGGGTATGATATAAAATCCCACTCATAACTGGTAAGTAGTTTTTATCTTTAAGTTATGCTCATTATCCCAACCGGGTATGATGTTAGTATACCCATTCACCTGTTAATGTCATAAATTCTACTAGACCAGTTCTTTGTATTCACGCGAGCTTGTCATTGCTGGTGTTCCCGGTACTTCGTGTTCCTACACAATATGAACATCTCGGTTCATTATCCTTCGGCCTAATAGCCTTCATTCATTCCAAATGAATGAGAGAAAGTCAAACTTTTATTTATTTGTAATTAGGTCCCTAAAGTTATTTCTCTTAAACTTTAAGTACCTAATGTTGGTTTTTCCTCAAATTGAGTCTCGAAACTTTTAAAATTTATCAAGGGACCACAATTTATTCCATTTCACAAAAAGGGGATTAATTTTCCAAATTTCCAATTTGGTCCCCAACTTTTCCAAAATTACCATTTTGCCCTTCCTTTACAAAAATGGTAAATTTTACCCCAAAAATTCTAAAATTTCTCAATTGGCCCTTTAACATTTTTATTATGCCCAATTGATACTCAATTTTAGGAAATTGCATTTCGGTCCCTCAAATTTTTGAAAATCCCCAATTTCCCTCAATTTTCCCCCAATTCCATCTCTTTAACACAGCAGAATTTGATTTCATCAAATTGACCAATCAAACACCTCTAATTGTTAAAATTGAAGTTGAAACTAATTTTCTCCATTTTCATACAATTCCATAGAACTTTGAATCGCGAGTTTTAACACCGAAACGAGCTCAAACGGAGCTTCGCCGGAAAATAGACTATAAGCTTCGATTACTCACCGGTGTGGCACGGCGGTCCGAGCTTTTGATCTGGGCAAATAGCTCTCATATTGAGGTTCATCCTAGAATTAAGAATCACATCAATTGATACCGAATTGAGTTAGAATTTCATCATTGAAGTTCTGTTGGTTCTCTCTCTAGCACCGATCGAAAATTGCAAAGGGGAGTCGAATTGGCTTACCTTTCAGTTCTAATTCGGCCGTGGGAGGGCTAAGGAAGTGTTGGGTGGGCTTGGTTTGGCCTGAGAAGGGCTCGAAATGGCCGATTTCAACTTGGCCGAAATAGAGCAGCCTTGGTCCGCCGGAGCTGCTTCAGTGTTCCATCATGCCGGCGCTTCTCCAGCGTTTCTCGGATTGACTGGAGTTTGTTATTAGATAGCTGACTTCTCCCCAGTTCTAAAGAGCCTGACCTCTCCTTCCAAGGTTAAGAAAAATGTTCAAGTTGAAGCTCTGGTTCGAGCTTCACCGAGAAACGGAGCAGTAGAGAGAGAGAGAGAAGTGTTCGGGTGTGAGGAGAATGAATGGGGATGACCTCTTTATATAGGTGTAAAATCGTGTATTAAATGGGAGAGATTTATTACTAGTATTAATATTGCCATAAATTATTGGTATTAATTCCAATAATTTAATTTAGTTATTAAATTATTTGTATTAATTTCAATAATTTAATTTAGGTATTAAATTATTGGTATTAATTATAATAATTAACTTCATAGTTCTTATGTGATCTCATTCACCTGAACTAATTTGGTTTTTCTCTTCTAATTTGTCTTAAGTTTCTTTCCAAAGGGTTTCCCGGAAGTTGTAAATTTCCAAATTGTTTGTTCTCAAATGATCGGGTTTGTAAACCGGCTCAGTTTTGTTACTGGTTTGACCGGTTCTTTTCCCAGTTTTCCTTAACTCAAAAGTGCAGGGTTTACAGGAAGGGTCATAATAGACCTTAGAAAACATCCCAAGGTCTAAAATTAAGGATCGAGAAAGACTTGCAAAAGAACTAGTTCAAACCGGGCTAGGACTAACTTGGGTTGGCATATTTGGAATGCCTAATAACCTAAATATAATAAAAGAAAAAATTAAGGACTAAAGTGAAAATAAAGGAATTTGTGCGCCCAAAGGTGAGTTTTTGGTAGTCCAAGGAAATAAATGAGATTAAAGAAAGTTTAGAAACCTAAATGTAAAAAAGTGAAGGATAAAAGAGTATGGGAAAGATTAGTTGTAAAGAATAGGGCAAATGGTAATTTTGTCCAACTTAGGGACCATTTTGAAAATAATGAGAAATAAGGCTTATAAGTATTCTAAGACACTTTGGGGATAATAATGGGGCTAAAGAAAACTTGGGAACTCAAATGAAAGGATTAGTAAAGTCTAATGTCCAAAAAGGAAAGATTTTAATATATAAGGGAAAAGGGGAATTTTTTCCAAATTTGGAGACCAAATTGTAAATTTGGAAAAATAAGGTCATTAGGTGGTAAACAATGAAATGTTAAGCATTTAGGCAAGTGTAACTTTGAGAGATTATGACCTTAAGCCCTATGGACTAATCTTAGAGAGGGTTAGTGAAGGGACAGTCCCTCGACCAGTAGGTCGAGTAAATTGGGCACGATGGGCAAAATAGTAAATTAATAGGAGAATTATGGAGTACTAGTTTAATGGTACTAAGGAGCTTGAACTGATCTTCTTGTCTTACTCTAAACATTGTAGAAGGAATAAGAGATCACTCAAGCCAAACTTTGAGAACGGGAGTAAGGAAACCCTATCGGAGTATGATTGGATCAACTGAAGGACTTTATGTGTTTGAGTATTTGCCTTGAAATGAATGATAAGCTTGATTTTGAAACTTGTATAAGAAGTGCAAAATGACTAAGAAAATACTCATTTAAAGGCTAAGAAGTGAGTAAAGGCCGTAAGATCGGGATAATGGATTTTAGGGTATGATAAGACCCAGTAATGGGGCCTTGTGTCCATCTTGCCTGATTTATAGAAGTTGGTTGAGTGATCGACCAAACTCCATGTGATGATTTGTTTTGTGAACTTTATTGTGTGTATTGTATAGAGATGATTAGAATAAGGACCATGCTCATTAAATATTGTGATAGGCTCGAGAATGGCTTATGAATATGATTATTGTATTTTATTTTGATATTGAGATACTGGTATGAAGTGTGAGCATTGATAGGATACCTACTAAGTTAGTGTCGGCGTCAAGGAAAATTAGAAAGGGGGGATAAGGGGAGATTGAATTATTCTTCCAGATTTTTCAAGCCAGCGAGTTTGTCGCGCCCCAACCTGGTTTGGTTGGAACCCCCTCATCAACCCGCCACCATTCCCTAAATTATAACGATATTTCTACCATAACAATCCAGGAAAGGTAACGTCTTATCAATACGAGTGTTTTCTATAATAAAATTTACAAAATAAACTTAGTAAAAAATTTATTTTTTTTGGTAACCCAGAGTGAAAGTTGTCCTGAAAGGAGTTTAGAGAGATGGGTGAGTTTATAACTCGATGAGTAGGGTTTTTATAAAATCCTAACTTATTGTCCACGATTTAGCATGTAAGATTACAATGTACACTCCCCGATCTCCTTTCCATTTTCGTCATGTGCGACGGTACAACTATAAAGATGCCCATATGTTGCCCATGTTCCCCCATATTGGCACTCATGGTCATTCCTCGTAATGGTGCTACAAGCACTATGTTACCGGGAGTTCGACGCAACACATGTCTGACTCTCCATCATCTTTCACACAAGGATGCATACCAATTATTATGCTAAAACATGGATAGACATGGGAGTTTGGGCCCTCACTGGTCATCTCCCCTTAAATGATGTATGCACAAATACCATTAGCTCGACTGGTTCCTTTTTCAAATGATTTGCTCAACAACCCCGGACTTGGGTCCCACCGCGTGAGTCTGACCTTGTCACTATCACAACAATGCACACATATCGGGAGTGTAACCCTCAATGACCCTCTCCTCAAATCACACAACGGCTCTAAGCCAAAATGGTTTTCCCTCGATTTCTCAAAACTAATATTTATTTCATACCCCAGTCCTCATGCTTGGTTCTTACTCACACTTTTAAAATGATATTTGACTTAGTGGGCATGCTATTACCGGTTCACACTTCTTATATGAGTTTTCAATATTCAATTTGCTATCTTAACACACAAGGTCACATAGGCACAAAGTGATCAGAACTCGGTCAGTCCAATAGTACACGCTGTCAAAATACACCCACTCACCTAGTTCACAGAACTTGTTCGCTTCGTGGGGTGCCTGAAATCCCGCTTTAATTCCGTGTAAATGCTCCTTGCGTTCTCTACAAGGTATAGCAAAACCATGATCAGTCTTTCTACTAACCATTTATACTTTTCCCGATCGTGTTCTTCCTACGATTCTTATACTTTTAAGATTCCCTATTTTCGGACCTTAGACTTTTACTAAATCTTTCCATTTGCTCCCTCAAGTTTCTTTGGGTCCAATTTAGGTCCCAATAGGCATTGGAAATAATTACAAGCCTTGTTTCCCTGTAATTGTCAAAAGACCCCTAAGTTTTGACAAAATTACCATTTTATCCCTCTTCTTGAGGATTTAAGTTCTGGGATCCAATTGACTCTCAAGTTTCTCACATAGGTCCCTAAACTTTCTTTAATTAAATTTAGGTACTTAAACTTCCCAAAAGTTCACTTTGGCCATGCAAAAGCTCATATTTATACTTTGGCCCCTAACTTTACTTTTATTGCAAAAAGGACCCTAAACATTTCCCAATAGGTAAAACCGGTCCTCAAACTTCACCAAACTTCTCAATCAGCCCCAAAAATTTATTTGGGCCATTAGAAAAACCCCATAAAAAGCTCAATTCCATTTGGGTCCTCTAACTTTCAAATCTTTTCATTTTAGACCCCACCTTTGACCCATAACTCAAGTATCTCTAAAAATTATCAAATTAAGTGGGGAGGTCCTCCTAATTTCCCTTTACATAGTCGTAAAATTGGTTTGGCCGACATTAGTCAGATTTACTCCGACCGAGCTTGATCAAAAACTTAGACACAGTCCGTAGTAAGTTGGGTCAAAGCCGAAAGGTCTCACACTCTACGTATAAGCAAACGTTATGACTTAGCCATTTCCTCGAAGGTCTCACACTCAACTAACAGGCGCTATGAGGGGTATGTGCACTACATATAGGCACTCACAAAGCACATTAGCATATGATCGTCCCCCTCATAAGGATATCGATGTTGTGCCATTGAACATCCATGCACTTAATGACAAGACCCACTACCTCTGGTCATAAGTATGTCTAGACACTATCGTATATCGCTCTCAAGTCTATGGGAAAATCTAGAAGCTATACTCTCCCCTTTTATACCTTTGCTACCAATATAGCTTGTACGACAATACAACTTCTGATCATAGGTGTTGTAATAATGCGCAAACCCAATCAACAATCAAAGGTATATACAAAGCATACATTCATTCAACAAGGATAGTAAGTTTTGATTTCTTAGAGTTCGGCTCTCTACTTGTCGGCCCTACTACTCATGTTAGAAATTTCATACTCAAATATCATTTAGCTTTTATTTCACATCTATTTTAATCATCATGGGCTTAAGCCCTCCTTCTCTATAAAAAATAACATTAATTATCTTTCTTTCATAAAGCATACTATCATAAAATTTACTCTAACTTTTCAAAATACATTTGAAAAATAGGTACACATATTCATGAATTTTATAGAAAGATGTAAAGCGTATTGTTCTGTCCAATCGAACTCACCATTAATAAATTCACTTACTATTTTATTCGAAACTTGTATTTCCTGACAAATTTTTAATTATTTTGGTAAATGTGATTCATATATAATAGTGTGTTGAATTACTATATATAAATCAAATCACATAATTATAATTATATTTGTTTCCCCAGTATCTCACATATCATTCATAATTTTCTAAAAATTATGTTTTTTCTGCGGACCTATTCACTCAATTTGCATTTCAATTAACATTCATATACTACACATTCTATAATTATTTATAAATCCAATATTTCTCCAATATTTAATAATATTTACCATAATTCCCCAAAAATCTCTAAGTTATTCACTTATACTCTTAACTTTTTCAAACTTTGTATTTTAGTTCTTGGAAAGTCAGGGGAACACGGGAACCATGAGAAGCCTTTCAACTCGGCCAATGGGGAAGATGGGAGACCAAGAGGAAGGGTTAAACATCATAACGAGGCCAATTGGGGAGGCATGCGACCATTGCTCAACTCGCATTGGGCAGGGATTTAACCGAGATTAGGATGTTGGGATTAGGTGGCCAACATCTTCTAATCCCTCTTTTGCCACCTTTGATCCTTAGTTTGCCAACGAGTGAAACTAAGGAGTCTTTTCATGGTAAATCCAATTATAATATTATTATAATTTTTTACCCAATTCATCCCAAATTTTCATTATATGATTTTTCAATATTTTTAGCAAATTTTCCGGATCCATTTGTAAAAAAAATTGAAAGCTCATTCAATTTCTGCACACCACACGGCCCATGATAAATTCAATCGGTCAGTCCATACACACAGCACGAATAAACTGTCAACAAGTTTACTCCGCCTATTAAACATCTCACACCCTAGAAATCAATCCTAGTACACAAACATTCAATTGCTATCTAACTAGCATCAGACAGGCATCAATCAGCAAAGAAAACAAGTTAAGTGTAGTTGTTCTGTTTATCAGTTCATCTTTCTTCTACTCCAAGAACCATCTGCTGCTGAAGAAGATTAATGGCGATGAGAAACAAACCCATTATCCAAGCACAAAAACTTATCTCTTATCCGGTCTTCTTTCATGAAAGCCAGACTATCTGTGCTCTTCCTTGACCACTTTATCTGCCATGGGGATTCTGATTCCCTTAACAGAACTGGTGTCTATCTTTGGAGGTCCTGAGTGCCTTCTCATCCCTGCTACAGTTGGGGAGCCTGTGAATGAGAGCCTCTTTTTTGCAGAGCCCATTGGTTCCTTCTCAGGTGGGGTGGTCCTGTTAGACCCTAAAGGACTAGGAAGACGGGACTTGGCCTTTGCAGACTGGGTTGGAACCATATAACTTGGCACCGAAGCTGAGCTGGAGAGGCTCTCATCATCTCTCACTGATGAGGACCCACCACCTACACCAGCAACACTATGCCTACGCTTGTAGTGCTCTGACTGGACACTAAACATGCTCCTTGAGTCATCATCCCAAAAGCTCCCTCTCGAGCTTGAGGGCTTTGCTTTTCCTGTGACTGAAGAGATGGATGGTGCCTTGGAATGTGGGGTTGAAGGGGATTGATGATGGCTTAGAGGTCGAGCTGATTTAGAGGCTGAAGAGGGTGAAGGCCGGACATCAAGGCTGAGATCCCGAGGAGAGTAGGATCGGCTGCTGGAATGGCGGTTCTCCCATGGCCGAGCAGCCATCCATCTCTCCAACCAGCTCCATCCCCAGTGAGGGTTGCTTGGGTCCATGAAAGTTGGGTTTGGGGATTTGGCCAGGTTCTTCCATGGTTGCTGCATGGTTTAACCGTAAAACTAAATAACTTGAGCAATACTGAGCTATAAAACAACTGATGAATCACTAATGATTTTTTACCTGATGAGTGTAAGCATAGGCCAATGCCCGCTCTCTTCTGATGGAGGCCTCCTGTTTGCTTACCAAGTTGGCTTCGATTTGCTCCTTGGATTGTGTACTGTCATCCCACTCTTCTCCAATCTGCTGCGCAAATTTCTCATCAAGTCCATAATCAAAAGCATAATTGCAATATATGTAATTACAAACCAGTTATTCCAAAAAGAACAAAGTACCCCTCTGAAAAAAACTTTTTTCAGGAAAATGAAAAGGAGAACCTGACTATACACGATAAATTGCAGCAGATGACACCAGAAAAATAATAAAACATGAAGGATAACATAAAAAATGACAACAGTATTACCAACAGAAGAAGCATGGACCAGCGATGCACCAAAAAATCAAATGGGAGCAGACTAATAAACAAACATATGTAGCTGCATACACTAGACAAGAACCAATCCTGGAAGCTTAGGGCACTTACTTTCACCTTCTCAAACTCTTTCTCATTTTTCCTTTGAAGCTGCCTTTGGAGAGCCCGATTCTCTTCGGACATTTTGATCCTCCTTGCACGAATTTGAAACTGTACATGAGCCATCGTCTGCATGTATCGTATTGTTGAAGCAGCTTGTCGCTTAACTGATGGTTTTTCCACCAATGTCTTCAACCTCACCAACCCTCTCAGGGCTCTTACAGCCCTCCTGGCCTGAAAATATAACAAAAAGAACCTACTGAAGGTGAAACTCTATCTTTGTTATCAACAGAATACTCGAGTAATGCATATCATAGTGCTCAGTCTCTTGAGGTGAATTAATCACAGCCCCTTTCCCTGGAAATTGCACCAGCAATTTCAAGGTGACCGAAACTGAAAGAAATTCATTCATAAAATTATTTCAATTTAAGCACACATTTCCTTGGACATAAAGAAGCATATTAGTTGGAAAAGAAACAAGCTGCAATAGCCATATATAAGTAACATTTCAAGATTAAAAAAAAACAGCAGAAAACATTCAATTAGCATGTAAAGTATTTACTCAATGAAGAATAGACATCAATGCATTTTTTCCAATGACTGGAAAGACAGAACCACATTTGCCATACAAACAGAATACATTTGACTTTAGATGAGGTCCAAGAGAGAAACTACTTACCATGTACCCTCTGAATGCTGCTTGAATTTTAATTGCAGCTATTTCCTCCTTTGATTTCCCCATAAAACGTGGAGCTCCCGTGAGGCGGACAATCTCTGCTGCAGCCTGTGCAGCGGCCGCAGCAGCTGCTTCAGCCGCTGCAACAGCAGCAAGGGCCACATTGCATGCTTGCTTGCTTTGCCCATTCTTGGCTTCCGATAATTTAACACTTTCAATACCTTGTCCATAAACGGCAACTGGAGCCTCTCGGGACGGCACCTCTAAATCCGTGCTCTTGTTCTTTCCTAACCATTTCTTCTTTGATTTACGTGAACTCTGAGATGTGACATAGCAAGCAGGTTGCTACAAGAAAATGAAACGTCTGATGACTTTTTGGCAAATTACATAATGCATAGAGGCAGTCAAACCTGATCTTTCTTTTCCTTGGGTTCAGCGCCAAATGCTTTCCTCACTGCAGAAAACCAACCTCCTTTCCTCCCCATTCTTCACTGATTACCTTATCGATAAAATCAAAGTTTTAGTCCCATAGTTGAGCAAGAAAGTGAACAAAAAATGCAGACATGTTCTGTATTTCCGAAAGATTATTAATCCTTCAAATTAATTTCAACCCATGAACAGAAACTGCCATGTCATGGACGATATATTTAGTAGTAATGATACTTTTGAAAGAAACCGAACTCCCTGCAGTATCATGCGTCCATCGTCCATCGCTCATACACCCAAAGATTGCTCCAAAGACAAAACTTTTCTTTCGAACAACCATCTGGTCTCATTAAAATCTTTTGTCAGTACTTGCAGACAGCCCCTCTTACGACTGAACGAATCAACAAAATCTTTTGGACACTAAGTGAGTTGTAGGATAGATTGCAAATGAATAAAACGGCAGGTCAACGATCACAAAAACCAAAATTTTGAAATTTGATAGGAGGCAAAGATTCCGAAGCAGATCTAAACACGAGAGAAACACAGCAGCTTAGAACAAACTTTGCAGCGTAGAGAGAAATTTATAGAGCTACAGACAGGATTACAGAATTCGGGCCGGTAAAGCACAAATTGGCGGAACGTGAAGTAAAACTGTTAAGCCGCATTAATCTTTGAAAAAGAACCGCGAGGCCAAAAATCCTCCAAATTTTAATGGCGATTTTGAAGTTCTACCGCTACCGGGCCTAATACGCCAGAAGCAGTACGTGTACTGTACGTTTTCACCGTAATTTTTTTACTAGTAGCGGAAACAGACAAATTTCCTTGGTTACTGGTGCGGGCACAGAGGGACGGCAGGGGAATCCGAAGCAAATGTAACGCAAAAAGGAAAGGCCGTTAAGGAAAAAATGGTGAAACTAAAGAGCAGTGAGAGGATCGAGAACTTACATGCGGAAAAGAGGAAAGGTCTGTCTGTAGATCTCTGCAACTGAAGCGGACAGTGCAATTGAACAGCTGGAGGAAGAGGAGGTGAGAGAGTTAAACCACGAGTAGTCTGTGAACAGGTAGAGAGATGAGAGAGAGGCAGGGAGACCAGATCTTGACGGAGAAAGCTTCAAAAAAGTTTAACTATTGGAATAAAATAGAGGAGAAGCATTCAATTCAAGTAAAAATATTATTTAATAAATAAATAAATATTTTATTTTATTTTATTAATTAAATAATGTTTATATTTGTATTTTATTTTTAAAAATAGCTAGTAAAAGGGGTAAAAACAGCTGAGCTGTTAGCATGTCACTGTAGAGGAGAGAAAAGTGTGCCTCACAGAAAACATTGTTTTACTCTATTTTTAGGAGTTACACTTGCAATTTTAGTCCTTTAAACAGAGAAAAACTTCAAAGTTTGTGGTTAAAGTACTGAAAGTTTCATCAAAGCCTAACAATCAACCAAACACTTACCTTTTGAGGCATTCTTAAATTTATTTTAATATTTGTATATGAACAGTTAAGTCTTTAATATCAATATAATAATAATAATATGTATACAAAAAAAAAGTGCCACATAATCAAAGAGCCTATGTTATTGTTAAAATAATAACGTCAAAATTTAAAAAAATTAAAGTTATTATATTAATTTTTTAAATAAAAATTATAGTGAATCACGCATATTGTTCTACAAAATTTTATTTGTTATATATTTAGGATGTAAGTTCTTTTAAAGTATTTTAAGACTTTTAATAATGTAAAAAATAATATTATGGAAGTTAATTTCTCTCCCCCAGATCAATAGTAACTCAATCAACAGAGTACTGAGATAGGCTTCATGAGCATCGATCTAGAGTATTTTAACAAGAAAACCTCAAACGAAGCTCAAGCAACAAAATAAGGCTAATAGAGACACATCAGGTGTGATGATTTAGAAAGGTAAATACCAGAGAGGAAACAAATTTAGGAGAACAAGCGAGCTCCCAGCATTCAAAGTTATTTAACTAAATAAAACAAGCATCAAAAACCTAATTCAAAATCAGGCACCTGATGCTCTCCTTAACACTGTTCGACAAAATAAAACAAGGTAGCCAAAACCCCTAAAAGGGAGCAAATCCCAAGTCTTTACCACAAGTAATAAATACTCAACGATAAATGAAAACTTTTCAAAGGGAGTCGACTCCGCCTTCCGATCTTCACTTCTCATTTGCCCCCCTTCTTGGCTGCGGACTTGGTGACCTTGGCGCCAGTAGGATCCTTCTTCTCCACGCTCTTGATAACACCGACGGCCACTGTCTGCCTCATGTCCCTCACAGCAAAACGACCAAGTGGAGGGTACTCAGAGAAGGTCTCAACGACCATGGGCTTGGTAGGAATCATCTTGATCATGCCAGCATCACCATTCTTCAAGAACTTGGGCTCCTTTTCGAGCTCCTTACCAGACCTCCTGTCAATCTTGGTCAACAGCTCATTGAACTTCACAGCAATGTGGGAGGTGTGACAGTCAAGGACTGGGGCATACCCATTCCCAATTTGACCTGGGTGGTTCATGATAATAACCTGGGAGGTAAAGCTAGCAGCCTCCTTGGCAGGATCATCCTTTGAATTAGAAGCAACATACCCCCGCTTCAGATCCTTGACTGCAACGTTCTTCACGTTGAAACCAACATTGTCACCTGGAAGGGCCTCCTGGAGAGCTTCATGGTGCATCTCAACAGACTTTACTTCAGTTGTCAACCCAGTAGGACCAAAAGTCACCACCATGCCAGGCTTGAGGACACCAGTCTCCACACGGCCAACAGGGACAGTTCCAATACCACCAATCTTGTAGACATCCTGAAGTGGGAGACGAAGGGGCTTGTCTGATGGTCTCTTGGGCTCCTGGACTTGATCAAGAGCCTCAAGGAGAGTAGGGCCCTTGTACCAGTCAAGGTTGGTGGACCTCTCAATCATGTTGTCTCCCTCAAACCCAGAGATCGGAACAAATGGGATCTTGTCAGGGTTGTATCCAACCTTCTTAAGATAAGAGGACACTTCCTTCACAATTTCATCATACCTGCCCTTGGAGTACTTTGGAGTGGTGGCATCCATCTGTTAAAACACAATAAAACTAATCTTAGCATAACTATAAATATGATTGGAATAGCAGAAACTGAAGGCAATAAGATTCTGTCTCATAAAAAACCTTGTTGCAGCAGCAGATCATCTGCTTCACACCAAGAGTGAAGGCAAGTAGAGCATGCTCACGGGTCTGACCATCCTTGGAGATACCAGCCTCAAAACCACCAGTGGTGGAATCAATGATAAGAACAGCACAGTCAGCTTGGGAAGTTCCCGTGATCATGTTCTTGATGAAGTCTCGATGTCCAGGTGCATCAATCACAGTGCAGTAGTACTTAGTTGTCTCAAACTTCCACAAGGCAATATCAATGGTAATACCACGCTCACGCTCAGCCTTCAGCTTGTCAAGCACCCATGCGTACTTGAAGGATCTCTTGTTCATCTCGGCAGCTTCCTTCTCGAACCTCTCAATCACACGCTTGTCAATACCTCCAAGCTTGTAGATCAAGTGGCCGGTGGTAGTCGACTTCCCAGAGTCGACATGGCCAATGACCACAATGCTGATGTGAACCTTCTCCTTACCCATTTTCGATTAGGCAACTAGATAATGAGAATAAGAAACAAATTGAGAATCATCAGATCATAGGGACAATAACCTTACAGTAAAAACTATCAAAAGAACAGCAAAGACGACTCGGCAAAACATCCATAGAGGCAAAATAATACCATATCGATATTATATTAGTAGTTTGATAACGAACGCACTATCGTATATAAAAATAAAGATCAATCATATATACAGTACATACAAAATGACCAGGAAGATACAACTAAACAATATATAAAACAATGAATCAATGAATTACACCAAGATCCAATTAATCCAGATCTCAGATCTACTCTCAAATCAGAAAAGTAAACGGATAGACATAATCGGAGAGCGGGGATAAAAAAGAAATAATACAATCATTAGATCTGAGTAATTCTATAGGCTCTGGCAAAAACCAATAATCTCGGATACCATTACGACTCATCCGAATCTCGATTCATCAGTATTACGCTAACTAACGAACACGGAACATCAGATTAAAGGGAATCAAGCAATTCCAAATCCAACAGAAAAATCATATATAAGTGATGTACCTCACGGAGAAATCCAGGAAAATAAAAGAGAAGCCACGAGGGAAGGATGAGAAATACTGACCAAATCTACTCGCAGTCGAGCAAGGCAAGGAGGGGCAGCAGCGAAAGAGCAGGAGAAAAGTGGGCATTCTTAGGAACGGAGGAGGTATTTAAAGGCTCGATCTCAGGCTAGGGTTTCAACTTCCACCGTCAGATCTCCACCCCAACGGAAGGCTGATATTCCGCGTCGATCTTTATTTTGTGCTCCCTATCCCTAATCATGACGCTTTGACAATTTTACCCCTCAAGAAATATATGCAGGAAAGATATATTTGCTAATTTAATAAATACGTAATAGTTTTTTCAAATATATCTTAATATATTTATCTATATTAAAATAAGTATCATACGAGCTTATAATCTTAAGTCCAATATACCATTTTTCATATTTGATACAACAGTATTTACTTTTTTATAAAATTTAGTGGACCACTCATTTTATCATACATCATTTTTAGTGTAATACATATGTTTAATTCACTAATCCTATGTTGTTTTTAAATATATTGTAATATTTAGTACATTAATTCCCCTAATTCTAAATAGGCATAACATTTATTTAATTTATAGAATATAATGTGACATATATTGTTATCAAAATTATAGATATAATTAATGTCAAATAATTTAGTGATATTACAATAAAATTAAGTTATATTTATAATTTTAGATAACTTTTTTACCTTCATCACCCCCTTATATCCTAGTATAATAATATATATAATATTATTTATTTATTATTATTAATAATATAATCTCATTTTTTATAATAGAGAATTATTTTTAATTTATAATATTAGAAATTTTATATTATTTAAAAATTATAATTTTTAAATAAATATAAATTCAAGTTTTTATATGTATAGAACACCAAAATTCGTTTGATAGTTATTTATTATTTAGTAAAAATATAAAAATCGAGTAAATTGTTACATTTATAAAATTTATTAATTACTATTTTAAAAATTATATTGTACGTTTATGGGTTTTGGTATTTAGAATATTAGTTATATAATATAAGATTGCTGTATATTTATAAATTTGGAAATTTTTTATTATTTATTAATTATAACTTTTAAATAAATATGTTAACATAAATAATATATTATTTCACAATTTATAATATATTTATATATATTCATAATTATATCAAATATAGTATAAATATTTTCTTATATTTCATTTTATCAAATATAATATAAAATTTATTTTTTATCAATATCACACACGCACAAGTATGCGCACCTACCCAGAAAAAACCTGAAAAATCTCATCCGACAATAAAATACTTAGCGTTTGAAAAATAAATTTATTTAGAAAGTTAAATACTATAAAATAATGCAAGAGATCTATGGATACATATTTACGCAAGTTTAAAATCTAACCATATAAATTTTGGATATTTCGTTATCGATTTTAGATAATAATTCTTTCATAATAGCTCCATTTTTTCGGTGAGAGTAGTATTCTTAGTGTTCTTAGCTTAGAAAATTAAGAGAGTCAGTTTTCAATTGCCACCCCTCTCAATCCTCAACGCACTCTCTATCATTGCTGGTGAGATTGTAAAGTATGAGACCTATGTCGGTTAAAAACAGAGCATATGTTTCGGTAGCAAATTTTGGTGGCCTCAACATCCAATAACGATGCATAAAAATTCAGCATACTCCATGGGGCCTCAACTTTCAAACACTAAATACCACAAATAATTTGGGTAAGTGTGAAGGTACAATTAGATCTGAGAAGTTTGAGCTTGTGTAAAAAATAACAAAGCTTAGTAAAACAAATATTTAAGGTGGTCAAGACCTCAATTTGAGATGCTTCAAGTTACCACAAAATCATTGGAGAGCCAGCTTTCGAGCTGCACCGATGCCATTAACTAATGCATCGTCTTTGGTGACTTCCCGACCTTAACCCAACTCATACTCATTACGTTATCAATTTACAATTTATCTTGATCGTCACTGTTCCGGCTAACCTCAGTCGAACCGAGTCAACGACGACCTAGAGGAAGGCCATAGGGGGCTCATACCTATATTTGAGAATTCTTTAGAATGTTTTAGTTAGGGAGCAAAGGTCAGAGACTAAAATGTAAATGAGCAAAAGTTAGAAAATATATTTGTGAATAAGTTTTTATGAGGTATTTTTTAGGTTTAAATAAAGTTTTAGGACCATTTGGAAGATGGTGAAATTTTGTAACTAGGTTGGCATGTTTGAAATACTTAAAGACCTAAATATAATAAAATAGAAAGTCTATGGACTAAAGTGTAAATAAAGAAGTTTATGCTCCCAAAAGTGATTTTTGGGAAGTGTAAGTACCAAAATGAGACTAAAGAAAGTCTAGTGACCTAAATGGAAGAATTGGAGAATAAAAAGTTCCAAAATGATAACTTTTAAAGAATATGGGAAATGGTAATTTTGCTCAACTTAATAACCATTTTGCATATAGTGGGAAATAAGACTTAGAAACTATTTTAAGGCATTTTGGGGTCAGAATTAGACTTAAGAAAACTTTGGGACCCAAATAAAAGATTTAAAAAAATTATAGGATCCAAAAATGAAAGGAATTAAGGTATAAAGGGCAAGATGGTAATTTTGCCCCACTTATAAACCAAAATGTAATTTTAGAAAATTAAAGCAACTAAGTGGTAAATGATGAATTTTTAAACACATAGACAACCATAATCTTGAAGGCTTAAGACCTTAAGTAAATAGTGACTAACCTTAGATGAAGGTGAGTTAAGTTTTTTACAAGTGAGTCTAATAAATCGAGCTCTTAAGATAGAAATAGTTACTTATAAGGGAAGTTATGATATAACAATTGTAAAGAAATTCAAGGTACTTGAAATGATCGTTGGGCCAGTTGTGTAAAAAGGGAGGTCGACTTAGGTCCCACCTTACACGTTTAAAACATGTTTTTTAGCATGAGAATTGTGAGATACATAATGTGTGCAAAGTGATGGGACATCGAGCTCCCAGTAACATAATACACATGACACCGGCACCATTACAAGTATTGGCCATGAGATAAATACTTGCATGGGAGACACAGGTGACAGAGAGATATCTAAGGGTTTATAGGGATTTGGGATTTGGAGAGGAGAGATTGGGAGGGGTGGAGAAATCCCTAATTTGGTAAAAAAAATGGAGGGATTTGGAGGGGCTAATAATCACATCCAAACCCCCTTCATTTACCCTAGTATACAATCCCTCCTCATTTGGAGGGATTCTATCATTTAATACTTAAATTACTTTAATCACCTCATTTATTTTTTATATTAGGATTTATTTATTTATTTTTATATACTTTAAATAAATTTATATATTAATAATATTTTATATAAAATTATATAATACAAATATTATAAAAAAATTATTGTAAAAAATATTTTTAATATAATTTAATAATATATAATAGCTAATAAGTTATTTAATTTAATTAAAAGAGTAAATTTATTTTTTTAATTTTTTCATTAATAATCCTTCCCTTACATCCAAACTATTGATTATTAAAAAATTTTAATATCTCCAAATCCATCACTTTCTCTCCCCCTCCCTTGCTACACCTCCCCTCCAAACCACGAGAGAGATATAATGTGATACTTTCATGTTTTCTCGGGACACCAAAAACATGTATGATTATTGTCCTATTATACCTATATGATGGGTACATGGCGGAGATAGTCGTAGCCGGAATGTGGCTATGACCTAGGTATTGAGACACTAACTACTTTGAGTGGAGAGAAGGTTTACAACTCTTGAGTTCCTGTTTGGTGCTATCCCAAGAGGACTATTCATTATGGGTAGGTTGTTACATGTGGGGCCTGAGTAGCCCGGAATTATTATGTAGGCATGGGTGCCACCTTGTGGTTGGAGATATGCCAAAAGGCCATCCATTTCAGGCGAATTTGTGTTAGTGTGTTTAGGGCCATGAGTGCCACTTTGTTTTATGGTGTTTGCCTAAGTTGTTTAGCTTGGGCATGAGCCATGATAAGTCGAGAGTGTCGCCCGAGCGGAGGTCATGTGATTGTGCGGGACAAGTCACATGGTTGCAATAAGTAAATTGAATACATGATTACCCGATAATGGGGTCGAGAATATCTCGGTAGTAAGATAAAGGCGAGTTGGATAACTTGAGAGTATGTCTTAAAGGAGAGGACGTATACAACAGGGCTCGTATGGAAGATACGAGCGATTAGAGTAGACCTTGTATGCTAGACATTTATGGGAAAGGTTTAGGTTATAAGTCATGTTGTGGCATGATATCAGCGTTTCACTCGTAAATCTAAGCAACTCGAGGAAAGGACGAGGAGCTTATGTACGGGACACCCTACTACCTAGGTAATCTCATGACCTACTCTTGTATTTACTCATCATTTTGTTAATGTTCTAGTGGTTTGTAGTAAAAGAACAAATGGGTTCATGTTGCACTTTTTACATGAAAAGGTTTGA
Organism: Trapa bicornis; assembly: GCA_030064425.1. Lineage (NCBI taxonomy): Eukaryota > Viridiplantae > Streptophyta > Magnoliopsida > Myrtales > Lythraceae > Trapa > Trapa bicornis. Next base: position 1,653,503 of record CM057761.1, on the reverse strand, counting down.
ATTTCCGTTGATTTCTAAAAGAAGTTTACGAGTGTAAGTCTGGTTTTCGTCAGTTTTACCTTGGCGAAATATCACGCCTTTATAACATCGGAAGAATTGGCGTGAATTTCACAGTTTCTTGGCAAAGGGAAATCGGATTGATGCATTACACCCTCCTATTAGATACCGATATTCTTTTTATAAAAGTAGCCATTAAAATCATGTAGAGTTGCTTCCTATGTTGCCCTCAACTCAAAAACTAATTGTTCACTTCATCCTTAAGAATTGGGCTAATAAGAGAAGAATTTATCTGATCTGAAATCACTGGCTTGGTGAGGTGTAATACTTCTAATGCTTTGGTTGGAGCCTTCCAAGGTGAAGAGATTAGTGTAGAAATTATAAAAGGCCTTATTGATTAAAGTATCTTCCTCCAATCATACCCCTTCCTCATTTCTAATCTTCGAGATACGATTTATAACTCTCTTGATGATGGTGGACTAGTGGAAGAATGATGTATTCTAATCACCCTCACTTAGCAATTATTTTTCTACCCTTTGTTTCTAATAAATTTCATCTTATCTCCGCAATTTATTCATCGCCCCGTTCAATTTAAACCATTCTTGATGAGCACCTCGAACGTTGCAATTCAGTTGTTGCAATTAGAAGAACGTTGGCTACCTTGTGGCGAACCCTACAAAACACGACCATACTGGAGGAGGTACCCCTCCATCTCTTACGTTATTTTTATTATTATTCTAGTATCACAACAACACATTAATTTTTAAAATTGTGATCATTTATATTATGATGGTACATTTTTATAAAAAAAACATGTACTACATTATAATTTAAAATATTTGTACTAAAACATTATATTTTGAAAAGATTTTATACCACAAGTGCAATTTACCTGTAATTTTGATAAACTATAATCTTTACTAATTTTTTAAAAAAATAATTAAATTATGCATCTATTTAAAATAGATAAAAAAATATTAAATTTTATCTGATTTAATAAAATATTTGTTAACTTTTTTTTATTAAAAGAGAATGTTAACTCATAGTTTATAATCTACGTAAAAATAATTTACTATTAAATTTACATAAATAAATAGTTAAACTAACTAAATATTATCACTTAATATATAGAAATTTGGTTATATTATAAAACTAAAAATTTTGCACTATTACAATTAATTAATTTTAAATGCAATATAATTTATTATTACTATACAATATTTCTAAACATAATTCTTGCAAAAAATGACATCATATCTAGGTATTTGAGGCCATGAACCAGAGCCACCCAATCTCGATGTGGTTCTATGAACCCTCCTCCACCCACTTCCACCTCCTTTCACCAACCCAATCTCCACATATTTTCCCTTTCTTTTTCATTTTTGTTAATATTTTTCTTATTTATTTATTTATCCACCGCACTAGATTACATCCTTACATTGCCCAAAACAAAAAACGATGCATTAAAAGGACCACCTTTTCCTCTGTCGGCACTACCAAACTGTGGGTATTGGTGCCCTCGTGGTCTCTCAGATTCGGTTCTCTGCAGCCTGCTGATTCTCAAGTTCTCCGGTAAGCTTAACACTGCAATTATCTGGCTTTTCCTTCTGGGTTTGTTGAGATTTTGGATGATGAGAAAGTGAGGGTGAGTTTCCTATCAATTGTAATAGCTCAACGGTTGTCTTTCTCGCTGTTTCTCTTCTTGTTCGATGAGGTGGATTCTTAGTGTTTCCCACATTTGATATACATATATGGGTTGTCGAATCTGAGTCAAGCGGCTTGTTCCAAATGAAGCGTTGGATTAGCTTTTGAGATTCGTCTCGCTCTTGTTGGAATCAATTGCATGTTCTTTTGAGTAAGATACTCTAAGGATGAAATTTTCCCTAGCTATTCGATTGCATTGGTCGAAAGCGATCAGTTTAGATCTGAAATCGGCGGATCTTGTGTTATGCATGCGAAAAAAGTTCCACATTTTCACTGCACATTGATCCTACTTTGGATAATGTAACTGCTTGCTATGAACGCAAGCAGACCCCATTGCAGTTTTGAAATCTGGAATCTTGATCAGTCCTTTGATTCCTTGCTCTCTAGGCTTATTCACCCAAACCATGAGAGGAGGAGGTCTGTGGCAGCTTGGCCAGTCAATCACCCGCCGTCTTGCTCAGGCTGATAAAAAGGCTGTCTCTGCACGCCGGTTCTTTGCCAGTGAGGCAGATCTCAAGAAGACTGTGCTCTATGACTTTCACGTTACGAATGGAGCGAAGATGGTGCCCTTTGCTGGTTGGAGCATGCCGATCCAATACAAGGATTCGATAATGGACTCCACTGTGAACTGCAGGGAGAATGGGAGCCTTTTTGATGTGTCCCACATGTGTGGTCTCAGCCTCAAGGGCAAGGACTGCGTGTCTTTCCTGGAGAAGCTTGTGATTGCCGATGTGGCCGGGCTGGCCCCTGGTACCGGAACCCTCACGGTGTTCACAAATGAGAAGGGAGGGGCAATTGATGACTCTGTGATCACCAAAGTGACGGACGACCACATCTATTTGGTCGTGAATGCAGGTTGCAGGGACAAGGACTTGGCCCATATAGAGGAGCATATGAAGGCATTTAAGGCCAAAGGTGGAGATGTCTCATGGCACATTTATGATGAGAGGTCTCTGCTAGCTCTTCAGGTATCAACCTTGGCTTAACTGTTTGGTGCTCTTGTGAGTATGGAATTTGTATAACATGGTGATACCTTTAAACCTTGTCAATCATACTGCTGATCAATGTGAATGCAATGAGGAATGGTAAATGACCCATGATAACCAATTGATACGATTGCTATAAGCCAATAAATGAGGAAAGTCGAGAAATGATTCATTGAGTAAATTATTTGTATGGTGTCATGTATGATTGAGTTTCTCAAAGCAAAAAAAATATATAGCTTCATATGATTTCTAATAAGCTATTTACCTGCCTCATCTATTATAGGGTCCCCTTGCAGCTCCAGTCCTGCAACATCTGACCAAAGAGGACTTGAGCAAGCTTTATTTTGGCGAGTTCCGCATTTTGGACATCAATGGTTCAACTTGCTTTCTTACCAGGACAGGGTATGCCCCCTTTTGATTCTCTTCATCCTTATGTTGTTCTTAAGCCCCTCTATTGGTCCATTCAAGTGGATAGTGTGTTCTGGAAAAAAAGTTGAACATCAATACTTCAGTTCTGAATACAAATAGTCATGGAGCAGTTAATTATACAGAATGTGATAAGTAGTGTTTTCATTTCCTGAGAGGATTTGTTATAACACTGGAACAACATGACAGATTATTGGCTGCTGAGCATGTCTTATCTGTCTCTTCTGCACTGATTTTTAAGAGCTTATTATCTGTGATGATGCTGCTAAACATTTTCAATATTAATATCACTTGTGTCTGCACTGGAATCTTAAGGTACACGGGTGAAGATGGGTTTGAGATCTCAGTCCCCTCAGAGAACGCAGTGGACCTTACCAAGGCAATCCTGGAGAAGTCCGAGGGTAAGGTGAGGCTGACAGGACTAGGTGCACGGGACAGCCTCCGCCTTGAGGCGGGGCTCTGCCTCTATGGTAACGACATGGAGCAGCACATAACACCCGTAGAGGCTGGCCTGACATGGGCCATAGGGAAGCGGAGGAGGGCCGAGGGTGGCTTCCTGGGTGCTGATACAATCCTGAAGCAGCTCGAGAAGGGGCCCTCAATCCGCCGTGTGGGCATCATCTCCTCCGGCCCTCCTGCTAGGAGCCATAGCGAGATCAAGGACGAGAAGGGCGGGGCAGATCTTGGAGAGGTCACGAGTGGTGGGTTTTCCCCATGCCTAAAGAAGAACATTGCTATGGGTTATGTGAAGTCCGGCTCCCACAAGGCTGGGACCAAGCTTAAGATCCTCATCCGAGGGAAGGCCTATGATGGGGTCATCACCAAGATGCCCTTCGTCCCAACCAAATACTACAAGCCGTCTTAATGTTTCTTGCTGTGGTTCTGCTTTGAGATGTGATTCCTTTGTGTTCTTTTGTTTGGCCCTCTGGCTGGTCTACTACATACATTGCTTCTGACAGTTGAAGCCAATGCTAATCCTAATTTTTTTTTATCACACACAGTTGAATCATATGACCGAGTTTCTTCTTAATAGCACTTACTCTACTGAAAGCTTCACCATCAAATGTTCAAAAATCAATCCATTATATAATGAATAAAAGCGCTATCAAATACTTCATATTCTGATCTCCTTATATAATTCATAGCTACCTTGCCCTTTGAGTCCAAAACATTTCTTCCTCTCTCAAAGTTACTTCCAAATGGGTAATAAGGAAATTCCATGTATGCCACAGGGTGCATATTTGGTGGAAGTTGGAAGAGTTGTTCCTAGATTTTTTTTTTATCTTTATTCTAGTGTTACAAACATTGTGACACCTCCACTTGGTTAGTTCAAATCTAGTCTTATATAATTGATTGCTTAGTTCAAATACTTGTGAGCGGGCTGGTGCTGCCTTAGAAAACTATCGAGCACAAGTGAAGTATGATCAAATCCAATAGTCACAAATTTGGGCATGGCAGTGAGAAAAATAGAATCTCAAATCTAAATTGCATAACTCTCGGTCTAGCCATTCAAATACCGAATGTGCAGGATTCATTTTGTGCGTCCATGTAAATTTGGAACCTTGAAAAACACAGTCTTGCAGTTGACTTTCATATATAAATCGTTTCCACCTTTTCTCTCATCATTCGTATGGATAACATTCAACTTCCCAATCAATAATAGGCGCTCATCTCGTGTAACACCAGGAAAATTCATAACACAAACCGGGAAGGGATGAGCTGAAAGGCAGAATATCAATACGAAAACTAAATTGAACGAGAACCAAAAAGAGTGATTGATGGAGTAGCTGAGAGGAAAAGTAGATATTGGGATATATTTGAGTGTAGCCCTAAATATGAAAATATAGAAGGAAAAGAAACTAGTATTTTAGGAGAACTAATAAAATTTCTGGTCAAAATAAATCTAAATGAAAGGATTATTGAGTTCATTTAATAGTAAATTAAATGTATAATTTTTAGTTATTTTATTTTCGGAAGAACTAGTTAGGAAAGTAATAAACACGGGCAAAAACCTATCCCGTGAGACGTGGAAGCCATGCGATTTGTGCTACACATGGTAGTCTCCTTGGAAAGCGTGTATCCTAACTTTTTATTAATTCACTCCATTGCGTACTAATTAATAATTTTTATTGTACCGGTTGACAATGTAATTCTAATTAACTCAATTTTTTATCAAATTGACTAACACAAATAAGAGGAATCATCTAGAAAGAGGACTTCCCTATTAATTGAATTTGTCATTTAAAACTTGAAAATCTTTTGTAGAATAACTTATTCACCTCTTATTAGTAAAATTAGTATTTATTTTTTTTTTTATCACCCAATGAGATGTTTTTGGTATTAAAAGGATAGTAATTGAATATTTTAATAATTTATATTAGACTTGATAGTGGCCGAAAAAGGTCGCAAAATAACTATTTTGGCCGATCCCAATTCTAGATAGCAAGATTGGTCGTGGTCGTAATTTCGTGACCCAATTCACTGTCTCTCACCATCACTTCAACAGTCCAATTCATTTTATTCAAATGAGGTTCAACGCTCTTCATTCATCAGACTTCTTCTTCGCTTAAGTTCTTGATGGTATATTTTGATAACATAATTCTCATGCTCTCTTCACTTGCTCCATTTGATTATATCCTATCAACAGTTTATTAGTAATTCTCCATAAAAGATACAATGCTGCTACCATTTACTAAAAATTGAAGTTATGGTCATGTTTTCACCAAAACCAAGTATATCAATGATATTCTCAACCCACTTCTGTAGCAACTAGGTCTCATGATTATGTGCTCTTGATAGGCCACATCTTAATAATTCTCACATTTATTATCAAATTGTCCAATTATCACTTTATCTTAGAACCAAACTGATATATCTGATATTATTAATTAGATATGTGAGTTCATTTGTTATCCTACCACTATACATAGAATTATTGCAAAATGTATTTGATAGTAATTGTATGATATTACTCATCATAATTTCCATATTTGGTGTAACCATCATCTCATATTTCTTTAATATTGAATGGGTGATCTACAAGTGATTTGAGAATTTCTTTACTCAATATAACAAATTGTCACCAAATTTAACATTAAAATTAAATACAAAAATTTTATTAATGCAATCACTAAACTTTTTAGTATTAAGTTCACTTATACATGAACTAAGATATTACACTAATTTAATATTGTGATAATATTTCAACTATTTATATTATTGCAAATCTTATTTTTAATGTTTGTACAAAATATTTAAAAATTTATTATTATTTTGTTCGCAAACTATTAAATTAACACTATTTTTCGAATTTCATTGCAATACAAAAATAACTTGTTGACCAATTTACCAAAGATTGTCCTATTTTAATTATATTCAATTTAATCTCAATTGTGAGTTAAACTTTACTTATGCGTGTGATAGAGTAATAACACTTAAACACCATAATGTGGAGAGCTTCCCAAAATCAATGCCCCCTAATAAAAAACATCCTCATTCTAAAAGTCTATGTAGTCTCTAAGAATTCACTTAACATGTGTATATCATTTATATAATATTAAAAAATCAATGAAAGATATACCATCGCAAACATTCTAATTATATACTTTTCTTTAATTCAACCCATTTTCATTTGAGATTTGGAAGGTAAAGAAATTCCTCATTTTTGGAGTGGTTACAAATTATCTTTAAAACCCTTAATTACACTAAAAAATAATTACTCCAAGATCGTAATTTTTTCAACTAAAATGATAATAATATTTTTATATTTTTTTTATATATAACACATAAAATTTATATTTTTACTTAAAAAAATTTACAAGTTAACTATTTTTTCTATATATTTGTAGTTTTTTTTATATACAAATATTTATGATTAAAAGTTTTATTATATAATATATTTTACATTTATATTTACTATTTTTATGTATTTTATATTAGTTATCCTATTATTCATAGTCATTTTATGTTATATGTTTATAGTGTTAAGTTTTACTTTTTATATTTAGTTATTATTGTTGAATATGTTGAAATTTTAATTTTATATATTTATTTATTGATATATATGTATATATGATGTGTATTACATTTTTTTATAGATGAATTATGAGCTGTTAAATAAAGTTGTTATTGCATATAAAAAAATGCATACTCAATTACTAATCTGGTTACATTACTATTTAGATACTTTTTTGAAAATATTCTTATTAAAATTGTGTTCCCTTTATTTTAAACACAAAATTGAAAAAAATTAGAATTGCTATATTAAATAGAATTATTAATGATGAACAATGATTTAATTTAATTAGAATAAGATAAAAATTTGTATGAATTATTAGAAAAGTATGAAAATATATGAATTAAAAGAAAATCAACAATTGAAAAACAAGTTATAAAATCATTATATATATATATATATATTAACACATGTTACTACGAGTAATTCAATTTTAATTTCGAAGATCTTTAAATGAAAAAAACTTATTTTTCAATCATATGGTAGAAACTTCCCACAACATTCTCAACAAAAGTACATTCTTCTAGTAATTTAAATATATTTATTTAAATAAAATAATAATATTATTATTTATTTTATATATTTTTATATGTTAAAGTATCAAAAGTATATATATTTAAGTACTGTGATAAAAAAAATTAAAAAATATTAAATGTTATAGTACACTCTGATTTTAAAATAAAATTTAAATGTATTTTACCAAGTGAGAATAAAAATTCAAGAATTATTAAGGATGGATGGATAATAAAAGATAATATTAAAATATTTCAGTAAACTTTATATATAAATAAAATATTATTATTAATTAATAGTAAATAATAATATATTTTTTTATGTAAATAAATAAATATTATATTATTCATGCTAATTTCATACTTATCCACCCGTTTAGATGAGAAAAATAATATTCGATAACTATTTAATATTGGTCATATTTTACTATACAATTCGATTTAACGGAACCTTTGATATTTTGAAAAAATAATTTTTTATCTTTGTAAGACGAGAGTCTAACTATAGAGTTTAAATTAAGAAATATATAATTATATTTTGTATAATTATTTGATGGGCGGTTAATGAAGAATTAATTGATAAAGTTAATTTTGAAGTTCATAATATGAATAGTATTAATGTTTAATGCAATAATTATATATTTGAAGATGAAGATTAGATTGAAGAATAAATTATTATAAATGTATTAGATATTATGTGTAATGATTATTTTATTTGATTAATTATGAGTTTAATAATTTTAGAATAGTATATTTAATTAAATTTACTTTATTTTATTATTATATTTAAATATTGGTATATCAATTTTATATTATTTATTAATATTATTATTGTAAATTAATATAATAAAATAATTAGACTCAGGCTCATTGCAATGAAATGATGGACAGTGTGATTATGATATACCACTTGCTTTTATAAAGTCAAAGTTCACCTCTGCCTGTTTTATTTGGACTAAGCACAAGAGAAGTTAGAAATGAATACTTCACCTGCTACTTGAGAATATTCCATTTCTTGATGGTTCTCTGTCAATCATCAGGATATTAAATGAGGACTTAATTCATTTAAAATCAACTCTTACATTTAAAATCAACTCTTACATATAAATATCATACATAGCCATGGACCTAAATAAGACACTCTTCCCCAACATATGTACATACAAAAGACATATGTCCCACAAGCCTATGCTGACAGCAGGCTCCCTGGAATCCTTCATGCCCGTCGCAGATCTCTGTGCTGCTCCAATCAGAGCTTTCTTCGAGCCTTCTTAGCCATGGTGCAATCCTAATGGCCCATCTGCAAGATCCAACCGGTTCAAGCACTGATTCAGGGAGGAAAGGAGCAAATCCTTGATCATCTCAGTATTTGGCAAATTCTGATCTTCTTCAACACTTAACCAGAGACCATAATGGGCATTTCATATATTGGGTACACAACCAAGTGAGGCCTTGACCATGGAGTTTGCGCTCTGACCACTGCATCCAATGACTCTCAAAAGTGCCCAGATGCCCTTACCCTTTATCTGATCACCCTTGATGATTTCTCTACCAGTCCCACTGCACTTGTTCGATCCGTACGGGGCCATGCTCGAGCCCTTCCTCATGTTCTGCCTCTTCTTCATGTCTCTCATCTCCACTTTTCCCGGAAACTTGGCTAGCCCAAATACGAGAAGGTGCCATCTCGAGCTCAAGGATGGCGGCTTAGCTCTTGAGACCTTCCCTGCAGACTTAACATACTTCTCCACCGGTGCAGAAACTCCATTAAAGGTTCGAGCTTTTTCGTGATTTGAAGGTGGGTCTTTCTTATAAGGGATGAGCTTGCCGCAGAAGATGATGTTGTCCGGTTCCAAGGCTTTGCGGGGCGATGAGAACTCGAAGAAGTCCTCAGACAAAGACGAAGAAGAGGAAGAGGAAGAAAGGGAAGAGAAGGAGCCCTCAGACTTCTCATAACCATCCCAATACTTAGCAGCTTCATCACCATAAATGGGGAGGTCACAGAATGAGAGCGTTTCCTCTTCATCTTCTCCTGCTTCTCCTCCTCCTCCTCCTCCTACGCAGCACAGATCCTTGAACTCTGCAAATTCTCTCTCATGGGCTTCTTGTTTGAACTCCATGTTGGTCACTGTGATAATTAGGGACTTGATTGGTCTGCTGAGCTTGTCTGATTTGGGAAAGAGCAAGAAGGTGTCTGTTTTATATATATAGGAACAGCGTGTGGGCCAAAGGTCTATATGAGTATCATGGAATAGTATGGCTGGTCAATTCTGTCTGTTAAGTTTGGAATATATATTTATTATGGGCAATGAAGCTTCTATTGAAAAGTTGGGTGGTTGACAAGTGAGAAGGGTTTCTAGATGAGTGAGATAGATAGGCCACGACAAGGAAAAGGGGAGGAAGTGGCCATTAAATCTAAAAAAAAACGTAAGTTTAATGGATGCTCTTCTAGAAGAGCTAGTAGACAAGGAAGGGATGGGATGGGGGCGGTGGGCACAGTCGTCTTTTTCTTGGACTGGTTTAGGTTAAGTGGAAGGGGAAAAGTGAAGTTCTAGAGGATGGGCTTCTAGATTAACCTTTTTCTCTTTATAAAAGTGGCATTTTTACTATCCTAAATAAAATTGTAGGATTATTCTACTCACGTTTGCATATTTTCCATTTTTGGAAGGAGGTAAAGCATATTTAATTGATTTTCTCAAACATCTTTGAGATGAATGTTTTTTTTAAACTGTTTTATTTGTAGTCTATATTTCTTCTCACCCAGTTGTAAACAACTATAATGTAATGAAAATTCCATAGTATATGATTTAATTGGATAGCCATACCTTTTATGTCTAATTTTGGTACTTTAAAACTAGTTTAAAATGATTAATAGAAAATGTATAATTGATTTAAAATAATACAATTCTTTATATGTACAATGGTTGTGATTCAACTATACAATTATCAACCATAATATACAAATATTTTAATATCTAATTTATCAATAATTTATAATGTTTATTCAATTATAATATTAAATTATATCATTTTGCCTCGTATTAATAATATTTAATACAATTTAATTTTACATTATAATCCAACTTTACAACAAATCCAACACTCCACTGGACAAATTTTGTCCCTCTAAAATTTAATTCCTTAATAATTATTTCTCCAACAATTATATATTTAAATAAAATTTGATAAAATTTTAACATTTCAATAATACAGTACTAGCACCTCACAATATTTTCATATTAAAATTTTTATAAAATATATTAATTATTAAAGAAAAAATGATTATAAGATTATAGTGTTCAAATTTAATGCTAGAAAAGATTTAAATATTTAAATTATTAGTCATATGTGTGGATGTATAAATTGAGTAATTGGGAGTGATTTGGAGCTAATTTTTGGGTAGGGTAACTTTAGTGATAGATTTGTAATTATTAAAAATTTATTATTTGTATTATAGTAAAATAAGATAAATAATTATTAATAAGAAAATTAAAATTAAAAATATAAATTTATATTTTTAATTAAATTAAATAATTTATTAATTACTATATATATAATTAAATATATTTTGTACCATTAATTTTTATTATATATTATTAATATATAAATTTATTTAAAAAATATAAAAATAAAAGTAAATAAATAATAAATAAAAGTACAAAAAATAATTTAATTAATAAATTATACCATCACTATAAATAACCCAAAAATGTAGTATTACCTAAATTTCCAAATAACCCAAAACCGCTCTATTAGTAAATTGAAGGAATTGTAGGGCGGAGGAAATCTATTTTATTTTACTAAATAATTGATTTACCAACCCTATAAACCCTTACCTGGTAGCATTAGAATTAATTATCTAAATTAGTATAAAAGTGAGTAATAATAAAAGTAAATAAAAATTATATAGAAATTATAACTCTAGTATTTAATATAATAATATAAATAAATATATATTAATAATTTAATAATATTTTTATAAATCACTCTTAGTTATAATAATTATATTAGAGATAGGGGTGTAAAGAGGACCTAGAACCAAATATATGAACATCTACCTGACCCAAGCGGACCCGAGGTTGGTCGGATCTGCTCGGATCCCTACTCAAGTTCGGATCCGTTGATTGAATCCAAGCCCCGCTGAGAAGGCGGAACCAAACAGTTGGTACAAAAAATAGACAGGCCGTTATATATATATATATATATATATATATTTTTAGTGCTATGCATGTTAATGACACTCAAGCTTTGAATCCGTGTCGGTTTGATAGATGGTACAGTAGCCTCGGATTTAAAAAAGTGGAACATGTGGACGTAATTTTGAATTTTTTCTTTTTTTAATGTAACTAAATCGTTTTATTAAATGTAGTAAAAAATATTAAAATTTTTTAATAAAAGAGTGATTTAAAAATTGTTATATCTTTTTCTATCAATTTTTATATTATATTAAATTTTTTATTTCTTAAATCTTAATTAATTTTTTTCCTTTTATACCCTAATAAATTTATAAATATATTATCATTATATTATATTATTTTTTTATATCCAAATAAATTTATAAATATATTATTTTATTTTATTTTATTTTTTCTTCTATTATATTATAATAAATTTATAAATATATTCTCGACTTACTATATTAATTTTTTTTTATTATAACCTAATATATTATTTTTTCTTTTTTATACTATAATAAATTTATAAATACTTATAAGAATTACACTATAAAATTTATATTATATTAAATTAATATTACAATTTATTATTTAATATAAAATTATATTAATATCATACTTTATTATTTATCAATTAATTATCTTAAATTTACAATGGTACTAATTTATTGTATTCTTTATTTATTATTTCTTATTATTTAAACGTTAAAATTAATGAAAAATTATAATAATAAATTAAAGATAATAAATATTTAAAAATTTTAATTATCAAATAAATATTAGAAAATTTATATATTATAATAATTTTAAATTTTTTATATTTAATAAAAAATATATATTAAAAAAATAATATAAACTCGACTCGTTTGTAAACGGATCTCAGGTTTAGCAGATCCGAGTATAGGACTGAGGGTCGAGTCCACTCGAGCGCAATTCTGTAAAAACTCGCCTCAATCCGAACTATTAACATCCCCACGTACAGCAGACGGATTACCCAAATCTGCAGAACACGTGTGATAGATATATATAGCTAGACAAACAATTTCATTTTTGCCGAGGAAAAGATGGAAGAAAAAGAAAATGCGAGTAAGAACTGGCCCGACACCATCCCTAGCTCTTTATTTTCCCTACATGGGGAAGGGGGCTTGGGACCTCTCTAGTCTACACAGCTAGCATTACACCCGCCTCTGCCCTCTTCGAATTCTAGTGGGGGCCAAAGGACTGAGAGCACCCAATACATGTAAAAGATACACCTCTACTCCTCCCTCCCATACTACATCTAAGCCCACTTCCTCCCTTTTTCTGTGGAAGTCTGTTGTGTTGTGCTTTATGCACCCTTGGCTCTATCAAAGAAAGTATAGATACACCATGTACATATGGCTTGTGAGCACCCTGCAAGGTATTCCCCAGCTTCACCTGTTACCAAAGAGGAAGAAGAATGAAAAAAAAGTGTGAATGGGGTCTGGCAAGAGAAGTGCTCTAGCTGTAAACTTATTCCCCGCCTGTTCCAAATGAGGCGTCGGATCAGAGCTTTTGAGATCATAGTGATCCATTTAGACCTGCGATGGGTGGATCTCGTGTAACTGTTACTTGTTATGAACGCTAGCAAACCCAATTGTAGCTTTTAATTAAATCCCGAATCTTACTTTGGATTCCCTGCCCTTTAGACTTATTTACCCAAACCAAGAGGAGGCAGCTAGGCCAGTCAATCACCCGCCACCTTGCTCAAGCTGATAAAAGGGCTGTCAAAACTGTGCTCTATGACTTTCACATTGCCAATGGAGCGAAGATGGTGCCCTTTCAAGGGCAAGGACTGTATGTCTTTACTGGAAATGCTTGTGATTGCCGATGTGGCCGGGCTGGCCCCTGGTACCGGAACCCTCACTGTGTTCCTAATGTTCATCGAGTGACTCCTTTTGATCAGCAATAATAAACAACACACGAAATAAAATAACTATAATAGGACTCAATCTCTCATCCAATCCCCAATTAGAATTAAAATACCACACACACAAACACAGGAACCACACATAAAACTCCTGTGCGGGACAGCAACAACAAGCATAGAGTTCAAAATAGAAAAACAAAGACACAATATAGTTTCCGATGCCACCGCCTATCAAGCACCCAGTTCTGACACCAGTAGCTCGACGGAGGAGCCTCGTATGCAAGACCTCCAAAACCGTAGCAGATAACACCTATTTGCTCATTGAGTAAACCACCACGAATGGAAGTAACCATAAGCTGCTTATTTGTACGTAGGCGTTGGGGAACGGTGGGCAACCGCGAGGATACCCAATGTGGGATTGAGTTGAAAAGCTCGTTTCATTTCCCACCCTTCTTGGCGGCGGACTTGGTGACCTTGGCACCTGAGGGATCCTTCTTTTCCACGCTCTTGATGACTCCAACAGCAACAGTCTGCCTCATGTCCCTCACAGCAAAACGCCCAAGAGGTGGGTACTCTGAAAAGGTCTCCACCACCATCGGCTTGGTGGGAATCATCTTAATCATACCAGCATCACCGTTCTTCAGGAACTTGGGCTCCTTCTCAAGCTCTTTACCAGAACGCCTGTCAATCTTGGTCAGCAACTCTGCAAACTTCACAGCAATGTGGGAGGTGTGGCAGTCCAGCACTGGGGCATACCCATTGCCAATCTGACCAGGGTGGTTCATGATAATGACCTGAGAGCTGAAGCTGGCTGCCTCCTTTGCAGGGTCATCCTTTGAGTTGGATGCAACATATCCTCGCTTCAGATCCTTTACTGCAACGTTCTTCACATTGAAGCCCACATTGTCACCGGGAAGGGCCTCCTGGAGAGCCTCATGGTGCATCTCAACTGACTTAACTTCAGTTGTCAAGCCAGTGGGACCAAAAGTCACAACCATACCCGGCTTAAGGACACCAGTTTCAACACGACCCACTGGGACAGTTCCAATACCACCAATCTTGTACACATCCTGAAGTGGGAGACGGAGGGGCTTATCAGAGGGCCTCTTGGGCTCCTGGATCTGGTCAAGAGCCTCAAGAAGAGTTGGGCCCTTGTACCAGTCAAGGTTGGTGGACCTCTCAATCATGTTATCTCCCTCAAATCCAGAGATAGGGACAAATGGGATCTTGTCAGGGTTGTAGCCAACCTTCTTAAGGTAAGAGGATACTTCTTTCACAATTTCATCGTACCTGGCCTTGGAGTACTTGGGGGTTGTTGCATCCATCTGGTGAAAAGATGGAATAGTAAGTATAAGAAGCAAAACTATCATGACGCAATGCAAACAAAATTAAGACAAAAATGCACCTTATTACAGCAGCAAATCATTTGCTTCACACCAAGGGTGAAAGCAAGGAGAGCATGCTCACGGGTCTGGCCATCCTTAGAGATACCAGCCTCAAAACCACCAGTAGTAGAGTCAATGATAAGAACAGCACAGTCAGCCTGTGAAGTTCCAGTAATCATGTTCTTGATAAAGTCACGATGTCCAGGAGCATCAATGACAGTGCAGTAGTACTTTGTGGTCTCGAATTTCCACAAAGCAATGTCAATGGTAATACCACGTTCACGCTCAGCCTTCAGTTTGTCAAGCACCCAGGCATACTTGAATGACCTCTTGTTCATCTCAGCAGCTTCTTTCTCAAACCTCTCGATCACACGCTTATCAATACCTCCAAGCTTGTAAATCAAGTGGCCAGTAGTGGTCGACTTACCAGAGTCGACATGACCAATAACAACAATGTTTATGTGAACCTTCTCTTTACCCATTCTGGAATTAGAGGCTTCGAACTGCAAAACATAATCCAAAAAATTGTCATATTGACACCGTGGCAGTCATTTAAATAATAAAGCAGATGAGAACTGAAAGCACCGCACAAATTTAAAGCTCTTTACCGCGTGAAGGGAACATATCAAAAAGTTTATATACTGAAAAGTACAAAACAAATAGCACATCTTCTGGAACTCAACAAATTCAATCACTAAAATAAAATCCTTTCACATAAAGAAATTCCCTGGTAAGACCCTTCTAGAAATTGACCAATATGGATCCGTATCAAGACAATAAAATATTGTTCATATTACTCCAATAGTAAATACATGTTAACTGCAAACGAGATCTCATCGAACGCGATCTCAAAGTGGGAGAACCGCATCTACCATCAGTCACGATACGTTGCTCAACGTATCCAAACACTAAGATCTACGAAAAGTTACATCCATGTAACAGAGAAAAAGAGAACACACGAATAAGAGACCCAATCAATCAAGAAATACAAAACAAGAACGCGAAACTAGAGCAAGTATCCAGATCCACAACACAGCATAGATCAATGAAGATGATCACGAACAAAAGTAACCGAGAAGACTGAATCGGCAAAGGACACGATCGAAATCTCACATGTAGATGTAATTTGGGACCGGCCGCTGGCAATTGAGAGGGAGAAAGAGCAACGAGAATAATTTGTCGTAGGGTTAGAGGGTTATTTATAGAAGCTCACGCCGCCTATAAATCTGATTTTGCCCCTCGCGGCCACCCCACGATGGGCCTCAGCCTGACCTGGTCCGTAAAAGCCCAATATATCTACTAACACTAGTTGGGTCCACTTTATAGTGCGGCCCATTTTGGGCGTGAGTTCATTCTTCCATTATGCACATAACGGTCGAACAGTGAATATTGAAAATTGATATTATAAAAATAAAATAGTATAAATTATATATATTTTATACTGATCTATATTAATAGAGAAACTGAATTATTAAGTAAATTAAATATTAAATGATAAAATTATTTTAAAATAGTATTAAAGGAATAAAGTATTGAATATTTACATAATTCGCATATTTCTCGCAAATTTATTACTGATATTGGGTTTAGCTTTCACGGAGCACTCGCCTACTTAAAACCTCGACAGAGCGACAGCTGAGCTGCTAAGCATCGCAATTTTCAGTCCTCCATCTCTCTGGTAATGGCTACCTTCGAATTCTCGTGCATTTTTCTGGAATCATTCATAATCCGCCATTATAATCTGGGATTTCGCTGCACGTTAACACTGCTTAGTTTCTGTTATTGAAGTCCACTTGGTACTCTTGTTAGTTATAGAGATCCGGATAGTGAATGGCAATATATGCGTTATAGTTTGTGCTAGCATTAGGTTTTCAGATGATGAACGTGAGCGCTAGAACAAAAATTTTTACAGTGAGATTGATGGTGATAGGGTTAGCAATTTCGATAATTTTATATATTAATCTTACAAAGCAAAATGGAGCAGGTAAAATGGAGAACCCAGCGGCAACTGGACTTCCTGAAGTGGACGCTCTGCCTGATGGGTTTGTCGATAGCACCAATGAACCTCGGGGTCCCCCTACTCCATCGCTCGAGCAAGAGGATTACAGGTTCTACCACACCTCAGAACATTATGATCCAAATGTTCAGGAATCTGGTCCTAACATGGCTGAGACTAGCCTATGTGGTGTTGAAAAGGTTCAGAAACCTAGAAACTTTCCGGTTCCCCTATCGGAAACTGAGAAGTTTGATGCTTCACTGGCATTTTTAAATGAGAATGATGTGGAATGCAAGGAGCAGTTGACTCTACATTCGAATGACTCTTGTCTTGATGAATTGGAGAGGTTGCCTGAAGGGGAAGACGTAAAAGAACAAGCTCCAGGGGAATTTCAAAGTTCTAAAATATGTAAACATCCATGCCTTATGTTTAAATATTTACCATATTATGTTTCTTCAAGAGTTCTTGCAGTTGAGTTTTGATGCAATTGCAAGCTATGCTGAGTGGTCTATTTGGGTCATATTTATAAATATTATCAAATTGGTCAATTATATATGTTGGTTGGGTAAAGATTCCTTTCTTGGTGTCACGGGTGAATCATTTGTTTAAAATCTTAGTGGGAGTTGGAATTTATAGGACAATGGTCTCTCTTTTTTGTTGATCTCTCTGATGATTATATGCACTGTTCAACGTATATATTCATATTCTGGAAAATATCTGCATAAAGAAACTTTTTTCAGTTCTTGAATTAGTGTCATCCCACTGGTGCTCTGACCTAATAATATGAGTTTAGAGGTTTCTACCAATTTATTGGTGAGAAATTTTCATAGACTATAAGAAGCTAATGGCTTTTCTGTAATTGACTGACCGTGCAAAAATAAGTTGTGTAACAGGTGAATTATAAAGTTACAGAAAACCATGATCCTAAAAGGAAGCTGTAAAGAAACCTCTTTAGGCATGCATATAGTAGAAAAAGAGGATTGTTATAGACAGAGATGCTGTTTTCTTGTTTAATATATTGTTCCTTTACATGTTTCTTTTCCAGCTTCCGCGGAAAACTCATATACACAAGTAGCGAATGTGAAGGAAGTACCTCTGTCTGGTAGTGGACCATCAAAAGCAAAAAAATTGGTGAGCAGACAATGACGATGAACATGCTCTAGTGAAGTTTTCCTTCTCTAATTTTGTCATCATTAGATCAATCTTTCAATGAATCTTTGATCTTTCTGTTACTTTAATCTGGTCCAAGCTAGTTCTATGTCTTCCAGCTGTTAATACATGCCTATTTATTAGATCCTGTTTCATTTCCTGTATATGTACAAATGTCTCATAGTCTCGAGAGTGATGTTTGAAAAATATTTCTCTGATTTATCTGTGTGCTTGTCTTTCTGGGTTGGTTTTAATTGCCAAAGACAGCCTTTGCTGGTACCTCATTGGCTTGTGATGTTATAGGCTTCTGATGTTATAGGGTCACACATTTAAGTCCCTGTTAGAGTCCTCATAAATAATACTGTTCTTTATTGGCTTGACACCTTAATTTAATACTAGTAGAATTTTGTTGTCTGGTACCTCATTGGCTTGACACCTTAATTTCTTCCTGATAAAAAATCAGTTAGTATTATAATTTTTATGATTAAACTGGAATTAATTAGTTGCATTATAAAATATCTTAGGAAGCCTCTGAAACAAAACACAAGAATGTGAAGCGCAGCTCTAAGTCAGAAAAGGAGATTTGGGAGTTCACTCTTAAATATCAACAAATTCTTTCTGAAAGAGATGCAGGTAAGCCAAGAGTTCAGATTTGAAAGAGAACTGTACTCATTTTAGTATCTCTGTATAGCCATTTTTCTCTCTTCTTTCATCTTCAATTTTGGCCTACAGCTGAAAGTCAAGCTCATTTTTTATTGCTTTTGCATAGGTTCTAACCAACTTCAATCTCATGATGTGTGATAAATTATATGGATCTGGTCCTTCTCTAATGATGATATTCCCTTTTCTTTCTTGTTGATTTTTATGTCTCTTAAGTACTGCAGGAGTAGCATGTCACACAATGTGCTGATTTTTTAGATGTTTTTTTATTATGTTGGGCATGCTAATGCACCCAAAGTGGAGATACTCTAGCTTTTGTTGGATAATTCCCCTTTCTATTTTGGTAGCTATTGCTGTTCGAGATAAGCTTGAATCTCTATGCCGAGAATTGCAACGGCAAAACAAAATGTTGATGGTATGCATCTTCGGATAATTAAACTGAATTATTCTATACAGGACACCATCTCTTCAATCAAAGATTGATGGATTTATTATCTTTTGCAGGAGGAATGTAAAAGAGTATCAACAGACAGCCAAAATCTGAGATTAGAATTATCAGACAAGTTTCAGGATGCAATTAAGGTTAATTTCTTTTCATTCAGAAGAAATTCAAACTAATAAATAACTCTTGTTGGTCATTTTTTTTATTGTAGTTTTTTTATTTGCTTCAATAATATTAACATGCTCTCGCTGCATATGGATGATTTCTTTTGTGGGGAAGTCGGAAGATTTCCTCCTTTTCCATGTTTGTTCGTCATAGTATTGAATGCAGTTCCTCATAGTAAGCTTTATGCTTTTCTTTTCAGATTCATTCTCTTAAATTTGTTGGCTGTTTTCTTATAGGAGGTCAACAGCAAGCTGGAGCATCAGAAGGAAGAGTCCCTTTCTCAGTTGAAGGAGAATGAAATGTGAGACTAGAATGACAGTTCAACCCTTTACTGTACTGTCTCTTACTTGATGAGACAAACTAGTTAATTTAGAATAGAACATCCATCCTCATTACTTAAGATATTCTCTTAATCATGTCATGTGGATGAACAAGCAGGCTAAAGATCAAGCTGAAGCAGCTAGCTGATCAGTATGTGCTCTCAGAGCAGCATCATGAGCAGGAGGTGAATCCCTTATCTTTTATTTTTGAAGATGTTCAGCATTAGATCATTTTAATTTTCATTTTTTAAGGACCTTGGTGCATATTTTCACAATCTGGATATTAAATTTTGCAGCAAAAACAAAAGACTCTGGAACTCCAGATTGCTGAATTGAAAATTAAACAACATGAAGAGAAAATGATTCAGGGACAATCTCAGATGAAGATATATGCTGAACAAGTATCACAACTATTGGCAACAGAAAAAAACTTGCGGTTACAGTTGACAGCAGATGGAGAAAAGTTCCAGCAATTCCAGGTCTGAAATTTTACTGATTACATGGCTTTGTGTAGACTATTCTCTTTTCCCTTGCACAGCACATGGGAAATATAGTAATGCTACAGTGTCAATATTATATTTACTGCTTTTTCGAAGTGCAGCAAACTTGCAGCAAACTAATATCCATTAGCTTCTGGATATTTCACCCATAGAAAGTATACAAGTGTTGGTCTCTCTCTTTAAATGGGCAATTTATTTTCTCTTCAACTTGGATTGATAAACTAGATTTTTTTTTCAAAAGTGGCATGCATTTTGTATTCTAAGAAAAAAAGAATGCTTTGGAATATCATGATTCAAAATGTGCTACAAGACATACAGGAAAGGAATAAACCTCTTGTTAATTCAGTGTTTAAAACGATATTTACCCTCAGTTTCTGTTATATCCTTAATCCTTGCACGGGAGTTTTTCCTTGCTTTTTACATAGGAGACAGGAATTTTGTTTCTATTTTATGTAACCAATGATAGAATTAATCATTACTAGCAAGAATAAAATTACAGATCATCTCTGCAGGATGCATTGGTAAAAAGCAACGAGGTTTTTGAAACATTCAAGCAAGAAATTGAGAAGGTATGAATTTTTCCAGCACTGTAAATGTTTAGCATTACATGATCATCCAGTTCAAGCATCCCTTTGATCTGTGATATGCCTTGTTATCTGTCTCACACCCACCAACCAGATGGCGAAGTCGATAAAGGATCTCAAGAAAGAAAATACGTTCTTGAAGGGCAAATGCGAGAGATCTGACATTACTCTCGTAGAGCTGGTGGAGGAGGTAGGTCTCCTACTACAGAAATATAGTCCAATCACAAAAATTCATGATCTGTCAAGTAACAGGGATTATTGCTTTTTGATCAGCGGGAGCGCACGAAGAAACAAATGGAGAAAATGAAAAACCAGAAAGAGAAGCTCGAATCTTTATGCCGAACTCTCCAAGCAGAGAGGAAGCAGAACTTGTTGGGCAGCAACAGCTCTGACTCTCTACAAAGTTGATAGAACAATACACACAGCATCTTTGATCCTTTACCTGATACAAGGGCATGATTTGCAGAAAACTGTGCCTGAGCCGACACTGGGATCTGAGTAATATTGGCAGGTTTGACTGTGTTGTTTTATCACCCAGAGCTCGATTGGTGATTATTATTTCTATAGCTGTGTTGTTGTCCAGTAATAGCTCTATAATTGGGGCGTGTGTGCTTTTGCTGAGGGTACCCCCAATTAGAATAGGCCAATATATCCAGACTTTTTATTGGTACCTCCTTGCTACAACTATACTAATATTTTATTTACTAATATTTACATTTTTTTAATTTTAATAATTTAGTTTAAATATTTTAATCTACTTAATATTTTAGTTTTTAGTTCAATTTTTAAGGACTAATAACCTATTTAATCATATTTTTTAGTATTTTTTCAAAATTAACATAGCATTTTAATTTATCATAAACATATAGCTTTTTCTTTTATAAAATCAAGCATGTCATCATTTTTTTCATATTATATATAATATGTGAAAAATAGCATATCCAAAGTATAAAATGAGGTGGTATTTATTTGAAAATATATAAAATAATTTTCGTAATAATATTTTTTTATTATGAGCCTACTATACAATTTTGAGAAAAAAATGGTTTTGTACTAAAATAGATAAAATGAGCAAATATTATTATTATTTAAGATATGAGAAAAAATTTATGCTAAATAAATTAGAAATAATAAAAATGTGTTTATTTAGGATATATAAAAAATATTATGTCATATTTGAAAATTAACAAAATATTATACTTAAATACATTATTAATCCATTTTAACTTAAAACTAATATAATAATTCATGTCCACATAATCATCACATGTGCAGAACTTGAATAGGAGGATGAAAATATTAAATATATTAATATATATTTAATTTTAGTAATAAAGTCGATTAATTTTGTGATAATACAAATAAAATTATAAAATGAATAATATTAAATATTTAAGAACGTATTCAATTTTATTAATAGAATATATTGAATTTATAATGATAATAATAAAGTTAGGTGACGAATTATGATTCATTCAAAAATTGAACTTAAATTTAAACCTGAAGGACTTAAATGTTATTAAATGATAAAATCGAGGGCTAAATAGGTAGTCTCCTTTCTTCTTCCTTTTATTCGGCTTAAGTCTGTTATAGAAAGTTCGCTAATAAGCGGTTCGTCTCTCCTGCCGCGCCTGTCCTTCTTTCCAATTCCAACCTCTCTCGGAAACCCTTTCCCCTCTTTCTGCCACTTTCCTCAGAATAGTCCCATCTACGCCATGGACACCGATAAAGGTAGCGGCAGCGGCCAGAAAAGCACCAGAAATACCAGCGGGAAATTAGGCGGAAATGCGAACAGTGGCGGTAGTCAGGCAGCCGGCGCGGGAACCGTCGTGATCGGGGGTTTTGTGGATACTGGGAAGGCGGACAGGACAATGTGGCTGATGAAGTGCCCGCCTGTGGTCTCCCGTTCCCTGCAGCATGTTCAAGCTCCTCCTCCTCCTCCAGCGATTGTAGGTTTGGGCGATGACGGCAATGGAGGAGCTGAGCCGGCCCCTCCACCTTCTCGCCCCGTGGCCAAGGTTATCCTGTCCTTCGACCCTCTTCACTCCAGTGAGGAAAACTCTACGGAGGTATACCTATTCATTTTGTTTTGTACGAACCTAAGCGGTCGCGATCGTTGAACGTCTGGCATGGTGAGATCGTCCGCTGCTCCATACCGGAGATTGAGCTAACCGGAATCACGTAAATCGGTTTCATTATGACCATAGAATAAGAGTGCAACTACGTGCTTGGAATCAAGGACCAATTTGATTTTTTTGGCCCATTAGGATACTATTTATATGGCAATTGAATACTCTTATCGGCCAGCTCTTCCCTATATTAGGATTTTTTTTCTGCATTAGCATTGCCTTCTGTGTTCTGTTAGATAGATCATGAGTTGTATCTATGTTGGAGTAGCTGAGCTGATCATTGGTGGTCCTCTTCAGTAATAACGTATTAATCAATCTTAGTGTTGGTCATGAAAGTTGGATGCCTCTAATGGAAGTTTTTTGGATGATTCCAGTTTACCATGGAATTGGCTTCTACTGAATCCGGAAACATACCAAAACGGTATGCTTTAGAGATGTCCAAAGATTTTGTTCCATTGTCTGCTTTCTCTGAATCATACCAAGGTAGCCATACTCAGTGGCATTTTGTTTTCCATATTATACTCTGTTGTGTTTATTCATTAATTCCAGAATACTAGCAATAGCGTCCCTTATCTGTTATGAATGTTAATCTCACCGGTGAGTTTTCACCATGGACACTAAGTGTCTTTAAACTTCTTCTGTAATATTATCCTAGTTTCTTTAAAATTGCTTATGGAATTCCAGGAAAAATCGCTGTGGAGGGCAAGATTTTGAACAAGTTTGACATGAGGCCACATAATGAGAACATTGAGAACTATGGAAAGCTCTGTAGGGAGAGAACGAACAAGTGCATGAAGAAAGGCAGACAGATACAGGTTCTTCCACTTAATTTTCTCTTCTTTTGTGCAAATACATTGTCTATGATTCTTCTTTCTTTTTTGTACTTATTTTTTTTCTTCCTATTCCAATATCAGGTGATTGACCATGATAACAGGAATCTTATCCGACCAATGCCTTTGATGATGGTTCGGTTTACCTCCTTACATATCTTGGCCATTTCTTTTGATTATATAGTCATATTGTGTCCTTTTGTTAATTGTGATGTTTAGGGGGGTGACTGATGTAACAATCATCCTAACAGGAGAAGAAGAAAACACCAGTTAAGGTGCCGGAGATGAAGCGAACCAGAAAGGCTCGGGGAGAGATGGAGGAGATCATGTTTAAACTTTTTGAGAGGCAACCCAATTGGACGCTGCGGTTATTGATCCAGGAAACTGATCAGCCCGAAGTGCGTAAATCAAAATTTGCAGAATATTTTTATGGCATTTATGCTTTATACAGTATGGTCAGTGTTCCAACCTCTCTCAAGTCCTGAAGCAGTCCCCTTTATCAAAATTGGCCAAGCATTACATGTGCTTATGGAACTTTCTTATTCATGAGTCCATATGATGAGAAGCTAATACCATAAATCATTGGCTTTGCAGCAATTTCTGAAAGACATCCTTAAAGACCTCTGTGTCTACAACAACAAGGGAGCCCAACAAGGGACCTATGAGCTGAAGCCTGAGTACCGGAGATCGAATGATGATCCTCCCTGATAGTTGGTATGAAATCTTTCAAGCTGACATTTCTATAGAACGATTGCTTCTGCCTCT
Source organism: Trapa bicornis (assembly GCA_030064425.1). NCBI lineage: Eukaryota > Viridiplantae > Streptophyta > Magnoliopsida > Myrtales > Lythraceae > Trapa > Trapa bicornis. The sequence goes on along the minus strand of CM057761.1, from coordinate 1,628,878 downwards.
TAGCTTATGTCCAAGTTGAGCTCTCTCTTTCCCATTTTTGAGCTCACAGAATCTATTTATTTGAACTCTTTTTGCTGTGAGGCACAGTATACATGGGAATCTGTCCTTCCAGTTTACAAAAAACCCAATTGAAATACAGGAAATGGAAAAGAAAAGAAATCCTGATGCAAGGCTCCATTAATTCTTGTGTTTTTTTAGTTACCACCTCACATCCAAAGGTCATTGACGATGCCTTTTGGGCCAATCTTAGAGAGTTCAGAGTAATCTGTCAACCTGGAAGGCCATAACTCTTTCTTAAGCAGCTAGAGGCCAATTGATTAAAATGCAGCGGCTGCCCTACCTTCATACATCATAACCACTTTCTAGTTCCCTGCTACAATCAACAAGGAAATGGACTCATTATGTTCAATGGTGGTGAGATACATGATTATGACAAGAAAGAAATTGTATGAGATAATCTTGTGTACATAAGCCATGAGATTAATTTTCAAGTGATAGTACTTAATTTTTTTTTAATTTACAATATTTTTCTTTTTTATTTAATCAATGCAAGATTATAATTTGAGCATCCCCTCTTACATGACTACAAACATGATTTATTTTCACATTGATAAATTATGATATTAAATTTTCTTATAAAAGAATAATATTTTCATTTTCATGCCAACATGCATATCTTCTCTCACTTTGAATACTGGTCTTTTAAGTATATTCCTTGGGCAAAAAAAAATGTATACTGCATAATTTAACTTAATGGGACCTAAATTTGAGCCATAGTGGCTGGATCCCCTTCCTTCATTCCCTCCAGCTTCCCCTTTCTGGATTAATGAAAGATTATTACCATTTTTACATGAAAATTAGAAGCAAAAGAATTCTTGTGGTGGTTATCTCGAGGTATGTATTATTGGTGAGTGCTCAGCCCTAGTTTGATCTTTTACAATTTCATCCCTTTATTGAACCGGTAGGGTCCATTGATGGTTTTTTTTATTGAAAACTTTATGGTATAAGCAATTGAATTATTAATAATAATAGGGGTAGCTCCTAATACTGATTACACATTAATTGGTATTATTGTTATCTAATAACCAGTAACGGTTTACAAATAAATAATACAAACAATTATATATAAAAAATAATATTGTAAAATAAAAAACAAAGAAATCAAGCTTGTTCATAGTTCCAAAATTTGGGATTGTGATCATATATTGTGAGGTCGTGATCGCGGTACCGGAACCATGATTCGATCGTAGTTGAAATAACGGACTCCCGAGAGCGTAGGGGGTCAGGGTTGTAATCGGAGGGCTGCATCATGGGGCTAGGATTGACGGGGCGGAGACGCAGGGGCTCAAGGTTGGAGCTCGGATTGTCGGGGTAGGCTTGGGGGTTCAAGGCAAGGGCTCAGAGGCTCGGGGTGGGGGCTCCGAGGCTCGTGGGGACTCGAGTGCTCGGGACAAGGGCTCATGGGTTGGTGGTAGGGCTTGGGGGCACGGGGTGCGGGGGATCCGGTGCCCGTGGCGGCCGGCGGTGGCTCGTGGTGGGGACTCCGGTGCCCGCGACCGTCCGCGCTCACTCCGATCTCTGAACGTCAGGACCGTCGCTAACTGGTACACTCAGTACGACGACCATCAACAGGTATACTGGCTCGGCCCATTCTATAGTTACGGGCATTGGGTCCATAAATGCTCGGTTAATTGACCGAAAAAAATGAGCCGACGGGCCGGACGTTTTCAGGTTGGAGGATGAGCTCAAATACACAAGGGACTGACGTATATGACGTTGAGAAGGGCGAGGCATAGACCAGCCTAAGCTGGCCCGTTAGGTTGAGTGATTTTTTTTTCTTTTTCTTGAAAAACGACGATGGGTGACTCAAAACACAGTCAGTGGCGGGCAAGAAGTCAACCACTTAGTTATTGACATCTATTTAGACAAGCCATCGAATTTCAAAGAAGCTAAAGAAATCTACTTTCTTTATACATATGTATATATATATATATATACATGCACACTATAATAGAAACGTACTAAGGACGCTATTTAGCATCCCATTAGAATTGACTGGAAATGTCAAAGTGGAGGGTGATCTCTCCATGCACAAGCGCACCCTTAAATCTGTGCATGCGTGGTTTGAATGGTTGAACCAACTCATGAGTCACAACACAATTCTCTCTACCTATATGTACTTTAACTATACAATTGGTCCCCCCCGTGACCTCGATGGTTGACCACTAATGGGCCATTTACCTCTCAAGTCGTGGCATCATTGTGGCAACATGACCATCCATCACGAGTAAACCTATTGGTGCCCTCAAATATAACTAGGACAGGACAGTAGGGGTTTCAGCCTCATAACACAAGAAGAAGCTGGCACTGCCTAACGCGGTTTGAATAGCCAATTTTATTGATCAAATGATTTATGGCATTGTTGTCATTGAAGTGTTCAAGTTGTGCCAATTGGCTCCTTGGTTAAAAAAAAAAAAAAGCTACCACTCATTGATTAATTGAACTCAGTCAACAATAATAATGTAATAGGGAGATGAGGATAATATTAATTTTTAGGTTGACAAAACCTTTAATTCATTGATTGTATTCATTAAAATTTTAAATTAATAAATACAAATATTTATATTATTATAAAATTTTAATATTTTTTAATTAAATTAAATTAAAATTATATATAAATAAATTTATCTTATTAAATATTTTAATTTTTATTAATTTTTAATAAATAGTTACATTATACCAATATATCACATCATATACTTGTTGCATTTCAGACATCCTGAATCAGAATTCTCAACCTATATCATATTGGTATCACTCACTAGGCCAACGTGCCCACTTGAACTGAAATTACAAATATTTCTTAAAAAATATTTTATAGAGGATATCTTGGAGGTGTCCACTCAACATGGGAATGGAATGAAAGGTCAAAAAGTAGATTGAGTGATTATAAATCAAATTGTTCTATGATTTGTTGAGAGGCAATGCAATGCATTTGTGTGTGTGTATATATATACACTATCAATACTGATGTAACCCATTTGACTTACTAAAACTAACTATTAAGGTGCATGAAATTTAGAGAGGCATTTTAAATGTAATGAATATGAATCATTTACATACTTCAACATTTTTTTTATGTCTTTCTTTAGATTTTTTTTGTACTCATTGAAAGTCAACAAACTACACATAACGCGTCCCCGCCTTCCCGGCGTTCAACTGTCTCTGACCAACCCACCACATATAGGATCAACTGAGAAATAATAGATAAGTGAGACTCATTATTGGATTATGCACTTGATAATACCCACAGAGTTCTTCTTCAGAGTAGTTAAGTCAATGGTTTGGGTTGGGCTAGTCAAAGTCTTCGAATACTCTATCTCCTTGCCCTGCAATCCATTCTTCCTTTTATCTTCACCACGGAAGTTGACCTAATGCCAAAACAAGCTCGCAGAACTGTAACCACATTCTCAAACGGGAGGAATGCTCATTCTTAACGCTTTTCAGAGTTATATATGTAGCGAATACATCTCCATACCCCCACCATCAATAGTAGCCTTCTCAGGTTCTTGACCTTTATAGCAGCACTCTGCATGCCCTTCTCAAACACCATCGTTTTCACGTCGATATTAATCTCTATATCAACTGAGACAAGAAAAGATGGCGGGTGATGGAAAACAATATCGGTACGAGTACGAGAGGACGCTGGAGGAGACCTCCACATGGGCGGTGGCCGTCGTGTGCTTTGTGCTGCTCGCCATCTCCCTCTTTGTCGAACACATCATCCACCTCATAGAAAAGGTACGTGCCTGCTTTCACTTCACCAGTATATATGCACAGAGCCATCAGTTTAAATATCAGAAGCTCGAGCCTTCTGCCCATCCATGCACTCCATATGTTGAGCTGCAGCATCTTTAGAGCTACTTCTTCATCTGGTAGGAGCAGTAACTTAGTGAGTTAATTGGCTTCTCTGCATGTTCTTTATATATGTATGTATATGCAGTGGTTAACGAGAAAAAGGAAGCCAGCCCTTGTTGAGGCACTTGTGAAAATTAAATCGGGTACGTACCCACTTTTGGTTTCTTCATATGATCCACTTCTAGCCTTTTTTTCTAATCTCATATTGAATTAATGCTTGCAGAACTTATGTTGCTGGGGTTCATATCTCTGCTTCTCACTGTGTTTCAAAACCCAATATCCAACATATGCATTTCGAGGAGTGTGGCGGAGACATGGCACCCTTGTAGTGGAACAGCCAAGGTTAAATATTACGGTCGGAGGCTCCTGGCTGCAATCGCCCAATCTGGGGGCGAAACAGACTATGATCAGATCGCCCGGAGGAGCTTAGCCACCAAAGGCATGGATAAGTGCACGGCAAAGGTATGCTTGCATGCATATCATGAACATGATGAACTGATCTTCAAACTAAAAGGTGATAGTGGTGTTTCTGTTTGTTCTTTGCAGGGAAAAATAGCATTTGTGACAGCGTACGGGATCCACCAGCTGCACATATTCATCTTTGTGCTGGCAATTTTTCATGTCCTTTATTGCATCATCACCTTGGCCCTTGGAACATTCAAAGTAATATATATATATATATATATATATTTGACTTTTTTGCTATATATTTAGCTTGGTAATGGAACCTGATGTGTTACACTTAATCATTTAAAATGGTCAGATGAGGAAGTGGAAGGTATGGGAAAATGAGACCAAGACACTTGAGTATCAATACTACAATGGTATTTATTATCCAAGTTGATCTAACCCATTCAATTTTACTTTATTTTTTGAACTAGCATGGATGGCTCCTTCTGATGCAATTATCTTTATCTGGGTAGATCCTGAGAGATTCAGATTTGCAAGGGACACTTCATTTGGGAGAAGGCATCTGCACTTTTGGAGCAAGTCCCCTATTACTCTTTGGATTGTATGCTTCTTTAGGCAGTTCTTAGGCTCTGTGACCAAAGTTGATTACTTGGCATTGAGGCATGGATTTATCACAGTGAGTGATGTACTCAAGAAAGACAACTCCATTTTCTGGTTTATAATCTAAGTCATACTCATTGTGGGCTCGTACATTTAATCTCCTGCAGGCACATCTCCCATCTGAACAGCAGATCACGTTCGATTTCCAGAAGTACATCCATCGGTCACTGGAAGGGGACTTCATGGTCGTAGTTAGCATAAGGTCAGTGTTCCCAATGAGAGACCAACTGCATATTATAACTATCCACTGACTTTTCTTTCTGGTAAATTGATTTACTTACAATTTCAATGCCCAATCTGCAGTCCGGTGATTTGGTTCTCTGCGGTGCTCTTCCTGATCTCCAACACACACGGTAAGAAAACTTCACAATGAACACTTGAAAAGGTGAAAATAGTTGGAAGGGCCAATGAGAATGATTTTACGTGCAATCGGTTTTGTTTATTTTTCCTATTTGCAGGTTGGCATGCATACCTTTGGCTGCCCTTCATCCCTCTTGTTGTAAGTAGGGACTGAAAATAATCGTTTCCTTTTACCAACTAGACATGGATATTGATGTTTCATGGATTCGGGCCTGATTCGAAATGAGAAAACTTGCAGATAATTCTACTGGTAGGAGCAAAGCTACAGGTGATCATCACCCAGATGGGACTCCGGATTCAGGAGAGGGGAGATGTGGTCAAGGGAACCCCGGTGGTCCGGCCCGGTGATGACCTCTTCTGGTTCGGCCGGCCACGGTTCATTCTCTTTCTCATCCACTTTGTCCTCTTTCAGGTGACCGACCCTAGACTCACTGTCTTGCCTGCCAACCTGCAACATAAAAATCGAATATTTTCATGTTTGGAGCTTATGTTTTTCTTCCACTTCCTGTTTGCAGAATGCTTTCCAACTGGCCTTCTTTGCTTGGAGTACGGTATGCGTTTGACTTCTCGGCAGGACTAATCACAGTTCAGGAAGCAAAGGGACGATAACTTTTTGTGGGCTGACAATAGAATTTCTTTTGCAGTATGAATTCACCATTAGAAACTGCTTCCACCAAAAGGTTGAAGACATCATTATCAGAGTGTCAATGGGGTAGGCATCTTCAGTCGGCCATAGTCTCACAATTGATTGATCCACAATGTTAACCATACTGTGCTGATATGGAAGTTGGTATAAATTTCGAGAAAATTTTCAGGGTCATCATACAAGTTGTCTGCAGCTACGTGACTCTACCACTATATGCGCTGGTAACACAGGTCAGTTCATTCCCAGTTCCTTAACCTGAGAGACGGTTCTGGTTGGGACCGCGGTTCTATGCCTGGTGGGGACTGACATGATTCATGAGCACAGTCACTTACTCTCTGATTTGCTCAGATGGGGTCGAAGATGAAACCGACCGTCTTCAATGAGAAGGTGGCCAGGGCACTGAAACACTGGCACCAAACGGCAAAAAGGAACGCCAAGGACAGCAAGCACCACTCCAACTCAGTGACACCCTACTCGAGCCGGCCGACCACTCCGGAGCGCTCGGCCTCTCCCATCCACCTCCTCCAGAACTACCATCACCGGAGCCTCGACAGCCCCCCACTGGCCCCGAGGGGCTCACACAACGGGACCGACCACTGGGCCGTGACAGTCGGATCGCATTCTCTCTCACAACACGATCACGGTGAAGCCATGGAGTTGCAGAGGAGCAGAAGTGATGACATCAAGGAGAATGATGAACAGGGTCTGTATCCACCGGCGAGGGCCGGTGAGATCCAGAGGAGCGGATCGCACCATTCAATCGACATCACTTTGTCGGACTTCACATTCGGGAAGTGAACTAATGATACAGATGATAAGTTATAATTCATCAAGAGAATTATTATAAAGTGTAATCAAATGTGTATATTGGCATAAGAGAGAAGAGGGAAGAACACATTTTTTTTACATTGAAGAGATATCTAGTGAAGGCTGGAAGTTCTTTACATGGCATGACTAATTGCAGACAATTAATTAATAGGGATTAAGATGGGCAAATACTTGGATTAAGAATAGTCATTTACCCAAATGTATGTCTTGGAGAAGTTCACCATACTTGGATGATAAGCCATGGCGGAAGCTTTTATATAATGCTCAATGTTCGTAATTAATTTTCATCTTTCCTTGAGCAAAAGTTTATTATTGACTTTTATATAATACTCGAAAATTATAAATAATAAAATTATTAAATATTATTATTTTATATAATAAATGAAGATAATATTATCTAAATATATAAAAAAATATTTACTAAAAAATTAAGTGGCTAGCATTATATTTTCTTTATAAATAGTAGTTCCCGTAGAAGAAAATTGGTATAATAAATTTTTTTTAACAATTTCTGATAAATAAAACACTACTCAAAATTATCTTATAGAATACATAGGAGAATCGACCAAATACATCAGAAAATAGAAAATATAAGAAAAAAACAGCATACATAATCTAAAAAATTTAAATAAAATAATAGAATAATTAGATTTCTCTCTAATTTAATTAATTATCGGTCAATAAAATACTAAAATTATTCGAGTTCGTGAATTTAAGTATTCGCTCTAGAGCATGTTATATAAAGTTGGTGCAAATAAAAAGTACTCCACATTTGACCATATAAGTAAACCTAATATTTTTAATACAAACTAGACCAAAAAAATGAAAGTATACTATAAAGTTAAATTAAATAGCCCACAAAAGGGTCTCTGTATCCAATAGCAAAAATCTTAAATAAATTTAGTTCAGCTCATGATGGGCTAATCCTTCTAGTAAATAAAAAACTAATGAATAAAAGGAAATTAGACTAGGATAAATGCCCACTTGATGGTAGGGGCTAAGAATCATCCTTATTGAGCTAAAATCTAGAAATCTCTATCTCACCTAACAAAGAAAACATGAGTTAATTATAAAGAGACTGTGATAGGAAATTATTTTTTTAACTAAGCAATTTAGCCTAAATAAGAAATACTACATGCCTTTCTACCTTTTCATTTTCTTCAAAGCCTATAAAGAAAATTATAATCATTAATCATACTCATTGATAATTGAAGAATGCATTTAGAATGAATGTAAAAAATTATTTATTAACTAAGCAGTATACCTTAAATGCCTCCTACTTCCAACAATTGCTAGCTTCTTTCTCTTAGAATGGGCGGATCAAGTGCCTTTAACCATGGAAGGAACCCACCACTTATTTTCGAAAATGGGGGCGAGGCTCATGGTCTATAAGGTGGGTCGGATATGTGCAAGTGAGTCAAATATTATAATTTTTAAAAAGTGAAATAGCTACAAAATTATATTTTAAAATTTCATGCAAGTATATCATATACTAAATCTATAAATAAGTTTAATTTAAAAAATTATAAAAAATTATCACAATTAATAATACTTATTGAAATTATTCAGGTTGTATATACCATAAACTTGATAGATTTATTTAATTAAATTAAGTAACTTACTTATCCTAAAGTTTATAAAAACTTATTTATAAAATATAAAATAAATATTATCATGTTTATCGTATTATTTTCAAGAAAATAAAATTTTGTAAACCCTCACTGGTTCAACTTTCCCATCCTCCCTTATCCTTACCCTTACCCTTTTAGGTTATATACAAAATTTTACAAATAATATTAGAGAACAGTTTATAAATATTATATTTAATTGAAAATTTTAAAAATATTTATATAACACAATGCATATTCTAATTCTTATATATTTTTTCTTGAGTATTTCTTTTAATAGTATACAGATAAAATTATTACTATTAAAGAATTGGAAGAAGTAGTTAGCTATTAATAAAATTTCGACCAAATAGAATTAGGATATGACAACAATTTAGTTAATACTCATGTATTATCTTCTATGATATCATCAATGTCGCTTGCCCTAATTAATGTTATATTTATTATCCCCTCTCTTCTTAGAATTTCCATTGGCATCGTTCTTTCATCGAGTAAGTCCTGAGTTATTATTAGTTTTCCATTTTTTACGAACTTGTTGGGTTCATAGTTTTTTTTAGGGTTTCACCAAAGTAACATTTCACATATACTCTAGATTACAGACCGAGAACCCTTAGCCTTGTCCATGCCCTTAATAGTATAACCAAACTTCTAGATCTTCCATGCGCTTCTCGATCGTTTGGCGATCGAACTTCGTGATGCTCTCACTGTCGGTGGAGTAACAAGGTCCAACAAAAAACGATATATTTCGCTGAAATACCACTTGTCATATGCCCCACTTATCATTTCTTCTAGCATTATAAGGCTCTAATTAGATCGACATTTAGTTGATCCATTAAGTTAAGGTTAGGATTTTCTACCCGAGATATTGCTGTTCGCACGGGCTTGGGTTGTTTACAAGGAAAGAAAATTAGAGACTATCCACCAAAGGTAGTCTCCTCTTATTCATAGGAGGGATTATCCAAAAGTAATCTTCAATTTCATTTTGAAGTCCTTTTAAGGGAAAATATCACAAGAAAATTGAAAAATAGATGAAGGAAGAATGGAAAATAGATGTACTTCCATTAATTTCCCACACTTATGTCATTGATATTATGTGTAACGGTTGGCTCCTTCTATGCATATTGTAAAGGAAGAGGACGAGGACAACTCAATTACACGGGATTTTTAGCTTACCTTGTTGTAAGCTGGGATTTTTAAGTAAATCTCTATTCTCATTGGTTGATTGAATTAATAGTCCAGATTCCCCTAATGCCTATTTAAAAATTTTGTTCAATCTTGGCATATTGGCATATGTTCATGTCTGGCTACTGATCAGTTTAGGTCATGGGTTCAGGTCTATGGTACGTTCCATTAGTTGGTTAATGGAATTAATATATTATGTCACAAGCCTATAAACCATGGGCATGATGTTGTCAAGAATATATAAAACTTCCTTAGGACATGCACAAAAGCTCAAACATATTGAGGAAGCCAAATGTTAGTTTTCTTTGAAAATTTGCGTTTTTAGAGTTTTTTTTAGCATAGATGCAATGGTTGGACAAGCGGCATTTATCATATCATATGCTAATAATACGGTCAAGCAAAAAAATAGTCTATGAATTTAGAAGTACAGCACATGCAAGTGGTCCATCTCTAAAAATATGTATCTAAAAGGTATGAACAAAATATTGGAGAATAATAGGCGAAGTGAAGTTAATTTAGGGAATGTATTATGTATTAATAAATAGTCGAATTATATATAATTAAAAATTATTTCTTATAAGTAGTATAATATTCAATTTTATAAATTAATAATACTTTTTATTTTATTTAATTTGATATTTTATTCTCAATATTAATAAACTCACCTACTTCGGATTTATTATATTTAATTCTACCATCTCCATAAGATTCAAATATGCTGAAAAGTATATGATAGTTAAGTATAAACATAATGACAAGAGAGGCAAATATTAGAACTACTACATAAAGATTTTGTTAAAATATTAATGTCACAGTAGATCTGCCCCAAACCGCAACGCAAAATGTCGAATAATAGGGTAACAAATAATCTAAAAAACTCTAAAAAGTTTCACATCAGTACCAAAAGTCAATAGAATAACAGGACAATGAGGTAAGTTTCTCCCTACATGATTAGCTAACACAGGTCATTCCAATCTCTCATTTAAAATCTTATAAGCTAATAAATAATAATGATAAAATATTTAAATAATTATTGTTTGTGATAAACTATTTTATGATCTCTTTTGCAATTTATATACCCTTACCATTTTCAATTTTTACAATTTTTATCTATATACGAGTATAATAATATCAACAAGTTAGATATTTTTATATTACAAATCAAATTTTCAGTATTTAATCTGGTAAAAGTGTGAACTATTAGTGAATCAAACATATATATATAATTAAAAATAATCAATCATAAGTATGATAAACTTCACAATATTATAAACTCACAATAATTATCTTTATTTTATTAAATTTGATATCTTACTCTTAATATTGTTAAATTAATAATAATAATAATAAACAAATAATATAACATAAAAATATATAATAACAACAAATAATAATAATAATAATACATAATAATATTATTAAAATAATAATAAATAAAATCATTACTTAATAATAAAATAATAAAGATAGCTGGATAAATAATAACATATAAATAAATATAATGACAATAACCCAAAAAAAATAATTAAAAAATTATGTAGAAAAATATTTAATTAATTACACATAAGAATATTACAATTATGTAGACCTAACCATTAATCCATTCCTGCCATCGGATGCCACAAATGTGACTGATTTCATGGGTATCTCAGAGCCGGTCATGTGGGCACTCCTCAATCGCCCTCTCCACCCTGAGCATGATAGCCATAAGAGATATATGCTATTTCCACTCCCCCCTCGAGCACATGCTTTTAGTGTTTGGTTGGCTGCAGGAGTATCTGAAGATTCTTCTATCAAAGGTCTCAACCTTGGTGTCTGCAATGGAGTTTCAGTTAGGGTCTGCCACACCTGTGTAGTTGACCAGGATGTGGACCAGCGAACTGAACGCCTGCTCTGTCGTGTCAAAGAGGGTTCGAACCTGGATTTGATTGGACACATTGGCTCTAACGACAGTGACAAAACCAGGGGCTGTTGAGTTGATCAGGGCAGATACAGCATCAACCTCTGCAGCAGTGGCAAGTTGATGACGAACTTGGCCTTGAGTGATGCAAGATGGAGGGCTATGGCCCGGCCTATCCCATGGGAGGATCCCGTGACAATGGTCTGGGGCCAAGGCTGCCACACCTGTGCTTCTGCAGGAATGGAATAGAAGAGGAAGTATATATAGGCAGGAAAAAAAAACATCTCTAGTAACAAGGAGTGGCAAAATATGGGAGCAAACCCCTATGATGTAATAACGGACAAAATAGAAGAAAAGAAAATGGGTGCTAAGTGCTATCCAAAAAAAGAAAAATGAGAAAATGAAGGAAATGAGCTAATCTCTAAAAAATGAATTGGAAGGAACGAACAGATGACAGTTTTCCTAGGAATAATCTATAGATGGATAGCACAAAATATCATATGAACAACGGTAACCATAATATGTCCAACTACCCACAACATCCAACATGTCTCATTATGTCTAGATAGACACAGGTCAGAATGGCTAATGTTGGATGCAGTTATGGCCTGCATACATCATTGACAAGCGTCACACATCATTGACAAGCATAAAGATAGCAGATTGATCCGTTCCCCATGGGACAAATTGGATTCCTAAAGAACATAATGTCTGTTATCAATGTACAGAAGAGTGTACCTGATGCCTGATGGGTAAACACAATCAGGAATTTCCCAGGAAATCTCTGAGCTGGTTTACCATCTGAGACTGAATGTGAATGTACAATGTCAATCATATGTCTCTGTTCTTTCTTCCAGTGACTCTTTACATGTTGTCACTTGTCACCAGCAATTCTTACACGAACAAACACCATCTTTGAAATGGTGAAATCGGTAGGTGTCCCTCACTGTGATGATCCTATTTTTCACCTTGGACACGAACTTGATCCAGTTATGGCAATCATTACAGATGCGAAGATTCTTAATCACGCGTATAGGTATTCTTTCTGGCAAGCAAAGAAGCCCTAAAGCTATTGCTAGCTTCTCACTGTGGACGTTCTGCATTGGCTCCTGCTCTCTTTGCTCCATATAATTGCCGAGGCTCCTACTCTGCTCTACATAACCGATCTCCTCTGCCCTAGAATTCATATCAGCCACAGCTTCATATATACTATCAGCTAAAGGATGCATCGTATCACCTGCAAAAAATGCATGAACCAAACCTTTAACCTCAATCCAACTCTGTCCCGGTTCTTTCTTCACACCTCTCTCCTTCATTAATTGCCTTGGTTGATTTCTCTGATTCCATTTTCCTGTTACTGCATACATATTTGATTGGAGAACATAGGCAGCCGAGTCACCAGGTTCGATCTCTTGAAGCTTTTGAGCAGCGAATTCCCCTATTTCAACATTCCTATGAACTGTACAAGCACTTAAGAGAGTTCGCCAAATCATTGCATCTGGCTGTATTGGCATATCCTCGACAAACCTTTTAGCACGCTCCAGAAAGCCGGACCGGCCAAGAAGGTCCACAACGCAAGCATAGTGTTCTGGTTTCGGAACCAGTCCATAAACTCTATTCATAGACTGAAATTGCTGGTGCCCTTTGCTCACCAGACCTTCGTGACTGCAAGCTGATATGACCCCAAGGAAGGTAACATGATTTGGGTTCAGTCCCAGTTGTTTCATCTCCTCGAACAGATTCAAGGCTTTATTGCCAAGCCCATGCTGTGAATAGCCTGTTATCATGGCGTTCCAAGAAACTTCATTCTTCTCAGGCATTTCCTTGAATATCCTTTGGGCATCATCTATGTCCCCACACTTTGCATATAATGTAATTAATACATTTGAAATCTCAATCTCATAATCATAACCATTTCTCATGACCAGCCCATGAATCTGCTTCCCTAAAATCATATTAGTCATATTAGCAGCAGCACTAGCAGCAGAGCAAAAGGTATATAGACTTACCTCAACTCCAGATTTACTCATCTTAGAAAAAACTCTAAGGGCTTCCTCACATATCCCGCTCTGAGAAAATCCCGATAATAATGCATTCCATGATATTGTATCTTCAGTATTGATGTTCTCGAATGCAGAGTAAGCCTCTTGAACTCTGCCGCATCTACTGTATAAGCTAACGAGCGAGTTTCTAATCGAAATGTCAAATGAGTAGCCTCTGACCCATGATTGGGCATGAATCTCCCGTCCTTGATCAAGAGCATGCATACCTGCACAAGCACTTACAGCACTCGCTAGCCCGATATTGTCCAACTGAATTCCTCTATATTGCATTTTTCTAAAAAGCTGTAAAGCTTCTATAAATAAATCATGCTGAACATATCCTGATATCAGAGCCGTCCAACAGACAACATCATCATCTCTCAGTTGACTTAGAATTCCCAGGGCAATTTTGAATTCTCCGAGCTTTGCGTACATATCTATAAGAATACCACAAACGTATAAATTCCACTGGAAACCAGTCTTGGTAAGATGAGCATGAATCTGCTCCCCTTCTTCTAGAGCTCCCATGGAGGTGCAAGTTTTTAGGACACTTGGATATGTATACTGATTTGGAATTATGCCTTTGAGGTTCATTTTCTTTAGTAAATCAACTGAAGCATTCAGATCGTCTGACTGCCCACAAGCAACAAGCATTATATTCCATAATACAACATTCTCACTGTCAGTTCTGGCAAAGAACTCATGAGCAGTATGCATATCACTGCATTTCACATAAAAGTCCAGAAGAGAACCTTCAATTACAGTTTCTGATAGAAACCCTGCTTTTACCACAAAGGAGTGAAGCTGCTTACCTCCGATGCTATCTCCAGTCAAGGAAAAGACACCCAAGAGGCTTGCAACTGTAACCGAATCAGGTTTCAAGAAATCAACTCGCAGCATCCTTTGAAACAGATCTAGAGCCTTATCACTAGATCCCCTCTGCGCAATCCCAGAGATCAAGGAATTATAAGAAACTCTGTCTCTAATCTCCATTGCAATAAAGATCCGCTCAGCGGAAACCCAGTCCCCAGCACGGCAATACAATGTAATGAGACTGTTGCAGACAAAATTTTGAGAGGAGAAACCTGACTTGCAAGCAAACCCATGAACCTGCTCTCCAATATTGAACAACTGTGCCTTAGCACAGGAGCTGAGAATGCTGGAGAAAATGTAAGGTGTGGGTAAATATCCGGACTTATGCATCTGACAGAATAAGAGGGCAGCTTCTGTTTCTCCGCCATATTTAGACAGTCGAGAAATCATTGAAACCCAAGAAACACTATCGTTCAAGCACATTCCTTGGAAAACTTTTCTTGCATAAACTATAAGTCCTTTCCTTAAGTACAGATCGATCAATGAGTTGGAGAGTGTGAAACTAGAACCAAATCCACAACAAACAATTTTAGAATGAATCTCTCTAATGTAACCCAGGGAAACATCATCCACTCTGCACAGATTCAAAAGCATAGAACGTGCCCTTTCATCTTGGTAGAGATTTTCACCCGTCACTTGGGGAAATGAACTCGGTACCGTGCTGGTGTGAATCTTTCTCACATGCCCAGATACTAGCCTGCTTTGCGGGAAGACTCTTCTTTTTAGCATATCTTCGAACACGTCGTTTACAGCATTTCAGATCTCATGAAAAAATTGATCTTTCATACAGTTAAGAGCACATGGATGAAGACATCATTCATAAGATAAAACTCGACTGACAAATAACAAAAGAAAATTTTGATACCCGAATAGAATCTCGTGGACTCCCTCTGATATAGGACAAGGCCCAGTCTCTCGGAGACCATGAAACGCCATCTTCCCCTTCAAGAATGAACTCCAAAGACAGACCCCCTTGAATCCCGAGTTTCTCCCCGTGCCACATTGGCGCTTTGTACCACTGAGAAGGATCAAAATGTCTTCAAAGGTGACGCCATGGCCGCTGGATTCCTCCAGGTAGGCTCTGCTAGTTGTTGATTTTTTTTTAAAAAAAGGTTATCCCATTGAGAATGTAAGCCCCGTTCTGTTAAATCCATTGGGACCCAAGTGAATGACTGTGATCACGGCCAAGGTATACTCGGGCAAGGTCCCAAATGGGCTCCGCACACGTCTCAGCCCATCTTCCCCTTCAAGAATGAACTCCAAAGACAGACCCCCTTGAATCCCGAGTTTCTCCCCGTGCCACATTGGCGCTTTGTACCACTGAGAAGGATCAAAATGTCTTCAAAGGTGACGCCATGGCCGCTGGATTCCTCCAGGTAGGCTCTGCTAGTTGTTGATTTTTTTTTAAAAAAAGGTTATCCCATTGAGAATGTAAGCCCCGTTCTGTTAAATCCATTGGGACCCAAGTGAATGACTGTGATCACGGCCAAGGTATACTCGGGCAAGGTCCCAAATGGGCTCCGCACACGTCTCAGCCCATCGCCACGTAGACGAGAGAGAACCTTTACCCGAATTAAGCCCGTTTCCGGGACTGCATCTCTGCAGGTGTTGGCCCGGGGACTTTCCTGAACCCGATCCGCGGAAGCAGAATGGGCCCATTCACTCCCTCTCATGGGATATGAGGTGAACTTTAGACTTCTAGTTCGACTATATAAACTCTTTTATTTTCTACAATCTAAACAGTGTGGGACAAGCTCGTTTATTTATTTATCCATGGATGAAGTCTATAATAATCTCTTTAAGTGGGAAACTGCAATGTCCCGCGCCTCAACAGTCTACCGTTATTTTGCCTAGGAAGGGATGATGAGTTTGATGTTGACAGCATAATAAAAGCTAATGCTAGGACGTGACAGCGGCAGTGGGAGCTAGAGCTCTCTGCTCCCTACTCAACCAAAGAGGAGGAGAAGGGAGATGGGTCCTGGAAAAGCTGGGATCTTTGGGGAGTTTCGATAAGGGGAATGGGCTGATGTTAAGTGACATGGAAGAGCTCGAAGCCTCGGTCAAGTCGTCTACCTCCTCCCTCCTATCAACTGAATTGATATTCAATTTTAATATATTTAATTCAAATCAGATTGATTACTAAAAGATTATCAAACCATATAATTGGGCTGTGATATGTATAAACAAAAATCTCCATAGTTGGGTTGTGACAATATTTTATACTTAGCTTTAGTTGAGTGAGAAACCATGCTTTCCTTTTTTGTAGATCCAAAAGAGAAAAATGATATATTTATTAACGGATAGTGAAACAACATGATGTATCGGACCTTTGAGATAATGAATAATCTCTTTAACCGCAACACATTTCATTGTAGTGGGAGAATTCAGGAAGTTATATACTTAGTGGACTAAATATGTAATGTGAGGTCTTGTGACTACTAGGTACTCCAAGATTCATCCAGCCAATAGAGATAGAGAATCATCTATAAAGTGTTATCATTAACAGAAATGACTAGACATAACCTATCACATCCTAATTTAGTAATATAAAAATTTCAATAAGTAATTTAAATAGATTACTAGGATAAAATTTATTATTTAATATTTTTAGGTAAATAAATAGATATATATATATACACATATATTTAAATAAAAAAAGAAACAAATAAAAGAATTTATAAAGTAGCCATGATAATGAATAAATACACATGTAATTGTGTATATATATATATATATATACATGGACCTTACAAGCTTAAATAAATTTACTATTTAAAAAAATTAATATTTAAATCGATTATTACTATTTTAATCTTATTCAAATTTTATTCATCTTTAAACAATTCGATTCTATTATTCAATTGTTTAATTATCCATTTTATTAAATTTTACATCTTAATTAATCACGCTAAATTATTCAAATTTTCATTTTACTTTGTATTTATCAATTTTGATTATTTTTTAACCACGATTTTCTCTTAAAAATTTTTATTTTTCTTTTTCGAATTTACTATTTTGAGAAAATGTAATTTACAACTATTAAATTTCTTTTAATAATTTTTATTCTTAAAACTAATAATGTATTAATTAAAGGGATACTTTACTTTTAAAATTATTTTTTTCTATCCATAATTCCAATAAGCTCCATCTCATGTTATATATTCTTATCTCATTTTCATTTAATCATTTATCAAACTTACAAACGAAACTTTAATTATTATAAATATTGAGATCCACTTCTACAATTTTTTAATATATTTTTTGTTTCATGTTTGCATCAATACTCTTTATTAATCCCAATCGCATACTCTTTGATAAGTATTTTATTTACTTTTGAATTTCATACATTATCCGAACTTAATAATGGATAATCTAACTTGAATAATTTATAATTATAATTCTTTTATTCAAGTACACTTTATTTTGAAACTCTTAATTTATCCCTTTACATATTTTTAATTTTATAGTTGAGACATCTTATAATAGTCTAATAAACACTCATTTTTTATAAGTTATAATATTTCATTTATTTGAATTTAAGTGTACTGAGCAGGAGGATTACTTACTTATTTGAAAACTTTCTCCTACCAAATATCAAATTTTCTAATACTTAGAAATTTTATCACTTTGTCAACTCTTCACATTTGATAAAATTTCTTAGTTATCATTAAAATCACCCAAATGTTTAATGATTGCTACTAAAGTACTTAATTATTTATAATTTAATTAAAAATTTTTATTTTATTTTATTCAAATTTCATTATTGAATTCTCACAATTTTATCCATTATATGATACTTATACTAAATTTTATCTATTGTTTTATACCTTTATTTTTCAAACTCTTTTACTTGTTATACTAAAATGTTTCATCACTAATCTTTACTCCGAGCATATAAAGGGGAAGAATCAGACCAAGATCACGAACCAGTTTTCAGTATCGGGTCGAGTGGTGCGAGCAAAAAATATTGTGAACCGATAAAATATCGAACACATATCTACTTAAAAATTATTATATATTTCCAACCTTATAAACTAATTACACTTCTCTATTTTATCAAATTTGAGTTATTATTATTAATAAAAATGTTTATACATCACATATTGTTCATTTTTAAGGAATTATTATATCCAATAAGAAGATCTACCACTAATCTCGTTCAAATTGGTTGTTAAGATAAATTATAATTAAATTAATTGTTATGATAGATAATAGTTGTGAAAATGTATTGTATATCTATATTTTTAGATTTATTTCTAATTAAAAGTAATTAATTTTAAATATAAATGTATTTAACTCCTTATGGTTAAACAATATATTTTTATTTATTTTATTATAGTTAATGAGCTTACACCAATACCCAATCTGATACTCAAAATCCGACTTGTGGTATACCCGTATAAAGAAAAAATACCGAACTCGATCATATTGTTATACTCTACAATATCGAAATAATAATATAAGAATCGTATAAAGTTGTTAAGGGTAGTTTTAAAATTAAATATATTAAATGTATAAATATTAAACGTGAACGTTTTTGTTAAAAATATTATCCAAAATTAATTAAAATAAATAAATGTTATTAATTTATAAAATTATAACATATAAAAATAAAATAACTTTAAGTTATTTGTATGATAAATTATTTTATTGATTATATTTATTAATTCAATTTAAGTTGTACTAAATATTGGATGAGCCAATCGTTTTTTATAGATCACATGTATTGGACAAACATATTAGATAACATCAAATATCCCCACTCTTTATTTCTCATTTGCATCATTTACTTATGTGCATTTTGTATTTTACATGCAATTATTGTTTTCTTCAAAATGCTAGAAGAAAAAAAGAAGCCTTCCACGCGAAGGCAATACTGACCGTCATTCTCTTAAAGCTGACCAAGTTGTAACCTAAAGGTACATGAGAAAAAAAAGGCAATATTGACCTACTTGGGCATGTATAGATCCGATCATTAAGTTGAAATATAGTGATTATATCCGGTCCAGGAGCATGGTTTGGTCAGACCTCAAAGTTTATGGGACCCGACCCGGTTGATTTAGAAACGGATCCCACCGTCAACCGGTGACTAATTTGTAGTGAACCTGAAAGTTTGGGTCGGGATAAAGTGAAGACATATGCATAATTTTTATTTTATTTAATTTAATTTATGTGCAAACAATTTATTAATAATATAATTTATAGAAAATTATTTATAAATTAAATGCAGAATTTATATTTAAATCTAATAATCCCATAAATAATATATATTTTTGTTTTGTTTTGATTTAAATGCACCCTCACATTTTATACGGAAAAGAAGTTTTGATTTTGCCAATACTGGAAAAGTTCCACTAGTGTTTTATTTTTGTGAATAAAATAGGAGGAGCCTTCCTCTGTAAGATAGTTCAAGCCAATCAATCATTCGACAAAACCTGCTGGCTAAGTAAAGTCGTTCTTTTAAGAGGCAAGGATCATTGGACCACTCAGGGGAACTCCGGCTCGGAAATTGACAAAGGGTAATGGGTTTTTCTTTATCTTGGATGTTCTTTCACTGGGTTTTCTCGGTTGCTCACAGCGTGTTTGCTCATATGCGCGACTGAATCACCCACTGTAGAATCGATCTGTTTTTTGTCCTGCAAATTAGGCTATCGTCAATGCCAATTTTCTTCAAGAGTTTGGTTTATGGGGGTTTTGCCGTACTTGAATTGTTGATCAGTTTCTGACCAAGAAGGCTGTATTTATAACTGCAGGGTCTTCCCTATTTATTGAGTGAATAATTCGAGAGCCAATCCAGACTCTATCTCCTTCCACCTGTAATTGTAGTTCATGTTAAGTCATAGATGTGAAGGACCTCCTAGTGCGTACTTTAATATGTTTCATGAACCTTGTAAATGACGGTTACGATATTCTTTGTAGAACTTCTTTTTCTGCTGTACTTCAAAGAATTGGATGGGGGGTAGAATCTAGCACAGCTTTCTCATCTAACTTGAGAACTAATTTGATCACAATTCACGAAGCTTCATTTTTCACGCCATCATCATAGCTTTTTGTTGTTATCACAAAATAATGCATGTGCATCTTTACTGGAAATGATTTTGCAATTTGATGGATAAGTAATTTAACATCTTTAATTTAAATCTTTCTTCCCATTCAAATGACTATAGATGTGCTCATAATTTTCAGATTTTAATCCACAGAAATTATTTGAATTGAAGTTTATGAATGATTGCATTTATAACTATATGAGGCATCATGGCTTTGGTGGGGATATCTTATTGTATCTACTATTTTCTTGTTTCCAGTTTATTTGTGTGGATTATTCTTGAGCTGTCGGCATAGTTGACTCACATTTTCTGTTAACTGCAGCGAGAAATGAATACCAAAAGAACTCTGGATCTTATCATCAGTGATATACTTGCAGTGGTCAAACCCAAGCAGTCTGATTGGGCAATTAGATTTCAGATCATAGATGAGTTGAGAAGGGTTGTTGAATCAGTTGAAAGTTTAAGAGGTTATTTGCCCCAAACTCTCTCACTTTCTCTCTCTCTCTCTCTCTCTCTCTCTCTCTCTCTCTCATACAGTTTAAGAGTAAGGGTAATTATGTAATTGTATAAAAATGGTCCATTTTATCTATTGCTTCTACAAGCTATTGAGATTCTCGTGCATTTACTATGAAATAATAAAATGGAGTTTTGAACATCAGCCAATCGTAAAACTTAATTAAACCATCTCAAAGTAAGAGTGATTCTTGTTTCTTAATTACATTGATTTATTATTAATTATATATGTTGGGTGAGTGTTTCTCTCTCTATTTCATTTGTTTGCAATTTTAAGAGTTCCCATTGTTAGTCGATAACCCCAAATATGTATTTCTATTGAGGGGGAAAGAACTGGAGAACATTGATGAATTTTGCAGGAAGTGAGCTGTTCCTCTTGGCATGTTCTAACCTGGTTATGATTTGCTCACCAATGTCAAACCTTTAATTGATTAATTGTGGTTCTTCGTGCTTTAAACAGGTGCAACTGTAGAACCATTTGGATCATTTGTATCTAACCTTTTCACTACTTCGGGCGACTTGGATATTTCCATCCATTTATCCTTAAGTGCATATATTACTTTTTCCGGGAAGAATCATAAACAGAAGCTATTGGGAGATTTACTGGCAGCTTTGAGGAATGGTAACCTGTTTTTTCACATTTTCCACTTCAATACCTTCTTATATGCATAGAAGTTATTCTCAAGTAATTTTTGGTTTGAACAGGTGGATGGTGCAAACTACAATTCATCCAACATGCTAAAATTCCCATACTGAAGTTTGAGAGTAAATACAAGAGAATCTCATGTGATGTTTCGGTAGATAATCTGAAGGGCCAAATCAAGTCAAAATTTTTGCTTTGGCTGGGCAAGATAGATGAACGTTTCCGAGACTTGGTTTTGCTTGTATGTTTTGTTTTATAAGACAATGATCATTGATTTTATGTTCTTAATATATCTTATTAAAGTGGGTTGTGGGACAAGAAGTAATTCTACTACTAAACTTCTCTCATTTATCCCTTATCTAGGTCAAGGAATGGGCCAAATCACATGATATCAATAATCCCAAACATGGAACCTTGAACTCATACACTCTTAGTTTGCTGGTCATCTTTCATTTTCAGGTCAGCCTTGGAATGAACTTCATTCTTTATTTCCAGCTCGTTGAAAGAAATAGTTTTTGATATCTCAAAATTCTAATAAGCCACTGTAACTGGAATAATCACCTTACCACGGTGTTTTCTTCTGTTTTTTTAATTATATCATTTGTTCTCTTGCAGACATGTTCACCACCCATTTTCCCCCCACTAAGTAATATCTACCATGGGAATGCCGCAGACCATCTCACAGGTATAAAATTTCCTAAGATATGTTTCAGTATACAGTTTTGACTATGGCTCAAGGGGGTTGTGTGGCTCTGTAATTCGTAATGTCCCCTTTCCTCCTACCACCTCATCCCCCCACACACTTCTCCCTCTGACTGCTTTGTACCGTAGCAATAAACTCCTGTCCTGCAGTTATCTATTAAGTTGAGATGCCAGATGGTGCTATTTTTGTCAAAATTCACTCATATGCCTCTCTTCTCATGTAAAATATTAGTGCAATTATATATATTGAAAAGCCCTTGTTTGTTCTTACTTTGTTCACCCTTTTTAGATTTTTCTGAAGCTCCCATTTTCTTCATCCATCTAAGCAACAATTTGATCCCTGATGTGCATGCACCTTTTTGGGTTTAGACCTTAAACTTATTGAATGAACTGAAATTTTTGGGTGTGGTCATATGCTAATGCTTAATGAAGAAAACAGAGGATAAAGAGAAAGACTAACATGTAATTTAAAAAAAATTACATGGCATAGGTATCAGGGCAGATGCAGAGAGACATATAGCCGAAACATGTGCCGCTAACATAGACAGGTTTATTTCGAACAGATCTGGTCCTATTAATGGGAGTTCTTTGTCTGAGCTCTTTATTACATTTCTTGCCAAGGTAACACACATTTATTTATCCTTGGGAAATATTGTGGAGGAAGTGAAGAGTCCTTGCTTTGCTAATTTTCTTGTGCTGGTGCCTCTTACACAGTTTTCTGGCATAGCTTCAAAAGCTGTGGAGTTCGGAATTTGCCCATACACTGGGCGATGGGAGAGGTTATGCAACAATACCAGATGGATGCCAAAGACATATACGATGTTTGTAATGTCCATTTTCTCTGCTTCTTGTCATTGTGATCTCAAATATTCAGTGTTCTTTCAATTAAAAATGATTTAATTTTGAAATATCCGTTTGAGATTCGGGGCTTTCAGCCAGATCACTTATACTAAAAACAAGCTTATCCTAAATGCAAGTACTTCTGATGTTTGGTTAGGTGGAGGACCCTTTTGATCAGCCTGAGAACACTGCAAAGTCCGTGAACAGTCGGAAACTTATCCAGATATCCGAAGCCTTTGAGTTCTCCTACAATACCCTCATATCAGCAAATCAAAGTCCTTCGTATTTACTTTCTCTGGTGGCAACGCCTCAGGTTGTTCGGCATTTGACGAGGCCTCCAAGGGATGAACATCAGAGTGGTAACCGTCCACCTGCCTCTGGGGGTTTGAGATTGGCACATCCAATGAAGCAACAATCACAGAAAGTTGGATCCCAGAGTTCAGCTTCCATGTCTAGCAATAAGGTGACTAATCATAAGTTCATGCAGCAGGATCTCAGAGGATCATCAATGCAGAAATATCGGGAAATTAGGCCTGCTAGGAATGGCATAAAACCTCAACAGACCAGGAAACAAGAACACCCCCCCCCCCCCCCCCCAACAAGACATAAAGCAAGATCATAACCAGCAACGCCAAATCTGGAAGCCCCCGTGTGATATAAACAATGAAACCTAAAATGCTCAATTATTTTTGGTCATTTTAGATATTGTGTATACTGTCTTGGTCATTTTACATATTGTATCTACTGTCAACTTGTCTGAGAGAATTCAGTTGGAAGAAAAAGTCCAGACAGATAAATCCAAGAAATTTGGTTGAGTTGGTTTTGGATCAAGAGTATCTTGCACCAAATTATGCCAATGCAGCAGGCATGTTCAAGGACTGATGAACATGTGAAAGCAAGAAGCGATCAATTTAACATATAATCCTTTGTCTTTTGAGCACATTTACAAAGAAATCCAAGAATATAACTTAAACATCAACTTCTTCTAGAAAATAGAAATTCTTTCCAAAATGTCAGATTTTTGCCCTATGGAATGGAACAGAGTTACACACAGAAAAACAGAATTATTAGAAAGGGGAACTGAATTGCTCTCTGTCAGCAACATATATTGCTATGTTCTGCTTTTGTTATGATCCTGTTTCTGTATTTCTTCCCCCATAAAGTGATCACCTTCGGCGGGTTGTTATATAAATTTAGTTCCTTTCAACTCTTCAAGCTTGCAAGAGGTGTTTATCACATATTAGAATCCTGTAACTTGCATGAGGGCCCTCAGAAGTGTCCCGCAATGTCATGTGCCATCCCATGGCCTTGCCAATTTCCTGGAGTTCATCCATAACAGTGATGGAGTCACGGATGTATACACGCCCCCCTGGTCTAAGAATCCTGTCCATCTCGAGCATTATAGTTGACATATTGCATCTGGTACAAAGAGAACAAAGGGTTTCAACAAAAAATTCCAGATGGAGTCCATAAAATCCAGCCAATGTTCTGATTAAAAGATGATTTCATACCTTCTTTTCTCCACAGAGAAGAGGCCAGCTGCATGCAGTAGGTCATATGTTCTTGGGTATGTGTCAAACGGTTCACACCTGATGCATGTTATGCAACTCAATCATGGAACTTAACAAAACTTTTGCAGTTGGAATAGCGGACAATAAGAATGTAGGACATGAAACTAAGAAAAAAAAACTAATCATTGGAAGATAATAGAAATACCAATCATGCATTACTCCAAGGAGGCCACGGTCATATATGACAGGCAATGTGTTAGGGCCACTAACAGGGACGACATTAAGAACCCAGCAATCCATCTGATGCTCAATTAATGCTGCTGCGAAGCTGTAAATATATATTTACAAAAGAAAGTCAATAAATAAAGCCCAGATATCCAATATGATACTTGAAGGAAATACGCCCAAGAAGTAGGATACCTTCCAAAGCTAGCTTTCATATCCAATACATTTCTTAGTTTGATTTTCTTCCAGTGCCAAGCCCGGATGTAACCTGAAATAATCTCATTCCAGTACTTCGATTCTGCCCTGAAAAGCTCATTTCTTGATATCACAGCATCCATCTGAATGGTCTGCAGTCTATCAGGTGGATTATAAAGACGGGCAGGCCAGTCCGTGACATTTGCCCCATATCCATTCTTGGGTAAGCGAGTGATGCATGCTTTCAGATCAGTGTACCTGTTAAAATTGCCCAAATATTATATCAATAAGCTTTATATCGACAGAGATAAAGGCATCTCCTAAAGATAACATGCCATTTCAAATAGCAAATTGTTCATAGTAAAAATGGCATCTTGATAAGGGCCATGATCAATAGATTCCATACAATTACAAGTCCGCAAGCATTTTTTTAACCATGCTGTGACTGGATAGGAGATAGAAAGGGACACGAGTACCAAACAATATCTGGATCATCATTCGGTTCGCAAAGGGGAGGATTGGCATCAGCCCCTCGGCTTAGGTAACAAGTGTTGTTCATTGGCTTCCTCCATATAGCAATATATCCTTCCTTCTTTACAAGCTCCCAGCAAAGACGAGTTGTGAGATTAAGCATCTCTGAGACCAAGAGGAAACAAAACACAATGAATTTATGAAAAGAAATCAAAATGCTTCCTCACTCTGAACCCTAGATATACAAGGTACAGCACAAAGGCAACTAGCACCAACACATGCCATTGGTGGCTAAGAGAAAGGAAGGTAAAATGACTTTTGTGCACAATGTTAGAGGGGAAAAACGCAACATAAAAATTTTAACATTCCAAACTCTAATGGCGTGCCGGATACCTTCCCATTGTTCTTCAAGAACAAGCTCATGTTTGTAAACGGGTTGTGCTGCCCAAGCAAAGTATCCTCCAGCACGAAGCATTCTGTTGACCTCAAGTAGCAAAATACCATCTTGACAGATATGCACAAAAAGAAAATCACATATGGAGTACATTAATGCATATGATAAAATTAAACACCGGTATCAAGAATATAATTTGATATAAAATAGAGAAAGCCAACATCAAATTGAATGGGCCAATGGAGACAGCCTTGTTAATCAATAAAGATCTTAGCAGCACCTACTTTGCTTTGAAAATTATAATATTCTTTTTTGCAAGTTTGCCAGAACACCAGACAAGAATCACTACCATCACGAGTCCAGTTGATTCGGCACCTTGAACAATGAATCAAGTCAAAAGCTTGACTGGGATAAAGCAGTCGTCGAGTGGCAAAAGCTGCCACCATTGCTGGCACACCTCTCTCAAGAGCAAATTGTATTTGGTTCTCATGAACATCCTTTGGAGCTATGGACATAGTAATGACATTTTGCGAGAGCAGATAAGCCCCAAAACTTGCAACCCCACATCCAATGTCCAGCACAACCCGGATATGACGGCCAAATGTAATGTCTGATACCATCTAACCTTGCAATGGAAGTGCTTAAATATCAGATATAAGATCAAACCAATATTGCCAGTCCATTCACATTAAAATGGGCAAATTGTTAACCTGCGAGATCTGGGTCAAGTACTGGTCCGCCCCATGAATAAATTGTGTTCCACCGCCAGGAAACTTAAACTTATCCTTATCCTTATAAATCCAGTTCTGCCCCCCTTTATCTTCAGCAAGTCGGGTGTGTGGAACATTGTTGAACCAAACCTGGAATCAAAGCACAGTTTGTATGACTTTGCTTTTTTGCAGATATCTTATAGCTTCAACAATGTCAATATACACACACAGAAATAACCTGAAGAAGATCCATTCACCAAATAGTCAAAATGAAAAGTACCACCCAAACACAAATTACTGTAAAGAAACAAATACCTCGTCACGGCTTCTTGGCCAGGGAATAGGTTGCCGATACCCCTTTGGAGCAGCAATCAAACAGTTCAATCCCTTGTCTTTCTCAGGACAATGCCGCTCGAATTTCTCCCCTTTCTCGGTCGAATTAAGCTTCTTAATTGCCTCCACATTGTCCACACACGGTATGTATTCCCTCATGGTCTCAGGGCAAAGCTGATACCTTTTGATCGTAATTCGACTCCCATCTCCACCCTCTTTACCCCCATCAGCCTGAATTTCACTCCCGTTGTTCTTCCAGTCATCCACAAAGTTCGGATCAAAATTACCGACCTCGAAATTTTCCGACATCGTCCCATTCTCATCAATGATTCCGAACCTCGTGATCTGTGATGGCGGCGGCGGCGGCGGCGGCGGCGGAGGAGGAGGAGCCGTAACGGGCACAGCGGGAGGGGAGGAGTCCAGAGTAGGTGCACTAGGCGGCTGTCCATATTCATCCGAACCCGGATTAATAAGGGAAGAGAGGTTGAAGGACATGCCGAGGTTTGGGGACAGAGCAACTGAGGGAGGTCGCCGCTGACCGGTCGCGTCGGAGGAGGCGGATGGGGAGAAGAAGATGAGCTGCTGGTAGCCATCGGACTCGGACCAGCGCTTGCCGAAGTAGAAGAAGGTGATGGAAATGAAGAGGAAGGCTAGGGTTTTTATCACCGCAGGGGTCTTGAGCAGATCTACGCCGGCGAGTGTCTTCATTGCCCCACTTCTGTGTGTGTGTGAGAGAGAGATCAGAGATCTCAGGTGACTGGCCGACTCGCCGTGGAGTGTAGAGAGGGCCAACTGCCAACTGAGCTTAACATTAAGACGGACAGGTCACAGATGTGATAAAAATCACTCGCCGGTCTTTTATGGTAAATGCACCTGTGGTCGGCGCGTCCCCTCCACTTCCGGCTTCATAAGTGAATATCAATCAAATTTTTTAACATTTAAAATTTTAATAATTTACCACTTTTATTTTTCATTCCTAAAAAAAACAAATTTGATATTTATTATTTTCTTATTGTTTAAATTAACTATTTGAGACCGTTATATAAATCCTAGAGATTGAGTCTCTCTCTCCCTCCATCTCTTTCTCTCTCTCTCTGCAAGTAGATCCTGTCTCCAGTCGCCGTCAACGTCGTTGCCGTCTCCGTTTCCGATCAATCAGGTCCCTTACATTCCAATTTTCATCGCCGTTGTCCGATTCCTTCAACTGTCAAATATTCCATCTATTGCATGCTACCTCAATAAACGTCATGCACCCAGAAACCCTAGACAAGTCCAAGCCGAAGGGTTCCAGGGCGAAGGTGGAGTTCGGAACAACGTCTAAATCCGTGAGCGAGACGGTGAATGGGTCTCATTATTTCACGATCAATGGGTATTCACTGGCCAAGGGGATGGGATCGGGGAAGTACATCTCGAGCGACTTGTTCACAGTTGGCGGGTTCGATTGGGCGATTTACTTCTATCCCGACGGGAAGAATCCCGAGGATAATTCGGTGTATGTATCGGTCTTCATCGCGCTCGCAGGAGAAGGAACGGACGTTAGGGCACTCTTTGAGTTGACGTTGATCGACCAGAGCGGAAGGGGGAAACATAAGGTACATAGCCACTTCGATCGGGCGCTTGAGAGCGGGCCCTACACGCTGAAGTGCCGAGGAAGTATGTGGTACGTTTTCGAATATGGCTCCTTTTTGTGCTGTTTGCAGTTGAATGCTGGTTTTTTTTGCACAAACAGTTGAATGATGGTTGAAAAGGGAATATTTGGTGAACCGCACTGTGCTGAAATTGTAAATTTGCAACCTTTAACGTTAGTATTCTTAAGATATATATAGGTTTTGGGGTTTTCATGAGGGGTATGGGGTACTTGATGTGCCCATCTTGTTGTACTCATATCTGACTAATGGGATTCACATACTTGTTTTTGGGCAATGGGTAGTGCCTTTCCTTTGTTTCATTCTTCACATAAAACTGGTTTTATGTAAGCAGCATTTATTTTGCACATCCAAAGTTTTTTTTGAAGAATATTTGTTTTTGTTCACTATGGATTTATGTTACATCTCAAGTTAGTATCATTAATATCTTACTGTGGATTAAGCTTCAGATGAAAGAATAGATATTCTCTTGTATTAGCATTAGTGTAACCCAGGGTGACTAAAAATTGGCTAAGCTGGCACTAAATTTGATGCACCTCAAGGTTGAAATTCTTTTATCATGCAACTGTTTATATGTAAATAGGCTTAATATATGAGGGTGTATTGTTAAATTTGATGGTAAAGAACCAGTATACACTTCCTCTTAGAGAATCCTTTTTTTTTTTTCTGATTTTGCCAATGATGCAGGGGTTACAAACGTTTTCTACGAAGAAATGCATTGGAGGCATCCGACTACTTAAAGGATGACTGTCTTGTCATGCAATGCACAGTTGGTGTTGTTAGAAGTCATACGGAGGGACCAAAAAAGTATTATATACCAGTGCCTCCATCTGATATGGGTCAATGTCTGAAAGGTCTGTTAGAATATGAAATTGGGTGCGACATAGTTTTTAAGGTCGGCGATGAAACTTTTAAAGCTCATAAATTGGTACTGGCTGCTCGTTCCCCTGTATTCAGAGCTCAATTTTTTGGACTCATTGGTGACCATACTATCAACGAAATAGTTGTGGAGGACATTGAGCCATCTATTTTTAAGGTAATTCTCCTAAGTCTGCCCCTTTTTTCAGTTAATTTGCTACAATGACCTTGAAATTTTTTTTCTACTTGCATTTTGTTCCTTTTAGGATTTGATTGTTTCTCAGTATGTTATTTCATTAAAAAGAAAATGGACAAAAATACCTTTGAGGATGAAATAATTCCATTCCTACATAAATTTATTGAAGAAAATTCACCTTAGGATTTGTCCTACATTAAGGCTAAGCATGGGCAATTGATACAAGGTCTGCTCTCTTAGAATGAAGGGATGTCGGGAAAATAATATGGGTGTCCACAGGGTAGAGGATATGGCTAGAATTATCAAGAATATAACTGATAGGACAAGGTCTGGGTAGAATCAATGGACAAATGGGTAGGATCCAGGTAGAAAATTATGGAACCAAACAAAATAGAACTGGTTCCACCACATTGGGCACTCATGGAACCAATATCCGAAATCAATCAAAAAAATATTGTAGTTAATTTAATTTACATTTTAATATTTTATATGTTAAAATGTAACTTCTTTCACTCTTAATTTTTCAATTCATCTATACCCTTTTTCCAACTATGTTTTACATTAATTTGAATTTTAATGTTTATTTTGTGCAAGTTCTTTGAAAAACATCCCTTATATTTCATATATTTTGGCATCATGATACATATTATAAATGTGATTATTATGTGACTTTGTCTAAATATGTTTAGCATTATTGAGATGTAATGGTTGGATATTTCTTTAGCGATATAATGTTTGGTATTATAAAACACGAAGTGAATTTGTATTATAAATTTATTTATTGCATTTTAAAAATTTTGGCTTACTTTTCCAACAGGGTACCTATAACTAAACCTGTATTATAATAGGTTCTGGGTAGGGTAGGGTTCTCAATATTACAAGGTAGATTCCAGTTTCCAAATTTTGAAGCCAATCTAATGTTGGATAGGGTCTAGGAATCACAAAAAAAATACATGGTACTCGTACTGCTCACCTCTAGAAAATAAGGACATGGAAGAAAAATGATTCTTAGTTGACAGGATAAGATCTTTTGCTGGAATGAGGTTTAAGCAGCAAATGAAAAGGCTAAAACATTTTCCTATGCTGAATTGATTAAGCTTTTTTATCTGCAACTGCAGGCAATGCTCCTATTCATTTACACAGATGCACTTCCTGATGTTTGTGATATAACGGATTGCCCATCATTGTGTACATCAACTATCATGATTCAACATCTGCTGGCAGCTGCTGATAGGTACAATCTCGATCGACTGAAACTATTATGTGAATCAAAACTGAGCGAGGAGATCAATCCCGATACTGTGGCAACCACACTTGCCTTGGCCGAGCAGCACCAATGCCTACAACTAAAGGCTGCCTGCTTGCAGTTTGTTGCAACTCCAGAACACTTGGGAGGTACAGAATCTCTGAAATGCTCTCTTTCAAATTGTCTTGTCCACTTTAAAGCTCTGTCACAGATGCAGAACATATTTTTGATACTTTCAGATGTTTTATCTCAGTGAAGATTCCTGGAAAGAGGCCCATCTTATTTAAATAGGCTTCATGAGTTGAATAGGATGGTAATAAGATAGCTGTTAATATAAGCATCCTATCTTTGGGCTTAGCACATGATAATAAAAACATTACTTCTACCTTAGTGCCCAGAAATTTTTAATTTATAAACTGGTTTTGTTTATATGGGTTCTAGTTGGAAAGTTCTCCTGGGATGTTGAAACCTTCTACATTTTCTTCCCTTCGGATGCCGAACTGGATATGAGGGTACAAATGAGGTAGCTCATGTGAGGACTGTAATTTGCTACTGGATATACAACTGAAGTCTCTCTTGGTGAATCATTTTCAGAATGATAATTTGCAGTAGTCACTATCCTTCTCCAATACTGCTCATTGCATAAGATATCATTTGCATTTCCAAAGTATTTCATCTTTTACGTTTACTCTTCACTTCCAGTGGTAATGCAGTCAGAGGGCTTCAAACACCTGGAAGAGAGCTGCCCTTCACTGCTGTCCGACCTTCTCAAGACATTTGCATCGGCTCATGAGAGCTCCGGGCCTGTTTCAAGCAAGAAGAGGAGTGGCAGCAGCATATTCGGGCAGGACCCAGTTTATGACCAGGCTACAACAGAGTCAGTAAACCTCGATGGAAGACGTGTGAGGAGGCGGTCTCAGTAGAAAAAAAATCATCCTGGCCCTCAATGTAAGCTAGCTCAAGACTCATCTCTTGCCCCCTGTGCTGTAGTGAAATCAGTTTGGTAGCTTGCAAGCTCTTCATTTTTGGGGTCATAATTCCACTGGCTTTTTTCTTGGGATCTTTCCAGTCACTATAGGGAACTCAGCAATATGGCTTGGCTAGGTTTGTTTCATGGTCTCTAAATTTATATACGTAGAATTATTCTCTATTAGTTTGTGAGCTGTGACCAAGGAATAATAGCTCAAAAACACCTGAACTTTAGGAAAGTGCCAAAACTCTTCCTTTCATTTTACTCAAGTCCATCGTCCACGAATACCACAAATAATTAGAGTCCATGCATAGTCAAGGGGATGTCTGTGTATTTGATTTGAAAAGGGAACCACAGAAGATGATGATCACTATAGTAGCAGCTCAAAAAGAAGCTCTAGCACATACCGACTTGTTGTTAGTAGTCCTTTGACATCATTATTAGGTATATTGGGTTCCTACTATTAGAGGGGGAGGTCCTTGTGGGTGTAAACTACCCCTTTGTCTCCATTTACCACTTGCCCGCTTCCTTTAAGAATCCTGCATTTGGTTTGAAGAGGGAACCAGGGAACATTATTGATCAGTATGGATAAATCATGTAGGCAGGCAGTAGCAGCACAAGAAGAAGCTCCAGCACTTACCATCTTGTTGTTAGTAGTCCTTCCACACCAACTGGACCACGGGCGTGTATTCTGCTCGTGCTTGTTCCGACCTATCCACACAGTTGGCGATAAATAAGGCATACCAGCTGGAATTCAGCATTACACAATTGATGGGTGCCAAAGGGACTAAGGAACAGGTGAAAGCGTACCTCCGCCCCTAGACCGAACCGAGCTCCATCACAGAATCTTGTGCTTGCATTGTGAAAAACAGCAGCACTGATAAGGGTGCAAGACAGATGTCAGAGAAAGCCAAAAAGGCTCTGGACTATAAAATCTTGATGGCACTAAATTCTGTTCAAACTTCAGCTCTGGTTGATATAAAGATGGCAAATCATGAAAGCTTTATAAACCTCACCTGTCAACCTGATGTTGAAATACTTCTACAACTGCTTTATCCTCAGCTATAATGCAGTCAGTGTGGGCACTGTGTGAAAGAGGAAGTGGAGAGATGAAATAGTACTCATCTTCCAAGTCTACAAATTTACCTGAAGACTGAGCACTTTGATATATACACCTAAAGCTTAAGTAACAGTGTTCATACCTTCCATATTTATGAATGTGATCAATAGCTTCATAAACATCATGTACAATCTCTACAGTGCAGGCCATTGAATTGTATTCATGATGAAGCGAGGTAGCCCGTGGGATTTTCAGGAGACGACCTGCTCTTGGTCCGGTGTAGAGTGTAACGCCTGCAAAGGATATTCCATATGTCCCAAGAAGAAAAGGATAAACTACATAACCATCAATTGTCCACTCAGTTTTTGGATGTTGTTAAAACCTTTTGTTTGAAGATCTGCAATAAACTGATCGAGTCCACCGGTTTGCACCAAATCCTCATGAACAAGAAGTGTCTCCTAAGATTCCAAAGAAAGCAATATAAGCTGAGTCAAATACAAAAAAAGAGGGCCGATTGCCACCTGAACAGTGAAACAGGCCAACGAATGGCATCCTCTGCTGGAAAACTCCAGGAAACATATATCCTTGTACTCTTCATACCATTGCATTACAGGCTGCAGGATAATCTACTTTTGCATCCAAGACAAGTTGCCTTGCCATTTCCGTATTTGCCGATTTGTCCACATAAACATGACAGATGCCATCTAACATATACCAAATAAGTCGAATAGGTATTTTTCTCTCATTGATCAATATAAATAAAATAAAATAAAAACAAGGAGAAGCAAGATAAACTGATACATAGTAGAGATTTGTATTTTTCCTCACCAGAATGACCTAAAACAGGTATTTTAGTTGATTCCTTGATTTGAGAGACCAGCTTATTACTACCTCTTGGGATTACAAGATCAATAACATCATCCAGCTGGTAGACAAATGCTGTGTCAGCATATTGATTCTAATATAATTTGAGATATTTCATGAAAAGGAAAGCACAAAGCTGTTTCCAAGAGTTTACCTTGAGCAAGTCGGGTATTTCATCCCTTGATGTCACTAGCCCAATTAGTTTTCCACCAACTTTGTCCGGAATAGCATCAGTAATGACCTTACATTCAAGGAAGACGTGAGATCTATCCTTCTAGAACTATGAAGAAATGAAACGTCCCTAATATAACAGTCTAAGGAAGGTGATGGCTTTATAGTTCTTGGAGTAAACCTTATGTAGAATGGCATTTGAACGCTTGGCTTCTTTGCCACCTTTCAGGAGTAGACCATTCCCACTTCGAATTGCTAATGCGGCAATCTGTTCAAATATGTAAAAAAAAATTATCGGGAAACTCTTAATTTATCATAAGAAGCATTAACATCTGTACTTTGGTAAGCACAGGTATCTTATGTGAACTACTTTCACGGGGAGAGAGAGCTAAATTTTATAAGGAAACACAACAATCAGGTCAACCTTCACCAAGTTCAAATTCTTTTGGCTGCTGCAAGTTACTTTGGTATATTTCCTTTTACCCAGTTTACAAAAGTAATATAGTGTCCAGGAGAAGAGAAAATAATATACACATAATTCCAGGGATAATTATAAAGACACCAGGGTAAAATGACTGCCAACCCATTCATTATCAACCTTGTCAAACACAAAAATGATGATAACTTCAATGTATACTTCGACAAAATTTGTCATGCTACCACTTTAGAAGTAAATTCCTTTACCTGTACAAGAGCATCTGGACGAGACTCAAAAACAATCAATAGAACACCAAGAGGAGATGATGTTTTCTCCAAGATAAGTCCATCAGCTATCTGGTTGAAATGGTGTTAATAGAGAAATGCATATTAAAATGTTAATATAAAATTGTGCCTACATAATGCATTTTTCATCATATAATCAGATGTGGTTCTCCTCTGCATCAGAGCTCAACTACAGTACACAAGGTCATCATGCACTGATATCTTTAAAAAATAATTAAGCTTCAAAGTATAAGTTCTTGATTATAACAGAAACTGTGTCACACATAAGAAGTCGATTTTATAGGATTACCTCTGTTCTTTTCAGGACATTTCCAATTGGATCTTTCATATTTGCAAGCAGATGGATGGAACGAGCAAGACTTGATATCTGCATGTTTCATAACAGAAAGCTCATTAAGGTCTCGAGAAAATCTGGAGTAGGCCTGGCCATCTAGACAAGAAAAGCATCATTTGAAGTTACAGCATAATGGTAGAAGTCATGCAATCAAATTCCAAAAATAATAGAGTAGGCATACAGAATGGAGGAAAGAAGGAAAATAGACGCATGATCAGGGCACCAATGCATTTTCTTTATAGAAATTTACCTTTCCAGGCTTCAGAGCCAACCGAGCGAGCAAAGGCCTCTCATATCCTGCTTCTTCTGCCTCAGCAACGTCAGCATCATTTTCATTTTTTATCAGCTTTTCATTTGCTTCTAAAGCATCAGCTATGTCAAGCAAAATCTTTCTCCTCTCTCCTGAAGACAGAGCCTGCAAAAAAATGGTGTTAAGATCCTCCTAATTTGCATGAAATTTATCTAAGTTCAAACTTGAATCTTGGAAGACAAGCTAACAGTAGCAATCCATCAACAAAAAATGCTTTATACAAGATTTTCAATTTCTTCACCATTAAAACCACAAGATTCTCTCCCCAAATCCATTCAAGTAACACTGGGCGACTATGTAAGCAACTGACTTTTACGTGTTTAGGGTTAACAAACCGGGGAAAAATTAGGAACACAATAGAAAATTAATAATTTCACATGTTATTATCAGTGTACTACAGCCAATTCATGAAAGGAGAGCCATTGACTCACACTGCTCGCAGTAGTTAAGATAAGTGAATAATAGAAACTCTAATCAGCATATCAGATATGAACATAAATATACTAAATCCTTAATCATAGAAGGAATGTCGGAGACTATGAAACACAACATTCAAGTAAGAATACTAATATATTATCATAAACTGAACAAAATACAAAAAGTGTATCTTTCCTAGAAAATAATCTATATAAAGATATTGCAAGCATTGTAACAGAATGAAATGAGGTTAATGTAACCTGCAGTCTCCGTGCACTTTCTCTAGCTGCAACAGCCATATCTTGAGCACCAACTTCTTTAAGTGGCAACCAAAGATGAGCTTCCTTATGAAAGAGGGTACCAACCCGCTCTCCTTGAAGAACCTTAAGTATATTCTGAGCAGCATAGCCACTGTTAGAGCACAAGCCATCACACAATTAGGACTATATCAGTGGAGCTGTTATTTTATAAGAGAAGATATGTCCCCCTCATTACCAGGTAGCTGTGACACTGTATTCAGGAAGCATATAAAAAGGCACATACACATATGTATGCACACTGGTTAAAAGAATAGATGCCAATGGATAAAAAAAGTATCAAATCATGGGAAAATGGAATTTTCATTACCTTGTTATGACCACAGGGATGCCAGCATTTGATGCATTAACTGCTGCATTAACTTTTGCAGTCATCCCTCCTCTTCCCACTCGAGATTTATCACCAAAGGTGATTCCACCTTGGTGCTTTTCCTTGATATATGTATGAATAAGTTTAGACTGAGGATCACTTGGTGGGCCACTGTAGAGGCCCTCGACATCACTTAGTAGAACAAGAAGATCAGCCTTCAGCTCCAAAGCCAGCAGAGCTGCTAAGCTATCATTGTCCCAGAATATGCCATAAGAATCCTGCCAAAAGATGGCCATACTTAACTGAGATTCAAGAACATGTACACTGTAGAATGTATATCTTGTAGGAAAATTTATCAAAAAAGGTTTACTACACCAAAAAGAATAACGAATGAGAATATTTAGTGTCGTTTGAGAATAAAGAGCCTGCTCGATCTAATACCATGTCATAGAGAATTATGGGCCGATAATAGGTTGAACAAATATCTATTTAAAAGTAATAATTTGTAAGTAGTGTAACTTTTATAACTTATAAATCCATGAAAAAATATTTTTGTATCATCGAGATGAAAATTGGGGCAAAAAACATTCCTGGTCATGGGAAGTCCAGAAGCATAGATTAAAGGAATCTACTAAAGAACCCAAAGGAACCGATACCAATTCATAGTAAAAGAACTGATTAACTCCTTAACAAAGAAAGAAAGAATATATATTTGAACATGAAAAAGGTTACCTCATATGGAGCTTTTCGGGTACTGACTGAATCATTTTCATTAAAAATGGGAATGACTTTAAGGGACAACAAGGATTTGACTGTTTCATTAAGTTGTTTTCTGAAATCCTTATTGTTGAAGTCATTGTCAGTGACAAGAAGTTGAGCTGATGTAACATCCAACTGCAAAGAAAAGAAATTCAAGTTAGCCCTAACAAATGTAGAAAGGTTAAAGCATGTCGAAGAAATAATATACAAGTGAAAGAAGAACAAACTGAATCACCTGGCTAAACAAAGTATCATACAATGCCATGAGACTATTCTGTCCAACAGCAGCACAAACCTTCCCATCAAGTTCAACTTGTGGCTTCTGGAGATCAGCAAAGCTGCAGGATGCAATCATTAGCCAACTATGTGATTGATATTAATCATTCAAAAATAATTCCTAAGGCACCAATTGGTAGATGTTACAACAAGAACCTGCTATTCACAAGCTTCCGATATCTAAGCCTTTGACGGCCAATGCAAATTGCACCCGAGGACACCAAAATAACCTCATAACCTTGGGAATTCAACTCCTTGATCTGCATTTCATGTGGAAAACAGCTCATTCCAAATGGATCTTGACAATAGAGAAACACCTCACTAGAAGATCAATCACAACAGGATCCAATAAGATACTAACTTATATACCTGCTCGCAAAGCGACCCCAGTCTTCCAAGTGCTAGCCTCTCATCACTCCGTGTCACAACTGCAGTCCCAACCTGCCAATTTCAAATTTAAGATTTCCCCAATATCATAATTCAAGAGCAACGACCACACAAGAGCCACACAAAATTTCAAAAATGCTTCAGAAATTTGGGATATAGAATCCTCTCAATCAGAAGGTGTCATGGTGTATGTCTCCAGCATCAACTTAATTTTAAAAATAAATAACAGAAAAAACGTCCATTGGCCAACGGAAAGCAGAAGATAGCCTTTTCATCGGAAATGCGCGACTCAAAAAAAGCATTTTCAGTCCTCCCAAAAGGAATCCCAGTACAGCGACAGCACAGATATGATACGGGGGCCGAAACCAGCAGACAGAAGGAGCATACCTTGACGACGAGGCGCTTGACGTCCTTGACGAAGGTGCGGGTAGAATCCATGGCGTGGGAGTGAGTCTGAGCGAGTGGCGGCATCTCAAGCTGAGCTATAAAAATATATACTAAGTACGGGTTTCACTGGGATAGCTAGCAGACTTTTCACCGCAGTTCCATAAATTTAACATTTTTTAAGATGAAATTTCGCTGTCATGTTTGAGTGAGACAAAAACAAGTGGGAGAGGAAGACGACAGACAGACAACCCATGATCCGATTCCTAGGACGTCCAAAGACTGCCTGCCACGTAAGCACTCATCAACTTCCGTTCAAGATCTCCCCCCAACACATGGCGAAAAATAAGCTGAAATTACACATGGAAAAAAAATGTTAACTAAAATTAAAATCATCTTTTTCAGAAAACAAGGGGTTGATTTCATGGTTATAATGTGAGAGTGGATCTGCTGAGGGGCAACCAAGCTGTCTACCACTAAATGAATCCCCCAAGTCTGTTTCTCTTCTACCAACCTGAGCTTAACTCCTAGAATTGTGAGGAATTGGTCACTCTCCCCTACCCGCAAGCACGGGTCCCGCATTTCTATGTCAATACTCCCAGTTCGGCTTTACCCGAAACATGGTTGAAAGTTTTCATACGCTTTATGGGGATCCGGGACACCACCAGGTAATATACTTCCATTGCGCTCTTTCAAATAGCCCAGCACATACTCACTATGTTAACTAGTATTTGGTCCATGTTCTGTCTTTCTAGACTCTGCATCATTTGAACATGTTTCAAACCAACAAGGAAATGTAATATTAAGGGCATTCGCATCAGCACACCAAAAGATTGGAACCAAACATGTATAGTCAAACAGAAATCGAAAATCATGTTGCTCAAACTAGATTTGAGTTTATATGCATTCAAACTAGCTCGCCACAAAATTTTCATAAATCTTTAGGGCATTCGATGTTATATAGCATTCCAAAATCTCTTTCCCAATACCGTGGAGGTGCATACTTCTACTTGACTACTCTATTTTTTTTATACAGATCAATAATATAAAAAAAATCTACTGTCAAAATACCAGAAATTTCCATTTTTTTATCCGAACAAAGCGTATAAATATAATGTACTGTCAAAATACCATAAATTTTCAAATGTACAATAGGAATAGGACGAACATTTCTATTAAAAGTAAGGATATTGAGATGATACGGTCAACCTTTTACCCACCCTCTTCTCCTTTTAGTGAAGAGCTCACCCGTAGATGTTGCAAGGCTCCTTCACTCAGATATTTGCTTCGGAAGCCACCTATCCCTGGATCTGAACCTGTGGACTTATAAATTCCTTGCGTGCAAAAATGGAAATTAGCATTATAAGAAAAACAGTAAATCTCATGCAAACAAAAAAATGAATCATGTAATATTTATAATAAAATTTGAAATTCTCCATAATATTTTAGACAATTTACCCTGGAAAAAATTGCTAAAAATTGTGGTTGGATAAATCAACCTATTTCATATGGGCTATTTAATGACTCGAGCAGACAGGACTATTGATCCACATGGCAGCACAGACCTGTCACATGTCATAGATGTGACTTTTCTATTTTTTTTTTGCATTGATGTAACTTTTGAGAAGGGAAAAGTATCCCTGAAAATAAATTTTAATAAATGTAACTTTGATGTGACTTTATTTTTGCCTTATCTTATGATAGCATAATGCTAAAGAAAAAGGAGAGGAAAAAGGAGAAAGTAATGCTCCTGCCAAATCCAGTGAGATACACGCCTGTCACTTTGCTGCTGCAAGTTAGCCCAATGTAGAGTTGCCAGCCAACCAGCACACAGACGGATAGCTGAGCTATCAATGATGAATTAGGCAGGCAGTTTAATCATATCTTTAACACTTTGTATTCTTCCAAGCCCTGCAATCTTAAAGATCTCACTGTTACTATTTAGGTGGTAGACAAAAGCCAAGATGTCATAGAAAGTACTGAGCAAGATGCCTTTCAATTTGTCATGATCTGTAGTTATTAAAGGTCAAAATAAGAGTGCACATGAAGAGAGAAACAGATAGATGGCAAGACGCACATGTCCATATGAGCATCAATCTGGACAGAACCAGAAACCCTCTAATGACCACCGAGAATTAAAAAAAAAACAAGGTGGAAAGAATACAACTTCTTCAACCTGACATCAGAATGAAGTCTATGTCATAGACTAAGAGAAGTGATGCTATGATCCAAGTATGGACCAGTAACATAAGTTCAACTAAAGCGTTTTTTGGAAGTACAAGAGAGCTTCATAGCCATGTCCTGCATCTTCTATTATTCACGACCTGCTTCCCTCCATCAACAGCAACCTGTAATACATTGTCATTGATTGTTATTATCACAAAGGCATTTAAGTCCACATGCAGACAACAAAGGTGGCGCTTAATCCTCCTCAAGTAAGTAACCGTTTCATGGCTGACACTTGTCCAATAGAGTTAGAAACCCTAGCCACGCGCTATTTCCCCGCATATAACGAAAATTTCTACCGAGCAGGACCTATCAAAGACGCTGAAATGCATCGAAGATTGCGTACGTGCAGTATCCTACTAGTCCATGGGGGAAGAGGCTGTGAAGCTTGCAGCTGAAAGCCTGGAACTCGGTTGAAATTGGGAAGGACAGGTGCTCGCCGCGATCTGGCGACGGAGAGTTTGTGCTCACCGGGCCAGCTCTGTGATCGGAAGAGAACGATCTGTCACGTTCAGGTCAGATGCTGGAGTCGCCGCTTCAATCTGACCGTTGTCATTTCTCAGTGTGGAGGGAAGATCCTTTAAGACCTCCACGCGCCTCTCCCGCGTTCGACATTCCACGCGATGTCTCCTAACGAAGCAACACCGTAATGGGCCCAATGTACTGTACATGAGCTCGGCCCGTGTTTAAGGATTGGGCCCCTCGGCCCGACGAAAATTGCCACTTAGGAACAAAAGCTCAATGGCACAAGTGTAATTCGGAGGACCATTGCGGGCGGCGAAATTCTCGTCGTCTTTTTCTTCGAGCTTTGAATGAAAGCAGCCATGGCGGAAGCAAAACGCCCGATAGAAAAAGGGCCATGAGGGTATACATAGTAAATGGTTTTTTTTTCTCAAATAATTATAATTTTAATATTAGATAGATGCTCAAAAAGTTTTATATAAGGGAAAATGGGCGTAGAAGAAAAGATGATGATTCTGTTGAGTTTATTCTTGTTCATTCCAGCTCCATTCTACGCATTTACACATCACACCCCATTCATCTTCTCCTTTTGTGTCCCTCCGACGATTCCCGGATGATGCCACCGACCGCCGGTTTCCTGCACGATACGGAATTACTGCATTTGATTGCACCTTTTTCAACGAGGCAGACTAGGATTCTGATCGGATCAGCATCGTTTGATGTTTCAGAGAATCGGAACACGATAAGACACAGGCATTGGCGGTTCGTAGCAGCAGGACGGCGGAGGCGGAGATGATGCACGAGGGTTGTTGCCGGCCGTTGCTTTAGGCATCAATATCTCCAGGCTAAGATTCTCTGCCTCACCCCTTAAAAAGTCCGTTTTTTCAAAGTTTGGAGATTCCCTCCCTTCCTCCCCTCCCCTCTCCCTCTCTCTCTGAGCCTCTCTATCTAGTTATGTTTCACACAGTCTTCATGGTTTTTCTTCAGGAACTCGCCATTGGAAAGACTTCCCTTTCTCCAAGCCAAGAATCTAAACCTCAAAAGTGGAGAGGGGAAACATAACGCCACTTCCATCCATCATCTCTCATCTACGCCCCCACCCTTGAAAGATTCTCATCTCTCTCCTATGTCTCCCTCTCTTTTAACTACGCTCATTTCTCAGCTCGTCTTTCTCTCTTTAATCCATTGTCCCCTCTCCCTTTCTCTCATGTCCCTTTCCCTTTCCAGGACCCCTTTTTGGCCGTCCACCCGTTGTTCCTATAGAGAGATTAATCGTTGTTTCAGTTAATGGCTTCGCCTCCTCCTCCTCCTCCCCATATACAGGGCATCAATCATCTTGCTCAGCCATGTATTTATGGTGAGCAAGGCTTTATCTGATTAAGACTTCTGCTACTGTTGTATTGTCTTGTACCTGTTTTGATGAAATGCCCAGTTGTGTAGTTGCTTATTTTCCACGTCTTGATTGAGATTCTTAAGGTTAATGTCTGCCATCTGGTTAGTTAAGGCATATTTGTTTATCTCCCCTACTTGTTGGTTTGATTTCTTTGATCTCTGCTACTACTATCACCATCAAACGTATATGCTTAAATTAAGTGAAGTAGCCATTGAATGCCATTTCTTTTCAAACTATATATTCAATTAGCTTACCTTTAGAAGAACTAAAGTTTAAATCAGCTTCTCATTGGGTATGTCCCCAGCTAACCCGAGACAACCAAAATATTGTTTTGTTTCTTCATGACTTGCCTAAGAACCATCATAATTTCGCTTCTATTGTTGTAATTTAGTTAGTTTTCATATTGAGCAATGATAATAATATTACTGTCTGTACTAGTTATCTGCATTTATGGCATATTGATGTTTCAAGGACAACAGTTGGAAGGATATGGAGAGTAATATTCAGACCAAATGCTTATGGTGTTTTTCCCCCTTTTTGCTGAATCAAATGCTTAGGATGTTGGAAAGCATTCTATGAGTTTGTTTCTCTTTTCATTTCTTATTGTAGGATAGAGATTTTATTTGTATCTGATGTTCATTTCTGAATCTGAGCAGGGGATTTTTTTTCTTCAGAGAGAAAATCCCGGTTCATGAAGTGGCTGAGTAAGCTCTTTAAGGGTGGATTTACTCGAGGAAGAGGAGCCCGCTATCCACAATTCCTAGGTGATGAAAACATGGTCTGGCATGCTCCTTCTAGATCAGTGGTAAACTATCAAATCTTTATCACCATCTCTTCTGTCAACTCTGGGTATCTGCTAACAGTTGTATCACTATAAATTTTACGCTTAATAGGGTGCAATTCAGTTTATGACTAGCAAATTTCAAGAAATTTTTACTGCAGGGATTACTCCTCAGAGATCATGTTGTTGGACATGCAAATTCTGTGCACAGATAATATTCAAAGTCTTTTTTCATGCCATGACCATCCTTTCTGGACATGCCAAGCTGGTTTTCTAGAGAATACTGAGACTTCTTCATGAGAAAAATAAGAAGACATCAATTGTATTAAGAAAAAATTCATAATAA
This sequence comes from Trapa bicornis, assembly GCA_030064425.1. Taxonomy (NCBI): domain Eukaryota; kingdom Viridiplantae; phylum Streptophyta; class Magnoliopsida; order Myrtales; family Lythraceae; genus Trapa; species Trapa bicornis. Next base: position 1,585,410 of record CM057761.1, on the reverse strand, counting down.
AGCTGCCTGAGATTAAGTTTGGATATGTCATCAGGATATGTGCATTGACTGCTTTGATTTTGTCATTAGGATGATCGTCCTAGAACTAACAAGGAAAAGGAGGAACCTGATCGCACAATTGCACTTTCTTTGGCTGAAGATTTGAAGAGACAAAATGGTGGGTTTTGATGGTCTGACCGGATCTGATACTATATTTACAACTTCAGGATATCCTCTCTTCCTACTAAGCTAAAATTTGGTTTGATGATACATGATGCATAATTGTGCTCAGGTTTCAGATGGGGGAAAAACAATGATGAAGATATTGCTAGGGCACTAGAGGATGATTTAAACTTACCTCTATATCCTCCTTATGCCCCTGCCATACATGATGGCTTAAATTTACCTCCATATCCACCATATGTCCCCACCCAACTCTATCCAAGGGCGGGACTCAGGTAATTTTCAATTACAATAAACGATTAACTTCATCCCATTTCCCTGCTCGTCTTTTGCAGGATTCAATATTTAAAGTTAATCCTTTCTGTAGAACATGTGGAGGCTGCCACCGTGAGATTGACTATGGCAATTATTTGGGGTGCATGGGAACTTTTTTTCATCCCGAGTGCTTCTGTTGTCGAGCTTGCGGATACCCAATAACAGAACATGAGGTGACCGTCTCTGATTACTACATTACATCTTATATCCTAAACAAGACACATCTGGCCTTGCATCATTTTTCTTACTTGGTCTTTTGCCTCTTGATTAAGTTTTCATTGTCAGGAAGAGATCCCTATCACAAGTCTTGCTTCAAGGAATTGACACACCCAAAATGTGAAGTGTGCCATCAATTTGTAAGACTGATATTCTTCTCCTCCTTCTTAACTGACTACTAACAGACTTTCAAGTTCATCCATTACCCATAAGCATTTGAGATTCGGCAATCTGTAGATCCAACATCCTAAGCATTTGATTCCCACAAATGGAAAGCATTTGATTCCCATATTCAGACCAAATGCTTATGTGTTCATTCTTTGAATCTGTAGATCCCCACAAATGGGGCTGGCCTTATTGAGTATAGATGCCATCCATTTTGGTCTCAGAAGTATTGCCCATCTCATGAGCATGACAATACTGCTCGATGTTGCAGTTGCGAACGACTAGAGGTATGTTTTTGTATGGATCATCTTCATAATTCAGGCGATGAAGTTGGATTCCAGTTGCTGATTATTTTGTGTGTAAACTGGTAAAGTCATGGAATTCAAGATATATCTCTCTGGGAGATGGGAGGAGTCTATGCTTGGAGTGTATGGAATCTGCTATAATGGACACTGGTGACTGTCAACCTTTATACCATTCCATAAGAGACTACTATGAAGGAATGAACATGAAGCTGGATCAGCAAATTCCCATGCTTCTTGTTGAAAGACATGCACTTAATGAAGCCATTGTTGGAGAAAGGACGGCAAGATACAAAGCACTTTTTTTTCCTGCAACTACTTGAGAATCCTCTGTTTTATTCTGTATATTTTACAGGGCCACCATCACATGCCGGAGACCAGAGGCTTATGTCTTTCTGAGGAACAGACTGTTACAAGTGTATGGCATTGGAAACTTTCAATTCTGTATTGTCAAAGTTAACTTGGATTAGTTTTATGGGAAACTGTTTCTAACTGCTTTTCTATGTGCCCACACTGCTATACCATTCTAGATCCTTAAACGACCCAGATTTGGAGGCCAGAAGCTGGTTGGAATGAGGACCCGACCCCAGAAGTTGATCCGAAGATGTGAGGTCACAGCCATTCTGGTTCTATATGGTCTTCCAAGGTGATAAGAATTCCATAGGATGCATGTAGTGCATTATCAAGTAATGTTTCAGAAGGAATGAATCTTCACCGTTAATCTAAATGACCAGGCTGCCTTAGGAAGATTCCACAAAGTTTTGCCACTGAAATCTCAGAATATACCAAGTGTCAGATTCTTATTTTGACAAATTATTAAAAGATTGTATTGGTGATTAATGCTGTTCTCCAACAATATCACAAAACATGGAGTAGAGATAAGATTCCATTTAAGTTCCCAAATTTGTTACTTGCCCAGGAAATTTGATCTGACAGCACCCACAAGCCTCATGATTTTTCTATCCTTTATGCAGATTGCTTACTGGAGCTATTCTTGCCCATGAGTTAATGCATGGATGGCTACGCCTAAAAGGTATAAAGATTATTCTTCCCCATCTCCAAAAAGTTAGTTCACTGTAGTTTGATAATCATCTATTGCAGGGTATAGGAACCTAAGTACTGATGTAGAGGAAGGAATCTGTCAAGTGCTCTCGTACCTGTGGCTTGAAGCTGAAGTGATGCCAGGATACAGGAGCGGGCCTTCCACCTCCGCAGCCTCCTCGTCGTATTCATCATCTTCAAAGAAGGGCAAGAAATCCGACGTGGAGAGGAAGCTCGGGGAGTTCTTCATGCATCAGATTGCTCATGACGCGTCCCCTGCATATGGCGGAGGCTTCCGGGCAGCCAACGCTGCAGTAAATAAGTACGGCCTCCGGTGCACTCTGGACCACATTCGCTTAACCGGGAGCTTCCCCCTGTGAAGGACAATGTCTCTTCCACAAAGTAAACTATACATTACTACAGTCTTATTTAAGAGATACTCAAAGTGCATCAAGTATGAGTACCCACACCACACTCAGTACCAATACAGGCATCTGGCAGTTAAAACGACTACATACATCTTCTTTTCATAGTTAAGAGGTTCTCAAAAGTGGTCAAATATGCTCAGCATGACTATCAATAAATGACACAAGAACTAGACTGGCTGGAACATCATGCAGTATTTCAATCAACAAGTGGAAATCAATCAGTATCATAACTCTTCCAGTATGATAATTTGATTGCATAAGAATGGATTTTATGTTCGCAATCACAATCTCCGCACCTATTATGCTACTGCTATACATGAACAGATACTAGATGGATTCCACCAGCAAGCCACAAAATCTAAATTGCCAGGGGAACCATTTAGAACTGGACCTTTTTTTTCAGTCAGTAATGGGTGAAAAGCAGGGTTTATAAATTAGCAGATATATCTGCAAGAAGCATCTTGAGCATCTCGTACGTCATGAAGCATATACCAACTCCAGGCACCACCTTGTAGTATTCAGGCAAGATCCCTCTATACAACCCACGAAAGCCCTCATTCTGAACAATGTGCCTAAAGGTACCCACAAGACCTGTCTTATACACACGGGCACGGCCTCCTGCTCCTTCTAACTGCTTACGCCTCCTCACCAGATCCAAAGGAAATGTTCCTGCAAACAAAAATGTTGAAAATGTAGAGTTTTAAAGGCAGTTTTATAGTATTCACTATAGGTCCAGTCTCGTTTAATGAATGGTGCTATTGATTCTAGTAAAATGATTCCTTTGTAATCAAACAAATTATAATCTGTGGCCAACAGAGACCGTGACATGATTGAACCCACACCAATCAAATTATTAAATAGTTGTATATGCTTTTTCACATGTTCCATATTATATGCATGCACAATCTTTGAGAAGACACCAGTAATATAAAAAAAAATCACAACCACAATGAGCATACTAAAGAAAGAGCAAATGTTAGAATAAAAACAGAGATTTAACTACTTCACAGGCAAGGACATATGTTCTGGACTAGTACTAAACCATCAATATATGCATCATACAATGAAAAATATTAAGCATCAGTAAAACAATATGGTAGTCCAAAACTACAAGAGCCACATCACTGAGGAATGAGCCTAATCATATCATACAACAAATCATCACAGCTGGCATCTTTCTGTAGAGACAAGTAATCTTTAACAGGAAGGAGAACAAGTACCGTAACATATAAAAAATTAGCACTGTTGTAGCACTGGAATATTGATTATAAAATGCTAATAATTGGAAGAATGCTATGCAGATATCCCGCATCATCTTTAGCTCTGATATTCTTGGATGGTGATCACTAGGGGAAAAATGAATTCCTTGGGAATCAATGGATTATTGAATGATTGCAAGAAAGGGGTTATTCAATGCAAAGTATTGGTCTCAGTTTCAACTGGGGCAGATTTATTACCACAAGGGCATTGTAACATCTGAATAATTGAGATCCAACTCTACATAAAGAGCTAATCTGCAAGAAACTCCTCACTCTTAACTTCTTGGCTGATGAAACAAAAAGGATTCTTCTTTTATCTTTTCATTTCTCAAATTATTCTATAATTAAATTTAATGGAATTGGTGATGCTAGAAAAATTATCAACACTACCCATCAAGCAGCCTGCAGAACGAGCCTTGGTGAGAAGCATACCTCCACGAGGACTGCCTCTCACATTTGACAACCGGAAAACATAATAGGTTCCCCTGTGTGTAGTTGAAACCAATGAAGGAACCAACTGCATGTTTGGGAAGACAAATAATCCAAAAAGGTGGGACATTTGAGGTTAATCAGAATGAGGTTTTCGCATATAATAGAAGTTAGATGCATGACAAAAGAGATAATTTCTTGCCAATTTTCTTACTAATCCACAAATGCCAGATTAATAGCCAACTCCTGTCGGTCATTGGCTCTAAGGTTCAGTCAGGTTACAAACTTTAGAGCAGAGCCTGGGCCACACCCTGCTTCTCTGCATCAAAAGCATTAACTATGGCATTAAGCTCTCTAAATTTTATCAGCATTAGTTTTATATGAGAAAATGCAACTAAATTTTATCTATCATATGATGCTGCAATCAAAACAAGCTGCATAAAAGTGCATGTAAGGCATGAAAATATATATGCATGTAGATGGGGGTTTCCATGATCTCAAAACTCCAACAGCAACAAAAAGAGAATGCAATCAAGTACAAGAAGTCAAATACAAAATGATTGTGATGTTCTCAATATATCGTCATGTCCCAAATTCTCCATCCTTGAAAGCAAGGTAGCATGCAAAATATGATTATCTTGCTTGTATCACCAATTTCAATTCAAATAAACGGAAACACAAGAGCCAGCCTGCCCTGGCAGTCCGAGATTACTCACCTGTTGAAGATGCAATGCCTGAAAGACTGCCACAAGCCAGACTTACAGCAACAGTAGAATCATGGGGTCTGGTACAAGTAGAATAAATATGAAATCTTAAAAACGTATGCAATAAAATATGCCATCAGTAAAATACTTGTGCACTGAATACCTTTTGGACTGCCAGTAAGACCTCAAGGCCTCGTAAACTGAAAAACTGAGAGCTATACTGGGTCCAACGGTCTACATTAATATGGGAATGGCAGTGTCGATGAGAAAACAGATATGAAGAGAGGGGGAAGGGGCAGGGGGAAGAGCATAACTAACTTATGAAGTAGGCAGAACTACCAGTAATGTAGCTCCAAGACCTTTATACAATCCCAAATGCCCCTCATCCATGATAATAGTCCGTAAGGCATGCCGGATGCCTCTATAGTAGATGGCATTTGTCTGCAAAATTATAATTGGTCATATAGCCAGTAAGTGGCACTACCTGCAAATTGGAACACAATTCCAAGAACAATGCCAACTTTAATTTGAAATTCCCGAGTGCTGAAAATTAAATATTTTAAACCTAAAGATGCTTCCACAGAAAGTAGGTCTAGTATATTACATAAGTAAGAAGCTTATTTTTACCTGTGCAGCAAGTCGTGTTCTCACAAGATCCAATGGATATGTAGCAGTTGCAGCAGTTACTCCAGCCAAACCACCACATACAAAATGCATACTAATCTCTGCACTGACATTATTCCGGTACTTTTCCAACCCTGGCGCTGTATGTAGTATCTACAAGAAAATGCAAAATAATTGCAGAGTGATATCAGGAGATAACCAAGAATAACATTCTGATTATTTCAATTGAATTATATCTTACAATTGCAATATTTATTAACCTTTTTGTACTGCTCATATGCATAGAAATTCACAGAAGAATATGGTAATCGGTGAGCAATTGTAACCAGATTTCCTTTCCAGAAAGCTCTAAATCCTTCTTCACGGGCAATCCTTGATGCTTCACGCCATATACTAGCCTTCTTTAGCGTTTCAACATCTGAGTGCATGCCTTGTACCTACAGGGAATCACCCATGCAAATTAGAGATTGCTGCTTAAATAAGATCGAAAATCAGGCTAACATTGGTGGCGCGAAAATCCCATCAAATTAGAGTTTGCTACTTAAATTCAGTAAAGTGATTACTGCAACACCAGCAGTAAGACTGAATTCACTGAAAAGTACCATAATCGGGAGATAAAAATAAAAGCTTTCGCTAAAATAAGGAAAAGAAAGAACGAAGCTGCATAGATAGCTCAAACCATAGTATCCATTAATAAAAGCGATTTCACCAAAAACTAACACTAATCTGCAATCGGAATGATTTTTTTAAATAAAAAAGTATAAAAGAAAACACACCTGAAAGAGGATGGTTAGACGAGCTAGAGGTGCAGTACAGGTCTTGCTGAAGGCCCCTGCAATGCCTCCGGAGAGAAGCTGCGATACAGTCCCAATCTGCGCTTGGTACCTGTGCTGCTGATGCTGACCCTTGCTACGGGTGGCACCGTCAACAGTCGCGATACTTCCATGGCCGGAGCTGATAGCCCTCTGCCCTCCTTCCATCACAACCCCAACCCTAGCTTCTGTCTGCATCTCCAATCGCACTTTCCCCTCCAAATATGACCACCGCCCCGTCAAATCCCTCCAGCAGAATCCCGATCAAGGAGAAACGGGAACTTCGCTCCAATTGCAGAACAAGTACAGTAAACCAACAATCGAAGCAATCACAAGATGATGCCCGACGAACTCCGAGGCGACTCCGGCGAACTTATCTTCAATTTTCTCAATCAGCTGATCTCTCCACCTCTTCTCTGCCTGATTTGAACACGAAAAGGAAAGAAGAAAAAAGGCGAGAGCGAGGCAAGCAACGCATCACGACGCCGTATCAATGGTGGAGAAGCAAACGGTCGTTTTCGTACTGTTTCGCTCGCCCGATGAAACCCCGCCGAGCGCAGTCCCGGTGTATTAGTCCCTGCCTTCCTATCAATCAAAGCCCTTGGTTTACTTGACTTCAGGAGATCAATGCGACCTCATCGAATTCAAGGGTGCGATGTGGTCCCTCTCACACCATGATAGGATAGCGGTGAAAATGGAGTAGGTGATTATTATATGTCGCCAAATGTCTGATCTTGTTCCATTTGGATTATCACTAGCATATACTTTTAGAAAATATTACACGACAATATTTTTATTTATTTAATTAAACATAAAATAATATATCATTAAGAACGAAATAAAATTAAAAGGTTAAAAATATCATATAAAATTATAATATTAAAATAAAATAATAAAACCTTTATATATAATATGAGTAAATAGAAATAAATTTACATATTTTCTTATATCAAATATTATTATTATTATTATCATTTCATTCCTTTATACCCAATAAAAAAAGACAAGACAGTCTATCATTTCATGTGGCAATCTAATCATATATATATATATATACACTGTCGTAGTGAATATACACATCTATCTTAATCCTAGTTAGTTGTGTTTGCATGATTTAGATTGCACTATACTCGATATAGGTAGAAGAGGATATAGGGAAGGTTTATATAAAAGTTTGCTGCAATGAATAATAGTAGATTTGAACCGATCACATGATATACACCAAATAATATAAAAAGATATGAATTAGAGTGTTTTAATATCATAAAAAAGTTATAATAAGTAAAAAAAATATATGAAATATAACCTACACTATATTCATAATTTTAAATAACTACTACATTATTTGTTGTGTTATTTTTCATATACATTAATTAGGAGTTAATAGTTGATAGCAAGTGATGATTTATTGGATTCCATCCATTTCATCATTTGTCTACAAGCATTCAATTATAAATCTCTATGTTTAACCTCGGAGAACACCCCTTGATCAAATTCACTAAATCTATTATTACATATGAAAAAATAATATGATTTCAACTTATGCGACTAAATTAAAATTTTACGTAAAACATTTTAACTTATCAAACATTTCAAATATTATATTTTAGCATCAAATCTTTAATAAAATATTAATTTTAGCAATAATTTTAACTTTCATTAACTTAGACTAAAATATGGTTTAATTGATATATTATATATTATGTTTGTTAAATGTCACTAATAATCTAACAGTTTTTACTATTAGCACAAATTATATTAAAAATAATTTATAATATTTCATTTAAATTAATTTATGTATATATTTAAAATAAAAATAAATTAAATATATTTTTTACCTAATAAAATTATAAATAAAAATTATATATAATTAATATTTTATTTAATTAATTTGAAAAAATAAATTAATTACGTTATACAAATTTGTAGCGCATCCCTCAATATTTATAATAATAAAATTTTGTTACTAAATTATATAATTTTAGTATAGGTGAATTTTAAATTATATATTTGTATAATATTATCATATGTATTATTATATAATTTAAATTTAATTAAATATTAAAAATTATACTTATTGAGTTGTTAGTAATAATTATATATATATTAAATTAAATAAATATATATATATTAGGATAACATACAAAATAAATAAATCAATTTTAATATTTTAATAATACTAAAATTATATTAATATAGATAATAAAAGATATATTTGTGTATTATATTTAATTGATAATTTCAAATTAATTAAAAATATTAAATATATATAATTTTTACTTATAATTTTATTAAATATAAATATAAATATATTTAATTTATATTTATTTTAAATATATATAATTTAAGTAAAATAAAATATTATAAATATCACAAAACATAATTTGTTTTTAATATAACTCGTGTGGATAGCAAAAATTATTAGGATATTAGTGAAAATTAATTAAAAAGTTTAATTATATTTATCAATACAATGATATAATGTTAATATTTTAAATGTAATAATTAAGTTCAATTTAGGAAAGTTAAAATAATTAATAAAATGATAATTTTATGCAAAATTAACCATACTTACACCATACTCAGCTCTCAAAGCACCATATTAACTAACACCTTCTTTACCCTATGTTCCAACTTCTGAAAGTGAATCAATTATGCTATTGAATAACTTCCGGTTAGAAAATAATTGGTGGGTTGCAATTGAATTTTTAAAATTAAGTGAAAATTTGAGATGATGAAGTAAGTTTATATGGGTGCTCTGCCCTCCTAACCAGTAGACATCTTCACTAAAAGTCAGCAAGCAGCTTGGAGTGGAGGAAGTAGACAAGAAAGAAAGAAAGAATGCAGCACACCAGAGAGTATAAGCAGCTGTGGAACCTCAACAGTAGACAACCAACTATGTCAGCATGCATTCAGTTAGTTACAGTGAGTGGATGGCTGTAACATTCAGTTCAAGGTCTGTAGAGAGCAAGACTCTTGGATGGAGGAGTTTCCCAAGCTCTTTTGCTTCATCTCAACCCCGAGATAGCTCGTGAGCACTCTCTTCACCCCAAGCCCACGTCGATGAGGCCGGTTATTACCTGTGCTGTTGTTGCTGATGAAGGGAGTTCTCTCCACCTTGGCGGGACTTATAAGCGGAGGAGCCGGAGAGAAGCTCGGGGCATTGAAAGTTGGCTTGTAAGGGGTGCTGGAGAGAGAGAGGGAGTATGGAGCTGCTGCGGCAGCCAACTTCTTGTGTGGCTGGGAGATGATGCTCACTGTTGGAACCGAAGAGAGATTGCTGGATTCCTTGGTCAGGTCATCCACGTAGAGGAGGTCGTCTATTCGAGCCACTATGTTGAATGCAAGGCTCTCCAGAACCCTTGAGTAGCTCTCCAGGATGGATTTTCCCACATCCTGGAATAAGATTCAAGAATGATCGAAAAAGCTTCAGCATAGATGAAAAGGAATTATCTGTCTGTCAAGAGAATCAATCTGTAGCAGACCTTGTTGTACTGGATCTTTGTGGTATCTAGGCTCGTCTGGCTAAGGGTGGGAAACCGCTGCTTGAGGCAAAGCAAGAGGCTTTCGGCTCTCTCTGCAAGCATGGCCCACTTATCTCCATCCAGCACCAGGTCCTTGACCATCTCCCACGATGACTTGGACATTGATTTGCTGGGGTGGTTCGGGGGCTTGGATTGGTGGCCTCTCCGACCCCAGATGTACATGGAGGCTTCTGCACGATTTGCAATCTCTACTGCCATGTGCTCCGAAGACAGATCGAGGCAATCAAGCAGGCACTCCGCAGAGAAGTGGTCTGATGTTATGTAACGGTATATCACATCACCAAGAGACACTTTGCCACTCTGAAAACAATCAACAACAGGCTCAGAATGTGCTTACTATGGCAGAAATGGAAGAAGCTTGCAAAAGTTGTAACCTTTGGGAGGGCTTCCATGTATGAGTCAGGCACTTCCATCTCCGACAAGGCAGATGCATTGATGGCCATAGCAGCTTTTAGAATCTGGCTAGTACAATCTCGGGTGTGATTCAACTGCTTCCTCGAATTCTGGCTTAGACCGCCTGCAGGAACCCGAGGCACTGGAAGCCACCACTTCTCCTCCTGCCGCTGAATCATCTTCCTGAAGGAGGCAGACCCATCAGCCTCCGGGGCCACGATCCCTTGGTCGACATACCAGAACTCCGTGTTTTTGAAGCTATCCAATATTTCCTGCCATATCAAAGATAAGGAGCGGGTCATAAGATTCAGTCTCCTCCTTCCATACAGAAACTAGGTGGCGAAGATCTTACAAGAAGCATGTTATCGAGCTTCCTTAGAGCCGGAAGGTTGACAAAAATATCTGATCGAGGCCTGCAAGTCATTACCTGCAGAGAAGTAAAACAGGTTTACGAGTCAATTGATTGCAGGGACAAACATACTATGTGCAGCAGCTGATATGAAGTACTACCTCGAGCTTACTGCCATCGGGAAAAGTCTGCCATGAGGGTATGAGCTCGATTATGTGATCACCAACACATAGAATCCACTCCATCTCTCTTCTCCACACGGTTCTCTTCTCTTCCGGCAAGGGCTCCAACCTCCACAGTTGCCCAAAAATGGTAGCTGGATTTTGCTCAAAAAAATCAGTCACACACACGACTTTGCATCGATGAAGAAGTGAATCCACAACAAAAAGGGCAAATATACCGCAGAGATTAGTGATGGCGTTCGAAATGGCCAGAGCAGTGGAAACCCCTTTTCCGGATCCTGACATGTCTTCACCCAGCAAGAGTTTGGAAAATCTTTCCTTCATCATCTCCATCTCTGTTCAAACAAGCGGAATTAGATTAAAATCACAGATTGCTCTCAAGAAGGAAGCTAGTGAACTCAATCACAAGTTTCTCAGTTTATTGAGATTCAACCGTTATGTAGGTTCCCTTTCAAATTCAGAGATTTCACCTTCACTGTGAAAGAAGCTAACAGCTCGAAGTCAGTTGTACTTTTTCAAAATTTTGGGTTTTCTTTTCACCGTTTTCTGGTTTCCATGAGCAATACGAGGAAATGAACACAAGACCAATCAGAGAACGTCTTCAAGAAAACTAACCTGAAAGCTTGGAGCTGGGTTTCTGGGGTTTCTTTTCATCGTCGTTATCAGCTGAAACGGAGCTTCTGTGAGCATCAGCTTTCCTGATGGGCCAACCCACAGGAGATTTCACAGACAGGGGGGCCATGTCGGCCTTGGGAGCTTGAGCCTCCTCCGTCGAAGACCCCTCGGTGCTGCGGCTGAGGCTGCTCTCCATCGGCGACTCAGCACTGAACTCAGTCAGCGACTCGTCCTGACCGCCGGCGGTCCTCCTCTTCACCGAGCTCCTCATCTCGAGCTTCCTCCCGCAAGAGAATACGTAAAGCCCAGAGAGCAGAATCAGGAAATGAGCCAGAATGAGCCGGAAGACGACAGCTCTAGGCAAAGAAGATGGGAATTTCAGGATGGATTTCTCGTGATGGGGGTAGAGATCTCCTCAAATTCCTCAGCTACAGAAGATAAAAGGAGCCATTTGTAGGTTTTTTTTTTAACTGGTAAAGATTTGATTTTTAAAGCTCAATGCCATGGCACTCTAACGTCTATATTGGCCCTCAATGCGAAAGGGAGAGTAGAGTAGAAGGTAAGGAGCAATAGAGACCCCACCTGCTGACCACATGTTTCTTTCTCTCAATTTAACTATGGAGCGCCCCCGCCTGTCTCTCTATCCACAACCCAAGGGATTTGTGTCCCTCGTATTCCTCCTCCGGCCCTAGAAATGCTACCTTTAGGGGATAAAAAATACTAAGTAGTGAGAGTTCTTAGTACCTAAATTTTTTTCTCATTCCTACTTCCTCCTTTGAGTATGTGTTCAATCCATATGTAATCCCTGATTTGAGAGAGTGAGTGTAATATGTTGGCACATGTAAAATAGTAGGTGAGAGAGTGAGTAATTGGTTGCAATTTGAATATATCCTTAGATCAAAGAAATGTGAAAACAATTTGGTAATTTTACTATAGTTCGAATCCATCCTATACTCCTAATATGGAAGCCCCATTAGAGCAATATATTCATTTTGCTATAAGTATATTAATTTGTATATTTTAAATATTTTACCTGAAATTTGAGTCAAAGTATTAATATTTAATATTAATGGCAAATAATGGAAATACAATATTGGTACAACCTCTTATTCTTAAATTTCTAAGATTTTATAAATTTGGTAAATTATTATAGAATTTTTTTTTTGCTTTAATTGAAAATGATGATAAGCTATTAAAAGAACTGTAATTGAAAGATTTAAAAGTAAATAATTATATCTTCCAAGCTATTAAAATATTATATTAAATTTAATAATTCTAAAAATATTTGAAATGCAAAACTAAAATATCAAGGATTTTCACGTGCAAGGATAGCAATGACTGAGTAGAGATTTTAAGTTAATTCAAATGAAAAATAATTAAGTAGTTGAACAGTATTTTGTAAAAAATTTAACTGTGGCTAACAAAATGAAATTGTTGGGTTAACAAATGAATTTTTATGTTATTGTTGAGAAAATTTTAAAATATATAACTGAGAAATATGACTATTTAGTATGTGATATTGAAAAATTTTATGATACTACAATTTTAAGTATTGAAGAATTACAGAGTTAGTTTATGAGAAAAAAATACATTAGACAAAGAGAATATAAATAAGTATTGAAAGTGAGTGGCCCTCAAGAACAATAAACCTATAGAAGGTAGAGATATTTTAAGAGGGTATATGCAATATCGGTATGGGACACTTCCAATATGAGTGACAAAAAAAATTAATATAGAAATAAGAAAGTTGTATGCTACTAATAACATTCCGTAAATTAGAAAAGAATTTTAATTCTAACAGTAGTTTATTATATTCTATAATTGAATATCAACCTTTTTAGTTTGAGACAACTCTTGTAAAATAATATAAATATAATTTTTGAAGAAAATCTGTGTATGGTAATTAGAATTAATTTGAATGAATCTGTCTCAAAATAGGATGTTCACATTTTATCCATAAGTGTAATTTACGAATAATTCTATTTGTGGCATAAAAGATATGAATATCTACCTTTCAAAGAACTGAATACTAAAAATATGGTAAAAGGACGGACTTGCAACAATAGAGAAATTAGACACCTTAAAGTGTTTTAAACTGTTTAAAGCAAAAATAGAGAAAGAGTGGGGAATATATTTCTTGTTTAATAACTTATAGAGGTGGTAAATTTACTTACAAGGAGTTTGACAATTTTTGTTATAAAAATGGTATAAGAAGACAATTGACAGTAACATATATTTCTCAACAAAATAGTGTAGCCGAAAGAAAGAATCGAATACTAATGAACATTGTTAGAAGCATTCTTATTGACATAAAGATCCGTGAGAGTTTTTGGATTAAAGCTGTAAATTGGGATGTCTATGTTTTAAATTGAAGTCTTATTTCAACAGTTAAGGATATGACTCTAGAGGAGGCATTGTGTAGAATTAAACCTAATGTTGACATGTTAAAGATTTTCGGATGTATAACTTTTGCACATATTTCAAAAACCATATAAAGGGAAACTGGAAAATTGTAGCATATAGTGTATTATGCTTGGAATTTGTGAAAAATCTAAATAGTTCAGATTTTATGATCAAATTAGAAATAAAGTGCTTATTAGTAGAAACGTGGTATGTGTAGAAAATGACAAGTGAAATTGAGAAGATGAGAAAAAAATTGGAGTTGAAGCACTAATATGGGAGGATACAGAAGAATTATGTGTTGATCATTATATATCTAATGCATAAGAAGAGAAATCTTAAGATAATGTTATTATCATTAGAGAAGGTAATAATGAGATAAGTGATAGAAGAAAATAGTGCGAGTGAAACACTTCTTATTTAGTAATTTGAGAACTTAAAGAAAAGAGTTAGACAACCTCCATAATAATTTTTGAAAAAGCTAATGATTTCAAATGGAGGAAAGTTATGGATGATAAATTCATAGCTAATGATTTCAAATGGAGGAAAGTTATGGATGATAAATTCATGCAATTGAACTAAATGATATTTGGTTTTTAACCAGCCAGGGGATCTAAGGTTATTGAGTTGAAATGGATTTACAAAATAAAATTAAATGAATTAGGAGAAGTTGAAAAATACAAAGTAAGACTCGTAGTAAAGGGGTAGTGTAAAAAATATGGAATAGATTACAAAAAATCTTTACTCCAGTGACAAGGTGGGAAACAATTAGAATTTTGATTGCAATAGCTGAAGCCCAAATTAGACAATTTATCAGATGGATGTTAAGAGGGTTTTTTTACATGGTAAGTTGTTGAAGGATGTATAAGTTGAACAACCTCAAGGGTTTCATATTAATGGGAAAGAAGACAAATTTTATAAGCTGAAAAAAACTTTATATGGGCTAAACAAAGCTTCAAGAGCTTAATATAGTTGTATTAAAAGTTATTTTATTAAAAAAAATGTTTTCTAAAGTGTTCCTATGAACACACTCTTTGTTAAACAAAATGAGGCAGGATTAGGAGTTTAAGCACTTGATGAAAAATGAGTTTGAAATCACAGAACTTAGAATTATTTAGACAAATTCTTCGCAAAAATGAGTTTACTAAAATTTGTGAAGAATCTAAATTGTCAAATTTAAATAAAAAAATTTAAAATAATGTTTAATTATCAATTGAATATTCAAGATAAATTAACTTAAATAAATTTAAATAGGGTGATAAGAAAATTTTGAATACTTACATAAATATTTTAATAAAATTGAATTGCTATTTGAAATAAAATTAATTTTATTATATGTTTAAAATATAAATATTATAATATAATTTTTTTAGTTTAAAATTTAAAAGAACAAGAATTAGGGAGTGTATAAAGTGGTTGCTGGATCGCATACAAATAAAATTAATAAAAAATTGCAAGAAATATAAGTATTTTTATAAACAATCTTGCATAAATTTTTAAAAGTTGTATGAAAATATTTATCTATTTTATATAATTTAATATTATATTAACAACAGCAAACTAACGAAATTAAAATTACACTAATATTATTTAAGAAATATCATTAAGAGAGCCGCGGCAGATTGTGATCCAACAGTTTCAATCTTAATAAATTCAATCTTTTTAATTTATAAAATTTAATTTATTTATCTATAAAATTCTATTTGTTCTAATTTTTGAAATATATTAGTCTCCTAAAATTTCACTTCATACCTATTCATTTTCTTAGTTTTTTAATGAATTAAGTGCACATAAAATTTGATCAAGTCAAATATTTCACGATGCTGTAATTTAAATAATTAGTGAAATATTTTAATAAAATATTTTATGCGTAAATTAATCATTAAAACGGTAAATTAAATTTGAAAATAACAAATTTAAAATAATTATTTTAATTTAGTTATCTTGGAAAGGGAGCCATGCGCCACGCACTTTTCTCATTTTAATTTATTTTTTCTATCAATTTAGCTTATTAATCGAATATCTATCTAATGGATAAGTTTTTTACAATATGAAATTTCTACATTCATAAGCCTCAAGATCTCATTCTAGTTTTCTCACTTTAAATGTGATATTACGATGATAATAATAATAATATATAATATTAAAAAATAATATCACAAATAAAATAAAATAAAATAATATTATTTATTTATAATATTAAAAACTTGTACTATTTACAATTTATATTTTTTTAATTATAAACGATACCGAACACTTACACTGATACATAAATAATACCTTTTCACCTACAATATTATATATTCAATTAATTAATCATTATAAAAAGACTATAACCTGAAAATTATGCCACCTCGTGAATCTAATTTAAATTATTTTAATCTTGCAATAACATCTATAAAAAGGAGTATTACTCCACATCATATCATTCGTCTAACATAAGCTTCTTTGTTTCAAGACAAGGAATGATGCACAAAGACCAAATCACCCTCCTCTTCCTCTTCCTCCTCCTCGTGCCTTTGTTGTACGTGGTGGCAGCCATTGACAATCGAGAATATGACGAGAGCCTGGTTCATACGGAGGTCGGTAGCCTGGTTCATGTGAATATATGGAACAAGCTACCGTCGGGCCATGAATTGACCGTCCACTGCAAGTCCAAGGATGACGACCTCGGGGTCCAGTCCTTAGGGGCAGGCCAGGAGTACGGGTTCCATTTTCGCCGCAACTTCTTTGCAACTACGCTCTTCTTCTGCGGACTGACCACTGAGTATGGCCAAGGGGTCTACGACATCTATAAGTTCTCAAGGGACGTTAATCGGTGCATCGAATGCAACTGGCACATCACTCCATCTGGGGTATACGGATACCCAGAAGGCTCTGTTAACTCGGATATCTTTTTCAAGTGGTCCTAATTATGAATATTATTGTCTAAAATTTGGTTAATAATAATAATAATAATAATAATAATAATAATAATAATAATAATAATAATAATAATAATAATAATAATAATAATAATAATAATAATAATGTTTAATTTTTTTATACATAATTTCGAAATATACCAATTGTTAAACATAAATGAAATACTTGGACTTATTTGGTGAAAAATTATATTTGATAACTAAAATATTATAATATTTGAAATTTTATTTTTATGTTGAAAAATTATGTATGAGAACTAAAATATTATTGTATTTGAGAACTAAAAGTTATGATCGAATTAAAAAAAAGGGTAAAATTGGATTTATGAGTAGGAATGGGAGAATTGATTATGGATATAAGATAAAGATTGATTTGAAAATTTTGAGAAATTGAGATAATAGTTTGAAAATTTGAAAAGTTAAGATATTGTATTCAAAATATGGAAAATTTATAGGTAGTCGCCAAATATTAATATAGTAGATGCGTAAGTGTTGTTACGATTTCTTAGAAGTGAACTACAATTAATATAAATGTATCGAGTGAATTATAAATTTTGAATATTTAAGAACTAAAATAAAAATGATGGAAAATAAGGATTAAATTTGAAAATTATAGAATAAAGGAATTGTATTCAAAGTAATGTACAATAGGGATTGATTTATGAAAATGGTTTAATAGATGATGAAAGTTCAAATAATAAAAATTTAGAGAATCAATTTACAAAATTTTGGAAGTTTAAGAATGTAGTTGTAAATTTTAGAAATTTATGACTAATACAATACTAATGCTTAGAATTCTGCAATTTTAAATGATAAATTGCTAATAATAAGAAATGAATTATTAGGTTAAATAACTCCGGAACGAAAGGATGACTTTGCTAAAAATGAAAATATAATGATAAAGGAAAAATGTAAAGGAGCCTTATAGTAATTAGCTTTAACTTAAATTATTGTTGCTTAATAAAAAAAGAACCATGTAAAAAGAGCTCATAAACCTTAAAATTATCAGTAAAAAATAAACCAGAAAAAAATTAAATAAACTCTCGTAATACATCAATACATCAAGTATTAAAAAAATTCAAATTATAACCATCTAAGTATTATATTTACAATAAAACTCAATAACGATTATGTTGATAAGTGCACACAAATTAAATCAATTCATAAGTCTGTCTTTCAGAATTATAGGCTTGATATTTAGCTGGTCCTACAAGTCTTTATTTCAGTAAGTAAATAGTTCAAGAGGTTACTAAAGGAAAAAAAATCATCAAACTAGTTTAAGAAATAGTATAAATGTTAGACTTATGCATTGGCTTGACACTCACTAGATTAATTTTTTAAAAGATAAATTATATTTGATAACTAAAATATTATAATATTTAAAATTTTATTTTTGTGTTGAAAAATTATGTATGAGAACTAAAATATTAGTGCATTTGAGAACTAAAAGTTATGAAGGGATTAAAAAAAAAGGGTAAAATTGGATTTATGAGTCGGAATGGGAGAATTGATCATGCATAGAATATAAGGATTGATTTGAAATTTTTGAGAAATTGAAGTACTAGTTTGAAAATTTGAAAAGTTAAGATATTGTCATCCAAATATGAAACGCTTGCTCTATGGTGCGCTTCGTGTTGGTATGAGGTTTTAGAAGTGAACTACAATTAATACAAATGTATGGATTAAATTATAAATTTTGAATATTTAAGAACTAAAATAAAAATGATGAAAAATAAGGATTATATTTGAAAATCATAGAATAAAGGGATTGTATTCAAAGTAATGGGCAATAGGGATTGATTTATGAAAATAGTTTAATTGATCACCAAAGTTCAAATAATAAAAACTTGGAGAACCAATTTGCAAAATTTTAAAAGTTTAAGAGTTTAGCTATAAATTTTAGAAATTTAAGACTAATACAATGCTAATACTTAGAATTTTACAGTTTTAAATGATAAATTGTTATCGATAAGAAATGAATTGTTAAGTTAAATAACTCCCCAAACATTTAGATGAATTAGAAAATGACATATAATGTCATAAACTATTAACTTGGAATGATAAAAAAAATGAAAATATAACCATTAAGGAAAAAATGAGAAAACTATTTTGATAAGAATTTAAAGATGTAAAATGAGAATTACAAGTACTACAAAAACCTTCGCGTTAAATTTAAATATTCAATAAAAATCTTACAAATTAATTTTGGATACAAGTATGGATAGGGATGAACCTATTCAAATGATACTTAGCTTAAAACAAATTTATGACCCTTAAAAAATGTATCAATCCGTGTACCAACCCTTTGAGTATTGAATGTTTAAGTGTGTGATGACTAGTATTGAACTAATACTAATTGAACACAGGTTAATACTTATATTACTAAGGGATTTATGCCAATATCATAAACTATTGTAGTCTGTTTGTATATACAATTGAAAAGTGAAAAAGGGCGTCATTTGAAAAATATATACAAAAAAAATATATTCATATTATGAGCACACGTTAATATATGACCAATTTAGATTAACTAGCCCACCTCCTTAAAAAATATAATTGACATGTGAGAAATGAGTTTTATCTTGATTAACATGTGAGAAAAGAGTTAGAACTAGCATGTGATAGAAAATGTTAATACATGGATTGTAATATCCAATTTTTTTAAAATAGAAATTTTTAGTCGGTATGATTTAAGGTTAAATTATCATTTAAGGTGTAATAAGAATACTAAATTGAGATGGATGAAAATTTTTTGTTTAAGTCGAAAGAAGAGATGGTGTGAATGATGTGTTATAATATTGTATTTTTTAAATGTAAAAATTTCGAACGAAAATTAAATAAAATCATATTATTTAATTAAATTGTATTGAATAAAATGAATAATATTTAATTAGGTCGTGTTATATATATATAGTTATATCTATATATGTAAATATATATATATATATATAGTTGTGAAACTAAAATAAACGTGTATATATACAATTATATCAAACATAAATATATAGTGTACAAATTACAATTAAATACAAAGGAAAATAAAAAGGAAAGAATAGCCTAAACTCATAGCTGCCTAAAATACAAGATAAGCTCAAAATGTAAAGAAAGCCTAACAAAATAAAATGAGAGCCTTTTATAGTAATTAGCTAAACTTAGAATTATTGTTGCTTATTAAAAAAGGAACCATCTAAGAAGATGTTCAAAAACTTTAAAACCATTCAAAAATAAACAAGAAAAAAATCACATGAACTCTTATAATAAATCAAGTATTAAAGAAATCCAAACCACAACTACCTAAATATCTTGGCTACAATGAAACTTAATAAGGACTCTTGGAGAATTATAAGCTTCATCTTTACGTGGCCGTACAAGTATTTCAGCAATGAAATAGTTCATTCATAGTACCACCCTTTTAAACAAATTATACCTAATAAGAGGTTATTAAATGCAATGCTTCTAAAAAAAATCATACATCATTTTAAGAAAGATTATAAACATTACACTCATGCATTGGATTGACAAGTCCATCAATCTTCAATAGGTAAATTATTAAGTCGTATATAATCTCAAATTAGATAAAATAGAGAATTATTATGCATTTATAAAGTTGTAAATATTTCACTATTTATAAATCATAATTTAAGTAGATATGTGCTAAAATAGGCCACTAGAGTAAATCTGCTTGTGACGACCAAAACTCCTTTTGTACAAGATATGCTAAGACTTGTGGGAGTTAGATGAGAGACATTAATTTTTTGGCACTAGTGTCGGTCACAAAATCCCCGGTTCATAATGCGGAAATAATGCTAATTACCACACTTGATAAATAAGAAGAAAAATTGGAATAATACCCATAATTATTTGTTAAAAGAAAAACATGGCTAAATCTTGTATTCCTCTTAACAAGTTAGGTATAAATATAAGATATTGAGTAGTTGGGTGGTAGATATCAAATTGAACCCCCAAAATTAATGTTAAAAATACATATAATATGAGAGTATGAATACTCAAATAACACAATAAGTGAAGGCGGTCGAGTGAGGATTGTGCTTCGAGTAAACTAACATAGATTATGTGTATTGTATTACGAGGTCAAATAATAGATTATCGGACATTGAAAAAATAAAATATTATTATACTTAAGAAATAATATATATGTGGTTGTATTAAATGTATATTATCATATTATAAGGAGATGATCGAGTGAGTACTGAGCATTGTGTTTATGTTTCATACATGATAACATGAGTAGTAGAGATGATTGAGAGAGCACTTTACTCCGAAAACAATCATTGTGTTATATTTTCTATCGGTTTATGAGTATTGATATATATATATATATATATATATATATATAAAATCATTGAATGAATGGAGATTCTAGTATACCGAGTTGCATGGACGGTATGAACTTTTAATGATTATGTTTTAGGTTCTAGTTGGAGCCCGTAATAATTTCAGGCCATAGTTGCAGGATGTGAATGTACTAGTGTAATCTTCATGTTGCTTATAAGTTGTTATATTCATAAAATGTTTATGTAAAATTTTTTAATACACCTCTATATTTAAAGAAATTTTAAATTTACTGAAATTTTTTGTGTTTTATTTTTAGCCTTGATCATGTGAGTATTACTTTGGTGAAAATATTCAACATGTTAATATTTAGAAGATGTGCCAAATTGTCATTAAACATAGACCCTAAAAAATTGGACCATGACGTGATAATTCCTATCTCCAATATTTGGTGTGAACTTTTTTATATAGAGAAGGTTTATAAAAAACATTTGAACTATATGAAGATTTCTCTCGTTTAAAGCTTAAAATTAAGCTTGAAAATTAGTTCACCAAAAAATTGGACTATTAACCTTCTAAGAGAAATTCTGATGAGTTGAACATAGGAGAGCTAATTTTGGCTTCCAAATCCATTACTTATAAATTTTCTTCGTAAGGATTCAAGGACACTAGGGCTAGTTTTGACTTTCAAGTCCATTACTTATAAATTTTCTTCATAAGGATTCAAGGACATTACTATTCAACTTCAAAATAGTTGGTTTAGGTACTTTTTTAAGATAATTTCTCTAGAAAACCTTATTTTATTTTTGTAATTATACCTTTCTTATCAAATCCATTCATACTAAATTTTTTTCATAATTATCTTAATACTTATTTTATATAGTAGAGAGTTTTGTACATTCACCTTCATTATATATATTTTTTTATCATTCCCAAGTTGGATAACCCATTATTTTTAGTGATACTACTTTAAGATATTATTACTTATGTTCGAGTTCACATGTCTAGGTACTCTTTTAAGGGAGAAAATTTTATTTATCGTTAGTAATTTATTCTAGTTTCTTATTTTTCAAAAAAATTTTCACTTTCAAATTTTAATTTTAAAGAATTTAAGCTCTAATAACATTTAAATTGTCAAAATAATGTCTAATAGGAGAGGACTTTATTTCCCCTAAGGGGTCAACTTTCTATGAAAAAATCCGAAAAAATCGAGTTAGATGTCTGGTGGAGGGGACACATTATATACATGATATTTCTCCATTATATTGACTATTGACAGATCTTTATTTCGAACCAATTTTTAACAAATTTTTTTATTAAATTGATTAATTTTAGTATTTAGTTAGTTAATTTCCCTCAATTTGATAGGTTTTTATCTTAATTTAATTTTCTAAAAATATTTCAACTCATTTTATTGAGTTTAAAAGCATTAAAAATATTTTTATCATTTTTGGAATCACTCAAAAAATTCACTTAAATTTTTTTTTATAGGAGCAGGTTAGATATGAGTCTATTAGGTTCACAATGGGTGTTTTTTAATTAAAAAAATAATTTATGATCGTTTAACATTATTTTTACAATATTTCATATTATAAATTAGTTTTTTGATCAACTTATTTGTTTAGTGTTATTAAATTTTAAATGTCAATTCAACTCTATTTTATTATTTATTTGGCTAATTTTTTTCTTTTTAAAAATCAAATATTATAAAATTTTCATTTATTTTTAAAAGTTTTATTCTCAAAATTAAAAATCACTTATCACTCATATCTTATTTATTAGTTACCATATTTTTCCATCTAGAAGTGTCCGTCCTTCTCGTAGAAAACTTGGTTGGGATATTTCATTTCCCTCTCATTGGTTGTATCATTGTACATAGTATGATTTCTGAGATGAATTCTCTTATATATAATAAAATGAGTTTTTAAGTAGCATAATTTTTAGGTGTAATTTGTAAACTATAAATTTTATATTTAAATATTTAATTTTTTTATAAAATATAAAAATTTTATATTTATAAGTTTTATCGTTTGATTTTATTATAGTTATGTAATGAAATATAAGAGTTATAACAATTGTAATCGAGTTGGAGCATTATATAATAATGGGTAAATTCACTTGTTACAGCTAATTAAAAAATTTTCTAATTATTATTATTATAACGTTTATATGATAATTTATCAATTTTTTATCAACTCAATTGAATTGTATACTGACAAAATATATAATTTTATTAGTTCATACTTGTTTATATAAGTTTTTTAACTTTTCTTAATTTCTAAAATTTTATAAATTAATTTTATTTAAAATGGTAAAATCAAATTTATCATTTTGCACTAATCAAATTTTATCAAAAAATTAAATTTAGTGGATTGGATGAGAATACTAAATTTGGAGAATTATTTTATTTAAAAAGAACAACAATGGGATTGAGATTTACCTAAAATTCACTTGTATTTACTTAATCTAATATAAATTTTACTTTTTATTTTACATCTACCAAATAAATATTCTCAACAAAATTTATTATTAAATAATGTAAAATATATTAAAAATCCTTATATTAATTAATAAAAAGATTGAGCGAAATTCAATATTTACTAGTAGTGCTAAAAATAATAATAATAATAATTTATATTTATTTTAAAATAAATCTTGATTAAATGTAATTACATTGTAGATAGCCTTTTTTTTAATGAGAAATCCTCTCCTTGTTACTTGCTACATGTCATGAGCGCCTCGTGATCTCAAGCACTTTGAAATGATACATTCTCTTGTTAATAGTCCTTACTTTATATTTAGTTAAATTAATGGAACTATGAAATTACTAGATAATTTAAATAATTGATAATTAAATTATTGAAAAATAGTATTAATGAAGGAATGATATAGCCCCGTGAATGTTGCCTGGTGGTGCACTTGGATCAGGTAGGTGTTGCGTCACATCTACCCATTGACTTATTGACTTTCTGTACTTGAAATGTGCGTAATTTCAATCCGTTGAGTATATAAAATTTGAATTTGAATGGAACTTAAATTCGGTTATTGTCGTAAAATAAGATATTGTGAATTGAAAACAACTCGGTAATATGTGTATTTAAAATGATTACTTATAAACAGTTGAATATTTTTAAAATTATAAATTTATAAGTGAAAATTTTATAGTATTTATAAATTCGAACATTTACACAATTCGAGTAAAAATTGAAGTGAAAAATTAGTATTTATACGATTAAATTTAATTATTATAATAGAATAAAAAATCGAGATTATATTACCTAATAATATCAATTAAGTAATAACCGAGCTCGTAAATAAACGAACTTGTTTTGGATACATAGACGAGCTAGAAGGGCGTACCATGGCATTGCTAGGAACTCCTATAGAAAAGCTAAGCTCCCCAGAAATCCCACTTTCATTCTGTGTACATAATTACTGGCACATCCAACTATGGCTACAAGTTATGTATACGTTACATTTTGCCCATCTCCCTATTTCAAACAATGGAAAGTGGCAACCAACGGCTATCTTATCGCTGTCATGTGGTGGTGGATGGTGGTGAAATTAGCACTTTTCAGGATAACGCCTGTATAAAAAGGTTTTAAAAGGAAGCGACTAATCTAAAAAAGAGAAGAAATCGCAGCAGCAAAAGGTAGGGGACGAACTGGACACTTCTCCAACATGTATGACTACTCACTTCATAGAAAAAAATAGTTTTTTTTTTTGTTGAAGAACACTTTACCCCTTTTTAGAGTCAAAATGATTAGCATAAATCAATGCATGGATGCATGCGTTAGCTACTTCCATTCAAATCTTGGGGGCACTTCCCTCCATTTCCTTGGGAAAAGAAGAGTAAGAACAGAGTCTAGGGTTTCGATGCTGTATTAATTAGGAGTTATTGTAAGATGTGGACGTGATCACGAATATAAAATGTGGAAGCGCGGGCTGGCCGAGTAAAGGGAGTCACAAGCCCCGACCCGAGTGGTCCCCGTTTTAGTTTAGTCCGATTGATTACTTGTAACGGTCAAAAAAAACAAAAACTTGACTTTATGGGGACATTTTGGTTCTATGAATTTCTCGGGCTCAAGGAATTCAGCATTGTGAATGATGTTGGGTAAATTGACCTTATTGGACATATCCTAAAATCGGGTCAACACCGAATTAGGCCCTCATAAAGGCCCACTGAACGACTGACTCGGTTCTTGATCGGATCCAGTTTTGATAACTATGAAATAAATATAACTCCAATAATGGAATGAGTCCCACCATCAAGTGATCTTCTGGGCTAAGAAAGAAGAATACAGAAGAACAACATCCCTATTAAGGCAGAAAGGAAAGAAGTAATAGCTTGACAACTCCACAGCAGGATCCCCATCATCCTGGAGGTTGTTCAGTCAGCTGCTTGACCTTCTCATGCTCTCAATGTTAAGCCCGCTATGGATCCAAGCAATGTTGTTCAACTCCGCAGCCACTTTCACCAGCTCCCGGCTCGGATGGTCATGAGGTTCTATATAGTCGACAAACTCAGGTCCCAGTAATGAGCTCCCATAATGCTTTCCAGCTCCATCTGGACCTCCGCAGCAGCCTCTCCCACATTGCATAGGGACCAGAGGCTCCTGATGATGCACCTCCCCAATAAGCTTGTCAAGGCCAGATTCCGGCCTCAGGGCCTGCACCAGGGGTCCACGTTTCGGCACTATTCTTATATTCTCCGAGCCCCTGCCAGATGATGATGGACCATTTGTGGGGTTATAAACCTTAAACCCACCAACATGAGCTTGTGGGTGATGAAGGGTAGAGTGGTTCCTTTCCTCTGGTTCAGCCCTAGGATCCACCACAACTTCTTTCCTCTCTTGCAGGGAGCCATCTTCTTCAGCAACGTTTGCAGCAGATGATGTTGACACTTCAGGGACTGCTCTTGTTTTCTCCAATATCTCTTCCATAATTAAGTCACCACAGGGCTGAGTGGATCTGCAATGACTCCAGTATCGACGCCTTAAAGAGGAGTTCCAGTGATTCTTGATTGCATTGTCAGTTCTACCAGGAAGGAGCCTTGCAATTGCAGCCCACTTGTTCCCATGGATAGCGTGTGCCTCGATTATGATCCGATCTTCCTCATCTGCATCAAGGAAGTCAAATTTAAGCTAGTTTGTTACACATTTGGAAAACTCAAAAGAATTTATCAAATTTTAAATGAATCTGGTCTATGATTTCCACCATGAAAGGTATGGCAAGCTCTGCATACCCACCATAAAAGTAACTTCTAAAAGGAAGTTATAGTTGGATAAACAACAAAAACAGCTCAACCAGAAAATGGAAGATATGGTAATGGTGAACAAACTCGAATAATAAGAATATCCAACTGAGAGTGAGAGAGCATATGAGTTGATCACAAAGGAAAGTTACACTTACACACACAAACCCAGACAAAGCTATTATATCCATGTGGAAATATACATATAGTAAGGAGCAATGACCTTAACAAGAAAGTGAAAGATCATCAGACATTAAATTGGTAAGAATCAATAGCGACTAATTTAAGCAATGGCTAATGAGAAATCAAGTCGCCTCTAGTCAAATTCATTGCCAATAAACTATTTTACTGCATGAAATAGTTTATTGGCAATGAATTGATTTAGAATGACCTCACAATCATTTAGTAAAATTGATACAATCAGTATAGGTCAGAAACATAGGATCAAGAACAACTGAGGCAGCAATTAAACAGACAGAATTGGCATAATTTTAAAGATGCAAATAAATACAATGAAAATTCACCATGCACTTCAAGTCTTAAAAACTGGAAGAATAAGATTTCTGTCTACAAAGTTACTGGGGAATTCATCATTGCATAACCTTTTGCTTATACGGTACAAATCTGATGATATAAGCAATGGCATCTAAAGCAGTGAAAAACGAAAAACTAACAAGAATGAGCATATAAAGCAGTTCTGAACACGCAAATAAAAGATTGTGTCTAGCTAATGTTACCACTGAAAAACGTTTAATGCCTAATTAATGATGTATCATACTCTAATCTGAAGAATGCCATTCTCCAACATAAATAAGACCTAGCTATTCTTTCTCTAAATTGCCCATAAAGATCTAATCTTCGCGACAAACCATTAGGATGGGGTGCGGCAACTGACGAACAACATAAACTCTGGATGTCATTGCCTACCTAATGATAGAACCGCATAAAAATCTGATACATAAAGCAATGATTTTTCACAAATCGAAAGGGGGAAAAGCAAGTGGATTTTATCTTTCATCCCATGGAGGTAAAATGATGTACCAGTGAAGGGCTTCCTCTTGACGGCGGGATCGAGTTGATTGCACCAGCGAAGGCGGCAGGACTTCCCCGACCGACCGGGGATACCGACGGCGATCATGCTCCAGTTTCTCGGTCCGAACCGCGCAACGAGTTGACTCAAAAGAGCGTCTTCCTGCTGCGACCACGAGCCCTTCACTCTGCCACCGCTCGCTTCTCCTGTTCTAGTCTCCTCCTCCTCCTCCGACCCCCTCGATCCATCACCGAGTTGGTGGCCAAGGCCAACTCCATCGACGCCGATTCCGGGAGACTCAGCGTCGGATCGCTGCCACTGCCCCTCCGCATCCATTGTAACGGTTTCTTGTCGGGGAGTTTTCAGTGAACGGACCTTCCGTTTCAGTTGTTGGGGTTTGCTCTGTTTTCTCCTCTTTTCAATTTTCTCCTTTGTTTTTATATTATTTTTTCGAGACAATTACATAAATGGTACAAAACTTATAAATATTTTTACAAGATAATATATTTAATTAATTAATAATATAATTATCTTATAAATATTTAATAATAGCATTATTTTTTAAATTTTATGATAGTACAATTTTTCTAAGAATATTTTAATGTGATAGGTTATTTTATTTACTCCACTTAATGATAGAGAAAACATTAATTAAATATTAAATAATATTTGTATGCAAATTATCATAACTTATATATAATCTTAAATTATAAAAAATGAAAACTATTAAAATTGTTTTCAAAATAATTGAAAAAACTAAATATTTTATATTATTTTAAAAAATAAAAAATATATAATTGTTAAAAAAATTATAACAGGATTATACGGTTAACTAATAAATAAAATCGTATTATAAATATTTTTTCAAATAATAATATATTTTATAAAATAATACATTTTTTTGCCCAGATTTTTAAATAATATATGAAAAGAAGATTTTGTATATCGGTGTAATTTTCAATTTTATCTTATTTTATTTTTAGAAACACAGAAGGTCATTCTTGTGGACCCCACAATATTTACCGGTTTTGCCCGGCAGTTCGATTAATAATATATCCGTGCCCTTGGGAAGATTGCGCTGAACTATGTAAACGTCGTCGTATGGATGGAGGGTAATTTGGACTATTCGATGCACCGCATCCGCGTCCACCATTTGTTGACCCCCAACAGACACAGAGTGATCAAGGTGGTAAATAGAAACTGATTTGTTAAAATATGAATGCTATGCTGAAATAATCAAAATTCTTCTTGGAAGATGCTTTTCAAGTCCACATCATCATCGTCATCCTCCGCAGCTATAGCCTGAAAATTATGAAACTAGGCTGATTGCAGTTGTTGCATGAGGGCGGGCTTAAGGGAGCCATAGTGGGCCTAAGGGAGTTACTAGTCCATGTTGTCAATAGGACCAGGTCCATTAAAATTCCCGTTAATCAGCCCTCTCTATGTAAACCCATCGAATCACACGGCTAGGGTTTTGGTCTCATAGCAAGGCGCCTTGAACGTACGTGGAAGATAGCAGCAGCGAAGATGGTGAAGGGTCGCCAAGGGGAACGAGTAAGGTCTCCGTCTGATCCATTCTGAACTTCCGTTTCATTCAATCTGAGCGTTTTTATATGTTTTTTTTCTTCAATATATTGTCTCTGGTTACGTCTCTTACCTCATTCGCGCGAATTTCTCTCTATTCTCAGGCTCTATGTCAGAGGAACTGTCCTAGGATACAAGAGGTAATATCCAGTGGTCTTCTGAGCTGCTTTTGTCCAGTCATGTTTTGTTGATGCTTCTGTTAAGCTGTCATTTTGCTCTAGAAGTGGTCCATTATAATTTTTGTCTGGATATTTCAGTGATAGTGGAATTGCTTTGATCGTCGAACTTGTGTTGCCAAAGTTTCCTCAATTCGACCCTTATAAATTGCTGCAGCCTATATTCAGGAACAAAGAAAAAAAGCAGTGGAGCTTTAAAGGATCTAATATTTTGTGTTAGGGGACAATAATTCTATGATTTTGTTTAACCCAATGAGGGATCTGTTTGGCGTTTCTTGAAGTTCATGCAATGTGGAAGTCGAGTTATATTATGTTTCCTACTTGAAGATCATGATCTGAGATAATTTCATTGGTTTGAATAGGTCCAAGTCAAACCAGTATCCGAATACATCACTTATCCAGATCGAGGGTTTGAACACCAAAGACGACGTGGCATGGTACTGTGGGAAGCGAATGGCTTACATTTACAAGGCTAAGGTGAAGAAGAACGGAACTCACTACAGGTGTATCTGGGGTAAGGTTATCAGGCCACATGGTAACAGTGGTGTTGTCCGTGCTAAATTCAAATCCAATTTGCCACCAAAATCCATGGTAAGATAATTGGTTAGTTTGTGGGGGAGATATTATTAGTGTAGTCACTTTTTGGATTTTTGGATGTTTGATTTCAATCACTGAATATTCTATCTATTGCAGGGTGCTAAAGTTAGAGTCTTTATGTATCCCAGCAACATATAAGGTATGCTGAAACCTCCAAACTATATCACCTTCTCTACCATTTGAAATTCAGGCTAGTTGCCTTTTCTTTCATGGATCATCTGAGAGGTGCTATAAGATTCACAATTGTACCTAATGTCTGTAATCACCGAAAAAATCAATGCTTGTTCCTGTCAATGATGTTTTTCATGATGTATAGCGGTAGATTCATGATGTTCTTGTGTGAGATCATGTCAATGAAATGAATGACTTAACCTGCTATTTACACATTGTTTATGGGTACTTGCATGTATGATTCTCTTGTTATGCAGTATGGATATGGATTCAATATTCTTGGGAAATTGATTGATAATTCAGTAAATCCATGTGATTTCATAAATTTATGGCTCCTTTTTTTCTAATGCAGCTCTGCTGACATCTAGGTGCCAAGTTATCTGGGGTTTTATGTGGGAGGACCTATATACCACTGCCATTTAGAGGTTATTTCTGTTTTGCAACAACTTTTTTATTTGAAATTATTGAATGTCGGTTGACAGACATTATGATATGAAGTGATGGATTTGTTGAGCTCATAATGTTTCATTATGATATTAATGGAAGTGTTGAATCTGCTTATACATGTGGTTTTTAACAAAAGGACCCATAAGCAACAAATGGTGCATGAAATAATTGGTTCTTAACTTGTTATACATGTCCAAATTAGCCATGGAGCCTAGCTCTTGTTTCTTTGATTCCAAAATAGGCAATCCACCACTCAGAACTCTGAAATCAATGGATAAATGCCTTTCTTTAGCCGGAGCTTGGAGAGTAGTTTTTTGACTAGTGAGAAAACCCTGACAAAGATGCCCAACAAGTCAACTTTCTTATCAGCCACCACTTCCTCGATAATGAGAAGAGGAAAATTTTGAAAAACTGTTTTTCATTTTCCACGGGTTTTGAAATTGTTTTCATTCCATCCAATGTGTAGGTCTTAGTTATGCCTCTTGCTTCAAGGGGTTTGAATTACTGTCGGTGGCCATCCTAACTGTCCTGTGAAACAAGAAAAATGGGGGAAAACCAAGGAAAATGGATCGCCAAGTTCAACATTTTTATTTAATAAATTATTTTATTTATTTAATATTAATATTTTAATAGATGCTATTTGCTTTCACATCTATGCATATAATTAATAAATAAAAAATGATTGTTTCATAAAATAATTAAATAAATAATTAAAACGCGCAAATCGACGGAAAACGATTTCCCTGACGCGCTACTACCGTCTCCCTCCGTTTCCCCCTCTCTCTCTAGCTGGAGTCGCTTAGCTCCTCTTCGTCTTCTTCGTCTTCCTCATCTGCAAATCCTCCATTCTCGCTCTTTAAAGAACGGCAACGGTCTCCTCCTCATGAGGTCTGCTCGCAGATCCATCTGATTTGACCCCAGACTGCCCGAGAGCTATATCCTCCTCATGAGGTCTGCTCGCAGATCCATCTGATTTGACCCCAGACTGCCCGAGAGCTATATCCTCCTCATGAGGTCTGCTCGCAGATCCATCTGATTTGACCCCAGACTGCTCGAGAGCTATATCGAGTGCTGCGGGCAGCTCCCCTCTCAATTCTCCAACAATGAAACCTTCCAGCAGGCTCTTCACGATTGGGCTCGTCACTTCCTGGTACTGCTCGAACATTGGCGTCCTGATCCTCAACAAGTACCTCCTCAGCAATTATGGCTTCAAATACCCGATCTTCCTTACCATGTGCCACATGACGGCCTGCTCCCTCTTTAGTTACGTTGCTATAGCTTGGATGAAGATGGTCCCTATGCAGACCATACGATCACGACTCCAGTTCCTGAAGATCGCTGCCCTGAGCCTTATTTTCTGTGTCTCCGTTGTTTTTGGCAATATTTCTCTCCGGTTCCTCCCAGTCTCCTTCAACCAGGCCATTGGGGCGACGACACCTTTCTTCACCGCTGTGTTTGCGTACTTGATGACCCTCAAGCGGGAGGCTTGGTTGACCTACATTACCCTAATTCCGGTGGTAACCGGGGTTATCATTGCCAGTGGGGTATGTTGCTCTATTGCTTTATTCTTATTGATGGCCGTGGGTGATTGATTTCTGTCTCGGACTATCAATTGCTGAGATTATTCGCAAAATCTAGTTTCTAGTTCATTGCTAGATTTTGTAGTTTGTTGGATTCTCCTGCTATGGAATAGGGCAGGGACTTTAAAATGTGAATTAACTGGATAAATAGATTCTGTCTCTGAAATTTTGACGCCTTGCAGCTGTTCCCTGGTTTGTGATCTTTTGGGTTATTTGAGAAAGGTATGTGTTCATAGGTGAAACATGAACATAAAATGAATTTGCCTGGAGTTAGTTGACCTAGTAGGTCAGAAACTTGTGAAGCAATTGGATCATATTATTGAGGATATTCATGCTCTTCTAGATTATTGAGAAGTGGACAAGGTTTGCTTAATATTTAGATAGTACTCTATTGATTGGGACCCAAATTTTTTTAATTCTTTAACCTTTTAGAAAGCATATAGAAGCCAACTTGTTGCTCTTTAATCTGATTCTCTGTGCTTTGTAATTGGTCAGATCTTTCTCCTCTTTCCTATCTGCACTCTAGGCAGCATGTCCTGCACAAGTACTTATCTATTAGTGAATGCTTGGCGCTTCCATATTTTGTGACCACAGGGTGAACCGAGCTTCCATCTCTTTGGCTTCATTATATGTGTTGCAGCTACTGCTGCAAGGGCGCTTAAATCTGTTCTTCAGGGGATCTTACTTTCTTCAGAAGGGTAACATCTGAGGATTGTAATCTAATATGCTTATGTTATTTTTTGGGACTACCTTGGACATTTTGGAAATAAAATAGGACCTAAAAGGGAAGGATTAGTTATTAATTATACAAAGAAACAAATTTCATTGAACTCTAAGGAACCTTTTTCTATGTACCTTGAATGATCTCAATGAAGTATGGAAAATGCTTATCTTAGATGGAAATATGAGATTCTAACAGGCTTTATTTTCCTCCAGGGAGAAGCTGAATTCTATGAATCTTCTTCTATACATGGCACCAATAGCTGTTGTTTTTCTTCTTCCTGTAACACTTATTATGGAGGAAAATGTGGTTGGCATTACACTTGCTCTTTCAAGAGAAGATTTTAGAATCATTTGGTATCTGCTTTTCAATTCAGCATTGGCATACTTTGTGAACTTGACCAACTTTCTGGTCACAAAACATACTAGCGCTCTCACGCTTCAGGTATGCAGCCCTTCCAGATCACACTATTCTAACTATGCATGTAGAACCCAATGATAGAAAGTGCAAGTTGATTGAGAAATTTGTTCAAGTCATAATAAATAATTATGAGGGGTATCATCATTTAGGGAATTTTATACATAAATTCATCTGTTATATAGGTTGGGAGTGAACTTAGTGGGGCATGCTTAGATAAAATGAGGGACATCCAGGAGATATGATTATCATTTATTTGCTAATCTTATTTCCTAATCTAGCCCTAGAACCCCCTTGCTTTTGGTGGATTTACCTTAAACATCAGGATGACATGATGGTGTATATGTTTTTCTCTATCAGGTACTAGGAAATGCGAAGGGTGCAGTAGCAGTAGTTGTCTCGATCCTCATTTTCAGAAACCCGGTGTCTGTTACTGGGATGCTTGGATATGCCTTAACTGTCTCTGGGGTCATCCTCTATAGCCAGGCAAAGAAACGAGCAAGTGATCAATTTGTTACTACCAACAAGTCTCAAAGTTCCTGATTTTCATTGATCCGTCAAACTGACACCTAGCAGGGGGGAAGTTGGGCTTGCATTATGGGAAGTATGGTTATGGCCCTTCAAGTTTTCTTCGCCTGTGGTCTTATACTGGTTTCCACTGTATCAGAATGGAAAAATGAAGAATTGTAGTCAGAAGGGAAGGTAGAAAACTGAATAAGTTATTTTATACCTTGTTGTCATTTTCTGTTATAGGTGAAATTGGTTGAGGTCTATTCTAGCATTTTCTTCTATACATATTCTTTTTGTGGAGAAAGGTTGTAGCATTGAACAATCATTCAAGAGCTTCTTGTTGTTGAAATTTCTCATACTGATCAATCATTTACTGAAACGAAGGTGCTTCTGCCCAACATTACTGGTCCTCTTCTCTGTTCTGATATTATTTAGGAAGGTGCTTCTGCTCATTACCATCTCTCCTTGCCTGTTGCCATCTCCCCGTTCATCTTCACATCACAGCACCTCCCTCAACATTTTTTTTTGTTTCCTTATATTTTTTGGAGGTGCCCACAGTTTAGACTATTACTTGTGATTCCTATTCTACACAGTTTAGACTATTACTTGTAACAAGAATGAGTAGAGTAGAGTAGAGCAGAGCATGTTTCCTTAAGATTTAAGTTTTCATATATAGATTTCTTTTTCTTTAGAAACAAAGCCAAGGTAAGCTTAGTACATTTAAGCTGCTACGTAATTTATGGATGGATTAGTGGTGGTAGTAGTTATTTTACTTATAAGTTTTTTTATTTCTTATAAATGCTTTTATTGTTTGCTCATTAATAAGAACGGAATTTTTAATTAATATTATAACAAGTAAAATTAACTCGATATAATCCGGGAGGAATCAAATTTTGAGTTGAGATGAAAAAATGAGGCGGATTGAAATCAACTCAATTAGAATTTTAGAAATTTGTTAAAATAATTCAAACTATTCTCAGAAAAACCTCTTAATAAAAAAATGGTTTTAGTCAAAAATAATAATTTTTACTATAAATTGAAAGAATTGAACAATTTAAAAAAATTAAATTATATTAAAAACGTTCGTTCCACTTAGATGTGAATTGGTCAAAAAAAAATTAAAATTGACTGAATTAATTAATTTGTTAGTGAAAAATCGGTTTGTAAAATGTAAAACAATTTGTAACAGCTTAAACCGATTAATGTGATCAATGGTCAATCCCCACGTGTCAAATGGTGGTACGTGTGGCTAGTCCCGAACACACGCGGAAACGGGTGCAAATCACGTGTGGTGCATGCGATATAAGGCCTGACCTCAATTCGACCCAACAATAAGTCTGTACCCCTGGCCGACCAAACAATTATGAGCAGTAATTGTAGATAATAGTGTTAGGATAAAAAGATGCGATGGTTCATCAAAGAGTTCTATATGACATATATGATATCTCACAAACTTGATATTCTCTATCAACCTATTCCGAATCATAAATATACATAAATCCTTAAAATACGCTAAATTAAAAGATATGAAAATCATTACTCTCCCTTCTAATTATACTTCCATTTTTACACTAAATTGAAAAATCCCTTTCCTTTATAATTCCGTTTTTTCTTTTAATTAACTTTTCAATCCAATCAAATCATATCACATAATAATATAATAAAAATTCTTATTCATTCGTATTATATACTATCTCACCATCCTCTACTCATATTTTTAAATATGTATTATAAAGTAATACATATATTATTTTATTAATTTTTTAGACTCATTACACTATCTGATAAATTTCACTATTCGTGTTTTTAAAATATATTTTTAATGAGTTATATACTTAATTAAGAATTATGGGTAATAGTCCCCACTTTTCACAAATATGATATATTGGCACATGTTAGGATTTTTCATTATTAAAATAAGATTTATCATACTTTCTACTTTGAATTTATTCCATAAAACTTGTAAAAATTACGGTCGGTACAATAAAACTCACTGTCTATAAACTCACTCGCAGTAATATTTGTAATTTATTCGTTCCAATATTTTTTTTAGTATCTCTTATTCAGGTTTCACTTGGTTATTTGTAACAATTTAAACTACGCAAATTATAGAGTACAATATACTTTAGGTTTAATTCACATAACCTGAAAATAAATTTAAAAATTTTCATAGAAGAATATAATTATAACGTAATACTTAACCAGGGTGTACTCTTCATCCGCCACTCTTTTGGTTGGAATTGTGATCAATTCGTCACTCCTTTCGTTACAAAATAACACACTTTAGTAACGGCAAAAGTTAGGCGTAACCTATAAACAAATTTAAAAATATTTACGAAAATACATTTTTTCAATAGATATATCAAAATATAATTATGGAATAAGGTTTAATGGAGGGTGGGGTGAGTTCTATCACTCATGAGTGGGCATTAAGTTAATTATTTAAAATATCATCTTTATCACATTATTCTCTTTAATGGATTTTTAACAATAAAACACACACCATTTATCATCAAAGTAATTATACATTGGCATATCGACTATTTTACTTGTGATTCGTAGCTATTTTACCGACCAACCTAATAGAAGGTCACGCCTACTACCACAAGTCTAAATGAGCTCTACTGCCCATCCCCTAGACTTAAATTGAGGATTATATCTGCAATGGTGGGATGAGACCTCTCCCCTTTTTTCTTAGTATCAATGTGCATGAAACTCAAAGAGTTTGTTGACTTACTAGACCACAAACTTTCCCTTATGCTCTCTGGTGGTATATTACTAACATTACTCTATAATGGGTGCCTCGATGGTTTCATATCTAATCATCCATAAGCAAAAGTTTTTTAATTAATATCGTTATCTTTGGTGCTACTAACCCAATGAGTTCGACAACCCGACTTCGGCTCGGTAACTAATTCACACAAATTGACTATTTATAAAGGATTTATGTAGGCTTATAAGTAAAATTTGTCTATTGGTTTAAGCATGTTCTCATTGGCCTGGTGCTCACTTCACGAGTTTTTTAAAACATGGTATTGTACCCACATTATTTTAAAATCGAGGCATTGGATCCACTAAAACAACTCTAATATGTTTGTATCAGAAATATTTTACAAAAAGTTTGAGCGGACCATATACTTAGTGGAGAATATTTCTGAAAAATAATTTTCTAACTCTATAAAATGTGAAAGTAAGTTCAATAGACAAATCGATAAATTCAACCATTTTTCGATCAGTACACCTCTTCCTCCCATAATTTAGTCGATTCTTAACTTGATTTATTTTTTTAATTTTAAATTCAATTCTCTACTATTTAGACCAAGTACAATTATATTCCAATTTATATCAACGGTTCTAAAAATTG
Source organism: Trapa bicornis (assembly GCA_030064425.1). NCBI lineage: Eukaryota > Viridiplantae > Streptophyta > Magnoliopsida > Myrtales > Lythraceae > Trapa > Trapa bicornis. The sequence continues at coordinate 1,548,401 of CM057761.1, read as the reverse complement.
GGAGGATAGTCCTAGTAACTTTATCAATATAATGAGAAATACTACTCACATTATCTTGGTAATATTTGGTCTAATCTTCAAATCCTTCAAACTCAACCCCATATGAATCCAAGCATATGGACCAAATCAACGTACATTTTTGGGCCAAATCCTCATTATATTTTGAAGCCCAAATTTTTATATGGTCAAAACTCAATTAGTCATATCTTCTAATTCAGCACAATCACTTATAGTCAATTTATCCCAAATCCAATTAAATTAGCCCTTAAATTCAAATCCAATCATTTCAGCCCATGTTACTCAAAACCCATCTAACAACCTCCCCATAAACCAATCTTAGTACCATCATTTCTCAATTAAAACCCAACTCCATACCCCCATACCCCCATACCTTTTAAAGGCCCGAACTGCCAAGTCATTCAAGCACAACCCCTCATTATTTCACAACTTCATTCAGAACCCAAAAGAACTTCCATCAATGCCTAGAATTTCAACACCCCAAAGCTGCTGACAAAACTCTATGTCTCAACATCTCATAGCCCATTGAGCATGCGTGAAGGTTTACGAGGTTGTTTCCAATCTGCTCCTCCCCACTCCGTTCCATCTTTAATCTTTCACATTGCAGATTACATGGCTCGTGATTTCATTGATGTAGGGTTGTCTCGAACCGTCAATTTGAAATGCTAACCTTCCATCAACTGAGTCTTGCATTTGCATGCTAGCTGGAAGGTCAATTGAGGCCAACTGAAAAGATACAAAGCATCATTCTTGATTTCCATTGCTCATAGATCGGCAAAACACCACCCGGGAATCAATTATTAACACCAGTGATGTGAAAAAAATTGAAATAGTACACCAGCTGGGTGTTGATTCCGACGGGGCATCCACGACATTCAATTTCTACTCCATGGGAAGGTAAGTGATTGCCTTCATAGAAGAATAGAGCTGGAGAAGGCGACCTTGAAAAGGTATTTTGGATGGGTACCAAGGAGGGAGGCAGGTGCTCGGTCTATCCAAAGCTTGATTCTGTGGATGGGTACCATGACCGGCGACGGTGGAGATTGCTATGGAAGGAAAACAAGGGAAGGTCATATAACTGAGAGCAATTAGGGGTGAGGGGAAGGTGGCCGCTGTGGTAGCCGACCTTCGATCACAAAAAAATAATGCTAAGCAGTGATGACATGTAGGGGAGGTGGAATTTAATTTTTTTTAATAAATAAACAAATAAATTAATATATTTTTCACTGTGCTTTGCTATTCTAAGGGCATGGAATTGAGCGGGCCCATTAACAGGCCCATTACTAGTTTATCGAGCCCATATGAGCGGAGCAGAGGAGAGCATAGCCACATAAATATGAGCGATGGTCGTTAATCTCATGATCCTAATGTAAGTCTATCAGCTACCTCTGAGCTTCTGCCACGTGTCACTACATCGGTTTATCTTCTTCAGCCATTCTTTCTCGGCGGTGGCAGCCACTTCCAGTCCTTGGATTAAGTAGAGCAAAAGGAGCTTCTCCTCTCTTCCATTAGAGAACTTCCAATTTCTCTGCATCAATGGAGGCCGCGTTCACGTGCTACGCACGTGGGGCTGTTCTTCCCACTGCTTCTTCCAAGCACTCCTCTGCTTTGGCCGCTCAACATTCCTCTATTTCACCATCATTCAGCTCCAAGGTTAACATCTTGTAATATCAACTTCTTCATCAAGTGTTTTCCATATATATATATACACACATTTCAAAGGGTGAATGCGTTGTTTGTCAGAGTCTGAAATCGAGCTCATTGTTCGGTGAATCACTCCGGTTGGGCCCAAAGTCGTCCCTGAAGTCCTTGAAGCCAAGGAGCTCTAATGCTTCCATTACTCGATGTGAGATTGGCGATAGCCTGGTAAGCGATATGCTTTAACTTACAGTGTAAATATGTGTCGAAATATTTCGGTTTTAAAGTGAGATGAGAGACTAATTGAACAAATATGGAATTTGCAGGAAGAGTTCCTCACCAAGGCGACTCCAGATAAAGGCCTAATCAGGCTGATGCTGTGCATGGGAGAGGCTCTTAGGACCATTGCTTACAAGGTGAAAACAGCTTCCTGTGGTGGAACTGCCTGTGTTAACTCCTTTGGAGATGAGCAACTTGCAGTCGACGTTCTTGCGGACAAGCTTCTTTTTGAGGTCATAATAGCTTATTGCTGAAGCTACAAATTAAACCCTAATTTTGAGACTGATGCCAGTTTTCTTGGGGAGGGGAAAATCTCTTGGTATAAACTAACTGCTTTTGTTTGATTGACATTGATCATCAGGCCCTAGAATACTCCCACTTCTGCAAGTATGCATGCTCCGAAGAGGTACCTGAGCTTCAAGATATGGGAGGTCCTGTTGAAGGTCTGATAAACCTCATCACTTCTTGTTTCTGTTAGTAGGAAAATCTTGTTTCTGTATGCAAGAAAATAGACAGAAGAATGAACTTATCAAATGTTGGATTTAATTTGCAAGCTAATTTTTCTTTTACTTGCATCATCATCAAGCACGATTTGGAGAGTCTTCAGCTCCTAAGTTTCTGCCAATGACATAAACAGGAGGATTCAGTGTTGCTTTTGACCCACTTGACGGTTCGAGCATCGTGGACACAAACTTCACAGTGGGCACCATCTTTGGGGTATGGCCTGGAGACAAGTTGACTGGTGTAACAGGAAGGGACCAAGCTGCGGCAGCCATGGGGATATATGGTCCTCGGACAACATATATCCTTGCTCTTAAGGATGTCCCTGGAACCCATGAGTTCCTTCTTCTTGATGAAGGTCAGTCATTCTCATATTAGCATATCCTTTCTAGGAACAAATATATTGCAGTCATGGCACATTCTCCCCTCCCCTTTGAGTCCATTCCATGGCGATTCAATAGGGAAATGGCAGCACGTGAAGGACACAACACAGATCGGTGAAGGGAAAATGTTCTCGCCTGGAAACCTGAGAGCTACTAATGACAACCCAGACTATGCAAAGGTGTCTTGGTTTTCTTTTCACTCCTACCTTTTCATCTGCGAAACTGAACTGATAGATATGTGGTCCTTTTGGGTCAAGAAGATGCGCTTTCCAGACCCAAAGGGATACTTCACTTGGAGAACTCTTGATTGATGTTACTCTTTTGTTGTTCAACAGCTAATTGATTACTATGTGAAAGAGAAGTACACACTGAGATACACTGGAGGGATGGTCCCTGATGTTAATCAGGTACTCTGCACGTTTACCTACCTGCTTCTTGCTATTCACAAGTCATAAGAGGTCGATTATATTCATGGTGAATGTGTATTTCATCAAGAACATGTGGCTACTGCCTGCAGATTATTGTGAAAGAGAAGGGGATCTTCACCAACGTGGCATCACCATCCGCTAAGGCCAAGCTGAGGCTACTGTTCGAGGTGGCACCTCTCGGGTTCTTGATCGAGAAAGCTGGAGGTCACAGCAGTGATGGTACCCAGTCAGTGCTGGACAAGGTGATCAACAACTTAGATGACCGGACCCAAGTGGCCTATGGCTCCAAGAATGAGATAATCCGGTTTGAGGAAATCCTGTACGGCTCGTCCAGACTTAAGGTCCCAGTTGGAGCTGCATCTTAGTGGATAGAAGCCTCTATCTACTTTCCCCATGGGCCTTATTTTTGCCAAAGTCAGTCATATTCTATACACACGCTTTGTGTAATAGATTGACTCATTATCGCAAATGTAGTGTTATGGTATTTGGTTCTTGGTAATTTTGCATGAACTAAGCTATTCATTTACAGCTCTGTAAAGCAGGCTTGCCTTAAAGTAATCCCACCTGCATTTATAAGCCTTTGTTTTGGGAGGAAAAAGAAAATTTTATTGCTTGTATGGTTCTTTTGGATAGTCCATTTTAGTCTAATTCATCAATGCCCAATGAAAGAAGAGACCAGAAGTCCATCCATGGATATTGCTCCTAATTCATTTGGTTCCTTGACTAACTACATAGTTTATCATTAAGTTTAATTAGTTCCAAATTTGTTAAGCTTCCTAACATTCTTATCTGAACAAGTAAATCTAATTTCTTTAGTAAATATAGTACTTTCTTTGATTAAACCGAATTTCAGTAACATTAATCTTGTATGAGCTAGAGCAATCACACATTAATTCCATTTTCGAGAGTCGAAATTACACAAATCCTTCCCGTGGTAATTCCGGCCATACATGGTTAGGCCAGGTCCATAGAGCTCTCTAAGCCTATTCCACATTATCTTACCACCCAGTGAATAGTAATACAACTCCATTCTACGTTGATATTATTTGAGAAAACATTTAAAACTTTTAACATCTTAAAAGTTTAAAAGTTAATATGTTTAATTTAAATGATACTAAAAATTTTATGTATTAAGATTTTGAGTATTGGAAAACTAAGCAACATAAAGTTTTCATATTAGTAAATTTATACTCACTAATAGTTAGAGTTCACCCGTAAAATATTTTGAACCTGTTCTTTATAACTTACTCCATATTCGATTGCCGGAAAATTTGAAATTCTTTTTATTTTTACTAAATTTTGTTCAAACGAAATTAAAGGCATATGTGACTGCCTATTAGAATTCGTTTGCTTATACAAAACTCTTGTAGAATCCAATTTCTCAACCTGATTTTCAACTCTAAACAACGTGTAATCATCAATAATAAATTAAAATTTTCTCTATTTAGGATAATTTTCTAACTAATCTTCTTTTTTGACAATTTATAAACCAAATCATTTGAAACAAAATTAAAATAATCCTCTACATGATAGGAAATATTTAGAATCATGTTAAGGCTAAATTATGTGGAATAAAATGAAGTTGTAAGAGAAACTTAGTTCTAGGGCTTATCTATAAATAAATACAAATTGAAGGACCCAATTGTAAATAAAAATAAGTTTAGGGGTTCATTTGTAAAGAAAAAAATATATGGATACAATTGTAAATAAGATAAAATTTTAAGGACCTATCTGTAAATGATGAAAAGTATATGGATCTAATTACAAATAAAAGAAAGATTATGCACCTAAGTATAAATATATTAAAAATGTGGGCCTAAAGATAAATATGATAAAGTTTTTGGAAATAATAGAGATTCTTGGTGTAAATTGAGAGAACCAAGATATAGGAATAAAATATAATTTTAAAAAATAATTATAATACATCATGAGATATATCAATATAGATCCGACTAAAAGGATATAATATAATGAATATGTTGTTTATAGGACTATACCCTAACTAACATATAACATGAGCACGGGTAGAACAAACAGAATATAGGATAACAATTGAGTAAATTTTATAAAATTGTGTCAGATTAGATCTATAAAGTATATTACTTATATTTTTAAATTAAAGTATAAGATTTATTTATAAAATATTTTAAAAAAATAAAAACTATTAGAGAGGATAAGTTTTGAAAAAACTAAATGTTAAAGATATAAGTCTAGACTCAACCTGATGATGAAAGAGGGATAATGCTACTATTTCAATTGGGTCAATGCCCAATATTATAAAAGGAAAATGGGATAAAAGTCCACTTCTTTAAAAGTACTGTATGTGTTATGAGGAACATATATGAAAGAATGATTTTAAATTCCATTAAATGGGAAAGTGAACCCATATTTTTGTAAAGAAAGAATTTAGCCAAAATATCGAGAAACGGGTAAAACCTAGTAATATTTGAAAAAGTTAAGAAACAGATTATTATTTATATTGTTTGAACAATATTAATGTTAATAGACGAGATTAGTTAGATACTAAGATAAGTCTAATTGATAAAATTATTTATTTTTGGGCTACTAGATCCGTTAATAAGGGGAGTTATGGAGAGTTATTTGTTTTTTGCATGTAAGGACCGTGAAGTAATACTGAGGGATCATTTACTTCTATTAATAGAACGAACGATCTAAGATAGCTATCATAATATTTACGCCTATATATACTTATAGTCAGTAATGCATCTTTGAACCACCTGTGGATGGTAAGACAGCTCCATTCCACATTTTGTGATATTATTTGAAAAAACATTTAAAAATTTTAAGATTTTAAAAGTTAAAAAGCTAATATGCTTAATTTAATTGATACTAAAATTACTATATATTGAGATTTTGAATATTAGATTACTCATTAACATAAATTTTGGACATTTATAAATTTATACATACTAAAAGTTAGAGGTTCACTAAATCACAAACTTTTGATATATTTTTCTTAAACGATTTATTACATATTATTTTATAAAATTTAAGGAAAATTATATTATGTATTTTATATTTTAAGTTTCATCCATCAGTACTATTATTAGTATTATACTTATTATTGTAGTATAATAAGTATGTGTGGCTAGTTGTATGTAGTGTAAATCATATCGGGTATAATTTAATAATACGAGAGTTTAAGATTTTTTAATTTAAATTTTGAGAGTGAAAATGTTTTAGAGAGTAAAATTTCAGTAGTAATATATTATTTAAATCTTCAATAAAACTTAATACTAACACAAAGACAAATTCTTGTATACAGCTGATAAGAATGAAGAGAGCTGGATGGTATGTTCCAACTATACCTCAAAAATCAATATGTTGATTGAGTAGTCTCTCAAGCCTCTAGAGGGAGAATTCCAGAGAACACCATGAGGGAAGGAGGCTTCATTTTGATGAATGAGAGTTCCAAGAAATGAATTAAACAAAAAGATGTAATTCAATGCCAAAGCCAAAAGACTAAAAGGGAGATGAGTAGATTTACCATATTTATCCAAGTACATATTCTAAGGTATAAATATAATATTGGAACTTTTAAAATTAAAATTTAAGTAGAATTTTACTGGGAAATAAGGTTGAATCATAAATAAAAATTTGGAATATAAGAATTCAACCGTATTAACAATTGATTAATACTAGAATTTTATACAATAGATAAGTTATATAAATTACTTCTTAAAAATCTACTTGATTTGGAAAATGCTATATTAAAAATCGGTTTGACTCAATATTAAATTTTAAACCAAAAACTCCCGCCTAAAATTAAAAATGATATCGATTTTATTTATTAAGCAAGAAAATTAAAAGCATGTTCAATTCATTGTACCTTTATATGTACAACAAACCAAATGGATGATGAGAGGAAACTAAAAAGCATCACCATTTTCACACACCTCACAACTCAACAAGAAGAGGAGGCAACTTACAGCTAGTTCCATGTCCAAGAGGTTGGTTCTTGGTGCCGGTGCCCCATTATCACAGTAGGAATCTCCATAGCCTAAGACAAATCTGATTGTTGGGTTTTGCTGTCTCATGGTCAGATCCCACTTACAGTATAAGAAACTCTCCTTTTTCATTTATTTGTACCCATTTTGGCTCATCTACCCAACTTGTATAAGTAATTTGCCAGATTTATGACCAAGACTGATATAAAAAAAAAAGTGGGGCTTATACATAGATGCCAAAATAATCCCTTTAAGCGCAGTGCTTAAGTGTGCATTGTCCACCATACAGAATTCCTTGTTTGTAGTGGGATTAAATATTCTGTCTGGGGTGGGGTTTGCGTCCTCATTTGAACCTAACCCACAGTGAGAAACCAAAACAGTGAACTGATTAAAGCTCCAAAGAGGCTTCTTTCCTTCACTTGAAAGAAACTGAAGGGAAAAGAAAATCTCTTTTTTCACCTCTTTTCCTTTCATTCTTAAGAATCTCACCTTTCTCTCAACTGGGTCTCCTTCTAACCCCTCTCTTTTATTCCTCCTTTATGCATTCCCCCATCTCCAAGCTCTCTACTCCAAATCGGCCCTTAGGTTGGATGAAAACTCGCAAGTAGCCAACTGGGTTCGAGATCCTTTCCATCCCCGGTGTCCGGGTCACTTAAAAGATCACGTCAGAGCCTCCTCCCAGTAGTTCTTCATCTTCTCTCAGAAGGATGGAACTTGAAACTATGCATCCCAGTCCATACTTTTCTAGCAACCTGAGCACCTGGCGCTTCACTCCCAACACCGTGTGGACGAGAGAAGAGAATAAGAAATTCGAGAGGGCTCTCGCCGAGTTTGATAAGGAGACGCCGGAGCGCTGGTTCAACAACGTGGCCGAGATACTCGGGAAGTCGGTGCGGGATGTGATGAACAAGTACAAGGAGCTGGAAGATGACCTCGTCAAGATTGAGGCTGGCCGGATCCCAATTCCCTGGTGCTTTGGGCCGGCGTTCACCCTGGAAGATGAGAGGGACTGCGATGGGTTCAGAAAGAAGGGCTCAGGCGCCGCAGGCAGAGTCTGTGATCAGGAGAGGAAGAAAGGGGTCCCTTGGACTGAAGATGAGCACAGGTAGGTGTATTCAATTCAGCTGGTCCTTCCAAAAATGTTATCTATTCTGCTTTAACTTGGAAATCAAGAAAACCGTGAGAAACCCTTTTGTAAAGAGGCTTATGCTTTCAACCATTTGAAAATCCATATTTGAATCTTCAACATCATATGCAACCAGAAATCTTTGATTGAGTTTTTTTTTTTTTTGCTTTTATTTTTGGCGGGGGTGTGTGTGGCAGGAGGTTTCTACAAGGGCTGCTGAGGTATGGGAAGGGGGATTGGAGGAACATATCAAAGAACCTTGTCATCTCAAAGACGCCGACACAGGTGGCTAGCCATGCACAGAAGTACTTCATCAGGAAGCAGCTCTGCTCCAATTCAAAGGACACCAGGCGGCGGCCCAGCATCCATGACATCACTACTGACAACCTCAACCCCGAGCTCACCAGCAATGAACACATGGATGATTCCTCCTCCTTGACGAATCCATTTCCAGAGCCAAAGCTCGATTCCAGCCTTGCTAGCGGTCCCATGCTACAAGTAAAGGATCTCGGCCTAGCTGCTTTTGGCGTGAAATTTCCGGGTGGTCCTATGTTGGGGGTCCAGTCCACCACCAGGTATAGAATCTGTGGATGAAAAGAATTTAAGGTAAAATAGTGGGGAACAAAGGCTCCTCATTAACCCTGTCATTTTGCACCAACTTTGTGCATACCCAACACCAAGACATCAGTTTCAGCAAGCAAGAAAATGCTTGATATGTATGTGTATATAAGTGTGTGTGTGGTTTCATAATCAATCAAGTTTCCATCCTTTTTTCTCTCAAGCTCAAGCGGCACAAGGGCCAAGACAAGTCTTGGTTCTCTGACAGATTTCGACCTTTAGACTAAGGCAGATTCACATTATTTGGAGGGCGAATCGAATAAATGCCCTTAGCCCTTATGGGTGGTTTGAAGAACATTTTGGGTCAAGAGAGAGAGACGTCTAATGGCAAATCCGAGCCCAACTCAGCCAGTCCACTCTTTCACTGGGCGATCCATTAATATAATGATCTTTTTTAAGGGAATTAATACTAAATTGAAGAAAATAAAATAAAAAATATTATTAATTTATAAAGTTAGAATCGCTTACCTCAAGTCATAGAGTTGGCCCAACCTTGCCGGTCAATTAACCTACAATTATAAAAAAATAATTAAAATTTATTTTAAAAAATAATACTAATATATAGGAGAATCCATTTAGACTAAAAAATTATTTGGATTCCAATATATTGGTCAAATTCATTTGAATAGTAAGATACTTTCACAAGGCTTAATTATATTTTGAGTATATACTAATTAATCAAGATAAGATGGTCCCGGGCTCAGACCAGCTACTAAAAATCCCAAGCTGGTTCGAATTATGGAGCCTAAATCTTTGAATCATTTCCTATCTACCATTCCTAATGGTTAGACCGACCATTGAGCCAGAACAAGCTGCGGATACGCGCCGGCCAAGCCTATGAAGGAGCCCGCCTGGTCCTGGATTAGAATGGGATGGTCTAGGGCAGGTTACCGGCCAACCTGGCTTGATAGCCATCTCTTGAATCACCATTGTTCTGCCTCCATTTCTTCATAGTGACTCTCGTGGTTCCACCATGGGGCGCAAGTACCCGAATATCTTTCTCATCAAATCAAGATCTCCATCTGTCCTTGCATTTTAGTGTTCCTTGACCCGATTCTCTTGTCATGACCCTGTTCAAGTTCTAGCCAAAACTCAGGAATCAGATCAGAGTAAGGCTACTACAAAGGCTCAAAGACTAAAACGAAGAATCATTTCTACCCAACAAATAAAAATAGAAGCTATTTGTACAAATATCATCCCAAGAAAGAGTTAATGTCAAATGATGAACTATCATCAAGGAACACAGATTTGAAAAAAAAAATGGGGACGAAGAATACAGCCAGCTTTGGGGCTGAATCATTTGCCACTGTACATGAATTCTTTTACCCCTTTTTTTGTTTTACTTTTCAAGTTCCCGGGCCCCTTCCATCACTAAAGGGGTAAGGTCATCCATGGTGACCAAGCAGTGCCATGGCTTTTTAGTCGAAGCTGAGTCTGCACTCCACTTTCATGAGCATCAAATGCTTCAAATCCATCACACAACTTTGGAGATTTCACATCAGCAGGTACACAATAAGCAAAACAACAATACCACAAGCCTTTTTTTTTTTTTCATTTCCCATGAATAAAGTTGGGGAAGTCTCTCTGCCATACCTCATCCAATGCATCAGCGTACTATATATACCATCATGTATACTTGAAGTAGCTTGGTTTTCCAGATGTCTCGCCGAATCCATTGAGTACAGTATGTGATGCCCCCAGTTGCCTTTGTATCCCTTATGTACAGAATAAACATCTTGACTTATCAGACATTTCATTCTCACCAACAGTTCAAGAAATCCAATGAATTATAAAATATGTCATCCTCTCATTTAGGATCAATAAACCTTTACATAGGCTCCCATTATTTTTTTTATCTGAATTTCTTTCTACTTTATATTGCTAAGGGCAACAAAGATGTTGCATCAGCACCTAGATATACACAGCCATGTCTTCATCCATGATTCTTAAGGCTGAAAGATGAACATAATGAAGAAGCCATAAAGTCTTTTCCCTTTGAGAAGCAAAACCAATAACTGCTTGTTGTTTTCAAATTTTCTACTGCATGGAAAAGAAATTTGGGGCTTTTGATCGTAATAGAAAAATACAAATTAGTTTTTTTTCATGGATCCGCACTGAATAAAGCCATTGCCATTAAAAATGAAAAAAAAGGAGCAACACAAATTGAGTCATAAAAGAATGGTGATATATGGTTTCCTCCTAAAGTATGAACTACTATCTTTTAACATTTCAAAAGGCACCATCTTGAACAGATACAAAGTTATTACATGAGTGAAGACATACAAAAATATTCTTTAACAACTTCTATATTGCTATGTGAGAAGCAAGTTGTTCTTAATTGATTGATGTTACTTGTTGACGAATTATTGATTATTCTGCCATCTTAAGCACTACAATCACTAAAGGACCACAAAAGCAAATTGGACTTGTAAGCAGATCAACTCAAAAGGAGTAGAATAAGCCAAAAGAAACCTTGCCTTTGTTCCTTTCTTTACTTCATAACAAGTTTCTCTTTGATAACTTATCACCTTGTCTACTTTCTTCAACCTCACCTATCCCTGTTAGAACTGGAAATACTATTAGCCCAAATTTAACCTAAACAGTTAACTTTCTCCACAATTCACAACAACCACGTCATATTCCATTCACCAGCAGAAATTATCAGCTCTTGCCCTGACATAAATAAGGAATAACCAGTTAAATAAAATGGCCTGCTTATATACTATGAAGAAAGATCTGATATAAATTGTTTGGAACCTGAACAGTACTGACAGCATAACATTTTACAAATTTATGATGTTCTAGCTTTAGGTCACTACTTGGAAAATTGGGTGACATAAGCTTTGCAGCTACATTGCCATCATATCACAAAAACCAAATCTAATTAGCCCCCTTTTCTTCAAACTTGTACCATTTTCATTTTCATGGATGACAAAAGTTACATATCCTTAAGATATGAACAACTTTAAGGTACTGTAGGTTACCCATGGATGCACTGAGACCAACTTTATTCCACCTTTGAGGAGGCCGGTAGATGGTTGAATTACCCTCCTCCTTTCCAGTACAGGAAATTGACAGCGACGCCATTCATTATCCTATGACATCATTAGGTAACTTTTTAATGATTTCACAGTGTGATGATATGAAATATTCTCCATAATAAAATTACTTTGAAGCATGAACGAGTTACAATCTTGAAGACCATAAGGTACCAAACCTCGAAGCCTTTGGATCTATCATGGTTGATCATTTGGCATAATATAGTTCCATTGTTTTGCTCTCCTTAAATAACACAAAGTTTTCTAGGAAGAGTTTGTAGGTTATAATGCTGAAGCATCCCTCAATTCTTGATGCTGAAAACCCACCTGTTTAAGGCCCTCCGCCTTGGCATGCTACTCTTCTTTTTCACAGTTAGGGGAAGGGCCTTTTGTTGCTTCCACAAGCTTCTTGATAGTAGCTTGGGCCTCTGCAAGAAACTTATGATCAGGTTCATATTCCTCCCAAGGTTCCTTCATTAACAAATATATATATAGAAGCCAATAGACAGGTTGATCGATAAGACAGCAAGGAGTCCATTCAATATTGTCAACGAATGAGGAGACAAATCAACAAAACCTGTTAAGAAATATATTTCTATTGAGTTTTTGATAGAATCTGAATCAATTTGAAAACAAAAAATTCATCTGTAGAGGGAATGGCTAGTAATATATAGAGACTGGAAGAGGAATAATAACATCCCAAGTACAAGTTACAGAAGAAGAATTATCATTCAATGTCAGACTACAACACCAAGAACTTTAAAAGATGTCGATCTGCACATAATATAAACATAGTATATTGAAAGTGGATAGGAAATGGAATTAATGAAAAATACAATAGAAAGATTCAGGTAAATAGTTACTGAAGACAGAAAATGTATAATCGACAAATGTTGCGAAAGAATCGAAGGTAAGATACGATATGTTATTCATCAACCACAAAGTAAAGTACAGAGTAGTGGTAGTAATACAAATGATACATTAGATTTCGGCACTTTCATATAGACGTAAAGATCACTTATTCAGCCTCAATCCCAAACCCAAACGCATGATTCATTCCGTGTCATTAAAATAAGACGCGTGCTTAATCCATTGCCGATCCGACTTCTTGAAACTCGAAAGAACAAAGTTATACTAAAGGGTATATATGAAGCAGCCGCGGGATCATGATCCTTCAGTCTTACCAGGGAATAAGTTATGGATAAATCCATATAGAATGGAGATTGGAACCGTCCACATAAATACCGACGCAAGAAAGAACTTCGAGGCAACTCTTGCCATTATAAACCCACACTCTGCAGCAAGGTAATCGTAATATGAGAAGATAGAAGCTTATCCTCGATCGAATTTCTTAACAGACACCGAGACGATGATGATTGAAGAATGTGATGGGAACAGGTACAGGTAGTCCTTCCGCAGCTTCCCACAGGAGAGAATTGCCTACCAGAGTTCAGGAGAGATACGCGGTCGTCGTCTAGCTAGGAAGAAGTTCACCGATCTAAGGTTCTGCGACTGCCTTCTGTTTTTCTCGCGGGATTATTATTATTTTTTTAATTTTTTAAATCTTCCTTAATTGGGCTGTAATGGGCCATTTAAAGGTAGCTTTTCATGGGCCTTTTGGACCTTTTACGAAAGAATACAATGGGCAACTCGGCTGCAACTCTCGGTTGGTTGGTTGTTGGTCAGTTTTCTTCTTCCTTCGTCCCTCCCCTTTCTTCTTTTGGGAGAGGGACTTTTCATGACCATGCTTTGCCCCAGCACAAGCGGCGGTGAGGTAGTTCTTGGGTGGCAAACTCCATTGGGTGGTGGGAAAGGGTGGATTCCTTTTAAAAATATAAGAGGATCTCTGCATGTGTGGTAAGATGAGCCATGTGGGAACAATATGTCTCGACCATAAATCCGTGCCCGTGCCCCGACCACTAATATTAGCCTGCCTGATGTTAAAGTTTGGACGGAAAGGGGACGAACATGGTCGTGCAGGCCTCTTCTGGATTCTCCAAAGGGACCATAGGAGTGTGACAGATACTCACTGGGCGGACGAGCTATCGTCGACCGAATCAGACTTCTTAGAAAAACCTTCAGCTGAAGGGAAGAACCACATAAGTCAAAAACCTTCAGATATATTTTCATTTTTTGAAAGGGAAAATATGAATGAATAGACTGGATATTGTTTTTGACAAAGAATAAGTTTATCAAACAGTATAAATTTCGGATATCTTTTCATTTTCTATGTGGAAGGAAGTGGGGTGAGAAATTTATTACAGATGGGATTGGGGAAATAAGATGACAAGTATCTCAGTCTGTTTATGTACTGGGTAGGGGCAAGAAGAAGGCATTACATGTACTAAAAGCAAAGAATGGACTCCCAAGCACCTCTCCCTCTCGCAAAACCCCTAAAACAAGTGATGGCATGGGTTTCTGAGAATCATTATGGGCACGGGTTTTAAGTATTTTAGTAAAAGTGATTTGCTAAGTAGGTCTTCTATTTATTTAATTTAATATCATGAAACGTGGTTAGTAGTTAGTGAATCTTCTAATTCTGTTGGGTTCGGATGTGGGAACATTTTTCTCGGGAGATAATGAATGCGGCCCTCTTCATGAAAGTTAAGGGAGGATAAGAGGTCTCATTTCAATCACAGCCGTATATGTTGAAAGTGGACGGAGAAACAAGGCCGTTCAGTGGTGTAAACCCAACCGTCTTTACAATTACAAAAGAAAAAGAACAGAACTGAAACAAGAGGAAATGCAACCTTTTTTTCACAGTTCATTTGAATCTGCGACTAAAAGTGTGGAACCATACTCCTTCAGCGAGGGCCTTCAAAATGATAAAAAGGGAGGCGTCAACAGAGAAGCAGGAAGGATGCTCTATCTACCATTGGAGACGCCAAAAAGCTGAGTAGATGCTATGGACACCAGTTGATAAGAGGTCAAATTTATTGCTTCAGGAGCTTCCTTCAGCTTGGTTGCAAGGATCTTCCACATCTGCATCTTCAGTGGCATAATCACCACCAGAACAATGGGTAGGTTCGCTATGCTGATCACACTCAGGCAACGGAATCAGTGCGATTGTGGAGGGAAAGCTGCTTGAGATGACAACATCAACATCCCAATTACCACAATACAGGCCCCTGCTTCCACCAACAAAGACACTGCCCACCTTCTCATCAGTCAATACAGCAGGCAAAGGCAAAACCCCCACAAAGGGTGAGCTGGACACACCTGACCTGCCAAGAAGGAGCCTAAGTGTCTCTCTCGCACCTTCTTCAACCATGGGATCAGTTTCCGGGATCAAAGGGTTCACAAGCTTTGGATGCAAGGGGGAGATGCTGCTAGTTGAGACAGTAGTAGGGGCACTTACCAAGTAGCCCTGCCCAGCAGAGCACACATCAATGACTGGGATATGGACAATTGTATCGCATATAAAGGGTGTAAATGTTGGGATCTGCTGAGAGGCCGGCTTTGGTAAACAGATCAGTGGATCAGGTAGGAAAGCCGGTAAATCAAAGGGGGGAAGATCAGCCATGCTAACAGACAGAGCTGATGGTGCTGATTGGATTAGGGAAGAGGGTATATGAGAAAAATCTTTGGAAGGAGATGCCATACCAGGAGTTGACATTGATAGGTGAGAGGTGGATGCACCAGGAGGGCACCAACAGTAATAGGGTGAGAAAATGGACTGTGCTGAGGAAGAACCTCCCGAGATTGAAACTTGACTTGGTGGGGTTAAAGGGAATGAGCCTATATTGGACACATCCGACTTAACAATAGCTCCAGTCTTTGGATTGGAGATGCCTGCTGGAGGTAGGGAAACAGTGTTCTCCACGGACATTACCGGATTCTCTGCCCATTTCTTCAACTTTTCCCTATGAGTACTAATTCTTGAACATAAGAGGCTTCTGGGAGTGGACTCCTTGAATGAGCTTATCCTTGGACTGAGGCTACCTTGGTACAAGGAATTTGCTTTTGATGCTTGCGAGCTCCCACTTCGCAACTGTGGAAATTTTGATCCAGATGCAGAAGATGAAGGTCTATTCTTACTCATACTACTTAATACTGAAACTGTAGATGTTGCAGAGCAGCTAGAGCCACTGGTTTGAGTGTTACTACATATAGCTGGCCCCATAAGATAAGCACGAAGATAGGTAGCAAAGCATTCAAGCCAAGATTCATCAATTCCAGTTAATTCAGCAATGGAGGGTCGTCTGTGGATTAGATCTTTCATCTGTATCCAGGAAAGAACAGAAATCAATTGAAATTGCATTCTAGTGACAACATATACATAACACAATTTCATAGCATGTTGCAAGTGCTGTTGAGTGTTGCCCCACCTAATCATAACACTGCTTGCTGACAAGTAATATTCTTCTTCGATTCAAACAGAGTCTAAAAGTCCCCAGAAAGAATTACCCGGAAGAAATACCCAGCTATTCTATGCAAAATCTTAAAAGATCTAGTACTGACAGCGTATTTATCATTCTTGAGGCAATGATTCATGATTAATTCTAGAGTTAGATATTGCCTGCTTACCTTTCCAATCAATTCATTTCCCAAAAGATTAGATTTCTCTGAGCACCAAAAGAAAAATACTCTTCCATCTGGAATCTTTATGAGGAATGATCGGCCAGACACATCCTGCGGTATCTCCTCGATAGTGGGAACCTTCTCATCGCTGTTGCTTAAGGTAACAATCCGTTCCATATGACCATCATCACCAATAAATGATAATCTCATATCTGATGTTGGCAAGAGAGTGAGGTTTAAATTTCCCCTGCATAAATGTGATGAGTCATCAGTACCTCACCAACCATTATGGTACAGACAAGTAAATATTATCATGCTCATTTGTAACATAAAGAAATAGTTCATTTTTATATAAAGCACCAGGCAATATTGTTCGACAACAAAAAGGTTGAGTCCCGGGCCCCAACCCTAGGAAGGAAAGGAAATAACCATAACATTTTAACATAAATTCATGTATCTGGATTGTATTAAAGAACTTTGATCATTCAGTTTCTGGTGCAAGTGTGAGCCTGATTAGAGCAACTCTTAAGTCATGACAAAATCACAACTTCTAACAATCTCTAGATGAAAATTTATTGTGAAATACTATGAGGTGCCATGAAAAAGACAGCTCCAGGTAACAGTATAAAGCACATCTCTTCTTAGAATTACATTTAATACACGTCGTACCCCATCCTAAACAAAAATATACATAAAAGATTCCATAGTATCTAATATCATGCACTTCAGCAATGTTGGATTCAGACACATCAACTCCTAACACCACAAGTTAACTTACATTTTTCAAAAACTAAGCAAAATATCTATAAAAATGGCATGAATTATCCAGCAAGGACTTTCCCTTAACATCTCTCTCTCCCTTTGCATTTTGCAGTCTTAGCTAGACTGGTAATACTAACCAAACTGACCAGATAAGAAGCATTGAACTATGCAAAAGATATGGCAGATAGAGCATGCACTAGAAGTCACAAGCATAAGATATGAGATGATTATGCAAAAAAATACATGACTACATTAATGAAGAATTAAGAATAAACAAGAAAGGTCAATTTCAGCAAATTTAGTTGATCCTATATAACCAGAGAGCAGCAGTTGACACAGTAACATAGAAGCATGAAGCTACCTTTACTTCCCCCCTTAAATCAGAGATCATAACAAGATACGGCCACTTCACCTACAAGTGAAAAGATATATTTATGTTGCAAGCATGAACATTATTACCAGAAGTAAGCTAAAATTCCAAACCCTAGCATATACAGACCATAATATTAATATCTGTTCTCCCAAAAAGTAGACAAACTTATGCTCTCGTCACCTCAATACAAGGGGTGTTCTATGAAGCAATCTTCCACAAATCGTAAACAATATTAAATGAAGGCACTAAATTCCCAGCCATTAGTGTAAATGATCTAATGCAATGTGAAAAATGAATCAATATAAAATTTAGGACAAATAATAAGGTATTATTATTACACAGTAAATTGAGGAATTGTTAAATATAATAAAAGAGGACAATAATACCAAGAGAAAACTTGCATATCAAATTAAAATTAGTAAAATGACTCACAGATTGAATGAAATCTCCAACTACTGCATGAAAATCAAGCCTCGGATGTATGCAACTGGGGTTTGTTTAATACAAACTTACAGGCATATCAAAATGAATGATCAAATAGCAATATCATAATGACACAAATATCAACAATATTTTAAATCAGGCACCTGCAAAGATTATTGAATATATGAATGCCTAAATTTCCAGTATACAAATACATATAAAAATATATATCAAGAGATGGAACTCCGTACTTACACATAAAAAAGCCTGAAAATAAAGCACAAAAGTCAAACTACAACAACAAAAACATAAAATAGACTATGACAGCCCCCTAGGGATCCTAATAACTCACTTCAATGAACAATTATCATCTTACTTAAGTAAGCATATATTCTCTTTCTCTCATCTCTAAATCTTACTTTTCCCTATTATCAATTTTTAGGAGAGGTAGAAAGTCACTTATACCAAAATCAAGCGACTCATGAAGACCTAAAGATTTAAGAGTTCATGCAAAGGAAATAACCAAAGCTGAGAATATGAATTAACTGGTTCATTTTTTAAATTATATACTGTAGGTGCTCAAAACCATACACGTTCTGCAGTACGTGAAATGTGTCCATATAATAGATATTATAGTTATCACCTTAACTACAATACAAATTGGAGAAATAATACAATAGTATCAATATATAACGTCTCCACAACGACGCTAAACATTTATTTTAATGTTATAACATTGAATATTTACAGGCTAAGTTAAACAAAATAAGGACCAACAGGAATAGCCACCCCACAGAGTGCACATAAATAAGTGATAGATACAAAGTAAGAAGAATTACCTCGTGGAAGTTGGGCAAAGGAGTGTCCCCTGCTTTTCGATCCTTCCAACACGAATGGAAACAAGCGGCATATAAAAGCACCTGGCCAACAAGCTAACTTCAGCAGGGTCGAAATGCTGGTCATTATCAAATGAGAATAGAAAAAACAACATTAGTCAAATCTAAATCCTCCTCAAGAGGAAGATCAACTGGCGGTAGTATGTTAAAAAGAAGAAAAAAACGTTGATAAAACCTATAAACACGCAATTCTGACATAAAAACTCCAATTAAATCACCATGATTAATCCTAATGGTATTATCACATGCAATTCATGTTTTCAGCATAATCAAACAATCAGCAACTAGATACCAAAAGGAGGTTTCTCAATCAATCGACAGATACCTGACTTAAGTGAACGAGAAGACAATCCTCGGCCACGCCGCTCGACGCATTGAGCTTCAACAACGGCCTTAGCCTCTCATCAGCACGACAGGCGCCGATTACCTGTGAATCCAGGGATCGCAGCCACTGGAGAACACTATCGTCCCGATTTCTCTGATGCAGCAGGAGATCCCCGCCGCCGTCCTCCACAAGAGAATCCATCAACCTCTCGGCCAGGCCGGCGGAGTTCCCTCCAGATCCAGCCGGCGAAGGAATCTCCCCAGACTCGCTGGCGTAGGTCTGGTCCACGCGATTTTCGACGTCCTCCCGTTCATTACCGTTGGCCATGACAGGCTCAACAAATACAGCTCGGATATCACAAGAAGGGATGGGATCCTTCGAGCAACGGTCCGAGAAACCCTAGAGGATTTCTGATCAGATTCCCAAATGAAAAGATAAGATCTCCGTGACGTGAGACTACAATTTTCAGAGAGAATAGGAAATGGAAATAGAATAAAAATTGTGAGAGCCTACTGTGGAGTGGTATATATATAAATAGGGAGAGCAGGTACGTCAATTTTCCGGACTTGAGAAATTCTATTGAAGGACAATATATAGGCAGTTGATGTCCGGCATGAGAGGGGCCCATCAGATGCGAGGTTGTGGTGACTCTGGTGGCAATGCCCAATATATAAGGAATTTATTATAATTGAATAAAAAATGTTAACATATTATTAGGGTTATTAAAGTATTGTATTTTTTAAAATAAAAATACATTAATAAGCCTAATAATATAAAATATAGTTAATTAATTAATTTTTATATGATGAAAATGTGATAAAATAAATTATGATCATACTTGATGCATCAGATTTTCAGATATTTAGTAATGATCGAATTCATCCCTATCATAGTATATTTTTAGTGTCAATGGAACAACTAATTAATTCAATATTAAAGTAATAGGATATTTCATTAAATTAAAGTCGATGTGATGAAATTTAATAATAAAAAATTTATTTTTATTTTTTAGTAGAAATTTGAAAATTTTTAACTTAAATTATGGTGCATTAAAATTATTTAACAATAACCTATAAATATATAATTTGATAATTATTAAAATGCAAACTTCGTATGCCACTCACGATATCTAACTCGAGCTACTTTTGTGTGACTGTGCTATCCGTCCTTACTTTGAGTTTTCTTAGTCCTTTACCTTCAATGGTTTTGAAGTAGCGGTAATCTCACATTTTGGAGTAGTGCAAACTTCCTATAATGGATATTTAATATTGTTTTTACCAAAATCCTATTTTGAACTACTCGGATATCCCTATTCATTTTTTTCGATTACAAATCCCGTCCCTTTAAAAGATTTTATTACATTTATTCAAACTTTTATTTGGTTCTATCTATTATTTGTTTACAAAATATTTATTTCCTTAATTTAATTTAGTTATTTTTATTTAATAGTTTTAATAATTATTTATTATTAGTTTACAAAATTTTCTTTTCCTTTTCATTAACATCGATAAAATTGAATAACTGAGTAAATCAACTTAAATTATAGTTTGTAACTTATGTAATTAACATTTTAGTAGTTCAGCAACTTTGTACGTAATTTAAGTATTTAATAAATTAATTCATATCCAATTCTTAATTAAATCGAATAATGCTAGAGAATATGAAAATCTGGTGGTGCAAATAATTTATTCAATTTTTTTCAGCTCGAGCTATTCGTTTTGACCATCAGAATTGAGCCCGAAAATAATTGCTCTATTTTTTATCATGGGAGATCAAATATTGTGTAATATCGCTAGCAACAACAAGTATGAAGTTCAGTTCGAGAGATATGATAATGAAAATTAGAGTTTTTTAACTTTACAAAGGTATCAAGAACGTCATTGTAGGTCGGATGACAAAAAATTTATATATGGTATTCGGATCACCAAAGTGGTAAGCATTGGTAAGTAGTCCAATTTATTTTATTAATTAATAAATTGTGGTGATGGTAATAAATTAATTTTTATAAGTGATTTAGTATAATGGTAATATATAAGATGCAAGTTAAATTTTTTTATATTTTTAAATATATAATATATTATTAATAATTTAAAATAAAATTATTATTTGATGCTGCTCTTCCTGCTCACAACTCTAACCAAAGGTTATATGTTTGAAATTAAAAAAAAAAAGTGGCAACGACTTGTGCAATAGGTAAGCCTAGATGTGTCCCATAGTTAGCCTAGACCTGCCCCATTGTCATCCTAGCAATTATAGTGCTTTTTAGTCAATATAATTTTAGTAAAATAGAAAATAATGGGTTAAAGAGTATTGGTTCCAATTATGGTTCAACTGTAACATGTTCCATAGACTTCAAAATTTATTTTTAATAGCTTCAATTATTTATATTGATAAATGAGTTATTTGTTGGTTGCATCTTTATCCTCCTATATTTAAGGATAAAGTTGTAATTTAGTCGAATTTAAACTTAGAACTGATTCAAATTTAACTAATATTAGGTTAAGTAAGAACAGTATATATATGAATTTGAATATCGTTGATTTCAGGTATAAATGGACCTAATCTTATATTAGGTACAAATTGGTATGCATATAACCTAATTCTGGTTTGTTCGAGTTTAAGTATGTATGTATTTGAGTTTGAGTATTTCGAGTTAAGTTGGAGATGGTTACGAATTAAAATTTTATATTTTTTATTTGTATAAATTTGTGTTATATTTGAATTCGTATAATTCAAGTTTATTAAATTCAGATAGAATTCGTTCTTGTTTATGTATAATAGATATAAACTCAAATTTTGAATTTATTCAAGTTTGGATGAAATTTGTATAATATTAGGCTTGTCAAAACTTGAGGGGCGGGTTTTGGCAAATTCTAACCCGAGATTCGGGTGTGGTGGACCCGGACTTGAACCCGAAGCTCGGGTGCCTTCCTTAAGGACCCAAGTGGGATCCTTCCTTAAGAATCATGGTTCAAGTTAAATTAATAGTAACTTGATCTTGTGTCAGGTCATAATTCTAGAAAAATTACTAGTATCATGATCTTGTGTTGGGTTACACTTCTAGTAAAATTACTAATACCATGATCTAGTGTTGGTTCATAGTGAGGAACCCGACTTTGGGTAAAACCGATTCTATTGAGCAAAATCAATTTTGTATAGAATGTGAACGATTATATATTATTATAAAATATTATTTAATTAATATAATTTTTTAAAAAAATTGGTAATGAGCTCCGCATTTTTATCGTATTCATAACACCTATTATAAAGTTAATAAAAATAACTTAACAAACTTAAAATATTTAATCATTATAAACTTCAATTAAATTATATTAAATATATATTAATGTTGTAAACCAAAATATAATATACATTAAACAATCAAACACAGATGGGTGCAGATTGATCGTCACCAACACATTATTTGGACCAATATATCTTTATTGGTATCGTAATTAATCTCATCAACATTAATATTTACTACAATAAATATATAACATGGCTACATAAATGTAGAAAATTATAACACTAAACAAATAATTTATCATGTGATTTTGCTCTTATCAAATTTTGTATACAAATGAGTGATTTAATTGTATACAAAATTTGGATAAGAGCAAAGGCACATGGGATAGACTAATAATGTGTCCGCTGATAATAAATGTTTATTCCAAATCATCCCTAATAGTCAAAATATCTTTAGCCATCTAAATCATTGATATCGAGCAGAATTAATTTTTTACCAATAAAGTATGCTAATCTATCTAAATCGTGAGTTATATCATCATCCAAATATATGTTCAATTTATATTTTGATTTATTTAGCTTCTTCTTTTTATCTTGCTCAAATTTGATAAAAGAATAAAATATACTTGTTTATTGCAAGTTATTTTCATTACTTGTATGTGCATCATTTTAAATACTTAAAAAAATGTTTTGTTCTGAGTATTGGCATATTCAGCAAATAGTATCTTAAATGAATTCACAATTGTGCATTTTTCTTGTTCTGCCACTTTTTTTTATTTTTTTACCATATTCAGCAAATAGTATCTTAATGTTGTGAACCAAAATATAATATACTTAAACAATCAAACACAGATGGGTGCAGATTGATCATCACCAACACACATTATTTAGACCAATATATCTTTATTAATTAATCTCATCAACATTAATATTTACTACAATAAATGTAGAACATGGCTACATAAATGTAGAAAATTATAACACTAAACAAATAATTTATCATGTGATTTTGCTCTTATCAAATTTTGTATACAAATGAGTGATTTAATTGTATACAAAATTTGGATAAGAGCAAAGCACATGTGATAGACTAATAATGTGTCCGCTCATAATAAATGTTGATTCCAAATCATCCCTAATACTCAAAATATCTTTAGCCATCTAAATCATTGATATCGAACAGAATTAATTTTTCACCAATAAAGTATGCTAATCCATCTAAATCGTGAGTTATATCATCATCCAAATATATGTTCAACTTATACTTTGATTTATTTAGTTTCTTCTTTTTATCTTGCTCAAATTTGATAAAAGAATAAAATATTCTTGTTTGTTACAAGTTATTTTCATTACTTGTATGTGCATTATTTTTAAATAGAAAAATGTTTTGTTCTGAGTATTGGCATATTGAGTAAATAGTATCTTAAATGAATTCACAATTGTGCATTTTTCCTGGTTCTGGCCACTTTTTTTTTTTATTTTTTTACCAAAATAATATATCAAACTTTTTACCAATATTTTAAATTTCTTCATTATTTCAGCCGTCATGATCTTAATACAATGTATATCACAATACATTAACCCACTAATAATAGATTTAATCGAACAAAGTTTGTGGTAGGATAACTTCTAACATAGAATATATTAGTATATATTTGAATACACAAAGTTTGATAGTAATCTAATTTACCATTTACTAATTTAATTCATTAAGAAAACATCTACATGGTAGATCACTCAACTTCAAATAAATAAAAATATATTTATACTTTAATATTATTTAGAATATATTATAAGTTGAGTTTCAACTGGAAGTATCTAGTTGATGGGTAGTTTACTCAAATTTCGCACACTCTTTCACCATTAAATTTATAATGTGTACAATATTGCATTTGTAGTATTTCTTCTCCAAATATAATTAAATACAAAAGCAGTTTATCAATTAAAAGTTGTATAATACTATTATTGGTAGAACATTTATCCAAAATAATAGTAAATAGTTTGTAACCAATATTTTAATTAATAAAATAGGTTTATATTTTTTCACATAATACCTCATTTTTGTGTGTACATGAAAAATCTTATAAAAAAATTAATAAATCAAATATACCAAACCAATATCAAAAAATATAAATATTATTATTTTTTTATTATTTTCTCAATATACAACATTTTAATTTTTAATTATTATTAATATAACTACCGATTATTACCATATAATATTTTTTTTATGTGTTTCTAACATTCACATGTTATTCGTAATAGTAATACAACTATTTTAACTTCTTAAAAATATCTTATAAAGTATTTTTTTCAACTGTATATAATTTAATATAATTATTTTTAATTATATTTCGAGATATAAAATTAAATTGTAGTTGTTAAATTCGTAATACTATTTATTTTTATCATATATAAATTTAAAATAAGTATCTGTAAAAGTGAAGTACCATATTCCTATTTATCAAATTAATCAAAACAAGAATAAAATATAATTGTTTGTTGTAAAGGTCGAACGGGAATTATGTTCCCCGACATTTTAAACTTTTTTGTGGGGTATATTTTTCAGACTTTTGAAACTCTTTACCTTTGACCCCTCTCTTATTATCTGTTCTCCAAGAGGATGGAAAGAGAGTACAAAACATGGCAAAAAAAGCAGTTACTACAGTTTGACAAAGGTGGACATATCAATGACAAATTATATGGGCATAACCTACTTGCAACCACTCCTAGTCTCTTGCTGCAGTTGTTTATCTCAACTACGGCATCATAGCAAGTATGATAAGGATGATTACAGCTTCTTTTTTCAGTAAACACCAGCCTTATCGGTCTTGTCCACAGAGTGTCATCTCAGCTTCCTTTTCACCTGGGTGGCTGGGATCGGATTGATTGGTGTTATTAGAGCCACTGGGTTCCTTCTTCTTGTTCATCTTGGCGTGCTTAGCCCACACCGATATCCCTTGTTGTACGTGTTCGTCGAATATGGCCTTTTTGAAAGAGCTCCCCATCTTCAGAAATTCCAAGAAAATTTGGTCAGTTACCGTCCGAGCATGCATGGATCACAAGGGTAATAAAGAAACGATCAGTCATCCATGGAGGGACTCACCTGCGTCACAATTGCATAGAGGGGAAGAGTGCTGTAGCTGCAGAGGAACTGCACAAGAACTCTGAAAGAGCAGCAAAGAATTAGCTCCCTTGGATGCAATGGTATGGTGGCATATCGAAGTAACGAGCCCAGGAAATTAGAGGAGAATCTACCCGATAACCAGCCGAGGAATGACGAACCCAACTGGGCCCATTATGCAGGAGCTGAACTTGTACTGAACCTGCAGCATCGTGTCCAAAAAGATGGGTTATTGCATTCACCTGCACTTCCAACTCAAGATCCATACAACCCTAGCGACGAGGGGGAAATGTGCTTATGTTACCAATATGAAGAAGAAGAATGCCAACTCGAACGAGTTCTGGAACAGAATGATGTGAATGAGTAAAAGGACCATCTTTGGCCTGTGGAACCAGAAATGGTCATCAGAAGGTTGAACGACTAAGTCTCCTTCGACGGCCTCGTGCTTCTCGGCGACCTCGTGGGCTAGCTGATTTAACACATGCTCGAGCTTCGTGCCCACGGCCAGTAAGAGCTGCAAAGCAAAAAGCAAAAAGCAAAAAGCAAAAGATGTGAGTGAAATTAATTTCCTCTTCAAGGGCCACTGTGGCTGCAAGTTCATCAGGAAGATTGACATGGACATACCACAGCCGGGATGAGAGATACGTAGAAGTAAGCATGCCAACCTGCAGAATTGTACCATTCCAAGTGAATTGATGCTTCATTTGGGAAAAAAGAAGAATACCATGCTGGAAGTGGAAGAAATAGCATCTTCTTATATGGATGCTTGAATATCAAATTACCGGAAACATTGAGCAGTAGAAAGACAGACAAAAAGACCCACAGATACCAACTGCAGCCATTTGAGCATTAGAGTTAGCAACATAATAGTCTCATCTTTCACTGTAATTTCAGGGGAAAAAAAAACAGAGAATGCCAGACTCTTAACCTTATTCCGACGACTTTCTTGAAATCTGCCTCCAGAGCGCGCACCATGTACCTGTGGAAATTGAACTTCGGGTTTCCTCTGCAGTGGGTCTGAAGTCACACAATGATTCCATTTCACAAGATTAGTGGGAAACAGTTGAATTGAAAAACCAGATAAGTACTGAAGATGCCTTCGAGTATGCGGTTTTACCATGATGAAGCCTAGGCGAAGTGTTGTGTAATCGGACTTTGTCACCGAAGAATAAAACTGCTTGAAGAATGAGTGCTTGATCGAACATAGGGATAGATAAAAGTCAGGAAGAGCTATATACATATATGTATATCCATGGCGGTGGCCTCAACTGTGTTTGAAGGGGATTGGTTCACTTACAATCCAGCCGAGCAGCAAGGACAGCTTCCCCACACCCAGAAAATGGCTTCTGATGAAGGCGTGATCCTTTACCTTAGTGAACATCATCCCTGCAAAGAAATTCTGTAAGAGGGTTACCCTGAAGGAAAAGTTAGGTTGGGTCTAAGACTGCCAGAGTTATACCATGTTGAAGATTGGCATCATCCTCCCATTTT
This sequence comes from Trapa bicornis, assembly GCA_030064425.1. Classification (NCBI taxonomy): domain Eukaryota; kingdom Viridiplantae; phylum Streptophyta; class Magnoliopsida; order Myrtales; family Lythraceae; genus Trapa; species Trapa bicornis. Next base: position 1,521,243 of record CM057761.1, on the reverse strand, counting down.
TTCCACTGGCTTATCTGCACAAATGGATGACGGACAGACCGATATAATCGTCGGGCAGGCACAGAAGAATTAATTGTTCGACATCTCTCGCAACCGAAACACGAGCCTAACCTTAGCTCCTCCGAACAGGATTGTTAGGGCACAGATGGTCACGTGGGTGACCGCAAGCACGAAGATGAAGATATGGAGATGGTGAAGTGCAGTGGTGGATAACAGAGGGACCATCCCCTGTAGAAGGAGCACTGGTCAGTTTAATATAATCAGGTGGCAGATTTCAGACGATGTTGACTTATCAGAAAAATATAGCTTGCCTTCTTATCACAGTAAGATGTAGCGTCAGAGGAAGCTTCGGCGAGGAGCCGGCGAGATAGTCCGGGAGAAGAGAAGAAGGCCTGGAAGTGGGAAGTGGTGGATTCGGCGCTGCTGTCTTCCTCCTTACACGGAAGCCATTTCTTCGACGCTTCCCTGGAGATGCAGATCTCGCTGATTCTGCTCTGGAACACCGTCAGCAGCAGCGATATGAACCCCAGAAGCATAAGCTCTGCGTATGAATCAATCATCATCAGTTTTAAACACAGAAACTCTCGAAACTGGGCCGTAATTCAGTAAAGTTATCCAGCCATGTAGTCACCTTCTTTGATCTTCAGCAAGGATTCAAAGAGGGACTTCTGGTTCTTCTTCTTGAGATACTGCAAGAAAGGTCGAACCAACGATATAAAACCTTTTAAAAAACAGAGAATGGTTAAGTTTCCTGGGAGAAAGAGAGAATTGCCTTGCCGGTGGCGTGGAGGACCCGCTCGACTGCCAAGGAGATGGCCACTATGACACTGCAGACCGCCGCCACAACCCACGTCGGCGTTTGCTCCAGGGTCGTCCCTCCTCCGGCCATGGATTTCCTCCTTCTGCTCCTCCTCCTCCTCCTCAGTTAACTTGTGAGTTAGGAGCTATTTATCCAAAAGTCAATAGCAAGTTATCACCGGTTGATTTTAGGTGTAAGCGCAAATCATGCAGCATTGCCGGGTCTATTTTTCTTTTATTTATAAATATTTTCAGTTCATACCTATTAGCATTAGAAGCTTCTTCGTTATACATTCAACAACAACTGACCACCAAAGGCAAAAAAAAGGAAGGTCATAAGGAACTTTGTGACACTGTGTTAGGTGTTAGGTGACAGAACAGTTGAATTAAGGAGTGCCCAACTCTTTATGACTAGAGGATTATTTAATTCACCGCTCAGGTATTCCTTCATCCTCGTCATCATCGGGTCTCTGCCATCTCCCATCTACTTCCCTTGATCTCCGTCTCTTCACATTTCGGTCCTTATGATTTCTCTATCTCCGGTGGCGCGTTATTAGAGTGGACTGCTCACTGTCTGGCTTTCTCTCTCTCCTAGGTTTTCCACTGGTTTTGCTTCAGGAGCACGTTTTCCCGCCTCTAGAAGGAAATGCGAGTTGTGGCGTAGCGTTTGGAGGGTCTGGCCTCCGGGTTCGAGCTTTACCTGACCTCGAATTAAGATCTGGGGTTGTGAATTCCATATTTTTGGAAGTTTCACGGGTGGTTATTGGTGTATAATTATCAGCGCTGTTAGAATGGAGGTGTGGGCGGGAATCTGAGCTTACTCTTGATTAGGAAGCTCAGTTAGGTCTCTGTCAGGTCTTATTAACATCTGTCATCTGGCTAGGGTTTGGATTTTGGGGATGAACGGTAGCTTTAGAGCACATGAACCTCAAGTGCTAGGGCAGAGGCGCCAGCAGATGATGAAGGATAAAGAGGAGGAGCTCCAGCTGTTCCTCGAGATGCGCAAGCGGGAGAAGGAACGGAGTGATCTCCTCCTTAACAATGCTGAAGAGTTTGATGCTCCCTTAGGTATTAATCTCTTCAGTTGCTTCATTTTAGGTTTGGAGATTCTGCTATTGTAAATTCATTTTGAATATTAAGCAGACTCAGACTCTGTTGGGTACCACTGCTATGCTATTATGGCCCAAGTCATATGTTAAATAAGTATGTTAATCGTGCATTATGCTTGTGATTGCAGTATCAAGACTTGGTAATCCTCCTATATTTAACCTTGCCCCTTCAGTGCTTCCGCGGAAACTTGCAACTGATGATTTCTTAAATGCTGATGGTGATAAGAATGACTATGATTGGTAAGTCATAAGAATGTTCCATCTTTTAGGCTTGTAGTTTTTGTACAGTGCTTCTATCTGGTTATTGTTTGAGTCTCTTATCTTCATTATGTTGCTTTGAGTTTATGCACATTAACTTCAGTAAAAATCCTAATTAGATAAATGGATTTCTCTTATATATTTCATCTTAATATCCCGGTGATCAAATTTTTTATTGTCATCAATTTATTGTATACTTAAAACTCTTCCTTTCAATCATTTGCTCCTGGAGCAGCAATAAACATATGGTAAGGAGCTTCAAGAGCCAGTCTTATAGCAAAAATTTGGGAATGTCACAGTAGATTTTATTCGCACTGAAATTATCTTACGCAGTTGTTTCCATTCTAGTTGATTGGATAGTATGGCATGGAAAATATTATGGACACGCTCGACCAGGTTGGACTTTGACATCTTATTTAAAAGCGTGAGACTTTCATCTGGTACAGGTTCTTCCATGCTTTGGAAGATTTTCCATATCTTATTTTCTTTCATCATACTTAAAAGATCCAAAAATTTTGATGTTGATTAGCAGAATATTTCAAAGGTTCACAAGAGATACTTATTCAGGGAAAAAAATTTTCCGCCAATGTTGACTCATTGGACAACTTGTGTACCATTGATGTCTAATTGATGGTTGGATGGTTGCATCATTGATTTCTGCACCAACTAGCGTTTTTACCAATGACAGTACATCTTCCAAATGTTGACATGTCCTGTTCAAAGTAAATATAGCACTTGAAACTTCCTGGTAAATGACTACCGGAATTTCTTTTAGTTTGATATACCAGTTCATCGTGGCCTTTAATTTATCAATCAAGAAGGAACAATTAATAGTGGCCATTAAATATTAAATGTTACTGATGCTAAGTTCTTTGTTGTTTGATGAAAACCTATGAGTTTTTCCCGGAAAGGAAGTGCCTTTTTTTTTTTCCTTTTTCTATATTGATTGAAGTTTCTCTCTTGTTCAGGCTTCTCACACCACCTGGTACACCTCTTTTTCCTTCTTTGGAGATGGAATCACAAAAGACGCATATGAGTCAGCTTGGTTCCCCAAAAGCTCGGCCAACTGCTCTAAAATCTAGAGTAAGAGCAATTCCTTATTTCTAGGTTTTAGTCATTATTGAGAGAGATATTGATGTTGGCTGTTTGTGTATTTTTTACACTTTTTCTTATTCTTGCAGCTAAAGTAATACTTTTTCATGTTGAGTGCCACCTGTTTTTTTAAACTTTACCTCCTATTTTGTGCTTAAATGGAAAGTTTAAAAAATTTGGAGCCTGAAGATGGTCTATGAAGCAGCATGGAGAACCAAGGTTCTGTAATTGAGACATTGTGCCCAAAATGTGATAGTTTGTGTTTGAGATTATGCTGCTAAAGTTTTGACTTTTCACTTTATTTTTCCTTACTGTAAGACTTCATAACAGTGAGTTTCTTCTGAATATGACAGTGAGTTTCAATGCATTATCAACCTGCTGAGTCATTCATCTCTTTCATCTTATTTTCAGTTGGCAAATGCCCAGGCAGAACCTGTCAATGCAAGAAGCTTAATGCCTAGGCCATCCCCAGGATTAAATTCTTCAGTGACAGGTACTCGAAGGCCCTCATCTTCCAGTGGCCCAGGATCAAGGCATGCAAGTCCAGCAAGTCGTTCCACTGTAGCCGCTTCTTCTAAACCCTCAAGATCCTCAACACCTACCTCAAGACCGACACTATCTTCAACCAGATCCGTTGTCCCTTCAACGAGGCCTTCACTCTCTACCACCAAGCCTGCTGTTTTGTCAACTAAACCTTCTGTTTCTGCATCTAAACCAACAATTCCTTCTAGGTCATCCACTCCATCAAGGTCCACAGCAAGATCTTCAACTCCAACTTCAAGGCCCACAGTTCCCCCTCCAAAACCTGCCTCAAGATCTGCAACCCCAACACGTCGACCTTCCAATCCATCAAGTGCTCCAACCATATTTGTCCCTCCCAATAAATCACTCTCTTTAGTGGCAAAACCTTCTGCTGCTGCAACTTCAAGAAATCCCGTACCATCACGTGGGGTCTCTCCAACTGTGAAACCCAGACCATGGAAGCCCTCTGAAATGCCTGGTTTCTCCCTAGAGGTGCCACCTAACTTGAAGACTTCTTTGCCTGAAAGGCCACTTTCAGCAACCCGGGGTAGACCTGGAGCACCCAGTTCCCGATCCAACTCTATAGAGCCAGGCCCACCCACAAGACCTAGGAGGCAGTCATGCTCTCCGTCAAGAGGACGCCTCACCAATGGTACCCTTCACCCAAGTGGAAGTTCAGTTCCTGCAATGGGTCGTAATATTACCAAAATCAATGACAATGTTAGCCCTGTTTTAATTGGGAGCAAGATGGTGGAAAGGGTGGTAAACATGAGGAAACTAGCACCTCCTAGAAAGGAGGATAAACATTCTCCTTGCAGCAACTTGTCTGGAAAATCAGCTTCATCCCCTGATAGTTCAGGATTCGGGCTGACACTCTCCAAGAAATCTCTTGATATGGCCATTAGACACATGGTAAAAGCTCATGTCATTGTTCTTGGAACTAATATTTGAATCACCCAAGTTGATAATCTATCAGGAATCCAAGACAAACTGGTCTGGCTTGTTACCTTTTTTCCCTTTGTTTCTTAAGTGTGACCGATTAATTCTTATATGGAACAGGATATAAGACGGAGCATACATGGAAACTTACGGCCCCTGATGACAAATATCCCAGCTTCCTCCATGTACAGCGTGAGATCGGGTTCAGGGCCCTACAGAAACAGCAGGACAGTAGGTGTGTCGGACTCACCCTTAGCCACAAGTAGCAATGCCAGTTCTGAAGTGAGCACAAACAACTATGGCCTCTCTGGTGATGGGCATGAGATAGAAGATGATATGGGCAGCGAGGGCAGGCCTTCCCCTGCAATTGCACGAGGTCGGCAATTGTGACAACCAAGCTATAAATCAAACTGAATACCACCCTCCACTCCCAGGACTGACCCTGAGAATACAAGTGCTCAGATGATAGGTTAGTACAGGGAATACCCTGCTTTGTCTGCATAAATTTGACATGGGGGTGGGTCATATCCATCCCCTTGACAATGAGCTTTGGTGCATGAAAATGGGATGGTGGCTGTTTGCCTATAACCCAAGTTGCACCACTTTCCTTTGTAAGGTGAATAGGATTTAGTATGCCGGTTTGCCCTTAGAAAGGAACTAATCAAATTGATATGTATCTTCTACTTTGGGTTAGTTGTCTGTGGAAATCTAACAGTTCATAATTAGCAAATGAATATCAAATTAGCTGAAATCCATTGCAGCTTTTATGAATTGCAGCTGATTTCTTGTATTCATGTTCCTCGTAACTATTGATTCTAAATATTTACAATGATCTAGCCCAGAGATCAGGATATCAGATCATTCTACAGGCAGGAGGTTCTTCCCGGTTACTCCAATTTGGAGCAAGTTGATGATATACTTAGATTACAACTTCACAGAAAGTTTCAATGGAATTTCTCCCAAACTCTACTTGATAAAAGCATATACATAAATAAATGCTTTATAATCTCCTCAATTATTACCTGCAGATTTTCACATTATAATTTTAATTTTATGAACAGTTTTCTGGAGTCATATACGGTGAAATGGAATAATAAGAAGACTTCAAACCTACATTGCTTGAACGGGCAAAGGTCCAATTCCATGCTCCCAAGAAAGTAAGAATTTCACCTTAATACCTGTTTTTAACAATATATATATATGTCCACCTGTATGGAAATTATAGTAAATGATTCTCTTGTAAATTCATTTAGAAGCTCAGTAATAACACACTAATTATGCCATTGTAATATAGGCATACCTAAAACTGAGAAAGTTTAGTAGAAGTTATCAAAATATTACACAATTCAACATATGATGTGATCTATGTCAATATAATAAAACCTACACTAAATATAAAAAATACCACAGTACTTTCTAGGTAAAAATAATTTATTATAACTTATTTTGATAATAAACAAAGTACGCCATAGATAAATTTATCTTATAATAACTCTAACAAAACCTTAATGATAAATTTGAATTTTTGAAAGCTAAAATTAAAAATTTGATAAGTTAAAATATTTTTTTAATAGAGAAAAAAATAAAAACTCACACTATTGTTAAATTAAATATATGCTTTACAAGGCAGTAGAATGTGTTTTTATAAACACATGAAAATTAAAAATCCTAAAAATAAGTAAACAATATTTATGGTTAACATATCACTCATTTAATATAAATATCTAGGATTTTTGACAAAATAATATGAAAAAAATTCGAATTTTGTAAATTATTTTAGAAATATCTACGTAAATTAAATATTTAACATTATTATTTAATATTATATAAAAAATTATATTAATAATTATTTTTTTAAATTTACATTTGGACCCTTTTTTGGATTATTGTTGAACTATTCTATTAAGTTTCTAATAGGATTTTATGTAATTTATTAGTTAGCTAATATAATATTTTTTTGAATATTTTAGCCATTTTACAATCTTAAATGATTATTCAACTCATTTTATGATAAATTATTAATTTTTATTCCAAGTTGGGTTAATCTTACTTGTGAATTTGCAACATCTTCAATTCGATTCACACATTCCCACTCCCACTATTGAAAATAATTTGTTATAAAATCTTCAATTTTCTCATCACCTATATCAAATAAAATTAAATCAATAACATTGAAACTTGTGCTAATATCATACTTATCAATTAACTCCAACTTTTAACCATTATTATTGATACATTCCAACACTAAAAGTGGTTCATCTACTCTAGGATGAAATTTTTATCTTATTTATTCTAGAAATCGTTTTTTCCTCATATGAAACTAGACTCAATCCCCATATTGAAAATAACATTTTTGCAACCCTTATTTGCTTGATTTTCATATGTTTTAGTCCGTAATTCTATGTACATTTTTTTCTTTTTGTGGATTTGTTGAACTCTTCTTTTCTCTTTCCATCTAAATTTACTAACTTAAAGAAAGTGGAGTTAAATCTAGAGGGTTATATGGATTAAAACCATAAACACTCTCAAATGGTGAAAACTTAATCATATAATGAAAATAATGATTATAAGCAACTCATGTAGTAAACAATCTTTTCATTATTTCTAAGTTATTTTTTATTATAGAACGTAATAAAGTACCTAATATTATATTAACTACTTCTATTTGACTATCACTTTGTGGATGAGGTATTATTAAAAACAAAAAATTTGTTCCCAATTTACCTCATAAGGTCTTTGAAAAGTAATTCAAAAATTTATAATTATAATTAAATACGACATACTATACAATCTAACAACAAATCATTAACATTCGATACATTATTAGTTTTATGATATTGAATGAAATGTATCATTTTTTTAAAATCAATTAACTGCCACAAACATAGAATCACTCACCATCTTAGTACTTGGTAATTCCAAAATAAAATAAATTGAGATAACAATCTAAGGTGCACTAGGAATTGGACGAGTGTAAATGTCATGAACTTATTGCTTAGACTTAGAGTCATTACATGTAATACATCAAAAATAAAATTTCTCAACATCCTTTTTTATTTGGGGTAAAAAAGATGTTCATACAATATTGTTATAGTTTTAGTTATTCCAAAATATCTCATAAGTCCTCCATCATATGTTTTCCTAACAAAAAACTCTGCACAAAAAAGATTGATGGATACACAATTTATTTTCCCTAAAAAAATTCATTTTGTAAATTAAATTTTCCAAAAAACTCTTTATGCAACTTTCAATTTGTTCACAAATGAGGATTATTTGCATATATTTCCTTAATATAATCAAAACCAAAGAATTTATTATCAAGAATTACAAAATAACATACCTTGGTGATAGTGCATCTGCTATTTCAATTAACACTCACATTGCATGACGCTTATTTTGTCATGCCCCTACCCAGTTTGGTTGGATCTCCGTGAGCAACTCGCCACTTCCTTTGGTCCATCAAGTATTTCACCCTTTCTAAATCGCGAGGAATAAGATGTCATTTTTCCTATTGTTCCTAGAATAACATTAAACAAAACTAAGTATTTTAAAACAAACATATATGTATTCTTAGTATTCAAGTTAGAATGGTTTTTAAAAATGGTCCTTACTCGGGTGAGTTCTACAATTCAGAAAGCGGGTGTTGGGAGTGAGTTTTCAAGAAATAACTTTGTTTAAAGTGTGCCAAGATTATCATTTATTTAAGAAGGATATTTCCTCAAGTTCCGGTTTTTAAAACATTTTTCTCATTTTCATATTAGGTGTATTTAACAATCAACACAAGTTCTGTTATTAATAACTCTTATTCTTCTATATATTTATATGCATCCTAAAGTGGTGGTATCTTATTATCATTATCTTCTTATTTATCTCTAGTCTCAATTTCTCCATTAGCATTTATCACCATTTACTTATTTGGGCATTGACTTGATATGTGATATCTCCCTTGACATTATAAATATTTAATATCACGAGATTTTAAAGTTGTGATATTTATGTTACCTTATCCTTTGGTAGGACAAAGTGAGATTGAGTTAGTTAATCACAACTCTTTTAGATGTTAGTTTCCATTACGAGTGACCATTGTTTAATATCATTTTATATAAACTCTTACTATTCAGTTATTTTTCAACTTTTATAGCGTGGTGCACTATATCTTACTGTGTAATATAATATTGTATTTTTACCAAGTCAAGTATCTTCTGGTTTAAACAATACAAAAATATAGTTATTGTAACCTCCACATTAGCTTGAATAATTCCAATAGTAATCTGTTTTGAGTATTTATCAACAATTTTTTATTATTGGGTAAGTATTTAGAGTTTATTAAACTATCACTCCAATAATTCATGGTATCCAATAATTTCAAACAAAGTAGATAGAAGAATGAATAATAGTATATTTGTTTATTTTTTATAGAGAATAAAAATAAAATAAAATATAAAATAATATAATTGAACTTGTTTTACCAACATTTATTAATATATCAACTCATGTAAACCTCACTAATATAATTAGATAGTGTATATCAAATATAAAAGAAATACCCTAATAATTTTACAATATAAATAAAAATAATAAATTATATATTGTTTAGGTGATTTAGATGAGTCATTAAACTAATCTAAGAAAAATTATTACAATTTTGATTATAAATTTAATTAATTTGACACTACAATTAATTCGAAAAGCTAAAAAAATTAAAAAATAATATAAAATTATCACAATATTATTGAATTAAATGTATATTTTAGAAGGTTGTATAATGTATATGTTATATGCACATAGATAATTAAATATACTAAACATAAGAAAAAAATATTTTATTTTTAACATTTCAACCAACAATTACTCATTTTATACTAATAACTAACATATTTGCATGTTAACCTGAAAAAAACTCAAATTTGGTAAATTATTTTAGAAATATTTTTAAAAAATTAAATATCGAACATTATTATTTATTATTTAAAAAAATATTATATTAATAAATCTATTATTTAAATTAAAATTTGTATCCTTTTCGTGCTCTTATTAGAATTATTTTATTAATATTCCTCTTTAATTTTTTTGCATTCTATTCAATTAACCGTTCAATTATTATTTAAAAATTTTAGCCTTTAATCTTATATTTGACTATTTTCTAGTCTTAAATAATCATTCTAACTCCCATTTTATAACAAAATATTTATTTTCATTATATATTCAGTTGATATTATTTACAAATTGGCAACTTCAATTTGATTAACATCATGATCCATACCATCCATAATCCATATGAGAGAGGAAGGGAAAAAATCTCATAGTCATAGGCTGAATTTTATAGATGTCAGTTCAAACCCATACCCGAACTCTATCGAGATTAGAATATATTCAGATTTCTTTTTTACTGTGCAATTTTCAACAAAATACTCCTTCACAAACCCTATGTCACTCTGGAATTCCATGCTCAAATCTTGCTTGAGAGATGATGCACTCACAAGGTGCCATGAACATGACTCGTATGCAGAACACAAGTACAAAAGAGATGAAACTGAAAGAGATTGCAGAGAAATGCACGATCTCGAGAAGACTCCAAGTATATAGCATCCATTACAGAATTTTGCAGCATTTTCACGAGGAGATTACGATATGAATATCAGTCACTCGAACGGATTATGATCACATCAATTTATACACACAGCATCAGGCGAAAACATAGGAAAATATAATTGATCTCGAATCAGCAATATACAGAATCAGTAATATACAGAAACAGCAACAATCAGGCGAAAAGGGAGATTGAGGCAAGGGGGAGATTAGGAGAGGCATCTCACGGCTTGTTGTCATAATCGACGATCTCGGAGTCAGCTACGGATCGCGAGTGCTGCACGATCGAGCGGCCGATCGAGTTGATCCAGTCCTCTTTCTCCTTCTCGGAGTCAGCGATGAAGTACATGGTGTCGTTCCGGGTGGAGAGCTCAAAGGCGTACTGCTTGTTGAGGACGTCCTCGGCGCCCTTGACGGCGAGGCAGGAGGCCACGGGGATGACGCCGCGTGGCCTGGAGGAGCGGGTAATGGTGGACTCCTTGAACCAGAAGAGCTTCCCCTGCTTCAGGACGAACCACCGGCGGCGCCAGGTCTTGATGTACTCCCCCTGCTTCGTGAGCCACCCGGTCCGCTCCGGGTTGGTCCAGAACTCCACGCCATCGTAATCGGAGACATGCTTCTCCGACGTGAAGGTGCTCGTAGCTACCCTCCACAGGCTCGCCATGCAAGTGCCGGATCGGTCGGTGGCGTAGAAATTAGGTTTCAGTGGGAAGGACCAACAAGGTAGAACCGTAGAAGAAGACGCGATGTGAAGTGGCACCACCTGCTATTATTTGGAGCCCCTTGATTGATATTAAAAAATAAAAACAAAATTGATACTAAGAAGCACTTTTTTTTGCTATATAGAGGCATTTATTTATTTACTTCCATATCATGAATAATTGAAGTCTTCTTTTGACCGCACAATACACACCGACCATCAACGCCTCGACTAAAAGAGGAGAAGCGCCCACACACACCCAGCTGTTCTGAAAGCCAAAATTTATCATGGCATCCGAATTACTTGTTCACAAAGGTCTGTTCGGCCAAGTCAATAGCTCGGGCAGGTCCGGCTGCCTTGTTCTGGCACTCCCTGTGCTCATCATCTGGATCACTGTCAGCCACAATCCCTGCGCCGGCCTGGAGGTAAGCCACCCACTCACGACGCTTCCCAGCATCCTGATATGAGAACATGGTATCGAATCGCATCTCTGTTGGGAACACGATGGTCCTCAGAGCAAGAGCCACATCCATATCACCAGTAAAGGAGATCCCTCCGAATCCGCCACTGTAGGGCCCACGCCTCGTTGGTTCCAGCGCATCGATCAGCTCCATTGCCTTAACCTGTGGTATGGTAGGAACGACCAATAAGTATCCGAATCAGTTCCAGATGCGGTTTGTTTTTAATAAAGTCAGTCAGTCACAGAGATGGTTGAGAGGAAGGACGGACCTTGGGTGCCCCACTGACAGTTCCAACAGGCAATGCAGCTCGTAGAGCATCCCAGCAAGTGAGTCCATCATTCAGCTCGCCTATTACCTAATTCAAGAGTTTGATGATAATTGAAAGTCTCTGATTTCCCACAGGGATTTGGTATTTGATGAAAACAAGTATGATGGGTCAGACAGAGTAAAACATTGATCAACAATAAGGCCCCATTAAACAATGATTGCAACTTTGTCTTCTAATCATGACCTCGTTCATAACCTTGCCCAATAAATTACACTCAACTCAAAGTGTGGATTTTACCAGATCCCAGTACGCAGGTCATGATTACCTAACTCTAAATTGTTATAGGCCTATCTGTATGTGACCTGCTATACAACATCTCTACCACTGATTATGCAAGAGCTAAAACCGGTAATTAGAAGATCCCTGGAAATAAATGAATGTTGCACAACAGTTTATCTTGAATTAGTATCCACAAGTCATCTTGCCCCCTAGGGTTCTATTGAATTAATCTATACAGCTCAGGAAAGTTAAAACCAGATAATTATATACAAGCATATAGATCCTCACCGTGGAGCTTATATGCATCACATGCGAGTAATATTCAACATTCATAAGCTTTTCCACCTTCACAGACCCATTTTTCGAAACCTGCATCAACCATATAAGTCACTGTTTATTCAAGCAAAATCAATTAGTGTTCCAAAAATTAAATACAAACAGAAGAAGCTGAAAGGAAAATAGGGATTATGATGTAGAGAAGTTGCCAGAACTATAATAACTATGAAACCATCGACTACCATTGAAGTATAGTGTGATAAACTTGGACAGATAGATAAGAGAAACCTTTCCAACATCATTACGACCCAAATCAACCAGCATGATGTGTTCTGCACATTGTTTTGCATCATTTAGTAGCTGTACTTCCAATCTCTTATCCTCTTCACTTGTTTTTCCACGTCTTGAGGTTCCAGCTAAAGGACGATTCACAATCTTATTCTACACATCCGGAATTACAGTCAGCAGGGGAAATTCAAAGTCTATCAGATAATTTGAAAATGGCCAGACATAATTGTAAACATCATGCTGAAAGATTCAAATTCCAAGTTCCTAGATTACCTTCTTTACACGGGTTAGAATCTCAGGGCTGGAAGCAACCAAAATACAGCCTCTTGCCTGACAAAGACAAGAAAGTAAGGACATGGTAACACAAGTTGTAAAATTAGACAGATGATTAACATGAATGGTGGAAAGACTGACCTGCAAGTAAGTCATATATGGACTCGGGTTAACAATCCGCAGTGCTCTATAGATTTCAAATGGATCAGCAAAGGTCCGTCTTTCAAAACGTTGACTTAGTACAATTTGAAAGATATCCCCTGCCAGAATATGTTCTTTTGCCTCTAATACAGCATTTTTGTATTCCTCGCTTAACATATTTGACTTCTCTAAAGAAGGACCAAAATCCCTTGTACGTAGATCCACTGAGCCCGGAGACAGCTTGGGCCTGATGATTAAGAAAAACGTTAATCAGTAGATTTTTGTTCATCATTAATCGAATATTAGATTTAATTCTTTTAAATTAAATTATTATATATATATATATATTTGTAAACCCATAGTAAAGTGTAGTGTAATTGTTATAAACCCATGTCCGTACAAAATGAAGGTTTACGATATGCCCATAGACCAACCATAAATTCAATAATAAAAATAATAATAACCTAATATAAAGTCACTAAAGAAGTGTACATCCCATAACCAACCCAAAATCAAATAAGGACAGTAGACATATTGAATTGTTCATTGAAATGAAAGGCTAAAGCAGAACCTCAAACAAATAAGGCTCGTAGCCAATGTTCATTGCCGAGATAGGGTCTCAGCTATAACCTTCATCATCTTTTGCCATTATTGTCACTTCCTAAACAACCAAACAACCTTCTTCAATCAAGGTGAGCATGAAATTTCGAACCAAAACATCAACTAAAGCAAATTCCTATTTTCATACAACCAATAATATTATTAGATAAATGAGAGTAAACTTAATGCAATAGAGAAAGTAAAGATTTCACCGGATATTTTCTTTAAGAAAATTGAGGATTAAATTACAAATAAGTAAAAGTTAAGCATCTAATGAAAATAAGATACTAGGGATGTGAAGAAAAAATTTAGAAATTTTAGAGATTTTATTGTAAATAACATGGATATTAAGGATATAAAGGAAAGAGTTATAAAAATAAGGGAACTAATTGTAAATAAGATATAACTTAGGTACTGATACGTAATTAAAGGAAAATATGAGATATTAAGTATAATTATCTTATTTGACATGATCTAAACGTCCAATATGAATAGTCTATCTACTTACGTGTGCAAAGGAATACACTAAGATTTGAGAATCAAATTGAAACGAAAACATCACGATTAATTGGTGAGTGAAATTTCTGGTATCGAGTCTGATTGGGTTGATATTCTGTACTTATTATAGCATGAGTTGTTGAACTTATGATAACACGAACTCGAACCGGTAGCATGAACATTATAATAGCCTAAACCTAATAATAGCATTAATTATCTATGATAGTATAAATCTTACTTATAGCATTAGTTGATAATGATATGAGTCATGAAATAGCCTAAACTCGATAATAACATGAACATTCTATGATAGCATATGTCGTCATTTTCAAAAAATAAGTAAGTTCATGGCCAATTTCTAAAAATACTCATTAAGTGAGCACAAGGCTAACTGAGACAAGTTTTATACGGTAAATAATACAATTATTATAATAGAGTAACACAATAATAAAATTTGTGAAATGAGCCTTGCTAAATAATAGATTAAAAACCAAAATACATGCATATGTTTGTTAAATGAGATTGCTAGACATTCGATATTGAGTAGTGGTTATTCCAAGGGTTGTTGGACAGGAAGGTCGGAATAAAGAAAGTTAACCAATGGAAAAAGTTATCATCCTTTATAGCTTACAAAATAAAATATGATTGTGGCATATAAAGTAGTGCTCATGGAGACAATATCTCATGTAAACCTTGGTCCACACAAACATATTACTAGTAAATACACTCTGGACCACAAGTGGAATAAAATAAAATTTCCTTCTATTACCGTATAATCCTTATTTAATAGATTAGAATGGTTATATTAAACTTAAATATTAAAAATAAGTATTTCAATATTTGAATCTCTAAATTTGTAAATCAATTCCTAAAAATCGAAAATTCACTATAAATATTATAAATTGAACACGAAATCAACATCTATTTGAGTATATGTTTTGTTCTTTTGTTTAAGCGCAAGAGTATATGTTTTGTTCTTTTGTTTAAGCGCAAGAGACTAACACTTGTATTGGACTTCCAATGGTTTGGTTTAGCATCCACACATATCATGTACAAATAAGCTTCTATTAATTTCGTAATAAATATTCACTTCCATTACAAAGTCGATCCATATTGAGTTGCAAATTTAAAGTATGATCAAATGGATTCACATTAATATATGATAGCTCCAGAGCTGACCCATGCTAATACCCCAGATTCAAAATTAGGCTTCAACTTTCATGAGTTTGATGGACCCATCTTCTACACCTCTAGGGAAATTGGCAAGCACGCTAGAAAATCACAAGAAGATACGATGACCAGGCTATATTGGCAAAAGTAGAGGGGTGACTGCAGTCAATAAGAAACTTAAGAGTCAGGTCCTACATCCCACCTAGACTGGCGGTGCTTCTTTTGAGGCTGGTGGAGTCCATTTCGGGAATAATAGTGCTTCTTGAAAAGCTCAAGGGACATCTTTGGAAGATCAATTAGACGGGGCCCATGGTCTTCATCTTCATTTTCATCTATCCATCCATACTTGGGTTTGCGGGACCGGGCGGGAGGATCTACTTGAACACTGGCAGGAGTCATATTTGGGAGCTGGATTAGATGATGCTCGGGCTCTTCATCTAGATGATGCTCGGGCTCTTCATCTTGATGATGGGCTGGAGGATCTACTTGATCACTGGCAGGAGTCATATTTGTGAGCTTGATTAGATGATGCTCGGGCTCTTCATCTTGATGTTGGGCGGGAGGATCTAATTGATCACTGGCAGGAGTCATATTTGGCAGCTTGATTAGATGATTCTCGGGCTCTTCATTTTGATGTTGGGCGGGAGGATCTACTTGAACACTGGCAGGAGTCATATTTGGGAGCTTGATTAGATGATGCTCTGGCTCTTCCTCTTGATGATGCTCGAGAGGATCTACTTGATCACTGACAGGAGTCATATTTGGGAGCTTGATTAGATGATGCTCTGGCTCTTCATCTTGATCATGGGCTGGATGATCTACTTGAACACTAGCAGGAGTCATATTTGGGAGCTCGATTAGATGTTGCTCCGGCTCTTCATCTTGATGATCCTCCACCATACTCTTCTGTCCTTCATCTCCTTCAGTTCCTGCAAAACCATCTGTTCAGAAGATAACATATACTCAGCAATAATCAGGGGTTATAATGATACAGTCAGAAAATTTTGAAAAACCATAACAATGCAGATGATAACTTTGAGTAAGATCTTAAGCAGCATTTACCAAGTTCTTGTATGTGGTTGTTGATTTCAACATACTGCTCTATTCATTGAATAGGCATTTTGAAATGGAAATAATGGATACCAAGAAGATAATGCACCTAGAGAAAAGCAAGAATAATCACAAGTCAAAGTGAGAGAAGCCACCTACCAAGCTCCTCATTTGCTGAGATAGAACTCGGGGGCAGATCCATAGTAATGGAAAGCGCTGCTTGAGGATCCCCACTTACTTCCTCCAAGGCATCAAAAGCATGGTCACCACAAGTTATACAAGACTGACTCAATGGGCCAGCAGATGATTCTGCTGGATTCTCTCCACCATGAAGAGCAACCTAAGATACACAACATTGCTCTATGTGAAAGAAATGCAACTTAAGTTTCAAGAAAGAAACTACTCTACTTTCAAAGATACAATACAATTACAAACAGTGACTAAATGAAATATTAGATTGACAAACAAGCTAATGATGATTGAGCTTCACATGCTGTAGGTAACATTAGGAAAAAGAGATGCTATTTGTAGTCAACTGGAGCCATCTTTACTTTGAACATTTGTGCAATGATAATATTTATTTTCTTACTCCAATCTCTGCTTACCTACCAAATGGACATAACTAATAACAGAACAAGAGCTATGGGATAATGGAAGCACTAGCTCCAGAAAGCCAATGGCCGGCGAAGGAAATAAACAGAAGAAGATGAAATAGCACCACACATTCTAAAGTTCCAAAGAATAGAAGATCACTGACTTGCTTAGAATCGAGCTCCTCCTGTTTTTCCAGGATAGTTTCAATAAGCAACCTGTAGGAATTATCCTCAATGAATGGCCACCCTTCTTTTGTATAAACCTATGAAATACAAAACACATTGACTGTCAAAGGGAACATGTAAACCAACTATGATTTGTCTGCTATTTATTCCATGTCACCTCATCAATCAATTTCATATTCAGATGATCTTTTTTCCTTTCATTTTTTCATAAGAATCCGACGCCAAAGCACAGTTGATAAGGCTTATTACATCGATCAATCAACCCTCTAAAATAACCAGTCACCGTGAACAAAACCATTGCCTCCATCTCTAACAAGACAGGTCAAACAAACAGCAAGGTATACGAGTAAGAACCAAGTTCAAGTCTCTGAGCAAAAAAGTCCCTTATCAATTATTCATTTTCCCAAGCAGATCAAGTCACAGCAGACACTCCAAAGCATCGATCACCCAGTTAACCTCGACAGACTCTCGTAATATATGACCAGCCTCCATGAGTCCAAATGTTGAGAAGCAAGTGAAATGCTCTGCATCCATTTCTCACTACTCTAAATAAGCTCTTGGCTGTCTGTCTTTCCCAATTTTGTATTTTTTTTCCCACGGGCAGGACCAAATCACCGAGTTTCAGAGGCAAATGGTATGATGGAATAACAGAGAACGAGCAGAGAAAACCCAAAGGAGACCAACCTTGAGGAGTTCTTTTACAATAGCTTTCACCATGGCACGGGCGAACCCCATTGCTCCCATGGCATCAAGCGCCGCATCCATGCGAGTATCATTCTTCTGTAAAGGCAAGCCGAAACTCCATTTCAGAAACTAATTACATTACGGGCACAAGAAAATGGAAAGAGGTAAAAAAAAAAAAACCTTTCTGCCTCTGGGAGGCATGTTTTCTCCTGAAGATGGAGATCCTTCTCCTCTCCTTCCTTTCTACTTCTTAGCGTCGTTGAAGAAGAGGACCCTTCCGCTCCTCCTCCTCCTCCTCCTCTTCCTCCTCTTCCTCCTCCTCGTCTCCGTGCTCTATGCTTTAGTATCTTGAGTAGCCTTTTTGATACAAGTGACAGTATTGCAGAAGAGGAAGTATTATTGTGATATGGAGGGAAGGTTCGTGCGTGATTACACGCGTTTCCTCTCACTATTCATTATAACATTATAACCGGGCTGAAATAAATTTTTTAATAATAAAAAAGTGGGAAATTACATTAATAATGATAAATGATTTAATCGAAATTGTGCTAAAATAAAAGAAATGAGTAAAGTTTGAGAAATAATTGGCTATTTAAAAGTTGAGCAAAAAATTATGCAAAATAGAAATAAGAGAAAATTTAGTGTGCACGTTATATATATATATATATATATATAGTTGTTTTTTTTAATTTTACTATTAAAAGACAATTACAATGATTATTCAAAATTTTGTACGTGGAAACGAATAATTAATGAATTATTATTTTAAATTTAATTTATTAATTGATATAATATATAATTAAATTAAATTATATTTACTATATGATAAATATAAAAATAAAAGTATATATAATAAAATATAATCTTAAATATATATACATAATTATATTATATATTATAAATTATACTTATAATAATTTATTATATAAATAATGGAGCTATTATTATAATAAAAATATATTAATGTTAATTATATAATAATAGTTATATATAAATATTGTATAATAATATTAAGAAAAATAATATATATACACATTATATATATATTTATTATTTAATTATAATATATATGATATTATTAATTTATAAATTTCTTTTAAATATATAAAAATAAAAATAAAGAAAATATAATATAATATAAATATATAAAATAATATTAAAGTTATTTAAATTAAAAAAAGTAAACCTTCCGAACACTTTCAAATTGCTCAGTTTTTAACATTTATTTTATTTTAAATTACTTTAATATTGTATATTTATTTTATTTATTCGTTATTATTTTAAATAAATTTATATATTATGTATATATATAATATAATTCTATATTTTTTATTTAATATTAATATTTTTATTTTGATAATGTGATAAATTCAACCATCATACTAGTGTAGTGTGATAGTTTAATTAACATAATCACTTTATTTATCATTTATTATACGTATAATATTTTTTCAAATTATCTACAATCATTTAATGGGCGATTTTTCCTGCACATGAGCATACTGACTTTATAGACAAAGTGGAGAAGCCGACCCATGTGACCTAAAATACAACCAGCATTACTTTAAGTATTTTTTTCGCTTTATTCCCCAGGGAGATGGGAGATGGGACAGTTACTGAGATAGGAAAAGGGGGCCCCACAGTGACCTAAGATACAAACACCATCCATACAGTCCAATATGGTCGAGAAATACATCATTTACTAGCATGCACATGTATATGTATATAGGACACATATATGTTGCAGATTTTGGCATTTATGTGTGGCCACGTTGACTGATCTTGGTTTGGTGCATAATTTGTATAGGGGAAGCTCAATTTTATGAATTGATAAAAGTTTAGACAAATATATACCATTTATTGGCAAATTGGTGATGATTTGAGAAATGAAATGTCAATGAATTATGATATGGATAAAGTCGTATTCATCTTGAAGAAGAAGTTTTAAATTAGAGATAATTTTTTTATTTAATGTAAAAATGTACATATGGTAAGGAGTGAAGTGGTTCTAAATTGTATCTTGGAGTGTTATTCTCTTTTCAATTATTAATTTATTTATAGTATTAGAGTATGTTTCAATCTCTATACATTTTGCTTGCAAATTTGATTCAAAATTCAAACAAATTATTACAGTTTCTACAATCTCATACTTTTTATCATTCTCAATTTCTATTAATGTTCTACACCAAACGTTGCAATTTCTTCAATGGGTAAAGTTCAACTTAACTTTTCTAACCTACTCGATCTCATATTTTGGGTTGCATTTTGTTGTTCATCACAAGTCAAGATGAATCTCCTTCACCACATCATTAATGAGTCCCTATAATTCAGCAACACAAAAGCAACCCGAGCAATACTTCAATGTCATGCAATATTCATCACAATTGGATCCGAAAAGTCATGGGTATGTTTTTTTACATATAAGTGAAGGACCAAAAGTACACATATTCTATTATCCTAAGACTAAGAAAATAACTATAAGTAAGGATGTGATATTCAATGTAAGATTACATATTATTTTCACATACATGAGATCCTACATATTATAGAGAAGACACAAGCATATTGGAGATACCAGTGGGTATTTTATACGTAAATTATTTAATTTTTACTTTGAGCAATATAAAAATAATAGAATAATTTAAGAAAGTAATAAAAAATATATTTACAATTAATGATCTTGGTAAGATTTGTTACTTGTGGAAATTGTTAGAGATGTGCACATTTTCGTTTAAAACATATTTGTATGGGAATAGGTTAACTAAGGATGAAACAAGTTTTTTTTTGTTAATTATACATATTATAGAAGTATAATTGAATTTTTAATATATCTAATAGAAATCGTGAGATATTTCATTTATTTTCGGTAAGAATAATTAGGAAGTTAAGTAGTTTTTCAATAGCAATTATGAATGGGATATATGTCATATGAGTACCTTTTGTTACATTTTCTTGCTTGGTGGTTGATCTATTGCATGGTTTTCAATGAAATAACTCAGTGTGACAAAAGTGGAGCATATTGGTGCAAATGCCGGTGTCTGTTAAGAAATATAGATTATGAAAATTGATCACAAAATGACAATACTTCAACGGACTATATCACTTTTCCCCAATACATTGGTGGTTGTACACTGCAAATTGTAAATTTGTCTTTAGTGTATTTGTTTTATTATCAGATCAATTGTATAAATATATAAACAAACCAGCAATAAAGGTCACATAGCACAATATTGAAATACCTTACTCTCTCATTCTTCATTCTCTTCATCACTTGGTTATTTATGGTATCAGAGTCTTCTTCTTCCAGCTGAATATACATCTCTTGCTCAAGAACTTAGTTACTATCCTTCTATACTACTAAAGGCACCTTTCTTGCTCAAGATCTTAGCTATTGCTGAAGACACCTCTCTTCCATACTACTGTTGCTGCTGTTAAAATTACAACTTCAGGTACTTTGAGACACTTAGCTGTTGCTATTGGCCACTTTTCTCTCACTCTCTACCCTCCTACAATTTCTCTGAAATCATGAGTTCATCAATAGGATCAATGAGTGTCACTATGCCCAATTCACTTCCTACTCTACCCATTAAGTTGGAAAGCAGTACACCTCCTACCTCACTTGCGGCAGTAGCACCACCTTCTCTCTCGTTACCCGTTCTTGTTCCTCCCTCCTCAGCAGACCCAGGCATGTCTCCTCTGGATACTCCTACGAATTCCTCATCATCGGATGACCTAAGTACACTGGCTCCTAACTCTACTCCAGACGACTCTCTCTCTCTTCATGCTCCTCAGCTGAGTCCCCCCTACTAGCCCCTCCTGCTCGCATGATTACTCACTTTAAAGATGGGTCTCTACCTCTTTGACGCTTTGTTATTAACCCATTAGATTTTCTCACATACTCTTCTCAAGAATCCAAGACATATGCCCAAGCCTCTTGTCACCCTCACTGGGTTGATGCCATGATTGTAGAAATTTCAGCCCTTCAACAGAATCAAACTTGGGATCTCATTTCTGCTTCGCCTGATCATCACATTATTAGCTGCAAATGGGTTTATCGCATTAAGGAACACCCCGATGGCTCCATTGCTCGCTATAAAGCTCGTCTTGTCACCAAGGGCTTCTCTCAACTACCGAGTATCGACTATACCAACACTTTCAGTCCTATTATCAAACCTGTCACTATTCGGGTCATTCCCCCCCTGGTCGTCTCCCAAAATTGGCCCATTCGGCAATTAGACGTCAACAATGCCTTCCTTCATGGCACTATCACCAAAGAAGTCTACATGGTCCAACCACCTACTTTTGTCGATCCACTTTATCCTCGCCATGTTTGTCATCTCCACCGCTCTCTCTATGGGCTCAAGCAAGCCTTACGGGCTTGGTTCTTTCGTCTCAGCTCCTTTCTCATAAATATGGGCTTTCAGGTATCTATTGCAGACACTTCTCTTTTCATCTACCACACTAAAGACTTTATTGTCTTTTTACTCATATACGTGGATGATCTCATTATCACCGGCTCTCCCCATTCTCCTCTTGGATCAATACTTGTTTCTCTTAGTTAGGAATTCTCCATTAAGGATTTGGGCACTCATCATATCTTCCTTGGTATTGAAGTTCATACTCACCCACAGGGACTCTATCTTACGTAGACCAAATACGTCTGTGATTTGCTTCAGAAAGCTGCCATGAGCTAATGTAGGCCCATCTCCACTTTATGCCATGAGCTAATGTAGGCACATCTGTAAACCCCGCACATTTGAGTTAAGGAAAACCGGGAAAAGAACTGGTCAAACTGAATAAGAAAACCAAACCGGTTTACATTTGGGAATAAGCAATATCGAAATTTACAACTTTCGGGTGATCCAAAGGGTTCATTAAACCTTCTAAAAGAAACTTAAGACAAATTAGAAAACAAAAATCAAAGTGGTTTAGGTGAACTAGATTCCATAAGAACTTTAAAGTTAAGCGTGAGAAGTATGCATTTTTTTGTAACCCGAAATTTCGGTCAAAAATTTGTATGTACGCCTTATTATAAATTAATATATTTAATTATTATAATTAATACCAATAATTTAATACCTAAATTAAATTATTGGAATTAATACAAATAATTTAATACATAAATTAAATTATTGGAATTAATACCGAAATTTAATTTATTAGAATTAATAGCGAAAATAAATTATTGGAATTAATACCAATAATTTATGCCAATATTAATACTAGTAATAAATCTCGCCCATTTAATACACGGGTAGGTTATCCCCATTTCATTTTCCTCACACCTAAACACTTCTCTCTCTTTCTCTATTGCTCCATTTTCGGGTAAAGCTCGAACCAGAGCTTTGACTTGAACAAAGGTCGGGCTCTTTAGAACCGGGGAGAAGACAGCTATCTGATAGCAAACTCCAGTCAATCCGAGAATCGTTGGAGAAGCGCCGACATGATGGAATAATGAAGCAACTCCGGCGGACCGAAGCTGCCCTATTTCGGCCAAGCTGAAATCGGCCATTTCAAGCCCTCCTCAGGCCAAACCAAGCCCTCCCAACACTTCATCAGCCTTTCCACAGCCGAATTAGGACCGAAAGGTAAGCCAATTCGACTCCCCTTTACAATTTTCGATCGGTGCTAGAGAGAGAGAGTCGACCGAATTTCAATGACAAAATTCTAATCCAATTCCGCATCAATTGATGCAATTCTTGATTCTAGGATGAACCTTAGGATGAGACCTATCTGCCCAGATCGAAAGCTCGGACCACCGTGCCTTCACCGGTGAGTAATCGAAGCTTTCTCTCTCTGTAGTCTGTTTTCCGATGAAGCTCCGTTTGAGCTCGTTCCGATATTAAAACCTGCGATTCAAAGTTTCTTAGAATCGTATGAACATGCAGGAACTCAATTTCAACTCTAATTTCAATAATTAGAAGTGTTTGATTGGTCAATTTGATTAAATCAAATTCGGTAGTGTTGAAGAGTTGAAATTGGGGGGAAATTTGGGGATTTTCGAAATTCAAAGGGCCAAAATACAATTTTATGAAATTGAGGGTCAATTGGGCATGAAAATAATGTTGGAGGACCAATTTGAGAAATTTTGGAATTTTTGGGGCAAAACTTACCATTTTTGTAAAAGAAGGGCAAAATGGTAATTTTGGAAAATTTAGGGGACCAAATTGGAAATTTGGAAAATTAAACCCCTTTTTGGTGAAATTGAATAAATTGAGGTCCTAGGATAAATTTTAAAAGTTACGGGACTCAATTTGAGGAAAAACCGACATTATGGACTTAAAGTTAAAGAGAAATAACTTTAGGGACCTAATTGCAAATAACTAAAAGTTTGGGTTTTCTCATTCATTGGAAATGAATGAAGACTGTTATGCCGAGTAATAATGAATAAGGTTGTTCATATCGTGTAGGAACGCAAAATACCGGGAACGCTAGCAAGGACAAGCTCGCGTGAATACAAAGAACCAGTCTAGTGGAATTCACGACATTAACGGGTGAGTGGGTTATTCACATCATACCCAGTTGGGATGATAAGCACAGTTTAAAGTTAAAAACCACTTACCGGTTGTGAGTGGGTTTACTAACATCATACCCGGTTGGGGATGATAAGTGCCTCGATATAAAAACCCACTATTTAGTGATATTTTAATCATCACTACTTAGAGAAAGTGATGTGAAAGTTATGCGAAAAAAAAAAACTACTTACGGGTTGTAAGTAGATCATACCCGGTTGGTATGATGAGACTTTCTCGAAGGAAGTTGAAAACCTGTTCATCGGTTATGAACGGAGATGTCCTTATACCGATCGATATGATGGACAGTAAAAACCTATTTTTGTCGGAAGTGCTCTCCCCTGACTGTGTGCCAATGCTTAAACAATTTGGGAGACCTTCTCGACGGGAGCTTGAATAGCTCTAATAGACCGGGGGCCTCGATTTTGGAACTTGGGGGCTAAATGCCCGATTTTGAAAATCTCGTACAGTGGGCCCAAGGCCAGTTGGCACGAGCAGGAGCTCGTAAATGAACATGATATATGTGCCATAAAACTTAATAAGTGAATTGTTTGGCCCTGGTAGCAAGATAGGACCGACATGCTCAGTCAACTAGTGACAGTGCGACATGATAGGTCGATGGACTAGTCAAGACAAATAGCTGCGGGTTGAGTTGAGAGTCGGGGCCGTTGGACTAGTGGCACCATAGAGTACATGGCAATATAAGAAAACATTGTTTGTGCATGTACTGTGAGTACGGGATCATCAAGACGCCCATGAGGGGTAGTGATGCGTCCTAAGGGCACTGGACGACCTGGTGGCTATAAGGGCAGTTTGTCGTTCCAAGTGTCTGTGCGAAATCTGGAGTAGCACGAAGCACATGAGACCGGGGTGGGGACAGGATGAGGTCTCTGTCCTTATACGGACATGAAGAAGTGATTTCGGGATTGTGGGTAGGATGTCACGTACATCCACTCATTCCCAGGGTAGAAGTGGTCGTACTTCTATCCGGGTGGCAGGAAAAGTCGCTCTGAAGCCACTAGCGAGTTCAGTACTGATACTGACTTACGAATGTGTGTAACCTTCATGATGAAGGATGTGTGTTGGGTGATGACACACCGTGGTAACTAAGAAATAATGGAAAAATCCAAATTTTTAAATGATGGGATTTTTTAAAACAAAGGAGTCTGGCACACTCCATATAAATGTTTTTCTTAAAAGTCAAAAGCTTTTAAAAACCCATTCACTGAGTAGTCGTACTCACCCCCTCCCTTATATCCCTTTCAGGAAATCCTGGAAAGCATACCCTTAAAGACCGTCAACTAAGATTCCTGTAAGACAGGTATGTAAAGGTTTTAAATTTCATACAGTTTTGATTATGCTATTCCAGGAAAAAGGTGCAAGTTAAAGGACGCCTTACTCTTTACGGTTTACGATAAGGGGAAACCCTTTAATAAACCGAGAAAGTGGCGAGTTGATCACGGGGATCCGACCAAACCGGGTCGGGGCGTGACAACATCCCTGAGAATGAATGGATATACACGACATCCGACCCTCAATCCTGAAATCAATTATTCATGTCCGTATGAGGACAGAGACCTCATCCCGACCCCACTTCGGTCTCATGCGCTTGAAGCTATGTCGAGCTTTGCAAGGTCACCTGGTCCGATGAACTACCTTTATACCCACCAGGTCGTCTAGGGCCCTAGAACATATCACTACCCCTCTTGGGCGTCTTGAAGGTCCCGTAATCACAATGCATGCACGATTAGTATTTTCAAATCATGCCATATAATTTGTGGTGCCACTGATCTAACGACCCCGACTCTCAACTCAACCTGCAGTTGTTTGTCTTTACTGGTCCGTCGACCTGTCATGTCGCACTACCACTAGTTGATTAAATATGTTGGTCATGTATTGGTACCTTGGCCAAACAATTCATTTATTTAAAGTTTTATGGCATATATCTTATGTTTGTTTACAAGCTCCTGCTCGTGCCAATTGGCCTATGGCCTACTGTTCGAGATTTTCAAAATCGGGCATATTAGCCCCCAAGTTCCAAAATTGAGATTAAGCAAAGGGTACAAGGATGTACCTACAAGATTTCCAAGGAGGGATAAACAAGGATAACCGGGTATGAGGATATCTCCGCTCATAATCGATAAACAGTTTTTTCACTTCCTCCGATAAAGTTTCATCATATCAACCGGGTATGATCTACTTATAACCAATAAGTAATTTTTTCGCGTCATTTTCACATCACTCCTCTAAATCGTGATGTTTAAAATACCACTAAGTAGTGAATTTTCATTTCCAAGGTATTTATCATCTCAACCGGATATGATATAAAAATCTCACTCACCCGTTCATGCAGATAATATTCCACTTAATCGGTTTCCTTCCTTAGCAAGCTTAACTTCATCTAGCGTTCCCGATGTCTCATGTTCCTACACGAAATAAATATAGTTGTTCATTATGCTTTGGCCTAATAGCCCTCATTTGTTCCAAATAAATGAGAAAAACTATTTTTTCCTTTATTTGCATTTAGGTCCCTAAAGTTATTTTTCTTTAACTTTTAAGTCTTAAATGCCGATTTTTCCTCAAATTGAGTCCCGAAACTTTTAAAATTAATCTTAGAACTTCATTTTATTGAATTCACAAAAAAGGGTTTAATTTTCCCAAATTTCCAATTTGGTCCCCCAACTTTTTCAAAATTACTATTTTGCCCTTCCTTTACAAAAATGGTAAGTTTCACGCCAAAAATTCTAAAATTTGCTCAGTTGGCCCTCTAACACTCTTATTATACCTAATTGGCCCTCAATTTTGTAAAATTGCATTTTGTTCCTTCGAATTTTCAAAAATCCTCAATTTCCCTCAATTTCAACTCCCTAACACAGTCGAATTTGATTTTATCAAATTGACCAATTAAACACTCCTAATTGTTGAAATTGAAGTTAAAATTGAGTTCCTACATCTTCATACGATTCAATAGCACTTTGAATTGCAAGTTTAGACGCCGGAATAAGCTCAAACGGAGCTTCGCCGGAAAACAGACTATAGAGAGAGAAAGCTTTAATTTCTCACCGTTAGGGGCACAACGGTCCGAGCTTTCAATCTGGTAGATAGCTCTCATCCTGAGGTTTATCCTAGAATCAAGAATTGCATCAATTGATGCTAAATTGATTGAGAATTTTTTCATCAAAGTTCTACTAATTCTATCTCTAGCACCAGTTGAAAATTGCAGAGGGAAACCGAATTGGCTTACCTTTTATCTCTAATTCAGTTGTAGGAGGGTTGTGGAGGTATTGGAAGGGCTTGGTTTGGCTTAAGGAGGGCTCGAATTGGCCGATTTCAGCTCGGCCAAAATAGGGCAAATCGGGTTCTTTCGGTCCGCCGAAGCTGCTTCACTGTTCAATCACGCCGGCACTTCTCTGGTGACCCTCAGAGCAAACGGAGACTACAGGCGTGTAGCTGACTTCTCCTCGGTTCTAAAGAACCCGACCTCACCTTGTTTGGCTCAAAAAAGTGCCCAAGTCGGAGCTCTGATTTGAGCTTCACCAAAAAATAGAGCAGTTGAGAGAGAATGGAGTTTTCAGGTGTTGAGAGTATGAATGGGGAGGGGCTCTTTATATAGGAAGCTGGGGACTTTTTGGCCATTCGATTGGCACCTTAATGGTGGTCATTTATTGCATGAAACTCCCTGGTCAGAGACTTTTTAGGTTCGCCGGCGCTGTGCGATTTTTCAGCGAGTGAATAGTGTTGTCATCTAAAGGAAGAAGACGACACTGTTTCGAACTGGATCAAACCGGTATAAACCAGGTTCAAAGCTTAAACTGATCGGTTCACCCCACATTCGACCGAATTTTTCAAATTTAAAATTTTCTAATTTTATTTTCTATCCAATGGTGGCGTCAAATCTCAAATTTGAATTTTTTAAGCCACCTAGAAAAATGAATTTAGAATTTGGTTCAATAATGTTTCAAATTGGTCCAAACTGGTTTAATCCAGTTCAGATTTGGTTCACCTGAATCGGTTTGGTTTTCATCTCCAATTGATTCTCATGTCCATTTCCATGACTTTTGGGACTCTTTGGGTCACTCGAGATCCATAAATTTATTAGTTTTCCTTTCTCTATCGGTCCAGTTCATGAACTGACTCAGTTCATAAACCGGTTCAATCTAGTTGGATCCAGTTCATCTAAATCGGTCTGGTTTTTTTCTTCCAATTTGTTCTAAGGTTCTTTTCCAAGGTTTTATGAACCATTTGGATCACTCGGTAGTTGTAAATTTTCAAATTGCTCGTTCCCAAATGATCGGGTTTGTGAACTGGTTTGGTTTTCTTACTCAGTTTAACTAGTTCTTTTCCTGATTTTCCTTAAATAAAAGGGGTTGGGTTTATAGCTAATCCTATTTTTCACAATCGTACTAAACATATTGAGATTAACTATCATTTTGTGCGTGAACGAGTTAGTCGTCATCTTCTTCATATTCGTTTTATTGGCACCGATGCTCAGCTCACCAACCTTTTCACTAAAGGCCTCACCTCTACTCAATTCGCGCTCATCTGATCCAAGCTCAACATCTATGAACTTCGGTTGTGCTTGCGAAGGAGTGATAACAAAATGATAATATCTCAGGAACTACATCATTTTCTAATTCATCCCATACATTAGTTGCTATACACTACAAATTGTAAATTTATCTTTAGTGTGTTTATTTTATTATCTGATTAATTTAAAATAAATTAACAATAAAATAATACAATATTTAAATACTTTACTCTCTAATTCTTACTTCTCTTCATCCTCGATTTTTTAAAAGTGTTAGAAGCACTAAATTATGACCCCAGTCATAAAATAGGACAATATATCTACCATAAAATTATAAAAAAAAATATATATTTTTTTACATGTAATATGCAAGCACATTTGTAATACTCCAAATTTTTTAAGGTAAATATAAGATTTTATATTAATTTATTCAATGATATTTATTAAATATAGTATTAGTATTTTTTAATGAATAAATTATAAAATAGTTATATTGATAAAATTATAAAATATTATTTAAAATTAATTATTATTTCAAATCATAAGAAAGATAATATTATATAAATATATAATGAAATATAAGTATGCATAATCTACAAATATAATAAAGTTATATCATATAAAAATTAATTAAAAACTAATGTTAATTCAATAATAATAAATAAATAATAATAAGTAAATAAATTAAATAAAAAATATGCATAATTAAATAACGTAATAAAAAATAATAAAATTACATAATAATAAAAAAAATTAAAATTTATATAGGTGATAAATAATTTAAAACAAACAAACTACCATCATAATCATATCTTAAATTTTACTTTAGCAAATAATAATAACAATAATTAAATGAAAGGTAAAAATAATAAATAAATAATACAAATAATAATAATAATAATAATAATAATAATAGCGACAACAAATTAATAAAATTAGATAATAAGCACAATTCATAATAATACTTTACATAATAATAACAATACTAAAATAATAAAATGGTGACACGAGAATATCAACAATAAATAAAATAAACTATTGAATGAAAAAAAAGTAACAAATAACGAACAAAATAATATAGCACAAGAAAATTGGAAATAACCATATAAAAGTATTATAAAAAATGGTAGTATTATGAATGATAAAACTTAATATAATAATAATAAATATACGAACAAAATTGAAATAAGTAAAACAATTACACTAATAATCAAACAAACAAAAATTTATTTACTTGGAAAATAATAATATATAAATAAAAGAAAAGGAAAAGAAAATAAACTAAAAAAAAAATTAGAGAGTGGACCACCACCTCCTACTGCAGACGTCGAATAAGTTTTATCCCAACCAACTAAGAAATTTCAATCTTATTGATAAAATTATTTTTGAATTATTTAAATAATAAATATTATAAAATTAATAATTACGACACTCTCACTTTTAAATTAATAAATTTTAGTCGTTTAGGTATCGAAAATTTGTGGTGTAAATATAATATAATATTTTATTTTATTTTATTTATTAAATATAATATCAATATTTTATTTTATTTTATTTATTAAATATAATATCAATATTTTTTATTAAATAAATAATAAAATAGTGATATTGAAAATTTTATAAAATATTATTTAAAATTAATTATTATTTTGAATAATAAAAGAAATAATATTATATAAATATATTATCTAAATATGTTGTAATATATATAATATCTAATAAAAATATTATTTAAAATTAATTATTATTTTTATATAATATTATATAAATATATTAGAATATATTTTTATATAATATTACTCAAAATATAGTTATTAGCGTTATATTTTTTTACAAAAGAGGTCGAGTACAGGAAAAAGGCGATTATATAGAATGTATAAATAAAATATGTATAATTGAATATTACTCGAATTTGTTATGAATTTAGGTGAAAATATAAGTGTTGGTAAGTCGATAAAATCCTAAAATTTAATAACAACTCCACGTTATACTTAAATTGAAAAATAGTGTATTAAACTCTCGCTTAAAGCTTATATATTATATTAAATCAAATTCGTACAAATATTAGCGTTAACAATTTGAAGAAATTTAATTTTTTAATTATAGTCGAATTTAATTTAAGCGAGTGTTTATTTAAATATATTGAAATTTATAACTAAAGTTTAGTTATAATATTTAAATAAATAATTTTTAATTTTATCGTATTATATATAAATGTACAAAATTTATTGCTTAAAATATTAACTCAAAAGAAAACTTTAATTATGTAAACATATGTCTTACGTATTATTTGAATTCAAATGATGCATTTGTAATTTTGAGGAAAGCCTATTGATGAGCTTCTCCATTGTTAGGGCATTCACTGTGATCCATATGATAGATAGCATGGCATAGTAACACTGATCAAAATGGATACTCTTATAACCCTTACATTTGAATGCCCGGATTTTATTTTATTTTTTTATTTTTTTGTGGGTGATGTATAGAGAGTTATGGTGCAGGCTTTTGCATCACACTCTGGCCCATGATCAGTAGGCTCAAGGTCATGAAACGAAAAATAATCTTAGCCGTTGAATGAATATCAACGTCCTGGAAAGATCTTCCACCGTCCGATCTAGGGCAAGAAAACGCGAACCCGTGGTCTTCATCCTCCGTCTCACGTATATAAGCCCTGCAAAGAGCAAACTGAAATTTCTTCTGCCTCCTCCACCTAGGTTTTGCATTTTCCCACCGCAAGCTCTCATCTCGACTTCAGAAGTAGAGGTTAAAGTGACGGCGAGCCTGCTGTCCGCCTTGACCGAGCTCACCGCTTAGTCTTGGCCCTCTTTTTGCACCACGCCCCTCTGTTTCTGTTCTTGTTGTTGTTGTGTTTATCCGTAGGTCGATTAGTTGAGTAGCATCAATGGCGATAAAACAATCGAAGACGGAGAAGAAGGTCGCGTACGACGCGAAGCTGTGCCAGCTCCTCGACGAGTACAGCCAGATCCTCATCGTGGCCGCCGACAATGTCGGATCGAACCAGCTGCAGAATATCAGGAAGGGTCTCCGCGGTGACTCCATTGTGCTGATGGGGAAGAACACCATGATGAAGAGGTCCATCAGGATACACTCCGAGAAGACCGGCAACAATGCCTTCCTAAACCTCCTCCCTCTTCTCCAGGTTTCATTTCAATTCTTTATCCTCTTCAGTTCCTTTCCTGCAAAAATTTTAACGAGCAAGGTTTCTTTTTAGTTTAAGCATTTGCCCTTTGCATTTCTTGAACCTCTTGGCCGTTGATAGGAGTTTCAATTGGATAGTCGTGAAATGACGGTGCATATGCAATGTTATATTTGTTTCTAGTTTTGTTTGGATAGTTTTATCAGTTCTGGATTATCTGTTGAATCGGATTATGGACTAATGATTCTCTTTCACAATAATTAAGTCGGTGATCTTAGTACTACATTAGTTTATTTTGTTGAATTCGGCATATCCTCGAATTTCATACGTAGTTGAAATGCTTCTGGCATTCTTATATGTGATTGTGTGGACCTGTTGATTAATCAAGCAACTAGGGAACTTGAGAGTTACTTATTTTTAGGTGTAAATTGTTTAGGTATACTTTTTGATGTACTGATTTCATTTGTTGGGGTCAGGGTAATGTTGGGTTGATCTTTACCAAAGGTGACCTGAAGGAAGTGAGTGAAGAGGTCGCAAAGTACAAGGTACAGAATTTGAAAGGTTCAAATTTTTCTGAATGGTTGTATGTTCTGTTTAGGCTTGATGATCATTTGGGGCTTTGTCTTTGATAGGTTGGAGCTCCTGCTCGTGTTGGGCTGGTTGCTCCCATTGATGTGATTGTCCCACCTGGGAACACTGGTCTCGACCCATCCCAGACTTCTTTCTTCCAGGTTCACAAGCTGTTCCTTTCACATATAAGAAAATGAAATTTCAATTCAATATTCGTATCTGTCCTCATGTCTAGTTCATTTCCAGGTTCTCAACATCCCCACCAAGATTAACAAGGGAACTGTTGAAATTATAACTCCTGTTGAGCTCATCAAGAAGGGTGACAAGGTGGGTTCTTCTGAGGCTGCCCTGCTGGCTAAGCTTGGAATCAGGCCATTCTCTTATGGACTTATTGTCCAGTCTGTCTATGATGAGGGTTCTGTCTTCAGCCCAGAGGTGCTTGACCTCACCGAGGATGACCTCATGGAGAAGTTTGCTACTGGTGTATCCATGGTCACTTCCCTTGCCCTTGCCATCTCATACCCAACCCTTGCTGCTGCACCCCACATGTTCATCAATGCATACAAGAATGTCTTGGCCATTGCTGTGGAGACAGAATATTCTTACCCCCATGCTGACAAAGTCAAAGAGTACCTCAAGGTTTGTATTACAATACTATTTGATGTATCTTGGTGCTTATCCACGTTAATTCACCAATTGATTCCATGTGTTTTCCTTGTCTAGGATCCGAGCAAGTTTGCTGTGGCTACTGCTGCAGCTCCCACTGACAGTGGTGCTGCCCCTGCTGCTCCTGCCAAGGAGGAAGAGAAGAAGGAAGAGCCAGCTGAAGAGTCGGATGATGACATGGGTTTCAGCCTGTTCGATTAGTTTTCTTGTTAGCTTTGGTTATTCGAGAGCCTTAGAGGATATTACTGGTTTGTTTCTGAGAACTAGTACTTTTTCTATGTTCAAGTGGATGATCGAGTAACACTTCCACTATGGGGTGCTGTTTTGATTGTGTTATTTGTTTGAATGCTCTCCTGTGCTTTGTGGCTCTCTTATATCACTATTATTACCTTTTGAGTGACACATGAATCACTACCCTAAAACTTCACTGTTGAAAATAAAATGTATGAATTTTTTAATCATATAACATATTTTATCCATTTATATAGATTAATATTAAATATGCATTGTATGCTATGCTAGTATGCTATTTTCTCACTATATACACATCATGGATACTTGCTCAATAATGTTATTTATTGTCTTCTGCCTCCTTTCCCTATCTATTTTATAGTATTATTGTATATTGGTTTTGATTATGGATGTTCTTTGCACCATAAAAGCTTAGGCAACAAAAGAAGTTATTACCTCCTACTTTTACTTGTAGTATTTTTTTATAATTTTATTTTATTTATCTTACTATTAAATATTTATTATAATTTGTTATACCATATATTGTTATCAGAAATGGAGATCAAGTAGGGCAAGCGTCCCACTGAAATTAACAGAAAAGAAAGAAGAATTGACGGCGACAGCTCGTGATGGCGTTGTTGCATTATTATTGTCGTGATTATTATTAATATTAAATAGTTTAGTGGCAATGGGCGGTGGCCTGACCTAAGTCACCCACTCACCGCCGGAGCCGACCTCGACCTACTTTGTGGCCAATCTATCGCCACCTATGATCCTGTCGCTTTCTACCAACACATACAATTCACCGACCCTCTCTCACTCCCTTTCCCACTCCAAGAAGAATGGGAAGGAGAAGATAGATTTTAGTATATTTTTAATATTTATTTTTATTATTAAATATTTATTCAAATTGTACAATTTTATTTTAAATTAATATATTATGAATATTTCAACCTATCTAAATTATGTTTGACAATATTTTTAAATTTTGAAAATGTATAATAAAAGACATTATTAGTTGAGCTTCTCTCCCTCCCTCTACTTCCCTCTACATCAAAATAAATTGTTTTGGGTGTCATCAGTAATAAGATAATATTGTTTTTTCGGGTAAGATAAGATTGTTAATTAACATAATAATATTATTTTTTGATTGGCTGGTTGGAACATAAGAATTTATAATTCATTTCTTGAAGTCACACATAGGGCCCATCTCCTCTTGCCTTATAAAACCCTATCAGCTCCAATCCCCCATTCCTCATCACCATCTATTCATTCATCAACTCTCAGCTCTGAGATCATACGGTCGACAGTCAATCATCTGCTCTGATTCAGAGAGAGAGCTCTTGGAAAATGGAAGGGAAGGAAGAGGACGTCCGCCTCGGGGCCAACAAGTTCCCGGAGAGGCAGCCGATAGGCACGGCGGCGCAGAGCCAGGATGACCCCAAGGACTACCAGGAACCGCCCCCCGCGCCTATCTTCGAGCCAGAGGAGCTCGGGTCGTGGTCCTTTTACAGGGCCGGGATCGCCGAGTTCGTGGCCACCTTCCTCTTCCTCTACATCTCGGTCCTGACCGTGATGGGGGTCGTCAAGTCGAACTCCATTTGTGGCACCGTCGGCATCCAGGGCATCGCCTGGGCCTTCGGCGGCATGATCTTTGTTCTCGTCTACTGCACCGCCGGCATTTCAGGTTGGATCATCATGAGTCATAATAGAAACCACTATTCAAGAATATACTGTTGTGCATAAGGCCCATCGGATAACCTGTTTTTTTTTTGTTGGGCAGGAGGGCATATAAATCCGGCTGTGACGTTTGGGTTGTTTCTGGCGAGGAAGCTGTCACTGACCAGGGCGTTGTTCTACATGTTGATGCAGTGTCTCGGGGCCATATGCGGCGCCGGGGTCGTCAAGGGATTCATGGGGGCCAACCGCTTCGAGCTCTATAAAGGCGGCGCCAACACGGTCAACAACGGCTACACCAAGGGAGACGGCCTCGGGGCTGAGATCATGGGCACCTTCGTCCTAGTCTACACCGTCTTCTCCGCCACGGACGCCAAGCGTAACGCCAGGGACTCCCACGTTCCGGTAAGCATATATAGCCTGCATCTCCGACCAGAATATAATTCATTCCAATAGGAAAATTTCAGACCACGTGGATGCACATGTGCAGATTTTGGCGCCACTGCCGATCGGGTTCGCGGTGTTCTTGGTGCACCTTGCCACCATCCCGGTGACCGGAACAGGCATCAATCCGGCAAGAAGCCTGGGTGCAGCCATCATCTACAACAGGTCCCATGCCTGGCACGACCACGTGAGCACCGGAGCCAGCCCCCTACCCACACTTGTTGACTATTTTGAATGCAACAAATTAACTTCTCCGAGCTGACCATATTCCACACTTCATGATCTTATGCAGTGGGTTTTCTGGGTGGGGCCGTTCATCGGAGCGGCGCTGGCTGCCCTCTACCACCAGGTCGTCATCCGAGCAATCCCGTTCAAGTCCAAGTGATCCGTGTACGACCATCACAACGGCAATCAATCCGGACATTCGATTTAGCTTATGGGGTGCTTCCCTTAATGTTGAAGAATGTGGGTGTGCTTCTTCTTACCTTCTTTTTCCCTTCAACTTCAAAGTTCAGACCAAGAGGGTCTTTGTCGTGATGGCGGCTGATGCTGCTAATATAATCTATGTTATGAATGTGCATGTAAGTTTGTGTGTGCTTTCTGCTTCAATCAAATTGCCACGTGGAAAACAAAATTATAAAATAAGACCGACCAAGCTATCTTCATCTCTACCTGCTCCCTTCCTTCCTATGTACCATAGGTTCTTCACCATAAGATCAATTGATGAGATAAGCAACTAAAGAAAAAATGAGTTATCATTAAATTAACCTTTAATTAAGAATTCAGTAGAGTTTTATTCCTATTAATGAATTGAATCAATGGACAAAAATCTAAATAATCTCATCAAAAGGTTCGGAAAAGATGTGCTGATATATGAGCAAACTAGATTGAGACCCTCTCTTAAGCATGATTTAATTATTTGGGAAGTGGGAAGACATTCTCCTCAGTAATGCTCATGAGATATCTTTGTTCTTATACTCTCCCAACTTACCTTGTTGGATGCTTTGATCGGTTAATTGAGGGTGCCGATCAGTGGGAGGATTTCACAATATATAACAACAGCCAGGACAACAGATCATGGGAGAGATATTCCCAAAAGATCCATCAGTTTTATAGCTTGTACTTGAAGAAATTATCCAGCAAATGGTCCTCATGTTGATCACTTATACACTGACATAGATCAAAGGGCGCCCCGAGGCGCATACATTAGAAAAAAAATTACATGGACACGACTGATGAACGGGTCCGCGGGCAAATCGATCTGGGTGCTCATTTGTTCAAGGTGGCGACGAAGGCGATGGGCCCCTTGCCGGTATAGGCGGCCTGGATGGCGAATATGAGGAATGCGATCATGGCAAGGCGGGAGTGCTTGATCTCGGCCAGCTGGAGGTTCTCCTTCTTCTCTGGGTCGGAGGCCAGACCGAGCGGGTCGAAGTAGCCGCCTGGGTACAGCCTCTTCTCGGGGTCAAGCTCCTTGTTCCTCTGGAACTCGATGTAGCCGATCACGAGCACCTCGATCCATATCAGCGTGGTCAGCGAGAAGGGCAGTGGCTGGCCCAAGTAGGATGATCCCTCCACTAATTCAACCTGAGAGAAATAGCAACCACTTACACGTATACTAGGAGCATATGTGGGCTGAAGGCCCATTAATGAATATGGAGGCTTAGTGGGCCAAATTGATTAGATCTAAAAGAAAATATCAGGCCCAAGCCCATCCGTCGCTCTCGGTGTGGTTAATGGGAAGCACCCGCGTCCACTCAATTTGGGTGGAGGCAGGTTTGACACGAGGAGGGTTGATTGGGATGTCCAGGGCGGTCCGACAAGCAATAGCCGACAATTATTTTCAATTTATAAAATGTAAATTAATCAAAAAGACAAAATAAGAGAATTTTCAAGCTCCTGTTATGCGGGTACTAGGTTGGATTCAGGTTTAGCCTATCAAAAACTTAATTGCCATGTGATTATATATATATATATATATATATATATAACACAATAATTTACCAAGAAAATAATGGGAATGGGAGTTGATAAATAAAGGTTGCCATGCGCCAAAACTGACCTTTCCGGCATCTTGCCAAGCGACGCCTGTGAGTGCCTCGACGGCGATGGCCCCCAGGGTGCCGAGCATGGCCCATCTGCCGTGAATTACCTCACACTCCCGGAACCGTTGTAGACCGAAAACCTCGCTGTAAGGCTGGAACGGGGTTGACTTCACGTCGGCGGTTTCCGTCCTGATTCCGATCACATCGCCGGGCAGGTTCTTGGCCAGGTTCTGGTCCAGACCGTCGTAGTCGAACTGCAGGTATTCCGCCGGCTTCCCAAGGCCGAAGGGGTCGAACCCGCGGTCTCCTACCATTGACCCGTCCAGCCACTCCGGCGGCTGCGCCCCCGGGAACCACACTAGCCGACTCGAGTCTTTCGCCTTCTTTGGCGGAGGAGCTTTAGCTGGAGGCGGTGATTTCTTCTTTCCGAAGTTGAACCCGAACCTGGCATGGAACCGGCCGCTTCCGGCCACTGGGCCGCCGATGCGGGTCCCGAAGAAGTGTGACGCGGTGGCTGTGGCTGTGGCTGCGGCCATTCTGAGTTATGGTTCTAGCGGGGTCTCAGTGGTGCAGCCAGGGAATAGGAATTGAAGGCAACAAACAGCCTGATTGCATTTAAATATAAAAGGAAAAAAAAAACCCAAATGCCTATCGTAGCTATATCTATTTGCCCCTATCCTTTCCAAATATCATGTTTTGGTCCTCAATTTCATTCAATGGATGTGAATATTTGGGGGGCTTATCTCTCCTTATCCGAGGCGGACACGAACGGATGGTTGTTGTTGACTGTAGTCTTTACCTCATTACGTGGACCCATGCACACCAGTATGGCCCAAAATCTTATCCACAAGCTAGGGCCCGTGTAAGTTATGGGTCTTCGAATCTTCATTGGGTCCAAACCCATAAGTGAAGAGCATGACCCATTATTACTACTGGGCCTCCTATATTTCGGCGCAATAAGAGACCATGTCAAACCCATGGAGAAAAAGGAAGGCTATTACCAAGGGGTTATGTAATGTTGCGGGGAAAGGAAAGCAGAGCAAGACAGCGACTACGGTCACATGCATGGAGGAAGGGGACAAGGCTTACGTGGACACAGACAACCCACAAACCTCAATCATCGTCTTCATCTAGAAGTTTTCAAAACATAATAACAAATGCTACAGTAGTCCTGTGATAACAGTTATGATATGAATAAAAAAATGGGCTAATACCATGTGAGTTCATATATATGAACTGCTTGAATTGATAGTCCCGCTCACACACGCATTCCATTTAGTGAAAGCTCGATTTTCATCTGTCATGGCGAATCCTTTCCATTCTGCAGAAGAAAGTAAGGGTTTTCTTCTCCTAGAAGGAAACGAAATGCTAACATCTCCATGGCCACTGAAATTGAATGTTCTTCCACCGCAGCTCCTCTAGACACGGAGACCTATTATTAGAAAATTGAACTTGGGATTGTATTGGTAGGTGTTACTAAGGTGGGAATCCATGTGCATGTCGGCAGGGATCATCTCATAAGATCTCCAACCAAACCCTAACCCTAGTAGCATAACTAACTTAACTTGATGAGATGACAATGCAATGTCTTTTATAAACCCTAATTTTTTTTTTCAAAATTTTTTTACCTGTGTTAACTATATAAAACGTTCAAGAGATCCCTACTTTGACAGAAAAGTTGGGTTGGTAGAAAAACGACATCACGTACCAAATGCACTCCACAAGGAAATCGTATATTATCTATGGAGAAAGGGATAAGTCAGGCCATAAATTGCCAAAGATTTATTGGAGTGGCTTCTTTTTTCAGCATGATTGGAAGAAAGCCGACACACCACTGGATCCACGTACGATCGGCCCTGACTCTAATGAAGACAAGCTTTTTAATCAAAGGCGACATGCCACCAAACTAGTAATGTGGCCGGAGTTAGAAGGAATCAATCAATGCCGAGGCACGGCTAACTATTAACCTTGCTGCTGAAAATGGACAGAGATGGGCAACTACAAGTGTTAAAAGGGATGCATGTGCATATTTATATTCAATCTCCAGTATGCCAATCATATACCTTGAACATTACATTTCAATGGCAATTTCATGTGACTTTGGCCGGGAGAGGGGGATTGGATTCGGGCGATCAATATCAAATCTCAATTTGTAAGAACATCTGACAAAACCTTGTGTGTGTGCATCAGCTTAGAATTGACTGGTAGCGCCTCGGGAATGTCAATTTCCCCACTGAAAACTTTTGTACGGTTCCATTCCACCCCACTGTTAGCACACGTGTGCCTGGTGCACCTCGAATCCCGTGGTTGACCAAATCACTTTGACTCTGACCAGCCATTCCCATTCACATTCCCATTCACATTCTCATTCCCTTAGAGGTATAGTTGTTCTTTTTGGTATGTTTTCACTCCAAATAAATATTTAAACATGAGTGGACACATGTCATTTTTATCTTTATTTCTAACATCTTTCTTTCCCCTAATTGTTTTTTACTCAATATTTCCCTTACTATTCACTCATTATGCCAATTTGTTTTCTAATTTATTTTAGTATAGTATCATCCAAGTGTGTCTTAATTCATATTCTAATATATTTTATTCCTAATACATATAATATATTCAATTTATTAACCTTTGTCTCCATTCATATTCTGCCCCTTTTCTAGCTCAAATCCTATCATGTCTTCTCAACTTGCCAATGGTTACTCATGATTCATATAGGTCAACCTGACT
Organism: Trapa bicornis; assembly: GCA_030064425.1. Lineage (NCBI taxonomy): Eukaryota > Viridiplantae > Streptophyta > Magnoliopsida > Myrtales > Lythraceae > Trapa > Trapa bicornis. Next base: position 1,480,906 of record CM057761.1, on the reverse strand, counting down.
TCTCAAAAAAACATGCACATGGATTCACTTTGACTTGTCAAAGTATGAGGCAAGTTTGAGTGTCTAGCTTTGACCCACTAGCTCTCTAGTATTGATTGATCTAGTTTGAGTTCTATTAACATAAATTAGACATAAGATGTCTTGTTTTTGTGAAAATGTGTTTACACTCACCATGAATCCACATTGGTTGTTTTTTTGGACATTATTCTTTGTGGAGTAAGTTAAGTTTGGATAAATAATTTATAAATGCACATAAGATTTACAAATTTTACTACAACATATGACAGTATAAAGACAAGACAACTTTGATCTCTCTCTATCACCCACAAGGATAAAGTGGTTGTCTTGTGGGTATGTCCCCATTTATTTTCTAGTGTTCATAATATAATTCTCTAAGTGCTGCCCTTCTAGTGGAGGGTATATTTTGCTATATTATCACAAGCCAAATAAGTTCTTATAAGTATCTTTGTAAAAGATGACAGAAACACGTGATGTAGGGATGGATCTGTCCGTAAAACGACAAACTGTAAACGGTTTTAATACACACAGGTTCGATACATTCTCTTATATAATACACCTCTTAATCTTTTAAAGTTTATAGTACATTTAAATATATTTATTTTTTATTATTGAAAATAAAATTTTATATTTTAATAAAATAGAGAATTATTTTAATTTTATAATATTATATTTTTTTTACTCCTTATCATTTGAATAAGTATTTATGGATGTAAAATACTTTATTATATTTTATTATATCCAGTTTATTCACACCTCTACTTATCTTATAAATGAGGATCTTATTATTAACTTAGAATTAATAAAAAAATATTTAATTCAAATTTATTATTTTTACTTGTAAAATAACGTAATATTAATATACGATTTGCATATATTTTTTTGTGTGTTTAAAATTATACGTGTAAAGTATATAAACGTTGTATTTGATTACGAGTATTAAGAATAATATCATATATTTAGATAAAATATATAAGTTTTATTAATTTATAAGTTTAAAAATTTATACTAATTTATCTAAATTAATATTTGAATCACTAATTATTATATAGGGTAAGAGTTATACATTTGTTTAGAAAAATAATATTTGAGCTTTGAATTATTATTTAAATATAAATATAATTATAGTGCTAATTTATTTTAAAAAATAAATATATATACACATTTGAGAGGAAGAGATCCCTCCCAAATGTATTAGTAAGTAGAAGAGATGGATGCATCCCTCCTGCTATCTCTAGCCCTCTCCGCCCCCTTGGCCACACTCCTCCTCCTAGCGGTGGCGCGGCGGTTTCGGTCGAGACTACCACCGGGAAGCCTCGGCCTGCCGCTGATTGGGGAGACTCTGCAGCTGATTACAGCGTACAAGACCGAGAACCCCGAGCCGTTCATAGACGATCGGGTGAGGCGGCACGGGCCAGTTTTCATAACGCACGTGTTCGGGGAGCCGACGGTTTTCTCGACCGACCCGGAGGTGAACCGGTTCATACTACAGAACGAGGGGAAGCTGTTTGAGGTGAGCTACCCCGGATCGATCAGCAACCTCCTCGGGCCTCGGTCGCTGCTGCTGATGAAGGGCGAGCTCCACAAGCGAATGCACTCCCTCACCATGAACTTCAACGGCTCTGCCACCATCCGCCGCCACTTTCTCCTGCACATCGACCGCCTCATCCGCCTCAACCTCGGCTCCTGGTCTGGCCGCGTCCTCCTGATGGAAGAAGCCAAGAAGGTTCTACAGCCATTTTTTGGAAAACAATTTTTAGTATATATAATAAAATTACAGTGCATATAAATTAATAACGATATCATCATCTTCATGTATGGATGGATGCAGATTACATTCGAGCTTACCATGAAGCAGCTGATGAGCATTGACCCGGGGGAGTGGACAGAGAGCTTGCGGAAAGAGTACCTCCTCGTCATTGAGGGCTTCTTCACCGTCCCCATCACCCTCGTCTCTGCAACTTACCGACGAGCCATTCGGGTGTGCATTTAATTATCCACCATTTTCACATACAATAATGCAATTATTCTCTTAATTATATAACCTTATATTTGTTATTTATCATTTTTTTTGAAGGGTAGATGAGTTGATTGAATAGTAACTTTTCCTTTTGAGATAATGACGTTACATGATATTTTATTCCAAACCCACGTGAGGCCGAGGGGACATTGACATCTTGATTTGTCCCCATCCAGAATTTTAATTCGAGAAGAGAAGAAAATATACGATGCTAGGCAAAATCTTTGTTCACTCAATCATTCTAGTCCGGCAATTTGTCACATGCCATTTGCCCATCATCATCGCCCTGCTGGCATCTAATCAACGGCCTATATTCTTCCCCTTTTTCTTTTCTTTTCCGGGGCGATCCCGGTGGTGGTTATTAGGCGAGGACAAAGGTGGCGGAGGCGCTGGCAGTGATCGTGAGGCAGAGGAGGAGAGAGCGAGAGGAGGAGAAAGGGGCGCCAAAGAGCGACATGCTGGCGACCCTCCTGGTCAGAGATGAGCGGTTCTCCGACGAGGAGATCGTGGATTTCCTAGTGGCCCTCCTTGTAGCTGGCTACGAGACCACCTCCACCCTCATGACCCTAGCCGTCAAGTTCCTCACCGAGACCCCTTTGGCCCTGGCTCAGCTCAAGGTGCGTGCCTACATATTCATTCCATTAAAAAAGTGGTCAATGCTTATCATGCCATCCATCATCGCATATTAACTATGGAGCTCCAAGATTTGGCACTTTCTTTGATGGTGGACCAGCACCTCCCCCAAATAATTCAAACGGAATTATTGTGTCATATCAGCACCAGCACCGCATGATTTAGCCACCTTCAACATTGCTATCTATATACTATGAACCCTTCATAATCGAGAGGAAGGTGAGTGAGTGGATAAACACTACACTGTTACATCACATCACATAGTTTTTTTTCTTTTAATTTTAAAATACGAGTGACCCACAACTTCAATATTCAAGCTGCATTATCACACTAGAAAAGCATATATTTTCCACCCAATTTCAAGCTCTATTTAGCACTTAATCTTAGACTAAAAAGTAAGTCATTTTTGTGAGAAATTAATGGAAGAAATTGTAAATTAATATTAAATTTATTAGTACATATATGTCTTAATTCCAACTTAGTCAGCAATTAATTTTACATGATATATGAAAAAATAAAGAATGAAAAAGGTGTCATAATTTTATTTATTTATTTAGAATATAACTTAATATGATAAATTAAATTTATTGTACAAAATATTCACAAAATTAGACAGAGTATTATAAAAATATTTTAAAAAATCTTCTTTCGATGTTACACATTTTTAAAAAAAATGACAATTATATATATATAATACATTTATTTAGTTTTATAAGTAAAAAATTATTCATGATGTTAAATTGATTTATTTTATCAAATATTTATACTAAATATTTTTTTAATATCTAATAATAATGAGTCATTTTTATTGAAATTTGTGTATGATTAATATAATTAAGTTTAATTTAGCATATTTACCCTTATTTTCTGACTGAAGAACTGAGAAGTCAAAGTTAAAAAGGAAGAAAAGAGCAGACATTCAAGGAGCCTGACAGAATTATGTCTACTGCTCTCAGCCACACAAACATCAGACTAAAAAAGATGCCCAGTGAAAATTTAATATTGATAAATAAATAAATAAAATTAATTATTGGTCATCTCTGTTATCTTTGACCGTTGTTGTGGGAATAACGAGAAAGTCCTGTACTACATACACTACAGCATAGGGGGCAATCTAGGATTCCAGCATAGGTCAGTGATTAGCCCTAGCTGTGTAGTGGCCCATGGGCCACCATTAATTGCCGGGCTCGTCTGCCCTGGCGCAGAGTGGACGATGATGCCACGACCGTTCTAGGCATTGTCTGATTCCTAGGTCCCGTTTGGTCTTTCTCTCGAGCTACTACTAGCACTAGCTATTAGACCATGGACCTGGCGATCTATTTTAAGTTTAAATTCGAGTAGTGAATTAATAATTTTTTAAAATATTTGACAGGAAGAGCAGGAAGAGATCAGCGCGAAGAAGGGCCTGTTAGAGGGGCTCGAGTGGATCGACTACAAGTCCATGCCTTTCACGCAATGTGTGAGTAGGAAATTCACCCGACCACATCGATTCACAGTCCGAGCTTTCCTAATAACTCTCTACCGTGCTTGCTATCATTCTTCAGGTGGTCAACGAGACATTGCGGGTGGCAAATATAGTCAGCGGGGTATTCCGGCGTGCAATGACAGACATTCCTATTAAAGGTGAACGAATCTGCATGCGCTTATGGATGGCTGAGTTTCATTTCTGCAGAAAACTAAACTAATCCATTGGTTTGGCTCTGGCTGCATTATGTGCAGGTGGGTATGTGATTCCAAAGGGATGGAAAGTCTTTGCCTCGTTCCGGGCCGTTCATCTGAACCCTGAAAACTTCAAGGATGCTCGAAAGTTCGATCCTTGGAGGTGGCAGGTAGTAGTTTAGTAGCATGCTATGTTACTATGCTACTAATTTCTTGATGAATTCGACCCTTTTTGTGCACATGAAGCTAATAGACATGATATCTAAAAGGGTACTTATGAATGTGCAGAAGAGCTCATCGGGGAATATATACACCCCGTTCGGAGGTGGTCCGAGGCTGTGCCCGGGGTACGAGCTAGCTCGAGTGATTCTATCCGTCTTCCTTAACCGGCTGGTCACTCGATTCAGGTAAAAAAAAGGGGTAGAAATAGCGCATCAAGAGTTGTGAAATTGTGATATTATTTTTAGAACTGATTTCGTTACTGATTTTGCTGCTCACAGTTGGGTTCCCGCCGAGGAGGATAAGCTTGTGTTCTTCCCTACAACGGGAACGCAGAAGCGGTATCCCATATTTGTGAAGCAGCGAGAGGACTCGGCCTGGAAATGAATGGAAACTGAGGATCTATAGAGGATTAGATGTATAATAGATGTATGATGACCCTTTGCACCAATGAAACCCATCTATAGTGTCTATGTGAAATTTAAAGTAAAATTATTTTTCTGGTAAATCTCCTAGAAAGGGATGATGATGATGACTGCACCCTCTTTCTGGGTCTCAAGAATGCGCCTCAGAGGGCCAAGTCTTATGATCTTTTCAGGGTATATAATTATACAAATTCAAACTGTACAGGTCATAGAAAACATGGAAGCCCAACTAAAAATACCTAGAAATGAAAGAAGAAATTGAATGGCAGTTGCATCCTTCGCAAACAACCCTTTTTCTATTTGCTGATTCGACTGAAATTTCAGCCATTGGTGTACACCTATTGTGCCAATAGCATATGACACCTTCCTATATGTATATATACACGTATGTGTATCTTCTAAAAAGTCAAATTTCTCTATGACTCCTTCAGCCTCAAGCTCAGATCTTTCCTTCGGATCCACCTGAAAACGATAATAAGGGGGTGGCGTGGATCAGTTAATTGTCAAATTTCATATTGGTCAAGTATAGAACACTTTGTCCAGCACATGCCAAGGAAGTACAGAAACTGAACAGAAGCAGGCAATGGCAACACGGTTTGCATATATGATGTTAGGTAAAAAAGACTAAATTGATGTAAAAAAAAAGGGAAGGTGTATTACCTGAAACCCGATACTGAGGAGGGCGATGGTCGACGGTCGGCCAGTCAGTCAGTCAAGAAAATAACAAAATGCAAGAGAGATCAGTGTCATCCAAACAAACTGTCAGTTATATCATTTCTCCCTCACAGCTTGGTGAATCTTCTGGTATCTCGGAAACCCATTCTTGCAGGAAGAAATCTGTGTGCATTCAAAATGGCATGTTCAGCAACAAACATAGAATATCAAAGCAGGGTGTCCACTAGAATTGTCGTATTAAAGATTTTCTTTGTCCACTAGAATTGCTCTTCAAGAGTAGACAAGCAAAAAGATGATCCTTACATTGGTAAGCTGTTAACATTAAAGCAAGGTCTAATTTATGAGAGAGGTGGTGAGGAGGACTTACAGCTTCCATGTCGATCTTGTAAACAAGAAGCTTCCTTCTTTCCTTGCAGCTAATCCTATAGGCCACGATGATATGAGCGAGAGCCAAAAGGAAAGAGGAGATGAACAGGGCTATCTCCATGGCCCTGATATATCCCCCACGTTCTATCCTCCTGGGGTTGCTGAACACCAAGGACGCCTTGATGGAAACAAACACTACAGACGAGACGGAGCATAGCGTAGTGATCGCGAGATATGGTCCCCGGGAGAGCCTAGGCCCATCGCACAGGCTGTAAACACCTACACAAACAAGAAATAAGGTAAAAAAACGGTGGTCCGCAAACCCAGATGGCTAGCCAGAAAATTTCATCGCATCCCACTGACTAAGACCATGGAATCACGCATCAAAGAAACTGAAAAGAAAATTACAGAGCCGACAAATCGATCGCCAAATCCATATTATGAAACCTTTGTGTAGATAAGGTTGATTAGGGCTTGACATTCTATTACCATCAAAGATGAGAAATCAAGTGAAGCAAATGGCAGCTACAACAGGTAACTGATCATAAAGATCGAGCTGCGGTGCTTACAGATGATTACAGCTGATCTGACTATGGAGATGAGGGGGACATCAATGAGGGAGTAACGGAAGTCGTAGTTGGAGAAGTCGGCCGACAGAGTCTCGAGCGAGAGAGAGGCAGGGGAGAGGGAGGCCGAGAGCAGAGCAGAGGGCAAGAGGGTATCGGCTATGACGAGGAGGACCGGGGCGGAGAAGATGAGGAGGGAGATGAGCATGGTGATGAGGAAGAAGACGGTCTTCACGCCCCTCATGAGCTTCCTCGATTTCTCCTCCTTCGAGAAGAAACCCATCTCTGGAAAGAACCAAAAAATCAAGCCACAAACAGGAAGGCTTTGCTTTGTGGGTTTCGTAGATATTGAGGCGGGCGTCCGGAAAGATTGAAGCTTTATATGAAAGCTCAGGAGGGTGCGAAAGCACCGAAACACAAATTTCAACAGAGAGGGAAAGAGCATGAGAGGGAAGACCAAGGAAGGAGCGAGATTTTGACCAAACCTCCGCGATTTTTTTGAACAGTAGGTTTTTAAAGAGTAAGTATATATATTAATTAAGTCAGTTAATATCAATTTAATTAATGATTTTTTTTGTTTTTATTAAATATAGTAATAAATTGAACAGTAGGTTAGCAGCGCATGTATAGTGTAGTGTGATTTCAACGGTTTTTAGGAACGAATTTGTTTTTTTCCTTCTAGAAGATTGGAGCCGCCTAACTCCGGTCAACCGGTCAAAGTGTTTCCTTGTCCCGACATCCGCCGATGCCGCCGGCACATCAGAATATTAGCCGGCGGCTACCCTCCACCCCTACCTTTTCATAGAGCCCCGCCCCTTAAACAATTAGATTTTACGTCTCTAATCCTCAAATGGTTGGGGTGGGGGGTTCAATTGCAAATGTGTCATTTCATACGTATGAAAATTTTTAAAATTTGATAAATACATAATTTAAATATTAATTCATTAAATTAACACCACTTTCTATTTTTCGTTAAGAGAAAAAAACAACATAGAATTTTTTTTCCAGACAATCTTCTTTGGGCGGACGCTATATATTTGACCATTTGATGAATTGTTTTAGTCTTGTTTGGTTTTTAAGGTACACTGTGATGCTCTGACAATGTGGCTGACTCCCTTTCCACGTTACCTCCCCACGTGTTTTTAATTGTATAATTTGCCATGTGGAATAATTTTCTCTATAGAGTTTGTTCAAATCTGTTGCTAGTTAGTATTAATTTACTTATTAGTGATGTAAGTGAATGTGGTGAATGCTTTTGTATAAAATCTAAAAAATAATATGTTATTTCCATACAATTGTATTATTCCAATCTAGTATTTTTTTGTACTATCTTAGATTAAGTTACTTAATTTGTTGAATTAATATGTAATACTGAAATTTTCAAAAATAAAATTAACTTCTCTCCAAAAAAAAATCAAATTAGAATTAAAAGTAAATTATAATCAAAATTTAAAAATAAATAAATATAAAAATAAAATAAATTCGATAAAAAGAGTGAGATATTCCTAATAGAAAAATTAAGTATTGAGAAATAGTAAAATTTAAATTGAACTAGTTTCATAAAAAATTCTACCATTTTTTAAAATTTTTTCAAAAATAGAAAATAATTTTTTTTAACTTTATAGAGTAAGTAATTGAATAAATTTTTTAAAATAAATTAGATAAAAAGTTATTTAAATTTGAGATAAATTGACTAAAAAAATTAAAAATAACGAAATTAACAAATTTATTTATTGAAAACCGGTTTAATATAACCCGAAACTCGCATTACAATGGGTTGGGATTATGGGCAGGGTGGGATATACATGTGCACCGCACACATGTCATATTCCTGACTCGAATGGGCTAGGCATGATCTAAAAATTTGACGTGACAGTTTACTTCTCCACCCATTTTTTGAAATGTATTTTTTCTCTATAAAATGCAAAAGGGAATTACTAAGAAAATTTAATTTTTTATTTAATCTCACGCTACAAATATTGTTATTGAATATAAAACTTGCCCATGTAACTTCTTATATCAGCAATTTAATTTTCACTTTATTTGTTTGAATTTTATTCTAAAAGTTGAAATAGAAAAATTATAGTGACCTTTCCACAATTGAGACTCTGGAGAAGTCTCCACTCTCCAAAGGTTGATCTTATTCCGCTTTGAAAGCCCCAGTAATACTCTATTTTTAAAAAGTAAGACAAATATGTGTCGTTTATATAGGATGCCAATAATTGACAGTCATTATTTAAAAAGCTTGACCCTATTAATAGAAGAAATTACTATGGTTTGGTTGGTCCCCACTTTAATTAATTAATTGAACTGAGAAATTCGCTTTATATTATTTTATTTTAATAATCAAAAGTGTAAGGACAGCTCGATGTTGTTGACCGGCATGTTTTCCCTTTAATTGGCCCGCCTTTATGGAATTTTCAAACTCAACTGCCCCTCCCCTCACCTCACCTATGGGTCTCGTGCAATAGCCATGGCCCCTCCAATTTTCAACCAGTAGGACCATCCATCCCCTCCACAGGACCAGCCTCGCTCAAATCGGGTCCCCTACTTCGATCCGGACGACATTCGATGCAAACAAAGAAGAAATGATGTTAAACTCCTGTGTCCTATACAAAAGAAGCCACGTTGGCTTAAATTTACCCTCCAAACTCCTCCTATGTCCTTAGCCGGAGATGCACTGGTGGCTCTCCTCACAGAGAGCAAGGGCCCGCTCTAAGCTGGCCACGATGTCGTCCATCATGGGCCGGTCCTTCCCCTCCGGCTTCACGCAGTGCATAGCAATGTAGGCCACGAGCTCCACTGCCTCTGCCTCTGCCTCTGATGGCGACACCCTGGGGTCCAGGACCTGGCTTACCTCCCCCTTCTGGATTGCGGGGATGGCATAGTCCGCCAAGCTAATGGGCTCGAGGTCGCCCTCACTGCTCATGAATATCGCCCGTCTCCCTGTAAGCAGCTCTAGCAGAACCACCCCGAAGCCGTACACATCACTCTTCTCTGTCAGCACATTGAGGCTATAGTACTCAGGGTCAATGTACCCGACCGTCCCCGCCGCCTTGGAGGGCCGGACCTCACCGCCTCCGCCACCCATCAGGGAGAGGCCAAAGTCGGACACCCGAGCAGTCCAGCTCGAGTCCAAGAGGATGTTGGAGGATTTTATGTCCCTGTGGATGATCGGTGGGACGGCGTAGTTGTGGAGATACTCGACCCCCCTGGCTGCCTCCAGGGCTATCCTGATCCTCATCCTCCACGAATTCAGCCTGTTGCTGCTTTTCTTGATATTGTCCGGGTCGTGAAGGTGGTCGTGTAGGGCCCCATTCTTCATGTACTCGTAGACCAGCAACCGCTCGTCGGCCTCCTCGCAGTAGCCGACGAGGCGGACGAGGTGCTTGTGGTGGAGCCTCGAGAGGAAGACCAGCTCTGAGTCGAAGGCAGTCTCCTTCTCCTGGAGCTTCTTAGCAGTGGACGTCTCGCCCCGCTTGATGGCCACCTCCTGCCCGTTAAGGAGCTTGCCACGGTACACCACCCCGAAGCTCCCCGCTCCAATCTTGTTGGCAAGGGAGAACCCATCAGTTGCTTGGGCCAGCTCGTAGAAGGAGAACTCCTCAGCCTTGTCGGGGTGCTTGGACGGGCCGCTCCTCTGCCGCCTCATCGAGACCATCGCCCTCGAGGCTTGCCTCCTGAGGGTGGAGGACCGGGAGGGCAGAACGCCGCTTGTGTTTGAACGCGAGCTGGTGTCTCGGGTGATCGTGGGCTGGACCAAGTTATGGATCTTCTTCCGCCCGAAACAGCCTCCGATCCACAAACAGTATATCACTGAGCATATCCCGGCCACCGCCCCGACTGAGCCTACAATGGCAAAGGCCAGGAAGCCCTTCCTCAATCCTCTGGACGGCGGAGAAGGGGCGGCTGGCGGCGGAGTGTTGTTGGCCTGACTACAGATCCTGCAAATGCTGCCATCACCAGAGCAGAGCATCTGATCAAGAGAATAAGTCCCGCAAGGACATCCTGTCCGGACGCACGGCCCGGGGAGGATCGGCGCAGCCAGCGGCAGGTCGAGGCCGCCGGCGGACCAGCCGCTGCCCCAGCACACGGCCGAGAGATTGCCCGTGGTTAGCCCACATGCGAAGCTCGAGCCGGACACGACTGTCTCGAATGAGCCGTTCACTGGGCTCTCCACCACGGCAGCGCCGACGTTGCTCCAGCAGACCACCCTCTTGTTCGCAGACCGTATAGCACAGCCGTGATCCTCCCCAACAGACACCATTGAGTACTCGAAACCCCTCGAGATAGAAGGAACGTCGAATCGACGGCCCCCATTGCCGCCGCTTATGCAGATCACGAATCCCGTTGAATTAAAGCCGCAGGCGTTTGAATCCCCGACTGAAATACTGACCATGGGCATGTCCTCGAATCCGTTTTGAATCAGTGAAGCTGTCGAGCGGTTGCTGCCCCAGCATCTGACCCGATCCGAATCTGCCAATATTCCACAGGAGAACCCAGACCCAGAGGAAATCGACCGGAATTGCTCACCGGCGGGGGGGAAGATGAAGGTGCTCTCATCGATCCTCCAGCAGCTGATTCCCTTAGTGGCGTTGACGATCCCGCAGATGTGGTCGTCGCCGACAGAGATGGTCTCTAACGTAGCCGTGTCGTTTATATATACCCTCCTCGGACTGAGGGTTGAGTTGGTTGTATTAGTGTCCCAGCAGAGGAACGCGCTGCCGCCCTCGAGGAGGCCGCAGAAGGTGGAGCGGCCGCCGGAGATGGTGGAGAAGGAGATGTTGGGAGCGGCGGAGAGGAGGGTGGACTGATCGCGTCGGAAGCATTGGATGTGTCGGGTGGGCTGGGAGGCGGAGATGCCGCAGACGGTCGCAGTGCGGGAGGAGATGGCGAGGGTAGCACCGGAGCCGAGAGCCTGGACCGAAGGTAAGGCGAGCGAAACTATAGCGAGGATGGCGAAGAAGGCGTTGGAGGCGAGGAAGAGAGTCATTTAAAGAGGAGGGAAGCAGCCGCCAGGTGCTGCACCTTCAGTCACGAGAGAGGAGAGTTTTTAGACATAGAAGGTTTGCATTGTAGCTTCATCTTTTTTGCTCTAATATTGTAGCTTAGCTTCATCATTTGTAATTTATTAGCTAATATGTTTAATTAATAATTGGAAGTTTCCTTTTGATAAATTGCGTTTCGAATAATAATAATAATAATAGTAATAATGATTATCTGCCAGCAGCGTTTCACCTTGGGCCATCTTACAAGACATGTCCAATTCAACTATGTTCCATGGTTACCATGAAAAGTTGTCTTTTCCACCTTCCAGAGCAAGACAATTGAGGCACACATGGTCTAGTAGTGGTTAAGAAAAAAAACACATTTTTTTATCAACGGAAAAAAATAACATACTAACGGAATAATTAGCGCCATGCCCTAGAAGTGATTTAAATTCTAAAAGAACCCCAAAATAATGATTATATTATTAAACATTATACTATTTATTAGTAATTAGATAATTATTGGTATAAAGTACCTTATCACATAGAGTTAAAGTTAGTACACTAGCACTCAAAATCCGGGTCGAAGAATATACCCAGGAGTACTTTTTGTGTACTTGCTAGTCTTAATATGTGCATCGATGGAAGCCTTATTTATAATGACATGTATCTCTCTGGGTAGAGCTGCCATCTATAAGGTTGGAAAAAACTATCACAATCTATTTTTATAGTGCATTTGGACTTGCAGAAGGTCATCGCCATGTTTTCTTTCCTACTTGCTTGTTGTTCTTTGTCCTCTCATAGTTTGACACTTGAAAGATCTAACAAAAAGAGTAGTGTTAGCCAGCCATGTTAACTAGTGTGAAGATGATTCACCCCACCACTCTGAAGGGTTCTTGTCCTTCAATTGGACGGACTAGTAAGAGTCTCGATTCTCCAAATGTGAAAGCAGCCGAAGATATTGAAGCAGAAGGCTGAATTGGTCCCCTAGTGGCTGGTAGTTGAAGGCACGAGATTAGAAGATTTCAAGTATCATTAAATTGGAGGGTCCTATTGGGGACTCTAATGATGCTTTCAGAAATGATTCACCAAGCAGAATCAATATGCACATAATGTGGATCTATGGCTGAAAAAGGCCAAACATGACGGGATTAGAGAGAGAACAATAAACAAAGGGAGACAAAAGAACAACAAGCATAGTACATATTGATAAAGAACTGAAGCTAGATTTAACATTAGAATAAGCATGAAGAGATTTTTCTTCTAAACAGATCTGCAAGTGTAGAATAATATAATGTAAATATATAAAATAACATCAACCGTCGTTGTAGTATAGTGGTGAGTATTCCCGCCTGTCACGCGGGTGACCCGGGTTCGATCCCCGGCAACGGCGTTTTTCATTTTGTTCAAATGAATAAACCGGCGGCGACGTTGTATTAAGAGCAATAGTTTGTTTTTTCCCCTTCTTTGCTGGCATCAGAAAACTCTGATTTCAACCCTCATGAGATTGTTGGTAGCTAGATGTGAACTTGTGATTCAAGCCTATAAATGAATAATGGATCAGCAAGAAGATGAGTATTCCTGAGAAAGCAGAGGGTGCTCAAGTGCTTCCTTGGCGCCTATTTGGATCCATCTTAAGCAAGATCCTCACAAAGTCGATAAACTTGTCATCCGATACCCTCAAGTGTCTCTCCAATGACAACAACCCTGGGGTGATGCAGCTCTCTTAGTGTTACCTCGTTGATGTAGGAAAGGTCATGCTCCTCTGTAAAGAACTTGGCAGTCTCCTGCCTCCTCAGCACCATCTTGAGATCTATGGGACCAAGGATCCGGATCATGCGGGCTAAAATCATCACGACTGCCTCGTTTGGAAACAGAACCTGTCAAAATACCACAGATAATATCAGTTCATTAAGGTGTTTCCGAGATGAGTAAATGACCTGAAAATATACTACATTTTCAAAATTTTATTATCATTGTAATTTTTATCGAGAATCTTTCATTTTCATAAAAAATTTGGATACAGATTACTATATATGGTAGAGATTGATAAAACTGAAAGTTCCCAAACCGTTTTGGTACCCTTCCTAGATTTCATTTTGGTGTGGTGTGATATGAAAGGACCTACTTCACCAGAGCAGAAGATGCAGCTGAGAGACCAGATATCGATCTTCTCATTGCAGGGGAGGCCGAGGATAACTTCTGGGGCTCTGTAGGACCGGGGCTGGACATACAGGCACAAGTTGTTGAACCTAAAGCAGCTCCTGCCAAGATCGATGATTTTAATCTCGATTCTTTGGTAGTTGTTGATGAGGATGTTATCTGGCTTCAGGTCAGAGTGGATAATCCCCAGGCCATGGGAGTCCAGTGCCTCCAAACACGGACGATCTGTGAACTTGAAAAATTAATGAAATATGAACAAACAGCAAGAGAATTAATTCTACTTGCTTTTGCATGTTTATGGAATACAGTACCTACTTTCATTTAAAGGCAAAAAGGGTAAAAATATATTAAGGGTATGGTTTTTTAGATCTTTCAAGTGTAAGAAATGTATAAAAAATGTAGTTGTTTTATTAAGGTATGTCTTGCTTATAATCATTAATACTAAATTGTTTAATTTTGCTTGTAATACTTTATTTGATAAAAAATTTCTATTTTTCAACTATATGTTTACCAAATGTTGTGTTTGCTTATAATAGTTATATGAATCTGACAAATAGTCTACAAATTTACAAGTTCAATCAACTGAATCTATAATAAAGCTAAATAGTTTGTTAACAAATATGATAAGTAATCATTCGAGACAAGGTTAATGGCTAAAATGTTCAAATCGATTTTATACGAGTTGATTAAAGAGATGGTAGAAAATTCAAGTGAAAGTACAATTAAAAAGTACAAAAAATACCCACTAGAAGAAAGCTCAATTAAAAAGTTCATAAAAAGCAAATGAAAATGTTCAGATTTAATTAATAAGTAAAGATTTATTAATATAATAAATTTTCTAGGATATTAAATGATAATATTATATATTTAATTAGTTAAAATTTATATTTTTAAAGTAGTTATTAAAATATCCTAAATATTTAGATTAAATATGGTTAGCATGTAAACATAAAATATATTTTTCCTTGTTTTTAAGCTATTATGTTGTTGTTATATGTGCCTATAAAAATTATATTTCACAGTATTAAAAAAAAATATTTTTAAAATTTCAATTTTATAAGTTTTATCTTTTTTTCTATCTTAAAAAGGGATTTTAAACTTATCAGTTTTTTATCCGTTCAAACAATCAAAACTTATCACCTATAGTTTTCTAATAGTTCTTTTTAGATCATTTTGGTATAAAGTCTACCTATTTTATAAATTATTTTACATTTATTTTATAAAATTATTGAGGTATTTGACATATTTGATGTATGGTATTATTAGTATATTGACGAATTCGAATCATAATTGCAATCTCCACCGGGTGAAATAAATTTTTTCTCCTAATTTTTTTATTAAATTTCTGAAATTAATGTAGATTTACCTGGAAAAGTTCACAGAATAAAAAATTAATAAGGAAGCATGTTATTAGGACAAGAAATAGCTATGGCAAATGTTGCAGTTAAACTAAATAGTAGGACAAAGTTTTGATGAATGAAGATAGAAATAGTCATAGAGACGAAGTTTGTGGTGCTCATCAGCACGATCGTGCTTGTTAAGAGAGCTTTAAGAGCTTCGAATTTGTCTTGATCGAAGGTGCCCAGCCGGTCTTTCTCAGCCAAGTCCTCCCTCAGAGCTGTCTCCGCCCCCAAGAAGCTATTTTTCCTCTAAAACTCCAACACCGCCTCCACCTCCGGCACCGCCATGAGAGGGTCAGGCCTAGAGCACTCGAAGTGCTGATCTTAGCCGGGAGAAGCTTTTCTTGCTCCGGCACTCTTCCGTGGCAGGAAGAGACTGTTGTAATTATTTGAAATTTTAACAAATAAAAAAAAAGGAAAACATGTGAAACCAGTCAAGATTGTGAATATATAGAAACATTGAGGATATAATTGAATATATTTAAAATAATGGGGGCTGAAAAGTAATAACACGGCAGTTTCCATCCTTCTTACCTTCCCTACTGCTGCGAGTGGAAGAAGAGGGAGTGGGTGCTAGAGATTGCGAAGAAATTCTTCTGGTGCATGTGACCGGCCACCTCTTTGAGATCAGCTGGAGGAGGGGAAAACGGCGAAGAAGAGAGTGCTGGGCGGGATCTCTGCGTCCTTTTGCTAGGATGACTTCGATCTCGTCGTCGAACCCCCGTTCAGTGGAGGAGATCTACAAGGACTACTCCAATCGGCGCTCTGCTCTCGTCCATGCTCTTACCTTCGGTAAGATCCGGTGTTCCACCTGCATGTATGCTTCAGTATCCGCTTCTTCGTCCTCCGTTGCTCTTTTTCGACCTGACGTGTTTTCTCTTGATTTCTCTACCAGATGTCGATGAGTTCTACGAGCTCTGTGATCCAGGTCAGCTCTATTTGCTTTTAATTCTTCTTGTATGGATATGAAGGGGAAATAATTTATGGATTTTGAGCTTTTCTTCCTTGAATTGTTTGTTAGCAAAGGTTGGGCGGATGGATTGCCTGGTAATTTGTTATTTTCCATTTTACCTCAATAAAGTCGAACACTACGAGCTGCTTTATAGTTTTATAGGAGCTGGTGTGTTTGATGCGCTAAATAAGAAGCCTTTAACCAATACTTTGGAAGCTGTTTGGGGAAATGGAATGACATTTGAAATTTCCAAAATCCTGTGCCCCGTATATCTTTGTGGGCATAATTATGTTTTCTGGTATTTTCGTGTAAAAAAACCAAATAAATGTGAAATTGTGGGGCCCTGTCATTATGTCCTACATTTTTTTAGGGAAAACCAACTTGAATATTTGCTTTTTATGGGTGCTTTCAGAGTACGGTATTCGTGATTCCAAATTGTAGATATGCTGGTTTTTTTGGAGAATAAAATATCTTGGTTTGCATATTGTGTCCTCAGAGAAGGAGAATTTATGCTTGTATGGACACCCAAATGAGTCATGGGAAGTGTCTTTTCCACTTGAGGAAGTCCCAACTGAACTTCCTGAACCAGCCTTAGGAATAAATTTTGCTAGAGATGGAATGGAGCAGAAAGACTGGCTCTCCTTGGTAGCAGTCCACAGTGATTGTTGGTTGCTCTCTGTGGCCTTCTACTTTGGTGCTCGGCTTAATGCTAATGAAAGGTACTGCTTTTCTTTCTGGAAGTCTTTGCAAATCCTGAGCATTGCCATCAAGCATCTGACCTTGACAGGGTACACGTATACGTGATATCTATTTTGCCTCTTATATCCAGACACCTGGATGATAGATTTATAAGTTTCTTGTTTAGCGAATGTTCTTTTCTGCAATGAGATATGTTATAGAAATCGATTCTTCCTTTTTTTTATGGTAAGCCAAAATAATATTGAGGATAATACATTCATACGCACCACATATCTCTATGGCATACTCATTTAGTTTTCTTATTGGCTTGGAAATCTGTCTTATTTAAATATTATTTCTAAATGCCCTTTGGGGTATTTTTGGGCTTACCTTAATATTGTTAAAGTATCTTTTGAATTTCTTTTCTTCTTCTGAAGTATGAGATATTGGATCTTATGTCTAGCTTCCATGTGTTAATGGCTTACCCACCTATCATATACGCAAATCAATCTGTGAATTTTTTTTTTTGCTCAACACAATCTGTGAATTGGGTAGTAAAGATTTCTGCATCCTTTCTTTACTTAGTCTTCATATGGAACATCTGGAGCTGATACTATTGATCAAGGTGTTATTATATAGTGGTTTGGAAATTGTTGATGGAGCAAACCATGGTTACTGAACAACTATTCTGATTTATCTCCTGACCTGAGATAATAGAATGTGTTTGGTGGTGTATGCCTGATATGCTGGCTCACCATTTCCAATGTAAAATTCTATCATCATGGTCAAGTAAAGAACTAGCAAATAAAGCTGGGTTGTTATGAATGATTTTGGATCCTCATGGCTGAAACTTTTGGTAAAGTTTATCAACTAGGGTGGGGGAAAATCAGGATCATGGAATGTGCCTTTTTTGGTAGTATTTCTAAAGTAGTTTTAAATGAAACAAAGACACAAGGTTTGCGACAATCTTTAATTGAATATGACATTGTTTGAGCCTTTGGTGGGCAAATGATGACAATGTGATGATCAAGGTAGCTGATGGCTTGGTTTCTGAATAATGTATGCCATATTATGTGTGTGTTTTGTTTATAATTACCCCATCAATCAATTGATAAGAATCAACTAAAGTACAGCTACATCAGCATCCGTTTCTCCACTTGTATATAAATGCAGATATTCTTAGTAACATTGTGCTTGTTTCTTGCCCAGCTCGAATGTTGTATACTTGATTAGCATAACCACCTTTTCTGCTTGTGGTTAGAGATCTTATCCTACTTGCTTTTATATTCTTGTTCTTTAGATAATTTTTCGTTGGTCTTTATGCTACTTTCTCTACAGGAAACGTCTGTTTAGCCTTATAAATGAGCTGCCTACTCTCTTTGAAGTTGTAACTGAAAGGAAACCCATCAAAGACAAGCCTAACATGGATAGTGGAAGCAAATCCAAGAACAGCACAAAGGTGAATATCTCAGTACTCTTTTCTCCAAAAGTATTCTTCACAACTAATGATAAATTACGACTCATTTGATTCCATTGCTTATAACCCTCATATGCTTCTCATAGAGGTCCTCTGAGGGTCCAAGAAGAAGCACCCCTAAATCGTACGAGGACAGTTATGGAGAAGAAGAAGATGAGCACAGTGAGACCCTATGTGGAAGCTGTGGAGGGAACTATAATGCAGATGAATTCTGGATAGGGTGCGATATCTGTGAGAGGTGGTTCCATGGAAAATGTGTGAAGATAACACCTGTGAAGGCTGAGAGCATAAAACAGTACAAGTGCCCTTCATGCAACTCAAAGAGAAGCAGGCAGTGATCACAGAGGTTAGGGACACCGAAATGACTCATTCCTAGTCTGGTTTCTAACTTCCATTATGGTCACAACATGGTGTCATTTTCTTTCATCATCATCATCATATAATTATACTCTAGCATGAAAAGCGAATTTCTAGTTACTAGTGGATGTATCCTCACTGTTGGAGCTATATTTATGAACTGAGGAGGTACCTTTATGTTCGGTTATTGCGATAGGACATGTGTTGCTCCAAATATCTGAGTCCCTCTGTATTTTAAATGTGTAGGAAATAGAAAATGTTCTGTGTAATCTTCCGCTACAGATTATCTTCGAATAGTTAAGGAATTTGTGCAAGTTAAACCCATGATACCCTGTCTTTCTGTGTTTATTTTTGACACAACATAGGACTCTTCACCACCATAATGACATCTATCTTTATACTACTGGATTGGATCAAGCTAGGATCACTTAATTTAGGCACTGGTTCTGGTTCCTCCTCTTGCCCAATATTCTTCTTATAATGCTCTGACTTTTGTGCCATGTGGTTACAATATCTTTGGGGAGGGCTACATGTCAACCACTCATCATCTCCTATGCAGTTTTGACAACATATGTGGAGATTGAACACTTCCATGGTCTGATTTCCCAGGTTATAAAAGTGACCCATGATTCATCTCATCATGGTGGACCCGTGCAGTATGTATCCTCCAACCATGAGGTGAGGATGATAGGCATCAGTATGTAATATGACAAGACTTCATGGGTTGGACTAGGATAATCCCATCATTTTAATAGGTATGTGGGCATGTCAGGTCGGACAGGGCGATTAGTACGTTAAGAATCATGGATTTGCACGCACATAGGAGTAGGATATATACACGCACACGCACACGCACACGCACTGAATCTACAGAAACGGTTCGGGCGAACGTGTCAGGGTCGGTCGGATCCTGACCCGTTTGGGTCGGGTCCCGTCCTCCCCCATTATAGACTAGATGGAGTTTCACCAATTTTGGATATACTTTTTTTTTTATTTTACATATCCTATTTTTAGAATTATTTATCTTAAAAATAATATTAGTTTATTTTTATTTAAAAAAATTGTCATATTAATATCACACTCAATGAGTCTGAGTGAGTTGCTAGATAAAAAAGGCCAGCTCGCCAAAGCCGGCAGGGTCCTCCTCTCATCCTCGCCTCCTCCGGACATCTTCAAGGCTTCTCCAATCCCCAAATTTGCGTGTCTTCTTCATTCGATTATTCATTCCCCTTCCATTTTGTTCATAATCAGTTCATCAGCATCACTGCTTGTTCGTGGTCTTCTGATTCGGAGGTAGCAGCCATGAAAAACTCCTGGCGCGTTGTAATCCAGATGAAGAGCAACATCCTCTCCATCTTCGTGCTCGTCTCCTCCATCTGTCTCTTAGGAGCAGTGATTTACAACGAGAATGTGAGGTTGATCTCCAAATTCCCCTTCACGTGGAGGATCGGCGGCGGCGGTGAGGTTCAATATCAGGAGGAGGACGTGACGTCCGGAGACGTCGAGCTTCTGCCGCCGCCGCCGGAGGAATGTGACTTGTTCGACGGTGAGTGGGTCTTCGATAACTTCAGCCGGCCGTTGTATAAGGAGGACGAGTGCGAGTTCCTCACAGCTCAGGTGACTTGCTTGAGGAACGGCAGGAAGGATTCTCTGTACCAGAACTGGAAATGGAAGCCCAGAGATTGCTCTCTTCCCAAGTAAGCTTGAGAACATAGCCAGAGGCTCATCGAAGCACATGTGCATATGTTGTCTGTCGGCGGATCGATCCTGTCGGTGACGTTCTTGTTCTTTTTTGTGTGTGTGGTGAAGGTTCAAGGCGAGGCTGTTACTGCAGAAGCTGAGGAACAAGAGGCTGATGTTTGTCGGCGACTCATTGAACAGGAACCAGTGGGAGTCAATGGTGTGTATGGCCCAATCCATTATTCCAGCTGGAAGAACGAGCTTGGTCAAGTTTGGTTCCCTCTCCATCTTCCGAATTCAGGTAATTCAACCAAAACAAACAGTCATTTATTACAGTTTACTTTATTGTATAAATTAAAAATATTATTTTTATATTAAATATTTAAACTAGAAATAATATCAGTATTAAACTAAATTAGGGTATTAAAAAAGGATGATGTAACATTATATTTAATAAAACTTTAAATTTGTGCTATTGTTTTTAATGAATATTAAAATTGATATAAAATATTATTATTTTATTAATTATTGTGGGTGTGTGCCTCCTACTCCTACCACAATATTGATAGGATTATAATGCGACAATCGAGTTCTACTGGGCCCCATTTCTGGTAGAATCCAATTCGGACAACCCGAAGATACACAGCATCCTGAACCGGATTATCATGCCGGAGTCGATACAAAAGCATGGCCGGAACTGGGTCGGCGTGGACTACCTGATCTTCAACACTTACATCTGGTGGATGAACACCGTGAAGATCAAAGTCTTGTGAGTGCATCAAACTTGCATCGGACCACAATTAGATAGATGAAATTTTCAATGTGTGATTTGATTGTTATATGCCAATTACGGGTCCAAAGGCGAGGGTCGTTCGAGGAAGGGTCGACGGAGTACGACGAGATCAGTCGGCCGGTGGCTTATGGGAGAGTAATGAGGACGTGGGCCAAGTGGGTCGATGAAAATGTTGATCCAAACAGGACCCAAGTCTTCTTTAGCAGCATGTCGCCTGTCCACATCAAGTAAGACTCCAAAAAAATAAAAAGATGAATTTTCTTTTTCCGATCTTGAAAAAGAAAGACGGAATTTGATGGCCGAATATCTTATTGGGAAATGGCTTCTTAAATGTATCTGTTTTAGGAGCTTGGATTGGAACAACCCGGACGGAATAAGATGCGCGAAAGAGACCATGCCGGTCCTCAACGCGACGGCGCCGCCGCAGGTGGGCACGGACCGGAGGTTGCTCACGGTGGTGATGAACGTCACGGGGGCCATGAGGGTCAACGTCTACATCAACAACATCACGGCGCTGTCGGAATTCAGGAAGGACGCCCACACCTCCGTCTACACGCTCCGGCAAGGCGAGCTTCTTACGCCTGAGCAGAAGGCGGATCCGGAGACCTACGCCGACTGCATCCACTGGTGCCTCCCCGGAGTGCCCGACACATGGAACGAGCTCCTCTACGCTCGTATCATCTCCGGATCCTGACCGACAAGACAACCCCCGAGATTCGTTTGGAACCTTCTTCTTTCTTAATATATAGCGAGGACGTCAGGAAAATTCTCCCACCATTTTGTGCAGTCAAGCTGTCTCTACCTCATTTTTTCCTTTGACCTTTTGATCTTCTGGTTTTTACTTTATACATGACAATTTGTTTGATAATTTTATGAGTGAGGTTGTGGGGATGTTCTATCCGATTTGTCCTGTCCACTCCATGAACGTTGCCATAAAGAGAGCTCAAAAAGAAGAAGCTTTTAACATAAAAAGACACTTATTTACTGGAGGATTCTTGAAGGCTACATTGATCATGCCGATGAAGAGCAAAACGAGGAACACCCACCTCACAGCACGGTCGGTTGAACGGAAAACTCAGCAAAACATCACCAACTAATACAACACGACACACCCATTCCCTTATAACAGACAACTGCCGCCGACATGCACTAACACTACACACACAGATAGGCTTTCAACTCCCTGTCTTGTTCTTGGACTTGTTGATGTTGATGCCCTCCCTAGCGGCCCTCTCAAGGCCGGACTCCTCGGTGGTGCTCAGTCCTCCCTTGCGGCCCATCTCCTGGTACCCTTCCGTCCCCAGCTGCTCCCTCCTCGTCTGCCCTCCACGGCTCCTCCCTGTAGCAATCATCAGGTTACACAACTAAAAATTGAACAGCTTTCGGGAAAGACTACATATATGGCATGGAAGAGATGATGAGATGATATGAGACGAGATTTATTTATCAACCGACCTTCAGCGAGGTGCTCCTGGGCCTCGAGGGTCTTTCCGCCGGTGCCGCCGGGGATGACCGTCTCCCCCTGCCTGGCCCTGCGGTCCAGCTCTTCTCTCTCCTGCTGCGATGCCATCTCTTCAAGACCTGACCTGCGCTATCGGTAAATAACAGCTCCACAAGTGTCGACTTCCTGTTGTTTCTGTCTAGATTGCTATTTATAGGGAGTGAGTTGGTGTAAGTTCATGACACGTGTATGCTGGTGTGGACACGTTGGATAGGCTATTCGACACGTGGAAAGGTCGCTGCCACGTTAAATTCGCCATTCCACCGCTGGTGAAAAAATAGAGGGATTAGTGGTAGTGGGCCTGGTATTTTGTATTGGCCCATATAAATTTTGGGCTTTTTGAGCTTTAAAACCGGTCCAATACGGATAAAAGTAAAACCCTGGGCAATGTTTTGATCACTACCAACTGACAGTTGTCGGTATTAAAAATAGTACGGTCAAGGTCAACTCGCGCGAATCAAAGGAAAAGGCTAGAAGCCAAGTCACGTCATTAAAGTGGTCAAAATGACCACGTGGCAATATCCCCATGACCGAGCAAATGAGCTCCCCCGTCTGCTCTCCTTCGTTGTTCTGGAGGACGCCGCCCTTCTCTCCCTTGACGGTGCCCGCACCGCTATCTTCCTTTCCGTCGCCGATCGCCCCGCAGCCGCGCACCGGATTGCTCTGCAAAGATAGGGGAAGCTCCGTCCTGGAGAGGAAGAGGCCCCCGGTGATCGCCGTCCCAACTGGTTTCTTCTTCTCTGCAGCTGACGCCGCGCCGGAGAAGGCGGAGGAGGAAGTCGTAGAGGAAGGCGATGGGTACGGGGTTTATTCGAAGAGGGGGAAGAATAGAGGCCGATTGGAAGATCTTCACTCTGCTATCCCTGATCTGGGAGGAGATCCCGATCAGGTAGAATTAACAAAATTTACGCGATGGAATAATCTGGGGTATTTTCTTATGCTTCGGAGCTGATTTTGGCCATCTGATTCCGGGCTTTCTTCGGTGTTTTCGATGGCCATGGAGGGGCGAAAGCTGCCGACTTTTCTGCAAAGAATTTGGGCAAGAACATCGTGGAGCAGACGAGAAGGCGAATCGAGTTAGGGATTGAAGAGAGAGTCAAGAAGGGTTACCTCGAAACGGATTCAGAATTTATCAAAGAGGATGTCGGTGGAGGTTCATGCTGCGTCACGGCTTTGATGCGAGATGGCGACCTCATTGTATCAAATCTTGGCGACTGCCGTGCTGTTCTGAGCAGAGGTGGGACTGCAGGCTTCATCGGAGAGCGAAAGAGAGAGGATTGAGAAGCTCGTAAGTGTTTTTTTCTTTTTAAAATATTGCCTCAAGCAGTGCATATAAGTTATGACATCTGATAAGGCTGCTCTATTATCAGCTCCTTTTTAACTCGAATATGTGATTTTTAATCTGCAGGGTGGGTATGTAGATTGTTGCCATGGTGTTTGGGGGATTCAAGGGTCCTTGGCTGTGTCCAGAAGTATCGGGGATAAGCTTCTCAAGTGATGGGTGGTGGCTGAACCGGAGACCAGAGTCCTAAAGATAGGTAGAATCCGATCACCAGTTCTTGATATTAGCTTCTGATGGGCTTTGGGACATGGTAAGGTTTTTCCCAGCAGCATTTATCTGTCCCCATTTTGGGCTCTTTCCTGTTGAAGGTTTCTTAGTATAGATTAGATTTTTGGACCTTCTCTCTCTGCAACACAGGTTACAAATCAGGAAGCCGTGGACACTGTTCAATCTCTGTTTACAGATCCACACGAGTCCAACCCATTTTTAGCGGCAAAGAAGCTTGCTCAGCTCAGGTGTCCATTCGAAGAGGTTCCATAGATGATATAACCATCCTAGTGATCAAGTTAGATCACTTCAAAAAGGCTTAGGTCGATAGATAGCTATCAGAGTCTCTGATGATATTGATTAATGATCCTGCTGATCGATCTTCATCTAATGTACATAGTTCGGGACAACCATAGGGTTCTAACAAGCATTAGTTACTGTAACTATCCTCTCTGAGTACATCAACCAATCAGATTATTATTACAATTTCATCTGTTCTTCTCTTGTAAGGCTGATCTTGTCGATCGTGAGAAAGTCCAAGCCGATTAAAAATATGTTTAGAATCGATTTTGAGGATTAAAACTCGAGCGAAATGGAAATAGTAATATTGTAGCCTAAAATGTAATTTTAGGTAATTTGGGAATTTATTTGTAAATATGAATTACAAATGAAAAAAAATTAGTGAATAAGGTGAGATGCAAATAATGATACTTTAAGGATTTAAATGAAGATATTTAAAAATATTTGTGGTTGAAATATAAAGAATAGAAAGTACATTGAACTAAATGGTATTATTGAAAAGTTTAGGTAACTAAATAATATTATTAAAAATTGTACAAACCTAAAATCAATTATTAAAG
Source organism: Trapa bicornis (assembly GCA_030064425.1). Lineage (NCBI taxonomy): Eukaryota > Viridiplantae > Streptophyta > Magnoliopsida > Myrtales > Lythraceae > Trapa > Trapa bicornis. The sequence continues at coordinate 1,455,927 of CM057761.1, read as the reverse complement.
AGTTTAAAAATACAATTGTAAATATAAAAATGTTTTGAAAAACCTTATATATTCGATAAAGTTCAGATTTGAATAGTAGAAACAGAATTTGTACATAATCAAATCGAGTGAATAAATAAATACAGAAAATGCTAATAAATAATACGAGAAATAGTAATAATATAACATTAAAATTTGTGAATGTAAAATTAAATTCAATTAGATTAAAAAATTATATTTAATATTTAATGGAAACCGAACTAATAATTTGAAATTGGATAGAATTGTAAAATTATTTTTTTCACAAAAAAATCAAAATTTTATTTTGAAAAGTCCGTTAAAACTTATTTAGAAAAATATAAGTTAAATTATCCAGAAATACAATAAGAATGAAAATATAATTTTTTGGAGAAATAAAAAAATACTAAAATAATTATTCGAACGGACAAAATAAGGAACGATACTCCTTCCCATTTCCCTTCCATTCACTCTCTATTTTACAGGCCACTTGTTGATTCACGCGTCAAATTAACTATATTGTTAATCAAATTTCACATAAAAATTGTTATTGTGTTGTAACGTCCTCATCGACCTATTATTAATAATAATTGAGTTATCTTTTTATTATCATATTATATAAATTTTTGTTATTATATTATACAACTCTTACTGTTATACTATCAAAATTAAAATTTTTTATCAACCGAACATCAAATTACTTAATTTTTATCTAAAAAAAAGCTATTAAACTAATCTTAAAATATATGGTGGTGATTAAGCTCAAAAGTAGCTCAAAACCATTACATAATAACAGTTTTTCGACTTTTTTCTCGTAAATTAAACATCGAACAAAGTCGACCAACTTTTATGGTCAAATTCTGGTGTCTCCCAATATCATTTTGGTCCGAAGGAGTAAGTAAACAACCGACACTTCTCACCTACTTTAAAACTCATTTTATGCGTTTACATTTATAAACTATATATATATATATATGATTATTTTCAGGTTGTCAATGTCCCACAAGCTCTCTATTAAATCTTGTACATCCGAGCCAACCCTTCTACAATATCATGCGTTCCCATATGAGACTAGACCCATCAAGGCAAATTATTTGAATTTGGTGAATTTCTTCATGTATTCGACCACCATAGATGTACTTCAGTTTTGTCGGAAAAAGCTTTTGCTCACATGCTTAAAGATATGTACTCCATCTTAAAATATCACTTGAACACATTTCATAATGGCGGGATAGAGTATATCGCTTTTATACACTCCCACCATTTTTTAGCATCTCCCTCCGTGAGGTATTAGACAACCTTCTCAAGAGAAGCATACTTCTCCATAATATCCTTCAATTTTTCCGACCACTATATAGTTGTCTCATTGGAGGAGAGTACACTCACTGTTTTGTGGGTCCCTTTCGTTGGGCAACCTCCCGGTTTTCTCAATAGGTGTGCCCTTACTATATCTTTTCTCTTTACCTATGATATACAATAAATTTATTTCTTATTAGTACCATTAATTACTTAATTTATATAAGTTTTAATATTATTAGTCAACCTTTACAAAATAATATTTTTCTACACTTTTTCAAGATTTTTAACTTTTCTTTTAAAATTATATATTTTAAATTTTAATCCTTATTGTTAATTAAATTGTTACTTATTAGCAATCTATTCTACCATTTTTTCATTCTATAGTATTGAAATCTTTCATTTTAATAGTATCAAAAAAATAAAATATTTAAAATATAAAATAAATTTAATTTCTATTAAAATTTTAAAACTTTTCATATATATATATATATAAATTTACAACATACTTAAAACGAAAGCATTTATTACTAAAACTTTCGTACATTCTCTTTCATTGCATTTGCATTGATCTTGTTCTTCTTGGAAGATGCATTTTGACCTTCAAATCTTTTTTACATTCTCATTTTCTTCTTTATTTTCTGAAAATGTGTTAAGGAGAGCAATCACTTAATACATTATTACTTTGTTTATAGTCTTAATATCTCTACCCTCAAAATTTTATAAATTATTTTTTTCATTATTCAAGACTATTATAAAAAAATTAATTATCCCCTATTATTTTCTAACTTTCTCTACTGTAATTAATCATTTAATCTACCATTAATATATTAATTAAACTCATTAAAAAGTCTATCTTTTCACATAATTTTATAACATTTTTTTATTAATCATAAATTTTCATTTTGGCGCTCCTTATTTTTTTTAATATATAATTGATCATATTCTACAATTAAAATCCATTTATAAGAATAATCGAAAAAATGAACAAATACGAGTTAACATATCCTCTTCCTCATATTATGCAAATATAAATTGGACCACTTATATTAATATTGATATCCCCACCATATCCTCTTAATCCCCATCTTATGAACCCTACCTATCTCCCCATACTTTAGGTATTGTGAAAAATATCTCACCTTTACACTTTTCTTTTCAAAATACCTAGTCGATATATGATCTCATTATAGTTAATTATAAAAGTATTTTAATATTAATAATTGACTTACTATTTGATTATCTTTTTTAATAATATTACTAATCATACTGTTAAATTTAACATTTGAAATCGTATCATTTTTTTACCATATTTTTATTCAATTATAAGCCAATCGAGGCGTTCCTTATTAAAAGTTCTACGTGGTCGAGATCAATAACTCGTCACTTTATTAAATTTTAATTGATCATTATCCTTCTTTCTCATTTATTTTACTTTTAAGTAATTTCTAAATGTTGACTTTAAATCAATTAATAAATATCAATCCATAAATATTGATTATAATCACTTTTATAAATATTAGACATTTCATAATCATAGTTTTTAACATTTTTTTTTATAAGTATGGACCTTATCCTTCTTTCCTAAACATGGATGATATCTCTTTTTCATAAAAATAGGTTTTAGTCCTTTTTTTATACAAATTTAAAAAGTAGGTTGTTATCCATTTTTAAATTATTAGTTTCAAATTTATTTATTATATACTATCTAATCTTAATTTATTTTTTAAAATATTTTAGGTTATTTTTCATCTTGATAAATATTTATATATTTTATTTTATATGTATTTTTTAAAAATATTTACAAAGTATACATATTAATATTTAATAAAGTGGTAGGGGTAGTCCCCTATACACTTCGGATAAATAAGTGATAAAAATTATTTATGTTTAAAAATTATAATTTGTAAGTAATAAAATTTTTTAAAATTTATAAATCCATCGTAATTATCTATTTTATTTAATTTGTAATTATATTTTTAACATTAATACTCACGTGTAACGTATATACACTTGTTATATATAATTTTAAATTAGATATAAACAACTGTTTACAAGCCGAGTATTATTTTTTCGGTTTCGAATGATGAAGAAAAATGGCCTCGAATTAATTATTTTTTCTCACTAGACGAATTTATAGTTTCGGATGAGTACGGGTGTGCTCAATGGCTTTGATAACATGTCAGAAAACTAATTTACGAAAATAGAAAAAAAAATATATTGATAGAGATGCCATATAAATGAGAAATTGGAAATAATTTTTTTTTCGTAAAAATGTATTGTGTACCAATAAAGGGTAGGAAACATGTATACTTAAAATTTATAACTTTTAAGGAGTATAATCATTCTAACCTTATAAACCTACAAATACTTCTCTCATTTATTAAATTTGAGATTTTATTCTTAATATACTCTTCACGTGCAATGTGAATATACTATGTACAATTCTTAACACCCGTTCTTAACAACGGTTTACGAGGCTGGTATTATTCTTTTGGCACCGGACGAGTGGGAATAATGAAATCGTGCATATATGAGTCGGGTACAGGTGAGCCCACACGTTTCTATTTAAAAGTTATTATTGTTAAGAAGTGTAATCATTATAATATTATAAATTTACAATATATTTATATTTTATTTAATTTAAGATATTATTATTAATATAGTAAGTGTTTACTAAATTATTATAATAAAAAATTAACTCAAAAATCTCACTTCTAAATTTTATTTTAAAACGATTATAAATTTTCTTACTCGACCGGTATAATTGTTAGTAATGTGTTTAAATTTCGTTTTAAAACGATTATAAATTTTCTTACCGTACATATATGATTGTTAGTGGCGTGTATATATTTATATAAATAATATATATATTATTATATTCAAAACTATTTATAGTAGATATATATTAGTATAACTTATATTTTCTTATAAATTTTTATAATTACGATTTTTTTATGATACCGTTTATTCAATGTATATATTTGTTAATTCATTTTAGTTACCAATTTTTTAAATATTATTTTAATAGTGGAGTTTTCCAAAATTTATCCTAAAATATATTAGTTTCTTATTCTTAAAAGTTTTATTAAATATCTCACTTACTAAATTTTCATTTTTATCTTTTTATTTTTTCTATTTTACCTCTCATTTAAAATAATCATTTTTATTTTTTTAGGTAAAAATTAAAATTTTATCCCTAAATTTTTAAAAATCACATATTTTATCTTTATTTTTTCAAAATCACCTCTTAATACATTAGATTTATTTTATATACTATTTATTCAAGTTTTCACCATTTTTTTGAAAACTAGAGATAAACTTTTCAAAAATTTTAATTGAGTATTTCAAAAATCATTCTAACAAACTTTAAATTTAACAAATTCACCCCTAAATATTTTTATTTATCTTATAAAATAATTTAAAATTTGGTCTTACAATTCTCAAATTTGGTCGATTTTGACCGTTTTCAAAACATGGTCGAAATTGAGGTACTAATGTATGGTTGAAAGTACTCGTTATAGAAGGTAACTCGTTATAGAAGGTAACATTTGTGGTCGTGAGTAAGCGAAATGAAAAAAATGGCAAGTTGAGTCGTTTTGTGGTGCGTCGTATTTGTTTGAATTTTGATCTCTGTTGTAGTTAGAGATTACAAACTCGTGATAGGAAATCAACTCGATAATATGGAAAGTCGCCATATCGGAAGTGTTTGTGCGAAGTATAGTATAGGCATACAAATAATTTAATACTGTGGCCGACCAGATTAGTGGCATTAGGCGATGAAATTGCCCCTTAAATATAAGTGGTATCGCTCGATTTTCTCAGTATCGAAAATAGATGCCAAAAAATATTATAGTGCAATCACTTTCAAGCAGGTACATGTCACATATCCTAAAAGAAGTTTCTTGACTTTCGTTTAAAATAAATTAACTCGATTATTAAAGAAGAGAGAATTTGTAATCAAAATATTAGGTGGATGTAAAGTTAAGAGAAACTTTATCTATATTATACGATAAGGAAACAAGCGTGTTGTAAGTCAAGCTCTATTATCCAAGTTCGTAAGAGTAAAGGATAAAGAGCAGCACACATATTTTGATCTTCTAGAGATGTAATATTTTCTTCCTCTACCCACGGAGCATAGCTTGCAACTCCTTGACCATAAACAAAGTTAGGTTAAATGCATAGACTCCAAAAACTTATCCTTTTTAACTATAGGAATTCAACCAATTGCCTCTACGGTACGAAGTGTAAGAGAATCGGGTCCATGCCCTCAAATCCATCTTTCTCACCGTCATCTTCTATAGCTATCTGTATCTCTACTACCACCATCCTTATTTGGGCCCCTCTATGCATTCAATTCAAACAAACCAACCCAGTGAAGCTTGCAGCTTCAACAATTTCGGTGTGAGTGTATCTCTTCACTAGATATTAAAATCCATTGAATGCACGTATCCTAATCTCGCATCCCAACACGCAGCCATATTTTATCCCCACGTTTTCATCGTTGCATTTGACAACAAGAAAGTTGGTGAAGCTCCGTATCCTACTTGATCAGCTGGATATGGATGTCTTCCTATGAGAGATCATAAGGTAACATATCAATAAATCCAGGGCACTGTACCGAGATCTCGACTACTCGGGTCCAACTTGACGGTGGAGATTATGGGAGGGCTCACGAGAGGCCACAAGATGGAACATGTGGCAAACTCCATCTGAGTCAGAAGTGACTGGTTGATCCAGATGTGGTACCAATCTTGCGAAGAAGTCCTTTGTATGAACCTATTCGATAATATTGAGGGGTGGGACCCTTGAGAACCCATCAAAGTCTTTGCCTTGCAACCTCACAAACTCAGGTACCACTGTGGGTTCCACTTATTTTCCATTCTTTCAGAGGAAGGGCTCTTGTTTTCTTCTGCACTATCTTCTTCACCACAACAAAATCCTCAATCAATGGATGTGGACAAAAGGAACCCAACTGCTCAGCTGTAAGTTTCCATGAAATGACACAGGAATGGAACCCCAAAAACACACAAATGCAGGTAATAAATACAGTTGGAGATAACAAACCCATTTAAATTTGGATAATATTTATTATGTAACTTGATTTGCCCCCTCCCACTTACCCAATCTCAACATCAAAAGGGTCAAGTGTAGTGGTTATGGCATCCTATGCTCATTTGCTGCATTAATGTAGCAATTTCCAGTTGGGTCTCTATAATCTCCATAATAGCTAGATTAGAGATCTGAATATAGATATTGGACTGTACACATAATGATATGATATGATATGATATAAATATGTAATTATGGAAGGAAAAGATGGAGCTTGGCTAATGCGGCAGGGACACAAGATGGTTGTCATTTGTGTATAAATACAGTTCCCACTTTTTGTGATTTGAGATAATGATTGTAAGTTTGATCTAACTCAAAGTTTGATCCCTACCCCCTTCTTCCCCTTATGAGACCCACCACCACTCAATAATGGATGCAGAAAAAAATAAATAAAAAAGATGTATCCAAAAAAGTTAAAAGAGGCATTATATGATCTAGTACTGTACTGCTAGGCCTTTTTTTTCTTTTCTATTATTCCTTGGGTTTTAAAATTCATATATTTTGCAAATCATGACAAGATTGTTTTCATGCTTTGTAGAAGTAACATGATAACACACAGACCACTTGGGATTTGAGGGTTATCTTTATATTTTTTGGATTTGATGCTGCTTTGTATTGGGAAAGGATAAGGCAAATTGTAATTAATTGCAGGTTGGTGGCTAAAGTAATTAAAAAGAGTGAGCCAGGAAGAAAAAGTGGGAAGGAAAAAGGGATTCATATCTGATGTGGATAGGCATATGCGTCCAAATTAGATTTCCATGTTGACCAAAGCATGAAGATCACAGCATTATTAAAGCCAATTAACATAAGAATATAAAGCAGCATGAAGGACTGACTCATTTACATGGTTGGAGATGCCCAAAACAAATAATAAAAGATCAGAAAACAAAGGAAACTGAGGAAGGATTGGCTTGTCCTGTGGGGGCAATGGATGGCGGTCTGAATGGCTCTTCTGTCTGGTGGGAAGAGGAGGGAGACTACTGGATTCCACTGGGTGATGATATCTCACTGAGAAGTGAGTCCTCTTCCATGGTTCCCACATCCTTGCCGGTGTCATCTTCACCGGAAGCCTCGAGGTCGAGCCGGTTTCCCGGGGTTCAATGTCAGTGGGGCGCCCAGGCTGCAGAAGACAGCAGCAACAGGACTGCCAGCAGTGCTTCCAAGAGCCATAGCTTGGCCGAGAAGAGGCGGCGCGATAGGATCAATGCCCAGCTTGCAACTCTCCGGAAGCTAATCCCAAAATCGGATAAGGTATCCAAAGTTGCCTTCCTCATTAGAGTATTCTCCAAAATGAAGAGCAAGTAGAAAATGCAACATGTCTTGCAGATGGATAAGGCGGCTCTTCTGGGAAGCGTGATAGACAAGGTGAAGGACCTAAAGCGGAAGGCTTCGGAGATCAGCAAGAGTTCCCTTGTACCCACCGAGACCGATGAGGTGAACATTGACCTTGAGGTACCCGAGAGCTCGGGCTTGGACATAGCCAGCTGGGGCTCCAACCGCAGCAGCAGCAGCAACAGCGTGCTCATTAGAGCATCTGTCTGCTGCGATGACAGGCCTGAGCTGTTTGGTGAGTTGATGAGGGTGCTCCGTGGAATGAGGCTAACCACAGTTAGGGCCGACATAGCCAGCGTAGGAGGGAGGATCAGGAGCATCCTTGTCCTGTGCAGTGAGGATGGCGAAGATGGCTTCTGCGTCCGCACGCTGAAGCAGTCGCTGAGGATGGTGCTCAGCCGGATGGCAGCCACTGACTCGGTAGCAGTCAACTGCCGCAGCATCAGGAGCAGGAGGCAGAGATTCTTCTTGCCCAGTTAGGAATATTCCATCTTCATCTTCAGCTTCTACATACTAAGTAGTGATCTGTCATGAAATTTCTTTATGCGGACAGTCGAGGATAGGATAATAACCTAGTTAGGCCCAGTTATGCCGTGTATTGTGCCTATATACAGTGGATAACCTGCTGCTGCTCGGGATATATCAACTCTTGTGATCATAAAAGCAGGTTTGGTGGAGGTTCAGTCCCGGATTACATGGAAAACGGCCACCCACAGGAAATTAAGACCAAACCTTGTATAACATATAAAAACGTGGTGGCCAATAGCTAAAGTACCCAACGACAACAGCAATAAATCTTAGATTAACACATTTTATGCAAGCAAAAACTTTCAAGGCTTTGTCGTCGGTGGTCACAGCTTGACGCGGTCAGTGGTCAGTTGTCACAGCCTGATGCAAGCGCTGATTGCCCTACTGAAGGAGAAGAAGACAGATGAGGACGGAATACTGCAGCACAAAGCAAGTTTCGAATTTGCTCAAGGAGATTCCCGGAAAAGAGAAAGTGCAGTTCATATTACAAGGGAAAATAAAAACTTGTATGCGTCAACTGCATAAGATCTGTTTATGTGCATGGACCTCATAACATGACAACAATCATAGGTCGAAAGGGAGATACGATGATCAAAAACACCAACAGCAGTTTATTCTAAACTAATCTGGTGACAGTTACTAATTTCCATTGGGTACATCAAACGCAGCATCAATTCTCAGCAAGTTCCAATATCATATCTATTCACCAGAACCCACAAGTTACAATTGTCAGTAATCCCATTATCGAATATCAGATCAATATATCCACAAGTAATGGAATTTTAGCAAATCTCAATATCATATATTAGATCAATAAAGCCACCAGGTTCATAAAGCTTCATTCTGCAGAAAATCGCAATGTCAGATATTGGATCGGAGTCATCTTTCAATTTTATGGAACTAAAGCAATCAACATCGATTATATTGAACAAGATCAGTTGGATAACTTAGGAACACTTCAATTGGAAAATCATAGAAATGCTTAACATTCAGAAGACGTATCCTGTCCACTACATCAGAAGTTGAAATTCAACAGACGCCTCTAACAGTGCGAAAAAAAAAGATGATGAAACCGGAAATGATATCGCTAATATCGTCAGCGACGAAGCGAGGAGACAGACTACTTGGATCTCTGTCTCATCTTTCTGCGCTTCCTCTTCAACCTCCTCATTCTCTTCTTCTTCCACTGCAGCAAACACACCGCATCGAGAGAAAGAAATTTAGATGGTACACCACCAAACAATAATGAAAATTGAATTATTACACAAGGAAAATCTTCGTACTACAGATCGAGGTTACCTTGGCCCTCATGGTGAAAGGTTGTCGATTGAAAGGCCTGACCACTGGCTCTCTCCTCCTGCTGCCGTCGAAACCCTAGCTATGTCCGGACTTATCTGATGACGAGGGCACCCTTGCACGATTTATAGTAGAACCCTAGTAGCTTATTGGGCTGTATCTATACTGTATGTTCTCTCTCTGGCCCATACGAATATTACTGGTCCTTAATGGGCCTATTAGGATGGGCCTTAAATGGGCCATCTGAAAATGGGCCAGTTGATGACCCAGCTATTGTGAGAAAATATGAATATGAACTAAATTTATACATGAATTGAATTAAATAAAAGCGTTATTTAAATTGAGTGAGATGTCAAATTTTAGCAAAAAAAAAAAAAAATTTCCTTGTCGCCTTTGGAGCAACAGAAAACCACAAGCAGAGTTTAGTCCCCCTTGGAGAGGACCTCGAGTTCGGCCCACCAGAGAGGCGAGATCTTTGGGACGGCTGCTTCAGGTGGAATCTTTGTTACGACCCTCAAGCTCGATGAGACCTCGCTCATGGATGGTCGATGTTGCGGGTCGGGGTGGGCACAGGATCTTATGATTCCGCCAACCTTCTCTAGTTGGTCTGCGTCAAAGGTACCCAGAGTTGAATCTACCATTTCTGCGAGAGGCTTGTCTCCTCTCACGTAGTCTGAGGCCCAATCGTCAACCGTCCCATTGTCAATGCTGTAAGGGATTCTACCGGTGACCATCTCGAACAGGACCACCCCGAAGCTGTAGACGTTTCTTTCTGGTCTCGAAGAATAGTTCTCCACGAGCTCTACACCAATGGATTCTATCTCTGAAGCAGCTCCTTGATTCCAAAAGTTGAAGTCGGAGATCTTTGCTGCATAATCTTCGGTAAGAGTGACGGCCGAGGAGGTTAAGTTTCTGTGGGGAATGGGTGGGTTGAGTTGGTGCATATGTTCGAGGCAATATGACATTCCCATGGCGATTCTCATTCGTGTTCCCCAATCCAGGTGTTCGGCTTCTTTTACTGCCAAGACAGAAAGAAGACATACAAATTTGAGAATTATGATCTTCTTCTTCTTCTTTTAATGCCCGTTTGCTGAAGGGTGGAGAGGAGCGGCGGAGATGCTCCAAATCCAGGAAGCCAAATAGATAGGGAACCGTCACTTACCATGCAGATGCTCGAAGAGCGTTCCATTGGGAGCGTACTCAAAGACCATCATCCTAGTAAATGGTTCGTCTTCCTGACAATACCCCACAAGGTTCACGAAGTTCTTGTGGTTCACTTGTGACAATGTTTCGATCTGCATCCCCAGCAGACAAGGTTAACTCCGAAATGTTTCGATCTAAGTTGTTTTGTAGAAGGGAGTGGAATGTGTACCTTCTTTATGAACTGTGCTTCAACATTCCTTGACCAATTACTGTCATATTTGACAGCAATAGAGGCCACAGCAATTTCAGTCCCAGTGGACAGAGTCCCTTTGTATATCGTGCCAATTGAAGAAGTCCCAACCACATTGCTGAAGTCTTCACAAGCTATTTCGAGCTCTGATCTCCTCAGTTTTGGGATACCTGCAATGTGGGGAGGAGTCGCATCTGTAGACAAAACATCAAATCAAATGCCTCCATGTCAAGGCAATTGCAGAGAGTGCAAAAGCAGAGATGAAAAGTATTCAGATGAGTCCCATATCAGAAACAATACAGATTTTTATGCCAATTTATGATAGATTGTTTTTGGGATGGAATGGGTTTTTTATCTTTTATAACAAAGAGAAAAGACAACTTACCTGCCACAAGTGCTTTATGGAGCTGTCCACTTAGGTCTGTGGTCCAAGATTTTACCAAAGTGGTTTTGTTCCGCTTGTAAAGGTATATGCCAAGCATGATGAAGAAAATGAGTGCAGATCCTCCAATGGTGATACCAGTGACCAATCTGACCTTAGATAAATGTCCAGAATCATCTGGTTGGCTGGAAGTGGTAAGTGAAGGTGGTGGTGAAGGTGTGGGCTGGGATGGAGATGGAGATGGGGATGGAGATGGAGATGAGAGTGGAGGAGACAATGAGGGTGGAGGAGACAATGAGGGTGGAGGAGACAATGAGGGTGGAGGAGACAATGAGGGTGGAGAATCCCTTGGCTTCATTGATGATGGTGGTGGTGGTGGTGGTGGTGGTGGTGGTCTGCTTCCTTTTGGTGATGGGGCTGAGTTCTTATCTTGTTCAAGAAGCAGTCTCCCACTAAAGGAATTGTGAATTCCAATAAGAAAGAGACAAAAGACTCACTTAGCTCATGGAAGAGAACATCAAATGCAGTCATAAGATTATATTAATGGTGCAAAAACTCAGTTGTGTAAGAACTATGATTATGCCATAATGCAGACTCACTTAGCTCATGGAAGAGAACATAAAATGCAGTCATAATATGTTGTCCAATGTTTTTCCTAATCTTGCACATTGCCATCAGTATCATTTATGTTCATCTTAAATCTAAGTTGCCAAGTTAATTCTGAATGTTCTATAGGGGAAGGAAAAAAGGGCCTACTGTGCAGATAGTCTTTTATTGCACCCCACTCTTTCTGTCCAAGTAGAAAAGGAGTTCTCATCAACTTGAGATTCAGACATGCTCTTGAGATTATAGATTTCAGGTGACAAGGAATCAAGTAGCTCATTCTTGTCAAGAAAGCTGCACGTCAAAAAGGAAACCAAGCTCATACAGTTTAGGAATGTATGTACAAATGTTGCAGGTGTTTATAAGTCTCTGCCATACATACAGGATTGCTGGAGAGAAGTTCTTTCCGAGCTTGAAGGGAAGTGGGCCACTGAAATTATTGTATCCTAAATCCAACAACTCCAGCCTCTTGAGCTCTCCTATCTCCTCAGGTATGACCCCAGAAAAAGTGTTGTTGCGCAGGATGCTAAAAGCAAAGATCCAAATGAATTGCTCAGGGAGAAATGAACAGCACAGCACAAAAGCAGTAAGAACTGTTGCCGGATGAGCTGATTGATTACAGGAACTTACATTGACTTAATGTGAGCAAGGTTCCCAATCTCTGGTGCCAGTGTTCCTTCAAGACAAAGATCTTTCAAATTCCTGCAGTAAGAATCACTGGTTAAAAGCAAGAATTTACTACACATATTGTCACCCAAATCAACCACGCACTGGGAACTTTCCATGTAAATATTCATTCAGAGCAGTTGAGTAAAACTCCGTAGCAGTTGTACCTAAATTTATGACTATACATGAAAATAGAGTGGGCGTTTGTTGCTTACAGAGTAGAAACTTTTCCATCAGAGCACTCGATCCCAAACCACGAGCACGGATCAGTTTCTCCGTCGTATTCACGCCAACCTCTCAAAGCTCCAAAAGGGTCATTGTCTATCCTATCCCGAAACTTCAGAAGAGTAAAACCTGCAACAAAAGAGAATGAAGAGTGTAAGGAAAAAAAAACACTTCCTCAGTGAAGATACAGAGTTACATCGAGGATCAAGATTCCAACACCAGTTTCTACAACTTCATCAACATTAGTATTCCAGCCAGTGGAAATTGAAGTAGAAAACTAAGTACCTTCTTCGTTCAGGCACCTGCATAAGCCGAGGTTAAGATAAACAACCGAAAAGGTCAGCATAATCAGCACATTCTTTCCTCGATCCTTCATTCTGTTTGACCCCAAAAGAACTCGTGCAGAAACTCCAACTAGTTCCTCATCTGGGCTGGGTGATTGTTACACCCAAAATCAAGCTCAGAACCTTCTTCACTGGAAAAAACCAGAAGAGAGACCAGATAAAGAATCAAACGGGATATGTGAGGAAGAACAAATACAGGCGTGTGAGGTAGACTTACATACTAAGAATAGATATTGTAGACTCTACTACTCTTGATATCGTCTTAAAACGCGTAGGCTGAGCAGAGCAGAGAAACGTTCTTGTTCTCTCTTGGTTGTTAACTTTAAATTTTATCCGCATCAAGCAAGTTGCCATATTTTTTTTTCCATTAAATTAGATAAGAACATCATGCAGCCGCATAAAGAGTCGGATGATGAAATGAGAGCCTCATACAAGCAATCTGTGGGCGTTGACTTGGGAAAATGGACGGGGAATCGGGATCTAGTCGATGCTCTCCTTCTTGATGACCATGCTTAGGTTGGTTGATCCATCTTCCAACCGTACTACAAACTCATTTATAACAATATTTATTATCATTATTTTATTATTTGCCCAATAAAAAATTACCTCTTGAACCTAACTAAAATATATTAAAATTATGCTAGAATAATATATAAAATAGTTATTATATTTAATTAAGTAAAATTATATAATAATATTATTTATTTATATTTTAATATTATTATTAGTGTATAATTTATTAAGTTACTATCAATTATATCATTTTCCCTTTGTTTGTATCTCTTCCCTACCATAACTATTTTTTAAAACCTCTGGCATTATTTATTTCATTTATATTTTAAATTTAACATTATATTAGAATAAGTTCAAAATGGTATACCTATCTTAATCAATGCGAAATAGAAAATAATTTTTAGTATGCAATATACCAATTAAATATAAAAAAAATTATATTATTTGTTATACTAATAAAATATAAAATAATTTACGGTTATTAATTTTAAATTAGTATTATTGTATTTATACTTTTTAAAATTATTATTTAATATAAATTTATATTTATAGTACAAATAAATATTGAAATATTACCATATATTATTAAAATAACATAGTAAATATTTATTATTTTAATATAATATAATATTAATTAATTAAGCTTATATAATATTATTTACTTATATATTAGTATTATTCTAAATATATAAATAAAAGGTATCTTATATAATTAAGTGAACGTGTGAATAAAATTATTAAAAAGTTTCACCTACCACATATTTTTCAACACCTTTCGCCTCTGTGCATCTTATATTTAAATTTAAGAAGAAAGTTAACACCATCCAAACTTTCAACTATATTGTGCAAAAAAAAAAACTATGTACAGGACAAGCAGCCCATGTGTGGCCATCTAGTCTCACTCTCACACCATTAAGGGAACTTAGCAGCCAGCCATAACCATAACAGGGCAGTTCAAGCGAAAGTTAGAGGGTTTTACTTGCATAAATGGTCCTGCATGTCATTTACATTTAGTCCCCCTGGGTGGAGAGGACCTCGAGTTCGGCCCACCAGAGAGGCGATATCTTCGACACGGCTGCATCAGGCGGAATCCCTGTTACGTCCCTCAATCTCGACGAGACCTCTCTCATGGATGGTCTATGTTTCGGGTCAGGACAGGCACATGATCTTATGATTTCGCCGATCTTCTCTACTTGGTCTGCGACGAAGGAACCCAGAGTTGGATCCACCATCTCCCCAAGTAATCTGTCCCCTCTCACGAAGTCTGAAGTCCAATGTCGAACAAACCCATTGTCCATGGTATAAGGGATTCTACCTGTGACTATCTCAAATAGGACCACTCCGAAACTGTGGACGTTTCTTTCTGGCCCTGCAGAAGAGTTCTCTACGAGCTCTATACCAGTGGACTCCATCTCAGGACGAGCCACTTGGTTCAAAAAGTTGAAGTCGGAGATCTTCGCAGCATAATCTTCAGTAAGAATGACTGCCGAGGAAGTTAGTCCATTGTGGGGTACTGGTGGGTCAAGTTGGTGCATATGTTCGAGGCAATATGCCATCCCCATGGCAATTCGCATCCTTGTTCCCCAGTACAAGTGTTCGGCTTCTTTTACTGTCAAAACAGAATGAAGTCAAAAGGAATTTGAGAACGTTAGCCTTGCTTCTGATTTTATGATGCATTATGATCCATGTAAGAGTAAGGAAGCTTCGGTAGAAGACAAAGGTTGAACACAATTTTCACGTATCAAAAGAACACCAGAGACGTCCCCTGAAGTCATTAGATGTGCGGTTTCATTGACCATGGTACTGAAGAATTGGCAATTACCGTGTAAATGCTCAAAGAGCGTTCCATTGGGTGCATACTCAAAAACCATCATTCTAGTAAATGGTTCATCTTCTTGGCAATACCCCAAGAGGTTAACGAAGTTCTTGTGATTCATTTGTGACAACGTTTTGATCTGCATCACAGTGGGCAAGGTTATGAAAAGTTGTTGTCCCTTTTATAAGAGAAACATATCTAAAACTTTTTATAGGAGGGAGGCCCCATAAGTACCTTGTTTCTGAACTGTGTTTCGAGACTCATTGACCAATCACTGGCGGATTTGCCAGCAACAGAAGCCACAGCTATTTCAGCTCCACTGGAAAGGGTCCCTTTATATATGGTACCGATGGATGATGTCCCAACCACATTGCTGAAGTCTTCACAAGCTATTACGAGCTCTGATCTCTTCAATTTCAGGACACCTGTATCGCGTGTAGGAGTCACATCTGTAAACAAACAAAGTAAAACCTCAATGGATAACTTGAAGCTTATACTTTATGTGTTTCCATGTCTGTGGATAGATTGCATCTCCTACATCACTGAAGAAAAGGCTACCCTCTTTTTTGCTATATCAGCATCCTAGAGAAGATATGGCCTCAAGATTGGTCAAGTTAAAGGCAGTATATTCTGTGGACTTGTTGGAACAATTTTTACTAAAATAATCCTTCCGCATAAAAAATTGAGGGTGCAAAAGCAGGAGATAAAAGAAAAAGGTATCTTACCTGTGATAAATGCTTTCTGGAGCTGTCCACTTAAGACTGTGGCCCAAGATCTGATCATGGTGACTTTATTCTTCCTGTAAAGATATATGCCAAGTATGATAAAGAAGAGTAGTGCAGATCCTCCACTAGCCATACCAATGACCATCCATGGAGGTGAATATTTGGACAGGGTCGGTGAAGATGGCTTGTAATTCTGGTCTGGAGGTGGTGTTGGACCAGGGTCATACTTCTGGTCTGGAGGTGGTGTTGGACCAGGGTCATACTTCTGGTCTGGAGGTGGCAATTGTGGCAGTTGTCCATTATCATTAATTGGGAGTGGCAACTGAGGATTCTCTGGAGCAAACTGAGCAAGCCTTCTCCTGCAGTTGAAATTCTCAGTTCCAAAGCAATCCACATTCCTATCACTTAGCTGATGACTGAGAACAGAAAATGTGATGCCTATAAGTTCACAGTGATAATGGTCAAGCAAGACAATTGTGCAAGAAATTTTGTATGATAAAATGTGATCAGTAATCTATTGTTGCCTCATCACACTCCCATCCCACCCCCCATTTTCATACTATATGTAGTTCTTTAAATACAGAAGTGACAAGAAATCACATCCTCTCAACTTTAAAAGTTCCAAGCATAGCAAATGAGTATTTGGTCCTGTGTCTCGATATTCAATCTAAAAACCACAAGGTTGCATGTTATATAGAAATCATGAAATTTCTTGTCTCTCCCTGTCCCTTCTACTTCTACACCACCGAACTCAATTGTAATAAAAAAAAAAAGGCGCCAAGGAAAAAATAAAGTACTTTGCCATTAGTCTCTTCTTGCAACTCATTTTTTCTGTAGAAGCAGAAAACAAACTGTTATCAACTTGAGCTTCGGACAAGAAAACAAGCTCATTTAAATTAGGGTGTCCTTATATATACAAAGCTGAAACTGAAAGTCCTGTTCATAAAGACTCCTCTGACATACAAGTAAAAAGTTGTTTTGGATGAATATATCAGACTAAATGCAGGTATGGAGTGGACGATTACTTACAGAGCAACAACTTTTTCATTAGAGCACTCTATCCCAAACCACAAGCACGGATCAGTTTCTCCATCATATTCATGCCCATCTCTTAAAGCTCCAAAAGGGTCGTTCTCTATCCTATCCCTAAACCTCAGAAGAGCTAAACCTGCAACAAAACAAGAACAAAGAGAGGTAAAGGAAAAAAAAAACACTTTCTCCGTGAGCATATAAATTTACAGCAACAATCAAGATTATAACATCACACTTCCGAACCAAATGGGAATTTGAAGTAGAACACGGAGCACCTTCTTCATTCAGACACCAACATGAACTCATGCTCAGATAAACAACCAAAAAGATGAGCATCAATATCACATCCCCTCCACGGTCCTTCAATCTGCTGATTTTCCAATTCTTCTCCATTCTAGCAGCAATCCAAGTTGACCCAGAGGAATTTCTCGTAGAAACTCCACCTAGGACCTTATCTGGGCTCTGAGATTATTACACCAGGAAAGTAAGCTGGAAACTTTCTTCACCCAATCAAACCAGAAAAGAAACAAAAAGATCCAAACAACGGAGCATGTGAGGAAGAACGAACAAATACATCCAGGACGAAGAACACATACATTGCCGAATATTGTAGATTCTTACCTTGGATATCATCGGAAAACGCTTAAGCTGAGCGTAGCAGAATTCTTGTTCTCTTTCCGTTCATTTGAATATCTTCCTGCAGCAAGCAAGCTTCACTGCTTTTTTATTCTTGAGTAAGACAATAATTATATATTGATAAAGCCTTTGATTGGGTCTCACAAGGTGGTTGCTTGAGAGTTGAGAAGATAAGTCCATGATTGCGACATTAGCTTAAGCATATTATGCTTTTATTACCAAAAAATTATCACCATCAACAATAATTTACATATCGTTATTTTAAAACTTGATTTCTCTATAAAAAAAAAAGAAATGCACTAGAGAATGTAACAGTTTGGATTTTCAGTCCAGTTGTATTATTTTGTCAAATCTTGGGCTATCCATATGGTTACTAGTATAGGAATAGCTGTTACTTGCATCTGTTGTATAGGTCATGTGCAGTCGGTTGAACTGGTCGCATCTTCGTCTTGAAAAGGTGTCCCCTGATATCATATTATATCACCTAATTTCTAAAAAATTAATAAATTACAAATAATATATAGTTATTAACTGCTAGGCATTCCTCATCTCTATGTTGGTTGCCATAATCTCCAGACAAAAATGTTCAAATCTAAAAAAATAAAATAAAATTTTTATTTGACTTAACATATACATATATATATTATTAATAATTTAATGCAAATATTTTTTTTCTAAAAATAGAGTTGTGAGGGAAAAGTTAAGTGTTAAGTGTTTAATAAAAAAATATTTATGAATTAAGATGTAAGCAAAAGGAAAAGGGTGTGGGTGGGTATACCTACCACGCAGTTGACTTCCAATTCATTATATATAAAATAATAATAATACTACAAGAGAACTGTGCAGCTTGAAAGAAATTTAAAATCATAACCACCCTATATTAATTAAATATACAAATTACTAATTCAAATATAAAATATAAACATTTTATAAAATAACTTTCTTAAAAAATAAAAATAATAATATACTAATATTTTATTAAAAATGATAAATTTGAAAATAAAAAAATGCAACATAATCTCACGTTTTCTTGGGAATATAGATGCGTTACTTTATTTTTTATTAAAATTTTAATAGTAACTATCAAATTTGTTCAATAATTCAATTTAAGTAATATAACTTTTTATCATAAAATGGGCAATGACAAATAATAAAGAAATTACAAAAAAAAGAGAGCACGTCAACCCAAGAATGTCGCTCAAGAAAAGAGATATACTGATGGTAAAGCTCAGATGTAAACCTGCACAAGTATTTCCTTCCCCGTAAGTGAAATTGAATTCGACTTGTCAATCTCATAGAAGTAGGAAAAGAATTTCATGCATTATCAAAAGGTGTCAGCGGACATATAATCGATCTCACGAGACAGACTTAAATGCAATGTGTGAGTCAACTTCAAGCAAACAATCTTTTTGTATCCTATATCCCAGGACATCATAAGTCCGAGATGAATGATCCATAACTCAACAGTTAGAGATGATGTACTAAGTCTAAGATGGATATCATAGTTATACATGCATATGAAAGGCTTATATAATGCAGCAAATGTGTTGAGTGTGTGGATATATAAATAAGACTACAAGTTGTTGTGTATGTGTACCTTGAGAGACGGAGAGACATGTCTCAAGATGGTACCATTCTTGTAGCCAATGGGTGTTCCAGAGTTGGCATGACCAGTCATACCCTGTTGTCTTCCTGCAGCATCTGCGGCCTCTCATGATCAGCAATAGCATTGTTTGGCAGCAGATGGTACTATGGACTCGTTGCAATTCTAATGCAACTGATATTTTCAAGCCAGAAAAACAACAGAGGAATTTCATTTTCCTGTAACTAATTACATGTCCTTGAATGCTGAAGATTTCTCCAAACAGGCAGAGAGGTATAAAGGGAGAGAATCAATTGGCAAAACAACATTATGTGCAAAAAAATGGCAAAACAACATGCAAATTCAGTTTTTGATTCATAACATCATGCAACTGTTAAGAGCAATTCAAAGCATCACAAAAATGACATTGCGTGGGAGAAAGGGGGGAGGATACTAATTTTCTTGGTGATGCAGCCAATCCTGCTGTAGTTTTAATGTTAATTATGGAACCTGTGAGTGCAGCTCAAGGAAACAATTCAACTGGTACAGATACGAGATACAACCAAAAAACTCTATCAGCCTCTGGTAAAATTACTTGGCATAAAACAAGCCAAAAAATCTACTCCTGCACTCTGTAATAAGCTGTCTATAAGTCATGTAAAAGTTATGACAGTAGCTTCATCAATCCTGAGAGAATTGAAGAGTGCCTTTTCCATTGGAGTTGATCACCTACTATGGCTCAACTTTGGGGCATATGTACCATCACTCCCATAGCAGCCATCGTAAAAATGCTGCTAACTTACCACGACCACTTACAGGAGTATGATCTACTGCTTCAGGCTTTGCATTGCAGATCACATGATAATCATGCTTCAAATGTGGCACTGCTACTATGTCCTGAGAAAGTGAGGAAGAAACACGATGAATATGTTCCCTCCATGAGAGACAAAATGTAACTATTCTGAGAATCTGTACCTTGAAGACTTCAAATGGACAAAAATCAGTGCCACCACAACCCTGGTAACATATACTAGGCACCATAAGCAGCCATAAAAGATAGAGATAAGAGGAAAAGGAAACTATAGACGGAAAGCTCTACAATGCACTTCAAATAAAATGATATTGGTGAAAAGAAAAGGAATATAGTCATCAACTTCATACCGGCATTGGAATGGGATGTTCATTATGCAGTATCTGCACAAAGTAAGGGATTGAAGAATTCGAAGGACAATTATAGAGAACCAGCATGTTGTTTGCACCAAATGGCGCCACGGTGCTGCCCTTCCAGTTCCTCATTTGAGGAGGCTTCAGGGGAAGGTCCAAGGGTTGCTCATTGCGTATTTTCAGGAACTCTAAAAAAAATTTACCAGGAGAAAACTGTCAGATTTGTACACTGAAGACTGCATAAATTACATTTCAAGACACCATAAAACATAGAAATGTGAAAAACAATATAACACTTTGGTTGTGCTAAAAGTAGCCATGCTAAAGGGTGCACTGAACTACACCAAAAAAATGCCCCAGAGAGCTCACCAGATTCACCAAGAAAGAGACCTAAGAGGCAAGAAAATGGAACAATGGTTTCTGCATGAGCAAATCTAAGCCTTGCCTTCTCATAACTTCCTGGAGGGAGTTTCTCTACAAAAACAAAATGAGAATTTGGAAAACTGGATTACAATATTAAACAGTCAAGGATTGGGTGACATACTAGGTCATATAGCATGACATGTCATGAGCTGAGGATTACAAATTTTATGATTGTCTCGATGCTCGGCCACCACCATTATAAAGAAAAAACGGAAATCGCAAACTAATTGGATGAATATTTTTCAAACTGATATTGGTGTATGTAAACATATAAATGATCAAGCCAGCACTAATAACTCAAGTTCAATAATCTCAGCCAGCAGTGAAAGATAGGAGACTGACTGAAGATTAGAAAAAAACACCTTCCACTAATGAATTATTGAAAATCAGGATTACTATCTTACCCTAAGTCAGTCGAATAAAATGAAGTGTGTTGGACATGCTAAATTCTATGTGCAACAAAATAATGAGGAAATGGGCGGTAAAAATGTTGCTAGGAAATGAAATAAAATCATATGTGCAGATACGCTAATTAAGGATGTGATTCATGATATTGAGAGCCACCTTCATGAGCCTTAATAGCTTCTTCCATTGAATCCATGACATCTTTCAGCAATGGAACTCCCATCCTATAGTTTATTGATTTACCATAACCCTTCAGAATGAACATCTCTAGATCATCCATCCACTCCAACAATGCAACCTTTGTAATTTGAAAGATCATTTGTCAGTTTCAAGAAACAAATAGAACATAAAATGAGGTGAAGAGAATCTTTCAGTTCATAAAGCTGAGGGTACTACAAGCATATTTATAAAACAATTCTCTAGACATGAATGACCAATGAATTGCCATATTTTAAAGGAGTGCTGATGTACCTCATCACTGCTGAAAAGCTCACAGGCTTGATCAGTTATGTCCAACAAGGATGCTTCCTACAAGCAACACAAAAGAAAAAATGCAAACAAGTGGTGAATAATAGGTACAGTGGACAGATGGAAAGATCACTTTGATGTGTATGAAAGGAGGATTCTCCCAGGAGGCCTAAACCTTGAAAGAGATTGGAGCAAGATATATCACCTGCTTGCACAAGAACCAGAGGGAAGCAGTGTCCTGCCTAGTAAAATTCAGTCCAAAGCGGCTCAATAAAGATATAGTTATTTCATCCAGAAAAGGTTCTTTCAATTTATCAACAGCAGGCTTTTGCTTCTTCCGAAAGTCCTGCACATAATGCATCTACTATAAAATATTCATCGCAACCTTGATATGTTTGCGGATTTTATTTCTCAAACCAGTCAAAAGATAACATCAAAATAATGGGATTTTCTAAAAGAAGTTTCCTTCTTGAATGTTTGCCACATGAAAATAGTTCAAGCAAAACTGCGGTCCCCAAAACATTTTTTTAGAATGGTTGATCAAATACTTCATGCATTATTATTAATAATTTGCGGAAATATAAAAATTACCTTGTAATTTTCACAACAATCATGAAACCTTAGCTTTATATCACTTGCACGACTCTCAGTGGTTACAGCAAAGGCACGATTGTTTCCATGTCCAAGAGTCCCTTTCCCACTAAACAAGCCCATACCAAAAGCCACAGCACTAGAGGATGCCCGGAGAACCTGTCTCAAACCCATTCCAATAGTCAGGAGAAGAAATCACATGCATAAGTAAACATATAACAGTTATAGGAGGTTAAATATATCAGTACAAACATAAATGTTGTTTACTGTGATTTCTTTCTATTAGATAATAATGGGTAACAACCATTACAAGGTGATAATACACTGTACCATTTGTAACATAAAAAAAATATGCCACTCGCCTGTGTAGCTTTCAGCACATAAACATCAGGGTGGTACTCCTGGCTGAACAAATCAGCAAATCTTTCTCCAACCCTTATTCCAAGATCATACAACTCATCTTCTCCTTTGGGAATTAACTCTCCACCTTTTGACTTTCCTTTCCAAGGAGATCTCCATCCCCACATCCAATTAGGGACTCGATCAATAGATAATTTCTGTTCCTCAGCCGCTGCTATAAGTTCTCCTATCCGATTAGCCAAATGGTCCAACTCTCTCAATCGCTTCTTTGTGGGAGATCGGGTTCCATGCCTTGCCTGTTTATTACAGGATAAAATTCATAAAAAATTTCTAATGCCCTTGCCAGTTTCAAGTCTCGATTTAACACATGGATCAGCAAGTGCTGCTGGTCTTAACAGACAGATACTTATATGCATATCCCATCAATTAACTTGACAATTCACAGAATCAAGTAGCATTGAATTAATGAGATACTGGTACATAAAATATGAGTAGCATTGAATTAATCACCCGCATCTGCACCACCGCCGCCTCATTCCACTAAAGAGCAGATCAAAAGGTCTGAAAGCTTACCACCAGATTTAAGTGTATGGCAGTACACTCATTCGATACTTGAGAAGGTATAATTCCATCGCTGGCTGCATTCACCATGCCGTATCTGCAACAAAAACATCAATCGCATATGTTTAATTTGTGCAGAAAATCTATTATGCAATCAATCGATCAGCAATGAGACCTTGACCTTCACGTAACGAGGATTCATGCCGACGACTGCTAGATGGGATTTTTTAGTCCAAATTAAATGAATTTCTTAGATGCGTAGAAGTTTTAGTTTGAGATAGAAGACCTGGTAACTGTGGACAGATGCCTACGCACATCGAAAGCAGCTCCATCGGCATTCGCGCGAAGAACAAACAGAAAAGAGACTAACAATACCCATTGAATCGTCATATGCTTTTTTTATCTTCTGAGTAACAAATTTGTAAAGATCAACGCTGTGCAGACTCTGCATGAACACCCTCCATTCAGATCAACGCTGGAATGAATTTGAACAATGGGAAACCTCTTTGGATGATTAGGCTGTGGACAACTTGAGGAACCCTAACTCGAGTCTGGTCCAGGTTCAATGCAAGATCAACTTGGGGAAAGTGAGATTCAAATAGGATAGCTAGATATAAATGAAGCTGGTCAGGTTTACTGAAATCACCAACGAAATGAGAGTCTAAGAAATCCTATCAACGAACTTCATAGGTAACAAGGGAACGCCCAGATAACATAAAATTAAAAACCTAATATTGATAGCAATACACTAGAGGATTGACTGGGATGGCTAGAAGAGTGAGAATAATCAAGTGATTGGCCATATTTATAAAAATTATTTGGGGAAAAATAGTGACCCATATTTATTAAATTGAATTAGTACGTATAAATGTCCATTTATATGAAAGGTTTATATAAATGTTTTATATTGCAATTGAGTTTTATGGTTAATGAACTAGTTATTTTGAGTTAGTTACTCTTATGGTGAATCAGGCCTAATTTATGAAACTATAGTTGGTTCACTTGTGATACCCTATGAATCTCCTGTTTTCACTTGTGATAATTATTACTTAATATTATCATAAAAACCTCTGTATTTAGATATAATTAATATGTAAAGTAGGTCGAATCCAGGAAGAGTGTGAGTGTTCGCCCAAATACACTCAAAACCCGTATGGAGGCTAAGTAAATTATAACTAGAGGATTTTGAAATGAACGAGATAAGTGTTTTTTAAAATATATTCGGATCGGGAAAATAGTCGAATTTTGATGAAAAATTCTTAAAACAAAGAAAATATTATAATTTTATAAGGATTTTGAGTATAGGAAAAATAGAGGTTTACTTACGAAAACGAATGAGTAAAAAATGATCACTTAAATCGGAAAGTAGTTTTGGGAGAGCGAATAATTAGTAAGAGAATCTCCAAATAAAGTGCACGAGAATTTTTAATTAATTCACTATTTTTCGCTGTTAAACAATTTTACTTACAAGAATTGAAACATTTGTAAAAAATTTTTAATTTACTCTTTATATTTTGAGTATTGATTATTTTGATTATAATTTAGTTATAGTACTCATTATAATAGTATGGGGAGTATTTGGGGCACAACTTCAGTGTTGGAGAAATTGTGGAATGCGAGTAGAGTGCCAGTGCCACAGTAGAGGTATGTGATTGTAATTGTGGTGTACACTATTTCATTCAATTGTATTTGTATATATACAATTCAGTGTCACAAACGGACATGGCAAAAAAAATGTACAAATGTGTAATATTCTTTTTGTACAATATTCCTTCTACAGGTGATGATCATGTGACAAGGTGAGCTGGATATTGTCTCGGCATCAACAGGCAATGATGGATTAAGCATTATGAAAAGATGGTATATTAGAAGGAACGTGTGATGTAGATGAAAATAGACAAGGCAAAAATCATACATGGGCTTCAAAGAAGATTACTTCACCAGGTGGAATCATAGAAGGAATCGGAATGGGTATATCAAGAATTCGACATTCTAGGTTCTGGTCTACCAACACTAACTAGCTTTATTAGACTCCACAAATATATGAAATCAACAAGAGAACTGATACCGAGTCTATCTGTTCCATCTAAATCAAACCCCTCCTCCTCCTGCTGCTCCGGCTCCAGCTCCAGCTCCCACTCCGCCCTGGAGAAGCATCTGATCAAAGTGCCAAACTCCTGAAAAGTTCAAACATAGAAAATAATTCAGAAATGGAAGAGAAAGGAGAAGATGATGGTCTTCTGAGGCTGTGGCGTACCATGTCCTTTACCCACTCTTCTCAGCTGGGCAACATATTCTGATATCTTCTTTATGCTTTCCACCTGATAGCACACCACATATACACAATTAAAGGAGATATCTTCCAGCAACAACTCGAAATCGACCTAATGAAAAGATGGAAATGGACTCACCTGTTCCGTCAGGAATCTGCTCTCTATGAAATCTGCCATCTGCACGTCATGGTTCCTCTCGGCTACCTGGGAGGAAAAATGCCAAAAAATGTGAGCATGTGTAATGACATATATATCTAAAGGAAGCTCGACTGTGATGTTATAGCCTGAAGATCTATTGATGCAAAAAGAGAAGAATCTAAGGGGATTCTTACCTTATGTAGGTTAAGCAGCTTTTCATTTGTCAGCTTCTCCAGGGACAATGCAAGCTCCATTGCTGCAGCCATATATCCAAAACATTACCAGCTTATTTTGACAGTCAAACAGAAAACAAACTGCATTTACTACTATACGACCAAATACAAGATTCACAGTCATATATCAACACAGGGAGGCTGAAGCTGATGTTCATTCCTTTTCTAACATTAATTGGGTATCATATACTGCAAAAAACTCGGAATTAAATAATAAATTGACCCCCCTCTGGGAGAGGTGAGACTAGACTAACCATGAAGTGCATCTCCCTTTTCTTCATGGTCAAACTCCGAAAGGGGCATGAGAATACGCTGAAGCTTCACCTTCCCCCCTCGCTGGTTCTGCAAGAGTCATAAGCACAGTAAGTACATAATCCTCTAACAAGGACAAAACAGCCCAAGAAGACACGAAGAGTATTGCATAAAGGCCAGTCATAGCAAGACCCTTAATTCAAACATGGATCACTAGGAGAAGACCTGAGAAAGAACCACCTATGATACAAACACCAGAAAGCCATTCGCTAGGTTCAACGGGAACAGTAAAAAAAAATAGTAAACATGCATCAAAGTGAAAAGAAGAGCATCGAATTTGAATATGAACCTGGTACTCCATCAATGCTTCAGCATGTTCTCTCTCTTCTACGCTCGACTCCTTAAAGAACCTAAATTCGCACAAGACAGCCGTGAGCAGGAGTAAATGAAACCAATGAAACGAAAAATTCAGAGATCCAGATGAAGGAGATAAGCACTTCGCAAGACCCTTGAGCGCAACATTGTCCCTGTCGAAGTATGCGTACATGGCGTGATACACGTACGACACATTGTATTCAACACTGTCATGAGAAATTTGAGAAACCTTTTATCAGCGCGAAGACTACAAGTAATGAAATAAATAACTGTTCATAAGTAGGCCCAGAATCAACCGAAATCAACAATATAATTCGGCAAAGAACCATCAGGACAATTTGAAGGGAAAGGTGCTCTAGAGACTTCAAATTCTCGTTCTCCTTAATTCCTAGCAGCAGTTCCTCATTTGATAAGCACCGCATCAAGAAATGAAAAGAAACTTAAAAGAGAAACTAACTTGATCTGATCGTTGATGGCGGCCTCGGATTCTTCAGAGAACTTCTGGCGCGCAAGGGAGACCTGAGACTCCGCAGGGACAAGGCTCAGATCCTTGACCTCCTCGAAGGGCTCGAATACTATGGAGGTTAGCGACTCAGAGCCCGTCTTCTTCGAGGCGCAGACGATAGAGCCGCCTCCGTTTTCCGCCGGGGGGAATCGGAGGATTGAGAAGCGAGGAATGGGAGAGTGCGCATAAGGCACCGAGCTGTCCCCGAAGAACAGAGAGGAGGATGGCGGCGCTTTGACACTGAATGCCATGGAACTGGAAGAGAAGCAAGCTTGCCCAACCGAGAGAGAGATGCCTGAGCTGACTGACTCTCTTCGGTCTATCTAATATGCGTGAAGTTGGGTCGTCGGATAAGAATCGAACGGATGGATAGGGCCCGATGGGCGTGAACCGTTGGATGATCCCCAAATGGACGGATAAGGGTAGATTTTAGAGCGGTGCGACAAGTTTGAACTTTCCATTTCTTTTGGTGAAAGTTTGAACTTTCCAATTATTATCCAATTTTAGTACGTCCGGATTGAAAGTTCCGTCCATTTCAGAGTTATTGGAACACTCTTAATTTAGTAGTGGAATAAAATTTTAATATAAAATTATTTTTATTGCCAATCTTGTATAATATTTTAAATTACTTATAATATTCATTTTTTATATTTTTAATATTGAAGTATATATTTTTAAATATTTTACTTTAAATTAATCATAGTTATTTTAAAATAAATTGTAAAATAATTATTGACAATATCTAATAGCTATGATTACAATCAATTATTGGTGTAGTCACTTTATAATCTTTAAAAAAGTAATTAACTAAATTAAAAAGTAATTATTTTCTTATTTTATTATTACCCCAAGTATCTGACAACAACAATTTATGATCATACAACAATGGTGGCAACAGAGAATTGGACATACAGTTGATCAGCATGCTTAATCAGCGGACGATGGTGATGATTACAAGTACTTCGAGCTCTTGTTCATTGGATTGGCACCTTCAGCACTAAGAACGGAGAATCTCCCAACTCCTGACTGGCCCCATCATCGCCCCAGGCTTGGATGATAAATCTAACCGTCGAGATACCGGTGGGCACGGCCAGCTCGGACACATAGAAAGCTGCCACATGAGCCGTCCCAATAAATTCCAGTCCATCCCTGAGCCTTCCAACCAGACTGTCCGGCTCGGACTTATTAGCCATCTTCTCCACGTACACGTTGTACTTATGGTATGGTAGTGATGCTTCACCTTCTTTCAGCTTCCACACAATCTTGACGCTCAAGGAGTTGGCCGACCCCCACTTGACATGGTACCCCTCCACCACCCAGGAAGAGGCGGGCAGGAAATTGGAGTGATGCTCTGGAGTATCAATGAGGATATGCCCCATCACTGCGTAGAATTCTGATTCGGTTTGAACTAGTTCATCATCGTCTGGCTTATCATGATAGCACACGGCATGGATTCCAGTCAGTGTTGAACCATCCACTGCGATGCTATTCTCCTCTATGATCCATCCTGACTCGGGGGCTGGCTCCAGGTCTGAACTTCGGTGTGAGATGGCCACCTTTGGGAATTTCCCGAGAAGCCGGCTCAGAGTATTGGAGGCTGTGGATGATGGGGCTAGGAGTATTGTGTTCAGTTCATTTTCTGGAGAGGAGAACTCGAGGTGGAGGCCGATCTTAGAGCTCCCTCCCAATTTTACCTGCAACAAGAGATCAAGTCTTTGAGATGATAAAGATGTCAACATGAGTTCTTTGAAAAGCTGAGACATGGCTCCCAAGCCACCAGGTTGTTAACTGGACCGAAAACATGAAATAATGATCCTGTCTCCGGTCAAAACGTTGACAAGCCATCCTTTTCATTTGGTCCCTGCGTTCTATATCTGGTGATTTATATCCCACTGCACGAAAAAGTCATGCTTGTGCAGAGCTTTTGGGGCCACCTGCCATGGTGGGTCGTGCTAGCATGAAAATTTTCAACCAGGCTCGGCAGTACAAGATCTAAATTTCAGGCCATGCTGATATGATCTGAATTACCATCTGCTTTGGGAAATCTAAGCTTATCTGAAACACATGTAAAACGTTAGGTAAATTTTAATTTTAAATCTCAGTTAACATTTGGTCAAAAAAATCATGGTTAACAGTTTTAACAATTCCATGAATAGTTTTCATCCATTCAGTCAATGGTTCTGAGCTGGCTCTGGGTCCTGTTATGGTTTGGACCAGTTTTAGGCTAGCTCACTTCTTTTCCTGGTTCCGGGTCATGTACCATCATCCCTCGACCAAAACCAAGAACCATCACTCAACCATTTATGATGGTTCCAAGTCAGATCCGACTCATCTAACATCTTTACACCTAGCTTATCAAATGCACGGACCAGATAGGAGATAGCTTACAGAATAGGAGAAGCGGATTGGGGAGCTGCCAAGTTGAAGTCCTGCATTGAAGAGCCTTGTCGTGAAATATGCAGAGCTGCTGAGCGTTCCTCTGAATGTGATGTTCCCTCCTCCACTGTATGATTCTCCCTTAAAACTGCCAACAATGTATACCATCCAATTAAAGCTCAGTGCATAATTTATCGACCTGCAGATATGCACGAACTGGGAGATCAAGCTTACTTGACTAGGACATCAATTGTATCAAACTGCCCAAACTTAACAAATGGCTGCAAAAGAACTACAGATGGTAAAGGAGAAGTTTTTTGTCACTTTGAAATAAGACTTTATGTGGGTAGAAATGAGAAGCCACAGACTTGTAAGCCTTGGCGTGATATATTGTTCCAAGGATCCGAAGATATCTGATTTCCATGGACAGAAAAGTGATACCCTCGACCCTGCACATATGCAAAGTGTAGATTATGATCAAGGAAGTAATCAGAGGCAAATTTCGATACAAGAAGTTCAGTTTTAATCAGACCTGATCGAAGTTGGAATAGAAAGGTAATGCCTTAGGATAGCTCTGGACTGCTCCCCATGAGTCCTCCACAAGACCCCACCAGCTGCAGAAAACCAGATAAACTGAATATGAAATTTTCTATTACCACTTTTGGATTAGATATAATGTGAGTGTGAAAATGCCATTACCGATTTTGAGCAGTCTCAAAGTCGGGCGGCTGGTCCTTCTCGTAGACCCATCCTGGAGCATAAATTGCAGCTGATACACTTCCTTCTTTCAGAACATCAAGAGCAACATTTGTCTGCAAATCATATGCCATTTTCCATAACTAGGACTTTGAGTAGTGAACTCGAGCTTTATGCAAAGTTATACTGCACTCACTTTCCACTCGCCACCACCATAAGTGTTCCTTCCAAATACATCTATGCCCATGTAAACATCATACTTTCTATCTCCTGCCACAGCAGCTGACATCTTAGGGTAATTCTCCTGCATATTTTCATAGTCCATGTGTCTTTCAGGAAGGAGATTACTTCTTCCAAATGGTGATTGTGATTTCAAAACAAAGGAGAAATGAGGAAAGTTTCCAGGCCTTCCAATTGTAGTTGGTGAAGATGCCATCACATTTTTCGAAGAATGGCTTGTTGGACTCATTCAGTTGGTTCTGATATGTAAGGTCTCCATCTACAGTCACACTGTCATACCTGCAAGTGCAAATAGTAAATCAAATTGGTCTCATAACATTTGTTTCTGGGATATAAACCAGGAACCCATCTGGCTCACCATATCACCAAGGATCCAGGCACGGAAGAATGCATTTTCTCCGTTAAATGGCTGATGAATTCCAGCAAGTTGGGAACCAGTTCCTTGCCCAATTTCACCTCAATATTCAACTGCAAGTTTTCATAGGCATAGATGGATTACATTGTAATCATGGAAGGCTCAACACTTCTAAATTCAAATTCAAAGAAGTGGGATTCAACCAGCCATCCATCAAAACCGAGTGAGACTGCAAGCTCAGACAAACGCTCAGCATATAACCGGGAGGAATCCTTAGTCGCCAGCAATTTTCTGCAGATAGGTATCCCTTCGTCCCATTCTATGATGAAAGTCCCCAGAACCTTGTGTTTCACAGACAAAATAACCCATCAAGTAAACTAGGATTAGCAATTAGTAAAAATGAGTTGAATGATTATTTTGATACATTTTCTTCGTAATTTGATGGAATACTGCCCAGGTTACTTTGAAGGAATGGCTACTCTATCAAATGATGAAAAATTATCAAAACAATCAACTTTTAACCTTACTTTTGTAATATAATAAACCAAAATCACTTCAGTTTCATTCTCATTCAATTGCTTATCAGTAATCAAAAGGGCATTAGGTCAACATACTTATTGGAGGTAACAGGTTATGTCAATTAAACTAAAGGCTTACCCGAACCCCGTGCCTGTGAGCAGTATTACTCCAGCAAGGAGGAGGCAGAGTGACAAGATCATGCGAGAAGTAGACAAAGATGTCGATTAGGTACCAGTGCCAGATCCCGAAGGCAGCGGGATTGTCGCCGCCCTGGACCCATCTGTCATCTTTGTAGCCGCCCTGCATATCATGGCAGACGAGGACCCGAGCCCTGTCCGGGAGACGTTCGGAGGAAGAAGACAGGGGGGCAGATGAGACATTGAAAGGGTAGTGGAAGGAGTCAAAGAACGTGCGGGAAGCGAGGTCCTCGAGGGTCTTGATCGGGTACGAGATAGGAGCGGAGGGGACGAGCGGGTCGAAGTCCACGGCGGCCTCTCCGCCGTGGCCTGCTTCTGGCGTGGGGGTTTGAGGATGAGACATGAGGATCAGACGAGAAGTAAGAGAGTGAGGGAGGCTTTGTAATAGTTTTCATATAATAAAAATATATAATTGAAAATTTTCAAAAAATATTATATATATAGTCAAAGAAAGTTGGATATTTATTATTGAAATTGTTTAGTTTTAATAGCATATATTGCTTTTACTAATTTATTTGACTGAAAATTTGGTGTGAAATTAAAATAATAATATTAATAAACAAAGGAGGCTTTGGTTGTGGGAGAGGAGCTTTCCTAATAGGATGTTGTTAGTTTATATTTAATAATTTATATTAAAAAATATTGCTAAAATTTTCATATTACATAATATTTAAAAAAAATAAATAACAAATTATAATATTTTAAAAATATTTTGTATAAATTAAGTATGAACACATATTTTAATATAAAAAATAGGGTAAATACAGGTTTTAAAAATTAAAACATTACACCCAAACTAGTTTTTGATTTTGCACATAATAGTTTAAAAATGTGAATATAATAGACAAACCAGAAATTAGAAATAAAAAACTTTATTAGTAATAATAATATTAAAATATATATGAAATTGTATTTATTGATAATATAATTTTATAAATTGCGAGTTCAAATAACAATTCGTTAGTAGTTCCGGGGTTAGAATCACATTCACTTAAACCTGGATCATGAGATCGAATCTCAACTGAATCAAGAGCTGTGAGGAAATGTAATGTTGATTGTTGGCCAATCAACGGTTACCGATTTCAGGATGACCTTGCATATGCTGAGCTCTTATTTTTTACTCCCTCTTCCGAGCAGCCCGGGTTCTGGGTCGGGGTCGGTTGTTTTTTTTATGATTTTTGTAATTTTTTACAGAAATATCATTATTGTTACTTGTTATTATTCAATCATATAAATAAAAACTCACAATCAATATATGTTATATTTCATAATTTTTTATTAATATAGTTTGTTCAAACCAAAACTTTTTAAAATATTCTTATTTTTTTCATTAATGGCTATAAAGCTTGTATTCTTCCCTCACTAAGACAAGGGAAGGGTGAGTCCGAGCATACCAGTCCATCTGTTTCCAACAAATGAGTACTTCTTTCTTCTAGTTAGGTTAATATTGGTTCTGATGTCCAGACTTTCCTGTTGACAGAGTTCCCTCGCTTCTCTAGTGCAGAAATTG
Source organism: Trapa bicornis (assembly GCA_030064425.1). NCBI lineage: Eukaryota > Viridiplantae > Streptophyta > Magnoliopsida > Myrtales > Lythraceae > Trapa > Trapa bicornis. The sequence goes on along the minus strand of CM057761.1, from coordinate 1,422,808 downwards.
GGAGGGCCATCTGCAAGGCTATCGGAGCTCCTATCCTCCAGTCAACTTTTGAGCAACCGCCTCTTACACCAAGACTCAACTGGGTAATAAACTATCTCTCCCCTACTCCACTATGCTATGCTATGCATGGTAAGATGAAGCCCTAAAGCACAAGTTGATGCTGGTACCCTATGTATGTGCTGTCTAGGAAGATTCAGTTTTGTCATCTATTAAAATTCAGTTGACTAAGAGAACTGGATTGTAATAGATGAAGGCCTAAGACTCCCCTACAAATATAATATGTGAGCACTGAGTGAAAATGGGTGAAGCAGTAAAATGTTCAAAGCAGCTTAACCGTTAGTGATTTGTCAAAAAAATCATGGAAATTAATTTTTTATATTGTTTTTTTTTTGCTGTATAGATTTGGAAAATTCTATCATGAATGTACTTTATATTTAGCTTCAATTGCAAGACGGGTAAATGTGGCCCCCCTAGTTGTCACGCACCCCACAAAAAAAAGTCCTCCAAAAATCACCAAATCCCCTCAGTGTTATGGCTTACAGTCATGTCTTTGATCATATTCCATACTTAGAGCAAAAAAGACCAAGGAGCGACATGTTATTGGTAAAAACATGGACTTGCAGGTTTAATGGTACACAGATGCTGGAGTCACTGAGAGGGAAGAGGGTAATGTATGTGGGAAACTCGTTAAACAGGGGACAATACTTTTCCATGATCTACCTTCTTCATTCGCTCATTCCCCAACACTCCAAATCCATGGAGACCTTTGATTCCCTCACAGTTTTCACTGCCAAGGTGTGTGTGTGTGTGTGTGTGACCCTTAAATAGTTGGACCAGTTTGGATTTGTCTATAGCCATAAGGTCCTTGGTGCTTGTGGGATTACAATGCCACTATCGAGTTCTATTGGGCACCGTTCCTTCTTGAGTCGAACTCCGACGATGCAGTCATTCACACAATATCTGATCGCATCATAAGGAAAGGTTCAATCAATAAGGAAGGGGTTTACATTTTGGTGTTCAACACGTACCTTTGGTGGGTCAGCGGAGATACAAATAAGATCCTGTAAGTTCCCTTTATAATTAATTATTGGTCCCAGTCCAATATATCAACCATCTTCTGGTATTTTTTTGTTCCTGCATGGTGGAGGATGCCTCAGAATAATGACAAATTTAAGTGCACTACCATTCAATTCAATTCAATGATTCTGTATCCATTCATTCTTTATCTAACCGAGTGACTTCACTTATGAATGGTATGCACATGTAGGAGAGGGTCATTCCAGGACAAGGAGAAAAATATAGTGGAGCTTCCTACATACGACGCATATATATATATATGATGGCATGCCATGCCATGTACCTCATATCTGACAAGATTACCATCAAAGCTAGTGCCCCTTCTAAATAAGAGCCACATACTGCAGTATTGATTCTTCAAACATAAAAAAAAATCTCCCATAACTGCTACAACCAGACGACCCCGATCCAGTACCTGGGCAACTAGGAAGAGGGAGTAAAAAAAATCGGAGCTCAGCATATGCAAGGTCATCCTGAAATCGGTAACCGTTGATCGGACTACAATCAACAATGCATTTCCTCATGGCTCTTGATTCAGTAGAGATTCAAACCCACCGTACCTAGGTTGGATATTTGTAATACTAACCAAGGAACTACTGACGAATTGTTAAATTGATAATGTATAACATTAAACTAAACTTTTACATTTTAGTTTGGATGTATTTTTTTAATTTTTCAAAGCTATATTTAGCTTAATTTATTATAATTAAAATATGTGTAATACTTAATTTATACAAAATATTATAATTTGTTATTTATTTTTTTAATATAAATTATTGAATATAAACTAACAAAATTGTGCTACAAACCCCTTTCCCAACCAAAGCCTATTTTTCTTATTATTATTTTTATGGCAAGCGTCAAAGTTTTTAAAGGTCTTTCACGTTCCGTTCTCCATTTTTACCCATAACTAGACACAATTGCAGATTTAAATATTCTCATTTTCAATTTTACACCGTCTCCCAAGTTGTTAAGTTTTGAGAGAGTTACATATTCAAATTGGAGTAATATATTTCCATAGAGAATGCTCTATTAGAATAATTAGTAGAGGTATAATATATAGTTATTTAGTGTTATTAATTTAGTTTTTATTATATTTTATTTTAAAAATTATATTATTATTGTGGTAGAATATGAAAATTAAGAATATTTTATTTGTTATTTTGATTATTCTAATTGTTTTATAGTATTATAGCACTATTATTTACATATTATTCGGTTATTGAACTCACTTATCTGTTTAAATCTACAACACATAGCTAATTTATTCCTTTTTTTTCATTAGAGCAAACTTTTATATAAATATTCACTCATATCCAATTCTAATTACGTTTATTCTAAATTTCCCAAACACATAGTTGTTCATCACAACAAACTGTCACACACTTTATTATTCCAATTTTCATTCTTAACAAGTTAGCTTTTGTACTCCGCATCATTAATTTCAACATTAAATTGTTCAACTATCTTACAAGTAATTTTCCAACTAAATTTGTTAAATTAGACGGATCCAATTACTATTTATGGCCTAACAACATAACCACTACTAAAATTTTACGTTTTTCTTGGATTCGCATTGGGTACTATTTCTACTCTACCACCAACTCACATTGTCGAAAAGGAAAATTGTCATGATATCATGATTCTCAGTCCTGATTTCGTCATTTGGGAAACTCATAATTAATTTTGTCTCACACCTCTTTTTGCCTCCCTCACCACATAAGCTAATTTACAAGTTGTCAGAGTGCTTTCAACATCAAAGGCTTGGAACAAGCAGTAGACCCTATATAATGCCCAATTATTAGCTCAAAGGTAATCATTAGATCACCAGTGAAGGGACCTCCATAAAGGAAAATGAGTTGTTATCCATTTATCTCACCAAACTGGCAATTCTTGCAATCCGATACTCTCAAATTGGCTTACCCAAAATAAATTCAGAAATTAAGGAATACATTCTTGATGGACTTGGGGAAAAGATTGAGACTACTTGGTGTATGAATGAGTCAAAACTCTCAAATCTTATCTCTTGTAACAAGAAGCTAAACTTGAGTACAAAACTCGTACCCATGGAATGTCACCTTTGTCAGGACTCCTAGGTGTCGCTCTACCAAGTGCTGACCCACCATTGATGTTGTCCTTGGTGGTATTTCGTGCTCGCATCGACAAGGCTCGCTGAACTCTCATGTCCATTGCTCGAGCTCAGGAGGAAGCGCCACCCACACGCACAAACGATCTCCAGGATCGCATATACCATCCAAGGTTTCTCCTCGACCGTGGGTTTCACCTTCATCCCAATAGACTTTTCATTCGAGCTTAACTTACCACCCACGTGGATATATTAATGGACAACATTTTGGGTCTGACTAATTTTCGGCCCATCCGCTCATCTCTAGCCCAACTATGTGTCCAATTGGGTCATTTTGCCTCGTCTTGTCTGCAGTTTCAGCATTTTCAATCCAGCTCATCTTGCCTCCAATGCCGACTCTAACAATCATAATTTAGATTGGTATATAGATTTCGGAGACACTAATCATGTTATTGTTGATTTCTCTAATCTCAATTTATAGGAGAATCCAAACATTCGTGAACATCTTTTGATCGGTGATGGTTCATGTTTGCCTATCCAATACTCTAGTTTTTCCATTATTGTCACACTCGCTCATCTACTTGCTCTTAATCATGTTTATTATGTCACATCCATGTTCTTTAATCTTCTTTTTGTCTCTAAATTCCGAGGCTGGCTGGAATAGGGGCGTAGGGACTTGGAGAACATGCTTATTGTTATATTAGGAATGTTTATTGAGTTTATTATTATGATTTGATGATTAGAAAGGTTGTGGGACTAAAGTATAGTTTTTGAAAAGTATAGAGGTCAAATTTGAATTTACAAAAGTATGAAGATTTGAAATTGAGGTCAGTAGAAGTGTAGGGACCTAATATATTGTGTTAGCAAGCTCATGGACTTGATTTGGGAGTTTTAAAAATGTTAGAGACCTAAATGAAGTTTTTGAAAAGTTTAAACGTAAAATGGTAAATCAATAAAAACTAGGGCCAAAATGTAAATTTTAAAACATGGGGACCCAAATGGGACAAATATATAGTATATGGCCCAAATGGTGATTTTTTAAAAGTTAGACTCATAAATTGAGTAATTTAAAAGAATAGGGGCATTTGGGTTATTTTAGAAAGTTTAAGTACTAAAATTCAAAAAGTTAAAAGATATGGGTTTAAGGAAGATTTGAGATTCTTAGGGGTTTTAAAGTAAATGTGGTAAAGTAATAGGGGAAATATAAAAATACCGAATAAGGGGAAAGTTGACATGCCTCAGTGCATCTCGCCAATTCACTTTATATTATAATTGTGGGTACATTAATAAAAGTAAAACTAGATGGACTATAATAAAGAATGCTAGCTCGAATTTAAGTGAAAATTTAAACTTTTCTTTAATAAATAGTGTGCCCAAAAAGTTATACAAATAACCCGAAAATATAACAACAAATAAGTAATAAATTAAAATATTTGTACACGAAGTTCGAGATCTACCTCAAGTCGCACTCGTTCCGTAGGTGATGTCCCCACTAGAGCCTCATAGAACCTTAATTTTGGGGAGTGGTTAGCTCAGAGCTTAGTGAATGAGATACTAATGTCATTGTGTCGGTGCACGACTTACGATTTAAGATTTCACATAAAAAAATCTTTATATAGATAGTCATTTCATTTTTCTTATATGTAGATAACTTTTAGTTTTCCCTAGCTCTTATCACTCGGCCTTAGGGTTTCACATTTTATCATAACACGCAATAAATCATTTAATAATTTTCCACTAAAACAAACAAGATCTTACCATGTTCCAAACAACACACATAATTCATTTGGATGTCAAAGATGTGTCATTAATTATTCATATATTTTAGTTGTCCACTACTACCACACACTCAAGTATATGTATACCCTGGTTGTCTCATGCTACCACAAACATGAGTATACATGGAACCTAGAGCAATATGGAAGCACAACTTACACACTCCTTATCCACCACATCCAGTCTTACCATAGGTGTCATTACTTCCTCGATAGGCATTCTTACGACATCCATACACACAACAATATGTATATACCAAGCACACTCAAATAGATAGCATGTATGCTCAAATTAGAATATCACATAGTATGGTTCTCAAATCGACCAACTCTATCTCTTAGTTGCATAATAAATTCAGTAGTCAACAAGCATATTTAATTCATATTAATGAGAAGTTTAGTCCTACATCTAACCAACTACATATCATAAGATCAATTCTAGGTCGATGACCCTTTTTCACATAGCTCTAGCATGTGACTATGATTTTCTCATGGTCTATCGACCATATCCTGTTTAGTTATTATAGAACAATGGTTTTATGTAGTGAGCATGCATCCATATAGTTTTCCATCGCTTTTCAAAGTATTTTCAAAAACATGCATCGTATATTTCAATGTATTATAGAAAGGCAGTAAAATGTATTAGTCGGTCCAATCAAACTCGCCGTCAATACTCACATTCAGAGTTATTATCGGGATTCATTCGTCCAAATTGTATTTCCCTTAACTTGAGACGCGTGATCCATGTGTGATCAAAAGCAGTATTCGTTATACATGAATCAAATTGCATATTCACGATTAGTCTATATTTTAACTTAATATTTATATACTATTTTGTAATTTTTCACAAATTACAATTTTGCTCATCGAGCTTGGTTCTCTCAACCAATACGTCGATGAACCATTAGAATTACATATCTCCATCTATAATTTTATTCCACATATCATAAATGAAATCCACATTTGGTCTTATTTACTAAAATTCCTAAAAGTTTATATGTTCCCTAATTATATAACTTAACTTATCTAAAGTTTGCATTTTGGTCCTACTCATCAAAATTTCATCATTTTGGACCATAGTCTTCTCAAGTCCCTCATTTGGGTCCCCAAAACTCATTTAACATATTTTGTTCCAAAAAATGTATTAATTACACTTTGGTCCCTAAAATGGTAAAAACTACCATTTGTGTAAACCCCGCACTTTTGAGTTAAAAAAACTGGAAAAAGAACCGGTCAAATCGAGTAAGAAAACCGAGCCGATTTACATTTGAGAACACACAATATGGAAATTTACAACTTCCGAGTGATCTAAATGGTTCATTAAACCTTGGAAAAGAAATTTAAGAAACTTTAGAAAACAAAAACCAAATTGGTTCAGGTGAACTAGATTTCATAAGAACTTCAAAGTTAAGCGTGCTTGCCCGAAGTAGTGTAAGGATGTACGCCTTATCATAAATAACCATAAATTAATATATATTTAATTATTATAATTAATACCAAAATTAAATTATTAGAATTAATACCGAAATTAAATTATTGGAATTTATGGCAATATTAATATTAGTAATAAATCTTGCCCATTTAATACACGGGTTTTACGCCTATATAAAGAGGTTATCCCTATTTTATTATTCTCACACCTGAACACTTCTCTCTCTCTCTCTATTGCTCCATTTCCTAGTAAAGCTCAAACCAGAGCTTCGACTTGAACAAAGGTCGGCCTCTTTAGAACCGGGGAGAAGATAGCTATCTGATAGCAAACTCTAGTCAATCTGAAAATCGTTAGAGAAGTGCTGACATGATGGAATAGTGAAGCAACTCCGGCGGACCGAAGCTGCCCTATTTCGGCCAAGCTGAAATCGGCCATTTCAAGCCCTCCCCAGGCCAAACCAAGCCCTCCTAACACTTCCTCAACCTTTCCACGGCCGAATTAGGAACGATCGGTGCTAGAAAGAGAGTCAACCGAATTTCAATGACAAAATTCTAATCCAATTCCGCATCAATTGATGCAATTCTTGATTCTAGGATAAACCTCAAAATGAGACCTATCTGCCCAGATCAAAAGCTCGGACCGTCGTGCCTTCACCGGCGAGTAATCGAAGCTTTCTCTCTCTATAATCTGTTTTCCGGCGAGGCTCCGTTTGAGCTCGTTCCGACGTTAAAATCTGCAATTCAAAGTTTCTTAGAATCGTATAAACATGCAGGAACTCAATTTCAACTCCAATTTCAATAATTAGAAGTGTTTGATTGGTCAATTTGATGAAATCAAATTCGGTAGTGTTGAAGAGTTGAAATTGGGGAAAAATTTGGGGATTTTCGAAATTCAAATGGCCAAAATTCAATTTTATGAAATTGAGGGTCAGTTGGGCATGAAAATAATGTTAGAGGATCAATCGAGGAATTTTGGAATTTTTGGGGCAAAACTTACCATTTTTGTAAAGGAAGGGCAAAATGGTAATTTTGGAAAAATTGGGGGACCAAATTGGAAATTTGGAAAATTAAATCCCTTTTTGGTGAAATTGAATAAATTGAAGTACCAAGATAAATTTTAAAAGTTATGGGACTCAATTTGAGGAAAAACCGAGATTTGGAACTTAAAGAGAAATAACTTTAGGGACCTAATTGCAAATAACTAAAAGTTTGGGTTTTCTCATTCATTAGAAATGAATGAATGCTATTATGCCGAGTAATAATGAATAAGGATGTTTATATCATGTAGAAACGCGAAATACCGGGAACGCCATCATGGACGAGCTTGTGTGAATACAAAGAACCGGTAAAGTGGAATTCACTACATTAACGGGTGAGTGGGTTTACTAATATCATATCCGGTTGGGATGATGAGCACAATTTAAAATTAAAAATTACTTACCGGTTGTGAGTGAAAATTTTATATCATACCCAGTTGGGGATGATAAGTACCTCGGTATAAAAACCCACTGCTTAGTGGTATTTTTAATCATCACTACTTAGAGAAAGTGATGTGAAAGTTATGCGAAAAAAACTACTTACGGGTTGTAAGTAGATCATACCCGGTTGGTATAATGAGACTTTTTTGAAGGAAGTTGAAAACCCGTTCATCGGTTATGAACGAAGTTGTTCTTATACCGGTCGGTATGATGGACAGTAAAAACCTATTTTTGTCGGAAGTACTCTCTCCTGATTGTGTATCAATGCTTAAACAATTTGGGAGATCTTCTCGATGGGAGCTCGAATAGCTTTGATAGGCGGGGGCCTCGGTTTTGGAACTTTGGGGCTAAATGCCTGATTTTGAAAATCTCGTACAGTGGGCCAAGGCCAGTTGGCACGAGCAGGAGCTCGTAAACGAACATGACATATGTGCCATAAAACTTAATAAGTGAATTGTTTTGCCATGGTACCAAGATAGGACCGACATGCTCAGTCAACTAGCGGTAGTGCGATATGACAGGTCGACGGACTAGTCAAGAAAAACAGCTGCGAGTTGAGTTGAGAGTCGGGGCCGTTGGACTAGTGGCACCACATATTACATGGTAATATAAGAAAATATTATTTGTGCATGCATTATGAGTACAGGATCATTAAGACGCCCATGAGGGGTAGTGATGCGTCCTAAGGGCACTGGACGACCCGGTGGCTATAAGGGCAGTTCGTCATTCCAGGTGTCTTTGTGAAATCTGGAGTAGCACCAAGCGCATGAGACCGGGGTGGGGACAGGATGAGGTCTCTGTTCTCATACGGACACGAAGAAGTGATTTCGAGATTGTGGGTCGGATGTCACGTACATCCACTCATTCCTAGGGTAGAAGTGGTTGTACTTCTATCCGGATGGCAGGAAAAGTCGCTACGAAGCCACTAGCAGGTTCAGTAGTGATATTGACTTGCGAATGTGTGTAACATTCATGATTAATGATGTGTGTTGGGTGATGACACATCGTGGTAAATAAGAAATGGTGGAAAAACCTGAATTTTTTAAATGAAGGGATTTTTGAAAAGAAAGGAGTCTGATACACTCCATATAAATATTTTTATTAAATGTTAAAAGTAGACATTTGAAAACCCATTTACTAAGTAGTCGTACTCACCCCCTCCCTTATATCCCTTTTAGGAAATCACGGAAAGTTTACCTTCAAAGACATTCAACTAAGATGCTTGTAAGACAGGTGTGTAAAGTTTAAAATTTCATGCAGTTTTGATTATGCTATTTCAGGAAATGGTGCAGGTTTAAATGACGCCTTAATCTTTACGGATTATAATAAGAGGAAACTTTTTAATAAACCGGGAGAGTGGCAGGTTGTTCACGGGAATCCTACCAAACCGGGTCGGGGCATGACAATTTACCTCTTCATAGTTTAAAATACCATTTTGGCAAAATTACCATTTTCACTCCATAGTTTAAAATAAACTATTTGATCTTCATTTAGGCATAAATGGTCATTTTGCCCTTATTTGAACAAAATTTTCATTTTGTCCCTCTTTTAAAAAATTATGATTTTATTTTAAATTCTTGAAAATAACTTTAGATATCTCTATTTATTTTAAAATCACTTATAAGCCCGTTATGCTAATTTTACACAATTTTTCTCACATTTGTAATTTGGCCCCTAAATAAATTTGTAAGTTCACAAATTACTCTCATATTCTATCATTATACTATTAATGGCTCGTGGGATGAGTGACGGATTTTATAATGAACAAACACGACTAAATTTGATTATTTTCCAAAACTGACACAAATAAAACTATTTAGATGGTTGTTGGAAATTCTAATCGAAGGTAATCGGAGAGGTGGTCGGAGCTTAGATATTTATATATATAATTATTTATTATCTATATAAGAGTATTTCAATAAAAAAATTTGTTCAAAAATTAAGGTAAATATATAAATATATATATATATATATTTATAAGGGTTATTAGTACATAAATTATTTTATATAATTGAAAATTTTCAAAAAATATAATATATATATATATAGCCAAAGAAAGTTAGATATTTATTATTAAAATTATTTAATTTAAATAGCTTATATCGCTTTTGCTAATTTATTTAACTAAAATTTGGTGCGATTCTAAAATAATAATATTAATAATTAAAAATAATAATAAACAAAGTAGGCTTTGGTTGCGGAGAGGGCCTTAGTAACACGAGGTGATAGTTTATATATTAATAATTTATATTAAAAATAATATTTTTAAAATTTTCATAATACATTATAATTTTATTATTTTAAAATAAAAATATTATAATATTATAATTTCAATAAATTAGGCTGAATACATCTTTGAAAAATAAAACAATTACACCCAAATTAGTTAGTTTTAAAATGCGAATATATGTTATATATGTTCTAAGTAGTATTATGACATCAATTCTTTGGTAGTTCTGTGGTCAATATTCCATCCGCCTAACTTAGGCTTGTGGGATCGAATCTCAACTAAATCAAGGGCTGTGAGGAAATGTAATGTTGATTGTTGGCCGATCAACTGTTACCGATTTTTGGATGACCTTGCATATTCTGAGCTCCTGATTTTTTTTACTCATTTTCCATTTTTTTGTAGCCCCAATCTATGCTGAGACCTTGAAGGATGAGAAGCCCGTCATTCCTGACATTCGCCCAGATAAGTGTGATCGGTATCCACGATTTGCTGAATACTTCCGGGATGATTGCCATCATCCTCTTCCGAGCACTCGAGCCCAGCCCGGGTACGATCCGGGTCGTCTCGTTGTAGCAATTACCTACTGCAGTGAGGCAAGAATGTTACTTCCCATATCAGCTCTCTTTAAATGTAGAATGGGGTACTATAAAAATGTGTGAACGCATATAAAAAATGTGAAATGTACCCACCTAATTTACCGCAGGTATTTGGATTCTATTATAATGAGCCATATTAATCAAATTAGTATAGATTATATGGAGAGTTAGAATAAAATATTTATAAAATTTAGTGAAATTTTAAAATTTTCTTAAATAAATTAATATATTCAAATGTGGTACAAAATATTATAAAAATATAATAACTTATAAATAAAATATTAAATTTTTGTGTGCACTCTCCTATCCTAGTAACGTACCAGAGATGCGCTAAAGTTTAAGGCAACGTCCAGCTTATGCTTTAAGAGAACAACCCACCACGTCCAATATTTTACCTTTTTAGTAGGAGGAAAGAATTAGATCGTAAAACATACACCAATTTCTATAAAAATTTAAAAAATATTTTTAATAAATCAATAAGCTTAAAAAAGTGTATAAAAAACAATAGGAATATTAATAACTCATTGAATTAAAACCTTCATTTTCGCACATTCTCATTCATAGTTAGTGTATCATTTTTAAAAAATTTGTAATAGTTTCCCACCAAAAATCATGTTGAGAGTGATATCTTTTAGGGTTTTTTAGAGTTTTTTTTGAAGAGTTTATTGTAATAGAATAATAATTTCCCACCAAAAGTCCTCAATGGGGGAGAGTGATGAAATGACACTTCAATTAATTAGTTTATCAACATCAAACAACTACACTAATTAAGACACCCATCATAATCATTTACTCAACGTATTGATATAAAGCTTTTCATATTTATCATTCATGTGTGGGCATTAATACATTTATTTTTAAACATTTATCATTTTTGGACCTTATCCCATTCTCTACTATCATAATTCATGCATGTACCTTACCCGGTTTATTTTTAAACACTATTTATGTGTGACCTTATTTGAATCTTATTCATACATGCTTATATTAGTAGAGTTCTTATGGTATGTAAATTATCAAAATAGGTAGAATCGTACTCACCGTCAATAAATTCACTAATGGTATCACGTACTTGAGTGATTGTGTGAAACTGATAGAAAGCTAACCTTAAAACTCATATAAGAAGTATAAAATGAATAAGTGTATGCCCAATAAAGTAAATACAATTTTAAATGCTAAATTAAGGAACTGTCACTAGATAGAGACATATTGTATAGATACAGTCCATTGGGACTGAATACTTTGGGTCATGTACTACTTTGCTGATTGAGGAGGTGGTTGAGTGATAGGTTGGTATGCTAAGAAATTTTATTGTTGTGTTGTGTGTTAATTAAACGATTGTGAAACAGATCATGTCATGAGACGGAGGTATAGGGTGGGGTGCCTAACCACTTGATATGAGGGGACAATCAATTATATTATGTTGTGTACATGCTTGAATTGCGATGCCCAACTATGTGATATTGGGAAGTCGGGTGAGTGTTGTACCGCCTTATTTTCTTCTCTCTTGGTTTTCATATCTCATTCCTCCACACTATTATATATTATGATAAAATATAAAATACTAAGTACAGTGATAAGGGTAATAGAAAATTAAAAATTATATAAATATAAAATTATGGAATGATTATATTTATATAGATTTTTTTTATATAAAATCTGTTGTAAATTATGTAGTGGTACAAATTCCGTATTTCATTTACTAATTTGTTAGTTTACCCTTCCCCAAATAATTATGGGTGAAAATGGAGATATATTGAGGCTCAAGCAAGTATATCACCTAGAGAACAAGTGCGATTTGAGATAAATCTTAATTATTGCGTACGCAAGTTTTAATTTATATTTTATTAGTGGTTATATTAACGAATTATTTAAATAACTTTTTGTACATACTATTTATTAAAAAAATTTAAATTTCTATTGAAACTCGAGATAACCTTATTTATTATGAGAATTAATCTTTTTAATTTTATTTTGATAAAATACCCATAATTATAAAATCGAGTAAATTGACAAGTTAAACCGGAATGTTGATCGAATCCGGTTGGTGCATCACAACTTTACCCTTACTTTATATTTCTATATTTTCCCCTACTTAACTACATTTACTCCAAAACCCTTAATAATCCCAAATTTTCCTTAAAATCATATATTTTTATTTTTTAAAATTTTAATACTTAAACTTTCTAAAATTATCAAAATACTCATATTATTTTAGATTTATCCATTTATAAGTCTAGCTTTTAAAAAATTATTATTTACCCCTTATATTATGTATTAGTCATATTCGGATCCCCAATTCTTAAAATTCATATTTTGATCACAAATTTTACACTATTTATCATTTTATGTTTGAACTTTTCAAAATTTTTATTTAGGTCCCTAATATTTTTAAAACTCTCAAACTAAGTCCATGAGCTTGCTAACCCAATATATATTATCTCTAAACTTATCCTAACCTCAATCTCATATACTCATACTTTGGAAAATTCAAATTTAACCCCATAATATTTAAAAACTACATTTTAGTCCCACAATTTTTCCAATTATCAAATTAAAATAATAAACTCATTAAAAATTACTAATATAACCCAAAGCATGTAACCCAGTCTCGGCGCTTCCTAATATTCATTGTCATTCGATGAAACCATTCTAGGACAACAACAAAAAAACTCTACATTTTTAACCCATACCCTAACCACATTCTATCACCACGGGTGATTGCTAGCTAGTAGCCCTTTCTTGTATGTGATCCCAATTGATCTTCATGTGGGAGACCCACCCAAGTAGAAAGTGAATGGAAAATAGAGCCATGTATTTAACCTTCATTCAAAGTCCCAAGAAAATCAAAAGACATGAGCATATTGAAGGACCCCTTGTTTTGCCATTTGGAGTATTGGTGGACGACCAAAAGAATATTCATCATCAAATATTATTATTATTATTCACAATAAATTCGGAAAATAGAATTAATGAGAAAAAATTGTAAATTAATTAACAGTTCCTTGGTAGAAAAATTGTATAAGCTATTTGTTTGGATATTTTATAAAGCAATGGATGCAATTAAAATGAGAGTAAGTAAACATCAGGTTTCAAATTGGCCCGCTTGCCCAACTTGCATGGTGCTAGCCTGTAAACTCTATCCTCGGCCATGCATTCGCATCACCATAAATTCATAATTCACAAGTGCATATAAATGTGTGCATATATGTCTCCATTATATGAAAGTACATTAGGCGAACTGAAAAGACGGCGGTCAGAATTTGTCCTGTCGATATCATGCAGTCCAAATATCGCTTAAAAATGGTTAATAATGATATTTTTACCATGTAATTGTCCGTACTGAGTTTTTTTATATGATATTTGATTTTTAGAAATTTTTTCACTAATTAAAATTAGCCACTAGTAAACAAGTATTAAAATAGAATAGCAATATCAATTTTTGGCTAGAAATATGAATTCTATGTGCTATTCATTAATTTAATGTGATATATAATATTTTTATTCCATGGTATAAGATATTAATAATTGGACCAACTTGTGAATTCTGCATGTAGGACAAGTTGTAGGGGCACTCAGCTAGAAAATTCTGAAGCAAGTTGGATGCGTTCCACTTGTTGATTCCTTCCCTCTTTCTTTTTTCTTAATGCAACTATGTCATCAACTTGAGCTTACCATCACCACCTTTCTAAAATTCTTGGGGTTTTCTGGCCTTCTCCATTCCTATATTAATACCAAACTTCTATTTATTTTTTTTTTTGGATTTTAATATATACCATAAGCATAAAAAAAATAGAGTAATAAGAGTGAAAAAAAATAGATGAATAAGGGTATGATATACCATAAATGTAGAATTGATTATCTGTTCTTATATTATTCGATTAATCTATAAGATTAAATAAGACCCATTTAGAGATATTGAGTTTTTTTTTGTGTAGAGGTTTCACTAAATATTGTAACTAGATGGACTCTATCAAATAAAGGGAGGGAGAAGATTCTGGTGGCATGTAAAGGTATAGTGGACTATGCCTATTAATCATTGAATTGGAGCATTATTATTATGATTCCTCCATTTCTAAATATTGAATTCTTATTTATCACTGTAACCCCATAATTATTATATTGCAAGAAACAAAAAGTATCCTTTTGTGAATGGAATTTGGCCCAGCTTAAAAAGAAGATCGGTTTAGAGAAGATCGGTCTAGAGAAGATATGTGCTTGCTTGAAAGCCAAGAAGAGAGCATTGATGGAATAATACAGAGAGATTTCTCATTTGCAGACCAGAAAAATGCATACTGGTGTTGAAAATGCAGATCCATATAGACCAGCAGATCTAGCAAGTTATATTGGCAAAAATGGAAAAGGAAGCTCTTAAGAAGATAACAAAGTGCATTAAACCCCTTTTCATGTTCAATAGTTTGCTTATATGTACACAAATACAAAGATAAGATAAGAGGAAAAGCCAAAGAAGTCCCTAAAAAAATCCAAGCAAACAAAATGATCCGAGTTTAATGCAGAGAGATAGAATTTTTTTTTCAGTTTAGGAGGATCTGTAGATCCATGGAGATGGTGAAATCTCGAAGAAGGTGAAGAAGTATTTTACTTGGTCATGTTCTCGGCAATCTGAGCGAGGGACTGAAGGTTGCACCCTACAATGGTGTCGACGAATACCCGCGTCTCCTCCTCTGTGTTCCCCGAAGGCACATCTACCACGTACGACTCCACAACCATCGTACCGCCGTCGCCGTCGTCGGAAGTGTGGAGGGTCGTGACGGAGCGGTAGTTCGCGAGGCGGTGGTCCCCTCCCACGACGCTGAAGCTCATGACGTGGCGCTCGTCGTCGAGGATCTCGAGCCGCTCCCTGCTCACGCCGGCGGGGAGGCCCGACACCACGTGGACCTCCCTCAGGGACCCGACGGTGCCGTCTCCGTAGATGACGTGGCAGCTCCTGAGGAAGTGCTTGTACGCCTGGGGGTTGTCGAAGCGGCGGACCACGGACCAGACGGTGGCAACCGGGGCGGAAATCACCTTCACCACCGCCGAGCAGCACTGGTTGGGCTTGACGGCGTGGGCATGGTACATGGACACCGAGTCCGGCACGGATGTCGGGGTAGTGGAGCCGGGCGGCGGCGGGCCACAGCCCACGGCGGAGGTGACGACGGAGGTGGGTGCGGCGGGGGTGGTGATTCTGTGGAGCTGTAGAGATGAAGGCATAATCTCCTTCCGATCTTGTCCTCCCCTCGGACGGATCTCTCTCCAATATTCAGAACCAGAGGGTTTTGCGAGCGAGGAAATGTGCATATATGAACCAGCTAAAGGAGAAAAGGATAGATGGGATGTGTCTGACTCCATTGTCCTTTTAGAATATGGATACTAAATGGTAAAAAAAAGGGTTTTATTTTATTCCTTTTCCACTATTAATTAATAGGTGGCAGTGACCACTTGCATATACATTTTGGAGAGATCCGTGAAGTGGGACCTTATAAAATTTTGGGGAATTATTATGATAAATGTGTTGGAAAATGGAAGATCCTAAAGCCTGAAAGACATGTGCAATTGGGTCGTCAGCTTGCAGCCCTCTTTTGGACTATAGTTTACATGATGGGATGGGATGGGATGAGATGGGATTGGAGTGATATGCTCATCAACTCACATGTAAGTAAATAGAGAAAAATTTTAATTTAAAATATATTAATTTATTTATATATAATATCCTAATAATATGTGGACCGTTGGAGGAATAACGGAGAATATGAATTTTTATTTATTTAATTGATGAAAAGTAGATAAGAAATAATATATCAACTATAAAGTTAATTAAGTAAAAATTAGGGATGATTATGAATATATTTTTTTAATAGTATTATTAACTATAATTAAAATTATGAGAATCTATCGGATAAGTGTAGTACACTTGTTTATTTATAATAAGTAAAAACTTTCTAACTCTATAAACTATAACACCTATTTATTTTATTCGATATATTATAATATTTTAAACAGTCTAATTTTTAATTTTAAAATTGCACTTAATAAGTTTTTACTAAAAATATATTATTTTTCTGATTTTTAACAATTATTTGAGTTGAGTTTTCCACGTACACGAGTTGTATTTACAATATCAAGTGGGATAATGAGTGAGCCCACCAGTTTTTATAAAATGTTATAACGATAAATAGTTGTATATATGTATAATTAAAAATTATTAATTATAAGTAATATAATATTTTAAATATTATAAATACATAAAAATTTTCTATTTTATATAATGTAAAATTATATTTTTAATAAAAATATATTATAATTTTATTGTAAAATTAAATATATAATTGAAAGAGTAAATGCACGTACTAATGGGTTATAAATTTGAAAAAAATTATAACATAATTTTTAATAATTATATTTGTAACCTAATATATTGTTTCCCTTTTTTTAGAAGCAATTGCTTCCCATATTTGGAAAAAGAAAGAAGAATACAACTTTATATTTTCCTTTATTCCCTTTGATTTTTTTCCTTTATATTTATTCTTTACGGATATTTCGTTTTCATCATCTTTAATTTCTAAGTTCAAGAAAAATGGTTCTCATTATTAACTATGGCAACATCAAAGTGTAATCTTGGACCTCAAGTTCAGGGGCATGGCACATGGGGGTGGGCAATCCTCCGAATTCCCAAGTATAAAAGGGCCTCCTTTCATGTCCCTATGAATGTGTGGATTAGAGTAAACTGTGGGTTCTATGAGATCCACACCACGGCCATCCTCTAGCGTCTCATCTTCTCTACGCTAATGCTGCCGTCCACTCTCTGGAAGCAACGCAATGAATGCCTTGCTAAGCCACAAGAACAACTCCGACCCGACCGACTGAAGCTCTGGTCAGATGACTACCTGGGTTCCTCTGAGGTAGGGGGGCTTATTAGAGACACATGAGAGATGGTTAACAGAATGCGTACGAAAAGTGAGCCCAGCCAACAGCCTCCTTGCTTGGTGGGTCTATCTCTCTCTCTCTCTCTGTGGTAAAAGCTCAAGTTACCCATTCCTTAGATGCCAAGGCACTCTTCGATCTTGTTTGGAACTGTTCTTCTGATAACCTAACCTACCTTTGAAACCCTTCATTTTGGAACGTAGGTCCCATGTGGTGAATTCAGACACATATTTAGAGAAACCAACATGGCCACATATCACCTAGCAAGAATGAACGAGAACGGAAACACACGGGTCATGGATTATTTCAAGGCCATTGCCCCCACCTAGATCCATCCATACACTTGAGTATTAACTAATCAAATCTAAAAGTACGATAAGGGCAAACTTTTGCAACCTTTTGAAAGTATGATCCTCAATAATTATTTCAATAAAAAAGTTTGCTTCTTTTTAAAAGAAAGCCATTCATGATTACCCTTCCTACAAGTTACCCAACACGCCCATGGGAAATCCCATATGATTCAACAAGTTTTATGCCCAACAAAAAACCTAAAATTATAATTAAACTACACATCTTTGTATAATAATTCATGTTTCTTTCTTCAACCCTCACATAATGTGGTCAAATCAGGAAAAAAAACAACTTCCATCAACTGGGTGTCTGACTAAATACCTGATCACCTTATAATATTCAAATAAATAATTTTAAATTATAAAATAAATCCCACATGTGATGGAGTATACTAAACTAATGCATATATGCACAGGTTGCATGCCGACATGGCCCATGCATTGTACCCGCTCCAAGTACTATCACGTGCTCCATCATCGCGATCTGACAATTCGTGCAGTATCGACCTACGCATAGATAATAATATATATTTTGGATTTTTTTTTCTTTTTTTTAAGTGCAACCTACGCATAGATAATCTCTCGTATATTCAATTTTTTTCCAATTGATTAGGAGAAAGGGTGATCTATGGTTAGTGATTGAATAAACTAACATCCAATTTTTATAAAGTCAATCCCATTGCAACTCAATTCCATTGCAAGTAAAACTCAGAACAATTTTATACATCAAAATATCTCTTATAACTCAATAACAAATAATCAACATCTTAATGATTTACATTTAAGAAAATTTTTAACATTAAAATATTCCATGCATATGAAATATGACCCAATACAAAAACTCTATGGTCATGCACTAATCCGTCTCTTGAAGTCTTGTTCAGCTAGAACTCTGACCAACTCCCATTATAACTTTATAGGTCACATGTCATCTCCCTCCTGTATTTCTTTCATTCACTCAATTAGGTATTGTCCAATGGAAATCTCAATACATCCTCCATAATTCACAGTCAAATGTGAAATGCATGATCAATAATATAAATAAGTATTGAATAATAGCACGTAATAAATCACCACCGGCTACTAATAATTATTTCTTCAATAATATATCCACCAACAAGTAAATTTACTGTTACTTAGTTACTAATAAACTTATAATATTTAGTTATTAATATAGTATTTATTATACTCTATTTAAATAATATATTATAATTAATTATTATAATATATGAAGTTGAAAATATTTTATACATTATTAGATCACTCCTATTCACATAATCTTGTGTAGTGTAATTTCTTTTTATCATTTTGTAATTTCTTTTTTTAATTACAATAAACTTCTATATAAACATTTTTTTCATATCTTTTTCACCTATTAATTACAATAAACTATTGCACACTTATTCTATATTATACACTATTCTTAACATTATAAATTCTAAAATTCAATTTTCCACCTATCTCATAAGATATGTATCCCTAACTCTTATTTGTCCACCGATCAACTAGGGTTATTTCACTCAGTTTTATCCAAAATTGTTGATAATTTAAATTAATATATAGATTCTAAAGCTACTAACCATTTTACTTCTAATTTTTTTAATCTCAATTTACATTAGTATCCAAATATGCTCAAACATCTTTTAATCATAGGTGATAACTTATATATGCCTACAAATACTTTAATTTCACTTATATCTGCTTACAAATACTTTAATTTCACCACTCTTATCACACCCACTCCTACTAAGTTATAAATTAATGTGATTTCAATAAATTTATTCATAAAATTTTAGCTCACACCCACTCTCTCCAAAAATATTTGAAAAAATTGTTAAAAGGAAGTAAAAGTGCGTGGCATTGTCGCATCACATACATCCAAAGGTAGAATTCTCTACACATACACACAAATATCTATTAGTTGTTTATTAGTTATTATATTAGTTAAAAGTTTATAATTATTTTTTATTACACACTTCTATTTTAATAAAATTTTAAGTTTTTACTAAAATTATAAATAGTTTTATTATGAGTATTTATTCTATTACTTTTAATTTTATAAAATTAATAACTATTTTAATAACGAATGAACATACCAAATTTCAATTCTACATCATCCTTAAATATCAGCTAGGATGACGCTGATAATCGGTTGTGGTAGGGTAGCAAAACTTTTCCATAGAGGGTAGACTCGACCAAAATAATTTATTTACACTAAATTATGAAAAAAATAACATTTTTTTAAAAAGTGAAGAAAAGCTTTAAATTAATATTTTTAGTAAATTATATTATACATAAAAATAAAACGTTATATTCATAATAAATTATTTTATTTACCTAAAATATTTGAACATAAACTTAAAAGGTTTTAATTATAATAGATCTTTTCTATACATAAAATTGATAAATTTTAATTATAGTAAATTGTTTTTATACCTAATATAATAAATACATAAAATTATAATTTTCTATTTATAAAAATATTTATTATATTATACTCTAATATATTATACATAAGTATACTAAATAATTTAATTTTTATAAATTATTTTTACTAAACATTTTAATATACATAAAATTGAAAAATATAATTATATTAAATTATTTTGTATACATAGATATTATTGTACATAAAATTATATTTTTTTAATTTTAAAAAATATATTATAGATAACTTGATATGTTATCGTATCATACATAATTATTATAAATTATTTAATTTATATAAATTAATTTTATTGCACTAAAATGGCTATTATACATAAAATAGTAAATTATTTACAATAGAGTTAACAAATTAATATTGTTGTAATAAAATAATTTGTATATAAAATTATAATTGTTTACTTATATAAAATATTTACTAGGTTGTAAGTTGATACGGAGTACATAATTATATTAAATTATTTAATTTACCTAAATTAATTTTAGTGCATATAAAATAACTATTGTGAATAAATTAAAAAAAATTAATTATAGTAGGTCATTGTATTTATATAAATTGGTATTTTTATACATAATTTTTACATAAATTTTATAATTTTTAATTATATATAATATGATTATTTAACTATACATAATTTATTAGTTGTCATGATACATAATTATTTTAAATTATTTAATTTATATAAATTAATTTATTATACTAAAATTACTATTTATATAAAATTAAAGTTTTAATTATAATAATTTAATTGTATATACAATAATAGTGTTATACGTAAATAAATAAAATTATTTAATTTATATAAATTAATATTATTACACATAAAATAACTATTATATCTAAAATTAAAATATTTTAATATAATTAAAATATTTTAAATACATATATCAATATTATTATATATAAAATAGGTTGTAAATAAGTTTTACCAATTTTAGTTATATAAAATATTTACGGTAAATATATTGATACTATTTTATAACAATTTAACTATACATAAATATATTAAATCATTTTATTTATATAAATTATTTTTATATAAATAGTTATTTATACAATTACGTCAATAAAATTAGAATGTTATAAATTAGTAAAGTATTTGTTCTAAATAAATTAATATTTATTAAAATTGTACATAATATTTGTTTTCATAATATTTATTAATTTTATATTTTTTAAATTATACATAAAAATACACAAACCATTAATAAATTATATATAATAAAATTTTATTAAAAAATTATAAAAATAATAATTATAAATTATATAAATTAATATAATTTAAAAATAAGTGTATTAAAACTGTTGTTTATTATAGATTAAAATCATACTCTTGCAACTATAATATGAATCGAGTCCTAGGAACTTGATTATTATTCGATGCGGATTCAAACAACTAATCGAGTTCACACAAACTATATCTAATTCGAGTTATATATTAGTAATCATAACCTATATTGGGTTCCAATAGCAAGAATCCCACTACGTCTGTACCTGGTAAAACTAAAATATTGAGACCCGACCAAGTCCCAAGACTGTAAGTTGGACTAGGACACTTGGTCGGGTCCAGGTCCTCTGCCACCCCTAGTTGTGGCCACTAACATCGTTGTTTGATTAGGTTTAGTATTTGTTGACTTTATAAATTGTCATATGAGCTTACGGATTGATTTGTCTGAATGGTTTTAGTCACTACTTCTTATATAAATTTGTCATCCTCCATGCTTCCATTAATCATGTCGGGTTAATTTAACACAAATTATTTAGGCTAGTTTCTAGCAAAATTTTTAATAAATTCGATTAATTTTTATCATTTTTAACCTAATTTATCTTTAATTTCATTAGTTTCTCACCTAATTTATCTTTTAAAAATTATTTTACTTATTTTCTTAAATTTATTTTTATCCTTCCAAAATTCACACGTAAATTCAGGGCCATTTTTATCGGATTAATCCAAATCTCTTCTGCACTCCCAATTTTTTATCCTCCTAATTTTCTTTTGAATTTGATCATGCTTTTTTGGTCTACTCCTAGTTTATTTCTTATTCTAACTTATTTTTTTTTATTTATAAAATTTTAAATATTATAATATTTTCAGGTTAAGTTGTTTAAAAATAGATTAATTTAGAAAAAATGAACTAGGTTTTAGGATGTTTAAAGAAAGATGGATTATGTCCTAATAATTAAAATAAACAGGCTAACACTTGAATATTTATAAAAGAAGGTTATAATCAGATTTATTTAGAAATAACAAATTAAAGTTTAGAATGTTTAAAAAAAATGAACTAAATTTCTATCATTTAATAAAGATGGACTATATCCTAAATGTTTATAAAATACAAAATAGAATAAGATTATTTATGAAAATTGAGTTAAGGCTAAATTATTTATAAAATACGAGGTAATGCACAATTATGTATAAAAGATAATGAACTATGTCTTTTTTATTTGGAAACCGTGAGGTAAGGCTTAATTATGGAAAAAAAAACGGACCAAAACTCATATTATATATAAGGTTCGCACTAATGTCCTATTATTTATAAAATATAAGGTAAGGCTCACTTATTATAAAATAAAGGCAAAGTCTATTATTTACAAAATATCGTCAAAAAGCTCATTATTTATAAAAATGGATAGGTGCCTATATTTTCATTTAGGTTAAGTCCTAATATGATCCATGTGCTTTAATAATTGTGGGTTAGCTAGAAAATAGTACTAACCTCTATTATTATATAATATGGTGTAGTTGGTTAGAAAATAAACTCAACCTATTTGTTTGATTTATTATTATTTGATTTATGGTGGGTTAGAACTGGTTGATAGTATGACTCACCATGCCTTGCACCATTTCATGCATGTTTATAAATTAGTTAAATAATAAGATAATATGATTTTATAGTCTATTCTAATATGGAGTAGGATGATTAATTAATTAATTTATATGATAGGAAATACTTGGATTAAACTGATATTATGTAAAAGAAAATATTATTTACTGATAACAGTTCAGACTTATATATATTTAAAAATAATTAATTAGTAGTGAAACTTTTTCAATATTATAAACCTATAATAATTTTCTATTTTATAAAATGTGAGATTTTATTATCAACAAAAGTTATCACAAAATTTTATAATAGGAAATACTTGCATTAAACTGATTTTATATAAGAAAAAGTTTATTTTCACACTTCTATATACATAAAAATTACTACTTATAAATAGAGAAAACTTTTTGATTTTATAAACTTATAATACTATTATATTTTATAAAATATGAGATTTTATTCTTAACAAAAGTTAAAACAAATTTTATAATATTAATATTATGATACTTAAATTAGCAGAGTGATTTCACCTAAATAAGTGGATTTGGTGGATTGGAATTCATATTAGGGTAGATGGGATGGGTTAAAATCTAATTAGGGGCAGTCCATAGATTGAGATACAAATGACTACTAGTCGGTGAATTGAGCTACACGAATGTAGCAAGTCGGGTCGGTGTATTAGGATCCGTATCGGACCATCAATGAAAAAAGATCTAAATAAGTACGCGTCTTGGGTATGAGAACATGAATTGACACAAATTGGGTGGACTAATATACCAATATGACAAATCAGGTGTATCGATTGGATAGTGATTCTAACGGTAGTATATAAATCGGGACATTAATCGAAATAGGAATGGATCAAAATTTAAATTGATTTAGATTATTTTAAAGATTTTTAAGTGTAATTTTAGAAATTTTAATTTTTTTATTTAATATGTTTAAATTATTTTAAAGATAATTTTAGAAATTTTAAGAATTTTTTAATTTTTTTTATATTTTCCCATTCGAGTGCAAATTTTCCATTGAATACGGTTCTGATTTTTTTACAACCCTATTTATAACCTACCCAACTTTTGCATGAGCACATTTGGTGAGATTGATTGTACTTTGATTTGCAAGTGGTGGGCATCTTCTTGTGCTATTAGACAAACTAGAAAAAAGGAAGAGGAAGAAGAAGATATCTCTTCTTTCCAAAAGAAGCATGCAAATGAGGAAGGCCAGACATCTCCATCTATGATCCCATATCTTCAAAACTAAATACTTCCCTTAAAAATAAAAATAATGCCGCCATATTACTTAAATAATGCTACCATTGAACGAGACTAATATCAATGTTTTATTCCAATACCCCATAGGTTGTAGGTTGTATACATGAGACTAAGATCAATGTTTTATTCAATATATTGTATAATGGGTACCATCAATACAGCAAGTACAGTATATGTATCACAAATAAGGATCAACCCCTAACACTCTACACGACGGACTCATGCGGACCATACGGCGGCCAGTGGGCGCGCCCATTACTTACATGCTTTAGTCTTGTACGGTGAGGATCAGCCCTGGAACCGTCTTCCCGACATGATTCAAGAGGCTGCGGCTGCTCACCCATACACAAGTGCAATGACAATGCGGCGCCGGAGAAGACGACGAGGATGATGACCAAGCATCCCCAGCTGTGATGTCAGGGTCGAGGTGGTTGACGCAGCTGTTGAGGCGGATCACGGTAAGGGAGGTGTTGAAGTACTCCCGGATGTGTGTGATAACGCCGTCGTCGGAGACCGTGTATGCGTGGGCCCAGTAGATGGAGCGACGGCGGTCGGAGCCCTCAGCTATGACGAAGGGACGCACGGAGAAGACGGAATGGGGGACGAACTCGAAGCCGTCCGAGTCGGAATCTTCCGGGGCGGCAGATGTGAGGATGCGCTTGAGGAACTGGTGGACGGGAGGGCCGTGGAACCACCACTCGAGGTCAGGGGATACGATGCCGTGAACCGTGTCGGCGTCCCGGGTCCTCAGGGCCTCGTAGAAGGCCTGCACAACATACGTACTGCGAGAATCAGAATCCTCCTCCAGCTTTGAACTTATGAGAGGAAAGAGAGATGTCTTGAGTAGGATTGAGAGAAAATACAGAGAATCCAACAAAGAGGTCCATTGGGAAGATTATATAGGAGATGGGTAAGTCAAGAATACTCATCCTGACCAATGTGGGACGGTGGAGATGGCTAGTATTTACTATCCCATGGTATTTTTGTAGGGCACGTTCAAATCCATTTATTTTGGCATTATTTATTGATCATTGATCTATAAATGGCTTCACAAAATTCAGTTTTGTGGGACTACTCAAATTATATGAGCTATGTAGATGTCCACGAGAGGAGGCCAGGCAATGGCCAAGATCGGCAATGAAACCAAATTTCAATGATGGGTGATGAATGTGACCCATGTCCTTCTTGGGCCATTGCATTACGTTTGGTTAAGTACAATCCTAGGATTGATTGAGAGGATGTCCATCTTTTCAAGAGACGTGTATGCCATGTAATATATATTCGGCACTCTCTTTTCAATATCATATGATATAAACACGATTAATCTAAATCCCATCTAATTTAGTTCAATGAATGGTTTAAGTTCAAATATAATTTTCTAAATAAATATTTGAATTAAAGAGAAAAAAAACACCTATCAACCATTATGGGTATAATTTTTGAATTAATAAATAAAATAAATTTGACATTTTTCATATGGCATTTTGTTATTGCATAAATTTGGTATATAATATACTAATCTTTTTATGGCCATTTTATACGATTTTCTGGTCCCGAGCTAACAGACATGTGTCACCTGCGGAGTGAAAGATATGTGGGTAGATATGTGGGTGACCAGGCATGCAATTCAATATTATTTTCTTCAAAAGCCGCTTTATATGCTTCCTTTTCACCCCTACACACAATCTAGTGTCCATTTTCCGCATAGATAACATATCTTATAAAGTGGTATGCATGGATGGATGATCGGGTTATTGTTTTCAGCAAGACTCATCAATGAAAGAGCAAGTGTGTCATCATCATACATCTTTTTGCCCTAATATAGAAATATATAGTGGGTTGATGAAGAGGAGATAAAGTCTGTCCAATCCTCCAAGCATTAATGGAGCCCCACAAGTCAATGGTAATAGAATACCATTTTTGTGGTTGCATAGAATTGATTGTATATTAACCCGTGGGTGTGGCAGGTTCAACAGGATGCATTCATCTGGATTAATGTGGAAGAACTGTTGTGACTTATGAAATGGTTTTTTTCGAGATTTTCTTTTCGGGTCTAATGTGAAAAACCCTACTCCTTCTTTTGGCTATTAATTTACGTCCATATCTTGATGAACTTGCACGAGTTAGGTGGGCATGTAGACTTTCCATTAAGTCCACTAATCTTTTATTAATGTCAGCACTTACCTATAGTTTTGTCCTCACTTGACAGATTAACCTTGCTTTTCAAGGTGGGCAGTTCGAGTAGATAGGACGTGAATGCTCCTCATCAAAGAGGGGCAGATTCCTTCAGTAAGTGGATGGGTCACTTAGTAGGATCCAACTTAAGTGATCCAAAGAGTCGAGTGACCCAGAGAGGAATGGACGAGTCTGCAGATATGATATTGCTGACTTTTGAAGAGTTGGAATGACATTTATGAGGCCATGTGCTATCCTTCCAAGTCCATGAGCTTACACGATAGAGAGAATCCATGATTGAACTAGGAGAAAAAGATGCAGGAAATCATGAATTAGATTGTAAAACGGGCTAATAATATAATCCATAGATATGCTCAGGCCTCAATGAATTCAAGTTAGCAAGGGAAATTTCTTGTGATCTATGAGTTAGAGAGGAAAGACTCATCATATAATCAGTTG
Organism: Trapa bicornis; assembly: GCA_030064425.1. Taxonomy (NCBI): domain Eukaryota; kingdom Viridiplantae; phylum Streptophyta; class Magnoliopsida; order Myrtales; family Lythraceae; genus Trapa; species Trapa bicornis. The sequence continues at coordinate 1,395,685 of CM057761.1, read as the reverse complement.
TTATTTCACATGTCCACGGAAGAGAATACTCTCCACACAATCCTAAAGAATCCTCCTGCGAATTTCGATCAAATGGGTCTAACGGGAATAATTTGTTTATTTTGAAAATTTTAAACCGCAGACAATTTGAAAAATAGACAATAATGTTTAATTATATGTTTAAAATGAATTATTTGAAAAAAAATTAATTTTAGATTTTTGGGTGAAAGTTAAGCCATTATTTAAAATTTTTATTTTTTTAATAATTTATTGTTTCGTGAAATAGGTTTAATTATTATTAATAAATAATAATAATAATAATAATAATATAAACATATAAACATATAAACGAAAGTATTAGAATAATTTAAACAATAACTTAAAACACTACAAAAGTGTAGTGATTATGTACTAGTATAAATGTAGCGGTTTGACCGAGTAATTTTTACACCACTACCCTACAAGCTATATGTCAAAAAATCGAACTCGAATACGAATTTATTAATAATGTTCCAAATTTTAAATAATAAAAATTCGAATTTATTGATAAATAATTGTATAGATTAAATAAAAAATTTATATATTTATAGATTAATAATAAAATTAATACTTAAATAAATAATCTCAAAATATTATTATATATTTTTAAATAAATAATATTTATCACATATTATAATTATACAAGATACTATTATATAAATATATTATAATATTTCAATAATTTACATCAATAAAAATACGATTCATATTAAAAAAATCATAAATGTAAACAAATAAATACTAATATAAGAGCAACAAATAGAAATTGTTTTATATTTAGTTTATACAGTAGAAATAAAAAAAATAATTTTATATCCAAATTAAGTAGCGAAAAATAAAAATTGTTTTTCATAACAAAATTCATTTTATACTACTAGCAGATAAAATCTTATTTTGAATTGGAATGTGTGGATACGGTGGAGATAATTTTTATATAACAAAATTATTTAATCAAATTAACTCAAAAAAATTTTAAATAGAAGATATACGAGGCAAGATGATATCATAACGGTTAGCTTAAACTAAAATCATAAAAATACAACTTTATTTAAAAATAAATTTATAAATTAAATAATATACCTTTTTATTTATAAAATAATTAAGATTATATCTAATATTTTAATATTATTTACTTTCATTTTAATATTATTATTATCATATAAATACAAATACTTTTTATATAATTAATTTAATCACTTATCAATAAATAAAGTATATTAGAACCTATTTCATTAAATGATTATACTGCTAAATAAATTATTATAACAAATTTTTTATTTGAATTTTGGATTTTACCGTGCAAGTAAAAACTATTTCCGTTATACCAATAAAATATAAAATGATTTTTGGTATCTAATATACCGATGTAAAGTCCACACGCGAATTAATGGTTGCTTATATCCCGCTACATCACTTCTTTATTATAAATGTAAGTCAAACCAAAACTTAGAATATAAAATTTTCAATACATTTATATACAACTTTCACACAAATTATATCATATTTCTCAAAAATTTTGTTCATAAATAGATACATATTATAAAAATATAGGGGAACAAAAATACTTATTTGGTAGGTAATTGACCTACCACCTCAGTAAATATGCTTCACGATGATTCAGTGAGCAGCCTTTATGACTCAGTATTCCTGGCATCAAGTTATTTATGGGTCGTTCTCTACCCCAATATATATAATTGCCTAATTTTTTCCTCTATTAACCCTAGTTACTTTAGTCACTTAAATTTCTTTTTAATACAACTATTGACTTCTACATCATCGTATGCACATGCCCTTCATGTTTGCCTATCCAGAACATTCGATATATTAATGCACATACAATGCTCATATTATAATTCAATCATCATACTACATGACTCTATCATGCTCTCACGGCAACTCTAACATGAGTGTGTTTGGGACCATTAGAATATCTATCACAATGCACACTCCCAATATACGATACACGTGTCCGTCTCCTCATCCAGATCATAGTCATTTCACACAAGTCTTATTCTCACACTTAAATCATGATTTATGTAGGATACTCATTATTATAATATCATCATTCATGAATAGTACATTTACTTCTAAATTCATACCTGGAGATGACATCAGTTCTACCTAAAATCAAACAATATATGACATGATGTTATACGTATTATGTTAATATGTCCTAACAATTCTATACTTATTTTTATATAACTTTTATATTATTCTATATTTTGGATTGTCTATATAAAGAATTGCAGCGATCTACTTGAACTGATAGTTGGTAATCTCACAGTTGGAATGCGTTTGTCCCAATTGGATTTTCGAAATTGTAGTAGGGACTCCTTACACTACAATATTTTAATGGATTCATACGTTATGAACTCTCAGTATCGCATTTGTTACTCTCTCTGGTTGAGGCCTATGCTCACCCCTTATTTTCTTACCTTTTCATTTCGGCACCTACCCTCATTTTACTCCATTTAGCATCTAAATTTTCCTTTATTTATTATTTAGTCATCTAATTTCTTTAATTTATATGAATTTCCTCAAGTTTTACCCTTAATACCACTTAGTCATTTAACTTTATAATATTTTACAATTTAGTCTTCAATTTTCCAATTCTTTTTATTTAGGGTCTCAAATTTCCTATTATTACTGTGGTGCCAATCAAATTTCCAAAATTCTCCTTTTTACTTTAATTTTTTCTAATTTATCATTTACTCCTTTACTTTTTAAACTTTACAATTTGGTACTTCACTTTCTTTTCTAACCATTTGAGTCCATAAACTTCCAAATCTTTCTTCCTTTAGGCCACTAAGATTTCCGACATTTTATTTTTGGTTCCCAAAGTTAATGAAATTTATCAATCGGTCCTATAACTTTTCAAATATTATAATTTTTTCATAAACTTTTATCTCTCTTAAAACCTATCAATTTTTTTGGCCTCTCATCCTATTCTAATCCCACGGTCTTGTTCCGACCAGTTATGGTTGGAACAGTACCCATTTCAACCAACTCATCGAAAATTATAGAGAGTTGGTTAAGAGAAGTATACCTTCTGGGAGAATAAATGACAATGGTTGAGGCTGACGACGATGGAAAATATACCTTCTCCAAAGTTTATGTGTATATTGATCGCACTTTGAGGTGGTTGAAGTTGCCCATAATTTACAATTTACAGAGAGGGTTAGAAAATAGAGCACTTATGAAGCTATTTCTATTTAAGGGGACTATGAGGCTTACCTTCCGCTCAAGCAACATATGCACTTCATTAACTATGGTGGAGAATAGGTGACATGATTTTTGGGATGATTTTAGGAGGGGCAATAAATTTTCCGTCGAAATATGTTAGCTTTAACTGGGCAGGACTAACTAGGCAGGACATGAGAGGTTATTGCTCCGCCTTATCAGTACTAGTAGAGGGATAGTAGGCCTGGGTGTCACGTCCCGACCTGGTTTGGTCGAATCCCTGTGATCAATCCGCCACTCTCCCGGTTTATTAAAGGGTTTCCCCTTATTATAGACCGTCAAGAGTAAGGTGTCCTTTAAATATGTACCTTTTCCAGGAATAACATAAACAAAATTGTATAATAATTTAGATTTATCATACCTATATCACAGGTGTCTTAGTCGATGGTCTTTAAGGGTAGGCTTTCCAAAATCTCCTGAAAGTGGTATAAGGGAGTGAGTGAGTACGACTACTCAGTAAATGGGATTCAAATCTTTTGACTTTTAAAAAAATATATTTATATGGAGTGTACCAGACTCCTTTCTTTTTAAAAATCCCTTTATTTAAAAATTCGGGTTTTTTCCATTATTTCTTAATTACCATGGTGTGTCATCACCCAACACACATATTTCATCATGAAGGTTACACACAGTCGTAAATCAGTATTACTACTAAACCCGCTAGTGGCTTCGGAGCGACTTTTTCTGCCAACCGGATAGAAGCATGACCACTTCTACCCTGGGGATGAGTGGATATACGCGACATCCGACCCTCAATCCTGAAATCGCTTCTTCGTGTCCATATGAAGACAAAGACCTCATCCTGTCCCCACCCCGGTCTCATGCGCTTGGTGCTACTCCAAATTTTGCATAGACACCTAGAACGACGATCTGCCCTTATATTCATTGGGTCGTCTAGGGCCCTTAGGACGCATCGCTACCCCTCATGGGCGTCTTGATGATCTCGTACTCATAGTGCATGCACAAACAATATTTTCTTATCAAGCCATGTAATATGTGGTGCCACTGGTCCAACGACCCCGACTCTCAACTCAGCCCGCAGTTGTTTGTCTTGATTGATCCGTCGATCTGTCATGTCGCACTGTTGCTAGTTAACTGAGCATGTCGGTCCTATCTTGGTACCATGGCCAAACAATTCACTTATTAAGTTTTATGGCACATATATGATGTTCGTTTACAAGCTCTTGCTCGTGCCAACTGGCCTTGGGCCCACTGTACGAGATTTTCAAAATCGAGTATTTAGCCTCCAAGTTCCAAAACCGAGGCCCCCTGCCTATAAGAGCTATTCGAGCTCCCGTCAAGAAGGTCTCCCAAATAGTTTAAGCATTGGCACACAGTGAGGGGATAGCACTTCTGACAAAATATATTTTCAACTATCCATTATACCGACTAGGTATAAGGACATCTCTGCTCATAACCGATGAACGGGTTTTCAACTTTCTTCGAGTAATTTTCATCATACCAACCAGGTATGATCTACTTACAATCGATAATTAGTTTTTTCGTATGGTTTTTACATAACTCTTCTAAGTTGTGATGTTTAAAATACCACATAATAGTGAGGTTTCATTTTGATATGCTTATCATTCCTAACCGAGTATGACGTTAGTAAACCACTCACCCGTTAACGCAGTAAATTCCACTATACTGGTTCTTTGTATTCACGCGAGTTCGTCCATACTGGCGTTCCTGGTATTTTGTGTTCCTATACGATATGAACATCATTGTTCACTATAACTCGACTTAACAACCTTCGTTCATTTCCAATGAATGAGAAAACCCAAACTTTTTAGTTATTTACAATTAGGTCCCTAAAATTATTTCTCTTTAACTTTAAGTCCCCAAGTGCCGGTTTTTCCTCAAATTGAGTCCCAAAACTTTTAAAATTTATCTTGGGACCTCAATTTATTCAATTTCACAAAAAGGAGTTTAATTTTCCAAATTTCCAATTTGGTCCCCAAACTTTTCCAAAATTACCATTTTGCCTTTCCTTTACAAAAATGGTAATTTTTGCCCCAAAATTTCCAAAATTCCTCAATTGGTCCTCCAACATTTTCATGCCCAATTGACCCTCCATTTTATAAAATTACATTTTGGTCCTTTGAATTTCGAAAATCTCCAATTTTTCCCCCAATTTCAACTCTTCAACACTGCCAAATTTGATTTCATCAAATTAACTGATCAAATACCTCTAATTGTTGAAATTGAGTTTCTACATGTTCATACAATTCTAAGGAATTTTAAATTGTAGATTTTAACACCAGAACGAGCTCAAACGGAGTTTCGCCTGAAAATAGACTGTAGAGAGAAAAATCTTCGATTTCTTACTGGTGAGGGCACGACGGTCCGAGGTTTCGATCTAGGCAGATAGCTCTCATATTGAGGTTTATCTATAATCAAGAATCGCATCAATTGATACCGAATTAAGTTAGAATTTCATTATTGAAATTATGCCGGTTCTCTCTCTAGCACCGACTGGAAATTGCAGAGGGGAGCCGAATTGGCGCCGGAGCTCCTTTACTGTTCCATCATATCGGTGGTTCTCTAGTAATTCTCGTATTGATTAGAGTTTGCTATCAGATAGCTGACTTCTCACTGGTTCTAAAGAGCCCAACCTCTCCTTCCGAGGTTAAGAAAAATATTCAAGTCGAAGCTCTGGTTTAAGCTTCACCGGGAAATGGAGCAGTAGAGAGAGAGAAGTGTTCGGGTGTAGGGTGTAAGGAGAATTAATGGGAATTACCTCTTTATATAGGTGTAAAACCGTGTATTAAATGGGAGAGATTTATTACTAATATTAATATTACCCGAGAGTAGTGATATATGTATTAAATTATTGGTATTAATTATAATAATTAAATACATATTAATTTATGGCTATTTATAATAAGGCATACATTGGCATAAAAATTTTTTGCCGAAATTTCGGGTTACAAAAAAAAATTATACTTTCCAATAGTTCACCCATCCTCACACTACTCTCGGGAAAGTACGCTTAACTTTAGAGTTTTTATGGAGTCTTATTCACCTAAATTAATTTGGTTTTTCTTTTCTTATTTGTCTTAAATTTCTTTTCCAAGATTTAATAAACCATTTGGATTACCCGAAAATAAATTTTCAAATTGCTTGTTCCTAAATAATCGGTTTCATGAACTAGTTCAATTTTTCTCACTCGATTTAACTAATTTTTTTCCCGATTTTCCTTAGTTTAAATGGGTGGGATTTACGCTGGTTCTCCTGTGTAATATGAAAGTTAGCTTCAACACAAGTGTAAAAACACTAAATCCACTATATTTGATGGCGGGGAGGGGAGGGAGAATGTTTGCTCGAAAATGCTTGGTATTAGAAGTTCACGGGAAGAACTTTTTGAAAACAAAATTTTATCATTTAAAGCTAGGAAAGTTCTATTAAAACGTATGAATGGAAAGGGTTCCTAATTGTTATATCACATTAATTTTTGTAGCGCGTGAATCGATTAAATAACATGGTTTTAGTAAGTTTTTTTATCACTGGAGTAAACACGTATGGGAGGAAACACAGTTAGTGAATGAAATGATGAAGTATGAATCGGTCATTCGGGTAGGGGAGGCAATGCGCATGCGGTGGACTGGTGGACTCCGACATGTTTTTATTGTGTTGGATCGGTTTCTGGCAATTACATTGCTCAATTCAGTGTTGGATCGGTTTCTGACAATTACATTGCTCAATTCAGCCAAAGTTGGTTTCAACACGAGTGTAGTGACACAAAATGCATTATATTTTGTGGTTGTAGAGTGAGAATTTATTTTTAAAAGTACTCGGTATTTGAAGCTAATAAGAAGAACTATGTATAGAATTTTAAAGTAAAATTCTGTTATTCAAATCGAGAGTTCAATTAAAGTATATGAATTAAAAAATTAACAAGTGAATTTATTAGTGAGCCTTTATTAATTTTCAAAATAAATATTTTATATAATTTAATATTCAATGTATATTTAACTTTTATTTTTATATTTATGTTATTATTAACTTACAAATAAAAATATTTATTTTATGATTGATAAAATTATTTATCAATAAGTTCCTATTTTCATAATTTAGGCATATGTTAAAACTCAAATCAAGTTAAGTTTTTTGTTTTTTTTTTCTATAACAAGTATAAAATTAAATTTATTTTTCTCTACGTTGGCATAATATAAAAGGGATTTTTGATATATTCCATCTTAATCCAATATAAATCATTACACTCTAATATTTCAACAACTTCTATTAGTTCATGATGACCATCTCACATTTCTTTTTTGCACTTAAAAAGGAAATGGCATTTCCATAATAAACATATACACGAAGTACACATATATGAATCAAAAGCAAAATTATATGCATATGCATATGCATTTCACAAAAATCTGGCACCTGCAACTCACAACACAAAAACAGGAGAAACAAGAACTAATGTCAATCCCTGCCAATTACTGGCGGAGCAGGAGGTCTCATATGGTCATCCTTACCTCCACCACTTGCCTCTTCTTTCACCGTAGGAAGCTTCCCTTCTGGGCTCCGATACCCCATTGAGATTCCTCGTGGACTGGATGAACTGGGCACTGATCGCACCTGATCCTCCCGAGGCAGAGGGGATATCACCTGGTAATCCTGAACCGCATCATCGTCCTCAGCCTTGCGTTTTAGACAGAATTTCTCCTCCACAACATCGTAGGAATTCCCTGTCCTCACTTCCTGGGCAAGGGCGCACCAGCAGCAGCATAGCCAGAGGGTGCAATCTCCTAATGAAGGCTTACCGAAACAAAACTTGTATGGAGGTAGATTGAATCTCTTCCTCATCTGAATCCTCCAGAATCCACCATAGAGAAAACCAAAAAGGCATAGTAGGATTCCCATCACACTGAGGACCGCCTGAGCAGTGTCGTTGTCCAGATTAACAGCTGCCAAATTGAAGATCCAAAATGGAGCCATACAGAAGAGGATAAAGGTGGCGATATGTACATACATGTTCCCAAAGCCAAGCCTCTCCATATTCCATCCAAAGACACAGAAGTTGCAGAAGAGAGAAAGATAGGCCAAGGAAATGTCGTCCCAGAAATCGAGTATTCCCCCTCTCCACCTTGGACTAGTCTCAACGGTCCTCTGCTGGTCATGGTGTCTCAATGCGAATGAGAGCCTTTTCTCTAATGATTTTTGTCTCTGGGTTCGATCACCGGTTGGACAAACTTCCACTTGGGACTCCTCGTCGACCTCAAATTCATAGTCCTTCCCAAGCGGGCTGATGATGGTGTACAAGCCAGCCACTGCAGGGGCTCCAATGGCAATTGAAATACAAATGGCAACCCCCAAGGCTGGTCGGTTTGACCTCCTGTACCCGACATTCAGCCCGCAGAGTGCATACTGGGCAAAGCAATTGATGTGCAGCAAGATGACCACCACCATCATGTGGGTCCACTCATTGGGCTTATAGGTCCCATTCTTGCAGTAGATCTTTCTCAGCCTTGAAATATCATCAGGCTTCCATCTAATCAACAGGACCAGGTGATGGAACCTCTTCGGATGGTTGTACAGACACATGAGGGTGAAGAGGGCATTGAGGATCTGATTATTAACCTCATACCATATGTTCCTGTCAGACTTACTGGGGATGGCATTATTCAACATTCCAGTCATGACAAGGAAAAGAATTGCACCAGAGACAGCAACACCGACGATCCAAAGGAAGAGGGCCATGTTCATAGGGTCACGGATCCACTCCTTGCCCATCTTTAGGAGAGAACCCCAATCGATCTTCCGAGAGAACACCCCATTGATACACTCTCTGATATTGTGGCTGCTTGAGGAAGCCACGGAACGTGAAACCTCATCCCGTTCCTCCGCCAATCGCTGGAATTTGGCGGAAGCAGAACCGAAAGTTAGGAGCTTTATTCTCCCAGGAAGGCTGCTCAACGTACCCTGGAAATCCTTTCTTGATTGCGGGGTCTCTTTGTTCAGAAGTTCCTTGCGAGATAGTGAGGCATCAAAAGGTATTGAAGAAGAAGACTTACTTCCACCATCGCAGGATTCCTCAATCTCATTTTTTCCATTCCCATTATCAGTAGGAGCCATGGTTACACTAACAAAAATCCTTCAAGAAATATATGGAAAGATCCCCCAAGTTCTTGAACAGGTAGTGGGTCACAACAACTAAGCAACTAACATGAACTGTCTGTCAGCCAGCCACATGCTAGGAATTGCATACCCAACTGATAAGAGAAGCATAGAATCTTTCATCTCAAAGCTGCAAAAATAGCTAATTTATTAACTAAACCCCAGCCTTTCCAGATAAAATAACAGTAAACACCGGGAATTTGACTCGCGGTGGGCGTGGAGGGAGGGCTAAAATCCCAGAAATTTCATATAGAGCAAGCATGGGCTTTGAACCATATGAATCGCCCAGAAATTGAGACCCAAAGGACGGATTTTTGCTCGAATCATACTAAGGAAAACACTTAAAGCAGACAAGAACGCCGTATCCAAAGCTCGGGGGCATACCTCGGTTCCGGGGCGAGGTCTCCGTGAAGAATCAGAGGTCATATGCCTCGCCAAAAGAGAAAAGTGGAACAGGGTGTAGTGTAGGAGAGAATCAAAGAAGAAGATGATTGATTCCCCCGGCTCTCCCGAACGGTGGACAGGGATGGCGAAGGAAACGACGCCGCTTATGCCCTATTTTGCCATTGGTTGAGGAGACCTTAGCTTGTTTCAGTTGACCGACCCCAAACAATCACCGTTGGCGGCCGCTGCCCTGGTTGAATATGGGCCAAACAATCACCGCTGGCGGCCGTTGTGTAAGTGGAATATGGGCCAATTAGTATTTGGGCACATTAAGATGTGAATCATGTTCATCCATGGAGTGGAAGATGTGAATCTTTTTAGACTGAACATATGACTAGCGAATGAGTTCGGTTGTACTAGCTGGGTCCGAATTCTTATTGAGCCCGATGAAATGATCTGTCAGAGTTTTCTTGGAGCCTAGAGGATCCATGGAAATAGTAATCCGGGCAAACTTTCAGCTGACATGATCGTCTCAGTAAGACCACAGGATGCTTGAAGATGGGCTTGGCCTTTCAGATCTGACGAAGTGTAGTGTAGGTGCATCAAGAAGGAACCAGGATTTACTTGGATTTCGGCCATGAGACTTGAGCCATTCCTAGCGCACAGGATGAAGCAACAGACTGATTATATTGTGGAAATAAGCATGCTCTTAATTACCTTTTTTGTCCTTGGCCTGCAAGTTTGATGACTGACCAAGGCAACAAAAAAAATGAATCCATACTTTTGATGCTGGAACAGCTGCTTCTCACAAGATCACGGGACAAATGTGTGAGGATGTTCATGATTACATTGTCTCATTTTTTGTGCACAGATTTCATGGGTAAATTGTCTCCTCTCTTCTTGGACTTGATGATCTTACATCTTTACTAGGGCAACTATTGAAGATAAACGACACTGCCCCTGTCACTGCTGGATCGGAAAAAAACAACAAAACTATTTATGTACAGCAGCTGAGAACATCTTCCTACCTTGAAATGTCTCTTATCGAAGATATGGCTAAGGTGTGAGTTTGTTTGTTTGGTTGGTTGGCTTCCACTGGATGGCATCTTTAGCTGGTTCATCAACCATGTGAAGGAAGAAGAAGAAGGTGGGACAAGGAAGCACAGTTTGAGCTGATTTATATGCTCCACAATTTTTTTTCTTCTTTTTTTTTTTTTTCTGATCTATTATTCATGTATCTGTATATTGTTTCTCATGATCTTGTGAAGGAAATTTGTCTCGTATTACTGGCCCCGTGACTGGGAAACCTTACAGATCTTTTCGTTACTTTCACAGGAATGGCAGAGGACAGTGATAGACCGAATAAAGAGGCTGAATAATGAAACAACCCCTTGGGTTTCCAAAAGACTCTTACCTTTCTCAGTTGCTTGTTGCCTAACAATGGAGACGCTCCAGGTAACCTGGAGAAGAAACTTAAAGATTAGAACCTTGAAACTTCCTTGCTCTACTGGTCGATGCTTTGAAGAAAACCCTCAGCGTGTCTGTCTTTCCATGGTGTGTGTCCATCTAAACTCTCGACCCCTGCAGAGCCCTTCATGAGTTCATCTATGTTGCCCCATTCATCTGGTAATTCATGCAGATCAAAGCTGATCGCTCACTGGTTCATGCTTCTCCATGGAAGAACGTTCGCCAAGGGAAAGAGGACAAATTCAATATTAGCTGTAAAAGTGTAGGGTTCCTTTTTTCTCATGCTGAAGCCGACGCCCCCCCCCCCCCCCCCCCCCCCCCCCCCCCCTCCCATTATACAGTATGATTGATTTCAATGGATCACCGTGACGTGACTGTGACCCCTTTTTGATTCAACTTATTGGTGTACGAACATTCCTCTTGATAGCGACTTAGTGCTCAATCCATGGATTTACCATTATCTTATACTATTATCTCATGCGGATATAGACTTGGGGACTATGTTATGTTCATGTGCCATCGCTTCTCACCCTTCCAAGGCAAGAAAAGCTGGGACTGTCGATTGTCCTACAATCTAACCTAATTTGCCAGAGCGCATGAGGCCCCATGATCTCATTTCATGGCCGGATACATGGGCACGGTTGTTAGGGCATGGAGGAAAGCTTATTCTTATCTCCCAATAATTTTTTTTATTTTTTTTGTTGGCTAATTATTGGATTCTATTGTCACCTTTGCATGTGAATGTACTTTCCTAAAGTAAAAGTCACGTGTGCTTTCGCAAGCAAGTCACGTGAATCCTTATCTCACACACATACGTACATATATATATATATATAGCAGTGTCCTATTAATAATATTTATCTATTTTATTAACTCATTATTTTTTCTACAATTCTATTAATTTTCTCTTCCCATAATATACTAAATAAGTTTATTTCATACTGATTATTTTTAAATATTAGATATTAAACTATTAATTTGCACAAAAAAATTATAATGGGGGGTGAGGAATGTCACGGGAGGGGGACATTTCTGGATTGAGCTAAGCTTACAGTCGCATGATCGGGGCGGTAATATTCCCTTTCTTGGATTTTTGTCACGTTGCTCAAATAAACGAAAAAAACACACAACCAGACACGTAAACGTGTACAGGTCAGCATAGCAAGGCATTATCTTCAGCCAATTTCTTGCCCTTCCTTTCTTCCACTTACACAATGCACAATGCAACTTAATTGGTGTTTTTCTGGAGGGAAAAAATTGGTGGGCCAAGAAGGTCTCCCATCCTCAATACTTGCTGTCATTATCATTGATATAATACATATAGAAGCATTGTGTGTATATATATATAATTGTGTGCATATAATGTTCTAGGGTTCATATGCAACATAATAATAGCATAATCTTCCAAAAAGAGTCTTCTCAAACTCCCACATCTATGAAAACCATTGCCTCATCTTCAAGATAGAGGAATATACGTACCTTATGATATTTGATTATGGAATATAATTTTTTTTAATTAGGCCCTAAACTATTATTTTTTCATTAATTATATTAATAACATAATTTAAAAATTGATAAAATAGATAATTATTTTATGTTTATAAAATTAAACGTTACATTTAATTAATTATAAATTTTAAGAGTATAAATAGGTATTATCATTTATCAGTTTACAATATGTTCTATCAAATGTTACAAGAGTTAGTAACTCACACCAGTACCTAATCCCATACCGAAAATCCGGTTTGTAATCTACTTAAGTATATAGTATAAATAAACCATTTGAAGTTATTGTTTTCAAAAAAGAAAAATAATATTTGGATTGTAAATAATTATTAAGTGGGAATTTAAAAATTACACGTTATATATCTAATTGTAAGTAAATATAAACTTTAACGATAAGTTTTCTCACATATTATAATATTAAGTGCAATCACATTTATACCTTGTAAATGGAAAAATTATATTGTGTTATAATTAATTATAAAGAATAAATACCAAACTTTATATTATTATTTTCATTTTTGGAGAACATAAAAATAATAATAAAATTGTTGAGCTAATTTTTTTAAATTTCATGTGTAAAGTCTAATTTTAAGTATATATATATTCGACCAATTATTTTCTCAAAAGTCCAAATTTCCTGTTATATTGCACCAAGGGGAGTACAAAAATCCAGTATTTCTTGGCCAAAATTCTTTCGCTATTACCCGTTAAATGGCAGGCAATGGACTGTGAGGGGGAGCAACAAAAGGGCATCTAATTTGTCAGAAGAAAAGGAAAAATAGACTCCAACCCGTCAATGGATATAGGCAAGGATCGGTACATGTATATCACATTTGTCAAGCTGTGAATTAAAAGTTCATGCATGGTATTATAGGAACCAGAGGTGATCATGCATGGCCTGACCTAACAGATAGCCATGGATGAGCTATAAAAGCTCTAGAGTGAGGTGTTAAATAATGGCAACAGTTGAATGGTAATTAGGGCAAGAGACAAGTCATGAAGACAGTGGTGTTTAGGCATGGGAGGGAAGCCATTGTTTTGTAGTAATGATTAAGTGGCACACATGTGAATAGATGGGTACGTGATTTGTCCCTGTGGAATATAGACAACATTATATATAAATCTGAAAACTAATATTCATAAATATCTGTATATATATATAGAGAGAGAGAATATATATTATCAAAAAAAATTCACTTACCAGCAAAAAAAAAAAGAGGGTCTGTGATCATGTCTTGATATAGTGCTTCTCGTGACACATACTTACAGTCACTAGAGATCAGGCTGGCTGCCTGGCTGCCTGGCCATGATCGGAATTTTTGTAGCTTTACACTGTAGCTGATCCAGCGATGTCCATCACTGAAGGAAAAAAAGGGTAACTTATGATCACCAATTGTTCACATGCAAAACAACACAACAAACACAATTTCACTCATAAACATTTGGATATCATTAATTGATATTACATGGGATAATTCTCATTATTCTACCCACATTATGATTAATTGTCTAAAAACATTATTTACCAATAAAATATTAAATTTATGTCTTTTTAAAATGATAAAATATAAGCATTTGTATTATATTTTAATAAGGCTGCATATATTTATAAAGAACTTAGCTCTAAGTGATAACCTTCCAAGCTATTGGATTAATATGGTGCTTTAATTGTTCATCAAACACTTTATGTTGGCCGCCAGATATTTTTGGGACAAGAAATGAATATTAATTTCGATTTAAAAATCAATCTTTTTTTCATTAGAAGAAGATTGATTTTCTTAGGGGGTGAGTGGTTGCTTGCCACAGTGGCACGTGTGGAGGACAGGACAAGGATGGGTGAGGGAGAGAGTCCGATAAAAATTTTTGAAGTCCCCGTGAGTGCTTGGAGTAATCCAAAAGAAACTCACAAACAGAATTTCTAAACAAAAAAAATATTTATAATAACTTGATAAAAAATAGTAAAAATACAGAATCACTAAATAAAACACAATGACAAATTATGTAATACGATTGTTGAAATAATGGTGTTTTATTAATTAAAAATAATAAATATTATGATTTTATTAGAAAAAAATTTCATAAATTGTCAATAGTGCCTCTATGTACGAACCTTAACTAATCCTAATACCACCCAATTAAAATACATTGTAATATAGTCTTGGAATTTATCGAGAATCGATAAGTTTTCGTACTAAATTTTACCTAAAATTTATAAATTATAATTAATAGAATTTTTCTAACTTTATAAATACAATACACTTACATATTTTATCAAATATAAAATTATATTTTCAACACTAACATAATTTATATACATTTATCAAATATAATTTTAAACATTATATCAACAATGGTATAATAATTGAGTATTATTTTCACAAGTATGGAATGAGTGGAAAAATTAATTCTGAGTATATTTTTTATAAATACTCGGTTAGATTGCAAAACGGATTTTTAACTAATATTTTTGATATAATTTGAAAAGGATTTATACTTAAAAATAATAATTTATAAATAATAAAATATTTTTAAATTTATAAACAAATTATAGTTATCTATTTTATTATCATATTATTAACAAGTGTAATAATAATACTAATAAAGCAATCCTAATATACTCCTTGCTATCACTTCCTTCTCGGATGCCTAACAATTTTACCTTTAAAAAAAAGAAAAAGCAAAAGAAAGTGATCACGAGATCACATGCACTTGCATAATTCCTTTATTTGGTAGAGGCATATAATTCTCTCTTCTCCTTCCTCTTGAATTTCCCACCCCCTCCAAAATTTGCCCCACCCTATATGTCCAAAATATCTACATGTACATCACCAAAAAAACAAGTCTATTTATACGCGTATTGTCTTCCTCAAGTGACACGCGGCTTTACCTTCACGGGCGGGTGAAAAGGCTCCCGTACTTGAGTTTATACATTATAAACTGCATCAGATATTATTTTTTTTACATTATATTTATTAATTTTAGATTTTCTTTTTGAAATTTTTATCATACAATTTCTTAAATATTATGAACAAATTTCATATAATCGATCTCCATCTTGACTACTTGAATCAAGATGAATTTAGGGAAATGATGAAGAGATGAAGTGATGTGATGGTGGATCTGACATATGAGAAGGATGACTACATATGTATAGTAATATCAACGGATAAAATAGGGTTTCTATTATCATCACACATGGAGTGTATAAACCCTAGAAATTGAGTGTAAACCCATATATATAATATATAAGATAATTACTATGGTCTAAGTAGCAAAGCTTATGAAGGGGGGCTGGCCTTGTCCTTAATTTGCGCGGGTTACGAGGAGGGCCGGCGGGTGATTTTGATTGAATGGTGGATCGATGGAGTGGGAAAAAACAAGCAAATGGACATATTTTGTTTTCCCTTTCTCCTTTAGCATCTTATGAATTTCCAGCTCGTGAAGGGGAGCTAGCTAGCTGCTGAACGGGTCTGAAATTATAGAAAGGTACTGATGCAGAGGATGACACAGTTACTTCACCAGGAAAATAGAGAGAGACAGAGAGAAGAGAGAGATAGAGATCAATAAGCTGTGTAAGTTAGATATCTTCAATAAGTACTATCTCTCTCTCTGTCTCTGTGAGTGCTTCCCTATTTAAACATATACTTCTCTCTTTGGAGGTATCAGTGAGATAGAGAATGGTGTCAAGGGAGCTTAAGAGAGCGTCGCTGCATGAGAAGCTTCAACTCCTTCGTTCCATCACCCACTCTCATGCAGTAAATCACTTCTCTATTCCCAGCAATCCCTTCTTCCTGCTTTTTCTTTTGAAGCCTATAGTTATGGTTAATTTCCACAATTTTATCGACTGTGTTTATTGCAATATGCAAGCAGATGTTATTTTTGAGGTCTGCATCCATAGAAGGAGGATATGTTCTGTGGTTTTTTTTTGGATAATTATCTGCAATCTCAATTTTTTATTAGTTTTTCTTCGAGAAGAAGAAGAAGAAGAAGAAACAGTTGTGTATCGTCACCTGGGCATCATCCAGCTATAAATCAACAAAATCTTGTACGAGTTTTTCATTCGAGTAATGCTTAGATGCCATTTCGGAAAATATAAGAGGGTTCAAAAGATCAGCAGTTTGCAGGCTCTGATGATCAGATAATCTCTTTTTTTTTTTTTATGGCGGGCGGTGATTCTGACTAATCTTTCTTCTGCAGCTAAACAAGACATCGATCATACTAGATGCATCAAAGTACATCGTAGAGTTGAAACAGAAGGTGGAAAGTTTGAATCAAGATGTAGAAGAATTTTCTGGAAGTTCTACTGTGCAATCGCCTCTGCCCACCGTGAGTGAATATCCTGCGTACTAACTTCTAGACCTTGATTGTGCGGTTGCAGATGCGGCGACTGATAGAGAAAATTGCTTCTGATTCAATTTTTGCCCGTGACAGGTGACCGTCGAAACCCTAGATAAAGGTTTCCTGATCAATGTATTCTCGGGCCGGAGCTGCCCTGGTCTCCTTGTTTTGATACTCGAAGCCTTTGAGCATCTCGGCCTTAATGTCCTTGAGGCTAGGGTTTCCTGTACAGACAACTTCCGGCTTCAAGCAATCGGAGGAGAAGTAAGCTTCGTATTCTGAAACATTCGGGGTTAGCTTTATTACACCATTCAAATGCGAAAACAGCAAAATGTGCTCAAATCATATGCAGATTCATCTAGATGAAACCGGACAGGATGGAACGTCGAGATCTAATACTAGCTAGATCGATTGGTCTGATGAGAACACCATGACATGGAGGTGCATTTTGATGATTTTGCAGAATGATGAACAAGAAGAGATGATCGGCTCTCAGGTGGTGAAGCAAGCAGTGGTGCAGGCCATCAAGAAGTGGAGCGAGAGCAGTGATGATTAGCCAGAGGCCAAGCTCTCTGATTATCAATGATCTACCATGATCGACTTACATCTTCCTCACCCAAGCTTTTATATATATAGTATGTTTGGTTTCTTCACTTGCTTCTTCTAAAATGGGGGTCAGGCTGGCAGAGTCGCTGAAAAACCGTGATGCTGCCGATGTCTTTTTGGGGATTATTTGATTGTGGAAATTCAGACAAGACAATGTAAGACGCTCGCAGGTTGTTGTAGTAAGGAAGGACAAGAAAGGTTAGGTCTGGAAAAAAAAAAGCTATAATGAAGCCAAGCATCAATCTCATCATCATCATCAGCTTGTTTCTTGTTTCTGCATGAATTGCAATTAATCCCACCATCAAAACTCCTATAATATGTGACATCAAACTAGCCACATGTATGGTGGGTCCATTGGGCCATGATGATCATATAGGCCCGTAAGACGGATATGGGCCCATGAACTAGGATCGGCCCATTGTCAGTCCATTTCAATTGGCCAGGGCTCTTACACCCACCTACTTCATTTTCCCTCAAATCCAATTAATAATAATACTCCAAAAAATTTCAATCATACTACATATCCATACAATTTATAGGATAATCTTTGCTTCACTCCAATTCTTATATTCATGTCAATAAATGTTAACTTGCAAATGATTGGATCCAAAGATCATTGAGGCATGGCCAATGTCCATAGGGGAAATCGACCAATACTTGTATGTGAGCACCTTTACTTTGGAAATTAGCTTTTATAGATTATATATTCAAATATCTCTCCAACTAATATACACCAATATTTTAGGACCAACTACCATAGAATATCATATAATACATCTATATTATATTAATTTTTATATGATTTATAGAAAATACTATTTATTTTTGTCATAAAAATGATATAAACTTCTTCTAATTTTTCATGTATTTGTCTAGTGGACAACCTATTTTATAGGAAAACTAAAGCTATTAAATCATATTTACTAAATAATTTATATAATTATCTTTTCAAAATAAATTTAACAACTAGGATATAATAAATTAAATTTCCTATCCACCTATAAAATAAATACTCGCTCAACCAATATAATATCATATTATTGACATCAATTTCACTTTTTTAATTCACTTATATTTTTTTATAAATTTTTAAAATTTTACAATTAAAACAACTATATTCTTGATTAATTAATTTCATATACTTTTTAATTCAATTCTCATATTCAAAATTTTCATTAGTACCCAATAGATTATCAATTTCTTAGAGTTTTCTATTTTTTTTATTTTCTCATCTTCGTTCTTATCGAACACAACAAATGTATTTTGATCTCAATCATGTGTTTTCCTTAAATATTCGTCATGTTATCTTGAATGTCCATGTGTTGAACCCCAAACCTTACGTATTTTCATTTATCACATCGTTGACTTCAATGAGCATGTGTTTCCCTTCGATCAATCTTCCTGTACACGAAGTATGTAACACTAGAAGTCGGAGTTGAATCGAGATTTCGATGTTGACTTCAATGAGCATGTGTTTCCCTTCTATCAATCTTCCTATACACGAAGTATGTAACACTAGAAGTCGGAGTTGAATCGGGATTAGAAACCAAATCGGACCAAGAATTAATTCGAACTGAAAACTTAGAAACCAATTAAACTAGGTTAAACTAAATGTGAAAGGGCACTCTAGATAAAAAATTAAGGATTATCTGAGTTGAAATCAACTATTAGAATATGGATCTAAAAATCAAATCAAAGAACTGGACAAGAAATTAATTTTTCAAAAGAAATAAAAATTTTTTTGGCTAAAGTATAAATAAATAACCTTTTCTTAATTTTTTGACGAACTCACTTCCAAACTCTTGATAACCTTTTATTAGGTTTTATAGAACTGCCTTGATCTCCTCTACAAGACGATGATCTGGGTGAAATCGATGAGATGAAAGAATGAAGCTACCAAAAATCCCCAAAACAAATCATTTTCTCTCGTGCCTATTTTCGCCACCTCCGACGGCCTAAAATGAAAAGGGAAACTTCGAAAGACTACTCTAGACATGCTATAGTCTTCCGTATAGCCATCGTTAACCAATGATAAGTTGATGAATCTCCAACAATAGTGAATGTTCATTTTATGTTCAAATTTGAATGAGCTCAGTTGAGTTTAATTTTTAGATATCTACAAATATCATTTGAGGTGTCACTCAACTTTAACTCGTTATCTCTGGTGAGTTTCGTTAATTTTTTCAAAATATGTAGTTTTCCAATAATCTTTGAAACAAACAAAAAAAATAGAATGTTCTGACCAATTAAAGTCAAAAAATGACAATGAAAATATGAGAAAAATATTTATGATCATGTTAGGTTTACTTCTAAGTTTAAAATTAAGATTTGAATGAATAGGAAGATTAGATACCAAAATGTAATTTTTGGTAAATTCGGGGTTTAAAATGCAAATGAAGAACGTTTAGTGACTTAAATGGAATAAAAAAATATTTAGCACCTAAATGAAAGAATTGGAAAGTCTATGAACCTAAACAAGAGACCTGAAAAATTTAGCAATAAAATTTTAATTACAAAAATGTATAATAACTAAATTGAAAATATGAGAAAATATGCACTTAAATACAAATATGAAAAAGCTTAGAATAACTTTATAAATATGATAAAATTAGAGACCCTATCATAAATAAAGATTTGTTGAAGACTAAATCGAGTAGTAAATGGCTAACCCATAAATTACGGTACGAGTGGTACTAGTAAAATAAATCTAAAATACACGAATGATGATATAATTAGGTATTTTTAAATTGTAGATCAAAGTAATTAGATGATCCAGTAAGATAAATAGATAAATTAAACACTTAATAGGACAAATAGAATTATGAAAGACGAGTTTGATTGAACTGATCAATAATTTTACGAGTTTTAATAAATTACATACGTTTATTACTTATAAAGAAGTATAGAAAATATGTATAAAAATAATAGAGATAAATTTTATCAAAATATGAGATATATCGAGGAATTTAATAAGGATGGGCCAAGTTCGAACGTTTTGAGAAAGATATGTTAAGTCCTGCATGCTTAAGAAAGAAGGGCTAAGTTCTTATGGTTATAAAATGCGATTAAAATCCCTAACATTTAAGAAATATGAGCCAAAATCTTGACTACTTAGTTAGGTCTTTACCGCTTACAAAAAAATGGTGAAATCCTAACCACTTATGAAAGAAGGGCTAAGGTTCCTACTGTTATACCTCCAGTCAGCTTTCTGGTCAAGACTACAACAACTCGACACATGCTCATCATAATATAATAATGAGTCTCATACTAAAATAAAATTGAAAAAATGTTAAACTCAGGAGAAAATTTCAACATAAATATCATTTAAAAATATAATATCTTTAAGAAAATATGAAAAAAAATAATAACAATATTGGGAAAAAATTATACTGAATCTTTATAAATAAATAGTTAGTACATTTAACGAGCGAACTTCCCTTTTACCATCAATTTATACTTAAATATCTATAGAGATATATCTTCACCCTATTTATAAAATAATCCCATGGGCTTCTTATTAAATTTTCAAAATTTATATTCAAGTTTATTCACCTTATTTATAATTGAAGTCTGTTATTCAAGCTTGTACTTTTAACTTTCAATATATGAAGATATTTTCAAAGTTTTTAATAAATATTGGATTTCCATCCACTGTCCACTTGTGATTCAGGTATACTAATCACCTGTCATTTGTAATTATTTTACTAACCAACAGTTTGTATGAAACGTGTTAATCACGAACAAATTTGTTCCATTGTGAAATAATGTGACCTATTAGATATTATCATATTATTATACATTGAATTAACTCTATAAGTAATAGTATTCTATAAATAATTAATTTTTTTATTTGTTTCAATCCATCGGTAAACCTTTTGAACTATTATTATATTTTTCTAGGTGTCTTACGTACTTATATCTATTTCAAATATAAACAATTCAATTAATAGTTTTATAATCCATACTTACTTTATTATCTAGCCAATCTTATTTATTAATATTATTCTCAATCAAGATTTATAACCCATCTCTAATCTTG
The DNA here is from genome assembly GCA_030064425.1 of Trapa bicornis. Classification (NCBI taxonomy): domain Eukaryota; kingdom Viridiplantae; phylum Streptophyta; class Magnoliopsida; order Myrtales; family Lythraceae; genus Trapa; species Trapa bicornis. The sequence goes on along the minus strand of CM057761.1, from coordinate 1,373,958 downwards.
ATTGATCAATACAGGGCTACAGTTTCTCAAACACAAATAATTAATCAATGATTTTATAATTAAAACTTAATTTACTATTTATCCAATTTTATCTATTAATTTTAATATTGATTAAGTTTTACGAGACATGACCCATCTTTAAGCTTTTTTAATCAATATGAAATTTGACTCATTTTTTTAGTATGCTAGTAAAACCTTCTCAATTACTTAAATTTATAGTAAATACTTTAAAATATTAGGTACATATCCCCTTTCTTTTAAATATAGCTGGCACTTATCATATATTTTATAATTGTGCAAAGAAAAAAATTATATATTTCATAAATCTTGAATCTTAATCCATTATTATAAAATAAGTCAAGTTTTAAAATTTAGAACTAGGCCCATCTTCATAATATTGTGAGACTTTCCCCATTTATTAAATCTAGGACATGACTCATTTTTATAAATAACACAATTTAATAAATGGTGAAACTTGACCTAATTTTATAAATTATATTGACACATTTTTTACCTTGTAAGTGGGTAGGGGTGTGTTTTAGTAAAAAATCTTAAAATTTTTGTATAGTTTTTCTTTCTTTTTTAAATATTTCATAAAATAATTACTAAAAATTTTATAAAATACGAGCAATACGCATTCTAATGCAGAACATTACATTTGTTGGTTATTCAAAATTTATTCATCTAATTTTTAAATATTCGTAATTATCTTGCACACTTGAGTATGAGTTCAGTCCTATAGTATTATATACATTTATGATAAATAACTTAACATAAGCTCTTGAGGACCTATATCATCTTATGTCGTAATTTTTATTAATTATAATTTTAATTATAGACCCGATTTTTAGAATTAAATTCACAATTCTTATAAATAGATAAGAAAAATACAATATTAAAAGAATTCCAATATTTAAGTCCAAATAATTATTCCATATATGCGAATTTAGAGCATATCTTTTCCAATTAAAATGACCCACATCTCACGACCCAATTGTTTTCTTTCCTTCTAGCAATAAGTAAAACCAACCGACAACCCCAATTAATCCATCAACCCATTTGGATTTTTTTCTTGTCTTTTTAGTCCGCCGTAAATTTTCTAGTGCAATGTCAGCGTAAAAAAAACCCTAACCCATTCTTTTCACCCTCCGGTAAAGGTCCAAATGTGTGTCTCGGAATTTCAATCTCCATTGGCTTTTTCTATCATGTTCTAACTCAATTTCCAGAGTTAAGGTCCAATAAAAATTACGTATGAGCCAAAATGGACTCCTAAGTAAGTTTAACAAATGATTGTATATTTGAGCACCTACACTTTGGAAAAAAAAATGAGTTTTGCTATATCAAATATTCTAAGAGTAACATTAGTACCTAGTATCATATACCTTACACTGACACAATATGTTACGTTTTAATTTAGTTTAATCTCTAAATAATTTATCACATATTCAGATAATAAAATACTAGCCATAACCAATAGGATAGTACTTGGGTACAAATAAGAATAATAGTAAAATAATTATTAGAATACTTTTTAAAAAAAATATTGTGAAATATATAATACTAAGCATGATAATATAAGAGTGAAAACATACCATATAGATTGACTTTTAAATTTTTTTTAACATTTTACTACCTCAAAATGGTAAAAGAAAAATATGAGTTTTGTAAATAAATGAGTAGTATTGGCTGATATAATGACATCATCTCCACTATTTAACATATATTCTAAAATAAATAATAATAATACTTTGGAAATCCATTCTTATAATTTAATTAAAAGGATTTCAGGTTAATTTATAAATAATCTAACAACTTATTCTGGTTAGTTATTATAAATCTTCCATATATTTTTATTAGTTTTAATTCATAAGATTGTATCTAACAACCCTAAAATATTCATTTCTTACGTGGAAGGATTTTTCACAAATTTATTTGTTCAATATAAAATACTATTCATAAGATTGTATCTAATAATTTATGTGTTGTATTAGACAAGCAAACAAAATACTATTTTTATCTTAAAAAAGATCACACGATCCCACAGAGAAATTCATATATCTCATTTGTGGTTTGGAGCACATTAACCTTAACCACTTGTATGTGTGAGCACTATAGCTCAACTCTCACACATATCAATTGAGTTGTCCATTGTAAGGGGGACTAGATCTTTCACCTTCGCCAGATCTAATGCGCACGAGGTTCATACAACCCCTGACATACCAGTCTAGCGAGAACTTTCCTTATACCAACCTTTCCGACTAGTAGTATTGAGAACTATCACTACCCGAGCGTATTCATGATCCCATTTATTATCATACATAAATAATAGTATTACCTTAATACATTTATCTTTGCACTATCAAACCTTACGAGTGAGACCTGTAGCGAGCTCGATATCATTTACTATGCACGACCCATTTTCATACAATATCAACATTTTTAGTATTTTAACATATTCAAGATACGATCAAGATTATTTATGGGGTAATGCCCATTTTCATTGCTCTTAGACCCACTTCTTTAGTTTTCAAAACTACGTATTGGGCTTGCTTCTTTTGAAAACACTAGTCTTGTGCTCATTTTTACAAACTTATATCTAACCAGCTCTTATCGACCTTGGGCTCCGCCTATATCGTGCATCGACAACTAGAATTACACTGTTCACTTAAAGTGTATTCACACACCTTTCTAGGGAAATCCTATTACTATAATTCATTATTGCTACAAAATATATCCCAAAAATAGTTTTAAACATTTTCACACAATCACATGATTATATTTCTGGAAAAATAGTTTTAAACGATCATCCTATTCATTTTGCGAGTAATAACGCATCATCAGCCCAATGGGACTCGATGCCAAAAATCTCACTCACCCGTATTCCTAAACTTGTTTGTTCGGGATTTCTGAACATTGTGTGCCTTTCCTTTGCACGAACGAGCACGTGATTGATTGCTATAGTAAATTGAGCAATTAAGTCCCAAATCATAAGATAACTATACTTAAGGCCCATAGCTTTTCGTTAATTATAATTAGGTTCTTAAATTATACTTTATTTCTAATTAGGTTACTAAGATTCTTAAATCCCTCATTTGAGTCTCTATTTTCTCCTTATTTTTAATTGGGTACTTAAATTCTCACTATTTAAATACCAGTGGACGGACATTTCAAAGAAAATATGATAGGTTAGGTGTTTATGGCAAGAAGTGAATCTGACCTTATTATGCTACCCTTACATATTTAGCAAAAGTTACCAAGCAAGATCCAAAGCGAGATTTTAGGAGTACCCCATAGAACTAACACATTATGTGAACTAGGTGAGTGGATTTTGTTTGAGAGCGTAACCTGTTGGATTGACCGAGATCCTTACATTACTTACTTGTGTGACCTAAGTTTTTAAATAGCAAGCTGAGTTTAAGAACTCATATAAGAAGTGTAAACCGGTAAAAGCATGTCCACTAAATCACATATCATTTTGAAAGTGCAACTAAGAACCAGGCATTAGACCTAGAGAGTGAGAGGAAATCGAAGGAAAACCATGTTTTGGCTTAGAGCCTTGTGTGAGTTGGGGAGAGGGCTACTGAGGGTCAGACTCCTAGTGTGTGTGTGCATTGTTATGATAATGATTGAGTCGGGTTTATGCGGTGAGACCCGAATCCGGGTGTCACATCCTAACCCGATTTGGACGAAACCCTATGAACGACCCGCCACTTCTCCAAATACTATAATATAAACCATTTTCATTATCGTAGTATTAAGAAAAATAAGGCTTGATATAAAAGGAAAATAGTGCATAATATAAGTTTTCCAAAAGTTTGTCGGAATAAATTATGCAGTATATAAATATTTTAAAAAAACTTTTCACATACCAAGTTGGTGGTTTATCCTCTAACATTTTTTGCGACATGTTTATGACCTAAAAAGGGTAAGGGAGGGGTGAGTTTATAGCATAGTGAGGGTTTCTAGTGACACATCATGACTTCATGTACACTATTCATCCCATACTCAAATATATCTCAACATAACCTTTTCACAAAACAATAATTTAAAATGTTATGATAAACAAGTTACAACTTATGCTATCATTTTAAAAAGGGTTATCAAATAAATCCACTCATTGTCTCCTACAAGCTTTAAAACAAGTTTCTTTCTATTTGAAATAATTTCTCATATTTCATATTTAGTTAATTTTTCTACTATGGTTTGAATCACACAAACATCCATTCTCAATAAACGGATCAAACAAACATATAATATACACTCAGAGACTGCAACCTCGATCTATTCCAGTAGTGGCATAGAGCGTTTTTACCATACACCTTAGTGAGATGCTACAACCTTTACCATATTGTCTGTGTGAGTAGCATATTCCAACCCCAAACTTATCAATATTTTGATCCCCATATAGAGGTATGATACTTCACTTTTCTATCCGCTCGATCTTAGTACGCACGAATCTCCTAGAGCTACAAGACATATCAGAATAGCACAATTTCTCTTGTATCAACCTCATTGTCTATTAGAACTTAAAACCAACATACCCCATACTGGACGTCTCCTTGGTTCCAAATGATTACAATCACAAATATAAGTATATTGATTTAAGATTTTTATATTTGCGCTACTAGCCCAACGAGCTCCAACTCGAATCTAGCTCAGCAGCTTCCACAAACATTATCTATTTATGATAATTTTATTAGCCTATTAAATCAAAACTTATTTACGGGTTCGACCCGTTTCCATTGGCCTTGGGCCCACTCATACGAGTTTTCAAAATACGGCATTGAGGCTACTTCACTTTTTTCAAAACCATGGCCTTGGACCCACTTTAATATATTTAGATCTAGCCAACCTTCTGTCAACCATGAGCCTCGCCCATTTTCTATATCAATGGTCAGAATTAGACCATTTCCCTTTAAGTGTATTCATACACCATTAAATTGTAGTTCTATTATTATACTTCAAACTATTTTTAAAAATATAATCACTAAAGGTTTGAGCAGTTTCACACATCAGTGTATTATATTTCTTGAAATTTGATTTTTTAAATAAAACATGCTTTCAAGTATGCATAATCGGTATTGTGCAAAAAAAGTATGCATAATCGATCTAATCTGACTCGATACAAGAAATTCCACTTACCAGATATTCATGACTCATTCATACCAAATGAATTTCTGATAACTCGTGTTGGACTTGCGATTGTAGGTAAATGTATTTCTTTCACACCTACAAAATCACAGATAATAAATTCATAAATTATCCGACAATTTGACTTATTTCCCTATATTTTCTTTAATTAACACAAAAGTGCATAAGTTTATTTTATTGGAAAATAAATCTCCAATTATTTGTCATAATTTTCTCAATTTTAATTTATTTACAATTTTATCCAAAATAATTTCAAAATTACAATTAAAGCATATTATTCACTTTTTAGTTGCAATTAAATTAAAATATATATATTTTTAATTGCAACCATACCTCCAATTTCATTTAATTTCTCAATTGACCTTCAAATATGCTAATTGTATAAAAATTCCCAATTCACAAACTTTATTAAAAAATTACAATTTAGCCCCAAAATCATAATTCACCAAATTGACCAATTAAACTCGGTTAATTACCTACTATTATGCTGCTAATTATTTTTCCTATCTCTACACGTTTATTTCAAGTTTTTAATTGTCCAATTTGGCCTAAAATTGAGCTAGAATGAAGATTCACCAATTTTTTTCTAGAGAGTGAAAGTTTTGTTTTCTAAAAGGCAAGGGCATGCTTTTTGGAGCTCTTGATCTAGAAAGCTAGCTCTTGTCGAGTTGATTCTCTAAGTATCAAATTCCACATCAATTAACAGCAAAGAATTCGATTATCAAAATTTGTTGAGTTCTCTCTCTATAAATTTACAATTCCAACGAAAAGCGGCAACTATGGCTTATCTTAAAGGCTCAGGGAGGACAAAGCTAAGTTGTGGAGAGTTGTGGAGGGTCGGCCTAGTCTTAGAACATCCGAGGATGGCCCGAATTCAACTAAAAAATTCATGCTCAAACTCGGCAGCCGAAGCGACTATAGTGTGCAGGCTCACCATGCTTCTCCTATGATTTTTAAGCTAAAAGGAGTATGCAACAATGCAGAGAACTTTCTCTAAGTTCTAGGGAACTCGAATTCGCATTTAAAGGTGAATAAATTGAGCGATGTCGGAGCTCTTGTTCAAAAAGGGTCAGGAATTGAAGCATTTCATTTTTTTTCAGGCTTTCTAGGGATGTAGAGGATGAATGGATGAGTGTTGTTTATATAGGGAGCTCACGAACTGACCATTCTATTCGTTCCTCAATTGGTCGACCATTAACTCTCTAATTTAAGGTTTTGTCGGAGAGATTTATTGGTTGCTAGAATAATGACGGTTGTTTGGCTTTTCTCTTCCCCGCCTGATAAAAGGTTGAAGACGACATTGTACGCATAGCATAACATTCTTCTATTGGTCGTTCATTCTAACATTTTCACTCATTCTAACATATTCACGGATCGAATCTAACTACAAACGAGGGTTTGGGGTGATGATAATATGTGTATTTACACAAATGCACTACTAAAGACCATATAGGTCTGTATTCTTATTATAATGTTGAGATAATGACATCAAATCATATATATACCTTGATTGTCACCATCAGCCCGGTAATCTAATATCTTAATATCACACAAACCAACTTATAACTACATTACGAGTTAACACTAACACTGTACACAACCTATTATAATTGTAGTATTACAACATAACATACAAAATAGACATGTCAAATAAAACAATACAACACATAATTAGAATTATTTATCATAATATATATAATTATGCATATAATACAAAAATAATCAACTCACTTTTATTTATTTTGAAATTTATGTTGCTCCTTATTTACTCAACAACATTTCTCTTAATCACCTAATTGATACATAGTCATTCTTTTTTATTCGCATGATACCAATTTTCCATTTTAATATATATAAATATCTATACGAAGTGGTTTACATTTCATTTATTTTTTTGTGATATTTATTTTTATTTAAAAAGTTTATAAGGAAATGCGGAACCGTTTATTAGGGCCAACTCAACTCAACCATGATTGAGTGTAATACGGACACGCAACATAAATATAATTCAAACAAAATTTACACGGCAATGTGTTTTGATGGCATTGCATGTCCCACCAAAAACAAAGAAGCATTTTGGTTGGGAAACCTCTCCTCCTCGACCAACCAACCAAATGTTTTTGTGCGACCATAATGAATTCCACCTTCAAGATTAAATGAGCACATGGTATATTTAGCTATACCATTTGAGTTTGAAGCTGTCTTAATTTGTCATATTGGAGGAAGAAAAACGAGTCAACAGTGTCAATGAGATGAGAGTGAGCTAACTTAGCTAATCATCCACTGATGCAATCAATATTTAATATATGGGAGGAAGTGGTCACTGTTGCAGAATCTGAGAACAGTTGCAGACCCCACCAGACAGACTCAAAAGAGGGATCGCTGTAAAGTACGAATGGTCGACTCAGATCCAACGGCTCACTGTGTCTGGGTGAGACCCCCGTCAGAAAACCAGCGACTACATGGCCAGTGGTTTATTTGGCCTTGTGTGCTAGCTTACTGTTCCTACGTTGGTCAACAAACACTGACTACACACAGAAAGAGATAGCTTTATCAAACCAAGGGCGGGGCGCCGGGTCCTCTCCCTTATTCATTTATTCTTTATGTATTAACTAACTGTATATGTGCCCACATTGCATCTATATCCATGGCCAACCCTCCCCGCTAATCAGCCTATAAATATCTACACTCTTTCTTCTCCTCCTACAACAGCTCAACTCTCACTCACAAAGTCCACTAGAAGAAGAAATTAACATCTGATCATCACAGAAGAAGAAGATGGAGGCAGTTCAGTCTTGGGTCTCCGAGCACAAGCTCACCAGCATCGGTTAGTCCTCCTGTTTCCTATTGATCTTCTGTATATTATCATGTGTACGTTCAAAAGGGGCGGGTTCATAAGGATGCCATTGTATGTGGTTTTTTTCTCATGCAGGAGCAGTGTGGGCATCGGCGATAGGAGCATCACTGGCTTATTCGAAAACCAGGTCCCCGCTTAAGCCGAGCCTCCGACTCATCCATGCTAGGTATATAATATACACTACTACGATCATCGGCTGATCACTGGTCAGAATCTAAAAGGATCCATCAATTGACTGATTTTTCAAGTTTTGTGTTGCAGGATGCACGCGCAGGCGCTGACGCTGGCCGTCCTTTCAGGGGCAGCGGCCTATCACTACTACGAGCAAAGCAGCACCACCACAGATCCGCGGGCGGCAACTAGGACTGACTGATGGAGGCCACGCACTATCTATAATATCAACTTTTATGACAACTTGGAGGGAGGTCTGGTGGCCCAGTATATATGAGATAATATCCAAGACTGCGTACTATTTAAGATAATGGCTGGCCGTGGCAATAGATTGTAGATCTCCTTTGTGGTTGCATGTGTGTTCTATGGATGTATCAAATTCATTTTGCCCTTTTGTCTTATTCAAACCAAAGTGCTATATTTCTTATACACTCACTCACAATATTCGAATTCTTATTTGGATATCAAATTTGGTCTCGAATACTTTTAGGATTAAAAGGTAAAATAGGTAAAAAGTGGATCTTTTCACTAATAAAAGGGTAAAAAGGAGTCTCAAATTCGAGACCATTATTGTCAATCCACTTTTAATATTTAAAATGAGGGTGTAATATTAATAATACTTTCTAAGAGTTCACTCTTATGGGTAAATTATATTGAATTGAAAAAATGAACCGATTGAAATCAAATCCGAAGAAATGAACGGATCGATTGGAGAGGGCATCAAAGTGAGAATTTTGATGAGAAATACTTATAAGTTCCTCGGAAAATAAGTTCAATTATTAAAGAAAATGCCGAGAAAATTGGTTTGAAATGGTTCATTGAGCTAAAAATTTTCATTATTTTTTAATGTGTAAAATAAATTTAAATGGATTAATTATTGGTTCAATTTAATAGAAAATTAAATTTATAATTATTTTAAATATTTTTATTTTCTAAAAAACGGATCGAAAAATAGATGATTTGTGAAAAAAAATGTGGAAAACCACTGCGCAAATGGTGGCCTGGAAGACTGGGTGCACTCGCCGCCCATTTTTTTTCTCACTATTTTACTCTATAATTCTTGATAGATTGTCTGATTCCACTGATTGTGCAAATTAATTAATTGTCAAATTCATCATCTATGTATTAATGAAACAATTCTATGTATAGATAATTGCGTAAGTTTAGAAATATAAAAATTAAATATTTATTAATTAAAAATTACTATAAATTTTCTTTTAAACTCGTATTACCTAACTAATAGTGAGGATAACTAATTGTCTTACCACATTCAACTACCATCTTAATACACTTCAAAATTAAACTCTCTCAACCATCAACTACTTATTTCTGGTGAAATACTACATTAAGTAATTTACTGGAAGCAGAAATAAAATAGTTGTTTTATAATTAATTCTAACGATTTATTGTTGCCCAGTGAAAATGGAAATTAGTTAAGGGAAAACAATAAAATACTTCTATATTTAATGGTACACCCTATTCTTGTATGGGTATCATTCTATTACAACACTTACACTTATTGTATAGGCATCATTATATTACAACAATTAGACGATTACGAAATTGAATCAAATATATAATGGGCATGTGCTCTGGAGTTGCAATGAGGCGATAATAAGATAATAACATTAAGTTTTGAGAAATACAGTTGTAAGATGATATTGAGTAGTGTTTAAGTTTTGAGAAATACAGTTGTAAGATGATATTGAGTAGTGTCTTGTGGTATAATATTAATGCGAATATGATATAGTTAATGCTGGAGTACACTTTATATGTATTGTATATTTGGAGTATGAGCAGTCCATTTTATATGTTCAAGTATTTTATATATTAAAGTAGTGGCAATATAAAAATTTCCTAATAAAATACTTAAATACGAAATTTACATTGTAATAAAATATTCGTCCTATTCTTATACTCTATTTTTCCGGACTACTAGTATATAATCCATGAAACGGTATATTTAATTACGTGTTATTGTACTTAGTGCTTAATTAATTTATTTTGTTTATAGCTTGAGTAGCCCAATATTCAAGTTTTGAATAGAACACTATGTTGAGGTGCTAAGGAACATACTGTCTTCAGGGTTTGAGTATTTCCGGAGATGGCAGGGACGCGAGTAGCCCATAACTACCAGCATTATCCTTATGTTGTGTGATTAGTATATAAATATTGTTGTAATATATTGTGATATAAATTGAGAAAAAATATATTAAAAAATAGATTTTACATAGGTAAAATATGTTCAAACTAAATTAGTCTTACCATAATTTGAATAGCACGTGATTTCAAGGATTCCTTGATCTTTATTTTTTAAAAAATTAGCTGGGAGTTGGGAATCCGTCCGTCAATTTGAGTCAGCAATTTTACACGTGCAAGTAAAAGAATATTAATTTTTCAAAAAAAGAGGAAAAGGAAAAGGAAAATTAATGCCCACATTACACTCGCTTGGCTACTGGTTTTGTGAGAAACCGCGGGGAGGATTCCAAGCGGGAATGAGCCGGGTTCGGTTTTTTCGGGCCGGATCCTAGTGGGATGATAATGCTAACCTTTTAAAGTTATTGGACTAAAGTAAAAATATCTAAACTATGGTGTGTATTTTAAGGATAATACATATTATAAGGGTAACTTTTAAATAAAATCAACAATTTCATGGAGGGAAATTAGTAATCTTCCTTCTTTTTGAGAGTGAAGCACAGAGTCGACTGCAGGTTTCAGCGGAAGCATTGTTCCTGTTATCTTCAATGGAGTCGAAAAGTAGACACAGAAGCAGAAGCCCGCTAGGGAGCATGAGTGATGGTCAGAGCAGGAGAAGCGGCGGAAGAAGAAGGACTTTGACGGATTGCACTAATACCGTGGCCTCCTCGAGTCCTTCCTCCATTTTCACTCCCAAAGCGAAACGGCGGCCTCCTCCGAAGACCGATCCCTCCTCTGCCCCTGAAATAACACGGATCAGCGCCCATGGCGCCGCTGAAAACGGTAACTCTGATGAAGTCCGCTTTACCTCCACGCTTTGTACCTCATCTTCAAAGTCCCACGGTAACTTCGGATTAAACCTAATCTTCTGATTTCTAGTTGTGATGATACAGCTGTTCGTCTGTGCTTGTTAGAACTTCAAATTGAGGATGAATAATGTATTGATATACCCATTAATTCGTTGTAATTATTCAAAATCATGACATCTTTGAAATTGTAGGTTCGTCTAGACCAGGGAATAAACCTTATCGGTATTTTCTTATGCACATCTCTTTGTGTGCAGATGAGACTGATCTCTGGGAAGTTGAGCCCATGACTGGCTACGCTCGCCAAAGGGCCGTGGAGAAAAGGGAGAGCAAGGGGAAGGCGGTTGCTGTCTCCTTTTCCTGTTCTCCTGTAAAGGTGCCTAGGAGTACTGGGTAAATGCTCCTCCTCTCCATTCCCATATGTTTGGTGTCTATTATTCATTATTAGGGAAAATTGAGTGATAAAGAAGCACATTTCTGCGCTTTTTACCATTATGTGCTAGTTGTGCAATCCCTGCATGGAAGATATGTTCATTAATTATCAATCGAACTGAAATGGAATTTCCTTCAGCCTCATTAAGCTTAAAAAAGGATTTCTGCTTCTGCAATGGGTGCTGAAAACTGATGTTTGCCAGTTTCCAAGCAAATATGCTTTTTATAAGATTAGGGGACTTTATAAGCACCCTCAGGTGATGGCCTTTTCTTTTAACTGGTCAGTGACAATATGCAAGGAGCATGGGAATGCAGTTTTTGCTTTATATTTCCCCTTATATGATAGTAACAATGTCAATCTAATTTGAATCTACATTCCAGATGCATTTCTCTAAGGACATACAGTTCTCACTTTGCTGAAATTGTTTCCTTAGATAGTCTACTGTTTCTGTTGTGTTAATTGTATAGATTGTTCTGCAGAATCAGCATAGCAAACTTATGTGAAGCAAGAAACTACATTGTTTTGGGTCTCTATCTGATATTGCTCTACAGTGGTAATAATGTCTATGCCCTTTCCTGAACATAAACAGGCTCAATGGAGAAAGCATTCATGATGAATCCAAGTCATGCCCTTTGCATCTAAAGGTATTCTGCCATACCTTGCACTAGATGATAGTGTTGTTTGAGGAATATGTGTCCCAATGTTGTACCCAAGGCTTTGCATCTGGCTATGTTATTGAACTAGATAGTCTTGAACATAGAAGAAGATATTAGTTATTGTGAGTGAAGTCTGCGACATTGTTCTTCAATCACTTGAGATATAGGTTGTCTGCCATGTACCATTAGAAATTCACGAACATTTGTTTTTTCATGCAGGGACAGAAGAACCATCTTCCAAGGTCAAATAACGAATCTAAAGAATTGGAAGATATTAAGCAGCAAAAATTATATTTTGCGGAAGTTGATGCATTTGAATTGCTGGAGGAGGATGCAGCATCTGGTGGTGAATCGGATTAGATGGAGAGGAATCAGCACTAAACAATGAAAATCACACTTTGTAGAAGTTTGTGCATCTGGAGGAGGTAGCGTATATTGATTAATGAGATGAAGTTATTTTTGTACAAATAAAGTAAATTGGATTACTAATGAATCGGCATATCAAGATTAATGATAAATACTAGCCGATTTAAATTTTTTAGTTTCTTTAATAGTTTTGTAGAAGTAAAGTTCAATTTTAATGCCAGTAGTCAACCCAAACAAGAACTAATATATGGTGTTTTTTTATAATAACTATGAGTGGTAATTGGAGCCTACTGATTTGGGTTCATACGGACCCGAACAAAGTATAGAGTTCAAGTCTAATCGATAGATGCGGATTCTATCACCGGATTTATTTTGCTTGATCCGATCCAGTTAGATTCGGTTAGATTCAATTGGTTTTAGACGGATTAAATCGAAGTGTGCAGCGAAAATATATGTTGTTAATTATAGTATTGAAAGTTGACTATTATTAATTTTATTTTTTATTTAAAATAAAAATATTTTAATATAAATATTTGGATCCTAAATTAAAATTTTAAATTAAATTTCCAGCCTAAATTTTAAATTTTAAATTTTTTTTCAAACAAATTTTATAATATAATATTTATATTTTAAGTATATAACATTGGTAAAAGTGTATTATTCTTATATTTAACTTTATTATTAAAATAGAATTAATATTAAAATAAATTTTAATTAATTATCAGATAAAATCGGGTCAATCCAAACGGGCTCTCTATCTGACCCAAACTCGATCACTATATCCAAACAAAATGATTGTAACCCGGGTTAGTCGAATATATTATTTTGAACCCGAACTAGTTAATATCCGAACAGGATCCAGTATGGATCTTATGGGAGACTTTTACCACTTTAATAATAATAACAACAACAACGGTATATTCATTTGTATTAATTAATAGAATATGTTTTTATCATCAATGCAAAAATCTGATAAATAGTTAGAACCGAAGAAAATACATGACAATAATTTTACTAAGGATCACTTAAGCTTAAAATTTTTCACATCCCATCAAAAGATTGAACTTAAAGTTGATTGAATTTCATCTTTCAATTGCTATGCATGAATTTTATAGTCATATACAGTCCTATCCACTAGACATGAATATTATATTATAGAAAGGTATAATACTCCAGGGATTTTATATTTAAGTGCTAAATCTGCCACCTTTGGAATCTCACTTATGTCCATGAATACATTTTATAGCGAGAGTCTAACAAAACTCTGTAATCATTAATGAGTCTTTATACTTCAATTCTATATATCTTCTTTGCCAAAACCAATTCATGTGTGCAGAGACTCTTAATGAGTGAGTCAACTCACATAAATGTCTCCCATCCAAGTCCTAATTAACTAATTGTGGGTGATCATTTACACATATTGTTAGTTGAGGGCTTGGGTTGTTGGTTGTATGTGCCCATCATACATATGGAATGTTGAATCATCATAATTAATTTATACACTTCATATGTTGGAGACTTAAGAAGCAAGATACTATTCTACTCATAAAACCAACTCAACCCTCTTGACAATGCACAAATGTTGGGGAAAAAGCATGTTGGCTTCCAAAGGAGCATTTGTTACATAGTGATATCAAAGTCTTCAATGAGCATACATACATATCTTAACTCATACCATAACATGTTGTCATTTGTTATATATATATAAATATATATATATATGAGGGAGGACGAAAAGGGGTATGCATCTGGACAAAGAAAGGATGCCAACTCTTGAAGCAACCATGACTGGAGACCAAAGGCCATCAAATCCCTATAAGGTTTCTAGAGATTGGGGGTAACAAGGACCAATATGATGAATATACATACACACATACCACATAAATATTACCAGTGTGTATTGATGCATATGCAAAGCAACGGGATGCACAAGGTTTTGCTCGGAGTAAAAGGTTGCATTGATGAGTTCCTTTTCTGGTTGCTTGCATTATATATACACCTATAAAAAAAAAATATGTCTCTTTCCTTCTTCAATTATTCCTCCCAATTCTGGTTGATGCCCACACGCTAAGGAAACCCCAAAGGAAGTGTGGGAGCATAGCTGGCATGGCCAAATTGGACCATCCAAGAGGGCATGCATGCATCACAGTCAGTCAACAGTTACATGTATGTCACCCGTTGCCTTGGCTGGGCCGAACTAATCCTGTTGAATTTTGAGTTGCTTTTGATGTGTGTCAGCTACAAGTTGCGGGAAAGAAACTGCAAGAATTGACTTTAACTGTGCCATCAATAATTTAGCCTTGGGTTCCTTGGAGGAATGGTGCAAGTCCATTGTTAATCTCTGAATTGGTAATTGTGTGGAATACAAGTACAGTAAAATGCAGCAGGAGCACATGGTTCGGGTCCCCTGAAAACAAATTGTAGCCTAAACACATGCATGGAAGCATATCATGGATCCAAGGCCTAAACAATCTACAAATATGGGGGCATCTATCGAGAAAGCAGGCTACACTCCTCGGATCCGTGCAACCCAATTCACTGTAGTTCTCGTTATTCTTCCATCTCTATCCATTCATTCATTCATTCTCATTCATATAGGAAAACTCAAGAGAGAATAAGTTTAATTGAAGTAGGAGACGTTTTCGCTTGAGATGGAGCTGAAGTCAGTGCTCTTGGCAGCTGCTGGCTGTGTGAAGACAGAAGAACATGAGGTCACGGCGGGAGGAGGATGATGATGATGATGAGGAGGAGGAGGAGGAGGAAGAGACCCCTGCCGCGGTGGAGAGGGAGGCTGATGGGGTTGCGGGACTGGAGGCAGTGCAGCCACAGAGACGACGTTAACACCGGCGTGGTCCAAATTAGAAAGCATGGTCACATGTGAAGAAGGAAGGACGTTTGCTTCTCTGTACTTGTATTTTAGGATCTCCGCCCTCACCGCGTTTAGTTCAGCTTGTAAAGACTGCACTTGCTGCTGCAAGGCCGAGATCGCGCCCATACAGCCGTAAACTGGATCGCGGAGCCTCACGTTCGCTTCGTAGACAAGGCTGTTTGCTGCATCTGCTCTCTGACTCTCAGGTACCTCCTAGAAATTCTCCAAATACAGCATGAAAAATCTTACTTGTGTTGTCAATCATGAACAAGTCATATCCATCCAAGAGCATATTAACATCTGAAAAAAAAGGGTTTCTATGGAAAGAGATCTAAGTAAATTAAGGGTTTCTTCTTTATGGGGATTAGCTAGGGCATTAATATTACCATTAGCATCTTGGAGACATTGCTGGCACCGAAAACCTTGTGAACAGATGCAAACTTCTGAGGCTCCTGAGGAGAGAAATACGGAGAGAAGGGGCATTCTTGGGCGCATCTCCTCCTCAAGAGCTTACATGCGGCGCAAGGTGTGATGGTGTTTAGGGTTCCGGGAGGGCCCAACATGTGTCTTCTTCCCTTGAGATGAGAAAAAGCAACATCAGCTTCTCTCTTGATCTTCTTCCCTATTTCATCCGATCTCTCCCTGTACGTTTCACAGAATTCCAGACCACACAGAATCAGGAAAAAAACCCATAAATCTTGAACACTTTTACAAAACAAGGTTTTGGAACTGAGCTTGTTAGCTAACTAGGCAGTAAGATCTAGAAGTACTAAATTTTGATTTATGCTTCTTTCAGCAGACTAACAGAAAACAACATTTGAGCAGATGAATTTTAGCAGATTTTCCAAGGAACCATGACATTATTCCACCGTTTAAAATGGTGTTTTTTTTATGTAGAGCTGCTTTTTGGTTGTTGTGAATGAAGAGGGAGAGAGAGGGAGGGAGGGAGAGATATGGGAGTCCTACCTTTCCCTGGACATTCAGGCATGCTCTCTCAGGATACAGCAACAGCAGCCAGCAACTCAGATGGGATGGGAGATATCTAGAGAGAGAAAGTGAGGGAGAGAAGAGGACAAGCCAGAGAGGGGAAAAAACTAATATAAGGAGAAAGATGAGGCAGGGGGGATAGAAGAGAGTGCTTAAAAGGCAAGGTAAGAGAGAGGGAAATTAACAAAAGAGTGCCTGAAATAGAAAGGGGGGCAAAAAGGATTGCCAGCTACGTTCCTCCATTAACTAGGAGCCCCTTGAAGATTTGGCTTGCCCAAGCTCTCCTCCTTGCTCCCCCTTGACAGTGATGTCTTCCTTCCTTCCTTCCTTCCTTACTTCTTCAGACTGTGTCTGTGAGACCAGAAAAAACCAGACCTGAACAGAGAGCGATCAGAGATGGATTCAGGTTTTGTTCTTTTCCATGGAGAAGTGGCGTATTGTATGCTGAGCTGGATGGAGGTATCTGTATGCCATTACTGCCCCCAACACAGACTAAGAGGAAGAGAGGGGGGAGGAGGGAGAAGAGGGATTTAGTGCTGATGCGTGTGTACTAAATACTGATGCATGTGTATTGAATGCAGTTCTTTTAGTCTGATCCCTCATGTGTCTGATCATAAATGTTTATTTGACTTTCTTTTCAAAATAATTTTCCCATTCTCTCCCTCTGTCCCTCCCCCCATTTCCATCAACTCCACATGTTCTTATTTAATTATAATAATTCTCTATGTATATCCCTATAAAACAACACTCAAGAAAGTGAAACCTTCTTTCACAGTTGTAGCTCAAAGGTCGTTCAGCTTTCTGGATCCTGGGTAGTTGATCCGATCTTCAATTATCTGCCACCATTGTTGTATCAGCTTTTGATGACCCTAACTACTACCTGGCCATGTGCATATTTCTGTTTAAGCTTACAATGGCTTGAGCTTATCCTGCAAGCATGTATTGCTATCTGATATTTACTGAAAAAGACCGTACACCCTCAAGATAATATGATCTCTTTCCCTTTATGGAATCCATTAATTCTTGATTGTGACTTAAGTGGAGAGTCATATCAGGAGAAGGTGATGAAAGGGAATGAATCCATCTTAGCTATATACTTCTTACCTTGTATCCATTACCCTTTCATTAAATTATGTTAGCATTAAACTGAGAAGTGAGAAATGTGTGATGATGAATTTAATTTAATTTGGCTTAGATTGCACTCCAACTCTTCTTGTTTGACCCTTCTTTCATGCCTTAAAGATCGCCCCTTTGTTCCCATTATCATCTCACCCTCTTCTTTTATTTTTCTCCCTCCCACCTGCAAATTTGCAGTTGAGTCAACATTTTGACTTTGATTTCCTCTATCCTCTATCCTCTATCCAAATCTGGGATCCAACCCCTTCTAATTTTTGACTATGTTCAAGATCCTCTCCACCCCCTTTACTTTACGCCAAACAAACATTCCTCCCAAATCTCCATATATGCATAGGTCAAATTTCACATAACCTGCATGCAGTAGTAGTTCATGGTGCATGGGGCACTACCCTATGTTTCTATACCTGTATAATCATACATTGTTACAAGTAATATAACATCTTCTTCCTTGAAAATTATGTTACAAGTAATTCGTGTGGGAGTAAGAGGAAGAACTAGAAGCCATATTTAATTTGAGATTTGGGCCTGTTAGTCAAGCCCAATCAGATTATGGGCCAAATGACTTATCTTGTTATATTATTAATTGAAATATAAAATATAATAATATTTTAAAAAAATGATAAAAGAAAACAAATATAAGCATAAATCCAAGTTGAAACTGACTCATCAGATCACTCGTATAAAGAGGATCACCTCGTTCAATCAGCTTTAACCTGCCCGCCTAGATGGACCGCTATTGCTATAGCAACCTGAGGCCCTCTTCTCTTCATGTCCTGCGATGTACTTCTCCCTCCCTGTCTCTGCTCCCCCAGTCCCACCTGCCTTCCGAGCTTAGTTTCTCGGCAAGTCCCCCTCTTCTCCTTGATTTCTCGTTCCACTTTTGCTCGTTTATACTTACTCTTGCCGTGTGCTCCGTTTATACCTGCAGAGATTGAAGAAGCATAGATGCACGGGTCATCATCGCCTCGTGATAACAAGTGCATTTCGTTCTGGAGAAGAAGACTTCATTAATGACTTCCCTGTCGCTCCGAATAAGCTCTTCATGCAAGAGGTAGGTATAATTAGATGTTTTCTTCTTTTTAGGGTTTTTATTTCATTCCCTTTTGTACGATTTTCATTCAAATATCTTTTTAGATGTTCTTGACTTGAACTCTGAAAGGCTTAGTGGTGTTGGGTGTGGCAAATGAAGCACAACAACAAGAAGAAAAAACCTAATTTCCCCTATGTCTGTTCTATTTGTTGTTATTTGAAATCGGACTTTCTTTATCAGCCCTCCCGTTCTTATCATAGGCAATTGGAGCTGAATATGGAGAGGGGTTTGAGACATTTAGAGCAGACGGGCCTCTAAAGATTGATGTGGTATGCAGCAGGTTCAGTTCTTTTATGATTAGTCGGATTTTTGGAGGGTATTACCTCTAAATATAGGTGTCACGATTATGTACCGCAGACTCGTGTCTTTAATGTGAGTTGCTTTACCTCATCTATTAGGATTTTCTGAACGACAGATTGCAAGAAGGGTTTCTTCAACGCATTCGTTATGCTATGAAACCAGATGAGGCTTATGGGCTTATATTCTCTTGGGACAATGTCATCGTAAGTTCTTTATTCTCGGTTTAGCTGTATATAATCGTTCGTGATATTATGAAAAGCTCCATTTCATCTTGGTGGGTTAGAATCTTAGTTTGAATTTTCCCTTTAAAGTCTCATTGATAATTGGGATTCGTATATTTAATGGGCATTCACAGTCAATATATTGGCGATTGGCCTTAGACCTCCTTCCTCATTTATTTAACCCACACCAGATAACGTGCTGATGATTGTGCGTTGATATATTATTTCAGGCAGATACTCGAGCTTTGAAGTTGAGTGCTTGGAAGCAACTCGCAGTTGAAGAAGGTATGAATTACCCATAAAAGGAAACAGAAAATAAACTACTTAAGTCTGGGTAACTTGGAAAATTGCCCGTATCAACTTGCTGCTGTAATCTTGCTTAATATCTTGAAGTTTTCCTTGAGAACAATCTTTCATGTACTGAAGAATCCCAACCTGGCTGAATTGAATTTGACTGTGATGTTCTGTCACTTTGAAAGTTTGTCTCTTTAATTTTCTTGGTGAGGAAATCAAATAGAAGGTGGGCCTTTTTTTCCGGCCAGATGGAAATTGGACCTAGAAAGTTGTTTTTTATGCCGATGGACATTGAGGAAGAGACTAAATTATTCTTTTGCATTCACCTGCTTTTTTTTACAGGAAAAGATATCCCAGCAGATGCTAGAGTACAAAGATTGATGCTTAATGCTAGTGCTGATCATGTTCTCCGTGAGGTTTGGAAATCTATTATTTAATCTAATTTTTTATTTTGACATGTTTAACTTTTCTTTTTAAATCAATTGCATGGTGCATAGAGTGGGATAGGGATAAAAAGGAGAGATAATTGATTACTTGTTATATTCAACAGTTGGCACACATTGTTTTCAGCCATTGATTGTACTAAATATTGCTGGGCTTCTTTCACTCCCCATGTCAAGTATTTTGTGCCTGTCTTGTGTGAATGCACCAAGTATGACAGTCTTTTATGTGATATGCTTTCAGGTACTATTATGGGATGAAGCAGGGAAAGAATTGGACAGGTTAAAGACAAGGCTTACCCAGTTGTATTATGAAAACCTTCTAAAAGTTAGACCCTACTTCCCTGATCAAGCTGGAAACCTATATTTCTCTTCTAAGGTGGTAGTCATATTTTGCTCATATACTTCTCATTTCAGCTCAAAAGGCCAATGGAAGGACTGCTAGAGTGGCTGGATGCTGTGCATACTGCTCGTATCCCTTGCGCTGTTGTGTCTAGTCTTGATCGGAAAAACATGGTGCAAGCCCTAGAGCGAATGAATCTTACAAAGTATTTTCAGGTTGGTGATTGGTGGCCCTCTGTGGCACAGCTGATGCTTGCTTTATATTTTGGCAACCCTTGATTATTTGCTGCTTGATCTGGCCTGGAGATTGGTTTACCGTTAATTGCATATAATATTCTTAATATTGGGCTGGGTATTAGATCAAATAATAATTTGGAGATTTAAAAGTGTTTACACTTGTTGAATTCCATCTTTTTCATTAAATATTTCATGCCTCGGCCATATCAATATGATTTGTTTTGGGATCTGCAGGTGATAATTACAGAAGAAGACGGTATGGAATCCATAGCTCATAGATTTCTCTCTGCTGCCTTGAAGGTAAGAAGTATACCTCTCAAGAATCCATAAGAGAATATCGGTGTGTTCTTCTCACTGTCCATGAGATGAGATGCTTGTGTAGGGATAATTTATTAATATGATTGATCAGAACACTATTTGATGATTTTACTGGGATCTGAATGTAGCTGGATCGAAAGCCATCAAAATGTGTGGTGTTCGAGGATGATCCTAGAGGAGTTACAGCTGCTCATAATTGCACGATGATGGCCGTTGCACTAATAGGAGCTCACCCTGCGTAGGTTTTTAATAAGATGCTCACAATTTAGATAGTTAGTCATCAAGGTTGCCTTACCTGAGGTACATATGCAGGTACCATTTGGAGCAGGCTGATCTCACTGTTGCCAGTTTCAACGAGCTCTCCGTGATCAACCTGAGAAGATTATTCGCAAACAAGGGTTCCATGTTCATGGACCTTCAGAAGCAGATCACTGAGAAAGCTCCACCCAGACGGAAGCTTACCATTGACACAATTTTTTGATTCTTTGATAGATAACATCATACCATTTTCGTCTCCTCTTGCTGTAAAATAACTATCCTCCCCTTTTTAGCTGCATAAAACTTAAGAGATTCTTGGTTTATTGTTTCACAGTTCAGTATTGAAGCATTCATTACGCGGTGGAATGACACTCTAATAGCCTCTGATCTATGATTTCTCCTGCCATCAGCGATTCTTCTCTGTAGTTTAAGTATTGTGAGTGTGGGGTTGCAGGTGGCCTTCTAAAACCACCGGACTTGACAAATAAGCTACTTATTTCTTTTTAATAATTAATTTATTAATAAAATCATAAAATCACTTTTATCCCTCAATTTCCTTATTTTTTATTATTAAGAACTCCTATTTTCAACCTAAAGATGAATTTTATGATTTTATTATTAATTTGATTATTAAATATTATATAATGTATAATATAAGATCCAAACCGTACTTTTCCTATACAAATGATAGGAAACACGTATATACTGACGTGGCAGATATGGGGCCCACGGGAACCAGGGATGAGATTATGGATATGCCCTTATCTTATCATCTCCTTTCCAGATCTTTAACCGTCCCCAAGCTCATTTCTTTTTCACCGGCGGGAAATCGCCTTCTTTCTCTCTTCCACGCTATCTTTCTGGCTCCGGGAGAGTGGAGCAAAAATGTCTTGCATCTATTCCTCCACCTCTGTGTCTTCGTTTGCGGCTCTCCCGGCCATCCGATCGAGATCCACCGCTGGCTTCGCATCGAGCGTCAGACCTCGGATCACAGTTCACTGTTCTCTCCGAGGTACTCCCGCTCGGTTTTCTGGTTTTTGATGATAGTCCGACTTGGCACAAAGTAAAATTATGTCTCCGGTAGAATCTGATGCGTTAGGCTCTCCATTTCTTTGAAATGTGAGTACATTTGACTTTTCGATGTGCTGGGAAATTTGGTTGAGGATTGGATATGACTTTGGAGCTAACTTATCAAAATCGCAGTGCAAGCTCCAATCTTCGGGTTTTAGTTGAGACGAGAGCTGATTTCACGCGTCAATACTTTATGAAAGTTTTCCTGAGTTCTAGAGTTTAACTTTTCACAGGAGCTCTCGTTAAAGTGTTCGTTAGGGTCACAACGATCATATAATCCAATTTGGAAAGTACGGTCTGATTTGATCGCTTGATTACCCTCTGAACCTTTAGTTGACTACTAGAAATGAATTTGTCAAGTTACTTGTTTAACATTACCGTTGGGATTAGACCAATCAGATGTTCAAATTGATCATTTATGAAATCTAACCTAATTAATTGCACGAGTATGTTTTGAAATTGAGTTCACTGCATCCTTGCCAGTGAAAGTGTAATTAACCGAGCTTCCTATATATATAAAGTTTTTCCAGTAGACTGGCTATTAACCTTTTATTATTGCGCGGCAATTGATGGAGTTTTGCTAAAAACCTATCCCAAGGTTTTTAGTGGGTTAAATATTCCCGTGTATCATTGCCTTTGTATCCAGATAATGAATTCTGGAACTCCTAAAGACTTGTACTCGTTACATCAGATGAAATTAAATGGTCAACTTCAACAATGAAATACCTCATATTCTGTCTCATCTAAGCAAAGGGTTAAATTCCTTATCATATGTAGCACTTATTCATTGTATAAGAAGAATTTTTTACCCACTTTTGTGCAGCGGTCTCAAGGTGTTTGTTCAGTACACTTTGAATTAAATGATTGAGACTTTCATGTATTTAGGAGCTGTAGTGGAACAAAAAACCACTGAGCCACTTCTGCTCTCTGCTGTTCGTGGTGAAGATGTGGAGAGGCCCCCAGTTTGGCTTATGAGACAGGCAGGGAGATACATGAAGGTAGGTCCATTTAAGTAATTTATTTTCAACTATTTTCATTTGGTCATTTTGCATAATTGGAAATTTGGAATGTTGGCTTTTACCATTTTTTGTAAAATTGGTGACAACATTATCTGCCTTTGTTTAGAGGTAGTGGTAGTAATATAATAATCACCCAGTAAAATTTTCCCATGAAAGTTATTGTCAATTATCATTGCCCACACATGTAGCATCTTTCTGGTGACTGGGTGTTTGGACTTACCTCATCTTCTCCATTTAGGAGCTTGAGCACCATTTAGGTTATATAGCTAGAACAATTTTTTAAAGATGGCCTGGCACATGATGTCACTTTTTAAATCTTACCTTTTACGGAGAGAAAACTTTGTAATTTAAAAAAGATGCTGAAGACTGAAATCACAAAAGTTAAATAAATTGCCTTCTGTGCAACCAACAATAGATAAGAAGAATTGAGAGAAATTATACCACAAGAAAAGCATGAAAAGAAAAACTGTAAATGCAAAAAGCACTTCACTCTATTTAGTTAACAGTTACCAGGTATATGCATTGACTGATTAATAACCAGTGAAATTTTGAAGCGGGGGTTGGGTAGAAGGGAGGAAGAGAAGTAGTAATATATACTATTAGTGACAAGGTACTACAGGTTTGAATCTTTTATAGTTCCTTTTTCACTTATGCTCTGGAAAATTCTCTTCATGATGGCTGCAGTAATGTTACATATTGCTGTGAAAATCTACACAACTTAGTTCATGGTTGTCATTTTTTTTTTACAGATTTCCTTCCTTTATTGGTTTCTTGGTATATAAAAAAAGATGCTAGCTGAAAATCTATCTTATAAATTCCATTTCCTAATATTTTATCTTGTTTCTTGTCCTTAAATTTCTCATTATAGAGTTACCAAATCATCTGTGAGAAGTATCCATCCTTTCGCGAGAGATCAGAAAATGTTGATCTCGTCGTAGAGATATCGCTCCAGCCATGGAATGTCTTCAAGCCTGATGGGGTAAGTAGCTAGCTTTATATATGGTCTTGATATCGACATATCATGTAATGAATTCAATATAAACCAATCTCTTATATCAATTTTATTGTTTACTTTAGCAGTCATGTTATGGTAATCTTCTCATTATTCACCATTTGTTTTCCTCATCTTTTCATAGTGATTTTGCAGGTAATTTTATTCTCGGACATTCTTACCCCACTCTCCGGGATGAATATACCTTTTGATATTGTGAAGGGTAAGGGTCCTATCATATTCAATCCAATTCAGTCGACAGCTGATGTTGATGAAGTGAAAGAATTCATTCCTGAAGCTTTTGTCCCATATGTTGGGGAAGCTTTGACTATCTTGAGGAAAGAGGTATTGCACTACATTCAGAATTCTTTTTTATTTCCAAAGGCTAACTCTTACAATGAAACCATTGGTCATTTGATGGAACTATCACTAGGAGATTCCAATAGAAATTTTTAGATCTAATTTTGTCTTCAACTAATTAATCGTGAGATAATAATCCTTGGGTTGAACATTATATCATGCATTCTTAACAGCAATATCAATATCTACAAGTATACTCTGAACTTAAATATCCCATTGAATATGTTAAATGTAGCAAAAAATGACCTTATAGATTCTATATACTTTGCATGTTTGCATGATTCATAGAAGCAGCGATGAAAAGAAATCTTAGTTTTTGGAAAATGGAAAAGGAGAACTATTATACTCCGAACTTAAATATCATGCGTGAACTTGATTTTTCTTAACAGAAATATCAATCTCTACACGTATAATCTGAGCTTAAATATCCCATTGAATGTTAAATGGAGCAAAAAAATGACCTTATGGACTACTTTGCATGTTTGCTTGATTCATAGAAGCGGTGATGAAAAGAAATCATAGTGTTTGGAAAATGGAAAAGGGGAACAGTTGGCTTTGTGAGAATAAGCAAACTGTATAAATCCTTGACTATGATAATGTGTGAGCAGCTATAGTATCATGATATACCCGAATACCATTCTGCAGGTTGATATGAAAGCAGCAGTATTGGGTTTTGTTGGGGCTCCTTTTACTTTAGCATCTTATGTTGTTGAAGGTGGTTCATCCAAGAATTTCACAAAGATAAAGAGACTGGCTTTCTCTCAACCCAAGGTACATTCATAATTCTACCTTATCAAGAACCCAAGGAATAAGGATTGATCAAATTCTGTTTATAAGGACTACTGCCTGTTAGTAACACATCTCTTGCTGGCGAAGTTGAACTGAGTTATTTTTCTGGTCATACTTAAAAGTTGATTAATTCCCATCCTGCACAACTTGTGATGAACTGTTTTAGATGATTGACAATATGCGGATATCAACAGCTCTGTGGAGCTGAATTATAATTGGTAGGGAAATTTTGATGAAGCTTAAATAAGAATATAAATGGCTGCTCAAATCAATATATACATTGTGAAATTGATAATATAAGAGGAGCTCTCAGACAAGGATAATCGAGAATCTCATGAATATGGCTTTGGTATTTGAGAGGCTAACTGAGAATTCTGCTTGACTAATAGATGGATATTTGAAAAAGGTTGGGGATAAGTGAAGATTGGTGTTAAGAGTGTTGAATAATGAAGAATTCTATCATGTGCTTCCTCTTTGTCAGCAGTTTTGTTTTGAGAGTTAGTGGATGATAATACCTAAATAAAATTCATATATATTTAATTTTTTTTGTATAAGCATCTCTAGGGTGAAACTGTTTTATATAAAGTAGAATTGCTGTTTTGGGACTCAGTCTCAACTCGCTTTAATCGTCTCATACACCTGATTGGATTGCTTGGCTCCAGGTTCTCCATGCATTACTCGACAAATTCGCCACATCCATGGCCAAGTATATAAAGTATCAAGCTGATAATGGAGCCCAGGCAGTACAGATCTTCGATTCGTGGGCCACAGAGCTCAGCCCCGTGGACTTTGAAGAGTTCAGTCTTCCTTACTTGAAGAGAATCGTGGACTCAGTGAAGCAGACTCACCCAGAACTCCCTCTAATCCTATACGCCAGTGGCTCGGGAGGATTGCTGGAGAGGCTACCCTTGACGGGCGTAGATGTGGTGAGCTTGGACTGGACTGTTGACATGGCGGATGGGAGAAGACGCCTTGGTAATGATGTTGCTGTCCAAGGTAACGTGGACCCTGGCGTCCTCTTCGGTTCGAAGGAGTTCATCACCAACCGCATACATGATACTGTCAGGAAAGCTGGGAAAGGCAAACACGTACTGAACCTTGGTCATGGCATCAAGGTCGGTACACCCGAGGAGAACGTTGCTCATTTTTTTGAGGTTGCCAAAGCCATCCGGTACTAGAAGTTGCTTCTTTAGATTGATTACCTCCTCCCTTCCTTTCCTCCATTGACAGAGGGGGATTGTATCATCTTAGCTTAGCATCTGACTACTGAGAGCCTTGTTCTTTTGGGGGCTCATCTTTTTTTCTGTTTTCATGTCTACGGAGGAGTACGCTAGGCTCAAGTATAAAACCACTAAGTGGTGTGGAGGCCTAGAGGTTTTATCACATATCATATTACAAAAGTGAGGCCCACTCTGTGGTTCAGGTATGGTCACATAACATAAACCAGTAATAATAGGACCTACAACATGAGAAAAGTCAGTATAAGTGCAGAAGGCCTGGATTTCCATCTGTACTTGGTATTCATTCCAAATCGAATTGATTACGAGTCAGATACTCAGATGGGGATCCAATTTCTGACTTGTTTCGAGTCATCGTTTGAATGAATATAATGGTTTTCTAAAATTCAATCAACATAATAGTTGTCACACACACACATATATATATATTTACACACATGACATGATGAACTTCAACATTCAAACTATAATCACCCATTTCATATCCAGTAATTTAAGTACAATCAAACAATAATTTAACATTATAAAAAAATAATAATTAACAATGTTTAATAGCATAGTTCCAAAATTAACAGATCACATCTTAAAATATTAATAACTATAAAATGTAAATGATAATTCAAAACAAATATAACTATGTACTCTCAATATATACATTGACACTAATACATGTTACCTTAAATATAAAATAAAATAAAATTCAATAAAACAAAACAACTATTATATTTAGTAAATAAAATAAGCATACATATAATAAATACTTTTATAATAAAGATCAACATATTTAATGCGAATTTCATCACTAGATACAATATAATTGAACTCAATAAGATTAGAACAGTCTAGAAAATTTATATAACTTGTTAAACAAATTGAATTGTATATAAAATTATGTTAATTTAAGTGATTCAAAATTGAAAATTTTGAATCTAGTACTGTTTTTACTAATAAATTTTCACTTATATTCAAATTTAATTTCTAAATAAAATAATTAGAATAGACAAAAATCTTTTACTATATTTATCAAAATATGATATTTTTTATATTCTCATTCAACTAATTTAGTATGTTAAATTAATATTTATCTAATATAGTTATTTTATTTAAATATATATTGAACTTTAATTTTAATAATTTAATATTCTTTTTCTAATTTCTTCATATTTGTAAAATCTATAATTTTGATAAATTAATATTTTTTCTATTATAATTATATTTGTAAAATTGATATATGATACTTTTAGATTATATTTTAATTGAGCAGTTTGAAGGCATTTTGAGAGTAAGGGTTTGAATGGGTTAATAAATTTCTTATTTGATCAAATAAAATTGAGTGGTTTAGAGTGATGCAGAATTACATCCAAACCCTTTTCATTCCATCCATTTACACTAAAATATAATACTTATACTTTTATTTTATTAGTAAGTATTGATTCATTTATTAGTTAAATTACTTTAATATTTTAATTTATTTATTTATTTATTTATATTCTTATATATTTTAAATAAATTTATATAATAATAATAATATTTTATATAAATTATATGATATAAATATTGTATAAAAATATTATATAAAAATAATTGTATAAAATATATTTAATATAATTTAATTATATATATAATAACTTATTTAATTTAATTAAAATAATAAATTTATATTTCTAAATTTTTCATTAATAATAATTAATCTCGCTTCAACTCTATACAAATTATTGATTTTTAACACCTACAAATTAATTATTTTACTCTCTCTAAATATCTCAGCTACAAATTCCTACAAATTATTTAATTTAAATAAAATTTTAAACTTTGGTTAATTTTATATTGTATTTAGAATTTTCATCAATAGATTTATTTTTATTTTTCAAATATTATACAAATAATTTTATAAATATACCTCATATGTAGCTACTTTAGATTTTTTAATAACAATATATTTTATACTTTTCACCATCAATTTATAAAAAAATAGTAGTAATTTTTAAAATAACATTTATATTCCATTAATTTTTCTCAAAATTGTTCATCGTTTTATATATTATATTCTTAATATTATAAATTACAAACAACTTTTATGGTACATATGATTAATAAATAATTGAATATTTTATAACGGAATTTTTATATACCCTAATAAAAGAAATCCAACTTTTTAAAAATTTTATTTGCTATTGTACAATTAAGTTTACGTTAGTAGAATCATATATATATATATATATATATATATAAGTAGAAAAATACAAAAACCCGTGCAAGTAAAGGTACTATTAATTTGTGGATTAATATGGTCAATATGATCCAATTACTTGCTGTGGATCAAGTAAGACTTGAACGAGATCTTAATTTTTGAATGGGGTCTTAATTTTTTACCCTATTTAAATCTGAAAAATTGTGGCCCTTTTTGTGAATTGAAAGAAGCCGAATTGGATGTAAATTTTATAACTCAAATCCAATTACAAAATGTAGTACCAAATTTAGTACTATCCAACCTGATTTGATATTCAATCGGACCGGGAGAATTTCGATTCACATATTTAAAAAAAAATCACATTCAAATCAGAAAATTTTACAAAAATGAACATTATAAGGTCGTCCATGTCGGAGTCATCTCGCCTCAGCTAGCCGGAGTCGGAGATGCCTCACTTCGAGTCGAAACGAAGAAGACGAGGTGGAGACCCGAAAAACCCTATAGCACAAAACATCGTTCCGTTTTGTTTTGAATATAATTTTAAAAAAAAAAGATCGGACTCGGTTTCGATTTGAACCCATCCGGGTTGGGTAAACCAGCCCTAACGGCAATGATAAGTTATAGTTAATTTTTTAAGATAAAATCCCAATTTTGGTTAGAAATCACAAATAAAATCATTTTCTTTATTTTGATAAAAATAGCATCATAATATTTATATAATAATCCAAAATATATTATCTACTATAATACCTAAAATGATAATACATGATAAATGATATACATTTGGATCAATCAAAATGTGTATAGATTATTTGAACCAATTTGAAAATATCAAGACTGTAATTAGAACAAAACAGGTTATTGTAAGGTGCATTACACTGACGGGAGGTTACAATCATACAAAGATATACGTCTAATAAATGCATCCTATAGACCCGGGCAACCTTCCATATGAAAGGCCAATGCATGATAAAAACACCATTAAGGATGGTTAAGTAAAAGGAAATGTAGAAGACACCAAGATGATTCATGGAGACGGGTAGGGCTCACCAGTATGACAGTATGCTATGCATATTAAAAGTTCAAGGTTTAAAATCGAAAGATTAAATAAAAAATAACAGACAATATCTCAAGTTTCAAAGATGGCGTATTGCTCTGCAGGATGTACGAGGTCCAAAGATCAAAGAGAGGATCAGACATAATTATCAAAAGTAAGCCCTAAATAACCAGAAGCAAGAGAACATTCAACTCCCAAACGACCTCTTTCTTTGAAGATGTTGAGGGGCTTTCATGTCTCAGGTTCGAGCAGGAGCACCACCACCACCACCAACACGGGGTGGTCCCTGACCAGGCTGACCAGGCTTTGGGGCATCATCCTGAACAACAATAAGACAGCAACATCACTGGCCCGATAATGTAAGAAAATTCAGAATGATATAGAGGTGCAAAATATAACAGAATGTGGATTATTTGATGGGAAAGGGCACAGCAAAAAAGGTTATGGAACTGGAGAAAAACAATTAAATTTGAAGGGGTGAGCGGCACAATTTCAAGTTACCCAGCCATGAAACTTGCAGTTGGAAACAATAAGAAAAAGGTTAAGTGACACACTTTAGAAACCGATTATACTCATATCAACCTAATGGCTTACTAATTTCAAAGACAAAAGTATCCCAATTGACACACTGGAGGCTCTTTCAAAAATCAAAAGCAGAGAGAAAAATCCATTGGAAACAAAAAAATCATTATAATAATCAGTATGTGAATGTCTATCCCATTAGGGCATGCAAAATTTCCAGAATTCTCACTAGCGTATACATACAACTATACAAGCATAGCAGCTTCAGTAGATAAAGGCACAGCAGACCATCAATAAAAAGATGTTATTGGCTATTGAAAAACAAAATAATGCAATGAAATTTGAAAGAGTTTAGCAGAATTGCTAAGATCAGACATACACGACGCCTCATGAAGCGCTGTGGGGGCTCACGCTTCCTCCTATCAGTACGGGAGCGAACCCTCACGACATGGGAGTGGATAGCACAAGAGACACAATACTGAACCTTTGAATAAAGCTTCGGGAGAGTATAAGCTGGAGACAAGGAAAGTCACCATTTAGATGGCGAACAATGTAATCACAGAATGTGATAATTTAGATAGTGACAAAAAGGCATTACTGTCATAGACACAGGCATCCTGAACATCCCTCACAGCAGCTTGTTCCACAATGTTCCGCACAAGGAACCGCTTGATTGCCTTATCCTAAAGAAAGCCACATCATAAAAGAAAGATTAGGCGTCAACATTACGTACAAGCCAAATCGAGATGTAGGCAAATATTACTATACAAGCCATCAGATCCTCGATAGTATCGATCAACCAAAAATCGAATCGGCGCGGATACAATACGAAGAATCGAATTCGAAGAAACCCGTCGAATAGAGGCCTCCGCATATACAAATCGGCCGATTCCCCTAACTAAGCAATAAGAGCAAGAACATTTACCTTGGGGCAGCACTTTCCGCAGTTGGAGCAGCGGATAAACTTAACGTGGCCACGGCCATGCTTGTTGCGGCCACCATTCCTGCGCTTGAAAGTCTAACATCGCCACAGAACAAAAGAGTGTCAATAAAGCCAAAAAGAATATGCACTCAGCTCGATGAAATTGCATGCATACCATCACCACTCTCTCAACAAGAGAATATCAAGAGGTTGTGGTCACCGAAGGCTCCGTTTCTCCAGCTCAGACTAGGGTTTCCAGAGTTTTGCTACTACGAATTTATATGTACGCACAATATTATATTATCGGGCTCTAGTTTTTGCTATTTTCACTTGTGCCCCTAAAGTAAAAGATAAGTTAATCTTCTACCCATGTCTCTATTGGGCTCAAAGTTTCCTTCTGGACAGCCCTGTCCGTTATGGCCCATCCCACACTCCTAGTCCTACATGGGCAGCTCATCAGGAATTACAACTGGGCAACATGAACCCAGATAGTCTACTAATGATGTCAATGTTACTGGTTTTTAATAATATATAATTAAGTTGTTAGGATAATCTCTCTCTTATAAACCCAAAACCATGAACCCATTTTAGCTACACGAGACAATTACTTTATCGGATTGTTGGGAAGATAATGTTGTGGTGGGAGCTCCTCCAGCCAGTGCTATGCCTTCTTGGCCCATGTCAACCATCCACAATGAGGAGCTCCCCCTACGGTGAGTGGAGTCTTCTTGAAACTAACCCTTAAAAGGAGAAGTTGAAGCTGACATGAGAATGACAACCACACTGCCACGGGCAAAGTCTGGGCGAGGGTGACAAGGCAAGAAAGAGGGGCCATTGGCGCACACACTTCATGGCATAAATTAGCCTATTCAGACCAGAACGGAGGGAAATCTAACTGAACCTCCACTTGCTTGTCAACATGATAAAACTACATATTGAGTGAACAAAAAAAAAAGAAAAAAAAAAGGAAAATGAGGTGGCAGGGTAGCCATCAGAAGTCAATACCATAACAATCCTTAATTAAGGGCCACCCAACAATGAATCCAGCTTAAGGACAAGAAGGAACTCGTGAATTCTAACACCCAACTTACATAGAAGAAAGCTACATAGAAACTTAAACGGAAAAGGAAAACCCCCAAAAAAGAATTGAATCTTAACGAATAAATGCCCCCTAAATGACAGATCAACCAGCTGTGTTAGTCTATGAACAATTCAATGAAAGAACGGGTTCCAGACACTAACTTAATTTACAATGTGTTGTTACTCTCACTGGCAGAGATTGAAGGACCCTCTGATTTTACCATGGGACAAGCCCTACTGCTGATATCGAGGCCCTGTAAGCAGCCAAGAGGATTCTGCTGGGCCATCTCCAAGAAGGTGGCGTGGGAGTTGGGTGGAACCATGAGAGGGGCCTGGTGTGAGCCTCCTGCTATCATGCTGTTGGATTGGAGCATGTGATACTGCTCCATTTGGTTGGGCTGTGGTGGCTGGGGGAAGAAGGCAGGCTTTGTGTATGGGATCTGGTGCATCCCAAGATTGTAAGTGAACACATGTGTAATTGCTTCTCCCGTGGCTGTCTTCAGCCTCTCCACTTCTTTATTCAATGCTTCGGTTAGAGCTACTCACAAGATCATACCATCATATCAGCTAACAAGAGGATATAAAGATCATACAGATCCAGAAAGTAAAGTATGTGAACTCTTGTTTGATCACTGAAAATAAGATAAATTATAAGCTTGTTGTCACATCCAAGATACTAAAACAGGTATAATAACTGGTGGAAGCTTGTTGTCATATCCAAACATGCACAAGGGAACAAGAATTAAAAACAAAGCACATTTTCTTTTTCCAGAAGCTGACTACTAGATGGAAGAAACTGTACCATTGGATAGTAATGCAGAGAACATACCATCGTGTAGCTTTGCTTGTTGTTCCATAGCATGTAGCTGAAGCTTAAGTTCAGTGTTTTCAGCTGTTAGACCAGTTGTGTCTCTCTGAAAAGCAAACAAAGAAAACAAACTGATGAGTCAAGAATAAGTGGCTCAGAAGGAATTTGAACTTGAGTATTTTTATCAACGTATTCAAAATCTCTGTCATGCAGTGCAATGGGATGTTAATAAAGAAAGCATCAGCAGGTCATTTTATCCCTAGTATCTGCTTTGATGTTGATGGGTTAAAATTTTGGTCACATATTAATCAACAAGTCAAGCTACAGAAAACATTTCAGAAGCCTAAATTTCTATAAAGAATGAACCTGAAATAATGTGAGCTGTGCAGAGAGTGTAGTTGCTTCAGTTTGCAGAGTATGGACTTTTCTCTCAAGCTCTGACATGTACCTAGCTTTTCTCTCTTTTGAACGAGAAGCAGACTGTCTGTTTGCGAGAATCCTTCATAATAGTAGCTGGATCATATCAGAGAATAGCAGGAAACAAGAAAACAAAAGAGACAACGTTCTCTTTTTTTATCAGATAATTACCATAACTATAATCTGCTTTCAAAGCACCAAAATCAAATCTTAGAAACCAGTCACTATTGCCAGTCAAGTCCCGAGTTTGAGCAAGTGAGTCGGGCAAGCATTTCAGCACAAAAATAATAATGGTTAGGCTGATCTTTACTCTACATCCTCAGTTCCAATCACTATTTTTCACAATAATTTCACAGCATAAACGGGGCTACTTTTTTGTCAATTTCAGGCATTATCCACAAGGAAGTATGTTTCCGAAAGTGTCCCCATCCCTTAAACTACACAAACCAGATGCAAGCAGCAGGAAAACAGCAGAGAGAAACAGTGACTGGAGGAGGAAAGGGGAAGACAATTGTGAACCTTTTGGCTCTTTTCGGATCAACGGTCCAGAGCTCGGCAAGCTTATCGGGAGCCATGGCCTTCTTCGCCTCTATGCTATCCAGAATGAAGGAACCGTCCACCGAGTTGCTGTACCTGTGCCGCGACGCTCGGGCGGCGGACTTATCCTGCGCCACCGCCACCGGAGATCCGCCGGCATTGTCAGGCATTGAGTCGAGAAAGGGCGGGGCGGGGCCGTGCTCGAGCTTGCACCCGAACTTCTCAATATCCATGTACGTGCTGAGGAGATCGTCTTCGGATCCGCCACCGAGGTCCTCGAAGCTGCCGGAAGGTCCGTTGTGGAAGGGATCAGGCCCCAGATCCAAGTCCTCAGGGATCCGGAAATTGACCTCCGAGTGGGCCCTCCGGTGATGCAAACCCCTCAGCGCCGGCACGCCCGGGAGCTGGTTCGAGCTCGACTTGGACGGATCCTGCATCGCCGTTGATGAAGCAATGCTTCTCTCTTTCTCTCTCCTGCGTCTGTGGCCGTACTTGTTTCACCTTCCTGCAGAGAGGAGAAGATAAGGAAGAAGAGAGAATGTTGAACGTGAAATGGCTAAAAGAAACTTTGGAGACGGTCTGTTTTTGTTTTTTCATTTTCCTTCTCTCTTGACTTTTTAATTAATAATTATTGCTTAAAAACAATTCCTAAATTCAATAATATTACCAAATCGACCCTTTTTCTATATGGCAAATTAACTCTTTTTTTGTTGTTAGCTGAGTCAGAGCTCACAGCCAAGCCACATGGTGCACCCACGTGCATATGGGCCACCCAGCCCTCTCCTCTACTCCTCTCCTGGCAGACCATCTTCCATTTGCCATTTGAATAGTTTTGAATACGATGCTACATTGTAAACAAAGACTAATAGTTCCATATAGAGCATAGATATTATGTTATGAAAGTCCACTAGGAATTACAATTGTGGATCTTCAAGAAGGTTGTTAGATAGTTGGGTTAGTGCTACTTTGTGATTATAGTTGATCTAGAAAACAGCTAATTTAAATTGTCCATAGTGGATAATGAGAGTGGAATATTCAGGATTCGTATATTAAACAAAAGATTACAGCAAGGCAGGTAAGACACCCGTGTACCATCTGTTCATCATCTGGACCCACGTTAC
Organism: Trapa bicornis; assembly: GCA_030064425.1. NCBI lineage: Eukaryota > Viridiplantae > Streptophyta > Magnoliopsida > Myrtales > Lythraceae > Trapa > Trapa bicornis. The sequence goes on along the minus strand of CM057761.1, from coordinate 1,338,706 downwards.
CACTTGATGGAGTATGGAGATGAAATACGTTACCATTTGACTAACTTGATGCAATATGTGGATAATGAAGCTTGGATTCCATTATACAAGGAAGCAAACAAGTAATGAGTTTTGAATAGATAGAAATTTCTTTTATTAATAAAAAAATATTATTTTAATTTAATTCAATAATTTATTAATTTAATCAAATATGCAACTAGTAGTAGTGAAATTTAATTTTTGGACTCCCAATATAGCAAGCATATGTGCCACAATAAACAATGCTTTTATGATCTTGATGTAGACTTAAATAGTAAAGTTGAGAAACAAATAAAAATGACAATAATTGTAAAGGGAAGTGTTGAATTAATAAAAAAGGACAACAATGGTAAAAAAAAATTACTCAAGTTTATTACCTCACACACTTAAAAAGAATAACTTGTTCAACATAGAACAAGTGGAAGAAAGGGGCTTGACCAATCGAGTAAAATGTGTGCAATGTGTACCATCCAAGGAAAGGTTTAATAATTGAGTCCATGATGTGTGCCAATCACATGTCTCGCGTGAGACTATCTGCAAGTTTTTTTTCATTATTTTTAATTGGTTCCTAAATCTTTTTTAAACTTAGATCCACAACATTTATAATTCCCTAATAATTACTCTAATTTTATCAAAAATATATTTTAGTACTTAAATTTTATTTATAAATAAAATATTTCTCAAAATTATGAAATTCGCCAAGACTCCCTTACATTATCATGATCAATACATATCCGGAATTGGCCTAAACAGAAATATTACGGTTTAGAGCAATTTTCTAAAATAAGTTGAAATAATATAGAAATTGGGTAACATATTTGGATATAATAAAAGGAGATGAAAGAAAAATTACTTATTTTTAGAAGAATTTTTGGGTGTTGCAAATATTTATTTATGGAAGTTTAAATTTTTAGTGAAAATTAAAAATATTTTACTATTTTAAAATTTAAGTATTATTGATTCTATAATGACGTGGACTAATACTATTTTAGTATAAAGAGAGGTTATTATATTTGTCAAGACTCGAATTTGGACGAGATATTTATGGCCACATGCAGTTGCTTGAATGATGTGTTCAATAGAAACAGATACCCAACAAATTTATCTTTTGTTCTCTAGGATGAAAAAAACAAAATATATGAATATACATACTATTGTTTTATTGCCTGCGTCTCACTTTCCATACGTTACAAGGAAACTCCCAAATGGAAAAAAAAGGGGGCCTTTTAGCCCCTCAAAACACTCTGAATCTCATCATGGGTTGTCTCTTCTGATCTATTTTCACCATTCACTTTCAGATCTTTTCACAGTAATCCCTCACAGTAATCACCGACACCGTCCAGAGCAATGCAGCTGGCCATGAACGCATCCATATCCACAGAATCCAAATAATCCAGCTGCTGGCAAGCGTCTGCGAGTACCTGCTGATCGAATATCGATCCCAGTGACGGAAAACTGTTCTCCGTCACATCGCTGAGGGTGTCCTCCAAGTGCTCTTGCTTCACTTCTGCTGAGACATGGACATGGACATGGACATTGCCATGGCCAATATTTGTCCGAGGCTTGGAGCCACCGGACAGCTCCTCCCATGGATCTGTCTCCGTGATTATCTGTGGAGACAGCCTGGTGTTTCTCTTGCACGTGTGAACTCCGATGTACGTGATTTGGTATATCTCCGAGTCGTCTTCGGCTCTCTGGACTTGTTTCGTGGCCTTGCAGCCTTGGTCGTGCTTGTGTGTGCACCTGAAGTAGCACCTGCAATTAGGCATGCATCCAAGGGTCGATCAAGATCGGTAAGAAGGGCTTTTTTGCCGTATTGACAGTACATTACAGCGCCTGTCTTCAATTCAACAATTTGTAAATTATAGCCGGTGATGATTGTTATAATACCTGGGGAACTTCGCATTGAGGATCTCTTTCTGCCCGTACTTTCTCCATGCATAGTTGTCCTCTGTAGTTCTAGATAGTTCTGTCCATGTCTCAGATCCTCTCCTGCAATCAACCAGCAAGAATTAATGAGTTATTTCTCAATCTTGGATCATAAATCAGTTTCCGGCATGTTGGTAATCAAGGTCGACTACCTTCTCTTGTAGCATCCTCTCCTGTTCTTCGAATCCGAGTCCGCGGATCTCTTCTTGCTAGCAAGATCTGAGTCCTTGGATCCTCCATTGTCACAGACCTCGCCCGACTCTGCAGAGCTCAGCAGGAAAAGGCAGTCGGTGAAGGACCTCAGGATCTCATGGATAATCTCCCGGGCCAAGCCGGACCCATTACCCACTAAGCCATTCTGGAGAAGGTCCTGCAGCTGGACGGCCAAGTTCTTGCCGTTGGCTAGTTCGCTGATCACTCTCCTGCGTCTACTCATGATGTCAAGGCCACCTTGTACTGATTTGTCGTCAGGCCACAGAAGGGTTGCCATATATTGAGGATGGATAAGTTAAGTTGTGATGGTGGTGGTGGTGGTAGTGGTGGTGATGCGATGGATGGAGGGTGCTTTTATGGCAGCAGTTTGATGATGGGAATGGGGATTGTTCCTGTAAGAGGGCAGGAAAGTGGGAGGCAAATGAATGGAAGATGAAAGGAAAAGAGAGAGGAGGCGTTTGAAATTTATGGGGGAGGGGGGACCCAACAGCCCAAGAAAATGCTTTACAAAGTAATCTTTTTTCTAGCTAGTGATTGATGTCAGCCTTCTGATGTCATATAAAAATTTGGGTTCTCTTTTCTAGTAGCATAGGAAGCAACTTGGTAACATCATCATGGATTCCTTTCCTGCATCATCCACTTGAGCAAGCCCTCCAATTGGGATAATATAATGTAACTGGATGGCAAAAATCAATTATTGATCTGTAAGAAAAGTCGACTGCCCCTTGTCAGTTTGTGGCCTTCCGGCAATACCACAGCCAAAATTTCATCAATCATCCATTACATCGAAGATCTAAACCTATAATCTTTCTATTGCCGTAAATGCTTACTTGTTGTCGAGAATTTGAATGCTTATGTGGGGGTGAGATGGATGGATGCTTTTTCTCTCCCTCATAAGCTCATAGTTTTCCTAATACAAAATTCTTAACATTGTCATTGCCACTTGTGGGATTTAAAATCTAATTCGTACAGGCCGCCGGACATATTACAGAGTGGGCATGTTGAGCATCTCCCGGCAACCATCCTACTTTACCCATCATCTAATCGATCAAACCTATGACCCTATATTCTGACCTTGGAATAGGCGATCACATTTTTTAGAGTCTTAAAAAAATGACAGTTTTGTTGTATACGGCAAGCCAAAACCATCGACCCATAAAGTGGTATCCGTGGTCGAGCACTTTGACCGTGCCCCATGATCTGTTACGACAACTCACAGCCCAGATGGAGAATGATTTCTATTAACACGAGCCACTAGTTAGAACAGTGGGCGGGCATGCCTGCATTCCAAGCGACCCAAGGAATCATCAAGTATAGCAAAACCCTAGTGGGTCTATTTGGATTATCCGAACAAATAATAATATAAAAAAAACTCAACATTCAGTGTGAAGTCCAGTCCAAAAAGCCCATAATAATATTGGACCGAAATAAATGGACCCAAAGCCCATAATATTTAGCCCATTGTCTCATCAAAGTTTTCTATTAATGTATTATTTTTTTAATAAATATATAATATAATAACACAATATATATCTAATAAATAAGAAATCCAGTCCATCATTTTTTTTGGATATGCTCAGTATGCATATAGAGTAGTAGTAAAATGAGTGCCTTAAAACCACAGCAAGAAGTTATATGACATTACATGTCTATGCTGAAATGCTTCTTCGGTGGAGAGCGCCTTTTCCTCCATTGCCGCTGCTGGGGCTACTCTCGTCCCTAAACCCTAAGTTAGGGTCCCACAACTACTACACCTGCCAGACCTCCGCTCCTTCCTCCGGCTCATTTCACCGCCATCTTCGATCCTCTAGCCCGGATAAGTTCCCTCCCGCACTACGGAGTTGCTGCCACTGCAGGATGACTATCTCCAAATGCCTATCTGCAGCGGCGCCCGATCCGGTTTCGGTACCTTCCCCGCCGGAGCAGGAGGTTCCGGATCCCGAACCGGACTTTCCGGCCCTGGTGGTGGTGTCCTTCTACAAGTTCGCGGATTTTCCTGACCACGCCGATCTGCGGGCGCCCTTGAAGAATCTCTGCGAGGAATTGGTAGATTTTTCTTCTATGTCTATTCGATTCTCATAGTTCTGCGCGAACGACGCGGACTTCTCTCTGTTCGAGGACGATAAAATCATTGCCAGAGCCATTGCTTTATCTGCAATCTTTAACTCTGATCTCCTTTATGTCATAACGATGTGCAACGAGAGCATAACTTCGAGTCAGATGATTTAGGCATAGAAGTATGACGAATGCCTTTTAGCTGCATTTTTCATTCTTTGGCTATAGGAGGTACGGTAGTAGTAACTGAAAAGAGTAATCTCTGTATCATAATGATGTGCAATGAACACACTTAGACATGGAAATTTGGCCAATGTTTATACTGAGTTTCTCATTATATAGACATAGGAGGAGGTACGGTAAAAGCTGAAAAGACCATCCTCGGAAGAAGTAACGCCCAGAAAAGTAGTAAGGTAGTTTCTTTGAGCAGGAAACTCTTGATATTGTGCTCTATTGAAGAAATTTCAATGCCTGTTCGTTTACTTTGTGAATATATTCCTTACCTGACACAGTTGATGTCTTCAGCGGGTGTCAGGTGGTATCATCCTTGCACCAGAAGGGATCAATGGCAGTATCTGTGGAACTCGGGAATCGGTTGAGAAAGTTCTTGGGTTCATCCAGAGTGATGATCGCTTAAATGGGCTCCGGCAGATTGAATCACCTGTGAGTCCTGAAGAAGAGGCTCTCCACCATGGACACAGCAGCAGCTCTCCTCTTGCAGCCGGTGAAGATGCCCCCTTTCGTTGGGACCATGTGAGAGTGAAGCTGAAGAAAGAGGTAATCAACTCCCTGAATCATAGATTTTAAAGTTCTTCATTAGCTGCTTTGAGTTTCATGAGACATTCATTTCCCTTGCCTCGTAATAGCAGATTGTTTCTCTTGGAATGCCTTCTGTATCTCCCATCGAGAGGGTTGGGACATATGTAAGCCCTCGTGATTGGAATGCACTGATCAGTGATCCAGATACAGTGAGTAGCTTTTTGCTTGGTTCACTAATTTTCTCGGCCCGAGCAGAATCTTGCCCTTTGCACCACCTATACTATTGACACTGAATCATATGAATTTTATCATAATTTTGTGCTAAATGATGTCTCTAGGTGGTGATCGATGTCCGCAACATCTATGAGACGAGAATCGGGAAGTTCAAAGGGGCAGTTGACCCGTGCACTGCAGCCTTCAGGGAGTTCCCTTCCTGGGTGGATAACCAGTTTCAACTTCCTGAGCCTAGTAGAGAACTTTCAACTGAGGACGACAAAAGTTCAAATGATAAAAAGGATCCAGTAGTTGAACTCTCGAATGAGAGGATGCCTCAGCGGGTTGCAATGTACTGCACAGGGGGAATTCGGTGTGAGAAAGCTTCGAGTTTCCTCCTAACTAAGGGATTCAAAGAGGTAATGTTATATAATGAATGACCTCGTTTGCTCTGGCCTTCCATGAATATTACAAGTTCACCTTGCTGATGATGTTCATGATGATAATGCCTCTTCCCAGGTTTATCACTTAAAAGGTGGAATACTGAAATACCTTGAGGAAATTCCTGAGACAGAGAGCATGTGGGAAGGGGAGTGCTTTGTCTTTGACAAGCGGGTTTCAGTTGAGCATGGATTGGCACCCGGAACTTTCAAGCTCTGTTACGGATGCAAGCAGCCGGTAAGTGACGAGGACATGGAAGCTCCAGAGTGGGAGTACGGAGTCACCTGCCCTTACTGTTATTCATCCAAATCACAAGAAGAGAAGGAAAGGGCAAGAGCTCGGCAGAGGCAGTTTGAGACCTGGGGCATCATTGGCGGACCTGATAAAGGTAGAAGGCCGGCTGTGAAACCGGATGCTACTGCGGAGACTATTATCAGTGCGGGAACCAATATCCACCAGTCGAGCTCAGTATAAAAACTTCTGTTGGCACTTATATTATGAGATCTTGCATTGATTTTGCTTCGAGTCTAGCTTTATATGTGCTGTTGTAAGCATAGGGTAGATGGTTTTTGTTGTAGAGATCAGTTAGCCATGCCATTCTGGAGGAAGTCTTTCTGGCCTGCATTCTCTAGTCTGGTCCCACAGCCCTGTTTAAAGTTCACATACTAGAAGGCTTGTTTTCATCTCTACTTAACTGGTCCATTGCCAATGCTTGCTGCTGCATTTAGATGCTGATACTGATACTGGTCTATTGCTTGGCTCAGCTATCATTATCATTGTTTGGATGACACTGATAGGCTTGTGGATCTTGGATTGGAGGATGACATAAAATAAGTGTTTGACAACTTGCAGCAAATATCAATTCAAGAGGTTGAATACGTGAAGAAGCAGGGGGCCAAGATAGTACCTCCTGGAGTGTCTGTCTCTGAAGAAGACTCCTGTTATTTTCTGTGAGAATAAAGCTAATGTGGATGACATTAATGGAGAAAGGATCAGGAAGAAAGAGGGTATGCAATTGCCTCTGATAAACTATCCAGATATTGCATCAAATGGTCTAGACTATTCAGATATTCAACATCTGATAAACTATGACATGCCTGCAGAAATTGAAAATCAAGTCCATAGAATCGGGAGAACAGGAAGGTGTGGGAAAACGGGAATCGCCACAACTATAAACAAGAACCAGAGCGAGACAACTCTGCTACATCTGAAGCATCTGTTGCAGGAAGCAAATCAGAATGCTAATAGAAGTTCAATGAAGGCATATGAATACAAACATTTCAGGATGACCATAACAGGGAACTAATACCGCTTTTTAAGTGACAACATAGACGCGTGAAAAAGAAGAAACCTTCACCACATTAGTAGGACCATGGCTGAAGGTTAAGAGGTATTCATGTATGAGCCTCAGCTGGCTTATTAGGCCATTCATTCATGACTGCAAAAGGTGTAATATAGCAATGGATGGTTTACAGAACGAAAACAGCATGCCTCTTGCTACGGCCTCGAAAAGCTTCACGGAGCTCATGATACCCTGTCCTGTAATGCTCCAGTGAGAAGCAGAGTTGCCTTATGGCCTCTCTCTTCTTCTCAGCCCCATCTGATATCAGAATTTTCTGCATTTCCACCTCCTTCTCCAGAGCCTGCACCCTTGATCTTAACATGCTTGCAACCTCCTGCATACTTGCAGTTTCAGCAGTAAGCTCCTTGATGTGATTGTCTCTGCAGCTCAATTCCGAGAAGAGGGCCTGAATCTGAGCACTCAACCCATCTCCTTCAGCTACGATTGTGCCATGCCTCAGTTTCAGCATGTCAATCTCTTTATTGAGTCCGTCTATTTGGGTTTCCCTCTCTTCAACTGCTATTTTTGAGTTGTTGATGCGATCTTGCATATCTAGCACCAAGGCATGGTGAAGTTCCCTCATTTCATCTTCACGTTGCAGTAAGTTCACTTCCAGCTGTTTATACTGAGACTCCCATTGCATTATCAGCTGTTCTTTTTCCACACTATGTTTCTCTTCAGCCTCAGAATTTTCAGATACCAACATTAAAATCTCATTTTCTCGATCAGACACATCTCTTTGGTACACAAAGATCCGTTCCTGCAGTTCCACTGCCTTCTGCCTCTCTAAATCAAGCTCAGTAGATAGGGCAGCTGCATCTTCTTTTGACCTCCCAAGATTTTCCTCTGCTTGGCTTAACTCATTGATCAACATCTCAGTCTTGCAATGAAAATGTGCAATATGGCTTTCCAACTCATGGGTCCGACTCTCCAGGTGCAGAATTTTGCATGTTGCCTCATCAAGCTTGGCATCTTTCTTTTCCATCTCAATCTTCATTGTTTCCAGTTGAACTTTCAGGTCATGTGCAGCAATGTCACTTCTATTGAGTGCATCCTTAAGCATGCCAACCTCCCCTTCCGATTTATGGAGCTTCAGCTTTAGAACCTCAAGCTCTCCTTCATACTGAACCAGCTCCTCATGATTTCCATGTTCACCCCCTTTTGCACACTCATTGGGGCCCACTTCATCGGATGATAAGTTCATGCTAATGGGTTCAATCGCAGTCTTACGATCCTTATGCAGTTGACCATGATCACTCATTTGTCTTGCTGTATCAAGGTAACCATTGATAGCGGATGCAAAATATTCTGATTCAGAATCTGGGGACAGCGATGACGATTCAGTACCTCCATCCGGGGAACTCTCAAAACTTTCGTCACTAGAACTGAAGGATAGATTTACACCAACATAAGCAGGTTTCTCAGCCTGAAGCTTCAATTCAGGAGTTGTTTCTTGTGGAGAGACCTGACAGGAGTTTGATTGTTGAACTTCTTGATCCTCCATCAGGAACCACAAAGACGGAGTTGCCTGTAGAAACTCCTCCTGCAATCTGAATTGTCCTAGTAGTTAGTGATTTACACATGCAGCTGGGCTCATGAACAAGATCGAGCAGCTGAGACCTATTCACACACGAAACTCTCATGTAGTATACCTAACGATCAGAATTCTAAGATGAATGTTCATCAATTTAGGCTTCTACTTTGACTAAAACTGACTGGATATTGAACCATAAATTCCATCATTACGATTTTCCACCGTTCGTTTATTACTCATTTGATCAAACAGAGTTCTGAGAATCTATACATGGAATAATGACTAACAGGGAACTTCAGTTCTAGGCACACAAAGAAATCCTTGTTCAATCAATAACTTCCTAACAACCACACAAGTAACTGCCTAGGCGGTTACAAGATTTTAAGATAGATGTATATTATCAAGCTTGAAAGTGCTCACGCTCCATCTTCAATTACCAAAATCTCACCTAAATTGGCATAGAAAACCCTACTATAAGACAGATAGAGAAATAAAAAGAAAGGCGAAACACTGGAACAGATTAACGCGATTCAGAGAAAATCAAGAATGACGTAAGAGCAACCGTAGATCTCTGAAACTGAAGGAACACGAAAGGAAAGAAAATCGACGTGGTTATGAAGAGTTCACTCACCGCTGAGAACTTGATCACCGGAAGTTCGACTGATCAATGAATGCAGAGAGAGCGATAGAGAGAGGATGAGGATGAAGAGGAGAAGCCGATGTTAGAAGACGAAGAGAGAGAAGACAATCAGAAGAGGATGAGCGGCAAAATCCCAAACTAGGTTTAATCAAAATGTTCCCATGAATCATTGCCACGATTCCCAAAATGCCCCTGCCAGCTGTAACTTTTGTCTTTTATCACTTGTTTCCCTCCATTTTGTACTTCCTAATTCTTTCCCCCCAAAAATCTCAAATTCAAAATTTTGATAAGGAACTATATAATGAGCCGGTGGGAGAGGGCCTCCGATTGTGGCCGTGTGTATGCGCCGGTTCAGAGGTATGGATGAAATAGAACAAATTTAAATGCACGACGACATAAATGTAATAATAAAGTTATTTTATTAACTAAAATAAAATTTATTACATATTTAAAATATAAATAATAAAAGTTGTTTAAAAGAAAAATTTTTAATTCTGAATTTTTTATGAGAAATTTTGAATGGTTAGAATTTTTAATTTTTTCATCCAAATAACTTTTTATATTATAAAATACAAATTTATTATTTTAAATATAAATTTAACCTAATATTGTTTTTCAAACACATGCATTTCTTATATATAGTTTTATGGATGATAAGTTTAATTCAAGAGAATTTATTCAAATACGGTAATAGTAAAAAAAATTAGAGTAAATATAAAATATTATCTTAATTTATTTAATGATATTTATAAAATATAATATCCATAATTTTAATAAATAAATAAAATAATGTTATAGATAAAATTAAAAAAATGTTATTTAGAATTAATTATTATTTCACATAATAAAATAAAATAAAATTATCTATATATATTGGAATATATATAATATATATAGTAAATTATCTTATTTAAATCCATTATTATTTCATATAATAAAAGAAAATATGATTATATATATTATCTAAATATCTTCCAATATATATAATATCTCCTTCAATAATTATTATTTGATATAATAATAAAAAATATTATTATCTAAATATCTTGAAATATATATAATATCTATTAAAAATAAATTAAGTACATTATATTTTTTATATACTCTGTATTTATTATATAAATAAAGTATTGTAACCGATAATATAGATAATATATACAAAATTTAAGTAAACATTTTCGATTTGAATATTATTTTGAATTATATCAAATTTTTTATTTGAATATTATTTCGATCTATAGATTATTATCTATATATTCAATTACTCTGTGTTTTCGAGGTTGAAGGCAAACTTAACAAGGTTGTTTTATTTTTTTTCACTTCTGCAAATAAAAGGATACCATTTTATTTTAATCTTGTAAATGAAACAAAGTAATTTCGGCGTTTTGAAAACGGGATCGTTTTATTTTCTTCACTACTTTCAATTAAATGATGTCGTTTCGATATCAACAAAATAACGTCATTTCATTTAGAGTGAAGAAAAAATTAAAACGATACTATAGGAAAGACCGTTTTTTGAACCCACCCTTCAAGTTTGGAAAAAAATTAGAAGGTTGGACCCACCCCTTTTTAAGTTCACTTCTATGAATCCGAGGGTATTCGGGTCCGCATGGATCGAATAATTCGGGTGTGGGATCCTATTAACATGCCTATTCTACAGTCTTACTTGAGTCCCCTTTTTAATTTTTTCAATTTATAATAATATTGTTATTTACCACTTAATGTTAAAAACATAATTTGAGTACCATGTTAGGCTTAAATTTAACAATCTGTTCAATGTCTATGGCTCCAGAATTTCAGGCAGGAAATAATGGTCAACAATCTATGGGGTCCTGTTTTTCTCCATCTATGTCCCCTCATTTTTTTCTCTCTCTCTAAATCTTAAATTTTGCCCACAAATGTTAGTTCTACTTACTATACTATACATTGTGCAAAAAAAAAAACTTACTGTACTATACGTGTTTTGTTTGTCCCCTACATTACTCGATTGCCAACAACCGGTTGGGTTTCATGTCTCATTGGAATGAGAAGGTCGAGGCTGATGTTAGCTCCATGTCAGATGGCTTCACCATGTTCAGAGGATGTTAGCCCTACGTCATATTGATTGTGACCAGGCAACGGTCACATATCTCTATCCATATAATTGATGGGATGATAAGGGAAGTTGGATTACAGCTTCTTCCATATCTCTATCCATTGGCAAAAGGAAGGAAGGAAGGAAGTGAGAATGAATAATGTGGGGGAGGGGAAGGGGGACAAGGCAACGTGGGCTGTCCATTTCTCACAGGTATCTTTCATCCACACAGCTTCATTTAGTGTTGCATAGTGAGGCAATTATTGCCTTTTTCGCACGGCTTTTAAGATGAATTGCACAATGAACCCTCAATCATGTGCACGGTCCCAGCTGACTAAGTTTTCTGATTACCACAGGGGATTGGTGGGAAATAAATTGCTATGGTGGTCTGTATCACATGTGATTATACCCTCCCATATTACTTACCGTATGATTTCAAAAAGAAGAGAAAAAGGAGAGATTATTTTTATGAAATAATAAATTAAAGATTTTTTTAATTAATGAATATATATGGGGAAAAAAATAAAAAAATTAATTCCATTTTTATATTAATGCCCACCGACTTCAAAATATGGAACAGCTGTGTACTTTCGCCACGGCAACTCAAGTACACAAGATTTCATCAACGAAATTCTTCTGCCATGGGAGAGGCGGCGGAGGGGCGGTGGTCTTCGCCACGGAGGACGCACTTCGTGCTCGTTCACGGTCTCGGCGGTGGAGCATGGTGCTGGTACAAACTCAGGGCCCTCATGGAGAGCTCCGGGTACAGTGTCTCCTGCATCGACCTCAAAAGCTCCGGCAAGGACCCCACCAGCGCCGACTCCGTCCTCTGCTTTGACGAATACAACAAGCCCCTGATGGACCTCCTGGCTTCCCTCCATGAAACCGAACAGGTTCATTCACATCATCTACTCCATGGCTCGGCTCCTTAGTAAATCCTCCACTGGAGTTGATTGATCTGTTCATATATCAAAAACACCTTGGTCATGTAATCCGCAGGTGATACTGGTGGGGCACAGCGCAGGAGGGCTTAGCATGACGCAGGCCATGAGGGAATTCGCCGGAAAGATCAGAGCTGCAGTTTTCGTCACGGCCACCATGCTCCGGTCGGGCTTCTGCACAGATCAGGACGTGAAGGATGTAAAAAAAAATCAGTAACATTTCTCTTCACCGCATGGTTTTTTCAAAGTCATAAATATGCCTTTAATTGAATTGAAAGTTTATACACTCAGAGACCAAAATATGCCTTTCGTTTTCGGGTAGAATGCTTTTCACGCTGCCACAGTTGTTTTCATTAGAGGAATCCAAGATAGGAAGAGAAGAATTGTATGGCAAAATTTTGTATCTGTCGGGGGTAAAAATGGATGCCAACTGTATGTCTGTCTGTTTGTTCGTCTGTATGTACGTAGAAGATTTAACTCAAATATACTTTTGTATGTATGTATGCATGTATGAGCACACAAATCAACAATGTGGTATTACCATAGATATGTATGTAGTGTCCATATGCTCCATTCGTGGGATTTCCCATGATCTGTAGAATCCTGGAAATCAAGGCAAAGTTTGTCGGTATCCATCATTGTCTTCTTCCCATAAAAAGATGAAAACTGTGTGGCCATGCCACTCGAGCTTCATTGTACTTTGCCCTTATAAGTTATGTCTATTGACCTAGAAGGCTTGTTTTGGTTACTGTGGAATGCAGGGAGTGCCTGATCTGTCGGAATTCGGGGATGACGTTTACGACGCCGGCTTCGGGCTAGGGCTCCATAAGCCCCCGACGAGCGCCATTGTGAAGAGAGAATTCCAGCGCCAGATTTTATACCAGATGAGCCCTCTAGAGGTATGGTATAGTATAGACTCTACGTGGACGATGGTCGATTTCCGGCGCCAGATCTTATTTTCGTTTCGTGCGTAGGATTCCACCTTAGCTGCCATGCTTCTGAAGCCGGGACCAATTCTTGCCATCCAAGCTGCCCGGTTCGCCGACGAGAACCTGGCCATCGACACGGTGCCTCGGGTCTTCATCAAAGCGGTTCACGACAACGTCCTAAGGCTCGAGCAGCAAGAAGCCATGATAAGGAGGTGGCCACCGGCGGAGACATACACCCTCGAGTGCGACCACAGCCCGTTCTTCTCGGCCACGTTACCCCTCTACGGGTTGCTAGTGAAGGTCGCGGCCACCTTCTGATGGATACACAGAATATGAAATTACTGGCCATTGACTTAGACTTGGCTGGTCAATTGGTATTTTATTCCACAATACTCTTATTTTTTTTTTCATTTTAATCAATGTGGTATTCAACAATCACTATACCATGCTGGAAGACATCCACAAAAGTGCCGCTTTATCTACAGATCATGGCTTCCAGCTGATACACTCAGGAAATGAACAGGCCAGATGAGAAAATTCATGGGCAAGATATAAGCAATGGGTGCATTCAGATAACTCACTTGAAAACACCTTCATCCTCCTGACTCCACCATGGAATTATTTACCCAGATCTTTGGAAGATGATTATTACAGCTCGTTTGATTCAAGGCTTGGCAGCCTAAAAGCAGACACCCAGAAAAATCCCCTGTTGAATTGATGTCAGGTGTTATCACAACTGACTCTACAAGCAAATCACTCTTTGCCTGCCTTCTCAAGCCTCTCCATCTCTTCTTGGTGCTTTTTCTCTGCCTCCTCCAGCTCTCTTTCAGCATCCTCCTCTTCCTCAATCTCATCAAGATCATCAAACTCCCTAGTTGCTGCCATTGCAGTCAAGACGGGGTCTCTCAACTCTGATATCAGTCCACCACCGACTCGGTACTCTTGATCATTCCCAACTAAGAACAACCGTTGATCGGGTCCAGATGCCATGGGAATATCAACTGCCAGCAACTTAATATCGTACTGCACACAATCACCCCAAAAGAGACATGAGGCTGCTGGCAATACTAAACTACATGCTCTTTCAATGACTTGTACATCCAAAATATCAACAATGAAAAAGAAAGCTTTTTGCACCATGTGCATCAACATCGGCAACTTTGATAGTTTCCATGCTCAACTTAAAATCAGCAGTGAAAGAAAAGTTGTTTCATAACCTACTCAAGAAATATGACCAAGCTTAAAACATAAGAGAGACCCACCATGTAGTTTACTCTATTTCCCTCAGGGATGACAGTATGAGTTCAATTTGCAGGAGATTTCAAATGTTAGTAATGGAGATGGTCCTTTCCATGAGGTGAGTACTGAAAGATCCTACCTTTTGGGGTTTTTTTTTATATAGTTATTGATGTAGGCTACTCAGAACAGAAGTTCTTCACATGTATGGGGAAGCCAGTAGAGAAACAAACCTGGCCTTTCTTCTTTTTAACTTCGACACTAACTAAGCCTTTCCTTTCAGAGCCTCGTATAGGGAAGATGAGGAAACAACGCTTGCCTCTGAGCCTGGGCTTGAACTTCTTAAGTGTAACACCTCCTCCTGACATCACATATGCTCTTAAGTTTGTTCCTGAGAGTGGGGCACCCATCACCTCAAGGATTCCGGCATGTGTATTCAGCATCCTCATAGATATTCTATATACTCTGTCCGGGTTGATTGTCAATCTCGATCGGACATAGAGGCCCTTAGGAGAAATTAAAAGAAAACAAACAAACAAACAGGATGAGCAGTTTGTAACAGGCATATTCAAGTAAGAAATCACACATAGACCTAAAGAGACTTCCCTGCAACAAATTCCATTTCCATTTTACCAACAATGTGCAAGTTGGCTTCACACAATGCATGATGTGATAAAATTTACAGACACAGGAACTCTGACAACATAACTGGTTCACCAACAAGCCAGTGGATGTTGCACTTTCAGAAATCCAAATATTTACTGCAGGACTAGATAGCTCTGATTTTTACACTCCAGTCACCCTTTTCATTGTTCACAAACAGAACAAGCTAGAATATGTATTAAAGCAAAATCCTCATTACAAGCATAGAGGCCATAAATTATAAGGAGAATTTGACCAAAGGAGTGTGATAAGAAGAAAGCAGGTGCTGTAAGCAGAAAAATGATTGCCAATTCAAGAAAGGACTTACTGTAAAAGCAACTATAGCGGATGAAAGAGCAAGGAAACCGTACTTTGCCATGCCCTCGGAAATTCCCACAAAAGTACTGGCAAGCCCGAACAGTATCCTCCACAAAATTGCACATACCAAAACCCCTCCAGCCCCCAAGAGAAGGAGAGAATTTCTCCTCAAGAACGACTCGATCTGCAGACCAATGGCCTCACGGTACCGACTGAAGGTGGAAGCAACCGAATTCGCCGGCCTTCTGAAGAGCCTCTCCGCGAAACTCTTGTACTCGGGAGAGCTCTTCAGGGAGAAGCGACGGAGCCCAAATTGTAAATGAGAAGCTCTCAGGAAGGAGGAATTTTGAGACATGCCCACAATGGGAAATGGTTCGGACGAGGCGGGTTTGGCTGAAAATGCTCGATTAAGCTGGGAATTTGATCTTGCTGACGCCGAGAAGTTTGAGGATCCAATGAAATTGGAAGACTGGTGACGAGCCGAATAGGTCGCGTGCGAGGATTGACGACTCGATAGAGGGGGCTTTGAGTTGTGGAGTTGCTGGTGAATGTACTGTACCCTGAGGAGACCGTAAATGACTCTCGACGAGGGTTTTGACATCGTGTCGAGCGAAGTAAAGAGTGCGGGGGAGGAATTGTCGGCGATAAGGTCAGCAAGTAAGGGAGAGGAAACACTTATAAGGGATGAGAAGGGTCAAAGGTGAAGAAGGACAGAGAGAGAGGGGAGGTGGTTGCAAAAATGGCCGTCGTCCAGCTCCGTCCCTCGGACAAGGGATCCAGTCGGGTTGAAATGATCGGCTCCGAGGACCGAGTGGGGGGACAAACGGGTCGAGTTGTTAGTTTAAACCGACCCGATTTGGAAAGTTCTGTCCATAAATCCAGACAAATTAATCCAATTAGGCCATAATTATAGACCTATAGACCCAATTAGGGCATAAGCTCAATGCCCTAAACTAGGTGAGGTGAGGGGTAACAAAATAGAGAGAAGACATTACAAACTGCAGTAAGGATAATCTCACCTTTCCCTTTTTAACCGGATCTAGATTCAATTCTTCTTCTTGACAAAGCAGAGGAACCTTTTCCAGTTCAGTATCTTTTGCATTCTTTGCAACTTCTTTCAAAGGGTTCCTCATTGGAAGATCTGAGTCTTCACTGTCAAAAGTTCCTTGAGGAGGAGGCGCAACATATTGAACGCATTGGTATATAAGATTATTGTACCAACCTGTACATGTGAAGAATACCGGTTACTCCTCCCCAGAAAATGGAGATCAATTCATCAACCAGAAGATATATTTTGGGTGTGCATTTACAGATGGGTTCAAACTTCAAAGTGTGTTGGCAACAATAATCATGATGGAAGAGACAGACAAGATCTCAAGAGTCTACTTGCCCACTGTCCAAATGAAATGTAGGCTGTGCCGTCAGTGCTGCATTTATCAGAATCACCAAAAGGGTTGTTCCTGTCTCTGCAATATGCAGCTATCAGCACCAAGGGCACATTCCCGATGTTCCCTGTAGCATATGTTACACCAATATCAGAGCTACAACAATGGCGGCACATACACCTTGTGGTTGCTTTATAACTCACACAGACAGTACTACTGCATCCACCAAGGAAGCTCTCACCTATGCCAATTTGAATGAATTATTGTGAACTTGAAAAAGGGGTAAGGAGGGTGGGCAATTGATGCAATAATGAACCCAATAACCGAGCCGGAGATGGTAGCAAGCACGATATTCATGGGAATAAACCACCTGCACAAGTCAGTTGAAAGTTGAGTATGCATGAAGTTATT
Source organism: Trapa bicornis (assembly GCA_030064425.1). NCBI lineage: Eukaryota > Viridiplantae > Streptophyta > Magnoliopsida > Myrtales > Lythraceae > Trapa > Trapa bicornis. The sequence goes on along the minus strand of CM057761.1, from coordinate 1,321,626 downwards.
TTGGAAAAGGCAACCCAACAACAGGATCTGTACTGCTTACCACTCCATCATCTTCTGCAGAGAAATCGTCTGCCCGAGCTGTGAAAATATCAAGCACCGGAGAAGAAGCGAAAACACCAACTGTACCAGAATCCAAAGAGTAATATCCGATCAGAATTGGCTCGACATTTCATCGAGCATATGATAGGCTGCCTTACTAGCACCGTGATCCAGCACTGGAGCACGGTGCTTGTAATTTGGGAATCCGGGAGTACGAGTACCAGAATACCGCGCTTTGGAGGAGAAGGCTGAGGGAGGGACAGGAGCCGCCACGGCTGAGGCTGCCCTACCCCGCCATCTACGGCCTCTACATCTCCACCTACAAGGTGTTCATCAGCGCCGTCGAGTTCTTCCTCGCAAGGGATGTCTCCGACATCTTTCACTTAGGGTACGCAGCATCCAAAAGCATCGGGATATCATCATCGTTATTATTATCGATGAGAATGTGAGGAATCTCAGGGGATATTATGACTGGATAACAATGTTGTTGTGCGGTCATGTAGGAGCATATTGCCGGAGAAGGCGAGTCGGGGGAGTTTTCTGAGGTGGAAGATGGAGGAAGGCCAAACAAGCTGTTACTAATTAAAATTCGGACTGTAAAATGATCGTAAATTTTGTATAAAAAAGTATGAATTATATTGTGAATTTTCTAATGCCATTCAATTCCTCCATAGAGTTCACAACCTAAAGAAGAAAGAATGATTGTGCTGAGGCTCTGCTGTCACAGTAGCAACAGCTAGAGGGCCAAGGTAAACAGAGGCTCAAATAAAAACCAAAGCTTCTTCGCTGCGATTATTCAAACACGGACAACTGTAGCAGATAAACAATTCAAAATTCCCAAGGTAGAAGGGCGTTTCCAGGTCTAACCATTGTTTCAAGGAAAAAAAAAACTAAAGGAGACAGCTTCAGAAGGTGCACACGACCCCACTTGAGATGACGCATTTAGGGCCATTAGTAACGATGGGCAAGCTTCTCCTTCTCCTGGTATTGCTGCACATACCTACATTATGAACAACCAAACTCGAGATAAATACAGTGTTGAAGTGATTATTGCAAAATAGATATGTGTGGTTGAAGGGCATTCATTATTAATGCAATGAGACAGAATACACTATAGGCATGGTGGTATCATATATGACCCTATTAGCATGAATAATTCAACTCAGCAACTTGGAAAATAGTGCATAAATGCTGGATTTTTTTATATTCATCAACAAAATATTAGCTTTTTATTCCTAAGGATCAGCTTGGTAATTCAAAAGGCCGGGTTTTAGATGATGAACCAATGGGAGAACATGAAATCTTTAACCTTATATATAACACTGCTAGAACCTAATCATAAATGTGAAATTGACCTCTAATAGATTCAATGTCAAAGAAAACATAATTAATCTCAACTAAAAACTATCTGCGCTCCATCTGAAAGTTTAAAAGACCATCCCATGCAAGTTAACTGAGTTGCAATACAAGTCATCAAAAGTTTGGAAACATTGAACTACAAAAAACTTCCACATGATTGCAAACATTCATAAACCACAACAGAGATTCATCCCACTTAACTGAAATGAAGTGCGCCAAGCTTCATGGTCGACACAAACAATAACAACGTTTGTCAAAACTTTGCACAACATAACGAGCAGATGCTCTACCAGCCAATTTGTCACATCATCAATAACACTTAGCTAGACGATCAGACCATCCAAATTTTTTCAAAAATGATGCTACTCAAATTGATTGTTCTTATAATGATGAGTTGAAACTTCTCAGCAATTCAGTACCTTCAGAAGCTATTGAGACTCAACAGCAGATTAGCTATCATGAACCCATGTCATCAGTTGACCAGCCCCAGTATGTATTCTTTATTGCCTAATTCTTATGCAAATGCAACGTAGCTTAATGTCTCTCAATTAGCTTTAATCACCATAAACCAACATGGATATACTGTGATACTGGATCCCATGAGCAGAGAACTAATGTAGAATCATATAACAGATTAGAACTTGATCATCCAGGTGTATAGCTTCTTAAGTACCTAATTTCTATCCAAACAAGGACTAGCTTAATAACTCTCATTTAGCTTCGCCAGGATAAACATACATCTATTTACTGCAAACCGAGTCATATGACCAGAGAAGTGCTGCGATATCACAGATCAAGCTTATCAACGGACCAAGCAGCCATTCGAAAAACAGGCAACTTATCGCAACGATTAAGATTCCAATCATAGAAAATAAGCCAAATATCACAACCACCCCTGACGAAATATACCAGAGAGGGGAAATAACGCCCCGTATTTCAGGTGAAATTCACACAAATTGGGCGTTGGAGGGCATAAACCCGAACACTTATGCTTGAGAACGAGCAGAGAGAATTACGTATAGGTGCCGACGAGAGGGGCGAGGAGGAGAGTGGCACTGATCCAATTATCGGAGATCTTGTGGTGGATCTTCGAGGGCAGATCCTTCCAGAGCCCGCTCATGATCTTTTGCTGGAACGGCGACAGGGAATACACCACCGCCTTCATCCTCACCGGCTGCTTTCCCATTTTCTCCGCTAAAATCGCCGTAAACCCAACACAAACTTCTATTTTTTTTTTTAGCACGGGTTTTTGTCGTTTTCGCTGGCTTAAAACGACGAATAGTCTCATCGTTCCATTATTCTTAAATAGGCCTAAACTAACGGGCCGGGTCCATTTATCCTTTTCAGCCCAAACTTTCTTGATACCACCGTCATCTTGCCATACATACCTGTATTCTCGACAGCTTCTTCATCATCATCATCAGCAGAAGCAGCATGGAAAGGGGAGCAGCAGAATCATCAAAAAGTGGTGCTGGTGTTGGGGATGGGGGAAGGGGACAGGACAACGCACCGCACCGCAGGGAAAGTGTACTACTCCACGGACATTTCATATGCCCACTTATGCCCATATATCTGTGGCTGTAGCTGTATGCGCATGTAGAGGGTGACTCTTTGCTTCAACAAGAAGGAAATGGGAATGGTTGTGATTAATCAGAGGGTTCACCCTCTCCTCGGATCGTCCTATGATTGCAGTAATGACTGATGAAGCTGTCTGGTGCTGCCTGCAGAAGCATGATCATGGCTATGGCTAGTGTTATCTTCTTCCATGGAATCTCCTGACGACAATCTGAAAAGAGAAAAAAAGAAGAGAAAGAGGAAAAAAAAGGAAAAACAGCATCTTCATCATCATCTTTATGAGGTCTGCACACACTACTTAGCAGCCTTAGATCTGTGGAGATCTTTGAGTCACTTTCCTGTCTCTGACTCTCATGATGACAGTGACCGGCTTTATCACCTCCCTCTTTATATTCAATTGGGTTAACTTCCCCCACCTTTTCATTTTCCGCAACTCTCTCAGTTTCTCGTTTTCATCTTTATTTCTCTCCTTTGTTCACTTTTTTTCCTATTTTCACCTTCTAGCATTTTCTCTCATCTTCTTGTCCTTGTTCTTGTTTAATTCTCCGATTCCCTCGTCTATGCTCTGAATTTCTCTCTCTCTCTCTCTCTCTCTCTCTCTCTCTCTCTCTCTCTCTCTCTCTCTCTCTCTCTCTCTTAAATTGGTCATAGAGGTAAAAGATTTTTCTCTGCTTAGGGTTTTTCGCAAGCGAGTGATGATTACGGTGATCTTATTGGGATAAAGATCGAATATGGCTTCTCAGGTATATATCTCTCTGATTAAGTTCTTGATTAGGTTTTTCATGTGGCAAGAAATTCGCCAGCACATAATTTCTTCCTTGATCGAAGAGATGTCTGGGTAAGATCTAACATAGATGTGTGGCGATATATATTCTATGTTCTCGTTGCTCTCTCAGTTTGGACTCAAAAGTCGAAAGAGATGTATGATATTGGATTAGCTTTTTCACTTGAATGTCTGCTTATTTGTGATCTCTGAAGATCAGCTAAAAGTGATAAAATTCACATATGTGTAGAGGTCACCCTGAGTTGTGTTGGTTAGCTTCTCTAATTGCCTATACTGTTACATGCACGATTTGGCCTGCTGGGCTAGTCAGTGTTCATTGGTAGATAGAGATTGGGGGAAGACGAGCTTCCTCCAGCCCACTCATGGGTGGCCAATTAAGGGGTCGAAGTAGCTGCCGACCCATTCACTCGATCAGTCGGTAGAGATGGAAATAAAGGACTTTGATCAATCGAGATTCTCCAAGGTTCATAAATTCTACTGCTTGACTGTGTGAATGATGCGGGAGATACTTGGCACCCCTCCTTTTTCTGTGCTTGGACTGAAGGGAGCTCCTCCTTGTTTCCCTTCTGCTATCACATTTTATGGTGTCTCTCTCTTCCTAAAGCAACATACCAGCAATGTGCTTATCATCATGAACATGGTTTGCTGCATACAGTTCTTTGTCATTTGCATCGGCCTTATCATCCCTATGGTTGGCCAGTACAGTTTTCTTGTAGACTCACATAGTCTCCCTTCCATTGCTTTTGATGGTATGCATTATTGGGGAGAGAAAGCCCCCTCATTATTGATTCCTAAATGGGTTATTTTTGTCAAGATGTAACAGTGGTTGAAAAGGGTGTGTTGCATTGCATCTAGTACTAGTGAGAGTTAGATTCGAGATGTGGCCATGGAAAAAATACTATGACCAGTAAGGTGTTCGGCATGCATGCTTTTTAGTTGTGTTCGGGTTATGGGATTGGTTTGTATCAATTGTCTTTTGTAGGGGTTTCCATCTCTGGATTCTCAACCGAGGTAGAAGTAGAAAAACACAACCATGTTGGGCTACTAAATGTGCAGTACTTGATTTGGTTTTGTCATGGAAAACCCTAGATCTTCCCCCTATCTTGCCTGTTCCCATTAGGGCTTCTGCCCATTGGGACCTGGATCCAGGTCTACTAGAGGGCTCCCTGTATAGCCTTTTTGTGGCAAATATTCAAATAGTAAAATTTAGATGAACCCAGCACATTCACATACATCTGCACATCTTAAGTACCTTGACAGGCATTGGAAGATCCATAAAATGGCGAGATGGGTTGTAGTGAAAAGGAGGAAAGAGTTCAGGGGTGAATGCAGCCACTAAGTACTGGCTATAATTATATAAAGATTAGAATTGATCTATTCTATTTAAAATACTAATATTATAACCAATTTATCATAACACATATAATTAAAAATTTTAATTAATTTTCCCTAATAATCTAACATTTTTACTATCAATTCAAATTATATTAAAAATAAAATATTTTTGGAAAAATTGTAATATTTCATTTAACTTAAATTATGTATATGTTAAAAATACATACAAATTAAATATATATTTCTAATTAATAAATTTATAAATACAAAATATATAATTAATATTTTTATTTTATTAGTTTGAAATAATAAATTAATATATATTACACAAATTCATCTCTTATTATCTATATTAATATAATTTTAGTATTATTAAAATATTAAATTTAATTTATGTATATAATATCATAATTTATATATACATATTTTATTTAAATTAAATTATATATAATTATTATTAATAACTTAATATATCATTTTCAATATTTTATTAAATATAAATTATATAATATATATTATGATATTATAAAAATATATAACTTAAATGGATATTTTAGTTATACTTAAATTATATAATTTGTTATCAAAATTGTATTATTATAAACAATGAAATATGTATGTGTAATGTATTTAATTTATTATTTAAAAGTAATTAAATAAAATATTAATAGTATATTTAATTTGTACTCATTTTAAATATATACATAATTTATTTTAAATAAAATATTACAAAATATTTTAATATAATCTATAATGATAGTGAAAATTGTTATATTATTAATGAAGTAAATAAAAAAACTAGAAATATATATTATGGTACAATTATTATAATTTTAGTATTTTAAATAAAAGTTTTAATTTCAATTCTACACAATTATTTTTATTTTATAATTATTGTTTTATATTTAAATTGTTAGCGGTCAAAACGTAAAAAGTTTAATGTGTAAAGTGAGATTGCAAATTATTAAATAAATATAATTTAAAATAAGTTAAAAATGACTATTTTATTAAAATTTTAATGATAAAATATAAATATTGAAAGATTTGATAATAAATTAATATTAAATTAAAAGATTTTATAAAAAATATATATATAATTTATTAGTATGAAATAGTTATTACTTCTAGTGTAAAAATAAATAAAAATATATTGATCATATAATAGAACCTTACACCGAACGAGTAAACAAAATATCCTTCATTTGACCAATCAGCCCTCGTGTACACCAATACCATCGCGGTGGATCATAGAATGTCATCTCCAAATCCACAACCTTCAAAGAACAGTTGATAGTGCGCAGACCTCACAATGCGCAGGACAATCATCGCCGGTGCCCATCCTCTGCAGCAGTGGGAAGACCTGAGAGTCACTGAAGCAAGCACAATTATATGAATACATGGCACTCTAACTTCAATGATATATACTGATTAACCTCACTGAATTTATCATATTTGGGCTCCATGAAGTAACTCAGGCATGTTCGGGCTTGGGCTGGCAATAATAGGCCAGTGGGGCAATGTATCACAGTCACAATCACAGTCTAGTCAGCCAAAAGGCACCTTCTTCGCCTTCTCTTATCCGCTCTTCCTTGTCAGACTTATCCTCTTCTGTGCCCTGCCTGCCTGCGGCGGCAGCACCCCGCATTTCTCCCACAGTCGTCCATTGTCACACAATAACAACCCCCCCTTTTACTTATCACCAGCTCGTCTCTCTCTCTCTCTCGTTTGTCGTTCATGGCTTTCTCTGCTTCAATGATCTCCGTATTCTCCTTTTTCATCGTCTTCTGGCCTCTAATCCACCAATTCCGTGCTCACAATCTCGGCTCGCCGAAGGCGTTCCTCTTCCCCGTTACCAAAGACGCTTCTACGCTCCAATACCTCACACAGATCCGTCTCGGCGGCAGCATTCCCCTCACCCTCGTGCTCGATCTCAATGGCCGCCACCTCTGGACGTCACTGGCGCCATCCACGCGCCCCCTGGTCCCCTTCCGCTCCTTCCACTGCATCTCCGCTGACGGAAAGAACATGAGAGGGGGCACCGTGTGTGGAGTCGTCTCCGAGAATAGCGTCTCCGGTGCGACTGCAGTTTCCGAGCTATCGGAGGGCGCCGTAGCTTTCGTTTCCTCACAGAGGAGCTCCATCCCCGCCATCCATCAGCTTCTCTTAGCTCACGCGCCTTCGTCTCTGCTGAGCCGCTTGACGATCGGCGCTAGGGGGATGCTTGGCATGGGTAGGGCCCCTACGGCCCTGCCGGAGCAGCTCTCCGCGGCGGCGTCAGGCGGAGACAGGCGGTTCTTCCTCTGCCTCTCGGAGTCGGACGGCGTAATCGTTGCCGGCGGAGACTGGCCGTACTCCTCTTCGCCTCCACTGAGAGGCGATGTCTCCAAGTTGATGGTCTACGCGCCGCTGTCCACCTCTGAGAGGGAGACTACTGGCGAGTACTCCTTGAATCTCAAGGCAATCGAAGTAAACCGTGAAAGATTGACTCTCAATCTCAACTCTTCCTCTTTGGTAAGCAGATCGAAAAAAACTTCCTTAATACATCTACCCTAATATATATGCATATCGTAAAGTGACGCCATCAATTTCTCTTGCAGCTTCTGAGCACAGTAGTCCCATTCATGACGATGCAGAGCGCCATCTACACGGCCTTCACTGGAGCTTTCGCGAAGGCGGCCGCAGCCATGAACATGACCAGGATACAAGGGCGTCCATCGGATCATTTCGAGCTCTGCTTCAGCTCCGACAGCATCTCGAAGACGCCGAAGGTGGGATCCTTGGTGCCGGAAATTGATTTTGTGCTGCAGAGCGAGATAGTGAGGTGGAGAATTCACGGCCGGAACTCGATGGTACGGGTGAACGACGAGGTGACGTGCCTGGGAGTTCGAGATGGAGGATCGGAGCAGAGGAGTGGCGTCGTTATGGGAGGACATCAGCTGGAGAATGTTCTGATGGAGTTCGATCTTGGTGCTTCAATGGTGGGATTCAGCAGATCTCTGCTGCTGAGCCAGAGAAGTTGCTCCGATTTCTCGTTAAGCTCTTCCTTAACGGCGTCTCTGTAATTTTGTAATATAAATATTCATTCCGAAAAAAAATCCAAGAGTTAGAGATACTAATGAGATGACGTCAGCGAATTTGACAATTTGGACTGAGAATTGTCATGGGCCATTATGGGCCGAATGTTAATTTATTGGCCCGACATCCGATGATACAGCCCCATTAAAAGCCCATTAAACGCCTCTGATCCTCTTAATCAGACAGACAATGGGGAAGAGCGTGCAAATTTCTCAATTGGTCCCATCACCTCGTCGGCCGTCGACTTGCCGAAGAAATTTACTCTCTCACGTCTATTTGTCTCTCTCTTTTTCTCCGGATTACGAGCCGGCTGGGGGTAATCTTGTCAGAAACGGAAAGAGTGGTAAGAGAGGCGGAGAAGGAGAGCGATCTGTTTGCCGCTACATCTTCCGAGGAGGAGGATGCATACCTATGTGTACCGATTGAACGTCCTCTTGACTGAGGCGATTACGCTCCTCGCGCTGATGTGCGCCATTGCTTCCCTCTCCGACAAGTTGAACGTTGCCTCCCCTTCCGCCGATATCCAGGTCCGTGAACTTCCTTTGCCGCAGCGTCGCATTCTGTGGAGACGGACATCTGTGATGGTTTGTTGATGATGATAGGGTTTATCTGTAGGTGCTCCACATCAATTGGTTTCATAAGCAGCGTAACGGAAATGATGAAGTAAGTCTTTGCATTTCGATTTTTGGTTAAATGCTGGCCAATTTGAGGATAGTATTGTCCATATAGTAGCATGCCATGATTTGAAAAGCTTCCCTCTAGTTGAAGGTGGGTCAATATTTCTCTCTTTGCTCTGAAAAGTGAGTTGGAAGTTGGATTTCATTCTAGGAAATCCTTTTGTTCATTCTGTCATAAATACAGCTTAAATCGGTTTCTAAATGATAGAATTTTCATTCAAGTTGTTGTAGTATGGTTTGGCCCAGGCATACAGCATTCATTAATTTTGGCTATGGGTTTTGGTCACTTTCTTTTTTTCCCCTGGAACCTGAGTTGAAAATTGAGCAAGGCAAGTTTTTGTGATAACAATTATTGTATAGTTCCAATCATATTATTTACAAGAACTTTCACTTCTAGATTGATCATTATCTCTAAACTACTGTAGCCTTGCATGTCTTGCAGGTCAGCTTGACAATGAATGTCTCTGCTGACTTGAAGTCAACATTCACATGGAACACAAAGCAGGTCAGGAGCCTAATTCAAAGTGAACTAATTGAATTAGTTTTGTAGAATTTCCGCAATGCATCATAAAATTTCATCCTGGGTTGCTCTCAGCATGTCAATCTGACGCTATTAGACAAAAGGCCCTTCGAAGTTCTGTTATCTCCACACATGCTCATGATTTCTCTTAATGTCCCAGGTGTTTGTCTTTCTGGCTGCTGAGTATGAAACAGAAAAAAACTATTTGAATCAGGTTCGTTTTATTGATTTCAGCTGCATCTGTTGCACATTTCTACAGTCCCACCCCCGTGAACTTGTTGAGTTGGAAAAATCAATTCCTTTTCTTCTCTTATTACTTGTTCAGGATATTGGTCGATATATTGTGCCATTGGCATGAAAACTTTGAGATTTGGGATAAGTGTTACCAATGAAGAACTTGTATGGCATTCCTTCTAGCAAACCCCAGTTGTTCTGTGCCATAATAACAGCAAGTCCACTGCTTAGCTGCTTGAGAACAATAAGATAGTTCATCAGGCAAGATCAAAATGTGCAACATTGTAGATGTAGTAGAGAGTGAGACCTCTCCTTCTGGTTTTGATCTAGTATGTATTATGTACTGACAGTCTGCTTCTTAGCCATTATTTTTTTGTTCCACAAGTTAATGGCTTGCTATATCCCATTGCCACCAGCAATATGTCAATATTCAGTTGTTCATCTCCTGTGATGGCAAACAATTTCAGTATAAGACTACTCTGCTACTACTAGTCCACAACTGATTTAATTTGTTGTCGTGGAACAGATTTCACTCTGGGATGCAATTATACCATCCAAAGAGCAAGCCAAGTTTTCATATCACACCATTAATAAGTACCGTTTTACAGATCAGGTAAGCCACTCTTTTTCTTAAGTATCTCAGACTAAGGCCATAGCATATTAAACATCTGATTGACCATGTGTTGAATAAGCTGAAAGATTATGTGACTAATTGTCTGAGCGCGACCAATCTTCCATCAAGATCTTCATACTTAGAGATAGTATTTGTTGTTTTTTCCCTCAGGGAAACAGTCTTAGGGGGAAAAAGTACAACTTGACACTACACTGGCATGTCATGCCCAAAACTGGCAAGATGTTTTCTGACAGGATAGTGACAACAGGACACAGTCTGCCGGAGGAATACATTTAACACAACCATTCATTAGCCCGAGAGGTATGAGAGCCTCGTAAGTTTATTTGAGATACAGAAGGAGCCGTTTAAACTTATTTTGACGAGGAATTTGCTACTTTGTACGGCAGTCTTTTAACATATTTGGCTTTGGCTTGTTTCTTTTCTTTTTTTTATACAAGTGCTTATGCAGGCTAGAAAAGATGTGTCAGGTCGGATTAAAAATCTCTACAGTAGAAGCATCAGTTCTGTGGCATCTTTCTGCTATAGCATGGATTGCTTTTGTACTAATCAGAGTCACTGACTAAGAACCATCCCAATTTTTTATCTGGACTATTTGTTTGCCTGCGGAACAAGAGAAGTATGCACCTAAATTCTTCACTTTTTCAAAAAATGGAAAACTTGTTTTTCAATTTCTGTGCGAAAAATGCAGCATGGTAATCACTGTGAAGTCCCATTGATGCCGCTATTTCAAGTATCATACCTGAAAAGATCATAGGTGCTCACGAGCACTGAGGCCCCTTTCATCAGTGTTCAAGGAATAGGATGGAGATGAGATTCCTGCCCTCGTGACTTCCCTGTGATGACCTTGTGGAGAATACTTCGCCCTGGGGTCCATGATAAGAACACTGCAACACTGCCCACAGAGACAAGGGTCTTAGTCTAGCCCAACTGAAACATCCTTAAACATAGCTTTGAAAGTCCTATGGTAAGGAAACGTGTACTGAAAATAACTAATTACCTTCCAGAGAGTATGTCGCCCTGACCCCCACAGCGGCGAGGTGATCCATAAGTACTTACGGACTTAACTGCAAGATATATATATATGTATCGTCCTCAGAATGATCAGATAATATATGGACAGAAAAATGTTTGCAATGGTATGTTGCTTCAACAAGGTCAGCAGTTAAATGGTAGTTTCATTGGATACCTATATCACCGTCACTTATGAGGTCTGATTTTCCCTTCCTTAGGATAGTTATTCCCCCCATCCTATTCAGGAACAGCGTAGCAGTTAGTGAGTACACTGAGATCAATGGGTTGTCGCCACAAAACTGGCTGTAATTATGTTAAAAAAAATAGGATATTCATGGGTAACCTAACTGTTTGGCAAGGAATTGCACTTGCTGATTAGCTTCACGGTCATTCACTTCACAATTTAGCACCTTATCAATCAGGCGCTTGTACTCGTTCACATTTGGGGTCAAGACTGCCAATGGATAACCGCTGACAAGGTCAAGACAGTTGGTAACAAGAAAAAGTCCATCCTGCAGGTAGCAAGAACACAATGAGAACATTCTGAAAGAAATGGCTTAGGAAGCAACTGATGAGTGAAGCATTCTTGTAATGACAAACCCCATCCACAATGATTGGAACATTTAAATGTTGTGCACGCTTAATGATTTCATTCACGCAATCCTGCGTACATAAAAATAAACTTCAACCACATTACTGAGGTTCTCTTTGACAACAGTGTGTTGGAATAACTTCACAGAATGTGAAAGAAATAATGCAACTCAAGTCAATGAGATGACAAGTTTTATCATATTATAGAAAAAAATTATCTAGCAAAGAATACAAAATATAAAGATATTGCCAAATGCCTACCAATAGAAATGGGTCTCTCCCAAGGCCAGGGCCTACTACGAGACAATCAAATCTTTCCAGCCATTTATCAATCTCGGCTAGAACCCTCTGTGTGACACAGCTTTTATCTTCATCCCTGAGAAGTATTTTCTTCTAATAATTACAAGTGCATTCAGACACAAAACTTTATATTATGAGGACAGAAAAATCCTTCCAAGAAAGATAACCTACCTGATGCTATAAGATTCTTCTAGTATTGGGTGCACAATCAACTCTGGACTATAACCTTTTATGACTGGAGCAGCATCTTTTGTGCAGAAAACATGAGATAAATCTGCACCCTGTGGAGTGCGTGAGAATAATTGAATATAATCTACTCATAAAGGCCAAGAGAAAATTTCCCTTTTCCCCAAGTGATGGTTTTACATAGAAAATCAGCAATAAACAGCATTATATGGAAGTGGGAGACGAGCAAAATCCAGGGGAAGAACTATGGCTAGATGGTGCGGAGTACTAACAATTTTTAAAGCTGAAATAGCAGCAAAATAAGGGGCTCCTGTATACTCACGACAGCCACCAACAACAGCAATCTTCCCTGTTAAACACATGGAAAGAATAGGTCTAGAAGTAAGTTTGAACTTGCTGGAAAATTAACAACAAGACTGAATAAAATTAAAGCTTTTTAACAAGCAATATCCAAATTAAATAGCACATGCTATATTCGGTATCTAATTGCACCAGCTTCTTGAATAAAGCAATGGTTCATCCTAAAATCTTACCATACAAAACACGTTCATGGTAAGGAGAAATAGGAATTTAGTGTATATTGTATTCCCCAGTTACCATCCGACGGACAACCATACACTATGAAATTTGAGAAGACATCGCCAACAAAATTCTTTTCCATTTTATTTGTATCCAAAACAATCCCAGTGACATTTCTAAAAAAAGAAAATAAGAGAACCACATGTCCGCGGCCACATGCCAGCTCACCTGCTTGGCCTTTGTGCTTGCTTGATTCAAGAGCAGGAGTAATCGCCCTTAAGATGCTTTCAGCATCAGCTTCCACGCCACAAGCAGCCACTGATCTGATTCCTCCCACCCTATTCTGATAAGTTTGACTGCTAAAACCTCCAAGAATCCTTACCAGGAACTGCTGCCTCCGTAAAATGGAGGATGGAGCCACCAAACAGCCTATTACTGAATTGTACGGAGGCAAATGATGATTCACTCCATATTTGATTAACATTAGCAATCAGCAGAACTCTCACAAAACCAGACACCTGAAAGGAAATGCACAGCTTCATAACTCAGAGACTCGAGTTGGAGAATTTGTTCCAGCCATAACTCAGAGGAAGCGAATAACTTACACTTACACGTCCCCTGGAAATGTAAAACATAATCCACTTGGAATAAGAGCTGAATCGAGGAGAAGAAGCTTTACCTGCCCTACATGGCCGCCTTCTGGAATGTTCACTATCTCACAGGCACAGCGCTTCTGAATTTCAGACGAAGAGGAGGAAAAGAAAAAAAAATATTAACAGTTTATTCATTTAATTTTTAATTTATTAATAATTGTATTTTACTTAATTATTTAATAATTCAATCCTCTAATTTCATATAAATTAAGCTAATAAAAATGTAATAATAAATAGAGTTAGAATTTCAATAACAAAATAAATAAATCTGTGGGTGAAATTGAAGTTCTTTCAGGCATTATGTGGGCGGGCGTGCTGGACCGTTGGATGGTCTGAACTCTAAGATCGTGGGGATGAGGTCATGTCATATTTTGCCCTTTGATCGGTCACCCGTTCGGGCCGGTAAAAATAACCCGCCTGCAGCCCGATATGTGCCCGCCCTGTGCTTTCACGGGTGGGTTCGTGTTTGGATTTTCAGACCCGTTGCGGTCTGCTACAAGTCGGAGGTTTCCAATAATTCGTATCGTCCGACTCCGAACCCATTCTTACACGATTCGGGTCCTTTTTTTGTACTCACCCGCGGGTTTATGTCCGACTTTTAGACCCGTCATAAGTATAGGACGGGTTCCGAGTGGGTTCGGATCTAACAAACCCGACCCGTTCTGACCCTGATGATATTTTTTTGGACAATAAATATTAATTTTATTAATTAATTAGGATTAAAACAAAGACAAACAAAAGAGTTCACTTTGTACACTATTCTCATTAAACTTATAAGAATAAAAATATATATATATTACTCAAGTTTTGAAATAACCTTCCAGTATTATTAAAAATGCCTTAAACTCAATAGTATTAGTGTACATTCACAGGACTGTCTTCCCTTCTTCCATTTTTTTGCCACAGCTCACAATGTCTTACTGCAACAGTCATTGCAGCTGCTCATTGGTTTGATTGTTCAATTAATTGATATGATGATTCTTATTGGTTTGACTCCTCCCCTAGAATTTCTGGCGATGGAACGGAGTCTTGTGGGGGAGCTGAGGAGGCCCGGATCTGGTGAGGCCATTGGACTGATGATGATAATGATTATCACTGCCCTGCCTGTGGGGTCTGGATGAGGAGTTGGACTTCCTCTGCATGGTCTTCCTTCTTGGGTGAGAGGACTTTGGGATGAACACTCCAGTCCCCTTGCTGATTATTTCCCTTGGGCAGTTGATTTGGTGGTAGACCGGCACCAGAGATGGTGCTGCTGGATTATAGACTGATCCGGTGAATCCCTGATGACAGAAATCTCTCATCCATATTGCCTACTCCAGGTTATGATATGTTGTGAGAAGCAGAGGAATGGAAGATAGAAATTCATCTCACCTGAAGAGAAGAAGCACAGTCCCAATAAGGAGCAATCACAGGCTCTTCTTCTTCCGCTACATCCTCTTCCTCCGCAATTAGAAGGGAGATCTGCTTGCTCAAGTCTGCAAAGAACAAGTCATCTTCCATCTCCAAAGCCACTTCCATTGTTTACACTACTGTATCTTCTTCTTCTTCTTGGCCTCTCTCTCAAAAACAAACTGACTGAATCCCGTGTGTCTGCAGCTAACTCTATTTTAATCAGACAAGTGAAACTATTCTTCTTCTGGGTGATCTGTTCTTCTCCTTTTTGCGGATTCCCTGAATAATGGTATCCAAAAGGAGATCTTTTTAAATAGGAGGAAGGGCAAAGCAAGGGGTGGTCCATTAAAAGTGACCAGCTGAGCCCTAACTGTCACTTTGGCCCTACCTCTCCCACATGCTCCTACCACTCTCCACTCTTGCCCCCCCTCCCCCTCTCAGCTGGTCACTTCTTTTTTCAGTGCAAAAAAGAAATCTGACCAGCTGAGAGGTGGAGGGAGGGCAAGAGTGGAGAGTGGTAGGAGCATGTGGGAGAGGTAGGGCCAAAGTGACAGTTGGGGCTCATCTGTTAGTGAAAACTATGTGGGGGCCCTCAGGGAATCATCAAGGGTGTTGCTTGCTTGGTTAGTGGGCAGTGCATACTCAAGCCCAAAAGAAACAGATAGGCTCGAATCTCTCTATCATGATGCTTGCTTGGTTGTGAATTGATCAATATATATACACAAATATGTCAGTGGGCAGTGCGTAGTCAAGCCTCTAATAAAGTATTCAATTTCTTGAGGTCTACCGTGTATGGCATAAAGGAATAGCATATGCTTCTTACCATCTTTGTGACTACAAGATCAACATGAATAAAATACACAAAATTACTAGTTTAAGGAGAAATAAAGGGCCAAAATTCTTCCTAGATTTAGCTTTCCCCCTCTCTTTTTATCATCTCAGGTGGGCCTTTGGATTCCATTCCCCACATGGTTTGTTGATCCAGCTGAATTAAGATGACCCGGATAAACAGTAATCAGTCAGCACCATCACCATGCAATTTCCATGGCTATGATCTTGACATCAACCTCTTGCTGGGCTGATTTGCTTTCAACTTGCTCATCATAATATCTTAAATTGACCCCATCCTAATTCTTTAAATAAGATAATAGCGTACAATAATGATAGTAAGAAATGAACAGTTCGAGAGCTATTTGCTCCCGTTTTTATTGTATATACAAATTGTAAGCCGATTTAAGTTATATTTAAAAAAATAAAACTTGAGCAATATCAACAATTGTCTAAAATTACACTTAAATTTTAATTAAAATAGATAAATATATAAGTTACTACTTAAAAATATTATTAATATATAATAATTTTATTATTTACAATTAATAACTAAATAGGTGTATAATAACTTTACTTATAATGTTTTGTTATTGTAGAAATGAAATTATACTAAATTAAATAGAAAAAAAATGCGAGAGAGCGGTGAAAAAGCATAAATATAATAAAAGTAGGGGTCCTTTTAGCAATTAACCACAGTAATGATTGTCTTCTCTTATTAATTAAAAGTACTTATGTTGGCGGTGGAATTTAAAGTGGTCTGACAACATGTATTTAACCCACAGCTGACGCGCTACGTCAGCAAGTTTAACGCACACGCGACCATGGACAGGTATTTATTATGTTGGTGTGAGCTGTGAGTCGGTTCTAATTTAACCCTGGATAGCGTGTATTAGAGACCATTGGCTCGATTCACAGCACACAACAGCTCGGCGGTCAACTTTCTGGTGACGAGAGCTCATCTGCCGCAGCCTCCATCAAGCCTCCACGAATGGTGGACCTCAGCCTCGCCTATCTCCTCCTCCTCACCCCTTTCATCCTCCTGGCCGTCCTCTTCTTCATCGTCCGCCCCTACCCCGTCAAGATCCCGATTAAGAACCGGCACGTATTCATCACAGGCGGATCCAGCGGCATCGGCCTCGCCCTCGCACACCAGGCCGCTTCCGCGGGCGCGCGTGTCTCGATCCTCGCGCGCTCGCAGGCCAAGCTCGAGGAGGCCAAGCGGGCGGTCCAGCTCGCCACGGGAATCGACGTCGCGACCTTCGCGGCCGACGTGAGGGATTTTGACGCCGTGAATCGCGCCGTGGAGGCGGCGGGGCCGGTCGACGTCCTGGTGGTGAACCAGGGCGTGTTCGTGCCGGGAGAACTGGAGAGGCTGCGATTGGATGAGTTCAGGTTCATGATAGACGTTAACCTCATCGGGAGCTTCAACATGATTAAGGCTGTTCTTCCTGCGATGAAAGGTAGGGCTGACAAGAGACCTGCATCGATTGCTTTAATGTCCTCTCAGGCCGGCCAGGTATCTATGTTCCGTGCAATTCAGGATCAGTTATATTAGTGCAGCAGTTTTTTTGTTCAGATGCGTCCCTCTTGTTTCCAGTTACTATTTCCGGGATAAACAATTGTTATAACTGTGGAATACCTGTGTGCTCTGGAAGGTGGGGATTTATGGGTACACAGCTTATTCTGCAAGTAAGTTCGGACTTCGGGGTCTGGCAGAAGCTTTGCAGCAAGAGGTGATTGCTGACAATATTCATATTTCGCTGATATTCCCTCCAGACACAGATACTCCTGGGTTTGAGGAAGGTATTCTTTTCTTAATCATCTCCTGAATCTCTCTGAATTGTTGAGCTACTTTTGACTAGGGAGGTGGCTTTGTCAGGTAAGGTTGATTAATTTACTATATGAGAGATTTATTTGAACCACATGATTGTCTTGAATCTGAGCAGGTGAATTTTATCTGTAACTTGAAGTTTCTCTATATTTTTTGCTGTGTAATGGCCTTATTTGCCCAACTTGGAGCTTGAAGAGAGGACTATCTTG
Source organism: Trapa bicornis (assembly GCA_030064425.1). Classification (NCBI taxonomy): domain Eukaryota; kingdom Viridiplantae; phylum Streptophyta; class Magnoliopsida; order Myrtales; family Lythraceae; genus Trapa; species Trapa bicornis. The sequence goes on along the minus strand of CM057761.1, from coordinate 1,303,871 downwards.
ATCTTCTCATTGTTACTGTTGCCAGGATAGATCTCAAACGTTAAATGTTGTTAGCAACAGTAAAACATCTGATCTAAAAATCTACTATGTACTTAATAGCTATTCATCCTCAGTGTTATGTTAGATTGTTACAGTAAATGCTGCAGTATAAAATTCCTATTCCTCCTTATTGTTGTGTTAGATTGACTCTATTGACAGTAGAGAATGGCTGTTTGCAGAGACTAAGATACGACCCCAGTTGACAAACATTATTGCAGAATCATCTGGTGCCATGAAAGCTGAAGTTGTTGCCAAGAAGGCTCTAGATGGCATCAAAAGTGGAAGTTTCATTGTTCCTTGCAGCTTTGAGGGCCTTTTACTCTCCATAGCAACTGCAGGCATGTCTCCTCAAAGATCATCTGTGATGGCATTTGTTGAGGTTGTTGCTATTGGTTGGGTGCGTTTTGCTGCTCTGTTCTTTCAGTGGAACTGGTATGGCCTTATCAACAAGTGGCATGCTCAACAAAAGTAGTAACTGCACTAAATTGAGACTGATCTCCAGTTATAGTTCTCTTTAATTGTTTCGAGCCTAGAATTGTTGAGGCACTATTACTTTTGCTTATCTATTGTCCAATTTGTGATAGGATGTTTCTGGTACTATTTTTTTTTGGAAATTCACTATGTTCAATTCTGTGCAGTTCCTCTCTTTGTATAACAATTGTATTTCTATGAATTTTCTTTGTTTGTTCACATAATTATAAGGGTTCCACTGTATGATTTTACTACCAAAAAGACAAGCACCATGAGATGACCTAAGTGCAGAAACCATACACAGTTTATCCCTTGATAATATTCCAAAAGGCACTGCATTGTGGATTTTCATAGTATGCATACTACTACATATGAATCTTGTTCTTGCTCCTTTTTTCACCAGTGTTGAGCTTATTTTCTGTTGGGGTTTCCAATTGGTAGTGGGTACTCAGCTATCAATCCTTTCATATCTTCCAGTAAATTCAAAGTGGATGCTACTCAATAACACTTCTTCTCCTCTACTATCAGAGGACTGAACACTTAAATCAGGAGTTCCTCCCCTTGGTAGTACACCGCGATTCTGACTCAACACAGCAGCTATGTGCAGCATTATGGGCTCATCAAACCCCAAGTCCAAGGGGGCACCCTGAAAATTCCATTACAACATGTACGGAAGGGAAATCTATCTCATAAGAAGCACTGCAGAAAGTACCAGAGAGAATGAATTCCACTCAAGGATGTATAGAATGCTTACATGTCCAATGTAAAGCCCTTCTCTAAGTATAGATCCATTAGGAGACCCAGATGATGTCATTGAGATCCTGGACCTTGTACTTCTCTCCCTCTCAACAGCATGTAAAAGCTCTTGGCTGCAGGGATGATAGGTAAACTACACCTATTAACTTGGGATGTAAGACAACTGAAGAAAAAGGAAATACGTCCAAAATTGCAGGCATCGGTACATGAGTATCAGAAACATTCAGGGTAGAAGAGATTCCAGGAAATGTAAAATTCATTAACCTAAAAGATACTTTGCTTACACTATACAGTACAATTCTAGTTCATCTTTTATGCAATTACAGACTCCACCAACAGAAGGAAAAATTGACTTTGTATTTACATAATCAAGAGCACACTTAGTGGATATGATATAACTCTTTTAACAAAGGTCGTTCCTTCTTGTGCCTAGTTAATAACATTTCATCATGGTGTTCTATATGTTCAATTTGATAGAAACTTTAGCCTCTTAACTAAGATTTTTACCAACTGGTAAAGGTTAAGTTTGACACATCATTGCTGGTAAGTGACCAAGATGTGGGGATTGAATTCATTGCAAGGGACTCTGTTCATAACATAGAAGAGAAGACTGCAGCTCAATAGAGGGCTGATCCTGGACACTGATTACAAAAAGCAAAAAAAATGTGATACTTTTCCAGCACAGTTCATTTCTTACACAACATATAATAGTTTACATGTGCTTCTCTATGAGCTGGTGATAAGGGATAGAAACAAGAGATGCCCCAAAGAGTTATATTACTGATCCGTCCGGGATGGTGGAGTTCTTCAGCACAACAGTGATGCCTGATCGGATGTAGAAGCCTTCCGATGATCTATCAGCCTCTTGAACCCTCTGCAAAGTTCATATTTTTTTCGGGAAGGCATGAGAGGATCAGTAAAGCCTTGTGCACAAGTGAAAAAGCTCTTCTTCTGATGATTAAGGTGCTGTGCATTCTCACTGATGCATACAGGGGTCATGCATTCATCTGGAAAATCTGTGATGAGGATAAAGTTGAAAGACATTGTGAGAAAAATGTTTGTGTACCTCTGAGTTTTCGATCGTGACATTCTTCCCTATCCTGGCGTTCTTGTCGATAATGCACTCCCTGAAAGTTAAACATCTTAGTTGTTTCTATTAACCATGCTTAATTTTTGCCAGGATTCACGGTAAAGCTTCTGTTTACTTGATTTTGGTGTTCTCTCCTATGCCGATCGGAACTCTTCCCTCTTCCAAAAGGGAAGCAACCTCTGCATCGGTCTCATAGAAGTCAGCTCCAAGCATTACCGTGTCCTGCAAACACATGCTTGATCAAACTCTACTGAACAGTTGATGCACATTTCTATTCAATGGATTTATGTTTGTAGGAAGAAGAGTTGGCGACCTTTAAGTGGACATTGGCATTAATCCGAGACCTGATACCAACAACGCTGTGATCTATGTAGCAGTCGATTAGGAAGCTCCCATGGGATACTATGGAATCCACAATCTGTAAAAGGATGGATAACTTTCAGTAACCAGAGATTTGAAAACAGATGAAGAGAGGTGGTGGTGGGGTTCCTGAAAAGGACAAGCTTACCTTGCTATTATCAATCTTTGATGGTGGCAAGTTCCTTCTGGATGTGTAGATTGGCTTTGCAGCATCATAGAAACTGAACCTTGGTGGCTGAAATACGGACAAAGTAAAATTCTGCCATTGATTTTTCCAACTGAAATTCTTACGCACAGAATGCAAGGAGATCTAGATTTTACGTGTCCAGTGAGAGCAAGGTTGGCCTCGAAGAAGGATCTGATCGTCCCGATGTCCTCCCAGTAATCATTAAACAAGTAAGCCTGAAGCAAAATAACTGTTCATTCATCACAAGCCAGTGAATTCAAAACCTGGAAACTGAAAAGTATTAGAGAGATTTTGGTGAGACATTGATGAAGAACTCTTTAGCAGATGCCGGAATTATCTCTGATCCAAAGTCATTAGCTGTTGGAAAACGCCATCTGGATTGATATACATCGTGTGAGATTAGGATTAGATTGTGTAAACTACAAATGGGGAATTGTCGAATTCTTCATACAGTATGTAGGTAAGTTACCTTAAGAGGTTTAGCAGGATCTCCTTCTTGAAGACATAAACTCCCATGGATGCAATGTAAGGTTTCTTCTGAGCTTCATCCTTGGAAAGCCCGAGAACGGTCGTATCTACTTGCTAAAGCAGGAATCAGCAACATTAGCAGGGGGAGTTGTTGTGGTGATCGGGAAAACGGTGTTCGGATCTGTATAACATATACCATTGCCTTGAGATCTTCCCCTTTGGGCTTCTCACTGAAAGAAAGGATTCTCCCTTTGTTGTCTATCTTCATCAGACCAAAATCTGAAGCCCGGCTATCATGAAAACACAAGAAATCCAGGGAATATTATCAGATCAAACATATGGCAACTGAGAATAGAGTACTCAATGCATCTCTGCAGTTGAGTTGTAGACATGATCTTTAGACATAAGAGCGCAAAGGAGAAGTGAAATTGAGTTTTTCACTACACAAAAAAATTGATGTTGATGAAAGAACAGCTGTGGATTGTTGCAATTTACAGCAACCTCTTCTGTTCAGTGAGCTACCTGTCATCTATTGGCAGAGATGAAATAGTGATATCTGCACCGCTATGTCTGTGATTCTGAAATACGAAAATATGGTTACTGGTGTGGAGCCTCCTTATTAGGACAGAGGGCAAAGAGAATGTGAGAATGAAATTGGTTGAATCACCTGGACAAAATCCATGTAGTCCATTCGATACAAATGATCTCCTGATAGAATGAGCACATCCTCAATATCCTTGCTCCTTGCATCCTGCAATTGCATCAGCCAGGAAAAAAAACCATGTTATTGTGTCTTTACTAAGATAGGCCTTCAACATTTCCAGAATCTGCCATATATGTATATATGAGAACAAGGGACTACTTCATGGCACCATGGCAGGAAGCCAGAAAATGGTGTTCAAGTTAGATGCCTTTGTGACTATAGAATACTGAAATTACCTCAAACAGCCAGTGGAACTGTCTCACAGCATCTGCAGTCCCCTGGAACCACTTCTTCCCGGCCTCTCCCGGGGTTTGTGTGGCTGCCAATACCTGTTGAAAGGCCAAGTTTGCTCTCATAAATGCCAAATCAACCTTTTTCAATCCAGCTGCTTATGTTACACCTCAAATGAGTGAAAAAGAAGATGAGAAATGGGCAGATCCTGTGGTGATGCTAAGATTGTACCTCAACATAACCATCTCCAAAGGTGGTCCCACTCCCAAAGTTGTAAGCACGGGCAATGTGACGATTGAGGGACGCGGAGTTGAACTGAGTGAGGATGTAGACTTTGTTGATTCCGCTGTTGATGCAGTTGCTCATTGGGACATCGATCAACCTGTATGCTCCCCCTATGGGCACCTGCAAGAGATAAATTTCAGATGGGAAATGGAGTTCCTCTTTTTGGCACCAACTACCAATACAGTAAATGCAAAATGATCACAGGTTGCTGATGGGGACACTTATCCAAATCCAACCATCCTAGACATGCAAAGCCAGCATCATGGTGGTAGAAGCAGTTGAAAAGATCATATAAAGAAGCATCATATTGAAGTTGCATCTTACAGCAGGCTTGGCACGGCGATTGGTGAGAGGGAAAAGGCGAGTGCCAGCCCCCCCTCCAAGAATTACTGCCACCACCGTCCTTTGATCTCTCTTCTCCATTTCCAAGTCCCTCAACTGCAGAATAATACATCAACAATGGGATTTCCACACCAAGCATAACAATTATCAAGAAACTTCATACTGCAGTTAGAACCGAGGAAAGGAAATCGTATGGTACATTTCAAGGAAAATACTCATTGCAGATGGTGAAATTTCATAAGGGGCGTTTCTATCTGTTACAAATCCTGAAAAGGTACACTATGGTCTTCAAATTCAGGCTGTTCAATGGTTTAGTTGGCCATGAAATAACTACATTTCCTGCTAGCCAAAAGACTATGGAAGAAACTGGTTGTTTCAATGGCAAATCAAATGGACCTCTCCAACTCATCAGATCATAAAACAAAAGGGATCATCTTAGTACAAAGATGTATTGTATGGAAAGACCTTGGATTCAGCTGCGAAGTCAACAGTGACGGACATTCGAATCAACGACTGCTTAGTACGGTCATTCTTGCTGCAACCAATTAGTCCTTTACTGATTCCGGCTCTGCTATGAACGATCTTCTGGCCCATCAACTCTCCATTGCTGAACTTCACCAGTTTCAAGCTGTTCCCTCTGCTGCCCACTCCCATACCAATCGCCCCATGCAGCTGTCCAGCTGCGGAAAGAGACATTTTCTCAAACACAAGCAGCTGCAGCAGCTATAGAAGAAGAAGAAGAGGAGGAGCAACCAATGCAAGAAGTGAGGCTTCCGGGACCAGAAGCCTGAAAGTAAACAGAGGGCAAGGGAAGAGGGAGAGAGAGGGAAGGAGAGGGCAGGAGCTTTTTCATGTTCTTTAGTGGGGGTATGCATGGTGGGTTTCTTGGAAGAATTGGGCAACGTTATCTACATTAAATTGCATCCACCAATTCCACTTCCTCTTTCAATATCTTTTTTTTTTCTCTCAATCTTGTTCTACCTATCTCTTCTCTCATTGTGTTGCACCCAAAAGTTTTTGTTCTATCTTTTTTTCACTCAAAAGTTCCAGTCTTTCAAGTTACATTAATCTATGGTCCTTGACTGCATTCATAAGCAGTATTCTTTGGACTGCCTAAGTTTGAGAGAACATCAGTCCAATGTGACAAAATGGTATTCACAACTCAAGAGTACTTTATATAAGTTAGAATACACATTATGCAGAGTTCCATTATTTTGCCTATTCAATGCAGGATAGAGTTACACGTGAATATATGCCCACTAGAGGAAAGTTGGAAGTTGGAAATGGAGGGAAAATCAGCTTTATACCCCTGACCTGCAGCCTCTTATTTAACACCCTACTGAATGCATCATGCATCATCCTCATTACATGGATTACAACAGACTTGATGCAGGAAAACCCCGCCAAAAAGGGTTTCTTCTGGTAAAATCTAATGTTCCCTCTCCTGAGCTTGAGCTGCTTCAGATGGAGTTCATGAACATCTTTACACATTCTTCCAAGTCCAAACCAGCAATTAAGGGTAGGTCCATAGGGAAGATGCTGGTGTGAAAAACATTCCCCATCAGGTGTTCTTCAGTCTGATTTGGTTGACTAGTAGGTACTTTCTGAGAGCCAACATTAGGACCCATGTGGTTCTTGTGATCTTCTCCTTGACCATCAGCAGCAGAGCCGAGCTCAGGACAGTCTTAAGAATCTGAGCCTGTAACCCTTTGAAAAAGCCTAGCAAGCCTTCCCTTTTCCAAATGGAATAAAGTGCCCCTGAGATCGTCCTTCGGGCCTTTTCCTGAGGCTCCTTCGTGCCGTCCTCTTCTAGTTCCAACTCTGCAGCCTGGATGGTTACCTTGCACCTTTTCATAAAATTCTATTGTCAAAACTAAGAAGGCTTCACTTCCAAATCAAAGAGCTCAATATTAAACACAAACTAGATCAGTCTTCATTCATGCAGCTTCCATATTAAAGAGTTCAACATTAAACACAAATTAGAACAGTCATCCTTCATGCTTGAGAAGAAAGACATATCAAGTTCTAATCCACCTGATAGCAGGGTAAGTGAGGCAGGTAGCCACACACTTGGAGACTGCACCCAAAACGAAAGCCGAAAAAGCAGATAGCGCTTCAGGTGATGAACCGGGACCATTGGTTCTAGCATTCTGCTTTGACTTCAGCATTCTCTGCTTTAGCTGATCAAACACTGTATACTGTTGGAAAAAGTAAAGTCTCACATCAGCGCACACAGTAGATTCATGTCCTATGAAAGCAAAAAATACCTTTCAAAGTGGAAGATAGCAATCTTTTCTACCACCCTCTAATATGTAATTACCAATAACTAGAAGGAAGTTGGCAAAATACCTGAATAGATGGGTTTATGGTAAGGAGCAGAGAGATGCCTAGCCCGTCGAATGCCTCACCCAACGTGCCTTCCGACAGAGTCTTCCAAAGCCCTTTTGACTTACCAAACTCGCTGGTTTGCATTTTCGATGATGCAGTATCCAAGGGCTGCAAAATGAAGGTTATAATATTAACACCCTCATCTCCGCAGGGCTATCTATCTCAATAACAAAATGAGGAAACATAGCTGAACAGCACTTTCTAAAGAATTCACAGTAGATTTCCTAGCAAATGGTATGGATTACTTAGATGACATGTCAACTTCATATGATCATCAAAAAACATACCAAACTAATCGATTACCATTGTCACTACGACATTGAAAGCACCAGCAGCAGCTGCTATGATCAAGTTCGCCTTTGTCCCAATAGTTTTATTCCCACTTTTCTGCAAATACAGTCTCTTAAAGAAACTGTAACCATAGAAGTAGATGAACTGCGAGATAAACGATTGCAGATTCTTAGTACCAAGTCCCTGGTACAACGAAAGAACCTGTCGGGTAGAAATTGCTTGCCAGAGTACATCCGAAATATTTCTGCCATAACAAGAGTCTGGAGTAACCAGCAGGATTCTTCAATGTAACATGAGCAACATATGAAAATTAAGCCAGTCACGGATTCTTTTGATGATCAATTCATGAAATTAATTACACGAAGACAAACCACAAAAAAAAAAACTAGAAGTTTAGTCACATAAGAGGGAAAATTGAAAGCTTGGATTTCGAGATTATTTCATCGGTAAAAAAAAAAGATAAATTCATTACTAAGTGGTAGAGGAAGTGAGAACTTCCTCCAAGAAGCAGAGATCAAAAGAATCTCCTTGCCAAGTTAAAGTACAGAGATCATAGGCATTAGTGTTTTGACAGAAGGCACGGATTTTGAGATGATAAATCAGACAAACACACATACCTGTACTTCTGATGACGGCCGGTCCGGATCTCGGCCTGGTACTTGGTCTTGCAAGTGTCGAGGGGGTACAGCACGGTCGTGCTGACAAGGGCTCCGATGGCTCCCGACGTGGCCTCCGATACGGACTCCAGATCAAACGCCATGAATAACGGCGAGATCGACCACGCACTAGAGGATGAGAGGGAGGGAGGAGAGGAGAGGGGTGAGCAAGAAAGGGGAGGAGTGTGCTGAAAGAGAACCAGCTGTAGTTTGGGCTGTGTTTGAAGGCCCGTTAAATTCAATATAATATTTTGTGAAACCGGGCTAATTTCAAGGCCCATTGTTTCGAGCCCAAAAAAGGCCCATTTGAGCGTCCGACATGAGACCCACTGCCGGCGTAACAGGGGTGTTGTTTTTGCAGCAGCTTGTCCTGCTCCTGCGACGGTTAGAGGAGAGGGAAAGCATGCACACAGCTGCGGCTAGCACTCACTTCCTCTTCATCTTCACAGGAAAAGAAGTGATGTGCGGGGTAAACCCTAAAGGTACCAAAATAAATGAAAAAAAAATTCTGGTCTTCCGATTGTCCTTACTCTTCCCGACACATCATGCATATACGAACCAGATCCATCTAAATCCATGCATGAGTTGTCGGATCCACGTGTCATTAAACTTCTGCACTATTTTATGTGCCATTTTGTGCTTTTTTATCAGACTGCATGTAGGCCACATACGAACCACCACTACCGTTAGCAGAAAAGACCATGGCTTGGGCATGAAGAATGGCGCCTAGCTGGCTTCTTTTAAGATCTTGGACGGTCCATAACTGGGAGGCTGACCGGATGCCGATTTTCATAGGCTTGTTGGTGGGTGCATGGGGCCTTCATCTGATGCAAAAAGGTCATGATTGATTGGTCTTTTTGCTGACACTCAGAACTTGGACGGCCCTATCATGGAAACATGGAATAATTTTCCAGCTCGTAAAATAGTGACATTTTTTTTTGAGCAATGTGGGCCGGAAAGTACATGAAAAAGTAGAATCAATGGTGCTAAAATTTGAAAGTGGTACACATGATGAAACAGACACAAGGAGAAGCAGACATTGGCATCGCCTGCCATGACTTCAAAATAACCAAAATCTCACGATGATTCATCTGCTCAAGACAATTCCGACCATAGAACACTATCAATCATACTCACCTCAAGGTTTAAACAAACGGACGAAAATGGACTGTAAATGGCCAGCCAATTCAGGATGATGCCACCAAGCAAGGACCCCAGTCCAGAGATCCGCTCTTGCTCTTAGCTTTACCGCCAGCCGTACACCTTCCCCCTGTTCTTGCAAACACTTCCGCATTCTCCATTCTACCCTCAGGGTTTTCGGTATCCTCATCTGCATCCCCTCCATCTTCACCCAGCCAATCGTCACCTTCTTCTCCTTCTTCCGCCATTGCTACCTCTTCTTCACTGCACAAACCGTCACCTTCGACATCTTCTTCGTATGAATGATCTGTCTTCTCCACGAACCGCAGACGAAAACGACCGTGGCTCCTATCGGCCTGGAGGCCGCCGTGAAATGGCATGGCCCTGACAGCCTCAATAACCAGACGCCCATTCTCGCGGTGGGGATAGAACTGAATCGCATCTCTCCCGCTGATAATCGTCAACGGAGGCGGGAATGTCCTGGGGACGGCTCTCTTCTTCTCTGCGATATTACGTCTACTTGAGCTGCGGCATCGGTCGGGACACAATGGAGGAGAGTCGGAGGAGAGGAGACTGAGTCTGGTCTCATCTGTCTCGATGCAGCCTGTCTCATTGCCGAGGTTCTCTGTGCAGAGCTCCAAGCTGATCTCACTCAGCGCCGAAGAGAAGAAGTAAGAGCTTGTCAATGGCCCCTTTGGGATGTGACTGATGGCCGGATTCTCCCTGCTCTCCGAGGGGAAAGCTTCAACCTTTGGGTCGAACACAGAGAATCCCGATGTGGGTTTCACGGGGAGCTCGAGCTTGGGTTGCTCCATGAACATGGACTCTTCAGAATGCTGTGTTGGACTCTGAAGCATAACTGTAGACATAACTTAGAGAGAGAGAGAGAAGGGTATCTCTGCTTTTTTTTTTTTAATGTCTCAGATGGTGGAAGGCAATTGCAGAGGATGTTTGAGGGCGGTGATGAAAGGGAGGCATGCACGGGGGAGGAAGGAATCAGCTTTGACAGCTAAAAATGTGAGAATTTCTAACAAGAGAAAAAGGGGAACCGTATTTTGGGTAGGAGGAAGTTTTTGACATGAGTTAAAAATGTTGAACCATTTGAAATAAAACAGTCTTCCAAGTGCAGTTATTTACCATTTAGTTTTGTCAGGATATTTTATTATTTTTAACTAATATTTGTAATTAAATACCTAATTTATTATTGCATTTGTAATAATATTATCTATTTTATTCCATTTAAAAATAATTTATTAATATTCGTTTTTAGACATTATTTTACTTGTTTATACATAATTTGATTTGTGGTTAGTATGAATGGTAAATATTGAGTTTATATTATAATAAAATGTTATTATTGGTTGTAAAAATGTAAATATATAATAATAAATAATTATATTAGATTTTTTATACACTATAGTATTTTTCTATTTTATATCATTTATATCTATTTAAAAGAAATTGACTTGTTGTCGGAAAAACTCGGACAGAAATTTGTCCCTTGTTTGGGATAAGCAAGCGCCTAGTCGCAACCTTGAGTCTACAACAGAAGAAGTTAGAGTCGTGGGCACTTTCGTCAAACCATAAGGTGCCTTCATGGCGGCGGTAGCAGGGACGTCCGGAATACCCTCATCCCATACTCCCCATCCACGTTGACCTCGGAACGCCCTTTATTTGAATAAAGTATGACTACCTTGATCGGTTTCCAGAAATTTGAAAACGACAAATTTTAGTACAAAAAAGAATAAACTATTGAACAGGTAATTAAAAAAATATTTTAATTAAATTTAATATTTTATTAAAAACATATATATTTAAATTACATTATATATTATAAAATAAAAATATTAATAATGTTATATATAATAAATTATAAGTATAAAAATTTATTATTAATTATAAAAAACTGCCATTATATCCTTACAATGATTCATCTATATTATTATTTAATTGGAAAATAAAAGTTTTTAATATGATAATAATTAATAAAAATTATCTAAATCATGCATGTAATTATAATCAATTTTTATGTAAGGACATATGTCTAATATTCACTCATAAATAATTATTTCATAATTAATTAGAAGTTATACCTAAATATAAGTGAACCACCATATCATGTCATGTTATCCGAACTTGTCATTAATGGAATTTTTAAAATCACAATATAATTTATCAGGTCCTCCTTTACATTTTATAATGTCATACATAATTTGTTTATATCCAAAAATGACATTAATTTTGTTTTCCTTATATTAATTGTAATTGTAATTAAAATTAACTTAATTAAATTATAAAAATATAACTCTATTTAATTTGTAAATTAGTAATTAATTTAATTAAAAGCATGATTAGGTATGTCAAGAAATTAATATTATATTTAATAAAACAGATAAAATGTAAATTTATATAAATATAAAATACAATCAATTAATTTTAATTTTAATTAATCTGTCAATTTGGATTGTGTCCAAATTTGGGAAGATGTTATTATAGTTCAATTTGATATAATTGGAGAAGGAGATTGAAGATTCATCTATGTAATCTATGTATGGATTGTGGAGTGGTAGAGATTTAAAGCTATGTAATCTCACACTGGTCCGGGATGGGCATTAGGGGTTTGGGTTATAAAATGATGAGGAGGGGAGTGGATAAATCACTTACCTGGGCGGGCTCTATGGACTATCAAGAATGCCCATAGGCTAGGCTTGTGACCTTCATTGCACATTTAGAAGGGGTGCCAGCCTAAGGTCAGCCCAAGTGGTTGAACCTACGTCATAATTTGTGGCAGTGGGGGCCTGCGTTCGCGGCCCCTCTTAATTCAAGTTATAAATATTGCATTTTTTTTGTGGAAATTTTATTTTATTTTAATTAATTTATATAATAGAAATTAATTTTTAAAAAATCAGCCAAAAAAAATGTTTATTGATGCTTGAGTAATTTTAATAATTACTATGTTTAGTCTAGTAAACATTAAGTTATATTCCTAAATTCTAAGGTAAAATAGTAAATTTATAAATATTATTTTGTCAAACTTTTAATGAAAATATAATATACCTATTTGTGTGGTATGAAATGATTGAGCAATTTTACAGAAAAAAAATCAAAAGAGAAATGATCTCAAAAAACCCTAAAGCTTCTAGACAATTTCCCTTCTTACCATACAATTAGTACTCATACCCACTTCACAAAAAACAATACCAAGTTCAAAAGTATGTGAGAGGGGTTTTCTAGTCATACAAAAAGATAAATAGGGACAAAACCGTCATTTCGCATACCACAATCTCATCTCTACCACACAAGGTGGACTGACTATTGAGATATTGTAAATGGCGGTGAGGGTGAAGAGAAGGCGGGCTTTGGAGAGGAGACTCCAAAGTTATGATTTTTCCACATGAATGAATTTTCTTTCCTGTTTTCCTCTCGAAATCCATTTTAAACATCAGCTAAAGGGCCGCTTCTGCCAACTGTTTACACGATTTCGCGCGCGCCATGGTGGCCCACTTCGAGACTAGCCACCTCCCCCAGCAGCCGGCCCAGGTTGAGCTTTCTCCCCCTCTCGACGACGGCCGGCGGCGGGCGGTCCAGGAGGCGAATTTCCTGATCTATGCCCTCGGCCTCGTCTCCAGGAACCTCCCCCTGCCTCCCGACCTCGTTGACAAGGTCTCCTCTATCCACGGCGATGCTGCTGCTGCTGCTGCCGGTGGATCTGATGAGGGTTTGGTGAGTCCTCGAGGGATAAATTTGCGCTCCTTTGCCTTGTTCCGAGGCCGGAGATTAGTGTAGATTCCTGAGCGCTGTTGTTTGTTTGTTTTTTCTATGGAGTTTGGCAGTTGGGTAGTAGTTTCCGACTTCTATTTTTAAAATTTGTATCTCAAGTGCGGAGGTGCTTCCTACCCATATTCTGGGTAAATCATTTCTTTGTGAGATTGTTTTTGTTACCTGTCTCTGTTAATTTAAAATTAGCATCTCAAGTCCTTTCCGTCTCTTTTCTGTCCTTTTTTGGTTGGTCGCTTTTAGTGGATTGTGTTAAATCTGAGAGCTCATTTTGCTTACACTTTCCAAGTGTTTTGGTGACTGGTAAACGCCAGATCTTTGTCTGGTATCTGGAGTGTTTACCTGGCATATTACATAAGATTCTGAAACATCTTCGAATTTCCAAGGTTTTGATTGGCATGTCTACCTCCTTCTTACTCTATTTCATTTGGGTTTTTGAAGTTGAATACCTGCTATGTTTGTTGTTGTTGTTTGGATTGATTGGAAATGGATTCCCCTCTGGAGTTCCTAGTGAGATACTAGTTCCATTGTTGCTGTCATAGTTTACCCTCACTTTTGAGATGCTGAATTTTCTAATTAATATGCGTTTGATGTAGGTTGAACTCGAGAATGGGAAATCTAATGGACCAGATCTATTGGCAGAATTCGAGGATGCACTCTCAAGAGGGTGGCCAAACTGCAGTTCTGCGTATAAACTGTCAGAATCTCAAGAAAAGCTTTTGCAGAGCAAAGTTCAACATCGCATCAGTGAACTTGAAGGTTTTATTCTTGCCAAACTCTTTCATGGGATACAATGGATACTGTCTTATGCAGTAGAGCTCAAGGAGTTTGGTGTCTCTTATGAAAATCCTACAAAATATAATATCACTCATTATGAGCTATAAACAATGTCACTTTTTCAATCTTCAAGAAATGAATTTGCCACATTTTAGTGTACAAGCACTTAAACTGGAGATTCAAATCACTATATCCATGCCTTTTCTTGATTAATCCTTTTGACTATTTTCAAGTTCATTGTTTTAATTTTTAACATCAGAATTACCTTCAAGTCGAGGGGAGGACCTACAGACCAAGTGTTTACTTGAACTCTATGGACTGAAGGTAAAATTATAGGTTAAGCTTATCTCAAGAGTTCTTGTTTAAATAGCTTCCATATATACTCTGAGTTGTTTGAGATGCATATTAGATAAACTACATCTCTGTATATGATACTAGGGATTTCAAAAGGCGCTATTATGGTTAGTTGCAGAATCTCTGAGCATATTGATATCTCTTGCAGCTAGCAGAATTGCAACAAAAGATTCGGCATCGTGTGAGTGCAGAGTATTGGCTCCATGCAAATTGTTCTCACCCTGATAAGCAGTTATTTGACTGGGGAATGATGCGATTATGCCGGGCTCATTATGGTGTTGGAGATGCTTTTGCTACCGAAACTGATGATCAGTTTAGGAAGAAACGAGATACTGAGGTTATTTGTTACTTGTTTTTTTCCCTTTATCTCTTGGCTATATGTAGAAATGGGAACACTAAAAAATCTTTTCTATGAAGCATCTGATTTATTCTAAAGTAATAGAGAACCGACATTATCATTTTCACAATATCACAGCTACTTCCGTTCAATTTTGCAAAGTTTTAGTCCCCTTTTCCCTGTTAATATTATGACTTTCCAAGACTAGGAACTCATGGTTATGATTCTATATTGTTTGACAAACATGTACTTACTTTATAGCATGGATAGAGGGGTCATGGGAATTTTACAATATGCTGATGTGGTAGCAATGACTTTTCAGAGGCTCTCAAGGCTAGAGGAGGAGGAAAAGAATCTTGTGGAAACTAGAAAGAGGAAATTCTTTGCAGAAATTCTTAATGCAGTGCGTGAATTCCATTTACAAAATCAAGCTACTTGGAAACGCC
Source organism: Trapa bicornis (assembly GCA_030064425.1). NCBI lineage: Eukaryota > Viridiplantae > Streptophyta > Magnoliopsida > Myrtales > Lythraceae > Trapa > Trapa bicornis. Next base: position 1,288,773 of record CM057761.1, on the reverse strand, counting down.
GAAAGCAAAGGAACGATGGAGTCCAGGTATTCATCTTTCTGTTTTATTTATCCTCTTTTGCTTATGCAACTGTCTTTTGTGACATTCATCACTAAGTTAACTAGCTTTGAGCAATGAGAAGGCAGACCTTGTAATGTAGGCAAGAATATTCTCAAGAGCTCCCATATCTTTGATAGGCATGGCATGCAAGGCAAAGGCAACGAGCTACACGGGCTGAGAAGTTAAGATTCCAAGCCCTTAAGGCTGATGATCAGGAAGCATATATGAAAATGGTTAAAGAGAGTAAGAATGAACGGTTAACAATGCTTCTTGAGGAAACGAATAAGCTCCTTGTTAACTTAGGAGCTGCAGTCCAACGTCAAAAGGATGCTGGATATACTGATACTGCTGAACCTCTAAAAGATTCAGAAGCAGAACTAGATGCCTCAAGTAGTGGGACTCCTGGAGAATTTGAGCCCGAAGAAGAAGCAGTTATTACTGATTCAGATCGCAATGATGATTCAAGTGATTTACTGGAAGGTCAAAGGCAGTACAACTCTGCTATTCATGCCATTCAAGAGAAGGTAACTGAGCACGGTTTATTATTTATTGATTTAATTTTGTCATTGTATATACCATGTTTTTACATCTGCACTTTGACTAGTTCTGATATCTTGTTCCATTGTAAATTCTGCAGGTAACTGAGCAACCATCCATTCTTCAAGGCGGAGAATTAAGATCATACCAGTTAGAAGGGCTTCAATGGATGGTCTCTTTGTTTAATAACAACCTAAATGGAATTTTAGCTGATGAAATGGGATTGGGTAAAACAATACAAACCATATCGCTTATTGCATATCTCATTGAAAACAAGGGTGTGACTGGACCATATTTGATAATAGCTCCCAAGGCTGTGCTACCAAATTGGATGAATGAATTCTCTACTTGGGCTCCTAGGTGTGCAATCTCTTCCCTGCAGTCTTTCTCTATTACAGAGGCACATGCCACATCCCCAAAAAATGCTTATAAGTTTCTAATATTTCAGCATCCGAGCAATACTTTATGATGGGCGTCTTGACGAGAGGAAGGTGATGAGAGATGAGCTATCGTTGATTGGGAGTTTCAATGTTTTGGTCACTCATTATAGTCTTATCATGAGAGATAAATCATTCTTGAAGAAAATTCAGTGGCAATATATGATTGTTGATGAAGGGCACCGATTAAAGAACAGCGGGTGCTCTCTCGTTCAGACACTTGTCACTGGGTATGATGATTTTGTGCTTGTTAAAGCCTGGTTTATCACTTAATTATTACTTTCAGGTTGTTAAATTGATATCCAAATCACAGAATGGATGTTTTTTAATTATAAAATAATGAAAATCTGACCTTTACAATGCCACAGAGCCTGACAATAGATGATATGAGGACCTTTTCTTCCTATTTGCATTTTCAAGGGAATTTATCTGATGCCTGTCTTTGAGAACTTACCTTGCCTTTCATTGATGCAGCTACCATTGTCAGCGGAGACTTTTATTAACAGGAACCCCAATTCAGAACAGTCTGCAGGAGTTGTGGTCGCTACTCAATTTTCTTCTTCCTGGCATTTTCAATTCAGTTCAGAATTTTGAGGAATGGTTCAATGCACCTTTTGCAGATAGGGGTGATGTTTCCCTTACTGATGAAGAAGAACTGCTAATTATTAACCGCTTACACCATGTAAGTGAAGGATGTGATCCCTGTCAATTTCATGGTTTCTATCAACTTTAATTTCTGAATCTTTACCATGTCTCTCAGGTTATAAGACCATTCATTTTGAGAAGGAAGAAAGATGAAGTTGAAAAGTACCTTCCTGGAAAATCCCAGGTAATACTGAAATGTGACATGTCAGCATGGCAGAAAGTATACTACCAACAAGTTACAGATGAGGGCCGAGTTGGGCTTGATACTGGTATGTAAATACTTTTTTTTCATACTTATTCTTCTGCGGGAGCTAGTGCACATGCTTTTCCTTTTGTCCCCTCTCCTTTCCAGTACAAGGCATCATAATAAAGTTATTGCACAGCCTTGGGTAGGGTTGCACTGTTGTCTATCATTGATATGATTTGATTACCAGATAGCTACACATCTCAGGTTGAGTACTTTTTACTAAAAAAATTTCAGAGAACTAAATTTCTTCAGCATCATATTTGGAAGTAATATACTGCCTTTATCATTGATTCACTCAAAACAACATGCAGTATTAACAAGTGGGTGTTTGCTTTTCATCATCTAAAACAATAGGAAATCTCTGAATGTTATATTTGGAATGATAAAAATAAAATAAGTTAAGAGGAGTTTAGAGAGAAGGAGATAGGATGAGGTGGCATGAGACCTATCATATATATTTTTTTTATTAATTAGCCCACAGAATACAATACTCAATTCAATTATTAATAAGCTAAGAGGTAAATGAAAAATAAGGGAATATAGATTCTACTAAAATAGAAATAATTGAATACATTTAAATTTACGAACTTATTCACTAGTGAAATATTATTTCCTACTAACCCAGAGTCATATCAACACTCTTCTTCAAGATGACATGGAATGCTTATTTTAATTCTTTCAAGATGACATGAAATGTTTATTTTGAATCCTGGTCTTCTTGACTACCCTGTTCCAAAGCAAAGTCAATCTTAGAGGAAGAAGAGAACTTTATGGAAGTTAAATCACTGTTCACCAAGGAGATCAGAAACATGATAGATGTTCTCACTGCTCTCACTTTGGGCAGGCATAGGAAAATATGTTTCCTCAACATCTTCTACCTGCCTCGGTACCATGCTAAAAGAAAATATAATATGGCAGACCAAATACAAAACAGAATATACTAAAGTAGAAACGATTGCACAATATCTAAATTGTCCAATCTACCTGATATCCAAATCTTATTTTCTAATAACGCAAAATTATCCATCAACAAGTAGTTTATTGCTTCTATCATTTAAAATACACACGCATCACTGGCTAGCAAATATCTAATTTTGGTGACCATTTGTGTAAATTTATGACATCTAAGAATCCTCGGTATCTGATGAGACTGAAGTATTTTTTGAGATTCAAATGACTTGGTATTAAATTATGTTTTCCTTGAAGTAAGGGAGTTTTGGTGAATTGTTCAGTAAGATAATTCCTGTTTTTCTGGAACTTCAGTTTTGACTAGAACTTTCAACATTACCGCAGGATCCGGGAAGTCAAAAAGCCTGCAAAACTTGACCATGCAACTCAGGAAATGCTGTAACCATCCTTACCTCTTTGTTGGAGAATATAACATATGGCGCAAGGATGAGATTGTCCGAGCATCAGGAAAGTTTGAGCTGCTTGATCGCTTGCTTCCCAAGCTCCGCAGGGCTGGGCACAGGGTCCTCATGTTCTCTCAGATGACACGTCTCATGGATATTCTCGAAATTTATCTTCAACTCCATGATTTCAAATATATGAGGCTTGATGGTTCTACTAAAACCGAGGAAAGAGGACGCTTGCTCAATCAGTTCAATGCTCCTGATTCACCTTACTTCATGTTTCTTCTGAGTACTCGTGCTGGGGGGCTAGGCTTGAATTTGCAGACAGCAGATACTGTTATAATCTTTGATAGTGATTGGAATCCCCAAATGGATCAACAGGCAGAGGATCGGGCCCACCGGATTGGGCAGAAGAAGGAAGTCAAGGTTTTTGTGTTGGTCAGTGTTGGGTCTATTGAAGAGGTAATATTGGAAAGGGCAAAACAGAAGATGGGCATCGATGCCAAGGTCATTCAAGCTGGACTCTTTAATACGACCTCCACAGGTCTGTTTTCTTCAACATTCTTTTTAAGAGAATAGGTGGTATTTAGTGATGGTTACATGTCCTGTCAGGTATTGCCCTTGGAAGGTGCATGTTTGCTCATTAATTTCATTCCTTTCTATTCCTCCCTTGATGGTGGAAAGGAAAGAAAACATTGGATTGCAATTGACTTAGACATAGTGAGTGATAAAATATATTGTATGGGTGGAATCATTTTTCCTTCTTGTTTTTTCCTGTTTCTACAGGGAAAATGTGGAAAATTAGGGGAAAGATTATCCTATTCTCCAGCTGAAAACACAGCATAACACATGACTGTACTTTCCATAGATAACTTACACAGCATACATGCATCTCCCCATATAGAAAGATTAAAATGACAAAGAACTTTGATGAATTTAAACAAAATTTATGTATATTTCCTCTTTTGAGAATTGTCTCATTATTCAATATCCAATTTCTTTTCTGCAGCACGAGATCGAAGAGAGTTGTTAGAAGAGATCATGCGCAAAGGTACGAGTTCCTTGGGCACTGATGTCCCAAGTGAGAGGGAAATCAACCGTTTGGCTGCCCGATCAGATGATGAGTTCTGGTTATTTGAGAAGATGGATGAGGAGAGAAGACAGAAGGAAAATTACAGGTCACGCCTTATGGAAGATCATGAAGTGCCTGAATGGGCGTACTCCACCCCCGATTCGAAGGCAAGCAAATCCAAAGGTTTTGATATCAGTGGAATCTCTGGAAAAAGGAAAAGAAAAGAGGTAGTATATGCTGATACACTGAGTGATCTACAGTGGATGAAAGCTGTAGAGAATGGGGAGGATATATCGGAGGTTAAGGTAAAAGGAAATAAAAAAGATGCCCCTCCTTTCTCTGAGAGCAATGAATTGGGAAGTAGCTTAAATGTGGCTTCAGGATCAGGAAATGATAATGGAGAAGAGAAATCAAAGGTCTTGGTCAAGAAGGGTGCTGAAACAACCAGTGATGGTGGAACCGTGGAACCGAGAAATGAAGCTAAAGGTGCAATACTGAAATTCTTGGTTAAGGGGAAGAGGAAAGATCCAGTCCCTTCAGAGAGCGATGAAATTGGTGATGTTGATCACAAGAATGTTTATGGTAGTGAAGGTACGGATAAAGATTATGCCTATGTTCACAGCCCGAAGAGACTAAAGTCAATGCAAATGGAGGAACCCGAGTCTGATAGTGCGAAGGAGATGAGGTGGAATGGACAGATCTTTACATGGAAGACCCACAAGAAGAAGAGATCAAGCTATGTTTCTCAGATAACTTCATCAGATTCGAAGGGGCAGAGCCCCAGTGGAAGGGAGAATAGGTGGAGCTGATTGCACCTCTTCCTTTTGAAGTTTCTAATTGATTTTTCAGCCTCTGCTGTAGATATTTGGATCGGACACTCTCTCGACCCCTTGACTTGTTCCTTGACATAAGAGATTTCTGAATTGCCAGAGTATTAAAATTGCATTATCAGCCATTCAGAATGTTCTCAGAAGGTCAGCTACCAATTAGGATGTGATGTGATACTTTAGGTGAGTTAGATATGGAGCTCAATGTAAGAAACAGTTCTCCAGGGCTATGATTTTTTTCATCAACTGGGCAAGTCCTGAAATGCGGGGAATTTATATTGACTTGTGGAAATGGAGCATACTACATGGAGTGAGCTGAGTTTCTTTGCTCTCTTTCTTCTTTTTGGGCAGCTGTTAGCACTGGACTGATTCTGCAGTTGATGAAAAGTATACCAGTCTAGTTTGAATGATCTTTCTTTTACAAGGGAACTATGATGTTTATTGTAAACAGGTTTAGATTTTCTGTAGCACTTATTATTTTTTTACTCTTTAAAAATGGACCTGACATTGCCTTCTTGGATCACACTAGGCTTTTGTGCCTCATCAACTACAGTCTGTTAGCAGCTTGCCCCCTTAATGTACTACCCTTTGGCAATAACTGATCCCTGATGCTGTCATACAATAATCAACAAAATCTCATAGCATTCTGTGACTATATATCCTCTTCATGAGAGATCTATTAGTTATTGAGTTCCCCACACGGATGTCCATGGATTGTGAATGCACAGCTACTGCAGAGAAACCACTGCTGGATGTTTTCTTCTCTGAAGTTCCTTTCATTTGTTGTTTCTATCTATTGTAAACTACCGTTACTCTAATAAATTACTGTTCTCTCGAATTTGTGATCACTATGATAAGAGAGGATTAATTTAATAAATGCGATGGTGTGAAATAATAAAATGGATTAATTTAAAAGAAAGAAAATATGAATTCAAGTAAAATGTTATATTAATTTTCCTCATTTAAGTATTTTTCTCACCCACTCTCACTCCTTTTTAGAATAACATCGAAGTTCGGGATATACTCAAACTATTAAAATACATTTCCTACCCTACCTTAAAGTAAGGGTTCGAACTTAAACATGCCTTTACTTTCATTACCCCATTCAGGTAGATATATTTGAATAATACATAGAATGGTGGCGGATTGATCACGGACTCCGATTAAATCGTGTTGGGAAATGACGGTTGACCAGTGATATGTGTCAAGTTCTTATTGGCAAACACTGATCCAACGACTAACTGGGCGTGCTTTGCCACGCGTCGTATGCTGATTGCTCGTGCGTGCTGACTTAGTAGGTGGTCTGTTAACTAGCTGTGTCGTTTATCAGTTCGGTCGAACCAAATTCGATAATTTGAAATAGAAAATCAGCTGGTTCAGGCTCATTTCGACCGGTTTTCTAAAAATTAGAAAATTTTAAATTTATCTAAATTCATTTTCTACCCATTGATAACTTCAATTTTTCAAATTAATAATTTTAAATCAACTAAAAAAATAAACTTTTGAACTAGTTATTTATGGTTCAAACTGTTCCAATCTAATTTAGGTTTGATTTATATTGAATTGTTCTAATTCTCATATCCAATTTAGTTTATTATTCATTTTTATTATTTTTGAATCTTTATTAAACAATTGAAATTGTCTAAATTTCTATTTTAATTTTATCTTTATCAATTTTAATTTATTTTGAATCACAGTTTTTTTTGAAAAATTTTAATTCTCATTTTTGTATTCTTATTTTAAGAGAATGGATTTACATCTCATCTTGAATCTTTTTAATAATTTAAATTATGTTATTTTCTAACCTAGGTTCATCCCAATCAACTTAATGAAAATTTTTGCTATAACTTATTATTTAATATGATCCCAATTATCGATTCAAATTATCATTTTTTATTTAACTTGATTCTCAATTCATCTATGCTAAATTTCTACTTTGAGTAAATTCCATTGTTACATATATGGCAGATAGGGTTAGCGAGAGGGAGTAGTAGGGAGCTAATGAAATTATTATTTTTATTAACCTTGATTGGTCATTGATTGGTCATTGGGTGTCGAAAATTACTCTAGAAGGTTAGACTCTCGTTTTAGATTTTTAGGCAGTTGTATTTTTTTACCTCAGTAGGGTTGATGTCGATGTTTGGCAAGTAAGGAGAAAGATAGAAAATTTTAAGGCAATTTCAATACCACAAAAATCCTAAAGTTTGGTAGTTGTTGAAAAGACATTAATCAATCTCAACAATTGTGTTCATAATCGAGTTTCTATGGTTGGATCCGGTGGGGGAGTCGGTGGAGGCCACGCGTGTGATGTGATGCATGTCTCCATTCATGTGTACCATTAATCAATTTGTACTATATTGAATTAATTTTAGTGAATTAATTAATTTTAACTTTTTTTAATCGATTTATCATAAATTTTACTGGTTAAATATATCTTCGATATATTATTGTTCTAATTTATTTTTTCAAAATTATTTGAGTTACTCCCTACCGTTTAAGGTCCAAAATTTCTCTTTTATCATTTATAAGACCACTTGAAAAAAATCATTTATTTTTCAGTATAATTCCATTCGTTCCAAATTCTATCCATTAATGAGTGTTTACGAATTAGTTCTATTCACTTTTACCAAAATCTGATTTGAATTAATTTTTAAATTTAAATTCAACTTTTCTTTTACGATTAAACTTACAGTTTTGTTTTCAGATTAAATCTCGACCTCCGAACTTTTCTTCCCCCATTAAATTTACAGTTTTCTTTCCCGATTAAATCTCGACATTCAATACAATTTATTTAAATTTCAACTTTTCAAATTTTCAATATTAAATAAGTGAACCCACTTTTAATTACAAAGACGATTGTATTTCGAATTCAAAAATCATACTTTATGGTGCAATAATTTCTCCTCTATTTGGATAGTTGCATTGGTAGTCTTTTATATCCAAATTCACATGTTTGGATAGTACTTTATATCCAAAAATCCAAATTTACATTGCGACCACCCACCCGATTAAGGACTTTCAAGACTAACAGCCTTCAAAACTTCTTCATTATTTGCTCATGTAAGAGTAGGCTTTATAATTTAAGGACAATACATTGTTTGCTTCCTTATTCGAGTAACATAATCAAAACGTCAAATATCTTAGAATTTTCTGTCCATCTTCAATATTTTCTCTATAAATTTACATTTTATTCACAATAGATATTGTATTTGAAAAATATTTTTAAATTATCTCACCTTTCTTTTATTTCAATTACTTCAAATTCCTTTTACAGACCCTCTAACAAGACAATTGTAACTTTAGATGGTCATTGTAACTTCTGGTTTGAAGTCTCCTTATTGAGTATAATTTCTCTCAATACCTTGAAATTAATGTCTTCAATAGCCTTCATTTTGGCATCAATTTCTCCTCCCTCATCAAATTTCAAAGTCCTTTATATCTCATAAATATTTCCATCAACATCACTCAATGATTATAATACATACATGTTGAATTTAGGAATAGAGGATTGAAACAAGATTGAACCTTCAAAATACACCCAAATTCATACTTGGTTTTATACTATTTACAGACTCCAAATCAAGAAATCAACAAGCAGGCACTCAAGCCTGCAGCAAGAAATCAACAAGCAAGCATAAGCTTTTATTACATAATCCTTGTTATCGTTTCCAAGGGTTTCTGTGGGGGCTTTTTCCTCTTCACTGAACAGCTCTCCACTTCCTTTCTTAAAAGATATGATAAGTCTGAATGTGAATTCCACACCGCCATTGGGATTGCTTATCACATGGTTTCCTTTTTCCTTTTTAACTTAAGGTCCCATAAAATGGCTTTCAGAGTATCATTTAACAGGGAAGAAACTAGGTTAAACTTGTGACCTTAGAACTTCATAAATCCCATATTGACTGCTTGAAAAGGCAACCAACTGTGCTGGGACATATTCGAGGAGGAAAGAGACCTGCTTGACCCGTAACTCAACGATCTATCTTCATTTGAATATCAAGCAACCATCGCAGGGCATGCAAAAAGATGATATTCTGTCAGTAATAGTGATCAAAGAATTATGTCAAAAATCGAACTTGACGCTGCAGACAAGATGGGTCTTAAAAATTTCTAGGCACAACAGGCTCTTGCTTCACAGCAACCCTGAAAGCTCACTGGTTCAGTCTGAAGGCAGCTAAATAGCAACTGTTCGAGTGCTTCAAAAATCAGATCAAGCCGAAAAGTCCAAGTTTATATTTCTATATCCGTTATAGTGTCTATCTCATCCCTAGTTTATGTAAAATAATCCATGAAATTTCACATGAATCGAGAGAGATTACCCTTCATTTATGGACAATTTTCTGCTCATCATTTATGGACAATAAAACGGAAAAACACATATCCAGATTAGAAGAGTGGGCTGGGCACTAAGGAGGAGACATCCCTTGTAAAGGAAAACTTCTGCATCCTGTCCGTCTCTCTCTCTCTCTCTGCCTCTTTCTCTCTGCCCTTCTCTCAAATGGTCTGTTTCTGGACGTTGGCCTGAAGAATTGTGCCACCTGTTGGCGTGAAGAATTGTGCCACCTGTTGGCGTGAAGGGGTTGCACCTAGATGGTCAGACCCGGTAAGCTTTCTGAAAGGTCAATCCTTTAACTGTTATTGTGTCAAGGGTTCTGGGGGTTGGCTGAATTTGGAGGCGTTTTTTTTCGTATTCGTCTCAGATCCGCTGATTATCGGTTTAGGGTTTTGTTCTGGAGGGGTTATCGGGGTTCTTGGAAGTGGGGTTGAGATGAATTTGAGAGTTTAGGTGTGTTCTGGCTTTAATCCAATGCCCGTGAAGGGGAAGTTGAGGAGGGGAGGGCGGTCTGAGATTGCAGCGAAGAAGATGAGCTCTTCTGCGTCTAGGAAGGGTTCTGCTGTCAAGAATGAGAGGAAGAGGCGGAGGTTAGCAGTTAGCGACTTTGAGTCGAGTGAGGAAGATGTGCCTTTGACCCCGTTGCCCCGTAGAGGAGTTGCTGCTGAGACCATTCGTGTCTGTAATGGTTTCAGTGTTCCAGGGAAGCATGTTGCCGAAGACAGAGAGTTAACTGGCTGGAATGGTGATGGGGAGGAGAAGAAGAAAAAGAGTAGATTGGATGTGTTTGACTTTGACGAGTATGACAGGATTGATTGGCAGATGATGTTGAAGAGAGGACGTGATGGTGGTGGGATGGGAGAAGGGCCCCCAATTTCACCATCTTTATCTGGCAGTGGCAGTAGAATCAAGTGTCAGGCTGGTTCAAGTAGCCATGTAGCTGTTGCAAGTAGAAAAAATGCATACTTTGATAGGTCCAATAGCTTAGGCAGTAAGAAAAAACAGGGTGTGGAAAGGATGCCTCTATCTGCCAAGAGAGAGAAATCCATGATTAGTCCAGATAAGCTGATTCAGGTACAGGGGAAAAATGGTATTCTGAAGGTGCATGTGAGCAACAAGAAGAAACTAGTTGAGTCATCGAGTGATTGTGATCAGTGGAAGAGTGACCTTAATCAGAAAGGATCCAGTTGTGAAGATATGGTCAAGGAAAATGCAGTTGCTTTGCCTGCTTCTACCGACAAAAGCAAATCTGAGAAGCACAGTGCATCTTCAGGAGAAGACGAAAATCAATTGAGAATGCAGAAATCAGTGCATACATATGCAAATGATTCTCTCAAAGAAGATATGGAGGATACTGACTTGCTACTGAAGCAGAGATCTGAAGCTGTGAGGGGTAATGTTATAGTATATTCCTCAAGGTCAAAAAAGGAAAGGGTTTCCATTTCTGAGATAGATGGAGAGGGGCAGGCTTCTAAGATAAATAAGGCTACTGATGAGGATTTAGATGAAGTTGATGCGTCTCTGGAGCGGAAACCCATGGAAGTAGAAGCTCTGGATCCTTCCAGAAAAGGAAGATTGGGAAGCGAGAGAACTCCCAAGGCAAAAGTTCTTAAATTAGGCATGGGAGTTAAGCATGTAAGCAGTACAGAAAAGCAGAAATTACGTGAACATATACGGAAAATGCTCCTATCCTCAGGTTGGGACATAGATTATAAACCTAGAAGGAACAGAGACTATCTGGATGCAGTTTATATTAGTCCTTCAGGGACTGCTTACTGGTCCATAATCAAGGCTTATGATGCTCTTCAAAGGCAACTTGACGGTGAAGCTGAAGATGATGGAGGAGACCGCTCAGCATTTATAGTTTCAGATGAGATCCTCAGTCAGTTAACAAGAAAAACTCAAAAGAAAATGGAGAGAGAATTGAAGAAGCAGAGAATGGGCACTGAGAATATGAATCCCAGAGGAACTGCAAGGAAGAAAACATCTCATGTAGAGGAGGACACAGAGAGCACACAAAGCGATAGTGATGAAAAACTGAGCTTCTTCGTGCATCAAAAGGCAAAATCATTCAAGGGAAAACATAGTAACAGTAGTTTGACTGGGTTGAAGAAAAGATTTTCAAAAGCATCATCTTCCAGCATATCTCCACATCAAAGGGAAAGCGGAAAATTGGGTAGATGTACTCTACTTATTTGCAGATCTGACAAGGACGCCTCGAATTCAGAAAGTGATAGTTTTGTCCCATGCACTGGAAAGAGAACCCTCATTTCCTGGCTAGTTGATTTTGGGGTAGTCGAGCTAAGCCAAAAAGTACAGTATATGAATCAAAGGAAAACTCAGGTGCTTCTGGAAGGGTGGATTACGAGGGATGGAATTCGCTGTGGTTGTTGCAGCATTGTCCATACGGTCTCAAAATTTGAACTCCATGCTGGTGGCAAAACAAGACAGCCATTTCAAAACATATACCTAGATTCTGGTGTTTCGCTCTTGCGGTGCCTGAAAGATGCATGGAATAGACAGGAAGAGTCTGATCATGTTGGCTTCCACAGGGTAGACATCAATGGTGATGATCCAAACGATGATACTTGTGGCCTTTGTGGTGATGGTGGAGACTTGATGTGTTGTGATGGCTGCCCTTCAACCTTTCACCTAAGCTGCTTAAACATTGATGTAAGATTAGTCTCTCTCTTATTATTGGGCAGACTATTGTGATTTGAATTGCTTCTGCTTTGTGCCTTATTCATTGGTTATAAGTTAAGTTTAAATGAGGAAAGAGTTTTGCTATCGAAATCATTCTGCAAAGGTTGAATGAGGTGGCCATCTTGAAACATCAACTCTTGTGTCAAAGACTCTAAGGGAAAGAAAAGCTTGCTGCCAGAAAGTAATACCGGTAGTATACATTAATATGTACAGTAATGATTGTAGATGTTCACGAGTTTATAGAACATGGCTGACATGAATTGATGACGCATCAAATGCTAAAAGGTGTCTCGCGTATTTTACTCTTCAATTATATTGGTTTGATCTAATTATTTTTCATTGAAAGATAATTGTAAGATTTTAATAGTTTGGAGAATTCTGGCTCACTTTTGATGCAAAATTGACAAATAAAATGGCCATTCTTTCGTTTGCCTCAATTTTTTTCCTATGCTTCTAATATATGAACTCATGGATTATTGCAGATGCTTCCCGAGGGAGATTGGCATTGCCCGAATTGTACATGCAGATACTGTGGAGTACCCAGTGAACATGATCGTCAGATCCATCCTGCTATTGAGACCGAGCTTCTCTCTTGCAATCTCTGTCAGAGAAGATGTAATGAGCTTATCCTTCATCTAAGTGATTAGGGTGGTGCTCTCCACCAGTGGATAGTTTTGACTTTTTTACTACTGATTTTTTTTTGTCTATTCACAGTTCATAAATCATGCTTGAGGAATATCTATAGTCTTGCTGCTGACTCCTTCACGACAAATCCTTCATATTGCAGTCATAAATGCAAAGAGGTATCTTATTCTCCATTCTTTTACCATTCCAATTTGTCTAATCTATTATTGTCTTTTCCTTTTTCATCCAGAATTCACTTTTGCCACCACCATACAATTAAGATAGCAATATGTGACCCCTTTGATTAACATTTCTTGTTATTTTACAGCTATTTGATCATCTACAGAATTACCTTGGGTTAAATCATGAATTAGAGGAAGGATTTTCTTGGTCCCTTATTCGCAGGATAGATATAGGGACAGATTTATCTCCCCAGCGGTTTCCTCAAATGGTGGAATGCAATGCTAAGCTTGCTGTTGCACTTAGCATTATGGATGAGTGTTTCCTGCCCATTATTGACAGGAGGACTGGAATTAATATGATACATAATGTTCTATATAACTGCGGGTAACAACTATATCACCCAATCTCCAGTGTTGGGTTTTGATCCTAGGACACTGTTCTTGGTTTCTAATTTCTTTTTATGTTCTTTTAATAGATCAAACTTTAGTCGGATTAGCTACAGTGGATTTTACACTGCTATTCTCGAAAGGGGTGATGAAATCATCTCTGCTGCATCTCTCAGGTACCCTTTCTCTTTAGTTTATTGTAGTTAATGTGATAATGAAGTTCTGGTGTTTGTTTTGTAAGTGAATATGTGAGAATATAGAGAGAAACTGGAAAATATTCTCTTTCTTCACTTTAAAAGTACCGAGTACACAATTTAAACAGAGGAAGGGATGTTTGATTAGCTGAGACAGGACAAACTAGAACCCAAAGAAGTTCTCTGTGCTAAATCAAAGTAGAAAAGTCAAATTATCTCTAGTATTAATGATCATGATCATGCATTTATGATCTGCATAATAACTTCCAGGTTCCATGGGACTCAGTTGGCAGAGATGCCCTTCATTGGGACACGCCATGTTCATAGGCGACAAGGGATGTGTCGTCGGCTCTTCTCTGCCATTGAATCGGTATGAGAACTTTATAGAATTATTGCGTGTTATTGAATCTACTATTTCAATGTTTTATTTGATGGAAATTCGATTATTTTGTACACCTTTCCTTTCTGAGTTTACTTTTATCTCCGTACTTGTAGGTGCTGCAGTCCCTTAAAATTGAAAAGGTGGTCATCCCAGCCATTTCTGAACTAACAAATACATGGAATGGCGTCTTTGGATTTACGCCTGCTGCAGAGTCCCTGAAGCAGGAAATGAGGTCCTTGAATATGCTGGTGTTTCCCGGTCTGAATATGTTGCAGAAGCTTCTTTTTAAGCAAGAAACTACTGGAAGTGAGGAGACTGCAGCTGTTTCTTCAGGTTGTAGTAGTATATTTATCATTCCTTTGATACTTTTAGGATATACAAATATTTAATTGATTTTGTTAATTTTTTTCCTTGGGTGCAGCAGCAATGCAAAATGAACAAGGCAAGGACAATGCTGGCAACCTTCTTGGTTCAGATGAATCTGACAGTGATTTATCACCTGAACCAAAGAAAGATATGGATGATAGTGTACAGGACGTGCATTTTGCTGGGCTGGCTGTCAATTCTGCTGAACCTGAAACTAAACAAACTGAAGATGCTTCATCTGTCAAATTGCAGGAGGTCGGTGAGGTGGTTTTAGACCCAGCTACTGAAGTTAGTGCTAAGCTGATCAAGAATGGTGACATTGATGGTGCCTCTGAAATGGTCATTGAAGTTTCCAGTATACAAACTTCACCTCAACCAAGAGGAATCTCCAGAGAGGAATCTAGGATTGTTAAATCAAATGTCATCCAAAGTACAACAGACTCTGTGCCCCTACCAGATGTGATTCACAGTGCTATTCAGATGGAGGAGAAATTGGGACAGGATCTGAAGGAGGACCAAGCATCTAAAGATATATTATTCGTTAATTCTGATCCTAATTGGGATGACAATCATGGCGAGGGCAGAACATCAGATGGGCCTGCACAAAACATTGGATGGGTGAACAATAAATCTGGTTCCATCTTATGAAGCTGACTGATAGTAAGAGTGGTGATGCAGACAAGAAAAAATGACATTTACAGACACCTTTCTTTCCCATCTTGGCTAATGACATGACAGCATTCCCTTGATGTAGCAAGGAGATTTCCTGGACTCCATGGATGACTTGTGATACACAGGCTACTAGGATCAGCTCAAGTCATGCATTTTTCACCAGGTGAAGTCCCTACTGTAAATATTTACTGTTCATGGTGCTGATCCCTGTGAACAAACTCACCGGCCATTGGGTGGTAGCAGCAGGTCTCGGTATCAATTTTCCTGTCCCTTGTGTTGCAGAGCTTTCAGCATTACCTTGTACAAACTCCTGGTATTCGTCATTCCTGTCTCTTTGGTTTGCCCCTTCCATGAGTAACATCTGTTAAAACCACCAGGGATGCTTTATTGATGCCTAAAGTGATGTTATATTCAAGCAGGAACAATTCTTATATCAACCATAAGAAGTCCATAGCTGTGATCCATCCCAACATTTCCCTAGACGAATGATTATTCTATGGTGTGCCTATGCTATGTTTTCTTATTGAATATCTTGAATAAGATCAAACATTAAAGGGGAACATTTATGCTGAGAAATATTTTCTCCCATATTAAAATTTTAAATCTCGAATTTGAATGAGCTATTGTCAAATAAACTTATGAATACCATATAACTTGACCCAAAAAAAGTTCATCTTCATATTCCATATTCTTGTGGGTGAAAAAAATCTCATCTTGACTGATGTGAATAGAACATAACGGCATTATATGTGGTAATGGAATGAACAAGTACAGTGCCATGTAATTGTATATTGATTTTGACTGAAGTGAGCTTACACCAACAAAACTTGTCTCTAGACATAACACTCATCTGCCATTAATCTTTGTTCAGCTACCCAAGTGTGAATCAGGCTTCAAAGGGGAACACTTGCCTCTTCAGCAGGAGATTTTGCCTTGTTGATCAACAAGGATCCAAAATCCAGGGACCTTAATTTAACCAGCAAGAATAGTAATATCCCGCACCCAAAACCGAGCGCAGCGCTGGACCCAGTCAAGGACACAGCAGCACAGACCAACATGATAAATGACTCCTCCTTCGAGTTCATGTCCCTGGAAGCCATAGCTAGCTCTATCCCAGCGAACAGCAGCAGTACCCCGAGAATCCCAATTGGGAACTGGCTCAGAACACGGACAAAGGAGTTCCCAAAGACCAGCCCGAGGACTAGCTTACCAATGCCCAGGAACACAACAGACAGACCAGTTCGTGCCCCGAATCGATACTGGCCTGCAAGCCCGCCAGCCCCGTGGCACACCGGCATTGCCCCGAACCAGCAGCCAACAAAGTTCATTAACCCAACACTGACAGAGACTGAAGCAGCAGACAGTTCTCTTTCTCTGTCGGGGAACAGGTCACCCGAGAGCTTGCAAACTGCGATTACAGAATTCAGAATCGATAGCGGGATTTGTGGGACAGCAGCCCGTAGAAACCCAACCTTCCAATCTTCCCAGGTGATCTTCAGCACGCGGAGCTTGGATGGGCCCAGTGTGATGTCCCCGAACATCCAAGGGTCACGAACGAAACAGATCACCAACCCGAATAGGAATACCAAAAGAGCGGTGGGAGTCGATGATAGGATGATACGAAGTCTCTTCAGTCGACTCCTCGACTGGCTTAGTTCAGTATTATTATCGGTTTCTTCAATTGGGCACGAATCAGTGTCACCTGCTCCGGTCGACAGGACCAGGAAGAGTACAGAGGCGAGGGCAACGACAAGGCCATCAAGGCCGAACCATGAGCGAGAGGGGCCCGATTTCGAGGTCGCAAAATCCTGTTCATACCGGATGTACTTGATAGCTGAGAAGGCAAAGGAGAGGCCCTGAGAGAGCTGAACACCACGGACAACGGGCAGAGGGATGTATCTGCAAAAAAGGTAGGCGAAGTTCAGTCATTTGATTGATGCCACAGACAGAGAATCGAATCGATAATACATACATACCTGTAGAAGAAGGACATGAGACCGGTGGCGCCGAGGAAAAGGAGGACGGCGGCTGTGGAAAGGCCGGCGGCGGCGATTTGGGAGACGGTGAGGTGGGGGTTTTCCGCGACAGCGACAGCAGCGATGGATTTCATGGGCTGGACGGGCATGGGGACACCGAAGAGGAGGCCAGTGGCGATATTATAGAGAGCGGTGAATATCAGAGTTGTGCTCAAATCCAGCTTGGACACCAGGGTCAGGGCTAGGATTATCGGGATGTAAGTCCCGAGGTCTCCTACAGCGCCGGAGATCTCGGATGAGAGGGAGTTCTTAAGGCGTAGGCGGCTGGTCCACCACTGGCCGCGCTGCCGGTGGATGAGCGGGGCGGTAGTACTGGAGCTGGTAATAACTGATGGGTCTTCCATGATTGTAGACGAGAGAGATGAGACTTGATAATGGCAAGGTTTCGCTTGCCTGGTTATTTATGTGAGGTGACGTGATCCTTCTGCCTCTTTTTCGTCTACCAGCTGTATTGTTTGTTTCTTCTTCTACCAATTTTATCCAATTAATTCATTCATTATTTCATATTTTAATAATTTCAATCTATAAAATCTATTTTTTTATTTGAAAACACCACTCGACCTTTGCCTCAAAGATGCATTGAATAGACAGGAAGGGTCTCATCATGAGCTTCCACTTGGGAACCTATCCATAGTGGTGATCGAAACTATGATCCTTGTGGGATTGTGGCATTGGTGGCGGTGGTGAGGTAGTAGTAGTAGTGGTAGGTTGCTCCACCAATGTGCATAGTTATACAAATACTATAAATATTCTGTAATAATTGTAGAGTTAACAAATACTATATATATTCCCTACTAATTGTAACTTATTTAAATACTTATATATATATATATAATTTTACAAAAAAATGGATTATAATGAAAATTACTAATCTCATTAAAAGTTGTTCCGCTGCTATAATATCAAATATCAAATTTAAAACCACTGGTAGTTCAATAGTAGAATTATTATAATTCCTTCTAATGAACACATAATTCCTTACTGTTACATTATTAATCTCTCTCCTAATTTTACGAATAAGATTGGATAACACAAATTATTATCTAAGTAATCTTATGCATGTGTATCATCTTTGGGATGGGATAGGCCGATTGTTTTTGTCCCGTACCATGGAAGTAAAGTTGAGTCAATTAATTCACAATTTGAAAGATGAGACATCCACCATAAATTTTATATTACTACAAGTCTAGTTTCATTAACAACTAATATAAATTTACAAGTTGTGAGAGGTGTTACTTTAGTGGAAGTATAATTCATAAATTCAAGTACATAGCCCAAAAGTAGAGATATTTAAAAATCAATACTAGGGGTATTTATCTGACCTTTATCGCTGTTATATACTCCAGTTTTGTCCAAATTGGATAACGATACCTAATGAGTTACGACCAAAGTACTTTCTGAATTAGGGTAATAATGGGAGTCACTTACTTTGTATTTATTCGTTGTTCTCGACTTGTCCGTCAATTATGTTAAATTTTTCTTGCTGGCCCATAATGCTTATCAGGTTTTTCTCTATTGCTTACCAACCATCCTCGGAGTACCATTCAAGACTTATTGATGGCACCGGCTCTCCTATCACAATTTACTCCCAGCATCAACACAACTTTTTTCCTTCTCCTCCAAGGCTTCACAGTTAGCAACATGGATTGAGCATTAATTTCTCTTACCAATCTGCACAAAAAAAAACGTTAGGATGTTTTAGAATTTTTTAAGATTTTTAGGGAAAAGAAAGTGTGAGTATTTAAGTAATACGGGGTGTTATTAAAGTTTTCGACGAAACGGTTGAAATCTTATAGGTCAACTTTTTTCCCGCTTTTCAACAAAACATTTTGGAGTGCTTTCTCACAATACAACCTAGCCCACTTAATCGTGCTCATAAAAATTTTTATTCGGACAATTTTGTTAACTATAACTATAAAATAATCATATTACCTCCACATGTACAAAATTACTCACATTCCAAAAATCACAAGTTTATTATAGCAAATTTGATAATCAATTTAACTTGTAAATAAATTAGGGTGCTATTAATCATGATAATTGTTCAAGATAACTAAAATTTTCTTGAACCCTTGCTAATTGAATATGCAATAGGTTTTCTCATAATTTACTCTTACTCTACATATATTTATAATTATAAGTATTATTTCCTTCTAAAAAAATATTTATTATATTCCCTAAATTTACATTAATCTTTTATTTTTTCTCAATTTACCAAACACAACTCTTAATTTAAATTTTATTCACTAATATCAGGAACTATTTCACGCAAACCGTGAACTAGTACTATATTGCTTATATTTGAATCATTTTTTTTATCAAACCTTATTAAGGTTTTTAGTACTAACATGTTATACTAATGTTTTGAGCACCTGTATCATTTTATTATTCTTCATATTTTATCAAATTTTTTATTATTTAATTGAGTTTCTCAATTACCTTTTTATGGAGCATATTCATTTAGTAAGATTACTCAACATTATCTCTAATTAACTAATCATATTAACACATACTTAGCAACTCATCCACACCAATATATGGGACATACTCATATCACTTCTCAAATAGATTACATTTATTACATACATTTTCTAGATAATTATAATAAATTTTCTTAGTTTTTTATACTTAAAATTATTATGATGTAATTTATATTTTTCGGACCTTTTGCTTTAAAGTTAAAAATATGTTCAATATTAAGATGAAAGAATTTACGACTCATGTGATAAAAAAATTTTATCCACTAATTTTCAAATCAAATTCTAATATAATTATATTTTTAATGGCATCTCATATCTATAAATCTATACTCAAAATAGTTCCGCTAAAATAATCATATTTTGAATATTCAACTTACTACTTTAGTTCAATTTCATTTATTTAAAAAATATTAAAATTTTATATTTGAAACAACTATTTTTCTCATAAAACCCACAAGTGCTAGCCCCTCTATATCAACTCCATTTTAGCTGCCCTCCTGATTATAATTATTTCATTCTACTTTATACGTTTTTTTTTGTTATCACTCTAATTATGGTTAGACTTGTCAAAGGGACTCGGGACCCGAGTATCTATCCGACCCGAGCAGACCCGAGATTAGTCGGGTTAGCTCGGGTCTCTGCTTGGATTTGGGTCCGTTGATTGGACCCGAGCCTGCTGAAAACACGGGCTCGGATCTAGAAAGTTGGACCCGAAGGGTGGGTCCAAAAATCGACCCACCCCTTATAATTTTTTTTTTGTTTTGTAAATGAAACGACGCCATTTTCCGAGCGGCGTCCTTTATAGGGAAAAAAAATTATGCAAAAAGTCTATTGACGAGGATGTCTGCATGCGGCCGCGCATCCCTAGCAAAGTAAGTATATCCTCTTTTAGACAGTGAGCTCAAGCTTGAGAAGAGAAGAGCACCGTCCTTCCCGTAGCTGTCCCCGAACTGCCGTCCGCTGCCCCCGTGCTTCCCGTAGTCATTCCAAGCTACCGCCCGCCGCTCCCGAACTTCTCACCCGTCGCGGCGGAGCTGCCGCCCCCGCCCGTCACCCTCCAACATGAAACTCAGTACGCTCTTACTCACTTAACAATTCAACAGCATTATCTCCATGACCATTTTTAGAGTACATGGATAAGATGGTTGTAGATGACGTGGTTTATTAATAAATTTCTCTCTAGTCTCTCTATCTTCTTCATCATATCCCGAATCATTTTATTCTTACAAATGAAGTCTGTCAGTGTATAGTAGCTAACCTTATTAATGAGCAACCCTTAGTAAGTATTTCATCGATCAGCTCAATGACATCTTGAATATGATTCACGTAAATAACCCTTTATTCAAACAATTGTAATTCAAACCATCTCGATGCTTTCTAAGCATTGAAAGCATCGAAATAATGCTTATAAAGCATCGAAATAGGTTGATTGGTGAATTTAAGTCAACCTACTAATTTCTGTACGGCTATCGCCTAATGATGTAACATGTGACATAATCATATATCAAATTGGCTTCTTTCACTTGAATAGAATAGACGGAGGAGAATAACAAGTCACATGCATGAATTTTCCTGCAGAGTAGAGGTGTCATACATCATATGGGTTCTCTCTTTCTCTATCATAGTTAAGTTACTTAGTATGTAAATTTTTAGTTTTTATTCATTTTCCTAATTATAGTTACAGGAAATGCTTTAATAAAGTTACATTAATAGACCACTTTGGAAGGCCAACTACATATAAAATGAAGAACAAATAAAATGATATATGTACGCCCTCAATTCATATTAATCTTCATGGCTGTGTTAAAATATATAATCACTTTCCAAATTTGCAAATGTATCATACTAATGGACTCGAAGTCACAGGTTCGGATCCTCGGATCTATGAATCCGAAACTCGAGTCTGAACCCGAGACTCGGGTCCACAAAGGCACGGGTCTCTTGGACCTGCGCCCTTAGGTCGGGCACGAGCCTACCAAAATCCATCCCGACCCAGATTTTGACAAGCCTAATTTATGTTGGGTATCATTATTTGAACCCTTCCATTGGTCGAATCTTCATTTGTAGTACTGCACACTTTAATAAAATTGTCTTTCCCTATGTATTACCCACTCGCAACCTATCTTCACCTCCTCTTGGGAAGAGGTATCCTTCTCTTCCTCACTATTCCACATGTTCCTAAAAGCAAGTACTCACTTATGTATCCCTTCTCTCCCACTATTATTGATATAACTACAAATTTATCATATTAGTCTCCTCCAATCTCTTCCCCTATTCCACATGTTCCTAAAAGTAAGTACTCACTTATGTATCCCTTCTCTCCCACTATTATTAATATAACTACAAATTTATCATATTAGTCTCCTCCTAGCTCTCCTCCTCGGATTCTTCCGTTCCTCTAATTACTTTAGCATTGATCATTTTGTTTTACTTATATATCAAGAGTGAATAAATGAATTTACAAGATCAAGAATCACCCTAATAGCTTTATTGCTTGTTATAAAATTCGAGTTGTTGCCAAATATTTTTTTCAACAGCTTACAATTGACTATAATAATACTTTCAGCCCAGTTATCAAACTCGTCATCATTTGAGTTATTCTCTCCATTGTTTTCTCTTTTAACTGATCTATCCGTCAATTTGATGTGAATAATACGTTTTTTCATTGGTATTTCAATTAAGAGGTCTATATGATACAACCTCTCAATTTTGTTGACTCCAGTACTCCTCAATATGTATATCATCTCTGTTGGTCCCACTATGATCTCAAACAAGCACCTCTTTCTTTCGGCTTAGCTCTTTCATTATCACACGGGGCTTTCAAGATTCTCTTACCAACTCTTCTTTTTTTATTTATCGCACCAATGATTTTATTATATTCTTACTTATTTACATTGATAACATTATTATTACTAGTTCCACCAATGCTCCACTTAACCCTTCAGTATAAAATTTTCTCTGGCCCACTCATCATTTTTTTGGGCTTGAAGTCAAGTTACTTCTAATGACATTTATCTTACACAAAAGAAAATAGACATTTATCTT
The DNA here is from genome assembly GCA_030064425.1 of Trapa bicornis. NCBI lineage: Eukaryota > Viridiplantae > Streptophyta > Magnoliopsida > Myrtales > Lythraceae > Trapa > Trapa bicornis. The sequence goes on along the minus strand of CM057761.1, from coordinate 1,266,213 downwards.
ACACAAAAGAAATATATCTGTGATTTTTTCGCCAAAGTTATTATGAGCACTTGTCTCACGATCCCTACTCTAGTGGTCACCAATGCTTGTGTATAGCTCATAGATGACACTTTTATTAATGACTCAACTTCATAACATTAGATAGTTCGTTCCCTTCAATATCTCACTTTTATTAGCCCTCATCTTGTATTTATTTTTTTTATTAAATAACAGTTAAATGTATTTTAAGTTATATTCAAGGAACAGTTCACCATGTAGCTATATTCTCAATGTTTCGCTAATATTTATTGAGCAGATAACCCGTAATCTCATTTTCTAGAGTTGCAAATATTGAAATATTATAGTAGATTGTTAATATATTATTTTAGATAATTATAATATATAATATAATCTTATTAATTAAAATTATATTATATATTCTCATATTATTTATTTATTTGAGTTATTTTAAAACTATAAATTGATGTATATATTATTTAATTTATTAAATTACTCATCAATAAACAATAATTACTGTAAATGATATGCACGACCTATATATCTTTCAACTTTTTCTTCTCCCATATTTTACATTTCTACGATATATTAGAGCGGTTTCGGTCAAATAATTCTATTGCCCTACTATCTCAATGTCACAAATCAAGTGAAGTTCAATATTTTATTTGTTGTGAAAAAATCACTATACAAACGGAATAGAAAACGAATTTTGATTGGTGTGAAAAAATTGTTATATCTCCTCTATAAAAAAAATAAATTTTGAATAGTGTATGCTATATAACGGAATAAAAGAAATTATTTTTAGTTAATTTTCATTATAACAAATTTTGGTTGCTTTAACTTGAGTTGATATTTAGTAGTTTGTATTTATAATTTTATAAAATTAACATTTTATGTAAATCTATATTCATATTTAATGAAAGAGTTGGAATATTATGATAAATTATTAAAATATTATTTTATATAATTATAATATATAATATAATCTTATTATTTAAAATTTTATCATATATTATTTATTATTTATTTCTATTTTTTATTTGTATAGCCTATGTTACACTTTTTAATATATTATTTTTTACTATTTTAAATTTTTACACTAAAAAAATAACAAATTATTATATCTATAAAATTCTGGTAAATGTTACTATTTAAATTAAATTTTTATATAATTCAACTATTCAGATAATATCTATTCGATCTATCCAAATTATTAATTATTTCGTTTATTTTGATATATTGAAATTATTTATAATTTTTTTATAATTATATTAGTAGCAATTAACTATCATTTTATTCGTAAAAATATGGATCGAAAATTAATATTATTTTGTTCGTGAATATGTTAGTATTTATCAACTTTATATTCATTTTATTAGTACTAATTCTCAACTTACTCATATTTTTACTAAAATAATCTATTTTATTTTGTATTCACATTTTTCACTTTAATCTCAATGTCCATCTCCTCCGCTGGAGATTTTTTAGGGTATTTAGAGTTTTTTAGGGAATATTGAGCCTAAAAAGCTCACTTATTATACAGAACGACAGCATTATCTACCCACCTCATCCACTATTGTGTATACATGTAAAATCTCACAATTACTACGGAATATTTACCGTATTTGTAAAACCCTATACACGGATGAAGGTGAAACAACATGTGGTCCCATGTCATGGTGATGTTGAATCATCACACACCTCTCCATGTTGTGGTTGTTGTGGTTCCTTGGATGAGATGGCGAGATGATGTTATTGTTTTGTATAATGAGTGAGCTCATTAGGCCCAATAGTTGTGATGGCTGCCCTTCAACCTTTCCCCTAAGCTGCTTAAACATTGGGGTAAGTAAGGTTAGTCTCTCTCTTATTTTTGGGTGGACTATTGTGATTAGGATTGCTTCCGCTATGCCCCTTATTCATTGGTTATAAGGTAAGTCTAAATGAGTGAAGAGTTTTGTTTAGAGATTTTATTGAAATCATTGTGCAAAGATTGAATAAGGTGGTCATCTTGAAACACCAACTCTCTTGTGTCAAGGCCCAAAGGGAAAGAAAATCTTACATCAGTAGTATACATTAATATTTACAATGATGGTTGTAAATGTTGCATCAATTTAGAGAGCATGGCTGGCATGAATTGATGAGGTATCAAGTGCTAAAAGGTGTTTCAGTCTCACCTATGGTCCTCTTCAATTAAGCTGGTTTGACCTGAGCATTAGTCCTTTGAAGGAGAATGGTAAGGTTTGAATACCTCAATTGTTTTTCCTATGTCTCTAATATATGGACTCACCGATTATTGCATATGGTTCTCCAGGGAGGTTGACAATGCTGGAATTGTATATGCAGATGCTTGGAGTACCCAGTAAACATGATCATCAGATCCATCCTGTCTATACTTCATCAATATAATAATTCAATTTTATACTTGTTGCCCGGTTAGGGTTTGTAATTGTTCCTTGATTTGCAAATATAACTCTGATGTGAGCTGAACCAGCTCGAACATGAACTAAAGGCAAGCAAACAAACTAGATGAAGTAGAAAGCAGGAATGAGGCTGAAAAGAAGAACTAAGGCAAGCCCAGAAGTTCTTTTTTGATTGGTTTACAAGAACAAAAACCGATCCAGCATCTGATCTCTATCCCATTTGTGCCTACACATATTAGCATCTTGGGTTAGTACTCTCTCTCTCTCCTGCCAGAATCTCGCTTGATCAGATTAGCAGCAGATCTCATCTCATGTGTGCTTCAATCCTGTGATTGATAGATAGAACTTTCTATCAGTATATGGAAAAGGATGACTCCTTGGCCACCTGCGAAGAGCTTGGGTACCTCTTCAAGCCCGGAGGTGGTGGCGAAGGAGAGGGGGAGGATAGGTTTTTGTCCGACCGCCGCCGCCGTAGCATCTGCCTCATCCCATCAGCCACCCAGAAAGCCGGGCTAGTGGATTTGCACTTCCTACAGAATGACATGTGGGCCGTGACGGCCTCCTCCACCGACCCAGATGGCTTCTTTGACACTCGGCCGACCTCGTCCCTCACGGCCTCCGAGCATAGCCCGCAGAGCCACTTCCCTTGGAACTTGGCCTTCACCTCGTTTATGTAGTCCTGAGTGCATTCCTCCTTCAGCCCACAGCACTCGCACTTCACCAATTCAACCTCCATACGATATGCCTAAAGTGTGTGGTATATTGGAGATGATTTAGATGACGAGAAGGGTTTGGTTTTATAGTTGGCTTGTTGTGGTTCCATTAGCTGATGAATTGTTATAAGGGAATAAAAAGCAAAAGTTGAGACATTATTTCCATACTTAGGTTGCTCACCCGACTTGAAATGATATTATATTGTTACGACATTTAATTTGGTCTACCAAATTGATGGCAGAGTTGATGCTTGTGCAGGGTTGGTTCGGCAACACTATACTTCTGACAGAGCATGATCACATGATCCGTTTTAACCATATGAATTCCATTTCTATACAAGAAATTTGTGTGCTTCCACTGTTGGAATGGCAATATATATTAATGCCGTAGGACCGTTGTTCCCTTCTAGGCCACTGCTGTATTTCATTTACGTCGGGGACAAATGCACGATTTTGTGTGACTCTGGGGGAGACAACATCAGTCCCATAGGGTCAGCAGTACAATGTATTTCTCACAAAAATAGGCCATGAAGAAGAAGAACAGGAACAAAGAAAGCCAGTGTTTGATTTGATGGATTACGCACATGCACAATGAACTATCGTAGGGGTAAGTCCGCTGGATCCGGAAGACTGTAGTGTTACTTGTGAAAGTCTTGTCCTATAGGCCTACCATGTTGGGTGGGGGCTGGCCTACAAACCCATGAATTTTTAGGGCAAAATATATAGAAACAAATAAAGAAAATTTCTTGGAAAAACTCATCCTTACTTACCCATATAAATCCTAATACATATACATTAATAATGCCTTAATTATGATAGTAGTGCATAAAGTTTTCAAGTTGCCTTATTTGGTGCCTAACATTTTGGTATGCATTTTAGATGACTAATGTTGAAACTTAATAATGCATGAACAAACACACCATCTCCATCCACAAGGATTAGGCATTCTTATCATAATTTTGGGTTATTGAATATACATAGAGGAGGCTAATGGAGTCTCTCCATAATGAGTTATGTATGGGTGGCTTTGCATATCAGTAGTTAATGCATATGATCCAAATAATGCCTAGACAAGGATCTAATCTTCTGGTTCCAACTGTTCATCAGCTAAAACCAGGATACCCCACCTAACTCTGATGTGGTCTATGGCCCAATTACATTCAACTCCACACAATATTTCTATTGCCCTATAGCTAGTAACTAAGCGATGATGTAGACGAAGTCATATTGCTGTTGTTGCACATGGCATGATCCAAGTGTCTTGTCTATCCTAACTAAGCAGGCTCTTGTCAAATTGCAGATGCCCATTTTACCTTCACATGCACTGAATTATGAGTGTGTTTATTGAGAGATTGCAGGTGTTACCTTACCGACAGATGTGGGGGTGGGGGTTCGTTCGTCACTCCGACCAACTTGGTGGGTTTGATTGAAGGAGCCCCACATGTAAATCACACCCTGTTTACATTTAAAGGACATGGAGACTTGTCATTATCAATCAATGTGCATCTTCCCGGAGATCAGATCTATCTCCGGAGTGCGTCACTAATCTTGTCGTTATCGGATTAATCAGGGCCCTGTGATTAATTGTACACATGGGTCCTCTTCCTCCTCGGCCTGCTCCTGATCAAGCTGGGAGAGCCAGTCAGCATGCCTGCGTGCAACATATGTAGAGATGAATAGCCGAAATGGTTCTTGCCTGGATAGCTCGGGACCATGAAAGTCGGTCGATGTTATACATAATTGAAAATTATACAAAAAAAAAAAATAGGGACAAGACAAACGACCAAATAAGCGGGCGATCTGGCCTTGAGGCCCAATCTTTTGTATGAGGCCGACTGTGCCTTTATCCAGTTCATCTAACCTCTGATCTGATCCTTAATGGACATAACTACTGGACACGGGTGACGACAGTGACCTTGTGGTGACACCAGGATCTCTTTTTTTTTTTGCATCAATCATTCAAAACGTTGATGGTGTATTGGGTTCATATCAGTTTTCTTAGGTATGTCCTATGCGATTAATCCCGAGAAGATGAGCGTCATGTTGTTTGTTTCCATAAGACGGTCAATTTGTGTGTAGAAGAAGATACTGCAAATGGCTCCTATACCTCCATTGATCAACAATAAATAGTACACAATGATAGAGTAGCAGGGCCGGATTCAACAGCATGGATATGCAAGAGGCTATATGTTCTACCTCTGCAAAATTTTCATCAGCAAAGCTTCCTTCTTACACTTGGATAATGAGTAGAACTAGAGTTGAATAAGATACATCAAGTATGGAATTCATCGAGGCCGGATCTCTCCGAGCATCCCTTCCAGCAGCATCTCCTTGTACCTGCATTCGGGGCTGCAGAAGGCCATCTCCCCCCTGCAAGAAATGGAATTCAGAAAAGAACAAGGAATAAACCTCAGAGGGTAGCAGAAAAAGGACTGTGATTTGTGAACAAACAAACAAACCTGTACATATAAATGTCACTTCCAGGTCCAAGGTTCATCTTGCAGGCCTGACAGAAGCTGAGGAAACTCTTTGAGGGCGCGGGGGTTGAATTGGAACTGATGCCATCATCAGCCCATAACCCATTGTTGCTGGTCGATGCAGGAGACAAGCTCCCGTCATCGCCGCCGGAGCAACTCTCCACGATACAGTCGCCGAATATGTGAACGGTTTTCGGGTTCGGTCCGTACGAGATCACGCATGTATAGTCCTCGGAGAGCTCCATCTTGGTGATCTCACTGACGGAGATGGGCCGAGGAGAAACGGCGGCTGCCGCTGCTTTGGGAGGGCTAGAGCAAAATGAGTGCTTTGGAGTTTTGATCCCAAAATCGGAAGGGGATCTGGGAGAATCTAAAGCAAAATGGGGCAGGGGATGGACTTGGATCCTGAGCTGAGAGCCAAACAGGACCATTTTGGAGGGTTTTGGTTCTTTTAGATCTTCATCATTGAGAACTTCAACTAGGCCAAGTCTACCTGCGACCACCGTCTTCTTCTCCGGCTCCGGCGTCCTGGCAGTGCTCGCCTCCGACCATAACGAGGCCTTTAGACCGGAGAAGGTCTTGGAATCTAGAATTGACGTCGGGCTGATGACCGGTTCAGTGTCGGACGGTGGATTCAGTGCAGTGAATAGCCTCGGCAGGCTGAATAAAGATGAATTGGGCCTTCTGGGTCTCTCTGCCGGAGAAGGTGGAGAAAAGCCGTGATCTGCCGCCGCCACCATTCCGAGAAATGGGATCTTCCGATATTCCGTTCGAAACTATCAATCAACTGCAAATGGTAAATCAATCAATCCTACACCATCAATCAAGTGCCGCGAGAGAAAACAAGTCTCGGACAACGAGATGGAGGAGAGTGCATGCATACCTGAAAAGCTCCAACTTGATTCCACTCCAATACATATGACAAAAGGTCTCGACTTTTAAACTATCCTTTTTCTCTCAGCAAGATTTCTGTCGAGGATGGAGGATGAAGAGGTTTGAGGGTTGGTTCAGATCAACAGAGAAAAGGAAAAATTAAAGACATCATGTTCTGCCAGAGAGGATTCCATGGCGATTCGACCCATCCTTCCTTTGCCCTCCTCTGTAACACCGGTGGCCTCCATTGTTTTGCAGACTAAGAGAGCGAAATACCCCTAAAGCCCAGAGCTCTCAATCATCGCCAAAAACCTCCATTGTTTTGCAGAAAACAGAAAAACAAAAATGGGGTACCAGTCAGTCATCAAGGAGAAGGCTCTCCACCTTTGTAACAACCAGACAAGGCAAGACCCGGTAGGCCAAATAAAGGGAGGGAGAGAGGGAACCCAACAAGAAAACAAAGAAACGCTGCCCTATCAACTGCCTTCAGTTCATTGATTGTTCCACAGACAGTAGACAGGATAAACCGCCATTGTAATAGAGGATGGAAGGAAGTTGTGGCCCTGGTGGGTTAAGTAGAGATTTCATTTCCAGGATCTTTTAAAGGTTTAATGGAATCAGTGGGCAAGGGCAGAAAGAAAGGGAGATCAAGAGAAACTACTCATAAGGAGGAATGATATGTTTCTATAATCATTATTGTTAGAAGTTTTCTAACGGCTGTAAATAGAGTATCCATTAATGGCATTATTTTACACAGATGGTCTCCCTCTAGCTTATCCACACGGTCGACCCCCACCCAATATCCCCATTTTGCCATAGATGAGAGGGGCCGCTATGTCTACCATCTTTTGCTTACTAATGACAATTTGAGGGGAAAGAGAAGCAGTGGCGACATGATCGGCTGGTGGTGATGCATGATGCATGAAGGTGCATTCAAGCTTTGTTTGTTTGCCCGTTCTTGCTGTTGTTTTTTCTTTTATCAGTGCTTTATTGCCATCATTCATGTCTGTCCATGGGACCCGCCTCCCATCCCAGTCCCATTTGATTAGCCTCAGGTGGCTCTCAATGTCACAAACACTCATAGATCCCATGGATGCCACAGCTCTTACGAAACAAAGCCCTCACCGCCGCCGTGAGTGAGTTTGTCCGGAGCCGGAGGAGATACCGACTGACGGACGGAACTGTCGCCGGAATCGGATGGGCTGAGGAGTGACCGGTGTTGGGTTCACGGGACCGTTCTGTGTTTGTCAGAGCTGTACATCATCACCATAATCATTCCTTACCATATGGGCCCCACTGACTCGAGTTATCCACTACTGATCCCTGTCTGTCCACCCGGGCCCCACCCACACCCATAATAATTCATCCCTGAATTTAAAATTAATTTATGAATTATTGGTACAAATAATTAATACAACTTTTAATTAGTAATAATTAAGTTAAAAAATATTATTTTTAATTGGACAAAATTAGGGCGCACGCCTCGAATCATGTCAGTAATCGGCTTGTCTTATTATAATATAGCACATGTACTTTCCCAACCTCACAAGTTACGTATAGACTTATTATATTATTATAATTTATTATTTTATATTCCTTCAATAATTGAATTCCGTCCCACTTGCTGCATTTTTTTAGGGGTATACTAATTGTATGCTAGGTAGCCTATTATTTTAGACATAATATTAAACATTTATCTCACAATAATTTTTAATATAATATTAAAATAAAAATAATTATATTCGATTGAAAATCTAACGGGAGTATTTAATGAATTTATATACTCGTTGTAAGTAAGTATGATTATTGAGATATTTTATTATAAGTTAATTAAAATAATGAATTATTATAAATATATAAATTTGAAAAGTTATCACCCTTGCTATTAATAATTTTAATTATATATGAGCATTTTACTCACAACTGTCTAATAGAATTATTAGATTTAAGTTTTGCACATGTGGCATAATTATCCATATGGTCTGAGACCCACATTGACTTGGGAATTGACTGTATCCATGAGAAGCCTAACACAAGGAGGCAATCATGTTGATGGTCTAGGGTTGAATTGGAAGCCCTCCATTGGTTGGCTTTCATTCATAGTGTTATAATCATGTTACTGTGTCCTAGTGTCCTAATTAAACACAAAAATCAATTTATCTAATTTTATAATATTATATTTTTATTTACTATAATTATACTTATATAAATAATCGTGTGCAATACTATGGCGTATCAAATTATTTACAATAAATGTTTTATATAATTAAAAATTATCTACGATCTATTTTATTTACAATATTATTAATTTTTATATATTATATAGTTTAATATAATTAAAACTTTTTAATTTTATATGCATTAATTATTTTATATGTAGTACAATTAAATTATTTAAATTAAATAATTTATAATAATTATGTATAGTATATCAATTTATAAGTATAAAATTATAATTTTATGTATAACAATATTAATTTATTTAATAAAAATAATTTAATACATTTTAATTTTATGTATAATAATAATTTTAGTGTAGTAAAATTAAATAATTTAAAATAATTATATACAATTATATGAGGTATAAAATTAAGTGCAACATATTTTTTATAACTAAAAAAATTATTTTTATATACAATATATTTTATTTATAATAATATCAATTTATGTATAGAAAATAATTTAATTTAAACTTTTTTTAATTTTATATAGTGATATGCAGTAATATATATGAGTAAAAAATTAATTTAATATAATTATGAATAATATATTATTTTAAAATACACTGCAAAATGATAATTTTATTTATAAATAACGTTAAATATATCATTTACTATAATTAAAAAAATATTTTTTATAATATAATTTATTATAATTATTAAAATAGTTTTTCTTGTATATAAAAAAATGATTTCATATTTTATTATTTTATATAAACTTTTTTTTAATTCTAAACTATTTGAGAGAAGAAAATATTTTTATAATTATGCATACTTTTCATTTGTATTATAACATAAGTATTTATAAAGTTTTGCATCATATACAAACAAATAAAAAACAAACAAAATTATACAAGTAGATACAAGTGTTATAGCGAGGTACAACGTACTATATTAGCTTATGCAATCTATTATTTCGTTTAGATATGTGTAGTTTTACTATTACTCCTAAGTTCAAGGGTGTATCTTTGAGCTTGTCTCGAAAAAAAGTAAAAATGAGTAGACAAAAAATCTTTAGTGAAAAAATCAGCAATTTATGTATCGGTACCAATAAAGCATATACAAAGACAAACATCACTAATTTGCTTGCAAACAAAATGATAGTTAATTTAAATATACTTGGTGCAAGCGTGCAAACAAATTGTTACACCAGAGTGTAGGTGGTGAAGAGAAAGGAAGGTCGAGTTCTCGTAGAAGAGAGCCCACCCAAATAAGTTCAGCAGTGTTATAACTAATACTCTTATATTTTGCTTCTGTATTATAGCGAGCAACGGTGCGTTATTTCTTAGAGCTCCAGAAGATAAGATTTTTGCCGAGAAAAATAGCAAAATAGCTAACAGAACAACAATCATCAGGATTACCGGCCCAATCAGTATCAGAGAAGCAATGAAGAGTAGATGAGTAGTGATGCCAAAGAGTGAGGCCGAGATGAAGAGTACCTTGAAGATAATGAAGAATCCGCTTGACAGTTGTCTAATGAGACTTGGTTAACAGCATACGCAAGATCAGGACGAGTGAGAGTGAGATACTGAACAGACCCCACAATTTGCCAATACAGAGTTGGGTCAGCAAGTGGAGTGCCGGTAGAGACAGAGAGGCGAGAACCAGGAGCAACGGGTATAGAGATGGGCTGACAAGAACTCATAACCACGCGAGAGAGAATGTCATGAATATAATTGTGTTGGGTGAGATAGAGCCCCTGAGAATGAGAATGAACCTCAATGTCGAGAAAATGGTGTAGGAGGCCCAAGTCTTTCAGTGAAAACTTATCTTGAAGAGCCTGAATAATGGTAGAGATGAGTAGAAAGTTGGAGAGCCAGTAATAAGAATGTTATCGACGTAAATAAGTAGAAAAATGACAAACTTTGATGTGCAATAGATAAATAGAGATGTATTCGCAACCAAGCCACAGAATCCTAAGCGCTGAAGAAAAGAACTAAGGCGTAGGAACCAAGCACGAGGAGCCTACTTAAGACCATAAAGAGACTTGCGAAGATGACAAACATGATAAGAAAAGAGTGAGTCAACAAAACCAGGTGGTTGAGCCATTTATACCTACTCGTGGAGATTACCATGAAGAAATGCGTTATTAACAACAAGTTGTCGAATGGGCCACTAATGAGAGACTGCAATAAAGAGAACCACCCGAATGGTAATAGGCTTGATGACAAGGCTGAAGGTCTCAGCATAATTAAGACTTAGTTGTTGAGAAAAACCTTTGGCAACAAGACGAGCCTTATAACGAGCAATAGAGCTATCAGGATACTCCTTGATTTTATAGACCCATTTGTAGCCCACAATGGGTCGATTAGGAGGAGCAAGCACCAAATCCCGTGTATGATTGTGAATAAGAGCAAAGAATTCAGTGCGCATGGCATCAAGCCAAGGTTGGTGACGATTGGCTTGGGCATAGGTACGAGGTTCCTGCGAGCTAGCAATAAAAACAAAGGGGTCAATAGTAAAACGTCGAGGGGGCAAAGAACCATCCTGTGATCGAGTGATCATATGAGAGGGAGGAGCGACCACCGCCGGAGAAGAGCTAGTTGAAGAAGCATGCTCAAGTGGTACCTTGGGTGAAAGAGAGTGCTCATGTACAGGAAAGGGAGGCATCATACCTGAATCTGCATGAGGAGCGGGGACAGGTGATGGGATGGGGAGGTGGGTAGTGGAGTGCTCTACAGGAGAAGTAGGGGATGTACTGATGGCAGAAAAGGGAAACACTATTTTATGAAAATGAACAGATCGACAAATAAAGATACGATTGGTGCGAGGATCAAGAACGCGATAATCAACATAGTTAGATGGATAACCAAGAAAGATACATGGAATAGAGCGGGGTTGAAGTTTATGTAAGTGGTAGGGTCGAAGATAAGGATAACAAAGACAACCGAACACACGAAGTGATTTATAATCAAGGTGAGTATGATGAAGTACCTCATAGGGGGAACAGAACTCGAGCGAACGAGTAGGAAGACAATTGATAAGATAGACAGCTGTTTCAAAGGAAAAATCTCAAAACTTTGCAGGTGCATGAGAATGGATCAAGAGAGTGAGCCCCATGTCGACAATATAACAATGCTTTCGTTCAGTCAATCCATTTTGTTGAGGGGTGTGGGGACAAGAGAGTCAGTGGATAATTCCTGCAAGTTGGAGTTGAGAATAGAAGGAAGAAAACATAAATTATTTGGCCCCATCAAACTGAAGAAATTTAATTTTACGATCAATGATATTTTCAACTTGTAAACAAAAGCACGAAAAATAGAAAGAATGTCAGAGCGATGTTTCATGACAAAAAACCAAGAAAATTTACTATAATTATCAAGAAAATGAACATAGTAAAGATGATCGGTATGAGAGATGATGGGGGCAAGCCCCCAAATGTCGGTATGAATAAGTTTGAGAGGATAAGTGCTTTTATGATAAGTTAAAGGAAATAGTTATTGTATAATCTTACCACATGAATATGATTCACATAATGATAAAGACGAATCAGCATGTATTGATAAATGTTGTGAAAGCACACGACTGACAATAGAAGAGGCATGATGCCCTAAACGTTGATGCCATAAAGAAACACACTCAACCCGACTAACATAAGTAGCTGGAGAGATAGAGGAAGTACGACTGGTGCGCAAACAGTACAATCCATCCTTATGACTCTTAGTAGCAACTCCTGATGAGAAGCACGATCTTTGATAAGGAAGTAAGTAGGATCATATTCAAAGTAATATGCATTATTCTTGGTGAACTGAGAGACAGAAAGTAAATTGAGAGAGATTTATGAAACATAATAATTATTAGTGAGAGCGAAGCAATGAGTAGAAGAGGTGAGATAAGTAAAACCAATGGATAGAATGGGTAAACCTATCCCATCTCCAATCAGCAGATGTTCAGGAATGGCAGAATCCTCCTGAATAATTATGAGACAAATCATTAGTGATATGAGTGGTAGCACCTGAATCAACATATCACTTAAGATGATGAGGGATAGGTTCATTTTTATAAGCAAAATGGACTTGTGGGGCAGACAATGAGGCTTTAGCTCATATGAAGGGCAATGGGTGGCTAAATGTCCAAGTAAGTCACAAAGCTGGCAAATGGGCCTAGAAACACGAGAATTGGGCTTGAATCCACGTTGGTCATGGAAGCCCGAACGATGCTGGCCAAGAGCTGGGTGGCGTGGCCCTACACGGGCCCAGAATGGCGATAGCGATATCTACTAGAAGGCCCAGATGGAGATCCAATATAAGACCCAAAAGCTGTTGGCCTACTCCATGTACGCAGTCCATCATTTCGCTCCAGCCTATGATTGGGGTGATTAGGAACTCGAGGAGAAAGATGAGCAGAACCTGGAGTTGAAGCGCGAGTGGAGTGGGGAGCTAGTATAAGACTACGATCACGAGAGATAGCAGCGATTGGAGCATTACCCATTTGAGGAAGGAGGCTAGAAAGAGGAGGAGTGCTATTGTCGGGGCCGTATTTTTGGAGTCTTCGGGCATCCTGAGCAAGGAGGAGGGCCTTGAGAGAATCTAAGGTCATGGCTTCAAGTATAGGGGACATGGCCAAGGTAAGCGCCTCTCATTCATGATCTAATCCATTGAACAACTTATCTTTGATCTTATGGTCGGGTTTAAGCCTTCCAATTTGGGCGAAATTTATGGTTAAGTTGGATCTAGTTGTCAAATAAGAGGACATAGGTTGATCTCCCTTCTTTAGCTCACGCCATTGTTGTTCTAGTATGTCTTTTTGTGCCTAGATCTGTGAGCTATACAATGTTTCCAAACGTGTCCAGGCTTCAGCAGAGGTGAGTACTCCAATCACCTACAACTTCTATGGAAATGGAAGCTACAATAGTAGTTAGAGTAAATTTGTCACGAATTACCCATGTTTCATGTTCGGAGTTAACAATTTCAATTTCCTCATCACCTTCCTTTAGAACATGGTTGGTGCAGGTGGTGGTATACTGCAAATAACAGTAGGAGAGATGCTCATAGTTCTTGTGGACTTACAGATGTCCCAAAAAATCCTGAGTTTTGCGTCCTCTATATTTCTCCAAAGAAGAGAGAAATGGCTACTTGAAGGAGCTGTTGTCCAATCTGTGGCTACTCAAAGGAATGAGAGATGGGAGAATGTCTAGGTGCAACAGATAGAGGGTTCCAACTTCAGCACAGAGAGAAGGAAGAGCACAGAGAGAAGGAAGGTGCTAGTGCTGTAGTCTTTGATGGAGCTGTAGCTAGAGCCGAGTTCGATGCAAGCACTATAGCTGGCCCCGGTACTGTCTAGAAGAGAGAGTAGAGAAGTTACTTCAGGTTGACTAAGGTCAGGAGCAGTTCAGGCATGGTGGGGAGCGACAACAAAGCAGAAAGAGAAAAAGAAGGTGCTAGCCTTGCCGGCAAGAAGCTGTGCAATCGGACACTTCTTGTCCGCAAAGTTGCCGAGCATAAGAGGCAGAGGCAGCAGGAGAAGGCAATAGACTAGACGAAAATATGAAGTAAAAATGTTAAAAAGGGGTGCTGATACTATAAACGATTTGAGAGAATAAGATATTTCTATAATTTTGTCTAGTTTTCATTTGTGTTATAACACGAGTACAAGCAGGCGATTGTATGCAAACAAATAGGTGTAACCTCTACAGCTAAGTGTAGTGTGGTATACAGTATTGACACCCCTACAAATGTGACAACTAGATAGGCTGGTAGGGTGGCCGTATGCAAACAGATAGGTGTAACCTCTACAGCTAGGTACAGCATGCTATACTAGTTATATTAGTTATATGTCTGGCTGTGTTATTTTGCTATTAAATTCAACCATTTACGGACCGTACGACTCTAATCCGTAAAAATCGGATAGTGATTACGAGGTAATCACTTAATTCCGATCCCCGGGTCGAGCAATTTGACGCATAATCGAATCCAACCATCTAGTTAAACTTGGTAGCGCAAGACCTGTCCCGTCCGCCCCCTATACTCGTACCCGAAGGATATCGGGACCCGATCCGACTTTTCTAGCCCCCTCATGATTGGATGGGTGAAAGGAGAGACGGACGAAGAGCTTCCCTAATACGCCGCCAGGTCCAACCGGGTAGACCAGATGGACGGGACCAGATGGAGGAGCGATGGCTAGAGAGTGATGAGAAGGAAGATGACGATAAGGACAGACACAGAGGAAGAGTCCATTTTCTCTAAGGTTGTGATATCTCCTAACGGTAGGTTAGCATGCACTCTCTCTGGGTCCCGCTCCTAAACTCCGACCCAAGCACATCGGAAGAGATAAACCCACTGCTCCAGCTGCAGAGCCTTGAGAAGGAGCTTTCCTTCATTCACAAGGCTAAGGAGTCTGGTGCTGTCTCATCTCCTCGGTCATGATGGCATTAGGGCGGGAAAGGTCTCATGGCTCATAAAAAAGCTGGTCATGAATCACTTCTCTGGCTTTCCTGAGAAAGAAGAACTGCCGAAAGGGCATGGCTAATCTACGTCTGCCCCACTCGAATCTTATGCAGGTGGGGATGACTTCCATGGTTTGATGAGGTTGCAACTAATCCTAAATTTGGGTGATGAACTCAACGAGGAGATCCTACCTGCTCTTCTTGCTTCTCCTAATTTTGAGTTAAATCAAGATGATTGATGAATCTTGGATGTGTCTTCCGGGTAGCCATACAATGAACTATTTAGCATGCAATCAATGGCATCCAACATGACCAGTTAGTTACGTGTAGACAAATTATTATTGTTTCTAGTTATAATTTTTCATTCCTTTAATAATTGAATTTGGTCCCACTTGCTCCATTTTTTTTATGTGGGGTATACCATGATGCGATGATATGTAGCTTATAATAATACAATGAACTATTTAGCATTCAATCAGCGACAGCTGGGTCAAGAGGGACTTGATTATGAAGCCAACCACAATGAGACAATCAAATTGATGGTCTATGGTTGAATTAGAAGCCCTCTGAGTGGTTTCGCTTTCTTTCACAGTGCCATAATCATCTGATAGTGCACTCTCCTAACTAGTTGGCGTTGGCGTGCGGAAGAGCTTTGTTTCCTTATCAAGTTTTTTTTTGTGAGATGATTAGTGGCCTAAAGATCAGTCACGTGTATCATGGTGGAACACAAAAATGAGTGCTGGAGAAGGCCGGATTCCAGCCGGAGTGTCTGTCAATGTGCCATGAATGGAATATTGATAGATGTTGCCAAGTGTTGTTTTCAGTTTTCAGGTAGCTGGAGAAGGAAGAAGAGTTCGCCGAGTGTTTGAGAAAATGCGTGAATTAAGTCTCCAGGATACTTTTGTAATTCTGCACTTTCCCACACTTGGCTTCCCGTGTATAAATGGCGGTGGGCTTCCTATGTAGCAGAGCACGAGCCCTTGAGCTTCCTCCCTCCTCTCAATGGAAGACTCCGGGAAGGAGCCTCCGCCTGATATCACTCTCCGGCCGTTCAGACTCTCCGACGTGGATGCTTTCGCGGAGTGGGCCATGGATGACAGAGTCAGCCGGTTCTGCAGGTGGGAAACTTACGGTAGTCGGAACGACTGCCTGAGCTTCATGACCAGCACCATCATCCCTCACCCGTGGTACCGTGCGATCTGCATCGGGGACCGACCCATCGGGGCCGTGCAGATGAGGCCCAAGGAGTCGCGGACGGTCGCGGAGCTCGGCTACGACCTGGCGTTTAGGCACTGGGGTAAAGGGATCACGACGAGGGCAGTGAAGATGGCCCTGTCGGCAATATTCAGGGAGTGGCCGGAGCTCCAGAAACTCGAGGCTTTTGTACGTCCCGAGAATGCAAGGTCCATCAGGGTGCTTGAGAAGGTCGGCTTCGAGTTGGAGTGCCTGCAAAGAGGACGCGAGTACAAGGGAAAGTCGATGGATGTGCCAAAGTTTCGTCTTCTCAGAGCGAGATTGTAATTATAAATTTATGTGCCAAAGTTTCGTGATTTCGGAGAGAGTATAAAAAGTGTAATTTTGTAAAATTCATCATATTGTGTGATTAATGGTGAAATAAAGTGATAATATTGATGTAAATAAAATTGTTGGTGTAAAATTTTAAAATAAATGTATAGATGAAATAAATTTGAAAAAAAAAAATAATAAAATAATCTATATATGAATATTTCACGTATATATTTTTGTAGGGACAATACGTTAGGGTGAAATTTAAATTATAAATTTGGAATTATTGATATGAGCACTAATCTAATTCTCAAAGTTAATAAATAAGAGTATTAATCTTGTGAAGGGTATTCAATAATATTAAATAAATGTGAGTATACTAAAATTTAATATAAATATTATATTAATTAAAATAAAATAAAAAATTATACCGAGTGGTATTGATTTATTCAACAAATACGTGTGAATAATATATAATGAAATAAATTGATAAAATGACGGTTTATTAAAAGACAGCTAAGTAAAAACAGCTTATACACGCATTTTAATTTTTAAATAACTTTGAAAACAAATTAAGAAAAAAATATAAAATTTTAGAATAATCATTTTAATGCGTTTTTTTTCACAATATTTACATTGTATTTAAAATTGAGTGATTTGGAGGGTATTAGTTTGAAATGGTGAAATAATTACTAAATTAGTAAAAAATGAAGTGATTTATAGGGTAAAATAATTACTCATTTGATAAAAAAAAGTCGAGTGATTTGGAGTACTGAATAATCATTATTTTTTTTACATAATTCCGAATAATAACATTTAAATTATTTAATTTACACTACTAAAAAATTTATTATTTAAATTATTTAATACTCTTATTTAATATAATATATTTTATTTTATTTTATTCTTATATATTTTAAATAAAATTATATATTAATAATATTTTATATAAAATTATATAATACAAATATAATACATAAAAAAATTATTGTGTAAAATTTATTTAATATAATTTAATTATATATAATAGATAATAAATTATTTAATTTAATTAAAATAATAATTTTATTTTTCTAATTTTTTACAATAAAAAATAAGAATTATTAAAAAATTTTAACACATACAAATCAATCAATTTAATTCCCAACCTACTCCCCTATTTACCTCCAAAGTCCAAATCCCTATTAACAAATCAATACAAACACAGAATTAGGATTACTCAACCACTCACTCAATATTTTTTTCATTAAATAGAGAAAAAAAATAATAAAAAAGATCACAAGCCTTGCCACATCAACATAGAAATAATCGAATACAAGTATATGTACATTTTATTATTAATTATTACATGTTTTTGCTATTATTTTAAATATTTGTAAATTTGTTATTTCCATTTTTTAAATTTTTAATTAGGAGGAAAAGTATATATATTTTATAGCATGAGTACTTTGTGCATTCGATTTTAAAGTCCAAAATATATCTAATATTATATTATGAAAGTAGCGGATTGTTATTAAATCATTATTCGGGAGCTGTGGATGTAAAAAATATAATTTAAAATATTAATTATTATAATTTAAAAATATATTTTAGTTATAATTTCTCTAAAAAACCAAATAAAATCTGTCTCATAAAATACTATAAAATTTGCTATCATTTACACTCCGCAGATTGGTCACTCATTATATATTATTAAATACAATAATAGTTAAGATACTCACTCGGATTAGAATCAATGTCACTCACTTTGTTACAAGAACATTATCAATCAAATTAACATTAGAAATGTGTATTTGTGCATAATGCCATGCAAATCCACTTATCACACCAAATGAATATCATTGTGAAGCTGTATAAGAATTTTATTAGTGAAATTGAAAAATTGTGTGATAAAAAAAATTAAATTTTTAGGGTTTTTTATGATTGATTTTTGTATAATTTTTTTCCTATAAAAAACTATAGAAAAAAAACCTGTCCCATAAACTATTAAAAATCTCACTAACTTTGTATCGGAGTATTAATCAAGATCTTCATCCAAAAAAAACAAACAAATATTTAAATTTTATAGTCAACCATGAAATTATTTTAATCAATCGTGCTATGGTAAAAGGCCAAATAAAGGAGGGTGAGGGAACCTAACAAGACAACAAAGAAACGACTAACTAACGCTACCCTATGAATTGCCTTCATTGAAATAGAGAGAATGGAAGGAAGTGGTGGCTCAACTACATTATAATAGAGAAACCCTATCCTCTCTTTTCCTCAAGGCCAACAAACACCAGACCAGACCAGACCAGACCACTTTTCTTCAGCCCAAAGCGAACAAGGCCCTCTATTTCAGTCAAACACAGTAGCCTTGGGTCCATGCAATAGTGGCCATTGGTCCATCGGTCAAAACAATTGGTTCACATGAAGGAACTGTTCTTTATTTGTGAGAGCTGTACTGTGTACATCATAATAATCGTACCTTACCCTACCATATGGGCCCCAACATCACATGCTATTTGTAGTCGCACATATTATTATTCTTACTAATTATTTTCCATTCCTTACTTTTAGTATTACATTTCCTTGTTTGTTTATGTTAAATTACTTATTTATTCAACTATATATAATATGGAAACAATACACATTCTTTATTATTTTTATATGTTTTAATATTTTTAATCATTTTATAATATTCATACTTCCCTTGTCATTTGCTAAATTTTCTAGGGCTTTAAAATCATTATAATATTTATTTAATAGAATAAAATTTTAGCATTCAATCATTGGCAAATGTAGAGCCAAAAAAGAAATTGACCGCACAACAAGACAATAAAATTGATGGTCTAGGGCTGAATTAGAAGCCCTACTACTACTACAACAGTCTTGTGAAGCCTAGCACAAGGAGACAATCAAATTGGGGGTTGAATTAGAAGCCCTACCATTCATAATCATCTGATAGTGCACTTTCCTAACTAGTTGGAGTTGGGTGCAGAAGAGTTAAAAAAGTTGAGTAACCGATAAATTTGTTTTTATTTGAAATTGGAATTTTTGTGATAAAAATTTAGATTTTTAGGGTTTTTTTTTGTGTGTGTGTATAATTTTATGTAATGATTTTGTAATTCTACACTTTCCCATAGCACCCCTTGGCTTGTATAAATAGCTCTTAGATGCCTCTCTAACCGAGCACGAGTCCTTGAGCTTTCGCCCTCCTCTCAATGGAAGAATCCGGGAATGAGCCTCCGCCGGATATCTCTCTCCGTCCGTTCAGACTCTCGGACGTGGACGCTTTCTCGGAGTGGGCCATGGATGACAGAGTCAGCCATTTCTGCTTGTGGGAAACCTTCAATAGCTGG
Organism: Trapa bicornis; assembly: GCA_030064425.1. Lineage (NCBI taxonomy): Eukaryota > Viridiplantae > Streptophyta > Magnoliopsida > Myrtales > Lythraceae > Trapa > Trapa bicornis. The sequence goes on along the minus strand of CM057761.1, from coordinate 1,246,282 downwards.
GACGACTGCCTGGGCTACATGGCCAGCACCATCATCCCCCACCCGTGGTGCCGTGCGATCTGCATCGAGGACCGACCCATCGGTTTGGTGCTGATGCGGCCAAAGGAGTCTCGGTCGGCCGCGGAGCTGGCCTACGAGCTGGCGTTTAGGCACTGGGGAAAAGGAATAGCGACGAGGGCCGTGAAGATGGCCATCTCGGCAATATTCAGGGAATGGCCAGAGCTCGAGAGGGTCAAGTCCAACGTCGATCTGGAGAAGGCCGGTTTTGAGGTGGAGAGCCTGCAAGGGAGGGGCATGCGTGTTCAAGCGAAGTTTGGTATATGCGTGTTCCTCGACAATCTCCCTCTGACCACATTTCTTTCTTATGGAACAATCTCCCTTCTTCATAGGGAAAGTGAACAACTACAATAGAATTGAATATAATAGAGAAATCCTATCCTCTCTTTCCTCAAGGCCAACAAACACCAGACTAAATTTCTTCAGCGGATCCCGAGCCCTCTTTTCTTCATTCGCTCGCATGCCTTCTCTCCCACACCCACTTTCTTCAGCCCAAAGAGAACAAGGCTCTCTATTACAGTTACACATAGTCTTCGGTCCATCCGTCCAACAGTGTACATTGATGATCCATAAGTCCAAACAGTGTATTAATGGAAGGGGTGGCAAAAGATGGGATCGAGGAGGGGTTCCCTCGTTCGAATCCAATTTACATTGTAGATCGTGTACAATTAAACTTTATCACCCTAAATTCAAATCGAATTTTATCAATTTATTAGGATTCAATACGAATAATATATATACTCTCGGTACCCTATTTTTTCCAAATTAGACTCGAATTAAATTGGTTATCTGAAAACCCAATTTGAGTTATAATAAAGTGCATTCTCATAGTTATTGAGTAATTTATTAAATATAATTATTTTAAAATTATATTCATATATATTTTTATAATTTTATATATTTATTTATATATAATTTTATAAATTATATAATTAGTAAATTTTATTATTAATTTTTTTTTATATTTTTATATATAATTTTAATAAATGATCATTTATTTACCATAAATAATTTACTAATTTTATAACATTCAAATTTTATTTACATAATTAAATAAATAGTGATTTGTAAAAAAACATTTATATAAATAAAATAATTTAGTATAATTATGTAAAAAATTTACACTAATAATAATGTATAGTTAAATAGTTATTTCAGGTAAAATATTATAAATTTATATATAATGAATAATTTATATAATTAAAAATCATGATATTTGTATACAATCTATTTTATGTACAATAATATCAATATAAATATATATATATATATGAAATAATTTATTATAATTATTTTTTAATTAATGTACCGTAATTATTTAGGTTGCAGTAAAATTAAATTATATAGATAACATAATTTAGTATAATTATGTAAAATTTATTAAAGTATAAAATTATAATTTTATATATTTATATACAACAATATTAATATAAGTACGACAAGTAATTTACTATAGTTATTTTTTAAATTTTATATAAAATAATTATTTTAGTGCAATAAATTAATTTATATATCAAATAATTTAAAATAATTATACACCATAAAATCTAACTACTAACAAGTTAATTACAAATAATTTATTATAATTAAAACTTTTTAAAATTTGTATATAGTATTCATTTTATATTAGGTAAAATTAATTTATATAAATTAAATAATTTAGTATAATTATGTATATTGTATTAACTTATGAGATAATTATAATTTTTATATTTATATACTATAATTATAATCTATTGCCAATAATTTACCATAATTATTTTTTTATTTTTTTGTAGAATAGTAATTTTAATGCAATAAATAAAACTTTAAATTAAATAATTTAAAATAATTATATATCTTATTATAATGTATTAATTATTTATAATACATATTTTATATACTTAAATTTTATAATTTTATATACGAGTTATTTTATCTAAAATAGTATCAATTTATATATAATAAATAATTTATTATAATTAATACTCTTTAATTATATATATAATAACCATTTATGTATATTAAAATTAATTTGTATAAATTAAATCATTTAATATAATTATTTATAATATATCAAGTTATTAAATAATATATTTTTTTATAAGTAGAAGAATATAATTTTAAATAAAAAATATTATATACATAATAATTTACTATAATTATATTTTATTTAAAGTATAATTTACTATAAATATAAATTTTAAGTCCCGGGCGAACAAAAAAATGATGCAATTTTTTAATCACTTGGCAAAAAAAAAAAATTAGCATAATTAAGACCGACTCCACTTGTTGAGCCGGAAGCCAAGCCCGGATGGACCTGGACGGACGTCCTGATCCTAGTTTGGGCTGAGATGCATCTGGTCCCAAGTTCACTCTTTATAGACCGAGACACGTATCCTTGCACCTGCTTCTCCTAATTTTTTTAATAAATAATAATAATAATAATAATAATAATAATAATAATAATAATAATAATAAACTTTTACTATGAAAACAAGTACAACCATACAATCAAATGAACGGTCTAGACTGAATTAGTCAAATGAACGGTCTAGACTAATTAGGAACCTAGAGTGGTTGTTTTCTTTTATAGTGATAGTGCACTCTCCTAACCTAACTATTTGGAGTTGGGGCCAGAAGAGTTTCGTTTCATTGAAAATGTTTTTTTTGTGAGATGATTTGTGGTCTAAAGATGACGTGACGGACAGAAAAATAATAATAAAATATTATTTAAGTGTTAAGGAAATGAAAAAATTTAAAAAAAGAAAAGTAGAAAGAAAGAGTGTATACAATAAATAAGATTGTATTATGTTATTAACTATATTATAATATTCTATTTATATACAACTTAATAATAAATAATAAATTGTTATAAATATATTACTAAATTAAGTGCAGTAATAAATTACTATATTAAATGGTGTGATAAATGCATATTAATATATACAATAATTAAGTAATATTTTAGTTATTACTTTTCGTGAATTTCACGGATTTAAGTTTGTCTTGTAAAATAAAGAGACAGGTATAAGGGAGACCTTTGGTGAGCAAATCCGCCAATTGAGCAGTATTTCCTATAAAACGAACACTTAGTAAACTTTGACGCACTTGTTTACGAACAAAATAAAAATCAATCTCAATATGTTTTGTGCGAGCATGGAAGACGGGATTGGCAGTGAAATAAATGGCTGAAAGATTATCGCACCACAAAACTGGAGAATGAGTGGAAGAGATTCCGAGTTCTTTAAGAAGAGACTAAAGCTAGATTAGCTCAGCAGTTGCATTGGCAAGACTTTTGTACTCGGCTTCAGTGTTAGATCGAGCGACTGTTCGTTGTTTCTTAGAACTCCATAAGATAAGATTGTGGCCAAGAAAAATTGCAAAACCACTAACAGAACGTTGATCATCCGGATTTCCGGCTGAGTCAGCGTCAAAAAAACAGTGAACACCAGAAGGAGGATGTCAGAGTAAGACCATGATGAAGTGTCCCTTGAAGATAGCGGAGAATGCGCTTAACAACAGTCCAATGAGTAGTGGTGGGACGATGCATAAATTGACAAACCTGAAGAACCGCATATGCGATGTCAGGTCGAGTGAGAGTGAGATACTGTAGAGAGCCCACAAGTTGACGATATTCAGTAGGATCATGAAGAGGAAGGCCATCATATTGTGAAAGTCGAGGACCATAGGCAACTGGCGTGGAAATAGGCTTACAAGTACTCATGGTAGCCCGGGAGAGAAGATCACGAATATACTTCTATTGTGTGAGATATAAACCATGAGAGTGAACAGTAACTTCAATGCCTAAAAAATGATGAAGTGGACCAAGATCCTTAATAGAGAATTCTCTATGAAGGGCATTAAGGATGTTCCCGGGTGCAGCAGAAGAACCAGTGAGAATGATATCATCAACATAGATAAGTAGAAAAATAACAAACTCACTCGTGCGGTAGATAAATAGAAAGCTATTAGCAACAGAGCTACAGAACCCAAGTTGATGAAGATAGGAATTCAGGCGGAAGAACCAAGCACGAGGAGCTTGTTTGAGGCCATAGAGAGATTTGCGTAGGCGACAAACATGGCTAGGAAAGCAAGGATCAACAAATCTAGGGGGTTGATCCATATAAACTTCCTCATTGAGATAACCATGAAGAAAAGCATTATCCACATCAAGCTGACGAATGGTCCAATTGAAAGATATAGCAAGGGAAAGAATTATCCTTATAGTAACAGGTTTAATAACAGGGCTGAATGTATCATTATAATCAAGACCAGAACGCTGTGAGTAGCCCTTAGCGATAAGACGAACCTTATATCAAGCCACTGAGCCATCAGAATGATGCTTGATTTTATAAACCCATTTACACCCTATAATAAGCCGACCAGGTGGAGCGGGCACGAGATCCCAAGTCTTGTCATATGAAGGAAGAAGACGACACTGTTCCAAACCAGACCGGACCGGTCCGAACTGGGTTCAAAGCTTAAAGCGGTCAGTTCAGGCCCAATTCGACCAAAGTTTTCAAAATTAAAATTTTCTAAATTCATTTTCTATTCAATGGTGGCCTCAAATCTCAAATTTGAATTTTCTAAGCCACCTAGAAAAATGAATTTACCATCCGGTTTAATAGTGGTTCAAATATGTTCAATCCGGTTCGGATCCGGTTCTCCGGAACCGATTTGGGTTCCATCTCCAATTCATTCTAAAGTCCTTTTTCTTGACTTGTGTGACTCTTTGGGTCACTCAGGATTCATAAATTTCCTGGTTTTCCCTTTCTCTATCAATTCTGGTTTATGAACCAACTCGGTTCATAAACCAGTTCAATCCAGCTTGGATTTGGTTCACCTAAACCGGTTTGGTTTTTCTCTCCCAATTTGTCCTAAGGTTATTTTCCAAGGCTTTATGAACCATTTAGTTCACTCGAGAGTTATAAATTTCCCAAATTGTCCATTTTTTGATGATCGGGTTTGTGAACCGGTTTTATGTTTCTCACTCGGTTTGACCAATTATTTTCCCAATTTTTTCTTAACTCCAAAGGGTATGGCTTACAGTTACGAAATAGTTTAGAACAATACTTATGAAAGGGGCATATGGCCCAATTTTTATAAATACTTATGAAAGGAACAATACTTACTAAATAATTATAAATGGTTATATTCTACTCATTTGATAGTTCAGGATTCAATGGTTATCTAATCCAATAATGGGAATTAAAAGAAGTGATGATTATTTAATGTTAATTAAATAAAAAAAAATGAGGAGAATATACCTTATTTTGAGAATTTTGGAAAATAATTATTCCAAAATTAAGTATTCTTTTATTTTATGAAATAAAATCTTAGATCTTGTGCTGTAAATCTATCCCAAAATTCATTAGTTGGTATTGAAATAATGATATATTAAAATATATTTTATTAATAATTATCTTATATTAATAGGATTAATTATATAGTTGTAGAAAAAATATAATAATATTATAAATTAATAAAAATATTATTATGTTTTATATTTAATATTTTTAAATACATTTCATTAATACAAAATGTCAATTTTGATAAAAAGAAGCCGATGAGATATAATCAAAAATTATTTAGAGTTGCATTCTGTAATTTCTCAATAGCTATAAAATTATTATAAATTGTTTATTTTCAAAGAATATATTTAAAATTTTTGTATTATATTTGGTGTAATTTATTATTATTTTAAATAATAAAAAATATTAAATGTTAAAATTATATAATTACTAAAAAATCTAAATGGAATTTATAATTTGTGTTGACTATCAAATAAATTTTATATCGAATTGATTTATATGCAGTATACTTAATTGTAATTAACACGACTCTTCATTTGAAAATGCAAGTCACTCCAAACCAATATAAATATATGTGCTTGCTGAGGCTTAGTTTTCATCACTTCACACATCTTCCTCCAAGTTCATACTATTTATTCACTTTTCTTCTTCATCATCTTCTTCATCATCTTCTTCATCTCGTTCTCATCATCCCCTCATCCAAAAACAAAAGAAAATCTTCGACCAAATTGTTAAGGGAAATTGCTTGAGTTGAGGTGTGTTTGGCCTTCCCCCAAAGCTTTTGCTCCAAAGTGAAATGGGTAATTACATGAAACCATTCATTATTATTATACTTTTGTCTACAATAGCATTACTATATAAACTCCCATTTGAAAATTCATTTATGAGTTTTGAGAGATTAATAAATTTTAATAAAAGATTATGTAAGAATTTATTTTTAAATTTAAAAATTGTTGTAATTTTTTAGTTAAAATAATATTTGTAAAACTTTTATATATTAATTTTCTTTTTTTATTTGTTATTTTTCTATATTCATATTGGATGATATATCCAATTTCATTTTTATTATTTATCATATATATTTTTTTTATTATATGATATTATGTATAAAAATTCAATAATAATAATTCATTTGTGATCTATAATTTTATTATATGATAAAAATATAATAAATATAATTTTATCATATATAATATAATTACATATTATTTGACATAATATTTTATTTCATTATATATGTTATAATTTTATTAATATAATTGTATATAAATAATGAATATAAAATTATTTAATAAAGTATTTATATAAATTAAATAATACACCTTCTATATGTATTTCATATATAATGCACAAATATTTCTCATGTGTACAAGACTATAAAAACTGGGATTGGAACAGTGTCAAGGGAATTAAAAGAAATCATTATTCAACTCAATTCTTGTTGATGGCTATGAGCAATTGATCTTCCCTTGATCTGCTAATGCTTACGTTTTCTGCAAATTTTCTCTAGACATGGAAGCAGGTAGTCATCATTCTATTCAATTTATTGATGAAGATGGCTCATTCCACATTGAAAGTCTAAAAAGCTTCACTAAGGCGATTCAATTGAGCCGATGCAGTTTATCATATGCTGTAGTGTCCGTCTTGGGTCCCCTAAGCAGTGGTCAGGATGCTACCTCATCATCAGTCCCCTTTCTTGATCGGTTATTTGTCGTACACATTAAGAGGGGCGGCCTCACGTAGAGTTGGTTTTTGCCTTGATTTCTGTGGGAAAGAGCACACTGCTGAATCACTTATTTGGGACGGACTTTCGAGAGATGGATGCAAATAACATCGCTCAGACAACCAAGGGCATTTGGCTGGCAAGAGCGGCTGATTCCAGTCCAATTACTCTGGTTGTTGATTTGGAAGGCACTGACGGAGAAGACCGAGAAGTAAAGCTTTTTTTGCAGCTCACAGTTAAAAATTCTTTAAAATTATTTATAAATAATAATTATTATTTAATTTTACAACACAATTTTAAAAAATAGTAATTGAATTCCAATTAAAATTCAAGACTGGACGGGCAATATTGGACCGTGTGGACCCAAGTAGGCCTTTTTACAACCATGGGTAGGGTAGTTTTTAATTTCATACATAATTTTATATGAATTTTTTTATAAAAAATTAAAAATAAATAATCACACAAATCACTAAAAAAAAATCATATAACCTTATTATTTACTAAAATAATCAGTGGACGAGTATTCAAGAAAACATACTCCACCGATGATGGTCACATCCACTAATCTTGGTTGTACATGAATCGAGTATAGAATATAGACATGTTAGACTGGTTCGGGTATATAATAAAAATTAACAAATTGGAACTATACTTAATTGAGAATAAAATAAAATTAGTTTTGATACTAATAAAATTTAAATATACCACCTATATATAAAAATAAGATAATTTAACTAAATGTAAAGATAAATTATATTATATATTTAAAATATAAATATTATAATATAAAACTTAATTGTGCTATACATTTTAAAATTTTAAATTTAGATTAAATTTTTAATATATAAATTAATGAAAAATTTTAATACATAAATTAATATAAAAATATTACAAAATTTTAATATTAGTTTTACCGCAAGTAACAAATATATTTATTATTTACTTAATTAGGTTGTAATTATTTAGTGCACATCTTATTTTCACCCTTATTATTATTGATTCTTATATTTTGAGATATTTTTAATATCTTAGGTTCATATGTATCGATATCATTTATTTTATTAAGTTTTTTAATTTATTTATATGTCAACTATCATTTATTAGTTGACTTTTAAACGAATTTTTTATTATCTTAAATTTTGTACTTATCTTAATCTTATACTTTATTATTATTCACCTATTTTTCTATATTGTTTTTCTATTACTCATCCGATAATTAGCTCTATTACTAATTTTATTGTATTTGTTGGTGGTGACGTTATCTTTTACTACTCTAAAAATTAACGAATGGTGAATTATTTTAGTGAAAAGTGAATAAAAAAAGACTTGATAATTCAAGTATTGAGCTAATTTATCTATTTTGGTTTCTCCTATAACTCAATCTTAGCTCTAATCTTTGGTGTATTAATTTATCTATCATCTATATTACAATCCAATTTTTTACGCTATTGTCAAGTAAATTTAAAATAATTATCAATTTGTTTATAAATAAATTAGTTGTGAACATCTTCAAATTCATTTCAATGATACTAATGATTAATTAGTCGATATTTTCACTAAATATCTTTTATTTGTCCATTTTACTATATTTTATTTAAAGTTCAATCTTTTATATTTTTCCTTAATTTTGAAGGAATAATAGTAGAAAAAATTGAGAAAAAAATTAAATTATCTCACACGTAATTGTTATTAAAATTGTATAAAAAAATTTATGTACTTATTGTGATGATGTCATTATTATATACCATAGTAAATGAAATAATATATTTAATTAATTTTATTTGCAACGTAATAATTATATAAATTTACAGTAATATTAAATTAAATTAATATTAAAATTATAATTAATATTACTTATTTTATCATTTATTCATATTTTATTTTACCGATAAAAATATGTGAATACATTTCAACTCAATAATCTAATTTTAGCTTATAGTAAATTAACCAACAACAGGATTGATAAAAATGGATTAAATCTAATTTTGTAAAATTGGCGGTCGTCCTTTTCAATATATGTAGGCGTATTTTTTTAAAATTGAGAAGTTGGTGCAAGGATAATAGAAATGGGTGTCACTGGGTAAATAACTTTTATTATAGGATGGAGAACACAAACCAGGCATGATCTATGCATAGATCCAAAAAGGAGAGCAAAACACAAGTCTAGTGAATATGAAAGTGGAGATGGCTGATGTACTGTGCTGTAATTGATTAAATACATGCATGGCTGTCAACCATTTCTTCTTCTTCTTGGCATAGGTTAAGTAGAAAATAGATAATTTTAGTAAAAGTACAAAGTTACTCCTGGCTCATCTATCTGATAAACTAAAATGGAAAAAGAGTATAATTAAATAACATCGTACTTGTTCATTATAAGAAAGAGTATACTTGAGATGTTTATTGATTTTCACTGCAGTTGTCGTGCTTCAAGAAAAGTTGAAACTTACTTATGATGTAAACAACCAATTTGATTTTCTAGTCTCAAGTGATGATGCCATTGGAAAGGGTCTTATTTTGAATTTCTCCAGAATTATAATTTCAACCATGAAGAAGGTCAACGGTATCTCACATCCCCTTATCAGTCACACCAGCTCCGGCTCATGCTTCTGTAGCAACGTCATGGAAGAGGGTCCCCCAATTTCAGATCAAAACAAAATAGTTTACTCTATCATGTCATGTCATCTTTAATCTACTAACCATCTCTCTCACATAAAAATAAAAATAAAATAAAAAAGGTTTATAGTGAAACAAAAGGGCTTCCTTAATCCTTACCCTAAATCCAACTAGTTAGGAGAGGTTACAATCATATGGCTTATAATTCAGCCCTATGATTTATTTTGACCGTCAATTTGATTGTCCAATGCTCACTCATCAACATTAATCAATTCTTTCGTGACACTTTCCACTATTTAATTTTTAAATCAGTTAATAATGGAGGAGCTCATTTTTCCAGACAAATTATTTTAAAATGTTTTTTAGAAATTTTTTGTGATAATTATAATTATAAGTTAAAAAGTTATTTTAACAGAGAAAAAGCAATAAATTTTGTAAAAATATTTCCAACCGCATTAAATTAATTATTTATATACACATTGGTAATATTATCTTAAAAAAGAAAATAATATCTTGTAATTGACAAATTAACTAATTATTACTAAATATAAAGAAAATATTTTATATAATAAAATATATAATATAAATTTTATTATATATTTCGAATTTAACATATTATTTTAGAAATATTTAATATAATAATATTATTACTGAATTGAAAAAAATATCATTATAAATGTTTTATATTCTTAGTGAACTGATTCTCTTTTAATAATATTATTAAAAAAATTATATTATTTTAATATTAATAATAGCATTTGCCTAAATGTACCATAAAATGGACTATTTGGTGTTAAGGGTTTCCAAATTTTATTTGTAAATTAAAAATAATGGATTTTTAGTAAATTAAATAATAACCTAAAAGTTTAAAAATTTTCATACTTTAATCCAAAATATTTTTAATAAGGCTATATAACTTTTTTTGCACAGAAAGGCAATATAACTTGGGTTTTCTGTTTAAAATACTAATAATATAACAACTTACAATAAAAGATATAATTAAAAATTTTATTATTTAAATTAAGTTATGAATATATTTAAAATAAATAAAAATAAACATATATTTTTACTTAATAAAATTTTACTCAAATGCATATCTAATTTTTATAATAATAATTTTTTTAGCAATTTCAATAATTTACATATAATAAAAATATTAATATATATATATATATTAAGTTATTATTAATAATTATATATAATTTAAGATAAATAATATATATTATTATATTATACACATATATAACTTAATTTTGATATTTTAGTGATACTAAATTTATATAATTTACTACCAAAATTATATTACTATATATAATAAAAGATGTATTTTATAAATATATTTAATTTAGTGTTTTGAATTAATAAAATAAAATATTAATTATATAGATTTTTACTTATAAGTTTATTAATTTAAAATATATATTTAATTTATAATAATTTAAATATATAAATAATTTAAGTTAAATAATATTTTATAAAAAAGATAATTTATATCTATTATTGTAAAATGATTATGATATTAATATTTGAATTAGAAAAACTAAGCTCAATTTTTTTAAATAATTATATTTGTTTTAAATTATTATTTTATTTTATATTTAAATTATTAAATAAGCACTTAACATATCAGTAAAAATTATAATGCATTAATAATAAATTGTTAAATATGTATTAGTGTAATTTAACAAAAGTTAAAATTGTGGTTAAAATTAATATTTTATAAAATATTTGAAGGTAAAGTATAATATTTGAAAATTTTAATTTAAATATAAAATTGAGATAAAAAGATTTTATATAAAATTATAATTTATTATTTTTAATAAGTTCAATTTAAAATTTTTATTCAAAACAACAAGAAATGGTTTTGAATACCTTGAAGGACATGAACTCCTGTCTCTGTCCTCCTTTACCTAAACTTTACTTCCGTTACTTAGCATCTAACTGCGGGAGAAGAAAGAATGGTCTGTCAAGTCTTTGTAGCGTGAATTAAATAGCAAGGGACACTTTTGTAATTCTACACCTTTCCGACACTTCCCTCAACTTGTATCAATAGTGGTCAGTTTCCTCTGTAAGAGAGCACACTCATTGAGCTTTCTCTTACTTCTCAATGGGAGAACGCGGGAAGGAGCCTCCGCCAGATATCTCTCTCCGGCCGTTCAGACTGGCCGACGTGGACGCTTTCATGGAGTGGGCCATGGACGACAGAGTCAGCCGTTTGTGCAGATGGGAAACTTACAGCAGCCGGGACGACTGCCTGAGCTTCATGGCCAGCACCCTCATCCCTCACCCGTGGTGCCGTGCGATCTGCATCGAGGACCGACCCATCGGTTCAGTGCTGCTGAGGCAGAAGGAGTCCCGGTCGATCGCGGAGCTCAGCTACGAGCTGGCGTTTAGGCACTGGGGAAAAGGGATCGCGACGAGGGCCGTGAAGATGGCCGTCTCGGCAATATTCAGGGACTTGCCGGAACTCGAGAGGCTCGAGGCCTTGGCCCATGCCGAGAATGCTGGGTCCATCAAAGTGCTCGAGAAGGTGGGGTTCGAGTTGGAGTGCATTGTAAGGGGATACCAGTTCAAGGGAAAGTTGATAGATTTGCCCAAGTTTGGTCTTGTGCGAGGGAGTATAAAAGTTTAGGTGTGCTATAAAAATGGTTAAAACCCTTGAACTATAATAATATGGCAAAGCTAAGTGTTATTCGTGCTTTTACTTGCAAAATAATGGGTTTCATGTGTGGCTTGTATCACAAGTGAGTCCGTGATGTGCTGGCTGCGTGGAATTTGTACAATATATTATTATGAATAATGGAAACATTACTTAATTTGGATTAAAATTGATCTAAAATGATTGTTCATAATATCAAATATTTATGATATTAATATTATTTTTTTATTTTTAAATTATATAATCTAAAATATTCTCCATTATTACATAATCTTATATATTTATAAATAGTTATAAATAAATATAACTCTTTATTTGTATAAATAGTTATAAATCAAAAGTGTATTATACTTATTTTGCAAGGATATAAGGCTATATACTTAAAGCATCATTAAGAGTATTCTAAGAGTATTCAGTAGAAATATGCGCATGTCTTGTATTGGCTATAAGCATTAAATACGATAATATAACTTTATGATAAGTTAATAATTATATTATAAAAGAGATGCGTCTAATTATATTATGCTAAGAAAATACAAAACTAAAAAATAAATATGCAAATACTATTATATAATATTAATTAATAATATTTTATTATACTATTTTAAATAAATTAAATAAAATATTTATCTTGAAAAATTATAAGCCCACCTAACAAATACTAACTTAAAATCAACCAACTAAAACCAGTTTTATATTTGGTTAATATATCCAATACTAAAATATATTACAATTTGCTTTATATTTCGTTATTTAAATAACGAATACTAAAAAATATTTTGTATTTAGCTTGAATTATTTAGCTAGGGCCACTTTTGTAATTCTACACTTTCCCACACTCCCCTTCCCTTGTATAAATAGCGGTCAGTTTCCTCTGTAAGAGAGCACACTCATTGAGCTTTCTCTTACTTCTCAATGGGAGAACGCGGGAAGGAGCCTCCGCCGGATATCTCTCTCCGGCCTTTCAGACTCTCCGACGTGGATGCTTTCACGGAGTGGGCCATGGATGACAGAGTCAGCCGTTTCTGCAGGTGGGAAACTTACAGTAGCAGGGACGACTGCATGAGTTTCATGGCCAGCACCCTCATCCCTCACCCGTGGTGCCGTGCGATCTGTATCGATGACCGACCCATCGGTGCCGTGAAGATGAGACCGAAGGAGTCCCCGTCGACCGCGGAGCTCAGCTACGAGCTGGCGTTTAGGCACTGGGGAAAAGGGATCGTGACGAGGGCCGTGAAGATGGCTGTCTCCGCAATATTCAGGGACTGGCCGGAGCTCGAGAGGCTCGAGGCCTTTGCCCATCGGAGAATGCAGGGTCCATAAGAGTGCTCGAGAAAGTGGGCTTCGAGATGGAGTGCCTGGTAAGGGGATGCGAGTTCAAGGGAAGGTTGATAGATGCACCCAAGTTTCACCTTCGCCGAGGGAGAATATGAGCATATTGTATACGTCATCTATAAATATATAATAATAAATTGGCGTGATAATATTGATGCATGTATTATTGATAGTGTGAAAATTTTAAAATAATAAAATATTCCAAAAGTTTCTAATAGGTTCATTTTAGCGGAAGTATATTGTAATTCCAATTTTATTTGTAAATTAAAAATAAGGAATTTTTACTAAATTATATTATCACTAAAATTTTAAATTTTTCATATTTTAATCCTAACTATTTTTATAAGGCTATATAACGTGGGTTTTCCATTTAAAATACTAATAATAAAATAATAAAATATACATTTAAAAATTATAATTAACTTTTACGGTAATTACCGAGTTTACAACCGGTGTAATCACACTAACTCTAATAAAAGTGTTAAATTTAATTAAAAATAATTAATTATAAATAGCATGAAAATTTTAATGTTATAAACTTATATTATATATTTATTTTATCAAATTTAAAATTATATTCTCAAAAAACAATTTATATTTATGATATTAATATTATCATTAGCTAAATTTTAATAATATAATCTAAAATATACTTTATTATTATGTAATTATTTATATTTATATTAAATTTATGAATAATAATATTTAAATTATGTATTTATATTAAATTTAGAAAAATAAAAATCAACCCAAAATTGATAGGTAGTGGTAGGCTTTCATTCGGATCTCATGGAAAAAAAATTAAAAACACTAAAATTTAATAAATTTAAATTAAGAGCATATTTTGTAAGGTTTGACATGCCTACTAATTATTTAAATTTAAATTATTAATAATATTTAATATATTTAAAAATAAAAATATTACCAAAATTTTAAGTTAAAGTTTTATCTTGCTCACTTCAAATTTTTTTAAAATAGTTTATAAAAAATAGTATTATTTAATTTTGCAGCAAATTTTAAAAAATAGTGATTGATTTTAGGTTGAAATATTATTATGAGAATCAGTCGAATTCAAATCTATAAAAATTACTCAATTTTAAATTTAAATATTGGGGTAAAACTAAAATCAAATTTTACTATTACACAAATGGATCCGATTGTGTGATCCAAGTAGACCTTTTTACAACGATAGGTAATGGGTAGTTTTTAATTTATTGAATACTTTTATATGGATTTTTTAATAAAAAATAAAAATAAATAATCACACCAATCACAAAAAACCATCAAACCTTATTATTCCCTATAATAATTAAGATGTTGAATTAGAAATTAATAATCAATAAATGTTAAAGATATATAGTTAGTTAATGTTGAATTTATTCTAATCTCATCATTTTTCCAAATCATATATATATATATATAACATAATAGATAAATAGGACAAATTAAAGATAATAACAAAATATAGATGTAGAAAAAACATGTAAATAACAAATATACCAAATATTTAAATAAAATATTATATTATTATTATTTGTGGCCACAGAGTAAGGAATGTTGGGAGGAATTGAAAAAGTTATTAAGGTTTTTTTAAATCATTGAAAGAAAGAAAAAGAACTGAAAAAATTCGCTAAATTACTTAATATTTCTAACTCATGGTGTATTATTAAATATGATAATAATCAAGATGTTCACTAAACAACAAAGTGTCAATACCTATCAAGTTCATGTAGCAACATTATCAATATTGAACAAGTTGCATAAGTTTTTATCTACACAAGAATACAATTTATTGCTAATTTTATCATTTTTTACACAATATGGATTCAAAATATCATGAATTATTCATAATTTTTTGAGTTCATAAACAGCAAATTAATTTTCAATTAGCTGCTAAATATTCTATATATGAATATTCCACGTATATATTTTATCTATTTAATCTCCCAAATATAGAGATTAAATAACTATCAACTAGCGCTGCCCTATGAATTGCCGTTCAGTTCATTGATTGTTCCACAGACAGCCCAAACAAGAGAAACCGCTATTGAAATAGACAGAATGTAAGGAAGTGGTGGCTCAACTACATTAGAATAGACCAGACCGCCTTTCTTCAGCCCAAAACCAATAAGGCTCTCTATTACGTCATCATAATATTCATACCCTACCATATGGCTAAATTAGAAGTCCTACCCTCCAGTGGTTACTTTCTTTGATAGTGTCATAATCATCTGGTAGTGCACTTTCCTAACTAGTTCGAGTTGGGTGCACAAAAATTTTAAAGGTTCTTTTTTTGGTGAGATGATAATAGGGCACCTGTTCCTGTCTTCCATCAAATTGTTTAGGCCACCGAAAACTACATCCATCTAAAAAGGTTGAGTAACCGATAAAAATGTTTATATGTGAAATTGGAAATTTTGTGATAAAAATTTAGATTTTTAGGGTTTTTTTGGGGTGTATGATTTTATGAAATAATTTAGTTTAAATATTTTTAATAAACAAGATGACAGAAGAACAAGCTGTCTCAATTTTTCATGTCAATGCAACTGAAGGACTTTCCCATGGCATGAACTCCTGTATGTGTTTGTCCTTTACCTAAACTTCACTTCCGCCTCTTGGCATCTAAAGGGATAGAGAAGGAAGAAGAGTGGCCAAATCTTTTGTAGAAATGCGTGGGATAATTTTGTAATTCTACACTTTCCGATAGCCCCACCTTCGCTTGTATAAATAGCGGTCAGCTTCCTCTGTAACCGAGCACGAGTCCTTGAGCTTTCGCCCTCCTCTCAATGGAAGAATCCGGGAATGCGCTTCCGCCGGATATCTCTCTCCGTCCGTTCAGACTCTCGGACGTGGACGCTTTCTCCGAGTGGGCCATGGATGACAGGGTCACCATTTCTGCATGTGGGAAACTTTCAGTAACTGGGACGACTGCCCGAGCTACATGGCCAGCACCATCATCCCCCACCCGTGGTGCCGTGCGATCTGCATCGAGGACCGACCCATCGGTTCCGTGCTGGTGAGGCCGAAGGAGTCTCGGTCGGCCGCGGAGCTCGCCTACGAGCTGGCGTTTAGGCACTGGGGAAAAGGAATAGCGACGAGGGCCGTGAAGATGGCCATCTCGGTAATATTCAGGGACTGGCCGGAGCTCGAGAGGCTCGAGGCCATCGTGGACCTGGAGAATGCACGGTCCATCAGAGTGCTGGAGAAGGCCGGCTTTGAGGTGGTGTGCCTGCTAAGGGGATGCGAGTTCAAGGGAAGTTTGACAGATGTGCAGACGCTGTATCTTCACCGTGGGAGTATAAAAATATGACTATGTTTTATAAATGGTTAAATCCGTTCTATTATATGGCAAAATAAAAGCTTTATTCAGGCCTTAATTAAATGAGTAATGGGTATGATGAATTGTTTGCTGCTTGCACCATATCTCATGTGCTGGAGTTTGTACCATACATTATTAATATCATTGGAAACCCTTTGGAGTTTGTATTAAAATTGATCTAAAATAGTTGAATTTTTTTACCTCTAAATAAAATTTGGTTAATTTTTATGCCAATGAAAAACAACATAAATAGTTGTCTTGGATAAAAAAAATGGTGTGGCAAAAAAATCAGTCATGAAATTATGGCATGATATATAATTTATGGTGGAGTAGTAGAGCAAATAAATGTAGTACTCTTTTAAATTCATACCCTTTATAATATTATATACTATTTAACAGTTATATTTCCATTAATAAAATGTACTTATTTCATATTTATTTTCATAAAATGTAAATTGTAGTCATTCAACTTCTAATTTCCAAACTTTTCAGCTATTTGTCAATTAATTATTATATTTTATATTATTTTAATATGATATAAAGCATTAAATGAAGGCTGTACTAGCTAACTATCACATTAATATTAACTCTCACTTCTTCCAGGTTGAGGTTCCTCAACCCTCTGACCACATTTCTTTCCCATGGAACAATCCCGAGCCAACAGATCCAGAGCCCTCTTTTCTTTAGTCGCTGGCATCGCATGCCACTTTCTTAAGGCCGAAGAGAACGAGGCCCTCTATTATTTTTGTCCATGAG
This sequence comes from Trapa bicornis, assembly GCA_030064425.1. Taxonomy (NCBI): domain Eukaryota; kingdom Viridiplantae; phylum Streptophyta; class Magnoliopsida; order Myrtales; family Lythraceae; genus Trapa; species Trapa bicornis. Next base: position 1,228,526 of record CM057761.1, on the reverse strand, counting down.
TCCAATAGTAGACATTGATGATCCATAAGTCCAAACAGTGGTTTCATGGAAGGGGTGGCAAAATATGGGATCCTGGAGGTTCCCTCGTCCGAATCCAATTTACAATGCTGGTCCTAGCAGATAGTGTACAATTGAATTTAATCACCCTAAATTCAAACCGAATTTTATCAATTTGTCAAGACTTAATACGAATCGGATATATACTCTCCTTAACCTATTCAGATTACTTTTTTCCAAATTAGACTCAAATTAAATTAGTTATCTGAAAACCCTATTTGAGTTATAATAAAGTACACTCTCATATTTATTGAGTAATTTATTAAATGTAATTATTTTAAAATTATATTGATATATATATATAATTTATTATAAATATTTTTTTATAATTTTATAAATTATATAATTAGTAAATTTTATTATTAATTTTTTATACCTTTATATATAATTTTAATAAATGATCATTGATTTACCACAAATAATTTACTAGTTTTATAATATTCTAATTTTACCTATATAATTATATAAATAGTAATTTGTAAAAAAATAACTTATATAAATAAAATAATTTAGTATAATTATGTAAAAAATTTACACTAATAATAATAATGTATAGTTAAATAGTTATTTTAGGTAAAATATCATAAATTTATATATAATAAATAATTTATTATAATTAATACTCTTTAATTATGTATATAATAACCCTTTTTGTATATTTAAATTAATTTATATAAATTAAATAATTTAATATAATTATTTATAATATATCAACTTATTTAATAATATAGTTTTTATATGTAGAAGAATATAATTTTAAATTAAAAATATTATATAAAAAAATAATCTACTATAATTATATTTTATTTAAAGTATAATTTACTATAAATATAAATTTTAAGTCTCGGACCAACAAAAAAATGATGCAATTCTTTAATCACTTAGCAAAAAAAAACTTAGCATAAATAAGATGGAGTCTACCTTGTTGAGACCTGAGAGCTATACATCATCATAATAATCATACGATTCATACCCTACCATATCGCCCCCTACTATGTTATCCACCGTTGATTCTTCTGTCCCCTGGACCCACACCCTTAATAATTAATTTTTGCCTTTAATCCCTGAATTTAAATTTAGTTTATGAATTATTGATATACAAAATTAATATAATTTTTAATTAGTAATATTTAAATCATAAAAATAAGTTTATGAATGCTGAATATTGTTTTAAATTGGACAAAATTATGGTGCGTGCCTCCAATCTAATCTTGTGAGAAGTAGTCGGCCTATCTTTTAGCATTACATGTCCTTATTTATTTATGCCAAATAACTTATTTATTTACCTATATGGAAATAATACATATTTTTTATTATTTTGGATTCATATATTATAATACTAATTTTTAAGTATTTCTTACTTATTTTATATCTATATATTTTAATAATTATTTAAAAATTTGGACTGATTAATTGCTTTAAATTTATTTAATATTTTTAGGTTAAACATTTTTTAAAGTTTTCTAATTCTAAATTTATTTATTATCCTCGTATGTTTTAATATTTTATAATTTATATTTTAAATCATTTTATTATATTTGTAATTCCCTATCTTATATAAGAAAATATATAAATATATATGAAAAAACATTAAATTGCATAAAATATACGTCGTTGGTTGTAATTTTTAATTTTTGTGGAGCTTTAAAATTATTAGAATATTATTTAATAAATATTATAAATAAATCCTAAAATTTTTAATAAATAATAATAATAATAATAATAAACTTTTACTATAAAAACAAGCACAACCAGACAATCAAATTGACAGTCTAGGCTGAATTAGGAGCCCTCCAGTGGTTGCTTTCTTTCACAGTGTCATAATCATCTCATAGTGCCCTCTCCTAACCTCTAACTATTGTTTGGGTGTGAAAATAGGGTACCTCTTCTTTGTGTGTTGTACTGGGTTGGGGTGCTCGACAAGGCCAGATTTTAGCAGAGTTGATAGATGTCCCCTATATATGATGTGATGAGTTACTTTTATTTATTTTTGTAATAATAAATGGCCTACTTAACTCAGTGGTAGAGTATTGCTTTCATATTAGATACCAGAATCATGGTATCTAATAAGTTTTTATGATCACTCTCTTTTATTGATTTTTTAGCTTTTCTTCTTTATTTGTATTCCGTTTTGAATTGCAATTCAGTGCATAAGAATCTATCTGATTCCACTTAATTTTTATTTTTTTGATTGTATTCAATTTCACTTGACAGGATAAAAGGGGTGTATAAAGAGAACCTCTGTTTATACAGAATACAGAAGTAACTGTCATTTTCAGTTTCCGTGCACTTTGAGTAACAATAAAAATATCGGCCCAACTAAAATTAGTGTCTAAATCATAATTTTATAATTTATTAATTCTAACCATATATCTAATATTAATTTATATTTATATATTTATATTTATCTTGCCACGTATTACTCTCTAATTAGTCGATACTCTTGGATATCCTATTCATTTAATGAATCGGCACATCTTTCATGTGTTACACTCTAATTGGTTCGTTCTACTAATATTAAATTTAGAGAGTATAACCACTACTTATACTACATGTCACGCCCCGACCCGGTTTGGTCGGATCCCCGTGATCAATCCGCCACTCTCCCAGTTTATTAAAGGGTTTCCCCTTATTGTAAACCGTAAAAAGTAAGACGTCCTTTAACCTGCACCTTTTTCCTGAAATAGTATAATCAAAACTGTATGAAATTTAAAACTTTACATACCTGTCTTACAGGCATCTTAGTTGACGGTCTTTAGTTGACGGTCTTTAATGGGAGGCTTTCCGGGATTTCCTGAAAAGGATATAAGGGAGGGGGTGAGTACGACTACTCAGTGAATGGGTTTTTAAAAACTTTTAACTTTTAAGAAAAATATTTATATAGAGTGTGCCAAACTCTTTTGTTTTAAAAAATCTCTTCATTTAAAAATTCGGGTTTTTCCATTATTTCTTAGTTATCACGGTGTGTAATCACCCAACACACATCCTTCATCATGAAGGTTACACACATTCGCAAGTCAGTATCACTACTGAACCGGCTAGTGGCTTCGGAGCAACTTTTCCTGCCACCCGGATAGAAGTACGACCACTTCTACCCTGGGAATGAGTGGATGTATGTGACATCCGACCCACAATCCCGAAATCACTTCTTCGTGTCCGTATGAGGACAGAGACCTCATCCTGTCCCCACCCCGGTCTCATGCGCTTGGTGCTACTCCAGATTTCGCACACCTAGAACGACGAACTGCCCTTATAGTCACCATGTCGTCCAGTGCCCTTAGGACGCATCACTACCCCTCATGGGCGTCTTGATGATCCCGTACTCACAGTATACACAAACAATATTTTCTTATATTGCCATGTAATCTGTGGTGCCACTAGTCCAACAGCCCCGACTCTCAACTCAACTCGCAGCTGTTTGTCTTGACTAGTCCGTCGACCTGTCATGTCGCACTGCTGCTAGTTGACTGAGCATGTCGGTCCTATCTTGGTACCATGGCCAAACAATTCACTTATTAAGTTTTATGACACATATATCATGTTCATTTACGAGCTCCTGCTCGTGCCAACTGGCCTTGGACCCACTATACGAGATTTTCAAAATCGGGCATTTAGCCCCCAAGTTCCAAAATCGAGGCCCCCAGCCTATTAGAGCTATTCGAGCTCCCGTCGAGAAGGTCTCCCAAATTGTTTAAGCATTGGCACACAGTTAGGGGAGAGCACTTCCGACAAAAATAGGTTTTTACTGTCCATCATACCGATCGGTATAAGGACATCTCCGTTCATAACCGATGAACGGGTTTTCAACTTCTTTCGAGGAAGTCTCATCATACCAACCGGGTATGATCTACTTACAACCCGTAAGTAGTTTTTTTTTCACATAACTTTCACATCACTTTCTCTAAGTAGTGATGATTAAAATACCACTAAAAAGTGGGTTTTTATATCGAGACACTTATCATCCCCAACCGGGTATGATATTAGTAAACCCACTCACAACCGGTAAGTGGTTTTTAACTTTAAACTGTGCTCATCATCTCAACTGGGTATGATGTGAATAACACACTTACCCGTTAATGCCGTGAATTCCACTAGACTGGTTCTTTGTATTCACGTGAGCTTGTCCTTACTGGCGTTCCCGGTATTTAACGTTATGGTGAAGGCACGACGGTTCGAGCTTTCAATCAGGACAGATAGCTCTCATCCTAAGGTTCATCCTAGAATCAAGAATCGCATCAATTGATGCGGAATTGGATTAGAATTTCGTCATTGAAATTCGGTCGACTCTCTCTCTAGCACCAATCGAAAATTATAAAGGGGAGCCAAATTGGCTTACCTTTCGGTCCTAATTCGGCCATGGAAAGGCTGAGGAAGTGTTGGGGGGGGGGGGGGGGGGGGGGCTTGGATTGGCCTGAGCAGGGCTTGAAATGGCTGATTTCAGCTTGGCCGAAATAGGGCAGCTTTGGTCCGTCGGAGCTGCTTCACTATTCTATCATGCCGACGCTTCTCCAACGATTCTCGTATTTACTGGAGTTTGCTATCAGATAGCTGTCTTCTCTCCGGTTCTAAAGAGCCCGACCTTTGTTCAAGTTGAAGCTTTGGTTCGAGCTTTACCGAGAAATGGAGCAGTAGTGAGAGAGAGAGAAGTGTTCAGGTGTGAGGAGAATGAAATGGGGATTACCTCTTTATATAGTTGTAAAACCCGTGTATTAAATGGTCGAGATTTATTACTAGTATTAATATTGCCATAAATTATTGGTATTAATTCCAATAATTTAATTTCGGTATTAATTCCAATAATTTAATTTTGGTATTAAATTATTTGTATTAATTCAAATAATTAAATATATATTAATTGATGGCTATTTATGATAAGTACGTTCGCATAAGAATTTTTTACCGAAATTTCAAGTTACAAAAAAAATCATGCTTAACTTTTAAGTTCTTATGGAATCTAGTTCACCTGAACCAATTTGGTTTTTGTTTTCTAATTTGTCTTAAGTTTCTTTTCCAATATTTAATAAATCCTTTGGATCAACCGAAAGTTGTAAATTTTCATATTGCTTATTCCCAAATGTAAACCGGTTTGGTTTTCTTATTCGGTTTGACCGGTTCTTTTCCCGGTTTTCCTTAACTCAAATGTGCGGGGTTTACACTTCATGTCACTCCCTAATTGCTCAATGCTTACAAGCGCTGACCAAGCAGTTGACGAGGCACCCTTGTCATGTGTCGCTGATTGGTTGTGCCAGCTCACTTGCGCTCACATGGCATTCAGTTCGTTGACCTCGTGTGGTCATTGACTAGTCCAATTGAATCGGTTTTCGATGACTCGAGACTTAAATCGGACGAATTAGGCTCAATTTGACTAATTTTCTAAAATTTAAATATTTTTAAATTAATATAAATTAATTTCCTATGTGGTGGTGATCTCAATTTACCAAATTACCCTTTTTGGATTACTCCAAAAAATAAAACTTTGAATTAGTTCTATCTAGTTCGGTATGGTTCTATCTAGTTTATGTCCGACTTACCTTGATTCAATTTCATTCTTGTCTTAATTGGTTAAATCTTCTACTAGTGTCTTTGGGCTGATTTTTATCTAATATTGATCAGTTGTGTATTTACAGTTCAATTGGGATATTGATTTTCATCTGAAATTTTTCTAGTCTAATTCTTGGTTCTCCTATTTAGGGAAGACGGGGCTTACAGGCTGCTTGCTCAATCGACCCATACTTGTTAAATTATTAAAGTTCAAGTATATTTTTTATGTGCAATCCACTATTCGCGTCTATATAAGTGAGATCATAGTGAAACGATGTATTTTTTTAAAAGACGATTGTGTGTGCATTAGACATACGTTGAATGCTCTCTCCCGATTCTCAAATTTCGTTTATCTAAGTATTGAAGATAAACTAATGAACATTAGAGTTCTAATAGAGAATTGAATACGATAGTCACCATACGACGGAGTGGAAGGCCCATAACGATAGCCATATTGAGTAGCACCAATGAATGAAAAACTATTTGAAGAGGGAAATACGAAATTTAGGTAGGTGAAATCTCTCCAGTGATATTATATTTTATTTTTTATTCTTGTGAACCATGATGTTAGCAAAAGTGTGTGCTAGACCATGTAGAGAATTGTTATTTCTCTCCCAATGTAAGAATGATTTGATGTTTAATTTTATATTCAAATTTTGGGAGACTAATCTAAGTGTAGTGGGTAGATATGTTCGAGATGGTGTCTTTCATTAGTAGTTCAAAAAATTCTTCGAATTTGTCGCCCATGTTAACAATATTTTGAATTTTTATCACATATAATATAAATTAATGTGAGTATCTATAAATATAAAAAAAGTGGTCAAACATAATTTTTTACAAATTTTCCATTGGTTATAAGCTGGATTGGGAGTGTAGGCTAACTCAACTCCATTTAGAGTTGGCAGGTGTAGGTATGGTTTAATCAACATAATTTAAAACTTGATATGTGTTTAGCAATAAAATCATGATATTACGCCAAAATAAGTAGTTGGGGTTCCATGCAGCTTAATTGGTTAATTGGAAATATGACAATGTTGTTGAATAAGGTGATGATTGATATTTTCACATATTCTGATTACAAATATTGAAGAAATTAATCTTATTTTTACAGTTCTTAACGGTAAACAGTGACATAAGGGAGAGTGATTAACTTCTATCAAGGGGATGAGGCTGAACTGGTCTCTGTGTTGGTGTAAGAAGCAAGGACCAAATGCTGAGGTAGGGGTTAGCTGACTGTGGTGAGTAGATGTGTTTGCAGTGACCCATCTTCAAAAGAAGAAAATTGTGGGAGTGGAGTTTTCCTATTGATGCTCAGATACTATGAAAAGAAAATTTGAAAATGTTTGACTGGAATTAAGGTAAGGCTTAGCATGCATACTAACTATAGGGTGGCTGATAGATGGGCTATTACAAATGAAGTGACCACAATCAATGGCTTTCCCGTGAATACCTTAAAGGACAAGAACTCCTGTCTGTGTTTGTCTTTTACCAAATGTTAGTGGAAACGTGCGAATTAAGTTGCTAGGGACAATTTTGTAATTGCGCACTTTACGACACTTCCCTCCGCTGCTCGTATAAATGGCGGTCGGTCATCTTCCTTCGTAACACAGCACCAGTCTTTGAGCTTTCTCCCTCCTCTCAATGGAAGGAGCCTCCGCCGGATATCTCTCTCCGGCCGTTCAGACTCTCCGACGTGGACGCTTTCACGGAGTGGGCCATGGACGACAGAGTCAGCCGTTTCTGCAGGTGGGAAACTTACAGTAGCCGGGAAGACTGTCTTAGCTTCATGGTCAGCACCCTCATCCCTCACCCGTGGTGCCGTGCGATCTGCATCGAGGACCGACCCATCGGTGCCGTGAAGATGAGACCGCAGGAGTCCCCGACGACCGCGGAGCTCAGCTACGAGCTGGCGTTTAGGCACTGGGGAAAAGGGATCGCGACGAGGGCCGTGAAGATGGCCGTGTCGGCAATATTCAGGGACTTTCCGGGACTCGAGAAGCTCGAGGGCTTGGCCCATGCGGAGAATGCAGGGTCCATCAGAGTGCTCGAGAAGGTGGGGTGGGCTTCGAGTTGGAATGCATTGTAACGGGATACCAGTTCAAGGGAACGTTGATAGATGCACCCAAGTTTCACCTTCCCCGTGGGAGAATATAAGTATATTGTATAAATCGTTAAATATATAGTAATGAATTGGCGTGTGAAAATCTTTAAATAATAAAATAGTCCAAAAGTTTCTAATAGGTTGACTTCTTCCTATTAACTTCTCTTATCTTCCATTGTAGTTAAGTATATTGTTCATGTTTTTCATTAAGAATGGTATCACGTAGCGAGTTTGGATAAAAAATTATTAAATATTTTATCCATTAATAAAATTCGATTATTTTTCTAGGCAAATGAAAAATATCAAAAAATGAGTACTAGATAAATAAAAATATGCCTATCTAAAATTGAACTAGAAATTATATTATTATACATATTTTCTAATTCTAATTCTATATTTAATAGTAATTTATATTTATGATATTAATATTATCATCATTTAATTTTTAATAATATAATCTAAAGTATTATTCATTATTATATAATTATTCACATTTCTTATAAATTTATTAATAATCATATTTTAGTTTTGTATTTATAATAAATTTAGAGATTTAAAAATCACCCAAAAAATTGATAATAGTATAGTAGGCTTGTAAACGACTCCACCGGGAAAATAAAAAATTAAAACACTAAAAAAAATTAAAAACATTATAATTTTAATAATTTATTAGAAATAATGTATAAAAAATTATTATTTAGATTTATAACACAATTTTAAAAAATAATATTTGAATTGAGCCTATGCAGGAATAATCGTACTCTTTAAGCACATTGAATAAATTGTTTGAATTTGGGTAATCCCCACACGTGAAATATTAGTGTGACCCAAATGGTGATGGGATCCAACCATTTCAATTCAATTCGATCTTGAAAACATTAAATAATGCGGATTTTTTCATTTAATAAATAAATTTATATTTTCTATACAAATTAAAAATAAATAATCACACAAATGACTAAAAAATCATCCAACCTATTATTCACGATAATAACCAAGATTTGGATTTAACGATTAATAATAAAGGAAGGAGCGTCGGCCCGATCTCTCTCCAGCATGCAGTTGAGACCCTCCCACGTGGATTCTTTCGCGGAGTGGGTCCTGGATGACAGAGTCAGCCGTTTATGAATGTGGGAGACTTAACAGTAGCCGGGACGACTGCCTGTGCTTCATGGCTAGCACCATCATCCATCACTCGTCATGCAGTGCGATCTGCATCGAGGACCGACTCATCTGTCCCGTGCAAGTGAGGCCGAAGGAGCCGTGGTTTGCCCTGGAGCTCCGCTATGAACTGTAATTTAGACACTAGTCGGCTAGTTAAACCAAAATCGGGTCTGGTTGGTTTTCGTGTCAAAGGACACTCGTATTTGGATTTATTAATTTTTATTTTTTTATATTCAAATAAATAAAAATAATATATGTATTGAAGTTAGACGAGCAAATCATATATATGTTATTAATCATTCGATAATATTAATTTTTATAGAATTTAATACATTAATAATATATTAAAAACAATAGTATTGTTATAAATTAAGATTTTTTTAATTAAAATAAATAAAATTTAAAATAATATAATTGATATAAATTAAGATTTTTTTAATTTTTTGAATTAGAATAAATAAATAAACTATAATGTATCAATCATAGGGCTGTTTTCTCCTAACTAGTTGGATTTAGGGAAAGGCTTAAGAAAGCTTGTTTGTTTCAATATAAACATTTTTATTTTTTGTGTGAAAGAGATGGTTACTGTATTAAAGATGACATTACATATTACCATCGGTATGTGTGAATAAATTTGAAAAAAATATCATTATAAATGTTTTATATTCTTAGTGAATTGATTCTATTTGAATAATATTATCAAATTTGTTATATTATTTAATAATTTTAATATTAATAGTAGCATGTGCCTAAAATATGATAAAATAGACTAATTGGTGTTAAGGGTATTCCAATATTATTTGTAAATTAAAAAAAAGGAATTTTTACTAAATTACATAATTACCAAAAAATTTAAAAATATCATATTTTAATCCTAACTATTTTTAATAAGGCTATATATTATGGCTTTTCCATTTAAAATACTAATAATATAACAATTGTACAATAAAATATATTTTTTAAAATTTTAATTAACTTTTATTTATATTTTAATATTTTTCACTATTAATGTAAATTATATTAAACATAAAATATATTTTTTAATATATAATAATTTACTTCAATTATAAATATATTTAAAATAAACAAAATTTAAATATATATTTTTAGTTAATAAAATTAAAATAATAATTTTTTAATAAAATATAATTTATGTTAATAGCGTAAAAATTGTGATATAAGTGAAAGTTAGTAAGATTTTTTAAATATATATATGTTATAATACAATAATTATGTTATTAATATTTGAAGTAAAAGAATTAAGTTCAATTTTTTTAAATAATACTATTTTATAAAATTATTATTTTATTTTATATTTAAATTGTTAATAAAAATTATGAAATCATAAGTTAAATATATATTAGTGTAATTTAACTTAAAACTACTGTTAAAATTATTATTTTATAAAATATTTGATGGTAAATTTTAATGTAAAAGTAAAATTGAGTTAAAAACTTTATATAAAATTATAGTTTATTAATTTTTAATAATTTTAATTTTTTTATTCAAAACCAACGACAAAAAACAATGAGAAATAGACAACAAAAAGTAATTGGAAATAAACGACAAAAACAAAAAGGAATGGCTTTCCGGACACGAATGAACTCCTTGTGTCTGTCCTTCTCCTTTACCTATACTTTAGCATCTAATAGGGGAGGGGAAAAAAAGAAGAGTCCGACAAGTCTATGTAGTATGAATTAAGTAGCTAGGGACACTTTTGTAATTCTGCACTTGACACTTCCGATAACTTGTATAAATAGGGGTCAGTTTCCTCCGTAGGAGAGCACACTCTTCGAGCTTTCTCTTTATTCTCAATGGGAGAATGCGGGAAGGAGCCTCCGCCGGATATCTCTCTCCGGCCGTTCAGACTCTCCGACGTGGACGCTTTCATGGAGTGGGCCATGGACGACAGAGTCAGCCGTTTGTGCAGGTGGGAAACTTACAGTAGCCGAGACGACTGCATCAGCTTCATGGTCAGCACCATCATCCCTCACCCGTGGTGCCGTGCGATCTGCATCGAGGACCGACCCATCGGTGCCGTGAAGATGAGACCGAAGGATCCCCGGTCGACCGCGGAGCTCAGCTACGAGCTGGCGTTTAGGCACTGGGGAAAAGGAATCGCGACGAGGGCCGTGAAGATGACCGTGTCGGCAATATTCAGGGACTTGCCGGAACTCGAGAGTCTCGAGGCCTTGGCCCATGCGGAGAATGAAGGGTCCATCAGGGTGCTCGAGAAGGTGGGGTTCGAGTTGGAGTGCATTGTAAGGGGATATCCGTTCAAGGGAACGTTGATAGATTTGCCCAAGTTTCGTCTTGTGCGAGGGTGTCTAAAACTTTAGTTTGCTATAAAAATGGTTAGATCCCTTGAACTATAATAATATGGCAAAGCAAAGTGTTCTTCGTGCTTTTACTTACAAAATAATGGGTTTCATGTATGGCTTGTATCACAAGTGGGTGATGTGCTGTGTGGAATTTGTACAATACATTATTATGAATAATGGAAACATTACTTAATTTGGATTAAAATTGATCTAAAATGATTGTTCATAAATCAAATATTTATTCTATATTTATGATATTAATATTATCGTTTTTTTATTTTAAGTATATAGTCTAAAATACTATCCATTATTTCATAATTGTTCTTATTTCTTATATATACTTTAATAATATATTTATATTAAATTTAGAGCCATAAAAATAACCTAAAAATAGAAACTAGTGGGTATTTTTATCTTCATAAATGGAAATCAAACAAAAAACACATCCCACAAATTACTAAAAACTATCATTTATACCCTTTATATTTTTACATCATTATCTTATGAAATACAGAAAAAAAAGTAATAAATATTAATATATATATATATAGTAGATTATGAACCTATTGAGATCTCATAAATTTTTTGCACAATAAATAACTTCATTAATTAATTAAATGTACCATTGCAATGAGTTGATATTAGAGGGACAGAATAAGCATATAAATATATATATATATATGGGACCCGCCCTTGCACGTGGCGGGTCCAGATCCGTACTTCTGGCCGTCATTGTTTGGAGTGCAACTGTGCCTACTCCCAATTTGATAAAAAAGTTTTATTCGCCATATTCCATTCATACGGTACAACATGAAAAAAAGTTTGCATAATATATTAATTTAAGTTAAATAAAAGATATATATTATAATATTTTAATAAAATTAAAATTGTATAATTTATTTATACAATTTAATAATTATAAAAATATAAATAAAATTGTATAGTATATTTAATATTTATATACTATCCGGCTGTTCAGACACTCGGAAGTGGACGCTTTCACGGAGTGGGCTATGGATGACAGAGTCTGCCGTTTCTGCAGGTGGGAAATTTACATTAGCGGCGACGATTGACTGAGCTTCTTGGCCAGCACCATTATCCCTCACCCGTGGTGCCGTGCGATCTGCGTCGAGGACGGACCAATCGGTTCCGTGCTGTTGAGGCAGAAGGAGTCCCGGTCGGCCGCGGAGCTCAGCTACGAGCTGGCGCATAGTCACGGTAAAAAGGGGTCGCGACGAGGGCCATGAAAATGGCCGTCTCGGACATGTTCAGGGTCTGGCCGGAACTCGAAAGACTCGAGGCCTTGGCCCACCGGGAGAAAGTAGGGTCCATCAGAGTGCTCGAAAAGGCGGGCTTCGATTTGGAGAGTGCGTTATTAAGAATAATGGAAACCCTTATAATATTCATTTTATATTTATGATATTAATATTACATTTAAAATGTTTAATAATATATTCTAAAATATTCTCCATTATTACATATTTATAAAATATACATTATAATTTTATATTTATATTAAATTTATTTAAAAAATGGAAACGTGGGTAATTTTCAATTTCATAAATGATTTTGATATATATATATATATATATTCGTATAAAAAACCAAACAAAAAAATTGGTCCCACAAATTACTAAAAGCTTGATTTACCCGTATCATTTACTCCCCTATATTTAACCGTCCAAATGAATTAATTTATATGTGAAATTGAAAAATTGTGTGATATATCCTAATTTTTTTTAAAAAAAATCTAAAAAAATGAATCCTAAAAGTAAATATTATGTTGAAACGGAAGTATGGCCTAAAAGGCAAAATAAAGGGAGGGAGGGAGGGAACCTAACAAGAAAACAAAGAAACGACTAACTAACGCTGCCCTATAAATTGCCGTTCAGTGATTGTTCCACAGACAGCCCAAACAAGAGAAACCGCTATTGAAATAGACAGAATGTAAGGAAGTGGTGGCTCAACTACATTAGAATAGACCAGACCGCCTTTCTTCAGCACAAAGCCAACAAGGCTCTCTATTACATCATCATAATATTCATACCCTACCATATGGCTAAATTAGAAGTCCTACCCTCCAGTGGTTACTTTCTTTGATAGTGTCATAATCATCTGGTAGTGCACTTTCCTAACTAGTTCGAGTTGGGTGCACAAAAATTTTAAAGGTTCTTTTTTTGGTGAGATGATAATAGGGCATCTGTTCCTCTCTTCCATCAAATTGTTTAGGCCACCGAAAACTACATCCATCTAAAAAGGTTGAGTAACCGATAAAAATGTTTATATGTGAAATTGGAAATTTTGTGATAAAAATTTAGATTTTTAGGGTTTTTTTGGGGTGTATGATTTTATGAAATAATTTAGTTTAAATATTTTTAATAAACAAGATGACAGAAGAACAAGCTGTCTCAATTTTTCATGTCAATGCAACTGAAGGACTTTCCCATGGCATGAACTCCTGTATGTGTTTGTCCTTTACCTAAACTTCACTTCCGCCTCTTGGCATCTAAAGGGATAGAGAAGGAAGAAGAGTGGCCAAATCTTTTGTAGAAATGCGTGGGATAATTTTGTAACTCTACACTTTCCTATAGCCCCCCCTTCGCTTGTATAAATAGCGGTCAGCTTCCTCTGTAACCGAGCACGAGTCCTTGAGCTTTCGCCCTCCTCTCAATGGAAGAATCCGGGAATGCGCTTCCGCCGGATATCTCTCTCCGTCCGTTCAGACTCTCGGACGTGGACGCTTTCTCCGAGTGGGCCATGGATGACAGGGTCAGCCATTTCTGCATGTGGGAAACTTTCAGTAGCTGGGACGACTGCCTGAGCTACAGAGGCTCGAGGCCATCGTGGACCTGGAGAATGCACGGTCCATCAGAGTGCTCGAGAAGGTCGGATTTGAGGTGGAGTGCCAGCTAAGGGGATGGATGCGAGTTGAAGGAAAGTTTGACAGATGTGAAGAAGTTGCATCTTCACCGTGGGAGTATAAAAATATGACTACGTTCTACAAATGGTTAAATCCATACTATTTATTATATGGCAAAATAAAAGCTTTATTCACGCCTTAATTAAATGAAAAATGGGTACGATGAGTTGTGTGCTGCTTGTACATTAATAATAACCCTCTGACCACATTTCTTTCTCATGGAACAATCTCCGTTCTTCTTAAGGTTAAGGGAAAGTGAACAACCACAATAGAATAGAATAGAGAAACCCTATCCTCTCTTTCCTCAAGGCCAACAAACACATACCAACTTTCTTCATCAGATCCCGAACCCTCTTTGGCATGCCATCTCTCGCAAACCCACTTTCTTCAGCCCAAAGAGAACAAGGCTCCCTATTATTTTTGTCCATCCGTCCAACAGTGGACGTTGATGATCCATTGGTCCGAACAGTGAGTTCACGGAACGGGTCGCAAACGATGGGATCCAGCAAGGGTTTCGTCGTCCGAATCCAATTTACAGGTGTTGGGAGTAATAGATAGTGTACAATTGAACTTTATCACACTAAATTCAAATCAAATTTTATCGATTTGTTAGAATTCAATTCGAACCAGATATATGCAATCGGTACTCAATTCGGGTTATTTTTTTCCAAATTAGATTCGAATTAAATTCGTTATCTCAAAACCCGATTTGAGTTATAATCTACAATAGCCTAATAGGTATTGAGTAATTTATTAGATATAATTATTTTAAAATTATATTAATATATAAATTTTATTATAAATATTTTTATAATTATATATATAACTTTATAATTGTTTATATACAATTTTATAAATTATATAATTAGTAAATTTTATTATTAATTTTTTTTTATAAATGATCATTTATTTACCACAAATAATTTACTAATTTTATAACATTCTAATTAATTATGAAAAAAGTGATTTGTAAATAAAATAATTTAGTATAATTATGTAAAAAATTGCAATAATAATATATAGTTAAATAGTTATTTTATGTAAAATATTATCAATTTCTATATAATAAATAATTTATATAATTAAAAATTATGATATTTGTGTACAAACTATTTTATTTATAATAATATCAATATATGTATGAAACAATTTATTATGTATTTTTTTAATTTATGTACTATAAATTTTTTAGTTGCAGTAAAATTAAATTATATAAATAAAATAATTCAGTATAATTTGTAAAAATTATGAAAGCACAAAATTATATTTTTATATATTTATATACAGCAATATTAATATATATACGATAAATAATTTACTATAATTATTTTAATGCAATAAATTAATATATATATATATATATATTTGATAATTTAAAATAATTATACACGATGAAATATTACTACTAACAATTTACAAATAATTTATTATAACTAAAACTTTTTAAATTTTTTATATAGTATTCATTTTATATAAATTAAATAATTTAGTATAATTATTTAAAATATATTAACATACGAGATAATTATAATTTTTCATATTTATATACAATAATTATAATGTACTACAAATAATTTACTATAATTAAAACTTTATATTTTGTTTTGTAGAATAGTAATTTTAATGCAATAAATCAAATTGCTTAAATTAAATAATTTGAAAATAATTATATATATTATTATAATGTTTTAATTATTTATAATACATATTTTATATAATTAAAATTTTATAATTTTATATACAAGTTATTTTATCTATAATAACATTAATTTATATATAATAAATAATTTATTATAATCAATAATTTTCAATTATATATATAGTAACCATTTTAGGTATAATAAAATTAATTTATGTAAATTAAATAATTTAATATAATTATTTATAATCTACTACGTTATTATGTAATAAATTTTTTATAAGTGCAAAAATATAATTTTAAATAAAAACTACTTTATTTATATAAAATAATTTTCTATAATTATATTTTATTTTAAATATAATTTACTATAAATATAAATTTGAACTCTCCGGCGAACAAAAAAATGATACAATTTTTTAATCACCGAGCAAAAAAATTTTAGTATAAATAAGACCGAGTCTACCTTGTTGAGACCGAACCTAGGTGGACCGTTTGAACTCAACTTGATTTTTTACAAGATTAAGAAATGGGTAATTTTTAATTTCATACATAATTTTATATGACTTTTTATATACAAATTAAAAATAAATAATCACACAAATGACTAAGAATCATCCAACCATATTATTCACCATAATAATCAAGATTTGGATTTAACAATTAATAATCCAGGAAGGAGCCTATGCCGGATCTCTCTCCAACAAGCAGTTGAGACCCTCCCACGGTTTCTTTCATGGAGTGGGCCTTGGATGACATAGTCAGCCGTTTATGAATGTGGGAAGCTTACAGCCTGTGCTTCATGGCCAGCACCATCATATATATATATATATATATATATTATTGTTAATTATTCGATCATATTAATTTTTATATAATTTTATATACTAATAATATATTTAAAATAATATTTGAATGATAATAAATAAAAAATAAATAGCAAAAACTATCGTATATTTTCTTAATCACATATAATTTTAAAGGGGGTGAAAGATACTTAAACAAGATATTTTTTTTATGTTATTAGGTTAATAATAAGTGAATTTACCCTAATAAGTGATATGGGATCCCAAGGCCTTTGGAATCTATTTGATATAGTATGGATGGAATCTCATTACCACGCCCGTCCATCTTGTACATTTATCTTTACCCACCGATCTATACCGGTCCCACAGGACTAAATGATAGATAAATTAGACTAATTGGTGTTAAGGGTATTCCAATTTATTTGTAAGTTAAAAATAAGGAATTTTTACTAAATCACATAATCATCAAAAGTTTTAAAAATTTTATATTTTAATTCTAACTATTTTTAATAAGGTTATATATTATGGATTTTCCATTATAAATACTAATAATATAACAATTGTACAATAAAATATATATTAAAAAATTTTAATTAACTTTTATTTATATTTTAATATTTTTCACTATTAATCTAAATTATATTAAATATAAATTATAATTTTTAATTTATAATAATTTGCTTAAATTATAAATATATTAAAAATAAATAAAAATGAAAAATATGAATTCTTTATAAAATATAATCAATTTTAATATAATTTATGTTAATAGCGTAAAAATTATGATATAAGTGAAAGTTAGTAAGATTTTTTAAATACATATATATATATGTTATTTATATTTGAAGTAAAAGAATTAAGTTCAAAATTTTAAATAATACTATTTTATAAAATTATTATTTTATTTTATATTTAAATTGTCGATAAAAATTATGAAATCATAAGTTAAATATATATTAGCGTAATTTAACTTAAAACTACTGTTAAAATTATTATTTTATAAAATATTTTATGTTAAAATGTAATATTTAAAATTTTTAATGTAAAAGTAAAATTGAGTTAAAAACTTTATATAAAATTATAGTTTATTATTTTTTAAATAATTTTAATTTTAATTTTTTATTCAAAACCAAAATGGGAAATAAACGACAAAAAAACAATTAGAAATAAACAACAAAAACAAAAGGGAATAACTTTCCCCACATGAATGAACTATTGTCTCTGTTTTTCTCCTTTATCTATACTTTAGCATCTAACAGGGACACTTTAGATGTGGCCAAGTCTCTCTAGCATGAATTAGCTAGCTAGGGACACTTGTGTAATTCTGCACTTTCCGACGCTTCCTTTTTTTTTTTTTTTGCTCAATACAGACACTTCTCTTGGCTTGTATAAATAGGGATCAGTTTCCTCCGTAAGAGAGCACACTCTTTGAGCTTTCTCCTTCTTCTCAATGGCAGAATGCCCGAAGGAGCCTCCGCCGGATATCTCTCTCCGGCCGTTCAGACTCTCCGACGTGGACGCTTTCACGGAGTGGGCCATGGACGACAGAGTCAGCCGTTTGTGCAGGTGGGAAACTTATGGTAGCCGGGACGACTGCATGAGCTTCATGGTGAGCACCCTCATCCCTCACCCGTGGTGCCGTGCGATCTGCATCGAGGAACGACCCGTCGGTGCCGTGAAGATGAGACTGAAGGTATCCCCATCGACCGCGGAGCTCAGCTACGAGCTGGCGTTTAGGCACCGGGGAAAAGGGATCGCGACGAGGGCCGTGAAGATGGCCGTCTCGGCAATATTCAGGGACTGGCCGGAGCTCGAGAGGCTCGAGGCCTTCGTCCATCCGGAGAATGCAGGGTCCATCCGAGTGCTCGAGAAAGTGGGCTTCGAGATGGAGTGCCTGGTAAGGGGATGTGAGTTGAAGGGAAGGTTGATAGATTTGCCCAAGTTTGGTCTTGTGCGAGGGAGTATAAAAGTTTAGTTGTGCTATAAAAATGGTTAGATCCCTTGAACCATTATAATATGGCAAAGCAAAGCGTTATTCTTGCTTGTACTTACAAAATAATGGGTTTCATGTGTGGCTTGTCTCACAAGTGGGTGATGTGCTGCGTGGAATTAATATTTTTTTATTTTTAATTATATAGTCTAAAATATTCTCCATTATTACATAATTGTTCTTATTTCTTATATATTTATAAATAGTTATACTTTAATAATATATTTATATTATATTTAGAGCCATAAAAATAGCCTAAAAATAGAAACTAGTGGGTAATTTTTATCTTCATAAATAGAAATTAAACAAAAAAACATGTCCCACAAATTACTAAAACTAAGCCATTTCCTATCATTTATACCCTATATATAGTAAATGATGAACTTATTGTGATCTCATAATTTTTTTGCACAATAAATAACTACATTAATTAATTAAATGTACTATTGCAAACTTATATGAGTTGATATGAGAGCAGTTACACACACAATAAGCATATATATATATATATGTGTGACCCTCCCTTGCACGTGGCGGGTCCAGATCCGTACTTACTGGCCGTCATTGGTTTGGAGTGCATCTGTGCCTCCTCCCAATTTGATAAAAAAAGTTTAATCCGTCATATTCCACTCATATTGAGTTTGCATAATATATTAATTTAGGTTAAATAAAATATTGATATATTAATTATAATATTTTAATAAAATTATAATTGTATAATTTATTTATAAAATTTAATAATTATAAAAATATAAATAAATTTGTTACATACTATTTTAATTATATAAATTTTTATTTAGGTAAAATTATATATAATTTGAGTGTGTTTTAAATATATATTTAAATTAATTATCATTTAAAATGTTTAATAATATATTCTAAAATATTCTCCATTATTACATATTTATAAAATATGCATTATAATTTTATATTTATATTAAATTTATTAAAAAAATGGAAACGTGGGTAATTTTCAATTTCATAAATGATTTTGATATATATGTTTTCAAATAAAAAACCAAACAAATTACTAAAAATTGGTCCCGCAAATTACTAAAAACTCGATTTCCCCGTATCATTTACACCCCTAAACCTAAAAGGCCTCACTCGGAGGAAGAGGTCAAATATCGGCCCAAGAGGCCTAATCCTAACCCTAGAGCCCTCATTCGACGCGAGAGGCCCGTAAAAATACATTTATCGTTCACTCTTATATTATATATTCATCGTAATTTTCAATTTTATTTTATAATATTAATTAATATAGTAAAACAAATTATTTTAAAATAGTAATTGTCCCTAAATTTGTCCAACAGAAAGCTACTTCGGGGTGAAAGATGAGTATTAGGAGAGGATGGTAAGTTCCAATATACTAGCGTTATTACAATATTTATATTTTAAATAAATAATTAATTAGTCATAAATAGTTGATATATTATAGATACTTATATTAATTTATTTGATAAGATGGAACTCAACCCAATTTAATCGGATCGGGCCGGAAATTACCCGTTACATCGGGTGAATGGGTGCAATACGATCGATATGGACCCGTACTAACCCGTGGGCTCTACCCCATTCTCCATCCTTATGCACTCTCTCATCTATATATTAAAATTCAAATGGGACCACTTTGATGATAATGATACTTCAACTTTTATTATTCATGGAGGTGCCTTTCTTTTCCATGGGCTTGACCACAAGAATATGAGTAAACATAAAAAGCACATAGATGTTCTATCTTTAAGGGTATGTGGGTCAACGGATTAGAGGGGAAGACAGCAAAAAAAAAGGTTTTTTATACGGTAGTTTGTTAGTTTGAATAATTGCGTGAGCTACTTTACTTAAACAATTGTCAGCATCCAACGAGACAAGTACAACATATATATATATATGTCCTCATCCTGTTGTCTAGAACTAGATTGCTATGTCCTAATCACCAAGACAACAAATAGAACTCTCCAAAACAAGCACAAGTACGTCCTTTCAGCAACGCTACGTCGAGCAAAACAAGATGTACGTAACGTACCCACGACATGACATGCATCCCCATGCATGCATAATGCACCATTATATTATGTTGAAATATCCACAAGTCACCCACCAATATTTGAGATGGTTCGAAAGCATAAGATATCTCTTCTTTTTACATAATTTTTTTCGATAAAAATTTATATCGTGATAAATATATCAAATTACTAGACCTTCTTCTTTAAAATATCGATGTGGCTCGCCCTCATCTATTTTTATCCATGATGTGTAATATGTTGACGTGCGAGGCGGGACCCACTAATCCCACTTAGCACTGTCGCGGTGTTCCTCGTTGTTCCGCATAGTAGGGATAAGGTGTGTGTGGTGGTTCAGATGATCCATCTTGTGGCAGTCCAATCACCACCGTTCGATGAGAACACGTGTAATCAATCATCCACCTGTACGGTCATTGTAAGGTGAGGCGCATTATCCTTCGGTGAAATCGCTTCATTGGATCATCACCGCTTTGAAATCCTTTGCGCGCCAAATGGGAGGGGACAACAGGTGGCGACAACGACATGATTGGATGGTCCAAGGATTCCCTATGGTGACTGGCGCAATCGAAAAAAACGTTATTTTTTTTTTGCTTTTTGTTTGGTTGGGATGAAGTTTCCAAAGTGAAACATGGGACCCACTTGGAATTACAAATTAAAAGACGTAGTTGGCTGATTTTTTTAAAAATATATTAAAATTTTATATAATTATATAATAAAAATTACTCGTAAAAATATACTTGAATAACTTTTTATATTTTTTTATTATGACATTTTTATTATTATTTTTATAAATTCATGAATTCATGAATTCAATAACAAAAATCGGTCAGATAAACCGCTCTGTGGAATACTGGCCTAGGTGGAATGTCCTGTCAATTATTTCCTCCAAATAAATAGGATGCCCGTGAGTGACTACTTGGTGGACCCAACATGAGATTTAATTCATGTGGCAATCAAATAGAGAGTGAGGATGCCTACTGTTCTTCCTTCCCTTAAAAGGATTCACGGGCTAGACATGTCCTGCCCTGAATATCATCCGAAGATCCATTAAATTTCTGGTAATGATGCGAAGGGAAGGAACGATTTTAAAAGGAAGTTCACCAGGCCTTCAAAATCACTTACTTCTTGGATGCATTACTTTACTCGTAATCTAATATTACTTGCCAATGTTCTTTTCTTGGTAAGAAAATTAAACCCCCATCCCACCCTCTGCAGTTACAGATCAGTGAAGATCACTGTGAAATGGAGAAACTTCTAAGAATACAACTGTGGACAGTCAATGTAATCCTGCGTTGCCAGGGCATGAAAAGGATAGGGTCCATTCGAGCGAGCGGGGTCCATAAAAGGAGGTCTTGTCGGTTCCCACGAGAAAATCTCCAAGTTTTCCCGCTCCATTCTTGAAAGCATTTCGTCATCTTCCTCTCGCTCTGTGTCGCATCTTCTTACTTTGGCCTTTTGCCCTCCATTCCCTGTCGGCTGAGGTGGATAAAGTGAAGTGAAATGAAGTGTGGGATGCTGAAGGGTACATGTGAAAGAGCTTCCTCTTCCATGGAAATGGAAACTCCTGATAGGACCAAGGCTGCCTCGTCCTCCGCCCCGATCTCAAAATTTGAGGTGACAGACTTGTTGCTGCTATTTCCCAATCTGATGGGAAGAGTGCCATTTCTCCTTGTTTTTGTTGAAATCGCTGTTTGGCTTCTGACTTTCACGCTGAAGGGTACCTTGAAGATGCTCAAATTTCTCATTTTGAAGAATTTTCCCCGTGTTTGTTCTCTCGAGTGTTGCCCTACTTCACCCTCACAAAGAAGTAACCGTTCTGGAAATAAAAGATGCAGTTATTAAGAGCAAATTTCTGTGTTTTGAGAACCCATTTTTTTTCCAGGAGGGGTCCTTGATTGCCCTCATGACTGGGCTGCCCTTGATTTTGAAAAGAGTTTGCACCTTCTTTTGCTTAATTGCCACCTTCTTGGTTAAACAGCCAACTGTCGTCTTCTTCATCACTATAGAGGGAGAGTCTGCAATGGAAATTCCTGTGATTTTTCAACTTTTCTGCACGTTCTCCATCTTGTTCTCTGCATGTTCATGATTTCTTATCTCCATGTTTATCATGAACTCCTGGAAAGCAATTTGTCTTGGTTTTCGATACTTATATTACATTCCTCTGTGCTCTGGTTATTTTCATGGGACTTGCTAACTAATACTAGCGCTTTGCTGAGCAAGAAAAAGGATCATGCGTTCCTTCATGTCGTGATCTTTATCTTCCCTGGTTGCAGGATTCGCCTGTGTTCAACTACATCAACAATCTGTCCCCCATCAAGCCTGTCAAGTCCATCCACATTGCTCAGACGCTCGGCTCTCTTAGCTTTGCATCTCTTCACACTATTTTCACTTCTCCACAATCCAGCTCTCTCAAGGAATCAAGGTTCCACAGGAGGTAAAAGAATGACAGGATTTATTTATCTAATCGTGCAAAAGATGAACTTTCTCATATTCTGAATCAATCCTTCCTTTTCTTCTACAGATATCAGAACTTGGATTTGTCCAAACTCAAAAGTCCTTCCAGAGATTTTGAAAGAGAGAATCCCAATGGAAGGGCTGAGGCCGTGATCCCAGAAAACTTCGGAGCCAGAATTTCCATCGCATCAACTACTGTTGAGCAGCTCAGTGAACATAATGAGTTTGCATTTGAACTGCCACACACTTTGGATTATGGAAGTGGCAGCCCAGACTCCAGCACCAACCAGGACATGAGCCACCAGAGGGTCCAGAACTTCGATCAACAAGCTGAACCAGATCTTGGGAATAGGCAGACAGGTCCTGGCCGCGAGTGGCCAAACTTGGTCCCTGATACTGCCGACTTACTCATCTTCAGTTCTCCAAATGATGGGGAGGCCTTCCAAGGGATTATACAGAGGTCGCCAGGTCTTGAAACAGGATTAGATGCTTCTATTTCCTCAAGCTTGCTTCAAAATAATGTGGCAGGGCTGCAGAAAATGCAACTCTTGTCCCAAGTTGCTTCGGGTTGCAACCCTGAAATGGGAGATGCTTCTGAGGGTATAGAAATTAAGCACACTGAGGAGGATCTTAGAAGACAGGACTTAGAAACCATGGGGTCCTTCCCTTGTGGTGGTTTGAACAATGAGGCAGAACTTTATGATCCATTTGCAGAGATAAAGGTACATCATCTGGCTTGACACTACTGAACATTCTCCAAACATAGTGTATCTACATAACGAACATAGCCATAGCCATAATCACAACTTGATATTTCACCCTAACAAATGGGTTCCTTCCATTTTGTTATCAGACTCTTTCAAATTTCCAGCTTGGTATGAGAAGGCGCTGCCTAGATTTTGAGATGATGGGAGCTCACTACCACAAAAGCTTGCCTGACAGTTCTAATGCATCCTCATTATCTCATCCTGAAGGCATGATTGCTTCGACGAATCTAATGCTCACTTCTGTGAATAACAAGAGAGGAGGCGAATCTTCAATGTGCATTTTACCTGGGATTGGTCTGCATTTGAATTCTCTGGCATCTACAAAGAACTACTACAATGCCACAACCCATGATGGTTCCTTCTCTGAAACTCGCTCGGCTATGTCCTGTAAAGAATTGCTTCCACAATCTGTGATCCCAAATGCTTCTGATAAAGAAGCAGATGAGAGTGGGAATGGTTTTTTGGAGGATAATCTTCTAGCACTGGTTCTTCCTGAAGAGCCGAACCCAAATAGCCCCCGAAAGAAGAGGCATGTGCTATTGGAAAGCAAATCCTTTTTGGCAATGCACACCCATTATGTTTCCAGTTCTTTTATTGACGCGACAGGTGTTTTTGATCTGCAGGCGTAAAACTGAGCATGCTGGAGAAGATGATGGCTGCAAGCGGTGCAACTGCAAGAAATCAAAATGTTTAAAGCTGTAAGTTCTTGCATCCACCTAAACTATCAATGGCCAGCAACAAAATGTACCTTTCCCCCCATTTTTTTGCTGAAAGATCACGTACTATCAGTAGCAGACTTTGAGTTGAATATGATATCTTGGGCTTAACCTTCACATCTTTGCTATATTGCTGTAGTTACTGTGAATGCTTTGCTGCTGGTGTCTACTGTGTCGAGCCTTGTGCTTGTCAAGGCTGCTTCAACAAGCCCATTCACGAAGATACTGTTCTTGCAACAAGGAGACAGATTGAGTCACGAAACCCGTTAGCATTTGCTCCTAAAGTAATAAGAGCACCCGACTCTGTTACCGAGATCGGGGTAAGAAATCTAGTCACCACCTTCATCTCAGCATCTCTTATGAGGCAGCATTCTAACATCAACGCTGTAAATTGTTTCTCCATTGCAGGATGAGTCCATGAAAACACCAGCTTCAGCAAGGCACAAAAGAGGATGTAACTGCAAGAAGTCTAGTTGCTTGAAGAAATACTGTGAATGCTATCAGGTTTTCTCCTCTACCTTGGCTACCTCTCTGCAATCTAATTTCTTCAAAATATCTCTAGAAATAAAAGCTTGTTTCAATTATTGAAGGCAGGGGTTGGGTGCTCAATCAACTGCCAATGTGAAGGGTGCAAGAATAAATTTGGAACAAAGGATGGTAAGTTTAGAGTTATACATCACCTTGCCCTCCTCTCATGCTCATGAGATCCGTCCATGTCCCTTTACTTTTGGTGTTTGAAATCCAGGGTCTGTTCCAGTAGCAGCAGCAGATTGTGAAGCTGAAGATGAAGAAGCAGAAAAATGTGCAAAAACTGGACTTCATAGCACCACACCCTCCAGGCTTTCCAGGTAAATGCAAACACTGGAGAACAAATCACTACAGTATCTACCGCATGAATTCCTTACCACTGATGCATAATTGAACTTTTGTTTTTGAGCAGATCGCTATCTCAAATGGCCGTTCCTCTACCGCCCAAAAGCAAGCCCCCTCGATCGGCATTCCTGACCACAGTGGGCGGAACTTATGCACTCAATGCCACCCAGAAACAAGGAAAGGCTGAGTTTCTACTGCCTCTATCACCCAAGTTTGAGAAGCCTCCACTGTTCAATGCAGAAGATGAAATGCCAGAAATCCTAAGAGGCAGCACAACGCCGAATGCAGATATAAAGACGGCCTCACCCAACCGCAAGAGGGTATCGCCTCCTCATGGCGAGTTGGATTCCTCCCCCAGCTTGAGGAGTAGCCGGAGATTGATCCTACAGTCTATCCCATCTTTCCCTTCTCTCACACCACAGCATTAGATGGAGCATCATGATCCTGGGAAAAGATCATTTCTTGGTCGCTTTTAGTTTTGCGGCATAAGAAGGAACATTCTTTTGAAGAAGATATCAGGTGGTGTATGTGCATCTGTAAAAAAAAACGTCAGGGATTTGTATGGATTTGAAAAGTTTTAAATTAAAACACAATCAGTTGGTAACGAACGGATTGCCACTTTTTTTAGGTAGATTGTGTTTGATGCCTTTTATATATTTATTTTATCATATGATACATCAATTTTAATAATACAATTTGATTGAATTATGTAAAAAATAATGAATATCATATAAATTATTAAATTCCAAAAGTCAACATTTGGAGGATTATGAAACCCTCCAAATCCCTCAAAAACCATGGCCTTCAAATCACTCCAAAACAAATGGCAAAGGAAATGTAGAACAAAATTTTCAAAAGCCAACAAAACAAAAAACACTTGGGCTCGCTCCTTACGCTCCAATGACTTCAGAAGCTCCCTCAACCATGATCTCATCAGCAGGCCTTTCCACCTTCACACCTACGTCTTCCGAGTAGTCCCCATGAACCTATGCAACACAAACGCACAAGCAAAGACATTAAGAGTGGACAAAAACCAAGATACAGAAACTGATCATAACATACACAGGCTAAAATCTAAACAAAGATAGGGAAGTGCTTGCCTCCATAAGCTTTCCAAGATCGAATTTAGGAGCCTTCAAGATTTTCACTTTCCTGATGAACACATTCTGCAGAGGATAGATGCCGCTGGTTGCTTTTTCTATCTCCTTGCCGATCACCTCAGGGATAAATTTCTGAACCAATTCCTTCAGATCACATGAGGTAGCTTGGTTAACCATAATCTCCCTCATCTTTCAGCGTATCTGAAAAGAGCTTATGATTCAAAACCAATAGCCATAACCAAGGAATATTAAAGTTAAGAGTGGATGAGCACTTGCTTTCAACTATAGATAGAAAGGGCATCAGCCATCCCAGCAAAAAACGAATATTAGCAAGGCAATTTGATTAGGTAACTACAGCAAGATATGTGTACACTAAATTACCTGTCTGATCTGACTAGACTGAGCATAGCATGTCCTCTTGACCTGGTTTGGGCGTCTCTTGGTGAAGCCAATGCAGAACATCCTCAGGGTGTAATTGTCAGTAGTCTTGACATCAACATGTGCTTCAATGAGAGTGTGCCACTTTTTCACCAAAGACCTTAACTTATCTGTGGTAAAGTTCATACCCTAAATGTTCCAGAACAGAAAGATCAATAGATTAAGCACATGAATCAAAAAAATGAAACCCAAAAGCAGGAGTATAATTTTAAAACATAGCTTACCCAAAAATTAGTTAACACATTTCGGCCGTGAACATCTTCAGCTCTGAGCCGAATCTTCCTGTAGGCATGGTCCTCATCACCCTGGAGGTCAGCCAGTGATACCTCAAATACCCGATGTTTGAGTCCCTCAGATGCAATCTGGAAAAATCATATCTGCTGCAATCAATTAATGAGTAGACAAAAAGCACATGTAGTTTCCATCTCCCACTAGCAATATATGACTTATAAGCAATTGAGAACAGAAAATAGACGACTAGATATAAAAGAAATGAGAGGCTGCACTAATAGATCCAAATTGACAATAAATTGATCAAAATCATTAACAAGATCCTACAGTTTTTTTTACAAATAACCAACTACAGCCTTTTATTTCTCTCATATATACACTAGCAAGCAAATATACAATCACTTTTGGTTCTCAGGACATGTAATTATTTTATGTTGTTCAAAAGGGACCAAATTTCAAGACGAATAATGCCAACACATGCAGCATACCACCACACGATGATGCCTTCTAGATGGCTAAATTCTATCAGGTAAGCTAAAGTCAATAGGCAGAGACTTTACAGAAGCTAATACTAAACACCTGGATTCTACACCTGAAAGGACGAAAATTATACAGTAATTACCTTGGTACCCTGTGTACGAGTGACGAGGGTCTTGCCCACATTCTTCACGGAGAACACTGAAGGAGCCTTGATATCGTACCAATCCTTCTTGGCGAAGGGATCAACTCTACGGAACAATTTAGAAGCAGGGAATCAGGAACGCAGCTATAAAAATATGCCAATGGCAAATTAGGACTTCGGAGCTAAATCTGATTATTCAGATTCATCATTTGAGAGTAGGAAGAGAAGCTCACGCCTTCTTCTTCCCCCCCTTCTTCCCCTTGGAGATCCTCTTGTTCTTACTGCACCGCAACAACAAAGAACATCAGGACTCAATTCACCGACAAAATATACAACGGACATAAATTCATCAGCTGCAAAGAGCGAGAAGGAATAGTACCCGACTGCCATAGTTAGAGAAGACTGAGCTTCCTCTCACAGCAAAGAGTATCGTCCTCTCAGGAAGAAGCGGCCGGCTCCGAGCGAAACTCTCGCACGCCAGTGGAAGAAACCCTAGTGCTGTCAATTGGCGCTAAACATAAAGCTAGGGCCGTAGTCCTGCGAAATTCTAATTGTGGGCCTTTCATCATAAGCGGGCCTTACTAAGTTATTTATTGGGCCTATTTAAGCCCAACTATACGGGACATATTTTATTGTGCTAAAGGCCTGAACTGTTTCAACCCCGATTAATTAAACCACCTGAGGATCAGCCATTCGCACTAAAGGGAAAACCTTGGGACCTTGTCCTACAATGGTTTACAAATGTTCTGGGGAAGAATGGATTAATAAGATCAATACACATGAAATCTACATTTGGGTTAAGCTTAAGTGTTACGATAATGGCAGGATCTCCATATTCTAGTTCCGTCAATTCCGGTCTGCATCCGTAGTCCAACACATGAACTCAAACAGCTCGATGACGATGATGAGGAGGAGGCCGGCCCTTCTGGCATCTACTCCGCCGAGTCTGCACCGATGAATAAGAACATGACACCGTTGAGCTTATTATTGAATTTCATTTTCCCATGTGAATTCAGATATGAGATGATAATCATACGATACTCACATCATGCGATCTGCAATAGTTCGTGCTCGTCAGGACAGTGCTGGTGGAACCACACTCGCTATCCCTCAGCGACATGGTCGATCTGTCGAGCTTGACGGACGAGGACGACCACGGTGGGTAATGATATTTCTGGGCGGCAGCGGCCGCCGCGGACCCCAAGTGGGAAGACGACCGCTGTATCCTCACGGTCCGAGGAACGCCGTTCCTGCCTCCGTCCATGGACACCCTTCTCCCCATGCCCGGCTGCCGCTCAAAGTAGTACTCCGGCAGTCGCTGCTTCGGGGCACTCTGGGAGCGACAAGCCTTGGCCCTCGATGACTCCGTGTTGGCCATGTAATTCGGGCAATAGTCGTCGGAGAATGGGACCCGGGAGGTGTCGATCTTGGCCATGGCAGAGTAGCACTGGGGACTGCTCTGGGCCGTCCAGAGGGGGGCGTAATCCTCGAAGTGGCCGCTGCAGGTCCTTGGGCTCATCTCTGTCAGGGCCGATGGGGCCGGAGAGATCTGGTTATTGGCCTCTTGGTTCGAGTAGCTGGTCCGGCTCTTGGTTGGCGGCGTCCTCATTTCCCCCATATCCATTTCTACAATCTTTACGTTCTCTTCTTCTGCTACCTTCTCAAACTCCTATGTATATATACAAAAAAAAGATAATCTCATCTCAGTTTAATGATCTTGCTATATATATGGAATCATGGATGGTTTTTACTTGATTTATGTTTCTGAAGCGGTGATCTTCACGGGTGGATCGCCGGTGGGTCGAAGGCCGGGGGTTGGTGGATCTCGAATCCTCGGACACCTGGAGCCGTTGGATCCGGGCTCGAGCTTGGACAGTCACCATGGCCTGCATACACCGGAGCGTGGCGGCAGCCTGTCTTCTCACCAGATGGCCCCGCGCAAGGGCTTGCAGCTTCACCAGCCCTCTGAGTGCCCTGAGAGCTTTCCTTGCCTGAGAAAAATGACAATTGACATGGACCACTTTGGACTAATTGATCTTTTTCATGATTGGAGATGGGATATATTACCAGATAAGACCGGTAAAAGGACTGGATTCTAATGGCAGCGGCCTCCCGGATAGGGTTAGTCCTCGGGGTATGGCCACCAGCTCCTCCGGTCAACTGTATCACGGCGGCAGCCGCCTGAGCTGCAGCAACAGCCGCATCTGCAGCAGCTGCCGTGGCGGCAGCCACCGCCAGTGCCTGCCTCTTCTGGTTGCTCTTGGCCTCCGATGCCCCACTAAGAGTGAAGGCTGAGGAAGAGCCTGGCGGTGGCTCTGGGGTGGAGGTGCCGTCCTTGTGGGTGGCAGAGGACCGCCTAAAGCTCCACCGTCGCTTCTCCCTTGGGGTCTTTGGTGGGAATGGGATTGGTTGCTTGCTCTTGTCCTTGCTATCCTTGTCTTTTTTGCCAATCAAGAAGTGCTTAAGCCATTTTCCTGGTTTCCCCATTCTTTTTCTTCTGCTGTCAAAGCCTTCTTCTATGGTACTTTACTGCCATGAATGGTATCAGTTGGGGGCATGTATAGCTGTTGAGCGATCCTTGTATTCATTATTTAATGGGGGCATGACAGCCTCATCCCTTACAATAGTCATAACTGAGATGCCAAAGCCATTTTCTCAGCACTGCCACTGATCTAACTCTCTCACTCTCTCTCTTCTAAGATCTAAGATGCCAGAGATACCTTACCTCCTCACATTGACTTCTTTTAGGTTCTCACCTTTTGTCCAGCATGGATTGAGCATTGTGATATTCGACGCATTCCCTTAGAAGAAGAACCTCTATCCAACTGTTGACTCTAAAACTTCTAGTTTCTGCTGCAATATTGGTCAAAATGAGAGAGTACTTAAGGGGGAAGGATAGGATTAGATGGGTGAAATTGAATGCAAGAATGTGGATCAGAAGGCCACGTGAAAAAGAGGGTCAGGGAACATGCAGGACCCGTGTAAAATACTCAATTCTGTTGAGAGATTGGGTGGTAGAGGGAAAAAAAGCCCCACTTGGGTGATGCAATAGCACCATGCACTGCTGGAGCCATGGAGGTTTTCTAATCAGAAACTCGATTAAGGAGACAGATGAAGACGAAGACCCCACTCTCAGAAGTTGAACAACTGCCAGCAGACGAGATCGGATTCGTTGAAACCAGTCCTATCTCTCTCGTCATTATTGGATTTTGGGTCGTATTGCCCTGAAGAGAGGTCCTGACCACTTGAGAGGAGTGCAACCCAGATTCCAGCATTCCCTATCTGCTACTATGCTGTCACTTTTTCCAGCTAGTCCCACCTGAATCGTTATCTAGAGATGGACAAAATCGTTATCATTGATATAAATTAACTAAATAAAGTACATATCATTAAGAATTATTTACTTTACTAGTAAAGAAACATATGGTTAATCATCAACTGCAGGCCTATCTAGAGTAAAAATCTACTTTTTATACCATTTACTTCATTATCTATTACAATACCCCTCCCTTTCTCACTTGCTAACTAGAGTGCTGCTTCATATCTTCCGTCATATATGAATAATTTTTGTATGAATTTAGATTTTAAGCTTGAGTTTAAAACCACAAATAAAATAAGTTATACATAAACTTGAATCCATGCATTGCATACATGGCACATAAAATTCATGAATCTAGCCTCTACACCAATCACATTTAAAAATTTACTTATCTAATCTATGGGTCCATTACAAATAAAAATTCGGACTCTACCCATATAACACAAAAGTATTAATTTCCACTCGTTTTAATAAACGTTATAACTATAGTCCATTTTAAAAAAAATATCAATTTATGCCTAAATATTAGAATAGTAGTAGTTTATTTTTTAAAAAATATCAAATATGCATATCTTTCATAAAAGTTAGGAGCATAGTTCGTTTTTAAGAAAAATATCGAATTTCACCCATTTTTCATGCTCATTTTTTTAAAAAATATCAAGTTTGATCCTTATTTCATAAATATCATAACCCTAAAAAATTACAACTTTCTTTTAAAATTATCTACCTCTACCTATTTTTAAATATTAATACCATAATTTTTTTTTAAATATTAAGAATTATTACTCACTTTTCAAAAATATTTTTTAGTCGTATCTCAATTTCATATATTAATTTTGGTATTAACCCTTTTTTAAAAATTGATAATGATGTATACTTAAAACGTTTTATGTATGGGGTTTATAAGTACTTTCTTATAATATTTTATTAATCACATAATAATTCATATTTTTATAAGTTGTAATTGTAATAAGTCATCTTGTAATACCATAATTTATATAATTATAATTTAAAATCGAGATTGAATCGAGAATAAAAATTACAACCATAATTGAAAATTAAACCAATTAAAAATTGGTTTAAATAATAATTTTAGATAATTGACAAATCCACATAAATTATTTCAAAAAAATCTCAAATAAAGGGAAAAAGTCCCATTGATATTTGGTTTCTCAAATATCTCGTGGAACGCTCATATGACACCTTTGCCACGTGTGCTTCTAATAGGTTGGTCCACCTGGGCATCTCCAACATTTACAGTTTATCGGGTACACATGTCACTGTCCAATTGTTCAGCGCTAACTGGGCATGCTTCGCTACGTGTTGCACACTAATTGGTCGCGTCTGACTGGGTGCTGACCTGTAGCGATCCATTGACTGGTTCAGTTCGATCGGGTTTGCTGATCAAAAATTGAAAATCAGCTAGTTCAAGCTCGATTCTACTGGTTTTCTGAAATTTAAAATTTTCTAAAATTTTCTAAATTCATTTTATATCCAATTGTAGATTTAATTTCCCAAATTGATATTTTTATACCACCTAGAAAAATGAATCTTTGAACCGGTTCCATACGATTCATCCCGATTCAATATGGTTTAGGTCTGGTTTGGCCTAAACTTGTTCGATTCTCACCCCCAATTTCATTCATGACCCATTCTCATAATTTTTTAGTATTTATCGACTACTTGGTATATTCAAATTTCTCATTTTAACCCTCAGTTATCAATTTATGGTTAGGTTCAACCTCGGTTCTTACTCGAAATTTCCTGGTACTCTATCCCGACTTTTTCACTATGTGGAAACGGGATTTACAGGAAAATTCGGATGTTACACTGCGCTGAGACAAATGGAAATAAGATCAGTACGAACAAATCATGGCTACTGCAGTGAGTGAAATTTTTTACTTTTATGTCTAATTTGATCAATGTAGGCTATGCTCTCATTTTAGAGAATACTAATATAAATATTTGGAACACATTTTTCAGAAAACCTAAAAAGTCTGACTAATAGATTTTATCAAAAAATTACGATTTTAAAAAGTAAACCAAGAACCAATAGTATAAAATGGACAAATATGAATATAAGAGTTGAAGAGTGAGGAGATCTCATCCATTTACTATGTTTATAAATGGAGAGTCTGAGCCATGTATTACAAAGAGGCTAAACTTATAATAAATAGGCTAAGGTCTTATATTGAAAAATGAAAATAAAATATATTCATAAAATGGGCTTAAGGACGTCGTTTACAGTCATGTTTTAGAATCATAACGTCAGTCTAATGGAACTAAACACCATAATCATAATTTCATTCACCTTGATAACACTTGATAGGGGTGAGTCATGCTTCGATTTCCTAAGTTATTTGTGTATAACTGTTAACATTTAATATCATCCATCAATATGCAATTCTACTATCTTAGCACATCATCTCGGTATTAATACCATTGTGTTTCCCGAGTTTTTCCTTATTTACATTATCGATCATTAAGTCTCTTCCCCATTTCACTTAAACTCATATGATCATAATTCTTACTCTTTGAATCTTTAATTCCAATAGTAGCCCAGTTAAGTCCCCAAGTTTTTATAAATTGCACTTAGGTCCCCCAACTTACTACTTATTTATGAAATAACCTCTCAATCGAGTTTCATCAATTTTCTTCCTAAATCTTTCTAATTAGCACATATGACCTCTCTTATCATCTCATTCATATCCATAGAATCATTCTAAGCTTTTAACAAATCTATTTGACCCTGCTTAGCTCACAATTGAAGATTCGTTGGAAAATTCTACGGTATGAGCAATTGTCGGAATCTCATCGGCAAAGGTGAGTTTGTCTCAGATCATGCTCGACCTTGGATGACGAAGAAGATGACGCTAGGGACCTTAAGGCACATTTCTCGGTCGATTTTACCATTAGAAGAGGATAGAATTTACTTATAGAGATAGTGTTCTATTTTCGGCATTATAGTGTGGCTACTATTTGGCCACGCTAACGACTACTGGTCACCGGTGGATTCTCATGAGCACTTCTTCATATAGGGAAGGTTTAAAGAAAGATTTTAAACTATAGTCGGACTTACCTTTTACCTTATTTGCTCAGGCTTCAGCTCAAAAGTTTACTTTCCTAAAAACTAAGTAGTTAACTTTTAGAAAGAAATTTCAATGAAGGTAGTGGGAGAGTATGGTTGGATTTATAGGTGAAACTAAGTGAGATCCATATGTGGGATGAGATTAATTAGTGACGATTTTCCATGGTGTCAAATCTGATGAACATCTTCTAGCGATTATGGCTTATACTCCCATATTTTTTTACGTGTGTTTATTAGAAAAAATGACACCGTACGCACAAAGTGAAGTGATTGACTATTGTCTAAGCGGCTACCTAGATTAAAATAATCTGATTGAGTATTATTTTCTACGTGTTATCGAATGATTGGTTGTATTTTGAGTATTATGATAGGGTTGACTATGTGATTATCTTCACATGATACTCTATTATTGGTCGAACCCACCCGACTTTGTTAACTATCATCCAAAGTGTACTCGATGCTCTCTAATTAGTCGGCCATATCCAAGGTGTCTTGATCGTTGTATAGAATATACATTCAAGACATGACATACTCTAATTGGTCATACATGTCAACATGGCTCAGCAATCGCTAATGGGTTTTTTAGGATCAACTTCACCCTACAGCTAATTAGCTGTATGACCACGTGATGTATTGGAATTAGTTGTAATTACTGACGTGGTAATTTAGTCAAGGTGACAAGCGACACTATTTAATTCAATTTTCAATAAAATTTTCAGTTATTTCATCCAATTTTAATAATATTTTGCAAGATTAAGCTTTATGATGATTCTCCACCTAATTTATTTTTTTAAAATTTTCTTCACACTTTTCTTTTTCTTTATGATAGAGTTAAAAATTATACTTTTATTACCCGTTCGTTTCAACACTGTTTCTTTCCGACCATTCTACACTTTATTCTCCGAACTACCCATCACAAATCCTCATCCGGATGGCATATTTCTTAATGTTTGAGTTGTCCACTTTCATGTTGTCATCCCATAGTTTTGGTTTTTAATTTTTTTATTCACCTTTTTAAATCCGATTTCATTCTTGGGTTCACGGTTTCCAGACCAGTTTCCATATCTGATAAATAGTATCCAAGTTTGAGGGTTGCATCTGTCTTCTTCCATGACGATCTGAGCTTCCCAAATCTACCATAACCAAGCCCTATCGAGGGCTCCACAGCGTCGGTCGAACCACCCTCGGCCGACCAGGAACAAGTCTGAGCCTCCCGATCGTGACTCCACCTCCTTCGTGCAGGCACAACCAAGATCTAGATTGTGTGGGGTTCATACAGCCTCCTCCGTCCACAACAACGTACTCCATATCTAAGACGGCCACGCATTCCTCCAGCCGAGCGCAACCATATCTCTGTACCGGGTTGGTCGACCCTTCTCCGATCGATTGCGGCCATATCTGGACTGTGCAGCCTCGAACCACCCTTCTCCAAGTGTCAGTGGTCTCAGATCCAACGAGGGCAGCCCTTCGTCGCCTTCCCCTCGTGCCCTCGCTCGGTCGCACCAACCTCGGATATGGAAGGGGTCGGGTTCGGGCTGCTCCTTCCGTGACCTCCATTGCCCTCCTCTGATCCCGAAGGCCATGAGTCCGGGCGGACATACCCAAATGGCCAACTCAGACGACCAACCCCGACCTTATCGGCCCTTCTTTGACCCTATTAACGGCAAATTTGAATATTACTCGTCGTTCCCAACCGCACTCAGTCTTAGATTCACTGACCAAGTGGTTGACGCCACCTCTGACAACCTTCAACATGCTCACTTCTAATAACCTTCAACATGCTCAACTAAAGTTAGGATTAAATTAATTTAAATTTGGATGATTTTAAAATTACTAAAAAAAATGGGTTATGAAAATAAATGGGACTTAAATAATAAAAAAAGGTGGGTAAGAGAAGAAAATTTAGGTTAAAAATATTAATTCTACTGAACCTAATTTTAAAATGAAAATAATTTGGAATCAATGGGCGATTGAATAATTTGTCTGGGGCCTGGGCAAGTAATCTAGAGGGAGGCTGATCAAGCCATGATGAGGGGGCAGCACCGGCGGCATTTCGATTGGCATGTGGGCCGTGATTACCCAAGCCTAGCAAGAGCCGGTCCGAGTTGGGCTTTGCCAATGTCCTTCCCTACTTGTGGGTCACGTAATATGAAATTATGGAAGAAATGTTAAATTTAAAAAATGAAATATATGAATGAGAGTAATTGAGATATAGACTTGTTTTATAACTCTAAATTAAAAAATAAAAATTTATTAATAAGTAAGTTTAAATATTATATAAAACACGCCGTGTAATATCATATTGATATAAATGAATAATATAAATTATTATAATATAATTTTAACTAATTATAATTATATAAAATAATAATATTTTGAATATTTATTATTAAAAATTGAAATGGTAGGTAATATTGAAAAATCATAAATACAATATATTCAAGTTAACTCAATCCCAAATAAACATAAATTATTTTATATTATATTAGAATAGCATATAAAAAATTATTTATATTTATTTTTTTATTTCGAATGTTGTAATATCTGATTGATAAAAGAGTTATTTTGATAAATATACTTAATTATTAAATCCTAAATAATTAGAATAAAACTTGATAAATGACTAAATATTACACTCAGTCACGTGGCTGGGGAGGCGCCTAACCAAGGAAGACATTCTTTAAATACATTGCTCGGTCCACTCAGTCACGTGCCCGCCCACCCCTCTGACAAAGACATTGATGAATTATAGCAGAGAGAGATGCGGCCTTCGTTGCTAGGGTTTGCGAGCTTGCCGGCAAAGTGCTAAAGATTGTTGGTAACAACACTTTCTTGTTTATTTGATTGCCAATGTATCCTAAGTATCGATGACAATGGAGGTGCAGGTGCACCATTAATGAACTACTACTAATAGGTATGCAAAAATCTAGATGAGGGTGCCACCCTTCACGTACTCGGTGAAGGCTAGCGCCACCAGCCCAAGCATCGCGAGCCTCCCGTTCCAAAGCTCAGCGTTGGCGTTCATTAACCCACCCGACTCAGCCTCGGCACGAACCCCCTTGAACAGTGGCACCAGCGAAGCCACCGACAGCAGGAGGCTGGTTCCGGCGAACCACGCGAACCCATTTCCCTGAGTTATCTGGTCGAAGAGATCTTGGCCGTTCGACAGCTCCACCGCCATCGCCGCCACGAACCCGATCATGGCTAGCCTGCCGTTGATCCTCTCGGGCGCTGGGCCGCCGAATGCAAACAAGTCGGAGAATTTCGTGCTTACCTATCAAAATCAACAGTTATGTTTTTTATGAGATGGGTATATGTTAAAATTGAAATCCAATTGATGGGCATTAAACCAAACCAAACCTTAGGCTTTGGAGATGGAGGGGGGTTGAACTCGGTTGAGGAAGTAGGGATTTTGGAGTCCGGTGCAGATGACACTGCTTGAACCTTCTCATTCATATCCTGCATATATATTCGTTCAAATCACTGTCTAAATATATCTAAAGGCTATTATCAGAGCTAGCTAGAAGAACACCAACCTCCGCCATGCACCTCAGCTTGAGTCCGGCACCACAGTGGCTCGAGCCCGGAGTCATAAGACTCCGAGCACCGTACAAGTACTGCCCCGTAAATCTTCCACCGGTGAGTCTGGCCGGAGCCCGGGGGTTCGTCAGGAGCATCTGGACACCAGTCACGGCTGCCATCTCTATAATCAAAAGTGTTAAAGCAGTGTGAAGATGTAGTGCGTGGCTTCAGTAGTTAGTTGTGTGAAATGAATGATGATGGAGGGGTATATTTATAGTGGGAGAGAGAGAGTGGAAGAAAGAGGCTAATGTTGATGGGTAGTTTTAGTCCACGTCGAGGGGAGCTTTGTGGGGCTGAAATGGTTCGCTTGTCCACCAGCAATGAAGAGGGAGACGTGGACCCGAATTCCATCACCCATGAAGAAGAAGAAGAAGAAGAAGAAGAAGAGAAGAAGACACCCGTGAGTCCTCAGCTTTCATATGTGTGGTGGGTTTGGGTCGAGGTTGAATATAAGCTCCCCTCCTCCAGAATCATGACACATGGAGACTTCTGGAAGGCTTTTGACGGCCATTGGTGAGGCAACTGAGCTTGGACCAAGAGGACATGCAAACCGGGATTCTGCTACATGGGCTAACGGGGCCTGAGAAGATCCACGTTTGGACTGTGTGCCTTGGGCCTACTCTCCTCCTAAACAAAACATGCAAATAAAACACACAAGGGCCAGGCATGTAAAGACACAAAATCCCATGATGTCTGTCCATTGCATGGGGTGTATTTAACTAGCAGAGTCAAAGGTCAACACCTACCAATATACCTAAGATTTATGTGCGAATATATATATATATATGTCATATTAATTTAATGATATGAATCAAAATATTTGTTTTTTTTGCTAGGGAAACAAGAAATGAAAGAGATAATTGACCCTTTCCATGTTGGCCAGTCTCTGCAGCATATAGAACACATCTCTCTCTCAGTTTGTCCGATCAATTCATCGGGTTGTGGATTCATTTCCGACTAGAATGCTGGTCGTGTTCGACAAGTCAGTGGGTAAGGCCCCAGACGCCCTGCACAGCCCTCACACCAAGTCAGTGGGCTGCCTCTGCGATCACTTTGCCTCCGTACACCCAGGCGCCATCACCGTAAACCTCGGCCCCTCCGGCCGCCTGGCATACTCTCTCGATCGCCAGAACCCCCTCCACCCTAGGTACCCTCTCACTTCCTCTACAGCGCTCCTCTTCTTTCTGTTATTTTTTTCATCTCTATCTGCGTCGTTTCCTCCTCGATCTGTTCTACAGATCTCTGTAGTTGTACTGAGCCCCTTTGTCCTCTTTTCTGCATACCATATTTGCGTGGATCTTGGTTATCTGTTTATTTGGTAGATCACGGTATTGTTCCAGACTATGATTCTTATGGTCCAACGGTGGGCAATCTAAGATCGGTGACCATTTGTTGCTGGCCCATTAACTTGTCATAATCCCTGTTTCTATTTTGGCATGTATACGTTCTCGAGCAATCTGCTCCTGTCTGTAGCTGTAAAATTTTGTCCTTTATATTGCCCTCCTCGTAGATTATTCGCAGTTGTGGACGAGATCTTCTGCTTGTTTCAAGGGCACATCGAGAATGTTCCTCTTCTGAAGTAACAGTATGGGCTGAACAAGACAGCAAACGAGGTGATCATTGTGATTGAGGCCTACAGGACATTAAGAGATCGCGGGCCATACCCGGGCGACCAGGTTGTCAGAGATCTCAACGGGAAGTTTGCCTTCATCCTGTATGACAACTCCGCTAAAATGACTTTTGTTGCTGCTGTGAGCTTTGTCCATAGTGATTGAGGTTTCCTTATTAGCAGAAGCTTCCCCGGAGGCTTCATCTGCTCTGTTGCCTTTTTTTTTTTAACAGGATGCTGATAGGAGTGTTCCTTTCTATTGGGGAAGCGACTCTGAAGGAAACCTTGTCTTCTCCGACGATGTGGAGGCTGTGAAGAAGGGATGTGGGAAATCTTTTGCTCCATTTCCTAAAGGTAATCAAGTCCAGAGCTCTCATAGTTGATGCTTTCTGTATCACTGCTGAAAGTGGTCCTCTTGCGGGCTATTCAATATCCCAGGTTCTATGTCTATGTCAAGAACAAGATTAGGACTGGATTAAGCTCTTGTGATCAACTGTCACCTTAGGTTGCTTCTTTACCACTTGTGGAGGGCTGAGGAGTTATGAGCACCCCTTCAATGAGCTGAAGCCAGTGCCAAGGGTTGACAGCTCTGGGCAAGTGTGTGGTGCTAACTTCAAAGTGGATTCAAAGTCCAAGAAGGAGAGCAGTGGCATGCCCAGAGTTGGAAGTGCTGCCAACTGGTCCTCACATTACTGAGCTGAGCTGGCCACTCCATAGCATGATGGCCTTGGTCATTAAAAGAGCCCTTTGTTGCTTTAACCCCTCCTATTATCCCAAGCCTTTTGGTGGGGCTTTTGGCCTGACTACTTATTCTGTGGAACCCAGAAAAGAAAACTGAGGTATGGGTTGAGGCTTCATGGAACTTTGTGTTAAGATCTATTATGAAATAATACACATTCAAGCTGCACTTGCCTGGTCTAATAATTCAGCAGTGGAATTTGTCTGGGCAATTTGTTTATCCCCACCTATAATTCATGCAATTGGCATAGAAGTGATGTATGTTCCTCACACCCTTGCAAGCAAGCAAGCAAGGTGGGTTGTCATGTACTATTCAAAACCCTAATCATTTGTAACTCTAAGATGGGTAATGAACCCATAACATGCTTATCAAGGAAACATCTTCAGAAAGTGGCAAATGTTCAATGAAAAAGGCACCAAAACTGAAGAGGTAAATGACCCAAATGAGGAAAGTAAAATCGATATAAGCATAAATGGATTCAAGGCCAGTCACTACGAGGCACCATTACCAGCATGATCTTAAATTGCCCTCTCCAGGGAAGATCAGATCTTGCTGGTAGCTCGGAAAAATAAAAACCCTAATTTTCTCGACACCGAATTGGAATAACTCAGATTCCTGATCCGGAGAAGGTATGGAATCCATCTCTCTTCTTTCTTTATCATTTCATCAAATCCAATGGGTCTGAGCAGTTACCATTTTGTACGGCCGGATTCAACTGCAACTCCATCTCTCGTTCGCAGACATCCGAACAAGGAGTTCGTCATCCGCTGCTTCATTGAGATCCCGAAGGTCGTGTGTTGGATGCTAATCGAGCTTCCCTGTTGCTTCGATTGCTCGATGTCGGGGCTTGAAACGGCTAGAGCTGCAGTCTAGGGTTTTACTTCATTGTTGATGATGGGAAGGTGCAGGAACTGTTCTGAATACCAGAAAAGAGCCTCACAGTCACAGACGACAGGATGTGTCTCGGAGATCACTGAGCCTCTCATCTCTCTCTCTCTCTCAGGCAAAGATGCTCACAAGTATTTAATCCCTCCAATTTATTGACACAATACCTACTCTCTCCTTCTCATGAAATCAAGAAAAAAAACTATAAATCTGATTAATTGAAATGATAAGATTGCAATGCTGAGTGAAAAAAAAAAGATTATACTTTTAATCTGGTAGGGTAGGTGCCTTATCTTCTTCCTGGGAACTCCCATGTGTTTTAGGGGCTTCTGCATCTGCAGGTTTTGGAGATTACGTGATCCAACGCTCCCTTCAAGTGTCCTGTCCCGTGTCATAATGTGTGGCTGGAGCTGGCCCCCTTCTGCAATCAAAACCCTAGCTGTATCTGGTTCTTTTGGTGGACTGATTAAACCAGCTGCAGGTAAGTTTCCTGTGAGATAATCGATGGAATCAAATAGACTGGTATCTGAACAAAGGAATAAAGATCACTTCATTATTTTTATGGTGGGTAGGAATCCAAGTGAAGAAAGCTATAATAGAAATGTAGCTGCCAGCCATGTTGGAGATGCACAGCTGATTAGGTCTTTCAGAAATCTGATTACTGGACTTTGGTTTGTTCTCTCTGTGTCTGTCTGGAAAAACTGATGCCTTTTTTTTTCTTGATAAATCCTCTATCCAGCCATAATGGGAGAGAGCTATGGGCACTTACCGCACACTAGGCTGGCTAAACGTCACTAAACAAATATTAGTAATAAAATCAATCATTAATAGATTAATAGCGCTGATGATAACAGGATTTGATTATATAAAAAATATTAATATTACATTTAAAGCTCTATAATATTTATTAACATTACATTTAAAGCTTTATATACCAACCAGCAGCAATCAGCCAGCCCCTGTCCCACGCCACGCAACAAAGAAAGCAATGAGATTTGATCATATAAAAACCTGCTCAGATAGCCATTATGTGATTACCATACTGCTTTCTATTCTACTAACTACCCCTTTGGAAAGGCAGAAGCATATAGATGCAGCTTTGTGAAAGTAAGCCTTTTACTTCTTAAAGAAGCATAAATGAAGTAGAAAATCCATTTCTAATCAGATTTTTGAAACCTGTCAGTGATTTTTTGTCGTGTTTTTATTTGGCGTCTTCACTTGCTGACGCAGCTGCACTGGTCCCATCATTTGAGTTGACTGGGTTTAAAAGCAGACAAATTCAGAGACTAGGATGCTGCAAAGAATGGGTTACTTTCATCTTCACTCAACTGATAACTTCTAGCTCAAATTTCTTTTCTTGGAACATGAGTGAGTATTCAGCCTACACAAGGATCAATTCAAATCATCCCGCACAAACATTGAGTATTATCATTAGGAAGAGGCTAACTAGACTAACTGGCCCTACTGGCTTAAATTCTGCAGGAGATATGGACCTGGTTGTACTGCCGTTTTCAAGCAAGCTTAGTTGCTATCAGAGTCATTCCCTGAATCTATCTGCATGGGCTGTGCATTCATGTAGTCACTGAGTTGATCTTTGTAACGTTTCTTATCAGCTCGGGCTTTTGCTTCGTATGGTTCTTTCTCTTCAGCTGCAAGAAGAAACATTTCACAGGCAGGAGATATAGTCGAGACATCAATCAGAATCTTCATTAACAGAAAGGATAGCGGGATCATTGCAATATCAGAGATACTATAACACGCACCAATCATTCCCCTCCACTTCTCTGCAATCTCTCTTGAGGCATCAGCAAAGGAAATCCCAGGATTGCTCTTCTTCATTTTCTGTGGTCCACATAAGTACACAATTTTACTCCAAAAGGCACATCCATTAAATAAAAGTATCACAGAATTGCATTCATTATTAAACATTCAGCATGTCAAGATATGCAATGAGATTCACCTCTCTCTCGTTTTGCAAGAAGAACATATAACCAGAAATTGCCTTCTTCGGTGCATTTGGATCTTTTTTCTTCTTCTGTTGTTTCTTTTTTGGACCTTCCTCGCCAATTTTCATTTTCTTCTTACCAACTGTTGCCTTAACTGATGAATATTCCTTTTTCAATTCCTTTATAGCAGGTTTCTGAGACCAACAACAAATATCACAAGAGATTAAAAGGATCCAATTTTCATAAATAAGTTTCTTAAATATTTTATCAATGAAAAGGAACTTGCCTCATCATCCCCACTGTCACTATCATCAGAGCCTTCCTCGCCAGAGTTGTCAGTGGAGGACCCTCCATCATCCTCATCAGCAACAAAATCTTCATCCTGCAGAGAATAAAAAAAATAAGTGAACAATTTCAAGAACAAAAGGATCATAAAGGAAACAGAAAGCAGAAGCAAGAATGCTTACCTCCTCATCGCTCTCATCTCCACCAGCTTGATTCCTAATACGCTCAAGATGTGGATCAACAGCATCATCATCCTCATTCTGAAGAACACGTGCTACCCCTACCCCATTAGAGGTCTTCAAATCTCCCAAATTCATTATCTTCAACCCCTTTCCACTGAAAGCAATGACCGTAACTTCCATAAATAGGTTTGAAGAAGAACAAACCAATAAATA
Organism: Trapa bicornis; assembly: GCA_030064425.1. Classification (NCBI taxonomy): domain Eukaryota; kingdom Viridiplantae; phylum Streptophyta; class Magnoliopsida; order Myrtales; family Lythraceae; genus Trapa; species Trapa bicornis. Next base: position 1,184,914 of record CM057761.1, on the reverse strand, counting down.
TGATGCAGTCCACAAACCTTATAAAGTCAAAGAGGTCATGATACTCATTCCTCTGTATGTTTCGAAATAGATGCTCTTGTTCACTCTTTAGCCTCACAAGGAGATCAAAGTAGTGCATATTTGAACCTCCAGCTGCATGCCTCTCAAATTCCACGTAGTCAATCTGAAACAATTAGAAGACAATAGATAAGCTATTTAATATAATTGCATGACAGCTTCAATGGGATAGAAGTGCACAATTTCAATTTCTGTAAAAAATGATACCTCCTCATAAAGAATCAGAGTAGGAGGTTTCGGTAGGAAGAAGAAGCTCTTTTCAAGTGGATACAGAATCCCATCTTCAGCTTTAAGTGATGACTTCACAGCATAACCATCATGAGAGCTGCGGAACTTTCCCGGTTTGGTGACTTTGGCACCAGATAAACCACGTAATATTGTGGTGAAAACTTCATGGATGAGTCCCTGAGCAACCATTAGACAAAAAAATCACAAGTCTAGCATAAATATTTTATATGATGCTTTCTATCTGGTGATGACCAATAAATATGGCTATGCTCAAACTGAATATACATATTGACTAGTAAGAGACTTCATGATACCTTGTAAGATGGCTCCAACTTGTCCTTGTATTTGGTATTGAAAAGATCTTCATTCATAGACAAAGTACTTTGGACAACGTAGTCAGTTTCAAACTGTTGATAACAGCAACCAAACATCTGTCAGACAAATAGCCTAAAATAATGTAACAGTGTCTCAAAGCAAATCCTCAAAACAATACCTGCATCACAATGTGTGGATACAAAGTCTGCCCCTTGCGAATAGGTGGATCCAAAGTGATGACAACAAATGTATGTGGCTGGTTAGACTGAAAAACCAAATTAAAAAAAAATATATATTATCACCATATACTCATCCGAAGAATAAATTATGCTCTTGATATTCAAGATACAAAAAAAAAAAGAGTAGAACCTTTAGTATAATATTGTGCATGATAACCGCAAGTAATACGGCAGAATCAATGGTATATTATTAGATAACACAATGATAAGAAGGAAGTATATATGAAAGAAAACAGCACTTAAGATTATACCATAGTAAAACAAGAGAAGCCTGGTCGTTTTGTAAAGACTTTGAACATCTCATGTAATTACAATCAACAAAAAGTCAAATTCTTCGGAAAACTACAAGAGAAAATCATTCTACAAAATAATGAAATCTAGTGTTTAATCATTATAAGATATACCTTCGGTAGCAAAAACAGACGAACAACACTGCCATACTGAATTTTGAAATCATTTGCCTGCCCTTGAAGCCGTAAGAATGACAGATGAAGCTCAACATTGTAGCGACCCCTGTAAAAACAGTGGTTAATAAGCAGAAAGAACATATTTGACAGTAGCTGATGCCTCAAACTTCAGATTTAACATGAAATTTGTCAAACCTCGGAGTGAGAATTGCAATCCCATCAAATGTAGAAACAGCTTCTTCAACTCCAGCTCCAACATCAGCCATAGACATAATTTTGTCACGAAAAACCTGGAGAAAATATGCAAAACTTAACATCACTGCACTGTTATGATAGCTTTATGATCATAGCTATTTGACCATGCAGTTAAGGGAAATATAATCACCTGGGCAGGAGGACGATTCTCATCGCCAACATATTGGGTATTGGAGTTGGGTACATGAAATGCTATCTCCATCAATGAATCTTTCTGCAATTATGATGAAAATTTTATGGGAGAATGTTGGAGTAGGTATAAGCTGTAGCAGTGAATAAGTTAACAGAAACACATACAACATCAGACCAACCTCATTGGCTCCAGTCGTGTCATCCACATGAAACTCCATTATTACATCATTTTTACCCTGAAGTTGTATTTGCGATACATCAGCTAAGGAAACCTCAAATGCTTGTTTTGATCCCACCAAGAATGTTAACATATTACCTGTAATTTACATGTACGATTACACGACATATATCAATTATATTCTTGATCACTGTCATACATCTATAGACCAAAAGGGCCTATTGCATGAACCTTGATCACATTATTTTTATTAACTGTAAAGACAAACTAACCACTCAAATCAACTTCACCCCAATTACGACCGCTAACGGAGAGCTGCTTCTCCTCTGGTGTTATCCCACACGTGTTTTGGAAGAAGTTACCTAAACTAGCCACATCCTGTCAGAACAGTACGGAGAAAGAATAGGAGCAAATTTTCAGAAAGGCCTTATCAACAACTATCGTTTACAATAGTAACTAGTTAAATATTCGGCTTCATAAACCTCTGAGAGAACACCCAGAGGCTAAAAATAGAAAGGAACAAGCCTATTGCATTCACCTGATCACGAAAACCAGTGAACCTGTAATACAATCCATCTTTGAGCTTGACACCTAGTTGGTTCGTCCTTGGAACTTTTGTCCATGTCACTCCAAGTATGTCAGCTTTATCTACTTCAACTGCTTTACCACCTCCTTGTTTCTTCCATAAAATCCCTCTTGAATATATTTTCAGTTGTCCGGGATTCTGTGATACAAATTACAAGCAGAGAACTGTTTTAGATACCAAACTTATCCTCACTTGTCTCGGCAACGAAGGAACACCAAAATTGGAGCATAAAAGAATCAGCTGCAGTATCAAATAAATTGCATGGAAAATATCATGAACATCATCTTATGAAAAAATACACGATCTATCTCCGAAGTCATAAGATGCAGCCAATGACAAACATGGGGAACCTGGCAACAGTGCACAAATTTCTCTCGTGTAATCACAAGTTCAAGACGTCCATGCTGACAATTACCAAAATACAGCCAGAAACCTTAATTTTAGTCAGGGAACATGACAAATTTTCAATTCATTCATTGTGTCAGTGTGAGGAAGTTTGACCAGAAGAACATCAGGACGAAGCAGCAGTATTTGAGATATTCCTTGAGAAGATATCATATCGAGTGCAATTAGTTAGGGTTTTGACATGGGTAAGGCAGAAGCAGCAAAAATTCTTGCAGTAGAAAAAAAACTGCAGGCATATCATAAATCATATGGAGAGAATTAAATGATATGAAGCTAAAAGTGATCCAAAAATGCCAACCCTGGGATTCGGATACCTAAACTCGTAGAAACATGTCATTCAAGAAGACCTATTCATTTACTGCCCCAAAAACGTTTTAATGGTAAAAGTGGACAAGAGAAAGCCAGAAGCATGAAAAACATAGCTCAACTTAAGAATTTAGGGTTTCATTAAAAGGAAATGACAAACACCAACTTACTAAATTAAATAAAACGAAGACAACAATCAAAAAGCACGCACTCGGAATAAAAACAACTGATATTGCAGAGCTATCACTCACAGTGCCTCCACGCCCACCGAGAGATATGTTGTTGAAGAGGTGGCCGTCGGTCATCGTGACAGTTCCAGACTCCAGAGAGTTCAACAGTATAGGAATTAAGCAGAGCAACGAGAGAAGTGAAAGAGAATAAGTGAATGAGACAGAGAGTGTCAGAAATTAGGAGGGAGTTATGCGCGCGAAGAAGCGCGCTAGTGGGGGCTAGCACGTGGACGCCCATATGTCGGCCCATAGGCTTAGGGCTTCATAAAGAGTTGGGCCCAATAAGGCCCACATAATGATGCCAGGAGTATGAAAAGACCATTCTGTCTCCCGGTGCAAATAGAGGAACTACACAATTTCCTCAACAGTTTTTAGCCTTCAGTGTTGCTCTCTAACAGCCTCAGTCATCATCATCCTTGGAGTACGGCAACTGAGGATAACAAAACTTTGATGAGTGCTCATCTTCATAGACTGACACAAGGAAACTCGCGCTTTTGAATTTGTCAACAGCCAGTGCAGAAACACCTGAAACAATGACCTACCTCTTTAGGGCTGCAGCAACTCATAAGAGTTTGAGAAGCTTCCAGAGCCAGCCTCCCAGATGTTGACATTAACATCTTCTTGGCTTCCTGTAACCATCTTGTATGAATCCATATGCAGGTGGATTTCAAGACCGACATGTCTGTCCAACTCAGGGTCTGTTTTCACCCTTACCCGGTGTCCCACAATGTGCCCATACAACAACAACAGCTTTAAAATAAAGGATGCTTCTGGAAACAGAAATTGTGCAGTTATTTCTTTCTTCCACAATATATAGAAGAGAAGATAGTGCAATTCCAATTCAGATATAGACAGCTTATTTAAGGTTGTAGCAACATATTCATGGCACCCACCATTCAGTGCGGTGGGAATGAAATTGTACTCGTGGATATCAAGCGAGACCGCTGCTACTACTCTACAGGAGAAAAAAATAGCTTATAGAGGCCACATACTCTCTTGTTTCCCTCTATAGAGTGAGATATAGAGAAGCAAACTAGAATATGAATACGACACTGTCATGGACACGCGACTTTTGGTTCTGAGCCACACATTCGGAGATCCACATCAGGTTCCTAATCTCCTGCTCCCTCAGCCTCATGTATGCAAAGAATACGGCATAATGGAACTGAAAGAAACAGAAAGGGTCGTGGTTAAGACGTAGAGGGGGCTTATTGTGAAGATTCTCTATTGCATGCATAGTGACGTGGTTTAACAGAGAAAAAGACAATGTTATGTTGGTATAAAAGCAAGGAACCGTGGGTGCATGGCTACATAAAAGATAAGGAAGCAGGATACCTGCTGTTCAAAGGCAAGACAAAGTCTTTTCACCTCCTCTTCATAAAATGCTTTATCCAGCATCTGACTCTCTCCATATGATAGCTTCGCAAAAATAGACTGGTATGGAGGATACTTCTCCATGGCACCACGGACCTGTAAGTGAAAAAAAGGATAAAGGGGCATCCCAAATTGATACATCTATCTTAATCTTACAAAAGATTCAAACATCTAATGGATGAGACTCAGCAAAATAGATCGAGCCTGACAGACGGTCTCCCTCTGTCCGAAATTACCATGATAGGGGTTCAACTGAAATACCTGGTCTATATCCTCACAGATAGCAAGTTCTTCATGTCCATACGGGTATCTGTTCAGATGCAAAAACAATCGTGTAAAGGTTGGGGAAAAAGAAATTTGAGAGACTTACACTGTCAACACAAGTTGAGTGCAAATCTTACAACAAACCAAAGTTTGAGTACAGCTTCCTTCTGTCATCCCTAGTAAGCTCTGTGCCAATGCTGTGAAAGTAGAGACCATTAGTAGTGGGAGAACAAGGGGCAAGCTGCAGTAAGTATTAGTTTGATAAAAGCACCTTTTTTAACTGTTTACCTGTTAATGGTGATATTCACAGCCCTTCTGTCAGCTTCAAAGGCAAGAAGGTCAGACATTATCTCTGCAGTGGCGCCACCCAGTTTCTGCACAGGACATGAGATGTGCATTTCAATTCTCGGCAGCCCATAGAAGGATTCCAAGGAAAATCATAATAAGTTTTTCCAACAATATGCAGCTAGATCTCACCTGACAAAATCTGTAGAAATCCTCGAGATAAGCCTTGTAAAGTGTATTCCTCATTATCTCAATGTTCATGTCATCTAAATCCTGCAGGGGGAGAGAAATATATATTAGAACTGCCCAATTCAAAAAGAGAAGCAACAACAGGGTTCCTTTTAAAACCAAGTATCATTGCAGTAAAAGTACTCCACTCAAAATGTGATTGAAAGAGATAATCCTCATCCTTCTTCAGAAGAAAACATATAACATCACATTGACAATATGTGCCAGATTATACTACTGAATTACAAGTCGAGATTTCTTATGAAGATATTTCAACCAACTCACTACATATTTTACCAAGCAAAAACCCGAATAAAATATGAGAGAGAGATGACTAGTGTTGCATTGTTTGAATTGGTACTGTTGTAAAAGATAACACAGAAACAAGCTAGAGTTGCTATTAGACTACTATCACAAATTCTATCATAGCACTTGCTCCAAAACCATTTTACTCTGGATGATGCAACACATGGTGAGGATCAAATTAAAAAATTAAGGAAATTGAAGCAACTACAATGAATGACATAAGGGACCAGCCTGTACCTCTGATGTAATGCACTCGGAGAAATAAGGAGCTAAGGGTGTGTCGACAAGCACCAATCTGTACAGCTCTCGCATGTTCTGAGCAACTGCCAGGGTAGCAATACTGTTTGACAAAATACATCAGTGAAATATGAGAAGGGCATTATCAATGCAACCCACTTGCAGAAAGTGCAGTAAAGGTACCTGTCAAACATGCCCAATGGGTGGCATTTCTCCAGTAGTTCCTGAACATCCCTCTCATGTAGCGTTCCAGTAACAATCAATACAACATTGTCTATCATGTGTCCGTACCTACAAGAGATAAGAGAGATACTGAAATTGTAAAATACTATAACACCATTTCCTTAATTTCATCCCCACCCTATTTCATAGACATCTTCAAATAATGCTGGTAAAACATTAAAGGAAATCAAAGTTTCTGGATTGTAGAAATATAACACTAATATGCATCTCCATCCCACCTCTTAAGGCTCAAAAAATAGGTAGCATTAGCACACATCTATTACTTTGAGTGGCCGGTCCTAGTGACTAAAAAAAACTAAATTTTTTGCTAAAATCCAAATAAGGTAATATACTTAGTGTGATGGCTTAATTTAGGTGCAGAGCTTTCATTTGGTTTGTTTCACAGACAAAACTTTCATTGGCAGTGCAATTGAAGGACAGCCATTAGTGTGTGTAACACATCAAACTGGTTATCAATCACAGTTTTGTCAGTGAATTAGAACCTAGACTAAATTAAGCCCTCAATCGAAGTTTTTGCAGTGAATTAAGGCAAATAATGGGTAATATTGAGCTATCGGACAAATTTGTGGCATTATTTGGGATTTTAGCCAAAACATCTTTTCAACAGTAACCAAATGCAAGATGACAGGGTCAACTTACGTGATATACTCCAAGAAAGTTGAAAGGGGTTCAGTGGCTTGGCACAGCATGTTCTTGTACTCGTCAACTAGTTTGAGAGTGCATTTCTCCACTATAGTCGTAGTATGCAATGGAGAAGGTTCTGAGAGACAAGATATGAAATTAAATGAGATATCAATCAGAAAGTTTGTAAAGGCACAAGATAGCAACAACCATTAGCCACATCACATCATTCGATCTAATCAAAAGCACCATTTGGATGAACCATACACTAAGTTCTGATTGACATCGCAACAATAAAGGAAAAAAGCACAGCCTCAATGACAACTACATCAAATTCAAATATCCCTCGGCATGAATCAAGCTCAATTCAACCCCAAATTTGATCATGACAATAATCAATTTCGATGGTGCTCCCTTCACTCGGAGAACGATAAACAGGAACGTACCGTTCTGGAGGTAAGGGCCGTATTCAGTGGCTGAGAGGTGCATCTTTATGTCGTCGAGGGTCTCGCACTGGCAAAGGTTGTTGTAGTCGGCGGCCGTGAGGAGGCTGGCTCGATGGCCCCTTACGATCGCCTCCAGGTAGCCCCCGTGGATGTTGAAGGTGAGAGCCTCGAAGCCGTACATCTTCGCCGCACTTCAGATCTCCGATTAAAACTACCTGTCGAGATTCTGTAAGGAAGCTCGAAGGCCACAGATCAATATAGACTAAGACGGATTTTCAAAGCCTGATTGTTTTGCCGGAATTTTTTTTCTGTGTGCTACTCTCGTCACTTTTCTTCGGCATGGTGATCGTGCAGGATTGAATGAGACACGGTCCGAACGAAATCCGATCTGCCTCAACAAGCGAATTCTCCAAATTGCCCCTCCCCCATTTCCCCATCCACATCAATTATTGCTTCATTTTTGGGCCTTAATAGGGCCCGATAAATAACGAAGTCGTTAACCCTGCAAAAAATAGCTCATGCTGGTGGTTGTGGGAGGCCGAGATCTGGAAGTCGGAGATGGGAGCGCTGATATCTAGAGGTTGGAGAGCCAAGTGGACTGGGCCAGATCTCGGTGTGTGTCGTCCAGATTTGCTCGTAGAAGGGCCGAGAGAGCGGAGAATTGGCGTTGTGGTTGCGACTGGAGGTCAACAACATCTCGCTCATATTTGGTCCACGGAGAGGCTGACAGAGTTGAACAACTGGATTTAGGTATGCGTCCTCCAACCAAATCGTGGAAGCATAGAAGTGTTAGGAAAATGCCTACTAAGTGTTTGATGAAATATCTATTTTGAAGGAGTTCAGAAGATTGCAAATTGTAGCCGTGGAATTTTCCAAGGAGTTGATATGCATCTCTTGAATTTAATTAAATGATCCAGGTTATTTTATTCTCATCTAGATGACTTGTATTCCATGATCCATGTGCATGCCATCATATTTAATCAAATGTACACACCATGTCCAAGTCCATGCATCTAACCTAACTCCATACTCAAGTATAATACTGATTAAAGGGTGGACATTTATGCTGTAATTTTAACTGTAATAAAGGGTGAGGGTTCCAGCTTTTTGGGGGAGCTATTGTGAGATCTTAATCAGTGGTGCACCTGTGACTGTGACTTTGGCAGGATGTGCAGGACATTGCCTAGGAATATCTGTAACCTCTGACAAGCTCATGCTGGTGCATGTCTTCAGAAAGCTGCTAAGTTATGGACCTAAAAGAATAGATGCAGAGAGAGACACACACAAGAGAAATCGAAGCCAGCTTTTGCTTTTAATGAACATGGATCCACCTTGGAAGGGAAGCTTCTTTTGCAATAACCCTTTTTTTTCTCCATTGTTTTATTATTGATGGTGCTGATGCCATGGATGCTGAGTGAGCACTGCCTGTGCAGGAATCACAACCATAACCAATCCAAGTTTTAGCTTGATCCTTCTGTTGATTCCTAACAGTGGTTCAAGCTCAACTCATCATCCTCCAATCCTACCTCCTTTAATCATCTACAGGAAGCTTCTCCATCATAACAACTTTGATTAATTGACATTAAAAAATATCCATGATTCCAAAGCATCAAGCACGAATAATTGTTCTAAATGCTTGAAAAACACCCCCATATTCTAATCACAATGCCATTGTCTTTTCCACAGCCCATGCTACCTGCCAGAGCAAGAATCCACTACTGTCACATGTACCTTGTTTTCTCCAAATATTTTTTCTTTCTTAATTTCTGTTTCATGTTCCTACCTATTTACATAGAAGTAGTATTCATTATGCAACAAGCAGTCCAATGTGGGTTTGATTCAGTTGGTTAAGGATTAAATCTCCATTTACAGAATTCCAACATGAATTTCAATCCATGAAAGATAGCTTTCTAATGGTACTTTTTTCGAGCTTTACTATGATTCCAATCCGAGAGAACGTTGTGGCATCATACAATCGTTATAACAATTCGAAACTGACATATAAGATCAAGAGGAAATGTATTTTTTTTTTTGCAGGATCGATCATCAGTGGACCCGGTGCTGCTCGGCCGTGGCGGCTCCCCACGTCGGCCAGAAGTTCTGGTGGTCGTCAACGCCGCCGTTGAACGTGCTGCAGATCAGCTGCTGGCTCTCCTCTTGGACTGTCGGGCGGTGGTGGTCCATCCTGGTGCAGTGGTGGAGGTCGGGCCGGGGCAGCCCCGGCTGCCTCGGCGGTGCGTGCTTAGAAGCCGGGCCGCTCATTACCGACGCTCCCGACAAGTCCAAGTTGTTCTCCGAGCTGTTATCGCAGCTCCAGTTCGAGTTTGGTGCTTCTGCTGTATTCCTCCTCTTCAGGGCCAGCAACTGTATGTGTAAGTAGAAAAGATTGATCTTGAAAATGCATGTTCCAAGAAAATCATTTAAATTCATGTACCCTAAACTCTAACCATATGATACCTCGCCATGGAGTTTCTCGTTCTGCACTTGGAGAGTCTGGTTATCGACCTTGAGGGCATCGAACTGCTTCTTGAGAACCTCGTAGTCCCTCTCGAGCTGCTTGGTCTTCCATCGGGCTCGCCGGTTCTGGAACCATATGGCTATCTGCCTCGGATGGAGGCCGAGAGCCCTCGCCAGCTGCAGCTTCCTCTCTGGATCGAGCTTGTTTCTGTGCTCGTAGCTCTTCTCCAGCGCCTTCACCTGCTCGATGCTCAGCCTCTTCTTCTTCTTCTCTCCTAGCTGGGACCCGTCATCCGACAGGTCATCCTGCCCCATAACGCAGCCGCGGCCGCCTCCATCGTCGCTCTTTCCCGAGAACGACATCGATCTCCTCATCATGTACGGTGGCACATCATCGTGCCCTGCATTGAACAGTCAACTACTTAGTTCTGATATAGCAGGTATGTCTTCTACTTGTTCATCTTCAAGAGTTTCTGCTACTAAATTGCACTACTTGTTGACTTATATATGCATATGTTCAACCATTTCATGTACAGAAGGGCGTATGCGTACCGGCGAAAGGTGGCCAAGGGATGTTGCGGAGGGAGGAGGTGAGAGGGATGGAAGCAAAGCCTTGGTGGTCTAGATGATAATACTGATGATCTTCGTGGTGGTGGTGGGACATGAAGTTTCCTCCTGTCGGTGTGAACGCCATTGAATTAGCTTGGAGAGGAATATGCTTATGTGGATGAAGTTCAATCCCTACGAGCTCTATCATATTTGAGAACTTGTGTGCGCGTGTGAATTTGCAAGAAACACTTGACCTCCTGCTCCCATGTGCCCTTACTTCCTCTATGTGCCATCACTCCAGGCCTCTTCCTTTGAGCTGTGGTTGTGCTTCCAAAGATGGCACCACAAACCCAATTCAGATCCATCAGCTGAGCTTACAAAAGAGCCCTATTCAGATGGCACCACAAACCCAATATCATAAGTCATGAGTTTATAGTCCAACAAGTTATCCCAAATTCTTCCATAATGGGCCAAAATGTGCAGACGAAAAAGAGAATCAATGGCAGAGAGAGAGAGAGAGAGAGACTAAACCAGATACAGACATTCCATGCAAGGAGGGGAGCCACTGCCATTAACCCTTCTCCCCCCACTCTGTGTTCTATGCTACCAATTCTATCAACTTGATCATATATGACTTCTCTTTTCCTGACATTGTTTCTTTTCAAGAGCAACTTGGGCTCTGTGGGATCTTTTATCTCATATAACTAAGATGCTAGTATATAAAAAAGAGTTGCCTTTCAAAGATGATCTCGATCGGGAATCTCTAAAATCTCAGAAGTCCATCGAAGTCAGTTGGGTCGTCTTGTTCCACCCTCTCTGAATCTGAGCAGTGCAGTGCGGTGCAGCACACACCTGAGCTCAGTTCTTGGATTTGTCTCTTGTCAGCAACTGCACAGATCATCATCAACCTCTTCTGTTACAATTACAACGCTTGTGATTTATTATTATTTTCATCTTTCTCAACTTCGTCTTCATTAATACCCCACTTCAGTTTCTGCCTCCTTCAGTTTCGCCGTGATCCCATCAAGTCTCTTCCTCCCCCCTTTCATAATTAATCATAAAGCTGCAACCTTTTTTTTTTATTTTCTTTTATAGGAGCTCGTGTTTTAGAGATCAGTTCAGTGCGATGGGTTGCGCAGGCTCGAAGCAGAGACGGTGCGAGCACTGCAAGGCTCCGTACACGCCGGGGCGGCGGAGCTACTCGATGCAGGTGGAGAAGCCGCCAGATCAGGTCGCGAAGAGCGAGAGCTTCCACTTGGTGGCCCTCACATCCTCCACGATGGGCTCTCTCAAGCTCGACCTATCGACGACCAATGGTGATCTGAAGAAGCACTGCACTGGAAAGAAGAGCGAAGTAATAAAGGATCAGTTTTTTCAAGGATCGGTGGAGGGGGCCAAGACGTGGTCGAGCATGATCGAGGCGAAGATCCCGAAGACTCCGATCAAGACCCCAGATGGAGAGCCGGAGACGATCAATGCCCAGGAACTGATGAAGGACCTCGAGGACATCAGCCCCTTCCGATCGCCTAGTCACCTCCAAAGCTTCTCCTCTGACGCGGCCACCATAGGCCCAAGCCAGGATAATACCGGGAGGATAGCCGCGTCGACTGAGGAGAGGGTAGTGCTGTACTTTACAAGCCTCCGCGGGGTGAGGAAGACCTATGAGGACTGCTGCGGCGTGAGGAACATCCTGAAGGGGGCCGGGGTTCGGGTGGACGAGAGGGACGTGTCCATGCATTTGGGGTTCAAGGAGGAGCTGAAGGAGCTGCTCGGAGGGCAGCCGGCCCTTCTCCCGAGGGTCTTCGTCGGAAAAAGGTATATAGGAGGGGCGGAGGAGATCCGGATGCTGCACGAGGAAGGGCGGCTTGAGGAGGAGCTCAAAGGGTGCGAGAGGGTGATTGGGGATGGAGCCAGCGGGGAGTGCGTGGCATGTGGGAATGTCAGGTTCGTGCCGTGTGAGAAGTGTTCCGGGAGCTGCAAGGTTTACAATGGCCATGACAACGAAGGAGAAGGAGGAGGAAGAGGAGGAGGAAAGAAGGGAGTTCATGGAGAGGGTGATGAAAATGGGTTTGTGAGATGCCCTGAGTGCAATGAGAATGGGCTGGTGAGGTGCCCCTTGTGCTGCTGTTATTGATGTTCTTTCATGGCGGAAAGGCAACATCTTGTCTGTCAGTCATACTGTTTGTTGAATGGGTTCTCTTTTACTGTACATGTAGTATTACAGTTGGAAGCTCTCTTTCTGTGCCATAGGATGAACCTGATGGAAGCAACCGCCATTAAAGCTTTAGCCCAGATGGTAACAGAAGAGCAGGTCAGGTCCTATTGATCATCCTGCTGCTTTGATGTGGGGGGTCTGTCGGCCTGCCATACAAAATAACAAGCTACTAAGTGACAGCTCCGGGAAATCCGACAATCATATTCAGCTGAACTGTAAATTCTGAGGCTGAACATGACCGGCCCTTCTCATCAAAGCTTCTAGTACACATTGGATGTTTGTCATCCTGAGACTATCATTGATTTGTAAGGGAAAATAATACTGGTCTTAGTGTTGGGATTTAATCCGTCATATTTTTTCCATTCTACAAATTCAGTTATCTTCACCGATATAGAACTGAGTATCAAATCTCAAAATAAAATATTTCTCAATTTATAATAATAATTTCAACTTTCCATCCTTAATCCTAAATACGGAATCTAAAAAATTTGTACAAAATATTCATTAATACAAGGGATAATAAATAAAATAAATATTTGTATACATAGTTGGAGATGTATATATTAGATAATCGTAAATTTGGACTTTTGAGTAGATGAGTGAGATTAATTATATCATATTATTGGATAGTTTCTAACCTCACAATTCACCCAAAAAATATATAAATTACTCTTAATTTTTATATCAAATGTTTTAGTATTTTTCAAATTTACACCTCAACATACTAACAACAATCAAATTTTATAGATTTAGTATTTAGTAGTTCGACATTTACACGATTATAGAAAAAAAATACATAAAATGATATTATTTTTTCCACTTATACTAAATGAGAATAATAATATCTAAATAGTATACAGTTATTAATATAATTAATGGTCTTACCGAGTTCTACCTGATGGAGTTCCCCACTACCAAATAGGTAAATATAATATGATACTAGCTGGACGAGTGAGAGGGCTATCGCAAATATTAAAACATGATAAACTAAGGAGATTTGCTGATCCTCACAACATTCATCAATAAGGGAGCAGCTTAACTTGCTGCAGTCTTCATTTTTATTACAACTTTAAGTGCATATGTAAGCCTGTTCGTGCAGGGCATCTGATGTATTTTCATATACAAATAAATATGATACCAAAAAACCTAGATATAATCCGAGTGATAATGAACTCACGAAGAAGGAAATCACATAGACACGAAATATAGGAAGAGGGTTTTAATTTTGATCGTAAATTAAGAAGTAGGTGGCCATTGGAGGAACAAATCAAGCTCTTGATGATGATTGCTTCTGGACTTCTATTTGCAGGCTCCTTCCAATTTTGCATAGATTTCATAAATCAATAAACGGATCAAATAACATTGTCAGCCATGGCTTCTAGTCAATGAGTAGCTATATGGATCAATTTTGTTTCCCGTTCTACCTTGTCTGAACAAGGAACGAGTAGTAAATCGAAGCAACTTGGTTGTGAACATTTTGTGAAGAAACAATGATGACTCTTCATGATTGCCTTCAGACAATCAAATCACTCCAAGTACTTCCTGCTGCAATTTATACCAACAAGATTACTAACATTAAGTTTGTCAAAATGTTTGCACGTTCGCTGTATACAGCAGTTCTCTTTAACCCAAAGAACATTCTTGATAATTAGTATTACAATCAGCTCTTGGTGGCCAGCTTCTCCTTTGCCTTCTGAATCTTCAATACCTTCTTCACAATCTTTTGCTCTTCCACCAGGAAGGCCCGGATAATCCTACATAATATTATACAGTACACTCGTTTCAGATTCAACAAGCTGTAAGAGGACCCATATTTCTATTGAATGAAATGGTAGAGTCAATCCCTGATTATGCATTGTAATTATGTTAATTTCAAAGATCACTTCAAGTTACTAAAAGAAAGAAAAAAGAAATGATCTGGGTTAAGCAGTTTACCTCTCCCTGACAGCTCCTCCAGATAATACACCACCATAAGCACGATTCACTGTCCTGCGGTTCCTAGATAACCTAGACCTCTTGTACTCAGCAGGTCTAAGATGTGGAATCTGCAAATAATGTTGCTTTCATGAGAGTCTAATGTAAAAATATTTCTAAACTTCAGTTTGGGGTGACATTATACTCTTTGAAATCAGAGAGAAGTATCCCTTAGGAACACAAAATCAATATCCAGTCTCGAACAACACCAATGTACTATGAAAAGGTTAAGAATTGTTGAGCAAAAACTGAATAACTCAAATTAATTCTTAGGCGGAACTAGGAGTTTCAAATGAAATGATAGAACCAAATGAGATTAACAATGTAATCATACAATGGCATAGTAAATATCAATATCAACATCAACCACCCATCATATGCAAGAAATTCCCAGTTTACCAATGTCCAGAGACAACTACCAAGCACAACCATCCGAAGCTATAATTTTACCTTCAAATCAATCTAATCAGCATTGCCAACGTTTAGTGGCAAAAGCATTATTATTAGCACCTACAGCATGTGATCTTCATCGGATTCAGCAAGTTGTGGCCAAACAATCCGATTGCGATTAAAAATGACATGAAAATGACAGAGCAGATTCAAGCCAACCAAGCACGTGTAGATCAGGGAAAAAAAAGAGTAAGTAGGATGTATGCATACTCCTTGTATCCTCTTTCCGGTGACAGGGCACTTCGGGCCGCTAGCTCTCTTCTTGGTACTCAGATACACCAATTTCCCTCCTTCAAAGACACAAATATGGTACTTCAGAATCACAAAATAGAACGACGGATCGACAATCGGTCATCAAATGAGAGTCAATGCCAGGTCCAATCCGCGAAAAACTTCGCCAAACTAATGAGACATACCGGGAGTTTTGACGACGCGGTGCTGATTGGACCTGGTGGCATAACTGTGCCGCGTGCGGTAGGTGAGCCTCTGCACCATTTTCGGACCCCCGAGTTATCACTTCTAGGTCTATCTCTCTCTCTCCCCGCCGCTGAGCTCAAGAAGCTGAACGCTAGGATTTTTGGCGGCGGTGAGCTTAAAAGTTGTAAACAGCTGGGTCTCTGAAGCCCTAGATCAGACGCCCATTGTTTGGTTTGATTGGACGGTCACGATTAACTAGGCCTTCCTGCTTGGAATATGGAAATGGCCCCAAAAATTTTCCTGGCTTCACCCATCATTAAATTTTTATTTTCGTCCATCTATAGTCTGAACTAGTAATTATTAGAATTTTTTCCTTTTTTTTCTAAGTTATATATATATTTCTATATTTATTAGAAATTATTTTTTTCATATCATAAATTCCGGCTTTTCTAATTAATTCAAATTTGGAACAAAATTAGAAAATAATTTCTATTTTATTTTTTTTAATTGTATCAATTAAATTTTATTTTAGAATGAAAAGTGACCTTATAATACCTTTTAAATGTAAATAAAGGAAAAAGTATCGAGCTTTTATAAAATACGTATTGTATTATTAAAATATTGCGAAAATTGCATATATATGTTATAAATGACCGTCAATCTTTCCTATATTAGTAAATTTTATCCCAAATCTTTTTATGGAAATGTCCATATATTAAACAGTTATTAAAATTTAACTAATATAAGATTAAATTACACTTATACTATTAAACTATTGTAAAAAGTGAATTTTTTGTATAATTTTATAAAAACAATATCAAATATTTATAAAAATGGAATATCAAACTTAATAATAAATTTTATGTCAATTTTTTAATAAAATAAACTCATTTAGAAGTTTGACGTCAAAACTATTTTTAAAATCTGTGTACCAATTTATAGTAATTTTCAAATATTTAATAAATAGACTTTTGGAATAGTTAATTAATCACTGATTTGACAATTTTTTTTTACATATCCTCCAAATCCCTTCATTAAACTAAATAATTTAATTTTTTAATAAAATAATATTAAATGACAATAATACTTTTATATTCTTTTTATATTTTTATATACTTAATAAAACATCATATTCTTCTCTTATTCATTTTTTATTTATCATATATATATATACACAAAAATATAATATATTTTATTATTATTATTTAAAGGTTATATTTAAATAGTATTATATCATTTATTTATATACAAAATAATTTGTAGTAATATAATTAAATTAATGTAAATATAAATTAATCTAATTTTATTTAAAAAAACTTATTAATTTTATTAATAATATGTAATGGTATATTTACTTGGTGATTTTTCCTCCCTCAATCTAAACATATTATAAAAGAAAATTTAAAATATTTGATATCAAATTATTACTTTTTATAAAAAAAATTCTATTTATAGTTGCATTTGATTATGATATAAAAAAGCTCTCTATTATACAAAATTATTGCCTTTCTTCTTGCTAAACCCGTTTATCATTATAAATGCTAGTTAGAAGGCAAGTGGTGTCTATCTACCAAAATTGTTTGGTGTACAATGTATGTGTCCTACTTGTATCATCTGCAAAATGCAAGCTAACAAGGGAAGAGCACGAAGGAGGAGGGTTCAACGTGTATTCTTCTATGGACAAAAGTAATCCTATCCAATTTACGGCTGCACCATACAAGCTGATCGGTGGACAGTCGGGTCATATTCAGCACCCTCCTCACCAGCCTCATCTCCACCTGCGAGAAGAAGGCAAGGACTTGATCAGAGGAAGAAGCCCCATCTTCCTGCTGCTGCTCGTGCTGGTGCTGCTTCTGGAACTTCCTCAGTATGCAGTTCCCCCCTTTCAAAACCTCCTCCAGCTTCTTCTCCTTCTGCAAATTTAATCAGCTCCAGCTCAATGATGATATATATATATATATATATAATGGGGGGTGCTGTTTGTTTATTAGTCTAACCTTTTGGAGTACTGTCTGGACCTCGGCAAACACTTCTGAATCTGCAAGATCTTGGAGCTGAGGATGGCTCGGATTCCGGCCCTTCTGGGTCGAGTCTTTATCGGATCGAATGAACCGCCAGAAGACCCTGATGGACTCCTCCAAGATCTCCACCAGCATATCGCTCGAAACACCAAACTCGCCTTTGCCTTTGCCTTTCCCTTCCATCCTCCTTTTATTCTTCATCTTCACACTGTCTTCTGCATCATACAGACAACATAAGTTCATCATCGTAAGCCCCAAAAGGATGTAAAAGCCGAAGATTTCACCGACTTCACAAGGGAGTGAAGGCCAAGTTCACCTCGGATCACAGGGACCTGCAGCAGGCTCCTTTGGAAGCATCGGGTCTTGACATAGTGCTGCACGCGTGGCCCCTCAAAGGGTTCGTCCTCTAGGAATCTCTGCATCATCACTTGCAGCAACTGGAACTCGTCAGCAACCTCGTTGTATCTGTTAATGCCGTATGGATCTTCTTCCCACAAATCGAGTGCCCTCTCGTATTGCCACTGGAGGAACTCCCACGAGAGGCAAAGCTGGCCAACATAGACTGTTTCAAGGTCTCCCTGGAGCTCTCTGGCGAAGCTCATCATTGGGTCATGGCCGGACCTCTTGTCTTCACGACACAGCCGTAGAGTCTGAGCTAAAAGGGTTCCTAGTGATGCAGCAGACAATGATTTCTGGCCTGAAATCGACCTTAATGGATCCTTTGCTCTTAAAAAATCTGCAGAATATTAAAACACTACTAAGGAAATATTAGCCAAATCTACTTCTACAGGGGGCCACTCACATGCTTTCCAAGCTCTCTTGTGGGTCCTTTCATGGCGTCTCTAAATAGGGTTGATACAGAAAGAAGAACACAGCTCGAAAGGTGACGAGGAGTGGAGAGAAAATCACCTAAAGCATGCATCTTTTGGTAGTTCAAGATGTCAAATTTCCGCATCTTTTGGCGGTATGTCCTGTACACCTTGTGGAGCTCCAAGATCCGGTCTCCTTCATGAAGCTTGCTGTCTATCTTCCATGGCTTCAGATCATCTACAACTCTTACCGACTCGGAGTGTTCATCGATTGTGGGTAAACCTTTTGCCTTGGCCTTCCTGATCTCCATCCGCAGCTGCTCTATCAGGTCCTGCTGCTCCCACTCGACCTCCATCTTCGTCTCCTCATTCTCCAGCCCCGGCGCTGGATTTAGACTGTCACTCTCGGGTGCTTCTTCTTTTTCTTCGTGTGGGGTTTCTTTCTCTGGTACTTCTTCGAGCTTTCCGAGTTCTTCCCTCAGATCATCGTCTACGTCGGATTCTCTGGCGTGACTACTCGATCTCAAGTCTGCATCCGATAAGAAGCCATCGCTACTCGATCTCCAGTCGAGCAAGCGGTTCGTGGTTGAGAAATCGTGGCCTGAGCTCATGGAATATGTAAATGAATCTGACGGGAGAAGGTCTGCTTCAGACTCAGACAGAGACTTGAACTTCAATTGGAGATGGTTGGTCGGAATTTTTTCGAAAATCACGCTACCTTCCAATTCCATCAACAGCTCTGCCCGAGACAATCTATCCTCCTCATCGATTCGCTCTGTCTCTCTGTCTACGCGGCTTTCTGCTGGAACTGCTTCCGTCGAATCTTCAACGTTTTGAACGAGATTTCCACCGCAACCGGGAACTTCTGCCTCGGAAAAATCCGCCCTAGAGTCGAGATTCAAATCGTCGAGGATTGAATACTTACTTGCAAAGTCTTCGAAAGATGGGAACTTGAATGACAAAAACATATTGGGAGACTCCCACTCGCCTAATCCATCAGTCTTGGAATCCGAAACAGAGCAATCAACCATGCCAGGCTCCGCCGCTTCCACAGGAGCAGAATTCATAGAGCCGCTGTTCTCTCGTTCGTCAACAGTAAATCCCTGATTTTCAGCCGAACTCCTCAGAGGATCTTCGACTTCTTCACACCTAAAAACGAGAAAATTAAACAAGGAGCCATCTAACGAACACTCAAAAACCTTAACAGGACAGAAAAGCACAACGACTGATCGAGTACCTCAGGGACTTGCGGAGAGCGTGAAACAGGGGAAGAAACAGAGCGCGGCGACAGACCCAGAAAGAGGAGGCCAGAAGAACGATTCTCCCGCAAACAGCGCGGAAGTTCCGACCATACATCTCTATTAAAGCGAGCCGGAGGCGGTTAAACGGAGTCCTTTCCGGAGATCTCCATCAACTCAAACAAGAAGAGGGCAAGAAAACAGAGCGGTCCTCAAGCACCCTCATAGCGGAAAAGCTCAGCTCCTTTGATCTCGCAGAGTAAACATCGACTTGAGCAGTGGAAAATTCCCTTGGTGGTCAGCGCATTCGGGATGAGGATACCGGCGACTACAAAATCTCTGGAATTTAAGGTAGGTTTCGTGGAAGGAGCCTTGTTCTTTGGGACCAGACAACCTCTCATGTTGTTTGTTCTGTGTCAGCCATGGCGGCCCATTCCTTCATTCTATGTGTGGGTGAGAGAGACCGTATAATTAAATGAACTTTCACTATCTCTCTCTTCTTCTTTGGTACCTTGTAATTAATATATAATAATAATGTAATCAAATATATTGTATAAAATAATTAATTAATTATTTAATACAAAGTTGCATTATCCCATTAGGATAATTACTGTACTTAAGGTTGCTAAATATTTTTATAATTTTTTTAAGATCCATTAATATTAATAAAAAATTTATATTATGCATTATATTAAATGGTAATTGGTCTAATACATGATTAGTGTTAAGTGGTCTTCACTAATTAGGATAAGACAAAGGATGAAAACTTTATTCTTCAAAAACCCTTTAATGTAGTGATCATTTTTTTTCATTTGGGTTAATAATAAATTATACCTATAAATTTAGCATATATGAAGTTGAAAACGCGTTATCTTATGGCAAGCTTATAGAAAATCTACGTGTACATGTGTAGTATTATTTAGCACATCATGGGTGTGCAAGCATGCATGCATGTATTGGACATATATGTGCATATATGCATATAATATAATTGATACATTTCACATAGTGTTAAAGGCACAAAACATGACAACCTATTTGGTTTTTTCTTGTGGGGCATATAATACACAATATATATGTATTCTTAGGTAAGATGCATGTAAACCTTTTGGGCATGTTCTCCAAGTCAAATTCCTAATATGATCTTAGCTAGGCATCTTTGAATGTATAATCAAACCTACCTACTGCTTCCATCAATGAAGAGTTAGCCATAACTAGCAGTGGCCCTGTCAATGTCAATGGGGCTGAAAGGTTGAACAAATGGGCCTTTGACCCATCTATTATCTTGTTCTTGTTCAATCCAAAAGACCCATATAAATGCTTCCAATCCATAGTTGGGAGAATTGTAGTGGCTGACATGATTCCAAGGCTAGATCTCATATATCCTAGCAAGCAATGGATCAAGGCAATTGACCTCAGCTCAAATACCCACCACCTCCACATAACCAACACACAACTAATGGGCACCTGAAAAGATGTGTTAGTTGGAAAGATTACCCATCATAGTCATAATCAAATCCCCCAAGTTGGTGGGTCACCTTACATGGGGATCAACAATGCATCTCTCAATCTTAACTAGCAGATCAAATTATTGAGGTGGGTGGGGGGATCCGGATTCCTTCAACCACCATTTTCATTCTATTTTGTCCTTTTCTATTATTATCATTTGATCAAAACTGATGTCAAAAATAGAGAAAATGACCCTTAATCTCAAGTCAAAGAGCACTATGAAAATCCACCCGAATGTTCTGGTCAGCTGATCAATCACAAGCTAACATGGAGAAGTGAAATCCCCCTTTGCCAGCTCCAGCTACAGCAACATATGTGCAACAGAGGGATAGCAATTGGCATGGCAATAGTAGTGATAGTAGTGGCTACTTATGACTGAGAATTACCAGGAATATGCCATGGAGCATTTGGACCTACCTACCTCTAATACCGAAGAACTTGTTATTAATGGGATGGATGGAACCCTTGATAGGGATGATCAGATGACTAGAATCTTCAAGAAGAAGATGACCCGTTAGTCCCCACATCAAGATGACTCTGAAGCTCCTGGTGGTGATGATCGCCACCATTTGGCTCATCCTTCATCTGAAGGCTTAGGCTCCTTGTCGGAATTTTGTCGGGCATGTTCATGCTTGCATTGAATGTGCTGTTGATGTTGACGCCGTTACCGCTGCCGCTGCCGCTGCCGCCGGAGGATGACGATGATTTCTTCCCCAGAGTGTTCTTGTTGTTATGCATCCAGACTTTCAAGACGCCCCGCTCAACGCCAATTTCTTGGCAGAATTCGAGAATGATTTCCTGGTCGCGCTTATGTATCTTCCAGCCGACTCTTTCGGCGAACTCGAACATGCGTTCTTTCTGGAGCTGGGTAAACTTGGTGCGGAAGCGCTTCTGGGAGATGGGGCTGACTAAGGTGGCCAGGGCGGCGGAGGGATGGAGCGGATGGGGGGAGTTATCGGCGGCCGAGAGAGAGAGGAACACGTGGGGAGCGACGGAGTGGTGATTGTGGGGGTACCGGGAGTGCACGGGGTGGCTGTAGTAGGACAAGGAGATCGCCGGAGGGGAGGCTGAGTCAGGACTGCGCGGCGGCGAAGGAAGATGGCGGTGGTGGGAATGGGACTCGACCACTTGATTGGACAGTGGTGCTGCAGCGGTCGTGGCGGCTGTGTGGTGACCGAGAAGGACCTCCGGATCGCGGCGGTGGAAGTTGCGGTGGCAGCCGCAGGCCGCGCAGCAGAATGAGGCGGGGTCTGCTTGGGTGGTCGTTGAGGAGGACATGAACTCCCCGCAGCCGTCCAGGGCGTTGCCGCCCCGGCTGACCGCGTGGTTCTTGAGGCATTCACGGTAGGTGACGGCAGCGGCCAGAAGAGCCGGTGGTGGCGGCTGGTTATGGTGGCGCTTAAGAACGCCGTTGTTGAAGGAGAGGGCCTGGACCCTGGTGGCTGTGTCGGGGTCGGGATGGTCCAGCGATCTGGTGCTGGCGGTATTGGTGGTGATGGTGGTGTTTGTATGAGATACGGTCAAGTCCATGGCTCTAACATTTAGGGGATGATTCCTCACATAGCTTTCCCCTAAAACAAAGTAAAAGAAGGGTCAAAACCTAAAAAAAATGCTAAAAAGGAAAGCATTGAGCATTTAACTGAGGTCTTAAAAGTTAGGGTTTATAGTGGAGGAAAGATCAAAACTGAGGTAGAAGATGGAGGAAGAGGAGAAGGAAGATGATGGCAATTGGCAGGAAAGAGTATTAGATTGGGGTACTCTTTTTTAACCCACATCCCTATTGCCTCCGGCATTTGACCATGGTTACCTTTGTGGGTTAAGTTTCTAACCGGAGCTGAGGTTTTTTGAGGGGTAAAGTATAACCGAGTAATTGTGCAAAAAAATAATTCCACCTTTTGCACAATTAGACTGAGATTAAATGCCTAATAAGAAATTCATAGAAAAAGCAAAGCGGGCTTCCTTTTGCCGTGGCGACTCGAGTATGTCGGACTTTAATCTTGCATGTGAAGAATCGATGTCGACCGTTCATTCTGTCGTTTTTAATTAACGGGTCATTAGGGCCCTTGATGATGATTAATAATTAAATGATGGTTAGAAGAAGTATATGGGGAGCGGCGTGATTTGGTACGCCCGGGTGCACCGTGACCATGCAATCCTTCAATGTCTCTAACCCAATAACAATGAAGTTTACTTTTTTAATTTTCATAAAAATGTTATTATAGTTATAAAGGGGTGGGGCCCGCCAGCTGAGGTGGATACGGTTAGGATGACGTCATCAGTGTGCCCATCTTTTGCGTCATCAAGTCGTATGCCTTGGAACTCACACTAACAGGCAAATGAATTTCTCCGAATTATTATGAATTTCTTTATTTATTGTCTATTTTCTATTTTTGAATATTTATTATATTATCTTATTTTTTTTCAAAAAAATGAGCTTTTCTCCATAATTTATTATATCAACACATTGGCTCCACCTCCCAAAATAGAATGCTTTTTTTCTTTTTTGAGAAAATTTACGAATTTTGATCTAAAATCATATACTTTCATGAAAATATATATCTATTTTGACTTTTTATCACTTATAATAAGCAAATTAAATATTTTTATACTATTTTAATTAATTTTATTGATATAATAATCACATATTAAATCCAAATTCATCCATATTTCAAACTTATAAAAATATAATATGTTACTATTTATGAATTAAAAAATATATATACTAAATATTTTATATATTCCCAATATTTTATAGTATAATATTAAATTTATATGTTTCACACTACCCACCATCTTTGATTACCAATTTTGCCATAATAATGTTATATTAAATAAAAATATGAAATATTATGAAGAAAATAATATTTCATTACTTATAATTTTAAATTTTTAATTGAGTTTGTATTTATGAGACATTTTTCACATATTTATATCGATTTTACATGAAATGATTAAGGTTTTGCAGAATGAAAGGGAAAGGTCACCTTACACACTCCCTCCACCCACAAACCAACAACATGCTTTCCTGAAAATTTAGGGACAATGTCACATTCTGCCTTGTGGGTGCCATTAAAGCTGCTACCCCCCTCACTTTCTTCCGCCAAATGCTCGAAACCCGCGCCTAAACTTTGCCCATGCAAATCACAAACCAGGTCGGCTAATGGACGCGCGGCGATGGATCCGAGCCCATGTGGGTACGACCAGGAGCAAACCTCCAACCCGTGCATGTGACCTGAACAGTTGAGTGCACATTATGGTGAATATAGCTTCGCAGTGGATCAGTGATTTTGTCTTGTTTTTTTGCCATTAGTGTTAGGCCAAATGATGGAGCTTGAGTCACGTTTTGGATTTTACTACAGTTCATGGGAAGTGAGGGATTCAATGGCGGGGCCATGGGGGTTTGGATTTTATTCAGTCACACACATTGTAACATGGTCTTGTCATATTCCATTTTTTATACGAGCCAGCCAGTACTTGAATTATATTATATATTCAAAAAAATATTGCATTTTTGTTCACTTTATGGACTGCTTGAGTTGAGTGGGATAATTTGTATCAAATAATTTAGGATGTCAAGAACAATACATGAGGGGAGAGCTAGAGCACATGCATGGAGGGCGACACCCAGCTAGCTGCTGCTCTAGATCCATCCACCTCTAGTGAAGTTGTGAAGAGAAAAGGCTTCGGGTTGCCTCCCTGAATGTATGTAAAATAGAGAGTTGGTATTGGTTTATAAAGTTTAAATTATTATATTATTTATAATTTATAATTATATATTAATCCAATTCGTTACTTAATACCTACCCTCATCGGTTATAAGAATTAATTGGCTCGTATTCATACCCGACCCGACAAGGTAAATTTGATATAAATTTAAAATTTTAAAAATTATAGGGTACTTAACAACCCCTTTTATGATATAAAATCCTAATACTTTTTGTACTTACGTCACATCACAGTCCGTTGTTGCCCTAACAGAATTGAATCTCGCAATCCGGTGAGTATATCAGCATAGCATGTTAATGGAGGGAGGCCGTTGAAAATGCGATGAATGGCCGCTGTGGGATAGAATTCATTGTTCATACACCGTGCCTAAGAGATCTCAGGGAGATTTTGCCATTTAGGGTATCAGTTGTTTTTTGCCATAATAGAGCTGGCTTGCTGTCATCACATCACTGGTTTTTTTTCTTCCATTAAACTTGTAAGTCTATTAATCCGTTATATATCTCTATCAAGCAGCTATTATTGGCAACATCCATCCACATCATTTCAATTATTTTGGGGGTTTCTATGTAAGCCTCAACATGGGTGGCAGGCCATTTTCAACACACACCATTAATCATATCACTCTTTTTCTGGTTATATATTCAGATCAACTAGCCTGTAAAAATATATGAAATATGGGTATCAAGAGTGGTCATTTGATATCAACTTTTGATGGGGCAAATTTTGGGTGACTTCACTTGACAAGCCCAAACTAATCCTAAATCCATTCACCCAACCCAACAAACTCGAAGCCCAAACTACTCTGGCCCACTTCACTATCACCCCAACGTTTTATGAGGGGCCCATCGATGGTGAGTGACAGTCGTGTTAAGGCTCAGATTCGATTAGAGATGGCAACCGTTTGATTTACCTGGTCTGGTCGAAGCTGTGGCCGTCTGGATTGGAAGAGGTCAGTGAAGGCCGTATAAGATGCTTCCTAGTCCGAACCATTTAGAAATGAGGTCGGTACGATCGAACAAGTCCGTACTATCGGCCAAATCCTAAATCACCTCATTTGATACTTATGCATTTACTCGATATACATGAAATATCTTTTATATTTATTTTTGAAACACGATACGTTTCCATCACATTTAATAATCTCCTTGCAAATGCCGTACTCACTAAACAGTATCTCTCATATAACAAATAGTATATGGACAAGTCTCTAGCTATCCATGAAATTCGACCGTTTTATTAGTCGATTTTATTCGCAAACCTTTTTTAAAAATTAACTCGTGACTCATGAACATAGTGTAGTTCGATCCCATATTTAATCTTCAATTTAAATATAAATATTAGATATTAACCTTTAATACATTAGTTATCTAGGCAATTAAATGAGTTACCTAAACTAGTAGTATTTTAGCACTCACAATCATAATGTTAAGTTGTTCCATTTATTAAACTATATCATTTCTCAAAATATGGGTGTACACTTATTTTATTGATACGAACCTTATCTTATTTTTCAATACAAGTGTTCAATCCCCTTTATCATAGAATCGCCTTTTATAATTATAAATTCTTTATATTTACCTTATTATATATGAATTAGTAGTGATTTCTTCCCTAATTGACCCTAATCGATTATATTGCACTAGTGTTTCTTTATTTGTTTTTTCTATAATTGATCCAACTATATCTTTGACTTTTAGCAAATATTCAGATGTATTTTCTGAATTTTCTAAAAATATTTTTCCAAGATATTAAATTAAAATTTTATATAAATATGAGTAAAAATAATATCTATCCAATCACACAAAAAAGTTAAAAATCACACTTACCATTTCGGTTGGAATTTGTTCATTCCTATATTTTTTTCTTATTTCTCTAATTGGTGATTTTTACTCTACCTTCTTGAAGACTCAGTAATTAATTTAGTTCACTTCAAGGACCCTAATTAACCTTATAAATAGCACATGGAAATTTCACTCGAAAATTACAATTTCTCTCATTTAGCTCGATTTATTCAACTCACTTGTCGAATAATAGTCCTTTAATTAATGATACTCTTCAAACTCTAGAATTTTCAAGTATTTTACTTGAGTTCTCAAGTTTACTTAAATTTCATTCAAGTACTCAAAACACGTTAAAATATTCTAAGTTTTATTTTTCACTATTTTTAAAATATTCTCCCAAGTTGTGTAAAATTACCATCTTACCTTTAGTATTTAACACTTATCTTTTTGAAACCTTAAATTTCTCAATTCCTATGTTTGACTCCATAAGTTTTCATTGAGTCCTTAATATGCCTTATAGCATTTTTAGGTTTTA
The DNA here is from genome assembly GCA_030064425.1 of Trapa bicornis. Taxonomy (NCBI): domain Eukaryota; kingdom Viridiplantae; phylum Streptophyta; class Magnoliopsida; order Myrtales; family Lythraceae; genus Trapa; species Trapa bicornis. The sequence continues at coordinate 1,157,891 of CM057761.1, read as the reverse complement.
TTTTTTTTAAATTACTGAATGGCCACCAAATTTGGATAAAACTATCATTTTACTCATTTTCTTTACAACTTAACTCTCGGGACTCATTTGCTAATTCTTTTTTCTATTTGGATTACTAAACTTTTTTTTAATTATGTTTAGGTATTTGTACTACAAAAAATTTACTTTTTTTGTCCCACAAATACCTTTATTTACAGTTTAGTCCATAACTTTTCTTTTATTACAATTAGGTTCATAGTCATTACAAAATATGCTAACCTAATCCCAAAACTTTATTAAAATTTTCAATTGATCATAAAATTTTATTTGCCTTTAAAGAATACCCCTAGAAAGCTTATTCAATTTTTGGTATTCTAACTTTTAATTATTTAAATTTTAGTTTCCAACCTTTAGTAATTTGTCAAACCATTTCAAAAAATTCTCAAATTAAAATTTAGATCCCCTTATTCTACCTATATGCCAATACAAATTATATTTGTACAGAATGAACTAGAATATTTTCGATCAAACTTGATTGTAAATTGAAAACAAAACGAGCAATAGTTAGGTTAAGGCCAAGAATACAAAAGAGAAAATATCTCGATAGTTGAAAATAATGTAATTAAAAAAATAACTTCTAAATAAGTAAGTATGCACTTGAATCAGAAATTAAAAATAATTAATTTTATAGATAATTCTAATTTTTAATTAGATAAATATGTATTCAAATTTTATACGGATAAATTTTACACTGATTATTTATGTATAGTTTTATTATATCAAAACATAGTTTGTGATCAGATGAATAACATGGAGGGTTACGCGGACCAAATTCGATCGTCAACATCACATCGACCATATTATATGGGTCCATAATGGTGTAGAGCGAGTTAGCCTGATAAATATTTGGGCTGAGCTGTCAGCCCTTATCGGGTGGAAACGGAAATGACCGCGCAGCCCGAATTGCCAGCCCTTTGTCACGGACATAAATAAGACAACCTTAATCTCTATCTCTCTCAAATTCATCAATCTCGTCGGCGTTCGTCTCTCTGGCTTCCTCTCTTCTCCAGCGTCCGATCCAAGGAAATCGATCTGCCGAAATCCCTGCTCTGCCTTTCCCCCCTTTTTGTTTATAAATCACCATCTCTTGTCTTTCGCGCGCCAATTCCGTCTTCCTCAGGTAACGGGAAAGAAAAAAAATCCTATCTTGAAAAAAGTTCCCACTCTCCTCCTAGTCCCCTCTCCCCCTCTCTAAATATCTTTGTATTGTCGACGCTCGAGGGGCCTGGGGGTTACTTCCCGCTGGCGTCGATTTGTGGTGGGGGTATTGCGGTGCTTTCTCTGACTGTGATGTGTTTTTTTTGCGGCGTTAGGTTTCTGATTGGTGGCGGGGGATGGCTGTTGGTCTGGGGAGGCCCGGCGGGGGTAGCCACGAGAGCGGAGAGCACAGCCCCCGATCCAATGTCCGGGAACAGGATAGGTTCCTCCCCATCGCTAACATCAGCCGCATCATGAAGAAGGCCCTTCCTGCCAGCGGAAAGATCGCGAAGGAGGCCAAGGAGACGGTTCAGGAATGCGTCTCCGAGTTCATCAGCTTCGTCACCAGCGAGTAGGTTTGCTTTGCCGGTCGCTCTGCTGAGCTCGTGCCGTTGAGTCGATGTTATGTTTCTTGTCGCGAGTCTAATTTGGAGCCTTTTGTTCTGGTGGTGTGGTTTATTAGGGCAAGCTATAAGTGCCAGAGAGAGAAGAGGAAGACTGTCAACGGGGACGACTTGCTGTGGGCTATGGCGACTTTAGGATTTGAGGATTACATGGATCCACTCAAGCATTATCTTGGCAGATACAGAGAGGTTTGTTGGATATTAGAATTTTAGTTTATGCTCCGCTCCTTGTTATGAGATGAACTTGTGGAGCTGACAGAACCTTCCTTTTTCCTTTCTTTGGATTAATTCTATGGATACAATGAGCTGCTGCAGATGGAGGTGAGTGATTTATAGCCATATTATCTTCCTTGTGTAGTCAGGCCATGGACTTAGCCTTGTATTACACTTTGTTTCCCTGGGGGCAAACATAGGGTGATACCAGGGGGTATGCTAAAGGTGGAGATGGCTCTAGTAGGAAAGATGGTAGTGGGTATCATCCTAGTGCAAATGGCCAGGTACATACATTTTCTTATTTGCTATTACTTCTTAATTATTCATGATTGTGCATTTAGTTCTGTCATGATAATGATTCTTTGGAGGATTGATGCAGCAGCTTGTCCATTTCTTTCAGGGCATAAGTTATACAAACTCAAAGGTGACCCTCATTTCCTGTGTGTTTAATTCAATGAACTTTCTGTTATTTTTTTCTCGGTTAGTCACAAGTGGTTACTATCTCTATGATCCTTTGGGCAGTTTCAGTGACTGAACTTTTAGCATGGACAGCAGCATCTCATACTCCGTACTCATGGAAGAGGATAGGAGTGTTATTGGTTTTCTTTTGAGTTGCAAAGTCACCAGGAAGAGACATTGTATCTTGACAACATAGCAGATTTTTCCCCTCAAATTTTTACAAGATTTGTCTGGCGAACATGAATTTCTACTTTCATAGCTCTTTTAAAATCAAAATAAAAAAAGGGCTATACAGAAAATGATTCAAACAAATCATGCATACCCATCTTATATCTTTTCAAGGACAATGCCTTTGGCATGATAAGACCCAGCCAATGGCTTCTTCCACTCGTTTTCAAGGGACTTGTCAGCCCACCTTTGCCTTCTACATACAATTGGATATCAGCTTGCGACCAGCTCCCATACCAATGGCATGATCCATATATCCATGGCATGTTAACACAATGGATGGAGTTTATAGTCAGTCATGTGATGTACCCAACTCGCTAGAGTTCTTGGTGCATTACTGAAAGCCATTACAATAGCTTCTCAGTTAACTGGATAAAGATAAAGAAGGAATAAATGGCAGCCATACATACTCTTATGATTGGGAGAACCATGTAAAGAGACTAATCAGCAAGTCAGTCACAACTCCTGAAGCCATCTACAAATTACAACAGCTCACCTACCTGAGACTCGGATGAATGAGATATTAACCCGGCACATACACACTAGATCGTCCAGGAAAAACACTCCCTTTGCTCAGATTTAGAGTTAATCAACCTCACCATCCTTCTGCTTCTTCTTCTTCTTATCCTTTTTCTTCTTCTTCTCTGTTGCCCCTTCATTGGAATCCTCAGCCTTGTTACGCTCAGCATCCTTGTGTTTCTTCTTCTTCTTCTTTTCCTTTTCTGTGTCAGGAGAACCAGCTTCTCCCTTTGATTTATGGTGCTTCTTCTCCTTCTTGGCCTTCTCCTCATCAGAAGATGCAACTTCACCACTCAGCTTATCCTTCTTTTTCTTCTTCTCCTTTGTCTCACCCCTCTCGACTTCGACAGCATCATCTCCTTCTTTGAACTTCTTCACAGGAACCAACCCATCAGCACCATCACTATCCTCAGACTTCCTCTTCTTCTTGTTACCCTCCTCCAAAGCAGAAAGTCCATCTTTTTCTGTCTTGTTCTGTTCAGTTGCAGCAGCAATTTCAGCAACCATGGCATCACCACCAGCTGGAAGCACTACATTCCGAAGCCACTCCTGAGGAGTCTTCTCATTAGGTTTCCCCCTCTTATCTAACTTCCCCTCAGCAATCAGCTTCTTCTTCATTGTGGCCCGTGGCCCCAGCCCCCATTTCCTCGGGTATGTGTCCCTGTCCATGACCACTCTCTTGATCTTCGCCACCACGCCATGATCACAAGTAGCTATCACAGCAGTCGTCATCTCAGCAATCCCCAAGGCAATGGCTTCCCCTTTGGTGGTCATAAGCACCACCTCCTCTCCAACCTCTATATCATTCTCAAACCTCAACAATCCCGGAATCATCAGCTTAGCACCATAACATATCGCATTCACAGCAGAGTCCTTCACCACCAGCCTCTTGTAGCTCGTCAAGAGAACCTCAAGCGGCATTACAACCCTCCTAAGGTAACTCTCATCCCTGTAATTATCATAAACCCACTGAGCATCCATCACATCGTGCATCGTCACCATGTTATCCTTCTCCCCGAGTATGCCAGACCGGACCCTCCTAAGCTCCTGCATATGCCCTCCAACGCCAAGGATCAGCCCTAGGTGGACGCACATGGTCCTCACATACGTCCCAGCCTCGCACGATATCCAGAAAACTACCAAATGCCTGTCAGCATCGTACTCAAGGAGCTTGCTCTCGTATATTGTCCTGATCCTAAGCTGCCTCTTGACAGCAGAGATCAGTGGAGGCCTCTGAAACACGGCCCCCGTGAGAGTCTCCAGGGCACGAGCAACCTTGGCCACGTCAGGGACAGCTGAATGCAGGCGAGTCACGCAGACGTACTCCTTACCAGCCCCCTGCTGCGACTTGACGAGGCGAGTGGCCCTATCTATGCAGACGATGAGGTTTCCAGTGACCTTCGGATCCAACGTTCCGCTGTGGCCCGTCTTCTCGACCCGAAGAATTCGTTTTATCCAGGCTACCACCTCATGAGACGACGGATTCGACGGCTTATCGAGGTTTATGATGCCGTACCTAATGTACTCCGCAAGCGGCCGCTTCAGTGGGGAGTATCCCGACGGTAGCGGCGTGTAGTGGCCGGTCCGGACGTTCAGGCGGTCGTAGTTCTTCAGGAGAATGGGCCACTGGGAGGTATCGATCGACGGAGTCCAGCTCTGCGGCTTGATCATGAAGTCGCCGTCCTTGTGCGGCGGCGGGGCGACAGAGTCCGTCTCGGAGTGGTGTTTCTTCTTCTTACTCTTCTTCTCCGACCGAGACATTTCCACATCCATCATATCTAGGGTTCGATCTTCACCGTCGGTGAAGGTACAACAGCAGTGGCTACCAGCAGTGAAGTTAAAAGAGGAGGGTTTTCTAGCTAGGGTTTATGGAGAAGCTAGTGAACTCATTATATACCGTTATTTTTCACTTTTGACGTTGGATGGGCCCGTTTTCCTTTACGGCCCAATATCATTCTCGTAATGGGCCAGACTCATGACCAATATAAATACACCTGCAGAACAGATAAAATTAAGGAAGAAGTGGAGAGCTTCTCGGATGGAATAAGAATAAATAAGAATAATTATGTAAAATATAAACTCTTATTGGCTATAAATGGAATAATTATTAAGGAAACTATGGTAAATGCAAATTTTGAAAAATAAATTTGAGATTATTTGTAACAAAAAATCGGTTTAAAAATTAAATTAAACCGAATTATATCGGATTATATTTAATTTATTTAATGGAAATGAAAAGTGCTAATTAAATAAATTTGTTTAATTATTAAATAATATAAGAAATTTAATAATTGACATTTGGATAGACTAAGTGATTGATCATAAAATAAAAATGAAATCCTTAGGGTGAAGGGGGGTTTGGAAGGAAGTACACGTGACCTAAAGAAACATTAGGCTTATGAGAATAAATATGGAAAGACCATATATATACATTTAAGTACAATTCAATAATTAAATTAGGCTATGGAAAGACCCACTTAAAAGAAGCCCAAAAACTAAAAAACAGTTTTAAAAATAACAAAAAGTGCCTTGATAGAGGATGAACCATGGGCGTGGACCAAGGTATAACCCATTTTGATTAGCCTACTCAATTCACGTATCCATTCAATAATATAAGAATATGTAATTTTATCAAATTAGTGATGGAAAAAATAAATCTTAAAATAAAATGTATACAATAAAAATTTAAACATTTTTTCATAAAATATATACTAAAAACTCATCCAAAACATTAAAGAAATATAACAATTGATAAGTATATAAATTAAATAATTTATATGTTTAGTTCGAGATTTATACATCAAGATTTACTAGTGATATATGTAATGTTCGACTTTGTAGTCCAGATAATTTCTAATTTTATCTATAATTATTTTAAATAGTAAAGTAATCTTACAATTTAGTGAATGGGTTTACTAATTCTGGACCACTACATAGCTTATAACCTTATAATTCACTAAAATGTCTATAATTAATGATTTATTTATAATTTCATATATTAAGTTGGTTTAATAAATATCTTGTCCCTTATAACTCATTTCTTAGATTTTTTGTACTCATGTATAATCAGGTCGAGCTCTCGCTTACCATTTACGATCATCAATAAATACATAAAATTTTATAAAACAATCACATTACTCATTCATGACCAACAACCACCCATAAATGTGATATGATATATGAGAGTGTGTGAGTCACGTGCACTCACAAAGCCGACACCCGACACCCCAGGGGTCACTATCTCATAGGGATATTAACACATTTTGAGGTCTATAACAATATTTTGCCCTAATCTTAGTCATTCCTCTATACACAAACGACATATTTCGTGTTACTCCTAGTCCCAATAGTATACTTGGGACTCACCCGTACATTTTCTCGAGGGTCTCGAGTGATCTGTAAGAATATTTAATCTTTATATATTATGTCGCTTCCAATCAACCATAGGCATCGACATTACCTCGATAGTTATCGACGACCACCCCCTCCCCCCACGCAACAACATGTATATATCAAAAGTATACACATAAAATAGCAAGCCTATTTAATAAATTCTCTAAATGTGGTACTTATTCCGACTGACTCCATCTCAATTGTCAATCAATGGTATCATGCCATTAATTCATATAGTCATATCATATTGACTATTATTTTTTATGATCTATCGACCTTATTTCTTTAAACATCATGAAAGTCATTTTTCTTAGTGATCATGTCACGCACCGACCCGGTTTAGTCGGAGTCCGTGATCAACCCGCCACCCTTCCTTGTGCTATTTAGGTACATCTACTCGAATGAGGCAAGTAAGGTGAAGGCGTGTCCACATTCGAACCCTTACTTAAGTTGGGGGTAGGAAGTGTACCTTGAGGGCTTGAGTGTATCTGGAACTTCCTGTCGGGGTAATGTCCTACAAAGGGGTTGAGGGAGTGGGGTGAGCTCGACAACTCAGTGAGGGGAAGCTTACTATAATGGTTTACTTGAATTTATCTTATATTTAATTTATTTCCATTTCACACATTCACAGAATCAACAACTGCCCTCCTATCATAGGAGGGATTACACGTTCGCAGAACGGTTCTCGACCGCGCCACATGTGGACCGGAGCGCCTTTACCGTCCACCCTGATAGAGTGATGCAGCCTTTACCCGGAGATTTGCGAATATCAGTAGTTTGACCCCAAACTCGAATTCTTCCACCATTTCCGCTCAACGGGACGAGACCTCATTTCCCTCTACTGCCTCGATCTCCGTGCGCAGGAAACCCTCAACTTCACGACCTACTGAACGACGACACTGCCCTTATGCTCCCTGGGTCATCCAGCAGTCCTTTGGTCCCATCACTACCTCATGCCAGGTGTCCTGATGGCCCGAACCTCACGGTGCATGCACAATCAATAAGCTTTTTAAGTTATAACCGTTATCTTTGGCCCTCTTGCACAACGGTCTGTCAGCTTGGCTTTGGCCCTACCACACGTACTAGCCCAACAGGTTCGACGACCCGGCTTCGGCAGAGCAGTGGTTCAGCCCAACAAGCTCGACAACTCAGCTTGGCTCGATTGGTATCACACAAGTTCCCATTATTCAGGTATTTTAGCCTCATGTATCACATGTTTGTTTTGAACGGGTCCATGCCCGTATCCACCAGCCTTGGGCCCACTAGCATCTCAAGCATAAGCTCGAAATTAGCTCTCAAATATTTTAAGCAGAGTCACCCAGTCAGGGGAGGCTACTTCCGAGAAAATAATTTTTCAAATCTTAAACTGTCATTCCAACCGTAATGGACGTTATAGCGAATCCCACTCACCCGGTGATTTTGGCGGGGTCGCACCGGCGGAATCTAGCCTCGCAGTTCCTCTTTTGGAAGCGGGTGCTCGAATAGTCAGTCCCTACATGTAATGGATTTCTTGTTAGGGCGTTGAACTAAAGAATTGTACTTCTTGGCATATTTGCGTATAAACTTTCATATTTGGCCTCAATTGCACTTTAGTCCCCGAGGTTTGTACGTTCATCTTTTCCTCCTCAATTATAGTTTTTTTTCTTAATCCGGCCCCCAAATTTTCTAACTTTTCAAATTGGTCCTCCATTTAATCCAATTTATCCAACGGACCCTCAATTGGAAGGGAATTACATAAAAAAAACCCTTAATTTTGTCAAATCGCCACTTGGTCTACAATTTTTGAAAAATCCTCAATTTGCCCAAACTTTTAAAAAATTGCATTTTGGTCCCCCAACTTTGCCAAATTTCCATTTTGCCCCAAATTTGTCCAATTTGCTCAATTGGGGTGAATTTCATGAAAATACCCTCAATTTTGTGAAATTGTCGTTCAGCCCTCCCATTTTTGAAAATTGTAGAAAAGTCTCCCAAAATCCCCAAATTGGCCTCCACCTTCTTCCCAAATTTGAGTATATGACACTTCAAATCTTATCTAATCCAATTGGCGGCCTGTAAGTCCTTGTTTTCTTCAATTCTTGCTTCTAATTACCTCCTACAGCTCCCCTTGATAATCTTGCACTTTGAATTTCATAATTTGGCTAAGTTTCGTGCCTTGTCGGAGCTCCGCTGGAAAAGTTACAATAGAGAGAGAAAGCTTGCATTTCTTACTGGCAGAGAGGTGGTGGCCGGAGCTTGGGGTAGGGGGCGGCTAGAGCTAGTCAAGGGTAACCTAGTAGGATTGAGTTATGCTGCAATTCGTTGCTGCACTACGGGAATTTGAAGAGAGAAGTTTCATTGGTGCAGCTTTGAAATTCCAAAATTTCGATGAGAGAAGGTGAAATTGAGCTTACCAAGGCCTGTAGGGGTGTTGGGGAGGACCTTAGGCGGTTAGTGGTGGCTAAGGTGGGCGATGGAAGGGCCGGTTGGGGCGAGGTGGTGTCGGGCAGGAGCTTGCTGCTTCGAGCTCTGAAGCAACTTTACTGTGCGATCTCCCTCACACCTCCCTGAGCACTCCCTGGTTGTTTTGAGGAGGTCTGGAGCTAGAGGATTCTTCCCCGGTTCCAATGCCACCCTTCAGAGCTCCTTTGGTGGAGGTTTTGCCTGTCGTCGTAGCTCTAGTTTGAAGCTCGCCGAAAAACTCACTCTTCTTCTTCTTCTTCTTCTTCTTCTTCTATCGATTGTGGGATGCTGAGAAAGAATGAATGGGTGCCCTTTATATTGGGAGGTCAACAACTGCTCAGGCTACTCGCCGGCGTATAACTCGACTTTTGATGCGGCTCCCGGCGACCTGACCGGAGCGGCTTTCGAGTCGTCAGAGACTCGAGCTCTTCCGGCGACTTTCTCTCTCTCTGTTCTCTGCCATTTCTTCTCTCTTCTTCCTCTTTTTTTTTCATTTTCTCTTTCATCCAATTGGACAGGTTTTACCATGTTTATGTAGTTTTGTATCATTTTTATAATATTTTTCAAAGCATATAATATGCACATTCACATAATTATGGAAAATGGTAAAGTGTTGCAGTTAATCCAATTAGACTCGGTGTCAATATTTAACTCATAGTTATTATCAGAACTTATTCGTAACTATTATTTCTCCTCTTATCTTAGGATGTGTGATCCCATATGAACAACTGTGAAATTACTCTACATAAATCATATTATAAATTTATGGTCAATTTTGATCATTTACATTTTATTCATATACTATCTCGTAATTTTTTTAAAAATTACAATTTTTACACTCGTGCTCATTTTCTCGACTTACGTGTCGATGAACCGTTTTAACTAATATCATACTATTATTTTATTCTACTTATCAAAAGTTATAACCATATTTGGTTATATTTGTCAAAAAGACTAAAATTCTATAAGTTACACTTATATACTTAACTTTTTCAAAATTTTGCATTTTAGTTTTTAAGTTGGATAAAATTAACATTTTACTTTTATACCTCAAAACTCTACTATTATACCCTAAAATTTCCAATACTCTCATTTCAGTTCTTAGATTTTGTTTAATCTTGTTTGAGTCCCTAAATTTCTTAAAATTACATATGAGTACTCAAATTCTATTATTTACATATGAGTAAAATTATCATTTTTCCATTACATTCTAAACTCTTCCTTTTGAAACTTTGGACTTTTCCAAATATTTCATTTAGGTACTTTGACTTCATTTAGTCTTATTTGGGTCACTAAGTTCCACAGAAATATTTTTTGGCACCAAAATCTAATTATTTAAACTTTATTCCCTAAATTTTTCATATTGTTCCATGTAGTACCTTAAGAATCTAAAACTCATCAATGGACCATGGACCTTCTCCACCCTGAATAAAGACCTTTAAGAAATCTCATTTCCAAATGAGTACTTCAACTTTACCAAAATTATATTTTGGTCCCCAACTTTAGTTAATCTCATAGCAGGAAATGGGCAACTTTTATAAATCACTCTATCAGCACTCATATTGTGTCATGTCCTCTCGAGTAATGGGACAAACCAGTCATAAATTCTATAGTGATTTTGTCCCACTTCCATTTAGGAATAGGGAATCACTACAACATTTTTGTCGACTTTTAATATTCAGCTTTAATCTATTGGCAAAACATGCACCTGGTTATCTCACATTTCATGCATGCCCACCAGTACCCCTTCTTAACGGTCCAGTAAAATTTTGTAACATCAAAATTTTTGAAACCATAATTTAAATCCAGATGTGAGCTCATCTCTCCCCAAACACTTGCAGTTTAATAAGGACTTTCCATGGGTAATTACTACATTGTACAACAAACTCTCTAAACAATATATATGGGGTATGAATTAAGAGGTGCAAACATGAAGGTTCTAATTCAATGTTAGGTATTATTATTCCCATAGATTTTTCTATACACTTTTATGTATTAAAAGGAAGTTTCAATATTTTATAGAAATTGATGTATATTTTATATTCTCACTATTTCGTCTAGTTGGTACTATAAGGGTTAAGGTGCATACCATTATAGAATGAAGAGTACGTGTGTGATACTGTATTTTTAGTAACTCAAAATTAAAAATATACCAGCACAAATGCACCTGATCCCATCATTCGTGTTGCACCCCTTCAATAGTTGTCACATCGTATTTTTTTAGTAACCTGAAATTTCGGTCAAAATTTTTTCTGAAATTGTATTATAAGTTTAAAATTCAATTGATATAATTGGAATTAATAAAATAAAAAGTGTTGTTTTCACCAAAATAAATAACTCGATGGAATGTATAGGGTAAATACCTAGTAAATTCCTTTAGGTAAAAATAATGAGATAATTATGTGAATTTGGTTTAATACGAAACTAATAGCATATTAGTCCTACCCCTACCATAATACCCATAAATTAATAACTAAATTCAATTATTGGAATTAATATCCATTTAATACCTATCAATTTTCCAATTTCATGACAATAATGACAATATTAATACCCATAATATAGTAATAAATATTTTCCATTTAATAAACAATTCTACATCTATATAAAGAGCACATCCCCATTCACCCTCCTCACACCTCAAAACTCCTCTCTCTCTATTGCTCCATTTTTCAAGCTCGAACCAGAACTCTAAATTGGGCATTTTTCTCAATCTCAGAAGGAGAGGTCGGGCTCTTTAGACTCCAAGGATCTGAGGATCCTTAGGCTCAATCATATCACCTATCTGATAGCAACCTCCATTAGATCTGAGGATCGCTGAAGAAGCACTGACATAATCAAACAGTGAAATAGCTCCGGCAAACTGAAGTTGCCCTGTTTCGGCCTAGCTAAAATTAGTCGAATTCAGCCCTACTCTAGCCAAACCAAGCTCTCCCAATATCCCTACAACCCTTATACGACCTCAACGATGTTGAAAGGTCAATAGTAGGAATTCTTGATCCTAGAAGATACTTTAAGAAGAGAGCTACCGTTCCCGATAGAAAGCTCGGGCCGTCGAACCACTGACGAGATAAGTGTGATAGGAACGCCAGTAAGAGAAAGCTCGCGTCAACTTGGAAAACCAACCGAGGACGAACTCGTCACGATTAACAGGTGAGTGGGTTAATTTATACTTCATACCCGATTGGGATGATGAACACTTTTTCTAAATTGGAAGCCATTGTGAGTGGGAATTTAATATCATACCTGGTTGGGATGATAAACACCTCAAAAATAAAAATCCACTGCTAAGTGGTATTTTAATTATCACATCAAAGATGAGTGATATGGAAATCAAATGAAAAAACTACTTACAATTATAAGTAGATCATACCGGTTGGTATGATAAAACTTTCTCAAAGGAAGTGGAAAACCCGCTTATCGATTATAAGCGGAGATGTCCTCATATCCGGTTAGTATGATAGATAGTTGAAAATTTTATTTTGTCGGAAGTGCTCTCCCCTTACTATGTGCCACTACTTAAAATTTTTGGGAGATCTTATTGACAAGAGCTCGAATAGCTCATATAGGTCAGAGATCTCGGTTTTGGAACTTGGGGGCTAATATGCCCAATTTTGAAAATCACGAATAGTGGGCCCTAGGCCAGTTGGCACGAGCAGGAGCTCGTAAACAAACATGATTCTAAGCCATGAGAACTTAAGTGTTTGGCCACCAGCTTAATTGTTTGGCCATGGCACTGAGACATGACCGACATACTCGATAGAATAGCAGTAGTGCGACATGACATGTCGACAGACCAGTCAAGACAAATGGCTGCAGGTCGAGTTGAGGGTCGAGGCCATTGAACCAATGGCACCAAAAATTAAATGGCTTTTGAGGAAAACTTTTTTTGTACATGCACTTGAGGTTCATGACCATTAAGACGCCCAAGAGGGGTAGTGATGCGTCCTAAGGGCTACTGGATGACATAGTGGCGATAAGAGAAAGAGAAGCTATTGGGCTTGTGTTTCTCATCATACCAGTTAGTTATGAAGTTCTGTGTTTGTACTCCATGAAGTTTCTATGTTTAGACTCCACGAAGTTTCTGTGTTTGGACTCCACGGAGCTACTGTGTTTGGGACTTCTTGAAACTTATGTGTTTGAGCTTCATGCGCACGAGACTAGGATAATGTTTTCGTCCTCATATGGACACGAAATATTTTTGGATCTGAGGGTTGAATATCTGAGATGTTCACTCAAGCTCTGGTAGAAGTTAAAACTTCTATTAGAGTGGGTACAGTCGTCATAATTGGATTTTGTGAATGTGTGTGTACCCTTCCTCATAAATGGCGTGTGTTGTTTGCTAAACATACCTAATGGGGAAATGAAAAAAAGTTTAAGAAAACCTTGAAAAGGATTTGAGAATAATTGAGAAAAAAAATGGTAAAACTTGGAATAATAGTTGAAAAAAAATGGTAAACCTTGGAAAAAGGTTTTGGAAAAAGAAATTGAAATTTAGGAAACCTTTTTTAAAAGAAAATGTTACCTTTGGCACGGGTTGGATAAAGTTGTTTTTAAAACTCACTACCAACACCTGCTCATTGATTTGTAGAACTCACCTACTCCCTTAAAAAAGGGTGAAACCCTTCATGAACCAAATGGAGTGACGGGTTGCTCACGGGAATTTGACCAAACCGAGTCGAAGCATGACAACTTGGCAGGTTATTATTGAACCCCACCTAAAAATCGGGCCGGGTTATGAAATTTTTGTGTTGTCTTGGTGCATAACATATATGGAGTCATATGCCTACTCTAATATAACATTCTTCAATGTGGAGTCATTTGTTATTACCACTTAACCCTTAAAAACCAGCACCCCATCATCTTTAAGAGCAAATGCGAAAGTTGGGACATCCTAGATTTGGTGAGTGTACTTCTTCAACCCCATGTTAGACTTTTGCTTGTCCAATATATGTTCCATTAGTGTGGGGCGAATTGTCACATTGTTGAGGAGGCAAGCTATTTTACACTCGGTCCCAAAAGATACACGGAGCTGACTTATCTACTCCAAGAAGGTTAAGTATGTAGATTTAACGTAGTTAAGACTTATATTATGTCGGCAAATTAGTGTGTGTACTACCATATTTGTCTTTATCGGATGGTAATCAATAATAACATTATAGTTCTTGATCAAATCTAACCATCTTCTTTGTCTTATATTCAACTACATTTGAGTCATAATATACTTGAGCCTATTATGGTACATAAATATTCTATAAGTGACTCTATAATGCCACAAGATCTTGAGTACAAACACATAACTGTTAGTTTCATGTCATGGGTAGTTAATTACACGACTTGTGATCTTCTAATTGTCTTGAATTGTATATGATCATCTTGCCTTTCTACATTAATACGCAACCCATATCAAGTTCTAATCAATGTGAATTCCCTAAGTTCTAAATGTCATAGGGCAAAAATCAGGGTTGAAATGAGTCTACTTTTCAGCTTATTAATGGTCCTATCATAAGACTCAATCCATTCATGCTTAGACATTATTAATATGGAGAAATTTTCTATGAAAAATTGATAATACCTTAACTGGGACAACTTAAATTCTCTCTTATGGAAAAATGTGCTCGAAGAATTCTATTTCTCATAGCCACACTCAATTGAGAATTTTTTAAATAAATAATTTTCCCTATTTGTAGTACTACGCAAAAAGATCTCGTATGTTCATCCTCTAGTTGAGAGTATATCAGCAAATTTATCAAAGTACGGCAGAACACGTGCACTCCAAAATTTTGAATCATGCTTGCTTTTTTCAGCATGTCAGTATTTGAGACTTTGAGCTCCCTTCATTACTACTGAATGATTGAACGGTAGAGGAATTAAATCAATCGGTGCTGGTAAAATCTCGATCGATCATTTATCGGGATAGAGTATGAGGATGGACCCTTCCTAGAGATTGTCAAGAACATCAAGTTCGAGTGGTGTGACTTCGAGCTCTAGTAAGAGTGACCGAGCCCTTTGACAAGACGGGAAGATCATATTTGGAAAAAATGGAAATAGGTATGGTCCCATGTACCCTCCCACCGTGGAATCACAAGACAAGGTTCTCGTGTGTGGATTTTGGGTAGAGAAAGTTGGAAATGGACCAGGAAACCACGAGAACTTCTCAAAAGAAATGGGGAGGAGTCATCACAATCGAAGTTTTCGGCCCGTGGCTTGAGGATTTGAGAGAAAAATCTGAACAAAATGATTCGAAAGAATAGGAAAATATGAGCTTTTCATTCATCTAAGGAACAAAAGCCGAATGATGAAAATACCTTTACGTTATGTTTGGGTTGAGAAATTTAGAAAATAGAATTCGCCGTGGTGGAGAAATCACTTATTTGGTAAAAAAAAATGGAGGCGTTTGGAGGGATTTAGAGAATCATCTCTAACTCATTCATTTATAGATACAATCCCTCTAAAAGTTTAGCTTATGGCTTAAATTACTTTAATACCCTTATTTACTATTTATATTATATTATTAATTAATTAATTTATATATTTTTTAATAGATTTATATATTAATAATATTTTATATAAAATTATATAATACAACTATTATAAATTAAAAATTATTGTAAAAAATATTTTTAATATAATTTAATAGTATATAATAGTTAATAAATTATTTAATTTAACTAAAATAATAAATTTATCTTTTTAATTTTTTTATTAATAATATTTCCCCTCACTTTTCTTGAAATAATTAATTATTAAAAAATTTTAACACCTTCAAATCCATCATATCACCTCCCCTTAAAAAACATTTTGGTTGAGTGACATTTTTGCAAAATGACAATTATACCCTTAAGATCACTTTTGGCAAATTAAATTATTGTTTAGGCAGTGTTTGGCACTTAGGTTCAATTAGAACATGTTTGACAATTTGAAATTTAATTCAGTTACGAAAATAATTGAAATGGGGTGGATTGGAATCCAATAGGGTAAAAATAATTTATATTTATATTAATTTTAAATTTTATTTATTTAATTATAATAATTTCATATTTAATTATGAAAAATTTTGTATAAGGAAAAATATAATTTTAGAAAAATTATGGTATACACGCTATATATCATATGACTTTAGCCCAATTATATTTATAAATTATGTATAATATTGTTGAAATAACTATTATTTGAGCATGAATTAAAATAAATATTCGAGAATCAATTTGGGACGAACACGTTTTCAAATAATAGTGGATGAAATTTTTGATATCATGTATAATTATATTGATAACGAATTAAAATTTGAGTATGTTTATAAAAGTTTTTAGAATAGATAAAAAATATATTTGATAAGATTTTGAAAATTTTGTTCTAAAATACAGGTACATATTAATAATGGACACAATAAATAGGTTAAACTCATAATATATAAAAATGGGTCAAAACACATTTTATGAAATAAGCAGGATGAAAGTCATATTTTAGAAATGAGTTAAAAATAGGTCAAAATTATTTATTTTTTGAAACACATTTATACTAGTTAATTACTATTAAAATTAAAAATGAGTTACACCCCTTAACTTGATGGTACATAGTATGAATAAATGATAATTATTAGATATCAAGTAAAGTTTCTATTAAAAATACTTGTATTTATATTTATGTTTGAGTGTGAGATTATAGGATGTTTAATGATAGATAATGATATCAAACAATTAGTAGAACTTTCGAATAAATAAGGAGAGATAACAGTTCTAATACATCAAATACCCTATTGGGTTACATGCCCATGAACTGAATTAACTTTCGAATAAATAAGGAGAGATAACAATTCTAATACATCAAATACCCTATTGGGTTACATGCCCATGAACTGAATTTTTGGTGGATAGTCACATTCTTCTCTAAAAGATGGGTGGTCTTTTGTGGATAATTTATGATTTATAACTTATGATTGTGAATGTATATCTGTAAAAGTGGTTGATATAATATATATATTCATGATAGGTATGGTTATATTATCTAATATATGTCATACTATTATAATTCAAATGTTTAGTCCAAACTTGTGTGTTAATAAGAAAATTTTTTACGATATTTAATATTTTTAAAGTTATAATACATAAATTAAAAATATAAACTCTTAAATTTAAGTTTCGAAAACTTAAATTAAAGTTAAAAGAAATGAAAGTCTCAAATTTTATAAAAGTAAAAAAAACTTGTCAACTTAATTTTACAAATAAAATAATATTACATATAAATATTTTTTAGTATGTATTAACTTAAAAGTATTCATTTAAGTTACTCCAACTAAGAGCTTCAAAATTAATCACTCCAAAATCTATTTTAAAAACTAAAATATAGAAAAAGCATAACGATACTAAGAGGACTAATTTAAGGTATAAATATTTTATAAAAAATTTTAATTTGTTATTAAATTTATTTTTCATACTTTACAAATTGATATTTTATTAAGATTATAATAATATTTTTATACTTTAAGTATTAAATATTTTCGATATTAAAAATGTGATTATGTCAAATTATTATAATATTGATAAAATGTGATTTATTTTGAAGTTAGATCTGAAAAACTAGGTCAACTGTGTAATTATTAATATAAAAATAAGAAGAAAAAAAAGGTGGACAATAATTTTTATCAAATTCTTGATATAGTGAATAAAACGAAAATATAAAGAAAAAATTGCACATATTTAATTAAAAAAATTCAGATATTAATGGCTACTCGTCTTAATTATATTATTTTTTTATATACTAATAAATTAATACACATAATTTAACCATAAAAGAGCAAGATAGTAGGTTGTTTGTTTATAAAAAAAACTAGAGAACAAACTCAAAAAGGCACGATAACATTAAAGATTGGGAACCAAAAAACTATAGAACAAACTCGAAAGGGGACGGTTACCTTAAAGATTGGAAACATAATTTCTATGTTTCTATATTAAAAAAATAATATTTTGAGTGTAGGTTAGTTGTAAGAAAGAAGTCCGTAATTGAATTTCAAGGGATATGCAAGATAACTCATCCAAGGTATGGGCAATGTTGGAGACTTATCATCCGAGCTTACAAACTATGATTGAAACCACAATCTCACGGTATAAGAGGTATGTGGATAACTCTAAAGGAATAAAATTGTTGCATGGAAGTTCGAAAGACATCTACAACTTATACAGTGATGTCTAGAAAAATGCACATTCTTATTCTACTAGTAATTTCTCTAGAAAAATATATGTATATTTTATTACTGAAAAATTTAAAACTTTTAATATTTTCAAGAATTTTAAAATAATATTTGAAAAGGAAAGTGTAAAAATATATTAATTATTTTGATGTGGAAAATTTAAATCAAAAGAATTTAATAGTTTTTATATGTTAAAAGAGATAAAATGTAATTTTTTATTACTTATACACTAACAAAATCGTAAAAATACGATGTTAATAACCGTGAAAGGTATTAGAAAATTATAAATACTAATATTTATATATAATTAAAAAGTTATAATTTATAAATAGTAAAATATTTTTAATATTATAAATTTAAAATAATTATCTATTTTATATAATTTATTATCATATTTTTAAAATTTAATTTTAAGACATTATTAATTTATAAGTTAAAAATTATTTTTTTAGTATTATATAAATGAAAATAATTATCACGAGTTTAGTACTTTTTATAAATAAAATTTTAAGATTATAATTATATACGGTTATTAATACATTAAAACTAATATTATATAATAAGATATTATGAAATATAACTACTTAAAATTTATTAATTATAGTTAGTATAATATTTTTAAAATTATAAATTTAAAAAACTTTTATATTTTATTTAATTTGAAATAATATTCTAAAAAATAATATTTATTCCATTAATAGTAAAGAAGAGAGACTTCATTTTACACGTGTCATTGTGTGTCTTCTGTGAGGTGTTGATTGGTGTATTTTTCTTGAATGATGAGGAAGAGGGTGAATGGCCTAGTCACCTCACAAGACAGGAAATTAACCAAGTGAAGAACCGGTCCTGAAAAGAATGGGAGTATTCTCTACCAAGTGAAAGGTGATAAACTCCAGGTGGGCCCGACACTGCCGGTGACATGAACGGAACTCAATGTACAATCATTGAACAGAAGTCGGACACATATACAAGATCTGCATACCAGTAAGCGCTGTAATATGTAACATACAAGATCGACAAAGAAAGGTAGTTGCTGCAGATAAACAACAATGCTTGCTGGTTTCACAACTTGGCCCATAAATAATCATAGAACAGTAGCCATATCACGCCCAACTACGCCAACCATACTCAATTTTTTAGTAGGAAGTCCAAGACTGATATCTCAACCAATCATTCCACCTGTGATTCATAGCCTTTAATTACAAAACAAGTTCATGTACCAGAGAGAGAGAGAGGTTTGGTAGTGCAGTCACACTACCAACTAAACCAACCATTCAAAATTTTCTTAAAATTTTTAAATTAATAATGGATAATATTAATTTCTTTTACGTATATCATATTCTTGAATATGTCAAACTAGATTGAACATGAATTTTTTTATTTTCAACAAACACCTTCTTGCTAGAAAAAAAAATTGTAGCAGCATGAATGACACATCAGGATCATAGGATACCCCAATGGTGGAAGAATAAGGTCAGTGGGCAAGCATCCAAACACATGAAAACAAAAGCAGTTGAATTTTCTAATAATTATATATATAGTATTTGGACCACTTGTTGGTGTACATACATAAATGTACATATGACATTCTTATGTCAATTGATTAGGCCATGGTGGTACAATTCCATGTATGTCACATCCCTAGTAGGCCCCCACAAAGTCCCCTCAATCTACATATCAAGTTGGGTTCCTCATGTCAACCCGACTTGCTTTGGAGCTGGTCTAATCCGACCCGTATACAAAGGGGTAATGGATTAAAAAGGATATCTTGACTTTAGAAAGGGGGTGTGGTTGTCAAAAGAAAGTACAAAATTGAAACAGGAGCAAAGGTCACAGCTTTCTCTCGGGTAATGAGCTTAACTTTTCAAGGTGCAGAGAAAGGAGAGGAGGAGGAGGAGACGAAGAGGACGGTGGACAGGAGGATGAGAGGCACACTGCCCTACGTAACCCTAAAGTCATTAGCTCACTCCTTAATTGAAATTAATCTAAACTGAGAGATGGGTCGAGTGTATGAGTTACTAAGCAACTTTGAGACCGACCCCAAAGGGCCATAAAGACCAAAGAAAGGCGCTGACTCATGGTGGACATGTCTTCTTCTTCTTCTTATCTCTCAATCTGGTTGATTTTGGTCTGCCCAATTTGAACCCAAATCCAACGCCACTCCTCCTCCATCCATATTCCGACCGCCATAGTATGATGAATCTCATGTCTGGTGACGCCTTCTCCATACCTACCACTTCACTCCCCGCCTTCATTCAAGACCACCACCACCACCACCTCACCATCAACCCTAACCCTAATCCGGTCAGTAATCCTCCTGCCGCCAAGAAGAGGAGAAACCAACCCGGTATCCCAGGCAAGCCCCTCACACATATATATGACACCATATTATAATTGAGAGTTTTGGTAATCTTGATCTTTTGATCTTGTTAATTGACTAATCAGATCCGGATGCGGAGGTTATTGCCCTGTCGCCGAAGACGCTGATGGCGACGAATCGGTTCATATGCGAGATATGCAACAAAGGGTTCCAGAGGGACCAGAACCTGCAGCTGCACCGGCGAGGCCACAACCTGCCGTGGAAGCTCAAGCAGCGGACCGACAAGGATGTCGTGAGGAAGAAGGTCTACATCTGCCCCGAGAACACGTGCGTCCACCACGACCCCTCCCGAGCCTTAGGCGATCTAACCGGCATAAAGAAGCACTTCAGCCGGAAGCACGGCGAGAAGAAGTGGAAGTGCGATAAGTGCTCGAAGAAGTACGCGGTCCAGTCCGACTGGAAGGCTCACTCGAAGATCTGCGGCACTAGGGAGTATAAGTGCGACTGCGGCACCCTCTTCTCCAGGTTGAATTGAATGCAGTCCAGTTCTATTAAGTTCATATGATTGACATTTATTACGATCGATCAACCCTCGACGATATAAATTCGACTGGAGTTTGTACATATGTGTTTGCAGGAAGGACAGTTTTATCACCCATAGGGCTTTCTGCGATGCCTTAGCTGATGATAGTGCCAAGTTCACCTCTGCCCCAACTGCGAATCTCAATTTCGGGACCGGAAATGACACTCTGGTCAATAGCTTCGCCGGAATACCTCATGGTTTCGCCGGCCGGAGGGTTCAAGATATTTCGGGAATTCCTCAACAACCTGGCTCCTCCGTCTTACACTCCGATATTGGTATTCATCAACACAAAAACGAGCTCAGTACCACCTTCCGTGTTTTTTTTTTGTTGTTTTCGAATGCTGTATGGTGTTCTTGAGTTGGTTGAATCTTTAATACAGGCTTTCCGGAGATGGCCTTGATGGGTTCGGGCGGAAACAACCTCGTCGGCGTTGGCTCATCGTCTTCTTCCATGGAAAACTACGGCGTGATTCCCAACAGCGGAGGCCTCTCCTCATCGGTGCTGCCGCAGATCGGGATGAAGGAAGAAGCCAATGGCGGCAATACCATGGTGAGTACTTCGGTCGGGTTAATGGGCGGTCGAACCCTATATAATTCTGACGGCGGCAATATCATCCTCGACCACCACCAGAGTACCAATAAGCTCCCTGAAAAGCGGTCGCCGCCAGCACCCATGTCAGCCACCGCGCTGCTTCAGAAAGCTGCCCAGATGGGATCCGCACGAAGCAGCGGGGGTGGGTCCATGTTCGGGAACAGCTTCGGCCTCATGAGCTCGTCATTGTCATCTTCTTCCTCCTCGAGCAGAAGCAGCAGTAGCTCCGAGCACCACATGATCAACGCTGCTGCACTGATGAACCACTCTCACGGCGATCATCAATATCAGCACCAGCAGCAGCAACTGCGGTTCGGAGGCTCCAGTTCGTCGATGAACCTGAACTTGACGAGGGATTTTCTCGGTATGGGAGGGAACCGTGGCGGTGCAGACGGCGGCGGTCCTAATGACCCTAGCAATAGCTTCTACTTCCACGAGGAGCTTGCGAGGTTTGCTTCTTCAATGGGATCAGGATTGACCGGCTCCTTCACGGGTATTCCTCATTGACCACTTGAACACATCCGGGACAGTGACAGACAGAAAGCCTACCCCTACGCTGGATGTTACAAGAATCTCACACATATACAAAGCGCTATCCGACATACATACATTCATGCAAGTTAAGCTGGAAGCTGTTACACTGTTCTCCTTCCAGGTTTCATTGATCACAGAAGAACCCAACCTGCCATACCGCGTAGCCAGCCAGTCAATGGTAAGCTTCCCTTCCGTTTGCTTGAAGAAGGTGTAATAAAACACTGCGTGCTGTTTTTTTCCCCCTTGGCCGATCAAGAACATGCTTATAATTTGTCAAAGTATTTGAATTTCCAGCGCAATCTCTTCCTATGTATAGTTTTGAATTGCTTATCAGTATATATTGCACGTATGGTAAAAGCTAGCTAGACGTCGGAGTGCAGTGATTTAGGATCAAGAGCAATAATTCGACTGGAAAGCGACTAATGACCAGCCGTAACCGAGTGAGTGAGTCAGCGTCACTCATAATTTGAGAAGAAAGGCTACAGCGAAGGGCAGCAGCAGGATGATGATGGTGGGAGGATCGATATATCGTAGAGAGAGAAGGAAAGTAGAGCTCGTGAATTTGCTCAGGTAGCAGACAAGACAGACAGACAGACAGACAGGGCAGAGCAGAAGGGACAGGTGGTGGGACCCTCTCAGACTGTATCACATCTGCAAAAAAATAAAAATAAAAAACAAATCTAATAACCCAGCTTGAAATTTGAGATCGAGCCTTGGCACTCGGTGTAAGAATTCTAGGGTTTTACATGGAATTAAGCAGCACGGAAAACAAAGTGGAGTAGTTGACCGGCCGTCAAGGGAATTCCGGCAAGTGGTAACCTATCTCTCTCTCTCTCTCTTCAAAGTTCAACGACGGTCGGCTTTGTTGGGTTGGGATTCCGTTGGGGGGTCGTCGTGACGAGGCCGTATGTTGTCCTGTCCCCTTCTTTCTGTGCAACTTGCTTGAAAAAATCGCCTAGCCCCCCTACTAAAAAGATGATTAAACTGGGTTAATTGATGCATCAACAAGAACATGAACATGAACATGTATCTTCCAAG
The DNA here is from genome assembly GCA_030064425.1 of Trapa bicornis. Taxonomy (NCBI): domain Eukaryota; kingdom Viridiplantae; phylum Streptophyta; class Magnoliopsida; order Myrtales; family Lythraceae; genus Trapa; species Trapa bicornis. Next base: position 1,134,743 of record CM057761.1, on the reverse strand, counting down.
ATGACAAGGCCATGCCAAGAAAACTGTCGTCCAAGCTTTAGGGCTACAGCATCGGATGTCGTGCAGACCAACCAGAGTTCCCACTTCTTTTATATTCCAAATCAAATTAATACCCTCCATCTAATTCTAGGGCTTGAGCCGCCGCCTCCAACTCCAAGGGTTACTTTTTGACTTTGAGCCTAACCAAGGACCCTTTTCCAGGAATCTGATCCCTTTGTCTCAGTCTGTGTGATCTTAATTTACACTGGAAAAAAGTGTGATGGTGCAAGTCAACCAGAGTGGTGAAGTGAGATTGCCATAAAATCAAAAGCTTGTTCATATGGGCCGGACATAGACCCATTATACTGGCCCGATAGTCGCTACTTAGGCCTTCACGTGGAGCGAAATCCCACGGTAACCGAGTGAGTGTGTCGATTTAGGCCCGAGTGATTTAGGATGCGTTGTCGTGTCCACGTGCCACTCGCTCATAGGCAAGAGCTATGTGTTCGGTGTTCCTGCAGCGGGAAATGGCTTTTGCTTCTGAAAATCACACTGCCCGATCGCAGAGTGCGACTCTCCCTCGATCCATCCCAAGCCCTCTGAATCGAATTTGAATCGGAGTCTTAGCCGGGGAAGAAGCGAGTAGGAGAGGACGGCGGCGGGGATCCGCCGTGGAAGTTGTGGCGTGGAAAGGATTGTTGTACGCGGTGTTCATCCTACACTCTGTGTTGGTTTGTCAGATTCTCCTTCTCCAGCCTATTGTGGCTGCCCTAGGCAAGGCTGAGCTCCATCGCATCTTCAGTTCGTTATTTATTTTAATTGACTTATATTGCTATGGTTAGTTGGCAATGCATCGATTTGGATCCCCACTGTCTTTCGATGCCTTACAACTCGTTGTATATATGTTATTGTCAAAAGAATGTTGGGCATAAAAATACACGATCTGTAGCAGTTTAATGCTTTATAGATGGGTTCTATCGAGATGAATTTAATTTTGAAGGTTTGGTATGATGTTCTCACAGGTTTTATAGCGATTGGGACTTCTATATGATCTTCAACCTGGACAATTTATTGAAAATATCAGACTTTCAGGGAATTCTAGTTTAACTCCCAAATGTTCCGATTTTTATAAACTGATATTTTGGGTTGAACCGTTGAACATCACCCAAGTATTGTTTTTAGCAATTTGTGTGAAGATCTTTATTTCAAAAAGTCATCATTTATGGCATACTGGGAGCGCCTTGATGAAAAGGACATATTCACGACCTCATTTGAGCAGAAAATAGAAGCTTGAACTCATGGAATGAATAAAAATATGTTTTGTTAAGAATGTACTGTATACTGATCATCAGAGAAATCATAATGATTCTTGTTGGAATAGCAACTCATGTTCTATGTAGGAGTTAAGAGATGTGATCTATTCTTCAAAATATTTCAAAATAGAAATGGAGTAGAACAATCTTACAAAAATGGTGAACATGTCTATTCAGAAAGTGAAATCCTATTTTAGAACCTTTTTCTTAAGAAACAAGTGCTTTTTGTTCTAGACATGAGATGTTTATCATACTGCCATTTGCAGATGGGAAATCTAGTGACATAGCAGAACTGCTGGAAAAAGCGTCACAAAACATTAAGTTAAAACTTTACAATGAGGCTCTCAATGATCTTAACGCTGCCATAGATGTAAATCCAACACTGTCAGAAGCCTATCTCCATTGAGCCTCTACACTTCATTTATTGTGCAGGTGAGATTTTGGAATTGAAGTGTAGTTAGCTACTGTTCTATTAACATTTGCACGACTGTTTCCATATGTATATATATATATTTGCTAGATTTTCCATATATATTTGATATAAGATAATGTAGTTGCTTTTTTACTATTACACTTGTTAGTATGTAGATAAATATGCTTGCTGATCAAAATAAAATGGCATGCATGTAACTTGGTTGCTGCATGATGCGTTGAATTAATATCTGAATGTATTTTTTTATAGGAACTCAATATCTGAATGTTGTACTGATCTCAAGAAGTTGCCATTCCTTAAAGATATCATTGAATGAAAATCTGAAATAATTAAGTGAATGTTATCTCCCAGACACTTGAAATAAAGCCATGAAGACCTGCCCCCTTTCTCCAATTCCTGATTCAAGTAATATATGATTCAGGTGCATTTTGGATGATGTAGATTTGAGGAGTTGGAGAAAAGCTACAGAAAATATTTGGAGCTAAAACCTGGCTATACCGTCGCAGAAAATGAGCTTTCTCAGTTGCTCCAGGCTGACAATGCTCTAGAAACTGCAGATTCTACCTTTGGTTCAGGAGATTATGCAAAATCTATGGAGTATCTTGATAAAGTTGTGCTTGTATTTTGTCCAGCATGCCAAAAGGTTATGTTATGGCTCTCAATGGTCAAACAGCTATTTGACAATTCCTTTTTATCTGATAGTCAGTTGACTTAGCTCCCACTCTATCATGTTTCCAGCAATGTCCCTTACTATATTGGCTCGTCTATTGCAGGCAAAATTTCTGAAAGTAAAATTAATGTTAGCAGTTAAAGATTATTCTGATGCCATTGCTGAGACTGGATATATGCTTAAGGAGGATGAGAACAATTTAGATGCGTTATTGCTTCGTGGCCGTGCTTATTACACTATCTGGCAGATCATGATGTGGCTTTACGGTGTGCTTGACTGCAGGTTTCAAAGACAAATAACTATGATTCCAGCATAGTAATGTTATCCCCTTCTTTTTTTAAGGCATTACCAAAAGGGTCTCCGTCTTGATCCAGAGCATAGCAAACTAAAGAAGGCCTATTTTGGTCTGAAAAATTTGTTGAAGTTTAAAAGTGTAAGATGATTATCTTCCAGTCAGTTTTGTTAGGAATAAATTGCTCTTGAAGCTTAATAGCATCATCTATAATCATCAACTTGCATTTATGGTCATATTTATACAGGCAGAGGAAATGCAAGCAAGGGCAAGTTGCATGTTGCAGTAGATGATTATAGAGCAGATATTGCTCTGGATCCTGATCATGTTGCACACAATGTCCACCTTCATGTTGGCCTATGTAAGGTTTTGGTCAAGCTGGGTCGGGGGAAAGATGCTTTGAGTAGTTGCACTTCAGCTTTGGAGATTGATCAAGAGCTTACTGAAGCTTTAGTTCAGGTTTGCTTCTCCCTTCCTTCAGGGTGCATGTCTGTCTATTATGTTTCCCTCCAGCATCCTTGAAGGATTATGAAATCCATGAATTTTTTTTAGCTATTTCTTCTGAGTGAGATTTGCTTACTTGCATTTACTGTTCGAATATATATTCATCTACAAGTGTTGTTTTTCATTTTAGAGAGGCTAAGCAAAACTTTTGACTGAGGACTGGGAAGGTGCTATGGAGGATCTGAAGTCAGCAGCACAATAATCACCGCAAGTGAGTGAAGTTTATCAGTTTTTCCACCAGAATGTATTGGCCTCTAGATCTGACATGCAGAACAATCCGATTCTGCCCTGTTGCAGGATATGGTAATTTGAAAAGCCTTGATGAGAGCAGAGAAGGCTTTGAAGATGAGCAAAAGGAAGGACTGGTACAAAATTTTGGGTATTTCAAAGACTGCATCTGTAGCTGACATCAAGCGCGCATTGCAATGGCACCCAGATAAGAATGCCGATAACAGAGAAGAAGCAGGGAGATCGCTTCTGCGTATGAGGTATCTAACTTAAAAGACGGATCTTCATAGCCCATGAAAACTGGATGAAATTTCTGGTGTATATTTTGCCATTGCATTTAATTCTTAAGAAGAAAAGAACATTCATTCACTTCATATAATATTCTCAAAGATCAGAAGAAACACTTCTGTTCGTTTAGAAGTAGATGTTAGCTGTAATTTCTTCTTTGAAAAACCAACTCTGATAATCTTGTTTTGTTTCTCAGGTACTCAGTGATGAAGACAAGGGTGCAAGATATGATGGGGGGATGTAGAAGACATGGGGATAGGAAATTGTCATATCTAATAAATAAATATAATAAAATATAATGTCAAATAAATTATATATATATATATATATCATATTTTTGTTATATAATTAAATTATATAATATTGTTATAGAAAAAATAAATAAAATTTAATCATAGAATAATATTTATGTATACAATATATTATAAATAAATTTTTTTTAAAATAAAAAATTAATGTTAATTGTATAATAATATTTATAAAATATTATATATGTACTATATATTTTATGTATATTATTTTTATTATATAATTATCTCATATAATTTTGTATAAATAAAAATGATATTAAAATGAAAAGGACAAATAATTATATGCATTAGAGTATTTTAAATAAAAAATAACAATATTTTCAAATCTCCAATAGTTTAAATATAGCCGTTGGGAAATATAGCCGTTGGAAAATATAGAAGATTTCCAATTTTATATAAAAATTTTGAACAAACAATTTTATTTATTAATTCTTTCAAAAAAAATCCCTACCAATTCCCTCCATTAAAAGAAAAGACACTGAAGCCAAAGCAAAGAAAGACGATCTCACGGAGGAAAAAACTCAGCTTCAAGTGATTGATAGTTGATCGCCAGGGTTTTCAAGTGGAAGCTGACTCACGATCCTCGTAAAAAGTTCGGATCTTATTTTCTGGTGAGTCCACTATGAAGTTTTAGATTGTTAGGGTATTATGGTTCCATCAATCGATCGGGAAATTTTTCGATCGTCCTGTTCGTAAGGGTTCTTTGATTTGCATGCTTTGCGCTCGGACTTTCTTTTAGCAGTTTTGGGAAATTATCATTGAAGAGTATATTAGGGTTGGAAGGAGGGGGAGGTGTTCTTGGAATTGCAGAGTTGATCATTTTACGATATGGTTATTTACGGAACATTTATTCCATAGTTTGGGAAGTTGAGCATTGATGGCGTCACAGCGAGGCATCCGCTTGATTCAAGACCAAAACCTGAACCTGAGATTTTCTGGTGGGATCGTTTTTACTGTTCTTTAGTACAAGTTGATCTTCATTTGTTAAAGTTAGCTATACCCTGAAGTTAATGCACTGCAGCAGGTCCTGGTTCAGTAGGGGGAAATGCCAATGGTTCAAAAGTGCACAAGAGAGGACCGGCTGGTGGAAGGAGGCCTCTTGGAGACTTATCCAATGCAGGGAAACAACCTTCAGTGAACCAGACCTTTAAGAAGTCGAGTTCCAAAGGTCTGAGTATCATTCAGGAGGGAACCATAGTTAACTCTTCTAAGATCAGAAGTAATGCGACAAGAAAGAGAAGGAAGGCACTCACTGACATTTCTAACACGGGGGAGTCCTGTGCTCCCCAGGCATTGAAGAGAAATACAAGCAATAACTTGAGAGTCCTAGCAGAGGATTCAATCCCTGCTGATGCTAACACAGAAGAACAGTTTCATCACAACCATGAGGATTGTGCTATGGACAAGGATTGTTTCCTGGAGACTCTTGGACTTGATAAGGGTCTGCAAAATGGTACCTTTTTTTTTTAAATATTAGCCTGTTTTCTACTCCCTCAATGCCTATGTTCATAATTGACTGACTGGGTATCTCCAATTTGTCTAGGCCTAACCAAACAGTTACCAATGAAGTATTGTTTCCAATATGAAGAGATGGTTGATATGGCAATTGCAAATCAATCCCCTCTAGGATCAAGTGGCCTTGACTCACCAAACCCATGCCAAACTCCTTCTCCGGAGCAGTACTCTCGTTGGAAGAAGGATTTGGAGTGCGTGAATTTCATATTGACGGTAACCCCAAAGCCGCTCAAGAACTGATTTCCCTTTTTTTTCCATTGCTTGTCTCCTTAGGTAGTGAATCCGTGGCAGTTGATAGACTTGCCATACCTTAGGCCTCAAAAGTCTTGTCATACCAGTCATACCAGTCATACCAGTCAGTGGTATGGATGGATTGAAGCCAATTTCCTCTTGGTCAGTGCTAAAAGTATGTAGAAATTTGTACACTTGCACTCAGTTCTACATCTGTTCTGGGAACTCATGAATCTTGTTTATTTTTTTTCCAAACAATATATCCCTTTTGGGTTGATGCGCTTAACCAAAAAACTAAGATCATTTGAAAAATTGGTACATTTTCTTAACATTCTCTTTAACATTTATTTTGCTGCTATTAGAGCATACTCTATAATTTAATAAACACTTGAAATTTATCATGATAGTTTTCAACATGCAAAGTACATTGCTTGTTCCTACAAAATATTATATCTATTAATTTGTAGCATCAATGTATATTGAAGTAATATCATTGTTATATCTTTAGTTATTATAATTTGTAATTTGAAGGAATATCCTAAAAAATAAAGTTCAACAGGATGAAAGTTGTCAAAGCCTAAATTTGATATTTTGGGCAAAAAATAAATCTAAAATTGACATGGAATTAATGGCTAGAAGGTTTCAATGTTGACATGGAATTGATGTCCAGGACAAGTGAACAACAGTGTCCCTTTTGAAGTGGAGAAGGGCATCCACCCACCATCCCCATCAATACCCATTATGTTTATGGTTGGGCAAATCACTTTTAAGAATCCACCACAATTCTGGAACCCCATGATCTCCATGCCTAGCTTCCAAGCTCAAGAATGATGAGAGATATATACCTGAACAAGTTCTGAGCCCTTCACCCTGAATAAAGCAGCCACCGGAGATCCATGGGAAGAGGAAGGGAACTTCCAGGGACTGCATATTGGAAAAGGCGGGAAGTACAGATAGATGGTGGGAGAAGATGAGCCAAGGCAAAGGAAAGAAAGCCAAAGGAATAAAGGGAAAACTACATCTTGGGGATTGGCTGGCTAATACAGGAGTAGAAAGGGATTCATTCTTCCAGGAGCCGCTCCACGGGGTGTCTGCAAATCGGGCATTTGTCAGTCTGGAACCTCAGCACCTTGGCGCAGATTTGGGATTCATTGGGAAGTAGAGAAGATCAAATGTAAAAAACAGTTAATGAAAGCTTGTTCCATAACATGGTGAAGCATCTGCTAAGACAGTGAATGAAGCCATAATGCAACCAACGGATTGGCAGGCAATGTCACACTAACCAGCTGGAGATTCATGGACCATGGTGTAACTTCTTCACCAAGTAACACTTACCATGTGCCGGCATGGAAGAACGGTTGTATCCCTCGGTTCAGACAAGCATATAACACGCTCTTTCCCCGGATCATTCCCATCTACATCATGGCCATCCACAGAATTCCCAATCCCGTAAATCTCCTGCAACTCGTACCTGGTCCCATTCACCCAGAGAATCTGCTTCATCGCCCTGGTTTTATACTCGTTCTTCTCCTTCTGGAATGCCACATGAGTAATTTGAGTTTTTCATGCCTTGTGACCCTCCTCCATCCATAGAGTTGTTCGCCTCTACCTTCACGGCCAGAGGATAGAAATTTGTGAGTTCTTCACATTCACATCGTTTCAGATGGAAATCGCCTTCTGGTGCTCGACATATGGAAGCGGCTGCGGCACAATCGGGCTGCAAGGGTACCGGCCGCCCACCCAGTTCGGGTGGTGCGCAGGGCCCCGCGGTGATGGTGGTGATAGTAAGGGTCAGGCATAGGTACCGGCACCGCCGGCGGAAGAGACGGGTTACCGTTGGGGTTAGCATGGGAGTACTGAGTAGGGTAAGGCATCGCCGCCGAGAAGACGTACCGGTTCGGCGTGATCTCGGGCGGTGGAGCCAGTGGGTGGCTCCGCCGGCGGCCGTTCGTGTCGCTGCTTCCGATGTTATCCATGATTAATTATGCCCAGAATTCGGTAAAAATGGGCAAGACGGAGAAGAGCTAAGTAAAGGATGAGGAAGGAGTAGGGCGATCGAACCAAGAGGAAGAATAAGAAAATGACGGGCATGCAATTGTGGTGGATGAGAAACACCATTGATGGAAGGATCGAAAATAGGAGAAAAAGCAAGAACCTTTTTTCCTTTACCCCACCCCCCTTCCTTTATCTTTTCAATCCTGTAATCAATAAATTCATTTGTAGATATGACAGAAAGATGATGTTCTGTTCTATACTATACCTCTGCTAAAGCTCAACCTTATCCAAGTGGGTTCACCCTTTCATGGCTCCTGATAAGACAGAGCAGCTATAAGGAGACAAGTAGTTAGTGGTAACATATATACTCAGTATATTATCCAATCGACAGCATCATACCATCAGTGCTGTGTGAACCAAGGGTACCAAGCTAGAGCACTGCCAAATGGTGACCAAACACAAGAAAATGAAGGAATAGAGAACACCATCAAAGTTTAAGCTTCATTCATCAAACTACGACTCACATTTACACAGATCTTTTGCCCAGAAAAGCATGAAAACAGAGATTGTTTAGAACACAGAGGTCAGTCAATTGTTGATGCTAGGAAACTAGTAACTTCACAGTGTGATCGAGGATCACAATACACAGGTGTCAAGTGATTGTATCATGCAAGGGATAGTATTAAAGAGAATTCAATCGCATACTTGAATAAAACAGAAGTCGCATGCACGCAAATAAACAGGATGATCTTGTTGGGTCCTGCTACATGGATGATTGAGTGTGCTGGATTTAAAGGTGGAAGAACAGCATCGGAATACTAAGATGGGATTTTCATGCCATTGTTAGAAAATGGAAACAGGCTACCAAGTAGCCAACACTAAAGCAAGCTAAGACCTTTTGCATAAAGAGATTAATCATAATATAAATAATCCAGCAAAGATAGAAACTTGATACAAAAGAAGGCTACCGTATCCACCATTAACACATATCAAAATCCATATGACTTATGGCCCAATAATAAAAACTGCTATAAGAAACTGAGAAGCTGGGCCTTAGAGAGAAAATGATAATTCTGCAGCTCAATTTTCAGGAATCTCGACGTCTCCATCTGTGATCTCCTGCTGCAGATCCTTGGGATCCTTACCATCCACGGTACAGCCAACAGAAACGCAGGTGCCAAGGATCTCCTTAACGGTACCGCTCAAATCCTTAGCCATAGACCTAGGCCTCATCACCTTAGCTATCTCGATCACATCGTCGAGGGAGATGTTCCCATTGTGCTTGATATTCTTCGTCTTCTTGCGGTCGCGCTCCGGCTCCTTCAATGCCTTAATAACAAGAGCAGCTGCGGATGGTACAACAGAGACCTTAGCCTGACGATTCTGTACGGTCAGTTTGACGGTGACTCGTAAGCCCTTCCAGTCCTTGGCGGTTTCCTTGGCGATATCCTCTCCAATCTTTTTGGGAGACAATCCGAGAGGACCGATCTTGGGGGCAAGAGAACTGGCGGCACCGACCTCTCCGCCGGTAACACGCACGTAAACGTCGACGACCTGCGTGGGATCGAATTTGGGCGGCATTTTCTGAAGTCGATAGGATGCAGTTAGGGTTTCGAGTGACTCAACTATGGCAAGACAGGAGTATATATTGCCAGTGAATTGGGCTAAAATATAGGCCCAACTCATATGTAAATATGGATGGCCCGATAGTAGTCTCAGCCCATTAGCCCATCCGAATATAATATTATATATTATAAATATTTTATTGAAATATATTATTTTCGAACTTACAAAATTTATTAAAAATTAAAATTTTGAATTTTAATCGAAAAAATAAGTCCATGCCCTTAATTCGCAATTTTTTAAATTTTATTAATAAAATATTTGTGAGTAAATGGGATAAAAATTAAGTTATTAATAAAATAATTATTTTATAAATTAAGTTTAAAAAATTATATATTTAAAATAAATAGTTATAAAAAAACATAATTTTAATGAAAATAAAAATGTAGAAATTTGATATTATTGATACTAGTGTGTGGCCTGTGGGTGTGGGGGGTCCATGCACTTAACCGGCACGTGTCCATCCTTTATTACGGTCAAATTAAATTCTCGATATACATCATTCACCCAAAATTTACATTATCCGACCCTAGAAAAGTAAGAGGATTCCGTCACGCCATTGGTCCACGTGTCGTCTCGTAAATAAGGCAATAATGGACTACGAGTACGAAGCTTATCTATTGCTAAATAAATATTATTTTAGAAAATATATAATAATTATTTATTAATTTTTTATTAGCTACGCATAATTTGAGTAATATGGGAAAAAAATAATTTAAAACATATGAGTAATAACACGTCATATTTAGTCATATATTGCCAATGGGTGGTAAGTGCACATCCCCTATCAGCTTACCTTATCACAAAAATAACTTGAAGGAGGGATAAAAAGACAAACAACAGAAAGGAACAAGACACACGTGTGAGAGAGACCCTCGATAAATTCCATGTTCCATGTTAGTGACCCGGTCCAACGTTTGCAAGTATGATTTGTATGTCTCCAATTCCATGTTAAAATTAAATACTATATTATTATTAGTAGTTTAAATAATGTATAAAATTAAAGAATAATAATTAATTTATATAAAAAATGAATCAATAAGAAAATAGACAAAATACAAAATAAAAAAATGTGAAATATTTTGAGATAATTACGTGAATTTTCTCACATATAAGTTTTTTTTTTCAGTGTAATTTCGGTAGTTTATTAAACTCATTGGAAGTTGAAACCGACCAATTGGATTATAGAGTGAAGTTAGTGTAGTAACGAGTGTAGTATATTCTTATCCCATATAATAAATTAATAATAATTATTTTTTATTATAATTTGCATTAATCCTTTTATCCATCACTAATCTGTGTGTCTCCATTGGTCATCATCAATGGCTGTTAGATATTATAAAATGACCAGAAGCCTTCTGAAAAAATCATCTGGCCAACTCTCTCTCTTTCTAATCCATCCATTAATGGCTGCCCACTTTTCCTCAAAGAAGAAGAAGAACACCAACCCCTTCTACCGGTTTTTGGATGGCAGCAGCGATGATCGCGACCACCACTCCAGTGACGATTACCTCTTCAACCTGGAGCTGGAAGAGTCCGACGTCGTCTGGAGCCACAACGTTGCGTCTCCCTCGTCGTCCAGGAGTCGTGCCGTTATCCTGCCGGCCTTCGCCAGCTCGAGGAAGAAGAAGCCGCTGAAGGATGTAGCTATGGCAGCATCGTTGCCGGTCAATGTGTCGAGCTGGTCGAGGGCCCGGCGGATCCGGGGCAGCGACGAGGAAGGAGACGAGGAGGGGTCGGAGTGGCTGCCGCCGCACGAATACTTGGCTCGGCGGAGGGGGGAGTCGCTGTCAGTGGAGGAAGGAATGGGAAAAACACTCAAGGGTATGGAGCTATGCAGGTTCAGGAACAAGATCTTGAAGAAATTAGTAGGCTTTGAGGACTAAATTAATCTAAATTTAGCACAATAGCCACTAGGAATCTAAATAAACTTATGTACATAGCATCGTTAGTTCAACCTAACACGAATGAACTTTGCCTCTCTCAGGCATTCTCTTGTTTCATACTTAAGAATTATGGAAGAGAAAAAGAGAGCAAGGGGCTGAGTTTGTCAAATAGGTGATGAGAAGAAGCTTTCGAGTGAGGTGGGTTGATGAAATGGGTGGTGGGTGTGAAAGGTAAGAAATGCAAGCTATGCCTCTTTGACGGGTGACTAGCCACCAGCACATGCATTCCTTGTATTATAATGTTGGAGAGCACCAATTATTGACCCCATTCTCCTTGTGCTTGTATGAGTATAATCATTATACATCCCTTCACTACTACTTTGCACCTTTGTGTTCTATCATGTCCCCATCTCAGGTGTTAGCCTCAGCTCCATTGGAATGGAGCACCCAGCAACCACATTCTTTCATTTAATGCATGAAGATCATGTCCTCCTTTTATGGTTAAAATCTTTAATAATAAAATATTTAATTTATTAATTATTAATAATATAATACCATATTAAAAAAATAAAGAAATATTTTAGTTTTATAAAGTTATACGAGCACTTATAATTAAATAATATCTTTGTAAATGATATTATAGTTAGTGTATTTAACACCTGATGCTAAAAATCACAACTCGAATGCATTATTTAATTGTGTAGGGTTATTGAAAATATAATAAAATTTTAGATAAAATAAAAGAATATTTTATATTTATAATATTAGAATTTAGTTTATAAGATTGAAAATTTACTATTACTTAATAATATGTAAAAAAGATTTATCAATAAATAATATTTTGTTAATAATTAAAATATAAAATACTCGCATGATATAAGACAGTTTTATTGGTGTATTCAAGCAATAAGTCCTCTTTCTTGGTGATGTCTGTTTTGTCTTATGTGGTGTGGAATTTTAATAATTTATATTATTAAACTTTGATCCCCAAACAAATAATTTATATCATAAAATGTTCAGGGTGTATTTTAGAATAATAGAAATATTATAGGCTAAAGTGAAATTAAATATGAATGGGGCAAGTGAGGAAGCAGAATTTGACCGGTAAAGGGCTGTTCGGCGCTCCGGCATCTCCGATGAGATCGGAAGGTTCATCGCCAAATTAGCGGAGAAGAGGAGGAGATCGATGGGGGGATTCAGGAGCAGGCCCGTGTTTGTCGGTCTGATTCTTTCTATGGTTTTGGGGTTCGCGATCTACTTTCGTCTTTGGACTATCGACTACTCCATTTCTTCTTCGGAAGCAGAAATGCTCAGGTAAGATTTTTTTTACTTGGTGGATGATGACTCGATCTATGCCTCTTTGCGATTATCCATTCCCGTGTAAGAAGAAGCTGAAAACTGTCGCTTTATTGCGTTGTTTTTCCTGGCAGCGACCTTATCAAGAGGAGATTACATTTGTCTTCTAATGTCATGTGGAGTTCACTTAGCAATGTTGCACTAAGATTGCTCTGCTTCTTCATAAGTCATGACAGAAAAGTCACTGTGAACACATTAGGGGATAGTTTTGCATCATTTGTTTCAGTTGTTGAAGATGCTTTGAACAACAATTACATTCAGTCAAAATCGAAATAGTAGTTCGTCGTGTCTTGAATTTGAGTTCTTGAATACCATTACTTGTGAAGTAAGAGTAGACTGCATATGGACCATGGCTTACTTTTATGGCAGGAAAGTTTGGATGAATATAACTATGTCATATCCAGTTTAAAGGGTGAAGAATCAATCTCTGTTGGCATTTCTTGTTGTTATGCTGCAGATTATTCAACCACCTCCCAATTTCTGATTTTTTGTGAAAGAATATAAGTTCCTTGGATGATTAGGACATTATCAATGGTATATTTTCTCAGTTTCCATTAGTTTATGCCTATCGGGCAAAGTGCAGTTGATATGTATTATTGAATTATCTACCTGTAGCTTATTCTGGACTGGAGGTAACTGATAGGGGGTTTTCACCTGGAATGATTTGTGATGCTCTTCCATTATGCTGTTTTACCAGCAACTTATTTTTGCATGATCCATGTCTTGTAGAAAAGAGTTTGACCTTGCACACAGGGAGGCCATGGACGAGTCTGCAGAGTGGCGGCGGCAGTATGATAATGAACATGAGAGAGCTTCAAATTGTGAAAGGGAACTGACTGAGGTAGCACTTCTTCTATGTCTCCCCCTTTGTGTCAGATAGATCTATCTTTCTGACGAGGCACATTTCTGAAATGTACTCATTGTTGCTCTCAACGTGTGCAATTAATAAAATGCAGTTTTCATGTTCAATATAAAGTTGATTTAGGCAACTCTTACATTTAAAGATATTGCTCATCTGTTAACTTCACTTACCTGTTATATGATTTAGAATAGAAGTAATGGTTTGTATTGCAACATCAACCTGGGAATCGTGGATGTTACTGTTTTGTTGACCTTGTGACTATATCGGGGTGACATACCTTTGAGATTTAGCTCTAAGATCCAAGTGCATATCTGTTACAGGATTCAATAAACCTTTTTCTTTACAGGTCAGGAAGAAGGGAAGTTCTGGTGAATTCAATGTGAAATTCGAAGCCCTGCAAAAGGTGAATTTTTTTAAGCAAATCATATGTTATACGTACTACTTGTTGCCCTGTGTCCTTTTTCTTTTTTGGACCAGAATTTGTTGCCCTATGTTGAGAGTCTTGAGACTGCTAAACTCATGTACTTTCCAGGAAAATGCAGCTTTGCTCAAAAAGTTGGAAATCTTGAATAACGAGCTAAATGCTGAGAAGTTGAAGTGCAGATAAAAAAAAACTACATTGATGACATTTGATACTCAAACTGGTTGAAAAAGTTGCCATGCAATCTTTCCTTCTTCACCTGTCTGTATCTACCATAGTCTACTAACTTGCAGCAGGCCATGCATCGTGATTCCAAAACACCATGTGAGAACAATTATTTTCAACTGTTTGAGAATGACACAATTACATTTCTTTTGTTCTCCATTGATACAAAAACTCTTGGAAGTTGCAACTCTTCGGTGCAAATTATCACATTTGACTAATTGAATTATATGCTTGGTATATAAATTAAGTTGAATATTCCAAGTTGGTATAAATAATTATATTTTATTCAATTTTGATATCAAAGTTATTTAATATTCAAGTACAAATTATTAATTTTAATGAAACAATGCTATAGTTTTGAACCAATAAATAACAAAAAATAATGTTTATATCATGTTGGAATATTCAAAATATTTTATGTGCTAGAAATTTAAGTATTCATGTTGAAATGGAAATTTGTTTCAATGGAGTAAAATTTTAAATATTTTTGTAATAATGTTATGTGCTTCAACTAGTTTTTATATCAATATAAATAAAAATAATATTTATACAAATAATTATCTTATTTTAATTTAGTTGAAGCAAGAATTAAAATTTTTAGGTTTTTTTTATGATGAACCTATGATTATTTGGCTATTCATAGCTCACCATCCTCTTACTAAACCTATTGGAGCATAAGACTATTTATGAACAAAACAACTCCATGCACTGTTCATCCATCCTCCCACCAACACGATACTTTGTCAAAACATGAGGAAAGGAACAGAGGATGATCTTGACACTAGAATTGGATAGAGGATGATTGGGCCATAGATCACGTGAAGGCTATTTGTTATCAAACAAACGTTCCACAGTGTCCATTGACAGAATAGAAGAATATTAGGTTCAACTGCGTGGAGATAGCTTCCCAGGAGAAAGACGAATACAACAGTGCAGGTAAGGGTCGAGCAAGTGCAGACAAGGTAAGATCAGTGAAACTTTTTACTTCATTCACATTAATTGACAATAAACAATCAGTAGCTGGTCAGTCACATTTCAGTAGCTTTTCTTCTTCTTCATCAGCACAAGCTCTGCTCTGTTTTAGGGGACTCTACAACCTGTCCCTTTTCCCTCATCATCACAGGCTCTGCTTTCATCTCAACACACATGGAACATTAAGGAAATAGTGTATTTCTCTTGATCTCTGCAGCGGGAAAAGCTCATTTCTAGATCCCATAACATCACCACCAAACTGAAGCCATATGGGCGAGAGTCTCGATGAAGATCCTCCTCAGTTCACAGAGCACACAATATTTTTCAAAAGGTAAATATACAAATATGTAATTATTGCATACATGTATCTTCTTGTGTGCTGGCACAGGCATGGGGTTGCATAAGAGAATGGAAGGGCTTCAATGAACAGAAGTAAAGTTATGGTTTTTGTCTTGAACAGATGGTCTGGTTCTGGTCCTCCATTGTTGCCTCTGCAAGCCGACAATTGGATCTGCCTTTTTAAATGGCTCTATGGGTGCAATGATTTGGGACTTTTTTTTTTTGTAATGAAGTGTATATATATGCATGCTTGTCCAGTCATTCTATTTTTGGTTGGGGTACTAAAACTACAACAACTCCATGGCACGTCTTCCATGGTATCATAAAAAAAGGTACAGTGATATATAGGAGACACCAAAAAATATTTTTTTAATATTATTTTTTATTTCATGCTGAAATTAGCATAAAAAGTCAAAATTTTGGTGCTTTTAAGATTAGACTAACCCTAAAGTTTGCATTTTTTTTTCTGTCAATACCCCTAAATTAAATAGTAAATTTGTGAATTTTGGCACATGGTCAGGCATTTGTTACCAATAATAGGCTGTTGGCATGGCAGCCATTATTTCCCTTATAATAATAATAATTGAAATAATATACAGTGGAAGTTGCTGGAAAATAAATATCTCCAGTAAGACTTGAAGGTGACAAGTTGTATATCTTATATGTTAGAATCCTTAGTCTGATCTCATGGCACAGTTTCACTTTCTTCTCTTCTCTCTCTCCCATCATCCCCTGGAAAGTTGAGCTCACTCTGTTCTGATAAACTCGTGAACTCTCTCTCTGGTTCCAAGGGTCTGACCTGAGAGCTTTTCTCTTTCTGTGCATCAGGAGTGATCTCGGTCAGGGGAAAAGAAGAAGACCCAGAAAGGAGTATCCCAGGTAAATGTTGGTGCCAATCAATTGAACTTACACACACACTCTCTCTCTCTCTCTCTCTCTGTAATCCTCTGACACCCTCTTCTCTTCCAGTTCTTCCTTTCTCTCCCATCAACCTTGAGTTCTGTGCAAATGGGTGCGTGCAATCAGATGCATCAGATCTCCCTTGGCTTCTACCCGAGATTTTATTTTCGGAAATTAGGGTTTTTTTCGTTTTGTAACCGATTACCTGTTTCCAAACTCCATTTGATTTGTTGCAGTTTTTTTTGTGCTCGTAACTTTCTGGTCCAATGCTTTCTTTTCCTTGGCATTTCGGGTCTTCATCGTTTCTATTGCGTTGGTGAGGATGTCCACGTATGGTTTCCTGAAATTGCAATCTACTCCAGAGTGCTAAATCTGACTACTTGTCTGAGAAGATATTCGTATAAAATTAAAAGTTGCTGGCCCTTTTGGTTTAGTTTATCAGGAACTTGCATCACCTATAGATGGTTGATGAACCAGCTGTTTGGCCATTGGAGTGTTTAAGTTGAGAGAGAAATTACACTGTTTATGATCCATTCACCTAGAGGTTTGATTTGTTCTGGGATCAACTTGTACATCTCATCTTTTCCAATGGTTAGACTAAGATTATGCATCTCTCTGCAAATTCGTTGTTTTACTACTTTAGGTAAACGCTGCTGCAACTTCTATTTCAGTATTCCATGAAAAGATCATTCCTAAGTTTTTGTCTTTGCTACATGAATATCATTGATACGGTGGTGATTGATGTATTCTAATGATTGGATTTTTATCAGGTTTCCCCATGGGACGCATATTGTCTATCTAGAACAGTAGTTGGATAAAGCATCGACCCTTTATCTGTTTTGTTAAATTTTCATTTAGAAGTTCTGTTAAGTGGAAGTTTTCAGTTGGCTGGAATCTAGAATATCATGTAAGTCACTTCAAAATCTCCTTGATCATCATTTCAGTGGATTAAAAGGTCTTTTTTTATGGGGAATCCTTATCTGGGGAACACTCTACTCCCATGTGAGTCGCACACAAAGACAATAGCTACAATCTAAGCAAGCATTAAGATCCTAGATAAGATTGAGTTCAGGATAGTTGTGTCCCCTCAGCTAGGAGTTTACTGCTAATGTCGGATTTTAGATGGCTATCAGCTGTTGAAGGGCGATCTCTTCTTTCTACAAGTCTGCAGCTTCAACAGTTCTATCCATGTATTGATGGTCACAGCCATACATCTTCGACATGATGTTCTTCATTTCCTCAAGGCCAATGCAGTAAGGATTTCGATTTGGGGGACTTAACCTTGAAAATTCATTAGCATGGAATCACAAACAATGAGTTCTGACAATATCCCAGTAGTTTTTCGCCGCATCATCCCTGTGGTTGTACCAGCACTATTCATTGCAATTGGATATGTTGACCCTGGAAAGTGGGCAGCCACTATAGAAGGAGGTGCACGGTTTGGGTTCGATCTTGTGATACCGATGCTTGTACTCAATTTTGCTGCTATTCTGTGCCAGTACATGTCTGCTCGTATTGGTGTGGTCATAGGAAAAGACCTTGCTGAGGTGTGTAATATTCTCATATCTCTTTCCTGCTCTTGATGCCTGTCCCCATTGACATGATAATAAGATGCTATTTAACTTTCTCGAACTTTGTTTGTTTGCCTATTTTCTTTAGAGATGTGTAATTGGTTCTAAAATGATGTAAATAATCATATGGCTGGAGCTAACAAGAAGATGGTAGGAGATAATATGGGCGGACAGTAATATTATGATAAGAGAATATATAGAGAACTTAGAAGTTCTTTGTTTGGTTTCTCTAACCAATTTCATCAAATGCAGAGTCATTTTCATGGGAAAAACATTAACTTTCCTTCGGGAGAGTCTGAAATTTTGCTTTTTACTATATTATGAAATCATCTAAATGTAGAAACTTTTTTTGCTAGCTTTTTTTGGCCTAATTGCTTTTGCTACTTGAATCATGATGCTGTAGATTTGCAGCGAGGAGTATGATAAGTACACATGTGCCTTGCTGGGAGTTCAGACTGAAATTTGTGTGATCACGTCAGATTTGACAATGGTATTCTTCTCTCAGTGGTCAATTTAAATTCTCACTGCCCTTCTTCAGTATACTATGTCCAGAGTACGGATCGTCAAAATGTAGAAATAATTGTTAAGCCTACATTTTACATACAAATGTATTTGTTGTGCCAGATTTTGGGCATTGCACACGGGCTTAATCTTCTACTTGGAGTGGATCTTTTCACATGTGTTTTTCTGACTACTGTTGATTCAGTTTTCTACCCAATTTTGGCCACCCTCATGGTAAGTCCAGTACAAGATGTTGTGTCTCCTTCCTCTAATCTCTCACTGGGTTTATGTATCAATGGAAATAAATATTGCATTATTTTTCTTCCAGGTAAATTATAAGGAAAAGTGCATTTGCATTTTTATGGCGGGATCTGCTCTTTTTGTTTATATGTATGGGATATTTGTGAATCAACCAGAGATTTCATCATCTACAAATGGAATACTTCCAAAGCTAAGTGCAGAGAGTGTATTTACGCTGATGAGTCTCCTTGGGGCTAGTGTTTTGCCTCAGAACTTTTATCTGCACTCGGCTCTTGTTCTGGTATTTATTTCTCTCGAATCATCTATTTCCATTTGTATTATTGCATCTGTTTTTTTATACATGAAGTTTTAGAATCGCAAACATAACGTCTGGCTGAAGGAGAAATTTGTCACGTGATAAGAAGCTTCTGGTGGACCACTGCCAATATATGTTAATTTAAAAATATTTATTCTTGATGAACTGAAGGTTATCTCTCTGCCAAAAGTTTGAAATTTTGCCATTATCTATATACTTGTTATTTGAACAATCATAATATTTTGTCTTGTTATTATGATTGTATATGCTATCGTTATTATCTTGTCATTCTTTCATTGGAAATGTAAACTTACCTGTTTCTGAAATGATTCATTTTGCTTTTTGCAGCAGAATCAAGTGCAGCCTAATGTATCTAAGGAGACACTATGCCAGGGCCATTTCTTCGCCATTTTCTGCATATTCAGTTGCATTTTTCTGGCAAGTTACATGCTGATGAGCTCATCTGCAAACATGTTTTACAATACAGGCCTTATTTTGCTCACGTTTCAAGATGCCTTGTCATTGGTGGAACAGGTAGGTTGGAATCTCCAGTAGAAGATACGAATTCAGTTTGCATATCATGCATGTTTGACATGAAATTTGATCTGAAATTGACATTCACAGCAAAGTACGCCTCCAACTTTCTGATATAAAAAGTGTGCTACATTTTTTGTCGCAGAAGATTGAATTTTCCATATCATTAAATGATTAACATATCTTTGACATTCCTCTAAATGTTTGTGCAGGTATTGCATATGCCATTAGCACCTTTTCTGTTTCTTTTGGTCTTGCATGCTTCAAGCCAGGTAACAACTTTAACCGGAAGTGTTGGTGGAGATATCATCTTACATAATTTCTTCAGACTAGAAATTCCAGGTTGGCTCCATCGAGTTACAGTCAGGATAGCTGCAATTATTCCTGCCATTTACTGTGTCTGGAATGCAGGAGCTGAAGGGGTCTATCAGCTTCTCATATTTACACAGGTTGTAGTTGCCCTAATGCTCCCTTGTTCCTTAGTTCCGCTCTTCCGGATTGCCTCCTCAAAGGCATTGATGGATAGCCACAAAATGCCCCCATTGATGGAGTTTTTAGCCCTGATCACCTTCATTGGGATGCTTGGGTTGAATATCATATTTGTCTTGGAGCTGATTTTTGGGAACAGTGACTGGGCAGGCAACCTAAGGTGGAATTTTGGTGGGAGTTCATGTACTCCCTACATCTTCCTTCTTGTCACTGCATGTGTGTGTCTCTCATTTATGATTTGGCTCTTGGCTACTCCATTAAAGTCTGCAAGTGCACAGTTGGATGTGCAGGGATGGAACTTGGATTTACCTGAGCTGGTTCAAGAGACTACTTCCATAGGGACTGAGATTAATGATCTTGGTGAAATGAGTTATCTTGATGAAGAATGGGAAAATGATCTGAAGATCCAAGCTTTCCCAGAAATGAGGAAGCTGCCAGGGAGTTCCACTGTGAAATTTGTCAAAAATCTTGATCTCGATATCTGTAATCTGAATCGGTCTGATCAGGAATGCCGACTAGCAACTATTGAGGAGAACTCAAATAGCACTTCAATGGAGGAACCATCATTATTGAAACAGCTGGATTCAGGCCTGATACTGGATCTGCCTGATGTGATCTGTGGAAAAACCACTGGTAAGACTGAGGTGGAAAATGCTGCATTTGTTGAACCAGTTGAAAAAACTCTGAAGATTGAGGGAGAAATACAGATGAATAAATCTGATACCGAGGGGTATGTATGGGACCTAGAACAAGTGCCAAAAATGGCTCTAGGGAGCAGTCGTCCAGTAACTTCTGAGGGTCCAGGTTCATTCCGGAGCCTCAGTGGGAAGAATGATGACAGTGGAACTGGTCCTGCCAGCCTCTCGAGACTAGCTGGGTTGGGACGGGCTGCAAGACGTCAGTTAGCAACCATTTTAGTCGAGTTCTGGGGAAAACTCTATGATTTGCATGGGCAAGCCATTCCTGAACTAAAGGCAATGAAGTTGGATATTTTACTAGGATTTGATTCAAAGGTTCCCATGTCTCCAATGAATACAGATATTGCCGATGGTAGGCCAGACTCTTCTGGGCGGTATTTCCCTTCTCAGAGTAGGATGGGAGGATCTGATTCTCATATAAATTCAAGCATCTTCGACTCTTCTGAGGAACAATTACTGGTGCCAGGAAGTTTGGGCTCCTCACAATATGAGGCTCAAAGGGCATCTCCATCTTTGTCATTGTGGTCCCATCAAAGAAGGCTGTTGGATGAATATGTCCAGAACTCGAGCCATGAGGGGTCCCAACTTGGTCTAGATTCAGGTGAGAGGCGCTACTCCAGTCTGCGCCTACCCCAAGCTTCAGAGGGTCGGGATAACCAGCCTGCCACAATCCATGGTTATCAGATTGCATCATATATCAATCGCTTAGCAGCAAATAGAAATAATAATCGCTTCAATGGCGAGTTTCCTGCACAAAAGATACTCCCGCTGAGCTCTGCAAGCTTCAAGGATTCCCATGCTTATGCCCTTGGGCAGAAATTGCAGAGTGGGATGAGTCCCTTGCAGACATCAAGCTCTCACAATGTAGGAGTTTCGGGAAGCAGTTTGCTACAAACTGAACAATCTTATTATGATAATCTCCCTCCAAGTCCTTCCCCTGATGTGGGGTTACCATTCAACACAAAAAAGTACCACAGCTTGCCAGATATATCAGGAATCTCAGTATTCAATCAGAAGAAGAATGTGCAGTGCGACAGCTCTACAGGATTGGGCCTAGGATCGTCCATAAACTGGGCAGCTTTTGAGCAGCGCTCCTTTCTCTCAAGCTCCTCGTCCAGAATTATAGCTCCTCTGGGTTTTGACAATGTATCTCACCCAGGGAAATACTGTGATTCTGGGAACATGCAGTTCGATTCGAGTTTGGATGCTTTGTCCCTATGGTCAAGGCAGCCATTTGAGCAGTTTGGCGTGGCTGATAAACCGCATCCAGTTGGGACCATTGGGGACAGATCGAATCCAGTCTCGGCCACCAAAGAAGCCTCCTCCACCACAGACATGCATGCCCATCTCCTTAAGTCCCTGAGACTCTGTATACTGAAGCTACTCAAACTAGAGGGATCTGATTGGTTGTTTAAGCACAACGATGGGACTGATGAGGATCTGATTGAACGGGTGGCTTTTAGAGAAAAAATCATATATGAAGTGGAGAGTCAAGAGATGATGAGCCACTTGGGTCCCATCAATGAGCCTCATGGCTCATCTAGGAACCTTCTAGTCTCATCGGTCCCAAACTGTGGTGATGATTGTGTATGGAAGACTGAGCTAGTCGTGAGCTTTGGAGTCTGGTGTATTCATAGAATTCTTGATCTGTCACTCATGGAAAGCAGACCTGAATTGTGGGGCAAATATACTTACGCACTTAACCACCTTCAGGTAAATTTTGTTATCCTCTATATTCTTCTGGATTTTGAAAACAAATTTCTACTGAATAAGAGAACTGAAAGCCCCATCTTAGCAGATCTCTGGAATTCTTTTTTTCTCTTGTGGGTGGGTCAGGGAATAAGACAACTGATTGTATGTTTTCTAAATTCCATATTGCACTGAAATCAATACTAGAGTAATTGGTTGCACCAATAGGTGTACTAAGGAGCGAATTCAGATTCTTTCAAGGCTCATTACCAGACCTACTAGTGAACAAGGTGTGAGATAAGGGTCCCTATATATTTTGTGGCTCTTCCTTTTCAAGTAATATTTAGGAAAACAGTGAAAACCACCTTAAATACAGGTGTTTGTATATGTTTCCTGTCAAGTGCCATTGCCCGACTGAGATCATGTTTCCAATCGCATAAAACCTTGCTATTTTGTGAAGGGAGTATGTTTCCTAAGGTGTAGTTTTGCACATTTATTACTCATTAGTTTATCGAGAAAAGTTAAATAGACATCAGGCACTTTGTACATTGTTCAATCAGAAAAAGCATGATTCCAGAAAGACATCCATTGTGATTTTATGGCTTGCAGTCAGTCTGACTTATGATTTGTATGTTAACTTGCCTGACAAGCAGGGAATCATTGATCCAGCATTTGCTAAGCCCCGGGTCCCAATGTCACCTTGCTTCTGCCTTCAAATCCCTACATCAAGTGTGGGCAAGCAGTCTACAGCTCTTCCAGTATCATCCAATGGGCAGCTGCCACCCACTTCAAAGCCAGGCAGAGGTAAGTGCACCACTGCCTCCATGCTTCTAGACTTGATCAAGGATGTGGAGATTGCAATCTCGAATAGAAAGGGCAGGACAGGGACTGCAGCTGGTGATGTTGCATTCCCAAAGGGGAAGGAGAACTTGGCATCAGTCCTTAAGAGGTATAAGCGGAGACTCTCCAACAAGCCCGCCGGGAATCAAGATGGCACCGGCTCCCGTAAAAACCCGACCTCCTCAGGTCTCTATGGCTCATAGCCCCAGTCACAGGTTTTAGATGCAACCTGATGGTTTTAGCCAGAAGCCTTGTATCTCCTCAGCCACACCCTTCACACCAGAGCCTTTTGGGTCTATAAACTATGTTGTTTCCATTACAGTTATCCTCAAAAGAGGATGGAGATGTAAAATGTCTGTAGAAGAAAAACGGAAATTCTGTAGAAGAGGTGGTCAATGTTGTCAATATACGGGCCAGAGAATTTCACCATCCTTTTGCTGCAATCTTCCTTTTCATCTATTTTCTTTTGCTTATCAGATGCTGAACCAATAATGGGTGTCTCTCAACACCGATCCCTCCTGAATCTTACTTTCCACTTGTATATGAAATTATGAATTGTCCCAAGGATTGATGCATGGAACCACAAAATCATGAAAGGCCAGCTGATTGCAGCTTATACTTCAAACTATGGGTAGGGTCGGGTGTGAATTATGCCCGTGAAAAGATACTGTGTATTTCGATAAGGTTGGGCATATTTAATATATTATTCTTAACATTTTTTATGAAAAGTTGATATAATTTTAATGTTTAATTTTAAATTCGTACTTAATAAATATATATAACATAAATATTATTTTTTTTATTTTTGTATAATTGGAAACAAAAATTTTGAATTAAGTATTTTTTTTATACTCGTTAATATAACGAGCAATGTTTTAATCTTGTATTGGGTAAAATATGAGCCCATTTTTACAATATTAGTATTATTCTTCTATTATTTTATAAGTTTAATAATTTTAGTTGGAATTTTTTTAATAATCAGTTAAAGAATTAGTCAATTTTCAATTTTGAGATAATATATTAATAAGTGATCGATAATATATTTAATTAAAAATAATAAATGGTAAGTACTCCAACTTTATAAAACTATAATAATTTTTTATTTAATAAAAATAGTATATCATTCTCGAACGATAAAATCTTACTTCGACAACCGATTGTAATATAATTATTAAAAATATTAAAGTTAATGTTAAAATAATTTAATTAAAAAATCATCTCAAAATTAATAAAAATATTAACACATCTTTTTTTCTCAGGAAAAGTCAAATGGTCAACGCCTCCGCACAAAAGAAGTGGTCCAGCTTTCCTGTGAAAAGACCATAGTACCCCTCCGGCGAAGAAACATTAGGCTTTTCCATACGTGGGAGCGATAAATAAACGCTTTCTAAGGAGGAGGAGGAGAAGAAGAGCAAGGAAGATTTGAACTTTCTCCAATCGATGGCTTCCCAGATCCTTAGAAGAGTGGCCCAGAGCAACTCGAGCGGTATCCTATCGTCCCCTGCGAACCATCATCATAGCTCGTTTCTTCCTGCGCTGATCAGGACCTTCTCGTCCACGACTCCTATCACTGCCACCCTCTTCCCCGGCGACGGCATCGGTCCCGAGATTGCCGAGTCCGTCAAGCAGGTCCCCACTTGGCCCATCGTGTAACAATATCGTATTTTGGGTGGAGCCTGTTAGTGCAAAAATTTTCCCTGAAAGTCCGTGTCTAGAATTCATTATGTCATGGAAAATACATTGGCTTTCATTGCTGACGATGTGTATGATTCATGTGGGGGCTGATGCTGTTAGTGTATAGGTTTGGAACTAAGTTAGAGTAAACTGGTTTTATTTTGATAAAAGGATTTTATTGTGTTCTGTGATAGAACTAAAATTGAACTTTTTCAAGCTTTGGAGAAGTAGGGGCAATGTATCTTTGTCTTTTTTTTGCACACAATGCATCTTTGTCTCAACAATGGAGTTTTCACAGACAATTGATTTGAGTAGAACCTTCCTTTCTGGAAGCTATGACCTGTCGACCACCTTTTTCAGTTGCATTGAGTATCGAGGGAGTTATTTGAACTGTGGAAATTCAGGATACAAAAGAACTAATTGAATTGATTGTGATTGAACTTTTATTTGCTTTAATTTTTCTCATACGTGTCTTGAAATTTACAGGTATTCAAAGCTGCTGATGTACCGGTAGAATGGGAAGAACATTATGTTGGGACTGAGATAGACCCCAGAACCCAGAGTTTCTTGACATGGGAAAGTTTGGAATCTGTACGGCGAAATAGAGTTGGCCTAAAAGGACCTATGGCCACTCCCATTGGAAAAGGGCATCGTTCTCTAAATCTCACTCTCAGGAAAGAACTTAATTTGTATGCTAATGTTAGACCTTGCTACAGTCTTCCCGGGTACAAAACACGATATGATGATGTCAATCTCGTTACTATCCGGGAGAATACAGAAGGAGAGTACAGTGGGCTTGAGCATCAAGTGAGCATTTTCCATTATATGCTACTCCTTCTGTGGACATTGTTATATTTTCAATTAGTGCTTGACATATATATGCCTTGATTTTGAGTTAGGTAGTCAGAGGAGTTGTTGAAAGCCTGAAGATTATCACCCGAACAGCAAGTCTAAGGGTGGCAGAGTATGCTTTTCACTATGCCAAGGCCAACGGGAGGGAGAGAGTTTCTGCGATTCACAAAGCTAACATCATGCAGAAAACTGATGGTCTTTTCCTTAAGGTTCATTATCTCCCAATGTGTGAGATCATCTTCTAAAAACTCACATTTGATTGATGCATATAATGTATATTTGGGTTCTCTTGTCTATAGTGTTGTCGGGAAGTTGCTGAGAAGTATCCTGAGATCACCTATGAAGAAGTCATTATAGACAACTGCTGTATGATGGTAAGATTGACTTTACATTTCTATTAATGTTTAGTTCTCTGTAAAGCCAGATCTGCTATATGAATTAAGGATATCTTTTAAGGTTTACTGAATTATCATGTATTAGCTGAAGTATTACCATCTATAATAAACTTAATTTCATTTCATCACTGAAGTGAAAATTAGATGTTCCTTTATCTGTGGAGAATCTTATTGTGGATGGTGGTAAGATGAACTTTATCTTTCTATTAATGTTTAGTTCTCTGCAGAGCCAAGTCTACTAAATGAATTAAGGGTATCTTTTAAGGTTTTAATGAAATATCATGTATTCTTTCATATTGCTTTCTAAAGATTTTTTGAGTAAAGTAGGTTGACATTTCCTTTTTCCTTATTTAAATGTATGATACGAGTCTTCGGATACACTAATTACTTGATCTTGTGATGCAGCTTGTGAAGAATCCTGCACTTTTTGACGTGCTAGTAATGCCAAATCTCTATGGTGATATAATTAGTGACCTTTGTGCCGGTTTGGTTGGTGGATTGGGCTTAACTCCAAGGTTACTGGACATCTTCTGGTTTTCTCCCTCAATTGCTTCTAATAGCATTCTTCTGTGTGACCTTAATTGAGTACTTTGTCTGAGCAGTTGCAACATCGGAGAGGGAGGCATTGCCCTAGCTGAAGCTGTTCATGGTTCAGCTCCTGATATTGCTGGAAAGGTATGTGCTTTAAGTTTTGTTAGCTGCTCTTTATATTGTATTGCATTTTAAACCCATCTTGATTTTTATACTTTAGTGTATTATTGTCAAAATTTATCTTTTTTTTGTAATCTATAGACTGGCCACTGAAAAAATAAAGCAAAGGCAGGTGTTTATGAGGATTTTTTCCCTAAAGGTATAAAGAAATACATCAGCATCATAAAATAAGAACTATTATAACCCTCTTCAGGTTCAGTCAGAAAGTAGCTTCACCATTTGCTTTGGTTGGACTGGCTGATTAAATGCATTATGCTGCTGCATCTGGCTCATGTGGGTCAACTAATCCTTTTCTTTTCTGGGGCTATTTGGAAGCATGATTTGCTAACCAAAGAAAAATTAGCATTGCTGCTTGATTCAGCTATGTTTTGATAATTCTGTTGATAGCTCAATCACAAGAAAAGTTTATATATATTTCTGGGTGATTTTTGAGACTGGGTTGATCTTAGAGTTACATTTCATTGTTACCTTCTTACTGGAGAGCACATTTCTTTAGCTTGGTAAGGTAATACTATTTTTAATTCTCAGAACATGGCCAATCCAACCGCATTGCTGTTGAGTTCGGTGATGATGTTGCGACACTTGAACATCACTGATAAGGCTGATCGGATCCAAAATGCCATCATCAGCACCATTGCTGAGGGCAAGCACCGCACTGCTGACCTTGGAGGATCATCTTCAACAACTGACTTCACCAATGCAATTTGCGACAATCTCTGAAGGAACAATTCCTTCAATACAGGAGTTTCCCTTCTGCAGTTTTCTTCCTCTGATGATGCAAAAGAACTATTCATCACTGGCCATTTGGAGCCCTATGCTTGTAGGACCACGGCACACTGATGACCCAGAGCAGTCTGTTTTACTTTCCATGTGAAGCTCGATATAGTTTCTGATTTACCGGGGAGGTCGAATACCGGGAAGGGCAACCATGAAATTTGTTGTGACCTCCTGCTGTTCTAAATTTCGTGATTCCATTATTTTGAGCCAAATTTTTTATCCAATAAGCATATCTTGACAGTGATGACTGTGATGTGGAGTTCAGAAAGTTTTGCTGAGTTATTCAGGTGGATGAAAGGTTTCCTTTTTGCTGAGTCTTTTTTGAAGCATTTCATTTCCTGGTATTTCAAACAGATATTTCACAAGGAGGTAGGTGGGAATGGCAAAATGGCATTCTTTTTGTATATTCTAAGCTGTATTCCTCCATTTGCCAGGCACATTGATAAGAACAATTCTGTCAACTGTGGAAATCCATACTTCTTGTCCTTGAAGATGCTCTTAATATAAAACAGATATTCCCCCACCAACCCTCCTCTGGCCTTGTTGAGTTAGATCTAAAAAACACTACTTGACATAGAATAAAAGTAATTATGGAGTAATTATGCCTAGTTTAGCAGAAAACAAGGAAACTAATAGAGATGTAAGAGTATTTATCACTAATTATACTACACCAAATTGTAAACTTGATTGAAAAGTATCGATTTTTATAACGTTAAAGTGATTAATAGATTGCTAAACAAAGGCATTAAGGATTTAACCACTAGATTTTTGAAACTGTCATTTGCAGCCACACCACGAGACCAGGCCACCTCCGTGAGTATAAAGCTCTGCCCCTTGCCTTCCTCATTTCTACTGCCTCGCGGATCAGCCCCATATCTGCACTCATCTTCTCTCGTCGTTGCCCGTGCTTCCTGCCACTCAAATCTCTTCAGCTCCGGCAATGGCTCACGAGGGCATTCTTCTGGGGATGGGCAACCCCCTACTTGACATCTCGGCTGTCGTGGACGAGGATTTCTTGCAGAAGTACGTCGCTTTCACATTCTAGATCGCATTTTTTATAGCGGGCTTGACGAGCCAGGGATCTTGTTTTGTTACCCTTTTGGCTTCACATCCTTTTGTGCTCAATTCGGTTGTTTTCAGCGACCCAACCCTCTAGTATATGTTGTTGTCAGGGAGATCTGATCCTTCCTGCTGCCATCAGTACCTGTCAATGACTTGTGATTCCTCTCGCTTTTTGAATCTTTATTCTGACGGGTATAACATGCTTTTCCACGTGATAGTTAGATCCGAGGACGGATCTAGAAAATCCCTTCAGAGTGTTGTGATTCAATCTAATAGTATACGTTCGAGCTCAGGGAATGAGATGATTTAATAACATATAAGCCATGTAAAGTTTCATTATCTTCAAGACAATGGTTAGACCCTCCATTTCATGGCATGCTTGGTAGGATAGCAAGGGACAGATCGCACTGACTATCCAGCACTGACGGATTATGGTTAAGATCTTGTGTGTCATGTTTGGGTGTTTATTGTTGTGTCAAATCAACAAGGATCTATGTGGTTGGTTCCCTTCATGCTCGATGAATGTGAATGCAGCTGGTAGATCTGGTACGGCAAAAGGCTTCTTTTCACCAAAGTAGCTCAAAGCTGCCCATATTTTTTTGGCCATGGATGATGAATAATTGAAAATGAAAGTTATTTTTGGGTAAAAAACTATTTGATAGTTCAATGTAGCATGCTAATTTACTTAGAAACCTGTAGATAATGAAATTTGAGTGCATAGATCATGGTGGTATTTAGTAACATTTGATATTTTAAGTTTCTGGAGGAATCTTTTTTGGTATATGCAAGAATATTGGAATGGCTGATTTCTTGGGTATAATACTTTTTCCCTTAGAAAAAGTTTTAGCTGATGATTCTTTTCCATGTATAGATATGACATAAAGCTGAACAATGCAATTCTTGCTGAAGACAAGCATCTGCCCATGTAAGTCTCTCTCTCTCACAGGATGAGAATAGTTGTTCATTTTAAAAATTATATTAATTAGAAATCATCCTGTTATTTCATCTTAACTCTGTTGAGTATCTCTTAAATTTCAGATGATAGTAAGTGAAAATATTGCAGGTACGATGAAATGTCTAGCAAGTACACTGTGGAGTACATTGCTGGGGGTAATGCTCGTTTTTTTTGTTCTTAATTAGACCAGGAAACATCAAAGGTTAGTGCTATGAGATAGTCATTTGACTTAAATTGTACCTTTTGTCCTGCAGGTGCCACTCAAAATTCAATTAAAGTTGCTCAGGTTCATCTTTGAGCACCCTTTTTTTTTTACCGCAGCTTCTCTTTTAGGGTTAGTTTTTCTCATGAAGAAAATTATTTGTTCTCCTTCAATTTCAGTGGATGCTTCAAATTCCTGGTGCAACTAGTTATATGGGTTGTATTGGAAAGGACAAGTATGGAGAGGAGATGAAGAAGAATTCAAAGCATGCTGGAGTTAATGTGAGTACTCCTCTATATATAATCTTTTATAATCATATATATTGAGAGAATGAAGTCATAATTTGATCCTTCAATCAGGTTCACTACTATGAGGATGATGCTGCACCAACTGGCACATGTGCTGTGTGTGTTGTTGGTGGTGAAAGGTCATTTCTCTCATCTTACAATGTTCTTTTGAGGGCACTTCCTTATCTCAATACAATATAGGACTAGTAGCTAAACCTGGTTTGATAAGAGTGTGCTTTATATGAATAGGTCACTTATTGCCAACTTGTCTGCTGCAAATTGCTACAAGTCAGAGCACTTGAAAAGACCCGAAAATTGGGCCTTGGGTATTTCTCTAATAAATCTTTTTTTCCGACACTATATGGTCTTTCCTTTCCGGATGAAATTCCTTATCATGATTATTTATACAGTTGAAAAGGCCAAGTACTACTACATTGCTGGATTTTTTCTCACTGTATCTCCTGATTCAATCCAACTTGTTGCTGAGCATGCTGCTGCAAATAACAAGGTATTGCTCCCCAACAATCTCTTGGAAGGAATATTCTTATCTAAATTGATATCTTTTCATGAAACTAACAACAATATATGTGATGGCAATTACTTCTGTACATTGTTATTTAAAACTGGATCTATTTTCACTTAAGACCAGCAGTTCTGATTCATATGCTTGTATTCACTGCAGGTCTTCACAATGAACCTTTCTGCTCCATTCATATGTGAGTTCTTCAAGGAGGCCCTTGAGAAAGTTTTGCCGTAAGGATATCATTACCTTACCTTCTATATGAGTTTTGTATTACCGATGATGTTGATTCATCCTAACATGGACAAATTCTTTCAGCTTCATGGATTTTGTTTTTGGGAATGAGACTGAAGCAAGAACTTATGCTAAGGTTCATGGCTGGGAGGTAAGAGTACATGAACACATAAACTTTAGTATTTCTCCTACTCTTTTTGAACATCTTGATGATGTTTCTTTTTTCCTTTTGGGATTCATTTAGACTGACAGTGTTGAGGAGATAGCCCTTAAGATATGTCAATGGCCAAAAGCATCGGAAGCACGCAAGAGAATTACTGTCATTACTCAGGGTGCAGACCCAGTTGTTGTTGCAGAGGATGGGAAGGTGAAGACCTTCCCGGTGATATTATTGCCAAAGGAGAAACTTGTTGACACCAATGGAGCAGGTACATGCTTGTCAAACACTAATCCCATTTCTCAGTTACTATGAGTAGTTTCAAGGTGTGGGGAACAACACTTATTGCCCTTTTCTTGGAAGGGTTCCAAAAGTTGCTGTTTTATGCTAATGGGCAGCTGGGGTGTGTTTTATATTCTGTGATGTGTAGGCGATGCGTTTGTTGGGGGATTCCTGTCTCAGTTGGTTCAGGAGAAACCCATTGAAGACTGCGTGAAGGCTGGATGCTATGCATCCAACGTGATCATCCAAAGGTCGGGCTGCACCTACCCGGAGAAGCCCAACTTCGCCTAAAACATTATAGACTTGATCATTCTGGTCCATTTTTTTCCCCATGTTTTGACAGTTGTTGAGGACTTGCCATATTCTCCTTTTCATCTGGCACCCACCAAGTATTTGTTTTGCCATCTATATCATCTTTTAGTTAAGGCATGGGACTTTCAAGTCCATGTTCCCCTTTGAATTCAAAGCAGAAGCAGATTCTCCAACCTTGCCCATTCATGGCCATGACCAAAACCAGGTCTATTATGAATCAACAAATAGAAGGTATATCCCAATGCTCCCATTGCTTGATTCTCTTCTGCCATCACCAGAATCTTGTGGTGCCCTGAAAGTTATGATTTTTTTTAAGTAAAGATGCAGTTTTTATTAGTCTTCGTCTTCCTCCTTTGGCGGAAGACTTCCAACCAAATTCGGCGCATTTCACCAACTGTCTCCGCTTTCTCTATGTATATATATACACAACCAGCACTGATTCCGTATACACTGGCCACTTGCCATCCTCCCTCGTCCCTTGCCGGCGGAGGCTCGCGGTGCAGTACCCTGTGCTCCTCCCCACAGCCGTCTGGACACTCCTCTTGACGCTGACGGTTTCCCTCGCCTCCCTCGCTTCCGCCGCCGCGTTCATGTCGGCCGTCTCCCCGTCCTCGTCACCCTTCTCAAGGAACGCTCCCGGGGGGTGCTACGAAAGCTCCGATGACGTTGACCCTGACCCCCAGACCCCGTGCGGGGGCCTCGTCGGAATCCCGCTCGGCGTCCAGGGAGAGATACTCCACGTGCCCGGAAACATGGTGAGGGTGTCGGAGTTCGATATCCTGCTGCCCACTGTGTTCGCCGCCGTTGCAGTGTTCAGCTCCGCCTGCTTGCTCAGGTCCCTCGGCCTGATGGAGGCGATCATCCCCAACAACGATGCTGATTTCTTCAGTGATATAATGTAGTTATGTTGCTCTTTTTCTCTTTCTAAATGAGATTTCTGAAGAATGTTCAATGAAGATAACTGTGTCTGGAGATTTTATGCTAACCCAGAAGAGTGTTCAACATGAAATCATAAGCAAATGGGTGAACAGTATAAATGAGTGTACTCATCCTCTCTCTATACTTTAGATCAACTTTGGCTGTTCCTGCACAATTGCACCCCAAAACCACAGGCACCCAGTGGAATACTATCAGATTGTTGGGTTATGAATCAGGGACCATACTCCATACAACATATGCATAACCCAGAAGAGTACTGCTGCATATCACAGCTTGCTTTCTTGGTATATTTGAACCTGTCTCCGTGTTACTTTTGGGGGCTCAAGTTACTAGCCTGATCTCAATTTCAGTTGCAGCTGGTGAGTCTTCCAGTTCTTGGTTCAGTTACTTTTAGGAAAGCAGGAAGACCTGGTCTTGCTCTTCCTTGGATAGGGATGAAGAGCTGCTAACTCCAGAACTCGATGCAGTAGAGATTTCGGTAAGGGGCGGCTTGCACTTTTCTGCTTCTGCTCAGCCTACATGAACCCAGAAAAAGGAGTTTCATCAAACAACAGAAACTAAAAGCATAGAACTTGCTTATCAGTCAGGCATGCTGCAGCAGGATAAGCTGCTTACCTCTCCAGCCTCGGGTAGTTGTGCATAACTAGCCCTAAGAAGATTTCGCCATTTATCCTGCAGAAGAATGACCTTATTATCACAGCAAACATTCAAAAAAGAATGAAAGCTAATACTCCATAGGGTTTTCAGTAAACATTCAAAAAAGAATGAAAGCTAATACTCCATAGGGTTTTCAGTAAACATTCAAAAAAGAATGAAAGCTAATACTCCATAGGGTTTTCAGTAAACATTCAAAAAAGAATGAAAGCTACTACTCCATAGGGTTTTCATAAGGACGGTACCCTCAGATCTATTGGAGTTCTATAAGTAGATGAAGCAAAGGAAAGCCTTTTTATGTCTGTCCAGTGGCCTACTCCTAATTCACAGATACCATCAACCAATTTTGTTACTTCCTGAAGAGTCCACATTCTTTGGCGCTTCCTCCTATCATCATTCTTCATCAATTTCTTCTCTATGCAATCATAATCAGATTCAGAAGATGAAGAATTGTCTTCTGATACAGATACCTGACACGGCCAAGATAACTCTCAAAAGGCCATATAGAAACTGCATGATAAAAAGTGCTTGCACCCAACTAACACCCTTCACTTCTGATAAAATTCAAGGAAAAAAAGAAAAGAATCGGAATCCTTACAGGCGGTATTGCACTTCTTTTTTTAGGATGTCTGCACATGAGTGGCATATCCTTGGCAACAACAACATTGTCATTGTGTTTCTGTCCATGGCTAGAGTCTGCTTTTGATGATTCTTCAATATACCTCTGAGGAGGCTTCCGTCGTCTCTTTTCCAAGATATTCTCATCAGCTCCACCCACCATCGAAGAACTCCTTTTACTACCCTCTGAATGTTTGAGTACTAAACAGTGGACATTATTCTCCAATTGCCCGTTACATTGTACCTCTGGGGCAGTAGTAGTTACAGTTGATGTCTTAGACATTCCAATAGCGCCATTACTACTTCTGCTATATCCCGGAGAATGGCTGTCTGGACTAAGATTACTAAAACAAAATCCATTGCTGGGGCAACCACTCAGAGCAGAAACTTCCCGAGCCAAATCAA
This sequence comes from Trapa bicornis, assembly GCA_030064425.1. Taxonomy (NCBI): domain Eukaryota; kingdom Viridiplantae; phylum Streptophyta; class Magnoliopsida; order Myrtales; family Lythraceae; genus Trapa; species Trapa bicornis. The sequence continues at coordinate 1,100,486 of CM057761.1, read as the reverse complement.
TGTCTGCATAATGGAAAAAAAATGTGTGGTCGTGTAAGACTGTCATCGATGTAAGACCTCAGAATTTGTTACTTACCTAAAAAGTATTCTTCACATGAACCAGAGAGGCCATTTGCACAATCAAGGTCTCTTACTTCATCGATTTCATCAAGAATCCCATCAAGAGTCTGTCAAACATCCAACAATAGATTGATTCTCAATAAGATAATGAAAAGGATGAAAATAAAAATTACATGGTCAAAAGATCATAGAACTACTAATTACCAGGAATTCAATTATTAAGAAATACACAATCAATTGGATAAAGTGGGTAATATTATAGACTGTCGTATTCACAATATAAAGGAACGAACTACATACTGTAAGGTTTAAATCATCCTCTCCTTGAGCGAAGTATGAAGCCATCCCACCTTGAATAGAGCCAGAAATACTCGAAGTTGTTAGATAAATAGGAAACAAAAAATTGCACGAACATTAGCTCGGGATCTGACGGAGTTTCACTCCATAATCTGTAAAATTTCCTTGAAGCCTCTGCATCCCCAAAAAACTATACTTCGATTTTGACCATGTTAGCATGTTTCTTCTGTGCGCACAGACAATGTTTTATCAATTACTTTCCTATATGGCACTCAACAGTAAGTTAATATTTGAAAAAAGAAGTATATAGATCCGTAAGTTAACTTTGTTAGGAAATTCACTTCTATATATCAAAAAAATATATACTTCAAATGTATGTTTGAAAAAAAGAAGTATATAGATGGGAAAAAAAATATGATTTCTTACCGCCAACAGTTGGTAAGTCATGTTCAACTTCATTGGAGAAGTTTTCAATCTTTGAACGCTCGGTATTCTCCTTGTTGATAGATAAAACACCATCCATCAAAAGGCAGTTATTCTTTTGTCCTTGGAACAAATCATCAACCTCAGCCACTGCCTCTCGAGCAGGAAGATCAGGTTGATTCTCTTTTAGCTACAACAGGCGGTAACATGAATCTATTAAAACACAAATCCTAGTGACATTATTGCAAGGAATTAACAAGATCATTGCCAAACATATCTTCATCAGAAACCAAGAATGTATGGGAGTATTATCAATGAATTAATGATAGCCAGATATGCTAAACTGCCAAAATGAGCAAAAGGTTTTTCAAATTTCAAGTAAAAAAAAGGAGAATTTATGGGGAAAACCAGTGAATTAGAATAGGCAAACAACTGGGAAAGTCATAACAACTACGTATATTATCCTATATTAAGATGCAAAAACTCAATCAGATTATGGATAAGACTGATGCAACGCCATAGGAACAAAGTAAAATAATTTAGAGAAGCATTCACACAAACAGAAAAGGAAAAAAGGCCAGACTAGTCAAGCAACCAAGAGGCTGTATAAAGTTCAGTCAACACTCAAATACCCAGAATCATAGGTTGGAACCATGAGCAACAAATGCGCAAGCATCTTGATGTCTGATTTACATCATGATAAAAAGAAGGGAAAAAAGGCACCCAACAAGCAACAGGAAAGATTTTATACATCAGGTAGCACATGAAAAATGATCCCCAAGGAACTAAGAAACAACCTTGTTCATGGGTGGAACACCCTCGATCAGCCCGATTCTTCCAACCTACACAGTGAAGAACGTCGGCAACAGCAGACCATCTAAACAACCGCAGTCCCCATCAAAAGAACGGTGAAAGTCTACAGAGAGAGTAGAGCTATAGAGAGTACACAGCAGTGGAGAGGAGTAGAGTGAGGCCATAGGCAGCTAGCTGACATAGAGAGAGAGAGAAGGTAGAAAGAAATTTGACCTGTGAGTCCCTGATAGAACTGTCCAAGCTGGATGGCCCACAACTGCCAAAAAGTGCCACGTAAGCTGAATTTCATTGTAAGTAGTGAATTAGTTGATGTAATTGGTCACCCATTTTGACACGTGGCGCACATTCACGCAAGGATGGTCACTGCTGACAGGTCACTTGCGTGCACCCGCTCCATGCATTTCTGGACGACAGGACCGCCTCGGTCCCACTGGCCTGCCCTTCAGTTGGCTGTCCATTTTCTGGCAACCTGCTTCTGGATGTATACACCATTAGGATAATCCGTTTCAACTCCTCATTCTCATATGAGTTCACTATGAGAAGTCTATAGCACAATTTAGGGTAAGATTTTCCTGTGCCCTTATTTTCTTTGTCTATCCTCTTTTAGCAAACACACCTAAAAAGAAGAGTTTGATGGTATATAGTTTCATCTGGTGAGCACACCAAACTGTGGTCACTTTCTTATAGTCAGTCAATGCTGATTAAAGAAAAAGAGAAGGCAATTTATTTGAGCAATGGCTACCAGAGAGACCAGAGAGACCTTAATTGTCTACATTAGCCAGCTGCCACCACCGGATCAAACTTTGGCAATCAGATGAAAAGGCAATGTGAGAAAGAACATAGCTTGCACTGGGTGAAATAACACAACCTGGACAGTCTGTGTGCAAAACTGCCCATACCGATGAATTTGCATACCAATTTGAGGGTGATTGTGATTCAAAAACATAAGGGGCCTGTACAAAACCAATGGTTGCTCCGGGTTTTCTCTATCTGCTACCTAGCCATCATACACAAGGTGTATGAAACCAAACGGAAGCATAGGAAGTGATACTTTTTCAACTCTGAAGGTGAATGGCTCGGGGGGGAGAAAAGGGGGGGAATTGAAGACATTATGAAATCGGAAGAACACTCAAATTGCTCAACTTTGTAATCTTTTTCTAATGGTTCAATCATATCTGCTCATATCGAACATGACCATTATACTTGCAAATAAAAACAGTAACATGCCTTCATCAAACAGAGGTTTTAGATCAGATAAAAATATATATATTTGAGCATTACCAGTTGTGCAGGACCAGGTTTTCCAAGTAAATTGCTAGTATGTATGCAATGCCAGTCACACAATAAACAAGGCAAAGCAGAACAACATAGTTGTCAGTGAAGGATAATCGAGGAGATTGCTGTAGTTCACAATAGTATTGAAATGATCTAGTGTATCTTTGGAGAGAAAATAGGCAGGTCTACTCATTCCTGCCAAACTCTCTCTAGTATTCTAGTCTGTCCAAAGTAAATGATCTCAAAGCTGAAAATTTGCATAGCAGTGCTGCAAACCAGAAGAAAGATGAAATGGTGAAAAAAGATCAATGCAGAAATGTGAGAAACAATATTTAAAATAGTGAAGCAACTAAACTTACAGACAGAGATCACAGAATAAGTGTACCCCAAGACCCCAAACGACTCATCACTCACTTTGGCAAGAGTACCTAAGCAAGCACCCACAAGTATGAGGATAAGATAATCCATTGCTTGGATCTCAGCCACTCGTAGTCTCTGTTTGCCAACCCTGGAAATACATAAATTCTCAGTCAAAGCAAAGGAAACCTAACTTCAGTGAAGTACTTGAGCTATAGGCTGGACAAAGAGACGGCACTTTCCATAAAAAAGAATCAGGATTAACATGATAAAAACATTGCAGGACCATGAATGCAAACCCAATTTACAAGATATATAAGTTCAATCATTTATGTCTCATTAAATGAAATATGGAACATTCTTTTTCACTATTTCCCACATTGTTCAGTATGAAAAAAAAATCCCCAGAAAAAACACTGGTCATTTTTGCAGAGAAAGCAAATGTATAAATGAAAAATTCTATCATTTATCTCTTTCATCAACAAAGCATACATCTGTTGACTTCTCGCTAATGAATTTGGAGAACCAGATAACCTGCTTCAAACTGACTTCTCAGGGTTGTACCTTCCTAGATAATATCTATACTGGAAAAGTGCCTCTGGAGTGATTCTGCCTGAAAAGTCCTTTGAAGGCATGAAGTTGTGTTGTAGGTGATCTTGCTCTAGCTTCACATTACACACAACATCCTGAAAATGATTGGTCTGTGCCCTGAGAATTTAAATCAGTCAAACCTCTACTATCGGGGCCTGAGGAAGAAGATGCCACCTAACAGGAAGCTGTTCTATTGTGAGATCATTTGGTGATTTAACCATTCTCTCCAATATGTCAATGAAGTGATCAAGAGGATTCACACTATCTGGAACAGTGATTTGATACTTGAGAAGTATTCCTCAACTTTCTTGACAGGTCCCAGATATGCTATTAGGCCACCTTTTGCAAGCAGTATCAAGTCATGGAACATCTTGAATAATGAATAACTAGTGAAACAAAACCAAGCATTAACTCTTACATTAATATGATTCATATAAAAGATAATTGAAAACGTGTAGCTAAGCAAGTAAATCAACCACTGCAATGACTATCATATACCTTTACAATAGAGAAAGAGAGTCATGGGTTTTTAAGTCGATCATTAGTAGCTAACAACACTCAAATACCCATAAAAATTTAGGTTGCTATTAGCAAGTATGCTACACGAGAAGTTGCTCATGACCAACTATGATTTTTACTTCATGTCTGAGCATCAAATGGCTTATCTGTAGATGGTTCAAAGAGTTCTAACTAGCCTAGTTTAATACTACAAGAATTTGTTGGACCAACTAGAAACTAAAGGGCATATTCTTTGAGTCTCTGATTTCTACCTTGTTCCCCTCGACAACAGAGCAACCCCATCCCGGTTCACACCCAGGAGCCCAAGAAGTCAAATTGCAGTTCTTGTTGGGTTTTAGACAGTTGTTAATCAAAGGTCCCTGCCCAGAGAAGCTGTTGAAGTGGAACTTGATTTCTGCTGCAGTACATACTCTGCTCTACGTGAAATGACTCCTGTATATTTCAAAATCTCATTACTAAGGGAAAGATGAACCAGAATGTTCTTCGAACCAAACTAGCAAAGTTTGACAGAAAATAAAGCTGCATCCCATGCTGAGAATATATGCTTGTCCCAAATCAAATAGAATTTTCTACTGTCAAGAAGAAATTAGTAATAAGCTTGCACATTTTCAAGTCAAGAAGAAAATCAAATAGAATTTTCTACTGTCGTAGCCAGCATGAGCAAATCTAAGGAACTCGCACGTCCTTAATGCAGAACCCCAAACTTCGCTTGATGTCCGGGGTGAACACAGAGATGAGGCTGTAGAGACGGCCGTAGATGAGCTCCGTCAAAATGGGTAGCGCCGCCCCGTTAGTAATACTACCGTCTTCGGCACAACTTAGATGCCCCTGAAACAGGGCTCCGACGAAAAGAAGTGTGCATGCCAGCATCCAGCAGCATTGCCTACTCCATCATTTCGGGAACATGTAATCAGAGGTGCTTCGGGGACTATCATCAAACAGATTATCTGCGGGCGGAGCAATGTGGGTGTTGGAACATCACGCAAACAGCGGAGACTTTGGGAGCCAAAATTTGGCCAGGTTGTGGAGAATGGCATTATCATTCAAAAGGGATTTCGTCTTTCGGGGTAAAATTCTGATGGGAGGGAGTTGAAGGGACGCCCTTGCTTTCGGAGGAAGAGGTGGCGCAGAGGAGTGGATGGCTGATTTCGAGGGAGAGAGCAAGGACGGAATTAGAAGACAAGAAGAAACGTAGAAGAGAGTTTGCTTGCATCGGTTTTATTATTACTTAAAAAATAACTAAATTATAATTTTATATAAATATTAATTTAAATATAAAAAAAATAATTAATTGCAAGGTTGGGAACTTTTCCTTTGGAGAGGTACATTTCAATGGAGAACAATTTAATAAAAAATATTGATAGAGCAAAAAGATAATGAATAAAAATGATAAGTACGTGGTTTTTTTAACTTCGAAATAGATAAATTTTATTAATTATATTTAATATATTTTTATTATATAAAAATAAGAATATAATAATATGTAACTTTTAATATATATATTAATAAAATAATTAATTATTAGTTATAAAGTTTTTAAATAAATATATTTAATTAAATATTATCTTAATATTATTCCCCGCAAATTAAATGGAACTTAGCATTATTAAGTTTGGAATAAAATATTGATAAACGATAATAAAATAAATTTTAGTAATTATATCTTTAATTTAAGTATTAATATAAATAAAACAAATGGATTTAGAATTATTAAGTTTAAAATAAAATATTGATAAACGATAATAAAGTAATTTTTAGTAATTATATATTTATCTTGAATATCAATATAAATAAAACGAATAATAAGTTATTTGATAATAATACATTTATAGTTTATCTAAATGTGATTGTTATAACAATTAAATATATAATTATCACTAATATAAATGATAAATAAATTTTTTTACATAAGTTAGAAAAATATGAAAACATGAAAACGAAAAATAAATTTCTTGAAAAACTATCAAATTAATATTAGTTTAATTATAATATTTCTTAAAATTTTATATTTAATTTAAGTGTTATATTATAAAATGATAAACCACTGATAAAAGTTGATTATCATAATTATTAAAAAATAAATATTATGACTTAATATTCTTTTTAAATAGAATTTACTTAAATAATAATTAATAATATTTAGTTGATTTATAAATTGATATGTATGATTACATAAAAAATATTAAATATATTTAGTGTGATATATCGAAGAAAATAAATGATTTGACAGTAAAATTAAGAATTATTTAAATGAATTTTATAATTAAAGCATAATAAGGGTAAATGAATTATTGCATTCAACTATATTATTGAGTAAGTATATAAAAAAATATAATTATTTTGAGTTATAATGAAACTGAATACACTTATATGCTAATAAAGTGATGTAGGAGCATATATTATTAAATACAAAATTATTGTTTGATGATAATTAGGATAGGATAGAGTTAAGAGTAGATGTTATTGTAAATATAATCTTATCTAAATAAACTATAAAAAATTATAAAATTTGAGATTTTGTATATAAATAAGAATATATTAGCTAGTCATTCTTCAAAGTTAATAATAAGTAAAAATGTACTTAAATCAAAAAAATTATTCTCAATCAATATAATTATAATAAACGTAATAATAATGTGATAAATAAATATAAAATCGTGATTAAATTATATAATTATTTTTATCCAAATGAATATTAAGAAAGTAGTTATCAATTTATAATTGTATTTTATATTTTTTTTTAGAAAAATCTTTAATTAAAACACATTTTAAAATAGGGTAATAAAACTACTAGTTTGTTAGTTTAATGGTAGAACCATTTACAATTCACAATATTTTTTATATTTGAAATAGTAATAAAATCTCATAATTATTAAGTAAAAATATTATATTCAATATTTATTTAATAAATAAAAAATAAGTATTTACTTGAGTGTTAAATGTACTAATGAGAAAAATTCTAAAAGTAATTTGAAAAGAGATGTTATTGGAGCTCTAATAATATGGAGAGTAGGGTGGGTTGATAAAAGTAAAAATACATATTTAATTAAAAATGATAATTTATAAATAGTAAATATTTTTAAAATTATAAACTAATAATAATTTTATATTTTATTTAATTTAACATTTTATATGGAAAGATCATGCACATTCTTTAGTTGCAGTCTCCTATGATCTCCAGTTGCATGAAACAAATCTGCTTATGATGAGAGGTTTACAAGCCAATGAAATGGAATCCCAAAAAGACCTCTTTCGTGGTTTTGGTAAGCTAAATCTTGCTAATCCAAAGGCATAAAACCCAGCCTTCTACCGCCTTCTACGATCTTGGGCTTAATCTAATAAATTAAGCTTCATCTATTCAACGCATAGGTAAAAGTTTTTGAGAATCAAGAAATCACTGATCTCTCATAGGTTTAGTTGACCATCATCTCCATTGTAGACTCATTTCTAACCCTAATAATCAGCAGCTGATAAGCATGAATCAGCATGAATGATGATGCATGAGACAGCTAGCTCCAAAGACTGCATAGGCCTAATAAAAAAGATCCGGATATTGATCAAGAGGATCGAACCGTTTCTTCTTCTTCTGACTCTTTTTCAAATTTGATAAATGTTGGTTGATCGTATATTTCATTATAGTTCTATTATTCAGAGTCTCATTTCCTATTTGATCCCTTTGAATTTCATATTTGAAGTTGCGCTCAGATCTATTAATTAAAAAGAATCGATTCAATACATTTCTTATGTACACATAGGTGCTATATTAGACTTGAATCAGATTTAGGATCCATCTATATTGATTGACTGCCTATGGTGTTGCTAGCAAATATCACTATTTTTTGTTTTGGATCTTCCAAATCATTTCCGCATGAGATCCGGACCCATTTTTTTCCGATCCTTCAATAAAAAGATTCATTCTCTTCATAAAAAATAGGAGGTGGAACCAATAAAGATTTTTTTTTCGATTCATCCCTGGAGTTGAATACCTCATTCAAGAATTGTTTTTGATCCAATATGTAAGAATCAATAGAAAAGGCAAATCCCTTATGATACACCAGATCCGACTCGATTATTGATAGAGTGAATCGATGTGCCATTTCTTGATAGAGTGAAAGGCAACACACTCTCAATCTCCATTGAAATTGTTTAATATAACTACATTAAGTTAATTATATGGTAATTAAATTACATTGGTAATATTAAATATTTATAAAATGCAACTATTTGGTATAAACATTTTAAAATACTCATTTGATAATATAAAGCATTTAGAAAAAGTAATAATTTTATATCATATATTTTAAAAGTATTATTTTGATGTTAAATAGTTGATAAAATAGTTTTATTGAGTATAGGCCTAAAATATTATTTTTATACTAAATTAGTTTATTTTATCAAAATTTTAACCTTCAAAGAGCATTTTATAAAAGGTTTATTACTAAAATATCACATTTTACAATTTTTTTATATAATTAATGTAACTCATCTCAAATATTTGATATCAAAATAACATTTTTAAAATATTTTATACCAAAAAATTATATTTTATAAATATTAAGTATATTAATGTAAATTAACTCAAATATTTGACATTAAATTTGCTAAAAATCATTATTTTACTATTTCAATTGTAAAGTATAAGATCAATTCTTTAAATAAAAATAATATTTAAAAATTTTAGCATCAAAATGTCACTTTTTGGGCATATTTAGCATGTGCAATATAATTTAACCCCCAAAACCCTAATTTAAATATTGAATATTGGTGACATTAGCTAGATTGTATGTTTTCTTAACTTTAAATATATATATATATGACGGGTCAAGATCAAACCCCTATTTATTTTTGTTTAATCGTTTAGTTTGCCGGTAATTTATGATCAAGTCGATGGGATTAGGATTGAAAGTAGTAATAAAGTTGCCTATTATTGGACCACCCTAGGACCTATGGCGTGACTAAGATGCAACCATGCTACCTTTCTCCATGCTATCGTATAATACTAAATATATTCTCCTATATAATTATATAGTTTGTACTTGTATCAGATCCGGCATTTTAAACTTACATCGTATTCTGCATGATTATTGATAAAAAATACACAAATTGAGTTTATTTTTATTAGTATTTTATCACTTTTTAATTTTAAAAATTAGATAAAATAAATAAGTTTTTAAATTTATAAAATTTTAAAAATTACACTATTTACAAATAATTACTCTAAAATAGATAATTATTATTAGATATTTTATTAGTTTACATTACGTTAACTTATCTCATATTATTTACGAATATAAAGAAAAAATAAATAACTCGATAAATTATTACACTTATCTGATAATATAAAAATAATATCTGTAATATAAATTATTATCAAGTGCGATTTAAAAATAATAATAGTTAAAAGTGTATATATATTAAAAGTTAATAAATATGTAAATTGATAAAATAATTATAAATTAAATAAAATAAAAAATTGTAATTAATTTCTTACATTTACATTTGAGAAAAACGCACCCCTTCTTACCTTCCAATGCCTACCTTGTATCCCTCCTCTCTCAAGATCATCATCAGAAGAGGAACAGGCTGAGATGGGAAGAGCTCCATGCTGCGACAAGGCAAGTGTGAAGAGAGGTCCGTGATCCCCGGAAGAAGACGCCACGCTTAAAGACTACATCGGGAAACACGGTGCCGCCGGCAACTGGATCGCCCTCCCCCAAAAAGCAGGTTAGCTAAGCCATGAACATGACAGGTCCTAAGCTTCTTGGTCACCCCTTGAAGTGATTCAAGCTTGCCACAAACAACCCCGGTCAGTATAATTGTCCGGTGATTAAGAAAAAAGGTAACTACAGTTTCTCAGGGATTATCAGTGTTGGGTCATGGAATACGGGCCTTACGGAGGTTGGCACGGTGGCTGTGAGCGGTGGAAGCGGCGGCAGGGGATGGATTCATGAGGTGTTGGCCGGTAAAATATTGCAGGGAGTCGTGGCTGGTTATGGGTTAGATGAGATTTCAAGAGCAGTTCATTAGCAGCAACTACACAACCTGTTCCTGGATTTCCTTTGATGAAAACAAGGTAGAAGACTGTTTTAGTGATTCCATATACACTGCTCCTAATGAACAAAAACAAGACGTAGACCACATCTGAAATTTGGACTCCAATGCCCATATACAAAGTGAAAACTTGGACAATAATTTCAGATACATATCTATAACCAAGAGGCTAATACAGCTTTCCAAACTGTTCATGGTTTCCTCAGGTAACACATGCTATGGAATTAGCAATGGAAGTTCTGTGTGGAATGAATGTACTTAAAAGGCTAAAATAAACAAACAGATAAAACAGTCTGAACTAACATCAGTTGACACCTCTGATACAAATGAATATGGTAACAGGTGAAGGCCAATCAGTCATTGGTGAGAAAGGACTATAAGTAAACACTAGAAGGCTTAAAATGAAGGAGAATATATGTTTTCTCCCAGAGTGACTAACTAACCTGGGTAGCCAGATCTGCTTCAGATTTGCTCTTTGTAAATGAAGAGGAATCGCCAAGATTATATTTTCCACTGCACCTTAGATTCTAAACCCTGGGTATCAGTGTTCATGCTTGACACGAGCTTTCAATATTCCAGGAACAGGAGGGGAGGTGGGACATCTAACAGGTGTGTTCAATATGGAACCATTAGGAGCTGGAATCTGTGCCTGGTGTGCAGTCGGCAGGCAATCCTGAATTTCATTGATGGACAAGCTGTGAGTAGCATTTTCACTATTGTTGGGCCTTTGGGACAACTTCATCTCTTTGAGAATGTAATTGTCATCATGGAGCTCGAACGGAGTGCTGCCACAAAGTTTTGTTAGATAGAAGAATGAGATATTTCAAAAGATTTATAACTGCTTCAAGTCATACATAAAAAAAATCTTGTGATGGAATGAACTGCAGTAGCCCATCACTCACAGAAATTACGAAAGAAATCGAAATGTAGACTTTAGTTTCCTCTAATTTCTTTGGGGGAAGGAGAAGAATTTGTTCGTTTCTTTTTTTGGCTTTACCTGTTGAAGTCAAAGTGAACAAGCTGCATATCTTCTGAAATCTCCACCTCCACAGTTGCATGGGGCCGAGTCTAAGTTAATGTTGAAAAGAGAAAACCGGGTAAAATTATGCAAGTTAATACACAGAGAAATGCACAAGTCAAGTAACCAGGAAAACTGCTTGAGAGTAAAAATTTCGAAGGTACCATGAAACTAGAAATATTCAGCATTTTTAGGAAAAAAATTGGACAAATAAGACAATTGCTCCAGAGAAGAAGCCCAAGATAAGGTTCAGCCATGATCTTAAGTTAATACGATCATTATAAAGAAGATTCCAGATTTTGGTCTGGAAAGAGCAAGAAACAACCCTCATGCCAAAAATTCACAATTCAGATTACTTAGCAAATGGAACATAATTCACAAGTGATGGAAGGATCAGTGGTGCATTTACCTGGACCAGAATAAAAGGTAAAGCAACCCCCCCAGTGGGAGTGTTTCCAGAGCCATATAGTTGTTCATTTCTTTGTATCAGGTTTTGCAGGCCTACAAACTTCATTTTAAAATCATGTTCAAAGAATCAGAAGAGCTCATTAAGGGAGTGGTGTAAAAGGAAGAAGTGATAGGAATTCTTCAAACATGAAGGAACAAACTTCTTACTTGTTCCTCCAGTTCACGCAAATAAGCAGCTTTCCTTTCGATCCTGCTTCTCAGTCCGTTGCGCTCTGTCTGAAATAAGGATAGTCAAAGGGTTCAAAACTAAGCAAAACCACTAATAAAATGGAAGTAGTTTTTTTTTCCTAGCACAACTCACACCTTCAATTCTTCAATATCATTTACACTAGTATGTGGCAGGCCCTTCCATTGTATCTCTTTTTTATCTTTTGATATGATGTCCATTGCCATAAGAACATTAAGGGCATCATATACCCTTCGTCGTATGTTCTTCTCATCATATTGTTGCTGCCAATAGGAGAATGAAACAAAACAGATCACTGACTTTTGCCTCATCTGTCTGTTTTCAAGATTGAACAGGGTAATACATGAAAATATAGTAGAAACCTGATCAGGGCACTCAGTACTATTGCTAGGTTCTGCAAACTCTGCTACAAGCTCATCAGCAACCTGGAAGTAGCTCAAATGATGATCAATTATATCCTTTTCTACTATAAATTCACAAATATAGCATTTTTCCTGTTTTAGGATATGACTGACAGCATCTAATGTTGACACACCTCTTACTATTAAAACAAGTCAGCTAATTGAAGTGGCTGTAAATAGCATTCGTCAAATGATATTTGCATGAATAGTATGCATACATGAATGACAAACATTCATCACTATTAATCAATTTGGAAAGTTGCATTCAGGAAACTACCCAACCTCATTGTAAGTTGTTCTTCCCTTGCTCTCCACTTTTTCACACACTGAAAGAGATCAAAATAGGGTTCAATGCAATATTAGTAACAAAAAATGCCGGAAGACTATCCACTGTGATACCATCTAACCTAAAATTTTAGGCAAGAAAAAGTTTCATAGTACAGAAATTGAATGTAAAAATTATGCATGGCACGGGTTTAAAATAATTTTAATAGAATACTTCAACATTGCTGTACATCTGAAGCTAATTCAAGCATCGGGTTTCTGGTATTAATTCATAACAAAAGAAAATGTCAGGAGATTCATCTTATTAAGCACGGTATATATATGATAATAGAAAATATGTAGAAAAAGGATGCAACAACCACCTTTCATGCTAAACTGGCGAAGTCCTCTTCCACCTTTATCACCTCCAGTCGCCCTTGGTGCCCTCCTTTTCTTTTTACTTCTGTTTAGCAATTAAAAATGAGGTAAGTGTCAAACAGTAAGCTCTATGCTGATACCACACAAGAGATAAGTTGATCATCCAAAAATCATTATAAATTGTACATATCTAATATTGTTCATAATTCAATAAACAAATAGCAAGTTATGAAAGCTACTTCATCTCATATTCATATTATCACATTTTACAAGATCAAAGATTGAATGCCAGTAGATAAATTGATAGTATCACTTTTCTCAGGATCCTGATAGTATGAATTTTTTAGATTAAAGTCACCGAATAATCCAATGCTAACAAATACATTCAGTCAATCAAAAAGTTCAGGGATGACTACTTTTCTTCATGCAAAACCAAATTTTTAGCGCTACAAGATATAGTAAGCATGTTTCGAATCAGCTACATAGATAAACATCTTCATTTACAACGAAATTTTATGAAAATTTTGCTATGGAAACTTGACAAGACATTGGGAGCTCAAAGATATAAAAACTTCAGAAGCTTTTTCTTTAATCCATGGTATTTTCAATAGGAGCAATGCGCATAATCAAGAGTGAGCAAAACCCGCAAAACAGTAGCAAAGAAAAATAATGGCCCACCCAACATCTCCCGGCGAACCGGCATCATCTCCACGGATATCGAGGTGGTTCAGTCGGAGGAAAGTGCTGTCGCTGGGAGGCGTGGCAGCTACTACAGGCAGGTCACTGCGGCTGGACGGCGACCCCAGACTGCCGCTGGTGGATACAGATTGCCCCGAAATTGCGGGACCCCACGACCTAGTAACTCCTCCTCCCCCGCCACCGCCGCCTTTAGACATGGCTGTTACTAGGTTTTGGTCAATGTCATCTTTGCTCATACTGCTCCCACCTCCTCCCACAGTCACCACTACCTGCAAAACCCCACAACTACCTATATGCACCAAGACTGCACCTTTGAAAGGATTTAAGCACTGCTTAATGCCAGTGAATTGCGGGTTTTCATCTGTTTTTCGATCTACCCCGTATTCTTAAGAGTAAGGAAGGAATTACAATGAATTTCCCCATTCCAATAAATCGAAAACTAAATTATTGAATCAAGGTATACAAGGAAGAAAGTCAGCTAGGAGAATTGTGAGAAAGAGTAGGGGCTCATAGAGGAAGACCAGGGAAAAATGGAGAATTTTGGGAGCTAAGGCTGTGTAGAAGGATTTTTAAGGGATTAGCTTGCTTAATAAATTTGACAATTATTTTTTTGTTGCCGTTAAAAAAAGCCATTTAAATTCCTTAAAAAAATTATCACATTAAAAATTAATTCTTACATTTTTTTTGAGGATATAAAAGGATTGTAATTTTTTAAGTAAATTAATATTAAATAATAATATTATTATTATATATTTTATCTTAAGTATAAAAAATAAAACATTATTTACTTTTTTCTTTTCTTTCTATATTTTTCATTATCTACTTTCCTTCTTCCATCTCTTTAGTTTTTTTTTGCTCAACTTTCCAACTCTTTAGTTGAAACTCTAAATTCAATATCAATTTTATTTATTATTTTTAAATAATTTTATGAATTAATTATTTTTTGTATAGATTATGTTATTATTAATTTATATATTATTTTTATTATTGATTTATATATTATTTTTATTATTGATTTATATATTATTTTTATTATTGATTTATATATTATTTTTATTTTTGATTTATATATTATTTTTATTATTAATATATATAATAACTATAAAAAAACTCAATTGTTATTTATGTATTTTTATATTTAGTGACTTTCCCACCCCTGTATTATCCTTCCAAACCCATTACTCCACCTCCCTCCAATATAAGAAGATTTTTTTTTCAATTCTCCTTTCATTTGGTTGAAAAAAAAACAGATGGTTCTACTGTTTTTTGATCAATTTAATGAGCTTTTAAGACTCTAAAATGGTGAGACATCATTTTATGTAGTAAAAGCAATTTTTAGTGTGAGTAGTTACCCTACCATTGAGCTTTCTTTCTTTCTTCCTTCATGCCATAGTAAGAATCATTCCCAATCCCAATAAAAATAGGAGTATTGGACATGGGAGTGCTCAATCACATGATAGCATGAACACATGGATGTAGGAAAGGCATCTTGTTGGGTCTCAACTGATAAATGGATCTTTAATGAGAACTGGGAAACTGTCATCAAGAAGAATAAGGTTAAAGAAGATAGACTACTATTTGCTAGAAATGTATGAATAGAATAGGAAGTTCTTCCCCGGTAAAAAGTGACAATGATAAAGACATCCCTAATAAAAGTGCATGCTTTGAGCTGATAAAGGTTGGTTACATGATGGCTGGGCCCTATTATGAGCAATCGCCCCTCACTAAAAGATTCTTTCTTATAGAAAGCAAATTGCTAGAGGATTTGGCAGTGTAACCTGGCCTGAACATCAAACTTCCAATTTGGCAGTGTACAACAGATAACAAGGGCTATGACTGAAAATTGACAATATGAAATGCATTGACCAAAGCAAATTTATAAATATATCTGCTTTATATAGTTGGATTGTTGTTTGGGGTAAGCAGGTAACTTACGGCTAGAGCCTATCTTGATCATCTAGAAAGAAAAAAAAGAACTACCCCCAAAAAAATTGCAATTCTTCTCATTCTAAATTAGCCAACTCAACCTCAGTTTGCTCACCAGACGCGAGGATTTTCACACTGACCATCCCCCTTTGCCACTCAGAGAGACCCACAAGTATCAGCCTCTGTGCATTTATACGGGCTGCACGCTTGAACACCCTTCAAAACGGCAAAGAAGGTACTGATGGTATTTCATTTAGTGACTGGACAACCCAAATTTTGAAAAATGAGCAAGAAGATTCATTACCATTTCAGGGGCTTGCTCTCCAAGACCAAGTCCACAGTTTGGCCTTTCTCTCTAAGCTTTGTGGCAACAGAAGCAGCAGCTCCTTGGAGATTTTTGTCAAGTGCACACACAATGTTCTCTACTTGCTGATTCAGATTGGGAAGAAGTCCCTTCTCCTTCAACAACTGCATACATAGTCTAGTTTATCATATATCCATTACATATGGAAGATACTATCAATAACACAAATTTTGACTTCATTGGAGGAGAAAATGTATATGGTTCCTCAAATTATTTACAACAAAGTTTATACTAAAAGAGGGTTTATTAGGAATTCAAATGAATGAAATCATATGGCTTACTTCTATTATAACCGCATCTCCAAAGCCAAAGCCACAAGCTGGTAAATCATCACCACCAAAGGTAGAGAGTAACTTGTCATATCTCCCACCTCCACAAATAGCTCGTAGCTTGCCTTCTCTATCAAAACCCTTTCAATAAAACTATCACTTCAGAGAGTAAATCCAATCCATAATTTAGATCAAAATGAACCTCTTAAAGTAATCTGACCACATATATGTCAATAATGTGTACAAAGAATGCAGACATGATGGGCTATTTCTCACCTCAAACACAATTCCCGTGTAATAGGCGAGACCACGTACAACAGATGCATCAAACTGAATCCAATCAGAATAACCAAACTTTTCAGCGAGAGAGAACAGCTGTTTGAGATCCGAAATGGCTTCGCCAGCACCACCTAGTACCTCTGTTCCAGAAGAAAAAAAATAATACAGAAAAGGATTAGAAATTTGTAGAAAAAAACTTCATTTTAAACATGGAAGATCTTTTCTAGAGAACAACTTATGGTATTGCACCTTCCAATTTTTCCAGAGACTTTATAGAAAGAACTTGCAGTAGCTCCTCAGCAGCAACTTCTGAAATCCCCACAAGCTTCAATTCGTTCTTGATATCATCAATTGGAATCTTTTCTATCTGTTTTTTTTACCAAAATAGAAGGATAACAATCAACCATATTTGAAATCAATGTGAACGTGCATATGAGATAGCTATCAAAAGTGACCAACCTTGTCTATGATTATACAAACTTTTCCAAACAAAATTTCTGGCACAGAGTAGGATCTCAAAACTTCTTGAAGGACCTGCTCGGAGAGGAAAAAATCACCATCTAAGATTCATAGTATAATTACTCTAATTTGGAGACACGTTTTTCTAGCAATTGACTGTGCCAAGTGAATATACATCACACATGCTAATTACCCTACAATTCTGCAGATCTTAAGAAATGCACTAAAATGAAAACTGATACAAAGAAATGTAGAATCTACACTATATAAGAAAGGAATTCCCAAACCTTGCGACTGGAGACCTTAAATCCAACATCAGAAGAACTGATCCCAACCTTCTTGAAGAATGTAACAATGGAAGACATAAGTTCTGCTTCAGCCTAAATAACAAAAAGTGAATCTTAAGCATGCCTAGTCAAAATATGGGGGGAAGAGAGGAGAGGAGACATGGAAGCTTCTTGGGCAAGTGTAGTTTGAAACAACTGGTCTTTAGCAGTACTTACTGTAACCTCAGGCACACCAATAATATCCATATTCCACTGGTAATGCTCACGACGCCGACCCCTTGTCATTCTCTCATATCTCCAGCACTGCCCCACAGCAAACCATTTCAATGGAAAGGGCACTGATTTTCTGAACATAAAAAAACATGTAGATCAAATTCTGGCATCCATACCTGGATATTAAAAATTGATCAGTAAATATATAGATATACAAAATAATCACACACAAAAAATATATTTAGAGTTGCTCACCCTTTTTGTATAACCAGCCTTGCCAATGAAGGGGTCAACTCAGGCCTCAATGCAACACGTCGATTTCCACGATCTTCAAAGCAGTATAGCTGGGTAAACAGAAGTATAATTCTTTAAAGAACCACCAGAAAACTGCTTAGATTTGTTGGTTTACAACCAGCTTCTAGACTCTTTCTTGAACTAACAATCATGAAATTCATGGCTAACTCGAAGCAGCAGGTGAAGGAATGTACATAAGTTATCCAATCAGAGCATGAACAGGAAATAAGACCTAAAGGATAACTCATAAATTTTTCGTGAAACTGAATAACGGCATCTTACGCAATTAAAGGTAAAAGCAAATATAAAAAAATGCTAACTTGGTCTCTTATCTCCTCCCCAGCTTTTCTAATAAAAAGAGCCTCTGACTCCAGCACTGGAAAATCAACCTCCTCGAATCCAGACAATCGTGAGACCTGAAAACAGAAACATTAGAAAAAGGACTAGGCTATGATCGACGTATTCATACAGGCCAAATACCCAACAAGGTCTGATTTTTCAATTCAATCTTTTGTTTTGAGGTTTGTTTGGCAAGAAAGCTCATATATATCACATTGACACATCAAACTTAATTTTAACATGAAGAATCGCAGGGAGAAGAAACGATTTTGGAAATATTCAGATAATTAATTTCAACAAAGAACAGCTTATACATACATATAGGCGCTGACCTCTCGGAAATTGTGGAAGAGCCAGTTGCGGAGGCGCATTTCCTCAGGCGGGAAGTCCCTGGTTCCCTTGGGAGGGTTTACATCGATCTTCTGCACCACCTCATCGGTGACCGGAGGAGGAGAAAGAGCTCCAGTACGGCCACCTCCAGCGCCGGCTCCACCGTCGAGCGGAGACTGTGCTGCTGTTGACAGTGAGGACCGATACCGAGAGTGAGCAGGGATCAGGAACTGAAAGTTACTGAGAAAGACCTGTCTAGTGCAGGAAGGCAGGCGCGGATGAAGGATGGCCAGCGAACATGGCTTTGCCAGCATTGTGCCGCAGAGAGAGATATGCTGAGCGAGAAAGGGGATAGAGTTGCAGAGTGGTTCTCTGCTTCAGGCGAAGTCGGAAGAGGGTGAGAGAGGGAACAACCGAAGATTTTCCGCTTACTAGGCCCCGAGTTATAGCCCAATGGGAATGATATAGCCCATTGAGCTTTTGAGGACGAATGTGTTTTTATTTTTGGGCTTTAATGAGCTCATCATATCAGGCCCAAATAGCTCAAATAGTGGTCCTATTTGCTTTGACGGTCAATCTCACTCCCTTGCGACACCTCACTCCCGCCAACTTCAAATGGCGTCAGCAGCAAGTCTTCCGCTGCATTGCACCGTCAGGTCCAGCATGTTCAGAGATGCACATCTTCGAGAATCCGTTTTTGCCAAGCTGCCGCTGAACGGAGCCTGAGAATATCTAGACTTTGATCGGGGGACTGCGACGGCACCACTGTAAAGGCCGACAACGACAGATTTCGCCACCCTCGCTGTCACCTTCATCATCCTCTTCCTCTGCTCCACGGCAGTGAGTCTGATGGACCTACATCGTCTTCAATATCCGCAACTGACCTTGGCGTTCGCCTCACACCATCGATTTCGTTCCTCCTCCACAACTGTGCGTATTCCTTCGATGATGTGAAAATACTGCCTATTTTTGTCTGATTGAGCCTTAGCAGAATTTGATCTTAACGATACGAGATAATTTTCGACTCCACCGTATTTTGTGAAATCTCGCATTCACTCCCTACGCTTACTGTCGTCAGAGACTAATATTGCCATGAATTGTCCATGACGCTTAATGCTTGTCCTACCGCTGGATTCATGAAAGGAAAACACCAATATATGCCGAAGGAAATCTCTACATACTTGTTGATTGCTCTGGTTATAACTGTTCTTCATGAACTACTAGTCCTTTTCAACATGGTCAGGGGATAGTCAATAACTTTGGAAATACTCTCTGCACTTGCAGTTGAAGACTATGATTAGTTTCAAATGTTTCAACGGGGCCGATCCAATCCGGAAGTACATGAACTCTATGCTCTGTAGCTTCTTATATATCTATGCACGTTCTTACATAACAAATCTTGCAAGGCACAGACTAGTAAAATGGTTTTAAACCAGATTTCCAGATAAAAATTTCCTTCTATGAATTTGCCACCTCGAAAACATTTGGGAGTTCTTCTGTCTCTGCAATCTTACAAAAAGTTGCCCTGAGCGTTTTGCAAAGTGACCATGGAAATATGCCTGGTTTTCTAACCTAGCCATTTCGATGGTGATCTGGGGTTTGTTTGTCACCTTTCTTTTGTTTTGCCTGTTTGTGTATATTTGCCATCTTGAGCTTAGATAAAGCAGATGGCAAATTTCAAAGCAAGATCAAGAAACTTTATTAGCCCTCAGAGGAAGGTAAATCAATAGAGAAATAATCCTCCACTTCTTATTCATTGATCGATTTAATAGAGTTCATGCTCTGAATGTACTAAATGGCTATGCAGAGACAAAAAAAGAAGATTGTCTTGCCCATGTCCCCATCTTTCTCTGTATACATCACATTCCAACTGAAGATTTCACTTGCAATAAGAGGAAGGGCCGAAAGAATTACCATGAATCAGACCCACAGCTAACCCCTTGATTTCTCTGCCTGCAGGAGTCGGTGCTGGTGATGGAAAATCGGGGCCTTGCCAGTTTCAAGTGTTGTTCTCGGGGTAAATTCCGATTCCATTTCATTTGTTGCTAAGCCAATAATCTGACTTTATCCCCATCATTTTTTCGAATTCATACATGGCTTCCAGATTAGCCGAGAAGCCAACCGTGTTGGCCATGGCGTCGATCTTCCTCCGAGCCTCCTCCCTCTTTATCTCCGCCTTCCTCTTCTGCCCCTCTGCACATATCTCCTTCATCCCTTTACCGCCCAAACCCTTGACGCCCACGTCCTTTCCAGCCACCCCCTCACGGCCTCTCGCCGAAACAATATCATCCGCAGCAAGCTCCGGAGGCTCCGCCACGAAATCCATCCGCCAAGGAACCCTCAGCTTCGCCCTCGGCTCGGGCAGCGGCTCCGGCGGCCCCATGATTTCAGTCACCACCGTCTTCCGCTTCTCCTTCTTCATTATCTTTATCTTCGGGTCGACAATCTCGTTCTGGCCGGCCTCCGGTTTCAAACGCTTGTTCTGCGGCTCGGATGCGGCGGTACTGCTACTGGGGTACCGGGCTCGCTGGAGGGACGTCGCTGGCTGGCCCTCCTCCATGGATGGCCGAAAACTGATCGATGGGGAGTCCGTACCAAAAAGAAGACAGTGAGTTCAAAATTTTGATATAAAATACTTTTACACGAGATACTTGCACACTCCTTAGTTATGCTCTATTTTAATAATAATAATATTATTATTATTATTATTATTATTATTATTATAATATAAGGTAGTTTTAGATATAGGGTTGATAAAAAAAAGAATCAATAAGATATAACCGGTTCATGATTCCATATTTGCATGTATCACTCATAATTAGAATTTAGAATATTCAAATAAGGAGACGGAAATATTTAATACATTTTTTTGAGATTTTATGATATAATTGTGACAATTTGGGAAGGCATTTAGTACATCTTGGCCTAAATTCGAATTGTGTAATGCATAATGGAATTTGAATAATTTAATTAGGATGGTAAGAGTTTCAGTTATAATATTTTAATTATGAGGTGAACACGTACTACACTCAAATAATTAATTAATTATACTTAAAAATTAAGATTTAAGGTGTTTTTTTGGATACTCATAAGGTGTTGAATCTATAAATAGGGAAAATGAAATAAAAAGAATTATAGTTGGGAAATAATATTAATAATTAATTTAAGTATACGCTTTTACGTTTTCAAATATAATGTAAATGTTTGCATAGATTCCAAATATATAAATTTAGTTTTATTGATAAATTTTTGTACCCTTAATATTTTAGAATAATAGTGGAAAAAATGCACCATTTAAGTCAATATCAATATATTCTTTTGGGCACTTAAAATTGCATAAAATTTAATATTTATGTCAAATTTAGTCTCAATTATAAGATATTTTTAAATATTATTATATTTTACACAAATAAAAATGAAATTATAAAAAAAGCCCTGGAGGCTAACATATTTATATGATTTATATAATTTTTAAAAATAATTTATTTTATTGAGCAAAAAAAATTATTTTATTAAAATAAAATAAAATAGACAAAAAGACCTAATACTCCATCTTTTATTTTTAGAGAATATAGTACATATTTATAAATGATAACTTTAACGTTTAAAATTTTTTTTTAAAATATAAATATTATTATTTTAAATAATAATATTTTTTGTGAAAATTAATATATTTTATTATTAATAGATATTTATATAATTTTTTAATGACATACCAAATCCCATGAACCATTCTAGCCAACTGTAGGGTAGGAAGCTGACGTGGACCCGGAGTGGGCCCAAGGAAAATAGACAAGTTCCTTGACCAGCCACAAGGTAAAACTAGCAATTTGGTCAAAAAGTCAAAGTCAATATATATCAGTTACGTCATCAACGTGTGGGGTCAGCCAGCCCCATCTCTCTGTGGCACTTCCTGAACGAAACCCTAATTATAACCCGAAATGGCCTCTGACGGCGTTGTCCCACAGCTTGCACCACCGTCGTCTCCCACCGATCCCCGCCCTCCGGCCACCAGCTTTTCCAATCCTTTCTCTTTTGTACCTGCCGCCGCCGTTTGCGCCGTCCCGCCTCCCAGGGCACAGAAACTGCCGGTGTCGCGCAAGCTCAGTACGTCCGCCTCCAAGGACCGCCACACCAAAGTCAACGGAAGGGGACGTCGCATCCGCCTCCCGCCGATCTGCGCCGCCCGCATCTTTCAGCTAACGCGGGAGCTCGGCCACCGAACCGACGGAGAGACCATCGAGTGGCTCCTCCGCATGGCCGAGCCGTCCATCATCGCCGCCACCGGCTCCGGAACAGCCCCCGCTGGCTCCGACTCCACCACCTGTCTGTCCCTCACTGCGCCTCCCACCGCCACACTCTCCCCCGCTATCTTCTCCTCCGCGCCTCCTTACCGCCTCAACGATCTCTGCCGCCCGCTGTCCTTGGATTACTCCGCCGGAGAGGGGTACCGACACATGCCATTCACGGCGCTTCTGCTTCAGCCTGTGGGGTCTGAGAAGCTGGAGGACGATGATAGCAAACAAGGAGAAGTCCTCGCCCACATTAACTCCGACGGTGACAAATAGCTGATCGGATTCCGATCGCGGAATCCATCGTACAGACCCTGCAGTATGGCATTTCCTTCTTTGCAAGTCCTACTGGAGACTTCTCTTGACTATTAAGGTTTCCGCCATTGTTGTCCCTTTGTTGCTTCTGCTCATTATTGCTCAACTGACTTTGATGAATGACCGACCCACTGAGACCAGACTTAATCTTGATGTATTGAACTTACTTTATGAGTACAATTTCACAGTCACACCAATTTGTTTTTTCTGTCAATTAAACAATATCAGGCTATAAAATCAAAGCCTTTCTAATTCTAACATCATTCAAAGTTCTGCAGCCCTGCAATTGGAGTCTGAAGACATCTCCGGCCCTGGACTCGCTTGCCATGGCCATCAACTTGACTTGACAGCCCTGCCCGTCCACATTTTCCGGCACCAATTGCCCACCTCAGACCTAAAACCAGCAGCCTGTTCATGGTCCTTCATCTTGCCAGCTGCCCCGGAACTCGCGAAACTGACCAAAGGGCTCTCACCTCCCACTTCCGCCGCCAACTCCGGCTCCTCCAAGATCTCATTCACCATTTTCAGCACTTCACTCATCTTAGGCCTTGATTTGGGTTGCAGGACCAGGCACTTGTTGGCCACGGCAGCTAGCCTGTAACCAGACTCGGCCGTCTTCTTCCTCTCCAGCCTTGGGTCTATCACAAGAGGGAACTTCTTGGGGTCCCTCACGAATGGCTTGACCCATTTGAGGAGATTCTGCTGGTTCTTGGGGAGGTTGTGATCCCGGGGCTGCCTCCCCGTGATCAGCTCATAGAGGAACACCCCATAGCTCCACACATCATTCTTTGAAGTTAACCTGCCTGTGTGCACGTATTCTGGCGCTGCATATCCTATGGTTCCTACAACCTGATGAAGAAAAAAGGTCCGCTTAATCAGTTATGTTCTGTCTGGTGCAGAATCAGCAACCTGCACAAAGAGAGACCCTTTAATGGCTGCCTACCGTTGTAGATACATGGGTTAATCCTTCCTCAGGTCCAACTCTTGCCAGTCCGAAATCTGAGAGCTTGGCATTCCATTGTTCATCCAGAAGGATATTCGAAGACTTGAAGTCCCTGAATATTATCTGCCAGGAGATCAGGATGAATTGGTTAAAGCTAGATTAATTGAGAGCATGATGAAGATGGAGCTATAACAGAGAAATCAACAATGGCTAGCAACCGGAAAGTCCATCTCCTCGTGCAGGTATGCTAAGCCTCGGGCGGTGTCTTGAGCTATCCTAAGCCTCCTTGTCCATGAGAGCGTCTTGCCATGCCGAGCCCATAATTGATCATGGACGCTCCCATTCGACATGTGCTCGTAAACAAGGAGGCGCTGGATCCCCCTTTCATCTTCTTCGGCGCAGTAGCCCAGCAGTTTGACAAGGTTCAGGTGCTTGGCCACACCCAGAAGCTTTACTTCTGTCACCCATTCTTTGTGCCCCTGCAGACATAACATATTGCTTTGTTCAGCTACAAGCATGATGAGAAGGATGAAGGATGATCCCACAGAAGGTTTTACCTGTGTACTTCTTCGGTTCAGCTGTTTTACTGCCACTTTTAGCTTCTTGGACGAGTCATCCGTGTCCTTGATAGTGCCCTCATAGACGCAACCAAACCCGCCCTCTCCGATCATGGCCGAGCGGCTGAAGTTCTTGGTGGCGGCCCTGAGATCCAAGACTGTGAACTCCCTGAGACTGCTGGACATGTGGGATAAGGCTGGAAAACTAGGTCTTGCAGAAGATGATGATTCGAAGCTCGTGTCCGAGACATCCTGCAGACTGGATTGGCCCTCGCTTTGATTCACTTCACCGTCAACACATGTTGAAATGGAAGAATCAATATCCCAATTGGTTTTATGGATAATCATTGCATCATCATCTTCAGCCTCTTTTGGAGTCCTCCATGTATAATCCCTTTTGCTACCGTGCAGAAATTGAAAGCACTGCATAGCTTGCAAGTATCTCTCCACTGCCAAGATCGAGGGGAAAAAAGTATGAAACTGACACAAATCCCAGGCCCTCTTCTACCACAAATCAATTGCAGGCTTGCTACTTATATATCCAAAGCAATTCACACCAGAAACCCAGAAATCAAGAGAAGGAACCTCAGGGCTAAATTCGAGAACTTGAACTTACCCTTCAGCCTCCACAGCGCGCGAATTTCAGATCTCAGCACCCGATTTACAGGGCAGAAACTACCCTTGACACCTCCAACACGGAAGAAGAGAGAGAGGAGGAGAAGACTTCAGCAAATGCCATTGACTAGAAGAAGGATATATAATGAAGTCTTCCCTGCCCATCAAGTCTAGTATGAAAGGGAAGTCATGTCTTGTTTAAAAAAACAAAAAGCGGTTTCATTGCACATTGGTTTGGCAGGAAAATTGAATTTGAGGAAGAGATAAGAGACATATGTTTGATGAAAGGGAAAATATAGTATATTTGACATTAAATATACTAAAATTATATAATTTGACATAAAAATTTTATTATTATAAATAATGAAATATATATTTGTTTAATATATTTAATTTTAGTATAATTTAAGTTGATATCAAAACTATTAAATTGAATGTAAAAGTTAATTAAAATTTTTTAATACATTTTTTTTATAATAAATTGATTATTGTATTAGTATTTTGGGTTGAAAACATAAATTATATTTTATATATCTTAGTATAGATTCTAGATGGTGGCTACAGAGTAAATTATTATTATATATATAATTAAATATTGTATATTTTTAAAATATGAAAAAAGGTTAAATTTAGAATATTATGATAGTAAAAAAAATAAAATACCAAATTACACTACCATTCTAAACATTTGTAGTAAATGAAAAACATGTCTCTTAATTTAAAGTGTAAAATCCTGACTATTATATCATAATTAATTTAGTTGAAAAATATTATTTACTTTACTTAATAATCTAATATCAATTATATGGGTTATCAATATATATTTTAAAAATTAGATATTATATATAATTTAAATTTAATAAAAGTAAAATAAAATTGACATATAATTACATTTTTGTTTAATTAGTTTAAAATAATAAATTAAAATATTTTATATAAATATAATATAAAATTAGATATATTTTGAGTGCAAATCTCCCCTCTCATCCTATTGTTTTCTTCTCTTTCTTTCGCCACTCTGGTTGTTTGTCTCCGTCTGTACCTTTCCACGCTCCTCTTGTATTGCCCGCCTGGTGCTTGCTTGATCGCCGCAACTTCTTCACGGTCAACTGCAGTCTGATGACTCTACTCTCTCCGATCCATTTACGGTATAATGTTTCTTTTATTCATGTTAGATCCGACTCCATTGATTAGTTTCTATTGTTTTATTTAGAGGGGGCGAGTTTTGGAGATAAATTGCTGATTCCTCTTCATTGATTCTCGAGTAATTAATTGTCAGTCGCTAACTCTGGTTCAATTCAATGGCGTCTCTAACATCGACCTCTAATTGGTGTTTTCTTAGGGTTAGAGTTCACTTTCTAAGAGATGTTTAAGAAGATCATAAAGGGAGGCAACCGGAAGCCCTCAAAATCAGACGCCAACAGCACCTCCTTATATGGGTACAACCAAGCTGAGAATAGGAACTTGGGGTCGGCGCCGGCCCCAAATGTGGTCGTTAGCCATCCTTCACGAGGTGCCGTGGGGGCTCCCAATACACAGTCTGGTGGGGCTGCTGCTCCTATGACGACACCACCTCTGGGCAACATGGAGCCCTTGCCCTCATTCCGTGATGTTCCGGTTGTTGATCGGCATAATTTGTTTCTCCAGAAGCTGCAGATTTGCTGTTTCCAGTTTGATTTCACAGATACTATGAAGTCGGTCCGAGAGAAGGAAATAAAGAGACAGACACTTGTGGAGCTCGTTGAATATATACAGACAGGTTCTGGGAAAATCGCGGAGCATTGTCATGAGGAAATGATAAAGATGGTTGGTGCGAACATCTTCCGGTGCTTGCCGCCTGAGTCTCACGAAAATACAGGCCAGGAAAATGCTGAACCTGAAGAGGAGGATATGTATTTGGAGCCCTCCTGGCCCCATTTGCAGCTAGTGTATGAGCTGTTACTGAGATATATTGTTTCCTCGGATACAGATACAAAAGTTGCCAAAAGGTACATTGATCATTCATTCGTGTTGAAGCTGCTCGACTTGTTCGATTCTGAGGACCCGAGAGAGAGGGAGTACCTGAAGACAATTCTGCATCGAATATATGGGAAGTTCATGGTGCACCGCCCTTTCATAAGAAAGGCCATCAACAACATATTCTATCGGTTCATATATGAGACTGAGAGGCAGAATGGTATAGGTGAGCTTCTTGAGATTCTCGGGAGTATTATCAATGGTTTTGCCCTTCCAATGAAGGAGGAGCACAAATTATTCCTTGTCCGAGCCCTCATTCCTTTGCATAAGCTGAAAACTGTAGCAGTCTATCATCAACAGCTCTCCTACTGCATCGTGCAATTTGTTGAGAAAGACTACAAGTTGGCTGACACAGTCATAAGAGGTTTGTTGAAATACTGGCCGGTGATAAATTGCCAAAAGGAAGTTCTCTTCCTTGGAGAACTAGAAGAAGTTCTCGAGGCAACACGGGCTACAGAGTTTCAGCGTTGCATGGTCCCTCTGTTCAGACAGGTTGCTCGTTGTATCAATAGCTCTCATTTCCAGGTATCGGTCAAAACACCATTGTACATTTGTTCCTTAAAATATTATGGTCACATTGGCTAATCAGGATTTATCTGTTACTCATTCCTAGTGGGGCTCATTTCCTTTGGTTGTGTATCTGTCAAGTTAGTTCTTATTCTATTCAGGACAACGTCGAGGTGTAGTTGCAATAGATTAATGGGTGCTAAAATTTAATTTTGCTTTTGCTGCTTTACTCGGAATAACTTTGACATGGAACCTTGATGCACCAAGAGCTTTGCAAGCATCATTATTTTGAGGATCCTCTAGTTAATTATATAGTAAATATGAGCATGCGTGCCATTATGACATGTATGCTTTCATCCATGACATTGTAATCTGGTTACTTTTGGATTATACTACATGATTCTTCATTTTGATAATATACTAGTTGACTTTTGTGAGATTTTATATGTTGTATTTCAGTAGAAGCAGATCTAGACCAAAAACGGAATACATTTGCTCCTTTTTTTAGAATATACTTGGAAGGCCTTCTACTAGGCGAGCTGTCTATTGATAGCTTTAATGTTGCACATAACATAACAGCACCTGATAGAATGTTGGCATGCCTGAGGGTTCACCTTGTTGATATTCCTTGCTAATTTGTTTTTTACTAATCAATTTGGCATACTAATTATCAGCAGATCATGTTGGGTTGCCATTTTATATTTTTCTCATTTTCTGGGATTTGGAAGTTCTCAATTTTCATCTGGTTCTGTTTAACAGAACATCTGGACTTTATTGCATGTATCTATCTTTGCAAAACACCTTTCATTGTTGAGAATGCATGATGGAATACGAAATCCTCGTATTTGGAATAGATTCTCTGAGTTAATTATTGCCTTTTTTGTATATTCTTTATCTTATTATTGCATAGCTATTGAACTTGGTCTCTTACTGCTCATATTTTTCTTCCATTATGGTACATTACTCATTGGGTACTACTCTATGGTTAGATATAAGGATTTCTGTTGATATTTTGTGCATCTCTGTTGTATAGAAAATCCTGCTCCTTGTACTGCCTTTCTAATTTATCCTCTTGATTCATCTCTCTTTTGCCCTTGTTCATTCTTTTTCACATTACTTTTCTTGGAATTAAAAAATAAATAAAGCACAAGTCATTGATCAACTAGCTATCTCATGATGATAAAATCAGTCTAGGATCGGCCCTATATTTTTCTGTAAAAGAGTAATTACTGCCATCTCTTTCTTGATTTGTTTCAGTCTGACACGTAGTACTTCCTATCATTCTTGATTTTTGTTCTGAATGCTCCTTCAAATGTATGCTGGGTGATCAGGTAGCAGAGCGGTCTCTCTTCTTGTGGAACAACGAGCATGTCGTGAGCCTAATTTCTCAGAACCGATCTGTGATACTTCCCATCATATACGAGGCTTTGGAGAGGAATGTTGTAGGCCATTGGAACCAGGCAGTTCATGGACTCACTGTCAGTGTACGGAAGATGTTTATGGAGATGGACTCAGAGATGTTCCAGGAGTGTCAGAGACACTATGAGGAGAAACAGGCCAAAACCAGAGAGGTAGAGCAGCGGCGGCAACTAACTTGGAAGAGACTTGCTGATGCGGCATCACAGGGATGAGGAAACAGCATGGTCTCTGTTTGAGGGTAGATAGATCAGATCCCCGTCCGAAAGTGATTCGGTTTGTCTCTCTCTCTCTCTCTCTCTCTCCCCTCCATTTTCAGCCCTTACCTTTGTTGTAATTGTTTGTCATTCCCCTCTTTGGCACTCTCCTTTCCCCCCCACTTCTTTTTAATTAACTGAAGATATCAGTGGTCATCAGTTAAGAGTGAAAGTAGCAAAGCTCATGTAGAATGTAATTCTTCTGACATTGAATGTGTAGTAGGAGTACAATGGAGTTAATCAAGCATGCTGGCATCATAAGCGGATCCTGGTTAAGGAAACTCTAACTTGTGTTGTTTTGTTTTGGCTCTTAATTTGGTATTGTTGGCTGCTTAGCAAAAACCATACATGCCTAGTGACCTGTAACCAGGTTGCATATTGAAACTCTGGAAGATGGATGATTTATTGAGGGGATATATATAAAAATCTAAAGATATGGAAGATTTAACCGAGAATATCTCAAAATATTTTACATTTTTTTGTATTTTGATTACTCTTTCTATTTCCATTGTTAATATTCATGCTATTTATTATTATTTAACATATAATTTTTTTTGCACAATATTTAACATATAAATTAAATAATGTATAATATGTCAAACATAGTTAAAATAAATAAACTTTAATTTGGCTTACTATTTTCAATTTGTAATATAATTTTTATTTATACATGTAGGAATTAGATCATTCTTTAAATTATACTAGCATATTCAATAATGGATAGGTCATGGAGTAGAGTATGGAGTCAAGTGCGTCATAACTATTTATTAAAAAATATTAATATTAAGATTATTCTTTTTCTCATTATAATATAAATATTTTAATTAGATTTATATAATATTAAACTTTTAATTTGATATCTCATTTAATGTTTTTTTTTAATTTTTCATTTGAAACTAACAATAATGAAAGTTTAACCTAATATAATTTCATAGGATAATGTCAGCATGCAATTATTTTCACTAATTAATACCCTTTATGATATATTTGAAAATTTTTCAATATATATTTATTTAATATGTCATTTGTAATATTAAAATTGTAAAAAAACAAAAAAAATGAAATATTACACATAACTTTAATAATAAATAAGTTAATAAAAAACTGTGTTAAAATATATAAAAAGTGAGATTTATATCATTTTATAGGATATTTTTTTAATGGTTAATTTATAATAAGTATAATAACAACACTTTCTTGCTCAAATGGTTAAAAAATACATGACATAACATATCATAAGTTAAATATTTTTTAAGTATTCTTAAAGATAAAAAATTTAAAACCCATAAATGGTGATGTGATGTAAGGTGTATTTGTAAAATTGTGGGATAGGGTAATTTTATTAAAATGGGGTATGTTGTGATATTTTCCTTTTTATATTATTATAAAAGTTTATATTTTTAATTAAATTTAATATGTATATTTATAAATATTAAATATTTCTAATTTATTATATTTGAAAAATAATTTACATTTTATAAATATTTTAAATTTTTTAGTGCACATTATTATATTAAAAAAGTTTATCCTCTTTTTATTTTATATAAAAATTTAAGTATTTTCTAATTATTTTATTTTTAGTATAAATAAACAAGTTAATTTAAAATTTGTAAATAAAAAGTATATAAAATAAATATATAAAGTTTTATATTATTTGATTATTATTGAATATACATAAGTTAATGAATTATCCCATTTCAATTATTATTTTTATATACACATAAATATAAATTATAAATATATTCAACAAGATAAAATATAATTTTATACTTAAATCAATTATTAATTTTATATTTCCATCAATCATATAATGACGGCAATACTCAAAAGTTCATAAAAAAGATCATAACATATTATATATCAAATAATTTAAAATTTTAAAATTAGGGCTTTTACAAACTTAAAAGTAATATTTATAATTCTAAAAAGTGAATTGTTATATTATAATATTCTATTGGTAAATTTTGAGATAAAATAGAGTTTATGTTCCAAAATATTTCATTTTTTCCTATTTTTTTCTAAGTGACCACTTCCTCTACTCTTTATCATAGTTATTCTATCTGTATCTTTTTTTTTTCTAATTCTGAAAATGATTATAATCATTACAATCATTGTAGGAGCGTAGGGTTGAGATAATAAGTGAAAGGTAAGTTTTCAACCACAACACATTAATGTCATTCAATCTTTAATTGATATTATATTTGTACATGTGCTATATTTTATTAAAAATAATATAAATAATAAAATACAATATAATATAATAGGTTTCATATTATTTGAAATTAATTAAATCTCATAAAGTTCATATTTCAATTTTTAACATTATTTACAAAAAAAATAAAAATTTTAAAACCTATCAACTGTGTTAGAATGTAAGTTATGGATTAGTAAAATTGTGAAATATAATTATATATTTATTAAAATGTTGTATTTTGTGATATTTTATTTTTTTAATTATTATAAAATTTCTTATTTTTAATTAAATTTAAACAGTATATTTATCAATATAAATTATATCTAATTTATTATATTCGAAAAATAATACATAATTTATAAATATTTTTAATTTTTATTGCATATTACTTTTATTAATTTTTTTTATAAAAAAGTCAATTATTTTCTAATTATTGTTTATTTGAATATAAATTAACAATCCAATTTAAAATCTATAAATAAAAAGTATATAACATAAATATTTGAAGTTTTATATTATTTCATTATTTCTGTATATAAATAAATGAATGAATTATTTTATTTAAATTGTTATTTTTATATTCACATAAATATAAATTATAAAAGTATTCAACAACTTTTATATATAAATAAAATATAATTTTATAAATATATTAATTATTAATATATCATATAATATATCATATAATGTTCATATATATATATATTATTTTACCTAATAATTTATATGTGTATTAATTATTAATATATATGAAATTGAAAATGGTTGACATAATTCTCATGTTATATAATAATTAATAAATTAAAAATTTTTATATAATTTTATGATTGTTTATGTTGTTGAATTATTTTACGTAAATTTATAAATATTAAATATATACAAAAAAATAAAATAATATATTGATTATGTAATAATTTCATAATTATGTTTATTTTTCTAAATATATTTTTATATTTATATAAGTTATTAAAAAAGGCCATTGCAAAATTTTTTATTTTCCCCTAATTTTCCTATGTCAGTACATATTAACTATTTTTCACAAACTTTCATTTATTTAGTATTAATAAAAATTTTTAATCCTCTTAAAAGTACAGTATTGGTGTATGTATGTAGTTGTGAATTTTCTAAATAAAGGAAGGAGGTGTAAGTAGTACAAGTAATTATAATATGGAAAAAATAATTTAATTAATTTTCTTCAAAGTTCAAATAGTTTATTAAAGAATAATTGAAAACAATTAAGAACTATATAAAAGAAGTTTTCTACATTGGTTAGTTGAATTTATACTGCATTTTATTTTATATTTTTTATATAAATAAATAAATTCATTTCAAATATATACATTTAAAATTTTTAAAACAAATAAATGTTGTTGGGATGTAATATGTGTATTTGTAAAATTGTGGAATATAATCGTAAATTTATTAAAATGTTGTATGTTGTAATATTTTATTATATATATTATAACATTTATTATTTTTAATTAAATTTAATATGTGTATTTATAAATATTAACTATTTCTTATTTATTATATTATAGAAATAATATAGAATTTATAAATACTTTTTAATTTTTTTGTTTATATTATTTTTATTAAACAAAATTTTTATTTTATACAAAAAAACAATCTCTTTTATTTATTTATTTTATTTATGTATAAATGAAAAAGTTAATCTAAAATTTGTAAATAAGAAAAGTATATAACAGAAATATATAAAGTTTTATATTATTTCATTATATAAATATATAGAAATTAATGAATAATTTATCTCAATTATTATTTTTATATTCATATAAATATGAATTATAAATGTATTCAACAACTTTTATATACATATAAAAATTTAATTTTATATATACATTAATTATTAATATATGATACAATACATCTTATAATATATACATATATATTATTTTACTTAATAATATATATATATAATTTTATATGTGTATTAATTATTAATATAATTGAAAATTGTTAACATAATTGTCATATTATATAATAATTTATAAATTTTAATTTGTTATATAATTTTATAATTATTCATTTTGTTGAATTATTTTATGTAAATTTGTAAATTTTGTATGTACAAAGACTAAAATAATATATGTATATATCATGTAATATTTTCATAATTTTGTTTATATTTATAAATGTATTTTGTGATTATAAATATAATTTTATATTTATATAAATAGTTTGTATAAACAAATCAATTATTATTTATTTTATATAATTTTATATGTATTAAATTTATTTAATGTGATAATATATTTAATTACATATTTGATTTTCTTTATAAATATATTAATTATAAAATTTTACTTATATATTTATATTAATTATATATAATATAATTATTTTATAATTAATTATTTTTTATTATAATATCTATTGTAAAAAATATTAGTAGTTTATTATAGTAAATAATATATATAAGCTAACATTCAATATTAATAAAATTTTATTAACATTAATTAGTATATAAAAAACTTTTTATTATATTTATAAGAATAATATTTTATATTTTATACTTTTATTTATATAATATAATTATTATAAATTATAACCATATTATAATAATATATATGTTATATGTATTATAATAGCAATAAAACTTTCTTTTTTTTGGTATTATATTTGTACAAGTACTATATTTTATTAAAAATAGAACACAAGATAATATAATAGGTTTCATATTATTTGAAATTGATTAAATATCATTTGTTTCATGTTTCACCTTTTAACATAATCTATAAAAAAAATAAAAATTTTAAAGCCTATTAATTATGATGGGATGTAAAGTATACATTTGTAAAATTGTGGAATATAATTATATATTTATTAAAATGTTGTATGTTGTGATATTTTATTTTTTATATTATTATAATTTTTTTATTTTTTATTAATTTTAAACGGTATATTTATAAATATAAACTATTTATAATTTGTTATATTTAAAAAACAATAAATAATATATATTTTAATTTTTTATTGTTTATTATTTCTATTAAAGTTTTTGTTTTATACAAAAAAATTAAGTATTTTCTAATTATTGTTTGTTTGAATATAAATTAATAATTTAATTTAAAATTTATAAATAAAAAAGCAAACAACTTAAATATACAAAGTTTTATATTATTTTATTATAAATTATAAATATATTCAACAACGGTATTATATATAAAAATTATAATTATATATGTTTATTAATTATTAATATGTAATATGATATATTCTATAATGTACATATGTATATTATTTTAATTAATAATTTATGTATATATAATTTTATATATGTATTAATTATTAATATATATTATATTAAAAATTGTTTAACATGTCAGAGTGCAAAAAAAAAATATGATAGAGTTAGTTGTCAAAACTTTAAGTCATGTCGTATTTTTACTGACCCGCACTCGGACCTTACGTCAGTCCAGCAAATCCGAATCTTAGGTCGGGTCTGGGTCTACGACCCGTTCTAACATTTGGGTCTACTGACCCGAATCCGTACGGTCCCGAAATTCGGATCCACATTTCTGGACCCGAACTCAAAGTTGGGGTCCAAAAAGGAGGAGCTCTGGACTTGACCCTCATGACATTTTGAAGGGTCCTATGGTCTTTTCACGCTCTCCAAAAAAAAAAAGAACGTGAAAATTATACTCTGGCAACGGAGTTGAAATGCCTTGGCCTTCATGAGTTGAAATGCGATCTCCGCCTCCTGCGTACTATAGGAATCTGAATAACCGGGCGGGGATGTGCTCTCCCATGAACAGATAAAGGAGTGCGAGGAGCTCGGGATCTTGGTGATAGGGATGATCAGGGGATTTTGCTGCAGATTTTCACCTAGCGGGTTGGCTATAGGTATATGCTCTTTCTTGCAGGACCTGTTTTTTTTTCTTCTTGTTTTGATTAATTGTTCCTCTAAATATCATATGATGTATCGCAATAATTATCTGTGAATTAGAGCAATATGTGATCTGCTGATTAATTGCAGCCAAACTGATTGTAGAAATGCCTGCTTGTGTATCTGCATGTTTTACAATCTCTATGCAGGCGAGATTACACTTTTCTATTATGCAAGAGGGTGCAGGTTTGATTTTCTGCATTGTTTGATGGCTGATGATGACAGTCAATATCATATGATGTATCCTAATGGAAAATGTGATGCTTAATTATCTGCAATGGTGCAATATGTGATTCAAATTCTGCTGTGTTAGTTAGGGGCCAACTGATAGCAAAATGGCTTTATGTCCATATCTATTTCATGTTTTACTAGCTTTATATAGGTAGGAAGCTTCACTGCTCTTTACTATACAAGGGTGCAGGTTTGTGGCATCATCCTTTGCTTTTGCCCTTTTCTTGAGAGTCGAGACAATGTTGCAGCACTGTCAGCAAACTGGTTTGTGATTAAGCTTTGCCACTGCTTCTATTATGTTCTCTTAATGAAACTTCTGTTGCTGTTCTTAGATGAGCAAGCTCTATCTTTGGGATGATCTTCTGTTTGAATCCTTCACTGAACTACTCTTAAACACCTGCTATTTGACGCACATGCCAACCATATTCATAGAGATCATCCAAAGGGTAGGGTGCATGATGAAGGATGATCAAGGGAAGAAGTACCAAAATGGAGGATGCGGAGGGTTGAATCAGCCCACACATGAGCTGAACATAGAGTGTAACCTGTAGAAGAAAAACACCTATAGAAAAGGGAAAGAGATCAATCCTATGTGACTGATGTCTATGGAACATGACTGGGCAGTGAAGATGTACTTAATTCATTCTTAACAAGGTTGTGGAACTGATACAGATTGATAAGTTGCATCTTCAAAGTGGAAACTGGCGCAATTTGTTAATCCATTGAACTTTGGATTATAATATCAGTTTCCCATGTAACTTCTTGAGGATGGCATTTCAGATTGGACGTGTCTGGAGTCCATGGCTTCTCCTCATTATGATAATTCATGGCCTTTGGTATATCTGTTTCCCTTTCTTTCATCTCCCCCTCAATAAATTGAATTTTGCATTCATGGCAGTTAACTAAGAACCCCTTGGCTTTCTTTCATGCAGATGATTATGGAGGAAAACTTTGGTCTTGGACATAATAAAACATGTTAGCTAACCTTTGAATCTGGCCATTGATGATTAGCTCATGTGATTGGTGGTTCCAATCAAAGAACTGGATTGACATATTCTTCTACATTCTGTCTAGTGTTAGTGTGAATGAACTACATATTGATATTTGCTTCTTCCACAGCTATTCAGATATACAAAGATTGATGTGCTATTGCCACATCTCAACCATTCTAATAAAATGTACCGTTTAAATTGGCCATGCAGCTCGCTTTGCCCACAACTCAAAGTCTGCCTTTTCTACCTGCTCCTTACTGGTTTGATTTTTTTTGTAGGAACTCATCTACTTCCTATTCTATGGACAATTCAGCATAATATTGCTTTAATCTATGATGGATCTCTTGGTTATCCTCTATCCACTATCCCATGTCATTTTTTATCATGAGTATTTTGTTTTTTTGTTCTACTTTACCCGACCTTTTGGTGAAAAAACTGGGTGTTCTTATCTCATTCTTCTAATCATTTAACTCTCTTTCTCTAGCTCCAAGCTCCAGTATGTCTACAATGCCTTTATTTAGTCTTTGTATCTCAATGTAGTTGCTCGTAAGTTGGAGTCCATCTTGTAAGCTTTTATGACAACTTTAGTTGTTTTATTCTTTTTTTTTCATCAAGAAGACAATATCTAGTTTGTTTTGTTTTTCTTGACGAGGTTCTTTAGTTCTTGGTCTGTCAAGAATGACCGGATCCCTTATTTTCATAACTCGTAGGTGCCTCTTGAGGGGCTAGCCATCACCGCCACTAGCAAATGTCTTGTTTGGTTGTCTCAAACTCGACCCTTCTGCGACATTGCTCGAATTTCCCATTCTTGCCCTTCGACCCCTACTTTTTGGCAGTTTCTGTGATGGCTCCCCGAGACCCGTCCACCTTCTGGTCTGCAGTGTGGGGGCTGCCATGGTATTATTGCCTCCTGCTTTAGAGTGGCTTTTTGATCCTCTGGAAATTCCACATAATACTATGGATATATCCATCCCTACACTTATCCCTTTTAGCAGGATTCTTTCATACTCTGGGTTCTCTTTTGGTTTGCTTGAACATGTTGTATAGGTTAACTAGCTTCCCATTTGTTCCATGTTGGTTGCTCGCCTAGAGTACCTCTACTTTGATCAGTAGTTCCAATGGTATTTTTGAATTATTCGCACAAAAAAATATTTATAAATTAATTCTTACAATTAAATTGACTTCAAGTTTTTAATAAGAAAAAAATTATTATTATTATATTAATTAAAATTATGTTTTTAAATCAAAGTAAGTTTTAATATTTAAAATCTGGGTTATTTTTTAGGAAACAAATATAATTATGTCAGAATTGTAATATTCGCAAACTTTGCGACCTATTTTCGAATTATCCCTATTTGAATTATTCCATGCTTCCCGCTCACAAGAAACGAATCTCATCCGTTCATCTTAATTGTTTTAATCGGACGGTAAATGTTCATCGATCCGCGTCAATTCGAATCAACCAATCACGTCTCCCCTGAGACAATATATATATTTAACACCTGCCCTTTCAAAAAACCATCTCAGTTTAATTCTGTCTTCAACATCTCCTTTCTACTCTTTTAACACAGGATACTCGTGAATTCAACAATGGCACCAAAGGGTGAGAAGAAGCCAGCCGAGAAGAAGCCGGCGGAGAAGACTCCGGCGGAGAAGAAGCCTCGGGCGGAGAAAAAACTCCCTAAGGAAGGTGCCTCTGCTTCTGCTGACAAGAAGAAGAAGCGGTCGAAGAAGAGTGTAGAGACCTACAAGATCTACATCTTTAAGGTTTTGAAGCAGGTGCATCCTGACATCGGGATTTCAAGCAAGGCTATGGGGATAATGAATAGCTTTATCAATGATATCTTCGAGAAGCTCGCTCAGGAGGCCTCTCGCCTTGCGAGGTACAACAAGAAACCTACAATTACCTCTCGTGAGATTCAAACAGCTGTGAGGTTGGTCCTTCCTGGAGAACTCGCCAAGCACGCCGTTTCGGAGGGAACTAAGGCTGTTACTAAATTTACCAGTAATTAGGCGTTTGCATGTTTGGGGTTTTACGTTTCTATAATTGCATGTGTAATTGATGTTAGGATTTTGTTCAATCTATATGTAACCAGTTGCAATTACTCATCAGTTACTGAATACATTTGACTTCCTTTAAGAGATATTATGTGGTGAAGTTTTTTTTTACTAAATAAAATAATATTTTATTAATTTATAAAATTAGATATTATATTTGTACAATAATAATAAAATGAGATAATTTTTTCAGATATAATAGTATTCAAATTCCTTAAATTTCGATTTATTCTGTATAAATATACTAATAAATATATACAATAGTTAATTAATTATTTAAGTAGTATTATTTTACACTTTAAAAATTTTATTTAATATGATAATTTATCAATATAAAAATATACAATTTATAGAATTTTTAGTTGCTGTTTTTTTAAGTATACTAGATAGTATATTTATAATTTTGAGTCTTATTTGTTATTTTACAAGTTTTAGTACTTAGAATGTGTCTTAATTTTATTGATTAGTTGCTAAACTTATAGCAAATATTTTATTAATAGAGTTATATTCCGTTTCTTATATAT
This sequence comes from Trapa bicornis, assembly GCA_030064425.1. Taxonomy (NCBI): domain Eukaryota; kingdom Viridiplantae; phylum Streptophyta; class Magnoliopsida; order Myrtales; family Lythraceae; genus Trapa; species Trapa bicornis. The sequence continues at coordinate 1,061,101 of CM057761.1, read as the reverse complement.
AGCTTTAACACTTTGTGCTAAATTTGCATTTTATTGATTTACTCTCTTGTTTTTTTTTAAAATTAAATAATTAAAATTCAATTCATTTAATTGAATAAATCAATAAACTATTCAATTTTTATCCCACGTAAATTATAATAATCTAGTTAATTTTATATATAATTTCGACTTTATCACATGAATATACATTATAATATATAAATTTTCTTAAAAAAATAAGTTGTTATTAATATGTAAATCATAAAGTTGCTAATATTTGAAATAAAATTAATGTGCTCGAACAAATATTTAGGGTAAATTCATTGCTAATTTCACTTAACTCTTCCTTTTACTGCACTTTAGGCTGGCTGAAGCCCAATTTGTTCGATATATTTTTGTTCTTTTCATTTGACTTGAATGAATCCTTTGCTGATCGATTGGGCCTTTGTACCTTTAACTTGTCCATTATAATTGGGCTTTGCCTTTATATGTTGCCAGTAAGGCTGGATGGTAAGACTGGAAGATACGATTTTTGGATTCCGTGTGTTTTCTTGAATGCTTACATTAATTTTCTAAAAAAATATGATGTAAATTTAAAAATTTTAAACAATATTTTTTATGTAAATTTACATTTTCTAAAAAATATTATGTATTTAAATTTAAAATTTCTAAATTTTATGTAAATTTAAATTTTCTTAATTTTTTTGTAAATTTAAAATTTCTAAAAATATTATTTATTAAATATCATGTAATTATATTTACTTGTAATATTTGAAAATTTAAATAGAAAAGGAATTATAATTATTTAAGATAAGAAAGGTTATGCTAAAATTTAAAAATTAAATTAAATATTAATACTAATTATAATTGATATCATAATTAATTTTCTAGTTAATTTATTAGGGGGGAAGGATTCCATTATAGAACATGGGCACGGAGATGAATCGGAGTTGTCTTGTCGAAATAATTTACGCTGTTTTCTTCCTCCAAACGTCTTCTGGTTCGAGTTTTACCTGTTGGCAAGCTTCCCCGTGGCAATTTCCGGCGACCATTACCTGGCACCGTCGTCGTCATCTTCTCTCTCTGTCTCTCTTCTCTCCTTCACCTGCCTATAACCTTTGCATCCCCTCCTCTCTTTCTCAATCTCCGTTCTCTGCTCCTACCAGTTCCTCTCCATCTCCATGGCTGCTTCGAGCTCCGGGAATTCAATTCCTGCATCTGGTAATATTCTCATGTTGATCATGATTTAGGTTTATGTGCGGTCTCTGCTTCTTAGTCTTCAAATTCTGATTTGCTGATCCCTTGATTGAAATGGCAGAGGCTATACAGGTGCTGGTATCCGCCCTTGCCGATGAATCCTCATCCGTCCGGGAAGCCTCCATGGCTTCTCTGAAAGAGATAGCAACTCTGTATCTACTTTCTCTCTTTCCCTTCCACTCTCATTTTCGAATTTTTCGCAGTTCTTACGGTTGAGGCTGTAAATTAGCACGTGTAATCGAATATGTGGATATTCCAGCTGAAGTGGTGATAGCCAAGGACGGATGCAAATATTAACTGGATTTTTGCTTCTTGATTATTTAACTGGATGTAACCAATTATTGATCAGGAGTGATGGATGGGTGTGCTTTCTGCAGGAATCCTCCTCTTGTTCTTGACTGTTCTTATTCCATTTCCCGTGGTGGTCGTCGGGTAAGTGCCATTTATTAAAATCTTGCATCCTGTGCTTGCTTGGGACATGGTTATGTTTAGATGGTGTATTAATGCTGAGACAAGGCGGTGCTAATTATTTATCCCAGCGCTTCGGGAATATGGCCGGGATATTCCAGGTTATGTCAGTGGGAGTCCAAGCTATGAAAGCAGGGGAAGTTGATTCTGCTTTCATGTCAAAGCTTGCTAAGCTTGCCACATCTGAGATGATCTCCTCTAAGGTATCTCTCGTTCTTATTGTACTTATACGGACTTTAAATTTGGCATCTACACTAATGACCTCGATGAATCCTTTTACTCTTTGATTCATTAGTTATGCTGTGGGTTACTGCTGGGTTTATTTTTTTTTCTATTGAATGCCTCCACTACTTTTAAATTTTGGACATCTTCATTTGTCTTCAGTCATTTGATGATGCTAAATTTTATATTTGTTACCTAACTAGGATGAGAATAATGATGTATAATCAAATGTATCCAATTGTCACTGTTACTTTTCCATATTATCTTATATAGAACATGAACATGATGTTAAGATCTGTCTATTGATCAGAGATGGGCATGTCGGGAAGTCCAGAATTATGATGTACTCGACTATTAGTTTGATATGAGATATATGTTTGAATCCCATTTAATAAAATTCTCTCAGTAGTTGAAATTACTGGTCATTGGTATAACTTAGTATTGGTCACACCAATTTTCAGCATTGATATTTGGGCTCTCATGCTATAATCAGCATTTACCATCTCTGTTGTCCTTTTTTTGCACAATGAATAACCTCCATTAATATTAAAAATCAGTCTAGTTCGCCCATAACATCTAAAGTAGGAGATGATTAAGTTTTTCTCATTCCACTAAACCTAAAATCTGATCAGGTACAGTAGCATTCATACTATTTAAATCCTGATTATTTCTGTATATGCATGCTAACACATCTGCATAAGAATTTCCCAACACATCTCTAGTGTCCTTTCGGCGGCCATATTTGTATGATAATAACTTATTGTGCTTTTCCCTCTCTTCTCATTCCATTTAACCAGTTGTTTCTGATTGAAATTTTCTTTCCATGATAGGAGCTAAACGCAGATTGGCAAAGAGCTGCTGCAGGGTTACTCGTTTCTATAGGTTCCCTTTTGCCTGACTTAGTAAGTTTTCTGATGATTTTTTTATTTCCTTTGGCCGCTTTGAGTATACCTTTCACCTAGCTCCGGAGGAGAGCATGTGCAGCAATCCTACAGCTACAACTGCTACTCACGGCATACATATTATGTTAATTTTGTAATGCACAATGTAAACATTCTTTTGATTGGATTACCAAGGAAATGGTGAAAGCTGTTGTGATGAATTCTTTTTAGAGTCTACAAGAAGATAAATATGTTGTTTATATTGGTAGAAATACTCCTGAAAAATGGTTTTGTGAATGTGATTTAACATTGTTTTGGCTCCCTGACCTTCCAGATGATGGAAGAAGTTTTTCTCCATTTTTCGGGCCCAAGTTCTGCTTTGCCTGCCATGGTCCAAATCCTTGCTGATTATGCCTCTGCAGATGGTTGAAAATGCTCTCCCACTTCATGCTATATTTACTCTTAAATTCAATGAGAGTAGAGCTTTCTGTACAAGACTTGTCAGTTTAAGCTAACCCACTTCCCACTTTTATTCAATTGAAGCTTTGCAGTTCACTCCAAGACTTAAAGGCGTGCTCTCTCGAGTTCTACCCATTCTTGGAAATGTTCGAGACACCCACCGATCAATTTTTGCTAATGGTATTTCAGGCTTTGCTTTGTTCCTTAAAATGAACACATGCCTAGGAATGCCCATTGCTACCGATTGCAAAACCTTTCTCCATATTCTTCATCTGGCTTCATGATGTTGTTGAAGCTGTGGAACTGTAGTCTTTCGATGACTTGTTCACCTTCATTGATATCTATGAATTCTTATAATGATTATTTTGATTACTTTAAATGAACTACTTTCATCTTGTGAAAAATATATTCAATGACACAATAAGCCTTTATGTCAGTATGGCTTTTATCTTTTCCAGCATTCAAGTGTTGGTCTCAGGCTGTCCGCCAATATATGCAGGAATTTCCTTCTAGATCGTCTCTTGATGGTGATGTCATGTAGGTCATTCTCTTTAAACATTCTGAATTTTATTAAAGTGCATATATGCTCTACTTAATACAGTTAATTCTTATAGGTCATTTCTAAATTCTGCTTTTGAGCTTCTACTGAGGGTGTGGGCAGCTTCAAGAGATATGAAGGTTCACTTTTTATTCATTATTTATCTGGATGCGTATTGCTTCTGCAGAAGTTTCCACATTTGTTTGCTTTTCCTTTGTTGCTCTTCTTAATAAAACTGCTGCCTTTTGGCAGATCTAATGGGTGTTGTGTATTTGTAATCTGTTTCAGAAATATTCTACTTCCTTTTACTTAAAGTTTTCCTTCTCTTACATAAAATTATCCGTTTGCACTCACTTCTATGTTGCCAAACTGTTCCCTTGTTGAAATTTTACTTGGTGACATGAAATTATGGACAATATTAGGAACTGATTAGAGTATATGCTGCAGCTTTTGAAAATTAGAGCAGTCATTGTTTGACTATCTCGGGAAACAGATATAAGAGAGTTGATCTTACATAACAATTAAAATTTCATGTTGTTGTGTTCTATTACTGTATATCATTGGAATGGTAGGTCAGTTTTTGTTTTATGGTAAAATAATGGTAAAACTACTTTGTCACCATCCCCAAGCAGGTTAGGTTCTTTTGCTGCATTTTTATTTACATTTACATTGATCTTATATTTGGATGAAATAGGTTCGAGCATCTTCTGTGGAAGCATTGGGACAGATGGTTATTCTTATCACCAGGGCTCAATTGAAGGCAGCTCTGCCAAAGCTTGTGCCTATAATTTTAGAGTTGTAAGACTTCCACTCTCCATTTGTCAATCCTACAGCTACTGTCTGCAGATACTTCAAAAATAAGTTTGATATATGTTTCTTTATTTTCCTTGTATATAAATTTATAGCATTGGATATATGTAACAATTTAAATATATGTGACATCTATATGCTTGTTTTCAAAAAGCAGGTATAAGAGAGACCATGAAATAGCTTATTTGGCCACATGCAGTCTTCACAATGTCCTGTATTCCTCTCTCATGTCTGAAAGTGGCCCTCCTATGCTTGATTTCGAGGTAATTCATTGCTTTATTTTGTTTTCTCTGAAAATCTTTGTAGAAAAATTTTTAGCTCCTGATCATAATACTGTATGTTGGATATCAGGATCTCACAGTCATTCTATCAACACTTCTCCCTGTTGTCTGTGTAAATAATGAAAGCAAAGACCGATCTGATTTCTCAGTTGGGTTGAAGGTGAGATCAAATGATGCCTAATTCTTTATTCTCTTTTGGATAATATTGTGCATGCTTGTCCTAATCTCTTGATAATTTTAAGAATAGAAGGTTATTTAATCTGGACAATAATATCTATTTGTTATTTTATAGGCAACATAACAAAATTAAAATTTGTTGCCTTTAAAGCATCACAAGTGGGTAGAGAAGTTTCTTCTGGTCTCATCAACATTAATCAACCTATACAATCCTGGAATGCATGTCATTTAAAATGTGATCAAATCATGTTCAATGTTGCAAAGTTTACGCATGTTTAGGATGTTCGTGTTAGATTTGAAAAGAATGACCAAGTTTGTGCTTAAATTACTTAATAACCAGTTTGTTCCTATTTATAATACGTGCAAAATAAACCCATGTTAAATTTGATAAGATGGCCAATTGTACTTATTAACCCTAGAAAATATTTATCTGATAAGCATTTCGAACATAAAAAAAGTTGTTTCCTCTGCCATCACTAATTATATCCATCTTTTTATGCCCAAAATATCTATCTGTATTTGTTCTCACTTTATCCTTTCAAATTTAAAATATTCTAACATTGAGAGAGAGTTAAAATTGTTTGATAAAAAATACAAGAAATCACATTTTTTGTTGCTTAATTAGATTCGTTTCTTAGTTCACATTTTATGAGAGAGAAAACAGGGAAATTGATAACTATGATGAACATTGGAATGATGGTTTGCTGTAAACTTTTATTTAGAGAATGTTTAATCTATAAGAGAATCACTTGGAATAGTCATTATGCAGATTATGTCTTTGTCTCTATTTATTGGTGTTCAATAGTATCTACCTCAGAATTTAATTATTTCTTGGACAACTGTTTATTTTTTTTACTTTATATGATCGTGGTAGAAAATGGAATATTAAGTTAAACACTGCAGCTTCTTACAGACTCCCTCTCCATCTCTCTCTCTCTAATCTTTTGTTCATCTTGCATCTCAGACTTACAATGAAGTTCAGCATTGCTTTTTGACTGTTGGACTGGTATATCCTGGAGACTTGTTTGTATTTCTCATGAATGTAAGTACCATGCTGTAGCAAATATTGAGTAGTCTACGTTTTTCTTTCCTGATAATGTATATTATATTCATATATTTGCAACAAGTGAAGCAAAAAATCTAAAGCATCTTCATCATTTTTAATAATGTTAGTGCATTATTAATTTATTATCATATTATCTGCTACCAGAAATGCAGGCTGAAGGAAGAACCTTTGACATTTGGTGCACTTTGTGTTCTGAAGCATCTCTTGCCCAGGTCTGTCATATTTCTCTCTTTGTTTGTTTCAGAGGACTACGGAAAAATATGGTTAAAAATGTGGCAAAGCAAGATGCTGCAAGTGATTAAACTCTAAATACATCCTTAGCAGATGTTGTTTTAGTCCAAAAGTCCTATAAATTGCTAGTCTAATTTTTCTTGCTAAAGGGTTTTATTTTCAACAAGTTTCTTGTATTAAAGATCATTAATACTACACCAGTGAGTGATATTTTCATAACCAAATTCAATTCACACCATCTGCTGACCAAGTAGGGTCCAAAGATATTGATATCAGAGAGCTTTTATTAGCTCTCAATGAGCAATTTGTTGTCCTAGTATATGCAACCATATTTTCCCAAATGTCATAGTGGAGTTCCAATCTTGTTCTTTTTAACCTTCAAGAAAGCAACAAAGAAAGGCTAACTATTGGCCGTTCATTTTATAATAAAATTAAAATTGGTCATAAGAAAAATGGATTATTAACTTAGGCAACTAGTAGTAAGGGTCACTTTGTATTGACTGATCCTATTTAATTCAGTAGTCACTTTATGTGAAGTAATATTGCAAACTTCATATGAAATCCTGCTGTTTCCCCATTCTGCCATTTCCACGAGTGAATTGCAGTTATTTATCATTTGGACTTGATTCATGGAATGACTCATTTTGGTGGCATGTGTATGCATGGTTGGATGGTCCATTCTCATTATCCAGTTTCTCCCATTTTTCCAGTTCAATAGAATTTGATGATTGAACTACTAGGATTAAACTGCAGCGATATTGTGTACCATATAGGGTTTGCTAAGAATAAGGTGTACATTTTAAACTTTTTGTTTGAAATTCTTAGACTGCTACTTGATCTGAAGGTTGTCTGAAGCCTGGCATAGCAAAAGGCCTTCACTTGTGGAAGTTGTTAAGTCGTTACTGGATGAGCAAAATTTAGGTATCCGAAAGGCATTGTCAGAGGTATTTCAACTGAAAACTTCCCCATGTTTTCTTTTGAGTGCGATTAATACAATCTCTTTGGTTTATCTCTTTTCTGTTTGTGGTTTTCTTGCCTTGTGCAGTTGATTGTAGTTATGGCTTCACACTGCTACTTGGTTGGTCCATCTGGAGAATTGTTTGTCGAATATCTCGTCCGGCACTGTGCTGTATCAGATCTGGAGAGAGATGATTGTGAAAGCTTCAAGGATATTCAATACAGGAGAAATGAGGTTTGCTTGCAACCTTGAGAAGATAAAATTCATCTATGAATTTTACTATGATCTCCCATCACTACTGCTTCAGATTTTGCCTGCCAAATTACATTTCTGATTAACAGTTTGAGATATCCAAAAAAAAGATAGCTCTATTTAGATTTATAAACATCCAAATTTGTTAAATGGCAATGCTTGTCTCTCAATACAAGAAATTATATATACATGTCTCTACATGTATTCACATAAATATTGAACCACTAATACAAAGTGTTTTCTTTTTAGGTGAAAGTAGGATCAGTTTCACCCACCGAGTTAAGGACAATCTGTGAGAAAGGTCTTCTTTTGATTACCATCACAATTCCTGAAATGGAGGTAGCTCACTTGCATCCACATACTTGCCATCTTGAGTTTTTCCTTGTTATGTTAAGCTAACCATGGCAAAAAATGTACTTGAATTTTTGCAGCAAGTTCTTTGGCCTTTTCTTTTGAAGATGATAATCCCACAACTTTATACTGGTGCTGTAGCCACGGTATGTGTACTGACATAACTTCTTGACCAATACTGCATTGCTTCAGGCTGAATGTGGATGCCTTTTTCCTTTTTCTCCCTTCTATTGACAGCCATTAATTGCTTATTTTGTTTAATCTCTTTGTACAACAAGCTAAGCTCAAGCAAATCATTGAAGATTGCCATGCTCAACCTTTTTGTTGATGATTTTGGACGTCTTTCCTTCATACAGGTTTGCAGATGCATTTCCGAACTTTGTCGGCAGCGATCATCATATTATAATTCTATGCTAAGTGAATGTAATGCCCGTGCTGATATTCCAAAACCCGAGGTGAAAATTGTGGTGAATTCCTGTTTTGTTGCATTGCATATATATATATATATGACAATGTGGTTAATCTATACACTGCAAATACAATAGGAGCTTTTTGCTCGCTTGGTGGTTCTTCTGCACAATCCTTTGGCAAGGGAACAACTGGCTTCTCATATTTTAACGGTAAGGATGAAACCCAACCAGTGTTGTTTTCTGTTTTTTTATCCTTGTTACAGTAAAGAAAGCTCCACTCGATCATATGATGTCTCCCAAAATTTTCAGAATGAACTGCTCAAAACACAAATTTTCCAAGATGATCACATCTTTTTCTAAGACATACTTTTGCAATTGACATGTTTTGCAGGTCCTCTGCAATTTGGCTCCCCTTTTTCCAAAGAACATTAATATGTTCTGGCAAGATGAGGTATATCTAGCTGATTCTGGAATAATACTTTCAGCTTTTTGCTGGTTCATATACAGTCTCCTATCCAACATTTGCATTATCTGATAACTTTAAAATGATGGTGAAGAAAATCTTATTACAGTAATAAATGGATTATGGGTAGGTTCAATGAATTTTATTTTAGATTGAAAATACTGATTGGGTTGTAGTATGTCTGAGTAATACTGTGTCACACCTTGAACAGCTTGGTTTGGTATGTCAATATCTCATTTGTTAAGTTTTGTATGACGAATTCTGTTGTTTTCTTGGCCACCATGACCATTTTATGCCTGGCATTACTTCTTACTGATGTGTTTTTTGACATGCATCAAATGTTTGGTGACAAATGACTATCATAAGTCTAATTTATTTTTAACGTTTGGTAAGCGCTAGATTCCAAAAATGAAGGCTTACATTGTTGATCCTGAAGACTTGAAGCAGGATCCTTCATATCAAGAAGCCTGGGATGATATGATTATCAATGTAAGTGTGTTGACCGTTCTAATTTTTGTGTAAACATAAAAATGGGATATAAAGGGAAAGAAAAATATATTCTTCTCATCTTTCATCTTTTTACTGTATCCTCCTCACTCCTTTGGGGCTTTGGCACTCTACTGGGGTCATCTATTTCTAGAAGTTCATCATATTCATTTGGTAGGTGTTTTTCGGTGTGATGATGCACTTTTATCCTGATAGTATAGTCCATCTCAATCATGCAGGAAACTGTAGCAACTTATTCTTGGTTTTCTTTTCCTAGGGGCCCAGGGGCTGATAGTGGCAGTTACCCTCCAAAATTTTTTATGCTTTAATGTCCTCAAATTTAAGATATATTCCATATGTTTGAATAACCTGCACTTTGATTCCTTCACCCCATGATTTAAATCCTCAAATTTGATTTAATGACATCATAACACCATTAGAAGTTAGTACAAAAAAACTTTCTTTATTCTTCTCAGTTGGAAACTTTTTAAGGTATTCTCCATTAATACAAATAATCAATTTTAACACCATCAAAATTTCTTCTAAGTTGGTACAAAAACTTTGTGAGCTGTTCTTAGTTGTTATCTGTTGGTACATATAAAAATTGACAGTATTATCATGTTGTCAACTCAAAATAAACAATTTTAACTATTCCTTGATTTTTGGTGGCAGTTTCTTGCAGAATCTTTGGATGTAATTCAAGATATTGATTGGGTGATATCCCTTGGAAATGCTTTCACTAGACAATATGAATTGTATACATCTGATGATGAACATTCTGCATTACTTCATCGGTATAGTCCTTTCTGTGTGGATTTCCTGCCTACTTTTGATCATTTTTATTGATCTGTCATTCATATAATGGAAGTTTCCCAATCCAATCATGAACCATGGGTTTCTGAGCTTTGGAGGCACTGCATTGCATGAACTGAACTTTCAGCAATTTTCATTCTTCAGGTGCCTGGGAATGCTGCTTCAGAAAGTTGATGATAGAGCATTTGTTTGTGATAGGATTGGATGGATGTATAAACAAGCAAATATTGCTAATCCAACTAATAGGCTTGGTTTAGCAAAAGCAATGGGATTGGTATGTGATTCCTAACAGTAAATAGAATGCTTATTCATTTTTCTAATTGCATGATTTAATAGATGGGTAGTACTGCAGGTGGCTGCATCACACTTGGATACTGTACTGGAAAAGTTAAAAGATATTCTGGACAATATTGGTCAAAATATAATCCAAAGGTTTGCTTGCTGTCTATCTCTTCCTCAAATCTTTGCTTTGAGGCGAGCAAGTACTGGCATGGAATCTATGCAGAAAAAAATAGTGCAAGCATGAGTTAATATGTTCATATGCATGGAGTGTTAAATTCAGATCCTCAATCTTTGACCATTAATTTAAAAGTTCTGGACATGGAAATCCTAAAGTATCTTGACTGTAAACCAGCTATAGCTGGACTTAAAATTGATGATTTGGGTGCACTTATTTAACAGTGGACAAAAGTGGGTGCACTGGTTGTATAATGCAGAGACTCTAGCATGTTATGCATATTTTTATAAACATTATATATATATATATATATATTTGAGTTTCTTTGTGTTTCTCCAATTTCAGGTTCCTTTCTTTCTTCTCCGATAGTTTTAGATCTGTGGAGTCTGATGATATACATGCTGCTCTGGCATTGATGTATGGTTATGCTGCAAGATACGCTCCTTCAACTGTTATTGAAGCGAGAATTAATGTGCTAGTTGTACGGAATCTTGTCCTTTATGATACTACTACTGGAATTTTGTGTCAAGTGTACTGCTACTTGATTTGTCTTTTACTTTCATTTACTTCAAATTGGCATAATATATGTGTTGGTTTGCATATTCATTACTGCGTAAAATGCTTCATGTCACAATGGTAAATAAATCTTTTTGATTCTACATGTTTTGAAGTTTTCTAAATCTATAATGATTATTTCATAGGCCAGTTGCAAGAAAACTTTATTATCTAAGATGATGCTCCAGAACAGAACAGGATGAAACAGTTTTCTGCTGTGTACTAGATATTAAGATATTCAATTATCTGATGGGAAAGTAAAAATATTGAAATTTCCTTTCTTTTCTCATAAATGTTGTTTCGGTTGCAAATTGTACAATCCTATTGCCACTTAATAGCCTCTTCTTTTGTAAGTGAATGTTATATATGTCTCTTATACAGGGTACAAACATGCTCTCACGCCTGCTTCATGTGCGACATCCCACTGCAAAGCAAGCTGTTATCACTGCTATTGACTTACTTGGTACACACTCTTGTTTTTTCATTGAAATTCCTCTAATGAATCTTGTTTCGCTATTCTACTTAAATGGTTCCATCTTTTGTATCAGCACTAAAAGAGTATTTCCAATGCTTGTAATTGGAAAATATTTTAGATATCTGAGAGCAGAGAAAGATGGCATTATGCTTTTAACGGGGCACCTGTCAAATGATCTGTAAATTTATTGCTTCCCACATTGGGTAAAAATGCAAACCTATAGCTGCAAAAGTAGGAATAATGACACTGGAAATAATATTATTTCCATAAAGTAGAGATAAGAAATAGGCTCATGAATACCATCAATATCTACTGGTGGTGCAACAGTGAAGGCAATAGTAAATACAGAAGTTGTGGTCGATAGGGTAGGGATCATCAAAACACAAAACCATCCAATGTAAAGATATTTTTCAGCGCTGGTTATCCAATTACATAAGTGATCCTGCAGGCTTCCGCTTTTGCGTCTCTAAAATTGCAGACATGATAAAATCTTGGTTTATTTAATCGCCAGGGACTCCCAAGCACATGAATTCTAGATAAGTCTAGATTTATCATTGCGACAAGAGTACTGAAAAACATTGGGATCAGAGGATCATATGGCTGACTAAATAGCCTATTCTGTCATTTGCTACTTTCATGTAATAATTATGGAAGTTTTTATTTAAAATTTTTACTTTCAGGAAGAGCATAACATAGATTCTTTTGCCGATGCAGGCAGTGCTGTCATAAATGCTGCTGAAAGTGGTGCATCATTCCCACTGAAGAGAAGGGACCAATTGTTGGACTATATTTTAACTCTGATGGGCAGGGATGAAAATGATGACTGGAGTGAATCCAGTCTTGAATTACTCCACACTCAGGTGAATTAATTGGTGATAACATCATTTTGTGCAAGAATGCTTGTGTATTTGGATCAACTTCCAAAATTTTCCAGCTTGTTTTTGGTTATTTGTTCTTTATAGGCCCTTGCTCTAAGCGCTTGTACTACTTTGGTCTCCGTGGAGCCAAAACTGACAGTTGAAACGAGAAATCATATCCTAAAGGTAGTATTGAGTCTATTGTGGTGGGCACAATTTTCCAGATGAAGATATGTTAATGGTTTTATTTGTAATGTGTATTGGGGTTTTCTGGCTTTATGACAGGCCACCTTAGGGTTCTTTGCATTGCCGAATGATCCAGTTGATGTCGTCAGTCCACTTATAGATAACCTCATTTCTCTTCTTTGTGCAATTCTTCTTACCAGGTAAGTAGTGTAATGGAATGAAACTTTATATAATCCTTCGTGAACTATCATTTAGTCTGTATCCTCCTTATGATCTCTAATATAAACATATACCTCTCTTGGAATATGCTTGTTTATCTCATATCTAAGGCACTTATTTGAATAAACTATTGTTTCATCCTCAATGTCTGTGTCAACCATCAATTTTATTTATCAAGTTGAAAATCTGTCAACTGTTCACTCACCCTAATAGGCAGCGTAAGCACATCAACAAATGGCATTATCACGTTGGGAGAGTTGGGTAGATGCTGGGGATGGCCTAGGTTCTTAGGATGTGGCTCCTGGTCAAGGTTCCCAGGGGCCACATCTTCAAACGAGCTAGAATTAGAGGAAAAAACGGAAAAAATGTCTATTGAGGGCTTATTGAGGTTTCAAGGCTACCCCTTTTGGTAATGTTAATTTACTCTCTTTTTTCATGTAGAGGAGCAAAAAATCTGTTAGTTTAGGAGAACTACAAATAGGCTTTAGGAGTTGAATTGTATAATGGGATTATTTAAAGCTTTTATCTCAATTAAAAGGTTAATCAACTCATGATTTAGATCTATCCTGGTTGAACAATCATTCAACTTATTTTTCCATTAAGAGATGCTTTATACGAGGTCCTCTTATCATAAGCATATAGTGTCGCTGGAAACATGGACAGAAAACTCTCAGACTTGCACTTCCGAAGAGATTTCTACTTTGGGTTCTCAAAGCGAAGTAAAATGCTTTTGTATTTTAATCTTACCTGAGATGGACTTTTATATTTCTAATCATGATATATATATTTTTGAATTTCCTATATAACATAAAAGATTAGGTTTGGGATCTGCACTTCCAGCTCACTTTGGAGGGCTACTGATTTTTCAGTATTTAGGAACTGTTAAATGAAAACTTTGTTAGGGACAAATCAAAAGAAAACATTCTTTTTTTAATACATGATGCATGCTGAGAAAAGTCAGTTACATGTACTAGTTTTATGAATAGATCTCTAATTTATCATATGTTTTTAAATTAGTGGAGAGGATGGAAGGAGCCGAGCAGAGCAATTATTGCAGATTCTGAGACAAATTGATAGATACATTGCCTCTTCTGTGGATTATCAAAGGAGAAGAGGTTGCCTTGCGGTTTATGAAATGCTCACAAAGTTTCGCATGCTCTGTGTCAGTGGTCACTGTTCCCTGGGCTGTCAGGGAAGTTGTGCACATATCAAACAAATTGACCGAAGCATACTAGGGAAAAATTCAAACTTACCATGTAAGAGAATTATCTTCTAAATCTTGTGGTTTTATCCTTCTCTCCATAACCTTTTTCCTGTCTTGTTTACTGCCAGCTGCATATGCGTTGCCTAGTCGTGATGCATTGTCTCTGGGGGATAGAGTCATTATATATCTTGCACGTTGTGCAGACACCAATTCTGAAGTTAGGAAGCTTTCTGCTCAAGTAAGTGTCGGGGGCAATTTGACTTGAGTTGCTATCCAGAACTATTTACTTCCAATATAGCCACTGCCATATCTTTTTTTTCAGAATTTCGGAATCATGTGGTACTAAGACTATCTTATCTGATTTTGATCAGATACTTGATCAACTCTTTAGTACTTCTCTCTCTCTGCCCCGGCCTGCCAGTATAATTTCAGTTGTGGATCTGGAATCATCGTACAGTGCTTTGTCCTCACTTGAGGATGTCATAGCTATACTGAGAAGTGTAAGGCTCCTATTAATACTAAAAACACTTTCTGCTCCTATGTTTGTCTATTCTTTGATTTTCTTATGCTAAAATATTGGCTATTTATTTGCAGGATGCTTCTATAGATCCATCTGAAGTTTTTAACAGGATAGTTTCTTCTGTCAGTGTTCTACTGACAAAGGATGAGGTAACAAATTAATGAAATATTTTTTTTGCTATTCAAAAAGGGTGATCTAGCATGATCATATTTAATATCTTGATTGCAAAATGTAGATTGCAAATATTGCATTTCAGCATACTAATACTGATTATTTGCAGCTTGTAGCAGCCCTCCATGGTTGTACATCAGCGATTTGTGATAAGGTAAAGCAATCAGCTGAAGGGGCTATTCAAGCAGTCAATGACTTTGTTACAAAGCGAGGAGCTGAGTTGAATGAAACCGATATATCAAGGTTGCTGGATACATATACTTTGAAAAATATTTTGATGCCATTTTTAAATGAAAACAATGAATGATTTGCGCTGTATTTGAGCAGAGCTTTTTGTCTAGATCCATTTTATACTGTTCTACATGCTGCATTGGAGAGTTGTTTTTTTGGGCATTACTGTATTGAAGAGTTAATTCAGTGGAAATTTAACCTTACATATCTGCAGGACAACTCACTCTTTGCTGTCTGCTACTGTTCATGTAACTGAGAAGCATCTACGACTGGAAACTCTTGGTGCTGTATCCTTGCTTCATTTAAACTTTCCATGTTTCTTGAAGGATCATACTAAGCATAAAGTATATGCTTTTTTTCCATGTGAAAGAACAACCACCTTAATTATTGATAGATTTCTGCTTTGGCTGAAAGTACTAGCTCAAAGGTTGTCTTCAATGAAGTTTTATCATCTGCTGGAAGGGATTTGTCCACTAAGGATGTATCTAGATTACGTGGAGGATGGCCAATGCAAGATGCATTCTATGTGTGTATTTTTTTAGTTTCATTCCTATAGTAATTTTCTTTGACTTCTTTGTCTACCTTAGTATTTTTTTGAGGGAATATTTGCTTATCATACTCCATTTCATATCAATGTAGTTTCATTGTCAAATCAGTTTTACTTCCAAAAATTGATTTTTGTCAAAGAAATTAATTAACAACCAATTTAGCTTTTTTCATGCAATCAATGAGTCAAGTGATAATGCATTCTTGGCTTTGAACTCATTATTGGATATAGTAATGAAATAGGAAGCTCTAATTCTATATCTTGGGTGAAGCATAAATTTGAATATATATCCTCATTCATTATATTAACATCTCTATAGTTCTTTAACCAAAAGGAGCTCAGATACTGCTTATAATATATAATGATATATATATGTGCATTCAATGGTATTTGACAATTTCCTTTTCTTTTCTCCTGGATACAGGCATTTTCGCAGCATGCAGTACTTTCATATTTGTTCCTTGAGCATATCATTTCTATTCTCAACCAGGCTCCTGCAGTGAAAATTGAGACAGAGAAAGGAGAGAATTGTACCCATTCAATTGACAATAAGATAGATAATGAGTTTATGCAGGCTGCCATTTTTGCTCTTACTGCCTTTTTCAGGTCCTAAAGTTATATGTTTGAGTCTTTCTTGATGCTTTTTTGGTGCCGTTTTTTCTTCTAATGTTCCATTTTTATTGCAGAGGTGGAGGCAAAGTAGGCAAGAAAGCTGTTGAACAGAGCTACTCACAAGTTCTTGCCGAACTGATCATACAACTGGGAAGTTGTCATAGAGCAGCGAATGCTGGTCAGCATGAACCACTTAAGTAAGCATTCTGCTAATGAGTATTTAATGTATCAAATTCATGTTTCATAACTATGAAATCATATCGAGTATTCTGTAAACTTGTTTTTGTTTCAGGGCTCTTTTGGCCGCGTTTCAGGCATTTTGTGAATGTGTTGGAGACCTTGAAATGGGAAAGGTTAGTGTCATTACCTTGTCAAAAGTGAAAGTTCCATGTTCTTCAATGTTTGTCATATCTATCTAATTCTGCACAGATACTGGCTCGGGATGGTGAGAATAATGAAAATGAGAAGTGGATAAGCGTTATTGGGGAATTAGCAGGAAGCATATCCATAAAAAGACCAAAAGAGGTGACATTGCTTCTGTTTGTTTAAACACCATTAAATTGCATGCGTTAGAAAAACTTATTTGTCAAAAAGTGCTTTCTTTCTGAATCTGCTGACTGCACGATCCAGGATGATTTTCTTCTCTACAGTTAGAAATAAGATTTTAATACCTTATTTGAATTTTAGTTCATGTATATGGTGGATTTGTAGGAATTTTATTCAAATGCTGTTTACTAGATAGAACATTTGCAAAATATCGTTATATCTTGATTGTTGTGAGATCAGTCAAACTTTTGATTGTAATCTTTTCAGGTGCAAAGTATATGCCTAATCTTGAGCACCTCCCTAAACCGTGACCTTAGATTTCAAAGAGAAGCTGCTGCTGCAGCGTTGTCAGAGTTTATTCGTTACAGGTATGTTCTCCACAGGCACTTCCCTATTTCGCATTTATAAGAGAAATGAATAAGCATTGATATCATCTTCAACAGAACAGTTGCATGACAAACTCAATTATGAAATATCAATATTGTCGCAGGCTTTGTGCTTATGCTCATGCAGTCATGCTCTAATAGCCTCCTATGAGCATCATTAATTGGTTCCAGTCTAGCACTTAATCTAAAACGTGTTCAATCGGTTTCCAATACGCAGCTCAGGGCTCATTTCTCTTCTGGAGCAGATGGTTGAAACATTATGTAGGCACGTGTCAGATGAGTCTGCCACTGTTAGACGGCTCTGTTTGAGAGGGCTAGTTCAGGTCTTGTGAGAGCTTTCGTCTTTCTCCTCTTCTTTCTATCTGCACAGGACACCTACTTTACCTATGAATAATATTTTGTTTTGCTAACTTTCTCTGAGATTATTTCTCTCTCAATGTGCAGATTCCTTCTCTTCATATACTTCAATACACAGCAGAGGTTTTAAGTGTTATTCTAGCACTACTCGATGACACAGATGAATCTGTTCAGCTAACTGCAGTCTCATGCTTATTAATGGTAGCCTCTTCAACTCTCCAAGTGATAATACTTTTCTTGCCATTTTTTTGTGGATTGATTTGTTTTGTCATGTCCTTCACCCTGAATCCTTATTTTCTTCTTAGATTCTTGAGTCAGCCCCTACTGATGCAGTAGACCCTATACTACTAAATCTCTCTGTACGCCTGCGTAATCTTCAAGTAAGTGTAGTCATCTCTTGCTGTAGAAATTAGACTTGATTGCATGCTGATTCGGAGATACTTCTCCTGCATCACAGGTATCCATGAATGTGAAGATGCGAACTGATGCTTTTGCTGCTTTTGGTGCCCTGAGCAGCTATGGAGTTGGAGCACAACGGGAGGCATTTACTGAGCAGGTTGAAAGCAATAGCGTTTTTTATTCAACATCAATTATGTGTTTTTCATTATCTCTGCAGCATCTTGTAATTAGTATGCTGTTGGTCTTCTTCACTCTTACTAGAAATACAACTTATCACATAATATTGTGCATGCCATACAAGTACAAGTAGTCTGTTAGAGGTGGCCTCTTTTTTAAGGATCCTAGTTACTCCCATAGTAAACTGTTTCCTGCCCTAGGTACATGCTGTCTTTCCACGCCTGCTCCTGCATTTGCATGACGAAAATGAAAATGTCAGACTGGCTTGTCGGGTAATGTCTTGGCATCTATTCCAGTTAGTCCTGAATCTTTTCGTGCAAGATTGAGAACTCACACATTGTTCTTCAATGACCAGAATACACTCAAGAGGGTCGGCCCTTTCTTCGAATTGCATGGATTTTCTGTCCTATTTAGCATGCAGGCTGTCAATTCTGACCATCGGTAAGATAATGAAATCAACATTGAACTTGGCTCTTATTACTCATTGCAGGAAGAATATTAAGCAACTTCGTCTTCTTTCAGAAACGACTACGAGGACTTCATCAGGAACCTTGCGAAGCAGCTTTCAGAGCATCTCTCATCTCGTATCAATTCTTACATGGCTTCAATTATACAGGTCTGCCACTATGATCTTATATAGAGGTTTTCTTTACGAAAGCCATTAGTGATAGCGTTCTTCCCATTCCCTTGATTTTTCCCTTGGAGATAACCTTCAAGCCTGATCAAACAATGCAGGCCTTCGATGCACCTTGGCCGATAATCCAGGCTAATGCGGTATACCTGGCTTGCAGCATCCTTGCACTCTCAGACGATCAACACATCTTAGCAATACACAATACACAGGTCATTAGCAACTCTTGAAAAAAATCCCATGCTCGGGCCAGAGCCTGACACTATCCCTTGTTTTTATGTAGGTTTTTGGGATGTTGGTGGGCAAGATGAGCCGATCCACGGATGCAGTTGTCAGAGCAACCTGCTCCTCGGCCCTTGGCTTGTTAATGAAATCTTCAAATTCACTGTCATGGAGAGAACCTCAAAATGGACCAAGTTGATTCGATGGCTTGTGGATGCCATGCCTTGACAATTCCGTGGATAGACTCAGTGACTGGTTGAATCAACTCCTCCTCCACACAGAGCCTATGGTATGTGTTTTAAAGAGCTTTTAAATTTATTCACTGCTTCCTCAGTTGAACTGCATAGAAGAGTTTCTTGTAGATGTAACGGCGTGTTTGTGCATTTTGTAAATCTAATTGAATTTGATGTGTGGTTGTTGATGATGCAATAATCCATAGTCAGGCTTTTTAGGGGTGTATGAGCGGTTTTCACATTCAAGTTTGCACACAACTGCTGTTTGGTGTTTCTGTCAAGTGTTAACTCTTCAAATGATATCAACTTGTTCGATATTGACCCTGGAATTGCAAATTTGAATTGGTGCAATTATATTTGCATGCCCAGTTTTTTTGCACAATAATTACTGAATTAAAAAAAACTGTAGCAGGTCTGTAGTGTGAGAGTAAATAGTTGAGGACATCTGCCCATCTCTAGCCATGTAAGGTAAGTAAGTATGCATGAGACACAATAGTAAAGGTATTGTCTGATTTTGGATGCTCTTTTAAAGTTGTGGGGAATGACATCATTAAATGAGTTAGTCTCCTTAGTTATGTGCGTGCTATATTTTTTTTGCTTGTCAAAATCAACTCAAATATTAATAAAATTTTAGAGCCGTAAAATAATAAGAAAAAAATGAAATATTTATATTTTTCTCAATAATAGACGCAATATTATTGGTTATGTATTGTTATGTATCATTTATTTCACCAACATAAGCTGTTATTAATTGTTAATTTGTTTGCACTTAAACATAATTTTTTTTTGTTAAACTAATCTTTTGACCTGAGAAAATACAATATTCATGTAAAAAGTGTATTATACATGATAGTGAATTGTCAAAATAAATAAATGTGACGGTTCCAATTTTAAGAATTATTATATCATTTCTACCTACAATTTTAGTAATATTTTTATAAATTACATTTATTATTAAAATAAAAAGGTATAGAGAGAATCTATGGTTAGATACTACTAGTTGGTTGGATGAGTTATGCTTTTTCCCATTTAAAATAACATGTAACAGATTAAAAATACACTCTATAATTGATTAAACAAATATAATATGAAAATTTAATTTAATTAAAAATCTATTCAACAAGTTTTAGCCTATAATACACACTCCATTATACACTTTTAGCCTATTTTGTTTCACTTTATATCATTTTTATTTTCTCTATTTTTTCCGTTTAAAATATTGAAGCACTCGGTCTACAACTATATTGTCAAGTTATAGAGTAAATGTACTTTATTTCCTATAAACTATAATATTTATAATAAATTTTTGTCAACTTATAGAATAAATGTACTTTATTTCCTATAAACTATAATATTTATAATAAATTTTAGTCTATTAAACAGAATTTTTAAAATAATTTTATGTATAAAATTATAAAGTGTGATAGGCCCAATATCCAACAATTTTTTTGAATTATCTACATTTGATATAAAAATTATATCTAAAAAATTATAAATATCTAAAAAAAATGTCATTACTGATAATTTCTTATATAATTGAAAAAATCACACATTTGCTCTGTTCACTTGCTCTTATAACTGAGTTTATTATCGTGTTATTGTTATTTTTAAATATAACTTTCTACATAATAATTAGATTTTCTTCAATTCCATCAAATTGTTACTCTTTAAATACATTATTAAATATATTATTATAGTAGTGATAAAAACCCTTTATAATTTAATATTATTTTGTTAGTCAAATGTGTATCTGTCCTAACAATGTGCCCTAACAACAAGAATGACTGATATGGTTTGATCGAATTATAGTAATTTGATAAAAAAAATTTGCATTTCTAAAAAAAGAACGAATAACGAACTAGATCTCTAATTTGTGCACTTTTTTTTACCTTCGAATGCAAATTCAGGTTCTCTAAAATACTAAGTAAGTTGGCTATACGACTATCCACTCCCTTCATCTCAAGTATCGTCGGAGAAATGTCGAGAAGGTTAAACAGTACCGTCGCTCCTTTGCGGTCTACAACCCAAACTAGTTGAGCTCAATTCGAGCCACCCTCGTACCAGTTCCAGCCAAACCAATTTTTCAAGACAACCCCTAAAAGTGCCTCGACCTTTGTTGTGCTACAATGGTAAGTTCATTCCGCCGCCATTCGTTAGAAAATATTGTTCACAATGCATTTTTGCTGAAATTTAAAATATGAAATTTATATTACAAAAATCGCCAATTGATATGTGATTTGATACACGAAGGATTTTCAAGAAAAATGCAATTCACTAGAATCAAAAGCTGTGTAATAAATAAAAGTTTATTTTTCTCATTCATTTGGAATAAATAAAGGCTATTAAGTTGAGTGATAATGAACCGAAATGCTCATATTGTGTAGGAACATGAGGTATCGGGAACGCCAGCAAGCAAAAGTTCGCGTGAATAAAAAGAACTGGTTTAGTAGAATTTACTAAATTAATGGATGAGTGAGATTTTATATCATAGCCGGTGGAGTATAAGTATCTCGAAATAAAAAACCCACTATTTAGTGGTATTTTAAACATTACAACTTAGAGAAGTGATGTGAAAATGACGCGGAAAAACTATTTATCAATTGTAAGTAGATCATACTCGCTTAGTATAATGAAACTTGCTCAAAAGAAGTGGAAAAATTCGTTCATCAATTATTAGTGGAGATATCCTCATAGTCGGTTGGTATTATAGACAGTTGAAAAGATATTTTTGTCGGAAGTGCTCTTCCACAATCCTTAAATAATTTGGGAAACCTTCTCGACGGGAGCTCGAATAGCTCTGATAGGTCGGAGGCCTCGATTTTGGAACTTGTGGGCTATTATGCCCGATTTTTTAAAAATCTCAAACAATGGGCCATAGGCCAGTGGGCACGAGCAGGAGCTTGTAAACAAACACGTGATATGTGCCATAAAACTTTAATAAATGAATTGTTTGGCTATGGTACCAAGATAGGACTGACATACTCAGTCAACTAGCGGCAATGTGACATGACAGGTCGACGGACCAGTCAAAACAAATAGCTACAGGTTGAGTTGAGGATCGGAGTCGTTGGACCAGTGGCACCATAGATTATATGGCATGATAAAAAAAATAATGATTGTGCATGCACTGTGATTACAAGATTATCAAAATGCTTAAAAGGGGTAGTAATGTGTCCTAAGGGCACTAGACGACCTGGTGGGTATAAAGGCAGTTCATTGTACCAGGTGACCGTGCGAAATTTGGAGTAGCACCAAGTGCATGAGACTGGGGTAGGGACAGGATGAAGTCTCTGTTCTTATACGGACACGGAGAATCGTTATGGGATTGAGGGTCGAATGTCGCGAACATCCACTAATTTTCAGGGTAGAAGTAGACATACTTCTATTTAGGTGGCCGGTAAAGTTGCTCCGACACCACAAGTGGGTTCAGTGGACGTATTGGCCTGTGATTGTGTGATTGACTTTCATGAGTCGTTGTACTCACCCCTCCCTTATATCCCTTTTAGGTAAACCAAGGAAAAACCTACCCAAGACCTCTTGTTAGTTACACATACAAGACAGGTGTGTAAAGTTAAAATTTTATACAAGTTTTGATATATGTTATTTCAGGAAATATACAGGTTTAAAGAATGCATTACTTCTACCAGGTTAAAGAAGGCGAAACCTTTAATAAACTGGGAGAGTGGCAGGTTAATCATGAGGATCCGACCAAATCGGGTTGGGGCGTGACATACAAACTGTGAGGAGAAGAGCAACAAGTAGGAAGCCTTCAATCATTAAGGTACAAATTTGACCATACTTTATTTTGATTTATTTGCTTTGGAAAAACCAGTTAACGTGATGCCTTTAATTTTCTTGTCCTATCTGGGTCAAAGTACCTGGGTTGTACAAGGAGAGCTATCAGGTTGCTCACGGTGTTCCCACCAAACCGGTTTAGGGTGTGACATTGGTCGTCTAACATGTCAGGAAGCTCAAGGAGCTTTATACGCACTAAGATTGAGGTCGGAGGGGGAGAGGTCTCGTCCCACTTTGTGGACTCGAAGTATGATTTGGATTTAAGGGTCGGACAATTGATGTCCACTCAGACCTAGGGTAGAAGTCACAAACTTCTATCAGGTTGGACGGTAAAAGCGCTCCGCTCCACAAGTGGAACATTCAAAGACTATTCTACGAATGTGTGATCACGTTTGATGATAAAAGGGTGTATAATTGAATGTCAACTTAATTTCATGAATAATACAAGAATGATGAGAAAATCATGAGGCATTATAAACTAATGGGAAAGTTCAAACAAAACTACCTTTAAGATTACCCGCTCACTGAGTTGAAAGACTCACCCCCTCTCTTTAACATTTTTCAGTAAAAAGACGATTTTTAAAGAGTACCTCTGCCAAGGCTCTAAACTTAGGTACTTTTTTTAACATTATTAGTTTTGCATAATGTTATTATAAGGAATGATGGCATAAAATACGTTTGACTCTTCGCGATCTGGGGAGAAGTGACTTCTCTAGGTCAAAGAGAGTGACGGGTTGCTCATAGGGTTTCGACCAAATTGGAGGTTGAGCTCCTTTTGGGTACGGAAGTATTTCAAACTCATGTGGTCGATGTATATTCTATACTTGACCCCATACAAGTAGTGTTGCCAAATTTTGAGGTCAAATACTATTGTTGTCAATTCCAAGTTGTGGGTGGGGTAGTTCCCATCATGTTCCTTTAACTGTTGCGAGGCATACGCAATTACTTTCCTTTGTTGCATTAGAACGCACAGAGTCCCTATCCCGATGCATCGCTGTAGACGGTGTATTCTCCCGCATTCTAGTCGGGTAAGGCTAGCACTGGGGTCGTTGTTAAACGAGAGTTGAGCTGTAAACCCCGCACTTTTGAGTTAAGGAAAATCGAGAAAAGAACCATTCCAACCGAATAAGAAAACCAAGTCGGTTTACATTTAGGAACAAGCAATATGGAAATTTATAACTTCTGGGTGATCCAAAGGGTTCATTAAACCTTGGAAAAGAAATTTAAGACAAATTAGAAAATAAAAACCAAATTGGTTCAGATGAACTAGATTCTATTGGAAGTATGAATTTTTTTGTAACCCGAAATTTCGGTCAAACATATGGCTTATCATAAATAGCCATAAATTAATATATATATATATATTTAATTATTGTAATTAATACCAATAATTTAATTTCGGTATTAAATTATTTGTATTGGAATTAATACCAATAATTTATGGCAATATTAATACTATTAATAAATCTCTCCCATTTAATATACAGTTTTACACCTATATAAATAGGTCATTCCCATTCATTCTCCTCACACATGAACACTTCTCTCTCTCTACTGCTCCATCTCCCGGTGAAGCTCGAATTAGAACTTCGACTTGAACAAAGGTCGAACTCTTTAGAACCGAGGAGAAGACAGCTATCTGGTAGCAAACTCCAGTCAATACGTGAATCGTTGGAGAAGCGTCGACATGATGGAATAGTGAAGCAGCTCCAGCGGATCGAAGCTGCCCTATTTCGACCAAGCTGAAATCAGCCATTTCAAGCCATCCTCAGGCCAAACCAAGCCTTCCCAACACTTTCTCAGCCCTCCCACGGCTGAATTATGACTAAAAGGTAAACAAAATCGGCTCCCCTCTGCAATTTCCGGTCGGTGCTAGAGAGAGAACCAGCAGAATTTCTAACTCAATTCGGCATCAATTGATGCGATTCTTGATTCTAGGATGATCCTCAAGATAAGAGCTATTTGCCCAGATTGAAAGCTCGGACTGTCGTGCCCTCACCGGTGAGAAATCGAAGCTTTCTCTCTCTGCAATCTATTTTCCAGCGAAGCTCCATTTGAGCTCGTTCCGGCGTTAAAATCTGTGATTAAAAGTTTCTTATAATCGTATGAAAATGTAGGAACTCAATTTCAACTCCAATTTCAACAATTAGAGGTGTTTGATCGGTCAATTTGATGAAATCAAATTCAGCAGTGTTGAAGAGTTGAAATTGGGGGGAAATTTTGGGGAAATTTGGGGCTTTTTGAAATTAGAAGGACCAAAATGAAATTTTATGAAATTGAGGGCCAATTGGGCATGAAAATAATGTTGGAGGACTAATTGAGAAATTTTAGAATTTTTGGGGCAAAACTTACCATTTTTGTAAAGGAAGGTCAAAATGGTAATTTTGGAAATGTTGGAGGACCAAATTGAAAATTTGAGAAATTAATCCCCTTTTTGTGAAATGGAATAAATTGTGGTCCTATGATAAATTTTAGAAGTTTCGGGACTCAATTTGAGGAAAAATCGACATTAGTGACTTAAAGTTAAAGAGAAATAACTTTAGAGATCCTAATTGCAAATAAATGAATGAAGGTGATTAGGTCGAAGGATAATGAACCGAGATGTTCATATCGTTTAGGAACACGAAGTACCAGGAACGCCAGCAAGGACAAGCTCGCGTGAATAAAAAGAACCGGTCTAGTGTAATTTACGACATTAACGAGTGAGTGGGTTTACTAACATTATACCCGGTTGGGATGATGAGCACAGCTTAGAATTTAAAAACCACTTATCGGTTGTGAATGGAAATTTTATATCATACCCAGTTGAGAATGATAAGTACCTCGGTATGAAAACCCTCTGTTAAGTGGTATTTTAAACATCGCTACTTAGAGGAAGTAATGTGAAAATTATGCAGAAAAACTACTTACTGATTGTAAATAGATCATACCTGGTTGGTATAATGAGACTTCGTCAAAGGAAGTTGAAAACCCATTCATCGGTTATGAACGGAGGTGTCCTTATACTCGGGCGGTATAATCGATAGAGAAAACATATGTTTTGTCGGAAGTGCTCTCCCTTGACTGTGTGCCAATGCTTAAACAATTTGGGAGAACTTCTCGACGGGAGCTCGAATAGCTCTGATAGGCCAGGGGCCTCGGTTTTGGAACTTGGGGGCTAAATGCCCAATTTTGAAAATCTCGTACAGTGGGCCCAAGGCCAGTTGGCACGAGCAGGAGCTCGTAAACGAACATGATATATGTGCCATAAAACTTAATAAGTGAATTGTTTGGCCATGGTAACAAGATAGGACCGACATGCTTAGTCAACTAGCGGTAGTGCGACATGACAGGTCGACGGACCAGTCAAGACAAACAACTGCGGGTTGAGTTGAGAGTCGGGGCCGTTGGACTAGTGGCACCACAAATTAGATGGCAATATAAGAAAATATTGTTTGTGCATGCACTGTGAGTACGGGATCATCAAGATGCCCATGAGGGGTAGTGATGAGTCCTAAGGGCACTGGACGACCTGGTAGCTATAAGGGCAGTTCGTCGTTCCAGGTGTCTGTGCGAAATCTGAAGTAGCACCAAGTGCATGAGACCGGGGTGGGGACGGGATGAGGTCTCTGTCCTCATACGGACACGAAAAAGTTATTTCGGGATTGTGGGTCGGATGTCGCGTACATCCACTTATTCTTAGGGTTGAAGTGGTCGTGCTTCTATCCTGGTGGCAGGAAAAGTCGCTCCGAAGCTACTAGCAGGTTCAGTAGTGATACTGACTTGCGAATATGTGTAACCTTCATGATGAAGGATGTGTGTTAGGTGATGACACACCATGGTAACTAAGAAATAATGGAAAAACCCAAAATTTAAAATGAAGGTATTTTTGAAAAGAAAAGAGTTTGACACACTCTATATAAATATTTTTTTAGTCAAAAGATTTGAATCTTATTCACTGAATAGTCATACTCATCCCCTCCCTTATATCCCTTTCAAGAAATCCCGGAAAGTCTATCTTTAAAAATTATCAACTAAGATGCCTATAAGGCAGGTATGTAAAGTTTTAAATGTCGTGCAGTTTTGATTATATTATTCCAGGAAAAGGTGCAGGTTAAAGGACGCCTTACTCTTTACGGTTTACAATAAAGGGAAATCCTTTAATAAACCGGGAGAGTGGCAGGTTGATCATGGGGATTCAACCAAACCGGGTCGGGGCGTGACATGAGCTCTCGGAAGGACTTCTTACATGCATCGTCCCACGTGTACTCTACTCCCTTCCTTGTGAGGCGAGTTAATGAGGCTGTGATCTTTGAAAAATCTTCTACGAACTTTTGATAATACCCTGCAAGTCTCAAGAAGTTATGTATCTCTGTTGGGTTGGTGGGTGCCTTCCAGTTGGATATTGCTTTTACCTTTGTTGGGTCCACCTTAACCCGTCCTTGGACACAATATGCCCTAAGAAACCCACCTCTTGCATCCAAAATTTACACTTGAAGAATTTCGCGTAGAGTTGATTCTCCCGGAGTATGTATAAGGTGATTGCAACACCCCGACCTGGTTTGGTCGAATCCCCATGAACAACCCGCCACTCTCCCAGTTTATCTAGGGTTTTCTCCTCTTCTAAACTGTGGGGAGTAAGACATCCTTCTTACCTGTACCTTTCTTGGAATAAAATTAATTAAAACTGAATATAAATTTTTACATACTTGCTTTAAGGTTCGGCTACCGATAAATCTGTAAAGTTGATTTTCTCTTAATTTTCTAAAAATAGGTAAAAGTGAGGGGTTGAGTTCAACGACTCAGTGAATGGATATTCAAAAATTTACTTTTAGAAAAATAGTTTGAATTTGGAGTGTGCCAGACTACTTATTTTTCTTTTAAAAATATTTTATTATCAAGTTCTTGGTTTCCATAAGCATTTCTCATCATAACGGTGTGTTTTACAACTAACACAAGCCCTTCATCATGAAAGAACACACAATCACAGGCCAGCCCGTCCATTGTATTCACTTGTGGCGTCAGAGCGACTTTACCGGCTACCTAGATAGAAACACGTCCACTTCTACCGTGAGAATAAGTGGATATTTGCGGGATCTGACCCTCAATCCTGTAACAAACTTCATGTCCGTATGAGGATAGAGACCTCATCCTGTCCCCACTCCGGTCTCATGCACTTGAAGCTACGTCGAGTTTCGCAAGACTTCTGGTAAAACTAACTGCCCTTATACCCACCAGGTCGTCTAGAACCCTGGGACACATCACTATCACTCTTATACGTCTTGAAGGTCCCGTAACAAAGTGCATGCACAATCAACAGTTTTTCACATAATACCATATAATTTGTGGTGCCACTGTTCTGACGGCCTCGACCCTCAACTCGACCTTTAGTTGTTTGTCTTGACTAGTTCGAAGACCTATCGTATCGCACTGTCACTAGTCTATCGAGTATGTCGATCCTATCTCGGTACCATTGCCAAATAACTCATTTACTAGCTCTCGATCCTGTCTCTAGCATATTAATTATGTTTGTTTACTAGCTCCTGCTCATGCCAACTCGCCTAGGGTTCATTTTTTGAGATTTTCAAAATCGGACATATTAGCCCCAAGTTCCAAAATTGAGGCCTCCGGCCCATATGAGCCATTCGAGCTCCCGTCAAGAAGATCTCCCAAAATATTTTAAGTAGTGGCACACAGTTAGGGGAGAGCACTTTCGACAAAATAAACCTTTCATTTGTCTATCATACCAACCGGGTATGAAGACGTCTTCGCTTATAACCGATAAGCAGGTTTTCCACTTTCTTCCAATAAGTCTTATCATATCAACCGGGTATGATCTACTTACAACCAGTAAATAGTTTTTCACATGATTTTCGCTTATAACCAAAAAGCGGGTTTCCCTTTCTCTATTGGTTCCAGTTCATTTGAACTGGTTTGGTTTTTCTCTTCAAATTTGTCATAAGATTCTTTTCCAAGGTTTTATGAGCCCTTTGGATCATTCGAGAGTTGTAAATTTTTAAATTGAATGTTATCTCATGATCGGGTTTGTGAACCGGTTCGATGTTTTTCACTCAATTTGATCGGTTATTTTCCCAGTTTCTTTAATTCCAATGGCATACATGAATATTCACATGTTGTCCATCGACTACGCCTTTCAACCTGATCTTAGAGGTTGACTCACCCTCCGTGGATGAACCTTGTGGAGGAACCCTTAAGTTTTCGGGGCATTGGATTTTCACCAATGTTTCCATTACTCAAGCGGACATTCTCGCTTCCGCTTAGTCCACCACTACTCTCGCAGGTAATTTCCTCTAAGGCGGAACGCTCCCATACTAATGCGTTTTTATATATCACAGCTTCGGCAGATCACTTAGCCCCATTCATCTTCAGCGCAAGAGCGCTCGATCACTGAGCTATTACGCACTTTTTCAAGGATGGCTACTTCTAGGCAAACCTCCTGGATTTCTCTCCACCTTTACCTCCTTTTTCACTATATTAGCCGGTGATCCGAGTTATTTTACTCTCGATGATAAATTTTATCTCACACCGTCTCAAGTTTACAACTATACACTTATTTTATTAATTTTATCACCAAAACTAAATCAATATTTTTTTAGTCAATATATTAATTATGAATATGTTTTAACATAATAAACATATTAATGTTATTTTTTCATTTAGATATACTATTTTTAGTCAATATGTTAATTATATTTATATGTATTTTTCCCTATTTTGTTTTACAATATTAACTTTAAATTTTTTAATGATACATTCTCTTTTGCTTTCTTATGGACGGCCCAGGTCCAGGCCCACTTACATTCCCGAGCGAATGCTTGATCTATTGGGCTTGTGCCGTTCTATTTGATATGTGGGCAATCACAATTGGGCCTGGACGCATTTGAACCATAAAAATAACTTCGAAGTTTCGCACATATCCAAGGGAAGACTGGAGGTATTTCACGCACTGCCGATGGGGAAGAGCTCGAGGAGCAGCAGCCGGAGAAGACGGTCGGATGATTCGGAATCCGAGTCTTCTTCCGAATATGACTCTGAATCGGATATTTCGGACTCATCCCCCAACCGGAGGTCCAGCAAACGTCGGGACCGCAGCAGCAGGAGAAGCAGCCGGCGCCGTGAATCTGATTACAGCGAATCTGAACGCGGTAAGAAGAGGAAATCCTCTAGGGATATATCAGAGGATGAAATTGCCGCATATATGGCAAAAAAAGCTCAGAAGAAGGTGAGCCAAAGCTTTTTGTTCTCTTATTTGAGCTTTATTTGTTGTTAACTTTCGGGTTTTAAGTTCTCTCTCGGACTTTGAATTTCAGGCAATGCGTGTGGCGAAAAAATTGAAATCTCAAACGGTGGCTGGCTACTCTAATGCTTCAAATCCGTTTGGTGATTCAAATCTTAACGAAAAGTGAGTTTTTAACTCTCTGTCAGTTGGTTTCTTGGAAAGATTGCTGATCACTTGTCTCTTCTCCTTCGCAATTAAGAGATTGTGAACAAATTCCGAGTCCCCTTCATTTTCCCATTCTATGAACCGAAGGAGTAGTGATTTTGGAGGTAATTCATGGCAAATTGTTCAACCCTAGAGATCCAGAGTATGCTATTTTCTCTGGGTTGATGCAGAGCTGGATGATGTATAGCTTTTTTTTGTTTAATTTCAACTGAATAAAGACATGACAAAACCTTCTGCTAGTATAATAGTTCTCTATATATGTAACACTGAGCCATCAAGTTGACAGTCAAAGTAATTAAGCATTTGTAAGAAATAGAAGTAAGCTAGAAACAGAAACTTCTGCTTGGAGACGAAGCAACGAGGCTCCCGTTTAAAATTCTGACTAGTTTATTACTGTATGTATTTTTGGTAGCCACTGTAAAAGCGTATCTTTAGTTGAATAAGTGGTGTTGACATCCACTAGATTATGTCTTAGTATGAGCTTGTGACGTCCTCAATATATATGTGTGAATTGCAGATTTGTTTGGAAGAAGAAGATTGAGCGGGACGTTTCCCAGGGTGCAAAATTGGATGATTTTTCTATTAAAGCTGAGAAGAAGAGACAGAGAGAGAGAATGGTACCTTTATGACATTCTGTCTACCCTAGTGTCACAGTTTTGCATTGAAACATTATCCAGTTTATTGTGCTCTACACATTTTTATAATAAAATGTCTCGTCTTAATTCATGTTTTTCCCATCAAGGAAGGATAACCCATTTATCAGAATCAATATACTGATATAATTTGGCTCTCTGTGATGCAGGCAGAGATTGAGAAAGTGAAAAAGAGAAGGGAGGAAAGAGCTCTTGAAAAGGCACAGCATGAGGAAGAGATGGCAAGTTGCCTCTTAAAACTGTCTTTTTTGGTTAAGGAATTTACATGTTTTCAAGAACACTTTGGTTTTTTCTTTAGGCACTGCTTGCCCGGGAGCGTGCTCGTGCTGAGTTCCAAGATTGGGAGAAGAAGGAAGAAGAGGTTCATCAATTTACTCTGTTCAATGTTATATAGACTTTTTTCTTATTGTGTACAGAGAAGATCTCCCTGGACATAATGACTCACTAGTTCAACGAATTTGCAGTTTCATTTTGATCAAAGTAAAGTCAGGTCTGAGATACGTCTGCGAGAAGGCCGTGCAAAGCCAATAGATATTCTCACAAAGCACCTACATGGTTCAGAGGATTTGGACATTGAGTTGAATGAGCCATACATGGTGTTCAAGGTTGAATTCAAATTTCAGCATTTTTTTATATTAATCTTCTTGTAGGTATACCCCACTGTTTATGTATTCTTTTAAGATAGCCCCAAACTAATGCTAAAAATGACATGACATTCAGGGCTTGACTGTGAGAGAAATGGAAGAACTTCGTGATGATATCAAAATGCATTTAGATTTGGATACAGAGACACCTACACATGTTGAATATTGGAAGGTAGCTAAATACGCCTCTTTTATATCTTGTTTTCTAAGCATCAAATGTATTTTAAGCATAAAATAATCATGTGAATATTATCTCTCTTTAGTTTCATTGCCTTTAGAATTTAATCATTTGGAGTTTTATGTTGCATTTGCTTACAGAAGGTAAGAATTCTGGTTTATTTCAATGATGTCTAGGGTGGTCTTAGCTAATAGTTAAAATTTTCTCTCAATATAATTGTTTCTCGTTGATGCCCATGATGTTATAGAATGCAACCCTTGACTAGTTTTTGGAAAAAAAGATGATTTGGTAAGTAGCTCATTGGATATCTAAAACAACCACTGGGAATAGGTTCAAAACCTCCAATTTCTGTGCTGGGATAACTATAAAATTAAGTTGTCTTTAACAGGCACTCCTCATTGTATGTGACTGGGAGCTGGGCGAAGCTCGAAGAAAAGATGCACTTGATCGAGCTCATGTTCGTGGAGAGGAACCACCTGCAGAATTGCTTGCCGAAGAGCGGGGCTTGCATTCTAGCATTGAAGTGGATGTGAGGGAATACTTACAGAAGAAAACATACAAAGAGCTTGAGAATATACACTCTGGTGTGGAGAGTCAGCTTCGATATGGAACAGCGAAGGTTGTAGAGTTCTGGGAAGTCATTCTTAAGCGCATCCATATATACAAGGCTATGGTATGTACTGGATTATAAACATCATCTCGCTTTTCTCTGTGTTCTGCTTTTGCTTTGTTCTTCAGCATCTATTCTCTGCATATTTTCAGGCTTTCTTGAAAGAATATCACACCAAGATGCTGCGAAAGCATCTTCAGCGCCTTGAAGAACATCCTGATATTGAGGATAGATATGTAGCTACTGATGCTTTGAGTCCCATACCAGAAGAGGAAGCTGAGAATGATGGTATGCCTACATCATTCAAGTGGACTGCATTGGTTGATATCTGAGCACTCTCCTAAAATACCTACTGGATTTAATGGGCATAATGAAAGTATTTCTGAAAAAAAAAAGTAAAGCCAGGAAATTTAAGAGGAGTCCGGTTCTGTAGGTTTATTTGCTGATTCCAATTTAATGTCCATTGATAGTGTTTGTAATCCAATTTGTCAGTTCAGTCTGGTTTTTTTTTTTCTATGAAGCATGCCTTGTTAACTTACTGCATTTCACTGCTTCTCATGCATAGATACTCGAGCAATCTCTCCAGAAGTGATGGTGCAAGAAGAAGCTATAGAGCCTGAAGAGGAAGCTGGATCATTTTCCCCTCAGCTTTTGCATGGTGATGATGATGAAGATGCCATTGATCCTGAAGAGGACAGAGCTGCACTGGTAAATAGTCCATTGACACAAGTATAGGGTGTCATGAAGGTGTCTAGTGGTTGATATTTGAATAATTTGTTGGTTTAGAGCATCAAATGGCTTGTTTTCTTGGGGTAGACAGCAATTATGAATTTGATTCCATATTGGATTTTAGTTTTTAGTACTAATGCTTGACATCCATTTACAGGAAAGAAGGCGATTGGCAGCATTACAAGAACAGCAAAGACGGCGACAACAAGCTATGGCATCAAAGCCTGCTCCATCAGAAGATAACTTTGAAATCAAGGCTATGAAAGTTATGGGATCCATGGAGGAAGGAGATGCAGTTTTTGGATCTGGCTCTGAAGTGAATCTTGACTCCGAGGTTCTACATCTCTACTGTTTACAATATTCATAAATCTTGAATATAAACTAGCAAGATGCATTCAGTCCCAAAAAATGAAGCGTAAAGAATTCAAATACTACATACATGGCAGTAGATCAAATTGCAATTTTCTAATTTAAGGATGATCTAGTTTAGCAGGTAATCCATTATTTCTAGACCCAACTAAAAAATTAACCAATTATTGAAATATTTTGTTTTTCCAACTTGCATTTGGCTATAGGTTTACTGGTGGCATGATAAGTATCGACCTCGGAAGCCAAAATATTTCAACCGTGTACACACAGGATATGAGTGGAACAAGTACAATCAGACCCACTATGATCATGATAATCCACCTCCAAAGATTGTGCAGGGTTACAAGTTTAACATCTTCTACCCGGACCTTGTTGATAAGTCCAAAGCTCCGACCTATACTATTGAAAAGGATGGTACTAGCTCGGAAACTTGCATCATAAGGTTCCATGCAGGGCCCCCATATGAGGACATTGTAAGTTTATTTCTATGAAGTTAAATCATGTTCTCTTTTTTTTCCTGTAAAAGTTCATTTGTCCTTTGTTACTCTTTTTGAGCTACTGTCCTTGTTGAGCAAATTATGGGCCGTTAATTCCTACAATCCTCTATAATCTCATCTTGAATTGGAGCAATAGTGCTGAAATTTAAACTTTGATCCCTTTTTCTGCTTCTTTCATGACCTGGTCAACCTATGGAGGATCTGTCAACCTTTAAGCATTATGCTATTGAGTACTTTTTTCTGAAATGAAAATTCTTTCGTGCAGGCTTTCCGAATTGTCAACAAAGAATGGGAGTATTCCCACAAGAAGGGCTTCAAGTGCACCTTTGAGAGAGGGATCCTTCACGTGTACTTCAATTTCAAGCGGTACCGCTACAGAAGGTGATCTATTGTTGATTGGAGCCTTCAACAATGCTGGGAACTGTTTGATGTAAGAGGTGATCTACTGCTCCTTGGCCTTTTATTCAATGATGAAAATCTGTGTCCAACATCTCTGAAATAAATCAAATTCTAACTGAAAAAGCATTCAAGTTACCTGATATATACATTCATGTTTAGATAGTTTGTTGGTTTCAAGTAGAAGCTGTGCCACGAATGACTTTAGAAATGATTTCGAATCCCTCTTAAATGGTGTCCCATAGCTCAATTCCTGTGGCATGGAAGAATTAGAGAAGTGATCTCTTGAAATTCCAGGAAGAATTTATCCTTTTATAGGTATGAAATTAATTGACTAGATGTCAATTTGGGGATAGCCTGCCCAAGTTATTAGTACAGCAGTTGCCATCAGACTGATCCCAATGCAATCACTAATGATTAATGTAGCTTTCGTAAACTGTAAAGCGACAGAAATTATGTAGATCTTGTTCCCATCTGCAACAGAACCAAATGAAAGTTGCTGACTGAATTGTATATTTTTCCTTTTGTTTTGGATGAAGCTTTGAAGTTCAGACGTGTTATGGCAAGCCAATACCTACTGTCCTATTTGGCTTGCTTCTTCGCTCAACCCAGATGACGCCCCGCATAAACCTTCTTTCTGGAGTGTTTGCTCCTGGCTAGACATTGCTTATCAATGCCCCAGTCTATCTGATATGGGTCATGTATGTGATGCTTTCTTTGTTATGGTCATCTGGAGGACAAAGATGGGAAACATAGCACTTTGCAATGAAAGCTCTCTGCTGTGGGTCAGAAGTTGTTTCCGTACTGAAAGCAACAGATTACTCAAGTGAGCAGAACTGTACACTTTTTTGTTTTAAATGTAAATGCTAATGCTAATGTAAGGTCTGGTTGTAGACTTGAACATGATATGATATTGTTGCTTGAACAATGTGCTGCTCCTCAACAACTGCTCGTCTCACTTTTGCGGACTGTACTCTTTGTGCCATTCCCATCTACCCATCTTCTTAGTATTCCTATCTGAGAAGTGAGTAGAGCAGCAGCAGTCTTCACCATTGGATAATGACCTTTTTTGTTTGAATCATGATCTCCACTCATGTTGTCTTCTGCTAGTTCTACCTTCTAAGATTTGTTCTTCATCATCTCGAGGTTGTGATCATATTGAGTCACTAGGTTCCTTATCTTCTCATGTTTCAAGGATACATTGCCCCACCTAATATAAATGAGTTCAATATTTGTCAATAAGAACATTCTCGATGAAAAAGTGTCACTTTCCCCCTTGCCTTTTGATATCCAAGTGAATTGGGAAGGATGAAAAAGTGTCACTTTCCCCCTTGCCTTTTGATATCCAAGTGAATTGGGAAGCACGAAACACCAAGAATAAGGCTTGGTCGGGTGAGTTTGGATTCAAACTCACCATCCCTAATTTTACTGATGGTATGAATAGTTAAAAGATCCAGATCTCCTGCATCCATGCTGTTGTTATTGTTGCGGATGGTGGGTACAGCATCAATGTTGGTGGGGGTGGTGTTTGATTAGATGACCGATGTGATAGCATATATGTTCTTTACCTTGGCTTCCATGGAGGTCATCCTTTTATCACATGGTTTTATCTCCATCACAGGATTTTGCCCATTTTCTTTTTATTTCAAGTTAACAGCAATCTCTGTTCATATGTATGCTTGTATCCACTGTATCACTGATGTTCCTTTTCAATATCACGTATTACATGCTAAGAAAACTCTGAATCTAACAAACCAGTTCTCCCAATCTAGTAAGGTCTAGACAAACTTATTATTGGTTAAAGTAAATTATTTTTTGGGTAAAAATGTAACTTCTCTTTAATTTACTATTAAGGTATCCTAATCTCGTGTAGTAGTGTATAAATATTTTTAAATTAATTTATTTTCACTAAAATGTAATCTTTACATTTTCGTATTTTGATTTATTTTAACTTTTGTTGTTTAAATAATTTTAATATTGATTTATGTATTTATATTTTTCTTTCTTTATTTATTATTTTAATTTATTTTTATTATTATATATTTCAAATAAATTATATATTAATAATATTTTATATAAAAAATAATATAATTATATAATAAAAATATTATACATATTAAATAATAGGTATATATATATATTATATTTTACAATTATAAGATATTTACATATAAATCTAACTATATAATTAATGTTAATTTATTTTTATTAAAATATTATATATTTTTTATCATATATAATACTATTATATTTTTTATATAAAAGTATATTTTATTATATATAAATATTGTATATTATTATACAATAAATATAATAAGATTTAATATATATTTGTTTACTAAATAAATTTAATTAAAAAGTAAAATTATTTTTAAATTTATTTATTAATAAATTCTAATTCATATAAAGTATAAATTTAAATAGTTTTATAACCCATAAAATTTTTCACTCCACCTCTCTTACAAATATCTCATTCTACAAATTCTTCCATACAATTCCACCTTTATGGCTATTTTTATAACTTGTTATAATGGAGATAATGATATGTACGAGATTTTAATTATATATATAAATTTATAAATTATGATATATTATATCAAAGTTAATGTAAATATAAATTTATATTTTTTATATACATACACAAATTTATGAACGATGACTCTTATAATTTTTATTTATGTGAATATAAAAACCATAATTAATATAAAATAATTCACGAACTTATATATTTATAAGTAATAAATTTATATAAAAATATTTATACAGTATTTGTATATACAAATTATTTATATAAATAATTAATACATTATTTTATATAAAATAATTAATACAATATTTGTATATACAAATTATTTATATTAATAAATTCTATAATTATAAAAATAAAAAATAAATTTTGAAAATAAACATATTATTAAATTACTACGTATAAAGATATAAGTTTATATAAAATAAATTATTTATTTCTATGCATAAACAATCACAAACTTATATGATAAATTAAAATTGATGACTTATTATATAAAATAAGAATAGTGTCGTTTAATTTATTATATATTAAAAATATTATTTGCATATGTAAATAAAATATTAAATATATATATATTAATAAATTATTTTATATAAACTTATAATTTTATATATATACATACAATACAAATACATAGGTAAATTTTTGTATTATTCTTAATTTTATTTATATTTATAAAAGATAATTTTGGAATATACATAAATTAATTGAATATATAATTTTTATATTACAAAAATCATATACAAAATATATTAATTAATTTATGTACATATGTACATAAATTATTAAAAAAATTATATATATAAAATTAAATAATTGTTTTATATAAATTTATAAATTTTATACATACACAAAATAACAAATACATACATCATGTTATTATGTACAATTCAATTATTTATTTATATTTATAAAAAGGTAATTTTTATAAATACATAAATTAATTGTATATATAATTTTTATATTACAAAAAATCATAAATTATTTAAATAAAATAGCATTTTAAACTGACACCATTTTTATTTACATAAATTAATTACTTATTTAACTAAATTTACTTATATACAAGAAATATAAATCATACAATTTATAAAATTGTTATATTTAAAAAATATATAATTTATATATGTACATAATATTTAAATTTATGAATTATTTGTATATACATAAACAAAAAACATGTGTAACATTTTATACAATTTTAAAAATTATTTATATTAATAAAATATAATTTTGTACTATTCTTATACTATTATTTTCACCAAAATATTGTTTACATAAGAGATTTATTAACTTTAAATTTAATATAGCTGATATTATTTAATGTATTATGAGTTATTTATTTTTTTAATAATTAAACTAAATTAGTATATAATTTTTGTTTAGGGTTGAAAGTAATGCCAACGACTTCTATTATATTATATTAGAAAACACTATTTACAACCAGAATTTGAATTACTTTATTTGTTTGTTTTAAATTAAGTATGCCATATTTAATAAATAAATTATCAAATTAATTAGGATTGTTGAACTTATTATTTTTATAAAATATATCATATATATGTATTTTAAATATATAAATTATTAAATTAAAAAAAAATAATTTTTGCACAATAAATAATTAATAATACGAAGAGGTAGAAGAAGTTTAGGCTTATCAGAAATGGGCTTGGCCCAATAAAATGGCCCTTTAATCATTGGTAGCCCATCGCCCCATCGGAGCCCTTAAGTACCATGAAATACTTTTCCATTTTTTTTGGTTATCGCAATATAATATTTATGCAACTCATTTATTTAATTCATCTTCACTTATACCTTCTCTGCTCGTGGTTACTGCAGATGCCTTGGAAGCCCTAGGTATCCCTTATCCCTTAAATCTCTAGATCTCGTGTCTTAGTTGTATTGGTGAGGTGTTACTAATTGATTCTGCCAATTAGTCGGTCTGAGATTCTCCGTATGTACAATCTGAGATGTGATGCCCTAATCTTCCTATTTACTAACTGAGACATTTGCCATTTGTAGTTTTAGCTTTGGAGTCATGGTGATTGTTGTATGTAGAGTGATTTATGAAGGGAATGATCGGAAAAATGTCAATAACATATGCATATTAGACCATTTACAGTGTGATAATGAGAGTCTCGAATCTATCAGCTTCCGGAGATATTATTCTTGTTTCATTTCTTTGTTGTTTCCTGTTTGTGAATTTGTTATCTGGTGCGAGACGGATAATTTTCTGCAGGTACATTGTACTTGTGCAGGTGCCAAAATATTATACTCGGAATAATCTATCTTGGATAAATTCTATGTGAGTACAAGTTCTTGCTCTTTTTGTTTGATTTGTTTGGACGTATTGTATCTGTGCATATAGTGACATTCAATAATTTGCGCACTTTGACTTCTCTATCCAATGTCTAGATGTTTATAGATGAGTTCGCAGTTCTGCATTTCATTAGGAGGCTTCATTCCTATTCATATAGTAGATATGGCCGTGCCACATTCCTCTAAGAGATGATGTAACAACTACACAATTTTCTTTATACCAAATAATTGAGTATATGCAGTCTCGAGTCATGCTTTGATAAGAAATAAATGAAGGTCATTTCTCAAACTTATGATGAACTAACAATTCTTTTCTCGTCCATCTGGGATGGTATGGAGCAAATTGGAAGAATCAAGCCTAGGGAGAAAGATATAGGTCGATGTTAGTTTTAAGCAATAAGATTTTGGGAAGTGAAGTTTTAATAATGTTAGTACGTACTTGGATTTTGCCCATGTCTCACTTGTTAGATTTGCTTTTAGGATTTGCTATCTTGTTTTCAGCATTCACACCAGTTCATTTGTTTGTCAAGTTTCTGCTTATAAATTGGAATTCTTTTAGGAGATTAGTTTTATTTCCCAGTTTTTAGGTATTAAAGAGGAAACTTGGGAAATACTTGATTTCTTTATGATGTAAAAGCTGAATAATATAATTTTTGTACCATGGAAATGTTATCTGTTCACCATATTATGGATTTTCTTTTATTTACTTCGATCTCGAGCTGTCAAGTGAAATCAATGGCAAAGTTAAGATTTTTTTTTTGAGGTTGATTACATTGGTGGTGTAGTTTTGCAATAAGTTGTTCATGGAAAAATAATAAGCGAAGATGCAACATACATAGCTTACTCATGGTTGTTATAGTTAAAGAATGGTCCTGAGTTCAATGGTGAATACAAGGCATAAGTATTAATTAGAACTGGTAGAATGTGAAATTATGGAGAATTAAGAATAGTTGATGAACACTTGCCATGGTTGTGCAACTCTAGAGAATATAATTTATTATTAGTATTTGACCAGACTTTGGATTATCTGATGATGGTTGGCACTACCTTACCACAACATCCTCACCTATTTATGGTGTCTTTTTAGGGCGGATGAAGAACCGGTTGATCAGAAGAAATATTTTGAGGAGTCATGCAAGCCCAAGTGCGTGAAACTGTTACTAGAATATCAGGTATGACTTATATCTTTGGAGCAGCAGTTGTAACTGAAGTTTTAAAGATGTTGTAGCATGATAGGTGCACTTGGTTATCTTGTCCTAAAGATGTACTCAGGGTTTGATTTCTTTATGTCTATAGGCATGTGTAAAGAGAATTGAAGGCGACGAGAGTGGCCACAAGCACTGCACAGGGCAATACTTTGATTATTGGTCATGCATCGACAAATGCGTGAGTATTCTCTTCTTATTGCAAGTCAAAATGGCCTTTGCCTTTAGATTCCAACATGGGATGGCTGAATTTGCAGGTTGCACCAAAGTTGTTCCCAAAACTGAAGTGAAGATGAGATGATTGGTCATCGGTTGATCATTTTACATTACTCATCCTGCATTTAAAACGGAAAATGATGACCCAGAATTTTCACACTGCATCCAAATGCAGAAATACCCCGGCAATAAGTAAGTAGTTCTTGGTTATTATGGAGTACCATTCTTGAGTTAATAGTATGAAGTCTGCACTTTTTTTTTCCATGAGGAACCAATGAAGCCGTGGAGGGTCAGACTGTTAAGTTCTCATTTGAAATTCTTGTTGCCCAATAATTCTCATTTAACCTTAAGTGAGAAAAATGTAAACCCAGCAAATGAAAAATCCATCCAACTATGAAAAAGATTTATTATACAACTGAAAAGTCTCAATGATATCACTCTGGTTCTCTCATGATGAACTCCATTGGACTAAAACAAACAGTTATTTCCAATAAAGATAATTTAGAAACCAGTTGCATGATGAAGGGTTTGTTGTTAGAGCCAGTGATCTTTCAGAATCTATGGGCAGAACAGTAATAATATCATGTTGAAAATTATAGATATAACTTGATAATTATAATTAAAACTAGAAGCTTGTGTATTAATGATATTGGGGGTACCACAAGTTATTAGTGTTTAATTTAATCTATATATAAAATAACCATAAATATAATAGCATGCCAGAGACAGAATAAATAATTAAATCCATATACTAAAAACTAGTGAACTGATCATACTCAAACTTGGAATCATTGGTTTTGAGTAAAGCTGGTAGTGTATCTCCCTGAATTTCTCTTTTAAGCCTCTTAATCTGCACCTATGCAAAGTGCTTTGTTTGAACTTAAGTTCCATCCCTCACCCATTTCAGCTCAATCTCAGTGTCTCGGTTTTTCTGTCCTAATAAATGCCGCAAGATGGTGATATGGAAGATATTAAGTCATCCTCAAATGCAGAGTTCTGTAGAAAAAGTTTGTACATAAAATAAAAAGTTTAAAATAAATTACATTAAATATAATATTAAAATATTTTAATTATAATAAATAATTTTATTTACCTAAAATAGTTTGTACATAAAATAAAAAGTTTTAATTATAATAATTTTTCTATATAGTAAATTTTTTATGTATATAATGCTTGTACAAATATTTATTATGTTATAATATCATATATATTACATAATTATACTAAAAATTTAATTTGTATAAATTAATTTTATTAAATTTAAAATAATTATATTAAATTTTTTATGTATAAATAAATAGATTATACATAAATTTATAATTTTTTAATTATAGAAAATATATATGGTATATGATTTGATATATTATAGTATAATATATAATTATTATAAATTATTTTTTATTGCAGTAAAATGATCGCCATGCAAAAAATTAAAAAAAAAATTACAGTAAATTATTTATATTTGATAAATTAATATTGTTGTAAATAAAATTATAATATTGTTACATTATAATATTATACATAACTATTTTAAATTATTTAATTTATATCAATTAATTTAAGAGACTAAACTGACCATTTTACATTAAATTAAAAAATAATTAAGTAAATTATTAGTAGATATATTAATATTATTGCATATAAATAAAATTAAAAAATTTAAGTTAATATACTATATATAATTATATTAAATTATTAAATAAAATAATTTTACTACAAATAAAATAATTAATATATATGTATCAATTAGTCGGATCTTATTAAACCCGTTGCTACCACAACCCTAGTCTTATCAAATATGTATTCGGATACTGGAATACGGGCGATCTTTTGCCATCTCTAATTAAAATATATCTACTAAGTGATGAATAT
Organism: Trapa bicornis; assembly: GCA_030064425.1. NCBI lineage: Eukaryota > Viridiplantae > Streptophyta > Magnoliopsida > Myrtales > Lythraceae > Trapa > Trapa bicornis. The sequence goes on along the minus strand of CM057761.1, from coordinate 1,018,557 downwards.
AGAGGTACGGGTCAAAGGTCCAATTGCAAATAAGATCATCAAACTGATAGATAGGTAGCTCTCACACAGCTCTCCTCTCCTCTATTCTCATGGTGACAAAATAGTCCTCACTGACCAGACACACGGCCAAGTGTCAAAGGTTCAATTCCAAATAAGATCATCAAATTAATAGACAGGTGGCTCTCACACAGCTCGTCTCCTCTACTCCACTCTATTCTCATGGCGACAAAATAGTCCTCACGGGACCAGACATACGGCCAAGGCCTGCATGGCGGCAAGATGGTCCTCACGGACCGGACTTTATGGCCAAGGCCCGCAAGGTGGCAAAATGATCCTCACGGACCGGACATATGACTAAGGCCGAGACCAAGTAACCCAAAGACGGCCGAAGGCTCATGCAGGTCAGGCCAGTTGTTTCAGGCTAATGAACGAGACCCACTTTACATTAAAATGGAACTAAAGTATATATATATTATATGGTGTCTTAAATGTAATGGCGTGGGAAGGAAGGAAGGATGCTTCCCTTTCACCAATTATATTAAGTGAATGAGTTCAAATTCATATGCATGGACCAATTACATATATAGATTATACACATTTCACTCAAATACATAAATGAACTGTATGGGAATAATATGATTATTTTAATGAACAAATTAATTACATATATAAATTATAACATTTCACTCAAACACATAAATGAACTACTTGGGAATATAATCATTTTAATAGGGGACAATCCTTAAGCCAACACTGTTTTCTTTCATTTTTTTTTCCTCCCATCTTTAAATGGAGAGTGTATACTCCAAGGTAAGAATAATGGCCAGCAGCCTGCCAAGCAAAATCCCACAACATTTTATAGCATAATATAGGGAGAAGAGGTTAGTTTAGGCGGTTGGGTGAGGATTGAGACCCCCACAGGCAGATATGCTATTACGGAAAATTCTATTTAGAGTATTTATTTATTTTGCCTTTTATCTCATTTTAGATTTTATTATTAAAATTATATTTAGAATGGGGTTACACCGTCAAATTTAAAGAATTGATTAACTATATTCAAACCAATCAAGTTGGTACGGTTAATAATAATATTTTAAATTAGATAAAGTGAATAATTTATAAAAATAAAAATATTATACGAATTAAAAATAATTTTAAAATATATATTAATTAAACTATTTATAAGTACAAAATACATTTTTATATAATATAAAAATTACTGTATTAATAATTATAATTCATACTATACAGTAAATTTATTTTATAATATATTCGAGTATTGAGAAGAATAATATTAGCTCGTATATAATTATTTAGAAAATTTTAAAATTATAAGTAATAAGTGTATATATTAAATGTGAGAATAGTTGATAATAAGATATTAAATTATATAAAATAAAGAATTATGTTGATAATAATATCTAAAATTAAATAAAATAAAAAAGTAGATTGATAATAAGATAATAAATTAGATAAAATAAAAAAGTAGAACTATTATTAATTTATAAAATTAAAAATTTTATACTAATTATAAGTATTCATTTTTATTTAAAAATGGATGATAAAAATAATATAATAAATAAAATAAAATAAAATAAAATAGAAAAGTATTCCTTCCTAATCTAATTAGGTAGGATATCTTCCTAATTGTCATGTTTGACTGAATTTTACACTAATTATTTTCTTATTTCTATCAATATCACTAAATTTACTAAAAAATATGAAGTGTTTAATTAATGAAATACTTTGATTATTGTTGTTGGCAGACTTTAAGGATTAAACTGAGCAACAATTTAACAAACATCATGGATTAGTGGAACCCTCCTCCTCGTATCAAGACTCAAGCTTCCTGATCACATTGGACAGAGATTCAGACATGGAGTCCAGGAAAAGGACAAAGAAAGGTCACCCAGACCTTCATGAACAGGCTAATGAGATGAAAAAGGTACTTTTTCCAAGGTTCAATTCCAAATAAGATCACCAAACTAATAGATAGGTAGCCCCCCACACACAGCTCTTCTCTTCTGCTATATTCTCATGGCCACAAAATAGTCCTCACTTTCAAATATGAAGGACCAGACATATGGCCAAGGCCGAGACCAGGTAACCCAAAGACACGGCGGCAGGACGGACAGAGCCAGAGCTCCCTGGAGCTAGGATGGGTGCCGGCACATTCCCTCCAATGATGGGAGAAGTTGCCCCTGCAGCAGCAGCAGCAGAAGCAGTCAGCAGCAAACTTTTCATTGATGAAGAAAATAAAGTAAAAAGCACGTTTCCGCGAATACAAAATTATGACTTCCAGGTCAAAAAGGCCAACTTTCATTCTTGGCCGGCCAAAATGATGAATTCTTTTTTCAAGTCCTTCTCAGAGAAAACGCAAGAAGTGGGCAATTTGGAAAAAAAGGTCATGTGCCCCACCCACTAGGCCCAAAGTTTCCACAGACAGAGCCAAAGGCAGGCACATGTAGGCACATGTAGGTCAATTGTTTCAAGCTAATGAACAACTCACTTTACATTAAAAAAAAAGGATGGAAGTGCTGGGAATGGGAAAGCAGGGTCGGGCCAATACCTGGACCTGGAGCAGCACTAGCAGCAGGAGATGATGATGCTGCAAAAACAACAGAAACCCAATTCATGTCAACAATCAAGATCTGTTCAATTTCCCATAAAAGGGAAAGACCCACAAGGACTTGAAATTTGCAGAATAGATGAATTGCATGGAGTTGAAACTGGATTTACCATATATTTCTTATGACTTCTATCTAACTACAGAAGAGGAAAAGGAAGGTTATGAAATGGGGGTTGGCTCACATATGCAGGAAGAAAGGGAAGCAGCGTTGGAGAGCTTGCAGACGGATGGGAGGGTGAGGGTTTTGGTGATGTTGAGGGTGAGACCGTACTGATCAGAGGTCTTCAAGGCTAGGCAGAGGCACTCAGGGTCGGTGCTGAGAACGGTCTTCAGGCCGGAGCAGCACTTCCCCTCAGGCTTCGTGGTGGTGCTGCCGTTGGAAACGAAGGACAGGCAGTCAGACATTTCGCCGGTTATGAGGTATAGGCAGTCCACCGCGGGAGCCGGTGCGGGCGACTTGTCCGCGAGGGAGGGAGCGGGGCCGTGGGCGGCGGCAAGGAGGGAGACAATGAAGAGGGACAGGGTGAACTTCATTGTGGTGTAGGAAAGGGAACAGAGGACAGAGAAAGTAGTGCTTGTTGGTGTGCGTGGGAAAGAGAGAGAGAGAGAGAGAGAGAGAGAGAGAGAGAGAGAGAGAGAGAGCTGAGGCAGGGGCAGCAGATGAGGAGAGTGGAGAAGATGAGAGAAAGGGGAAATGAAGGGTCTACAGAAAGAGGGAGAGTGAGAAGGTACCCCGTGACAGAGGGAGATAGCACATAGTAAGGTAAGGCAAGCCAAATGATTGGGGCCAGAAGGAGGGTGAGGGTGAGGGTGAGGGTGGCATGAATGATAGAATAAGAGCCCTGTTGATGTTGTGTTGTACTACACTGCTGCATTGTCATCTGATGTCATCTCGTCACCCTGTTGAGCTCATATTTTATTATTTTATTAAAATATGTATATTAAATAATTAAATTTTTATTTTTTTTAAATTCTAAATGGTAAAACTAGTACCACAGTTTCCTTTAACAAATAATATAGTAAACATTTATTTTATAATTTATAAAATATATATCAAATTACTTAATATCCCTCATAATTTTTTTTGGTGGCATACATCATTTTTTCTAAAAGATTTATGCACGCCTAGAATATATATATAGTATATTTAATATAATAATTAATATATATACTTAAATAGATTAAGTAAAATAAAAAAAATAGATGAATAAGTTTGTCCTATCAAACTAGAATCTCCTAAAATTTTAGAGATTTCAGTTCTAATCTTCTATGTAAAATTTCTTATGAGATGTAATTAGTTATACACAATCTATTTGATATAATATTAAAATTGACCCATATCTTTTAACTAGTTGATAAAATGTGTAAAATAAAATGAATAGAACCAAATGTGAAGAGGTAATTGATCGACCTTATAAAATCTACTAAAATTATACTTTATGAAAATTTTAAGGTTTGATGTTTGGACGGAACCAATCCACTCATATTTGAAGGATTGTTCGGTGGAATAAGGATTTGGGGCAGTAGGGGTGGAGTTTATTAACAACAAATTAAGAAGATAAATTTATTATTTTTAATTAAATTTAATAATTTGCTATGCAGTGTACATATAATTATTTTATATTTAATATACTATATAATAAAATATTAATATTAAATATATATAATTATATTATATATAATCAATTATACCTATAAAAATTTTATTATATAAGCAAAATATTTAAGTTATTATTACAATAAAAAACTAATATCAATTATATAATTATATAATAAAAATATTATATATAAAATAATATATACATATATATATATATATTAGTTTACAAAAAAACTTGGTATTCCTCCCTCTCAAAGCCCTTCTTCATCCGAACCATCCATAAAACTCAATAAAACTCAAAACTCTCAAACCCTAAGGTGAAAGCTGGGATCGATCTTCATAGAATAATATAAGGTGCAAGCTAGTATAGTAATGAATATGCAAGGACTCTATGCTAGGAAGCCTTCTATGGGGATGGGTGAGAATTTAGCCAAGGACACAGACAGACTCCTAAGACATAAGTTTTGGACACCCATTTCAAGAACATATTCTAAGAGACCAAGAGAGAGCCCAGTCATAGATACAACTTAATCTAATATGCGAGAATTCCGAGATATTGTAAGTTGAACCATGTACAGGGGTTGCACATGATTCAAGTATATATTTTTTCTACCATAGCTTAAGACAATGAGAAATCACAACATATAGGGTGGAAATACCTTACAATCTTATGCACCACTTTATTGAATAAAATATTAAAGTAATTATGAGCAAAAAACGCATAGTGGTTTTAATAATTATTTTACGTAACTCCCTAGAAGGGAAAGTGGTGCAACACTTTGGAGGGTCGCACCACACTTGGGATCCCAACCAAGATCATAATTACTTGATGCGATCCATACTTGATAAAAAAATAAAATTGATCAAAATCTCAATTAAAAAATGACTTTAAATATAAACACTTGACCAGCACAATCCGCAGGGGCACCCTATCACATTCCACTTGGTTGTGTGGTGTGGTGTGGTATCTATCCTATGTTCACACCCTCACATACTTCTACCCTAATTACAGCATGAAAAGAGAAGTAGAACGAGTATTACCCAAAAAATAGTTGTGGTTTTAAAAGCTGGTTGACCAAGGGAAAACTCCGCAACTTGTGAGACCTTATGTCTAGTACACACACTGGACGCTCTCTATGTACCTCCCTCACTCGTGTGTTGAGAATGAGAGCTCATGGAGATAGCTCCTCCACATCCACATTTGACCAACAAACCATCACTACCAACCCCATAGTAACTGCACCCTTCTACATATTCCTAGATTCCCATATCCTCTCTCTTCCTTCTATGATCCACATCTGCCTCTACTTCTCAACATGGCATCAGGGATATGCACAATGCCATTGCACTATACAGACCACTGACGAATGATCAGCTCAATAAGTTCACTTATTAAAGAATAAAATGAGGAAAAAAAAAACTCAAGAAGTTCACAGAATACAGAAAAGTAGCCTAGTAATTGCCAGATAAACTTATGAACTCTAAATATATGCAAGCATTGTGTCAATACCAAATCAAAGATAATCACAGAGAATAAAACCACCAGGGGACTGGGAAACTCACCAGGACACTGGACATCTGGGCGCCACCACGGACCTCGCCTAGGTGAATGAAAGTTCAGTTGCAGCATAGTAGAGCAACCTTGACCTAGAATCGGAGGCTTAGAGGCACTTGCCAAAGCCCCTGGGCCAAAGACACATCCTACCAAACATGGAAAAAATCTGCTGATGTTCCATGTTATGATCTTATCATTTATCACAAGATGATGTTTCAGCAGCATATTAGGCCCCTCTTCAATATAGACAGAGATCACCATCCCACAATACATCATATGCATAATAAACAAAATCGAATGTTAAGTTTCCCAAAAAAAAGAACAGTACATGTTGATGTAGCAAGCAGCGACCTCCAATAAAAGACAGGAGTGGCTTTGAATGAGAGATTCTCTAGAGGATCAATAAATTTCCTAGATCATGAACCGACTGTGCATCGGCAAGCTCTTTGTTATAGTACAATGGAAGTGACAGTACTGGGTGATCAAACATAGCAAATGCAGACAGCCAAACAACGTATGAAAAACAAGATTCTGCATATCAAATCAGATAGCTACGACAACATGTGAAATCAGCTAGAACTTTGCAATATGCACTACTTATAAGACTGATATAATCCATTAAAATATATAATATATCTCACAAGAGAAAACACAGCTGGGTTATACGTCCTAAGAGAAGCTTCTGATGAGTAAGAGTGCAATCACATTCATATGGCACCTAGCAAAAGTCTATGGGAATCGGCTCACCCAACAGCTGAAATCCAGTCTATACAAATACCACTAATTGCAATAGAATCATTTCGAAACCAAAAGAACCTCGGGCTTTGCTTTTCTTGGCGTGTTAGTATTTGAGGATGGATTAGCAGCAGCTGCCGCTGCTGCTTCAGCAGCCTTTGCATCCGCACGAGCTCTCTTATCTGCCTGAATAAGACTCCTTGTGGCTAAAATTGCCTGTGGAACCAAATCATGGGAAGCCCTAGCGTACAGGCTCCTCACTGCAATTGAAGCAGCGCTTATAACTTCCTGTGAGTTCAATGGAGCTAGTAGACAGTGCGCAAGAATTCTCAGTACAGGCTCTAGGAGCTCCCAAGGGAGAGGAATTCTAGCACCTTTCGTCTCTACGATCCCATCATTACCATTTTGGCTGAGCTTCAAACGGCCAAATTCTTCCACGACATCATCTGCGTCCACCTCGATTTCGTGAGGTGAATTTTCTTTGCCCTGAGGCTGCTCATCAGATTCATCCTCACTATCGAACTCTTTCCTGCAGGGACAATCCTGACCGGCCCAATTGGCGGCGAATCTGCAGATATCAAGCTTGGACCAAGCTGGCATTTGGAATATCTGACGATAAAAACAGTAGAGAGCAATTCCAACAATCATCGCTCGCTGTGTTGATTTCACAGCCACCTGCGCCTCGAGGGGAGGGCAGATGATTCCCACGGAAGGCGACTGGTTTGACCCTAGAGGCGGGGGCTTGTTTCGTGGAGTATGGTACAGAGACGGCTGTGATAGATCAGGGATCGAAATTGTGATTGGCTTGCCGGATCTGGCCTTGACTTCAGCGTTGTAGATCGCAAGGAGGACAGCCTCGAATCCGGCGAGGGACGGTGACGGATCGGAGTGGATGCGGGTGAGGTAGAGTCCTGCGAGGAGTGGGAGATATGAGAGGACCACGAGACGGAGCTGAGGGTCGGAGGACAGGTAGGTGTCGTAAAGCCACTGGCATAGCGGGTCGGAGCCGGAGCCAGAGAGAGTGGCGGTGAAAGCGGAGGATATGGCAGAGTAGGTCTCGGAGGAGGAGAGGAGGGAGAGGGCGGGCCGGTCAGAGTCTGCGAGGGAGGAGAGGGAGAGGAAGTCGGAGGGAGGGAGGATGGAGGATAGGGCGTGGATTCGGGACCGGGCCTTGGATATGGACTCCCACCAGGAGTGCATCGGGTCGTCGGAGGCGGCGGCGACTGCGGCGGGAGGTTTGGGAGCGGTAGAGGGGGTGGAGGAGGAAGAGGAAGGTGAGGTGTTTGACCCGAGGTAGTTGCTGTTGTTGCGATGGAGATCCATGGAGATTGCCAACAGCGTTCGAAGACGGAGGTGAAAGGAGGAAGGAGACGACGAAGGGGCGACTTAATTCAAGCTGCTGGTACAGGTCCGTCGGACTCGGAGTATGTACGGACGTGGGAGGAACGGCTACTTGGGCCTATGGGCCCAAGCGTATATGGGCCGAAATTAATTTATTGGGCGTGCAATCTAAATATAAATATATATATATATATAGTCTATATATTTAGTCACCGCCTGTCGCCGGGAAGCTCTCTCCGGCATAGGAAGGACTCTCCGACTCGCCACGGATTAATGGGAGCCAGAACACTAGTTTCAGAGCAATGCTTGGTCGCTTCTTAGCAGCAAAAACCCTAAAGTTAAGCCCTAGCTGGCGCTACTGAATCTCATCAGTGAGCGTGATCTCGTCGTGGGTTGATGCAATCATGTTAGCCGTAGCCTCTTCTTCTCCTTCTGTAATCATGGCTGCTGCTCGTAAAGCATCTGGATATGTAGTGCTTAGGTACTTAATTTTATTCTCTCATCTACACCATGTTTAATCACATTTATTCTTGCCGTGCTTTCCTATCAAGCTATCACGATTGGCTGCTGATAAATTCTGGTTCCGTAAAGAACCATCATGCTCATTTTGTATGCAGATAATACTTGCATTTTATTTAAAATTTCAATTCATATAGTTGTGGTGAGTGTAGAACTGAAGCTATAGAGTTGACCAGCTTTTCTTCGTATAAATTCAGAAGAATTCGCTGTATGTTTCGTGAAATGATGCTTAGGTTATTTAGAGTAATAACTCCTGCAGGCATTGTTAGAAGATAATTGATTCTTAGTTTTTTTCCCTCTTTCAGTTAGATAATCTAAAGCGATTTAACTTCTGTTATGCTTTTCCACTTTATAGTATCAATCATTCAATCTCTGAACTTTTGGGTGAGCTTGTGATGATGATGTTTGTTACACATGCAGGGATTGTATAATCTGGTCTTGTTTTGGTAGAAATGAAACGGGTGTCTCCGTTTTCCCTAAAGCTTTTATGTTTTCAGAGGTGCATGCTGGGGAAATCCCTGCAGAAACAAGAGGTTACAGGGCAGTGAGGTTTCTTCAAGAGCCACGTTTCTCTTCTAGGCCCATAGGTCCTCCACTGGTCCAGAAATTAAATTATTTTGCATCTTGTGGTGCCTCCACCCGATATCTGCAGACAAGACAAATGAGCAATGCATTGATCTCTCTCAAAACAGATGATGATGTGGTCAGGTTTGCCATTAATAAACCCCCTATGGCACAATGCTCCTCGAGAAAAGAGAAGAAGATGAAGCGAGCTAAGATGTCAAAAAAGGCCATATTAAATGAACTCAGATTTTATCGGTTGAAGGCCAAGAAGAAGATGAATTCTCCAAATCCTGAAGTTAGAATAAGATACAAGCTAGACATGGTTAGAAAGATCTACCCAATTCTATCATTCTCATATTATTTGATTGGAAGGATTTGTATTGAAATCTGATGAAGTTGTGTTGATCCTGCTTTGTGGTTTCTTTTACAGGCCAAGAGGAAGGAAGCATGGTTGATTGAGAAGCTGAGGAAATTTGATGTTCCAAGAGCACCCGCTGAGGTATACGATCCTGAAATTCTAACTGAGGAAGAGAAACACTACTTAAAACGCACTGGTGAGAAGAAAAAGAATTATGTTCCCATTGGAAGACGGGGTGTCTTTGGTGGGGTAGTTCTGAACATGCATCTACACTGGAAGAAGCATGAAACTGTGAAGGTCATCTGCAAACCCTGTAGGCCTGGACAAATCCATGAATATGCTGAAGAGCTTGCCCGCCTGAGCAAAGGAATTGCAATTGACATAAAGCCAAACAACACTATAATTTTTTACCGTGGAAAAAACTATGTGCAGCCTGAAGTCATGTCCCCAATGGATACCCTATCCAAGGCCAAGGTACCTCAAGATTACCTTACTTTCTTTGATTTTGATCCTTGGCAAATAACAATAACATGTACACTATGATATTCGTTAAATTATACCCTCTTATCATTCAAATAACCTCCCGTGGATATTTTCCTCTAGATTTTTAGGTTGTTTGAAATGAGGTGTAAAATTATCCTCTTTCCATTTGGGAAATTGTAGGCCCTGGAGAAGTACAAATATGAGCAATCCCTTGAACACACAAGTCAGTTCATCGAGAAGCTAGAAAAAGAACTCGAGGAGTACCAGGCACACCTTGCTCGGTTTAGGAAGGAGAAAGATCAGGCAATTGCCGTTTAAATGGATGTCTGGTGTCTGGTGATTGTACAAAATTTCTTTATCATCTTTACACTGGAAACATACTTGTTAGTTAACATTAAACCAAACCTTACTTACATTAGAGTTCTAGCCTTTATTTATGACATTTGCAATTTACTCGTGTTGTATTTAGGGATGGCCGACTCGGACCCGGAACTGGACCTGGACCTGGTCACCGAATCTGGACACGGTGGAATCCGATTCGGATTTAGTATTGCTCGGGTCGAGTTCGGATTTGTGCATTGCACGAGTTCGTATTCTTGCCTTCATAACCGACACTTAGAGGTGGCAATTGAATCCGACCGGGTCGGTTCATACGGGTCCATCCCAGTTTTGGTTTTGATAAGGTCGATTTACATTTATTATTATTAAAAATATATCTTGACTAAAAAACTTTAGTATTAAATATTTACGGGTAAAGTGATAATTTACTTATAATTTTTGTGTCTAATTTTGATACACTTGTAATATTTCATTAAATTTATTATTAATAACTAATTATTTTATATGGTAAAATAACTCGTAGTCGTCTAATTTTTTTATTCAAATATATCACTATTTGATTTCCACATTATCTAAATATTATTAAACATTTTGATTTGATAAAATATTAAACTAATTTTCAAAAATATATTTTTACGTAAGTTTAGAAAATTGAGAGGAAAGTGGGTGAATGTTACTTATAATATGTTTATAATTATTTTTAAAATCTAATTATTGATTAATAATAATGTTTAGTAATATATTAATCTAATATATATATAGCCTGGGATGTGACTGAGATATCACTGAAACCTCAGGGGAGAAAAGTTGAATTTCAGTAAAAAAAATGGTAAAATCTAAAAATATGGAAGAATCTTAGCTCCTGCCGAGCTAAACTACAAAAGCCGGGGGTTCCATGGGTGGGTGCTCGACATTTCCAATTCCGGTGGTGGATTACTTCTCACTGTTCTCAGCGGATCTGCATCTTTCCCGACGATCTTCTCAGCGTTGCAGAAACCCTCGGAGCTGGAGCTCAGCTTCCACCTTGATATTTTCTTGGAGTTGTTCTGTTTCAATGATGCGTCCTCGCTGATTGATGGCAGCTCCTAGAATATGATGCTCGGTTGAGGAAGGGGCTATTTATTTACCCCCCATCTGTTCTGTTGCGTTTTTGGATGTGCTGATTCTGCATTCTTATTGATCGGTGGCTGTTCTTTACACAAAACCGGGGCTTGCGACGGGGAGCTGATGCGTCAATTCTGTTTGTGTGCTCTCTAAGGTGATCGCTACTCGAGGCACTAAGGGGATAATGAGAGCTGAATTTTGAAGGCTCGAGATCCTGAAATCTTGAGAGGCTCAAGATATATTTATTCAGAGAGATGGCAGAGGATGGAGGATCTGAGCGAGGGGGTGGAATGCAGCCTACATCGTCCATGGACTCCACAGAGTCGCGATGGGTGTTTCAGGATGATGACGAGTCTGAGATCGATGATGAGGAAGACAAAGGTGATGCTGATTCGTTTGAACCTACTGGCTTCGATTCTGACGAAGACAATGTGGAGCATAGGTTGATTCGAACAGGCCCTCGAATTGATTCTTTCGATGTTGAAGCCCTGGAGGTTCCTGGTGCACAGAGAAACGAGTATGAGCTAACTGAGGTAAATTAGTTCACTTTCTTCATATTTGGCATGCCTGTGACATGAGACTAATTTCTTTTTCTGGTACTTGATTTGGTAATGATGTGTTAAGGCTAATTTAATATTTATATATGAGCTTTCCTGATATCCTCTGTGAATATTGTGTAACTTACAGCAAAATGACAGGATTCTAAGTGTTAGCAATCATGCATCTCTCTCCAGTACTTGAAGAGATCTGATATATGAGTTTTGTTTGTTATACATTTCTTCGATATAGTCAAGTGACTAAAAAGAGTGTGTAGTTCCTCTTGGAACATTTGAATATTCATTTCCATAAATGGGTGAGTCCGCTAGTAAAATGAGCATAAACTGCAACTCATTGGAATTGGATTCTATGTATTCTGATAATAAACTTCTAAGCATTTGATGATCTTTTTATATGACTAATACGGAAATTGAGTAAGGGTGATCATGTCTATGCACTTTCCCTGGAGGTTCTGGTTTCAGTTCTCTTCAGTAAGATTTCCTAGGATGTGTTATTTTCCCTTAAGTATAAAATTCCTCTTCAACTTGACATGTGAACTATCAACATGTTCAAATTAATTGGCTTTTACTAATAAAAAAACTTCTATTTAAGTTGGAATATCTAGACATGCTACCTGACTGTTAAATATTGGTGCAGGGTTACAGTCTAGGGAGAAGGTTTGTGGTTGCGTTTCAGATCCTTAGTGTTGTATTTGGTGATGTTGGAACCAGTCCATTGTATACCTTCAGTGTTATGTTCACTAAGGCACCCATAAATGGAGATGAAGATGTCCTCGGAGCATTATCTCTTGTCTTATATACTTTAATTTTGATTCCTTTGATCAAGTATGTCCTTATTGTTCTTTGGGCCAATGATGATGGTGAAGGTACTGTTTTATTCTTCTCCTCCATCTCCATCTCCAACCTGAACTCATCTCTCTCACCAGGCACATAGACATGTACTACTATGTTTTACTGGTTCCTTTTTTTTCTTTTGAAGAGAACTTCTGCTTGCAGGTGGTACTTTTGCTTTGTACTCGTTAATCTGCAGGCATGCCAAGGTCAGTCTTTTGCCTAATCAACTTCCATCAGACGCCCGTATATCATCCTTTAGACTTAAGGTGCCGTCAGCTGAGCTTGAGAGATCATTAAGGATCAAGGAAAGACTTGAGACATCAGTGACTATGAAGAGGCTTCTTCTGATTTTAGTACTTGCAGGCACTTCAATGGTCATTGCAGACGGGGTGGTCACACCAGCAATGTCAGGTTCTTATTTTGATCCTTTCCCTACATGCCATGCTTGTATCTAAACTTGTAGAACTTTAAATATCTGCCTCTGTGAATATTGTAGGTAATAATATCATCAATGTACCACTTTAAACTGTCTTCTTATGTTTTTCTTAATGGTCCCCTTTTGCAGTAGTGTCAGCTGTTGGTGGCTTGAAAGTTGGGGTAGCTGCTATTAATGAAGGTAATTTGAACTCTACATGTACCAATAAATGTCATTCAGGAAGATAAATTGTTTCCTTTTCCTTAGGTAATTATCTATGTTATTTTTTGCACTGTTCAATGACACCCATCTTCTGTGAAGAAATCTTTGTCTGACGTGTGTTAGTAGCCGTACATCTCTTTCCATAGGAGGTCGGGATTTGTGGAATAGTTCGTAAGCCATTAGCTTTGTAAGGAGATATATTGTAAATAGTAGCTGTATCAGCTCCTCAATTAAAATTATCCGAGTTACCAAAACTCAAAATGGTACAGGAAGTAGGCTTATATATTAACACAGTGAGCAGTGGTTTGATGGAAATTTCATATCCTACTCTTCTAAGAAAACCATTGCCTATGCACCCCCTCGATTCATTGGGGACCCCTTGATGCAGTAGGTATGGTATCATATTGTATAAAGCCCAAAGATGTCCTCTTATTCTGGCTACATTTAATATTGTTTGTCGTGTAACTCAGCTATCTCTTTCTGTTTTGATATATGCGCAGAAGAAGCGGTGTCAATTGCCGTTGCCTTTCTTGTAGTTTTGTTTAGTGTTCAGAAGTTTGGAACGAGTAAGGTGGGGCTTGCAGTGGGTCCGGCTTTATTTATATGGTTCTGTTCTCTGGCGGGCGTTGGGATTTATAATATAGTTAAATATGACCATAGTGTCTTCAAGGCATTCAATCCAGTCCACATCTATTACTTTTTCAAGAGAAATACAACCAAAGCCTGGTATGCACTCGGTGGCTGTCTTCTATGTGCTACAGGTGAGATTATCTTGACTTGACTTTAGGCTGTATAGTACTAAACAATTAAATGCTTCAATATGTGTTACAAACAAATGTATAGACATGTTATTACATGTGTCTAAATTAAACTTTGTATATCCTTGGAGTGCAATTATTCATATATGTTGCTTTTTTATATTATTGTCACTTCACTGCAAGATAAAATCATTATGTGAATAACTCCAAAGCGCTTTGGCATTTAATCAATTTTTGGGTTACTTTTTTGCTAAAAGAAAACTGATGTGTTGGGGAAGGAAATCAGAAGGCATTCTAATTGCAACTTTAATCACATTTGTTGAATAAAGTTGGACTAATTTGTCTGACTCCAGTTGCCTAATCTGCTTCACTGTCAAAGTGACTAATCAATGATGGAGGTTAATCTTCTTTCATACAGTCTGAGTAGATTCTCTACCTGTGCAAAACATATTCTTCTGAAAATACTCACCACAAACATAGCCCTCCTGCCAAGGCAGGCCTCACTTCTTACCGTCAGTACTCTAGTATTAGTTTTTCCAAGAGAAGGAGATATAGTTTCTTCTTGATGCTGGTAGTTTAGCTTGGAAACAGTGTGTGAACCTTTTGTACATTTTATGGACTAATGGTAGGCTATGCTGCAGGTTCAGAGGCCATGTTTGCAGATCTTTGCTATTTCTCTGTGCGCTCAGTGCAGGTATGAAGTGATAACTTTTGGCTATAGATTACATCCCTTCTTAGAGATATTTTATCCTCACAGGTGATTTTCTTCCTCAAACATTTGAAAACTAATATCTTTGATTGTATTTGCAGCTCACATTTGTCTTTCTTGTGCTGCCTTGCCTTCTGCTGGGATACTTGGGTCAAGCTGCTTACCTTATGGAAAATCATGCAAATTATGAGACTGTTTTTTTCTCATCTATTCCAAGTAAGGAAGAAGCACTGATTCTGTTAATTTCAATCCTATCATGTTTGCTGGTTGATGTATAAATAATATACTCACGGATGCTAGTGTGTGGCATTTGTTGGGAACAGTGCCCTCTTTAACATACTATCTGCTGGTCAACTCGAAATATAAATAGATATACTGCAGAACTTAATATAATTCCAGCAGAAACCTTGTTCTTCAGATATCGTTTAACATTTGCTTTTAGCATTCCGTAGTTGGTGATCATTATGTGCATGATCTGCAGGTGGTGCATTCTGGCCAATCCTAGTTATAGCTAATGTTGCTGCTTTGATTGCTAGCCGGACAATGACAACTGCAACGTTCTCATGCATAAAGCAGTCAACTGCCCTTGGCTGTTTTCCGCGTCTTAAAATCATCCATACATCTCGAAAGTTTATGGGACAGATATATATACCTGCCATAAATTGGTTTCTGATGGTTGTTTGTGTCATCCTAGTCTGTGCTGTTTCAAGCATCACTGAAATTGGAAATGCATATGGTAAAACTTTTCTTCTTGTAACCTTTATTGCCCTCCTTCATCTTTGGGCAAGCTTGCAAATTAGAACTTATTGGGAATTCTAATTGAAATTTGCAGTAATCTACAAGGGGATTATGCATGGTGTAAATAATGCATTGCCATTGATTTGTCAACTAAAGATTTTTACAAAAGAAATGTCACAACTGAGTTGAGATAAGATAACTGATTGTCTCACATTTGAATTGAATGGTTACCAATTTCCATCTTCTTGTATTCCGAGCTGGATATCATAGAGTATTGTGACAATGAAGTGGTAAATTCCAATTACTTTCCCATATTGTTGTATTTTGTGCTTATGAGGATATATTGTATTATATGACAGCATTTTGTTGCAAAGGAGAATATGCATCATCTTGATAAAGGGCCAAAACACAGCTAGAAGCTATTCACAAATGTTCTCATTTCACATGAATATATTATGTAATGCTTCCAGTGCAGTTGATTCTATGAGCTTTTGACCTCTTATGTGTACTGTTCAACAGGCATTGCTGAACTGGGAGTAATGATGATGACAACTGTTCTGACAACCATAGTTATGCTCCTCATATGGCAGATAAACATCATTATCGTGCTGTGTTTCACAGCCGTATTCTTGGGGATGGAGCTAATATTTTTCTCGTCAGTCCTTTGGAGTGTATCAGATGGAAGTTGGATAATCTTGGTCTTTGCAATAGTGATGTTCCTTGTTATGTACATATGGAATTATGGTAGTAAGTTGAAATACGAGACTGAAGTCAGGCAAAAGATGTCCATGGATTTGCTACGAGATTTAGGTCACAATCTTGGGACTGTCAGAGCTCCTGGAATCGGGCTGCTCTACAGTGAGCTGGTGAAAGGCGTACCAGCTATTTTTGGCCATTTTCTGACAACCCTTCCTGCCATCCACTCCATGATAATATTTGTCTGCATTAAATATGTACCAGTCTCTGTGGTACCCCAGAATGAGAGATTCCTTTTTCGTCGTGTCTGCCCCAAAAGCTACCATATATTCCGTTGCATTGCCAGGTAAGATCCAATATCTTCTGTTCAATTTGTGAATCTGGGATCCTTTTCCAGATGACATTATCACTACTGAATAATCTTTTAGGATAATGTAGTCCATCTCGGTCGTGTCCAACTGGGGATGTTGAAGAGTCCCACTTAATAGTTTGAAAAAGCTGGCCATAGGCAATTCTCTCCTTTGCTGTGTTTGATAAGGCTGAGTGAAGACCTTGGAGTTGCCAAGAATATGTTTGAGTAAAGATTGAGCAGACATTCCAATTTCCAATGTTAATGACCGTTTAATTAATTCATCGTTGTAGATTTTGATCTACCTTTTAGGTCAAGGGTTTATTGCCTGTTCAGTGCATGAGATGTATCCCTGTTCTCTTCAGCTCCATTGATGGCTTCTTTCTTATTCTTACCCAAAATATTACCACCGATCTTCTGTGCAACACTCTAAGAGGTCGTCACTTAGGAGAATGTCCTTTTCTTTTTGTATGAATAGTCAAGCCACCTTGATACCCACCCTTTTGCAATCTTACAGGTATGGATACAAGGATGCGAGGAAAGAAAACCACCAAGTCTTTGAGCAGCTGCTGATTGAAAGCCTGGAAAAGTTTATTCGCCGGGAAGCCCAGGAGCGTTCGCTAGAGAGTGATGGGGATGGTGATGATGATAATGACTCAGAGGAAGAGTCCATTTTCTCTAAGGTTGTGATAGCTCCCAACGGTAGCATGTACTCTCTCGGGATCCCACTTCTCTCTGAGTTCTTGGACAATAATGCTAACCCAAACTCAGAGGCAAGCACGTCGGAAGAGATAAAGCCCATTGCTCCAGCTGACTCAAACTCTGATGCAGAGCAGAGCTTTGAGAGGGAGCTTTCCTTCATTCACAAGGCTAAGGAATCTGGTGTCGTCTATCTCCTTGGTCATGGTGACATTAGGGCGAGAAAGGACTCATGGTTCATAAAGAAGCTGGTCATAAATTACTTCTACGCATTCTTGAGAAAGAACTGCCGAAGGGGCACAGCTAATCTGAGTGTGCCCCACTCGAATCTTATGCAGGTGGGGATGACTTACATGGTTTGATGAGGTTGCAACTAATCCTAGATTTGGGCGATGAACTCGAGGAGATCATATCTTCAATTCTTGCTTCTGCAAATTTTGAGTTAAATCATTCTGACTGATGAATGTTGGATGTGTCTTCCATGGATAAGGGTCTGGCTGGTAGGAGCCACACTCTTATCTTTGATTTTGTCTGTCCTCGGTAAATTACAAAAAAACCGATTGGTTTTCACTGCCCTCAGGATATGAATTAAGCAGGAAGCCAGATTTCTGGGTTCTGATGTGCCAGAGGTAAGTGCTAAAATTGCACGAATTTGATCCTCCTTGCCCGGTATGTGATCAAGACTCCTTTTGTTTCTTTGTTGATCTGTCCGCACGTGGCGAAGAGAGATAGGCCATATGTTTCCCACTTAACACATCTACTTTTCATTCTCTTCTCTGGGTTGGAGGAGGCTCCCCAGGTAAAATAAATAAGGAAAAGAGAAAAAAGAAGAAATAATAATAAAATGATTCTCGCATCCCCGAAATCTGTCAGCTTCTCTCTCTTTTCCGCTTTTACTTTCGACCTTTTTCCTCAGGGGATCGAAGACGCGGCTTTCTCGTGTTTGACCCTCCATATTAGACCGATCTGATCGTCTATTTCGGCGTTCCGTTCGCTTCCGCTGTTCCTCCCATGGCGCAGCGCGGATCATATGGTCTCAGTCCTCAATTAGGTCAGTTCTCGCTGCTCATCTCTGCAGGCTTATGATTTGTTTCTCTCTGAATAATTCAACTCGCTTCGAGAGTTTTTGCGGTGGATTAAGTTTACCGTCTCTCCGATGGCCTGTTTTTTAGTAGTTTTGAGCTCGAGCCCCCCCTTTAATGTGGTACGGGTGGATAAAAGTATGACGATATGCAATTGAACAGTAGGAAGAAACAGGAATTAAGTCTTCGTCTACTTGTATGTGTGCCTATGCTCGCATGGATATATGCGCGTACCGTTAGTCCTTGCGCCAGGAAACGATGCTTGTGGTGGTTGTCCTCACTCATCAGCTCATGTGGATCCGAGAGCTGAGAGTGAAGTGCAATTTGAGAGTTAGTGCCGCTGTATTAAGTTTAAATATGCTTCAATTTCCGTGTTGAAATGGAGCTGAGCTCATGAATCTGTATCAAGTAGGCTATTGGTGTGTATCTATTAGAAATCAGATCAACGTTTCTCAGTCTCCTTTTTCTATTACTTTTATGGGCTTTTCAGGTTTATTTAATTTACTTTGATCTGAATGAGACCGGTTTTTCTTCAGTCACTGTGTTATTATGTAACACTTGCTGCTGAAAGGGAAAAAATACATCTTTAAAACCACCCTACAGTATATGCATATTCACTTATCAATCGTCCTCAAGTAGTTGGATGAGCTTATTATCAGCAATTTTTCTGTTTATCTTCATGGTCATTTGATAGTAAATATTCAATAAATATTTTTTCAGCAAAAGATATAATTCGTATGAAATAATACTATGGAAATATATTTTTTGATCAGGTGAATGCAGACATTGATCATTGCCTTTTTGTGCATGAACAGATATTCAACAGCTACAAGTGGAAGCCCAACATAGATGGCTGAGACCTGCTGAAATCTGTGAAATTCTTCGCAATTATCATAAATTTCAAATTTCATCTGAGCCTCCAAATAGGCCCCCAAGTAGGACTACTGGATACTTTTAACGAGGAATTCTTGTTTTATGTACATCTTATGTCTGCTTTCTTCTTTGTTTGTTTTACCTGTTTTAGAGTTCTGATTAAGCAAAAAACATGAAATTGTCCTTAAGATCTAGCATTATTAGCTATGGAAAATACACTGGTTGATGTACATTTCCATTCATTTGGAATATCAGGCAATTCAGCTTCATGTTTGGTTATCATGGTGCTGGATTATTATATATTTTACTAGAAAAATGTGCAGAAAAAAGCATTTGATACTAGAATATAAGATGCTAAATATAATTCCTATTTTCCCGTTTTTAGATTTACATATGATTTACACCATTGAAAATAGAATGCAAATATATCATTTTCCTACCTGTGAAGCATTCTGATATTTAGCGATCTAATCTACTAGCCAAGATACAACAACTTAGGGAAACTACATCACTATTTCAAAGGAAATCTCATATTAAATCTGTTATTGATCATTGGGTGTTTACTGTTTCTAAAATGAGTAAATTTATTTTGCTAAATCAAACATTCTTTTTTATTTATCATTTACCCTGTACAAGCTGTGGATCTTTTGTAGAGTGTGAACTAAAGTTGATGGTAAAAAATTGGAAAAAATAAAATATTTATATTCAGGTCTTTAATTTTATTATCTTCTAGACAGAAGATTGCACTTGTGTGTGCTTAGTTCCTGATATTATTTCCAGTATAGATTGAATGGAGTCAGTTCTTATGTTTACACCTTCTAACTTCCTCTCTATCTTCATCTACATCTTTTCATCTGTTCTGAATCTTGAGCCTGCCTCTGGCTTTCACTGGAGAGGAGCCACTTCTTGCTTCTATCAAAGCAAGAAATTTGAGTCTGTAGATGATAAAATGGAATCTGAAACTCGGTATTTGGGAGTTAGGAAATCTAACTCATTGTTTTTTTTTTGCACAATAACTCATTGGTTATTGAAAAGTTGGTTAATTTTTTAATAAATGGTTATGTTTATTGTTGGCTATTCATTTATTTTTGTAGCACGCTAAAGAGCTATCAACAGTGGGAATATAAGGATCTAAAGATGCATTAATTTCTTGTTCATGAATTTGGCATCCTAGAATCTTGTTTTCTATTGGATTTCATGTATTTACAGCTTTTAAGAAGTTCATTGAGCTTTTATTTTATCCAAACTGTTGGTACAGCATCATAATTTGATTTATCTGATTTCTATTTCAGGTGGTTCCTTGTTTCTCTTTGACCGTAAGGCGCTAAGATACTTTAGGAAAGACGGGCATAATTGGAGGAAGAAGAAAGATGGAAAAACTGTGAAAGAAGCTCATGAAAAACTTAAGGTATATGAGTGGGCTTCATTTCTACGTTTTTACTGCTTTGACACTTTGGCAACTACTGCTTTAGTTTCTTTCAGATTCTCTGCAGGCAAGTCGTATGCTATCACTAACCTTGCTTGTTGCAGTTAGGAACATCATTTTTATGTCTGGCAAGTTGACCACAGTCTGACAGGTGAATATTTCAAGCATTTTTAGGTTGGAAGTGTTGATGTGTTGCATTGCTACTATGCCCATGGTGAAGAAAATGAGAATTTCCAGAGACGCAGTTATTGGATGCTTGAGCAGTAAGTTTTTTTTTTTTTGATATTCCATATCCATAATCAAGTTTTAGCATTGCTTCCAAATCTTGAGATTCATGGTGTAGTGACAATTGAAATTGTCCAGGTAACATCATTAGAATGTTTACATATAGAAATCTATGCAGCAAAATTATGATCCTTTGAATATCCTGATTTCATGATCTATGGATTTTTATAGCTTTTCAAAGTGCTATAGAGTACGAAACACTCCCCAAAAATTTAACTCAACCGACATGCTTTAGTTTACTATTCTTTAGGTGGATGACTACTCTGGTAGTTTTATACTTTTGAAGATCTTCAAAATGGATCATGTTAGACATTTCATACTTAATTGCCTGATATTTCTCTCTTAAACTTCTGTGACATGGATTTTGAGATCAAGAAACTTAAAAAGAAAGGTCTTGATTCTAATTATGATGTAATGTTATGCCAAAATATAACCGTTCAAATCACTTCAAATCATATTTATGATTTAGATGATATTTGTCACCTACATGATGTATAATTATGGAATTTTCTGTTTATTACTCAAAAACCCCATTTTCCTGATTTACCTCTCGGTAAGCTAACTTTGGAAAATTGCAGGGATCAACACATTGTATTTGTTCACTACTTGGAAATTAAGGTTATTCCCTGTTTCACATGTGCACCCACCCTCTTTTATGTTTAGGTTACATTTTTTATTGCATTTCCCTTGGTTTTACCTCAGTTTCATTATCTTGACCTGTGGAATTTTTAGTTTACACGGGCTCCAGTGAGAGGAATGTTTCCTCATTTAGAATTGGAAACTCTTCTGTATATACAAGGATGCATCCATAGTTTTTCAAGGTCTCTGAGTTTTGGATGTTCTTCACCAGCTTACATCTATAACATCAAGAACTTTTAAACTGTATTCAAATTTAAAGGTTTCAAGAGAGTACTATCTTAATTTTGTTGTTACTTGGAGCAAAGATCAATTCCACTCAAGGTCGTGGTGTTTTTTGTGACAGGGTAGAACCTATTTTAATAGGGTGGATTACAAATCAGATGATGTGTACCTAGCGATACATGCTTTTGTTTCCTATTTAAGCACAATCTTTGATAATATTTTCAATATAGCACATCATTTTCCACCTATTCTAAGCAGACACAACCTTCCCTCATTTTATCAAATCTTGCACACACCACTTCTATGTCAAAATTGTATGTGGCATATGTTCAATAATTTAGTGATATTTTTCATACATCACTTTCGGTGTGCCATGCATACAATTTTGGCTAAAAAATTGTATCGTTCCAAATTTGATAGAAAGGAGCAAAGGTTGTGTCTAGTTAGTTAGGATAGACAGAATGTTGCGCTAAATTTGAAAACATGACCAAAGGTTATGTCTGAATGGATTATTAATCCATTTCTTCTATGTGTGACCCTCTCTTTCTTTTATTTCTTTAGCTTCTGAGGCAGTATATAGTTTCACGAACTTAACACTGTTTCTTGGATGATGTGCTGTCTTACACTTATCCACATTCTCTCCAATCCAGGGAAATAGAACAAATGGTGATATTATTAGAGAGCAGGATGATGTCTCGAGTTCCAATCATGGCAGTCCATTGTCCCACAGTTCTGCAAATCATAGTGCAACTCCATCAGGACATACTGATTCCACAAGCTCTACCAGCACACTGGTTCAATTATGTGAAGATGCCGATT
Organism: Trapa bicornis; assembly: GCA_030064425.1. Taxonomy (NCBI): domain Eukaryota; kingdom Viridiplantae; phylum Streptophyta; class Magnoliopsida; order Myrtales; family Lythraceae; genus Trapa; species Trapa bicornis. The sequence continues at coordinate 996,007 of CM057761.1, read as the reverse complement.
CTGGTAATAATCCTCAATGGATCATCTTGTGGGAATCTTTTACTTTATGATGATTCATCATCCAGGGTGATTTCATGCAGGAGACATCCGTCGGATGAGTTCTGGTTTAAATTTTATGGAGCCATCACAGAAATTGACTGCTCCTGAAATGGATAAAGTGGGCATTGCAGCTTTGGGTACGCATATTTCATATCCTCCTCCAGGTCATTCCTTGTCATTAGCTCCATAATTTAATATTTTTAACAGGGTTCTTTGCATGTCTTCTATGCTTCAGTTCATTCTCTATGTTGAATGTGGTACTAGAGCCTAATGGTGTGTTTTCAAGATTTACCAGGCAATCTTGAAAACCAGCGGACCTATCTTGGAACAGGATTTGCTTCAAATGGCAACGTGAATATACCTAAAAGTACTGTTGATGGCTTTTCATCACAAAACTCATTTGGTTTGGCAACTTGGGAAGAAATCCTAAGACAATCAATGGCTGGATCTGATGGCTTATCTTCTAATGCTTCAATATCCTTTAACCAGCCAGTGATCACCGGAAGCGTTGGCCAAGATAATTTGATTTTAGGTGATATTTTAGGGGGAGATGCTGCTGTTAAAAAACAATTTGGTTCCTCTGCATCCTTCCAGCCAAATTGGCAGGTACTCGATACTTACAATTCACTTTTATTGGTGTGCCATTCAGATAGTCAAATTTGTCAAAGGGTGTTGGAATGTTAGGAAGAATTTTTTTTTTAAATTTATTCGTTGATTTAGTCTGCTAAACTCGTACTTTTGTCCAGCCTGCTGGTGAAATTAGTTCACTACACACACCTGGATGGTCCATGGACCATTCTCTGGATTTGGACTTGGGCTGTGAGCCACATACTGGACTCCTTGATCAAATGAAACATAATATGGATTCTCATGTTAGATTTGATGGGCCAGAATCATTCTATGGCCAGCCTAATCAGAAACAGGAACCACATGACTTGGGTAACTTAAATGCTGAATCTTTCAGCACATTCCACCTAAATTCAGGGAGAGATGTTTCTATAGATGTGGATGGTAGCTACTCCTTCACAGCGAGGCGACTATTGAAGGACGGAGAAGAAAGCTTGAAGAAAGTCGACAGCTTTTCTAGGTGGGTTTCTAACGAATTGGGAGAAGTTGAAAGCTTACAAATGCAGTCTTCAACAGGATTAAATTGGAGCACCGACGAGTGTGAGACTGTTATTGATGATTCCTCATTGAGCCCCTCCATTTCTCAGGATCAGCTTTTCAGTATTATTGACATTTCTCCAAAATGGGCTTATACAGACTCTAAGATTCAGGTTAGTATATCTTTTTATAGAAGTTATGATTTTGCTATGATTTTTACTTTGAGTATTCTCTTGTAGTATTTTCTTAATTTATATAATAGCTATGCTTGATTTTCTTGATTTCCTCTCTGAAGGGCTGGAGAAGTTTTCAACAAGTTCTTATTTTGTTAGGAATTATTTGAGTTTGAGGATACAGAAACTAATTGACTGAAGGATGTTTTTAACTAACTGAATGGTTGCTAAGATTTCAAATATGATTGGCTACGAATGGCTTTTCCTATGAATGTTGCAAAGGCTGTAGCATTTGTGTATTTATGCATGCGCCTATATATGATTTGATAGGTTTTGTTTGTCATTTCTAACATCCAGTCATCTTGATATGTGCAAAACAGGTACTGATTGTGGGAACATTCTTGAAAAATCAAGGAGAGGCATCTCAGTGTAACTGGTCATGCATGTTTGGGGAGGTTGAGGTTCCAGCACATGTGCTAGGAGAAGGTTTTATTTCTTGCCAAGCTCCAGTTCACAGTGTTGGGCAAGTCCCTTTCTATGTTACATGTTCCAATAGATTGGCTTGCAGTGAAGTTCGCGAATTTGATTATCGAGCAGGCTCAGCAAATTCTGATATAAGCCATGTTTATGGTGTTTCCATGGACGAGATAAAATTCTACACGCGGCTTGAGAAAATTTTTTCTTTGAAATTTGTTGAATATCTGAACATTTCTCATGAGGATAGTTTGGAGAAACAGAGAATTATTACCAAGATTATAGCACTAAAGGAGGAAAATGAGAACTTGCAGATTTTAGAGGATGCTCCTGAGTATTCCCCCAAAAAACACAACCATGTGATGGAGAAGGTTCTTCGAACCCTCATGGAAGAAAAGTTGTACTCATGGCTCATTCATAAAGTTGTTGAAGATGGTAAAGGGCCCTGTATATTAGATGATCAAGGGCAAGGTGTGCTACATTTAGCTGCTGCCCTTGGTTGTGATTGGGCTGTAAGACCAATTTTGGCCGCTGGAGTTAGTATCAATTTCCGTGATGTTAATGGATGGACAGCACTTCATTGGGCTGCATGGTGTGGCAGGCAAGGTTCTAATATATGCATTTTATATGCTCAGTATTTGATTTCTTGGATGGAAAATAATCTCACTATTTTTTTCTTTCAACAACTTCATATGTTAGTTGGGCATTTTCATCTTTTATATCTTACATGTTGAATGGGTGGAATGTGGTGCCATCTTTAATCCATGTAAGATATGCTAGATTTTATCCAGCAGTTTGTAGAGAGACAATGACATGTCTCTTAAATTATTAAATTTGGAAGTTTTGACAATTTCCTGGCACTTTTTTTTATTTCTGCTTATATTGTTGTTATAATCCATTCATGTCATAATGCGTTTCTGCAAATATTAGAAAAAAGGTTTCCTTTGTCCTAAGACTTGTCTTGATTTGTACAGAGAGCAGACAGTTGCTACCCTTGTTGTTGACTGTGGTGCTGCTACTGGGTTACTGTCAGATCCATCCCCAGAATTTCCTTTGGGCCGAACACCTGCAGATCTTGCTTCAGTCAATGGGCACAAAGGAATTTCGGGCTTTCTTGCAGAGTCTTATTTGACCAGCTACGTTGAGCAACTCACAATGGCAGAACCAAAAGAAGATGCCACCGCAGATGTTGTTGGACGAAAGGCTTTCCACACAATTTCTGGGCTATCTACGAATCCTTTTGGTGATGGTGACCTCTCACTGAAGGACTCCCTAACAGCTGTCTGTAATGCTACACATGCTGCTGATCGGATCCATGAGGTGTTGCGGGTGCAGTCTTTTCAGAGGAAACAGTTGGAGTTTTCTGGTAATGAGTCTGAATTAGATGGGCAAGCTCTTCCTCTTGCAGCTGCCAGGAACCGTACAAGACTTGCCAACTCTGCTGCAATACAGATACAGAAGAAATTCCGGGGTTGGAAGAAGAGAAAGGAGTTCCTAAGTATTCGTCAAAGAATTGTTAAAATTCAGGTTTTTACTCTCTTCAGGTGTATTTATAATTATATTTCTTTACTGTTTTATTTCAAATTAGATTTCTATGAATTGATATCAAGAGGAAGGTATTTTGAATGAATTATGTTGATACACTTGGTGCTTTTTTTTTTGTTTTTGGTGATTATAGTGTTTTAAACTAGGGACATACAGACAGACATAGTATGCTATTGAAGTGTTATTTTCTATCATGTGGTCTGATCAGTAAGGTTTTCATCATGCTGCTATGAATGCTGACAAGTAAATTTATCTCCTGAAAAGGCTCAATGGAGAGGACACCAGGTGAGGAAACAGTACAGAACCATCATCTGGTCTGTAGGAATCCTTGAGAAGATTATATTGCGCTGGAGGCGCAAAGGCAGTGGCTTGAGGGGATATAAGTCAGATGCTGTCAATAAGGATATGAGCCAAAAGGTCCTGCCTCAGAAATATGATGATTACGACTTTCTCAAGGAAGGACGTAGGCAGACTGAGGAGAGGTTGCAAAAGGCTCTCACAAGGGTGAAATCCATGGTTCAGTATCCTGAGGCTAGGGCTCAGTACCGAAGGATACTGAATGTCTGTGAAGGTTTCCGTGAAAAGAAGGTAACCTTCTTTGTTTTTCTTTTTCTACGGGAGTAGGAATAACCTTTTTGCCATTCCAACCCGGTATTACTATCACATGATCTTGATGTTTTCCATTAGGCTCAGGGTTCAGAAATTAGGTGAAAATTCTGTTGAGGATTGTGCAAATAGTAGTGATTGGAATTGGTCTCAACACTAGCTTTTCAACTTGTTTAAAACCAGTGTTAGAGAGAATGTGATGGATGGTATTCTATAAACTTTTTTGTTGATGTTTGAATTGCTTTGGAATTGGGAGTGCCCGAAAATTTTCTTAGTAGTCCTCGGGGACAGCTTTCTCCTATCCATCTCTCAGTTCAATCCAAGATGATAATCTCTTTTCTGCTTCTGATTTACTCGAGAGTTTCTGATGATGGTAGTTTCTATTTGTTATTGATATATGATCTTCATCAAATTGTTGTTGCAATTGTTATTACCCAAGGGAGTTTCCCTTATGGACTGAACCAAGTTGAAACTTGTCTTCTCTACCGAGTTTCTGAAAGATGCAAAGCTCTGGTTTTGTAGGCATGTGGGATGATTCTAAACAGGACGGAGGAGGCAGCCGAAGGGGATGATGACATGATCGACATCGACTCTCTGTTGGATGACGACTCTCTCATGTCCATGTCATTTGAATGACATGAGATTCTTTCCAAGCAAAAACAAAAGAAGATTAAAAAAGGAATCTCAGTAGTTAACCTTCACCTCACCTGTATATAAAATGGGCTGATGGTGCTTGCTACATTTGTGTAGTGTGTTTATTAGATTACATATTTATAAAGCTGTTCGTTTATTAGATTACATATTTACTGATGGTTGCTGCCTGATCTTATTAGCATCAACATCATAATGTTGGCAATTTATTTGGTGAAATTTAGCAGTGCATAGAGATCCTTTCTTGTAGAGACTGAAGCTACAGCCTTATAGTGTTGGCAAAGCAGTTACAAGCTCCGTTTCCTGCTCCATTTGCTAGACTCTGGCTGAATTCAGTAGTGAGCTCAAGTGGGTAGAACAAGGAAGGGTTTGAAGCAGCAAAACTGGCTCCTCTGTGAATCCTTCATATACAGGAGTACCACTCTCTTAGAGCGAGCTAAAACTGTCTGCGTGTGAGCCGGCCCTAGGGTAAGTCAAAGGTTTTTGTCAATGGATTTGTGTACTATTTGTATTATATATGGAAAGGTTTGCTTTAGAAAAATCGTAGCCCACAGAATGCGACGACCAGTAAAAGAAAAGAACCCTCCTTAAACCCCACGCAGGGATTCTCTCTCTCCCTCTCTACCGTCGTCTCGAATTTGATCGACGTGCGATTCTGCGGGGGGGTCATGTCTAAGCAAATGCAAGCGGTGAAATCCGGCATGTCGAATCCGAAGGCTTGGGTCATCATCGGGCTCACGGTTGCAGGGATCGTGATCATTGCGGAGACGCGCCGGAGAAGGAAGAAAGGGAGGCTAAGAGTGAAGGCTATCGGAGAAGACTTCGGGGCTTTCGCCGACAAGTTCGAGTTGCTTCCGTATCCGCAGCCGCCGCCTCCCGCTCTTAAACAGCCGCTCGCTGGTCTCACCTTTGCAATCAAGGACGTGTCCGTACCCTCCCTCCCCCTTATGTTTTCATTAGCTGTAAGCCTAGTGAGTGGGCAAGATATAGTATCCAGGAGGAACGATTTTTTGGATTGAATCTATGAGCTTTCACAGTCTGAATAAGAGGAAAGGGTGGAAGATATTCCTTCTTCCTTTGGATAGTTATTGGGCGCCTCTGCAGATTTGCTAATGCAGCGTGAATTTCTGGCAGGTTTGATGTCAAGGGATACGTTACTGGATTCGGGAGTTCTGAGTGGACGAAGACACATGAGGCAGCTGGGAAGACAGCCGTTGTGGTGACGGCTCTCCTGAAGAACGGTGCCAAATGTATCGGAAGGACTGTCATGGATGAATTGTCTTTCGGGTCAGCCGTTGTTTTCCTTAGCTTTGAGTTTTAGTGTGAAAATCAGTTCAACTGATTCCAGTTCTTCGTTTAGTTTCTTACTTTCTAACTTGAATTTTTTATTTCAGGTTGACTGGAGAAAACACCGAGTATGGAACTCCTGTAAACCCAAGTATGCCCACCCATATCCCTGGGGGATCTTCAAGTGGTTCAGCTGTTGCAGTTGCTGCTGAATTAGCTGACTTCTCTCTTGGTATGGCTCTCGGCTCAGCAGGGACTGTTCTGATTGATTGCTCTATTGAAAATTAGATTCTATTCCGTATTGTATGTATGTGCCAGCAAATGTCAAGTCCTCTAGCCATCATTTATAGTATTTCTAAATTTATCCCAATTTTCCAGTAGTGCTCTTTGATCCGTAGATCTTTTATTGTGAGAAAAGTTAATGCCTTATTGGTTAATCTTCATTTGCAGTATGTATCAGTTCTCGTAACCATGCTGAATATATGCTGGATATGAGTGCCTATTTGCTTTTCCATTTTTAGATCTCTAAAGAATTGAAGTGACAGTGCTGCATCCAAGTTAATACTATGTGACTTATTAAGTCTATTTATTCTTGCAGCAACTGATGCAACTGGTTGTGTGAGAATTCCAGCATCTTTTTGCAGTGTCCTTGGATACCGGCCATCACATGGAGCTGTATCTGTTGTTGGGGTTTTGCCTAATTCCCCGAGCTTAGATACTGTTGGTATGGGAACTTTTGCAGAAGGAATAATTACGTCTACTTGTCTACTTAGATTTGTTTTCTTTATCTTTTAACAACATTGGATCTCTAGATATAGTTTGTTGGTAAAATTTATTTGAAAATTCAATTCTGCCCCGTCATGCATCATTTTATAGGATGGTTTGCTCGTGACCCATCAACCTTGTGCCGGGTTGGGCATGTCCTCCTTCAGCTGAAAACAGTAGAACCTAAAAGGACGAGAAGAATTCTATTTTCTGATGATCTTTTCCAGCTTTCCAAGGTTCCCGTGCAAAAGTTTGTGTACATCGTTTCAAAGGCAGTTGAAAAATTATCTGGTTGTAAGTTCCTATCTTGTGTACCACTTTTTTTGTTTTTTTCTTCTTGATTGAAGCATTCTACTATTATAATACTTGATTTTTGGATAGGTTTTAAAGTGCTAGTTGATCTGACCTTTCCTTAATTGTGCCTATTTTGAGTAATTTTGCAGATCATCCTCCAAAGCATATTAATTTCAGTCAGCATATTGCTTCAAGTGTACCGAGCCTTAAAGGGTTTCAGGAACAATCAACTACCCGCCAGAATGGAATATCTGCTTTAAAGGCCCTCTCTTCTGCAATGCTTTCATTGCAAAGGTGATCTTAATTATCCTATCTGAAATAGCTACCTTTTTTCTACGGCAGAATCAAAACCTAGTAGTTTATGTGGACTCCTGATAACTTGTGGAACTTTAATTTGATTGCATTTAATTTTTAATGCTGAATTTATACTCTTCCCTGGACTTTACGATTTGTGTATGACCGTATGAATGACTGATATCTATTTGCTTGAGCTCAGTGATATAAAATATACTTTCCTGAGTTACTAATCACTAACTATATCAGTAAAAACATGTGCCTGTATTTACCTGCTGATAGTCTCTTATTTAGTCTTTCTCACTCTCTCTTGTGTCATTTAGACTTTTGTTTTAATCTGGTTTCATCATGCATAATCTGGGCAACTCCTTTTCAGATGTGAATTTAAAACAAATTACGAAGAATGGGTGGACTCAGTCAAACCTAGATTCAGATATCATACAACAGATTGTGTTCAGACAGCAATTAACACATCTTCTGAAAACATCAAAACTTTGTATAAAGTACGTAATGAAATGCGAGCAGCACTTCGTGATCTCTTGAAGGTATGCATAAGCTTTTTTTTCACATATTTGCAATTATCAAAGTTAACTATATTTTGCTTTGTTAATCAACAAATTTTATTGAAAACCTGTATGTTATAGATAGCAAAATTTCCTTTCTATTTCCTGCATAAAATCCAGTCTCTGTAGTTATGAAAACACAAGTTTCATGTAGGTTTTTTAAAACAAAAGGCAGGCTTATAAATGCAATTCAATGATTTTATCAATTTCAAAACCCGGATGTTTTTTCTTTAGCACCTTAGATAATGAGGGAGTTCTCATTCATCTGTTTGTTTGTGAACATATTATGGAGAATGTGCCTTACATTTTTCTATTCCTTATCCTTTGTTCCTCCTCCAGGAGGATGGGATACTAGTGATTCCCACTATTGCAGATCATCCCCTTGCTCTTAATATGAAGAAAAGATTATGTGCAGAGTTTTACGACAGAGCACTTACATTACAAAGCATCTCAAGCATGTCTGGGTGTTGCCAGGTAAAGTTTATGTCATTTGGAGAATTTTCTTCTCCATTTGGAAGAAGTTCCTTGCAGTGCTTACTTGGTTTGTTTTTTCTTCTTTTCCAGGCTGTCATACCATTGGGGAAGCATGATGGTTTCCCCATCTCTATCTCATTGATTGCTTTTCATGGGGCAGATAAGTTTCTTCTTGATACTGTGTTGGATATGTATTCATCTCTACAAGAGCAAGTTAGCATTGTTTCAAATTCTGCACCGCTACCAGATACGAATGGCAATATGGATGCTTCTGAGTTGTTAAAGGAAAAGGTCCTTAAAAATTTTCCGACTGTCAATGTTCTTTTACATTCATCTATTCTTGTTGCTTAAGAAGTCATCCTCGTATGTTGGTTGTCAACTACTTTATTATCAATCTACTTAGTAAATTATTCTGGTTTACTATTGATGAAGTTATTGCTGTTCTGTTTACAAAGTGATGGTACTTGCAGTTGAATGAATAAATTGGAAAAATAACAACATTTCTTGTATAATTTTTCACAACTTCATATGGATATATATATATATATATATATATATATATATTTGAGGATAGTTCTGCTCATAGCAATTCCCAGTCATGTTAGATCAATTCTCGGTAAATTAAGTTTTTGTAATTTGTAATCACCATTTATAAACTACTTCCAATTCATAACTTCGATTCATGACATTTTGATTGGTCTTTATGAATGTCATCAGTCATAAGATCTAGTGCTTGATGCTTTAATTCATATATAGTAACACTACTGGATTTGCTGAATATTGTTAGGTACTAGTCTATTCTTCTGAACTTGTTTTGGGAATTTCATTCTTGTTCATGGAAGTTGTTGGCCCTTGTTAAAATGGCTTTCTATTGGTGCATTTGCAAATGCTGCAAGTAAGCACATTTTTACTCTTATGATAGGGAAATGCTGCATATAAGGGAAGACAATGGAATAAGGCAGTGAATTACTATAGTGAAGCTATAAAATTGATTGAGACAAATGCAACTTACTACTGCAATCGAGCTGCTGCGTACTTGGAATTGGGATGGTATGCTTCTCTTGTATCCTGTCAGTATCTGCAAATTGCTATTTTATCTCTGGGCCTTATTCCTGTAAGTGACTACACCATACTACAGTTTCCGTCAAGCTGAAGAGGACTGCACCAAAGCAATCTCTTTGGATAAGAAGGTAAGATGACCTTATTAACACAAGTTTTCTCCTCTATGGGACTAGGAAAGAAAATGCTGCTGCATGGATGAAAATGTAGTTCTTCACTCTGAATAATCTGGGATTCATCAAAAACATTAGACTTCTATTTGTATTAAGTATCTGGATAACAGAATTTTGATTCATGGAATTTTTGCTTTATCATCCGAATTAAAAAAAACTACACTGGTGATGGGACTTGAAAATAGTGGAACCCATTGGCACAGGCTGATGACTGAATCATACCAATAATGGTACCCTGATGACACACTATAAGCTAAATGTCCTTGAACCATTTCTGTTTGCAGAATGTGAAGGCTTATCTGAGAAGGGGAGCAGCTAGAGAGTCACTCCTCTGCTATAAAGAGGCTCTTCAAGGCAAGCTCATAGCCTTTTTTCTTCCGATGATGGAAAGACCATACCATGGAACCTGGATTCCAAGTTAAAACATAGGTGCCATTTACCTCTTCTACTAATCATACATTTTACTACATGGGCAGATTTCAAGCACGCACTTGTCCTGGAGCCCCAGAACAAGTACGCCAGCACTGCCGAGAAACGACTCAGAAAATTGTTGAGCTGATAGTTTCCTTGGTGCAAACTTTTCCCCCAAGATGAAACGCACCATTGGAGGAGGATTGCAGATATGACTGGTTTTGCTGCTGCTGCTGCTTATACATGGTCATTATGCAGCCCTAGACGGTTCTGAATCGATAATGAAAGCAAGAAACCGAGCCCCCATAGCTGCAATTTATTGAGTTGGTCTATTTCATGGGGTTCTCATTGTGGATTTGGGCGGGGCAAATCTTTATAGTGTGACTCCCGAGTTAGCAGTCTGTACCATTTATCAACAACTGTTGAAGAAATGGAAGGTTCTGACTTCTTTCAGATGCTTCCTCGCGTCCATAGTTGATTTATACTTTGATACATTGGTAATTTTTTTATTTTATTACAATTAAAAAAAATTAAATGGACTATAGGAAGAAATACTTAACAAAAATGTATATTGTAAAAAAAATAATACATAAATTATTTTAGTAAATATTGAAAGTTAAACTATTAAATTATTTTTAGAAAACTTTAAATATAATATAAAAATAAAGTCCGACCTGCCGGATTCGAACCAGCGACCTAAGGATTTACTTTGGGATTAACCACTACAGTCCTCCGCTCGAGCTAAGGTCGGATTTTAAAAATTTTCTTTTCTTTTCCATCTTGACCAGCTTTCTTAGTCACCATCACCAGCCTCTCCTCCGCCATCCACAACGGAGTCACCTTTTGCTTCTGCCCGTCAACTCTCCACCAGCATCCGCGTCTCCTGCAGCTGCTCCAGATTCCTCCCTACAGGCGTGCAACCTCTCCCACTTGCATTTGCATCACTCCTTCATCCCATCCTACAGGTATATGGAAGCAAACGATCTTACAAAAAAACCTCCATGTCGGATTGAAATTTGATGGAGAAAAACTTCCCACAGTCAAAGAAAGATTCCTCCTTGAAAGGCAGAGCATTGAAAAGCCATGACAGTAAGAAACATACCAGTGAGACAATTTGCAAGATCCATTGTTTTACATCAATACAGATTGCTGCAGCCCACAGATTAGTCAAAAATGGATCTCTATGCCTTAGTTGACTCCACTCCACTCCATTTTTCAGGCTTCCAATTTCAACCCATCTCTGTTTTCTCCTCATTTATACTATATATATATGTGGTAGAGGTGAGAGGGACCATAAGAAACTTGGTGGTTTGAGTTTAGAAATGGTTTAATGGCAGTTGCTTCATCTAATATTGGACTAGCAGTTGTTTAATGGTTGATCATTCTCACCTAATATTTTGTCCATTCAACCATTAAACTGCCAGCATCAACTCTTGGGATCTATGTGAAATATAAGATGCAGAGCTTGTGAAATGCAAGTATATCTCTTGATGTTCTCTGGGTCCTTTCCACATACTGTCATAAGGAATCCTACAAAATCCTCACTCATGATCAATACATTTGTTCATGGTAAAGTCAAGGATTTCTCTTGATTAAGCAGCAGCATTATTATTTTGACCATGACAACCAATACAAATGGCACATTCATCACTTGTATTGGTTGCAGATCAGAGGCAGCTGCTCAAAAGGGAGATATAAAAAAAGAGAATAAGAGAATCATCAACTTCCCTAGATCTTCTCCAAAGCATTTCAAAGCCATGAACTTGTAACCTCGATGTAGCAAATACAATAGCATCAGATAAGGAATTTCTGGTGGCATGCACCATAACTTGGGCTTGCATAATCCTCAACTGTTTCAAAAGTACCTGGGCATGCCGTGGCACCAGCCTCCACTAGACTTGCTTATGGTATAAAATGTTAACTGCAGCCCATCAGAATGATGTGGATATTTTGCTTTTCGGCTTGTTTGGTAAAGCAGAGAATGAATCAACTGGAAATTGAAGAGAATAAAGATGACAAGGGTAACCCATGAATCCTCAGTAATCCTGTTGAATCGGAGTCAAAGTTGTAGCCCTTCTCAACTGTTTCAGCTTCCAGTGGCAATTCATCCAATGTCTACCATGAATCATGAATCAGTTGAAATTATTGGGCATACACTTCATGTAAAACACACAAAAAAACAAAAATTGACTAAACACATTTTATTGAATTCAGAACTTGAAGGCAAGAGAACCAAAGGGCTTACATCCATCCATTTCTATTAGCAAAACAGCTGCAAGTAAGCATACTTACCCGGAAAGCTTGTTGAAGAACACGTAGTGTCTCCCTTGTACGCTTTCTCTTTACCGCCACCTCATCTGGTTCCTGCAGCATCTCTTCAAATAGGTTCTCCCTGTGACAGGATAGTGCATCACCAAAGAGTCAAGATTGAGAAAAAAGGGATACAATTATCTGCACAACAACTCAAGCTCATGACCTCTCTTCCTGAGAATTCATAAAGGTTAGAATCTAATATAGCTGTTTTGTACCTATAAAGCTTTTGAATGAAAACATTGTGCAGTTCCCGTTTAGTGTGGTTCACCTGAAACAAACATGTTCAGAGTCAGATATCATAATAGATTGCTTTGTCCAGCAAGCTAAGTAGGGATACGCTGAAAAAAAAAAGTAACTGAGAATATATGCGGACAGATCTTCAATAGTTAAGGAATGAAACTTAATACAACTTAATACAAGAAAGTGCATTATTGCCTTGGGTATGGAATCCTCAATATTCTTCCTGACAATGTCATAGTATGATCTGAGCAGCAGTTTTGTGACTGCAAGTTCAACAGTCTCCTCCTCTGAATGGTTTTCTGAAGGGCGGAGAACAGTAGGTGGCTGCAAAAGCAATGAAAAAGTACTGACATGGCAGAGAAAGCACGACTGTGGTACTCAAATTTTATCTTGCATAATAAAGGAAATAAGGAAAAAAAAAACAAGAGGCAAACAAACTGGAAAAGAAAGGAATTAACTGCATACCTCCCTCAACTGTATCATAGAAGGTAGTTCCATAGTATGAACAGGCTCATTATGTGGCTTGCTTGTTGAGAATTCCTTGGCAGATGTACGGCTATCACTGCCACCAAAGATTGAAGAAATACCCCAGCTGGAACCACTAGCGTTTCCTGATCATTTATCATGAAGTTAGCATCTCACATTTCCCTTTTGAGAATTGAAAGGGCTTCTGCATAATGCTCTTTCATAAAATTTACCTGTAAATGCCCCTTTCTCGTTGTCAACAACAGTGCCGACAGGCTTCTCGGCACTAATATGGAAATAGAAAGCTCATATAAGTAAACAAAAACACTTGTTGACTAGAAAATGAAATTCAACTGAATCCATAGATTTGCCTGATCAGGTATGATGCCATTAACAGGCCTTGCAAGGATTGCACGGGACTTCCCCGTCCTTTCAGACGCGGGTGCCTTATCTAGCTCCACACCGTCCTAATAGATAAAGAGAAAGAGATTACTGGTATACACATCAACCAATTCAAGTGTTGAAATGTTAACACTAGGCAAGTAAGTACCTTCTGCCTGGAATTAGGTAATGGCATCTTAGTGATCTTGGCCTGCTGCTGTGCTATTTCCACAGCTTTACTCCCACCAATAAAATTTGGATGCGAAGTATTTATGTAGTTCATCTGTCCTATAGAACTTTATATTTGTCAACTCAAAGAAAGGCAATGTATTAAGTTAAATAGCTAAGCGAAGCCCTGAAAAAATAGTATGTATTAAGTTGCAGAGATTTCATAATGCAAGTATCAGAGTTCAGTTCAGACATATATCAAACCATACCTCCATTTCAATTAGGTGACGGATCATGATTTCAGAGGGCTCTAAGCCTTCTCTTAGAAAGTTCCCTAAAACTTCATCTATCCGCTTTCTCAAAACAGGAAAGCGTTGCAATTCATTCACCATACACCTATGGCTGATCTGAAAGAGGAAATAAATAATTAGGAAATTCAGAGAAAATGTAATTGGAATTGCCTTAATACAAAGATCTGACAACAACTAAACTCACCTTCATCAATTCATCGTATATAAACCTGGCACACTGAAGACTAGGATCTAATAGACGAGCTATCTGCCTTTGCACAAGAGCTTCAAATGGTACCTAAAAACATGGTATCAACTAAAATTACTAAATTTATGCACAAAAACAGTAAAGGCTCATCATATACCAGGAGAAAAACATCTGGTGTTCTGCAAACAAAGCGTTGGCTGGACATACCTCAGGCACAAACAAAGCAGATTTAGGACCAGTTGCATTCTGAATAGCAGTCCGGATATCTTCATCAGCCAAGTCCTCACAAGGATCAACTTCCTGCAAATACAAGCTAGATCAGATGCTGAACGTGCATGAGTAAGAGGAACTTGTGCATTAAAAAGTTGAAAATGAATGATTTATGTCTGCTACTAAGAATCAAGGTTAATATATATCCTGGATTATAAAAAATTGAAATATTTACTAATACACAGTGGTGAATTCATCATCTGAAAAGGGTTGGGGGAAAAAGACAAGCTATTTCCAAGCTAGACAGACCTCTAAACTCTTCACAAAAATTGACTGAAATATGTAGTGGATACGAGCACCCCCTGAGAGCTCAATTGTAGACATTTCTTCATTTTTTCCTTCAACCATTGATGAAAAGGCTGTTTTGGGGAAAACGTTCATGAGATGGGAATCAATTCTTGCAATGCTACTTGAAAATTAAGAGAACATGAAAATGAACGGAACTTATAAAACCAAAAAATCTAACCATAGAAGAAGACGACATACCTTTGGAATATTTAGAGAGAATATTCAGAAGCAGAGTCCCCTGGCCAGCCTATTAAACAGACAAGAAATTTTCCATATAGCGCAAAAACCACAAAGGCAGAAAAAATGCAATTTATTTGAAGATGGAAATTTACAAAAACAATTAAGTACAGCAACATCTTACTTGACTAGAGATTAAAAAAAATGAACTGCAGGTACATGATAAGTATACAGCAGCTTTAGTAAAATTTCCTTTAAATTTTGAGATCCAAGAAATGAAGATTGTAAGCCAGTCTTGAAAAGAAGAAACATCCCAGAAGTAAACATGCACCAAGATTCTTCACTCAACTTCAACATACAGAATACCTTCGATTCAGTGATTTCTCCATAAGTAGCATGCTCCTTAGCTACTGAAACCAGTGCAGAGCTTATGTGTGATTTTAGCCCTGGCCGTCTTAATATGCTGCACTAGAATCTGTAAATAATTCAGAAAAAAAAAAACAAATATTAGCTGCATACAATCCATTCCAACTAATTCTGTTCAGAAAGCACATACAGGAACTTGTCTGACTCTAGAAAGAGCATTTGTTATGGCTAGAAGGAACCATAGACCAAAAATAATATAAGGCTGAAAGTTCATATAAGGACCTAAATTTTTTGCACAAGCTCAAATAAGGACCCATTCTTTATTTTATTCAATTAAGGGGTCAAACATTTCAGACATGGCTCAAATAAGGGTCTCAAAAGATATTGACCGTGCTTCTCTAGTGAACAGCTGAACTACGCCTCACCAGGAGGACCATGCACCACAGACTCATTGCCGCCCCCACTGGGTATTCAAAGCTCATTGCTTGAGCTTGATGGTCCACTGCTTACCCACTTGTAACCAATGTCAGCAGCTCTGAGGCGACCATCCACAGTGGGCTAACAGCGAAGGAGACAAATTTCTCATTTTTTCCATTAAAAAATTAATATTAAAATATTAGTAAAGAATAGTTCAATAAAAATGAACCAGTTTGGTGAATTTGAATATCGTCTCGACCGATTTAATTGAACCATCATTGGCTTAATGGCGGATTTGATGCACTTGTAAATAGAAAACTCTTATTTGAGCTTTCACCGAAAGTTTTGGCCCTTAATTGAACCAACAAAAAAAAATTAGGCCCTTATTTGAACTTTTTAGCCTGCATATGATCCATGAATAAGGAAAAAGTCGTGGTATCAATAATCAAGCTACCATGTCAATAAGCCTCGTGCATACCCGCTTGTGAAAATATGCATACCTGCTTATCCTGGGTAATGGCATCTTACAGAATTCTGTAAATGTCGATGCCATTATAAGTTTTTACATATTAGTAACATGAGTAAAAAGAGTTAATGTATCGAAATCTTCCCCTTTCCATTTAGCATCATGTATCATAACTTGATTCAGCACAATATATGAAAAGAAAATCTCTGTTATGTAGTTGAACTGATTTAACAACCAAAAGTTACCTGGTTCAATTTTTTTGCCAACTGAGGGACACCACACTGATCAGCTAGTCCATTGTAAACCTGTCAAACAATTAAAATAAGTTAAGTACACGGTAATGATGAACAGTTAAGTTGAACTAACAATTTATAAACATACAGAGCGGCTGCGGAAGAATTTTTCCTCTGCTTCTAGGGCATCTTTGATACTTCGATTGAACATAATGTCCTGTTCAAGGAATTACTTCAAACAGTAAATCAAACAAGCAGATTATAGTAAGAAGTAAACATAAATTGATGAGTATTTTAGCAAAGAAAATTATTGGCATGAAATTTCAGAATACGTCTCATGGAACTGTCGATATTTACCAACTTTATCACCATGATAAAATCGAATTAGCTCTTCCATTTCAAAAACAAGTGACACTTGTTTTGGTATTGCATTATGACATCTATGATGAACTGAACCACAATAAGTTCCACTAATCAAAATTTCATAGGCAAACTAATATACCCATAAAAGTTAAAATTAGTGCACCCTTTAGATAGAATGATTAAATGGTTTGTGTAGAGAAAACTAATTCCTCTTATAGAGATTGAGTTGACTAATCCAGCAAAAAAATCCAAATAGACTTGCTTGCAGGGGCAACTCAATGGAATCCAGTGAAAAAAATGATGAATTGTATATTTATATTTGTGGAAACAAAGCATCCATCAAAACACACTACTTCATAAGCTAGAGAGAATCTATTTTTCTATAGCAGTACCTCCTGACTTCAATTTATGACGCCAACATATCCAAGTCGAAGAGGGATCACTTTCCCAAGCAAGAGGTTGCGTGCATCTGTACCTCTATCCATAATATCCAACTAAGTCAACAGAAGAAAAGCAAGAGGGTGTAAATTCACACAAGCCACAAGGATTGCAGTGATACTATCTTCAGATTTGTGTTCCACACCTTTGTGATTATACCAATTGTTCGATGACCTGAAACAGAAATACAAGACAAGAGTCAACAATTATCATCAATTTTCACATGGGAAATGAATGAAATGATGGATACTTGTAAAATTTCTGCTACAAAGGATAAATTACCATCAGGATCAGCCATTCCTGCCATCTGTAAAGCATCTGAGTTGGCTAAATCTGCATTTGCTGGAGATACGGCTAATATCAAGCACCTAGGGACTTTAATATATGACATTATCATTGTCCGGATCCGGGCCTCAATATCAGATGGTTGATCGCCAACTGGGACCTTTGTTAACCCGGGCAGATCAACCAATGTAATATCAAGAACATTTGGTGAAAAAATTTTCAATCGAATCTGCCTATCAGAGACCCCTTTATTACCTCCTGCTTCCCTATGGGTTTCTGCCTGTGGTTAAGAAAAGGGAATTTGGACAAAAATTAACCTACTTATCAATGCTCCAAGAGAAAAAAAGTTCATGATGGCAAATATCTCAATGTCCCCAATAGAAGTTTTCCTATAGCCAAAAGCAGGAAGCAAAAGGTTACCTGAATTTCCCTTCGGATCTAAGAGAAATCGTGGAACTGCTTTCCAGGCAAGTGAAGGAACTCCCCGTACTCCTCATCTGTACCATCGGCCTTGCGCTTAGTCTGGAGGAGCTGGAGCACCAGAGGACGGCGCGTGCAAATGTCGGAACTCTAGGTAGGAAGTCTCGGCCGACTAGAGCTTCCAGAACGCTCGATTTTCCGCTGCTCTGGCTCCCGACAACGGCGACCTGCGGTAGCTCGATGGTTGACTGGCTACCAAGCTGGGCGAAGATGTCCTGGAGCTTGTTGACTATGGGAATCACGTGACGTCCGAGTAGCGCCGCCGTGGACGATGGCGACTGTGAATGCGACCCCGAGGCTGGTCCTTCCGCCATGTCCGGGATAGTGAAAGCGGGGCTTAGGGAGAAAGGAGGGCCAAAATAATAATATTTCGATGATCCCGGTGTATGAGGCCCATTTGTGGGCCCCGCACATTATGGACAACCGGTTTGAAATCTAGACCGCACGGGCAAAAAATTGAACCGGTCAGATACGGATTGCGGTTTATGAAGACCCATCTTTTAAGGCCCAGTGCGGCCCATAAATACTTTTTTTTCTATATATATATATATATATATTTTTTTTCGGCACTTCAATATATATATAAAATATAATTACATCCACAGCCGCGTCTGCGAATCTGTATCCGCATATCTCGTTTTCTCTCCACAGCGCTTTGTCGCCTCTCTTTCTTCTCCAACAAGATACAACATGCCTCGCCGGAGTTCAGGAGGTCTGCTTTCTCCTCCATGCTCTTCTTATATGTTCTTGTTCTTGCTATTATCTTGCTTTAATTTCCGATGCTGTTGGTTTCGTTATGGTTGAAAAAAATTATATGTTCTTGTTCTTGCTATTGTCTTGCCTTATTTTCCGATGCTGTTGGTTTCGTTATGGTTCGGTTCGTCGAAAAAGATGAGGAGAATGGAGAAAGGGTTGATTTTTTAGCTTTTATCATGTAATCGATTGTCCTGTATTGAGATAGGGTTTTTGTTTGTTTCCCGGAAGACGGCTCTTGGTGGAATTATTATATGGCCTTTGACTTTTAAGATCTTAATTGGCGATATGATCGTGATCTTCGCCCCGTGACCTGGATCTTGTTTGACCTAAGACCTTCCTAGGGCATTGACGTTTACTTGTGCTGTATACGCTTCGTGATGTTTCTGGCGGAGACTTTTCCTAGAATATGGGAACTACGCGGTGGCGTGTTCAATGATCTAGTGATGTGTTTTTTATTTGTCTGGAGATGGTAGCTAATATTTTGGACGAAGCTGCTAAAGCATAACGTGTTGATCTGATGATCATTGTGACAGACGGTTCTTTTTCTTGGAGTTGATCGTATTGTCCGCTAAACTATTTTTTTCTGGACTTAAACCAAGTTAATATTGGGTCCCTTTTTTGAGAAATGGAAAACTTGTAACTGTAGGTCTCCCCCACATTTTGGGAATCAATGGAAGATTTGGAAGTTACCACTTATTCAACGTTCAAATATTGTTCATATATAAATAATTGTTTTGGAGCATTGATTTAGTATTAGTCCAATACTGTGTTATCCATTGATCTCATTAACACTTCATGCTTAATTTACTGGGAGATGAAGCAAGATAATTGTGTTTAAGTGACTCATTTGATTGTTCTTCTTAGTGTTTGTTCCATTCCTTGCTTTTGTCATAATCAGTCTAGATGTAAGAAAGCATAAGTCTACCTATTCAGTATTCTCTGTATATATTTCTTCCTTTCAGTTATGGACTCTGTCACACTTTGTTGTATAGTGTCATGCATAGTTCTCCCATCATGCATAGTGACATCATAATTATTTATTGTAGCCATTTAATTTTTTTTTCTGCAGGACGATCTGCTCGTGCGGCCCCTCGCCCTACACCAGCTCGTAGCTCTCCTCCTCAACCAGGTAGTGATACATTTGTTGAGAGTTAAATTCCAAATATTATTTAGCTGAATGGGATAGAACCATTTTTTTGCTAATGATCTCCCTTTTCCTTCCCCGTCTTTTCTTGGTTGAAGTCACAAATTATGTCATTTGTTTTCCTACTGAATCTCTGCAACTTTCTTTTATCTTGCTTGCAGTGCATCATGCTCCTCCTCCAGCTCCCATGCAGCCTAGTGGAGGAGGCTCGATTCTGGGCGGCATTGGTTCAACTATTGCTCAGGGTATTTGCTAGCATCTCTATCCTGGACATGTTTTTACAATGCCTTGAGAAAAATGTATCTGGGTTAAACATCTGCATAAAGCAATACTTATTTGAATTTGTTCTCTCTTGCATATAGTGGGCTTAATTTTGAATCCTCCAATTTCTCTTTTGTCCCTTTCTTCAGGAATGGCTTTTGGAACAGGGAGTGCTGTGGCCCATCGAGCTGTAGATGCTGTGATGGGTCCTCGCACCATTCAGCATGAGACTGTGGTCACTGGTGCAGCAGCTTCTGCACCTGAAGCCACCCCAAACCTTATGGGCAGTGCTGATGCTTGCAGCATTCACTCTAAGGCCTTCCAAGACGTAAGAACTCTTTGCCTACTATTACAAACTGGATGCTTTTGGATCGCAAGAGACAATCTTGAGTGGGAACTGTTAACTGGTTGAGGGAGGGCAAGTGATGCTTCCCTCCCAACATGGCAAATAGTTCTTTAGTTTATTAGATGAACTCGTTCTTTAGATAGTCTGTAGGTTTTTCCTCAATTTTCTTCATGACTCACTCATACTTGCTGCTTGTGTTTTCTGGTGCAGTGCTTGAACAACTTTGGAAGCGAGATCAGCAGGTGCCAGTTTTACTTGGACATGTTGAATGAGTGCAGAAAGAACTCTGGATCCATGATGGGCGCTTAAGTCTCCATGGCTAGCTGGCATCTTCACCTGAAATGTGGTTGTGATGGAGCAGTTATGTTTGTGTTATTTCCATTTGAATAAATATTTGCCAGATCTATGTGAATGAAATGGGTAACTGATTGGGAATTAATTGCCCTTTTCATTGAGATACAATCTAAGTCTACCCCATCTGGTTTCATTTCGTGGAATTGGTGAATGATTTAATTTACATAAAATTGATGGAATGGACATGGCAAATGTGTAATGTTTTTGTTTAATTATATTATAACGGTTAATTGATTACTTGAATATTTATTATATTTTAACCATTGCATTTTTTTTAATATTATAAAATAAGAATAAAACATTTTGTGATCAATGAATAAAATCATCTTAATGTTTGAAATTTTACATTAAATGTGTATAATGAAAATGATAAATATCTGAATTTATATGAAATGTATGGAAAGAAAAGAAGAAATTGAAGAATATTTTTTATTTAATTATAATGATTAATTTGTGGTTTTAATATTTATTATATTATAAAATAATAGTAAACCTTTTTGGTATCACTCGTCTGAATATCTTAATTTAGATGAAATGGAAATGGTAAATTTGACAAGTGTTCATATTTAATTATATTATGACTGAAGATGTCCTGCCTTTCAATAAAATGTCAAAGCAGTATGCAAAGAAGATTTGTGTAGATACTATATTATATCAGCACTGGTCTTGCATTATTCAGCACAGAAAAACTGAGAGGTTTATAATACTATTATTCATGGCAGAGTTGCAGATTCAGCATGGATGCCTACCTCTCGAAGAATTTGTGCTAGATTTTTCCTGTTAGTAGAAATGAAATGAAAAGGAACCTTCTATTCATCAAATAATAATAATAATAATAATAATAAAAGAACCTTCTAAGGGCCCAAAATTCCTCGATCAGTAGTTGTGTTATGGATTGTGTTCCATTGTTGAGTCACTCTCTTCACCTGGGTATAGAAGTGAACCATCCCAGCTTTCCCTGTAATTCACGGAAAATCAAAAGCATTTTTCAAACAAGCTCAATTCTGTGGTTTTTTCCCAGAAAGGGTTCTCCTTATTCTTCGTGAGTTTTAAGTTTCTGTTATTTACCATCAACATTGACTTCGCCCGCAAATGAGGGCCTAGAGCCAAAATATGAAGTGAAGGGCAAAGGGTCGGAGACCGGAACATTTACTCCAACCTGATCAAATCAGAATAGAAAAGATAGAAAATTGAAAACTTCACAGATAATAATCTTGATTACCATCATCATAACATAATACTGCTGTAAACCGACTTGCCTGCCCTACTTCAACCTCGGATTGAAATTTCCTCGCAGTTAGGCCTGAAGCAGTGAATATTGAAGCTCCAGTGATATACCTGACAGAAGAATCCCAGGAGATGGACTGAATTGCAGCAAAAGATCCTGTTGAATTTTACTGTTGAAACAGAAAAATAGGACTTGAGTACTTGTTTTCGTTGATAATATTGATGGCCACATCAACACTGTTAGCCTGCACAAAAAGTGCCAATAGAAACAGTATGTTAATTGACCAAAAGATAATAACTGTCCTACAGAGTCCACTGGAAAGAAGACGAACCTGCATACATAGAAGAACAGGGCCAGGAATTTCCTCCTGTAAAAGAATAAATTGAAGATGTGGTTATCAGAAATTGATTGTTTTTTTTTTTTTGCTTAGGAAAATAAAGTTTCTAGAAATAAAAGTCACTACCTTGTAACACTCCATGTTCACCGTGACATCAGATATGATAGTTGGACCCATGAAATTACCTTCATTGTATCCTGCTACCTGTTGAGAAGGGTAACCACAGTTTGTTATCCTTGCCTCCAAAAACCCCAGAAATGAGCAGGTAACACATTTTAAGTATAATGACATTGTCAAATAATTTTCTATGGTCGTCATATTAAGAGAACTGATACGGATGCATTAATGAGGTCCTCTAGAACTCAGAAGGGAAGGTCAAGAATCAAGGTTATTACTGCAACAAGTCTTCCATCGACCACAAGTCTTGCACCATCTTCGATACTCCTTTGGACCAATTGACATATCTGATCCTTTGCCTACATATTAAGAAGATACAGAAGAATTCCCTTAATTAGAGTAATCTAAAACACCACATATTTTTAAAAGCCCAAAATATTCTTAAAACGGTCTGAACTATGTTTCTCTGGGCAAGTGACGAAATCAAGGTATGTCCCAACCTGTTTGCTAATCAAAGGACCAAGTTCTGATTCCACCTCTGTTCCAGCATTAAGTTTTACCTGTCTAACCCGCTCCAACAGTTTGTCTTCCCTGAGAAATGTTCATTCATAATAAGACTTAGAAGCCTTGCAATATACGACAAAAAACCATAGTGGGACTTTACCAAGGACCAAAACCACCAATGAAGACTGCTGTGCTTATGGAAATACATTTATGTCCCCCACTACCAAAGCCAAATGCTACCAATGCATTCAGGGTAGCATCCCTATCTGCATCAGGCATGACAACTGCGATATTTTTCATGCTGGTATTGGTCTGAAGACAATCACCAAAAGCCAATTTATATCAACTTCCATAATAAGTCAGTAAACAAGGATTATTAGCCGCCCCTTGGCTGAGAAGAATCTTCTTTAGAATATTGCTTCTACTGGTACACCAACATACGTTTCTTTCTTAAATACTGAAAAGAAGTGAAAGATGGAAGATTAAATCTTGTTCAAACATTGAAACAACAAAACTGCAATCCTTTCCATGACCAAACTAAACAGTAATGAAGCTGCAGCCAGTAAACTGACACTGATTCATCAAAGGAAAAAAGTAAACTGATACTGACCTGAACTCTTTTCCTGTGAGCAGATGCTCTTGAATGTACAAGAGCACCAGCCTTCAAAAATCAGCACACAAGGTATAATCAGCCAATATGTAGATACAGGGTATAAAATGGATAGTAAGATATTCAATCGCAATATGCACTCCGTGTGACTAAAAACTTGAGCAGTGGAAGAAAGAGAGGGTGTCCAGTGCAGGAAACAGAACAATAAAGCATATGACATGCAGCCAAGGAGATCAACTCAAAGTCAAGGAATCACTTACCGCAGTTGAGCCTACAAATGAAATGGCTTTTATATCCTCATGATCACATATAGCAGTAATAATGTCCTGGCAAAGAGAAACATAAACAAAATGAGATATGCCGATGATGATGAAAGGAAGATTGCAAACAGTGATCAAAGGAAATTATTTGGTAAATTTATGACTTAAGGCTGTAAATAAATATTAAACTTGATGCTCACATTCGTGCCATGAACAATGTTTAGGACACCATTTGGAACACCAGCTTCCATTGCTAGCTCAGCAAGCATCATAGAAGCCCCTGTAAAGAACAAGCTAGACAAGCATAAATTCCTTAAAAGGAGAAGGGTAAGACCTAATCCAGCAGACAGTAAGCAAATTACTTGGAAGTCACCTATTAAGGACGAAATCAAATATAACATAGAAGTAAACACATAAAGTGACTCAATCACCATCAATCCTTAACTTTTAAGCACAAATTTTGAGGTTACTAGAATGGTATTACAGTCATACAGAAATAATAAAATTATAGTTTCAAGAAATACATCCAACAAATGATAGTCATCTTTCAGTTGTGCATTAAGTGCCCATATCATAGTAATAAGATTCCACTAGGATAATATCATTATGAACAGTACAACACCTGGTGCTTTTTCGGACGGCCTCAAAATAAAGGTATTCCCACAGGTTATGGCAATGGAGAACATCTACACCAACAAATGGGAACAACCTTAGTTTTCAGGCTCCCCTTAGTTGAGCATTACACCCATACTTAAATAGTTAATATGCAGAACTGAGTAAGGAAGGAAACAAAAAGTAGATCTTATCAAGCTTACCCATAAGGGAATCATTGTGGGAAATTCATAAGGGCAAATACCAGCACAAACACCTAGAGGCTCTCTGATGCTGTAAGTATCAACCCCTCTTGTTACATTAGGAGTGAACTGCCCAACATGTAGAACTGCCAATCCACAGGCATGTTCCACCACCTCTACAAGAGAGAGGAATGGACAGATTTAAGAACAAAATTTTCCATACAAGCTGCATAACAATGACAGAAAAAGATGTACCTAACCCTTTTAGGACCTCATCATAGGCATCCTTTAATACCTTTCCATGTTCGCTTGTAATTTTTATAGAAAGTTTGTCCTACAGAAAATAATGAAAGAACCTAATTTAAGTGCAAATAATCAAATATAACATGAAGATGCCAATAATTCCACGTACAATATCTCTTTGGATCAACTCATGAAACTTAAACATGATGCCTTGACGAGTTGTAATCGGTGTGCTTTGCCAAGCCGGGAGAGCTCTTTTTGCTGCAAACACTGCAGCTTTGAACTCCTCATCTGTGGTCAGAGGAACACGAGAAACAACTTCTTGTGTTGCCTACAGAATTACCTTACCTACTTTATTTCCAAATTATTAATGATGACAATGAATCACAAATAACCGACACTCATATATATATATACATTCTTTCACTTACAGGATTTAAGACATCGATAGATGCAAATGCCTGTGAGTCAATGAATCGTCCTCCAATGAGATTTGACAC
The DNA here is from genome assembly GCA_030064425.1 of Trapa bicornis. Taxonomy (NCBI): domain Eukaryota; kingdom Viridiplantae; phylum Streptophyta; class Magnoliopsida; order Myrtales; family Lythraceae; genus Trapa; species Trapa bicornis. The sequence goes on along the minus strand of CM057761.1, from coordinate 970,793 downwards.
ACGCTGATAAAAGAGCATGAAAAAATAATCAGAGAAAAAAAAGAATATGATAATGGAATGATAACCTAAGAATCCTTTGTACTTTATAGCATCTTCCTTGAAGCTGATGAGTGGAAAATTTCTGGACTCATGGAATAGAATGTTAGATCTACTGGCCTCTTAAATTTAAACCATCCTATGCATGGGTGTATTGGTGGAACTGAGAGTTAAATGAACAATGGGCGTGTATAATTAACTTAGAACTAACATAAATCAGATATATCATGCATATAATATATAAAATCAAAATTAAGAAAAAATGGATAATTGGATTGATGATGACAGTTTTATTGTTGAACAACCTATGCAGCCCATGCAGTTCTATGGTGCAACTATCAAATGGTTACCTTCTTCTAAAAAGCTGAAAAATCTAAGCTTACCAAGGAATTTCGCTGCCTTCCTGGCTCAACAACTGCTTGAGAATTGTTTTCTAGAGCAGCTGTCCAAGGTGCTAGTGACCTGAAGTTCCTTACTGCTACACCAATTAATAATTTTAGCTAACAGATAGCAGAATATATCAAGGGGGAAAAACTTGCATTCATCCTTACCTTTTGAAAATAAAGCATATTAAGTCAATATCAACATTTCATTTCCTCTACAACCTAGAAGTTCATTTACCCTAACTTTTCCTTCCTATACCCCCAGTTGACCACTACAAATTCCTATAATGTAGAATCAATCAATCTCAGCCACTTAATCATTCCACATGAAAATTACAAATAAGATACTAATCACCTGCTGTATTTCCTTGTCGAAGTTTTGCTTTAACATTGTAGACATGCTTTGGAGTGGATCGCAGTGTTGGGTTAGTCTGATGCAACCTTTTCAAGATTTGACGAGGCTTTAACCCAGCCTCAGTCATCTCCTTGATAAGCAAAACTTCATTCTCTGAGAGTCGACGAGCAGAAGGGTGCTCGGCGATGTTACTTATTGGATCATGGTTGTGGGCTCCATTCCTAACAGTGAGGACCCACAAACCCTCATCTTTCTTGCCTACAGCCTCAAATGGGCAATTTGTCAGTCGGGAGCACGTCTTCCTTTGACGTGTATTCTGCACCTCAGAGGATTCATCAACAACTTTTCGCCGGTTGCGATAAACTCCTCCCCTGTCGCAACCCAGTACCACCACCTTGTCCCTCTTAGACTGCTTAATGGTTACTATATAGCCCTGAGATAAAGCAAACTCACCCACATATTTGATGAGTTCTTCCCGATCAACAAAAGTCCCAGCAGGAGGAGGAAGCATTTGTGGAGGTCCATAAATAGAATTTGGGGCATCCATCAGTCAATTATCTCTTTCCTGAAATAGATAACAGTGAACATTGTTAGCAAAAGATATTTATATAAGATTCAGTTAACAGCAAAATGCATCCAATTTTTAAATAGGCTGCATTCTTTTACTAAAAAAATATACAGTCCTTTATAGAATCCATTTATATTGAGTGGTGATAAGATCAATAAAATCAAATAGTAAAATTCATTTATATCGAAACACCACTGACGACCATCTCTCAACCCCCATTTACTTTGTTTGAAATAGCTGTGATGTTCAAGAACAGCTTTCTTAATGCTTACATGTAAAGTTATGCAGTACCAATATTTGCCCACATCAAGAAAATACGTGCAAGGGCAGCTTTACAACAAATAAACCTTTTGTTTTCTGAGTGTATAGCCAAAGGGAAGAGCAGCCTGATACAGAACCATCATTATCCACTTAGAACTAAACGGTCCTGAAAGCCATTAGCATCAATGATGCGGATACATCTTCTTAACCTTACTACCCTCAAATGATTGGCCAAAACCAAATACTTATCATCCACCATATAGATTTCTGCAAATTAGAGGAGCAGTAATTCAAATCAGCTCGCAACTGCTGAAGCTATCAAGATAATTTCATTATCAATGCAGAAAATATAAGTCACCGTACATGATATCCTAAATCCAACTGGAATCACTGCAAATAAATCGGCGATCATAGGATTAAGCTGTATAGAGTTTTTTCAATCCCCAACACGGTAAACACCAAGATTTTGCTCTGTTCCCTCTGAAACACGAGCATTTCTTCCACACACTCTTATATTTAATAAATCACGCTCCCGCAGAAATCATCAATTCACACTACATTCGTTCATTAAACCAAGAGCTCCCAGGACTCATCAGAAGACAGGACCCGGCGGATACTTTCAAACTGTTCCCCGGGAATCCAAGCAAGAAACGGACGATATAGCCACTGAAATAGAAAAAAAAATGGTTCGCTTACCTTTAACAGCGATCGAATAGCTCGAACTCGGAGTCATGCAACCGCCGTACTTCCCTTCTCTCTCCGGCGATACAGTCCCGCTTTTCCGATGGAGAGCATAGGCTTCATTTGGCCAAGCCAAACAGGCCCTTGGGGCTGCATCTCATCTCTCTCATTAATAATTTTTTTATTTAATTGGTTAAAATTCAAATAAAATAATCTCTTACCATTATTTTGAAAAAAAAATATACGATATATTATTTTTTAAATCTAATTTTACAGCAAACATATAATACGAATTTAATGTACAAAAGTATTTTGAAAATTTTTACCAACTAATTTTTAAATATTCACTATTTTATATTTTCTCAAATTATGTAAATATTTTATTGTTATAATTTAAATGATATAAAAGTATAAAATAAATATAAGATTTTAAATAATTATACTAAATATATAATATTTTTAAATCTTTTATATTGAATTAAGCAAAAAAAACTCCGGTTCTAAGTAGGGATGGCAATTCATCCGGTCGTCCGGTTCATTCGGACTGGGCGGCCGAGTACAACTAAGTAGGTTGGGGCTTGGGGGTCGGATCCTCCGGTTCAGAACCGGTAAGTACCGTTCGGTTCTTTCCGCCGTCAGGTGTGCTTTCTCCGCCGCCACCGGAGCAGTCAAAATCTCCGGTCGGCACTTCCAGCTCGTCGACTGGGGCTACCGACCACTGGGGGATTGAGGAGATCCGTTCTCGCTTACGATCATGTTTCTTCATGGGAGAATAAATCTCTGTAATCATGGTGTAATTGCGGGCATTCATTGCAGTTCGTCACCCTTTCGAGCAATGCTACCGTTTGTTCATCATAATTGCGGGGATTTTGTTCCTGGGGAGCATATAAATTCCTCGTCGTCATCCTCGAGGGAGTAGATGGGCTAAGCTAAGCTCGCTCTTCTTTCCCTAAAAAACATTGTCTCCTATCGTATCTTCTGGGTTGACGGAGAGATTTGAGCAGAGGAAAAAGGAGGCGGGCATGGATTGTAGAGCCACCTAGCGGTGCAGGACCACTTCCGCCATGGAAATTCATCACCTTGGGCCTCTCTGCGTATTGGTAACTGCGTTGTTATCTCTTGACCAATACAGTAAACTCCCGCTGATTAGGCTCCTCGGCAGGAGACCTGCTGAAGTCGGGTTCGCACACTTCATCCAGCTCGTGGCTGGAATTGCCCTGTTCTTCGCCTTGTCTATTTGGTTGAAGGTCCTGAATTTCGGCTTCAGGCCGAAGAGTCGTCTGAGACCTGGCCTTGGGATTGTGGATGGTGGTTGTCGATCAGACGAAGGCTCGGAGTATTCAAATAGCGAGGGATCCTTTCCCGTGGATCAGATGTTCGATTAAATGTCCCTAAGAGAATTTTCTCGGAGAAATGGCACAACCTGTGACGAAATGAAACTGCCCACCGGACCCAGTTTGCTTATTGAAACATGCAAATTGGTGTCAACTAGCAATCCCCAAAACTCATTCACGGTCCCTGAAGATCAGGAAACTGAAGAACTCTTCCCAGAAGACCAAATATCTGAGGTTATGCTGCTGAGGGAGTTAGTCAAGTCCGAACGACGGAGGGCTGACACGATTCTTTCAGATCTTGAGAAGGAAACGTCGGCAGCTAGCACGGCAGCGGAGGAGGCCATGTCAATGATCATCCGGCTGCAGATGGAGAAGAGCTTGGTCATGATCGAGGCCAAGCAATACGGCCGATTAGCAGAGGAGAAGCAAGGCCATGATGAGGAAGTGATAACATTCTTGAGGAGTACCATATTGGAGATGGAAAGAGAATGCCATGGAGGTTGAACCATGACTCTGCTGAAGAAGATTGGGGTACTGAAGGAGATGCTGAAGAAGATTGGGATACTGAAGGAGATAAATTGCGTACCCAGCTGCAGCTAAATTGGCCAACCTTCTGTTCATATATATGGATTTCCAGGCAGAGGTTGGGGATGGACATATACAATTGTTGGCTATCTAGGAGCAGAGTTTCAAATGAAATGCAATAACAAAGTTCTTTCCAACAAGCTACTTACTACAGCTAAAAGCAAATTTAGGATATATTCACCAACTGCTGCTGCTGCTAAGAACTTGCTGAGATATCACTAGAAGGCTGGGCAACCTTCCACAGCTATCCCTTTGGCTGTGGGACATGCTGCCAAGTCGCAATGCTCGCCTGCGGTTCCCCACCAGTCCACTGACTTGTTCTCCAGCCCAAGAGAGAAGTAAAGTAGCACCCCCATGAATGCCACACCAGCATCAAGCGCTGCTGAAAGAATGTAATTGTATCTCTGCCACCACCTCTTCCGGTACCTGAACACAAAGAAGTTGAATATTGTGCCGACGATGACCCAAGCATTGTAGTTCAATGGCGTTGCAGGCGGCATCATTCCGATGGCACCCAGCAAGACGGGCAGGTTGATGAGTTGGATCCATGTTTGCTTTGGGAATGCACGGTGGAGGAGCCACAATATGACAGGGCCAAGAGCGCCGCCTAGGAAGAACCAGTTCATGGCCGAGTAGTTCCCAGCTGACCCAAATATCCGCTTTGGACCCACCAGACCCCAAATGACTGAGGCGTCGAAGAAGACTCGGTCTCCTGGGCAAGTCCATGGGCTGTCCGGGGGAAGGAGTTGGTCTTGGCATATGTTGTTAATGGATGTTAGCAACCACCACGCCACAGCAATGTTGATGGTTCCAGCAAGAATAGTCCCGATGAACTGGGTTGAATCATGCAGTGTCATTTAACTAACTCATCATCTGCATCATCATTACACAGCATTACAGAATGCAGAGCTCTCACCTGAACTAGGAACATGGATCGGGGCGGTATCTTCATGTAATGCCCAAGCTTGAAATCATTGAGGAATGAAACTGCCTGAGCCATGCTCATGTAACCATATGTCTTGAAGCAGACATTAGCTATTGGTCTTCCTGGGTATATCAGACCCATTATATACTCTGTGATTATGTTTAGTCCTGGCGTCTGCAGCAGATATTTGAAAGAGGTGAGTCAGTGAAATGTGGGAGAAAGATGAGAGGATTTTCACCAGTTTACCTGATTTGTGGTTGCAGTTATGACGCTGATGGGGAGGGTGAAAACGAAAGCCAGGATGCTGGAGAAGATGAGACCCCACCAAGGCATTTGGATCTGATCTTTCATGAAGATGCAGAGGGCCAGAGATACAAGAAGAGTTATGAGTAGCAACAGATGGAACCACCATGAAGGTATGTCCTTGTACTTCTTCATCAACCTTGTGTGGATATCCTCCTTTCCATTATGAGAAGCTTTATACCTCTCGTAGATCTCTCTGTTCATCATCACAGCTATATGTCAAAACAAAGGAATAAATAAAAAAGAGAATGCCCAATATTCTGATGTACCTTCCATAGAACAAGGCCACATGAGTAAGTGTAGAGGCTATGGTGGCAAAGCCAAACCCATAAGTGAGAGCAAAGAACATGCTCAAGTGTATCCTTCCTTCCTGCTCATAAGCAGGCATATCCAGCTCAAACTTGTCGTTCACAATCTTTTTTATGTTGTAGACCTGACCTTGGGATGTGAAGAGATGGGAGGAGAAAATGGGGAACTTGTTTGCACTGTACAGATTGAATCCCCAGTAGGCAATGGGCATAACCAGGTAGATGACCAGTGCATAGCCTGCAAAAACGTTCATGATGGCAAAGAATGGGCATACGAGGGGGCTGAAGAGGAAGGATGCAACCGCAGCCCAATCGAGGGTCAAGGCGCCTAGTCCGAGTCCACGCATGCCCGAGCCCAGCTGCTGAGCCGTGACAGATTTCGAAAACACCCAGCAGACCCATGAGATGTTTGTCAGCGTGGAGAAGAGGTACCCTGGGACAGCATACCATATGAAGCTTCCCGTAAGTACGATCATGAAGAACTTTGCTCTGGTGAACTTCTTCTCTTCTTTCTCGTGCAATGCCCTGCAAGATAGATACATGTGAATTAGGCTATGGAAAACTTACCAGTTTTCTTCATTCATCTGTTAGAGATATACACAGCAACAAGCCTCATGTTCATCCCCCAACAAGTGGGATTTTCTGCAACTAGAGATATCAGAGAGAAGAAAGAAGGGGTGGAGATGTCGAACCGGAACAGGGAGACTTGGACGAGGGTGCTAGGCCACCACATGTGAGCCGGCTCGACCACGTATTTCCTCAGCAGACCGGCCCAACCGTACCCCAGAACCTGCGACCGGTTCGAATAAAATGGTGAATCTTTCCCTTTGTTGTCCAGAATCTTGTGGTCAACACCCATGAAGGATTTTTACCTTGGTCAACCAAAATCAGCATGATGTGGATGATTATCGCTGAAGATCCAAAATTGAATCTCCAAAAGGAAATAAATCGACTGGTTATTACCTGGGTAGTGATTATGAGGAGCCATCCGGCGGCGAAGGAGATGCTCCGGCCGTAGAACGCCTTGATGATGTTGATGATTCCGACGGCGTAGGCCGAACCGGAGCCGAAGGCGCTGCCGGCATTGGCGAAGATGGAGATGAGGACGTGCTCCTTCATGTTGAAGGGCCCGGGGTTGAGAGAAACCTCCCTGCCGCCGAGCCGGAACTTGGTGGTGGGGAGGACCGCCGCCATGAACCGCCCGATGGGGAGGGTGGCTACCAGGACGGTGATCTGGGAGATGACGAGAGGCTCTGTCCGGTAAGCGAAGAACTGGTTGAGGAAAGAGAGGAGTGCGCAGGAGATGAGCCCCAGGAACCACATCCTGAAGGTCCAAACCGGCATGGTCGGGTCGTCGTCGTTGAGGACCGTCAACCGCACCTGCTCAATCGGCGAGACCTCCTCCTCCTCCTCCTCCGGCTTCTCGGGATCGGGGACGGTCTTGGCGGCGGCGGAGGCGGCCGGTGGAGCTTCTACGCCTAGAGACCCCATTGTGAAAGGTAAGTGCAAGTAGTGCTTGGAAGTAGTAGTCTCGTGCCTACTTTATAAAGATCTCACAAGTATCGGAGGTGGCTGTTGCCATTCCTACCCCAAAAAAAACAAAAAAATATTTTAAAAAATATTTGTTTAGGCCGAATGGCATTCGAAATTTGACTTATTCGTTTATTTTATTAAGTATTTAAGAGAAATGGTAACAAAAAATTATTGGGTATTTTATTTATTTATTAAAATATATATTTAAATAACTGATATTGCTAGGAGGATAACGACCCACCATAAATGGGGTAGCTTAGCTTATATAGAGACGGGTGGGTGGAGGAATCGTCCTGGCCCGCTCGCAATGAAGAGATTCCCACTAAGCCGGATTGAGTTTTGAATTCCGATATGGGTTGAGAGCGGTTTGAGCTTCCCCAGGAATGGGTGCGCCATTTGTGGGACATTTTCTATGCATGACTGGGAGTGTGAAATATATATATATATATATATATAATATGACATTTTATGGTTGATTTTTGGATTAAATTAATTTTATTTTTTTAAAATATTTGATGTTATTTAGTTATTTTTTAAAAATAATTTACAAGTTTTTTTAATTAGATTCTCCCACTTGAAAGTCAAGCCCGTGAATTTCTCCAATTTCCAGGCTGGATCCTCATCCCATGCCTGTGGTCAGCAAAGACGGCGGATCAAACACTAGCTTCCCGGGATCAGCCTCCTCTGGCCACCGTATGATCCCACACCGGGTCGAACTGGCGGCCATATAGGCGGCCGCATCAGTGCACCCCACCTCAACAAGGGGACTAGGTTCATCAAATCTATCTCCTTGACAATTCCGAAGATTCGGCCTTGGATGTCGGTAAAAGCTCAAAGCTATTATTAGTACATATAATAGAGTACTATTAAATTATTGCATGTTAATTTATTTTTTATTAAAAATAAAAATATGATTGTTGAAATTAATAAAAGGGCTGAAATATTAAATAAAATCAAAATATTTTGATTAAATTGTTATTTTTTTGAAATTTGAGGATATGAAGTGAAGAATTGGAGTACTAATATTTATTACACTCGTGACAAGAGGCCTCTTGCAACTATCATCCCACATTGACTACCCAGTCAACAATATCCTACCATAAAAATGAATATTTTGTTCACACCATAATTTAAATTTTCACAATCTTGTTAGTGTATTTAGGTTACAATTTAGTCCATCCGTCAAACTTTTAAAATGGAGTCAAAATATGGCAATCCCTCCATGGAAATTCCTTCTGCTAAAATTAATAGAAAGATTGAATTGAGGAGAAATATTGAAATAGTTGAACTATAATGTAAAGTATTTAAATTGAGAGAGGAGTGTGTTGACAATTATAAATTAAAGGACCAAATTGTCAATATACTATTTTAATTTTCACCATATTCTGAATTTATATATATAGAAAAAATGCAAGAAATTGGCGCACAAACATTGAACGATTCATGGAAGGTTCCGTTTGATGACAGAATTTCCCACCTAAACCTCAATCAGTCAGTCGACCATTCTCTCTCTCTCACACATTTCTCTCCAGCTCAGGTTGCTTTCTTTGTATGTTGTAGTTCCGTGGCTCCTATGGCGTCTTCTGAGATCGAAGTGGTCCAATCGGAGTCGGCGAAGTCAGAGAACCCTCCCGCCGAAACCGCGGTGGTCGATGTATTCTCCGCCGCTGCCTACGGAGACTTCGAGAAGCTGAGGAAGTTCGTGGAGGAGGACGGTGCCTCGCTCTCGACCCGGCACGAGAATGGATACCACGCTATTCAGTGGGCTGCCCTTAACAATTTCCCCCATATTGCTCAGTACATAATCGAGGTAACTTCTTCTCATCTTTGGAGTACGGCTAGAACTTGCAGTGTGTGCCGATTTTGGATCGCGGTGGCGTGGCAATGGCTTACTCCTCACCGGAGTTGATTTCTTGGTGAAATGTGCTGATTGTCTTGTCAGTTCTGTGCCGACATCCTGACTGTCTACTATTGAGTGAACAACTTGCTCATATATATTTATAATATGGATCATCTTGGCCTATTCTCGTAATCTCTTCTTTCGAGTGGAACACAGGCTTCCGATTTTCTTTTGTAAATACACTCTGAAGGTAATATTAAGTCCATTTTTTATCTGCAGTCGGTTTCATGTAGAATACTATACTGCAACTCTAGTCCACCAAGCAAAATGCAGTTTAAAAGATAGATAATTTCAATTATTTTTCTGTTATTTGTTGTTGGGCATGGAAACGTGTCAATTACTAGTTGTCTGCTTGGTAAATGGAACCTCGGTTTTCTGGTTGTGATTGAAGCACGGAGGTGATGTGAACGCAACTGATAGTATAAAGCAAACAGCATTGCATTGGGCAGCTGTTCGGGGCTCCATTGCTGTTGTGGATATACTATTGCTAAGTGGAGCTAGAGTGGAAACTGCTGACACACATGGTTTTCGGGTATTTTTTTTTTGCATTTCCCATCTATTTTAATTATGTAAAAATTAAACGAACGTTACCAATATGCTATAGTAATGTTGCTTGTTTGAAGATTTTACTCATGAGATTTTGACATGTAACAGGAGGGATACTTTTTCTGTCTCCTATCTGAGTTAAAAATGTTTGATGCAATTAAAAGCCGTAACTTCTACCTGTAAGATATGTAATTACTATCATTTGGTGCATTCTTTGATACAGCCAGCTCACATTGCTGCCCAGAATGGGCAGACAGCTTTCTTGAATCACATTATTGCAAAATATCATGCTGATTTTGATGCTCCTGATGTTGATGGAAGAAGTCCACTTCACTGGTATGTCTATTCATAGATGATATGAATGTTGGTTTGATTTCTCTGATAAATCTTATGCATTTTTTTCTTTCTAGCAAGATCAATAATAATATTTCCCTATATGTAGCTTGCTGGTGTACTTTTTTTTGAGGATATTTGATAAGATTTATGCCTTCACTTCAGTCCGTTGATCCATCTGCTATTCACTGGTTGATATGGCTTATGGGCTGCTGAGGTTGGGCAGCAGCCTATCTTTGTTCTTGGACTGCTATTTTGGAAAACTGCACATTACTAGGATCTTTTTCATTAAAGCAGTTATCATAGTTAATCGATACAGTATGAAAAAAAATGTCTCTACAAAAAGAGTATTTAAACTCTTAACAGTACCACTATTTTAATGTGGCCATTGCAATTATTTTACTAGCACTAATTGACTATAATGGTTTGGCAGTGTAATCACTTGCACTCCAGTTTTTTGTCCAATGATTCTCTGAGATTTTTAGTTATGTGGATCTTGTTTATAGAGGTCTGATCTGTAGTTCATTTTGAGCAGGGCTGCATACAAGGGGTTTGCAGATACAGTTAGACTGCTTCTCTTTCGTGATGCTTCACAAGCAAGACAAGATAAAGAAGGTATATGGATAAAAAGAAATAACCTTTTTTTCTCCTTTTCAATTATGGGATATCAATCATGGTTCCATCTATAGCTTAATTGTTCCATTTTTCCTCTCTCTCCCTCTCTCTCTCACTCTCTCTCTCTCTCTCTCCCTCTCTCTCGATTGTTGGATTTAATAATTTCATTAGTAAGTATTTAAGTTTGGATGTTTCTATATCGTAGGTTGCACTCCTCTGCATTGGGCTGCTCTAAGAGGCAATGTGGAGGCCTGTAGTGTACTTGTCCAAGCTGGCACAAAGCATGAATTATTTGTCAAGGATAAGGCTGGTTTTACTCCTGCCCAACTTGCATCTGATAAAGGTCATCAACACATTGCATACTTCCTTGTACGTATATCATTGCAGCACTAGTCTTTGTTAAGGGTATTCAATTGATGATTGCAATACATTTGGAACTAATGTCATTAGTAAACTTTAATTTTGTATGGATTCAGAGAGCATTTTTCTAATGTACACAATATCTTTCCCAACTCCACTCATTCATGTTTTCTCTGCATAATTGGTAACTAGATAACCTAAAGAGTAATGCAACATTTAACCCCTTTCTAAATGAATAGTAAGATCTCTTTTTCTTATAATAAAACATGTTTTTCAGCGATCTCTAGAATTTTCTTTTTCTTGTTACATCTTTTTCCATCTTCCAATTGGAGATAGACAAGAAAAAGAAACAATGAAACTGGGATTCAATTAGTTTTATGTTTCCAAATGCCTTTTCAAGTGCATCTTAATAAGTTTTCTGATATTCCTAGTTTCATTAACTATAAGGAAGTTTCTTTCTTTTGGAAAAAACTCACGCCTCTTTTCTATCTTTATTTGTAAGCACAATAACATCACTAATTTTATTTCACAGTAGATATGATTTAATTGGAAAAAATCTCTTTTTCTTGAGTAGGTCTAAAAATGACATATTCTTAAAATGGAAAAAAATGTGAACTGCTAGTTACAATCAATTTGAGGATAATTCCTACACAAATAGCAGCAGATGTTTTCTCATTTCAGGTCAGGATCACTTATTCAGTCAAGTATACAAAAATAATAAAGCACCTTATTTTCAGTCTAGGGCACAGAAATCAATGAGCGAACACTGGACTGATAAAATTTGCAGTGAGAAGATGTCAGATATTGGATATGCGCCTCTCTTGTTTGGTATGATTGTTATCGGGATAGTTCTCTTCATCAACTCAGTTCTTGGTGGTAAATGCTTCAAAAATCTTGTATCTTTGCTATACATCAAACTTTTTTCTAAATCCTGTTTACTTATTGGTAATCTTGTTGTTGATCCTTATGTCAGCACCTAATCTTCCAAAGCTGACTGCTGTCGTGGCCCTATGGGGATGGATAGCTGTATCTCTTGCAGTTGCTTCACTATTACAGTTCTACCGCTTGAATAAGTACTCCTTTGCTTTCCTGAGTGTTTCTTGAGTCTTTTCCTTCCTTTTATATTTGCCCTTTACTGGATGTCACATCATCTCATTTTTATATACAGTTTACTGTGATATAGATAAAAATATGATGGAGTCTCTTGCAAAAAAATGAACCCCCGTCAAAATTTGATTTTCCAAGACTAGTAATATTTCCACATTGCACTTTTGTTTTCAGTTCCTCGGTAATGTTATCTGTTTACCTTTGATTTGTCTGCAGGAAAGATCCTGGGTACATCAAAAGCTTAGCCGAGTTAAGAAATCACCAAGATGTTGAGGTATAAGATCTAATGCAGCTGTCTATCATAATGATTGGCCTTATGGGGAAAAATGAAGGTCTTTATTTAGTGTTTGATATTGATATGAGTTCCTTCCAAGAGCTTGATAGAATTTGAGTTCTGATTTTTATTGGCAGGATCCTTTACTCAATCTTGATCTGAATAATACCTCTGGGTGGTCTGGAAATTGGTCTCAACTCTGCCCTACATGCAAGGTCTGCTTAATTATCACTTAAACTAATGCATATCTTTATTGGTTAATTTTTTTCAGTGCAATGTGATAGGATGTGCTTTGCTTACCTGCACGCTGTCCCATTCTTCCTTCCCAGATAATTAGGCCTGTTCGTTCTAAGCATTGTTCTTCATGTAACCGCTGTGTGGAACAGTTTGACCATCACTGCCCTTGGATATCAAACTGTGTAGGGAAGGTAGGAAGCCATATCATTGCTCATTTTATGACTTCTTGCACGAATTTAGATTATAATGTTGATTGCTTGTACCTTTATTTTTTTACATCTTTATTTACCTTTTACTACTGCAAAATGCAGAGAAACAAGTGGGACTTCTTTGCTTTTATTTGCATGGGTACCTTGACATCATTCTTTGGTGCTACCATCGCATTTCAAAGTACATACAGTATAGTTACTTATTTCCTCTCCTTTCCTCCTCATGCCATTTACATTCCATAAGAAGATGAGTTTTGGCAGGAATATGGACGACACCATTTATTTTAGAAAGCAACACATCATGGATTCGGCATGTCATATTTCAAAATCCAGGCTTGGCTGCATTTCTGGTGTTGGACCTTCTGATTTTGATTGCTGCTACAACTTTGACAATAAGCCAAGCTTCCCAGGTAATTTAAATTCAATCCGCAATTAATCATTCATTGGTGCCAATATCAATCAATAGAGTTGGAATCTCACCATTTGTGAGGATTAATAAATTTGTATTTTCTCTTGGTTTGGTTAATACTAGAATTAATTTTCCAAGTAAATTGCATCCTGTCACTTTTTTTGGCCATGCATCCGGGCACTTCAAGAAATGTAAACTATGTATGTTCAAGCATCAAGGTTCATTTTCCTTTTGCATTCTACAATGATGCAGATTGCTCGGAATATAACTACAAACGAACTGGCCAATGCAATCCGGTATGGATACTTACGCGGTCCAGATGGACGATTCCGTAACCCATACAACCATGGTTGGAGGAAAAATTGTACGGATTTTCTCATCACAGGTCACACTAGGGATGAGATTGCCTGGCCTTCATTACAAGAAGTTCAAGGTTAGAGCTCCCTCGGTTACATTCTTTGCTGTTTTCAATGTGGAGATTCAGGATTGAGCATTACTGGACTTCATCAGTCTCACTCCTCAGAGGTATTCCTGTAACTGCCCCGGGACCTGGAGCGCATACTTGTTCATTGATAATCTGTACTTTTTAATACAATGCCTTGGTTGTGTATATAGGATTTGGCCCATGTAAGATACTGGACAAAGGCATTCTGCTTTATGTTGCATGAAATTTGCAGTGTGAAATCCACTCTTTTCATGTAATCTTGTATGGATAAAAACCTGAAGCCTTTACTTGGCAATTACTTGTCATCTGTTTTGCTCCCAAAGTTTCTATGCTAATTTTATTACCCAGAATAGTGCCTGGAGAGAGGGGTACCAGAAGAACGAACTGCCTTCACCGGTTGAGTTTCAACTCTGGACCCAGAGGTATGATCTCTCCCATGTGCATTCAAGTGTGTACACATCCAAATCCATGAACATATAGATTGATGATGAGTACCATTCATAGAATTCTGCCCTAGTCAAGTTTGAATTCCGGGTGACTTTGCCACTACAAGGAACCAGAGAGAGACCCCAGATGGCCATTGCGATCCTCCTGGTATTATGGTCAAACCATATCTTGGCATCCTAACACAGCATGGATTTTTCTGTGTAGAATTATTATTCTTCTATGCATGAGTCAAGGGATTTGAACATGTTAACTTGCATTTATTTTATGTGGGCAACCCTCATCATCAGATAAAGCTTCCCCAATATCATCTTTCATGACAGCCAAAAATTGCCACTTCATTGCCCAAATTCCTTTCCATAGCCATAGGTGCTATTGCTGTCAACCCTGTGGGAGTGGTTTTACTAATAATTTAATTTATAATAAATATTTCATTTCATTTAAATTAAATTATTTATAAATTAAGTTGTAGATTGTGATCACTCTCTGTTATTGCCTTCCCACTCATCACTTGAAATTCAACAACATGGTGCCATCTATCTATCCATCACCATGCTTGCAATAGCTCCTGGAGACTTGTTATCTGACTTCATATCCAATCACACTGTTGGACGGAATTTGTTGGGTGGTGAATCGACCCCTTCAACACACAGCAATTTCCCTTAGTTGATGATGAATCAACCCCAAAGAAACCCATCTAACACTTCAACCATAAGTATAATTTAAAAAAAAATGTCAATGTTTCCTTCTTGATCCCACAAAGTTGGGTAGGCAGAGAAGCTATTGGCCTGTTTGAATTTAATGGTTGTACGAATGTGAGTTGTTTCCATGATTGTGATCTGTGCAGGCCCCACTCATATCTTCTGTTGCTGTTAACTTTAGCCCTGATTGTCCAAGTTGATCAATTTTCAATACTTGGTGGATAAATTTTCTATCCCTATTCTTTTTTTTGCAGGCTGACAAATAAGATGGGATCTTGCTGATCTCCTCAATAATGGTTCCACTGGAGCAGCTGCAATGACATGCGATTGCAAGCAATCAACCCTATTAGTAGTTGAATCACTTAACCACGTTAAGATAGTCCACACAACCACAAGAAGAACTTGTTTACATATGTTGTCCTTGTTGGCAATAATAGCATTCAAGTTTGCTTTTGTTTGTATCATATTTAAATTAGTCATGTTTTATTAGAGTTTCTTTCAACTGCCACAATGGGAACTAATTATTGTAATTTCATATGTAAAAAGCACAACTTGGGAGAACTTTCATGGTGGAGGTACTTATTGGTGAACGGCTATAAAGGTTGAGGAATTCCAAAGTCTTTCTCCTGGAGGTGGGGTTTGGAGAAAAAAGAGAGGCTTTGGCCATTTCCTGCAAGTGGGTGAGAGCTCTTGCTTTCTTCAATCAATTACCTCTTGTTACCCCCATTGACATATATCTTATCAATGTTACTTTTTTGTGGGTACATGCATTAAGTGAGTTCTTGATTTGATGTGCAAAAAAATGTTTGCTCTATTGCTTTGCAGGATCTTCTCGTCTCTTTCATTTGGAGAGAAGCTTTTTCAATGGAGATATCATCCATGAGAGGAGTCTCTGAAATGGTACGACACTTTCTCAAACCTGCTGACCCACAACCCTTTTTTGTTCAAATGGTTTTCTCTTGTGAGGATTTCTGGAAGCCCAGGAATCGGCGGTAGAGATGTTTCATATCTTCTTAGCTATTGATTTGGGATGGAAGCACTGGTTTCTATTTTGGAAAGGAAACTTTATTATGCTTTTCTGAAAGGAAGTTTCTGGTGGATCCTCGTGTTCTTGTGTCTCGATGTTCAGCGAAAAAGGAAACATGGCCATTGGAAAGGAAATTTTATTTCCATAATAGATTGTAAGGCTATGACTTTGACCTGAAAGCTTGGGATGTTAAAATTCTACAGGGATTTGAGGACTTGAGCTTCATCAGTCAGTGGTATATGAATTCGATGGATGAGCTAAGCATACTGCCACTGGCAGCTGCCTTGAAGGGACATATGAACTACTCCTCCCAGCACAATATCAAGGATTCCTTGGATAGCTCTTACTGCAGGCCATCAAAGCAGCTCAGGCCAAACAGCTGGGCTTCATGAAACACTGACCAAGGATCAGCTCCCAAAGGCATCGACTCTCCGACCATCCTCTCCTTTGTAAGTTCAGACTTCGCAAGCATGAACTCAAATGCTGCAAGCCAAAATAGTGGTGAGAAGCTAAAGGAAGAGGAGATGTTATGTTCTAATAGCATCAGTAAGATCTCTCAAGTTTCACTTGGAAATCAGAACATTGATTTTAAGGCCTGCCAGGAAGGGAAGAAGATGAGTGTGAACAACAGTAGCAAACTTTCTCAGACCCAAGATCACATCATGGCAGAAAGAAAGTGGCGAGAGAAACTCAGTCAACATTTTATTGCCATTTTTGCGCGAATCCCGGGCCTCAAGAAGGTAGTCACTTTGCTTTTCCTGTTCTATTACAGGCTAAGCAGCATAAGACACACTTTCCTTATGCTGACCAGCAAAAATTAGCAAAAAAATCTTTCATTTCCAAAATGGTCTATTCCAAGCAAATTAGTCAGCATTCAGTGAAGGGGTACTATTCATCTTTCTGGTTAAAATTTCACTGCTCAACTGTCTCTAACAGATGGACAAGGCATCAGTTCTGGGGGGTGCAATCAAGTACTTGAAGCAACTGCAAGAAAGAGTGCAGATGCTCGAGGAGCAGACAGAGAAGATAACCACTGAATCAGTGGCCTTGGTTAAGAAATCTCAGATCCTAGATGATGGAGGTAGTTCTTATAAGATTGAGAATTTACCCAGTGACTGTACCAATGACCTGCTGCCAGAAATTGAAGCAAGAGTTTCTGAGCAAGATGTTCTTATAAGGATTCACTGTGAGAAGATGAAGGGGGAAGTGGAGAAGATTGTTGCTGAAGTGGAGAAACAGTACTTAACTGTAATAAGTTGCAGTTCCGTGACGTTTGGGAATTTTTTCCTTGATATAACCATCATTGCACAGGTGATTTTAGCTGTCTCTATAAATATATGTTAGCGTTCACTCAAATATGACATGTTTTCAATTTACAGCCATCTTCCTCCACCATTTTCAGAAAAAAAAAACTGACTAATATCATCTGTGTTCCTCCTGCAGATGAATCCTGATTTCCACATCTCACCTAAAAGAACTCGTGATGAGCCTCAGATCAGCTTTCAAGTCATTCACATGATGAGGCAAGGGGATCTCCAATATGCCAAACTATTGCTCTTCTGTTTCTTTTCTCTAGTGTGTCTATTTCAAGGTCACCTAGTGCTCTCCCCATACAAAACCCAGGTCACCCCAGCCCCATTTGCTGTGTGTTTCATTTTTCAGGTGGGGTTTTTGATAATTTCTCCATGGATCTTCCTTTTTACATGATCAAGAGTTTTCAACCTGTTCAGAATCTATCTTGCAGAACTTTTAGGGGTATTTTCAGGTTTTTTTCTGTTACAAAAAGAAGCCATGTAAAGGGACCATTGGTCTTTTTCTTTAGGACAAATGATACATACATACAAACAACAGTCTAAAATTGCAAAACCTCTGGCTATTGTTACAAGACAAGCTTCAGCAAACCAATAAATTCAATGAAACAATTGAACACTAAGACTTACACGTATTATTGTCACATAGAAACAAAATCAAGCTATGATTTTGTGTTTAAAGGATCACAGGCAGCTTGAGTGGATTTCTGGGCACAGCTCTTTGGGACATGGACTTTGTGGAAATTCGGTTCCTTTGGGACAGTCGGTGGTCTTCTTCCCCGTGACAGAGACCTCGGAATCCCAGGCGAAGCAGTTTTAATAATGCCCAAATGAGTTTCATTTTTTGTTGACTCCATTTTTTGCTTATGTGAATTTTCCTCAGGATCCTTTTGTGTCATGGATGGCACCACTGGCTTTCTATTTGATGCACTTCTGCAGCACATTCTCAACCACATTAGTCAGTTGGTTGGTTCTAAATGATGAAAGACCTCATGCGTTGAACTAATGTATTTTAGATAACAGTGCTCACCGTTGGGGTTGTTTTAACAATAGCAGCTTTGCCCTTTTAATGCTTTCCCTGGATTGCCTCAGCGAAGTGATGACAGTAGTCCTCTGCTGTTTACTTCTGAATTTCTGTGAGAAAATAGCAGAATTTGCATATTAGGAATTTGCTGTGAAACAAATGTATTAACAAGACATTGAGTGAACTTACAGGCTGCTGGGCTGTGTCTATTTTTGCTCCACTCTGTTTATTATCTTCACATTGCTCAGGGACATTTTCATTCCTCTGTGATGTTTCAAGGCAAAACAAATGCTCTTAGTTTCTTGTTTTCCACATTGAATCATGTCAAAGTAGTTAAAAGAGACTCTCACCACCTTCAACAGATTCTGATGTTTCCTGGCCTGCAGGTTTCCAGCAGTTAACCCCGGAGTTGAGCTTGACTCCTCCAAAGGTCTGAGGAGTTTTTTCTCCAAATTTGTCTCCTTCAGGACTCCCCTTTCCTGAAATTTATGATAAGGTATTAATCAACATAGATGAAACCAACTATATGTTTGAAACAGCTGGAATTTCACATACATCAGTTCTTAGTCTGAAAGGCTTTGGATTTGTTGCTCTTAGTTTTGTATACTTTCCACCTTCAATGCTTCTTGGGTCAGCGGCCTTCTCTTTCAAACTCTTATCCTTTTGTGTTGCCTACAATATTGGAAGTAGAGTAAATCAGAAGCTGGAAGTGAACAAAAAAAAATATCACAACTCTGAACTGCAACGACCACCTTTAGAATTTTCCCTTTGATCCCTTGCTTTCCAATAATCTTGCCTTCAGGATTGACTCTGCTGGACAAAAGAGATGCAATTATATTTCACAGTCAAAACAAGAGGATAATAGCCAGAGTTCTGCAATACAGTTCACTAGTCAATACCTGTTATTTTCTTGATGTGAGGCATTTTCTTTTTCATCATTCTCTGAAGCCTGATGTCTTTCTCTGCAATGTGATGATAATATCATTTTGACTAGAAGACATGTATTATATATGGACATAATTTCATAACCATCATATTGTGCAAAAAAAAATTTCATAACCATCATGATTTCCAAAGGTTACCTGTTATAATTGAGAATGGAGATTTCATGGCTGCCTTGTTGATCATTAGCATCAAGGACACCTCTGCTGTGTGCTCCCTCCTGCACAATTTTAATGGATGTCTTCTCAGACACCTTGAGGCTTCCTTCTTTATCATTAGCAGCAAGAACACCTTCAATACAGGTAGTTTCATTTTGAATTGTCTCCTCCAAACTTGGCACTAATTTCTCTACATGAAGAGTTAATTCTTTTGTTAGTTCATCTGAACCAGCTTGGACAACAGGGACCTCAAACAACTCTGACGCAGTGACTTCCACTGAAGATTCTTCCAAAGATCCATGGTTTGAATCTACTTCCATGTCACTGGAGTCACCTGAGGATACATCATGGCTTTTTGGCTCGGCAATCCTTTTGAGTTCTGTACTAAAGCCCTTCTTCTTCAAACATGTAGAAGGTATATTTTCCTTATCCTTGTGACTCTGAGACCTCAATGAATCATACACCCGACTTTTGACCTCTCTGGTACCCATTTTTTTATTGGAAGCACCTCTGGGCAATGTAATTTTCTCATGCCCCAATATGTTCTTCCTTTGGCCACTAATGTCTAGCCTTTTCATCCCTACAGAGATATGCTTAATGGACTCGGCCAATTCCAAGGATGTCTGCTTCTTCACTACCTTCGTTGGAGAATGAAATGTGAGTGCTTTGGCTATTGCCTTGGTAGATTGCTTGGAATTGGTGGCTTCTTTAGTATTTCTAACACTGCAAAAGAGGTCCGGTTTCAGGACACTCTTTTTGTTCCCCGGAGTGGTCATTGCATTGGACGCCATAGCCAGTTTCTTCACTTCCACATTTGGGGTTGCTTTCACAGGATGAACTGGAGCTGCTACCTTTTCTTTTCCATCCATCAGTTTCCTTGATATTGAAGATAACACAGCTAGTTTTGATACTCTAGGCCTGGAAGGCTTAGGAGGAGCTGAAAGGGGGCATTTTGTTGCACTGAAAGACAGAAGGCAAAAGAGAAACATCAGCTAAATTATATCAATAATGGAAAAGCTAATCACCCACCATGTGAAACTCATACTCACTTTGCCCGTTTTCTGACATTGGGACTCCTTGCCGCCATTACCTGTACCAAGATAATAGCTTATCTCATAAATGCATATGCTAAGTAAGCCTTTTTTTCTCAAGTAGGGTGACTGGAACTCACTCTAAGGACAAAACTTTTAGAGATCTCATCTGGGTCGATCTCATCTTCATGCTTTCTGTCACATCCTAGGGTACAAAACAGAGGATAAGAAATTGGCATTGAGCAAGCCCAAGGAGCTTGAATTAGATGGCTTTGCATCCTTAGTCTCAAATTATAGAACACCTCAACTTATCATTCATTAGTAGCTCATAAAGGAAATCATCAGAAGATAGAGTCTATTGTTGGTAAGATAGATAGCATTTATCTATGATTTGGTAATACTGCAGATCTCTCAACATTCATACAGAAAGAAAATAGAACTACAACAAAAGCTCGGGCATTGAAAGGTTGCTGGAATTTACCGACGCGGGAGCAGAACCAGTAGCGGTCGTCCGGGTGGTGATGATCGGCTGCAGTAAAGTCCACGAACTTGGGCGCTTCAATGTCCTCGTAGAACTCATCTCCTCCACCGTGTCCGCCGCTGACTTCGCTACCAGTCTCTTCCACCTGAAACGCCGATCCCATAGTAGAGAGAGAGAGAGAGAGAGAGAGAGAGAGAGAGAGAGAGAGAGGAGGAGGAGCGTGAGTGAGCGGAGATTTTGACAAAGGTGAGAGACTCGTGAAGATGCCCAAGGCAATCGGATTTAAATCTCAGTAACGTCTTTCCATCCACCTGATCTGCCTTGCTGGAAGTAGCCGTTAGAAAGGAGAGTTCCATCATTTTCCTTTTTTTTTTTTAATTTTTGTATTTAGTATATTCCGACAAGATTATCTGAAAAGCGGATTCTGCCTCAGGGGTATTTTGGTCTTTTACATAGGTCAGTTTGATAGTTGGATCATTAACGAGGCCCAAATAGCCCATGTGAAGGCCCAACGGATCCATCTAAAGGCCCATTTGGCCCGACCTCCATGAACATTTATCGACTGCCTGTTAATCCTCACCGGAGGGCTGATTTCCTCTAGAAACCTCTCTCTCTCTCACACACAGATACAGAGTCTCTCTCTCATCGAGGAAGAAGGCCGATGGAGACCTCTGCCAATATCAGTACTGCGCGTTCAAAATCTATGGAGACGGTGAGTGATTGATTTCTCTGTCCGTCTGTCTCTTCTGTACATTGCATTTGTGTGTCTGATGGCTCTGTGTCCATACAGTGTTTCCCATGGTGCATGGACGAGATGAAGAACTTAAGCGTAAAACAGGCATTCAATCTCTGCAATCACAAGGTATAATGATGGAGACTTCAAACTCGAAGGAATTTTGGAAAAACACTCGGAGGTAATCCTGACCTGAGATCCCTTATTACTCTGCAACGATGGACCACATACTCGAGGGGCGGCTAACACTCACTGCCCATTGGGGTTCTCTCCCCCTTCTGAATTATCGATTTGTTTTTGTTCGGAAAAAAAGAAACACGGACCTAATCTTGAATCAATCAGTACTTGTAATCCTTCACGTGGAGGCTCTCGGATGCGCCTTCTCCGAGATGGGCATTGCCTTTGTAGGTACCGAGGGTGGCCTGAGAGTTGGCCTTGCACCGGGCGAAGAATGCCTTCTTGGCCTTTGGCACGTTCTCCTCCTTCCCAGCCCATGCCTTGAGAGTGCTCTGCTGGAGAGCTCGCCCGAAGGAGAAGGACAGGGACCACGGCTTCTTGCCCTTGAGCTTGTTCATGGCGTTGAGGTTGAGGCTGGCCTCCTCCTCGCTCTGGCCGCCCGAGAGGAAGACGATTGCGGGGACTGCAGCAGGCACTGTTCGCTGGAGGGCTCGGACGGTGTACTCCGCGATCACCTCGGGGGCAACCTTGGGGGCATCTGATCCGGGGGTGACCATGTTGGGCTTCAGGAGGGTTCCCTCCAGGAGGACGTGGTGGTCGGTCAGGGCCTTGTAGCAGGCGGAAAGGACCCGCTCAGTCACGTCTGCGCACTTGTCAATGCTGTGGGACCCGTCAATCAGGATCTCTGGCTCGACAATGGGGACCAGCCCGTTCTCCTGGCAGATCACCGCATACCGGGCCAAGCCGTTGGCGTTCTCGTTGATGGCAAGCTGGGATGGCTCATTAGGGCCGATCTTGAGCACTGCACGCCACTTGGCAAACCGAGCTCCGGCAGCATAGTACTTCTTGCAACGCTCGGCCAGGCCGTCCAGGCCCTGAGTGGTGGTCTCACCGTTAGTGCCCGGGAGCTGAACGGTGCCCTTGTCGACCTTGATACCAGGGAGGACCTTACCTTCCTTCATCACATCAACAAAAGGCTTGCCTGCAATGGAACAATTCGAGCTCATTCTTCAATTTTATCAGACCCCCAATCAAGAAAATCGAGGACTTACCGTTGCTTGTCTTCTGGTAGAGGGTCTCCTCAAAGAGGATAACACCGCTGAGGCACTCAAGAGCACCGGGAGTGGTGAAAAGAAGCTCCCGGAGGTTCCGTCTGTTCTCCTCGATGTTCTCGACGTTGATGCTGGACAACCGCTTGCCGATGGTGCCCGTTGACTCGTCGGCAGCAAGGATACCCTTCCCAGGAGTGCCGATGTAGGCAGCATTGGCAATGAGCTCATCTGCATGAACCAAGTATCTCATCTATTCATCCAATTCTTTTACCATGTAGAGAGAGAGTGAGAGTGAGATGGAAGAATGATCAACATGGAGAAGAGAGTACCTTGGTATTTGCTCGTGAAGCACGACATGGTGGTAGGAGGTGGAATTGCAGGATTGAGACAGAGAAGCTTAGAAGAATGGAGATGGAGGAAGAAACGGATATGTAAGGTTTTAGCCTTATCACAGGTATATATAGAGAGAGAGGGAGAGAGTGGAGTTTACATAGCCATTTATCAAGTTTTTATTTCAATTAGATAAATTTCATGGATTCATCCATGTCCGCACATAGATGCAGAACATGGTTTTCCCATTGCCATATGGTAGATGGTGACCTACCGGGCAGACAAATTATGGGTTCGGTGGATGGTGAATCATTTAGATTCCAAGAGATTGGATGCCATGACATTTTTTAAATGGGTAGCATCTCCACAACTCCGGTGGGTCCATGGTGGCTGTGAGTCATTATCTTGATCGGGTCCACGGTGGCCGGCAACACTGTTAAACTCATGGGGGGGAGGGCTGGCTGGCATCTTTCTGCTAGTGGGTTTGGTTTGGCATAAAATAAATTCTCGGAGGAGGTTTACACCATTTGTAGTGTATATATATATATATAAAGATACACATCAGCTTCCACGCCCAACAAGAATATAATAAGACACACAAGCGTGCTGTCTCTGGGTTCCAAGTAGTAGTTGGCGTGCAGAAGGAAGATTCTTCTCCCTCGCATATATCATACTTTACTGAAATAAACTTAAGACTTAGTGCTCCTACTAACCAGTTTCAAATTTCAATCAAACTTTAGAAGAATTGGGAGGTGAGGTGCTTTGCCAGCGTAAAACCGACTCATCAGAGCAGTGCTAGAATTTTGCATCAGGAGGTTCACTGTCAATATGGAATTCTGCTCCTCATAGAGAACATTCATTCTTTACAGTTGCATCTTCCAAGCCCTCCCCTTATTTTATATAAACAAAATTTTGAATTGAACAATAGGGCGCAAAATATACATCTTTTTTTCAGCATGATATGATATTACAAACAGACCCTGAGCCGAAACAATATTACCTTGGGAGAAATGAAGAATATGGTGAGCTCGAATATGAAGGCCGCTGCTGCTGCTGCTGCTTGGGCTGCCTGCTACCAGTGTTAAAACCCAGAATCTTTAGGAGCACTTGTACATTAATAAGCCTGAGGAGTGGAAACCGGGTTGTAATCTGGTTGGTATCCTCCGAAGTGAAAATGAGAAAGCCCAGCAAAGGATTTCCTAACTCGGTGCCTTCCCCAGACATGATGTTTTGTGAAAGAATGCTGTGTTCATGTGACTGCCTACGAATATCTCAATACCATACCAGGACAGTTCATGTGATTAATGGCATGTCTGCCCTGCTTGGTTGAGGCACAGGTGGCTTGATCAATGGTCTTAGAGATTCCATGATACTAACAAAGGAGGGCCGCTTTCGAGGATCTCTGTTGTAGAGTTCATCACCGTCAATGAGAAGAAATAAAATAGAGTAATTTTAATTTTACATCACGAGGAAGGGAGGGAGGAGCTTGTTGGCTTACCTATCCCAGCAAGCTTCAATTAAAGCAGCAACTTGAGGATTTAAATCACGTGGAATCTCCAGCCTTCTGTCCTTAAAACCCACAGCTGCTACCACCTGGAGTATAAAGATTATTTTGGTGTGTTGGTATAGGTGAAGTTAGAAAAACAAGTCCACACAGTTAAGAGGACATTGATTTACTTGATGCCAGAAGTAGGTCAACAGAATAAATTGCTTGAACAAACCTGGGCAGGATTTAAATTACTCCATGGTTGTTGCAGTGTTGCAAGCTCCCATAAGATCACACCAAAGCTATAGATATCAGCCTTTTCATTGGATGGCTCATCGCGGAGAACTTCAGGTGCCATCCATTCAGGCTTAATCAAATAAAGTAACTAAATAAATGTCTCATACTGGGATAATGAGAAAGTCCCGGAAATTTTCCATTATAGCCATTACTACCAAAGAATGTAAAAACCTCAGCGCTTACAGTTCCTGCAGCTGACTTTGATGAGAGGAATGTTCTCGCTTTCAAACGGGAAAGTCCAAAGTCACCCACCTATAAAGGAAAGACAGCTACTTATCCACGTGTAGAAAAAGAAAAATTATCCGAGGATAGGTTTTCAGTGCAACCTCACAAATTTCCAATTAATACCTTCACTGTATATTTTTTGTCAACCAGAAGATTTGGAGATTTCAAGTCCCGATGAACAATGGGTGGTTTGCGTTTATGAAGATAGTTCATTCCTTTGGCCTGAAAGATTGAAAAAAGATCATCAGCAGTTGCTAGGTAGATAGGAGAGGAAAGTTACTTTCCAGAGTTCCAAGATTGCGAAAACATACCACATCATAGGCCATGCTCAGTCTACGCCTCTCATCCAACATTTCTCGAGGTCCAGGTTTATGTAGAAGCCTATACAAGCTTCCCCTGCAATGTCAAATCATATTTTTAGCTGACGTAATAGTTATGGACATCATACAGAAAGCTCACGTAGATCTATCATCAGCAATATAGGAAATACTAGACCTTGACAGGTACTCTGTGACAATGGACAGATTAGGGGGTTCAGTAACAGCACCCATAAAGAGAACTATGTTTGGATGTCGCAATCTTTTCATTATTGCAACCTATAATCACAGGGATGGAAAGAGAAAGGGAATGAGATACAAATTAGATGTCAATGAGGTTTCAAATAAAGTAAAAGCTGAAATAATTCATCCATCAGAGAGAATTTTTTATCGAGTTGTACTTCTCTCAAGAACTCCTTAAAACGCTCAACGTGAAAATCTTGCTCCATGAGTATCTTCACTGCAACATCCTGGAGATAGGATCAAACACAAAGATCAAAAGAATGCATTTATAAACAACAATTATTACCTGAGATTTGTAGAATAGGCAGGTAAGAAAGTAAAAGGGCCCATAACATTCAAACATTCTAAAACAGATAACAGAGAATATGACTTCACTTACAGAACCATGCCAATCAGCTCGATGAACAGTCCCAAACGAACCTGAAAGGTATACCCAATTCATAAAAATTCAGTCGTTTCCTCGATCGTTCAGTTGATATAAGGGCGATACATATTTCTTTTCTCTTAATATGCAGTATGTCCAAAAAAGTAATCTTCCACAAAAGTAGAAATCTTACCTGCTCCAATTCTCTCTCTTAGAACAAGATCGCTCCATGGAATTTTCAAGTCCTCTATTTCAAGGGAAAGATCTTTTGATACCCGTATACTTTCCTCACTGAATCTTGAATCTCCAATAGTATCCATCTCCACATCAGATGAGGTTAGTCCTGCTCGTGCATCCCTCTGCCCACTTGAGATTATATGCTGCTGCAGGGTTGCATCCCCAGTAGCACTTGTTGATTGCATGATATTGTGGGAAGGATCATATAATCTGAATGGCTGGGAATCAGTTGCCTGAGCACTTGGCCCAACAGCCCTTACATCATAATTTGAGTTTTGAATGTTGCTGCTCCTTTCACCATGCTTCAGATCAGCTGGCTTTGGATATACAGGGCCTATATTGAGGAACCAAATCAGGACTTGAATAGTTCAACAGTCCAAGTACATTGTCATTTACGAAGCCATGGAGAATTGTTTCAAGTCTAAAAGCAAGACTTTGGATCTGGGCTAAACTAAATGATATGATATGTCATCTTTCTACATGAATACAAGTTATTGAAAATATACAATGCAACGGCATAATAAAGGGCAAAAGAATGTGCACTACATTATATAACCAAATATGCAGGGGAAATTGGGCAGAAGAGAAGGAAAGAAATGGCAAAGGAAACCAGGAAGGATCCAGGAGGGTAGCTAAACCAGTAATAGATATAGATCCTAGTGTAGGATGGAGATGAGCAGATTCATATGATCAAACATGTAGAATTCAACTTGATGAAAATAGTGGAAGTGCTCTGATCCAAACTTGGATTTGCAACTCAAATATATTAATATTAACATCACACTCACCAGCTGATGGATCATCAAAGATGATATTAAGTGCTTGAGAATCCAAGAAATATTGTTTGGCCAGTGACCTGAAATCAATCGTAGGTTCACTAGGTTTGGATCTTGGAAAGCGTAATGGTGAAGATATGGAGAAGGATGATGGACCATTGAGCAAGGAATTGGGCTCACACAAATGACCTGGATTCCCAATCAAATCCACAAGATACTCCCTGAAATAATATACAGAAATCTTGAGCCAATTCTCCTTTGATTATATCGAAAAAAGCCAAAACAAAAAACAGCATATCTTTGAGGATGGAATGGCAATATAATTACAGAAGAGAACAATTAAACAAGCTCAAACAACAGTCATTTTACCACCAAAATGCTCGTACCCCATTATACTATATAAGCTAATTTAACTACCAAATTAGAGTAACTGGAAATATAAATTGACCATACAATAATCAATTTAAACTATGATATACATGTTAGATGCATAATCTTTGCTTGGTGGAATTATAAAAATACCAATCAAGTCCAAACCACACAAGGCAAGAGGAAGCATCACTTCTTTTACAGTATTTACAGCACTCAGCAATTCAATATGACAAAAAAAAATGCATCAATTTAAACAATGATGTACATGCTTGTTGATTAAATTTTGATAGGTGAAATTCCAAGAGTACCTACCAAGTCTAAATCAGACAAGGCAAGCAAGAGGATGCATCATTTCTTGTACAGTATTTACGGCTCGTAGCAATTGGACAGGGAAAATACACTGCATAAATTTAAACAACGATATTCGTGCTAGTTGAGTAATATTTTTATGGAATTCTAAGAATACCTATCAAGTCCAAACCGCACAAGGCAAGAGGAAGCATCACTTCTTTTACAGTATTGACATCCCTTGGCAATTCGACAGGGCAAATCAATTGCATCAGCAAGAACCTACAAGAAGGAAAGTCGTAGTGGTTGGGTGCTTCTAAGCAGCCAATAATAATAAGAAAAAAAACAAAAGCTGGTAAGGAGATAAGGAAGGATGAACAAACTCACTGGAAAATGAAAAAGGAAAAGAAAAGACAAATAGCAGGAATGCCATAGGAAAAAAACAAATTATTTTTTTTCGTGATCCTTAGCTAGCAAGTCCTCTCAACAAAACCACAAAACTCAAACAGAAGAAAAGGAGGCACAAAGAGTTAATTAGAATCTTACTTTGAATAGCAAAGCACGATGAATGCAGAGACCAACTGATAGACTACCTATCAGCATAACAACAGATCCTATGCATTCTTTTATATCATCACGGCATTCCCTCCATACGGAAACTAAGTTGTCTTCTCCAGCACTGGCTGAACCACTTCAAGAAGCAGTACAACAATATTATAAACATAACCATAACAAATACAATAAATTACATGGACAAGACATGTAAAAACCTCACCCCATTAGATTGCATACAAGCTTTGACAGCTGATCCACGATGTCATTTGTCGTAATGCAGCTAGAGGAGATGCTGAGAACTTTATGCAGGAGATCTTTCAAACTAGGGTCTGTGCGGCGATCAATCAAAACTACCTCAATGGAAGAATCAGATGAATGATCAACAGACTTCAGGATTTCAATTGACGGAATGCGACCATTTTCATGATGATCACTACAAATTGTCCAAACGTATGGATCCATCCCACTGATTAGGTAAAATCCATCAGGAACCCTGTCACAATATGACAGGCAGCCATTTACCTGAGACATATTACAGACACAAATTCAAGGTATTTCAATGATGAACACAAATAAGACCAGAAAGAACAACGAAGGCCAGAAATTATTCGCAAAGAGATAGAAAGACTTCAGACGCGCCAATTACTAGATGGAAAAAATATACCCTGCAATTGCAGTAGTTAAAACTGTGAAATTAATGAAGCTGTAAACAAAGGAAGAATGGAAAAGGAACCGGTATCAGCACATAGGACGAACACAGCAATCAAATGTTCCATTTGTTAAGGCATGGAATGCAGCCCCAGAAGCTCAGAGACATCTGATAATCAAATACGCATAGCCCTCAATAGTCGTCCCGAGATTGAATGCAATCATCACATTAATCGCACCAGCACAAGAACTGGACAGTCAAATAACATTACTAGGCTGCCAAAGCTGCACTCGATCGGCAGCTTGCAGTGCCACCTGCAGTTCATATTCCTGGAGACTGAATAGATCTAAGAGGAAGAGCTTTTTATTCAGCGAAATCAAAAGGTCAGGTGACACAGCAGATGAAAGAGACCCCAAGAATAGATAAGGACGAGCATTGAGATAACTGAAGCCTACCCAGAATCGATGAGATACCGCCTCAGATGAGCTGGAATAGGAAGACGACCTCAAGGTGGATTCGTCAGGGACAGGATCCAAAAAGTTCGGATCATCCGCACAGGTGGCTTCCGATGAGAGCCTAAGAGCTAAAGCGAGCTGCAGCTGATAACTCTCTTCCGTCTGCTGCGCCCAGCTCTTCCCGGAAGACGATCCCCCGGCGGCCTCCGCAGGTCTCATCCTCAGCTCGGGGCTGCCGCCACCACCGCCGATCCTATACGCATCGTCGTGTCCGTAACCAAACGCAGCATCAATCTCGTTCCCCCCAGCCGTGGACAGAGTAGGGGCATAGTACTCCCCGGAGAGAGAGCTCTCAGCGAAGCTACTCCCGCTGGACTCCCGCTGCAGCATGATCGGAGCGTAGGGGTTCCCGATCCGGCTTGCAGCAGCCCTGTGATCGCCGCCGCCCCCGCCACTGGAGTCCCAATCGAAACTTCTATCCATCTTTCCCCGGGGGACCTTGCCTTCGCTAGACAGGGGCTCAGAGAATGAGACAGACGCCGCGCCGGCGGGGTACTGGTCGTCCGGGAACTGGCTCAACAGAGAGTAGTTGGATCGTCTGGAGGGCATTTCCATCGGAGAAGAATCGAGAAGAATGCAAAAATTACCCAAAGAAAACCCTAGGGAACCGCCATTGATGAGGCAAATCGGAGATTACGGTGGGCTTTGGGGGGTCAAGGTGGGGGCGGAGATTTTTTTGCCGATATTTTACTTTCTTTTTTTATCCAATCCAGAGGTTAAGATTTTCGCTCGCCGGAGACAGGAGGAGGGAAGAAAGCGGCCAGAGAGATGAAGAGAATTTTTCTTTCCGAATGGCGATATTGTAATTTTCAACCTTTTTTCATTTTCAATTTTATATTAAAAATATTTTTTTGTAAATTAATTTAATATTTGAAGTGCTAAAACATTCCAAATAAATTTTCTACTGTCAAAATATTATAAAAATATACTAATTTAGTGGGGTTTGTCAAAAAATACATTAATTTATATTTTATTTATTAAAAAAATAAATTAAATTGTCACCTCTCTTCCTTGACCAAGCTCTAGTTTAATCCCATTGGGTACAAGTTGAATTGTCATAAACGTTTTTAATTCCATCCATGTATTTAAAAATATATATTATATTTTAATAGCAAATATATTCATTTTTACAAATATTGAACATAAAAAGATTAATTTTGAAATATTTGGCACTCAAATATTAATTTTAGTAAATGTTCAGTACTACTAATTAATTAAAACGTTTTTTGATGTTAAAAAAATTAATGGGTATCTTGTTTTCATCCAATTATATATAAATAATATGTGATATTAAATAATGATGAACATATATTGGAGAATTAAAAATATTTCATTTATTTATGTGATATGAAATATCATATAAAAAATGTTAATAATAAAAATATGAAAGGTATCATAATATAATATCAAAAAAATTATAACTAAATTATTAATTAAATTAAATATTTAAAACTAAAATAAATTACCGTTTTTCTTTTATTCTGTAGGCGCGGGCATTGAAGGAGTGTGTTCCCACGTGGGAATGTCTGCTTACTTGGACTTGTTTTCCGACTGGGAGGCCGCCGTGAAAGTCGCCGGCTACTTAACATCCTTTAAGCTACCAATTTCAAGAATTTGTTCCCCCGAAAGAGAAAATACAATTTTTTTTAATTTTTTTTACATATTAAAGAAAAATTAAATAAAAAGGTGAAAAAGGAAAATTCTGTGAGAACTTATCCTATTTTAAAAGTATATAAAAATATTTTTAAATTAATAATACTTTAATAAATAATTTAAAAGCTGTAAATTTTATGAAAAATTCTAAATTTGCATCAATCCAAACAGCACGGTAGCATATCATATGGCTAAGGTACTGTTGTCCCCTAGTGGGAACAGGGTTTCCACAACTTGATTTCAAATCCAAACCCAACAATATTTTACCCCCATTATAAAAAAAAAAAAAGCATAATTAGTCTCTCCTTCAAACCTGAATTTATACTGAATAATAGCTAAAATTATAAACTAATGAGTTCATCTAAGGTACTATGGTAGTATTACTAGTGAAGACACTAATGACCCATTTTATAATAATATGGGCAAACTACCACATTTGACCGACATGCCCAATAATTGAATGCCACCTTGAACCTATATATTAGCTATATACGATGAAAGGGTAGGTGTGGTGGTCAAGTGGCCTTTGGTCATGGGGCCAATGGCCTAATGTCTCATTCGTCAGAGACATGAGGTAAGGGAAGCCATCAACTTCCTTCTCTTTGAGCTTCCGACCAAGGCTCATGAGGAGTCTTCTCAGCTTGTCTTGATCCTTCCTCAACATCCTCGAACTTTTGAGGGGCTCTTACATGACCACTCCAATGTTCCTGGTTTCCGATCAGAAATATTTCGAAGTCTGTTTTGATTCTAATTTAATAGGTTTTTAATAGTCGATTCAATTCTAGGGATCGCTTAACAATAAATTTTTACTACTTTCGGTTCATATAAATTTTAATTTATTTAAATAATTTATAATTTTTCTATAATATAATTTTTTATATACAATTAATTTATTTGTGTTTAAAATTTATGAATACTACAAAATATTACACATACATTTGATATTTTATGTATATATAAAAACATTTTAATAATTTACGTTCACATGCAAATTTTATATATAAAATAATTTATATGTCATTTAATAGTTTTACAATTATTTTTATATTTATAAATGTATTTTGTTCTTATAAAATATAGTGTTATATTATTATAATTCATTATTACAAATAATGTGTTTACAAATAATTTATTAATTATTTTATATAAATGATTGCTATAAATAATATTATATACAATAATTTATAAGTTATTTTATATAAATTTATAATTTTTATATTTATTAAATTTAATAAATTATTATATAAAATTATTAATTTTTTATATACATAAATTCATGAATTATATTACTCAATATTTTATATTTAGGTAAATAAAAATTGTTAGTGTAATATCCATCACAATCCATATATTTATATATTTATATGAAATATAAAATGTAAATATAAATTAATTATTATATAATATATAATAATTTAATAAATATATATATAATAGTAATATGAGTGTTGAATGTATAAAACAAAAAAGTGTGAGAATAGCATCAGATATATTAGCTACATTTAATTTAAATTTAATTATTTATATTTTTAAAAATGATATATTTTAATAAATATAATGATGTTGAATTAATAGGTGGTAGTGAAATGAAAATATAGTTATTAATATGCTATAATTATAACCATTTCAGAGTAAGTATAGTTAGGATATGTGTAAATATATAATATATTTTTAATATTGATTTTGTTAAATGACTTTTTTTTATAAAATATAAATTATAATAATATATAATTATGTTTTATTTACAACTATAAATTTTCAAATAGTATTAGTTGTATATAAGATTTTCATTTTATACATTAGAAATTATATTAAATAATTTATAAATATATATATATATTACAACTTAATATAAAATAATTAATATACATATTGTATGAGTAAATTAAAACTTTTATATATAAAAATAAATTTAGTTAAATTGATAATAAATTATTATAAATAAAATATAAATATGTCAATATACAAATATTTTATTTTATTTAAACAATTTATAATATATATTACTTTTATTAAATAAACTATAAATTCATGTAAATATAAAAAAATCATAAAACTAATAATTTATCTACATTCAAAATTATATTTTATTAATAAAAATCATTTAAAAATTTATACCAAATGTAAGATATATAATTTTTATTTTATATATACAAATAATTATTATTTTTTGTAAAATAATTAATAAAATTATGTATATCAAGAAATTGTTATGTATATACATAAATAATATTTTTTACTATATAACAAATTTATGAATTATAGAATTTATAATTATTTGCATATAATTAAATTTAATTAAATAAGTTATTAATTCATATAAATATAAATATAGGTGTAATTAATTATGTAAGTATATAAATTTTATTTTATTTAAGTAATTTATAATTTTATTTAATATAAAAAATCATATATAATATTAATTCATGTATATAAAAAATTTATATTTTATAAATATAAATAAATTTATAAATGAAATGTTTTAATAATTTATTTACACGTAAATAATATTTTTAATATATAATAAAGTAAAATGTATAAACATTATTCTTATATTATATAATAATTCATTAATTTTAATTTATAATGTATGTTTGTCATTATTTATATATAAATTATTGAGTTATTTAATCTAAATTTACAATTGTGTTATAATATATGTATAATTTAATAATTTAATAATTATACTTATACTTATTATTCTAATAAAATATATATTTTATACTAATATAATTTATATGCAAAATGATTTATTAATTAATTTATATAAATGATATATATATTTATAATAATTTATTAATTATTTAAATATTTATTAAATTTAATAAAAAATTATAAATTCATTAAATTATATATATATTGATTAATTATTTAACCTTAATTATAATTCCTATTCATATAAATAAAATTATAAATATGACATGTATTAGATTCACAGTTCATATATTTGTATACATAGATAAAAAAAATAATTTTATAAGTATATTAATTATTAGTATGTGATATAATACATAATGTAAATACATATATTTTTATTTTACATAATAATCATTTAAAAATAATTTTATATGTGCGTTAATTAATAATATATATAATTGAACAATTTTGGTATAATTATTACTTTATATAATAATTCATGATTTTTAATTGAAAATCTAATTATTTGCTTATTTATTAATATTTGTTTATTTTTTTAAAAATCATTAAATATAAATAACTATTAAATTCAACATATGACGAGTAACATTTTAGAATATAAAATTGTAAATAGACATAGATTTATATTTAAAATTATATTAGATGTGATATTTTATTTTTTATATATTATCATATTATTTTAGTTATTTTAAATTATATAATTAATTTATAAATATATTTTATATTTTAATATATGTGTTATTATTATTTATATTAATATTTTTTCTTTTTATTTTATACATTAATTAAGACCAAAATATTTTGTGTTTGTACGAGAATAGAGAGCTTATCTCGTTCCTATTCCGGTCTCGTTCGCTTTAATCTACTTCGAGTTTTGTAAGTTCACTTGTTATGACTAAGTATCCTTATACCCATCAGGTTGTTCACAAGGCCCTATTACACATCACTACTCGTTTCACTACCCGTTTTGGGTGTTTTAAAGGTCTCGTAAACACAATTAATACACAATCAGTATTATATGGTGCAACTGGTCCAACGACCCTGATCATTAATTCAACCTGCAACTATTTGTCTTAAATAGTTCGAAGAACTGTCATGTCGCATTGTCACTAATTGACTGAATATATCACTCTTGTCTTAGTAATATGGTCAAACAATTTAATTATTCAAGTTTTCATATTATATAATTCATGTTTACATTTTGTAAGTAGTTTTTACACATTATTTTCACATCACTACTCTAAGTTATAACGTTTAAAATACCACTAATTAGGGGGTTTTCATTATCGGGGTACTTATCATCCCAACCGGTTATGATATAAAAATCTCACTCACAATCGGTATTTAGGTTTTTATTTAATAAAAGTGTCCATCACCCCAACTAGGTATGACGTTAAATATGTCCACTAACCGTGACGTGTTCGTCCTCGGTTGGTTTTCCAAGTTAACGCAATCTTTTTCTTTTTGGCTTTCCGATCATACTTGTCCCGTCAGAGGTGCGACGATCCGAGATTTCTATCGGGAAAGATAGCTCTCTTCCTAAAATACCTTATAGTATTAAGAATTCCTAGTATTAACCTTTCAGCTTGGTTGAGATCGTATTAGGGTTGTAGGGATATTGGGAGAGCTTGGTTTGGTTAGAGAAGAGCTGAATTCGACCAATTTTAGCTAGGCCGAAACAGGGCAGCTACAGTCTGTCGGAGATAATTCACTGTTTGATTATCAGAAAATTAATTTTTCTCAAATATAAATGACCCGACCTTTATTGAGAAAAATATCCAAGTCGAAGGTATGGTTCAAGTTTTACCAAAAAATGGAGTAATAAAAAAAATAGTATTTTCACGTGTGAATAAGGTAAAAAGGATAATGTAAAATTGTTTATTAAATTGGGAAGATTTATTATAATATTATTATTATTCTAATTAAATTAAAAATTAATAAGTATTAATTCCATTTGAACGAGGTATTAGTTTAAATAATTGAATATAAGTATTAAATTATGGTTATTAATTTTAATAATTAATTTATAGATATTTATGATAAGGACATAGGATTAGTACTAATTAAATTAAATTTACATAATTTAATCTAGTGTATTAGTTCTACTATTTTGGGTTACTAAAAATACGGTTTTATATATAATATAATTATATCAAAATTATATATATTTTTTATAATATATTATAATTTACACTTAAATTGATATGAATGGAATAGTTATTATTTAAATTGATTAGAATTTAGATAATAATAAGTAATATAGTGTTTATTGTTGGTACATTATTTTTACAATAAATTTTTATTTTAGGTATAATAATAAGTAATTTATTTATAACAATTTTATTCAATAATTTTAAACTTAATTATTAAAAAAATAAATTAATTAAAATTTATTTATAAAACTTTCCATGTAAAATAGATAAAAGAGGGTTTACACCAAAAATACTGATAAAAAAAAGAAAAATACTAATAAAAAGATGATAAAAGGACATACTTAACTTTTAAAGTCATGTAATATATTGAATTAACTTGATAAAATGTATACTTATTTCATAGAATCAGTTGTTTACTCGATCAGTTATAGGGGATATACATTTTTTTATTAATATGTAGTACCTCCAAGAAAGTAATAAGATAATGTATGAAATTCAAATTTTCTATTTTTAAATTTTATTATCTTATACAATAACATTATTAAGTGTATAATATTTTATGTATATATTATATAATTTAACAACTATTTTATATAAATTTATTAATTTTTATATACATAAATTTATTAATTATATTTATTTCAATTATAATATTTATACTTAATAAATAAAAATATAATTAAATGTATATATAAAAAGAATATTAGGATATCTCCATTTATTGAGAAAAATATTTTAACAAATCTTTAATTATAAAAGCGACCAAATTCAACATATGAATAAGAAATCAATATTCTAGTGCTAAACATATATTTCAAGTTAACACCAACTCTAATAATACTATTCTTGAAATACTAATATGATCAAATCTACACCTTTTAAGTATTTAGTAATTGACGAAGTAAATAGTCGTAGTTTAACATACTATAAATAGTATATAAATACAAAAAAAATATGTTAATTTTGTATTAAGGTATTATGTATGTACATATTATATGTAAGCACTATATTTATAAATTTATAGTTAATAAATAATTTTTAGATTGTATAATTATAAATATTAATTAATTTTAATATACATTAGTGTATAAATATTACGTTTTAATGTATGTGTAATTATTATTTTAATTAATCAAGTTTCTATTTTTTATTTTAAAAAATATATGTTCTAGTTATTTTTATATAAAAAAGTATATAATATAAATTTATAGAGCTTGCCTGCAAATATTAAATAATATTTTAATTTTATGTGGTAAAATAAGTAAAATTCTAGATTTTTTAATATGAAAGTTCAAATATGAAAAATTATAAAATGATCATATACTTATATGAATATATCTTATCTGATCAATTTTATTTTTAAGATATTTTTTAATTATATAATTTTAAATTACATATTTATCTCAATTATATAATAAATAATTATATGATAATTATATATATTTTATATAACAATAAATTACATTCCACATCAATAAAATTTATATTTATATTATTATAACACTTATATATATATAATCATTTATCATTTAAAATAAAAATAAAATAATATTATAATTTCTATTACATACATTTCTATTTAATTTATATATAAAAATATTATTATATAGGATCTTTCATAATATATGATATTTATTTTTATTGTAAAAATATTAATAATCTTTTGTTTACAATAAATAATACATATTATATAATATATTATTTATTAATTAAATTATTTTTATTGTTTATATATAATATCATTTACTAGAACCATAATTTTTTTTGTAACTGTAATAATAATAATAAAATTAATAATTTTTAAATAAGTTATTATTTCATATTAATAAAAAAATTTAACTATTTTATCATAAAATTATATTATATATATAATTATCTTATAATATCATATATATTTTCACAATAATATATTATATTTCATATTTTTAATTTTTATAAAATTTTACTAATAAAAAATTATTTATTATTTATACACTGTAATTCTTATAGATTGTAATTATATTATAATAATATACATGAAAAATATTAGTATATTTTTTTGTATGTAATTTTAAAATATATTCAATATTATTAGTGATTTCCAAGATGCTAATTATATATTAATTTATGCAATTAAAAAACATGTTTATTAAATATTTTTCCTCCAACGTGAATATTTGTCGATTTTAGAGACGGGTGTTTAATTATTTAAGGTAATAGAAAATTTTTTAATTATACGAAAAAAATATACAAATGAATACATACTTATATAAAATTTATAT
Organism: Trapa bicornis; assembly: GCA_030064425.1. Taxonomy (NCBI): domain Eukaryota; kingdom Viridiplantae; phylum Streptophyta; class Magnoliopsida; order Myrtales; family Lythraceae; genus Trapa; species Trapa bicornis. Next base: position 932,627 of record CM057761.1, on the reverse strand, counting down.
TATTAAAATTATTAATAATATAAAAAAATTATATGTTATTTATTTGTATTGAAAATTTATGAATCGTACATAATATTATATATATAGTTGCTATTTTATATATATATATAGTTGCTATTATATATATATATATTAAAATATTTTAATAATTTATTTACATATGCAAAATTTAATTATTTTATAATTATCTTTATATTCATAATTGATTTTTATTCTTATAAAATATACTTTTATATTTATATAATTGTTATATATTAATTATTATTTTTGTATATATATAAATTTATGAATTAGTTTATTTCATTTGTAATTTTTACATTTCTTTAAATAAATAGTATAAATGTTTATTTTCCTTAATAATATTTTTTTGTGATTATTTATTATATAAATTATTAAAATATTTTTTATAGAATTATAAATTTTATATAATTTATTAATTATTTTATATAAATTTATAATTACATATATTAAATTTAATAAATATTTATATATTTTATTAATATATATTAATGAATTATATTACTTAATTAATATTTTATATTAAAGTAAATTAAAATTATTAGTGTAATATCTATGGCACTCAATATATCTATATATTTAGAATAAATATATAATGTATATATACATTAATTATTATATAATATATAACAATTTTATAATTAAATATATATATATAGTGAGTGTGATAGTATTATGAGATTTATTGGCTATATTTACTTTAAAATTAATTATTTATAATTTTTAAAAAATTATATATTTTAATAAATATAATTCGATTAAAAATTGTATATTTAACTGCTATAAGTAAGACATATCAATGTGTAGAGCGATTTTTGAGTAAGTAGGGTTAGGGGACTTAATATCTATAAATATATTATACATTTTATATGTTGATTGTTAAATAACTTATAAAATATAAATTATAATCATATTTTATTTACAAATAATTTTTTTTAAATAGCATTAGTTGAATATATGATTTTTATTTTATATATTAGAAATTATATTAAATAATTTATAAATATATATTATAACTTCGCATAAAATAATGAAGATTAAGTAAAATAAAAATATTATATATAAAAACAAATTTAATTAAATTAAAAATCAATTATTTTAAATAAAAAAATATATAAATATATAAATAATTTTATTTTAGTTAAAAATTTTATAATATCTATTATTTTTATTAAATAAACTATAAATATATGTAAATATAAAAATCATAAAAAACTAACAATTTTGCCTACATTCAAAATTATATTTTATTAATACAAATTATTTTAAAAATTGTGCCAAATCTTAGATATATAATTTTTACTATATATATATATATATAAACAATTATTAATTTATGTAAAATAATTTATAAAATTATATATATTAAGAAACTGTTTTGTACCTACATAAATCATATTTTTTACCATATAATAAATTTATGAATTATAGTATATGTAATTATTTGCATATAATTAAATTTAGTTAAATAAGTTATAAAAGTGATATATAAAATTTTCAAAATTTAACTATAATTTTATTATAATTTATTTATATATGAAAGTAATCTATTATTATAGTTAATAATTATATATTTTTCCTATATATTTATATTAATAATTTAAATATAATATAATTATTTATATGAAAAAAAATTTTAGTTGGTTAATAATAGTTTTACATTTATTATTTTATTATTTGTTAATTTATATAAGTTTATTAATTATATATTTTTAAATAATAAATAAAATTTATCATATCATATATTTATATTATAAAGTTATATATTTTTATAGAAAATAAAATATATTTCACATTTTTTATTTTATTAAAAAATTAAATGTATAATAAATCATATTTAATGCACTTTACTATATATAATATAATTATATTATAAATAAATATTTTATATAATAATAAAATTTATAATAAATTTCATTTTGTTATAAAATTTTTATTATGTATATTTATATATAATATAATTATTTAATAATTATATATATTACAATAAATTATATTATATATTGATAAAAAATTTTATTGGAACAAAATTTTGAAAGATAGGATTTCAGGTATGTATGTAATAATAATTAATTATATATAATAAAAAAATTTAATAATATTATTTATTTGATTTATAATATAAATATATAATAATTTTTTATATTTTTATAAGATAATATATTATGTTCAAATTATCTAATTTTAAATTTTATTATTATGTAAAAAGAAAATGATTAATTTTATAATATTGTGCAAATATGTAATATAATTTAACAACTATTTTACATTAATTAATTAATTCTTTTTATAAGAGAAGAGCTTATATAATAATAAATAAGGCGGTTGAGTGCATGCAACAGATAATAACATTTTAGTAAGCTGAGTTGTAGTTATGATATAAGGAGAAAAAATATTTTAATGAATTATTATTTAGGAATAACCAACAAGTTCAACTCATTATCAACTCTAACTATATATGCTACAGTAATAGTAGGATACATGACTCCCCCTTCTACCATACATGAAAAAAAATGGATTAAAAGTAAAATATTTAGTTAGTATGTCTTTCAACAACTACAACAGGTATAATTTTATTTAGTATGTCTTTTGGTATAATTTGATATTTGATATTTTTATATTATATATGTATTTTTAATTATTTTTAAATTGTAAAATTATAAATATTAATTATTATTATTATAAATTAATTTATAACTATTGTTATATTTTAATGATTATTATGTGATATAATAGTTGAATAATTTACATACAAATATTTTATTTTTCTTAATAATTTATGGTTATATAACTTTATATATGTATGATTTTTCATATATATTTAATTGAACAATTTTAACATATTTTATATAATTTGTGATTATTTATTATATAAATTATTGAAATATTTTATATACAAAAATAATAAAATAATATATGAATGATGTAAAAGTTTTATAATTATTTTTATATTCATAAATTTATTTTGTTCTTATAAAGTATAATTCTTATTTATATAATTTATTCATATAATAAATAATTTATTTATATAAAGTATTATTTATATAATTTATTAAGTATTTTATATAAATTATTGCTATAAATAATATTATTTACAATAATTTATAATTATTTTATATAATATAATATATATTAAATACAATATTTTTTATTTTTATATACATAAATTTATAAGTTAGTATTTTATACTCAAGTAAATAAAAATTATAAATGTAATATTAATCACAATCCATATGTATATATATTTATATTAAATATAATATATATTATTATATAATATAATATAATTAATATATAGATAAATAATAAGAGAGTGTTAAATTTATAAATGAGTGTGAAAGGAATAGTAGATATAATATATACTACTATAAATTTAATTTATTTATAAATTTTACAATTTAAACATTTTAATAAATATAATGAAATTGAAAATTATATATTCAAATGTTAATAGTTTTAGCTAACATATATTATATTTTACATATTCAGTCATTAATCATCTATGATTATTGTTATTTTAAAGTAAATAGGGTTTGCATAATAGTTATGTGTAAATATATAGTACATCTTTTATGTTATTTGTTAAATAATTTATTGTATAAAATATAAAATATTAGAATATATAATTATATTTTATTTATAAATACAAATTTTAAATAGTATTAGTTGTATATAAAATTTCTCTTTTATATATTATAAATTATATTAAATAATTTATAAATATATATTATAATTTCATATAAAATAATTAATATACATATTGTTTAAATAAATTAAAAGTTTTATATATATAAATAATTTTATTTAAATTGACGATAAATTATTATAAATAAAATAGATATATCAATATACAAATATTTTATTTTACTTAAACAATTTATAATATATATTATTAATATACATATTGTTTAAGTAAATTAAAAGTTTTATATATAAAAATAAATTTATTTAAATTGATAATAAATTATTATAAATAAAAAATATATATTAATATACAAATATTTTATTTTACTTAAATAATTTATAATATATATTATTTTTTATAAATATACTATTAATTCATTTAAATATAAAAATCATAAAAACTAATCATTTGCATATATTCAAAATTATATTTTATTAATAAATATTATTTTAAAAATTGTATCAAATGTTAGATATATGATTTTTATTATATATATACAAAAAATTATTAACTGATTTAAAATAATTCATAAAATTATATATATCAATAAATTGTTAAATTCATAAATAAATCATATTTTTAACCATATAACAAATTTATTAATTATATAATTTATAATTATTTACATATAATTAAAATTGTTAAATAAGTCAATAATTCATATAAATTTTATTTTATTTAAGTAATTTCTGATTTATATAACATAAAAATTCTTATATACCATTAATTTATTTATATATAAATTTTATATTTTATAAAATTAAATTGAATTTATTAATAATTTATATACATATACAAATAATATTTTAATATATAATAAATTTAATAGTCTCAACATTATTATTATATTAAATAATAATTTATTAATTTTAATTTAGTATTTATATTTGGCAATATTTATATATAGAAATTAGTGAGTTATTTTATTTAAATTTACAATTGTGTCATAGAAAGAAAATAAAATATGTAAAATTTAATAATTTCATAATTATGCTTATATTAAAAAATACCATAAATAAAATTCATACTTTATATTAATATAATTTATTGATATAAATAATTTATAAACAAAATAATTAATAATTTAATTTTTATAAATAAATGAGATATATTTACGATTATTTATTAAATTTAATAATTATTTTATATCAATTCATTAATATATTTATATATATTGATTAACTATTTAACTTACTTTTATTTTTATTCGTATAAATAAAATTATAAATCAAACATGCTTTATATTCAATATTTATAGAATTGTATATTTAGATAAAAAATAATTTTATAAGTACATTAATTATTAGTATGTGATAGAATACATAATGTACATACATATATTTTTATTTTACATAATAATTATTTATACATAATTTTATATGTGCCTTAATTATTAATATATATTAAATTGAACAATCTTGCTATAATTTTTACTTTATAAAATAATTCATAATTTTTAATTGAGTATCTAATTATATGATTATTTTATCAATTTCTATTTATTTACTTAACAATTTATCAAACTATTAAATTCAATTTTGAATATTAAAACCTTGGTCACCAACACTTATTCCAAGGCTGCCATACTAATAAGATGGGACACTTTAATCGAGATTAAACCATCATTTTGACCTCACACACATTTGCGTACTATGATAAAGTTTGAATAAATTTGTTGAGTTTAAATTTAATAATTGTGTTTAGTAAATAACTATATTATAAATATAACATATTTTTATTGTATATGAGTTATCTACATTTATTACAAAATCTTGAAATAAGCGTTATATTTAGAAAATTTTATTTGATAAGTAACTAAACATAAATTTACTTTTAAAATTATGTTTAATGTGATAATTTTTTATATTATAAAATTTTTTAGTTATTTTTAAATTGTATGATTAATTTATAAATATTTTTTATTTTTAATACATGATTATTATTTATATTAATAATTTTTATATTTGATTTTATAAATTAATCAATTAATATATGTTTGAAAATAAGTTAAGTAGTTAATATATAATAAATAAATGAAAAGAGTATGTAAGATAAATATATGTAGTTTGTGAATATGATAGTTAAAACAAGAAAAATTTTAAACTAAACATATAATTATATTAATATAATTTAATATATATTATATTTAATAATAAAATTATTAAATATATAATTTTAGAATACTTATATATTTCATTTATATTAAATATAATTATGTTATAATTATATACATTTTATATAACAACAAATTAAATTACACATTAATAATATTTTTCAATAAAATTTGCAGTTATATTATAACACATATATAGTTATTTATTATGTACAATAAAAAATAATAATATAATTCTAATATCATATATTTTATTAAATTTCTTATCTATAATATTAATATATAATAAAATATATATTTTCTTTAATAATATATTATTTTTATTTTAATAATATTAATCATTTTTCACTTGGCATAAATAAATAATATATAATATACTAATTTATTATTATAAATATTATAAATTAATTAAGTATTTTTTGTTGTATATATATAGTCTTATAAATAATTTTATTCATTAGTAATATAATTTTATTTTTTGTGTGGCGATAATAATAATAATAATAATATTTATTATTATTATTATTATTATTATTATTATTATTATTAATTTTTAAATGAGTCACTATTGCATATTAAAAAATAAAATGTTAATAATTTATTATTATATAATTAAATATTTTATATTTTAATTTTTATTATAGATTATAAGTATATTATAGTAATATACATTATATTATATTATATTATATTATATTATATTATATTATATTATATTATATTATATTATATTATATTTTGTTATATTTTGTTTTATTTTATAATAATATTTACTATAAATGAAAATTATTATATATATAAGTTTTTGTATGTAATTTTAAATTAATAATTTTCATAAATAACATAATTCTATTATATAATAAATATTTTTACAAAAAATTTTATAATATAATTTTTGTATATATATTTATATATAATATACAATATATTATAATTTACAATATTTTATTTTTGTTAATATATTTTTTTGTTTATATAATAAATATTTTAATTTATAATGTATAATATAAATATTATGTAACATTTTGGAATAATAATATATTTTTGTGTGTATATATATAAATATATTATATTATACTTATATATATTGTATAATATATTATAATTTACATTTTTATTTTTGTTAAATATTTTTATTGTAAAGTAAATATTTTAATTTATCATACATGATATAAATATTATTATTAAATAATTTATTTTCTAGATTAAAGATAATTTATGTGATTTATTTTAAAGTGTTTTAATTTGAAAGTTCATATAAAATGAATAATTAATAATTTGTTTAGTGTTATTAAATTTAGGTGACAACAAATATTTTTCTCATTTAATTAAAGTATAACAATAAACAATTTAATTATAATATTTTCATTTCAAAATAAATTATTAAGAAATTTAAATAAGAAAAATAACAAATAATATTGATATAATTGTTTTTCAAAATTTAATTATATTTTTAGTATAGTATTTATATATTACCTATAATAATTTATAATTATAAATATATTTTATATATTTATATTAATAATTGAAATATCATATAATTATATAAATACAAAAAAGTTTTGGTTGTTCCGTAATCTACTTTTATTATTTTATTCCATGTTAATTTATATAAGTTTATTAATTATATAATTTATTATATCATATATTTATATATTTTATAAGATAATAAAATAGATTTCACAATATTTTTTATTAAAAATATGTTTTTAATAAATTATATTTAATATAAGTTATTATATATAATATAATTATATTATAACTATAGATTTTATTTGATAATAAAATTTTAATTATATATTTATATATAATATAATTATGTTATAATTATATATTTTTATATCCCAGTAAATTATATTATAAATTGATATAATTTTATTTTGCAACAAAATTTTCAATTGATTCTATCATATATATATATATATATAATTAATCATATATAATAAAAATATTAATAATATAATAATTTATATAACTTTATAAGATAATATTTTATATTCAAATTTCAAATTTTAAATTTTATTTTCGTACGCAATAAGATTATTAATTATATAATATTAGATGAATATACAATATAATTTATCGTATATAATATAAATTTAGTGTATATATAATATTAAAAATTTATTATATATTTTTATATTTCATAAAGTTTCTAATTATATAATATTTACAGTATATATATTTGTATTTTCCAAGAATGAGTTACTTGATTTTAATAATTTGAAGTACAGATATTATTTTTAAATTTAGAGTAATTTTATAAATTTTAATATTAATATGTTAGTTCAACATTTTCTTTAGTAGTTTTAGTAATATTGTTTAATATCTATGAATATTTTTAATATAAAATAATTAAATACTAATGAGTTTTATTTTTAAGAATAATTAATTTAATAAGCTCAATTATTATACATATGATTCAATCAGTTACATAATAAAATAAATAAATATTAATTTATTTTAAATATAGGTGGTGTTTGGTTTTTTTGTAATTAGCTTTAATTACAAGGTGATGTTTTAATAACATCCATTATTGTGCACACCTTCTTCAGTTGTATGATTTGGAGTTGAACAAGCAAAATGCCCAAATCTGCAGTTACATTGTCTAATATTGTGGTGAATGGAGGACAAGAAATCAATTGTGAGGGAAATACACACTTTGGAATGTGGCTATTTTGGGGGAAAACATAAAGTTCTACTTGATATAGCATTAAATCTCAGTTCTACATTAACCAAATTCCTTCAAATAACCTTTGGGAGCAAAGCAAGTAACCTACATGAGCTTCAATGGTTCTATATGTGAACTGTAATCTATAATGTAAAAATGCCAACGAGGAAGGGCTTACCCTATGAATCCAAAGCATTATTTGAAGAAAACAACATAAAGAAAGGATGAGGACAAAGATCAGTAATCACCATTCTGACTATCATCTTTCTTTGTCCTTCATCTTCCGTGCGTAGCTCTTGACGTGAAAATCAACAAAAAGGATCAGGAGGGAGGCGTTGAAGACGGCGTTGAAGCACCATCCCCAAATGCCCGAGCATCCGCCAAAGAAAAAGTGGTACCTTAGCATCAGGCCTGACACAAGGAAGCTGAAGACGAACTGCACGATCTGGCAGTTGGTGACGGCCTTCTTCCACCGCGGCCTCAGCCCTATGCCAGAGAGGAAGTAGTATCCGTACATCAGGACGTGGACGGAGGCGTTGGTGATAAGGGCGACGGGGAAGAGAGATTGGGAGGTATGGAGCCACACAAAGCACATGACGAGGACAGTTGAGTGATGGTAGACGTGGAGGAATGTGAGCCTCTGGATGGATCCCGAGAGGACGATGAGGATTGTGTCGACCAGCTCGAGGATCTTGGAGAGATAGAAGACGTAGGCCCAGAAGAATGTGGGCCCAATGGGCGGGGTCTCGCCGGCGGGGAAGCAGAAGATCCAGCGGCGGTCGGGGGCCTGGAAGTGGGCGGAGAGTGCGCAGCCGGCCGCCATGAGGAGGGAGAGGGCGGCGAGGGTGAGGTTGTGGACGGCCGTGATGGGCTTGAGGACGACCGAGGGGAGGGGGGGAAACCGGAGGAGGACGAGGAGGTAGGTGACGGCCAGGTAGGAGACGACGGTGACGACGAGGAAGAGAGGGGTGGAGGCGAAGGTGTGGCCGGGGGACCAGGTGAAGCCGCTGACGGTTGAGTGGTGGACCAGCCAGTACTGGATGGTGGAGAGGAGGAATGCGCCCCCCATTTCCTGGGAAATATTCAGCGGCGGAGACGGCAGCGCGTGAGGGTGGAAGGGTTGTTAGAGGAGGAGAGAGGGGGATGAATATTAGATAGGAAGAGAGTAAGGTGAAGAAGTGGGAGGATGAAGGTACAATTCCCTGATTCCCATTTAGTATCCGCTCTTGTGGTCCCTACATATCTTCTTTTTATTGGCCATACCCCGTAATTAACAATTAAATCCTTATAATTAATTTGTGAGCCGCAAACAATGGTACAGACGCCCAGGGCGTGACGCTGAACCAAGCAGCTCGGCTTTTCTGCAAATTTTATGGCCATCATAGAACAAGATTCAGATATGAAGTTTGGAGTCGTACAAAGGAATTGCATACCTGCTCCGGAGAGGTTTTCATGAATGGCTCCCACGGCACCTTCAAACTTCCCAAGCTCAACCTCCACACCTTCCATAGAACAAGACATAATTTGTTTATCCACGAAAATGGGTAGAAGGGGAAATAAGTCAAGGAACTGATGTACAACCTTCTGTCCTCCCATCCATGCCTTGGTATCATCAATCAAGTCTAGCTGTTTCACACAGCTCAGCATTCTACTTTCGGAAGAAAAATAGCTGTCACCTTTTCAACGACTATTGCCTTTACGTCAAAATAATTACATGTGATATGTAAGCAATCACTTATTTCAATCGTCTCCTTTGCTATTGACTCCCGATCTTTTGCTGCAATGCCGATCTTCCAGTCCATGTTCCCACGTGGAGAAGTGACCTATAAAAGAAGAACATTATTAGGCCATGGATTGGGATGAGGGACAGCATGATAAGTTAAGATACTTCGATCTGGCAAAAGAAAAAAGTCATTCACAGCACAGCTTGATAGTCATTCTGAGAGGATCACATAAGATATAATGGAAACAAATGTTTTCCATCACCAGGCACAATATACGCAGCAGTAACCACTTGATGTTAATTGATTGACTGATTACATCTCATTACTTGATAGATATTCCAAATCATGACAAGCTGTGATTTGGAATATATAAGAAAAACTTCATCCAATGCATTCTCGTCAAACACTCCAGAGAAACTGAGCAAATCATCCATGAATAGTTATTGCTCTCTGTTCAATTCACAAGACTCTACAAAAGTCGAATAAAAGATGACTCAAATTTAGTCCACAAACCAGAACAATCCGAGAGTGAGAGTACTACTAACAGCTTTGCATGATTGCAAAGTACTATCTATAGACATCGCTGACGCTGAGCTATATGAAATTGGAAGCAAGAAAATTTTACTTCATAAAAAATTCTCAGGATACGTCGATATTATAACTCATAAAATTTTGAACATGTACGCATACATCTGGCATAATGCACTCCTGCATCCCAATAACTGACCAGGAAGCGGATATTGACGGAAATGAAGGAATAGTTCCAATGATGTATGCGTACATGTTATTGGGATGCGGATATTGACGGAAATGATCCCCCCCACACAAGGACGTAATCAGCCATGACGACGACGTTACGGTAGATAGGCGCACTTCATCCTCGTCGCCGACAGGTCATCCATGCCGCTTTCTCCTTCTCCGCCACGAAATGAAACGCCAACAACACCACAATCAGCCGGAAGCGCTACATTCAGGCTCGCCGGAGCTCTCCTCGTCCTCCCGATCTCCAGGCCTCCCTTCGCACACACTCACTCACTCTCTAGAATCCAAATCCGAGTCTCTCTAGAGTTCTGCCCCCTCCCTCCCTCGTCTTTTATCGAGCTTGGTTATATCGTGGTGACAAGGACAGCGTGACAGACCAATGGAATTTGTGGAGCCAGAGAATGCGGAATTCTTATTGGCTGGATTTTTAAGTGACGAGAGGGACAAAATCGGAATTTTACACTCCACAGTCCATCCCCTCTCACAAGGCCAACCCTGATGCTTTGAATTTTACAAGGGATTGATAGATATCGAATCACAGGTCTCCCTTTCTTGCTACCCAAGAAAATAGAAACAAGGGCTTCAAGAAGTTACACTGGTCTAGGATTGCAGGTGCAGGAGAAGGCAAACAGCTTTATCAGTTGGCACAGGTGCGATTGGCAGGGAAGACTTTCTCCAAGGAGCTTATGAACCTCTTAGCAAGAGCTTGGGCTCGACCACGGGGATCTCCAAGAAGCTGTACCCCATCGACTTGTCCTCCCCACCAACAAACAAAGGCACAGAAGAAGGATCATGTTGAATGACTATATTTATCTCCGTGTACATAAAGTTAAGAAACTGCACTTCATACCATCTGTGTTTTGAGTTAGTTTTATCATGTGTTAGCGGGATTTTAGGTCGACAGAGATTTACAGGACATTGTTGATAAGAAAGATTGATCAAATTATCATGAATCCACGACTGAAACAGCTGTATATTTGTATTCGCAGGTCTCCCCTTCTGAGTTCTTCCCCTTGTACTGTTGCCAGGAGACTTTCCATGTCACTAGCAAACTTTGTCTGCATTAAGGAGATTGCAAGCAAATTCAGGGTGAGAGAGTACATTACATAATACAAAAGTGACTATGGAGAAGTACCTCTCCAGGTCAATAGTTCTCTTCACAAGCATGAGAGTCAAGAAAATAGGGACCATTGCAGCACAAAGATGCTTAAGTGTGTGCCCACTAACAGCATGATGAGTCCATGTGTATATTGGTTTATCTGCTGCTTCTTCAATCTTGGCAATTATATAAAATCCTGCGGCAATTGAATCATAAAAGATTAGCATGGTGAGGAGTCCATGAAAATCCAAAATTAGTGCAAGAAAATGAACACAAACCTGCAGCCCAAAGCCAATATGTTGAGTGAGTGTACATTGGAGGCAGCAAAACAGCCATGATTGGTATAGCAATGCACGGAACAAACTGGACTATAGCATATGGACGAAGGTCATCAAAAAATCTGCACAAGGATAGTCAAATTCCATTAATGACTATGCACTGATGCAGTAGTTGGGCATCATACAAATCCATAAACCTATTATCACAATAGATGCAAAGGAATATATCTAAGAGGATTCAACACATCTATTTGGACTATATCTAAACCAGACATTCCATCAACAAGTTTAATAGATATAACACTGTCTTGCATGACCTCAAGACCACAACACTGTCAGGAATTTACCCCTCTCTTACTCTCTAACCCCAAACACAGAGAAAATAAAGACAAAATGATGATTTCATGCTGGCAAGCGACCATAATCAATTTAAAAGCAAGAGGATTAAGAAGAAACGAGAAGGTAAATGCCTTTGGACAGAGGTGCAGAAAGTTTCCAGACTTATAGATTAAAGAAAGGCATTAGACTTGAGAGGGTTGGACAAAAACTTTCCTCCAATATAGAATGCTCAAAGCTCCAGCCAAAAGTAGTGGCACTATTGATATCATCCCTTTCTGTTCATCAATCCTTTCGATGATGAAAATTGCCACAATTGAAGTGAATGCAATGGTCATATCTACAGATTCAAGGAGTAACACATAAATCTATACATGTATTCAGAAGATTGATATATATGAATGTGAAATACAATACCTTCCAAGCAAACTTACCGGCAGTCGATCCCATACGAGCCGGGCATCATCAGGCTTCAGATGGTAGTATGAGGAACCAAAGGCAACAGCAGCAACACCAACAAAAAAACAAGTCCAGCCGAGTAGCTCACCTTGCAAACTTAAAACAATGACAGTGGTTAGCAAGTAGGTTGGATCAAATGTAGCTTTCCTCTCTCAGGAAAATTTGCAAGAAACCTTAATCACGAGGAGCAGCATTACCTCAGCTTAAAATAATTCCCGTAATAGCATAGTACGAGCCCAATGAGTCCAACAACAAGGAACGGAAAATTGGATACTACGTTAAGAAAATTAGGTATGCCTGAAAGGTTAAAGGAAGATAGTTAAATGCTGAATCCAGTCCCCCATCTCTGAATTAGATATAGGATCATCATGTTTGATAAAACAGAGCTAGTCTCCAAGCTAGCTTTCATCCAAATCACAACATACCTTCTTATTCTTACATTCCTTATCATTCCATTTCAGCAGCTAAAACATGAGTTGAATGAAAGTACTGTAATCATTTTTGATGCACAAACAAAAATCATCAATTTTCCAACAATGACATTCTCCATGCCGATAAGAACCCCTAGGTCCTATTCCAGTAAAGCCAAGACCATCTTCGATCTCTAAATTAAATTTACGAGGAGTCATAGAGATGGTGAAAATAAACAAATTACCAAAGAACTCGCGCTGGTCGGCGAAGTCATGGTATGCTTCCGACTGGGGAATCGCCGGGGTGACGATCATTAGCACGACAAAGCTCACAACGGCCACTCCCCAGGCATATAACGTCCGCTTCCTCATCTTCCAACGTGAAGAACAATAAGAAGGATTGAGATAGAAATAGGCTTTGGACTTTCAACTGCTGGTCAGATGAATCTCAGAGAATCGCTCTAATGGCGGATCCGTGTTAACGAGAGATCGATGGAAAGCGGTAAGTCGTCAACTACTCAACATATAGAAATGAAACACGGAAAAATGCACATTAGCCCTTTAACTTTAGATATTTGTCATATAAGTTAAAAGGCACTTTAAATAAAATATTTGTATTTAAATTATTTAAATATTAATAATTAATACATATAAATTTAATAATTATAATGCATATTACATTTATAATATTTATTTTTACAAATATAAAAATAATAAATAAGATAATTTGATTTATTGATTTATATATATAAATAATAATTAATATACAACGTTATATTAATAACACTAAACAAATTATTATTTATTCACTTTATATCAACTTTAAATAGAAAAAATATTTAAAATAAATCACAAAAATTAACCTTCATATAGAAAATAAAATATATAACAATAATATTTATATATATAAATATATATACACTAAAACTATATTATTAAAAATTTTGTAAAAAAATATTTATTACAGAATAAAGTTTACTTTTATATAAAATATATTTATATAATAAAATTATATTATATATGAAAATTATTAATATAAAGTTAAATAAAAAAATTATATCTAATATTTTTTTATGTATACTAAAATATTATAATAAAATAAATATAATTATATTATTATAATATAATTATAATTTATAATAATTACAATATATAAACAATAAATATTTTTTTGTGATTATAAATTTTATAAAAATTAAAAATATAAAATATAATATATTATTTGTCAAATATATTAGATTATGAGATAATTATATTATATTATCACAAATTTTATTAGCATGTAAAATATATAACTTTATAATATACATATATGATATAATAAATTATATAATTAATAAACTTATATAAATTAATATGTAATAAAATAATAAAAATAAAATATAGACGAACCAAAACTTTTATTTTTCATTTATATAATTATATTATATTTCAATTATTAATATAAATATATAAAAAATTATATAATTGATAAATTTCGTGATAGATTATAGATATTATTTACATACTAGTTAAAATTTTTTAAAAAATAGATTAATGTTATTTTTTATTTTTCTTATTTATTTATTTTAATAATTTAGTTTGAAATAACATTGTTATAACTAAATTGTTTATTGTTATACTTTGATTAATTAAAATAGAAATTTGATTTCACAATTATTTTATAACACTAAGCATACTATTATATCAATTTTAAAATAAAAAACATTTAAAATAAATCAAATAAACTAAAATTAATGTAGAAAACAAAATTATATAACAATAATAATTATATTATGCAATATAAATTAAGATATTTATTGTATAATAACAACATTTAATAAAAATAAAAAATATAAATTATAATATATTATACAATATATATAATTATATTATATATAAATATATATAAACTATATTATTAAAAATTTTATAGAAAAACATTATTTAGAGAATAAAATTTACTATTATATAAAATAAAATAACATATAATATAATAAAATGTATATTATTATAATAAATTATAATAATTACAATATATAAAAAATAAATAAGTTTTTATGACTAAATTTTATAAAAATTAAAATTATGAAATATAATATATTATTGTGAAATTATATATTAGATTATAAAATAATGATATTATATGTATAATAAAAATATATGATAAAAATTAGTTGAAAAATCAAATTTTTAATATGAAATAGTGACGTATTTTAAAAAGATATTAATTTTATTATTATTATAGATATACAAAAAAGTTTATGTTTGTAATAAATAAGATTATTTTTAAATTATATATATAAACAACAAAAAATATTTAATTAAAATATTTATTATTTAATTAATAAAATAATATATTATATAATACATATTATTTATTGTGGGAAACAAAATATTATTAATATTTTTATAATAAAAATAAAATATTATATTATGACATATAATATATATTATTATATATTGATTTTATATATAATAGATTAAATATAAATATATATTTTTATTTTTATTTTACATAATAAATGATTATATATATATGTTATAATAGTATTATTGTAAATTTTATTGAAAAATATTATTAATATTAAATTTAATTTATTTTTATATAAAATTTATATAATTATACTATAATTAAAATAAAATATATATATAAACTTGATTAAAAGAAATAATAATTACACATATCTAGAAAACATATCCATAAAACTTTTTATTTGGGCCTGAGCCGGCCAGCCCAGCCCAGCCCAAGGGCATTAGCCAGCGACCCTAATTTCTCTCTATAATAGCCGCGACCGCCGACTGAAGTGGGACCAAATTGGGACGGTGATCGTAAAGCAATATGCTGTTACTGTGACAGCCCCGCGCAGAAACATACTATATAAACCCTTCCAAACGAAATCTTGGCCTGGAAAGCTCGTAAACCCTTGCAAGAGGGGCGGCCGTTGAATAATTCTCTGCTGCCTCTGTGTCGTCTTTTCTTAATCGCGTATTGCAATGGCGCAGTCTCTGGAGCTGTTGCTGATTCAGTTCCTGATGCCGGACAATGACGCCCGGAGGCAAGCGGAGGAGCAGATTAAGCGGCTTGCGAAGGATCCACAGGTGGTCCCGGCTCTTGTCCAGCACCTCCGCACGGCCAAGACTCCGAACGTCCGCCAGCTCGCCGCCGTCCTCCTCCGCAAGAAGATCACCGGACACTGGGCTAAGCTCCCCCCACAGACGAAACAGCTCGTCAAGGACGCTCTCATAGAGAGCATCACCTTGGAGCACAGGTAGTGGAAATAATGCCCTTTGCTTTCACTTCATTAATCCAATTCTAATGATCCAAGCTGATGATTCTAGTGATCCGAATGAATTTACTTGATATATTTCCACATGAATGTGATTTTCTTAGGAAATCAAAGTTTCTTATTGCAGAGTTGTTGACTGATGCCTGTTTGATACGATCAAATTGCCAAGTTTATGGTGTCTCTTCTAGGAAATCTCTGATGGAAAATATAATGCCAACCTAGAGGTGTATTCTCTAGCTGTGT
The DNA here is from genome assembly GCA_030064425.1 of Trapa bicornis. Lineage (NCBI taxonomy): Eukaryota > Viridiplantae > Streptophyta > Magnoliopsida > Myrtales > Lythraceae > Trapa > Trapa bicornis. Next base: position 915,560 of record CM057761.1, on the reverse strand, counting down.
CAAACTGGTGATGTTTGACTTGATTGAAAAAGAAACTATGACTTACTTTTTCATTTGAGATATCTTTAAATAAACTAGTATTAAAGGAGTGTGAATTGCAATGTTAGTCGACAGAAAATTTGCATGCAATGAAGAATGATATCCTTGCTTAGCCTGCTGCCAATCACATAATTGAAAATTTTGTATATTTTATTAGGTACCTTGGTCATTTATGGTTCATGATTATGTTTGGTTGATGCACCTGTAAAATCTCTAATTTCCATCTTATATGAGTTGAGCATTATAATTTTTATCTGAATTTATCCATCAGCTTAGCAGTGGAATTTTTGTATTTGAACTGTGTATAGTGTATCTAAATTTATGCAGTGCTCAGGAATTCAATGTAGTCCCCTCAATAAAAAAAAAATGACACCTGTATTGAAGTAGTACAATGATAGAAATTTGACTTAACAAGTAACATACATTAGTTAACATGGTTATTTGCCATTTACTTGGGTATCTTCCTTAATTTTTTTGTTTCTTTATGACATCATTCCCTGTTGAATAAGGAAGTGGATACAATTTGTGGAGCCTCCTCATTTTTGATTTTCTTTTTGCCCTCTCCTTTTATTTTTTTTTTTGCAATATATTTGTTCATTTATTTGTAATTGCTTGGAGAAAAAAAGATATTGACGAATATTCTTTCTTTTTAGTCCTCCTGTGAGGCGAGCAAGTGCAAATGTAGTGAGCATTGTGGCAAAATATGCAGTTCCAGCAGGGGAATGGCCAGATTTGCTGAATTTCTTATTTCAGTGCAGTCAAAGCTCTCAAGAAGATCACAGAGAAGTAAGTTAAGCTATCTTAATCTGCTTTCATATCATCCATGTCTTAACAATATGGCTAAGTGACTGTATCATTTTGTATGAAGTGTTTAAATCGTTGGCATATTTCTTTTGGATAACTTCAGATTCTGTTGTAAGAGCTCTTTTCCTTTATGTAATTAACTAACAAGGAATATTAGTTTATTTTTCTATGCATTCATATGTTATATATTCTTTATGGTTGATTAATTGATGATTAATACAGCCGATCTGGAAGTTGCAACAGGAAGACTTGGATTTCTTTTGTTGTTCCATGGGTTTTTTGCTGTTCCTCCCAGAATATGTGATAAAACGTGTGAAAATACTCTTGGTATTCTGCTTGATGCCATATCCCTTGTGATTGCAGGTTGCATTGATTCTTTTCAGCTCTTTGACGGAAACAATAGGAAATGCATTTCAACCATATTTTTCAGATTTGCAAACTCTTTTGCTCAAGTGCCTGCAAGATGCAACTAGCAACCGTGTCAGAGTTGCTGCTCTCAAGTAATTCTTAATTCATAGCTACCATGAAGTTTGCTTATTTCACATATTCTTCTTAAATTTTGTTGAATTTTCTCCCATCATTTACTGACAATAAGTTAAATGGAATTTTCAGGGCAGTTGGCTCTTTCCTGGAGTTTACTTGTGATGGAGATGAAGTGGTGAGTTTCCATGATGCTTGTAATTTAGTTAGTCATGCTTGTAATTAACTGACTGATTCTTTATTTATTGTAATAATTTCATTTTTATAGGATATTGATGCCTTGAATTCTCATTTCTTTGAAATGTAAGATTGAATTTGATTTACCTGTCTCACTGTTATTTTTTTATATGAAAGATGATTTTCACTCTTTGAAGAACTGTATTGAGCTATGTGGCAGATCTAGTGTCCTGCCACATGGCACACCATTCGAAGCACTCAAATCTTGAATGCTGGCATTACTTGTTCTTGCCACCTTTCCATAAAATCCGGATCTCTACTTGGACATGCTATAATATCCCAAAAGTTATTGATTCTCTTGAATTTCACTTTGTTATTGATGATGGGTGGTCTGTTTAACTTATTCCTAATTAGTTCACTTGTCATATGATTCCAATGATGCTGGAACCTCATTAATGCAGGTGAAGTTTCGAGATTTCATTCCTAGCATTTTGAATGTATCAAGGCAATGCCTTGCATCAGGTGAAGAGGATGTAGCTGTACTTGCCTTTGAAATTTTTGATGAATTGATTGAGTCTCCTGCACCTCTTCTGGGAGATTCTATAAAGTCCATAGTGCAATTTTCTCTTGAGGTTTGCTCAAGTCAAAATTTAGAACAGAACACACGCCACCAGGTAGTGTGGTCCTGCCTTACTGTGTAATTTTCATTACAGTGAACAAACTGTCCAATTTTCATTCTTTGATACTGACAGTCAGATAAATTTATGCTTTCTCATTTTGTATTCTTTACCCAAGTTTCTTGGTTTCAATTTTTTCTCAGGCTATTCAGATTATCTCTTGGCTTGCTAAGTTCAAATCCAATTCTCTGAAGAAATATAAGCTGGTAAACCCTATACTGCAAGTCATGTGCCCATTGCTTGCACTGTCGACAGATGGAGATGATGATGATGATCTTGCACCAGATCGAGCTGCTGCAGAAGTTATTGATACTATGGCTTTGAACCTTCCAAAGCATGTATTTCCACCTGTGCTTGAATTTGCCTCTATAAGTATCCAAAATACAAACCCCAAATTTCGGGAAGCTTCAGTTACAGCACTTGGTGTCATTTCAGAAGGATGTTCTCTACTAATGAAAGATAAATTGGAGCCTGTTCTTCATATTGTTTTAATGGCTCTTCGAGATGCAGAACAAATGGTTAGAGGGGCTGCATCATTTGCTGTTGGTCAGTTTGCAGAGCATTTGCAACCCGAGATAATTTCTCAGCATCAAAGTGTCCTTCCTTGCATTTTAAATGCCATCGATGATGCATCTGATGAAGTGAAGGTGTGTAACAGAGTAAAATGCAAAAAAAAAAAAGATGGGAGGTAGTAAGTTTCTTCCTAGTTGTAAATGAAAATTACTTTATGCAGGAAAAATCCTACTACGCGCTGGCAGCATTCTGTGACAACATGGGTGAGGAGATTCTTCCATTTCTTGATCCATTAATGAATAAACTTTTGTCAGCACTACAGAGTAGCTCCCGCAATTTGCAGGAGACATGCATGGTAATCACACCTTCTTGGTTTTTCTAAAATTCTTCAGATAGCCAAGTAATTTCAATTCTATGTACTTTCCCTAAATTAACATTCAGAATTGTTGCAGTCTGCAATTGGTTCTGTTGCAGCTGCTGCTGAACAAGCCTTCATGCCTTATGCTGAGAGGGTTCTTGAATTGATGAAAGCATTCATGGTACTTACCGGTCATGAGGATCTTCGGTCTCGAGCAAGGGCTACAGAGCTTGTTGGAATAGTGGCAATGACTGTTGGAAGAGCAGGGATGGAGCCTATTCTGGCTCCCTATATTGAAGCTGCTATTTCTGTAATTGCCTACAACTTGCTTTAATTCTAGTCCACTCAAACTTTGTTTGGTAAACTCAAACTTTATTGTTTATTCTGCAGGGGTTTGGCTTTGATTATAGTGAGCTTAGGGAGTATACCCACGGTTTCTTCAGCAATGTGGCAGAAATTCTCGGTGATGGATTTGTGAAGGTAGGCAAGTTTTGGGGTTGAGTTTACTTTTGTTTATTTTGGAAACCTGCACTAACTACAGAGGTTATTCTTGAGCAGTATCTCCCTCATGTCATTCCTCTGGCTTTCTCTTCCTGCCATCTTGATGATGGATCAGCTGTGGACATAGATGATTCAGATGAAGAAAATATAGGAGTTGGTGGAGTATCATCTGATGATGAAGCTCATGATGAGCCTAGAGTTAGAAACATCAGCATCAGAACTGGAGTGTTGGATGAAAAGGCAGCAGCAACTCAAGCTTTGGGCTTATTCGCGCTACATACAAAGAGTGCCTATGCACCGTATCCTCTACTGTTTGTTTCACGATATTTTCATTCCTCTTCTCTCCATCAGAATATCATTGATGCATCATACATTTCCTTTTGTATTCATTGACCATTTAAAGATACTTGGAGGAATCCTTGAGGATAATGATAAAACATTGTGCTTATTTTCATGAAGATGTCCGTCTGCAGGCAGTTATAGGCTTAAAGAGTAAGTCTTGATTACCATGGACACATCTTTCTTTAGTTCCATAACTGCACTATTTTTCTGCTTTTGAAGTTTTTGCACCTAATTTTGGTGATAAAATATAATAGGCCTTATTTCAGGGAGTATAATAAAATATATTTTTTATATTTGCAATTGGATATTAAAATGTATACTTTACATCAAATTTGAACATTGTAGACTTGCTTTTCTCTCTTTTGATAAGTAAGGGGTGTATTCCTTTGATCTTCCTGTTAGTTCTAAACAAATTGCTTGCTGTTTATGCAACCACTAGTTTGTCAGTTGCTGTTTGTCACCTTGAAAGAATGTACGTGCAAATTACATAGAGCTCTTTATCATTTCAGTTTCTTATGCAGCTCCTTTCTGGTTGCAGATATTTTGACAGTAGCCCTGGCAGTTTTCGAGAGCCATAATGTAAGTTTTGATGTGACAACTTTTGTTTCACCCCTTTCAATTCAGTGAGATGCAGTTTTTCTTATTGAGTTGGTTGAGGTTGGGTGGTTGGAACTGTCCATGAATATGATCATCCCACATTTTTATATCTTTCCTTGTGTTCTATAGTTTTAAAAAGGTCCAATGGAAGGTGTTCAGCTTTGAATAAGCTTGTTTTCATTTATTTAAATCTCTGAAGTTGAACCTGTGGCTATATACTTCTACTTCAGTGCCTATTCTGGAGGAAACACAGTTTCTCTAGCCTTAGCTAGACTGACATTGCTCACTCTGAGGTCTATACTTGTGATAGGTTCTTTTTCATGGTTTGCCTTCCTTTAGAGAACAGAGCCTTCGTGCTTGTTTGTACCAAAAGCTCATATTGCTGTGCTAGTATTTTATGTTCTTATCTGACATCATTATGTTCATGCAGGATGGCCCGGTAAAAGCGAAAGAAGTTCTTGGTAAGAGTGTGGATACAACCTCAGGGTTTATTTTTCTAATTTAAAATTCCATGGAGTCAACATCTTCTATTATGAGTGCAGGTACTGTCATGAACATCTTTGTCAAGGCTATGAATGAAGATGATGACAAGGAACTAGTTGCTCAAGTTTGCACCAACGTAGCTGATATTGTCAAGGAGTGTGGATATGCTGCTGTTGAGCCTTGTGAGAAAATTGTGTCATCTTTTAATCTTTACTAAATAGTTCTGGTATAGTGACTGAAGCACCCTAACTTGTATCTGACAGTAAACATCATTTGGTTGCAGTTATGCCTCAAATTGTTGAATCAACTTTGCAATTGCTTCAAGAGCAATCAGCTTGTCAGCAAATAGAATCTGATAGTGAAGATGAAGAGGATGATGCTGAACATGATGAGATACTCATGGATTCCGTATCTGATCTTCTTCCTGCATTTTCCAAGGCAATGGGTTCCCATTTTGCACCAATATTTTTGCAACTGTTTGATGCTCTAATGAAATTCTCAGTAAGTTTGTGGTTGAGATCTTTAACATATATGCCTCCAAATATGAAATCAATAATGATTCCTAATTACTGTGTGCTTCTTAATTGTTGTCAACATTAGAAAGCTTCACGTCCTCCACAAGATAGGACCATGGTGGTGGCTACCCTTGCTGAAGTTGCTCAGAACATGGGTGCTCCAATTTCTGCCTATGTTGATGTAGGATCTCTGAATGCTCGTGTTCCTCTTTTGATATTTCATTCTTCCAGTGACTAGTATTCTGAGAAATACTTTGATTAACTTTAACTTTTCAGAGGGTGATGCCCTTGGTTCTCAAAGAGCTACTATCTTCTGAGGCAACTAACAGAAGGAATGCAGCTTTCTGTGTTGGCGAACTTTGTAAGAATGGAGGGGAACCAACTCTGAGGTATGCGGAATGTGCAGGTTGACTATATAGTATTTATCAACTTGGATGCAACTGTCATCTGACAAGCTTGACGGGGTTGATGAAGTTCTTTGAATCACTGGTGCCTTGTTTTCTTGAATTCAAATGCAGGTTCTATGGTGATATATTACGTGCACTCTATCCGCTATTTGGAGAGTCTGAACCTGATAATGCTGTGCGGGACAATGCGGCTGGTGCTATAGCAAGGATGATAATGGTTCAACCAGAGGCCATTCCTTTGAATCAGGTCCTACCTGTTTTCTTGAAAGTTCTTCCTTTGAAGGAAGACCATGAGGAATCATTGGCTGTCTATGGGTGTGTTTGTACTCTTGTGCTGTCATCAAATCCTCAGGTAAAAGAGGCTCTTTTGTTAGTCCGACAGGAAATGACAGATTTGATATTTTCTTTGTAATTGACCTAATGTTTTTTTGGTGTCTTTCTCTACATCACAGATAATTGCTTCAACGCCTGATTTGGTGAGGATTTTTGCTGAAGTTGCTATATCCCCAGATGAAACTCCTGAAATCAAAATTCAAATAGGCAGGGCATTTTCTCATCTCCTTTCACTCTATGGCCAACAATTGCAACCCATTTTAAGCAACCTCTCTCCTGCCCACGCTAGTGCTCTGGCCTCTTTGTCTCCTAGGAGCTGATCATAATTTTATACCAATTCCCCATTTTTGAACTTGGCCTGTAGTCAACATTTTCTATGCGATCTATTATAGTTCCTTATCAATCTCTGGCCTTTCCTTCTCGGTTTTGTTTGCTTCTTGGATGTTGTGCTGCCTATTTAAGTCAGCCATAGTGAAGACCTTGACCAGCTACGGGATGCCAGGTATGAACACTTCTTGAGAAAATTTATATGCTTTTAGAACATCTAAGTTTAACTTGTTGCCACGGTCCCCCCTCCCATGAAGCTCAATGGACTACTTATGCAAAATGCTCTTCCTTATGTCAAATTTATCACAGTCAATAAATAAAAAGGAGACATGCTGATCAAAATGATTTGTAATTCTAAATCGGAATAGAGATTTCTTTCTTAGGTAAAATTTTCATTGGAAAAAGAAAGAAATATTTGTTCTCTTGTATGTTACGAAAATTATTTTGGGTAAAATCTTGCATATTACTAATGGAACAGATTTCTATTCCAGCCTCAGTTTGTATTACTGGGTAGACTTGCAAATATTATGTGCAATTGCAATGTTGTCCGTAGTTTCACAATAGTTATATGCTTGCTCTAAGATTTAGATGATGAACAACAGCAAGATATTTAGATGGGGCAGTGCTTAGTCCATAGATTGATGATGGGGAATCCTGATGCCCGATTATATTAAGATGCCATTACCCCACTTCATCTTAGGGCTTTATAGCCAATGCCTAATTTCATATTCGTTGATTTTTGCAGGTCGGATGTTTATTTATTTTTTTGCCTTGGTCTGTACTTGTGGAAGAGGAATGCAGGGATGAGATACCAAATTGTGCCTTTCTTTTTATTCATTATTAGTCTTTGATCATATTCTTTGTACCTTTCCTTTATCGGATTGCTCCATGCTTTTTCCCCTGGTACAGCGCTATATCACTAATCTTCTTTTCTTTTATTACGACAAGGGTTCTGTTGACAATGTTATATAGTGAGGGTTTATCTTAGTTATGATACTCACGTTTCTCTTTTCATTGTTATTTTTTTATCATACTCTTTACTCGGTGAACCGAATTAGTTCATATATAGTGTAGTTTCTCCAGGTAATGCAATTGCTATCTGTTAGCTTTTGACAGTTGATTGCTGCTTTCACCAATCTTGCCTACAATTAGTCTATATTCTAGATGGTTCGTATTTCCATCCATGTTAATTAGCTACATTCAATCTACTCTTGTGCTGTGTATGAAGGAACGAGTAAATAAAAAAAATAATAAGTGTTGGTATGATCCTCTGCAAGTTAATTAGATGAGACATTGCAAGTTGAAATGATCCATCCTCCACTAATATTAAGAAGGTATTCTGGTTACCTATTTTAGTGAGGGTGGTTGGGGTCCATTTAGCAATGAAATCACCTTCCTTTTTAGAATGGCTGTGTAATCAGGTCCATGAGAGCTCCCATTACTCTGCCCAAATAGAGACACCGAACCTGTCAGTTCAGTTGTTTTGGATAACACTTTCTCATTGGGGAATTTTGAAGTAATGACATAGAACTTTTAATATTTAATACTAAATTATCTCTAAATGTTTGATATTAAAATAATATTTAAAAAAATTTCAATACAAAACTATCAAATTTATAGCAGCTATGAATGAGTTTTTCATAGAAGCTACCTGCAAGTTATAGCAGACCCAATCCCCTCCTGAATCATGCGTCGATCAATTCTTCCCTGTGAACTACTGAGACCGTTATCGGGCAGCAGGAGGACTTTAGCTGGCCGATGCTAGCAGCCGATGAACTGCTCGAAAGTGACAAGAGTTCTAACATCTTTTCCTTCTTCACCATTAAGCCTTTGACCTCTCTCTTCAGCTCGGGTAAGTATTCCACTCCCCTGTCGATGATCATCGACGCACTCCACCTTGGATCTTCGAGATAGCGGGAGCAATTCACCGAGAGCCAGGCATGAGGCATTGAGCTTCATCCTCCTCAATCTTTCCTTGGCGTTGTGGTCTTGCTTCTTCATCACCGAGCCCTCTTCCCCATCTTTATCCAATGTCCTAATTTTCACCGGTCCTGTTCTCCGACTTACTCCGACCTCTGGGCCACTCTCAAGGCTGACTGTCTGTACAGCTTTCCCTTTCCCTTTCCCTTTCCCCTTCTCTATGTGAGACATCGATATTATGCTGTCTGAATTGTCTTCTAGGCACGTAAGTAGTGGACCGCTGCCATGATCATGTGGAAACAGACATGAAATATTACGGTCTGGGACGATGGCTTGAAGACGGACATCACTCAATGAGTAATTTTCATTGGCCCCGTGAATGCCGACACTGACACTGCTGGATTCAGGTTGAGCTACGCCATCGTCCTGATCATCAAGAAGCTCCCACAAGTTGCCCAGATCTTCTAGGGAAGCATCCAGGTAGGAAAAAGGCTCTTCGGGTTCCAGATTTATCCCCGGAGACGGAGATGACATAATTCATCTGTTGCAGATTTTGATATTGATTGGAAGAAGGAGCACACGATCCATCTGACCACAAGTTGATTCCGAATCCAAACAATCTCAATCCATGTATGTGTTAATCAGCGGAGTGTGCTCTGATAAGTAAACAATTTGAAGATGAAGATTAACTTCATATTGTCTGAAACCCTATGACTTTTCTTACCCACCAGACATGGAGAAGAGGGGAAAAGAAGCTTAAAGGAAAGAAGAAACATAAACCCTAACACAACTATCAAACCCATTTGCATATGTTATATACTGATCTTGTTTCCCATTTTTCCATTATAAATAAGTATGTTAAAATTGCAAACTAAATTATATTAATGGATGATGTGATCTATATGGGTGTCCATATCCTTGGACATGTACAAAATGATTTAAATATGGATACATTAATTGGGCATACACACCAATATGTTAGGCAAGATCAAATCTAATAATATATAATAAAGTTATCCGTTCATATAAATTAGGGCAGTACAATTAGTGATTCCCGTAGTAGTACATTGTATTACTCATTCGGAGTACAATTCAATATTAATTAGGGTTCCAATGGTGGAAACCCTAGACTTGATTTGTTGCCTGGCAGCCATGTGCATTATATTCTATTGCTTTGCATTTATGGGTGAATGTTGAATGAATAATGCTATTGTAAGATAAGTACTCAATCTATCTGTGATAAGTACATAGGTACCAAATTCCTCATTATGCTCCTCAATATGAGGAACACATTTAGATTAAAAAAAACAAGTGGAATCCTCTCTTATGCATTCAATTCAAACTTGGAGGGTGAAGAACACAATGAAAGAATCAAATGAATCTGCCATTCTAGCAAAGCAAGGTACAGATACACAAACAAATGAAGGGTTAGTGAGTGATCAGCTACAAGGGTTTCTCTCTAGCTAGTTCTTGTCCCCATTAGCCATGAAATCACCTTGGCTTTCAGGATGGCTACATGATCAGTTCCATATGAACACCCATTCATCTGCCCAAGAAAAAGAAAAGAAGCACACATAAATTATGGGTTGAGACATGATTACTTAAAATTTATGATATGTGAGTTAAATTAATAATATTTTTTTACATTATTCAATTTGGGATTATATTTTCAATACCCACCCACCTCACCGGACGAGTAAGGATAAGTTGGGTATTCCTATTTCATACCGGGGAGAGTACAAACCGGATTTTCAGTTTCATATTAGGTATGAATATTACCGTGGACCAATAAGGAATTGATTTGATTTAGTACTTATAACAGTTTTGAGGTACATTCGTAAGCTCTTACCTGGATGTGGAAGTGATAGGAGGCTTGATCCTCTCCAAGATCAAGCATGGAAGCGCTCAAGACTGATATCCCCTCTGCCTCAAAGTTTGACAACAAGGGCACCACACCATCATCTTCTCCCCCGTCCTCCCTCCTATTCTTCTTCTTCTTCTTCTTCATGCTGATCTGTACGATCAGTTCTTCTCCGCTTCTAACATCGTGAACTGAGACCATTATAGGGGAGGAGGATTCTAACTGGTCACTGCAAGCAGCTTCTGCTTTACGTACTATCATCTTTTCCTTCTTCAGTGTTAGGTCTTCGATTTCTTGCCTCAGCTCGGGTATGTATTCCACCACTCTATCGATGATCATCGGCACACTCCACCTCTTCTGCAAAATCAAAACTTACCTACTGAATATAGGGCACTGCACTGGTAGTGGTAGGCCTAGTAGAGAGAGATGGAGACCTTGGATCTTCGAGATGGCGGGAGCAATTCACCGAGAGCCAAGCAGGAGGCGTTGAGCTTCTTCCTCCTCACCCTTTCCTTAGCATTATGGTCTTGCTTCTTCACCACCGAGCTCTCTTCACCATCCATCCCTTGTTTATCAGGTTCTCTTCCCCTAGTTCTTGTTCTCCAGCTCGGTCCCTCCTCAGCCTCTCTTGCTGGGCACCCTGCATTTTCCTCCCTTTCCATAAGCCCATCACCGACAGTGGTCTCGGCAAAAAGAAGCCCATGCCCTAGAAAGCTCGGCTCAGCTAACAGCGTAGTATCTTGTCTCTCTAGCGATTGGGCACCGATCAGGTCGATGCTGCTCGGCGTTGGCTGTGTAACCAAGCTTTCCTGATCATCAAGAAGGGGCCACAGGTCGCCGAGATCCTCTATGGAGGAATCGTTAAGGAAGGGTGTAGTCTCTTCGAGGCTCGGGATTATTCCCGGAGGCGGAGAAGAAGGCATACCTGGCTTGCAGATCAAAGGGCACACGAGTTGATGGAAGAGAACGCTAAAAAAAACAGAAACAAAAAAAAGCATTAATGGAAGACAACGTAGGTTAACTTCGCCTTGTCGGAAACCCCTTTGACTTGCTTGCAGACCAGAGAGAAGGATGGAAAAGAAACTCCATGGAATGGAAAGAACGCAGAAACAAGAAACAAAAACCCAACTTGCATTGATGTCAGAGTGTGTGCAATAAAAGGATTTAAATGTGAATAAATTAAGTGGGCATACTGACCACTTTGCCAGCCAACCCCCAAAATTTAATAATCAACAAGGTTATCTGTTCACAGGAATTAGGGCAAAGTACAGCCAGGGGCTGAATCTCCAATCTTGTAGTACAACCATTGTCTTCCTCATCAGCAGTACAAAACATGTACCAAGTTTAGTATTTTTTTTAAATATTCAAATAGATCACTAGCCAAATTTTTAGTATCTGTAGCCGGATATAATTCTTACGTATATAATACAATGATTGAGAAAAGTTGAGAAAGTTAAAAGGGCTAAAAATCATAGATTATCTGGAGCAGCACCATTTACAGTGGGTGGATCTTCACCCCACTCACAGCTATACACCATCAGCAACTACTGCTACCATTATTCACTATTTACACATTTTATTCCAATGTTCTTCACACTATCAACAGACTTTACCCACTCAGATTTACATCTTCATTAAAAGTAATTGACAATACTTGCATACCACTGTCCATGCACCTGAACTGACACCCAAGCTGCAATTCCCAGCACTCCAGCTACTTCCACCACCCTCTCAGCCATGATGGCCGCACCGATCGGCCTCAGTGCCATCTCCGTCAATTTCCTCGAGCTAGGTGATTTGCCTCCCAGAACCACAGCTCTCAGGCCTAGATAAACAGCATGAGAGACCCTCTCAAAAATGGGGTCTCCAGCTTGCAAGCACTTGGCTAGCATTCTGCCCATCACGGCTTTCCTAGATTGCTTAATATCTGAATCAGTGGATTTCCCGCCTGCAGCTGGGAAATCACTCAGTATGTCCACTATTTCTTCGATCCCTGCATCCTCATCTTTATCCAGAAGCTCTGCAAGTCGTTGAGTGGAGTTGGATAATACACTCTCCATGTCTGCAGAGCTACTCACCACTCGCTCGCTGAGAATTGTTTGTCTGCACACGAGAATGCTGCAACCAAATCGTGTTCGGAAACAATCAGGATTCAGTAACTTGTATGAAACTTAAAACAACAATTAGTTGTGTGCATGATAGAGGAGGAAAATGCCTGCAAGTACCTTGTAGAGATCACGATAGTTTTCTGAATTTGAGCCTGGATAGCTCTAAACCTGAAGAGGTTAAGCATGAAAGTTTCGGGCAAAGTCTCGTGTGTCAAACCAGATACTCCGCAGACCAACTTCAGCAGCCCAATTCTCACTAACAGATCAAGTTGTTCCCCCTTGCATTCCTGCAGTCCATTATCTTTCGTGGAAAAACCAGAAGAAATATTGCTCTGGACGAGAAAACTTCCTCCGGTCCTGAGAACTGCAGAAGGAAGAAAGCCATGAGATGAACTCTGTTGGCTTATTGATGAGAGAGAGGTTGTATGTTCACTCCATTCCATATCGATCTCAGTCTTGACAGAGGATATCCATTGACATGTCAATGGAAGACTTGTTGCAGCATCAGAGGCATCCCCGAATCGTTTGGCGAAAGCACTTCTGAGATACTCAAATCCCGCCGGGCCCTTCAACATAGGCTCCATGAGTAGTATGCGAGTTTTGCTGATCTCACTTTTTAGTACCTGTCAAATATGAACCATTTCACATGGTTTATGTCCACTGAAAGAAATGGTAAAATCAAACACAAAAAATAAAAAATAATGGAACCTGTATCTGCTCCAACACGAATCGGATACCCCTGACCATAGCAATACGGTGAGGATGATCCAAGCTCCCCTTAGATTGACATATTTGAGATAGCTCTTCAATCAACTTATTGTGGCTGGTCTTCATTTCATCATCTTTTGACGGAGATGAAAGCCTTTGTAAAGTCCCTAAAGCAAACTTGAGGATCCTCACAAGGTAATCCATGTCCAGATTACCCGACTTCAAGACCTAATTACAGATGAAACCACCACCAGGATGAATATTTTTCTTTGACAAGACAGACATTTCTTCTTGCTGACATCTGAAGCAGTAAAATCTACCTGTGTTAAAATGTTCAAATCAATGGTTCCAATGATCTCTTCTTTCCAGCTTTCAGGGGCAATTTCACATATTCCATCCCTCATCTCCTCCATGAGTTGAACCACTCGATCAGACTGGGGCTTATCACCTTCCATAGATTCCATTACACCATCCCAGAAGGCTTTCTCCATCATCAATCTAACCTTTCCCTGCATGTGCAGACGGAATTTTATACCCTACTGGCAAACCACTATATTAAATTTTGTATCATTGGACAGATAAAAAGCCATGGAAAAGTCAAAGTCTCAATATATAAATAATGGGCAAAGCACAATTCAAGAGAAAGCCAAAGACCTTGACCTTAATAGTATTTTTATCCTCATCATTGGAAGCTAAGCCATCTGCAAGGCTTGAACCATAGTCATGCAATAGTCCATTCACTATCATTTCATTCTCCGTGACAGAATTCTGGGAAGACAGCACCTGGTTGCCATCCATATCAGATGCCAGTGAACCAAACTCATTTGGTAAGGGAGAAACATCTTCCTTAAACAGGGATCGAACAACACGGCTTGGTTTCTCAGGATCCCTATTTCTTTCACTCAAGCCAGACATAGCTAGTGGACTTGCAACACTTGAAGGTGAGTTGTTGGTAATTGACGATGCTGCTGGGCTTCCACTCCTCCTCACCCGAAAATAATTCGACCGTGTTTCACGAAGTGCAACTTCCATGCGCTCAATCCCAGCATCTCCACTTAAATGGAGCACCTTTTCCCTCAAAAGTTTCTGATCCTCGGTTACCTGTAGTAAAAAGAATAGCCAATAGCTTAACTAGAGTCAAGTGACAATCAGATACACTATAGACATGCTCAAGTATCTTTAAGATATAAAATACCCAAAAAAATTGTGTGTGATAGAACCTGTTTTTGTATGGCTTTCATATCATGAGTAAGGGTGCCCGTTTCTCCCTCTGCAGTCATCTTACAGGTCTGGATCATAGATAGCTCAAGCTGGCAAGCTGCCCTCACCAAATCATCTTCCAACATCTTAGCATCCTTAACCTTCCAGGCAACAAAATGACTCAAATAAGTACACCAAGCTCTGTCGAATGCTGCAAGCTGAGTCTTGAAAGTCCAGCGTCTTGGCATGGCTGAGTCGTATTCTTCATCAGAACTTTGAATTGGCCCATCCAATATGATCCTTATAAGCAATTCAAATGCTTGAACAAATTCCCTAGCAGACATGGCTAGAGCTATCTCACGCTCCCCTAGGCCACTGAACACAGCATCAGGGTGCCCCAGTATCATGTAGGTACAGAGAACTACTCTCACTGGGTACCTCGATGTACTAGCAGGAGCTTTTGCAGCCTCCCTCCTAGATACCACCTTCCTCGCCTCCTTACCCCTTGGTGCTCTAGAAGGTGTTCGAGAAAGCGGCCGTTTCTTTGGTGTAGCTACCCTTTTCAGAAGATGGTCGATGTTCTCCAAACTAGATGGCTGACTAGGTACTGAAACAGCTCTAGACACTCTTAAACGGCTCTCAAGTCGATCGAGTAGACCCTTAACAGTCCTTAGAGTATCAACAGATTCAATGAGGATAGCTAGCTGCTCAAATGGCATTGTCTTCACACTGGCCTCATTAATCCCTAGAGCACCGTGTGCTTTTGCCAAGTCTAAAGTTGTTCGCTGCATCTTCAAGAACTGCTTCCAACATCTGACACCAACACACCCGAGAATATTAGCATCATTCTGACAGAAGCATGATTCTTATTTTTTTTTTTCCTCCACTTTAATTCAAAATTGAGCTTAAAGTGGCATACCTTGCTAATTTGCTTGAAAGGATATCACCTTGTTTATACATTCTAACCCTGTTCATCCTGCCAAAACTGCGTTGTTGTCTGACCCCGCGCTGCCTCAGGTACTCAGCTCTCTGTCTTTTTGCCTACTCATCATCAATTAATATGCAGGGGAGGTTACTAATCAGTTGGAGCAAAATCAATTTAGGTTTAATTCCATGCATACCCGCTGAAGTCGGTCTTCAAGCTGAACCTGCAATTTCTTCCTTTCAACCTCGCGTTGATGAGATACCGACTCTGCAACACGCTGGACTTGTAGCATCCTAGCACAGGCTCTCTTTCTCTCTGCCTCCAACAACTTCAGGCGTTTTTTCTCAGCAGCTGCTCGCTTTTGGTTGATGGCAGCATGCACCCGTTCCTTATACTTGTTCTCCCGAGCCATCCTTCGCAATAATGACTGCGATGACCTCTCCTTCAAGGTGGCCCTTCTTTGCTTATAAGCCTTAAGGATTAGCAGCCTATTTTCTTCAGCCTGCTGAATTCGGGTTTCCACTTTTGTGCCAAGGTTCTCTCTTTCCTTCTCAAGACGTAGTTCAACCTCACATTTAGCTGCTTGTCGTAACTCGTCCAGTTTGGCTAGCCTCAATTGTTCCTTTGCCAAAATACTCTGTCTGTCCAAAGTAGATCATATGAACAAAATCACCCCCCAATAAAATAGAAGCATAGCATTATCCTGCGGTGGAATCACAAGCTCAAGGAAGAACAACTAAACAGATAATTGAATTGACCTTCTGCATTAGATTATACTGCCCATTCACCAGCCATTAACCGAAAATGGAAACAAAAGATCACAACTGGTCCACAGGGTATTCCTAAAAGAGTGCAAAAAGCACAAAGTATTCACCTTTTCTGTTCAGCAGCTAGCAGCTTTGCTTCAAGTCGCTGACCAAGATCATCTTCCTGAGATGAAGCTCGAGAAGGACTCCTCTGCTTGGGCCGAGCCTTGCTCGAAAGTTTCTCGTAGAATTGCTATCAAATAAACAAAAAAAAAAATATACTTTCCATGAGATACATATTCTTAAGAGACTTATATGCTCTTTTTTTTTTCTGGACTATAAGATTTGCATACTCAATCGCCTGTTTAAGGAAGATTGGAATTCTTTCCCTCCATAAACTAGCGGATAATCCATCTAGGAATTCAAAGAAGGGGAAGAAACACTCAATTGCATCAAAGCGATCTTCTTTATGCGACCCAGAATTTGAAAATCGAAGTGATGAAGTTGAGAAGCCCAAGAAGTGGAGAAACTCCTCCACTTTCCATCCCAATAAAGCTAAACCCATAAAAATGTATATCTAAATCAAATAAAGATAAAAAAAAAAAGGAGTAAAGATACCTGTCGACGAAGATGAGCATCGCGAAGCTTAGCCTCGATTTCTTCCACGGTAGATGGAGACCTGCTACCGCAATCAGCAAGAAGCCGTCGTCGGAGCCTCGTGGGCATCCTCGGGGGCCAAGAGAACGGCGAAGCACCGCCTTCGTCGCGGACTGGAAAATCCAGTACGATCGCCGTCGGGCTCTTGTCCGGCGTCTCCATCAGCACCGCCCTCCAGCCACCACTGAACGCCTCACACCAAGAACTCACAGACGGAACCCAGAGACAGAACCCACGAAGAGGGAGCGGCTGTGTCGGGCTCGGCTGATCGGAGACGGCGAAGTTCCGGTAGCAGGGACCGTTTCTCCTTCTCAGAAAAGGTAGAATACTGTGAAGAGGAAGGAAATGGAGAATACTTAATGGGGGTGGAGAAATGTGATGTAATAGCGAAGAAGACGAAAGCGAGGCGTGTGATAAACCGAAGAGGCGCGTGCGTCTCAAACCCCACCCCCCGCAAGGTGGATCACGTTACAGGGTCGCCGCCACGTCACCTCATGTGCCCGCAATATTAAAATCATTCATATGAACCCAGTCCATGTAAGCCCTTTCACAATAGACTCTACCGATACTATGGACCCGGTGCATTCAATAATAAGCACCTCCCCATTTTTTTAAATTTCCTATTTTTTTAGATTAAATTGACTAAAATAATCATTTTTTTGCATGCTGAAAACACGTTTTGAAATTTGCGAAGGGTTCATCGATATTTCTTTTTCCAGCATTAAATATTGAGTCGCATTTAATTAAATGAGTAATTATTTAATAATTAAAAAGTCATTCTTCCATATTTTTTCAATTTTTATTTTATATTCATGAATAATATATACCTTTAACTTAATTTTCATATAAGACATCAACTTTATAACCTAATTTATATATAAATATTTTATTTAACTAATTTACACATAATTATCTCATTAATAGTAAAATTAAAAAAAACATAATTTTCATTTATAACCCATTTTTTATAAATATTTTTTTTATTAAGTTATCAATAATATAATATTTAGTCACCAACTCAATAATTCATTTAAAATGATCTAAAAATTTTAAGGTTTTACTTAAATAAAAAATATTATAACTTATTATTTTATTATTTCAATAAAAAAAGTATAATATAATATAAAAAAAATTGTGCCTAACTAACCAAAATGGGAATCTATTTATTTTCAATTTATTAATGCAAGGCCTTAAATGAAGATTAAATGCTTTCTTTCAACTTTGGATCCTTATAGTACACTTGGTCGGGGGAATCGAAATTTGGTCATACCCGAATTTTGAATTCGGGTAGTTTAATTGTTCCCGACCCGAATTTGGCTCTATGGGTGTCTTTGGACTTGACATCATTGATTGGCATCACAGTCTCGCTCTCCATTTCTGACCATTGGCCGCCGCCACCGCTCGGAAATGGATGTCTGACGACGACATGTTTGGCTGTGGGACTGCCACGTCATCACGGGGAATGGACGCCTCCCGAAAAAGTCGTAGGGAGACCATGTGAGTGTTGCAATCCCAAACACACAATCCCTAATGAGCTTTTTCTCATGAGTTGTATTTGATTCTGCATACAAACAAGGATGACCCGTTTGCGTCCGGTTACATCTTTCAACCGTATTATCTATCTGATTCCATGGGAGCCAGCTTGTTCTTAGCTTTTGGGTGCATGCACAAGGCATTAGAGATGGAGAAAAAAAAAAGGGTTGCTTCCTAACTTTGATTTGACAGCCCGGCAGAGGATGGCCAGAAAGTTGGGTGGCGTAGAGCAGAGGTGTGTGGTGGTGGAGCTGTGAGAGGCCATATCAGGTTAGGCAGATACAATACAACAAGAGCTCGGCCTGTCATGGATACCCACCTTAAACCTTAAACCTGCCATCAAAGTGTTGCGAGTTGATTGGGGTGTTGTATAGTTGAAAGTAATTATCGACTTTTTTTAGGGGTATACGAACTATTAGTGTTATACTTGTACCCGATTCGATATTATAAATTTAATTAATTATAGGTATAAATATTAAAAAAATAAACAATCCAAGTTATTTTTATCGAGCATCATAGAAAAATAATATCCGATATATAAAAAGTTTATCTAATAACACGTGAGAGAGGGTGGTAATTCGATAAGTGATCGGATTAATACGGACCACCCACAACACCCGTAATCTTCTTCAAAGATTTCTGGAATTGTGGTTGAGAGAAGGGACAAAGTAGATAAGGGGTCAACCTCAAGGATGATCATATGTTGACCCTGTCTTACACTTGAAACATCATTCTCCCATTTGCCCATCTCCAAATCTTTCCTTCTCTAAGGGTTTGCAGTGAAAGCTAAGAAAACCAAACAAAAATGAAGGCCTAAGCAATCCGCCTCTCTTCTCACCTTCATATCTACTGCATACAGCCACTTCCAATTCCCAAAGCTTCCTCATTCATTGATCCAATGGACAAGAGTGTGGACACCTCTCGGCCCTTCCGCTCTGTTAAGGAAGCCGTGGCCATCTTCGGAGAACGGCTTCTTTCCGGTGAGCTCTCCATGCCATTGCCTCCTCAGACAAAGCTGTCACAGAGTAGCATTGCCACCAGTAAGACTGAACAAGGAGAGATTGAGGAGGAGGAGGGTGGTAAAGGCCTAAGCAGTGGCCTAAAGAAGCTGGAGGTTGAGATTGAGGAGACGAAGAAAGAATTGAGGATCCTTAAGGAGAGGGAATCGGAGACCGAGATCGCCTTGGCAGTCCTCAATGCTGAGCTCCATAAGAACATGTCGAGGCTGGCCAAGGCGGAAGCCGTGGCAGCAAGGTCTCCTCTGCCTGTGGGTGCTCGTCGTGAGGACCGTGATGGGATTATCGATACAAACGGGATAGACTACTTACCAACAATGGCTCAGATACTGAGCATGGCCGACGATCACAGGAAGAGCAAGAAGAAGAAGAAGAAGAAGAAGAAGAACCTGCAGCAAGGCTACTATGGTGGAATAGCTGGTGCGCAGAAGAAAGAGAAGCCCATTATCCCTCTAGTGGGAGACTTGTTTTCACGGAGGAAGAAGGCATATGATGATTCCACCTTCCAAAACACTCCTTACTCTTCATCCCGTTTCTTCCTCTAATCACATATATAATCTACTTAAATGTGAACTACTGAGGAAGTTTGAATCGTTTTCGTCTTCGCACAATCTCCGATTATAACTTTGTCTGAGTTGGTACTAATTGTGTCTTTATTTCTTCGGCAGATCACGTGTTTTCAGTTTCAAGTGGGCTAGTACACCTACTCGATTCCACGCTAAAAATTCCACTCGTATTTTATATTGAAAATTATCCGATTATATAAAATTTATTTTTATTCGTCCCCTATTTTTAATACGTAAATTATAAATAGTTATTGAGTACGAGTTAAAATTATAAATATTAAAGTGAATATTAAAAATATAATTATAGATTAAATAAAATAAAAAAGTAGTCATTAATACTTCCCTTTTTCTCCTTCTAAAATGCATTTTGTGTTCTCGCTAAAATTATGGTGAAAGTAAAGGGGATTGCTTGAGATAAAGACTAGTCTTTTTTTGACAGAGACAGGAAAAACAAAGGGAAGAGAAGGGGCTCCTGGGGAAAGAAATTCTCTTATGTGTGCTTTTCTTCTTGTCATATTGAATTGGGCCCTACTCCTTTAGAAAAATGTCTTACATGCAAAAGAGACATCATTACCCTTTTCTCTCTTTGGATCCAATTGCTGCTTGTGTAATGAAGCAAACTCCTCTTTTCATGTTACATTTCACTCTCCATTTCTTTTTACTTCCATGTGTTCTGTTAGCAATGTGGTGGGTGATGTTTCCTGTCATAAACATTAATTTTGTGTTGAATTGTATAAGAATGATATGATACTTTCGGTTTGATGGGAGCTTAGCATACCTTATCTTCCCTAAAATTATGATTTTTAGGTTCGATCAAGTATATAATACCTTATAACATATTATTAAGTGTTAGTGAACTCGCACCAACTCAAAATTGTAAACCTTCCGTGGTTTAATTTTTTTTCTTTTTATCTATAATATTTAATAATAAGAAAAAATTTAAAAATAAAATAATAAATTAAATAAAATAGAAAAGTGGTATATATTTATAATATTGAAAATATTATAATACTTATAAATTATAACTTTTAAATATAATGAGTCCCACTTTTTCAATACCTTCTCACAATTACCGTATAATAAACTTTAGTTATTGTACCATGATCATATTGTGGCTTTGTGGTCCTGGTTTGCGAGGAGCGTTTGATCTGCAGATTAGTATTATTGTTTTATTGGAATCGCTTGATAAAGAAGGAAAAGGGTCATTAGGACCACTCTCCTCCAATAACAGCTCAGACAGAGAAAGATATCATTGTTTAATGGCCCCTTTGAATCTCCCAGATAAAGGTATAGTATTCATCAAGTTAGGCATCCTGATCATGAAAATCTAGGCATTAAAGAAAAAGGGATCACTTTATTTTTCTTTTTTTACATTTTATTTTTTGTTTCTTGAAGAGAAAAAAAAAAGGGATACTTCTTTGCGGGCCAGGGAACTGTTACATATTCTATCTCAGCATACTATAAGGGTACAAAGGAAGACAACCTGAGCTGCATTTTCTAGTTGTGAGTAGTTCTGAGTGCCTTACTTTGTCTCAACAGGCAGATGAGCATAGGAACCAAATCCTGGAATGGCTAGAGAGAGCTTTTGCCACTGATAGGGACTGAACCTCAAAGGCTTGAGGAGTTGGAGCTTCTCTAGGTCAGTTCTTTTATCCATGGTGATTGTATAAGGATCTTCTATAGAAGCCATTTTCACAATCCTAAAACATGCAGCAGCAGGAGGCTCTGCTACAAATTTGATGCAGCATAGGGTTTTCCATAGAGCTGCATCACCTTACCTGCATTGGGAAGGGCAACCTTCTGCTTACCTTAGTTTCATTATACTTGCTGCTACTGTGTGCTTCTGCTCCTACCCTTTCTCGTGGACAAAATAAATTGTTGTCTTGTTGTCTCATTCTTGCAGGGGCACATAAAGAAGAAAACTGATCCTTTCCTTTCAGGGACACCTAATGTTGATGGGTCCAAAATAGACAGTGCTGTATGAACTTGCAATCCTCATCATAGAGTATGAGCAGCAACAAGTATATGTAGCCGGCTCAACACTTGTAGCTATGGGTGATTTTGAGCCCGGAAGATCTAACACTTGGAACATATACACGAGCTTAAACCCGAGCCCACTGGAACCGGCCGTGAACAGGGTAGCCGAAGCCCCCTTGGGTTTGGGCACTTCCATGGATGCCATATCTTTTGGCTTCCTTGCCACTGCCATTCTGGTGTCTCTCTTCCTGATCATGGCTATCTTTGAGCATCTATTCCGGGCAAGTCCCACCTTCACTTCACCAGAAGCAATGTCCCAAGGCCAGAAGCTCGGAAGCTCTCAAAAGGTAAATCTATAACCCCTCTCCATGAAGTTTTTCAGGTTGCAAATTGCAGCAACAAACACTTTGTGTAATGAAGGAGCTGTCCTTGATTTCATACTTACTACCACAGGCCTCAACACTGTATGGGACCGACATCTCGGTGATGATGCCTGGACAAGATTATCCGACCTTCATGGCTCAGCCTGCTCCACTTCCTTGCCTTAGAGAAGGGATTCATTTTCCTTCTCATGGCCATAGCTATCCACTCTCTGTAACATAGATCAACTCCAACTGTATGTACATCTTTCAAGTGATTATCAGATAGTGAATTCAAGTAATCAGCCTTAAGGGATGTTTGCCCAACAGAGCTTTTCAACAAGGAGATCATGAGTGGAAAAGATTTCAAATCACTAATAAAAGATGCATACACAAATACAGCTTATGTAGAACACAACAACAAACATCAAACAATCAAGCCTTCACCCTCCAACCCGTTTCACACTCCACCCAAACTCAACTCTGACATTCCTTTCCACAAGCGTGAAGAAAAACGAGGCACTGCGTACTAGAGTTCATCCATGGGTTCTAGATCTTCATCGGTAAACAATGCGGTCAGAAGAGAGTACTTTACCCGGAGAGAGATCTTGCCCTTCTCGACGCACAGTTTTGCCCCTGAGACCACCCAGTACCCAGGTGTCTCCTCAGGCCCGCGGGTCATCTCTGTTGTGTCCACAAACTTCAGAAGCTTTGGTGCTTGAACTGGCACTGGCGGTCCACCTGGGTAAACAGCCGAGTTTATGTTTACATCAGCAGGCCTCGGAGGTGGAGGCTTCTGAACCGCTGAGAAATGGTGGCTTATGATGGTAGATATAATCCCCGACTTATGTGATAACGCATGTGACCCATCCCACACAGGATTTTTCACTTTGGTTGCTCCCAATAGAGTTGAGAAGCGGAGCCGCAAGAAGAGGATGTTCTTCATCCCATAATTCTCAACCTGAAGCTGGGCGCCAGTGACTATGGAAAGATCCTCATCTGCCTCCACTGGGGCTGTGCAAACATGCGAACAGTTCTTCCACTGGACTTTCTCATAATACCTGCGATCATAGGATTCTTTGGTGAAGTTTCCTCTGGGGTCATCTGCTAGATGGAAGGACTTTGGAAGGGTGGAGAGGTGCTGTAGATGAATTGCCAAGCAATCACTTCTTTTACCTTCCAAATACAGCCTCAATCCAGTAACTGGCCTTTTCCCAACATCAACCTGTCATGTAATTTATCAAAAAAATCTAGCATCTGTACAAGATCCTGAACTATTTCTAGTTTCAGATCCCGAACTATTTCTAGTTTTGCTTCTTGAACCAGAAATTTGACAAGTGATATGATAAGTCATAAAATGAGAACCAAATCTAACTCTAAAATAGAGGATGCATTACCGGAGTTGTGTTAACATACAACTTAGGACCCAATAAGCTGAATCGTAGTGAACCCGTGCTTTGTCGCTTTCGTTGAGGACCAAGGGGAAGTTCACTGAATACAGGTGCCCACTGTCTTGGAAGCTGAAATTCCAAAAATTGTTGTAGCTCTTCGATGGGTGGTTTATCTGGAGAACAGAATCACTTTATGAAAAAGAAAGGAAATCATGAAACAGATTAATACAATCATACGGATTTAATTGTTCAAAAAGGCAGACTCACATCTCAAATACAGATTAATGGCATGGCTAAGAAAGCCGCTTCCTGGAACACCACTCAGTAGCGAGGTAATTGGAATAAATGTCATAGAAATTACATCGGGCTCAGTTTGTACGGTGTTTAACCAGTCATTATGGGGCATGCTTCTGCTATCATTTCCACCTCTTAATTTGCAAATTGGCACGATGTCCTGTATTTCAAGCCATCAAACTCTAACTTGCTGAAACTCTCATTAAAAAAAATATAAGGGAATTCATTAGCCATACCTCCTTGTGTAAATAAGAACTCGATGAACTGGCATCTGCAAATCTTAAGCGTTGATCCCTGATATCAAACTGAAAGTTTTGTCGTGCATAAGAAAGTATACAAGGAGGGGCGAGAGAAGATATCAAATTTTGTTGTTAGCTAGAATTTGCATCAAACACTAAGAAAAGCACGGAATTTCTGTCTTTATGCACCACTGTCTACTAGCCACATATAGAAATCATGCCTATTCCTAAGATGTTGATAGAAGTTCTAAGCACAGAAAAGGCCTCCTAAAAAGGGCAATCCTATTCTCAGCCATAATTGAACTTGGTTCAACTTATGAATGGTTACCTATAATACAGTTGCAATCATTCTTACAAGGAAGAACAATGCATAGGGATGACAAAAAGAACGAAAAATATATAATTTATTCACCACCTTCTCAGTTGGATAAGATTGTTCAGGAACCATATTAGATGGACCATCTAAGAATCTTTTATCTGCCATTTCCTTCAATCTCTTCTGTACATCAGAAGGTTGAAGAGTTGATGAGTGCTGCTGTTTCATATATATTACATCTTTCCCTCCTATTTTTATACCGACGATTATATGGGTGCCAAATGTCTGAATAAACCTGCAATTAGCATAATTCAATTGTAAGAAAAAATTGATAGTAACATGAGACTATGCAGTTTTAAGAAAAATAAGCCAATAAAGTCTATGCCACAACAGTTAAAAGACAGATTTCATACATCCCAAATAGTGCCAGAGATGCAAATTTCAATCTGCAAAATCTCCATATCAACTAGAGAACGATAGTATTCTGTGATCTATGTTCACTAAGGCTCTTTAAGCCTTGAGGATATAAGCACCATATTAAAGAGAAGCTCAAGTACAGACTTGAGAATATATAATGTTCACTAAAGCATAAAAAATCCATCAAATTTTCACTTAAAAAAAGTTCAACATTTAGACAGCAATCCTTTACTGGAGCAATTTCAACTAGTAAATTTTTGGAAGTTCGAGAATCACTCGACGTTTGTTGATCTATAAAGATCTGAAAAATGAAAGATGGTCCTAAGAATCTATCATACACCAAGTAGACATCTTACTTCATAAGAAGTATCCTGCATAGCTTAACAATGTGGACAAGATTTGACAAGTACCAATTTAATATATCTCATCAGAAGTTAAAATCCAGAAAATTTTAAGTTCACCTTGCTAATGCAGCAGGTTCCCATGAAGATGGGACGGCACTTTTCACATGGCTGCACAGATTAACCTGAGACTTTTCCAGGGCAACAGTATAAAGCGTAATAAATACTCCATCAAATGCAAGTGTCTTAGTGTTGGCTGCATCTTTTTGCCAACTCCCTGTGAATTCAAACATCGAATTAAAGAGGCCTGAAGGAATTTTTCCTGTAAGCGACATCTCTTGGTTGAATTGTTCTGACATCTGCATGAGAAAGTAAAAAGTTCACGGAATCTAAGAATCATAAATTATATCTTGCAAAGCAAAAGAAGATCATGATAAACATTGAACAAAACAAACTCACAAATGTACATATGAATACTCTCCCACAGAAACAAACATGTCCATCAAAGGAAAAAAAGTTAGATTGGCAAAGCACAAAATAAGATGTAGTGTCACATAATCAGAACAAACACACTTGTTGAAATTAAGCCATATCAACTGGCAATTGAGATAGCAGAAAACATAACCATATGGATAAAGGAGATAAAAAAAATAAAAGAATTCTCAAACACAAGAAAGACCATCAGAATGAGATTAGATTGTAAAGGTCCCGTATAACTTATGCACAAGCCTTACTGGAATCTAACAAAAAAAATTGCAGCACCATAAAAAATGCAAATTGTGTTCTAACTTGGGCAACAGCAAAGCAACATGGAGGATGCCTAAAAGAAATGGCTGAATTTGAAGCTTGTCCAATCATTCAAGTGGCAAATATTAATCTGGCACACCCTTTTAGGGGTCCAATTATCATGGACTAGCCTGCGACATTGGTCGGGGCAAGGTGACAACTCAAAGCCCTCCATAACCACAAGGTTCCAAAATTTACCTAAATATTTCTATTAACCTAAGTGGTCTAAACATTCGAACCACCTATCATAGATAAATGAATGAGGGATTTCATCAACTGTACAGCTGATAAATTGTTCTGATATAGCCAGTAGCAAGTACATATAAAATTAGACCATATATCAGCAAAGGCTCTCATGGGCAATGACCAACATGGGTTTGAACAGTTGATCAATGGGAATGAAAAATACAACAGGACACTAGCAGTTCCCACAAATATGAAAGTCAAAGGAGAGTCAAGATTTATTATAAATGAAGGATGGGGAATTCAAGAATGCAGCAAGAAAAGGTAAACAGCACCTGCTGGAAGGAGAGGACATCGGACCTAAACCTGGTTCGCTCTCCTTTATCACAGTTTATGGATTTAGGCACATTATGTATTGAAATTCCACCAGGCAGTACAATCTCACGACCTCCTTCTTCATCAATCTCAATCAAACGGGAATCGAGTGTTTCTCCTTTACAAAATTTTAGCCTCAGATCATCGGATATATCATAGCCACGCCCAATTGATCCAATTGCAAATTTCGCAGCCTCTCTAGCTAATAACTTGGGTGCCATCATGCCAAGTAACACTGGCTTACCAAGGATTGGCCGGGGCTCTACAAGTAATAAAAAAAATAAGAATAAATAGTCTCTCAGCAAATGCAAAAGATCTTTTCTCAGTTAGCTTGATGCAGATTTGGAACGATGGAGCAGGTGTACCAACTGTGTAAGAATTTGAAAATCAACACATATTTTAGAGAATACGAATAAGCCAATTTCATGGAAAAGTGATTAAAAAAATAGAAATTTTCTTCATTTCCGAGGCAAAATCTCCGATTTAAGAGTTGATACATATATGCAAAGTAAATCATCTGATCAAACCAACTTATCAGTTCACATTACACCAAAACCATCGCCAGGTGAACAAATAAATTCCGCGGGAAGACTATTAGAGCACCACAAGGCACCAAACTCAACCCCGTGGAAATCACTTCAAATCGAGTGGTGTTCAGGAAGGGAGAGACAGAAACATCTGAAATCAGTGCTCGGAGCGCAGACAGTACCAAGGCAGCTCAGACGAGCAGATGGAAGCAGAAGTCACAGTTCTTCCCGCTCATGCAATAGTATGGCGGCTACTCCGAAGTCCGAATCACCAAACAGTTCGGTCCAGCCCGCTGCAGGGAGTCAGGTTGAGCTCAATTCAGCTGGAGAGAAGCTGTGGATGGATACAGAAAATCATCATTACACTCACCGATAATGCCGCGGGAAACCCTAGCAGATGGAAAGCAAGAGCCGTGTGAGAGAGAGACATCTCCTCCGCTGTTCAATGGAATTTAATGATATTTTGGGAACGTAGAGAATTCCAGTTTGACCCCCAAAATAACATAATATAAATTAATTTAAATATTATTTATTTATTTTAATATAAATTTTAAATGATAAAAAATTAGTTTAGGATGACAGTAGGATCCGAACCCAACCCTGCACTACAACGAATCAAGATTCGATATTCTTAATTTGTATGGCATTGGGTTGGGAATGCATAGGGAATGTAGAATGATTGAATTTCAGGCAGATTGATGGAAGTCATTGCACACTATATAGTCAGAGTCTCCTCTCGCCCACAAATCTATCCTCCTAATTTTCTCTCTTCTGCAGATGAATGGGCAGTATTCCAATGTGAAAAGCTCCGGCTCCACCACAAGATCTATGGACTTGTCTAATATGGTGCGCAGTTCTCATGGAAGGAGGAGAATCCCAGGCAAGGCCACACCGCCTCGGAGTCGACCAAGATTGCCGAGCTTGGTAACGACGGTGCTCGCTGTGATTCATTATCCGGTAGGGGGGGGGGGGGGGGGGGGGGAGGTTTATTGTCGGCTTGGAGGAGCAGAGTGTAGGAGCTCAGTGCTCTGGAAGGATCTATGACCAGCCAATGACGGAGATGGATTTGGAGGAAGAGGATGATAACCCAGACAAGGCAAGACCAGTGAAAAAGATGATGAAGAAGAAGAAGAATAAGACAAGGGGAAGGAAGATCTTTGATTCTTTGGGATCTGATCTCTCAGCCTCATGCAATATCCTGCCGTCTTTACCCTTTTCACAGCAATCAGTACCTCCCTTGCAAGAAATCATCCATCATCCATTGAGCTAAAGCTTGAATTCTGCACATTAATAAAACCAACAGTTAGCTAAAGCTTGAATTCTGCATATTAATAAAACCAGCAATATTTGACAAGCTGCTCCATCTATCTTCATTTCAAATTTTCTTGTTCCCACAGTGAATCTAAAGGCAGAATTTCATGCAGTTCCCCCTTTCTCCATTCCAGCAAGTTGCTGCAGCAGGAAAGAATTCAATGGGTCTCACGGATGGCATTGCCGGATAGCAAAATGGTAATGATCTTTATTATCACACCCAGCAGGCTCTTCCAAAGAAGCCTGCATCTCTCTGTCAAAATTCTCACTGCTTATATAACGCCTTCCAAGGATCAGATGAAGGCAGAAACAAAGAGGGAATAGAAAAAAAAATCCCTAGCCGCTAATACCAGATTTGTGCTCATTTACTGTCAGTGAAGTCGGCATCGATGACGTCTCCTTCAGGACCCTTGTTGCTGGAGGATTCTGTGGGCTCAGCCTGGCCACCAGGCGCAGCCCCACCAGCACCCGGTGCACCACCGGGTTGGTTGTAAAGTGACTGGCCGAGCTGCATCACCTCCTGGTTCAAAGCTGCCATTGAATCCTTCATTGCCTGGGTTGACCCACCAGAGATTGCCTCCTTCAGCTCTCCAAGTTTGGACTCCACCTTCTCCTTTACAGCTGCAGGAACCTTGTCTCCAAGCTCCTTCAGCTGCTTTTCTGTCTGGTACACGACAGAATCAGCCTGGTTCTTAGTGTCAATGGCATCTCTCTTCTCCTTGTCCTCCTTTGCGAACTTCTCAGCTTCCTTCACCATCCTCTCAACCTGCAATTATTTTGACATATATGTATCAAGTCTCATGACTCAGCATGTGTGCTTCCTTAAAACAGAGGACAGTTTATCTTTTCCCTACTAATTTGCTACAACATCGACAACAAAATTACCATGTTAATTTATGCAGAGCTACACAGCTAGAAGATCATCTTGGTCCTAATGTTCTATAGCTATCACAACTGGCTTACCATCAATAGATGGAACTAATCATTTCAAGGTAGTTGTTCTAAGGAGCTGCCAAATTATCATTTAAAACCATCCGTGCAAAAATTACCTCATCACCAGGCAAGGTGCTAGCACCAGTTATAGTGATGTCTTGTTTCTTTCCAGAGCCCTTGTCGATGGCAGTTACCGAGAGGATACCATTGGCATCAATATCAAACTTCACTTCAATCTGTGGGACTCCTCGTGGAGCTGGAGGTATCCCATCCAAACGGAAACTTCCCAAAGACTTGTTGTCCCTGACAAATTCTCTCTCTCCCTGAAGGACATTAATCTCAACGCTTGTCTGGCCATCAGCAGCTGTAGAGAAAACCTCAGACTTTGAGGTAGGCAGAGTAGTATTCCTCGGAATAATCTTGGTCATGACTCCGCCAAGAGTCTCCAACCCAAGAGATAGTGGGGTAACATCCAAAAGCACAATGTCACTCACATCGCCGGAAAGAACACCAGCCTGTCACAAACAATGATATTATTCATATAATTTTGAATAGGTATAATCAACCTACTTGAAAGATATCAGATCCTTAAGATCATGAGAAAATTATATAAACCCACCTGTACAGCTGCTCCAAGAGCAACCACCTCATCAGGATTGACAGTGACGTTTGGCTCCTTTGAGGTAAGCTTCTTAACAAGCTCCTGAACAGCTGGGATACGGGTTGAGCCACCAACAAGGATAACCTCATCCAAGTCTTTGAAAGAGAGCTTTGCATCTCTTAAGGCATTCTCAACTGGTGTTCTTAGCCTGCATAAGAAGTTGATATAAGTTCAAGTAAAGGGATCGTTTCATTTAACCTCTTCAAGCAGATAACATGGGGGAATCAAACAAACACCATACAACTTTCAACCTGTCAAGGAGGTCCGAACACAGCTCCTCAAACTTGGCCCTAGTAAGAGTAGTTTCAATGTGCTTGGGGCCATCGGCAGTGGCAGTGATGAAGGGCAAGCTGCAAGATTAGTGAGACATCATCAGACAGGGGTAAATAAAACATCACATTAAAGACTTCAGACGAAGAATAAGGGTTTTGTTGTGCAGCTTCCACTATATGGAACATACCTTATGTTTGTCTGAGTTAGAGACGAGAGTTCCATTTTGGCTTTCTCGGCTGTCTCAGTCAACCTCTGAAGAGCTTGTTTATCTTTCAAAAGGTCGATACCCTCATCTCTCTTGAAGTTTAAAGCAAGCCAATCAACAACCCTCTGCAAGGAATAATAGAGAAAAGGTATTCAGTGTTGGCTTAAGAAATTGCTCGCTCCATCCATTGTCTTTACTTCAGAAGGTAAGAGCACCAAACAATTATTCCAAGAATAACAATGAGAAATCTCTTCTCAAGGAAAAAAAATGCTCTACCTTATCAAAGTCATCACCACCCAGATGGGTGTCTCCAGAAGTAGAAAGCACCTCAAACACTCCATCACCAACCTCGAGCACTGTCAGAAGTTACATCCATAATCAGCAACAGTTGTCAAATAAACATGAGTAGGAAAGTAAGTTGACCAGCAGATTAGTGTCGGTACCTGAGACGTCAAAAGTTCCACCTCCAAGGTCAAAAACAAGAATGGTTTCGTTGTTCTTCTTCTCAAATCCATATGCTAATGATGCAGCAGTCGGCTCATTGATAATACGTAGAACTTCTAAGCCAGCAATACGGCCAGCATCCTTAGTAGCTGTCCTCTGGGAGTCATTGAAATAGGCAGGCACAGTCACAACAGCTTTTGTCACCTTGTCATTTAAGAACTTTGATGCATCATCCACCAGCTTTCTCAACACCTGAGTTGACAATGCACATAATCTAGTCAATGGAAAAGTTAACAGTAAGATAAGTGCTGACATTTATACGGATAGGTTGCTTTCCCACTATCTTTCCAATTAGTTAACAGTAAGATGAGTGCTGACAGCTGCTAAAGGCCAATTCCAGCAACAGATGTTGGAGTTAATAGACACAGTAGGCATAAAATTTGATAATTTTATCAATTTTGACAACAACAAATTTTTTTTCTTGAACCAAATCGAGCACAAAACTAACGCTTATATCAATTTTAGCACAAACACTTTACTTTAACCAAATAAAACCATCAAAGTTTTGCGCTCAATCAGGTCAAAGATAAAAGTTTCTACCAAATTTGATAAAAAAATAGTATGTCCCACGATATTGAAATTGATATTGGGTATTGCCTAGTTCAGGTCATTGAGTTATATGCACTTGTATAGTGTAAGTACAAGTATGAATGCAAACGTCTAAGAATGATTACAATCAACAACTTGTGATTGGGAATGGCATGAACAGTGTAGTGAATAACTAGTCGACAACTTGAAGATAACAATTCTTTGCAATATCTACATTAAGCTCGAAGATACCAAATACAGATTCCGAAGTTGGACAGTCTGTAAGAAACGACCAGAAATGATCGGAAAAAGAACGAGACGGTAATCAATACCTGGGCGGAGATCTCCTCAGCAGCAAATTGCTTGCCAATAGCAGGGCAGTCGAGCTTCACATTACCATTCTCATCCCTCACAACTCTGTAAGAAACTTGCTTCGACTCCTCATCCACCTCAGTCATCTTCCTCCCGATGAATCTCTTCACCGAGAAGAAGGTGTTCTCGGGATTGACCACAGCCTGACGCTTGGCAATCTGGCCGACAAGCCTGTCCCCGTTCTTGGTGTAAGCCACAACCGAAGGAGTCGTCCTCTGCCCTTCGGCGTTGGTCACTATGGTGGGCTTCCCACCCTCCATAGCCGCAACGGCCGAGTTCGTCGTCCCCAAATCAATCCCCACCACCTTCTCATTGACCACCCTGACGGGTCCAACGGCGTACCTTCGGTGCCTAGCACCTTTCGTGCTGATCTTGAAAAACGGCGCTGTCTTGGAGGAGTTCAGCGTTTGCCCGAAGAAGATAGACTGCGATGGCCGCCCCAATTTCTGGGTCTTGGAGGACGACCTAGCTCCGGTTAGGCCGAGGAAATGGATTTGAGCCGTGCATGAAGCCATTTCCCTCGAAAAAAAAGCTGAGGAATTCAAGCCAAATTTGGCAATCGAGAACAGAAGCCTTCACAGAGATCAATCGGCAATCGAGATTGGCAGAGAGATACAAGTCCCAAAGCCCTTAGAGGCCCGAGCCGTCTCTACAAGGAATATAGTCTGCAGAGGAAATTTGTGGGGGTGGGAGATAAGAAGAGGGCTTTGAAGGGGGAGATGAGGGTTGGGTGATACCACGTGGCGGGATTCTAGAACCGTCTAGGGCGGTCGCGTGGAGCTGCCCGTTATTTTATTCA
The DNA here is from genome assembly GCA_030064425.1 of Trapa bicornis. Lineage (NCBI taxonomy): Eukaryota > Viridiplantae > Streptophyta > Magnoliopsida > Myrtales > Lythraceae > Trapa > Trapa bicornis. Next base: position 882,976 of record CM057761.1, on the reverse strand, counting down.
CGGACAACGTCATCGGGCGGTCAGTATCTGGGCTCGGTGTGGTAGATTAACTCAGCCCAATTGAAAATAAGGCCCATTGGGCCGTGGTACCGAAAAAGGTAGGGATATATCCGAAAGGTTTTTGATCATTTATGGTTCGATATCAAATATTTCCAAAACTTAGAATTTTTAATTTAGTACCAGACATAAGTACAAGCAAGGAGCCTTCCTTCCTCATCCAGCAAGGAGTAAATTTCATCACAGTAGTATATGTACATCAACATCCACCAAAAAGCACCATATATGGTCGGATATCTCTCTTTTTCCCCTTCTGCAAAGTCTTCTCCAACCGCCGCCGCCGCCGCCGCCGCCGCTGCCACCTCACAGATCGCCGGAAATGTCAAAGAGTTGCACCCATCACGGCCAAAGGTGGCGGAAGTTCTGGTTCCGCGTACTCAAGTACGCCTCCGTCACCCTCTTCATCCTCCTCATCGTCGTGCTGATCACATGGGCCGTCCTCCACCCCCGAAAGCCGCAGTTCATCCTCCAAGACACCACCCTCTACGCCTTCAACGTCTCCGCCACTCCGAGCCTCCTCACCTCCACCTTCCAGGCCACCGTCTCATCCCGAAACCCCAACGACAATATCGGAATCTACTACGACAGGCTTGACGTCTACGCCACCTATCTCGACCAGCAGATCACCACGAGGACCCGGATACCAGCATCCTACGAGGGCCACAAGGACATCGATGTTTGGTCGCCATTCATATACGGGAATTCGGTTCCAGTAGCGCCGTATAATTCAGCGGCCCTCGCCCAGGACCAGGCCAACGGCTACATCATGGTCATGATCAAGATCGACGGGCGGGTTAGGTGGAAGGTGGGGAGCTTCACGTCGGGAGGGTACCATATATTCGTGACTTGCCCGGCATATATTCCGTTTGGCGATGGGAGCAAGGGGACTAGTGTCGGTAACAGTGCAGTGAAGTATCAGATTATGCACAAGTGCCATGTTAATGTCTGAGAATGGTTTCTTCATGATCACAGATTTCCTTTATTGTACTGCAGCTTTTCTTGTTTGACTATTTTAGAGGGGAGGATGAAGCAAAGTGAGCCTCTTTGCCTTTTCACGTCTCTTTGTTGTGAGTCAGAGGTTTAACTTTCATTCCAAGGAAGTCCATCATCTCCACTTACTTTGCACACCATCAAGTAAAAGGGGCTTTTGGGCTGATGGTGACTTTTCACTTGCTTAGGCTCAACTACTACTCTAATTGAGCTTTGAATAAGGGCTAAGATGCATTGAATTCAATTGTTTTTGGGGGTAACTCTTGGCCATAAACATTTCTTTCTTTATTATCATGGGAAGAAAATTCCATCTCTTCAACAAGAAGATTCTATTCATTTCTTTCCAACAAAAGGGAAGATGACACCCCTTTGGACAGGGCTTGGTTGCCCAGATGAGCTCTCAAGCCTTCAACTTTTTCTTGGGATTATAATATACTATGATAAATGACGAGCAGAAGCAGAAGCAGAAGCAGAAGCAGAAGCGGTTTATCTGCTCACCAAACGAAAATGAAAGGGGAAGAGTATTTGAATTTGCCAAGTTGTAATAGGCTGACTTGTCTGTTATCTGATGTAGATGCTGAAGCGCTCTGATCTTGTCAATAGATGGCCCAAACATGAACCTGCTTTTGTCTGTGCATAACTCCTTGATCTCCAAACTCCTCTCCTCTTATCAATTTTCTGAACGACAGTAGAACACACAAGGTAGGATTTCAGGGCCTCAAGGCCATGGCACAGTTGGTACACCAACTGTGCAACACAGCCATATGACAATATTGAGTTAGATCCAAGGAATGTGCAGGATCTGACAAACTAATGTCGATGGAGACTGACTAACAGAGGATGCTGTAAAAAAATTAGATGCAATGAAGAAAGGGTGGGAGAACCTCAATGAAAGCTGTGCTTCCCTTGGAGATAGTAGATGTCCTATTAGAGCTTGCTATTCGAAAACTTGAAAAGATGTTGGAGCCTGTGGAGCAGCCGACTGATTCACCAATGTTTCTTTGGGTTACTGAGAACGACCTTGCAATGACCTCATCTCAATCCTCTTCGCCCTTCCATTGACAGTTGATGAGTTCAATATTCCATCTTCTCTTTGTTCTTAGAGGATATGAGAAGGGAACTTGAATTGAAGAGTCTTTTTACCCCTCCAGGTTTAAGAGATGACCCTCCTCTTTCAAGGATCCGAGAGTGCACCTAGCAAGCATCCCTGTAACAACAGCACAGGGATGAAACAAGCCAAAACATAAGGATAATATGCAACAAACAGCCTACACATGAACATGACAATGAATATGTTTGAATAGGATGACATGTCTGAAATGATACCTAACTCTTAAAATCACGTCGCTAATGCCTCACTTCCTGACTTGAACTGTCACTGCACTGATGAATCATAGATGCGTGCCAATTTGAAACAAAGGAAAAGTCTATAGGAAAACATTACCATGAGTGCTGATGCAACTAACAGCCATGTCCCGATCAGGTAAAGCCTAAAAATGTTTGAGACATCAACATAATCAAGAACTCACAAGAAAATTCACAAAGGAAAGCTAACACACACTCAAAGACCAAAACCAAGTATAGGTCTTAATCAGCGGATAAAATCACAGTAAACAGAAATTTGAGAAATACATATAAGCAACCAAGGCTGATAATTTAGGTCCTGAAAGATAAATGCCTGACACAAATCTGACACAATTTAAACAGACTAGCCTGAAGGTCATCTAGCTAAGTCGTCCTCACTTGAAGCACTTGGCATCCACAAGTGTCTCTTCCTCAAAGGGCTCAGCATCCTCAATCATCTGATTGACGCACTCCTTCTGCACCTCATCAAAGAGGTCCATCTCACTTGAAGCACTTGGCATCCACAAGTGTCTCTCCCTCAAATGGCTCAGCATCCTCAATCATCTGATTGACGCGCTCCTTCTGCACCTCATCCGAGATGTCCACCTTCCTCCAGTCGTAAAGCTCCATGTCATAGCACTCATCGATGACAAACTGGGGGATCTCAGGACCTCGGAACAGCCATAGTCCCTGAACCTTGTAGGGCGGGTTGTCACCTGTCACTAGCATCTTTCCAAAGGCGTACTTGCGGGCTAGGTCCATCCGCTGGAGGAACCCACCGACCTTGTTCATGGTCACGAATGTAACAGTGTTCTCATCATTGTATTTATAATCACAGAACCACAAGGAGTATCCTTCCGGATCATACATGTCCCAGAATCCTGCAAAGCATATAGATCCAACAATGATGAGAGGTCATTCACTTCAGGCCGACAGAAAAAATAGGTAACACTTTAGAGTGAATTTGTAAACATTTCATCATGCCATCAGGTTAATGATAAAAGTATAGGTAACACTTTAAAGTGAGTTTGTGCAGCCAAATATAAAACCAATATGTTGAGGGTAACCTTTAATTGCAACCTCACGGAAGTTGGACTTGGTGTTAGAGTAGAGCCTCTTCCATTCGTCCAAAACCATCTTACTGGGAGGCAACAGGTCAAGAGGGTTCTTTGGCTTAGGCTTGGGTGCCTCCTCCTCCTCCTCAGCAGGTTCAGGTTTCGGCTTTGCTGGTTCCTTCTTAGGTTCTTTCTTCTTGGGTTCCTCCTTCTTTGGCTTAGCTGCCTCCTTCGGCTGGGCAGGCTTCTTCGCAACAGGAGGAGTGGCATCAGTCTGCTTCACATCACCCATAACCTTCCTGAAATTTGGCTGATTAACCATGGTCCAGAAGTATCTCTCCACATGAGGGAATTCAGAGGTAAAGCTTTTCGGCATGAGGAAGGTGAATCCCATAAACAGATTGCATGTCATGATAATATCAGCCAAAGTAACAGAGTGCCCAACCAAGAATGTGTTTGAAGCAAGGTGGGTGTTCAAAGCACCCAATGCTCTCTTCAAAGAAGAAATAGTAGCTTCCTCGAACTACAAAAAGCAAGAATAACGACAGTTATTGAACAAAGAGCTTAATGATTTTTTTCAGGGGGGAAGGGGTGTTCATGCCATCATAATACAAAACAAAAGGCAGGACTCACCGGAGCAATGTATACAGTACGCCCTATGCGTGGTCTGTACCAATGTAAGAGATTAGCATCTATCTCTAGAGATGAGAAATCAATCCATTGTTCAATTTGAGCCTACAATCAAACATTAACAAAAGGGTAAAATGTGCTATATTGTCACAAAAAAGCATGCAATGTATCTTGAGTTCATGTAAAAATAAAAGGGTGGATAGTTTTACATAATCAATTAGAGAAGAACCACACAAGGGATTGTCTGCCTTCAGACGAGTAACTGCAGAAGATAATACAGAGAGCATAATAATAGCTTGGAAAAGGCATGAGAAACAATATCAGATCCAGATGATCATCATTTGTGATAGAGTAGATGAGTAGGGTGTCAATTCTGATTTCTTACCATAACGTGCCATAGCATTGCTCTCAAAAATGGGTCCTTCAGGAGTTTCCAGAACAGGAACCTAAAAATGGAAGGCTACCAGTTAAATATAAAAGAAGTAGCAGTCCATTAATTTTTTCTCAAAATTAGATTGGGATCCTACATATAAAAAATGCTTTTAACATGTACTGAGCTGGACTGTGAAAGAACAAAGGTACAATCATTGAGGAGCACTATTCATCTCATTTAAGGGATGCTTGTGTACTAGCAGATCAAATTTACCTTCCCGATGGGATTCAGCTTGAGATACTCGGGAGTTTTGTTCGAAACACCAATCACAAAATCTGGAGCCAACTCTACTTTCACTCCAGAGTACTCTGCAGCAATTAAAGTCTTGTACCCATTCTTGTTAGTATTTCCTGCGTACAGTACCTGCAACTCAGATGATGCATGCACTTAGAACCTGACTGATGAACAAAAAATATAGCAACGAAAATGGCAGCGCTTCATATGTACGCCATAAAGACACAGAATACATAAAGAGAAAAGCTTCATATGATTAGGATCTCCAGTCCAATAAAAAAAAGAAATTCAATAAAAGAAATGCAAGGTCATACTACAGTTAGTAACTAGCATAAAAAGCAATAAAAGAAATCCGACAGATCGGCATCAATCGGAAAGAGGGAGCATTTTTGCTAAAATAAGCCCAATCCAAGAAGAAAAAAACGTAATTGTCATAAGAACAAAGCATGCAGCCCAGCAAAAAAAATAAATCAACTCACCAGAGCCATGGCTTATCCGCGCTCAAATCTCTAATTTCAAATCTGAAATAAGTAAACAACGAGAAGATTTCAGCGAAGCCGATCGACCTCCCAGCAGTCAACACAGAAATAAGTGATACTTTCATATGAAAAAGAAGCCAAATTCGAAATGCAAACAGTGAATTACTCGCACGACTATTAAATATAGGTGATCATATGAAGGACGCGTACCTAAGTGTCAGATTGCCCCTCAGAGCACAAACGACCGCAGAAACAGAGAGTGAGATAAGCCAAGCGAACTGTAGGAGCAGACTAGGGTTTTGTAGAGTACGATTCTAGCGGATACCCTTTTTTTTCCGGGGCATGTTGAGCCGATCCGACCGTTATATCCCGGGCCTATGGCTTAATATGGCCCGTTCAAAATAGTGGGCTTTCCAGAATTTGATGTCATCTGACCGGGCCGAACCGGCCCAATAATCTTCATTATTTAATGGAGAGAGAGTGAGACTGTGAGAGTGCGACGTCACGCCGATCTCCTTGAGGGTCTGCTGCGGTGTGATAGTCGAGGTGGTGTAGTGGATCAGCGCCTTGGCCAGCTGGGCTGGGATCTTACCGCAGCCCCCGGTGCGGTTCTCTGTGGCCTACGTCAGTAGTTCGGGGGACGCCGAAGCAAAGTCTGCGGTCCGAAGCAGGAGGCTCGGTCCACAGCGAAGGCTCCCCGTCACCGGACCTGCGGGCTCGGATAAATACAGCTATGTGCAGCCAGATGGCAACAAAAGTCCCACCCGTCATTCCTAGGCCAAAAAGTAGTCCTCACGAGTCACTACTTCACTGGTTTCTCTCTCTCTCTCTCTCTCTCTATACCTTCTCCGGGTGTTCTTTTCTCGTCCGTTTCTGGTGGCATTTCTTATGTTGATTTAGGAACCTGTGTAAGAATTCCTGCTATCTCCGTCCATGTACAGCGATTATAGCTGCAACTAATTCCACTTCCATGTGTTTGTAAGAGATCGGCAAATAACTACTGATGTTTGTGAAGAATGCCATCAAAACGTGATAATGGAGATTTTCTTGTTTATGTTTTTTTAGTTCTAATTCTTGTGTTTCGGAAATATGATTTTAGGTTTGATTTCAGACTGTATGGGAGCGACACTGCTTGTAGATGTCATTGTGATGATGGTTAGAATACTCTCACCTTTCATGTGGATCGATTGTGAAATTTAACGAGACTCGCTTTAGTTCTTCTGTCAAATTATGTATCCTAGTAATCTCCGTTGTGATACTCATTGACTGGATATGTTATAGGTATTCTATATTCTTCATTATTTTTTCTGTTCCTCTTCGTTTGTGATTGTGATAATACATGTAGGTGCTTTTTTTTTTTGTAAAATAGGTATTTGTTCCTGAAGAAGAATTGCTTACTGAATTGCTTGGAGTTTTGGAAAACTAATCTTCTCCGGAGTCGTGAAAGATGGTGACATGATATTTGCATTCTTCTGGTGTGGACATGAATTTTGTTGTGAGTATAAAGGAGCTTGGGATGGATTAGTATTCTTCTTATAAGTTAGATATTGTGCTTACATAATACGAGGAAGAATATTGTTAGTGACTACCTGAGGATTTCCGTGTCTCCATGCTGGCATAGAGTATGCATATAATACATTGATGATACACGGATTATTTTCCAGAGGCTGTAGGTGAGATGGAAATTTGCTGCATTTGCCTGTGAACTTCTTTTTTATGAATGTTATTGGCCAAATTCATAGTGTTAGCATACTCTAAAACTCTGGACCAGGATCTAATGGGTGGGTTTCTTCAATTTGTGCAGCCTTTTCTATTGAATGCCAACTGGTAAGCATCTAATATAAAGTTATAGTTGTAGATGCTTCATCCCATGCATTCTCCCTGCTGTTGAAATACACTTGTCTCAATTTCTCAAGTGAGAATTTTCTTGTTATGCATTAGATTAGTTGCATATTTCTTTAGATCATTGATGATTGAACAAGTCTCAACCAGCACCTTCTTCCCCAGAGCTATGGAGGTGGAGTTTTCTCTCCATAAAATCAATAAATAAAAGTTTCAACTTAATGAAATCAATATTTCACTTGTGCAAATGAGGTCATCCTGACAGGAAAAAATGACAGAACCAGAGAATTTGCAGGTACTTTCCTCAGCCAAGAAGACCAATATTATTAAGTTGGCCAGCAAAAACAATTGCTATGCACATTCAGTGGATATTCTGGTAAGAAACGTCTCTCTTCAATCGCCCTTATAGTTAAACTCCTGTGCTGAAACTAAATGTCAGTGAATTAGTTGCACTGCTCTTCATTCTGGAAAATTCTCCAGAATACTCTATTCGTCTTTTGAGTCAGTGGGTCATTGTGGTGCCTATCAGAACCCCATGACTGTCGATGACAGCTTGAGCAGCGACCCTAGAGCACTCGGGGCAAACTTCCGGGCAAATAGAAAGCAGATGTCTGTCTTCCCGTCGTTATACCGGCAGAGGGTCCCGTTGCTCCTGATAGACCTAATGAAATCCGCAGTAACATTACCCTTCTCAAAGCTCGCGGGATGGGAGGCCCTCGTGGACCAGTCGACCCAAGTGATAGTCCGGTTCGAGTTCTTCGACCCGTGGAACATGTTCAGGTAAGTGGGGATGTAGTGCTCGTCGGGGTAGCAGGCCGGCTTGCAGAACTTCCTGAAGAGGGAGTAGTACTTGGTTTCCGAGACTATGTAGGTGGCCAGGTCTCGGTTCAGCTCGACCCACTGGGACCCCTTCCGCCACTGCCGGAGGTTGATGTCCGGGAACATGTGCCGGCTGTACCGGCCCCGCCCGAACCGGGTCGGCTCATCATATGAGTCCACAAAGCTATGGTTCGAACTCATGAGGTAAGTATAAACGGTCGAGAAGTTATGGACCGGTATGCAGCTCTCCGATAGGAGAACAAACCGCTCGTTGGAGAAATCGAGCAAGGCATTCCCCAGCAATCGCCTCTCCGCATCGAAGAGCTCCACCGTCCCCCACTCCACTCTCTGAAAAAAGAGCATAAACACCGGTTAGCACCATTTCCGGTTCAAGTGGGATTATGTCCTAAACCCGATTTTCATATTTTTTTTGCTCTTAGGTTGTCAGATCAAATATTGAGGATTTTTAATTGATTAAAAATAAAAATTTCAAAATGTTCAAAGTGTTTTCTAAGTTTGAACTTGATCCTAAGTTTAGCCTTTTGAGTTTTGTTTTTGCCTTCTGTCACCAAAGTTGTCATACTTATCCAAAGGTTTATGCAGGAGCTCTTAGATTTGCCTTTCTGGATGACAAAATTGATGATTAAGTGACAAAATTGCTGACAATTTTGTACAATAATTCGGAAAAAAATAAGGCTTTTATGATAACGAGGATCAATTTTAGGCATATGCCTTCGAATGGTTTAGCAGTTATTATTACCTGGCTGGGGATTTGTCTTCCATGGAAAGGAGAGTCACTGGAGACGTTGAGTCTATACCCGGGAAGAGCGTGCACGTAAATCGAGTACAAATCCCTATTTTGCCCCTGGAAGAACCTCTCCCAGAGGGGCAGCAACGGCAGCGGCCCTCGGGTCAGGAACATGAAGGCCACCCTCGGCACGCGGCGGAAAGGGTAAGTTCCCGATCTCGACACCATGGCTGCCCTCCACAGCAGCTCTTTGTCCGACATTCCATGACTAAGATTCCTCCTCAAGCGCAGAAACGAGTCCATGCTCGAGCAGTCCCTACGGTCACAGTCACAGGCCCTCACCGGAGACGGGATGGAGATGAAGAGATTGCCGGGCCTCGCCCCGAAGTACTGACTGATGCGGGAAGAAGATGTGGCGGCTATTCCGATCACGAATCCGACGACGAAAATCACCAATATGGACAGAGTCTGCATCAGCTTAACGATGTGGGGGTGTTTCTCCGGCGCCATGGATCAGAGGATTCGTTGAAAAACAGCGGATGCGGGTTGACGATCGGATTTCCCTGGGGTAATCATCATCGTCGTCGTTCTATAAAAGGAAACGAAATATTCCAAAGATCGCCATATCAGGAACAGACCAGAGCTTTTGAGGATGAATCTATGACCCAAACAAGACAAAGTTTTGATCGTGGACCTGATCCTAGAACGACGAACCCAGGGGGCCCAGAGGAGTCTATCGGTTCTCGGGCCCTTTATTCTTCCCCACCGCCTCGCCTCCCGTGAAATATGCAGTCTGTAAAAGTAGGGGAAGAGAGAGAAAAGGAAAATGGCGATGGAGGAAACACGATCGTGGGGTGATAGAGTGAGTTAATGAGGGAGAGGGTTGGGGGCTGTTGGCAGACGTAAGGGGGTTATGATGATGATCCTGGCCATCTGGCACTGAATCTGAGGAGATGCTTCCAGTTGTCATTCGCACTCCCCACATCATAAGTAAAACAAACTGTAAATGAATCTGAAGAAGAATCCTACTGAAATAGTGAAATAGTCTGACTTCTCTCACTCCAGGCCGCATCTTCCGCCCCTTCTCTCCCTCTGACTGCCCTTTCAGTTTCAGTTCACCCCCCCCCCCCCCCTCCATCTCTCCACTCATCTCTTCTTCCCGCCTATTTAGGGTGAAAATCCTATCTTGCTTTAACTTTGACACATTGAATCCAATCAGTTAAGTTGCTTGCTGACTGAAGGAGATGTCTAGTCATGCAGTAAGTAAGCCTTCTTTCTTTTCTTGTTCTTTTTTGCCTGCTTGTTGTACCTATCTGGATGGATAGTTTTCCCATATGACTGACGTCATTTCTTTTCGTGTACTACAAAGCCCCACTCAAGATTAGGTACAAATGGGTGTGAATATGAAGATTTCCACTTGCAAGGATTCATATTTACAAAACTATGAGTGGAGACGCAGGAGTTGTCCTGCTCCAGTTTTCTTTCACCCTTCATTTCAAACTGCTGGGGAACCATAGTATACAGTGCTTAGTCCTTGCCCCGGAAGAATTTACCGGTGATCGTCGATCTCTCCGTAGGGTAGACCTCTCACTCCGGGCCGCATCTCTCCATCTATCAAGTGCTGGAATATGGAGGCGGTCCAGAACTTGCCCATTTCGTTGCAATAAGAGATGCATCTGATCATGGATGATAAATACGTTCATCTTTCAACTTGTATCCACTTTATGCATGCAAATTTTAAAATTATATAAAAATAACTTTTTAAAATTCCATTATTATTTTTTACCATATTAGACAATATTAACATTTATCTAGATATTAGAAGTGGGGTTTATGGTGTCATTCGATTATGGTAGTATTATGAGTCGATAAAATTCATATATATTTAAAATAGAGGTAATGTAAATTATTGGTTGAGTGAGGATTAATCGGTAATATTATGTTATTACTACAATCAAGCTAAGTATATAATGGATGTCAAAATAAATCATTAATAGTACCAAAAATAATATAGAATCTGATCCATCATTTTGGGTAATTTGAAAATTTTGTGGTAAAAAAAGGCAATTTTATATTAAATGCCCGGATAGCACCATTCAACCAAAATTTACTAAAAAAGTATTAAAATATATTGGATATATCTTGTTTCATATCTAAAATTGACAACCTCAATGTCATCATTTCAAGGATAGGAGTGATCCATCTCATCTCATATGCAAGTAGTGATAAATATGACAAATTATAATATTAATATACAATTTTAAATCTATCATATATTTATATTTTTTTTATGTAAATATAAGTGGTACCAATAGACTATATTTAATATTGGAGCGATTTTTTTAATTTATATTATTTAAATATTATAATAAAAAGGTTAGAATAATATTTTAATTAAATATAATATACAACATAATTTTATTAAGATTATATTATATATTCTCATATTATTTATTTATATTTATGGTATTATTAATATATAAATAAAAATATATATTATTTAATTTATTTAGTCAATTATTTATTCTTGTTTATTATTTATATAGTTTAATAATTTTATATTTTAATATTTTTTTCTAAACTATTTTAAATTTATACATTTTATTGAGTGAGTTCGATTAGATATATTATTATACAAAAAATTCGACAAGATTACTAATTATATATTACAACAAGTAAAGTTTATTTTTTTTTAATTTGTGAAAATATTAATATTTTATGTAACTATATATTTATATTAATGGTAATGGTTAAAATATTATAATATTTTTATTATAATATTTTAGATAATTATGATATATATTATTAGTAAAAATTATATTATATATTTATTTTTTACTAAAATAGTATATCCTATATTACGTGCTATTTTATATTTATATTCAACCTTTTAACCCAATAAAGTAAAAATATATATTTTATTTGATATAAACTTATTTTTAGGATCCGTGTAATAATAAGAATTTCTGCCTACAATAATATTATAATGTGATGAATCGTTCTAGATCTATACTAGTTTTAGACAAGAATATAATCAAATAAATTTTAATATTTTAATATTTTTAAATTAAATAAAAAATAATAATAATATTATTATACCTAGTAAAATACTACCTTCCACGTGTCACTATTCCTCTCTCATTTGACCGTTCGTCTCCGTACAGAAAAAGCATCTCTGACTCTCACGCCCATCGCGCATGCGTTCGTCATGCACTCGCAGTGTCGCCCTTCCTCCCTTTGTCCCGAGGGTCAAACTCTTGTCATTCCCCTGGCAATTGATGGTCGACCTCCACACAAAATCCTAAATTAATTATTCAATTATTTCATTAAATAATCATAATAATAATAAATTAAGACGAGCCTGGTCAAAATTCGGTTCGGATCGGTACCCGATACAATCCGGTCTAAACCTATTTCGAAATTAGCTTCCGGTCTCCGGTTAATAAAAGAGTAAAGTAGGCAGACCCGATAATCCAATTTGGGTACCGGATATAAACCGTAAATAGAATATTATATTTGTTTTATTTTAATCTATCATATATTATTAATAATTTAAAAAATAATTCGATATTTTATATATATTTAATATTGGACAGGCTATATAGGTACAGAATTAAGGACAAATAGAAGAAAAAAAAAAGGGAAAGACAGAGGCAGGCAGGCCTTGGGGAGTGTCGGCTTCAACCAAACAAGGCACCACCCAGCAAGAACTGCCACCGTGCTGCCCTTTCACCTGCTTCATCGCTCTCCCAATTAGTAGTTGTTGACAAGATTCGGAATCAATCTCAGCTGGGAGTGTGGTATTTCTGGTTGCTGCAGTAAATCCACAGCTTCACCGGCCGCCGGTTATCTAATCTGCTATCCTTCCTCCTCTCCTCAGGTAATCTCTCGATTAAGTTTCGGTTTTCTCTTCGTGGGTTGCGTGGTTTCAGCTCCTGTAATGGATTCCTATGACTTTTCATCCGTGTTCGTTTCTATATATGGCGGGAAGTGAATCGAAATTTGATGGATGGGTGAATGAGCTGTGAGTTAGTCATTTATGTCAGTGGAAAACGACCGGCAGAGCTCATCTCAGCTCGGTTCTCCCGTTCCTCTTCCAGATCCGCTGTACTGGAAGATCAATGCTGCTCTAAAATCTGTTGTGCTAAATCACGAAAGATTCGGTCCTTGGTCATGGCCCAGTAATTTAATGTCTGAAAATTGTAATTGGCCATTGTGAGTTCTGATGGTTGTCTAGCTTCGCCGTACTGATCTTCAAGATGGGCATTGAAGAGAAAAATGCCTTCCAGGTGTTGGCTTATCTGTTGAATCACTCGCATGTGCCCTTTGATCAAGTGAGCAGATGTGGCCCAGGAACTTTATGTGATGCCTTTTACCTTTTTCCAGTTACCTTATTCAAAAGTTGCTGAATTTTCCTTTTGTACAGCCCTCTTGATTATGCACTTTTGGCTTGGAAATTTGCCCATTTCATGGTAAAAGTAGGGGGCATTCTGAACCTACGCGAGGAATCTTCATGCTTTTTACATGCCTTCTTCCTCTCCGCATGGCTTTGTAGGGCTGGAACAGCTTTTCTTCCTCTGCATTTAAGGCTTAGAGTTTTTATTTTTCTGGACCCTGAATCTATCAGTGGCTCCTGCTCTGACCTCTGAAGCAGTCTTTTGTCTATACAGGGTTAAATATAGGTTGAGCGCCATCAGAGATCCGCCCCTAGCTTTGAAATGGCATATGCAGCTTCTAGTCACTCTTGCTCTGGAGTCCATTCAGGTAATGACACCTTTGTTCTATACGGAGGCCTTACCCATTCTGGGCCTTTTCATGCTGCAGTTTTCGGTTCTCATGTGATGCAGTTGAATAAGTCCTAACCATGTTAAGCCTTCACGCCATTAATAATTCTTACCTTTTGGAATACATCTGTATAAAATTGTTTGTAGTTCATATTATTGTCTGTTAAAAGAATAGAATGAGCATCTGTGCGCCCTGTTCAACTCTAGGAACCTCAAATGATGCCTTGTACCGGGAGCTATGGCATGCCTGTGCTGGTCCTCTTGTCAATCTTCCCCTCGAAGGAGAGCGTGTCTATTACTTTCCACAAGGGCATATGGAGCAGGTGGGTTATTTGCTGCATCTTTTTCTTCTTCATTTTGCTACATATTTTATTGGGTAGCCCTCTTAACTGCATTCAATTCTTGAGTTAGTATCAGTTGCAAGAACCCCAAGATGCATGCTGTGATTTGCAGCAGGCAGCAATATAATAGATGAAATCTTTTTAAAGACAAACAATGTATTTGATCATCTCCCCAAAAAGAATGCATGCATCGAGACGATCCTAGTCCACACAATCAAGAGCAATCCACAGTCCCATCTTGGAAAAAATCTCATTACACTAAAATAATCAATCTACTTTTATGATTTGCCTTGTTCATCTCTGCTCTGTTTCAAGAGATCTTGATTATGTCTTATTTATTGACCTAATAGCTTGAAGCATCTATGCAACGAGGCATGGAGCAGCAAATTCCTTCTTTTGATCTGCCTTCTAAAATACTTTGTAAAGTAGTCAATGTCCTTCTTAAGGTGAGTTCCTGTGATGACTGCATAAATCTATTCTTTGACTTTTACGGTTTCATGTTTTTATATGATCAGTGCTCGGTTTTTCTTAAATTTAAAGATTTTACATTGGACTCTAGGCTGAAGCAGATACTGATGAAGTTTATGCACAAATAACTCTGCTTCCACAGTCTGACGTGAGTTATCTCTTCCTTTCTCATTTCATTCTAATTGAGTTACCCTGTTCATGCATAAGGTATGCGATTCTTTGGCGATTGACATTAACCTCTGCTCAATTATCTTGCATCAGCAATCAAAAGTTACCTCCCCTGACCCTCCAGTCCCCGAGCCACCAAGGTGCACGGTGCATTCTTTCTGCAAAACACTTACTGCTTCTGATACCAGCACGCATGGTGGATTCTCTGTTCTTCGGAGACATGCAGACGATTGTCTACCTCCTCTGGTAATATAGGATTGTCATTGTTGCTCCCTTGAAGAGATTTCCTTGAAGCTGTAGATGAATTGTATGCTTTCAATTCCCTGCGTAAACCCATTTTCCCTTGTAGGATATGTCACAGCAGCCTCCATGGCAGGAACTGATTGCATCAGATCTTCATGGCAATCAATGGCATTTCCGACACATCTTTAGAGGTTTTCTTCGAGACTTTGAGCGGGCATTGCATTTTTTTACTTCAGCAATCTTGTTAGAGTTGTTTTTTTGTATCCGTCAAACAGAGTGGTTTCTTTATATGAAAAAGATTTTTATTCAGTGTACACTTGCTAAGATTTGTTGGTAATCGATAAACTTAATTTAGATAGCTAATATGTGAATTCTCACCATCTTAATTGCAGGTCAACCAAAGCGCCATTTACTCACAACCGGATGGAGTGTCTTTGTGTGTTCGAAGAAATTAGCAGCCGGTGATGCTTTCATATTCTTGAGGCAAGTTACTGATTTTTGTCAGTGGCAATTTTGATCTTCAGTTTCATTATGCATGTAGGTCTACTTACTGTCTTGGTTCATTTTTAAGAGGCGGAAATGGAGAATTGCGTGTAGGGGTGAGGAGGCTCATGAGGCAACAGAGTAATATGCCATCATCGGTTATTTCCAGTCACAGCATGCATCTTGGGGTTCTTGCAACTGCATCCCATGCCATTGCAACGGGAACACTCTTTTCAGTCTTCTATAAGCCAAGGTCTTTCTCATTTCTAGTGTCTTATATCTTTTGCTTCTTTGCGGGATGGCTTTTATGTCTATTTTGTTTGTCACGAGATTGTCAAAGATGAGATTGTTTACGCTACTTGTGGGTCATATCCTGGAGATATACTTTTATGTTTTTTTTTTTTGCTCAAAGTTTATACTTTTTATGGTTAGATCATGTGTATTAGTGGAATTTCATCCGACAAGAAATATCTTTAAAATTTCCTTTTGGGATAATTTCTTTGGCTAGGAATATGGGTCTATTAATCTACAGCCATCTATTTTCTCTGAAGAATCATATGCTCATATAGCTGCATTTTCTATCTCCTAAGATTGCTATTATCATATCAGAACAAGCAGGTCAGAGTTCATTGTCAGTGTGAACAAATATCTTGAAGCATGTAATCGTAAGGTATCCGTTGGCATGAGGTTCAAAATGAGATTTGAAGGAGAGGAAGTTCCAGAAAGGAGGTAAATGATCAGTTTCATTCTCACTGCAATAGTGATTTGGATATATTTCGTAATTGGACATTCTTCGTCTAACTCCAGGTTTAGTGGAACAATTGTTGCTCTTGGAAATGATAAATCATCTGCATGGGCAGACTCGGAGTGGAGGTCTCTCAAGGTTTGTACTGACTTCGGTCTTCTTCCTTTTGTTTTTAAATCATAGGACTCTACTGAATGGAGTATCTTCCATATGCATAATGAATGATTCAGATCGCCTTACAGTGTATCTTATGTGCATCTCTGCTATTGCTTTTGTTTGACTTATTATTTGGCGTGATTTATTGGCAATAGAGAACATAAAAATTATCCTCACCGAGATGCAGGCATGCCTTTCTAACACTAATCATTAGATTTACATTTCACTAATATTTCATTAGGGGATTGTCCAAGTAAATTTTGATGTTTACTGATCTGATCTACTCTATCTTGGTTCAAAACTCGACCCTTTTATTATATTGGTTGAGAGAAGTTTGATTGACATCATTTGTTAAGTTTTGTTAAAAAGATTGTCCATTTCAGGTTCAATGGGATGAGCATTCATCAATCCCTCGTCCAGATAGAGTTTCGCCTTGGGAATTAGAGCCCCTTGTGGTTGCTTCTCCTTCAAACTCACATCAGGCTCAAAGGAACAAGCGAGCACACCCACTTGTTCTGCCTTCAGCACTAGATCTCTCTATTTCAGGTTCAATGCCAATGTTGTTGAATGTTTTTCTCTGTTTTATTGATAAAAAGGATGAAAAATCCACATTTACCGAAACAATGGTGCAATCAACCTGACATGTAATCTTG
This sequence comes from Trapa bicornis, assembly GCA_030064425.1. Taxonomy (NCBI): domain Eukaryota; kingdom Viridiplantae; phylum Streptophyta; class Magnoliopsida; order Myrtales; family Lythraceae; genus Trapa; species Trapa bicornis. The sequence continues at coordinate 866,304 of CM057761.1, read as the reverse complement.
ATATTAACAAATGAGACCGTTGCTAAATATATTTTCTCTTCTTTATTGATAAGAGGATGAACACCCAACATTTATTCTAACTTTGCCGGTTGAAAAGGGGTTATGAACCTAAATGAAATTCTTAAAGGTTTTTCCTGTTGTGATATCCATGTGCAGGTTCTTGGAAGTCTCCTGTCAATTCTTCTCCTTTTTATGGTGAATCACAGTTTGGAAGAGAGATCTACCCTTCGCCCAAATTTTCTTCAGCTACGAAGGGCGGCTTTCTTGGAGATGCTGGTAATGGTTCACTGGCTGCTGCATCCAGTCTAGCACTCTATTGGCCCAAACATGCTGAGACAATTAGTGAGTCTTTTACGCCCCTCAGCAGTAACAGACAATCTGGAAAAAAGAGAGACAGCACTGGGAATGGGTGCCGACTATTTGGGATACAGTTGCTCAACAACACCCATATAGAGGATAATGATCACGGAACAATTGGGAGTGATAGGCTCATTTCATCTTTAGACGACGATACTGACCAGCCTTCAGAACCATCAAGTTTTAATCAATGCAATGTCCCATCTTTGACTTGCGATCCCGAGAAATTGAACCTTAGATCTTCTCAGGACTCACATGGCAAGCAGATCAGAAGCTGCACCAAGGTTTTTGCCGGTTCTGTTTAATTCTTATTGATCAACCAATGGCCCGCAGAGCATGAAATAAACAAAAGCAATAGATAACAGTTCTTAGTCTACACTTCAGAAACAGCTCAAATTAGACTTTATCTTACTTGATGCATCTGTGTAATTCTTTCTTGCAGGTTCATATGCAAGGGATAGCCGTTGGCAGGGCAGTTGATTTGACGCAATTCTGTCAGTATGAGGATCTCCTAAAGAAATTGGAAGACATGTTTAACATCAAAGGTGAGCTCTCTGGGTCTGAGAGAAAATGGCAAGTCGTCTATGCCGATGACGAAAATGACATGATGATGGTTGGAGATGATCCATGGCAGTAAGTTCTCTCTATCATGTTACTGTGATTGGGTTGAATCTGTTATTTGTACTTCACCTTGTAATAACTGATAGTAATCAGATATAGATCAACAAACCAGGTTGAAAGTCAACATTTTAGAGGATTTCCATTGGTACCGATGTAATACCAGGTTTTTGTTTTGTTTCTTGCAGTGAATTTTGTAGTATTGTGAGGAAGATTTACATCTACACAAACGAGGAAGTGAAGAAGTTATCTCCAAAGATTAAGCTCCTGGCTGATGAAGTCAAAGCAAACAAACCAGATTCAGAAACTGCTGGCAACACAGATGATCACTCGTCCATCATGGGGTCAGGCTGCTGCTGAATCTTGTCCCTGCTTCGGATGTCTCAGTACCCAACAAGATTATTCTTGGCGCAGCTTGGCCAATCCCTACCAAGAGCTGCGTTCCTGCCTGAGTGAGATGAGATGGCGGATTGGGTTGTGTTGACTTAAAGTAATTCTGGGTTGTCTTTTACCTTCTGTAAGGAGGAGTTGGGGAAGAGGATTGAGGTTTAGTTGCAGAGGGAAGTTTGTACTACAAGCCCACGCCTAAGCTTCAGAAGAGAAGCTGGCAATCAATCTTGAAGTAGTGTAGGATGCATCTGTAAATATAATGTGAGTAGCTCTCTTTCTTCTTTCTTGGACGGCTATGGGGATACATCAATAAGGAAGAAATGAAGTTTTCAGCTTTCTGAGTTACCATTACTGGTCTGCATATGAGCACATTGATTGCTTCATTTAACCCAGTCATCTATCCTGTGTTGATGCTCTTATTAACTAAGATAACAACAGAGTCAGATTCTCAAATCCTTGTATTGACCGACTTCCACCTCATGCCTGGAACATCCCCTCCTGGTGTCCATGTTCAGCCGCTGCTGCTCCAAGTTTCCTTGCCCCGGCGGCCTCCAGACCAATGGGGAACGTGGGTTGGGAATCGATGCGTCCTCCTACCTGGCACTGATGAAGTCCGTGGGCGATCATGGTGGGGTGCAGGTCCACGCCCACGCGGTGAAGCGGGGCCATGATCGGGATGTCTACCTACGGAATGCCATCCTGAGCTCGTACGCTAAGGTTGGCCACCTCGAGGATGCGCGGCGCCTGTTCGATGAAATGCCTGAGAAGAGGACTCCTGCGGACTGGAACTCGATGATCTCTGGTTATTGGAAGTGGGGTTTGAGGGAGCGTGCTCGAGAGCTCTTCAATGCTATGCCCGGTAAAAATGTCATTTCTTGGACGGCTATGGTGGCTGGGAGTGCAAAAACAGGGGATTTGCAGGGTGCCCGGAAGTATTTTGATGAAATGCCTCGCAGGAATGTGGTGTCCTGGAATGCTATGCTCTCGGGATATTTTCAAAATGGATTCCAGGACGAAGCCCTGAAGCTGTTTGACGAAATGGTGAGCTCGGGTTTCCCTCCGGATGATACCACCTGGGTCACAGTCATCTCTTCTTGCACGGCTCGTGGGGATGCTTCCTTTGCTACAAGGCTCATGGAAAGGCTTGGTCTTGATCAAGAACATATTGATCTCAACTATTTTGTGAAGACAGCACTTCTTAATATGTATGCAAAGTGCGGGAATATCACCAAGGCTAGATGGATTTTTGATGATCTGGGATCTAGAAGGAGCACAGTTACATGGAATGCTATGATTTCTGCCTACTGCAAAGAAGGTGATTTGGCCTCAGCAAGAGAACTCTTTGATATGATGCCCTTGCTGGAGAGAGATGTGGTCTCCTGGAATAGTATGATCTGTGGATACACACAGAATGGACAATCTACTCTGGCAATAGAACTCTTCCATCAAATGGTGTCCGTGGAAGCTGGAGTGCTTATGAAGCCGGATGAAGTGACCATCACGAGCGTGCTTTCAGCTTGTGGTCACCTCGGGGCAATGGAATCAGGTAAATGGATGGTTGAGTATGTGAACAAGCATCAGATCAAGCTCGATCTTTCGGGCTATAACTCTATGTTATTCATGTACTCGAGATGTGGGAGCATGGACGAAGCCCGGAGAGTCTTCCACAAAGTGATGGAAGTGAAAGATGTGGTCTCATATAACACTCTGATCACAGGACTAGCAGCTCATGGGCTAGGAGGAGAGGCTCTGCAGCTCTTGTCTGAGATGAAAACCCGAGGAATTGAACCAAACCGGGTGACCTATATAGGTGTGTTAACTGCTTGCAGTCATGCAGGATTGATTGAGGAAGGGTGGAGAGTCTTTGGATCGATTAGGGAGCCCGCAGTGGACCACTACGCATGCATGGTGGACTTGTTGGGTAGAGTGGGTGAGCTCAAGAAGGCAGAGCTATTAATCCGAGAGATGCCGATGGAGCCACACAGTGGGGTGTATGGATCACTTCTGAATGCTTGCCGTATCCATCGAAGGGTGGATCTTGGAGAGGTGGCTGCAAGGAAGCTTTTTGAGCTGGAACCACACAATTCTGGGAATTATGTATTGCTATCAAACTTGTATGCTTCAGTTGGTAGCTGGGGTGATGTTGACAGGGTCAGGGAGCTGATGAGAGGCAGGGGTGTGAAAAAGACGACTGCATTGAGTTGGGTAGAATACAATGGCAGGATCCACGAGTTTGTTGCTGGAGACATCTCCCACGAACAAACAAATGAGATCTACAGATTGTTGGGTGACTTAGAAACTAGGATGAGAAGAGCTGGGTATATGGTGGATGATAGCTGCTCCCTGAGAGATGTTGGCCAGGAGGAGAAGGAAGAGTCTGTGAGAGTTCACAGCGAGAGGTTGGCAATTTGTTATGCCCTGCTGGTCAGTGAGGTAGGCTCAGCCATTCGTGTGGTGAAGAACTTGCGGCTCTGTTCAGACTGTCACACGGCAATCAAGATGATCTCTAAGTTGGAAGGGAGGAAGATCATTGTAAGGGACAACAACAGGTTCCACCATTTTGTGGAGGGCAAGTGCTCTTGCAACAATTACTGGTAATCTAAGGTAAACATTAGGATAACAAATATTAGTTGCCTTACAAGGTTCTTCATATAGCCTTACCCAGATAGATGCAAAGCAAAGTGGAAACTGATCACTGACTTGCTAGAAAATGCCATAGTTTTCCCAAGAAAAGGAGAACATTGATTTGGATGGGTCAACAACTTCCATGTTCCAACTGCAGTAACTCCAAAAGGCTACAGTACAAATGCTCAGATGTCTTGGCTTCTTTTGCTTCTCTGCCAGGAACACTTTGAGTTGTAACTAGGGCACTTGTACTGCTTTATATGCATGGCCATTGCAGGGGTTATCTTTAGGCATTTCCCATGGAACCATCTCTCACAGATATCACAGCAAATCCAGAACTGGTCAATGGCATAGCCCTCTCCACAGGCTCCACACATTGCACCCTGTTGATAGTCCTCTTCTTCCTCCCAGGGTGTCAGATTGCTGAGGCTATTTCAAGCAAGAAAACAAAAGGAGAAACAATCCAATACAGGCAAGGTTCAGATCTAAAATCAAAACAAGAAAGAGATTACAATAAAAGAAGAAAAGGATGTAGGAGATCATATGAAGGCAGATGCTTTCCATCTTAGAGTTTGATTTGCCTTTTTTCTGTTGGTGTTGTGATCACCAGATTGGCCCTTTGGTTGGGTTGCTTGACATTTCAAGTTACAGCTTGGAATATTGTTGCAAGCACATTTATCATCTGGAATAGTCTCTTCAGATCACCATGGTTGGTAAAACCCAGAGGCTATGACTTCCATTAGGATATATTTGATCTACCCTTCTTGGGTGCCTTTGGTGTTCAGGTAGATCTTAGTCAGATCCGGGCTATAAGGAGATGTTAATGGGCTATAGTCATAGATATATTGTTGTTCTTCAGCATTTGCTGGGAGTCGAAGAGAGCCGAGCCATTTTGGGATGTAATGGAGATGAAAAAGAAATGGAAATGTGTGGTTTGAGATCGATACCAGTGTATGGTCAACATGTGACTCAAAAATTACGTTAACAATAGTCAATCACAACGTCAGATAAATCATACGGGCACGCATAACGTCGTATTCAACATTATATGGTATTCAACATTATATGATAGCAATTTATATAACGGAAAATTGAAATAATTGGTTTACCCTTTTTGTAATATAATATTCGCTCTAATAGCAATTCTGGATGAGAGAAACTCGACTAATTTAAAAACTGGTAGATAAAATGAATTGTTCGAGAAAAGAATTGTTGAGCTCCTAATATAAATAGTTACTCTTCATTTATCTTATCATTATTTCAAATCCTAAAAAATAAATAACATATTTATGTTCTTATTATCTATTAATCATATTTTCGATATTCACCATTTTTTCCACTTCTAACCGTACAATTTAGCTTACTAGAATACTTAGTAAGTTATCTACATTTTTTATACTTCATTCATCTCAAAAGATACTGGAAAAATGTCGACTAGTTTGCACAATACTATCGCTCACTCGACAGAATACGATCAGAGTTGATTGAGCTTAATTCGAGCCACCATCGGGCTAGCCATGACCAAACCAATACCTCAAGACTTTCCTAAGAGTAGTTCACACCTTACTTGAATTGTAGTGGTAAGCCTACTCTGCCGTCCTTCATCGAAATTTACTATTTACACTACATTTTTCCTCGAAAACTAAGTTAAGAAATCCGCATTGCTCATGCTGCCAAATGAGGCGCGATTTGATATAGAAAGGAACCACAGAAAAAGAGCAACCCAATGGAAATAAAAGCCCCCATCGTCGAACCTTCACCGATAAGTAATCGAAACTTTCTTTTTCTAGTACGATTTTCCGACAAAACTCCGTTTAAGCACAAAACTCCGTTTAAGCTCATTTGTAAGTCAATTTTAGTAATTAAAAGCTTAAAATGATTATAGGAACATAGTGAAAAATAATTAGAATCATGTTCAATTAGAAATGATTAAGGTTGGATTGATGATATCCAAAGTTGAAGGATTAAATTGTAAAATTTGAAATTTTGGGGACTTAATTGTAATTTTCTAAAAATTAAAAAATTTCTATAATTAGTGATAAATTACTTATCAAATGGGAAATTTGAGAAAATTAGGGTTTCAAATGTAAGATTTGAGAATTTTAGGGACCTAATTAAAATTAAGGTATAACTTAAATGTCAAACCATAATTATTAAAAAATTACATGTTTTAAGTGTAATTAACTTATTACTTTGGACTAAATTGTCTAATATATTGTAGAAACGAATCACCACATATTCGTGCAAAATAAATGCACACCAAGCTCGAAAATTCCAGGTATGAACAAGTCTAGGAATATGAGTGAATGAGATTTCTCAAATCGGGACTGATTGAGTCGATTATGTACATATTTAGGATCATGCTTTACTTTTAATTGAGATTTTTAGAAATATAATCCACTTACTGTGTGAATCTATTTAAACTTTTTAAAATTATATTTTTTAATAAAGTATGAAATATGTTATTAGGACAACTTGTGAGCAATATATGAGTATAACTCAAAGGGTACTGTTGTATTAGATCTAATTCTGTGCAAGTGAGCCAAGACCATGGTTTTAAAAGTAAAGTGAGTCTAATTTCATATTTTAAAAATTCATATAAGTGAGCCTAAATATCAATAAAAACGTGTGCACTTGTGTAAATAAGTTTGATTTAAGAATATGTTAAAAATTATTATAATTAAATAATATTTACTAGAACTACTATGCCATAAGTCACGTGACAACATGTCGGACAAGTAGCTTAAAAATATTGGATATAAGGCTAACTAGATAAAAAGATTGACAAAAGAGTAAAAATATTATTTTAGTATATCAAATAATTATATGAGCTTTGTATGCATTTAAATTAAGTAAGAATGGAGTAGAGGACTAATCCTTAATAGTTGATAATATTGGGAGGTTAGACAATTGTGCATAGTTATAATATGTGATATAGGTTATGATTTTCTAAAGTATGATGTTATTCTACTATTATTTAATTATTTATTATTGATAAAAGAGTATTTGTATATTTGTGTGAAATAAAAATGATAAATTTATTAAATTAAATCATTTAAACTATATTAAAACTTGATAAAATAAACTATAAGAAGTCTTTTTATAAAAGATAATACAATTAATTACTTGTTTATTACATTTTCAAGAAATTAAAATTTTGCTTAATTAAATATCGAATCATATACAAAAAGTTATGATTTTACTCTTCCTTCCACATTTAGGTACTATCCAAAATAATATAAAAGATTTGTGAGAACAACTTATCAATCTTATATTTAATTAGTTATTTTAAAAATGTTTATGTACTACTATATATATTACGATATATTTTATTTTAAAATATTTTTAAGTTACTTGGTTACTCTTTTTAAATATGGGAAGAAATGTCGGATTGTTTACGTTATTTCTATCAAACCTTGTGAAATTTTCAATTCAGATACTATTCAATAGAAATTACTTCTTCCAATTTTCCATTTGTCTCTTCTTCTTCAGTCTGGTACCCTTAGATTTTTTATCGGATTGATTGTGAGGTGACCTCAATTGTCCTAATACTATGTGTGGTATACAAGGTTACATGCATACGCGGATTTGTGCACGTCCAACCAACCAGGAGGACCACAATATTCTCGACCAAAAAGGTCTGATTCTCGTTAACTTCCTCGTTTAATGGATAAAGCTGCAAGTACCTTCCAACCGTTGCTTTTCCTTAGGAGGACCATAACAGATGTTTCACATTTGGCCACAAGAATTTGTCCATGTAGCTGATAGCTGATGTGAACCCTCACATAAATAATATCACCACGCTCAACTACCATTCCTTAAGATTTGTTAGTTGTCTTACTACTGGCTGATATCAGTCCCACTCAAGTTGCCTTTCCGGATAGTTCAACCACTGCCTCTTATTCCTAACAACTACACTCAACTCCTACACACTCATCCCCTACACTAACCTTCACACCCACCAAGTCCAATGGCCGAATTTCTCGACCCAGCAGAGGAACAGCTGCTCTCATGGGAGGATCCACCGGCTGCACCCGATCCCAAAAGGTACACTGCAGCTCGTGGGGTGGTGACATGGGTCCTCGACATGGGCATTGCCCTGATCTTCCTTGCATGGGTTGCTCTAGTCTTTGTCTTCCCACTGAACCCTGTTGGCGAGCTTCTGGACAAAGTGTTTACCATGTTCAGCAAGTCCATATACGGCCTCACAGGTTCCACTCTTCTTCATTTTCTTTCCTCCCTGAACCATCCCAGCTTGCCATAGTATTTTCATTGTTTATAGTGATGAAAAGTGGCCAACTTGTGTCTCGAAGACCTTTTTAGACCTTCAACCATAATATAATTTGTAGACAAAACTTGGCCCACAGCATCTTCTAAATATCATTATCGGAATTGCAATTTGCAGGGGGGTACTTCTTGGTGTTCAGTGGTCCGATTCTGGTGGTCACTTTGCTTGCCATAGCACGGCTCATCATTTCGGGTTCCGAGGAGGAAGAGCTCTTACTGTATGACATCATATATATATATATACAACACGCTCCTTTAAATGCTATATTATACCCTTTCTTAGTATAAAACATTTCAAATATTACGTTTTATATAAAATATTTCATAGAATAATTATTTTAACAATAAAATTTTATATAAAACAATTTAATCTAATATTATTTTATCATCAAATCTTTTATGAAATTATTATTATAGCAATTATTTTAATTTTGTTTAAATTACGTTGAAATATATTTAATATTTTGTATCACATCTATCACACCATGCTTTTAAAGTTGGGTAAAATAATTTAAATATAAAATAAAAAAACATATAGTTAATATATCTAAAGCTTTTATTTAAAATATTAATATCTTAATATATATATATGTTATTTTTAATTCATTTTCCCTTATAACTTGAAATAATAAATTAGTATGTTAAATAAATATATCTTTTATTTTTTTATAATTATAAAATTTTGGTGGCAAGTTATATAATATTAGTATAACTAAAATGATTATTTTAAATTATGTATTTATATAATATCATAATTTATATATTATATATTTTATAAAATATTAAAAAATATAGGTAATTTAAGTTAAATAAAATATGTATAGATAAATTATGATATTATATAAATAAAATTATTAAAATTTATATTTTAATGATATTAAAGTATATATTCATTATTAAAATTATATTATTATAAAAAAATAAGAGATATTTTTATAAAATATATTAATTTATTATTTCTAAATAATTAAACAAAATATCAATTATTATTTCTATTTAATAAAAATTATAAGATAAAATTATATTTAATTAATTTAAAATAAAATTAATTATATTTTATAAATATATCTCTAATTGTTAATAATAATATAATTTTAGTGTTATAAAATTTAAAATTTAATTAATTTATTTGTATAATATTATAATTTACCTATGCGTATTTTATTTACTTAAATTATATATAATTTTTAATAGTAACTCAATATATATAATATATAATATATAATATTTTATTAAATGAAAATTATATTATAAACATATATAAATTATGATAATATACAAATATATAAATTAAAATCAATATCTTAATTATACTAAAATTATATAATTTTCTAACAAAATTTTATTATTATAAAATATTTAATTTATTATTTTAAATTAATTAAACAAAATATTAATTATATATTATTTTTACATATATTTTTATTAAGTAAAAATACATATAATTCATTTGAAATTGAAATATATTTATTATGGTGTAATAATTATATTATTAATGTTTTAATTATAAGTTACAAATTAAATTATTCACAATTATTTTTATTTTAATACATATAAGCAATATTTCAAAGATTTCATGCGAAAATAATATTAAATTGAAAGATTTTATTCAAAAATATTATTTAGCACTCATTTAAATATCTTAGTTGATGACTTGTTCATGCATATACATGGCTGAACATGGAGTTAATTGCAGGAAGATCAAGCGGTCGAAGCATCCCCGAATCAGTTTGTGGACTTTTCCTGTTATGGCGAATGGAATATTGGGAGTAGTTTCTACTGCAGAATTCATTGGGAGCTGCGTCGTCATTGCATACGTGATTTGGGCATTGAGTTTCTATACCCTAGAGGACGACGTCGGCATGATATCTCAATTCACTTTGTCTCCCATTTTCACTAGCGATAGTGAGCTTATTCTGGAACTTTCCGGGCTTTGGCTCGGATTCACAGGGTTGTTCTGCTTTGCGTTCCTGTTCCTTCCGATTACCCGAGGATCGGCTCTTCTTCGCCTAGTAGATATTCCATTTGAGCAGGCTGCCAGGTATCATGTGTGGCTTGGACATCTCACGATGCTTCTTTTCACTCTCCATGGGCTGTGTTTTGTGATTGCTTGGACAATGCAAGGCATCCTTCTTCAAGAGGTGAGTCTCCTATCTTCACAAACTCGAACACCTAATAACCGCTAGGAATCAGTATCAGAAGTGATCTGCATGATCTTATAGGTGTTTAGTGCCTGTTGTTGGTGCTATCATCCTAACCTTACTATGAACTTGAGACTAGTCTTCATTATTGTTGATTTTTTTACTGGTGCAGATAACTTCTTGGAGCGATTTCGATATTGCCGTTCTTCCCGGAGTTGTGAGTCTGTTGTCCGGTCTACTGTTGTGGATCACATCTCTTCCTCCAGTTAGGAGGAAGCAGTTCGAGTTGTTCTTCTACACACATCATCTGTACGTCGTGTTTGTGGTATTCTTCGCAATGCATATCGGCGATTTCATTTTTAGCATTGCTGCCGGCGGGATCCTCCTCTTCATTATAGATCGATTCCTGAGGTTCTGCCAATCACGAAGAACGGTCAATGTTATCTCAGCAACATCATTCCCCTGTGGAACCGTTGAATTGGTCCTGCCAAAGCCCGGAAGTAAGAATTGATCTATCTTCAGAAGCTATTACCCAGTTTGGAAATGATTCAAGTAGCGGTTTAAGCTGAATCCAGTTTTGGATCTGTGTCTGTAAAACTTTTGCAGATCTGCAGTATAATGCCCTTAGCTTCATCTTCCTTCAAGTCAGGGAACTCTCTTGGTTGCAGTGGCATCCTTTCAGCGTCTCATCGAGTCCTCTCGATGGGAAAAATCATCTGTCTGTTCTCGTCAAGGTTTTGGGAGGATGGACTGCAAAACTTAACAAGAAAATCCTGAATATCTCGGAGACTTGCCGTGGAGACGAGGTGGCTTTTCAATGTCCTGACATAAAAGCCTCCGTCGAGGGTCCTTATGGGCATAGGTTGCCTTACCACTTGATGTACGCCAAATAAACATTTATTTCTATCAGATGATGACAGTGTTATCTTGTCTGGTTTTCAGTCTTTTCTGCTAACCTAATTGGCCATTGATTTCCTGTAGGTACGAGAACCTTATTCTGGTTGCAGGAGGGATCGGAATTTCACCATTTCTTGCCATCTTGAGTGATGTACTCCACCGAATCAACGAAGGAAAACTATGTCTACCAAAAAACGTTTTGCTTATTTGGGCCATCAAACAGTCTGATGAGCTTCCTTTGCTTCCTGCTCTTGACATTGATTCGACCTGTCCCTATTCCCCCAGCAGACTAAAGCTAGACATCAATATTTACGTAACTCGAGAATCAGAACCACCGCTGGTTAGTGCAACTTTCAACCTTGATTGAGTAACTATTGAGTCTTCTCCCGTCCATTTCTTTCCAATGTCAAGTTTGTGATCTCTGCAGGAAGAAGGTAACACCGAGGAGTCATATGTGTCTTCTTCTAACTTGGCTGGTTGTGGCATGTCTGTCGTAGTCAGCACAGGGAATCTCATCTGGTTCGGGCTGTATACATTGGCGTCTGTTGTGGGATTTATAGTGTCGATTACTCTTCTGGACATCTTTTACGTGAACCCTTTCGAACTAACAATGTCGTACAAAGGGTTTCTTTTTGTGGTATGCATGCTGGCAAGTGTCATCGTTTTCGGGGGCACCGTCGTGCTTCTATGGTACTGCTGGGAGAAAAGAACGACAGCAACAGAGAAGTCTGAGCAGAGCAAGATGAACCTGCCAAGAGCAACTGTCTTTCAAGGTGATATGCCTCGAAGACAATCGGTGGGCACCAAAAGAGTCTTCTATGGTTCAAGACCCAACCTCAAAGGTTACTCTAGACAACAACACCCTTCTGCATTTCATCATATCTTCTTGAATGCAATTAACTTTTCATGTGTGTGCAGAAATCTTCGGATCAGTATCAGAGCAGCAGGGCCATGTGGATATTGGTGTGATCGTGTGCGGCCCTACAAGTCTGGAGATTACGGTGGCCAAGGAATGCAGGTCTTGGAATCTAAAGAGGGGATCGGACTTGCCAGTTTTTCACTTCAACAGCCATACTTTCAACTTATAACAGCTATATTAATGATGGTCCAGGGAAGACTAGATCTACATTGTTATGTCAATAAGTGAAGTATTATTGTCTGCTATGAAGTTTTCAAAATCTGCGAGTTGAAATTTGAGTTTCAACTGACCCATTATCAACCCAGGGAAACACAGAGGTAGGCAATTATGCGACTCCTGTGGGTTTCCTGGTTGGCATTTGGCGAGTCTGAGGCGGGTGGCTTCATGTCCGCCCTCCTCAACCCGCAGAGCGGATCCGGGACTCTCGGTCAGACCCCGGACCCGCCTAATCTAAGATCCAAACAACGTCGTTTATGTAAAAACTCATACGACGTCACTTCAGCGCCCCTAATCCATACCTTCCTTCCACCTCCTCGCTACTGCAGCCTGTTTCCAATTAGCGCACCTCACTCCGTCGTGTCGTACCGGAGCCGCTAGGTAATCTCTTTCTCTGTGTGTTTGTCCATTAACGTGCTTGGTAATCGATCGTCTTAACATGTTTTGTTCTGTGAGGTTTGAGTTTGAGTTTTCAATTACTTATTTCAGAACTGCTGGAGGAAATCGATTTTGATTTCTGAGTTTGTGTTTTCAATTACTCTTAGGCCACCAAGACACTCGATTTTTTTCCCAAGATCTGAATTCTCTTGGAGGTGAGCTAAATTATCTCAAGTCTGATGTTTGTTACCGAAAAATCTTTCCCTGCTAGCCTGAATATTATTGTAATATGATTCCACACAAATCACTGAGTTTGATCTTTTACTCCATGTTAAGATCAGGTAGAACTAGTGATGATACTCGTCAGATAAGTAGTGGATGATGATCATTTTTGTAGTAACTATATTCTTTTGATAGACTTCTGTGTCAAATAAGTATGGTATATTGGATTTCCAACCTAATTTTATTTGTTTTGACTTACTTCTCTATGCACTTTCTTCCAACAAATTCTTTGATTCCCTTAGCATTTCAAAATATTTCTGATTATAATCTAGATAGAACATTGTAACAGAGTAGAAAATGATTTACGTATCCTGACTGGAAGTTTGATCCTTTTGTTAGAGTGATCAAGAAAGTAATGGTTAAATTTCAGTTTCTTTCGCTCAATTGTTTGAGAAGAAAAAAAAATTCTTATGCTAATTTCTTGGTACAGTATGTGAGAAAGTGGATAGAACCAAGTTTACTGCTAATGAATTTTCTTGTGCTAATTTCTTGGCACAATCTGATCATAGTCAAGATTTCTTGATGAAAGACAAGATTCACAACCGTGTTTCTGAGGTTAATGCATTAGTTGAGATGAAGTGTCTGTTGTGGATGAATGTGTTGATGGTTCTGTAATGAATGCAGTATGCTTGAACTCCAACTAATCTGATGGGCCTTGTCTTCTTTTATGCAATGATAATTTTCTTTGTGCCCTTTGGTGGTTTTTCAAATTGACTTCAGATTGTATACACGAGTAGTTAAATAGCAGCTACTCTTGGCCACATATCTGTTGTCAATTAACTGAGCATCACTAGTTTGGTTTGTCTTCATTCTAGCAGTGGTAATTCTACTGGATTTATCATGTGTTTTTTGAAACTGATAGCCTTGAGATTGGATACATATGATTATTGCAAAGTAGCTACTCATTGCCGGATCTATTGCTGGTTAAGCATGCATTGCCTTGCTGCAAATTAAGGTGTTCGTTGTGATATATTTCTCCCAACCATCATATTAGTTTTTTTTCCAATTTAGACCTTTACAGTGGTTAAAGTTTATTTAAATGAGGTAGAACTCCTGCTTTGTCAATGAGCAAAAATTTAGTCCGACCAAACTAGATTTGGATCAGACTAGAACCGAACAGGTTCGGGTCCAGTATTTGTATGGCTTGGGTCCGGGTCTACCCTAGCGGACCTGCCTCAGACCCGGGCTTTGCGGGTCAGTTCCTGGTCCATTTTCCTAGACCCGTGGGGCGGGTCTGGGCCCGGACCTCTAGACCCGTCATAGATTCAGTGCGGGTTCGTGCCTCATGCATACAACGGGGCAGGTCTAGGTCCAATGGACCCATCATATGGAAGTTTGTAATATATACTCTCAAAATCGAGGGGAGTATTGTATTGGGGATTTATGTATTGACTGTTTGTTTTTTTCAGCTGGACAAATTTGTAATATGTTGTATACTTTAGGTGTCATTATAAAATAAGTGAACTTGTGGGATTAATAAAAAAGAAGAAATAATAAAAGTCTTCGGGGTAACTGTGTTCATTTACATTTATCCTTTGTATCACCGATCACAAAATTCCTCTCGTTCATCGCCCAAAGTTAGGTATTTGATGGAGGATTCATCTTCGATTTGCTGAAAATTGGAGAAGCCATTGACGTGGCTTTTGTTGGAATCGTGTATTACATCATTAAAATACTTTCTAGAGTTGGATCATTTCTTGCATCATTGATTCCTGTTCAAAATGATGGGATGACCTGTTTCAATTTGTTTTGTAGGTATAATGTGGATTTGAACTCAAAAGAAGATATATCAAGAGTGCGCTGTGTGGTACTGTAGAAGCCGCGATGCTCAAGGCCCCAGATCACCAAGTTGCGGGACACCAAGCCCGTGATGGGAGTCTCGGACCATTGGTGGATGGTTCAGGGTACTTCTACAAGCCTCTCCAGAATCTAGATCGTGGGTCCAAGGAATTAGCATTTTACACATCTTTCAACTCCATGAACGGGATCCCTCCTCGAATCCGGAGATTCTTTCCTAGCTTTCACGGTTCTGAAACTTTCCAGGCATCCGATGGGTCGGGCCTGCTCCCTCACCTTGTCCTAGAAGACCTTGTTTTTGGTCGGAAGAATCCATCCATCATGGACGTCAAAATCGGATCAAGAACATGGTATCCCGGAGTCTCTGATGATTACATCCAGAAGTGTTTCACGAAAGACATGAAAACCACAAGCATGTCTCTGGGCTTCAGGCTGTCAGGGCTGCAGGTTTATGGGAGCGAAGAGTCGGGATATTGGAAGCCCAGCAAGAAGGCCGTGCAGAGCTTCACCGTGGAAGACGTTCGGTTGGCCCTGAGGAAGTTTGTATCTTCTGATGTAGGATGGGCATCAGATAAGGATACCCTCCCAGATTGTTCCCTTGCAACCAGAATTTACGGGGGTCCTTCCGGAGTTTTGGCCCAACTGATCGAGCTGAAGGAGTGGTTCGAGGATCAGACCATATTTCATTTCAACTCTTGCTCGGTCCTAGTCCTTTATGAAAAGGAGTCTGCATTGAGGGGAAAAACCCATGGTGCAGCAGTTAAACTGGTTGACTTTGCTCACGTGTTGGATGGCAATGGCATCATCGATCACAACTTTTTGGGAGGCCTCTGTTCTTTGATAAAGTTCATCTCTGGCATTGTTGCTGAAGCCAACAAGGCCTTGCATGGATTGGAGTCCTCTGCGGATGGACTTGAACTGCATTAGTTGTTTCCTTTGCACCAGATTGATGGTTCCACCTGGTGAATTCTTAATAATCTTAGAAGTAAGGAGTTACCCACCTGGTGAAACATTCTTGTTATTGTGCCCTTTTATCACTTCTGTTAGCTGCTGGCAAAAATGGTGTCTCTTCCTTCTTTTTTGATGGAGAATATATTCAGCTCGTTTAACAGCAGTATTTTCGAGCCCTACAAGTTCATAGAGTGCATTACCAGCCATGCAGATTTATCTGATGAGTTTTATTCCAACACTGAGTGAGACTGACTTGCAATTCAAATGAAAGCTGTGCAGGACTCAATGGAGAAAAATGGGGAGGAAATAGGGGGTGAATTGAATCTTCACAAAAGTGTCGGGACCACAGCTGAAAGAGACGGGGCTAGCCGTTGTTGTTGGCGATTTTCCTAATCTTACCGATATTTGCAAATTGGCCCCCTTCTAAAATTCAAATACCACCAGGGGGCGTTGTTATCGAACCCAATCTTCACCGTCCATTTCAAATTCCAGGTACCCATCTTGGCCGTCCATCGGCTCCTACCCGACAGCCCTTCCTCGAAGTCGAGAACAAAGCTCCATCTATCTTCCCTCGTCTCGCATTTTGAACTTCAACAGCACTTCACACTCTCCAGCGAGCTCTTCGAGCTTCAAGAGATGAGAGTTGCAGCCTGACTTACCTATGCCGATCTAGCCTGTCTCCTCGATCCGTCTTTATCCGTTTCTCCCGCTCGATAAACTTAGCAAGTTGCTTCCAGCGGTTAAGTAGCTGAAGATTTCGGGATCCGTCAGGCCGTTTGGAATCCTTTTCTTCATTTCTTCTTTCAGGTATTATCGGTAATGTTCAAGTTTTTTTTTCTCACGGAGGTCTCGGCGGTTAGAATTTTTGCTTATTCACTCTTCTGAGTTCGTACAGGATGCTGAGGGATATGAAGTTCTTACGCCGCAGGAATCCTGATAAGAATGTGGAGAGAGAGAACTTACCTGTGAGCCCTAGAGCACTCTCGTCAACTAGATCGACCTTGGACTCATCTCGAGCTCCTCTGAACTCGATTCAAGAACAGATTCAGACTGCTAGATCAGAGCAGGAAGCCATCATCACAAAGAGCAAGACAGAAATGACTCCAGTGAAGTCTAAAGAGTCTACATTGCCTGCTCGCACCCCTGAGAAGCACAACCTCGGTGTTTCATCTCGGAGACGTTTTGGATGGGCGAAAAGTGAGGTGAATGAGGGATTTGATGATGCAAGGGCAGATTCAACCTATTATTCTGTTTCGAGCCGAGGGGTTGCTGGAAATCTCGCAACTCCTAGGATAAATAAGACAGCTGGGAGGGCTAATTCCAGCTATTCGGAGGCTAATTCAACACAGAGTACTCCTACCAAGAGTGTCAGTAAGCCTCCTCCAAGTGTCCAGTTCAAGTGTAAGGTTGAAGGGAATGGAGTGGGGCGTTGGGGAAATTTCTCTGCCTTGTATAAAGGGCTTCCAAGCTCTAGTGGGCATTCCAACATTGTTAATACAGTGGAGGTGCCTCATTTCGATCTTAAGGAGGATCCATCATTCTGGATGGATCACAATGTACAGGTAAGTTTGCCTTTACTCGTTCAACATTCATGATTTTGTAGTGCTCTATGAGGTGTCTCATGAACTCCATCTAGAATTAAGTTAAACAATGCAAAATTTAAGCACATGGTAATATATTATAATTTGTATATGATGCCAATAGCTTAGAGAATAATCTTTTCTGTTGTTTGGTAATGTCTCCTTGCAATTCTTTCCATGGATCAAGTTTGTGGTTCAAAATGAAGCAGTTTCTGCTTTTAGGCTAATGGGAATTACTTTTATTTTCCTTTGCTAACCGGTAAGAAAATTTTTTCAGGTTTTGATTCGCGTCCGTCCCCTTAATGGCATGGAGCGGAGCTTGCATGGTTATAATAGGTGTTTGAAGCAAGAAAATGCTCAGAGCATCTCATGGATTGGGCAACCCGAAACTCGGTTCACGTTTGATCATATTGCATGTGAAACTATTGATCAGGTTAGATAGTTTTAAATATGATAAACCCTTCTTATGGAAACTGTTTCTTCTTTTGTGCCTAATAGTTGGATGTTGCAGGAAACACTTTTCAGAATGGTTGGACTCCCAATGGTGGAGAACTGCTTGTCTGGATATAATAGCTGCATGTTTGCTTATGGCCAGGTGCTTATCTTAAGAGCCTCCCTTCAGTGTCAATTACTAATTTTCTTTCGAAATCTATGAAATTTTCGTTGTAGTTCAATATCTAGCCTCGGGACTGATAGTACATATCTTGGAAGAGCCAAGATTCGTTGGACTTCAAGCCTATTTTTCTTCCAGTTCTTACTTCCCATTATCTATCCCGTATAAGGCAGTTATTCCTTTGCAGACTGGGAGTGGAAAGACATATACAATGCTTGGAGAGATTGAAGACCTGGAATTCAAGCCTAGCCCTAATCGTGGGATGACGCCGCGCATTTTTGAGTTCTTATTTGCTCGAATTCAAGCAGTAAGTTTGTTTGTCTTTTATCTTTATATTAATTTCTATGACTTACTCATGATCAACTTTGGTTATATCAAATAATGTATTTGATATTTGTTCTATATGTCAGGAAGAAGAAAGTCGGAGCGATGAAAGATTAAAGTATAATTGCAAGTGTTCGTTCTTAGAAATTTACAATGAGCAAATCACGGATCTTCTTGATCCTTCATCTGCAAATTTGCTAGTAAGTTTGGTTTGTTTGGGATAATTACCATATACCATAGTAATTGCAAAACTTTGTCAAGCTATATTTTTTCTTGATTTACTTTTAGCTGCGGGAGGATGCGAAGAAAGGTGTTTACGTGGAGAATCTCACAGAATTTGAAGTCCGTACTGTAGGAGATATTTTAAGGCTCCTAATTCAGGTTTTAACTAAAACTATCCGAGCCCTCCTCATACTATCAGTCTCCCCCTCTATCCTCTATATATGGTCTGTGTAATCTAATAATCACTTATATTACACAGGGTTCCTCAAATAGACGAGTAGCAGCCACAAACATGAACAGGGAAAGTAGTCGTTCTCATAGCGTGTTCACATGCGTGATAGAGAGCAGGTGGGAAAAGGATTCCACAACAAATCTGCGATTTGCTAGACTGAATTTAGTTGATCTTGCTGGATCCGAGAGGTAATGTATCCTTCCTTTTCATGTAGTTTGATGGACTTGAGTGGTTTGCCTAGCATATCTGAAATGAATTTTCCATTTTGTGCTTGTAGCTTATATGAATTGGTCATCGTTTCCTTTTAGTCAAAACAAGCTGCTTCTCTTTCACTGAAATGCTCGATATTTTCACTTTTTGCTTAATAAATGTTCAATATTTTCCAAATTTAATTCTATAATATGTTACACTCACCAAATCCATCCCTTGTCTGGCTATAAGTTTAATTCTATAACCGTGTCTAAGGTGGTTGGACTCAAATGGCATTTAGTATTTATATTATGTTGAAAGCTGTTAACTTGCTCCATTATCATGTGATAGGCAGAAGACTTCTGGTGCCGAGGGAGATAGGTTAAAAGAAGCTGCAAATATCAACAAGTCTCTTTCGACTTTGGGGTAATTTAAATAATTGCTTGCATTGATTCATATTCGCGCTATGTTCTTTAATATAACATGAAAAGTTTCCAACCATATAGGCATGTAATAATGGTTCTAGTAGATATTGCAAATGGCAAAAATAAGCATGTCCCGTACAGAGATTCAAGGCTCACCTTTCTGCTTCAGGTTAGTCACAATACCTTGTTTTCTTTTTAAGTTTCATTGGTTTGGAAATGATGTCTTCATTCTCTTCAAATAATGTGCAGGATTCCCTTGGTGGAAACTCGAAAACTATAATTGTTGCTAATGTCAGCCCTTCTATATGGTATTTATTCGTAGTGCTTACTATTAAGCAAGATGCTTGAATGTATGCGTTTATTCACTAAATTCATTGCCTTGATTTTTCCTGCAGTGCCGCTGCCGAGACATTAAACACTTTGAAGTTTGCTCAGAGAGCTAAGCTTATACAGAATAATGTATACCTGCTGTTTGCATCCATGCATTGCAATTTTTTGTATTGCATCAAAATCCATCCTTTATATAATTGATGCATTTTTTTTTCTTTTTGGAATAGGCTGTTGTGAATGAGGATTCGACAGGGGATGTTATAGCTTTACAACGCCAGATTCGCCTTCTTAAGGTAAACAAAGTTATTACATCTGGTATTTCTTAACCAAGTTCCCAACTTTACCAGGCCAAACTATATTATTTGACAGGAGGAGCTTGCAGCTCTTAAACGTCAGAATCTATCCAGACCTCTGTCATTTGGTTCTATAAGCATAGATGATGACATGGAGTTGGAAGAAGGGTTGTCGGAAAATAAAAATGAAGACGGTCAACCGAGGGCTGTAGAACTTGAATTCGAACACAAAGGTGTTGTGCGAATGTCCACTAAACAGGTACTTCTATTACTGAACTTCCATTGCACCTTCTTAGGTATGAAGTTGTAGGTGTTTGGTCGTATCTTAAAGAACCAAAGTGATAGTTTACATTATTTGATTGGTATGAACAAATATCTCTCTTGCAAAATTCTTATGTCGCTATCTTTAAAATTTTCTTGTATACTTCATTTTCTATTTACCGACTTCTAATAGCTTATTCTAGTATCACCACTTACTGGATATGATTCTGGTGGTGCTGTTAAATCAGTTGAAGTCTCTGGAGACAACACTTGCTGGTTCCTTGAGAAGAGAGCAAATGGCAGATATGTCCGTTAAACAGCTAGAAGCACAAATTGAGCAGTTGAACCGCCTGGTATCCTTCTTACTCAAAATTATAGAGTTATTTCTGAACAGATATTTGTGTTTTTTTTTCCCTGAAATATCATTGGCTTTCAGGTACGTCAAAGAGAGGATGATAACAGGTGTACTAAAATGATGCTCAAGTTCAGGGAAGATAAGATTCAGAGAATGGGGTCACTTGTTGAAGGCCTGGTAGATCCAGAATCATATCTGATCGAAGAAAACAAAGCACTGTCTGAAGAGATTCAATTGCTCCAGGCAAAAGTTGATAGGAACCCTGAAGTTACTCACTTCGCTAAGGAGAACATCAGGCTTCTGGATCAACTAAAAAGGTATAATTTTGGGTGAAAAATTAATACTGAACATGTTATACACTTTTATCAAGATTCTACTTGATATGGTTTTCCTATTTTCAGATTCCAAGAATTTTATGAAGAAGGGGAGAGAGAATTGCTACTACAAGAAGTGTCTAAACTGAGAGATCAGGTATATCCATGGATTATAGGTAAATTGGCTATTCTTCAATTTTGCCATGTTAACTTGCATATAATTTGATTCTTTTCTTTTAGTTACTTGAATTTATTAATGGAACTCCGGGACAGCAATTCTTCTCAAATTTGAGCTCACAACCACAGGTTTGTTCTTGTTGGCACAAATTCAACTTGATAGCCACATCCTTTTCTTTGATGCCATACTTCTAGGCCTTGATCAATTTTCTAACTGTTATAGGAGGCTGTGCATCTCAGAAAGGAAAATGCATCTCTCCACTTGGAGGTCTTCTTTAAATATATTATATTCTCAATGCTAAATTTATTATGTTTTTCCCCATCTACAAGGGTTTTTTTTCCAACTTTGGTTACAGTTGCAAACTACTTGCAAAGAGTTGGAGGAATGCAGGAATAACCTACAGACTTGCTTAAAGGAAAATGCTAAGCTCAGTAGGTATTGACATACTCTGAACTTTTCCCTCTGCCTTGAGTTGTTCTCAAGTTATTTAATGATAACTTCATATAATAGGCTGTTATAATGGTGTTGGTATGAAAGATGTCGCAAAACTAATTTCTAGGACATTTTTAATCTTCAAAAGCAGGGGCGAATCCATGAATTTTTTAAGGGGATAAAATCAATAGAAGACTATATAATTGAACCAAGGGGGTAGTGTGAGAAAAGATCTACATAGTTCTTATCTTTCCGCCCAATGATTTGCAGAGATATACAAGACCTACATTCTACATTTGAGAAACTGAATGCTCAGGAAAATGGTTTGGAGTGTGAATTTAAACAGAAAAAGGTAACTCGAGATAAATACCTTCCATATTTATCATTGCTTATATACTGTATCACTCAGTAATGCGTGTTTCCTATAGTTGAAGTTAATTGTTTTCATGTTGCATCTTTGGTATTCCATGTCTTCTTATTTTTATGATGCGTTATTCCTGTTTTGTAGGATTCCCTGGAAGAAGTTCTTGAGTTGCAGTTAGAGTTAGACATACTGAAGGTATTAGTGCAAGAGGAGAGAACAGCAAAGATTGTTTCAGAGGAGCAAGCAATCTCTTTGAGAAGAGATCTTGAGATGATGACTGAGAAGGTGTTATCAAAAAGTAAATTATATGAAGAGGCAAGTTCTGACTTGAATGTAGCGAAATCCATTATTGAAGCTCTTGAGTCAGAACAAGTATTTTCAATGAATGAGTTGGAGGATTTGAAGAATAGCAACGATCGATATATTAAGCTTTTAAACCTGAAGGAAAATGAAATAGATGTGCTAAGGAATCAGCTTTCAAGTAGTAGTATAAAATTAAGGGACCAACCAGCCAAAGAAACAAAGAGAAATGAGGAGTCCCCGTTGCGGTTTAGGCTGAATCGGATGCACGAGTCCCTTGAGAAGGCCAAGCAGCTGAACTTGTGGTACCAGAGTGACCGGGTGTTTCAAGCTTCTAATGAGGCAGAGATGGACCAGGTCCGTAGACAGGCAGAGGCTGAGACTGCTGAGGCTATTGTCTGTATGCAGGAGGAGCTTGCGCTTCTTCAGCAACAAGTCCGTGACAGTGAGATGAAAGAGATTGAGACTGAGAAGAAAACAGTATTCTTAGAACATGAAAACAAGCAGCTGACTGACTTGCTTGAGGCGAAAAATAGGGAACTGCAGTGTTTATCAGAAGAATGGAATTTCTTGACTGGAGAAATTGAGGAGGTCTTGGCTGATGGGGATGGATCTCTATTATTTGCCACCAATGAGCTTGAAGATATAAATAATTCCTTCCCACAGAGAAGACACCTGATTTCTGATAGATTAAACTGGATGGTTAGAGCCATCTCAGAGAAGGAACTGGTGATCAAAGAAATGAACAGCTGCTTGCAGGAAGCAAACAGTAAAATAAATGATTTGGAGTCAATGCTGAAAACTCTAAGAGGGGCCGCCATGGTAATTGCTGAAGCACACCAGCAGGAGTGTTGTGAAAAAGAAAACGAGATTCAACTTCTAAGTTCCCAACTGGATTCTAAGTACTATGAAGTTGAAAAGCTTGAAGAGCGGCTCAAACTGGCTGAAGATAATGCTATAAGAGCATCTAAATGTGCAACAGTGGCCCTTGTCATTGTAAATAGACTATCAGAGCTTAATTTCAACTACCGTGGTGCTTTAAAGCAGAAGGACTCTGAATTAAGTGAGCTGATGGAAATGATCTTGAGAAAGGACCTTCTTCTTAATGAACAGGCTGGTCAAATTGAAAGATCAGAGAAGCAGATTGAGATTGTTAGAGAGGCACTCTCAGGGGAGACACAAATAGCAAATGCAATCAGACAGAAGGAATGTTGTGAAAAAGAGAATAAAATTCAACTGCTGAGTTCCCAACTGGATTCCAAGTCATATGAAGTTGAAAAGCTTGAAGATGGGCTCAAACTGGCTGAAGACTATACTATAAAAGCATCTAAATGTGCAACAGTGGCTTTCATAATTGTAAATAGACTATCAGAGTTGAATTTCAACCATCTAAGCGAATTGAAGCAAAAGAATTCAGAATTAAGTGAACTGGCGGAAATGATCATGAGCAAGGATCTTCTTCTCAATGATCAGGCTGTTCAAATTGAAACATCACAGAAGCAGATTGAGTCTCTTAGAGAGATGCTTGCAGGGGAGACACAATTAACCAATGCAATGAAACAGAGGCTTGAAGATTTGGAGGAGAGCAACATTCTGCAGGCAAGACAGAAGATACAAGAATTACAAAGTGGCGTTTACAGCCTGAGGTCTTGTATGAGCACTTACCTTGGGGATGAAAAGCACTCTAAACAGATGCTTGATAAGGAAATAGACACGTTTAACTACCTTGTTGAGGTACCAGAGGTAAAATCAACGATATTTTTCAGTTTACAACATAAATTTTAGGTATTAAATGCAGATCCGTATTGCTGTTGCAGGTAGAAACTGCAAATCGTCAAGAAAACAGAATTGACTCGCAAGCTGTTATGGGCACAAATTCCAATGACTGTGATCCTTCTTACAATGAGAGAAATGGTGCAGAGTGGTATCAATGTAAAGAAGAATGTGATTCTGTTGGAAGTTGTCATGAAGAATTCGGAAGAGATGGTGCCCTTTTGTTGATGAAAAGAGAGGTAGGGTGTGCATTCGAAAGTCTGAAGCAGTTGCAAGCTGAGATGGCTGAACTGCAAAAGGTGGAAGAAGGGAGACTGACCTCTGAGAAGCTAGAAAACGAGAAAATAAACAATCTTGCAGTTCAAGTGCTTGATCTACATACAACAATGAGGAACTTTGAAGATGATTTGAATCTTAGAATAGGAGCCTTCTACAGAAAGATTCAGTATTTTGAACGAGCAGTGGTGGATTTTGGCAATGACTGGTGCAGGGTAAAAGAGGTAATATTAGAAACACTTTTTCAACTTATTACCTTATATATAAAAGAGCTTCCACAAAAACCTCTTGAATCTACTTAATCCTTAATCCTTTTGAGAATACTACTCCTATGGTCTATTTATTTATTATATACCCTTGCCTTACAGTCAGTCGAACGTGAATTTGGAGATGCTGAAATGGCTTTGGCTGAGAAATCTTTAGAGGCTTCTTTTCTACTGTCTAAATTTACAGAGGCACAAGAAACCATGAAAGAGGCAAATGTTCTTATCAATGGACTTACAATTGCGAATGAAACGCTGAAGCTTGAAGTAGAGAGGCTGAAGAAAAGTGAAACATCACTCTTGAAAGAGAGGGATGCATTTGTTGTAGAAATACAGAGCTTGCAATCCATCAATTGTCAAAGAGATGAGCTGCTCAGGAGCCTTGAAGAGCAGGCTAGCTTGCATGTTGTGGAAACAAGGAACCTGTTTGCTGAAGTTGAGGGGATTATCTTGGAGCTTTCAAGGACTTCCGAAGAGAAGTTCATGATGCTATCAGAGGAGTTGTGCTCTTTTAAATCCAATGTTTTTGACTCGACGAGGTTAGTGAAGTCATGGCTCGAAGAGATATGGTCTGAGATAATTGTTCGAGACTGTGCCTTGTCTAGTCTGCACCTTTGTCACACGGGTATTCTGCTTGAGGTAGTGACGGGGCTGAATACAGAGAATGGGTTGCTTCAACATGGTCTGACCAAGACAAACTCTCTCCTTTCAGATTTACAGGAGCAAAACAGCCGATCTAGAAGAGAGCTTGAAGCATTTAGAATTCTTGAGGGGAAATTACTGGCTGATATCAAGAATGGATTTGACCGTATCACACGAAAAGAAAAGGAAGCTGTGGATTTGAGTTGTAGGATCAACAGTTTCGAGAAAAAAATAATGGATGTACAACTTCAAGAGGAGATGATGTTGCAACGCTCTGATTCTATTGGATTGCAACTTGCTGCTCTGACCAAGGAGCTTGACTTGAGCAACTTGAGTGCTGCAAAGCTGCATAAGGAGGAGAAGGAGTTTTTGAATTCTGAGTTGGAGGAGTTCGAGCTCCATTTGTGCACTAAAGAGTTTGAGTCAGTCATCTTGGCAGGGGAGGTGGAAGAGATTGCTTCCCTGAAAGTGGAGTTAATTGTAAATCTTGAGAAGTTATCAAGGGAAATAATTTGTTTGAAGATTGATGCTGAGTTGGAAGAACTTCTACTGATGGAACAAGAGTGCCTTATTTCAACTCTAAAGAGGGAAATGGAAGAAAAGGAACTAGAAAGGTTGGATCTTTCAGTGAATTTGAACCTGAGCAATTTGAAGATCTTGGAGATGGAGGGTATTATTAAAACTCTTCAAGAGGATGTGGGATTGCTTAGAGAAGTTGAGTCTTTGAACTCTTCTTTGAAAGTGGAGCTTCATGAGACCACTGATACCAGACAAAGACTGCTGAGCAGAATAGAATTACTTGAAAATGAGAGGGAAAAGCTCCAGTTTGAGTTGTGCAAGCGAGATGAAGAATTAAGCAAGTTTATCAACTTAATGGAGAAACATGATTTGCTCGAAAGGGAGATGGCGCAAATGAAAAGCAAAAACACCATGGTGCTCCAAGATCTGGCAGAGAAGCGATCGGAGTGTGAGTCATCCTTGACCTTCTTAGATGGCTTAAATCGAGAAAATCTTGAGCTGAAAGGCACTATTGGTTTCCTGGAAACTAGCATCGCCGATCTGAAATCTGATCTAGAGGTGAAAAATGATGCGATAAAGGGGTTAAGGGATTCTCAGTCTCTTCTCGCAGAGAAGTTGGGCGAGAAAACTCGAGATTTGCGTGCAAATGAAAAGCTCAAGCAAGAAATTCTCTTCCACTCGAGTTTGAATACCAAGTACTGCACCCAGCTAGTGACGAATGTTGATGCATTGCATTGCTCTTTATTGGATAGATTGGACAAAAAAAGCTTAACTATTGCGGACAAAATGTTTCAGCAGATATGTGAAGACAGGGAAGTGGCAAACAAGTTCATTGGGGAGCTGATGTGCCTGGACGATCATTTTGAAGGACTGGTCTCTGAAAACTCCGTCCTTAGAACTGAGCTATCAAGGAAAGACTCCATTTTAGATGGGTTGTTGTTTGACCTTAGATTGCTGCAAGAGTCTGCATCTAATAGCCAGGACCAGAAGGAGGAAATTGAGAAACTGGCAGCATCCTTGGAGATTCTAGAAGATGAACTTACAATGAAATCTGATGTCCTCAATGAAGCTGTAGCTCATGCTGAGATTCTTGAGGCTCAGCTGCAGAAGAAATCAGATGCAATTGCACTACTTGAGATGAACCTTATAAAAGAAAACGAGTCAGTGAGGTTTCTTTCTGAGGAGAACATGGGGCTAAAAGCTTCAATTGAAGAGGCATTGGCTGCAAAAATCTACTCTGAGGAGGAATTGACTGAACAGAAGAAATTGAACGAGAGTTTGGAGATGGAGCTATCAGAAATGGCTGATAGTGTAGACAAGTTGAATGTTTCAGTAGAGGATTTGAAGTCTAATCTGGATAATTTTGCCTCTGAGAGAGAGCAGTTACAAACAGAGATTGTTGATTTGAAGGAAAAACTTCAAAAGACACAGATTGAAGCTGAAACGTATGAAGCAGTTGCC
Organism: Trapa bicornis; assembly: GCA_030064425.1. Lineage (NCBI taxonomy): Eukaryota > Viridiplantae > Streptophyta > Magnoliopsida > Myrtales > Lythraceae > Trapa > Trapa bicornis. The sequence continues at coordinate 839,100 of CM057761.1, read as the reverse complement.
ATCAAAGCTCAGGAGGTATTTTTCTTGCCATTTCTTTTGTTTGATTTATTGGATATGTCTTCTCTAACACTCTTCAAGAGGCAATTTAAATGGAGAGACTTTAGAAGGCAAAGGGTGCCAAAAGAAGCAGTTTATGTACCTGCTTATTAGTCAAGTATCTACATGAATACTGAAACTAATGTGGATCATATTACCTAGTATATAGGGCTAATAAAGTAATAGATAATAAGTATGGTACATCTATCGCAGTTTGACCCCTAGAAACTGATTCTATTTTCTGTATCATGTTAAGAGTCTTAGGTCATATAATGCTATGAGTTTGGGAAGTTTTCTGAAATTATTGCAGATCACATTACCTAATATTCCCTTTTTCAGATTGCTGGAGCAAGGGAGAGGTATGCTCAAGATAGGGAGGAGGAAATTAAGCTGCTAGAAATGTCTGTTAGAGAACTAGGGTCTACTGTGGATGCATTGGAAAATAAGGTCGGTTATGACTTCTCAAATAATCTCCTGCTCTCTTTTTTGGGCACATATTCCATTTTTTGAATTATTAGCGTTCTGCCATTTGGTTCAGCCAGTGTTCATCCTAACATATGCAGTACAACATGTGTGCGACAGGTTGACATAGTTAAAGGAGAAGCTGAGCGGCAACGCCTGTTGAGAGAAGAGCTGGAAACAGAGCTCCAATTAGTGAAAAATCAGATGGAGAAGTTCAGAAATGCTGATGCTGATATGAGAATGTAAATGCTTCTGGTTTCCTTCTTGGGATTTGTATGAAGACACCCGGTGTCACTTCAAATAATGATTGATTATTCATCTTTTATCTGTAGGCATCTAGATGAGAAGAAAGCGGATCTTGAGAAAGCCCTTAACAAAATAAAGATTCTGGAGCAAGATATAGCCAAAAAAGATGTGGAGGTATGGTCTTCCTTTAACCGACTTCTGTTTAAAGGATCATGAGCATGACTAACAAGCAGATTTCCTATCAAAATTGACAGGTTTCCAAGTGTAAAGACCATATTTCTGAGCTAAATTTGCATGCGGAAGCACAAGCCAGCGAGTATAAGCAAAATGTAATTATAGGCGTGATATTTATTGGTCTAACTCTTTTGCTTTATTTGATTGTGGTTGAGATTGAATCTTAAGTAAACTATTGAACGGTCCTGAAAAAGAGGGGCCTTTCGGTTTTAGATCATTGTGTTTGTTGTCCGCCTTCCCTTCACTATTATCCTTACTGGAATAATTGATGGTCTAAAGTCTACAATTTCCTATGTAGTTCAAGGCATTACAAGCGATGGCAGAACAAGTAAGGACTGAGGTTGCGTCCAATCAAGTTTTGAATTCTGTCCCTCAAAAGTCGGAGAAAAGTTCCTCCAAACCTCGGGGTTCTGGCTCCCCTTTCAAATGCATTGGGCTTGGATTGGCTCAACAAGTGAAGTCTGAGAAGGATGAAGAGTTGACTTCTGCTAGGTTGCGGATTGATGAGCTTGAATCTGCTGTTGCAAATAAACAGAAAGAGGTATATTGAGCATCTAGATCACCTTAAAAATAATTGGATCATAAAAAAAGATACACTGTAGCAGATTTTCTGGGTTGCTTTTTTGTCTCAAGACAGCCATAACTAGATGAGGTAACAATTAATTTTGGTTTTGAGTGGGACAAACTCAATTTCTTTTCAGGAAATGAAACTACCAATTTACTTTGCAAAGAACATATGTCAATTACACCATAATTAGTCTGTAATTCATGAATGAGGGCTGAAAAGTAGGAAGCTTGGTATGCTTTTGGAAATTGAAAAGAAAATTAAGAAAGTTTTTTACCTTCATATTGTAGTCTGAGGTTCCAACAGATGCGAACTGATTAACCTTGCCAGACTGTAGCAAACTCTAAGTCATTTCCCGTAATCATCCTTTTTCAGATATTCACACTGAATGCTAAATTGGCTGCTGCTGAAAGTATGACTCATGATATCATCCGAGATTTACTAGGAGTCAAGTTGGATGTGACCTCATATATGGTAAATGCGTCTGATAGCATTTTATGTTATGGTCAATATTTTTATGTCTCATGTATCTAGGAATGATGAGTAATCTTGGATAGAAATTTGGAGAATCCCAGGACAGCTGATGCTGTTAGTTGGTGTGCATTTCATAGTTTCTATGCTGATGTCATGATTTTTGTCTTGTCATTGCTAGTCACTGATGCACACCCAGCAAGAGGAGAGAAGATTGGAGAAGGCTGAGGGAAAATCTTCAGAGCCTCAACAAATTGTATGTCAAGAGGAAATAAATAGATAAACTTTATATGTATTTATTTTTATTTCACTAATGGGTTCATAATTTTGAATTCTCGAGCAGGAGGTAATTAAGTTAAAGGAGCAGCTTAATGAATTTATCAAGGAAAGACAAGGGTATGTATTCTTCCTTTTAATCAGTTTAAATCTCAACTCGTCTTTTAGTTTCCAGATCTGTATCGTTTTTATTCATATCTTTGCAGATGGTTGAATGAGATGGATCAGAGGCAGGTTGAGCTGGTAGCTGCCCAAGTTGCTCTAGAAAATTTGCAGCTGCATGAGCAGTTGCTTATGGCTGAAAATGATATGCTCAAGGTTAGTAAACAAACTTTTGATTTATTTTATTGGGGGACAAAAATGAAATTCAGTCACTCTTAGTAACGGGGTCAAGAGGAATTCCCATGGTTTCTTAACCGATAGTATAGAGTTGATCTGATCTACTTCATAACATACTTTGTCTATCACTTTTTCAAGGACGGGTTCACTAAATTTTCACTCTATTTTGAATGTATCCTATTAAAGTAGTTTTAGGTACATCACGAGGCTACGTTTTTTTTTTGCACCACCTCATGAGGTTACTGAATAGGGTTCATTGTACTAGAATTTACCTTACACATTTTATATATTCATCTGAAATGGATGTTCTCGACCTCTTCTCTAGAGTTTCAATTTTTTACAGAGTTGGATATTCATTGGATGTTTTCAGATTCTTTTACTTGACTTTGTATTCATGCACTAACAATGGTTCTTCACTGTTTTACTTTTACATTTTTAGGTGGACAACTCCAATTACAAAAAGAAGGCCATGGAGCTCGAAGGAGAAAATTTGAGACTATCTGGTCAGCAAAATCTCCAGCAGCGCATTCATCATCATGCCAAAATCAAGGCAAGTTTGTTTTCATGGGTTTTTGTATTCATTTCAATTTTTAATGCTGATTTTTACACATGGATTATGGTTTGTGTGATGCAACAGGAGGAAAACAACGTGCTGAAAATTAGGAATGAAGAGCTGAGTAACAAGCTGCGACGTGCGGAGACCATTCTTTCACGAGTCAAGGAAGAGCTCGCTCGATACCGCGCTTCAGTCGGAAGAACCCCATATCTTAACGTTGATGGGGAACATCTTCTGAATAACAAACTCCAGGTTAGCAGTACTCATATTTTGTTTATCGGCAAGAGTAGAATCTTTTTTACTGATGTGCACACCCAGAATCCTGAAGCCTAATGTTTGAATATTTTACAATGGTATATTAACGAGCACATTGGCGCTTCTTGACATAGGAAACTGAGGAGGAAAGGGTACACTTGGAACATAAATTATTACGCTTATGCACCAGTGTGTTAAAGGTAAAGAGATGTTGCTTCCTTTGCCAAGTAGATTTTTTTACAGGATTCCGGACTCAGAATTGATAATGTGATGCGATTTGTTTGGTTGGCCCTTTAAGGTTGCTGGATTTACAAGACCAATTTCACATTTAAGCCCATCCATGGTCGAGGAGGCACTCGAGCAGCTGAAGAATAAACTTGACTCGTTGGAAATTGAGTTAGAAGACCTCAAGACAAAGGTACCTCTCTTAGACAACTGAAAAGTAAGAGTGAGGAATCATCCATCAAACCTTCTATGTGACCATAACAAGGAATTCATGTTGGTTGCAGAATAAAATCTACAGCGAGAAGATTCGTCTATTTGAGCTCATGCCACAGCAGCCATCACCACCTGTGAGATCACACGCAGATGAGAACTTGAGAACGCCTAAGAGGACATCTCACTCCTCATTCCTTTCTCCTTTAGACAGGTGAACCGAGGAGCATTCTTCGTCCACTGAGCTGTAAGTGTATATTGGGCATATTGTTGGGCACTTGCATAGTTTTCATCTGGGTAGATCCCATATGAGAAAGTGGACTGCCCCCTGCTTTTAGAAAGTGGACCCATCTTGATATGTAGAAATCTTGTACATGATAAATCAGGGGATTCCAGTTCTAGGATCAATATAAGGTGATAAGAACTTATATTTATGGGAGAAATATTATGAATTTATAAAATTATTATCTAACGCCATTATAGATGGGTCATAATACACCAAGCCAAGCCTTCTTCCATTTGTAGTACTGTTGTAGAAGTAGTCATTCATGCAGGAGAAGACTCTTGGACACATCTTGGGCACGTGGTTCACTGGTTCACAGACCCACACTTGTTCCTGATCTGCCCGTTCTGACCGGTGAGGATCCCTATACTCCCCAACCTGTCCATGGAATCCCCAAATTCCTTGTAAAACAGCATCTGGTCGGTGTTGTAGGAATTGACAAGGGGTGCAGTCCTCATGTCAGTCATCACGCCTGATCAGACTCAAGAAGGCCTGAGTTTTTTCACCAGGTTGGAGTAGTAGGCATTGTCAAACCTGTAGGTGGTATCGGAGTCCAGGGGGACGATGTTTGTGTTGGAGGAGTCCACATTTGGGCAAGTGCTTCGAAGGATTGAAAGGAAGTCAGAGTCCAATGCCGGGTCGGGATTCCCGGCGCCATTGAAGTTGTAGAGCCTCCTCTTGAAGGTGAAGCATTGAGCATAGCCTATAGTATGACCCCCTGCAGAGGAAGTTCTATTCAGTCTTGACGAACTGTATCAACCAGAAGCAAGAGGAACGAACGAACGCACCTGTTAGGGCGACGACATCTTTGATGTCCAGGCCCTTGGATGTGAACTTGGCAATGATTTTATTCAGTAGGTGAAGGTATCTGCAGGTTAGCTGACTGCTCACTTGCTGTCATCCCATCTCTCCTTCACAGCCCCAATTCCCAGAAGGGTCCCCCTGACTGTTACCCAATTTTCACAATCCAAACAAGGCCTCACTGACTCATACCAACCATCTGATCATATATTGTTCATGTAACTATGATGGAGATTACCAGAGCAATAGCATCTCGAGCAGCAAGGGCGATGATGTCGGCGCAGGAGACGGTGGAGGGACACAACTTCTCAGCATCGGCCTTGATGTTGTCAATGACATCGAAACCTCGGAGGGAGTTAATGTTATGTATCATCCAAACATCAACTTGCACAGTTTTCTCTGGCAAAGAAAGAATGCACTGATGGATATGTAAGGTTGGACAGTTACATCGACAATACAGTCATGGAAATGCATCCTAAGGAGGAACGCGGCCACCCTGGTATCGTTCCTTAGAGCTTCCAAGACATTGAACCTGACGATCATCGGCAGGCGGGGGCAGGATCTATCATAGAATTGGGGATCGAGCTGCCCATAAGCTGCTGAGGGAATGAACAAAATCGAGATTAAGAATAAGAAGAAGTGCCTGAAGGTCATGGTTCTACAGGGCTCAAGCTGTGGCCAATTAGGTGGCGGTATGTACTACTAGATTATAGTGCTAGTGAAGTGTGAAGTGTGTGGGTGCAGTGGAAAGAAGTATCTATCTGCAGTGTGAAGTGTGAGAGAAAGTTATCATTTTTTTGAGATTCTATTTAGCTAGCAGACATAATCCATCAGATACTTTGGCATGGAGGATACTCACCCACCTCCCCCAGGTGTGTTTGATCATGACATAACTGTCCTTTTCGACATCTAGTAGTGCAGCTTGGAGTTTGGTCCTGGATCATGGAGCTTGGAGGTGGACAAGAAGGATACTGAGCCCCAATTTATGGAGAAGATGGCCCAAATGAACCTTAATAATTGGTGAGGCATTTGAATAGTTGATGATTCTCTCTTATACAATAGTTGATCAAACTCAAACTCATGCCTGCTTGATGAAGGAGACAAGCTTGTCGTTGAGCTGGACAGCATCCTGGGAAGTGGGATCGGAGAGGTAAAAGCAGTGCCCCTCCCCTTCATTGATCACCAGCTCCACGGCCCCTCTCCACCCACTCTTCTTCAGCTTCTCCACGTACCCGACCCCCACCTCCATCAGGTGGTCTCTTTCCGCCACGAAGACCAGCACCCTCTCGCACCCGAGCGTCGCCAGGTCTGCAGCTGCCGGCTTCAGTCTCGGATCTTCGGGTCCGCTGTTGGAAGGGCACATATAGAACCACATCCTGTCGTCATTCGTGCCTCCGAAGTATGGATGGACTAGCACGACCCCGACCACCTATTCAGAACACAGTACCCAAAGAAATCATTTTGGGTATGCGTGACAGAAAAAGGGTAAGTCTCATGATTGCCAATTTACCTTGATGCCGGGCAGCCCTACGGAGCCTATTCGAGCTGCCAGAGTGTGCGATATGTTTGCTCCGGCGCTGTTGCCGACAACGAAGACCCTGCCAAGATCAGCATGCTCGGCAATCCACGGGTCTTGTTTGGCCGCAACCCACTCAAGGGCAGCCCACGAATCGTCGTAGCAACCGGGGAGGGGGCGGTCAGGGAAAAGCCCGTACTCCACTGAGACCACCACGCAGCCGGCCTCTGCCGCCATGATAGAGGCGAAGCCGTGGTGCTGGCGGGAGAAGGCCGACTGTATGCAGAATCCACCGCCGTGGAGGTAGAACAGTAGCGGGAGCTTCGGGCAGCTGTGATCGGAGGCGGCGGCCTTGGGGATGAAGATGCGGGCATGGACTGGCGGGTCGGTGGAGATGACGGCGTCCTTGGAGCGTAAGCCCGTGGCAAGGTCCTCCGAGGGCGATATCTTCTCGATGGGAGGCGTGAGGAGGTGGATGCGTCCGTCCTTGTAAACCCTGAAGAAGGGGAACTCGTGGAGGATCTCGCCGTCCAAGGAGGTCATCGCCGCCATTAAATATGCTGCAATTGATAGTTGCCTTGACAGTGGCCCACGGCTGGATGTACTTATTGACTCACCGGGCACCTACTCTCAGCCGTCCTACCTAACTGCAACAAGAATGTTAGTTCGTTGCCAGGAAGCCAGCAAGGTGACCCATCAGTAGTTGTTCATCTTTTTCAGCTTCATTTCATCTTGGAGCACTTAAATGCCCGCATAGACTGGCAAAATGCATTTACTGTAAATCGAACAACTGATGTCACAGAAGATTCACCATTGGAATCAGAAGCAAAAGGGCTAGGAGAAGGATCCTTTTTCTGATAACACAGAAGAACTAAAATCCAGAAAACTGAAGCTGGTAGAATTCCCACAAAAAACAATGTTGACAAGGAGTACAACTTCAATCATATGATGAGGTAAAGCAGAAGAAGAAAAAAACAGACCCGGGTATGAAATCTCTCTCTGTCTCTCTGATGCAGCAAAAATGTTTTAGAAAATGCAGATGATCATCGTGGTGATGCAGTAATCTTGCTCTATTTGTATGTGTGTGCAGTGTACTGTATGTACAATAAATCATGGTAAATTCCTGTGTTGGTAAATGGATGATCGTTGCAAAAGAGGGATCAACAAGAAGAATGTTTCACTGCACAAGCAACCAACTGTGCCCACTGCCTTAACCTCGCCTTCACCATCTCTGGATCGTCACCTATTTATCAATGAATTGGTAAATCAAGAATCAATTCAATTGCCCTTTCTTGTGAAATCGGTTTGCTTTCAGTTCTGAAGTTCGACATAGATCTATTTTTTTTCGGTTTAGAAAATCTAATCTGTGCATGTGTGAATTGATTCAGCTCCATCCTTACTCACCAGGATCGTATATGGAGCTCGCAGAGTACTGATCGGAATCGTTATCGGAGGCCAAAGACACAATAGAAGAGACGGACGAAGACCTCGACAGGCTCCGCTGGTACTGTCTGTTGACGGCATGGTAGAACCCTAGCGCCGGCAGAGTATCGGACAGCTTGGGGTCGATATCGGGAGAATCGAACCCGAATCCTAGCTCCATACATCCCCTGAGCTCCTCCAGGTCCTCGTCGGTGATGCTCCGGCTCCTCCCAAGGCCGGAGCCTCTGCTTCTTCCCCTCCCCTTCCTCCTCTGCCAGGCCTCGTCCCGGAGCAGGTCGGGGGACCAAGACTTCAGCTTGTGGAGCCGCCCGTGCCGGTGAGGAGGCGGCGGCACGCCGCGTTCCGGCATGTGGCGGTGGCAGGTCCTCCTAGGGTTATTCAGCCGAGGTGGTGGTGGTGTGATGGAGGAAGGCTTTATACGGATGCTACGTGGGTCCCACAGATCCAGACTACGCCTTCTCTGATGGGTCCACGTGGCGTAATACTGATGGTCCAAATAAATGTAAGAAGACGATAATAACCTCACTGCATACGATAATTTTCTTAATAACCTCATTGCTTGTGTTGATCTCTTTCTAGAGTTGATACGATTCCTTTTCCTGGCTGTTTCTTCTTCAGATTAACTTTCTGCCGAGTTCGTTGTGCGAATGTGGTTTTACAATTTAGCATGCTGAGATTATGGAAACATGGAATCTTTAGATGTCTTATCTTTTATGTTGGAGTAATTCATCTTCTTTGGCCGATCAATTATTTTTGTGTATACCTGTTTCTCTTCAATTTCTCTTGTACGATCACGATGCCGGTCAGGAATTTATCTGGTTTTGGCTAGTGGTTAAGTTAAGTAGACTATCTCTGGTTTTGGCTAATTGTTAAGTAGACTATCGGGCTGAAGATTCATCGATATTCAATTATGCATCTGGTGTTGGAGATTTTGATTGAATCACAAGATAGATCAAGCTTCCGTTTATCAAATGTGGCCACTGAGGAATGTTTCAGATCATACTACCATGATCTATCTCTATTTCTGGGTTCAATTACCCTTTATGTTCAATTTTGGCTGAGGTACTGAAGCTTTCTTTTCTTTGAAATTTGTACCTGTTATGGTAAGGAAAAATAAGTAAACTCTCTGGCATATTTAGTTCAATCCACTTCTCTTGGATAGGAATAAATCTATCTCAGCTTCCACCATTTTGCAGAGATGGATTCCATTTATCTCAGGCCTATACTTTGGAGCTGGAAGCCGAAGTCACAAAACTCAAAGAACTCAATCAGGAATTGCAGAAAAAGCAGGTGCGCTAATGGTTCTAGTGTGTTTATTAAGTGAAGAATATGGATTTCATCTTGTGGATTTATGATATCTTGCCCTTCTTTTATTTTGCAGGATGACTTCATGGAGATGCAAAAGAATCAGGTAAATATATGCTACTTCCTTTTCTTTTCAGCAAGTAGCTCAGTTAATATATTACAGAGAGATATATCCAAACAAGCTATTAGATTGTGAATTGGAAAGAATGGCATGCTATTACAAGATTAGCCAAACTATATTCAACAAGAGTGTTAGATAAGCACTACATAATCAACATCAAAGAAGGGTCGACAATAGTTTTAACTAATGAACCATGTGGGACTTCTTCTGGACTGATCATGCAGACAGTTAATGGAAACTTAGGGAACAAGAGGTTGTGCTTGAGGAGGACTCTAACGGGACCTTGGTAATTCAGAGGTTCATGCCTGTAGACTTGAGTTCAGTTAATTGGGACCCTAGAGGATCTTAGGTACTTGGATATAGCCGGTGTAAATTATCAAAGGGGAAGTAGAGGTTTTATAGACATATATAATGTATTACTATTTAGTTGCAAAAAAGCGCCCGTGGCCTAATGGATAAGGCGTCTGACTTCTAATCAGACGATTGTGGGTTCGAGTCCCACCGGGCGTGAGTTACGTTCCATATTTTTTACATCCATCAGCAGCATAGAGAAGTGGGAGACTGTACTGATAAAAAAATAAAAATCCATTATGGAGCCATTTAGGTTCAGAATTTGATTCAGTAATCCCTTGCATGCAAAGTTGCAGACATCTATTTTGTACATACTATCTGGATTCCCTCATCGTGTGTGTTTATTTCTGACAAATGAAAAGTCAAGTAACCACTCACTCTTTGATGCAGTTCACATGGAAAGAAACCATGCGCACAGTCCAATTCCCCAATCTCCTTCAGTAGCAATTGATATGGAGCTCTAGCTCTACCCACTTAGAATAAAGGTAAAAGGCATGGATGACTTACTAAGAAATCTCCTCTGATTTGATTATGGAATCTTACACTATACTATCCCAACTCATTGTCATCTGACTAGAATAGGTATATGTTCAACTTTCTTTATATTATGAACAGCCTAAGTTGAGGAATCTCCGTGTACTTTTCAAGGATCAATGTCCACTAGATTTATGGATTTTGATTTGGTGAATTCTGTAATAAAATAAGCGGAGAGGTGACAATACTAAAAGCAGTACCAAAACACTATCAACAGCCAATATGTTAGAAAAGCAGTGACTGGGAAATCAACAGCCAATATGTTAGAAAAGCAGTGACTGGGAAAACCTGATAACTTCTGAAAATAAAATGCCTTATTTAAATGGGGGCAATCTAAAGGGAACACGCTTCCTACACTACCTACACTTGACAAGATATCTGTTCTCCTAACCGTTAATTCTATAGAAAAACCAGTATAAGCAACAGGTTAGCTCTGCCTATGGATTTCCTCTAGTTTACAATAAATACTACACATATCCCTTCTTCTGAAAATGCTTTCATAAAAGAGCTGATTCAAATAACTCAAGAATCGAATACCACTTAAAGAAAAGCACACAGACCTCAAATATTGCACCCGATAAAAAAAAAAAAAACTCGCAAGGGAGGCTCAGGCTCAGCCATGGCTAACAAATCATCACTTTGTCTACCAGAAGAGAATCCAGGCCTGCGGTATGGTTGGGGACGGCCCAACCAGTTACCTAATTTCAGTGATGAATTGGAAGAAGAGACGGATGGTGATGGCGGAGCATGTAAATTACTTTGTCCCATCAAAGTTAGCCCGACCTTCCTAATTCACACAATGCGTAGCATTGATTGCCCATAATTCTGGGCATGAAATCTTCCATCATCATTACCAGCTGCATGAAATAATGATGATGACGATTCACTTCTCCAACAAAGCTTAGCATCAGTTGTGAGAAAGAAAATAAACTTTTGAGGGATACCCATCAATGGGGTTGCCCATAAACAAAAGAAAATGAGGCCCGAATCATCTCGCCAAAAACTAAAATTTTAAGCAAGTGGGGCAATATTATTTTTCAATAAAATGGATTTTTAAGGGATACCCATAAATGGATTTTCCAAATCAACCCCAAAGCACCACCAACATTAAGCATATCCACAGTTGACAATGGCATTGGATGCCTGTTAGCATTACTATTTGAAGCTCGGCCAAGGAATAAATGTTGAACCCATACATTAATCCATCAGAATATGGTGTGGATGGATTCTGGAAACCTGACTTTGAAACAGGTTAGGATTATATTCACCAAACTGGTAATGACCTCATTGTACCTCTAGTCAGCTACCTGACCTCATTGCATTCACCAAACTGATATCTGACCTCATTGGAACTCTAAGCAGTAAAAGCAATGAGATAAATGCCAATTCCTGAAGGTAGTAATATGCACCTCAATAACTGAACCACTAAATCTAATTGACCTACAATTCATGACTCAGCACAGAGTACTGGAGCATTGAAGATGCAATACCACAGTATTTCACAAGGAAAGAGAATGTGAGACCAGAGAAATAAGTTGAGGCCAAAGAACTAGTCCACAAGAACAAAGACAATATATGGTCTGTTAAAAAGAGTCTTCATATCTCAGAATGGAAGACTTTCTAAAATCCATATAAAGGTCCTTACCTCCAAAATATAGAAATGAAACCATAAATGTAAAGGCAAAACATGGAAAAAGTTGCACAATGAGAACCCAGTTTTTCCCTCAACGGTAACTCTTCTGGAACCTCGCACGGGCACCACGACCACCGAACTTCTTGGGCTCGCATCTCCTTGGGTCTGCAACAAGCAGGGTCCTATCGTACCTGGCGAAAATTGCAACAAACTCAGCATCCTCAGTGATTCTATAAGCAACATCATACCCCAAGGCCAATTGGAAAAATACACCAATATGTAAAACATATCATTTCAGATGGACAATGAATGGTCCGTAGTTTATTTGTTAACCATACGAGGTTTAGGCGCTTTCTTCCAAGTCAGCTTTGAGCACAGGTAAACGGTAACAAAGAAGCCACAGTGATAAAAGCAATCGGATTGATCAGTCCTACATTGCAATGATTATCCACACAGACTGCCCGACTGTTCTTGTGATAGACGAACAATACGATTGTAAAGTTCATGAATAGGCTACAATTCTGCGAGAATTATACATTTGAAAAAAATACAGAACTTGCACGGGGCTACAAATTGAGTGCAATGGGACCATATTTACTGCGTGAGGTTCAGGTAAGAGGGACCATATGCATTACCTGACCAGAATGTCCTTGATCTCCTTCTTGCTCTGCTCATCAACGTACTTCTGGTAGAAAGCAACCAGAGCCTTGGCAATGCTCTGACGAATAGCGTAGATCTGCGAGGTGTGACCGCCTCCCTTCACGCGGATCCTCATGTCGACGCCTGCGAAACGGTGACGGCCGAGGAGGAGGATCGGCTCATACGCCTTAAAACGGAGAATCTCCGGCTCGACGAGCTCGATTGGGACGCCGTTGATTTTGATAAGCCCGCGCCCGCGCTTGCAGTAGGTCACCGCCACCGCCGTCTTCTTCCGGCCGAAGCATTGCACAGACTCCACAGCTGCCGCCATGACTTCAACAAGGCTTTACCTATTGGTTGAGGCGGAAAAGAGAAGAATCCAACCGGCCGTCTCTTTGTGAAGTGTGAGAATAAGTTGCGGCTGATGAGCAGGATTATATATGTTGAATGGCTAGGGTTTACCCATTTGAAAGTACCCGTGAAGGATGACTTAATTACAGATATACCAGTACTAGTGGTGATTGGGCCTCGTTACTTTCTCCCCGAGATAAGTAGCGTGAATATGAAATTGGGCCTTGACTAGTCAAAGCCTACTTCTTTTGGGCCATTAAAAAAAGTAAGAAGATGACATTAACAAACTGAACCATTCGTGCCAAATTATTTTAGAAATGGATGTGGGCTATATAATTATAAATTTTATATTTATTTAATTTTTTAGTTGATTTAATATCATTATCTAACATTTATAATTATTCCAACTAATATTCAAAATATAGTTATTCATTATCTACCATGTACAAAGGTCAACCACTTTACCTTTTTTATCTCACACGCATCCGCAATATATTTTATAATATTCAAAATATAAATATATTTTATAAAATTTAATTATACTATTTACATTTACGATTTTTAAATTTATCGTATAAAAAATTATTTGTTATAATTTTATATTTTAAATAAATAATAACTCAATTATATATTATAACTACTAATATTTTTTTATTATAAATTCAAATACACTCTGAAAACAAAATATTTTATTTTCAGATCCCATTAAACCCGACCAAATTGGAAAAGATACAAGATCAACGGGATTGATCCTGCATATCCAAGGTCAGGTCTAAAAGAATCAGGTGAAAAGATACAAGATCAACTGGATTGATCGTGTGGTCGGATTCAGGTCCATCAGTTCGACCGAGTTGGGTCGTCTAGGTCACGTGGCAGTTATCCCGGGTCGGATCCACGTTGCCCTAACCCGACCGGGTAAATTGCTACCCCTACCACCTATGCACCAGGTCGTCACTCACTGCAGATGGAACTCACCCGTGGAGGCGATCACTCTGGGGATGCTGGTGGTGGCGTATCCTCGGTGGGGCGACCAGGTCACCAATGCCAAGTACCTCGTGGATATGTTCAAGGTCGGGGTGAGGATGGTGCCAGGTCGAGGCGGAGGATAAGGTCATCTCTTGGGAGGTGGTGGAGCAGTGCCTCTGAGGCCACCGTGACGAATGAATGAACAACTCACCTTACCCAGTAGTTCCCTTTTCTGAATGAACTTCAACTCACAACTATGATGGCTATCAAGTGAGTGACATTTGAATGCTGAGGTCGTGCTATGCATACCCCTTGGGCCAAGGAATTTTATCAACAGACATGATCAACTCCTTCAGTGGACACACAAATTCCCTCCATAATTCTCATTCACTGCTGCCTGAAAGAATCAATTACAAGACAGCACCGTTAATCTCAAGCATTAAAAAACCATGACAGAGAGCTGGGTGAATAAATATACACAGGAAAAAAGTTGATTCCATTACTATGAAGAACTGCTTGTTGAATAAACAACAGGGAAAGGAGCACCGTACCTGAAGGTAGGGAATGATAACATTATACACCTGTTGAAATATTTCTGATTTCACAGATAGCCTGCTTGGAAATGACATAAGAAATGTAAGAAATGCACATTTATGGATATAGCCATGTGATATAGCTTTATCAAATCCTAATTACTGCCTTTATGCAGGTGATGATTTGAAGCTTTATGTACAGAGGAACCATCCATTTCAAATGTCATTCGTTTGGTCTTCAACAAATTCATGTGGTGTATAGTCAGAATATTTATGCATCATGGATAACACAGTAGCATCACAAGAATTATTTAGGTCAGTCAGCCATTAGAGAACCTACTCAGGCTACTGGAATCTAATCAAAACCTTCAGAAAGAAAATCACAATGAAGTTAATCATACCTCTTAAGAATACGAGAACAAACATAGATCTCTTCAATATCAGATTCTATCTTTTGTTTAATGTATTGTTTCAGCATCTCGGAAAAGCAGTGAATAGAATTCTCCAAGCCATCAGATTCTGTATCCATATCTGCAGATACTTTAGAGAGGCAGCACTGAAGCACTGCAGACAAGCTCCTAGAGGATCCTGATCTCATATATAAATCAGCAATAACATTCAAGATCAAGCTTTTGCTGGCTCTGAACTTAGCAATCCACTTTGGGGGATTTCCAACCCAAAGTAAATTGGGTGACTCCGAGTTCTCAGCACTTCTTGTCACCAACTGATCCTCAGGCATATTGCCACAGAGAAGGGGATCAGCAACTGAGATATCATGTTCTCTATGTGCAGGAAGCATTTGAATTATGCCATCTATTAGCTCTTTTGGCAATTGCTGCAATACTGAGGGGTCTACTTGACTAAGAGACGAGGGCATGAAATCAGTGGATCCATTACTTGGACGTGAAGATCCTGGATTAGAAGATCCCTGTGCAACCCTCACATGACCCTCTACCTGAAGGTGAGATTGCCCCATCTAATGATTTTGCAAGAAAAATGGCACTATAAGAACAAATTATGCAGATAAGGAAAAGAATTCTTGAAGGAAGTTTCCAAATTTCAGCTGACAACAAGCTACTTGAGATATTTCAGGAGTGTAATAAGACATAGTGTAACAGCTAGTGTCCATTCAAGAAAAAAGTACTGTATAGAAAACAAGTTATGCAAAGCATTGCATGGTGGGAGAAGATAATGCAAAGCAGAGTTAATTTGTGTACCATGTCAGAGAACAACATCAAGGCATGCCTAATAAATAAAGAAAGAAGCTAACCTGGTTACATGTATCAACTTTGTTTGAGGGACCCGCATCAGAAAAAAGAGACCCCCCTGCACTACGTTTATTACCTATTTGGCAGGATGGGTTAAAACAAGATACATGATAAATAAAGGCCTCTGTGAACCAAGTTAAGTACATAATGAAATGATAATAAGACCTTTTCGCTTGTCTATGTAAACAATGCAGAAAGCATTACCGATCTCATCATTGCCTATCTCCTCGGATTCGCCTTTACTTTCAGACATAAGAGTAACAAGCTTCCCACCATACGCTTCATTCAACTCAGAGAGTATTTCTGGGGGGAGAGACTCTATAACTTCCATATCTAGATGGCATAGAGGTGGAGGATCCAGGGACCGGTTGGAATAAGCTTCATCCATTGAAGGATCCATTTCCATGTTAATTAAATTTGCAGCAGAATCGGCAGATAATTGATTGGGATTTCCATCAAATGCCTGCCCCTCTAAACCGAGAGACATTACAAATATCATCAGTCAAATTAAAAGTAACTATTGCGTGCTTAATGGGGAAGACCACAGTATATATTTGTTGTTCCCTAAGAGATAAGCAGCCTCAGTTTCAATCAAATAACAAAAAGATTATTTACTGACAGCCTCGGTTTCAAGAAAATAAGAGATTATTTACTGACACCCTGAACTGTTCGCTTACAACTCATTGACTACCAGTTTGGTCCCCCAATTTGTAAGTGATAACCATTTGGTTTCTCAATTTTAATTGTTAACAATTTAATCGACACTCCAAGTTTAGCTAGTAATTTGATCCTTCCGTTAACTCGGCAACTGGAATTCCAATGTGCCAACTCCTCAATTGGCTGTCAGAATTACATAAATGGATTTGCCACGGTCAACAAAGATATTGCCACGTCAGAATCCCATTTGCCCGGGTCTATGGAGGGACCAAATTGTTAGCTAAATTGAAATGTCTGGACTAAATTGTGAAAGTTTGAAATTGAGGGGCATAAGTTGGCTGGGGAAAGAGACCTCCTGATACAGATAAGAAGCTTAAACACAGATAAAGACCTCAAACGGAAATTGATGATTAAGATGTCATTAACATGTGATCTACAATATTATAAGAAATAAATCACAATGAAGATCAAGGATACCTCTGTGGGTCTTCTCACTGTAGTGGCTGTTAATATCACCTGCTCTCCAATTTATAGAAGCAGAAGAGAGCCATGCCTTCAAAATATTTCTTCCATCTAATTCATGGGAATCATCAAAAGTGAAGTATTAAAGTCAGATTAAACCATAAACTAATTAGACAGTCACTAGAAGCATATATAACATGAATTCATCTCAGTGAATCTGAATCCAAGGAATCTTGAAGGCTCCATTGTTCTATTCTATCTGTTTATAATATGAAATTTTCAGAAGGGACAAACTTTTAACAATTACACCACTTCTCATTTTTACCTTGTTTGGAGGCATCTGCATTTTCAAGCTTAGAAACCTGCAATCCAACACCACGGATCTCCTTAGCATCTGTATTGAAACAAGGACGACATAAATGGATACCACAGCATTGTGAAGAAAATCAAGATATCGTTCTAGGACACTAAGAAAATGTTAACTCCAAATGATGTTAGTACCTATATGAAAAGATCCAAAAATTTGCATTATTATCCTATGAAGCACATCAACATCATTGGTAGCAGCTGGAACCTATTACACCAAAAAAAGGGGAACTTCATGATGCAATCACTTGAGAAGATCTGCTTTTGATGTAACTTAAAACCATAATGCTTAGTTATTATAATGGCCCAAAATGTGATTAGTTAGTACTGTCATAGTGTGACTGAGATTTTCACAGTCACCACAGCCCATATATTTTGCAGGCTCCTCGGCATCTTTCCTTCTTTTCTTGATCTGCATTAATATCATAGAAATTCATAAAATAAACATTTTTATTAATATTTTCCATTTCTCTCTCCAATCACTCAGAATAGAATAATTTAGTAAAATTGGGATCTCAAATTCATAACTGAACTTTTAAGATAAAGCATAATTAAATGAAAGCCACACCTTAAGAGTGAATTTACGTCCCCGGACCCCATTTCCCTGCAGCCGCATAGAAACCTCCTTGCATAGATTTGAAAGAAATTGTTTACTCTGAAATAGACAGTTGTTAACTCATTCAATGATGTTAATCCACAGAAAGTGAGTAACCATTCAAAATTATATAGAGAGATGGAATAGTTACATCTTTCAAATCCTTGAACCTCACACCCCAATTGACTTCTGCACCAATAGACTTGCTTTCCTGAATTAACATATATAAGCAGAAACTTGAGTAAGTTTGAAAAGTGAAGGTGACGGATATCTGAGAAATCTGTCAAACTGAATTTACTGACCCGAATGCTTCCCACCACCCGATCATCTATTCCTCTACTAAAATTCCACAACATTTCCCCAGTTTTTAAACCAAACTCCTTTTGCAGTGATTCCTATTATAAGAAGTAATAACAAGTTAAATTACATGAATTCATAGTACAAAGATACAGCATCATTTTTTGCCTATATCAGCAACCACGTAAACACAACAGAAGGGCAAAATTATGCTCATGGTGGTAATGAGAAAACTCCACATTACCACCATGAGTACCAATACCAAGTTATGAGGGAATGTAAGAGATAGGATGGCAGAAAGGCAAAATTATGCTCAATTAGATGATTCTATTTAATCAGATTCTTGATTAACAATGCAAACTAACAGCATAAAAATGGTCAATATCAAATGCATGGTGGCCTCGACAAAGTACATAATGAGTGAATGAAACCCATGATTTCGTGAATTATTCATGAGTCATATGCACACCTTATCCACTTGAGCTAATCCTTGAGTTTAGAACATGAACTATGATGTCTTTTCACTAGAACATAATAATCAGATGTATAGAGACCTTTGGGATCATTTGCAACTGCCCACAAGTCGAAATATTACACTGCTTCAACTTATCCTCCAGAACATAGCCTATACCAGGAAGTGATTTTATAGGAAGATCATGCAAATAATTATTCACCTGCAAAATCCCTGTAAATTTTCAGAAAAAGAAGAGCATAATATTATTTAAGTTCACAGATACTTAGGTGAACTGTAATAATAATTGGAGAGTGGAGGGGTCCGTTATTCTATAAAGCAGCATATGCAATCAACAAACAGGATTTGAACTGTGATAATAATTGGAATGTAAGAATGATGGTGTATTCTCAAAATCTAGAAGAGACAATTAACATATCAATTTTCAAACATTAGTGACAGACACTTGACTTTTATGATATGTTTGTCACTATTTCTACTGTGATAACCATGCAACGTTGCCATGAGCATCTTGATCAAATGAGATTTAAAATCTTATAATTTATGAACAAGGAAAAAAAGAACACCCCACTCATCAATGGGTACCATTTCATAGGAGATATAACATTGACCATTTGGCTTGGCTTTTCTGGTAGCTAAGCGGGCCATTAGCATATTCCCAGCTATCCCTACACTTGCTGTGCATCTTGTGGTCTCGTAAATCTCTTTT
The DNA here is from genome assembly GCA_030064425.1 of Trapa bicornis. Taxonomy (NCBI): domain Eukaryota; kingdom Viridiplantae; phylum Streptophyta; class Magnoliopsida; order Myrtales; family Lythraceae; genus Trapa; species Trapa bicornis. The sequence continues at coordinate 819,923 of CM057761.1, read as the reverse complement.
CTTATTTCTTTGGCAAATTTTTGAGGATCATACTCTATGGAGTCGGTCACATCTAGAAATGCCTCATCACAACTCACAGCCTGCCAAAATCCACAGCAATTTGTTTTACAAAAATCATGAAAGAGAAGTAGAATTCTGACATTCCTTTTATCATGACTGAACCTGAACTTTCTTGCAATGCTTGTGCAGGATATCATAGAACTGATCTGCAACCTGAAAACCATCATATCCTACATAAAACCTCGTTACAAGCAAATAAAGAGCATAAATTAATCATCAAAATGATGAATCACCTCTTCATAAGCCTTGAAGTTGTATTGTAAAATAGTAAGACGAGGACAGAGTGCTTTCGCATCTTTAACAAACATCCCAGCTTCAACTCCTGCAAAAGATATCAAAGACTGAAGCAGATCAGTAAACAATTATAGCACTAGGAACTACAAAATAGAAAGATCAAAACTGACAAACCATATTCACGAGCAGGGTAATTTGCAGATGAAATCTCAGCAGTGCCTTTTGGATTATCTGAATGGCATATGGCTACAGGTTTATCTTGTAACTTGGGAAGGTCCCTAATAACCACAGCAACGAAAAAGCAGTCCTGAACCACCACAACCTCATTATATAGACAGGACATTAAATAGAACAACAATCCAGAAAGTAAAACATTCAAAGAATCCTGATTCCATATATCCCTAGAAAATTTCATGGTGATTAACCTAACCATAGAGGTTACAACAGTAAAATTTCATGGTTATTAACCTAACAATAGAAATAAGAAAATTACCATGTCAATATGGATAATGCAAGTCATATGAGGATCATCAGAAGCTGTATTCTTTGCACTGGTAGACTTAAACTCAACTGGAGTATTGGGATAACGCTTCTGATACCTTTGTCTCCATGTTCCTATAAAGTGCAACCTAGAAAACTGCAAAAGAAAAAGGAGGAAATCAGCTAACTTAATATAGAAGTCGTGCATAGTCAGCTACATGGAGCATATGGTCTCCCTTCTGCCAGTGCAAATCCTGCCTACTTTGATTGCCCTAATAAGCCATCCAAATTAGTTGGAAGTTTCACTATATTGTACCCTGAAATAGTTCTCCACAAAGTTGGGGTCCCCAAGTGTAGAATGCCCCTTGGGAGCCTTCCTTCTGAATAAAGATCTTGGAACCTCTCCAGTATTTGATTTAGTTAATAAGTGGTTGCTGCCAGATGTGCAAGGTTCATCAGGACTATCTTGGACTTCTTCTTGAAATAATGTCCCTTGTTCTGCTTCCATAAAAGTTGGTTCTGCTCTGCAACTCTCAATAGGTGCCGCATAGCAATGAACTGAAGCATTGTTCATCTTGCCATCCCTACCATCATCCTCAAATCTTTCATTACTCATTGACCTCTGCTCTATTGTTTCTGAAACTTCTATGTATTTCTCATCCTTCCCACAAACCAAAGATGTTTCTGCAACATCATCAACTATACAAACTGGGTAGCTCGAAGCATTCTCAGTTGCAGAGGCATTTTTTAGAGCAAAGAATAATGACAATTTTGGTTGATTATCACAGACTTGGTTGAGCTCATAAGGAACCCCTGAAACCACAACCACTAGCATATAAATGAAGGCATCCAGAAATAATAAGAAGAGGATCAAAATCCTGAATAAGATAATATAAGTTTAGAAACAACAGGATAGCAGAACAAACTCAGCTCATATTAAAGAGAAACTCGCCTAATTAGTTATTACTTTCATCACATCATCCAATGAATTTACTGTTATTTTGCACATCAGAAACACTAAAGTCAAGCACATACAACTTAATAGTTTGTTGGCAGCAATTGAGTCAATAATCCACTGGGGTTTCACAACTGGAAGTCCTCCACTGAAAGATCTGCCCATACATTAGTAGATTGAGTCATCATGACTAGATAAATACAATCTTCATGAAATTTTCTGGACCCAAAAATTAAAAAAAAAGTTAAAATACAAAGGAATTGCCTTAAGTTCTTGACTTTACTATCAGGAAGGTTGCTGCAGATGATATGAGTGACATGGCGCCGTGAAAAATAGTTCTCAAATCGTCCCCCATATTTCAACATATAACCTCTCAGGTCCTAAATCAAAATCAGCCATGTCAATACCAATCATAATTATTTTATAAAGGAAATGCTGAAATTCTGTTGCGATAAACCTTGCAACTTGAAAAAATGAACACGGATCACTCAAAGCAGCAAACCAAAATCACCAACACTAAATAAATGTCATGCCGTCATCAAACAAGAAAGTTGATGGGGAGACTGGACAGTAAACATAATTGAAGCAATGGCATTTTCTCTAGAATCCAAGCCTTGGTAGATTAAATATAAAGTAAAAGGTTATGGAACCAGGAATTGGAATACAATGCACACCTGACTGGAGGGAACAGTAAAACCATCAACAAAGATAGAGACCCCATGAAATATAGGCTTCAAAGTATGGGAACCGCCGTGAGAAGAACCTGCAGCTTCCGCTGCAAACTGGTTATGAAGTTTCCGGTTCTTTACATCCATGTAACTGCACCAAAATTGACGCAAATTAATTCATCTGAGAGGATTGAAAAATTCTATTCTCAATCGTATAGTACATGGAAACACTTGCAGAAGATATAACGTAAGTACACTCATTCCCTCTATTTTCACTAGTAGCGAACCTAACACAATTTTACACGCCCAATTGTAAGAAAGGCGTAATTGCTTGACTCGAACTGGAATAAATCTCAACGGGAGTGATCCACACATTCTTATCAGAGCTCATTAATTTTTATGTACGGAGAAGTTGTTTTTCAGAGGGTAGAGGGCGAAATCACCTTCCGAAATCAGAGAAAGGGGACCTCTGGAAGGATGAGCGGGAATTGGCTCCCCATGCCACGCCGAGGGTTTTCTGTCTCGCCTTCTTCTGCTTGCCCTTCTGACTGCCATGACTGCTGCTTTGTCCGTTATTCCAAGGATTTGAAGAGGTCGAGTTACAGCGGCTACGCTTCGAGCTATCGGTAGTGTTATCGGAGCGAGATAACGAATCGAAACTCATCTTCCTCCAGTGATTTTCCGAGGTGGAGCGAGGAAGAGAGTGCAGAGGAAGCTTTCGAATGTAGAGATTATGCTGACAATCACAAAGCGATGGCGCGATTCAAAAAATAAAAATAAAAGGCAAGCCGCTCGTTATGCAGAGACGGCTTCCCGGGAACCCGACCCGATGATTATTACATCTGCCTTCCTTTTTTATCATAAACTTCATACCATTTCTAATTTCTACCCTAAACTTTAAAATATGCTTATTTTGCTCCTCATAAATGTGTTTTTCGTCCACCAGTAAAAGCCCGCATATGGGCCGGGCTATGAGCCCATGATCAAATATCCCTGATGCCAGTACCGGCCCATATCCATGCGACCTCAGACCACGAACGATTCAGTCGGTCAGCCTGAACCTCCGGCGATTGCTGCCGGGTTGATCCTCAGCTCGCACCGTCTGATCGCTCTCGCTTCCTTCGGATTAGCCTCCTGGGATCGGTTCTCAGATTTCTTGGCGATGTGGATCGTTTTCTCGCAGTCTAATATCGACCGCCAGGGCCTCATCTTCTCCGTTCCGCTCGTCGCCGGCTGTTGGCCGCCCGCTGCGGCCGCCGTCTCTGTCCAGCGTGCGCGTGCAGTCTCGTCGATTCTATTTCACCTCTCCGAGGTCGCGTTTTGTCCTTGGCACTCTCTTTTGGGATTGATTGTTGAGCTAAATGGGGTAACCTTTTGTGCTTGCATTGTGTTTCCAAATCCTTAGAAAGTTCTACGGAGTTATCGTATCCTTCTGTGTTGACTGCATGTTTCTAATCATAGAAATATGGTTGAACTGGGATGCACTCAATCACTTCTTCCACTACATAATGTGATGCCTGCTCCATGCCACACATCGTACATCTCTGTAGCTGCACGAGCTTGTTGTGAGCTGTCTCATGGCACTTTCCACCGAACTTGTCAGGATCCCTAGTATTTTCTTTGTGAGACTTTTTTTTCTGAGGTGCAAGTCATCTCACTAAGGAAATGGATTTATTTTAAGATCTTATGAAATTGCTAACAAATTGTTATGATCCTGATCATACTATCTATAATATATGTCTCATTTAAGAACTTCGATTAACAAGTAGAGTTCTTGCTATGAGCTTCATTTCAAACTGCATTTGAATTAATAAACCCGTTTAAATTTCCATTTAAAGTATTTTGAACTAATATTCAATAAGAAGAAACTTGGGATTGGGATTGGTAGGAAAAAAATAGAAAAGGTGGATGATGCACAAGGACTTTCAATCACCAAAGGCACAACAATGATGCTACATTGTAGGTTGTTCTTGTCTTTATATGCTGCATTATTTCTCTTATTATCCTATTGAACTGTTTTAACTTCACTCCATACTTGCCAATTAAATCTCTTTAGTTTTTGAAAGACTATTGTGGTCAGATTTTTGTTTTACCAAACCATTGACAGATATAATGTCATTATTTGCTTTTCTTATGTAATATTCTTATGGCTAAGAATATGCAGAAATTATTCTACCTTTAAATGGAATGCAAAAGATGGATGAATGTTGGAGGAATTAGTGCTGTTTTCCCCAAATTCCATTGCACTCTTAGTTTGCTATGGCTGTCTAAGATTTTCTGAGATATAGAAATTCTCTTAGATCCTTTGTTTTTGCCCTCATGAAGGTCTAAACTCCTGCATCTGAAAATGTTTCTGTTAGATAGAAATTGTATTTAGATTGAGCATCTTAAAGGGAATCATTGCATTTAATAGTACGAGATAAATATTTCTTTCATAGTTGATGTATTTCACCAATTTCTATTAAATTGACCTTTCACCTGTTTTGTCGTGGGTACTTGACTGAGACATTTGGATAATTGTGCTGGTGAAGTTACAAAGAAAGCCATGCTTTTGAGAAACTTCTGGCTCTGTGCCAGGAGAGTTAAAATAAATCTGTTTGATATGCTAGTTTCTAAGACTGCTTTTCATGGTGTCTTTTCCATAGATGAAGCAATATGATGACTTTTCATGTTAGATGGGGTTAATGTGGTTCAGTAGGAGGTCAATTTTTTTGGGAAATGATTAATTTTCTCAATATGCTGCCTATGTTCTTCCTATTTTTTGCTATTGTGTGAACATGTCTGAAGTTACTGCAGATTGAATGTTGAGATGTGGTCCTCAAGAGGAGGGATGGTAGTTATATCACAACTTTTCCCTGTAGGATTGTTAGAATAATCTGATTTTTTTATGGGGAACAGTTTGCTGTGCTCAGCCGAGCCCACTCTGACTGTATATTGCAATGAAGATATGGAAACAAATACTTCAAGAGAACAATACATTTCCCCTTTTCATTGAATGCCAGAAAGTTTGGGAGGGGGATTATGAATGCCAGGAAGTTGCGACTGTTGGAAGGAGGAAGTTCACATGTAGTTTGTTTGATGGTGTTGTGGTGGGTTGTCTTTGTGGGCATTGCATTTAATTGAGGGCTACATAAGGGCACGAGGGCTGCTCCTCAGAACTGGGTGCAATGGTGACCCACCACAACTTTTCTGCACTCTCCACTTTGATTATCTTTTCAAGCATTGATGAACTCAAGCTCCACGAGATGTTGTTGCACCTTTCTGACTCACCATTGTTGGTACTTTACTGGGAAACAGAATCAAAGGGAATAGCTCCCCATGTGTGTATGCAGTGTTCATATATCTTGCGCGTGGCCCAGAACTATAGCAGCAGTGGAAACTTGAGTTCAACTGTGTACCTAATTGGGGTTTTTCCTGCCCTCTTTTGTTTGCTGTCATGTGTTCCTTTTGGCTGGCTTTCTCCATTGCCATGTCCCATGACCCATGGCCACATTAATCCAGTACTAGTATTCTGCTGAATATATGATGGGGGACTATGGTTTGATTCTCCATGTTGATGTGTTTTGGTACAATGATTTTTCTTGAGCTGTAAGCACTTGAACAGCCCAGGCTTTTACCAAGTTGTTCTAGATACTGATTATCCTCCAATTTCACATGGTTTCAGCTGCAGCATAATATCCCCTTTGCGCACTATCGTTCTACTTCTCATCACGTGAACTATTCCTTTTCTTGCTTGTTTTTGTTTGTTTTCTTTTCTCCTTTTTCATTTTTGGCCTTATATATCCTTCCATTTCCTGACCAATGAATGCAGGTTTGGTATATGCGAACAAGGATAATCGATCGATCAAGTATGCAGAAAATTTTGAAGATTGGACGTCTGTAGCGGGGCTCCTCAAAAATGGAGCCATCTCAGACCCCTGTGGTTTTCTTCACATGTTCATTCATCCATCAGATGGCAGATAAAATATATGTGGCTAAAAGACCAATGAATGCAGGTTTGGTATATGCGAACAAGGATAATCGATCGATCAAGTATGCAGAAAATTTCGAAGATTGGACGTCTGTAGCGGGGCTCCTCAAAAATGGAGCCATCTCGGACCCCTGTGGTTTTCTTCACATGTTCATTCATCCATCAGATGGGCAGATAAAATATATGTGGCTAAAAGACGATGAGGTGAACAAGAGCAAAGATTTCAATCTTTCTCCAAGATCTTCTATATATAGCTTGAAAGGGACAAGTGACATTTATTTCTGCTTTGGCATTTTCAGGTGGCTCCAAAACATGTCTAGAAAGAAATGGCTCTTCCCAAGAAACCTCGATTTTACCTCATCTTGGTTAATCAGCCGAATAATAATAGAGCAAGGTCTGCAGACGTTCCTATTGAAAATTCTGAGGTTGATGTTTCGCTGTCAGTTAAAGGGGACATCAGGTAGGGGACGACGAAGAAAAAGGGAGATGGAAAGTGGAGGGTACGCAACCCTCTGTTACTTTCATTAATCACATCCATGGCGTTTTTCTTTTTTCTGCTCTCCACTGTGGTTTGTTTGTCATTGGAGAACTGATTCTACAGTGCCAAGACAGAAGAATAACAAAACAAAGCAAAGCAAAAGGTGTACACTCGGTGGGTGCTCTGCTTTTTTCTTCAGAAGTGGTCCAGACGCATTGCCCCACTCAGTTTTGCAGCTGTTCATACATGTACAACAAAACACAGTATATGCACGCCCTGTACATACAGATGTAGGATTCCACAAAAGAGACCCCTGTGCATTCAAGATCTCGATGACCAGTAGGATTCCAGATATTGGTCAATGAAGACAGTGTCTCATCAGAGGAGTTTAAAACTCAGTTGCAGCACATCTACCGAGCGATCTTTTTAACTGTCATGCAGTAGTAAAAGAGATATTAAGAAGGTGGAAAGCCAGACAGTTTGTCACACCCATAATCCTGCAAGTTGGTGATCACGAGAACCTCATACCTGTCAATGCTTGATTATATGGACATGTACGGGCAAAGATGATCCACTTGACATTGGAGGGCCTGTGTCATCACGGTACCAATATGAAGGGCAAACCTGTAGATCAAGAGCATGATACAGATGAGTCTGATCCGGCAGCACAAACCCTTCATCCCTGATATTTAGGGCATGTGATAATCAAGCCCAAGCAGCTACCTTTCAGCATCAAGAACTCATCAGCAACAATCACAGAAGTGAGAATCACTGGATCTTAAGGCATTTCAGCCACATGAACTCTGCAATACACGTATACTGTTTTCACCATCTTAACTTCTCTCTACCTAACGGTTTACAAGTTGAAGCAAGAAGGTACATGACTTTCTTTTCAGAATATGGTCTATACCACTTGTGATTGATATGACTCTTAAAAATGGCGCAGGATTGCTCTAGTGATGATAGAAGCTCTATATTGAAACAATAGCAGAGATAAAGGAGTGAGGGCATGACAAGCAAAAAAGGAACCAGGCAGAGATGGCACGCTTGCTAGAGAAAGGATGGCATTATTTGATTGGGTTTGTCCAACAACCGGAGATTTGAATCTCCAGTGGGGGCCATGGAAGTGTTCCACAAGTACTCTCCATGGAAAGCTGGAGCAACTTTGTCCTCCAAAAGAAAATTTCCTACAATGTCCCTGAAAAGGAAGTGGGAATATTTAAATCCAAGTGGCTCATCAACATGATGGACCTCCTGATATATGCATAACTTTGCCCACTTTAAGATATCGCTAGAATATAATTACAGATTGGCATCATGCCGCATCTCATATCTCACCCCTACTTTTGAGCACCATTATTGGCAAATCATTGGTCCCACGCCCACGTTAAATCAAACAGCACTTTCTCTTCTGAAACATGAAACTCAAGACTCTGCCACCGCTCACTTCCAAGGACTGCATCCAACATCCTGAGCTTACCACTCGTTCAGTCTCTCACATCTTCAAGGTATATGAAAAAAAGTGTGTGTGTGATGGTGGGCTCCCACCAACCCCCACCCAATCTTTCGAATTATTTTATACTTACACTTTTTCTTTTCAGGAAGCTGATGTTAAACAGATAAGCATACCGGTCATACATCTTCAGCAGCATCAGGATGGAGACTCAATTTCCAAGCATCCTTGCCACTGGCTGTTATCTATCAGTTTCCATTGGAGGACACTTCTCTCTGCTGGTAGGATTCCCACTGGTATAAATCCAATTAAAGGCCAAAAAAGCCATGTGATCCACTGCAAGCTCAGGTAGAACAACGCTATAGTATTAATAAGCCTTGTAATTATAACTAGAGGACAAAGCATCAAATGAAATGATGAATTGTGAAGGTGGTACCAGATTTTCTAATATTAGGCCAACATCATCTTCTTTTTCCCCAAGCTGACTTTTCCTGCTTATGTCCTTCCTTCATGTGCCAGGAAAAAAAAGGAATAACTTTACAAGTTACCATGATCTAAAGTGAGAGGAGAAAGATTTTTGCAGTAGAGAAGGATGAGGCTATAGAGAATCTTAGGTTCAGACAACAAGTGCAACAACAACAGTGAACAACATGATGTAACAAGGTTTGCCCCTTCTATGGAATCCAAAGCATCGTCTACATGATGGACCACTAGCAAGAACTAACTGTGAAGATAGATGTGTATCAGAAAGAACAAGAGAAAAAGGTAATAAAGAATTTACAACTGGTTTTCCTGCTTTCCCCTGACCATTATAAACATCTAAAGGCTCCCCTACTATCCTCTCCTCTGTATGCTCAAAACAGAGACTCCTTTACAGCTTTCCTCTGTCCTTATTCCAGGAGATGGTCTTCCACCACACGCAAGAAGTGGTTGTGATCGACATCAACAACGATACTGATGATGACAACAGCTGTAGCAGCAACGCTAACGCTGACAATCCAATTCGGGGCACCGGAAAAGAATATGGAGACCAAGGAGAGTGGCTGAATCTGAGCCTCGGAGGGGTGAACTTAACTTCAACCGCCGAGGGTGACTCGGAGATGCAGTCGAGGCCGCCGGGGTCCGGGAAGGTCTTCTCCTGCAACTTCTGCATGAGGAAATTCTACAGCTCCCAGGCTCTAGGGGGGCACCAGAACGCCCACAAGCGAGAGAGAGGGGCCGTCAGGAGGTACCAGACATCCCAGAGGATGATGTCTATAATGGGTCTGAACCCAAGCATCCGGTCGCTGGGCATTCGCCCTCACTCGCTGGTTCATAAATCGAGCCATAACGGAGCTGCCGCCGGGCGGTTCAGCGGCCCAAGTCCGGCGTTCGGGACGGGCTGGGCTCCGTTCATGATCGAGGATGCATTTGACTTGATGTGGCCCGGGAGTTTCCACATTGATCAACCGCAGCAGCAACACCTACTACCGCCGCCGCAGCAGCAGCAGCAGCAGCCTCCGACACCCGAGCCGCTGAAGCTCGACTTGAACCTCAGTCTTTGAGCTGATAAATCAATCCCCTTAAAGGCCTCCATTTTCGAGTTCCCATGTGTCCCTTTTTCGCTTTTCTCTGAAAAGTTTGGAATCTTTTTTTGCTCTCGATCATGTTGGTGATGATGTCTCCTAGGTCATAGCGAGGCAGCTGCCAATGCCATGGGAGAGTTGTGGATCCAGGGAGGAAGGCTGTGTAGAAAATAAAAAAGGCAGACATGCTCTAGTCAAACGTTTGTGCTGTTATGCATTTAGGCTTTGCATAATGTGTCTGGGGAGCTTGAACAAGACACCATTTTGCTTAGATCATTCATTGGTGCATGCTCTCTATGATCCTCTCCCTCCCTCTCAGTTTTCAGTGTGCCAATGAACCCAAGACCAAAACATATGAGTGTCCAAAGGCACCTCAGAATGGCATCCACTTTTCTCTTTAGCAGGGCAAACAGCAGTGAATGCAATGCAATTTACCATTTACCAAATCCTCTATAAAATGGTATAAATTAATAATTATAATTTTATAAATTTATAATTAAGCTTATTATTTACCACTATTTTTCTTTTATAATTGTAGACATATTATATATAAATAGAATGGATGAAGGTGTTAGAAATTAAACACTTTTATGATTTATATAATATAAAAAAATTATTATGTCATAAATTTTGAACAATATGGGATAAAATAAAAGATAATGTATAATAATAGATTATTATTATTATTATTTGTTTTATGAGAAAATTAGTATAAAATATATCATAGTTTGTTTTTTTTGAAAATGTATTAATTCCTTTATTATTTATAAAATGAAAAACATAAATGTATATTGTAATTTTAAATTAATACAGTTTAAGTATGAAAAAATCAAATAAATGGAAGGGGAATTTAAAAAAAATAAAAAGAATTTACAAAAAAATGTAAAAAAAAACAAAAAGATAATCGTGGTTATAAGTTTATTTTTACAATAGGATTTTTAAAAATATAATTTTGGATTATGCCAAACATAAATTTAAAATTTTATTTTTTAAAATAAATTAATGTAATTTATAATTACTTTAATAATATCTGCTCAAGGGGCCTTTCCCATTGTGTAGGCCCATGGGCCAGGACTATGATAGAACTCTAGGTCAGCCCATTAATCAGACTGTTGGTTCGGGGCTGTCGGCAGCTATGGTCCCGGTCTCGTGTTCGTCCATGGGCTCACCAATTGTCTATGATTGATTCTATATGGTTAGGCAGGTCCAGAGTCACTTGGACCGCTGTAAATGCAGGCAGAAGATGGACCCATCAAGCCACTTGGCCACCAAACAATCGATCCACCGTTTCACCTTCATAGCAGCTCGCGGCCGCAGTCGCCGTTGCAATGGCCGCTCCGGCGCTCCCCCACCCCCCTACAGCGACAAGAGCCTCTTTATTCAATAGAACCCTCCAACTTCTTTTCCATTTTCATATGAATCCTTGCTTAATAGCTACTTACAATATTTACACTCGTCATACCAGATATTTACAAAAGTTACAGTTTGATATCAAATATTTCAATTTTTTTGTGTTGAACTTTTAGACTAAATTAAATCGATTGTATAAAATATTTGTAAAAAAATCATCTTTTAATATTAATTATTAAAAAATACTAAATATAAAATATGTTTAATATTTTTGTAATAATTAATGATAAATTTATACAATGTGGGATTTTATATAGATTTAGTAAACATTTATCAAAATATCTTCTGATAAAAGCAAAGCTCTGGATGATGCTGCTATGTCCCCTGATTGGAACTATAGTATTAAACCTTCTAATCATGGTAAAGATGAACTTCAATACAGCACTAACAACAACTCGTCTGTTCCCCATTTCTCTTCTTTCCTATGCATGGACCATCGAGGCAAATAGATTTGAAGGGTGCGGCCCTCCTTCAAAATGCTTGAACTCTTTTATGATGCAATGTGCTGTAGTGAATTATTTTACTTCTTTTCTACAGCAAGTGGAGAACTTGCCATTTCCATCCTTTCTTGTTTTACATGTATTTACGCTTCACTTAGTCTTAACTTAGTCTAATCATATTTTAACTGTAACATTTAAATAAAAAAGGTGAGAGCAGAGTAATCACACCCTACCATACAGTACCTATGAGTATGGTGGTCAAAGTGGGTATTTGATTGGCCTGGTTCCATGGTCTTCTTCTTCTACTACTACACATATAAATGACAGATTGACAGCTCTGCAGCCTCTCGGCTGCAGCAGGGGCAGTAAGAACTCGAGCCTCCATTCCATGGCTCATGACTAAAGAAACAGTCGGTGGATCATGAAAACATGTTGACCCCATCTGCCTTTATGAACCGGTGCTATTCAAATAGTGACAATTGTGAGGGGTTTAATTGGGATGTGAAGGAAAGGGTGTGCGGGTGCCCAGTGTATGGGAACCACAATGTGGGATTTTATACAGATTTAATAATATATTTACGTGAATAGCATGTGATGAAAATATTTAAAATTATACTAATAAATTTTGAGAGAAATATAGCAGTATTAGATAATAAGTTTATAATTTTGTTTATGTAGTAAAAAAAATTGTACTACTTAATTTTAAAATTGATAGAAAACACTATTATTTCAGAATAATTACGATTTAAAAGTGTTAATTAGAGTGATTCCAATAAATAATAGTAAAAATTAAGGATTAATAATCCCACATTTAATAATGTAAAGAAAAAATATATATGACTATGGTTTATATAATATTGGAAGGACTTTATCACTTTTAATATTACATGTGATTACACCTATTTTATTCATTATATATGATTAAACTAATGGATTAATTGTATAAATAATAAATGTAATATAAAATATTTGTTATGCCATGACTTAGAATTATTTTTCAAAAAGCAAAATTATTTGAGGCATCTTGTTCATCTCCCGTCTAATTGCAATACCTATGGAAGATGGAAAGGTCAACAAAATGATCCTACCCATTGACTATGGAAGTATGGGCATTCATTCAACACCTATAAAGTTACCCACCAGCACAGTCCTTTGTTTGTGATTTTTATAGCTACGAATCAGAGATGGGACTGGTCTGATTTTGCTTAATCAAATATGGTGATTGAAGCCCACAAGAGGCAAATAAACATGATTATGTTTGATGAATTGATGAATGGATGAATATATTCCTTGACTCTGTTTTTTTCTGGGTACTCTCTCTCCCACCGCACTCACTGGGTTTCCAGAATCTGTGCATCTCTCTTCTGCTTTTCTCTGCGACCAAAATCATTCCCAACCAAGCAGTAAAGCACAGAGCTCTCTTTCTCTCTTTTCAAAGCCCAAACTTCCCCTTTGCTTCCTTCTTCACTGCGAACTCCCTCATGTCTATGTGATTGCTATTCCTTCACCCTCTCTCTAGTTCTTATCACTGATAGCAACCGATGGAGAAAAAGCTGGGAATTTTCTCATCTCTCAGGGAGGAGGTTGTCCGGGCTCTCTCGCCCTCTCGCTCCCTGAGCGCCAGTCCGTACCGGGTCCCATGGGCCCGTAAGAAGAGGCTCCACCTCGAGGGCCGCGGGACGGACCCGAAGCTGCTCATTTGGAGGTCCGGGAGTCCCAGGCCAGTGTAATATTTTAAGTAGCTATTAAGGAAGGATTCATATGAAAATGGGAAAGAAGTTGGAGGGTTCTATTGAATAAAGAGGCTCTTGTGGGTGTGGGGTGTGGGGTGGGGGAGCGCCGGAGCGGCCATTGCAACGGCGACTGCGGCCGCCAGTATAAAAGAACTTGACAAATCAGCCGTGAGTTGTGATGAAAAGGACCGGTCAAAGACAGTGCTGGAACAGTCAAAACTGTGATATTTTTAATAAAAAAGAATGAAGAAAAAAGGAGAGGTTTGAAGAAGACAGACAGTTCAGTCAAACTGGAAAAACAACAGTAAGGGAAGACAACCATGCCATGGGAGAGGAGACCCCCTGCAGATTGCAATTATTTCCAAGCCCTCTCTCAGCTCCAAACCTTGGTCAGTTTGCCCGAAAAAAACCTCCATAACCGCACCAGTGCTCTGTTTTCATGGAAACTGAATTCCAGAGGGCTTTTGACCACGAAATCAGCCCCAAATTGTACCGAAAATGAAGCAAAGCTTTCCCTCAACGACATCGACCGTCCTTCAGAGCTCTTGATCGGTCTGGAAGGGACTCCAAATTACCCCGAAACCCACCTCCAATGGCTACTCTGTTTTGGCCGAGCGGCTTGCTCTGTTTTTCCGAGCCCAATCCGACCTCCAAACGATCCTCCTCTGCCTTCTCTCGCCTCCATTCTGGTCTTTTGCCCGACAAAGGTAAGCCTCCACACCCGACCCCCAATCTCCTCTGTTTCTGCAGAATTTGCGATCACATATACGATCCGTTTCAGGCTTAACCCACCACCGCCATCTGTCGTTTCTCGATCCAGGGGACACCCCAAGGGACCTCTCAAACTTCCCCAGCAGCCCCGTCGCCGTCCGGCTATTCCGATGAGTCCCCGATCCGTTTTTTCGGCGACCCCTATTTTGGTCGATTTGAAGCTTGATTTCTAGATGGGGAAGGCACGTTAAGGAGGCGACGAGGGACTTCTAGGGATGAGTTTCCAAGCTTACAGGGACTGTTTTGGTACGGTTTTAAGGTGAGTGAATAAAGTGAAAATATTTGAAAGAATAGGAGTTATTTTGTAAATTTTGAAAAGAGGGAGATGTTTTGCAAAAATAATAAATGAGGATGTTGAACCAAAAATGGGTGATTAAGGGCTTAATTAGAGATAATTTTGTAGTTAACAAAAAATATGGACATTTTTATAAATGACCGAAAGTAAGGGTATTTTAATAAAAATTGAGAATTTTGAATTCATTCTATAAAATATTTAACATTTAAGCCTTTTTACAAAACATTCCAAATTGTGATTATCTTATAAAATTTTAAAACTTTAAATCAACTAATCGCTAATGAAAAATATCTAATATCAATAAATATCAAAATCGTAATGTATTTAAGCAAATTCGTATACGAAAATTAAGAGATTATTAAATCGAATTTTAATTTACATTTTAAAAATTAATTTGTATAATTTCATCCATTTAAAAGAAATTTATGCATATAAATTATTGTCGAATGTGCTTTACTGCGGTCTTGCTACTTATTTTATTGTTTATACATGATTCGAAAAAATTAAAGTATAATAATAACATTTTTCTAAAATTATACTTTAATCTTACTATTACACACTATTTAATAGAAGTTAAATGTAATTTTCGTTATTAAATTTATAAATTACTACCTTACAAGTTGAGGTTTTTAGAAGTTAATTGAAATTATTTAAACAATTAAATAAATTATATAAACATTTATACAAAATAATCATTATCAAAAGTTTTTAATACTGGTTTAACTAATACTAATAGATATATTATTGAAAATAAAATAAATATTTTATTTTTATTTTTTATTATGTAAATATTATATTTGATATATTAATAAAATAGTAATTTATTAAGTAATAAAATAAAATTGTAAATTTTAAAAATTAGTTAGAGTACTCATTAGACTCTAAGTATTTAAATATAAAATTATACCTTAGTTTATTTTATATATAATAAAATTAATTTATATAAATTAAATAATTTAATATGATTATATACAATATATTAATTTACAATATAATAAATATTTATATAATTAGAAAATTATAATTTTATTTAGAACAATATTAATTTATGAAATTTAAATAATTTATTGTAATATTTTTTTAATTTACGTATAGTAATTATTTTAGTACGATAAAATTAATTTATATAAATTAAATAATTTAGAATAATTATAAATATAATGTATCAATATCGTACAATTTATTTTTTATATACAAAAATATTTATATATTCAAAATAATTTATTATAATTAATTTTCCTAATTTTATTTATATTAGTCATTTAATGTTTAATAAAATTAATTTATATATATAATTTATTTAATATATTTATATACGATATATCACATTATAATATAGTAAATACTTTTTATAATTATATATTATGTATTGAAACAAATGATTATAATTAAAATTTATTAATTTTATATAAAGAAAAATAATATAAACTATTTTTTAATTTTATATACAAATTATTTTTATAAATAAAATAATATAGTATAATTAATTTTGTTAATATTTATTTATAATATAATTTATTATAAATTTTAATTTTAATTTTTTCAATTTTATAACGAAAATAATTTTTTTTTATGAATTTAGTGTAAAAAAGGTTTATTTCGGGTAAATCCCAGTCTACCTGTACTGATACGACCACTGGGCTTAGCGGGCTGAATCCGGTTCGGTAATCCAGGACCGATATATGGAGGATCTCCGGATCTGGTTGGATCCAACGTAAGATTTTTGCCACTTATATCATCATCTCATTTGATGATATTAATTTTTTTATTTTAAACTTTTTATTTATATTGTTCATTAATTTATTAATAAATAAAATAAAATGTTTATTTTTTAATATTTTTAATTAATTACTATTTTTCATCGAATAATTGTACCACATTAGATATGGTTTTTTAATGCTAAAAAAACTTTCTTTACTACCACCACTAACATTAATTTATTTTATAATAATATATATTAATTTTAAAATATGATATTTTATTTTATTTTTAATATAAACTACTTTGTCAACAAGAGTCGTAACAAGTACAGTAAAATTCAGAGTACACGTGGCGAGAACCCCAGACAAGTGATAGCGTGGATCGTATGTACGGTAGCATTCCCCATGTGACCGTTGAGGATAATTCCTCACGATTAACGGCTCTTCCGATTTTGAAAAAGGAAAAATAAACGTTACACTACACGGGAGAGGAACTCATAGAGAGCACCATACCTCAAACTATACACTTCTTTGAGAATTCTTCCTTTTCTCTACATTTGTTTCGATCTCGATCGCTCTTTCTGAAGAGAAAGTCCGCTACTGGTGTTGATCCAGGGAACGATTACTTGTTTCAGCTCTTTCTTAGGCTCTGGATTCCAGATGAATACCGCCGTTGATCTGGACAGTTTGGACCTCGGATGCGTCTCAGTTTCGGACAAGCAGGGCCATGATCCCGTCCTTGATGAGAAGGGGGAAAGCCCGCTCCCTTCTCCTAGTGCTACCATGACTACGAGTTCGGCCTCCAAGTTCGGAAAGGTAAATCGATTTCGGCTCATCGGTTCTGAAATTAGGGTTAGAGAAGGCTTTCTTGAATATTCGATTTATATTAGAACATTTTGGAAGAGTCTGCTGCTACTGTAGGTTTGGATACTGGAAACCTTTACTTTTCGAGAATCAAAGTTGTAATTTGGGAGATTTGAGTGCAGAAGCATGTGAATTGTAGATATCGTGGCTTGACTTTTCTGATGACAAAAGCTATTAGGACTTTTAATGTATTTTTCGTTTAGCCGTAATTCTGTTTGAAGCAATCTCACAGCAGAAGGCTCTGAAAGATGTCAGTTTTAGGATGACTGGTATTTGGTAATAGAGGTGGTTTTTTATTGATCTTTTTTTCTTCTGTCTTTTTAAGGGTTGACTTGCATATAAGGAGGCTGAATTTTGTAATTCGTAATGTCTTATATTTCAGTTCCACTATAGCAATGTGATCTTAAATTTGGTCCTCCATTTTCATTAAGCAACTTAAAATTTCAGATTCTGAAAAGAAGCCCAATTAGGAAGGCATGATATCAATAATTGCCATGTTTTTCCAGGGAAAGTTTTGCCTAGACAAACGCGAGTCCATTTGTGGGACAAGACTATGTAGTAGTAGTTTATAGGTTAAGAAACCACGAGGAAAGAGGACTGTTCTAGTTTGATTTGTATGGTTAAATCTCTGTCTGTTTCTCCATATTCGCCTCCTTCATCAAGCTGATGCATCCTGTGGTTTTCATCCAATAATAGGTCTGAAGCAACAAAACGGCTATATCTCATGTTCCAACTTGTGTTTAGAGATAATGAATTTTGTTACTGTGTTTCTTTTTTGCTGATCTTGAGCTGATATCTATGTCTGCGGTTGAGTTGTGGATAAAGTTTCTCCATTTTATGTTAGTCATTTTTCATGAGAGGCCTGGTTACTCTTAACTGCAGTCCTCCTTTAGATATTCATTTATTTCCCCCTAATTTAATGCAGAGCAAGATGGTGAAGGAGTCTGGCCAATCAACTAACTGCCTTAGCAAAATTTCATCACAAATAAGGAAGTCCTCTCGAAGGAAAACTTCTCCAGTAAATTGGTTTCCACGGAAGAAGATGGACTCTTACTTGAATAGGAAGATAAAAATGCTGCAGGTTGCAAAACTTATATCTTTCGCCAATCCATTATGATATTTCCACTCACGTGCTAATCAGATTTTTTATATGATATTTGAACTTTAGGAAGTTGACGGCATGAACTTAACTCTTGATGAGACTCTAGGAGACGCAAATCCTCATTATTGCAGAGTTCTGAGAGAGAAGATTGCAGCAAGAGAGGCTGCACATAAAGCAATGGAAGCCCGGAAAGCTGCTTTAGTTGAAGTATCTTGGTGTCGAATACTTAGAGCAGCCAGGTGAATTTCATAATTATTTTTAACCATTCCACTAAATCACAAACTTATTGTTGCATATTATTTTATATCTTATACCCATCTGAATTTATTTTGGGTGCTTAAGAAACAGTTTTCTCACTCTCCCTGACTTGCCCGGTCTTCAATTTTTCTCCCTCTAGAATACAAAGAAAGGAAGCAGAATCACTGATGGAAAAGGCAGAGAAGGCTGCAGCCGAAGCTTTTGAAGCAGCTACAGCAATGGGAGTGATTATGTATGACAGGCCAAATTGCCCCCGAAAGCCTTCTGGGATTGAAATGTCTTCGGTGAAGGGAGGAGGATTTACTACTCACACTGTGACAGCATCTTTTGAAACAGCTTTTGAGGTGGACAGAGAAGTTGCAGCTGCGGTAAAATCTGCCTTGGTCAGGCTTGCAAATTGTCCTTCATTCAGCCAAAAAGATGAATTTAAGGGCCTGCTGCATAGAATCAGTCAAAATCCTGAAGAAGATGATGGACTTGAGGAACCGTTGGAGGTCTCTCCAGAATGTGAATCAGAGTTGGGATCAGATTTTAAAAGAGCTACACATGACCAAGCATTTTATACTGATCCTAACATTGAACCAGAGAAATCAGTTCAGAGGAGGAGACAGAGGAGGTCCGCGAGAAGACAGTCCATTGAGAAGCTCACTAAAGAAAAGATTGTCGATATGATGTTTGAGAGGCTCAAAGGTTTACAGGAAACTGAACTTTCTTCTCTTGCCACAACAGTGGCAACCTGTGGTTTAAATGCTACCCTTGCTGAAGTAGAAGGTAATAAGTCGAATGAGCCTGGAGCTGTTATAGACTTCTCTAATAATCCCAGAAGAATGTCTTCTTGCGGAGTGCGCAATGCTACAAATAGTTATCTTGACAGGTTTATAAGGAGGAAGATGGAATCTGAACTCCCAAGCTTAGATAAGTTCCTGGTCAAGCACGAGACAAAGCTTGAAAGAGATGTACGAGAAGCCAGGGATCATAAGATGGAGTCTAAGGTTGAAGCAGCAATAGTTTCTAAAAATGGTGAAAGAAAGGAAAATTCAGAACTCCCGTGTCTGGACAAGTTCTTAGTTAAGCATATGTCAAAACTTGAGAGAGAAGTCTTTGAAGCCAAGGCTAGCAAGACTTCTGCTGATGGGAGGATACAAGAGGAGCAAATAGGTGTGATTTCAGATTCAACCAGATTATCTGAGACCAGACAAACTTCTGTCAGAGAAGTCAGTTTAGGCCATTCTAGGAACTTGGGAAAGAACGAGGTTCCCAGCCTAGATAAGGTTCTATTGAAGCATGTATCAAGGCTTGAAAGAGAAGTCTTAGAAGCAAGAAACAGGAGAAAGACTGAACTTGTCAGCAAGGAAAATATAAACTCAAATGTGACTACTAACAAAGAAGTGAATGAAGATAGCTTAGAGAAAATCTTGATCAAGCCCGTGCACAGATTGGAAAGGGAAAAACAGAAAGCTCTTGCATCCAGAAGCAATTACCTGTATCAGAATCGCCAGAAGAACCAAGGAGAATATGGTTTTAATGAGAGTGAGAGCTTAGACAAGCTACTGGTGAAGCATGTCTCTCGACTAGAGAGAGAGAAGATGGGGCTAAAACAAGAGGAGTTCTTGCCAAAAGCAAAACGTAATGACCAGAACAAGCACCCAGAAGAAGAAGCAAACAATGGTCTTGATCAGATTTTGGTGAGACACAAGTGTAGGCTCGAGAGGGAAAAGGAAGCAGCATCTAAGTTGGAGCCACAAGAGGAGACCAATCACTTGGTCCTCCGAAGACAGGCCCGGGAAAAGGAGCTGAACGAAGCCTGGGGAGGTATGAGCCTCGGGAATTCCACGAGGCCACACCTTTCAAAACTTGAACGAAGCCTGGAGCCACAAGAGGAAACCAATCACTCGGTCCTCCGAAGACAGGCCCGGGAAAAGGAGCTGAACGAAGCCTGGGGAGGTATGAGCCTCGGGAATTCCATGAGGCCACACCTTTCAAAACTTGAACGAGATAAGGTAAGCTCTCTCGGTTGTTTACATATTTTGCACCCCTTGAATTCAATATCCATGCAAGAGAGGTGACTACTGATTATACTTTTCCAATGTTTTATGATTAGACTGCCTGGATCAAAGCTGAAGAGGATGAAAGGAGAAAAGCAGCTCTGGAGGGCATGTAAAGGCCGTTGCCCAGTGTGTTAGTTAATTCATCAACTCTTTGTTGCCCATGTGCTTGTAATTCATAAAGTCCTCATCAATCCTGCAAATTGCCTTACAGTGTTCGTGTGGTTACTTAAATTTGTGGAACACTTCTTCTCTGGCTAAGTGAAGGAAGCTGATGTTAGATGGTGAAATCTGTGGGAATGTCACAGTTGCCTAAATTGTTATTTTCAAAGTCATTATATGGTCAATCAGCAATTCTTTTTATCACTTGGAACTAAGGTTAGAGATTAAGAAGGGGGTTAGGATAGGTCTGCACTCGGAACCATAGGGCAAGATCAATCGGCTCACAATTGTGAATCTTTGACCTTTTTCAATGTCTCTCTGGCCCGTTGCAGAGCCAGAGAGAGATAGAGTTGAACCAGTACTCTATTTAGTAATTACTATTTGGTTTGGAGAAATTAGTAAATTACTATTTAGTAATTTTTTGGATAAGATTTATACTATTTTTATTTAAAATAAAGGTAATACTTTTTTTATATGTAATTTAAATATAAAATATCATAAATATAGTGTTTTTGAATGTAATGCAATGAACCTATCCTCTTTCCTCTATTCCTATTTAAAAAGAAAAATATCCAAATTAATCCCTAATCCAGGAATATTTTGAGTACTCTTCTGACCAAACAAAAAAATATAAAATTGTCAGCAAAGTTGTTTTTTTTTCAATTCCAAAGAATTCTTCTTACTTTATACATTACATAGGTCACCGATTCAGCATTACCCTCCGAAAAGAGGAAAAAACATGAGTCTTTCTCTATTATTTTATTATTTTAATTACTATTACTTTTTTCTTATCCTTGCTTTGGTAGGTTTGCCTTAACAAAAAAATATATTTTTATATAATAATTCCATTGTAGCGGGTATATTTTAGTGGTAAAAGTGATCTAACTGTGCCGAGTGGAAGGTTCGTCGCTCAATGGATAAAAGTTACTCTAGGGATAATAGTTACTCTAAGGATAATAGGCTCATCTTCTCCAAGAGCTCACTTTGACGGAAAGGTTTGGCACCTCGATGTCGGCTCTTCGCCGCCTGGGGCTGTAGTATGTTCCAAGGGTTGGGCTGTTCGCTCATTAAAGCGGTACGTGAGCGGGGTTGAGAACGTTGTAACACAGTTTGGTCTATATCCGGTGTGGGCGTTAGAGCATTACTCAGTGGTAAAGTATTGCTTTCATACGCCGGGAATAATTAGTTCAAAATTTAAGTAAAAGTACCAAAAAATAGTTTGATTTTTTTTATTCCCGAATAAAAACATATTTTACCTGAATCTTGTTCGATAATAGTACGGAACAATAGTTTGATTGTAATAAATAAACAAATTACTTTAAATATAAGAAGTATAGTGGACGGATTAGTGTGAGTGGAGAGAAAAAAAATGAGTTTATATCGTATAAAATATATACTTCGACTTTCTTTTCTTAAAACCTTAGCTTATAAACAAAAAAAAAGTAGTGTACGCGCTTTTTTGAAAAGATTAGGTTCAGAATTATTGGAGGAATTTCTTACGGAAGAAAGTATTGTTCTTTTTTTTTTTATTTTTTCAAGAGTTTTACGAAGGTTATATAGAGGGCGGATTTGGTATTTGGATATTAATTTTATCCAAGATTGGTAATGAGATCAGGCAAGTGTAAAGTTTTCCTAAATGTTTAAGAGATAACAAAACAAATTTATTCATTTTTATTATGAAATGTTTACGTGGGAAGAGTAGAAATCTTGTAATTTTACAATTGAGACCATTAATTTTATTTAGTTATTAATAACCAATGATTCGTTATTGGAACAGGTAGCAACAACCATTTCCTTTAAAAAAAATGAAAATATGTTTTTATGGGGCATGGTCACATATTTTTCCAGTGTTGTAATGGATAACCTTTCTATTGTTAAATGAATCCGATTTTCATTTCATCCGAGAAAAGTCATCTTTTTTTCAACAATGTCTTTGTCATTTGATTCAATAGCCTTCTATTAGATAGGAACAAATTTGATAAATACTGATAACTCTCGGATGGAGTATTAGAACGTAAAAACCCATTAGATAATGAACTATTGGTTCTAAGCCATCTTTGGCGATAAATCAACAATTCGAAGTGCTTTTCGTGTATATTCTTGAGAAACCAGCGTTTATATATAGATGTAGGAGAATCCGTTTGGGAAGTAAGAAGCCCCTTTGACATCTCTCATCTACAAAGAATTCTAGATGTGAAAACACGGAGACAAGGGCTGATCTTTGAATAGGAAAAAGAGTGGATCTGCAGGGTCCCAAATAAATTGGTTTATTAAAAGAAAACCTTGTTCTTTGGAAAATATATCTCGTGTTTGGTACTGCAGGGTTCCACTCTGAAAAAACTCCGAATCATTCTCTTGAAGCTCATCCTTTTCATCATAAATGATTCGCTCGCCCCGAAATGACCTGGCCCAATAGGAAAATCCCAATTCATTGGTTCTTTCGATACAATCAAATAGAAAGTACCAAGGGCGCCATATTATAGGAGCACAAACTATGTGATAGATAATTTGATAAGCCAATGATTTTTTTTCAGTGTTTCACAATACGGTTAACCAACATGTTAACTAATCGTAATATTTATAAAATCCAACTTTAAACTTATACTTAAAACACAAATACTATAACTATAAAAAATAATATAATTAAACTTTGTAATTAACTTTTATTTATAATATAACAGTTTAATTATAAATATAAATTATATATGTTTAAAATAAATATGTTAAATAAATTAATCTCTAATTTTTATAATAATAAATTTTAGGGTAAAATATATAATTTTAATATAATTAAAATGTTAATTTTAAGTTATATATTTGTATAATATCATAATATATATTATATTATTTCAATTTAATAAAATATTAAAAATTATATATAATTTAAGTTAAAAAAATATATTATAGTATTAAACAAATAAATTAATTAAATTTAACAAATGCTAATAACTTATCTAATTTGTTAACAAAATTATATTATTATAAATAATAAATGAATTATCTGTAAAATATATTTAATTTATTATCTTAAATTAATAAAAAAATATTAATTATAAATAATTTTATTGTGTACAAATAATAATTTATTATTGAAATTGTATGTAAATATATAACTTAAAATTAATATAATAATTATATTAAATTATATAATTTATTGTTAAAATTTTATTATTATAAAAATGATAGATATATATGTGTGGAATACTTTTAAATTATTTAAATAAAATATTAATTATATTTATAATTTTACTAAGTAAAAATGTATTTATTTTAAATATATACATAATTTAATTTAAATGCACTATTGTCAATTATTTTAAATATAATTTGTATTTGTGTAAATTATTATATTATAAATAAAAATTAATTAAAATTAAGGTATATTTGTTATTGTTGAATGATTATATTTTAACTATTATATGTTTGTATTTAAGTAAAAAGCATATTAATATAATTATTTTTTTAATTATTATTTAATATTTAAATTATTACATCAGCACTTAATATTTCTGTAAAAAGTATGTTATATTATCTGATATGAGAAACAGTTAAATCTATTTATACAAAATTTAATAATTGTTAAAATTATTACTAAAATTACCATTTTATAAAATATTTGATTATAAAATATAAATTTTCAAAATTTTGATTCTAAAACAATACTTTGAAAATTTTAATTCAAAACTGTAATTTAGCCATTTTATATATTTGTTTATTTTATTCCTCATTTTAATTTTAATTATATATATTTAGATAAATTTATTTTTATATAATTATATAATAACATATTATAGATAAAAATATACATAATATGAATATACTTTATCAAAAAAATATTATTATAATTATATATAAATGTTATTATAAAATTAATATTAATTTATTTTCTAATTATACCAATTATTATTTTTAGTATATAATATAAATATATAATAATATGATATGTGTTATATGTATATATTATATTTTATTACTATTATATGATATATATATATGTGTGTTTATATCATTAATCTTGATATAATATGATTATATTTATATTATATAATAAAAAGTTATAGATAAAAATATATGTTATACTTATATAATATAATTTTATTAAAAAATATTTTTATATAATTAATATTAATTTATTTTTTAAATGTAACAATAACTTAATATTATATAATTTATTAAATGTTATATTAAATTATATTTTTTAATTCAATTACACATATATATATAAATTAATATAATATTGATTAAAATAATTAAATAATAATAAATTTTCATTTATTCCCCTGGCAGCAGCCAAATGAAGAATTTGGAGTGATTTAGTCTGCAAAACCGTCACCTCCTCTCCCTTTCGAATCTCTGGAAACCCCTACAAACCTGTCGATCGATCGTGGATCCAAAGAAAGTCGAAGAGAGGAGACCCCTTCTTACTTCCTCCCCTCCTCTCTGTTGAAGAAGGTTATCTGGTTCTCTATGTCATTTATCTTCTTTTAGCACCGATCGCTTAAGGATGTTTACCATTTTTCCGTTTTGGTCTGTTGATTTCATGTTTGGGTACGGATTTTGTAATCTAAATTGCAGGAAGGTCGGCAATGGCGGAGAAAGGGGGAAAACTGCTTCCTAAAGGCACCAAGTCCTCTCTAACGTCCTCACATTCAAGTTTAGGTGAGGTCTCCTGTCTCTCTCTCTTCGGATTCTTGCATGCACGGATGGTTTGTCTTTCATAGTGGCTTTCTTCAGTGCAGTATTTGTTATCGACACTGGCTCTCTCTAGTATTTGTGCACCTTTTCCTGCTTCCTTTCGCTACACTGAGATTCACCGAGAACTTGAGAGCATCGGTCCACTCAAAAAGAAATTTGCAGTTTTTGAGGTATATGCGCCTTGGGACGGTTCAAATGTTGTTCTTAGCATTCTTGTTTGTAAAAGAAATGGGTTGGCGAAACCAAAGGCTTTCTTGCAAACAGATATGCTTTGTGCTATTCTGCGTTATATATTAGTTCTACATAGTTGATATTATGTGACTTACAAGTCTTTTGTTTAGTTCTTCATCACTGCTTTTGTCTATGTTGTCCATGCATCTAATTCAGTCTGTGGAACTCCTTTTAGCCGGACAGTTCCGGGACTATTTTAACTGCTCAGTGGATCTCCTTTATTCATCAGGGAGTTCCTTGATTTGTTTCATTGAATTAAATGTCCGAAGCTTGAAAATTGGAATAAACCAGCTTTCCCTTATGATATTTAAGCTTTTTTAATCTTTTGACTGTCGAAGATTGAAACCTAGATTTTTCGGAATTTTGTTTGGGGTTTGCTTGAAAGTTTTCAAGATTCTTAAGGTTTGCACTTTGCAGGCTTAATGTCTGACATCGCCCTAAATATTGGTCATTTTTTTAAAATCTTATTATTGTTTCCTTTTCTGAATTTTCAATTAGGGTCCTCCAAACGGAAGGAAAACCGCCCGACCAAATCAAAGAAAGGGAGGAAGGTTCAGTTTGATTCCAGCATAGGCTCCACTAAGTCTGCTGACAAAACTGAATCTATGTTTGATAAAGGTGAATTTCTTGATGTTGTTTCATTCCTCTCTGTTGCACATCTTTATCATAGTCTCTCTCCTTTTTATTTTGGGGCCAGGACCATAGTCTCTTCAATATATCAAAATTTACGTTGACTTTATCAACTAATTTTCAAGTTATTGGTTCCTTTTATTTGTCACACAAATCATTGATTCATTTTTCACATGATTTGCAACTTATTCAGTTAATTTGGGAAAAGGAGGTAAAGAGGATAAAACTGGGAATGCTGCAAAAAAAACCCCTGTAAAGGATCCCCAACCATTAGAGCTGAAGATTGAACAAGGTATTTGGTTTGCCTTGATATGAAATTTATCTTCCATTCCATTGTTATGCTTACCCCATTGGAATCATTACACATATGGCCCAATAAGCAATTTAAGATCATGCTGGATATGCTAAGCTAAAATATAATGCCATGTTCTAATTTTCTATTAAAAAAAATTTCTGGGCATTTTCTTCTAAATACTATAGCACTTATCTGCAATTATGTTGCTATGTGGTTCTTATTTGATAGTGTGGAACTTTTCAGAACTCCCTGAATGTGCCAAGTGTATGATGGATGCCGAGGCATTGCATATCTTACAAGGAATCCAAGATCAGATGGTTATACTATCAGAGGATCCCTCTATCAAAATCCCCATGTAATTCATTATTTTTATCTAATTTTCTTCCTAGGATCTTGGATCAAATGATTACCTTGAATGCTTTTATTATTTTTTAACTTTTCTTTCATCTTTCTTCCCACTCTGCCTTGTAGATCCTTCGATCGAGGATTGCAGTATGCCAAATCTACAGGTAACCACTACACTGATTACCAATCAGTGAGAAGTATTCTGGAGTATCCTTTTACTCTTAAAGAGGTGTTTTATAATTGGTGGTTTTCTTTAGTCTAGTAGACTGACTGGTAGAGCTATTTTGTGTGGGCATTTGATCGGTTAGCCTTAACTTAGTTTTAGGAAACTAAAAAAAGACGGGGTCAATGAAGGCGAGGTATATTATATTCTTCACCCTTGCTATCTTAACGACAAATCTTCACTGTGCTGCTACTAATCGGTGGTTTTAATTCCAGTTGTGTGTGATAGCTAATGCCTGTCCCGAGACTGCTGATGAAGTATTTGCCCTCGTCCCATCACTGAAGGTACCCGTCTGACCTTTTCTATGTTTCTAGTTTTCATAAGAAAATTAGTCTAAATCAGGCACTGATTTGTATTAATTTTGTTGTTCTTAGGCTAAGAGATCGAAACTTATAGAGCCCCTGAAAGGAGTGCTTAGCGAGCTAGTGAAGCTGAAGCAATCGTCATAGAAGTAACATTTGTACAAAGAATGACTGGGGTTTGGTAATTATCTGCAAATGAAAAGTTTCTTAGGTATCAGGAACATCTAATGACCTGCTGTTTGGAGAACTAGCTCTCTCATCTAATTCCATTTGTGTAGAACAAACCATCTGTCTCACTTTTGTGAAAGTTGGAATCCAGAGGGGCCATGCTGCCCTTGCCTCAGCCAATCTATCAAGGCTGTAGGGTTATAGATCTGCACTTATTTCTGTTATTTGCATTATATTACTGAATTCCCAGAATAGTAGAACAATTTTGCAAAGTCAAAGTGATCTTTGTGAATAAATCAACAAATATTTGTGCATATGCAACAGCACACATATAATCATTTAATGCAGTCATACATTAAAAAAAATCTTTGGTTCATTATTTGATGATTTTGTTGGGCGAAAAAATAAGTACCCTAAACATTGTAGTAAAGTCAAATTTATTGGTTCCTCCTATATAAACTTTCCTGCTTGGTTCATTGGATACCAAGATCTTACCTTATATTTATGAGCGACCCCTTACATCTCTTTAAACTCCTTGGTGCCTTGGCTCCTTATATGTCTCACTTCATGAGAAGTAGACTTAGAACTCCTCCTGGGCTGAACTGATGAGCCCTGCAGTCTTTATGTCTCTGGTGTATGGAGAACATGAAGAGCTAATAAAACTCTAAATCATGCTGGACTCTTCATAATAATCATCTTCCAAGCCTAGGCCTAGGCCTATCCAATGAACAAAACCATATACCCAATTCCAAAACTGCAAATGTTTCAGCTGTCAACTGCACTGGTCTATGAGCAAAAGAAAACTGAAGAATTAGTACCAAAGGTTAGGGGACATTCCGAGAATCGAACTCGGGACCTCTCGCACCCAAAGCGAGAATAATACCACTAGACAAAATGCCCAGTTCATTTATGGTTTCTAAGCGAGAATCATACCACTAGAGTTATAACAGTACTAATATTGACTTCAAAAAGAGGGGCATTCCGAGAATTGAACTCGGGACCTCTCGCACCCTAAGCGAGAATCATACCACTAGACCAAATGCCCTTGATGACCGTTCATCTTTATGTTGATTGTTGGATGATAGTCTAATTATTCCAACAATAGAACCAATGAAAGTCAGAAAAAAAAATACCGCAATTCTCTCCCCCCCTCTCCATCCAGAGCCATTGATTTCTGGAAGATGGAGAACAGGAGAGAATTTCGGGAGCCTCTACCTTTGATCTACGAGCCCAACAGAGGAACCAATTTGGCCTTACCAGTATATATTTCAAAAAAAGAATCCATGCTTGATCATCTCAGACTCCTCTGCCTGGATTTCTTTCTCCCTGTTACCTGGGTTGGTAATCAGCCATCAATAACACGATGGCCTTTGCTGGAACAACCCAGAAGTGCAATGCCTGCGGCAAAACCGTTTACCTTGTCGATAGGCTGGCTGCCAATAACAGGGTCTTCCATAAGTCTTGCTTCCGGTGCCACCACTGCAAGGGGACCCTTAAGGTAAATGAATTGATTCAATACAAGCTCCTTCCTCCACGAACTAGTTCCTAATAACCGCATTTTTTTTTCTCTGGATCTTTTCAGCTCAGCAACTTCAATTCTTTTGATGGAGTCCTGTACTGCAGACCACACTTCGACCAGCTCTTCAAACGCACCGGCAGTTTGGACAAGAGTTTCGAAGGTTGGTTACTTCTTCCTCGTGAATATCAGGGAGACTCACTTGATGATCCATAACATGATAACCTGCAAAAACTGTTTTTGAGTTTTCTGTTCTTCAGCTTGACAAAAATGTGAAATCTGGGAAAGGTTTTGCATTTACCTCGGAACATGATGGCTCTTCTTAAAGCATGCCTCATATAGGTTTCACATCTGTCAATAAATATGTAGGCACCCACTGATCTCAGTCTTCTATATCTCAATTCATTTTCAGGTACACCCAAGGTAGTAAAACCTGAAAGAACTGGTGCCAGTGTGGTAAGTTCCTTATGCATTCAGCCCCTATCACTTTCTTTCTGCAGGGGTAGAATGACAATGGAAAAATATTATCAGTATTTTGATATATCAGGCAACCCAATTCCAGTGTTCTTATTTTCTTTTACCTTCTTGCATCTAACAAATGGAAGTGAAAATGCAGATTCCGTCAACAAAGGATGTCTCTAACATGTTTGCTGGAACCAGAGACAAGTGTGCCGGCTGTAACAAGACTGTCTACCCAATTGAGAAGGTAAAACATATAATCAGAGATATGTTTTTTTGCACAAGAATCAGAGAGATTCAGGATAGAAAATTTTGCAGGTTTTAGGTTTGCATATGCTAAAAATTGTTACAGGTTTGTAGACAGGCTCACAACCATTTCCCACAGCATACGCCATGAGAAATCAAATCAAATAGTTAGATATATTAAAAGAGACTGGCTGCAATAATGAGAGAAAAAATGTCTTTGCTCTCTGCAAAACTTAGAAAAGAAAAGAGTATACAGAATACTCCTTCTGTGCATTAAGAAGAAACTCAAATACAGCAGTTAGCCATGGCAACAATATATCCTTATAAGGTGGAATCACAATATAGATTTTGTTTTCTTGTCAACTTTCCAAGGTTACGGTCAATGGGACTGCTTACCACAAGAGCTGCTTCAGGTGCACCCATGGGGGCTGCACTATCAGTCCATCAAACTACATAGCACATGAGGGGAAACTCTACTGCAAGCACCACCACATTCAGCTGTTCAAGGAGAAAGGAAACTACAGTCAGCTCGAGAACCAGAAAACCCCAGAGGTTCACCAAGCATTCGTCCCCACTGAAGTTGTTGCTGAATCATAGAGAAGCTTACCTGAAAATGAGCCATTGTTTACTGAAAATTGGATTCTCCCTGTCTTTTGGTGGTTGATGTAGCTTGCAACCTGAACTGGTCTCAAAGGAGTATATTGGGATGAATATTCTTTCATTGACACATGCATATAATTTTTCTGTTATTCAAACGTCTTCCCTGCATGATACAAAAAAAGAGCCAATACAATACTCCCTGTCATCCTCCAATTCAGATGCACGTTTCTTTTCTTCTTTGGTGAATGCATAATCAAGTGCTAGATAAAAACATTAATGCAAATCAGATAAGTGAAAGAATTATACGTGGTTTTATCCAATATCACCAAACATGGAAACAATGCCAGTACAACAAAGGGAATCTGCAGCTTCATAGTAATCTTTGATCAACTCCTATGTTACCAACCGATCTACAACAACATGGAAGTGAACTTAGCTTATGTACACGACAGGAAAGACCCAATAGCTTCCGAATCTATTATCTTGTATTCTTTATACAAGACAAGAATGAGGTCTCACACTGATATTATGCTTCCTAGTAGCACAACATGTGAATATCGTGTTTCTATGGAAAGATTCCCATCTTTCAACCTCATGACAATATATCATGGGTCTTCGCAGGTTTTGGAGCAAATAGAACCCTATTATATGGAAAGATTCCCATCTTTCAACCTCATGACAATATATCTTGGGTCTTCGCAGGTTTTGGAGCAAATAAAACCCTATTCTATGGAAAGATTCCCATCTTTCAACCTCATGACAATATATCTTGGGTCTTCGCAGGTTTTGAAGCAAATAGAACCCTATCTTCCATCCGTCAGTCTTCAGATTTAATTTTGCTTGTATATTCCTTCAATAACTCGGCTGCAAGAATGAGCAGCTCCACCATTTCAAATCCAACAGCAGAAACAGAATCTAATTTTTCATTGCTGGAATCACTATGAATATCTGAAGATTCATCATCAACACTTCCACCCAAAGATTCCATGTTTGCCCCAGCGGACCAACTAACAGGCAAGCAGCTGCTGAGAGCAGTCCTCACAAGCATTGCTTCCGAGGTTGTATCTTCCAGCACTTGGGAGATGCCAGTAACTGTACCACCTAGCATAGCTGAATCCTTGACCTACACAAAGCAACAAGGACAGCTATTTGTCAAACTAAAAAGAGAGAACAGTTTCCCAAGGAAACTAGAATTTTCACTTGTTTAATTGGATATTTAGGGAATATATGTTGAGGGTTTTCAGAATTCTCTACATATAGTTCTTCAACAAATGGAAGTGATATTAGATAACAGGGTGGATTTTCAATTTTAAGACCAAATTGAACATAGGAAATAGCTTGGCTTGAAAAACATCTTAATATAATATGTTTGCAAAGACATATTTCATATGGAAATTAGGAGTAAATATGGAATGATGTAAAAGCAGAAAACAGGAACTGTTTTCTGAACTACAGATTTTTTGTCATTCCTGTCTAACTTTTGTTTTTCCGGTCCAAAGTACTGTGTTACTTGAAAAGCTAGGAAACAATGGATTCAGCCAATGACAGTTCTTCTAAATCACATAAATGAGTTCCATTGGAATGGAATTATAGGCATTACCTGTGATAGAGAGGCCCGGAGCCTATGAATTGTAGATGTTAGGTGCTCCATACTTTCCAGGCTCTCTCTAAGTGTTGCATTTTCAATTTTCATTCTGAAACCACAACAGAAGGCTACAGTGAGAAAAGGAGAGGAAAAACAAAATTATGCAGGGTAATACGTAATTGAGGCTCTTTATTAGCAACAATTACTGAGAATTTGCTTTATATTAATTACAGTACAAATTGTTAAAATGTTAGAGGATTCCTCTACCTGGCAATCTCCATGCTGTTGGAATGTCTACTGGAGAAATTTCCTTCATTCGTATGGCTGGATTCAGAAGTATTTCTCCCAAAATCAACTTTATTTATCCAACGACTCAGATATGACTTCTTTAAGATGCTTCTTAGTTTGCCTTCATGTTCATGAGTGGCTAGTCTATTATCCTCAGCAGTCAATTGATCTTTTCTCATCTCCATCTCTAGCCCTACCCTCCTGCATTAAAACATACCATCTGCTCTTACTGTTTGACCTGACCAGCTAATCACAAACAAGAGTGGAGAAACATAGCATTTAAAACAAATGAAGAGTTGGCACCCAGATATACAACAATAAAACAAGATAGACTAAAACATACTCTTTTAGCAGCTGATAGTTCTGCTTTAGTTGTGCTAGTTCCATGAGAGCTTTAACCTTCTCGTTAGTCACCTGAACACAAACCACACAATGCAGTCAAAAAATAAGAGAATAGTAGAGATCAAGTCATTCACTCTAAAAATATAATAACCAAAAGAATTTACCTGAAGTAAGTTCCTTTGAAACTCCTCGACCTTCTTCTGAAGAGCTGTGTTTACATTTCTCTCAAGTAAATGCCTCTCTTCCTGCTGAGACAAAAGCAACAGGGCTGCCACCTGGCACACATTCAATAATTCCAGTGTTTTAGGCACAGCACTAGCTATAAACAATTACAGTCGACGAGCAATATGTAAATAAAGGAGTGTAAAAAACATAAATCTTTAAGATGAGCAACCTTTTCTTGCAGTGCTTGTGCAAGGGCTTTAGATGTATCACCTTGTGAGTCTGCTAGATCAATGTCACTCTTCTGCATATGATTATATTAAAAAAAAAGGACTAAGGCTCCATCTTTCAATGCAATTAGAATTAAAATCACGTAATGGAAGAACAATCTCTACGAGAACTGCATGCCACTGTAAGAAGTGCTGGAAGCAGCAATCCTTTACTGAACCAGGCCACAGCATACATATTAAAATGTCGCTAATGCCTGCAAATCAGATTCTACTCCTTATTCCTGAAAATTCTAAAAACTATGCACTAACTAATGATACTTTTAATTTTAACAGCTCAAGCACACAGTGGAATGTGTAAAAGCAACATATATCAGCATTCACCAGGTGATAGATGCTAACGAACTTGGAGAGATCCTCTAAGAATACTAGAATGGACAAAATATAACAATTAGGCAACGCGTTATAAAACTCAAAAACCAGAAATCTATATAAAATATCACATTTAATAACCAATTAATCTGAATGCAGGATACAAAACGTCCAACAGTATCACATTAGACAATGGCTATTCACCCAACTGCTGCAAACAATAAAATATCTGAGAAGTAAATATCACTCTGAATGATGTCTGAAAAGACAGTTACCATACCAGACTGATGCCTGCTACAGAAATCTCAGGAGCCATGCTGAGCTCAGCATCTGTAGATTCTCTATTAGCATAATAATTCTCATTAAGCCTCATAGTGTCACAGGAATGCTCAGATTCTCTTTCATTGCACCTGTTCATCTGCCTAATTTTGCCTTCAATCATACTGAACATATATTTATTGTGGGACTTTTCCTCCTCGAGTATGTTTACTATCTGCATTCTATGCAAAGAATGGTGATGTCTCAAGCCTGCCAAGCTGTTTATGAACATTTGGTCGGAGGCAATCTGTATGAAACAAATAAGATGGTAAGAATGAAAGTTCAAGGTCAGTTTATGGTTACAGGTGAGTAGGTGTATTTGTATATGCAATTCACCTTCTTCTTTTAACAAATAAGATGGTAAGAATGAAAGTTCAAGGTCAGTTTCTGGTTACAGGTGAGTAGGTGTATTTGTATATGCAACTCACCTTCTTCTTTTCTAGTTCACGAACTTTCTTCTTTAGGTGATTTTCAATTTCCAAATCCTGTGTAGGTGACAGCATTATAGTGAATATTGCATACATAATTAAAATGAAAAACAGGGCAACCATAAATGCAAAGTTCATCAAGATGATGTGCATACCATGCACAACTTATTTTGAAGATTATCCACAAAGTTCCTCGCCGACTGCAATTCCTCTTCTAAGACACTCTGTCTAAGGAAAAGTTAATCAACTGGCACATAGAGATTAAGCAGGAAATCATGAACTAATAATTTGGGCCAATAGAACATATCCATTTCACCAATACAAACTAATGCAATATACCGCTACATATAATGAAAGTGTAGATAACATAGAAAACAATTAAATATGTCCTTTTTACAAATACAAAATCAAGCAAATAAGTGCTACACTTAATGAAAGAGGACACAATATAAGTGCATTATCAATTCTCAATTCATGAGGTTAAAAAAAGTTCGCAATTCGTGTCACATTGACTAGTTGAATTATTAAAAATGAAAATACTAGCCAGTAGTGGGCTGCTTTCATTTATTTCAGGTATGACCAGCCTCATATGAAGCTTGAGCAGAGGCCCACGCACTGACACACGGACCATGCACTGAGTCAGGTCACATCGGATTTGGAGTTTCATATGGTCTTACATGACCCAACATAGTTAACTAAACAATCAAGCATGTAATATTATGTTAGAAACTAAGTGAGTCCCAATTTAACATGTATGAGATTTTTTTAAACATTAGTTAGCACCCTTTCACATTTTTGTTTTAAACTGCCTTAATTTATGTATTTTCGCCAAACAAAGAGTTGGAAAGTCTAGAGTATGGCCACTTATTTCAAAGAGGAATAGCAGTCTCAGAAATACAATAAATGTATTCATCAGTTATATTATTGAATCGAAGGGAAATAATAAACTTTTAAGATCAGGTTCTTCAACTAGAAATCGTAGATAACTGTAAGTAAAAAAGCAATTTGAGAAATGTCCATCATTGAATATTAAAAGGATTTAGAGAGACTGATAAAAGTTGCTTCAAAGAAATATGTATAAATGTAGAAAAAAGAATGAGGAACTAAATGGAAAACTATAAAAATATGGGTAAGTATACCTTTTACAATTAACCTACCAGCTTAAGTAGCCATCCATACACATAAACATACCAACATTATAGACCTAGACATGGTGGCTTACAATGTATTTAGATGTGGATGGATCATTATAGCTCCATACTTGTGGTGGATCTTCCAAAAGACATGTACATTTCTGATCCCAACTAGTATCCTCACAATCTTGAAAGGATTGTTGTCTGATCCCATAAAACCTATCAACAACCTATTAAAAGTGAATGTCATACCTGTCAGAAAATACTAGAATACAGAGATTCATAGATCTTGACAAATCAGTGTGATCATATTTCCAAAATGAAACAGACTCCCTTAAAGGCGGAAAACTTCCAACTAATAACCACATTTGATACAAAAAGAGCAGGCAACTAAGAAATGAAGTTGTTCGCTTGCCATGACATTGAACTCCCATCCTCCAAAAATAAACAAATCCACCTGACCCTAGGAGATTAGTTCCTTTAACATTTGTTCTTGGGTTGGACCAACCAACTGCAATGTGATACATCATTGTCTATTCCAGCTGGGAAGAAATTTAAATGAAGATGATTGTGTCGAAGAAAATAATCTGTCACTTAGTCCACAAATTATTGATCCAAGATCCTGCTCTAGCATCCCATAAAGTACTTTATGTGCAATCCTACTACCTGGTCATCACTCTTAGCTGCACTCAATAATAGAGTATCCATAGATGCAATTGAAAGCCATTGATGATCTTTGTATATTTCCCCAATCATTTGGATTTCTATCCTAAGCAATCAATATACAATGTTCTGATATGAAACAAACACTGTGTACCTTTCTGAAAAATATACAAAATTGCAAGCACGCCATACAACAAGCACAGAGCAAATTACTTACCTTTTTGAAAGCTTTATTCTCATTTAGCTGCTTTGCTAGGTCAGCTTGCAATTTATCAATAAATCTCTGTTGCTCAAGGAAGTCTGAATTAAGTATCTCCATTCTGTGTCAATTTAAAAGCATGGTTCTTAAAAAATTGCAGTCATAACATGTCATAGAAATAAGATGTATATCCTAAAAAATATAGCACATACAGCAAAGGTTCACCATATAATACAAGTAAGATGGAGAAAAAGGAGATCCTTACATTAATACTTGCATCCAAGATATGTATGTATTGGAAGTCTACAGACAAATATATTCTTTTAACCAAACATCATCTAATAAGAAATCATGGAAAGGACAAACCATATATTAAATTCAGTATCATAAAACATTAGTTTCACTTGATGACTCCAAGAAGTTAAGAGAACATGCAAATTTGAGAATTCTGATCGTTCAATGCAAGTTAGCATATAAAAAATTGTATATCTCTATTTATTCTGATGAACAAGATAAATAATTGCAACCATCTTATATAGGACTCACTTCTTCTCGACTTCATCTAATTTTTGGAACATGAGCTCCTCTTTCTCTTTCGCCTTTTCAGCCTGTGTTGGGATATAATTAGTTTATAAATGTTTATAAAGATCCTGCAAATAAATAAATAACACCCCGCCAATATCTGAAGGAAAAAATGTATAATAATTAAGATGAGATAAGTTTCACAATTTGAAACCTCCATTATAGAATGGTCACGCTCAGAAAAAGCTGCAGCAACACAGCCTTGAAAAAACTTAAGCTGCTTCTCAGATTCCAGGTTCTGTGAATAACAAAGGATCCAGTAAAATTAAGAAATTCCATAAGAATCTCGAGTATGACATGAGAATATATAATACACAAGAAGGCAAACCTTCGTTACTTCTGCACCATGTAGATCTGCCAGTTGGCTCTGACAAGTCAAGAAACAAATTAGTGCATAAAAGGAACATACTGCTAAGTTTGATGGGGAGCTAATACATACCTTGATTCTATAAGCTTCAGAAAGCTCTTCCTGTAAGTTAAGGTTGTCTCTTGTGCTCGAAGCCAATTTCTTTTTCAATTTCTCAATTTCCTGCTCCAAGGCAGCTGTCCTATTAAACATATAAACAAAGGTTACTTATGTTTATTTATATACAAGTAAAGATTAGTGAGGCGAACAAAAGATAAAACTCTGGCAGAGCGGTACCATAAGCAGCTAAGGAAATTACTACCAGGAGATCTTGAAAGCCTAAGAGGGAACCTTATACCTTTGAAAGTGCATTTTAGTAGCCACAACAAGATAACTAGGCCCAGCTTGCTGTATGCAAAGTTGTTCAATATCTTTGCGTAATTCATCACGTTCTACAAATTAAATGTTTTATATAAGCATCATATTCAGATATTACACATGGTAAAAAAGCAATATAGTAATAACATGGAAGTGGTCATTAAGCAATCAGATTGCTTATCTCAAAATAGACAAATAATTGAAATAAATTAAAATTTTCAGACTACCTATATTCATGATTCTCTCATAGAAAACATCCACTCATAGTCAAAACTAACAATCTACATAGAATGGAATCTTCTCTGCGAGAGTATGCTGTGCACAAGAAGAGGATCAATTATACTGGAATATCAAATGCCATAAGTTCATCTTTGCTGAAAATTAACTGTATATCAAAAACGGAATATTTCTGAAAAGAGGAAAACAAGATAAAGAAGCAGGAACCACACAATACAGTAACAGCATTAGCAAGATTCAAGGGGGAACGCTAAAACTAAAAGTGAAGAAGCCTACCACGCTCAAGTTGTTGTATTTGATCTAACAACTGCTCATTCTGGCTGACATTAACATCCATGAACTTAGAGGTACCTGAAAGATTGGAGATGGAAAGAACATTAAAATCTCAAATAATATATAAATGTTGGCAGCAACAATGTCAATTAAATTTCTTGTTTAACTTAAAAGTGATCTTAAAATGCAGATATTGGATATCACATACAGAAACCACTTGACTCTGCCATATCTATACTTTACTCGAATAGGTCAATATCTATTCATTCACTGTTCAAAGCTTCAAATGTCAACGGTTTCGTACTGAAAAAACAAAGGAACTTTAAAAAGACTCGCATATTGTAGATTGAAGATTCAAGTAACATAATAACTTCAGGTAAGGACCACCCGTGTCATCCAAAAAAATTTTCAAGAACAACAACTTGCTAGAGAACGTTACTGCTGCTACAGATAATCAAATAAAGACCAAACTTCCGTACATGAATCTGAAGAAAGCAGTAGAAAAATCGACTCGACTCCAAAACGTTTGGGTGCTAATCAAATCAACCGCCAGAGTAGTTAAACGAAGCGGAGAGATGCTTACCTGAAGAACAAAGAGAAGATTGAGTGAACGCAAAAAAAGCTTCAACAGCGAGAACTACCGTAATTGAATTATACAGTGATGGAAGCGTAGCGGAGAGGGAATGGAGAAGTTCTCTACTCTCTCCGCTCAGTCTCTCTCACACTCACACTCTCCTCCGATGCCTCTGAGTCGTCTCGTCTTCTTCCCGTCAAAGGGATGTCCGTTTTCTTGCCAGAAGAGAAGTCCGTCATCATCATTGCCATGCGGTGGATTTCTCACTAATTGATATTAAGCCCCATATTTATGCCTCAATCTTCTTTCACCCCCCCCCAAAGTCTCCACATTTTCTTTATCAGGACCTTACATTTTCCAAACACCACCGAGTGACGTCATCCAAAACTGGACATAAAACGCACCGTCCTCCTATTGAAAAATATTTCCTTGGTGGGTGTAAAGTAGACAAGGTATCAATTTCGGGGATAAATTCGGAAATTCTGCACTATCCTTGGTTGCTGCCGTTGACGTTTTCCTGTTGACCACTTCCAGTCCATTCAAGTACAATATTCTCCAACTTTGATATGGTGTTCATGCCACTGCATTAATTTCCATTGCACCTTAAAGAACACCCACAACACCTTCCTGTAAAACCATGTCTGCTCAATGAATGGCTCGATAGCTGACAGAAATCAATGAGTCCACAAGCTTGATCAGAACAAGCATTTCCAGGCATGAGGAAAGTGACAAAGCTCGAGCACCCAATAAAATGCAGGTAAATCACCTAGAATAAGCCTAGGAGATTAAATCCAGTGGCCTGCTACTGGACAAAATACTGGATGGTACTACTGTTTATTCATCATTGATGAATAGCATCAGTTTAGAATATATATATATATATATATATGTATGTACGTACGAGCACTGATTCATGCACGCATGGCAAACCATTATTCTCCATATATCACCTAATTCCAGCTGGGCATGACTCTTCCAAGGGAAATACTCCATGTGCTGATGTGCTGTAGCTGTCCAGTCTTGCCAATTAAAACCATCTCTCATAAATAAATAGTGACTGTTTCTGATGAATGCAACTAACCTTCTTCAACAAAATGACTGTTTTGTCATGGACTGCTAATCAAGAAAATAGTCACCAGATCTTACCATCTGCCCATGATGTCAGCATTTTCTGGCTCTGCTGTTGGGGAGCAACTTCTGTTCTCTGAATCATCACGCAAATACAAAATCTTAGCTCGTGAAACATTCAACACAAGATCACACAGCCACAATGTCCAGAAAATATGAAGCTGATCAATCTCCTACAGGCAGCTTTCTTACTCAACATGAACGAAATGAGAGATTGATGTCTTTGGAATTATTAAAAGTACATGGGCCTTAAAAAATATCCAAGGAACACCTTACATGGAAGATTCTTTCTCCAGTCTTATGAGCCCTGCAAACTCCAAGCTCTAATTAACCAAAGTTCTCCTATGATGTACATGGACGAGTGATTGAGGAAACTACAACAGAACCAAAGATCCACTATATAAATGCTCCCCTATCTATTATATTTGTTGAACAATCAAACCTTCAGCAGCTCTGAAGAGGCATTATGTGTTGAAATCCTCCAATCAAGAGCTAACTTTGAAAACCATTTCAGCTAGGATGAGTCTTCCTTCATTCGCTAACATATTTACAGAGAGGCGACAGAGCTCAAAACATTAAATCAGCAAGCATTAAAAGGCAAGATGCTCTTGGCTTGTTCTAAAATATATATTCTCCATTCTCATGTTCAGTCAAGCTCGAATCATCTGCAGAATTCAACAGATATTGGAAAGGGTCAAATTCATGAGTGTGAACAACACTTAAATAAACCTAGCATGATTTCAGATCGTTTTTCATGCAACCAAGGTCCAGAAACAACAAGAGTAGGTAACAGAAAGGATTCAGGAAATTTATACTATAATTTAAATACCATGATGGTAAACAAATATTGTTTTTAAAAAACTTGTAAAAAATCCCATGAAAATAAAAAGGACATGTATATATTACATGCAAAATGAGGCAAAGATTTGATGGCTCATAATAGTGTCATCAAACAGATCAATGTAGGGAATAATAAGTCTATACCATCTTTGGCAT
Organism: Trapa bicornis; assembly: GCA_030064425.1. Taxonomy (NCBI): domain Eukaryota; kingdom Viridiplantae; phylum Streptophyta; class Magnoliopsida; order Myrtales; family Lythraceae; genus Trapa; species Trapa bicornis. Next base: position 779,339 of record CM057761.1, on the reverse strand, counting down.
GTTCCTTCCTTTTGGCGTCTTTGCAGATGCTTCTGCAAATGCGTGTGCTGCTGCTGCATCAGCTTCAGCAGCTTCAGCCTCTCTTGCAGCCTCTTCAGCCGCTGCTATGGCAGCTTCTGCTTCAGCCACAGCCTGAGCAGCTGCAGCAGCTGCTTCCTGTGGTGTCATTGTCTTCATCTTTTCTAGATCCATCTCAATCTGCTCCAATGTGAGCATTTCAAAATCCTCTTTTTCAACTTTTTGAGGATATTTCTGCTGTCTGTCCAATAAAGACACTACTGGGGTAGCTCTTGCTCTATCAATGTATCCTGGAGGAGGAATCCTATAGTTGCGCTTTACCTATAAAGAAAATATGCAAGCTTGAATATTTTCCTGTAAACAATTTCCAGTGAGAAAGGAGAATATTGTAATGATAAAAGCACCATGAGAGGATGCAAATCTATTGACAATGGAGTTTAGGAAAGGACAAACAAAAAAGGACCATGAGAGGCTGTCTAAAGAAACAACAAAGCACAAACCAAAATGCCAATTTTCCATAATTTATTACTAAATCAATTATTGAGCAGAATGCTAGGCTGCATCTCCATAACTGAAAAGCTCTATAAAACACACTTATGGGCTAAACATAATACAAAAAGATACTCTATAAATCTATCCTGAAGTTTTTTCCATGCAATGTCAATCTTCCAATCAATAATAAAAAGTTTCGAGTAATGCCAAGCATGCAACAATCAGTTTGGAAGCAGTGCAGCCCTATAGTGGAGATAAAATTACCTTTAACAATTTCCCAACATCAGTTAAATGCTTTAACTTGGCTGAAAGTAACCTCTCGAAGTTTGGAGGGGCCCAATATTGTTCCTATATCAAGAGAAGCGATTCCAGCTCAAAAAACATAAGAACATTGTAAAGTCAGCAGCAATCTACAGCAAACATTTTGTGGAAAATTCGTTGTGGAAATGCTGAAAATAAATTGACTAATATTTTTTGTCGACTGCAATAATGTTTTTCTCTAGGTAGGATTGCATGGTTTACAAGCCTCAAATTATCAATCATTATGAGACCCTTCTGATAATTCCGTGCCATCTCGGTAATCATTCATAAATTACTTGCATCACTTTTTCACATTTTTCTCCAAAAAAAAAAGCAGAATAGCTTGTTGTTCAAAAGAAAATTATTATGAGAATCAAATCAAATACTTGAATCTTGAAGATAATAATAAGTAAATCTCATGCTAAGAAGATCTAATGAAAAGTGAAAAAATAGCGACATTCTTCCTATTAACTGGGTTGGTTAAATGGATCCTTCTAAGCTTGGGGCCTGACGAAAACCGTTTAATGTATCTTCATTTCTTACAACAACAATCATCCATTACTTCATTGTCTTCACCTATCCCCTATCAGAGAACTACTTCACAAATATCCGTCTACTTTTATAAGCAATCAGCACTCAAAAAGCAAACCTATTTCTAAAAATTTACATAAAGAGTAAGAATCACTAAAAGAGAAAAAAATACAAATACACAATTCATCAGGTAATGGATTGAATAAAACATATATAAAACAATCCACCGTTTAAAATAATATCATTGAAAATAAGTAACTAAAACAATTTAAGATATCCTAGTCTCCTAGATGACATACCGATAACAATAATGTACCATGAAAATATCATCCACCAACTAACATAACAAAACTGAATTTGATTTAAATGGTCCAGGACTTATGTAATAAAATCAGGCACGCAAAAAATTACCCAATCTGACTAGTCAAGGTAGATTTTTTCAGATTATGAAAAGCGATCATTTGAAGATTAAGATATATCCCTGCAACTAGGTATTAAACAAATATTTTTACTTTTCAACAAGTTACATATTGCCAGAGTATAAGTAAGGAACAAATGAAGCCACAGAATTATGCAGGTTTACATTTACGGAGTACAGTCAACTTGCAAAGAAAATAACCTCTATAAAAGTAGCAATTGTTGTCCTACTAGAACCTCCAGGCTCCTTCAAAGTTGAAATAGCCTCCAAAATAAGGTTATCTAACCTGTAGAAAGGAAAACAAAAAGGCACCCATGCAGTGAAGATTATGTAACAAATAAAGAACATGATACATATGCACTGGATGAAGAACAAAATAAAGTAACCACACGCACAAGAAGCAGCTACGATCCTATTAAGTTTTGTATGTGACAGTTGGCACTTCTAGATTCCTCAAATTCTGAGAGCATGGTAAGGAAAACATTGCCCTTGTAAAAGAGTTAACCTTAATTTTTCCAACAAAATATATTTGTAGAGTAAGTAGTTCTCCATGGCACCAATTTTTAATACATACTGCAAACCAACTCTGGTATAATCCATAGATCCCATCAAAAGAGCAAAATTTGTTGGTTAATTAAGGAAAAATATAAAACATATAAAACTAAATATAACACCGATATGGGAGACACATGGTCCAACATATATCATGCAATGTAGATCGTCAGGTCTGATGCAGAAAGGAAAAAAATTATATATATCTGAACTTTCTATGTGGACGTAGAATTGCCTGACCTCAAAATGGATCTCTTTGGACCATCAATCTGGACTACTTCAGCAGCTGGAATATCCTTGACATCTGAAGCTTCCTCGTTGCTCTGGGCAAGATTCCTGAGAGCAGCAGATCTCTCTTCCTGCCTGGTGAAATGAGGGACCCTTTTCATAGTCAACCTTGATTTCTCTCGTGGATTCCAACCATTTGCCATAACGCTCATGTTCCTCCACTTATCCTGCAGAACATAGAACATTAAGGCTCGTCACCAGGGTATGATGCTTTAATTCACTACCGATGCATGTCTCGAGAGAGAATAAGCTGGGGACAGCACCTTGAGGTCTACATTTGAACGCAAATATAAGACACCAGTGAATTCTGGGTCCTTCAGTATAGTCCGCCATTTGCCTGCACCATGCTTAAGAACACCAGCCTTAAGTGCAGCTTCTTCTTCTGCTGTCCACTTTTGCTTAGGAGCGCCCATGAAGCCAATAAAAGTAACTTCTCTGAAACTTGATCCTCCAGTGAAAGCTAAAAATATTCCAATTAAGATGAGAAGAAATATATATCAGTATTCTATGAGGCCATGAAATTTATGGTGAGATCTATTAGAAAACAGCTTCATCAAGCTACAACATATAGCAAGAACATTTTTTGGCAGAATCATGAGTTTAGACAACACTTCTAACTTCCACCTGATTAACACAACGCTTCTGACAAGAAGTAGGGAACCATAAAAGCAACCCGGTTCTTCCTGCTGCTAATAGATGATGGAAAATGCTCTTAAGAATTTTCTCCAATACTTGATCCACCAAGCATCCTTTTCTCTAATGAAAAATGTTCTTTAAGTAAGGGAAACGTGAGTATAAAACAGTTTTGAAAATTGAAATTATATTTTTGAGAGATTACCAAATGTGAGATAAAAGTAATGCAGTTGAATCCTTGAAGTAATGCATATATTTCTCTTCAACAAATATGATGTTAGAAGTCCCCTCCATCTATAAATTGACCCTACAAAGAACAACATAAGTAAACAACACTTGATCCTCAAAACTGAAACCAGTATGGAAGCATACTCAGCTCGAAAACATGAATCGATTAAAAAACTGATTCGCTCCACATCTCCCAGTGAGGGCATCAAATCCAAAAACTACAGAAATCCGGAATACGATAATTACTCACAAATTAAGACTTCCACTGAGCAGAGGACTCTAGAATTCTCGTTCAATTTCAGGGTTTTCTGGAGCTTTCCCATAGACCGCTCAATTAAACTGAACAAATCATGGATGAAAACCCTTCCCATACGGTCGGATCAGACTGACCCGAAACTTTTTATGATCCGACCCGAAAACTCACGCCAATTGAGTGAATTTTTTTTCAAATTTCTTATTTTTTTAAATATTTTATCAATAAAATAGAAAAATATTATTTATTTATTTATAAGACGGTAAAGTTTATCGTATTACGATAATTTAATTTTAAATAAATATAAGTAGAATTACTTATTAGTAAATAATACTCTGTTATATGAAAAATATGACTCGTGTTTTTAACGAATATTTAAAAATATATATATAATCGAGTAAATTATTTTTAATATTATATATTTATTGAACTCGCGTTAAAAATTATACTGCACGCTATAATTTGAGAATAATATAATATATTATATAAAATAAAGAAATATTATTTATTAATATTATATATATCATTTCAATATAGGAAGGAAGGGTAGGAGAGAGGGGTTCACTTTCCCATAAGAGGTCACAGACATGAACACCATCTTCTTCCTCTCTTGGGCATTGATACATCACCATGTGATCACAGGCAGGTCATCTCTGTATCCCTAAGCATGCACGCATCATCATGCTTCATGTTTTTGTGTGTGCAAAACCCAACCCCAACATGGGAAACAGTACTAGAAACACAGGCAGGACAGAGGTAGTGATGACTAATTGAAAAATCATCATCTATGAAGAGGAAGTAGATCAGTCCCCTGTAAGTACTAACTATTCTTCTTATAATCAACTTACAGATGAGAGATTTCAGTAGTTATGGAGATGATGGGTGGGCCCTTGTTCAGTTGTCCATACAATAATATTCTTCTTTATCCCGATCCATATCCCAATAGGCTAAAGGCCAGTTATTTAATGGTGCTAGGTAGCCCTAGAAGCTAAGGATGCCCCCTCATGAATGTATATGTAGAACTAAAATTACCAAGGTGAGTTGTGGTCAAGGAAGAAGAGACCAGAGGATGAATGTTTTGGTTTCAGAATGCAGCAGCGGGTGTGAGTCGGGCTGGACACTCTACTTCGAGCACTCCATGGATGGTGATGCTTCCCACAAGCATCCTCTTCCATTTCTTGAGGGTAATAGCAAAAGGGTTGCAGATGAAGTGGAGGTAGAAGATGAAGAGAAGGAGCAGGAAGAGGAGGAGAAGGAGGAGGAGGACTTGTCTATGGTTTCTGATGCATCATCGGGGCCTCCGCATCTGCATGAAGACGATGAGGAAGAATATCAGGATCGATACCAAGAAGAGTACTGTCCATCTTTGAAGTGCAAGAGATCCAGCAAGAGGAGGAGGAAGAAGAAGAAGAAGAAGAAGAAGAAGATGGGAGATCATCAGTACCATCCTTCCTTTGTTAATGACACTATCAGCTCTCCTCTCATCAACTTCATCCCCAGTACTGTGAGTTTCTTCTGCATTAACTCCCCTCAAAACCCTCAACACTTCATTTAAGGTTGTCCATGCAAGTCTTCTTTCTTGTCCGGTGGACTTGAGAGCTTACAAGCTGATGACTGAAAAGGAACCCTACAATGGGATTTTGCAGGGAACAACTGCAGTTCAAAGCCAGCCTTCCCTCTCTTCTCACCAGTCCCAGAAAACCCAGTTAAGCCATTTGCACAGTATCTTCCTCATTTTCTTTTTCTATGTGCATGGGATTCAATATGGTTCTATGAACATTTTCCACTCATGACATTTTTGTTCACTAATTGAAAAGGACAGTTTTATGATTGCAGGAAGTGTGGAAGTGGAAGGAAGAAGGTGGAGTCAACCAGATAAATCATTTTCCATCCCTTTCTTGCTGCTATTCTAGGAAAATATATTGACTATGTATTGCCCCTTTGGAAGAAAGTCTCCTGGAAATAAATTTCCTTTCCATATTTGCTATTCCTTGTCATGAGCTATTTCCAATCTCCACGTCCATTCCTTCTCATATTGGCTGTGATGAATCTATATAATATGATTATTTTGAAAATTAGAGTTTTACTTGCAGAAAAAAAAAATGATCCCTTAGCTGTAAAAGGACTGAAAGTACACCCAGCCCACGTTCTTGATGGGGACAAGACCCCTCTCAAGTCCCCTCCTCTCCTCTGTGCCTCCTGACAGACACCCCCTACCCATCCCTTCTTCTGTTCTCTGAACTTGAACTGTCATGATATGAATCCGAGATGCTTTTTTGGCCTAAGAATGGGAGATGGGTTGAAAGCAAGAGAATGTAGCCTCATATCCATATCCTTTGACTCTTAAAGGATGGCAAAAGATAATCTAAAAAATTCAATGACTGTGAACATGACAATTTTATGGCAGTCTGAGTTTTCTGCCCAAAACTCAGACTGCAGAAGAGTGCTAAATCCGTTTATTGAAACATATTTATTTGGTTATTTGAACACAAATCAATGACCCTCCACAAATCAAGCAAAACCCTGCTAGATTTTCCACTCCTGCTCCATACTTAGATGGGATATCGGGCCAGGTATCTATCGATCATGGCCAGTGATTCCTTGGGCTTGTACTCTGGAGCTGTGTGCCCAGCACCCTTCAGGCAAAGAACACACATGCCATACACCACATTCAACCAGAGGTGATTCTCATCCAGCAAGTCAACCAAAAAGGGGAGTCTTAAATTCTTACCTTGACGGTCACGTATGTCAATCGGAAATGGTCGTTCATAAACTTCACTTGGTACCTGCAAATCAATGACCAGAATTAGCATAAGGTTGCAGATTCAGTCAGAGTAACAAAAGGGGGAAGGGTTGATCAGAGAAGTACCCTGCAATTTGCCCATCATGGTACCATGCCCTCCAAGCATCAAAGACTGATACCCCCAGAGACTCTATCCAGCCAAGCGTTGCAATCCACGGAATCGAAATGTCATGATCTCCACTAAAATGGAAGTAAGGATCAACAAAGAGCATGTTTCAGTGTGTCTTGCACTTGCAGCAATGGCTAGGCAGCTAAAGCAACTGTGCTGATGACCCATCAGAACTGCTTACCTGTAAACCAGAGCACGGAGACCCGTAGTGGTGAGATTCTTATGGTAGGAAACCACACTGCTGAGCTCTTCTGTGTAGTAGGGGAAGGTTTTCGGGCACCTGCTCCAGTTCTCCACAGTCCCCTGCTTGTAGCATGATCTTCCATGGTTAGATAGATACATGGATCAACTATGTCATCCTGTAAAAGTTCCCTGGTGCTTCACTTACCGCTCGAACATTGAGAGCGTCCTGGACGGATTTGTCATTCATCCACTTGTAGGCGAAGACATAATGGTAGCCCTGCACAGGTTCAACCAGAATTTGGGCTGGCAATGGAGAGAAAATGCAGATAGGAAGAACAAGATGACAAGGAGTATGAACTCACTCGGCACTTCAACGCCGGCATTGGAGTGTCCTCCGACAAGAGGTGCCTCACGGTTTCTGCTTCCTGGACCCTCCTGTCCCATTCCAAGATTTCCGTCTTCTTCCTGGATGCAAATGCGCACTGGGGCTCCAAGATCTGGCAGAGGTTTATCTGGAGAAGGCACTGGAATAGAAATTGCAGCAAGCCGAACCAGTTAGCCCTTCTTCTACAACCAAGGCGGAGCATGGAAGGAAAGCATCTCCTCTGCACTTACGTCCTCGATAGTGTTCATGGTGGTCACGCACTCGGTGTTGTTCTCGTTCACATCTACGTAGTTGCCTCCACAATATGTTTTAGCATCCTAAGGAAGAAAACAAAGAAGTCGACGATGGAATATATGTCTAAATACCGATAATGGATAGGTTACATATTTATTTAAAACTCACGGTAAGATTTTCATTAAATTTAAATTACTGTATAATAAATTTAAATTAAGTGTTTTTTTCTTAATACTCGGATAGAACGGGAGCTGTATTTCCAGCTTTGGATTGGATTCGGGTGTAAGCCTCCTCACATATACCTTGTAAGAAGGTAATTTGTATCGAATTTTATATAATTTAAAAAGTTACTTTCAAATGAATAGGATTTATTTCTACTTAAAAATAATAATTTATAGATAGTAATGATAACTCTCTATTTTATCGAACAATCTGCAGCCTTCACCGGCCAGAAAAAGCACAGGACTGTCAGTTACCTCATAGTACTCGTCAGAGATGAGGTTCATCCGATGAACATACGGGATCCGTGCGTTCTCGTCGTGGAAATTGTCGGTCACTGGGTTCCCGAGCAAGTATCCCTAGATTGAAAGTAACAGCAAGTCAGGTTCAGATACCCATTCAGTTTGACATGAGCCATGGCACCAGGTAACGTAATGGCTGTGTACATACTTGGAGCTCCATCTTGGGCCTCAGTCCAGCTTCAAGACCTACAAAATTGACGTCATTTTCTGCCTCACGGTGCCAAGATTAAGATTTGATGCCAGGAGTATATGCATGCCTTTCAAGATGTTTGTCACGAGCAGAGGAACAATGATGCCGGAGTAGGAATCGCCACCGATGTAGAGTTCATTCCCGAGGAACTGCGGGTGGTTGATCAGCCACTGTGCCAAGTACAAAAGCAACAATGGCCCTGTAAGTTTAACCAAATGAACGTTCAGCAGCTGAGCTGGGCACTTTCCCCTTGAGCTACCCACTGACCTTCCTCAGGAAAGTGTAGGCATCCTGGGCTGCCTTAGTATCAGAAGAGTTCCTCCCCTCTAGAGTTGTTGAATACGAAAATCCAGCTCCCACTGGCTGGTCGATGAATATTACGTTTGCAACCTTAACAATGCCAGAACAGATGAGCAAGAAACAGAAGCAAGCAAGAAGTTTCTGCATTTTTTTATTCATTCTTGCCTTGGTCCATGAGTACTTGTTCAGTACAAGTGATGGCAAGCCTCCAGTGTAATCTGTGTAGTTGAATGTAATGGGTCCTGCAGATGAGCATAAGGTAGCAAAACTGTCAAGGATACAATACTGCTCTAGGAATGGAGGATGCCGGGGTTTAGGAAGCAACTGACCGGTCTCAAAAGCGAGGGCTGAGAAGCCGGAGCAGCCTGGCCCGCCGGTGAGCCATAGCACCAGCGGATCAGCGGACGGGTCCCTCTCCGACTCTACGAAGTAGTAAAATAGCTGCAATTCATTCATGTCCCCAACACCTACATATCTGCCATGAGAAGGTATATATGACTTTGGACGAGTGGGAAATAATAACCTACATAAGTATTTTTTCTACCATACCACAAGGTGCGAGGACTGACTCTTATATTATATAAAAAGATATTATTTATCGATAAATGTTGAACTATTTTTATTTATAAGTTAATAATTATAAGTAATTAAATATTTACACGATAGAGCATGTTTACCGAAAATTATCAGATCACACGGTCTAAACTACCGATGAAGTAGCTAAGGAAAGTGGACTAAAACTTGGTGCTTACCCAGTTTCAAGTTTGAAGGGTAGCTTCCCAGGGTACCCAGGAAGAGTCTCCACAAAGGACTGAGAAAACGAGGCAGCTCCGACTCCGGCGAAGATCACGATCATGGCAAGGAGCCCCAGACAGGCTCGGACGATGCAGCCACTCGGCCCGAAGCACTTCCTTCCCGAAATGCCCATATCTCCTTCTCCTACTCCAGTGCCCCACGGCAGATGTGGATATCATAGAGGGCTTATCGATCCCCAGATATATATATATATATATATATATATTTACTGCTCAAACTTGAGCGAGTAAATCCTCAGACCCATCAGCACACAAGATAGGAGACTGAGGAGGAGGAGCGGGCACGTGAAAGTTAGCTGGTCAGCTCACCTTCAACAAACCTTCTCAGGACCTTAAGCTAGCTGTGCTTATGAATACCCCCAAATAAGCCCATATATCAGGTAAACCCTCCTCATGAGTCCCACGGTTTCAGGTTCTTTATCCTTGAAAAGCACTTGCCATATTCAGATTTCGACACTAACTAGCTAATTCCAGCACTGCCTAACAGTCTTTGCAGTTTTCAGGTTGGAGAAGCGGCGGGACGGTGGCGGCGTCTGTTAGCATTGCTTTGATCATCACCCCATCACCGTCCTATAAACCCCCCCCAATGACACTTGAACTATCTTCGTTTCAGTGGCTTATGGATTTAATTAGGTCTGACTTGTCTCGTTGAAAAGCTTACTTTGAAACGAAGGTCGTCACCTACCTATTATGCAACAAAGCTTGCATTCTGTCAAGAGTCATTAGAAGGAGCGGATGACTGACTTGACTGGTGGGTGGTGGGTGGTGGGTGTAGTATTGAAGCATTTGGCAGCTTCCTATGGGCCAGCCATTGTACTTTTTCAGGTGCAGAATCTACAGGTGGAAGGCTGATTAGCTAACACTAATCCAAACGGGGTATTTTACCGCGACAATATACTTGTAGTACTTATAAAAAGGAAAGTGATAGACTCTATTAAATATAAAGGTTATAATAGAAATAAGTTAAATTCACCTACGAGAAAACTCGTAATTAAATATTGAAGTAGCAAGTGGCACTATTAATATTAATATTAATGTGTATAACTTATTTCATCAATTCAAAATAAATGCAGTGTAATTCATTATAGTAAGTAATAAGCAGTACTCTCTGTATTTAAATGATTAAAATTTACAAAAAAAATTAGTCCAAAATAATACTTTAATTTCACTCTCTCATACTATCTAATATAATTTATAAGTACTAATTAGAAATTTTATAGATTATCTGTACTTATATTGATTAAAGTATTAAATAACACTAATTATATAATTAAATAACTAATGTGCAGATTTATTAACATAATAATAAAATTATTTTATTTTTATATTATTATTGTACGGATATTATTATATTAGATTTGATAAACTAATCAAAATATTATTTTACTTCCTCCTTAAAATTACATTTGTTTTACAAAATACTTGTGCAATTCTTTTTGGACATTTTTTTGGTTGACCCATTTAGCATTATTTTTTTTAATTTCATATTTTATTTATCACAAACTTCAGTTTTTATAAAATTAAAACTGATTTGGATGGATAGATGGATAGATGGATAGATGGATAGATAGATGACTAGTGCATGAAAACTATAATCTCCTCTCAAATAAGTAAATAGGAAATAGCCCTTTTGGATAGATGGCTAGTACATTAAAATTCCGTTGTCTCAAGTAAACACAAACCCTAGGAATCCAGCAAGCTGAAAACCCTCGTTATTAATTAGACACGCATAGTCTCCTCTAAATTTACAGAGGATAGTAATGGATCCACCGGTCGAACATTTGGTAGCACTCCTTCCTCTTATACTCCGGCGGCGAGTGGCCGGAACCCTTCAAACAAACAAACAAACACGGTTGACTGACGTTGAATAAACAAACAAACAGAGAACTGACTAGTCGGGACAATACCTTGATCGTTGCATATGTCAGGCGATATCCACTGTTTATATACTTCACAGTGTACCTGAGAAAAAAAATTGCAGCATTGGTGTGCGCCAAACAATCCAAATTCAAACCGGGATTACGATTACGATTACGTGGCTCCTACTCACCCTGCGACTTGACCATCTACGAACCAGGGCCTCCAGTCGAAGTCGACCGTCAGCCCCAGGGACTTGATCCATGCCTCGATGCTGTTGTGTGGGATGACCATGTCGTGGTCGCCGCTGCACGCCGCATATGGACACACACCACCACCGTCATCCATGCGCATCAGTTCAAACCGAATAGAAATCGACCAGTTAGTGTACTATTTACCTGAAGACCAGGACCTGCATTCCTCTCTCCGTGAGGTTCTTGTGGTACTCGACGACGTCACTCACGTCCACGGAGTATGACAGCGAAATGTTGCACCTGAAAACTGTGCCGACCATTCCCTGCACGAAGCATTGATGTTAATCCACGACGCTGTCTATCCGTATAATGATAGTCATCGTGTAAGTTACATTGCGGACGCCGAGGGCTTCTCTGACGCTTGGATAAGAGAGCCAAAAGTCCATGAGCAAGTAGTCGAAGTTCTGCCCAGATTTCAAGTCACAAGCAAACAAGGCAACCCAATGAGAAGCAAACCACCAGGCGGACAGTAGCAACCCATCAACATGAAAGATGGTGAAGCTGACCTTGCACCAGAAATCGCGAGGCCTGTAGAGGGAGAGCATGTAATCCTTGGTGAAACTTTGGAGTGCCCTCCGGTGCTTCTCCCGCCCCTCGCCCGCCTGCCGGAAGGCCTCGTGCGATTCCGGCGATAGGAACGCGCAGTACGGCTCCAGCACGTTTTGCCTGCTGATATACTCGATGCACTGTCGGATGATTTTTCACGTGAGATCTCGGATGTTCATCTCCTGGTAATTAGGTAGAGACTTACTCACCTGGTCTACTTCATCAAGGCTCTCCGTGCAGGTGGCACTGGTGTTGCTCACATAATTGCCGCCGCAGTTCGTTTTGACCTCCTGTCGACATTTTCCACGGCCAATTATGATTAGATTCTCCATTGATTTGCAGGAAAATTAAGAGAGATTATTACTACTACTAATTACCTCGTACAATGCTTCGGATATGAGGGTCAACCGGTGTGCAAATGGGATCTTAGAATTGGTTTCGAGGTCAGTGTAGGTGTGGGGAGAACTAAGCGTCATGCCCTGAAATGAATATTGATCAACTTCATGAGTTTCTCCGGTAATCGAAGAAGAAGAAGAAGATGTTCAAATTAGTGACCCACCTTAAGATTTACCAGAGGGTCGAGTAGGGCTTCGTTGCCTGCAAAAAAGAAAACCCACAAATTGAGAAGGGATGGATGGATGGATCGACCGACCGACTGGCCAAATTGGACCCAGTAATGAGCTCACCCTGCAAGATGTCCTGGGCCAGCATGGGGGTGAGTATGCCGGCATACGAGTCGGTCCCGAGGAAGAAAGGGTTCTTTTGGAATGATGGGTGGTCCGTCATCCACTGTCCATGTACCGCGCCACACAAAGGTTTAAATTGGTGAACCGTGACTGGAGAAAAAGTCGCACCCACAGTCTGAGATGGCTCACCTCTCGAATGAAGGCGTGGACCTGCTGGGCAGTCAAGGTGTCGGTGGAGGTGTATGCTGAGGTGGATGTTGCATAGGTGAATCCGGTGCCTACTGGTGCATCCAAGAATATGATGGAAGAAGTCTGTAGGTTACAAGGAGAGAAGCAGATGCATTGCATTGGGTTTAAAAGGGATATAAGGTTAAAGATACGGTAAAAAGGGATTGGAGATACTTCACCTCTGTCCATGCATTCCCCTTGTCCATTAAAGATGGCATGCCTCCAGTATAGTCACTGACGTTAAAACTCAAGGGACCTTAACGCAAAAACATGAAAATATGAGATAACAATTATAAATATAAGTAATAATTTAGAAGGGGTTATTTACTAAAGGGAGTGGGGCTTACCGATTTGGTACATGAGACCGTTGAGACCGGTGCAGCCAGGGCCACCGTTTATGAAGAGGAGGACCGGGTCAGTGTCGGGTTTCCCTTGCGAGTGGACGAAGTAGTAGAAGAACTCGATCTCCCCGACGCTCGTGTAGCCGGTCTCGAGGGTGAACGGCAGCGTGCCGGAGTAACCCGGCAGAGTGGTGACGTTCTTGGCTGAAAAAACCGGCCCCAGAAATGAGACGAGGAGGGTGAGGGTGAGGGTGAGGGTGAGGAGGAAGATGGGAGATGGTGAACTGCTGCTCCGGCAGGCTGTGCCATATGTGGATGGAGATGCCATTGAGGACGATGGTGATGAAGTCTGAACGGAACAGCATTGCTGATATATAACACAAGTAGTTACATGGGGGGTTTAGTAGTTTGAAAGTGAGGTCAGTCTGTGTCTGTGTAATTCCTCCTTGTAGTTAGGGAACTAGCTAGGGCAGAAGAAAGTTAGGAGAAGATGAAGAAGAAGAAGGAGGAGAGGGCAGGAGGGAAGGAGAGATTAAGTATGAAGGTTAGGTAGGCAAACATAGGGCTAAGAATACGAGGGATTCAAAACAATTTGCCCCCTGAGAAGAAATACGTTGTTTTGTCATATTTCTATTCAAATTCTGTTCATAGTTTGGCCCATGATGCCTGTCATTAGTGTGTTCTATTTGGATGATGAGAAGACTATTCAGTTTAAATTAAGGTTGAATTATAATTTTGCATAAATCACTCCTGCACACTAATAATGATAAAAATGCACGTTTTGGTATTAATTAAAATAATTTAACTATTTATCATATATATATATATTTAAACTTTATTAGGTCTAACAACTCACTCTAGGTATTCCAGTGGTTAATGTTAACTTTTTTAATATAATGTAAATTGGTGTGTACGGAATGAATCTGGGTATTGGGTGTTTTCCTATGAGCAAAAAAATTAGGTGTCTCCCACTTAATCTTATTTGATCCCATTAAATTTTGAGATTAGGGGTTAATTATATGATAAGGCTTAAGACAAAAGAAAAAAATTACTAAATAATAACATACCAACTTGAAATATATAATTTAATTTATGTGATAATCTAATAGCTATCAATCTCAATTTATATATAATAAAATTAACATTTTTACTTAAAATGTATTTCTCATTCTCTTTATTGCCCATAAAAATATCAAATTTAAGGTATGTATTTATATCAAATATTAATCTTTATATAAATATTTTGTTTGATTGATATTAAAATTATATGTTTCAAATATTCTATAAATAGAGAATAATAGATTTATTTGGATAAAATTTTTACTAAAATTTATTATAAAAAAGTTTTAATTGTATATATTTTTTTTAAATATAAATTTATATTTAATTTTAGTTATTAATAAAATTATATAATTTAAGTTAAATAAAATATTTATATATAAAATATAACATCATACAAATACATAACTCATATTTGAAATTTTAGTAATATTAAAATTATATAATTTACTATTATGGAAAATTATATATATTTGTATAAAATATATGTTTTACTATTTTAAATTGATCATATAAAATGTAATTATATACCATTTGTAGTTACAATTTTATTAAGTAAAATTATATATAATTTATGTTTTTCAATATATGAGTATTGATATTAATATTATACAATTTGATAACAAAATTTTATAACTACAAAGGATATTTTTGGATCAAAAGTTTACTTTAATATTTAAAATTGATTTCCTAAAATTTTAACTTAATCAGATATTTTTAAAATATATTTATTTTGAGTTATTAATACAAATTATATTTAAATTAAGTTAAATAAATTTTTATATAGAATACCCAAATTAAAATTAAGTACTAAAATTACATGATTATAGGTAATGTATATGTATTTTTTGTAAATATATTTAACTTATTGTTTTAAATTAATTACATAAATTTTAATTATATAAAAAAATAAATATTTTATTTTATTTTATTTTATTTTTAAAATATATGTATAATTTAAATTAAATAAAATAATTATATAATTATGACGATATCTTATATTTATACCATGATATATTAGATTAAAATTTTTAATTAATATATATTGCACGTTAATTTATTGTCATAAAGTTATTTTTTAAATTGTCACGTTAGTATTTAATACATCAACAAAAATGATATGTTAACATGTATGGGAAATAGTTAAATTCATTTTAAGGTGATTTATTAGAATTTAAAATTTAAAAGATTAAAGATTTAATAGTAAAGTGTAATGTTATTGTAATTTAGTCCTTAAATTAATGAAAAACTAGTACACTGACAGGATGTGATTGCATAAGGTGTGGATTTGCACATTGAAACTAGAAAACAACTAAACACGAGCCCAATAAAAAATACTATTTTTATTAAATTATATTAATTATAGCAATATTTTATAAAAAATGATTATATATTATCAAGTATTGTAAAAAAAACTCTTAATATCAAAATTTTGACGATGTACACTTATTTAGCATCATAACCATAACCAACTCATTTAATTGAAACACGTGATCAAATGTTAAGTTGACATCATTAGATATCTAATGGGAGTTTCTTATAGCATTAAATAACTAATTTAATGAAATTAAGATCTAAAATGGTGTTTTTTATGAATATAATTAAGCTATATTTTTTTATTAGGAAGATATGAAAGCCGTTGACTAGTCAACTGGAGGGTTTGCTTAACTTTCCTCCTCTATCTAGTCTATCTGCCATGCCTTTGCCTTTTTTAGTCTTTTAGGTTGTGCATACACAGACACCAACCAGACTCCACTGTCCCTTCTGTAATAGTATGGGGGTCATATTAGAATTTTGGCATGTAGTTCTAGTGGCCAAGTAGGTGGGTGGAGCCAATTCCAGCACTAACCTGAAGCTGGAAGGTCAGTTGGAAACAGACAACATAAACCATCGAGAAGAATTATGCATTCATTGGTTTTTATGTGCAGGGGATAGATTAAGACCAAATCTATTATACAGGTAGTGGCAGTGGCAGAAGACCTAACTTTTGAGATGCCTTCGAGGTACTGTGGAACTAAAATTTTATCGTATTATTCTTTATTACTTATTATTATTCTAATACTATTTGGGTATAATAAAGAGTTTTGAGAGTCTTAAATTTATAATCACATATTTCAAACAGACTACGTTGCATAAAACATTTAAGCTAAATTTTGCATTAAATCTTTAAAATATTTTCCATAAATATATCATATTTTTATATAAATATTTTATTTAACTTAAACAATATATACCTATTACTATTAATTTTTAAATATTTTATTAACTTAAAATTATATATAATCAAATATTTTATGCAAATAAATTATATGATTTTATTATCACTAAAATTTCAAATTTAAGTTAACTATTTGTAAAATATCATAATATATATAATTATTTATTTAACTTAAATTAGATATATTTAAGTTAGATAGTTTATTAAGTGAAATTTATATATAATTAAAAAATATTTAAATTAATAATAATCCTTAATTTTATAACTAAATAAATATATTTATGTTATATTATGTAAAATTTTAATTATATATAATTTATACTTAAATATTTATATATAGATTATGATATTGTATAAACTCATATAATATTCATATTTGGTGAATTGTGATACTTATTGGATCATATTGATATATTATGATATAAATCATATTAGGTGAATATTTTATTTTAAAATCAGATAAGATCAATTGGAAACAATTTGATCAAACTAACCCATTTTTTTGGGTTTTGTTTTAAGTGATTTTTAAAGGGTTTTTTTTTGGAACGGGTCCAGACCTAGTCCTTTTGTCATCCATAATAATAAGTACACACAAGTCAAAAAATGTACTTGGTACCTGTGACTTTTGCAGGAGTTGAAACTTGAAGATGATTGCCAATCAACCCCTGCATCCAAATTGGCAAAAAAACCCACCAATAATTGATCAAATCAGTCAAGTTTAGGTTTCAAGTCTATTTGGAGTAGGGTCCATAACTTACACACATACTGACACCTCTGTTTACTAGACTGACAGAGAATTCAGAAGAACAAAAACATAGGCTGGTTCTTGAATTCGTGGGCTATTGACTGCAGCACTCATGGGGCATCTTTTGAAGTAATAAACCCAAGAAAAGCCTCATTAGACTCTGCCAAAGTAGTAATGTGGGTGGATAGTTCACATTCACATCACATACCGCCATATCATCTCCTGAGTAATAAATAGTAATCCTACCAAAATCCTTAATTTTCAGCAGCCCCTTCAATTCCCTCTACTCTTTTTGGTTCAACCCTACCGCCTGTCAGTGGCTGCTATATTTATACAAGACCCTATAAATAAAAATGGGCATGCATGAGAACTTATAAGCAGCATAATAATCTTCAAGAAAATATCAGGTGAGAAAAATAGGTTTGAACATGAAGACAGAACATAAAAGACATTGTCAATAATTTTCATTTATTGTGTCTTGATTTCATAATCAAAGTAAATATTCACACAAATCAGAACGCTGGTGCGCTTAAATGTGTCCTTGAGCCAATAAATTGAATCATCATTTGAATTTTTGAAAGCGGAGGATTATTTTCTGCATATCGCAGACCGTCCCCACAAGATCTAACCTCGCCCGTCACCATCGAAATCGATGATGATCTTTCTACTACGAGACCAAAAAGCAAGACACAGTGTAAGAGGCGGAAAGCTGAATAGTGGTGAATCGGTTGGTTATATCATCATCAATCAAGAGATGCTGCGCTTGCCAGGGTGATCGGCGGCCTTGAGGGTTTTATCGATGAGCTTGCGGGCCTTGCGGCTGCGGATCTCGACCTTCACGCTCGAGCTTTTCATCATCTTCACGTACGACTTACTGGTTCCGCTCTTGGTTTTCTTCTTCAGAGCCCTCACCTTCGACTTGATAGACTCCACCAAGCTCTCTATCGCCGGATTCGCCATCTCCCGAACCAAGCGCCGACAGATCGATCGATCACGACCTCGAATTGAAGAAGGCAGCTATGGAGGAGGTATCAATCGCCAATCGATGATCAACAGAGTTGGCGTCCCAGAAGCAGTATTGGAGAGAGCTGATAGTTACAGAGGATCACTGACTTCAGTGACTGATACTATCACCTTCTGCTGCAAAAGCAAATCCCAGTTCGCTCTCTCCCTCTCGCCCATCTTATAATGGAGTGATCCCTCAGGAATAACCCCTCGTTTTGGATAGAATTTCCATTCTACCACCATGCAAACGCTGACCGATCCGATCGGTTCTACAACATTCAACCGGAGAGATGCCACCGGTTCAATTATTTTAATTTAACAAATTATATTAAATTTAATATATCCCTATAAAAATATTATTTAAATCAAAATAACATTTTAGGTGATTTTTCAATACCCAAATTGGTAATAATTACTATAATTATATTTTCTTTAATTTTGACATATATATATATTAAGTAATAATTAATTAAATATTTATAGAAAGTTAAATAGTTGAGATATTGTGTGAGTGTGGCTACATATTGGAAGAGTATAAAAATTGGGTTATTAAATAAAATTGAACAAATTTCATATAATAATAACATATTTAGTATTATCTTGCTTCATTTTTTCCTAGATTAATGAGTATAATGATATTTTAATAGGTAATTGAAGAATAGCTTATTTTTATTAGGATGAAAATGGATGTGCATATATAAGTAAAATTTAAATTTAGAGTTATCTCAACTTAATTTTCATATTAAAATATATTATTGCAATATTCTATTATTGATTATCTAATAATGGTGCTTTGAATTTTAAATGGATGTCAATCTTATAAAAAAATAATTTCTAATTATAATAAATAATTTTGAACTTATACTTTTGATCCAAACAAATTTAAATCAATACCAAACAATTATCTATCTATATCTATAATTGTGATATGTAACTATTATTTTTTTTGGATTTTTTATATTTTTATTATAGAATAAAATTGATAAATAATTCATATTTATTACAAAATGCACTATTTTTTCATGTACTCTTTAGGAATAAAAATTATTTTACAATTTATTAAATGAAATATTTTATCATAAAATTTATTACTAAAATAGTCATAAATATACATATTTAACACAATGTATAACTATTCTTATCAATATATATAAATATTTTATTAAAAAAGTTTTTATTCTTATAGCTTTATATTTGAAATTATTTTTTGAAAGATTAAATTACAAATAACTTACACCTAATATTTGATTAAAGAGAATATGAATTAAATTGGTATATGTTTTTTATGATTATTATTTTGATGACTTGTGTGGATGGCATGGGGCCAACTTGGGAATGGTGTAAATGTGTCGGGGTGTTCGAGGAATCCTCAACATTGAACATTAAAATCTGTCGGGCCGTGTCGATGTTCCCCTTTCTATCTTCAGACAAGTCAGACAAGTCACAATCTTGCACACTGTTTAATTTATCTAGAAGTTCCCCAGTTCAACCATTTATTTCTATATTACTTTTATCATAAAATTATAAATACGAACATATTTTGCTAAAATTTATCTTATTTATATTATAGTTTAAAATTAATATGATATTAAAGTATTATATAATTTTGCTAAAACCAAAGTAAAATTCAAAAGGGTTAATTTAATTATTGATTGATTTTCATGATATTTATTATATTATTAATTTATTAAAAATATATTTAATATTATAAGAATATTTATTTTTATTCTAGTATAATTTCTTAAACTACATATTAATATATATATTTCAATATATCTCAATTTCATCTCATATTTATTTTCAATTTAATAATAAAAATATTATATTTTATATTTTATTAATTATATATATATATATGAACAGAAATTCCAAAAAAAAAACTTTCTAACTGAAAACAACAAAATACAAATTATTGATATTTTGCTATCGAAATACAAAAGTTGGATGCGGTGGGTACGGCGGCGACAAAAAAAGAGGCGGTGGTGGGGAAACCATGAAGCTCCGTCTCCGCTCTCTCGAGACCAGGAAACCCTAAAGCTGGATGTCCCTGATAACTGCACTCTCCATCACCTCAAGCAAACCTTGGCGTCTCGCTCCACTCCGACACCGTCCGTCTCCTCCGTCAGCGTCTCTCTCAATCGCAGGGATGAGCTCGGCTCCTCCTCCTCCAACCAAGGCGATTCGCTCCAAGCGCTAGGTATCACATCCGGAGATCTGATTTATTATTCTATTAGCCCTAATTCTTTCAGCTTGCCTCCGCAGAGAGTAATTCCTGCCCTAGCCCCAAGTTCGTCCGTCCGAGAGACACCTCATTCTGTGGAATCTGAACAAGGTAACGCCCATTCGGTAGATTTGGATGTAATGGAAGTTGACAGTTCTGTGAAAGAAGAGAAATTGGGCGGCCAGAGCCTGGATTTAGACATGACGGATGTTGACGGTAAGGGCGAAGAGGAGGAGCATTTCCAGGGCGGTCTTAAAGGTGATGATTCCAACAGCGAGTATACAGAGTTCGATGTATATAAACAATCTGTGCCCTACTTCATGAGGATGATTTTGAGAGAAGAACTGGGCAACGATGAGGTAGAACATAGACTTGTGGTCGTTGCAATTCATGCGGTCATGTTAGAATCTGGCTTTGTTGGGTTCAACTCGGTGACTCGAGCTCGGGTTGATAGCTCTCACCTCCTTGATCGGTGGCCACCTGCAGCTTTCACCGTTTCATTGTTCTACACTCTTCCTGAGCTCCTTGCTGATGGGTCTAACGAGGTGGAAACCGTTGTTCTGAAGTTTCAGAGTATAGGTCATTACCTCACTGTTTATGGATCCCTAGCCAAGGGAAAGTCGGGGCTGCATAGGATCTGTCTAGACGAGTACAGATTTGTACCCACCATACACTTGATGTGGGCAAACTGTGATAAGAAGGATGTGGCTGGTCATGGAGAAGGTAAAACTAGTTCTTATTCTGACGGTGAAGTGTTCGAATTCTGGAAGATTGTGAAGGATGGGTTGGCATTGCCTCTTCTAATAGACCTCAGTGAGAGGGCTAATTTACCGCTGCCATCTTGTTTCATGTGTCTTCCTGCTGATCTGAAGCTTCAGATTCTGGAGCTGCTTGATGCAGATGACCTTCTGCAGGTGGCTCTTGTGTGCTCTGAGCTTCGTTACTTGTCATCTCACAATGATTTGTGGAAGCAGAAATTCGTCAGTGAGTTTAAAGATGTAAAGGAAACGCAAGGTGCACCGAATTGGAAACTCTTGTACATGACATACATGAAGAGGAGAAGGGATAAAGACACTATGATAAGGATGTCCCTCCAAGTGGAGAGGCCAATTAGAGCAATAAGACCATATCTGCTCGGTGGGATATGGGGGGATCGGGGCCCTCTTAGGATGCCAGGCTTAATCGGAGGAGACCATGACTGGCTTCCCGCTTCGGGTTCTCCTTTTACTATGCGGCAAAGTCCCTTTCCCCGGCTTCAAAACCACATAACTTTTGGGCCCAACTGCAGTCTCGGAGGATTGAATCACTAGTACTCGTTTTCAGGTATAGCTTTCAACTCAGAAGTGGAGCCTGAAGAGGGCATCTTGTGTGTTTGGGCATGTTGGTTTTTGAGGTTTGAACCTGTTGGCGTACTTGAATGTTTTGGAAAATAAGGGGATGGGGAGTACAGTGATGTGTGCAGACATGTAATCAAACAGTATTTGCTTGGTAAAAGTTGTTCTAGTTTGGAAACTCATCTATGATCAACTGATAGTCTAGACCTTCACATATTAGAAATACAAAATCCAGCTGGTTCATTCTAAACAGCACACTATCTGCTTGTTTTTGCCCCCAGAATCTAACAACTTGTGTCCCCATCAAACTGAATCATAAGGGGCTTTTGCTGATTTAAAGTAATTCTTGTGTTAGCTTGTTGGAATTTCAACATGGATCATTAAATTGGATCACATGTAATTACACCACATTGCAATGTACTGGAAGGATGAACATCAGCCCACAGTTTGAGACTCTTAATCTTTTCTATGCTAGAGAGAGTTCTTTATTGGCATTCAGGATTTGGGAAATCCTCTTTTCTTGCTTCCATTAAGGATGAATGCTTGCTCAAGGTACACTGCCAGAAAGGAAAGTAGAGAAGATATGAAAAGAAAGGTTTCACAGCAGCCCAATCACTAGATTCACCCATATCCACTTCACGTTAGAAATGAAGGAGATGAAGGTTCCGTCAAACGTGAACAAAATTATACATAGCCCAAGCAAGGTTCTTACTCATTATAGAGCTTTGCAACCTTTGTAGACATCTAAACTCTGAAGAATGGAAATGTGTAAACACCATGAGAACAACGGGAGTAATTGAGCAAAGTAGCTTACAAGGTAGAGGACAGAGAAAAAATGCCACAGCTATGAGGATCAATGGGCCAAATCCCAGGAAGAAGGTACTTCCTATGGTCAGCAACAGCTTAGCCCGAGGAATTAGGCCCTGAAAAGTACACTTAGTGGATGTCCTTTCATGATAAGAGAAATGCAGAAAATATAGTCAACCTTAGGGGGTTATCCTTATTGACAGTAATGCATGCAATACAGGTCAAAATTGTTTCACAGGACAATCTGTATCTAGAGACATTCTCAGAGCAACACTAGACCCTTCACCACCATTGGAGCTTAAGATAATAACTATGGAGATGAACTAATCAATGGCATCAGATCAGACTGATATTCAGAATCTGAGAATCTCCAATTGAATGAACTTAAAGTAAAGCTAGCCTTCTAAGTTTTTAGAGTTGATACAAAGAAGATGATTTTGTGAACCTCGAGGCCCTCACTGTTCAATGCCATAGACTGCTCCCTTTGGTTGGTTAAATTGGTTCGTGATTATGTAGACACAGCATTCCTTCTGGAGAACTCCCTCTCTCCCTGAAATCCCTCATCAGAGCCATCATTTACACTCTTAGTTTCCTCGAGGATAGAGGTGGGAGTCATCTCTCTTCTCCGCAACTCTTTCATGAACAATGACTAAGGAGGCTCTTCACCTGAAGACATTTGATGGGATAAGGAGTGAGATCACTAATCTACTAGAGCTTTCAGCATAGAATATGTGGTTTGAAAGAGCCATGTTCACAGAAAGAGAAGGTTGGAAGAAGAAAGCAAACTTGCCTGCTCCGCTGCTCTGTTTGTCCCCAGAAGGAGCAGCCCCTCCTCAGCCCCAAAACGCCGTCTTTCCTTCTGGGACCCGAAGCAGAGACTTCCGTCAGAGGGGACTTGACAAGCTGAAAAGAGTAAGCCATTCCGGGCCTGCAATTTCACCTCCTCAGACGAGGAAAGGTTTCATTTTTTTATACGGGCAAACACTGCGAACATTCTAGTGCAATAGAGAAGAGCGAAGACGGAAGCCAAGAGCTGAGGGCAACCAAGGGAAGCGGGTGACGGGCGATCAGCTGACTCAGCCTCCTACGGTGCCCATCGTCCAGCGCCGGTTAGTGAAACTGAGGCATCGATTTGCTCGTACGCCGATATGTTCTGTGGCTCAGAAGGAAGATCGGGAAGCCTTGACGTGGGTACTTTGACTTTCACTATATAACTTGTTGACTGTTCTCCTTCTCAGACTTTCATCTACGAAACTAGATATAAAGATCTCCTTTTGACTGGAAAACTCTGGCAGCAACTCTTGTAGTCGCACGATTGATTCAAAGAAAGTTTATTTGTGTGCAGGTAGGAAGCAGGCTCACCAGACAGCATCAAAGCATCTGCATATTGTCTAACTGCTTTAGACATATCTGCAACCTTATAATATGCAAATACCTGCAAGTACCCTGTTTCCCAAGCATACCATAGATCTTGTATTCCTTCTTTTCTTCGAAAGAAAAATGGCAACCAGATTCCAAAATAATATTTTCAGAACCTGAGCTAGAAAAAGGTGGCTGTCTTAATGCAAGTATCAAATGATTTCCTAATTTTGTTCCATGGGAACTCAAGCCAAGTCTGAGGAAAAACACGGTAGTGTGTTTATCTATAGATTTGGCTTTCCAAGGATGAATAGCCACCCTGATCAGACTAGTCCAGCTGGCCAGTCAAATCCAACCTCTAAAACTAAGTCCAAACGTTGGATGGCCTACTATTTCCCAATTGAAGGTTGTAGTTCCTGGCCATTAAGTACAGTGACACTCTTAGGTCTAGCATGTGGTACGATACCTCAGTACTGGTTGGACCTTAAAGTAAGTGATTTTCTCTTTGGACCTAAAAGTATAGGGTTTCTCTGCATCCACACTTGATAAAAAAGAAAGGTGCCCAATGAGGATTTTGGATCATATGGTGCCAACCTTCAGGAAAAAGCCTGGACAGTTAACTTGAACTGTACATGGTGAGAACTCTCCAACCTTTTTTTTTGCAGTGAACAACCAGATTGAACCTTCCTAAGGATCCCAGACAAAAATCAAATCATTGAACATAATTCTTCATGGTATACAAGGTTGAAATCTATGACTGCAAGTATGATTTCTATTACTAAAGTTATTTCTATAAAAGCCAAAATTGCAGAAAAAGAGCTTCTATTGATGATCTGCATATAATTTTTTTTTGCACAATGATCTGCATATAATTGTAATGTAATTTGAGGCATGATAGAGCATTTTTTCTGGTATTGGAGACCAGACAAGGGTCACCCAAGTGGTGTAAATGGGGATAACTTTTTTATTTAATTTTTTTCTCTATTTTCCAAATAGAATTGTCGATTTAAATTGTTTTACTTTTTCACTAGGGACTTGGATTTTTTGGTATTTTTTTTCTCGAATAATTAATATGATATAATATTTATATATTATTATTAATATAAATCATAATTTAATAAATAAAGAGTACAATATTTTAAATTAGTTGGTTAAATATTGATACAAAATTATAATTAGAGAGATAAATATAAAGTTAATGTAAAAAATATTATTAAAATAAATAATGTATGCATAATAGTTAATATTATGGCAATATTAAAGATGTAAGAGGGCAGGGAATGATACAGCCGGAGGGGATCCTCTCAAATCCCGAGGGTGGGAGTCACGCGCCGCCTGGTCGCCATCATGTCAGGCGGTGGTTCAGTCCCCCCCACGAGCCCGCAGCAGTCTCTGCATATGCAAATTTCTCTGGAGTAGACGACAAGACACAGCACTCTCATAGCATAGCATAGGTAACTAACTGACCGCACGTGCGCATCTGCCCAAAAATCCCTTTTTTTAACCTTAAATATAATATTCACAATTTATATCTATATTGTGATAATTTGCTGTTTTTATTATAATAAAATATCTTATTATATTTTTTTGCCGGAGGTGTAGTGCTTTCGCCGGCCCTCACGCAATCAGGGGGCGATAGATTGGGAGTTTGACAGCGGATCCAAGGCCATGCCTGGGCCCCACTCCGCCGCTTAAATGCTTTGTCGTAGCTGTCCAATAGTTGTAGCCCACCGACTGTCTCTAAAAGGAGAAAAAAACAAATAAGCATACGTGGGGATATTATCACGCCTTACTCTGGATATATATTTATTTTTTTAATCCATTTAAATTAAATGGAAATAAATTTAACTGTTACACTATTTATTTATGATTCCATGATTTAATGTTAAATAAGATAACTGTAATTAATTAATTATGTGTGAAATGAGAATAAACATTATTATTATTATTTAATTTACGTGGCAAATGATTATAAATTGGAGTTTAAAAATTGACGGGTGTAATATGAATAAATATAAAATGCAGGGGCTGGCCGTGCAATTGTTTCGAAATTGTGTCCGATGCGCTTAGCTGGATCTGGTGCACGTGCGCGCGTGTATTGTGTGGGTGGGGACTGGGGGGTGGGGGGTGGGGATGGTGTTCACCAGCTCAGCGTCCAGAGCCGCACGGGGCACCGAGGTTATGATAGGCTGCGCCGTGCCTACGGTGGCATTATGTCATTACATAATGTAATTTATTAATATTAATTAAATTTTACAAAATTAAAGAAAATAGAAATATTGGAGTTTATAGACAAAGAGAGAGAGCTGTCAGTGTCAGGTGGGGTCAACATTTGCACTTCGTCTTCTCCAAAATATTACATCCAGCTGGATTCCAGCCTGTGCATCCTCTCCCTCTGCCTACCTGTCTGGTTGTCTGTCTGACTGTCTTTCTTATTCTCTTTCCAAGCTCCATTTCCCTTTCCCCCTTCATATTCCCCGCCCCACTAGTCCCTTTTCCATCGTTTCCTACTCACAGCTCCTCCAGTGATCACCGCAGAGGCAGGCGACTGTCCACTTCAAGGAGACAGCACAGACCAGAGTCCGCGTAGCAATGGATCCGTGCCCGTTTGCGCGGATCCTCGTCGGAAACTTGGCCCTCAAGCTCCCCAACCACCGCTCCTCCTCCTCATCCTCCTTCTCATGCGATATCAGGCTCGCCGCCAGGCCGTCCTCGTTTCCGACCCAGTTAGCCCCTATCCCTCTCGTTATCTCCGAGAACTCCGTCGCGCCCGAGACCTCTTCCCCGAAGTCCCTCGCTGCCTGTTTCGAGCTCGACAAGGCCGGCATCGATAAGCTACTGGTCGAGAAGCGGCCAAACAAAGGCAACCCATGCCTCGAGATCTCTATATACTGGAGTCGCTGCCACCGGACAGCCGGTGACCGCATGTGCGGGCTCTTGGGCAGCGATGGGCGGAGGGGGAAGTTTCTCGGGAAGGTTACGGTCCCCATTCCGGTTCCGATGCCGGAGCTGATGGAGTATTTGAGGAAGGGGGAGCCGAGGGGGGTCGTGGTTCACAACGGATGGGTGAAAATCGGTGCCGCCGATTGGTCCCAGGAGGTTTTTGTAACAGTGAAGGTCGAGTCGGACCCGCGGTTCATGTTCGAGTTCGAGAAGGAGCCCGAGTGCAGCCCTCAGGTCTTCCAGGTTCAGGGCAATGTCAAACAGCCAGTCTTCACCTGCAAGTTCAGCTGCAGAAACCCTAGCTCTGAGAGGAACTTACGATCCATGTAAGTAATCTGCCTTCTCCAGGCGAAATCTTCACTCCAGTTCATTTGTAAATGGATTTTGCTTGATTGTGTTGAGCAGATCGTCTCTATTCGAGCCTGGTTCTTCGAGAAAATGGTTATCCTCCATCGCATCCGGTGAAAAGGACCAGCAGGGAAAGGAGCGGAAGGGATGGTCGATCATCATCCACGACCTCTCTGGTTCTCCGGTGGCGGCCGCCTCCATGGTGACCCCTTTCGTCCCTTCACCGGGCACCGACCGCGTCAGCCGCTCCAACCCCGGTGCTTGGCTCATCCTCCGCCCTGGCCATAACACGTGGAATCCCTGGGGCCGT
This sequence comes from Trapa bicornis, assembly GCA_030064425.1. Taxonomy (NCBI): domain Eukaryota; kingdom Viridiplantae; phylum Streptophyta; class Magnoliopsida; order Myrtales; family Lythraceae; genus Trapa; species Trapa bicornis. The sequence continues at coordinate 751,825 of CM057761.1, read as the reverse complement.
CTCGAGGCCTGGAGGGACCGGTCTGGCTCCGATGCCCTTTCCTACCGGTTCGAGCTTCTCTCCGACACCGCCACCAGCCCCAGCACGACCACTACCGTCGCTGCAGGGTCCACCGTCAGCATCAGGAGCGGAGGGAAGTTTGTCATTGACGCAACCGCAAGCCTAACTCCCATGGCAAGCCCCAATAGCAGCATGGATTTCGGATCAGGCAATTGGTCGGGCTCGTCTGGATCTGCAGACTTGGGGTCAAGCTTCGGATCCCTGTGGCCGCATTTCCTCCCCGGAGGATTCGTGATGTCGTCGACCATGCAAGGCGTGGACAGGGCCAGCAGGCCAGAGGTGGAAGTTGGCGTGCAGCATGTAACGTGCACGGAGGATGCTGCTGCATTTGTGGCACTAGCAGCGGCCATGGATCTCAGCATGGATGCTTGCAGGCTGTTTTCCCAGAAGCTGAGAAAAGAACTGAGACAGCCAAGCCAGGAGTCTGCACTATAAGGCCGCCTACATTTGTTTTGCATTGAAACTTGCTGCAAATTTTGATTGACCATGGAAATGTACAGAGCTGGAGATGAGTTTGGAGCAGGCTTTTCTTTTCTTTTTTCTTTTTTACCATTTTCTTAATATTAGATGTACATATCAGCATATCAGCATTTGATTGGAGTGTTCATTTATTATTGTACTTCTGTGTGGTTTCCATTGCTTGGGATTGGAGATGACTTGGAATCCTATGAAAGATAATATATTCATATGATCAATCTTCCATCTTGAGAAGAAGCATTTATTGGAGAACATTAATATGCTCTGGGTTGGTCGGTGGGACTTACAGAGGACAAAGGCTGTCAGCATGGTGAAGTCTTCCTGTGAGCTGAGCTGTTGAAACTCCTCAGTTACTCATCATCCACTTGCCAGCAAAACCGGGGGAAGTTCTTGGGCACAGCCAACAGAATCTAAAGGAAACCCTAGAGTAGATTTTGGAGAGCAACCAGCCATGACATAGAACCCTAATATTAGCAGTGTCATCTGAAAGCAACTTCTGATAGGAAAGCTATGCATTCATCCAAATGCATGTGTGTGTGGGGTTCTGGATCACTACTTCTTTTGACCAGAGCCTCCTGGTTATCCTTGGCCTCTTATATATATATATGACATCACTTGGTATGATTCAAGTATTGAAAGTAAAAGCTCTACTTGGATTACTGCAGAATGATCAATAAGGGTAATGCATAGTATAATATATGTGGAACAGACTAGAGATGCAACTTTACAGACATTGAATGATCAATAAGTCATGAACAGTAGTACAATTCGTAAAGGGAAAAGGATAAAACCACACTGAGGAAATACATGGGACCATCCAACTCAACTAGACTGTGTTGGAGAAGAAGAAGAAACTTCTGCAGATGTTTGTCATGTTTCAATGCAGTTCATTTACCCACCACAAGATGCCAACCAGCAATGGAATGAGACCAACAAGAACAAAAAAAAAAATCAAACCAAACCACACTGTGAATTTTAATATGGGAGTCACGGTTGATGTTACTAATACATACATGATCATCACGCAAACCAGATCAGTTGTGCAGCCCGATGTTCTTGCTCAGCTCCTCGAGTCTCTTCAGCCTCAACTCCTCGCTTTCACTGACCAACTGCAGAAAGAAGGGAATGCCAGAACAAGTAAGCTCCCAGATGATGGTCCAAAAAACAAAATGGGACATCAATTCAAAAGAAATGGATGACTCTGCAATTTTGCCTCCATTAGCTTGGTAATGAGCTGCACTTTCTCCTTGTTCTTCTCGTTAAACGCGTCGAGTGTATCCTTGTACTCTTTCTCCTGCAATGGGTGGCGAATACAAATTTCAGTTGGTACCTTCTTCCTCTGGAACTTCAATGCAATCAACGAGACCATGGTTGAGAATACAGGTGGGGATAAAGGTACCTTCCTCTGGCAGGTGTGGCCTAGCCACTTCAACTCCTTGTTCACTGTATCGATCTTCTTTCGAACACTTGAAACGTCCTTCCTCATAGGATCTCCCAACGTCTCCAGCTCCTGAGTGTTCAGCATTTATGATTGATTACAAACCAGAGGATCCTTGTTGGGTCGCTCAAGAACAAGAAGGAGAAGAATCAATGGGGTGAGAGCTAGCTTTCAAGGAAAATCGAAGGTGAAAATTGAAGATGCTCTGTGTAATCAGGGAGAAAAAGCAGAACGGCCCAAAATTCACCCTCTCCTTCACCCTCCATCTTGGAGAAGAATTCCAACTTCATCCTTCAAACCAGCAGATCTTGGCTCGTCAGTCTCCAGGTTGGCTCAAGGGTTTCAGAAATGTCATGGCAGGGAGAAAAAGAAAAGAGAACAAATGAGAGAACGGAGGAGAGAAACTGCCTTGGCAGCCTAATTACCTCGCGGATGGTGGCTAGACGTTTGGTCTCCTCCTCGACGCGGCCCAGCTGAGAGAGGACCCTCTCCTTGACCTCCATCTTCCACTTCTCAATCTCATCCTCCTTGGCCCTAAAGGCCGACAAGGCGGTCATCGACATCTCCTCCTCCTCCATCGAAATGTTGCTGTTGAAGCTCAGGCTGCCGGAGCTCTGCTGCAGCATGAGCTGCTTCCGACTCCGAGGAGTCGTCGTCTGCGTCTGCGGCTGTGGCAGGGACTGAGGTGGCTGCTGCTCGAAAGTACTCATCCCTTCTACCTTCTCCTTCTCCTTCTTCTCAATCCACAGGAATGATGGGTCGTCTCTTCCCTGGCTAACAGAGGGAAAGAACTAATCTTTTAAAGTCAAATTTTCAACTAATAAACGTCAGTGCTCAGTGTTAGCCCAACAAACCTGTCCTCTGTCATTTGTTCTTGTTTTTTTCCTTCCCTTTTTTTCTTGATTTAATCATGATCTAAGGATGAATCTCATCAATGTCTATAGAGATAGCCATGCAGCTGAAGACCAGACCCTGCTCTGCTACATGTTCTTCCCACACTCTACTCTTATCTGCTAATTACTTAATTGATCTCTCAAATTCAAATTAAGGCTTCAAATCTCACATCATAGAATAGAGGCAAGTCAAAATCCAGGGAAGGGTTTGGTCAGCTCATAAGCATACATAGCTGGCTAAGGTTGGGTTTGGTGGACAGAACTAATTCCCATCACAGGCTGGCTGGGATTGACGGCAGGGCAGCTCATCTAATCTTCTGATTAACCCTTAATTAGTTAGTTAGGCAAGGTCCCAGGAAACAATCTGGACTGATGGAGCCCATGCACATATGGGAAAATATCCAGTGCACGCCTAAGCACCTCTGGCGCGCAGCCTGGATCTATGATTCTCTGTGGTCCCCATCAAACTCATGCTAAAAATTAGAACCACTTTGTGGGAAGGAGAGAAATTGATGACTTAACAACGGCTTTTATCTCATAAAAGCTCTATCATAAATAATTCAGAATAAAATTCAGTTTAAATAATTATACAAAAAGAAAATCTCCTTATCATCATTTAATATTTTTATATATTTATATTATGTTTCAATATTAGCAGAAAATAGAAACAACTACAGATGATATAAGTTACTGAATTTGGAAGATATATGAAATAGAAGAAAAACTCAAGAAAGAAATGGTACATTGAAAATTGTGTAATTACCACATAATGAAAGAGTATGGAATATAAATTATAAATAGATATATGATGTGAAATTAAAGGAAGATAGCAACTATAAAGCCATATTAGTAGGGAAAGGTTTTAGAGGGATAGATTACATTATTTATAAATGTTCTGAATTACTTGTTACTTTAAAATAACATTTAATGCAATTGGAGGTAAGTAAAGCATTTTTTAGTAGTTTTTGTCACTTGAAAACATTTTTTTTATATGTTTAAAGTAAGTTATTGAGGGGGTTTTGAGAAAATGATATCATTTTATTTAGTCATTCTTCAATAGTGTTAGAACAAACAAATTAATTTTAATCCCAAAATTCAAAGTTAGATCACTTAGATAGTGCAAGCACTTTTTGGGAATAGAAATATGTAGAAATTATATCATATGTTTTATCCAAATGACATACAAAATCAATGTAGGAAAACTATTACTAGACAATATATATATATATATATATATAAAACTTATGTTGTACGAGATATGTTATATCAGACTATCACAATAAGTATCAAATCCTAAAAAAATAATCAATAGTTGCATCAACAACATCAACGGATAAACCAATAATTCCATTAAGCTTAGGCATTGATGACTTCTTTTGTCCTGTAATGGCATTTGATGTACACACATGGACTGAAGAAGGAAGGGAATGCACAAAAATTTACCCTAGTCAGATTGATCAAATGATGAGCCTCATGCTCTTCTTCTTTCTTCTTTAACACATGGACAAGGCCTGCATCACCATCTGAAAAGAAAGAATGGAATCCAATGATTCATCTATGGCAGCATATGTTCATGCAAAATAAGATACTATTTTCAGAACAAACAAAATAGGGTGTCCCAAAACCCAGATCTTCCAACCAGTCTTGCATATCGACCAATGCAACCATTCATCATGAAGATAATCTTATACCTGTATATCTAGCTCTTCATATTGGGGGAGCCTATAATGTTAGACATTTTCGAGGCGTTAGACTTTCCACTTCCAGTCCCTAGCCCGGCGGTGTTCCGGTTGTTTGAAGATTCACCTACTGCAATGGACTTCTTTATCTGCCACAAAAGAAGATGTAATCATAAGGGTAAATAAAAATGAAGATGAGTGGGGCATCCATTGACTTAATCATGAACACTGTTTAGAAACCCGCAGAGGTTCATCATGCAACACAGATTCATGCATTTAGGCATCAATTTCTGATGGTAAACACACAGTGACTCTTCCAGAATCTCTGATGTACATATAAGGGCATCAGACATAATGTAAAGGAAGATCGAGTTATGACTTACCGCCATGAGCCTTTCCCTGTGGATATCATTTGTCACCTGCAAAAAGAAAGCCATGACAGACAAGAAAAGAAATTTATATGCCAAGACAATAATCCAACTTGTCCTATGAGCTGAACTTAGTACTTTCAGTACAATCTTCTCCAAAACAGTCAGAAAAATGGAGAATTCATAGAGAATTACCGGCTTCTTGAAGCACTTAACTTCATCACCACTAAAACCCGGGAGAGTCATATTCCAATTTTTCTCTGCAAGATGGTGTAACAGATTGGTGAAACTGGGTCATTAAAGTTATAAAGTTAGAAGAAGGAATGGCACAACAAAATATGAGAATTTTCAGGAGAGACGGACCAAGATGAAGTAGTATGTCTTTTGCTTCCAGAGTAGTGGATTTCCTATGCTTTGCCAATGAGCAACCAAATGTAGTTATCTGTCCAAGAAGGAAATAAAATATACAACCAGTTGTATAAATGCCCAAATGGGGGGAAACACATGCTATAATTCTAAAAGTTTTGACATAATTACTGTACATTTATCAGGTGGAATAGAAATAGTCCATAGAAGCAGAAAAAGAAATACCTCCAGCAAAGGTTATTGTTGGTCCATCCAATCTTACTATGGAAGAATGGTTTGGGATACATTGAGAAGGAAAGGATATTCATGTCAACAATATATAAAAATGTATAAACTTAATTTTTTATAAAAGAAAAGGTCGGTGATTCATCTATCAGAAAGGATATCTCTATAGTTATATCAGAACAAAGTTCACTAGATATTCTGTAATCAACTTGTTTCACATCACCAAACTGCTCTGCACTAACTGATTGGCTTGTGACCATTAAACCCTATTGATAGAGTGCCCAATATTGCAGATAAATTGACAGGACAAAGAATAAGACAATCAAGAGAACAGCTGCTCACAGTTTCAATAAATTCCTCAGCAATATCAATAAGAACATCTTCAACATCAAGATCCAACTTTTCCGATGGATCAATCTGTTCCAAGAGCAAAATTGTAAATTATTAGAGCTAGGAAAAAAGAATGCCCTTCCTAAATAGATTGAAGACTTGGCATTGGATAGAGAGAACAAAGGAAATGTCTCATTATAACTGACCTGGTTCAACAACTCAGCTATGGTTCTTTTGCTGATAATCCTAGTGCAAGATTCATCATTCACAGGGGCAGCAGTTTTACCACTTGTAGCTGATGGAACCGTGTTAGCTAGAGCTTGTCCCATTGTGAGAGAGGGAGGTTTCTGGGTTGCAGGCCCACTGACCCTTGGCATAGATTGTGACGGTACAGATGGTAGGGCCCGTGATTGGAGCTGCCCAAGCTGATCCTGTGACTGATTTGACAGTGAGGATTGTTGAGATTGGACAGATGATAGTTTCTGTTTTGGAGTAGAGCCTGGAAGGGGAGGATGTTGTTGCTGAGGAATATGAGCCCTTTGCTGCAAAGATGACTGAGGGTTCGCTGGAGGTCTAAATGAAGAAGATGGTATAGGAGGCTTCCCTTGTGATGCAGATGAAAGCCAGGGCTGATTTGGAGATGGTACAGCTTGAGATGTACTTGGTGAAGAGAGAGAAGAACCTACTGAAGAGCCCCTCAAAAGGCCGTGGCCTGGGAAACCCTGCAAAAGAACCATATTATTAGAAGAATCTTATTGAGGAAACCAGGCAAAAAAAACTACAGTAATAGATTTTCTTGGGAAACAATATGTGGCAACAATATCACTGTTGAAAAGCAATAGACAAACAGATTCAATGGGTTGCATAGCCATTTTATAATTCATCCGCACTTTATATATGGGATAAAATAACCTTGATTATGATGAACTAGAGGAGAATCCCCTCTGCTTCACAGAGGTGATGAAATGCACATAAGCATCAAATGCAGCACAAGAAAGTTCTTTCTAAGAGGGAAGGGCGCCGGCGACAAAATAGTCTGTTGGTAGACTCTACAGCATCAAAAAGGAATAAGCCCAAGCAGCATGCAACGGACTGAAATAATACGATACATGTTTTAATTATACTGGCACTAACTTGTGGTGAAGAGGACTGACTAATTGATGCTGGAGCTGGCCTAACAGAAGGCTGTTGAAGAGGTCTTTGCTGATGAATCCCACCAGGGCGCAATTGAGAACCTGAACCCAGCATCCCAGCTCCATGCATAACTTGCACTGATGGTCTCATCTGTAAAGCCCAAACTAACCCGTCAAGAAGCCATGGAAATCTACCAGGATATACTCTGACAAAACATTTCTAGCTAGGATAGACACTTGAAGATTCCTCGTGATGCAAGCCAACAAAGGCACCAAACCAAAAGAAATATGGATACTTGGATTTGACCACAATAACACCCATGTACCAATTTCAGCCACCATATTTTCCAATTCTATGCACACCACTAATTTACGTAAGCAGAAAATTTAGCAAAAGCCCATAAAACGCACTAAAAATACATTGATCATGTCTCGGAAAGCATCACTAATAAGAACTGGTGAAATAAATAAGGTACATAAGCCTCTCACTATTGTTCGACTCAGAAATATCGTGATTTAGCACATTGTTCATATGAAGTTCTTATTTTTATCTGGAAAGCTGACTCGGATTGTGAAATATCGACTAAGATTCTCCAAAGACCGTGAAAGAAAAGGGCTGAAGTTCGCTCAGCTCGAAAATTAACTAGTAAGACGAACCTGTGAGGAATTGGAAGACGAACTCGACTCCGGAGCATTGACCGTTTCGCGACCTAAACCACCATAATTCTGTCCTAGAAAGGGAGATGAGAACTGAGCTGACTGCGGAGATGGGCTGCTGTTGTGCGCTGGTGCGCCAATGGCTATTCCCCCACGCTGATGTAGTGGAGAGGGAGACGATGGGGTCGGAGGCTGCTGCTGCGGCTGCCAAGGTCTGGATAGCGACGGAGGTTTCGGCTGCAATGAGGTCGGCAGAGATTGGGAGGGCATAGGGTTTTGAGATGACACGGCTGACGGAGTCGAAGTAGATATAGAAGCGGCGGAGGACTGAGGAAGGAGAGGAGGCGACGGAATCGGCTGTGATTGGAGGCTGTCAGAGGACTGGGCCACCGCAGCAGCGGCTGCCGGGGCAGAGGAGGCAGTGGGGTTCGATGGCGGATCCATGCGGCAAAATTGGGAGGAAGAGATGTTTTGCCTTATGCAAGTATTGGATGGCACACGTTTATATGGTGATCGATCAGGCACGTATGGTATGGGCTTTCAAATGGGCATGTTACATTATTTGGGCTTCCCCATTATTAAGAACGGGCCATTGATTGAGGCCCATCTAACAAAAAGTTTATTTATTTTTTCTTTCCCCTTTTTTTGGGGGACTTTGGCCATCATCGTCGCATAAGCTCACCATCTCTCAGTTCGATTGCTTTTCACAATTTTTACTCTTCTCCTCTGAGGTTTTCTTGCGGGCAACCTTTGACGGGGTCCGACCAGTTCGTAGGTGGTTTTTCGATGGCGGTGGCGCCGGCCCGGAGGGTATCAGCTGCGTCAGCTCGGTCTCACACCCGGAAAGCTAAGCAGGGCCACTCTCTCTCCACCTCAGGTGTCATTTTCCTTGTCAATTCACTTCTTGCTCTGATGCTGATCCTGGAGCGATATATCAGTTTTTCAGTCATTGTACCAGATTTATTACGTTGGTATATGCGTCGCAATTTCATAGAATTGACGAGATTCTGATACCTTGTCTGTTTCTAAATACAGTAGAATGGTGGATTTTGTGGGGTTCTTAGCATTTGATTAGTAGAGGGGGTTGAAATCAGGTATCCTGCACTGCATGATTTGTTATAGGGAGGTCAAATAGGAACGTCCATCTCGATGTAGTGTACCTTTCTGTTCGAATCCAGTAAATTGCTGATCAGTATCTGCAGAAAGTTGCATATAATGAAGAAGAATCCGGACAATTCCTCTCTTGTTAAGGTTATTCCGAGTTAGATATATGGGGAAACATTTTAAACCGCTGAGTATCTACTTGTGTTCCAATATCTCAAAGATGGTAGCATTAAGGGCATCGAGTACCTCAATGTTTTGATATTTTTAGGTCCAGCTGACTGGTATAATTGCTTCAGTATATATGTCATGGTTGGAAGAACAGCATGCTTACATGGTTAAGGTACAGCAACGGAAAGTGGTAATTTAGGATCTTGACAGCAAACCAGGAGTAGGAGCAACTTAAAGTAATGCAATAGCTTTAGAATCTTAGTGCAGAAAATAGGACCAGAAAGTGGCAGTTCACAAGGTTCTGTTTGATTGATCAATTTTCCTTTCAAAGATTCAATAATGCAATTAGGGACTTGAACAATTAATCTCTTTGACCGGATACTCGGTGATGCAATTGATCTTCTCGATTCATCCTAGTTTAACAGATAAAATGGTGTTTCCAAATAAATGTGCATCTTTTCATCTGCTTATTACCTTCTTTGCATGCTCTCATTGTCTGTCCTGCTCACACATCTGTATCTAACTCAGGGGTTTTCAAGAAGTTACTGTTGGTTACTTTTATTGGGTTTCTGGCTTGGGCATATCAAGCTCTCCAGCCACCCCAACCAAAGATTCCTGGTTCTCCCGGTGGCCCGCCAATTACAGCTCCAAGAATTAAGCTTAGAGATGGAAGACATTTAGCATATAAAGAATATGGGGTAGAAAAAGATTCTGCCAAATATAAGATTGTGGTAGTTCACGGTTTCAACGGATGCAGGCATCAAAGTCTCTTTTTGTCCCAGGTCAATGACAACTCTGCACTTTAAATCTTGATTTTATTATCTTTCACGTGCCTGATGCTTATATTGCAATTGATGCTCTGCCTCAGGAATTAATTGACAACCTCGGAGTCCACTTGGTGTCTTTTGATCGACCCGGTTATGGAGAGAGTGATCCTGATCCAAAGCGTACGAGGAAGAGCATTGCTTTAGACATAGAGGAGCTGGCTGATCAGTTGGGCCTGGGAACAAAATTTTATGTCATAGGCATTTCCATGGGAGGACAGATTGTATGGGGCTGCCTCAAGTACATACCTCACAGGTCTGGAGTTCTAAACCCAATTATTGAATTCAATAGCCTTTCTTATTCAAGATGCCTTTTATACCCCATCATCTTACTTTTTCCATACCGTTTCAGTTACTGGAATGGCATTATTAAGAGCATCAACTCCATGTTAGTAATAACTTAAATGAATGGACAACCTTTTGTATTTTACTTATGATCCAGCTTGCTAATAATTGAATGGAGCATCAATGTAAATTGTTGAAGCCCGTGTTATACAGTTAGTCTCTCTACTCACACAGATTCAAATTGTAGTTGGCCCATCAATATCCCCAATTATGTTTAGAAACTCTTTGAAATGAAATGTTCATGTAAAATGAATGAGCCCATCTCATAAAGCTGTCTGGTTTCATCTGCTCACGGGAGATCCTTGATTCTTTTTCTATTGCTGCCCTTCTAATTTTAAGATTCCTTTAATTATCTATGATGGGCAGGCTAGCAGGAGTAGCAATGCTAGCCCCTGTGGTGAATCACTGGTGGTCGGGCATACCTTCAGATTTAGTATCACTGGTCTATAAGCAATTGTTGCTGCAAGATCAGTGGGCACTACGTGTTGGTCACTATGCTCCCACGTGGTTTACATACTGGTGGAACACCCAGAAATGGTTTCCTTCAAGTGCAGCCATAGTCCGGCATCCCGATACTTTATCTCCCTCGGACAAGAAAATCCTTGCAAAGATCATTTTGCCAAAGGAGTTATTGGTATAAACCTTTATCTTAAATCTCTTGTCATTATTTTCACTGGTCGCATCCATAGTTATGCGAAATGTTCCAGAACTCATCTTCTTGCTTCGTGAATGTTATTTTCTTCACTAACACGATCTTCTTTTCGTGGAATTGGTCTGTTAAGACCGTGCCACTACAGCAAGGAGAGTATGAATCCATCCATCGTGACCTGGCAACTGGATTCGGTGCCTGGGAATTCAGCCCAGTAGACTTGCAGAATCCATTCCAGAACAATGAAGGGCGTGTTCATATATGGCAAGGGGATGAAGACAGGCTGGTGCCAGTAACCATCCAGAGGTTCATCGCACAGAAGCTCCCATGGATCAAGTACCACGAGCTGCCCGGTGCTGGTCATGCTTTCATGCTGGCTGATGGGATGCCTGATCGCATAGCAAAGGCCCTCCTGCTGGGGGAAACTGATGGGGATGACTAATTCTCAGTTTTAAGCCTAGTGCTATCTGCTATTTCTCTGCTGTAACAGAGAACACGGCTGTCTGTTTTTCCTCACTCCCTTGCATTGGAATGCTCCATTGCTACCTGATCTTGAACTCAAGAGATGTTCTTAGCAAAGATTGTAACCCACAATTCAAAACCTTTAGGAACTAGCTAAAGGGATCACTATTTTCTTAACTGAAAGTTATTTTAGGCAACTGAAAGTTCAAGATATCCATTTCCTGCTTGTTCATGACATCATATTCATTATTGATTTGATCCTCAATGTGATTTTGAAGGAAAATCTCCCCCAGTACAAAGATATTGAAATTACGAGATAGAGCAAAATCAAATACCGATTGCAAAAATGGGATCATGTAAAAATATACTCTTTATGTTTAAGAAAATTTGGCGTATAACATATACTCTTGTAGGTATTATTAATATTAATTTTGGTGTTTTTGACCTGTAAAATATGAATGGAGCGTATAGTTTCAAAATAAAATATATGGATTTGTTGTTGAACGAGAGGTTCGAACATTGTACGAGATAATATTCATTAAATTAAATTAAGATTGGTAAGTGTAAATCATTACGAGTATTCAGACATTTCTTAATACAAGTATATATATATATATATATAGTTTAAGGGGTATATTTTTTAGAGTATTACAAATTTGATGGTTAGAGTTCATTAAGCCATTGAATGACACTAATTGTATGAAATTATATAGGAATAATACTTGTATATATTGATCCATAATTTATAAGTTATTATCCATAATTTTTATTTATATTATTTAGGTTAGAAGTAATGAGAAGTTTTCTACTGTATGTTAAAATAAGATATATTCCTAAATTAGAGTTGACGTAAAAAAAAAATAATGCATGCGGTTTTCCGTATGAATTTCTGAAGTGTTCGATTGAGATAAGATTGAGAGTGTTTAAACTCTGCAGAAGCGGTATGAGTACATCTGGGTATTGCATTGGGTCTGAGGCCTTGAGAAGAATGATGCCTGCAGCCTACTTGCTCCTTTACGTTTTCTTGAAGGAAGGATGTAATGAAGCTTTCCTTCACTCTTTAAATAAGTTTTCCAGAGCTGTCTTGATGGTTGGAATCAGTAGGCAGGCATCTGCCTTGAATGGTTCCTTGTAATGACATTCTTCTCACTCATCCTCCAACAATGACAAAAATAATTTCTCGTGTTGCCAGTCATGCACTGCTCAAGAGCTGATCAACCCATTGACCTGTTTTTTTTCATTTTTCTGTTGGGTTTGCGGACTGTCCATTCAGATTCTCCGACTCCTAGAACACATATATAATCCAATCCCTCCTGACACTTCAAGACCATCCATCGAGCCTCCACATCCCCTGTTTGTTTTTAGAGACAACCAGGGATGCAAGCTCCCGTGATTTTATTGTCTTTTTGTGGCCTCAAAGAAGAAGAAGATAGATTCATCCCGTCCCGTCCCCTGCGGCGCTGGAGAAGGGCCCAATTCCATGAACTGCAGCAAATGTCGCCAGTCTCGTAAGCAATATGCATCACCCTCGCATTGCCAGCCGTTGGTGAATTTCATAAACATGCCACATTACATGGATCATGGAGACTTAATGATAGGCTAATCATTTTGCCCATTGTACCTGCATGACAATGACAACTGCAGGTTCGGTGCAAAGTGATAGGTTGATGGCCCCCACCAAAGACCATAGCATTGATTAAATTATCTGGGGGCAAGGAAGGAATAATAATTTAATTTTAATATTTCTGACTTTGGAGGACAACTTGAAAATGAAGCTTTGGACTGCACAATAAGCACAAAAGCATCTTTTTGACCAGTTTGTATAAAGCAAAGCAAATAGTTGCCCCGATCACACATAAGATAACAGCGTCAACCCAACATACATGATACACCCCCCAAATTTTACGGGGTGCATTAAATGCTGCGATCATCCTCCCCACATGGCAGTGGCCATAATTGCAAGGATGCTCTTCTGTCCATTATCTATCTCTAGATTGACTTGTTAACACTTCATAAGAGTTCTCACGCCAAAAAAGATGTATATAAATAAACTACTCGCCTCAAAATCGTTCATGGCTATTTACTCGGTGCTCACATGTCCTGTACTTGTACAGTTATTCAGTCTACCACCACGTCAACCCAACTACCGGATCCTAAGATTGTGGGGTCCACTGGCAGTCAATCACCACCGTTCGTTTGGCATGGACTCCACCACTAGTATTCTTACCTGCACGTAAGACGTCACAGCAGGTCATCCCCCCAGGCGTCGGATCTCCGGCCCGACGAGAACCGCGCCATGCTGCCCAGACCGGGCGGTTCGCTCTCCGTCATGCTTCTCCTTGGGATCGACTCGGATGAAGGCGCGTGGACATCACGAGCCGGCAAGCGCTCAGTGATATCGTGCGAGACTGATGTTGCTGCCGCGGCCGACAAGCGCCTTCGAGTTCTGGATGGCGGGTCCCCGGGAGCGTTGTGCTCAGAGTCCCTCCTCGATTTCCTTCCGGACCGGAATAATGACCGGAAGCTCGATAAGAGACCGGCCTTCCTCATTCCGGGCGGCTTGGCCGTCTTAACGGGCTCCGTCTCGGGGGACTTGGACTTCTGCCTGCTCTTCTGCTTGCGGTTGCGATCCTTCTTGGACCTCACGCGTCCCATGCACGACACCTTGGGCGAGGAAGGCTCGATCATTGGAGGATCCGATTTTCCGATGGATCCGGATCGCTTCGGGAACAGGCGAGTATTTCCGGCTTTACAGGTCCTCCTATTCTTCGGATCGACGAAGGATGTCTTCTGAGGCTTCGGTAGTCCGATGATCAAGGCCTTGGACTTCCGATTTGCGGCGAATCGCTGAGAATTGAAGTTCAAGCTCGGATTCAAGCTCGTGGAGTTGAACGAGTTCCCTCTCTTGGAGTCCTTCCGCTCGTAGAAGGCGTTGCGGTCGAACCAGTCGAACTCCGCGTCCTTGGAGAGCCAGAAGGATTCCGGCGGTAAGTCGTGAGGGATCACTTCCTGCACCTCCGCGTCCGAGTCCAAATCCGAATCCAAATCATCCGGCAGCGGCCGTTCTTCTGCAGCGACGGTCTCGCAGGCGATCTTGCTGTCGCAAGAACCGCCGGCGCAGGCCGAGACCAGTGCTTCTAGATCCACTTGAGGCATCCTACTACAGCAAGCAACCGACCTGCAGTTCAACACAGGGAGATAGAAATAGAGAAAGATGTAGGAGGAGATGGTTATGGCGGTGGAAGAGAGGAGAGGAGATGAGTTTTATACAGAGGAAGCTGATTGATTTGTGGAAAGAACAGAGATGAGGTTTCGTAGATGTTGACTTACAGTGAATGAATGGAGTGTTGCGTGGGGCATATCATTATCTTCCTACTCATCACTTTTCTTTTCTTCTTTTTTTTATGAGCAAAAAAACTTTTCCTTTTTTCGCTCGAAAAAAATCGAAATAATTGATTTATGATATTGAAAAAAAATTAAAAGATAATTATATTATACCTATTTTGCCCTCACGCCAAAATAGTATTAAATATAAGTTTTGTTTGTTTATAATATTTAAAATTTTATAATATTTACGACTAATATATTTTAAGTATAATTAAGTGCTAACATTACACAATATATTCTCATATTTTAATATCTATATATTATTAAAACTCTACTTATTATATTTTTATTCTTCAATTATTTATTATGTTTTATAATAAAAAATTAAATTATTAAGAATTAATAAATTTTAAGTAGATATTTGTACAATTGCAGGTATATAAATTTATAATTTTTATTACAATCCCATTTTACTATGCTTTTCTCATAGCATGTGAAGAGTCCATCTAGCAATGTGTAACATGATTCTTTCCTTTGAGTTCCACATAAAAGGTTTCTAGAAACCCATATATTATCACTATCAAAGGGAGGAAGAAAGGCATAAAGCAAAAAGGACTAGAAGCCAATAATATTTGGACTAATTTGGCAAAGATTATTTACATGAAGAGAGGCAATGGAAAAGGTGGGAAGAACATCTATGTACTTGTACCCAAAAGAAATGTTGTACTAGCCAGCCAATGTGATTCTTTTCTTTTTAACTAACAAAGAGTTCAACAATGGAGTGTGCACGTGAGATAGACCCATTGTGCTTTTATTCTTATACCTAAAAAATCTCTTTAGGGTAGGAATGGGTCGAAATTATTCACGGGCCCATATACCACTCCAACTATGGAGATTGAGGAAACGCTCGAGGGCTAAAAGGTCAATTTGATCGTCCGTGTTTTGAAATTTGAATATCTCACTCTCGCATCTGCCCCACTCCGCTGGAAAGGTCTCACACTTCAGGCCACTGCAAGAGAAGAGGAGGAGGGTTCAGACTGAGTCAGAGGCGGACGCTGGGACTCGTAGGGTTTCGTTCATCGCATTCTTCGTTGAGAATATCGATCCAGGAAATTCGAAGCCGGTCACCATAGGTTCGGTGGTCGATTCTCCCTCTCGGTTTCCGCAAAGGATGTCGAGTCGCCATGAAAAGGAGAAAGGCGTCAACGTTCAGGTTCTCCTTCGATGCAGGTAGTTTTAGTTTCTCATTTCGTCGTCGTATCACCGATATCTCTGAGTAAGGATGCGTGGCGGCGTATCTCACGGTTCGATCACCTTTTCAGGCCCTTCAGCGAGGATGAGAAGCGAAGTGGTGCGCCTGAAGTGGTCAAGTGCCGTGAGTATCAGAGAGAAGTGTCGGTTTCGCAGAACATCGCGGGGAAGCAGATGGATCGCGTTTTTATGTTTGATAAGGTACGGCAACGAGCTCAGTGGCTTGTTGTACCGGGGGTTATACTGAATTGATCATCTGAGCTAGCTCAACCTCCAGTCATATAAAGACATTTAATTAGGAACTGGAAGCGTATTTCCTCGGTTCAGAATTTATCTGGTGTATCTAAGAGAAGGTGCATAGAGAAATTAGGAATGTTCTGGACTGATGATGAGGATGAAATTCATGGGACCTGTCGAACGTCTGACTTCTCTGCCAATATTTTTTATGGCTAAAATTCTATTCTTTCTAAAGTAGCTCATCTTCTTTCCAATAGAGATCTTTTTTTCTAGCTTTAATGAAAACATATTTGATGTTCAAATTGAACGGAATTTGCAGGTGTTCGGTCCAACTGCACAGCAGAAGGATCTCTACGAACAAGCAATTGTTCCAATTGTGAATGAAGTTCTTGAAGGATTTAACTGTACTATCTTTGCTTATGGTCAGACTGGTACAGGGAAAACTTACACTATGGAAGGGGAATGCAAAAGATCAAAGGTACACTGAACCCTTTGTAAACATTGGATTGAATTTACCTCTTATTCCGCCAGGTGAGGAATCTCAGTCTATGGCTATTGAAAAATTATAGAGTGGCCCCGATGGAGAATTACCTCCAGATGCAGGAGTGATACCTCGTGCAGTGAAGCAGATCTTCGAAACTCTCGAAAGCCAAAATGCTGAATACAGTGTGAAAGTTACTTTCATAGAGCTCTACAATGAAGAAATCACTGACCTATTAGCACCAGAAGAACTTTCGAAAATTGTTGTGGAGGATAAGCAGAAGAAGCAGTTGCCGTTGATGGAAGATGGAAAAGGCGGAGTTCTCATAAGAGGCGTGGAGGAGGAAATTGTAACAAGTGCAAGTGAAATTTTCTCTCTGCTTGAGAGGGGATCCTCAAAGCGTCGAACTGCTGAAACATTGTTGAATAAACAGTCAAGGTAAATGATTGATATGCCTTTTCTTGGATGTTTCTCTTGAATTGGCATCCTTTTTTCGAATTTAATATAATTTACAATACAGTCGCTCGCACTCTCTGTTTTCCATTACAATTCACATCAAAGAAGCAACCCCTGAAGGTGAAGAACTTATCAAGTGTGGCAAGTTGAACTTGGTTGACTTAGCTGGTTCAGAAAATATATCACGTTCTGGCGCAAGGGAGGTATAGAAAATGGAGCTTCGTTCTTGTAGCATACTCGCTTTGAGTCTGGCTCAAAGGAATAAATATATGCACTTGTGTATGTATTAATATATGTGCGAGCTGATGTATGTATGTGCCTTAATGAAAAATATTAGGGGCGTGCAAGAGAGGCTGGAGAAATCAACAAGAGTTTACTCACTTTAGGACGTGTCATTAATGCTCTTGTCGAGCATCTTGGACATATTCCTTACAGGTTGAGGATGCACTTCAAATACTGTTTAGTGTATACGGTGCCACTACCTTATGGAATCTAACTGAGCCACTTTTGTCTTCAGAGACAGTAAGTTGACCCGGTTACTTAGGGATTCTCTTGGTGGAAGGACAAAAACTTGCATTATTGCAACAGTATCACCAGCAGTTCATTGTCTGGAAGAGACCCTGAGTACACTTGATTATGCTCATAGAGCAAAGAATATCAAGAATAAACCAGAGGTTCACATTTATGCAAATTATTTATTACAATTTAAGGCATACAATCCCTTGTAGAGCTCATAATGAGTTGTGGATTTTTGTAGGTAAACCAAAAGATGATGAAGTCTACTCTTATCAAGGATCTTTATGGTGAAATAGATCGCCTTAAAGCTGGTGAGTACAGAAGTGAAATCTGAGGTAAACTTGCATTGAACAGGAGTATTTAGTTCTTGGGATCCGGGGATTCAATTACGCTGTCCATGTTTTTTTTTAGAGGTTTATTCTGCTAGGGAGAAAAATGGAGTGTACATACCAAAGGAGAGATACTATCAGGAAGAAGCTGAAAGGAAGGTAAATCTTTCAACTATAGCTTTCACCTTTTCGGATATTTCTACCAAGGGGAAGTATATTTTGTGGCTCTTTGATTTGTGTCTTGATGATGTGTTATTGGCATATTCACTCTAGGATTTATGTATTTACTCGTGAGAAATTTAAACTTATCGAGGCATGTTTGAATAATAGGCTATGACAGAGCAAATCGAACAAATGGGAATCACAATAGAAACCCATCAGAAGGTCAGTATTGTACAATTTCTTTTATGTCCTGGAACTAATCATTTTAATGTTTTCCGTAATGAAATTATTAACGCTGATGCATCACAGCAACTGGAGGAATTGCAAGATAAATATGAAGGCCAGGTTCGAGAATGCTGTGATTTGAGTAGCAAGCTGGATGGCACTGAGGTGTGCTTGATTCTTGTGACTGCTTAAGCTTTTTCTTCGTGAATACATTCTTTTTTATTATTTATTTTTTGGGCCAAATAGTAAATATCTTCTCATTCGAGTGTAATTGCAGAGAGAGCTGGAAAGAATTTCTAAGCAACTAGCCAACACTCAGATGGAACTGAGGAAAAGCGAGTATGCTATAAAGGAAAGAGATTTCATAATATCCCAGCAGAGAAAAGCAGGTAACTTTTAACGCTTTTGTTTTCTTTGAGCTAATCTTAGGCCATTTTCTTTATATAAACGCAATTGTTTGAAACAGAAAATGCTTTGGCTCATCAAGCATGCATCTTGAGATCAAGCTTGGAGAAATCTCTGCAGGACAACGCTCTTCTTTTTTCTAAACTTGGTAATGGACATTGGACTCGTTTACTGGAAAGAATATGAAATGCTCTTTCACTTTAGTTTTAGTAATACTTGAAATGGTCTTCTAGCCAAGGAAGACAAACTGAATGCAGATAACAGGTCATTGATAGACAACTATGTGTCTGAGTTGGCGCATCAGGTTGCTTCTCTCCGTGACTTGGTCAATGGATCAGTCTCTGAGCAAAATGGGCATCTTCAATCGGTGGAGAAACTGTGTCATTCTTTTCAAAATATTCATGCAAGTGTATGAACAATATGCCCTATTATTTTGTTTTACAACCGTGTCATGTTATTTTATTTCTTTAAATGACTATTGTAACTTCTTACTGTCGATCATCTATGTTATTGTTAATTAGCTAATGAAATTATAATTTTGTTGAATTATCTAATTAGGCTGTTGATAGTATGAAGAAGAAAATTGCGTCATCAAGGGCTATGTTTGTTTCTCATATTGAGGCTACGCAAAATGTTGTTCGTTTACACAAGGCAAGCTGCAATGCATCATTGGAGAATATCTCTTCCGTGGCTTCTTCAAATACATCATCTGTTGAAGAAGTAGGTCATGGTACCTGTGATTGTTTCAGATTAAGTGTTTTATTTTTCAATGATATAATTTTCTTTATTTGCCTCTTGTATCAGTTTCTTGCATCAAAAGACGATGAGGTGAAATCTATCTTTGATGATCTCCAAACCATACTTTCAACGCATGCAGAAGAGATGACGATCTTTTCCAAGGATCTGCAGCAAGTTAGTGTCTTTTATTGTTATTCTCCTGTTAATGCTGAAGCTATATCATTTTAATAATAAGATATACATAGAATTTTTAAAGTAGCACTGTTTGACTCGTGCAGATCTAAAACATGTTTTATTAATTAAGACGTCTTAGGGGAATCCTTGCTATGCATCTATTTGTGTTTCATGTGACAAAGGATAATATTAAACTTTTGTATTTTGTGTGTCTAACAGAGATTTAATGATGGCATGGATCATGCCAAGGGGATTTCTTTGTTTGCTGATGGGTTCTTCCAGAGTCATCTTAAAGAATTGAAAAAGCTTGAAAACCATGCACTGAACATTGATGAAATTCAGATGAAGAGCATCATGGAATTCCAGAAAGCCTATGAGGTATGATGTAGTTTGTTGCTCTCCGCTTCTTCATATCAGTCTGGCTAAATTTGATCTGTGCAGGAGGAGTCAAAATCGGAAGAAGAGAAGCTTATAGCTGATGTGACCACTTTAGTTTGTAGTCACATGCATCGTCAGAAAGAGAGGGTTAGCTCATGATTTCCTCATTCTTCAATTAATACCTTCTGCAGTTTGAAATTGAACTGATGGTTAAGTCTATAGGTAAATGCAAGACTCTCCAACCTCAGAGACACTGCTATTGGGAACAAAGTATTTCTGGATGGACATGTTTCCTCAATGGAGGGGATCACAGCAGATGCCAAAAGGAAGTGGCATACATTTGCAATGCAAGCAGAAACTAATGCCAAAGACAATGCTAATTATTCTGTGTCTAAACATTGTCGTATGGAGTTACAACTGCAGCAGAGGTAATCTTGTTAGTGATGAAACTTATAGAAATTAGATTCATTTCTTCGGCATCTTGATCTTTCTTTTCTTGATTTTCCTAGTTTGAGCACTGCGGGATCAGCCTTTGAAAGCTGGAGAGGCACTCAGAGAGCATTAAATGAGATGGGAACTAAAAATGTTTCTTCTCTGTCATCACTCATAAGGTAAAAGATTGGCATATGAGAAGATAATACACGAGCTGATCCTTGTGTCTAAATTCATCATGTATCTGCAGGGATATTGTGGAGATCAACGAGCAACATGATCATGAAGTTAGTGCTGCACGAGATGCAGCTGATGAAGATATGGCTAAATGCACTGGCGATATCATTGAGCATGTCGATGGTGAGTTCAGTTTCATTAACACTAGTTCCTCCTATCATTTAACTGGACTTGGTATCTATTCTCAAGCTGAAGCCTATATCAACTACACGGCCTTTTAAAATGAAGCATCCATATAATAAGGGTGCAATTTGCAGTTTCTGAGAGCTTCAGAAGTTGGAATAGTTTACGGATCACCTATGGGATAACTACTTTATTATTCACCAGGGAATGACAGTTCACTGGAAAACATATTTTTCTGCTATTAGCAATTCTTTGCAATTGTTTTCTCAGAGATCGTGGTTGTTAAACTGCAGAACAATCAGAAAACGAGCTTGGAATTGTATCAGGAATCATTGATACAGTCAAAGAGCACACTAAATCTTTGGGGGTCTTCCGTGAAGACCATTCAGCCCAAGCTTCATATATTAATGAGAAAGCTGGAGAGACCTTCCATCAAAGATACACGGTAAGTGAATCTGCTACATGACATATTGAATAAATGTTCTTTGGCCTCATATTTCTTACTGGAAAAACGTCCAGGATTACGAGCCAAGTGGGAGCACACCTATAAGATCCGAGTCTGATGTACCTACAAAGGGAGCTATTGAGTCACTAAGAGCCATGCCCATAGACGCCCTTCTGGAGGAATTTCGGGAGAATAACTCCTACGAGTCATTCGAGGTAAAGGAACCAAAGCCATCCCTCATCCCACGCTCACCTTTGACACAACTCAATTGAGAGCAAGCTGCATCAAGAGAATTAATTCCCCAGAGAAAACTTTTGTTCGCTATACAAAGTGTACACTAATTATTCCCATTCAGTGTTAACAAGGAGGCGGAGATAAACTTTGCAGTGGTTTTCAAGGGTGGATGTGAGTAGATCTCATCTTGGGATTTACAGAAGATGCCAATTTTCTCATGTATGCCAATCTTCTTGCCAGTGCTTTAGGTTCTGTTGCATAAGAAGATTGATCACTATTTGCTGGAAATCATTGCTTTGGATATTAAAATGGTACAACTGCAAAACCATTACCTTAGACTATATTTCCTTCCTAATCATAGCAGTAATCAGCCATGAGCTATTCCATCTTTTGTTAATTTTAGTAATTTGTATAGTTCTTATTGAAATGAAAAATAGTCCGTTATTGTTAACCGTTTTTATAACCCGTGGGTGCTATTGTTCCGGTGGTCTATGAATTCAGTCGGCAAGCATCCAACTAAAGAAACCTCGGACCCAAAAATAATTTTCACAATATAAAAAGGGGTCGTTCTCAACCTGTCCTCGTAGTCGTAACCCTTCACGCCTTAATAAAAGGAAGAAAGGTTGCAGAAGCGATGAACAAGACAAGTTATTATTTAATAGTTTGTGGACCGAATAGAAGGAAGGGGGATGACTACGTGTTAATAGGTTATTGGTGATATTGACACTGAACCCAAAAAATGAAGTCAGTATGGCGACATCTTTGGTGGGGTGTCTGATGTGGGGTCCACGGAGAAGGAAGATAAATACATCTCCCACGTCACATAGAACTACGACTGGTGGGTCCCATACTCTCTCCGTCTCCTCCTTTACTCTTTTCCGCCACTGGTCGCCACATTACCCCTCTCTCCTGCTGCTGTAGAGCACCTGCTTTCCTCACTCTCTCTCTCCTGCTGCTGAAGAGCACCTGCTCTCCTCACTCTCTCTCTCTCTCTGTTTCCCCTTCTTTCTTCTCTCTCTGGTAAGATCGTGTATTCGTGTGTCTATATATATATACACAGCTAGCATGGTTGTACTCTAGTTAGTTCATTTTGGAAGTCCAGGGATGATGAAACCCACAGGCTTCCGCCAACACCACCTGTCCTCATCCGGTGGTGATCGCTTTGTCAGCTTCCTCTCCTTCCCGCATCCAGCTGGTACCGTGGTAGCCGGTGACGAGCTCAACGAGGCCGAAGTTTGCTTCGCCGGAGAGTTCTCCGATCAGGCATGCATCATCCACCAGACTTCGTCCTCTCCTACCACTACCCCCGTACCCACCATCCGCTGCCGGCAGTTGTCCCGGCAGATTCAGAACTCCGGCCTGCTCGCCGCCTTGCCTGTCGCCACTCCGTCGAAGCAGATCCCCGCTCCGCGTAATCGCGAGAGAGACTTCGCACGGCCAGCGCCTCGCTGTAAATTCCAGAAGTCCGCGCCGGTAAACGTACCGGTCATACCCTCGGCGATCATGGCCAATCGCCTGAAGAACCCACTCCTCCACGATGACGACGACCAAGAGGACGATGAAGAGATGCTGCCGCCGCACGAGATTGTAGCTCGGAGGACGAGCATCTCGGTGAGGAACGCGTGCTCTGTTCTCGAAGGCGCAGGTAGGACTCTGAAAGGGAGAGATCTGAGGCAGGTGAGGAATGCTATCTGGCAGAGAACTGGATTTCTCGACTGAGCTTTACGCAAAGAATCCATCTCCCTTCCTACCTGAAAAGAAGGATTTTTTTATAATTATTTTCCTGTCCCTTTTACAGTAAAATCTGAGATTTTTGTTTGATTATGAAATGGAGCTATGTCTATAATATCAGTAGAAATGGGATTTCCAGGGAATGGATGAACCTCAGTAAAAACATGGAGCAAGCGAATTTCTTATGTTGGTTCCATGAATTACTACTGGACATGACAGGGGAAGTAGGCTTGCTTGACTGCTCAAGCTACTACACTGTAGTTGAGTCATGATGTGGTTATATGGTTGCTGTAGCCCTTCCAGGCTTGATACTATGTATTAATGATATACTAAATACTATTGAGCATGACAATCTACCTGTCCAAAAGCTCTTCTGCAACTCTTTTTTCTGGCATTTATCGGCCTCATGGTTTTCTGGTATTAGAGAAAGCTGTTTTCTGGATTATGTTACCCTTAAGCTTTTCTCTAGTTTGTCGAGTTTTTTCATGGTTTTTGGAATACGATTGCAATTGTAATGCATTTGTTTAGAACACCATTCAGTGTATTTCTGCTTTCCTAAGAGATGTTAAGTGAAGTCTGCAATGTATTTCCTTCTTCATGGTTGAAAAGTTAGAGCTCAGAGCATTCGCGGAAAAAGGAACAGAAGTTGTCTTTTTTCAACAGTTGAGGATAAGATAGTGGCAGTCAGGATATGGATAAGCCTCAAAGTTTGGTGATCAGGAGGATTTCTCTCCTCATACAAGACAACTCTGAATCAGATGGGTAGGAGGCAATGGCGTTTTAAAAATTCAAACTTTATTGCCGTGATTCTGAATCTAGAGGAAAAACATGGTTGGAAGAATCTCAGGGTAGCAAAGTCAGGAGATCAATTCCCTCTCACCCCTGAAAATTTTCATAGAAATCGCTGTACTTTACATGGCTGATTGATTCCGAATTATGTCCCCTGCCACGAGCTGAGCAGAGACAATCACGATGCTGCTCCACCTCTAACATGAGCTGAACAGCTCCCTAATTCTCATCTGCATGAACACTGACCCAGATTATGGGATCCAACCAAGCCAGGAGCTCAGAACAGAAAAATCGTCTCTTTCATGGAATCGTGGCAGGAGAAGAAAATGGAGATCTCAATAGGAAAACCTTAGAGGGATGCCCGTACAAATGACAGTGCGTTTATGTGGCGCAGCTATGACTTGACACGCTTCCATGGCGATCTTAAGGGCCACGCTCCTCAACAACTCAACAGTCGCTTATTCACAGAAAAAAAATTGCAATCCAAAAAATATACAAAATGGCGAAAATGGAGTCTGAGGTCGACGAATTCGCCATGGTTACGAGTTTTGGGCCATGCGGGGCTTCTGGGGCCGATCCAGCTCAATCGAGATTCTCTAGGCCAGCCCAGCTGGCAACTGGCCGCCGTTCCACCTCCGAGTTGCTACGAGGAGCGAGAAAGTTTTAACTCAGTCTGTACTTCGCTGAAAATTCTGCTGAAGCTGATGAGACCCATCTGGCTCCGGGAGCCTCCCGGCGGATTACGGGGTATTCCAGGGATGCTTGAGGGGGCGATAAGGCGTGCGGTTGTGATTGGCAACGGCTTTGCTGGTGCAGAGAGTCAATGCATTGGTCTGGTTCGAGCACTTGGCCTCACCAACCGCTACTCCCTTCACGTGCGCGTCAACTTCAATTCCTTCTCTGTCTTCTTCCCCTTCTCTTCTTCTCTAGTGCGCACTTTTTCTTCTCTCCATATTCTGTTCCTGCACTTTTTCTCTGTACAACATGGTGGTGTGAAAAACCTATCTTGCTTCCATCTACTGAGATCTTCTAGTTATGGGGTTCTGTTATCTTCCATGGTTCTCATGCTTCCATTTATTCGATTTCTTGTGCAGCGTGTTGCTAGGCCAAGTGGAGGTATCAACAAATGGCTTCACTGGCTTCCTGTTTCTCTACACAAAAGATTGGATTCCATCTTGGACCGAGTTTTTGGAACCTCCCAGTTTCATAAAGGAGGAAGTAGAATCATGCCATTTTCTGCTGAAAATAGCGGTATCAGTGCTCTGGATTTTATTTCTCAATCTTGTACCATACATATAATTTGTGATAATTCGTGTTATAGTACTATAAAAAAAGCTATGTTAATGGAAACTGATGCATCTATCTGCTAATTTTTATAGGTTTATCGGATATCTTAGAAGCTGATGCGCAGCAGATAGCCATGATGGCTCGTGAAACATTCAACAAGTATATTATGTTCTTAATTTTGTGCTCATATTTAATACCCTTCCTGACTCTGAAAATTTCCTTTAGATCAGATTCAGAAACTGTAATGTTAGATTTATAACGTTGGTATGATTCTCTGTTTATGGTAGGGATGGTCCATTGTTGGTCATTGCATCTGGCCGAGATACTATTGATGTTACAAGCTCGATAAAACGGTTAGCCCCGGAGAATGTTTTTGTTGTTCAGGTTGAAGTTTCTTTATTTTCTTCTCATAGACATTTTCATGATCTTGTATTGGTGTCAAATGCTTGCAACTGGATCAATAATAGGGAAGTGCTAGTAATCCTCCTTTTTTTTGCAATGAATTAATAAGCTTCCACATTCTGCTGCATCTGTTGTTATTTTTCCTCTGACCCATAAAAGAGTTCTGATAGATTGTTTTGTCATTGTTATTTTAAGGGAGTGTTCTTTTTGTGTTTATTAGTGTCAGCCATGGTGTACTGCAGCTGATGAGATACTTTGAACTTGATGCACTCATATGTCTTTATCCATGTTCTAGATACAACATCCGAGGTCACATCTGGATCGATTTGATCTAATTATTGCTCCGCGTCATGATTATTATCCTTTGACACCTGAAGGACAAAAAGAAATTCCGTGGTTTCTCCGGAAGTGGATTACTCCGCGCCAACCTCCTGGCAGAAATGTGGTATGTATTAAGGATGAAAGTTACTTTGAATCACGGGTAAACAATGGTTAGGATCTTTTTTTGGGCTTTGGCTACAGATTCTCACAGCGGGGGCTCTTCATCTAGCTGATTCTAATGCTATTGTGGCTGCTACTTCTGGTTGGCATAATGAATTTGGCACCCTACCAAAGCCCTTTCTCGTGGTTAATATTGGAGGACCTACAAGTAAGTTCTACATACATCATGTGACCGCCTTTTTCCTCGGTTGTTAAAGTGTGCATAATCACCGGGAATCTTATTAAATGAGTTTATTCTTGGCCCTTGTGACTGTGACCGTCTAAGTGATCTCTTAGGAAATTGCCGATATGCCGAAGATCTTGCAGAAGAATTAGTGGAAAAGCTGCAGAATGTTCTCTGGAGCTGCGGAAGTATTAGAATATCATTTTCAAGGAGAACTCCTGAGAAGGTGCACTTTGAAAACAGCTTTCTTGGTATGTTCGATGATGTAATTCATGCCCTCTGTTCAATCAACAGATCTCCAGAATCATAAAAAAGGAGCTTAGTGCTGATCCTAAAGTTCACATCTGGGATGGAGAAGGTAGTCATTGAAGATCTTATACCGGGTTAAAAGAATTCCCTCTTATGAAACAAGAAATCTAAACCTTTTATTTTCTTGGTGTTTATGCTAACAAGGTCGAAACCCTCACATGGGCCATTTAGCTTGGGCTGATGCTTTTGTTGTGACAGCTGATTCTGTGAGCATGTTAAGTGAAGTCTGCAGTACAGGGTATGATAAATAATTAAGAAATTGATTACTGCCAATTCTACTATTAGGAAATTTATCTTCATTGCATTCTTTTAATTTAAACTTTTTGAATGTGTTTCGGCATCTATCCTTTGTTCTGCAGGAAGCCTGTCTATGTTGCTGGAGCTGAGCATTGTACATGGAAATTCACAGATTTTCAGAGGTCTCTTCAGGTCCGAGGTGCTATTCGATCATTCCTGGGTGAAGAAAATGTAAGCTAATTAAATTGATATTGAGATTACATATCTTGCGGGGAAGAAATGGACCCAACTGGTATGGAATTGGCAGCAGAAACAGTCAATTGTAGTGCAAAGAAATCGTAAATATCATATGCATTGAGAATATAAGGAGAAATTCTGAAAGGCTTCATGTGTTGAAAGGATGCGAAAATTTGTTGCCTTGTATAAGCAAAAAACATAAAATTTTCTATCCATTCTTATGCTTGGTCAAGCTTTCTTTCGAACAGAAAAAAGACTTTTTAATTACATTTGTTTCTCTATGTTTCAAGCATAGATGTCAGATACATGGAGCTATCCCCCTCTGAATGATACAGCTGAGGCTGCTGCACAAGTGAGTGAAGCAGTTGTTCAACGTGGTTGGAGAATACTGGGAGATGCAGCTTCCTTGTAAAGTTCCCTAGCAGGTTGCTCCAGAAGATTTTGTTGATAGAACCCATCCAGTGAGAGAAGTTTTGATCTACACAGCTGCATCTTATCATCTCCAGAATATTGAACCTCCTGGAAATCTGGCCTTCCATTATGTCTCTCTTTGCAACCAGCTCCTTTATACCTCAAATTTTCAAGAAACAAAAAGTTTGATATGTTTTCCTTTCATCTTCCCAGATGTGGATTCATCTTCTGGCAAGTGAAAGTTGGGGACTTTGTGCATATAACTGGGGAGGATCATTGCCCTGATTATGATCAGTAGGTGTGGTGGGATCATCTAATGGCATTTTGCAAGTTGACTTGTGCTTTGATTATGAAGCAGGTCAAACCAACCTAATGCATTTGATCTTCACATCTTTGACATTTCCAAGTATCCATACAGTTGGAACATGGAGAGGTTATCACCAACTCCTCTTGTCCTCTTTTTTCTTCCCATTAACTGAATCAACATCTAAGCCCACCCCCTCCTGGTTCTCTTATAAGTCCCCTCATCTTCTCCTCCAAATATCAAGTAGTCCATAGGAGCTTGAAAATGAAGAGTGGTGACTTGAGCATGGCCAATGTCCCTCCAGAGTCCAGTGCAGCTTCCAAGGGCAAGGCGCCACTCCTCCCTGTTACAGCTGCTCCGACAAGGACGGGTGGTTGGAAGAAGGGGGTTGCCATATTCGACTTCATTATCAGACTCTGTGCCATGGTGGCTGCTCTTGCTGCCGCCGCAGCCATGGGGACCAGCGATCAGACCCTCCCATTCTTCACTCAGTTCTTCCAGTTCCAGGCCAGCTATGATGACCTCCCAACCTTGCAGTATGCCTTACTTGTAGCCTGTTCTTCTTGTGTAAAACTATAACCATTTGGTTCATGAATTGACGGCCAAATTGATCTTTGTGCAGATTCTTTGTGATCGCAATGGGGATAGTCGCCGGTTACCTCCTCATCTCACTCCCCTTCTCCATTGTAACCATAGTTCGACCCTTTGCAGTCGGGCCAAGGATGCTCTTATTGATTTTAGACACAGTAAGCTCTCAGAACTTGCCAAGCTTAGGCGCTATGGCTTTACGATTTTGCTTACCTGCAACTCTTTTACTGTAGGTGGCACTTACCCTGACCACAGCAGCAGGAGCAGCAGCAGCAGCCATAGTGTACTTGGCACATAACGGAAACCCGACCACGAACTGGCTGGCGATCTGCCAGCAGTTCGGCGATTTCTGCCAGAAAGTGAGCGGGGCCGTCGTGGGATCATTCATCGCCGTTGTCCTCTTCGTGTGCCTGGTGGTTCTCTCTGCAATGGCCCTTCGCAGGACCTGATGACGACGATGATCTCCCCCATAGACATGTTGTATACCTTTCTGTATGTTGTGAAGATCTCTTCATATCAAATAAGATAAGTTACAGTGAGTTTATGTCTGTCTTTGGATCGATTCTTTCCCATAAATTATACAAGTCCTTGATCATGCCACGACTCCGGCATCTGTTCCGGCATCTGTTGGGCCGCCGTAAACCTCTTCCGGTTGTCGCTCTGAATACTTACTCCATCGAATGCAGCCGCCGAAGGGTTTGGGTTCAGCCCCGACGAGCTTATCCTGTGAATCTCGTTCTGTTCATCTAACCGAATTCCCGGAGCCGGGAGGAAGTTCTGATGCTGGTGAGCTACTCCGGCCGCAGCGATGGATAGATTCTCGCAATGGGGGAGGCCAAGAGTAAGAGAAACACCATTCCTCGGAAACCTCGCTCCGGCCATCAGACGCTGTCCTTCACCAAGTCTCCCCATCTGATCTTCGATCTGGTACTGCTCGAACCCTCCATGGAAGCTTGCCTGCAGATCACTATTCCGAACCATCGGGTAGTTATAACTTCCGGTATGCGGTAGCCATCGTGTCTTGTCGTCGTCTGCTTCCATTGATGGGGAGTGATGAAACTGTGACCTCCTCGGCTTCTTATTGACGGACTCCAAAACCTCATTGTCGTGGTGGTTAACCTTGTGCTCAGGATTCTCCTTGGCCTCCTCAAGGTACATCTCCTCGACCATGGGCTTCCATAGCCGAACTCGTGCATTTATGAACCAGTTCGACACCTGCACGATTAGCCATGGACAATATTACCGGTCGGCGGTGAGAATATGAAACCATACCGGCGGCGGTTAAGGGTCTCATCAAATCATCACCTGGCCGCGAGTAAGTCCGGTCTGTTTCGCGAGCAGTTGCTTGTCTGCATCCTTTGGATAACTATGCACGGGAAAAAAGCCCTAGTCAGTGATCTCAGTTAAGGTAAGCACGCCGATAGGGCTAAGCAGACGAGCTTACGGGTGGAGGAAATGCTCGAATAGCCAAGCTCGGAGGACTGAAACCGCTTGCTCAGGCAACCCCCTCTGCGGCCTCCAACCTGTATTTCTTCCCTGAGGGACCAGACCGAGATGTTGGAGCGCTTGCTGCTGTCGGAATCGGTGGTCGACGAACTTCAGTCTGGACAAGCTGCCTTGGAGCTTCCCTTGGGGGCTACTTTCAGCTTCCTCCCCTAAGCTCCTGCTCGTCACTTTTATCTGTCTCGCTATTGCATCCCTCAGGCATCGGAACTTCTTCGAGATCGTCTTCAACGCCAGAGTGGTGTACGGCCTTGCCGATCCATTGCCGGTCGCCTGCTCGAATGACGCTACCACGATCTGTATCTGGTTGTGGTATAGCATGTATCTTTGCTCCACCTAGTTCCGACAAAATCGGAGAATTTCAAACCCCAATTGACTCCTTTATAGTTGATATATATATATATATATATGTACCTCGTCCGCCATGGTCATAAGCTTTGTCTTCTTCAGCTGAACTTCGTGTCTCTCCGCTGCAGTGAGTTCAGAGGTGCTCTTCCCATCACCGGATTCTTGCACCGCCATTTTCCGATCACCTTCTTTCTCCATTTTATCCTCCTCGGGCATTATTCCGTGCATGACATTAACAACCTCTTCGAGTAGCTGTTGCGCTGGCTTCAAGTACTTGGAGTTCAGAGTCGCAGCAGACGATAAACCATACGAGGAAACCGGAACATCATCGACGGATAAGGCTCGAGATCTCAATGGTGCGATGGCATCTCGATCGCAGACTTCTCGTGGCAGTTGTCGAGAAGAAAGGCTGAGAGACAACCCTTGCTGCGACCGAGGGGTGGTGCTCTCGGTCGAATCTGTAGGGTTCCAGTGACTGCGGCGGAGTCGGGAAGCCAAGCTGTTATAAGGCGAAGACATCTCGTGATGAAAGGTGGAGGACGACGGGACGCTTGGGTCTCCGGCTACTACTGGCCCTCGATGCAATGGGATGCCGACAAGATGGTGGCCGGTTTGGGGGTGGGAGGCCAGGGAAGAAGTGGCTGAGTTGAGGAATACGACGTTGTTTCCGGCCGTTGAAGGTGCCAGTGCAGGTGGCATCACCGATGGGTCTCTCTGATACTGGAAGTAAGCCGGTGGGCTCATCAACAGTAGGGTTTGTCGGCCATCTGCACCTGTCTGAGCATCCGTGTTGTGTTGGAAGTAGGTCGCCATCATTGGTCTTCTCCCACAAACTATACCCTTACCCTCTTTTCACAAGTCAATTTTCACTGGCAAAAATGATGAATTATATTATTATACTCATCAAACTACATCCAATTGAAATAGATAATTTTGAAGCGGTAAAAAAAAATCGAAAAAGTGAAAGCAGCTTTTCATGATCATCTGTTGAGTCAGTGTATGTATGAACCTACTGAAACATGGTGTGTTCTGCGCAGACTTGTCAAGGAATCCACTGGCAGACTTTTCCGTTCGTCCTTTCCTGGAAAAAGGTCATGCAAACAGAGAAAGAAGATCGTGATGCAGAAGAACAAGCAAAGCTAGCTGGACTTTGTGATCTCATGGGAAAAGAAAAGCATATCCATCTTCTTACTATGATTAGTGATCTTATTTCTTCTCTCTTCTCTGCAACTTTTCGGATGATTAGTGATCCATGCGTCTCCTTTCAAATGATTCGATTCGGTGTACTTCTCCGGCAGCCGTTTATCTGGATATGGAGGGAAGAAAACGAGGGAGGGAAGGAGAGAGGGAGAGAGGCGCAAGCATACATACAAATGATATATGATATTGTGTCAGTCAAGAGATTGTAACAGATAATGGATGATTTATGAAAGGAGAGAGAAAGATGATCTCTACTGTAATAATTATTGAGAAAAATAACTCCCCAGAAATTTAATTATAAAATTATAAAATATCTCCTTGTCGTCTTGTTTTTGGCTGTCATAATTATATATATATATTAAATATGATTAATATAATATTAATAAATACATATATATTGGATAGTTTTTTTTTTTTTTGTGGTTGGATGAGATAAAGCCATCCTATTGATAAAAGAAACATGGAACCTGGTCATTTGATGGGACTCATCCTCTTTATTCAAGAAATAGAATAATAATTGAATAATATATTACTCGTATTAAATAATAAAAAATGATGGTAAAAATATGAAATTAATGCCAATATAATTTATGTTCATTTAAATTTTAAATATTTTTTATTTGAAAAAATATATATGATGTGTGAATAATTATAGTGAATATGTATGGCTGTGTGGGTGGTGGTCCCATGATTCCACAACAATGTAACACGCGTCACATGGAGGGGTCCTCTGCTCCCCATTTTTTCGGATTAGTTATAAATATGTAATATCTAATTTAATATTTTTTTTATTTCTAATTCCTCCAATAATTCATTTTTTTCTATTAATTTACCTTAATATAAAATGTATATAATTATATATTTTTATTCCATGGATGGAGCCATTTATAATAAATTGTGAAAAAATAATACTCAATATATATTAAGAAAATTTCAATATATAATCTATAAAAAAATAAATATTTAGTATTAAAATATAAAATTATCTTATCTTAATACATGAACCAGTAAACTAATATTTTCTCATAAAAGAAATATAATTGTGTATTTCATATTGAATTAGATTAATATAATAATAATAATAATAATATTATTATTATTATTATTATTATAGAACACCAAGAAGAGTGCATTTTGGTCTTCTGGGTGGAAGTTTGATTATTGGGAGAGAGACTCATATTCAATTATTGGTTGATTAGGATAAGGTTATCACACACAACCTTAAAAGCTTTTTCTAAGGTTGGACGTGGCCCTCTTACGCCCACATAAAAAGGAGCAACTTGGTTTAGCTAGCCTGCCACTATCTGGTCATATTAAGCCATTCATTCCCCTTATTTGATACCCTTGTTTCTTTATGCCTTGCACATCAACACATATGCCCTCTTGAGCAGAATCAGTCCACAGAAAATGATTTGAATGGTACCTTCAAAGTCATTCATCCGAGGAAGATAAACACTATCTCTCTTTTTCTTCCCAATGGAGTGACTACCAGGATAGAGAACAAGAAGAATGAGCCATGCAGGAAAAAAGAGGACACACCTTGCAAACTGCAGCCTTGGGGGACCACATTCCAGTGATTGGATCTCCTCTATGGAGAAAAACTGCAGATGTATAGCTGTTCTGCCATCATATGTGCAAGTATTAGGCCATGACATGGATGGTATTAGGCATTGATACACTTGAAATGGAGTGTTAGCCATAGCTGCGAACACCGTTGATTTCCACTGAATAATGAACAGTGGATATCATGCCAATGTCCTTATGCCACCAAATGAGCTTTAGGAGCCACTAATAGGGGGCCAGCCAGCCAACCAACCCTTTAGGCTTTTACCAAAGCATCACATCCACCACCACCATCACCATCACCATCACCATCATCCATCACCACAACCACAGTGAAAAGCATGTTCAACAATTCATTTACTCACATGATCATTCCCAAAAATAAGATATAGTATCTAGTGACTTTGCTTTTCGATATTGTCTATTCATTCACCCCCTCCATTTAATTGATGTATTCTTTTCTTTGTTTTTTGCGTGGAAAAGTATAGAAAATGATTTGTCATTTAGATATCATATCCCCTTGAGATGTTTATATATCTATGTTGTGGGCAGCCCATCTCCATGCTATACAACTTGGTCAATTGGTTTGCATGCTCTTGTGGCCGCTGGCTCAACAAGGCTCTTGAAAGGGCTCGTCGTCTACAGGCTACAGGTCTGCAGGAGTGACAGTGTGTTACATGGCTATTGCAGTGTAGGCGACTAAGTTTCCTCATCCAGGGTGGTGGTAAGCCAGAGTGGAAGGTCCGGGTTGGTGTTGATCCTTGGATGGATTTACTAGACTTACTAGCTACAATTCGTGTAAGTCATTTTTTTCAGTTGTCCCAAATCTAAAATATCACAAGAGTAGTAAAAATTTGTAATTTAAAAAAATTGGGAATATAATCCCATATTGAATAAAATATAATATTATTATAAATTTATAAGTTTATAAATATTATAGTATTAGTACGTATCATATCATTGTGGCATTAATTTCTAATGTCACCACCAAGCTTTGACAAGTTTAGGTTTAGGTGAGGGGTTTCATTGCATCATATTAGATGGATATATACCAACAAATTGATATATATTCAATAGGGTCCCTTCTCCGGTCGATTGAAATGCAACCATATTAGATGACCCCTCTTGCTCTAGATTTTCAAAAGGTGGAATATTCAGGTCTAAATTCAGCTCAGCCCTGTTGTGTTATGCCGATAACTTTAGAATCAAAAGTGTAGAAGATTTTCAATCCGTTCTACTTGCAAACACAAGACAGACAGTACGGGATTACATCCAATTAAGGCAACCCTAGCACTAACCCTAACCCCAACCCCCAAAAGAAAATCAAATTTATCGACTTCTCGAACCCATCAAGTCAAATCAGTAAACTAAGATAACCCTACCGCACGGAAAAAATACTAAGCTCGCAGAAAATTTTCCAAGGGTATAAGCTATGGCACCTCGATCCATCAAAGAACAAAAAACCTATATCAAGGATATAAAACGGCGCATCCCGGAAGGAAGGATGAAGAAGATAAAAACAAGAATTTTGAAACGAGTTCCACAGCCGACAAATTTACGAGATGATTAAGGGAATCCAAGCGATCGTACCTAAAGAAATTAGACCGATCGAGGGCAGTCCGATCACCTAGGAAATTCAGAAGAGACGGTTGCAATATGCAGACGTGAGAGAAAGAATCACACATAAAGAGACGAAGGAGAAGGATTCGCCACTTATTCTCCCACCCTCCGTGTGAACAAGACAGGCTAAATGGTGACGGGACGGGAGTGGGGGTGATGAATCGGGTCGGATGGGTCCTGCCGGTAGGAAACGGGTAAATGAGTCTGGTCTGGACTGGACTCCGAAACGAACGTGAAAGCTCGCACCAGCCAACTCGGGTCGGATCTTTCTTTTTAAAATTCACTTTTAACACTACACTTTTTTTATTTATCGTTACTAACCTATACTTTTATAGTTGTTAATTTCTTATCCTATTCTCACCAATTTGTCCCATCTCCATCATCTTCCTTCAATAATCATTTCAATCTAATCTGTTACAATCATTACTTGGGCAAACCCAGTTTCGCTATATATGCCAATGTGTTGATGGATCGAGGAGCTCAAATTATAACAAAATTCTTCGATTGCAGATAGGGAGGTCAATACTTCGGGTTGGGGCAGGTTTTGTCCAATCCGTTTCACTCTATATACTAATTAGATGATTTTTATTTTAAATTTACGATAATTGAGTTTTATAGAGATTAATGGAGAGACTTGGGCTCTCATGAGGCTTAGTGATCCATTGAGTAATTGCCATTAATAATAAAGCAAAAACTATTATAATTAAATAAATGTTTGGGCAATAAATTAATTAAAAAAATAGTGGTTTCAAAATCAAACTACTAAAACTTCAATAATAATAAATTAATTTGAGTGATAAGAGTAATACACATCTAAACAATATGATTATACTTACATATTATACCTTTTCTACTAAGTTGAACATTATTTTAAAAGTGAAAGTATTAGAATTTATTAGTACAATAAAAATAAATACAAAAAATACAAATAATATCAATAAGGGTATAAAAAATATTTATTATAATTATCAAGAAAATATATAATATAGATTCGTTGATATAATAAATGTAAAATCTTATATATATATATATATATAAATAAGGTAAAATGGAAAATACTCCTATTATTAATGGTATAAAATAATTTTTGTTAAAATTTTTTAATATACCATTTATTATAGAAATAAAAATCTCTATTGCACTGTATATATAATGGATAAGATAATTATAAAATAAAAATTCAGAAAAAGAAATGTTGACATTAATGTAGGATGCGGAAAACGGCTGAAGTAAGTAGAGTTTTTGCTACATGTTTTCGAATAATTCCTGACGAGTATTCAATTACTTAACAAGAAAAATTCAGGATAAAATTCGAATAAGAAGAAATTGTCCTTAATGAAGTGAGATAGTGAAATAGTGGATATAAAAAAAATCTAACATAAATTAAATATACGGGTGTGAATTGAGATGCTAGTAAAGAACGAAGTATTGGTAAATTTGATCCATCACCAATAAGTAAGTTGTCGGTAGTATTTGTCTCATTTGCCTCATCCAGTAAAGTGAAGTTAGTTATTAAATTTGTAAAATGGTTAGTAGCACCAGAGTTGATATACATATTACTCCATATCCATCACTCAAATCATTAATTCCGACATTAATTTGGTGTGTTTGAAATTTTGGATGTAAGATTGGACACATTAGAGCAAAATTACCGATATCTCGAAAAAGTAGAATTTGGACCGTTAAGTGTTGTTAGATTGCATTGGGTCACAAATTTCGAATTAAAATTGTATGGAGGTCATATTCGTACTTGGGCCATATTGAAATTCATTTATACAACATAAGGGGAAGGGTCATAACTCAAGAAGGAAGATATCGTGTGGAGATTTCTCATCCATAGAAGCGATGAGGGCTAGGTTGTGTGTCTCATAGAAGCAATGAGGCGACATGCGAAGTAGTGGACCAAAATCCAAAAAATTCTATGCATAGTGGAGGCATCTAGCAGAGATAACTTGTAGGTAAGTTTAGTCTCCTATGTGAGTAACAAATTATGTAGCTCATCAATCGGTGTGGCAACTAGGGTTGGGACTATCACTAAATATAGAGAGTCATTGTTTTCATTCAGTCCGTCATTTACATTGAAATTGGATTTCGAATGTTTAATTTGG
The DNA here is from genome assembly GCA_030064425.1 of Trapa bicornis. NCBI lineage: Eukaryota > Viridiplantae > Streptophyta > Magnoliopsida > Myrtales > Lythraceae > Trapa > Trapa bicornis. The sequence goes on along the minus strand of CM057761.1, from coordinate 715,196 downwards.
CCAAATTCAATTACAATGGTGATTACTGCAGTCAGGAACTCGTTAATGAAACTGTGGTCATTTCAAACCTCTCTCCATTTTTGTTCTAATAGATATTTTTTACATAAATTTGTGCAGTAAAAGTTATTTCGATTTGTTGTCATGTTTTATTATTATATTGGGCTCTAGTGATCTATAAATTAACAGAGGTAGATACCGTAATTAGATTTGATTGCATGCAGAGTGTTAATGTATGAAAATTAGTTGACAATTGGGGAAGATTAACCCTTATATGCTAATAGAAGGGAGATGATTAATTTAAAGATTGAGGAATACAATGGATTATGCCGCCATCATTTTTTGATACTATGAAAAAATACTAATAATAGAAAAAGAGAAAATATTAGAAAATAAAATAATTTTATTATTTTTTAATATAATAGTTACATTTAAAATATTTTGATATTTTTTAATATAAATAATTAATGAAATGATTGGGTATAAGGAAGAGCTGGGAGGTGATGTACATGATGTTGATGTTGTAGGTGAAGGGAGAGTGGATGAAGTGGGTGTCCATTACCTAATAATATGATATTTGTGCTATGGGTTCATTGGCTACTACCAACAACTTGATCATTTGCAGTTTGACAAGTTTAGGTGAGGGGTTTCATTGCATTTTCACTACTCAAAGTTAGTGGGAAGACACTTACACTTTAAGCTAAACCCTTAATGGGAGACCGGGCAGAAAACAACCTTGATAGCCTATAGGAGCTATAACCTCAGCCATAACCTATGTTGAACTCTTGTATACGTGCACTGTGACTCGTTGGACGAGGCCGAGGTGGCTTAGCGACCATACCTGGCCTCGCCAGGTGGCTCTGTTCCTGGCCTGCGACACTACGTTGGCTGGGTGAACCTTGTGGTAGATCCATATGATGATGCCTCTCAAAGATCAACTCTGAACTATGGTATATCATGTGCTACTTGAATTACATGTCCTATTAATAACATCGTCCCTATTTTATCCAAAAAATTAGTTTTTATTTATAATATTTTAAATTATATAAAAAAAGAATCGTTATATATTTAATATTCATTAAAAGTAAAGTGAATATAGTTTTTACTTACCTAATACAAAGGAGAAGCCACTCCTTACAAGTAGTTATAAATATTAATAAAATGTATTAAATAAGATAAAAATAAATTATTTAAATTTAAAATATAATATATTAATAAAATGTAAATTCGAATATTAATACGCCTCTCTACGCAAATTATATGTTTGGTGGTTTTCTCTGTGGTTTCTCGAACACGCTGGCTGGCGGAATATTCACACAAAACTTGTTGCCCAAGTTTCATCAAACTTTCCCGCGCCAAATGTACGCTCATTATATTGTATTTCCTTTCCTGCCCCCGATTTTCTCAGTTTAATTAAAGAGTAAGTACCAATTTAGTTCCTAAATTTATTTCACCACCACATATATCTTTTAATTTTAAATTTTAATAATTTAGTGCAAATATTTTTTAAATTCATAATTAAATTATTTAATTCGAAATTTTAATAAAAATTACTGCCATAAACATTAATTATCACCAAAATTAATAATATAATATTATGATATCAATTTTCTTTAAAAAAAAATTGATTTCAATGGTTAGGGGAGTGAACATTAATGTTTACACTAGTAGAAAATAAGTTGGAGGACTAATGTGTTACTCTACTAAAATATAAATTCACATATATAGGTATTATATGGAAATTATAATTTATAATAATTTTAAATTTAAGAATAAAAATAGTCTTTAATAATTTTTAAATTGCACATTTTGTATTATGATAAATTACGTACCAAAACTTTGTATTTTGATAATTTACCCATTTACTTTACTTTATTAATTAATTTATTTTATATATTTTTTTATTAAAGTGCCCAAATATGCAATGCAATAATAATGCCAGTAAAGAAAAATATAAACTAATTATTGAGAAGGAAGTTCACAGTTTCTTCTGTCACTTGCCCTCAACATAACATAACCAAAATCCCATGAATACCCCTCACACACATACTCCCGCCCATATAAAAGTTAATCCCAATGGCACCTAAAACCCAGCAATCCGTTTCAGCAAGCAATATTTCCTTCCCTCCTCTCCACCCTTCACCCCACGCCATCGTTGCGAAGATGCGGGACGCCACCGGCGGCCAGGGCGGTATCTCCCTTCCGGTCTTCCTCCACAACGGTGAGAGGGAAATAAGCATCGGAAGCACCGTCGTCCACCTTTCCCTGAAGTTCAACGACCTGCAATCGGTCATCAGTCAGCGCCTCGGCCTCTTCCCCCACCAAATTTCAATCTACCTGACGGATCGGAGGCTTTACCGGTCGTGGCCGCGCAAGGTCGCTGTCAACGCCAATTTCGATTTCGCGACCGTCAGTGGGAACAAAGACTCTTACTTCCAGGTCTTTATGAAGAGATCGAAGGCCAGGGAGAAGCTGCGGTGCATCAAGAATCCGAAGCTGCTGCTGAAGCGAGAAGCCGTCGTCGGGGACCAGATGTACGGCGGCAGGTACACGGCGCCGTTCGTGTTCGAGTACGATCGGCAGGTGAGAGAACTGGCGGAGATGAGGAAGAGGCACCTGATGATGAACATCATGAATAGCTATATAGATTACGCTCGGGTAATGGCAGCCGAAGCCTTGTTCTGTGAGGAGTGTGAGAAAGCAAAGGAAACGGCGTCGGAATCATCGGATTCAGTGCCGGAGTTTCACTTCTGCCAGAACGATATGGTGGTAATCGGGTTCAGATCATCGGCGGGACCAGTTTGCCGACCCGAGCCGAACTGAAAGGAGGGACGCGGAGAGAGCACCCGATTATTTCTCTTTTATTCGTACAAGCTAGTTGAGTTGAGGCGGCGGATACAATACCATGCATTCGAGTCTACGGTAAGTCTCCTACATCCCACCGCAATAACTTGGCGCGTGTTTCCACGATCCAAGTAGGCATTATATTTATAGAAAACTCCAGTACCATTACGAGTGCATGAGCATTAAAGAAATAGTGGTTCCTATGGGTTAGGCCATTAGAGAAGGAAAAAAATATAATTTTCTTTTTAATTCATTTGTAGATTGAATGAATTGAGTGGGAGATTGTCTAAGATGATTATAGGCTTTTCTTTTTAAATTTGAATTTCTTAGCTTATTATTGGACCATGATTGCATGTCCCATTTTATGGGGGTAATTCGTCACTGCTCATTCACTCAAGTGGCCCTATGCACGGGCACCTTTTTTTTTTCGGGTCTTCACAAGTATATGCATGTCAACACCACAGTACATGCATGTCTCTTAATACATACACTGATTCCTTCAATGTCATGCCGGATTTAGAGTCTTCTTAGGGATGGCATGGACAGCCTCGTGGAATCTCGACTCTTGCAGTCGCGATGGGATCGGGTCCATCCAACCGGTCTTGTACCGGATTATAGCGTTTTACTATATCCGGTAGGTTACTAAAATAATATTATTATTGATATTGTATTGATTAAATTATTATTTTTTTGTTATTTATTAAAAATATAAATATTAAAATATAAAAAAGTTATTTAGATAAAAAATTTTAAAACTTAATTCAAAATTTTAAATTTAGTGTGCAATTAATTTTTTTTAATATAGTATTGATAATTTTAATATATATAACAAATTTTACGTGACTTAATTGGCAAATCAACGTGTTATTTAAATTCCTATTATATCAAAATATATTTAGACTCCTTCCGTGCAAAAAAAAAGAGGTGAGTCGCATGTATATAAGTGAATAAGTTTTGATTTATTGACGCCTATATTCAATCAAATGCCAACATGTAATTGGGGTGTTAGTGTTACTTATGTCATTTATACTCGTGAAATGTCCTAGGGTTTACTTTGCTCTCCTTCTCCATTTCTCTCTATCACTACTGTGTATGTTTTGATTATCCAGCAAGACAAGCACAGGCTGACGTATTGTTTTGTTTTCCTTTTAGAAGGCATGCATAATTCTTCACCCGATAAGGTATAATTAGTATCCATACTACTCAAGCAAGAATATTTTTGGATTACAATATGCTCAATGTAGAGTAGAAATAGGAGGGTGGTGGCACAAACGATTCTATATGGTTTCATTGACACGAACTTTGAAGGTTAGTAGGTTGACTCTTTTACGTGCTCATTTTGAGGGATCATCGTACATTAATGGTTTATCGATTTTTATGGTTCTCTGCTTACACGGAAGATGGGAAAACAAGATCATCCCAGCTAACTAGCTGCATGCATGCATTATTGCACCTATGTTGAACTCTTGTTTACGTGCACTGTGACTCGTTGGACGAGGACGATGTGGCTAATGCATGCATGCAGGCGGCTCTGTTCCTGGTCCGCGAGGATGCTCACTACGTTGGCTGGGTGAACCTCGTGGTGGATCCATATGATGATGGCTCTCATGGATCACCTTCAAAGATCAACTCTGAACTATGGTATATCATGTATTGCTTGAATTCCATGTCCTATTAAACACACCGTGCGTATCTCACCCACAAAAAAAAATGGAATCGCCATGTCAGAAGTTGGTGTTCACTAATAAATTTGACGATGCCGTGTGTATCTCTGATTGGGTAACCATAGAGGAAGAACCAACTAACCGGTTGAGTGAGGACGATGCAGCAAGATTTCAGCTTTTAGCCCAAAAGAGATACCTGCTCATTACTGCTTAGTCGGGGAGAGGCTGTTTCTCAGCAGAGATCTTTGCCTTTTTGGAGCTGTTTTGTATATTTGGTATTGATGAAGAGTCACCTAACAAGGATGGTTTTCAATCGACCTGATAGGAAGGAGAAAGAAAGAAGCCTCTCTTTATGGGGAACCATAAAAAAATCATCATAGTGCTTTGATGATGCAACGTCACAGCAGGAAAAGGGAGTGTCGTCCCTTTTCTGAATTCTGCACTTTAATGGCATCCCTTCAATCGACTGCCTGATTTGATTTCTGTATATACACAGACCAGACCGCACCAGCACTCACACTCAGCTTCAACCCCTCTAGTTGTTCCCTTTCAGTTTCAGTCTCTCGTTTCATTTTCATCAATGGCTGCAGGTTCGCTCTTGGTGTTGCTGCTGTTGCTAACAGGACTCGTTGACCCGTCACGGGGTTTTCCGGAAACAGAGCAAAAGTTCCGGCTGATGTCCCAGCAGCTCCTTTCGGCGGCGAAGGAGCAGGAGTTCTTCCGGTGGATGAAGGGGGTCAGGAGGAGGATCCACGAGTACCCAGAGCTGGGGTTCGAGGAGCACAGGACGAGTCAGCTCATCAGGGATGAGTTAGACTCGATCGGAATCGAATACAAATGGCCGGTCGCCAAGACCGGAGTTGTTGGCTTCATCGGAACCGGCGAGAGGCCCGTTTTCGCCCTCAGGGCTGACATGGACGCCCTCCCTCTGCAGGTACTCCGAAAAAGGACCCTTCTTGGTCCCTTGTTTAAAGGGGTTTACTTTCTTTCTTGTCCATTATCACTGCTTGATGAAACGTCTATGAAGCAGAATCATATGACTGCTTGAATACTATATATAGCTTAGGTTTTTCTGTAAGCCTAACGTTTTTTAACTTATAAGGAACTGGTGGAGTGGGAGCACAAGAGCAAGGTCGATGGCAAGATGCATGCTTGTGGTCACGATTCTCATGTCGCCATGTTACTTGGGGCAGCTAAGCTTCTCCATGACCGAAGGCATCTGCTCAAGGTTCTTTCACCTCCTTGACCAGATACAGAGTAGCTGAAACTCTCCCTGCAAGTTTAAATTTTCACACGCGTATTGTATTTCCCCGTTGCTTTGATTTGTAAGGGAACGGTGAAGCTGGTTTTCCAGCCGGGCGAAGAAGGATGTGCCGGAGCTTACCACATGTTGCAGGATGGAGTCCTGGATGACATCGAGGGCATCCTCAGCATCCATGTCCTGCCCGATGTACCCACCGGAGCTATCGCATCGAGGGCCGGACCGGTGCTTGCAGGAGTCGGGGTTTTCTCTGCTACCATCAAGGGAAAAGGTGGGCATGCTGCTCAGCCGCACGATAGCAAAGATCCTATTCTTGCCGCTTCGTCCGCCGTCGTAAGCCTTCAGCAGATCGTGTCCAGAGAAACGAACCCTCTTGACGCCCAGGTGAGCAAGGGTCAATCAGGATCTTCGTGTTCGTCTGTCTTGCTGGTTATTCTTCTACCTCTTCCTGAGTTGGAAGCATTTTTGGCATGTGCAGCTGGTGACAGTCGGATACATTGCCGGAGGCCACGCCGAGAATGTCATACCGGAGTCCGTGAAATTCGGAGGAACTTTCAGAAGCTTGAGCCCTCAGGGACTCTCGTACTTGAAGAACAGAATCAAAGAGGTAGTAGTAGTAGTAGTAGTAGTACAAGCATTTAATTGATGTGTTTATCATCATCAGGATTCATTCCTATCATCCTCGTCTGCTATTTTCAGATCATAGAACTGCAGGCTGCAGTTCACAGATGCAAGGCTGATGTCGACTTCAGGGAGGATAAGCACATGCCTCACCCCGTGATGGTGAACAACGAGGCGCTCTACCGGCACACGAAGATGGTCGGAGAGATGCTGATCGGAGAGGAAAATGTGCAGATTCTCCCCATCACCATGGGGGCTGAGGACTTCAGCTTCTTCACCCAGAAGACCGCCGCTCTGATCTTTGTGATCGGTATAAGAAACGAGACCATTGGGTCGGACCAGATCCTGCACTCGCCTTACTTCTTCATCGACGAGGATGCTTTCCCCATCGGGGCTGCCCTCCATGCCGCCGTCGCCATCTCGTACTTGGATAAGCATGCTCTGGGGCCGATGGGTTGCAGAGATCCGTTTCCATTTCCTTCCGGTTAGAGATAGAAACTGATGGCCAATCAAAGCCTGTAATCACTGATCTCATAAGCCTAATAAGACCAATCTCTTCCGTCTTTTTCTTAATTGTTCCGTAAACCCGGGCTAGTGATTCTTTCAAAACCAAACAAATCTCCGGCGGGACCGGACCGATCCGGCAAAGATTTTTAACATGTGTAGTGCCAGACGATTTTGAGGGTCCACTATAAAGAAAAAAGAATATACCAAAAATGTGATGTGGGCTCTTGGTCTGGAAAGCATCTTCATTGTATACACCACTCTGTTGTTGAGAGGACTTAAAGCAAAACCCATGTGGTTCAAGGAATCATGACGCAAACCCCACTTGAGTGAGAGGAAGCACAATAAATCCACCAGTGGTATTAGTTATGGCAAGGATCCCCAAAGTGAGGAGAATCTTTCCTGAAACAGTGAGTCTGATTGATGCCCGCCCTCAATTCTCTCGCTGCTTTGCTCAAATACCGTTCTCTATGAAGTGCTAATCTTAAATGACTATCAAATCCAGTGTCATCGCATCCCAGTGGTCATCTCTGGCCCCTGTGTTGTCACTGTCATATCTGGTTTTTTCAGCTCCTACGCAAGCCGAGCACCTAGTAAGGCTAGATCTGAGTCGTAACCACGGCATGTGATGTGAGCTGTTGTCTATCCTGTGTGCTCAAACGACTGTAAACCCACATAACAAAAAAAGTATGGTTCTTCCATTCATGTAACTAGCTTTAGGATCACTTGGCCTTTGAGCTTCATTACTAGTTCAAATTCTCAAAAAACAAAAGTATGGTTCTTCAATTTTGTTGAAAATATAATATTAAATTCAATAAAATAATTAATTATTTTAAATAAATTACTTTACTTTTAATTAGATATTAGTTCGAACTATTATATATAAAAAAAATACCTTCTCATATTTTATAAAAACACTTATACTCACATCTATAATCGATTAAATACTTTAAATTTTGATATAGCTTTTTTTATTATTAAAAAAAAATATCGATACTATTGTTCATCTACTACGGTTAGTATAAATTATTTAGTAAATATTTAAAATTAAATTTAAAAAGTGTATGTACCGTTATTAATATTATAATAAATTATATAAAATAAAAAATATTATAATTTATAAATTTTAAAAGTTTGCACTAATTACAAATAATAAGTAAATATTAACAAAAATAATTATCAGTACCTAATATCTTCTCGTACATCTAAATACGCGTAAAATCATCCCCACTTGATTTTAAAATATGGCCGTTTAACCATATGTCCAAGCTAATGGCGATACATACTTACCTCTCCAAATATTGACCATAAATATTCGGAGAATTATATCTTACTCGCCTAAATTTTTAAAAATGAGTTTAGCCTAATTCATAAATATTTTAATATAAATAAGTTAATAATTATAAATTAAATAAAATAGTAAAATATTATTATCATATAGGCGCTCTAAACTAACGCTACTAGATCCCTCGGCAATGGCTGAGCCCATGGGCTTAAACGTGGTGGATTTCAGGCTCATGTTAGCCCTATGGTCAAGATATCTGGGCTGGATTCCTTGATTCCACTTAGGAAGCCCATCGGGCTACTTGAATTATATTAAAGCCCAGTGGGCATACAATCCCCATTCGGCCCGACCTAGTATCAGTACGATTGCCTGTATTCATGAAATTACCATGTCACCCTCACTTCCAAAATTACTAATGTGAGGGTAAGTTGTAGCCCAATTGTAACACATACCAGCCCATTGGGCCTTTTGTTTAAGCCCATATAAGTGCAGCTTTATAATCCCTATAACAATGTACTGTGACAGATGCACAGAGCACCAGTGGTATCAGCGTACACTAGGGAACTTTTTAATTTCTCGCCAAAATTTGGAAAGTATAAGATTTTTTAATTTGCTGGCCAAATAATTTGTATATAATAATATTTATATTTTAAATAAATAATAAATTTAATTTTATTAGTCTTATTTATAATTTTAAATCACATGTACAATTCATCTCGCTCCATATTAATTATCATACACTAAAAATAATTTCTTCAATTTTAGTGTTTCGGAGGATTTGTAATTTTTCAATTAAATTAATATTAAATTACAATATTATTATATTATTTTTATCTATAAAACGTAAAACATCATTTTTTCCTTATTTTATTTTTTGTTTATTCTTCTACTTCGTTAGATCTCAATGTCAATTTTATTTTTACATTTAAATAAATAGTTTAACTATTTGTCTATATATTATATTATTATTAATTTATATGTTATTTTTATTATTGTTAATATATATGCAATATAAGTATATATGTATACATAATAATTATAAAATTAATTTAATTATTATTTATTTTATAATTAAAATAACAATTAATATTATTATAAATTTTTATTATAACAAAATTTGAAGTTATATAAAATATTTTGTATACATATATCATTATATTATATATTTATATACAAAATAACATGTAATAATATAATTAATATATATAATTATTTAAAAATATTTAATTCATTAAAAAATATAATTTTATTTATATTTACATTATTACCCTCCCTCCAAATAGTTCTCAGTACAAAAAATAATATTAAATAATTAAATAGATAGAATACTATTTTTTATCGTTAAAAATAATATTAAATAGATAAACTTCTGAAATATTGAATTCAATGATAAACTGTTAGTACACTTTTTCATTGACAGCTTTGAAGTATCAGCTGGGAAAGAGGAAAAGTCGCTCTCCATTTTTTTATAAAAGGAGAAAAAACATTCGATTCCGTTTTATGTGATTCTGAACGAAATCTGGTACTCCTCCGTGCCCTAATTTGTTCAAGGGAGCCGTAATCTTATACCGTTTGCAGGTAAGCATCGAATCCATAATTGTCTTAGTGAACTCTCAATTCCTACGTCTCAGAGTCCTCCCGTCCCTCCTCCGACGCCTCTCGAGCAGGAATGCTTCAAGATCTCGCCGAGGCGCAGTGCTTAGATTCATGATATGGAATATGAGGTTCTAGATAGCAGCGGTGAGTGGGTGGTGGCTTGATTCGTTATCCTCCCTGTTTCTTTCTTCCCTGTTTCTTTCCGCCCTAATAATCTCTTCATTTCCTTCGATTATTCTCCAAGATCCGATCCTCTTGTTTCTGAACGAATCTCGTTAACCTGGGATTCTCTTCGAGGAAGAGGCTGGTTTCCATTAATGACTGCATTTCATTCCATCTCAGATGTTGGATTACATGAATAATCCTCCATAAGAGCTTTCCTCGACGTATTCTGTGAGGAGCCTGGGTTTAGGGTTTCAAAGTGATCGATTTGGTTTTGGCGTTAAAAAGCGCGGTTTTGACCGCTGTGAAGAAATTCACCGACGGACGGAGGAATTTGTGGATGAATTAGTATGCCCCTGTAATCGAGTTTAGTGGCTAGACTGAAATTTATTGAAAGATGAAAATCGTTAGAAATTTTGAAGCAGAATATGATCTTTTTTGACACTGTTTGATTAGCTAGGTTCTTTTTGGATGACTGTCGAGCTGTTAGGTTGTCTTGGTTCAAGGTTTTCCTAGCTCTCTTATTATTGGCCGACAGAGAAGTATGAATTGTTGCTGCAAATTCGTTATGTTTTCAGTACGTGCTCATTATGTACAGGTACTGATGATGATCTTCCTCCATCATACCAGAATAGAAATTCGAGGGCAGGACGTGTTACGGCGAACCGAAGCTGTGCTATAGGTCTAGTTGCTCACTCTCGTATGTTCAGTGACATGGAGATACAAATTCATGGTCTTGAGCAAGAAGCATATGCTGCTGTCCTCCGTGCTTTCAAAGCTCAATCAGATGCCATCTCCTGGGTATTTGGTTCATGCCCTTTGTTCACTCATTTGTTGAATATCCTACACATTTGATCTAAATTATACCGGAATTTGGCATCAGGATAAAGAAAGTTTGATCACAGACCTCAGGAGGGAACTGAGAGTATCTGATGAAGAACACAGGGAACTCCTCTCCAGAGTTAATGCAGATGAAACAATTAGAAGAATAAGGTTTGCCATTTTGAAATCCTGGTTGTTTAGAAGCATTTTCTAGGGTGTGTTTTATATACGGTATTGCGTTATTAGGGAATGGAGGGAGTCAGGAGGACACCAAGCTGCGATGCTCAGTACATCTCAGTCCATTCACGATTTGTTACCAAGTCCTACAGTTTCAGGATCTCGCAAGAAACCGAGGACATCCCAACTGGTATATGCAGTTTTTGAGTTCCTTACATTTATCTCCGCATCAGTCTTGAATGGCCTCACATTGAATTCTTGAAATCATAAGCTTTTTGCTGGATCCTGTTATGATTTGCAAAGTCGGACTACTTAGATTGTCTATAGTTGGTTGGTACAAACTCCTTTGCCCACCATTGACCTGCCCTGGACGCTAAACATATCTGTATACAGAGATTCTTGTTTGCTTGTTTCCATGGTTTTGAAGGTGTCTATTGGCATTGGAAGTTGCAATGGTAATGTTTAGCAGGTGAACCTTTTCTTCATTCTTTTTTTCTTGTTCTGGGTGGCAGCTCCAGAGCCTACCCGTTTTGACCTCAGTGAAGCCAAATCAATACCCACCATCAGGTCCCACAAATAGCAGGCAGTACAACAGTCGCATTTCTACTGTCATCACAACCAATACTTCTGCTGAAGGGGCCGAAGCACTCATTGGAAGAAAAATATGGACGAGATGGCCCGATGACAATAGCTTTTATGAAGCGGTGATTACAGACTACAATCCCACAGAGGTACTTGAAGGGCCCCTTTTAGTTGCCTTGAATAGATGATTCCTGAGAGGCTTTCCACAGTACAAAACCCTAGCACACTGATAAAAAATAGAACTGTTTTACAGGGAAGGCATGCTCTGGTCTATGATATGCACACACCTAAGGAAACCTGGGAATGGGTAGATCTCAAAGAGGTCAGTTTTCATGGTAACTTTTAAGGGTTCTGTTTCTTGTTTCCTGCTTGTTGGGTTGCTTGAGATACCATTGTTTAACTAAGTCTGAATATATATTGTGTGTTGGGTAAAAAAACTTTGAGACGACACTGATTTTAAAGTAGAATTCGATCAGCTGAACCAAGAACACAAGTACATAGCCATATGTTCTTATTTTCTTTGCCATAAAATATTGTGTGTTAAAACTCACAATACAGATATACCTGATTTTAAAGTAGAATTCGATCGGCTGAATATATATTGTGTGTTAAAACTCATAAAATGTTTCGTATCTTCATAAATACAGATATCTACTGATGACATTCGATGGGAAGAAGACCCTTCCATGTCTAACCGAAGGGGACGCGGGGGTCCATGCTCTAGGAAGCCTTTTTCCCGCAGTAGTTCAGGAAGGTCGAGAGTACCCTTGAAAACTCAACCCAGACGAGAAAACTTGCCACCTCAAAATGGTGCCTTGAAGAAGCTCTCTGATGATATTGAACTTTTCAACACAGACTCACTAGTGAAGGAGGTTCGTGACGGAAGCCTATGCTCTTTACTTGTGAATAAAATTGTCATAAAAATAACACCATATTTGCTCTAATGGCAGGTGGAGAGGGTTTTTGCTGCGAGCAATCCTGATCCAATGGAGATTGTGAAGGCGAAGAACATGCTAAAAGTGAGTTATCGAACCTTGGGGTGGCTCTTCACTTTATTGGATCTGAAGCCTATATTGTCGACTTTAAACAATTTGCTCTGCTTGCAGGATCACGAACAAGCCCTTGTTGATGCAATTGCAAGGCTTGGTGATGCGTCCGATGGTGAAAGCGGTAATGGATACATCTGAAACACACCATTCTTTTCTGACTTCTCGTAAATTGTTGATTCTTGGCCAGTGTGAATAGATTGACAGCAGCTGGCCACAGTAGATTTGTACCCGTCTGTACTAATAAGTTATCCTCCCTCCGATTCACCCTCAAAAGCTCCATCCATGTCTAAAACAACTAATTGAGAAAGAGATGGATTTACCATGTCGCTCTTTTACCCATCTTCTACTTCTCCTTGCACCTATCTTGTGCAAACTCTATCACCATAAACTCACTGGAAACTGACATATCTGTCTGCAAATTCAGATGGAGGGCCAGGGCATGCAGGAGGAGGGCAGTTGATGGAACAGCTTTAAAGATGAGAGGCATATAAAGATGAGAGGCATATTTTACCTGAACAAGGCTGTTGATTATCATCCAATAGACTGTAGGAAAAGATCGAGCCACCTTGATCAAGAATCCTGTCATCTTAATTTTGTTTGAACATCTGGCAGTGAACAGTTAGGATCGTCTATGTAAAGATTTTTTTATTTCTTCTCTGTAGCGGTAGAGTACCATACATTTTCCCTGCCGCCTGTGTCGGATCCTCGTACTCAATTGTTTTCCTGGGCATGAGTCTCCTTGTGGTCTCGGTTCTCATCCAGCCTGTAGGTCAAAGTACATGTGTTAAACGAGGGAGAAATATGGTTCTGTAGCCACTGAAAGATTTGATTCTACAAAAACTACCTTCTTTGTGTGTGGTCAAATGAAATTCCCACCTGTTGGCAACTGCCCCTGTGAAACATTTATTGCCCACATCACTTGATAGACTGATATTGGGCTCCTGTGAGAAGGATTTTCGGCAATTACATTAGCAATGATGGATTTATAGGTTTCAGGGAGTTAATATATCCTACAAATCTATTATGATAAATAAATAAATAAGAGCAAATAACTAGATGCCCAGAGCTATCACATTAGTATCTTATCCTTCCTGGCACAAGGGGAAAAAACTAAGCAGAAGTGGGAGTCAATCGCTTCAAAAACTACTCTTGTCATTTTTGTCAATGGAAAGTTCACTGCACTATCAAATATTGTTTTAAAAAAAATAGTGGCAGCAGAAGAATGGATGATTGATAAATCTTCGTGACAACACCAAACATACAAGATTTTTTTATTGCACAATCCAAACATACAAGATAAGTATCTAATTTGTAGTTAAAAAAAGTGTCCTTCCATCCAAGATCCTGATGTAAAGCAATTCAGATCACATAAATGCCTCTTTCCTACTTGTTTCTATGCTACAGAGAGACTAGTATACTTGCCACTAATGATGACACAGAAAAATCTAAAGCTCAACCTGCAAAACTTAAATCAAAGTTTAGTACACCTTTTATAATTTTTTTGTTTAAATTACTAGAACTGCACCAAAGGAACCTTTTAATTAGAGCTAGAAAATCTTAAAATTATGTCTGGAAAATTTCTTATTCACATAATTTCTACTATGGTAGTCCTATCCAGAACACTGAAGGAAGGATTCTATGAAAAGTTGAAAAAGGAATTCAGAAGGTCTAATGACAAAAGTATTAGACCATTGCTTTTCAGCACTGGGTTCAGTTTTCTGCAAGAACGAACTTGAAAACTGGGTGGCATAAAGAGTTCCTCCAGTAACATTACCCCAGTTGGATAAAACTTAGTCAAGCAGTGATTAGGTACTAACAGGAAATGAAGCATCCTTTTACAAACATGTGGTTAACATACATTTATCATTCTCAAAATGACAGCCTATACTTCAATCTTCAGCTTTTAGCATGATATAGTTACATATAATGAAAATAGTAAGCAAAAGCACGCGAGATCATCCTTATTTCATATTTCTTCTGAAATGGTCAGAATGCATGTTAAATTTACAACAACTGCATAATTAACAGGAAAAAATCTTAAAGATCAAGGAAGAGATCTTACCAACCAAAGGCAAGAAAGATAAGTTTGGGAAACATTCAATTCAGTATATGAAAAATCCCCTCATAAGTAGGATAGTCTAGCACGGAGCTATCATGGCTATTAATGAAAAAGATCCCAGGTTATCAAGAGAGATTAAAAAAAGGAATAAGCTCATAATTTATCAGAACATCAATTGCAATAGGAAGAATTCACCGCTCAAAAATAGACACGCTTCTAACTAAGGGCTCTAAGCAGAATTAGCTAAAAAGAGAATGCATGATCATAGAATGGGGGATAGCAGAATCCACCTGATCTATAAACTGGATCATAAATACTAAAGGTTCAGATCATGAATATATGATTGACCTATCAGAATTATTCAGGGTACAGTCAACTTCCACAGGGATATTTGGCAAAAAAATCACAACAGGGATCAAGCAGACTTTGGTTAGTAGAACCCAGAAGCAACGATACATTCCGTGAAGCTAACTTATAACTTGCGGATCGGATTAAGGTAAACAATACTCAAGATGTCCAATTGAGATTGTAGAATCCACCACATAGAGGCAAAAAAACTAGAAAAAAGATGCATCGATGAGCTATTAGCCAGACCGATCATCCAAGCGAATTATCCAGATTACAGACTGGGAGAGCCACGGATTAGAGTTACCTAGCTGAATAACCACGCGACCATGCAATTGATGGACCAAAAGGACACGAAAGAAATCGCGAGAATCTACAGCCAAATCAGTCAATCGGAAATCGGAAATCAAGACAGTCGAAGGAAACCGAAACAAGAAACCGCCGAGAATCGAGCAAAAAGTGAGCGCTGAATAGAACAAGGGAAAGACAATTACCTTCATCGTGCGAGCTCAGCTCGGTTCCTGCCGCGTGATACGGTGGGGACGAATCGAAGAAGGGAAAAAAGGACGATCGGAAAGGCCCGATTAACAGAGCGTTGAGAGAGGAAGGAAATGGCGTTGAGCGTGGCAGTTGGAGCGAGATGTGTTATAAATAATACATGCGAGCTGGCCTCTTTTCCCGGAGTGAACGCTCAACAAATGGGGGAGAGAGAGACTGACCAGAGAGGAATAGAAATGAAGAGAGACCGGAAGATCATCTCAGAATATAGATTTTGCAGAGAGGAGAAAAGGGATTTTTTTTTAATTGGGTTTGCGTGAGTTGCACGATTTCAGAGTTTTTTTAGCTTTTTTTTCTTTTTAATTAATCAGAAATAACATTTTTACTAAAACATTACTCTAAATAATTGAAATATTTATTTCCAATAAATTAATTTTTTAAATATATTATTTAGTCATATAACATTTTTTTAAATATATTATTTAGGATAAATCTCAAATAAATGGATTATTTTATATATATATATAAATGGTAACTTTGTATCTAAATAAGTAAATATTATATATGTTTGTGCAGGCAAAATATTAGGCTAAATTTGATAAAAATAAGTTTATTTATATTTAATATACTTATAAAATCTTATTTTAAATTTAAAAAATAATATTTTATTAAAATAATTTATTAACCCTAAAAATATTTAAGTAATTAATTTCATCAATTTAGATAAATAGTATAAAGAATATTATCGAGATCTTAAATTAATAGATATTTTTTAATATTAGTAACAAGTGATTTTTTTAATACAATTGATCGCTTATTCATCAAATATAATTAAATTTTTTAGTATAATATTTTATATCATATAAGATATTGTACCTAATATTTTTAAATTTATAAATAAACAACACTTATTTGATACTTACATTCTCCCGACCACCATTGATACTCCTAATTCACACCATTCGGAAAGCAGTGATTCGGACTTCATTGCCGACAACCATATCATCTTCTACATTCACACCCTAGAAAATTGTTTTGGATGGTTTCTAGCCAGACTGTCAAGTATCACAACTCTATTAGCAGGCCCAAACGCACCATTAAAGTTGATCTTGACGCTTGCTTCATCCGGTCAAGTCCAGCCAGATGACTACTCTGCCTCCTATGCATATAATTGATTCCATATACCTCAGGGAAAAAAGATGTCTTTGTATTCATATGCCTATATCTTCATTATATTATAATCACCACAAAACAAAGCAAAGAACATGCTTAAAGGGGCAAACAATGCAATCACACCGACTAACCACAAATTCGTGTCCCCGTTGAGCAACTTGCCTTGGACCATGATTGATCCCAAATCTTTTACTGCAATTGGTGATGCCCTTTGCGAGATAATGAGTGATGCACACGCACCTCCATCCCCCTCTAATTTAACTTTTATAAAATTTCATTCTAATAAGAAATATTAGTAAATGAATAAGTTCCCCTAATTTAATTTTGGTCATCACTTATTGTAATATAAGGCAAAAATTCAAATTAAATGGAAAATTACAGGAATAAATATGTAATTATTTTTTTATAATGAATAAATAAGTAAATCAAAAGATTAGATAAAGTCTCGCAAGCAAAGCGAGCTCTACTGTTTGAGCTACCACCCCAAGTTGAAAATTAAATAATATTCTTCATATATCACAAAAGGCTTCTCTTATTCGCCTACCAAAATCCAGAGGGAGAAGGCTGCCTACCGCTCCCTGGTTCGGTAATCTACTACGCTTTCCTCTTTCTCCGTTTTCGTTTTTCCACACACTCCACTCTCAGCTTTGAACGTGGTGCTCGAACTCGGACTTGACCGTGAAACTCACAGCTGATTCGGAATCACCAGCTCAGTTCCTTCCACTTCTTCTCGATCTAGCCGGATCTCGTTCAGTGGTAAGCTGCTTCTCCATCATATTCCGCCAAAGTTTGTTTCGTCCTTGCATGATGAGCAATTCGAAATGCAGAAAGAAATATACGGAGGCCAGCAGTACAGTCAAATCTAATACGCACGACTCTATATGCTGAGAACTCTCATGTACTCCCTCGTCCCAACCTGGTAAGCTCATGTTCCTGCTATATTCTTGTCACGAGCTTCATTTTCTTCCCTCCAGCCTGCTGTTACTTTTCTTGCTTCGATTTTGAGACTCACGTTTCTGTTTTCCCATGCGATTTTCGACTGCATTTTCGTGCTTACGATTGATTTTACTAAGGAATATTTGAACATCACTTATTTCTGTCTTCTAGTCGCTTGTAATTCATGTTAGCAGCATTCTGTTGTAAGTTGTAAGAAACTTCTGCTTAAAATCTGTCTCTCTGCCTATTTATAGTGTAGGGATGCATCTTATTTGTCAGTGTTTTTTACGATGAAAGCGGAGCTCATTAAAAATAGATAGGATTTGGTTTGATCCGATGCTGTTTGGCACAATGATTTGGAGCCAAGGTACTGACTACCGATTAGACTTTGATGAAGAATTCCAACGATTTGCTTCCTTAGGTTACATCATCTTAACTTTGAGCATGTGGTTCTGTTGCTGCATTTTAGATTCTTCAATCACAATAGTCATGTCTCTTCAACGTATACCTAAGTAACTCACGTATCTAAAAAATGTTCAACCAGCATGAGTTGTGTCGCTTTCCTCTTGTACAGTTAGGTTTGGGGGAGAAAATTTTTACTATATTTGTTATTTTCTAGTTTGCAATATTTTTTTTTACTAGAAAGAAGGCAGGGAATAATGCATTGTGGTGGGTACTCTATACAAGCACATGAAACGCAAACCTCCAGTTCTTGATGAGTACTCTAAAGAGGTAAATTTTTGTGTTGCATATGTTATATCTATTATGGTTGATTAAAGTTTATATTTAGATATCCTTTTTCGTCAGGGTAAACTATTCTATTCAATCGTAATATGCAGAGATCTGTAACTCCAATTGCAAGGCCTGATAATTGGGTTTCGGAAGATGAAAGTGACAGAGGAAAACTTGGAGGTTTTATTACAGAAAATTAATAAATCTATTGAAGTGAAAGAAAACCTCCCTCAAGTTCCTGGCCCGTCCTAAGCATTATAGTTAATGGAGAAGAAGTTTTCACTTATCTGTATAGGTCAAGATTATTTGAACTGCTTGAAACAAAATTATGACACATTTGAATAATTAATTCCTTCATCTTTCATTAATATGGGAAATCACTCTCCATGCAAAGGTGTTGTTTTTCCTCTGCATGGGAGGGAAATAGATGCCGGTAACTTCATGTTGAGGATGTGTTGGAAGCAAAGCCTACCACCCCAGTTGGAGAAGTCTTGTAAATCAGGTGCATCCAGTAACTCCATATCATATAGCTGTTCCAAATTATCAATTTAGTCATTTGTATACTTTTCTCCTTAATATACATACATACAAATATGCATTTGGTTGCACGTAAGATTTGGTGCTTTATTTGGGTATGTTCCCGTCCAATTTTCATAAGAAAATTCTGAATTTTAGTTTTTCAATTATATGAATGCGGAAGTATTGTGCTTATTCTTCATAATATACTCCGGGCAATATAATATAATGTGTGTTTGTTAGCTTCATGCAGGAGAAGATAAATACGCCGTTCTCATTTTAGGACTCCATGCGAGGAGAAATTCTTCTAATCCTCTGTAGTCTCAGTGTAACGGGGCATCTGGGTGATCCGCAGGTCCAGGCTGGTTTTCTTTTTCTGATGTAGCATTCTAGCTTTATTGGAGCACATTGTGCAAGTTGGCATCCTGTTACTTTCTAATTGTATCCACCTATAGGTACAAGTAATTGCAGCAGAAATAGTCCACCTTGTAATTGCTGGAAATTCAGTTGAAATTCCCCATGGATTTCTCAACAAACAGGTACTTCATTCACGACCTGTTTCCCATGAACAACAATGAGTTAATTTTTTATTAGATTTCACCACTCGTGCAGCAGATAAGACTATTAAAGTTTGTGTTTCCTTGCTAAGGGAAAAATAGTAATAGTGTTTAAAGTTCATAATAATTAAAATTAGCTTTTACTGAATATAGAACTAATGGAAGAGGCTGTTGCTGTTCATAATAGTTTAAGTTCAATTTTCAGAATTTAACATCTAGGATGATGCAGGATGTGTAAGGCAGTGCCCCATTCCAGTGGCTCTGACTATGAGATAGAGCTTGCAATTTGTCTAGGATGGTTAGTTATGGCATCTTCTGCCATTAAATGCGGTTCATATTCTGTTTTTTCTTTTCTAGTGAATTCAATGCCCTTTCAACAATAAGAAAGTCGTATGTCAAACTGAGTTGCCCCTAAACATGTTTACACTCTGTGCATGGAGAAAGTCTGCTGGTAACAAGGCTATAATTCAATTAACTTACAAAAAAATTTAAGCAATATTCAGAATGAACTAGGACTAGTTAATTTCTGATTTCAGTTTCATTGCTTAACTAGCCAATGTTTTGATGTTCACTAATTGGCTTGTGATAGAGCAGAAGAAAGATCTAAATTCATATTTAGACTTAGTTCAATACCCTTTCAGAACGTTCATATTTTGTATGTTGCTTAGGAAAGATTGGATAAGAAGCCTCTAGCAACACTCACTTTCTGATTTACAGCTTTTTCTCTTCTTTGCAGGTCAACACGAATAAACTCGGGTGACATACCCCGAGTTTTAATGCTAGGTTCATCCCGTAGTGGCAATGATATGATTAAAAAGCACCTGTTGCTGGCTGCTAGGAGTTATTATTGTTATCCTTTGTTTATATTTATACATGGACTCCTTATAATCACTTGATGAAATGGGTTTTTCTTTTGTCATCAACATCAAAATATTTAACTGGCTTATGCTAGACCTGAAGCACAAACTTAGTCCATGACGGAGTTGGGCAGTGCAGGTGCAGTACCCCCATACCCAAAAATTTATCGAGTCTGATGGAGAAAGAAACATTAGAGGAAAAGGGTCTGGTTCAGTTGGAAGTAGTAGTAAGTTTAATCCAAGCTCTTTCTATCGTGGAAATGATATAAAATAGCGAACGATAATCACAATCTGCAACTCCCATCGATGCACACGCCAGCACAAAAAGAATAATAACATAAGAAAATAATCAGTAAATAGAATATTTTCCCTGGAATGGGGAAAGGGCAAAGATCCGTTTTAAGTCTGTCCGCATCTCCGTTGCTCCAATCAAAAGCATTTTCTATGAACAATGGATGGCCCGGACTCATCATATTCAGCCTTCGAAATCCACATCTGCACATGAAAGGAAAAGCAATTTGCCGTACCGAAGCAAACATGTTATTCCAATGTTCATTATCAGAGTTTCGGTAATTTAAGTTTATAGAAGCAACTTTATGTACTCATATTGCATCATAATTAGTGTGAGTGGGAGAGGAAGGTTATTGAACAGTTTGATATCAGTTTAACCCTAACCACGGTGCCAAGGAATGCCTTGCGTGTTCCTAAAAGATGAGAAAGACTTGTTTCTATTTTGGAAAATTAATAATTTTTTCCTGGAAATTTAAAGGGAAAATGATCATTTCTAAATATTTGTATAAGATAGAATAAGCAGCCCTGAAATTTTGACAAATTGTTAATTTTTATCATTTAAATATAAATATTAGTGAACATAACATGGAAAGGAAGATAAGGTGTGTTTTTGTTTTTTATAAGGTGTTGATAGCCCTTTTATAAGCCTCCTAACTCGGTTTATTTATACGGGTTAGTTTCATCCCTTCATAATCCGTACGTTCAAACTACCCCTAAAGATTTGTTCTCTTAGAAAAAAAAAGGGTCCTAGCTAAGCAATTTTAGTGTGGTATATACTACTGCAGTAAGGTTGAAGAAAACCATAAAAAATAATATATAGGATATATATTGTGGCTCCGTCAGGATTCAGAACATTTACCTGCTGAAAGGTGCTGAGTGATGCCAAAATGGAGCCTCCGATCCAGACACTGTACTTTCTCTCAGGCGGAGCCACCACCTTGATCTTCACGCTGCTCGGGGCCAGGGATGTGATTTCCTTGCTCATCCTGTCTGCAATCCCCGGGAACATGGTGGTCCCACCACTGAGTACGATATTACCATACAAGTCCTTCCTGATATCAACGTCACATTTCATTATAGAATTGTAGGTGGTCTCGTGAATGCCCGCCGATTCCATCCCGATCATGGAAGGCTGGAACAGCACCTCAGGACACCGGAATCTCTCGGCTCCGATGGTGATGACCTGCCCATCAGGCAGCTCGTAGCTCTTCTCCACCGCCGAGCTGGTCTTAGCCATCTCAAGCTCCTGCTCGTAGTCGAATGCGATGTAAGCTAGCTTCTCCTTCATATCTCTCACAATTTCTCGCTCTGCTGTGGTGGTGAAGGAATAGCCACGCTCAGTCAGAATCTTCATCAGGGCATCGGTAAGATCACGGCCCGCAAGGTCGAGACGAAGGATGGCATGAGGAAGAGCATAGCCTTCATAGATGGGGACTGTGTGGCTCACACCATCTCCAGAATCCAAAACAATACCTAATAAAGTGAAAAAAACACAAATTTGATGTGCAAGCTTTTTTAAAGTACCGCAACTTTTGATTTTTTTCAGCAAATTAATAAATTAGGCAAAGAATGCGAGTAAAAATATTATATGAAATGCTTACCGGTCGTGCGACCACTAGCATACAGGGAGAGGACAGCTTGAATGGCCACATACATGGCAGGAGTATTGAAGGACTCGAACATTATTTGCGTCATCTTCTCACGATTGGCCTTGGGGTTGAGAGGAGCTTCAGTCAGTAGGACTGGATGCTCTTCAGGGGCCACACGGAGCTCGTTGTAGAAGGTATGATGCCAAATTTTCTCCATGTCATCCCAGTTGCTAACTATTCCGTGCTCGATCGGGTATTTCAGTGTCAAAATACCTCTCTTGGATTGGGCTTCGTCTCCGACATAGGCATCCTTCTGACCCATCCCAACCATCACTCCTGTATGGCGAGGACGGCCGACGATGCTAGGGAAAACAGCTCGTGGAGCATCGTCACCTGCAAATCCAGCCTGGATGAAAGAAGAAGATGAAGATCATAGCCGGTCATTACATTGATCACTAGAAACTAATTTTCCAATTGTCCATAAATCTGACTTCCGAATACTTCAACACTTGACAACGTAGGCAAGGCTGACTTCCCGATCAATTAGATTGCTTGATAAACTATTTTTACTTGCTATCTTTTCCTTACTTGTCATACAAGTATGATACTACTGTTAGAAATCTTAGTGGATAATTTACCTTAACCATTCCAGTTCCATTGTCGCATATGAGAGGCTGGATATCCTCAGATTCTGACATTTTATGTTTCTGCAGATACCCACAAATATAGCGTCAACATATAGTATGTTGCTCCGATAGTCCGAGTAAGAAAATGCACATACTTAATCAACTCATAGCGCTTCACGAATAGCAGACTTCCAATAGTAAGAAACCAGATGGAACATATTAATGCCAGAGTAATTGAAAATATCGTGAGAAATCATCATGGAAAGTATCGCATTTGGAAGATGCATCCTCCGTAGTATATACTAAGCCGGTAAGCTCTAACATATCTACTACCATCAGACAGTTTGAATCACGTGAGCAAATTTCAGACCATAAGATTGCAATTGCTACACAGGACTGCATCGTGCAACTCCAACTTGGATAAAGAACAGCATAAATTTCAGTTTTAACCCCCATCAAATCCAAATTCTTACGCTCAGAATATGAAATAGTACTTCTGAAGATTAACTGAAATAGTCAAATAAACTGCTGAAAATAGAATGAAATAATCACATGGATGCGAAAGCTGGTCAATATAAATGATATAATCTGTGATATCACACCGTTAATCATCAAGACATGCAATGCAAAATCCGGCAAAGTCAATTCTCTCAAAACTCTTAACACTGAATACTTGTATCCTTCAACCAAAATCAAATATACATTCCAGATCGTGATTGAAGTAGCTAAAGCGAGTCATAATGTGTTGTAATTTCATTTCACGGGATACTTAGTAAGTGATAATCAGCTTATTTCACCAGCATGAATGATACTATCCGTGCATATATAGATGGACTCGATCTGATGAAAGAACAATCAATCTTGAAATGGAAAATTGAAATGAGCTTAAGATCAACAATGAATAAAAAATGCGGCACCACCTAATAGACTTCAAAAAGATCTCAAGTTTACCTTGATCGTAGAAGAACGATGGAGACTCAGATCAGCTTAGCGCTTCCTTTCTTCTCCTTCCTCTATTCTCTGTGCCTCGCAGAGAAGCAATCAACCTCGAAGGAAGGAAATATAGATGAGCTGGAGATCAATACTATATCTGCATTACGGCACTGCCTGATAAACTTCAAGAAGATCTCGATCACTAGCGTACCTTGATTCTAGAAAAATGAAGGCGACTCAGATCAGCTCACTGCTTCCTTTCTTCTCCTTCTCCTCTCTCTGCCCTCTGTGTTTCACAGAGAAGCCATCGGTGACTGCGAAGGAGCTTACCCGCGCTATTTGTTTTAAATAGAGGAAAGCCGTGTGACGCAGCAGAAACGAAACTCAAACTCATCATAAATGAAACTTAAATTCGCATCCACTCGATCTCAGCCGTCCATTCGACTCCTTCAATCTGACTCATCTATGGTCCCCATTACGCATCAGGCTGCTGCTCAAAACAGCTGGCTCACTTTCGGTTGCTTCTTTTGTTTTTACCTTTATACCCTCATCCTTTTTAATTTATTACAGCTCATAAATATGAAAATAGTCACGAGGATTTTAGTAACATAATTTAATTTGGATTTGGTATTTCTCAGTAAAGAATATATTAATGTACAAAATATAATAAAATTCAAATTAGTAAGCGAAATAAGTCGAACTTTAAAAGAGGCCTTTCCATTTGTTCAGCACTGCCATTTTCGAAGATTATGAGGGTAAAATCGTCTAAGAGAAAAATCCCTCCAGGTAGTGGTTACCTATCTTTGTTACCTTTTTTAAGGTTCACGCCTTTATGCACGTTGTGGGTGCTTGTGCGTGTAATAATAATAGTCATTCGGCAAGCAGAGGATGGAAAATTGAGCTGACGTCATAGAGAGAGAGAGAGAAAGGAGGCAGTCAGCCAGCTCAGCGGCCCGTTATCCGGCCGATCCCAGGGGACGGATCGCAGGCCGGTTCAATCCCCTGCAGCCGACTCCACCGTCTAAACGTCAGCCCCTCTCTGAATCATCGGATCCATTGCTTCAATACGGGTTGACCGCCGTGGTCTTTCAAAGATCTGACGGTGGGATGACCCTGTCGCAGTCCGACCGTAACGGGACGTGCAGAAGCTGCGGAAGACCAGAAAACGTGCATGGTTCAAGCAGCAATATGTCGTGTTTAGCCCTTTTTTGCCTTTTTGCCTTTTCCCCCTTTTTTTGAAAAGGACATTCAATATACTTTACAGCAAGATTATGTGTCCCGCCGAACACTGTAAGAACAGCACCAATACCCGTCCCTTTCCGGCAATCTGAAATAGATGGCCCATGTGTTTATGGGCCTGACCCATTATGGTAATCAAATATTCACATCAGGCCCTGATGTCAATAAAAGCCCATTAACTCCATTGGCCCAAATATCTCTCACCTATAAACTTGATTACCCACAAACTGAGCATTGGACCACATGTCCCCCAATCAACTTTAGTCAAAGCTTATATAGTACCCGTGGAGGGTTTAAAGGTTCATGGGAGACTCTAAATTCCATGAAAATGACGTGTGTTTTGAATTGGACATTGAAGAGATCAAGTTTATCTACCCAAATCAAGTATCAGCCAATAGATAATGAATCCATTAATGAACTAATTTCTGCCTTGCCACACTTTGACATTAGCATTAGTAGACAAGTGGGTGAATGGACATACAACGTAAAGAAGGTTCAATTTCACTAATTAATTAGTAAATAGATGACAAAGTTTTCTGCACCAACTCTCAAATATGTTATAATAAGAATGTGGGCTCGTATTTCATTCCCACCTCTCAATTAATCTGCTAAATTATAATCAATTTGATTTAGACCCAACTCCATGTCCATTGTATGTAAGTTGTACACGCCATCCATTTTAAACCAAAATGGATAGCTCATACATTAGTCAAGGGAATAGTAACAAAGCCACCCATTGATTAAATAATGGGTTGTTGAGACTGAGTAAGAAAAAGTCTAGCTTATTTAGGAACAAGATTATTGAATAAAATAGACCACCCATGTCAAATTAGTCACTGGTCTTGTGAATGATTTCTTTGACTGATTTGAGCCAAGAGGATAATCATCCAAAACCTTTTTTTAAGTCATGGGGTTGAGTGGACATGCTTGCATAAAAAGCAACTAAATACTAATAGCACAGCCATAGCCATAGCCATGGAGTTGCCAAAAGTGGGAAATCAATCATTCCTCAAGTTTGTGCCCTCCATGCCCCCTACTACTTTCCTTACTCATTTGACCAAGAATCATTCCTTCCAACACCTAGGATGCTCAAAATTAATTACTAGGTTTATATTATTTATACTATATTAAATAAAATAAATAATTATTACGAATATAAAAAAATGAAGGTTTAATTATATATAAATTATGAATTTTAAGTAAATATAATTATATTAATTTAGCATGAAAAAAATATTAAGAAAATTTATCATAAATTTAATCAAATTAAAAAGCTGCACAAATATATAAAATAAAATTAGTTTCTCATTATATCAATTTATCTAAATATATTATTTATTCAGGTAATTCTTTTAACTAGGGGCGGCCAAAATCTAATCGGCCCCAACTTTTCTTTTCCGATAATAAATTAAAACTTATATTAATATTAATGAGATTTGAATATAAGAATAAGTTAATTTTATTAAATTAAAATTAGTTAAATTATATTATAGGCTTAAAATATAAATATTATATTATAAATTTTATTTATATAGAAAAATTAAATTTAAAATTTATTATAAATTTAGATGGAATCCGACCCATTCAATTTCCAACCCTAATTTCAACCTATTTTGAATATTATTTTCTATTCAAGCAATAAGTATTTCTCTCACCGATGTGGGACCCAATTCACATTTAAATATTGAAGTAAATGGAAATATTAGATATAGGATTGGGAGTGGACCTAATCTCACGTACAATGATTGTGGAAGTGTGATTTGTCCCCTCTGGCCCGTGCAGAGATCCCTCGTCACGTGGGCCCCGTCTCTATTTAACCTTTTTTAATAATAATCTAATATAATATTAGTATTTAATATTAATTTAAATGTTATATATATTATGTGGTAAATATTGACCTAAGAGCTCCTTCTAGTAAGGTGTGAGGGGGCAGTAATAAGATAATATTAGTTAAAATTTAATTATTTATATTAAAATATTATATTTTCAAAAAAATATCATAAATTAATTTTGTAATATTTTAGCAGTATAAAGCAAAAGGGGCATAATTGATTGCATGCATGCATGGGCCACGTGACCTTCGTGCCCCTATTGCCCCCACCCCCACTCACCTAGCGTTGAAATATCCATTTATGAGATCAACTGTATATTTGTTATTACCCTTGCACCCAATTTCTCAAAGTAAAAGGAATCAACGGGTGAGAGAAGGGGGAAAGTGGAGTGAAGGAGAGGGTAAAAGGGTAAATGAACCTAGGCAGCCTATCATTAAAGCCTGCGTGACTGACTTCAATAATTGCAAGAAACCTAAAGGCATGATATATCTGACCCTGTCACATCCCGTAGATGTGAATCTTTTAATTAATTACGGCTCCCCTCCAAAAAAAGCCATCCCACGCGCGTGGTCCCAACTAACCTCCTGTTTTTTTATTATATAAAAAAATCTAATAAATCACATAATATTAATTATATGCAATTTCTTAATTATTATAATATTATATCATACACTTATGTTACAGTTATTATTGGCATTGGGGCAAGTATGATTGAATGACGAGGGGCTGCTAAGATCAGACGGCTAGAATTATTGTCGGAAATTGACTGACTCAGTGGAGCTACGCCCTGTTGGGGGCCGGTGTAGGCATGTCAGAAAAATCTGGACCCCACACGGGTACTGGATCGGCCCACTTTTTTGAACCGGAAGATCCGGGTTAGGTGCAGACATGTTTGGATCTTCTGGACATGATCTGGATTTTTTTAGATATTTAGCTTTAGTGGGTGGATAGAAAAAAAGTGCTTGTATTTATATTTATTTTAAATTGTAATATTTTTAATAGTAATATTATTAAGGGGAAAATATCTTAAATTAATAGGTAAAAGATGAAGAAAAATATTTTTTTGTGAGGTACAAGAAATAACTATTTTTTTCTATTAATGCACCTTTTATTTTCCACTTCATCAATCAAAAGGAATAGCTTTAGTGATGATGGATGGCTAAGGCGCTGACTCTAGCACCAAGTGCTCCTTTACCAGCTATTGTTCCGCGTGCTACACTCCCACTGGTTGAGCTATTGAACACTATATTCCCTTGTAATTTCATATACTTGTTAGTGGATGGACAAGGAAGTCTTAATATGCATAGGTTGGTCCTACTCCAAGCAAACCAGTGACGGTATATTCCATGAAAACCCAAAAAAAAGACTGTATTTTTTATTACACCTACACTTGCTATGTATTTAAAGTACTTAGACCACAAGTTGAGAGGGAGGTAGATAGAGAGACCAACTTTTACTATTGTGTAAGGTGCATAATATTTAAAGGGGCTAAAATCTACTTTTGTGTCTTTTAAGCACAACCTTGCCTTTCTTCCACATTTACAAGCTTTCAATGCACTGGTAAACCATTAATGGCACCCTCCTCCTCCTCCCAACCTTATGTGGGTTGTGGGTGGGTATCCTATGATGAGGTTAAACGAGGACAACTAAGTGAATTTTAAGGCTTTATGTGCCACAAGTAAAAAAGTGTATCATGAGGTGGCTTATCCTTAGTCCTTAAGTCAAAATAATTATTCCATGAGAGACGGGCTTCAGTATAAAAAAAGAAGCCCAGAAGAAATTATTTATATTGAAAAAAAAAAGCTCTAAAGGAATTTTCTTTGTCAGACAACAATTATGCAGACAATCTCGTATTCCACCCTATTGCATAATTATATGCGCTCACGTGCCACTGTCAACTATAACTAAGAATTGTCGGCCAATATTTATTACCCTCTCCAACAAAATAAATTAAATATATATAATTATATATTAAATAAAAAATATTATTTTTTATTAAAGTTTATTCGATATGGGTAAGAGAAAAAAAAGGCTGTTTCTTTTATATATTGACACTGTCTGCTACCTGCCTCCCCTCTTCCATTAAGCTGCTGTATCTTCCACGAGATCTCTTCTCAGCTCCCTCGAGGCTCGCTCTCTACGTCAGCAGATGGAGCTTGCCGTTAGCTTAGGCGACGGGTCGACCTCGTTTCGTGACCATGCCCCGGTCTCCAAGGCAAGTAGTAAGGGCTTGGATCTTTGTGTCGGCTTGGATCTTTGTGTCGCTTTGGATATTGCCGACGAGGACAGGGGCAAAAGCGTTATAGCTGGATGAGCCGGAGAAGGAGCTTGCTCCGGCGTCGTTTTACCCTTCCAGCTGGACCTTCTCCCCTTCTCTCCGGCGCCTCGCAGCAATCCGCTACCGCATCTCCGACTCCCATATCATTCAGAGAACCGTAGGTTTCCCTGCTCTGCTGCCCCATTTATACTACGGGAGATGTGTTTTTACAGAGAGATCAGCTGAACCGGCAGCTATTCTGGACACGAACTCTTTCCCGGAGGTAGCCGAGGAAGCGGACGATGGTGGTGCAGTCCACATTTGCTAGCTTTTAATGCATTGGACACGGATCAATGGCACCCTCCTCCTCCTACCAACCTTATGTTGGTGATGATGAGGTTTCCAAGGGAAACCTTCAAATGAAAATGAAAATGCATTAATTGTCAACACTTCGGCACTCAATTTTAAGGTGAAAGCTTTGATAAAAGGAGTTTACAATATATTAAATTTATACTCACTTAAAAAAATATGATAATAACCAACGATATCACGTATTTTTATAATAGTATAATATTTTGAATTTAATTAATTTATTAAGTAAATTATAAAATATTCATATATTACAATAAACTTTGATTTGGTATTGCAAAGATTAATAAAATGTAAACCCTATGTATATATGCGCCCCACACATGCTCTATTTTGTTAAAATGGTCAGAGTGGGATGATTGATATTAACTAATAAATCTATATAATAACTAAATAAAATATTATTTTAATGATATATTATAATATATTAATATTTTTATTAATATTAAGATAAATTTAAATAAAATGTTAATTTTGAAAATTTATAAAAAAATTATGAAATGGTAACTAAATATTAAATAAAAAATCGTTTAATAGTTATAATGACTCAAACTAAAATATGCTATAAATTATTTTATATTACACTAGTGCCTAAGGTACTCCAAAATAAATAATAAGTCTTTTTTTATTATACTGATATAAGGTAATAAAAAATTATTTGATATTCAGATGGTATAAATGGTTAAAATAATTTATTTTAAAAAATAATTATCCAATTCTATCCTATATTAAATTCTAAATAGAAGTGGAAGATAGTGAGAGTAAATTAAGATAATAACTTTATTTATAAAATTAATGGATCTATTAAATAAAATATGTAGTTATTTATAAAATTAAAATAACAAAAAAAATAATATTATAATATTTAATAAAATTATATCATAAATATATAAAATTAATATATATATTCACTTTAATTCATTACTGGAAACTAGTGATATTTGCCCTTCCTATGTGATGAAATAAAGGTCACATTCTTTAGTAGTATCAATGACCAGAATATGATTAGCATTTCAGTACGCACCACACATGAAGCCTTATGTCACGGCGTGGATCGTCAATGGTATCTTGGACTATACCTACCATAAAAAGGTGTATCATCAGGTGGCTTATCCTTCCTCCATAAGTCAAAATAATTATTCCATGGGAGCCGCACACCGCTTGAGAACCTCCAAATAAATTATTTATATTGAAAAAAAAAGCTCTAAAGGAATTTTCTTTGTCGGACAACAATTATATGCAGACAATCTCGTATTTCCCCCACTCTCTCCCTCGTATGAACACCACTGCATAATTATATGCGCTCACGTGCCATTGTCAACTATAACTGAGACTTGTCGGCCAATATTTACTACCCTCCCCAACAAAATAAATGCAATATGTATAATTATATATTCAATAAATAATATTAAAATTATTTTTTTATTAAAGTTTATTCTATACGGGTAAGAGAAAAAAAAGGCTGTTTCTTTTATATATTGACACTGTCTTATACCTGCCTCCTCTCTTCCATTAAGCTGCTGTATCTTCCACCAAATCTCTTCTCAGCTCTCTCGAGGCCCCCTCTCTACGACAGCAGATGGAGCTTGCCCTGAGCTTAGGCGACGGGTCGACGTCGTTTCGTGACCATGCCCCCGTCTCGAAGGTAAGTAGCAAGGACTTAGATCTTCGTGTTGCCCTGGATATTGCCGATGAGGATATGGGCAAAAGCGTTTTCACTGGAAGAGCCGGAGAAGGAGCTCGCTCCCGCGTCGTTTTCCCCTTCCAGCTCGACCTCCTCCCCTTCTCTCCGGTGCCTCGCAGCAATCCGTTGCCGCAGCTCCGCCTCCAGTGTCTTTCAGAGAACCGTAGGTTTTCCTACTATGCCGTCCCTTTTTTACGACAGATCTAAACCTTTTTGAGTTTTCTGAAGCTGGGAGATGTGTTTTTACAGAGAGATCTGCTGAACCGGCGGCTATTCTGGACACTAACCCCTTCCCGGCGGTAGCGGAGGAAGCGGACGATGGCGTTTCGCAGTCGCACTCGTCCCCGAACAGCGTGATGTCTTCGTTCCATATGGAGCTGGGGATCAGCGGCGGCTCCGGAGGAGGGAGGAGCGGCGGAAAGAGGGACTTAGAGGCGGCCGACGCCGAGAGGGACGGCTCCAGAGGGAGCGACGACGACGAGAACGGGCTGGCCAGGAAGAAGCTCAGGCTGTCCAAGGAGCAGTCAGCGTTTCTCGAGGAGAGCTTCAAGGAACACAGTACCCTTAATCCCGTATGTTCCCTCACATGTCATAGTACCAATTAATCTCCTAGAATTTTGATGGAAAAAAAATTAATCCTCTGTAAAAATCAATTTTCTCTGTGTGAAGAAGCAAAAGCTGGCTTTGGCGAAACAACTCAACCTCCGACCCCGACAGGTGGAGGTCTGGTTTCAGAACAGAAGAGCTAGGTATGTTTTGTTTTAGAGGGAAATAAGCTAATTTATTGTCTGGAAAGTAGTAATAAAGGTGAATGTCGTGGGATTGATTTACTTGCAGGACGAAGCTGAAGCAGACGGAGATAGACTGCGAGTACCTGAAGAGGTACTGCGAGACCCTCACGGAGGAGAACAGGAGGCTGCAAAAGGAGCTTCAGGAGCTCAGAGCACTGAAGACTTCTCAGCC
Source organism: Trapa bicornis (assembly GCA_030064425.1). Classification (NCBI taxonomy): domain Eukaryota; kingdom Viridiplantae; phylum Streptophyta; class Magnoliopsida; order Myrtales; family Lythraceae; genus Trapa; species Trapa bicornis. The sequence goes on along the minus strand of CM057761.1, from coordinate 683,176 downwards.
TTTTTACATGCAGCTCCCAGCCACCACCCTCACCATGTGCCCCTCCTGCGAGCGGGTCGCTGCCGGCCTTGCCTCGAACGCCAAGCCCAGAGTAAGCCTCCCCATCCATATGCAGTCCCAAGCACAAGCCCACAAGGCTGCTTCATGATGCCCGTCCGGGACTGTTAATTTGTTTTCTCCTCACATTTTTGCCTTCGTTTATTTGATTAATGGGTTTGAGTTTGACTCTGGAGATGGTTTTGTTTTCCTTTTTAGGGGAGAATGGAAAATTGTAGGAGAGAATAGGGACAAGAAAAGGGGTAGAGCTTTTCCGTTTATTAGGCGAAACGGAATCCTGTTTTATTTCCTGGGAGTTCCGTTGGACATGGGTCTGTTTTCCCTTTGAGATGTGCCATGCGCGATCCATCTATTTTGTATAAAGGTCGATTCAAAGTCATATCACAGTATAGCTGATCATAACTCTTTTGATATATATATAGCTCTACTATTAAGATCATCTGGGCAATGGGATGATGACTGGCGAGAACATCTTCCTCCTTGGGCAGTGGAAGATGAAACTATCAAAAATCAGATGACAGCTTGAACTATACAGTTTAGTTCGGATAAAAGATAATAACTATGCAATAATCCTCTGAGTCTTACTTCTGAAGCTTCATGAGTAGCTCGGCATACAGAATCTCGATCCAGATGTCGGGGATGCCGGGCAGGGGCCGGTGGCTGCAATCATGAGCCCTGAGGAACTTCACTGCACTCGACCCATCAATTCAACCTACACTTGATAACTTGTTAACGTGGGTCCCATTCATTGACCCATTGGTTTCACGGGCCTTGGCCCATCTATGGCTGAAGAAGTCGCCCCCGTACTTCTCTCTTTGACCAACTACGTCTCCGGTCATCAGCCGTCTAGACCGCACTAATGGAGCCAACGCCGAGGATCCGTCGTTCCAAGCGACTCAAGATGACCGTCGGAACTGTCCCAAGGGATGAAATCGCGAATGAATCGGCAGATCGGACGAGCCTTCGTCTCAAATCCGTCAGCGCCACCGTCAGCGGTGGACCCAGACCCCTGTCCCGGCCGCATACGAGGCCCGTATTGTCTACTCCCGTGTTCTCTCCGCCGTTTAGTGTCGACGAATGGAAGATTCTGCCGAGGGAGTTCTTCCAAATCGATGCACTGGACCTCGCGCCTCGGCTACTCGGGAAGTTCCTGAGGAGAGACGGCGTCGTTCTTCAGGTGACAGAGGTAAGTGCTAGTCCATCGCTGGAGCAATCCGTCTTCTCCGTCAATTCTTGTCGGAACTTGACCGAAATATGGGTTCAGGTTGAGGCCTACAGGCCAAATGACTCGGCTTGCCATGGGCGGTTCGGCATAACTGCTAGAACTGCTCCCGTTGTAAGTGCCCTGTCCTGTCCAAACTGTCAATGAAGATATCTTTCTTTTCCTGATAAGTCATCGAAGGTGAAATGTGGTTTGCACAGTTTGGACCAGGAGGACATGCCTACGTGTATCTATGCTATGGTTTGCACACAATGTTAAATGTGGTTGCAGACAAGGAGGGAGCTGGAGCTGCTGTCCTGATTCGTGCTTGCTCTCCTGTGGCCGGTAAACCAGCATTCATATTGAAATGTGCTGTTTGTTCTCTGACAAGCGTTATGCTTTCATCATAACTATGACTGGACTGTATTTGGCTTAAGATGGTACATGAAAAATGACCCATTGTTCTTGTGCCTCTTTCCTACTCTTTTATGCAGAGCTTCTGAATATTTAGTTGTTTGTCTAATTGTTTCTGAAATTCGCAGGACTTGAAACCATCCAGCAACGGCGGGGTCAGAAAACTGAGAAACCAGTTCTTCTAACTGGGCCTGGAAAGGTTATACCATTCATTTTGATGCTGGTGGAAGTCATACATTGTCTACGTTATGCTAGTGACACTAGTTGCAGGGACTCTCTATTTTTTGCTTTGATATGGGATTCAAAGAAACTATCAAATGAATCAATATTATCAAGCTGTAAGGAAGGATGGATGAAATGAATGAATGAGCCAATGAAGTATGCTCGATTGAATACCTAAGCATCATATCACAGAAGTTAAATGTTTCATGGAATGGTTTTTCTTGCTTATCATTCCATTTTCATAGAGAAGTTGTTTTCCAGGTCAGCCAAGCACTGGGAATTTCAATAGACTGGTCCAACCATCCCTTATATACTCCTGGTGGGTACAAATCTTGGATTCCTTAATCAAAATATTTCATTTTCGTAATCCGGTGTCCCTCTTGTTTGTTTCAGGTGGATTGGAATTGCTTGATGGGCCAAGACCTGAAAATATACTGGTCGGACCCCGTGTTGGCATTGAGTATGCTTCGCCAGAGGATGTCAATGCACTCTGGAGGTTTGCAGTTGCTGGTAGCCCTTGGGTAAGTGCTCCAAGGAACTCTCTCAGGCAGCCATGATCTTTCAAGTGTCCTGGGTCAAAACTCAGATAATGTCTGGATTGACCAATCAATCACCAGCTCTAACGTGTACTTAATCCAATCAACAAAGTGACTAGTTTCTCCTCTTTGATAATAAATAATATGGATGATTCATTATCATTTGTTTTCTCATGTCCTTCAAGCAAAATAAAGCCTTCCATCATGCATATGATATCTTGACTGGCTTGTGGCTAAGAAGGCTGGTGGATTTAGCCTTTGAGTGAGCCCGAAAGTCAATTTGAAGCAGACATTGTGTTGCCATCATCTCTCCATGGTTAAAAAAAGAAGAAAATGTTAAGACACCGTGACACTATGTGACATTATTATGAATTCATGACAGCCAGGCATCACATGGTAACCACATTCAACCGACTCATAAATATGGGTGGCCAATTCATAATGCACAAATATTATTAATTTTATTGCCTAATTTTTAAATTAAAAATGATTCAATATTTGTTGTTTTTTATTTCTATTTGTTTTATACATAATGATCTGTTGTGCTTATTTATATGATTAAATCCATATAAAATTTTCACAATTAAAGTTTACTAACTTTAAATTATGAATATAAATTTTTTTATTTCATTTGACAAGATAATTTAAACACTTATAAATAAAAATGAAAATAAATTAAAATATTAGTATTTTTACGGTAATTTTACATATAAATTAAATATCGATATCATATATTATATCCAACACTTTAAAAAAAGATTTAATTTTCACATTAAAATCAATTTTATCATTCAGTTTTAAAAAGTAGTAATAAATTATAATCATATGTTTTGGCAAAGAATATAATTTCTTATAAAAGTAAAGTATATCAAAATATAGTAAATTATATCATTTATTACTATTTTTAAATGAATAGTTTATATTTTAAAATTTTATTATAGTCGTTATATATATAATATTTTGGTATAATGAATAAAAAATAAATTGGCCATCAGAAAAATAATATGGTTGGAAATAAAAATATTAAATGAAAGTTAAAATGATAAAAAAATATTTTAATATTTAAAAATATGGACATTTTAAGAAAAATAAATTGATACCGATTAATTCCTTTATTTATTTAATTTTAAAAAATGAATCATATAAGTAAAAAAATGACCGATTGCTATATGGGTTTCCGTAACGTCGATATCTTTTGCTTAAGTAAACACTACATAACGGTTTACGGGCCAGCGGGTGACGTTGTTCACGCGCACCATCACCCTCTTTGTTTTTTCACTATACAGAAAAGGAGAGAGAGAGAGAGAGTGAGGGAGGGAGAGGAGCAGGAATGAAGGAGAGAGAAGAAATATCTTCTTCAATCTAGGGTTAGGGCCATCTTCGGATCAAATCCATTCGGTGATTGATTTCTGAGGTTTTAGTGGATTGAGATGAGCGGTAATTCGATGTCTCCGGATGCACGCACTGATCTCGACGAGCAGATCTCGCAGCTGATGCAGTGCATGCCGCTCTCCGAGCTTCAGGTTCTAATTTCCTCTCTTCAAAGTCATTTTTCTCTCGGATTTTGGAGCATTTCTCACGACTCTATGGCTACTGTTGTTTGTTTCTGAATCTGCCAGTCCCAGCTCTCATTTAATCGAATAAAACAAACGGTTTTGTAATTTCCAGTGCACATATTATATCTAACACCTAATGCAGTAACATCTATATCTGTAGATTGGTTATGTTAGTATTTTCAACATAGCTTTTAATCCATGACAATATAGACATAGGTAGGATGTTGAAATCCCTGCACATGTTTCTCAAGGTGACCGGATCTTAGAGTTGTAGTTATAATTCATAGTTCATTTGCAAGTCTTATTAGTTCATTTGCAAGTCTTATTCCGAGTGAAGGATTGAAATGAATTTGAGTCAGTGTTACTAACTTGAACGTTGAGATCTGGGCTTGTTTGATGAGAAAAATAAGCTAAAAACCACTATAGGCTGCTATTCACTATAAAGGAGAATCTGGCAATAAAAATGGAGATTACCGACTTTGTTATCCTAAAATTGGATTGTTCCGCTAATAAGTTTTCAGGACCACATTTTGTTGTTGGAAAATGTTTGTTAATTTGGATGATCATATTTGCCATGAGGTTCACAACTGGGTAGTGAACCTCATAGCAATATTTTTGGCTTTCTTTTCTCAGTATTAATGAAGTAATGTTGTCCTTAATGGATGAAGAACATACTTCAAAGAAAGTTATTGTAGGAACAAGCACTTTTTAAGCCCCTTATCTTTTTATTCATATATCAGAGTCCAGTTTATCCATCTAGTCTGACGCAGGAATTTGCTATCTGCTGTGAAAGCTTGCCAATTCCATTGACACTTTCTTTAATTCTCCATAGTTCTTTTGAATATTTTATCAGACAGGCTTTAGATGGTGATGTTCCATTGATCCTCAAATATATCCAATTTTAATATCCTTGGATGATTGTGCTGTGCATATTGTGTTATTTGCTTCTTCTACAAGTATCAGTAGTTTACCCATATTACAATACATAAGCAAATTTTAAATACAATAATATTTAAGTATAATACTCTACTTCCTAGTTTCTGATATTGTTTTCTGTTCCAGCTCTTGATGCTCAGTACTATAGAATTAGTTTGGAACTAATTAAAAATAATAAATCCGACCCATACTATCTACATAAAAAATTCATGTTGATATTTATGTGCAAGATAAATATAATAATATTATTAATATGGGCAGAATCATAAAACAATATTAAATGAAATAATAAATCTATACTATATCTATTTTATCTACCATAGTAGATATTTATGTGTAAGATAACATCATAAATCTGACCCATACTATCTACATAAAAATTTTAAGTAGATATGTATGAATGAACTTTATGGACAGAACTATTGACCATATCAAACATAATGGATAAAACTCTAGGTTAACTTATTATAATTATATTTTTCACCTTCAAAATTATCATTTATTTTTAAAATTAAATATCATATATTTTAATCAATAATACCTTGCATATAAGATATTAAAATATTACTAAACTCTTAATATTATCTTGCATTTATTTAATAAAATTGAGTAGCTTGAGTAAATAATCATATATCAAAATCAGAATCTAAAATTTGTGGCTGAATATATCTAAAAAAATGTAATCAGAAATTAATTCTGTAAATCATTATATATGTGCAAAATATAATAGCTAATCGACTTGTTTGCCTCCACCTCATTAGCCTATCAAGCATTGGTCTCTCTCCAGTGGAAATATATACACTAAATCCCACCAACGAAGAAAAACCCTGCAATTGCCATCACCCCCTCATTTTTGTTCTATCCCCCACCTTGAGCCTCAATCTGATTCCGAGTAAGGAATTACTGCCCGCATGTCAATCTGCAATTCCTGCGGTTTATGTTCAGTTATCGCATTGGTCTTTACTGTCTGATTGGATTTGGTGATTGGGAACTGGGCAGATTGCTGATTCAGATTCTGATTCCGATTCCGCTATTCTCAGCATCTATGATTGTTATATAAGACTGGAAGGAGATGTCAGAATTAGCACCAGCTTGTCCAAGGAATGACCAATTCAAAAATGCCGCATTTGTCAATGGAATCTGGACTCCAGACCAAGATGGAGTTAGTGACGAGCAGCTTGAAAAGGTTCTCAGTAATTCACTGTTGATGGATGTTGTTCCATGACTGCAAATTCAAGCTATGTTCTGTATTGTTTGGAGTTTTCTGTCATTGTTTTGTTATGTAGTGCTTGGCTTAGCTTTATCAATACATCTAGAATGAGTTATTTTTTAATAGGATTCTATATACCTGATCAAGATTTTTGTTCTCATGTTTCTGGGTTGTCTTTTTACCTCATGTTGGCTTCTTTTTTATTTGATTAAAGTGAGTAACATGTTATTTTTTATCTGTGTGTTAGTTCTGGAAGGAGCTGTCTCCGCAGGCTCGTAAAGACCTCCTGAAGATTGATAAACAAACCCTTTTTGAGCAAGCTCGCAAAAATATGTACTGTTCCCGATGTAATGGGTTGCTCCTCGAGGGGTTCTTACAGATTGTCATGTATGAGAAGTCTTTTCATGAAGGAGCAGTTGCACACACATGTTACAATGCATCGCCTACTTCCAGTTCCGTGCAAGATGGTGGAATGTGCACAAATAAAGGGCATGGAGATGCAATTCTAGATCCATCACTGCTTCCTTGGGGAGGCCTCACCACTTCACGGGATGGATCATTGACCCTTCTAGACTGCTATATCTTTACAGAATCTTTGGATGAACTCAAAACAGTGAGTATTGCTGAGTATCTTAATACATGTTGTCCATTTGATTGCTGACATCATCACATAATCAGGTTTTTGAAGGTGCTGTTTTGAGGGAACGAGAACGAGAGATGCTCTATCCTGATGCCTGTGGAGGAGGAGCTAGAGGTTGGATCAGCCAAGGCACATCATCATATGGAAGAGGGCATGGGATGAGGGAAGCATGTGCATTACACACAGCCAGGTTATCTTGTGATACATTAGTGGACTTTTGGTCAGCTCTTGGTGAGGAGACAAGGCAATCCCTTTTGAGGATGAAGGAAGAGGACTTTATCGAGAGGCTCATATACAGGTGTCTCTTCCTTCCTTTTTATGTTATGAGAGCAATGAAATTTCTTTGGATTCTTGCTATGAGGATTACACTGAATTAGAGAGTGATCCCTAGGGAATTAATAAACAACAAATTGGAAAATAGATTTGGCATAGATAAGGAGCTTCTTCTCATTTATCCCCATTGGGAATGCTATTGTTGGAAATGTTGGTCATCATTCAATGCGGAGTTTATTATCCACTGTTTCATGGTTTCTTATGCAGTGATAACTTGTATGAATTAAGTGTGTTAGTAATTTTCATCTGTTTCTCAAATGTAACAGTAGGATGTTTGTATTGACCGGTGTAAAATTTATGACTAAGAATAAGATGCCCAAATTGTCAAAGCTCGAACCTTGAAGAAATTTTATTGGTGAGAGTAAAATCTTCAGAAGGCACCTTTGACATAACATAATAACTATGGATTAATGATTGACCATTATTGGTCAGAGATTATTTGTGACATTATCCCCCAGGTTCATAACAAACACATCTATCAGGATCCCTGCTCAGTTCAAATTGAAGATTTGGTTCTTTATTCATATAATTAAGAATAATGGCATGCTGTTCACGCTTCCTCTATTGTTGAAGGCTTGACCATGTTCAAATCAGTGAACTGAGGGAACATATGCTGCAATAAGGCATTCTTAACAGGAATAATGCAAGCATGGGGATTTCAAATTGGCAATCTGTGCATTTGGAGAATCAAAAGTATGTTAGGGAAACAAACACATTGATGTGAAAAAAGAGTCTGACTTATATTGCCTTACGATGGCCCATGATCACTTTCTATCACTAATGTTGCTGCATTCTTTCAGCTATCATGATTTTTTCCATTGATTTTTGTTCTCAAGGATGAATCACCTATATCTTTATAGGCTAAGACTGACTGAATCTTCTAGGAATATCATATTTTGTCTTCATCTGTGTATACTTGGATGCAAACAATGGAATGAAGACATCAACAGAAGCTTTTCTATGAGCACAAGTTTGAGCTTAATATATATATTAGTGTATTGTTGGGAGGCTTTGGCTTGTGTACAAAGTATTCTGAGTGTAGGAGTAATATCCTAATGTCTACTGGGACTGCCATCTTTACCAACACTGTTATTCTATTCTTTTGTCTTGAGTATATCTCTTTGTTTCTTGTAATCCAGATCTATGAGAGATAAGATTTTTCTTGCATCAATATGTTCTGTTGGTTATATCTCCAGGACAACTTAAATTATTTTCATGAATTTTGTTTTGTATAATCAGTAATTTATTTATATGAAACAGGTTTGACAGCAAGAGGTTTTGTAGAGATTGTAGAAGAAATGTCATCCGTGAGTTCAAGGAGTTAAAGGAGCTGAAACGAATGAGGAGAGAACCCAGATGTACAAGTTTCTTTTGTGCAGCAGATATGGCCTTTGAATACTCGGTTGGTGATTGGCCCATACCACATCATTGTGCATTCTCTAGGCCGAAAAACCAAAAAAACAATAAATTGTTTGTTTGTGTTTTCTAAGTTCATATTAATCTCATGACTGTAGAAACTTATTTAGATTAATAATTTTCCATGTACAAGGAGCTCTTTTTATTATTATATAGAATCACTAATTGCTGCTTGAGATTCAAAATTGATTTATCTGTCTTCTACCAGGTATCTGATAATACTATCTATGTGGATTGGCACCAGAAGTTTGCAGACTCTGTTGCCTCGTACCATCATTTTGAATGGGCAGTTGGAACAGGAGAAGGAAAATCTGACATTCTGGAGTTTGAAAATGTGGGTTTGAATGGCAGTGGTCTGGTAACCGGCCTTGATCTTGGAGGATTAAATGCTTGCTTTATCACTGTAAGAGCTTGGAAGTTGGACGGACGATGCACTGAATTTTTCGTGAAAGCTCATGCTTTGAAAGGTCAGCCGTGCTTGCATGGAACACTTGTTGTTGGTGATGGCTTTGTTACAATTACCAGAGGCGAAAATATACGAAGGTTCTTTGAACACGCTGAAGAGGCAGAGGAAGAAGATGTAGGTTTATGGCCAGAAATAACTTCTTTTATTTATTTAAAGCTTCAGTTTCAGAGAGACACGTGTAGGTATAAATTTCTGATGGTAACTACTATGTTGGTGTCTTCAGGATGATGATTTTATTGACAAAGATAGCAATGAGTTGGATGGTGAATGCTCCCGTCCTCAGAAGCATGCTAAGAGTCCAGAACTTGCAAGAGAGTTTCTTCTAGATGCTGCCACTGTGATATTCAAGGAACAGGTACTCCCCCGGGACGAAAATAGAATGAAACATCACAAAAAAATCTAATTTTATGGTTATACCTTTGTTGAACTATCCCATTACTCCATATGAAGGCGGATGTCTAGTAGTAGTTATCAATAGTAGGCACTGGAGTTTTTAGATATATTTACTTTCCAAATCAGTAGGGAGGAGGAGATTCAGTTTATCTTCTTTAGATTGTGAAGATACATACCATCTTTCCCCACATTTTGAAATGTCATGAATTCATTTTCTGTTCAGCATGGTTCCTGATGATCTGGCATAATTCCTTCAGGTTGAAAAGGCCTTTAGAGAAGGAACAGCACGCCAAAATGCACACAGTATCTTTGTCTGTCTTGCGCTAAATCTGCTGCAAGAACGCGTTCACATTGCATTCAAGGAAATCCTCACATTTGAGAAACAGGTTTCCACTTGTTGCAATAAAGTGTATCATATTATCCTTATAATTTCTGGCAAGGGTATTTTGACATTATTAGCTGGATGACTCACTACAGATGAAACTTCTTGAAGAAGAAGAGAAAGATAAGCACGAGGAAGAAAAACGGAAAGAGAGGAAGAGGATGAAAGAAAGAGTGAAAAAGCTCAGAAGGAAAGAGAGGTTGAAAGCAAAAGATAAAGATGGTGAGCAAAAGCCTTCTCAGTTGGAAGTGACTCCTTTGAATGATATTTCATATGAAGATTCAGTACAAAGCCCTGGTGGGGAACCAAATGAAGTTCTCTCCAAGAGTTCAGTCATGGGGAATGGAAAGTCTGTTAGCCCCAGAAATTTGTGCTTAGGTATTGAAGATGAAGACTCATTGTTGGGAGGAAATTCTACTTTTGAACTAGAAGATCAGTTTAATGAGAGCATAAAAGAGGATAATGATGTGAACATTGGAGCTAGTTCTTTCACAGCAGGGCAATTGAATTTTTCTCATGGAAAAGTGAAATCTCGGAAAGGAAAAGTGAAGCAATCTATCAAGTTGTCTGACAGAAGTGAATTTGCTGTTATTTCTGAAAATGGGTGTATGGGCAACCATTCGGTGCAAAGGTCTCGCAATGAAAACTATGAGAATCATTCCAGGGATATATGTGTGTCTAATAGGCAGTTGAAGGCAAATTCTCAGAAGTCTCCTTGTCAAATTTCTGCATTTAAAAGCAATGAGAAGTTGTACAATGGGAACAACAGGATGAATGAAAGATTAAATGCTCGTCACTGTGGCTGCAACCAAAGGTGTGATTATAGAGGAAGTACTGATTTACCTGTCTCATCAATTAGACCAGTTCGTGAGAGTAAATATATGATAAAGTCAGAATCTGCAGTTGATGTGTCCAAACACTTCCACCGTGGAGGAAAGTACTCTCAATCTGATTACTCTCATCAAAGTGATGGAAGGTCAAAAAGCAAAAGCCTCACTAGCAATAATAATCATGGGAACAAGGATAGAGTTTATTTCAGGAAGATGTGGGAGCCACTGGAATCTCAGAAAAGGTGCACCCGAAGCAACTCAACTTCTGATATAACATTGATAAGTTCTGTTTTTAAGGTTGAGGAAGACTCATCTCAAAGCACCAAGTCCTCGTGTGAATTGTGTTCAAGTGAGGACGGTGGGGATTTCATTGAGATAAGCAACAAGAACTTGAACATGAGAAATCCTACTAATGAAATCGAAGGAGGATGTCGATATGTGCCTGAAACTGGTGCTATTGATCCAATAGAAGCTGCCAGCACTGTGATAAGTAGCTCTTCAAATTCTGAAAATTGCTCACCCTCCCTCAGTGAGGTGGACAACAATACGCCGAACATGAATCGCGAGATTCCTGAATCCTCTTCTACCTCAGACTCAGAAGATGCTTCTCAACAATCTGAGAGAAGAAAAGCGTTAGGTTGTAATGGGGTTTCTGGAAATCAAAAGGTTGATATCGAGGTTAATGAGGCGATGAGCATAAATGAGGCGCCTGTTATTAATCAAACATGCCTTGGCTCTTCCATCAGTGCTGAGAGGAATAATTCCAATCTTTACTCTTCAATCAAGCATTTCCAGCCTATGAGTGATCCAAACAGCACATCTCTTTACTCTGGTCTTAATAACCAGAGCATATCTAAAGAGATGCAACACTATCAGAATCTCTACTGGCAGATGTTTCAGAATCCATTAAACATGGGCTACTATACCCATCAGAGCCTCGTCTCATGGGCTCCCTTCTCTGCAAGCGGATTCTATCCCTATGCCAGCAGCTTTCTCTGTCCTGCTCCTGCTCCAGTTGGTTGTGGATTGGATGCTAACCAGAACTTCTATGCCCCATATGAAGGGACGCAGCATTTGACTCCTCCAGCGATCAACAGAGGACCAAGCCCATTTCCTAATCCAGTTTGTCCGCCTGTCATCCCAGTAAATGGCATCTCCTCTCCGAAGAATCATCAGCCACCTGTCCAGACCATGAGTCAAGGTGTCTCAGATGCAGTGATCAGCAAAGAGAGGACCGGCTTGTCAAGAGTATCAAAAGCTTTAGAGCATCCACAACATGGAGGTGGTAAAGGAGACCGGCCTGCCAAACCATTCCAAGAGGACTCAAGTTTCTCCCTGTTTCACTTTGGTGGTCCGATAGCTCTTTCGAGCATCTCTAAATCGTTAGAAGGCGGGGAAATATCTGACATTGGATCGGTGATTCCGGCCGAAACCGCTGAATTGCTTCAGGGATGCAATGAGAAGGAAACCTTCATTGAAGAGTACAATTTGTTTGCCACAAGTAATAGCCCAAGGTTTTCATACTTCTGAAGGCTGGTTGCTTGGTTAGTCCATAAGCTTGTGGGTGTGGGTCTTTGCTGCTCTCTCTGGGAGAGGCTTTCAATCTTCTTTGCTTGAATCCTCGCGGGCAGGTTCTTTGGTAATGATTGTAGTTTTTGAGCATATTGTATTTTTCCCTCCAAATCCCAATAATTTTCTCGAGTTTCTGGATTTAGTTATTTTTTATAAAGATTTGTTTTGCATTTTCTACATAGTTCATAGGAGAAATGATATCCTTGTTTAACTCACTCGTGCTCTTCAATTTAGTATATCATACCAAACCAAAATTTTATGCATTAAATCAGATGGCCATTGGGAAGTTATATCTGATCATTCTATAGCTCATTAATTTTATTATTATTTATTTTAAACATTTTTAAAATGATTAATGGTTAAAGTATTAACAATTAACATTTTTTATGGAAAAATTAAACCACATTAATATGTAACTTTAATTGAGCATTCTCTTGTTCATAGCTAGCTGTAAGGAAATTTATCCAATCAATCATTGAAATAAGTTTTGAATACTATTTTTACTTAAACACACTATACAAATTAGATTGATCATTCATGCAATAAATGATATATATATCGTGTTTGTAATATGTGATTAATCTCTTCTTAATAATATGCAATGAGCAAGATAAAAAATTTTCAATAAAATCTTAATATTTCTAACTTGATGAAAATAAAATTATAAATTTTTATTTTATTATCAATACAAAATTATATATATAATATATAAAATAAAATTTATGATGCATATTATTATTTTATTTATTATTTAAATGATATGATTTATTTAAAAGAAATTATTTAATATTCTTACAAGGTTTAGAGTTTTATTTAAAAATTTAATCATTTATTTACCAACAATTTATAATATATTTAAATTAATATTATATTAAAGAAATAGGAAGGTTTGAATTCGGAGTAGCCAGGCATCCTTTGCTTTGGTAAGCACCACAAGCGGTTTACGCGCCAGCGGGTCGCGTAGTTCACACGCACTATCATTTTTTGTTTTTCACTACATGGAGAAAAGCATGGGGAGAGAGGAGCTGGAGGAAGAAGAGAGAAGAAAGATCTTCTTTAATATAGGGTTAGAGCCATATAGGATCGAATCTATCCAGTGATTGATTTCTGAGGTTCGAGAGGATCGAGATGGGTGGTAATTCCATGTCTCCGGACACATGCACCGATCTCGACGAGCAGATCTCACAGCTGATGCAGTGCAAGCCGCTCTCGGAGCTTCAGGTTATAATTTCCTCCCTTGAAAGTCATTTTCTCTTGGTTCTGGAGCATTTCTGCACGACTCTGTAGCTACTGTTGCCAGTTGCTGCATCTGCCAGTTCTACCTCTCCGTTTCAATAAAACAAACGACTTTGTAATTTCCAGTGTGCATATTATATTTATCCCTTGGTGCAGGGACATCTATGTTTGTAGATTGGTCATGCTATTATTTTCAACATAGCTTTTAATCCATGACGGGATAAACTTGGGTAGGATGTTCAGACCTCTGCTATGTTTCGCTAGGTGACCGTATTTTAGAGTTATAGTTATTATTCATGGTTCATGGACTAGTCATATCCCCAGTGAAGGTTTGAAATGAACCTGAGGCAGTGTTACCAGCTTGAAAGTTGAGATCCGGTCTTGTTTGATGAGAAGACAATCTAAAAATCATTATCTGATACTATTCACTATACAGGAGAATCTGGAAAGAAAAAAATGGAGAATGTTGCCTTTATTTTCCAAAGTTTGAATTATTCCTCTAGGAAATTATTGGATCATTTTCTGTTATTGGAAAAGTTTTGTTAACTTGAATGATAATATTTGCTGTGAGGTTCACAACTGGTGAGTGCCCATGCAATGATTTTTTCTCTCTTTTTTGGTACTAATGAAGTAATATTGTCATTTCTTGGATGAAGAAGGTACTTCTGGGAAAGTTCTAGTAGGAACACTGCTTAGTGTTTTGGGCTCCTTTATTTTCTCTTTATATATCAGAGTCCAGTTTATCCATCTTTCAGAGTGAAACATGAATATACTCTTTGAATGTTGAACAATATTTCACCAAACATTTCTTCAATAATCTGTCTGGTCTCTGATGTGAAAGTTTATCCATTCCATTGATCCTTTCTTTAATTCTCCATAGTTCTTTAAATCATTTTTCATTTAGGCTTGAGCTGGTGGTGTTTCTGTTGATGATGTTAAATATATCCAAATTTAATTTTGTGGGATGACTGTGCTGTACATATTGTATTATTTGCTTCTTCTATGATTATCAGTCAGTGATATTGCGCATTTAGTTTCAAATTCTCCAGTCACACTAGTTATAATGTCATTCCTACTGACTGTAATCACACTAGTGATTACATGATGCTCCTGTACATTTCACATAATCAATACAATTTCCAGATATTGATGAAGTATGCTGTATTCCTTCTTTGTAGGTTAGAGTCTTGTGCGAGAAAGCAAAGGAGATCTTAATGGATGAGAGCAATGTTCAGGTGCACAATTATCTAAACAATTCTTCGTCATTCTGCAACATTTTCTGATCCTATAATCTTGTATATGAGTCCCATCTTCTTGTTTAGCCTTATCAATTTACCCTGCTGCTTATTTTTGGTCTGAATGAATTTTAACTTGTTTTGCTCTGCAGCAGTCAAAATATGTTGTCTTGGAGGATAGTGACAGTTATTTTTTTCTGACTCTTGACATTTTTTGGATGAATGGTGCAGCCTGTGAAAAGCCCTGTAACCATCTGTGGAGACATTCACGGGCAATTTCATGATCTTGTGGAACTTTTTAAAATTGGAGGAAAGGTATTTAGGAAGAATCTGCGATGAAAATCTTCTAGGCTTTGGAATACTGATTATTTTCCCTGTCAAACTCAGATATCCATTTGATAGCCTTTTTTATTTGCAGTGTCCAGATACCAATTACTTGTTTATGGGTGATTATGTGGACCGTGGCTATTATTCTGTTGAGACTGTGACTGTAAGTAAAATCCAGCTGGATTGAGTAGAATTATTTTTGCGTATAAACAATCTTAAACACGACTATTTCGTTATTTCAGCTCTTAGTGGCTTTGAAAGTGAGATATCATCAGCGAATTACTATTCTAAGAGGAAATCATGAAAGTCGTCAGGTACTACATTTGCACTCTACTTGTCATTTTTTTCATGCATATATTAAGTTCACATGTTTGTTAATTGATCCTTTTGTATCTTCTCAGTTTCTTCTCATATTAACATTTGTTTATAAGCTTTTTAGGAGCAGTTCCATGTGAATCTAGTTTTGGTATTTTTCTTAAAAAAGAGCTCAGTATCTTATCCCTTTCTTTTACCAGATCACCCAAGTTTATGGGTTCTATGATGAATGCCTAAGGAAGTGAGTTTCCCTTCACAATGATCTCGGTTTGTGCTGGATATTTCTTTTATCTCCTTGCATTAATAGTGTTCGGTGATATTTTCTAGCCTCTCAGCATTTCATTAATTTGTTCTATCATTATCCTCTTAACAAGATAGTGTAGAGTCATAGAATAGAAAATAAGGCATTTTGATAACTGTGCCCAGCCGAAGAGACATTTTCCTCGTGATTATATTGCCTGGGGGTTATAAAAGCCTATTTGAAATTTGTTTAGGTTTCATGCTCTATTAAGAGTTACATGGAGTGTCAGTATATATTTTATCAAGCAATTGATTAGTTATCATGATATCTGCTATTACTCTATCGGCAGATTCTTAGCTTAATTTACCATGCCCCTTTGTACCTTTCGAACTTGTGACACCATTATTTTCTGATTCACTGACAGGTATGGAAATGCTAATGTCTGGAAGACATTCACAGACCTTTTTGATTATTTCCCATTGACAGCGTTGGTGAGCACTTCTTTGTAATAGGCCCTTGCAGGGGATGGTGCAAATGAAGCCTGATCAGAATATTAAATAGGAGAATAAGAAGAAATAAATCTAAATGGAAAATGCAAGCATTTTAAGATTAAAAATGACAGATGTGTGATTTTTGCCTATGAGGTTTAGATCTTGGAAGTGCTCTTTTGAGAGAAATGGGTCTGCTAGCAACGAAGAACCACTTGTTTGCAAAAGCTGTTGTTTGTTGACTGAAGCTCGCTCTGTTCCTTTCTTCTTTGGCAGGTTGAGTCAGAAATATTTTGCCTTCATGGTGGATTGTCTCCTTCTATCGAAACACTTGATAGCATCAGAAACTTTGATCGAGTTCAGGAGGTCCCCCATGAGGGGCCCATGTGTGACCTTCTATGGTCTGATCCAGATGATCGTTGTGGTTGGGGCATTTCACCTCGTGGAGCTGGCTACACTTTTGGCCAGGTTTAATCAACCTCTCTTCTATCTGTTTCTCTTGAAATCAACATCTGCTGCACTTCCATTCTTAGTTTCTCATCTATTTTTCTCTTGCCTAACTTTTGGAGTCCTTCCCTGCAGGATATATCTGAGCAATTCAATCACACAAACAATTTAAAATTGATTGCCAGAGCACATCAGCTGGTCATGGATGGATTCAACTGGGCACATGTAAGCATCTTTCTCCCATGTAAATTCATCTACTTCATTTTTCAATTTTCCATGTATATGTACTTATTGCTCTATGTTGTTTTTTGTGGGTCAGGAACAAAAGGTGGTTACTATCTTCAGTGCACCTAACTACTGTTATCGCTGCGGGAACATGGCCTCTATTCTAGAAGTTGATGACTTCAAGGGACAGACGTTCATCCAGGTCTTCCTCTCTAAACTATCATTACCACTATAGCATTAACCACTCTCAGCTCTGTCAAAATTTTGACTTACACCTGGTTTTATAAGGCTGATGAAGTTCTATTTGTTAGGTTATGTAGGTACTTCACACATCTTTATAGTGAAATGGTTGGAATTCATAGAATCTAGTTTTTTCAAAATGCAAGATTTAATCCCATCAGTCAGTTGATTAAAGGTTAAGTGGTCCTAGGAATCTGCTGAAGTCAAATCAGAAGTGTTACATTTGACCTCCCCACATTTAGTTTGACCAACTTCGACCATCCATATCCACGTAATACAGTCTATATCATTCAAACTCTCCGGGGAAATGAAACTACGAGGAAGTAATCGATCCTTCTCCCCTTTCTCTTTTTGTTGTTTGTTGGCATCTCAAACTGTATGTCTGTCATTGCAGTTTGAGCCAGCTCCTCGCAGGGGAGAACCAGATGTGACTCGAAGGACTCCTGATTACTTCCTCTGAAGTGACCTCTGCTTGCTAAACAGATTTTTGACCATCTCCACTCCTGTTAATCATGTCCAGACATTGGCCCAGAGATGTGCCCTGCCAATTTGAGAATTCCACTCTCCACCTCGTGTTTGTGGTTGCCTACCTAGAGAGCAAGTAAAACAGCCGCCCCCAGAGGTTTGCTTCGATTAATGATGACTATTTTAGTGTATCAAGTTCTGCAAGATATGGCATGTGGATGATATGTTACTGTATCTCCTATTTTTGCTTCCACATTCCCCATTCCCCCAAGTAGATTATTGTAAAAGGACAAATGCTGGATGCTTTCTTTTTTTTCTCCTCACGCTTGGCAAAATTTCCAGAAATTTTCGCATTCATATATAGTGCTGTGATTTCATGACAGCCAATATTCTTTCTCCTTTCTCTGCACTTCGTGGGCTGCAATGAAGTTTGCTCTTTTTGGCTCTTTGAAAACTCATCCTTCAGCTATTTGTGTTTGCATGGTGTCTACATTGAGTCTCACCCTGTTGAATTAGACTTTACTTGTAGATGAATATGCAACTAAATGAATGTAAATTGACCTAATTTGTGTGTGAATAAAATTATCAGTGGGAAACTCAAGATAGAAGTGTAAAGGGCTTACTAGCATTTGTACTGTTTTGGCTGGAGCATTGTCAGAGCTATCATTTGAATATATGCTACAAATGATATTACAAGTTAAGGTAAGAGAAGATCGAAGCAAGGCCAGCGCGTACTGTAAGAATCTAATGCAGGAAACCAGATGGCTGCTTCACATCATCAAATATGGAGGCCTTCAATGCAGGGATGTAGCTGGTGGAACCGATGGGCATTCCCATGGTGTTTGATACCACTGGAAGGATCCACTTTGGGAGATCTTTGCTGCAGAACTTGACTACGAGGATCTTCGGGGTCCCCACCAGAATTCTTCCGACAAAGGTCGTGACAATTAATAATATATGAAGCATATTTTATATATTATTTTTCATTATACAATTAATAATAAGCTTATATTATTATTATAAAATTATATTATATAATAAAATATAATACAAATAATTTATTATATATAATATAACTATATATTTTATTTTATTATAACATTACATATAAATAAGTAAATATAATATTAATTGATAAATTATTGGATTTAATTTTAAAAGATAATTTTATTTGTTATTTATTTTTCATTAACTCTAATCAAATTAGAAACCTTTTAGGATTTTCTTGAAACTCTTCACTTCACCCCAATTCCAACCACTCTCAACCCCTCAACTCAAATGCGAGCGCATGCGTCTCCTGCAACCCTAGCCCATTACACAATCGTAAGAAGCTCACCCTAATATTTCAACTCAATCCCAGAATGCTGTGGTTTGTTTAAGCTCTTGTTTTTCACTGTATACTTGTTCAAGTCCTGCGTGAAAGTCCATGTTGCTTCGACCGCTTTCGTTTCAGCTTCTAATCAGGGTCAGCTGAAATTCATACTTGAGTTGCTTGGCTAAGTTTTCACCTTGGATCCTCGTGTTCCCTGTTTCTCTGCTTGTTCTGCTTTGAAGGTATCCGATGCTATTCCTCTTAGGATATTTTAGCTTCAACTAATCTGGATTGTTTGATTTGTTATAACTTTATGGATTAACCTACATGACTGGTGTTATTCTTCTGTGAACAGTGTCAGGTCTGCCAGTTTTGATCTATAGCTACTCCAAAGGGGCAGGTAATGAATGCTGCAAATTCTAAGACCTGTAAGGTTACCTATTCTCGTACTATGAGCCTTCAAATTGGTGTTGACTAACCTTATGGATTCATTTTGGCTTTAGTAATTAACAACCTTAGTCCTCAGCCACCTACACCATAGGCTCAGCTATGGCCGTCCTACATCACTGCAGTGACATTTCTTCAATACCTCAATTCTTGTCTTCAGTTATCTAAGATTTTTTATTTGATGTAATCTACTTAACATAATGGTTGCATGTAACTCAAAATAACATATATGCAATGGTGTCAATAGAGAGAAGGCATGAAAAGGTAATTATAAAAAATCAAGTTTCTCAAGGATGCAGATATTGCTCTTTTAATCACATTCCAAAGCTAAAGAGAAATGGCTCAGACTAAGGATTGGCCTTGTTTATCAGAAACTAATGCCAGAAAATTAATTTGACTTCCGCCTGTAGTTTCAGCTTGGAAAGATAAAAGTAGGCAAATATTGAAATGAATAGACTGAGCAACAGTTATTTTATGTGTATACTGCAGTCGGATGGTACTGGGAAAATTTTTTACAACATATATTCATTATTGCTTTTGAAAATCCTCATAAACAGAGCACAACAAAATGCCAGAATATTTGTTTCCCCCACTTCGGCATAAGAAATAGTTGACATTAATATGTTGACATGCTAGATGTCCATTTCCTGAACTTCAAGTTACAAGTATCCTGAATGCTAAATACAAAATGACAGTGTTAATGATCAAAAGTTATTCAAATCTACATTAACAAAAATGCCATTACTTACGACTTCTCATCCCCAAATTTCCACCATTCGGGCTCATACCAAGGTTTTCCCCTGAAAAGAAAATTTGAAAAGGGTTACATAGAATGACATTTATGGCAGCTGAAAGATACTAATGGATTCATCTACATTATTCGTTTGATGTAACCTGGTGGATGGATTCATGCTGACTTCTTGTGGAGGCTAATATTTTATTTTCTTTTATGTAGATTTTTTTAAGTGAAGTCTGAAAATCAGGAAATGGAGGCACAAAATCATGGATCAGGAAGCTACACATGGGCAATCTACAACTTCAAAGGGATACATCAAAAGAAGCACTACTCCAATGTGTTCACCATTGGTGGTTGTCGATGGTATCTCAGTTTGTCTGAACCTATTTTTACCAAGAATTTTATTTTTTCAAGTGTTATTGGCCCAATCAGGTTGACTTGAAACAGGAGGATCCTAATATTTCCAAAAGGGAATAATGTACACAATTTCTCCATTTATCTGAATGTCCCTGACTTCGAAACTCTTCCAAATGGGTGGTACAGAGATGTCACCTTCGCTCTCACGGTGGTCAATCAAAATAGCCATAGCCAATTCATCAAGAAGGGTATGCTTCTTAGACAGTTTTGGTCATCTTGAATCTGCTGCCGCACGTTTTATTTTCATGAAGCTGTTTCTTTCAGAAGTTGCAGTTATGGGCGCCAATCAATACTGGCTCGTGATACTTGGCAATAGAAGATATTCATGTAAATTGGAAAACAGTTCTGATTTTATGACATGCCTATTATCTGTTTCCCTCTAACATTTGCAGAAACTCGCTACCAGTTCAATGCACAGGAGTCTGACTGGGGTTTCAAGTCATTCATGCCTTTGAGGGTGCTTCATGATCCTATAAAAGGTTTTCTGGTTAATGATACTGTGATTGTGGGCATAGAACTCGAGGTGCACTCTGCTGACCCTTCTGTCGTCCTTACTGTTACTAGCCCTCCTAACACAGACCCCTCGGCCGTAAATGCTCTCACGGTCACAGGGGTGGATGGTTTCGACTCTTTCTTCAGTGATATAGAGGAACTTATTGTGATTGCGGAGGGCTCCACCAGCAAAGGACCCTGCTCTAGTAAGAGTAATAATCAAACTTTTGATTTAATTTCTGGGTCTCCGTGCTTGGAAGAGGTTAAGGAGGCTAAGCAATCACTAAAAGAATGCCTTTCGGACCTCTTCAAGCTGAACATGAAAGATCGCCTTGCTTCTGCATTGCTGACCCTGTCCCGTGCCGAGACTGGATTATCACCAGACCAGCAGAAATCGGTCAAAGCCTTCTGGGAGAATTTTGATGAGTTTATCTCGGACTTCTTAAGCTTTGAGCAGGACAACTCCAAGTACGAGTTGCTGAAGTTGGCCATAGACCAGTTGTTATCTTCCATCAGGAAGAACCACACCACCCACCTCTCGAACAAGGAGCTGTTGGAGAGTCTCAACAAGGAAGAGGAAGATATGGAGAAGAGATTGGAGGAAGTGAAGATAAGGAAGAGGAAGCTCATGTCAGATTGGGTGGGACTAATGACTGTGTCGGAGGAAATGAAGTCCCAGTATGTGGCTAAGGAGAAGAAGTTAGCAGTGGCTGAGGAAAAGAAGAGGATAGCAGAAGAAAGGATGTCTCGATCCACTATGGCTTGGTCTTCCCTTAAAGCACAGTTCCTCTGAAGATTCAAGTGGATCTCCATACTAGGTTTGCACTTAGGGTTGGGTACTAGTACAAGTGAACTTGAATTCTAAACCCAATTTAGTTATATTTTTCAGAGTTTATTCAGGTATAAACATACAAGGTAGAAGGGCATGGTCAAAGAGGGCCGATGGCACCTCTGGAACTTCAACAAGATTGGCGGAAGTGAAGCTGAGGAAGGAAGGAGAAGCTCATGTTGGACTGGGAGAGCCTCTGAGGATAGCATGTCTGATCATAAAGAATTATGTTTGCCCTTAACTAAGAGCATAATTTAGTGCTATTTGTCCAAGTGGAGCAAACTATTGGTAGTCTTTAGTAGGTGGGGTCAAATTAGATAGTAAACATGGATTAGGTCCAAACCTCAATACATAAACCACTTGGAAGCCATATACGAACATACAGTGAATCAAAGTTCCTTATTCCCTCTTTATATTATGTATTTATATTTTAATAATATTATAAATAAAAAAATATTTTTTATATAATTAATCGACTTATGTGGAAAGAGTTATTTCCAAATTAACGAAAAAATACCCTTTGAAAGGAAAAAGAATTTGGTCGGCCTGAGGATTCACTGCGACGGACGGACGTGTCATTGAAAACTGTTGCCACGTCACCGTTCATCCTTCACCTAGGACAGATTGGCTCTAGCCCTCACTCTCTCTTACCTTTATAGCCCTGTGGTTTTCTGAATATCACGGTTGAGTCCTGGAAGTGTAAGTAAGCTTTGCCCGCCCGCCACCGTTCTTTACCACCGTTCTTTAAGGGGACAGGGACACACTTTCCCCTATGCGCTCCGCATTTCGTCTCTCATTGCCTCCCAAATCATCGCGCCCATGACGATGATGAATCCGCCACCGTTGGACGTAATTGCCGCCGCCTCCTATACTGCTTTCACTGAACAGTTCTCAGTTGTAGGCGTTACTTTCGCGAGTGGCGCTTTTTCCTCGTGTCTTGTTTGGGATTGTGATTCGTTGACCGATCTTTTCTGGCGTGGAGGCTTTGGATTGACTTCGACTGAGAAAATTCATTCCTCCAGTGGCTGTTAGGCTAGGGTTTTGATCGGGTTTACTGGATTTCATTTTTGATCGTATCTTTCTGGTTTCTGCAGCAAGAGGAAGAGGAGATGCTGGTTCCGCATTCGGACTTGGTCGTCGAAGGTCCTCAGCCTATGGAAGGTAGCACTTTCATTGCTCCGTGAAGGCGTCTTGTCTGCTGCCTTTTTTCACACATTTTCGTTTCTGTTTGTAATCGGACTTCATCCGAGTAGGCGAAGGTCAATATTGCCGTTTTATGTATTTTATGGACGATCCGCATTTATGAATGATGGATACTATATGGGTTGGCCTGTTGTAGGGCAAGTTGATCATGCTAACGATGTGGAGAGTCAGGCACTGAAGGATCCTACATCTATGAAGTTCATTTGGACTATTGAAAACTTCTCTAGGTTGGACAGCCGGAAGCTTTTCTCGGACATTTTTGTTGTTGGCGGCTACAAATGGTACTTAAATTTCACTTTGTTCTATGCTCGATTGCAGCTTATTAGCTTTGGAAAATAATCCAGTTCTTTCAAACAGGCGGATATTAATTTTTCCCAAGGGAAATAACGTAGATCACCTGTCCTTATATCTGGATGTGGCCGACTCGCCGACATTGCCCTATGGCTGGAGCAGATTTGCCCAGTTCAGTCTGGCAGTTGTCAATCAAATACAGAGCAAGTATACTTTGAGAAAAGGTATCTCGTGGTCAGAGGTTTTTATTGTTTATAGTTTTATCTGTTGAATTTTGCTCATAAAGTCTTTAATATTGGCATTACACATGGAGTAAATACATCTTTCTGGATAAGAATTGATTGTTGGATATCTCTACTGCTAAAATATTTTCTGCTGCAGCAAATACTGGTACTAATGAGGTGGTGAAAACAACATTTATCAATAGAAAAATTATCAGCAAAGGATGCATTTATTTTCCCATCTTGGCACTTGGGATGTGCATGCTTTGGATTGCTTGTGGTAGATCAGCCCCAACATCTACAACAATCAATTACAACTCCATAACCAAAATATTTATTGATAATGCCCTGGTTTCTTTCTTTAATTTACATTAATTCTGTGACATAATTGAAATTGATAACTTTCACATATCTCATATAACATATTGCATCTGCCCATTCTCTTTGATGGATGAATTTAATCCATCATATCCCATAATCAGTTAGCCATAAGTATATCCCAATATCATGACTTAAACCAATCAGAATTAATCTTTCAAGCAGCAAGAGAATCAGAAGTTTTTGATTATGTGTTTGATGAAAATATGTGCTTTATAGGTTGCTTAAGGCCTTAAAATTCTTCAACATGAGGTAATGAGGAGTTTGTATAGCTTTGAATTTTCCAATAACTCATGGCTAGCAACTGAAGGCATAAAAAATCTATATGATTAATTTTGTTCACTATTCATATCATTTATAAATTGCATGATCTGTATTCTTATTTATGTGTTGCCAATTTTTTTACTGTTTTTCATAATTTTAGAAATAATTATGATCACAAGATGTATGCTTGACATCTGATCCTTGTGTTTTCTAGAAACTGAACATCCATTCAATGCCAGAGAGAGTGATTGGGGCTTCACATCTTTTATGTCTCTTGGCGATCTCTATGACCCAGTAAGGGGCTATATGGTAAATGACAGGGTCATAGTTGAAGCTGAGGTTGTTGTTCGGAAGGTGTCGGATTATTGGTCATATGATTCGAAAAAGGAGACTGGTTATGTTGGACTTAAGAACCAAGGTGCAACTTGCTATATGAACTCTCTGCTGCAAACTTTGTATCATGTCCCTTATTTCAGAAAGGTCAGAACATTCTTTTAATGCTTCACGCCTTATATGTTGTCTAAGCGACTGAAGCTCAGGCAATTCCCATTTTAATATTGTCACAGTCTGTATACCATATGCCAACAACTGAGAATGATATGCCTTCTGGGAGCATTCCTCTGGCATTACAGAGTTTATTCTATAAGCTTCAGTACAATGATAGAAGTGTGGCGACAAAGCAATTAACCAAATCTTTTGGATGGGACACTGCTGACTCTTTCATGCAACATGATGTTCAAGAGCTAAATAGAGTCCTGTGTGAAAAGCTCGAATATAAAATGAAGGTGCAAAAAACTTTGGTTCTACCTCCAGTTGTAATTTTTCATGCTATACATC
The DNA here is from genome assembly GCA_030064425.1 of Trapa bicornis. Classification (NCBI taxonomy): domain Eukaryota; kingdom Viridiplantae; phylum Streptophyta; class Magnoliopsida; order Myrtales; family Lythraceae; genus Trapa; species Trapa bicornis. Next base: position 658,366 of record CM057761.1, on the reverse strand, counting down.
CTGATCAGTTGTTATTCTCGGCTCAGGGAACTGTAGTGGAGGGAACAATACAACAGCTGTTTGAGGGTCACCTTATGAATTACATCGAGTGCATTAATGTGGACTTCAAGTCGACTAGAAAGGAGTCTTTTTATGGTTATCCTTCAATATATCATATTTTGTATATAAACTTTCATTTTAACATAGAATGATTGTCAAATCTTCAAAGAAAGTGATCATGCATTGATGTTTTTTCAGATCTCCAGCTTGATGTGAAAGGGTGTTCTGATGTTTATGCTTCATTTGACATGTATGTTGAAGTTGAGCGTCTTGAAGGTGATAACAAATATCACGCTGAGGGACATGGTTTGCAGGTCATTGCCAATTTCTTATTACTTGTCCAGTTAGCAATTAATAAGTGGCACATATTACTTGGGGTTGTGGAGAACTCTAAATATGGGATTGATAAGGAAAATTACTTTGACTTATAACTCTAGTATATTCTGGCATCATTAGTGTTATGTTCTCTGAACATAAAGTCTGTCATCATTTACTTAAATTGACTTATAATTTATCTGTCATGCATTTTCTGTTATGAATATCCCATTTATATTTTGTAGTCATTGCTGAGCAGCCTTCTTATTGGGGCCTAATATTTTCAATTGTTCTGCCAACTCCAATTGGGGAACTAGTTTAAGTCAAAATACTTCTGATGATGGCTTTTCACTGCTTATGCTATAAATATCTGTTTCTCTTCAGGATGCAAAGAAGGGTGTCCTGTTTATTGATTTCCCTCCAGTCCTTCAACTTCACCTAAAGCGGTTTGAGTATGATTTCATGCGGGACACAATGGTTAAGGTCACTATCAAATGTTTTATTTGCTCAATGTAACTCTATTTGGCTGGCCTATCTGGTCTTTCTTTTGTAATTTTGATCTGAGATTTTTCCCGTTGAAAATTATCATGCTAGCAAAATATAGCTATTATTTTTTTATTGTTAGTAACTTTGGGTTTTTTGGGGCATTGGTTTCTAATGGATAGTTGCATTCCCATATGCTTCTTTTGTGCTAACAAAATTCTTTCTGCTTCAGGTTAATGACCGCTATGAATTTCCTCTTCAACTTGACTTAGACAGAGATAATGGCAAATATTTGTCACCTGATGCGGATAGGAGTGTCCGAAACCTTTACACCCTTCATAGGTACCATCATCACCTAATGCTTCAAGAATTGTGTTTCTAGGTTTTATGTATTCTTAGATGCTTATAATCCTTCCATTGTCTCATCTTGGTTTGCAGTGTCTTGGTTCATAGCGGCGGTGTTCATGGAGGGCATTATTATGCTTTCATCAGACCGACTCTATCTGACCAGTGGTAGGTATTACATATCCTTAAACTTAAGTTCTTTTTTGTGATAAGGTACCTATATTGCTCACTGCACTTTTTTCTTGGACGATGCCCACTGCACTTGTGAACCATGTATGACAATTATCTCAGGTTCAAATTTGATGATGAGCGGGTGACAAAAGAAGATATGAAAATGGCATTAGAAGAACAGTATGGGGGAGAAGAGGAGGTAAATAATTCATCAATTGGAATTTTGTCTTTGATCTTGGATTCTGAATTCATTTGATTTGTCTGCCTATTTTAACAGTTACTGCAAACCAATCCTGGTTTCAATAATATGCCCTTCAAATTCACAAAGCACTCCAATGCTTATATGCTTGTGTACATAAGGGAATGTGACAAAGAAAAAATAATATGCAATGTTGATGAGGAAGACATTGCAGAACATCTACGGGTATATGCATTGTGTTATCACAGTTTTTGTGCTGATGTAACTCAGTTCCTCTTTAGTCCATATTTGTAATATTACTTTCTTTTTATACCAGATAAGGCTGAAGAAAGAACAAGGAGAGAAGGAGGACAAGAGAAGATATAAAGCAGAGGCTCATCTATATACAGTGATAAAGGTTTGAAGTTCTCACAATTTCCATATACACCACAACGAATGCCTTGCCTATTGATATCTCATATTTCCGATTGATGCTCTAGCTCGCACGAGAAGAGGACCTTCAAGAGCAAATTGGGCGAGAAATTTACTTTGATCTTGTGGATCATGAAAAGGTTCACAGTTTTCGTGTTCCCAAGCAGCTCTCCTTTACTGCATTCAAGGTACTGATTACATCTCTGGTTCAGTATGAAATACTTTTAGTTTTGGTGTGTTCAAGATTCATCCTGCTTTGGCTGTTTTCCACTTATAATAGTATACATAAATATTTGCTACTACTCATACTATTCCACAATCAATGCATACTTGAAGACACATTTGATGTGTTTTATTGTTGCAATATGTGAAAATATTTACTATATTAAGAGAAATGGTTACCAAAGAAGAAAAAGGCTGGCTGCATGTTTAGCATGTATTATCTGTTTTAAGTGTGAAGGAGGCATCTAGGTCTACCCATAATTCTTTTATGGAGGAGAGGATTTACTCTGGATAAGTGGGGTTGCCTACTGTTTGGTTCTGTCCGTTTCTGTCATCTGATAAATTCAATCATTTTATAATGGTATATGTCTGGTTTTTCTTGGTTGGTGTCATCTAATGTTATTTATTTCACTTGAAATGTATGAAAGTTTATTAGATTTTTCAGTATGTACAAATCTACTTGGTGATTTTCAGGAGGAAGTAGCCAAGGAATTTGGCATACCAATTCAGTTTCAACGGTTTTGGATATGGGAAAAACGACAAAACCATACTTTCCGTCCAAATCGACCATTGACGCCTCAGGAGGAAGCACAAAATGTATTAAAATTTCACATTCAGTGTTACATGGTTTATATTTCATTTTTTCTATAAATAATGTTCCTGGCACCGGAGGTTTTATGATGTTGCTTACTATGATATACATTTTCTCGTGATAGGTTGGGCAACTGAGGGAAATCTCAAACAAGACATACAATGCAGAGTTAAAGCTGTTCTTGGAAGTTGAACTCGGACTGGTAAACTAATTGTGATTCTTGAGTGGCCTTAGGAAGTAGGTTCTGAAGCTCTCAATGTTTTGCTGATGTTACAAGGTGCACATCTCTTGTGTTCTCTTACAGGATCTGTGTCCTATTTCTCTGCCTGAGAAGACTACGGAAGATACCTTGGTGTTTTTTAAGCTTTATACCCCTGAGAAAGGGGATATGCGGTAAGTTTTGGTATCTTCAGTGTCTTATCTTGGTTTTCTTCCCTAACTGACTTGGCAATGGTCATGCGCAGATATGTTGGGAAACTCTTTGTGAAGAGTTATTGCAAGCCTGTTGAAATTTTATCAAAACTAAATGAAATGGCAGGCTTTCATCCTGATGAGGAAATCGAACTGTATGAGGTCTGCAAACTCATATCACATTATTCTGTTGATATTTTCTTTCTCTAAGCTGCCATATGAATGGCCTCCTCCAGTTGGAGTCTTGGTAGCAAAAACCCATGAACATTATGATCCATAGGATGGTCTAAAATCCTAATTGGTTCCTTGTTATGCCGTTTTTCAGGAGATAAAATTCGAGCCACATGTCATGTGTGAGCGTCTTGATAAGAGGGTTTCTTTTAGAACGAGCGAGGTAAGTACCATATTTGAGCACTGGTTATAAAATCTGCTGTTCTGTAACATTTTTCTCATTGTTACAGATTGAGGACGGAGATATCATTTGCTTTCAGAAAGCTTCAGTTGCAAGTAATGAAAGAATTCCCTATCCTGGCATTCCTTCATTTCTAGAATATGTGCATAATCGCCAGGTACCATCTTCACAAGTTGCACACTAGAGATACTTGGATTGAAGTATATCATAATCATTTATAAAATTTGTGTGGATTCTGATACTTGATATGTTAGTGGTTCTAAATCCTTGATGGTCTATAATGACTTTGGTGATTCTGTACAGCCTTTAGCCATTTTCCTTAAATGATTTGATGCACCTTCTTGGTGCAGAGATATTGATATCTTTTTCTGAATCTTAAAAAATGCTGAGGTGTTGCATCAGGTCATTTTGTTTACCCCAAAAATTTTGTTCCTCTTCTTTGCCTGAATTTGGGTTGCCACTGAAAAACCTTGATTGTTACTGCAACACCACAACTTTGTTCTTCTTTCACCAATGCTTTGTATCTATTTGCTGAAATCTATTCAATTTGTGGCTATAGATTGTCCGCTTCCGCTTGTTGGAAAGACCAAAAGAGGATGCTTTTGTTTTAGAGTTGTAAGTACTGCTTGAACTGCCTTCATCATTGAACTGTGTAGTAGTGCTAGAAATTCACCATCATCATTTGTTGATTTCAAGGTCAAAAATACACACCTATGATGAAGTGGTTGAGCGAGTGGCCCATCAGGTCGGTTTAGATGATCCATCTAAAATCCGTCTAACATCTCATAATTGCTACTCTCAACAACCGAAGCCGACACCAATCAAGTACCGTGGCGTACAACACTTGATAGACATGTTGGTCCATTACAACCAGGTAGCTGTATTAATTTCCATTCAGATTTCCCGTATATTTCAGTTCCCTTGATTAGGAATCATGTATACTTGTTGCCAAAGCTTAATGTTTTTCTCTCTTCTGACAGATTTCTGACATGCTGTATTATGAAGTTTTGGACATACCTCTTCCACAGCTACAAGGCCTTAAGAACTTAAAAGTTGCTTTCCATTCTGCAACAAAGGATGAAGTGCATCTGAATTCTCAGCTACTCTTGTTACAATATTGGCAATTTCCCAGCCATCATGCACTTCTCTTTGTCCACTTCCTAATCTCTGTGTAATATATTTCAGGTTGTAATCCACAATTTTAGGTTGCCGAAAGAGAGCATTGTAAGGGATGTCCTTGATGAACTTAAAAAGAAAGTAAGCTTTTGGTATTTTTGAATGCACTCATGATCTTTATGTTAAGAGGGAATGAAGGAGAAAATACAGGGAACTGAAGGCATATATCAGTTGCCTTGCTATGCCACCTTATTGGTGACCATGACTCTCTATTGCCAGCACTAGTTACATTCTTTCTTGGATCTTTAAATTGATAGTTTAATAGTATCTAGGAAATGATTCCTGCTCCATATAAAAGATTTAATATAGTTGTGATTTAAAGAGCTTGATTTACGTTATGTCCATCATATTCCATTTACAGATAAAATTTAGGATTAATATCATATAAAGGCCAACCCTTGGTCATTTCTATGCAAAGGTTAAAAGGCTGGTCTTCCTAATTATATCTATTTGGCCTTCCTATTTTATTAACCCTAATATTTATAGTTCTCTTGTTACAACTTTAAACAGGGTCATGAATTATTGACACTAGTCCCATTTTTTATTTATTGCATTGTAACCTGCTGTTGGGCAGGTAGAGTTATCTCATCCTGATGCTGAACTTAGACTGCTAGAAGTTTTCAACCATAAAATCTATAAGGTACTTGCTCTCTGTTTACTCTATATGATTAGTTTTAACAGACCTATTGAATATTCCAAAAGGAACACTTAATCATGATAAGTAGTTCAATTTATCCAATCTTTTCTTGCTCTGCTAAGTTTTAATTTAATCAATAGTTAGGTTTGATCCATTGGAAGAATAATTTTAATTTAATTTTGCAGATCTTTCCTCTCAACGGAAAGATTGAGAACATAAATGATCATTATTGGACGTTGCGAGCAGAGGAGGTAACCTCCCTTTTTATTGAATTGTTAAACATGGTAGATTCACATCTTTTATGTAAATTTCTGTATGCTTTCCTCCTATCTCAGATATATTTTATAGTCGGAGATCAAATTTTCCAAGTTTCATGCCACAATGCTAAAAGACTTATTTACTTTTAATTTGGACCAGATTCCAGAAGAGGAGAAAAACCTTGATATCCATGACCTCTTGATTCATGTCTATCATTTCAGGAGAGAAACTGTTCAAAATTCCCTGGTATATAAGTTCCTTTAATATGCTATAGCGTTTCTTGCCCATGTCGGAATTCTGATATTTTACTGCAGCTACCTCATCATTTCTACTTTGTTCTTCAGCAAGTACAGCACTTTGGGGATCCTTTTTTGTTAGTAATACACGAAGGTGAGACCTTGGCTGAAGTTAAGGTGCGGATACAGAAGAAACTGCAGGTCTCTGATGAAGAATTCTCAGAGGTGACATGGTCATCTATGACCTTCTGTAGATCATACTGCTCTCGCCAAATAACTGCACATACTATCTTTTGAATGTTAATCCTCAATATTTTTGCAGTGGCGTTTTGCCTTTGTATCACTGAGCCGCCCAGAGTATCTTGCTGATTCTAAGATCCTATCAAGCTATTTCCAGGTCCAGTAGGCCATATCTTTATCTCAATATGATACTTGCTCGCCTCATTTGTTCATGGTCTATGGTACAATGTCTGAACTGAGTATTTGAACAGAGAAGGGATTCTCATGGAGGGTGGGAGCAGTATCTTGGACTGGAACATCCTGATAATGATCCGAAAATATCCAATATGGTTAATCAGGTGAAGCACAGGGATGTGCTTAACACACTATGCCAGATACCTTCCCCATTAGAAGAAAGGTCCAATATTTTCTTGTGAATAATCCACTTTTTTTTCTGATTTGCAGAACCGACACTCCCAGGAGAAGGGTGTTAGGATATACAACTGAAAGAGATGGATGAGACAGTGCACAACCAAATCCTTCACCCCCCAAGATTGCTGTGGCAATGAGATTGACTCTCACATCCTCACTAAGTTGGCCTTTCGGGGATATGTGCACTCATTCACCAGGGCTTGAGACACGGATCTTACTTGATGCCGCCCGATAGGAAGATCAAAAAGAGCTTGCCCTGTCCCTGTTCTAGTATCTATTGATGATAGCATGGCCGAACATCTGCTATTTATCTTTCTATTCTTTGTATACAATAGGATTTTGGACGGTATTAGGACAGTATATGGTTGGTTGCATTTGACATTTGATTAATGGGTTATCTCACCTTCTAGGGGAGATGGATTTTGTAAGGTTCTCTTAAACCATTGAATTTGATAATGTAAAGCTCACCTATGCCTATTGGGAGAGTACATGCCTAATGAGTCTTTTAGGCTATGTGTTGGATTTAGGGTGTTTCGTATAGGACATGCATATATGCACTGCCGCATGTTGTGCTAGGCTTGGTATGTATTACAGGTTTTACAAGGATGATATTCAAACGAAATGCATTGTGCCTGGGCATGATCTTGGATTGATTCCAATGTTTAGATTTTTTTGTAAGTGGTGTTGGAAAGAATTTGGACTAAAATAAAAAAATTGTATTACTAAGAGAAGGAAAATAAAAAAATTGTATTACATTTGACATCTTTATAATAATATTATTTATCTTAAATTAAAAGCGCCTGTAGCTCAGTGGATAGAGCGTCTGTTTCCTAAGCAGAAGGTCGTAGGTTCGACCCCTACCTGGCGCGCATGTATCTGTTGCGTTATCCATCCAAACAACTCCGTATTGTCTCTTTTTTTCTTTCTTTTCTTTCTTTCTTTTCTTTCTCTTTTTTCTTTCTATTTTTTGTTTTAAAAATATTTTTTATTATAAAAAATTATAGTGGTCTACGAGTATAACGTGCAAAGGGAAAAAAACGTCCTCTCACTGTGCCTCGCGTCGCGCGCCCTCCATTGTTTGGTATTGCACCGCGCCTGCCTGCAAGTTCTTGTCCCCGGGGGAAGGTTGATTCTTCCGATAAGGCTCGGGGAGGAACTTTCACCGCGCGGCTCTGCTTATACTCTCCACGATTCCTTTTTCCGGGGCTCCCAACCAGTCAGGTCACTCGTCGCCATCGTGCGTATTCCTGTGCCATGATCTCCGAGGAAAATGGTTCCGGCGTTGGCTACGTCTGCCTTTTCGGTTGAAGGAGTTTCATGGTGAGAGTTTCTCTCCCTATTAAGTTCAAGTCTTTTGTAAATGAGACCCGGGAACAGTCTTCTTTGCCGTTCTTTAATTGTTTACCATAAACAAGGAGTTATTTTCCAGCTCCCGGGATAGAAAGGGGGAAGAAAAAGGATCTTTTGGGTGTTGGAAGCATTGTTTCTTAATCTGGTGGTGTGAAGGGAGGGGGATTTGTCGTTGGGGGGCTGGAAATCTGTAGAAGTTGTTTCTGTTATGCTTAGGTGCTGGTTGATTCATGGATTCGGAAAAAATTTCTTTCTCCGTAGAACAGCAGGAATGTTGCCAATGTGATTGTGGTAGCTCTTCGATCAATGGCTCCTCGAGGACCTGGCTTCGTTCGGTGAGACGTAGATATGATGGAATAGGGCACGATAAATTTTCTATTCCTGGACTGGTCTATGATTCGATAGCTAGGATTGATATTGAGAATGAAATCGTTGCCCTTCGAGAGATGGCCAGTAGCCAGCAGCAGGCTATACAAGATTTACTATCAGAGTTGGAGGAAGAGAGAAGTGCATCTTCTTCCGCTGCAAATGAGGCCATGTCCATGATCCTGAGATTGCAGAGGGAGAAGGCGGAGGTGCAGATGGAGGCACGGCAGTTCAAGAGATTTGCTGAGGAAAAGATGGGTCACGACCAGCAGGAGATATCTGCATTGGAAGAATTTCTGTACAAGAGGGAGCAGGTTATTCAATCTCTGGCATATGAAGTGCAGGCTTATAAACACAGGATGATGAGTTATGGCCTCACAGAGGCAGATGCAGATGGTGAAAACAGCCCTAGCAGGACTAATGAGGATGGCCTGGACATCCCAGTTGATCTTCCCTCTTATGAATATCCTCCTCCAAGATGCAACACTAGAGAGAATTACAGTTATCTGGATGAGGGTGGAGATACTATTCTGGACATCGACAAATATGCTTTCGGGGAGACTCCTCGGGATCATCCAAGGAATTTGGACTTCTGCATTTACCAGATGGAGAGGAATCCCAGCAACATGCAGTTTAACAGTGAACCTCCTAGTGCAAGGAGCATTCAGGAGAAGATGGTAGTATGCCAATCTCCTAGAAAACCGAGGCATCTCAGGAGGGCTTCTGGTGATAGTTCCAGTTCATTTTTCAGCACTGGCAGGGAGATGGGGGATTTAGCCTATGATTCTCTGAGGCTCAGCAATATGAGCTTTAAGAAGACAGAGCATATCTCACAGCCTGAAGAGTACTCAAAGCTGAGAAGGATGAATAATATATCAGAAGCTGGGGATGGAATGAGTGATAGAATTTATACAGTTGATTCCATACATGCTAGGGTGACCAACTACTATGGTTGTCCTGGGATCTGTGAAGATTATCTTACCACTCCAAGGGAGTCTTTGGCTCAGACAGACATTAGAGATCCTGATATCAAGAAGCTATATTCCAGACTTCATGCTCTTGAAGCTGACAGGGAATTGATGAAGCAAACTATTATGTCTATGCAGACTGACAAAGCTCAACTTCTGTTACTCAGAGAAATTGCTCAGCAATTGTGTAAGGATACCACAGATAGATCAATTCCAAGGAAGAAGACGTCCCTCATGGGAAAGTTTTCCATCTGGGTGATGTTTAAGGTAATTTCTGCTGGTACTTGCTGCTGGTGTTTGTATTGTAAGAATCTACTTTCTGTCTGGCTTGGTGTGCTTATCATTGTTATGTTGATTCTGATCTTGAATTGTATGTTTACTATTCTCTGGCATCAACAATTTCACATAAACTCTCTTAAGGTCCTTTTAGGTACATTACATCAGTAGTTTATGTTTTATTGCTTTGTAAAACTCTTTTTTTCTCCTTGTGATTTTTCCTATCCATGGACCCAGTACTCTTCATGTAGGTAACTGAACACTTCACCTGTTTTATGGGAAACTATTTATAAATAATCATTGGTGCTGCCATGTAGATTACTTGCCATCTTTTTTATGTTATGAAACTTCTCATTTCCTTTGTATGGACTTCTTGTCCTTAACTTGTTTATTTCATGTGTTTGCAACCAGTGGATCGGGAGCTTCATCTTTAGGAGGAAGAAATCTCGATTTAGCAAGTAAGTAGGCTCTACCCAGTGACATTCTTAATATATCGGATACCTTCTCTTGGACTGAAATGAAGCTCTATTTGTTGCTTAGTAGAAGATATATCCTTGGTAAATCTAGATGTGGATGAACTGAGAAGAGCCAATAGATAAGTTGCATTAGTAGAATCCATAATGTAGTGAGGTGGAAGCAAAGTTGTGGCTTGTAGGGAAGATTCAATTTTCTAACATGTTGCCATCAATCTGATATGATGATGAAGTCCTTCAATTTTGCCCTGCCAGCGCTCTGTACACTTGAATTCATGTGCTGACATTGATAAGTACTCTCTAGCCAGAGCTCTCCTGTAGACCTTGGTTACAATCTAGGACAAAAAGGTTAAGATAATCTGGCCATGGCCGTATGCTACCTTACCGAGGTTTGTACTCTGTTCCTATTTGCAGGCACATGTTTGGGCTCTCACCCCACTGTGTAGGATTGCTGATTATTCTGGATAAGAGCCTCCGAACAAGGCAGAGGAGGCTCCTTACAAGAACTATCACAAAAGCTCGAGTTTGAGTCAGGTTGAGGTGAAGTCTCTTTTCCAGTGCCCATTGGGAGTCTACTCTGTTCCAGTCACACAGCTTTTTGGGCGTTTCAGATCTTTTTCTTCTTTTTCTTGGATGTTCTTTTGTTGCTACGGCCATGCCCTTGTGAGCTTGAGCCTGAGTATTTGAGGGTCTTCCAGCGAGAGAGATTGGATATAAGGTCTGCTCTTGGATAGATCTCTTTGTATAATTACTTCGTCCTACGTGGAAATGAAAATTGCATATTCTTCACTTCTAGCTGGGGTTCTGCTCTATGTTGCAGAAGATTATCTCATGTGCATATCGTCAAATTCAGGCTATTTTGAGTCGGGTATATATACGAGCCCACTTATTGTGGATCATTATTGGATTTTTTAGTAAATGGTGTTATAAACAACCTCAACGAGAAGAATTTTGCATTGAAAAATGCTATTTTGCCAATTACCCATTTCCACACATTGATCAACCTTTAATGGGCATGTGAGTTTTGAGTCATAGGAAAGAAGCAGGCGGGAGAGACTCCGAAGAGCCAGTCGAACGGTTTCCTGTGAGCTGTTGAACCATCTCCATGAACTCCTCGGGCCGGACATGGACCACTTTCGGGGACTGCAGATAGACCACCACAGGGCTGCACCGGTCTCTCTGTCGAGCCGCCTGCCTGTTGACAATAGCCGAGCTTCTGTTCACTTCGAGGGCTGCCGGCCTCGTGCCCTGAAGCTTGACCTCTGCAGTCTCCGTCCTGGACACCCGATAATTGCCGAAGAAATCCACCATAATCGGAGAATCGCGGTTCATGCCCGGTGAGATGCGGCTGAATAAGGTATCCCTGTTCTTGTTACTACGAGAAGATGGAGAAGGATTGCTTGATCCGATGTGTATATATGGGCAAGTGAAGGGTCATTCATGGCCGCCAAATAGACTAAAACTGTCATTGCCTTTTTTGAACGGGTCATCTGAGATTTGAAGACGATGATAGTCTTCTCTTTGCATTGACTTTGTTATGATCAAAACTGGAGCACAGCATCCTGCGGTGTGCTTGTTTGATTGCCGTTTTTTACTTTCTTTTTTCAATATAGTTATTCAAGTTGTCGGATTTCTTTTGGTCTTATCTTTGACTGCAGGAAAAGTCAATGATTAGATCAGTTCAGTTCCTTGGCGTTCTTGTTCGTGACATGGCGATGCTGCATGCAACCCCATATGAATATCTTTATTCACCGGAAAGCATCAGTTTTGAATGATCTAAGGTAGTGGTTCCTGAGATGAGCGGCTGTCCCACCGTCGATCGGCCGGGATTCTTGTGGGGCCTCTGGTTTTCCATTTGTTAATTACAGAGGAAGAGGAAGAGGAAGAGGAAGAGGAAGAGGAGGATAGATAGACAGAGAGAGAGAAGGTCATGGCCGCCCATTTGAGATTCGTTTCTCTCCTCTCCTCTCCTTTCCTCTCCTCTATATTTACCCTATGAACTTGAGGCTATCCTCCACCTCCTTCAGAATCATCGAGCCTTCAACTGAATGTCTCCTGGATCTGATCTTATATCACGCATATATATGCTCTCCTCTATATTTACCCTATGAACTTGAGGCTATCCTCCACCTCCTTCAGAATCATCGAGCCTTCAACTGAATGTCTCCTGGATCTGATCTTATATCACGCATATATATGCTCTCCTTGAACAGCACCGCCGTAAAAAATAAATGGATCATTCGCCGGACGGAGCCAGCTTGATGGCCATCTGTGCCGTCTCCGGGAGCATAGCCCTCCTCGCACTTGAGGCCTACAGGCGCCTCCTGTCAGATTTCATAAAGAGAATGGAGCATGAAATCGGCGGTTGTCATTCACCCTCGACGTCACCTTTTTTTTTCTGTACTGCGGTGTCATCTTCCTTATCGGTCACCCGTCTGCATGCAGGGTCGGGGAAATCTTCGAACAGGAGGCCAAGGGTTGGATTCAAAGGCGAGCCGACGGAGCTAGACATCCCAAAAGAAGCCGGAGGCGGTGGTCGCCCGGAGCATCCGCCGTTGTCGTCGATGCCCGTCAACCGGCAAGTTTTGTACAGAGGGATGCTGCATTATAGGAACATCAGGGGCCATCACATGTCAGATTCCTTCTAATGTCGATGTTCTTTCCTTTTGAGATCAAACCCTTGTAAACTCCATACTTTTGATACGAATATACTTTTCCGGCAAGTCGACATCCGCCAGGAACTTCTGCCCTAACTTCATCATCATCGTCATCGTCACTTACCTTCCGCCATTGAACTTGGTCTAATTATGAGATTCCTGCATAAATGGGCCTATATTGGGCCCAATATATATGGGCCAGCCCATTCATTCGATAGCCTCTCTCTCTGCAATTCTTCTATGCTCTTCCCCTCTTCAGTCTCCTTTCATGGTCTGGGTTCTGCTGCGATCTACAACACTTACCTTCCGCCATTGCAGAAGCTTGTTTTATAAGCCAGCTGAGGTGAAAGATGTAATGAAATTTCTCATCTCTTTCCTTTTTTCCACTGACGATGAAATTTCCATCTTTAAGGTTTCGTGATTCTAATGCACCGCTGACCTTTGTGCCGTCAAGTTCATGGATCCAGCGGAGCGCAGGTACCTGGAGGAGGAGGACACTCCTCTTATGAAGACAATCAAGGGTGGGACCACTGGATTAGTTGCTGGGACTATCTGGGGAATGATCGTCGCGAGTTGGCACGATGTACCTAGGGTTGAGAGGAATGTCGCCCTCCCGGGGCTTCTGAGGACCCTTAGGATGATGGGAAGCTACGGGACGACATTCGCTGCCATTGGAGGCGTCTACATCGGCGTGGAACAACTGGTGCAGCACCAGAGAATGAAGAGGGACTTCATCAATGGGGCTGTTGGTGGATTCGTTGCTGGAGCCACAATCCTCGGTTATAGAGGTTAGGGTTTCTTTCTCCCTCGCACAAATAGAATGCCTTTTGCTGTATTGGTTACTGGCCGCCATTTCCGTCGCCCATTTCGTACAACATCATTTCAAGAATGCTTTGGTTGGAACAAATTCAAGAGTTTCATTCAGATGACAACATTAGTCAAGGATTATGCGCCTCCTGCTGTTGCATCTAATTCAAGCTTCTAGGTGTTGCCTGTCCTTTTCATTAGGTAATTAGGATTACTGAGATTTGTGTTCTACTTGTGATTGTTTAGTTACTTGGGAAGGATGAGAGCTTTGCTTGATAGTCTGTCTTGGTGCACTTTTCTTCTGTTTCAAGTGAACTTTTGTTGTTGGGGACATTGTAAGGCTAGCCATGAGCCAAGATTCAGTACGAGGCTTCCAATCATCAGTTCATGCTCATGAGAACATATCACACAGGAAATTATGTATGCGTAATCTATAAGAGTAGGGTGGATAACCTGAATATGCACTATCCTTCACTTCCTTCCAGTCATACCATATTTATCAGCTGATTTAGTTCATGCTGGAAAACAATAACATTGCAGGAAGGAGCATCAGCACTGCAATCAAGGCCGGGTCAGCTCTGGCATTCACTTCAGCTGTGATTGATGTCGGAGGGCAAACTACCAGGATCGACAACGGTAAGGAGTACTACCCATACACCACCAAGGAGAGGCCCACTGTCAAGTGATCTTGTGATTGATTGCCTTACCTAGTCAAGAATCAGAGACGCGAAAGCAAAAAAAGGTGATCCATGTCTTTCTTGACATGCACTTTGTTTTTAAGAGATTTGAATACCTACTCTTTGCTTGTTTTGCCTTTTGTCATCTATGGTTTTTCTGAATAAATCCCTCCCCACCCCTTCAAGTTCATCAGACCTTCCATGGTAGCACAACTTGATATGACATATTGAGCTTGATCTTTGGAACATATTGAGCATTTGATGAAGCATACCTTAAACACAAATTTAAATTGATTGATCCACTAAGATGTGAACAATGAGAGGGTTAAACTTCTGGGTTGAATGTCACAACAATTGTTTGTAGGGTCAAGCCCTCATATACTATTCGCAGTTGCACAAGATGAAATTATAGGATATTGATGGGGAACAACAAAAGACTGTAGAAAGATCAAATATTCTAATTACAATGGTTATCATGATCTTTTCAGGTAGGAAGAGCATTAACAAAGGTTATTAGGACCAACTTCCTCCAGTCCCTCCTACAAAGGTGAAATTGCAGTGGTTTTCATGTCAATCTTGCTGAAGGCAGTAGATATCATAGTAATGTGAAAATATCATAGTAGTTTAGACCATGCTCATCACTTGTTGGGCAGTGAAAACAAGGATAATAACTGTGTCTAATCAGAACTAGAATCATGAAGTACTAAATGATTTGCAGACCCATGAAGAGATCATAAGGCTCACTCACTAGGATCATCACACTCATAGCATGCTTAACTTATTTATTTTCACCTTTCCAATAGCTCCAAGAACTATAGTGGCATCAGAGCATCCATAGACTCTAGCATATTTCAAAGGGGCTAAGACATAGATTGCAGAATCATAGCAATTCAGGACCTGCATTATCAACATAAAAAACCACATAAGGTGGAGCAATTGAGAAAAACGCATCCAACCACATAAACTGAGCTGGAAGGTATATGGCCGTGGAGATGGTTGAAGCTCAGATACAAGGATATTTGCAGGTTCTTGATATGATATTATTATAAATAATATATTATTTAATTTATTTTAATAATTTAAAAATAGTTATTTTGTTATATATATATATATAAAATATATAAACCTTCCATGAAAAGTCAAAATCCCCAATTCTCGCCCGCGATTCCTCTTTATAGAAACCACAATAACAGTCCCATGCTGTTGCTGGCTGCATCTCTGTCCTCTCCCTCCCTCCCCTCGTTCGCTCTTTCACATTCACGATCCGTAGGGCGAGGATCTATTTCCGCCATTTTCAATCCTCATTGCCTCGTGCGGAGGGGCAGGATGGAGAATCTGCTGCGCAAGGATTTTAGCTTGGGTCACAAGAACCCCTCGGAGGATGCTCTCCGTAGATGGAGGAAAGCCGTCACCATCGTCAAGAACAGGCGGAGGAGGTTCCGCAATGTCGCCGATCTCGTCAAGAGATCTGAGGCGGAGAGGAAGCGCCGCGGTATTCAGGTTCGTTGCTATTGCCGATCCTCTTTGCTACCACACCTTTTCTATTTTGCTCGCGTCACGCTCTGATCAGCTATATCTTATTGTTGATGTTCCGGTCAGCTATCCTATTGTTGTCGTCTTATTAACGTCTGCGTGAGTATTTACGACTTTTCCACGCGTTTCTGAAACGTCAGCGGGAGAAGCTTTGTTTCTTCGAGGCTTCCTTACTCTGCTCTGGCAGAGAGAAGCAAATACCGGAGTCGGTGTGCTATTGACCATCGTCATTTGTTGATTGATTACGTTTTTAATAGCCGTTTCAATTTCCAGTTATTGAAATGGAGTCCGTCTGAAAACCAACGGACTTAGGCCATCTTTCTGCCTATGCAAATTCTATCTCGATTTTATCACTGATAGGACCGAGGGGCCACTCGGTTTTTGTCCTGTCCTTAAAGGATGCCTTGCCGTCCAAACCCGTGCATTTGTTCTCCCTTAAATTGTGTCGGTACACATACCCTTTCATGTGTGACAATAAAAATCTACAGTATCCCTTAAATTGTGTCGGTACACATACCCTTTCATGTGTGACAATAAAAATCTACAGTATCAGTACGTTCTTTCTGTACTTTCATAGTAACCTTTTTTCATCGCGGGCCCCTCTATTTTCATCGCTAAAATTTGCAAAATGCTTTCGGCCAGAATCCTAAAACAATTTCCCTTCCAAACTCTGGAGGCATAAGATTCTAAGGCTCAATGAGGTCAACAAAAACATGACAAACATTGAATCAGACATGCAAATAGTAATTGGGAAACTTCCTTGAAGCTTCATGATTCTGAACAAATACATGCACGCGGAAATTCAAAGTGAATGGACCATTAATACGTTAAAGATGTCATGTCCTTGTCTTCCAGTCGTGAGTTCGCATTGATAGGACAGGCTTTCTCCATTCATTTTCCCACACTAAGTCATCCACTTGCAATTTGCATATAGATAAGGAACTTGGGCTTCTTATTGGAAGGCAAAAAAGAGGGATAGTGACCACCGTTATGTGACTTTACATGTCCATGGGCGATAACTTCTGGTGATAGATGCTTAATAGTAGGTAGTATTGTTTAAAGTTTTGGCTGAAGTCAGTTCGAAATTTTTGTTGCCTTAAGAAGAGGAAGAAGCAGCAGCATTATAAGTAGTGAACATTGTGGCATTTGTGAACTGAAAATGTTTGATTCATTTTTTCACAATGCCACTGACAGTGTTGACGAAGAAAATTAGAAGGGCAGCTTCAAGTGCATCTATGAAGTATTGAAGTTCATTTTGCTAATCTTAACCCTATAGTGTATATCCTATGATATTTTCCCTAACAAGTTGAACTCTTCATTCGGAATGGAATTACATGTTTGTTTGTGTTTTTGAGGAGAGAGTCAACAAGAATTTTGCAGCAACCACTAGACAAAACTGTATTACCTTTAAGTGTTGGGTCATCACTTGACATGTAATGAATGGAAGAATACAGTAAGTAATGGATTAGACCAAAGAAAGCATGTCAGATCCTATGTTATTGATTGATACTCAAGAAAGATGAACACAGAATTGACAGGAAAGTTCATATAAGTATTTAATGGCCTTCTATTTTTGGAAGAAAACTGAACGCATCAAGTGGCTTGTCTCATCTTTGATCTGAACAATGTTTTGAAGGTTGCAACTCGTGCTACATATTAATGGACCTAACAAGATATGTGCTTGTTCACTACTCTGATATTATATATTCTTTTTTAAAACCATAAATAAAACTTGGTGCTTTGATTCAATTGTAATGTCATACTAAATTATCTCCTTCTAGTGCTAAATGTCAGTTTTTGTAATGCCAAAGTATGTGATAATGCGAGCTTCATAATTAATCTTTTTTACCAGGAAAAGATACGAGTTGCACTATATGTTCAAAAAGCAGCACTGCAATTTATCGATGGTATGCATGACATACATTCTCTACTTTATCGATGGAATTTACACCATTCCAATTTCCTTTTTTTTCCCAGAGCTTTTGAGTTCCTAATTACTTGTGCAATTATTTCAACAGCTGCTGGACCACCTGATTATAGGCTCTCTCGGGAAATCACTGAAGCAGGTTTTAGTATTGATCCGGATGAACTTGCATCTGTTGTGCGTAGACATGACATGAAAAGACTGAACATTCACGGTGGTGTTGAAGGAATCGCGAGTAAACTAGCAGTAAATTTGGAGGAAGGCATTTCCACATCCTCAATTTCTGAAAGGCAAAAAATATATGGATTGAATCAATTCACAGAGAAACCTGCCCGATCATTTCTGATGTTTGTGTGGGAAGCGCTGCAAGATTTGACTCTTATCATCCTGATGGTCTGTGCTGCAGTATCTATAGGTGTTGGTATTGCCACTGAAGGGTGGCCTAGTGGCATGTATGATGGGCTAGGGATTTTACTTAGCATATTTTTGGTAGTCACTGTAACTGCAATTAGTGACTATAGGCAGTCCTTACAATTCAGGGACTTGGATACGGAGAAAAAGAAAATTTTTGTTCAAGTTAGTAGGGATGGGCACAGAGAAAAAGTTTCCATCTACGACTTGGTTGTCGGAGATATTGTCCATTTGCAGGTTGGAGACCAAGTTCCAGCAGATGGGATATTTATATTTGGGTACAGCTTACTGATTGATGAGTCAAGCCTCTCAGGGGAGAGTGAGCCAGTAGATATCTATGACCAGAAGCCCTTTCTTCTTTCTGGAACAAAAGTGCAAGATGGTGCAGGAAAAATGTTGGTCACTGCAGTTGGAATGAAGACTGAATGGGGAAAGTTGATGGAGACTTTAAGTGAAGGCGGTGATGACGAGACTCCCTTGCAGGTGAAGCTAAATGGTGTTGCCACAATCATTGGGAAGATTGGTTTGGGTTCTGCTGTGCTGACCTTCATAGTACTAACTGCACGGTTCCTTGTGGAGAAAGCTATGAGGAATGAAATTTCTGATTGGTCTTCTGGTGATGCCTTGGTTCTTTTAAATTATTTTGCTATAGCAGTTACTATTATAGTTGTTGCAGTTCCGGAAGGATTGCCTTTAGCTGTAACATTAAGTCTTGCCTTTGCCATGAAGAAACTGATGAACGACTGGGCTCTCGTGAGACACCTTTCTGCCTGTGAAACAATGGGTTCAGCCAGTTGCATTTGCACTGATAAGACTGGGACCCTAACAACAAATCACATGGTTGTAACAAAAATATGGTTATGCCATAAATCTAAGGAAATAAAGGGGATAGATAGCATTGAGGCACTGAAATTGGAAACAGATGAAGCTGTTCTAAAAATCCTTTTACAGGCTATATTTCAAAATACTGCTTCTGAAGTTGTGAAGGACAAAGATGGCAAGCAAACTATTTTAGGGACACCAACTGAATCTGCCCTATTGGAATTTGGCCTGTCTTTGGGAGGTGACTTTGATGGGCAGCACCGGGCTTTTAAGGTATTAAAAGTTGAACCATTCAGTTCGGTTCGTAAGAAGATGACTGTGCTTGTAGCTTGTCCTCATGGAATCAGGGCTTTCTGCAAAGGGGCATCAGAAATTATACTGAGAATGTGTGACAAGATTGTTGACAAGAGTGGAAAAGCAGTTCCCCTCTCTGAAGATCAAATTAATCTCATATCGAAAGTTATTAATGATTTTGCTTGTGAAGCTCTAAGGACACTCTGCTTAGCCTATAAAGATGTAGCCAAGGGTTCTGTTGAGAATGAAATTCCAGAAAGTGGATATACACTGATCTTAGTTGTTGGAATTAAGGACCCTGTACGTCCTGGAGTCAAGGAGGCAGTTCAGACTTGTTTAGCTGCAGGAATCACTGTCCGAATGGTGACAGGTGACAATATTAATACAGCAAAAGCTATAGCTAGAGAATGTGGCATACTCACTGAAGATGGTGTTGCAATAGAAGGGCAGGACTTCCGTAACATGTCACCTGAGCAGATGAGGGAAATCATACCAAGAATTCAGGTTTGGTGCTTGATTTGATCTCTGAAGTAGCCTTTAGCTTCTTTATATTATTAATTAATTTCCTTAAATCTTGTCCATGGACATAGGTAATGGCTCGATCACTGCCTCTCGACAAGCATACATTGGTAACCAATACGAGGAAGATGTTCGGCGAGGTTGTGGCAGTTACTGGTGATGGGACCAATGATGCCCCTGCCCTGCATGAAGCTGATATTGGGCTTGCAATGGGTATAGCTGGAACAGAGGTTTGTTAATCTTGTATCCTTGTTGATGAGATGGTACATAATGTGTTTTAGGATGTTGCCCTTTTGTCTAGAGGAAATTAATAACTTAATCTCTGTTACTTTGTTATGGTGGGTTATTCTTCTTGTACCCACTCCAACAAAACAGTCTACTTTTTTCTAATTTTAGAATCTTCTCATGCTACCTTACATTGTTCTGCTTAGGTTGCCAAAGAAAGCGCTGATGTTATCATAATGAATGACGACTTCACAACGATAGTGAATGTTGCGAAATGGGGGCGTGCCATATACATAAACATCCAGAAGTTCGTGCAGTTCCAGCTAACGGTCAACATCGTTGCACTTGTCATAAACTTTGTCTCTGCGTGCATCTCAGGTTTATCATCCCAAAATTCAACCATTCTATCTGTGAACTCTAGATGATAGAACTTGTCGAGAATTGTTATGCTTCCTACTTCCTGGGATATATATATTTCTTGAGTTTTAATTCCTGGTGACCAAGTAATTAAGATACCCTATAACTAATGGTGCTCATGAAGTTCTCATATGCAACTTTCAGGTTCTGCTCCACTTACTGCAGTGCAGTTACTGTGGGTGAACATGATCATGGACACTTTGGGAGCACTGGCATTGGCTACTGAACCACCTAGTGATGAGCTGATGAAGAGGCCCCCGGTGGGAAAGGGAACCAGTTTCATAACAAAGGCCATGTGGCGGAACATCATTGGTCAGAGCATTTACCAACTTGCCGTCCTTGGAATACTCAATTTTGATGGCAAGGAGTTGCTGGGACTTGATGGATCCGACGCTACTGACATCCTCAACACTGTGATCTTCAATACTTTTGTCTTCTGCCAGGTACTATCCACAAGCCAAGCTGCTGTCTCTAGGGTTTTGCTTTGGTTTTTCCATTTCCCATCGAATAAAGAGGTTGGTTAGGTATTGAACAGATGAGTTATATTACCGAATGCATGAGCCTTTAATCATAAGCTTTTTTTTTCTCTATAGGTGTTCAACGAAATAAACAGCCGGGACATCGAGAAGCTTAACATATTCCGTGGCATGTTCGATAGCTGGGTATTCTTACTTGTGATCTCCTCCACAGTCGCCTTCCAAGCAATCATAGTGGAGTTCTTGGGGACTTTTGCGAGCACCGTGCCTCTGAGCTGGGAACTGTGGATCCTATGCATCCTCATTGGCTCCATAAGCTTGCCAGTGGGGGCTATCCTGAAATGCATTCCTGTTAGTAGTAATGAGACCAGGAAGAAGCAAAGTCACGATGGGTATGAGCCACTCCCCCCTGGCCCCGACTCCGTTTAGGGAGGCAGGAAAAGATCATCTGATATGGAAAAAACAGAGATATTCTAGTAACTGGTTAGGGTTGAAGCATAAAGGCAGGTGTCGGTAGATGAGAATAAGCATTTTTTAAGGTAACTAATTCATTCTTGCACTACTCCATATGTTATGTATGTGTTTTTTCATTCATTATTTTTTCCAACAATGTTTAAACTAATCAAAACCAGACTCAAAATCATCAAAGCTTTTTACTCCATTGTGCTTGGATTGCTGCTGACCTCCACTGCAATTCACGTATCTGCATTAATTAATCTGCAGCATGGTGGAAAATGCCGACTAGCAGGGCATGACAATTGTGATTTGACCCAACTTTGACAGGTCAGCCTATGCCACTGTGTTGTTCGGATAAAAGGCAGAACATGACATGTATACCCCTTGCATACATTATTTATTTTCTTTTGAGGTTGCTATAGAATATTGGGAAGTGAAATATTGTGCTTTCTATCATCAGTTCTTTCTTTGTGGCACTGTTAGAATAAAATAATATTGTAGGATCACAGATAAATTTCTTAAAATTGAAGAAGTACTAATGTTTTTTTTAATACTGGATTAAAATAATAATATTCGTTTTGTAATTATAAGATATAAATTTGTATACGAATATTAAAATACTTAATTGTAAATTAAAATAAAAATATTATTAGTTTATAATATTAAATGATAAGTTTATTAATTCAGTATAATTACTGTATCAATTTCAATACAACTAAACTTATCATTCATTACTCTTATATCTGAAATTAATTCATACTAAATTAGTATATCCAGTGGAAAAGGTGACCCTATCTTCACATTAACTTGATCTCAAGTAGAGGGTAGAGGATTTGAGGATTGGAGAATTATGGAGAAACGTGATTATTCTTGAATTTGGTAGATATTTTTCCAATTACATATCTTCTCTATAATTTTATATTATAATTTACAATTTAATTTGTGCATTCCAGCCAACATCAAATTTGATGAGAATTCTAAATAATTTTTAATTACTCAGATATTTTTTTATTTTTACATGTTATTGTAGTGAAATAGGGTGGTATTATATTTTATATTTTTATAGGATATTATATATACACAAAAAAATATATTTAGTTAATATATTTATATAATATTGACTTATTTTATTATTTAAAATAATAATTACTTTAAAAATAATATTTTATCATATTATTTATTTATAATAAGAATATTAATATCATATTTAACTGATACTATTAAATAAAATCTATATGAAAACTCTTTACCATTGTTTATATATTTTTTTAGGATTTTTATTTTAAAAAATTTAACCAAACCCTGAATTTATATTAAAATGTAGAAAACCTTAAAAAAATATTAAAATTTCCAAGTATTACTCATCTATCTCGATTTTCACCCGAAATTAATATTAAAATGTAGTAAATCCGGAAATTGTAATGTTTGTGCACGTTCTCGTTTGGGCCCAAAACAACCCGGACAGGCTTGGGCTCGAACCGGATGCGATAAGAGAGTTTGGACTAAACCGAACCATTCCGGCCTGCCCATTTGGAGGCTCGCCATCTATTTATTCACGCCGTTTGCTTGCGCATCAGTCCTCTGATATCTTAAGGACCAAGAAAAACATCGCCTATAAGTTCTTCCCAAAATTTCTACCATGAAACATAAAATTCAAGGATCAAACTTATTAGAGTTTTCAATGAGTCGATAATTGCTATAAGAAAATATTTTGTGCATATAAAATATTGAGATCATATTCATTTAAAATTTTAAAATAATAAGGGCGATATTTTATTTTATTATAAAATCACTTATCATCAACTACATTTTCATACTTAAGTCATAAATAATAACTCTAATATTATTTGAAAAAATATTATGTGCATAAAAAATTAATTTTATATTTATTTAAAAATATTAAGTTAGTAATGAAGATATTTTTTTCTTATAAAATCACAATATTTTTCTTCAATTTAGTCTATCCCTATTATTACTATATATAGAATTGCAAAATTGATACATTTGTGTGATATTTACAGGCTTTGAGAGAATTCTAATAAGTAATTGCAGAATATTACATGTTCTTATTCATAGATGTGGATCGTAAT
This sequence comes from Trapa bicornis, assembly GCA_030064425.1. NCBI lineage: Eukaryota > Viridiplantae > Streptophyta > Magnoliopsida > Myrtales > Lythraceae > Trapa > Trapa bicornis. The sequence goes on along the minus strand of CM057761.1, from coordinate 635,067 downwards.
TCTCAACTGTATGAAGGAAGGGGGTTTCTCTTTTCTCATGCAGTTTTTTATGATTTTGGGGTTCTCTGTTTTAGTTGGAATTCTTGGGATGGAAGATTCTTGCTGTGTTCTTGGCCGATTGACTCAGATTCCGATAATAGCATCTTCTGAGATTACATTTAACTTGGGGTGTTTCTACAGCTGCTGTTGAGCCCTCAAGGGATAATACTGCTGAATTGAATGTACATTGATCATAATTTACACTTACGGCACTTGGTCAATTTTGCAGCACTCTAGCAGAAGAAGCTCTGTGATAACCCCCTCCCCCATCTGTTATGTTACTCTGATTTTGTTCCCGAAGATTCTCTGTCCCGGGGCGAGGATGGCAAGAGGGTCGTAACTGAGTTTCCTCCTCATGAACACTTCCCACTGAGACCCATAGTGAGCTTCCCAGTCTTCCTGCTTGCTGTAGTGGGGAAGATATTGCTTTGTTCCATGGAGCTTCACCTTGCACAACTCCATTATCTTCTGGTTTCTCGCCAGGATTTGCTCCAGGCCGTCCTTCTCGGTGGAGAAGGGCATTGCAGACGAGAGAAATGCCACGAGGTAGAAGAGGTCTTCCCTTGGAGTGACTAAGGATGTCTGGTTGTTCCATCTGCAACAAGGATCATTACAAGGTCAATCTACTTCACAGAGTTGGTTTTGCAAAAGATTTTTTTTTTGTTCTTTCCAAGCAGCAGAAAGTAATCTCAGGTAGTCAATTACTTTGATTTGTTGACAGGGTAGATGAGGATGGGGCCATTGCTGTTGCCTGTGAGGATGTTGCTGAACACCTCTCTTGCGAAATCGTCGATCTCGCTCTTCGGCACCAGAAGATTCAACCAAGGGTGGGGAACTTCCCACAGGCCACTCTCCCGGAGCTTGAGCTCGGAAACATGCACTCTGTCAAGAAACTCGAGGAGAGAAACTTGGGACATGAATAGAGTGGAAGAGATGTAGTTCAGCTTCCCAAGAAGCCTCTCTATTTCCTTATCCACGGACTCATCTACTTCCGGGTCAAAGTACTTTGCGAGCTCAAGGCAGTACAGAGTCTTTCCGTCTGAGCTGAATCGGCTTGCTTGGACAGGATCCTTGGGATTGAAGGATGATCTCCAGTTATTGAGAAGGCCCGTTCTGTTGACTATGACGAATCCTTCGACGTAGTCGAATGCATCCTCCAGCGATATCAACTGTTCTTGGTCTTTGGAGAAAGAGGAGAAGTCATGGTAGAGGACTCTGATCCATTTCACCTGCCAAATGAACCAGAGAGTTGCAGGTCTCACTTTCCAACAGTTCTTACTATTGCAGTTAATAATTCACTTGGAAATATGTTCCCTACCTTCTTTGCAGCAGGTTCTAATGATATTCTTGCACTAGTGATGATTCCAAACTGCCCAAGACCTCCTAGAACTCCATGAAACAGGTCGGAGTTTTGCTTCTCTGAACAGGTAAGAACTTCCCCTTTCCCTACATGAGATGAAGATTTACACCAAGTTAGAAAACGCAGCAGGTTCTACATAATTTGGACCTCTGGACAGTTTTCATGGACAAAGACGGTGACAAGTTACTCTGCCACGGACGGATACCTGTGACAACCTCGAGCTGGTAAACATTGTTGATCTGGGGGCCATGCCTGAAAGCCTGGCCGCTTATCCCCGCATTTGATAGAGTGCCTCCAACGGTGAGATGGAGGTAATCTGTCCATGACTTGGGTGCCAGCCCATACTTGAGGGTCTCGTGGAGGATATTGATCCAAAGCTCCCCACCTGGGACTTCCACGAAAGGAGACTTCCCCGTGAAGACTCTCATCTTAGGCTTTTGAAGTGATTCCATACTAATGACAAGGCCTCCGGGGGACTGAGCTTGGCCCTGGAGGGAGTGCCCGTGGCCACGTGCAGCCACCTTGAGGTCCGATGAAGGGCCCAGCTGGAAGACGTGGCTGACGGCCAAGGAAATGTCGGATACCGATCTTGGGTAGAGGACGGCTAGGGGAAGTGAACTGAACACACCGCCGAAGTCCTGGGCGGCGAAGTGGAGGTTGTCAAAGCTCAGGTGGCCGTCAAAGGGGAGATGCATCAGGGACGAAGGCGCTGATGAGGAGTAACTGTTTGATGATGGTAAGAGGTCATTGGTGTTGCTCTCAGGTGTGCAGGTTAAGAGCAGGACTACGATGATCTTATGAAGGAGAAGGTTGTTGTCTTTGAGGAAGGCTGAAGTCTGTGACCCCATAATCTGCATGTTTATGGCTTAGCCTTTTCAAGGCGAGAGAGAGAGAGAGAGAGGGAGAGGGTGATTGTGGAGTTGAGCACGGGAAATGAATGGTGGTATTGGGGAAATTTAAAGGGGGAGAATTTGGGCGGCATGCTTGCCCTTACAGTGGCTCCATTGTTTATTCAGTTTTGACTTCAAGAAGGAAAACTTAACTATGTTTCTTCTTCTACTGCTCTCTCTCTTTTGTGGGTGACTGTCATGAGACAATCAGCCCACAGGTTGAGTTCAATTCTGATGGCACACACATGTGCAGACTAGACTTTCTGGGGGAGTTCCACTAGCTGAAGAAAAGGCAGTACGGAATGAGGTCTGGAAAGTATTTAGTTTGATTACACTAATAGTTGCTATGTGGATTAAGGCTCACTGCATGACTACCTAGAGAAGAGGCTATTAAAATGAAATCTATTCAGCTTCTTGATGAAAGGAGACAACTGATGTTTTAGAGCAACATGCAGGGGAGATATTCACGTCTGCTGCAGTGTTATGCAATGCAGATTGCTGCTGGTTACTAATAAAAGCAAAGGACCAGAGTTTAAATCCAGTGTCGGGGCCCTCTTTTCCCTTTCGGGGTTTCGCCTCGAGCTTTCAGAGACTCGACATGGCTATATAACAGTGCCATTTGCCAGGTAAAATGTGATGGGTCCCTTTTTTTTTTCTTCGGGGGTAGGGGTCAGAGACACGGACCTTGAAGCAGGACCCCCACTGGAAGGCAAGAGTAAAGTGAGAAGGGCTGACCTCGAGTCAAGAGTTGTTGTGAATATCTCTGGTAGTTTATACTGCCTGCCACTCCACTGATCTATCTATCATTTCAAACACTAGATTCAACAATAATTTTCTAAAGCGGGTCATTCTTTATCCTATAAATAACTTTAAAATTATAACTACCTCTCCATATTCAGAGTGTGTACCACCGCACCTCACATTATAAGCTTTTGAATCTATCTCTATAAACAGTTTTTTAATAAATTTATTATAAGCTTTTGAATTTATCTCTATAAACAGTTTTTCAATAAATTTATATTTTATCTAATTTTATATTAAATGCGGTTATTCAAATCTAAATTGAATGGTATAGAAGTGTCGAAATTGATATATATGATCAATTGGAACAATTAATTCTGATTGGATAGCTAATTTGAAAAAATCAAATTCAGTCAATATAAAAAAAATTGAGGAAAATTTTTTAGGAAATTGGGAATTTCAAAAAATTGATATGAATTCAATGTAATTTATCAAAATTGAAGATTAATTGGAAAAAAAAATATTTAGGGACTAATTGGTTAATTTTTAAAAGATTTAAAGTTAATTCCTATTTTTAAAAAGTAGGGATAAAACTATAATTTATAAAAAATTAATGAACAAATTAGAAATTTAAAAAAATTGAACATTTACACAATTTGGATATGAGAAGAATATTGAAAAAAAATAGTATTCAATTTAGAGAAAAAAGCATGTGAAAGGTAAAGGAAAATGAAACTATAAAAAAGATGGTCAAAAAAGCTTGCAAAGCACCTTGAACAGGTGGATTGAAACTGAAATACTGTATGATTCTAGGAGGATATGGTCTATTTTATTCTTGGCACCCTGAAACTGAGTTGGAAAGAGGATTGGTGAAAGGTCAAGAGGCTTGCTGCGTGGGGTCCTAACCCACGTGATGGTCATGGGACGATGCCTCTGTGGTAGGGGCTGTGAGATCTCCTCTTCAATAGTCAAAGAAAATGAATGCTCTGAAAGCTACTAATCAGGAGCCACCTTAACAAGGACCATCACTAGTAATTCTTCTCGGCCGTGGATCGTTCCACTATGGTTGTAGTTCATGTCTGACCATCACTATCATAACCCGACTTAGCATTCCTCATTTTTCGCACAATGAATAGTGATAACCAACAAGGATCTCTTTTCTTTTTCATAACAGATTCGGATGGGGCCATGAGAGCTCTTGCTTATTACCATTATTAAAAACGTGCAACTTCTTCTCCAGCAGCTGGCAATGAAGGCAAGGCAAGGCAGGGCGATCTGGGGCAATGAGACTGACTAGAATTCCTCCTTTTTAGTTGAATGGTTGAGAAGAAGATGCGGTTGGGGAAACATCAGTTAGGTTATTCCATATTCCCCTAGTCAATAGTCATCCTCCAGCGTCCACCGTACCCTTATCTAAGCCATGCACCAAAATCCCCAGATTTAGACAGTAAGTGGAGAAGAATGCCGGTCAGTAGCTTTGTGCTTCCTTGGGATTGTAGGGGCCAAAAGATGGGATCTATTATCTACAGGAGGCAATAAATTAAGGGGAGAAATGAACATATATGCACCGCCCTGTACATGTAGCTTATATAGTGTACTAATTCCCCTGTTTTTCTCATTTACCTAATCTTACAAACACTTACGATGTCATAAGTTTGCAGTTGGAATAGTTTGCCCATGTTCATATATATACACATCAAAGTTGTATAAATTTCTAATTTTATACACCATTTCATCTCAAAATATCAAATTCAGCTTCCCAATTGTGACTAATATAATACTCATCCTAACAACTTCAATTTTTTATGTGTTTTAAGCCCACAATCTTCCTATTTGTAAGTTAGGATGTACGTGTGTAATATCAGATTCGGTTCATGTAGACAAAAAAAGAAGACAGTATGAAATATTTAGCAAAAAGGGGAAGCCTAACCTATCAACTGCTCTTGCATTGGGGTCTCATATCTCAGCACAACCAATTGGACAGTTGGATTAAATACCATGCAAAAGTAAAGGGTTACATAGAAGATTTTCCATATTAGATGCTTTTTACATTTTTAAATGAGGATAAGATATAAGTTGTGATACATGCTCTCCATATGAATATGTGAGTTAATTATTTCTTTTTATTTCAAATTCAATGTAAATTACAGTTTAAATTTTGAACGATGAGATATAAATCTATTGTTTTTGATAATACACGAAAAATATTTATGAGGTTATAAAATATAAATATTATATTAATTAAAAAATATAAGCTAATAAGTAATGATACCATTCTTGTAAAAATATAATATTTTTCAATTTTAATCAATATTAATATAAAAATTAAAGCAACTTTTAAAATGGATTCAAATATAAAATAAAAAGAAATGTATGCACACATGAGAAAGCAAGGAAGCATAATGATAAAGAAAGATCAATAGTTAATTGTATGGAATATGTTAATCCCCCCTTTCACTTAACACTTTGTCCCAATTATTGGAGTGGGAAATTTTGAGCCCTCCATTGTCTAGCAATGGGGGAATCACCTTTTCAAATTGGCCTGCCACTCCTGGGGTAGTTTCTTTATAATTTCTATCTCTTCTAATAATTAAGATTTAGAGAATCTTGATGGGATTAATACGGTTTTACTCAAAAGGGCCATTATATTTGTGTACTTGCTCACTGGATATAAGGTTTCCAAGATGGACAATGCTACCCACACTCTTAATGCTACACTTACCAAGAACACATGAACAAGAAGATGGTATGCATGAGGGTGGAAGTAGGCTTTTTCTACCACCTAAGCACATCATGGTGCTACCTATAATTAGTACACACGTATATATAATTACATGGCCATAAAATAACTCATAATCAATTTATTTCTACATAAAAAGGTTAGGAAGGCTTAACCTATGATTATTATTATTTTTATTTGTTGGCAACCATGATTTCAACTTGGACCAAACAATGGCATCTTTTGTCTCCTTTCCATCTTTTTTCCTTGTTTATCTTCGAAATATTAATTTATAGAAACAAAATGTGAAATATAAATAGAGTATTGTCAACATAAAGGTCAATGGGCATTGGCATATTCCATGTAAGGTGCTGTAGACCTATTGTAATATCTGTGTCCGCCTAATAATATTATATAGGATACAAAGTTATTGAAGTATAAAATGATTTAATAATAGAAATAATATATATTTAATATTATCACATTAATTTTGCAAATTAGAAGTGAGATTACAGAACTATAAATGATTAATAATTTTAAAATTAATTTTTAAGATAATTTGAAAAGTTAAAGGCGAGTATTATAGACATGGTAATTTATGGCATGACTCAAAATAATAGAACTAAAAATTCATGTTTGGACAAAGTCTTTTGGGCAACATGAGATGGCGAGTTGACAACGCATTGATTTTTAGAAGGAAAAACCTATATACACTTTTTTTTGTGTGAAGGGTTTACCTCTATATATATAAACCCACATGCAACTAGACTATTTATTATTTGTAAAAGGTACTTATTGAATGTAAAAGAGATTTAAGAGAGCGATGTCAAATCATCAAGTATTTAAAATTTTATTAGACTTTGAATAATCTAAATTCAAGTAAAAAATTTGTATCAACAGTAAATTTCCTCAATATGAGTGTAAGAGTGAAAGTAGAAGCTCTTATACTTAATTTTGAAAGCTTCACAATGGACAGGCTTTTGTTGAGCTGCTGACATGCAATGCATATCATTAATGCAACCTCTTTATGTATTTTTTTTCTTTTGAAAGAAACATCAACATATTCAATACTGCCTCATTAGAACATGCAATATCTACTAATTAATATATATCAGGGCTATGCCTAATTGGAGCTGGTAGAGGTGCCTAGATATTCAACTCCTAGAGCCCTAGGTTCTATCCCCACACTTTAACCTGACACCTAAGCTTGGATCTAAAGCAAAATCATGATCATCCAAAACACTTACTGGGTGGTCCGGTCCATCAACCAATTCAAAAACAAGGACATATTATAGTACATACTTATAATTTGTGACTACTATTTTATCATTAAGAAATGGGCTTGATACACTGAAGGGTGTAGAAGTAGAGGCAAGATATAACAAGGTATATAGGCACACAAGATTTCTTTTATTATAATATTAGTGTCGTTCAAAAGGGGTTTATACTGCAATTTGAATAATTGAATGAATCAGTTTTGAAGTTATCATTTCCATGTGAGAGCTTGAAAAACAAATTTATGCTGTGATTTAACTAGTTGAAAGAAATTGAAGGATATAGGTGATGTTTTCCTTGGGGGAGACAGACAGGGAAAAACAACACAACATATAATTAAAAAATGTTAGGTGATCACTACCCATAAATGTGTATGACAACAATTGGACAAGTATACCCAAGGGCAAACACTGGCATGTTTGGAAATAACGTGATAATTCTGATTGGTCAACTAAGACTATATATGTGTGTGTGAAGAATGGTGAACAATTATAATGCCAAAAGTATATATATTGTTTGGAAATAAAGTGACCCTAACACAGATGCATTAATTGTGCCACATTTAGGTGTCACATGTAAACGGTTAAAATATATATAAATTAACTTGTCAAAACATCAAATACAACATCCGCCATAATTATGCATACATAGCAATAAAGACACTACGAGATTGATGGGAAAAAGAAGGCACAAACATTAGGATGTTATTGTGCGGAATCTGATAGGTTGTACCAGTAATCTTTTGCCTTTGCCACCCTCAATCCTAGAATAGGGTGATTTCAGAAAATTTATAATCCTATAGTTCCTTTTTATAGGTATCATGATAAAAACGTATCATGTTATTATCTTGTTTCACTTTTCACTAACATGATACCTTTTTATCATGTCCATCTGTTTTCACACCATTCTCCTCCACAAGTTTTACCTGTCGATTTCTCCGTCCCCTCCGTGTAAATGAAGTCCGGACATCGCCAATTAATTGAATATTTTCCCTGCCAACAATGAACCTGGGCCAATGCCAACTTTGCCATCTAATAATCTTCATGTATCGCCTAATGATCGTGATTATGTGTTGTACATATACATTCAAAGCCAAAAAATGGGGAAAAATAATGCAAGAACTATATATGTTGATAGTAGATTCCATCTAAATAATAATTTGTTGATAAACTATTATGTGCTGAAATGATCATTAATTTCATATTTTAACCTTCCATCTTCTAAGCAAAATTATATTCGAATAGCAATATTATAAGCTTCATTCATTTTTTTGTTATTTAATTTTATTAGATCCTTAATTCTAAGTTGTATCGAATAAAAATAACACATTATCTGAGTGTTACACTCTCAATTTAATTGAACCAACTACAACTCAAGTAAGAATTATTAAATCTTTACTACACTGCATTAAAATATGATTTACATATAAAAAAATTTTAAAATATAATTTACTCGGAATATGAAACTAAAAATAATATATTATTTAATAAAACATAAAATATATAAATATTATAAAAAAGAAAGAACAGTTTGAAAAATAGAAAGCATAACTACAACACCACATATTCTCTTTAAAAATAAAGGAGATATATCATGCTTTTTTTTAAAGAAAAAGCACCAACTACGACTGAAAAATAAGATAAAAGAATTTAATTATGGCCAGAGGCTCATATACCAAATTCAAAAGGGTTCATCATGAAAACTCCTTGGCAGTGACAAACTTTTTGCTTGCCACAGTATGTGGAAGAATATATGCCAATAGAATTTGCCACTCATTTGAGCAAAAAACATTGCCACGCATTTCATATTTTTTATGTCCCTTTTAGCCCGTCTTTTCACGTTGAAGAGTTTGTGGAAACATTATTATTTCACAATCGAAAAAAAAAAGAAGAAAATCATATGAACCAATTGTTTGGTTACACGTGTAAGAGCATTATATGAGTACATTGTACTGTCGAAAATAGTTTTATCCTAGTACAACTTTTGCCCTTCAAGCTAATGAAAGGTTAAAGATTGAAATAAAATACATTTTTGTGCTAACTTATTCCAACCCGTAAGAATTTCGTGATATATATGGTACGGCATATTGTTTTCACTATCCAAATAAACTATTTAATTGGTGTATTCATATCAGAGAATACACACATTCAATGAGGTGTTCAATGAAAGAGAGCTTATAAGTAGCAACTAACCAGAACGAAGGTGGAGTACAATTTTGGCCCCTCACGTTAGCAAGATGATTTCAAAAAAGAGTGAGCAAGATAGAATAGAATAAAATATTTTAATTATATAAAAATGAATAACTATATTAATTTCATTTTTAGCAATTCAATTCTAAAAGTATACTTCCACAGAATACAACACTTTGGTCATCCACTTAAATTAAGCAAACAACCCATGTTAAAATTAGATAAATGATCAATGTGTTGGTATAAGTAAAATTAAAATAGAGATGGTTGAAAAATATAATCAATAACTTAAAACAAATTAACTTTTGTATTTTCAAAATTACTACAAACATTTACTAATTGCTCTTATTGTGTACTCTAGTAAAGGCTAAAGCTCCATTTGGTTATATCATTCCTAATTTAAGCAATCACCATTGGATCTCACATTGATGGGAGGGGGTTGATAGTGTTCTCAACACCAAGAGAAGAATGAAAGATGGCATACCCATCACACAAAAAGCTGACACAATTAATATTGTGAATCAAGTTGGCTTAATTACTTGCAATAAAAAAATTGGGCAGGAAGAGAAATGAAGGGATATGACATCTCACTCCCTACCTCTATCCATCACTATCCTATATATTATAGGTGTGGCCACTAGAATAGTGAAACCCTAATGAGATCAAGAAGTTAGGACCCAAAATCAAATTGGGCTCCACCAAGTGAGAACCTCGCATATCCAACGGAATGGACGAGAATGGAGTCACTCTCATAATTAGGGTTTCCTCCTCCACACCCATCAACTGTTTCAGTTTTTTAATCCATAATGTAACTATTTCATTAAATTGAGAGGTCGAGATCTCTCCAAAATTACATAATCTAAGGAGCAGATTTCCCTAAAAAATTTGCAAGAGTTCTTGCGACCTTTTGGTTAAAGGGATCGAGCAGGTGATTAAAATTCTCACTAATCCATGCACAGAACCAATAACTAGAAGCTCAAACATATTAGTTATATAAAGCACCTAAATCAACCCTTTCAGTTGCATCTGTTTCAGAGAGGTCTCATGGACCAACCGCTTTGCTAAATTCTAAAGTAAGCATATAATCTTTTGGGTAAATTTTAAATTTTGATCACAAGTCTTTTTCAGCTTAAAAAAAACTCTGCAGTTTAGCCATCATAATTTATAAATAGACCAATTATCTTATTAATGCATACTCTAAATAAATTCATTAAGTGCCCACATATTTTCAAGTAAAATGATATTTAAGTGTGATATATTACTCTCAAACTAATATGCAAATACAAATATCAAACTATTATGCAAATACAAATATGAGAGAATAAAATTAAATAATTAATAAAAGAGGAAAATAGGAATGTATTATTATAAATTAATCCATACATATTTTAAAGTACAATAATATTTAAGTATGGCATGACTATGAATATTGGTTCTAACTCCAATTTCAAGAACCAAGACTATGAATCAAGAATCAAATTAATTAAAAATAATAATATGTAAAACTTAATAACCAAGACTATGAAAGAACCAAACTTAATTTAAAAAAAAAGAAAATAGGAGTTGAAAATAATGATATGATATAAAAGTTAATTTGTTTTAAGTTATTGATGATTTATAATCAAATACTTAAAATTTAAATTGAAAGTATTGATATTTTCACAATTTCTAATATATGTAACACAATTTACGAATTGAGTCGTATATCTGATACCACATAAAATATATAAAATTTAAGCATTAAAAGGAATAAAAAAGAACAAAAGTTAGAACGTGCAAAAGCGATAATGGAACAAGTACACTTCAAGACATAGTAAGACTCAAAAACCAAAACCAGCACATAACAGATGTTAATGTTATATAGAAGATAGTACAATTAAACGCGGCCATTTTTCATCAAATTGAGTTATTTGTATGATCGGCTAGAAAAAGGTAAGGCAGTCCACTAGTTTTAGTCAATGTTCCACGATAAAAGAAATGTAAGCTCGATGATGATGGGTTTTATTGAATTAATTCAGCCAATTATAATCGTCATAAATAGAGTTTTAAACATCACTGTTCTTCCAGAAGTTAGATTTGTCTAACTTTAAACGGCAAAACGACCCCATATAAAGATACATGTAAATTAAGCAAGAGAGCAGTGGAATGATTGCTCTGAACATCATGTTTATCACATGAGATAACAACTAATATTTTAGTAGAGTATCACTTTTATTTTCTATTAATTTTACCCTCAATACTGAATTTCCATTGTATTAACAGAAAACTTCATACATAAATACCATTATTACTGAGGTTTGGTAGTATTATTTTGCCAGAAGTAATATTTAGCACTACTTGTGCACATGAAGGTGTCTCAATAGGAGGATATTAAGATTACCGTAATTGTTTCTTGTTGACTTTCAAGGATAAAATGATACCCATAAGAGAAATGTAATGTAAAAGGAAAGATTGATAGAAAATAAAATTCCAATTATTGATTCTTAAAAATATAAGTGCAATCAATTTTTGTCATTAATTAACATCAATAATTAATGACAAAAATTTTCTTTCAGAATACGCCTTACTTTCAAAAATTTTCTTTCAGAATATCTTGAAATACTACGTTTATCAACTTGGCCGAGCAGAGCATAATGTTTGGTGGATAGGTTATCCCTAGCAGGTATCCAACAACAGAATATTATTCCTGTATAATCAAGCGCTAAGAAACTGTCTCCGGAAAAAAAATGATTTATCTTTATTACTTTTGTTGGAGTAAAAAGTCAAAAGACCTATAAAAGTTTGGTCATTTCTAGCTAGGACGCACATAGACCTTTTCTAGTTTAGACTTTTACTTCACACCTTGGGATGGACAGATTGTTTATCCTTGAGGTGGAAGGGCATACAAGAATTATAAGAGTAATTGATGTTCTGCATGTATGTCAAGGAAAAATGTGAAACTAAAAGTGCCGGATTAAAAATGAAAAAACATATTTATAAAAAATCAAAATATAGAAACATGCCTTGCATTTGTCCAGTCATTAAAAATACAATAACATTAGTAGTCGGATCACGGAAAAACTGTCGGCATCCAATATGAATTTTATTCGGGAAAAAGGAGCAAACCATACTTTCTTTTGGCCAGAAGAGGCAATCCGTACTGATTGGGGATTTTAACTCTACCTGTTTGTATGTTGGAATATGGTATTTTATAATGTGTACGAAGACTCACTTTTTTCCTTATTATAGATGGGTTTGAGAACATCATTCTTCGTTCCATCTCATCAAGCCATTAGAAATATCCGTCACAGATTCTCTTACCTACAAGGTCTAAAATCGAGTGGAGTGGGTGGGGGTCCAAAACAGTTGCTTCATGGAAAAGCTGGCCTTCCCAGTTGGAACTAACACTTTCCAATCAATACTCCACCATGTGATGCGGGTTCAAATCATAGAAGGCGCTTCACATGACATTTATTGGAAAATGAAAAGTTGTTTTTGCACAAAGTATAATGCATGATGGTCTCTTCATCCAGCAGACCATGTGCACATCAAATTTTGATAGCCTTTACCTTGCACTAGTGAGAAGGAAGGATGGCACAGAGAGGGGGTCGTTTTCCCATGACTTATGAAACCTAGATTAGTGGGGGATAGGGATGGGGATAGGAGACAACATGAACCAATGAATATTAACATATATGGTGGAATTCAAAGTATCCAAAAGGAAAATTAGTCCCAACAAACAGGTCTAGTATCAATTTGAATAGCAAAATAACTGAAGGAATGGGTAAGAAATTCACTGGAAATGAGAGGGGCGTGGTAAAGAAAGGAACGGGGAACTAGTTTCAAGAGAAAGTTGTCTTGATAATATTAAGAAAGTAATTATATATTAAATAGAATAAAAAAGATTATAAATATATAAAAATATAGAGTAACATCCTTATTAATTTATATTTTAAAATAATTACTAATTTCTCTGATGTTTAACTTGTGGTTAATCTATATATGAAACCTAAAGAGTATATTTATTTTACAAATAGTTATTGAGACCATAACAAGTCTATCTAATATATACAAAAACTTTGGACAAAAAAATATAAATAAGTACCAATGATAAGAAAATGATCATATATTAAGTAAAATAAAAAAAATGTTATACATTTATAAAAAAATTAATTATCATCAATAATTTTATAATTTTAGATAAATATAAAATATATTTTTTATACACATGATAATTTCTAGCAACTAATTTAATAAAACACGATCAAAAGGGTCAATAGAAGATTTTTCTTATTGGATAATACTTCATATATTTAAACTATATGTGAAATGGTAAGTTGACTGTGACTCCATTTTGGAGAATATAGCTAATTTTTTATTATATTAGATCCATCAAAATTAACAATTAATAAGAGGAGGAAGTTCTTGATAGCCTTAAGAAGTTCATAAAAATTGAGAGCATGTCTAATAAGTCAATTTACAGGCTTTACCTATTAATTTGAGGACATTAGCACCTATTAACTCAATTCATTAGTAGGGTGGTATGGTTAGCTCCTGCATAGATTTAAGAGGGCCAATGGAAAAAAAAATTAGACCTCGGCAACTAAAAAAGGAATCTTTTAGTTATTTCTTCAGAAAATTGCTGTCATTTTAAGGAGCACGCCTGACTACACTCATCTTATCAATGGATTGTTATCGTGTAGTAGGGGTCATCGACTCATCGCACGCTTCATAGAATCTGTCCCATCCAGTCCCTATCCCATTTAATAAAACGCAATTCTTAGGAAAAAGGAGTTAAATTTTAAAATGAGTTCTTAATATTATTTGAAATACTAACTTTGTAACATAGTTAAAATAATATTATAATATTTTACAAATAGAATATTAATATTTTGTAAACATTATATAAATATTATGAATCATTTGAGATTTCCACCAAAATATAAAATATACAGGTTTGTAACTTCACTGAAAATATTATATGATTTATAAATATTTATTGAACATATATAAAATTTTGAAATTTTTAATGAGCCATCTGAGCATTGAAATGATAAATTAATCAGAAGGAAAATGAGAACTCTAATCCATCCTTTAAAATATTAAATAATTTAAAATACATTATGTATATAAATATGAATTAAATACATAAATTTCGAAAAATATTATGTACAAATCCACATCTTATAAATATTTAAGAACGCAAGTTGTAACTTTTTAATAGTATTTCCAAATAAAAAAAATTAAAATCACAAATAATTTGGGTAAGCCGTCTGTGCACTATGATGCACCAGTGTGACCAACATGCCATCCACTTTCAATATATGCGTACATATTTATTGCGGAAAAGACGTATATTTTTCCTCATGGTAGAATAAGTTTAGTCAGTCACATGCACCCACACCCCACCCACACGATATGTTTTGACAAGACGTTCATGGGAAAACGATGAACAGTTTGCCTCAAAAACTACGCTTCATATGGTAACTACAATTCATTGGACATAAAAGAGAAATGGCAAAGACCCTTGTAAATATCCTTCTGGTCCTCGGTAAATAGTCCAGCTTCAAAAGAAAACTTATTTCAATCTCTATGTTTGAATGATGAGGGTACACTGTGGCAGTTAAGGAGAAAGACGCTCTGAAAATCCCCGAAGTTGTGATGTTTGCATTCCCTATGGTCTATTTGGAAACAAAGGAATATGAAAATCAGTGAAGGCTGAGAAAGGTTAATTGAACGCATGAACTCCTACTTGTGGTGTGGTGGGTATATAGGATAATAAATTCCACCCCATCAAGGAATAAAGAGAGCCTATTACACAAGTGTAAAAGCAACTCAGCTTTCTAACAATTCCTCGTGCCACTGCCAGAATATGCTCCCCCAAGATACTATTTGCAAGAAATATCAGTAAGAGATAAGGTAACGCATTACTGTCCTTAACTGTAACCATGTCTCTCCATTCAAACATGAGTTTTCTCCAAGCACTCATTTTTATCTCAACCGACTCATGTTGGTGATCCAGCTCAATTTCTAATGCACTCATTTGTCCTCTACATAAAGGCTAACCCACAGTTTTGCATAATGCCGCTAATATGAAGTCACCCGGTAACATCTTATAAGTGATTATATAATTGGTCAAGATGGCAGAAAATGTGTTCAACTTTTTAATAGATGATCATATCCTCGATAGAGTACTGGAGGCCATGAAGTCTACATTTGGGGACACACGTGCTCCCAAGTACAGAAAATTTAGTCTATTTTATTTGAATCTGATAGACAGCAGATGTCTGTCTCACCATTCTTAGTAGACTGAAGTGGCGTAAGGCCTAAAAATGGATCCACATGGACAACATGTATGTGACTCCTGTCTTATCCGAGCGTATTGTTGGACGGTCCCCGGCTCTATACTAAGAGTCTAGGATTATGATGTCCTAGCTATATGCATAATTGTCCTGTGTCTAGATTTATCCTACATAAAGATAACTGATGAAGTTCTCCATTTTCTACCACCTAGTTGAAAAACCTACCATGTTATGTTTGGGATGTCCTGCACCAAACACGAAGCCAGACATCTACAGAGATATTATTCCTAGATATAATATCTTATGGATAATCAAGTTACTTCCTACTTTAAGATTTTATAATATCATATATTCATATATGATTTGTCTTAAAGATTATATTGGTAAAAATTGTATTACTAGGTTTAACCGTTTCCTAATTTATGTTACTTCCAAAGCATACAAGTATGGCTGTAGTCTATGTAATTTCAAACAGGTCAATTATGTATATATAAAATGAACAAAAACTTAATAAAATAAACAAATCTTATATATATTTATGATAGGAAAAATAATCATACAAGATTTAAAAAAAAATATATCAAAGGTGTTCCTAAATAAGTTATTATTCTTATAATTCTTATATTTTTCAACTGCAATCTACATTTAGTAATACTAGAGTATGACGTGCCCAATAAATAGGATCCAGAGTTGTTTGATTTGAGCGTTCCTTTTACCCAAATTTTTAACCCTTCCATTTCAAATAAACTATGTTCCATGTATTTCATAATGAGAATGGGCATTATGTTTGATTGATGAATGTTTCTAGATGGCAACATATGCATGTCTTTATTTAAATATTTATAATTTATGGTCTTAAGTACTAAAAACGTAAATTAATTTAACTTTTGCAATTTGAAAATTTCACGAGTCATTTCTGGATTTTTTAAGCGCAAGCATCAAGAGCTAGTAACAAAGCCCACCCTAAACTTAACTAAATAAATGAGTGAATAGTACGTATATTAATTAATTGCTGTTATTCACTCGAAATCTTTGTGAGAAATGTTTTTTTCATATATGTGATTAGTAAGCGCTCAGTTCTCTTTGAATCTTATAAGAAAATTCAACCCTAGCTAAACCTCTAGTCCCATCAGTTTTCAAGTTGATAGCTATTCATCTAGATATCGGTGGTGAGCAACACCAATACTGAGGTACCATCAGTAGTGGAGGTGCAAGACAAGACTTGCTAAAAGTAGAAAGGAAGAAGAAAATATGGTAAAGGAAACACACCGTGGAGTTCTGACGTTGTAACCACATTTATGCTGAAAGTAACCGCCACCAACTGCATTTGAATGACAGCCACAGTATCAAGTGAGAATATCCTACAAACAATAAAAAAATAATTCACATGCTACAATTAATATGATAAATTCACGGTGTTGAAGAGCATAAAAGTACAAATAAACCTTGATTATTTCATTTCAGTCTAGATTAACGGGAATTTTTTTGTATACTGATAGATAGAAAAAAAAATGTCCATCCTAATTTAACTCAGAAGAAATATATGAACTAATGGAATACAGAAAATATCCAATATATGATGTGATATAAGCACTTTCCAAAGTAGAGGCTCCCATAACAATTGTAGAACTTAAGAGGGGTGGGGGCTAACCTGTACGACGAGCTCCATGCCAAGTTGTTTGACCATGAGATTGGATCCCACTTCACTTTGCTTCCCCCCCCCCCCCCCCATTTGCCACGTGGATCTAAACAATCACCTTGGTGGGATCATGTCATGATCTGCCCTTATCCTACTTCAGAACTGTCTTGTCATAATAATGGAGATGACTCCTGTGAAAATTTATATAATAAATCTCCTCATAAACATAAAACTATATAAGGACCGAAGATAATAGTAACAATCCACTTTATTGGCCCAAAAAACGCATTTGCGAGTTATAGATTATTCAATGACGTAGACATGGTTCTTCCACCACCAATATTTGCATAGGAAGAAAATTAATAAATATCGACAGCCTGAAAATAGTATTAATAAAAAGATGAATGACCTAACATTTTAACCTAATATTTTGATCTCTGGTAAGAAAAAAAAAAGCTAATAAATATGGTTAATATTTATTCAAAATAAATCAATTTATTAAAGAACTATTTTCTTCTCAATTATAGATTTTTTATTTGCATCACACAAAAGTAAGAAAAATACCTCAACCGCTCAGAATTCGCAATGGTATGGATCCTACACAAACCTCGCATCTCGATATGGAGTGGACACAAGCGTCACAGTCTGGTGTCCCCCTTGTTTGGAATAGTCATGTGCAACCAAAAAAGAATCCGACTTAATGGGCCTTAGGGCCTAGAAATTTTTCACTCCAAGCCTGCAGCTGAACGGAACGAGGGCACTTTTGTATCAGGCACTGTAAGAGAGTTTTTTTTTTTTGCACAAACACTGTAAGGGATGAATGGACGATTTAAAATCACCCAAAAAAATAATGGGCCTCATTATCACCCTCTCCAAAGCACGAGCACCTCAACCTACACAGAGTTCAACAGTTGGACTTCTATGACAGGAGATATAAATTTTAAAAGGGGTTACCAAAGAATCGAAAAAGTTATTACACCATTGGATGGTGTGTTGCATGATTAAATTAAAGCAACATAACCTTGGTAGTCGGTAGCAGAGTCCGTTTCTAATTAGGCAACTCATCAATGTCAATTTTTGAGCCATGCAGTTGGCAGAACAGTTTCCCATGTAACTAGAATTTAGCATATCTATTATAGCAATGCACATATTCAGTCACAGGGATATCTGATAAGAATAAGAAATTCAACCAAACCTCTGATTCATCAACCCGAGACCAATTAGGAAAGCTCATTCTATCTCAAAGGCGTTTATTTTAGATCTAATCAGGGTTCCAGTTTTCAAATTGATGAGGCTGAAAGTGAACTGTGGTTATCCATTCTACCCATTGACAAGTTCAAGCAAAGTGCGCTCATTCACCATTCCACTTCCTAGGATCTGTATCCATTTCAAATTAAAAATCATGCCCTGAAATGATGAAACATTTGTTGACAGAATCTAATCTCCGTGGAAATACAAGGAACAAATCTAGGATAAAGACAATCCACAGTTAACTCCTAATCCTAAGGTGGAAAGAATTCAATGCATCCAATTTAAACAAACAACCCTAGATCCACATTCATCTCTGTGCCAAGCATAATTATGAGGTTTAGACAAAAAGAAAATCATAACAAATAAGATAATTCATTGTATCCTTCCCAAATGTGTCAAATTACAATATATATCGCACTGACACCATTGCATGTGCGCCTCACTCCATCTCCTTTTTTAACCCTGAATTATTTTGAGCAGGCAAACCTAATTTCCATTGTTTAATCAAATCTCTTTTTATAACACCAGTCAAGGGAATTTTCTAGCATATCATTGGCTTTGTCTCCCTCACTGATCTGGCAACCTTAGTAGACCTTAAGAATCAAGATCTTACAAGAGCTAAACCTTGGCATCAGATTGGAGTTGCAATGCATATGTAAAGTGCAGATCTCCAGGATCAAGAGTAAGACAGGAAGTACTCTCTTGAGAACTGTATTTTTCCATAAGCAAAGAAGGGAAACATCATGGAAATGATTTCCATTTTTTTCTTTACAGTTCTTTACAGTTAAGGTAATTGATTGCTTAAATAAGTTTGAATGAGCAAGGCTATACCTTTTTCATTCCCTTGGCTTGTTACCAGAAGCATAAATTTAGACCTATGTCAGGTGTTCATAAATAAGGTGCTACTAAATTTCATTGGCTTACTAGTAACGTATTGGCTTATAATTTCTATTTTTATTATAGTTATATATACATTTAACTTTATGTATGAAACTGCCCAGAAAAACAATGCACCATCAAGGATTTTCTTACTATTCTAGGCCGCATCAAGAGACTTGTTTTCAATGAATATACCATAAGGTTTGTCAAACATCAAAGATATTTTTTTGTACTGCCATTTTCATGCTCTTTTTCATCTCTTTCTTCCTCAAAAACTGATCCCATATAAACAGGCATTGTGATTAGTCCAAGTGGGTCACATTCCTATAGCAGATAATGACATTGTTCAGAATTTCAAAGCCCCACTAGACAAGCTCTCAAGCATCTAACAAGACACTGAATTTTATTATTTACATCTTCGAATTTTGGTGCCATAATAAGTACATAAAAAGTCTTGAATGATAATGCATATGTACTTCATAACTTTTAATTAATGAGAAAATTGTGCATTCCCATGTTCAGAAGGTTATACGCAAGTTTTGACTATACATATGATGATGCTATGTCTAGTACACGAGATTATTACTGGTTAATTAGCTTGAAAGAAAATAGAAGTTGAATAAAAAGAGCATTTAGTTTATTATGATTTCCTTTGGCAGCTCTTATAAGTATATGAAAGATTTGATCTTACCAGGCAAAAAAAACTACGAAGCTTGAATGATCCTCCCAGAGACACCAAAATGGCCATTCAATAATGTTCTGTGCATTCTCAATAGTTAATTTGCATCAACAAGGACATCAAATTTACTAATCTCTTCTGAATAGCACCAACGATAAGTCTACTCAAGTTTATTTGGGAAGCTATGCACTTATAAATATATAGCACATACATCACAATGGCAAAGGATAGTTCCTAACTAATTCAACTCTGTATACATGAAGAAGAATATATTAAAAACAACTTGGTTGACTGTGTCCTTTTCTAGTCTTGGAATAGATTATTGACTCCAAAATGTTCATGCCGACTAGAGTGCTTCCAACTAAAGTTAAGAGGAATAAAATAGGAAAAGATATAAAACCATGGCAGGTTATCTGGAATAAACATAGAACAATGTTTGCTCCTTCAATAATCACATAGAAATTTCCTATTATGTATTTTATGAATATCTATGACTGCAGGCTAAATTATTCTTCAATGTTCATAAGGAGTATTATCTCGTTCCTAGCATGTTGCAATAGATTGTCATCTTCCAAGACAACAGGAAGCCTGATATTCACTTTTCAGTGCTCTGGATTAACAATTTTCTAACAGAAAGATATCCACCAAATCTATATGCTTTCAGTTCAAAAACTCCATTGTTAGCTAAACATTAACTTGAAGGACATTTCACTAATAAATCCAGAATATGCACAGGTTGCCCAATAATTTGCAAGTGCGCAGTTCAATCGACCACTCTAGATGGAATTTAAATGATCTATGGATATCTAAAAATGTGCCAACTACCAATATTGTATCTAGCGACAAACTCTTGTTAGTACAGAGATTATCACCGACTCATCCGCAGTGAGTCAGTGACCTTAGCTCATTATCACGCTGTCCAGTGCGTGAAACGAATATAAATCTACTTACGCCGTTTAAGAATCTCACAAGTAAATCATGCTTATGATCATTAGCAAGCATGCGATCAATCAACCTTCAAAATCCAGTCTACCGAAAATGTTTATCAGTGCATCGAGACTCTACCATCGAGATGGAAGCAGGGGAGCAAAATTGCATGTATCTAATAATGCACATACCAGTTACCGATTTCAATAAGAATCTGACGAACCGAAGCAATAAACGTGCAGTTCTGGCTACTACTTACATACCTGCATGCACGATTCAATCCAAGTACATGAACATTCGATTCAATCGGAAGATCGTCCTCGTAGAAAACTTTTGAAGTTACACGTTCACAACAGGACGAAGCAACAGGAGCTGATCGGTGAGCCATCATCGATTTCGAACTGGAGAAAATAGATGGAAAAAGTTCCCGAGCGTGAAAATTGTTCTAAAACCGCCACTTTATACTTATAGCCCAGAATTGTGCAAAAAAAAAATACTTATAGCCCCGAGATTTTACCGCTTTGAAATTTTCTTTTTCTTTTCTTTTTTCTCCTTTTTGAGCGAAAACAAGAAAGCACTGGCGGCAAAACATTCAAAAGTAGGGCCGATAGAGCTATTTAGGCTTTGGGCTCAATATTTTGGGCCATATTGCACTAATCCATCAAAGATAACCCAGCCGAAGGAAGATGGTAGCTGCTGTGCTGGGCCGGCTGATAGGTTCACTGTGCGGCCCATGCTTGTCGATGGACCGACACCGAAGAGGCAGACGACAAGCTAAATATTTAAATAATAAATAATTGCTCCCCCTACGCACTCTTGGGAGGTAAGGCTAAATGATGCCATCACTATATTATATAATATATGTTGACCTTCATGGCAAGAATGAACTTCCCCTGGACTGCATTTTCCTTTTTCTTTTTCATTTTTTTAAAGAAAAAGTGAAAAAAAAATCTACATATATTAATGGATATTATGAAACAGACGAGGTGTAATTTAATATTAGTTAGTTATTTATTTATAGTATATTAATTATTTTAATTAAATCACCTTATATATATTAAAATAAATTTTACAAAAAATCTAAATGCTAAAATAGGAGAAAACACAGTTTATTTATAAAAGTTCCTATTATAAAAATATTTTAATTATAATATTTTTAATAAAATAAAAAAGGAGATTTTTTATGTCCAAGTCTGGACAATAATAATACTTCATAAAACCTTTTTAGGAAATTAAGATTTTATTGGGGAAAAGTAAAATTAGGAAACTTTTTTTGCCTAACGAAATTAGGAAACTTTACTTCGACCAACATTAGCAGCAATATATATGGCCGGCGGGAGAAGAGAGGGGTGGCGCATGTAGTCTCTCTCTCCGATCAGTACGTCACCTCTGAGGTTTTCTTACCGAAGACCAGTTTCCATCGAAAAGTTTTGTTGCATCTCTGCAAAAACCTATCGGCGTCGTTGATTGATTCAGATTTTCTCGATTCCGGCACCTCGGCCTTTGGGATTGCTTCTCCGATCATCGGTTGTGTGAGAGCGTTTTCTTTTATTGACACCGATCAATGGGCGGCTGGAGGAGAAACACATGGGATGCTCATAT
Source organism: Trapa bicornis (assembly GCA_030064425.1). Taxonomy (NCBI): domain Eukaryota; kingdom Viridiplantae; phylum Streptophyta; class Magnoliopsida; order Myrtales; family Lythraceae; genus Trapa; species Trapa bicornis. The sequence goes on along the minus strand of CM057761.1, from coordinate 612,596 downwards.
TGAGGATCCTCGGAGGACGAGATCGCTGAATAGGAGGCATCCTTCTGGTACGCTCTCTGCAAATCCCCCCGTTCTCTTTTCTTCTTTCTTCCTCCTATTTTATTCTGAATTGCAGAGTATTTTTTCCCGAGCGTTTCCGATCCTAGGGATAAATTTTTTAGCTGTTTGTGGAATGAGATGATCATATTACGTCAGGTTTCATTCTTTTCAATCTATTCTCCTAGGATTTCTCGCCTGGTTGAATCGCGATCACCACCTTTTTTTGCCATAGATCGTTATTTCCGTTTCACTTCATACTATGGAAAGAAATCTAGGTCACGGACTCACGGCTCTGCATCGCCATCTATAGGAGATGGATGATTAAATTCGACCGTTGGGACTCTGGCTGATTGCGATTTAGATATCATCCTCATTAATTAGAACATTGACTGAGAATGATTATTAATTATGTTACTCTTAGGCTAAATGGAGGAAAATCCCTTGCAGTTTAGGGCTTGAGGTACTTGAAATTGTTGTCAGCTGCCTCACCTCCAAGTTCAACACCAATTTACACTTTGCCTTTCTGTGGTTTACTAGATTTTTTACTGCGTAATAATCGCACGTTGTTCTCCGACTGAGATTCTTAGATGTGGGATTTCTTCCTTGATATTAGTTTTGCAGAGAATTATATTCAAGGGGTGATTTTGTTGTATGTGAACATTTGAAATTAGGATGATTGATTAAGCACCTCATTCAGAATATGGACCCGATTTAACCCTGACAATCCCGCTTTAATTTTTTTATCATATTTCGTTTGTAGGGAACTGGCAGCGCTCCGTGCCTTCATGGGAGAAGAAGTTCTGTACCTCAGTTGGTTCAATCCCGTGGGGTAAGCTTCTTGAAGCAAAGAGGTACATGCACATGTACGACAATGTGGTCCGGTGGAACGACTCTGCTGGTGAAGAGGCGTTCTACAATGCAAAGAAGCGTTTTTATGCAGAGATAAATGGCCTTCCTTGTGATATATCACTTCCAGATCCCGATAAATATATCGATGAGGTAGATTGGAATTCAGCCATCGACCCCAAACTTCTCTCTGATCTGGAGCAAGGGTGGCCTGAGGGCGTAGAAGAAGGAATGGTCATTTTCGGGAGTGGGCTCCTAAACCAGACATTTGGGTGCACAGGTTGGGGCGATGCTGAGGAGGCATTCCAGAAGGACTCCAACAACTTGTGTCCGGCTCCTCAGCTTGGGAACTCTGGCCTGAATGCTGTCGAGGGTAACTCCTGGGAACAGTATTATCAGCAGAGCAACTTTCCCAGTAAAACCAATGGCTGGGACGACAATTGGAATAACAATAACTGGAATCACGATCACTGGGATGACTGGAAATGGAGCAACAATCAGCATCAACCAGTGAAAGCAGGAGGAGGCTGGGGAGGAACTTGGGACTGGAACAACAGCCATGGAAGGGAGGGAACTGCTGGTTTGTATATGCCAATGTATAAGATATCGAGTTTCCATGGCAATGACAACCAGATGCACCGCAGATGGAGGAAGGGTCGAAGAATGAACAGGGATAACTCCGAATATCAGCAGCGACCATGGATTGGGAGCCATTGACCAGTATTTTGTGTTCTTGGTGGGTCATATAATCAGTCCACAGGACCAAATTTTTGTAAGCAGTAGTAATCTAGATGCTATACATACATATGAAATATGCTAGTACTACTACTAGGCCTTGCCTTAAGCATGCTTAAAATTACCAATGGAATGGTAAGTCATTTCTTTGCTTATGCTACCAATGGAATGAATAATGAGTCAAATTTACCCTGCAATTTCTTTCTTCTCTCTCCCTCCTTCCTTCCTTCCTTCCCAGTATACATCTCCCATCGGTATCTGTTCAGCACAGCAGGAGGTTTTACTGTAATGAGCTTTGTGCTGTCTGCTGAGGGTCAATAGGTAAATTGCAAGAGTGAGGGGTGCAGACTGCATAGTTCATAGGGGGAGGCTTTTATGATTTGTGGGCTCCAAGTGCAGAGGTGAGAGTTGGAAAAATGGAAGATACATCATAGTCTCATGATTTATGGATAGATGTAGACTGATAATACGACAAAATTGGGATAATTCAATAAACCTAAAATTTATTATTGTAAATTAAAATATTTTTTTGTTTAATTTTGTAATTTTAAAATTAATTAATCATATAAAAAAATAAGGTTTATAGTAAAAATAAGATATACTTTAAATTTAATTATTAAAGTAAATGCAACTACAATTGTCCTCCTCTAAACTTAAGCAACCCTCGATTCTATTTTCATATGGTGTGTGTGGGTGGCATGTCTGTTCTGATAACATTAAATTGACTCAAATAAATGCATTTGCATTTGCCTTTTCCGCTAGTTGCTGGTCCTCATGTTGTGTCGAGTAGGAAGAAAGAGAAAAAATAAAAACATCACGTGTCGGTGTATGTTGCCTGATGGCGAGATTGAGCGCCATGGGCCACGTACTAAACTTGGAAGACAAGTAGCCACGGAGAGAGTCCAAAGTAAACAACATTAGGATGCCAGTTAGCACATATAAATAGTTATATTAATATTTATTTAAAAATTATTAATCATCCAATTTTATATACTTATCATATTTTTTTATTTTATTAAATTTAATAAGCAAGGCCTTTGTTTTTATTCTTCCTTTTCTTGAACAGCTGTTCTTTCTCCTTCTTGAATGGCAGCATTGTCTGATTTGATCTGTCTAGATTCAAAAAGTGGCTTATATTCTTTTAAGAAAGGCTTCTTTACAGTTGCTGCAACTCTTTTTCTTGGATTCTTGTTCAAGAACCCCATCCTGGACGTTGAATTGATTGTGCAACCAGCTATCTTCATATTCCATAAGTATCGTATTAATCCTCATATCCATAAGCATATTATGCATAGACATCAATGAATCTGAGTTGTCGGATCGGACAAACATGTTCTTCTTCTCATCCTCATCATTTTTTGCATCATTTTCTTCCTCCTCTTTGTTGGTCAATTGGCATGCCGCCTTCTTCTATGACTAGACCTTATGCCACTTGCATGTATATCAAGTACCATAATCCTGTCTGTCTTCCCCTCCTAGAGGGGTTCATCTCCATCATCAACAATTGCCCTGTTTTTTTTTTCTGGTATAGAATAGGCATGAATGGCTTCTTTTTCTAACAAAACTCCATCATGAATCCCCAAAGTTTCAATGGGTTCTTCTGTTGCTATCTCGTGTAGTAATTCACCACGCACCTGAGATCAATAAATTGAAACTTCAACTTCTGTTGATTCTACATAATCTTCTGTTACATGCATTCTTAGAATGTCAATGTCATCCAAGTTTTTTCTACATGTGTCCACTGTTGTCACTTGCAAGTTGTGAGTCTGACCTTTGTATAACTTTCCTTTGGCATTCTTGAACTCTCTATTCTGCAATATCATTATTTTTTATGTTATAATTAGCAATGGATATTTCTAATATTGGCTCGTTCACTACACCTGGCTGCTTACTGGCATAGATGGGTTGATTGGGATGCTTGGTGGGGTTCTCTACAGATTTCTCATTTTCATTCCAATCCCGATTGCCATCTCTGAAGGGACGAAACAATTCTTCTCTTGTCTTGATGCACTTGTAACATGGTGATGGTACTTGGCCTGAAGGAAGCTTAGCACTAATCACATTTTCTTCTGCAGTTCTCTCCTGATTTTGAACCAAGCAACTGTCCCTTTCTCCTGAAAAGTCGACAGTATGGAAATGATGCACTTTCCAATGGGTCAGTTTTACCTCCTGGGATTGGATTCACTGTCTCAAATGCTTCAACAAGGAGAGCCACTCTCTTTTTTGAGCTGGGTCTAGTTTAGAAATGACCTGAAGAGCATGATCAAGCATCCACTCATTGGCACTTTTCTTCTCCCCTATTATGTGGTATCTCAGATTGACCTTCTCTGTATTGTAGGATACTTCAGAGGATGGATATCTCTGTATCATCTGACTGAAGCTTTTTGTCTTATCCATGGCTTTGATGAACCTCTTCATGGGGATATACTTCTTGAGATTGCTCCATCTCTTGGATGGCAGCTGATTTAGCCTTCCTCCTGAATTTGCATGTACCCTTACTTTCTCCTCAACCTCGGGTACCTTTTGAGCTTCTGCTTTCTCTTCTTCTAGATCTTCTTCTTTCTTTTTTTTTATGATTATCCGAGTGATCCTCTACGGACCCAATCTTATTAACATTGATATTTTTACCTGCGGATTTCAACATTAGGGTTTGGTCTCGAATTTGTTCAAGGATTTTGCTGATTGCTTCTTGCAACAATTTTATTGCATCAGTCTGTTGTAGCTCCTCCTGATACCCAAATTCAACTTAGGCACTTGTTGTGGCCCACTCTTCCTTTTGTGGATTAGCTAATAATTCCATTCCAGCACTTTCAGCTATATTCAATACCATATGTTGATATATCATATGCCACAATCCCTTGAATTTCCGTCTTCCAAATGACGACTTAAATGAATCTTCACTTGTATCCAATTCAGAATCTAGTGGAGACTCCAGATTTTCATCCTTCTCACATGCCAAAATGAGCTCTTTGGTTGAACCTGAAAGATGTTTATGGTGGTTCGCCAAGAAACTCATGTTCAATGTCCTCACTTACTAAAGGCCTTTCTCCTGTGTTCTCCATATTCAAATGTGCTGGAGTCAATTCTTCTGCTGGGGAAACACTTCCAGATGAACTCGTCCCTTCTTTTTGTTTGACAGTTAGAATGAGCTCTGAACTCTCCACATAGAAATCACTTGGAGTATGATATGAAGCTGAAATATCCCCCAGTCTTTAATTTCCAATTCAGTTTGAACTCCAACAGAAACAAACTTCAATTTTTCACTACGAGCTGCTTTACAGCAATGCTGGATATATTAATGTCTTCTTCAATTTCTCTTTGTAGATGTGCTTCCTTATATGTTTGAAACTCTATTGGGTATACCTTGCTCATTGAGAACAAATCAAATACTCGGTGCAGGTTCTCTTTATCAATTATCAACCTTTGTAGGGTTTGCTCTCTCACCCTTCTGGTTCTTTTCTGAGATAGCTAATTCAGTAATCTCTTCCTCTTTGTTTACCCAATTTCCAGCATTCAAGCCCACATCTTTTATAGAACTCATCTTTTCCGTAAATTCCTTCTCAACCTTTTCTGCTTCACAGGAGTTATCTCCACCATAGGCTTTCCTTCTCCTTCGTGGAGGGCCACCCAACCTGTTGCTTCCATTAGATTTAATATGCTTTCTTGTAGATTTGAGTCCCTTTAGAATGGGAGCAGTACCCATGGAGAGAGCAGTAGCTATAATGACAGACTTTCATCGCTGAAATTTTCTCAAACACATCTCCTCCCTGCTGGTTTACAACCTGGACTTGGTAGTTAGAGTCCTTGATAGCAGAAGAACAAGTGGCTCTATGGACTCTAGAGGCAGAAACATCATAAATATTCGAGGAAGGCATCTGCGCTTTCAAGCTAGGAATTTTTATTGAGCCTCTCCTGGTTCTTAGAGTTACTGTTCTCCTAAAAGCTATTATAGATTTGTTCCCAGCTCTCCCATGTCCAACGGTATTCAAGATTTTCTCTTTGTAATCACTGCTGCTTATACTAGACCCAAATAAGTGAAGATTCAATAAATAACTCACCTTCTTTGCACCAGAAGACTCAGTTGCCTTCAAGTAACTTGGAGAAATACCTTCAAGACGAGATGCGATCAAGACCTGATCTCGGAAGCTTGATGGACCACGACTTCCTCAATTTCTTTTTTCTTCTCAGCTCCTATGGAACATTTTGCAATGGCAGGCCTTCTGAGCATTGAGCTGGAAATTCTTGCCAACCATTTGAAGCTAGGGCATATCATATCTCTCTGGTCCATAACCTGAATCATCATCTGTGTAACTTGTGGATGATGCAGAGGTTATGATTAGAGCTGACCTTTCCGAGCCTACTGCTGCTGCTGCGGCATCATTTGATAAGCAGAGAAGTTCGTTCTCCGAGTCTGAATCTCCCTTCACTGCGGATGATGACGGTCGATCAATACCAGCTGGTTGAGAACTCCTCAAACTGGCCTTGCCCGTGGGGCCTATGAGGAGAAAGGTTCGGTTTGGTACCCTTAAAGACGATCCGAAGATGACCCGACCTGATTCAATGTTGGGCCTATTCAAACCTGAATGAAAACTCCTTTAAGTGACCCGAGTCAATAACGGCCCACGGAGATAAGTTGGGCCATTTCAAAATCAGGCCCAATATCAAACTACAAACAAACGTCGAAGCCCAGACTTCCGTGTGGTCGTTTTCTATGCAGGTTACAGCTCCACCCACCATTTCCAGGCAAGGACAAAATTGGAAGTACCTGTAATAGGAGATAGTCGGCAGTAATTATATATATAAGGTAAAGAAGATGTCAGACCAGACATGACATTAATATCCCCGCTATTATCGAATGTCCTTGTCCCCCAGAGGAAGCTTCGTGGAAGCTGCTGTGCTTAGGTTCGGCCTCACCGCTCCACCATTTATGCCCACCTTCAACCTCTTCAATCTCCCCCATCCCCTCTTTCTCCATCATTGAGATCTCCTCCATCCCGTTGGTGTTAGCTCCTCTTGTCCAGGGTCGGTCCCACCAGTCGCCGGCCATGAAGCTCATCAAGATCACCAAGTTCAGCCCGAAGGGCCTCTTCGGGTCAAAGAAGGCCGTGTCGAGATCCGACCCCACCTCCTTGTCCTTCAGCTCCGGCTCGATGTCCTCCTCCGATGACTCCTCTGTCCATAAGCACCACGGATCTTCCGACCGAGCCCCCGGCCCCGGCACCCCCGTCAGCGTGATACCCGGGGAATGGTCCGATACCGACATGAACTTCGAGCTCCTCCGGTTCCAGGGCTCCAATTCAGCCGACCGGGGCGGTTTCGGGTCAGTCTCGAGGACGGAGCTGGAGGCTCTCCTCAGCCGGCTAGGCGTCGACCCGCCAGTTAGCCGTGACCAGGCGGCGCTGTTGCTGAGGGAGGCGGGTTGCGGCGGTGATTCCTGCATCAGCATCGACGAACTTCTCGGTCGGGTCGGGTCTGTGAGCGGGCCGCTATGCGACTCGGAGCTACTGGAGACGTTCGACTTCTTTGACGCCGACCACGACGGGAGGATAACGGCGGAGGAGCTTCTGGGGGTGTTCACGACGGTGCTGGGGGATGATCAGTGCACGCTAGAGGACTGTCGGCGAATGGTAGCGGAGGTGGGCAGGAATGGAGACGGGTTCGTATGCTTCGAGGACTTCACTCGCATGATGGAGCTTCAGATATGATGAAAGATCATCATCAAGGGTTGATGAATGGTGCTCCTGATTGAGTGGTCGCGGCCAATTTGTACCTGTAACTTTTATTTGGAATACGAATGGATAATCAATGCAATATCTGTTCCTGGTGTTCCACCATTAATCCTTCATTTGTATCAAGTGGATTGTTCTGAGTTTAGAAATGGGTGTAAAGGAGGAGGATTAGGTGATTGTGGGTGTTAGGTTAGTACTGGTTAGCTTCATCTTCACCGGCTCTTCTTTTTAATCATGAAAACAGTTGAATTTCCATTTGAGATGAGTTGCCGCGTAGCTTCCCGCAGCCTGCAAAAGGCGTTTCTTTATAGTGAAAGACGTGGACGATGCAAGGGGGGAGAAGACGAAGACAACTCCATCATGACAGATGGATTGGATTTTTAGTTGATTATTAAAGGTGGAAATAAATATGTAACATATTATAAATTAACAAGTAACAAGTTATATACCATATATATTTTCTATAATTGAAAATTAATTTATCTACAATTGTAATAAATAATTTATTATAATTATTTTTTTATTTTATGCACATTAATATTTTATATACAATAAAATTAATTCATATCAATGAAATAATTTAATATAATTATTTACCATTTATTAATTTAGAATACAGTAAATATTTTATATAACTTAAAAATTATAATTTTATGTATAGAAAGATTAATTTATCAATTTTATAAAAATTTTAGGTATAGTAATCATTTTAGTGTAGTAAAATCAATTTATTTAAATTTAATAATTTAAAATAATTATGTATAATAATATAATATATCAAATTATATACCATATATATTTTCTATAATTAAAAAATTGTAACTTTATATACAAATTATTTTTTAGTTACAACAATATTTATTTATATAAAATAATTTACTATAATTAAAATTTATTGAAAAAAATTATAATTTTATTTATAAAACATTTTAGATAAATAAAATAATTTATTATTATGTATAATATATTTTATTATAAATATTATTTTTAACTTTTTTCGTTTTCGTACAAAAAAATGAATTTATTTATTTTTATCAATTTAGTTTAAAAAAAAAAACAATCCGGACCCCAGCTGGTCTGATTTCCAGGGAGGAGACCTGACTGTCTCGCTACGGGCTCTGCCGCATTCAGCAGATTAGAGGAGGTCAGACGGCAGATTTTTGCCACCTCTTCTTGTTTAGCTGATCTTTTTCTGAGGTGCCCTTCTTCAGTTCACGTATGAACCTTCTAAGCAGAGTCTGCAAATGCAGTAATCGCCCAATCTTGACCGGTTATTTCCGCAAACTCAGTTCCACGTCGCCTTTCCCTCAAACCTCACCCTTCAACTCCATAAACCCCTTGACTCAGTCTGAGCTCAAAACCCTAGTTTTGGACCAGTACACCAAGAAGGGAAAATTCTCAAACCTCATTCAGAATGTCATTGCTCTCCCCACCGTTCTCCTCTCCGCCTGCCAGAATCTCACCAAACATGGAAGTCGGGATGACTCAAGACCCTCCCTTTTCGACTCTGTGTCGGAGCAATTCTCAGTCCACGAAATGGGTCGAGACATTTTCGAGAATCAGTTCGATGTGGAAGCTTGCTGCGTTACCATGGTTGCCCCCGGAAAGAAAGGCGATACCCTGGTCCTGCCCAACTTGAAACTGAAGGTTCTGATTGAGGCAATCAGAATGGTTTTTGAGGTGATCTATGATGAAAGGTTCGTGACTTTTGCTTATGGTGGGCGGGTTGGGATGGGTCGTCACACTGCCATTCGGTACCTGAAGAGTTCTGTGGAAAATCCCAACTGGTGGTTCACTGTAAAATTCAATCCTCAGAAGTTTGATTCTTTACATGTCAATCGGCTGTGTGTGATTATTGAAGAAAAGATAGATGATCATCTCTTAGTTCCTCTGTTGAAGAGGTTGTTTGCATGCAAAGTGGTGGTTGTTGAACTGGGTGGCTGTTTTATAGGGAGAGGGTTACCTCAGGAGAACAGCCTGTGTTCAATTTTGATTAATATCTACTTCACTAATTTTGATAAAGAAATTCATAGTTTGAGGCTCCAGATGAACAGAGATAATCCAAAGATTAGTTCCAATGAGGTTGTGGAGACTTCATCAAATGTCTTTTATAAGCCTGTGAAGATTTATGCTCTTAGGTACCTGGATGAGATACTGATAGCTGCATCCGGGCCAAAAATATCAATAATGGATTTGCTGAGAAAAGTTATGGGATATTTAGAAGGGATATTAGAGTTGAAGGTGGAAAGATTGAAAACTGCAATTCACAGTGCAGTATCAGAGAAGATTGATTTCTTAGGGATGGAGCTTCAAGCAGTTCCACCTTCAGTTTTGAATCCCCCAATGTCAGAGAAAGCTATCAGAGCAAGGAAAAAGTACCTCAGACAGAAGGAAGTGAAGTTACTGGAATTGAGGAATGCCCGGGAAAGGAATCGGAAGAAACTTGGCTTGAAGATTATGAGTCATGTTTTCAAGAAGTTGAATCGAGGTGCGGAGTTCAAATATGACGCTCACATTGAGAATCGGGTTGGAGAGATCTTTCAAACATGGGCAGATGAAGCGGTGCAAGAGTTCATGGGATCTTTAGAGGAGCGGTGCAACTGGCATCGGATGCTAACTTCTGGAAGCTTTCTATCTTTGCCGCACATAAGAGATCAGTTGCCACAAGAACTTGTTGATGCATATGATGATTTCCAGGAGCAAGTAGATAAGCATTTGTCGCCACTGCCAGCTATGAGGGATCTCAAAGAGAAAGAGAGAAGAGAAGAAGAAGAATATGAACAGAAGTATGCTGAGAGAATAGTCAGTGACCTGACAAAGCGTCGCATTAAAGTTGATGCGCCTATAGAACTTGTTAGAAAGTTGGTTAGGTTGGCTGGTTTCACGAACAACATGGGTCGCCCGAGACCGATCCAGTTCCTGTTTTCCTTGGATGATGCAGATATAGTCAAGTGGTATGCGGGCATTGGAAGAAGATGGCTTGAATTCTTCTGCTGTTGCCACAACTTCAAAATGATTAAAACTACTGTGACTTATCACCTTCGCTTCTCTTGCATTTTGACCTTGGCGGAGAAACACGAATCAACTAAACATGAAGCCATGAAGCATTATACCAAGGATTTGAAGGTGTCTGATATGGATGATACTGAAGTTGTGTATTTCCCAACGGAGAGGGAAGTGAAGATGATGGGAGATGAGAACCTCTCAGACCCAAAACCAGTTGATGGGGCTTTGACATTGTTGTTGACAACATTTGCAATTGAAATGGATTCTTTGCCCCCTTGTGCTGCCCATTTTTGCCGCAGAACAGACGTCGTTCCCTATCGCATTCACTTGCTCCAGAATCAATTGAATATCAACTCATCCAATGAGGATAAATGGGTCTGGGGCTTAGGTGCTATTCACGAGACAGTAAATCACAAGTGCCTCTCTCTCTGTCCTGTTCATAAAGATGACCTATTATTGGGCAGGATTACACTTCAGGATGTGGACCTAACTTCTCATGTAGATGTGGTGGATTGAGATGTTCTTCCTTTGCTTATATCTGTGAGTAGTACTGTTCTAGGAACAAGAAGATCTGCTGTCTGCTAGATGAATCACTTTGCTGGTGAGTTTTGGGGCACCCCTTTTCATTTCTGGATGTCTCAAATCGTTTAATTAGATTGTATTAGCAATGAAGTATATGTTTGATGCGCATTTGCTTCCTAGTGTTCTCTATGTATATCAATAAGGGAAAATTGGAAAACAAAAAGTTATTTACAATTGTACTGGACTGGGCATGCTTAAGCCTGACTCATGTGTGTTTTCACTAGAGAATTGACTGTATGGATGCTTAAGTTTAGTTTGACATTGGACTGATATAATCCTTACATGTCTTGCAGACTGATTTTGGCTGGTCAAATTGTGTCGTGCTGACATTCTTGGAGGAGTTTGCGTGGGCTCATCATCGTGAGATAAGATTGTTAGGTCCCGACTGGTAAGAACACTAAAATTTTAAGAATATATATCATTAATTACATTACAAGTGTTCGTTTATATTTTAAGAATGATTGCTTTTGGGGCTTTTGGTTTGGTTTCACTTTCAGAGTTCATCCTGCAACTTCAGTTGCTGGGTCAAATCCAATAATATTTTCAAATACATGCAAGGTTGAAGAAAGGAGACTTGAGTTACTGGAATAAGTTGAACTAAATAAAGATGTCTTACTATCATATGAGGAGATAATATCACTACAAATGATGGAAATTTCAAAGAACCTTAACAGATTCTGCTGGCCAAATGAAGGGCATATTGATGTACAAAATGAAAAAGTGTGGATGGACAAATCATCCCAACAAGCTCATTGGCAAGAGACTTCTGAAGGGCCCTCATAATCTGGTTGTTGAGGTACAGAGACAACAATGCATCAAGGATCTGAACTGGGACTTGCTCGAACAGTGAGCTTTCTTTCCCTTGTGGTCAGCCTGAAGAACTCATCCTCAACTGAATTGATGCAGACTCCATTAATATCACAAATCTCCCCTCTCGGAGATGGCGGCGAGAGGGCGTGGATTATCGGGTCGGCCTTCACCAAAGACATGAACTTGGTGTAGAGGAGCTCCACCTTGTCAAGAAAACATCATGGGCGATTGCCTGGGCTTCTTTGGAAGTTGATAGGGGCCCTTCCTTCGAGGAACCTGTCCACTGATATATAAGGTCGAGACGTGACGGATTGGGTGAAGCCCTTACCATGTGGAAGACAGGTAGAGGCTTCTCAAGAAGAAGGTAAAGACTGTGGGAAGATGGTTCTGAGGTCTTAAATGAAATCAAGAGTGTTTTGGACTTGAAGATCATCTTCTCTGCTGCTATAAGAACCAGCAAGAAACACCAGAACTCCGACCCAACAGTGATCAGCCAAGAAAGCAAAGTCTAAAGTGTATCCTGTAATGCTACTACTACTCAACTGTTAGTAAGAGACAATAGTTATTGACTGCTCTCAATGACAACTTTGCTTAATATAAAGAGTTCGGCATTGCATAGAACAGAAAAAAACAGGCAGTAGATCAACAGAGTGCAACATCATGATCATGATCCGACCAAGTTACAAAGAGTGCTGGTCTAGATAATTGGCTTACACTAGGATTACTACAAGTGACTCGGGTGGGTGGAATGATGGATGTATCACCACACACATCGATACGTGACATGGGTGCTGCTAATTTCACCACTATGTGTGACTTTCACAACCTGTCCCTTCTCAAACCCATAATATCGTGCCAATGCATCTTTCAACATCATCCGAGGTAGCTGGAAAAACATTTAAATTTAGAAGAAACTTCAAAGGAAAGTAAGAGGGCAAAAACATGACTAGGCTGTGAAATTCATTGATGCATAGAGATTTTGATTCAAAAAACCGTGCACTATACTCTCAGTCCAAGCATCCGACCATGGAAAACCTTATGCAAGTTCTACAAGTAGCATAAAGAATAAAGCATGCAAAGATAAGTTTTCTCGCATAAGAAAAGATTGGCACCGGATGGAAATATTGGTTGTTTGTAAGCAAAGCAAGGAAAGACGGTGCCATTTACAAAATCTATAACTTCCAATAGTGACAAGGTTACCTGCTTCTCCTGTATACTGTATTTCTTCAAGAGATTTTGCTTCTCGGACTCGGTTAGAACCACAAGCTTTGGCTTGAGGACATGCTTCGTTATGTTAACAAGGAGGCTGGTGATCTGAAAACACAAAGTAGCAATTAGCAGGTGAAAATGATACCGGAAACTCTGGCATTCAAGCATAGAACTCCAATGAAAACTCTCGGGATCCGAGAGAAGAAATGAACCGAAGTCATTCAACTGAGGAACGGAAAAAACGAAGAACTTTCCTTTCAAGAAACCCGTATCCAGGCTATAATCCTTGTTTCTATGCCGGGATTATGTCATCGGAGAATGATAGCATGGCGTAGTGATTGCATTTATGAAAGCCAAATCTTTATTGATCAAATTCTTTTGATAATTATCATCCCAAGGCACATGGGTAGGATATAATTGACATCAACTGGCCAGACATAGTTTATTGGGCATTTGAGATCTCAGAAAACTTCAACCCACAGCAGAAAAACCTTCTTGAAAAGACCAAGTTTTTACCCTTCCTTAAGCTGCCCCCAAAAACAAACACAAAGGAAACCACTTCCATGGTCTAAGGCAATAACATGATGATGAAAAGTACCTGAAATATCTCGACCTTGAAAGGCCAGATATCCACAGCCTTCATAGCTTGATTGGAGATACTGCTTTGCAGGACAAGAATCAGAGAAGTCAGACTTTCCTTGTTAGCAATCTGACTGCCAATGCTCCTAATCACACTGACTTTCACGACAGCAGGCCCACAAAAAATAGCCAAAATCTGCACATACAAGTGCAAGAACCAAAGTTACCAGAGCAATCAGAGAAACTGCTAAACCAACAACAAGCGCAAGACTCATAAATGGTAGCCCTCAGGAAGAGTTTAATAGAAAGGTTCAAACATTCTCAACAGGTGAAGAATGAAGATGCTTACCCGCTTGGAAGGATTGTAGCGGTGAGCGGAGGAGATACGGAGACGCTCGATGTCGGGGTTGCTGCCGCGGTCGGTAAGGAACTCCTCAAACGACTGATTGAGCTCCGATTCCGGAATGACGTAGCCGCGGTCGCGGAGCATCTCGAGGAGGGTTCTTCGAGCGAGGTAGTATCGGTGGCTCTCGGTGCTGCCCTGGTTCACGAAGCTGCACAGGCACTGACCCAGCGGGTTTCCGCTCGCCGCCGTTTCTATCACATCGTCCACCTCCATCTTCGCCTCTCTCCGCTGGCAACTTCCAATGCCTCCCCCCGGTGGCTTTTTTTTTCTCAGTCGATAAAAGGCCCCAACTTTGGGCTCCTCGGCCTTTAAGATGAGGCCCTTCAGCCGCTCAGCCTTTTGTTTATCAATCATCGATGTGTTTATGCAAAGGTCCTGAGCTTACCAGAAGACAAGAACAGGGAGTAAGACCCAGACCAGTCACGACCATTTGAATGTTGGGAATCCCTCCAAGAGCTTCGCCAGTTTGCCAGCCTCATTCATCCGCCTCATCTCCGCAGCCCCTCCGATGTGATGTCCTCTGATGAACACCTGAGGCAGACTCAGGGCCTTCCTTCCAAGTGCAACTTCCAGTTCCTGCCTATAAGACGAAAGTCCATCGAAATATCCCTCTCCTACATAGCCACTCTGAAGCTCCTTAGTATTATCCTCACAGAACAGCAGTCCTCGTACGTCTTTCTGACACCTCTCAATGATGTAAAGTACAGCATCCGATCATCTTCTGCCTTTGCCACCATCACTGTTTTATAGATTGCTTTCTTCCATCACTACAAAGTACAAACTTACAGATATCATAGGATTAAAGCACATGGGTTGCAAGTAGGCTTCTGATTACACTCATTCTTACAGTTTTACACCAAACTCCTACTGATTGATGCATATAGAGCTAATCAATCTACACATATGCTGTTCCAGCTTGTTTTTTGTCTCATACCAAGTACTGACACACATAATGGAATCCAATCTAATGTTGGCCCAGCAAATCTCTGAACATTAATAGGATAGTTCATTTGGTTCTGTGGTTACCCAAAGACCAATTCAAAGAAATGAAAGGGGGTCCCAGATTCAGCAATGACAGGAAGCAGAGTAGGTATTGGATTTAAATGTACTAGCAGGAAGACTAACACCCAACTTGCTGCCAAATGAAATCCCATAGCCTATATAGACCATTTAGTTGGAATATGGCTCGGATTGATACCTTCATCCTGCAAAAGAATCTATGAACTGTAAGTGGATGACATAGAGGGCAGTATATATCCACCATATACAGAGATATTAGCATTCTTCTAGTATGAACTCAATGTCCCTCACCAGATGAGCCCCTCCATTTCCTTGATTCTGAAGGAGATGGAAACCTAAACACCACAACTATTAGTGGACTATGAAATTATTGCTCGTTGATTTACTTCCTTGTGCAGATCAAAAGCCAAAACTCTGCATTCCAAAAGAAGATAGAAGCCAAACCTAAGGATCTGATCACTTTTGATAGCTTTCTTCAACTTTTCTATACCTTGCTTCACCAAGTTGTTTTTACCTTAGATGGGTGAGAAGATCAGGTCTGGAAACAAAGGATCAAGGACTCACGTTTCCTGGGTCCATTCTCCTTGACCTCAATCCATTGCTAGTTACACCTTGGAGTTCAATAAAATTATTGAAGTTGCCTGTAAATTACTTGCCATATAATATTGTGCCAATGGAATCAGTTCTGACTAAATATGATATTTGCTGTGATTAGATCATTACCTATTCTGATTTTGCAAAGATTCTCAGTTGCGCTGGTTAGTGCTGTGATTTGAAGGTTGAAAGGGTCAAGTTTGACTTCTGGGTTTATATTATTAAGGCTCGTGTGGGGTCTAAGGAAGATGGTATTATCATATGAGATCTTCCTAGAATCCTTTAGATTTGATTCTTTCTGATAATCTGTCCCATCAACATGATGTCTTTATTTTCCTTTCTTTTTCCATTCACGCCTGGCGGCTATCTTCCTTTGAATTTTTTTCCCAGGTGAATGTCCACAGCTACCTTGGACTGCCTTAACTACACCTCTTGATTTTCTGTTGATTTCATCCTAACCTGCATCTAATTTGAAGGCCAATGAAGTGGAGGATGAGATACCAGTTGATTTACAGAAACAAAATTGGAAGTGACCACTGTCGTTGAAGAGATGTGTTGTGTACATACAGTGAAGGACTAATGGCTGCTGCAATGGTTCACCTGCAGCCCTTCTCTTAATTCTCTTCTTCTTCTAACCTCTATGTCCATGCAACAAAAAGTGGAAAGTGGAAAAACAAAAAACAAAAAGGTGGGTGGTCTAAAGGAAAAGGGGATGGGATGGTGGCCTGGGTATCAGACAACAGCAGCAACATCACTGTATCTGAGTCTTGTTCTGTCAGGAGAGAGCCCTTCTTCCATGGACTTCCTCTTGTTGCTGATCTGATGCTCTGGTTGCTGCTGTTTACCAATTGATTGGACTTCACCCTCATGGCATTTCTCCCGTTCCTCTTCCTGGCCTTCTCCCCTCTTCTTCTCCTTAACCTTTGTCTTCATAATGTGGGGCTTCAGCCTGTGAACATCTGACAGTCTCACTGGCTTCAAGAAGAACTCTTCCGCCCCTTCTTCCAAGCACCTAATGTTTTCACAAACAGATCATTAAACTGCTGCATAAACTCCTCAGTTTCTGCAGAAAGATCAGATTTTTGCAAGGTTTTTTTCCAAGTTCTACCTGTTTATTCTTGATGGGACATTCTCAGATGACATGATGACCACTGGTATGTTTCTCAATGATGAAGACTCCTGTAAAAATCACAGAAGGAGCAGTGCAGAGATTATTTCTCAGAGAACTGTCTTCTTCTCAGGACAGAAATAGTGAGTTTGCAGAGAACTCTGCCATGGCTCTCTGAGGCTTTCCCAAATTTTATCCTTCTTCTAATTCGGGAAATAACCCAAATTCTTTGCTGCAAGATCAAATCAGAGAACAAGAACAGGAAAGGAAAAGCTTCTGTACCTTAACTCTCTTGAGCAAATCATAGCCGGTCATCCCGGGCATGCAGTAGTCCGTGATTATAAGATTCACTTCCACTACCTGATACCAAAAGAGAATTTCAGAAATCCATGGAAAAGAGATAAGAACTCGACGAACATCAGAAAGGAAAGGAGATTGTAAGAAATTTACCTGGTGGGCGTGTGAGGAGACTGATGGAGAATCTGAGCCGCTCTGTTCATCTTCCAGAAGTCCAAGAAACTCGAGAGCTTTGCTACCAGAATCGACCGTGGTAACTACCATACAGAAACAGCATTAAGAACATGACCAACTGGGGAAGACAGACATCACAAACACCCAGTTTGATATGGCAAATCCCATCGGGTCCATACCTTGATATGAAGAGGTCTTGAGGAGCCTCTCGATGAGCTTCCTGTCAATGATGCTGTCGTCAACAGCCAGGACATGGAACTGCGACTCTGCATCCACACCCATTTGCAGAAACCGAAAGATCTCCCTCTGTGGACAGAATTGGGTGATCGAGAACTTGAAGGAGATGGTTGAAAAGGATGGAACTTTTCTTCCTTTTTTCCCGGCAGAGAATTGGATGAGGATTTTTTCTTTCCTGTAGGGTTCTTATGGCTGGTGGAGGAGGAGAAAGAGGCAAGAAAGAGGGAGACGGGCAATGATAAAAGACCCACCAAAACCCACAGCACCCCCACAAAGCAAGATCTTACCGGATTTCATATCCCCATATCTTCCAAAATCTCTCCCACCTTCAAGTTGGTTTTGAATTACATGACAAGGAAAGCTCCTGGAAAATCATGCCTATAAATAAGAACAAGTGAAGAAAGATTTACTGTCGACTATATTCATCCAGACACGTACACGAGAATCTTTGGAGATTAGGAGAGTGTACTTTGTTTATTTAGGAAGAAAGTATTAATTACTAATAATAGATAATATCAATTTCTACTTAAAAAATAAGCAGAAAAATATTACTAACTTAATATTATAAATCTATAATACTTTCAATCTTAACAATTATTAATAAGTAGTATATGATTATTTTAGTATTAAGTGGAATAATTTACTCGAATTAAATATTTTTTCTTAATATTAGTACGAAAAATTGTATAAGTACAATTGATATTATACATAAAAAAAGTATTATATACTAATATCACTATAATTTATTTTTATTTAAAATTAATAAATTGTAATTATAAACAACATTTCCTATTTATCTCTGCCAAAGTAGAGCTTTTATCTTGGAAAGTAGTATGTGACACATCCACCCTGCATGGTTCATGATTACATGGAATCCAAGATCGCATTTGATTAGATATGGCGATATTATGAGGTACGTGTATGGACCAGAATGCAGGTCCAAAAGGGGCTCTCGTGCATACCTAGTAATGGCATATGTCTTCCTTTTTTATCTCTCTCTCAAGCACAATAATTTTCGACCACGGGTTTGGGGGAATCCATGGTCGATAAAAACAAAAGCGATAGGAGAGGATTTCGTTTGTGGGTCCTGCCCTAGATCTCCTTGCTCTTGTTCTTCAAAAGGGTGTTTTTCACCGTTGCTTATTGACCTTGGAAGACATGGGCATGTGACATGGTCTAGTTGGATGGTGGCTATTGAGGCATATGGTATTAGACCCATGTAAAGGTGCAAAACTATGTAGTTATAAGCTGTCTTCCATGGTATGCCAAATACTCAAATCTTTCGTTCGATCAAATATAGAAATATTCTAAATTTATAAAATAAAAAATATTATATTACTTATAAATAATAAATTTCAAATATATACAAGTGAGCAATTAACGTTACACAATAAATTTTTATATGGTGGTATAAGAGTGAGTGTATTTACCCTTTTAATTAACTGAAACTAAAATTTTAAATTATATTTTAATCGATGATATAGAAGGAAAAATATTTAATTCGATAATATTATTTTCCATAATTCGATATCGAAACAATAATACCTATACCGATAACACTTATTAAAATAAAAAAATTTGTTAAGAATAAGATAATAAATTAAATTAAATAGAGAAATATTATAAATTTATAATATTAAAAATATTACTTATTTATAAATCATTAATTTTAATTAAAAATGACCACATTTTATCAACCAATAACTTTTAACTTTTCACCCTCCGCAATGATTAATACTCAAATTTACTGTCACACGAAGGGTTAATTGTGATCCCATCTTAGATTCCATCGAGGCTTAGTTTGATTCCCATGAGACATACCCTTCTTCTTCCCTCTTGTCCAAACCCCATTATAATGTCGGATGTCGGTGAATATTTAACATGTGAGTACGCAGAGAAAAGGGTGTGGTGGTGGTCTACATGATGCATGATGGCTCACTAGACAACAAGCCATTATTGAGAGCATCAATGTGATGTCTCTCACGGTTGCCCACACACTTGCAAGAAGCTGTGCCATGGGATCAAAGGGAGATGGTTCATTTACCACCTGCATTTAGAATGTGGTAATCTTGAAAAGGGCAAGTTGCAGGCACTTGGGATGCATGTGATAATCACAAGCCGATCAAAATCTCCTGCAGTTTGTGAGCTACTATATGAGCATCCATGGTCGGCGGGGACCATTTTCTTCTGCATGCATGTCACCATCTAAGGTCATGTGGAAAGAAAAGGTAAAGTTAAGTGAGATGGACCCAATCAGATCCGATGAAATCAATAAATTAAGATCTTGGGACACGGCCAGAGACAGATAGAGGATCCTCTGGGGGCATCAAGTTGTTCACCAAATCCATCATCCATCTCCAAGCCAGGCTGTGGGTCAGTGTATGCTTCTTCCTCCCTACCTAACTAAAACATGAAGCATGGCAAAGCAGCCATTTTTCTTTGGGCAGCAACTACTGAGATGGACCAACAGCAATTCAGGGCAATGCATTCTAACAACATGCCATGGCCCGCTGCAATGCACAACAATAACATCTCTGGCAGGGAAATCAGCATTCAGAGACAAAATACACCAGAAATCATGCCACAGAGCTGTCGGAACAAGTTGGGCATCCTGAGATTCATATGAATCCAATAAAGCATGAGCTTTGTCGAGGAAAACAAGGAACATGACCTACTGCAGATAAAGATGGAATGGAATGTGGCCATTGGGCATTATCCTGTGAAGAAATGTGTGACAATTAAAGCAGTTGTAAATGAACTGGCTACCAGAAGATAGAAATCAACCTAACATCTCTTCATTACATTGCTATCCTAACTACAACCCAATTCTTACAACACTAAAAAAGTTTGGAGCTTTGACAAACTAGAATCCCATGATGGGGTAGATGCTTTACATTGAAAATCCACCCAAAAGGAGAATCACAGTAACAGCACACCTTTCTTTGGATCCTCTAGAAAAGCAAACCCAGGAACAAGAATAACCAGAATCATAATTTCTGAGAAAAACGTCGGCAGTGATGTTTAGATCTAATAACACTAACAATATAGACCTAGTCTTCGGCTAATTATACAGCAACCAGCAAATAATATTCGTTAACAAGAAGATGTGGAATGCAGATCGTCTTGATTGATCGGTTCCTGTTTATATGAAGCTCAAATGCCTCCGTACGGCATCGCATATTATGTTGATACAGCATGCAGCACTCAATGGATAATTAGAAACTGCAACATAAGTCAAACAGAGAAAGCAAACCAAACATTAGGGAACATTGCAAATTGTTTAAACAGATGTAATCTTCTTTAGGGTTCTCTAGGGCATGACTTTCAGAATTGATTTTCTTATGCTTGAAATACTACCACCAATCCAACATAATACAGATAAAGAGACACAACAATGATGAATCTGAGGAAACTGAGTCTAAATCCTTGAGCCTGGATAGAATATAAGGCAGTGAAGGCATTATTTTACTTTCATTTATCATAGGATGTCCTCAAAAAATAACAATAGGTGCCACCACTGCCAAAAGCAACAAAAATGGCCGAGCAAATGATTCACAAATGGAGGTGTGATATTATGAAGCTCAACGAAAATCTACTCACTTGAAATAAAATCATTGGTATAATCAGTTTCTATCTTTCCATGTTCACAAATCGGAGTGTAATATTATGAAGCTCAACAAAAATCAACTCACTTGAAATAAAATAATCGGTATAATCAGTTTCTATCCTTCCGTGTTAACACATCGGGGTGTAATATTATGAAGCTCAACAAAAATCAACTCACTTGAAATAAAATCATCGGTATAATCGGTTTCTATCTTTCCGTGGGCCATTGCACCAACCTGGAAGGAAAAAACATGATATGATGAATTTCAAAGGAAAATCATAGAATATATTTTTAACATTAGGAGTTACTCGAAGCTTACCACAAAAACAAGAGGGGTATCATCACTAAAGGAAGCTACATAATCCTGCATCTCAACCACCTTTTCTGAGCTGTGGGAAAATCCTGGCGTACAATAGAAATTCATTAAATTCAACCAAACCTATAAATTGAATTGAAGAAAAATTAGCTGCACACCTATTCTTCTAGAGTTGATGGGAAGATATTGGGTTACTGGATTTTTTATCACTCGCAGCAGTTTCTCCCGTTTACCAGCAGCATTTATGCTTAACTTTTGCAGCAATTGCACTGAATAACATAGCAAGACAAGAAGAAATTAAAAAGGAGCAAGCAATTGAAGACTTGGATCAGTTCTCATAAAAAGTCGGGATAGTCGGTGAGCATACACATAATGCCCGAGAAGCGTTTATAAGTCCTTGGTATACGAACATGAGGCTTAACTTCAAATAGCACGCCTCTCTCGGTCTTCACATACACAGCTCGAACCTTTCCAGCCTTGTTAAGGGGACTGTCTAAAATGGATAGAAGAGCCTGCAAACAAATTTATTAGTAAAGTACATGGCAACTGGATAATCAAAGACAATAGAAGCCATATTTATAAAAAGACAAGCAAAGCCTGCATATGCAAGTATATCTCTGTAAGAACATGAGAAAGGAATTGCACTAATTTTAGCACACTGCCATGAATGTTTAACCGGAAGGCTTGAGCTGTTCTAAGAAGAAGACATCCTCAATTGATTGCAGTTCACTAACCTGATGAATAATGTCAGGCCTATAGTCAGCTGGGTTTCTGCCGTTTCTCTTCAAGAAATTGGCGTGGTCATCTGAATTCAACAGTTGATAGCTCTGCAAAAGTTGAAAAAAATTGAATTAACGGGTAGACCTGAAAAGCATGAAGAATTCTGCCACCATCCATCACGCAGAAATTCTACTCATGAGCTTCAATCTTAAAAAAAAAACTCATCTCGAATCAACAGAGAAAAGTTATATTAGGGAGTGACAATCACATGCACACCTTTCCAACTTTGGCGACTTCGAGGGAAGCCTTCTCAAGAACGAAGACAATACCAGAGTTCTTGTCTCTCTGAGTTTCCATGGGCGCGATAGGCAGGCCCTGTAGCTCGTCAGCGACCTTCTCTTCAGCTTGTTCCGGTTGCTGTTGCCCATCTTCTACCTCTGTTTTTGTCGGCTCGCCATCATCCACTTTCAGCTGCTTCTTCTCATTCTCCTCTTCCACGTCCTCGTCATACCTCTCCTTGTGCTTCCTCTTCTTCCCCTTCACTGGGTACCTCCTCACCATTGTCAAACCCCAAGGCTAAAAACAAGATTGCACGCAATAAAAATCGAAGCTTTGTCGCCTAAAAGCCTGAAATTAGAAACCCCATCATTACTTCCACTTTACCTGGGCAGCAGAGGTTGAGGAAGTTGCCGCCGGGAACTGAAGAGCAGATAGGCCACAATTGCAACGACGGTTCGAGGCGTTGTAGTGGGCAAGGAGAATTGGATTTTGAGGGTTTTCCATGTGAGCCTTGAAATTGATTAAGCTAAGATAGAATGGCCCAAGCCCAATAATGTATAAGAACCTATTTGGGCTTCATATGCCCATATAAGGCCCAATTATTCATTTCGTTTAATTACATTATGCACACGAAATTCACTTTTTTGCGCAAATAAGATATTAATTTTTTCAAATAAGTTCCTAATATTTTTCATCATAAATCTAATTTAATATATTATAAATACAATGTAAAAATGTGACATATAACAAAAGTTATGACCTATTTGAGAAATTTTAAAAAAGTTTGGATGTTATTTAAGATTTCATAAAATACGAAGGACTCGTCTGAACTTGCACTCAATTTTTTTTGTAATGGTTATATGTGAGAATGTATTTGTATGAATAAGTATTAGGGCGTATTACTAATTAAAAGAGTAATAAATTGTAATTAGTATAAAATTTTAATTCTTATAAATTTATAATATTTTTTAATAATATTTTTAATATACGTCATAATATATAAAATGTATAGATTTAAAAGGTGCAATTTTTAAACATGTACTCAATATATGCGGTATTATTATTTTGATATTTTACGATTATAATAATATTATCGAGTTTGATATTTTTCATAAAGCTGAATTTCTAGTGTTAAATCAGGTACGGTAACAAAACACTTGTTGGGATAGCAATAGAGAAATTATTGTTACTTGTTCTAATAGTATTAGTATCACTTATTTTAAAGAAGCATAAGCGGAATAGTGAAAGAACACAGGCGCATAAAAAGAAGTTCAGGGAATCTAATGCTTGGGTAACCTCCAAAAGCTGAAGAGCTACATCTCCATCCCTATTTAGCTTGCTTATTTGATAGGTAGCTGGGTGGCAGGTAGCTAATGTGCTTGGTGAAGTTGCAGGTTTGAAAGCCAGAAAAGAACAAGAGCCCCCACGCGATGTTCCAAACCAGATACCAGCATTCAGAATAGTGAAGGGCTTTCTTTTCCAGTAGCCCATCAAGATTCAGGGCAGTGGAGCCCAACGATGGGCGCATTGATGAAGATGAAGATGAGGATGAAGATGATAATGGCGATACTGTATTGGGTCCCGAATCCCTTAGTCATAGGTGATGAATGCGTGCCATGGTTAGCATTCTCAAGAAGCATATCTGGTCAATATTTTTGCCCAAAGACCAGACAACTTGAGGGGGCATTCATTGATGTAAAAATTTACGGTTCCCATATCTTCTGCAACCTGCAGCATCGTCATCGTCGTCTGTCACAGGTATTGATCACCCGATGGCTCAATAGCTCAAAGATACGTCTTTCTCTTTCGTCGACTCTGAAGAAAAGATCAGTGTCACGTTAATTATTATAGCAGGAGAGGCATCCAGGTGCATGAATGAAGGACAGGACAGAGCTCATTTATGAGCAGGCATACATCGCATTTGGTCCAAAAGTGCAGACAAGTTGAATGCTCGAGGAACTGTCAATATATGGCATATGGGAAAGCAAAGCTCTCTCCCCGGACCCTTTCTCGATGCTTCAATTGCTCGTGATATATATACCTATATATATTATTATATAGCTGAGGTCGTGTTTGTTCATAAGCTCCAGCAGCAGCTTCAATGTGATGTAAACGGTCAATTTTGTCCATAAGCTAATTGGATTTTTGGAGGAAACCCTAAAAAACCATTAACATCTTATTAAAACTATATTTTTTATAATAGTTTTTTTTTCAATATCCTCGTTAATATATTAGATATTTAAACGGTAGTATATTTAATCAAAATATTATTATAATTGTATTTAATAATTTTGGTATAATAAAAGTGATAAAATATCAAATACATTAATAAAATATCTAATTCAAACTCAATTTATTTGATATTGTCTATAGTATATATATCTATTAATTATACTAAATTTAATTCAGTAAAATTCAATAGATATAAATGAAAAGTTATTTTATAAATTAATAAATCTCTTAAAAATTTGCTGTTTAATATTTGGTAATAATTTACAAGAATTTATCTCTATAATGATGTAATTTATATTATTTTCTGTAACTAATTATACACTAAATATTATAACAGTTATCTCACTTTTCATAGAGCGACTCACATCGCTCGAGTACATTCACAATTTATCAATAAATGTTTCGTATATTTATATTTTTTAGAAAATATATAACAACTATCACTAACTCATATATCTATTATAAATATTCTCATTAGTATATAGTGTATTATTACAAATATTTCATATAAATTGTCTCAACTTAACTTGGCTATTAAGTTGTTATAATATAGTTTATACCTAAAGTGTAAGTGTAAGTTGTTCCTGCTATAATTTGTCAACTTTTTTCACATGTCTAAATTCCAAAAAATAGTCATGGATTCTTAAAATTTTAAAGTATCTTTCTCGTAAAACTTTGCTATAGAGCGAGTTGGATCTTTTAATAGTCTTATTGTCGACTTAATAAGTATAACCTTGTTAAAACTATGTATATTATTGAATGTTAGATCATTGGTTATTTGTCACCAGCTTCTTATATTGTCTTGCTCCCCAAGATCATAAAATTGTTTTTTTACACCTTTTATGAGGCAATAAGAAGCAACTCATTAAATAATTAGATATTGTACTTGAAATATGTTTAATTAGAACCACCCTCCCTAAAATAGATAGATTAATTTCCCTCCTTAAAATTTAGAGTTTATTCTCTATTTTAGAAAATCCAAACTTCTACTTTTACTTTTTCCCTCGCAAGACTAATGCATATGTGGCCCATAGAAATGTTCACGGTTGTTCCTATCTACTGCAAAGTGACAATAGCATTTACACTAAAATAACATACAAATTTCTCATAGTTTACTTTTTTACAAAATATCAAATACTATGTGTTTATCAATTTTTAAAATAGTTTATGTTAAATTTGGATGCCTCTAATAAGAAGATATTATCATTGACAAAGAAAACATAAAATATTTTATGACATTTTCTATTTATTTTTAATAGTACTAATTATTTACTATAGAAATAAATTAATAATTAATTTAGATACTTCATCTTATATGAATAAAAAGAAGGAGAAAGTGAGTCTACTTTAAGTAGTTCCCGACTCTGTTGTATTAGGTGTGATTTGATTTTATTTATTAATATTTTATAGTTAACTAATCTAGCATAAATAAGATTTGAATTAGTAAAAATTGGATCAAAACCCATTATATTTAGGAATACTTTAGGTAAGTTATACTAAACTATATATTAATTTTGATAACACTATACTTTATACTCGGAGTAAATTGAAGAATTTATGCACAATACTTATGGATTACTCCACTTGTAACTAATGTATTTTGTTGGTAATAAATGAAGTTTTGAGATAATTAGTAATTATTTTTTAAATAATTTTATATGAAAAATTAAATGAAGAGATTGATATATGTTATTGATAGATGGAAGTGTGCGCTTCTTGTATGGGTTCTTGTAGTATTGTATGGGTTGAACATGATACAATTAATCCAAGTAATTGAAGTATAAAGTTGTCATAGTCATAGATATTTCCATGTGTACAAAAGATGAGCATGATATTTCTGTCATGAGCATATGATTTCATCTTCACATGCACGGTTTTTAATGGAGGTATGGATCCATCAACCCAAGACTGGTTCTGTCAACTTCCAAAGGATAGACAGGCAGGCCATGGTGAATTGAGATATTAATATCTTTCAACTGTATATTTATTTTATGCCATATCTGGATGGCTCTCATCATGCTACATGAGGGAGGTTGACCGGCCGCCGGAGTTTCCCACCAAACCACCGTAGAGTCTAGGCGAAGGAAGGAGCCAAACACAGTGATCCAAGATATACATTTTCCGTACAACCTATCTACTGTATAAATCACGTTCGTTGTTGGCTGTTGACGTCGGAAAATATCCCCTCACCTCACCTCCTTCCTCCCCCATCTTTCTCTCGAGCAAGCTTGCTTCATGTCGTAGTAAACCTTCGTCTCCCTACTCCCATGCATATATTACTCCTGACATGGCAGAGCATTTTATGAGTTCACGGTCTGCGATGGCCCTGGCCTTGCTCACGGCCTTCATCGTCGTTCTGCCTCTCGTGCTGCCACCTCTTCCGCCGCCTCCTCCGATGCTCCTCCTCGTCCCTGTCATCATCTTGTCCCTCCTCGTGCTGCTGGCCACCATGTCCCCTGTCCGGATTCCAAATGTCTCCATAGCGTATTCTTTCAGATGAACCATATGCGGCGTGTATGGGATCTCGAAGAGCATCCCACGACCATCGACTGGAACCATGGACATCGACTGGTCTCTGTCCATGGGGATTCGGTGGTTTTGGAATATGAATCTACGGCTGGATGTGTTATTGAGCACAGTTGATGATGAACTCGGTGATGAGATCGTGTATATGGATTCTTCTCCAATGGCAGCAATGTCCACAGATCAGCAACCTCCTGCCCCAATTCGGTAATGGTGATAGAAGATCTCTGCTAGAAGATCTCTTTCACTCTGTAAAATAGATCCAAAGATCAACGGCAAGGCAATTCATGCTTTGATCACTCATGTATATATATATGTGTGATTCTGTTGGCTGGAAAAGTATCTCATCTCACACCATGGGCGCCGTAAGCCATTGATGTAGGGCAAATAATGCAGTGGCTGACCATAACGGCTGTGCATGCATTAATGGAGTTCATCTTCTCCCTCTTTAATTCTCCCATACTGTTGTAATGAAAGAACGACAGATCACCCATCCAATGCTCTGCATAAGCACTCCATTTACATCCTGTAGAATCGATTTCTCGACAGACAGCAGATGATGATCTTTCCAAATGTCTATCAATCGATGCAAGGGGAAATGCAAGTGAAATGGCCGTGCGGCTCACCTCAAGAGTTGGGAGCAATGATCAATTTGCAAGTTTCACACAAACCCTTTCGTCGGATAAAGTTGACAAAAGGTAGGGTTTATGCAATCGCGCTAGCAAGGCTATGATTAATTAATAACACTGATTAATAGACTAATCAACCGCCATTAATACCTTTTTGTTCAACTTGTCTGATCATCCGACGCGGTGCAGCAACTATTGTAGACGCTGGGGGAAGACACTTACGATGACGGTGCAGTCCCTCGCCAACTGCAGATCGCAGGCCTCGTCCAGCGCCGGAGAGGATGAAGAAGAAGAAGAAGACAGTGAATAAGAATACTCTGTAAAAAATTGTCGAATCTGGACATATATTGGGCTTTTAATGGGCCCTCTAACTGAGAATATGGGCCGAACTTTCATCTCTTCAGTACTTAGTAATCAAATGGGCCTTCTAACTGAGAATATGGGCCGGACTTTCATCTCTTCAGTACTTAGTAATCGAATGGACCTTCCAACTTAGAATATGGGCCGGACTATCATCTCTTCAGTACTTAGTAATCGATTGGGCCTTCTAACTGAGAATATGGGCCGGACTTCCATCTCTTCAGTATTAGTAATCGAATGGGCCGACCAGCTTCTGTTTGACTTTCCTCGTTAGACAAACATCATTCTTGACCGCACAGAATGCTTGCTTTGTCGTGATCAATGATTTTCTTTGAATTGATCGATGCCCCACGCTCCCTGCTCTGCAGGATCTCCGATTCAGCAGTTCAGAGTCAGGTCCATGGCGGTAGAAGTAGGCCGCCCTCAGAGGTGGCGGATGGACGTGATTCCTTTTGGTATATTGGCAGCTCAAGCATCCAGCCGATGGAGTTGTGGGTATCCCATGAAAACCCATCTGAAAATTCTCATTGTGCCGATCAAGTCAAATGTTTCTGGGGCAAATTGTCAAAGCTATGATTTAATGCTAACGTAGAAATACCCAATTTTACCTCGTCCTTGAGATAACCATGGCGAAAGGGTCCATTTTTTAACCTGTAAAAGAATTATCAAAAGGCATTATCTCAATCGTCCGCTCGGCTCAGGTGGAGTGAGAATCTGGGCGAAGGTTCTAGAAATTTCACCCACAGCCGGTGAAGGACCGCCGGTGTCATCCTTTGATGACGATTATGATGGTCAATGAAACTTCAAGGTTGCTTCCCAGTCAAAGATGTAATTTGGAATAATATTTCTACGGCTCATCTGGGCATCCGCATGGCTGTAAATGGAGAAAAAAGTATCTTACGGAGGGGAAAGAAAAATGGCAGCTTTGGAAGATGGAAATCAGTAATCAAAATACCAAAAAAAAAAACAGTTTTTTGGGAGGAAAAAGACGTTTGCAGGTCGGAATGATCCTAACTTCACGCTTCTTCTTGCTCTGCTGAAATTCAGTGTAAAAAGTTCATCCTTTTTTTCTCCCAATTTTAGTAGTATTAGCAGATTGATGTTCGGAGTATTATAATACACCCACCCCCATAAAATCCCTTTCATGGCGCAATAAAAAGTCAACAAGTTCGACTATTTATGCTCCATGGGGTTCTCAGGTCAGGGTTCTGCCAGTACTTTCCCCCAATTTCTGCTCCTGATTCGTGCTTCCTGTGAACCCTTTCTTCGGCTTTTCACTTGTTTTTTTTCTGGGTATTGTTCTTCCAGTGGAAGAAGGCGAGAAGACTCCATCTTTCAAGGGGTTAGCTGGTTGTGCTTTAGCCAGTTCAAGTTAGTGAGTGGTGCTCGGTTGGTCTCTGTTTGGGAGGCAGGGAAATCTTGAGCTTGTGATTTTGTGCTTCTGAGTTTATAGGCTGGTGGGGATGACATTTGATTGACCAGAATTGCAGCACTGAAAGTTAGGGTGAAGGTTATACTAGAGCTGCCACAGGGATGCCCAGCTTTCTACCTTCAATACCTGCATCCAATTCCATGTAAAAGTTATTCAATCCAGTTTCCACCTTGTTTTATCTCTAATATTTTGTTAGCTTTCTTCATGTGTTGCTAATCATAATTTGACTTTATTGCTTCCAGTAATGCAGAAGGTAGCAGTACCCGTCCTTCACAGAACACAGACCTTGGGTTGTTGGGGCAGTCTCTTGGGTTTCGAATAGAAGATGCCATGGACTTAAGTAGACGTATGTTTTTATGGCAGTCGAATTCTCTCTCCCTCTTGCACTTGGATATACAAGTTGGTCTCAAATCTTCATGAACTGGATGCTCAATTTCTGCTTCTAGTTACTCCTTGAATTTGTCAAGTTCATAGGGGAATCAAATGCCTAATCCACAGATTTAGGACACCAAAAAGAAAGTACTTTTCATTGTTTCAGGGTGTTATTTGAAGAATTTACTGAACCTCTCTTCTCGGAGCAAACTTGCACATGCTACATTGAATAATTGGCTACACTTTTTCATTTGGCTGTTGGGGAAAGTTCTTTGGAATAATAATGTTGTTTAGCATGGCAAAGTAGCGGCTGTGAACTTTATCCCTCATCTTATAATATTCCTTTTCTCCAACAGATCCTATCTTTAGTCAGATAAAACCAAATAGCTTGGTAGCAGATGTTCGAGTTGGCTCATCAAGCAAGAAGCATCTGGTCTGTCAACTTCTTTCTTTTACATTGATTAAATGAACGATTTCTTATTCCATCTGTTGCAGTCTCTTTCTACCTCAGAGTGTGAATTTCTCTAGTTCTGTTTGGTCCCAGGAGCCACTGGTACAGTACGAACCACGGCCTCCTGTTATTTCCATTCCCGGAGGTCATTCTGAAAACTGGGGAGAAACCAATGTGCCCGATGCTAGTCCGAGAACAGATGCATCGACGGATGGTACTGAAGAAAGGAATCAGAGGGTAATCTCTTGTGAACCTTTGTAAGATGGTATATGAAACAGGCTACCTGTCAGATCCTTGAAATATTTGAGGCTCGTATGTCTTTTTCTGCAGCATGGAAGGGGTCAATCTACTGCAGTCCAAGCTTCGGACTCTAGTGACAGGTCAAAGGAGAAGGCCTCGGATCAGAAGGTATATGGCCAATCCAATGTTACTAGATGCCATCTTCTCCTGTTGAAGATTTTACTAATTTGTCATTTTTATTATCTAGACACTGCGTCGACTTGCTCAAAACCGAGAAGCTGCAAGGAAAAGCAGGTTAAGGAAGAAAGTAGGTCCCCTAGCCACTATTTGTTTTCATCATTCTGATTTAAGATATATCAAAATGAGGTCAGAAATAGATGCCCTTTTTCTAATATCTGCTGTTTTAATCACTCTTTTGGAATCTTTTTCAGGCATATGTGCAGCAACTAGAAAGTAGCAAGCTTAAACTTACACAACTTGAACAAGAACTCCAGAGAGCTCGCCAACAGGTAAGTTGCTCTGTCCTGCACCTTACCTATATGTGCTTTTTTTTCTTCTTTCTGACCGTTTCTATGAGACCATGTTATAAGTCTGACTCAATTATTTTGAATAATGTCCACTACAGGGGATATTCATTTCTAGCTCGGGAGAGCAGACCCACTCAAATGGTGGAAAAGGTACATTGTACTTCATAGAAATTTGTTGTGTAGTGTAGTGCTATTATTTTATTATTATATCACAGCTCTCAGGTACTTTAGCAGTCAACTTTGAAGATTGGAAAATAATAATTGAATACCAAACACTGCAGGTGCCTTGGCATTTGATGCCGAGTACTCCAGGTGGTTAGAAGAGGAGAACAAACATATAAGTGAACTGAGAAGTGTAGTCAATGCCCATGTGGGAGATGTGGAACTCCGGACAATTGTGGAAAGTTCCATGTCGCATTTTGAAGACATATTTCGACTGAAAGGTAACGCGGCAAAAGCTGATGTTTTTCACATTCTGTCTGGGATGTGGAAGACTCCGTCTGAGCGGTGTTTCATGTGGATTGGTGGGTTCCGATCGTCAGAGATCCTCAAGGTCGGATGTAATCCTTCTCATAGTTTTCTAATTTGTATTAGATCAGATTGATATGAACAAAAGGTAATGGATGATCACTCAAATAGAAAGAGTGAATGAGAGAGCAATTTGCTTTATGAGGTATCATGGCAAACAGCTCCCAACCTGTCATAGAAGCTAATGTCACTAAAAATTTTGTTTTGGCTGGCAATTGAGTGGCACCAGCAGATATAATAGTTGAAAAATATTGAAATTTGCTATTGCTTCCAAGCATTTCTTTGTATGTTATGAATCCATGCTAATGTCCATGTCTATGTCCAATATGCTTAGACATTTAATAACAAGGATGTTCCAGGGGTCAGTATAATTTGGTCTGACTAATTTTCTGATTTTGCTGATGAAATAAAAATCATTCAGCTTCTCATGAATCAGCTAGAGCCTCTAACTGAGCAGCAGTTGGTAGGTATCTGCAACTTGCAGCAATCGTCGCAGCAGGCAGAGGATGCTCTTTCTCAGGGGATGGAGCAGTTGCAACAGTCTCTGGCTGAGACCTTGGCTAATGGTACCCCTTCTTCATCAGGTCCATCTGGCAACGTAGCCAACTATATGGGTCAGATGGCCATGGCGATGGGGAAGCTTGGAGCTCTTGAGGGTTTCCTCCGGCAGGTACTCACACTTTTACAGGGATCACAGATGCTGGAACTTCACAACCTAATTATGCATATTTATTGATTAAGTAATCTAAACCACATGCTTTTTCTTCAAATGTCTGATTTGTTTCGGTGAATGTTATATGTTTTCTGTATGATTCTTTTCAGGCGGATAATCTGCGCCAGAAAACACTACAGCAAATGCATCGAATCCTAACAACCCGCCAATCTGCTCGTGCCATCCTTGCCATCCATGACTATTTCTCTAGACTCCGTGCTCTCAGTTCTCTCTGGCTTGCACGTCCTCATGAGTAACCTCAGACGAGCCATTCTGATACTGATATTGGAAAGACTCGAGCTTGAAGGCCACAAAATCCTAATACTATTCAGCAATGCATTTGTTGAATTTGACCATAATACACCCACTTTGCCTGTTGTGAGATAATGGATCCAATGTAGTTTCCAGCACCTGTAGTAGCATTGAAACTAGTAATTGCTGTGCATTTATGTTGTCTTGTCTATGCTGGGAATAGGTTTGTGTTTTTAGGTTTGTGGAAAACATATATAGTCAAACTGTACACTGAAAAAAGTTGAGATTAAAGGTGTAGTTTTACATTTGCCCTTGCTATGTATTTTTCAACTATTCTGCTCCCCTATGGAAGTCTTTGGGACCCAGAAGATTGAAACATAATGTGGAAAAGTTCTAGATGATGATGAGCATCATGATTATCCGAAACTCGGTAGCATATTATCCCCACTATGTGCAATTACTTGTTGTTTGGATCTAAAATATTAGTGTGTGAAGCATAATTTTCCTAGGAATTCAGCTTATTGCAACGAGAAAAGATGGAGCTTTTCCCTTTCTAGCTCCTGGGTGACCAATAGGTGGAGCATTTGCAGTGGCAAGATTGGATTGACCAACTCAATATATTATCTATCTACCAGCTCTCTGTTAATTTCTGCAGAAAGGTACAAACTTTGCCTCATGGGCCTCTCTTTTCATCTTCTACTCATTTACAACTTAGAATATTCACATCTTCTAAGGATCCTTGGACAGGCATGGAGTCTTCACCTTGGGAAAGTACTGATGCCAAGGCAGCTTTTCATAAGCTGTCATATGATGCAGCTAATAGAAATTATCGTATGCATTCTCCTATTGATGGGTCATCTTCTTCTCATGGTAAGTTGGCATTTCCAATAGGTGATAGATTTTCTTTTTGTAACCTTTATCTTCACAGTGGGTGTTGATCCTTGTGCATAGAAAAGTATTCCCATTTCCTAAAAATTTAATCCTGCATACATTAGTCTTCCAAACATCCGTTCTAAATTGTGAAGCTGCACATATGACTTGCTATTTTATTGAATGCGATCTTTGTTTCTTTTCATATATTTGAAATTTGAGGTTTCACTGAAACTGAAATTTCCAATTATAATGTTACCACAAATGATGAAATTCACTTTTGGTTGATAGTGGATGCAGGCATTTCTATTTAATTTAAATTTTCTATATGGATGAACATTGTCTTTTTATCTTGCGCATACCGATTTTTGTTAATTTAACTCTGCAGAGGACCATGAGCATAGACATTCATCTAGCCCAAAGTACACCTGGAGAGATCCTGTAAAAGATTGTGACTATCAAGAAAGAAAGAAAGCTGATTAGAAGGATACACAGAGACATTCTAGTTGGAGTCATCATGGAAAAAGTAGTGATTCGTATGGATATATTGGGTGTCAGTCATTAAGGAGTACCTCTAATTACTCTAGGAATGATGATCCCATTAGGTGAGAGAGTGATCTTAGTGGGTCGAGAGATTACATGCAGGATAGGGATAAATATTCTCGGGATAAGTATAAAAGGGGTATCCCTAGTAGTAAATATCTGGAGGATGAAAACTCATCTCTAGAACCTAAGATGTATAGAGATAAAGAGATCCATACATTAGATTCTGGGAGGAGGTGGATAAGGCCAATTCAGTCCAGAGCAATGCCAATGCTAGCAAAGTTGCTAACGATCTGAATGCTGCAAAATTTGCTGCCATGAGAGCTGCTGAGCTTGGTATATTATGCCAATGTTATTATCTCATTATAAGAATTTTCTATCAGATTATTTGTGGTTCTAATTTCATAGACAAGTTCTAGGATATATGTCAAACTGCATGGTGAACTTTGTTTCACGGTGCATTTCATCCAACATGGTGAATTGGATATTGCATACCTGTTGGTGATGGAGAAAAAACAATGGATAACTAACTTGTCTATGCATAAAATGATCTATATTCACATATGTTGGTGACTTGAACTGTCCAATGTTTGTAATAGCTCGCTTTAATTTCAATGAATAGGAATCTTGCTGGTGGAATCGGTTTCATGTCTACTGAACAAAAGAAGAAACTGCTCTGGGGAATAAAAAGAATGCCACCATAGAGGAGGTATTGCTTCAAAAATTCCCAACCTTCAGGATAAACTCTTGAACTGGGAAACTTCATGTCCTTTAATATTTGTTAATGCCATTTGCCTTTATTCTGCCATCATGTAGTCAGTGGAATGTTTCCCTGATTTCAGATCCTTAGCAGCAAGAAAATTTCTCCTTGGCAGCTACCTTTTTCATCTGCAATAAAGCTTCCAAGCTATATAAGTTCTTTAGAGGAGTCTCTGGAAATATGCATCATACCTTGATTACCATCATAGGCCTAACATTATTTATGAGACCCATCTAATAAGGTCTTGATTGCTCAATTCCAAGGAAAATTCTTTTAGACCAAGTTTAAGTTGGTGTTCTTATGACTGCTATAAATATTGTGATCAATGTGCATCCTCACTTCTTGTAGGTTAGATGATTTACTTAGTATGAGGTCTCATGTACGAACACTTTTTTAGAGTCTGAGGTTGTGTTTGCCTGAAATCTGAACTCATGGTTATGTTGCACGTTTTTACATGAGCTGAACCTCTCTTGGGTTTCTATGGAGTCCATTCAATGGATGGGTCAAGGGCTCGTGAGCCTCATATTTTGATTGTTCTTGATAAGGAAGTTGATAATCTTTTGGCTTGATGCTGGTCAAATTTGAATACTGTTCAATACATTTAAGGGTGAAAAGAGTGCTTTACACCTGCAAGTTACCAATTTAGATGGTTAAAAGAGAAGAGAATGTCAAAGCAATCTCAAGTTTTAAAATTCCATCTCTGGACAATACTTGTAACCTTCAGCCTTATCTAACTCAGCACAGACATTTCCTCTCCATCTCCAACATTGCACAAACAAAAGAGCAGAATTTACAGCTTTGAAATAACTTCCCATCAAGTTTCTCCCATGATTGTTCCCTCCTACATGAGCTACCCATGGCTTACCAATATACCATGCAACATCATTTTATCATTAAGTACAATGCCCAATGTGGAAAGATAACAGCATCAAATGAAGGCATGAAACAAACCCTCCCTCTGCCAAGTCTATGGTGTTAGCTGGCCTCTTCATCCATGGTATAAACAGGTATCTGCCACACCTTTGTGTTCTTCTTTGGATCATCGCAGAGGGCAAGATCAGCATCCTCCTCTTTGAACGTTCTGATGAAAGTCTTGGCACCCATCATGATAAGCCTCTCAATCATGAAAAGCTGGTAATTATTCTTAATTACAGGATCAAGGATTCTACTGTAATTTGAAGAGTATGCTAATTTGTATCTGCCAGAAGAAATGTTGGAGAATTTGTCATGATGATTTTTAAACAACCATAAGCTCATACATCAAAGAAGAGACTAATGTAATCATCTTGATTGGAAGATGGTAATTTTATATGGAACAATAGTAAGAGCAATCTATAATGCTAAGATATAGGCAAGAGGAAGGCTACCTGGCAGACATGGGAGAAAAGAATCCAGGGGTTCTCTCATTAGAGGCAATAAAGACAGTTCTGCCTGGTGGAACCCATCTTTTGATTTTGAGGAGAATGAACTCAGGTCGGGTGTCCCTATCTAGATGAGGATGTAGGCTTCTATCTACTCCGGACCTGTCTTTGCGGGTTTTTATTTTATCCCCACGACGAACATGTATGGCATCATAATCACCAAGAAAGGCCTTAATCTGCACAAACTAAGTGAAGAGCATCACAGCCAGTTCTCTTGTCAAGTGTGTTAAAATTTTAGGCAATAAGACAATTACAGACCTTGTTGGCAGCATCTCTTAGTGGCTTTGCTGCCATTGAAGGGAGAAACTTATATGGCAACATGATAGCACTTCGGTTGTTTCGGTTCTTGCACTCCATAAACCTGTATGAACATGATGATCAATATCTTTAGAAAGTGCCATGATGCTGTGATGAAAATGAACTAGAAATGGTCTCATAAATAAAGCAATAGTCTGGCTGCTGTGACCAAAATTCTGTGGCAAACCTTACCATGAAAGAGGACTGGCGGTTCTGTTGATGAGTAGTAGATTTGAGTACTCATCATTCTCAATTAGGGCATTCCTGCTAACTCCTGAAACATGGGCAACCCCTCTAGACCCCAACTTCATGGCAGTCAATAATACTCGGTACCAAGTTTTTGAATCGTCTAACAATACAGGAACAGTATCTGAGATGAGATCAATATCATACAAAGAGTCCATTCCACATGAGGATGCTGCCCATCTATCACAAGAGGTAAACTATGGTAAACTCCTTTCCTGTATTTTCCCTCATTTGATCTATTGGCAGAGGAGACTGAACTTAAACATGGAAGAACCAGAGAAGAAAACCCACATGACAAAGCCATACATGACAGAAGAGCATCAATCTCTTTAATTTCACCAATAATTTGACTTGGAGAGGCTTACCCTTCCTCAGAAGTATCCTTGGCAGATTGATGGAGAATCCCCTTCTTATTGTGTATGGGGTTAATGCACATTCTGGAAGGCATGACAAAAGTTCTGCCACAAAAGTAGATTTTCAGACATTGTGAAGAAATCAATGCAGGCTTAATAATAGGAATCCAGTAAATTGTGCATACCATTCCAGATCGAATTCATTTCAATTCACTGAAAGTTCAAAACTTGAATCCCCAAAATGCTCAATCTCACGTTTTTGCCAAGGGAACCCACAAAGCCAATAAATACCCAGTTGAAAAGGGGGTGGAATTCGCACCTTTTGAGGAACATTGCTTCTTCTAGGGCGCATCTGAGGCTGGACTCTTGGTGTCCTAGGCCTTCACACGAATCGCAATGCTTACCGGGGCAGTCGATTCTATTTCCCCAGTACAGGTACTTGTCGTGGAGGGTGTGCTGGTGCTTGGGACGGCCATATCTAGCCACGATTTCGGAGGCCTTGTAGGGAGAGAGCGAGGCGATGATGGAACTCATGGAGCAGAGGAGGAGCAGCAAGGCGACCGCTGCTGCGACCATGATGAAGACAGGGGAAGCTGAGATCCGAGGTTTCGATCTGGGCTTGAAGGTTTTGTGAGCACCCATTGATGTTGCAGGATGGATGATGAAGAAGAAGAAGATAATGATGATGATGGTGATGAACTACTGTGATCTGCATACTGTCATTGCTGAATCTTGGATGGAGAAAAGAAAAAGGACAAAAAAATGGAAAACCAAACTAAAAAAACAAAAAAAAAACATCATAGAACTCATGAGTCACATGTTGTATTCGTGTGACTTTGTATGTACATCAGCTATGGAGTGCAAGGTTGATCAAACCTTCTGAATCGTCGGAGCCGAGACCCCTCCTCGAACAAGTCTGACGAATCCCAAGAAGCTCAGCTTTCCATCAGAATGCCTGATCCAGTTGAACTGCTCCTTGAGGTATGGTCAGTCTTTGCAAGGGCCTGTCAAATGGGGTCAAAAGCTACATGTAACTCCAACTGGATACACCCAACAAATGTAGAGGTCGATGAATATGGCCAAAGTGGTAGTACTCACACATAATGCAGATTTTCGCAGAGAAGACGAGCACAGGTATACTTTTACTTGTCGATAGATGATCATATCCAATGGAATCTTCACATCTGGGTGACTTGCAAGCCATGGATGACCTGTAAAAGAAAAGTGGGCACTCTGTTGTAACTGCAAAGGAAATGGTACTCTTCTCCATGGCAATGAAATATCTTCATCGACTTACTCAAAGCCTGTGCTGCAGTCATTCTTTTCCGGTAATCCTTGTTCAGCAACCTCCTGACAAAATCCGTTGCCTCGGGGGATAATGAAGGCCGTGGACTGTCATCGAAACTGGGATCGGCTTTAAGAACAGCTCGAAAGATTCCAGATCCTGTACGGACCCAGAAAGGTCGGTTCCCACATAGCAGAATGTAGACGATGACACCAATACTCCACATGTCTGCTTCGGTCCCCTCAGGCGCTACGTAATATGCACTTCCCACAATGTCGTTTAATCTTTCATCCGGAAAAAAAAGTATCAATAATTAAGCCAAATGCCTCAAATAAGATTGTAAATTAAAATAAAAGAATAAAATATCGATTAAGAAGATATTATGTATAGATAATATTCTTGTAAATCAAAATAAAAGAATAAAATATCGAATGAGAAGATATCGTCTACAGATAATATTTCGAACCTATTTTAAATATTATTAGAATCAGTGTATTGTTATATATAATTAACCACTTGACATCCGGTTCGTAATTTATCAGTTTATTTTTACACTTATTCGATAACAAAATAATAATAATAACCGTTTACCGTACAATTGAGAACTGGTTTAAAATTGCAACTTAAAATTCTATAGATTATATGAAGTTAAGTGTTCCGGCCGAGGACCGGAGTTCTTGAAGAGGCTCCGGAGAGGGGCTGGGGAATGGGAAGCTGGTGGACTTGTTCTTGGAGTTATGGGGTTGGTTCTGCGGGGTTCAGATCACCACCGGATCGGAAAAGGCCCCATTTTTATCAAATGCTGAGAGATCCTCAGGATAATCCTTGGAGATATCAGAGGGCTTTCCATGGCAGAGTCCCATGGCATCAACTTCCAAGTGCTTGAGATATAAAAGATCAACAGTGAAACTTGATTCTTGATAAGCTAAACTTCCAGCTAGCTTTGAGCTACAGAGACTGATATCGGAGAGAAGGGGAAGAAAGAGGCCGAGAGGAGGGAAGCTTTCCTGGAAAATTCAAGTCGCAGAGAATCCCAGGATGGGGTATTTACTGACAACAAAAGCAGACAAACTTTTCTGATTTGATCCAGGAGAGAG
The DNA here is from genome assembly GCA_030064425.1 of Trapa bicornis. Classification (NCBI taxonomy): domain Eukaryota; kingdom Viridiplantae; phylum Streptophyta; class Magnoliopsida; order Myrtales; family Lythraceae; genus Trapa; species Trapa bicornis. The sequence continues at coordinate 573,173 of CM057761.1, read as the reverse complement.
AAGCCTAGTAGTAGTAGTAGTAGGAAGAGGAGGAGGAGGAGCAGGACGGCTGGGTGCTCTTACAGAAGGGTGAAAGGAGACCACCCATGCATGGGAGAAAGGAGATGAATGAAAACTGGGGCCAAGAACCAGACGCAGGAGTTGTTTTGCAATAAGAAGGAAAGAATCACAAGTGGGAAGAAAAGAAAGGTAAAAGAAAGAGATGGTAGAGAAGACTGAGGGAGAATTCTTAGCAGAGGCAACAAGGTACCTTTCTTCTTCTGCTTTATGTAAGCTCTCTCCTTCTCCAATAGCGAAAAAAATCACATTTTTTTTCAGAATCCCTCTATTCTTCTTCTTCTTCTTTTCTTCTTCCTCCTCCTCCTCAAATCTCCTCTCGCCGTAATACAGTCATAAACATGTCGATGGATCACCATAGCTTTATCTGAAGCTAAGCTCAAAGGGGCACTGGCAGTGTCCTTTGACTTTCCTTCTTTTGTTAATTTTCTGCAACAAGATGGCTGGAAAAAGAGGCATATTCCCAATTATTAATCAATTTTCAAGTATTATCATAGGAGGTACCCCACAAATAAAGGGACAAACCAGGAAAATACCCAAGAAAAGACATGATCATGGGAGCCAATCCCTCCCTCCATGCTTGGTCACAGTTGAAGTTTTGTAAGATTTTGTTGGTGCTTGGGCAAGCATGGAGGAGGAATTAGGTGGAGAAGAAGAGAAGTGGGGATGTGGTAGTGGGGCATAGCTTTTCCATCTCCATGTCCATCCATGGGAGATGAATAAAGGGGGGTGGATGAAGGATGAAAGCTTGATGCTCTTATTTTTTGATGCCAATATTCTTCGGTCCTTTTAGAAAATGTCACTTTTCATTGGGAATAAAGCCTGCATATGACTACCAGCTTACAATCATGGATAAGATGAAGAACATATGCCATGCCCAATTCAGGGGAGCTTGTCCAAGGGGAAATCATCCCGTCACTTAGATCCATCATTTTGCTTATATATATAATAAATTTACAGGACAAGGCTAATGCTAATGCTGAAGCTAGCTAAGAAGCAGGTGGAGGGTGAGAAAGGAGTGTGGGGTGAACATGTGCAAGAACATTGATTACACACACTATACAATACAGCTAGCTAGCTGCTCTTGCTCTCTTAACACTAAAATAATTTGATGCAATATATAATTAAAGGGTGATGCAATATAATTTGATGCTATTATGGAATTGATTAATGGATAAAGTAGACTGTCTTGTCTCATGAGAGAATTGCCCATCATTGGAATCATGAGAAGGGAAGGGAAAGGGGACCCTCTACTCTACCTTCTATCAGCACTTTGAAGGATTGCAGCACCTTGATTTTCCGCTATCTTATCTTGTCTTGGCCTGCGATGACTATTTTATTGGAATTCTACCTGGAAAATTAGGAAGATCAAGTGGGTGACTGCTATCTCAGTTGTAGAGCAGCCACCTCCTGCATTTGTTTGGTTGGAAGCCTACATGATGCTGTCTGTCTTGTTAGATAGATGGATACTGTGTGCTGTGCCTAACCTAACAAGGCACACAACCGCGCACCCATCACTCCTAATTTGATATCAATATGATGATGGGGGAGGAACAGGTCATTGGAAATGAAAATATGTTTATTTTGTTTAATCCACATGTACGAGATTAGGTTCCAGTCAAATTGCACTTCTTGTCCACATTGGTCACTTGGAGTAAGAAAAATTGACCATTTTTGCCACCTTTGATTTGATATTGCAGCTGATTGATTAGCCTTGATTAACATGGTAGGTAACCTTTTTCCAATTTGATTATTGGGACTAGGAAGAAGGCCAAAAGTGGACAAAGCTGCTCTTACAGGTTGTGTTGGATGAGTGGACGAACAGTGATGGCATATGGGCCTGTCTCTGCACTTCAGAAGTTGAATGCTTGCAATTGACTGACAGATCTTCTCAAGATGGCCCAACACAACACCAACTACTCAAATGCCAAATTTCAAGGTGAAGTATACAAATTTTGGCCCATATGTCACTTGAAGTGTCAAAAATGCTGGAATAGCACAACCTGGTGATGAATGGGGATCAAATTGATGGTGAGCAGCCGGGGGGGTTGGAAGAAGATCAACCCAGGTTGATCCACTGCTGTTATGATCATCCCCAAGTAAGATTCTGCTAGAAGGAACTTATGTGTTCTTGTACTATAGAGTCACTTGAAAGATCAACCATGCTCTGAAAACTGTAATCTAGTAAGCTGCCCACTCTGAACAAGGGGGTCCTTGAGAAGAAGCTGTGGAGACATCAGTACCATTTGGATCTTACTGAGGTGGCTGCAGCAAATGGTTGGTACTGCCAATGGAAACGGCAGCTGAAGAAGATTGAGGTTCCCTCTTGGATCTTAATCCTGAGCAAATGCTCACTGTACTCTACAATGGGATAATCTGATCCACCTGTGATATGAAAGGCAGAGCTTAAAGTCTCTCCTTGGTCTGCAATTTTATCTTCAGAAACTTCGGACAAATCTGTTACCTGTATGACAGGATATCTCTCGGCCCAAAGGCGGTATCATCACATTTAAGATCTTATGGACTCGAAATGCAATTTCCCCTACTTTACTTCCGGGTCCGGGTGCCGTAGTAATGAAGTTGTCCACGACTCGTATTACTTTAACCTGAAAAAAAGATTCGAAAAGTGAGTGAAGAACATCATGATTTCAACCAAGAAAGTGACCATGCACCAGATGGAATTTTTTTCACACACCGCAAATTCCTTTCTGGGCCCCCTTCACTCACCCTTTGGTCTTCTCTTCTTGTTTTATCTCCAATTTCTTACAGTGATCAGCTCCTTTGTTTTCTATGCGACATCTTCTGTTCACCAGAGCCTGAATTCTCCATCTTGCTCAGATGCCCATTGTGCTGTAAGTTACAATAGGTGGAATTGAATATGGCCTTAAACAAAACATTTGTCTGTCATGTCTTGGTCGGTAACATTTATGTCAAAATGGCTGTTAAAGGGGTCTGGCAAACTCTGGTCTGATGAGGATAGGGGCAATGGCTCTGTCCTGCACCCACAATAGCCCCTTGAACAGAGAAGAAAAGCACCCTTAAACCAGTTGATTTTGAGGATTCACTATGCCACCATGACCAACATAGATCACTAATCTGATCTTTGCTCGACTGAGGGAGTGAGATCTTTGTGCTTCCAAGTTTTTAAGGGAACAAATGACTAATATGTACACATGCTTTGAATTTTAGCTGAGTAGTCTATTCTCCAAGAGAGCAGCTTCTCTGGGCACCTGTATAGCTCAAAAGAGAAGACATGTCCATGAAAAGTTACCAAAAGATGAGCAGAAATTATGCGCTCTCTCTATACATGGCAAACAAAAACTAGGTTATGGATTCAGAGAGAAAGTGAGGTCTCCCAAAAAGAAACCCTTTTTATTTTTGTAATATAACAAACATTTATTATTTTTTGCATTAAAGAAAAGAGTGGAGCAGCAGACCCTTAACCTGGCCTCTCCTTCTCCTCAGCTCCCTTCTCTCCACTTCAATGCTTCTAAAACCAGACCTCGCCCATGAAAAGTTTTCTTCTGTGGGAGTGAATGAAGCTGAAAGAACAGGAGAGGATTTGAAAAAGAGAGACTTCTTTGAATTCCATGAAAGTTTCAAGAGCAAAAGGTGTTTCCTCCTCCTGTTCTGTTCTTCTCCCCCATGTGCTACTGCTGCTGCTGTTATGCTGCGGATTGTCTACTCTTCCCTGTTTAGCCAATGAATGTGGGAGTGGAAGGTCATACAGACTACATGGAAGGTCAAAGTTTTCTTCTTCTTCTCTTCCTCCTCCCCCTCCTTCTTCAAGGGTGATGGCCAACAGTGGTAGAGTCATTCAAGGAGGTAGTGCAGGCAAAGGAGGAGTGGGTGATGAAGAGCTTTATGGTGCCCAGAAGAGGAAAGTCTACACAGGTCCAAATCCTCTGCATAACAGATAGCTTAACATAGAGACAATTAGTTAATCTTTCTTTTTTGCTTCCCCTTCAGGAAGTGGAGACTTGAGACCTGTTATCCATCTGATACCAGTTCCATTTTTTTTTCTCCTTCCTCCTAATTTGCTTCTGCAAATGAACATCTTATATATGTGAAGTTCAAGAAGATTCACTGATCATGAGTTGAAGTTCCAACTGAGTATTTCCCCTTAGATGGCATATGGACAAAGTTTTCCCCTTTTTTGGGGGGCTTCTTTTTGAAAGCCAAAGGTGCATTTTCCATGGCGGCCATCAATTACAGTTAATGGAGGGTAGGTGGTGCAATGAATACCAATCTGCTTTTTGCTCTCATGGGTTGATGCTTCTTGATGTGTAGGTTGAACTAGTCCTCTTTCATGCATGTAACTGTATTTGCATGCATGAAAAAGAAGATAGTCAGTCAGTCCTATGTTTGTTACATGCAATGATCAATGATCCATCCCCAATATAATTGAACCATTAGCATTCTCATTGCATCTCTATTAACGACCCGACCCGATTTGGCTAAATGGTAAAGTGTCAGGAAGGCCAGCCTTTGGATTGCCATGGAATCAAAAAGCTTTATTTACAAAAGAGGGGAAAGGGAGGGGCCAGACAGTTTGTGTTCTTGCAGGAGGACCAAGCAAAGGGAATGTGGAGTGTAGTTCTAAGATGCTGCAGCAATCAAATACCTTCTAAAATTCAACATTGTAATGATTATGAAGGAAGGAGGAAGACCTATCATCACCAAGTTTGAATTTTTTACTTTTCTTTTGATATTTCCCTTTTGCCAGACTTTATTTCCACTGCGGAAAAAGAATGATTAACCCCCAGCATAAATTTCTTGTCTCCTCCATTGGTGGCCGGTGGCCCATAGATATGAATGATTACTGCAAGGCCATCAGCATTCTTATTTATTAACGGAGCAGTTGAGTATCATTGGCTACTGAATCCGGTGCAGTATATTTACAAAGGGTCATTAAAATAGGTGGGGAAATGGCTGGCACGTCCCATACGGTGCGGCCTCGGGAGGGATTTGGGGGAGACATGCCAACGCACAAACAGACCTTTTTTAGACTCTTTTGCTTCTACTTCTTCAGGCAGACATCAATAAGACCCAGAGAAGAAACTCACCAAACACACTCACCAGATGGGTTGATCAATAATGGTGAGACCCGGAGAAGAAAGTCACCAAACACTCTCTATGTTCTATGGTGTCTTAATAAAATATGGTTTGTGTGGGTGTGGGTGAATAGTACGGTGATGCCTCCGTGAAGCGGGAAGATGGAGATTCGAAGTACGGCCATGTCGGCCGTACAACAGCCAGATTTTGGTACCAGAAATGTTGAGTGACATGTCTCAAATGTTTGGACACAACTTCAAGTTTTATATCAGCGTACAGGAAGATTTTGTCTATCATTTAGATCGGTTCAAAAGATGATGATGGAACTTATACCATATCCATAGGACAATACCATCAATAGAAAACAGAAATATCACTTAAAGATTATGGAATATGCAGGCAGGCAGGCAGGTCTATATAATGCACAAACTACTCTGGTATGTCACGGGCACGCACGGCAGGAGAGCGGATAATATAACAATGGCAATAGTATTGATGGAATCGATAGGCAGACAGTACCATGATGTAGAGGGTTGCAAATTGTCCGTCCTGTATATGAAGAATTTCCCTGATTTTTCTCTGGAGATAAGAGTGAAAATTAGAGCATCAGCTAAAAGCCCTTTGAAAATGTAAGCAGTAATATTGCTATACTAGTGAAGTTTAACCGAGTGCAAACACCATATTTCAACAGCCAGACCCACGATCATAAAGATTAAACTAGAAAGAATTGAACTCACTTTTTTCAGAGATAACTACTAGAGGTCTTGGAGAGGACAATACATGTGCCAACATAGTGAATGTAAAATTAAACTTGTTGTTTTCAAGCCTTTGGTTGCCGATTTATACACTGGTGAAAATAGAAGTCATTATTTTCTCCATACAATGGCCTCACGGAGCTAGTAGAGACTCCAGAGTGGCAAGTCCACTGGGTGAAAACACAATAAATCACAACAAAACAGGTGGCAGTAACAAGGACTTCGATAAGACAGTTGCAAATGCAAGTTTACACCAGATCCAGCATCCAAAGCAGTTCATTTTCACAACATCTAACCACGAAAAACTGAAATCTCATAATCAGTGTCAAATATGATATTTCAAATGAATAGTGACAGCAGATCTTCCTAGTATCACCGAGATTGACAGCTAAAACAAACGAATAGACAATTGCGTCAAGAAGTTGCAAACAACAACCGCTGATATACCGAATTTCACTCGATGATAGTGCATAAAAGTTGCAAAAAACAACCGCTGCATCCTTGCAACTATGATAGTGCATAGAAGGCGATGAAACCAAGTCATTGAATTCACTTTCAGAACAAAGTAGCATACGTGAAGCTTCCACGGATCTAATCAATGCCGAACACAAGGAAACAGAATCGAACTGAAATGAAGCCGGATTATGCAGATGATAGCGAACGAAAGAGTGAGGGAGAGATGAACTAACCGTTCGGAAGGATCAAAGAGCAAGCTAGCGGGCCGCAGATGTAAGAAGAATATCCGATGGAGAAGGGAATGCAGGAGCAGTTGCACAATATATATGTATTTGCAAGTACGAGAAGTGGAGGAGACGGTAGTCAGATCGGATGGTCCTCTCCTCGTTGATTCACTCATTTCAAATGAGAGCCGCATGATGGATCCAGGAGATAGAAAGGGACATAATTGTAAATTCACAAGGGCCACGACGGTGGCGTGATCGATCCAGCAAAACCCGCGAAGTCATGCTAACGACATACCCTTACCACGCGCCAGTTTCGGACAGCGAGTGAGGGGGACTCAGAGCGTGCACAGAGGATTCCCCCAACGTCCTCTGCCCCGCCATCTCAGCCATGGAGAAAAGGAAAACGAGAAGAAGGAAAAAATGCTTTCTAGCAGAGCGACTGCGGGCTGAGCTGATCGTGTCTTCTTCTCAGGTTAGCTCCCTCTGTGCCTGTCTCCTTCCCTCCCTCTGGTGCTGCGGGGAGGAGGAACGTCTCCGTGTTGTGTGCTGGGCTTGTTCTTCCATTTGATGGACTGGTGGCCCTCTTATTATGCTCACTAAGTGATTTTTTTTGGAAAGCTTGCTCTGATTGAGCAAATAGGTAGGCATGATGATGTTAGGTAACCAGAAGAAGCATTTTAGATATGATTAGAAGAAGAAAGAGGCAAAGAACTTCCAATGTATGATGTCGTTGTTTAATTGGTGGGCTCTCAATTAGCATACTTAATTAGAGTTTTCTCTCCTGGATAATAATCTTACCAAAAATAGTAGTAGTTATGCAGATTCCTGCAGTTGTGTCTGGTCATTTTTCTATCATGTTGATGAGGTAATTGGATAGTGCCATTAGCTTTTTCTCTAGGTATCATAGTAGTTGATTGCTTCCGTTATCACCTGCTACCATAGTTGGACATTGACCTCTCTGTGAGTTTAAGAGGCATCTCTAGCTTGTTTGAATGGATTTCTTTTCTGGCGATTTGTATTCAAATTTAGAAGAGCCCTTCTTCTCTGGCTAGTTTAGATTGCCATATACTTTTGCATATAAGCTGATTTAGCATCATCCACATGATGGGTCTTATCATGTTAGTGCTTTGGGAAAGCATTTCTTTATATTACTGATGCCTTCTATTTTTGCCACTCTTTGATTTTTATCCCTTCTTTCCTTATAAGACTATTATTCAATATTGCATAAACAGCTCATTTAGCTTGCATCAAGTTAATGGAGGATCTCAAGTTGTGGAGTCACATGTGCAAATCAGAATTCCAATGCTTTTATTACCTTATGTAACATTTTCTCTAGTTGCTTTCATGATCCCTTCTCTATACTATTTTTGAGTCCTCACTTTGATCTGCCTTGTCAGAAACTCATCTAAACAATTACAAGAGTAAGCCCTGAGCTTGGAGAGGCTATGCAGACAGAAGCAGTACTGCCAGTATCTGTTGATGTGAGCTTTGCCTCCAATTTCTTTCCAAAGTATAAATTGGGGCCGGATAATCAGATTTTTGAAGAGCTGAAGAAGGAGGACAAGGGCCCCTCCTTGAAGGAGGTTGTTGAGCAGCACAAGCACCTCTCTGTTCATGATCTTGCCAGTAAATTTGACAAGAACTTGACTGCAGCAGCCAAACTCTCCATTGAGGTTTTTAATCTGTCACCGGCTTCTTTCTTTTTAAAATAGCACATGTACACATTTGCCAATAAAATATGTGATGCTTCTTCCTGCTAGCAGAATCTGTTGAGAAATAAGGCCTTCATATTATAATAAACACCTTCAAATTGATGCATGCGTCTGTTTTGCACTACTGTGGGTTCTGTTTTTACTTTCCATGTAGCTTGACTTGCTTGTGTGGGCACGAGGTTAGCTATACAGCCACATGGTTGGTTCACCTTCTTACTATTATGGACACTTGTGAAGATCATTCTCACATCTTGCACTTTTAAGCATTATACTATGGATCAGGTCATGAATATGGAACAAGAGCTCCATGCACTGAAAATTCAGATCCAAGAGAAAGCTATATTTTCTTTCAAGCTTCAGAAAGAGGTTAATCAGTCATTAAATCTTATATTCTGCAAGTTTGGTTCGGATAGTTCAACAAAAACCCTTCATATTACTTGCAGCTGATACTGAGCAAAATGGCAGAAGAGAACAGATCCAGGCTGTATATTCTGATGGAAGCCACCAAGATGTCATTTCAGGTGCCTCTTTCAAATTCTAGTTTATCTGGATTAAGTATCAATTAGCTTATCTAGATGAACTTTATGTCTATCGATTGATTTTTCACGAAAGCATGAAATGTGCATCTTAATCTCCTATATTGATTCCAGTCATAAAAATAAGAACTGATGTTCGACTATGGGTAATCCCGAAAAGGCCAATCCTCTAGTAGTTTCTTTTCTTTGATGAGAAGGTGACAATGAACCATGAATATGTTGTTCCTTCATATTCTGCAGGTAACTATCTCACAGATGAATGGTCAAGATTATTCATCACATTCTACTCACAACCTTTCAGAATAAGAACATGACAGAAATGCAGACAGAAGATATGATCTTGACTGCAATGTAAGTACCCAAAATCCAACATGGGTGGTTTTCTTTCAAAGTCAAGAGAATCTGTATTGGTATTCTAACAGTAATGTTGGGTTAGGGCACAGCTCCACCCACAAGGAATTCCGCACACTCATTCTTAGCCACCGCTCGGATTCCCACAACCCGTGTGAGTTGGGCTAGGGCAAGAAGGACCCTCCAACGGCTATATGATCATTGGGACACACTTCTCGACCGTTAGATCTAAGAGAGATCGAAGGGACAGAAATTGATGGAAAGAAGACCGTTGCAAGGAAGAAGCGGCGTCTCCTTAGCTTCTTAAAGGGGACGACGGAGCTCTCCCACACAAAGCAAACTGCGTGTGTATGAGAAGTAGAAAGTGAAGAAGATAAAAAAAAAGGCGCCTCCTTTGCACATTGGTAGTAGAAATGGCTTCAAGAACCATGGCTCCCACTCAATCCAGAGGTGAGAAATTCGCCCCCTCCTGCGGGATTGATCATCTGATCGGTGAATGGATTCGTGGGTTTGAAATTTTTGTTGATGGGTTCGTTGTTTTTTAATGTTTTTTATTCATCGTATGGCGATTTTGATTGCAGATGAAGCAGTCATAAGAGGAGGGGCCAAGCAGCAGCAGAAGAAGAAGAACGGTGGGGCCGACGGGAGGAACCGTAAGGCCCTGGGTGATATTGGGAACATGGCAAATGTTGGAGGAATTGACGGGAAGCCACCATATCAGATCTCTAGACCCATTACGAGGTTCATGTCTCAGTCAGATGATCCTGCATCTGTTGTTGTTGTTGTGCCATTGTTAACTGGTTGCTTCGTTGTATTCTACAGGAGCTTTTGTGCGCAGATACTTGCTAATGCTGCACAAGCTGCTGCTGCTGCTAAGAACAGAAAGGTCGGATTGATCTCTGTATCAGTATCTCTCTGAATTAGTCTATTCTCAGAAACTGATGGTTTCATCCTTTGATGTTATAGAAGAAAGCCTGTGTGGAAGCCAAGGCGGCGCCTGCAAAGGCTGTAATCCAGGAGAAAGCCCCCGCAAAGGCTAAGGCAAACAAGCCCGTAGAAGTAATCGAGATAAGCCCTGATGCAGATGAAAGGGCCCCAGCCAATGGCTTCAAGCAAGAAGAAGCTGCTGCCAACAAGAGGAAGGATGGAGGAGGATGGTCTCGGAGGGAAAAGGAGAATCGCTCACTGACTTCAGTTCTCTCTGCTCGTAGCAAGGTAATTCCATGTTTGTGAACTCTAGTCGTTAAGAATAAGATTTGATGTTTATAATTTTTGAAAGGGTCACTAGTTACAATGTATCGGACCCTTTATATATTTACAATAACTTATTAAATGGTATTACAGCCACCAGACTTGCACTTGTACATGACCCAGCTGGTGTTTTGCAAGGGAGTATAGAATTGGCTGGTATATATTTGTTGAATTCTGATTTAAAATTTGCAAGCTGAGTGTTTTAATTGAGTGTTGAGAATAAGTTATTAAATAAAATAGATAAATTTTTATGGGTTTATAATTTTAATTTTTTTTTTATAAATTATGAATTTTAAGTAGAAATAAAAATTACATATTACTACTCACAGTTGTAATAGGGATCCTGTCGGGTGATTTGTTTTGTTCCATTGATTTCAATTTCAGGCAGCTTGTGGTATTGCCAAGGAACAGATTGTGGACATTGATGCAGCGGATGCCGACAATGAGTTAGCAGCCGTGGAATACGTTGAGGATCTTTACAGGTTCTACAGGGAAGCTGAGGTAAGCAAGGATTGTGATCTCTTGTCTGCAATCTGCATAGATTTTGATGAACCCATATCTTCGATGCAGAGCGAGAATAGTCCAGCCAACTACATGCAGTCACAGCCTGAGCTCTCGGAGAAGATGAGGATGATTCTGGTTGATTGGCTGGTGGAGATTCACCGCAAGTTCAAGCTCATGCCGGAGACTCTCTACCTGACCATCAACATCATCGACCGTTTCCTGTCAGTGAAGCCAGTCCCGAGGCGGGAGCTGCAGCTTCTGGGCATAGGGGCCCTTCTTACTGCATCGAAGTACGAAGAAATATGGGCCCCTGAGGTGAGTGACCTTGTGATGATAGCCGACCAAGCCTACTCCCGCGAGCAGATTCTGGCCATGGAGAAGACCATCCTCGGGAAACTCGAGTGGTGCCTCACCGTCCCGACCCACTACGTCTTCCTCGTGAGGTTCGTCAAGGCAGCCGTGGCTGATCGGAAATTGGAGTGCACGGCCTACTTCCTCATGGAGTTGGGGTTGATGAACTACTCCATCCTCAAGTGCTCTCCATCGACGGCTGCTGCGTCGGCAGTGTATGCAGCTCGGTGCACGCTTGGCATGAGTCCCTCATGGAATGGGACACTGAAGCTCCACACTGGCTACTCAGAGGCACAGATCATGTAAAAAAAACCTTCACAAACTTCTGCAGGATGATCATATCATGCAAATACACATTGGTAATCTCATGCCTTTCCTTTTCTGTACACAGGGATTGCGCTAAATTGCTGGTGAGCATCCACTCCAAGGCGAAAGATAGCAAACTTCATGCCATATACAAGAAGTATTCGAGCTCGCAGAGAGAGGCAGTCGCCCTGCTTTCTCCGGCAAGAGTTCTTCTCGATGAAGATCATCATCCCGCCAAAGCATCCTCCACCTCACCGGCTTAAGTTTGTTGGGCGGGCTATTGTAAACTGTGAGGTCCTGTCACTGAATATGTGACCGACCATTAGATAATAAGTGGAGGAAGAAGAAACTAACGGTTGGCGGTGGTGGGATGGGCTCAATCCAAAAGGCCCAATATGCATTAAGTGCCCAACTAAGAGTTTTGCTGCAGTTTCTCCATTTTCCTAAAATTTTAAATAAATAAATATAATATATTAAAAGTTTATAAAAAGAATATAATAATATATAAGAAGAATATGAGAAAATTTTAGTTGCATATGAAAAGATATTAATAAATTTAGTTGACAATTTTTTATATAGGTTAAAAAATAAAATAAAACAGTGAAAGATTATGGGCCGAAATAATGGGCTCACGATTAGCCCATTAAGAAAAGGCCCAAACAAATTAGTTTAATATAGTTGGGCCTGAAATATCGGACGGTAAAGATCTGCAGCTCTGCTTCCTTGTTCAGATCCATCGGAAGAGGAAAGGGAAGACGACGACAATGGCGAATCCGAGGAGAGGTTCGTACCCACTTCCACAGACCACAATCAGCTTAGAGAGTGCCGTGCCACCGCAGATCTTTGCTCAGAGGAACCCCCTGTTCTCTTCGTCCGCCGTGATCCATTTCCTGAAGAAGCCCCACGCTTTCCCATTCCTCCTCTCCGTTTTCCTTTTCCTTACTTGGATCTCGCTCAGGCTTCAGAGCCCATCCTCCAACTTCTCCTCGCCCCCTCACCTCCGGGACGACGTTGTCAAGTGGAACAAGGAAGATGACTCCAAGGCCAACCTCGTCCGGTTCTCTGCCTCCGTTCTCGCCAAGGACAAGCGCGGATGGCTCGTCAATCCCGTCTCACTTCTCCGCGATTCAGGAATTGCAGGTTTATGTTATTTCCTTTCATTGATATGAAAAGTGACTTTTCCGAGATTCATTTGCTAAATAAATGCTGGATTTGGGATAGCATTCCTCGCTCCATTTGGCTTCCTGGCATCCATTGACGTTTCTAAATTGTATTGCATGGAAAGGATCCATCCTTAGACTTATGAGTGGACACTCAAATATCAATTGTGCCATTTCTTGAAATTGATTCTGATTTGGTCCTAATGTAGTCATGTTGGATCCGGAAATTTGGAACTTCACTCGAGAACATTCATGTAGAAATTGGGTGTTTTGTTGTGGATTGAGGTATTCCATTTGTTTTTCTGTTGTGCTTTAGGTGGAGCTGTGAGCTGTGCTTCCGTTCATCTTGGTGAAATTCGACCAGGTGGAGTTAGAGGAAACCATAGGCATTATGATTGCAACGAGACCTTCGTCATATGGGGTGCTAAAACCCGCTTTAGAGTATGTATCAGTACCTCTCTAATTGTGTGATTATCTGGTGACTGAATAGAAGCATCATCTTATGATACATAAATATTTATTTTGGTTGGGCTTATACTGCCTTTGATTTTTGATAATGCTTCCATGAGGATGATTTTATATCACTCGTTCACTGGGGATGAACTATGTGCAGTTAGAGAACATCAAGATAGTTGGTAAAGATTATGCTGAAGTAGTGATTGGAGCTGATGAGGTAGCTGTTGCAACAAGCCCGAGGGGTACTGCCCATGCTTTGGTCAACACGGATCCTACAAGGACTACATTCTTCCTTGGTTGCCAAGATAGCATAATAAATTACACCAGATCTGGAACTGATTTCAATGTCTGGAAAGATCTGTAAGTAATTGTTTTCATGTGAATGTGAATCAAGGAGCTTTTCAGCGGTTCTCATCTCTAGGTTGTATGCTATGTTCTCAGATGGGATATGGAAATCATACACCTGTATATAAAACAAGTTGCTTACTTCAGAATAGGAAATGTCTCTTGGTTCATGCTTTCTCTGCAACCACCTGCTCTGGAGCTTGCAAGTTGCTTTAGAGTCATATCTGTTCTACGTTTTCATTGAAATCATTTGCCGCTTACTGAATTCAAAGCGAAGATATTGGGAAGCAGAAGACTCCGACCTGAATCAAGGTAAACAAATCTTGGCTTGTACATGTAAATTCCACACCAGAACACCCTTGTGGATTTAGGCAATCAAGCTTCAAGCAGCATTTAGATAGTTATAAGCTAGAAAAATACAATATTGAGGTTGCTAAGATAGTCCCATGTGCACTAATCTTTGCATTTACATGGTTCACTCTTGATTTTCGGAAAGACAGGTCTACTTTCTTGGTCAAATCATGTGCAATTCAGCATAGCATATGATGCAGTGCACCATGATTTTAACTTAACCTAGGAGGAAATCTACTGCTCACCACACGAAGCATTGCTTGCGATTCCTATGGATATTACTAGACCTGGACCTACACTGTGGTGGGGGCAGGGTGGGAGGGACCTCCTGAACCATGTATCTATATCTTCATATATCTTTACTATATTTTTGTGGAGATTTCAAAGACAGGAAATCTCTTTGTACAGAAACTGTTTCATCTTCTGGGCATGAAAGTCGGTATGGACCATTCATGCACAATGACTTCAAGAACTTTGTAATTATCATGTCTTTAAGAACTTTCTCACATATATATTCTAGTCCCATTCTTCTTACAGTTGAGGAGAAGAGTAAGATGGTCTCCTCATCTTCTTCACATGGAGGAGGCACATCCAAAGCAGAAGCCAATCTTCATGGGAAAAGCAGCATTGGATGCATGTCTAGCACCGTTCAGCTCGTCTGCAAGTACCTGAACCACCTCAAGCTCCTCATCACCATCGGTCAGATTTATACTATATATACTCTCTGCCGTCTCTTATGTTAAGATTGAGGCATTAATGATGGTTTCCTTTATTATGTTAAGAAGTCCGAGAAGAACATCAGTGTCCTCCTTGTCAGCTTCTATGAAAAAAACATTACGGCCTATCATTGAGAATAGTAGTAGTACTCAAAGCAATGCTGTATATCAGACTGCAGATGAACAACTGGTCCATAAGGGAGCCCCACAACCTTCCCCCTGGCGGAGATCTTCTGCTCCTACTCCATGAACTCCCTGGAGAGCTTCTGTTATGACACCACCGCCTTGCTGCTGCCTCTCATCCTCCCCAAGAAGAGGTGGAAGTTGCTTGACGCCATCGAGAAGTGTGACGAGGACCTCACTGCACTGAAGAAGATAATCAACACCGTCTGCTCAATTTCTGTGCCTGATGGGTCGGTTTCTGATCGGCCCCCTTCTTTGGTCCAATGCATGAATCTAGGGCTGCGGGAAGGTGCGTGTTTTGGCGTCCTTATATTACTTTTTTTTATTCTGGATAGAGGTATACATTTATTAACGTTATCCTTTATCTTGGTCATGCTTCTGCAATTGTCGTGCACAGTCCTTGGATGTGGATTCTCTGGAGTATGTGGTAATACTCATTCTCCTCGAGAGGGACCACTGGGAACTCCAGTCCTTGGATTTGAATGATCAATCTTATGTCTAGATTAAGCTCAAAGCACAAAACATTATGGAGTAGCTGTAAATCTTGCTCTTCTTCTCCAACCTTTTTTTCATGTAGTAGTTAGTTGGTTTCATCATCTGATTACAGCAGCAAAAGAAGGCCAAGATGGCATAACCTCTGAGAGGTTCCAGCTGACATAACTATCCATAAATATGTGATCATTGGCTCATGAAATAGCTTTTTCATTGTAGCATAAGACATATCTATGCACCGGTTTACATCATGTTCTGCTATCTGCATCTAATGGTACAGAGTGACTGCAACAACAGCCATCTCCATGCAGAATATCATCAGCGCCATCACGGTTGCCCGATCGCAATGGCAACTGGGCACCATTGTGTCAGGAGTCTCATCAACATAGGAAGAAGGTGATTGGAATGGGGATGGAGGAGACTAGAGAAGGTTTGCAGGGACTTGGAGTGGGAGGAGAGTAGGGGAGTGGGGAAGATAGGCATGGATGGCTATGCAATCCTTCCATCTGAGGCATGTAAAGGGATGCTCCGGTTCGGATGGATTAATTGTTGTCTGATTCTGTCCAAGTGGAAGATTTTTGCACATTTATCTTCCTCAGTTGTGATATGATATTTATAATTTTAATTGTATATCTTTTCTATTTATAAAACTTGAATTAAAGTATAATATTTATCTTTTTTTTAATTAATTTGATATCATTATATCACCACTCTATTTGGATGCAATGTGATATAAAGATATGTGCAATTAAATATACCATTAATTGAGTATGTTTTTTTCGATTTCTAACTAAAATGAAACCTTTATATATTTACTTAAAATATTAAATTAATAAGTTGTAATATTTTATTTATTTTTATAATTTTAAGTCATTTATTATTTTTAGCTGACAAATAATTTTTTCTTATAATTTTAATGAAGGTATATTGTTTATTCTGTTATTCACAGGTAGATGAAAATAGACGGGTGCTGTTTTGATTGATTCTTCAGAGTAGTTTAAATCGGCCCCTTTTAACAATTGGAAAGCCGTCAAAATCTCTTCGCAATCTCTCTCTGGCGGGTGGAATTTTCGGAAGAGGAAATTTGCTGAGAAATGGCGGATCAGCTCACCGATGACCAGATCTCCGAATTCAAGGAAGCCTTCAGCCTGTTTGACAAGGACGGCGATGGTAATCGGATCGTTCATCCCTCTCGATTTCCTTCTTCGTGAGCTGCTGTTTTATCCATGGATCTGTTGTTCGTTTGCCTCCTGCTACGGGCTATGCTTGAGGGATCTGGTTATGAAATTCGTGCTTGACTCTCGTGAATATAGACTTTCGTTGGATTTTATAAAGCTTTTAAGGAAATATAAGTGACGGCTTCCTATTGTTGAGTTGGTAGTATGCAAAATTTTTCTATTGATTCTTTCTAGTAAACATTCTGGCTATGCGATTTCTCGCAGCCTTTATTTATAGAAACGATGATGGAGCTAAAATGTAGACAACATTTCTCTATTATTCTCTCGATGATTTGTATCTGGTTTCAAGTTTTCTCTTCATTGCCATGGTGCTTTATATGGTTTTGAATGTACACATTACTGTATGCTGTAAGGGAATATGTTAGCAAAGGTGATGGACAAATCTCTTTAATGCATATGTCTTCGAGATGGATTGTCATTGTAAGTTTATGACCAAAAAACTTCTCTCGAGTTTATCCATTTTTATGGCCGAATAGCTGAGTTTGGCCGAAGCATGTTTTGATGATCTAAATTAGCATCCTTTTCGATGGAAACGGAAGATGCACAGTAGATCTAATAGATCTGTTGTTTGAAAATGAACAACTATGCTTCATTGTCCTTGCTGCATATTTTCTATAGACTAGTATTGGTAAACTTGTATTAATTAATGTCATTGCTTTTTTACTTCCTCTGCATCAGGCTGCATTACCACCAAGGAACTTGGAACTGTGATGAGGTCTCTGGGGCAGAACCCCACTGAGGCAGAGCTCCAAGACATGATCAACGAAGTAGATGCTGATGGCAACGGAACCATCGACTTCCCCGAGTTCCTAAACCTGATGGCAAGGAAGATGAAAGACACCGATTCTGAGGAGGAGCTCAAGGAGGCATTCAGAGTCTTTGACAAGGACCAGAACGGGTTCATCTCTGCAGCAGAGCTGCGCCACGTGATGACCAACCTAGGGGAGAAACTGACAGACGAGGAGGTCGATGAGATGATCAGGGAAGCTGATGTTGATGGCGACGGCCAAATAAACTATGAAGAGTTTGTGAAGATCATGATGGCCAAGTAAAGAACAGCCCAGATAGAAGTAGAAAATTTGAAAAAAGAAAAAACAAAGGGTATGCTTATCTGATGTTGCCATTGAAACCTGACTCTGGATAAGTTGTGTG
Source organism: Trapa bicornis (assembly GCA_030064425.1). Lineage (NCBI taxonomy): Eukaryota > Viridiplantae > Streptophyta > Magnoliopsida > Myrtales > Lythraceae > Trapa > Trapa bicornis. The sequence continues at coordinate 555,519 of CM057761.1, read as the reverse complement.
ATTTTGTGATTTTGTGATTTCGACACTCTGTTGTGGTGCTATCAACTGCAGGTGGTTAAGGTTTATTTGGCCTCAATATGACGATGATCAACACAGATCAAGCCCTTGAAGCTCAATATTATTCAGTTCTTCTCAAACAAAATCCTTGCATCAAGTAAATTGAATTATTTCCTTCTCCCTTTTTTCTGCTTGCCAGCTTTATTATAATCTCTTCAGGCTCTTCTTCCTGGCATCCATCTTCTTTTTGTCTGCTGGAGCTTTTGCAAGCCCAGCTTCATTCTTGTGGGCAACAGCAGGAGTTGCAGGTACATTGGAACCACTAAACTCCGATCTCAGTTAACGGACTTGCAGCTGTTTGATGCTCCTGGAAGTTTTCTCCCTTAGCTGTAGTAGATGATCTCAAAGGTAATGCAGCAGCAGCAGGAGCTGCTGCTTGGTTCTTCTGGCCATCATTGGCCTGGTCAACATTTAAGGCTGTGGCTGACTCGGACATGGCTCCCAACTTGAACTTGGGCTTCGGCTTCTGAGCGTGGATTCCCGTGTAAAGCCTGCATCATACCAGCCAGCAAAGCAAGCATGCTGAAACATTGAGGAACAAAAGCTAGCAGGATAACCATACATTGAATGCCCAATTGCAGAAACTGGCACAATTGAGGATAATTGCAGAACAACTTGCATCCTCAGACCATGGCCATGGCCCTTCACTGACTATGGAGCCCCCGTTCCCATTCATTACCTGGCAAGCCTTGCATTCTCGTAATTCTCTAGCAGAATCTTCCCAGCCTGCTCATTCAAAGCTGACTTAGGGAAGGGTTCGATCAACAAGTACCAGGAACTGATCTGACAGATGACTAATGTTGAAACGCTCACGATGAGAACATGCCGAAGTCAGAGCTTCAGATGACAAACGGTTGGATTTCCTTTTGTTTGAATGACAGAAGAAATGCTCAGCAAGCAATTATGCTACCTGCAAACATGAAAGTTGTGCATGACAGCCAATCATACACACCATAGAGTTAATTCAACAGCATCTTATAGGACATGAAGAATGAGTGATCAGAGACATTATCATACAATTGCCCTACACATGGTCATAGAACAAGCCAGAGCACATCTTGAGTCAGAGTAGTCAGAACTCTGCCAAGCACAAGCAACCATAGACGAGCAGTATCAGATGAGAACAAAATGTTTTACACATCAACACAGCAGGTAAAGATTCTCGTATTACCCTATACATTACGAAGCAAGTTCAAGAATGTTCACATACAAGAAAGAAACAAGGTGAGAAGAGATGTCCAGAGAAGAATGCTCTACGAGAAACACTAGAAACGGAATCAATCCACTCCCAATCACATTTAAAGACGGGGAATTACAGAGTTTTCCACATCCGAGCGCACACATTCCGCAGGAAGGTGACACGAACAAGAGCGCCACCAATCGGTTATGCAGAGCAAGAAACAGGAAAGAAAGCGACATACACCACACGATTATCATATCGAGAAATAACATCAAAGCAAAGATAGTGCAATTCTAGTGGCCACCGGAAAATAGAGATGTGAATGCCCGATCGAGAATCCTTGTTTACCTATTATCTCCATGGAGGAGGAGAGTGAGAGATGTCCAGAGAGAACAAGAGTCACGGGAAGGGCGAGTGAGAGAGAGAGATTGATATACTGACAAAATTAGCTTAAATAATTATCTTAAATATTTAGAGACGTTGGGCCCGTCTGTTAAAATTTCACAGAGATTCAGTAGTCCGACGCGCTTCCCTGCACTCGCCATGACCGTCGGACAACTCGTCGGCGACTAGCCGATATCGTTTGCAGCTGCATCTTCTCCGGCTGCTTTCTCCCACCGCATTCGATCCGGACAGCTACATACATTATATAAAGACTTCTGATAATTCCGATCTGACAGCGACCCCCGCCGAAACACGTCAGCGTTATGCTGACCACACATCATCCATCGCCTGGTCGACGGTGACCCCCCACTTACTCACAGAAACAGATCCTCCATTATCACGTGGACGTTAGATTTTGTTGAAGATGACGGTGCTTGGACGAAACCGTTGGATTAATCGGACGGCGGTTATGCGGTGTTAACTTGCAAGTGAATATAGGTCAAAATATTTAACTGATGACGTCATGGATGATGCATGGTTGACCGGTCAAAACACTGTACACTCAAGTACTGTCTGCCGCCTAATTTCATTGACTTTCTTCCTCCATCTTCGACTATCTCTCGCAAAGCTTCGCTGTTGAATGGATCTGAAGTGTTGTTGCGTTACTGTCAGATTCAAGTCCAGCCGAAAAATAGGAAGAAAATCGAAGCCAGAGATTAAGGGAATGACCAAACACCGCATTACAAGAGTATGCCGGCTTGACCGCTGATATGAAATCCGGCTATGAAATTTTCGGAAGAGGAAATGTTGATGAGACTAATAATTATTCATCAGATGCCGTCGTTCCACGACTCGAGGGTGGGGAAGCTCGGGAGCGACTCCACATCAAAGCTACCGTCGGCGAACGATGCGGCACAAGCCACGGTGGATCCTCCGGCAGACTGCGGAGTTGCAGGCGCTGCGCTGGCCTCGAGCTCCTGCTGTCGGCTGCTGTGACTGTGGCTCAGCAGGAAAGCTGATGAGGTATCGAGAGTTGGGAGCCATCCGGTTGGGATTGGACCGGCGGAGAACCGGCTGCTGCCGGGCTTCTGAGGCTCCGGCCTAAGGATCGCCGCTCCGACGCCCTGGAGATGCTGGCATCCGACGCCGGTGACCTGCTGCACCATCTGCCGGAAGTTCGCGGGGTCGGCGGTTATGAAGGTCGTCTGGGACCGCTTCGAGGGGCGGGGCCTCCTCTTCGAGACCTTGCCGGAAGCAGCCGAGACGGGGACCCCGGTCCTCTGTCGCTTTCTAGGGGAAGGAACCAGGTCGCAACCGCTGGAGACGTTCGAAACGGCGGGAGTAGACGGCAGCTCCAGCTTCGGGAGGGGGTTCAAGAGCGGCGGGAAGAAGTCGGAATCGGAATTACCGCCGGAGATAGACTGGGAGACGGCTGCGGTGATGGCTTGGGTTTCGCAGGAGAGAGCATCATTGAACCAGTTGAACCAGTCATCATCGGTGGTGGAAGCTCGGAAGGCCCACGGCTCGAGGATTTCCATGTCGGAGAACGCCATCAAAGAGTTAACAGTACTTGAGATTCAGCAACGAAAAGACGTCAGAGAGAGCATGTCAATGGGGCGTCGTTTCTGCGTTGGAGAGTCACCAGAGGAGTAAACGGTCAGCGGCAATGGGTGGGCTTAAATAAGCCGGTGGGGCAGTGAGAGAAAGAAAGAAGGGAGGAAGGAAGAAAACGCGTTGTATTGGAAGAGAGAGACAGAGGACACACGTCAGCTATGTACGGAAGCCGAAGCTTAGATATATCCAAATATTCTCTTCTAAATATATATATATATATTTTTTTGCATATTTGACGGTGAAAATTAATATGGCAATAAGCAGAGACGTTAGCTCGCCGTCACTCTGCTTTACGCGTTGTCACGCTTCCCAACACCTTTAAAAAGAAGTGACGGTAGCCGTTAATGTTCGTCTATCTCACAAGTGCCAGACTTCTTTTTCATTTTATTAGTTTAGTATTAATATTAAATATATATATATGTATTAATTTTCCATGTCACGGGGATGCCTGCTGGATGGTCCCCTGTTTTGCACCGTCGGATTGTACAGTGGAGTCCCGTCAGCTCCCATTCCCATAATCTCAAGTGTTTGATATATAAATAATTATTAAAATTTAATTTATTTACGAAAATATATATTAATTATTTTTCAATAATAAGATTTAAAAATAAATTTATATTTATTATCTAAAATTAATTTAGTTAATAATTTTAATCAAATATTCAGATATATATATATATATATAGATATAAAGTCAAAGATGGACCAGTGTGGGATATTTGAACAAATGGCATGTGGCTTGTGGGCACAGTCCGGCATGCTTTTGACTCTCAACATTCGTACAAATGCATGCATAAATATATTTGATGGATCACGTGTATGACCTACTTTATCCACTTCATCCTCGGGAGGCCCCCCAGGTTGAAGTAGGTTGGCTTCCCCTACCTGTAACATTTATTTTTACCCGAATGGTTGAGCGGGGGGCGTGTCCGACCCGAGTCCCACGGCCAGACACGGACTCGCCCTGCTCGAACCAGGGTCTGATCAGGCGAGTCGGGTTGATTCTGGCCTTTTGCCATAATTTCGGCTTGTTGTGTAGATTAGGTAGAGTGGATAGACCGCCATTAATGTGTCCTTCAATGGTCAAAGTCTAGATCATACTCCAACGTAAAACCCTTTCCCCGTCCCCGTCACCATGTGGCAGTGCAGTGTGTGGAACTTACTCACGAGAATGTATGGTTTGAGGTCGGGTTGGTGGTAGGAGCCGTCAGAAATTTGGCCGATCATGGTTGAAATTCATTTCGATATTTTTTGTTGTTTCTATTCGAACGGTAAGGATACTTTGTCGACTTACCGACCCTTTTCTATTAATAGGAAATTTTTTTTCCGATTCTATATATATATATATATTAAATTTAAGAATATTTTTTATATTATTTCAACCATATTAATTTAATAAAATAATTCATTTAAATAATTATTAAAAACTATTTAACATTAGTAGAATATATAATTTATTTATTTTTAATTTTTACTATTATCATGCTAATGAAAATGAAGTGACACAATTAGACAAAGATGCACATAGTAGCCCACCCAACTGAACCGACCTGATGATCGGGTGCGGGCGTGTCCGAGCCCGTATCACTTGGACCCGGTCCAATATCTTGACAACACAATAGGCGAACCGGTCATGGTAGTTCCATAAGCTGCATATTTAGACCTCTTATAGACTTAACAGGCCCATAAATATTCAAGGCCCATTAAATATTGTGGCCCAAAAATATACCGACCCGAATCTCACGAATTTAGCCCGACTGCCATCTGCCTTCCCAATAATTTACGCGCGCGCATCTCTCACTTAAAGGCTGGTCAGTCTCAAGCTTCCTGGCGCTACTCTGGTCTCTCTCCCGCTGATGTCTGCCATGAGGAAGTCTGTTGTCTCGGAGGAGGAAGGTAGTTGTTCTATTCTCCCGATTTACGCCGATCTCTGCGAATTGCATCCGGCGATTGCCATAGTTTAATGCATGATCGCGATTTTCGTTCTGCAGAGGAGTTCGCGGTAGGGGAGGACGAGATGGAATTGATCGTCGAGAATGAGGAAGTTGGAGGCCGCAACGTTGATGAAGACGATGAGGACGAGGGGGGAGAAGGTGCTTTCATCAAGTTCTCTCTCGCTCTCTTTAAATTTTCAAGCATAATAGGCAGTTTTTCTCGGTCCTTTGTTTCTTTTCTTTTGAAATTCCATTCAGTTCCAGAGAGGCCAATAGATCATATACGTGGTTAGGGTATGGTTTCTTGTGATGTTGTTCGACATGATTCTGGTTTAGTAGTTGTGCTTCCGTCCGCGAGCATTTCGCTCTGGCTTCTGCGTTTTAGGGTAGTAATCGATGGGCTCTTTTCTGCGTAGAAGGGCTCTAACACGATACCACTTTGGAAATGTAGAGCATATATTATCTCATTATTTTTGTTAAGTATTTGGGATTTGATATGAAACTGGATACATTTTGTACCTCTGACTGCAGAGACGTGTATCTCAGTGATGGTGTGAGTCGATTGGCTCGACTGTGGAATGAACAGAGAGAACTCATATTGAAGGATACACTTCACCGTTTTCTTCTCCTATCAATGGAGAAAGAAGCAAGGTCCTTGCTGGCTAGCAGAGCAAAGAATTTGTTGCTAATGGAATATGGAAGGGTACTTTGTAATAAAATTTCGGTTGGACCATACCAACCCGAAGGATAATGATTTCAGCTCTGATGAAGATACTACTCCAAGGGTCATGGCTTGTTGTTGGGGTCTTGTAAAGCCTGCAACCGCATTTGTAATGTTAGATTCATCAGAGGTGAAGTGCTAGATGTGCTCTATGCTGTGTCTCATACCACATGGTCTCAAAATGTTAATGACCAACAGAGAAGAAAAATAACTAGCAGCGAGTTCTAAAGTTCATCTGTTGGGACTTATCATGCACATGGCTGAAGGATGACATATGAGGCATGCATGTTTTAAACTATCTGGAATGGTACTGCTTGTTTGGTTGGATGTGGTTTTCATGCCAGCCTTATGGTTAATAAAGCATCCACGGTATTGTCTTAATGGTTGTGTGCTAAATTGCACTTGTTTTTTAATTGTTTCTTGATGAATTTACTTGTTTGCATCAATTGCCTTCCATTGGTATATATTTCTGAATATTTGGAAAGCGTACTGAATCAGCTGAAATTTCTATGTCAAATTTGTTTGTTTTAAGTGTTTGGAACTGTTCGATGGACTATGAGATTCATGTTTGGATCTTTCTGGGATATTTTTCCGACAATTGTTTTATAAATAGTCCACATTCTTAAAAATTTTATGGTCTGTTGAAACCGCTTTGTTCGTGCATCCATTAATTCCAACCCTATTAACTTCTCCTGTGCCCTGAGCTTTCATCTCTTTTGGAAGCCAAATAAGTAACTTTATCTTTGCATATTTTTTTATATACCTGTTCAGAAACAAGGTGAATGATATGTTGCTTTGGAATTGCTAATTGTGTGAATGGATTTTTTTTCTAGATGGGAGGTTCTTTTAATGATAATCTACTCATGCAGCTCAGATTTTGTGTCTTGCATGTCCTTTTTGTTTTCTTTATTAAGTTTTGGACCTTAGACATTGCGCTCCCTGTCTGAAATATTAGGCTTCTAATTCCTCGGTTTCTGTTTTTTAGATCATTTTTAAAATGGTGGAGGAAAATCCTCGAGATGTTGGTCATGAGATGAGTGGCCTGAGAAATGTATATGGGGATGAATCTCTGCGTACTCTATATGAAAATTCTCGGGTTTCATCTGACCAATAGCCTGGGCAGTCAGGTAAAGTAAAACCTAAAATTTTGCGTCTTGTACTTTTGATTGTCGTTAGAAATGGAACCAACCTAGTATTTGTTCAATAATGTGCAGGAATTGTTAACCAACCTTCAAAATCCTCGATGGGATTCTGGGTATAATAATGTAACTCGATGGGATTCAAGTAGCTGCAGGGAAGGAGATGGGGATGGCAGAAGGGGTAACTTCCCCGGTTCGAAGGTTCAGAACTCTCGGGGACAGGGAAGCATTTTCTGGTGGATGGGGGTGGCAGTGGAAGTGACCGCCGTGGTGGGGGGAGCTTGTGACTAACCGTGAGCAACTTTGGGCCCAATTTTTCTCGTCCTAATAGTGGGCCGAGCATGATGTGGAATGCGTTCGACTTACAACTCAGGGCCTATCACGTGTATGGCCTTCAACTTAACCACCCAATTCAACAACCTTGTAAGTAGCAATGGCCCATCCATCGAATAAATTTGGCCCATTAATAATGGATCTAATGTTTTCATTGAACAGGCCTACACTTTACTAACCCGAATATCATTGCGCTCAATGAGGCCTAATTTCCATGGTCAATAAATAGTGTGGCTATTTTCTCGGCCTATCAAAATTGTGTCCAACTGTTATAAGCCTTGTTAGCGAACTAGACCAACTATAAGGGCCGTTATACAAATAAACCGAACTAATCATATAAATACTGCTGTTTGGTAGGCACGGCCACCCTACAAGCAGGTATTCTAAAGTAGCCCATGTAATTACGTTGGCCCTACAAGCAGGTAAGTCCATGGACTACTATGGAGGATTTTTAGGTGGAAAGTGACCCAAGTGAAGTCATCGATTTAGATAAGTTGGAAATTTTTATTAATTCCATAGGAAAAGATTATTAATAAAAAATTAAAAATATAAACCTTTTTAATTAAATTAAATAATTTATTAATTAAATATTTTTGTACAATAATTTTTATTTATAATATTTGTATTATATAATTATATATAAAATATTATTATATAAATTTATTTAAAGTATTATAAAAATAAATTAAAATAAATAAGAAAATAAAAATAATTATATAAATAATAAATTAGAATATTAAATTAATTTAGGTAATAAATAAAACAATTCTCCACTTTTGTATATTGTGTAGGGGTGTTGTATAGCAGTGTAAATTGAAGGTGATTCTCTACCAAGTGATTCCTTCATCCTACAAACCCCACTCCAAACACAATCCAAACACAGCGTAAATGTGCCTAGTCAAAGCATGAGACGACCATACGTATAATGAAGATCACGTAATAAAAGTATGATAACCAGAAGCCCTAACCGGCGGAGCAGTTAAGTCTCATCTGCAGGATGAAAAGATCACCTAAAAAATTTAGGCAACGATAGCACCTGAGAGGCTGAGACCAGTTAGTTCCACAATATAATATACCGGCTCATTTGTGAACGTTACGAGCAAAAGGACTCATTTTTCAAATAAAACATACATAAATTGACGCCCAAAAGCATTGGAATTCATAATCATTTTTTACCACGTTAAGTGTCCGCCATTAAGCCACATTCAGTGACAAATCAATCCTGACCACGTGAAGATAGTCAAAAATCATTTTCATCCGGTCTGTAATCGGACTGGTTAAATTTAGAATAATTCATTCTCCCTCCAGAAACCATCATATATGCACCCAGTAATTTCAAAAGTTGTATCCTCCAAAACTAGTCAGTCAGCCCTTGGCCTTCAGATGCCTTAACATAATTTTCCTGGATAATGAAACAATAAAGAAACATTAAATGGCAGGTCACAAAATATAATGATATGGAGAAACATAGCATCCATTCACACAGCACGAGTGATTAAGGTATTTTGAAGGACGAATTGTATGCCAATGAAAAGAATGCATCATCCATTCATAGACCATCTTAGTTATCAATGTAAGCTTTTTACAAACCCCAAATAAGATGATCTAGAGTATGTCTCTTTGTTTTATAAGCAGACTACAAATTAACTTTTTTGCTGTATTTCCATTCACTGGTGTCTTAATCATTGTAAAAAGAGATAATACATAGGTAAACGCAATATCCTTGATTCATGGTGAAATTAAACAATCAATTATTGTCACCAAAAAGAAATTAGAAAAAAAAAATAGTACAGAGGCGTGTAGATTCCCTTATTAGTTTCCACTTGGAAAGGTAAAGGAGAATACATCAGGCATCATATGGACTTTCTTTGGACACCGAGCTGAATATTGTGCGTATCAAAAAGTGGCACACAGAAGTACAAAATCAGCGTCCTAAATACCACAATCAAGTTGACAGGAATCCCACACAAACAAAAAAAAGCTACATAAATATAGAGATCTCATCCAAAGACATTTTACTAGAAGTTGAACCTTAAGATTCTGTGAGTCTCCTTAATTTCTTCCTTCTCATGCTTGATTCTCGAATTTCATAATCACGCAATGGATTGTACTTTATTGACTCAAGCTCTTGTTTTGATGCATCTAGCCTTCGTCTCTCTTCTTCCTACCGATACAAGATCCGACATAATGAAACCAGTAAGGATATCTATTGAAAGATAACTTAGACAGCACAGTAACACAGGTAGCCCTAGAATTGAAAATCACTGACATATGTTCATCTTTCCAATCATAGAAAATCACTAACACTAAATCCGTGGCTTAGAAAACGAATACATATGTATCTCTAAGTAGCTGTGAAACTTACATATGATTTACGCAGCATAGAAATCTGTGTCTTGCAGACCTTAAGGTCCATCTCCAGATTTCTAATTCGAAATTCAACAGGCACCGTACATTGCTCTACCATACACTTCTGTTGTCCTCTAATAATTTGGGGCTGCCACACATTCAACGCCACTGAAGTTTGCCTAAGCAAATGGAATGATGAATAGCATGCTCTAACCTTGAATTTGGAGATACGTAATAAGAAGAACAAAAATAACTTTACTCACTTAATCTTGTGCAGATCTGACAACTCAGCGGTGACATCCTTTAACCTATCGTCCTCCATCGCTAAAGTGGCCTCAATGTTACTGAGCTTCATCATATGCACCGCGATCTGGCTCTCCTTCCGCAATACAGCCCTCCGATGTGTTGCACGCTTCCTATCCCGGTCCTTCTCGAACCTTCTCAACAAGAACCAAAAGCCGAATAATAAGTGCTCGAAGGTGAACATGCGTCAACAGCACTAACTGGAAGTGCAACAGAGAATACCTGATTTGGTAGATCGATCTAGCTGGAGAACTAGCCAGGGCCGACGAGGAAGAGGACGAAGGAGATGACGGAGGGAAATCGGAAGAGAGGATACAGGTCCAGAGAGAGTCCTCGCTCGCGAGACGAAGGAAGCGTCGGGAGGTCATAGCGAGGCAGCAGAGTTCCTTGTAGGTGAGGGAAGGGTTAGGACCTCTGACGCCTATCTCCAGGATGAACCTCCACAGCTCGTCCTGCAAGATGGACATCGTTTTTGGGGCAGAGGAGCGAGAGAAGAGAGAGAGGAACCAGAACCCATTTTTTCCAATATATATATTGAATAAGAATACCACTTTCCGAGTAAATTACCATTCTGGCCCCAATTGTTTAGCTTAACTAACAGTTTCATCCTAATTATTCTGATTCAATCACCTAAACTCATACATTTGTTCTATACTCATCACATTAAACATTTGGGACTAAACTGATAATTATTTTTTTTATATTAAAGACAATTTGTATTTATTAATATATTCCATTTTATTTACTCTAAATAAATATAATATTTACTATTTAAAAATTTTAATTATTTTACAAAATGTAATATATTTTATTTTATCTACCCTGAATAAATATAAGAAAGTCACTTCTCATTCCCACAAGTACTGAGTTGTTATGTGAATATATACATTCATACATGGAGTTTGTGAAAAAAGGCTGAAGTTCAATATCCACATAATTTTCCCCTTCTGCAGCATATATGAATAAAGATAAGACTATTTCTAGCCACAACATCACCTGGTAGATCAAGATGCAGATCCCCTCTAGCAGATAAAAGGAAGAATTTGAATGCATATGTTAATGCCATTTTCAAATTGCTTGTGTTCCTCAAGGGGACAGTGAAGCTCTACTACAGCTCTGCAATTTAATGGCTAGTAGAAGATATTATATCAAGGATTAGATAGTAACCAATTCCCATATCAGCAACAGCAAATAAAATTGCAAACAGCTGGAGAAAAACAGGATGGCAAGAGGAAAGTTGCATTGCATTTAATCCACTACCAGATGAAGTCTCTGCACCATATGAATCAGGATCTTACAAAGGGTTGTGCCTGAGGATCCTATAATGTGTATGTCATCCCAATGGGTCAAGGGCCATACTTTGGAATCTCCTTCTTCTTCCCAAGAACAAAGATGGGTTAAAACATCAATAAGTTGGTTGAAATACCAACAACAAAGGGTTCCATTAACAATCGGGTCAGGAAGTAAAACATGACACCTAGAGCAATAGAAATGGGAAGGGCTGGCAGGGCTCGACGGCACACAGACAACAGAATAAGGGTGCACCCAAGTCCCGAAACAATAGCTAGGTAGCAAGCATACACAGTCATCAGATCATACATTGCAGCTCTTCCCACCAAAACACTGTAAAAGATGAAATCTCCAAGACCAAGCCTAATACCTCTGTTCAAGCCAAGATTGTCATCAGCGTCATCATCTTCCATGGCTGCCTGTTCCCTTTGGTTACCTGCATGGACAGCCTCAACCAAGGGGGACGTCTCCTCAATCTGCGAATCCCTATCTCCAAAGTGCCCAACTCTATTGGGAGTGCTGACATTCACTGCCGAGTACTCCGGCGAGTCACTGCTGGAAGAGCGCCTTTGCCTTGCATTACTCACTAGAGGAGATATCTCCTCCCTTCCATCCCTGCTACTTCCACCCTCATCATTCCCTAAAGTATCTCTACTGCCATCAACATCATTTCTCCAGCCACTGTTTCCAGAAACAGATTGCATCTCAACTGATCCCGGTTGGGAAAAACCAGCAGCCAAGAGACCCATGTTGGTCCGGTGGCTCCCTCCATTCTGCGGCGGGGCCACAGGACGGGCCTCATAGACAAGTGCAGGTAGCTCTTCATCCCGGCTCGATGCCAATTCAACAAGTAATTTAAGGGGGCCACCAGGAGCTAAAACAGCCACCAGATCATAGACAGCCAATGCAACCAGTACAATCCAAGTAGTCCACTCAGGCAATTTTGTAAACCAAGCTGCTACGATTATCCCAAGAGAAACCATATAGAACTGCCTGAGAATAATGGGAATCCCACCAGAGAATACCGAGAGGACTCCAACAACAGTGAAATTGAACAAGAGCAGGAAGCAAGTGATGGCGTCGACGGGGATGGAGAAATGCTGGATGATGGACAGGAAGATCGAACCGCCCATGGTGGCGAGCACGAAGAAGGCGGAGAAGCGGGTGTAGTTCTTGAGGAAATTGGTGAACTTGAAGTAGTAGAGGGCGACGAGCACAAAAGTAACGACGGCGATGATGACGACGAAGACGAGAGCGTTGAGGAGGGCGCCCTCGAGCTTCTGGGCGGTGGAGTCGGAGGGATTCTCGAGGTAGACGAGGTTGGCGGCGGTGCGGATGGGAGGGGAGGAAGGTGTGGAGAAAGGGTTTGCAGGGGAAAGGGCGTAGACCAGGAGGACCACGAGGAACATACAAATTGACACCGGCGACATCACGCCGATGATCTCGACGCCAATCGATTCGAGGATGCTCGATTCCATCTTCGGCCGCGGCGTTCGTCGATCAGGTTCTTCGGGAACTCTTAAAGCATCGCGATTTGCATTGAGGCAGCCATTGAGCTTCGGTTCTTGAAGGGAAAAAAAGGAACCCGTGAGACGTGAAAAATGTAAAAATCGAAGAGTAGGAGTACTGAGGTGTAAATTCATCAATTTTAATTATTGCCACTATAAAAGAAAGACTATATAGTTGCCTCACACTATAACCTGAACATAAGTTAACCCACAGGGCATTAACCCACAGGGCATCGATGAAGATTCCCATCTCCATGTTGCCATATATCTTTCACATATCAGGAAAAATAAGCATGAGACCCTTACTCCCAACCCTTCAAAGACTAGCCTTCATGTCCCATGAGTGACATGATGATATTGATAGTATAACCTTCATGGAAGCAATAAGCAGTGCAATGAAAAAGAAAATGAAGGTCAAACATAACCACCACTTCGTCCTTTTTCTTGGAAGGACACGGAAAGCAGCAAAATCTTGCAATGGATCTGGAACTCCTTGATTTCAGAAAGATCCCGAGCTCCATGAGGAAGAAGAGTGTGTATGTGGATTGATCAATGATATAGTCTCTCCCTATTCTTCTTCTATTCCAAGGTCTTTAATTCCTCAGAGACAGCTAAAATGTTTGAAAGCCAATAGTTAATTGCAGATCACTTATTAAGTTATTTATCAGTACACGACTAGGGATTGGGGCATATATTGCATACCGTACAACACATTGAAGTTGCTTGATTCTTACTGAACAGGATGAAGAGTGGATCCTCACATACATGGCTCCTCCCTTACATCTTTTGGACTTCCTCGAAGATTGAATTGAATAGAGGAGTGGAAATGTACCTCTCACCAAAACTTGGAAATATGACCTAAGCAGGAGAAACCCAATAAGAGGAATTCAAACATGCAGCTAATAGTCATTTTTGCATAATACTACTTACCGTAATAAGCTTCCCAGAGTTCTCAGGTCTCCTAGCCAAACTTACAGCAGCAGCTGCTGCCGCACCAGAAGAAATACCCACCTACCAACAAGCATCCAGAGAGAATTTAGATCATGTTACAGTACGAAACCAAAACCATAGAACATATGCTTTAAGTTCTCACAAAAATATCCTAAACGTGGTATTTATTTCCTTATCCACGTGTATGAGCAGCACATGACAGTATTACATAGTTTATGTGAGAACCGTTAGCTTTATATTCAGGCAGAATAAATCCATGCTCAAATTTACCAGCAAGCCTTCCTCCAATGCGAGCTTTCTTGCCATGTCAATAGCCTCGTCATTTGTGACCTATCATATACAGAAAGAAGAATCATATAATGATTTTGGAATTCAAACAGAACAGGTATGATTGACACAGCTTGCATCCTAAAAAATGTGAAGACATTTCCAATCATATTTGTGAAATATAATTAATAAGCAAGGTGGTCGAGTAATGCCGTCATGAAGCATTAACAGTGTCCGTGCATGCACTTGTTTGCGCAAGTCCTATGAATGCTTGGAAGCACTTTCAGATAATATGTGAAGACGAAGGATCCAAAGACCATCACATACCTTAATAACCTCATCAAGCAAGTTGATGTCCAATATGCTAGGTACATAACCTGCCCAAAGAATTTCAGGTTTTTGGTCCTTCAGAAAATCTGAGGCAAGATGGCAGGCAGTTTGTATCATATTTTGAGACCAAATTCCATTCATTTTCACCTGAATTATCTCCTGATATAACACTCCTCTCTGCAGGCTCCACACCAATTACCTGAATTATTTGTGAAATTCCATTAGGAAGCCCAAAGATGGCACAAGATTGATGAAACAGTTGAACTGGCATTGAGCTAACAACTGCTACATGTGGTGACTTCATAGATGAAATACACAGATTTTCAGAAAATCTCACCTTAATTTCCCTATTCATCATCTTCAAGTATTGCCCAGTCCCTGTTACCGTGCCACCAGTTCCAATCCCAGCAACAAGAATGTCAACCAGACCCATGGTGTCCTCCCATATTTCAGGTCCAGTGGTTTCAAAGTGTACCTGCAATTAACAAGAACCTATTTAAGCATGCTGTAAGTGGACCGAAAATAGGCTTGCTTAAGCATGGGTATGTCTGACTGTTGTAAGAGATGGAACATAAAACAACCTTAGTATTAGCCAAGTTATCAAATTGTTGAAACATGTATGCATTTGGTGTGCTAAGTACAACTTCTTCAGCTTTATCAACAGCACCTTGCAGGCCTTTCTCTGGGTCAGTCAAAACAATCTCAGCTCCAAAGGCGCGAAGGAGTATCCTTCTTTCAATGTTTATAGATGCAGGCATTGTGACAATGAGTTTGTATCCTTTAATAGCTGCAACAAAAGCAATTCCGAGTCCAGTATTTCCAGTGGTAGGTTCAACTAATACACTCTGCACAGGGAAGAAACAAGAAAGATTATCATATGCTTTTGCATACAACAAGCATGGATAGATAGAAACAAAACTATTTAACCAACCTTTCCAGGTGAAATTACTCCTCTTTCTTCAGCATCAGCAATCATACTATAGCCAATTCTGAGATTTTCAGTGCAATAAGCGTTTTAATCCAGAAATATATAAGCATGTCAAGGAAATGAACAATACTAATATGCATAAATATAGCACAACAAGATAATCACCAAACCATACAAAGGCCCACAGTATCCCTTTTATATGCTAGTTGAATTACCTATCTTTGACACTTCGGCAAGGCTCCATCGATTCGAGTTTAGCAGCAACGTTGGCCACACAGCCTTGTGTAACTTTGTTGAGATACACCATAGGCGTTCCCCCAATCAACTACATTTAATTAACAAAAGAGCCAATAATTTCGAGAAGCGAACGTGAAATAGAGCCAAGAACAAAACAAAGTAGTAACACCGTATGTACTACAGAAGGCAGAGAATTTCGAATATGCTTAGTAGGAGGGAACAACAAAGATACCAAATTAAGCGCAAGGAGAAGTGAAATTGAACACCTGACTAACGTCTTCGGCTATATTCACCGCATCGCCCTCCTCATCTCCGATAACTTCTCCTCCTTCTATAAACTCATCTTCTTCCTCCGCGTCCAGGCTTGTGGCGTAAAGCGAAGAAGCAGCAGGCCTAGCTCGGAAAACAGCACGAATCTTCGGAGCCGTAAACCGTCGTTCACGGCTCAAAGAGAAGCTCCGAGTTCCGAAGGATGCCAAACGACGCCCTGGTGGACCGAGAAACCGACGAGAAGGCGCCGGAAAACGAAGAAGAGGTGATGGCGGTGAAGAGGATGCAGCTACCGCCATGGCCATCTTTCCGGTGCAGAGAGGTTTCGGATGGAAACTTGAGGGGTGAGATTTAAAAATGGGTAGGTTAAATTATTCATTTTTATTTAAATAAATTATATTAATAATATTAAATATTTATAAAAAGAACCTCCCTTTATTAAATATTTTGAAAATACACCTATTAAACTAAATAGTTTCCCCCTTTTTCCTCTGCTTCCCATAGAAGATGAAGAGGGGCTGAAGGTTCTTCAACAATTCATACATTATGATGGGAGAATTACTTCACTTTCCCCTGTACAAGTAAGTAACATCCCCAGTTTAGCTGTTCCAAATCTGCAGCAATGAGATATTGCAGCAGCTCTGAACTGTTTTGATGGCATCTGAAGCTATATAACCTGATGAACTAGAGTAAGGTATCACCAAAATTCTCCTAGAATGGCCATTCACCAGAAGTTGTTTGGTATCCTCATCTTCGGCATTACTTGCATTGCAGAATGACCACTAATGTCGGAACCAAATCGTCTTGATCGGTGAATCTTCAGCCTGAAATTTGGAACCTTTCTTGATATCGCCTGCCAAATCATTTGCACTGCATCTCCATCCTTAGATGGGTACTGGAACTCGAAGAATCTCTCTACCTCCATCAGCTTCCTCCACATCCTAGTCCACTCCTCCTTCCCGATCCCTCGGATGAGATCGATGAGGAAGTTCTCCTTTACGGCATCTGCAGTCCTCACAAAGATGCAGAACTCAGAGTAGTCAAGGATGTCCTCAAATGGGAGCTCGATCTCATCGCTTATGATGACTGGGATGCAGTGACTGGCTATGGCATCAAATAGGCGGTTGGATGAAGGAGTGTCACCTGCTATGTTGAGGCAGAATTTCGAGGCTTGCATCCCTCTTGAGGCCTTGTTGATCCCATCATTCACTACACTTCCGAACGAGAAATGCACGTCCTTTTCATCTTTAAGGAGGTAGAAGAGTTCTTGCCGGGCAATCCCCCCCTACAAATCAGATTTGCAGAAAATCAGCTGCAAATCAACAGTTGATACTAACATCAAATATTCCTTCCAAGTGAAATATGGCAACGTTATCCTTCATCAACTAGAAAAGTAGCAAGTTTCATGAAACTCAATAAGAGATGGAAAATGATGAAGTGCGCATCATTTTACCAAATACTGTAGAAGATATTAACCAGAACATGGCATTTTGAGTAGCAAAGTTCATCCCTTGGTAAAGTTATCCTGAGAATTTTGCCTAGAAACTCAAACATCTCACAGAATTTGATGCCGAAAATGACGGGTTTGAAGAAAAGCAGAAACAGTTTCCTATATCACTATAACAAACAAGGAATCTTGAGCATACAGAAACATGCAGAAGGTCCTAACAAATGGAGGAATATCACTATAGCGTGTCATTTAGGAAGAGAACATACATCTTTCCTATAAATGGCACCTTGGAAGTACAGCAAAGTCGGGCGCCCGTCGAAATCCAATGTATCATTCACAGAGCTCTTGATGAGATGTTTATAAGGAGCAATGACATCCTTCTCCACATTTGCTACATTAGGCGGGTACCTCCCTAAGTCTGCCAATATAAACATTGCAGGCCATAGCTTCATCCTTGCATCCAGCATGCTATTAGGGTGATGGGCTAAAATCACATGATCCCGGCCACCAGACCTCTTCCACTCTTCCTGGGATGTCACATACCTGACCAACCTCTCCTGCAGCTCGCTGTTCTTGCTCAACTTCTGGTGCGGGTTCCTCTTCGTGTACCGGTTATAGCTTAAGGAAGAGAAGAATGGGACAAAGATTACATCTGCCTCGGTAGAGTTGTAGACTCTTACTGCACTTCGACCATCCAGTGAGCTTGCAAATTCCGATGAAAGGAGGTCCAAAGTGAGCCAATACTCTATGCTATGCTGCAAATTTAGTCCACCAGGGTACATGGGAATGTGGGTGCGAATGTCAGGCCATACGCTGTCCCCATGAGGATTCCAACCTAATAGCTTGAAATGGAACTCAGCAGGCAAATCATACATATAAGCCTTGAGGATTCTATCAGTGTTGGCATAGCACTTCCTATCATGTTTATTCACACCCAGATGATCCACCTTCTTGTCTGTGATGTCATCAATGGGGACTGCAGATTCCTCCTCAGTTGAAGGGTCAATTGAACGGGAATCGCCATTGTCAAAGATTGAGGAGGGCTTATCAGAGGACGACAGCAGGCTATTATACGCAAGCTGAGGGCCCCCAGCAGAACGCAGCACGAAGAACCAAGACAGCACGAACATTACAGAAGCAGCAATGAACAGGCAGAAAAGAGACCGTCGGGATATGATCCCGTAAGGCAAAGGGTTCCTCTCCCCCATCAGTAATCCAAATTCCAGAATCTTTGCTAAGCTAATCTCAAGAGCAACATGAACATCAATGGAACCTTTTTGTCTAAATTGAACAATCAAATGCAACGATGCCCCATTCGTCAAGCCGTTTCTTCTTGGTCTTCTCTCTGCATTTGCTTACAGCGGAAGCAGAAGAAAACAGAAACAACCGGGCAAGGAAGGAGGATCAACGGGAAACTTACATTCTTGTCGGATTAATCACAGGGCAAGGGGACACGGGTGAAGCAGAGCGGAATCCAATACGCAGAGAAAGGGAAGAAATTAGGAGAAGGAGAATGTCTGGTTCTGGTTCTGGTTCTCGGGTCCTGCTTAATCTGTGCCCTTTTTCTCATAGGAAGTAATTGAGGGTATATGGAAAGCTAATCGATTGATGGCTGGCCTTGAGGACACTTAGAAGGTAATTTTTTGCTCAGACTTGGAAGGTAATTAGACTGATTGTGGCCCAAAATGAAATTCCTTTTCCACCATTGGACCATGGAAAGACCCATCTAATCAGTAGAAACTATCTTCTGGGTGGATCCGAGGAATGCAGAAACCCTAACCCTGTATCCTCCAATAGCCTAAACTCCTTGAAATTTTCTGGGTCCATGCAACCTGTGGAAGATGATCAATGCTGCTCAAGCTACCAGAACAACTCCTGCTGGGTTGAGCTAAAAAATCTGCCGAATGTAATTCCTACATTTTCTTTATTTACAAGAAGAAAGCTACAATGCACCCAGCAAGGTTTATTTGCAGAAAAGGAAAAAAAACTGAACTGGACTGGACTGAAGCTTTATGAGCTCTCCTGGAATGTACGAGGACGAGAAAGTACAGCTGGGTTTGCTTCCATTATGTCTTCAGCATCCTCATAGTGACTGTCTGATCTCTCCGCCTCCCATGTCTCCATCTCTGGAATGCTTGCCCAGCATCAGGGACCCATTTCTCAAGCAACAGCTGCTGTTGACAATGGAGGATGATGGAGCCACACTACCATTAAGAACAGCCAAGGGAATTGCGACGACCGGAGAGCCCCACCGAATGGAATCACCATCACAGACCTGCTTCTGTGGGAAGTGATTTTGCCAGTAAGGGAAGAACAGCGCCGGAATCTGCTGGTGTGGGTTGCGACTACTGTCACAAGATCCCGAAGAGTTCGTCTCCGGTTCACTTGCAGAAGAAAGCTCCTCTCTGCTCTCGGAGAAACTGACCGGATCCCCTAGATTTAGCACACTGTCCATTGATTCCGACAGAGTCGTCTCAGGGCCAAGCTTGAAGACGGCGGTCCCTCTTGCACCAAGAGGAGTCAAGCACAAAGGAGAAGCAGACTCATTAGGTGACACTATGTCACTGACAGACATCATGGCCTGACGGTACTGAGAAGAAGAAGCAAACTGCTTGTTCTTCCTCCGTCCGGCACCCACAGGAACATTCCTCACAGTCCCGCCGGCCGTCCAGTACCTCTGACAGTTCTTACAGAAGTACCGAGGCTGATTCACATTGTAATTGTTGAAATAACAGAATTTTGTGTCGAAGCTGTTGCATCTGGGACATGGGAGGATCTTATCAGGCTTCTTGAGGGTCTTCTCCTGTTCATGGCCATTTTTTCCCGCCTGAGGCTCCTCGGTTTGTGGACCAACTTGGGCCTTGTCTGCACCTCCAGTTTCCAGATTCCTGCTCGAGACTGTACTACAGGCAACCTGCATAATTCACCCAAGTACAAATAAATATGGAAAGAGCACTACTAGATGGAGAAAGCACAAAGAAACTGCTCCAAGGTGATCAGAAGGTATGAGCAACAGCAAGAACAGGCAACATTCTAGAGAAGCTTCACGCTTTCAATGGTAGCCGACTCGGGCAGTTCAACATCACAGAGCACGTCCAACTGACAATATTATTGAAAGAACCCATAATCGATAGGTGTAGCATAGAATAAATCACCGCCATTTCTGGCGAAGGTGATGAGGGAGGTATACCTTGAAGCGGGGCTCCTCCGGGACCATAAAAACGGCAGTGGGCTCAATCGGAATCTGACTCTCCGGCACCGGAATCCTCATCCCGAAGAGCTTGATGCCCGAAACCATACTCTGGGGGCTCATTCCGATCCCCTCCCTGTTCCCGTCTGCTGCTGCTACTGCACACTTTCAACACCAAGACCATATCCCATCAAACAAAAGACGGAGCAGGTCAGCCTTATTAGTGGGGATGATGCTCTGAAAAGCAGAACCCAGAAGAAGGAAACTTTAACCCGAAAAAGAAAAGGAAAAACCCCTCCTTTTCTCCCTCTTTCTACCGCAAAACCCAGGAAACCCTGTTAAGTAACTTCCCAGAAAGAGCAAAAGGAACAAGGTACGGCCTCATTAAAGCAGCTGCAAGCACCCTTTCATCTCCTTTTCCTTCTGTAAAACCAGTCTCAAGGGCCCTCTGATCTGGTGGGTGAACATCCCTGTTTGGGTGAATGATTGAAGGGCTGAAGGGAAACGGGAAATCCGATGATAGCCAGCGTAGCCTCCGAGTCAGCAGAGAGAGTGATTCGATGACCGAGCAATGTAGTGGCTAAGGTTTGTCAATTGCTAGGAGCTGACGCAAACAGATGCCAGAGGGAAAAGGTCGTGTCTTTTTGAGTTCTCGTGGGTCCCATCTTCCTCATCGTCTCTAAAGAGCAGCGAAAAGGCAAGAAGATGCCGACTTGGAAGAACAGTAGAGAGAGAGAACGACAACTACAAGCCAGCTAGCTATAGCTTAGCCAAGTGGTTCACTTTCTTACCTTTTACGCCGCCATCAATGCCTGCCCTTGGCCTCTTCTTCTCCTCTCCTCCATGCTTGACTGGTTTGAAGCTCGATCTCATAAGTGGACATGGCCATGGAAATTTACTTCGTACATTCAATTTTCATAAAACAGGAAGAAGAGGGCAAAAGTGAAAATTCTGGGAAATTACGTGAAAAAGCCTGCAGAAATATGGTTGAGCACGTGCTACACGGATCTAAGATCCGCACTTCAAGATGGATAAAATCGTCCTTTCAGACTAAAAAAAAATGAATGTGGAAAAAAAACACTCCCTCTGGCCTTCTTTAGGCAGAAAACGTACGAGTGTGTCACTGTTTCCCTTCCTCGTCTTCAAGTCGGACCGATGCCAGAGGATTGTCCGGGCCCCCACCACCGACGGGAAGAGCTCCGACGTCAAAATACTACCCTCGGCTTTCTTTCGGCCCATCGGGGCGACATCAAAATGCTGGTCATGTATGAAGTGACCCTTACTATCATTGGGTCCCACCCATTAGGCATATAATAATGGACCCGCTTATTCATAACATTTTGACCGTTGCTTACATGGGTGTGGTATGGGTGAAGGAATAAAGTGGATGGGGTCCTCAAGGTTCTTGCTTGTCCATGGCTATGGTCCACACGCCAACTTGGTTACGTAAATGGTTGTGGTTAGGTTGCTTGGATGCATAGTGGGTTAAGCAAAGGTCCGCCTTCTATGACTTTCTTGGCTGTTTTGACCGAAACCCACCTCTGCCTTCTTTTCTTCCCTGGTTTGGTGTGATATCAGCCATGCAATATGAACATGCTGAGTTATGGTGTTTGGTGGCTCCAAGTCAAAGGCAGCATTTTTATCTTTTGAAAATCTTGAATTCCTCCACCTAAACTATTTTATGATATTCAAGTCTTTCTTCCCCTTATGATTCTGTACTAATCTATTAGAATATTCAAAGGTTGATCCCACATTGTTCGAGTATTCTTTTTCAGGTCTAATGATGCAAATGAGGAGCAAGTTGAGAATTGACTCTCCTGCAAGTCTTCTTCTCCGCTTCCTTGATCTCTACTAGCGTTAAGAAAGACAAATTGCAGAAGAAAAGGGATAAGGGGTAAGAAGGATATGCCTCACCTGCAGCTTGGCATTCCTGCAGATATTATCATCATAGCCAGGGCTACTCTAGAAACCATCTGATCCGTTCCGGCCAAAAAAGAGTACCAACCGTGGCGGCGCGTCGGCTCATCGGGCGGATTTTCGAGACCCTCTTCTACGCTCAGATCCTCCTCGTCTCGATCCTCACGGTCTTCCTCACCATCCGTGGCTTCCTCTCGGCCCGCCGCCACCACTTCCACCCTGCGCAGTGGTACCCTCCGCTGGTTTCTGCTGCCGCTGCGTCCGCCGCTGCTGCCTTGGCGTGGCAGCGCCTCGTCCAATGTAGTCCCCGGAGGGCCCTCTCCGTCGCCTTCTGGCTAACCCCCGTCCTCACTTTCGGAGCCGGGGTTCTCCTCTTGTGTGCCGAATCTGTAGCAGGTCTTGTGATCGGAGTGGCTTCCGTCATCTCCGCCATCGCCATAGCTCTGTACGGATGCTGGGTGAACCGCCGCTTCGACTACGCCTCAAAGGTCGTCTCAGTTTCCACCGCCGCTGTCTCCTCGGCTGAGACGTTGTGCATGACAATGGTTTCAGTAGCGGTAGCTTTTCTATACTCCGGTTTCACCGTATGTGGCATCGGCGGAGCCACCACCATTATGGCAGCCCCTGACAAGGTCTTCATCGTAATCGAGCTTCTGAGCTTCACCTGGACCATGCACGTCATTAAGAACGCTCTCCTGACCACCGTCTCTCGGATCTCATACCTCAGCATGGCCTGCGGCGTCCACATGGACCCCCGCCTGGCCCTCCGCGAGACGGCCAAGTACCTCATCGGCAGCGTTTCGGTTGGCTCGATGCTCGTCCCGTTCACCGGACTACTCCGGGGCTCGGCCCGAGCGACAGCCGCCGTCGTAGGCGGACACGACGAGTTCCTCTTCTCCTGCGCGTACTGCTACTCGGGCGTGGCATCTGCCCTCACGAGCCGGGCCAACAGGTGGGCTTTCGTGCAAGTCGGCGTATACAACAAGGACTTCGTGGCAGCATCCGCCGATACCTGGGACTCGTTCAGGCAGTCAGAAATGGAAACTCTCATCGACTCAGACCTAACGGCCGTCTTCTGCTTTCTCTGCGGGGTGGCCGGAGGGGCCACGGGCTCCCTCGTGGCCGGCTCGTGGGCCCTTGCAGTCCACAAGGGCTACGCAACCTCACTGTTGCTCTATGCCTTCATCATCGGCTACCTGATGGTAACTTACGTGGACTGTACTGTTATCCATGACTTTCATGTCCGACAGTGTCTAATGTTAATGTTGGTCCGTTGCAGTGTCGAGTGGCTGTTGCAGGGGCGCAGGCGTGTGTTCAGGCCTACTACATCGCCTACGCAGATAACCCGCAGAGCCCCCAGCTAGATCCGACGATCTCTGCTCGACTCCAGGAGATGAAGAGGTACCGAGTTTAGCTTGATTCCTGATCATCTATGATCTTGTACTGTTTTGCACTGGCATCTATGATCTAAGAATCCGCATAGGACCTATCCGGTCTGGTGCACTGCTACCCATATTTATACACTCTTTTTTCTCCCTTTCTCCCTCACTTCCTCAGTGTGGGATCTTACTCCCCCTACACAAAATGCCCTTTCTTCTTATACACGTGGTTTCTCCTTTTGGAATTTCAATAATTATTTGGTACACTAAAAATAAAAAGAATAGTTTATTATTATACGTATTTTAAAGCTGACAAAAATCATTTATTATGATATTATATTAAATTTGTAATGGAAGGGATATTAAAATATTTAAAATAATGTATCTTTCATAAATATGCATAAATATTATATTAAATAAATTTAATTTAAATATAAATATTGAGATATATCACTTGCACCCATCTTATTATGTTTTAAATTTAGTATAATATCAATTGCACTTTCTAATACCCACACCATATTCTAATTTATATTAGGTTCCTTATTAAATCATATATGATTGTTTTGAAATATAGTTTTGTGTGAATATCCGTGCATTAATGCTAAAAATCCATTATTTGATAAAATTATTATCTTAATGGATAGGGTTGTAGCATGACCCAACCCAACCTGTACGAGTTTGGATTCAGACCTGACATTAGGTTCAATAAAAGTTCTCATTCTTCTAAAACTTGTGGCTAACAGTGATGTTAGTTGAACCCGATATTCGGTGGGATTCTGTTTACCTGTCCCTTATTTTATATATTAAAAATATTATACTATATTTGATAAAATAAAAAAAGTAATACGAATTTAAATTTTATAATTATTATACTAAATATAGATTATAACTTTTAATTATTCATTATTTTGACGCCTTAATCCGTAACCTAAAACTTAAAATAATTTATTCGAATATTTATGAAAAATATCAAACTTAATAATTTTTTCTGTTTCAATATTGTAATAATAATAACTGTAAATAATTATTAAGTATTGATTTGAAATTGTACTTAAAAGTGTATAAACATTATATTTGAACGTGGTTATTAAAAATATTATAAAAAATTAAATAAAATATAAAAATGTTATTATTTTATAATTTTAAAATTTTAAATTATTATTTTTAAGTATAAATAAATTCGAAGTTCTTACGCGATATATTCTTACATCATCTAACAAAATTACATTTTAATATCACCTAAAACGACGAGTAACTAGACCCGATTATGCTGGATCGGTCGGTCCAGGGATGCCGAACTCCCAACCGGATTAGATTCGAATTCAACCAAACCTCTACCCGAGGGGTCAATTGTCAGCCCAAAAGAAAACTCTACGGAGGCCGGAGGTGAGGCCTAAGCTGGCAGCACCATTGCTGGAGCGTGTGAAGAACGCGCTACCGATAAAAAAAGGCACAACATTTATTTGGCCGTACTCGATATTATCTAGTTTCTATATTCACGAACCTGCCCTATTTTTCTTTGGTTGGTTCACGTGTTTTGCGTTTTTTTCAGGTTAGAAAAATATGTGACATAAATATTAATATTATTTATGATATAAACTGAAAATTTATTTGTCAGTGGTTAAATCAAAATTTTCGAATAAAAAAATAAATTTAAATATTTTATCCTTTTAAAAATTAAAATTTAATTTTATTCCCTAAACCATATGAAACTGAAAATTTATTACATAATTAAGTCTTTTTTGTCAGAACCTTTATGAAACTGAAAATTAAATTTTAATTTTATTCCCAAAACCATATGAAACTGAAAATTTATTACATAATTAAAAAGGCTGAATGGCAAGGGTTTGCAAGATGCTTTAGTGGGCATCATCTTCGAAATCATCCATCAATGAGCTGGCAGTGGCATGTGTTCCCGCATGATTCCGTGGGCCCCACCTCCACCCACCTACTCACCAAATCCATGTACTCTTCCGGTAATTGATTGACAAATCCGAGGGCAATTCAGTCAAACAAGATAGTTAATTAATGAACTGACGTCATAATTTCTTGAATTACGACTCATTCACATTTGATGCTTGATTATATACCAAAAAATATTTTTTATAATAATTATTATTAAAATAATATGTCACGGGATTTTTTATTCATAAAATTAAATGACGGGAGAAAAATAGAAAATTTGGTGACTCCACGCATGGAGTGAAGTGCGTGGGACACACCTTAGGCTACAAAGTGCGAATCTGAACCAGTAATCCTATCAAGGCCAAGTTTACTAACCACTCGCCAAAGACCGCGAGTAGCGAACTGGCCCAGCTGGTGTTAAAAACTGTTCATGGAGTTTTCTGAATATGAGAGAGAGTAGAAATGGAATGAGAATTGCCGTTTGCTGAGATACACTGAGCCAATGGCAGGGTAGATCTGCTTCACACGATACTACCTCACTTCCTATAAATAAACCGACGACCACTTCCTCTCCATCGCGCCGTTGCTCCAACCTCCTTCCCCTATTATTCTCCGGTTCTATCTCCACGAAGGTAGGCTCGTCTCCTCGCTCCCCCTTCCTACTTGTTACTGAATTGCGATATGCGTGCTCCATTTCAATGGTCGTCTGAGCTTGTCTGCACTTGATCCAGCTCTATTTAGCTCCCCTTCCCTCTCAGTTCTAGTGCATTATCCCTTCGTCTTCTATACTGTATATTTGAGGATCGAGTAGGTTTGTGTGTGTGTGTGTGTGCGTGTGTGCGTGTTTTAGATAGACCCCAGTGTGCACTAGACTCGTTGTACTTTTCTGTTCATCCGATTTGATCAAGCTGGTGTGTGTTTCCGCTGTCCATTTAGGTTGATGTAGGCTTATTGATCTATGTTTCTGGTTTTCACTGCTTCTTCCGTCTCTTAAGCAGCAGATCTTGAGATTATTGCTTTAGAATTTGCAGATCCGTGTCCGTTTGATCTTGTTTCTGCAGTCACATCAATCTGCATCAACTGGATCCTGCCATCTACATATTTTTCGTCATTTTGTTTTCAAGATCTGCAATCAACTGAAATCACTGCCTAGATACGATTGTTTTTTGTGTATTTATATAGCGGTCGGTTGCTCTGTCTTGCCGTTACCTTCAACCAGTGAAGTCTTCGCAGTTCAATAGCACGTGCTAGCTGTCAAACTCTTGTTTAGCGTCGCTAGTAGTTTAAGCGAAGCTAATTTAATTGATATAAGGAGACTGATCTTTTGTTCCTAACGTGATCATTCAGAAAAATGGCCTCTCACATTGTCGGCTATCCCCGCATGGGCCCCAAGAGGGAGCTCAAGTTTGCTTTGGAATCATTCTGGGATGGAAAGAGCAGTGCCGAGGATTTGGAGAAGGTGGCATCTGATCTCAGGTCTTCCATCTGGAAGCAGATGGCTGATGCTGGTATCAAGTACATTCCTAGCAACACCTTCGCTTACTACGACCAGGTCCTTGACACCACTGCAATGCTCGGTGCTGTTCCTCCCATATACGGCTGGAATGGTGGCGAAA
The DNA here is from genome assembly GCA_030064425.1 of Trapa bicornis. Classification (NCBI taxonomy): domain Eukaryota; kingdom Viridiplantae; phylum Streptophyta; class Magnoliopsida; order Myrtales; family Lythraceae; genus Trapa; species Trapa bicornis. The sequence continues at coordinate 528,264 of CM057761.1, read as the reverse complement.
TTGGGTTCGACATTTACTTCTCCATGGCCAGAGGTAATGCCTCTGCCCCTGCCATGGAAATGACCAAGTGGTTTGACACCAACTAGTAAGTGATGGCCCGGTCTCAGGGAAGAGAGTTTGTTTTGACAACTGCATTTTTATATTTTACTAGACTAATGGTTCTACATATTCATGCAGCCACTACATTGTGCCTGAGCTGGGTCCTGATGTCAAGTTCTCTTACGCTTCCCACAAGGCTGTCAAGGAATACAAGGAGGCCAAGGCGGTGAGCCTGTTTGCTCGTTCTTTTTTTTAGTTAATAATTATCCCACTGTCATACCGTCTTTCTTCTAGTACGTTTCCTTCTACTTGTTTGTTTGCTGAAGACTTTGCATAATAGTTGCAGAATATTGGGAGTCGCAATGACTTGCCCAGGATAGACATTATGTAAAGTCTTTTACAGAACCTAACCTAAAGTACTAGAAGAAGAAACAATGATTTCCCCATAACTTACTAGAAGAAGACTTTACTAGTCCCAACAGAAAAGTAGAGCGCAATGTAACGTACTAAATGTTTGCATTGGATAGATCAAATATACCGTATCTTACCATGGACTCCAACCGGACAGTGATCTCCTTGAATCCTGGGCTGTTTCTATAGTTCACCAACTAAAATTAGAATGCACTTTTCTCTCTTGTATGGTAGTTGAATGGGGGATACTGGGTAATACTCTTTATTTTAGTTATTGGCCTTATACAGAACGAATATTTTATCAACATTTGTTTCGTTACACCACATGATATATTATTGCCTTGTATATACAATTCCGAATCTGTAAATTCTTATCCATTTCCCAACATGTCAAATAAGTAGTTTCTCCTTGCTTGATATTGACTCTGTTTACACCTGGCAGCTTGGAATTGATACTGTTCCAGTCCTTGTTGGCCCAGTCTCCTACCTGTTGCTGTCAAAGCCAGCAAAGGGTGTTGAGGCGACCTTTTCTCTTCTCTCTTTGCTTGGCAACATCCTTCCAATCTACAAGTAAGAATAGTACGAACTTACTCTCTTATGCTTAAGCACAATTATACCCTGATATCATAATGGTTCCATTGGAATGTGGTTTTTCAGGGAAGTTGTATCTGAACTCAAGGAAGCTGGTGCTTCCTGGATTCAGTTTGATGAGCCTACCCTTGTGACGGATCTTGACTCTCACAAATTGCAAGCATTCTCTGAGGCCTATTCAGAGCTGGAATCAACACTCTCTGGCCTGAATGTGCTCATTGAAACTTACTTTGCTGATGTTCCAGCAGAAGCATACCAGGTTCTTACCAACTTGAAGGGTGTCAGTGGGTTTGGATTTGACTTAGTTCGTGGAAGCAAGACTCTTGATTTGATCAAAGGTGGATTCCCCACTGGAAAATACTTGTTTGCTGGAGTAGTAGATGGAAGGAACATCTGGGCAAACGAGCTTGCCTCATCCCTCGAAACCTTAGGGGCTCTTGAAGCTGTTGTAGGCAAAGGTATTATTTTTTGCATACACTTTCTTGTTGCTATTCTTTGGCCATTTTTTCCTGTTCCTGTTGATAGATAGAATTTTCTTCACATGCCGCTGAATCTAACAATTGATCTTACTTCCGGCAGACAAGCTCGTGGTCTCCACTTCCTGCTCCCTTCTCCACACAGCTGTGGATCTGATCAATGAGCCCAAGCTGGATACGGAAATTAAGTCATGGCTTGCATTTGCCTCACAGAAGGTTATTGAAGTTAATGCCTTGGCCAAGGCACTGGCTGGACATAAGGATGAGGTACTCTTTGTTGCTACTGGTCATGCCCTTTCCCTATTTAATATATATTAAGATTTGTTGGTTAGATCTTCATTCTACGCAAGTTTGTTTTAACATTGTAACTTTTTTCACCCCACTTGTCATTTAGAAATGATAGTTGGTATCAGGGGAACTAACTTTTATGAATCTATTCTTGGATGATGCACTTTCAGGAATTCTTCTCAATTAATGCTGCTGCTTTGGCTTCAAGGAAATCCTCCCCAAGGGTCACTAATGAGGCCGTCCAAAAAGCTGTAAGCTGCCTGATTATATTGTTAGACTCACTTCATATCTACATTCAAGCGGATTTATATTACTGATGGTAATGTACTTTGTTTTATGCAGGCTGCTGGTCTTAAGGGTTCTGATCACCGTCGGGCCACTAATGTCAGTGCTAGACTTGATGCCCAACAGAAAAAGCTCAACCTTCCTATCCTCCCCACCACTACCATTGGGTCTTTCCCTCAGACCATCGAACTCAGAAGAGTTCGTCGTGAGTACAAGGCCAAGAAGTAAGTACATCCAATTCCTTTCTCCATTTTAATCGTTTGGTGTTATTTTCCTTATTTAGCAGAAACTCATCCGATAATACTTCTTCTCCAGGATCTCTGAAGAAGATTACACTACTGCCATCAAGGAGGAGATCAATAAAGTTGTCAAGCTTCAGGAGGAGCTTGACATTGATGTTTTGGTCCACGGAGAGCCTGAGGTGAGCTTTCCTTTTGTGGGAAAACTAAAGCCAGACTAGGAAGCATAAGTGAAAACACATCTATTTCAATCATCAGACTCTGATGGGATTCTTCTTTAACATATGCATTCTATTATGGTCTCTCGTATTTGCAGAGGAACGATATGGTTGAGTACTTTGGAGAGCAGTTGTCAGGTTTTGCGTTCACCGCTAACGGTTGGGTGCAATCTTACGGATCTCGCTGTGTGAAGCCTCCAATTATCTATGGTGATGTGAGCCGCCCCAAGCCGATGACCGTCTTCTGGTCGACTATTGCACAGAGCATGACCTCCCGCCCGATGAAAGGAATGCTCACCGGGCCAGTCACAATTCTCAACTGGTCCTTCGTCCGAAATGACCAGCCCAGGTGCCAAGATGACAATTTCTTGCAAGAAAGAAAAATAATTGATTCAGATGTGGCAGCAAGGGAATCCTGGCATTGATATGCTACCAGATTGACCTAGCTATATGTTTCACAGGTTCGAGACCTGCTACCAGATTGCCTTGGCCATCAAGGATGAAGTTGAGGATCTCGAGAAGGCTGGCATCACCGTTATCCAGATCGACGAGGCTGCACTGAGAGAAGGCCTGCCTCTGAGGAAATCCGAGCATGCTTTCTACTTGGAATGGGCCGTCCACTCCTTCAGGATCACTAACTGCGGCGTCCAGGACACCACTCAGGTCCCCATCTGTTTCTCCACAACTTCGCCAACCTAGCAAATACATCATTGTATATTAATTGCAGTGTCTTCTTTTTCCTCAGATCCACACCCACATGTGCTACTCCCACTTCAACGACATCATCCACTCCATCATCGATATGGATGCCGATGTCATCACCATCGAGAACTCCCGCTCTGACGAGAAGCTCCTCTCGGTCTTCCGTGAGGGAGTCAAGTACGGTGCTGGAATTGGCCCCGGCGTCTACGACATCCACTCCCCTAGGATACCATCGACCGAAGAGATCGCTGACAGGATCAACAAGATGCTTGCAGTGCTCGAGACCAATATCCTCTGGGTGAACCCCGACTGTGGTCTCAAGACCCGCAAGTATGGCGAGGTCAAGCCTGCCCTCAGCAACGTGGTTGCTGCCGCCAAGCTCCTCCGCTCCCAGCTCGCCAGCGCCAAGTGAATCATCAATGGGCGCAGACATATCAATCCTCTATTGGAAGGCATTCCTGTTAAATTTTCCCTTTTTTTCTCGCTTTGGTGTATGCTTCTCTTGGCTTTAACGCCTTTTTATCTTTTTAATTTTCTGGCTCTTTTTGGATGGATGCCCTTTGGTTTACGGCCACATTGCTTAGCCAATCATTTTCCTTAGGAGGGTTGAAATCAAGAAGATGTCGTTTGCCATATATTCTCATTTTTATGCGTTTTTATTATGGCATGTACCACAAAAGGCCTTTGAGCGGTCGTATGCTCCTTGCTGTTGCAGGTCTCTATGGCCCAATGGCAATGCAGCGTCACATGGAAGGTGTGAATATTATGGAGAATAAAAGTTCAAATAAGGTGCAAATATGGATTATTTATATATAGATATTCTATTTAATCATTAATTTATAGACAACGAAATCCAAGCCATATCAGAGGAGGAGAGTGAGTGCCATGCACAAGTCAAAGGGTCTTGCAATTAGTTTAAAACTTAAGTTTATTTTAAAAATATATATTTATTTTATGATTTGTAAAAAAATAATATATTTATACAAAAAAATAAAATAAAATATTTTATTTTTATAATATTTTTTAAATAAATTTACTACTAATAATATATATTATACCAAATAATTTTTAAAATAAATTTCTAAATTTTATTGGGCCCTTCTAGAGAAAGGCATTCTCCCTTGCGGTGGAAGGCCGCGAATATAATATCTTTGCTGAAAATGCAAGCACACAGGCAATGATGAGAGACAACATAGCTCCTAATAGGGAGAGATCGCAAGAGATTGTTGTGGCTTTCAGGTGAGACGACAACGGCGAAGCCATATCCGAGGAGGAAGGGAGTGCGATGTACAAGTCGAAGCTTCAAGAGCTCTGCCAGCAGAAACATTGGAGTCTACCTCAGTACTCCACTACCAAAGAGGGCCCCAGTCACGGCCCCCGCTTCACCACCACCATCACTGTTAATGGCATCTCCTTTGTGACTCCCAATCCCTCCAGATCCACCAAGGAGTCTCATAATGATGCTGCAATGCTCGCATTCCAACATTTCTCTGATTCACTTCTACCTCCAGACGTGCCTCCGATCATCTCCCCCACGCTTATACCTCCTGCCGTATCTCCGGTCATCCTCCCTCGTCCTTCCGAGCCTCTGATTGTCGCTGCTCCGCCTAATCCTCCTGCTCCCGACTCCACTGGTAACTTAACTGCTCATTCGTGATGATCTATGATCTTTTCCCTTTCTTCCATTATGCGCGTAAATCAATAAGCACTAAGATTGGATGCTTGCTTGTGGTCACTATGCTTTAATAGATTATGTCTTCGAGCTGTAGTTTTTGTTTTTGGCCAGAACCTTGAGGTGTAGTTGGAGGAGATCTTCTACCGTGGTTGATAAAATAACGATATAGATGTATGTTGGATACCTGGATAAATGAATTATTATGGCATCATAAATGCGACTAGATTCTTTCTCATGGTAATTGAATTGGCTTTCTGAGATGTATGTATCCTGAATTAATAATATATTAATCAAATTTTGAAAATCAAACTTACTTGCTGTGCAGATGACTTGAGCGAGGGATTGGATACTATTCTAGCTGGTCTAAGGTGTTTGCAACCGAAACTACCTGAAGAGTATCTATCTACTGAGATGAGGATGGCAGAAGGACGTACATTGCCTCTGGCAAGGCCACCAGAAGAATGCCATGCCCCTCTGGCCAATCAAAGTACTCCTCATATCAAAGAAGATGCACCCTCTATAGGTTTGATATATCAGTATATGTTATTACTATAGATATTGCAACAAACTGGATGGTATTATTAATTATGATGATTTGCATTATTTCCTTGTAATTGAGTATTAAGTGCGTATTCTGCAAGATCTGTTTTTCTCATCTTCATACTTTTGAATTTTAGATTTGTGGCATCTCTCCAAAAGCCAACTTCAGATGTATGCTCAAAAGAGCATTCTTCCTCTACCAACATACTCATGTGAACATTATGGCCCAGCGCATATTAGTCGCTTTAAATGCAAAGTAAATATAGATGGACAAACTTTTGAAAGTCCAGATTACTGCAGCACATTGAAAGATGCTGAGAATGCTGCTGCAAGGGTTGCTCTGTTGGCCATGTCAGCAACTGGAGACCAAGAGGCAAGTGTAAAGTGGGCTGTGGCCATTTTTTCTGAATAAGATTGAATGACTTCATATTACATGGTAGAAAGATTTTTGTGTCTGAGTTATTGTGTTGATGGATTGATCATTCCTGTTTGCTAGAGAGATTCTGGTCTATACAAAAATCTCTTACAAGAACTGGCTCAAAAAGAAGGCTATCGCCTCCCTGTATATAAAACAATGCGGGCTATTGGACTTTTTCCAACTTTCACTTCAACTGTGATGATCGAAGGAGAAAGTTTTACTGGGCAACCTGAAAAAACCAAGAAACAGGCTGAGTCGAGTGCAGCAAAAGTTGCTTACACCACCCTGATTGAGTGTATGTATACCAAAGTTGATTCTTTGATCCTCAAAGTATCATTTTCCTTTTATTTTTGTTTTTTCAATGGATATGGTCAATTTCCAAATGTTGAAGCAGATCAGACAAAGTCAAGTGCTAGTTTGAGTAATTAGAAACATATTTTTTGTGGTAATATATTGAAGAAGTTGGCAACTAACTTGATTGAAAAGGTAAACAATTAGAATTCATGAGTTTAAGCATTTGCCCATGATAGAAATTTCCAAATTTCCATTGTTAGAATCTGATCGTGATTTGTTGTTGGTTTTCCAGTGAAGTGATGCTAACTTATTTGATATCTATTTAGGTAAATGGAATCGGACTTCTACTTCCCATTGCTCTACCAAACAAGGTTCATGTATTCTATCCTCACCATCTACAAGCTCTCAGCAAACTCCAAATATCTCAACTAATGTCAGTCCTGGAGTGAATGCACACCTCAGTTTGGCTCACCTCGCTAAAAGAATTAACGGAGGCAGAGGTAATTGTTGAAGTGAGAATACCTGCTATCACCATCTCATGGTCCTAATTACCTTTTTTGTTCTTGGATTATAGGAACATTATTATTGGTTTTATAAGGTAGATCTGCCATTTTATATATGTTCTTCTCTGTAGAGAAAACACTATTAGACATGTATGTGTTTTGGTAGCAAACCCAAGTTCATGTTGACCTAGTAGTATTTTGATTAACATACCATCATTTATTACTCCGTTGCTTAACTGAATTTTTGTAGATGCTGTACTTGACTTGGATATCTATCTACATTATTAAGTTCATGTTGATACCCAAAGATACTGATATTGTTTTATATTCAACTTCACAGAGAAATGGTGCATTTCAACAATGCGATGGATATAACAACTAGGTTTTTATGGAATTGTCCCAAATCCAGATTTCATGCTGTGAACCATTAATTTCTTTCCTTTTACTTTGTTGAAACTTACCTATCAATTTCAGGAAGGCATCTTATGATTCATTAACAGATCAATTTATCATTCAAATTTCTGTTGAATGTTAGCCCACAGAAAGCAAATGGCTAGCATATTAATGCACCTTATATTGTATGAATCATGTATCTATTTGAAGTTTTCTACCAAGATGGCATATAAATGAACGCAGATTTGTTCAAGTCAATGGCTTATCCTCTTTCCAGACATTTCATTGCAGCTCCATGCATGTGCCGATCTATGTTCATATGTCTGTTTCATGATAGTATTATTTTACTGGTATGCTTGCTACAGACGACATCGAATCTACGAGCCACAATCACCCTTCTCCACCTCATGAAGCTACAACTGCTGCCAAAAAAGAAGGCTCGTGGTCGGATTCCTTACTAGGCCAGGTTAAAAATCTTTCCCTTGAAGAAAGCTCGTCTGAATTGTCTTCTTCGAAGAATGGCAACATGGCAACAGCTACAGCTTCAGCATTCGGATATCCAGGGCAAGCAGTGAGCTTACCCCCACCTGGAGTTGTCAGGGTATATCCACGGGCACTTAACATGACACTGCCTTCTGGCAGTGTAGTGACAGTCAGTGATGATAGTTGGATTGCCGTGTGTGCTGATCCTATTTAACTGTATGGGTTGGTGAGCTGAAAGCTTTCTATTTATTTATATTCCACATTTACTTTGGAACTAATATGATAACAGACAACTAATGTGTGTATGTTTTTCTTCCCTTGATTCTCTGTAAGTCTCTTTCCAAAGAGACGTCATGAAAGAAGCATGTATTAATTCATTTAAGATTGCAATTTTGAAGCCATTTGATCCCTTTTGCTGGAATCTTGATGACTTTCTACTTACTAATGTTAATGCTTCCATGATATTTGTCGTTAAAGCTTGAGGCATACTATTTGTTTAATATTAGCGTGCTTTAGAATTCATCTTTGTAGCCCCATCTTTCTAAGTATCAGCTTTATCTCTGCCCTGCTTATCTTTTACCTTTTCCATGCCAGCTCCATTTTCTATGTATTCTTTCTTGCCATCTTCATCTTAAGCCTTAGCTCTATATATTTTTTCTTATCCTTCTGTTTCACCTATTCACCATGCCCAATCTTCTTTTCCTTTATCACCATCAATTTTTGCATTCTCCATCACCTGTTTGGCATCAAGTTCTTTACTTGCCACCTTCTCCTCTCCTCCTAAAATTACTTGTCTATCATGGTTTTCCACCCCTCTCTTCTGCAAAGTTCTCATTTGTATGGTATCCTGGAACTGCGTGAACAGAAACATACAGGGAATGTATTGCAAGCAACTTCATGTGGGTGCCAAAAAAAAAGAATTACATGACTTGGTATGGAAGTTATGACCACCTAGAAGTTAGAAATCAATGTCATGAGCCCATATCTTTTTCTTTGGTTTCTAGGCACTTGACCACATGCTCATCTTCATTGGCAATGTCAACAGCTACTTGGATACCAGAGTAAACCCCATATGCAAGGTAAGGATATACATCTTCAGTAAAATGGACACCAATTTTTCATCAGTCTGTCCATGTGTGAGGGATCTCTCTTCCATATTTGGACAAGGAGATGGAGATGGACTGACCATCACAACTGACGAGGCTGTGGGTCATGGCTGAATATGAGATCGACTAACATATTCTTCATGTCTTCATATAGCAAGTAGAAACTTCATGATCAACCCAACCCACCTTGATGCTTGCCAAACTGCTGAAATAATGGGCAGTTCTCGTATCCTTTCATCTTTCTATTTATACCCTTAGACAATAAGGCACATCTATTGAATTTGTTGATGAACACACCAATGAATCGACATCCAGTTGATGATATTTTCTCCTCTCATGGGCTTTTTCATTTGATAGTAAACTTTTGCCAACCCCCAAAGAAGGATTAAGCCCTGAACGCGCCAAAGCTCTTCCATGCAGAGCTTGAACCAGTTCAAAACATTATGGAAGATGTTCTGATCAGTCAGGATAAGGTCAATTCTCTTCCTTGGATTATGAAATCTCCGAGCTGATTCGGATTCAGCAGAGAGGTCTCACCATTGGATAGGAAGGTGAAGAGGAATTAAGCGAGAATAAGCTAGAAAACTAAATGGTCGATCTTATTTATACTTAAAAGTAATAATTTGGCACAACACAATCCAGCAATTGGTATTGAACAAATAAGAACAGACTGATACAATAATCAATAATCGTCAGCGGCACTAATGTGCCAGATAACAAATTAACAAGCCTCTACCATCCTTTCCTCGGACAGGAAATCGATGAGGCGCAAAGAACCCTACCGTCATGCCTGAGGGTCTGCATCCATCTCTCCTCAGAAGAGGTAGGCAATTGCAAGGGCGGCGAGGGAGGCGAACGCCGCGGCTGGGACGAGGGCGGCAGCGTCGGAGACGGGGCCGGGGGCGGGGGCCTCAGCGGCCGACACCTTCTCTATGCCCGATACAGCCATGACGAGCATCGATATGGCGAAGAGAAGCCTCATCTTCATCGACTCCATTGCAGGTATTTTCGTTGTGTTTGAGGAGAAGACGAAGGCAATTCAACGGAAGCCTGAAACCGTGGGTCTGCTCTGATGAGTGGATTCGGAGACGGAGACTTGATGGCCGACGGAGGAGGAGCTGCAGGAGGTTTATATAGATGGGCGGATGGATCTATTGCCTTTTATAGCATCACAGCCACAGGCTGTGGTTTGAAAATCAAAATGCATCTCTCTCTCTTTGGTGGTTCTGGTTGAAGATGCAGCTGTCGCCAACTGTTCTCCTGGTCCGCCGGATGGCCGACACCACACCGCATATGGGACCTGTAAAGTGGCGGCCGTGGATGGGCTGGAATACTCACTTTTAACAAGAACAATGGTGTGTGACTCCACCACTCACTCCATGAATGATTGACTAATTCATTCACTGACCTGGTAAAGGAATTTCTTGCTTCCTTTTCATCTGCATTGCAATGTTAGAACTTAGAACTTAGAACACGTGTTTTTCCTTCGTGAAGATCTTGATAAAGCAAACCCTTCATCCAAATTTATTTTCTTTCAGGTATTACAACTGATAGAACAAAGGGGTGCCCCTACAAGAAGATTGCTGTTGAAGGTCTGATGTTAAGATTTCTACTCTGCAACTACACTATCAGAAGAGACCTAAGTTGGTATAGAACCACCAAAGTTTTTGTTTCCATCAGTATATAGCGGTGAAATGATCAATGCCAGTAGAAGAAACAATGTGCTACAAATCAAGATAAAACTACTCCTCTGCATTTTCACTTCAGCTCTTATCTTCATCCTTTTATCTTCATGGCCAGCAGCATCATCTTTGCAGGAAACTGGATAGGCTAGGTGGTAGTCATTACTTTCTGTTTGACTCCAGCCAGATTCACTTGAAGGCGAGCTTGTGAACATCCCGGTATGTTTCTCTGACAATGACTCCGAGTTACTGCGACTTGAAATCTGGCAAATGAAGTGTGATATGCCATCAGGGAAGGAAGAACGAGTTGCTGAACTTAACTTGTATGCAGAAGATTACCTGAATAGTACTCAATGGAAGATCTTGAGGAACTGCTGCAATTGAGCTTTTCTCTTCATCTTCACCCTTCTCCTGACTCACTGGAGTTGGAGAATCCTTGGGGGACACATTGGCAACTCTATCCTCAAACCTCTGTACAGTCTGCCTGACAATCTGGTTTACAAACTGCAGGTCTGTAGAAGCCTGGGATGGTGAGTTTAGCAGCCCAGCTGGAGGGCCAGGCTTGGACAAGGAATCCAGCGTTCGTGACTCAGGTGATTGACTGACAAAGCCTGAACTGTTTCTCCACTGGGTACTGAATTGATGGACAAGTTTTGAGTTAGGATTTGGGGTTGAACCCATATCGGATTTCCTCTCTTTCTGAGTAAGGATTCTCCTGGCCGTCTGAAGGGCTTCACCGGCAGCCCCCTTCACAAAAGCCACATCATCAGATTCATACTTCTCCATCTCTTCAATTATCAGATCAAGTTCACTGTATATGCTGCGTGGATCCAAGGACTTCATCAAGAAGTTCACCATTTGAATAGCCGACAGCCTTTTGTGGGAGCTAATCTGCTTTGCTCCAGCATTCAACACCATTAACCCCGACCCTATCAGCACCCTGGCATAAGCTTCCAGAATCAGGGAGTTCTTCTTTGCCAGAGCCATGACAAGACCCATGTGTGCATTAGTCTGATTCGACTCCATCTCCAGAACCACAGAGACGTTCAGGGACACCTTATTCACCATGGCATCTGAAGCAAACTGCCAGCCATCCGAGTCCACCAGAGCCTTCAGGCAAAGGGCCGCACCGGTACTTAAGCTCTCCTGAGAAGCAAGGAGAAGCTCGCAGAGAGGGTTGCATATGGAGTGGATTATCTGATTCTTCCTGACCTCTGCCATCATCGGACGGATGCAGTATCTTGCAGTTGATGTAACTACCTTTGAGCATGACTGATGAAGGGTGAACGACGATCCTCTGCTGGAAGATAAGGTCTTCACAATGGTTCCCATTATGTTGTCGATATGAGGAACCACATCTACTCCATGGACACGGAGAAGAACGTCATACAGAGAAGTTATGTATTCGGCGGAGGAATCACCAGACTGCAAAACTTCTGACAGCTGAGAAAGGAAGAGAGGAATAGATTTGGAATCCATCTCCTTGACGTAAGATTCCAGTGCTTTCATGGCTGATTTACGACTATCCGCATCCTTGCTGAAATTGGCCAATTCCTTGCACAGAACTTGCGAGAGATCCGGACCCATGACTCTGCCTGAACAAACCGGGAACATGAACCTGGAAATTCTTGGCGAAATGGAGATCAGAACAGAGCCCAGAAGATTTACCTGCTGGATATGGCACCCAGATGGCTCCTTTCGCCGGTTCCTTCACTGGGTTTTCTGAAAATGCTGATTTAGCCTTCAAACTCGGAGCAACAATCTACTCTGAATTATTTACTCTTCCCTGGTTTTCCCCTCCTCGCGCAGGGAAGAAGGAAAGTCCGCCCACCCGCCCGCCCGCCTGCCTGCCCAAAGTTTAAAACTTATCACGTAATCCCGCTGACATCCCTTCCGAAGGGTGATGGGGTGGCATGAACCGTCGTCTTCTTCTTCTCCAGCAACCGCCCAGCAGACAGGAAGACTTTAAATTTCCAGAAAGATGGAATCTTTACTTTCTTGGCGCCTGCCCGATTGGATTCCAAGAGACGGGATGATTTCGGGGACAATGAAGATCAATCCCCGCCTTTCATGCAAGTTTGAATTTCCTCCTTCCTTTGACAACTCTATTTCTTTACATCCTCATTTTACAATTCATACTGGTGGAATTCACACATTCAGTGGCTATAAAATCTCAAATGAATAATATAATATTAATTTGAATCAAATAAATAGATAATTGCAGTTACCATATCAACTCAAATTGAAGATATTGTGAATCCATTCTTCCTTAAATTAAATGTAGTTAGAATGAAGAATATATGTCAAGTCTCTAATAAACTGCTAATGTTTTGAGGGGAATTTCAATTAACTGACACAATTTTGACTTTCCCCCAATAGATTATTGATTGCAGTTACATGAAGTTTATCAAACTCCTTAAGATGCATTCATTTCTATGACAACATCTGTGCTGTGCATATAACTGGTATCCTCACATCATCATCATTGTCTGTCTGCTCCTGTCCTTTCTTTGGTCAGTTTATTCTTGATCTTCCTGCACTACTCCATCTACAGGTCTCTGAACATAAAATTTTCAGGATGATATCTCTCTTCTCCTACCTGTTTGACACTGCTACCTTGTCTATATTGGTGAAAATCATTCTCAGCTCCAGCTAAAGCCATTAAGATCAAACTGTTTGCATCGGAAAGCAGCCTCATTCTCTTGGCGGCCGTTGAGGTCCAGCTTTGGCTCGAAGTAATGTATCCTGCTATTTTCTCCTTGGTCTAGGAAATTCTCATCTCTTTCCTGTGTCGTTCCTTCAAGCCCGATCCCAATGGAAAGATTTTCGGGATTGTAGTTTGAAGCTGATGGCCCCCTGAGGGAGAACATCCCCCTACCAGATGTTTCCTTGGAATTTGGGGAGAAGAACATTGTGTTACTTCTTGGGTCCGGCTGACCCCACTTGAGATCAGTCCTTTCCACCATGAGATCCTCCTTCTGGGACGCTTCACAGGTTGTTAAGCAACTGTCAACCGAACAGTCATTGGGCTGAGTCATCTGTGGGCACAGGTCATGGAGTTCTTTCAAGGCTGAGGAGTTTAAGGGCTGAGTGGAGACTTTGGAGACTAGTTCGGAAAGCTGTACTTTGGCAGCCTCGAGACCTGCAGCTGATCCCAAGTTCTGTCTTCCTAATGTCTCCTGGGCTTTCTCAAGAACTGCTTGGAGGTACTTGCCCTGTGCCTCTATTCGAAGCTGTAAGTGCCGTTGTACCTGTTAGACGATGATACTGATCTGTCACCTCTTAAATATATACAGTTACATATTAGAATGCTTGCAAGATGAGAACCTGTTCAGTCATGTTGTAAATTTCTGCTGTCCTCCTGGCCTAAAATAAAATATTTTCTGGAAAGACTTTTGTATCATTGTCATGAAAAATGCTCTAGACATTAGAATACCTCCAACTGCTCGTGTAATCTTCTCTGCACTTCAATCTGCATCTGTAGGGCTTCACTGAGGTGTAAGCCTCTGAAAGTAAGAAGTTTTCACCCTTAATCAGAACAAAAAATGATAAATATGATGGTTTGAAGATTAAACACCATTTCTGTGATATTCATGGTCCATCAATCTTACTTGTTTGCCTGAGGGGCAACAGCCAAATTGCTCATATGATCCCCACTTTGTTCTGGCATTTTGTCTGCTGCAACAGCAACAAGGGGCATTGCACCTGCATGAGAACAAACCCTTGTCATGTTTATGCCTAAAAATTCATCGATTTCATGAATAATACATCAAAAGTCATCAAACTTTCACTTACCTGTTTTGTTAGATGCATTATTTGCTTGCCCATTCTGGCTCTTGCTAAGTCTGTACTTCTGTCATGGAAAATCCGGTTGTTATTTGAACTCACACATGTGCCACCTGGACAGATATAAAAAATGCCAAAGCAATTGATCCCTGGCTTACTTTACCTGAAGATGGCTCTTCAAATGGTAAAGAGTTAATCCCGGGATCCCCATGAGCTTCATCACAGTTTTTGGGGTAGCTTCTGCAGAAAACAATGAGATGGTATAACTTCAGAGTCAATGCCTTCTGACATATTATATATTTCTGGATCAACTCTAGAACTGTCACATGATTTTCTTAGAATATTTACTGTCTGCTCCTCCAAGCTGGTTGACTGCTTCCACGAACCTCTCGTGAAGATCAGGTGTCCACTTCAGCCTGGGTTTAGCATCAGTTGAGAGGACGAGGCTCGAGTCACCGGGTCCATTCCCGCCTTGTAGAAACAAATTGCGGTCAGTGCTAGGGATTGGCACTCTTGAAGCTGGATGGATGTTCTTTACTGGGTTGTGATGATACATCTCCTGTCAGTATTACAAAGCAACTCATCCTCAGCTTTCTAAAACTCTGGACCAGAAACACTCACTTCAACATGAATTCTTGAGGTTACCTTGAGCCTGATGTTGAACCTGGCTAGAACAGACGGTCTTCCTTGCCAAACACTGCAAGTGAGCAGACTCCAACCTCCTAGTAATGCTGTCTACAAACCAGTTTGGTTCTCACTGAACAAAAGGGCATTCATAGTTGGCTTTTATAAGGAAAGATGGACTATGCCATAGCTGGGGGAAGGCTTTTGGTGAATAAGAATCTTAAGGACTGGACCTGATCCAATATTCACGGCCACACGAAAAGAGATACTGCCCTTCCTAACTTTGTTACTTGTGGGGCCTTTGCACTCCGCCTTTAGTTTCCATTCTCAGGAAGCAGATACCATCTTCACCCTTTGAATTCCTCTTGGCCTTCATCTTTTATGGGGCACTACCTCATGATCAGAACCAGAATTTATCCGCACATATACAAAAAAACACCCTCAATTTCTTGTTCCTATTTGTCCTCCTCACAAAGGCAGGAATCTCATTCTGCCCAGTCGTTTTTTTTTCTCCCAGGGAATCCATTGTCTTTACTGTCATTGGAAGATTCTCCAGACTCGCCCCATATCCTTGATACTCAACTTGGACATGAGGGATAAAAGTTTGTAACCCTTGCTGATGTTACAGAAAGTAACTGACAGGTTAACTAAGGCTCGGGAATCATTGGTTCTATTGGTTAATGCAAATGATGTGGAGGTAGATTATGTTGACCTTGGCATTCATATTCAAAAATAAAGGAATACGTTAAACTGGTGGAAAGAGATTCTCTTCCTTGGAGTGCTCAGAGGTGAAAGAATGGAATAAGGAACAGATTCCATACTTGTCTCCTTCAGAAGTTTGGAACTTATTCAGACTCCCATTGTGTTGTACATTAGCAGGTGAGGGGTCCCAGAAATCTTTTTCATACTTCATTTGGCATAATTTGTTTTTAGCTTTAGCCAGCTTTCTCCGCACTGAAGGATTCGGGAATTAATCCAAGGACGTGCCCCCTGGCCCTGTAAGTAGAAAGAAGTGGAAAATGAAGATGATTGATCAGAAGGACTGTACTGTACTTGCTTGTATACTTGCATTTCAATTAAAGATGGGAACAATTCCTGGTCCCTGAAAGAGTTCCTGCTGATCTTCTCCTCTTATTAACTCTTGGCACGGTTCTTGTTTTGCAGATGCTCTTCCATATGAATCTGCAAGCTCCTCAGGTATTCCAATCTATCTCCTAATTAAGAAAATCATTAATGATTCATAAACATCAGTACAGAGAAATCCAATGAGTTGTGTTTATGGAGGAATAATATCTGCACATTATCATGAACTAAACAGGGAATAAGTTCATAAGTGGCTACTGTAAGACCTGCTAAATCACCATTGGAACCCACTGACACATGAAGAATGAGAACATTTTCAAATATTATGAATTTGAAATATGTCTACTTTTAATATCATATTATAAGCTCTATTCCTGATCTACCGACATATATAAATGCATACATGTCATTGCCCTGGTCCTCATAAGTCTTTGGCTGGAAGAAGATCGATTCCTTTCCACACATGGAAGATATTTTTGCAGTTTTTGAAGAATCCATGAAGTGACAACCTTTTGGTAAAGCTGTAAAGGCAGAAAATTCCTCAATATTTTGGTGGTGGATAGGAATAGACCTTCCATACAGAGCCATGATTCAGTGCCTTGCACGATCAAAATCCAAAATTGCAGCTGCACTGTAACATAAGCTCAGCGTCACCACCAGTTGATTTCCAAGAAAGTTTCATCAGAATTGGGTAAAGTTAAAGGAAAGGTAGTCTGCCTTGCTAAGGGAAGATCAATCAGCTAAAATTATACCAGCAAGGGCCTTCCAAGTTGTTGTACATGCAGGAACATGGGGTAATCTAACTTATATTTCATGTTTCCATATGGTGGGCACTTTGGAGCTCTTACTCAATCTCTTTGTGTAGTATTCTGCAAAAAGCACAGGAGAAAGCTTGGGGCACTTCTTAGCTCAGATGCATCATCTAGCAAGTTGTTTTCTCCCTGCTCGCTCTAACTTGTAAAGATGAGTCCCTGGAAGATGGTCAAGGTTCCAGCACCTGAGCAGTAACACAGCACATGTAGATATACCTGGAGCTTTGATCATTCAGTCCCTTGTACAAACCTTTAATCATTGTAATCAAGGAGCAGCCAGCCTACCATACTTTTCATGCCTGTGACATATTCAATAAATCTCGAACATTACTCTTACCCCATAGAAATTTATTCTGAACTTTACGTGGAAGATGAACTTGTTTTACCTCCTAATCTTCCTTGTGCTTGCAACTTGAGTTGAGATCAAGTTATGGAAAGCTAAACAACAATAGGGAATCAAAAGCAGTCAATCACGAACAACACAATGGCATAAAAATTCCCATTGGCAGTGATCTTTCCACCACAACTACTGTAAACTCGGGCAATTCAACAGGGGACACCTCTCCATATCCATTTCTTGCCAAGCTTCAGACAAATTCTGCTCAACAGTTTCTTGAACTAGTACTGAATCCCCAACTCCGTGTCCTATTCCATGTTGCACTGGCCAGAATAGAAAGTGAGAAATGACCACGGAATGCTATTCTCTCTTGGAAAAAGTTGTAGAAATTCCAGTGGAATTGGAATCTTATAATCGTAACTCAAACTAAAGGGAACCAGTCGCATTCTCAAGTCAAGAATTTCTCCTTATTCTTCTCTCTGCAAGGCCACAAAAAATGGGTTCCTCCCCGCACAACCTTTTTGGATTCTTTAAGTAACGAAGGATTAGATTCCTCTTCAGTGCATATGATTGCAGTTCTCATATCATGTCCAGGTTAATGGAGATTTTGGAGGCTAGTTATCAGTAGAGCTTGGTTTAACTATTTGCGTGTCTCTCACAAATTGATAATCCATTTTCTTCGAATCTGATTCCATGATTCATCATCACAGCTTCCTGTTTACCGCTGTTGCAAAGCATTTTCTGGTGAGTATTTGCCTTTCTTTCAAGCAACCAATTAGATCCATCATTCGCTCCCTGCAGGTTCTCAGCTAATCTGCATAATTTGTTTTTCTTTTAATTAACTTGGAAAACAACAAAACTTTGCCAATGGAAGATGTCAAACAATGGTACCATAATTCAAAAGTAAAAGATGGAAACATCCTCAGTGAAAACTTGGACAAGATAAGACATTATCCCAATGAAGGACAGAAGACACATATGTATGATAGAATCAACAAGTAGAGATTATGTGTCTTGCAATGTTAAGTGCCACCTTTTCCTTCTTTCTCAGAGCCCCTGTGAGAAATTTCCCTAGAGGTATAATCAGCCATGATGCCACAATCTAACTATTGTCAAGTCTCACTAAAAGCTTAGATAAGATAAATGTTGTGATGGACATACGAGGAAAAGAGAGAAAGAAAAGCATCTTGGACACAGTATCTCTCCAAAAAGAATACAACTTGCAAACCTTATACGAGAGAAATGAAGGGCACAGTCTCTCTCCATTCTTTAAACTTGGGTAGTCTTTTGGAATTTTCTATCTTTAATGTCATCTTCACGAGTCAAAGTGCTCCATTCCATGTCATGCACATATATATTCCTCGAAATCCCATATAGAATAATGATAACACAAAGATAAAGAAAGATCAGGTCCACTGTTTAGGGCTTGTGGTCCAAACATGCCCTCTTACCATTGAATTTCTTCTCTTGCATGTGTGATCAATTGGCTTCTAGATTGAATGTATCTGTCCATTTAGTTCAAGCATAACCCTGCATCTCCTTGCAGGGTCACTGAAGCTCACTTGTCCGACCTCTGTGCTTACAATATCTGCAAGGAGGAAAAAATTGGAGAAATACCTGTAAAGTGGAGGCTACATATATAGAGGAGAGTGGAAACTGACACTATCTCCCCGAGTTGAGGAAAGTCCTCTTCTCCTTGGACTCGTGAGCAGACTCTACATCTGCTGAAGAAAGGTGCAGGTGTATGCCTGAGTCCGAGGGAGGAACCAAGGTTGTCTTATCTTCCAGGCCTTTGTGGAGGGGGAGGGACCAAAGCTACACCTGTCGGGAGTGTTCTTGTCCAAAGCATCCTTGAACTTCTTAATCTGCACCATAACGATCATCACTGAGATAAATCGTGCGATACTTCAGAAGTGTCTAGATGATAGTACATAATTCAACAGGTTATCAGTCTCGGGAATCTATCAAAGTCTTGCGGAAAATTCTATCTTGTTAAGCCTGCCATTGCTGTATATACACTGGCATTGCACTTCTATCATGTCCCTATTATCTTCTCAGAGCCCCGCTCTACTTTTCCACTCTCATCAATCAGTTATCCTTCCAATATCTATCATGCAATATAGATAAATAACAATGGCAGCATATTTTCCTCATTCTATATCGCCAAAACTCTGGAAACACAAGTAATTTCTTAAACAATTGCATGAATTGAGACATAACAATAACTACTTACCATGGCATTTGTGCAACTAAAGCTGCAAACCTTCCCTGGGCTCCCTGGTAGAACGGGAATAAAGAGGCAGGGCATGAACGTCAAGGCTGTAGCACATGGACTTGTGCTCCTCATAGTTGACCCGAAGGAACTGAACACGGGTTCATCTGTGCCAGCTGACATATTTTTGGGTGTAGAGCTCTACAGTCCCCGCACCCAGGTGAGAAGAAATCTACAACCACGAGCTTATCCCGGGCACTTATTAGAGACTCCACGAGGTCCTCTGCCCCAGTCACCTCCTTCATGTTCATTTGCAGGCCCTTTCCCCACCATTTCAGAGCATTTACGAGCCCCAGATTTCCCTGTATCAGCTGATATTAAGAGAAACTTTACCACTCTACAAGAATGACACTTTCTAGCAGGAAGCTTGAGAGTTGCAGGAAGAGGAAAGGAATGAAGAACACGAAAGTACTGCTATATGATAAATTAGAAGCTCTTGCACTTAGCTCCTCCTGTAACCATAAAGATGACACTGAATTACAGCAGATGAAATCTGAAATGTCGTCTCTAAACGAGAAGCATCTTATACAATACAACCCCAACAGAACAAGAGAACAGCAAAAACAGAGGATCATATTCCACAAATTTACGAAGACAGACTCAGGAATTTCTCATTGGATTCAAGATGTCTAACAAATAGTCAGGGGATATACAGAGAAATTGAGTTGTTTACACACCTGACTCTTAACAGAGAAAACCCTGGAGGTGGCTTTGTCCGCGTCGATCCTCTTGCCATGAAAACCGCTCTTTGACCAAACAAGCGCCTGTCTGATCTCAACAGGCTTCAGCATCAAACTCTCACATCTCTTTGGGAAGACGGAAACGACGCTTCGAGCACTGATTGCACGATTTGACGACACAACCAAGCTCGCCCGGCCGACTTCAATAGCCTCGGCCATTTTCAACAGGAACACCAAAATCCTCTCTGTAAAGAGCAGAGGACTTCCAATGGAAGAGGCCGAGATCGATCATCCAACAAACAAAGAACATGAGATTTGCTTCAAGGAGAAGCCTCCATCAATTCCCAGCAAGCAACTTCGCGGGTAAAATTAGGTCAAGAACGATGAATTATTTTGAACAACTGAACTGCCGTCATGAACCGTTGGATCTGTCGTTGGCCGTTAAAAGGATGATAAACGGACGGCGACCGGAGGTGCTGACGTTGACGTACCACCATGTAAACTTCTCCAATCCTTTATTTTCATGCACCCGCCATATACGACCGGATGATAAAAAAGGCAACTATTATGAGTAACTTTCTCTGGGTTTACATGAGCCGGGTGTATATGGAAAACCCAGGGAGCGGTTTACACACGTGGGACTTTATATGCTTCCTCGAGTGAATATGCTTTGGATATTTGCCACGTAATATCCTCTGTGGGCCCACCTTAACTTGGAATCCCCATAATACCCCTACTTACTTCTCTTATTTGCGTGTGCTGCATAAATATAAATAAAAAAAAATGTTTTTATAATAACTTATTTAATATTTATATTTTAAAAAGTTTAACAGTTGTTATAATACATTAATTTTCTTAGAGTTTAATTTTTTAAAAAAATTAAACTATTTTTACTAATTTTCTTAAAGATTTATTTAACATTTTTATACTCATTTTAAGTTTTATTGGTTTATGTAGGGCTTTAAATTATTAAAATATAATTTAATAAATCTTAAAATTATTTTAAAATAATAAAATAGATTATTACATAAACCCTATGAAAATTAGTAAACCTAATTTTAATTTTTTTTAATTTAACTATAAGAAAATTAAAGTATGATAATGATTTTTAATATTTTTAAAGGCAAAGAATAATAAATAAATAAATAAATATAAAAATAAAATAAAATTTCCATATTTAATTATGATGATCATCTATTGAATATTGTGTTGATGATCATCGTTGGAGGGAAGAGATGGATTGATCATGCATCATCATCATCATCTACAGGTAAGAGATGGATTGATGAACAGCAGCAGCAGCAGGCACCAGCTTAACTCTCCTGCAAGTCTAGTCTGCAAGAAAAACAGATGGATGAAAAAATAACCTTGCTTTGAATTTCATGGTCCTTTCTTCTCTTACAATAGCCGATTCCTCTCCATCTCAATCAATACAGTCCTCCAATATTCAGTTTCTTGGGTTCCACAGGTTGCAGTAAGATGAACGGGTTGAATTTGACATTTTGTCAATTGTTATCGGTGAGAGTAAGATCAATCGTTCTGTAAAATGAAGGATTGTTTGATTTTATAAGGTTAAAAAAATTAAACTAATTATAAATTATTACTTTTAAGTATATATTAATTTAAATTATTATCGATTTACAATAACTTTAACATAGTATTGGAGAGGAATCGAATCCTTACCCAACCAGATATTAGAAATTCCGCCGGTGAATCATCTGAAAGCTATGGAACGAATAATAAGAAATTAATGATGGTGAGTGAGTATGAATCAACATGTATGTATGGATGTATGTATATAAAAATATCAATCCATGACCATCAATCATCTGCCTAACTATGCCTATACCAAATCAATCTTAAAAATGCATTTCCATTTCCGTGTCTTTTGGTCGCAGATCTTCAGTCATCCCATGAGAAGCCAAATATATCTGATGAATCACTGGTGCCGACAAATGGGCATCCCTCGATTTGATTGCCCACTTCTTGCTTCAATGTTGATGAAGATGATGTTATATGGGGGCTCACGTCGGTGATATGTGGTGTCTCCTGCAAATGGCCGCCGATCACGGAGCGGTTCAGGTAAGTGGGGTTGATTGCAGACCCTTGAACAACAGAGACTTCGTCATCCAGCACTGAGTAGTCCCAATTCGGGTTCAATGTTCGATAAGGGTGATGATGGAGGTGACTGCTGCTCATTCCAGGAAGACTATTCCAGAAGGGAAAAAAGCTTGCATTGAACTCATCACCCACACCGTCCCCAAAGCTCGAGCTGGGACCTGCTGAGGCTGAAACCGACTCCACGAGAGGCGGCAGTGAGCCGCTCCCCGGGATCGCAGGACCCATTGGCTTCTTCTTCCCGATGGTTTTGTGGTACATCCTGCATACGACCCATTCATCCTGCCCATCAGAAAATACACAGCTTGCGCGTCATTTACAGGTGGGCTTCCTTGCTCCGTAAGTAAAAGGAAAAAGAAACCTAGGAAGGATGCATCCATGAAAATGATTGAGGGTCCTGAAAGTCTAATGGAATCGATACCTTTGGGAGATTTGGATAGGAGAATTTCCCCTCGAGCCTGTACTCGTGCATGACCCAGTTGGTTTTCTGGCCTTTGGGGGCCCTCCCGAGGTAGAAGACGAGGGTCTTCTTCATCCCGATGAGGCAGTTCTTCCCTCGGTATACCTCCTTGTCCTTGCCGGTGGCCTTCCAGTACCCCGACTCCGTCGCCCTATTGGTCCTCAGGCCGGTCGGATACTTCCTATCTTTCTGGCTGAAGAAGTACCACTCTTTCTCCCCCATCTTCGCCCTCTCTGCAGCAACAATTGAATCAAACCAAAACTTCCCAAAAAAGAACGAAGGAAGGTGGAGATGGAGGACTTACTGTGCAGATCCCAGGGCTCACACTTGTTCAAATCGACCTCACCGATAGCCGCTGCGGTGAAGCTGTTGTTCAGGGCCTTCTCGGCCAGGTAGTGGGTGATGATCTCTTCGTCTGTTGGGTGGAACCGGAAGCCTGGAGGCAAGTGGATGATCTCGGGATCTCCTTCACTCATCGACATGACTTCCTCCATGGCAGCAGCCTAGAAAGAGAGGATATGAACAGTTGAGAAAGTAGGCAGAAGGGAGAAAGTGAGGCTTAAATAGACCTGGACCGGTACTGGAGCTCCTCAACTTCTCCTCCAACACCCATCTCCGGCGTTCCCGTTGAAGATCCGTAGGCTTCAAGGAACTTGTCAGAGAGAAGACTTTCAATGAGAAAACCAAGAGAAAAAACGTCCCTTTTTGCTCGACAGCTTGGTTTCATTTATTACTGCGTGCTGGCTGGCTTCAAATGAAAACGACAGGTAAGTGGGCACTGAGATCCCTTAGTAAGGTTTCTATGGAAGAAATTGGCCTATCTTAGTTGGCCCACTGGATTTCCAGCCAACAAGAAAGACATTCACATATACACGGAACCGGCGGTGGCGACGGAGTTAATTCAAAGGGTGAATTTTCCGGCGCCCACTCCACCAAACGAGCCAGATTTGGTCGGTCTTTTGACTATATGCCATCCCTACTATACAGATAAAGTTGAAGTGCTTCATGCCCTCCGTCCTCCATCTGGCCACTTCACCGGAGCCACCTAAGAACACGGCAACCAGTGGCCCACATGTCCGACTCTCTCCCTCCCTCTAGTGTAATGAC
Organism: Trapa bicornis; assembly: GCA_030064425.1. Lineage (NCBI taxonomy): Eukaryota > Viridiplantae > Streptophyta > Magnoliopsida > Myrtales > Lythraceae > Trapa > Trapa bicornis. The sequence continues at coordinate 504,642 of CM057761.1, read as the reverse complement.
GGGTATAACATGATCATTAACTCATTAGCCATAGCCTCCCACACCCATAAATCCAATCCATATTCACACATATTGATTCTATTGAATAATTGTAAGTTTATAATGGCTCGCACTCATTTTTATTTAAAATTTATTAATTTTAAGTCGGAGAGCTGTAGGATCACATAGCTAGTAAAGAAAATATTGTAAATTAATAATTGATTATTATAATTTTTATTTAAAAATTATTACTTTTTAGTATTTAATATTTACAATATTATAAAATTATAATATTTATCTATTTTATTAAATTTATAATTTTATTTTTAATACTAATGATAAAATTAGATACTTTCCCTAAATACTATGTAGATAATAAGTAGGATTTATGTTAGAGTATAATATATTATTTATATATAAAGGTTTGTACTTATTTTTATTTAAAATTTAAAATTTATAAATAATATAATATTTACAATTTTATAAACTTAAAACAATTTTCGATTTTATTAAATATATTTTCTTATGGTTAACAGCCGTCACCACGGAACAGACCACTTTCATGCTGCAATGTTTGACTTTGACCACCATACAATCAATCGAATAGTTGACATTATAGTTTTAGACCCACTTGTGGGAAGATTGTCGGTCTTCTTTTGAGTCTTCCTCTCCATTTCCATTGGCATCCATAGCTTACTCTCCTACACTTAAAAAGTCTTGGCTAGAAGCCAAAATTTGGCTTTTTATAAGCAATTTCAGCTCGTGAAACATGCACACATCCGACCATAGAACACCACTTGCGAAAACCTAAGTACTTTGGGTTCTGCTGTTTTTCTTCTTCTTCTTGTCACATGTGATCAGAATTGTAATATATTTTTTTGGATTATATAAGAATTCCATTGCCAATAATAGGACACGGTAACATGAGAACAATGAGTGTAAAGAGGAGATTCACAAATAAAATTCAATATGTTAGCATGATTTTATTGGAAATAAAATAATAATTTTAATTGAATTAAATTATATTTTTTGTTCGATTGTCTATATATATATAAAATTAAGTGGTAATTAGTTTAGGAAGAGAAACCAAAACCATATTTTAAGAACCATTTTTTTCCGTTGGTTAACTTTTTAATAGTTTATTAAATATAAAAAAAATTATTTATTTGTGCAATTATTTTTGGTTAGTAACTCTAAACACCAAGCATGTGACATTGCATTTCTAATTGATAATTTTTTTAGACCATCCAAAAAATAAGAGAATTAATGAAGAGTAAATTTGGCTCATTAACAATATAGAATAATTGAAATAAAATTCTATTTAAAATAATAAGTTTAATTAAAAAATATTAATACGTTAATTAGGTAACCGGTATGAAATCGTGGTTAAAATAGTAATGTTAAAATTAATATAAATAATTTATTTAAAATATTTATAAGAAATTAAGGAATATACTAATAATAATAAAAAATGAGCAACTATATTAAATACTTGTGAGTATTAGTTTTATTTATCGGATGTATTGGAATCAAGATATAAGTTGTATTAAAATGATTAAAACTTGTAAAATAACAAGTTTAACTAAAAATTATAATTTAATATAACTCAAATACAATATATAAAATAATTAAAATTTATAAAATAATAAAATTAATTTAAAATTATAATTTAATATAATTACTGCACAATATATATTATAATTTAAAAGTAAAAATGAGAAATTTTATGTATTATTATTGATAAATTGTTATATTATATAGTGGGGTTTTTATAGTGTAAACTTATAATTATAAAATTTTTAAAAAACTATTATTTAAATGTATTAATATGTTTATAGGTAATAATAAGAATCAAGCGGATAGATTAATAAAATATTATTATAATAATTATTTTTTTATTTTATTTTCGTACAATTTTTATATCAAATTTGATAGATTAATAAATATTATTTTAATAAGCAAAGAAAACATAAATCCCGTCAATCATCCGAGTCTCGTTTCTGATCGATTAGATAAGTTTACGAGTTAGTAAGGTAAGATGGATCGAGATTCAAATCAAATACAAGCTGTGAGAATTGTGTGATTCGAATAAGAATAAGTCGTGTATATCAAAATTCGAATAAGAGCGGACAGAATAGTTCGAAATTCGAATTGGGACAAATAATATGGATGGAGATCCATATACCTGTCCGGATTGGGTTGCACCCTACTTTGATGCAACTAGGACCATGTTTTGATGGCTGGGAGTTGGGCTACCCAATTGGACCAGATGGACATGTGATCATCATAATATGGGCATATGTACGATTAGGTAAATGGGCCTTTTTTGCAATAATTCTTGCATTTCCTGCAGATACTTGGTCATCACGAGAATGTCCCTGGCCACACAAACACCATCCTAACGCAATGACAGTCTATTTACCGAGAAGCCAGGAAGATCGACAATCCTGCCGTGTGCAAATGAGACAACAAGCCTCGATCGTATAGGGCACGGCAAGAGGTAGAAGCTGGGGACGAGTGGACGCCACCACACATAGAGGACCCGAGGCAGAGACTTCCAAGTCAAATCTGGTGGCCAAAAGCTTGAAATTTCAACTTGGACGATGACAAATGGGGCCAGTGTTGTCGAGTTAATTGTTTGTGTACCTTCGTAGAACTTTCTTATATCAGTTCTTCATTTGTATCTGCAGATTTTATATACACATCTGGATGCTCTGTGCTGCCCACTTACCCATGATGTCAACCGAGAAGGATTCCTTCATGGTGTTCTTCCCCTTCTCCGAACTACCTCAGATCCTAATTATCCTGCTCCTGAGCTTGTTGGCTGCAAAACCAACGACAGCAGCATCATCAGAAGGAGGAGGAGGAGGAGAGTATCCCTTCCGAGTGGCCAAGGCCAACTGTAGGGAGACTTGTGGAGATGTTACCATACCCTTTCCCTTCGGAATCGGGACCGGCTGCTTCTTGGATGAGTGGTACGAGGTGGTCTGCCTCAATGATCAAAAGAAGAAGAAGAAGAATGCTAATATGACCACTACCTCCTCAGAGGTTCCCATGATGAAGAAGATCGGCTTGGAAGTGCTCAATATTTCGCTGTCATTGTCTCCCAATATCTATTCTTATCAAGTTGTCAATTCCATTCGAGTTAAATTCCCTGTATCCTACTCGAGCCCCAACTGCACCGGTACGGATCATAGTGCAGGACGACAACCCAGTGTGCCACCAAGTCTGTCAGGGAGCAACTTCATCTTTTCCCCGGAGATGAACATGTTCACCGCCGTAGGGTGTGGCGATATGGCTCTTATGAGCAGCACAGTTAGCTCAGCTGCTACAAGTGGGAGAGATGAGAGCAGCAGTGCAAATTCAGCTCCGGTGGGATGCACAACCTTGTGCCCAGGAGGAAGAACAAGCAACGTGGCCGAGATTCAGCTGAATGATTGCTCGGGGTATGGCTGTTGCCAGGCCGTAATCCCATCCAATCTCCAGGCTTTCAACATCAGCTTCCTAAAGGTGGACGATGGCGCCAGATCAGCATCTGGAGATGGATGCAGTTACGCCTTTCTAGTTGATCGGACCTGGCTTAGCACTGATGGTGATGCTGCCAGATTGATCATGGAATATGGAGGGTACGCACCTGTAAGTCTAGAATGGGGTGTAAGCAGCGATCCAAATGGGATTCACATTAACCTGACAGATGGCGAATCCAGTGACGGGTCTTCTTCTTACCATTGCTCCTACCAGAGTGACCCATACACATCTTCTTCTGTCAATTATACATACCTGCACTGCTTCTGCAATGACGGATATGAAGGTAACCCCTATCTTGGCAGGCAAGGATGTCAAGGTAAGCATGCTGTAATGTAGAAGCAAGATATTTCTCCATGCGTCATTACTGTTTATGTGAGATTCATTACATGCCTGCAGATATCAACGAATGCGAAGCATATAATCCCTGTAGTAACTGCTTGAACACAGCAGGCTCATATTATTGTGAGTATGGCAGCAACAGCAAGAGCATTGGACGAGTTAAATTGACAATGAAGGGTACTCATCTTTAGTTGCAATGTTAATCTATTATACTGATAAAAGGTACTGTGACGAAGGGTCGGTGATAACTTGTAACCTTTTTAAATAAATTTATTTATTTTATTAATTTTAAATAAACTCACAAATTTTCTCTACTATAATTCTTAACAACAGACTAACTGTTTAACGGTTGTACGTGTAATTTTCAACACCTAAACTCAATAGCCAAGGTGAATATTATTATTTAACTTTAGAATAGATAGGGAACAATTATATCGAGGCGGATTTCCATTTTCGGGTCGGGTATGAATTCGAACTCATTAACTGTAAAACCATATAAAAAGGTATTGTTTACGGATCGAACCCATTTCTAATTAACAAAAAATATTTTCGTATTTTATTGAATATTTGATATTATTCTAAAAATATACATGTATCCTTTTGAATATTGCACACGTCTACAGCGACTGTAGTTGCAGTTCAGCAGTCGGTTTTAGCATCTGATTCAGGGGTTTCTACCGATTTTCTCGTTTTGCAGTCATAGGAGGATTTATTGGAGCAGTAGTTTTCCTTCTCTGTTGGAGGTGGCTGTACAGAACAGTCATAGGAAGGTACAACGCCAGGTTGAAGCAGAAATTCTTCAAAAAGAATGGTGGTCTCCTGTTGCAGCAACAGTTAGCTTCACCAGGAGGTAACATGGCTCAAAACAAGTTGTTTGAGTCCAAGGAGCTAGAGAGTGCCACTGATACCTTCAACAGGAACCGAATACTTGGCCAAGGCGGTCAAGGGACCGTCTACAAGGGGATGCTGGCCGATGGGAGAATTATTGCTGTAAAGAAGTCTGTAGTTCCAGACGAGGCGTATGTCCAACAGTTCATCAATGAGGTTTCCATTCTCTCACAGATCAATCACAGAAATGTGGTGAAACTGCTCGGTTGCTGTTTGGAAACTGAAGTTCCTCTTCTGGTATACGAGTTCATACCTAACGGGACACTTTATCAGTATCTCCATGACCCAAATGAGGAACTTCACGTTCCATGGCAGGTACGCCTTCGAATTGCATCGGAGGTTTCAGGAGCTCTTTCTTATCTGCATTCAGCTGCATCCACACCAATTTACCATCGGGACATAAAGACATCAAATATACTCCTAGATGAAAAGTACCAAGCAAAAATCGCAGACTTTGGGATGTCTAAACTGGTGGCTCTCGACCAGTCTCATGTGACTACCATGGTGCAAGGGACCTTCGGGTACCTAGATCCGGAGTATTTCCAGTCAAGCCAATTTACAGATAAGAGTGATGTATACAGTTTTGGGGTGGTTCTGGTTGAGCTCTTGACAGGGCAAAAACCAATCAACTCTCTTAGAGTAAAGGAGGGAATAGGCTTGGCCACGTATTTCATCATCTCCATGGAGGAGGACCGTCTCCTTGACATTGTGGATGCTCGAATTTTGAACCCAGAGAAAAAAGAAGAGATCATTGCAGTTGCTCGTCTCGCCAAGAGGTGCTTAAATGTGGTTGGAAGGATGAGGCCCACCATGAAACAAGTCGCATCTGAGTTGGAATCGGTGAGAAGGCCGGCCCTTGCACATCCCTCCTCCTATGGACAGGAGGAGTTTGAAGAATGTTGCAGTAGCTTTGAGATGGACGTGGTTGAAGCTCAAGATGTTGTATTCAGATCAGAGGTATTCGGAGCTGGTAATGGAATGAGTTTGATCGTGGATGTTAACCAGCTTATGCCCAACCGCACATGGTGATCGAAGTTCCATGACTGTTGGCTCTGTCACCCTGTCCTTCTTCAATGTTAAAGATGGAAGGAAGGGAGGGTCGATAGATCATATGTCTACAATCCACTTATTTATATAAGTTTGGTAAATGTTTTTATGAATATATATAATATATTTAAATGTTATGAATAAAATATAAAAATATCTAAATAAAATTTAATGACCGTATCTGATTTATTTCATTCTACTTATTTCATTTGAGTTGTGCACGTGGCTCTACTAAGATTATAATTTGCTAATACCGGTTAGGACTTTGTGTATTATGTTGTGTTATCTCTTACTAATATCCATTAAATTTGTGACTTATACAGTTAATGCCTCTGAATACATTATAATTATGACTTATATCCCTTTTTTTGCTCAATAAATTTGTATCTCTTTAATTGTTATGTATTGTGATTTTATTATAATTTACTAGCTATTACTTGAATAATTAATGCATATTACATTATTGAATATATATAATAAAAAATAAAAATAAAAAAAATTAATTAAAAGTAATATTAGTAAAATGTATTAAGATAGTTGAATAAATAATATATAAGAATATATAATTTTTGTGAATGTATAAAAAGAAAATAAAATTGAGATGAATTTTAATAGAATAATCCTAAGGTAGATACTAAATAATAAAAAAATTTGAAATACTATAATAAGTAATCGCTATTAATATAAAAAATAATAAATTCATTAAAAAATATATAAGTTGTATGAATATTTAATTGAATATAGGATAAATTAAATAAATATGTTAAAAAAATAGTATTTACCCTCTTTAAAAAAATAACTGAAATATACTTAAAATTTTGAGAGAAAAATATTGAAATAAATTTAAAATTTTTCATAAATTAGAATTTCATTTCTTAGAATTACAATAAAATCAATAAAATAAAATAAATATAGATTTGAGAAGCGATAAAATGAACAGTATTGTATTTTAGTAAATGCATATAGATAATATTTATATAATAGTTGATTTAACATTTACAATCTAATTAGTTTATATAGATTTAATTAAGTGTTTAAATGAATAAAAATAATATATTATAATGATACGAATAAAATTTAATAATATCTAAATACAATATAATCAAAATTATGTTAATAAATTTATTTTTTAAATTTTTATTAAATATTTTGTATATTAAATTTTATCCAATAAATTTTTAGCTAAATTATAATTATAACTTGATAATACCTACTAGAGTTTGCGTTTTTTTAGTGCAGGCCAATATTGATAATGCAATTAGGTGTTGTGCTCCTTTCTTGTGCATATAGTACGATTATTAGTTGATAATGCAGCTAGGGGACCGTATCACTTTATTTATGGTCTATTGCGGTATTAATATAATTTATAGTTTATTAAATGCCAAATCACAATGCTGGTCCACTTGACACATTAATGGAGAAAGATCATAAATCCAAGCAAGATTCAAGAAGTTGTCCATCAATCTCAATGACCCACTAAATTCGAATTGATGAACCACAAGCATGCATGTGATGTACATGGAGATTGTAATAGAAAAGGCAAGCTCATCAAGCAAGACTGAAAGAGCTGGCAGCTGACTCCACAAACCTCCTCGCTCCCTTGAACCACCTCTTGTCTCCGGCCTGGGCCTTGAAAATGTATAGCTTCCCATTGTTAACGCTAGCCGTGATCAGCTGGTGCTTGCCACCTTCATCCCCATCAGCAGTCCTGGTCAAGACCGACAAGAAGTAGTACTCTTTTCCTCCCACGTTTGAAGTTGAGCTCTCCAGGATATTTGCAGCTGCCACCGCACCAGAATCAAAGCCACCCTGCTCACGGAGCAAACTAAGCATCAGTGTTTTCTTCAATGAACAAGACAAGAAAGTCATCTTGTCCTACATTACCTCAGCATCAGTGTTTCCAAAATAAGCCTGCTTGCCCAGCAAGTAGTCCACCTGCAAACAGCAAAGAACAAGGCCTCTTCTTTACATTGGAAAATCCAGAAGGGTGTCTGTGCTATGAACTTGGGAGAATGGAGAATGACCTTTGACAGAAACTCCTCAGGGGAGCCAAAATCAGTGATTGACTTCTTGTCAGTTGGGGTCACCATGACTGCAAGATTGCTGGTGGAGTCGAAGTTGTCCTCGTATCTTAGCACCTGGCCTGGGTACTCAATCTCTTTACTTGGGTTCCACTTTGATGGGATGTTCAGCTTGAACCCATCTCCATTGTAGGGCAAGAAGTCAGTGTTTGTCTTTGGTTTTCCAAACACGTTGGCTGCAATAGATATGGAGATTAGCTTCAAAACTACTCATTGAGCCAATGGAAATGGAATGCAACTGTTTGTTCGAGAATATGATCTATAAAATAAATAATAGTTGAGTGTTTATAATTTTGTAAATATTATAAAATATAATGTAATTTTGAGAGTATGATAATAAATTATATAAAATAAAAAATAATGGTGTGTTTATAAGATTGTAAATATTATTAAATATAATATAAATTTAAGAATATAATATCAAATTGTATAAAATAAAAAATAGTAGTGTGTTTATAAGATTATAAATGTTAATTTAAATGATATTAAATTCTAATGTACTCTTACTTGTATAATATCTAAAATACCCAACTCGGTTGGAAAGTTTACATTATCATTAATTTTAAATTAAAATATTTGTAAACTTTATCCATCGAAGTAAATTCTCACGCCGCCTATTCCTGCCCTACTACGGTTCAAGAAGCAATTCTTGATAACTTACGATGCTGCCGAATGAATTTATGTAATTCTGTAAAGTAAAAGTAATTCATTATAAAATTATATTAGTACAAAAAATATAAATTAAGTAATTTAGGTAGGAAAATAAAATACTTGAAATATTTTCAGATAATTTTCTCTAATTTTTTTACCTCCCACTTCTCTAATAATATATCAAACTATAAATAATTTTATAGAAATTATTTCATATAAAATTATTTCTCTTAACAATTAAATTATACTAATTTTAAATAATAAATATATATTTATTATATTCAAGCAAATCAGTTTTGATATCCTAACTTCATGAGACTGAGAACTCACTCATCTTTCTCAATTTTGAGTCAGAATTAGCTTATAAAGAGGCGGATTCAACTTCATGACAGTAATGGCATTAGGGCGTACCGGCTTCACCGTAGGCAGCGTCAGCGGGGGAACCCTTCGAGCCCACAGCAGCAGCACCAATGAGGACTGTCAGAGCCAAACGGCGGGAAACAACGGCGACGTCGTCCTCTCCGGGGACCTGCTTATGGGCCCTGCAGACTATCTGGGTGGGCCTGGAGCTCGCCACGGAGCGTGGGGATGAAGTCCTCGCCGGAGTTGTGAGAGCGTGGTGGTGCAAGAAGCAAGAAGTGGAAGCCATTTCCTCTCTTTGTTTCTCTCTTTCTTTCTGCCCTCTTCACCCACACCAACACTTGAAAAGCTCACAGCTCTCTGTAGGTTATGAATGTTCCTCACCAGATGAGTGAAGGGGAAGCCTCTGGTTGTGGATATTGGGATGACGAAGAGATTTCGTTTCTGGTCGAGGGGATAAGGCTCGATTGGCTGTGATTGGTGACAGGTGGCGTGTGGAGGCTTAACTGGAAAGTGCCACGTCACGGTCAAATGAGCAAAGACATGTTTAATATTAAAATAATGTATATACATATATATTATTAAATATGGAAGTATAAGCTTAAGGCCATTCCAGCCGCAGTCTCCCCTTGACCACCGTGTGGAGGGTCGGTCGACCTCCGTCGAGGGTCCAACCACCCTTTAACCTCCTCGCCATCCTGTCAAAGGACTAGATACCCTCTAGTCTCGGACTAGTATTAGGCGGCCAAGGAGGATCTTCAAGCCTCATACTTCGTTCGACTAATATGACTAGAATGGGTTTGAAGCGAGTAGATGGTTTATGGGTTTCCCTTCACGATATAAATGTATATAAGCTAATTATTATTTTTTGGTCTCCTATAATTAGTAACCATTAACTTGAATTGAATATTTTTCCTTCTTATTTGAATAGATGACGAGTAAGGTATTATGGAACTATAATTGATTATATCCATTTCTACTTAAAATTTATAACATATAATTAGTAGAATATTTCTAACTTTATAAAATCAGGATACTTCTCTATTTTATCTAATTTTAGATAATATTCTCAATAAAAATAATGATTAATTTAGTAAGGTGACTCAATTATAGAAATGAAATTTTGTGGATGAAAATGAACAAAATATAAAAATGATGAAAAAATTGTTGAAAAATAGAGATATGAATATTCGATAAATTTGAAAAGATGATAAATTTAGGTTGAATGAGATATAAAATGTTATTTAATAAAAATATGAATTTGAAAAATATAAAATTACGATGAAATTTGTGGATTGGAAAAAAAAAAGTAAAACTATAAAAATGAGTGTATCAATTGTAGTGAAACATGAATTTTCATATAAAAATTAGTGGAAAGTATCAAAAAAGTGAAAAAATAATAGAGAATTTTAATTTTAAATAGCATTAAAAGTAAAATTAGAAAAATTAATTTTGACAAGATAATAAAAAATTTTATTCTAATAATAAAGAAATAGATAAATAAACAATTTAACAGATAGTTTTAACTAAAATTATAAAAAGAGTGATGATTATAATTATATAAGAAGTTAAAAATTTAGTTAATAACAAAAATAGGAATTTTTTACCTAAATTAATAATAGAAATTTTGATATAGCAACGTAGTAGAATTATACAAATTTATTGAGTTTAATTTTAATACAAAATTATAAATAAAAAAACGAATCAATCAAAAAAATACTGCTCTCGGTCGGGTAAAGTCCGACCCCCAAATACTCAGAGTTTTCTAAAAAAAACTTCTAGTAGCATGGAAGAATTAATAAAAATAAAATATATTAAATTATAATTTATCTTATCTATTCAATATATATATATAGTTTATAAAAAAATTAAATATATAAACGTTATAACTACTATATATTTATTTACTATACTTTTATTAAATATTATCTCTATTAGAATTTATCATACTTCCTCGTAAACGTCAACTATTTTTTTTCCAGAAGCAATGACTAGTCCCAAGCTCTCGATTGCATCGTGTTCACGACATGCACCTTCTTCCGGTGTCATTCCAAAAGAGGTTGATTTCCGCCTGTGGTGCCCGATGGGTCAAGTCAATGCCTTCCCTACAAGTCTGACGGAAATTTCCTTTGGCCACGTCGCAGAAGACAGCTCAATCAGCTGGGTGACATTTTGTCGCCTTCCTTCCTTGTCAACCTTGAGAGTTACTCACCCGAGTTTCATCATCTTCTACAGCAAGCAAGTTATGGATTTTGTAGCCCATATCAATATATGGAGTCATTGGGACACTATGGAAAATTTATCGATTTTATCGACTTTTATAGTTAATACATTTCACTACGATATTAGAGTTAGTTTGTTTGCACCTAATTCAATATAGTACTAAAAATATTACTCGTAATCTATAATATTAAAAAAATTATAATAAAAATAATTGTAATTTATAATATTAAAAATGTTAGAATAATTAAAATTTATAATTTTAACTATAAATTAAAACGAAAATTTTATGAGTATACATCTCCCAATAACCTCTCATTTTATATATTAAATATGTGTTAGAGATAACCCAACATATACTATGATAAGGAGTTGGTGGGGGTAAGTCTATCATTTGAATTAGTCAACTATGTATATATATATATATAGCCGCTAAGGTGGACTTTTCATACGTATTTCACTTGTTGTCCAGACAGTTCTTAGCTCAGTGGACTGGCTAAGATCACATCAAGTAGATGTCAATCACATATTACACAGTCTACACGACCAATTCTCCATCTCCATTAATGCCCGGAAGCTCAGACCGACGACTTTTTTCTAGGGGGCTATTAATTGATATGTTATATTGACCGAAGATTCATCATTCATACCAAGTCCCACTATATATGTGTGTGTGTGGAAGTAATCTTTATTCTCCAGAACATTATCAGCTTAAGGAACAAAGCCCAGTTGCAGAGATTACTGTTCATACTCAAATGGAGAAACATAGCATGAGAGTATACGAAGAAGAAGAAGAAGAAGAAGAAGAAGAAGAAACGGCCTTGCCCGGTTTCAGGTTCTACCCCACGGACGAGGAGCTTCTAGGGTTTTATTTAAGGAGGAAGGTGGAGGGTCAGGACCTGATCAGAATGAACCAGACCATCAGGAGCATCGACATCTACAAATACGATCCTTGGGATCTTCCGAGTAAGCTTGTACCATCCTTGAGTTGAGTGTGGTTGTTTGGAAAACCCTAACTTCTGTTGATTTCTTGTGTTCGTTTTCAGAGAGCGAGGGTGACGAGGAATGGTATTTCTTTTGCATGAGAGGGAGGAAATACAAGAACAGCGTGAGACCCAACAGGGTGACCGGATCGGGGTTCTGGAAGGCCACCGGCATCGACAAGCCTGTGTACTCGTCGAGTAAAGACACCTGCGAGTGTATCGGGCTGAAGAAGTCCCTCGTCTACTACCGTGGAAGCGCCGGTAAGGGCACCAAGACTGACTGGATGATGCACGAGTTCCGGCTGCTACCGGCTGAAAAGAGTGGCAATTCACCAGACAACAGATGCAGAGTCGAAGAAGAAGCCATAAGTAGTGTACTATTTCTGATTTTATAAACTAATAATAATTGTATATTTGGATATTTTTATTTTTTATTTATAATTAGGTAGAAATTAAGACAAACTTTTAGAATCGGATAAGGTTCCGGTATAAGTTTACTAATTCTAATACCTTATTAGTCGGGTTAGGGGCATAAGCATACTATTTCTGATACTATATTAAAAAAATATTGTTAATCCATAAATAGTAATACTCATATCTTCTTAAAATATATAACTAGTATAATAAATCGATTATAATTTTTTATTTTATCAAATTTGAGATATTATTATCAATAATCATCTCGATCCTAATTTTGCAGGAAGTTTGGACCATCTGCAGAGTTTTCAAACGGACGCCGCGGCCGACGCTGTCAAAGTGCGTCGACCCCAATAAGAAAGGCAAGAAACATGACGCAGCCAAGCAAACACTCGTCAGCACTGCAAAGGATTCAACCTCTAAATCTTGCAGCTTCGACTCTTGCTATGGAGAGCATTGGGTGAGCTTGGGAGACTGTGTTATGGCCCAACAGAGTGACAACCATGGTTCTGCAAAATACTTGGACTGGGAGCCTTACAGTAGCTTTTGGGAAGTGGGTGAAATGCAGATTATATGATTTCACGTACTCTATATATATATATATATAGAAGAACTGGCTTACCCAACCTGAACTCTTCATCTGCTTGACCCGAATGGTCCATCTCTCTCAGGCTTTGGGCCATATCCATAGAGGCAGGCTTTCAACAGCCCAACACAGTTGGCTTTCAACATCCACCCACAAAACTGCACATGGTTTTGATTACTTTGGGTAGAATAAACCCTGGACCCTTGTAGGACATGGTTTTATCTTAAAGAAATGTATGCATGTTTCAGAAGTTGATTGCAGTTATTGCCGTTGAACTTGACTTTGACTACTACAACTGCAGTATCACTTCTTTCTCTTCCTCCATATTCCACTTTTGATGAATGCCATAGGCCCAAGTAATTGACCAACCCTAGCTTGATGAAATCATGGTCGACAAAAATGGCGCAACCCAGGCAAGTGGTGCTGCTAGAAACATGGCTGTTCAAGTTCAATAATAGAGGCTCGTGAAGCATCTTGTTAAAATACAATGTCCATCAAGTCAATAGGACATGGATAGTCTCTCATGCTAGCTCAAGGTTTTAATGCTACGTGGGTGTAATTATTTAATAAAAATATTAAATAGATCTTATAAAAAAATATTTAGAAAATACAATTGAAAATTTATTATTTACCAATAAGAAATGATGTAATATTTACTTGAAATTAATGAAGGGTATCCTAATTAAAATTCTTAAATATTATAAATATATAATATTTCTCTATTTTATTTAATTTGTAATATAACATGCACATTTAACAATTGTATATGAGTTGTGTATTATTTTTCTGATTTAAAATAAATACAAACAATTATCTTAGTACTTGTTTAGAATATAAGTCGAGTTTTCCCTAATTGTGAGTATACCAACTCTAATAGCAAGTTAAAAGGTATTTTTTTTTTACCGATAATAGATAATACCCATATATACTTAAAATATGTAAAGTTTTTAATCTTATAAATGAATAATAATTTTCTAATTAATACATATTAGATGATGTTTACCACTAAAAAAGGAATGTACCTCTGATGGATCACAAAAGTCAAAAGAATGAATTCTCATTCAAAGGTGAGAAAAAGTGCATATTATGTTAATATTAGTTTCAATGAATTGTGCTGCCAATAGAAAATACTTGACCGTGTTGATGGCCCTATATATGGCGCGACTGCCATGGCTGCTAGGGCAGAGTAAATGAAGCGATCATGGGAAAGGGTGTGAGGGTTCATTCTTCTTCTCGACCAAGCTACGTGAGGCTCGGATCCATTGGGTGTCGAGACGACCAGAACCGGCCAAGGAAGGGGTACGTTCCGTTGATGGTGGGCAAGGACCACGAGGTGATGGAGAGGCTCGACATACCCACCAAGATCATCGATCACCCCCATATTGTGGGGCTGCTGGAGTCATCAGCCGATGAGTTCGGGTACAGCCACCAAGGTCTCATCAAGATCCGATGCGATCCGGATTTGTTCAAGCAAATGGTAAAGAGGATATCGAAAGAAACTAAATTTGATCGTAGCTTTTCTTTCCCATTTTGAGTTCGGAAACTTTAGACAATAACGAGAGAAAATAGAATCACTTTTCGAACAATGTTAGTAGTTAGACGATGGATATAATCTTGGGTAACTCTCAACTGAATCCGGTGCAAGCGATCGATCATTTTGTAATGTACCTATAGAAATTAATAAAGCTATGTAACTCATGAACTTAAGATGATATCACCAAGCGGTTGTGCTACTGATGTTCATGTTATAGGTGGGTGTGTTGAGTAGCATAGGTTTCAAGCTTTTTAAGTCCATCATGATTAGGGTATATAAAGTTGTATTAAGTTAATATGTGTAATACTTTGACTGCCACTTTTCCCACCATAAAAACCATGGTCTTCCAAAGTTAGGCCACATGATCATTAGCATTAATGATTCTATCAGAGAAAATTAAACATCTACTTTTATATTCAAAAAAAATATTATTTATGATAAAATTTTAAATTAATATTTATTTAAAAGTTATTAATTATAAGTATGGTATCGTTTCTAAAAATCCAAATATTATTATTTTAGTTTTTCAGTTTCAGAAGAAATAAAATTGTTAATTTTGATATTTTTTATTTATTAAATCACGAAGCGTATCAAGTCGAATACAAGTACAATTATAATATAATTTAAAAAAATATTATAAACTGATAATATGTGGAAAATATATCTACTTAAATAAATAAAACATTTTAAAACTTATAAATTATAACAATTATTCATTTTATTTGACATTTACATCTATAGTATGTGCACAAGAAAGATCATATGATGGTGAAGATGAGACTGACTTATGATACTTTGAATTTTCTGATGTCTACGATTCTTCATGGAAAAAAAAAAGGTAAGGGAAGAATGCAAAGGAGGAGAGGTGAAATTCCAGGAGAGGACTTTGACCAAGCCAAGGTCAATGTGATAAGATAAGATGATTGATGGGTTGGGTTGGGTGGGATCCAAGCATTGGGCTTAACATTGGGCTTGATACCAGTCCTGAAATGCTTGGAAGTTCGTTACCTTTTGTAAGATATGGAAGGCTAGAGATGTGCTTTGTAGACACTACATGTGATCTGGCAATGCTTGGAAGTGAATTGGGTCCATATGGACCAACCTTTTTGCACTTTTTCTGCACTTGATTCTCGTGCAGCTATGTTATATGGATATGGGACCCCGCTTTCAATCTATCCTCTTCTACACCATGCAAAAGGGTCTGGCTCGTGATCAAGTGCGGTCATGGCTCGAAAACGTCGAGCCAAGACCCACCCCCCCTATCGGATAAGGTTCTTGAGAGAGTTCTTCACTCATGGGTCAAATGGGGAGGAGGATGGATGAGGGTTATCTTTTCCAGGCCCACATGTGTGTGTCTGTGATCCTTTTGGCAACATTAGGTAGCTGTAGCTTTCCAAGCTTCATCACAGCCTAACTATAAATAGCAGTCCCGCCCGAGGGCCATGCACCAAGCCCTCCTTTCCCATACTTTTCAATGGCAGCTTCGGCCAGCTTTGCCCTCGATGAGGTTGAGGACATGGAAATTACGGAGGCGGACGGGGCGCTACTGAGGCAGTTGCTTGAAGAGTTCGAGGTAGAGGTAAAGGGGGAGGGCTAAAAGGGCAGAGTCCAATGATGCCATACAGCTGCTAGAGAGCACAGAGGGGGGCATGGGCATGAACATGAACATGAACGGGATGAAGGTAGAAGGTCAGGAGAGCTTCTCAGAGGAAGGCAGCTTTTGGGTGGAGGAGGTTGCAGGGATGGACCTAGGCATACCGGACGGCTGGTGGTTCCCGGAGGACATTGTGGGCTTGCTCCAGTTTGATGTCAATGATGTTACAAGTACTGAGGAAATGACTTACAGTTGCTTGTGGGATGATAGCTAGACAGCTTCCTCAGTGGATCAAAAGTCTCTTCATAATTTTCTTGTCATGGATTTTACACAAACAAGAATGTCAAAATTGAACACCTGAAAATCAAATAGAAGTTAATGGTCCATTGGGTCTAAATACCCATTTGATACACAGACACCAATGTTATATAATGGTAGAGGATGAATTGGATACTTTGATCTTCAACACTGACCTCTAATTGTTGCATATTCCTCCAAAAAGGGCAAGCTCATGATAGTGGTGATTTCACGGAGAATTTGGCAATGAAGAAGCCGATCGTGTCAAGAGGGGCGGACGGATCGAACCTCTGAACAAGTTCTTCTTCGCCATGTCTCAGCCATTCCCTGCATGCAGGTAGGTAGTAGAACATGTAATCCACAGGGCTGAGCCAAAAATATGGTATATAATTGCCAAACTCTGGGTACATCATCAACAATAGGCATCTGGAGCATAATAGAATGACAAAATTGCATAGAAGCACTCACTCAATGTATCCGTCCGGATATTCGTATCGGCCGACAAGGCCCGGTCCTCCGATTCTTGGATGCTGAAACATATGTCAAGCTTTGCAAGTGAGAAATTTAACAGACTATCTAAACTGGAGAGCCATAGGAAAAGAGAGTGACACAGGAGCAGAGGAAGAAACAAAATTCAACAAAAAAAGTCAGGACTGCGTCAAACCTCAAGTGACAGTCTCACCTGAGGAGCCAAAGAGAGGAACTTGTAGGTGTCTAATGCATACCGAACCAACGCCTCGTTCTCCCCAGGGTTAATGGTACATCTAAAAAACAAAGAGGGAAGCTGAATTCAGAGACTCTAGAGCACATTACTCATGGAAAAAGATCAACTGGGTTCTTCTTTTCTCAGAAAAAAGGATCCCTGTATATGGACTTGGTGACTGTACATGAGAGACTACTGAACATATTGCATAAAAGAATGCACAGAACAGGTTTAGGATACTAACGTTGAGTATACAATAACTCCTCCAGGGCGAACCAACTGAACAGCCTGATCAAACATTCTTCGCTGATACTTGCCATGGTTTCTCAAGGATTCAATTGTTTCCTAGCAAAATAACAATACCCTGTTGATTTACAAGTATACTTGAAACTACACGAAAGAGCAGACAATATATGAGAAGGCTTTAAAGCACAGGAAATAAAGGATCAATTAAAAAAGGGGGTAAAAATGAAGGATTAGCTGCTGCAGTATTAGTGAGATTATTGAACCTCAGCAGAGAAAAGGCGTGGCCTCAAGCCAAGTGCTGAACAAGGAGCATCGAGCAGGACACGATCAAAGCTGTGAGGTAAGAAACCCTTAGACTTCTCAACCCTCCCACCGGTGCTCTGATTTCTTCCAGGTCCATTCTTCAATCTTCGCATGCTTTTCCTGATCTCAGCTCTGCTAGTATAAACTTTCCCATCAGCTTGTCCATTGCTAACTGATCAACCATTTTATTAGATACAATTTAACCCCAAAAAAATTATGCTTTCTATCTGGCATCCAAAGGTATATGATAAAGCATCAAATGTAGTCGGTTAGAGAAAGGGAATACAGATGTTCAAGCCATAATGACATGGACTAGAGCCAGCTAATATTGCTCTTTCAATTGCATCCCAATAGCTGTATTTTCTACATTGACCAAGATCCCCTCCCCATCTGGAATTATTTGACTAAGGACGTGGAATGAGAAAGAAAACAATTGGCATTAACTTCAGGTACAATCAATGATCAACTATTTCAACATTTAAACAGAGAAAAAATCAAGGCAGGAAAGAGATGCAACCAATTTATGACAACTCCATAACCAAGAACTTCAACAGAGACAATTGAGTCTGCGCCATCTGCAAGAATTTTCAAATTGAAATGAATTATTTCAAGGGAATTAGGTCCACCTACCAGGAACACTAAGAGTCTGATCAACAGTCGATCCTTGAACATCATTGTATGATATTTTCTCGATTTGTGACTCCACGTTGGAACCCAAAATAGTAGAATTATTGGTATCTTCAGCACAATTTGACGAGGATAAAATATCGGAAGCATCTCTCCGGCAAACAGATTTAAGTGCATCTAGTTTATATGTGGTTATACATTTCAATCCCAATTCGGTAGCCAATTTCTGAATTTCAAGCACCTACAAATAAAACATGAAACAAGAGTCCAGCAATCATCAAACAGAGTGTAGAAAATGCAAACAATAGCTCAAAATGAACAGTATGATTCAATACAAATATGACAATTGTATCTTCTTGTATAATCCATCAGCAGCACTTTCTTGAATGCAACCAAAAACCCTCATCAGAAACAATACCTTATTGTGAGATCTATCAGCGGCTATAACCTCCCCTTCATCATTCATGATGCTAGCTATTGCAGTTGTTTTTCCTCCTGGAGCAGCGCACATGTCCAGAACCCTCTCACCTTTTTGAGGATCTATGAAATTTTAAATTACTCTATTAGTAAAATAGAAGAACATATCAAACAAAATCTTGTATCACATTGGAACTGACAAAAAGCTTTCAATTGCATCAGACTTATTTTCTCCTTTTCATTTAACTATAAGGCCTCGTATTAGAGAGCTTCCACTGACATTGATCAACGTGACAAAGGCCACTTCCCTGTGTAACTTCTTGAAACCTATTTCTTAAAATGTTAAAAAATACTACAGTGAGTTATAATTTCCATGCAGAGATTACTCACAGCTGAAGCATATTTGCAGAAAAAAATGTGAAGTAAATAACTTAAAAGGCTAGTCACAAGGGTTAACACATAAATTGGTCTGGATAGATTCACCTGGTAAAGGCTATCATAAAGGAGGCAATTCAGCATATTCTATTGCAGTTCAATGCATAGATGATTTCAATATTTCAAGATAAACAGAGCAAAGAAAACAATAGCCAAATTTATGTGTTATTCTTCCACATCATTCGGAAATATTTTAATGAAAATGCAGCCTGACGAGCACTTCATCACATTCTTGGACTTTATTGCTAATTGACTGGAAAGAAATAACATATAGTACCTAGGACATGAGCCGTGACAATACTTGGCAGATTTTGAAGAAATATTTCCCCCTCAAGCACATCTGTAGAAATAATAGGAATTTAGGGTAATAGATGATGGCAGAACCTGGAAAGTCCAAATGGGGTAATGCAATGGCATAAAAGTGAGCTATAAACATCATTAACAGCACATTTTCAGCAAAATAAAAGGCTAGAGAATACAACTTGACGGAAGAAAAATGTTCCGCGTATGAGAAGCATGGGACAAGGCCATTAGGGAGAACTTTGTATCGAAAAGTGATGGAGCAGAACTGCAGTAAATAAAGTTCTACTGTGATATAGGAGTAGAACATACCATTAAAAGAAGGCAACTTATATACTCGATTATGCATATCAACAGCCACACCTTCAGATGCACGGAAAATTCCCGATCTGGACATTGTTACTGTTCCTTGACCTATATATAGGCCATTTCTTTCCAAGTAGTAAGGATCTGCTAGCATAAGTTTGCGGTGGCTGCAGTTAGAAGCCAGACATGGGTAATTCCTAGAATTTCAAAGCAATCAAACATGAAGGGATATGGGAAATGCACATCAACCTAGATTAAACACATGTATGATTTTACCTGTTTCTGTTCCCTGAAGAACAGTACCCCGAGTCATATTAATTGACCATCCACCGCCAGGAACAGGTTGCTCCACGGCAACAGAGACAGCTACAACATCGCCTTTCTCTACATGAGCACTACATGCCATCACACCAGGGACATACACCTACAAGTAAAAATATGATGAAGACAAGAAAAGAGGTCTAAGAAAAATATATCCACTCAAGAAAAGAGACTGTTATCTGATGTAAAAGAAAAACATTATCAACTCCCAATGAAACTAATGATATGTAACTGGCATTACCACATCAGTGTTTTATGTTGGTTCAAAAGCATCAAAGGATATCTATCAATATACCGGTGAAATATCTGAGAGAATGAAAATATATCCGATTCAGGTAGCATAGAAACTATATAAAGAGCAAATTCAGAGAATTCATACTACATTATATCCAAACCCACATGCAAAATATACAATATTTGAATGAACTAATGATATTTCCAAGAAATCAATAAGAAGCCAAATGAGTCATTATAATCGATTAGCAGGGAACTCAATCTTTTCAGACAAGATTTTTCTACATTTGTATTTGGACGAATTCAAATAGGATATGATGCCCTTAGAAAGTCATGAAGCACTGAGCAGTTTATTCACAATATATCGCTACCTGAGCACCTCGGAGTACTGATTCTGCACATTTGCGACTGACAATAGCCTCTTTTAAAGGCTTCTCAGGATTATGACCATAACCAATATCGTGTGGCCCTGAACCTCTGACTAATACAACATAGTCTAATCCAGGTATTTGACATTGAGAAACCAATCCACTGCTTAAGCTTCCTTCCAGAGGATTCACTACATCTTGCGAAGAACCAAAAACTTCCTTAATGCAGTTGCCCAAATCGTGTTCATGTTCACTTCTTAAATTTGGATTTCCATTAGCATTTTCAGGATGCTTGCACTCCAAAAGGGCGCGCAGCTTCTCAATAACCGCATCAGTTGCTGACTTGAGTGTGTTCACACGAATGCATGAATAGCAAGAGGGACGCCTGCCCGAGGAAAACAAGAGATAAACACGGAGATAGCAGAAAAAACAGCACATGGAAAACAAACAACAGATTCATCGTTGACGCAGGAGACAACTATGGCACTTAGAAGCAAAAACAGCCTTAATAGATCAAACTTTTTTTTTGTTTTCTATCATACACTATCCTCCACATTCAAAACTCGCAAATAACAAACCTATCTTTTCACGACTCATTAACTGGTGAAATTTGAAAGCCAAAAACAGTGGCATCTGAAACACAGAGTATTGGTCTCACGTAAGAGCATTGGAGATGAGAGAGAAATGCTCCGCTCCGTAAGCTTTGATGAAGTAGTCCTCCACCTTAGGGTTCCATTTCAGCTTGGGATTGAAGCAGTAACGCTCCGACGCGTCCATCTGCACCTAAAGAGAAATTCCCATCTACCTCACTCATCACACCATTTCCAGCCTAAGCGAAAACATCACAAACATCGATGTAGGAAAATGAAGAGGCGTTAGCGTACCGGAGAAGTAGGATTCTGGAGGTTGACGGAGAACTCTCTCCTGCTGCTATGGCTGCTCACACTTCGAAGCAAACCCCTCGCTTTCTTCATTCATTCACGGGAAGTCAGCACGGTCAGCGAACTACGCCAAGTAACGAGTAAATTTGCAGTGGGCTAACAACGGGCCTATATTATAGCCCAATTATAAAAAGTGGGCCTATAATTGGGCCATCGCAATTGTTTTGCAAATGTGAAATGGGCTATCAATGACTCATAAGGCCCATTGGTTTTCAAAAAGATAAGCCGACTCCGCTGGGGATCGAACCCAGAATCTCTGGTTCCGTAGACCAGCGCCTTATCCATTGGGCCACGGAGTCCTAGTTTGCTATTAACAATAAGGAATATTATACAACTCTACTGGGACCAGTTTAAATAAGCCTTGATCTGCCCCTTTTAGCCAAGTCATCAATGGTCAGTAGCTTCTCCACTGGCTATGTGGAGCCAATGGTGGCTGCTTTTGCAGAGTAAACAGACAGATCAATGAAGTTACAGTTTGCATCTCCATGGCTGGACTCTTTACTCACCTTCACCAACTCCTCTGTCAAATCCATTAAAATCCATCTACACTAATCCCACCTCTCTTTTCCATGTGGGGGTCCCTTCTCTCTGCCTCTTTCCACTTCCCATGTCCTTTTCTTTTGCTTCACTAGGGTCACCTCTCCAACTGATTTCATTGTCACTTTTGTTTCAGATACCCATATCTTCATGGCCATTTATGGATTCCCATTAGCAAGGGATGCCCAGGAGCCCACCAGTTCCATATAGAGGGAGGAGCCACTGATGAAGTTAAAAATGGCCATAAATGCATGTGCAGGTCATCAACTAACCACATACCCCACTGTTACATTGTGTACGAATGCTTATAATAGTAAGTCGGGTGTGCTGACATTGTGCAAGTGATCGAGTTTATCAGGTTAATTTATTTTTTATTTTAATATAAAATATTTCTCTATTTTATCAATTATATGATCATATTCTCCGGTATTTTTTCCCCGGCATTGTCAGCTCTTTTTATTCTCCCTGTGGTCTCCTCCTTCCTCCCATTATAAAACAATCACCGGTCACTTCCCCTCCATACTGCAGTCCTTGGGAGTTCTCTTAACCTAGTTCGAGACTGAGTTGAGTGTTTGCTGCAGATTGAAGAAAGATGAAGCTGCTTGCAGCTGTTTTCTGCCTGCTGGCTCTGAGCCTGGCCGTTCCTGCCATGTCCGCTCGCTTGGGCGATAACAAGAGCTACTACCCACCTGATGGAAGCCCACCTCGAGTCCCACCCTACCGCAACCCAACCCCAGCGCCTCCCGCAAACTGCCAGTCACCGCCTTCCCATGTACCCACTCCCTCCACTCCTACTTATTCACCTCCTTCCGGTGGCGGAGGCTCCTACACGCCGCCCTACTCCGGCGGTGGAACTCCCACCGCCCCCATAACTCCAGTTCCATATGATCCTAACACCCCTTTCCCCGGCACTTGCATGTAATTCATCCATTCCACATCTTCTTTATCCCCTCACTATCTATAACACATCTAATAATTTGATGTCGCCGTTAAATATGCAGCTACTGGATGAACAACCCGGCGCAGATCTGGGGACTGGTGGGCTGGTACGCGACCGTGGGTAATGCCTTTGGCGGGGTCCCGACCGTTGCCGGCTTCCCTTCGAACGTCAACCTTTTGCAAGCACTCTCTAACACCAGGAATGATGGGTACGGTGCTCTGTTCCGTGAAGGGACCGCTTCATTGCTCAACTCCATGTCCTACTCTAGGTTCCCCTTCACCACGCCGCAAGTCAGGAAGGATTTCATCTCGGCTCTGGGCTCGAACAGTGCTGCACTGGCTCGGTCCGAGGTGTTCAGGTCCGCCAACGAGGGCCACTACAAGCCAAGAGCCTGATTCCTAGCCGTGCCTTAGTGGAAGCAAGAAGGGATTTACATTTTATCAGCTTGAGTGTCATGTTTATCGCTAACTGTCATTGTTGTCGGGTATTATATTGCCTATCTATCTATTATCAGTAAACAATATATTATCACATCTTATCCGATTCAATATGCTATTGCCTTACTCAACCCAAGAATGAAAACTTTTCTTATGCCGAGTATTGAGTAAAAATACTAAACTAGTGTGCATTGTTATATCTCACATGTTATAGAGTAAGTGTACTTACGCCCAAATCCGAGACTCAAGATATGCAATATCTTACCACATATCATCAAATTCAGAATTCTTTCGAGTCGTGATCTTACGTGAGTATATAGAAAAAATATTCAACTTTATTATATTATTATATCTCACGTATATAATACGACTATGGACAAAAAATATCCAAATTGACATCATTATTATATCTCACGGGCTAGCACATATATCCGACCCAATACTCCCCAGTATGAAGGACACTAAATGACTATAGAGGAAAAATATAAAAGTGGATATCATTATTCTCCTATTGCCAGAGTGGAAGAATGATTTTAGTGATCACGAAGAAGGCATATGTCTTTAACAACATTGCAGGAAATAAAGCAAGTTCTAAATGTACATGCATGTCTTTCTGTCTCTTTCTTTCTCATCAAATTAATTCTTAGACGAGTTGGAGGGCAGTCTGGTGGTCCATCTGGGTGTAGTTATGGTGACCATCCGGCTCCAGGAGGTTCATTGAGAGTAAGTTCTGACTATAGGGCTGTGTCTGGATGGAGTCATATGCTAGCCCATGATTCAGCACCATGCTCGGTGGTTGCTGCCGCTGGTCTGCAACATCAACTGCTCTCTTATCTTCTTCTATCTGCAGCAGTACTTAGTCACTTACATCATCTACCTACTACACATGTGTATGCCGTATCTGCCTGCGCAGTTTGGTTGCTTCTTGCTGGTAAAACTGGGATCATCCATGGCTCATTAGCGAGATAACCATCAGAATCCCAAAAAACGCAGCAAAATGATAGAATTTCCACCTGGGTGTTGCTGGTTTCTGAAGCAGATTCTGCACCTGTGAGATCACTGTAAGCTTTCTTGTACTTCTCGATTGTCCCTCACATGAAGATCGCCCTCAATGATCCATCTAAATTTATTCTTAACGGAATTATTTTTACGGAGTAATAATAATTAACTCGCGTTGACTATTTTTATTAAATACTTAAATAGAACAAACGGAATACCGTTCACGTGAGAAGGTAATGTCAATCGTGTTAAACTATTGTATTAATTTTTAGTTAAAAGTTATAAATTATAATTAATTTAAAATTTTCAATCTTATAAATAAATAATAGTTTTTTATTTTATCAAATATTTAATGATTTTTCAATAATGATGAATCCAAAAATCTCCATATTTTTTAAATTTTGAATCTCACTTTCAATCTATAACACATAATATAATATTAATGTCTCTTTATTGCACATAAATTATGTATTGCTGTCTCCATCTCCCTGTCAAACCCAGGCAGGATTGCAGACACCACCAACAGTATCGCAGACGGACGATGTAATGCAACCTTAACTTCCTCGAAGGCTACGGTCATGGTCAAGGGGATTTCATTACACTGTCAAAGATCGAATAGTTGCAGCATCTTCTCTCTCTGCTAACCGCAAAACGACTAGAAAAAAAAAGGCAGAGAATTGGACTCAGGCAGATAAAGGTGAAAAGAGGAAGCAGTGTCTTGTCAACTCAGCAGAACTTTTGAAATTTCAATCTGAGTATTTGATTACCAGTCGTGTAATTTGCAAAGAACTTCCATCAATTTTGTAGCAGTTGAAGGATCAATTATCCAATGACTAAACCCTAAAACAATCAGTATTTTGCAAGAGTGAAAGTGTCAAAGACCATCTCTTCTAAAAGCTGGTTCATGATCATATATTGTATGACTCATATGACTAAACCCTAAAGCAATCTGTAATTTGCAGGAGTTTGCAACCAAGAGAAGAGATGAGTGGAACGATCAGCTTGATAACCCTAATTTTTTGTTTTTTTACATTCACATAGGTTATTACTGTGCGCATCACAGATGCCCTATCCTGAAAAAGTTGAGTGGACCAGTGATCTTGAAGCGAATTTAACAAATTATAATTTTTAAATAAATATATAACCGATCACTTATCGATTTATAATACGGCCTCACAAAAATAATTGGAAACCAAAAGGGATGGTCGGCTTTCCCATTCCCCAAAGTTAATCAGCATCCACCCTTGATCGAGTAATTATATGAGCCAATGGAGCCAGACAAAGATGCAATAGTGGGTAACTGATAGGCAGCCAACTTGGTGTGTGGGAATGTATGCAAAGATTACCTGAATGTACAACCTTTGTTTGGTGAGATGGGATAGAGAAGCCAAAGAGAGAGTCCTTTCCTTTTAGTGGGTAGGTTTTATGGTACAAATTTAAGAGTGGAAAACGTATTGATCCATCAAGTGGATTATAGCTAAATAGTATGGTTGAAAATAATATAATAAATTGTATAAAATAAAAAAGTATTTTTAGTTTATAAGATGGTAAGGATTACACTTTTAAGTAAATATTAGTTCGATTACTTATTATAGAGACTAGAAACCTAACTTAGTTGGTAAGAAAAATACCTAAATTAAAGATATTGTTTCCTATCAATCAATTTTTATATGCCAAGATGAATACTAGAGGTTCTATTAATCATCTAGTCAAGTTCTCTTCCAAGTATGGAAAAAGTGTGTAGCATGCAAGCTCTACATACACATACAAGATAAGCGAGAGGGACACCAAGAGATTTGTGGAGGCAAATGAAGGTGACAAGCTTAGCTTGCAGGCATGAGAGGTCATCTTCAAGGTTGCCATATCTATATTAACAACCTGTTTTGGTAAATACTTATAAAAGAAATGGCACTGGCAAGAAATGATGGTGAAAGTGAAACCCTAGTATATGGCCGGCCACCCATGTGCGCATGCCATTGAGAAAAGATCATTGACAAACTTCGTACCATATCTTCTTAGTACGTTTTCATAAAGCTTATGTGACTCCATACATTATGTATGGTTGTAACATTTGAGAAAAAAAAGTTGTGGTGTTATAGAACTATATTTGACCGATATAATTGTTATACCAAATGTAACTAATTCCGAGTAAATGATTTTTTTCGACCTATGATAAAAATTATGGTTAATAAAATAAAAATTATTATTGATAAAATAGTTTGTACATAGTAAAGTACATTTATCCATGTATAATATATGATAATACAGGTTTAGCTTACCAAGTGATTCCATTTTTTAAACGACAAAAATAGAGAAAATAAAGAATGGTGTGTGATTTCGTTTTTTAAACAATAAAAATAGAGAAAATAAATAATGGTGTATAATGAAATTAAATATGCTAAAAACCTATAAACAAAATGTTTATTTTTTTTTAGGGTATCAAAAGTAAGTACTCTCTTTTAATATTTATTTATTTTAATAGTATATATCATTTTATAGAATATTATTAAAATTAATGCTAAGAATAAGTTAACAAATTTTAAGATTTAAGACAATTACCCGAATTGATATCATATACTATTTTTCATTATTTTTCATGTAGATAAATCTCTACCCATTTAGCTATTTAAAATAGTATCCAAAGTTATACTTTCTAAATCTAATACTATTTACCAAAATATTGTATTAAATATTGATATATATATATATATTATTGATAATTAGATAATTATTTTATTATTTTATTTTTATTTTACGAATATTATATTAAATTTAATAAATTAATAAAATAGTAATTTGAATATTAAAAAAAAACTATCCTTCCATTTAAATGGTGAAAGAGAAAGCAGATGGGCACAAGAGGGAGGAATGATAATGATGCTGGACAAAGGAGAGGAGTGATGTTGGAGGGAGAATTTCTCTATAATTGAATTATTCTTCCTATCAGTTTCAATCAAATATGTGATCATTAGATTGTCATTTTATTCAATATAAGAAGGAACATTATTTCAAAAAATATGAAATAATGCAATTTCAACCTTATTTTTCTAAAATTATATTCAATGCATCCGCTGATATGGATTTACATCTTCTAGAAGATGGGGCCTGTACAAAAAAGAATGGCACTGATCAATGAAATCTAGAACTACTCACGAATCAGGGTGGCATATAGGAGCTCGTTCCATGTATCAGGCACTCCGGCTAGGCACCAGTGGGTGCAGTCCATGCCACGGTGCCCACCGAGCCCATACACTGATGGGTGACCGTCCTTCCTGGCCCGGGACATCTCATTCACGTTGAGGAGACGAACCAACATCTTGTCCATGGACCCAATGACCTTCTCCAGCACCTCTTCTGCCGGATCCCTGTAATGATCGACTCCTCGCAGTGGCTCCCTCTGGGCTGAGCAGCTGCAGACGCCATGGCACCAAAAAGTCCGTGAGGACCCGACATGGTATATGTACATAGGAGGTTCAGTATACTTACTTGGCATGATCGGGGGAGACGCCCTGGAAGAAGACCTTGGTCTTTGCTGGGTCAATGCTGGAGTTCGCCCATTCAGCCCATGTTTTCAAGGCAATCTCGTAGGCACTCAACCGATCCATGTCCCTCATCGTCAAGCCTCCCATCTGAATGAAGTCCCATCTGCAGTACTCAAATCCAAGTGAGGGTATGGAAGATTTGGTTGGTGCTGTGAACCATCATGGTCTCAAGAAGGCGATCTTACGGCTGTTTTCTACCGGTGTGTAGCCACCAGTGCCAGGAGTCGAAGATCAACACATCGTTGTCCTCCCAAAGCTGCCTACTCCCATTGACGGAGTCCAGCACCAGTGCCCGACCAGCGTCCGTTCTCACAATATCGACAATGAAAGGATTGCGGTCGAAGCTCAGCTGTAGATTGTACTCCTGCACGATCATGCCACAGTCAGTGAACAGTCTCCAAGCCAAGATCTCGGCCTCTCGGCCTCTCCGGCGATCATAGCTTACCTTGAATGTGAACGTGGATAGCCCTCCGGACCGGAACAACGTGTACTTGGTCCGTGGCACGGAGTTGTAGAGCATGCAAGTGAGGGACTGCCACTGGTTTAGGCTAAGCGAGTCACCCACGAACAGCACCTTCTTCCCCTTGAACCTCGTCAAGAAGTCTCGACCATTGAACCTTCACAACGCAAGCGGTTTAGAAGATCACTCAAACATGCCCCGGAGCCATAGCCAGGGTAACAAAGGAAGCGTACCTCGTCATGTTGCAGTCGCCGGGTTGCCACCGATACTTCATGTAATCATGGTCGGGTCGACCATTTCCTTGGCAGTCAAACGCCTTCTCCAAGAAACGGCAGGACCTGTAATGTGGGTAGGAATCGTCCCGCACCCAATTCCCTTTGTAGAGATCGCAGGTACTCTCTCCATACCCATCAGCAGCCAAACAGAGCACCAGAAGGCACAAAACCCACAGAGCAGAATTCCAAAGGGTCGCCATGGACTGACTAAATGCAGGAGTAAGGAAGATGATGGGGGTATGGTGACTTTTATAGTTCATAGCTTGGGAGATTTTATTGGCATGTGGAGAGAATCCTGGATGAAATTGAGGATTTGATGTCGGACTAGGAATCTTATAAAGATGGTATATTCCTCTTGATTGGTATATTTCAAAGCATGCAAAGATTGCCATGTATATAATTTCATAAACATAATTGATCACCATGCATATAATTCTTAGCATGCAAAGTATCCAATGACCCAACAACTTGTTTCTCGTTTATTTGCTGCAATTTTGACCCCTTACTAGTAACTTACCAAACAAGAGGCTGCCGCAGTCATTTCCGGGAGAGCATTTTTTGCACTGGAGTGGATCCTGCAGTGACTTTGAGGGAACTGGTAATAAAAATGGCAGAAGAGTTGCTTTCAGTGAAGCATCACCATGGCTTATGCTAGATCAGGAAGTCATTTCTAGCAGAGGTCAAGTCTATGGGAAGCATTCATGGTATAAACATGGTCAGGATCAATTTGTTAGGGCACCTAAAAAATATGGTCATCAAATGAACCTTCTCATTTAAGCATAAGAAGTGGATTATGTAATGTTCAATCTCAAGCAGACCCCAGAAAGACTACTGGGCATAGGATTCACCCATCAAACCTCACTTATCAAGTCAAATCTCTAGTACATTGGTGCAGTTCTTGCAATCTTCATGGATCCTGGACCAGGCATATATCCTTCTCATTGTTATATATGGCCAAGAAAATTACCTAGTCAGCAGTAACGACTGAAACCAAAGCACTTCAAAAGGGCTTCTTTTCAAAAGAAACCAGCCCGTGAACACCACCTTCAACCTGTGCAGCTCCAGTTCGGACCTTGAAAAGTACAAGCACAATTAGCAGGGAAATGGAATCACTGATGAAAAATTACTCCATCTCTTGCTTCCAATTAGGACTGCTTGTACTAACTACATACCTCGAGCCTTAGAGTGGATGCCAACAATTCATGGGCATCTTGCACAGAACAAGCCCCGAGATCCTGAAAACCTTGCTTAACAGCTTGCATTGTGTACGGCACAAACTTTAGAACCGATCCTTTGTCCGCAACTGCACCGACAACACCCTGGGCAATCTTCAGCTTAGTTGTGTCCCCCAAATATCTAGCATCGCTCCCCTTGGTCATGGCCTCCAAAGAGCCCATGCCACGGTATCGCTTTACTCGCTGACCATTCTGTGCCATTAAGAGTCATATCAGCAACTGGTAAAATAATAAGTAACTGCACGCTTGAAGTAAACCATATACATGGAGAATAAACCAATGTTCAATATCAGTATCCCTCTTATTTGGCATGTTGGGAGGGAGTTCGGGCCACGGCAGAGTGGTGATTTCAACCGGGAAAATTAATAAAACTAACAATAACGTGTTCAGAACACTACCTGGAGGGCAGGCTAATAAGAGTTCGCACCTGAACCATATATGCCCCAGGAGCCTCTGAGCTTCCCGCTAAGAAACTTCCCATCATTACACTGGAAGCTCCAAGGGTCAGAGCTTTGACAATATGCCCGGAGTTTGATATGCCACCATCAGCAATGATTGGCACCTTGCTCTGGGAAGCAATTGATGAGACTTTGTAAACTGCTGTAGCCTGGTTTGTAATTGCACACACAAGCAAGAAAGCAATTTAGACTCGAAGGGGTTACAGATCAATTAAAACAACAGCCAAAAACATTGTAGTGGGGTACCTGGCCTCGCCCGACAGCACAAACTTCCTGTGTTGTACAAATGGAACCAGAGCCCATACCGATCCGGAGACCATCAACTCCAGCCTTGATCAAGTTGTCAGCTTGGGACATGGTAACCACATTCCCACCTATGAGATCCAGCTCCGGATACGTTTTCTTGATGTACTTGATCATCTCGATCTGGTAGATGGAGTTACCCTGAGAGCTGTCCAGGACCACCACATTGGCACCAGCCTTCACCAGGTGCTCCAACCTTTCCTTATCAGACTCCCTTGTCCCTATTGATGCCCCTACCATCCACTCCCCATCCGCACCAAGGGTTCCACCACCCACTATTCTCGGGTACCCTCTCAGCCTCTCTACATCATCCCTTGTCACCATATCCACTATCTCCCCGCTCTTCCCAGCCACTGGAACAAAGTCAATTTTCGAACCATCTTCATTAAAGTACTGAACAATCTCGGACAAGTCAGAATTCCAAGCAATGGCATCAGCAGATTTGACCATGTAATCAATCAAAGGAGCTTCTTTGTCACCATCAGTAAGTTCCATCCAGTGTAATTGAGATACGTAACCCATCAGCTCACTATTGGAATCTCCAGACTGGGTTACAAGGATACAGGGGCTACTTTCAAAATCATCCAGTGAGTAAATACGATCAGAGGGTGACCGGAATACTGGATTGGAGAGGATAGGGAAGTGACCAGCTTTGGCTGCTCTGATGTAGGCAGCCTGCTCAGAAGAAGAGCAGTTGGAGTGGATGATGCCTATGCCACCAAGGACAGCCATGGCTCGAGCCATTGAGGATTCAGTGACAGTGTCCATTGGGGAAGAAACGCAAGGAATGGAGAGTGAAATATTGCTAGTGAGCTTCGTGGAGAGATCCACTTTGTCGACAGGGAAGCCGATGTACCCAGGGAGGAAGATGACATCATCATAAGTGTAGGAGTACCCTTGC
Source organism: Trapa bicornis (assembly GCA_030064425.1). Taxonomy (NCBI): domain Eukaryota; kingdom Viridiplantae; phylum Streptophyta; class Magnoliopsida; order Myrtales; family Lythraceae; genus Trapa; species Trapa bicornis. The sequence continues at coordinate 472,850 of CM057761.1, read as the reverse complement.
CTGAACAGGTTCTTCGCCGTGAATCCATCTTCAAACTCCATCTGTTGTCCCTCTCTACTGCTCAGGAGCCTCCTCTTAGTTATCTTATAACAATGTCCAGAAAATAGATCTCATTCAGATGAACCCAGCGAAGAAAGGAAGTAAAGAGCACAGAAAGTTCATCCAGGTAGCTGAATCCAATTCAGCACACATGAAAGAGACAACATATCTAGTGAAGACAAATATAAATTGTACAATCCAATCACCAAAACAAGAAAGAAATTCACCAAAGGGACCAAGTTGGAAATGAATTCAATGCGGCTACCTTAAAACCAAAAAAATGATTTCTTAACTAATGTATAGAAAGAAAGGAGCCTCGTCCACAACCACAACAGATGTATAGAAGCAGAATGCATTGAAGGACTGAGCTTTGTGGAAAGTAAAAGATAACATAAAGTATATATCAAGTGCAACAACACGTCAGATTGATTCATCAAAGCAGAAAGCATCTCATCAATCAAAATCTAGCACAAATAGCTCCTTAAATTAAAAAAAAATGAGGCTGTATTCTTGTAAAAACTTGCCCAACGACGACGAGAGAAAAGAAATCTGAGAAGGACAGATCAGAGAAAATCGGAGTAACTCAAGTGGAGGTGGAGACCGGCGACTAAGAGCAAGGCGGCGACAGATAATTGACTGGTGAATCCAAAAAATGCAGAAGAAGAAGAAGAAGCCGAAGAGGAAGGGTTTATTTGGATTGTAGTGTGAGGGGATTGGGAGGAAAATGATGATTAATAAAGAATTAAAAATATTAATTTACACATTTTATTAAAATTTAATAATTTATTAAATAATATATAATTAAATTATATAATATAATTGAGATATTATTATAATAAAAATAAATTCATATTAATTATATATAAATATTTTATAATTAGAATAAAAAAAGTCACCAAGGGATCTCTAGTAAAATTCCACCGTGGGATCTTTCTTTTTAGATCCCACGACCAATAATATTCCCTCCGTTTATAATAAAATAATATATATATATATATATATATTTTAAAACTTTTTGGGAGGGATTATAAAAGTACAACCTTTTTGCCTACTTTCAATCTAATGCCAAACAGATTCATGTTCTCATAGGAAACCACTGAGGGGTGGTCCCCACCCGACCCGACCGGAGGTCTCGACTCTCGCTCTAATAATTGAACTCATACATTATGTCCACCTTACAATTTGGATATAAATTAAATTTTCTGATAAATTAATAACTTATGAAGCATGCATATTTTTTATAATTAAAATTTTCTAATTTTAGATATAAATTATTACACATATATGTGTAAATAATTTAATATAATTTAGTATTATTATATATAGTATGAATAATTTTATCATATAAAATAAAAAATTTATATAATTAAAAATTATAAAAAATTATGTATAACAATATATTAATTTATGTAAATTAAATAATTTAATATAATTTTTTAAATTTTATGTACCATAGTTATTTTATATGTAAAAAATTAATTTATTTAAAGTATATTAAATTATTTAATGTAATTATATACAAATTGTTAACTTATAACACAACATATATTTTATATAATAATTTTATTTACAAAAATATATATAATAATTTACTATAATTATATTTTTTTCAATTCTATTTATTTTAAACATTAGTAATATTAATTGATAAAAAATAAATTATTTAGTATATCAGTGCATAATATAGTAAATATTTTTATAAATAGAAATGTATAAATTTATGCCCATGTTATTATATATAGAAATAATTTAGTATGAATAATATTTATCAATTTTATTAATAAAAAATACTATAATAAAAACTTTTTAAATTTACTTAGAAATTATTTTATATAAACAAAATATTTTATTATAATTAAAACCTATTAATTTTATATATAATATAATTTATTATAAATATTAATTTTATTTTTTAACTTTATATTAAAAATTAAAAAAATGTCCAATTTCAAGACTAAGGAAGATTTTTGCCATCCATCCCTATTCGCAAGCCCTCTGTCAGTGGGGTGCTAACTTTAGAATGCCTTTGAACAGTTGCCCACAAGGGCGGCTCTCCTTTCCTTTGGTTCTTGGGTTTTGTTAGATATATAAAAGCAGTTCTTTGTTTTTGTAGGCAAAACTGAGAAACAGAAAGGCAGCTCAAAGGCAATCTAAAATCCAAAATTCAACATAGGTCTACTACAAACCTTATCAGACTAAAACAAGAACCAATGCTCAACCTGTGATGTTCTGTGACTTGTTAAGGATCACACCTTCGTATTTGACCTGGAACCACTTCATGGCATCCTCCTTTGTGACCCTGTGCTGGATACCGACGCGGGACTTGCACCTTCTGCGACGGCCTACTCGGTAACCAGGTCGTTCAAGAACAACATAGAAGTCCATTCCATAAATACCAGTTGACGGATCATACCTGGAAAACCGAAGCAAACATTGTTACTGTTATGCAACAATATGCTTGCAAGCATTCTAGAGGAAAAGCTTAACAATATGCCAGTAAGGGTACTGCATTTGTGAACCTACTTGATCCCAAGATCAATGTGCTCTTGAATGCCAAAACCAAAGCAGCCAGTGTCACTGAAGTTCCGCCTCAGCAACTCGTATTCCTTCACCTTCAACCCACTTTCAAGAAGCTGCATTGCCTTTTCACCTCTAACAGTGACATAGCACGCAATCTTTTCATTACGCCTGATCCCAAATGAACGAACGGTGTACCTTGCTGTAGTTCAGGGATCATGGTTTCCATCAATAAAGTAAAACATGAAGGAAGGATACAAACATACTAGATTACCGCGATAGATAGTTCACTTGAACCCCTTCAATTGAACAACATAGTTATTCCCCGCACCAAAAACTTGCTCAAAAGCAACTACCAAAGCATATCATATACTAAGTTACCATGTTCATTTCCTGTGTATAATTTGTAGCATGATTTCCAGAAACTATAAATAATAGGCAATTCCTCTATAATGCTTCACTCTAGAAGCAGATGGTTCAAGCCCAATCTAACAAAATCACCAGCAATAGTTTCTAAAATAAATAAAGCACAACCATGTGAATTGAAGAAAACACATGATGCAGAATAAAGAACAACACCTTTTGAAAAAACAGGCGTCTGGCCGCTGAGCTGCTCAAGCACCTATTAGACCAAATAATACCACATATCAAAAGATAGGGAAAAAGAAAACAGGAAACAGGATCGAGATTGTAGAGCTAGGGTTCAAAATTACCTTGGCGGCACGGGTGAGCCGATCTCCGCTCTCACCCACGGAAATGTTAAGCACAAGCTTCTGTACCTTGATCTCCCTCATGGGGTTCGACAGCTTCTTTTCCGACGCCTTCATCGATCACATTAACAAGATCAACCATAATGTAATCCAAATGTAAGCAAGGCAAGAGTAAAGAAACAGGCAGAATCGAACGAGAGCAGCATACCATGGCCCCTAAGATTGACGGATACAGCGGCAACTAACAGGTAGGAGGAGAAGGGAAGCCGGGAAAACCTAATAAGCCGCAGGCCCAAGTGGATTAGGTTTGCTAGGGTTTTGGACGTTGGGCGCTCAAAGTCAAATTACGGATATACTCTTTATACTTATACCCCAATGGGCCGTGCTTAAAAGACAATTGATGGCCATTGCCCCTGATGACGCTAGTCGTGCATCAGATTATTTATGCAAACTCGACTCTCAAAATTTTTTTTTTGCACAATAACTCGACTCTCAATTCCAATGATATGTTTGCTAAAATTGGTGACAAATGAAAATGCAAAATTAGCTTATGATGGGCCTGAATAGTGCCCTATAAGGCATGTGCTCCATACCTCTCTCTTCCCCTCGTTCCTTCCCCCTAGACTCTTCTTTTTTTTCTTTTGCTCAACACTCTGGACTCTTCTTTTGGAAGTCACTGAAAATGTACAATAAGGATGCGTATCTTCATTTAAAGCTAATAATACATAAAATTCATAGGGGAGCACTCATATAAATTCAAAGATAAAAGGATGCAAAGCCATAGAGCATGTATACTGCTTGCTTGCAGGGGAAATTGGGGAAGAACGCTTGAATGGTTGACTGGGCCAATGATGCTCTTCACATAGTTGGGTTCACAGAGCGGGTCATCAATTTACTTTGGTACAGCTTACGGAAGAAGGTTAACCGTGCTTCAGAATCTGACACTTTCAAGTACCAACTGGTTGCAAAAAGCCATTAAGACGCCGCACGTGCCCTGGTATCAGTCTAAGGATCAATTCAGGGGATGCCCCATTTAACTGCAGGCAGCAAAGAACTAGTGTTAGATTTGATCGCTGCAGCAAGGCCTAGGGAAATTTAGTAAGCTGTCCAAATACCACATCTATCCATCACCTGAGTAAAGATGGACGAGTGTCAATAAGCACAGTATGTGAAAGGCTTAAATTTCAGCGTACTGGTTAACACTGCCCCATCATCCAGGTCAAAGAGTTGCAACAACTAGATAATTTAATAAGCAACAAGCTAACAGGATGGAAAAGTCCCAGATAGTTACCAGCCAGCGTACACATTAATCAGACACAAGCCATATTTTCTCCTATGTCTAACTATCTACTGTTTGACAATGAACTCCGAACTTGAAGTTTCTAGGCATGAAAAAGAGTAACTAAACCAAAAGAAGAAAGAAGGTGCGCTCTGGTAAACATAGAGATTCACCTCTTGTTTAAAGTTGAATAGAGGGGGCAATGGACGACCGTTTGGAAGGCGTACATTCGGTTCCCGAAGCTCGTCAAAGAAAGGATGTGCAATTGCTTCTAACTGCAATAGTGATAAGGAGCGGTTTAGCCGAAGCTATGGATTTAGTCTATTACAATTTTTTATTCTCTCAGATCCGGTCTGTTATGCCAAAACCATGAAAAACTAAAAAAGAATGGAAACTAGACCTCAAAAAAGGAAATTAAAAGAGTCAAACATTTGAATAATATCAGGAGCAGAAAAAGTTTATGGTGGCAAACTGAAGATGCAACACTAGAGAGGAAATCAATTAATGAATAAACCAGAGTATATGTATGATATTTTGTCAAGAAAAAGCAGGTTTCAACTCACAGCAGTGCAACGAAGACTTGGTGAGTATTGGAGCAGTCTTGACGCAAGGTCAATTGCCTCAGGAGGCATCCGCTTATGAAATATCTGGACAAACAAACGGTCCATATAATAAGCAATAACATCATCTGACAGAAAAAGAAGTTGCCCACTAACTTTATAGCAAACTTAAAGCGGAGAACTACACAAAATTCTTTTCAGATCATTGAGACTAAGGATGCTATTGACTACACATAAAATTGGAGTGCAAGATATGCAATTTCACATATAAAACTATCTTTGCACCAATAAAATGTCTGCTTTACAGTAGAGCTTGCTCCACACTTTAAATAATAAAGGACATCAAATTCAAATCCATATATTTTTTGATGAAATTGTCGTGTGAATGGTTTAAGTTTTTGCATGAAAGGGTATTTTTCCTCACCCCCTGAGAATATTTAGTACACTTAATGACCCATAAAGTTAAAGCTATTGCACCAGCTCACTCATCAAAACAAGAAACAAGCCCCAGATATTTATATAGTTTACAGAACCACACCTTGTGCCATGGGTGAGCTTTTATTTGAGGAAATCTAAAATCTGTGTAATTTGGATTCATGCATCGAATTTCTTCGCGAGTTGGAGTGCCAAGAACCTGCATGAAAGTAGCCTCGTCATGGCTATCACATAACAAAAGTTGTATCATCAAAATACAAATACCACCATTAAAGCACCTTGATTATCTCCACAAGCTGGTCCACTGCATTTTCTCCAGGAAACAGTGGCTGAGTACATTTGGAAAATGAGATGGACAAAATATTGCCTGCAATACATATTTATAGATACAGAAAGTGGATGCTTGTATCATAAACTGACCTGACCCAAAAGAAGTTCAGCAAGAACACACCCAGCAGACCAGATGTCAATTGAAGTTGTATACTCTGTGGCACTGAATATGAGTTCTGGTGCACGGTAATAACGGGAACATATGTATGCTATGTTCGCTTCACCCTTGACCTGATTGCATAAGCAAAGCTCATCATAAACAAGATGATCAGATATTATCTGTAAATGCCCTCATCAGCTACTTGATTTAAATAAATGTGAACGGTTAAAAAAATAGAGATGTCATAAATGATCATTCACTTCAAACAATATTTAGTGGACTGCTGTTATTGGCTGGCTATCTTTAGCATAAAACATCTAACAAAATTGCACACTTTCAAACAGGAAGAATTGAAAATGTCGTGATAATGATTAGACGATTCAAGAAAAGCTTGAGCCCTTGAGAAATTGCATTGAAAGCCAAGATTGGGGATATGACCTCATGACTGGGGTCATTCTTTCAGGCATAAATAAAAAGCAAAGAGAACCATTAAATAGGACCATGAACATACCAAAACCTTCGCACTCCCAAAGTCACAGATTTTGACCTGGTGGGTTAGTGGGTCAACCTACATTTAAAAAAAACAAAGGGTGAAGCATTTCATAAGCACTTCCACTTAAAGAAAATTCTGGAGAAGAGATAGAGAGAGATCATAAATCAGTACCAAAAGGTTTTGTGGCTTCAAATCCCTATGACAAACTCCAGGAACAGCATGGAGATAGGCAAGTGCTCGAAAGATCTAACAAGAAAAGAGACTCAATATATGTTTAAAGGAAAGATATAAAGGATGCTGATAAAAAAAGAAGAATATAAAGGCACTATGTTGTAAGGTAAAAGAATAGCAGCACATACTTGATATGTGTACAACTTGACATATAAAAGAGGCATCCTCTGGTTCATACTAGTATAGTGCTTCAGAACACCATACATAGTTTCAGGAACATATTCCATCACTAAATTCAAGAACAATTCATTGGTGCTTGTTGTAGAGAAGAAACAATGCTTCAGGCCAACCACATTTGGGTGGTCCATCAGGCGCATTAATTCCAGTTCACGGTTTTTGTACCGTCTATCCTGGAGGACCTTTTTGATGGCAACCGCCTCTCCGGTTTCCAAGCATTTTGCCTGGGAAAGAGTGATGTAAGATACACATAATTACAACATCACGCTGAGGTTTATCCAGGAAAGACATACACCTGAAACACAATCCCGAATGAACCATTGCCGACAACGCGCTCTGCCATGTAACTTATCGTCTGCAAAACAAATTTCATGAAACAACATAAACAAGAGGGAATAAATCCTGCTTCCAAAGATGGAGAGCCACCATTTTTTTGGATTCGTACAATTCAATTTTTAATTGCATTTTATAATTTTCATTCAGAACTAAAAATTGTGTTTAATGACTATGCTCAAAAATATTCTCATGGATATGCACAGCAAGTAAAAGAACAGTTAAATAGGAAAGGATGAAACTCTCAATACCTGTTTGGGTTCACCATTTTTCCCTCCTATAGTAGTCGAGATAATGTGACCATTGACAGCCTTATTATTCTCAACAACAGCTGGTGACATTTCCTGAAATTACACAATGCAATGATTTAGTCAAAACCATGATAACTGTTAAACTGTCTCAAGCTATGGAGTCAATATGCAATCACAAAATCAGTATGTGAGCTACTGGATCAGTACTGTATAGCAAGAATTTTCTGCGACAAGAAACCAATTGTTTAATTATTTCGTCATTCTAACCAAATTATCAACTGATATTTGACACTCAGTAGACTAAGAAAGATTTAAAGAATGAAGTCTCAGGGGAGACGCAGCCAAAATTTTCAACAGTTTATCATCCACACTTTTTGGCATGATTCAATTGAGTTCCCATAATTTCAGTTCAATATTTTCTTTCTCGGCTTTTAGATTATATCAGAAACCAAGTGAGTAATGTAAAAGCAAAAGTGGTCAATCTGGTCAGCTTCTATAGCCTTGTGAAGGAAGCGTAGAACACTCATCTAACAAGGGGCAAACTAGGGGTTAAATCCAGCAAAAATAGATAGGAACTAAGAAAAATATTCATTTACCAAAAAAACTATGGAAATTAAAACATAGCATTGGAAAAGAAACTTAGAACACAACTAACAAGAGGCAGGCTCGGGACTAAATCCACGGAAAATAGATAACAACTAAGAAAATTAAATATATACAAAATAAACAATGGAAATCAGTAAAGTAAAAATCAGCCAGAATCCCTAGCCTGAGAGGAGTTCTGGCTGGCCAGTTCAGATCTTATAATCAAGGAGCAGGTGACCGTGAAAAGTGAAGATCGGTTCAATTTGGACAGGAGATAGAGAGGTTGAGCTGGATCACAGAAGATCCAAGTCCCTAGTGCCTGAAGCAGCTGGCACTAAAGGACGCAAGATCAACAGTGAAAGCACAAACCACAAACGGAAAGGGAGGAGCACAAAATGAGGGAAGAAACCTTGTCTGTCTGCATAGGATCAGGGCGGTGAGACACATCCGGCGGAGCTCCGAGGTGTGGAGGCGGAGCCGCCTGCTGGTTCCGGTGAGGCCCCAAGGGCATCGACGCCATGTGGACTACACACACCTTCAAAGTTTAACCCCCTCTCTCTCCTCTTTTTTTCCTCTCAATCCGCTTTATTACAATCTCTCTCTCTCTCATCTTATTTCTCGACTAGAAGGCGAGGGCCCATCATACGAGCTCCGAGACGTGGGACGACGCGCTCTATGTCCCATATTGTAATTTTACTCTAACTTCTTGTTATGAAGAAGAGCCAGCTGGATATCCCGCGCCTGGCACGTGGCCGACCCCTCTCTCGGCTCTGAAGCCATCGCTTTCTTCCTCATCGACCAGTAAAGCTCTGCATCCTCCCCAATCAGAAACGAACTACACAAGTTCGAATCCGCTCACACCGCTCTCTCTCTGTGGCGACACCTATACATACAAATATCAGCTTCTGGTTTCCGCTGCGGAGCTCCGTGCATTCATTCCTCGTAAGTTGACGTCAGCAGTTCCTCGAGGAAAGCGGATGATGAGGCGCCGATGAGGTTCGTATGGTGCACCACCTTACGCGTGCTAGTCAAATGTACGGATCTGCTGGCGGTATATCATGCAACTTCTTTGTTTACTCTAGCTTGTCAATTCGGTTTACTCTTACTCGTGTTCGTCGTCCTCCCGTCGTTCCAGTTTGATGAATTCGAAATTCTGGATGCGATTGTTGATGAAATTTTTCCTGGCTATGAGTTCTCCGATCCTATGGAGGCGGTTTGATCTTGAAAGAATTTAGTAGCTCGAGCTGTGCGGTTATTGAAAGTAGTGTCCGTATCGGGTGGAGGAGCTCCAATATTGATTTTGATAGTGAATTCTTCCGGGGGTGCTGGGGGAGTACGTAGCTCCGTTTGTCTTCTTCTTCTTCAACGCGAATGTTGTATGCTTCTTTGAAGTAACTTATAATTTGGATTGGATTCATATTGAATTGCACGCTTTTTTTGGCTGAATGTTTGATCTGTTCATCATGCAGCTAGGAGCTAGAATTAGCTGAACATATTATAGATAAATCTGCCAATGAATTTGTTCTCTGAAACATCTTACGGGAAGAACCTTCTAGTTCTTAACTTGCGGGTATTGTGAATATATCATGGTTAGGGTAACTGTAGGCATGCATTTCCTCTGCATAGATAAATGGTGGATTCCTGGTTGACACAGATCATTTTCAAGGGCATAATGGAAAGTTTATCTGAGAGATGTTTTACTGATCTTAGCACAATTGAAATAGGGTGGCTGGATTCCCTGCAATCCTTTGGTGTTTGTGAACTGCACGTTTAAATGATAATCTATATTCATATGTAATTACTGGGTTATTAAATGTAAGAAATAGCAGGCAGGATATTTTTTCTGGTCAGAGAACTTTCAATCGATAGACGGTTCAGTTATTCTTCAGAATTCATATGCATAACAATGTACTGCAACTGATGGTATTACAATGCATAACAATGTACTGCAACTGATGGTATTAACCCCACTTCTTGAAAGTTGTATGTGACTTGGCTTCTCATTACGATTGACTGCATTCTTGGGTCGGGTCCATAATTTTCTGACCATCATTCATTGGTGTTTGTCGCATTGTCAATGTGGTTCTATAAAGTAGGTAGTTTCTATTATGAAATAACATGCCAGACTCCCAAATCACTGTTCAACCTGTTGCATCCTTTAATGTGTCATATTCTCTAGTTAGGTATGTCAGTTGAACTCGGTTTAGTTAGTTGCGCTCATTTTGATCCAAAAAAATTCAACCAGGCTCATTATTCATAATTAAAATTTTATAATTTTATTTAATGATTCCTTCTACAATTTGCAGGTTATGTGGGCTCCACACAATGAAGCTAGGTGAAAGTATAGATGCAAATTCACTTTCTGAGTTAGGAAATAGCACTAGATTAGGAAAGACTTTTCATGGGTTAAAAGGTGGGCCGAAATGGTTTTGCAACCCAAATACTTGAGAAAATAGAAGAAGCACGAGAAGATGCAGGGCCATTTGAGAAAGGGTTTGATAATGCTGCGTGGCAGTATTCTGATTTTATGGAGAATTTTGGGTCTCTGTCATTTGGTCCTCAACAAGACTCAACGCACAGAGAATCACCTCAGACAGATTCACAAATTCTTTGGAGTAACAAGGATATCATATTAACTTTTTCCTCAACAAAAAAGATTATCAAACGCAGGAAAAGAGGTTCAAAGAGCTTTTTGATTGCATTCCTACACTCGATGAGCTCCACTCTTTGAGGCCAGAAGGATATATAGCAGATATCATTCTAGTGGATTTCGAAGTACACAAAAAGCTATATATGCTGAAATAGCTGGCATCCATGCTAGGCAAGGTGATGAATTCAAATTCAGATTCAATGATTAAAAAGATGACTGGCTTGGTGCGTGCTTTTATTAGTTCTCTGATAAAATTTTTAGCTTTCCTTTGATGTACTCGCCTGCTTTGTTTTTCTGTATTCTATGTCATAATGTTGTTGAGAGAATTATGAATTGTTAGATATTCTTCAGCAAAAACTATTTTGTTGGTAGGCACCTTTGATATTTTTGGGTATATCCTTATATGTATAGCCACTGTGAATTCAAAGGGGGGAGATACTATTTGTGATGGTCCTTGCTTGCATTGATTCCTTTCAGTAGGGTTATAGTTATGGTATTGTTAGTTCATTTATATAGTTATAAACAGATATCTGCAATGAAATATCCATACTCATGTATTTTGCCATGGTAATTCCATTTTTTTTTCCTTTCCCCTCTCAATGATCATGCCAATTCTACTTTCACTAAAGGTCTATCGTCTGCTTTGGACTGCGAAGATCTGGAATGTCCGACTCTCTCCCAGAATGAGAGATTCACACTAGAAGGACTCCCGCAGCAGGAACTCCCGAGTGGATGGCTCCTGGGCTAATCCACAATGAACCATTCAGGAGAAATGTGACACCTTCAGCCTTGGGGTGATCATGTGGGAGTTCTGCTCCTTAAACAAACTTTGGGATGGTGAACCCTCTGAAAAGGTACAGATGCCGTTTGTCCCCTCTGAGTCAGATGGTATACCAAAGGTTGCCAATGAAGGATCAAGACTGGACATTCCTGAAGGTCCACTGGGAAGTCTAATTGCAGGTACCTCAATGAATTTCCTCCTAGCATTTACACTAAATTGGCAAAACAAGCTTTTTTTCAAGCAAGAATATATTCGTCTGTTCACAATTAATCTTCTGCAGGATCGCCCGAGTTATGACGAAATAGCTCCACTCTTCGACTATGAGTATTCCCTCAGGGAGTTCTAGTTCAATCATCGCCATTTTTTGGCCTCATGAACTGCAAATATACAGTTATCCAGGTCTTACAATAAAGCTTAGGGATCAATCGTGCCAGAAGAATTATCGGCCTATGGATTGGTCCAAAAAATTAACATCCAAAAGAATTTTCCCCTGGTTTTACAATAAAGCTTAGGAATCAAGAGGAAAAACTCTCCAAAACTTATGGTTCTTGTTTAGACGCCGTTACATGACTGTATAGGCATTTCAACTGGGAGAGAAGAGGAAGATCGGAAGAGGAAGATCGGAAGAGGAAGATCGGAAGAGGGTTAAAAAAGGGGGCAGGCACCTCAAAATTGACCTGCGGTAGGCAAGGCTTCTTTTGCTACCTCTTATTCTTATTCCAGAAGAGTACATGTAACCATCTTCCCTAGTCAAGGATCAGGCGCCGATTCAAGGAGTCCTCGAAACGGCAGCATGAGTCCATCCTCATCTCCGTGCTCATGTCATTCTCTGGGGCGGGGTAGTAGTCCTCTCTCAGCTGCACGTCCCTCAGATTTGGTATTCTCAGCAAAAAGTTCATGAAGTGCTCGTGTGCCGTCCCGTGGATGAAGAGCTTCCTCAGCGTGAGGCACTCCGCCAGCAGCCCCACAGCCGGAAGTGACAGGCTCCTGTGGTTCACGTCCCGGTCCTGCGGTGGCCAGTAGTCAAGCTCGTCCAGGCTCAGGTTCCCAATCCCGTTCAAGAAAAACCTCTCCCACAGGCTCAGGTCCATCTGCCCAGAAGGCGCTGTCAGTGCATAGCCTATGGCATCCCCGCAATCCAGCAGCATCTTTGATAGGGCCGGGTATCTAACAAGGGTGCTCAGGCCGAAGGCAGCCACGGACGGCTTCTGTCTTCCTCTGCAGTCCCCTTCAACTCTGATCCGTATCTCCTCCAAGCTTGGGCAGTCCTCAAGACCCACCACAGGTAATGGAACCAGTAGCTCCCCGACCCCAATCCACAATGAGAGGTACCTCAGCTTGTCCCAGCTCTTCAACAAGACCCCATTTCCATTGCTATGTGAGTAGGAGTCATTGTCAGCACCGTCCAGATCTGAAGAGTACTTCAGCCTCTTCGTCTGTCTCTCTGAATCATCATCTATCACCTTGTTCAGATCAAAATTCCAGCCGGCCTCTTCCTGCTCGTGGCAGTTCTCAAGCCCTTCCCAGATGCAGTCTATGTGGAGCCTCTGGATGCAGTCACGGATCGGATCCAGTGACCGGAGTGAGGCTGCAGCCCCGAGATTCCTGCAGAGAGAGATGGAAACGTCGACCAGTGTTCGGCGGCATAGGGAGGTCAGTGTCCTCATCCCCTTCCAGGTGATGTTCTTGCAGGCTTGGACTTCGAACTTCACGAGACTCGTGCAGCCTCTCCCAATCTGGATCAGACCCATGTCTGTCAAGTCGGCTGAGTTCCTGATGGATAGAGAAGTGAGCCCGTGGCAGAGAGCTAGTCCATCCAGGTGGGACTCGATGGCCATGACGATCCCGTGGAAGTGGCCCAGCTCGAGGGTTCGCAGTTTCTTGCACTTGGAGCTCAGCACTTCCAGTGCATATCCACTCTCTCTGACATTTCTACAAACATTTAGCACCAGCTCTTCAAGCATGGTCAGTCTCGAGAAGACCTCCACGAGAGCCTCCCGAGTGATCCCTGCGTCCTCGGAGGAGAAACCGTCTTCCTCGGAATCGGCTCTCGCATTTGATAGGGAAGAAGTGTCCGCTAAGTGGAGCAGAGACAAGTTGGGGCAATTGGTGGCTATATCAAGTAGAGCATGATCTCCGACGAAATCAATGTATCTGGGATCGAACGTGCAGGCGACAAGGAGCTCCCGGAGGTTCGAGCAGGTGGTTGCGATCACGCGAATCTCGTGAGATTTGAACCCCTCGCTCAAGGAGACGGTGAGGAGATCGAGCCTAGTGAGGGCGGCGGAGATCTTAGGGTAGGATTGGAGGACCGGCGGGAGATCCTCCGTGTAATAGTAGAAGCTGGAGAGATCGAAGGAGAGGAGAGAGGCGCAGTTGGTGAAGAGCGTGTCGAAGTCGGCGCCGATGGGGGACTGCGGCCGCTGGTGCCACCGGACGAGCTTGACGTGGCTGAGATCCGGCCAGAGAGGGAGGAGCATCTGGAGCGTACGGTAGGAGCGGGCATAGACTGTGAGGGAGATGACAAGAGGGAAGGCGACGCGGAGGCGGTGGGCGATGTGGTAGGGATCGACGGTGGTGGTGAGGAGGTCGGTGCCCCATGGGGAGATGAGAGAGAGGTCGAGGTCGGTGACGCGGGGGAAGACGGTGGGGATCTGGTAGAGGTCGCGGATGTTGCCGCGGAGGGTGAGGGAGGAGCGGGTGGAACGCTCCAGGGCCAGGTACTTGCGGCAGACCAGGGACAGCGAATTCCGGGATCGAGTGTCCCTCACAAGCGCGAAGATGTTTGACAGTATCACGTCCGGTAAGTCGCCGATGGCGGTGACCGGCTCCGAGGCCGCTGGAGCTTCCATCGCGGCAGAGGATATAGGAAAATCACATAGCTCCCATACAGAGAGAGATAGATATAGAGAGAGACTTACGCACGAGAGTTAATTGGAGACAGGTGGGTTGGTCGTGAGATGAAGGCCCACGTGATGGAGATTGGACTGCCTCCTCAGTCCACCCGCTCTCTCGGCGCGTCGAGTGCAGTGGGATTGTGGGCTAGGGATGGGCGTATGCGGAGAGGATTGTACGGACACCTCATTACCTCTTTCTTAGATGGATGTATGTGTAGACTAGGGAAATTGGAGGAGGAAAAACAAGGCAGGGGCAGACAGAGCCTTATCTTATCCGAACCCCCACCCTCTCAACTTTTCCTATATAATATTTATGATGGATCCATGGGTTGGTCGATTTGGACAATGGGAGGACAGCTGATGCCCCCACTTCACACTGTCCAAAACGTACCACTGCTTCCTCATTCCCGAGATTGGACTTAGACTCCCCTGCCCATCTCGTACCATAGAATATAAATTCTATGGGCCTCATAAATATCAATTTAATTTTACAATATCTTAAGTTTAAAATAGCGGTAATTATTCCAACCAATCTACTATGAATGAATGTCACCTCTCGGTCAGATTTGGCCACTCGGTGAGATCTCTTCTTAAGTTGGGATTAGGCCTCTTGGATTGAAACTTGGCATCTTGTGGGGGGTGAGGACATGGAAGAAGATTACTCCATGGTAAGAATGTCACTTAGATCATATGGAGGCCCATTGAGAAAGACCTTTTTAGGTCAAGTGGGAACCACTTAGATCATGTGTTAGGTCTCTTGAAAACCATGCATGGTCATGATATACCATATCCATACAGTACAATGAGACTCGAGCCGGTAAAAAGGGTTAAAGGGAGTACAATAGAACAGAAGTTACGAATTTAATGAATGGTTACCGGTTGTTCTATATAGATTTGTTGATCAAGCATGGATTAATCAGATGGATTTGGTGGTCAGATTTTAGTCTATCTGGCATTCTTTTTTTTGCTGCTTAGTGAAGTAAAATATATTTTAGGATAAAAATTGTATGCAAGAAAATTTTAAAAATTTGAATGAAAATTTTGGTGACTGAAAAATTTTAATTTAGTACAAAAATATTTTTATATTATAATATTTATAATTTAAATAAAAAATTAATAATAGCAGTGGAGTATCAATTCTAAAACTATGGTTAGAGGTCGACTATATCCATTGCCACCTATCCAAGTGATTGAGGTGCCCAAAATAGGTTTGTTTACATAGATGACTAGATCTCTTAAGAAGGGAAGACTCTCAATGATCAAGTTACATCATTATGTCTAACATGCAAGGATCATCTTTTCCAATACAGTCATGTATGTAGCAAAT
This sequence comes from Trapa bicornis, assembly GCA_030064425.1. Classification (NCBI taxonomy): domain Eukaryota; kingdom Viridiplantae; phylum Streptophyta; class Magnoliopsida; order Myrtales; family Lythraceae; genus Trapa; species Trapa bicornis. The sequence continues at coordinate 457,155 of CM057761.1, read as the reverse complement.
TAGGGTTTTCCAGATGCATGTTTGCTAATGCTGAGTTTCAGTGCATACAGAGCAAGTTGTAATATAGTTTTCCTGATATGAGGTCAGGTTATAGTAAGGTAGATATAGTGGGCGGGGCTGCCACAATCTGGCCCTGTTAAAACCTGCTCACTCCACTACCTTCGCATCAGCTGACAGTCAATTTAATACTCTGCTAACTCGCAGAAAGATAATCCTGATAACGTGCGCACGAGCCCTTCTCTCCTCCTGGAAGAGGCGTCTTTGCTTTTCTGGGTCTGCCAAAAGGTCAAGCCTTTGTTACTTGTTAGAAAGTACATCTACTGGTCATGATGTGTGAGTCCGTGTCATGGTGATAGGATCAAACCCATCGATGAGATCGAAGTCAAACGCGACAACCAGTAAGAATTTCCTCTTCAATTTTGCTTTCTCTTTTTCTCCTGTGGATTATTTAATGGCAGTTGCAGTGGAGCATGCTCTGTGACGTTGGAGGCTGAGGCTGAGGCTGAGGCTGAAGCAGCTGATGTTTGTTTTCTTTCTCCCCGCAAGGAATAAGCAAACAAAAGCAACCGACTCCCCAGTAAGCGATAAGTCTCTCCTGTTAATAGATCTCCGGTCTAGTCTCTATCAGAAGGTGAACCAGAAGAGCTGCTGAGAAGAAGGGTGGCCCGTCTCAATGGACGGTAAGAACCTGGAGAAGCTTGCCACCATAGATGCTCAGCTGAGGCTGCTGGCCCCTGGAAAGGTCTCTGAGGATGACAACTTGGTCGAGTATGATGCCCTTCTTCTGGACCGGTTCCTTGATATCCTCCAGGATCTTCACGGCAATGATCTCCGTGAAACTGTAAGTTGCCCTGGCTACTTTGACAACATGCAGTTTATGGATCTAAAAGCATGAAATTTTGGCTTGTGAAATGTGGGTCTGCAGGTTCAAGAATGCTATGAGCTATCAGCAGAGTATGAAGGGAACCGCGATCCTCGCAAGTTGGAGGAGCTTGGGAAAGTCTTGATTGGTCTGGATCCGGGGGACGCCATTGTCACCACCAAAGCTTTTTCTCAGATGCTTAACTTGGCTAACTTAGCAGAGAGGCTTCAGATAGCCCGGAGGAGACGCGTCAAGTCTAAGAAGGGAGTCTTCACCGATGAGGCTGCGGCGCCTACTGAGTCAGACATCGAAGAGACCTTCAAGAAGCTTGTGGGGAAGCTGAACAAGACGCCCGAGGAGGTGTTTGATGCCCTGAAGAATCAGACTGTCGATCTTGTCCTCACTGCCCATCCTACGCAGTCTGTCCGGAGATCTTTGCTTCAGAAACATGGCAGGTTTGCTCTGGATATTGTGTGGATTCCACTTCAAATCTATATTACTAATATTGCGCCCATTTTCAGGATTCGGAACTGTTTGACGCATTTGTATGCCAAGGATATTACTCCTGATGACAAGCAAGAACTTGATGAAACCCTGCAGCGAGAGGTTATCATCTAAGCTTGTAGATTCTGATATTAAGAACTGCATAATCTTTCCATCATGATGTGTTACTGAAAAACTCCCTTTGAATGGTCATGTTCAGATTCAAGCTGCATTTAGAACGGATGAGATTCGGAGGACTCCACCAACGCCGCAGGATGAGATGAGGGCTGGGATGAGTTACTTCCACGAGACAATCTGGAAGGGGGTCCCCAAGTTCCTGCGAAGAGTTGACACGGCTCTGAAGAGCATTGGGATCAATGAGCGGGTGCCATATAATGCTCCTCTGATCCAGTTCTCCTCTTGGATGGGAGGAGACCGTGACGGTGAACATCAACTTCAATTTGAAGAAAAAAAATCTAAATGTACTGATTGCATCTCACTGAATGCTCTTCTGATCTGATGGGATCCATTCCAGGAAATCCTCGGGTGACTCCTGAAGTTACTAGGGATGTCTGCCTGTTGGCCAGAATGATGGCTGCAAACTTGTACTTTTCTCAAATAGAAGATCTGATGTTTGAGGTATAATCAAAAGTTATCATCCATCTTCGGCCTCTGTCAACCTTTAGCTTGACCCTGATGAACTTCCTTGGCAGTTATCTATGTGGCGCTGCAGTGACGAGCTCCGAGCCCGTGCAGATGAACTTCACCGATCTTCAAAGCGATATGCAAAACACTTCATAGGTATCAACACTAATTATACAACCCATCAGTCTTCTTGCAATTCTGCTCCCTGGATGAGTGCTGCTGCAGCCAGGTAGTGCTTTGAACAAAAAAGTCCTAATTGATATGGTGGTCTTGTGATGCAGAATTCTGGAAACAGATTTCACCCAATGAACCCTACCGTGTGATTCTCGGAGATGTGAGGGACAAGTTGTATAACACACGGGAACGGACGCGTCAGTTGTTGGCTTCTGGAACCTCTGATATTTCGGAAGGCACGACATTCACCCACATTGAGCAGGTAATCTCAGATTGGAAATCTGGCATTCGATGCACATCTTTGATGAGTTGATAAGAGGAGTGCTGATAACAAGTTTTCAATTCCTTCCTGCAGTTTCTTGAGCCTCTAGAGCTTTGCTACCGTTCCCTATGCTCCTGTGGTGACCGGCCTATTGCTGATGGGAGTCTCCTGGACTTCTTACGGCAAGTTTCTACCTTTGGCCTCTCACTTGTCAGGCTGGATATAAGGCAAGAATCTGACAAGCACACAGATGTTCTCAATGCTATCACGACGCACTTGGGTCTTGGGTCTTACAGGGACTGGCCGGAGGAAAAAAAGCAAGACTGGCTCTTATATGAGCTAAATGGGAAGAGGCCTCTCTTTGGACCTGATCTTCCAAAAACTGAAGAGATCGGTGATATCCTCGACACTTTTTCTGTGATCGCCGAGCTTCCCTCAGACAGCTTCGGTGCCTACATCATTTCCATGGCCACAGCGCCATCAGATGTTCTTGCAGTTGAGCTCTTGCAGAGAGAATGCCGGGTCAAAAAGCCTTTGAGGGTCGTCCCCTTGTTCGAGAGACTTGCTGATCTGGACGCTGCCCCTGCAGCCATAGCTAGATTGTTCTCAATTGAATGGTATAGAGACCGCATTGATGGAAAGCAAGAGGTTATGATTGGGTACTCTGACTCAGGTAAGGATGCCGGTCGCCTCTCTGCAGCTTGGGAGTTGTATAAAGCCCAAGAGGAGCTTATCAGTGTGGCAAAGCAGCATGGAGTTAAGCTCACAATGTTCCATGGCCGAGGAGGAACCGTGGGGCGGGGAGGTGGTCCTACCCACCTGGCCATTCTGTCTCAGCCGCCCGACACCATCCGTGGGTCGCTTCGGGTGACCATTCAGGGAGAAGTCATTGAGCAGTCATTCGGTGAGGAGCTCCTATGCTTCAGGACCCTTCAGCGATTCATAGCTGCAACTCTAGAGCATGGAATGCATCCACCCGTATCCCCCAAGCCGGAGTGGAGAGCGCTGATGGATGAAATGGCTGTTGTTTCTACCAAGGAATACCGTTCAATTGTTTTCCAGGAGCCCCGTTTTGTCGAGTACTTCCGTCTGGTAAGTATCTTAGCAAATCTTGTATTCATATTTCTGCAAGCAAACCAGAAAGCCTTATCACCCAAGAATGCTGCAGGCTACACCAGAGATGGAGTATGGTCGAATGAACATTGGTAGCCGACCATCAAAAAGGAGGCCAAGTGGAGGAATTGAATCACTCCGAGCCATTCCATGGATTTTTGCTTGGACCCAGACAAGGTTCCATCTTCCTGTGTGGCTCGGATTTGGTGCTGCATTCAAGTCTGTACTGCAGAAGGACATAAGGAACCTGGAAATGCTCCGTGAGATGTACAATCAGTGGCCATTCTTTAGGGTCACAATTGACTTAGTTGAAATGGTGTTTGCCAAAGGAGATCCCGGAATAGCTGCCTTATATGACAAGCTGCTTGTTTCACCTGATCTGTGGCAATTCGGAGTGCGCTTGAGGAACAACTACAAGGAGACCAAAGAGCTTCTTCTACATGTAAGATGAAGGAAGGATTTCATTGATAAGTACCTGGATTCCAAGGTATACGCCGCAGCTTTCTGAATCAAAGATCCTCACTGACAGTATTTTGCTTGTCCCTTCTAGGTTTGTGGACACAAAGATTTACTTGAAGAAGATCCATACTTGAAGCAGAGGCTTCGGCTTCGGGATGCTTACATCACGACCTTGAGCGTATGCCAAGCTTACACTCTGAAGCGGATCCGAGACCCGAGTTACCATGTGGAGGTGAGTCCTAGGAAGCGACCAGGAGAAGAAACCATAGAGTCGAGTAGTGAGCCTGCCTCAGAGCTAGTTAAGCTCAACCCTAAGAGTGAGTATGCCCCTGGACTTGAGGACACCCTTATCCTGACCATGAAGGGTATAGCTGCAGGAATGCAAAACACTGGCTGAGGTGACCATTTCCTATTAAGAAAGCAGAAAAGTGCTCCCACAAGCTATTGCATCATCTTGGAGCCCATCACATTCTGGAAGTCTTCCATGTAACACCACTTTATTACTGTAATAATCCATTACATGATTGCACGAACACCATTTCTGCAGAATAAGTACAATCTGTTTTTGCTCATGGACTACAAAGAGCCTCTGTTTCCCATTTTGCTTGAAAATTCACAGAATATCAGATTGTTTAAGCAACAGATAAAAACCAGAGCTCAGCTATTATTCCCATCAACTGTCAGTGATTCTTCTATAGCTTGAGCTAAAGTAGCAATTTTGTATGTGAAAAATCCCACCAACATTGGTATCAACTCTAACTGAATGCATCCGTATTCCGGAACAAGGATTCTGCACCAGGATATGCAACATCAGAAGACTACCAACTTCTCCGAGACCGGTGCATTCTTTTGATATATGTTGGCAATCTATTGCAGTTAAAGAACAGCACAAATACACTTGCTAGGCAATAACTTACCCATTCCATCGGTTAAATATCATCACAAGAACTACTGGAACCAGCAATCTCGGTTGCCCAATAGAGCCCCTGCAGTAAATTCTTTCGTGTTAGGTAATATAACAGAAAACACCTGCAGATATTTTCTATAAGTGGCACGGCATACTTTGTTAACCCTTTAGCTCCATCTGCCATTGAATCTATACTGCTTCCGAGCATGCGGATATACATCAAGGAACCGAGCACTCCAGCACCAAAACTGACACAGGAGATTGCCCGAAGAGTGAAGGTATTACCCAATGGGATGAGATGAAAATATTACCTCTGCATAATTCCGTGCTTACCTAACTGTAATTTCCAGTGAATAAGAAACATAAGCCGAAACAAGACCAACACCACCGATGCCTAGAGTCAGGAGTTGCAGCTTCCTTTTCAACTGCATAGCAATAATATAACAAGACTTGCAAACTAATCCGCAGTTAATAGTTCTAAAAGATATCAGCAAGTAGATCAAAGCAAGTACTTGAAAGTACTGTTTCCTTGACTGAGCTGCAAGCACATTCGGGTCTCCTTTAGCCCGCCTCAATTCCCGAAACATAACATCCTACATGAACCAAGAGCTGAAGTCATATACCCGAGCTTGATAGTCAGGCATACTCACGATCCCTTCACGGTTCTAATCCTATATCCATAGAGAGGACAGGTGAAAGACACAATCAAATTATGCAGAAATCTGATAGTTAAGAGATAGTACACTGCCCCCAGTTGCAGCCTTGCGGGCTCTATCCCACTTGTCCTGCTCACGGCGTGTCGGTGCCAGTCTCCATCGTGGCAGATTGTTCCTACCATCCTGAGAATTATCATGGCAAAGCACATCCGAAGAAGATAACTATCTGTAAGACAACCATGGAAGCAAAGCCGAACAATGAGATTAAGTCCTTACTTGAGTTAGAGGCCCAATTGTCTCCTGGGAAATGCTCCTAGAAGGTGCAGTTAACTCTTTGCTTAAATCAACTTCCATACTTCAAGCAGATAAACACAATTAGAATTGACCTATGCAGTATCAAACTTGTTTCTCCAATAACTCAAATCAGGACCCATGAAGAAAAAGGTTCAAAACAAACCTGTTAAGGCTCATAACTCTGTTCAAGCTTAAGAATCCAGAAGGCTCATCCTGTGTATAACGGAATCCCAACAAAGATCAGTGAAATATACAGTCTTTATCATGAGCCCTAAACCTGAAACTAGAGGGTGAAGCATTTGGACCTTAGCTTGGGAAGCTTCAGGAGAATCGGGGGAGGGGTCCGATTCCCGGATCATCCTCTTAAAGCGGTCGAAGAAGTCCTTATTCCAGATGAAATCGTCGGAGCTCAGAGGATCCTCTTCTTCTCCTCCCCAGTACTTACGGAGCCGTGATGTTTCAACCGGGCTACTGCTGTCGAGTGAAGCCGCAGCAGCAATCCATCTCAATGGCTTCTTCTTCTCCAGCTGACTCGGGTTCAGGTACTGATTGTTTGGCGGGGAGAGCTTGGCGGAGGTTGGGAATGGGGCAGTGGCGGAGGTGGCCACTGAGATGCAGCAGCAATTCATGGAGGACATGGCTGGTGATGCGAAGAGGAAGATGAATGAGTGATGATGAAGGTCAAATGGATAACCAAAATATCTTGAAGGCAAAACCCTTTTTCTGTTCCGAGTCGACTCGCCAAGTGGGCACTCTACAGCGAGTCAACTCAGAGCGAGACTTTGACTGCTGCTGAGTGCTGAGAGTCTGAGACTATGGCGAACATGGCGACCCCTCCAGGAGACTTGGATTGCCGATGGCCTTATAGAGCCCCACCTGAGGGAAGGGAGGCCGCCCCACCTCACCCCACACGGACCTACCGTGGCCGGAAACAGACCCAGATGCGGCTTAATCATTTCATCTTCTTCCCTCAAACCCATAGTAATATTCAATCCTGAGAACCAGAACCTTGTTTGCCTTAAAAAATGTGTATATAATGAATTGCCAGGTGAAGCTGAAGCATTTAGAATGAGAGCAGGGAGAGAGAGAGAGAGAGAGAGAGAGAGAGGGTCAACGCGCAGGCAAGGCAAGGCAACACTTCTTCAACTTGAAGCTCTGGTAGTGAATGGCAATGGCGGCACACCCTAAACGAATGAGGATCTACACCCTCCTGATGGCTTTGCTCTTTGGCTACTCTGCTTCCGTTCAACTCAACGACCCTGGTAATAAACCTAACTCTGAAACTACAAGATCAATCCTCCGATTTTCGATCTGAACTTTTCAAGAGTTGGGTGTGCACGAGATATGACAGGATCAGATCCACTTTTCTCTGTCTGAAATCTGTTCTAGATTGGTACCTTTGGCTTCCTCTTTACACCTTGGCCTGCCTTGTGAACCTCCCCGGCCTGCAAGCATCCGCCAGCCCGATCAAGAGAAAGATGGGAAAGATGGCTCTCCTTCTGGGGCTGTTGCTGTTCTTCAAGGTCGTGGTGGGGGATCATATGAAGGGGGTTGCTGGGTTTTGGTCGTTCGACATGAGAGAGAGAGTTGTCCGTGAGAAATTTGGAAGTGGGTTAGTCGTAGCCTCCATGATTCTGCATCTCACAGCATCTTCATCATCATCGCCTACAGAGTCAGAAGTTTCCAGATTTGTTGAATACGGTGAGGAGTCCCACAAGCAAGCTCTCATTTTTTTTTTGTCCCACTCCTCTTTCTGGTTCTTATATGATTTAATGGGTTTACAGAGATGGCGATCTTGGTGGGCATAAGCTATGTCCTCACCTTCATCTTCTTCGTTTTCCACAAGGCTGATATGAAGTTTTGACTTTCTGCGAAGAGATTGTATCTATGGAATCCATAGTCCTCTGTTACTCTGTAGTATCATCAAACTCCCTTAACTTTATTATGTTGAGGTAGGCTCCTCCCTCCGTCCTCCTCCGGTTGGCCGGGGAGGGACCCACCCCGCCGCACCGAAGAACTAACCACCGCTTCGTCATCACTGTTGCCTCGTACGTGTGAGTAGCAAAGGGAGCCTATACATCGAACTTAGCCATCCAAAGACCAGATCAGGTTGCACCATGCCTAGCTAGGCTAACACATGTCACTGTGTTCCTTGATCGAACGATATGAATGGCGGGCTGAAGTACTCCATCATGGCTTGATTTTTCGGGACTTTCGAGCCCTTGGGGTGATTCATGGCATAGCCCTTCCCTAGCCCTAAGTTGACGAGGTTGCTTTTGCTGCCTCTATCTCTGCTGCATCAACTTTTGAGTCCTTTCAAAATTTCAATGATTGGTGAACACTTACCAGTCCTGTGTTCCTATCTGCAGTGACTCCTTTTATTAATTCCTTTTGCTGCACCTAATTGAAAGGTTCAATAGCACGATAAGATTGCTTGGAACTTAAGACGACCCAACACCTGCATGAGAACCAGTTTTTGTGGGCAACGCATCTTTTTTTTTTTTGTTAAAAATATAATTATAAATTTAAAAAAAATAGATAACTGATATTATTGTTGTTCTATTTGTTAAAAATATAATAAAAAATTAGATAAAATAAATAAGTTTTATATAAACTATTTCATTAATTATAAGTAATTATTTTTAAGTATATATATTATCAATTTATTATCGTTATACAATAAATTTTAAATAGTATTAACTAATTCGATACATTATGAAATATGTGCTATTACCAATTATAAAATAAAAATATATAACTCTGAGTAAATTATTTTCATTCATATTATATTGAAAAACTAATATTGCAAATAATTAATTGAGTGTTTAGAATATAATATTAAATTAGATAAAATAGAAAAATTATTAATTTTAAGTAAATATAAAATTAATTTTATCGATAAACAATACCTTATCGATTTTCGACAACACAAAAATCTTATTCAGTAGCCTTTCTTCATGTACACTTGTGAGGTACCACAAGAAACCTTCTTTCTGGTTCCTTGTGTCCAGCTACTAGACATTGATGGGCAGTCTCCCTTACATCTTCTACATTTACCCACTAGAGAATGTACTATTGTCCCAAATATTAAGGCAACCCTTTATGCTTCACCACACACACATCTATATATATATATATATATATATATATAGATGTCATTCCCCCTTTTTCCCATGAGCATTATTGATGAAGAGATGGGCAAAGTTATGCCAACAAAGGGAGGAAACACAAAGTGGTGGTGGTAAGTGACCCATTGCTATCACCATCTTCATGGACTATGTATGAAGCATATTTTAAGCCTTAGATGCTATATTGTACCTTGGAAAGATGATCTGGGGCTGGATGAACTAAAGAGGAACATTGAGAATCCTGGCTTTCCCTTTTAAGGATGCTTCCACATTCAGGTAACGAATTCTTCTTCCCCGGGACTTGCAGATATGATCAGACTCATGGGCTTGATATGTAACTTAGCTATACAGATATGGAGTAATAGATAGCTCACCAGAAGAATCATATAGCCATGTTCCCTGGCCTTTTGAATATCTAAAATCCTCATATAATGCCAAGTTGATCATTAGTAAGTTACTCTATTTTCTTCTTTCCGGAAAGCTAATGTTGCTAAGGAGTGCAGCTCTTGTAGATACTAAGTAGAAGAAGCCATGTTTATACCATTCCTTCTCAGAGGAATGCCTTATTGTGCATTGCATTCTTTCTTCACTAATTATCAAGTACTTGCATGATAGGAGTGAACCAATTTTCCACCAACTATTGAGGATTGTGGGTTTTTGAGGCTGCCCAATAGCCTGGTGGATGGCACAAGAACCCAATGAGGACTTGGATATGAATGAGTGTATAAATATACAAATGAAAGGCATGTCATTGGGAAAGGCTGCACTAGGCTACTTCTGGAATTTTTCACCATGATCAATATACATCAATTTCACAAAGGAGTGTCTTGGCTACAAGCTTTATTGGCACTTTGTGGTTCACTGTAAATAACCTGTTAAAATTGAGCATGCTACCAACCTGGAATAAAAGGATAAAGGAAGGGAGAAAACAATGAAGTGGTTCAGTATTTCACAAAGTGATGAACCCTGAAATGAACATGATGAATTTCAGTCTAGCAAGTTATAGAGATCACCTCAATGATCAAGAGGTTAGATGTATTTGATGGTCCTGAAGACAATGTACAATTGAAACTATAGTTCAGGCTGGTGGTAGAGGTCGCCGGCAAGTAGGACATTCCATCTTTATGTCCATCCACCTTTGCAAGCAACCCCGGTGGAAGAAATGGTCACAGGGAGTTACCTAATAATATCAACAATAAACATACTCTCACTCAGGTGGCATAATTACAAGATGAAAGGTCCCAATTAAGACAATTTGCAGCAGTAGCAAAAGATCAAATTGACAAGATTGTTGAATACATACCATACACTCATTCGGATGCTGATTAACATCAATGGAAGTCATACAAATGACACAGTCCGGGGCATGATTTGAGTTCTGATCAAGTCTTCTACAGTAGCTATATTTCTCTGGTAAAATCTGAAAATTCGAATATATATTAGATCTGGCATATTTGGGATTTAGAAAAAGAAAGGTTTAATGCAGTTGCATGCAGTAAATAATCAAGACTGGGTAATTTCCATTGAGTGATTCAGGAAGCTTGAGTCACTAATGGCCAAAATGAAAAGGTAGGATCGAAGAGGATCCCGAGGTTACATTACTTTTAACAGCCACAATGACAAGACAACTAGCAACACCTTTCCATTTTTCAGGAACCAAGATGAGGATCAATACAGGCAGTTCAGAAGCAAGATTACTAAAAAAATGAATGGGTGCATAATACTACCTGGTGAGGAATGAACCACCTAGACCCAAGATAATGCTGGAGGAGGAGAATAGTTGCCTGGAGCCCAAGAAATATACCCAAGCAAATACACCAGTTCTTATCAGGTTCGATGTGCACGAAATTGTTTGGGCACCCAAACACGTAAAATGGGATTGCAAGACGAGTTACAGTCATCCCTAGGATGTAATGAGGGTGCAATGGTTTTCTCACATCACGAACAACATTGGTGATGATCTGAGGTATCCAGAAGGAATACAACAAGAAAAGAATAGGCTTGATATATTTATGGAACTCGTAAATGAGAAGAACGCCTCCCAGAAGGGTCCCATCTACATAACATTAGGGAAATTTCATTAATATATCATCAAATAGCTTATTGAGTACATTGACATATACATTCACTTACAGAAACGGCTGTATAGAAGAGATAGCTCACGCCTCATCATCTCCCATCCTTCTCCATTATTCATAGGTCTACTTGCTTTCCAAATAACCAGAAGATATCTCATCTCAAAAATGGAGAAAACTGCGAACTTGAAGAATGATGCAGTTGCAAAAGCATTAAACAAGGACTCTGCACATCAGGCAAGGGAGAAAATGTTTTTTCAGAAACCAATCATTGAACAGAATAGTTAGTTTATGGAACAATCCTTGATGTTTTTATTTCAAGAATTTGATTTTCTTAAAGCTAAAATAAGATACTTCCAGTGCTATTCCCCAACTGATTAAAAACCCAGTATATATAAAAAAAATAGTACTCACCCACAAGAATTCCTGCAGTCAAATGCAATAGGCAGAGATAAGCATCCATGATTGCTTGTTGACCAATCATTACAAACGAAACTTTGGCGGCGCCCTGGTAGAGGCAGACATAAGTGTAATATAGTAAAGAGAATGCTTTTATATGAGAGAAAAGGCTTGCCACAATCGAGTATTCAATACCTTTTGATATACTCTAACATGAAAATGGATTAAAAACAAGGTATGAATTAGAGAAGTTTTGAAGCGGATGTTTTAGGATCCAATAACTTTGAGGAAGATCCTCCAGACTTTGTATTTAATGTCATGAGGAAATAGAATTCTCATTGTTGGTGTGCAAAAAAAATAGAGAAGTTCTTACTGATTGAGTGCTGCTGTGTTCCATTTGTCGAATTAACAAAAGCACTTGGAGGAAAGATATCTGGTGCAAGAATGTTAAGGAATCCCTCCCCAGCACAAGCACATTGTTCGCTCATCTTAATCTCTAGTATATTGATACAATAGAGAGGAGGAACACATAAAGGATACGAATGTGATCATCAAGGTATAATTTACTGCCTTGTTGTAGTAGACCTCGATATTGAGAGAAGTAGCATTAAGTAGCATGGGTGAAAAACAATCCCCACCTTCATCCACTGAAGGAGACTCCATAAGCCCTTCTATGTGATAGCGGTCGTGTTCTCCATCTATAAAACACATGTCATCAGTATAGACAATACAAAGTTAGGAATATGCAGAAGGAGAGGCACTTGCAGGACCACATTTTACAGGAAATATAACAGATAAACAAATCCAGTCATGAAAAAGAGAACACCAGGTAAAATGAAGAAAAGATAATAACCAGAACAGGTGGAATGGAACAAGCAAAGATGCAGAAAGAAACCAAAAGCCAAGAGAATCAAGATACCCCTTTGGTTGGACGAGGCACGTGAAATTTGGGCAGCAAATTCAATATTACATGGCTTCTCTACATCGTGAATTGCTGGTGCTGAGATACAATAATTCAAGTTATTTAACATAAGTATGAATATCAAAATAAATACAGAGAATAGATAGTTCATGTGGAGTTGAATATTACAATTCTTCCTGTCCCATATCTTATACCGCCGTGATTCTTGAAACACCTGGGACGAGAATACTCCAAGCTGGTTCAATGAAACATCAGAAGTTATTTCTTTATTTTGGAAAAAAAGTGCTGTATTAGCAAATGCAATTTGCCCCCAAGAAGTTGCTATCGTATGACAAGCACCATATAATTTCCATATTCACAACTAAATTGATCTACAATGACAATAAGATTCGGTTATCAAAATAAAAAACTGCTTTGCAATCCCTTTCAATTTTTGAAGGGCCTTTTCACTAGGGAAATGAAACAACCAGATTTACATGTAAGCTCGGGTGCCAGCTAGGTGAAGATGCAAGAGAAATTCTTATCAAGTTCGCATCAAACAAAATTTATGATGTAACAGGACATGTACCGGTATATCATAAGATGATGAAATTGACTAAATAGAAGTGTTACATAAAAGTAACTCTACTATCACCTTGCCAAGGGGGATATAAAAACGCAGAGGAAATTATACAGCACTAAAGACTGTAATGACTGTAAAACCATGGAAAAAGTTCAAACATGTTCCCAGAAAGAAATGTCCAAGTGATCAATGAAGCAAGCTGCAAAGATTTGGAAAACTCGCCAGGTGATATGGACTGGACAATATGTAATCCTCTTCTTGTCTGACTTCTCCTCCACTCCCGCTGCAGAACAAATTGAAAGTTCAAATTTAAACACATATGCACATTCATCCCTACATCTCATATGATGGAAAAATTGACACAAGTTGGGAGGACATAACAATTTACCTTATGTCATATTTGTAAACACAAACCCACACAAAAACTCCCATTAATTTCATATCATAGAACCTTTTAAAAGTTAATTTCACCTGTTAGCAACCAAGCGAAGTTGTCTGAAGGGCCATATATATACACCCTCCACTCTGATCTGAGCCCCGCCAACGGTATGTTCATTGTCAAATACATCATGGAAAATAACGACTCCCTATCAAGAAATACAATCAAGAAAGTGAATGTTGTTAGTTTTAAGATAAGGACACATGACAGTGTCATGGATATCACCCATCAACAGAAACATGCACATGCCTTTCAGGAAGCTTAAGAATACACCTCATAGTCCTTACCTGAACATAATGTACACCTTTTATTTTTGTTGGAGAACTAATTAATTCTATGACAGAATTGCCATTTGATTTCCTGAAGTCTGGAAATCTTGAAGAGTTGTTTGTTGTATCTAGAAATCTCCAAGCTCCTGCAACTCAGTTGTTTTTCCATAAGAAAGAAATAGGTTGAGGAATTTAATTCCTCATTGCAATAAAATTAAAAGATAAAGTGAATAAAAGTAGCAAACCTTTATATGTTCCTGTTATATTCCATTCAGAAATTGAACCAGCTTCATTGTCATCTGATCTCACTAGTAGCCACTATAACAAAAAGAGATTTGTAATGAAAATTTTTTGTCAGATTTTATGAAATATGATCAAACAAGTAAAAAAGCATTTTCCATTTTACACAAGCAATGAAGAGTGCAAACCTCGTCACTCCCAGGTCGGGCTATCTCCCTCAGCGGTCTCAGACCAGACACCGGCCGGTAGAACAGGAACCCGAACAATAAACCCAGCAGGAGTCCCAGACCTAATCTCCTCCTCAATGCGAGGCGGAGCGGGAAAATTGACCCATTGCCAGACATTTCGGAATTTGCTCTGTCAGCGGGAATAGACGCCACGTTCACTGCGAACACCGAATTTAGGGCGAATCGGAGCGAAGTCCATGGGAATTGTAAGTCCAAGAGAGGAGCTTTTTTCCTGATGATCAGTTGCTTCAAAGGGAAATTAGAAGGTCAAACAATGGCTTTAGCCGATTAGCAGCAACCACAACTCCCCGAAACGATCGCCGGTCACCACCGTTTCGGGCGAGGAAAGCGATAGCTCAACGGCTGACTAGTTTACTTCCCAAGGAATCACTCTACGCAACAGCAACTGCCACAACGAGGACCGCTTATAAGATACCTCGGCCTTTACCAGAAAAGCTACGAGAATCCAATAAAGTATAGAATGAAGGTGATGAACTGAGGTGGTAAGATCATATCCGTGGGTTGGGAGTTGGGACTGCGGGGGAAGAGTGCCATTGACGAGACTGTGGGTCAACTGGGATGCAGTGATAAGTCCCCAGCCGCAGGGTAGGAAGTGAAACCACGCGCTAAGCGATTAAGTCCCGAGTCGGATCGGGTCAATGCATTTGTCAGCCGTGCGTCACATACTCCCGCTCCAGCCACCGCACCTACTCCGGGCGCAGCGCCATCTCCAACAGACACGGCACGGTTCGTCGTGGGCGGCACCATCTCCCCCTTTGTGCTTTGCTCTGGCTGGCTGTTCTCTCTCAGGGGCTGTGATGTTAGGGTTCAGTGTGATGGCGAGTTACTTGGTGCTCTGATCAGACCCGATTGGTTAGTTAGTCGTTAAATGCATCGACTCCTTGCTGATAACGACTCCTCCTTCGGCTGGCATGATGTATTTGTAGGGTTGAGGAGTGCTCTGTTTTCTTTCACTTCCATTGCCTCTCGGGTAAGGTTCTCCTTGCAGCACTATGTTTTCCTTTCTTGCTTCCTCTCCGGAGTACCAGTTTCTTGATTTCTTGTCGAACAAGCCTCTGATACTACCTGCTGTGTTTTGCTTCTTAGGTTTAAGAAACTCTCAAAGAGAAAGAAGAGACAGGGAAGAAGCGGAAGAATTCAATCGAAGATCAGGAGGAGGAAGATGGAGGCAACGATCAATTTCATGCAAATTTATTTCTCTCGTCAAAGATTGCATACATAAAAAGTATTCTCTAGTGGTTTATAGCTTCAAATACAGAGTAACAAAATCGACTAATTCGATTGAAACCCTAGATTCATTTTTCGACCAAAAGCCCCAAAATTACAGAATCCATGAAATCCTAACAATATGGACGGTTTGACAATTCAAGAATGATTGCTTGTCCATTTGGCACTTTCTGACACTTCTCTTTGTTGATCTTTGTCATTTTCTTCAGTGCATTTTATTACACTGTCTATCATCAAATCCATTGTGGATATCAATTAATTAATTAGTAAAACTTTCCTATGGATTTTATGATCTCCAATATTCTTCTCACTTTTCTCAAAACCTTGATTTAACTAGTCTTTTTAAATACTTGTTCTGTGCATTTTATTTGAAGAAGAAGAAGAAGCCATTTGTAAGTCTATGAATTCAAGCATGTTCACCCTCCCAAAAGTCATCATCTTTTGGACATCATTTGGCCATCATCATCTCCTCCCTCTTTGGTTATCCCTTTTTGGTTATGAATTTGCTATTTCTTTTCAATTGTGCAGGTTGCAGAGTCCCTTCAAACTATCCAACTAACTATCCTCAAGATTGGAGAACTTAGTAATTTAATATGCAATTGGAAAAACATCAAATTCTCATGAGATGGACATAACCAAACTTGCCTCAGTGCTACAGCCTGATTGTAGAAGGCAAAAATGTGAATCAAGTGTCAAGGTGTTCATGACATATCATTGTTACATTGCAGTGACTGGCCTTGGTTAAACAAAAGATGCAACGGAATTCCACTCAATTCTGTGAAGCTTCCAGATACATCAAGGCAGCAACTTATAACATGGAATCTTCGTCCAGATTGCCCAATTTCTCTATTTGCTAGCTGCGACTTTCAGTATAATGTATTATTGAAGTTCAAGTGGACTGACTATCCCTATCCTGAGCTCCAGACTCTATTACCAACCAAAGATATACCCGACTCCCTTCTATACAGTGGAAAATAATCTTACAAAGAAGATGAAGCTTCCTTCATGGCAGTGTAAGGTTTACTCTTGACAGAGATGAGAATTATGTCCAGTGGGTTTGTAACTGATCTATCCCAGTACTTTCCTATATACATATCTCTTTGATGTCCGATACTTGGTGACCCTGGTTTTCCTTGAATATTCTTGGATCCTCCGATCATGCTCCTTAAGCAGCTGATCGACATTGTTCGATGGGACGAGGAGTGGGCCAGAAAGATACATCTTGTTTCCTTCGGGTTCACGGTAATGCTGGGAAAAAGAATGAAAGAAACAACAATCAAAACTTGAAGCTTCACAAATAAAGCAGATCCAGCCCTTTAACCAGATGTAAAGATGAAGCAGAAAAATAAAGCTAAGTGGAAACTAACCAGGGCAGATTCTTTGGTCTGGATTCTCCCATCCTCCACAGGACCAGTGTCAGAATTTCTCTTGGAGTGATATTTACTATCTTGCCTCCTCATGTGTGGCTCCATTCCATGTATTGGTCCAGAGAACCTGCCAACTTTGTTAGTTGAACTGGGCACTGAAGCACCAGAACTTTCATGGTTACCATAACCAGTCCTTCTAGCTAAAAGGCCCGAATGCATCGACAAGCGAGACCTTGCTGTGATAGTGCCGCAATGATCCTGATCTGTTGGAGCCTTGCCGATTCCATACACTGGGATGAGTGGGCCAGAGTATGAGGCTGGTTTCTGATAATGCTCAATCTGATATTTTCTTGGTTCCTTTGAACCTCGTTGCTCTTTAAGTGGACCAACCAAGAATCCTGAGACTGTCTTGTCTTGTTGGGAGCTGAATGCCTCTCCTCGGCTCTGGCTCATCTACAAAACATGATATGCAGGATATAGTTAGCGGGCACCACAGATCATAGTAACACCTGAAATACAGTTTCTGTAGAAAAAAGTCATTTGGACTTGCCTGCATTTGTTCTTCATTGGCATTATTATATCCGGGATTAGACTGGAGATCTGGAGGAAGTTTCCTTGCAGAAGCCTGATTCTTTCTTCCTGAGTTTCTCTTTCTGTGGAAAAAATAAAAAAGCAGTCATTTGACATCAATATACTGCTCTAGCACGAACCAGTTCACTGTCACCAATTGGGCATCAGAATATGTGATCAATTTTCCCAGAGAAAAAAGGCATCCTGAAGAGTCTAATCACAGTGAAATACAAAAAGGGACAGGGAAAGAAATGAGGTGGAAATGAACTCATACATCCCAGCTTCCTCCTCTCGCAGTCTGGCATCAATCTCTTTACTAGGCGGATACTTGGGCAAGCATGATGGATCACAAGCAGTAGGACTTGTTGTAAAGAACTGTAAACAAATAAGAAAATGATCAGAAGAGACACCACAAGGCTCGTGAAGCAATGGGGATTATTAAGCCATTCACTCCCCCTACGTATCTGATGTGGAATTGCAAGTCATTACCTCATTGTTGAGTGCAAGAGCAGCTGTCCCTCTTTGCGATGGGTCCACTGAAAGAAGCTTCTCAATTAACCCAATGGCAACAGGTGGAAGTTCCTTGAATGTATCCATAATACATTTCCTATAATGTTGTGGAGGCCTGAAAACGGCGGCATGAGACAAATGCAAATTTCTCCAGTAATCATCAGAAGGTGAGCCGCAGAGCTTGAATATCTTGTGCAACTGCTCAACCTACACAGTTATCATCACTTCATCAGTTAGAGTGAAGGTTTCTTGGCTGACAGTAAGAAGTTTCACACCTGAAGTAACTTTTTAGACAGATAATACAGATAATGGAGCGAGCACAAATCTTCTTACTGCAAAACCATTTGGTTATGAAATCTATAATGCAGATTCTAAACTGATATACCTCTGTTTTCCCAGGCAAGATAGGCCTCCCAGTATATAGTTCACCTAATATGCAGCCAGTGCTCCATAAATCAACTTCGACTCCATAATGAGAAGCTCCGAGGAGAAGTTCCAGGGGTCGATACCATAGAGTCACCACTCGACTTGTTAATGGAATGGAACAGTCAGGATCAAATAAGCTTGCTAATCCAAAATCTGCAATTTTCAGAATTCCATTGTTGTCTATGAGAAGGTTGGATCCCTTTATGTCACGATGGAGGATCCCTTGTCTGTGGCAATGGTCAAGTCCACTCAAGAGCTGCTTCATGTAACACTTGATCTAGAAAGGATTGAAAACCTGAATCAGGCATTTCCAGGTGACTTGGATATCTAAGTATAAATGGGTGGGCACAAAGATGAGCATCCATATGCTCTACTTTAAGTACCTGTGGTTCTGTAAATTTTTCTCCAGGGCGTGCGGCAAGCCCGGTGAGGTCATGTTCCATGTACTCAAATACGAGGTGCAAGCTACAGGATAGTCGGGAGGTTATCAAGCCCTCAAGCTTTATTATGTTCTGGTGGTCAAGCTTGCGTAGGATGAGGATTTCCCGACACATGAACTTCACGCTCTCGGGGTCAAGATTATCAAACCAAACTCTTTTGAGGGCAACAATCTTATTACTGATGAGATCTCGTGCCCTGTACACGCTACTATAGGTTCCCTGGCCAATCTGCAAGAAAAGCAAATGCCATTGATTGAGATCAGCAACCAAATTTCAGCAAGAACAAGAACAAGAAAGATTCTTTCCTACTCAAACAACATGAAGTCGGTCCTGCTTCAGAAATCACAGTTCAGCAAAAGTCCTTAAATTGAATCATCATCATGTGCAATGAGCTGTTATCATCAGATGATTTCTGCCAAAATGATCGGGTGTGATAGTCAATTACAACCACTGCCCTTCCAATTTGAAAGAGGTGAATTTTCATTGCAAATGATCCATTCAACTTCAATACGGAGATATTGGGAAGAAAAGAGCAGCATACTTTGTCCAGTTTTTCGAACGTATCAGCTCGCCGTGGCAGCCATCCGTTGATAGCCTCACCAACCACAGCAGATAACCAAGAAGGCCATCCTGCCGCCACCTGCTCACCTTCTGCAGCCTTTGGGACCCGTACTGGAGTCGGGTTGCGGCTGTTAATGGCTGCCAAAGATTCAGCTCTTTCATTCCTCTGCTTTTCAAAGAGACTAATCTTTCTCTCCATCTCACGGCCATCAACATCATACACCCGCCTGGAGCCATTCTCATGTATGTCCATCTGTATGAGGCTCAAATCTCTGCTCCTGTCTTTGCCCTTGAAGCCGCTTTCCTGGATATCATCAACGGCCGAGGACTTCGAGTGCATACAACCCATTTCTGAGTAGCAGCAAATCACCAGTAGGAGGGGCAAAAAAAGCTCACCTTTATAATTGATTGCTACAGGCGGATATCAACCATCGAAGCTCCCAACTTTCCGAACACCCATGAAACCCAGAAAGAATCTAATCTCTTGCCTGCATAAACGGATGAGACCCAATTGTATCGGGAATTGATTACCAGGGGCAGAAATTCTGCCGCATTGGGAAGATTCAAGTTAAAGATGCTGAACACCAATTCACCAGCTATTATCCGACGGACGGGAAGAAAAAGAATTGCTCTGCTCTAGTGGATGGATGATGATGAACGAGTATTTGAACAGACTTTGACTCCCAAGAGTACAACGGAAAGTGGAAAGCCGCAGCCGGAAAGCAGAAATGGGATGGGATGGTGAGTGGCAGGAGGGAGGAGGGAGCAGCTTAACTAACAAGGAAAAGATCTATGAAGTGGCGTCTCCAGGGTTTGATCGTTCAACGCGGATTCACGTTGTTCATACATTTCATAACATAATAATATGAATATGGCGTTAGATGGCGGTGCAGGCTGGGTACTTGGTCAACAGAAAAGAGAAGATTCAACCTTTTCTCTACTTCCCCTCTCTGTGACAACAAATCTGGTTTTGCTCGGAATCATCTAAAGGGCTGTACCTTTGATGGAATATTTTAATGCATCTTGTAGACTGTTTCTACGGGTTTGCTTGTGGAGGAGAAAGAAGGCAAGTCACCTAAATTGGACCAGCCAGCCTTCAATAGCTAAAGCTTCTAGTAAATTAGCCAATTAAGACCAAAACCGGTACTCTGACTCTTCTCCCATCTCACCAGATGGACAGTTATTAAGATCGAGAATGAGTCGAACACAGCTGGTATGCTATCAGGGTGGTCCATGAGAATTTCCAAAATCGTGGTAGAAGAACGTGTGCAATGAACAGGTCTGAATATGGAAACTGGGATGAAGAAATTAGTGGCGGGGGAGGAGGCTCCCATAATTGAGTGACAGGTATCTGTGTTTGGGATCTTAAATTGGCTACCTCCACCACATAAAATAAAGAGCACTGATTTCTACATTCAATATATGCATAACTGTTGTAGTTTAAGGTCCACATAATGGCAGGTAGAAGCTTCATCACGCCATGGGGAAATCAACGAGGGGGACCCTTCTTCTGTCTTGTTCTGCGTATACCTTGGCTGCAAGCATGTAAGTCTCCCTTACCCCTTCCTTGACGTTGTCAAACCGAAACGGGTAATCCTGCCATTGGTATTTCATTGCTTTACGTTATCCAGAATGTCGGGCGAGGATGATTTGATTCCAAGGGAGATCTTGAAATGAAATGATGACAGGAGGACTAACTGGCAATAATATGAACATGAAGAAATGAAATGATGAAAAGTCCAAAGGAGTACGCTGGTGATGTGAAGAAGAAGCTCAGTTAGAGAAGTCCATCATGGCAGCCCCGGCATTGCAGTAGCCCGTAGCCCAAAACAAACCCAATGGGGCATTTTTGTTGCACAGTGACTGGACTGGCTTGATGACGAGGAATGCAGAATACAACAGTTTGATTTCATGCTGAAGCACCTGATACCATGGAGGCTCCTATTTCATCTCCATCTCTGACATGTGACATGTCTTCTGATGATGGTGGAACCATAGCCGAGTCTCCATTCCATCCATGGTAATGTAATTTAAAACACGATGCTTAGCGGATGCTTACTCTGAATTTTTGGCTGTGTGCAGAGCAAGATGACGGCACCTACTGGGTGCCTCAATGCCAATGGAGATAATTTTTTTTCAAGTGTAAAGGAAAAGAGGAATTTTGCAGAAGAAGACAAAAGCACGATGAAGGAAGGAAGAAAGAAGCTTACAGCCCACAACACCACAGGTTTGGTCACCAAATCCAAGCAGACTCACATGGTCTTCCATGCATTTTCCAAGTTGAATTCTTCTCTAGAAAAAATGAGATCTTTGGAAATGATGCACCCTTCGTGCAGTCCCAATCAAGAATTACTGAATTTCAAGTGATTACCAGAAATTACAAGAAATTAATTACTCGATATTAATTTTATCACAAAAAATATTATAATATAAAAATATTTCCATATACAAAATTTACATTAAATTTAATATGTAGTTCTTGCCATGCAAATACATGAATGCTTGGCCGCCCGGAAAGGGACAAGATCCCTGTCGGCCGATGAAAAGTAGGACTTAAGTGTCATTTCAAGGAAGCGTGAGGGGGTGCTGAGTAATAGTTATCTAGAAGAGCGTTGCATGGAGTGAAATATATGAATTTTCATGTAAGGACAAGGCTTCCTCTAATTTTCTTTCAACCCCCGTATTTAAAAAATAAGTGGAAGGGCTGTCGGCGGAGGCAACTTATGCAGTAATTTGCATCCCCTTTTCTTCTGCGTATAATCACTAAACATCCACCATTGTTATTGGACATTAGCTAATCTAGTTTGACTAAGGTGACATGATAAATCTTTCTTATGTGTAAATTATTTTTATTTATAGATCTAAATCAAAGACCCGAGCTTCTTCATTCGGGTGTAAGATCGGATTTATTTCGCACTTAAAAGTCTGCCATTGTATGTAAGTTTGAGTTAAGGGCCTTCTAAATAGACCCGTTGAATTTGTTGATGCCTTTGATTTGGTAAGACCTGAAATTAGGCCGTACCTAACGGCAACCATGAATTAAGATAATATTTTAAATTTCTTGTAGGGGGAGAACAATTTGCTAATGATCTCTCAAGATCCTCCATTTTTGTCATTTGATGGAAGCAGGTTAGTTGTTCAGACATAAACCGTAAGCATTATATGACTAACGTGACTCCTTAAGAAAAGAGTAGATGAAAGACCATTAAAGGAAGGAAATCTGTGTTGAAAGGGTGTTTGAAGATGGATTCTTTCTTTTTTTTAATTTGATGTTGAAATCCGCGCAGAAAAATTAGAAATTTACAGTCTACTGTATTTTTTTTCACTGCCCAGTCAAGGAGTTCCAACTTCTTCAGCTAGTATCTCTAGCCCTTATGTGCACTCAGTGCTAAAGTACACGCCTTAAATTCTGTGCTTTTTTATCCTCTTTTTCTTGCTTCCTACTTTAGTTCCATCTCCCATCACATCGCGCCTTCCTGGTTTTGTTGAGTGCTCACTCCATCTCTTTGGGTATTTATTGATTGGTGAGTTTTGCAATGATTTCGGTAGTGGAGACGAGTAGGGAAAGTTGAACCGAGGAGGAATCTTCAGATTCAGTGGGACTCCTTCTATTCACAGCCCACTAGTTCTAAACAATGCTTCAGAGCCCCAAATCAAGAATGGTGGGGTGGAACAGCTTATTCTACCCAATCCTTGCCTTCACTTCTTGCCTGATGTTCATCTACTTCACCTTCGGAGATTTTAGCATCAACAGCTACCCAAGGCCCGAGCTTGATTTTGTCAGGGTTGCAGGTTCTCAGTTTGTGGTAGAGGGGGGGCCTTTCTATGTCAATGGATGGAACTCCTACTGGTTGATGGATCGGGTGGCTCGCGGCGGCGGCATCAGCAAGGTCCGAGCTATGATGCGGACAGGGTCCAAGATGGGCCTCACGGTGTGCAGAACTTGGGCATTTAATGATGGTGGTTACAATGCTCTGCAGACCTCTCCTGGTCATTTTGATGAGAGAATCTTCCAGGTATGAACAAGTTAATTGAGAACCGGCAACGAGGGCCGTGCTTAAAGATCTGGTTGGATTGTGGGTTTTTTCCTTGATTTCTGGAATTAATACTTAAAGCCTCAACTTTCCTTTCAAATCTTGTTCAGTGATTAACGCCAGCTTCTCTTTGAGTAGTTAATTAACAAGAATGATCTAAATTGGAGTCTAGTGGGGGGTTTTCTGTCTATTGGAAGGTGCTTCACATTACCTATGTCTATGAGGACTCAATTAAAACTTCTTTGTAATTAAGTTTTGCTGCAATCTGGTTGTTAGTTGTTCTTCATGCAACCATGTACATGTTCCATTGCAGGCTCTGGATCAAGTTATTGCAGAAGCAAACCAACATGGAATCAGGTTGCTTCTGTGCTTGGTTAACAACCTGCAAGCATATGGTGGCAAGTCTCAGTATGTCAAGTGGGCGATGCAGGAAGGCGTTGGCCTCAGCTCTTCAAATGATTCCTTCTTCTACGATCCTTCCATCAGGCAATATTTCAAAAATTATGTCAGGGTAACCATCCGCACCTCTTTCGATTTCCTGTAGCTTTCTATTTGATAGAGTTTGGAAGAGGTAAGATTGTACATGCGTGTCACTGTAGATACTGAAAATATGGCTTTATATTTCAGACAATCCTCACACGGAAGAACACGATCACTGGTGTTGATTATAGGGATGATCCAACTATCTTTGGGTGGGAATTGATCAATGAGCCGAGATGCATGACAGATTCTTCTGGTGACACTCTTCAAGTAAGCTTATGACATACCATTTTGAATGTCTCTGAGTTGTTATCATTGAATGCTTTTTCTTACTATTCTGATCTGCTGGAGAGAGATTATCTGAATTCAATCTTGTGTCTTATTTTACTCTTTTGCTCAAAACTCTTTGTTGCTTCCTTGAAAAACTCATCATGCTGTATGGTGTTACTGCAGGACTGGATTGAAGAGATGGCAACTTTTGTGAAATCAATTGACAATAAACATTTAGTAACTGTTGGCCTTGAAGGTTTCTATGGACCAAGCAGCCCCAAGAGATTGACAGTGAACCCACAACCAGAATTAGGAGAATGGGCTTCACTTCTCGGGTCCGATTTCATTCGCAACTCCAAGGTTTCAGCAGTAGATTTCGCCTCTGCTCACATCTACCCAGATCATTGGTAAGAATATGTACCAAAGTGAACTATCACCTTCTGACAACCCAGCATCCTTGTTTTGGAAGGAAGGTTCCTGCTTTATATGTGAAGTGCATCAAAATATTGGATCTTCCTTCCAAAAGACAACTGCAGTATTTCATATTTCTCTCAATTGAAAAACGTTACATAATTTTACTATCTTGATTTTTGAGAAAAGGAAATTAGAACTATATGGTCCGTTCCAGCTAAGCCGAAACCTGGGAGTTCTAAAAATGGTGGCTTTATCAAAAACTGATGTTTCTAAGTATTGGCAGGTTGAAAGGCCAAGGGTTTGAGGAGAAAGTGGAATATGTCTCATTGTGGATGCAGTCTCACATCGATGATGGGGACAAGGAATTCAAGAAGCCTGTCATGTTCACCGAGTTTGGATACTCTAACCTGAACGAGGACTACAAGCCATCACAGCGGGACAAGTTCTTCAAAGTGGTATTTGATGTTATCTATGATTCTGCAAAGAAAAACGGATCTGCAGCTGGTTCCTGCCTGTGGCAGTTACTGGTGGGAGGAATGGAGGACTATAATGATGATTTCGGTATGTTTCCTTGGGACAGACCTTCCATGGACCATATCATAACCGAGCACTCTTGCAGATTATCTAACCTTGGGGGATCAGCTCAGATGAAAGGTTATATCAAGGACTTGTGCCTGCGCAGACAGTGGTAAGATCATATATTTATTCAGTGTTTCGGGGAAAAATGCCTTGTTTTATGTGGGAGAGTATGATCTATAAAGCTCAAGGGGGGAGAGTTTGATTGCAGGACCCCTTAGGATTTTAGTTTTGGAGCTCACTGCAGGTTCATGTAAACCACAGCCCCACTTGATGCTAGTAGATAATCTTTGTGGTGAGAAAAGAGCTGCTGCTTTGTCTGTAAGTTGCAATGGACTTGTAGCTGATCCACTAGTGAATCAGCCTCAAAATACAGCATCTCTACAGCAGTACTACTGATAAGATTCAATTGGTGAACAAGTGTGGCCAGCTTTTTTGAATTCCTTCATAGATTCAATTCATGAATCCAAATTTGATTGCTTTGTGTTCATCAATTCCATCTTTTCTGACTTGGCCTTTTTACTTATGCACATCTCATAATCTTCCATACTGACAAGATTATTGAGTTGATAAATAATTATTCTTATATTTACCTAATAATTATTAAACAGTAAATAAATAGTATAATCATTTAAATTATATATATAATATTTATCTATTTTACTTAAATTTAATTTATTATTTTTATTAATTTTTTCTTTATATGAAAAATATTACGTTTCTGTTCTGCCGTTGCATCACCTATGCAATACGACTTCCTGCTCCTGGTGTACTATGGGTATTTGACTCTCTATGTGGACGGTGGGTCTAGGCTTTGGTACACCGGGAACATGGAAATGACACAGTTTCTATGTTAACCGTTAGGAAATCTCTCCCCGAAGGGGAGATACTGCCGTCCTCTATCCTTACTGTCCACGAGGCAAAATCTGGAACCCTAGCCTGGGTCTCCTGCTAGCTCGAGTTGAAAAATGGCGTCGGGTTCTGCCGGACGGGGGGCGCTCGGGCTCCGGCTTCGCCTCGGACGACATCCTCTGCTCGTACGAGGACTATGGCGACTCCGATCCCGGCATGAACGCCGATTCAAGCAAGGTACTCTACTGGTGGCTCTTGGTGCTTCTATGTTAATGGATTTGTCTGATTGTTCGCGGGAAGCTTTGGGATCGGCAAAGAGTTGAAATCTTGACTACAATCGATTGTTGACTTTAACTCTCTAGCTGCGGATGATTTCATGGTGTCGTGAACAGTACGTTCTCTGTTATCGTAGACTTTCGCGATCAATGTGTGCTCCTCCCGCCTACAGCCAACGGCAAGACTCTTATTCAAGATGTGGTTGATAATGTTGACAAGAGCCTAAGTTCTCGGCTCTCACAGCTGGAGCTGTACTGCCACAATCTTGACAAATCAATTGGGCAAATGTGGTCTGAGATCAGTGTAGATGGTGGGGATGCAGATGCCAAACTCAAGTCTCTTGGAAACCATCTTCAAGAGGTGCGTGAATTTTGTTCATGTTCTTTTGATAATTTAATTCTTAGGTGTGCCTTTTTTCCTCGAGTTCATTCTTTGAGCAAGATCTTATCGCCTCCTTGGAGCTGCTTGCCTATTTTCTGGTTTATGTGACATCCAATAAATCACCAAAGTTAAAGAGCATTCTTAGATGAAGTAGATAACAAGAATTCATCTGGAAGATGGACATCATAGTTTAATGTGCGGATAAGAGCAGTCTACTATTTAATTGCAGGTCCACAGGTCAGTCCAGATTCTTAGAGACAAGCAAGAGATTGCCTATACCCAGAAAGAACTAGCCAAATTTCGACTTTCCCAGAAAGATTCTTCTTGTAAATACAAATTATATTAAAAACAATAGATTATATTGTATTTAAATTAAATTATATATATTTAAAATGAATATATATTTTTATTTAATAAAATTATAAGTAAAAATATTAATTATTATTTGTACTTAATAAACTTATACTTAAAAATTATATATAAATATTATTTATCTAATTAATTTGAAATAATAAATTAAATATTTTTTATAAAAATAATATAATTTTGTCAGTAAATTATATACTTTATTATTAGTAAAATATTTAATTTAATTAATTAATTTATTTGTATAATATTATAATTTATATATACATATTTTATTTAACTTAAAAAATATATAAGTTTTAATATTTTATTAAATATAAATTATATAATAAATAGATAATTTATATAATATATAATTTATATAATCCTTCACCATCTTGAAGGTGAACATTTGGCACTATGGGCTCCTTTCAAGTCAGATGATGTAAGCCAGTCGGGGTTGAAGATAACGACAGTCCTTGCCGGCAGAAAAAGCTGAACAATAATGGAGAAGTGGGCCATAAAGAATGCATTAGAACAGGAATGGAAGGTACGAATGTTGCTTATATTGAACTATCACATGCACTGCCCAGCTGCTGCAAAAGCAAGTAAATAGGCCACTCTGCACTTTTTATAGGTCATGCTTCTAACTCAATATTTTCTTCTCTGAATTCATCCCACCGTCTTCTCCTCCTGTGTATTCCTGTTAAAACGATCCATCTGACTTGTAAAGTTGCAGGAGCTGGTGTGGTGGCCATTCATTAATGGATGTAAATGCTACAATGTTATAAAACTGAATTCGAGTAAGGGAAAACGAATATATTGATAGAGAGGCACTGGGGATGAGAAATTGAAAAATCCCCTTTTTATTTCTCCAAACCCTAACTTAATATATATACATATCTATTTATTAACTACCTTAAATAGAATATATGATATAATCTTAATATCCAAGATTATATCATAATTACCTTAAATAACTTATACTATTTCAACACTCCCCCTCAAGATGGGCGATAAATATCTATCATTCCCATCTTGTTACAAATATTAATCCACTCTTTAGATCCTAATCCTTTAGTTAAACAATCTGCTAATTGTTCGCCAGTCTTCATGTAGTGTAGCTCCACGATCTTGCTCTCAAGTTTCTCTTTGATGAAGAATCGATCAATTTCAATATGTTTGGTTCTATCATGTTGAACTGGATTGTTAGCAATGCTGATCGCTGATTTATTATCACACCATAACTTAATGGGTTCTTTCCTGAATAAACATAACTCCATCAATAAGTTCTTTATCCATATTATCTCACATATGCCTTGAGTCATAGCTCTGTATTCTGCCTCTGCCGTTGATCTTGCGACCACCTCCTGTTTCTTACTTCTCCAAGATACAAGATTACCTCCAACAAACACGCAATAACCTGATGTCGATCTTCTATCATCTACACAACTAGCCCAATCAGAGTCACAAAATCCTTCAACTTTAGTATGACCTTGAGACTTGAACCAAAGGCCTTTTCCCGGGCTACTCTTTAAATATCTCAATATTCGCATAACTGCCTCCCAATGTTCTGTCCTAGGATCATGCATATATCTACTTACAATACTAACCGCATATGTTATATCCGGTCGTGTGTGACACAAGTAGATAAGTCGTCCCACAATTCTTTGGTATTGTTCTTTATCCACTGGGTCCCCTGACTGAGCACATAGCTTATGATTTGGTTCAATTGGAGTAGCAGCAGTTCGACAACCCAACATCCTTGTTTCAGTAAGTAGATCCAATAGATATTTTCTCTGAGAAAGCACTATGCCTGTCCTAGACCTGACTATCTCAATACCAAGAAAATACTTAAGTGCACCCAAATCTTTCACTTCAAATTCTTTGCTCAATCTTTGCTTTAGTCGTATTATCTCATCGCTATCATCTCCAGTTATAATAATATCATCTACATATACTGCAAGGATAGCAACTTGACTATTTGAGTGTCGATAGAAAACTGTGTGATCTCCATTGCATTGTTGATATCCCATTCTAACTATTGCATGTCGAAATCGGTCAAACCAAGCTCTTGGTGATTGCTTAAGTCCATACAAAGACTTCTTAAGTTTACATACCCTCCCAGTGGTCTTCATTGTATCAAATCCAGGTGGAATTTCCATATATACCTCTTCTTGTAAGTCTCCATGCAAAAATGCATTCTTTACATCTAATTGATGTAATTTCCATCCATAGTTGGCAGCACATGATATAAGTATTCTGACGGTACTCATTTTAGCAACTGGTGCAAATGTCTCATCATAATCTATTCCATACGTCTGGCTGTAGCCTTTTGCTACCAATCTTGCTTTATACCTTTCAACCTTTCCTTCAGCATTTTGCTTAACAGTGAATACCCATTTACATCCAACAACCTTTTTTCCGCTTGGAAGTAATGCCAGTTCCCATGTCTTATTTTTCTCTAATGCACGCATCTCCTCATGCATCGCTGCAAGCCACTTTGGATCATTTTTAGCCTCTTTCCAATTTCTTGGTATGTGCACTAACTGTAATGATACAATAAAGGTCTTGTATGTAGATGGGATAGATTCATATGAGACATAATTAGATATATCATATTCATAACCATATCTAATTGGAGGTTTTCCTGCATTAGCTCTAGATTCTTTACGAATAGCAATGGGCAGAGATTCATTACCATCTGGTGATGACGAGGAATCGTCAGGAGATTGATGGGTATCTAGGACATTAGGTGATGATGAGGAATCGTCAGAAGATTGATGGGTATCTGGGACATCCGGTGATGATAAGGAATAGTCAGAAGATTGATGGGTATCTGGGACATATGTGGGCAATGAGTGTGGTATAAGTATCTGTTCTTGTTGCTCTCCATCATCTTCTTTATCTTCCTCCCCCTGAGCACAACTCTTGTTCCTTCTACTATAAACCTTCAATTCTGGTTCATTGGTCCCTCCTTCATTGCTACTCAATCTCTTAGGACATGGGATTATACCTACAATGACATCATCTTCTTTATTATCACTAATTCTCTCTTCATTTCCATGTTGTGCTTCAATCAAATCATCTAGCACTGTGGATGACGTTGTTGATTCACCATAAAAGGGTTCATTCTCACGAAATGTTACATCCATACTCACAAAAAGTCTTCTCTCGCTTGGACACCAGCACTTGTAACCTTTCTGAGTGCTAGAATAGCCCACATAAATACACTTCAATGCACGTGGATCAAGTTTAGTTACTGCGGGACGATGATCTCTCACAAAACATACGCAACCAAATACACGAGGACGGATTGCATATATATTACGTCCCATCAAAAGTTCACAAGGAGATTGAAAGTTTAATATCTGAGAAGGCATCCGGTTAATTAAATATGTTGCCGTCAATACTGCTTCACTCCATAGATATTTTGGAACATTCATTGTAAATAGAAGTGTGCGAGCTACCTCTAACAAGTGTCGATTCTTCCATTCTGCCACTCCATTCTGTTCTGGTGTATCTGGACATGTGGTCTGATGCAGAATCCCCTTTGTAGATAAATACGATGAGAATTCTCTATTAACATATTCAGTACCATTATCTGTACGGAGAGTACTCACTTTGGCATTATATTGTGTCTGCACCAAAGCTAAAAAATCTTTAAAGCAAACCAGTGTCTCAAATTTATTTTTCATCAAATATACCCATGTCATCCTTGAGTAACAATCAATAAATGTAATAAACCATCTGAATCCGCCAATCGAAGTAACTGGACATGGTCCCCAAACATCAGAATGTATCAACAAAAATGGTGAAATACTTCTTAAACCAGTAGGAGAATAACGTGTTCTTGTATGTTTTCCAAACTCACAAGCATCACATACAAGCTTGCTACGTTCTACATTATTCATCAAGTCAGGCCTTACCCTCTTAAGATTCTCAAACGATAGATGACCAAGACGACGATGCTCCAATATGACTTCATTCATTGCTCGTTCAGACAAGGTAGTGGTTAAAGCTGTGCTAGACTCATCTCTCATAAGATACCACAATCCATCAAGCCTCCGTCCAATCCCAATTATTCTCTTGGTATTCCTTTCCTGAATGACACATGAATCTCGATCAAAGATTACTTGACAGTTCAATTGATCACTAATTGCACTAACTGATAATAGATTAACTGGAAATGATGGGACATGTAGAACTGATGATAATGTAATTGATGAAGTGCATTTAATCGAGCCGAATCCCATAACCGGTTGAAATGTGTCATCAGCAGTTTGAACTCTATTATGGGAAAAAGGTGGAGAACCAGTATATGTAATAAACTCTACTGATGTTCCTGTCACATGTCTAGATGCGCCTGAATCAATAATCCATTCTGTGAAAGATGGTTTAGAAGAAAATGCATGTGTAATAATACCTGAGTCAGCATTAGCATAACACATGTCGTTGTTTGAAATGTCAGCACCTTTAGCACGATAGGTTTGTCCCCCAAATCGTCCATAACCTCGAGCTTGACCTCGGGCTCCACGTCCTCTGATGCTATGACTTGTTCCACCCCATGCAGGAATACGTGTCGAGGAACAATTCCAGCTAATATGTCCATTCTTCCCACAATTATAGCATTGTCGGTTGTCAATAATCGGTTTTGCTAGAGTAGAGCGAACTGGTATTGCTGATATCTTAGAAGTGTTCATAACCTTTTGTCTTGACTCCTCATTAATTAGTGCAGCAATAACATCTTCCATCGGAGGAATTGGAGACTGATGACATATCATTGCTCTCTTGTTTTCATATTCTAGATTTAGTCCCCTCAGGAGGTGAATCACACGTCGTCGCTCCATCCATGCTCTAATAGAAGCTGTATCTGAAGGATCAGATGTAATTAATGGATCATAATAATCAAGTTCGGACCATAACCTTTTCAGCTCAGTACTGTATTCTATTATGCTTCGCTCCCCCTGCTTTAGTGCATCCAATTTATCTTCAATCTCAATCACAGTCATCATATTCCCAATACCAGAGAATTGAGTAGCCAAAATCTTCCATATATCAGATGCTTTATTAATACCTTCTACCAACCCCGCGATAGAAGGAGAAAGTGATCCTATTATCCATGCAACCACCAGAGAATTAGTCGCCCTCCACACCTTCCATGATGTGCTGGTAGTATCAGTGGGTTCTTCATACGAGTCGTCAATGTAATCTTCCAAATATTTTGACTCTAGTATAAGTCTCATCTTTCTCGACCAACTCAAATAGTTTTTCGTTCCTTCAAGTCTCTGCTCTATTGGGAGTAATTCCAACTTCAAATCTCGATTGAGAGTATTGTTATGTTGAGACAATACATTTTCTCTTCCTATAAGCAATTTGGTCATACCTTCTAAAATTTCCTTCAACTCCCTTCCTGTTAATGCTGCATCCGTTTTCTCCATCTTCTACGACAATTCAGTTATGCCGTGTCTTGAGCCTTCAAATCAAAAAACCTTAAAAATAGAAGAAAACCTTAGCTCTGATACCATGTTATAAAACTGAATTCGAGTAAGGGAAAACGAATATATTGATAGAGAGGCATTGGGGATGAGAAATTGAAAAACCCCCTTTTTATTTCTCTAAACCCTAACTTAATATATATACATGTCTATTTATTAACTAACTTAAATAGAATATATGATATAATCTTAATATCCAAAATTATATCATAATTACCTTAAATAACTTATACTATTTCAACATACAAGTAGACCTGATTTCTTGCTCTCTGAAATCCACCATCGACCTCTTCTAATAGGTGGGTGGGTGCTTTAGGTAGAGCCCCATACTGATGGGTATGGACGTATGAAGGTGGTTCGAAGAAGTATGTTAAAATGATGAATATAGGTTAGGGCAAGTAGGCAGTACAAGTGGAGTGGGTGCTTCAGGTATTCACCTTCGGGAAAATATGGCTTGAGGGAGAGGTAAAATGGCAATTCGACACGGGCAGGTTCAGGGAACTGCCGGTTGCCGCGTGAAAGACGATCCAAGTTACCTGTCATCACCGCCGCCGTCTCTCTCTCTCCCCACCCACCTCCCGCAACTGTGTATAAATAAAGCCCATCAAAGGATCTTGCTTTCCTTGAGCTTTCAACTCCCTGCCCTTCTCTCTCTAGGGTATACATTCCTCTCTTTCTCCTTCATTCTTTGACGATGAAGAAAGCCAGGCTCTTGGCGGCCTCGGCCACCGTCCTCTCTGGTTCATCCTCCTCCTCCACCTCCAGTTTCACCTGCAACTCCAACTTAAAGCCCCCCTCCAGTCCTCTCTGGTTCATCCTCCTCCTCCACCTCCAGTTTCACCTGCAACTCCAACTTAAAGCCCCCTCTCCAGGTAACTTCAAGTTCTTGGGTGTTGTAAGAAGTGGTGCTTCTCAAGTCACGATGGGATTCATTGTTCATTTGGATGACAATTATTGATTCTTGGAAATTGAGTGGCCTCTTCAGAATTTGCAAGGGCGTTTTTCTATAACAAACCTTTGGTCCTTACTTTTTTTTTTTGCTCAATTCTGCAGGAAAATCTCCCAAGCACTCCGGATCCAAAACAAGGATATTCTTCTTTGAGGGGCTCTGCCTCTGCGAATAGCTTTGAGCCGCAGTTTGATGGCCTGAGGTTCATCCAGACACTGGTCACTGGTCACTGCTCACAGATGATATTGGAGAGATCCAACTCCAAGTGTCCAGTATTCTGTCGTTGTGGCTACCTCTCTCTTCTCTCTTCAAGTTCCCAGTGGAAGAAAAATTGAACTGTTGATTGCTCTGTCTGGCCAGTTGATGTTTTATTCAACTGTTAGCATCTCATTCTCTAGAGCTCCCATTTTCTTGGACGAGGACATGGATGCACAAAGCTAGCAGCAGCTTTAGATGAATTCTTGGGACAATGCATCTAGAGGGCAACTGGTTAGATCCTAAGAATAGGCAGGTGTGAAGGATTTTTGTTCCTTGGCCTCCACTACTCACATGAAACCAGTATAGAGACAGAGACAGACATTGTTGCCACTGTTGCCGGTGGCTCAGATACTTCCCCGTTATTATGTCATACAGGCTAGTAATTGCAACAGAAAAAGATTAGGAAGTGCGGCATCGTGTATTATTACAAGTTCTGAAACTCATTGAACTCTAAGCATGAAATTCACAATCTCAATCTGAGGACAGGATTTACATTCGAAGCAGAAGGAGGAAGCAACCTGTAAGCATAAGCTTTTTTGAAGTTGAAGAATGTCTCAGACCACTATTATCTACTGTGTTATTGGCAGAGGGTGAGGGTGATGGAACCCTCACGGTAGAGCAGTCGAGTCCTTCCTTATCGTCACGGCACTGACTGGAAAACAGGCCAGGAGGGTAGCTCCCATATCTCTGTATGTAGCTTAACATCATCGTTGAACAATCGGTACTGGCATCATTCAGATATTTACCAAAGGGACAGGCAAATTCTTTGAAAGCTGTGCAGCATATGTTTGCTGGGAACTGGGGTCCTTTGCACTGGCCCGTGATGATTGTGTAGTTCTGGTGCTCAAAGTCAACAGGACAACCTTTGTGAACAAGGAACATAGCAAGAGTAAGGATCAAAACTCTTGAACAAAAAAATTGCAGCAAATGAGTGGTTCTCTCTTAATTAGTACTTATGAGGCATATTTGGACGTGTGAAAGATATGGATCAGTGATCATGCTGTAAAGAGGAGGAGGTTTGTTTACTCATCTTAATTAGTTTTAGTTTATTCACTTTGAGTGATCTCACAGTAAGATACTGCTGTTTCAGGCGACTTGTGGTTGGAGGTAACTTCAGAAAAACATAGCCATGAATCATCAGGGGACACAAGAAACAATAAAACCTCTGTTTTCAGCTCCATATCACAACTGTGTGTTTTGATTTACCAACTTCATCATCATTTTCCCCTCAAATAGAAGTTAAACAGCTAACTGCTACCAGCTTATGGTTAAGCAGATCAAAAAGAAACCATGAGAGTTAACCATGAAAAAAAGAAAAGAAAAAAAATGTGAATAGCAAGTAAAAGGTGAAGAGAAGATTATTACTGGTTTTGATCTGGAGGAGGGTTCTAGTGGCACCACCAGACCCATGATACTCAAATATACTATCTGCGCGAAGACAAGGAGATTTGCTCAGATAAATACACCTCTGAATGCTAAGCAAGGCTCGTGATTATAAGAAGACACTCTGGGCTGTTGAATGAAGGGAAACACCTGAGATGAAAGGAGAAGAAGATGAACATTCTGCTAACAGGAAGATGATGACAAGGCAGCAGGAAATGGAAGACTTCAACTTAAAAGCCATGGATTGTCAAGCTCTGGATGGAAGTAGATCCTTCTGCTCAGAGCCTGCCTCTTCTATTATTGACACAGGAGCACTTTATTGAGGAGGGCAGTGCCATAATCACAACTATCATGCAAAAAGAGGGGCAGGAAAACAGAGAGCTTTTGTTGGGTGTTGAAATGGAGTATACAAGAGATTGAGCTCGACATCTTAACCTTCACCTGCTTTCCTATTTAAATCTAAATGATTAATCAGCTGCTGAGATCAGATGATATTATAATACAACAAGGATGGTTCTTTCTTAATGGTGGGTTTGACCTCTTCGTTCAATTTTGCAGCTCTCCTTTCTTGTTCTGTATGTTCTCAAGTAACACAAGTCATTTTATAATATGTGAAGTGTCCTTATAGACTTTGATTATTCAAATATAACACCTTTCACATCATTTGGTAAGTTGAAAGGACCTTTTGATTTTGATTATATGTGTCATTGACTTCTCCTCAAGGTATTATTGACTCAGTCTATTTCATGGAGGAGGAGAAGAAGCTCTCCTCCATTGATGAAGACTCATTGTTGAATTCTTGTGGATGTAAAGCCTTACTATTTTTGAGGCACTGCAACATGAATGCATGTCCTGTTGATGGTTTTGGAAACTGCAGTATATTGATTTG
This sequence comes from Trapa bicornis, assembly GCA_030064425.1. Taxonomy (NCBI): domain Eukaryota; kingdom Viridiplantae; phylum Streptophyta; class Magnoliopsida; order Myrtales; family Lythraceae; genus Trapa; species Trapa bicornis. The sequence goes on along the minus strand of CM057761.1, from coordinate 421,312 downwards.
ATTTGTTCATACTTGTGTCCTTGCCTCATCAAAACACTGATGTACTTCATTCACAGGTTAAACAGAGGTCCACTCATCCATCCTAGGAAAGGCTAAGACAAAACTTCCATGGCTTCCTACTGAAAGATACAAAGCTGAAAGGCCTACATGGTAGACAAATCTCTACTCTTCAAAAAAATAGTCTTTTTTCCTGAGCTGAATTGAAAGATGATGTTTATGGCTGGAAAACAGAGATGCTTACAAAGATGATAGATGCAGATAATCTCTGCTGGCCAAAGAAGCAAATGCGGATGCCACATACTGTCAATCCTTTTTAAATGGGTATACCTTGCCTCCAACAGAATTTCTGCATCCTTCCAGATTCAAGGTGAGCCCTTCCAAGTCATCAAGTTAGACATTTGAATTACAGCTTAACCCACATGCAGGATACAAGAAAACCATTCCTAAGTCTTCCAGTTATTTGATGAACAAAGCAATCCACAGAGTGACTGGTGAACTCCACAGTGAATTCTTCCTATCAATGGTTAAGGTTGAGGGAACGGAACTAGTGCAATCACCTATGGTCACATGCGTACATATTACACCAGGAAATCCTCATTAGAAAACATGAAAAGAATGGTCATCATGCTGGACGAGATACTCAGGGTAATTAGATAAATTGTGGGCAAAAAGGCTGAGACTTGATCGGTACCTCCGTGCCTGACGAAGATGCAGGGGGATGAGATTGATCAGAAGCCGACCATCTTGAAGAGGAGGAAACAGAGGAAGCCGAAAAAGATGAAGAGGAAGATGTAATCCACCAACACGAAGAAGCTAGTGGACCCATGATTCCTCTTCTTGTTCTTGGTCTTGCTGGGTTCATCCAAAGGCTCCAGCTTTGCCATCGTCACTGAGGATCCTGAAGCTTCACTAGCGGATCTGAGATGATGTCCCTCCAAGAACCCGCCTGCATTAATCACTTAGTATTGGCCCCGTCTCAACATTGGGCTTCAGGCTTATAACTAGCAGGCCGATCTGCATTAATCACTTAGCCATAAAAGAAAACAATGATCCGAGCGTTCAGGGCTATCCTGTTTCCTCCTGTTCTTGATGATGGTGGGAGTAACTGCAATGAAGACAAGAAGATCATGCTAAATGGGACAGTTGTGGTGCAGTAGTAGGATGCTGACGGATTGAGGAGTCGAAATGGTGCATAGACACTGACCCAGTTGACAAACACGCGTGTCATGTCTACCATTTGATTCTTTTCTTGTTTGTCGCCTTGCCCTTCAAGGAATTTCCCCTCTTGCAGTTCCTCCCTCTCCTCTGCAACATATTCACCTTTTCTTCATGTGAGGGAGAGAGGAAGAGGCAGAAGAACTACCTGAAGGTGAGTGACTCCAGTGCTAACTGACGCTCAGGCTCACAGGAAGGAGTAGGAGACACCATTGCCGTTTCATTTCCACTCGCAGATCACAGATCTGCAGTAAAAACAGGAGGAATCATATCAAGGTTAAATCTTACACTTGAGTTTATTCTGATGAGACTGACTACACGAGCATGCATCAAGGAGGAAAGTGCCCATAAGAGCAGGCAAAAGTGAAAGCCTGACAGAGCAGAACACTCACAGAGAGAGAGAGCTGAAAGGAGTTGCAGGGGCCACATGTGAGGCTGAGGCCTCTGACTCATTCCACCCACTTCTGCATCTTCCATCTTCCTAAACCTGTTGCAGTATTATACAATGTTAAACCCTCTTTTTTCTCATGTATTGGAGCTTTTGATTTACAGGTCTGGATGTTGTTCTGGGAGAAGAGCATGTGGTATGCGTAAGAAATAAGGATGGTAAGGAGTCTCCTCAACCTTACTCTTTGTCTTCTTCTCTTCCTCTTTCTCTCCCTCAACAGCGACTTGAATTGATAGGTTGGCTGAACTTCTAACCAAAGGGAAGCTAAATGAGAGGAGGAGGAGGTGGCGGCAGCGGCGGCGATGGATGGGTGGTGGTGCCGCAGCCGGCGGGGTCATTTATGGCTTCCCGGGGTATGGAGAGGGAAGAGCACTTTAGCAGCTTCGACGACTCCGTGAATGCCGTCTCGTTCGGGTTCGTGGCCACCGCCATTCTCATCTCCATGTTCCTCCTCATGGCCATCTTCGAGAAGTTCATCCGTGCAAGATCGGCGGCGCAGCGGCCGATGACTCAAACGGTTGCCCATATCGAATCTGGCCGGAGTGAATGGAATGGGAAGCTCGGACACCCTTCACCGAAGGTGAGAGTTCTCTGTTCTCTGCAGTAAAGCATAAAATCCAAAAGGGTGATCATTGTATGCGTAATCTTCTGCAGGCAGCTACTGTGTATGCCAAGGAAGTATCAGTGGTGATGCCTGGAGAGAAAGTTCCGACCTTCATAGCTCACCCTGCTCCTCCGCCATGCCAACCGGAGCGAATCTCATGGCCTCTTCATCTCCACCACAGCCCTTGTCCTGGTCCATCCTCCACTCCCTCTCACCCGCAAGCTGCCCCAAATGACTTGTAACCAGCAGAAGATCCCAACCCATCTTTTCTAGTCAGACATGAGGATTCTCGATGAGAGATTCACTGCCCTCTTCGGGCACGGTGGCGGTGGCGCCGTCCGTCTCCTCCGCTGTATTCTCTCTCCTTTCCTCGTCCATGGTCTCCCAGCCTCCTGCGAGTGCCAGTGAATTCACGGTGCTTCCATTTTGGGCGCTAAACGGGAGCCACACTCACCGCCCCGCCCCGCCCTGACTCCGCCGTTCCACCTCGGCGCAGGCGCCATCGATATCGACAATCTCCGGGAGTTTGCACCGGCGCCTCTGTCGGATGACCCCGCATTGCGTCGACGTGCCCTCAGTTCCCTCGAGAAGTCCCTCCTCCGACCAAGCTGCCTGGGCCCTTCTCGCTGGGAAACGAGAGTGAGACCGGCGGCGGAGGAGCGTTTGCTCTGCGCCTTAACCGGCGACCTATAGCGATCAGCGTTCACCCTGCGTTCCCGCCTCGGCTCCCGGATATCGCCGCTCTTCACCTCTTGGTCTATCTTTTCGGTCGCCGCCACCCTCGTCGTCGTGGACAAGCTCCCGCTGGCCGCTCCGCACATTTCCGAGTACTCCGACACTATCTCCGCCGCCGCCTCATCTCCGACCCAGAATCTCCGAGCCTTGTCTCCCTCTCTCACCTCCGGCGAGTCCCCCTTCGGCAAGGGAGACTCAGACATGATTTCATTCACCACTGTCCTCGGGCGTGGGATGGAGCGAAACTCAAGGCCTGGAGAGGTGGGTGCCACTCTGGGCCGACCGAGGAGGAGGTGGTCCCGCCGGAGAACGCCGCTCTTTCCGCCACCGTTACTGGCGCAACAGCCCATTTTGTCCCGGACAAAGGCTTGGAGACCTTAAAATATTGGCAACGCTCATGAGGTTGGGGAGGCTTAGGCAGGCCATCTTGCTTTATAGGGCCATGGAGAATCAAGCAAGAACGTGGCCCCCATACAGAACCAGGCCCGTCTATCTGTGTTGGCCTTTGAATTAATGCTGCTCCTACCCATGGAGGACTCGCTTCGAACACTGTTATACTACGACTACGATGCTCTCATGGTCATCGTCATCGTCATCTTCATCCTCCTCGTCCCTCCCTTATATATCAACCCTGCTACTCCTGCCTTCCATTTCTCTCCCAAAGAAAGAAGACTACTCTTACAAGCACTTCACTTGCAGAAAGAAATGGTGTTCTTCTGCTTTCTTGTGGACCAGAAGAGGAAGGTGAGCAGCACCAAGCCGGTGGCCGGGATCTGCTCCAGGTGCGGCAGTGGGGCCAGCGTGGCCGACATGAAGACAGCCACCAGGTTCTGCCATGTACCCTTCTACTGGAAATCTTGGAGAGCCATCATCTGCACCTTCTGCGGAGCCACCCTTCGAACTTACAGATGATTTCAAGCATGGATGGAGAGAGACCCACCCCTTCATGGCCACTTCATGGCACTAGCTTAGCCCCCTGCTGTGTAATATCATCTTACTCCATGTAACTTCTCTAGGAGTACTGTGATATTGGACTAAATGAATGAATGTATGAATGCTTCACAGTTCTCTATATATCAGGCTTCCTCTTGCATCCTTTTGCTGGTTGAATCAATGTAAACTTCTTGCTGATGTGAATCTAACATCATCCATGACAGCTGATGAAGCAACCAGTGTGCTGATGTTCCCTTCTCTAGTGATATGTCAAAAATGGAGAGCAAGAAATTTTTTCTCTTCATTGAATGCATATACTGCAGCAGATGGAAGTGAAGGGTTGTTTCAAAATTCACAGCTGCCCTCTCCCTCTCCAGTTCATAGTTGAAGAAGTTGAAGAATTCTTCAACTAATGCTCTGCCCTGCACATTAAATGCTCCAACCTTCCCCCACAGGCTGCTGGTACGGTCTGCATTTCATTACTATCTTGTCCTGGAAACATGTGCACCAAACCCCTTGGCCTTTGTAGTGTTAATTCATGAATCCCATCTGTTTACCCCTTCAAAATAAATAAGCCATAAATGATGTAAGATAGAAGAAACCTTGAACAAAAGCATGTAAAAGGGTAGACTTTTCAACTATTTGGATACAATGGCTGCATTCTGCAATTTAGAAGACTGGAATGAAGACGAAAGGATGCCAGGCAAAGAGTCTATAGTTAGAAAGTAGTGCACTTAATATAGTACAAGTGCACCTATAGTGAGAAATACAAGAGTTCTACAAGTCTTGCTGAAAATTGAGTAGCATATTCTGAAGTTTGACCATTCCATGATAAATAGGGGGAAAAGACTCAAATTATGCTTTTTAGACTGGAAAGTTCTGTCAATGTATGTCATATGCTCACAAACCTGGAAATGAATCCAATTCAGTCTGGAGAAATAGAAGAAGATGGGATACAATGGGTAGAATTGGCAGAGACAGAAATCAATCAGCAGCTTTGGCATTTCCAGTGAAGTCCATGCAAGTCTGGCAGCTGCAATCTGAGAACCTACAGATCTAGCACCCGAAGTAGAACAAGTGAAAGCAATCATTTTTGCTGGAAAGGAGGCAAAACAAGCATAACTAGCACTCATCCCAGTCTTGCTTCTTATGTTTAGCTTCACACTAATATCCACAGTCATGATAAAACTAGCAGAAGGTAGGCTAAATGATGTTTCACAGTCATGCATACAAATGACTTATTCAGTAAAAATGCAGATTTTAGGCACATCTGGTGTTGGGTGCTTGTCAAGTTAACCTAACTTGGCATGAAGAGAAAGGTAGCATTGATAGCCTAGGTCATTGCTATTAATGTCAATAAGATATGCATCCTCTACAAACAATTAGCAGATAAAAAATGACAGGTCTTTAGGGTCTAACATCTCTGAAAATCATCCAACTTTCATATGGGGCACCAAAAAGTTCCACAAGTAGGATCCACATGAAGAGCAAACTGCACTCTCACATCTCTTTTTGCTAAGATGCCAACAAGACACACTCATTGGGAAATATGTCATAAATGGTGTATCAAAGAGATGTTGCTAAATCAGTATGATCTATGCCTGCTATCAGTGTCATGTACAAGAAAAGGCTAATTTGATAGGAATGCTTACTTGTCATAGGTAAGGTCAGCACATTTCCAGTTGACATCTGCCAAGGTATCATGATGAACACGGCATTCCTTCATTGTTCTTAAATGGAACCTGCGCTCCTTGCACCTACTGCAGCGAACAAATTCATCACTGTGGACAATTTTTATGTCGAATCTTTGGGACCCATTTACCTTTTTTGATGTCTGGTTGCCCAGTAGTTTCTTGCATTGGACATGCACAAAGGTAAGTACTTTATTTCATTGGAAGAAGAAGGAGAATGACAGAAGGGGAAAGTGAAACGAGGGTACATAATATAGTGAGATAAGGAGAGGACCTTCATGGCATCCAGGAGTGCATTTGCAGGTTATTTGGAGGTCAGCATTGACGAAATCCCTAAGCCTACCAACAGCATAGCTGCAACGGTGACCGCAGGTGACCTCTATGTAATCTCCGCTCTTCCTCAAACCGCTCACTTCCCTCAGCTGCAGTAGTCTAGCTAAGGTGTAAATTTCACTTAACATTTTTGTGAGGAGAAAACCAGAACTACTATAGATAAGCACCTGGATTATATGATAATGGAATTAGAGTTTACGAATCAAACCAGAAAAGAAAAGTGCAATGACATTGAATTATCTGCTAGCATTCAGCAAACTGCCTCCAATATTCATTCACAGAAAGTAGCTCACAATGCCACGATAGCAAATTGTTTACCGGCCATTGAAAAATAACTCAATCCAACACATGAAGTTCATGCAGGATTCTTATTCTATGAAAATTTGAAGACATATAAGCATTCCGACCTTCAGTGAGATGCTTCATTCATTTTCTGCAAGCCAACATATGATAAATATATCAATTGACAGATGTTTCATAAGGGGATGACACAACACTGGGCAGCGATTTCATTGAATTAAGACCGTGAGCTCTCAGATAGAATAAATACATCCCATGAGAATGGAGAGGCTGACAAACACATTAGAATAAGAAATGGTTCTGATTATGTTTTTAAAGCTAATATCTAGTTTGACAAAGGCTGGTGTGATCACAACCAAAGCATTTAATTCTGCAAGCTGATGTGTAAAATTCTAAAGCAGGAATACATGAAGTTGATATATTCTCTTAGGAATACATGAAAATAAAATACCTCTCCCTTCTTGTCCTTCCCTCCAGTAAAGAACTTGTATCCCCCAAAGATGAGAAGACCCCAGCCAGACAAGGAAACAATCACAAACTGCGAAACAACAAGCACAACCTTCAGTTTCTTATAGAAACTCGAAAAAATACTTCCAAATGAATAGCACAATAATAAGTAATGTACAATTATATCTTGTACAAAGATATGCATATTTCAATATGTAATAGATAAGGTAAATGAACTTCATATCTTCTGTCTAACAAAATAAAATTATAATCTGAAGTAGAAGACTAATTAGAACTCAAGGTCGACTGGGGCTTGATAAGCGATTATCTGGAACAGGATTTATAAGGTAGGAACAGCCAGTTGCATGTACAGGCTAATACTACAAGAACTTGTAAATCCTTGAGAAGGCATTGTCCATGTTGGGATGTCTCCCTGGCACAACTAGATGCAAAACAAAGTCCAGGTCCACGAATCTCATGTTGCAATATCTCAAGAAAACAAGATCAAATAAATAATATCATTAACAAAAAACAGGACTAACATGCTCCTCCTTCCACTTTGATGGGCTCATTGGGTCTTGCCAACAGTTAACTTTAGGTTGTCCATGGTGATCTGCAACAGAATGCAGAAATGTGGATAATAAATTAGTACAACAAAGATATGAAGAGACATACAATGGATCAAATACAGCCCTATAGAAAACTTGATCAGCTAAAATGCATATAAGTTCTTAGTCAATGTGATAACAAATTATAAGATAATACTGAAACGAATCATCTAATGATTTAGAACGTAGAACATAACGGTTTAAAAAAAAAAGAACAGGAAAAGTTTTACCAATAAAAGAACTCAGATTTCATCTGCAGAATCCATGCAGTTTCAAGAATCAAGAAGTATACGGACTTCTCTATAGAAGATTAAGGAACCGATAGATCCCTTGGAAATGCGTCAACCATTTCAATTATAAGCCCCAAAAATCTATTGTTTACATTGTCGGATGATTCACATGAACATTTCAAACTTACACCCGATCTGAGACAGGAACTGCCACAGTCAACTGGACTGGAGTAGAAACTCATCGAATATCCTAAAATCATGTGCCAAAATTCGAAGCTACGGAGAAGGTAATCGAGCGATTCGCCGCTGATCATAGAACAGGGTTACGGAAGAAACCTGCAGCGCCGGCGAGGCCACGCCGCTGGGTGAGGTGAGGAGATTGGAGGGGAAACCTCGGAGAAGAAGCACTGGACAGAGAAGCAACTCTCCTAGCTGCAGCCGCCGCTGGTGTAGAAGCCATGGAAGCTTTTCTACTGGGAAATAGCTGCAAGATCGAGACAAGGGATCGCTTCAATAGAAGTTGGAGACTGGCAAAGGGATGAACTCTGAAGGAAGCCGGTACGACGTCGCTGCTTGAATATATTTGTAGTATTATTTATTAAAAATTATTTTATATTTAGATTAAATAAAAAACGCCGTTGCCGGGGATCGAACCCGGGTCTCCCGCGTGACAGGCGGGGATACTCACCACTATACTACAACGACATATTTGATATAAAATCATTTTGATTTCATAATGATTTTGTAAGGGATATTCGTGCATCCCTGCAAGAACCCTATAAAGATTGAACTTCGATTTAGAGTAAACCATATAATCGGCGCTCGCCGCCTCAATCACTGGTTCATCTCTTGCTTGGAGAATTTTCTCTGCTCATCTGAAACCCGGATCCTGATTTCATTGTTTCAATTTTGTTTAATCTTGAGTTTCTTGTGAATGCATGATCCACTCCGGGCTGCTCCGAGAACAAACCTGACGATGATTACCCCAATGCTCGTGCAATATAGCCGCCGTTCGTGCTGCAGTATAGCTTAATTCACTTCCCTGGCTAGTCTGCGTATATTTAACGGCGATATCTTCCCTAACATACCCGCAGGCTCCTTTTGTTGATCGAGCCATCTTGTATTTCGCTGATGATTTTGCGTGAACTCTAGTGTTTTCGATTGGCAATGATTACAGCTTATCCGCGCTTCTGACAGAAATCAATGAAGCATAAAGGATAAATGGTTGAATTTCTTGATATGAGCCAATATATTCAAGAAAATCATTAATTACATGTTCCTTTATCATCAAATTTGAATTTTTTTTCATGGAATGAAGGCCATTGAGAACATGAAATACATCTACACAGTGTTTATGCCTCTGAAAGTTCTTTCTAGGTTTGAGTGTCCAAGCGCGGAGTCAACATCTTTGATGAGTATATCCATGTTATGGAGGTATAGACCGCTCCAAGCCCCTTTCTACAGGGAGAACCTACTTGGGGTCCTATGCTGTAATGAAATTACTGGATACACCTGAGATATGTTTTGCTCCCCTTCTTATCTTTCATCCTTAATCTTATGATGGCTGATTGTGTGATGAATGATTAGAATTCTTCCTTTACTATATTTTGGATAATTTCATCTAATGTTTGAGTAGATCAATGCGAGTCTCAACTATACTTCAATCTTCTTTTATTTGATTGGTTTGAAGTCTGAAGAACTCGCAGATTGTGTGTTGTCATCAGCTTCTTCCCTTTTAATCAACTGGGTTGGAGTTAAATAGCATCACTAAATTCCATGGAAAAAACAGGTTCCGCAACTTGTTTGTGTCTCAGTATATCATGTTATAATTTTTGAAACAGGTCATGCAAATATTATTTTTAAACCAAGCTTTTGGTTGATTTTACATAGGAAATTGCAGTGATGACATGAAATACAGCTAAATGCCAGTTCCGCTTCAGAAAGTTCTTGACTGAGAAAGCTGTTTACATACCAGAGTCTCCTATACTGCTAGTCATAATCTTTCCATTTGTTTTGCTTAAAGTTTTCTCTTTTCTACAATGTGCATGGTTCTGATTATCAGGGAAAGATGTGATCCTAAATTCCATTCTATTGGATTGTTGGACAAGAGAGTGGACCATCAATGTGGAGCTATGCCTGAGTTATCATCCACCTCCAAGAACCAACCTGAAACATGTTAGAGGACAAGTCTACTCTGTTGCTCTTATATTGGAAGAAAGACTGTTAATGTGCATGCTTCTGATGAACCACACAGAGCCGGGATCCTCACCTCCATTCTACTTGATCGATGGACAAGAAAGTGGACCAGCAATGTGGAGCTATGCATGAGTTTTCATCTCCTCCAAGAACCAACCTGAAACATGGTAGATAACAGGGCTACACAGTTAATTGAAGAAGACTTGCAAGTAGTACGTTTGGTGTATAAAATTTAATATGGATAGATGAGTAATGCGGAAAACTCTGGTCCAGATGGTCCAATGGGCTCATCTTTTTAGTACATTGCAGAAGCTTTCTCTGTTTTTTCCCCCTTTTTTGTGACCCCAAAAGCATATTCCAACATTATGGATCATGATTTCTTGGCATGCTCCATTAGAATACTCATAATTATTGAACTAAAACTTTGCCTTTCTTTCCAGATCAGAGTGATTATCATTGTCTGTGCCGAAAATGATTTCCTTGGTAGTGGTAGAATTTGAGACTTTAAAACCATGTAAAGCACGACTCTGCATGAACAAAGACAATGAAATTGATGAAACACATTATCTATGAAGCTTATCAACTTCGGGAAAACTCGTGTATCAGTAGAGCTGCAACACATGTGATCAACAACGCACTGGCACCAACAGATTTCTTTGAATCAGCATGATATGATCTGCTTCAAAACTAAATGATAAGCTCAAACAGGTAATAGTTAACTCTTGGCTCATCCAAGAGGGGCCCATGAAATGGGCAATATGGCAATACCAGAATTTCCAAATGCCTTCCCGACCCAGGAACGCCGGCAATACATGTACTGGATTTCTCAAGAGATTCTGAAACTGACCGGAACCGATAACATGGAATGATGGGTTTGCAGCAATTCATGATCCATTATTATTCCATATGCTAACAAGCTGCTCATACAAACTTTTCATGAATTTGTAGTTCTATTTTGTTGTTTTTTTCCTATCAGCAAGCAATTCTATCATGGTTAAACTTACGCATGAAGAAGAAAAGAGAAGAAAGCAATGGTGATATGCTGTCAGGCCAAAAATGTCATAGCAGGGCCCATCTTTTAACCTTTTCATCATCATCAACTTAGTCATCACCACCATCAGTCCATCACCACAGATGATCCTAACCCAAGACATTCACGGACAAGGAAGAAGGAAAGATGAGATGACAACAAGAGAAAGGTAAATCAATAGAACAGAAGGAGCAGCCTCAAGAAAGAATGAGTATTCATTTGTGCAGATAAGATCACGTTCTTCCTCATATGCGACTGGAATCCCTTCCAAAAAGGAATCTTCGAGTCCAATCAGATACAACCAACACCCTCGTGCGCCAGCTTACTTGCTTGCTGCATACATATAAGAGCTAAATTATCAGATACACCCTCTTGACAAGTGAAAGTTAATGACTTCAGTTTGATTGTGTATAGTGTAGACATATATTACCTGGCATAAACTGAATACCAGAGCCACTGGGTGCTATGACCCATTGAGACCCAGTCACCTGGCAGCTCTGCAGCTGTTTGCTCTCCCCCCAGTGGTGCAAACTGCCCTAAATGCTTGTACCTTGTAACATTTTAGAAGTTTTGCCCATAGTTAGGTCACAGAAGATCAAAGTGATGGCAACAGAAAACCAACTTATGACCCTACTCAAATGGACGAAATGCATGGCGCCCGGATCCTTTAAATCGTTGAGGACCTTCTGGATTTTTCTCGCACTTCTCTCTTCGGTTGAAGCAGTGAGAAAGGTATGCACCTTGTTGGGCAGCCACCTGATGGATAGAAATCACATTGTTCATCAAGGTAAGAAAAATGGTTAAGGAATGACATACCAAATCGTCTAAAAGCTGAAATTTTGAAACAATGATAGATGGACTAACAAGCAGAACTAATTAAACTTGTTAATACAGCTGATCTGTACCAAAGTAGTGAACCATATTTGAGTGATTGAGAAGTCCAAACTTGTTGATAGAAGAATGTTGAAGCTTGTTGAACAGAAGAAGAAAGGTGATGCATACTATATTCCAGGAAAGAAACTTCATGCAAGCTTTGATCAGACTGCTACTACTACTAACTGAATTTACCTGGGCTGTGGCTGGTAAACTCTTCATCTGTGAATCTACATGTGAGAGAGCAAATTTGAATCCTTCAATATCCACCTCTTTCTGTTCATGACCCTCGGGATCTCTCAGCAGATCAGTCACATCCCTCAGGTGCTTGCTTTTCAAGTAAAGATCCACTTGAGGATACCTTATAACAATGTCTTCAATCACGTCTTGGAACTCTTTCACAGTTAAAGTGCCAGAATTGTCTTTATCTGCAGCCTTGAAAATATCTGCAATATCTTCCTAAATATGAATAGACATTTCAGGTGGACATACATCAGCATACGAACAAAAAGCAAAAAAGAGATTTGGTAGAGCATCAGTGAAGGAAAATTCAAGTACCATAACTTTTCGTTGATCTATAGTAGCACAATCCCCAATAGCATACACATTTTCACACCCCTTTACCCTAAGCCACTCATCAGTTGCAAGAATCCGCCTCTTACCCTGCAGAGTAGTTGCAACATAGTGATTCTTTCCCTAGACATGTTGAGGTCACCAAGTGTACATCTTGGAGAAGGATATTTTGGAGAATATAACATCATATGTTCACAGACCTGCCCAATTTGCTCCATGTAGTCCCGCACAAGAGGACGGGACCCTACACCAGTTGACCAGATGACCAAACCATGAGGAACCGAAGAGGTCTCTCCTTTTGCTTTATTTTTCATTGTGATTTCCTTCTCAGAGACTTCAAGCACTCGATAGCCTGTTAGAACTTCAATACCATCTCTCTGGAACTTCTGCTCTGCGAATTTACTGATTCTTTTGTCAAACCTGAAATGGACAAAAAAATCTGCACTTATGATTTGAAGGAAGTTAGTACAATTGATTTGTAAAAAAAATTAAACAAATGCAAGCCTACATGCTTAGAATGTGATCCCCCGATTGGATCAATGTAATTTTTATTAGATCTTTAACCATAGGATATAATTTCACAAGATCTTCTTCGATGAAGTCGTGTAGTTCTGCTGCAAATTCAACACCCGTGGGACCACCACCGACAATCACGAAGTGAAGATTCATTCTCTGCTCTTCTTCACTGAGGCTAGGAAGGACTGCCTTCTCAAAGCAGTCTATGATGCTAGTGCGGATCTTTTGTGCATCCTCAACTTCCTGCTTTCATCATAGGGCAAAATTATATTCTGAAATGGATATAATAGACACTAAAAAAATTTCTTGACCAAATACAAGCTCCCAAACCTTCAGGAAGTGACAGTTCTCTTTGACGCCCGGAGTGTTGAAAGTATTTACTTGGGCTCCAACTGCTATGACCAAATAGTCATAATCAAGAGAGAACTCCCTATTTCCAACAAAGTTCTCAATATTTGTTTGGCATATAACTCTGTTGTTTGCAGCATCGATCTTAAGACATTCGGCTTCCCAGAAATCGATATCTCCATTTCTCTGAAATAAAGAGGGAAAATAATGAAATGCTTCCAGAAATTGTAGTTCCTACGAAGTATCCAAGGCAGTGGAATACCTTCTTGATGATATTTCGAACTGGCTCTACTATGCTCCGGGCTTCAACTGTACCACAGGTGACACTGGGTAACAAAGGGGTGAATGCAAAATAATTTCGAGGTGAGACAACCTGAACATCATAGGACGAAATGTCGAGATCCTTGAGGAAGCTAGTGCTAGCCCAACCCGTTCCCAGCACCACAACCTTCTTCTTCTCCTTCTTCAGCTCCTTCTGATTTAGTTCAAGATTGGGCGTAGTTTCCGTTCGAGGATCTGAATATGCCACTAGACCCCCAGTGCTACTGCAAGTATGTACAGACAAAATACCATGCTATCAAGCCCAACTTGAGCTTCATGAGTGCGGTGTGGCTATTTTTGCTCTCCTAATTATCTCTAAATTTCATGTGTAGGGTCACAACTCTTTGGTCCATTATAATCAAAACCAAGAAGAAAAATGACAAGCGCAGATCTAAACAAGGCTACAACATCAATCAAGAAAGTTCCAGTCTTTCATCAGTTTATGAGCTTCAACTTCAGCCCTTTTGCTAAAATTTAAGGTGCGATTGAAGAATGGAGCTATTAAATTAAAAAGGGAAGAGGCAGGAACCTGAGAGTGAGGAGGACCATGAGCTTGGAGGGAAAGGCATGGGAGCGCAGGAAACTCGAAGCTTTGCTGAAGAAGGATGAACTCTTCATAGTCCACTAACTGAAGAAGCTCCAGAGATAGAAGATAAATGTAGAATCTGTTGGTAGAGCAACTAGCAGTGAATTAGTGGAAGAAGGGGTGGGCATGGAGCACTGAAATTACAAACATGTCCCTTGCAAGTGGTCAATGGTTATAACCCACATGCGCATTACTCATCCATCCATATTAAATTTTATAAATTGATAACTCAAATGAATGAAAACAGAGTAATAATGTTATTGAATCCACTCCTCAGTAGGAATTAACTAAATAAATATACAGAGAAAGAGACACGGAACTTCGAGTGAGCAAAGGTCCATCTTGATTCATGACCAAGAAGCTTAGATGGCCATACACCATCCTACTACTTGCAAGTCTTCTTCAATTAACAGTCTTTCTTCCAAGATAAGAGCAACTATGTAGTCCTGTCCTCTTCCATGTTTCAGGTTTGGTTCTTGGAGGGGATGAGAACTCAGGCATAGCTCCACATTTCTGATCCACTCTCTTGTCGCAGGTCACCATGACCATCAGAAGCATGCACATTAACAGTCTTTCTTCCAAGATAAGAGCAACGGAGTAGCCTTGTCCTCTTCCATGTTTCAGGTTGGTTCTTGGAAGGGGATGAGAACTCAGACATAGCTCCACATTACTCTCTTATCCATCAATCCAGTAGAATGGAGGTTAGGATCACAGGTCTCCATGATCATCAGAAGCATGCACATTAACAGTCTTTCTTCCAAGATAAGACCAACAGAGTAGCCTTGTCCTCTACCATGTAGTTTTCTTGACTTCCTTGGCTCTTATTTTCTGAGACTTTCGGCAAGAGAACTGGCTGTTGCAGGACCTGTTTCAAAAATTATAACATGATATACTGAGACACAAACAAGTTGCGGAACCTGTTTTTTCCATGGAATTTAGTGATGCTATTTAACTCCAACCCAGTTGATTAAAAGGGAAGAAGCTGATGACAACACACAATCTGCGAGTTCTTCAGACTTCAAACCAATCAAATAAAAGAAGATTGAAGTATAGTTGAGACTCGCATTGATCTGCTCAAACATTAGATGAAATTATCCAAAATATAGTAAAGTAAGAATGCTAATCATACATCACACAATCAGTCTTCATAAGATTAAGGATGAAAGATAAGAAGGGGAGCAAAACATTTCTCAGATGTATCCAGTAATTTCATTACAGCATAGGACACCAAGTAGGTTCTCCCTGTAGGTCCGAATCAGACACACGGGAGCCAGCGGCTATGTTAGGGAAGATATCGCGGTTAAATAGACGCAGATTAGCCAGGGAAGTGAATTAAGCTATGCTGCAACACGAACGGCGGCTATATTGCACGAGAAATTGGGTAATCATCGTCAAGTTCGTTCTCGGAGCAGCCCGGAGTGGATCATGCATTCACAAGGAACTCAAGAGTAAACAAAATTGAAACAATGAAATCAGAAACCGAGTTTCAGATGAGCAGAGAAAATTCTCCGAGTAGGAGATAAACAATAAATCGAACTTCATTAGGTGATGAAAAGTACGAAATATAAAAGATGTCGTTGTAGTATAGTGGTGAGTATCCTCGCCTGTCACCCGGGAGACCCGGGTTCGTATCGGCTGCAACGGCGTTTTATTTAAATCTAAATATATTAATATATAAAACTATTTTTAATAACTAATACTACTAATATATACAAGCAGCGACGTCGTATCGGCTTCCTTCGGAGTTCATCCCTTTGCCAGTCTCCAACTTCTATTGTAGCGATCCCTTGTTTCGATCTTTCAGCTATTTCCCAGTAGAAAGCTTCCATGGCTTCCACACTAGCGCGAGTTTTTGTATTCTGAAAGGATCGACAACAATGGCCCTATCAATTAGGACACCATCAGCTCATG
The DNA here is from genome assembly GCA_030064425.1 of Trapa bicornis. Taxonomy (NCBI): domain Eukaryota; kingdom Viridiplantae; phylum Streptophyta; class Magnoliopsida; order Myrtales; family Lythraceae; genus Trapa; species Trapa bicornis. Next base: position 405,414 of record CM057761.1, on the reverse strand, counting down.
TACATGATTTTCCTCAGGGACTCCTCAGCCTGGTTCATCTTCTCATGGTCTCTGGCGTCAGAGACCGCTGCTAAGGTTTGGGAAGATAGCTTCCTGGCCTGAGAGATTGACCTGGCGCGATTCTTGCAGTGCTGGTTGAGTGATCTGATGGTGTAGCTCCATCTGCAGAATCCCTGGTCCTTCAATGCCTCCACTGCTCCTCTTGATCTTATAGGCTGATGCTTCAGCACTCTTTTGCTGAATCTGGAGGTGGTTCCAAGAACTAGTTGATCTTTGCTTGATTTGGCAGATTTTTGATGTGATTCTTTTATAGGATGTGGCACACCTTTGGCTACAATGAATGGTGAAAAAGAGGCCAGACTTTGCCAAAGTAAACAATGGGCCATAGGAAGGCAAGGCCAATGGTTTTCGGAGGCCAAAATTGGCAGAAATGTCCTTCCCATTGCCACTCAAGACAACGTTTTGCTAGGAAAAAAAGTGGGCTGCCCTTAAAAATACAGCTGCAGATGATTGGTGCTATGCTGTCCAATCTGATTTTAAAAACCATTTTATGCTCCCAAGTGATGGTGTAGAAACAATCATTCATCTGTGGTAAATCATACTCAAAACTGACATTAATTTGTCAAGATGATGAGATGATCTGGGATTGAATTCAAGAGTCTATATTGAGTAATTCTCCAATCAAAGGACTTTAGGATATTGTGGAGTTCATGGATGAATAAGGGTTAGATTCTTCATTCAGAGATAGAAAGGAGATTTCTGAGTGGAGCAATATTTTGTCCATGGTAGCAAGGATTGAGTAAAAACTCCAATTGGGACAGCAGAGTTGTGCTTAAAAGTTAAGAATCTTTTTTCATATATTTTGAGCCAAGAGGAGTTTAATTACATTTGGTAGACAGGGTTGAGTCAATTAGGGCCCCAGCAGCTCAAGTACATGACTTTTCCAAGAGACTCCTCCGACTGCCTGACCCTCACCTCTTCCCTGATCTTGCCAGAACCCTCGGCCATGGAGGAAGACGACTGAGGAATGGTGCCACTTGTATGTGTGACAATATAACAAATGAATATGACAACCCTAAAAAACCCTAAGAGAAAGGAAAAACCAATTCATTAAAATCCAACCCCAGTTTCAATAATTGGGGCATAAGGTTCATTGGAGAATATTTTCCAATACAATGACCTTATTCACGAGCCCTTGACCCTAGGAAATTTAGAAGCTTGACCAAGCAACCATCATGCACGGCACCATACTTAAATAGCTGAGAAGTTTCCTTCACTATGGCATCTCCTAATTGAAAGCTCTTGCATCAGGCTCTTCATCCTATATCCAAGATCTAACTGCTGATGGCCGTGGCGGCGGCGGTGGTGGCAGCTTAAGGTTTTGCTCCCAGTGCTGTAAGGCAAATTGGCATGCTTCCCCTTGGATCTGTCTGAACCCAGGCCACGACTTTTCCGGTCATGTCCAGAGGACGAAGCCATCTTGCTGGAAATCCCATGGCTGGCCTTTCTGGCAGACTTATAATCTGACCTGTTCTGGTGGGACCCCATTCCCAGTCGAACCAATCGATCTGCACCATCTTTTGAGGCCCCCATTTTTATGAACTGTCTGTTGTAGTAAGTGAGCTGAGGAAGTAGTCCCTGAAGGTACTTTTTGAGTTGCTCATCCCCTACATTCTTCTGTGCAGGGTTTCCTTCCAAGCTAACTGCTTGCAGAGAGTTGTAGTTGGCTGCAAGCTGCCCAAGACATTTAGCTGTAGATATCTTATTAAAACGGAGATCGAGAATATTTAGCTTGAGAAGCCTGTGAAGTCCCTCAACCTCACTGATCTTATTCCCTGCTAGGTAGAGCTCCTTCAAGGAAGAACAAGAGGCTAGACCTGAATAAAGAAAAAAAAGTAAATAGGATATATAATTAAAACAACTAAGGGAAAAAACAAAGAAATAAAGATAGGATGGACAGGAACAAAGTGCCTTTAGTTGGTCAGAGCAAATACCATGTCCAATTCTGAATATACGATTGTAACTCAAGTCCAGCACTCGTAGTCGAGTCAATTCTCGCAGACCTTCAATTGCAGAAACGTGATTTTTTGAAAGTTTTAGCACATGGAGTCCTCGAGGAAGAGATCCTGCAGTTATCCTTGCTACAAAAAGAGAAGATGGATTATTAATCTGAAAAAGAAATGCCCAAACTGACCGGTTCCAAAGATAGGGATAAGATACAATTTATGTGACTATCAAACATAACCACACAGTTAACTCCATTTTCGTTTTTTCCATTTTGAATAAGTGCAATCCAGGGTAGGAAAATTTATCCAAAATAGTGAGGTCAGGCTTATGAATATGAGACAAGTAGTGAGCACAAACAAAACTTAGAGAGGAACACACCTATTGAATTTCCTGAAAGATTAAGGACCTTCAAGCTCACAAATGCACTGAGAAATGGGATAACAACTAAGCTGTGGTTCGATAACTGGGCGGAAGTTGCTCCTGGATTCAGAGAGGAGATATAACTTTTTGCAGCTTCTGTGCCAGGAATGACCTTTGATGCAATTGAACCATGTGGAGCTAATACTTCATTTTTCTTATCGTCGGCCTGAGACATCTCATCTGTTTCTTCAATAGGGAAGCAAGGCTGAAGATTGATGACCCAGTCCTCTATACGCTTGATCTTGAAGTCCTTTCCAGGTAGATCATCCCAATGACAACTAACCGAAGGTGATCCATACTCAATGGATTTTTCATGTCCATCTATGGGCACAATCCACTCTCTCACTGAGCTATCATAATTGAATGGATCATCATCATACTCAACTGGATTGTCAAATCCATCATTGAAAATTCCACTTGTTCCATAATGTCTTTCTCGTTCTTGGACAAACCTTAGTCTCACCTCTTGAACATATGACTCACTCATTTCTCTATTCAGGACATATAGGTCATCAGAAGATCGTGGCTTAACTTCTATACGAATATGCTCAACTGAATGATGTAATAAGTCCCTAAGGTTGGGCAATGATCGTGATCGTAGTATCAAATGCGGACTCTGAGGTGAATGATCACACGAACTTATGAGATTTTTCTTGATGGAAGATTCTTGTCCAGTGTCCACAAGATTTGGCATCCCATAGTTAGTAGGGCTCAAGCCTGCTTCATTGCTTTCGTCCAGTAAGGCTGACCTGCTATGGTCATTTGAGTGATCACAAGAATACACTTTATCTGTCTCATGACTCTCATCTTCAGTGTCCTCATCAGCTGAAATTCTTCCCTTGAGATGAAGTCCAATCTCAGATTGGCTTTTCTTGAGGTGGCCAGTTTGATGAAGCCTAGCACCCTTCCAGTCCCATTGGAGGGTAGAGCCAGAGATCCTACAATTATTTCCATTACCTTCAATTTCTCTACTGACTGCTGAAGGTGATGGTTCGGTACTTGAATGAGCTTCATTAGCCTGGATCTTGAAGGAAGCTCCAAGTATATCCATGGATTCAGAGGAAGAATGGTCTATTTTCTGCTCAAGAAATGGATGTTTGAATAAGGAACATATATAATATATAGATAATAGAATAGTATGTGTAATCAAACAAGAAAGGAAAGGTCAGACTTACTTTTGGTTTATGGTGATAGATCTGAGCATTGAAGCACGAAAACAGAACCATGATTGTATTCCTTGTTAAAATTACATCAGCATGCACTTCTGATGCTTCTGCTTGAATAAAAACCTACTGAAAATGATTTAATGTACAGCTCAAACATCCACAAATAGGAGAGAGAAATATTCTTTAAATGTAGGCCAGAGAATTCTCAAAGCCAAGCCCCGGATTGACCAAAGAAAACTTTAGCCATAATCAAGAGATAAACCCTCAGAAACACGGCACAATCTCCAAGCATAAGATGTCCTTGATCTTCTCAAAACGCACAGAAAAATCACCCCATCATTGCTGCCCCACACCCTTAAGAAGGTGGGAGGGAATTTAAATCTTCCAGAAGCGGCCAGAGTGAAAGGGATATCTATCAGCTATAAAAGCTGAAATTAGAAGAAAGTGTAGAAAACGCCCTGGCCTGCCAAAATGGAAGAAGAGTAGATCTTTATCTAAGCTTGTGCCATGACAAAAGTATCTACTGAAAATCTGAAAACAAGGAGACTCAAGTAACATGGACAACACAATCATCGTACAAAGGACATCCTTGAAGCATCTGTGAAAAAGATTGTAAAGAAACCCCATCAAATTTATCATCAAAATCACGATGGGGCGAGGAGAAAAAGTAAAAACAAAATTGTTGGTATAAGCATTCATTCAGCAAATGATAAAGTATCCAGCAAACCTGGCAGTAAAATCCCAATCTTCCCTTCTTTTAAAATGAAATAATATTCCAACTTTTCTCATTAAGGCAGAATCAGGATACACTCATTAGATATACGAGAAACATGCACGCACCCATTGTTTAAGCAGAGCTGTTCATGAAAATAGGCCAGGAAGCCGATATCTTTATTGAATTGAATTGTTCAGACGGTCTACTCATCCGAGAATCAATAAACAGTTGAAAGAGGAACAACACGAGCTAAAAGCCTGCTCCCACACAAACTACAACGAGCCAAGAAAGGGAACAGAGTGCATCATTAAAATGAGACGTTCGCCATAGAAAGAACGGCACAAATGGATACATGGAAGGAATTAGCGGTGAGGAGAAGAGACGCTTACAAGTTTCCAATCCCAGATAGAGAGACAATGGCGTCTGTGTTTATTCAGCTGTTGCCTGCCTCCCAATTCCCATTCTTGGAGAGAGAACCATAGACGGGGAAGAGAGAAGAGAACCCTAAATCAGGCGCGCTCTTGATCAACAAATGCCTCTGATTTTTCTGCTATTTTTAATTATATAAAATATTACCATATTTATGAATTTTTATTTTTTCCCAAAATGTAGGTGGCGAACTCGTGTCATGAGTTAGGCCCACTTTAATATTATCAAAGGCCCAATGGAAAATATGGAGCCCAAATAGTAAGCCCATGAAGCAGCTAACCACTCCCTCCGCAGAATCGACGACCAGAATAATCATTAGGGCGGTGAGGTCTTAGCCATCGCAGGTGGAGGAGCTATCCATGGCTTCGAGAGCGCTTCTCCGGAGTTGGATCTCTAGAAGTCTTCAAAGGCATGCGATTTCTTCCACTGCCCCACCCTCCGCCCGAGTCCTTCAAGGTCCTCGCCTACTTCTGCTCCAAAGAAGCTTCTTTCATCTTCCCTTTCCACGAAATTCTAGACGGTTCTGCTCCATCCCGTTGAATCTCGATGAGTCTCAAGTTCCAGCTGCGATTGATTACCGGTACTTAGTTTATAATTATCCATTTGACTCTAATTCGGATGGTCTCGTGGATTGTTCTGTTCCAATTCGACATGTTATTATTGGAAGTAGACTGCAGAACAAGAGAGGGAATTAAATGTCAAGGTTTTTATGAATACCTAGATATGAATTTGCTTATGGACTAATTTGAATACAGCTCTATGCTACAGGAGGACGTGTTTCACAAGCTAGCTGATTCCACGATCCATGTCCTGCAAGAAAAATTGGAGGTAGTACTTGAGTATTTTCATTAGGAGATAACAGCTATTATCTGTTTTGGTGTTTTTTTAGTATGTAACATAACTGACACAGCTAACATAGGGAGGCATATAGAATCAATCGTACTGTTCTGCAGGACAATGTAGTTTCCACCATTGACCCGTATATACATGTACGGTTGAAAAGTTTTTAATGAAAAGGTTTCTAAAGTTATCTCTTTTACATATGGCAGGATTATGGAGATCATGTTGATATTGATGGTTTTGATGTGGACTATGGGGTGAGGAAGTCTGAAGTGTCCCATATCTTCAAACTTGGTTTTCTTGATTATTTCTGACGATATGCTCTTTGTTACCAGAATGATGTGTTGACACTCAAACTTGGTGAGTTAGGTACATACGTCCTGAATAAACAGACACCAAACAGGCAAATTTGGCTATCCTCTCCCGTGAGGTACGGGCATTTTATTGTTGTTTTTAGTATATTAACATAGCTCTTTTTTTCTGCCTAGTGCTTGGACATACTCTCCTTGGTTGTTTGGTGGTCCATTAACTTGTAATTTGAGTAGGAAAGCTCTTACTTAATAGAAGTTTGAATGATTTTCCTTTGGTACTCCAAGTTTCTTCTGTTGGCATGCAGTGCTTGGTGTGTTTGACTCTAATGATATTGGCCTCCTCTATCTATGTGATGGCTTCCCATCAATTTTACATGCATCTCTTCTAAATTTAGCCTTTAAATTATGTTATGAGCTCCTTGACCTTTTATCTCCTTTTATCTCATGTGTCTGATTTTCTGTTGAAGTGGTCCATCAAGATTTGATTGGGATCAGAGCTCCAAGGCATGGATTTACCGAAGAAACAAAGCCAATCTCTTTAGTGTACTAGAGAATGAGTTGGAGACACTATGCGGTCAGCCAATCACTCTTTGGTAATAGCCCTCATTCTTCACCATTTCAGCTTTCACAATTGAGGATGTATGCTAAGAATTTGCTAGGAGATAATTGTGATTCATATGATAATGGCTGCTGCTTTTATTAAGATGCTGATTCAAGTAGTCTTTCCATGGTTTCCACATGATGGCTTCTCAGAGCCAATAAATGGCACCCATATTCAACAGGTAGTTAGATCCATCCTCCACTGATAACAAAAAGGTGGGAGAGTTGCACTGCCTCTACTCGACCAGTCATGAACAGTGAGATGCCTGCCACTGCCCTGAATCACGTAATAGCCTTGCCGAAATGACGGGTTCACCCCCTGCATTTTGTCATATTCTCAGTGGCCGCCCTTCTACACGAGAGACTGTCGGTCTGGACCAGGCTTCAAATATCTCGAGAATCATGGTGAGCTTTCAACAGGGCCATTTGTAATTATACTATCCTTCCCCCAAAGCGCAGATGATGATGGTAAGTGCGCTGAATCACTCCTGAAATCATTGGCCAATCATCTCCCTCACAAAAAAATGCAAAGTCAACATATACTATATAATAAACCACATTTATTACCAATTAATACAAAATTAATATATACTATGTAATAAATCACTTTAATTAGTCATTAATGCAAAATTAATATATACTATATAATAAGCCATGTTAATTACCAATTTTTTTTATTCTTATTTAATATAACGAGAGAAATTTAATAATGGTAATAAATATAATGTATTATATTTATTTGAAAAGGATTGTTGGATCAAAACTAATTCAATTTTAGTAATAAATATGGTTTATTATCATGCATAAAAAAATTTTGAATGAAATGAACTAAATTTCTTATAACAACACAACAGATGAGATTTCTACTTATAATGTAAATTGGTTTAGGTAGATGCTAATGTATATATTTGTGGTAAGTAATATCTTATATTTGAGTCTCATGAGTAATACACAAAAAAGTACGCTAATACTGTTGAGAGATACTACCATTCTGATTCTCCACTATATGTGATGATGCCTGACTTTTGCTCAGCTTCCAAAATCCTGAACTATCTTTGAATGAATATGACAGATCCTTGGTATAAAGGTAGTGGTCCTCTTCCATCTTATTTTTCCAGCAAAGTGGGCTTTCATGTAGCTCTCTCCACGCATTTCCATGGCTCTACATCATCCCCTTCTTTGATGGGGTCCACCCGCTAATGTGCTGAAATTGACTGACTGCAAGAGTAAAAAAGAATGAAAGCTGGGCCTTATTGACTTCATTAGCACAAGGCTGCAAGGGCAATGAAGCATTCTTCTCATCAGCAGTAGCTTGAAAAACAACAACACAATCAGTTTCAATTGTAATGTTCTTCCACCTGTGACTCTTGGCAAAGAAAAGAGACTCAACAGCCACTAGGGCTTCAGCAATTTCTGCAGAGCTACAGAGCTTTCCCAAAACAAGCAATGAAAGAAACTCATATAGTTCATCAGTGAATCTAATTAATGCCTGAAAGCTTGCGTGCTAATGACATGTTAGGACTGCAAAAGACACGAGCATGCCCAATCCATCGACCCTCTCCTTACCTCAAAAGAAGTACTGCATTATATAATAATATTGCATTGCTTTTATGAAGTCCATATCTCAACTGCAGTAACCCTAAGAAATATGCAGGAGCCGGCATAAACTACTCAAAGCAAAAAATAAAGGCAAAGGCTGATGCAGTCAGCCATCATGTCATCCGTAGGTTAGAACTGTTGATAATGCATCCAATCAAGGTGATGGATTGCATTGCACTCATTCAGCACTTCCTGCACTGACAGAAAGTCGCGATTCTCTTCTTCAATGATGTTTCGATGTATGGCAACCCATTCTCTCTTTTTTGCAGGCAGATCTTCGAAGCAAACATTCGAAGCAAACACTGGTATATAGTATTCGTTCCTGTTCCCCTTGATGCTGCAATCTTCTAGATCATTCTTCGACCTTCTTCCATTAATTAGTAATTATGTTTTATTTTAAATTATTATCAAATTTATGGTTTATTAAAAATTAAATGAATTTTAATTATAACATATTTATTTTTTCCATAATTCAATCAAATAAAAAAAATTACATTGAATAATTAAAATAATCTTATTTTAAAATTTAGCGGATTTAGTACTAAGCTGATTCTGCCAGTAACTGGCGCAGACGCTGGGCGCTGGCCTATATAAATAACGAGCGTCCATCAACCCCATCACCAGATTCACGTGATTGGTGATGAACCGGTGGATGATGATGTCCTGCCGCTGCCTCCGGAAACCCGCGGCTGAAATCTGGTACTGTATCCGAGGACGACGTCGCTCCAGCAGTTGAGAGAAGGACCGATCGGCTTAGGAAGAAACCTTTGAGCAAGAGGGGATCAAGTGATCAGTCTTACTCTTACAGTTCCAGGCAAGCCGATGAGTATTACCTGAGGTACCAAATTAGGTCAATTCAATCCTCTGCATTTTAATCCTTTCTCCTATTCTCATTTGTATAAACCATCTATGAAACATCGTGCGCATTCTTCATTCTTCAGGCCGGGTTCGATGTCGATGGTGGTTCCCATGTTCTCACCGGCGCCGTTCATGTTCTGAGGTCTTCAAACACCATGGAAAATATATGAAAGATGAAGATGATCCATCCAATCATCCTTAAATGCTGATTGTATATATATAAGATTGATCTGTATAAGATCATATGACACTATGCTGTATATAGAGTTGATCATGGATGTCCTTGAGATTGAAATGGACCTTCCGTTTAAGATGAATCTATATTGTCATCCTAGAATTCTATCTATGGGGAAATCTTCCCAGAGCTTCAAAATAAGGAACCCTCTGCAGTGCACGTTTCACTTTTCACTTGCTTGATACTTCAGTCTAGAATCTGAACTTAATGGATCATTCGGGAAGGTGAAGTCAAAGTGGATGTAGCTCCGAAGGTAGAGCGCTAGCTTACCATGCGGGGATGATAGGCAGATAGCACACTGTGTGACGCTCAATGCTTGAATCCATTCTTCTACCTTCCATCACCAGCAGATCTCTAACTTCTTTTCCTCTTCTCGGGTCCCCGCTTATATTTCCACTTGATTCTTTTCTAACGGTTGTCCTGTGGCCCTCTTTTTATCTCTACGTCTTAATCCTTCCTTTTCTTCTAATGTTCTCTGCAGAAACATGAGATGCTTCTGTCCTATGTCTTCCACGCTGCTAGCCTGTCTCTAAGCATAGGCCTTCAGTCCTTGCAGTCAATGGAAATTGAAACCACGGAAAGCTCCAACTGGCTGCCAGATTACGGCTACGTCAAAGAAGTGGACTACAATCACCGTCCAACGGGTTCGCCTACTGGTCGGTTCCTGCTTCAATCACTCCCCTGATCACCTCAGGTTCTCTCAGTCTCCTCCTCTATCATATGGGTTTTTCGTGGATTTGAAATTGAACCATAGCTGTAGAAGAAACATGTACGTTCATATCCAGCTGCTGATCTATGCCAAGAGGTTTGATCTTGGCCATCGATCAAGATGCATGTTTTTCTTGTGTATATCACCTGTCATGTTTTGCATTCCAATCTTTTGATAATTTGGTTCTTGGTCTATGTATGTTTCCAGTCCAGAAGGCAATGACGCTTCTGGAGATCAGGCAGCCTCAATTTGCCAAATTGTGGTAAAAGGGAAGCAGTCTTATGTTCTACGAGGAGTACTGATACCAAAATTTTCAAAAAATGAGCATCCCATCTGGACTATATTGCAGCAGCAGGTAAAAGCTATGAGCACTCGGATGCTCCAGTGGGCTATCTGCCTCTTCCTCCTGCAGTAGTTGCAGCTCAAGGGCAAGTTGCTGGCCATAAGTTGATTCCGTACATTGGGTTCTCAGGGGTCGCCATGCGGCAGTTTATTACTCCAGCAGTCGTCGATACCCTGCAGGATCATGTGCTCCGTCCTCCTGTTGCATTGTTGGACCATGCGCAGATTGGGTGCTTTTGTTACGTTTGTACAATATTGTCTCTTTTCTTCTGGCATGTTGGTTTTCTACCAAACTGGAAGGCTTAGCAGTACTGGCTTGTCTGATTGCTTATATGCAGAAGATAGAAAAATGACCTGAATAGACTGTTCAAGAGCCAGGGAGAAGTGCAAACAGTCATCACATGGGCTGCAGTCGAGGGCCGTTAATCTCTTTTGTGAAGAGTAGTTGGGTTTTTTGATGCAACACTTACAAGGAGAATCGGTAATTACTTGGCTACTGTCAAGAGGTTCATATAATGTGGAGAGAGGAGGACCTCTAGGCTCTCTCAGGTGTTTCCTCCCTCAATCCCGTAACACACAAATTCTGCAACAATCAAACCAACACCCCAACACTTCCATTATCATGCTTATAGAGCCATGAACATCATTACCACAAAGCTCAGGCTCTTCCCGAAGCCGGATGGAAACCAGCTCCTGCTAGCTGATGAGTCAGGTGAATCCAATGTAGTTGTACTACGGGACAAGGGAGTAGAGTTTGCTGAATCTTCAGAGCCTTGAACTCCGGCAGCTAGCCCCGAAGTGCCTGGAACTGGAGACTCTGACCGTGAAGGGGACGGTTTTGGAACGTGCGGCTCTGATGGTGAAGACATGGAGATTTCAGGAGCCACAGAGGGAACTGGACTGAATCCAAACCCCAATGGTAGAGAGGTGATAGGAGCTGAAACCGCAGGAGATTCTGCTGGAGCAGCAGATGAGCCAGCGAGAGTGTCAACAGCAATCTTCATCCCTGCTGAGCAGTGGCTTGGGATCGAGGAGATGAAGTACCTCTTCCCCGGAGAAGTGAGAGAGATCAGGGATAGACCGCCGCCATAGGCCTGCATGGGGTTACTTGCTTGGCAAGAGTCGTACTCTCCTATTGAAACCTCCGCCACATCGTCGCTTGGAGAGTACTGAAAAACTGGAAGGATATACAGACAATGATATTTACAGTGATTAGCATATCCTCAAACACAACCATAAGCAGATGATTTCAGTGCTAGTCCATTCCAGTTAAGAGGGGTATAGGATTGTCTTACCCAAATTATCTCCGACCCGGAATGATTGAGAGGAAGCCCACGTCTGCTGGTTAGTTGCCATGTCCCAGCCTCCATTAGGACCCCCCACAATGTAGGTAGCTGCTGCAGCAAGTTCAATGAACAGAGCACTGACTAGCAAGTACTTGAACATTCCTGGCATTGCCATGCTTAACAGAGCTGGAATGTGAGTCAGAGGGAGACGAAAACCGAAACTGCAGAAGTTTTTGCCTTGAGGGGAACTCTATATATGGATTTCTGCAAGTAAAGCTATCTAGGAGGAGTTGGTTTTAGACTAAAACTTTTAGTTGCACTGGCTACAATATGACAAGGCTTTTTCCATGGAACATGAATCTCACTGACATTTTTGTCAGTTGAATAAGCTCCAAGTTGAACAACTTCGTGAAGTGGTTGGTCCTACTCCTATTCATGGATGCAATTGTACCTAATCCTTCATGGTCCCTGCCCCTGAAGCAGAACCGATATTCCAACCCTGATCCGCACCCGGTTCAAACGGATCCTCAAAATGGGCGACTGTAAAATAAGAAAAAGAGCTCCTTTGGCCCTCTCTCAAAAGTCCGATTAATTGTTGACGCCCGCCAAAGAAGATTTCTCATTTCCCTGTGCGGGAGACCGACGCCTAGCTCGATCAATGGACGGATGATCTTCTCATGAGCTGGGTTCATCGTCAGCTTTTGTTACTGTCGCCATGGAGGAAGCTTCGAAGGACGACCTGCTTCAGCTGATCTCAAGCGCGTATGTGCTTATTTCACCTTTAAGTTCTCGAGCCTCTTCCCGACCTATCTCAGCAATCCGGTGAGCTCCTCTTTTCCTCTATTAATTGGGGTTTCAATTGATGTGAACTTGGTCGTGGATCTGATGTTGATGAGATTGCTGAATGCTGAGTTGTCAGTGATAATGAAATGGTGAAAGGTCGTTAATTTCTGGATGAATAAGTCGTAATTGCCTTAAAAAGGCCCCATTTTTGTTAGTAGAAGCTGGAGACAGTTGTTGATTGTAATTTTCTCACTGCCTCGATCGTAATGTTAATGTTGGCTAGCCTGCCATCTTCATTGTTAGCTACTTAAAGCTATTCAAACTATTGTTAGAATTCTCGATCTCTGGGTACCATTGCTGGTTGCCGCCATCTTTACATGGAGAATGTTGAGATCGCCAAGTGGGTCCCAGTTCCTTCTGGGATCACTTCTACATCCGAGGATTATAGAGCACAGAATGTCATTGATGAGTTTTTTCAGCCTAGGAAGGTAACTGTCCTTGTTTTTTCTGCTTAGGATGAATGTCATTGCGTACACTTTTCAGCCAACTCTTGGGCAGAAAGGTAATCTAGAAAACATTTCAAAGCTATATTGAGATGCTGTGCAGGGAGTTCAATGTTTATATATGCGGAGGAGAACCTTCTCCTATTAACTTTGGTCTTATCTGGTTGAATTTCTTGTGTAGCATTGGGTCTTTGGTTTTGAGGAGGCCATAGAGAAACTATTTGGTATTTCCATGTATTTCACCTGTTAATTATGCGACTTTCTGAGAAATGCTATGACATAACACAAGCCAATGGCGTCTAAAATTCTTTAGTAATCAAAAAGCACCATTCTGATTTATCTTACTCTCAGTAGATGTATGCTATTTTGAAATACATTGAAGGAGGCCTCATGGAGGAAGTCAATTTAGTAACACTAAAATCACCAAAAAATGTGGAGTTTGCTAGGAGTAATCCTCCAGGAAAGTACACCAGAATAGCTTCAGGTGGGTCATGATATTTCTGTCTCAGTTGAACTGTTGCATGAAAACTATAGTCTGAAGGGAGAGTACATTATGGACTTTTTGGCAGAAGCAAGCTACTGTGTGGTCATCTGGTTTTGGAAGTGCTGTTGGATATTACCTTTATCTGATGGAAAATGTCTTGGATGATGAGAGCCAGGTGTGCAATACACGTTTTCAAAGTACATTTCTAATTCTTGGCAAGGGTGACAATATGAAATGATCACCATCTCTGTTGTTCCTTTATAACTGCATAGACTCTCACTGGTGTAATTGTTATAACATATAACAGAATTATAATGTGATTTTGTTGTTTGATATTGTGGGACATCAATCTTCTGCAGAAAAAGGTACTTCAGGCTCTAGAAGAGGCTGATGTTTTTACATCTGGGGGGTTGATGAAAGGTAATTCGAATTCTCCCTGGAAAGTTTTTTCTTAACTTGATGTTAGCAGTCACTTGATGAAAGCTTGGACAAAGAATGCACAGATGATGGTTGAAGAAATGCATGCAACATAGATGCTTCCTTGTGTTGGTAAGGTGTATATGTTCATTTGTTAATAAGGTAAAACCATCTTTGCAGGTTCTCTTTTGTAGCACAGAGAATGGACGATCATCCATTGTCCGACAGCTCGAGCCCCAGTGGCATATTGAGACAACCACCGAAAATCCTATCTCATTTAGCTGTAAGTTTTCTTCACTCTTTGCATGAGATTCATCAACTCGGGCAACAGCTTGTCTAGCCAAAACGTGCTAAAGGTCGTGCAATGGTTGCAGAGATTCATCAAATATGAACTTCTCGTATCTCCTAGCAAGTCAGAAAGAACTGCTCCAAATGTATGTTTAGCCAGTGCTTGGCAGTTGGCACCCATAGTTTAATCTATTCGATAGTGGCACCCATCAAAAGAAATGGTCCTCTTGATGGTCATCCATTTGCTTAGAATAATTCCTAGTTTTCACTTTGGAAGCAGATAATGGCATTGAGAAAGATGGAACAAGTAGTTGGAGGGTCCATGATCTGCAAATGGGTCTAATGGGCACAGCAAAGCAACCAACCAATGACAGTATCAAGAACCACAATCCACAGAAAACGACATAGATATGCAGCATGTACAGATGAAACTCGGGCAACTACCTTCACGGAGTACTTGCTGCATCCACCTTTTCAGTATGCTCAATGCCACCCACTATATCCACATTCTTGTCTTCACCATCACTCTGCAGGTAGCAAGCAACAACCATGGTCAGATTGGGTCCATTATGCCCTCAGACATGAATTCACAGATGCTGTTGCCATTTATATAGGGTGCAAAGATTCGCCCTCAATTGCAAAAACATACTCCAGAGGGTGATGTCATGACCCCAAAAGAATACTGAGATGCAAGGCTACATATCAATTGGGAGTGACTCGGACCAAATCATGTAGAACTGAAGCACTTCTAGTACAGTTTCTTATCATGATCTTCACTAGCAAGGCTTATGAAGAACAAAATACCTGTCTGTAGGATCTCTTGCGAATAGGAGGCAATGGAGATGTCACATATGGCAACTGCTTATCCTGGAATTCTGCTGCTTCCTCTTTCCAAGAAGATGCAAGCTCTGCATCCTTATCAACAGTTTCACCAATCACATCAGCTGCTACATGTAGTATCTGTTCAGAAATATTTTACTGCAGTTTCAGCCATTTCCTTTGTCAAAAAAGTAAATTCATTTTGATCAAAACAGAAGAATACCTCATCACCCGATGTAACAGCAGAAGATAGATTGGTCTCATGCAGGCGCTCTGATCCTGACAGTCCACCATTGTCATCCTTCCCGTCAACTGAGCACATTTCCCTATCCTGCTTCTGGTGAGAACCTGACCACCGTGAGAACTTTAACCTCCCTGTGCATCAGCCAATTGTAATATTAACAAAAGCATCTAAGAAGGCCCTCATATCACCTCACCCGCATCTAATAAAATTGAAGACAATTCAAATGAAGTACCACTTGATTGCAACTCTTCATGTGTAGCCTGATTCAGGTCTGGCACTTTCAAACTCGGTGAATCACAAGCCTGCAACTCACCATGAGGGCTATCAGCAAGATTGTTGATTTTTTCTGCATCAGTTACAACATTGATGCTAGGGTCCTCTTCCTTATTGCCATCTTCTAAAGCATCTAAGGAGAGCTGATCTCCCAGATTTTGAAGTTGAATATCTGATCTGGAGAAAATCAAGAAATAAAACCTTTATTTTTGGGAATGTAGAGCACATATAAATTGGATGATACCTGACAATGCTGGATAAAACAAGGTTATGAAATTAAAAACAAGCTCAAGAAGAGACTGGTTTTTGCCTTTTTAGTTCATCTTGCAACCTGGAGTATCGATGATGTGCCTTGACAAATTTATTGATCCTTGAATTAATCCTGGAAAATCAATAGTTAAAGTGAATTCTAGGGTTGAATTGCAATTTGCAGAATTCTCCATAAAAAATGTTTCTTCGAGGAAAACTACAAAACCTTTATACAAAATCAATAGTCAATCTCATCACCTTTTACAATCTTTTTTTTCTCTGTGTACTTGCCCTTCAAGATCATGAATGAGAGAAGCAAGGCTATGCACCTCTTCAACATACTCTTCCAGGTAAATCTTCATCAAGGAATCAGAAAAGTGAAACCTCGCATTGGAAAATATATTACAACCACTCCCAGAAAAAAGGTAGGGCTACCCAAAGAAATTAATGCAGACAGGAGGGAGGCTCAGTAACTAACTGATCTAAGAAGGTAAAGCATGATAATGCAGTACCATGATAACCCATTGACAATCAGGGTAACAAGGATATTCTGATAAAAACCCCCAGTAATGAAAATTTTCAGAAAGCTACAAACGTGTTATGCTGAAAAATGATAAGATCGGATAAAAGATAACTAATAAGCAAATAGCAACTTCTAAACTATAAGACTTCTTACCTCTAGCTGAATTTTATCATGGTCAAGCCTACTGATATCTGACTGTACTTGTTTTAACTGCATGCAATTTAAGCAGCTCAATATCCAGAGCGTTGTAAAATATTATCTTTAAAAAAATAAAGACTACATGTCTAAAGATTTGCTACAAACCTGCTCCTGCAGAGCATAATGAGAGTCAGACGAAATGGACCTTCCCCACCTTCCATAATCCATGCCCTCTGAGAGTTTCCCAGAAACATCACTCTGACTATCAAAATGGTGATTCTTCTGTCGCTTTCTGTCACTGTAGTTTGAGATACAAACTCAGAATAGTCCACATTGTGGAAAGATTAATCAGATAATACAGGACATGTCATGAAAATAGATTGAAAATCCTAAACTGACAGAAATGGAGCTTAAAAAAGAAAAAGAGCAGAAAAACATATTCAAGATGTTTGGTCTATAGAAGCAATCAGCACAACTCACTCAGCTCGGTACAAAAATGTGCAAATAACTATACTCAAGAAAGCATATGCTGAATGCAACTGTTTGAATTTATGCAGAAGAAAATCAAAAGAGATAACACAGCACGAAAAAAAAATGTTGTAGAGAATAATGGGAGGAGGAGGGTCACATTAGTTCACCTTTTGACATCATAGGACCTAGAAGGGCTGTATCCTGCATTTTGCAATAGATTATAATAATTCAATTAGGATACAACGAAAAACTATTAAAAGAAGGAATACAATGAAAGGCTTGGATTTAATATGTTCACAAACCGTGTACTGCATAAATTCATTATATGAAGTAAGCCATTTGAAACAAATTCTCTTTTATAAACTTTATCTCTAGGAATTTAGCGGGGAAAGGAAAATTCAGCCACATCAGAAATCAACAAGTCATAGGATGGCTTTACTTACCACGATATGTTTGGCGGCTTCTTGCTTCTTTAGTCGGAGAATACCTTCTCCGAGGTGAAAACCTCCTGCCAAGTCTATTCCTCAAGTCAACACCTCTATATTCTTGTCTTCCTGTTCAGAACAAAAATCTTCTCAATTTGAAATAAATAAGGTTAATTTAAGCCTTTGATATGAGCAACACAGTGGTGCATAAGCCCTAATGAAGCTAACCTTACCTCAATGCTAAAAACAATATAAAGTAGTAGGGGAGAGAAACAAAGCCTCCTCATGGAACAAAGATATCGCAGTAATTAGAAAATTCACATCATGGATAGACAAAAATTCCCCATGGTTCCAGTTTTTATCATTGATAAGGCATGCCCAATATGAACATAGTTATTATTCATGGATAATATACACCCCCTCCTTGTGCCAGCAGGTAGAGAGAAAAAAATCTGTGAAATACATATGCAGGAGCCTCAGATGTCATTATATAATACAGATAAATCTGTGATTGAGTCACATATGCAGCAGTATCAGAAAATAGATCCATGGAGACTTAAATCCTCCCTCTGAAGGGAAATCCCTTGGCATTTTCATAACACAGACTCTCAAGAGAATCCCAGGGGGTCCATGTGAATACATACTGTGTGGTGGATACAGAGTTAGTAGAACCCTATATTCGATTCTAACACAGGAGATGATTCCTCAAAAATTGCAGGTTCTTCAAGTATGATAAACAAAGGGTAGTTGTAAACGCTTGGCAATCAGCTTTCAAGAATTTTCTGGTAATCCCATTCAGAAGGCTCGCACCACAGCCAGCAAACCATAATACTATGCACTGTCTGTCAACAACAACATAGTAGAGAAAGAAATGGCTCCTGATGCCTCGTAAACTGAATCCTTCTTGCAATCAGATTAGAATAAATCATAAGGCTACTGCAGAATCAGTAGTTTAGGACATAAGTTGATGCATCAAGGCAGCCATCATAGTAAACACGAATGTATGTCGAAAGTATACCAGAGTCATGGATAGTTAAGAACATATATAGAGCAGATGGTTGCAGACAAGATGATGCACATTATAGGAAACAACAATTACGACCGCTTAGAATTCGCCAGAGGAGTTCCATAGTTTACCATAGCTTGAGCCGCCAAAATGCCTAAGCTCCGCTTCTCCATGCGCGAACGTACAGTCCTGACGATTACAGTGACCTTTCCGGTACAAAATACAGAGCTTCGTCTTGAATAGCTTCCTGTCCACCATTGCAACTTGATCTACACGCCTGAGTTAATAACTCAGTAATACACCAGAGGTCCGAGGATCCCGAAGCTCAGGCAGAAGATATGCGCAAATTCGCTTGGATATGAAGGACTACACTCCAGCGCAGAAGTCAGGGAGACGGGGAGCAGCTTGGCTACGAAGAGGAATCCCTCAGCGGACAGAGATCCAACTCGAGGTTGACCACAGGCCACCTTGCCTCCACGAAAATGGTGATGGCAGATGACCTGCAGAAAATTGAAATGCCTAACGATGGCCATTTGGGCTTGGGCTTGGGCTTAATGAATGAGCTGAGGTCCACTGAGGATGATGGCACTCCGTTTGTAAATCAGCCGACTCACTGAGTCGAAACCACTGAACTCGCTCGTCTCATGCGCCTCCTCCTCTCCTCGTTCTTACTCCCGAGCATTCGCCACCTCTCTCCTCCATTTCCTCGAAAGTTTCCACATTTCGCAGCCAAATCTGTCTCATTCCGCCTCCCGCCCGTCCGCGTCAGCCGCCGCGGGAGGTCCCATCGACTTGATTCGGCCTTCGTTGATGGATTCTCACGCTACAGAGATCGATCGGGATTCCGCCGAGGACTACATCCGCGTTGAGGATCCTGATCCTAACGTGGAGAGCCTGAGTGAGAGCTTCGTTGGCATAGGGGATGTGACGGCGGAGGACGACTCTGCCACTGGAGGCGTGGATGACGAGGGGTTGGATCAAGGTAGGTCGCTTCCCGAGGAGCTATCCAGCAGCGTTGTCGTCCTCAGCTGCGAATCATCAGCGGAGGGAGGCAGGTGCGATGTCTACCTCGTGGGGACTGCTCATGTTTCCCAGGTGAATTGTGGAACTTGCTCCTCTATGCGATTCATGATTTCTGTTTTCTTCTTAGAGATAAGGGGAAAAAGGAAAACTTTGGCAAGAGATGAGAAAATTGATTGAGATTCACATTTTCTGATACTTGTTGTCCATCGGAGCTGATGATGGGGAGAAGCTTGATATTTTGGAAGCGCATTAGACAATTCTTGTTGTTGTTCATGGCTGTGTTCATTGGGATTGGATGTATCGCCAGTGATTCCTTCATAAATTAGAAGTAATCCCCTGTCACTTTTTGAGGCTAACAACGCCAAAGATGCTCCTTACCATGATTGCAGGAATCTTGCAGGAAAGTCGAAGCTGTAATCAGTTACTTGAAACCAGAGGTGCTTCCTTCTCTGCCATGTATTTAGTAGTAAACTTAGCAATCGACTAGTCACTTGAATTGGTTGTATGTTCATGTATTCTTTTAGTTCCCTGTTATTCAGTCTTTGTTTTCTGATTCTAGGTGGTTTTCTTGGAATTGTGCTCCCAAAGAGTGGCCGTGCTCACACCCCAGAATCTAAAGGTCTGGCTTGTGAAATCTTTAATATAATCATTTTTCGTGACATTAAGCTTTGATGTTTTTGGTTAAGCTGTACCTTCTGTTAATGCACTAAAATCCACAATGATACCTTAGGAAAATCGATAATTCTCTCTTATGCTTCTTCATAGTGCTGATGCTGGAATTCACTGCATGCACGCAACTTCTCCTTGTATTTACCTTTTTCTTTAATTTGCACCACATCTGAAATTGCATCTTTTATATTATCTGGGGAAGTCGGGCAGCTCATTTCTTTATCTGCATTTTATTTTTTCTACTATCTGAGGCATAATCACTGGCTACATTCTATTTCCGCTTGTAACTATCAACATTCTGAGTTGACTATTTACTATTTTGTCTTACCTATTATGTGTACTATTTACCTTGGATGGTCGATCAGGTACCAACCTTTGGTGAGATGATAGAGATGTGGAAGAAAAACCATAATCTGTTCGGGATTCTTTACTGCTGGTTTCTTGCGAAGGTAGTTTCAGTAAATCCTCTTTTAAGTTTCAGGTTTGTTTTGCTATGGCCATTTCAGAGTCAATGACTTGGCTTAAAATCCTTTAACTCTAAGTAGTAATATGTTTTGTCCACAGCATTCATATCTTTGCATTTGTTGTGTTTCTCTGATTGAATTGCAGTCTTCATTCAATATCTTAATGAATTAGTTTTTTTCCTTCGAGTGTTTTCAAGGTTGCGAGTCAGCTTGAGGCTTTTCCCGGTGCTGAATTTCGGGTGGCATTTGAAGAAGCCATGAAGTATGGTGGGAAGGTCATACTTGGTGATCGCCCTGTACAGGTATACCTTTTCCTTGCATGAAGAGCCCTTTTCTTCATTGTTGAATTCTTCCATGGAAATCGGATATCCTTTTGCATGGGAAAGCTTGTTCATTTTCCAACTAACAGCAATTATTGTCAACTGGAAAGATATTCTGCTACTTCATTGATTCCTTTATTTTCTTTTTTAATCAATAAAATGTACTTCCATTTATTAGTGAGGTCAGCAATCTCCTTCAAAATACATATCATTTGGGGGGTGTTGCAGGCGGCATACCTCCCTCCAAGGATGGAAGTGTATAGCAGTTACTTGTAAAACCTACATGGCATAGTTCATGGGCCATAACATTAGAGGATGTACCACTCCCTTTAATTCAAGGGCATGCCCGGATTGCATTATTGGATAGTTTTCCTAAAATGTTAACCTTTCAGTAACTAGTTCTAGATTACGGAATCTCATACACCTTCTCATTATTAGTTCTAGAGTTGTCACTGCAACTTCCAGAGAAGGAGAAGGGAGAGAGGTTGTAAGTGCCCTTATCTGACTTTCCCTCAAATGTTGCAGATAACTATTCTGAGGACATGGAATAGAATGCCACTTTGGCACAAGATAAAGTTAATTTATTCCTTTCTTTTTCAAGCAGTCTTCTTGCCAAGCCCCGAGGAACTTAACAAAATGGTGAGGATTTGAGTTTTCATTCGTTTGCTGATAAATTTAAGCTCCCATGAGTACATGGTTGATTCCTGTTTCATCTGCACCTCTTCTGTAGCTGAAGGAAATGGATGATGTTGACATGCTGACCCTTGTAATTCAAGAAATGAGCAAGGAGTTCCCAACTCTGATAGAAACACTTCTTCATGAGAGAGATCAGTCAGTATTATTTTCCTTCACCTCATCTGTTCATCTTATACTTGAGATCACACTACTAAATGTGTATGCTTTCATGATCTTTTCTGCACGTTTAGGTACATGTCATCTTCCTTGCTGAAAATTGCCAGCGAGCACAGTTTGGTCGTTGCAGTCATTGGAAAGGGCCACATAAATGGGATCAAGAAGCACTGGGAACAACCTATTCTGGTCAGATGCACAAATTCTCTTGGGCCTTATGCCATCTATAAGCAAAATCAATGAGGATTCAAATCTTACTTCATTCTTCTGAACGTCTGAAATATCAGGTGAAAGATCTACTTGCAGTTCCTTCTGAGAGATCCACTTCCGTCCTCAAAGCTCTCACCAAGGTCGGTGTTGCAGTTGCTGGGGCGGCCATCATAACTGGAATCTACCTTGTATGGAAGAAGTAGAGGTATACAAGATCCATCATATCAAGTTATCTCAATAGAAACTCATCACAGGCCCAGGGCCGAGATGGAATGGTGAATCAATCATCTCTGTTCAGCCATCCAAATCAGTTCTCGAGGAAGATGAAGTTGTAAATGTCTGCTTGAGTGTTAAGCCTACAGCCCTCTCTCTCCCCTCATTACTTTGTATAAACTCCGTCAATCACTTGAGATAGGAAAAAAATGGGAAAACCATAGAGATACAGGGCTCTGTTCTCTGCAACAAGCATTCTGGTGTGCTTCAAGTTTCTTAATTTCAAATGGTGCACATAACATATACACAGAGCTCAGACTGATGGTGGAGATGGCAAGTCTCCCATTAGTGGAGGAGGTCAATCAAAGGAATACATTCCAATCAACTGTTTGTCACTGCACCCATCTTCTCCATCTGCATAGAAGCTCTTGATGGTGAGCAAGGCGGTGGGGTCACCCTTCCACTTGAAGGCAATAAGATGTTTTTTATATTGGAATGAAATAACTTGGCGGGACCCACTGAATGCCCAACCGATTAAGGGTTTCTTTCCGTGGAGTAGAGGGCAGTTAGTCCTCTCCTTGCCCGATTCTCGCCAGAGCAATTCTTCATCTTTGGTTCTGTCGCCCCATCCCTCCCTTCTTCGCTGCGGGTGCCAGTTATTCCTCGATTCTCGATTTTTATTTCCAAAATCTGCGAGCTTTTCATCCAATCGGTATCCTATTCGGCGCCGCTGACACCCGTGGCACTCATGGCCAGGAGCTCTTTCAAGACGGAACATCCCCTAGGTACGGACAACCCTAATTGTCATCGTCTGTTGATCGGAACAGTTTATCTCTGAAGCTTTGATTTTCTGTGAATTGTATCGTTGGTGTCGATCATCGGTGCAACGGAGAAGTGTGAAAGTCCTACTGGATGCATTTTTGTTGATAAGAAGCCTCATCAGTGGCCATTAGGCTGCTTTTTTTCTCTCTCTACGTCTCTGATTGGCTTAAGATAATTGTTTTCATGGATGAAATAGGCAATTCAGGAGGTTTTTCATAGGTTTTCTTGTGCAGAGATCCATGGTGCATACCCAAAAAACCTGTTAAATGTCCTATATGATATATATTGCTCTCCGCAACAATATGCAGCTGTTCTAGAGGACAAGTTCTATGCCGCAAAATATACATTTTCTTGTCCCTTACTTTTTTCATAGATTGGCTAAAGATGATTGTTTTCATGGATGAAATAGGGAATTCAGGAGTTTTTTTCATAGGTTTTCTTGTGCAGAGTTCCATGGTGCATACCCAAAAAACCTGTTAAATGTCCTGTATGATATATATTGCTCTCTGTAACAACATGCAGTTGTTCTCGGGGACAAGTTCTATGCTGCAAAATATACATTTTCTTGTCCCTTACTTTTTTTGTGAACTTTTTTGTGACAGAGAGGAGGCAGGCCGAGGCTGAACGTATTCGGGAGAAATATCCGGATAGAATTCCGGTTCGAGTCCTTCTGCAGCACCGATATTCCTTGTTGTTTCTGCTAATGCATACTCGATTCTAAGATGCTGACTGACATGATGTGCAGGTGATCGTGGAAAGGGCTGAGAAGAGTGATGTGCCTGAGATTGATAAGAAAAAGTTGGTTGCCTACTGAAATCTTCTGGCTATCACATTGTCTGTTGCTCCTTTTTCAATATTAACCATTGAAGTTCACTCTTACTCTGATAGTCAAAAGTCCAGTTTTTTTTTGTAGATCCGGGATTAATGGAATTAGTCTGACCTGTTCTTGGGATGCCATTGTTGTTCAGGTATCTGGTGCCTGCTGATCTAACAGTTGGCCAGTTTGTGTATGTTCAGGTATCTTTGTATTTGTGAAGAACATTCTACCTCCAACCGGTCAGATGAACTCACGCATATATTCTATCATCAACCTTCTCTTGTCTTACCCATCTGAATAAGGCTGGCTGCTTTTTCTTATCCATATTTCAGCTGCTATGATGTCTGCAATTTATGAGGAGAACAAGGACGATGATGGCTTTCTTTACATGACTTACAGCGGCGAGAACACCTTTGGGTTAAGTGCAGCTCGGGTGGTCTGAGAATCTAGCCAAATAAATGTGTATAGATGTGGGAAGAAGATCTCGTACATTGACGGCATAGATCTTTACGATGGAATTTGATATTGCCCGAGAATATAATTTTAAATTTAATAAAATAGATAAATATTAGTGATTTATAAGATTAAAAATATTACAAGTATAATTACTTATCATTACTCAATAAATATGTATATCGAGACTAGAAATTCAACTTGGTTTAACTTGAATAAAACTTGAATAAATTGTTTCACTCGTGAGATCTGTCGAGGGTGGATTTAAAATTGCACTTAGCAAATATATACACGCCCCATGTATGTAATCGCGGGCTTCAGGCAGGTGGGTTGGAACTTTTTGTATCGCCTGGAATCAGCGATGGCCAACCACATTCAATGTTGCTGGCGAAGCAGGCTTTGACCCCAGTCCTAACAAAGTTCCACGACGGCTACTTTGGAATAAGCCTCTCTTTGAGCAGCCAAGCGCTGCTGTGGAAGACGCTGGCCGAGACGGTCAATGGGCCTCATGTACTACGCCGCCTCCTCCTCAGGGCCCTGCCGTCGACCGCCTTCGCCATCCTATGGTCACTGGCCCTTCTCATGCTGCTGGTCCTATCGGTGATCTACCTCCTCCGGTGCTTCCTCCACTTGGACATGGTCAAGGGCGATTTCCTGCACCACATCGGCGTGAACTACCTCTTCGCCCCTTGGATCTCGTGGCTCCTCCTGCTGCAGCAGCAGTCCTCGCCCTTCATCGGCTCCAGCACCCACTGGTACACCACCCTGTGGTGGACCTTCGTGGCGCCGGTGTTGGCCCTCGATGTGAAGATCTACGGCCAGTGGTTCACCAAGGGGAAGAGGTTCCTCTCCTTCGTTGCCAACCCTAGCAGCCATCTCTCGGTGATCGGAAACCTGGTCGGGGTCCGTGCGGCCGCCCCTCATGGGATGGAGGGAGGCTGCAATATTCATGTTCTCCCTCGGAATTACACACTACGTTGTCATATTCGTGACGCTGTACCAATTCATACAAGCATTATATTTACATGCAAGGAAATTGTCTAATACTGATAGGCGATGCCTTACATGATAGGTTAACCACTGGTCCACCCTATGCTGCCTCCGCGAACCCGATTTGCATGTTACCATAGTTGAACACTGTGTGGTAGCGGCCCATAAATATGTTTCCCAAGATCCTGCACCCATGAAAAAAAAGGAAATATTCAGCATACTGATTAATTACTAGTAGGCTTCTCTTGATTCTACAAAAAGATTGGGCAGCTGCCATCAACTCAATAACTAAGAGCAGAGAAGGCCTCTTTGAGACAAAAATAGCAGGAGTCCACACCAAATACCTGCTCTGGCTCCAGGTCAAACACTTTGCCACCAATTGTAAAAGAAACCTTGGGCATGGTCGAGAGGCTGGCGCAGTCTACAAAAGATTCTCCCATTGGACTGGGAATCCGCTCACATAGCCGTAAGGATGATTACGGTCACATAAACTTTGGCGCAAAACCAGACTTTTCAATTTTTGTAACCAAAGCATAGATAGAGATCTACCTCATTTGCATAGTTTAGAATCTGATCTTCTGTCTGGTTCTGTTTGAGCTTGTTCTGCATCCACACAACAACCATCTCACACACAGAACATGATGCATCACGGACACCGCCTGATGACATGCCTCTCTTCTCATTCACCAGGTTCTCTATCTCCATATTGCACCAGAAATTTTAAATTAGCACCCTAATCTTCCTCACAAGTATAAATGGAAGAAATAGATCATTATTGGCAAAAAAAGGTTTGTGGTTCACTCACTCAACGCGGTGAGTGCCATCAAAAGTACAGAAACCAATTTGGGAACAGATTTTCTCTGGTTGTGACTAAAGAACATTGGCATGGAAAAGGAATGAATAATAAGTACACCTTAAGACCATCAAAAAACAAAGTGGAGCTCCAAATGATAAATCGAGTTTAGATGATGAGAAATATGTGAAATGCAACAATGTACTAACCTGAGCTAAGAGCATCTCCACAATGGTTTTTCCATATTGGGCAACAACTGCCTTGCACTCTTGGCTAATGACACCAGAAGCTCCAATTGCATGATTGATTTCTGTAATGATAGTCTGGGAGGATACCAT
Source organism: Trapa bicornis (assembly GCA_030064425.1). Lineage (NCBI taxonomy): Eukaryota > Viridiplantae > Streptophyta > Magnoliopsida > Myrtales > Lythraceae > Trapa > Trapa bicornis. Next base: position 379,313 of record CM057761.1, on the reverse strand, counting down.
GGCACGGGAAGAAACAAGAAAAGTGTTTCAGAAGATCATTTTCTAATATTAATGAAAGCCATGAGGCATGGCATGCAACAATTACTCAGCTTTTAACAACATTAAGTCATTAAATACTCGCAGGCATTTTCTTTTTCTGTCTCCTCAAAGTAGATAAAATAAAATAAGAGCAGCTATATTGCTGATATGCATGATGGTCAAACCACGTAGTGCTACTTTTTTTTCTGTCAGCATACCACTACACATTCATCAAAATTGGGCTTGAGTGTACATGACGAAGGTAAAGGCATTAGAATTCAGCCATCAATTTCATAAATATCTGCCTCCTTTTCAGATATACACTCCCAATATGCTACTTACTGTCGGGCCGGCCAATAAAGAGGTTCCAGAATCAGCAATGGCTGCACAACCACTGCCACAGAATCCTAGAGGATAAAAGACGTATTAATTTAACGGTAAACTTATGACAACTAAATATAATTGGATAGAGAAGTAATATAAAATTATTCGAATAATTACCACTTGCTTCATTTCCTATTAGAACTTCTCCCATATTGAACTGTCATAAAGGATGGAATATAATGTAAGATTAAACTAGAGATGCTGAATGAAATATGGATGGCTAAGCAAGATAAATATCAACTAAATAAAGAGCACCTGCGGGTAGCCTTTCTGAGTAACAGGAACATATGTGTGCTCTCCCCTGTAATGGCTGGGATCAACACCGCCGAACACAAGCTCACCCACTTCTTCCCCTTCAGTGTCGCGGTTCAGCCAAAAGGAGAATACAGGTTCTTTAACAAGTCCATGGTTGAACATATTATACCTGTAAAGACATGCAGCTTTCTAAATAAACCATAGGAGAAAGATATTTTGCCCGCTTTCTAACTAAACCATCGAAGAAAGAAGGAAAAATTAAAGGGAAATAATATTTGAAGCCATTCAGAGAGCCATTTTAAGTTTAAGTGAACTTTCATTCCAACGTATAAATTGAAATGAAGAAGAATACCATCGCTTTAACCAAAAGCATAAGCTGAAAAGTGCAGTTACCAGACAGGTACAGCATCACCAACTGAGATTTCTTGAAATCCAAGTCCAAGTACACCATCAAATTTTGCAGCCAGGAATGTGATGCCTGGCTCCCGGGTTGCCTCAATAAAATCCTGGCCGGCCAATTTTATGATAAGGAAAATTTCTTAAGCAATAAGCAAACTATAAGATGTGCATGTTTTAGATCAACTGATGTATACCTGATTCTTAACAACCAAATCATCAACTTTGACGTGGTCCTGGCTAAAGAATCCGGATATTGCTCCGGTACCATAATGAATTGCTACAGATTTGCCTGCAACAGCAGATGTAGAAGCTTATTAAGATATTTATTGAGAAAAGATCCGAGTGAAATAATGAATTGCCTATGCAGATAGGTTTCAATTCATAATCAGTACTTCTAGTTTCTTCAATAGAAAACTTCAACATTTGTGATTAAGTGATGGGGTTTATTACTCAAGTCACAGGATGCATCTACTATTCTATTCATATATAGATATATACAAAAGATAACTAAAACAACAGAATGATTGATTCACACAAACAATCAGCTGCGTAAGAGATCCAAGAAAACTGCAGCTCATCTAAAGTTGAAATGAAGAGGGTGGACTAAATTAAAAATAGCAAACATCACTTGGTGTATGAGCTAAAAAACAAATAGCAAATATGAGCGGCGGTTATCTTGGATCTCTTACAGTATTTGATATGGGATAAAAACCTTACAAAAAATAGCTTGGTTAGTACAAGAAAATCTACAGATTAAGGGCCCACCACATGATAGCATCTGATATAGGAGGAAAACCTAATAAAAAATGAAGAACACGGAATGTAAAACAATACCGTTCTTCTTGTAGGTGCTGGATTCACTTGACTAGTACTTGGCGTGGAAGTAGCAAGCAACCTGAAGATAAATGTGAAACCAACATTTAGAGCGAACACAAATACAATGGAGTGGTCTAAGTATATACATTATAATTAAAACCAGAGTTTTATTGGGAGAATGGAGAAACTGACCGAGAAGTAACACTTCTGGGATGGTACCCAAAGATTAGAACTTCCAGTATCAAATATCACGGTGAACTTCTGGGAAGGAGTCCCAATGCCAATCTCACCAAAATACTGAGCATCCATATAGTTTTTCAGTGACACAATGTCAATGTCCTCGGAATCCCTGATATTCTTAGGGGATAGTAGTTCCTGACATCACCTCTACGTGCTCCCCTTTCCTTCAGATTATTATGGCCGTGTAGACTGTTAACCAGATCCGGTTTCGTTTTCCTTAGTCCAATTCTTACCACCCCATCATGGGAAGCAGAGAAAACTGCAGGTGAAAGAAGCAGTACAAGGAAGACTGCATCCAATCCAGCCACAGATCTTTTACCCATGGTGATACTGAAACAACATAATGCAAGGATAAGTTCAAAGTAGAAACTCAGCGGGAACAAACAAGAAAATAGAGCTAAAATTGAAACGACTAAACCGAGCATAACTAACTATTAATTAGTTTCAATTGAACTCTATCTCAGTTGTAGAGTAATTTACAGTTGAAGTCCCTTTATCACACGAGCAAAAATCAATTTCACTGGAAGGCAACTAGTCAAAGAAAAACTTTAATTCAGATGGAAACTTTTGTGGACATTCCACTCAGAAATAAGAAGCTCTTGGAAAATAATGAATTTATCAAGGTGCGCCAGCTTCAATCATTCAAGAAATGAATCTGACAGGTATTGGTAGTCTCCCAAGCAGAAAACCTACACTAAACTTCCTTGAAAGAATCAAGCAAACGACGTCAAGAAAAATAGCAAAAGGAAGGATGCACAAAATTAGCAACCCATCTTCAAAACATGAAGCACGGCAATCCCTGTGCATCTTGAATAGACAACAAATTAAATATCTGATAAGAGAAAAATAACCATCACAGCGAACACCACTGCATCAGAACATACAAAACACACTGAAACTAAGAACCAGAGTTGCTCCTACATCTTTCACAACACAGATTGAAGGTCTAAGCTTATCCAAACAAAATCACAGACGCCAAAATAGAATCAAAGCACTTTAATCAATCCAACAACGGCTCGTGAAAAAAAAGGACCAGTGATATTAACGAACTCAATAGGATCACGCTGAGTTGACTTGGTGTAAAAAGGAGCAGCCCCAGTCAAAGACGATCCAAGTAAGCTCCATGGAAGAGAAGCTGTTCCAAAATACTCATTTCAATCGTATCAGTCAATATTTTCACCTTCCTATATGATCTCAGAGCTCCAATACCCTTCAGGAATTACAGAAAATAAAGCAGAATTTTCACGAGATTAAGCGAAAGTGCTTCAAAAGACAGGAGTTTCCTTCACGAAAGCTACAGAATCTGAGAACATCTCATGCAAATCCGACGGAGATCAGATCGTCTCATACCTTGGAATCGATGCGAGGTCGCTCACACAGAGGAAAGGAAGGCAAGATGACGCGACGAAGGAACCGAAGGACGAAACGTTTTCAAAGGGGGAGAGGAGAATGCGATGCGCTGTATCGGACGTACGTACGTGCACCGATGTGCTATCTCAAATACTATCCGTCGATTAGTCGGTGATAGGGGACCATCTGACGGTGTAGGTTTGTAGTGATAAAAGTAACCGCTTTCTGGTGTGTGCCATCAGCTCTCGCCAGCTCAACTGCCAGTTAGTAGTACTCATGAGAACAAAAAAAAAACGGATTTGAAAGGTGATGGGCCTGTAGTGAATTAGAGGCCCAGAGTCCAGCCCATGGAATTGGACCCACTGACAACGCTGCCGCCAAGCTGGATACCATACTGAATGTAGGGACCGAAAAGCAGTATCCAACCATGCATAAAATATGCAGAGAAAGGGCTAAAATTTCAGTTTCAATTCAAGCGGGACAAGCAATTTCCCTTTCTACTACCTCTGTCTTTCCTTGACCTTTGACCAGACCAATGATCCACACTAAGGCACAAACCCATTTGGCCATATAGAAGAGATGCATCGGACAAGTACAAAAGACAATTGACCAAATGAACAATGGCTTGTAGCTGTGAACCAAAATTGCATTAACTTTTCCATATACATACAAAAGAGATAGGGGCAAAAAGAAGCAATCAACATGCCTAAAAAAATTGGCCAGCAGAAAACTGGCCAAAAAGGGTAATAACTATTAAGGGTATGCCATGTGATCGAACAAAACTCATGTTGGGTATTATTTTAGGATGCAAAAATGGAGTATGGTCATGTTTTACTATAAAGTTTTAACCTTTTTTTTCTATTTGAGAAATAAAAGGAAAAAAATTTAGTAGTGGAATATGAAGAACTCCATCATTGGTTGGTAGAATTGCTCATCTTGTGATTGTCGCTAGACATGTTGGTGTTGCCGGCAGGCGGGTAACTTGGGACAGTACCGTTGATAGCAGACGAATTGCCGCCGATGTATGACGAGATGGCAACAGCTAGGGCTGCAGTGAAATTCGGGTCGGACGCAAGGGCGGCGGTAGCGGCCGATAGGCTGTCGCCGACGTTCGGTGATTGAGGGGGTCCCTTCCCGTCATGGGAGCTTTGGAGTCCGGAGAACTTTGACTGACTGTAGAGCGCTTGCCCGATGATGTGGGGGAGTAATGCCGCGGCCGAAGGGTTTGCGAAGCTCTGGCCGGTTGGGTTGATGAAGGGCACTTGCATTTGGCTGGCCGGAGGGTTTTGTAGTAACTGGTTCGAGTTCGGGTTCTGGGTCAGGTCCAGCGTGACCGTTGGGAACGGGGCCGAGGCGGAGATGGTGGCCATGTTGGACGAGCAGGGCAGAAGCGTCCTGGTAAGGAAGTTCGCGTTCATCAACCCGTCGGAGCTGGACATCGACCCGGACAGCAGCATCCGGACCGCGGACGAGGTTGTCGACGCCATCGCCATTGCCGCCGGAGGCAGTGGATGGTTGTGGTTGCCCTCGTAGGTTGTGATGAGTATGGTGCGATCCTCGGCGCATCTTTGAACCTATGTTAGGATCATAAGTAACCATGGCACCAAATTTGAAACACTGTAACACATACGAGGATGAGGATGAAGATGAAGATGAAGATGAAGATGTACCTGCTTCCTAACAGGGCAGCCGACGGCCATGGTGCATCGGTAATAAGCTCGAGGGCAAGGGTTTCCCTTTGCCATCTTCTGTCCATATTTTCTCCACTGGCAGCCATCGGTGATCTGTGATCATATTACGGGTTGGATTTTTCATCAGCTAAAATTCGAATCGTCTCTGTGAAAATCTCTAACGAGATTCAACTGTGGATCTAACTGGTAGGAGGTACCATGGCAGCCTCGGATCGAGCTCGGACTGAGACGCGAGCCTTTCTCATGGTGGCCTCGGTCTGGTCGACGTTATTCTTCGGTGGGCTGAACCTCGGGACCTTGTTCGGGCTCCAGCCTTGGCTGGATACGAGCTGCTCCGGACTCGCCTCCCTTCCGCTTTGCTTTCCGTACTCCTTACCAGGGTTCCTGTCTTGGTCGTTGGAGATGACCTCGGTGTTATTCACCGGCGATCCCGATCGGTTAGGGCTGCGCTCCTCGGACGAGGTCGGGGAACGATCGTCGACGGTAGCATCCTCAGCAGGCACGTGGTGGCCGAGATCCATGAACTGCCTCGGCACCACAGCACGGCCATTGCCGGGCTTCTTCTCGTCCGGGTCTATCTCGGAGCTGGCCTTGGCCTTCTGCTGATCCTGCATGAACTTGAGCATGTGCAGCTGGAGGGAGTTGTAATTGCTGGTCACTTGACTCAGCATGTCCTTCAGCCTCTGGTTCTCCGTGCTCATCCTCTCAACTTCAGCTTCAAGCGCTGCCAACTGGTATCATGGTATCAGAACAAGAAGAAGAAGAAGCAAATGAAGGAAGATGGAAAAACCCTCGAATCATAATTAATGCAGTTATACCTTAGGCTGGGCTCTTTTAGCATCGGCTTTAGGGGATATGCCGTCGTCGACTGTGGACTGATCGCTGCTGGAGTTCACTGTCAGAAGATTCAGGCCGGTCTGCAGAGCAAATGAAGGAATTAATCTAGCTGGATGGATGATCGGACACCGTTGAAAACATTCTTATGTAAATGCTGGCTGAATTCCGGCCAGATCCATCGTTGACCGCAGTGCAGGAGTTTGTCGTGTATCGTATGGCTTACATTCACGTTGAGATGTAGCCGAGTCGGTGATCGGACACCACCGGACACGGACATCTTCTCGTGGCCGGCGTCGACACCTCCGGGAGGCTGATCGCTGGCTCTGCAGGTGCTGTTGATCCCAAAGAAGTCCACCATCTCATCGGCGACCTTGGCACTGGAAGGGACGGCTCTCTGATCGGACGGTGCGGAGGAGCCCTCGAGATCGTCGTGGGAATGAGAGAACGAGTGGAGGCTCACCGGGAACTGCTTGTGAAGGTGGTCCATGCTGGCGGGAGAAGAAGAAGACAAAGGAGGTGGTGAAGGAAGGGAAAGGGAAAGGGGAAGGGAAAGGGATGAGATGAATCAAAGGAGAGTCCACCTTCTCCTCTACCTCTTTTCGCCATGGAAGAGAGATGGAAGGAAAGAAGATATAGTCATAGTCCATGGAGAATACCAAATGACTCGGCAAATTAAAAGGGGTTAGACAGTGGAAAAAACCAAACAGTATCACCCACCATCTCCATCTCCATCTTCATCATCATGATTTCCTTTTTTCTTAATTGAAAATTATTCAATTTCAGTGTGTGTGCCGCTTATTCTGTCATTGAATTTGACTAGACAAGGTGATATGGAGACGATGGAGAGAGAGAGAATCAGGTGGAGGGTTGACAGCAATTTGCGGTAAGATCAATGGAGGAGTGAATGCCCAAGTGAGGTCTCCCAGAGAATCAGTGAGTAAGTGAGTCAATCATACACCAGCAGCACCACCACCACCAAATCATCAAGTCATTCGTTCTGGGCGTGGACCGAATCCTACGCTGGATTAAAATGTTATGAAGTTGACACATTTTCCACTTTTTTCTCAGTAATTTTACTCATCGTTTCTTTCTTTCTTCCACGTATTTTCTCGTTGAAAATTTTCTGATGCTGAATATTTTCTTCTTCTTGCCATATCATGCCAAGCTGCAACACCTTTCGAGGGCATTCACTCACTTATGACTAATGCATATTTGAGACTATATATATACACTTTTTTAGGTGTGAAGTAGAGTGTACAGTATTTCTTGAAGTAGAATCAGTAAGTACTCTTACAACAAAAACATATACACCTACCCATACCATCTAAATGTTGAAACTATATAGTATTATTAAATGGGCGAGTATATAGTTGAAAAATTAATAATAATAATAATAACATATTATTAAACAAAATACATTAGTATTTTATATATAAAATATTTTTTAATTTTCAATATTAATAATTTATAGATTTTAATTAAATATTTTTATTTTTCAAGCAGTATATATTATATATATATAATAATAAATTACGTTTGACTCACCCGTAATATATACATAATGAAAGAAAGTTGAAGCTACTTCATTGCCGACCAAACTGTCGACGTGTCCCTCTCGATCATCTTTCCCGTCCCACCACGAGGTGGGTATATCGGACCAGACCTTTTGAATCCCTATCTCATAAGCCTGCTTTACAAGAACCCTTTGCATGTGATGTTGATTTCTTGATAGAGATGCACACTTTTAACTACTGATTGGACTCCACCATCTCATCGCCATGCAGCTTATGGCCGGACCCCTGGTTTGAATGACATGTGCAGGTGATTTTTGACCTGAAGAGCACTCATTGCACATGTTGCTTGCACAAGGGCCGAGTTAAGGCCTGGATCAAGTGCTCCGACGAGGCCCCGTTCATCAATAACATCAGATCCATACCAGAATTCGTTTCCGCCCTTCTCCCTGCTCAATGTGCTAACATACCATCAGCCTTTCAGGAGATAAAAGTTTGGAGACCTGCAATATTAATCAACTATGTGCCATAAACATATTCGTCATTTACCGCACGCTGTCAGAGTACTTTGGGTGCAGCTTGAGTGCAACTGACAGCTCGAGCATGGTGAAAGGCCCTGCAGATGGCAAGGATAAACTCAAATCTGCTTGGTTGCATGGTGTGCTAAGTGTATCTTGGAAGGTTTACCTTCCATCATAGCCCCATTTTTGTGCCAGAGACAACCCCTATAATGATCTAGCTGGCAGTACTGGGCGTGCTGGTGCCAGGGCTCAAACGGCTGGCTCTAGGTGGCAGTACCCTTCCTGAGAAAGCTCTAAGAGAACGGGAAATATGGGATTCCCCTTGAAACTATCTACAAATCAGCAGCCCTTGCTACATCCTTTGTAATTATCTGCAGATTCGGTCACCCTTCCTTTGTAATATCTGCAGATTCGGTCACCCTTCCTTTGTAATTCAGCTGGCTTCAGAAATGATAAGCCCATGAAGATTTGTCCTGCAGCTCCATTTCCCTTTTTTCACCAAGACAACTTCAGACACCATGGAAGTTGTCAAAGATCAAGAAATTTCGACCGGCATATAAGTAAATCATAATCACATGCAAGAAAATTACAGGTCTTAATTATCGAGCAAAATGCCATCTATAATTACTAAAACTTCCATACCGTGCCTCAAGAAAATCAAGAGAAAATGTATGTTCCTTAGCTCCATCAATTATGAATATGCAAAATAAATTGCTTCTCCTTTCAAGATGATAGTAAACTTGAAGATTTGGGAAACTCTTAATATGCCCGTGCATCGAATGCTTTAGAGAAAACATATAGTATTTGAAAATCGAATCTATTGATCCTTGAAGACTTGAAGTTGAATGATACATGAATCACAAGAAGAAGACACAATTGGATGCTCAAGGAAATCACAACAATGTCTCAGGGCTATTGTGGAAGGAAAAAGAATTTAAAATGCGCCATACTACAGATAGCTGAAAATAAGAACCAAAGAGATGGATCTAACCGATATTGAAGGTAAAAAAACATGATTAGAGGTGATCCTCAGAAAAAAGTGGATCTTTGGGGGATTGACAGATTACTGTCGAGCATGAAGGAGAGGTCGTGCATCTGAGACAATATCATCTCCACCTCAGTACTAGAACATAGCATGCCATTTTGGGCTTCATCATCACCTTTAGCAACTTCAGGTTTGTTCCCATCTTTTTCATCCATACTGGCATGGAAAGTCCTAAACGAACATACAACGCCACAGAATAATGTAGTTCAAATCGAGTTCATGGAAAGTAAACAAAACTGTTATGAACGAGTGAGATTTCTAACCTGTCTAATGTGGATGCAGCTGAGTGCAATTTATTGACATTCTCCGAATTATTTTGACTGATGAATGCTGGTGGGAATAGATCAGGTTGCTGAAAAGCACCAAAATCAATCTTGTGTGCATCATCCACTGGGCTAAATAAATTCATCCCAATAGTTTCTTCCTTGTATGATGCAGTGGAATAATTCATTTGGTCCGTTGAGCTCGTGAAATCATCCCAGGCATCAAGAGAATTATCATCTTTGTCAGCAATCATACTCTGAAACCAATCATCATTATTCATAGAAGAACTGTTGGTCGGGCCTACAAAACTGCTAGTATTTCTTGGGTTATATCGAAAAAGATCATCTGCATTTGAGATGGAAGAAGGAACAGTATCACCTGAATTAGCTCCTGATCCAAACACCATATCGATGTGCATGGATAAATCGGCTTGAGAACTTGGGAAAAGGTCTACTGATTTTGACTCCTTGTTTGCATCCGCAGAACTGGCAGACTGGAATTCTGCAGTCCAAGGTGATTGGAGGCTGCCATTCTCATTTTCATTTGCCTTCACTAAAGTTGTAGAAGCTGGAGCACTCTCAAAGAAACTGAAATCTTCCTGACCATGAAAAGATATATTTTCATTTGTATGGTCAGCATTTTCAGTTGGGAAAAGCTCTTTGGATACGGCAGAGGTGAATTCTCCCTTATCTCCTACAAAGAAATTGTCAAGATCCACTCCACCAAGATTTAAAGAACTCTTTGTCTGAGGTGTTGTCTCAGTGGCCACATTTTCAGGTTCTTCTACGTTAATGTGCCACAGAATTTCTAAGTTGAGTAGATCAGCCAATGCCATTTCATTTTTGGGTGCACTCAGGCCTTTATTCACATCAGTTGCATCAGAAACTACCTCCACTACCTCCTGAGAAACAAAGCACTTTGTTAACAGTAATTTCACTGCAAGCATTCAGGCATTTTAATAGCTCAGGGAAACATCCAAGGCTTCCTACTTTCTGGAAAAGAGGTATCAACAAAGCAAGCATTCAGGAATTTCAATAGCTCATGGAAACATCCAAGGCTTCCTACTTTTTGGCAAAGAGGCATCAACAAAGCAAGTATTCTGTAACTATGAACGCCAATTGCTAGCGGCTTCAGAAATTTACGGAAACCATAGTTCCCTAACATTTTCTAAAATTATCAGATGGAAAGGTGTCTAGAATTCGACCAGCAATGTGAGGATCGATACTGATACAACAAATACATGGATGATACAATCTCATTATTTCCAAAACGTCCGCAGAAGATAAATTCAGAGACATCAAAACTACAAATAGGCGACGAGAGAAGTTAATAATACTCACTGATCCATCGAATTGCAGCGACTCGAGCAACCAACGGTATCCAGTGGTGGACCTGAAATTGATGGGATCCGGTGGGATTTCGCCGAACTGCTCCTTACCACAGAACACGCAGAACAGAGATTTGATCCCTCTAATGAGCCGGCCCTTGCAATGCTTGCACCGCAGGTACGGAGGGGAGGGCTCGAGCTGGGAGATTGAGTGCTCGAGCGAAGGCAACTTCGGAAGCTGCGGGTCTGTTGGATCGTACGATGGGATTTTGGCCTCTTCACGAAGCGATATCTGAAGTCGGTGTATGGTGTCGAGGGGGATTGGGTACGGCATGTCTGCCGTTGTTGAAGCTCTGCTCTACGTTGGTTGATAATGCCGAAGCTCTGTGCTGCCAGGCCGCGGGGAAGATGCAGAAGCAACACTGGCAAGCAAGATAGAGAGATATGCTGTCGTATTACTAAATGGCCTGGGAAGTAAGCTTTTGCCAACCCCCTGAAGTTTGATCTGGTTTTATGTTCTACCCGAAACTTTCATATATTATGATATAACCCACAATGTTTTATTTTTTACATTTGACGAACAATTAATTATGCATGTGCGCAAGCGACGCGGTCCATCTCCTGATCCGCCGCCCAAGGATATGGCCGCCGTTAGGTGGCGGCCTTCTGGAGCGCCGTGATTGAGGATGAGCTGCCGGCGACGGAGTCTACCGCCGGAACATGTGGGCGACGAAGAGGCACGCGGTGAGTGCCACGTAGTCCTTGGCCGCACACTGCTTGTTCGACTCGCTCGGCGACCCGGTCTGCGGGCCGTTGGACCAGTAGAGGTAGTTCAACAGCTCGGGTCTCTTCATGAACCGGTCCGGGTCGAACTTCTCTGGTTCGTCGAACACCTTCGGGTCTCTCATCACCAACTTCTGGTAGCCACACAGCAATTCACCTTGCTTTATATTGAAGATGGCGTCGTGTGACTTGAGTTGGAAGTCCTTCCGGGCCCGGGCGTACTGCAACGGTACCGGCGGGTTAAGCCGGAGGGTCTCGTAGACGACGGACTTCACGAGTTCCATCTCCTTCACAGAATCGAAGCTCAGCCGCTGATCGGACCCCCCCCCCCCTCCTCCTCCTCCGGCCTGCAGCTTCTCCCTCACCTCCTTCCTCAGCCTCTCCTGGAGCCCCGTGGTGTATGGCGTTCACGAGTGTCGGGAGAAAGATCGAGAAGCCGCGGAAGGCGTTGAAGCCGAGGAGGAAGATGAGGTTGTGGATGGCCTCCTCGTGGCACAGCCCGGACTCCTTCTCCCCCCTCTCCACAGCCTCCTTACCTTCTTCTTCAACGAACTAGTACAGCTTCGTGTAGTCTCCCCGAACGAGGGCGAAAGGGTATGCTCATGAGTGGGCGAAGATCCCCGTCAGAGGCTGCAGCGCACCTGATCATATGCCGCCGGTCAAAGAAAATGCCAAATCCGCCCATCAGCTGTTCGATGGTATGTGTAAGAGTAGTTAATCGTCAACTTATTATCACGTACCGATGTAGGTCACGGGGAGGACCATGAAGGCGAGCCATTTGTCAAGCATGATGTGACCGGAGTCGAAGATCTCCGATGAGGTAGTCGGATCTGCGCCGACGATGGACTTGCAGAGGAACCGGAAGAGGAACTTCTGGATGGGGATGAAGTAACTGGCCGAGCCGTCCTTGGCCACGGCGGCGTCAATGGTGTCCCACGTGGTATCGAGATTCTTCACCATTTCATCTACCCAAACCCTAGAGCTCCTCTTCAAAATGTCCAAGGCAAACCCCTTTATCTGCAGCCAAATATCAACAAATGCAGGAGTCAACATCACCTGCAGTTCACCGTCATGTGTATGATTAACTATACCTTGGCGTGGTTGGGCTCCGACGTGTCGAGATAAGCACAGACATGTGTATCGCCGGTGAACTTGACGCTGGGCATGAAGTCTCCGAGGAGGACGTTCCTTTTCTCGACGATGTCCATGTCGAAGAGGTGAGAGAAGGAGGCGACGTCGAGGAGGGCGACGACGTTGGGGTTGACATTGAGGAAGAAAGGGAAGGAAGGGGGGACGTTGGCGCGGAAGACAGTGCTCTTGTGCTTGTCCATGCGCTTCCTGAAGAAGGTCTCGGGGCCCTGGAACCAGAAGTACTGGAGCCGGTCCGATATGGGGCCGAAAAGCGGCCAGCCGTAGCTTCCCGGGATGGCGCGGAGTGGGAAGGAGGAGGCGGCAAAGGGCCGGGCTACTAAAGGCGGCGGAGAGTTGGAGGGGGAGGACGAGTCGGGTTGGACCGTATTGGATCCGATTGTTAACTCGAGGATTTCACGTGAATTGCAAACATCCCATTCGGTTTAAACCCACGTGGATAATTTCCGAACTTCTGCATACGTGGCAGTGGGTGGGGCCCACATCGTATCGCCCACCGATGGAGCGGCCACCGTGCTCTACCATTTGGCCAGCCCGGTACTCTTCATCACTCTCCCTTGCACCAATCGAACGATTCGTTTACCGCTTCGGCTTCGGTTTTGCGAGAAGAAGCTTCAAGCCTTGGCGGCAAAGAAGCCATTTCCGGAGGTACAGACAGAATATCCAGGTAGCATTCCAATTCCATAGAGATTTTCCCGTATATTCGGCGTTCCATTGGTTGTTCATATGATTCATTTCTGCAGAAAGTGAAGATTCGTCATTGTCGTCGAGAGGCGAGGACGGTGAAAGTTCTGAGGTAGGACGGTTACCTTCTGTTCCTCATGTTCTGGTATTATAGTGTCCTAAATATTGAAAGATGTTTTCAACTCTATCCTTACATGTTGATTGTGAGACCTTTTACTATCAATTATATCAGTCCTGCTTTCTACTTGCATAAATGGATATTGGTAAATAGTCAGAGTTTGCTGTTCCTGGCCAACCAAGTTCATGAGAATTAAGTTGCTACATCGTTTGCTACATTCTCTGAACATTCCTATCTTCTTTACTATGTGTTGCTCCAACAAGATATAGAGGTTGAGAATTGTGTCAAATTGGTACTTACCCTGGAATTTTAACATCTCTATTTCTAGGAATTCCTTCTCAAGATGATCCACATTGGTGAGGATTTTCTTTTTCTTCTTCAGATGATGATGTTTCTTGTATTATATTGTGTTCATAGTTTTCTCCAATGCTTTAGATATTCTAAAGCACGATTCTTAACATACTCGGTATTCAATTGGGGTTAAGATGATTTGTTCCGTGAAATGTATTGGCAGTCAAGTTGATCTGCTATTCTTCTTATACTTATTAATTGACATCATTGCAGTTGCATGCATTGGAGGCGCCCTCTTTGTGCTGCAACACTTTGCAGGCATAAATGGAGTCTTGTATTTTTCATCTCTAACCTTCCAGGATGTTGGAATCACGAGTGGTGCTTTAGCGAGCTTGTTGGTTGGATGGACCAACTTTGGAGGTTAAAAAACATGCCATGTTCTTTCATATTCATTGGTATAATTTGCACATTCTTCTTGCTGACCCCTTGTCTAGTGTAGGGGCACTCTGCATTATACTTGATGGATAAGCAATGAAGGAAAACATTATTAATTGGAAGCTACATGAGGATGGTGAGCAGAAAGTATCAAATTTTCTTTTGGAGTACTGGAAGTTTGATGGAGATGATGCTCACTTTCAAGTCTCTTCTGCAGGCTATTTCAATGTTTATTGTAGTATATGCAATTAATTTTCCTCAAGATGAAGAGGTTGGTCATACTTTGTCAATGTTAGGACTGTCTTGTATGTATATACAACACCGATCTTCTTTCTGTTTGCTGAATAGTTCATTCTAGTGTATACTTTGTAAATGCAGATAAACTTTTAAAGCTATTGATTGCTCATGAAGGCATTTGATAGTTTACATCTCATGTCAAAACTATTGTCTAATTTTGACAGCCACATTGTAAACTAACAGGTATATATTTACCTTTTCAATTGGAGCTGGACCTGGGTCAGGTCTAATCATCCCAGAACTTAGCAGCAACAAACACTGCGGAAAGATTATGGGATTTAGTTTGTCCATTGGGTTTTTATTCTTGTCGTTGAGAGTTTGCTTTATGGAGGCTTGAAATTTGCCAATTTGATACATTGCTTCATGTTCTGTATTATTTTATTTTCATGGGGCGGAAAAACCTTTCTATTTGACTTTGACCTTCTAGTTTTAAACACCCATTTTCTCATGACCATTTTTCACTAGGTATGCAACTTCTTTGTGGCCTATTCTTCCTTGAAAGTTGAAATGCTCGAGAAATTTGGAGTTGGCACAGTGTATGCTTGCTGGCTTTGGTGTAGTGTCCTTGCTTTCAGCAATATTTGCCTACTGCAATATAGTTGAAACAAAAGGCTGATCACTTGAAGAGATAGAGATGTCTATAAATATGGTCTTCAAGGCCAGAGACTGTGATAAATAGACCATCGCTACTCCAATTCAAACATTCATCTCCGTTTTGGAGAAGACAAGAATAGGGGAGGGAAACGTCGAAAAAGAGAACGAGAAACAGCCTCACGGCTAGGTAAGAAAGAGCAGGGTACCATTTTAGTCTGTCTCTGTATATGATGAGCTGCAATGTTGGTTCATTGGAAAATAAGCGAAAGTGTAATTACTATTATCTAAAGCTTTCACAATTTATATGCCTAGCCATTTGTGTTATATGCCTAGGATTATAATATGACCCTCTTTTTGTGGTAGATGCGGCTTTTACTTCTGGAAATGGCAACCCGTTATATGAAGAGACATTAGGAAGAGATCAGTTGGGTGATGGGCTCATATGGAGTTATTCCAGATACCTTGTTCCATGTTAATAGAAGCAAAGTCAAATGTTTGATCCTGTAAGTGCTCTGCTTTCCCTTACTTCTTCTTAAAGTTTGGCATATTCCTAATCATGCCTCTTTAACTTCCATAATAGTCTTACTTTTATCTTCTTGCATTGTCAGATATGCTCATTTTGAGACACTGAATGAAGTAAAAAAATAAACAGAGCCTTCACTATTTCCATCTGCAGTTGAGAAAATTTTCTATCTGAAGATCTCAAGTGATCTTAGTGCAGGCGCTATAATGCAAGCAGTTGAGGACCATAACGTTAGAAAAGGGAGGTATGTTTGTTTGTTTCGTGGGAATCGGATTCTGGGTGATATTCCTCCCCAATTTTTATGAGTTTCCGTTGGAGGCATCCCTATTTTGAACTCGAGCTGGAGAGTGGTGGCAATCCATTATTGTCACCACTCTCCAGCTCTCCATAAAGTAGCTAGCAAAGCCACCTTTCATCATCTTCATGCCTCCCTGGAGTGGAAGCACGGCATCTATTCTTCCCATTATTGCCCAAAAAGGAACCCAAAAGGCTAAAAACTGGGACCATCGGATCAAAGCTACAAACTTGCGAAACAGATGATTGTTAACTATGACAACATATTGGAAGGGGATGAGGGGGGTGGAAAATGGCCCCTTCTACTCATGTTTGATTTGTCCATGCACCCAAGGAATACTTGGAGGAAGCATTTCCCAAAATCAATCCGAAGCGGTTATTGACATGGTCGCGGTACCCCAGTGAGGACTAATGATTTCGGGCCATAAATGGTCGACATGGAGCAGAGGAAGTTGAATGAATGAAGCCATTTACTGCTGGCACCTAACTCTTGCTCAGAAAGTGGTCCAATCTAATCTCAGGCCAGCCGATGGGATCAGTGGGACGGATAGTTAGTTTATGAGCAAAGATTGCATGTAACATTATCTCATGTTCTTGCATGTCGGTCAAGCGTTGGTTTGATTACGCCTAAAAGGAGTTGCTACGGACACGGGGAAGCACAAGAGCGAGCCACAAGCCTCACCTGGGATTGGGATTCTCTCGTGCTTCTGAGTTCTGATAAGCGAAGGTTTGCCCCTTATTTGTGGGCCCGATCCCCTCTTCTCTGTCCCCACTGTCCTCAGTCACATGAGCCATTCGGCATTCGAAGTGGTTCCCACTTCCATTTGGTTTCGTGTGAGGTATAGCAGCTCCATATTCTCATGCACTATCCTGACTTACACAATTATCCTCGGAGATCATTCCTTGACAGGAATTTATTAACATAATGACAGAACAGAGACATTATTATAGATGATCTGATGCATTGCATGTTCATATAGATGATCTGTATGTCTGTCACGTGAGCGCGTGTATTTTACATATATATATGTTGAATTTCTGTCCTACGTTAAGGAATAAAAAAGCAACACCCAGCTGAAGGAAAAATCAATTATTTATGCCAATAATGCAATCAATCCGGTAGATAATCAAGGAAAAATTAAACCTTCTTTATTTTAATTTCTCCGGTGGCAATGTTGTAGTTACATAGACATTCTTGGGGCATTTGTTCTGATGGGCTAATAGGAATACATACAGAGAAAGAGAGAGCAGCTTGCTTTGAGTTTGCTTCTTTGCACATTTTTTTGTTCTCTCTCAACTTTTTTTTTCTTCTTTCTTCTTTCTGTCCACTTTATATCTGTGCCGTTACTTTTTTTTTCATCTCTATTCTTCTTCTTCTTCTCCTTCTTTTCGGTTCATCCCTGTAACCACTCTCTCTGTCACTAAGTGTCTCGTTTCGTAGGTGTCCCACTCAGTTCCAGGCGCGGGCCCATTACTGGCGGAGGGAAGCTTGCCGGAGTACAGAAATGGCGGACATAACTCACCTTCCCATGGAACAGCTACAAGACCTCGAGTACTGCATCGACTCTAACCCTCCCTGGGGTACGCTTATGCATCCTCTTTCTTCAGGTGTCTCGGAGTAGAGCAAAGTAGGTGTCCTTCAGTGAACAGTACATAATGAACTCGGTAGCGCTTCTTGTCATGGGAAGCTTATGCCTGTGGTCCATGACCGTCCTGTGCTTATTACCGTGAAATGGGCTTGTAGACATTGAAGGATTAAGCTCAGTCCTGTAGGTATATGACATTGTGGTGTAGGCTGAATGATCTCTCTTAAAACTAATGCTGCTCAACAGCTTTTGTCCTGTCAGCTGTAGTGGGCCATTTTGGATATTATTTTATGGCAATGGGAAGGTGGGCTGAAGGATGGTACTGAAGCCTACATTTGTTTTACTCTCATGCTCTGACATGGGCATGGAAATATTAAATAATGCATATGATTTCACAGCTTAAATTAATGGACCAGGTTGAACTCTTAGATGGAATGTTTGGCTCTCAAAATGGAGCAGCCAGACTACTCATTTGATTTTTAAACGATTGCTTGATATGAAAATGCTGCACCTGCCTGCATTTTCTAACATTAAGTTTCTGATGAAATTTCTGAAAGTATTATAGAGTGTATTGGTGGAAACTCAGGTAATGCACAGTCCTGTTCTTGTTAATTCTTGTGTTCTTAGTGCGTGCTCTCCGTTTATACTGTTTTCTGAATGTGATGCTAATGCTAATGGAAGCTGGTCATGCCATTTTGGATGCTGGCATTAGTGATGGCGCAAAATTCCCATACCATGTAAAATTTTAAAAGACCAGTACCAAAATTCAGTTTTTCCTCTTTTGTTTGTTCCTATTCGATGAACATATTCGTCTTTGATCACTCATTGTCTTTTGACTGCTCTAACTTTGAAAGCATGGCCTTGCAGTGGAAACAATTTTACTTGCATTCCAAAATTACATCTTGGTGCTGGGAACCAGTGTTATGATCCCTTCCATGCTTGTGCCAATAATGGGCGGGAGTGATGTAAGCATGTCTATGCCTCCTTTTTCTTCTGCTAGATTTTACCTATGTACATTCATCAATTTCAAAACTATCTGGTATTCACGGATCAAACTCTGAAATTTGACCTTTTAGCTTAAGAGTATAAGTTAACTGGGTAGTGTTGATGATCTCTTCTTTTACAACCCAAGGTCTTGAAATCTGCTCCATTTGGATCTTATCTTCACCGGTATCTTCTTTTACAACCCAAGGTCTTGATGTCTCATGTTTTGTATGGATTCTCCATGTGTTTGAGTTTCAAATTGCTTCTTTAAGATGCAGGGTTTATAGCTGTTTTTTTCCTCCTGCATGTTTTCATTGTCGAGCATAATAAATACATAATAATGAACAACCTTGGTCCTCACAAAATGCATCTTTTTTTGGCAAACAGGGGGATAAGGCTCGTGTCATACAAACATTGCTCTTCGTAGGGGGCATCAACACACTTCTCCAAGCACTTTTTGGAACCCGGTTACCTGCAGTTGTTGGAGGCTCCTTTGCTTATGTGATTCCAATAGTCTACATTATAGGTGACTCGTCGCTTCAGAGCATTGATGACTCTCATGAAGTAGGTTTCTTATTTTTTTTCCTGCTCCCGTTTCATCTTTAGGTTAAGAACTATATTTTTAAGTACTGAATCTACTCAAAGTTTGTTAGGTCCATTTCCTTTTATTCTCATTGAGTTTCTCTCTGTTGGGTTATTCCTGCACAATGAAGAGCATCTCTGAACCTACAAATTTAGGTTGTTATACCAGAGGTAGATGGTGGAGTGATTGCATTCATGTGTAAGATACTGCTAATGCTAACCTAGCCATGTTTTGAACTTGTAAGCATGAATTGTGATCTCATTGGGTAAGTGGCTGACAGGAAAAGATTTGAATCATATATGCTTCTGAGAGCATAAATCAAGTAGCTTTATCATTTTGTAGGGTTCTGAATGGGATCTCCTTCCGATTTTATAGTGTTCTGAAAGGGGATTCCATCTTCAATGTGTTTTGCAGAGATTTATACAAACAATGCGGGCGATCCAAGGAGCTCTTATTGTAGCCTCAAGCATACAAATAATTTTGGGCTATAGCCAAATTTGGGGTCTCTTTTCACGGTAAGTTGCTGCAATGTACAGTTCAGTGGTAGATTGTACCTCCCCTTTGAAATCTAGCTTCTTAATGTACTACTACTGTATGTGCAGATTTTTCAGTCCTCTTGGCATGGCACCGGTGGTTGGATTAGTTGGCCTAGGATTGTTCCAGCGAGGATTCCCTGCGGTAAGTGTTGATTTCCTCATCTCAAGGATATTAGGACTCATTTCAAGTACTATTGGATTTTGATTTTGCAATCTGTTTTCCATTCCATTATATGCCTTTTCTTGCCATTCCACATAATGTAGCAAATGGTGCTTTTGCTTCTTTGAAAAGCCTCCTCTACTAATCTCCCTTCCCTTCTCCTGAATCGCTTATACTGGTTAAAGCCTCCAATATTTGAATTCTCAGCTGGGCAATTGCGTGGAAATCGGAATTCCTATGCTAGTACTAGTCATTGGACTGTCTCAGGCATGCAACTTTTATACCTTCTCCTGTTTATTTTTTGCCTGTACTGATCATTTCCCCGGCTGCTGCAAAACTAACAGAATTTCAGAAAACTTGCAGTACCTAAAGCATGTGAGACCGATAAGAGATGTGCCTATATTTGAGAGGTTTCCTGTACTGATCTGTGTCACAATCGTATGGATTTATGCCCTTATATTGTCTGCCAGTGGTGCCTACAGAGACAAGGCAACTCATACTCAAAGGAGTTGCCGAACTGATAGGGCTAATCTTATATCTACAGCCCCTTGGTATCTGAGTATCACTTATCTTCACATACCGAATTCTCCTGGCTCCGAGGATTAAGAAACATACTGTGTCCTATTATTTGCCAGGTTCATGTTCCCATATCCTTTGCAATGGGGCCCTCCCACTTTTTCGGCTGGCCATGCTTTTTCCATGATGTCTCCGGTCCTCGTCTCCATGGTTGAAGTAAGATGAATCCCTATATCTAAACAGCTGTATTTCACATGTTCGTGTTATTGTGCAACTTGGCTTGTCCCTGTTGTTAGAAAACGTTGCAAGCTCAGACTAAGCTATCACTTCTTGCACATTGAAGCTGTTTGTCGTTTAATTAACTTTCATACAGTCAACCGGGGCTTACAAAGCGGCATCTCGACTGGCAATTGCAACTCCGCCTCCTGCTTATGTATTGAGTCGTGGCATTGGGTGGCAGGTATTTTTCTTTCTGGTGTGGGTAGCAAAATCTTCTAGTACTTGCCAGATTTAGCTTAGCAATAGTTTGCTAATATGGCAGGGAATTGGGATCTTGCTTGATGGTCTCTTTGGGACCGGCACGGGTTCTACTGTTTCTGTGTAAGAGATAGCATGTTTTGACAAGCCACTTAGCCATCATTCTCACACAGTAATCTCAATCACCGCATTTCCTCATCTGTCTCAGGGAAAACGTGGGACTTCTAGGACTCAGTCGAGTTGGTAGCCGGAGAGTTGTCCAAATATCCGCAGGCTTCATGATATTCTTCTCCATCTTAGGTAGGCATATGCATTCTCCATATCATGATTGAAACATTGAGTTTCCAATCTGGCCAGGGCTCTGTCTCCACATTAATGTTCCTAACTTGACCCAAGGCATATCTTTACAGGAAAATTCGGAGCTGTATTTGCCTCTATTCCCTTCCCAATATTTGCTGCCTTGTACTGTGTTCTTTTTGGCCTCGTAGGTAAGCGGCCCCAACTTCCAGAAGCGTCTTCAATTTGTCCTGTTTCATATGCTTACACTGTTTTTCTTGGTCTCTCTCTCTCTTCAGCATCTGTTGGGCTGTCTTTCCTTCAGTTCACAAACATGAATTCCATGAGGAACCTTATCGTCACGGGGTTGTCTCTGTTTCTCGGGATATCCATACCACAGTTCTTCAACGAATACTGGACTCCCTCACGACAGGGCCTCGTACACACAAGAGCTGGTTGGGTAAGCTTTCCTGTACAAAAAAAATCAAACATGGCAAATGGTTCGTTACCTTTCTTGAACACAATATGATGTTGGCATTTTTTTGATGCCTGCAGTTCAATGCTTTCTTGAACACAATATTCTCTTCTCCCCCAACTGTGGGACTGATCGTTGCTGTCTTCCTAGACAACACCTTGGAAGTGGAGAAGTCGAAGAAAGATAGGGGGATGCCCTGGTGGGTAAAGTTCCGAACATTCCGGGGCGATAACAGGAATGAGGAATTCTACACTCTACCCTTCAACCTGAATAGATTCTTCCCGCCCACTTGAAAGGTTGATCCACTAGAAACTGATCTTCATCCTCTTTTTGGGATAATAGCTCGGATTGAATCCGACCCTTCTGATTATATTTAACTGAATGGGATGGAGTACAGAGTCTGTCTAGAGCCCAAAGCTCAAAGGGGTTCCTCTCTTCCATGGAAATGCTCACATCAGGTTAGCCAATGCTGATTTCCTTATTTTCTCTAGTACAGCTGCAGCTCCTCATTTGTTATGAAGGCCATGCCATTTTGTAGAATGGTTCTTGAACATTGCCCATTTTGTGCTGTAGATTCAATAAATGCGATTTCAGTCAGTACAAAAATTTAGTGGGTTTTAGTATCAACTGTCTTCTGCCCTGCTAATTTTCATGATCAAGCCCTTGAGTGTACCAACAGCATTGGCCAACGGCCAAAAGTATGAACTATAGCCTATCATCCACTTCTCTAACTAACTGAAGTGTAGATCATGACGTGGGACCCACCAGTTATAGGGCTAAATAAATCTTAGATTCACTTATGGCAGCGGATGAAGCTTATTACGAAGGTAGCCCAATTGGTGTTGGGCTTTTAATTTGGATCTCATTGTGTAGGGTCATTAATAATTTTTTTGTTTGCGATTAGGCCCACTAAGAAAAAACCCATTAGCTTTTGCCCACTACGCGTAATCTTAAACTAATACGCTGGTACTGTTGATCAATCGAACGACGGAGCTTTTGGACACTCAATTTTCATTTGAATTGAGACCTTCCAACTGCCGACTAGTTGTTGGAGTTCAACTGCCAGCACCGGGCGGCGAATTTTGCTTGAATTGGAAGTGGGAGGGAGCGAGCTCCGGAACCCGCGGTTTTTGGTCCCGGCGATGGCGATGGCGGGTGACTCAACGTGGGTGGGGAAGAAACCGCTGAGGCGAATCGGTGGAATGTCCGACGCTCTGTCCATCGCATCTGATCTAGGCTTCGCCGTCGCACCCCCTCCGTCACAGGTTGGTGATGTTCCGCGCTCATCATTATCTAGGTCGTTCCGGGCTCGACAGATACAGATTGTGTTCGCTATGCTTGTCGTGCTAGCTTGATTTGCTAGATTGAGCTGCTGATTGTTGTCCATTTGAGCATCTGAGCTTGATCGATGTGAATTTCACAGATTCTTGCCGATAAACTCAATTCTTAAAGATCTCCAGCTCTAGGTTCGAAATGATAAGACTCATTTTTTTCGCTAATATCTGCAATTTAGAGTTAGAATAGGTTGTTACTTGAGATTATTGTTATTAACATCCGTCTTTCACCTCCTTTGTTTCTTGTTTGGGTATATACACATAATCAATAATAAATTTACAATGAGAGGTGGTGAGTTTGATTCTCGCCCGGGCTTCTTACATGTCATTCTAAATTCCATACACTCCTTTTACCCCCAAAAACAAAATCACAGATGCTGCGTTTGATCAGATGTTTTTCATGGCTTTTGTAGTTGCCTATGCCACACCTGTAGGCTGTTTACTTTGAATTGATTGTTTTGTGCTTCAATTCTCCTGAAAAGGTAGGTATTAGTAGTTCTTTATTATGAAAGGTTTTTTATGCTCCACAGTTTGTGGACCTCTAAGAATCACATTTCAGATTGGAGTATGGTTAGGTTAACCTAGTAAACTGCTTTGGTTGTCATTCTAGTAGTTCATGTGATTCTATCCTGTGGGTCATAGGAAGATCTTCAAAATTTATCCACAAGTAATGGTGAGAAGGGTGATGACCTGATAAGGGTTCTCAGGGAGCTTACAGCTGTGCAGAGAAAGATTGCAGATCTGCAGGTGGAACTGCAAGGTCGAAAGGTCAGTTTACTATTGTTCAGTTGTGTAAAGGGATGAACAAGGGGATGTAATCAGTCGTTATTGCAATCAGATAGCAGCAATAATAGGCTCATCTTTTTTTCTTCCCTTTTAATGTTAGAAATTATAAAACTAACAGGAAATACTTACTGCATTCGTACTTTTTTTCTGCTATTAGGATGATAAGAATGTTGCACACTTAACCCATGTGAGTGAAATGCAAAAGAAGATTGAGACTCTGGCAAGGATAACCACCATTTTGAAAGATGTTATCCAGAATAAGGTAACAAAATTGATCTATCTTCTTCTCTTCTTTGCTAATACTTTCCCTCAATATAATCTCTACGCAATTCACATAAAGAAACCTTGTGAAAATTTCTTGATCATTGTCAGGATAGAATTATAGCTCGACTTCAGCAACCATATTCGCTGGACTGTATTCCAGTGGAAGCAGAATATCAGGTTATCCACTCAAATACTATCCACTTATTGGAGTATGTTTTTTTGTTTTTACGTTGTTGAACATGTTGAATTGTCTTGTCTGTGATGGATACTATTTCTTCAATTGACTATCCATACCCATGAATTTTTTGAAGCTAACTTGAGTCTTACATGCAATATATGTTGTTCCCCTCCCATAGATGAATATAATGTGTATGTTCCAAAGCCTTGGGCAACTATTTAGCTGCTTCTCTTTTCTCCAACTGATTATCTGCATTTTTTCTTAGCTCTTCTTCTATCCAACCTCATGCCTTATCACAAGATCTGTTCTAGACATGCATGCTTTTCTATAATATCGTGTCATAAAAACTGATATTCTCTCTAATTTCTTACTACAAGATTTTAACATTCTGTAAGTTATTCCATTGTAGAATTTTGAAATAATTTTTGAATGGCATAAAATGAATAGTGTTTCTAATGTGTAGTTGATTTATTGATTGCTAATGTCATCTTTCATTATTATATGCAGAAACAATTCTCGGAGTTGCTGATGAAGGCTGCTAGTGATTATGGTGCTTTGACAGCTTCAGTCTCTGATTTCCAATGGAGCCAAAACTTCAGGGAACCACCTTCAGTTTGGGGGGTATACTAATTTAATTGGGTGATCTATGCATAAGTTTTGCTGGCTTTCTTCGAGAACTCTGTCAAGTGAGTCGCATATTCGTAGCTGTTTTATGTAATTAGAGGCTCTCTTTTTGATGCAGGAAATGCTCCGCCCCATTCCCGTTGCTCTAGCTTCCTGCACCCGATTTTTTGAAGCCATGTCAGCAATGAGGGAATCCTTTGCCACCCTACAAAAGCTTAGGGTGGGTGACTTATCTCCCCCTGTTCCAGCAACACCAAATCTGGACCATCCCGAGAAGTCGACAGAGGATTCATCTTACTGTGTAACACCCCCTGCATGGAGGAACGAGTCAAGTTTTGATGACCTGGCTCTTGGGAGCCTCAGAGAGCATGAAGCAGAGCAGATTGGAAATGAGGATGGGAACAGTGGGGGGAACCCAGTCGATGGGACAAACCACAGGAGGCTTTCCTGGCCTCCTGGAAAAAGGGTCTGAGTTTAATTGAAAAGGTCAGTACTTCCTTGTTACTACCACTTGTTTGAAAGTACCATGTTGCAGTTTGTGGTCATAACATTCAAAGACCATATTACAATTTGAATTAGTCTGAGGTGCTCAGTACCATGGCGTTTCTTCTGAACAAATTGTGTCTGTCTTTGCCTTTTCTTCCCATTGCTGGTAATTTCAAGAAAAAAAATCTCATGAATAAACTATAACCACCCATTGGCATGTACCTTTTAATGTATGCACCTACCGAGTTAAATAAAGATGGGACATGCCCTTTTCATGAGGAATGGCGCTTCTTCCTAGGAGTGAACTTGGTTTGAATTTTGTGTAATAAATGGTAGTTGGAAGAATTTTAATGAGTTCCAACAGAAACTTGATTAATAAGAGGTGGGTTTGAGGTATGAGTGCTTATTCTTTTGAGGTGCATATTATGATAAGACTATAAAAAATATCAACTACCCCAATTTCCATAAAGCAAAAAGGAAATACCAACCTCGGAGGAGTAAAAAGAAACGGCTCAGTTCTTAGGAATTGCACAGCAGAGCTTTATCTTTGTCAATTGTCAGTGCCATTATGCGCTCTCTGCTTTACTGGTGTTTCTTTTTCTTGGTGGTGGGGGTGAGTGAATCCAAATTGTTCCATCTCTTTGAATATGAAATTTTCTCATTTTCCACTCCTCCAATTCAAAAGTTTTGATTAATAGGACGTGTGGTATAAAAAGTATAATCTCACATGATTATTCTCAGGATTCAAACTTAATCCAGTGATACTACTGCACATGTTTGATTTGCGCAGGTGTTTACCTTGCTGTGAATAGTAACAATGACTGCTGCATTATGTCCATCTGTAGATGACGAAAGGACAGAGAATCAACTACATGACAATAGCACATAGACACTTTAACCAAAAGAGTTTATGATTCCACAGTTGCAATGGGCCAATTACCCCTAGAAGGTACACTTTTAATTTGAATTGAATATTTCCATTATTATTATTACTATTCTGCCATCAATGTTTTTCCTTTTTACTTGTTCTACACCTTTAGGAGACAATCCCACTTGCCCCCACCCAGCAACATCCCCAATCATTTCAAGCTAACCCACATTCTTTTGCCTGTCCTCTCTGTAATAAACTATACCCTCCCGTACCTCCTACCCAACATAAGTCCAGAAAAACGGCCCGCCTCGAATCAGGGCATGTGTCCGCCTAGTAAGACTCCAAACATTAGAGTGTCCCACCAATACATATCATGTCCTTTAAGATGCCAAACTATTGAGTCATTAGTTTTCACGCGCAGATCCAATGGATTGGTGATTTCCTTATGGTGGCAGGGAGAAGCACCCATGCATTCAATAAGTGATCTATAAGTAGTGGTGGTGCCATGCCAGGAGATGCCTCACCCATGTGCCTAGTAATAGTCTATTTAATGGCGGGTTCCTCTGATCTGTAGGTTGGCTACACATGCTAGTGTAGCAATTAATAGAAAGATTCTTTTCTTGGAAATTAGACTAGGAATTTAGTAGAAGCCACTCCCCCTACACGTCAACCAGCAGCAACAGCATCCAGTGCGTTTCTCCCTCTATTTATCTGATATTTATAATTTTATTCATATTTAGGTGTCCATTAAAAATTATATAATTAACGTATTAAATTACTATAATTTATATTTATAAAAATTAAATTGGAAATTTTTTGTATATTCTGTTGAATGCAGGGACTATCTACCCGCCGGAAGCGGTCTGTTAAATTACGGTTTTACCCTCTCTTCTTCGTCTTCTTTCTCTGACCTCTCCCCCGTTTCAACTCCCTCACGTCTCTGTTCTCTCCTTGTTCCATCTCTGTAGACGCGCCTTCCCACCGAAGCAAACTCCCAAAATCCTCTCTGAAAAAACTCGAATCCGACTTCTCCGTATCTCTCGATCACTTCGTTCTCGAGCAGAACAGACGCAGAGAGAGAAAGCTCAGAGGCGAAGACGACGACGAGGAGACGAAGTCAGAGTGAGAGATTGGAGAAATTGGCTTGAGGTTTGGGAAGAGAGAGAAACTGGTTGACGCGGTCGACTTATTGCGGTTGTTACCTCAACTGCTCGCTTTAAGCAATCTTTTATCTGTGTTCTGCTTGCATCTCTGTCTCACCCTTCCAGCTCAAGTCTCTTCGACGCGATCACGGAGATCTCCTCAGTTCATTCAGACGCAGTCGTGCTGATTCGAGTTGGTGCTTCCTCTGAATGAAGTTCAGTTTTGGTTGTGGTGGTGTCTGATTCTTTCTCCTCCGTCTCGATGGAATTGCAGTGATTCAGGTATCCTTGTTTCATTTTTCTTGCGCAGTTACGAGGAAGCTCGTATTAGCGTTTTTTTCCGTAATCGAGTTTCCGCATTTCCTTTGCTTGGCTGTCGATTCGCAGAGTTTTCCTCAGTCCAGCTTGTTGGACGCTTCATGGAGAATGAAGATACTAATCAATGTATCTTTCCTCTGACGAGCTTGCAAATAGGGTAGGCCGCAAAGTTCCTTCCATCTTATTATCTTTCATAATCAGCGCCATTGCTCCGCGTGTTTCCTTCATTTGTATACTTTCTTCTTCTTCGAGCGCCTGATATGCTAGAATTTAGTAGTTCTAATTAGTTTCTTTATGGCTAATTAATAATTTATTTGATAAAAAGTACGTTATGTAAACCCATGATATCGTCCTCTGTTTCCCTTTATCTTTTACGGCTAGCTAGTTTAATTTCGTAGATCCAGAATTGAAGTTCCAGTACTTATAACACGACGACTTCTAATAGAGGATCCATTCATCTATAATATCTGCATAGTAAATGCCTTTTTAGCTTAGCGTCACTGGCTGTTCCTTGCAACCACAAGGAATAAAAGGTCCAGGGGATTTTTCTGTGGGTTGATTTTGGTTTATATTATAAACTGCACCTTTCCTAATAATCTCCTTCCTGAATTCATGACTGCAGAGACTTGCAGTCTTATCTTTCAGAACTTAGTCTCTTCTTGGCATTCGAAAGTAAAAAGTTCTATATATTGGTGGACAACAGACCATGGCTGAACTTCAAATCTCGAACAGCACAACTATGGCAGCTTATGGTTACAAAGGTATGAATGTATAGTAAAAAGTCTCGTGCTTAACTTTTTCAACCAGCATATTGTCACATCTTTATGCACTTAATACATACTGCTGTTATATGGCATAGTCAAGGCTATCTCCCTTTGCAAACACTAAAGCACGGAGGCAGAAAAAGAAGGGGAAACAAACTTTATTCAAAGCTGACACGCGTGAAAAAAAGAAGCTACAGAAATGGTCCTATTTACTTGATGCTGCAAGCGCATCCCATAAGAGGGTTCTCTTGCCTGTAAAGAAATTGGGAAAATCTTTGCAGTTAAGCAGTGAATTGCAGAAGACATTGTACGGGTTCATCATTTTTGAAGTTGAGTGGGATAATGTTAGAGGTATAAATTATCTGAATGAGCTTCAGGTAGTATTTCATCATTTTCGTGATCCATTGTCTCCTTAGCTCTTTGGTCCCACGAATTGCAACCAATGTTATCTTATGGCTGTTATTGTTTGCAGACTGATACATCCCTGGCTTTGGAGGCTAGGTTAATGAAACGATGGGAATTCGATAGCATAGCTCAAGCTGCAAGCTGCATGTCTTCATGGTTCACAGGGACTTCTGTTGAACGCCGTATTCTGAAGGGTTATCTTTATACTTCCATAGGTATAACAAATTTATATTATCATTTATTTGTCATCTGAAAGAATCTGCCTTTGTACGCCCTAATATCCTATGATTTTGGAAATATTGGTGTCAGTTTTTTATGTAAGCAATGATGAATAGCATTCTTCCATTCAAAGGTCTCATTTTCCCCTATCTGCATCTGCTCAATAATGGCATTCATGTGCTTTGTCAAACTGATTTGTTCCGAACTGTATATTGTGTCAGATGGCCAGATATGAAAGGACTGAGTTTCTTTAATAAAATTTTCTTAAAGATTGGGGGATTGCAATGGCAATGAATGATGATTATGGTGCTTCTTAATCATATTTGTGCTAATACCGTTTGGGAATGTGACTCTACCTCCAATATGCACAGGAGATGTTTTCCATGATGCTAAGGAAGAATTTCCTGGATCCTGTATTGGCAGCCGTGAGAAAAGCTGCAGCAGCGATTCCTGTCTTTGGGAGAGCTCTCCCAGAAGTGCTGGTAGTCGTTTTAGTGTATTTTCTGCATTATACGATGATGGACAGAGTGGAATGCATACACCACCTTTAGAGGGGAGAGTAACAAAATTCACTGAGAATGATGGAGAACTTGGTCACTGTTCCGATGAAAGGCAATATGAAAGTGAAGATTCTAGTGATACATCTTCTGCATCTGATGATGAGAATTCAGTGGACAGTTTCAACTACAAGGATAGTTTGATCATTTTCAGGTTCAATGATCATGATCTCCCATTTAAATTAAGAAAAATAATAATGTCTGATGTGAGATTGCTCACCTTATTGGAGTCAGGACTTCCATCTTGGGTTATATTCCTCCAGTCTTATCCTGTGTTCTGCCATCTATATCGTCCATGGATGTGCCCACTTGCAAGAGCTTTCTACGTTATTATATCAATCGTGACCGTCCTCATTGGATTTTATGACTTGTACAAAAATGTTCCTATTCTCAAGGCAACTGCTGCTCATTTATGTGGTCCTTTCTTCAATTGGATAGAAACATGGGAGATGGCAACCCGAATAAAGTACCTAGGGACCATGCTTTTCCTTCATAACTGCCAGAAGGCTCTTAAATGGTTCTTGATGATGTCTAAAACCACTAGATCCTTCTTCTCAATTGTTGCACAGCCCTTTGTGGAACATCTCTCAGGGCTTTTCCCGATATGGAATGCCTTCTCTGAAGTAGTTTATAGCTTCTTCTCCATAATCTCGATGACAGTTGGATCAACTTGCAGTTTAGTGGTTGATCTGGTAGAAGTTCTATTGACACCTTTTTGGTTGCTACTGTCCCTTGTCTGGACAATTGGTATGTGAAAAGCTTTGATAGTTAGCAGTTTCATGCCTTTTCTTTTCTCTTGTAGGCGTTGTCATTTTAAGTGCTACCAACTTTAAAGGTTAGGACCTTTTGTACAGGCGTTACTTGGTGGGAGTGTTAACTTTTCTTTTTATCCTTCTTGCAGGAAATTTAATACTGTATCCAATATTTTGGATGTTCTCTGAGATTTTTTACTTGCCAATCCGCATGGCCCTTGCATTAGCAAATACAGCTGCTTTTATATGGACTTGCTTATATGGAACTATTATAGAAGTGTGGCAGTCTGTGAGTAGCATATTCAAGCTTGCATCAGCTACAAATAGTGCAGTGAGCAGCACCTATGATCCTTCCTTGTGGCGTTCTCTATGGAATGATCTTTTCTCTCAGGTTTCTTTACTTAGTTTGCTGCTTCTTTCATTTTAGTGGCAGGTCGAGGTGAGATCTTTTTATCGATTGATTTATGTTCCATTTTTCAGGTCTTTGGTGCTCTAAGGACCATTTTGAATGGTTTTGCTGCTTTCTTTATTGCATGCAACAGGCATCGTCTTAGGTATGAATTTACTGTTCTTGACATTTCTCATATCTGTTTCAACAATTTTAAATAATCTTTAAAGTATTTCAATCTTTTAGTAAAAATGATGTGGCTTTAGTTTTGTGGGGATGCTAGTGCTGTATGAGGCTTATTCTGTAAGTGTAGCCATATAAAAGGTGACGAACGATTGAACAGTAGTACATGGAGTTCTTCTGAGGCTCAAAACGGGGGTCAGTTTGAAAATGATCTTAGTGAGCTGTAATTTTGTTAACAGTGAAATAAAAAGAAATGCATACAGGTTGCTAACACAAACGCGAACCACCACCAAATACAAATGTATTTCTAACTTAAAATTGGAGGCATGCGGAGGTTTGAGACCCCCATTAGATACAGATGTCAATATATATCACTGTTTCTATCTGCTATTTGATTTATGTGCAGCATCTACAAGAAATTCTTCCACAAGACGTCTCGGAGGTCGAATTTCCTAGATCAGGATCATGGCCGTCGCAGATCGAATCCACAGCCTAGAAGTCCTGTAAGTGATGCTGCCATATGTGAAGCTGCATTAGGCCCCTTATAGATAATATATCTTTAACGGGTTGGAATGCTGTAGCTGTAAGGTCATCATTCTTGTGATGGGTAACCAACTGAGCTTATTTTCTTGCAGTCTGGAGCGAGGAGGAGGAACCACCGCACTGGCAAGCAGGTTTTATCCGTGTAAAGTGGAACTTGAAGTTTATCCTCGAAGAGCATGTCTTTGTTAAGGATAAGGGACGGAGTAAGATGAAGTTGGTAGACACTAGAGCAAGTAGCAAGTGAAGGCAGAAACTAGGCTCTCTGAATTAACAAAGACCAGAGGATCCTCCTAACAAAGCCAGAGGTATGGATGCATGGGTCCCTCTGTGTTCCTGCCCTATTGACATTAGTTAATTTGTTCATTTTTGTATGTACATATGATCAACATTCTTCACCATTTTAGAAATCCCCCCTGCCCCGAAACCAACCTGACGGTCATGGTGGCTTGGTCCAAGGCTAGCTAAAATTGAGGCTAATCTTGATTCCCTGACTCATCATCTCCCCTAAATTCACTGCCTAACCTCAAAGTCTCCTGAAAGTGCTCCGGTCCTAAGATCTCAGCAAAACAAAAATGAAAATGGGAGAGATGGGCAAACGCAGGTTCTTGTGCTCAAACAGGATCCTAAGATCTCCAAGGGAAAAAAATGGAAAAGAAGGGAATCAGTCAAAATCCATAGGAGGGAGAGGGAGGGGGAGGGGGAGGGGGACTGTGTTTATAGTTTTAAATCAGTTGGATGAAATTATGCCGAGCAAGCTGAAGAAGGCGATGGGGGTCGTGAAGGACCGGACGAGCATCAGCCTCGCCAAGGTCGGCAGCAACAACAAGGCTGCCGGTCTCCAGGTGGCCATCCTCAAGGCCACTTCCCACCATGAGGCCCCCACGGACGAGCGCTACGTAGTGGAGGTCCTACGTATCGTCGACTCCAACAGGATCTATGCAGCCACCTGCGCGTACTTCATCTCCCGGCGCGTGAAGAAGACGCGCAACTGGACCGTCGCCCTCAAGTCCCTCATGCTAGTCCTCCGCGTCTTCCAGGACGGCGGCCCTTACTTTCCCCGCGAGGTCCTCCAAGTCATGAAGCGCGGCGGCCGGATCCTCAACCTATCCACCTTCCGCGACCACTCCAAGACCAACAACCCCTTGGACTACACCGCCTACGTCCGCATCTACGCCCTCTACCTCGAGGAGCGCCTCGATTGCTTCCTCATGGGCAAGCTGCAGCACCGCGTGGCCTTCCGGAGCAGCGGCGGCGACCACCGCGGCAGTCGGCCGAACACCGAGACGACCATCCGCGAGATGAAACCCTCGAGGCTCCTCGATCGGATCTCCTGCTGGCAACGCCTTCTGGACCGGGCTATCGCCACGAGACCTACCGGAGCTGCCCAGTCGAACCGGCTGGTCCAATTCTCCCTCCACGCCATCGTGCAGGAAAGCTTCGACCTGTACCGCGACACATCCGACGGCCTGTCCTTCCTCCTCGACAGCTTCTTCCACCTCCAATATCAGTCTTGCCTCAACGCCTTCCAGATCTGCGTAACGGCGGCGAAGCAGTTCAAGGAGCTGTCGGAGTACTACGCTATCTGCAAGAGCATGGGCGTCGGGAGGACGTCGGAGTATCCCAGCGTGCAAAAGATCTCCGAGGAGCTCATCGAGACTCTCCGTGAGTTCCTCAAGGACCTGTCGTCGGTCCCGAATGATGGCACCAGTAGCGTTAGCCCGGTTTCTCCGAACCGGATCGCCGGTTTTGCCTCTCCGACTCCGGATGAAAGCCAGGCCGATGGGCTCTCCGAGTACGGATCGCAGTGGACGTCGCATGAGGATCTCTTCAGCGTGACGGACGATGGCTCTGGCCGGTCGACTACCACCAGCACCGCCAGCACGAGCCCAACCACGAGCAACCAGTCCGGCTCGACCAACGAGGAAGAGCAACAGAGCCAGCCAACCGGAGACTTGGCCTTCTTCGACGGTTGGCTCACAGCTGCTCGTACACCACCGCAGGATCCCGGGCCAAGTTCTTCGGGGCAGTGCTGGGAGATGTCCCTGGCCGAACTAGTGGGCCAAGCCCAGCCCAACGCTGCCATCTCTGATCTCCACCACGCCGCCTCGACCCCAGACAACCTGTTTGAAGACGGCCCGCAGCCGCCACCTCGAAACAACTCTTTCTTGGACGATGATACCGCAGGACTAACTGGCACACAGCTAATTCCTTTTCAATCCTCGGCAGCAGCTGGTCCTACAATCGGCCAAGGCCAGCAGCAACCGTCATCTTCCCCATGGGAGGACGTATTCTCCGTGGCACCCACCTTCCAGGCGATGGCCATAACAACGCCTACATTCAATAGCAGGGGCCCGAACGTGGTGGGAGAGTCCGTCCAGGACGAAACCGACCCGTTCTCTTCGAACAACAACCCAGGAGCCTTGGAGGCAACAGGCGATAATCAGCTGGAAAATGTGCTGCAACAGCAGAAGCAGCAAAAGTGTAGTTGCGGAAGTAGAACAAGATCATCGCGAAGCATATAGCCCGGTGAAGATGAACAATTTCATCATTTTTGTTAAGGAGCCTCCCACAACAGTAGCAGAGACCTAACATCTCCGAGATCCTCGACCTAGAAGATCACTACAGGTAATATAAATGCCTGGTATAATACTCCCACATCTCCTTGCAAGCAAGCAACTACCTTTGTTGTTTTGTATATACAATAATTATTCACTCTGTAAGTGGGTACTTACTTTTGCAGGGAGGCCATGGAGGAGTATGCGTGGAGGCTAGAGAAAGGGTACCTGAAGAAGGCATTCTATGGCGCGCGAGGGCCGACTATCAGCACAAAGGTCAGCAACTATCCGCCATGTCCAAAGCCAGAGCTGATCAACGCTGGCGGCATCATCCTCCTCTTCCTCTTCCAGGACGAAAAGGTCAGGTCAGCGGGCTGCAGCTCCATCAGTCGTCAATCTCAGAGACCAGCTCCATTAGTACGATCAACAACAGATTATATGCATGATAACCCACCATTAATGCCCTTAATGCTGTATTGCACTATTATTTTGCAATTCCAGTAGCTCCATATTTGTCTATATCCAGGCCCGGAGAAAGCTAAAGAAAGGAAAGCTACAAATCTCTGCACTATGAGCATCTCTGCAACTGGTAATCTGAAATCTGTAAATGCCAAACTTGTAATCTGAGATGTGAATTACATGAAAGGCCAGGGCTTGCCAAACTATGTATGGTGTCATGAATGATCCTAGTAGTAGAACAAGGCTCTATACCAGGGGGAGTGAAGTGTGAATGGGTTATTGATGGGTATAGACGACGTTTTACACCGATTAATAGAATCACAGCATCAGTGATCTAATTGACTACTTACACCTACAGATAAGAGAAGCTTCAGTTTAGTATATACCATTTCCTTTTCATCTTTTGGATTAGTTTTTCTCTGATGTGATTCATGCGGCGAGAACCAGTACTTTGATGGTTCCCTGGCTATTGGCTGCTAGCATGGTGGGGCTGTCGCTCTTCCAGCATACAGCACTTATAAAATAAGATCCTGCATCATCATCCGGATCGTCAGGATCAGGTGAGCTGAATTTGTGCCAAGTCACAGGTTTCGATATTTCCTGCAGGTTTTGAAACCTAATGTTCAGTTTCTTCAGTCTCCATTTTCATGTTAGCTGTTTATAGGAAGCAGAATGAGGATTACTGTTGAGTTGAGAGCTGTAAATATTAACTGACCTTGTGATAGGCATAAACCTCGTTCGTCTCACTACCACAAGCAATGTATTCTCTGTTCACTGTCAGACCCACAAAATTCTTCTCATTTGTGTGGCCTTTGAAGGTCCGCACCTGAAATAGTCATGAAAGATATTTGTCATCTAATGGTTGGTAGCTCAGAGAAAATGTTTGATCATAGAATAAAATGCAGCTCAATTTCAACCTTCTTCCATAACATCCCAAAACAGAGTAAAATGAGATTAACAGGAAATGGCATTGTATGTTGTAGAGCACAACAGTGACATCTAATTTCTATAGTAAATAGACAACACAGATGAGAAAATGTGCCCAGTAATTATTCAGAGTATGGTATGTTTTTGGAGAGGCATGGCATATGAACCCTAAAAAACCCTAAAAAGGGGGACAATTTCTCTTGTTAAAATTGATAATTGGCCATGAGTGTTATTTATTTCTCTGATTTCACTTGGGAACAAGGTCCAAATGTAGAGCCATGTAGAAAATAAAAACAAAAACTTGGACATGCATGAAGAACCCCATGGGTTTGTTTAGCACATTACTCACAGCTAAATTTTCCTTCACATCCCATAGTCTCAGCGTGCTGTCTGTTGATGCAGAGGCAAGCTCATTATTTGACAAAAACTTCACATATGACACGGCCTTTCTGTGCCCACTGAATACATGTAGCGGTTGGCTTATATTCCGCAAGTCGAAATAATGAATGTGGTGGTCTGCGGAACCAACCTGAAATGAAGCAAAAAAGTCAAATTGAGCCCAGAAATTCAAATTGGTCAAACCTTTTATGAAACAAGCTGTTGCTAAAAGGACATGACCAAGCAGCTAACAGGACATAGTCAACCCATACAACACCTTACTGTCAATTATTCACTATGGCAAGAATCAAGTACAAGGGTATGTTATCAACTACAGTAAAAATTCATTTTGATTATGAAGTTTAAGCTGAAACAGATGGTATCCACAATACTAATATAAAAGAAAAAGTGTATGAAGAGAAAACTACCGCAATATATTGGCTTGACCCAGGATTATATTTGACACAGCATATATTTGCCTTCATGTCGATGTTAAGTACACTAGCTTCTTGTCTGGTGCACCATACTTTCACCTGTTTTGTGACATGGAGAACAAAAGCATATTAGGTTAATGACACAATGCCCCCAGCTTCATAAAGAAATAAGCTGTTTCAGGAAAATGCAGTTTCTTATGTGCAGAAACTGTACCTTACAATCATCACTTCCAGATACAAGCATTGACGGTTCCGTCCTTGAGAAATCAACACTCCAAGCACGTTTCTCATGTTCTTCATACTCCATTAGGCTCTACAAAGAGCACGTGGAAGTAAGTCATGGAAAATGAACCCTAGGAGTCCTAATGATGGGAGCAAATAGGTGTATTAGAAGATTAGATATTTCAGTGTACCAGTCAGAAAGGTCATTTCTTACCTGTCGCGTATTTACATCCCAAACGGTTACTATGCCCTCGTAGTCACTACTGGCAATATGATTTTTCGCATACTTATTCCAGCTCAAACAACTAAGTTTAGACCTCGTGGACATCTCAACAACTGGATAATGAGCATCTGTAGGCTCATTTACAACCTGAAAATAATAATAAAAGGACAGTCATTCAACCAACAAAACTGAAAGCCGAGAACAAGATGGATCTTCCTAAAGAGATGTTCCACAGTATAGTACTAGCATAGGTTCAAAATGATCAGCTGCCCTATAAACAATCTTAAAGAAGCATCGAACCTTTCATTGTGAAGATAAGAACTCTATCCTTTCTTTCAGGTTCAGTCACGCAAGAGGATAAAACTATATATCACAAGGTGCAAACAACTTTATAAGGCCCTATTTTCTACCCAGAGAAGAAATGTGAATGTGATGCAGGTAACTTTACATGATCTATCTCCTACTGGATAATCATTAAGAAGATCTATTAAGCAGCATATCTGAACTAAAGAATAGGAATACTGTCACTTCAAAAAATATTACCGAGGAGAATTCAAAGATTTTAATGCGCCTGGAAACTCCAGCTGTAGCAAAAAGCTCATCATCTCTGTCAAACTCTATGCTGTGATAGGGAAAAGAAAAGGATCAATTTCTCAGATCTCACCCAGATTGTTAAAAAGATGTTTATTATGCTCAATGCCCTAGGATGCGAATAAGTTATGCTTCTGTTTCAATTCCCTCTCTCTTAGAAAACACCACCATGCCCAAGGGAAGATAATTTACTATACAATCTGTTAGTTCACATTTTAATTGAATGATCTCCAGCAGCTTTGTCTATCTTTGACCAGCAAAAGTGATGGTCACCTTTATATTGTTATATATGCATAATGGCAGTGGCTACACTCTATAGAGGCAGATCTGGAAAGTGGAAAGTTAATCAAAAGCAGAAAATAAACTTCTCTAGGAGATTATAGAGAATGCAGAGTAGCCACCAGCAAGAGCAGTTGTCCAACACAGCACCACTCTGATTTACTCTATGGAACCAAATTCCTAGCTGTCAGAAGTTATGGAAGGATTGCAACCTCACCTCGAAACTATGTTGGCAGAGTGGAATAAGTCTTCATGTCTAAGCTCAGCAATAACCCTCAATCGACTGTTTCAAAAAGCAACATTGTAGTCTACAAATATGATGTATCAATAAAAGACACATAAGCAAGCATGTACAGAAGAACAATATCCTATCATCTATACCTGTATCTGGTGAAGGTGGTCAATACAGACTGGAAGTAAGCTAGACCAGCATTATAACTTTCTCTATGAATGACATTTTTATCCCTGTCCTCCTGGACATGTGCTTGATTTGCCAATTGACGTCTCTTTTGCAGATAACAATCTTGAAGATCATTGAACTGAAATACGTTTCAGAAAAGCATCAATCAGATTTCAGTTAACAAGTTGAAATCCAATCTCGTGATAACTTGATGATGAGAGTACTAACTATGGCCACGGTAAAACCTCTAAAGAGTATGCCATACTGGGTTAAGTTGATTCTCCACATGTCATCAGAAAGAATACCCAAAAGTTTGTGCAGTGAATTTAGGAAAAAAGTAGCAGTACATGTTCGAGTTACATTCAACCATCTATTAAAGAAAAAAACAAAAAATAAATAGATGATGATTCCTAATATTATGACTTGGCAAGCTCTTGATGCCTGCGTATATCAGATTTTAAGTGGCGTCTTATGAGTGCTGGGAGACAAAATTAGCAGTGCTTCACCACAGATCATAATAATTGAGCTGTTTTAATCATGAAATTCCACTTCAACTTCCCATAACGATACACAAAACACAGAGAGTTTCACCCAAAGAAAAGAGTTACCGACCTGTGCATGTACACGCTTTTTTCTCAGAATAGCCAAACTTGATTGGTTAACATGTTGGGAATCAGAGCCACTGAGAGCATCCTTCTTCTGAAGTCCATGGGAGCTTGCCTGACCTTTACTGTCTAATTTCTTTCCCTGCAGACTCCCGGAGGACAAACTTCCCAGTGCAGTAATAGGACTTGACAAGAAACTACTGGTGTTCTTCTCTAACAATGGAGGCCATGGTTTTCTTGCTGTTGGTTCATCACCTAACATTTGCAGCTTTAGAGAATACCTATCCTTGGCTCGATATAACTCTAACCTATGTCTCTCAACTGCATCAATGTCCTCTTTTATGAACTGGAGATCATTTTGAATCTGCAAGCAGGGAGATAAATGTCCAGTTCAAGCGAAATTCTCATTAAGATCTCAAATTAGTCTCTACATTTCAACAGATCAACTCAGAGTATAGAAACAAATCAGCACATTATGGGATGATAAATGTGTTCAACAAGAAAATTGCTGACTTTGTGATACTAAGAAGTGTTGACATAGCATACAAACATGAGTTCATCCAACTAAGAGCAGATAAGTTGGTGGAATATTGATTGAGATTCCAGATGCAGAATATAAAACAGATACAACAGAAACAAGCAAAAGAATTCATTCAAGTATATAATAATCACACCTCTTTTAGCTTATCAACTTTTTGCTTCCTCAAGCAATGTAAGAAGTCCATCAGAATCTGCATATTTCTCTCTGCTTCTTCTTGCTCCATTTTCCTCTTCTTCTCTGTAAGAAGCACGAGGAGGGCATCTAGTTCCTTGATAGGCACTTCACAGCCCTGGTAATTGCAAAAGTTATGGTCATTTAAGTTGAACACAATGGCTATTTATTGACATTGAGATAAATAATCATTTATGATGCAACAAGAGATGATATGATACATCAGTTCAAACAAGTGATTTGGTAAGCTGTCACAAATGAAGAGAAAATACGAGAGAAATCGAATGTAAGCAGCTTAGAAATTATTCAACATAGAATAAGAAGAGATATCTGTAAGTGTAGAATGATAAGGAGTACATGGAATTCTTTAAGCTAGTTAAAATCATTTTATTATCCTAAACAATGAAATAATTAAACGCAATGCTATTTTAAGGATATGTGGAAAAAAGGGAAAGACACAAGCTTGGTGATTAATTCATTCATTGCACGAGTAGCAATGAGGTTGACAAACATAACCATAAATGCTGAAGAGTTAAAGGAACTCAGAGAGATGCAGAAAAAAATGGATACTTTTGGCAAGATGGATTGGAATCGCATAACGTGCCAAAGGCCCGCCAAATTAGAACCAACCTGCTGCAGTGCCACACGAAAGTGTTCCACTGGAGATGCATTTTTTGATATTTTCCGAGCAGAGGTCTTCCTAAATAGCTACACGAGCAGAACAAATAAGCCACAAAGAAAAATTAGCAAATGACCTAATCCAACGATGCCAGAAACAATTCTATCTTGGTGCTAATCTAAATAACGTGTTCTGAACGATCCAGCAAGTTTCAAACGCAAACCCTCTAAGGTATGATTGAATTGACATGCATGGATATGACGAAGTAACAAGTTCATACCCTCAGCTCACTTCATCGAATTCCTTCAGCCATAATCGTTATACACTCAACGAAAGTCGCCAAAGCGGAAAATTGAGCAGTAAATCAAAGACGGCTCACCTTGTCGAGCAGGAAATTGGGGAATATTTGATTGCTGGTGAGGTAATGACCGCAGCAGGGGCAATCATTCTTGTTCCTGAGGTGGGTGATGATGCACATGTAGCAGAAGCTGTGGCCACAAGAGGTGAGGAACGCGTCCTTGATGATCTGCATGCAGATTGGGCAGAGGAAGTCCTTATCGAGGTCGGAGCCGGAGGTGGTGGCGGTGACAGCGAACACCGCGGCGTCCGCAGTGGCCGTGGCGGTTCCGGAGGGCTCCGCAGCTGCAGCAGACGAGGTGATCGGCTCTGGCTTCACCGCCGGGACGATAGCCCCTGTAGAAACTTCTTCCATGGCCGTGAGCTGTGACGAACAACGGCGGGATTTTTGTGAGCGGAAGTAGCAGAAGGAAAACAACAGCTCGCCATAGCAAAGAGATTGATTTGATCGAGAGAGACGGTAACCGGTTGGTTCGGTGTACTATTGCATTGTGGGGCCCGCAGAGGATAGACATAAGGGTGAAAACGAACCACGCAATGCAGTAGTTAAAGCAGCCGTGCTTCCGGTTTCTCTGACCGGTGATTGGCCGTCTGGGAGATCCATTCAGTGAAGCAAGGGAAAATTATCATTTCACACTCATATTTCTACATAATCCGAATTGACCCCTATATGTCATGACTATTTTAGATTTTTGTCCACCCACTAAGATAAAACGCTCCTAATTGTAATTTTTATTTCCTAATTATCATCTAACTAATTTATAGTAATAATTAAAAAAAAAATTTAAATAAGATTTATAAGATTTAATGTATTTTGGAAGATATTTTATTTTTTCTATTTTATTTTTAATTTTAATAATATCTAATAAATTTAATTAATAAAATAATATTATGATATTTTATTTTTAATTAATTCCTTTTCCGTTTATTTCAGAGAGAGAGATAAGAAGAAGAATATGTTTTCCCTCCAGAAAGAGAGGGAGGAAGCTTCTGCTTCGTTCGGCAGGAATGCAGCGGCTGAGGGGAGGGAGATCCTTGTTGGGCTTCCTATCCGCCCCGCTCCTCAAGAAGAAGGCCCTCAATTTGTTGGCCGCCGTCCAGGATACCTACTTCTCTACCAAGGTCTGCGCTTTCGTTCGGTTAAATTCCCGTCGAGTTTTATGGGTAATTCATGGTGAGGTTTCTGATTTTCTTTCCTTCTTATTTGTTTCTCCAAAGGACACGTTTGAGAGGCATAGGGTGGTGTTCACGGTCGGAACATCTATAGCGTCGGTGGCCACAGCATGGGCCGGTGAGTCTTGTTATGCCTCTGCTGATGATTCTTCTAGTTTTCCATTTGAACTTTCCTTCTTTTTGGAGGTCCAGTGGATTTAGGGCACTGAAACTTTTGCTATGAATTGAAAACTTTAACCCTCATGCTATTTATCTTCGTTAATAATTATAATCAATGCTGTGGAAGTTTTGTTTGATCTTAATATCATACCAAGGAGCATTCCTCGTGGAAAACAGCTTCTTTCTGCATCTATTCTCTCAGCCTGCCTGTTGTTCCTATGCAATTGAACTTTTTCACAATTGGCAGGCTATTCTTTACGGCATTATCATGAGACAAATTTTGATCGAAGGCTCGAATCTATAGAAAAGGCTGTGAGTACCATTGTCTTCACTTGGTAATTGAGGTTCATCCTATATTGGCAATGTGAATGGTGTTCAGGAAAGCTGCATATGGCTGTAGGATGGATGAATATTTTTAACTTCTCTTTTTGGTTAAGTTGTGGTTTCTCGCCTTGCACTAGGATAGATAAAATCTTGCTTTCGCTTCCCATGTCAGATGGATAATTTTACTTATAGATATGCGGCCAAGCCTCTTGCATACCTTTGCACTTGGTTTTCTTCTTGTTTCTTTTCAACTCCAGATATCTATGATTCTGGTTTTACAAAGATACATCACTAAGTTTCACAATTTTTTGCTCTGTCTCGCACATGCTTAAGCTCAAGTTTTCTTGTTTCTCCCTTTTTGATGTTTTTTACTGACTGAAGAGATCATGGTTTTATTGTGGCAGATGAAGACCAATTATCATTTTGAGCGTGCTGATATCAAGAAGATTGTTGACCGAGAAAGTTCCAGATCTGCTGCTTGCTTTGCTACTTCTGCTACCACTTTAATCATTGGGTTTGTAGCCTATGAATTTTCCCCTTTACTGAAGCATGCACATCTTCGTATCATTATATTTGCACATTTGAAAAAGAAAATGAGGAAGAGTGCTTCTGGGCTGCTTTTCAAATGCACTATCAAATGGATTGGATAGATAATCTGCAAAGAGAGAAAATTAGCTTTATTTGGCTTCTCATGGGAAAGTCAGATTTCTGGGTTCACATGTTCTCTTTGGTGTCACCATCTTGGTTAAAATATATTGCTAGTACTTTAGGTTTTCTGTTAGCATTTGCATTTTGTGGATTGCAGGTACGCCTTGGGCTGGCGAGGTGGAAAGTGGTATGCAAACAGAAAGTTGAAGAGGGAGCAGATGAAATTGCTGGGGCAGATTAAACCGAAGAGTTGGCAATTGCTTAGTCATATGAAACCTAAAGGATGGAAACTTAGGTTCCTCCAAAGACCGTTGTCAAGATCTGCCCATAAGGCAATATCTGAGAGTAATATGCTGAAAGATACTCAGACCACCCAATAACATTGCAGAATCTCTTGGTAGTTCTCTCATTTGCAAAGTTCAATCCTTCATTTGGCTGGCTGCTCGGTTGCAGCAAGCATCCCCCAATGCTTCTGCTGCTAACATGCTACCAAGATGTACTCTTTTACTGGCACTGAAAGGAGGTCACCACACTCATAGGGTGTTTTCCAGTTGAAATGGAGCTGGATTAAGCTTATTAGGTGATATGATATATGTATGTACTGCAGAATTAAACACTATTGTGCTCATGTTATACAGTTATAGAAAAGGAAGAGTTGAAAATAATTGATTTTCGTCATCTGCTCAAAATCTCTATGTATGGATGAGAATGTACTGAATATATATACATTGAAAATAATTGGGTTAGTTATTAACTTAGAAATGTGCCACATGGAGTTTTCTTATTGGCTAGCACACGTAACTTCGGCGTACTGCATGGCAATCCACCGCTTCTTCTTCTTCAGCTGCCTGGGCAAGGTTTTTTTCGACAATTGAGCGAGAGAGTCAGATCAGTATATGCTTCCGTTGATTCTGCATTGGTAAGGGGGATTAGTATATGCTTCCGTTGATTCTGCATTGGTAAGGTTAGTATATGCTTCCGTTGATTCTGCATTGGTAAGGGGGATTAGTATATGCTTCCGTTGATTCTGCATTGGTAAGGGGGATTAGTATATGCTTCCGTTGATTCTGCATTGGTAAGGGGATAGCGTGCGGGAATGTATAGATCTCCGTCGCAGTCTTTAGCGGGCTTCATCTTGTTTGTATCATCATTCTGTATCTCCCATGCGTTGTATGGTCCGTCCTCTCCAGTTTTTCAGCTGAACCCTTCCAACTTCAAGAACAAGGTGGTGGAGCTTTTTTTTCATTTGCTATTAAATCAAATCGAAATTATGTGGAAAATCTCCTTTCCAGTGCCTGCAGTGAATTTCATCTGAGCTTCTATTTCTCCCTAAAATGGTTGAATTCATAATCTGAACTATAGTTTTATGCTCGTCAATTTCAATTGAGACATGGAGGAGGAAAATTTAGAGCTCTTTTGTGATTTTCAATTCTGTTGGTGTACCAATTAACATTGGCTGCCTTGTCGGTCGCACGACGAAAACTGACGAGTGCTGCGAGGACATAATCTAGGAATTTCATCATTGCATCAGTTGTTACAATTATAGAAATATGCATCTATCTTTCGTGAAGATGACACAATTTTAACTTCTTATGACTAGAGATTCAGAAAAGTTTTAAAAACCAATTACTCTAACAGAGAAATATGTCCTACATTATTTTGATCATAACGATAGGAATTTGGTTAAGTTTCATTCTCCGGTACATCACATTGTGGAAATCCTGGCAGGTTTTGAGCTCCAATGGAGTAGTTCTGATTAAGTTCTTCGCACCTTGGTGTGGTCATTGTCAAGCTCTTACCCCAACATGGGAGAAGGCTGCGACTGTTTTGAAGGGTGTTGCCACTGTAGCTGCCTTGGATGCTGATGCACACCAGTCTCTAGCTCAGGTATAATTATAATCAGCGCTCTTCCAGTTATGAGGGATAAGAATCCTAGCATAACTTTGATGGTATATTTAGAAAGTTCTTAAATGTTGATGGCAGTGCTACTGGTTTTGGTATATGAGTAATTTATCCTAACATCTTAGATATCCACTAGTTTTTGTGCGTCTTGATTTTTTAGTTCTTGCATATTTTCTTGATGAAAACTCGAACAACTTGTCTTCCGGAAAGAAATTTGTTAGATTTAGCTATATGTTCCAAAGAGAAAATTTCCTTTATTGAGTTCTCTCATTTTTATAATACATCTATCTCCATCACAGGAATATGGAATCAGGGGATTTCCTACCATAAAGGTGTTTGTACCTGGAAAGCCTCCTGTAGATTACCAAGGAGCTAGGGAGGTCAAGCCAATTGCAGAATTTGCACTCTAACAAGTATGTTTGCATTCTTTGTCCGGGGATTTATGAGCCAATTTTCCAATTCCTTCAGTTACAGATGATCTTGGGGAAAAACTAGCCTCCAAATTCTTTGAACATAATTTGATTGGTAT
Source organism: Trapa bicornis (assembly GCA_030064425.1). Lineage (NCBI taxonomy): Eukaryota > Viridiplantae > Streptophyta > Magnoliopsida > Myrtales > Lythraceae > Trapa > Trapa bicornis. The sequence goes on along the minus strand of CM057761.1, from coordinate 334,584 downwards.
CTAAGAAAAAACTTGTGCTTTTTTTACCTACACACATCGGAATCTAAATTGTGCTTGTGTTTGTATCATTAAGTACACACATCTAGTGTGTGAGAAAATTTGTAGATAACATGAGTGGAGTTCAGTAATTCATCTTCTATTTTGCTATAAATTCTTTTTATCTTCCAGAAAAGTCTAATGTTAGATTTGTGTTGCAGATCAAAGCACTCCTAAAGGACCGTTTGAATGGTAAATAAACTGGAGGTTCAAGTGAAAAATCTGAACCTAGTGCATCTGTAGAGTTGAATTCTCGCAGTTTTGATGAAACGGTGCTCAAAAGTAAAGAGCTCTGGATCATGGAATTCTTTGCACCTTGGTATGCATCTTACGTTGGCAACGGTCTATCCTATGACATGGTGTACAGCATCCTATGACATTATGCAGTTCCTTTGAAGAGCTGGGTCTTAGATGCGATTACCTTGCTCTGAAGTAGGGAGGCCTGCATTATATAAGTTAGCCTTTCCTATATTATAATTTAGAATCCTAGCTCTATGAAATGAAGGCTTATGTTTTTTGTACATACTGCATTGAGGTATAAATAATGTATGCTCATTGTTTATTAATTTTTATTTTGGTACGTATTATTTATTTCATTCTCCCATCTTAGCATTTAATCTATTGTCATAGCGCACAGTGCTGTTTAGCTTACATAGATTTCGTGTGGCTATATATTTCTGGGCAACAAACTGCATATTATAGATGGTAGGAAAATCTCGATAAATTATGTGTTCTGTACTATGCTAGAAATGCTTGAATTTATAAATGTTCTAATCATTCTCATTCTCAAAGTTTGATCTTGAACCATAATTGGTTATCAATTTTGCAAGTTATCACGGTATATTATTACCCAGAAAAGATGGAAAATATTGAGGTTTTGTGAGATGATTTCTCTGCTTATAAATTTTATTTTATAATGATCTGGTTCTTGCCTGGCTTTGTTCTTATCGACCCTAATTTCATTATAAAGGTGTGGTCACTGTAAGAAGCTTGCACCTGAGTGGAAGAAAGCTGCAAATAATTTGAAAGGGAAGGTGAAGCTAGGTCATGTAGATTGTGACTCTGAGAAGGTAAGGTTTCTAGGAGGAGAATATTTTAATAAATAATCCATCCTTTTTGTTCAAGAAATACTGTGCTATTGCAATTTCATTGGTAGTAACATGCTTCAAATGACAGTCTTTGATGAGCAGATTCAATGTACAAGGTTTCCCTACAATTATGGTCTTTGGTGCTGACAAGAGTAGTCCAATTCCTTATGAGGGTGCAAGAACTGCTGCAGCTATAGAGTCATTTGCTCTTGAGCTACTTGAAACAAATGCTGGTCCAGCTGAGGCGACTGAACTGACCAGCCAAGTAAGTTCTCTTATTTTGACAACCCTTTAATACCTTATTATTGTACTAATGGTTAAGATGTATACATGGTTCACATATAGCACGTTCTGAACTCCAAAAGTATCGCATTTGTAGGATGTCATGGACGTGAAGTGTGGTTCAGCTGCCATCTGCTTTGTTACTTTCTTACCTGATATCTTGGATTCCAAAGCAGAGGGGAGAAACAAGTATCTTGAAACTCTACTGTCAGTTGCAGAAAAGTTTAAGAGGAGCCCGTACAGGTTGGTAATTGAGACGAGCTCCATGTTTTGAATTTACTTGCCTCATATTTGCAATATGGCGATTACAGTCATCTGTTTCCATTCCTCAATAACAAATGTGTACAAAAGAGGAAAGTTTTCCTATTCATGATATAATTAATTGGGAGTCTGAACAAACTAATCTATATTGTCATCTACAGTTTTGTTTGGGCTGCTGCTGGCAAGCAGCAAGATCTTGAGAATTGTGTTGGTGTTGGTGGATATGGATACCCTGCCATGGTTGCATTGAACACGAAGAAAGGTGTATACGCCCCATTGAAGAGCGCTTTTGGGCTCGACCAAATATCGTAAGCATCATTTTCAGCCTTAAATTTGAGTTGCATGTCAACTAAACAAATTTGTGCATCAACATGGTAATCTCCTCTTTCCTGTTATGCTGCACCTCAGTGAGTTTGTCAAGGAAGCAGGGCGAGGAGGAAAAGGAAACTTGCCTCTCGAAGGCACCCCGGCGATTGCCAAGAACGAGGCTTGGGACGGGAAGGATGGAGAAATTATGGAAGAGGACAAGTTCTCTCTTGAGGAGCTTATGGGAGAAGATGCTCCCAACAAGGATGAGTTATGATCGATCCTTTTGGAGTCCTGTAACAGTTAACTCATGAGGATCTAAAGGGACTTTTGCAGCTCGCCTGGATGAGGCTAGTAAGGCATTTTGGGTGTTGCTGCATCAAATTTGAATTTGATGTCTTATTAGTACATTACCACAGTTATCTCTTACCATTTATTAGATGATGATCTTCGAGACCCCCTCATCATGTCAACATTTTGAATATGGAAGAGCTTGGAAGAAGAAGATCGAATGTACATGAAAGAGAGATTGAAGGGTGCTAGTACAGTGGACCCTTCCCGTCTACATAATAAATTCAGAGAGAAATCCACTTTGATTACTCATGCAGTAACATCTTGCAAATATCAGCAAGTGATCAATAGCATGCATGCCACAGACCAGAACGAATCTTTTCCTGTTTGAGGAGCCTTAGGTTCTGGTGTGATCAGTTCAGTTAAGTTCAGTGCACGGAACACAGCCATTGTTTCAAGATCTGTCCATTGATATGTCAGTGCCACTTAAACTCTGTGTCTGCCCAGCTCCAAAGACATTCATCTGGTGGAATGGTCACTCGTGAGAAAAGTGGGGATTCGGCGTAAAAACTGCCAGAGGAGATTGATCACTCTCACATTTTCCGTAGCTAAAGCTCAAGGATTCATAGCTAGAGCTTCTGGTTCCAGAAAGGAGAATCTCGTTCCATCATAAGGGCAGCTTTCTGCTACTGGAGGGAATAAGCAAGACATTCATCTAGTGATATTCTATTACTAGAGCTTCTGGTTCTATGCAACATTTATTTTTACGGAAGAACTGTAGTATAGTGCCAACTCATGCTCAAATTGCAGGTAATCTCCGAGGCGATTATGGTAAAACCCGCGTCCCCCGGCCGGATATACGATTTCGGAGCCTCCATTTCGTAGATTGTGACGTTGGATAGAACCATCTCAATATTGCTCACAAATGGAATTTTGACGGATTTCACGATCCTGGGCAGTATGAGCAGGAACATCGAGGAAATCGAGGCCATTCTGCGAGATAAGGACGGAGGTGATTGCTTCATCGGATGGTTCAGATTGGAGCGGGAAGCTGTGGGAAGGAGCGAACAGCGTCGAAGAAGGGAATACGCGGAGGAAGAAGAGACAGTGAGAGGCCAATGGCGCCATCAGAGAGCTTGTTCTTCAGAGAAGAGTTGCCCCAATTGGGAAGCGTGACGTCAGCTATCGCAGTATCTAGCTGGCAAGGAAAGATGAAAAATCTATGGGCTGTACCCAGCCCATTATAGGCTCAAATGGCCCATTTTGCTTGTCTGTGAAACCGCCGTAATCTGGTCGACTCATCAGCCATACGGAGGTCCCGTCTAGCCGGTGGCCAGCTCGAACCCTAACAAGATCGCCCCAAACGTTGGAATCTTCTGCTTGCTTCCACTGAAAAGCTTCGGCGAAGGATACTGGTGAGTACTGTTGTATCTCCGTGGTTACATCTGATGGATTTCTCAGCTAGCTGTGGAGTATTTGCTTGAATTGGTTGGAGTGACGGCGCTTATTTGCTGGAAACGCCTTATTTATAGTCCAATGGTTTTTATCAGGTGCTCATAGTTTCTTATTGCCTCCGCCCCCCTGCCGGAGCTCCAGAGGAAAGCTTCCAGAGATCTCGAGATGGCCTCATAAAGGAAGTTGTGGGCGGTCGAACAAGATAATATAATTCAGAAATGAGCATTGTACCGAAGGAGACGATTGAGGTCATAGCTCAGAGCATTGGAATCAGTAACTTGTCTGCCGATGCTGCACTGGCACTCGCCCCTGATGTTGAGTACCGTATGCGGGAGATCATGCAGGTATATCTGCTAGCTTCCATCTCTTGTCTAATTATTTGTTCCTCAGTTGATATTTATATTATGAACAATTTCATGTTTGTTTCTTTCTGTCGGGATCATGGATATTGACTTTTGAAATCTTCTTCCCCAGATCGCTCCTAAATTTTCTAGGGTTCGAGCTTAGAGGCACTTACTGATTTCTTATTAACTTTGGCTATGGAACCTGTTGTGGTTTCTGCAGCTGTTATATATTGTCTTAGGAGTTTTAATTATACCTTTTCTCTCTAATGTGCCAAACAGGAAGCTGTCAAATGTATGCGCCATTCAAGAAGAACTGTTTTGACAGCTGACGATGTTGATAGCGCCCTGAAATTGAAAAATGTTGAGGTATATCTGTTGCATGAAAAATTATAATATGTCAATGATTTGGTTTCTTCTACCTTTTTCTCAGTCTGCAGATTTAGTTTGACATGCTTTATAATCTATTTATAATTCTCCCCATTTCATGTACTCCATCCTTTGTTAAACTATAAATGAATATGAACAAGATTTTGATTTTTGCACTTAAGCTAAATTCTCATAAGGTTTATGAACTGGTCCGATCATTAATCAGTACAACGAGCTTTCAATTTCCATCGTTATAAGATATTCATTTCAAAGCTAAAGTTGTCCATTATGTCAGTCAATGTGTAAGCATATTCTTGTCATGTATGTTAGAAGTTCTAAAGCCCTAGTGTAATATGCTAAGAGTAGGATACTTGAATTTCTGTCTGGAACAGTCTAGATGTTAATAATAACCATTTCTAATGTGTAATTCCATCTTCTTGGTATGCTAGCCAATATATGGTTTTGCCTCTGGTGGCCCTCTGCGCTTCAGGAAAGCGATTGGACATAAAGACTTGTTCTATCTTGAAGACAAAGATATTGACATTAAAGATGTAAGCTATGGCTACATTTCGTTTCTTTCTGGTCAAACCCACTTGAAGCATCTCAGAACATTCTTATTGAATGATTTACAGGTGATTGATGCTCCTTTGCCCAAAGCACCACTAGATACTGCTGTTCTCTGTCACTGGCTGGCTATTGAAGGTGTACAGCCAGCTATTCCTGAAAATGCTCCAGTGCAAGGTATTTTCCTGCTAATAACTTATAGTTCTGCAAAAGTGCTTGTCTAGGTGTTAGATTCCCATAAAATTTTCATGAGACTGATGGTGACTTGTAAGAGCACAGAGTTGTGCACGCTCAATTTTTTTCTTTTGCTATATGATAAACGTAATGAGTATCATCCTGACTATTGGTGTTCTTTTTGAATGTTGAATTTTGAAGTAGATAGACATAATTAGTTATTGAAGCGGCATACTGATAGTATTTAATATTGCAATCACTTTACCAGTCATCTCTGCTCCATCTGATGGAAAAATCCAACAGCAAAAAGATGATAAGCTTCCTGTTGACATTAAACTTCCTGTTAGGCATGTATTATCAAGAGAACTTCAGGTATGCTCTTTATCCAGTGACAGATTAAATAGTCACCTGTGAACAGTCCCTTGGGTAGTCAACTCTGTCTTCCTGCAGCTATATTTTGAAAAGATTACTGAACTCGCTGTGAGAAACTCTGAGTCTATCCTCTTCAAAGAAGCATTAGTGAGTCTTGCAACAGACTCAGGATTACATCCTTTGGTCCCATATTTCACCTGCTTTATTGCTGATGAGGTACCTATTGCAACAGGGATGCATTCTCATATAGTTTAATGTCATTTCATCTGCTACTGACTCTTCTCCTCTAACATCAGGTTTCTCGTGGATTGAATGATCTGCCTCTTCTTTTGGCATTGATGCGTGTTGTCCGGAGTCTCCTCCTTAATGCCCATATTAATATAGAGCCTTATGTGAGTTCAGCTTGTTTATTGACTTTCATATTGTTGAACTCAATTTGAGTAACTGGGAATCAACTGGTTGTTTTCACAGTTACACCAACTGATGCCAGCTGTAGTAACATGTATTGTTGCAAAAAGGCTAGGAAAAAGGCTCTCCGACAATCACTGGGAACTTAGAGAGTTTGCAGCAAATCTAGTTGCCTCTATCTGTAGAAGGTCGAGCCAAGCTTCTGTTTCTGTTGGGCGAGTACCTGCCCCAAGTGATTTTTTGCATCCTCCTTGTCCTTAGCTATTGGATATCTCTTTCAAACAGCATGACCCAAGGGAAATGTTTTGTATGAAGAGGATTATTCTCCTGCCAGTTTAACATTTCATGTAACATCCATCTTTTTACAGATTCGGACAGGTGTACACAACACTACAGACTCGTCTGACAAAGCAATTAGTTAATGCATTCCTGAACCCGAGTCATTCACTCCCAACACACTATGGCGCAATTCAAGGTCTATCTGCACTGGGGTCCAATTTGGTATTCTCTCTATGCTTCTTTTGATTGTTGAATTGCCAAATCTTGGCTTCTTAAAATGAAAAACGGGAAAAACTATCTGAGCATGCTAAGCATTTTACCTACGATTTTCTTCTCCTGCTTTCGTGATGCTGAATGTGTGCTGGTCTGGTAAATGCTATGCAGGTTCGCCTTCTTATACTGCCAAATCTCGAGCAATATGTCCGGCTCCTTGAACCGGAGATGCTTCTTGAGCAGCAGAAAAATAAGATGAAGAGATACGAAGCTTGGCATGTATATGGGGCCTTGTTGGTGAGCTTCCCTTCCCAAGTGATCCTCTAACGTCGATTCTATAGCAGTGATATAGATAGAAAGATGATGGAACCTTTTGATTACAGCGTGCTTGTGGCCAATTTGTACACAATCGGTTCAAAATTCTCCCACCTCTACATTCATCGGGGAGAACTCTTATGAGGACTGGTGCACGAGTCATCACTTCAGGCGCAAGTAAGTTCTGTATTCTGTCATTACATTGCATGGATTATTTAGAATATAGCGTTTGCATCTGTTTACAGTATTATTTCCATAAGTTACAGAGCTTGAGAAAACCTAACATGCATATTTTTCTTTCAATTTGGGAATTGCAAAGACAAACGGAAGATGACCTCAGAGAATTCCGATCATTTACGGTCCTCCAAGAGGACAGCTATCGACGGGCCGATTACTGCAGTAGCTCCCTCGAGCCTGCAAGAAGTCACGACTAATTCAACCCTTCGGGTCGATTCTAGTGCAGTCCCATCACCGTCTTCAGGGCCAACGCCTAGCAACAACGGAGCAGTAGTAGGAGTTGAATCCGAAGCCGAAGACAGAGATGGCGGTGCAAGCACAACTGCTAGCAATAGTAGCCGCCTGAATCCAAGGCTATCCACAACCATAGAACATATCTGGAAAGACGACTTTGATTCCGGGAATCTTCTTGTAACGCTTTCTGAGCTGTTCGGTGAGCCTCTTCTCCCCTTCATCCCTTTTGCCGAAATGTCAATGTTCTTGTAACTGTGAAAAATCATCGACCTCGACGTTATTTTAAAGATTCTATTAATTTCTTGTGTCAAAATTCATGGACTTACTTATCAAATGCACTTAGAATCCACAAATACAGGCAGCCATTGGAAAAAAAGGATTATGAAGAGCGTTCTGGAGACACATGACGAGTGTATAAGTTATTCTATGAATTTAATGATATCTCGAAGGGCTTCACTGCGATCGTGGGCAAGCCATGGATGGACTCCGCAGCTGGCGCATTAGCGTAACCAAGCCACCAAGCCACTAGCTAAGCCACTATAGCATGCTCCGGGAGTATTGACTCTGTGAAGCGTAGAGGAATCAGTGTGGATAATAAATTGGCTTATTGGGTGCAATGCTCCGGGAGTAAGGAGAATGTATCCTTCGGTATTCATACACGTGTATAAAAACAGCTACTTTCGCCTCGCCTCCGACCGTCCGCGGTCGCGAGCAACAGCAGCTATCTATCTGAATTGAACCGACCACTTCATTTCCGACCGTGAGACACGCGCTGCCGCTCCCGCCACCGTCTTCCGGGCAACGTTTTTGGCTTTTTGGATTACTTCGCTTACTGACTGGGGGAAGAAAGGGGTTGCTGGTCCGCCGCAGATGTCCGTGGAGAGGCCCTCCTCCTGGACAGTCGACTCCGACATTGACGGAATCGACCTCGACCCCTCAGATTTTGGCTCCTCAATCCCGCTCAAGAAGGTTCCTAATGGTGACATCTTCGAGGCTTCCCGCGCCGGCGACATCGACCGCCTCAGGTGATGGCCGGGGTTCCCTTGTTCACCATATGCTGCCGGGCTTTCCCGGGCCAATTTAGACTTTCTCTTTGCAGATGGAAGAATGGTGATGGATTTTCCAATCTTGATTCTTGAACAACATGAATAGGGTCTATTTTCTCATGAAGGAAAATCTTTTGAGGTCCATTGCTCTTGAGAAAAGGAGATATCAACTGTTGAAAAATGGTTTTGAAAGAAAGGCAAAAGGAAGTATCAACTAATATATATTGGCTTAGTTCTTTATGTGATCAATGTGACATTCACATTTCATTATACACTGGAGCTGACCGATTTCTTGATTGTTATTGCTTAGCAGATATTTGTTAGAGACGGGCCTCAATGTAAATGCTCGAGATCAATGGGACTCTGTGGCCCTGTACTACGCCTGCCTTGCAGGTCACTTGGATGCTGCAAGGATGTTACTAGAGAGTGGTGCAATTTGCTCCGAGCACACTTTTGATGGAGACCGGTGCCACTATGCAGCCCTTAATTTGAAGGTGAGGAAGCTTTTGAAGGCATTCGAGGCGAGACCACCTCCCCTAGCTCCTTTGCAGGCAGCTCTGAGGGAGACTTTCCTGGGCTGCGGGGCTAACAGGGCATTCATTGAGCAAGCGGCAAGTCTCTTCCCAGGTTGAGTAACAGCCAACTATGGTTCAGAATTGATGCAGAAAATCGATTCTATGTTTCAATTGTGATGGATTATGCTGGTGCAGGAAGGAGAAGGAGCTAATTGATTTTGTATATTTGATTTCATTTGGTCGATGGCTTGCCTAACAATTCAAATGATATATATGAATTACATATTTAATTTATTCATATTGATAATGTATTCAAAGTTAGATATAGTCTAAGAACAGGATTATGATTGCAGGTTTTGCATCTGCTGGCGATCCAAAGTATGACACCTTCCCTCCGGATGTGACATTTTACATTCAAGGGAGACCTATTCAAGGGCACAGGGTTATCTTAAGTGCCCGATCACCATTCTTTAAGAAGAAGTTCGAAGCTGATTGGGAAGATCGCAATGAAGTCAGATTTTCAAAGGAAAAGTTGTCGTATACTGCACTATACAGCCTCCTCCATTTCTTCTATTCTGACAGATTAGAGATTTCTGTGGATGATATGGAAGATTTGGTTAGAATCTGTAAAGTATGCAAATGTGACTCCTTGCAGAAGACCCTTGAAAAAGAGTTGATACACCAGAAGTATGCAGATTATAAGGCTCTGAGAGATGCAGACAACTCCCAGAAGCGATTTATCTTACAGGGCTCGTCCCTTCCCGCAGAAGACCGTCTTCCAGCAGCCATGAGCCGACTCCATGAAGCTAGTCTGAGCAATTCCTCAGCATATAGCATATCTCCTAACGGTGGCAATAGTTTAATTGCTTCTGTTGGTAAATTGCAGATAGGTGAATTTGTAAATGACCTTGCTGATGTTTGTGTCAAAGTTGGTAAAAGGGTCTTTCGCTGCCATCAGGTGGTTCTGGCTTCTAGGTCAGAGTATTTCAGAGCTAGGATCTCTCGAATGAAGGAATTCTATGAAGAAAGAGATGAAGTTCCTCTCAGTAAGCTTCCGTACCTTGAAGAACATGATCTGGCCATGGAGACATTTGAGAAGATGATCGAATACATGTTAGTGTTCTTTCATTTATCTCCGTGACTCAGATTAGTGGAATGTGTATCTGCAGGACTATCCTCATTTATTCCTGCTCCCCTTACAAGATAATATATATACATATTTATGTATATTATGAGAAATTTCATTTGACCAATTGGTTTTCAGGAACCTTACATGATTGCTTTGATGTTTTAGGTACACTGATAGTCTTAAAGAGGTAGATCCCGATCAGGTATTCAATGAATTACTCTGTGTTGATCCCGTTTTGTAGCAGACTTATCATAAGAACACTAAATGGACCGACCCTTATGCAGGCGGAGGAAATGTTTGATGCTGCCTCGAGATATCTATTATTCCCTCTCAAGAGAGCTGTTGCTGATGTGTTACTTCCGCACCTAGAAATGGTCTCCCCTGCTGAACTGTGTCATTGGTTAACCTTATCAGACATGTAAGTTCCTCTCATACTTTGATTTTCATAATCAGTGGTAGCATGAAAGCAATGGGGAGATCATTTGCAGACGAGCCAAGTAGATTGCGGAACCAAAGATACCTCTGATCACATCTTGATTCGAAAATGCAATAAAATTGTATGGATTTAGTTGGTATGAAAATTTTATTCTTTGGATTAATATGCACCAAGCAACTGTTTTATTTTGTCTACTTTGTGGAAAATGTTGCAGTATCTCATACTGTGCTGTTGGACTGATCACCAGTTGTAATTAGCTGATCTAGAGGGGGCTATGGTTTGAATTCCCAACTTTTCTTTTGCAGGTATGGTGTCCTGAAAATTCGAGAATACTGTCTTGACATGATGGCGTGCAACTTCGAGACTTTTGCTGATACACCCGAGTTCAGGGCTATGCTATTGACACTCCCTCCTCCATCAGGAGATTCCTCACTTCGGACTACAGTTCCTAGCGCCCCTGGGGCTGCAGTGAATATAGATCAGGGCAATCTTCTGGACGATTTACGAGAGAAATGGCTCGAAGCAGAGGCTGCTGAACTTGATAAGAGAGACGAGAGTGCTCTACTCTTCGATAACCGGCTTGAGATGCTAATGCTTGTGGCAAAACAAGAGAATGCAGCTAACCCAAGTGATGGAGGTGAAGGCTAAGCTGTAGAGGGAATGTAGTTCTTTTCCCAGTGTCAAAGGATAAGATTCTAGTAATTTTTTTTTGGAATATGCATGGACATATTGTCCATTTCTGCTTCTCTTAGTGTGCATAGCTTAGCAACCAAAATGGATTTTTTGGAGTTACAATGCCATGGTTACATTGGACAACACCATGTAGACCTTCTCCTTTTTATGTTAAAATAATAACCAATCTGCCTTTTTTAGTCATCCTTGGGGAAAGATTATGATTGTTGCACGCTCCAAATCAGAGCACATAAGTAACTTTGAGCTGGAAGTAGGAAGATGATTCCGCAGACACTACATAAGTATGTAGCTTTGAGCTGATTTCTTGCTCCTATGTAGTTTCAAGCCAAACAGAAAAAAGGCATAAACTTCAAAAGCTTCCTAGTTTTATTTTGTCATCAAACATGGTGATTGAGAAAAGGGATAGGAAAGTGTATTGACAATGGCAGAGACTGCCTTGACGAAAAGATAAAAAACCAATAGAATGAAAAAATGGCCCATGCAGGTCTTGAACCTGCGACCTTCGCGTTATTAGCACGACGCTCTAACCAACTGAGCTAATAGGCCATGTTGTAAAAATGAATATATTAAAGTTTTCCAATGGAGGTGGAACAGAGTTGTTCGATTCAAGCTTTGATTACCTGTTGATCATTTTTTAACGTATGAAATGATTGATATTACCCAATTAACATGCATTTCAAAGTAGGATTACAATGCATTAAATTTGATTCACATCCTATCCTATGATTAGATGCCCATGGAGGAAAACCTAATCAATCAAGAAGAACTCCATTGTCAATAACCAGAGTGGGTAATGGTTAGGTAGTGTTTAGGATAAATAATGGGCTTAAGACATGGATTACTGGGAATGATGTGAAACTTAGGTGCAACTTTATGTAGATGAAATGGGGTCTTCTTGTTCCTTCCTCCTACTCTGCTGCCATTAGCTACCACTTTTCTTTCTATATATATATAGGCACACTGATAAAAGGCAGGCAGGGCCTCTGCATGAGAGAAACACACCAACCAGAGAGAAAAGTAATGAGTTGAGCACATTGGCTCTCTCTCTCTCTCTCCCTCCCTCCCTTTCATTGGGCTTTATCGTGGGTGGCGACGGCCAGATGTGGCGGATCCTGGTGACCGTGAGGCGGAACCTCCAGAACATGCGGAAGAGCCCCAGGGTGGCTGATGAGAGCGTGGTAGCTGCGGAGGGGCCGCGAAGGAGAACGGGCGGAATCTCGGCCGTGTACCGGGCATCGGTGTCGGTGCTGGCCTGCTTCTCTGGAACTCGGGCAATCGGGGTCGACGGGGTGTGGGCCTCCGGCGAGTTCGGACGGGTTCCGTCGGAGATGAACCACCTAATGGTGAGCGACAGCATGCGGTACGCCATCTTGATGTAGCCGAAGAACGAAAGTACGACAACCTCTGGTCGTTTATATATATACATATATATATATAGAGAGAGAGAGAGAGAGAGCGTACGATTGTGTGTCTTATAGTTTCATTTGTGTTCTTCTTGAACAGAATTGTTCTGCTTTGTCTGTAAATGATCTCTTCATCCCTCGGGTCTCAGTTTTCTTTTCTTCCGGGGGCATTGATTTTGATTTCCCTCTCTTTTCTGATCAGTTCACACCACCACCTCCTGCACAATTTTATTGCTGAAAATGGTATGCCAAAATCTTACCCTCCATGGTAGTAGTAAAAGATGATTAATTTCCTTAAGAACCCATATACATTTTGAGCTTCTGCAATGTACTAAATCTTTCTTCTGTCAACTAATCATATTCATTCATATACAGAGAGAGAGAGAGAGATATACTATCCATCTAGGAAAAAAGAGAAGCCTGGAACCATCTCATCCAATTCTAAAGTGCATTGTGCAAAGATGAGCAAGTGGGCATGCAACTAGGGAAGAAAGAAAGTGTTGGAAATAGGACAAGCCCATCTGCAACTTGCTGCTTTGCTGAATTAAAAGGCCAAGACAAAATAGTGTCCCACTTTTCTCCTCCCCTTTCCTTTCCTTTTCTTTCTTGTCCCTAAGCTCAACTTGGAATTCCCTTTTTTCGTTCTCTCTATATCACATCATCACATGTAACTTAGCATCAATGTTAGCAGAGCTAAGACAAGCCAGCAAGCTTCTAGGGAGCACATCTTCCCATTGGGCATACATTTGCTTACTTCTCAAGTTTTGTTTCCATGGAAAACACTGTTAAGCTTCAATGGTAGGGTGACTTTATGGCATACTTACTTTTGCTTTTGAGATGTGAAAATGACACAAGGAATAAAGGTCCTTCAAGTGTTATCAAGAAAATGAATAGAACCCTACCACTACTAAGGGCTATTGATGAGGATTATTGAGGGGACCTCGACATGAGCACATATTCCATTGCAAGTATTATCACTTTGACACATGCTGCCATAAGTCACAGCCCATCAAAACTATTCTCAGTCACTGGGGTTTGCTTGGTCCCATTGCCACCCCACCATTGATAGACCCTTGAATGTAGATAGATCCCAGGACACAGTGGATTCACTTATGGCAAAATCTAGAGTGTGGTAGGTGTATAATGATCATACACAACAGTAATAGCCAAAACATGGTAACTGTGCGTCCATGGCCACAGGCCTCTCCCCCCCACCAAAACAAATCTCAGCTACTAGAAGTAAAAAAAAAAAGAACACAAATGATCACAATATATGATGTAATACTGCTATACGTACCCCCGCCCCCGCCCCCCCCGCCCCCCCTAGTGGGATCTATCCCATGGAGCAAAAGAACCAAGAAAATATAGTGTAGCCGACCTACATGCCAGGTGATGTAGATACAGTAGACATGGTGGCGGGTCTCAAGCCCCATAGTGCAGTTGGCTGTCACTGTGACCATTCCCTCCAACGATGGAGGGATGTTTTGGAGGTAGGTCCATGGCTGCCCTCCTCCTCCTCTTGATGACGATGGACCAGGTGACAACCTCCAACACCGCGGCTATCAGACCGAGGATTATGAGGATGGCTATGTAGCCCTGTTTCCATACACTGGCCGGGTTGAGGAGTTGGAGGCCCTTGAACACGTTCAGGATGCTGAGGCTGATGACGGTGTAGCCGATCGAGTGGTGGTAGATGTTCCAGAAGAACCTGTACTTGTGATCTGGCTTGGGTCTCACCAGCAACGCAAAGACCTGAAAAGACAGCAAGGAATAAGCAAGTGATAGTTGCATGACCTAAGCATATCATATGATATAAGCAATTGCAATAGCCAGAGGCAGAATCAGACAATTGTGTTGGAAACTGCGCACACCGAATTGCAATTTATATCTTAAATCATGGGGCGCGGCTCATGCACGTCTTAATAAATAATGGTGACGGCAATTGACTAAGTTATAGGAGGGTTGACTTTACAATGATCCGCCCTTACCTACCTACCTACCTACCTAACTAGAAGAAGCCTATGGTATTAGGAGAGTTCTTTCGGATTTAGTTCTCTAAGGGCGGACATGGACTGGCAGGTAAAGAGATTCTGAATTCAATTTTCATAATGGATAAAAGATGTAGGGTACCTGAAGGGTTGCTCCGATGAAAAGGATGGCACCGATGGCACCATGATAGCCGGTCTCACCACCCTCATCGCCCAATCTGAGGCCCGTGATCCAACCGGCAATACCCAGTATATAGGCCAAGCCCTGGCAGGTGATGTGCAGGTAGAACCATGCAGGGTTGGCTCCCTCAAACACCTTCAGGTGCCTAGCAAATATTGCCCCCAAAGGCATCATAATTCCCCAGCTGACCGCGTTCAGCAATCCGTGCACCTGAACCATTCAATCCAAAACTAACCATAGTTAGATCCTATGTCATGCATCAGCAGGTGTAAGCTTGAATGGGCTCAGGTCATTGGCTAGTGACAGGGCAAAGCAGTAAGTACCATGCGGTTAATCTCCCTTGGGTCAACACATTCTAAACAACAATATGGAGCAAATTATCTCGACCTTGGGATCCTTCTATATGACTATAGTGGTTTGTTAATACTTTGAAAAGATCACTTACGTTCTTCTTCTGCTGCCTGTTGCTAAAGAAGGAAGACCCAGACGAAGATGAGCTTCCTGGGCTGCCATAGCCATCGTCGTCATCATCATCTCCGTCATCATCACCTCCGCTGCGGCCACCACCACTGCTGCCTCCACTCACAGGAGTCGACCCAGTGGCGAAGCTCAAAGTCTCCATAGACCGCATGTTAGCACCGCTGGTCGAGTGAGTCCCGGGGTTAGCCCCATTCATGGGCCCCTCCTGCCACACCTGGTTCACCGTTGTCGTGCCGGCGGCTAGCTGCAGCTTCGCGAATATGGTCATCTCCCCATTCTGGAACGCCCCGGAGATGCTTGGGACGCCGAAGCTGAGGCTCCCCTCGGGCATGGACGTGCGGTAGCTGTTGATGGGGGAGGTGTAGGCACGGACAGAGCCGGTGGAGCCGACATAGGCCACGAGAGCCTGGCAGCCGACCATGCCTGTGCTTGAAGGGTTGATGGCCCATGAGATCCACCGCGAGGAGGAGGTGCCGGTGACGCGGAAAGCAATGTCGGCAGTGGCGGTGGACTGGTTGAAGTTCCAGTGGAGGAAAGAACTGAGGACGGGAAGGTCAACACAGGACTTGTAGACATTGTTGCTTGAGAACTTGTAGCTACTGCAGCTCTGCGAAGATGCAGGAGTGAAAAATAGAGGAATGGAGAAGAGCAATAGAGGCAGCAAGTAACAAACACCTGCTCTCTTCATCTTATAATACCAATATACGATCTCTCTCTCTCAACCTCGGCTCTCAGAGGATGTTCTTTTCTGTGTTCTGGGTCCTCTGAATTCAAGTTCTCGTGGGTGGGTCAGAACCTGTGGAGGAGAAGACTATATAATGTGAGAAGGTGAATCACCACAAAGAAACAAACATGCCATGCAGACGTGTAAAAAATAAAATATATATATGACAGATAATAGAGATCTTCACGCCTTAATTTTTAAAATATACTTTATTTTGAATGTAGAATACGTACATAATGTGCATATTTAATAGAGCTGCGTGTGGCCGTTGACCATGCAAATCCTAAAACTTGATCGCCCGCTCATCTCTGCACGAAACACGCCCCCAAAGGGCCCCAACCCCGTTGAAGCTGAGGTGCCAAATCAGTGCACCCAGACCCTTGACAGAAAACTTTACATATTTTTCCTTCACCAGGCTATTAGAATCTAACCTTAGGCGTTAGGGCCTTATTCTAAGTGAAAGGTGTTGTCATTAGCTCAACCAACCGTAAGCTTCATTGGGCACATCATACATCATCATACACCACACCTATAATATATATAATACTACCCGGTGTGATTTCCCTAGTCTAAATCCAAAAGAAACCGACTGGCCAACAGTTTCATTTGTATCTTACATCAGAGCCCTTGAAAAAGACATTCTGTCACTTTTGTTTTTCCCATATTCATCCACAGTACCCGTAAGCAATTACGTCTCTATTGCCATGCTTTTTTGTCACAGCTTGCACCATAAAATTCCATCTTTACGTTCAAATGTCAACTTCCTGATGGATAAATCTGATAGACATAAGAGAAAGGATTAGAGTTTTACAAGGTATTCCTTGTACGCAGAGAAGATTGCCAGATGTACTCCACCAGTGAGCTCCAATTCTCAACCTCTAGTCAGCACTCCTAAACTCATCACAAGAATAGTTTGATCATTCCAAATAGTGCATATGCTAAAAATACTAACAGGATCTTACTGGAACTTCTTATATGCAAATACCTAATCACCAAAAATTTTCAATGCTTGCAATCTGATCTTTACCTAAAGGTATGCAACATATGTCATAGGGTACATGTGATGTCTCCAAAAGCAACGGTTCCAAATATAATTTGCTCAACTAGTATAGGCTGTACCTGGATGAGGTAATCCAATTAGAGATAATGAAATATTGGGTGGCTTAGGCTACCTTCTTTATTAGATGTGGACAGATTACCAAAATTGTTGCGACAGATTTATGTCTGAAGTTGAAAATTTCAAGACATGGAATAATATAAGAGCTTCATGAATGACAATGAATATAGAACATGAAGTTGCAAGGCAGCCATGGAACTTTGAGAATACCAGCCAATGAAAAAGTCCAACATTTTTAAAAAAATGATCATGGTAATCTCATAACCTCATGACTAATAAAAGTAAGAATATCATCATTTGCCTGGTCGTAATTCAGCCAGCCACTGCAAAAACTGATACACAAATCCATATATATATATATATATATTTATTTATGGGTGCATCAAAGAAAAGTCGATCAAGTTTACCAGAAACAGTGTACCTGGTTGGTTTGAGACTCAGCAATATAGCTTCACAGCAGCTTAGCTGAAGCCCACCAGCCTCCCTAATTGTACTTGCATTGTACTCTCTCAACTATTTTGAAGGATTGCAAATGTTTTTCAAATTATTAAAAGTCAGTCAAATGCAACATTATGTTCCAAATCCCTGAATCAGCATCTACAAAAGCAGTTCTAACTTCTATTGTTTTGAGCAATCTTATGATCATGGTTTAAAGATGTACAAACAAACTGCAATCTTTAATTGTCTCTTACTCCTCTGGACATGACAATCCCAGGCGGGACATCTGAAATTTAATAAACCAAGTATCTATCCAGTGCTAAGTATGGTTCCTCTTTCCATCCCATGGACAACATGGAGAATGAAGACTGGGAGGACCTTCAGCAGGATCATGTCTTCATGCCAATTATAGTTTACAAGAAACATGGCTTAGCATGTAAATATTTTAACCAAGTCAGAGGTACAGCATGTACACACCTCATAATGCAACAGGGGTTAATCTCTTTCACACTCGTAAAACATTAAAAATGAGAGAAAAAAGTTCATTTGAGTATTTATCCTTTGACACATCCATTCAGATAAAAATTGACTCGAGAACCTTCAGATAATTATAATGTCTCATAAATCTTGAACCAGCTTGACTATAAAACAAAAGGCTACTGTCAGCTACTGATACATGTTCCTAGTACCAAGTAAGACCAGCATCTCCGCCAGCTTCGATTCTGATAGCGGTAACTCCAAAGTCACCTTTTATAAAGTAACAAAGTATAAAAAATGGATTAGGAATCAATATGACAGAAAAACAAAGGTTAGCAATCAGTAAATTTAACAGGAGAAATTACAATAGTACAAGTCACATCATTTATGCACTGTAACGTCAATGAAGAAATGTGCACATTCATGAAGTCCTGTAGTTGGTGAAAACTGTGCCAAGCTCCTGAGCTATTAAGCATAAAAAATAAGTTTTACCTCCTTGAATATTTTACTATGAGAAGCCTCCTCAAATCCCTGAAATTGACATTACAAAACTAAGTCGGCCTAAGAAAATACAAGGATTACGTGCATAAGGCTCAAGCAATGATGCGAACAAAAGCAAAGAGTGATGGAAAGAGCGCCGTACCAGTTTCCTGAACATATCAAGAGATGCAGTGTTTGCATCTCCAATTTTTGCACGGAACTTCCTGATCTCAAGATTCTTGATGGCAAAAGCCATCATCAGCAATACAGATTCCTTTCCAAGTCCTTTGCCACGACTACGCTAGAAGCAACGGTATGATAAGGAAAGTGACTTACAAAAGATAATAGATAATGTAAATTTCACATATATCTAAATCTACCACAAGACAGACAAATTGACAAGAAATATTTATTGCCATTAAGGAATCATTAGTGAATTTCAGGCAAAGTGCCGGTCAGATTTCTCCTTTCATATTCCATTTATGAAGATACTAAAATAACATATTTTGTTATCCATTATAAAAAGAATACCATGGCCATCCCCTCCTATAAATACTGACTTTGATTTTAGCCTAGTTGAACACAATTCATTTTAGCCTAGCCAGGTAATTGTGCAACATCCAGATCTAGAACCATCAAGAAATATGTCTAGAAAGATCAATTATGAAATGGTTTCGTGAAGATCAAGATGTGATAGTACCAACACAAATGCATTACATAATCAACAGTTGTGAGCATGTAATGGTGTAGTTTAAAGAGCCATCAACTACATGCTAATAAGGGAAACCAAGCACCTTTTGGATTCAGCAACCATTATTTCAATCTCTGCCACAAAGGGGTCATCCGGGTCATTCATGTAGATATTCACATCACCAACCATTGCTGGAATTATGACACAATAGAAATTTTCACATTATGAAGAAGTGGCATAATAATCCACTTGTCTACAAAGATATAAACATGGAACAGGAGTAGGGGAAACAGAGATAGAGAACAACAATAATCTAATTTCAAATCCAATTTGTAGGATTTTGTTAACTCCAACAATTTCCATACATGTTTCTCCCAAGCAAGTCGCAGATTTAACCTCACAAAAAGAAGTGACAGATATAGGATATATAATAGTTTGATACCAACATACTCATATTTTCTAAAAATGACTGTGATGGATCTAAGACGAATCTAAAGTGTACCTGTTTCAACATTATCACCTAGAAACCTCACCCAAGATGCAAAAGGAAACAAAAGTGCTTGAGAACAACGTTACATTAAACTAAAATTACCTAAGGCTGCTCCAATTCACAAAAGAATTGTACCAAGAGATTCTCCATAAATTTCAGAGGTTCCAAGATTATTATAAATTCTAAGATTGTAGCTCTGATGATGATTAGATTACTACAACAGAAAAGAAAAAGCAGGAGATGTCATGGCTATACATCATGCTCAACAATCCAAATTTTCTTCTCCTCAAACTTCAAACTAGCTAGCAACGTTTTCATATATCATAGCAATCATGTGGAAGCTTTGCAAAAAGTTATCCCACTTTATCAGATACTCAAGTTAGTTCTTGTGTCCCAAACAAGATCAACATGGTTGATGCTAACTATTAGAAAGCACAGTAGACTCCCCCAGAACTTGAGATTCTATAGAATGATTCATATTTCAATTGAAGCTCATAAATTTAGGAGGATCTCCCTCATAAGCAATTAAGGTTTAAGCAGAACCTCATGAGAAAAATATTTCAATTGACTAGGGTATAAGACTAGGAACCTGACCCTCAACGTGAGGACTTCCACGGGTGAATTTCCCCTCCACTAAATCCTTGTCCAGAATGATGAACGTCTGCTCTGCAAAAATATAAAAAAAAAACCTAGTAGGACTCGCCATACCAGCAATCCATCTCGATAACGTAATGATAATAAAATCGCAAATTCAATCAGCTCCAGAAGCCAGATTGTGCGACGAAGGAAGATCATGAAATGAGATAAAGTGACGGAGCTCAGCATACTGAGGGGATCTACGGTCCATGAGTGCTGCATCTGGTACTCCTCGTCGAGAGAGAGGGGCTCGGAGCCGGTGGCCTGAAGGAGAGCAGGATCCAGCATCCATTCGTGGTACTTCGGTACGTGCGCCTCCATATACGGCACGAGTATCACCTTCTCTCCCTCCACCGTTGCATCCACTCCCATCTCGTCCTTCAGTCGTCGAGGAGCACCGCGACACCACCGCTTACTTTCTTCCTAGTCGATTTTCAGTATGAAGGTAATAAAGGGAGGAGAGTAACAGGTGCCACAAACCTCAAACGGCGTCGTTCTCATGCTGAATATTTAGGGAAAACAGTTTCACCAGGCTATAGAAGCGAGGAAAACATTTTTCTACGTCTTCGTGTTTTCTTAACCGTTGAGATCCGACCGTTTCCCGCGTTTTCCAGTGAAAGGGGAAACACATTCAGATTTTCTACATAGTACAAAACGAATTCTCCTACACATGGGAAAACGGACCACTGCAGAAACCGGCAACTTATTCCGGCAATCTCCTTTTTACAATATGGAAAGATGAAGAATGAAAAACCCAGCGCTTGGCAAGAACTCGAGATCTTATCAGGAAATGAAGATCTAATGCATGTAGAAAAGAATGTAAATCCTATCGCAAATCAGGGGAAGAAGCATGATACATATCATAATGATATCCTCCTGGAACCCTAAGAAAAACCTTACATCACTCATAATACTGGAAGGCATGAGCCTGAAAATTGTACCTCAAAAACTCAAATCCCCCGATACAAAATCCTTTTTTTTCCGAGAACTGCTATCCTGTAGATTCAGTTCTCTGGAAAAGGGCACTCCAATCAGCTATGAAATAACCGATTTCTTTCTTACCACTGAAAACACTTGAAAGATAACTCCACCCAAATCACAATTCACCAGGCTTCACTGACATGTTCAGTTGCTCTTCACCTAAAGCAGCAGCATTGAAAATGACCTCTCTAGAAATGGATACCTGCTGGCAAGAAACAAAGAAAAGAAAGAGACTTTCAGACCAAGCTGGAATATACAGAAACATTCTAAAGCTCTTCTATTTAAAGAGACTGGATGTTGGGACCTGTTCTTAAATCTCCTTGGCTTAATTTCATAAAATATAACACAATTCTTTCTACTTATTAGAGCAAGATGAATGCTTGCAAGCGAAAAAGGGCAGCTCTGTTTTGTTTTTCTAAATTTTAACAGTAGAATCCTCCTTGTAGCAGTATCAAGGCATGGTTTGGTCGATATAATTGAGGAAAATGGGGAAACTGAAATATCAGATTTCAGCAAAGTTGGAAATGAACAATTCCACAGATAGCCATCACAGAATATGGAGCAACCAATAGAACTGTCTGCAAATATGTGAACCAGATCAAAGGATGATCTCGGGCAGGGAAAGATGCACAATATATTAGCACACTGATTTTAAAACTAAGAGCAGATTAACAAGATATGCATTCGGTTTCCTGTCTCCAAAATTTATTCAAAATACTATTCAGCCAAATAGAGATTCATTATGCCATTGCAAGTTTTTTTTGTAAATTGGCTGTTATACTTTTATTCATATATTTCCAAAGATGGTTAAAAGAACAAGCAATCCATCAAAGTTGGATCCCTATGAGTGCCAAAGATTAATGAATATGAACCAACAGAATCTTAACGGCTAAAACAACACTGAATCTAGATGGTATTGTAAGTATTAGAAGTACACAAATAGATCATGCACATAAATAAACAGAAAGCCTGCTTGTGGATATGGCCTGTTTGGCAGTCGCCTGCTCGGGTATGCATGGGCTGGAAAGCATAGCAGTATGAACTATATATACCCAAAAGGAGATCCAACATTAATACGAGTACAAAGGAAAAATAAACGTGAAATTAGCCTTAGAAATTGTATTTATGGACCATTGGTAGTGCTAAAATCATACATTAATCCATTCGGTATCACGGAATAAATGGAAATGCCTTGAAAATATGGGATACCCGTGTGGAAGTAGAGACAGGGCTGAATCATGAACGGTACAATGAACCATAAGGGCCAAAATGCCATTGATAGAAAAGCCAAGTGCATGAATAAATAAGAGCTGGATCAGATTATATCTATTGCCAAAAATGGCACTCAACCCATGAAAGGAGCAATTGTAGGAATTTTCATGTACAAGGTGATTTGAAAATATAAACCTAGCCTTAGCATGACAGGGTTTACTATAAAATCAATAATTGGGATACCCATGTGGAAGTAGAGACAGGGTTGAATCATGAACAGTTCATATGCAATATATATCTTAGCAAATGCCAATATGGTTAAAACAAAGTGTCAAGCAACTCAAAAGTTCTATGTTGGTACCAAAAATAACAGTGTGGCCAAAAGGCCTTCCGAGTCTCTGATACTAAGACCCTTTGGTCCATATCCGAAAGGTTCAGAAGATTCAGTTGTTACCTCTATTCAAATCTTAAAATTGACAGAAAAAGCATTTAAGATTCAGTTGTTACCTCTATTCAACTCTCTTATTGACATTGTAATCACCAACATAACCAGGAGAGATTTTAGTTGGAATCTCTGGCCCTGCAGCACCAAGTCCATATCCAAATGAACCAGGTGCACTTCTCTCAATATTATTTGGTGATCTCCATGTGGGGTCCCCATAACCTGAACCACCTCCTCCATAAAGGTCAGCAAATGGCCCGTCATAAGGGGCACCATTGGAGGCACTGAAAGAAGAAGCGAGTGCTGGAGCATTGGACCCAGCATTTCTCCCATAACCGACAGTACCTAGTCCATAGGTGCTATTGCCACCGGATCCATAGCCAAAATTTCTTGAATCATTCGAAACATTATTACCACCTCCACCACCACCCTGACCTGTGATCTGTGACGAACCCCAATCAATTCCAGCGTTGCCAAAGAGGGTCGCACCACCGGTGCTCAGTGTACCCCCAGATGGAGAGTAGCTGGTGGAATTAGCTGGGTTCGTGGAGTAGTTAAGCCCACCATTTCCCCACAAGTTCCTAGTCACTGAGCTGAAGAAGGAAGAGTTCCCCCCGTTGCCTCCATCAAACCCAACAGCATAGCTAAATCTATTAGGATTTCCAATATAGTAAGGGTTCATGCCCCTGGCATAGCTGACACTACCACTGTAATTTGGAGTCCCCTCATAGCTAGGGCCAAGTCCTGTCTCAAAATTCATGCCAAATGGAGGGAACCCGCTGCGACCACCAGTAACCGGACTAAACCTACCATCTCTAAGAGGATACCCTCCCACCGCACTCGGAGCATAACCCTGAGTGTATCCACTAAATAAACTGGTGACACGGTTGATCCCATGGTTGTAGCCACCGAGAGGGCTCCGACTAGGACCTGGTGATAATTCTTTAGGAACTGCCCTCTTCACTTCTACCATTTTGCCATTCAGTTCATGGAATGTGTTGATCAGGACCTTGTCTACAGATTCTTCCAAGTCATAAGTGACAAATCCAAATCCCCTTGGCCTTCGGGTGTTGTGATCATACATCACCACCACATCATTCACTGTCCCAAATTGTTCAAAGTACGTCTTGAAGTCACTCTCAGTGACAGTGGCAGCTAAGCCTCCAACAAATATCTTCTTGGTGCGGCCCGGACCGGGAGAGCTATGGACACTAGGACTACTTGCCCTCCCTAGTGAATTCTGGTCATCCCTTGGAACTGCCCTTTTTGCCTCAACCTGATCATGGTGTGGTGAACCAAATTGTGAAAATTGAATTCATGTAATCACCGAAGATCCCAATTGGTTTTTCATAGAATCAAACATAGAATGACACATCTACTACACACACAAGAGAAAGAGGAAGAATGAAGAGGATAAATGTTACTACTGGCTCAAATTTTCATTAGTTGAATGCATAAGCACAGTTTTCCTGCAATTCTTACAATGCTGGACCGTAACTTCCACAGTCATATAAAATTTGCTTATTTTTTCAACCGATACAATCCATAAATGACTCGATATTAAAAGGATGAATCATGAACTAAACTGTGAAGAGCTTACCATTCGTCCATCTATGATATGCTTATCCTTAATGACCAATTCAGCAACAGCGGGATCGGCAAAGACAACAAAACCGAAACCACGAGCACGACCAGTGGTCCGATCCTTCATGATGATTGCCTCCACTACCTCCCCATAGGCACCAAAGTACTCCTTCAATCTCTCTTCACTTGTATCCCATGATATTCCACCGATAAATAGCTTGCCATGATCTGATTGCATTGCCTCTGCAAAGCAAAGCAATCACAGTGATCAATCTCAACTCCGTAATCTACTACAGCATATTATGAATCCCAGTCATTTATGAGTGATGGTAGCTTCCCTGAGAATAATCTAAATGCCCAGTTTACTGGAAATACAATCCGAAATGGTCCACACTACAGAAATGCAGTTTTCCAATCATGAGATCCATCAAATCCGATCCAACTAGAGCGATTGTGGAAGCAGAATGTTCCAAAGCTATTAACGAGACAGGTATCAAATAACATACTCTCAACTGGAGTGTAACAAGGAAATGCAAACCGATGTCCAATCGACCAATAAAAACAATACCTTTTTATCGATAGATAGCTACAAACTAGACGTATTCCCTATTGCCCAGAAGAAGATTTACAGGTTCAGTAAGCAAATTATGCTAGATCCCTCGAGAACAAGGCCCATAAACAAAAAAAGGACCTGGAAAGGCAGCAGAAGTACTCATCAGGATCCGAATTTTACAATCTCGCAAAGATCAAAACTCCACCCAGATCGAGATTCAGAGAAAACCCACCACCGGAGATAAACCCACACGCCAAATCTTGCAAAAGGGACGGATGGGAGATGAAAGGAAAAAAAAATTCAAGATCTGGGAATGGACGCAGGACCTGAGGGCATGCTTTGAATATGCCCCCAATACCCTTTATTCGTTAATTCAATTCTTGTTAGTCTCGATTGTCAAATGAGAATTCAAGTGTCGAGGAAGAAGGCAAAAATCTGAGCTTTCTACAGAGACAGGACAGACGAGGGGGGGGAGAGAAGCCTTGAAACATTAGCCTAGACGAGCATTACAATACAGCCTCCCTGACCCTGACTGATAATAAGTTGATTTGTTTTCCGCTTTTGTGGGTATTTTCCTCGAATTTATGAATTGTGTTTCAGGCTTTCAGTTTCAGTTGCAAGAAAAAGATTGAAAAATCAAAAGGATAAATGAAAAAAAAAAACAGAAAAAAAAATAGGTAGGAAATGGGCAAGACCTGAAAAAAATAGGTAGGAAATGGGTTCGCTTTCTTCTCCATGTTGCTTCCCTCCTGTATGTACAGAGTACAGAGCACACGTATTAGAGTCATGTCCACGGCAACATTCCTGCACCCAGATTCGGCCCGCCATTGATGTTTCCTGGTTTGGCACATCCTGCTTTGGTCGTGTGAGTTGACGGTTAAGATCTTCTCGTCCATTTGACTTTGAGTATGGGTCAAACATCTACTCATTTGATTTTCCATGGCATATAAGTTTACATTGGCTGGATGGCATCCGAAATTACTGCTCATGCTCATGGGGAAGAGAGGGCTAATCACTGGAATGGCATGCCTGATCAATCTCAATCACAAGATCTCATAACTCTAGCCAGGAAGATGAGGAAAGGGGAGAGAAAATGGGACCATTTATTGAGAGTGGTCCATGGATGATGATGATGATGATGACAGGGGATGAACCCAGAACGCAATTGACGCTTAGGTGAACCATGCACATGCAGCACATGCACCAGTCCGGGTAAGTAGGCTAATGGCTTTAAATGTATACTAAAATAGACAAATACGTGAATCTTACTTCAATGCAATACCCTCTATTCCTAACACACTTTCTTCTACTCCTATTCAAATTAGGGATCTTACTTATATGTGACAAAAAAGAAGAGAAAAATCACAATGGGTAGTTTGAATCTTTCTCTGATGGGCAAAAAAAAAAAAAATCTTTCCTTGGTTTCATCAACATGGGGAAGGATAATTTTTTGGATCCTAACCTAAGTGGGTCTTGCATGGCACAAAGTTGACCAAACGGTGAACTGGATGAAGTGAGCAGTACAGAAAAAATAAACGGCTGGCGTACAATTGTGGGCTGTGGGTTATAGAGAAAGGAGGACCAGAAGCTGAATGGACCCCTCTACTCCCTCAGTCGCGGTCACTTCATCGATAATCCAGAAGGAAGTGCTTTATACTGATAGGTGAGTGGTGTTTGTGCATTTCTTCCAATACTCCCCCCTCCCTCTCTCAGATCTCCCGCCTCAGATGTAGAAAATTTACCCTCGATTCTTTTTCACGCTGTGAGTTGACAGGTTTCAATCTCCAAGCCCTTTTCTATGTTATTTCTCTTTGTTCGGATTTCTTGGGGAAAAGGCAATATTTTCTTTTTATTTTAGCTCCAAATCCTAAAGTACACATCTTTCCGCCCTTTCTTGGGCACTTGTTGGGAATCGAGGCTTTGTACTTCTAGTTCCGGTTTCTTCTTCCTTTCCTGTTCGTGATATGCTCCTGCTCTTGGTGTCTATCGTCACATCTCGTGATTTTCCCAGCTGCTGGTCCATCTTCAGGTGGGATTTTGATTCGAAGTTGATATGGGGAATCTCTGTTTTCTTCTCTCTGTTTATCATCCCTGGTTTGTTTCTTCCTACCGGAGGAGGCTGAAATCGAGCGCTGCGCTTTAAATTTGGGTTTTTTTTGCCCTGTTCGTGCTATTGATAATTGTTCCAGCTCAAGTTTCTAATTAACAGTAGCAAGATTGATATGGAATTCTTGGTATGATCATGACCTTGATTGACTCTTCATGTGGGTTTGCATTCTTTGCCAAGTCGCTTTTCCAGCATGATCATGACCTTGATTGACTCTTCATGTGGGTTTACATTCTTTGCCAAGTTTGGGGCTTTTCCAGCTTTCTTTCTAGTCAACCCTGGCATTTCTTCTGTTGTTAATTTTGGTCTAGTATAGATTTCATCTATGGAAATCCAGTGACATGTGCTCTTGTGTTGTTTTTTCTCCTGCTAGCTTTGAAGCTGTCTCCTTTGCTGTATAGACTTCATTTGGGAGATGAACAGAGGACAGCGGCCTGAGCCTCTTGATTTTTTCATTTGGACTGTTGAGGTGCTCGAATCCTACCATCTCTTGTTTGTTTTTGATTTGTCGGGGGTGCCATTTCCACCTCCGATCCATGGCTTTACCAATTCTAAGGGCTAACAAGCAGTTGTCTAATTCGATTCTGTATATGCATATCTGTGAATAGGATGTTGGACTGTGGTTAGAGGAGATAAGCTTGGGAAGCTACCGTGAAATATTCAGGGAGAATGGGGTTAATGGAGAGTACCTGGAGAACATGTCGATCTTCACTACCGAGCAGATTCTTCGATTCATCAGAAGATGCCACATGAAATGGGGAGATTTCATCACTCTCTGTAAAGAGCTCCGGCGAATAAAAGGTATCTTCATCATCATCATCATTGCATTTCGACCTATTGTATGATGTGCACGATTTTCCTGCTTTAAATAGATCTTTTTTGTAGAAAAAGCAAGTAGTAGAGTAATGCCAATTTGTTCTTCTGCACTACTACAATGGAATGGATAAGGCAACACTTGCTTAGTTATAATTCCACTTGCTTCATATGAAATTTGCAGAGTTTGGTAGCCTTTTTTCCGTTTTTCTTTGTTCTGATTTGTGACTTGTTAGGAAGAATTCTTTCACCAGATGTAGAAAACAACAGTGATGAGCATTTCTTTGCTGACTTGCATATGCCTTTAAGTCATTATCGGTTTGGTTTCCCTTTCTGAACCCCCTGAATTCCACCTACTTACTTATTAACCAATGCACATTTTCAGTGGCATGCCTTAAAGGGGAGCAGAAGGTCAGGCGGCCTTGGTGGGCTCCATCTTGTCTTTCTGTAGTCTTCATGAAGGTGGCTAAGCGCAACAGACAGTCCAGAGTTGTTTCATTGAAGCTGGAAAACCTTGATGCATGATATGTATGTGTGGATACTTCAACTTACCCCCCCATTTTTCACAGTATTTTGGCTTCTTTGGGTGGGAAAAATGAGGTAGCCAAGAAGAAGTGAGCACTTCTTCTGTCAACATCATCACCATTAGAGTTGCTGGTTGGTTCTTCATGGGAGAGCCATCTTCAGGCATTCTATTTTCCATAGGAATGTCTTTATCAAGGTGCTATCAGCAAGTGACACTCAAGTGTTGCACCCTTCAAGGAAGCTTTCCATGCTTTAAGATCATGTTTTCATGGGCTTTGGACACATCTCCTATGTCATAAGATTTCATGAAATGGGTCTTTCTTTTAATGAATTCTTGGATTTGCTGTTAAAATTCCATGAACCTACTGGAAATGTATGTGTGAATCCGAAATGCTCTGACTTGACCTTCTGTTCTATTTAGTCCCAATGCAGAGTAAATAGATAATTTACTGAACTTATATTTATTTAAAATTTATTACATTTAATTAGTAAAAATTTTCTAACATTATAAATACACAAATTCAAAATATTTATTTATATTATCTAATTTGGGATAATATTTTCAATATTATTACTAAGATAAGACCCATAGAAGTGAAATAGTTGAGATTGCATTTTATATTTAAAAAAGACAAGATGGAATAAGTCTTAATAATAGGAAAGTGGGTCTAAACGTGTAATTGAAATTTACTATCGTTAATCACTAACATGGTTGATCATGGAGTTCAATCAAATGTGATAACACAACTCTCATCGAAATAAAATTTCATACCCTAACCCCTTTGGAGAGTAAGAGAATGGTTGTTCATATTATTATATTCTCAAATTATATCAAGTGGTTGTTAAGGAAAATTAGCAATATACATCACATTTGTTGTATGTAGCCTTTTAATATGCCTACAATTGTTGACTATATCAAACCTAAAAGACAAGACTATATGCCAAACTAAACAAATGTAATAGTAATGCACTATTGGAGAAAACTGATTTTATTATATTAAATTTATAGATAAAATTATATGTAAACTCTTCCAAAAAAAATATTGTTCATTAATGCTCTCATATAATTAGTGATTAGTATTTAATAGTATTAAATGTCGAATTAAAAATAAAATATTTAAAATATATTATTCCCATATATACTGTAGACATGTCAATTTTATTTGACCCGGGTTTAAAAATTCTTGGGTTGGATCAGTTTTTGAGTAACCCAACATTGGGATCTCTATTTAGGACTCCAACTATGGGCAAGTCCAAGTACCCGGCCACAAAATTGACAAACCTAAGGTAGCATTAGGTAATGGTTTTTTAGTTGGCACCAAACCTAACCGACCCACTAAACGATTATATTAATAAATTCATGAAAGGAGGATTTCTACCCACCTACACGCCTTACTTTGTCTCTAATGGCAATTATAGTGATGTAATGCCATATAGTGGTCCGTGGTCACTCATGGTGCTTGCCATCTTTAAAGACTAGACCAGGCTACAACAAGACAGAATGAGTGATATCATCAAAGGTAGGCCACGGAGGGAATGAATCACCAAATATTTTACCATTTTAATTCATGGTGGTGGCCTTAGCCCACAATGGGCCGGGGGAGGTTGGTGAGAACCCTGCACTTCCTGCACCACGGACACTCTCCAAGGCTCGTTGTCAAGTGGGTAGAGGTCAACAACCCATTCCTAGAAAGTTGACTCGTAATTGGTTGTTTACAAAAAAAAAATAATTAAATTAGGCATTAATCCCAATAATTATTACATCAAAACGTTGGGATTAAGAAGGGGAAGAAACTTGAAGGCTTCCGACCAAACTCCTCAGGCCTTTCCCTATATATACCGCTCCCCGGCCTCTCCATTGATCGCGCTTCGGCCTGCCTTCTCCATCTCGCTACCCGTACTTCGGCTTAGTCCTTTGTACGAACAAAGAGGGTTCCGCCTTCAATATCTAAGGTAATCCTCGCGGCATCAAGCTAGTCAAACTGCGTCTTTGTCTCTTCATCTTGCTAGGTTTGCGTTGGTGGTTCTTATGGGAGCTTCAATCTAGGTTAGATGTGAAGCTCTCCTATGTCGGGACTGTATCGGTACGGAGACCGGTTATTTTCTGGTTAATTTGATGAATTGTGTGTACCTTGGAAGTGTAAAGGCTTAAATTCGATGATTTAATTTGTTAATTTTGAGTATGATATGTTGATTTTGGGGCGGAGTTCAGTCGGATCTGAGGTTCTGTGTCGTCC
This sequence comes from Trapa bicornis, assembly GCA_030064425.1. Taxonomy (NCBI): domain Eukaryota; kingdom Viridiplantae; phylum Streptophyta; class Magnoliopsida; order Myrtales; family Lythraceae; genus Trapa; species Trapa bicornis. The sequence goes on along the minus strand of CM057761.1, from coordinate 303,981 downwards.
GATTCATGGTTCCTTATCGTAGGATGATGAACCTGTTACCGTCTGTGCGATGTGCTCCTGATAATCTAACTAGGTTGATTTCATGGTCTGCAGCTTCAACATCATGTGAAGGGATTGCATGCGTTTCGGATCCATTATGTGATGACCTTTTACTTGTTTTCCCCTCAGATTCGTGTACTTTGTAGTTGGATCTATTCTTATCCTAACGATATCCTAACGTGCTTATCTTGTCAAATTCCTGTCTGCTACATGCTGTTCAGAGGATTAGAAACGTTTACTTTTAAGGCTTCAACTTTAAGACGTCTACTCCGTGTTTTTGTTGCTGCAGAGATGGAGACCTTCCTATTCACATCTGAGTCTGTGAACGAGGGCCACCCGGATAAGCTCTGCGACCAGATATCAGATGCTGTGCTTGATGCCTGTCTTGAGCAGGACCCTGACAGCAAGGTTGCCTGCGAGACCTGCACAAAGACGAACATGGTCATGGTGTTTGGTGAGATCACCACTAAGGCTGATGTCAACTACGAGAAGATTGTGCGTGATACCTGCCGCTCCATCGGGTTTGTTTCCGATGACGTTGGACTTGATGCTGACAATTGCAAGGTCCTCATGAACATTGAGCAGCAGAGCCCCGATATTGCCCAAGGAGTGCACGGCCATCTCACCAAGCGCCCTGAGGAGATTGGAGCGGGTGATCAGGGTCACATGTTCGGGTATGCCACCGATGAGACCCCTGAGCTGATGCCCCTTAGTCACATGCTGGCTACCAAGCTCGGGGCTCGCCTCACAGAGGTTAGGAAGGATGGGACCTGCCCGTGGCTGAGGCCCGATGGAAAGACCCAGGTGACGGTTGAGTACTACAATGACAATGGTGCTATGGTCCCTGTCCGTGTCCACACCGTCCTCATCTCCACCCAGCATGATGAGACTGTTACCAATGATGAGATTGCTGCGGACCTCAAGGAGCATGTGATCAAGCCCGTAATCCCTGAGAAGTACCTTGATGAGAAGACTATCTTCCACCTCAACCCATCAGGCCGCTTTGTCATCGGTGGTCCCCATGGTGATGCAGGTCTCACTGGCCGGAAGATTATCATTGACACATATGGAGGGTGGGGAGCCCATGGAGGAGGTGCTTTCTCCGGGAAGGACCCCACCAAGGTGGACAGGAGCGGGGCCTACATTGTCAGGCAGGCTGCCAAGAGCATCGTTGGAAATGGGCTTGCCCGGAGGTGCATTGTCCAGGTCTCATATGCCATTGGTGTCCCCGAGCCTCTTTCGGTTTTTGTAGACACCTATGGGACAGGGAAGATTCCCGACAAGGAGATCCTCAACATTGTAAAGGAGAACTTTGACTTTAGGCCTGGGATGATCTCCATCAACTTGGATCTCAAGAGGGGCGGCAATGGTAGGTTCCTCAAGACTGCTGCTTATGGACACTTTGGAAGGGACGACCCTGACTTCACCTGGGAGGTTGTGAAGCCCCTCAAATGGGAGCAGCCTCAATCTTGAGAGAGGAGTTGAACCAAGAATTCCTGCTGCTGCTGCTGCACAGTTCTATCATTGCTATCCTTGTTTGAGATGAATGAATCCCTGATATAGTCTCCTATAAGAAAGATTGCCATCTTTTCCTTTTCTTTTTTGATGTTTTTTTCCTGTCCGTTGTATTAATGATACGAAGCTGACGAATGAGAGCTTTGTGAGCAGCAAACAAGAGACTGAACCGAAGCAATATATTCCTCTTGTTTATGCCAGCTTTTGGACTTTTCAAGTCCCAATATCAAGCTCCCATGGCTGGCATTTCCAATCCAACTATCTCCTTGCTCTTGGTTTGTTGGGTGGTCGTAGTCAGCCCAGATGGGGTGAGGGTTACTACACGAGATTGCAGGTGCTTCATTTGTCCTATTAACCTATTAACCTATTTTCCTATACGTGTTCTACTTCATCTATAAATGACAATGATACACTTTCCATATTCACACTTTTGCTCATGGTTTTCATATTTACACTTTTTTCATGGTACAGAAAGTTGGAGGAAACCCAAAGTGTCATTTATGTGTATTTTCCTGCCGCCGGGGGTGATGTGGTACAGAAGGCAATTTGGCAACCTATGGCTATGGGAACTGCACCACTACCAGGTGGCCGTAGCAGGGTTTACCTGGTAAGGCAACCCATTTTTCTTCTTGCAACTGCCAATGTCAATGTGATAGTCAATTGCCTGCTTAGGAAATGGACAACAGAAGTATGCTTTTCCGGTGACCTAGAGAGACGCTCGAGTCAACAAAGCGGTGGAGGATGCCTGTGGCAGGCACATGGTAAAACAAGTTAGGCCGTGGATTTGCCATCTGCATACTACAGGTTGTGAAAATAGCACAGTTTGGTAGTTGAACAGTGACAGTTCCTTCTCTTTAACAAAACAAGGGTCTCATGCTCACTGACTTCATCCTTCAATCTCAGTATAAGCCCTGGAAAGAGCAGTTAGGGAAGACACCAACCCAAGAAATCTTGGGTTCTGCAGACTGGGGCAGTGGCGTTCTAGGTACCGGTCTCAAATTCAATAGAGGGAATGCAGCAAAAGCAAGGCAAAAGCATTGTTATTTTGAATCCATGATGGGGAATAGTAAAGTATGTAAAACATGGCTCATCAGTTGTCATCGGGCAATCATCTCTGCAGTCACATGGTGGCCCCTCAGTGTTGCGGGATCTTCTGAAATTGTGAACAGCAGTTCCTAATGCCAAAAGCTTTTGGTAGATGGATCCTACCACGCTTGAAGAGCCACTAAGAATACAGACCTACCTTCATTTACATGACCACACCAGGCCTTAAACTTCTTTACCTCTCATCCATGTATCCCCTCAGTCCCAGCAACTTGATCAACCTTAGTTCAATTCAGACCCTGGCTACCAGCTCTGTTTTCCTCTGGGACTAACTTGAACTTCATTACAGTTGCGTTTTCCTGCAGATGGAGTCACTTGGGGACTTCTAAGAACCATCCATCATCTTAGAGTGGTTCTCCAAGAGATCGGGAAGTGTAATTTTCCCGGAGTTGTGGGAATCAAGCTTGTCAAACTGATCCAAAATCTGCATTACATCCTTCTCCCTGATCTTCCCCATCTCTTTGAGCTTGTAGATGACATACTCAGATTTACTGGTTTCAGCCAAGACATCATCAGAGTCAGACACATGGTAAGAACAAGATCATACGCATACTATACTAGTCCAAATAAAAGCTGCAATGAAGGGTTGTCACTGACCTAATGAAGCCATGGTTGTTTGTATCAGCTGCAAGCAAGTCCTGCACTGTGATTTCGCGATGCAAGACCCACTTGGCTACCATCCGGTGCCTCTTGTCGATCCTCGCCTCCACGAGGTACATGAAAGCCCGAGCTACCATGAGGGTCGAGAAGAGAAGCCAAAACGCCGCAAAGAGCCGGCCCTCCGGCTTCTTGAACGCTCTGTCCCCATAACCGACTGTGGTTACCGACATGACTGCGAGATAGAGCGCATCCACCCACTCCAATTCCTCCACAAAGTACAGCACCAGTGCACCTATGCCGATGCAGAGGAAGACGACTCCGAGAGCTAATCCGACCTTCAGCCTAATCCTCATGCGGCCCTTCTCGAGGTCGACGATGTAGCTTCCGGCGGGGAAGGACTCACCCCTGGCCCGGCCGGTTTTGATTCCCGAGAGGATGAGGCTTTCCTGGAGGTCGAGGACGTAGTTGACGACGCCGGAGAGGAGGATATCGATGAAGCCGAATCCGATGAGGACGAAGAAGCAGGCGAAAAGCTTCGTCTGCCACGTGGTGGGGGCGATGTCGCCGTAGCCGATGGTGCAAAGGGTGACGATGCAGAAGTAGAGAGCGTCGATGACGGGGTGGGTCTCGAGGCCGGAGAAGTGGTCCCGGTTGAAGGCATAGATGGCGACGCCGATGAAGAGGTAGATGCAGAGGAAGAGGAAGGCCTGGCGGACCATAGAGGCGGATGCAGGGATGGGTTTCGGGTCGTCGGCGGGGGATGGCTTGAGGTCCTTCATGACGACCATGGCCGGCGCCGTCCTTGACCTGTGCAGAGGCTTCTTGAAAGCTCTGTAGAGTGGAGACAACTGGTCCTCCGCCTCCGCATCCTCTTCTCCGTCTTCAGCCGCACCTCCTTGAAGGAGCGAACTTTGGGGGATCCGAAGAGAGCCATAGCCATGGAGATGAGGTGCGAGAAGGGGCTCATCTTCCATCCGAGGGTTAAAAAATCAGCAGCTGGTAGAAGGGAAAAAAAAGATGGGGCTTTCATGTACCTGCTTGGGCTTATCGATAGAGATGATATGGAGGCTGCTGAGGTGGACCGTCGCCTTCTAAGACAATGATTGGACAACCACTGACTGGTCCAGGCTTGTACACCTTATGAGAGTATATGGAAGACGATGCCATGGACGAAATAAAGGCCGGGTTCATGCCGAATAGATGCCGGGAAATTGGGCTGCCTGACATGGCTGAAGTGGGTCCGGAGTGACGACCATCCGATTCCAATTGATGTCTTCTTCTCCAGGCCCCTCATCAGCATCTTCTTCGGGAACGGAGGCCTCTCAGGGTTATCGAAAATCCTTGCGCCACGCCGTCCAGATCTCAGACAGTGCGGTGCCACTTGTTGGAGACTCCGATGGAGTTACTATTGGAGATCCGTTTCCTGTCACAATATAAATAACCGAACCGAGTTATTATTTTATAGTTCATACCCGATTTATATCCAATTTTTTACCCGAATCGGATCTCGACCCGAATCAAGTTTTGAAGTCTAAAAGAAGTATAAGAGCGAACTTGCCCCTGTCTGTGTGATTCCCACCCTATCTTGAGTCTCTTTCTTTGGACTGGCAAATCTTGACCCCTAGGGTTTGGCAAATTGGCAACTGGGGCGAGAGCACTGCTGCTCCCTCCAAATCCGCCAAGTTTTCAGCTCCCGCGTCCCGCGTCCTTTATTGCACCTCGGTGGCTGTGTAATCCCTTATCCTACGTCCCAGACACAACTTCACCCGGCCCTCCAAGACTCCAGTCGCCGCGTGCTGCTTGATTGAGCTGAAACAGGTGATAGTGCACGTGTTGTTGTTCCTTTCTAGGTCCTTTTCTCCGTTGTTGATTTATTCGGAACTGGAATTATGCTGTGAAATCGTGCATTCTATTGAACCACCGTGTGCAATCTATTCACTTCCAAAGGACACGTTGATAGCCAATGTGCATGTTTTGAGGTGAAGTTCTATTCGGCTTTTCACATAGATGTCTGTGAAGAATCAATTCCTTCTGCATTGAATTTGAAAGCATTTGCAAGTAGAGTTGATGCGTTAAAATCTGCATTTCCTGTTTGACCGTTTGAATTTCTTATTTCAAGCTGCAGTCTCGTCATCCTCTAAATCTGGCCTTTTGGGATTCGAATTCGTGTTGTAGGTCAGATTAGACGATAATGGGTGGTGGTGAGCCAAAGAAATCTGGGGGTGAGCCCAAAAAGTCTGGTGGTGGTTAGTATCTGAACATAATTTGATTTTTTGTGACATCACTGTTGTATTTGGACTGTCCTAATTGTTTCCTGCATTCGATTAGGGGGGAAGAAGAAGGAAGTGAAGAAGGAAACAGGATTGGGTCTCACCAATAAGAAGGATGAGAACTTTGGTGAATGGTACTCTGAGGTAGGTGTTGTTCTTCCGATCCATAACAAATGTTGATGATTTTATTTGCTAGACTGCAGCGTGCTTTAATGGAGAAATGTGTATAGATAGTGCATTTTTCATTGTTTCTTTAAGGGAGGAAAGCACTTGACAGCAGATCTTCCTTGAAAGATCCCTACACCATTTGTTCAGGGATAGGGAGTTATAACATCAATTTGGATTCTGGAGTTATTTGTGGAAAAAGTAATCATACTGAAAACTTAGTTATGTGACAGGGGTTGCACCTGCTGAGCATTTTATAGTAGTCTAGTTCTGATCTTTGTTCACCATGTATTTTCAGCTTGGAAAAAATTTGTAACTATTTGGGTTCTGTCTGTTATGGTTAATTTGGGACAAGGCTCTTGTTATTTATTTTAACTCAAGAAACTTCACCTTTTCAATTATTCCACTTCTAGGTTGTTGTCAATGGCGAAATGATTGAGTACTATGACATTTCTGGTTGTTACATTTTGAGGCCATGGGCGATGGCAGTTTGGGAGATCATGCAAGTGAGTATTCAACCTTTCCTTTTTCTTCTAAAATAATCCTATTCATGTTTTCCTCTAATATTATAGCTTACTCGAAGATAGATACCTTTCACTTTGCTATCTTTCTCTTGCTTGTAGTGATATCAATTGGATAGTGTCAACTTCATAAATACAATGTATAATCTGATTTATTCATTTAATTGACACACGGCCATTTTCTATATGCAGAATTTTTTTGATGCAGAAATCAAGAAAATGAAAATTAAGAATTGTTACTTCCCACTCTTTGTTTCTCCTGCCGTACTACAGAAGGAGAAGGACCACATAGAAGGCTTTGCACCAGAGGTAAGAAGTTGTAACTCAATTTCAAAATCCAGAAAATATCTTCCAAACAGATTTTTGAAGGCATTGTTTTTCAAGGTGGGATTGAGTTTTCATATATTTGTAGGTTGCATGGGTGACAAAATCCGGGCAATCCGATCTTGAAGTGCCCATTGCAATTCGTCCAACTAGTGAAACTGTGATGTATCCCTATTATTCTAAATGGATTAGAGGACACCGAGACTTGCCCTTGAAATTGAATCAATGGTGCAATGTTGTCCGCTGGGAGTTCAGTCATCCTACTCCATTTATCAGGTGATTTATGGAGTAATTTTCCATTTTAAAGTTATTTTTTTATTGTTGACTAAATGAAAAATATCTACTTTTACTATTATGATCTTCATTTTCCTTGACTACTCTCTTTAATGATTGGAAATCATGAGTTGTTTTCCCCTGGTCCTGTCTGAGAAGAGCTCGTCTTCCAAAAGGGAAATTATTGATTGGAAACTATAATCAGGATTCTGATTAATTCCAAACTACTTTTATTCTGGATTATTAAAATTATGTTTGTTAATCTAATCCACCTTGGGATTGTAGGAGTCGTGAATTTCTTTGGCAAGAAGGTCACACTGCTTTTGCAACCAAGGAAGAGGCTGATACGGAGGTGTGTTATGTAGTAATCTTAAGCTTATGGTTTTATTAGCCCTTCTTTGTAACGTGATCTTATTCCCTTGCTTCAGACTGTCATTAGTTGTTGATTTACAGGAAATGTATATTCTACACATTGTTTTCAGTAGAAATAGTAGGCAGACAGTGGTCATAGCATGCACTTTATACTGGTTCTCTGAGTGACCTGTCATTTTGAAGCACCGTGTAATTATTAAATAAAGAAAAAGAGTAGAAAATGACCACCATGACAATTATCAGGTTCTTGAAATACTGGAACTATACAGGCGCATATATGAGGAGTTCTTAGCTATTCCTGTTATAAAGGGGAAGAAAAGTGAGTTGGAGAAGTTTGCTGGTGGTTTCTACACTACAAGTGTTGAGGTACATAGGAAGTAACATGATTTAGGAATCTTTCTATTTTTTTTGGAATCTTCAACATTCTTCCTCTGAATCAGGCCGTTTCACATATAATAATACTCTCACCTCTTAATTTTCCAGGCTTTTATCCCAAACACTGGCCGTGGTATTCAAGGTGCCACCTCACACTGCCTTGGTCAAAATTTTGCCAAGATGTTTGAGATCAACTTTGAGAATGAAAAGGGGGAGAAATCTATGGTGTGGCAGAATTCATGGGCCTACAGCTCTCGAACCGTATGCGCTAAATTTTTTTCTATCTGTTTAACTTGCAACTCTTCTTTCGGCATAGCCAGAAATTCATTCCCAGTTTTTTTGGAGGGTTTTTCATATGTCCTTGTATGATGATTAAGTGTTTCAAGACAGGTGTAATTATATCTGAACTGTAATGAGCTGGACCTTAAGCTAGGTCTTTAAAATGAATCATAGCTATGTGATTTTCAATGTTTAATAACTTAGTATAGTTGGAATTTTCTTTATTGAATACCCAAAAGAAAGTACAGTTGGGTATGTTTAAATAAGTAAGATATTGATCTCTTGGTAGGATCTGTGATCCAATATGCCTTGCCTCTTTGACGTCCAATAGTGTGAATTTTGGCTTTGTGGCATAACCTGGCCAATATTGACCATTGCAAGATCAGTGAATCTGTTTGTTTTGAACTTGAAGTTTTGCTCTTTCTGGGTGTTTCAGATTGGGGTGATGATAATGGTTCACGGAGATGACAAAGGGTTGGTGCTTCCTCCTAGAGTGGCATCCCTGCAAGTTGTCGTGGTTCCTGTTCCATACAAGGATGCAGATACACAAGGGATCTTTGATGCTTGTAGTGCAACTGTTGACACCTTGTGTGAAGCTGGAATTCGGGCCGAGGCTGATCTCAGAGATAACTACTCACCAGGTTGGAAGTATTCGCATTGGGAGATGAAGGGTGTCCCTCTTAGAATTGAAATTGGTCCAAAGGACTTCGATAACAATCAGGTGGGTAAAATTGCTTGTGTATCATATCTCTTCTCAGGTTTGCTTATGGGAGCAGGATCTTGATATACTTCGGTCAATGACTCAAATATTTGGCATTTAATGATAAGTTCCAGGCTGTATAATACATTGCCAGGTGGATTGCTCGAATGCTGGACACCGCCCATATAATAAAACAAGTTACTAGACTAATCTTTCAGAAATAATTGCACAAGCATAATTTTTGAGAAATGCATAAAGCATAATCTTTTCTGCTTCTACTTTAGGTCCGTGCTGTTCGTCGTGACAATTCTGCCAAAAAGGACATACCACGTGCTGAATTAGTTGAGAAAGTGAATCAGCTTCTTGAAGATATTCAGAAAAGCCTGTTTGTTGCTGCAAAGGAAAAACGGGATGCTTGTGTTCAGGTTGCCAGAACTTGGGAAGAGTTTGTGGAAGCTCTTGGCCAAAAGAAAATGATACTAGCTCCTTGGTGTGATGAGGAGGTACGGTTTAATTTTAATTTTATCTAGGAGTTCTTCCTTCCGCCCTATTTGTTTATAATTGAGAGTAAGTTTGGATTATTGGGCTCATCAGGAGGTGGAGAAGGACGTAAAAGCGCGAACCAAGGGTGAGATGGGAGCAGCCAAGTCACTATGCTCTCCATTTGACCAGCCAGAACTCCCTGAAGGTAGTCTAGTCATTTTGCTTGGGAACAATCAAATGAAAATCATGTCATTATTAGTCCCCATGTTCATTTATAGATAGTTATCTTTGGCGCTTATTAGTCCTGCCTATTGCCCGTCTCTAAAATGATTAATCTTGAAACTGAATGTCTTTGAAAATTAGATGGCTGATGTATATTAGTCTAGGACACTAAAAGATGAAGATGTAAATCTCCATTAAAATCGAGCTTGGGGACGGATATTTATATGTTGAATGCATGTGTCATCTTCAGGTACAAAGTGCTTTGCCTCAGGAAAGCCTGCGAAGAAATGGAGCTACTGGGGCAGGAGTTACTAGGCTTTTGCCTCTGGTAGTTGGCATGGGAAACTGAACTCACACCAAGGAGAGTTTCTTCATCAGCATTTACTTATTATAAGATCCGATATCCATACTTCTGCAACCATGATATGTTTCTTTTGTTTTTCTATTTGCCTTGGCCTGCTGATTGTTGGAGAATAGTTTAAAAGTCACCTGTGTGATTTTATTTGTGAATTTTTCTGACACTGTGAAAGCTGTTGAATTTTGCTTCCAGTGAAACTTTTGAAGGACCCACCTCGACTTCTGAATAACAGGAAGGAAGAGAAACACACTTGACAGTCAAATTGGAGATGAATTCCCATGCACAAATTGCAAAGGAACATGGAGCACGCCCGTCTAGGATTGCAGCCAAAGGCAGAAAACACACTATCTGTTCCCCGAGCAAAGAGAAGCATAACTCACAGGCCCTGGAAGTAAAATGATGCTGTACCAGTAATAAAGCATTGAAAAAGTTGGATACAATTGAAACAGACTCCAATTTACATCCTGTGAGAAATAGTGCAGTGCCAGAACAACTTGAAATTTCAGCACAGCTTAAAAGGAAATGAACATAGGATGATCAAGCAATTTCCCGATGATGCCAAAAAGCAAGGCTTACATGGCATCCCTCAAACTCCGAAGGGCCAACAGTAAGACCATTGACCCTAGGAGGACTAACATATGGAAAGATTTACTCTGTAGTAGGGGAAATGCTGGTAGTCCATTAGTGGCAAGGCATTAAGGACAGTGATGCTGAGTTTAAAGATGAGAGAATCTCTGAACCTTCTTCCTTTTTTGTCTATGAATCCCTACCCCTACCCCAGTCGTGTGGATAGTGATGCCCAGGTCGTACGTCCAATAGTACATCTCTATCCAATTATTACTGTGCATTTGGGGAAAGGATACAAGAAGACAAAGAGGAATAAATGAAGGGATATGACATTTTCCCTGAAGGGTCACCATCCCTTTATTAATATACTTGCTACTTTGATGATAGAGATGGATCTTCACCATATCCATCCGAGTATTATATATGGAATATGCTTTTTCGTCTGCCTGACTTGACTCATGTTGTCACAAGCACGTATGACTCTTCTTGTAACAGCTGGTGCCAGGATCAAGAAAGTTCATGGCCGGAAAATATGGTAAATGCAACTCCCTTCTTCATCCTTTTTCTTATTCAAGTGTTGTAAGTGGATGTGGATGTGACTTGTGGACCCATAGCCAACTCCATCTTCCAAATACAAACATAGAAAATTCACTATTTGAAGCTGGGCAAAGTGGGGCCTCAGAACAGAGGAGGCTCCATAGAACAGCATCTTCCATCAATCAATGCTTCATGTTCTCAAGAAATGACAATCTTTTTACCACTTTGCTTGTCTTAATTGACTAGATTATTTAATCACAAGGGATGTGGGCTTGTGAGTTGAGCAAAATTAGCACATCATTTTGGAAATTTAGACTCATGATGTAATGACACAGGGTACATTGCACATCCACCACTGAGTACAACACAACACTGCTGGTTGGCTTGGCCCTGCCTCAATGACCCACCAATATCACTCAAATAAGGGTCTCATCAAGTGGACGAGAGGATCCTGAGACCCCACCCTTCACCCACTTGAAGAACGATGCACCGATTGATGCATGTCCCATACAATCAATGGCTGTGATCAGCTATTGATATGATTATTGTCGAAGGGATATGATAGATGGAATATGCATTGTATATAAGTGTAAGACTGTGGGTGTGGGTGGCTCCACAAGTATTATTGGGCTAAGATGATTGATTGATGATCATGGTACCTATGCCTCCAAAGTCTTTGTACCTTTTGGTGGGTACTGCATTTTTCTCTGCATGCATATATGATATGGGTGTGACTTGTCCTTTCAACGAGGAAAGGATGTGCATAGCATCGTGTATCACAAAATCTCCCATCATTAATTAGGGTTTTCTTTTCTATTGTCATTTAAATATGCACAAGAGGATCAATTGGAACGTGAACGAAGAAAGATTACAATCTGTTAAAATATTTATAAGGAATGTAACTGTGAAGGCTCAGAATGGATTCTACTAGATAACATGTGAAAATTAACTGTAATAAATGTTTATTTTTTTGTATTGGACAGCAAGTTAATTATAATATTATCTTGCAAAGGGATGGTTATTATAGGATTTGGTGTACATTTTGTTAGAAAAAGTAATACCAATGATATTATTATAAATATTAACTTTATTTATGGATTCCAAAGTATTAGGCGATATTCATGTAGAAATAGTCATAAATTTATTATTTTCTATAATAAATTTAATCGATTTAGATTTAGTTTGATTAATAATAAAGTTAATAAATTTGTGGATTCTATCACGGTTAATATCAAGCTAATCCAAATTCAAGTAGTTGTTTTACTAATATACTCTATTTTTTATTATTATGATATAATTAAATAAAATTATCGAAATATTTTAATCAATTATATTATACTTTAAATCTCTATTAAAATTTTAATATATGAATGAGGTGATTGAGAACATGCAAAAGGTTAGAATGTAATTCATCTTGTAAGAGCCTCTTTTTGACATTTACTATTCTGAGCCTTTGAATAAGAAGATGGGGCGAGGAGAGGTGGAATAATTGAGGGGCACTATGGACCCATCACCTCTTACCTCCCCCACCACCCTTAACTCCAAAAGTACCTTATCTAGCCAGCATAATTGAATGCTACAGTGAAAACAGGTTTCTGCAAGGGAATGTGGACATGGTCAAGGACAGGTTTCTATTATATTTAATATATATATATATATATATATATATATAGTGGGTAAGCCAAGCCCTACCCATTATGGTCAATGAGAATTATGCATATCTCAATAAGACCCTAATCTAATCATTGACAAAGGGTGGAAAATCATAAGCCTCTGTTCTTTCCTCTTCTACATGCTATTATCCACTTGGCATGTGTCTATTGGTTGATTACATTGCTACTAGTTTCACATATAATACTAATAATTAATAAAAACAATTATTATTAATTTTAAAATATATGTTGTTTAATTTATCTAGGAATAAAAATGAATAATATTCATGATATACTCCAATTAATATTCCATTATTTTATTTTATTTTATTATGATATATAATCAATTTTTTATACTGATAAAATAAAAAAGAATAAAAATATACCTTTAATAGAAGGTAGAGGACCAAATTGTCATAGAAATAAAAGTTAAGGACCAAACTAGCAATTCTCCCTATTTAGCGGGCCTTCCCTTCCCCTGCCCATCACCGTTTTCTTGCCACTCTCCTGTGTATTATTAATATTCAATCAACTCTCTTTGAAGATCAAATCTTCTTCTCTGGCTTGCCTTGCCATCTTCTTCTCTTTGAGCAAATCTTCCTCTAGGAAGCAAGAAACTTCCCATAATTGATAAAGCTCTCCTGCAAGAAGCTGATCAATCAGTTGGGTCCCTTGTCGAGAAAATGGGGCGGCACTCCTGCTGTTACAAGCAGAAGCTCAGGAAAGGCCTCTGGTCTCCCGAGGAGGACGAGAAGCTCCTCAATTACATCACCAAGTTCGGCCATGGCTGCTGGAGCTCTGTCCCCAAGCAAGCTGGTAACTTTAATAATCTCTTCACCGTTTATATCGACTCTGTTCTGCAGTGGATAGGATGCTTATGAGTTGTGGAGTTGGCAGGTTTGCAGAGGTGCGGGAAGAGCTGCAGGCTGAGGTGGATTAACTACCTCAGGCCGGATTTGAAGAGAGGCACATTTTCCCAGGATGAAGAGGACCTCATCATTGAGCTCCATGCAGTCCTCGGAAACAGGTGAGGAAATATTGGATGTTTTTTTTTTATCTCAATTCGATCAAAGTTGTAATTTTGATGTATTATTCAACATGGCAGGTGGTCTCAGATAGCTGCGCAATTGCCAGGAAGAACGGACAATGAGATCAAGAACCTGTGGAACTCGTGCTTGAAGAAGAAGCTGAAGCAGAGGGGAATTGACCCTGTGACCCACAAGCTTCTCTCAGAGGTCAATAATGGAGGAGGAGATGACGGGGACAGTGTCAAGTCGTCTAAGTCACTGGAGAAGGGTTCGCCGCCACCACAGGCCTGCTCCCGTCAGATGAAGCAAGAGGATGACAGAGCCACGGGGGCCTGCATCAGCAGCAATTCCACCGTGATGGCTGACTCGATCTCTGCTGTCAGTAGAGATTACTACTCCGACGATGGCTTCAATCCTTTGCAGGCAATGGCCAACTACGCACCACGGCCGGGTGACATTAGAATTCCGAGATGCTCAGCCGCCGTCTCGACCCCGACCCCGACCCCGACCCCAACCTCTCCTTGGCTTGCCCTGATCGGTAAACCATCCGGGGTGAATTCAGAGCTCAATCTCAATCCAAACTCAACACCTATGCCTTCCATCATCCCTCAGTCCACGAGCTCATTCCTCACCAACCCCGTCGGTTTCAGGCCTTCTTCAATGACCGATAGCCTTGCAATGAATCAGTTCTTGGACCTCGCTAAATCATCGATTTCCAGCAGTAACAGCAGCCGGCCATTCATGGATAACAGGTCCTTCTCTTGGGGGCTAACGGACTGCAACTTGTTGGACAAGGACGCTTCAAATTCGGCCACTCTCATAGAAGCCCAGAACCAGATAAGCGCCATGAAGAGGACCACGGACTATTCACAGAGCTCCTCCCCGTTAATGGCGGCGGTGAATTTACATAGCCAGAATCCGCAGTCTCTATACGATGAGATCAAGCCGGATAGTTCTCACTTCATCCCCACGGGCAGCTGCTCGAGTCTACTGTGGGCACAACAGAACCAGCTCTGCTGATGATGGGAGATGGAGCAAAGTTAGTGAAGATCATCTTCATCTTCATTAGCTTGTACATAGGATATGACCCCATTGTTCCTAGCAGACAACCTTTTACTCTGTCGAAATCGACGGACTTGAACAGCCAAAAAACAAGGGTTCCTCTCCATGGGGTGGTGAATTGGGATGCTGAGAGGCCGACAGAGTCTAAGAAAAAGCTTTAACAGACAACTTTTTTACTGTCCGTACAGTGAGACTGTGACATTCAGCCTGTCGGGTGTATATTGGTCGTTTTCATGGCCATCAATCTCCATGTACCCTCAATTTGTGATTTTTAATTCGATTTGGAGCAACTGGGCATCCGCCAACCACCAGTGTTGATGTAAAACAGAACAATTCCATCAATGGAGATTGACCAAGGGTGGTCTGCTTATGGCAGAAAAAAAGAAAAGAAAAAAAAAACAAAAAAACAAACGACAACTTGGAAGAGGAAAACAAGGATTATAGAGGAATGAATAGTAAACATGTTTCTTCTCAGAGTAGTTTCATCAGTAGCTGCTTTACTGAGTGGAAGTTGTTGTTTTCTTGTACCATTGATCTGATCTACCAGGGAGTACTTGTGATTTGGGCATGAAGACAACTTGGGAGTGTCTGGCTCCACACACACACACACACACACTTTTATGACCATCTACGTCCAGTCCTGATGAGAAAGCTCCCTCGATATGCCAGCCGTAATGGGTCAAATCTGCGATGCTGAATGTTCAGAAAACTATGCTGGCGCTGGTGTGTTCTTCTTCTGCGCCCTGCTTCACCTGTCAAGAGGGTTCCTTCTTAAATGATCGTCCCGTCCTGAATCAGAGAATTCTTCAACACGACGGTGATGCCCGACCGGATATAGATCCCTTCAGATGGTCGGTCCGCCTCCATTACTTTCTGCATTGTAACATTGCACCCATCCCCAGTTCATCAGCATCCCCACTTTTGAAAAAAATGGATTCTCTATCCACTCGACATACTTACATCATTGTTTGCAATGATCACGTTTTTCCCAATCCGTGCGTTTTTGTCGATGATGCAGTTTCTGCAGCAACGGTTGAATCACACCATTGTACAATCAGTCCGTCTATGAAGCTGTATGAAAAAACCACCAAACATTTTCACGTCTTCTCACCTGATCTTTGTATCACTTCCAACACCTATGGGGACCTTTCCTTCTGCAAGGTAGGCTGCTCTTTCAGATTCTGTTTCGTAGAAGTCAGCACCCATCATCATTGTATCCTGCAGGAATCACTTTGGCTTGAGGCGATGAAAAGAGCAAAGATTGTTACTTCCTCTAGACTCTGTTTCTGTGCAACTTGATTTCTTGTGCAGAGGAAATGAAGAAAGCAGTATAATGCAGAAGAGCATGACATAACACAACCTTGAATTCCACGCCATGCTCTAATCTGGATCGTATCCCCACCACAGAATGTTGAACGCTGCACTCTCTCAGAAAGCACCCGTGCGAGATTATAGAGTCAATGATCTGGAAAACATGGTAAGAATACTTGATTGCTGCACCAGATCAATCAGGAAACATGAACCAGCTGCTCATGAGATTGAAGATTACCCTGCACTTCTCTATGTTTGAGGGTGGGAGAAACTGAGGAGATGTAAAGATTGGATTCTCTGGGTCATAGAATTGAAAGTTGGGAGGCTGCAGTCATGATGAATAAATAGTACACGTTAACGCAATGCAAAAGCTGCTTGGAGAGTCTTATGGAAGTGTAAAGTACCTGATCTGTGAGGGCCAAGTTTGAGTCGAAGAAAGACCTTATGGTGCCAATATCTTCCCAATATCCATCAAACAAGTAAGCCTAAACGAAGTGGGCAACTTTGCTGTTCTTACAAGTTGTAGAAACACAAGCTTAAATTGGAAAAAAGACAGTGCGGCCACAAATTTCAACAAGTTACCTGAACATGGTAATTTTTGGTAGCCATTGGGATGATTTCTGACCCAAAATCATTTGCAGTTGGATAGCTCCACCTTTAAGGACAGAGTAAATGAATCACAAACATGGGTCACATTTC
Organism: Trapa bicornis; assembly: GCA_030064425.1. Classification (NCBI taxonomy): domain Eukaryota; kingdom Viridiplantae; phylum Streptophyta; class Magnoliopsida; order Myrtales; family Lythraceae; genus Trapa; species Trapa bicornis. The sequence continues at coordinate 287,525 of CM057761.1, read as the reverse complement.
TTTTCCCATTCTGTTTGTTCTTCCATAATAGAATCAGAGATCAGTAGGAGAGCAAAGTCAGTTACCTCAGCAGCTTGAGAAGGACATCCATCTTGAACAGGTATACGCCCATGGAAGCAATGTAAGGGAACCTTTTAGCTTCATGAGATGATAGCCCGAGAATTGTGGTATCCACTTGCTGGAGGAGCAAGAGCAGATATTGGGTGAGATATAGTTTGGAAACACATTGGAAGAATCAACCTAAATATTAGACAAAGCCAACCATAGTTTGCAGGATGTCACCCTTGGGTTTTTCCAGAAACTGCCTGATCCGCCCAGTTGTATCAATTTTCATTAACCCATAGTCAGAAGCACGACTGCAGGAGATCAGAAATGGATCAGAAATGTACACACGGTAGGCAAAACTGTTTATGAAGAAAGGTCTAGTTTACCTGTTGTCCATTGGGATGCAGGAAACAGATATATCAGCTCCAGAATTGATGTGATTCTGCAGAGGAATATTGAAGTTTTAGAAAAAAACGATTATGAAACATAGTTGAAATGAGGTGCAGATCATGTTGAGGGCAGATCAGACCTGCACAAAGTCCATGTAGTCCATCCGGTAGAGATGGTCACCGGACAATATGAGAATGTTTTCTACATTTCTATGCTTCGGATCCTGCACCAGTTATGAAACTTGCATCAGATACCTGCTGCCAGTGGCTGAACAGAACCATTTCTGCCTACCTCTAGTAGCCACAGGAACTGTCTTACGGCGTCTGCTGTACCCTCGAACCACTTCTTCCCCGACTCGCCTTCTGTTTGCATTGCAGCCAGCACCTGATGGAGAAAGATGAGAGGATTCGTTTGAACAGAGTTGATCCAACGAAGCTGGATCTAGGAAGGGATTTATCATCTGTTGTACCTCTACGAACCCCTTGTGGAAGGTCATCTCGCCGCCCAGATTGTAAGTTCGGGATAGGTGGCGATTAAGGGACTGTGAATTGAATTGGGTGAGGATATAGATCTTGTTGAGCCCACTGTTGATGCAGTTGCTCAGAGGAATATCGACCAATCTGTAGCATCCCCCTATTGGTACCTTGTAACATTCACAAATGAAAGATGAACAAGAAGGAAACGAAAGAAACAAGTGCTGCAACACAGCACCGATCAGCTTAGCCATAGCTCACCGCGGGCTTTGCTCGAGTTTTAGTTAGAGGGAAAAGCCGAGTTCCGGCTCCACCTCCCAATATGATGGACACGACTGTCTTGGGGTCTGCTTTGGGTTTCTGAAATGCAGGTTCCTCAAATGTCTGCATTTAGAACAGGAACACTTGAGACAGTAGACAAGAAATTCGGTTTCTCCGATGAAATTGAAAGTAAACGATGGAAATGGATTTAATCACCATAAGATCTTCATGCACGTCTGCAAGAACTGAATCAAGGTGGGGTCCCTTGGACACGATACTGCTTCTGGTTATAGGGTCGGATTTTCTTCCCATCCCGGGAAGACTCGACACTCTTCTGCTGTTCCATGTATTCGCCGGCTTTCCGAGGAACAGCGAAGTTGGAATGCAGTCTTGGGCAGATGGCAGTTTGAGCTGCAGAGGGTTGCTAAAGCCAAGCGCTTCCATTTTAATCCAAAGCTAGCGCAACTAAATCTTCTTGGATGGGCTCGGAGAAGAAGAGGTAGCCTCCTGTATCCCGGTTATATCTCAATGTTCAATGGGACTACAGGACAGGACAGGACAAATTGGAAGAGGTTAATCGGCTGCATTTGGAATTCAGTATGTGTTTTTGTGGCTGACTGAATCCCAGAAGCACACAAAAAGTAAAAATCCCATCGCTATCAATCACTGTCAGCCCATGAAAGTTGGAAGAAATCTCAAAATAGACTAGACAGCTATATATCTCTCAGATCATGAGCAACATTCTACCTCCCCAGGAAAATGGTATCTTGATCAATGGATTCAATGACCAAGATCGAACACAAGGAACCAAATACAGATGGATTCTGCAATTAATACCTGATTTGAGAGAGATGAAGAGCGCATGCATGGAGGCAATTGGGGTTGCCCTCTGAATGGACCAAGGAATGCAGCAAGCAAGCACTTGTGAAGAGATCAGAATCACTAAGCTGAGCTCGCTTTATACATTCATTTATTTAGTATGCATTAATGGAAGATTGTTAAGACAGAAAGTGAGTGATAATCATATCAAAGGAGAAGGCAGAGAAGAAGAAGAAGAAGCCAAAAGGGCCAAGTTTTCTAGATTCTCCTCCACAGCTTAGCCTTGCAAGAAAGAAAGATCCATACCCACATTCTCCTTTCATCTCACTGAAACATTCCCTTTTCTATTATCTTCTTATTTTGTCCATTTCTTGCGGCATTTCCTTCTTCTTCGGGCTTCCGTTTCAACTTCATCTTTCACGTCCATGTCTTCCCCTATAAACACTTTCCATGCATACACACATTTAAATATTTAGTGCACATCTTAAAACTAATAAGTTATAATTAGTAAAATACTTTAATGAATATATTTATTGTGATTAATAATATTATATATATATATAATAACCGTTGTTTTATATATTTTTTATTTTATTATATATATTAATAATATTTTATATAAAATTATATATTTTTGAATATATAATATATTTCCTTTGGATTATATTACTATTATCATATAATTAAATTAAATTAAATTTATTTTTATACATAACCGCATGAATAAGCTCACACTAACCATCGAATTCGGGATTTGAAGAATGTGATATATATAATTTATCATATATAATATAAATATATATTATTTATAATTAATATTTTATTATATATTATATACAATACAAATTAATTTAAAATATATATATTTCGTTAATTATCCATAACCCTCCAAATTAATTAAAAAATATCTTTTACTACCTTAATTTAAGCTATTAATAGTATATCTAATATTATCAAATTCCCAATTATTACTTTATAAATATGCTAATGTATTTACACTACTTTACACTATAAAAAAAAAATTAATCGGACAATATATAGAACCTTTTTCATTTATAACTATAAATTAATGTTTCTGATCAAATAAACCATATAAATTAATTTTTACATTAATAAATTCAAGTATATAGGCCAATTTTCCCAAAAAATTTCCCAAAAACAAATGATTTATGTGTAACCTCATGCGATAGAGCTATAATCCATATTCACTAACTGGAATGTCAGGCTCAAAGAGAGCTCTAATCCCTATTAACTAATTGGAATGTTAAGGCACAAAGAGTAAGCGGCAAGAAAGTTGGCTTCCTTCCCCAATAATTCAACTTCATCCATCAATGGAGGTAAGCAATGGACTCAAAACCATCTTTCTTTCCATCATCAATCATCACTTTCAAATATTTTCCTTTGAATTTTCACCATGGTCTTAGGCCCTATATGATGAATAAATCCATTCATGATATTCTTCTAAATGGTCATCCATGGATAGCAAGTCTTTTACTAAAGGGCCAAGGGGTGGGGCACTTCATTATTGTAGCTTCACTCAACAGAACCAGTAGAGTTGGATCATTCCAATAATAGGTAGAGGTGACCAGACATGGGTGGAGGTGACATATATTCATAAACATGTATAAGCCTGAAATTGTGCCTATTGAATTGAAACCCACAAATCAAAATAATGTCAAAACAGTTATCCCAATATCATATATGGAAGATAGAACAGCCATCCACAATCCAAAATAAATCAATTACTGCAAATCAGTAAAACATGGGTAGGATTGACTAGCCATGCCCTCTAATTCAAGAGAATTTTCAAAACCTAATTTCTCCAAATATCGAGTACATAGTGGTACGTGAGTAGGCAGCTGTCCTACAAGGATCTCCAGATTTAAAAAGTGCACCTTTTTTGACAAAATCTTGATGGCACAGTGTGACCCACCAGAAAAACGATAAACCTCAGGCAACTATTTCTTCTTAGCCCCTTTTAGCTCTGGATCCCTGTCAATAAGCATACTCCACATCAGAAACAGCTGAAACTTAAGTAAAAAGTGTTGCATGAATAGGTTAAAGACCAGACCTCTGGATGTGATCAAGAATGAGGAGTCTCGGTCCTGGAGGAATCTTCACATCTCTTAGTGCACTGCCATATTTATATGTTTTTTCAAAGGTAAGAAAAAAATATATGAGAATGGTTATATGATTTTGAGGAGTGTTGGTTAGGGAGAGGATGTGGAATTATTAGTGTGGAAGGTCACCTGTCTGTTAGCAATGGCAGAGTGTTATCTGTCAAAAGCCCTTTCTTGAAATTCTTCTCATAGTTCTGAAGACCAAGGCCTGTAAGCATGCTTCTAGTTCTTAAGTACCGGGTATCTTCAACTGGTGGTTGAGAGAACTTCTGACCAAACTGCAGGAAGATGAATGTATACTTAAGAAGCCCATCGTCTCAAAGAGAAGAATAAAGCTATCCGGAATAGTGCATGCAGATGGATGAACTAATATTGCTGGGGTGAGCAATAGGGCAAGTAAGAATACAGACCGAGCTCCTTTCAAGGCCATAACAAGATTCTATAAACATTGGTGTTCACCTGGTAAAGTCCACCTTGAACAAGTGCAAAGAAGAGCCCTGAAGTTACAGCATTGGTGACCTGATTTGGGCCGCCTAGTCCACTAACCAATGAAAACATTGCTCCTGACCCAAAAGCTGCAGCCATACTGCAATGGCAAAACAAACAGTTTTCGACATTAGTACCCAGATAACACTTCATGAAAGGATATTGCATCTTCATCTCTACGGCCTGCAGTCATTTAGTACAACAAGATGCTAGCCGTGCAGAAAATCAGGTCCTCTGCAGGCCTATAATGCTACACAGACGCACGCAATGAATTTATTCTTCCAGACCCATGAACAAGATTGCCAGTGCTACCAAACACATCAAGTTTTTTTGGTGATCCAATTTTCCTTTAACCATTGGAATTAAGAAAAATGATTTATCTAACCTGGACTGGACGTCCTCCTTCCCTCTTAATCTTTTCATGACGCAGGCAATCCCAGCATTAACGCCAGTCATAACAGCAAAGTTCCGAGCTTGTACCAGTGGACCTCCAGATAAAGCCTGCAATCGATCAACATAAGTAATTTCTGGTTCCACCCCTTCATTATCATTCAAGGAAATCAGACATGCACGGGCATATTCCTCTTCATACACTTCCATGGATAAGTAGTGAACATATTATAATCAAATTCAAGAATTGCCTGTTTAATTGAGGTAATTGCTTCCATGGATTACTTGCCGTACCTGAGCTTGCTGAAGAGATGCCATAGCCTGAGGGTTGAGGTTGGCCTGAGGTGGAGGAGTGAAGGTAGAGGAGACGTCATTGGTGATAGTGCCCATGATGCCACCGATGGCTGCTCCTTGGAGGGAGCTCGTGGCCGTCACGACGGCGGCTTCCACGACTAAGGACTGCTTCGAGAGCCACGCCTTGAAGCCCTCCTCGGTCTGCTTGAAGCGAACCTGCAGCTGCTCAATTGGATTCTTCTGAGGAATCAGCTTTGCCACCACCAGCCCCTGCTTCTGCTGCTCCATGTCGGAAAGGCGAATTGAAGTTTATTTTCTCGAGGTCAACGATGGAGGATGAAAGAGGGGGAATATCGAGGGTTTAGCCTTCGCCCCTCGGAAGGATCAGGTTGTGGATATGTAGGTAGGAGACGACATATGGGCATGGTTTGTCTTTCACTTACCAAGGTCCAAGATTCAGACAGCCATGGCTTTATCATGGGCTAGTATGCCCACAAAGGGATGCAGCCCCTTTGTCTATCCAGCCCATTTGACAAACATTTGTCGGAGGAAATAAAACTTGATTGCGACGTGCCAACAACAGAGAGGGTTGCCCAATCAAGCATGTTGACTCTGTACCTCGTCCAAGATGACGATGAGTGCCTACTCCTCAGCTTCACACCATCAAACTCCATACAGGGACATTGGATGGCCATGGTGGCAACTGACAAGGAGGAGCGGTAGCTTGCCGTTGAAAACTTAGCTGCTGTAGTCGTTGTCATTTGTCACTTTCTGCTGCTCGCTCCCTCAATAAATTCCCGCTTCTCCTACTTACTCTCCGGCCTTCTCAGACTAATCGGTCATTCATGGGTCTCGAGGGAGAGGAAGGATCGCCGGCGCAACAGCCGCCGAGATCGCTCTTCCGCTAAAATTCTCCGCTGATTCAGGTGGGCCTTATCGGGTTCGTCTGTTTCTGCTGCCCCGGCATGTTCAATGCCCTTACCGGCATGGGCGGCGGCGGCCAGGTCAACCATAAAGCTGCCAATAACGCCAACACCGCACTCTATACCACATTCGCCGTTTTCGGTATCCTCAGCGGCGGAATCTACAACCTACTCGGTCCCCGACTCACCCTCGCCGCCGGCTGCTCAACGTATGTCCTGTACGCCGGCTCTTTCCTCTACTACAACCACTACCAGCACCAGGGCTTCGCCATCGCCACCGGAGCCATTCTCGGAATCGGCGCTGGCCTCCTCTGGGCCGGCGAGGGGGCCATCATGACATCCTACCCTCCACCCCACCGGAAGGGCTCCTACATCTCCCTCTTCTGGAGCATCTTCAACATGGGTGGCGTCATCCGAGGTATCATTCCCTTCGTCCTCAACTACAACCGAAACGACGCTGCTTCAGTCAACGACGGCACCTATATCGGCTTCATGTTCTTCATGTCGGCCGGCACCCTTCTCTCCCTCGCTATTCTCCCGCCAAGGAAGGTAATGATGAAGGAAGATGTAGTAAAAATCCAGTCTTGATTGTGCCCTGATGCTCTTAGTTCGTCAGTTTATCGGCTGGTTCATTCACTAATTAGATTGCTTTCTTCAGGTTATTCGAGATGATGGGACTCGATGCACCAACATGAAGTACTCGAGCGTCTCAATTGAGGCGACTGAGATCCTCAAGCTGTTCATGAACTGGAAAATGCTCCTCATTGCTCCTGCTGCCTGGGCAAGCAACTTCTTCTACACCTACCAGTTCAACAATGTCAATGGTGCCCTTTTCAATTTGAGGACCAGAGGATTCAACAACGTCTTCTACTGGGGGGCCCAGATGCTGGGGTCTGTGGGCATTGGGTACATCATGGACTTCAGCTTCTCGAGACGGAGGATTAGAGGGTTTGTGGGGATCGGAGTAGTGGCTGTGCTGGGGACTGCGATCTGGGGAGGTGGGTTGGCTAATCAGTTGAGGTACGCCCACCATGATTTGCCTGATAAGTTGGATTTCAAGGACTCCGGCTCTGCTTTCGCGGGGCCCATTGTACTCTACTTAAGTTACGGGCTTCTAGATGCTATATTCCAGAGCATGGTCTACTGGTTAATCGGTACACTGGCAGATGATTCTGAGACCCTCAGCAGGTGAAAGAAACAGCCTTTCTTTTGTGGTTCCACTGCCATATTGGTTGCTTTTGAGAATGCAAAAGATTTGTCCTGTTTTTACATTGATCAGTTAGGCAAATAGAATAATAACCCAGTCATTTAGTTATGTTATTCTTTTTGTTTAGGGTCAAATTTTAGCTTTGCTTGACAGTTTCTGGTCTTATAATTTCAGATACAGTGGGTTCTACAAGGGAATTCAAAGTGCAGGGGCAGCAGTTGCCTGGCAAATGGATTCCCACAATTTGCCGTCCATGAAACAGCTTGCTGTGAATTGGTCTCTTACCACAGTGAGCTATCCTCTTCTGTTGCTTCTCGTAATGCTGGCAGTGAAAGATGAGGAGAAGAACGTTGAAGTTGAAGAGGGGAATGTTGAGGTGGAAACCAAAATGCAAGCCACTATCACTTCAACTGAGCCCTTCTTTGCAGCTGATGTCAGTAAGGCCTAGTAACGATAATTATCACTTTTAGGTAGCCTCTTGGTAGAGTAAGATAACAGGTCTCCTTTGTATAGATGGCTTTCAATGATTTATAAGAATTGGAATGGCATATTTTTGGATTTCCCCTGAAAAAGGTCCTTTTTTGTTAGTAGTTCCTTTGTCCTTGACCTGTTCCGAGGATTCATGTTTGCAGAAGGACCTGCGGTGGCTCTAGTGTCTCGAGAATTTGAGCTTTGACAGTTAAGTTCGTTAAGTCAATCTGTCATTCATGGGCCGACTGCTCTCATGGGCTTTATTAGCTGGAAGAATACGGGCCGGGTCTACCATGATATATCCTTGTCCAGTACTGGAGGGTTTCAAGGGCAATTTGGTTCATAGAAATTATTTTCTGGATACCAAATCCTGGTCTGGGGCAAATTGAAGGAACCCTAGGAGGCGAATTCCTTCCCTTTGCTAGTTGCCCTGCCCTCGTCTTCCATGCGGTGTCAAAATTCAGACCAGATCGTCTTCTGGATTCCTAATCTCTCTACCTGATCTGTCTCGCCTCCGGGGTTCGAACTTATCGCCAGCTCGGCCAAGACCTGGTCAATGGATTCTGCGCTCTCGAGATTCCGACTCCTCCTACTGGTGGTTGTTGCCACGGCTGCCCTCTGCTCCATCCCCGCCGTCGGTTCCGAGCCCCAATTGTCCTCCTCAGCGATACGGCTACCGTCTCAGAAAGACGCGAACGAAGACTTGTGCTACGGTTCCGTCCAGCCAGCGTCTTGCCCTGTCAAGTGCTTCAGGACCGATCCCGTCTGCGGTGCCGACGGGGTGACGTACTGGTGCGGCTGTGCCGATGCGGCCTGCGCCGGAGTCCGCGTGGCGAAGCTAGGGTTCTGCGAGGTTGGGAGTGGCGGATCGGGTCCGGTTCCGGGTCAGGCCCTGCTCCTCCTCCACATCGTTTGGCTCATCGTCCTCGGGTTCTCCCTCCTCTTTGGTCTATTCTGACCGTATTCTTTCCTTCTAATTGGCTTCCGACTTGTGTATGAGAGCATTCCTCAGCTGTTGTGCTTTTCTTGATTCTTTTGTGAGCAAATACTAGAGTGTTTCAGTGAGCCTGATTGATTCCCCAGTTGTTGCCATCCTTGTTGATTTCTTTGTGGGAAAATACAGAAGACTGTTTCATTGATTCTTGTTTCTCTGGCTGTTTAATTGCTCCAACTCTTACTAATCACATGATCTGGTCGAGTTATTGCGTCAAGGAGAAGCCAAAAGCACAACCTTTTGTTGTAAAATGATGTGTGATGACTGAAGCCCACCTCTTCAAAACCACAACTATTGAGTAAGGATGAGCAAAAATCTGAGATTTTCAGATCTGCTCATTGGAATGATGTCACATTTGGATTTGAAATTGACACAAATCCATCAAATTGCCCAGCTTTTTTTTTCCCATCAATCAAATTACCCAGGTTCATTAAGACTATTATAGCACATAATTTTGCTGTCAATAGAAAGACCAGATAACAGAGTATTGGAAGAAATACTAAAGAAAAGTTGTATCCTCTGATTAGTCCTCCTGAGTGACGGTCCCCTTCTAACTGACATAGATACCTTCAGGCGAATTAAATTTCAAGACAAAATATTGCAATCACCAGTATCGGATTTCCAGCCAACATTCTGAAGGATCTAATTTATTGGTTCTTCTCAAGATGCCAAAGACCAAAGGTAGGCGTTTAATCCATAAAGAGTATATGAAATGTGAATGAATGGCAATCGTGGAAAATACGAGAATCCTCGGAAAGTTCTAATTATAGGAAATGGTCAAACAAGACCGTACCTTCTTCTCGCCAAGGAAATTAGGGATCTCGATCGCATTGATGGGGAAGTGAGCGTAGACGAACCGCATGTTATATCGGTAGCCCTGGGTTACACCGCTGATGAGATTCTCGACGTGACTGAGGGCGGTCCTGATGGCGGCGGAGGTCTTACGGGAACCGAACCAAGCGTCAATCTTCAGCTTGCGCTTTCCCTTGGCCTCGTCCTTGATGAGCTGAAAGTCGAGGTTAAGGTGCTTGAAGTCGCGGGTGAGATTACCACGGGCCCACGACCTCGATGAGAAGAGGTGGGACAAGAGAGTAAACCCTAGGAGGCAGCCATTTAATGTGCGCATATTGAGAAGAGGTAGGCCCAATAATATTGTTACACGTGAGTAGGTCTGGCTCGGAACACGTGTAAGTCAATCAGAGGCCAAGCCGCAAATGATTGGACAGACAACCCAAAAAGGACACGTGGCGTAATCAAACAAGATCATTCTTATCGGGCCCGTAGTTGGGCCTACATCCTTGTCGGCCTGCTCACGACGACACCGACCAGGGTGTTACTGTTGGGAGCGGAGGATTTCATGGACGATCCCCTGGCGGATCTTCTGCGGAAGTTGGCCGGATGTCCGACCGACCAACTATGCCAGGCCTACGCTAATGTTACTTTATAATAAATATAAATATAAAGTAACATAATATCTATTTAAAAGTATATAAAATTAATATTATTGAATTATTAGATATATACCGTATATACAATTTTGCCCAAAAAAAGTTGTAACGTGTTATATTCTATAAAAGTAAATATTTTTATCGATTTTAAAAAATAAAAGATATTATATTATTATTATTAAAAATAATTAAATATATCATTAACACATTAAAAACTAGCCTAAAAGTCTTTGTAGACTGTAAAATACATGTTTACCCTATTATATGCTATAAATGGTTATCAATATTTACGAATAATGCCACTTTCGCAGTGTACGAGGAAGTAAAGGTAAGAGACCGCCCAGACCGGTAATTCTGTTTCTTTTCCCGGTCGATCCGATTAAAATACTCTTCTTTTCACCATCCCATTCGCCTCCCTCTCTCTCTCTTTTGTTTGTGATATATAAGCGACGAAATCGGAACTTCTCGCCGACTTAGCTCGTGAGCTAAATTCATCTGTGAAGGCGAAGCGCCATTGCAGTTTCGCGGAGCGCAGAGTTTCTCCTTGTGGTTTTAGCCGGTGATGAGGAGCAAGACACAGCCTATTGGGAGCTACGACATCGCCTCTTCCGTCTGTGACCACCATTCCCAACCCTGCATTACCTGCTCCACCTTCAACATCCTCGCACCGATTTACAAGCGCCTCAATCCGAAGGTCCGCGATTTCTCCCCTGTCTTTCATGCTTCTGTATCCAGCCTCTTGATTTCGAATTCGCGTGTCAATTTGGATTCAATTTTATGTTTTCTTTTTTTTCCTGCGAATATTTATCCTTTCATGGGGACGATGCAGGATCCAAGTTGTCGCGAGAGCGACTACAGAGATTATTGGTTGAGCAGGAATCATAATATATTGGATTTATTGCTTTGCGAGAGGTCTTCCATCATATGTCTGCAGGTTTTATTTCAAATTCTTTAGTGTGCATTTCGATTTTTAGTTTCTACTTTGCTAAAACCAGAAAAATTTTAGTCTCCCAAAGTTCTTATTGGATGAATGCGTTTTTTTCTTCTAAATATGGAATGGAGCAGGAATTCTGGGTCAGAAATCAAGAGTTTGTCAACATTTATCAGGAGAGGCTCGATGATGCCGGTTATGTAAGCTTCAAGCTCGGGCGAACCAATAACCGTGGCGATGGTGTGTTTGTAACTCTCCAATGGCAATTGAATCCATTTCCTTTGTTCTACAATTTGTTCGCTCAAATTTCCAATTTGTTCTTCCATGTTCTTCTTGTAGAATTTCCTTTCTTATCTTAGTCGATTGGCTTATTATGCACTATGGATTTTGAAGGACTGCTGACTGCCATACGGAAAGACTACTTTACTGTTCTCAACTATAGGGAATTGCTATTCAACGACTGTGCTGATCGTGTTGCTCAGATGCTGCATGTAGAACTAGTTGCACCTTTCCCAGAATGCCAAGCCAATGATATTGCCCGAGAAATCCTCATTGTAAATACCCACCTGTTGTTTCCTCATGATGCAACACTTTGTATAGTCCGCCTGCAACAGGTTACCACTAAATCTCTATCGCTCTATCTCAGGTTCAATGGAAAATCAGTGTGCTAAGCTTCTCCAACAAAGATGCCATTCCTTGAACTAAACTTCTTTTGGTCGTTTTTCAGGTTTACAAGATCCTGCAATCCGTGGAGTCATACCAGAAGGAAAATAAACTTAATCCTATGCCGATTATTCTTTGTGGGTAAGTTAATTGAGTTGATTCACTTTTGAATGATCTAATATCACTTAGAACCTTCACTCAGCAGTTGTTCTTTCCTTTGACTCTGGTTCTTTAGTGACTGGAATGGGAGCAAGAGAGGACATGTATACAAATTTCTTAGATCTCAGGGGTTTGTTTCCTCTTATGACACTGCGCACCAGTACACTGATGCAGATGCTCAAAAGGTTGGTTATAGGAGAAACCATTTTTAATCCTTTTCTACTATCAATTATATTAAGCTGACTCTCATTCAATTACTTCTCCATAGTGGGTCAGCCACCGAAACCATCGTGGAAACATATGTGGGGTGGACTTTATATGGCTTTTAAATCCTATTAGCTACAGGGATCTGCTGAAAACAACTTGGAATGAAGCAGTGTTTGGGATGTTTAAGGTAACACTCTTGCCTCATAATCTTCTAACGTACTGAATACACTGTTAGCTTACTACATATCTTAGCCACTAACCACTAGCCTCTGTAAACAGTACATGCTCCGAAGAGCCTCGCTCACAGATAAGGACGCTTTCGCTTTTCTCAAAGATGATAACGATTGTGACTATGTCTCCCACTCTGGTTTCTGTGAAGCACTCCGTCAGGTAAAGCAAGCCAGTGAAAAAGGATGGTTTAGTTTTAGATATCGGGTTGACATTTGTCTAATTGATCTGGCTGCAGCTCAATCTAATTGGCCATGAGCATGGACTTACATCTGAAGAGGCTATGGACTTGTGGTTCCAAGCAGATATAGATGGGAATGGTATTGTTGATTATGATGAATTTCGGGTGAGTCTTATCCCTCAAACAAATCTGATTTTCGGTTATGGTGGACAAATCTATGTTTTCTTGTTTTTTTTTAAAAAATTTCTGTATTGGCCGCTTACAACAAATGATGTCTGCAGGAACGGATATGGAATCCCACCTTGTCAGCTAGAAGAGTTGAAGAGAGCAATAAGCCTGAAGATGAAAAAGGTGAGCAGAAGGAATCCATTGGGCTCAGTGTGGAGAATGCAGTTCTCTTCCCCCAGGAAATGGAGAAAGGAATGTGGCCTGAAGACTACTCTCTTTCGGATCATGCTATGCTCACTGTGGCATTTTCACCAATAAGAATGCCATGTTCGCAGAGATGAATCAAATGAACTCAAGCTGCTGGATCTCCAGGAAGTTTTGTATAGGAGAGATACTCATTTGAACTTTCAGGACGGATGGTTTAGCTTCATAAACTGGATGTTTAGAGTGCAGGTCGTAGTCTTCCATTGTCGGTGCATTATTTGTACAGAAAAACTATAGTAGCCATAGGTGCACAATTTTGTAGATATAGTGTAGCCATGGTGGTGAGCTAGTTTTTTGGGGTTCCCACATTAGTTTCAATAGAAAATAGTATATTATAAGAATATATAAGTAATTACAAAACATTTTGGAGCACTGACTCCCATGCATAGTGCTCACCGGACCGGATGGGATGGTCGACCCAAAGTCCATTACCACGATTCAGTTAGCGTTGAGCCTGTACCTACCCTACACCCACGGAGGGGACTTTTTATGGACCTGATGGAGCTACGGTCCAATTCGGGTTGAGATATACGAATCTAAGCCCATGATTCGGCCATGCATAGCCCCATAGGCTCTCCCTGTGAAGGCCCAATGATCACGACACGTGAACATCTACCTGTCTAATGTACTCCTCATTATTACCCATGATATGCACGTGGACGTTCCTACAAACATTTCATCACGTGCTTTTCTACATTCGACCACCTACATTTTCCGGCACGCACCTAAATCCGTGTTCCCCACGGCCTGCATACGTGGCACGCGCCGAGGTTTTCTTCCCGGTGGCCATGTCCATGTGGTGATACTTTACGCAAGACACGTGGCTGCGACCATCCATTTCATATACATTATTGGATAATTATCTAATAAATATTATTTGTTGCATTTGTGTCCTCTGTTATATGTTGAATTGGTCTTGAATGAAATAGGGGGTGGAAGGTAAGTACGAATAAATAATGTTGTAATTTGAAATTAAAAATTAATTTTTTAGTAGAAATTTCTAAATTATATTTATTGCTATGAAATTATGATGAATTTTATGAAATATTATATTTATCTTCTATATTTATTATTTAATTAAAAAAAAGAAGAAAATTTCACGTTTGTCGGGAGGCAGCACTATACCCTATAATCATGTCATGGTCATCCCTTCTAATTCTAGGGCGACGGGTATGAGATAAGCATTATCACTATCAACTCAGATGCAGAGGGCAGGTAGATTACTGTAGAAAAGCAAAAACCCATGCGCTGTTATTCTCTACAGTAGCCGGATTTCTCGATAGTTTTTCGGGCAGCAGCTGAGCGATCTTGAGGTGCGTTTTGCCTCTGTAGACAGATGGAATTGAATTGCACTTGGTGAATGTTAGCTCTGTCGAACGTGTTCTTCACTTCTTCTTAATCTGATCGTTCCTGTGTTTGATCATAAAGAAAGCTCGATGCTTGCGTGCAGATTTAGCAGAAATCTCCGTTCTTTTTCGCCGGAAGCTCTTCACCCCCTCTGATCATGGCGGTCTCTGAAAATGCTGGGGTCGGGATCGGCTCATCGAATCAAAACTTGGACTCTAACCACACCGACCCACCAAACGGTATCGACCAGCGAAAAACGCCAAATGATCAGCCCGTTAAACACCCGACGAGCTCCAATTTTGACTGCGAGGCCAGTAAGTTGGAGGGTTCAGAAAAAGGCGGAGCTGAGGAGGGTCAGACGAGGAGTGGGTTCAACCAGAAGAATCAGCAGATCTTGATGAAGGGTCTCAAATCTGGTGATATCGGGGATTTGACAGAGATCCTCTCGAAATTAAACCCAATGGCAGAGGAATTCGTGCCCTCTTCTCTAGTTTATAAAAGCAACAACAATAGTACTTATAGACATGGAGGTGATGATAATCTCAAGTTGGGATATACCAACAATTTTGCAGTGCACCCAGATGCTGTCAGCGTTAATGGCGACCTTATACCTAGATGGGTATGTCTGGCACTTATCATTCATTCATATATTTCTGTTGGGATTTCTCCATGTACGTTTTACCACTGGTATTAGTGAAGAAGCTGCAATTAGAAATCTGTTCTATCCTTCCATCTTCTCTTCATTTCAATCAGTCCCTTCTTTTGATGGCTCAGTTCCCTTTTTTTTTTTTTCTGATTATTTTGAAGAAGAACAATTACAATTATGGTGGCAAGAGAAGGATGAACACCAGGACTAGCATGGCACAAAGGGAGGACGCAATCAGGAGGACTCTGTACGTTTCTGACATTGATCAACTGGTATGAAGAGCAGCAAATCATATATTTCTGGTATGTTTGTATGTCCTCCCTGGAATTCATGGTATGCCCTTGTCATGGATTTATCTCTTTGATGCAGGTCACAGAGGAGCAACTGGCTGCTCTTTTTAATAGCTATGGACAGGTAAATTTATCTCTTTGATTAAAACCTCGTGCATTGATGGTCCATTTACTGTTACATATACCCATAATTTCCTATGGACCCTCCTCCTATTGTGTAAGGTTGTTGACTGCCGTGTTTGTGGTGACCCCAAATCTTGGCTCCGTTTTGCTTTCATTGAGTTCACTGATGAAGGTAGGTAGCATTGCCACTGTGAACCTCTGCATCTTGTTTTCTGAGATTTTGATCTTTTTGTTGCTGCGTGTAGTGGCTGCAAGGGCTGCTTTGGGTCTGTCAGGAACAATACTTGGGTACTATCCCCTTAGGGTGGTGCCCTCTAAGACAGCAATTGCCCCTGTCAACCCAACTTACCTGCCTAGGGTGAGAAGAACTGCACCCATAAATAAAAACAACATTCAATTTTATAGCTAATAACTTCTGCTCTAAAGCCTCTTTAACTTCTAAGCTTTCAATTACTTTTTGACATTCAGTCAGAGGACGAACGTGAGATGTGCTCCAGAACTGTTTACTGTACAAACATTGACAAGAAGGTAAGCACGGAATATCTGTAATACTCAAAAACATGATTTCTATGGATCATCTCATTTACAGCAGAAATCCCCCATGGGACTTGTTGGACGAACTTGACTCAGGTTACCCAGCCAGAGCTCAAGCTCTTCTTTGAATCATTCTGTGGACAGGTGCACTAATTTTCAATGGGGGCATATAAGAGCTGATCTATCTTTTTGAGCCATTTCTGGATTCTCCATCTCTAAGACATTCTTTATTTCTCACAGGTCAGTCGCCTGAAACTATTGGGAGATAGTCACCAACCATCCCTTATTGCTTTTGTTGAATTTGAGATGGTATGCATTCATTCAACCCTTCATTGATTTCTCCTAACTTCTTCTCTTGTGTTTCTGTTGGAGTTAAATCTGGAAAGCATTCAGTCTTTCCAGTGCTGACAAGATCTTCCATGTTGTCCAACCTGTTTCCTTTGACCATGGAATCAACAATAACAAATCATAGGATCCTGAGTCCTCCAATAATTCAAAGTTTCTCAGAAAATAACCCAGTAGTCTCTCCTCCTATGCATCCGGTGTCTAATTCTTATACCTTCCATAGATAGTTTTTCACTGCAATTAGCAACTGTGAATCCCAACTGTGATTTCCTTTCTACTATTTGCACAGGCTGAAAGTGCGATAATGGCCCTCAGCTGCAGTGGGGGGATATTGGGTTCACTCCCTATAAGGTTGGTACACACGTTTATCTCATCAGATTTCAGCTGAGAAAAAAAGAGTGTTTTGCCTTTTTCAAACTATCCAGTGCAGCAACAGATTCAACAATGGAAGAAGCCATTTCAAGTTTACTGAATTTTCGAAGCTGAGGTAGTGATCTCGCATATCAACTTAACCTGACCTCTGCAATTTCTCTGCATTCCTCATTTCTGCAGGGTGAGCCCATCTAAGACACCTGTCAGGACCGGCCGCTTATCTCACTCCCCCGTCCACTAGATTGCAAGCCCTTCTCCTAGGCGTGCTTCAGGATGATATGCACTCCTGCCTACCATCACAGCTACAAAATTATAGTCTCATCAATATATGATCTAAGGGTCAAAGGTTTATAAGTAGTATTCTGAGGCTCTCTGGACTAAAAGTTTCGGTGAACTCTTTTTCCGTCATTGGCCTCTCAGCTTCGGGCACCTTGTTGAAATGCTTGAGCCTTTTTGTTTGTTATGCTTGTAGAGCCGAGAAGGGTTTTGAGTAAATTTCAATCTTGCCTAATGAAGATTATTCAAGTTCATCTTATCTAACATGCAGACCAGGATCTCAGAACAACAGGTGATAAATAACAAGTGGGGCCAGTCAGCCAGGCCACAGGCACCACTTACCACACAATGCTTGTGAGAATCTACACAGCTGCTTCCATTGGATGTGGACTCTCAGCTTGCATCAAGGTCTCCAGCAGGGCTATTCGTCCATCCAGATGAGTCATGGAGCCCTTTCATCTGCATTGGGAAAGAAGACGCCAAATTATCACAATGAGAAGAGCCCAAGATGGATATTCTCCGGTGAAGCTTTCAGATGATAATAATTGATAGAGGCAGCAAGCAACCAGAGTGCAAAACCACGAAATTAAAGGACCAAGAAACCATCTACTCCATCCATACCAACACAACTCTTCCACCACCTTTTCTACGACCATCTAAACATGAAGCACAAGACTGCCACCACACCACCTTAAAAGACTTTAAACATAGAACTCTTATGACAAGGGATTCGCAAAGAACATAAATTTTAGGAAATCATTGCCGCCTGGTTCCGAGGAATGAATGCACACAAAGTAGATGAGAGTACTCAGCTCAAAGAAAAGCACTTTGCTAGCCTGCGCATATCATCGATTGTATCTCCATCTTGAACAATTGCAGAAGGCATTACAATTTATACAGCACGGAAAAGGAGCAGAGAAGATCCATAATGCGAATGATTTAAATTAGCCATTGCTGCCCGGGCTAAGAATGAGGCCATTCTCACCCTCAACACTTATCCCATCCTTCTCCTGTTCCCTCCCTCTCCTCCTGCTCGCTCCCATGTGTGGGGAGTTGTGTTCCTCTTCAGGCCATAAGAAACGTCGCTACTCCTCGCAGGAACAAATTCTTTTTCACGTGGGCAATTCAATTGTAGTTTCATATTAAGTTGGATGTGATTGTCAGGCCAATTTTTTTTGCACAAAAAAACACGGGAACTAGAGGCATGCTAGAAAACAATGACTGTAACTAAAAAAAGTGGAAAGACTGCAAGAGCAGGAGCAATAAGACCAACTGAACAAGAAGCCAGTGAGGGGGAAAGAAGCTATAGAAACAAGATATCATATCAGATCAGCAGAAGATGATTTTTCAGAAGGCGATCTGGAGAATTGAAATGGCGTCATTAAAGCGTTCAGCCTTCTAGTTTCCATGGTATTTTTAAACATCCCCAGAATGGCACTTGTATGCATAAATGCTGAAGTGAATGCAACCTCTTCCCTGCAAAACCAGTAGAGCAAAACATCAGTTAAAACTTCTACAGAATTGAGGTATTGCAATGTCTTCATGGCTCAATTTATATAAAGAGAATGATAAATGCCTGAGAAACTGGCCCTGCAAACGTGACTGCAGTATTTCAAATAGGAATAGCAAGACCTTTGCTGCCTCATCAACTGTAGGAACTCTGCCACCTAAAACATTGATAATATGTGCATGTAGATGGAAATGAAAAGGGTTACTTACTATCTTCTTGAAGTTGAAATAGCTCCAAAAATCCTGTTAAAAAGATGCCAAAAATAAGGAAAGAGAGTAAGCACATGCATGGAAAGCTATAGATGAATATTCCAAATAAATTTCACCAGGGCAGTTATCACCTGCTCTGAGACTCTGCAACAGAATCTAGGGCATGCTTCCCATTGGTCACTCTTGTACCTGACATACCATTCCAAGATTTTCCCTATTCTGATTTGTGGTAGACTGCATTCCATGACTATTCACATCAGGGTAATTCTGGGCTGTTGGTCCTCCCGCAGAGCCCAAATTAGGGCCATTGACATGTTCATTCTGAGCTGACAGGAGCTGGGATGCAGATGGATGATAGTCCACTGCTGAAGGAACCACATCTTTACCATCAGTGGATGCGCTGCTTTTGGGGCGGTAAGATTGCGCCATTGGTGTAACAGCCACAGAAGACAAGATTGAGGAATGGGAAGAAGTGTTTGCAGCTGCACTGGCAACTTTTGCTGCAGCAGCTGCAGCAGCTGCAGCAGCAATCATCTCCAGTGCACCTTCCCGGAGACGAATGAAGTCTTCATCAATTTCAAAATACTGAAATTGCAAATTTCACAAGACTTATAAACCAGAAAACTATAAAAAATCCAAATCAGGAGCAACCAGAAACTGAGACATACTTCAGGATGGCTGGCCAAAAAATCATCAAGCTTCCCGTACTTCTTCTTGTAGTCATGCCAATGCAATGGAGAAAGCATCTTCCCCAGTCTATTCGATAACTGCAGTTATCAATTAGACCAAGCTAAGAATAAAGAAAACTTTTATATAGCATGTGTAAAATTGTTGAGACTAAAGAATTGAAAGCGCCCACTGTGGAGCTGATACAGATTCTGCCACCCGCAGGAATTGTACGAGCAATGCAAGCAAGAAGTGAACTTTCATCAAGAAGATTATGCTCTGGGGTCTTTGCAGCGGCCATCATGTTAGCCTGCTTGCCCAAGTTGATTGGCTCAGATGAGACAGATCCAGTAGAATTCTTAGCACCAGTTTCATTCTTGAATAGACTAATTGAAGGCCATCTACCAACAACTGAACTGGCTTGATCTATAGTCACTCCTTGGCCATCTACTTCATAACCAATCAAACTCAAAGCACCCTGCTCCTACTCATGCTCCAGTTTATCGAGTGAAGATTAGAAATATAAAAAGAACCATATGCCATATTTACTCTAGCTCATTCCACTCACAAAAGATGGCAAAACGGTCTTTTCACAGACCTTAGATCCGGCATCAGGCGGAAGTTCATGTAGAATTAGTGAATCACAAAATTGAGTAGAAATTTGTCGAAGGATCTGCTCAGGCTTGAAAGATACCAGGTGATTTTTCTCAATCGACTCAAGAACCTATAGAGAAAAGTGTGCAGGGTCATAAGAATCAAAAGAGGTGGCAAAAGCAACAGAAAGCATGTCTTAGAGAGGAGAAAAGACCTGTGATCCCCCAGTGACTGAAGAATTAACAGAATCAGCCTGAGTCTCTCTGCTGAGATGAGCATCCGTATGTTCTCTTTGAGCAATTTGTCTCTCAATAGCTATTTGATAATCATGTTTCAACCCTGTGCTCATATAATTTTCACCACATTGTGCCTGTGGAAGTTTAAGGTGGTCAGACAGCTTGGAACCTTCAGATACACCATGCATATTATTTATAAAAACAAATTTGTCAGGGCCCAAATCATATTCCTCTACAATAATGGCCCACATGTGATTGAGGAACATTTGCTATCAGAGATTGGGCAACTCCTTGCTGATGCATGAGAAATAGATGCACAGCATTTACCTGTCCCGTTGGAATGTAGCCAGGTGTTGAAAGAAGGGGTGACGAAACTAATGTGAGATTAGAACTGTGATCGCCCTAAAATATGACCGCAGAAATTATTGATGGAAAACTCGAAAGACATTTTGATGAAAAAGAAGAACAAATAAAAGGCATTGTACCATGTTTTTATTTGTTACAATGTAAGAATTATCTAAATTGCTGTTTGACAGGGACACAGATTTGCTACTAGATCCATAGGCATCAAGTTGAGTTGCATCTTTTTGCCCGAAGTGAGGTGCCTCATTTGAATTTACTTGTGGCACGTGTCTCGTCAGCAGAGGATCCAGTTCTCCCCCTTGCCTTAGCCAGTTCAAGTTGAAGCTGTTGTATTGTATACAAATAGAATCTCTCCATCTCCGTATACTGATTGGTAATAGAAAACTAGTCAGTCTAGCATGTAGTGAATGTAATATCACTCCCAAAATATTGAAAAAATCAATCTCATTAGTAAGCATAGGACTGCCATCTAAGCAAAATAGTGCAGCAGCAAGCATTACTTAATTAGGTTGATACAGAGTGGTATGGCATTTCATGTGCAACTAAAGTGCACATGCACATCCAAAAAAAACACCAACCTGTCTTTGAAAACCAAGCCAGAGCTGATTACACTGTTCAGTGCAATCTCGCAGTTCAGTTTGCAATGAATTGGACTGCAATGCATCCATCTCCTGAACACGATTAATCCATGCTAGGATCCCACAATCACTTAACTAGGATCCATTGCCCTAGCAATGGTTACCCAACAGAAAATAAAAGTGATGGGACAATAATGGCCAAAAAAGAGCGCATGAACCATAAGAAGGGTTCTCATCTGGACAGTCAGTGTTAGAGAAAAATTTATAGAAATAAAATTAGCAATAATATATAAGATTAAACTGCTATTATACCCTGTTCAGCAAAAAAAAGAAAAAATAATAATTTACTATAGAAAATCATTAATATTACAAATTATACATCATGAATTAAAGTCACACCTAAATGTGGCTAGTTCCTTGTTTTGTTCTCTCAACATATCTTCCTTGGCCCAAGCCTGCCATATACAAAAAAAAAAAACTAAATAAAAATAGACATGTATCTATTGTGCAGAAAATTAAGAAACTAAAGTTGAATGATGTTGTCCAACCACTTCATTATCTCTTTTGATAGCTACAAATTCCCTATCTTTCTCTTCAATTTTCTTTTCGAAGTCTTGTATGACTTGCCTTTTCTCATGTAATTGTTCCTGTACCATAATAACAACTGAAATGAGAAAATTTGATGGGTGGAACGAACACAGCCTGATAGAGGAGATATAAAAAGTAAACATTCTTTATCCGACAAAATGAAAATGGAAAAATATAGGGAAAATAGCTCAGATATGCATGAACTAGCGTTCAAAGGACTAGTTAGTGGAGAAGCCGAGTGGTTCTGACTCAGCTGAGGCACAGGTTAAAACAAGTATTTGAACTAAGGGCAACAAAAAGAAAATATTTTACTGATAAAACCACCCTATACTGTGAAGGGTATCAAAACCATTAGAAATCACAGCAAATATGATTGAGTTCAACTAATTTTATGTTTCTCAGGTAGTCAATCATATAAATCCAGAATTAAAGGAACTTGCGGTCTTAAATATACAATACATAATGAATGTATGCCCAGAAACAAGACAAAATCCCATGTTCAATCTAGTTAGAAATACATACCCGAAGCTTGACAAAAGAATCAGCATGTTCTTTGACTTGCGCTTCAAAGCTATTTCTTATGCCTGTAATCTCTGACTTTACCATCATCTGAGCTCTAACATCAATCTCTATTTGCTGGAGCTCCTCTCTCTGTCTTGTAATATCATGCAAACGCTGCTGGAAGAAGTCATTGCCGGGGCCTCCATTGATAGTGACACAAGCAAAATCCACATCAAGTGATTCTCGTCCTTGCTGTACCTTATTCAATAGAACATTTTACATTGCATCCATCCACACATCACATGAAGAGCTCATGCGGTTCCCTACCTCATATATAGTTATTTCATCCAATTGACCTAAGCTTGATCTCCTCAACTCCTGAGCAAATATGATCAATACCAAAAATCAGTGACAGGAAAAAAAATAGTGCTAGCAGGTCTATCGGCTTAAGATTACAGCTAAACCAGCAGGAGCATAAGTAGACAAAAAATCATGTATTTTACACTATCAATGAAGCAAGTACACCCTGCTAGGCCTTTTTATCCTCATACTTGAAGCCCATATTCAAAGCCATTCAATTCATATACTAATAATTACTTCCAGTCTGGCAGTTGAGTTAGTCCTTCTCCAGTATCCCCAATGAAATATCAAACCGTCTGAATCCGAGCTGTAGGAAATGAATTTACCCAGTTACATTTTCGGAACAAAAACTCTCAAGCTAGCATCATTTCTCCATGTCACATACGGATAAAAAGACCCGTACCAAGTACCCACCAAAACACAGTAAATGTTCAGCTACAGATACAAACAGATCGTATATCAGCTCCCCTTCCATTAAAGCCGTTGGGATATTCACATTTTAAATCCCAAAAACGTTCAAGTGTTTGCCGCGATCAATGGTGAAAGCACAAGAGTGCTCATGATCATCCGCTTCACTTAAAGCTCTAAGAGACTAAGACTCAAGTTACAAATCTTAAATCAAACGTCTCTGCAATTCACTGGTAACCGCACTACCTAATTAATCAAACAGTTGCTCAAGGATATACAACCTCGTCCACTCCACTTTCCTTCCGAGAAGTAGACATCGCCACGGAACTTTTGCGAGTAGCGACTACACTGGCCGCGGCTTCCATCAATCAGAAGTCCGTGGTCGCTCCAACACCAGCTCCCCTCTAGAAAACCCTAATCACCCAGTCCGAGCCATAAAACCCAGCATCGAGATGATCCACGAAACGAAGGATCTAAAAGGAAAACGATTCAAGGCAGAGACCAGCAGGAGGCGCTCAGACGGGCAGGATAGTGAGGATTGAGGGGAGAAGATCCGTAGTTCTGAGGTTTAGTAGTTTGAATGGAGAACACTCTCGTGGAGACAGCCACGAGGGAGGGAGAGTGAGAGAGGGAAAGACTCCCCACTCCCGCCATTTATAGGCCCCAAAAAATATCGGTTGAATCGGTTTGTTGGGCACACGCGCCACTGCGATGCCTGTACAACCGAGGCCTCAACCGAGGCGGCGGCGATGGGCCATTTCTGCAACAAGCTTTGCACGGTTATCACTGGGAATGACCGATCAGATCCATCGCCTCGATCAGTTCCAGTGGACATGTGCATGACTAGACAGACCTTGTCCACTCAAGGTCCTCGGCTGCCGGTGGTCACGGTGAATGAGGTACTGGACCCTCGGGAAGTCCTCAACCTGGCAAGAGATGCTGATGAGCCCTTCTGGTCGAAGCCGAACTCCTCCTCCGCCTCCTTGAGGAGGCTACAGAACAGCGGGTGGTTGACGTACATCACCGGTATGACGAACCTCTGCGGCTCCTCCCCCTACCCACCATAACCCCTATGCACCCTCTCGGCGCACCCCTCAGCTCCTTCCTCTGTCTCTCATGGCCGTGTCCGTGGAGGTTGAAACTCATGAGATGGCGGTGGTGATGGTGGTGGGGCTGCTCCGCAGCTCCCATGGTGTATTTTTTTCTCAGATAATTCGGTCGCCGGCCGGATATACGGCGAGTCTAAAAACGGAGGATGGAAATTTATCTGTTCTACAAGATACTCCACTTGCAGCTACTTAGATACTCTCCCAGAGGTTTATTAGATACAAGTGGAAAATCGGAAGGCCCGACCTTCAGTTAGACGCCGACGGGGAGAAATTCATACAGATAGGAGGGCGGATCTTGGCAAGAGCGAGGATCGACGATGGAAGGATCCACAGGCCATCTCCACATATCAGACCCGATGCGACGGCAGGGACCATATGAGCAGCCGCCTCGCTGTTCATCTTGTGCCACACAAACACCACCAAGCTCCCGACACACATGTCTATGGCGAAGTAGGCACCGACGAGGAAAGGGACCGCCATGGCCATAGGAAGCGGTACCCACTTGCCAATCCTCGGCGGTGAGAGGTCCTTCAGTAGGTTCGCCCCAACGGCAAAGCTGAAGAAACCGTAGCAAAGCTGGAGGCAGTGGCTGGGGAGGGCAGAGAACCCTTCCACCCCGAGGATGGCCATGTTGCGGTAGATGATGGCATAGGGAGCTTTGTACTCTCCATTCGGGTCTCCCACGTCGAACGCCTTGTAAAAGAGGAAGAAAGAGAGCGGGGCGACGATGCACCCGATTGCAGTCCCGATGGCCTGGCTTAGGAGCATCGACCTAGGGGAGGTGAAGGTCAGGTGGCCGGCTTTGAAATCATGCATCAGGTCGGAAGAGATTGAGACCATCGACTTGATCAGTCCGCACCCCACCAGGCCCGCCACCAGGCCGTTGCTCTTTCCACTGATTGCCGCGAGTATGAACAGGGCAACCTTGCCGTAGTTGTAGGCCATGTTCATGTCGGTGAGACCGGCTCCATAAGCATTGCAGAAGCTGAGAGATGGAGCCAGCACGTACGCGACAATGACAAAATACCACCTGAGCTCAGGGAACATGAGAGGGATCGCGATGGTGGAGACGATCGAGAAGCAGGCATATCCAGTGAATGCCAGCCACAGGGGAATGCTCTCCCTCACAAAGGATTCATTTCTTTGAAGATCGTGGATAGATTCGTTCTCCTTCACGGGGACTGTGACACAACAGAGGAAGTACTGCACAGTGAACATGAATCCAAATGTAGAGGGTAATGAAGAGACCGGAGAGTGCTCTCTGCTTACATGATCTACCAGTCTTGTTGTTCATCCGGCTGTAAAGGCTCCAACCAGTGAAGAAGAGGATCTTGATGAAATTGTAGAGTCCGTCTCCGAGAATCAATGATATTGAAATAAAAACCTGCAGGAAGGAGTTGCAGAATATTAGTACTATGCAGAACAGAACAGAACAGAACAGCTGCTGATGGTAGTCTTTGCTTGCCTTGTAGCCATTCAAACTCCTCATGCTACCTTCCGATAGTGACTGAGGGAACCATTCTCCCTTAAGCCCTCTTATAAGGGGCCACATAACTCCCCAGGAGAGCACAGCCCCAAGAAGCAGAGATAAATTAACCAGGTGCGAGCAGATCATTCCAGCACCCACATAAGTCATGCTGAAATCAAAGTAAAACCTGCAAGAAGTAATGGGGTCATGGCTTATGCATCAACAGAGAAAGGGAAGAGCTCTGTCACTCACGTATTTTGCAAAGCTTCGAGGCCCAAGGTCGGGAACCGGGAGAACCCACACTGGGAGCCACCAGAGTAGAACCACTGGAAGAACGCCCACAAGAAACTAGCTGAAAAGAATCTCATGAAGCCACCAACCTGTTGTCTGCAAACATGTCCTATTTCCAGATCAAAATTGCCACCCCATGCCTCTCTAAACATACGCACAGTGCAGATGGATAACCTACTTGGCCATCTTGTCTCCTTTAGGAGTGTGGAACCCGTTGATAAGAACAGCAGTGGCAGTTCCGCTGGGATAAGTTAGCTTGTAGTCAATTATCATAATCTGCACAAACAGAACCAACATTCATGAATTAGAATAGAAACCCACCATCCCATAAATATGCAAGTGCAGCAGTCAAAGCTAAACACTAGGCTAGGAGGAAGGAATTTGGTCTACTACTTTTAAGAAGAACATGTATGCTGTGTGTTGGGCTGAGCTATTAGCCTAGAACTCTTTACCTTCCTGAGAGGAACTAAGGCAAGAAGCCCCACGAAGCTGCTTACAAAGAGGAAACCAATCATCCAACTGATCCCAGGTTCCTTGATGCTGTTGGGAGCATTTCCAGGTGTGTCAGCACCAGCCTGCTCGTAGGTTCTCCTGTTCAGAGCCAGTAGATAAGACCCAAACCCACCTGACCAATCACCCAATATTGAAATCAGAATCCACTGAACCTCGTGAAGATACATAATTGATGATCTTTCTGCCTGTTTTTCCTCGGGAAAAAAGCAACTGGCCTACTTCTGGCAAAGTTGCCATCGCCAAAGAAGATCAAGGTAAAACGCAACCTCCGAGAGCGATGCTGTAGCAGGCGACAGCACATGTCTGAATTATGGTGTTCTCCTGCCTGGTGAAGGGGGCGGTGACGATGCCAGCCTTGTGGAGCAGCTTCGTCCAAGAGCTTATGAGAACGAAGGCAAGGAGGGCGGCTGAGACGTTGAGGTTAGGGACCAGCCCTGTGGTGAGGTTTAGCTTCATCACTACGATGCTATAGATGATCCCGATGGCCAGGCTGGCGACGATCCCCCTCACGGTGATCTGGCTCTTCCATGGTGGCAGCCGCTTCACAGGGTCGGCTGCTCCATCCACCACACGGGCCTCCTCTTCTACAGCCACGCCCTCCGCCACCACTCTGCTCTCGTCCTCCATGACCGTGCAGCTAAGCCTAAAATGTCTGCATGCAGCCTAAAATGAGAAATCTTTTAGGCAAAACAGATGAAACTAATCTTGAACTGCATGGGCAA
Source organism: Trapa bicornis (assembly GCA_030064425.1). Lineage (NCBI taxonomy): Eukaryota > Viridiplantae > Streptophyta > Magnoliopsida > Myrtales > Lythraceae > Trapa > Trapa bicornis. Next base: position 260,354 of record CM057761.1, on the reverse strand, counting down.
AATTGGCCACATTTACTTACAGATGCAGGAAAAGTTCAGTGGAGGAAGATGAAAGCTGTGAGAAATTCAAGTTGAATTATTATTCAACACAGCATCATCCTCCAATCTTCTTTCTGTCCCGGAGAGAGGAATAAGAATAACTGATCTCTCTCTCTTTCATGCAGCCACTCACACACAGAGACAAGACAAAATCTGACATGGAACAAAAATCCAGAAATTATTATGCTTTGTTTTCACGATGCCATAATACAGATCGAAAAGGTTGAAGTGCCTGAAAAGGGCGCCACAATTCACCGAAAATATATGGAATGTGGCTTAAGATGACAATCAATCATCACCTGGAAACAGAATTTTGGGTAGGAAGAAAGACTCGAATTGCACATTTAAGTGTGTACTGTCACCAAGTACAACGAAGTAGGCTGTTTAGCTGTCTTTGTAGTACATAAGGAGTCAGAAAGACTGCCATTGATTGAGATTGCTGAAAACTCCTCTTCTCCACTTCCACTCCACCCAAAGAGAAGATAGGATAGTGGTAGCCATGGTGGTGGTGGTGGTGGTGGTGGGTTTTCAAGAATCAGTACCTTAACCTGTTCATCTGTTTCTGTCGACCAAATTCCAAATCTTCGGTCATGATTAATCACCTAGATGAGGTATAACTTGTCTCCTCCTCCTCGAGGAGTGATTAAACAATATGATTCCTTTCATGTATGGTATCACTATCATTTCATGTATTCCCATATCATTAACCTCATTAATAATAAATATTCTGATGCTATATGCAAAGTTAATTGCCTTTGCCTATTAGCTAGGTCTATATGTTGTATATTAGAATATTAAAAGTCCCTCCCTTTAGGCATGCTTATAATGCATACATAAGGATGGTAACATGACTAGAACTTGTACCCACCAGTACAAAAGCTAAGGGGTTGGTGGGGTGGGTGGGACAGACCCGATATTCCACGATCAACTATGCACCGATTTAACTATAACCCATGGGTGAGTTCTTGGAAGAAAGATGCCAAGCAAGTCCGATGGGCAACTATGTGCAAAAGTGTCAAATATCTGCCTCAAACGTCAATTTTCAGTCAGTTGGACGATGGGATGGGCCATCCGCATGCACACGGGTCAACTATTGTTGGCTCCCTTCTCTGTCTCTTTTGGAAGTTTAATGGAGTGGAAAGAAGGGAGGGGATGGATCACTGGACCTCTGGACCTCTGGCTCATCAGTCAACTCACTGCATATAAGATGAACATATTCTTTTGCAAAAAAGGTAAAAGCTAGAAGTCCATTAAACGACATAGACGGGATGTGCATGCAAGATGGAATCTCATTCTATGCATTAGAGGATGACAAGGAAGCACGAGCCCAAGTGACATGATGCGCCGTGTTTGTGCTGTGCTGGTGGCCCTGGCCAGCTTGTCTTGATCCAATCTAATCATCTAACACAGAACCAGGCCGCCTAGGCCGATGGCATAATTTGGGCCCCTGGTTAAGCCTCAGAGTGACGGCGGGTAGGGCCATATATTGCACCACAGCTCCACAACAGTAGCATAAGAATTAAGAGGTTGCTGGCAGCTGACTGCATGGTGGTCCAGGCTGTCCTTTAGCTGCAAGTTGGCAGCCAGCGGCCACCGGCCAGGTCAGCTCTGTGATTAATAAAAGGCCACCCCATCTGTCACTATTGGACTACATTGAATTGCATGGACTGTGTCTGTGTGTGCCTCATCATCCATCCTGTCATGACTGTATGCATTCAGCATCTTGGAATCTTCCAGCTTAAATGTCTTGGATCCTACATGCAGATTGCTCATAATTACTACTACTGCAAAAGTTGCGAGACATGGTATCTCTTCAGGGCATTTTCCATATCCAAGAGTGCAGCTAATCATGGAGGTCAGAATTCAACTCCTCATCTGTGGGAATCCCAAATTCTTAACAGTGAGGAGAAGGAAGGAGTGCCATGCCAACTACTGGTGCCTAAGGATCATAGCCCATTGAATTAATAGTCCATTGATTATGGGAAACTTTCTGTCATTCCTGATGTATTGTCAATATAATATATATATATATATATAATAAACAAGGTGTCATCTTTACCTCTCTTCAAGTGCTATTGACCCACTGTATTCATATACCTCTCTCCTTCGTCGTAAATTGTCATCGATCTCGTTCCCATCTCTTTTCAACTCCCATGGAGATTTTGTTTCTGCTTCTGTGTGTCCTTCCCCTGTTCTTGGTCCTCCGTATTCTGTTCAGGACATCTGCCCCGCAGCTCCTCCTCCGGCTATGGCGGTTGGCGGAGGACCACTGCCACGTTCACCAGATCTTCATCGTCCCCCGCCACAACGATCAGTTTCAGGAGAATCATCTCTATCGCAAGGTCTCCGTCTACCTCAACTCTCTATCCTCCCTCGATGATTCCGACTTTACGAGTCTCCTGTCCGGCCCCAAATCCAACGATATTGTGGTTCAGCCGAACCTGGATCGCCCGGTCCGAGACCGGTTCCTCGGCGCTGAGGTCTCGTGGAAGGGCGAGGGCGTCGGTGAGAACCGGTCCCTGGTCTTGAGGCTCAGGAAGCGTGACAAGCGGCGGATCCTTAAGCCTTACCTCCAGCACATCTTCGCCGTCTCCGACGAGATCGAGCAGAGCCGGAGGGAAATCCGTCTGTTCATGAACTCGGCCGCACGGGTGGCAGACGGAGGTGGCGTTGAAGGACGGTGGAGATCAGTCCATTTCACTCATCCGGCAACGATCGATACCGTCGTGATGGACGGCGAGCTTAAGTCGAAGGTGAAATCCGACCTGGAGACGTTCCTGAAATCGAAGCAGTACTACCATCGCCTCGGCCGCGTCTGGAAGCGGAGCTACCTCCTCTGCGGCCCCTCAGGCACCGGAAAGACGAGCTTCATCGCCGCCATGGCCAAGCTCCTGCGCTATGACGTCTACGACATTGACATGTCACGCGTCCGCGACGACTCCGACCTGAAGCTGCTCCTGATGCAGACCACGGCCAAGTCGATCGTAGTCATCGAGGACCTCGATCGGCTACTCCTGGAGAGGAAATTGACGACCGTGAGCCTTTCGGGCCTGTTGAGTTTCATGGACGGAGTCGTTTCCTACTGCGGCGAGGAGAAGGTGATGGTGTTCACCATGAACGGCCACGAACACCAGCTGGACGAGGCGATGGTGAGACCGGGCCGGATCGACGTCCAGATTCACTTCCCTCTCTGCGACTTTGCTGCGTTCAAGAGCCTGGCCAGCAATTACTTGGGCCTCAAGGACCACAAGCTCTTCCCTCAGGTGGAGGAGATCTTCCAGACCGGGGCCAGCCTTAGCCCAGCCCACATTGGCGAGATCATGATCGCCAACCGCTCCTCGCCGAGCCGTGCCCTGAAATCCGTCATCGGGGCCCTCCAGACCGTGAAGGCGAGTAACAGGGCCGGGCAACAGAGGCTGAGTGGAAGCGGGTCGGGTCGGTCCAGTGACGAATCGCCCGAACCGACATCAGTTTTCTGCAGAGAGAGCGTCCATACCGTACGGGAGTTCCGGAAGCTCTATGGGCTACTCCGGATGGGCAGCCGGAGGAAGGGGTCGGTTGACCTTAGCTCGGGTGAAAAGGAATCCTATCCCACCATGATTGGGCCAGTATGAGAGATGCATCAATTTCCATGTCTAGGAAAGCTTGCATTCATATACATTCATACACACGACATAGCTTATTATTTGATACATTACTACTGATTTTGTAGTTGTATTTATGAGATATATTTTTTTTTTGTTTTTAGCTTTTTTTCTCAACAAGTAGATCGATCAATGGGTGATCAAGAATAGTGGACATTTGCGGGGAAGAAATATGAGTTGCAGGGTGTGTTTGCTGACATGGATATGTTGCACATTCTTTGATTCCAACTTGTCTGGAATCTGGATAAACCGAATAGAGAAAATTTGGGTTCCATGTTTTTTACCCCATGATTCCAACAGTTGATCTTGCGAACTCGGAGCTCCATCTAGCAATGTGGTCGCAAGTAGCATAAGGTTACAAAATGTTCGTCCACCTGTTATATGGAATTAGCTGACAACACAGCAAAAAATGTGTCCGGCGCTCACCTAGTATGTCTAGAATATGAACAGAAAAACTCGGGACGTGTCTGTGTACTCGTGCTGTGTCCACGAGCCCCGGTTGAAACCAAACCTCCATGTTTAATGTACTTCCACAAAAGAATATCCTCCTTCGACCTGACCTGAAGCACGGAAAACCAGCAGTGTCGGCCTCCTCTACAAACAACTCGATACCAAATTATGGGGGGTAAACAGAAATTCCGGAAACCCAAACCCCAGAGGTGGAGGGCAACTCTGCTGACTTTTTTGCAACTCCCTAACAGGCAGTAGTATAGTTACCACACATTCATTCCCATGATAAAACTTCCAACATTGGTTCCTTATCGGGAGCTACCAGAAAGCAGAGGCAGTGACCCTCGGATCAGATCGCCCAGTTTCGTTTGGAAGCTTGATATGGTATTCTTTAACACGAGACTTGAGCCAATCTTCTCAAGATCGGAGTCTCCCTTGTGTTCCAGTAGATGTAGCTGACCCTCAAGAAATCTCCGGAGACTTGCTTCTGCAATGTTAATCACACTGAATGACGGGTCCGTGTGCATGTACTTTGTAATGAGAAACCCAGCCAGAACATGTTGATCTGCCTTCAAGAGCTCGCACAAGAAAGCAGGGAGGATAGCTCTTACAAAAAGAAGAAACATGGGGCGAGTCTCATCTTCATGCGAACCTGATAGTTGTCCTTCTTGGGATTGTCGAGCAAAGTGTCCAACCAAGTAGCAGAGGTACGAGAAAGTAGCATCATATGAAGGCTTCGAGACGATTGTTGAAGAAATGCCAGATAATAAAACAAGCACCAAGAAGTCAAAATCTTTGCCTGTTCTCTCTGTAATCCCTTCTAGTTTCAGCTTTTGCTCAACTGACTCCAAGCGATGCACTTGCAGCTCGGCATACGGGAGCAACAGGACCATCTTCAAGGCTGTCAAACAGTCTTCTTCAGCTACTGCTACACTCAAGCTTCGAGAACCATCCTCATCAATCAGTGTCCCGTTGGTTTTAGACAAGGACTGGTCAAGGAGCTGTATAACGTCTCCAAATTGAGATAGAGATATATATTTTCTCAATAGCTCAGTCCAACACTGGTGCAAGGGATGAAGGGAAGTAGAGTTCCCTTCCTTGTCTTTATCATCAATTGACTCTACTTCCTGAAAGCTCTCCCACCCCTCATCCCAGTCATCATTGCCCCAGTCATCACCTCCTTCAGCAGAATGCTCCTTAGAGGACTCCTTGTCCCGGTTAAGTGAGAAAAGCCCTTCCCACTCTTTTAAAACTGTCACCAATGAATCTAAGTGGGATCCAGTAATGGCCTCCCTGCACAGTTTCATGAAGCAGCTAGTTGAAGTTGAAATATCCAAAAGATCCTCGGGGGTTACTTCCAAGCTGGGGGAGATGGATCCCACAATATGACTTGATCTAAGAGCAACCAAGGTACTTGTGAACCTGCTAGAAGAATCAGGCTGGTCTGAAGACGAGTGACTCTTGGCAGTCGTATCTCTTTCTCCCGAAAAGTGAAACTCATCCCACCCTTCCCACTGTTGAACCTTGGATTGGAGCTTAGCAGACAGGCCTGTGGTATGTCTACCAGAGATCAACTGCATGAGCTCGAGAACATAAACACGACACTGCCCTGGTAACTGGGAACCGTTCGAGAAATCAGCCATTCTGTCCCAAACTACTTTCCTGGTCTTTCTGAGGCTCTCTGTTTCCCCTTCCATTCTGCCCAGAGATGACAATAACTGACTCAGATTATCCTCTCCATTTAGTTCATTGCTTATTTCCTGCAGGATAGATTCCAAAATATGAAGATAAAGATTAGAAAGTTCTTGTATCTCTCCATCAGCTATTATATGACAGCCCTGAGACACAACTTCAGAAAATAATTCAGAAATAACTCCAAAACCACAGCCAGAAAAGATCATTGCTCTGCAAAATATTGGCAATTCAACAGAAAAATCTCCAACAAAACCCTCATTCATGTAATCCACAATTGTGGCCCAAGCTTGATTCGGTGAGACAATATCTTCCATTACAAGCCTCATCAAGGTCTTCAACAAACTTGCTTGGAATTGAGGATTGAATGGAAAAATATCTTCCGAATTTTTGTGAGACTGAATCTCCTCCATTTCTTCAGCCAATCTTAGGAAAAAGTTCAGAAGCACAATTAGGCAATCCTGCCAGGCTGAGTTATCAGGTACACTCCCATAAGAACCAGAGACCGGTAAGCTCACGGTAAAAATTTTTTTAATCAACTCAGAAGAATGTGATGGTGCCAGCAGTTTCATATATGTTTTGCAGTGATCATATGTCTCCTCGAGTAGGCTAACTGAACCCTGAAATGCTTCAGGCCTACCAGCATCAAAATTAGCCCTAGCTTTTTCCTTCAATGAAGCCAGCAAACACAGAATGTGGTGCTTGTAAACATCCTGCTCCGACATAAGACCATTCGGTAAAGGATCAGTTCCATTGTAAACACTGACAAGTTCATTCACCATTCTTGCCAAGGCTTCTAAGCAATATTCGTCAAGATTTTTCAACACTTCTCCCCTGAAGCCATCTAAATTCAACCCATTTAATCTGGCGATATTTTTGAAATCAAGATTCTCGACAAAAGAGATTTTCTTACATTCTCGCTCAATAAGCTTATAGTAACTTGACAATCCAAAGCTAGACAAGGCTATGTCACAATCAAAATTGGGCATAACATCCTTCTCCTCCAGATATGAGTAACAGTCAGCAAGAAGGCCATATAAGCAAGCAAGCCGTTGTTTGTTGCACCCATCAATTTCAGGATATACTGTTAAGGAAATAACTTTGATGGTTTCCTGACCAAAATTGACTAATTCTCCTCGGATATCTGCAATCTCGGCTGCAATTTCATCATTTGTCCAAATTACAGAGGTAAGGACAGAGGTTAGGAACCTTAACAATACCTGCAAAAAATGGGATTCATGTGACTTCAACAATCAAGAACTATATATTCTGCAGTAACACTTCAATGAATATATCAACTGCATACCTCGGACCGATCGAGGCCATACATGCATGCGACTTCCAGCAAGTCCTTGAAAATCTTTTTCTTCTCTCTCTTTAGAGATTCAAGCATAGAGAAAATAGTATCCTGAATGTAGTCCAAGTCACCAGACAAAAAGCGTGCAGCCTCAACTCCTGGAATTATTTGCTCCAATACTCTTGTCCGATCTGCAACACACTTCTGTCCTTCGAGTTTGAGTTTCCACTCCCTCCAAAATGTAGATTGCACCTTTCCAAATTGCTCCACAACATCTGAATAAGTTAGACCAATGTAGCAAGTATGAAGAGTAAGTTCACCAAGTGAGACAGAATAATATAGATCCTAGTATCTACGAGACACATCAATAGTGAGGGCAAAAGAAGAGATGACAGATATCGGACAATGATTTTGACAAAATGCGTCTTCAAAGCAAAATCCCGAGGAAAAAGGAAAAACAAATACTTGATACCTTGAGTTTATTTTAGCTTGAATAAGTACTCTTACTTCTCAGATAACATATTCATACTTGAGTTTCGGTATTGTGAAATAATCTTCCCTGATAAGTAAATGCTAGCCTTTTTTAAAAGTTTGAAGCCCTTTCTCGTTAGCTTTCTGATTATACAAGTTTTGAATTGCATACACCTGCAAATAACAAGAAGAGAACCTAGACAAAGTAACACAGGCACCTACCAGAATTCAATCGCATGTGCTTCTCTTTGAAAAGATCAAGTAGCAACCCCCGCCTGTGAGTGGAATCCTTGCACTCAACCCCTGAGTTGTGCAATAACCCATACTTTATTCCAACATTCATGATACTTGATATTTCCTGGTAATCCTTCCTCACTCTCATCTGTTCTTCAATTACTTCCACTCCACTGAAGGCATCTACAAGATTCAACAGAAATGAGCACCCCGTAATATCCTCTTCTTCTGATGAAGGAGACTCCAAAACTGATTTGGCTAAAGAGGCAACCAGACTGTCTCTGGGGGCAAAATCATTTTTCACCAACCAAGATAGAATTGTTAGCATAGATTGTGTTTTTATGCTCATGTAACCGTCCCCAGAAATATTACTCAATTTCGATCTCTTCCCATATTCCGGTGCATCACAAAAGCCAAGCAACCAAGGCAGATTCTGAGCAACAAAGGACATCATTTTCTCATTCTCTGAGACAAGGGATTCCCAGTTATCAGGAGGCAGTTCTCTGGCAACAGAAGAAAGGGTGTTTTTCAAAGTGCCCATAAGAACTTTTGAGCTATCCTGTTCCGAGAAATTATTCACTTCAGGATTTGAAATATCAGGACTAGTCCCAGTAAAAACAGTCAGTGCCTCACACTGTCCTTGCATATCCAAATCTTTCCATGCATGAAGCAACTCGGCAATTGATTCGTCATCACAATGGCTAAGAGCAAAACCTATCAGAAGCTTTCGGGAATTTATATCCATGTTATCAATTGCAGGGCCTCGAGCAATTGCAGCACACAAATCCCATACCAGACCATGCCCTTTTCTTACTAAAATGAGACATAGATCAAACGCTAATTGTAGATCACCTGCTACTGCAGCTTCTCTAGCAATAGCTTCCTCGACAGCTGAGATATCATCTTGAGATTTCAGGCCCAGAAGCCTAGAAACCTCAATTAAATCATCTACATGGAGGTACGCTCCAGGTTGACTAGTAATTGCCATTTTAATGATTTCCATCGGATCTTTTATTTGCCTGAACTGCACAGGTAATAGAGTTATTCCAAGGCTTGGCAGTTTCACTGTTACTGCTTCAATTATATCAGACTCCTCTTTAATACTGCTGCTGCCTGGGAGCAAATTGAGGCATTCCTTAGCCTTCCATATCTGAAAGGAAAATTCAGAGCAGTAATAAATTAATAACAAGTCCATCAGAAGTATCAAGATGCTGTCCCTGGAGTGAAACAAGCAAATGGATAATTTACATAGGCTCAGTCGTGAACAAATGCAGAAACAGGGTTCAGGAATGTCCAACTCAAAATTTCAATCTATGACAATTTCGTTGGCTATGATGAGCTTCTTACTAGAAATTGCACATCTAAAGTATTTAAAAAAGTTTCAGAGTTTGAACTTCAAAAATGGATCAGATGTGTTTCTCCGAATCTAAAACTGTAGAATGGACAGAATCATTTATGAAAAATTCAAGTAAAAACCTATTATAAGATCGTCCACAGCTTGCTTACCTCTGATGAAGCAAGACTTGAAGCCGAGAAGAAATATTCTCTAGCAGCTTGAATGACAAGATTTTCTGCCTTCTCTGGCGCCAAAGCAACTGAACCTGTACCTTTTAGGTAATTTCTTGCTAGAGAAAATTTGCCTGCTTTGAGCAGTCCTCTGCAGAATTCCACTAGCATATATTCAGCATCTAGAAATGTAAAAGCTTTCTCCCGCAAGGATTGCATATCACGCCACAGGCTCGTCCAGTCGTTATCTGATTGCCCAGGCTGGCGACGGATAAACTTCGATAAAATTAGGCGAAAAATCTGCTTCACACCCTTTTCATCTGAATGAGCCTCCACTAAATAGTTTATAGACTTTGGGACCTGAACAGAAATGATGATGGAAAATAAGTATATCACAACTAAATGCTGATGTTACTGTCAGTGACGTAATCTAATTCTTGAAATGTTAGATCAAAATCGAACATTGGTAAGAGATGCAAGACCCTGTAATTTCTGACATTTGCATGCCTATGTATTTAGGTTGAGCAGAAATCCTTTGTAAACTTCACCTATCCAGAAATTGCTCATAAGAAAGCAAAATGCTCCAAAATTTACCTTTAGTTAGTAAGTCACTTGCCTGTTGATAAAAGTCCAACCAATATTTAACGAGCTGTTACTTCTAACAAATCAAGTTTCTAATAAAAATGGATAAAACAAGGTGCCCCCAAGTAAGCAGTCCACCAGCTTGAATTCAATGGCATTGACAAAAAATAGAATTCGTCTGGGAAAAACGTGTATTATCACACCGTGCTTCTTTTGCAAAAAAAAAAAAAAAAAAAACATCATGCTCAGTATAACTGAAAAACTGGAAATACTATAAGAAAAAATGAGATAGGCAATCAAAATATGGAGAATGTTTTGCTATAAGCAAGATAAGAGACCTGGTAGAAAGCCAAGATCCTTCCTGCTTCAATATGACCTTCAGCAACTTTTAGTCTTTTTTCTAGGCCACTAATACCTGATTCAATATCCACAAAGTTATTTGAGCTCATGCTCAGTTTCTGAAGGACAAATTCTAATTGATTATTGAAAGCATGCATAACTAAAATCACATTGGCACTTAAAGACACTTTTTTTTCAGACTAATAACTTATGAGCATTAACTTCTGAATTTTCTCAATGTTTTCTGTATGCAGTTTGTGTAATTTTCCTCTTTGACCTCACAATAGATGAAGTTATCGTCATTGATATGCTTCAAATTGTTCTGGCCCTTCTTTTATTTCGACAGGGATATCTTGCCAATAATAATGGTATCCAGCTGACACAATCAAGAACATAAAAGATCAAGTGGAGTAAATAAAAAGTAGGTCTGACCATGTGTTTGTGGAAGCTTAGATAATATATTTGCCATTGCATTCCACCTATCTGTACCAGTGCATAGATATACACACTGCAGGGCACAATCAACAGATTCAACCTCATCTTGGAAAAAGTATCGCGCTTCGATATCTTTGCATGCCTCATCAAAGACCAACAAACATATTTCCATCCTATTTTTTGATGCAATCTCCTTCAGCCATCTGACTAAATATGGCTCGCCTTCATTATCTTCCGTATAAAAGGTTGTCGCACGTTGCCTTTTCCACATAAATGGAAGTGCCCTATCATATAGACTATGAATGGCAGTTTTTTCATTAACCCCCTTGAGCATCAGCCTAAATTTCTCATAGTCGGCTAACTGATCCCAGACAGTAAGGCTCAGACTGATATTTGACTCTCCATCAGAATCATCGGAATAGATAAATTGGTTGAGATATGTTATATCCTCGTGGAATTTTTGCAGCTCCTTGATGCCTTTTTGCATACCAATTTCAACCAAAGAGAGGCAGTTATCAAGCTGCCCAGTGAAATGATCAATATCTAAGGCCCTCTTCTTATACCATTTTGAGAGTTCATCCATTGATGGCCAATAATATCCCAATGATTTCCTCAGAATTGGCTCAGTTTGAAGCTTAAATTGGATCTGATTTTCTCTGGCCATTCTATTCAGAAAGTCAGTCATCTTCTTGCATTCAACCCAATCTTCTTCTCTTAAAGCAATGGTAGGAGGAGGAGAAATCCCAGGAAGAAGTTGTACATATGTCTGCACTGCAACTGTTTCAGGAATCGCAGTTAATACTTCCAGTATCCAGGGAGCAAGTGAATAAGGATGACGCTTAAAAAGGAGGTTTAGGGCACCGATCTTCCCACTCTCAGCAAGCCCAGCTGCAGCTTCATTTATAGGCATATTACGGAATTTGATATACTCCTGCATAGAAAACCTGCACAAGACGATGTCATTTGATGATTAAATTAGCAGAAACCATACCTTAAAAAAACCTAACATGATTGCTATTAAAATAAGCAAATCACGGTCAACTACAATACTAAAATAATTTCTAAGATCATTAAGTTGAGATCCTCGATTTATCAGTAGTTCCACTTATTACAGCTATCCCAGCTGGAAAGCATTTACAACACAAGAAAGTGAACAAACAATGGCCCCAAGACATGCCTGAATATATTAGAACAGGTAAAAAAGGAAAAAAAAAAAGGAGTAACGCCATCTTGTTTAAATTTGATGCAACATTCATTATAATTGTCAGTATGCTTAACAATTATAAGACAAAACTGAATTAAAGATGACTGTTAAGTGCTGGTAGCTTTAATGATTGTACCTGCCCATGTTTACGCCCATGAAAGTTTCCAGTCTGTCCCTGTACTGCAAAAGCTCCAGCCTAGACATGCGAAAATCCCAGATAACATCACTTTCATCATCTGGATCAGAAAAGACATACTGATTTGTAAGGAGAAGACCATATTCGAGCAAAGCCTTTGCAGCTTCTTCTGTTGGCCCAACTTTCTCAATGCATTCTGTAAGTACGAAAGCCCGATCATTTATCACTGACAAGGTGTTACTTACTTCATTTCCTCCATGATCAGAGTTCAGCCACTTTGACTTCAGAACAATATCTTTGTCCAACCCATGAGTATCTGCAAATTCTAGGGCAACCTGATATTTCTTGGTAGAAATTAGCATGTCATACATTTCCTGGACAGATCTCTCTGAAAATGCAGACAAACTCCAAAGGAGCCTGGAAACATCAAAGTGGTCAAATGAATACTCAGTGTTCTGTGCTATAATTGGAAGGTCTTCCTTTTCCACACTAGTAGATGAATTAGGTCTATCCTTACTTGTAGTATCTAGAAGAAATATTTGACCCTCCAGTTCGGTAGATCTTTCAAGAACAGGTATATGATATGAACGGTTGTTTTCCTTCACTTTTAATCCATCAATGGCATCAACCATTAGAAGGTCACCATTTCGCTTTGCAAGAGTGAGAATTTGATCTGACCACCAGGTAAAGTCCACTATGCCACTCAATAAGTCTCCCATGTCCAGCTTTTCTCCAAAACAGACACTCGAAAGAGATAAGCTTTTGAGATCAGCCCTAAATATATGCAAATCCCCGCTAATATCTAATGTGGCCACAAAAGTTCCTCTTGGAGAAATCGACACCTTAGGATATGACATATGACCTTGATAACCATCTGGTTTTGAATAGGAACTGTCAAATAGAATGTCAAAGATCTGATCCCCATCAACATTGCTTTTCTTGTGCCAGAGCGCAAGAGAATAACATCCTAATCCAAACAAAAAAAAGAAATTGAAATAAATTGAAGATGCTCGAAGTAAAACGAAACCAAAATGTGTGTGTTCTCCCTGAAAATGAAGAACTAGAGGACTGCAGTAAGAACTCATTTGAAGGATCTAATGCACACAACTATAGCTTAAAAGAGCTAGTCATATAGAATTACCATCCACAAGATGTAAAAGAAAGAGGCGTTTTGATCAGGAAGTAAAGAGAGGGGGAAAAAATGTAGCAAAAAATACCAGAATTTCCCTTTGATGTAGAAGTGCCTCTGGTGGGACAGCCAACAGCAGCAAGCACGGAAAGTTTAGGATGGTAGTCAAGACAGATGATACTCTGGAAATGCTTCTTAAGAGTTAAGGTTAGAGAAGAAGATATAAAGGCACTGATATCACCAATCTCAATGTGCTGAAGAGAACCGTCTGAGGTAGCAACTGTGAAGCCAGACCTGGAAATGCTTCTGTTAAACCCAAAACATAGGTTATGAGGAGTTTTAGGGAGGATACACACTTACAAAGGAAACTGCTGTAAATCTGAATCAATTGACACAAAAATCCCCACAATTGGAAGAGGAACTCTAAGACTGCTCCGAGTGATTCTTGAAATCTCCTCTCCATTTGCTTTGATAAAGTAAAGAGTGTCACTGTCATCAACAACTCCAAGAATATCTTGGCGCCCCAACCATGCTCCAGCAGCAAATGTGTAAAAGCTTCCATCTGAAACAAGTTACAAATCATGACGAAATATTTCATAGAAATTCCGTTGGTAGTGAAACACTTTCAGAAACCATTCTAACAATCACAAATATGACGGCGAGGATCTCCCTTCTAGTCCTTTCTTATTGCCTAGTCATAGAGATAAGATTAAGGTTCATCTTACTTGTAAAGATTCCACAAGGCGCTGCATAGTCGTCCTCCTTCTGCAAAATAGTTATTTGATTACTAGAAGCCACAGCCACATGTTCACCGCTCGAAGAGATGAACAGAGAGACAATCTTCCTTAATTTTCTCGGTTGCTTGTGTTGACTCCATTTTTCTCTAAGTTGGCTCACACCTTCAATTAAATACAGTATACTCTCATTGATAAGGGCATGCGGGGAAGCACATTGGTGAGCCGTAAACAATCGAGCTTGAACTGGGGCAATCTATTTTGCGGTCCATCAGTTCATGCAAGATCAATCAAAGTGGCCAATCTGACTTACCTTTAGCTGAAATTAAGGAGAAAAAACCGCCTCTGGAGATCTCTCTGGCCTGGATTTCAACAAAGATATTAAATCGGAAACAGAGAAGCATGAAAATGAAATAAGAGTGAAACGCATCAAGCGTTGAATTGAAGGACCTGCTGAGGAGGATAATTGGAGGTGTACGGCCGTGAAGCAAGATGACGCATCTCGTAGAGAAACTCTGGTCCTCCGGCGGTCTCCTCCATGTCTCCGAGGTGCGAGGCTTCCGGCCAGGGATCTTAGTACTCGAGCCTGATCATCCGATGAAAAGGAACAACGATGAGAAACGCCGAAACCGAGCAATGGAGAGCTTTGCATATCTCAGACGAGTCGACTCACTGAGTCGCAAGATTTACCGAGAAAGCACTACAGGCCGAACCGGCGGGGGTATTGGATCATCGGTCCAATTATAAAAATTGTCAGTACGCCCGATCGAACGGTTCGCTCGGATTGATATACGTTTTGACTCTTGAGCTCATGACCCGGCTCTTTAAATTGGGCCTTGATGGACCGAGGCCCAAGTGAAGAGTTGCAAACAAGTTATCTCTCTCTGGTCTCCTCCTGTCTATCTCTAGTCAAGCGGGCTGCAGGCAGCCAGCCCTAAACCGAACAAAGACAGAAGAACAAAGCAGCGAACTTGCCACCGACAGACCAGACCAGCCCAGACCGGCTTTATCACCATGGACGGCACATGCTCAAAGGACTCAACGCCCCTTCAAGAGACAAATGCTCCATGCAGATGAAAAAAGTAAGCATATTTAATTTAACCAGTGGGGCTGCTGTCAAATTTGGGTGGTTGGAGGAGATTGGAGACAATTAGGAACTATGGATGAAAAGCAGGCAGCCCTGATAGCTGCCATTCCATGGACACCTACAATTCTTTCATCTACACACACCCTCCATACCTTTACCTCTCTGCATCTAATCTAACCAAGTACACTTGATATAGCTGACATCATACACATGTCCTCTGTACCTTTTTTGCATCCACGGGCACATATACTATCTTTCTGCACCATGTGTGTGGGTGAGAGATGCTTGCATAGCATTTTCTCTATCCCACCAGTGTAATGACTAATGAGTAAGCTCCCGGAAAGCTTCTATATATAGGTGCATATGCCATATCCCATCTTCTCATTCCTCCTCCATGGATGGATGGATGGAGATAAGGGGAGAGAGAAAAGAAAAAAAAAAGGGTTTTGTGAGTCCTCCTGTAATGTTTCTTGCTCAAATGAGTATTCCATATTTCAGCAGCATGAAAAAGGCTGGTGTGGTGTGAGGCCAGGAGTAGGGTTTGTTCAGGCTGGTAACGCTTCCATGGTAGCTGCTGTACTGAGATGCTCGTTTGAGCAAGCAATATTATGGGAGGAGGCTCCGTTAACTTCATCTATCTATCTATCTATCTATCTATCTATCTATCTATCTATCTATCTATCTATCTATCTATCTATCTATCTATGCATGTTCATTGGAGCAAGCACAGTCAGTCACTGGTATGGCTAACTTCTACATGCTCTCTACTAACTTCTCCTTTCTTGTTCATACAGCTAACATCAGGCACAGACGGATGACAATACCTCAGTCACACAGTACATATATGACTATACAAATTCAAGAAATCTGCCCACTACAGTGGCTTCGTTCATCTGTAGTACTGAGTTTGGCTGACCCCAAATTTACCATAATTATTTTGAGTGGAATAAAGTTGGATTAATGTGGTTGGACTTGTAAGGGGACATCCGCATCTATCTATCTATCTATCTACCTCGTGTTTTGTTTTGTCTGACCAAAAATGAATATTACTGTAGCAACCTTATTTTTTTCTTTTTTCTGCAAGTGAGTCCTTGTCGGGACGTATACGAACATTCCTGAGTCATTCTCACATTTCATTTTTACAGCAAGAGAGAGGACACGCAGTCACGACAACGGCATCCTCGCATCTACCAAAAAAAAAGGACTAACAAGTAATATTCTCACTTTGTCGGCCTATACTATAAAAAGTGTAAAATACAGCGCTGTGCAAAACATTGAGATAGCAGCCCAGTCCAGTTATCATTGTAGGACAATAGGCCCATCAGAGAAAATTTATGGGCTTTAAGCATCAGGGGCTGGGCCTCTTGGAAACCCATCATCAATCCCTCCTCGTATTTTGATCAGTATGGGATAAAAAAGTTAAAATACAGGCATATACGTAGAGAGAGAGAGAGAGAGCATGCACTTCCATTGCTGTTCGATTTGGTTTTCTCCCTCTCTGTCAGGTTTACACTGTAGGTTAGGGTTTTGATCTCCTACGTCCCCTTTTTCGTAACCTCTCCAGCATACAGAAGGATCGTTTGATCCTTCGAATTCAGGGGATCGGGTCTTCCGCCCACAGCCATGGCCGACTGGCAGCAGCTTCTCCAGTCGATCCTCCTCGGCCTCATATTCTCCTACCTCCTTGCCAAGCTCATCTCCGTCCTCACCTCCTTCAAGGATGACAATCTATCTATCGCCCGTGCATCATCCTCACCCGCCGCTAGCTCGCGGCTGCTCAGCCCCCGGCCTGAGCAGTTGACCGCTGTGGCGGAGGTACAGGATTCTTGCGCTGACGCGGACTCGCTCGTGGCGGAGCATGGAAGCGTCAGGAACGAGAGCGTCGTTGGCACTGAGGATGGTAGAGGGAGCGACAGTGACTGGGAGGGAGTTGAGACCACCGAGCTGGAAGAGGCCTTCAGTGCCGCCACGACTTTCGTAGCAACGGCAGCCGCGGATCGCCTCTCGCATAGGGTCTCCAACGACGCGCAGCTGCAACTCTATGCACTCTATAAGATCGCTACTGAGGGTCCTTGTAGTTCTCCTCAGCCCTCTGCATTGAAAATGACAGCAAGGGCCAAGTGGTAGCTTACTGTCTTTCATCTTCTTCCTCTTTTAGCAAGCACTCTGAATTCTATATTAACGACTAATACTTCACTTAGTTAACTGAAGGATGAATAATTGGTAAAAAATATCTATCGGAGATGCAATTCACTTTCTTAGGATAACCATTGGGAACTCTTTGTTCCATTTTCACGTGTGTATCATCCTCAATCATAGTCTGCTTTTTTTCAACAGCATGACTATTATTTAAATCCTGCTGTATTAGGAATTCAGTATAAGCGGTTCTTAGTTCAGACATTGGTAACATTAAGTTCTAAAAGAATATATATATATATATATGGGATCTTGAAACTCATGCTTATGGTCACTGTCTAATTATGTATTTCTTACATTATAAGTCTATTGAAGTTTTGTGTCGGAGAGATCAAATAGTTGAACGTCATTCATTTTCCTAGGCAAGCATGGAATAAACTGGGTGTTATGCCTCCTGAAGATGCCATGCAGAAGTACATTGACATTGTCACAGAGCTTTATCCTACTTGGGCGGCTGGATCAAGTGCAGTGAGTTCGAACTGTTCGCGCGAGTTCCTGGATTTTGTTCCAGTTACTATTTGTATCGTAGTTTACTTATTTTTCTGTCATCTATTATTCAGAAAAGTAAAGGCCGGGATGGCGATGCCTCAAGTGCAGATGCCAAAGGACCAATGGGTCCTGTTTTTAGCACATTTGTCCATGAGGAAACTGTAGATGAGCTGTAAGATTCTTGGAAGTGATAATCTTAATCTTAATTTTCTAAAGAGTTGACTATCCGATGATCCTTGAACTTTGCGAAACATTTATATTTCAGTACATGGTTGGGTTAGAAACTCTGTATATCCGCACACATTATCTCATCTTTATTTTCTAAGATTTTTGTCTGGTAAAATTGGCTTCCCACAGCATCATTCATATGGTATTCGTTTTTATTGATATAATATGGATCAAGCTCTGCTGCCTCTAATTCAGTGTACTTTCGGATTTTCCTTGCATCAAGGCCTCGATTGTAATTGTCTCCCCTCTTTGTTCTTGGATTTCCGAATTTGAGCTTCCTCATTCGCCCAGACAACTTGATTTTACTGATGGAATGTATTTCTCTGAGATGCTTATTTTATATTATCAGGTGATTCAAGAGGTTGTGTATGGGCTAAAGACTATGTTCTTTTGCAGGAAAATGGATGCTATACATGCTTTCGCAAGAGAAGGTGAAGTAGCTAATCTTGCTAAATGCATTGATGGCGGTGTCAATATTAATGTTAAAGGTAATGGAAACATCCCTGTTGATTGAATGCTCTATGGTTTTCCAATAATTTTTTGTTGCATGGGTCTTTCACTTTTTGAGTCAATTTGACATGATTTCAGATAGTGAGGGCCGGACCTCCTTGCACTGGGCTGTTGATCGTGGTCACTTTGATGTTGTTGAGTTACTTATAAGTAAAGGAGCTGATGTAAATGCCAAGGTACATTTTAAGTTCACTACAGGTTTATGTTAGATCTATTTGCTGGTATGTTGTTTCCCAAATGTTTTCCTCTATTTACATAGATATATTTACTTTCCTACAAGTCTCTTGTTGGCCTGACTGGATGTCAGATTGATATTCTAATTAGATGTTCTGTTCATTTTATAAACATCCAACAAGAGTAAGCAGGAAGTGAAACGTCTGAGCATGCTATACGAGTATTGGAGAAGCTATTCCTGAAATAATAATCAGAATGATTCTTTTTCCCCCAAGTATGCCTTTTTCTAGATCTTCAATCTTTTATTGGCCCTGGCAGGATAACGAGGGTCAAGTACCACTCCATTATGCTGCTGTTTGCGAGCGAGAAGGAATTGGAGAGTTCCTTGTGAAGAATAATGCTAGCATAGCAATCAAAGACAATGATGGGCTCTCTCCATCAGACATCTGTGAGTCCGACTGGCCCTTTATGAAGAGCGCTGAAGAGAAGGGGACGGCGACGGCGACGGACTAAATTGATGCTCTTTTGGCCATGTGTAGCTTATTGCTGAAGGACTAGAGCTCAACACTTGTATTTGAACTGCCGTTCAATGTATATAGAATCTTTACGTGTTAACTTATCTTCCAGTTCTGATTTGGGCAGATCAATTAGCAATATGGGCTGTGCCTTACTGGGTTTTTATTTTTTTGAAGATATTGGCCACACTCGGTTAATTTAACAATTTTCTTGATGATCCTTTTAAAGGTTCAAGGCAGACCGCTCCGTTCGATCCAAGGTGCTTGTTGACAAAGATATGAACTTTTATCATGTATATCAGCACTACCAGTCTTCCACCCCTACCTTACTTTCCATCAAAAAACCTTATGGGCGTTGACTGTGTGCAATGAATCCTGGTCACATGATCTTTTGTTCGTTTTCCCATGGGAGGCGAATGAGCTGGGACTAGGGCGATGTCTGTGCAAGCCTGGTGCACGATCATTGGAATAGACCCAGTTGCAAGTGCAATGCAACAAGCTTATCAGCCATTAAACGCACATCCATGCATGGAAGGAGCTTGCTTGCATCGGATCAAATGTTTCCCACTACTATAATGGCTCTGAATCAACGTCTTCTGCTCTACGAAAACATGGCTTATCCATGTACGGATAGCAGTACATATGCATATAAGACTAGCTAGAGGATGATCCTATAGCAGTAATTGGATTACATCAGTCAAGTTCCTTCAAGTAAATTCTTCCTTCAAGTAACCGGGCCCAGGCTTGAAGGGATCAGACTCCACATATGCATCAGGTCGATAGAACCCAGAGTCATTCACCCGGTTACTAAGCACATGGAGAATTGCCTTCTTTGTGCCCCCATATTCATCCCGGTTGTTCTTCACGTATTCGTTGGCTTCAGCTGCAACTTCATTGATAAAATCAAAGCGGTTGTCCTCCGAGAGCAGGAGCCTCTCGATGTCCATTGTTAGGAGCTTCCCACCTTCCTTTATCTTCCTCACCTGTTCCTCAAGAAACGGGACTCGCTCTATATGATTCACCAGCATGTCATCTTTCTTTGTCTGCCAGAGAAATATGATTTGCTCAATGCATCAGCTGGAAATAAAAATGGGCATTATCTAATACTGATACAACAATACAATAACACTACAAGATCAATGTCACCATTACCCTAGTGCTCCACCAGGACCAGCTCATGGCATATACCAGAAACAACTCAACAGAAATATGACACAAGTGAACTTCCTTCTTCAACTGGAAGAACACATCTTTCCTAGAAATTAAACAAGATAATCACACTATACCCAAATCGGTTGGCATACCCTAGCTCGATCATACCATCATCAACTATATGATGAAGCAACTCCTCCTACCTGGTCATACAAGTTATCAAAATCAGATAGATGGTTTCCTGGAACTTTCTGCAACAATCTGCAGCACATGAGCTATAATTTTTGGTATAGACAATGGACACGGCACCATCACAGAGTGGGACACCATTTGAAATACAAGAATTTCCTCATCCGACTTAATGCAATGCAAGATCTCCCATTTTTGCTTCACCTTCACATGATTTATTTCTTTTTTTTTTTTCTTTTCATTCATCTTGACAGAATAACCCTAATTCAAGCACACTAAAAAAGCACAGTTTTCAAGTAACTATGAAGACTGTTTTGATCAACTCCATGTTCTTTGTCAATTTTCAATTTCACTGGACCAAAGCATATAATACAGACGTCCATTAACGAAAGAGAAACACGGAAAGCAAATTCCTTCTCATTGACTAACCAGTTTGCGCCGCCTCCATACCCTCCGGCCGTGTCCGCCGTGAGCCTGGGCATTCACCTACGGACGAATTATTGACGGGAGCACATTAAAAGAGGAACACAAGGGCACATCCGAGAGAGAATGAGAGAGTTCTGATTGTAGAACCTGCGATCTCAGGGGGAACTTCGATGCTACATCATTTTGTGAACCTAGCTCCGCCCTCTACAAGAAAGAAGCGTATCATCAAATTGAAAGCTAAAGGGATTGACCGCAGAAATGAGAGAAAGAGGGGGCTCTCACAAGTGAAGACAATGATAGCGGCATGCGCAATGTAAAGGAAGCCATGGCAGTCTGTCCCCTCCCCTGTCCTTGCTGCTCCAACTCTATCTTCTAGCTTCAGTACAACGGGTGATGAAAACGGCTGTGGAGAAGTGCGTATTGGGCTTCTTCTCTCTGCAGCTATAAAATTGAGCCCTTATGTCAACTGTATTATTTACAGTACATAAATGCCAAGAAGGAGGGAAGGGGAAGACAATGACGTCAATAAAATCAATCAGTTTTCTGGGTTGAAGTCTCTGTTTTTCTCCCCCAGCTCTGGATCTCTCTGATCATCATTATTGTCGTCTTGATCGGCTTCTACACATGTAAACTTCATGATTTTAAGCACTGCACGGTTGCTTAACTTGAATTGCATCGAATTAACGAACTTTATGCTGCTCTTTGAATTTTGACCGAATAGGAAATTCCAAAATCCGATCTGCTTGCTTTTTTCGGTTGTGAATTGAGGACAGTTTTTTTTTCTGGATTGAGATTTCCGCACAGAGGTTTTTTTTGGAAGTTACAGTTATTCGCTACGGCCTTGCAATTGGAGTTTAAAGTGCTGAGTGGCCCATAGAGTTTGCTGTTCTTTGTAATCCGGGTTGGCTAAGCTGAGGCTGTCTTTTGTTTATCATCATCGAAATCGAGAACTAGGGCAGAAATTTTGATATACTAATTCTATTGCAGTTTCTCCTTGACTTATGCATGCAGTGTTTGCTTTGGTACCCCTTGGGATTTTATTTCTGCTAGAAATGTGCAAAAGATATGAAATCATATGCTTTACTTTTAGTAGCTACAGCTTCTGATTTATGTGAAGGTAGGTACAAAAAGCAACTGATGGGGAAGAATCATGGTGTTGTGAGTCCTTAGAAGAGTCTCACTGGGTGTTTTATCATCCATCAACATCACCATCAGCAGCCGAGTTCAGTTCTCAGGAAAGTAAGTACACCACTTCCAATGCCCCAATCTTGCATCGATCACAAGTCTTGTGAACATCATGAAGAATTTGATGTCAGTGGTTGTATTAAGGATGATACTAATTCTTCTCTCCTGCCTCCATCAAATCATCACTTTTGGGACTTGGTGTCTGATAATCTAAACTCTTTGGCTACTTCACAAACCAAGAAGCCCTCTATTGATATGGAACTTCCATGGATGGGAAGTGAGAACACTGCACCATGGTGGAGAAGCATGGATAAGGAAGAGCTAGCTCCATTGGTCTCCCAGAAATCGCTTTGCACTGAGAACTGTGATCTTCCAAGACCTCGCACCCCCCCGGGAAGAGCCAGCTAATTATGTAGTTCACAGAAAGTTGATACCTTGGACTGTAGACTCAATATCAGATAAAGTCTGCTCTACTTGTGATCGTGGTTGCATTCGTGATGCTTTGGATGGGCACTTCAGGTATTGTGCTTTCTGAATGATGATATGTGCCTGTAAATCACCATTGTAAATCTTGTGGGTGCACAATATTCTTTCTGGAAATGTCTTTTGTTTGTACAATTTTAGTTCGTGTGTTTAATTAACAATCATGGAACTGTTATTATTGATAGTTGTACTAAAACTCTTTATCTTCACTCTTGAACTGCATGTTGTCTTCATTCACATTGATGTGTGTACTTTATAATCCATTTGCAGTTTCAACTATAGCAAAATCCTTGATGAGGATTGTTGAAATAGTATAAGTTATTTAAGGTAATTATGATATAATCTTGGATATTAAGATTATATCATATATTCTATTTAAGGTAGTTAATAAATAGACATGTATATATATTAAGTTAGGGTTTGGAGAAAATAAAAAAGGGGGTTTTTCAATTGCCTCTCTATCAATATATTCGTTTTCCCTTACTCGAATTCAGTTTTATAACATGGTATCAGAGCTAAGGTTTTCTTCTATTTTTAAGGTTTTTTGATTTGAAGGCTCAAGACACGGCATAACTGAATTGTCGTAGAAGATGGAGAAAACGGATGCAGCATTAACAGGAAGGGAGTTGAAGGAAATTTTAGAAGGTATGACCAAATTGCTTATAGGAAGAGAAAATGTATTGTCTCAACATAACAATACTCTCAATCGAGATTTGAAGTTGGAATTACTCCCAATAGAGCAGAGACTTGAAGGAACGAAAAACTATTTGAGTTGGTCGAGAAAGATGAGACTCATACTAGAGTCAAAATATTTGGAAGATTACATTGACGACTCGTATGAAGAACCCACTGATACTACCAGCACATCATGGAAGGTGTGGAGGGCGACTAATTCTCTGGTGGTTGCATGGATAATAGGATCACTTTCTCCTTCTATCGCGGGGTTGGTAGAAGGTATTAATAAAGCATCTGATATATGGAAGATTTTGGCTACTCAATTCTCTGGTATTGGGAATATGATGACTGTGATTGAGATTGAAGATAAATTGGATGCACTAAAGCAGGGGGAGCGAAGCATAATAGAATACAGTACTGAGCTGAAAAGGTTATGGTCCGAACTTGATTATTATGATCCATTAATTACATCTGATCCTTCAGATACAGCTTCTATTAGAGCATGGATGGAGCGACGACGTGTGATTCACCTCCTGAGGGGACTAAATCTAGAATATGAAAACAAGAGAGCAATGATATGTCATCAGTCTCCAATTCCTCCGATGGAAGATGTTATTGCTGCACTAATTAATGAGGAGTCAAGACAAAAGGTTATGAACACTTCTAAGATATCAGCAATACCAGTTCGCTCTACTCTAGCAAAACCGATTATTGACAACCGACAATGCTATAATTGTGGGAAGAATGGACATATGTGGGCAATGAGTGTGGTATAAGTATCTGTTCTTGTTGCTCTCCATCATCTTCTTTATCTTCCTCCCCCTGAGCACAACTCTTGTTCCTTCTACTATAAACCTTCAATTCTGGTTCATTGGTCCCTCCTTCATTGCTACTCAATCTCTTAGGACATGGGATTATACCTACAATGACATCATCTTCTTTATTATCACTAATTCTCTCTTCATTTCCATGTTGTGCTTCAATCAAATCATCTAGCACTGTGGATGACGTTGTTGATTCACCATAAAAGGGTTCATTCTCACGAAATGTTACATCCATACTCACAAAAAGTCTTCTCTCGCTTGGACACCAGCACTTGTAACCTTTTTGAGTGCTAGAATAGCCCACATAAATACACTTCAATGCACGTGGATCAAGTTTAGTTACTGTGGGACGATGATCTCTCACAAAACATACGCAACCAAATACACGAGGACGGATTGCATATATATTACGTCCCATCAAAAGTTCACAAGGAGATTGAAAGTTTAATATCTGAGAAGGCATCCGGTTAATTAAATATGTTGCCGTCAATACTGCTTCACTCCATAGATATTTTGGAACATTCATTGTAAATAGAAGTGTGCGAGCTACCTCTAACAAGTGTCGATTCTTCCGTTCTGCCACTCCATTCTGTTCTGGTGTATCTGGACATGTGGTCTGATGCAGAATCCCCTTTGTAGATAAATACGATGAGAATTCTCTATTAACATATTCAGTACCATTATCTGTACGGAGAGTACTCACTTTGGCATTATATTGTGTCTGCACCAAAGCTAAAAAATCTTTAAAGCAAACCAGTGTCTCAGATTTATTTTTCATCAAATATACCCATGTCATCCTTGAGTAACAATCAATAAATGTAATAAACCATCTGAATCCGCCAATCGAAGTAACTGGACATGGTCCCCAAACATCAGAATGTATCAACAAAAATGGTGAAATACTTCTTAAACCAGTAGGAGAATAACGTGTTCTTGTATGTTTTCCAAACTCACAAGCATCACATACAAGCTTGCTACGTTCTACATTATTCATCAAGTCAGGCCTTACCCTCTTAAGATTCTCAAACGATAGATGACCAAGACGACGATGCTCCAATATGACTTCATTCATTGCTCGTTCAGACAAGGTAGTGGTTAAAGCTGTGCTAGACTCATCTCTCATAAGATACCACAATCCATCAAGCCTCCGTCCAATCCCAATTATTCTCTTGGTATTCCTTTCCTGAATGACACATGAATCTCGATCAAAGATTACTTGAAGGAGGGACCAATGAACCAGAATTGAAGGTTTATAGTAGAAGGAACAAGAGTTGTGCTCAGGGGGAGGAAGATAAAGAAGATGATGGAGAGCAACAAGAACAGATACTTATACCACACTCATTGCCCACATATGTCCCAGATACCCATCAATCTTCTGACGATTCCTCATCATCACCAAATGTCCTAGATACCCATCAATCTCCTGACGATTCCTCGTCATCACCAGATGGTAATGAATCTCTGCCCATTGCTATTCGTAAAGAATCTAGAGCTAATGCAGGAAAACCTCCAATTAGATATGGTTATGAATATGATATATCTAATTATGTCTCATATGAATCTATCCCATCTACATACAAGACCTTTATTGTATCATTACAGTTAGTGCACATACCAAGAAATTGGCAAGAGGCTAAAAATGATCCAAAGTGGCTTGCAGCGATGCATGAGGAGATGCGTGCATTAGAGAAAAATAAGACATGGGAACTGGCATTACTTCCAAGCGGAAAAAAGGTTGTTGGATGCAAATGGGTATTCACTGTTAAGCAAAATGCTGAAGGAAAGGTTGAAAGGTATAAAGCAAGATTGGTAGCAAAAGGCTACAGCCAGACGTATGGAATAGATTATGATGAGACATTTGCACCAGTTGCTAAAATGAGTACCGTCAGAATACTTATATCATGTGCTGCCAACTATGGATGGAAATTACATCAATTAGATGTAAAGAATGCATTTTTGCATGGAGACTTACAAGAAGAGGTATATATGGAAATTCCACCTGGATTTGATACAATGAAGACCACTGGGAGGGTATGTAAACTTAAGAAGTCTTTGTATGGACTTAAGCAATCACCAAGAGCTTGGTTTGACCGATTTCGACATGCAATAGTTAGAATGGGATATCAACAATGCAATGGAGATCACACAGTTTTCTATCGACACTCAAATAGTCAAGTTGCTATCCTTGCAGTGTATGTAGATGATATTATTATAACTGGAGATGATAGCGATGAGATAATACGACTAAAGCAAAGATTGAGCAAAGAATTTGAAGTGAAAGATTTGGGTGCACTTAAGTATTTTCTTGGTATTGAGATAGTCAGGTCTAGGACAGGCATAGTGCTTTCTCAGAGAAAATATCTATTAGATCTACTTACTGAAACAAGGATGTTGGGTTGTCGAACTGCTGCTACTCCAATTGAACCAAATCATAAGCTATGTGCTCAGTCAGGGAACCCAGTGGATAAAGAACAATACCAAAGAATTGTGGGACGACTTATCTACTTGTGTCACACACGACCGGATATAACATATGCGGTTAGTATTGTAAGTAGATATATGCATGATCCTAGGACAGAACATTGGGAGGCAGTTATACGAATATTGAGATATTTAAAGAGTAGCCCGGGAAAAGGCCTTTGGTTCAAGTCTCAAGGTCATACTAAAGTTGAAGGATTTTGTGACTCTGATTGGGCTAGTTGTGTAGATGATAGAAGATCGACATCAGGTTATTGCGTGTTTGTTGGAGGTAATCTTGTATCTTGGAGAAGTAAGAAACAGGAGGTGGTCGCAAGATCAACGGCAGAGGCAGAATACAGAGCTATGACTCAAGGCATATGTGAGATAATATGGATAAAGAACTTATTGATGGAGTTATGTTTATTCAGGAAAGAACCCATTAAGTTATGGTGTGATAATAAATCAGCGATCAGCATTGCTAACAATCCAGTTCAACATGATAGAACCAAACATATTGAAATTGATCGATTCTTCATCAAAGAGAAACTTGAGAGCAAGATAGTGGAGCTACACTACATGAAGACTGGCGAACAATTAGCAGATTGTTTAACTAAAGGATTAGGATCTAAAGAGTGGATTAATATTTGTAACAAGATGGGAATGATAGATATTTATCGCCCATCTTGAGGGGTAGTGTTGAAATAGTATAAGTTATTTAAGGTAATTATGATATAATCTTGGATATTAAGATTATATCATATATTCTATTTAAGGTAGTTAATAAATAGACATGTATATATATTAAGTTAGGGTTTGGAGAAAATAAAAAAGGGGGTTTTTCAATTGCCTCTCTATCAATATATTCGTTTTCCCTTACTCGAATTCAGTTTTATAACAAGGATCAAACAAATCTGCAGAAACATCCTGAGGATGTGTTTAGTAGGTACGGGTTATTAGAAGCTCTGTGTCACTCTCGGACACTTGCCAGGCAGGCTGAGGAAGCAGCCCAGAAAGCATTTGCTGAGAAGGAGCATATGGTTACTCTCTTCTTTAGGCAAGCTTCTCATTTCTTTGCTTACCGACAGTGGCTCCAGATGTTGCAGCTTGAGAGCTTCTATATCCAGATTAAAAACAGATCTCTCCCGACACCTGATCTTTTCCCAGAAATGCTGAGTTGGCTCCCGAGAAAAGGGAAGACAGCCATGAAAGGAGGTCCAGATAAAACACAAAAGAGAAGACATGGCAAGGGCAGATCGGCTGTTGCACTTGCATTGGGGTTGGGCCTTGTGGGTGCAGGCTTTCTTCTTGGTTGGACTATGGGATGGTTGTTATTTCCCTGTGATTTTAGTGGTTGCTGATGAGCTATCCATACTCGGTTCCAATGGCTGACTCTCATAGAACCCAAGATTTCCTACTAATATGAACATAGCTCAGTTGAGGCCAGGTACGAGGTAAGTGGTGCTTATTTATCCGACTGTCTTATGTTAGGATGTATATGATAGAATTCATCAATTTGCTCACTTTTACTGCACTTCAGGCTTGTGAATGCGCTGGTGAATGCAGGAACGCCCTATGAGCTGCTGATCTTCCCAGATGAGAGGCATATGTTGAGGAAGACGCAGGGATCGAATTTACATGGAGGAGAGGATATGGGATTTCATAGAGAAGAACCCGTGAAAATGATAATGAAGATAAAAAAAAAACGTAAGTGATGAAATTCCTCTTTGGGATGAAGAGATCTATTTGCTGCTTCACGGTGTACTTGGCGTGGATTGAGCGATTATGCTTCTCTGGTTCATGCTTAAACCGATAACCCCGCCAGGAACGCCACTCCTGTAGAGGGTAACCACTCAGATCCGTATATGAACTCTGCAACTGTAAATTTGCTGGCCTCCTCCGGAGATTCGATCACCCGATAGCCTGGCCACGTGACCCTTTGAGCCACTCCTGCCCCTGGCCCGTAGTTCATGTACTCTCCATAATACAGCGTGTTCAGTGCAAAGTCCCCGTTCCATTCGAGCCACCCCTGGGGGTGGATATGGTCGCCAAGATTGGACAGCATGTACACCACCCTGGCGTACGTCTTCCACGGCCGCCCTAGATATGTCGGGAAGCTGCCCTTGGAGGCCTCAAGGTCAGCCGTTGCAAGGACGGTGCAATTTTGGATAGATATCCCAGTGTTCTGATTCGGGTCCTTTCGGCCCTGAGCCGTGACGGTGTTCTTCTGCTGGGCCATGGGCACCCTGGCGAAGATGTTGCAGCTCTGGATGACCACAGCCGCGTTCCCGAATATGAAGTCCACGGTCCCGTAGATGTCGCACTCCCGATAGAACTGCCGGTTTGAGTGGACGTAGAGGCTGTCCTGGTAGCCGATGATTTTGCACCGGTAGATCACCGCGTGGTCCGCCCCGACCCTGAGGGCCACCGCCTGGTGCTTCTCGGGCCCCGCGTAGTTCTCGAACGTCATGTCCCGAGCAATGAATCCGGCCCCCTGAGCAGCTGCCAAAGCCGAGAGTGAAAAATAGTCCACAATCACATTAACAAGAAAAAATATATATTAATGATTCATATGGCCATCTACTTCGAAGATTGCTGCAGAATATGGGAGATCTTCTGCATACCAAATGACGCGGTGCGGAAGGTGGTGATCTTGTCGGCGACGCTCTTGCCGCCGGTGATGACGGTTTCTTCCTGGCCGTCGCCGATGAACATCAGGTTGGTTTTCTTCCTCCCCACCTTCAAGATATCTTCTTCATACCTGGTGGGACATAACAACACGACAACGAACATGGGTGCAATGCACTTATTACCATTGCAAGAAGAACACCATTCCTAAGTCAACACCAAATAATTTAATTTAACGAGTAAATTTATTATAATTGAATTTCTTTCCTTCATAATATTTAATTTTAATATTACATTAATTTATTATAACCATTTTAAATTATATAATTTGGAGGGTAAATTTGATTAAATAAAAAAAGACAAGGCTATGAATATCTTCCTCGGGATTATCGAAATCGCAGCAATGAATAAAGGGTATGGAACATTCTCTCTCTCCCGCAATTATCCACAAGAGTGAGTAGTTAGTTACCTTCCCGCCCGGATGTAGATAACGATGCGGCGGTCGCTGTGCTCCGGCGCCTTTTTTATCGCCTCCGATATGGTTTTGAAGGTCCCGTTCTCGCCGTCCTTCGACACCACTATATCCGCCTGAATCTCTGCTGCCGGAACCGCCAGCAGCTTCCTTTCTGTCTTCCCCACCCACCACGGGAACCCCTCATCACCATTCAGCCATTCATCCTCCTCCTCTATGTCCATCAGCCTCCTCCTCCGGTTCTGTATGGGCACACCGGAGAAGTCGCCAACTTCGCCATTGCCGATGGCCGAGAATATTGCGAGACAGTTGCTTACGAGTTCCGACAGGTCCTTCAGCTTCTCCGATATACGATCCTTCACGGGCCCAGCGTCGACGCCTTTGAACCCTTCCGAGCATGTGTCATGGTTCGTCATGGCCGTGCTTAGCCACGTCATCACGTCCTCCGTGGATCCTGCTGCCCCTTCTCCGGAGCCGCCTCCCTCCGACGGCGAGACGGAGGAGAGCGCCCGAGAGAGGGCATGGACGGAGTCCTCCAAGAGCTCGACGCAGTCGTCGTAGGCGGACTTTGTGAGCGGATCCATCTCGATGTAAGAGATGGAGGAGGATAGATAGAAGGCCTTGGTGAAGCGATGATGTGTCATGTTGAAGGAGATACGGACGAGGTCCTGCTCGGTCGTCCCGGCGGCCGTCGACCCCGGGAAGTCGAGGAGCGACTCCACGCACAGGGCCGGGTAGAGGGTGTGGCTGCAGGCCGACGAGATGGCCTTGGTTGGCCTCCTCGTCCCAGAGCCGCCAGAGGCACTCCTCCTCAGCCTCATCACCAATGTGACTGATATCGCCGACGCGATTACCAGCATGAGGGAGAAGGCGGTGAGGAGGAGGAGCCTCCGTTTCCTGGTCCATCGCTCGCTGGAAGGATTCGGCCGCAGCGGAGTTTCTGCGTCACCAGCTGGCTGATCGAGCGTCTCTTGCTGAGACTCATCCCTAGTGGCTGCAAGCTTACGGTCGTAGCCCATGTCTGATGGTCGGTCCAATTATCAGTAAGTAGGCTTTTTTTTTGCTCTATGGAGTGGAGAGTGACAGAGATGAGAGGAAGGGAGGAAGGGAGGGAGGGAAGGCGGAGGTGGTGAACATATGGCTGCTTTAATTAGAAAACGCTGGTTGTTGTGAAGTCAACGTCTAAATGCATGAGCTGTATCCTTGAATTACTATGGGAGAACGACAACGACCACGACAACGACCACGACCACGACCACGACCACGCGGGAGGATGACTTCTGCTTCAACTCTCTGAGCAAGTAAGTGCTTGAGATGACAAAGTAGAGAAATAATTTCTCCATTAATTTGAAATCATGAGCGAGTGTGATCCATCAGTTTGAGTTTGAGCCATGTGAATGTGCTGCAATCTTTATCTCTATCTCTATCTCTCTTCTAACCCACGGTGTCCATGGTGCCCACTAGGGTTTAGGTTTCCTCTGGGTGGGTCGGTAGTATACACATACAATATTTTAGTCACCACTGCCTTCAACTTGCCAAATTAATTAAAGGCTACCATACCTAACTCTGTGGTCACAGTGGCTTCAAAATTAGTATACTGAGCTAACTAACTGAGGGAGTTGCACTTGCACTTGCACTTGCACATGCTGCCCCCACAATAAATAATTAGAGAAGACTTGGTTGGTCTTACATATGGCAGATGAGTCTTTCCCGTTTGTTCATGGCCTTGCCCTTGGGGGAAATAAGCGTAAATGTGGTTACATTTATGCATGCCACATGTGTGCGATTAAGCAATTAATTGCTGAGCAAAGCATCCTCTTAGCCATAGGGGAGAATAGGTGCTTGCCTTCAAAAATTGCATCCACCTCTCCTTTTTAACATGTTATGCAGTAGTGAATCCAATTCTTACCCCTATCTCATCTCCTTTCCTATCCCTTTCTTTTTGCTTTCGCCTCTTCTTTTTCCAACTTTCCAGGCCGTCTTCGAAAGCATGAGAATCTGGCATAGAAAAAGGAAAGGGAAAGGGAAAGGGAATCTGGAGTTGAGATCACTAAAATGGGCAATAATGGAGACTTTTGGATAATGAAGGGCATCAACTGGACTGGACTGAACTGATGCCTTGTTTTTTGTTTATGTTTTTCTATGGTCAAGTGCTGTGGGCTTGCATTTCTCTTGTGGATTATGTACAACTCGTTAAGGCTCCTGGAGTGGCCCGCCCATCAGTGATCTACCTTGGGTTCGGTTCGGTCACGTCTGCCCCAACCCAAAACATGAGCCAGCAGCCCATATTAGAGTCGGGCCATTGATTGAAAACCCAGTTAAAGAAAGCTCCACTAGACTCCATTGGCCACTCACCCACTCTCTCTCATATTATAATAAGAAGAAGAAGAGGAGGAGGAGGAGATGGCCATGGAAGACTTCTTAGCATATTTCGTGTTGAAGAAGGTGAGAATCTGATGCCGGTCAAAATCAATCATCTTTCAAAGCGCCAGCTTCCCTTTCACACATGGCTTGGCTTACCTTTGTCATCTCAGATGTATCACGTGGTGGGAAGTGTAAAAGGAAAGCGTATGAAGAGATATGAGGCACTGTGCAGAACAAAATGAAGAGATACGAGGCGGGGAGAGGGGCGCATTAAATGGGAATTCCTACCCTGAATCATTAGAGTGCAGTTTGGCAACAGTGACCTGACTTCGGCCAATGGCATTAACTTTTTGTCTACTGCTCATCCAGCCAGCCCTGACCCGCGCCGCCCATCCTCCAGTGAACCCTGCATGGGTCCACAAAGTTAGATTTAAAATTGATGATGGCTTTTATGGCAAACCCCATTACTTGCTTTTTTCGTATTCAAATAAAATAACGACACTTTCCTTCCTGACGGTGACTGACTGTTACCAGCTGATGTATTGCTACTAGCTACCTGCAACAATGTCTAGAGGAGTTGGTGTCATGTGTGCTTGATGGCGGAAGCTTAGGACGACGTTTCGGCCTAGTTAGGCTAGTCCTAGTTGAGGCCGTGGACTCCAAGCTTCTCGTACAGAGTTGTGAACCCTATCTATGGACTCCTCGTACAACTATGCGGACAGTAAAGTCGGCGAGTGGTGCATGAGGGGGACCACATGTAACTAATTGATTAGGTCCGGTGGACATTTTCTCCTAAGCCTACTATGGACCCATCACCTACCCTTGTTGTCTTGCCCCCGGCCTGCCCTGATTCAATATTGAGAACATGAATATATACTAATTAATTAAAATGAAAGGAAGATTGACTTCAAAGCCTTGGACCCTGAAGTTATCCCCTTGCATCGAGGCCAGGCTCCTGCAAATCAGCCTTTGACTCTTCTGGAGAATCCCCGCCCATCCCTCCTCATAAGATCGCCTCTTTGTACTTAAAATTAAGGTGGTCTGAAAAATCATGCGACCTCTTAAAAGTATCCTCCTAGTCATCCCCACCCACTATTCTTTCCAGGGTTGCAAGTTGCGACCTTCTAAGCTGTTGTAGAACGGCTCTTGGCTCTTCCTAGCTATGACCGATTCTATTGAGACAGAGAAGGCAGGAGGGGGAGACATGGAAGATCAGAACGAAGGAGATGCGCCAAGGTGGCCGCCGGCGATCGACGGGGTCGTTGGGGTGAGCGGGTTTCGGACGGAGAGGCTGAGCCCTGCCGCGCGTCTGTTCCACTCACCGAAGTTCAACTGCTGCATAGTGGCGATCATGGGCTGCAAGACCAGCATCGACCCTGACGTGGTCAAGGCCGGCCTCAGGGAAACTCTGCTCAACCACCCCCGCTTCTCCAGCAAGATGGTAACTCTTGATTTTTTTTGTTTGTAGCCCCGCAAAAGTAAAATAGATTGACCCGCCAAAAATCTTAGATCTTTCCGTAGCTGTGTGTCCTGTTCTATCTCGATTTTTCCTCCAAAATCCTATAAATGAGCTAACGCCTGTAGATAGACATTACTGCACTCTCAAAGGAGCCGTTCAAGCTGCCTTTAGTTTCCTAGCATAGAGGATTCTCACGTAACTTCCTTTTTGCCATCTCTGTTATGAATAAAGGTTGGAGATGTGGGTAGAAGCGGAAGGATGAAATGGGTCCCGACCCATGTAAATTTAGACGACCATGTCATCGTCCCCCGCGTCGATCGGGACATGGACTCATCGGACCAGTTCGTGGAGGACTACATCTCCTGTATCACCAAGAACCCTTTGGACTCGTCAAGGCCTTTATGGGAACTCCACCTGCTGAATGTTAGGACTTCTGACGCAGAGGCCGTGGGGGTGTTACGGATCCACCATTCCATGGGAGATGGAGCATCGCTAATGTCCCTCCTCCTTGCCTGCACACGAAAGACCTCTGATCCTGACTCACTCCCCACAGTGCCTTTGCAGAATCGGGCAGGCTCTGGAAGACCTGCAGCAGGTTTCTGGTGGTTCTTCTGGGCCATCTGGGCAGCAGTCAAGTTGTTCTGGAATACTGTTGTCGATCTCTCGTTGTTCATCGCGACATTTCTGTTCCTTAAGGACACTGAGACACCTATTAAAGGTAAGTCCGGGGTCGCCAAGACAATGAAGAGATTTGTGCATCGCACAGTTAGTCTTGATGATATAAAGCTCGTGAAGAATAAGCTCAATATGGTATGCTTTTACTAGCTTCTCCTGCTCTCTGAGTTTATCCCTTGCATTGAAATTTTAATGATGTTTCTGTCATGCTGTTTTAGTCCATCAACGATGTAATATTAGGAATCACTCAAGGAGGACTCTCTCGATACTTAGCTCGTAGATATGGTGAGAAGCGTGAGCTCCCAAACCATCTTTCTGGATAAAGCTGAATTCTGCTGTGCTGAACTAAATTTAGTGCTCCATTTTTACTCACAGCTGCTGATGGAAAAGGTGAAAATGGCAAGGGCGGGAAGAATATTGAAACCCTGAAAAACATACGGCTCCGGGCAACCATTCTGGTAAACCTCAGACCTGCTGTCGGAATTCAGGTAAATGCCTGTCTTGTACACTGACAAGAGATTGTTGAGATTTTCTTAGAATGAGTTTGAAACTTGCCAGCTAGTGTGATTGTGATGGCTGAACTTCCATAGAATCACCACTTTTATGTATCTCAAAACAGGCTCTGAGCGATATGATGGCTAAGAAGTCAAGAACAAGGTGGGGAAATTGGATCGGCTATATTGTCCTCCCATTCTCTATCAGGCACCAAGAGGATCCGCTGGAATATGTTCGTCTAGCCAAAGCTACCATTGATCGGAAGAAGCACTCCCTTGAGGCCGCCTTGACATTTGTCTGTGCTGAGATCGTGCTCAAGGTCTTTGGAGCAAATGTAAGTGCGCACCCATCTCATCGATGGTTATAAACTTCTCAATTTGTTGAGGGAATGAAAGGCAATGTTTATGGAGACAACATTTTTCCTACCAGGCTGCAGCTTTTATAGCAGAAAGATTTCTTTTCCAGACGACGCTGGCATTCTCCAATGTCGTTGGCCCTGTTGAGGAGATCAGCTTTTACGGCCATCCAATTGCTTACCTTGCTCCGAGTGTCTTTGGCCATCCTCATGTAACTTTATGCTCTCATTGTCCCAACTACTACTGCATAGTTTATCATGTCTAAGATCTCACTTGAGGATATCTTTATATACGCAGGCCCTGACGATCCATTACCAGAGCTACGCCAACAAGATGACCATCTCTCTAGCAGTTGACCCTGAAGTTATTGGCGACCCTTACCAACTCTGTGATGATCTGGAGGAGTGCCTCAGTGGCATAAAGGCTTCTGTTCTCGGGGAAAACGAAGCTCCCGTATCTGCTGTACCATAGCGTGGATATTGATAGTTCACAGCCATTGTTCACGTTACTCAACAGCATCGATTTTGTCCCAAGCTTCTTTCTTGATAGGCGATTGAATTGTTAAGAAGAATAAATCAATTTGCTAGTCAATACTCATCGTTATCCTGTAAATTCTTACGGTCTTGCTGACGGCCATTCTGGGATGTGTAGGGAAAACTGCAGAGCTGCAATAGAGATAAATATTTTGGGAGGGATGTGTAGGGAAAACTGCAGAGCTGCAATAGAGATAAATATTTTGGGAGGCAATAAAACGCAATGGGAGGCAAATGAATAGTAGACGACTAAAACTATGGGGTTTATTTAAAATCAGATGAAATGGTTAAAGCATATCATTAGAGAACAGATGAATTGTGCATGAGATGCAAATGATTATGAAGTCTGGAGATATCAATAGTATGAGCACATTTGCTCTGCAAATTACTTCCCAGATATTCTGCATGCATATTTTGTTGTGTCCGGACAGGGAGTCTGAGCTCCATGGGGACGTACTGGTAAAAGTAGAAGTGAAATGTCTGCAAGTTTGACAGATCATATTTACTATTTGTGGGGGAATCTGACGGAGCTATACATATACAGGGAAAAGGGATTAGAGCTGCCACCCAATGGGCAAATCTGGAACTGTAGTACGAAGGGCTTAAATGCTCTGCGCCCTTGGGCTTCATTATAGGGGCATTTCAATGGAACATCCATATGGCCACAGGCAAACAAGTCAAAACCTCAATTGGCCTTTTTTCCCCAAAAGGGGGAAATGGGGCTCGATTCTGCTTTCTATTTTGCATTACTATAGTACTCGTTTAATAACCTGACCTTCATTTAATTCATACATTAACATTTTACGCGTCTTTATTTTTAGTATACATCTTAATATCATCCTCATGTGCATCTCCTATTATAGGCACCAAAATTTTATTTTATATCACTTTTGGCATGCACCGCTTATATTTTTATTAAATTTTATAATTATGTTAAATTAATTTATTTAATTAGCTAACATAATGTTTTGTAAAATATATAATAATATAATTTTTATAATTTGAATAGTTTAATCGAATTAGAAAATTTGTTTAGAAAAACAAAATTCTAATTAACAAAAATTACCCGACCTTTATACATTTATATAATACTTAAATTATAAAAATAATATATATTCATTTTTAATATAAAATAAATGTTATATAAAATATAAATTAAAAAATTATGACTAATTAAATCAACTAAAAATACTTCTAGACAATTTACCTTAGTCTTCCGTATGGTCGATTGCACTGTGTTGACGATTTTACTAAATGGCTTCTCCAGTTCAACGAGTTCTTCCTCCCGTGCATTCCCAGGCAAAATCTCTCAAGCAGATCACCTTTGACGGGGGTTGGGTGTATGGAAACTGTTGCTGACTGGATGCGGACGCCATCTCAACTCAAACTACAACCAACCTAGAGAACCAGCGGGATATCTGGAAACCCAGAAGTCCAGCACAGACATGTATTAGTGACAACACATTTTAATCAAGCAACCCATAACATTCTGTAGAGTGTACTGTAGGGAAGAAGACAATAAGACATTTGTGCATGGATTTATGAAATCATCATATGATATTCTCAGAGACACGATGAATATAATCCAAAAGCTGGTTATAATGGTCATTGCTCATCCACAAACTATTTGCTATAACCAATTTCATGTCAAAACCTGGAATAGAACCTAAGGCTAATCCACGGCGGCAGACAGATTTTCCAAAACACGTATTGGTCTATTGAACAAAGAAGGTGGAAAATGCTGACAGCTCAAGAGGCCCGGGTCTAATCGGGAAAGAACTAGATTTCCCGCCACGGCCTGAATCCATAGAAAAATAATCCGAGGGAGCAGGGATTCTGAAAGCATCCTATTCCTACCATACTCTCGAAGACGCAATAGAATATAATACAAAAGCTTCTTATAATCGTTATAACCCAGCCACAAACTTGTTATAATCAATCTCATATCGAAACCTAGGGATAATCCACGGACTTAAGGGGAAAGAGTTAGAATTTTCCGCGCGGATTTGATTCGCTACCAAAATAGTGGAATGGAGAAGAAAAAAAGATAGATGATCCAGCAGTTGACGAACAGTTACATGTGATTCGAATAGCTTGAAGAAAGATTTCAGGGGAATCCTCAAATTTAGGGCTCCCGAGAAAGAGCGGAGAAACCAAAGGAGGGAAAGGAGACATTGGGGGGGTGGAATTTATTGTGATTCGGAAGTGAGGAATTTGTATTGATTTGGGGAAAAGGGAAGCGTACGGTTTAATAACTCTCCAAATTAATAATTTCTTATGGGGGTAAATAAAAATTAAAATTAGAGATAATTGTGCAAAAAAATGAAAATGAAAATATTTATATTTATTTTATAATTAAGTTGAATAATATAATATTAATATTTAATTAAATTATAATATATTACTAAAAATAAAATGTAATATTATTTCATATAAAATAAAATCGAAATATCCTCCCACGCCTGTCAACGTAGTATAAATGGGTGTATCTAGAAGGAAGGGGCAGATTCGTCAATCAGCCGTTGGCCGAAGCAAAAGAGGTACGACGTCGTGGAAACCCCCTTCGTCAGCATTTCATGCGGTCAGTTATGGATCTAGATCTACCTACTCGGGGAAGACGAAGTTGATTCACGTCGTTAATCTCACAGCTCCATTGATGTTCCTAAATATATCATTTAATTTGAAAAGTCTGATCTCATCACATTGCAGGAAAGACGCTATGCCTACAAGACAGAGATGACCATAACCACATAGTTTTAAGACGTTTTGATGTGGTTGTCAGCTATGGAATCTTATGAGCTCAAGAAGGGCGGATGGATAATGGAAGCAACTACTAGAGCTTCCAGACTAATCATCAATAGGAAGAACAAGAAGAACTGGATTGCATATATATTGCTGGTTTGTGGTTGTATGGGGAAAAACTCCAATTGCCTTTAGCTTTCCCCAACGAGAACATCCTTGTACGGAGTAACCTTCCCAGCCACCGGCACGGTGGCTAATGGGGCCTCCTCGCCCTGACGCCGCTGCCGCCTCCTTTGCCCATCGAGGATCAGAGGGACTTGGCCTTCTCTCTCCTGAACCAGAAGCTCGTGAGCCCCTCCCCTCAGCTTCTCGAGACGAAGCTCTCCCTGCTGCATCTTGAACACTTTCACCAAGTTCGCCAATCCCCCGATAACTAGCAGCGTGCTGCCGAAGATACCAAACCACGTGAACCGCCGTCCCTGCGTGCAATTTTCAACGATGATTTTACAATGTAGAACTATTAGCATCATCGGAGGAACCAGCGGTTTTGGAGATTGTGCATATATATATACCAAAAGGTCGGTGCCGTGGTGGGCCATTGTAGACTGATCGTGAATGTTCATGATGGCACCAACAACGAACAACAGGCTCCCCATGAGGAAGGGGATCTGAACGCTCTGCTGCAACACCTGTACGTCGCCATCAGCCCTCTCGTAGATCTGGCAAGAGTTATGGATGGAACCAAGGAGCCACAGGACCGGGCCTGCCACAAGCATGATCATCGCATGCTTCTCCAGCTTGAAGTACCCGTCGTGTCCTTTCTCCTATTAAATATAGGCTTAATTTGAGGATCCATTCAACAAAATCACAACAACTCTTATATATCAGCATTTCTGTTTCTATTCTGAACGGTGAGTAATAAATTTACTGAATCTATCTACAGTATAAAGAAGAGACGAGAAATCAGATTCTGCGGTGATTTTATCCATGCATAATCGATTTGATCGCATTGAATGAATGGAGGACTAGATAACCGATTACCTGTATGAAGAGAAAGAGTATTCCGAGCATCATGAGGAGGGAGCCAACCGCCTGAACAAGCGGAACTGCGAATTCGACGAGGGCGAGCTGGAGGTCGAACTCCATCAGCGGCAGCCGGCAGTCGATTCCTGCGAGGTGCGCAATCAGGTCGTGGACATTGACGATGAGAATTATCGCCAGCGCGACGAGGAGCATGACGAGGCCCCATTTCCGCTCCTTGGACAGCTCGACCAGGAAGCCACCGAGGAGGACGATTACGGAGAAGACGTAGAAGCCGACGTTGATGTACTCGGACCGATTCCGGGCCCGCCGTGGACCGTACACCCGGCTCTCCCTCGCCGACGCTAGCTTCACCATCACTCACTCAGATTCGACAAGTCGACAGAGATTTGGACGGAGAGTGTATTCACGAGATGTCAGAGCTTGTTGCCACGATAGATTTCGTTTCTCAAGGGCCGAATGAAGCGTGTGGGAGTTTCACCTAAGAGGCGGTACACGTGGCAGCATGCATGCAGGTTTGTAGGAGAAATTTCTTTGCTTAAGTACTCAAATTCGATTAATATTAAATGTAGTTTTTTAATGTTAATAATTATATAAAAAATAATAATGTTAAAAATACCATATTTAGAACAATTAGTTTTATGTGTATAACTATATTTTATCAGAACTCTGAACGCCTGCCTTTCCTCGCCTACTTTACCTTTGGATGGCGGTTCCGTACCCTGCCTCCCGCTGCCTCCTTCCACAGTCCACACCCATTTCACGGTACAAACGGTGAGGGGCTCCAGAGTTCTATGAAAACCATAAGCGCACCTAATAAGTGATTCCGCTTTCGTTCTGCAACTGAAGGGTTCTCTTATTATCTCCCTCGTAAGTTACCTCAGTTCCATATTTTGTGGTTTTGCCTAAATAATTGTTCTTTTTTGTGTTTGTGGGAATTCGATTTTCAGAACCTTATGAACGGTCGTGCTGATACAAAGTGCTCTCGTTCCCAAAACTTGTTCTTCCATGGTTTTGTTTTCACGGTGGTGAATTTACATGGGTGACTTGAGCCCACCCGGTTGCTCGCTTTTATGACTGATCTTCTGTGTGATCCGGAAATTTTCAACTGTTTCCAATTCCACATTTATTAAGAGTATTATGGATAATCTCTTGCATTTTCTTATTTATTGTTTGTAAAAGTTTACGCTGCAGGGGAGAAACCCTCTCGTGTTGTAATTTTAATCCAGACATTGTGGTGCAACCAGGTGAACTTGTCATGGATGTGAAGCTAGAGGAAATGGGTATAAATGATGAAATAGAGTCGCTTGCCAGGAAAGAGTCTGAGGATCATGGGTGTGCTGAGCTCGGCCTCAGAGAAAGGGTAGAGTGGATGGAAAAGAAGTGTATGCAGCTAGAGTATGAGATTAAAAGGCTGAATGATAATTTCAAAACTCTCCAGATCAAGAACATCGCAGTGGAACCAGAAAAGCAGGAGATTGAAGCTGAAATATTCGATTTGAGGAGGAAAAATGCTGAACTCAATGAAAGGATTGGTGAGCTTGAACTTGGACAGGATAATATTTGTGGAATGAATGATAAGTCGAATGTGGCAAATTGTTTTGATTTGACCGAGGCAGAGGATGATACAGCCTTCCAGTTAATGATTGAGAACAAAGCTCTGGAGTGTGAGAAGCAAAAGGCTGAAAGGGACGCTGAGCTGTGGAAAGAAAAGTTCAAGGAACTGGTATCATGGGTCTCACATAGAGATGAGAAGGTGCTAGAGGAGCTACTTGGGTCCCCTGATACTCTTAGGCCGAGCTTAAGGTTGGAAATTATGGATCTTAGGAAGAAATTATGTGGTAGAACTGAATTTAATATCAGCAAAGGACTTAGAAAACAGTTGGTTTTTGAATTTGAAGATGGTCCCACGAGGAAAATGGCTCCTCCTACTCCTGGGGTTGCCAAACCTATTCTTGGGGGCATCATTGATATTGATGACAGTGACACTGATGAGGAAGGTCTTCCATCTAACGCCCAAGTCCAGAATCATGTAATTTCAAAGAATTATAATTCAGCCAAGGATGTTTCATGTGTGTCTACTCCAAAGAGAAAACGGTCTTCCAGGATTATCTCCAGTGACAGTGACAGTGATGATGATGTACCCATTTCTAGACTCAAGAAGATTCATGTTGGTGAGTTGTCTGGTAATGGTGTTGTTTCCAATATGACAAAGAATTCCCGTATGATTTCTACTGCTGCAGATGTTGATGAGGATGATGATCCAGAGTCAGAGGATATTAAATCTGATAGTGAAGGTGAAAGCTTAGATGGGTTTATTGTTTCTGATGGAGAGGATGCTTCTGCTGAGCCCGAAGATTTCTCCGGTAGAGGATCGGAAGACATCTGCCATGGTGATCTGGAGGATGTCTCTGATAGTGAGGCGGACTTTGAGAAAGTAATATCTATGGTTTGTAGGAAAAGAGATTGTAAGTATTTAGAGTGGAAGTTTGAAGGAGACATGCTCGCAGCATTTGGTAAGGATCCTGAGTTATGCATGAAGGCTGTCTGTGCACTTTATAGGCAACAAACTGCTGATGAAAGGGCTAGTAAAGGAACTTTCTACGCCAACCGAAGAGGGTTTAGTAAGTTTGATGCTCTCAGGTACTGCATTATGTG
This sequence comes from Trapa bicornis, assembly GCA_030064425.1. Classification (NCBI taxonomy): domain Eukaryota; kingdom Viridiplantae; phylum Streptophyta; class Magnoliopsida; order Myrtales; family Lythraceae; genus Trapa; species Trapa bicornis. The sequence goes on along the minus strand of CM057761.1, from coordinate 218,449 downwards.
CACATCAAAGAAGATACTATGTAGGAAGATTAGCCACTTTGGAGTACCTTCTTGGGAACAATATGGCTTGCAAAAGTACTTCATTGAGCAATTAAATGTAGAGTGATTGTTGAATATTTAAGGGATCTGATATTTTGTGTTATTGTTTGATCAATCAAAATGCAGGGGGTCTATGTTGGGCGACTTCCTAACTGGAGGGGACCCAGAAGGCGATCTGAAGAAGTCGGTCAAGGAGTTGCAGGAGCACGACCCGAAAGCTGTGGAATTCTGCAGAACTTTGGCCTCTCATTACTCCAAGCAACTGTTCGATATTTATCAGAACAAAGAGGACCCCTTCTTCCTTCCCCACTGAAGTCCAGCTTGCTCTCTAGATAGATAGTTAATAGTGTATATTTAGTTCAGTAAATCACCTAGGAAGCGGGTCTTTTTGGCGTAGTTAGTAAGTGACTGGGAAGCAGCTGACGTTTTTTGTGTATATAAGATGTGGACACCTATGTATGACACCCAGGATGCAGTTTTTGCGAGTATTGTGACTAAGTTTGGGTGAATAGTTCCCCAATTTTATTTGCTCGTTAATACATTAAAATGAGGTAATTCAACTTGGAAAGGCGATATTGAAGTGTAGGGGTTCCCTGTAATTAAACCTGAAGATGGACTCCCAGAATCGGCAGGGCAAACAGCAGGGAGGGTGAGCTATTAATATGATCTGACTCCATATATGGATTTGTCAGTTCCTTTGTATGTCTGTCCATAGTGGTTGGGATGCGCACGCACTTAAATAAAATATATTGAGCCGTTCCCAGTAGGCATTTGGTCCTATGCTGCTGGATTTGTCAGTTTGTGCCCATTTTCTTCTTCCGGTGCCATTTCCCCGTAAGTTGTTCTTTGTTCCAGAGCGGTCTTTACATCATGATGGACTGATCCTTTTGCATTGTCTGGTATATGTTTAGTGGTAGGATATAAGTTTCCACTTTATCGGTAAAAACGGCTGCAATGCAACACATAGGGCATGGTAGGGCAGGGCAGGGTGTGGTTATCTTCTTGTATGATTTTGTTTGTCTTTCCTTCATGTAGGTTTCCTTGTGTCTGCACATTAGATTTTAATCCTGTCGTCATTTTCCTATAGCATTCTAGTTGGCACATCGTATTTAACATTATGGCTTTATTTGGGTAAAAATAATTGCACTTTATTTGAGACTTAACCTAAAAAAAATTAGTGTCTTATTTAAGATTTTAACTTAGATAAATGAATTTAAGGTAATATAATATTTATATGAAATATAATATTAGTTACATGACATTTGAGTAAATTTGTACTTTATTAAAAGGGTTTAATTTAGATTTATAAATTTGAAAAGTATTTATTACCCTTAATAGGTTCTTAACCAAAAAGAGAATGAAATGGAGTGAGGAAAGACAAGAGAGAACCTTAAAGTGTTTAGAGTTGGAAAGCGGGATATTTGAATTTATTTGACCTGACCTGTGTGAGTTAGATTTGGCGGAGGGTAAAGAGGCCGTCTGTTCATCTTCTGCAGAGTTGTAGCCAAGGAGAATATCAGGGTTCAAGTTTGTGCTCTTGGTCTTAGGGGTCCGGTCCGGTGACAAATATGGTGAAAGTAATACTCCATGTCTACCATGTGACAAAATGCGAACCTGGGCAAACCAGTAACACAGTTATGAAGGTCAACCGAATGTTCAAGGATATTATGGGTATCGGTGGCATCTTCCACAGCGCCGTTCAGGTTTCCCTCTCCCTCTCCCTCTCCCTCTCCCTCTTCCCTTTATATGTCCGTCCACAGTGGTTGAGAAGATAATGCCCCATCTTCATGAATATAATAGCAATTTGATTCTCTCACTGAGGAGATTTTGTTTGTTTTATCTCTATTGGTCTAAAACTTGTTAACTCAATGCATGACATAACCACTCGGTGTATTTCTATGCCTTTTGTCTTTCCTTCATGTAGGTTTCCTTGTCTGCACATTAGATTTTAGTCCTGTCGTCATTTTCCTATAGCATTCTAGTTGGCTTGCCGTATTTAGGTGTTTTAGTTCTAGGTATCCGCACTGTGTTTTATCTTCTCTGCCCCCCCCCCCCCCTTGTTGATATGGAGTTAAACACTTGGTATACCTACCGTTTACATCAGGTCTATGGGGACGTTGAATGGTCTTTTGGTTTCGGGAAGAGTGGGAGTGGAGTTTTCAGATCCCCTGCGGGAAAGAATTCCGAGTATACACATTATGAACGTATAGTACTGGGTGAAACTGATATCTCCAAAAACGAAGTGAACCATATCTTGGTAGAACTAATTAGTGAGTGGCCTGCGGCTACGTATGATTTGCTGGCAAGAAATTGCAACCACTTCTGTAATGAGTTATGTGGACGACTTGGTGTGCCAAAGCCTCCAGGTACTACTACTACTACTATTACTATTACTACTACTTCTTCTTCTTGGAAGTCATTTGATCTTTTGCACTGTTGTCTTTCTGTCTCATATTATAATATTACACCGGGAGAACTAACTCCCAGGCATAAGAAAAGGATGAAGACCTGCTTGTGTTTACCTCCTGCAGGTTGGATAAATCGGTTTGCCAATGCAGGTCATGCAGCAACGAAAACAGTTGTAAATACTTCATCTTGGGTAAGTAAGATGCATCTCTGCAAATATTAACTCATTTATCAAGTAATATGCATTGTGGGTAAGATGCCACCGGGTATTTTATAAGTTGACAGCCTCAAAAGTGCAATCTAGATTTCCTATAAGATTTTTTTTCATATTGAGCAAATAGTTTATAATCAGTCTACTTATATAGATTGATGATAAGCATACTGATAAATCTTTCTCATTACAGATTCGAGGAGCAGTGTCTGGGACGGTGTCCGCTAGCAAAGTTGCCTCTGAGTTTATGCTGTGTAATGTAAAAAAAAATTGTAATTCAATATATTTTCCTTATATCAGATTCAATAAACCATTCTTCTTTCTTCATTAACCCTCCAATTTTAACGGGCACCCTCTCCACTCCATTACAAGTAAAGACACTTGAAGGAGTTAGTGGACAGTATATGTCACGAGCATCCGTTCAAATGTCTTAGTTCACATTTTAGTAGACCAATCATTCGTTGTGTATTTATACTAATTGTGTAGAGATGGGTTAGTTATTGTCCCGTGCATAGAATTTGGCTGTCTTTCCAAGGGGAGTTTCCCCTATTTTGCCTAAAAAAGTTTGACTAAAGTTACCCTATTTTGCCTGCCACGTATTTATTCGCACATTGAATGTGAGCCGAGGCTGCTGGGCACATTGGAACCTCTGTGGCCCCTCTCAAAACTCTACAATCAGGCCCACTGGCTGACTACTTGAGTGGATGCAGTTGATTGATTGAACTGGTCAGGGGTCCCACTCCCATCTCCTCGCTCTCACAAATTATGGCCGCCTTCTACATTGGATGTTTGAAACGTGTGAGGGTGGAACAACAACCACATGTCATCACCACAACAACTGTGTTAAATGACCAAAGTTCAAATTTGATGTTGTGATAAGCATGTGGAAAGAATATGCAACAAACTAAATATACACTATCCACTACTTTAAGATTAGCACCAAAGCTAAGCTTATATATATATTAAAAGTTTAGCATTACATAAATAAAATAAACATTATAATTTTGTAAAATAATTGTGTGGTTTATCATTTTTGGACAAATTGGGATTGACCCAATTGGACAACCTAAACCAATAGCTTATAAGAGTTTTTTGTTTCAATATTTATCAAACTTTATTTTTAAGAAAACTGTGTTCAGCAAGTTTCCTCTTTACTAACTACAACTCCAAGATGTGAATTGGTAGTAATCATAATACTATATTCATTTATTCTTTTATTTTAGAAATACATCAATAGTTTTGCAACAATATGAATTAACATTTTGCAGCCGATTGATTGTACCTCTTTAGCTATTTTTTTGTATTTGTTTTATTGATAATCTAATCAACTAAGTTAGATCGATATATTGTGTGGCCATGGTACCATACTTCTTAAACTAACCTTTAACCACCCATCATTCCTTGTATTTTTTCTAACCATTTTCATTTAATTGTGGTTGGTTATGGGTTCGTATAAGCCTTGGACTCAGCATAACTTGGTACTTGCATAAACATGAAATGCAGGGTTATGTTTGTTGCAGATAGTCACATGGAATTTCCATCCAGGTAGTAGCTGGAGAAAGAGATGGAGCAAACACTTCACGACTCCATTATTGGTTTGGTGCTCCATCAGGATAGGATATGATAGGATCATGAAGGAAAGAAACATCAGATGCTCCAAAATATGAGAATTGAATATATATATATATATATGAAAATTGGATCTCATCACAAAGATATAGCGAATGATTATAAAAGCCCATGTACGATTTCCTTCTCCGGTTGATTTCCTTCTCCAGCTCCACCCACTTCTTCCAGTTCCTGCACCACATCACCTTCACAGTTATGAAGCTGTTTGCTCCATCTCTTTCTCTAGCTGAGGCACTCCGTTAAATTTGTCAGAGTGATGGAGCTGAAACCAAGTGGGACAATATATCTTAGACATTCACAATCAATAAAACCACTAATGGGTCCACGAACCAGATCAGGGATCCATCCTCCATTTAACATTTTATTCTTGTTTTCTGTGTGGGTTTGTAATAATTTTTTATATCCTGTGATAGGATAGAGTATCTGGCTACAGAAAGGGAAGCATGTGATTGGCCAAGAACATATTACCTGGTGAGCAGGAGCCACCCTTCTAAAGTAAGGCACGTTGGCAATGGGACCCACCGGAAATCTACGGTGGACTAGGCCATCGAACATGTAGGCCATCCCGAACACGGTGATGCCCAGCCCCTGCTCCCACCAGACAAAGTTAGACCCTGACCACCCTACTTTACGTGCTGTAACTTAAATTAACTGCAAGTGCAACGACCAATTTGTCGCCTCCATCCGACGATAATCCAGTAGATTAAAGATCGGGTTGGGTCTGTATCTGATAAAGTGGACCTGAGATTTGGGTCCACTCGGACGCGGATTCACTAAATCTCGCCTGACCCGATCTATTAACATACCTAATTCTTAACTGCGGCCGGGCCCAGTGATCCGACCACAATCCAACCCGATAATATTAGCTACTTTAACCCAGAGAACAAACAGCAGAGAGTGCAAGAAATAAGGCATGGAGTTCAATCTAGTTTAGTATAGTGTAGTCTCTCCCGCACTAGGAACCGAGAATAGTAAAGGAGCTAAGTTGGGCATCAAATACCCAATAGCAAGAGAAATGATGGTCAAAGTATATTCTACAATTCCAACAACTCCAAATCAGTCAACCCCTTTAGTGTATTTACACCTCGCTAGAAATTGCATTTGACATACCGCACCGAAGCAGAGTCCAGGAACCAGCCACTTGTGGAAGAAGCCGTAGGAGAGGAGAGCTATGGCAGGGACGGCATTGATGATGGCGAACACATCGTTGAGCTCGAATGGACCTTCCCTGGGTCTATGGTGCGACTGGATCGGAATCCACCGAATTTCGAAAGAAATCAATGTAAGAACCAGAACTTTTTAATCCCTTGCGGCAGGACTAGGAATGAGACCCTACGAGGATTTGATGTGATTTAATTACCTCATTACCTCATGCATGTGCCATAGGGAGGAAGCATGCCACAGGGCTCTGTGAGCCCACCTTGCCCAGAACTCCATACCCACCTCCAACAAAGAAAAAATCAGACTGTTCGGAATGTGAAGAAAGAATAGGAAGAAAGAGTCGAGATTAAGCAGAAATCGTACGGCAAAGCCCACAGAGAGTGCGAAAGTACTCACCATCTCCGAAAGAGGAACCTCTCCTCCATGGAAATGGAAAATTCTAAAGTATGAAACACCATCCCCAAATCTAAATTACCGTATGGAACTTGCGGAGGATAAGAGTGACAACAGCAGAGATACTCGTGTTTTACCTCCATTTGCCAGGAGGATCGGTAGTAAACGGCCATGACTGCCATGGGAAGTTATCCCGAGGCTGGACCAGCGGCCACGAGGTAAGTGAACCTCTCGGATCTCTTCTTCGCGAGCCTCTCCGCCATGCGGGAATTTACCAAGACGGGTTCGATCTTCGTGGAGCTGCCATCAGAGGATTCGGCGGAGGGACCTTCAACGGGCACGGTCTCTTTCCTCTGGTCCAAGACGAAGTAGACAGTGAAGATGCGCGCCTTTTTCCGGTAAGGGCAGTAGTGGCTGCAGCTCTTGGTGGATGAATGAGCGAAGAGAGCTTGCTGGGAGAAGGAGAGTGAGGCCGCGTGTTTTTTTTTTTGTATTTGTTTTAGTGAACTATGTGTCCACCAAGTTTCCTCTTGACTAACATTGGGCATAACTTGGTACTTGCATAAACATGAAATGCATGGTTATGTTTGTTGCAGTTTGTCTTGGCAGATAGTCACATGAATTTCCATTCAGGTAGCAGCTGGAGCAAACACTTGAGGACTCCATTATTGGTTTGGTGCTCCATCAGGATAGGATCACGAAGGAAACATCAGATCCATATTCCACAGCAATATGGATGGCTCTTTGAACTGCTGCTGCAATACCATTTTATCACACTCTTGTTTGCCATGTAGCAATTCTTGTTCTGGCCATTCTTTTTGTGTGGTCAAATGCCATAACCTTTATCCACAAGTACGCTAGTGATATTTTTCCCTCATAACCTTTATCCACAGCATAGAAAGTGAATTGACTCCATTGATTTCAAATATTAGGTCCCCACCTCACATTCCAGATGTTGCAATGCCCGAGAAGTGTGTGCTGGAAGTAGTCTCCGCTCTAAGATATGAAATCAACGGGGGGTTGGCTATCTTGAGGGAGGTAGCCTCGGGAAGAGATGTGAAGCAGTTTCTTGCTGTGAGTTGATCCTGCTTCTTGAATTACATCTCTAGACTTGCAGATTTAATATGTTATGCGGCACTTTGTTTTATTCCGAATAGTCAATGTGGTATCCCTGTTTTACAAAACAAGTTAGTGAAATTATCAAAAGCTTGAATGCTTATTATCTGATAACCCTGTCTTTATTCTGTTTCTCAGGTTGTTATGGGCTTGTGGGCCATATCTGTGGTAGGCAGCTGGTTCAACTTCATTACCATGTTCTACATAAGTAAGGGCCCGGCCATCTCTCATCATGGATGCATTCTGTCAATTGTAGGACAGTGTGGTTCCTTGGATGTCTCCTTTCTAACATCCTTAACCTTTGTATCAGCTCTTGTCTTGCTGCACACTGTGCCAGTGTTGTACGAGAAATACGAGGACCAGGTGGATGCATTGGGGGAGAAGGCAATGATTGAAATCAAGAAGCAGTATGCCGTCTTAGACGAGAAAGTCCTAAGCAAAATTCCCAGGGGACCGTTGCTAGACAAGAAGAAAGATTAGTGGGATTCCCCTCGTATACACTTGGGCTATGCAGTTAGATATGCTTTTGGAATTTAGCTTGTGACGACTAGTGAGAATTTGGGTATTTTGATTAAAAGAAATGGATAAACATCTGCTACTACCGGAGAAAAGTATGGGGCTAAGTCACCATCTTATATTTGTGATCATACACTTGCTTTGGGCTTTGGCTGGACATTTTGTTAAGTGCTGCTGCCTGCTGCATTACAATGTATTGGTAGATTGTCAAGTCTCTTCGGGATAGAATGGTTCAATTTCTTGGGGTGAATTTATAACACCAATACACTTAACATACTAAAGAATTCTCCTACCATCAATCCTTTAATTTGAATGATTCACCAAGAGTTCTTACTGAACTTCTAGGCATTGATATATCAGGGGCGATCAAGCAACATGTATAGTCCTGAAGATTGGACTCCCAGAATCAGCAGAGCAAACAACAGGGAAGGGAAGAAGGTGAGCGATTAATATGATCATTGTAGCCCCTTCCCCTACTGATTGATTCTGATTTCTCCTAGTTCCTGGAAATTCCCCTTTGCTGGAGTGGCAAGAGGGTCAACTGGATCATTCATGTTTAGGCATGTTAAGAACACTCCAAGACCAGTGGAGATCTTCTTCCATTAAATATAAGCCACACCGTACATAAATAATCAGCACATTTACTGGAGATTGACTACATACAGATTTCTCAGAGAGATAGATTTACTCTTTCTGATCTCATAGGATCTCCCAGAGTGTCCCATGTCAACAAAACAAATCTTCGAGGTCCTCAAAGTAGTCGTCCACCTGGCACTGACACTGGCACGTGTCCTTACACGTGGACGTGAAGTCGTAGCGATGATCATCCTCCTTCCAACTGCTGCCGTTCGTGGCTCCGGTTAAATCGTCCAAGAGCGTGCAGTCCGGCGGTTGGAAGTTAAAGAAGTCTTCCGTGAACGGCGCCGGCAAGTTGAGCTGCAAGAACACCGACGGTCCCGGCGGAATCGTCTCCACTCGACCCGGCCCTGCGACTGCGTCGTTGGGTCGTGCGTTGAAATGGAAAACTGAAGTAGGGGAGGAGTGGTTTTTAGAGCACTCGCCGGAGTCTGCCCCTGGCACCGAGACGGGGCTGGCGTTAATCATATTAACGCTGTTGTTATTTGCTTTGCCTTCGGATGGCGGGGGTTTAATAAAGTTGGTGAGGGCATCGGGACCACGGAGCTTGATGGCAGCTTTGTCGTAAACCATAGCAGCCTCCTCGGCGGTCTCGTAGGTTCCCAGCCACAGGCGGACCCCTCGCCTGGCTGGATCGCGAATCTCCGCCGCCCACTTCCCCCACGGACGCTGCCGTACGCCGCGGAACTTCTTACCACTGCCGACTGATCGGGAAGGAGGAAAATTCCGGTCCCCGCCGACGCTGCAGCACTTCTTCTTGCGGTTGCTTGGGCCGCCTGCCACGTTCTTGGAGGTGATCTCGGATAAGATCACCGATACGTATCGCTTCACTCGACGGCGGGAGATGGAGAAGTCGGCGGCCTCCTCGTCGCTGGAGGAGTCGGTGGCATCAGCATCAGTGACGTACAGCCGTACGGTCCTCGGCGGGGGAGTAGTAGCAGTCCTGGTTGCCTTGGGTGCGGAGGAGGAATTTAAGGGCTCTGTTATTGATTTCTTGGAGACGGTTATGTGTTCGCTGTACTTGACCAGATATGGGATGCTACACTGATCCATATGATTATTTTGGCCTTCTTTCTCTAGTCTAGTTTAGTGGCCTATCAGCTGACTATGTAAAGAAGGTTGTTGCTAGAGACCTTGAAGAGAGAGGGGGAGAGAGTGAGAGCAGCTGTGTTACTGCTAGAAGCAGACTACTGAGAAGGAAGTGGAAGAAGATGAAGAGGATGTGACTCCATTGGATGAATGACTTTTTCAGTCAGAGTGTGTGTGTGTGTGGGAAGCTTCCTAGAATCTCCCTTCCTGTCAGGTCTATTGTTTCCTCATTTGACACCGGAGTCCCCCCCCCCCAGACCCATACCCAGACCCATACCCAGACCAAGACCCACTGGTAGGCATTACAGTGGCACTTGGATTATACAGAAAGAATCCCAAACTGTACGTCCTTTCCTTGCCTCCAAATCTGCCGAACTTTTTTGGCAGAAGGAATCTATGCCTGTTGATGTTTGCTATGGAAAACAAATCACCATCACTTGTTACACTTCCACCATATTACCACACCAATATTATTGAATCTGTTATCATCTTCTAGTTATTATTTCTCTTACTAGGCCAGTATATGATTAATGCTACATGGATGAAACTAATGGTAATGGTTATCCTAAAATAATATATAAATATCGTGAGCTGAGAAGTAGCATACACATGCCAATTCATAACCAAAATAATATTTAAAGAGATATGCCTCTTGTAAATCAAGATATGTATTAACCTAAAGAGCAGATAGGGTAGTGCATGCAATTAAAGGGGTTCTCCAGTTTCTCCTTTTCATTCCGAGGCAGATTTTATTTCAAATTACTTCAGTAGATGATGTTACACCATCAGTAGATGTAGAAGAAAACGAAGAATGAAGAGGGTTCCAAGGAGCAAAGGGCAAGCATGAGAATTGAGATGAGAGTTATCATTTTCCCTACCTCAGCCTTCAGCCCATTGCGTACTTCTGGGTCCAGTTTCTTGCATTTGTCTCGTACTTGTTCCTGTCTGTCTTGTACATGTGGGCAATCTCTGGCACCAAAGGATCATCCGGATTAGGGTCCGTCAGGAGAGAACAGATGGAGAGCAAGACCTGATTTATCAGAAGCCATCCATACTCACCTCACCAACTCAAGGTTGAACCACTCATCTGAACATTTTAAGACAACAAATCAAAAGAGATACAAACCTTAGAAATGGTCAGAGCAGGGCTCCACTGCTCCTTCAAGATATCTAGACAGATGCTCCCATTGCTATTGATATTTGGATGAAAGACCTTTGTTCGGAAGGCAACCTGCAAAGATCCATCCACGTATAAGAAAGAAGACAGTTTCTAGTTCAATCTAAGCAAGAAGAAGCACCCACTCACAAATATAATTACATGGAGGAAAACATTTATCCGCACAATCATGTAGCATATTTTAATAAGCCCAGCAAACTAGTTGATTCTTGACTGTACAATTTTGTCATGCACTTCAATGGATAGACTGCATACTGATAAATCTTTCCCCAGGATACACCCATACCAATATGCTGACACTATCTCTCAAAACAAAAATGTTTACCAGGTGAGAGAACATATGGCTGTTGATTTAAGCAGGGGTTCAGGTCAATTTATTCCTTTTCAGTGCAGAGGACCATTTACACGAAGCTATAAGGTACAATATAACAAAGTCCCTGATGGGTAATCACCTTAGGTGGCTTGAAGGGGTAATCTGGAGGGAAATGGATGGATACAAGGAACACACCCCCAGAATAAGGGCTGTCTGAAGGGCCCATAATTGTCGCCTGCCAGTGGAACATGTCTTCTGCAACTGGACCTGCAAGGTTTCCCAGATAAAGAAAGCATGTCTTAGTGAACGAGATAGCAAGAATGAGGAGAACTACCAAACATGGAAGCTTATAAGGAAGAAAATGTCAAATAATTTAGCTGAATGACAGCCACACTACATAATTCTGAAGATGCAAACTATTGCTAGAAACAGGAACGCCAGAATTCAATTCAACCGCATGAAAAAGCGCAAGGATTTGTTTCGGCCGTGAAATTGATCAAAGGCGAAATGAAACCCTAACCAACACGCTACTATTACACGAGAATCCCCGTACGATCGTTGAGCAGGGATTCCCCCATTTTTTATCAAGGAAATAAAGAGGGGAGATACCTCGATATTCTCGAATTTCACCGACTACGAGTTCGTGGTTTAGATGCTATATCCGCTCAAACACAGAGACGTGCTCCCGAAATGATATTTACCAAGCAGAAACAGAATGTTGAAATTTAGGAGAGAACGAGCTCACCGGCGCTGCAGGAGGTGGGAGGATCCTTCTGCAGGTCCTTGAGCTCCTTGAGAATCCTCTTCGATGCCATGTCGAGCTCCGAATCTTCAGCAGAATTCCGTGAGAAGGGACTATAACAAGCACGCACACCACCTGTGCAGGAGTGGATCGTTTACCCGAGGAAGAGGAGCAGAAACAGGGAAAGCTATGTACTTGTGAAAGTCGGCGATGAGAGGAAGAAGACGATGCAGGAAAAGTAAGGAACTATTCCCGAGGAGGCGCACAATCCGTCATGATTCTGGGTGGGGGTCGTTTGACTCAGGTGGGCCACATTCGTCGGTTCGGCGCCTGTGTGCGTGAATTCTAAGCAGCTGCTTTTGGACCATCCTGATCCGAATCCGACGGTGTCATCAGTTTGCCGGTGTCATCAGTTTGCCTTCCTCTCAAGGCATCCATACATGCATATTCCTTCGCTGTTCCCCGACCCAAAGTTTTATTTTTCTATAGCTAGGCCGATGGCTTTTGGGCCTATGCCCAGTAGCTTCGTGATGAAAAAAGAGAACCCTGTTTATGCTTTGTACCATAGTAGGCATGGCAAATTCAATGGCATACACAGAAAGACTAATGCAGGTTCATGATAAATAGTACAATTGGGGCAAACCCCACCCCCCTGTGTACTATAAATTATTATTTAGATACAGTGTCAATCAAATTTCATCAATTTGGAGCAACAATTTGACAGGGAAGTGAATGACAAGCACAACAATGTTCACTGCGTTGCAGTTGTAGTAGTAGATGGTAATTGAGGTTGATCCTGGGCAGCTGTCAATTGGTCTACTTGAGAAGAAGACTGCATAGCAACAGTAGCAGCAGCATTTGATGCTATTTGAGCATGCAAAGCTGAAGGGGACGCCCCTATGTCCGCAGCCACAGGAGTGGCGGTCGAACTCGAGTGCTCCGATCTGATCTCCCGTGATGCGGGCAGGTCAATGGGACCTGTCCGCCGGATATCCTCCATCATCCTGACAACCTCTGACATCTTCGGCCTCTTCTCCGGTACCCTCGAGGCGCACGCCATCCCTATCTGCAACAAAGTCACCATCTCCTCCTCGATGTTGGGGTACCTCAGCAGCTCGACATCAAACACCTCCGCAGTCCACTCCTCCCTCACCACAGAGTTGACCCACCTGACCAGGTGAACCACTTCGTCCCTTCTGGTGGCGTGCGTCGGCGATTTTCCGGTGAGAAGTTCCAGCAGCACCACCCCGAAGCTATAGACGTCCGAGGCCTGCGTCGGCTTCCGGGAGTCCGTCACCTCGGGTGCCCTGTAGCCAGCCACGCGCATCATTGGAGGAGGGATCGGATTCATCACCTGGGCAAGGGCCGCATCTGAGATGCACCCGCTGCCTGCGGGATTGAAGAAGACATTGGAGGCCCTCACGTTTCCATGGATGAGCTTCCCACCGTTCAGCTTATGGATATACGTCAGGCCCCTGGCCGCCCCAATAGCAATCCTCAGCCTTGCTTCCCAATCCAATGGCGCTCTTCTCGTCTCGTCTTGATCTCTATCACCTACATGAACACCATGATGGCTCTGTAATTTTTAGAAACAGTGATAAGTCACTGAAAGAAGACTGAACTTACGGACCGTCGTGAAGAAGAGATGAGAGGCTTCCTTGAGTATACAAGTCGTAGACGAGTAGCTTCTCGTCCTTGGAACAGTAGTAGGCCCTGAGTGGCACCACATTCTCATGGCGGATCCTACCGATCATCTCCATCTGCTGCTCGAACTCCTTCTTCCCAACACCTACTTCTTTGAGCCTCTTCACGACGACCACCGTGGTCGTGTCTGCCAGAGCCGCCTTGTAGGCCGTCCCGTAGGTCCCCTTCCCCAGCACCTCCGCCGAAGCAGTGAGCAGATCCTCGAGGTCGAACGCGTAAGAGCACCCTTGGAAGAACACCAGCTGTTTCTCTTCATGATCGTGGCGCTTCTCCGTGGCTCCACCTCCTATTCCTCCTTTCTTCTTTGATGAAACCTCCTTCTGCTTCTTCATTTTCTCCACAGCCCCTGCAGTGGGCTCCTCCAGATCGCTGCTTGTCCTTCTTGGGTAACAACATATCATGAGAACGGCGGACAATATGAAAACTGCAAGGCAGGCTGCAATTACGACCCCTAGCAGTGCCGACCCAGAGAGTTTCTTGCTTTCCTTCTCTGGCTGAGCGGCCGGGGGCTCCAGGGGACTTGCAGGAGGAGCAGCATTGGAGTCGAAGGTGAGATTATTCCCGATAAAGGCTGAGATCGGGAAATTTTTAAGGGAAGGCGGTACACGTCCAGTGAGGCTGTTGTTAGCTAGATTTAGCTGTTGTAGCTGAGGGAGCATCAAGTCAGGGATCTCTCCCGACAGGGAGTTGTCGGCTAGATTCAAGTATCTGAGGTGTGTTAGGATGGACATGGAAGATGGGATGCTGCCATTGAAGTGGTTGTAGGATAGGTCGAGGACCGTTAGATTCTGCCACACCAACCAGTCATCAGGCAACGGGCTGGCGAGGTTGTTCATCTGCAGGAACAAGGCAGTCAAGTTTCTGAGATTCGAGAAATCTGGTGGGAAGGGGCCCGAAAGATTGTTCATCCTGAGGTTCAGGAGCTTAATCGCCGTCAATCGGCCGAGGGTGTTTGGTGGGATGGGACCTTGGAGGCCCATTCTAGGTAGCCGGAGAGAGATGACTCGAGATTCATCGGCGCTGCATCTGACTCCGGTCCATGATTGGCAAACAGAGGAGTCTTTGTTCCAGTTCAGCGGCTGAGAGTGGGAGATATTCCTGATGAAGTCGAGCAGAGCCTGCTTATCCTCAACAGGCTTCGCCAAGACTGTCGGAGAGAGGATGGTTGACCAGATTAAGAAAGTTGCCACGAAAATTAGTAACTTCCTCTCCATCTTCGTCTTGGATTCTGTAACAGTAGATGCGATGCCCTAAACAGTCTGTTGTTTTTTTTTACAGTTGAAGAACGAGCTGTTCCTGCAGATTCAGTGCATTATTCGACGGAATAAATGTGGGACGCATAATCTGGGTTCACATGAACGGAATCCATGGAAAAGAGGGTCCAAATAAACGGCAACATGTGAAACAAAAATGGCATATTTCTTGTCTTCTATCTAGTCATTATATGAACAGAGCAAGACAAGACTCTAACGAGACAGGTTTAACCCAGAATGACTTACTTCCAGAGATTGCATGGCAGCCTCAGAGCCCAATAATCGTCGGTCTTCGGCCTCCATTATGGAAATTCAACAAACCGCCATTGAAAGAAGGTAAGCCAGTTGCTTGCTGTGGGGCCGGAGAAGATGGGATCCCGCTGGTGGAAGACGAGGGAGGAAGGGCAGTGACAGAAGCTGGAGAATGAGAATGAAACAAAATGAGAGAGAGAGAAGGTACTTTTAAATTGATCTATGGGGGTCGGTTAGCGCAATGATGGAGGTGACAGGTGAGCTGTCGTTCGCTTACCCTAGCAGTATCCGCACATGCACAGTACCCTGTAAGGGAAAAAAAGAACAGAGAAGATACGATCGTGGAGGATGAGACGAGACGAGACGAAGAGCTCTCTTTCGGCTTATTAGTTTAATCGCATCATCTCTGAGCTCTCTCTAATGTTGCATTCAAGCGCAGGATCAGGGAGATCCCAGGTGGAGCCGAGACAAACACACGAAGATGAAGAACACGGGAAGAATGCAATATAATACATCAACTACAGCTCTTCGGGTCCAATCCGGCGGTGCTGCGTTGTCTCACTTGATCACAGACGAATTTCATGTCAATGGCACGCAAAAATCATTTTGGTAAACCGTGAGAAACACATCTCTATGCTATGATCCAAGGAAGCCCAGACTTGTAGCATTCACCTATGCTTGTTCTACTTCATGAATTCAATGATTTTGGCATGCGGGCAAGGGAAGATGCAGACATTATTGAATGTCAACGGACAACCAGCATTAACTTGAGCGAGAAAAGTCAACTCCATTAAATTATTATAACCAGTCATTTTGCTTGCATGAAATATGAAGAATAGAAGCAAGGTCAGTAGGACAGCTCATGCTGACGTGTATCAATGTAACTGGCAAAGTGACCTAGAAATGCTGAAATGGGCCCTCAAGAATAACTACAAATTAATTATAAATCTAACTATCTTCGTCTTTATCAATCCATATAAGAGAACATTAGATTATTTTGCAAATCAACCCCAATATTTTCCATAAAATACATTTTAATAAAAATTTCCCTAAACTTTTCTGCACATCTTATGAATGCAATATAATCATTTTTCATCATACCATATATATATATAAAATTAGGTGATATTACCATAAAATATTATATTCTATTAGAGAATATTGACTATAAATATTTATACTTATATTTCATTACAAATGTAATTGGTGTAATTATTTTAATATTTATAAATATTTTTCGTTTATATTTGATAACATATAGATTTCATGTACTTTATTATTAAGCCATCCATAAGCCCTAATTTTTCCTTCATTTTGATCTCAGCCACCACTCCATCTTCCAACCGACTCTTGTTTGCTCGGGTCGGGTCCGTCATCATCCTTGGATTTCTGGTTAATGGGCTCTAATGGGCAGTCTTGGACTTAACTAGGCCCAAGTTCATGGCCTCAGTTCCAGAAGATCTGCATAAGGTGAAATTCTAGATCTCCTCTGATCGGCAATTAATTTCAATTTCACCTCCAGTTTGCCGCCTTTTCCTTCATCTTCAACCTCCATCTGGTTGTAGTCCCTCTCTCATCTATCGAGATGGATCTGTTCATAGACTTCTCTCAGACCAAACGGGTCGTCTTCCTCATCGACCTCCACCCGCTCCTCCGCCTCGAAGACTCTGACCGGTACGCGGCTTCCCTTGTCTCCTCTGCCAAAGCCATACTCTCCTTCCCGCCTCTCGCATCCTCTCTATTTTCCTTCAGACCCTTCTTCTCTTCCCTCTCTCATATCCTCTCCTCCTCTAAGCTTCCCACTTCCTCCCAATTTCTCTCCTTCAACGACTCCCAAAGCACTTTCCTTTCCCTCTCTCAATTCATAAGCACCCTCCCCAAATTCGCCCAAGCTTCCACGACCGTTTGCCCTCCTCGAGCCTCGAATGTGGTCGCCTCCCTGCGCCAGCTCTTGCTTGACTACTCCTGGGACTCCGCCACGGACGATGATTGCCTGTTAGGTACTTCCACACGGTATATTCCGGCTATTAGGTCTAATTTGGTCCTTTTGTTCACTCCAATCGGTAAATCTAAGAACTGGGCGTCTCAGTTCATCGGTGAAGAGACTAACGATGAGACTTTGACCACTGTCGACCAACTTCATAGTAAATTTCATAGAATTTTTCAGACGCTGAATGGTTCGCTTGTCAGTAGAGATATGCAGTGCAGTTGGATTGACGTGAGATATACCCCGGAATGCGTGGAGTCTGAGGGGTTGGAGCTCATAGCTAGTGGAGTTCGGAATTTAGGGTGGGGATTTTGCTCAACCCAGTCTATCAATTTAGGCCCCGTGATTGTTCCCTTTGGATTGATTTATTCAGGAATTGCCATCTCTCCTAAATTCTTTTGCTTCAGCGGCGCTGGAAATGGAGCCTGTACTGATTTCCGTCTTGAGATTACAAATGTGGATGGGAAGCCCATGGAATGCAGGTTCTGTAAGCTACAAATGGTTAGGTTAGAAGATCTAGCCCAGTGTATGAATAGCTGTTCTTTACAATCTAAAGAATGTATGGTTGGAGGTAGCGCTGCATGGTTGGAACGTTTTATGGGAGGCATAGTGAAGGTAGAGGCAGTGCAGAAACATGACAAATTTACAAAGATTGAACAAGGTTCTTCAGGAACAATGCTCGTGCAGGAATATTCTGGAAAATCTGATAAAGATGTAAGGGGTGATGAGTTTTTTGCAGATAGGTTGCTTAAACTAATAGCTTCTGAAACTGGGGAGGCTGTGGGAACATTACCTCCGCTTTGGCAAATTTTCTTGAGCTTCTTGTACAGAGAAGGATACTGGGCTCTGGTGTCACTTGCAAGATCCAACGGGGATAGATTATTTGGCATCCTTAAGCCATTCAGTGTATCCACGGCTATCATCTCCCTTACTGGCAAGAAGTCCACTTTGGATGATATGATGAGTAATATGGGTGCATGTAGTTCATTACTGTCTATTAATGAAATGGACAACCAAATCTCTGAATCCAAAAGTGATGTGCTAGCTGACAGGAATGGTTTGACTAATACTCAGCTTGAGCCTTTGGCTAGTAAAAGGCAGAACAGCACTGCTGCTATGAAAAGCAAAAGGAATAGTAAAACTCTGCGCTTATTTCAGGACCTATCATGGAGCCAGTTACAAGAAAAGGAAGTTGTAGGTGTAGATCTAAGACTCGATGATCTCTATGTTTCCCGGGAAAGTAAAAGTTCAAAGAAATTGAAGTTCTTGAAGTGCTGGGAGAGAGAGGTGAAGAGAAATGCCTCTGAGGCATCCGCAAAACATATGTTCAACCAGCCATTAGAAACCCCTGGAGAGAGGGAAAATACAGTAGCAGAAGCACATCAAACAAGTGAACAAGCTGTTACTGCATCTGATTCCATGTCAGCAGGTTCAAGGGTTCAGGGTGAAGTTGTCCTTGATTGTGGAATAGAAAGCCCCGGTAGTATATTGGATGAAATTCCTGATAAGATTTGCAAAGGACTTGAATCCAAGGGGGTGGACCTTGGGACACTAGCGCAGAGGCTTGTGAACAGTTGCATTTACTGTTTATTTCAGAAGGTGGAGATGAAAGATGCCTCGGAAGATCAGTCCCCTTCTCCCACCAATGCTGATGATGATTATTTGGGCAAGGTCGCTTCTGAAGCAACCGGCCTTTTGCTGAGGGAACCCAAGGACATGTTTGAGAAAAACAAAAGCAGGACATCAGATCAGGATGCCTTAGAATATGTTTGCCGAGAGTATCCTTTATACTGCATTTTCTCCTTTTTTTTGATCTTATAATAAAAGGAATGCAGGCTCCCCTGTTTTTGCTCGTCTACCCTGTTTTCCTTAACCTAGTACTAGATATGAATTGCAGATATTGTTCCGCATGGAAATACTGCGGTCAGAAATTTCGGTGGCTATCAAGGATTCTGTCAAGCACAAGTTCATTAAGCAAATATGCTTGCTCTTAGAGTACATACAGTGCCATCTCGAGGGATTTTTCAGTGAATGGAGTCTTCATAATTACGTAGGAAAGATCATAAAGAGCAGGTATTTGCCATCTATTCATGTATGATTGAATATGTGATTCCAGTACTTTTAGTTGGAACCAATTTACCACAATTTTCAATACCTGTAGTTGAACATTCCAGGTCTATTTTTGCATCTGATGAGACCAAGTACTAGAAATGATTAAATTGAATGATGGAGCTCAATGTCTCAGGTACGCTGAGGATCTTGAGGAGGCAGTGTGCCAAATTTACTCAAAATTGGATCTGCTGTTGTTCGAGGAAGATGAGGGCACTATGCTGGATTCGATACTCAACGGTGAGGAAGAAAGTAGTCAATCCTGGAGAATGAAAGCAGAGGAAGGCAAGGGTGAGATGGGCATGAACAAACACAATCAGTTGATACCAGCCGAAAGTGAATCTCAGGCACCATCAAGAAAGATCTCCAACAGGAGGGAGGAGGAACACGAGCAGAAATTGATAATAGCCCGCGAGAAAAGGGAAAGGGCGCGGCGAATTTCATCCTACTCGAGTAGCCTACTGGATTTGCAGAGAGTTTGGGCCCCAAAGCAACAGGCAAAGAAGTTGGAGAGAAAGGCAGAGCTTCCTACAAAGCAGATGAAGAGGACAGAAGGTGGAAGTGTCACAATGGAGGTGGTTTGCGAGACTCCTATGAATCTGAGTAAGAGGTCTCGTCTGCGAAGAGATGATAATGACTCGACAATGACAATGCACCGGAGCAGCTCTGTTCCGAGGGCCTTGTTTCAGAGTGAATAGGAAGGGAATTCATTTTGGGGGTATTTGTTTGTATTTTTCTTTGTTCCATTATAACAGGAGTGAATGGATCTTCCAGGGAAGGGATGGGAAGGGAAGGGAAGTGAGTTGGGCATACCCTAGAAGAAGATTCCACGTTATGAATCAATGCTAATGCTACATGTATTTGGGATCAGAGGAGCATACTGCCTGCTCTCTGGACTGGAGCAAATTCTAAAGCAATGGCATGAGCTAACAGTTGCTCAGAGCCCCAAGTGTACGCATTATCTCTCTAATAATTAATTTGCCCAGAGTCCCATCACATTAATGGCATTGTTGCCATCTCAAGCTTCACACCACTTGATAAGTCACATTACAGTAAACGAGAGAGTCAAACTTAATCCCGAGAGAAAGAGAGACTGACTGTCCGGAGGAGACATGGCACTAGCAGTTGCTGCTGCATCATTCGCGGCTTCTCCACCAACTCTGACGAGGGCCACCGCCTCAGGTCGGCGCCTCTCCTCACCGATTTCTCTGGGCATGCCTCAACTTCCGCCGAGACTCCCTTTCGACAAGCATTTCTTCCCTGGTACTCTTATCTTCAGCGTCGCCTGAAGAAAATTCTCGGCGTCTCCGATTTTTATATGTGTTTGATTCCTGGAATCGTTTATCGTTGCTTGTATAGAAGGGATGAAATCATACAGAGGCGGGTTCAGTGGGAGTTGCTTAGGGTTCTGACTGCGACGCTTTTGTCATAGTGCTGTATTTAGAGATGAAACCTAAACGGCCAAAAGGCATTTAATGAACTTACAAAATTGTCTTTTTGGCGTTATTTTCGTCTCGGATTGACTTTAATCCAAGCAATTGAAGTTTTTGTTTTTAGATGAGTCTCATATTGTTGATTTTACATTGATTTGGTTACGTAGAAAGTGGCGTTGCTCTAAGTAGTAGTTTTCCCAGCTCTGCAACATTGATATCCAATTTTTTATGTGGCAGTTCTAATCTAATTTCAACGTTAGAAGTGCGTATAAGTTAAACCTCCAAAGAAGTGAGGATTATGATGAGTCAGGGACTCAATCTGGTCCTATAGGCGCTTCTTTCTTATCAATATGGGATAGTTGGTACCTATCAGATTATTTACTTGGGAATCATCTTATTCATTTCAGACATTACCTGGTCTGGTTACCTTCCATTTGTAATTCTCTTTCAGATTGACCCCCTTTGTGTATGATGTGGGATGCTTTGTTAGTGCTCTAATGTCCTTGGACTGAACTTCCCTTCTAATTTTACAGCCGAGTTATGTGCCAAAAATGTTGCACAGTTGGCTAGAGCTTTTCCCCCTGATGAGAAAACAACTTCTTTTGAGGTTGAAGAGGTATTTGCTGACCTCAAGGATAAGGTAGAATCCTAATATCCAATCTAGAAGAACCATTTTTCTGGTATCTACAGCTGGAGAAGATTATTCATTTCCTATTTGTTGTCTAAAAGGGTTCAATGTTTCCCCACTGAGCTTGTTACTTTGATCTGCCATCAATATCATAGACTATTCCTATCCACAGTATTATGGTTGTTCACCAAGGAACAAACAAGTGGGTTCAAATTTCTACTACAGACTCTGTACTTATCATGGTGTAGTATTTGGGTTTGGTGGTATGCAGTCCATGATTTCTTGGATTAAATCCCATTATTGCTTTTCGTTGTTGTTATTTTTCTTTTTGAAAATCAGAGTATTTTATATGACTTTCTTATCTGATAATTGGATGCTTTGTCTTGATGGATCTCATATTCTCACAGTGGGATGCCATTGATGACAAGACCTCACTATTAGTTTATGGAACTGGAGCTGTAGTAGCTGTCTGGCTATCATCCGTCATTGTTAATGCCATCAGCTCAGTCCCCTTGGTTGGTTGACATCTTCTATTTCTGCATTTACAAAGCTGTTTAAGTTCAATTATCCTTTCCAAGCTCAGTCCCCCCATTTTCTGCAGCTACCATCACTAATGGAAGCGGTTGGAATTGGATATACGGGATGGTTTATTTACAGATATCTTCTCTTCAAGGTAAACTTAAAAACTCCAGTTACTCTTATATTCCCAGATGATGTGAGAAGTATGAGTACTTGCTGTAGACAAAATGGGCACTATATTCTCAAGCATTCATTAAGCAGCCTCTTGGTGCTAACTACTGATATATAGCTTACCTGTTCAATCACAGTCAAGCAGAAAGGAATTAGCCAACGAAATTGAAGTCTTGAAGGACAGGATTACTGGGAGTGAGTGAAGGCCTAGCAACAAAATGTCCAAACTCCATGTTATTATTCAGTACCTTCACCAAGTTTCTTCTGAGCTTGTTGCCTAGATTCCTTGCGGCTGCTGATACTGTTTGACGCTAGGATGCTTGAATTCACATGCTTTTGGGTCTCAAATTAGTTAAATTATACTTCTCATTATAATCTTTCTTCCCTTTTTCACTTTCATTACTAAAACTTATTATTTGGACATATTTCACTTTTAATCCCTCCTATCCTATCCGGGTGGCAAAAACCCCGTCGGGTCTATAATAAAATATTCGGACCCGAACCTGCTTTGATGCAGGACGGGTGAATCCGGTCTAGTCAGTTAGATTGAAATTCATATCGAGTAAAATTCATTTTTAATGATTATTTTTATTGCTTTAATATTAAACATAATAATATTATTATTATACAGTAAACTAATTATTAAAAAAAAGATAATACATATCTCTTTAATTTCGTGTGAGTTGGGCGGTTTAACCATCTCAACGCCACCCGGCCCACATCAATAGGCAACCCAAAATACCCGGCCCATGCCCATTTGCCAAATTATATTTCATCATAAATAAGATGAAGAGGAGATCTAGTATGATTTGATCATCTAACTGTTGTAATTTAGTTAGAACTTCCTACTACTATTTGATTCTTTTTCTATAGCATTTATTTGAATATATAACAAATACACATACACATACGCATGCATCTTCAGCTTCTCATCATTTCCTAGAATGTATGTATCTATCTACCTTTGCCGCACGATGGAGTCCATCAACAGCTTCATATCCCATTTATTAACTATGCCAACCAACTTGCTAATGTATGGATTATTCTCAACTCGTTTTGCCCAACTAACTTCCATCAACATTAATCTCAATGTTGATCACTCCCCATTGTGGGTGCATGCAATAACAGAGCCCAGGATAAGGACCACAAATATAAGATAATGATCATGTTGTTGTAATTTAGTTATAACTTCTTACTACGTGTAAGCTCACCTCGCACTCTGGTGTTGTAATTACTTTTCGTGTAATTGGATGTATAGCAACTCTATTTAATATAATAGGCATTCACACACATGTCCCAGTGCGGTGTGTTTTCTACCACTACTGCATGTTTTCGTGTGCGTTTTCGGAGGATATAGATATAATACAATCATTTTCATTTTGGGCTCCAAAACGTACCATCTGGTACGTGGTTCCATCTGTTCAAATTGTGCACGCGATTATAAAAATTTTCAGTGAGAAATCACATTCTGGTACGCTGGTTCCATATTACAAAAACATATGTGTCCGGTGGTGGGTACTGTCTTGTCTACTTGTCTCCCACCAACATCTTTGTATTATTAGTTTGATTTGTCTTTATTAAATTAGGAGAGATGGGAGCATGTTCATGTATCAATGCCTGGATCCCAAACATATCCTAAATACTTGGGTTATGGGATTTTTTTTCTTCTTGTTTCCATCTCACCATGCACGTACTTCATTGGACCCACCTTCTAGAGTCCACATCACTGGACCCACCTACGCCCAATATTGAAGGGAAGGATTCTTATTATTATTAGTTATCAAGCTCTAAAGCCGGACTCTATCGTTTCCGTTCGAGCTCCACAGCCATCTCAGAATCATCGTTGGTGTTGACGGCATCGACCTCCACCTTGGCACCGGAGCAGTTGAACTTCAAGTAATTCTGGATATCCTTGGTGTCCGGACTGCCGTGCCCGAGATGGAACAACCACTTCATGTTGGTCTTGATAGGCCTCCTCTCGCTGATGGCGATGGCGATATCGTTGGGGAAAAGATCACGGAGGACGAAAGCATGCAAAACAGTCGTTACCAGAAGAGCGGTTACCGTCATGGTGGCCACCGAAGAGAGAACCACAGACAGTGCTTGCGTCATCACATTGGTCACCTCGTTGGCGTAACGGATGGTCGCGATGGCTGCTCCGGTCATGGGGAACGTGTAGGCCCACCATGCCAAAGAAAACCTGTGTGTGTACAGTGGAAATCCCACATCAGGAATAAGAATGATGATGATTTTATATTATAGCAATCAGAGAAATAGTGTTTGTTGCCTCACCTGAAACCTCGGAAGAAGTTCACGCGGACTGCCTGCAACGCAACAGGGGAGGATCGGTCTCTGAGTTAGCGATGGTGATCGATCTTTTTATAATAAAGGAGATTCGATATCAGTTGATGCTCGTTAGCTTATTATATATTACCAGTGAGAAGTAGAGGAAGAGGGCGACGAAGTAAGCCATCCTCGCTCCGTATTCAAAAGAGCCCTGGATTTTCGCCCAGGCCATGGAGGCCACGCTAGGGGCCGCCACGAACAGGAAGAACACAGGGTGGAGCTCCTTCGGTAGCGTTTCGTTGGTGGGGAGCCTCTGGTACAGCGTGACGAATAGGACGGTGTAGTGTGCTAGCCCCACGGCGAAGAAGAATAGCGGGCCCTCCTTCAGTCCCATGGAGGCGCCGAGCAGTGCTCCGACGAAGTTCCCGACGATGGAGAGATGGTTGGAAGGATTAGCCACCTTCGAGAGCCTCCTCTGGCCTCCAGACATCCACTGGCCGTAGATCTTGAGCTCGAGGCAGAAGATCGGGGCCATGAGGACGAACCAGAGAGCAGGGGGGAGACGCTCAGTCACTGAAGGTGGGACCCCGAGTGCAAGGAATAGGAGGGCGATCCACGGGGCGAAGAAGAAGTTTACTCTGATTGGGTGGTAATACTCGCGGCGGACGGCTTCCAAGTAGAAGACCACCTTAAGGAAGTAGATGAGGAATACTAAGGAGACGAGGGCTATGGCGCTGGACCACAGCACGAGGTTTACGGTGGTGCTGACGTGGAGGAATTCCGTTGAAGGAGAGGATGCCAGCGTCTTCCACATGATGGCTTGGCTGCTCACCCCGAGGCAGATTCCGAAAGAAGAAATCGGGAACCGGAGGAGAAACGGCCACCGCTTGTCTTCGGGAAGCATGATTTCCTCCGAAGCCTGCCATCGATCAGAGACAGAGGATCAATCGATCAATGTCTTGTTAGTTTTTTATATCATCCCTCTGCCATTGTCTAAAGCCTGTACAGTTTAATACATACCCTTAGTGTGTCGAGCTCGGGGCCTTCCAAGGCATCGAAGTAGCGGTCCACCGGCAAGTTCATCTCCGGGCCGTGAGCGGCGGTTCCGTCGTCTTCGTCGGGTGAAGGAGAACGGGGCTTTCCACGGAGGTTGGACAGCTGCCTCTCGAGCCTTCCCGACCATGTCTTGAAAGAGTCGAACCTCTTATCCTGAACACTGGCATGATGTTGCCTCGAGTGGTGGTCCTCTTCTGTCGGCATTGGCTGAGGGTGGAACTTGGCCGCCTCGGGAGGAGGCTTAGAGTATGAAGGATTTCCATCTCCAGCCACCGCCTCGTTCGTGCCAGTGGGAGAAGAGGGCATGCCGATGGAAACCGCATGCATGAGCTCAGCATTGGCAGGAGGCCACCCAGTCACTCCGTCCAACGAGATAAGTTGGGTGAGACAGGGAAGCACTTCATTGACCGGAGCCGAGATCCCATGGTTCTCCATTTTCGAAAGATCTCGGGGTTTCTGGTGTAGGAAGGAAGGAACTCTCCAAGAGGATCGCCCAGCTGCTGAACCAGAGACAATGCCGCTTCTGCAACTGCGGCTAGATCAAATTTATAACTTTTTTTGGATCATATGAAATAGCGCACTTTGTCGAACAACGAATATTTTACGAAAAGGTGGATGCTTTGGGCAGTGTCAAAACTATAAATAACAGGCAAGATTGGAAAAGCTTGACCACAACATAGAGGCAGAGAGACAAAAAGGAGGTCGATGTAGCTGTGTTCATTCATGCCACTGGAATATCTATCAGCATAATCACATCACTTCCCACAAGATCGACTCCGTACAGCTTTGAGTTTGCGTTCCACGTATATGTGAAAAAAGAAATGGCGTGTGATTGTTAGATCCGATAAAGATTATGTTAGGTGAATGGACGAATGGATGGATGGATGGATGGACAATGGCGATCAAGTTGTTGATGAGAATATTCTTCTTCGGAAAAGGTAAAACGCCCATTGCTCTTCTGACATGGAAAGGGCTATAGGAATTTAAGGTATGTGCACTTGTATAATGTTTGTTCTCTACAAGAAGTGAAAAATAAATAGGTCATACCATACCATACCATATCGTATTGCCATTCAAATTAGGAACTTGTAATCATGGACCCAATGGTATTGTGGACAACATCAACATTGAATACAAGTAAGTCCATTTTCAAGAGAAGGGATCTTGATCCCACCGTGGTGTGGTGTGGTGTCTTGCTTTCCTTCCTTCTTCCCAAAATCAATGATCATCACTTGGTTTGTTTCTTCATGCATGCGTATTGATTCGTCATGAATGAAATAAAGGTGGAAACATGACTAGGACACAGACAGCAAATAACTTATGCTCAAGTGGGGCTGCAAGACTGGTGGTGATGAACTAAATTCGGCCGAACTGGAGAACGCTGCGTGAGGTGATATAAAGCAAGCATACGCCACAATTGGGGAAGGGTGCTTCTCATTTCCTATAGGCTATATGCCTTATGGTGGCAGACCTAATCTTTGTCACCCAACCCTTCTATTAAAAAGCCGAAACTAGGGTTCTCCATTGACTGCCCACATTAATGTAAACCCAACTCTTCTTTGGTTCCTTCCTCGGGTAAGTTGGCATTGAAGTACTTGGAAGAAGGAAGATGAATTCCATGCATTTTCAGACGTGAGACTCAAAATGAAGGCACTTTTCTCACCGAGTGCTTAAGGAAGAGAAATCGTGGTATTCAAGCCCACCTCCCAACTGCACTGCATGATGATATTGGTCACTCAAGAGGACCATATATAGTTGAAAGAGAGCATGCATGTTTCTAAATAACTAAATGTCTAATGCAAATGAAATTAAAAAAAAAGTGCAGAAGGCGTTCAATGGGTCGTTGGTTTAGCAGTAGTAATGCCTCGGAAGGCCTGTTCTTCCACGCCAGTGCTTCTTCCACCGTGTCGGAAGGCCTGAGAGAATCCAGTACCCTCCGGCACGAAGAATCCTATCTGCTTCAATCAGAAAAAGGCCACCTACAACTGTACATTATTCAATTAGTAATTTACCAAGGGGAGCGAACGGAGGCCAACAGTTGCAGTGTACTATATACCATGTTGGTTCCACGGGATGAGGCAGCGGGAGCAATGGGCCATGTCGAAAGCTCGCGAGGGGTAAGGGAGGCGTTGGAGGCAAGAACTCCGATGAGAGCCAGCACGCCTCGCTCGAGGGCGAACTGAACCTGTGCTTGGTGGTTATCCCTCGGTGCAAGTGACATGGTTAGGACGTCCCGGGACAAGAGATAGGCCCCCCAACTGGCTACCTGTTCACATCCATATACATGTGAGTACACATCTCTCACATTCCAACTTCTTACTCCACTAATTCAAACTTGTTCAACTAATTACTTAATAAACCGTGTCCTAGTCCCAGTCCCAGTCCCATAAACTCCCAGTCACAATCCCAGTCCTATAGAACTGCAAATTACCCATAAATGGATGCAAGAATAAACACATACCTCTGTCTTCACTCACTCGTCTCTATTTCCTCTAATTCTATTCGAAGATATGAGTAGGTTCTTACCCCACAGCCGGTATCGATGGCCGTTCGAATGGACCCATCACGGAGATTGATGAGCTTTCCGATGTCATCGATATACGCATCTGCACCATTAGGGAACATCGTCCCCCCACCAGGGAATCGGAAATGCTCACCCTCGTAACGAATCCATTTCTGGTCAGCCTTCAAAACGGTGAGCTTCTTGTGGGGCACATTAGCATACCACGTCAGATCTCTGCTTTCCGGCCACTTGAACGGTATCCTGTACCCATGAGGCGCCGGCACCCGACACTTGAGCTTCTCCCACTTCTCCGGGCAGTGCCTCTCCCTGTATATCAGTCGGCGGCGGTTGAACTTCAGGGACCTCTGTGGATCCTCGCACGGCGTGTACTCAATGTACTTCGGGTCACATGCTGGGTACACCTTCCTCGCGGCAACCTCCTCGACCTCGTCCGCTGTGGTGTGCTTCAAAGTCCAGTTCGGTTGCAGTGTTTACATGGGTCGTGCTCCTCTCGGCTAGATTGATGCATGGAACACCAGCGGACGAGGTGGAGGAGAAGGAGGTGGCCGTTGTGGTCCTGGTACTTGGCCATCTCGGGATGATGCTGCGACCGTGCGACCATGAGCCCAGGTGGTAGGAGATGAAGAAGAGGGTGAAGATAAGGACCCACTTGTATAGTTTGGGGTTCCGAATGTAGTAGAGGTTGCTGGCGGAGGTGGATTTAGCCATAATATGGTACTGAGCTACGGTCGACGGACCCGCAACGGCTCTACGAGATGGTCTAATTAGTGGACCGTATACATGGACCTAGAGAATACTAAATCAATCACAATACAATGTGTTTTAATAGGAGAGTTTGGCATGAAAGAAGGGGAGAGAGGTTGGTTGGGGTAGCTGAATGTCACATTTACACTACCTGCGTAGGGAGCGGAATCATGGATGGGACAGGTTGGTTGCATGGATCATGCGCACGGTTAAACACTTGGTTGGACCTAGTTAAGTCAAAGACTGCCCATTAGAACTAGAGTTCACATATAGTTGTTGGAGTAAAAGAAGGGAATGGGGTTGGAGAGGAATTGAGTAGGAGAGAAGCATCAAACCTCTAGGGCAATAAATTATGCACCCAACTTAAAACAAAGAAGATAATGTTCAGACAGAGATAGGAACACCTCATTGGTCGGTGCCCAAAAGACCGTGCGTTGTTTCGGATGAGGTACTTAGTTTGTTTTTGTTCGAGAACACTCCATGCTTAATGGTGCATTTGCCTCACATTGGAGGCAACTCATGCAAATATAAATGTAAGTATAGTGCAGCATAAATCAAAGTGGTTTAGAAAAAACGGAGAGCTATGGTCAATGTTTAGTAACGGCGGTAGCACACACGAGGCCCCTCATTTCTTTCCTCTTCAAATTATTGGGTTGACGGTTTTCTTAAAATCAACGATATGCACGTGTTTGCATCTGCCCAGCTATTATTTTAATTTATCAATGAGAAATTAGATTCTGGTACGAGGTTCCATATTACAAAAACATATGTGTTTGGTGGTGGGTACTGTCTTTACATATAGATTAAAATGTAATATATTAAAACAATTACAAATTTAGTCATATGGTTGTTCATCAATTAATTACGTGGATGTCTTTACATATTAAACTCTTAAGTGATAATAATATGTGCTTATATCTACCTTCTTATATTAATATATGATTTCTCATTTTATTCGTTAGTCAATATGGCATCCTTGTTTTACCATAATCAAACACATTAGAAATTGGATATATTATTGAAAAGTGAGTCGTAAGGTTAACTACATATTGAAGGGTCATCCAAGGTACAAGACATTATATATAATTAATACCTGTTATAATTTTATTTGCATGCTCAGATGGTGATGATGATGGTTAATATTGCATGGCTTTTCAGTTATTTCTTTTTTCCGGGTGGGTAGACATATGCAACTAAGGATAACTTAATTTATCTTCAGAAGATAGATGATTGATACTCATAGATAAAACAATGTCTTCTAGACTTCTAGTTCCCATATGTGAGTGGGTAAGAGCCTAAGCATGCATTAATAGATATATGTGTCTCTCTCTCCCTCATTATGATCATAACATTCTTCTCATAGATAAAAAAAAAAAACGCATCATCCAACATTTTTCAATCTACACCATCTCCTCCAAAAGCGAACTAGGACTATATCTGTTGCTTGATCGCCCCTGACATTTCAACTTGGGCAACAACCACCGGGAAACAAGCAGGTCAGACCAGCACCAATGCCTAGAAGTTCAGTAAGGACTCTTGGTGAATCATTCAAATTAAGGGATTGATGGTATGAGAATTCTTTAATATGTTAAAGTGTATTGATGTTATAAATTCACCCCAAGAAATTGAACCATTTTATTTCAAAGAGACTTGACAATCTACCAATACATTTGTTGAAATAGTATAATATATTTAAGGTAATTATGATATAATCTTGGATATTAAGATTATATCATATATTTTATTTAAGGTAGTTAATAAATAGACATGTATATAATTGAGTTAGGGTTTGGAGAAAATAAGTAGGGTTTCAATTTCTCAACCCCAATGTCTCTCTATCAATATATTCGTTTTCTTTTTCCCGAATCTAGTTTTATAACATGGTATCAGAGTTAAGGTTTTCTGCTCTTTTCAAGAATTTTTTGATCTGAAGGCTCAAGATACGGCATAACTGAATTGTCGTAGAAGATGGAGAAAACGAATACAGTATTAACAGGAAGGGAGTTGAAGGAAATTTTAGAAGGTATGACCAAATTGCTTGTAGGAAGAGACGATGTATCGCCTCAACATAACAATACTCTTAATCGAGATTTGAAGTTAGAATTTCTTCCAATAGAGCAGAGACTTGAAGGAATGAAAAACTATTTGAGTTGGTCGAGAAAGATAAGACTCATACTAGAGTCAAAATATTTGGAAGATTAAATTGACAACTCGTATGAAAAACCTACTGATACTACCAGCACATCATGAAAGATTTTGGCTACTCAATTCTCTGGTATTGGGAATATGATGACTGTGATTGAGATTGAAGATAAGTTGGACGCACTAAAGCAGTGGGAGCGAAGTATAATAGAATACAGTACTGAGCTGAAAAGGTTATGGTCTGAACTTAATTATTATGATCCATTAATTACATCTGATCCTTCAGATACAGCTTCTATTAGAGCATGGATGGAGCGACGACGTGTGATTCGTCTCCTAAGGGGACTAAATCTAGAATATGAAAACAAGAGAGCAATGATATGTCATCAGTCTCCAATTCCTCCGATGGAAGATGTTATTGCTGCACTAATTCATGAGGAGTCAAGACAAAAGATTATGAACACTTCTAAGATATCAGCAATACCAGTTCGCTCTACTCTAGCAAAACCGATTATTGACAACCGACAATGCTATAATTGTGGGAAGAATGGAAATATTAGCTGGAATTGTTCCTCAACATGTATTTCTACATGGGGTGGAACAAGTCATAGCATCAGAGGATGTGGAGCCCTAGGTCAAGGTCGAGGTTGTGGACGATTTGGGGGACAAACCTATGCTAATGCTGACATTTTAAATGTGTTGACATTTTAAACAACGACATGTGTTATGCTAATGCTGACCCAGGTACTATTGCACATGCATTTTCTTCTAAACCATCTTTCACATAATGGATTATTGATTCATGCACATCTAGACACGTGACAGGAACATCAGTAGAGTTTATTACATATACTGGTTCTCCACCTTTTTCCCATAATAGAGTTCAAACTGCTGATAGTAACATTTTAACCGGTTATGGGATTCGGCTCGATTAAATGCACTTCATCAATTACATTATCATCAGTTCTACATGTCCTATCATTTCCGGTTAATCTATTATCAGTTAATGCAATTAGTGATCAATTGAACTGTCAAGTAATCTTTGATCGAGATTCATGTGTCATTCAGGAAAGGAATACTAAGAGAATAATTGGGACTGGACGGAGGCTTGATGGATTGTGGTATCTTATGAAAGATGAGTCTAGCACAACTTTAACCACTATTTTATCTGAACGAGCAATGAATGAAGTTATATTGGAAAATCGTCGTCTTGGTCATCTATCGTTTGAGAATCTTAAGAGGGTAAGGCCTGACTTGATGAATAATATAGAACGTAGCAAGCTTGTATGTGATGCTTGTGAGTTTAGAAAACATATAAGAATACGTTATTCTTCTACTGGTTTAAGAAGTATTTCACCATTTTCGTTGATAAATTCTGATGTTTGGGGACCATGTACAGTTACTTCGATTAGCGGATTCAGATAGTTTATTACATTAATTGATTGTTACTCAAGGATGACATGAGTATATTTGGTGAAAAACAAATCTGAGACATTGGTTTGCTTTAAAGATTTTTTAGCTTTGGTGCAAACACAATATAATGTCAAAGTAAGTACTCTCCATACATATAATGGTACTGAATATGTTAATAGAGAATTCTCATCGTATTTATCTATAAAGGGGATTCTGCATCAGACCACATGTCCAGATACACCAGAACATAATAGAGTGGCAGAACGGAAGAATCGACACTTGTTAGAGGTAGCTCGCACACTTCTATTTACAATGAATATTCCAAAATATCTATGGAGTGAAGTAGTATTGACGGCAACATATTTAATTAACCGGATGCCTTCTTAGATATTAAACTTTCAATCTACTTGTGAACTTTTGATTGGACGCAATATATATGTAGTCCGTCCTCGTATATTTGGTTGCGTATGTTTTGTGAGAGATCATCGTCCCACAGTAACTAAACTTGATCCACGTGCATTGAAGTGTATTTATGTGGGCTATTTTAGCACTAATAAAGGTTACAAGTACTGGTGTCCAAGCGAGAGAAGACTTTTTGTGAGTATGCATGTAACATTTCGTGAGAATGAACCCTTTTATGGTGAATCAACAACGTCATCTATAGTGCTAGATAATTTGACTGAAGCACAACATGAAAATGAAGAGAGAATTAGTGATAATAAAGAAGATGATGTCATTATAGGTATAATCTCATGTACTAAGAGATTGAGTAGCAATGAAAGAGGGACCAATGAACCAGAATTGAAAGTTTATAGTAGAAGGAACAAGAGTTGTACTCAGGGAGAGGAAGATAAAAAAGATGATGGAGAGCGACAAGAACATATACTTATACCACACTCATTGCCCACATATATCCCAGATACCCATCAATCTTCTGACGATTCCTCATCATCACCGGATGTCCCAAATACCCATCAATCTCCTGACGATTCCTCATCATCACCGGATGTCCTAGATACCCATCAATCTCCTGACGATTCCTCATCATCACCAGATGGTAATGAATCTCTGCCCATTGCTATTCGTAAAGAACCTAGAGCTAATGTAGGAAAACCTCCAATTAGATATGATTATGAATATGATATATATAATTATATTTCATATGAATCTGTCCCATCTACATACAAGACATTTATTGTATCATTACAGTTAGTGCACATACCAAGAAATTGGCAAGAGGCCAAAAATAATCCAAAGTGGCTTGCAACAATGCATGAGAAGATGCGTGCATTAGAGAAAAATAAGACATGGAAACTGGCATTACTTACAAGAGGAAAAAAGGTTGTTGGATACAAATGGGTATTCACTGTTAAGCAAAATGCTGAAGGAAAGGTTAAAAGGTATAAAGCAAGATTGGTAGCAAAAGGCTACAGCCAGACGTATGAAATAGATTATGATGAGACATTTGCACCAGTTGCTAAAATGAGTACCGTTAAAATACTTATATCATGTGCTGCCAACTTTGGATGAAAATTACATCAATTAGATGTCAAGAATGCATTTTTTCATGGAGACTTACAAGAAGAGGTATATATGGAGATTACACCTGGATTTGATACAATGAAAACCATTGGGAGGGTATGTAAACTTAAGAAGTCTTTGTATGGACTCAAGCAATCACCAAGAGCTTGGTTTGACCGATTTCGACATGCAATAGTTAGAATGGGGTATCAATAATGCAATGGAGATCACACAGTTTTCTATCGAAACTCAAATAGTCAAGTTGTTATCCTTGTCGTATATGTAGATGATATTATTATAACTAGAGATGATAGCGATGGGATATTGCGACTAAAGCAAAGATTGAGCAAAGAATTTGAAGTGAAAGATTTGGGTGCACTTAAGTATTTTCTCGGTATTGAGATAGTCAGGTCTAGGACATGCATAGTGCTTTCTCAAAGAAAATATCTATTGGATCTACTTACTGAAACAAGGATGTTGGGTTGTCAAACTGCTGCTACTCCAATTGAACCAAATCATAAGCTATGTGCTCAGTTATGAGACCCAGTGGATAAAGAACAATACCAAAGAATTGTGAGACGACTTATCTACTTGTGTCACATAACCGGACATCACATATGCGGTTAGTATTGTAAGTAGATATATGCATGATCCTAGGATAGAACATTGGGAGGTAGTTATGTAAATATTGAGATATCTAAAGAGTAGCTTGGGAAAATGATTTTGGTTCAAGTCTCGAGGTCATATTAAAGTTGAAGGATTTTGTGACTCTAATTGGGCCAGTTGTGTAGATGATAGAAGATCGACATCAGGTTATTGCGTATTTGTTGGAGGTAATCTTGTATATTGAAGAAGTAAGAAATAAGAGGTGGTTGCAAGATCAACGGCAGAGGCAGAATATAGAGCTATTACTCAAAGCATATGTGAGATAATATGGATAAATAACTTATTGATAGAGTTATGTTTATTTAGAAAATAACCCATTAAGTTATGGTGTGATAATAAATTAGCGATCAGCATTGTTAACAATCCAATTCAACATGATAGAACCAAACATATTGAAATTGATCGATTTTTCATCAAATAGAAACTTGAGAGTAAGATTGTGGAACTACTTGCGAACAATTAGCAGATTATTTAACTAAAGTATTAGGACCTAAATAGTGGATTAATATTTGTAACAAGTTGGGAATAATAGATATTTATCGCCCATCTTGAGGGAGTGTTAAAATAGTATAAGATATTTAAGGTAATTATGATATAATCTTGGATATTAAGATTATATTATATATTCTATTTAATATAGTTAATAAATAGACATTCTATCCCGAAGACTTGACAATCTACCAATACATTGTAATGCAGCAGGCAGCAGCACTTAACAAAATGTCCAGCCAAAGCCCAAAGCAAGTGTATGATCACAAATATAAGATGGTGACTTAGCCCCATACTTTTCTCCGGTAGTAGCAGATGTTTATCCATTTCTTTTAATCAAAATACCCAAATTCTCACTAGTCGTCACAAGCTAAATTCCAAAAGCATATCTAACTGCATAGCCCAAGTGTATACGAGGGGAATCCCACTAATCTTTCTTCTTGTCTAGCAACGGTCCCCTGGGAATTTTGCTTAGGACTTTCTCGTCTAAGACGGCATACTGCTTCTTGATTTCAATCATTGCCTTCTCCCCCAATGCATCCACCTGGTCCTCGTATTTCTCGTACAACACTGGCACAGTGTGCAGCAAGACAAGAGCTGATACAAAGGTTAAGGATGTTAGAAAGGAGACATCCAAGGAACCACACTGTCCTACAATTGACAGAATGCATCCATGATGAGAGATGGCCGGGCCCTTACTTATGTAGAACATGGTAATGAAGTTGAACCAGCTGCCTACCACAGATATGGCCCACAAGCCCATAACAACCTGAGAAACAGAATAAAGACAGGGTTATCAGATAATAAGCATTCAAGCTTTTGATAATTTCACTAACTTGTTTTGTAAAACAGGGATACCACATTGACTATTCGGAATAAAACAAAGTGCCGCATAACATATTAAATCTGCAAGTCTAGAGATGTAATTCAAGAAGCAGGATCAACTCACAGCAAGAAACTGCTTCACATCTCTTCCCGAGGCTACCTCCCTCAAGATAGCCAACCCCCCGTTGATTTCATATCTTAGAGCGGAGACTACTTCCAGCACACACTTCTCGGGCATTGCAACATCTGGAATGTGAGGTGGGGACCTAATATTTGAAATCAATGGAGTCAATTCACTTTCTATGCTGTGGATAAAGGTTATGAGGGAAAAATATCACTAGCGTACTTGTGGATAAAGGTTATGGCATTTGACCACACAAAAAGAATGGCCAGAACAAGAATTGCTACATGGCAAACAAGAGTGATAAAATGGTATTGCAGCAGTTCAAAGAGCATCCATATTGCAGTGGAAGCACCAAGCACAGTGGCTGAAATCTTTTTGTTCCTCCAGAGAAATATATCAGCAGCTGCAACAACGGATTACGTCAATTACTTTTGCATTAAAAATTGGATTATATCAATAAATTATTTGCTTTATTCATCGAAACTATTGTTGAGGCGTATAGATTGAAATTTTAAAATGTGTTCAAGGCGAGACCATTGAGATTCACGGCAATGCAATGCTGTCAAAGGTTTTATAATTTGCTAATCACCACTGTGTTAATAAAAAATCGGAAGACAATAGTTAATACTAGTCAGCTGATCTTTTGAAAGACATTCCTATGACACTTATTAGAAGAAAGAAAAGCTTCCTTTGTTGGCAAAAGTACAAGGAATAAGAAACACACATCACAACGTATCATTATTTCCAGAAAATGCACATTGATCCTTCATCAGATGCTGTCTATAAGTGCCAAGAAATAACAAGATCATAGTACATTTTGTTATAGAGGGAGAGAAAGTACGTTTTTCGCCGCCGAGGACCATGTGGACGGGCTTTTCACGGCCGAAGAGCCTGTAAACTTTCGATTTCATGACACTGACGGAGGACGGCTTATCGTCGTCAGAGTCGGAGGAAGAAGAAGAGTCGTGTCTATGGAGGTTCTCGGAGATATTCTCCGTCAGCGACGGCTCGGAACCATCGGCTTGATCCGCCATGAGATCTCCGCAGCTAAAGAGAGACTGCCTTTTTTTTATTCTGTAAGAAAAAAAATAGGGAGAAACTTGATAAACAGAAAGAGAATGAACGAGAGAGAGAGAAGACGAAGTGCATGGGCAAGCGGAGATAGACAGAGAGAGAGAGAGAGAGAGATTATCGCGTTGGTATGAAATCTGGACCGTCCTGATGGTTTATGGCCAAATCCGAGGCTTCCCAGCATGGCTTGGGCTGGGCCTCCCTAGCAGCAGCCTAGACAGGAAAAAGAAGAGAAAACATGGAGGAAACGTCAGCTTCATCTCCTTGTGAAATGAATTAAGTCCACTGTAATCGTTCTGGATAAAATGAATGCCTCACAGTAAGTACATAGACTGCAGAAAGAAAAAGGTAGGCGTGTTGAAGAAAGAAAGAAAGAAAGAAAGAAAGAGAAAGGAGAGATTGGCATCGATTGGAAAGTGGAATTTTAGTTACGAAGAAAAGAAAGAGTGGAGGAAGGGGGAGAAGGCTATCGTCTCATCCCACCCGTGATGACAACAAGAACACAAAAAGAGAAAGGAATGATGGATGGAAGATGAGGAGGAGAGGGTGGTGGAGGTGGAAGTGGATCCTCTTTTCAACAAAAAAAAAATATATATATATATATATATATATATATAATTTAAAGGTAAAGGCATCAAATTCCAAAGACTAATTTTGGGAGCAGATTCCTTCCGACAATCTATCTAACATGAAGTTCTCTTTTCTAAACATTATATATAATATGAGTAATTGCATTGCTGAGAAATGGCATCAACCAACCATATCTAAGGCTGCTGTTCACGCGTCCTTTTCTGTCTCCCGCACTTGGCCCTACAAACTATGCCCAAAACCCATACTTATTGTTGAGAAGCACCTCGAATTTGTAGCAGTGATAGTTACTGATCAATGACCCGTAGTTTCAGTCTTCTTACTAGCTCCCAGCTCTGCAAGAAATATTCCCTGCAATGCAAGTACTCTCGGGGCATGTTATCAAACTCACAGCTCCATTGGGTGGCGTGCACTTGCTCGCGCTCGCAACATGTTTTTCTTTTCTTTTTTTTTTCCCTGCAGGTACATACATGTTCATGTCTATTGTCCAGAAGATGCATATTGTATTCAGATGACCATCTTCTTCCTTTTCCTGCACTCTTTTCTCAAGGCGTCTCTAATCTACGCCATTCTTTCTAACTTTCGAGGCGGGGTTGCATTTCATGTTCACCAAGCTTATTCTCTTATGGATTTCCCTTTGAGAGGCATCCATGCATATATAATTAAAGGGAAAAGAGGAGCATGGACTAACCTGGATCACCATCTTCAATCGACCCTATAACTGCAAGTCAAACCTTTTCCTTTTCCTCTTTCTTCTTTGTTACCCTTGGTAAAACTAGGGCAACTTTGCAGAGCTAGCCGGTCAAAGAAAGCTTGTAATGAAAAGAAGGAAAATTGGCTCCCCCAGAATAACACAACTAAAGTCTAAAGCCGGGCAAAGGCAAGGGTCTAAGACCATTATGAACATGCGTGAGAGTCAGACTGAGAGACCTGGTTGGTTGCTGCCTCTTGTTAAAGAAAAAAAAGAATGAATTTTCTGACCCACTCGGATCTTTTTGAAGGGCTCTCACCCTCTTCTCTCTGCAAAAAGGGACAAAAAAAGGAAAAGGGGGTAGAATTGAAAAAGCAGAAGAGGAAAGATACCTGCCAAAAAATTAACATGGTTGGATCAATAATATTAAGACCTTGTCATATTCACTGGCTAGCTCTTAATAGTATTAACAAGTAGTCGATCTCAACTCTTCTGATATTAAGTAGATTGTATTGTGTTGTGACATGTCTCTGCCACTCTTTATGGCTCTTTTCTTGTTTTCTTGGCATTCTAGAACACAGTAGCAAACTGCTCACACCCATCCATGCCATGCTCAAAACAAATTTGGTTCTTCCTTTAATCTCTATGGCTTTAGATTACCTTTAGCTCTAGTCTTCCCTCGCTTTCCCTCCCTCTTATAATCCCCTCCCTAAGACTACCTCGCTCAGCACTCCTCTCTCTCGACTATCAACCAACCATGGAAGCTCTCAGTTTCCAGAGGCTCCAGCGAGTCATCACTTCCATCTCAGCCGAGCATCGCCATGATACGGGCGCCAAAGGGCCAGAGGAGGATGAAGAAGACGACTCGTTCTTCGAGTTGGAGCTCTCTGTTCCTGATGCTGACAGCAAAAGCTACACTACTGTCACCTTCAGTGCAACCCGCTCTAAAGATGATCCCAAGAGCAGTCCTGCACATTTAAGCTCCGAGAAAACACAGAACGACCCCAAATACAATTTCTCGCAGTCGAAGAGAAAGATCCTCCCGATCGATTCCTCCTTTCTGAGGCCTCAGTCCCCTATTTCTCTGCTGAAATCCGCTCCAAAATTCCGTGTCTTTATGTTCAGGAAGTCAACAAAATCAGCAGCCGAAGCAGAGAAAACGGAAGGAACACAACTCAGAAACAGGAGGAGGAACTTCTTCACCAAGAGATTCAAGCAGAAGGAGGCCGAGTTCGAGCCCGCTTTCACGAGGGATTCTTGTCCGAGGAAGAACGGGGTCGCTTCTTGCTCGGATAGCAGTCCCCTGCACGGCTGGTCGACCTCGAAGCGTTTCTCGAAGGAACTAATTCAGAAGTATCTGAGGATCGTTAAGCCTCTGCGCGTGAAGTTCTCAAAGAGACGGGCCGGCGGAGTGGGGTATTCTGGAGAGTTCTCTCCAGCGTCGGTGGGCTCAGCAAATAGGGAACAGAATGCAAAGGCACCGGCGGGGTTCCGGGTGGTGGCGTGCAGGCACCTGGGGAAGAGCAAGTCGGCTTCCGCATCAGTCACGTCGCCGGCGAGGAGAGACGATTCCCTGCTGCAACAGCACGATGGAATCGAAAGCGCCATCTTGCATTGCAAGAGATCATTCAGCTCTTCTAGAGGTTCGAATAATATCTCTTGGTTCGTGTTTAAATCTCCTGGATTGTAAATTTTCAAACTTTATTTTACAAGCAACCTGCTTTCTTCATGCGTTTTCAGATTTCTCTCCTCTGTCGCCTTCTGCGAGCATCCGCGAGGTATCACAGTTACTCGATTCAGAAAGAAGTTGAAGCTACTGGACACCAATGTGGGAAGTTGATAGTGCGATTTTACAGAACACTGTTTAGCGGTGAAAAAATGGAGAAACTGAAGAACAGCGGAATCTATTTCTCATCTGTATGTATGATGTAGACAAAGTGATTGAAGAGAGATTACGACTTGATTTGATTTTATTTTGGATATCAAATATTTTGTAGTGTTTTGCTCAGCCTTCCCAATATATTTTAGGTTGTGAGGAGGTGATGAAGTTAGTAGTAAAGACGACTATTAGGGTCAGTACTCAGTAGTCGTCGACCCTGACAAATACCGCCATTGAAACTCAGTTTGTGGTGCTCAGATCAGAATCTTGATAGAATGAATAGTCACGTGCTCTCTGACAAGACCATGATTAGCAGACACAAGCCAACTGTTAGTGTTCTGTTTTGTGAACTGAATCAATGTAATTATTTACAAAAAGAAAAGAGTCATGTACGCATGGCCTCATTTTCTTCTACCAACATATGGTTTAGGGTGATGATTAATGATCGTCTTTCCAAGGTTGGGCTCTGGCTTCGGCCGAAAAAAACACGTGCGTACAATGTAAGTGGATTCATTGTCTAGAGCCCAGATGGACAATGAACAACCAGGCCACACACCATAAGGCTTAAGGTCGAGCTTGCTCTTCTTATCTCTAACACTCGTTTCAGTGTCTTTGTAGCCCGGATTGAATCGGACCTACCAGAAGAAACCACCTTGACATTGATCGGCCCCGGCCATGAACAAGCCTATTGTCAACAGGGCAAAGTTGTTGAAAAAGCACGAGACTTAAACGACAAGGATGGTCTAGTTGGTGGTGGCGGTGGTATATCTTCCACATGTTTCCTAGCGTCTAGAGCCAGAGCCAGAGCCAACGTGGTGCAATCAAAGCTGACAGCGCCCTATTTGTCATAGCGTGTAAGCAAAAGTGGCCTCAGGGTGACCCGGTGGGTCCACAGCATGGTCACCAGCTAGTTGATACGTGGAAGCATGAGGTAGCGCGTAGGAAAGGTAGCAAGGAGAAGGTTTTTATGTTTCTTTTGTTGAACTATTGGTGGTGGACTTGAGAGTTTGCTTACTCTAAAATTCTGATTGGAAGGACAGACAGGGAAGGGGGTTAGGTCACGTGATGTCTGTCACACACGTTTCCCTGTCGCCAACTCACTCGCATGTATCGGTCCCTTCCCTTCAGTCCACACAATTACAAGGCCACCCGTCACTCAACTAGACACAAAAATTGTCATACAGTGTTTACATTTTCGTTGCGGGATGATAGTAAGACCCCACGGGATCATATTCGGTCCAGTCCGGCACCAATTTGTCACGTCACGTATTGCTTCATCTCATTGCAAATTAGGATGGTTGGCGGACCGACCCTATCACTTCCGATCAAGTACCAAACCAAATTGTCACGTAGTTCTTCATATTTTTGTAAATTGTGAATAATTTTCGTATTGTACCTGCCTGATCGAGTTCCATTGTATAGTCCGTGTACATGGTTCCTATTGCCAGGTTCAAGTCTAGTACTCGACTTTTTTGTTTTTTACTAGTGCGATTAAAATAACTTTATTTTGATAAATAGATATATAATTGAGATATTTATACGAATGCATATTTATTTTTAAATTATTAATAATATAGTATATATTTTTAAAATATATATAATTTAAATTAAAATGTAATATTATTAGAAATAGTATTTAAATTGGTATCCCAATATAATTTATAAAACATTAATTATATTATATTATATTTTACTAGAATGATTAAAATTCAATTAGATATGTTACTAGAAGAATTAAAATTCAATGAATTTCATACCATCACCCTTTGAATTATTGATTTATTTTAAAAAATAGTGAGCATTTATCGTCCAAAAAAAAAGGCCAAAAAACCACATTTTTCTCAAATTATTTAAAATTCTCGCACCGTCATCTTGTTTGTATTTATTTGGGGATTAAAGTATAACATTGGCCGGGGGAACGGTATCAGTCCCATGCCATGCATCTAGATCTTGCGAAGAGACCAATTTCTCTCCCTTGCTCTGCTTCTCGATCACACAATTCCTAT
Source organism: Trapa bicornis (assembly GCA_030064425.1). Lineage (NCBI taxonomy): Eukaryota > Viridiplantae > Streptophyta > Magnoliopsida > Myrtales > Lythraceae > Trapa > Trapa bicornis. The sequence goes on along the minus strand of CM057761.1, from coordinate 176,940 downwards.
TTACTCCTCTCTCTTCTCGGCTACCACCACCAACCAGGCCATGGCTGCAGGATTGCCCGCCGTCGCCTCTCCCAAGCCCGTCACCGCTTCCAAACTCTCCCATGTTCTCCTACACAAACATGCGGCCTCACTCTCCTTCTCCCAGCAAGCTCCCTTCGCTCATTCATTCACCAAGATCTGCCGCCACTACTGCCCTTACCGGAAAAAGGCGCGCATCTTCACTGTCTACTTCGTCTTGGACCAGAGGAAAGAGACCGTGCCCGTTGAAGGTCCCTCCGCCGAATCCTCTGATGGCAGCTCCACGAAGATCGAACCCGTCTTGATAAGTTCCCGCATGGCGGAAAGGCTCGCGAAGAAGAGATCCGAGAGGTTCACTTACCTCGTGGCCGCTGTAATGTCCAGCCTCGGGATAACTTCCATGGCAGTCATGGCCGTTTATTACCGTTTCTCCTGGCAAATGGAGGTAAAACACGAGTATCTCTGGCGTTGCCAATCTTATCCTCCGCAAGTACCATACCGTAATTTAGATTTTGGGATGGGGTTTCGTACTCTTGATTTTTCCATTTCCAGGGAGGAGAGGTTCCTCTTTCAGAGATGGTCGGTACTTTCGCACTCTCTGTGGGCGCTGCCGTACGATTTCCTCTTAATCTCGACTTCGTCTTCTTCTTCTTCTTCTTCTTCCGATTCTTTCTTCACATTCCGAACGGTCTGATTTTTTCTTCTTGCAGGTGGGTATGGAGTTATGGGCAAGGTGGGCTCACAGAGCCCTGTGGCATGCTTCCCTATGGCACATGCATGAGGTAATTAAATCACATCAAATCCTCGTAGGATCTCATTCCTAGTCCTGCGGCAAGGGATTAAAAATGGGGACAACTATTTATAGTAATGGTTCTTACATTGATTTCTTTCGAAATTCGGTGGATTCCAATCCAGTCCCACCATAGACCAAGGGAAGGTCCATTCGAGCTCAACGATGTGTTCGCCATCATCAATGCCGTCCCTGCCATAGCTCTCCTTTCCTACGGCTTCTTCCACAAGGGGCTGGTTCCTGGACTCTGCTTCGGTGCGGTATGTCAAATGCAATTTCTAGCGAGGTGTACATACACTAAAGGGGTCGACTGATTTGGAGTTGTTGGAATTGTAGAATATACTTTGACCATCATTTCTCTTGCTATTGGGTATTTGATGCCCAACTTAGCTCCCTTACTAATCTCGGTTCCTAGTGTAGGAGAGACTACACTATACTAAACTAGATTGAACTCCATGCCTTATTTCTTGCACTCTCTGCCGTTTGTTCTCTGGGTTAAAGTAGTCAATATTATCGGTCAAACCCTTAAACGGTTGGATTGTCGCCGGATCACTGGGCGGCGACAATTTGGCTGTTGCAGTTAATTTAAGTTACAGCAGTAGTAGTAGTAGTACGTACAGTAGGGGGCGAGGGTCTCACTTAGTCTGGTGGGAGCAGGGGCTGGGCATCACCGTGTTTGGGATGGCCTACATGTTCGTCCACGATGGCCTAGTCCACAAGAGATTCCCGGTGGGTCCCATTGCCAACGTGCCTTACTTCAGAAGGGTGGCTGCTGCTCACCAGGTAATTTGCTCTTGGCCAATCACATGCTTCCCTTTTTGTAGCCAGATACTCTATCCTATCACAGGATATAAAAAATTATTACAAACCCACACAGAAAACAAGAATAAAATGTTAAATGGAGGATGGATCCCTGATCTGGTTCGTGGACCCATTAGTGGTTTTATTGATTGTGAGTGTCTAAGAGTTATTGTCCCACTTGGTTTCAGCTTCATCACTCTGACAAATTTAACGGAGTGCCTTATGGACTCTTTCTCGGTCCCAAGGTTAGTTGGATTACATACATTGGATCTTCGACTTTAAGCTTCTTTCATCCTTGAGAGAGTGTAGTCCATGCTCACTCCTATTTGTCTCTAGTTTTTCAAGTGTGATTAGGGGATAACTGTGATTGTCCTTGTGGTGCAGGAACTGGAAGAAGTGGGAGGAATGGAGGAGCTCGAGAAGGAAATCAACCGGAGAAGGAAATCGTACATGGGCTTATAATCATTCGCTTTAACTTTGTGATGAGATCCAATTTTCATATATATATATATATATATATATTCAATTCTCATAATTTGGAGCATCTATGTTTCTTTCCTTCATGATCCTATCCTATCCTATCCTATCCTATCCTGATGGAGCACCAAACCAATAATGGAGTCGTGAAGTGTTTGCTCCATCTCTTTCTCCAGCTACTACCTGGATGGAAATTCCATGTGACTATCTGCAACAAACATAACCCTACATTTCATGTTTATGCAAGTACCAAGTTATGCTGAGTCCAAGGCTTATATGAACCCATAACCAACCACAATTAAATGAAAATGGTTAGAAAAAAAATATAAGGAAAGATTGGTGGTGAAAGATTAGTTTAAGAAGTATGGTACCCATGGCCACACAATATATAGTATTGAGTTGACCTAACTTAGTTGATTAGATTATTACTAAAACGAATAGGCTGCAAAATGTTAATCCATAATGTTGCAAAACTATTGATGTATTTCTAAAATAAAAGAATAAATGAATATAGTATTATGATTACTACCAATCACATCTTGGAGTTGTAGTTAGTAAAGAGGAAACTTAGTTCTCTTGAGAATAAAGTTTGATAAATATTGAAACAAAAACTCTTATAAGCCATTGGTTTAGGTTGTCCAATTGGGTCAATCCCAATTTGTCCCAAAATAATAAACCAGACAATTATTTTATAATATTATAATATTTATTTTATTTATGTAATGTTAATCTTAAAGTAGTGGATGGTGCATATTCTTTTCACAACATCAAATTTGAACTTTGGTCATTTAACACAGTCGTGGTGATGAGACAGGTGGTTGTTGTTGGGACGGGTGCTAGGGCTTGGACGGTGAGTGAGTGTGGCAAAAAAGGGTAATTTTAGTCAAACTTTTTTAGGCAAAAAGGGCAAACTCCCCACTTGGAAAGACACCCAAATTCTATGCATGGGACCATAACTAACCCATCTCTACACAATTAGTATAAATACACAACCAATGATTGGTCTACTAAAATGTGAACTAAGACATTTGAACTGATGCTCATGACATATACTGTCCACCAACTCCTTCAAGTGTCTTTACTTGTAGTGGGGTGGAGAGGGTGCCCCCTTAAAATTGGAGGGTTAATGAAGAAAGAAGAATGGTCCTATTGAATCTGATTGAATTACAATTTTTTTACATTCAATTACAATATATAAACATAAAATTAAATAAATACATATTAATAATATTATAATCGCTTAATTTTATTCATTATAACTATTATCTGTTCATTCGCTATCATCTTCGCTTTCGCTATTATCACTATTAGAATCATTACACAGCATACACTCGGAGGCAACTTTGCTAGCAGACACCGTCCCAGACACTGCTCCTCGAATCTGTAATGAGAAAGATTTATCAGTATGCGTATCATCAATCTATATAAGTAGATTGATTATAAACTATTTGCTCAATATGAAAAAAAATCTTATAGGAAATCTAGATTGCACTTGTGAGGCTGTCAACTTATAAAATACCCGGTGGCATCTTACCCACAATGCATATTACTTGAGAAATGAGTTAATATTTGCAGAGATGCATCTTACTTACCCAAGATGAAGTATTTACAACTGTTTTCGTTGCTGCACCACCTGCATTGGCAAACCGATTTATCCAACCTGCAAGAGGTAAACACAAGCAGGTCTTCATCCTTTTCTTATGCCTAGGAGTTAGTTCTCCCGGTGTAATATTATAATACGAGACAGAAAGACAACAGTGCAAAAGATCAAATGACTTCCAAGAAGAAGTAGTAGTAATAGTAATAGTAGTAGTAGTACCCGGAGGCTTTGGCACACCAAGTCGTCCACATAACTCTTTACAGAAGTGGTTGCAATTTCTTGCCAGCAAATCATACCTAGCCGCAGGCCACTCACTACTTAGTTCTACCAAGATATCGTTCACTTCGTTTTTGGAGATGTCAGTTTCACCCAGTACTATACTTTCATAATGTGTATACTCGGAATTCTTTCCGGCAGGGGATCTGAAAACTCCACTCCCATCCTTCCCGAAACCAAAAGACCATTCAACGTCCCCATAGACCTGGTGTAAATCGTAGGTATACCAAGTGTTTAACTCCATATCAACAAGTGGGGCAGAGATGATAAAACACAGTGCTGATACCTAGAACTAAAACACCTAAATGAAGGCATGCCAACTAGAATGCTATAGGAAAATGACGACAGGACTAAAATCTAATGTGCAGACAAGGAAACCTACATGAAGGAAAGACAAAAAGCATAGAAATACACCAAGTAGTTATGTCAGGCATTGAGTTAACAAGTTTTAGACCAATAGAGATAAAACAAACAAAATCTTCTCCGTGAGAGAATCAAATTGCTATTATTTTCATGAAGATGGGACATTATCTTCTCAACCACTATGGACGGACATATAAAGGGAAGAGGGAGAGGGAGAGGGAGAGAGAAACCTGAACGGCGCTGTGGAAGATGCCACCGATACCCATAACATCCTTGAACATTCGGTTGACCTTCATAACTGTGTTACTGTTTTTCCCAGGTTCGCATTTTGTCACATGGTAGACATGGAGTATTACTTTCACCATATTTGTCACCGGACCCGGACCCGGACCCGACCCCTAAGATTAAGAGCACAAACTTGAACCCTACTATTCTCTTTCGCTACTACTCTGCAGAAGAAGAACAGACGGCCTCTTTACCCTCAGCCAGCCAATTCTAACTCACACAGGTCAGGTCAAATAAATTCAAATATCCCGCTTTCCAACTCTAAACACTCAAAGGTTCCCTCAGGCGCTTTTCACTTTGAGAAATGGGAAGATGAGATGCCCCTTTATATTCCATTTCCTTCTCTTTTTGGTTAAGAACCTATTAAGGGTAATAATTTTCAAATTTATAAATCTAAAATAACCCCTTTTAACAAAGTACAAATTTACTCAAGTATAATGTAATTAAAATCACATTTCAGATAAAATATTATATTAACTTAAAATTCATTTATCTAAGTTAAAATCTTAAATAAGATACTAATTTTTTTAGGTTATTTTTACCCAAATAAAGCCATAATGTTTGCATAATATAAGTAAGCCGTCAATTATAAAGTTAAATTTATACTATAATAGTAAAGTGATAAATGACAATTATTAAAGTGAAAAATTATCATATTATGAGTGGAAAAATTAGAATTTATTTGAATAATAAAATATATTATAGTTTTACTTGAGAATTTATTAAAATCATATGATCCCATTTAAATTATAATAAAAAAACAAAAGTAATACCTTTATTATTAGATATGTAAACAAAAATGAGAAAATACGTTATTAATAATATGGGACTACCATACCCAATTCAACTATTTCATTACAGATATGGCCGCACACTCCATCATTGTTATAACAAATTCAATAATGGTGCTAACAACAACAGATGCAATGGTGGAAGACTGTTTCAAGAGAGAGAATGACTAATAATGAGCCTCAGTTGAGATTGATACGCGGTAAAATAAACTGTTATGATACGATAAAATGAAAAATTGATATGATGCACAATAACATAATCTAATACCATGAAAAGAGAAAAAGAGAAAAAGAGAAAAATCGTTGAAGAATTGAGAGTAGCTCTACATTTTATACAAGATTAGTATTAAAAAAATAAAATAAATTAAAAAATAATATTGTAAAATTTTTGTTATAATAAATCCAATGGTTTGGTTGGCTTGGGTGTTGTGTTCCCATATTGTTTATAACGTATTTTTTCTTCATTATTTTCTGTTCTAATACTTATTAATAATTTTTCTGGAAACATATAACTAAAATTTATATTTGATGCAATTTATTATAGAAATCAAAGCAAGCAAATGCAGATGGTTTATATAAAATCGACCGTAAATTATCTTGTCACCCTGTGAAATCCGAATGACCTTATTGCTAAATTTATCTGCCTTCATTGGCCATCAACTGGGAGAAAACTTGACTGGAATATCTCTCCATACTCCCACTTCTTTGCTCATCTTTCTCAAGTCTCGAATACTCTGAATGAACCATCGCAATAGTTCCTGTTGTAGGGCCCTCCAGCATGTCCTCACGAGCTTCTCTCTGCCTCACATTCTCTTGCAGCAGCAAGCAATACTCCAAGTTCCACAGAACATCACCCATACCTTGTCTGTCCGCACCATAATCAGCAAGACATTTCTCAGCCACTTCTACAAACTTTTTCAGGGAGCCCGGCTTTATCTGTCCTACGAGATTGGGATCCACGATTTCATTGAGCATTCCCTTCTTCTGCCACTGCAACGCCCACTCCGCTAAATTCACCTGCTCCCTCGCGAGAAGTGGGTCCACTGCTGGCCGTGCACAGAGAACCTCAAAGAGGACAACCCCCAAGGAATATACGTCTGATTTGTCTGTAAGTTGCTGTCTTCGGAAATACTCAGGATCTAGATAGCCGAAGCTACCCTTCACGCCAGTGCTAACATGGGTCTCATTAAGACAAGGGCCCGACCTAGAGAGCCCAAAATCAGCAACCTTTGCCACGTAGTTCTCATCAAGCAATATGTTGGTCGATTTGATGTCTCGGTGAATTATCCCCTGAGCTGATCCAGTATGCAGGTAATGAAGTCCCCTTGCAGCACCAATACAGATCTCAAGCCTCTGCTTCCAAGTCAAAGGAGGGAGCCCAGACCCATATAAATGATGCTTTAGGGATCCCTTCTCCATGTACTCGTATACCAGGATCATCTCCGACTGTTCCTCGCAAAATCCAACCAGAGAAACAAGGTGGCGATGGCGGATCTTGGACAGGACTGTTATTTCAGTCTGGAATTCAGGAAGTCCCTGCCTTGATCCAGGAACGCCTCGCTTCACCGCAACTTTCGTGTTGTCTCTCAGAACACCTTTATATACCATTCCAAACCCACCAGAGCCAATGATTAGACTCTTGTCAAAATTGTTGGTTGCCAGCTTTATGTCAGCAATGGGTATTCGCAGGCTAAGGCACCCATTCTGTCCAGGAGAGGCTGTGGCCGTGTTGATGGAGGTACGACTGTGAGAGCTTCCTCCGTACAATCGTAAGGCAGTCCAGCCCGCACTCTCCGAGGGTGCTGCTGGCAGTGTTGGTTTAGTTTCTCTCTTCTTCTTCTTCTTCTTCCACTTGGTAGCTATTAAAATCATCAATACTACTACCAAACATAAACTAACAAACCCTGCAAGAGCGGATCCAACTAGTATCCAAACATGACTCTTCTTCTTATCCATCGGCAAACTCGCAAGAGTGGCAATTTTCATGATCTCCGCACCATTTAGAATAGCATTCATCCTGAGGGGGCTACTCAGATCAGAAGGCCCCACGCTAATCCTCATGACCCCGGGAGGATGGGAACCAGCCACAAAATCTATGTAATAAGGGGAGGCGAGCAAATGAACTGCGAGAACTGACAGATCTAAGTTGGTATATGCAGGATAGTCATTAATGTAGACATTGAAGTAGAGCTCGTTAAGTGCACTACTCACTATATCACAGAAGTGCAGCCGGACCAAGTACCTAAACCCACCAGAATCAACAGGGAAGTCCCAAGAAATATTGAATTTCGAATCAAGTGTCAAGTTGTCTCTGTTCATCTGCTGCGCCGTCATATAAACATTATCGGGTGCAACTTCCCTGCTGGAACCGCCACCCTGGTAATTGGGCGGCTGGGTGGTGGAGACTGGCTTTGCCGCGGAATTGAGGACCAAGTATTCGTCATCGGGGATCCAGGTCCTCCATAGGGTATCATTGAAAGGGGTTAATCTGGGGCCTCCAACATTAATCCTATGAATAGTCTCTAAAACCTGCGACGTCAAGTTATTGTATTCCTCGGTCCTAGCGTCCGAAATTAACCTTGCCCCATCGTCGATAATCAAGTCCGGCGGTGCAGAAAAAACCTCAATCGCATTCACGAACCCGAACCCCGAACTGCCACTTGGGATGAAAATTATTTCGACAAAAGTCCCATCTATTTTAAAGATAAATTCTTTAACCACGGAGGCACCCGCACTAAAATCGCTCAGGACCGCGAACCCATTAACAGTCACCCCAAAATTTGCGGACTTTAGCTCAAAGCTCTGCGCTGAGAAGGGAGAGAAGTGGAAGCGTACCAAGTGCGTCCCGTTCTCCTTGATGCTGAGTTGATAGCCTGAAGAACCCCTGAAGACTCTCGCCGTGTTGTAGAGCGAGGTGGTGGAGTTCAGAGGTGGGTTTTCCTGGGTGACTGAGACTGACTGGTCCTCGGAGATGAAGCCCAAGCCGGGAAGAGCTGAGTCTCCGACGAAGACGCGACCAAAAAGAGTTGAGTTGGAAGCGGAGCCGCAGCTGAGGAGGTAGTTGTCGGAGGGAGTGAAGGCTGAGGAGGAGAACGGAAGCAGAATGAAGAGGGTTAGGAAGTGCAGAAACTTATCGGGTGCCATCGGGAAATGTACTCCTCTCATTCTCTCTGCGTTTTTGTGTACTGGGTACTGGGTAGAGAGGAGGAGAAGAGAAAAGTTCAGTCCTTTTTAGGTGCTGCAAACAGAGAGAGAATGCTAATGATGAGAGAGCTCTAGCGGGCCTGTGAACTCAGGCCCCATGGAATTTTGGTAGCCTGAAAGTCAACATGGGGACGATACTGCACTGCACCACGGATAGTGACAACATTTCTTCAGTTTCTCACATCACACTGTTTCATCGGTTGACCAGAGCAGAAAGGGGATATAATATATTGGTGGTTACTGGCCCTAAATGCTCCATGTTTAAGCCAACCAAGTGTTCATTCCATATTTTCCTTTTCCCTCATCGATTGTCAAAGAAGAAAATAGTACACCAGAAGTGCAAGAACCAGAAGAAACCCATTAAGTGGGTGGATCCAACAATGAGACCCCCGTGAATTTTCCTTGGTCGTCTTTCCAATGGAGTTAGTCATTCTGAAAATGGCCAGAAAATTGAGGGAACAAGAGTTGAGTGGCACACTTAGCTCTCTCTCTCTTTGTGCGCTGTCCAAAGTCTCTTTTTTTCGTCAATGCCAAATCTTTTTCTTGTATTATATCAGGCATAGCTGTCTCCCAACAACAGGGAAATGGACAATGACAACGTTAGGGTTGATGAAAAGACAAGGAAAATTGTCAGGATTTCGGCGAGATCCATTAAAAAGTATATATATATATATACACTTTGCAATGATGCAGTGATTCTTTTTAACAAGAATCATTTTTTTCCAATGTATCAGAAAATAGGAATAGTTAATCCTTAAAAAAGTTAACTACTTTATATAAAAATGAAATATTCTTACAATGCTGATGAACCGAAGTTGAAGTTGCATAGAGTAAACTGTGTACTGTGCAATCTTTACGAACACTAAAAGACGTTATTTTGGAACCGTCAGTCCATTAATTTGCTTTGGCATTCATCCTTTTGAAACTTGCTTTAAGCAGCTCTCGCATGAGGTGATGGATACCATAGTATCTGGGCTCTTTGTATATCCTAGGTTGGAAGTATGCATAATGCTCTGATTGAATGAGGTATTTGGGCGTGTTTTTATTCGGTTGACTCAATAGAAACGGATCACGAGATGATATTTTTATGCAGGTTGATCTGGTTTGATGGGTATGTCTAGAGAGACTGTCATCTCCTGATATTATTAGGAAGTTTTCGAGGGACTCTAGTGGAAGATGATGCTCTGGAGTTGATCTAAGGCACGGAAACCAATAGACCAAAAGAGAGGATTTAAGATCCCTCCATTGGATTATGGTAAAACTGAATTCCTTACTTCAATTTTTCTGCTCAAGGTATGTGTAATAATAGTTGTGCATCCTATTGCAACGAGGGGTTGCAGGATTCATGCAGCTTTGTTGATGACAAGTGTGAAAGGAGGCTGTGTATCGGCAATTTTGACTTCGGAATAAGAGAGTGTGCACGCCTGACCTTGATTATGTATGCTATCAGGGCTGCTATAGGATAGGAAATAATCTGTGGCCATTCTTCTCTGATCATCGAGATGATGACTATGTATGCTCTCAGGATTTGCTTTCATTCAGTATAACTTCATTGATAATTAGATGCCTCGTCTCCAGTATTGAGCAGCGACAGATTTCTTGATTTAAAGTGAGCATGGAGGAAGCCGAGCCTGCGAAGGAAAAGATGCATGGGAGACTAGCCTGTGGACGACCATTAATCGTTCGTCTTGCTATCCAGAAGTGCTTTACTGACGGGTCCGCAGCAAATTGAGTAGCAGATAATTACACTAAGACATCTGACCGTATGCTGCCGCTTTGGAGGTAAATGTAAAGAAGTTTATTACAGATTAATGATAATGAAACTTACCATTGTCATCATTATAGGGTTGACTCCCAGCTATTATTTCTTAGTACCCATAATGAAGCTTATGGGCAACGATGGCAATTGATGGTTGGAATATTTGTGCACTACAAGGTGGAATGATAGAGAATTTTTTTTTGTTCATTACAGAGAAATAATGAAATTTTAGCAATCCAACATCACATGACTTGTTGTGCAAAAAAAAAAAAAACATCACATGACTCTTTTGATATTCGGCTCCAGCATCCTGTCGCCTAGCAACTTCAAGTATACGGTCTATCTCTCTCACCATCCCTCTTTCTCTCTGTGCCGGGTGACCTCTGTGGCCGACTCGTCAATGGCGTCTCATTTCTCCTTCTCATCCTCCGTCGGGAGATCGATGAACGGCAGTCCCCAGCTCAAGAGGTCGTATTTGTGTTCCCATCAAAACCGCGTCCTTCCGGCAGCAGCCAATCCAGTCCCCCGCGTCCCACGGCGCACAGAATCATTCAATTATATTCGAAGCAATCAGAGCCAATCGTTGAGATTTCGTCTTCCTCGGAATTCTGGATCGGCGCGATCAGTGACTGTCAGATCTTTCGTGAATGTTACTACCCCTTTTTTCTCGCCGAACGACCAATGGGGCATCTGGACAGCTCTCTTTGCCACGGGGGCTTTCGGAATCTGGTACTGTCTATCTCGCTCTTTTTTCTTCCGCCGTAACATGCTATAATTTCTGGCTCTTTTAAGAAGGATCCTATTGACCAATAATTACTGTTAATCCTAGAATTCCGGAGATATATATATATATATATATTATTTATACAGGAAATGGATCGCCATGAACTGCGGGATCAGCATTTTCGGGAGGGTGAACGAATCTTAGCTCGAATAATTTGGTCAGTTGTATGATAGAATTTCTTGAAAATATTGAGATGGTCCAGCATTTTAGCATCTCTAGAAATTGAGCATAGCGATGATCAATCGCTTGCAACTGAAGTCCGCTCTTCACCCTTATAAGTGAATTGACGAGAAAGTGTGAAGCATAAATTGGGGTTCACTAGCTTATAAGTGAATTTCGTTATGATGGTGATGATGGTTTCAGGTCAGAGAAGACAAAGATTGGAAGCATGTTGAGTGGGGCTCTAGTAAGCACTTTAGTTGGCCTAGCAGCCAGCAATCTGGGGATAATTCCAAGCGAAGCTCCAGCTTACTCAATCGTGCTGAATTTCCTTCTTCCCCTGGCCGTGCCCTTACTACTGTTCAGGGCAGACCTGCGTCGCGTCATAAAATCTACCGGTGCACTACTTTTAGCTTTCTTGATTGGTTCAGGTATAGCTGGGAACTTCAGCATTTGGCTAGTGAAAGAATACTCAAAGTGCTTTATGGTATTTTTCTGGTATCTAAAATGGTTGATTTTTCATTTTTTTATGGCGTCTCAACGGCAGTTGCAACCACCGTTGGCACAGTAGTGGCTTATTTTTTGGTGCCAATGAAATCCCTGGGACAAGATAGCTGGAAGATTGCTGCTGCGCTCATGGGCAGACATATTGGAGGAGGTAATAAACTACAAACTCCCTGTCATTTTGAGCTGCTTCCCCTTCTTCTTGATAACTACTCTAACTTGATGTGTGTGTATGTACGTGTGGTGGATGAGGTTGGAGGAGTGCCATTGTTGTAACTTCCTTGAAACAGAAGCACCCTGCTTGGTCTGTGCTCTTTGTGGGTCAGGAATGGTTAACACTCATATTTTCCTCTTTTGCATCCAGCTGTCAACTATGTTGCGATTTCAGATGCTCTTGGAGTATCACCTTCCGTTTTAGCTGCTGGCCTAGCAGCAGATAATGTCATATGTGCTGTTTATTTCACGACACTGTTTGCCTTGGCTTCTAAAATACCTCCCGAAGATTCTACGGCAACCAGCGGTGCGTGTTGACCTGCATTCTTTTCAGCTGCAACTTTTCATAAGCCCCAAAATTCGCATCAAAATAGATGATCTGTCCTTGATTCCTATGCTTCCAAATGTAGATGGAAATCTAGACTCGGAATCTGGAAAGAATGTCAAACTTCCTGTGCTTCAGAGTGCTACAGCCATTGCTGTCTCCCTTGCCATATGCAAGGCTGGTGCTTTTGTCGCAAAATATTTCGGAATACAGGGTGGTGTTTTGCCCGCTGTCACTGCCATCGTAGTAATCTTAGCAACTCTATTCCCAGGACAGTTTAATCATCTTGCATCTCCTGGGGAGGCATTGGCACTTATACTGATGCAGGTCAGCATTGTGCATTCCAGCTTCTGATAAGTGATGCAACTGACTTATTCTCTAAAGCCTGGTTCTGTGTGTAGTTTGTTCTTGATAAAAGCAGATTTTGTTTTTCATAATTTCTTGAAAAATGAAGAAAGATTGATCTATGGGCAATATATTTTCAGAACCTCACAAGGATGAGGAGAATGGCATCTTCCAGATTCTCTGAAGCCTTGCTCTTGCTCTCTTAACATGATATGATTGATGGTTCTTGTATGCCAAAACAGGTGTTTTTCACAGTGATTGGTGCTAGTGGAAATGTATGGAGTGTCATCAACACTGCACCGAGCATATTTATGTTCGCCCTTGTCCAAATTAGCATCCATCTTGCCATGATCATCGGCCTTGGAAAGCTTTTTCGGTTTGACATGAAGCTTCTACTCATTGCATCAAATGCTAATGTCGGAGGACCAACTACTGCATGTGGGATGGCTACTGCAAAGGGATGGAACTCTCTAATTGTTCCTGGTATTCTTGCCGGCATTTTTGGAATTGCCATAGCCACCTTTCTTGGAATAGGTTTCGGTGCTGCTGTCCTAAAATACATGTAAGACATGCATTACCCATTATTTTCCAGCAAGTATACATTTTTTTTACATTTTTTTAGCACTGATGGAGGAAATCTGCCCCAACCACCTCTTCACATAGCAGAAAGTGTTGTTTTTGCAGCAGGGAAAACAAACAATTTACCAATAAATCAATAAAAAATGTGGGATGAGATTCCCAATACATTTTACCAAGAGGGTTAAAATGCAGAAAGAGACTGAGGTTTGAAATACACTGACCTTTAGTTTACTGGAAACTGGTGTTACGGAGGGAGATATGAAGTGTTTTAGCTAATCTAAACAAAATAAGAGACAAGGGAGTCGATCTGTTTGGAACATAGTTGAATGGAAGGCGTAGGCGTTGAAGTGTAGATAGTCTGGGAAAAAAGTATCATTTTGCTGACCCTTTCCAGTCCAAGAATTTCCAGGAAACAATCCTTGTCCATAGCGCATGTTTGCATATTAATGTACCACTCCTGATTTTGAAGAAACTGTTCTTCTGCAACAGCATCAGCAAGGATTGAATTCTCTGCAAGGACTCCCAACTTCTTGTTTGTATTTTTGTTCAATGTCCTGAGATAACGGAACTTCTCCCAGTGGTAAATGTGCTTTATCTGAAGTTTTGGTCACGCTTCCCTTTCTTGGCACTTTACTTTTGATCTTAGAAGAGTCAACTATGAGCCCCTGAATAAAATTCAGATCTTTGGGCTTTTTGACCAATGAGAGCATCGGTATATGCATAGACATAGACATCGATTCAGATACTAAGGGCCGAGTGTCAAAAAAATGAAGAAGATGACAACAACATGAAATTGGAAATGAGTGGATTGAGGGGGTGAAAGTGAGGTTAAAAGGGTAATGAGATAGATGCCATTTGAAAATAAAAGTCACCTCCTTTTTCATACCCTTTTGAGTTTTATTTGGTCTTAGATTCAGGTCAACCATAACCAGTTAGTGAAAGTTGAAATGCTCATAAAAGGCGAAAATATATTAATGAAAAAGGGGACACTTTGCTTAGTTATCAACACAAGTGAGTGGATGAGCACACGTGCACATATTATATGAGTATGACAGACAGTAAAAGGCAAATAATATTTGAGGTGAGGTTTTGGTGGACAGTGCTAAGTTAATAAATTCGCAAATAATATTTGAGGTGAGGTTTTGGTGGACAGTGCTAAGTTAATAAATTCACAACCTGCAACTGCACCAGCACCCAGCAAGCAAAGCAAGGTGATGGGTGAGGGAGGTACCCAATATTATTCATCAATAAAAACGAAAAAGAAAAAGCGGAAGCCAATAATTAAACTAAAAAGTTTCGAATAATTGGTCCTTGTCATGTTGTTGGATGAGGTGGCAACCATTTATTGCTAAGCTATGGGAGATTGGATGACATCCACCTGAGGAGAACCAAACCCGGAGGAGAGAGATAGAGAGAGAGGGCATGGATGAGATGATTATTTAGCAATATTGGGTTGTGTTGTTCTGCTGATCTAGCTTGGCTCTGCTGTGATTGATTATAAGAGTGGCATCTCTTCTTCTACTTTTGATTACACTAGCTACATCGCTTCCTAGCATTTGTCCATAGACCAAAGTTTAAAATCCTCCCTACTTTATGTTCGAGGATCCCCGGAGATGTCCAGCGTAAACAACACCCTCGAGACCGTGAGCGCTGCCGCTAACGCGATCGTCAACGCCGAGGCTCGTGTCCAGCCCACCGTCGTTGCCGCTCAGCAGCAGGTAATCAGATTTAGACCGATAGTTGTTTGTTCATGTGAATTCAATCTTGCTAGTCCATCTATGGGTCTAATAATAATTGGAGATTGATAAGATTTGATCGAGATAAGAATATAGAATCCTGAGATCTCTGGTTCTGGTTTGGTGTTCATTGAGGCACTGGTTTCAGTTTTTGAGCTATAGGGTGATCCGATCTGGATATTTTTTCCTTATTTCTCTTGGATTTTACCCATAGGTTATTTTTATTTTTACATCTGATTAGCTTTGTTAAGTTAATTCAGGAGAGGTGGAGGACAGAAATAGCTGATTATTAAGGTGGGATTTTTATTTTTGTTGAGATCTCGCCTTTCTTGTTAGATTCATGGTTGACTTTAGTGATGGAATTACTGCAAAAGTATAAGATTGCCAGATGAAGCTCGTGATTTGGAAACGACTCTAGAGGGAGAAAAAGGCTCATTGGCGTGTCCATGTCCTGCAATATACTTTTTATTCTTCTTGTTTATGAAACTGGAGTGCGCAATCATTGGTCCAGGTCGACCTGTAAACTGGAGCAGTTCTCTTACTGTCTTGAAGTATCTGAACTATTTAAATGATTTTCATCGTATCAATTGTTCTCTTACTTCTCAACCTTTGTTTTTTTTTCAGTGCTTCATTAGCATTTATTGCACACTGTGTTTTGATTAGTCCACAGTAGGATCTTCAATATCTTTGCAATGAACCCCTTTCCTGCTTGAATCAGTCATACTGTTGACAGCTGATAAATCACCAGTCTAACTTTACTGTATTAAGGGATGGTTTTGTTCTACTTTGGTCCCAAGTTTGTCTTAGCAAATTTTCTTATTGCAACAAAAGTCTGTGAACTGTCTCAGTTAACTGAATTTTTTTCCTACCTGAAAACAGAAACGAAGATGGAGAAGCTACTGGAGCCGGTATTGGTGTTTTGGACATCAGAAAAACAATAAGCGAATTGGCCATGCTGTTCTTATCCCTGGACCGGTCGTTCCAGGAGTTTCAGCTCCTTCAGAAGTTAATCAAGTTCCTGCACCTGCCATTTTGCTACCATTTGTTGCACCTCCTTCTTCTCCTTCATCTTTCCTACCGTCTGATCCTCCATCAGCCATCCAATCTCCCGCCGGATTACTATCGTTAACTTCTCTTTCTGTCAGTGCCTACTCTCCTCAAGGTCCTGCCTCTATATTTGCAATTGGACCTTATGCTTATGAGACACAGTTGGTATCTCCTCCCGTATTTTCCACCTTCACCACTGAACCATCAACGGCTCCCTTAACCCCTCCTCCAGAGTCAGTGCACTTAACCACTCCTTCATCCCCAGAAGTTCCATTTGCTCAATTGCTGACCTCTTCCCTGGAGCGTTCACAACGAGGTGGTATAACTAATAAAAAATTTGTACTGTATGAGTTCCAGTCTCATCAATTCTATTCAGGAAGCCCAGGTGGCCATCTCAAATCACCAGGTTCTGTGGTATCAAATTCTGGAACATCTTCTCCTTTCCCCGGTAAGCGGCCTATAATTGAGTACCGTACTGGAGAAGCTCCTAAGCTACTGGGCTTTGATCATCTCTCCGCTTGGAAATGGGGCTCGAGGATTGGCTCAGGATCTCTGACACCTGATGGTGCGGGACTTCGTTCAAGGCTAGGTTCTGGGACCTTGACACCAGATGGAATGGGAAAAGGATCTACGCTGAATTCTGGATGTTTGACACCTGATGGCTTGGGCCCTCCATCACGTGATAGTTCCCTTCGTGCTGAGAACCAGAAGGGTGCGATGGGATATGTCTCTAGTGCAGATATTGGGCCTAAACATGATGGAACTCTAATGGATCACAGAGTATCATTTGAACTGACTGGTGAAGACGTTGCTAGGTGTCTTGCAAACAAGCAGACCAATTCATTTGGGTCCTTGTCAAGATTTCCACAGGACACTTTGCCGGAGAGCTCCACCGAAAGAAACAGAATAGGTGAGGATTGTGAACATTCATGTGAGGTTTTTTCTGAGAAAAGTGGAGACAGAACACCTGGGAAAGAACCTTGCTATCAGAAACAGCGATCCGCTACGCTTGGTTCGACCAAAGAGTTCAATTTTGATAACAAGGGCGGAGGCATATCTCACAAGTTCAGTGTTAGCTCCGAGTGGTGGGCCAATGAGAAGGTTGCAACTAATAGGGATATGAAACAGGGCGGTAGCTGGTCTTTCTTCCCTATGCTGCAACCGGAAGTCAGCTGATAACAAGTTCTTAATCTCTGGGTTTCAAGACACAGGATCTAAGCAACTTAGATCCACTAATCGAATGTAGATCCATTAATCGAATGACTGCTCAAATGCAAGTTCTGAAGGCAATATTTCTTCTTGGCGTGTCATTGCACTCTTGAGATTCTGGTCACAGGTAATATATTGAATGAAGATGACTCTCAAACTGTCCAACCAAAAAATGAAGGGATGATGATATTTTGGTTGGATGCAATCACCAGTAGTGCATTTTTTCAGGTAACATTCAGCTGTAGCACACTTAAAACTGGCATGTAATAAGAGTATGCATGCAAGTGTTATTCGTTCAATGTACGCTTGCAACAATAAAAAAAGATCATGTCTTTATGTTGGCAAGTGTCAAACCACCATTGTATGATGTTCTCTGCAGTGGATGTTATGTGATGTTTCTACAGAAAGAAAGCGAAAGAGGCCAAGTAATTGCCCTCCAAAGACTAATATCATCATTCCTTTTGGTAACCCTCTACCTTGGCTTAAGCATGCATGGGATTGATAAGAGGAGTAGAACTCTCATGTGTGAAACACACTTGGTGGGCAGGTCATTGATACTGATTGCCAATAATGGGAACACCACCAGAGTCTTCCTCGGGTCAGTGATGTAGAAGGCCCCATTCAACACATATCTCAATTGTTTCCTCGCGATTCCTCTGAATCACGTGCTTCTTAGCTGTTTCCTTCCGTGGCGCCACTGAATATATAGTTATTCTGCTAGATGTATGATGCTGAACTGTAGGCAACAAAAGGACAAGCCTACATGTTAAATCGTCTATCTAATTTAGACAAACTATATTACTCAAGACGGGAAAAGAGGAAGAACAGCCTGGAACAGGCCAGCAGGATTGGCTCCTCTCGTTAGTCAGCGTCTGGTATTATTATTCAGCCTGGAACAGGCCAACAAGAAGAACAAGCTACATGCTTGTTGAAGCCTAGAAGTCGGATTAACATGGTCACACAAATTATCTCCAAACACCCAACTACCCAAAAGCCTAAATCATAAGTCATGTTTTAAACATTCTTAAAACACGTTAGAATCAAATAATGGCTTTTCATTCAATATTTATTTTACTTGGTTCGTATTGAAGCTTTATGTGTATATTTTTTATTCCTCGGTAAATGCTAAAAGAAGATATTCCTACAAGTCTATTAGCTATATTTTTGCCGACATTAATAAAAAAAGGCACTTTGCAGTGTGTTTTCCTCTATACAGAATATAACACATTATAAATGACCATGTAAATCATTAGACATGTAGAGTGTCCCAAGAGTGGCCAACCGGCATATCCGTTATAGTTTATGCATTTCCCAACAAAAATTGATGAAGGCTTAAAGTACATATCTGCTTTGCTGAAAGGCCAATGCCCTTTAAATAGTCAATCTGTTGTACAAAAACCATACACATTAATTTCTTCAGTGATTTTGCTACATATTCTTGATCGTTATAATTTAGATTCAAAAGGCAGAGGCAAGTTCTTCCAAATACATACATTCTTGAATCGCCCAGGAGATTCTTCACGAAGTCGAGGATGGAAGTAGCTATTTTCTCTCCAATTCCCTTGAAAAAGTCGGTTTTCCAGGTTAACAAAGCAATGTATATCTGAAAAACTAGTACCTTCAGTCCCTTTAGCTATTCCCAGTTATGTAACAATGGCAAATGGTGTCGTGGGAAATATGAAAGTAGTTGCTCAAATTAATACTTGAAAGTGAAAATTCAATTTTGTTTTGACAACCATAATTAGCAGTGTAATTTGCCATTTCAGCCATTTTTCATCACTTTTATAGTCCTTTTCCCAGATTAATCTGTTTCAAAATATTTCCTTAGGGCCTTCCAGGGTTTCATTTAAATAAGCAGGGAAAAGAGTGACTCACTTACTAGCACTGTTTACAAAACGAAGATACTCTTGAACAAAGGAGTTCTGCATGATAAATTAAAGTCGGTCAGCTATCAAACCAAGAGGACATATAAACTGGAAATTTTCAGGGAAATACAATTGACCTTGCTCCTATGACAGCATGTATTTGATACTTCTTGAAGAGTATTCAGGTACAACTTTTCGCGTTCAAATATGGGTTTCTTTGGTTTATAGTCCTCCACTTTGGCAAAAACTTGAAAGTCACAAGGAATCCCTTCTGTTGCTGCGGCTATTCAATGCATGTTGGAGTTGAATAAACTAATTTCAAATAGTTAGATATCTCTCGTAATCTAGCAAATACTGGAGGTGATCTGGCCATATCAATGGATGGTGTGCTCTTTTCCTTATCCGTACTACCTTCTGCTTCATGAAAACATTGGAATCAATGCTTAGTTTATAAAGAAATTCATCATAAAGACTGCAAATGATAGCTAAATTCATTACATCATTGAGAGAAAATGCTTCTGAAGTGCAAATGGCATCAGAAGATCCACCTGATTCACCACGCTCCTTCGATAAGTATCATGTGACATCTGAGAATGAAAAAAAAGGGTAATCTCTTCTAGAAAGCACAAGTCTGAAGGACAAGACAATATAGACCCATCTATATAGTATTACAGAAGTGGATTGTCATGCTCCAGAAATAGTTATTTTTCCATGTTTTCTACACTATCAAATATAAACTCCTCAGGATCCGGAGGTAATGTCTCTTTAGCAGGATCCGCAGAAAAACCTTTCCTACAAAACATTAAATGACCAAAGTAACCAGATGTGCTAAGAAATTGACTCCAGATTCAAGTTTTTAGTCAAAGTTATTTAAGTGCTAAGAAACATTCAAATAGTTTCCTTCAAAGAAGAGGAAAAAAAGATATTTAAGGCTGAAGGACAAGACAATATAGACCCATCTATATAGTATTACAGAAGTGGATTGTCATGCTCCAGAAATAGTTATTTTTCCATGTTTTCTACACTATCAAATATAAACTCCTCAGGATCCGGAGGTAATGTCTCTTTAGCAGGATCCGCAGAAAAACCTTTCCTGCAAAACATTAAATGACCAAAGTAACCAGATGTGCTAAGAAATTGACTCCAGATTCAAGTTTTTAGTCAAAGTTATTTAAGTGCTAAGAAACATTCAAATAGTTTCCTTCAAAGAAGAGGAAAAAAAGATATTTAAGGCTGATAAAATATGAAGATAAAGAGCATACTTATACACCAGAACGTTTACCATTACGACTTACTTTCCTTCAATTATGTGTGTTCCACTGATTTTCTTTTTGAGTCTATGTACTCAGAGACAGTTTGCTTCCTCATACTAGCAGAAGTACTCAGTGGAGTTCTAGTTTTGCCCAAGGAAAATACTGCTATTCAGTTTGAAATTTTGGCTTTCTTCATGGAGCCCATGATAGATTGATTAAGTCCTTGAAAAGTTTGGCAAGCTAAGTTTGCCATATAAACAGAGTCTTGGCAAAAGGACGGGTTCTGTTTCAAAAGAAGAAGCATACAATAAGTAGAAAGGAGAAACATTACAGTGTACAGACGACAAGTTTAAAGTTAAAATCTTACTAAGCAGGCCACAAGTAAAGTCTATTAACACCCCCAAGCGAGTCTTGCAACAAGCGAGTGAGTTTGCTTTCTCGAAAAGGCAAGTAGCTTTCATCGGCAGTCAATGCTGTAACAACGTTTTGTAGTGCATATAGAGACTTGTTAAGTAAATTATTCTCCAAAATTCTATAACCATCATTTCCCTTCCGCCGAGGATCCATATAACCTGATCAATAGAAATTTAAATGGCGATGAAATACACTACATAGAAAACTTGACCTAGAAGTTAGAACAGCCAATACCTACCAAGTCTATGAAGTTTCCCGCGGCAATCCCGGCCGCCTTCATACATCAAGAGTTCTCGCATGCCACTCGCCGACAAAAAGAATAATAATGAAAGGCCGAGTTGCTCAAGTGAAACTTCAGAAAGTGGGAAGCGGTACCTAGAATATTGATTCCCGAAAAAGAGTGACAGCCTCCCAGGATTCCCCATCCGGCTTCTGAATCGAGATCCATGCCTTCGATGAACTATTACTAAGCTCCCGCTCCCGATTTGTGAAGCTTACGATCCTCGTGATGACCCGGACGGTCCTCGATAGGTTTGAGCTCGAATTCTCCTTGTTACAGCTTAAAGAAGACATGGAGGGACAAGAAAGAAGAGATTGAACGAGGGAGCGAATCGCCGTTAAGGACGGAAATGCAGAGTGAATAGCCGTTGCGGTCTTTATTTTTCTCCGTTTTTTTAAAATGGTAAAATTCTCCGGTTGGCCTTCCTTTCGACTCTCCCACTTCCCCTTGGGCCCTAACCTCGTGGCTTCCGAGAGATATGGGCCGATATCCCTCGCATAATTTAACCAACAAGAAGAATTGCCCTCACGATTATTTTATTGCAAAATTCTAACATTAAACATTAGATATCTTTTTATTGCAAGGAAAGAAGGTTCGGTCTCTCTGCCTAAAAGATAAAAGAACAAGGCTTCCCTAGGAAGTCGGTAAATAACTTTAAATTAGTTTACAAATTTACATAGACGTAAAAAGGGTGCAAAATCTAGTTCTACTCTCCATCCATACATGGACAGTAGGAGATCAATCATTCAGAAGTCGTGAAAAAGCATCATGGAATCATCCAGCTTCCTAAGGGACTCCTCTAGTACCCTTTTAATATTCCTTAACCGTTCTAACTTTACCAGCAAAGGCCCTTCCCTTTTCTCTGGAGGGAGACTTAAAAGCTGCAAGCAAGAAACCACAATAGCAATGGCAGCACACTGTAAGACACTGTATTGTGACTACAACTCCGGGAAAAAGTGAAACGGCATTTTTTACTCACCTCACTTCCTTGCTCCATCTCATGAACCACTCTCAGACTCACATTTAGTGAAGCATGGTACATATCGTCCAATATATTTTTCCAAAGAGCGGACTTGTTCACTTTCCACAGCAGAAACTCACATTGCTGGCTTCCCACTACAGTAACTTTCTGTAATGAACAGAAACTCATTCAGAAATCTAAAATACCCCCAATACAAACAAGCGAAACCCTTCAAGATCCATTTTCCCTGTGCACAAACATGATCTGAAACAAGGAACTTCTTGCGTATACAACAGCTCAAATAGCGGCTGAGGTAAGTGAACAGCTTGAATTTCTTGAAGTGCAATAGGATAAACTTCAAACGGTAATACAACCCTACAGAAGAGAACGTGCTTTTGACAGTTTATGGCATACCTCCATGTGAAGATATTTGTCCTTCCAGAGCTTATATAGGATATTTGGTGTTTCCTTTTGATCCACAAATACCATCTTTGAAATCTGCAAGATGCAGAATTGGGACGTTGAAAGCTTAGAGAGAAAAACCTTTTCCTCCATATGCAATAAAATGCAGTGGCAGGAGTAGGAAAATTCAGACTGTGTTTAACAGCAACTATCCAATTAAATATCCATTCAAATAGCCAGTAAAACATCAAGAGTGACACTGTAGTATTTCTACTGACTCATTATTTTAAAGAAAAACTTGTAGATTGGAAGTATGGTAAAAGTTCAGGATTTCTTAATTTACCCAACAAAGAAAAAATATTACCTTGCTAGTCTCCAAAAGGTGATCAGCTTTTGATAGCAACCTGAATATTCTGTGAGAATCCTCGCCATACCTTTTCAACACAATTGATTCCACCTAAAAAGAAAATAATATCTTACAGCTTTTTAGATTATTCAGTCATAATAAACCTTGCCATTTAACTGAATGATGAAAAAAGAAATGAATGGAGCACCTCCTCATTTTGTGCTAGTTCAAGAATACTCTTCAAATCTGCAATATAAGTTGACTAATTTTTAGTACAAGTACATATATCAAGTGCAGATGGAACCAATGAACTTGAGCAACATAAAAGTGCTATTTATTAAGCAGCACAACATCTGGAGGCAAAGGAGCTGATACCGATTGAATAAGAATCATTTGCTCCTCTATCACACTTCAAATGTTCCAAGTACTCTCTGAGATCATCCAGAGTCATGGAGCGCCCTGCTTCGTCTTTCATGACTTCCTCATAAATAGCATTTATGGGCACTGGAACTACAAAAGACAGCAGCAAGTATATGAGAAAAGCAGTTATGAAGATCTAACTTCAAAAGCCATAGCATGAAGAGCATTAGAAATAAAAAAGAAGAAAATGCATTGTAAGGAAAAATGGATTGCATCAACTTCAGATAAAATTAATGTTGTAGAAGAAAACAAAAGTTGTCATAGGTCAACTGACAATTTTACAAAGACGTGACCTGCAGAATTGAAAACATAGTTGTAATGGTATGAGACAAGGCAGAAAGACCTAGATGGCATCGTCAAACAGGCATCGAGGAGCAAGCATTGGCATTAGAGACCAAGGTACCAGATAAAGATGTTCATAAAAGGACATTGTTTAATCATTGACGAGCAAGTAAAAGGGGGCTATTTCAGCTGATTTTATATTGTACTAGGAGAACAATTCAATGAAACAGATGAACACGAAACCTCAGACATAAATAACCTGAAGTTCTGGATTTTACTTTGCTCTCCATTCTCCTAGATGACTCCAACATTGCACTTAAAGCAATGGCGGCAGAATCATCCACCCTCTGTCTCACATCCTCAACACAAGCCTGCAACATAGAAAAAATGTCTGCACCAATCAATATATATCAGATAAATAATCATACTTTTCTGAACCAAAGGTTGCCCAAATGCAAACAAAAAAAAATCACATTTGCATAGAGGAAGATAAAATAAGGAGGGGAAGAGGCCCCCTTTTCTAATATTCACCAAATGTAGATAATATGTTTAAAATGCTTGATTAACAGTCAGCAGCATACTAGAAATTAAAATTGGCATGTAATGATGTAGTAGAAGATATCCCCACATCGTGTATAAAAGTAAAGATGAACATAAACTAATAGAATATCCCACTGCTGAATACCAAAAGATGACTTCTCATCCCTGTCATGGATATGCTGAAGTTGATAAAAATACAGATAAAACTAACATTGTGCTTAAATCGGTGGAGGAACTCCTCATAATTGGCACGCCAAAGGACCTCCTCTTTGATTCCAAGCTCACTGTTGGATGCCAGGAAACTTCGCTTTCGCTGTGTTACATGAAAAGTTATTAATTTGATTTCCATACAGCAGGGAGCAAGTTTCAGGACTAAACTTTATACCAACCTTCTCACCAACATTAGCAGAACCATCATCAGCCATCTCAGAATCTATTGTGATATCATCTCTGATAATCAGAAATCTCTTAGACTCCATTGGAGCTGCTGCATCTATAACGCGCTCCATAATATCTGGTTCAGCAGCTACCTATAAAACACTGATTCTTGTTACCCTTTCAAAATCAAATCCATTCAAGATCGTTCAGTTACCAAATTAGAGTAT
This sequence comes from Trapa bicornis, assembly GCA_030064425.1. Taxonomy (NCBI): domain Eukaryota; kingdom Viridiplantae; phylum Streptophyta; class Magnoliopsida; order Myrtales; family Lythraceae; genus Trapa; species Trapa bicornis. The sequence goes on along the minus strand of CM057761.1, from coordinate 152,307 downwards.
ATGAATACATACAAGAACAATTTATTGTTAATAGACTCTTCTGTAGTATACACACACAATGTGCAAATAAATAGTAAGAGAGAAAATCCATAACAAAAAGAGACTCAATAATAAACATTCCTGGAAAAAAAGACCACAACTAATACCATTAAGAGAAATTTGATCTAAACACAGAGGAAACAGCACAAGCAAGTTTGCTCAAGAGATGTTGTACAATTACCTGCATAATATTACACTAAAAGGTTTCTATACCTCCTCACATAGGATATTTTATGATAAAGTCGAATAAAAAAAGAAGAAAAATTCCAGACTCCTGTACCTATTACATAATGGAACTTTAGCCTGAATGTCCAACAATTCCGGGGATAAATGTTTACCTTTGCTGATCTTGAGCGTTTCTTTGCAGCTAGTTCTTCTTCACTCGGAGGAACAAGAAGTGGCTCAACAGCTGGACATCGCTCAACAAAATGGGCATGAACAAGCTTGGCCAGGTTTTCCCGTACAGACTCTTCACCGTAAGAAGATTCTGGATGAGCATGCAAGTTTAAGGTTGAAGTTAGGATCTAGAATAGGTTCCAGCACTTTGCAAACAAATTTGTAGTATGACTTGCCTTGTATCTGAATCATCTTCTCTACTGTCAGCCTACCATGCTGCAGAAGAGATTGAAACAACTCCGTGCACTAGTCCATGAACCAAAAATAAAATTAGTTTGAAGTGTACACGCCAGAGAAATCATAAAACGAAGTCAAACTCACCCCTTTATCAAGTTCTTGTGCCACAACGGTCATGAACTTCGGGAACCTTGTACGATGAATGATGTTATCAAATAAAACCATGTACTGGGTTGTTTGTTTCACGACATCATCCATACCACCTGCACAAGATAAATTGTGAAGCGATAAGCTAGAATCATGTGCAAATGAGGGAAATTTTAAAGCATTTTAGTGTATCTGGCAGAAAATTGAATTGGTGAGATGTATCGAGATAGACTGTGCACTTTCCAGGAAGATACGGATGTCAACGTGAATTGTTCCTAGAGTGAAATCTTAACAATTGAAAATACAGACTACCTGTATCCTCAACAATATAAGCCTGGACTATGTTCTGCTGTATCAGAAGTAACAAGCAGACATGGACTTGTTTCAACGGCGTTTCCGCGAACCGGACGATGTTATGCTTACTCAGAGGTCCCCTGCGGAGAAGACACTCGCAAACTCTCTGCACGTAAAAAGAAATAAAAGGAGTGAGTGAGAATTAGAGAATACATGTTTACGCTGTGCGTGATAGTGAAAGGGAGAGGGAAAGGGAACTCACAGCGGCGAGATCGCCGAAGTGGGTGGAGATGATATGCACAGCGTACTTGATGCCCCATTGCGTCGTCATCGATGAACCTGCCACTTCTTCTCCAACTAAAATACTGTAATTTCGATGCAGTTCCTTCTGTTTTGCCGCGGTAGCGATTGAACAAACGACAGACAAGCTGGCCAGAAAGGAAAGGCGAACGAAGATCGGGGAAGCATTTTTTTTTTCTTTTCTGGGTCGGAGGGTTTGACCTGTCGGACCTAAGCGAGCCGAAAAGGGCCCAAATGGTGAAATTAAAAGAACTGGCAGTCCATCACAGTCTTTGGCCCAAATAGGAGCAAAAGTATATTAATTGCGTTAGATGTCCACAATGAATTGAGTCATTCACCTGTGGCCCTTCTTCTTAAGACAAAGTCAAACTGTGTCTTCTTCCTTCCTCCAACTGCAGAAGTCTGAAACGAAAATAATATGTGTTTGGTTGTGAAAGGGGAGAGTCACCCGTTGATTTCTTGGGCACGCAGGGAAAACAAAGAGACTTGCCATAATAGTGATGCTTCCCACATACCACTAGTTTGGAGTATGTAGTTACTTTGGACCTTTCGAGCAACAAGTTGGTTTGTTCGATTCCATCCCGAGGAACCTGACTTGCCTCCAAGGATTACTGGAGAGATCCGGAAGAGGATTGGTGACATGGAACATTTAGGGAAGATGAGAAACACCTCCATGGAATAGCACATGAGTTAACGGACCCTACAACTCTTCTCTTATTTACCCTGATCTAAATACATACGGAAAGGTGGCGTGTTAAAGAGATGTGAAAAACAATACAATTTTTCACTATCAAGAGCATGCATGCGTCACTTTTCACTCTTGAAAGTAAAATACCAAATGGAAAACAATTTGGCGTCATATGTACATTGAATCTCTGCACATGGTAAACTCATGACTGCTATAAACATAGTCGTCCCTCGGGGTGAAATCTTGGAGGAACCCACTTTCTGAACCAGAACCCTCCATCCTCTTATATGAAGTATCGATCACCTCCTCACCTCTTAAAGCTCCATAATCAGCATGCAATATGTTGGTGCTGCAGTCTATCATGGGGTTCGTTGAGATCATTCTCATAAGATCACCGTCTCCATAGCAAGTGTGGTAATCTGTGAAGCTCTCTTCATGGGCACTAAGGTCATTAATATTGCTGCTTGGATTTAGCCACTCCTCAAATAGAATGCTATGGGGTAATACGCTCAAATCATTAATTGGTTTAGTGGGACAACAAGAGAATTGATGGCCTGGTTCCTGAAAGGATGGACCATCAGTAGGGTTTGAATTACTTCCACATTTATTACAGGGCTTGGGCATCTCAGGTTTTGCCACCTTCTTCTTGAGGCAAGTGTGCCAGAAGTTCTTTATCTCATTATCGGTTCTTCCAGGCAAACGTTGCGCTATCTGGGACCACCTAATAAGGTCGTAGAATCAGCACAGTTTGAATTCAGTCAAGATCTTGATAGAACCGGAACCCTTTGGCCCGTGATCAACACAGGAGCGAGGTGTAGGATTATTACTTGTTGCCAAAGAAGCGGTGGAGTCTGAGGATGGTCTCCTCTTCCTGCACAGTGAACTTTCCTCTCTTCAGTCCTGGCCTCAAGTAATTAATCCACCTTAGCCTGCAGCTCTTCCCATTCCTCTGCAAGCCTGCAGTATTTCACGTACTTTCTGATGAGGACAGTATTATACTATAGAGATTTCTCTACTACTATTGCTGTCTATACCTTTTCTCCAACTTGCAAGATTAAGAGACTTATTTTTACATTATATATTATAATTCCATTCTAGAAGGCTAATTATGTCCATTATCCCAGTGTTTAACATGCACACATGTGGGTATATGGCGTATTTCTTAATGAAGATTCATTCTATATTTCTGCATTACGTGGTATCAGCGTTAGAATGATGGCAGTTAAAAAGGATTGGTAATTATCTGGTTTGTTCACTGCATGGATTATTGTCGGATTATCTTAACTTCAGTAGTTAGGTAGTCTTGCATGGAAATTCCTTTGAAACCTTAGACCCTACCCCTCTGGGCAAAACAAGAGAGGAGCCTACTTAATGCAAATAAGTAAAATGCTACAGAACGCCATTGTAATAATATGTGCTGAAACTTGAGGGCGGGATTTGTTGAGAGAAAGCGTCCACCAAGGTCAGTGCATTACCGGCATTAACAGGTACAGAACTCCAGCAACCATGGCCGTACTTGAGAATGTGATCTCTAAGGCGCCGGTCTTCTTCCGGTGACCAGAGCCCTTTCCTGAGCTTGGGCTTGAGCTTTGTTGCAGCAGCATTCTCAGCCACCTTGCTCTCCATCTTTGGAAGAGAACAAAGGGTGTGTTTGCATTTGGAGGGTGAAGGGGTATTTAAAGGAAGGGTAGAATACATAAGCAAATAAGTAAAATGCTACAGAACGCCATTGTAGGGTAGAGTGATTTTTGGAATCTTGTCGTAAGCATGCGTTCCATCCAATCCAAATCCAGGCTTAGTTTCTAGACAAATAGATAATATGACAAATGGCGTTACCCTTGGATTCCTATTGGCTGTGAGAGTTTGAAGAACTCCACCAATGAGAAAAGGAAAGAGTGTTTTATTTTATTATTTTATTACTATCAAATTCATTCTAGATGGATGAGCTTGGCCGCTTTGAGAGCGCGGATTTGGATTTCTGTGTCTTTGCTCTGCAAAAGATGAATGATCTTGTTAACATTCTATCAATCCCACTCACTCCCATTGTGGTGTTTCTTGTATCCTCTTTGCCAATTTCTATAACTTTCACAAGAAACACAACCTTAAGGTGCATCAAACAAAGTTCTTACTTGATATATAAGTTGAATTATATTATCCATACATATTATTTATTCTCTAAATTTACCCACCACTTAAAATATTTCATTTTTAAACTTATGAGGTATATTGTATGTTTGATTATTGACACAACTTGCATTCGCTATTTTACAAATAGATGTGTTTTTTTTAATACGGGATCAGGTAAAGAAATATGATAGAAATAGAAATAGAAATGATAGTTCTAAGATACTTAGCTAAATAGATCCCTTTCAAAATTTGGTCACTGGGGCCAACTTTTTAACAGCTCCACGGTAATATGACTTATTATACAGCATTAGGTTAGGTAATGATGATGATGATGATTGAAAATCGTGATTATTAACAAGGCAATGATTAATTGACTCCATTTGTTTTTAGGGAAATGGACTAAAGAATCCCAGTGGCCCAAGAAGAACAAGAACAAGAACAAGAAGACGTCCTTGTCCTCTACAATATGATTATCTATCTACCCATAACATATATTTAAAACAACGACTTCCACATTTTTACCCCTTAAATGCGTTTAAGAGAAAAGTCTAAATCCAACTTTTGTCTATTAATTGATTACCATTTGACGGTGAACAAGTTTTTTTATAAAATAAATAATGATCCCTCCTATATTGAAAATTGTTGCTATGCTGTTTCTCCAACCCTCCCTTTCTATGGCAAATGGCAACAGTATACACACGTAAACATCATTGATTATTAGCTTATGATAGTGAAAATGCACACGTACAGGTAAGATTATTAGCTTACTTGGACTTTGGCCTTTAAGCAATGAGTGACATGGTCATTGTCTAGGGTATCCCTTTTAACCATGTTCATCAGAGGAGGATCACAGCCATGGGATTTTTTTACATGCATACACTTTTGAGAAATGATCTTTTTTTTGGGTGAGAGTGAGACCATATTTGATAACTTATGGTATCTATTAATCATCAATGTAATATTAACAGTAAGTTATTGTTGATTGGCAGAAATTTGTTAATCAAGGTAAGGTGACACACCAAGCTGTTGGCTTTTGTATATACAGACACCCATTGATGTAGATATCTTAAATATATAAAATGATGCATAGATAACATTTATAAGGATAATACTTGAGCTTGAAGTTATCTTATCCCATTTAAAACTTCCACTTGAATTAAAAGAGGTAAGATCACCTGCTGTTGCTTTCTGGAGTTAAGTTGATAACAAATCACACTGACTATAATAATGTAAAAATCCATGCATGCATGTGAATACCATTTTTTCCCATAAAAGTTTAGTCATGAAACTTATTATGGAATAAAAAATTACAGTATCAAAAATAAGTAAGCCATGCAAAGGGATTCTAGTTATAGAGGTAAAACACCACAACACTTAAATCAAGTGGGTTAAACAATGAACTATTTCTTACTAATTTAGGGATACATTTGCTGGTTGACACCATATGTCTTTTTATTATTATTATTACTATTGAGTGGGGTAGTTAAGTTGTGAGAGGAAAATGAACCGTCCCATATTCAACTCATGATGAGGTACTAAACTATTGCAACTCTTTTGTATCAAATGTTGGCCTCTCAGGCCCTTGTGAGGGTAGGGGTTCTAACTGCAAAAAATATAAGGGGGTAGGGGTTCAATAATTGAACACAAGAGAGTACAGTATTGATGGGTCTGAAACTATACACTTGCTGATTATGTAATAGGCACTAATTCTCTTCCAAGTTAAACCACCATAAAGGACTATACCATGTTTTTCATTTAATAAGACTTCTCTTCCTTTTCCTCTTTACTTGCACCAAATATTTGAAGTCCCATCTTTCCCTAATGTGAAGTTCCACTCCCACCACGTAATTCAATGAGATTTCGTAAGGCATCTTGTTTTTTAATATAGGATGATCACGCACATTGCATATTGTAATAGATAGTATGAATGATGACTTTAGGTGGGCTCAGTTGCAATTTTAATGTATGTAGCTCCAATAGAAGCTTCCAATGTCAACTAACTAATTCTATTCAAAGTGCCCACCATCATTATCACATTCGTTGAAGAGGAGAGATGTACCTCATGGTGAGAACGATGCCATTTTCCTGTTTCCCAGCAATTTAAATTTAAATTTAAATTAAAAAAAATCAGTGTAGAAGGGCAATATCTATGTATCGCGTATAAAATAGGCCGTGTATTGTGAGGATGTAGGAATACGTGTTAGACTAGCACGTTCATGAGAGAGCATAATATATATATAAGGCAACTTTCTTCCTGCTAGCCGACCAGTTCTCCTTCCTACCTAGATCAATCTCAAATGACAAGTGACTCTGTAGTATTTTAATTACAAATGGAGATAGATATTAAATGGGATAATACTTAGGTTATCATTTAATTTGGGGAAGAAAAGGATAGACCAACCTGCGATTACCTCTAGGTGGACCTCTGTCTTGTATCGTATGCTTACCTTCCACTTTGGGAATGTGGAGTACGAGGGCTGGATTCACGTTACAGTGACTCCTGGTCCTTCTAAAAGTCCATGAGCCTTAACTTATTGTTTCAGGCTGTATTAGGGCTTCTCGTGACTGATTATTTCAGGAGCCTAGGTACATGGGGATCGATTTTGTTTTGTGTAATAGAACAAGAAACAAAATAATATAAAACCTAGTGAGCGCTTTATCGGGCTGATTATATAGATATATCACACTACATGTCCTTGACTATGTGATTGTACTGTAATCCACTCATGCATATAATGGCAGGGGAGGCAAAGATTATGTGATGAAATGTAGTTGTGGTGAAGAAAGCTGATGGGCAATCATTGAATTGCAAGGTGTGGTTGAAGTTCACCTGGGCTTGCCTGCAGGACCAATTATTGAAATTAGGCATCTTTGTGGATCTTCTGTTGTGTTGTCGGTATGATATGCGGAGCGGTGTTCACTTATCCTCAAAGTTTTCTTACTGTTGTTCACTTATTCCAGAAGTAAGTGCTGGGCTCACTGTTCACATTTCCAGCACCGAGTGCCCGGCATCTTGTTAAGGCCCGGATATCTGACAATTTATGACGGACGGGCCTGTTGCTATTTTTTTCACTAATTTATTTTATTTTCTCAGAATTCAAACTAGATTTTCTTTGAACCATCAAAGCCATGAAAGTTTCTTTGTCACTTCATCATCTTGTTCAGGTCTGTGAAATAATTCCCTTCAAATCAGTGTGCAAGTAATGTTTTTTATGTGTCTCTTTCAATTATTTTCCCCTGTAAGATTACCCAGATGGGGTGAGCATGCTGATAGTGGTTATCAGCATGCCAAAGCTACACCATCAATCTGCTTTTAGACGATGTGATTTGTGGGCCATGAAGAAGATTTCTCTTCTAAGTGGAAAAGTTGGGTCCAGAGTAATGTGATTGGGCATCATCTGATGATGAAAAGGACACGCCACGAAACCAATTATGGTGAAGGTTGGGAAATCTAATTGCTTTTCTAATAAACAACTGTGAGTATGATTGAAATTGAAAATATCTTCTGCTGCCAACTTTCTGGCCCCTGTTTTTTCTATGCTTCCGGATTGTGAAAAAGACAGTGGTGGGATGGATGAGCCTTTGGTTTTCAGACTATAGCAATCGGTATCACAAGTCTAGAAAGTGCTGATGCTTTGCAAGATTCTTCTTCAACTCTCCCCATGGATTATTCTGTAATTTCAATGCGATTTTAGGCTTGACTATCCTTAGCCTTTGTGTTGACAGGATATGCACATGGAGTTTTTGTCTGGTCAAGCCATGGCATGTGTGTCTCGTGGCTCCAGCTCTCAAATATATATATATATATATATATATATATATATTATAAAGACTCAGGAGGGGAATGCTCGGCCAAAATATCTCATTGCTAAGCTAACCCGGCCGTCCCCCACTTCATCACTTCACTACGGTCCCCAGATATTTTCTAACCCATGAGAGGTCTCCCTCGCCCCCCACCGCCCCCCCACCCCCCCCCACCCTCCCACCCTCTGGATCTAGGGAAGGTGCTAATATTATTAGGTATTACCCCCTTACAAATTCTCATCTCTACTTGAATGAACCATTATAGTTTTCCATAAATGGTCTATCCATGGAAAATCCCACTTTCCTCATCGGATAACTAAAAAATAATACTAAATTCATATACAATTATTGAAATTGGTTTTAAAACAATGCAAGATAAATGATATTATATAAGGTTGCATGCGTGGATATACATCCAAGGATTTATAAAATTAATAAATAGAAGATAAGGTACGGGAATGGAAACACCAGGTCTCGCTCATTCTACACGTTGCAAGATGAAAATATCTTCTTTCATCTTCCCTTTTGTGGCCTTCTGAAAAATATATTATATTATTCTTTAGCTAAATTAGCTAAAAGACAGGAAAGTGAGCGAGTTGTAGTGGCATGTGGGTGCTCTTTAACTTGTCCAGATCCATTGGGAGGTGGAGAAATGGCATTAACAATGCCAAGCAAAAGGCAAGTTTGTGATGTATAGACACATACACGTCCTCACGTCTTTATATAGAGCAAAAATTAGCCCTTCTCATGAGTCAGTCGTCTCTCCATTCTGTTCCTTCCTTTTCCTTCCCTCCACGGGCATCCTATCCATCGATTCAGGGCAGTGAATTAAGTGATCAGTAAGTAGGGGTGGGTGCCTTAGGTGTATGTGATGGATATGCGGCAGCTGCAGGAATATGGGTCTTCTTCAAGCTCGTGGACAGATGAGAAGCATCTTAAGTTTCTCGATTCAGTTGAGGCCTCCTTTGTTCGCACAATGTTGCATGGTAACGACAGCAGCAATCATCTTCCACTCCTCCGACTGGACAGGTATATGCCCGACAGCTCCGAGTCCACTCGGGACCTCAAGTCTCAGAGAAGGAAGAATCTCCGCCCCGCAGGTGATTGCTGAAACAAAACAGAGAACTCCTGAGTTTTTTTATCTTAAACAAATTGTTAGTTGCTTCAAAGCTCTGGGAGTGGTTGACTTAAGTTTGGAGACATATATACTGTATAGACTGAACACGAATAGAATAGAATAACTGAAATGTGCAACTCTAACTCGTGATATTTTTTAGTCCAGCCAGAACTAATGGTGGGGTTGGGTCTGACAAGAAACCCAGGAGGAGACTCCCATCTCAGCCAACTGACTCCTCTCATGATCAGGTCAGTATGAGAACGTCCTTTTTTTCATAGCATTCCCTTTACATTGCAATCAATAATACAACGATAGCCACAATGACACGGCAAGGAACACTAACTAGCCAGAAAATTTAGTACTTCCCCCACTACTGTACTTGCATCAGCCTGCCTGCCTGTACTGTGCTTTTATCCTTCTGAAGCATATGTAAATGCAGGTGGTTCCAGAGTTTCTAAACGAAATGGCCGATTGCAAGGGAGCATAGTTGAAAAGGTTTCCCTGATTTTGTTTTTATCTCTTTGCTAGTTTGCTGATTACGACTAATCTATATATGGATGGGTGTACTTGTGATTGGCATATAATAAAATTCATATACAAAATATGGGCTTTTAAAAAGAGCATCTCTCGTAATATATGGATGGGTGTACTTGTGATTGGCATATAATAAAACTCATATACAAAATATGGGCTTTTAAAAAGAGCATCTCTCGTAATATAATTAACTTCTTTATTAGACTGTGGAGCTTTCACACCCCTTTAAAGTTTAAAATATGTTACTTATATGGTAATTATGAAAAATAATGCTATACATTTCTGCACTCGGACCTTCCCTTCTCCCTGTCCCCCGCGGGCATGTCTCAAGAATCCTCTCGAAGCTCTCTGGGGGACTGGCAAATTCCATGCTTTCTGTCATTGGTGCATGTGTAAGAATGACTGGCGCCTATCTGTATTCCATTCAGCTGGAAACTTTGACCCTGTTAACTCACTTCTAGATCAAAACCCGCATAAGCTATTCAACCTCCATGTTTTCATTCCCCTTATATCCTGTCAGTCACCTCTGTGAGGTCCTAAACCTCAAATCTGAGATATCAACCTGCCATTTAGGGGTATGCCTGATCAGAGATTCAACAAGTAGTAGGTCTCATCCTTGGCATACCTTTCATCTATAAACTACCAACTCACCAGGGTCACGGGCCTTACATTTATCATCTTAAGGTGCATGGAGAAATTGAAGTTAAGACCTGAGGAGTAAGAGGGACACTGGTTAAAAATCTAGACGAATGGAAGACACGGCCTCATCTGCCTTTCTGTCATGAGCAGCTCCTGAATAAATATAACACAGCGGGCATCAAACTCATGCTATATTCACGAATGAAATATACAAATCAATATCTATTGTGGAGAAGGTATGTCTTAGAAGTAATAAAAGATCTTTTCTCATAGGAAACAACCAAGGAGTATTTCCTTAAGATTTTCTGTCCCTTGCATGTCAAAAGTATTCCTTAAAGAAATTTATCTTGTCTTCTAAAGGACTCAAATGTGTTGCACATGGTGTTAAAATATTAGGCAAACTCGAAACCCCAGGGAAAGAGACAATTGCTAGAACTTCATCTCTGTCTAGAAATGCATTTAAACCATATAAAAGGCCGAGGGAGAAATACATAAACCTACTAATATTATATTCCAATTAATTTCTAAGTAAATGAACATTGCCCTCATCGTGAAAAATCTAAAAGATGAGAATGCAGAAGGATTACAGTGCTAGGGAGAAAATTACCTTCAATCAAGATACACACAGGTAAGAATCATGGAGCTATTAGTCCACTTCCAAAGTCGTATTATTCCACTGCTGCAGGTATTCTGTTAACTAATAGTCATTGAATCTACACACTTGGCAAAATGTATATCTAATTAAATACCATGTAAAGCCAGAGATCAGAAGAGGGATAAATAGCAGTCCATCAAGGATACTAAACAACCAAATGAACATGAACAGTGTAGATGTCAAGCTGGAAACAATTGGCTCAGATACCTGTATTCGCTCATATATAGTTCATTGAAGATGTCCAAAATATGCAAACCTGGCTACCTGTCAATATATCCCACTGAACAACTCGCAAGCAAAATCGACGGACGTAAATGCTAAAGCAAACGAGAAACTAGAATATCAGGATACATCTAGAAGAGAAATCCTTACCTATATATTCAAGTCCATCCACATGAAGACCTGTAGATACCCAACAAGATGGCCAAACTAGGTAACTCCTGGAAGATACCACTGTGGGAAAACGCTCAACATACAATCGCGGAGCAATTCTAGTTTTCTGCTGGCTCCGACATGTGATGTCTCCTCAGCAGCTTGCTCTCCGTACACCAGGTCCGGGATCCGATTCAATTTCTGGGGACACAGTTCGAGTTTCCATCCATCTTGCTTAGTTCTCGAGAAGAAGAAGAAGAAGACAGCAAGCGGAGACTCTGCCTTAGAATTGATCTTTGATCGGTCACTGTCACACAGTGTATCTCCGGCGAGAAGTCTGATTCCGCATAGGGATTAGAGATTCACGACCAAGATCGTAGGCGGAGAGAGAGGAAGAAACTATAACCAATGCCCCCACCTCCAATGCAACCCCACTTTTTTGGGTAGAAAGGTTTCCCATTTCCAAATTCAATTTCAAAGGCTATTTTATCAAGGAGCAGCGCCTCCACTCCTTCAGATGAAAATAAATCAATATCAATATATATTTTTTATTAACCTTATTATTTAAAAAGTAATAATTTAACAAGATATTAAAAAAAGTATCAATAAATTACTCATATAATATTTTACCATTTTTTATAAATACTATTATTTAAACATTACATTAATAAGTAACAAAATATCAGATGATTAACATTTGCTTGCATCAATAAAAAATAGAACAATGTTAAGATATTGTGTAGAAAATGGGCTAGATCAATGCAACACTACATACACTCCATCAACTGATCCTGAATAAGGTAGAATACAACAAACACCACACTGTGTGTATGTTCCAAAGGAATCGTTGTGTTTCCTCTTTCCAATAACGAAGGGAGAAGAAGAAGTACGTTTTGGAGATAAGACGTGAGGTAGCTTCTCTGTTCCTTCTGTTCTAGTTTCTTCCAGCCTCCTTTTTCCCGTCCTTTTCCTTTGTCCATCCCTCTCTATCTCTCTCTCTCTCGCCTATTATTTGCCTGCTGACCCTTCTATAATTTGGCATTTCCAAGGGCATCATCCTTAGCAGCTTCTCAATCCTCCACCTTCTCTAGCAGAAGGTATATCTGATCTGCTATGGAGCAGTCGACCGAGCAGAGGGAAGTGTGCGGGAAGGAGTGGCAAAGGTCAACACCGACGCCGTTCCTGACCAAGACTTATCAGCTCGTGGACGAACAGTCCACTGATGATATCATCTCCTGGAACGGCGACGGATCTTCTTTTATCGTATTCAATACAACAGTTTTTGCGAGGGATCTGCTTCCTATGTACTTCAAGCACAACAACTTCTCTAGCTTCATCAGACAACTCAACACCTATGTAAGTAGTAATTCATCTAGTCTCATTCCAGCTCTCAAGCAGCACCGATAAGAACTGAAAAAAAAAAAGGAACAACTATTACGATTGCAACAGGGATTTAAGAAAGTCCTACCTGAGCGGTGGGAATTCTCGCACGAATGCTTCCGGAGAGGGGAGAGGCACCTTCTCTGTGAAATTCAGAGGCGGAAGATGCCAACCTCTCCTCAGGCCGTCTCATTCATCCCGGTCCCTGCATCCGCAATTCCGACTGTCTGGCCTGTAAATTCACCATCGAGCTCCAGAGAACAAGAGAAAATGATATCGTCGCACGCGCCGTCTTCCATGTGCGGCCATCACTGCGCGGCAGTGCTGGCGGACGAGAACGAGAGACTACGGAAGGAGAACAAGATCCTAAGCTACAAGCTGAGGGAGATGAAGAACTTGTGCAGTAATATATTCTCCTTGATGTCGAGCTACGCGAGCGCTAGAGAGGCAGAATGCAGCGGCCGGGGATCCAAGCGGTTCGAGCTGTTGCCTGAGGAGGCGCGGGAGCAGATGCAGATGGAGGAGATCAGTCCGAGGCTCTTCGGCGTGCAAATAGGTTGGAAGCGAGCAAAAGACGATCCTTTTGCAATAGCAGGCTGCATCCAGGAATGAACCTGGTGGTGGGATCGAATCTGAAGCGTGCAATAGCCACAAAACAGAGGTCGTGTACAACTCATCAACAATAGGGACAATTGGAAAACAGAACAAAAATAGTTTAGCCAGTCTATCAATCAAGCAGGTTGATTAGATTAGAAACTTCTAGCGGGTGGGGTCCACGTTCTATGTGTCAATCTCCCAGAGTGGATATTCTGTAGCTCAACTTTATCGGTTTTATCTAATGAATATTTATTATGTATATTGACTGAGATGTCTCCATTATTTGTACTTTTTTTTTGTTTCCTCACTCCTCCAACTCATCTAAAATATCTCCCATATAAATTTGCTCCTAAATAGAATTTATACTTTAAATTCCCATCTTATATATCAATTAGCTTATATGAACATTATATATAAAATTGATGCGCATCAATTATGTACATTTATACATCAAGTAAGTTATTTGTATATCAATTATATCTTATATACATTAATTTAGTTCCAACATTAAAAAGTTGTTAAATAAAATAATATTATTAATTATATTGTTATTAGCTAAATTAATGTACATAACATGAAATTGATAGAAATATGACACAATTTACGTATACAAATATAATTGATATATAAGAGACCTAATTTATAATAATTGAATGTAGTTGATGTACATAAAGTATAAAAAAACAAAATTAACATCCAACACCTATTTCATAAATGAATTGATGCATTTGCTCTTTCTAATTTGGCTGGTGATCCATGAATTATTATTCATTCGGTGGAAAGTGGCCCCTGCATACATACGGTAATGAAAGGGTTAATGATTGGCCAGTAGAACGAATTGCTGACTTAATTTACTTGTAGTCGGTCTAGTGTGGGTGTTGCTGGGTGAAGATGAAGAGATGCATGCATGCATGAGAAGCACGATTGCTTGGCTACCTGGTGTTAGAATTCTGTACCGAGAGACTCGATACATGATGCTATTTTACATGCATGGACGCATATATATATATATATAATTTATATTAGAAATATAGTATACACTATGGGAATGGACGTTAATGGGAGCTGGCCATCTTCCAATCTCAATGAATGTTGCCTCGAGTCTAGTGGATGGATGATAATCAAGATTTCAAGGCCCATCCTTATCATCAACCATTGTTGTTGGGCCTATAGATTATCAATTCTATATTTTGCTACACCAGGCAGACATCCCCAATAGCCATTAGCCAACATGGCAATTGAGTGTACCAAGCGATGGCACGTGGATAGTCTGACCAATAGGGTATACACAGCTCCTGAACTTTTTTTCTGACAGCACGTATCAAAGTGTCGAGAGGGGATGAAGAGTTTTGATTGCATCGATGATGCTATTATACGCATCATGGATGGAGCGAACCTGCAGCTATAAAAAGTTATTTTTATTTGTTGTTTGAATGCTTTGTAAGTTGGAAAATCGCATGTGTCAAGCCAAGATACGTTGATTGCGTGAAAAAGTGACCAGTGGGGCGGTGAAGCCTCACTGTGTGTGCCCACCCACATTTCGAAAGCTCGGAACCCAACATTTGGTGATCTTTAGAAAAAAAAAGAAGGTCGTCCCAACCCAAACAACCCTCTCACCTCACTCAATAATTAAAAAGAGAGGTGCATCAAAACTGACTTGATAGGAAACATATTATATGTAGATGTTGGATGATTTGCCAAATTCTATTTCATCATAAACGAGATGAAGAGGAGATCTAGTATGATTTGATCAAACTGTTGTAATCTAGTTAGAACTTCCTACTACTATGTGATTCTTTTCTATAACATTTATTTTTCTTGTAATTTAATATATAACAACTGCACACTCACATACACATACATGTTCATCTTCTCATCATCTTCCTACTATCTATCCATCTATCTATCTATCTACCTTTGCCGCACGATGGAGTCCATCAACAGCTTCATATTCCATTTATTAACTATGCCAACCAACTTGCTAATGTATGGATTATTCTCAACTCGTTTTGCCCAACTAACTTCCATCAACATTAATCTCAATGTTGATCACTCCCCATTGTGGGTGCATGCAATAACAGAGCCCAGGATAAGGACCACAAATATAAGATAATGATCATGTTGTTGTAATTTAGTTATAACTTCTTACTACGTGTAAGCTCACCTCGCACTCTGGTGTTGTAATTACTTTTCGTGTAATTGGATGTATAGCAACTCTATTTAATATAATAGGCATTCACACACATGTCACAGTGTGGTGTGTTTTCTACCACTACAGCATGTTTTCGTGTGTTTTGGGAGGATATAGATATAATACAATCATTTTCATTTTGGGCTCCAAAGTACCATCTCATTTAGTTTCATTCGTTATACCTGGCATGCTTTATAGACAGACAAGAAAGAAAGAAACCATTTGACTGAAGCAATCAATATTCCATTCTTATTCTTTTCGCAATGACAGGTTGGGCTCCACTCACGCATACGTCTCATGTGTTTGCCATTTAAGGTCTCCCACGCTCGCTGGTTGCTGCCTAAAACCCACAAATCCATATCTCCCGATGGACCCTGGATTGTGGTTCCCGCTATCTATATATATATATATATATAATGTACCGAATTTACCACATCTTTAATACTAACTTATTAAGTGGCCATTAGAAGAAAGAGAGGCGCATATTCAGTATGTATGTAGTGTGAACAAAGTAAAAAGGTGAAATACAAGTAAAAAGAATGAGAAGCATCTTCTTGGGAGATGCTATGACATGTAGTGCCTATAAAGGGCATGCCATATTTCAAACAACATGCACCGCACCGCACCGCACCGCACCAACACAAAGCGGGGCAAAGTTCTGATTGATGAGTTGTTGAGCACTAGGACTAGATGTCAAGTTCGTCACGCAGGGATCCGCTGGTTGTGGCGAGAGTGATTGGAGATGTAGTAGTGGATGTTTTTACTCAGTGTGAAACTGGGTATCACTTACGCTTCCAACAAGGAAGTCTCTAACGGCCAAGAGCTTATGCCCGCTCTTCTCACCGCTAGACAGACCGCTGGTCCAGATTGGAGGGAGCGACATGAGGGAGGCTACGTGTTCGCTATGAGAACCCAAAACCTGTGATCGGTATTCATCGCTACGTGTTCCTGCTGTTTAAACAGAAAAGAGGGAGGCAGACAGTTAGAGCTCCAGCCTCAACCTCAACGGACTGTTTCAACACCAAGAAATTCATGGAAGACAATGGCTTGGGACTCCCAGTGGCTGCCGTCTACTTCAATGCCCAAAGAGAAACTGCAGCTTGAAGACTGATATTCAGGCCGTGATCGTGATGTCCATAGACCCATATTAGTGTCTCTTAACAAAAATTTGAGCCACATTTGAATAATTAGTTTGGACTTACAAGTTTGTTCAATGAAGGTTTAATTTATAAATGAGCAAGCGACTGACTGCGACCAGGAAGCACCCCCAAAGCCTTTTGTTAGGAAATAAAATGAATATCAAAGGTTTTGGTCAAATTCCATTTGGGTGGGGATAATAAGTATCATGCGACCTCCATGAAAGCAGCAGATCATCTGCACGCCATTCTTGTTTTGCACCGAATCCACCCCCCAACTGCACCCTAGCAAGCAAGCAAGCACTTCTAGTTCTCTCTAATTAACCATATGACTGCGCTCATGACGGAAGCCTTTTCAATTCCCTATCTTTGATGAAGATATTCATGGCATACTCTTCCGTCTTCTTCAACATTCAGAGGCCACACACGAGGTCCTTGTCATCATGGGGATTTCTCACGGTCCCCTTGCTAATGATAATCCTGACTCTCCTCGTAAAATCGCAGCCCCAGCTGACAGACTGCTCCACCGTGACAGCTCTGGTATATACTTGCTCCCCGTACATAACATTCGGATTTCCAGAGCCAGTGCCGGGGACGCCTTGCTGCGACGCCATGACAACCATGAACATGATAGTTGCGGCGGAGCCCACTGACGGGCACACGGTGTGCAGGTGCATGATGGCCCTCATCAGCACGTACAGCCCCAACGCCTCTGCAATCGCTGCCTTGCCCGGCCTCTGCGGCGTCTCACTCGGCTTCATTATCAGCCCCACCACCGACTGCAACTAGTGAGTGACTCGTCGTTTTTCATCTCTCTCTTTCATAATCGTTTGTAAGAGTACGAGCTCACAATATTTTTATGCTGGAATAGGCCTATCGTTAATATACATATATATATATATATACAGTAATACTATTATGTCATAACCCACCTCACATATTACATCTGAATCGATTAATGCAGCTTCTAGGTTCTCTCTTACGAATACGACTGGACGATGCACCTTCACCTTCGTTGAAGGGGAAGACAGGAAATACGAGTAGAATAAGGAGCCCGTTTTCAGGCTAGTGCAAGATGAAGACGTGAACCTTCCTCAATCTCAGTGAAAAATAATGTTGTTAGTACTTCAAGAAAGAATATTTATCTTCTCTCAATCTCATGTAGCTTCTATATCAGAGCTCGCACTCTTTGTCAGGCCCTAACTAATCTTTCTTGCCTTGATTTGTTCTGGGAAACTTACACCGCTTAATTGAGGAAATGAGTTTCTTCTTTCCTGTGCACCAAAAGAAAAACATGGCAAAAAGAAGAAACGGCTGCTTTTCCCCTATCTCAAAAAAAAAAACATATCATATACCCGTCTCAGTAGGACACAGTTCAGTACATGAAACCATATTATAATCAACTATAACACGACTACAAGAAAAATTGTCTGGGAGGAATCTCTGAGTCTTTGAATCTATTTTTCATATGGGATTAGGGGAAGCGTTTTGATTCACAATAAATATACCACACGACACGACGCTCTTTTCAACCATAGCCATAGACATGTTCTTTATTCATTCCCATCTTTAGCCAAGATGGATGGAGATGGATGCTTCCTTCCCTAGTAAGTTCTTGTGTTCAGATATTATATATGTATACTATGGTCGTAGACTTTGGGCGACAGAGCATTTGTGTCAACTGATTGCGGCTTCTTCTTTTGCATAACAGCGACAATCAATCGATCGCTAACTCTCCTCCTTGGACCTCCACGTCTTCGGGAGCTTATGATCCTCGAGTCTTCCGTAAATTCGCATGATTATGATAAAACTCCTACCCCCGGGACAGTTTGAGCTAACCTGAATCTACTACAGATGCTCAGCTGAATTTGGTAATTAGCATTAACCATGTCTTCCCGCAAGGTAACTTGAAATAGCTGACGACCCTACAAACTTGAAGAAATAGCACAATCTATCCCAACCATGGAAGCTACACCACTAATGTAAAATTTCATTCACTAACATGCACCACCAGGTTTGTGTCAATTGGCAATCATGTGCCAAAACAGCTCCCAACAAGTCCAAAGAACAGATCACCTTGAACCAACCCTCCAGGTCTTGTACCATCAGTCCTCCTGCGGGGTTGAACCCCTGCAAACAGAAGGCACCCATAACACTCAGGTCGCTTCAACCAGACTCCACAAAATATAAGACATTTAACCATTAAAATAGAAACGAACCTGTTATCCACTCCATTTGCAGGGCTCTTGCTACGACCATAGTTGAGTGGACTGTCATGGGGCTCAGCAGATGACCTTGGAAGGTGCTCATGACCGTTTTCAGGGCTGAGCCTCTCACCCTCTTCAGGGGTCTGCCCCCTTGACTGGCCATTGTCAAAGTGGGGTACCTCATTCTTCCTCTGATATGGACTGCGACTGTGGTCACTGAAGTCCCTCTCCCTCCTATATGGGCTGTCCCTGCGCTCACCCAATCCCTTATGCCCTCTATATGGGCTGCCACTGCGGGGTGCACGACCATTCTCACGGCTGGACCTCCCACCATATGGACTGCGGCTCCTGCTCTGGATGTGGCTTCTACCATGGTCACGATTGGATGGAGATCTCCCCTGACGATTAGGGCTTCGGCTACGTCCGCGGCTACGGTTGGGGCTGGTTCTCTCCCTGCGATGGGTCACAGGGCTCCCACCACGGCCATAGTCAGGGCTACCCCTCTCTCTCTGGTAAGGACTGGCACCTCCGCGACCATAGTCAGGACTACCCCTGTCCTTCCTATAGGGGCTGGGAGAACGCCTTCTCCTGTCAGGTGATCTGTAACTGTCTCTATCTGAGCCATACCCATCTCTCCTTTCATCATCATCTCGGACAGTGTATTCCACTGAGATAACACGCCCCATCAACTTGCTGCACAAAGGAACAAGATCATATAGTATAATAAACTCCCTCATGAAAAAAAAAACTACACAATATTTATTCATTCTATATGTGAGAGAAGGGGGAGAGAAGGAAGTTTACCTCATATTAGTAGCATCCAAAGCTTTCATAGCATCTTCTTGGCATTCATACTGGACAAAAGCAAAATTTCTTCGAATCCTTACACTGACTATCCTCCCATACGGTTCAAAGTGTCTCTCCAGATCCCTTGTCCTGGTATTTTCTGGATCAAAGTTGACAACAAACAAAGTTTTGGAAGGTTTCAAATTGGATGAAGATCTCCTTGAACTTCCAGACCTTCTGCTGCCACCACCACGTTCTTGCTGATAAAGAAAAAAATGGAAAAGTGAATAGATATACAGTCTAAAAAAATGAAACACATTTTCAATACCCGCCCCCCTAAAGCAACAATTTGATAATAACACAAACAGAAAGCTATAATAATAATAACAATAATAAAAGACATCACCTTAGTCCATTCAACTCGAAGCCTGCGTCCCTTCCGACCAAACTCCATTCGGTCAAGTGCGCGAATAGCATCCTCAGCATCTCTCTCATCCTCCATATAGACGAAAGCAAAACCTGAAAGATCGGATAATAAACATTTTTTATCTACTACATATCTGGACAACAGCTAATCCTCATGCAACAGTCATCCACCAACAAAATGGCATTACTCCCTTCAGTCTGGTCAAAGCTTAACAAGACATCTCTTGGGATGACGATCCCACTCAACCTCAGCTTAATCTATAAACTAAGTGACCAGTAAATTAGTTAAACAGACCTTGTCTGATGGACTAAGGGATGTCAAGGAACAAGAACGCATAATTGGATGTCTCATGGGTGGTCAATGTAAATAGAGTGCCCTCCATTCTACCATGCTGCCTCCATTTGTGAGGTTGACAATGTTTTGACCCTGAAACATGTCTGGAATTGGAGGTCGGAAGAAGGTGAAGAGATGAGAGAGGCACTAGCATCTGAGAAAAGTAATAGATTGTAGTGCCATTCACGGAGTAGAGTGACCCTTCTAAGAAATAAGAAGGGAAAGCTCATGGCGGGAAGGAAACAGGATTCCGGAGAGCCGCTGGAAGGAAATCCAATTTCCATGGTAATCCTGCGCCAAAGAAACTGCTGAGAATGGGGGCTTATGCTTCAAAAATATATTCTTTCTTTAAAATATAATCCGCTCGAGCTCAGACTGCACAGGATCTCTAGTACAAACTGCATGCACATGAGAGGTCACCATCTGGCTGCTGGATAAAAGTGGCAAGAAATTGTGGGTTTCCTGGGCTGGAGTTTGCCTCTGCAAGCTGCTTGCGACAATGGGAATCAATGTGTTCTCCAGAAATGTTGGCACAGTTGAACTGGACATGTTTCTTACATAGCAGTTTTCTTATAATGAAATGAAATAACAAAATGGTGTTAATGACTTAAGATCAACAAATATTCCTATAATTTGGAGTTCAGTTCATTTTGGTGGTAGACAATATACGAACTGATTGCAAAAGGCAAAGATGGGTTATTGACAATCATAAAAAGCTCTTTGGTAACAAACAAGTGTTTATATCAAAATCATTTAGGGTCTAAGAAAAAAAGCTTCAAAATCCAATTAAAAGATGAATTATATTCCCGTCAAGCCCGGACCTGGAACATGGATCAACCGCAAGAAGAGGGGTAGAAAAGGAGCCAAAAAATCAATCCAAAATACACAAAGGACTTACCAGACTTCATATCCACCCTATCCACCTTTCCATACTTCCGGAAAAGCCTCTCCAATTCAGACTGCCTAGCGTCATACTCGAAGTTTCCGCAAAAAATGGCCCTCATTTCCTTCCCAAGAAAGTTCCGTCTGCTGCATGTTATACAGGCAAAGAAAAAGAGAACATAGTGATACAATTTCACATACCACTTCCAAAACACCCAAAAAAAGGAGGAAAAAATCAGCAAGCAGCAGACAAAGAACAAGAAGGTAAGTAATTTAAAAGATTTCACTAATAACCAGAGATAGATACAATAAACATTCTTCCTGAGGAAGAAAACTTCTTGAAGTACAAATCAATATGAGATCTACCTGATATAAGCCTATAATCTAATACCCCAAGCCACAAAAAGAAAGAAAAAAAGGGAAGGGGGAAAGAAAAGGTAAACCTCGACGGACTAGATCCCCCAAAATAACTGCTCTGCGTATTTTCTCGGAAAAAAAGAACAAGACTCGAAGTTTGAATCTTGCTTATAAATAGAGCAATTGAACCGTCCATTACCTTGACAGAGGGGCTATTCGATAAGCCTGCCTGCAAATTCTAAAACCTAGATGGAGAGAAGTGGCTAGCAGCTGGAGATATTTTCCGGCTGGTCTTTGCCCTGGCAGAGCAAGAAGAGAGATAAAATAAAAATATCTAGAGAACAAGGACGTTGTGAATGTGCGAAGAAGTCCCTCGATTTCCCCTGCTTTATGAAAGACACCATAAAGTTGATGAGGGGATTAAATTTCGGGGCCCCACTTAAAGTAGATCATCAAAGGATTGAATTAAATTTTGTTGGGTATGATTATAGGGATGGCAATCGTGGAAAATTCAGTCCTGTCCCTTTCCGTCCAATAGGTTTGAGACTTGGACCCGCCCCGTAGGTCACAAGTGAGGATCCGACCCATCCGGCGAGTATGTCTATTAGGTAACAAAATATTAAGAAAAAGTTTTGGAGTGTTAGAGAATTAAACTCACAACTTATATATTAATTAAGATATGAAACTTGATCAATTGTGACTAACTTTATTGAATGTAAAATGTTTCTAATATTATTTATACATATTTATAAAACTTAGTAGCAAACTGTTTTCTTTCCCATGTTAATAAGTTGAAAAATAATAAGCTTGTCAAAATATATAAAAAGTAAAACATTTCTTCAATTCTTTTAACTATAATTGACTAATAAATTTATTTATTTTTTTGAGAAAAAAATATTGTGAATCCAAATGGGCCGTGTGCAGAACAAAACATGCATTTTTTACCTCCATAATTGGTAAGCGCTCATCTCCTCTTTTTTATAGTCTATTTTCGTTTCTTTTTGAAAATGACAATATTTGTTTCCTAATTTCAATTTAAAATTACACTTCATCATCAATGATTCTCAAAATTTAAAAAGAAAGGCTCCAACCGTGTTGTTAATCCATAACTTAAACGCAGAAAATGTTGGTTAAAAAAATGAAGATGTCCCATATTGGGCCTTGCAAGTCTAAAGCATACCTCTTTTCACTCCGTTAAGATTGTGTAATATCTTTCGGTCCATGATATTAAATTAGTTTTTTAGGTGAGAGCACAGTTCAGAAGGTTGCTGGCTGCTGCTGGGTGGGAGTGGGACCCGTGAGCGTCGCCCAAGCCTGAGTTTGGTATCCTCCAAATACAAATATAGATACCTACGATCAGAAGGGTTATAACCGATGAATTAATCATTAGGGCCTAGTTCAAGCACAAGGAACATCAACGTTACAGGAAAACAGAACAAGATTAACACATTCCCAAATGCAGGAGATGGGCCTACTCATGAGAATGCAATGTAGTGAATGAACCAGTTGTGATATTATCACAACTAAATAACGCAGGAAAGAATAAACGTCACAACTATCGTTAAGAGATTTGGTAAAATCAACGTGTTAATACCTACTTTAAAAAATGTGGGATATATGATAAGAACATTGATAAGATTATGCACCTAGTGGAAGAGGTCCCATAACAAGAAATATTGACAAGGCATGCAATAGAAGTGGAAAAAGGAACTCAGTATTCTGGATAAAAACAGAGTTAGGATGCACATGTTTTTACCATATTCCAGGTTATAGAAATTGAAATAAAGAATGTGTTGTCACAAATGCTATAATGGGGCAGAAATCATGACCCTTGCAGCTTTATCTCTCACGTTAAAAGCTCGTATTTATGCCAAAATAAGGGAGAACCCAAGCAAAGTAACAGCTGATGAATAATCCAGCTTCTCGGTCAACTCCACATCTCTTTACTTCCATTAAAGAAAATGTCACACAAGAGAACAGCAATCATACACCAACTTCCATATTGTTTGCATTAATAATGATTCTAAATAAGAAAGCTTGCCCTATGGATAAGAAATAATGAAATAATGCTGACTTTCATACTGCAACTGAGGCAGGTGTTATTTAAAAAGAACAGAAATTCTCACAACTTGTACAAGTACAAAATAACAAATTCACATAGACATCCTAATGATCTTTATGCGAGATAATTTCCAAGGATTACAAGGAAAGGAAAAGAATGAAATGATTGCTCACCGACTATGAAAGACAGCACTCCAAAGCTAGGAGCTCATTAACAAGAGACAATAGATATGCCACATGCCAGTGTATTCGTAAAAAGTCCCCTTGTTGGGCTTCAAAGGCAACTTGTAATACAGAAGGATGAAGGATACCAAGCCATGAAATTGCACTGCAAGGTTAAGGGATGAGAATGCAACAGAAGCATGTTTCTGAAGATAAGACACAATTTGCTTGAAACTGTCTTGGGAGATATGATAGATAGATATAGATCTCAAGATGATAATCAGCTGAAATTAGCATATTGGAAAGGAAATAAATATTAGACCTGGACCCCATATATGCGTTGAAATGACCATTTTCCATGGCACTTGATGGGACTCTGTCCAATCTTATCTCTTTCCTCCTCTCTTGAGAGCATACAATGATATCGGCAATCACTTTGACAGTCCCATTGTTTCCAGCGTAGATGGAGTGGTTCTTGCATATGCAGCGGACTGTCAATTGGTTTCCCGTCAGTAGAAAATTTACAGTGATGGAAGCATATGTCACCGACACATCCCGATTCTTGGCATTGTGCAACACAGGACCTAGCCAAACAGGAGCAACAAAAAGGATAATAAGTATGGAGAAGAGAAAACTCCCAGAAGTTTGTATAGAAGTTGTTCATTTGGTATACCCTGTCACATGTTGAAGCCATGAGTTGAGACATCCTCTTGATTCTACTTGAATCAAAGGTAAAGCAGCTTTCCCATTCTCATAAAAAAATTTAAGACGATTTCTTAGTTATTAAGATATCAGACAAATGGAGAAGATATTTTAGATCATGTGATCTCATGTGCTAGAAGAAACATCATGGATGCTACATGATCCAAATTGCATTAAGCAAGAATGAAACTGAGGAGCTATCTATGATGCATATGACAAACAACAAATATTCACACTTATATAGCACCACTAAAATGAATTGAAGACAAATCATTGTGATAAATCGTTATGAACGGATAAGGTATTTAATTATTATTCACTTAAAATCAATAACTTATAATTGGTATAACAATTCCAACCATATATACTTATAATATTTCTCTATTTTACTAATATAATTAATTCTCAAAACACTTGCCCTCAACAATATATATATATATATAATTTTTACACGATGTTAATTACCATTTCTAGCTAAAAAGCTTGTGCCAATATTGGGCAGTCAAGAACAGAAACTAGAAAGGATTTGATGGTGCTCAGACACCAGACTTCTCCATCAAGTTGGTTGAGCAGCACAGACACCAGAAGCAACCAGCACAGGCTCAGCAAGTTGATGGTGAAGTCAAGTTAATGGTTGGTTGGTTCTATACCTGTGCTGCTCAGCCTCTGCTCTCGTCAACTCCAAGTTGATCACCCTGGGGACTAAGATTGTGAAATCCTCACTAAACATAGCTCCTCAGCAGCCTCTCTCTACGCGCAGAATAAATACAGTACATAAAAGTTCATCACGAAGAAAAATAAGTTCATCACACGCAAAGAATGATCCACTCGCATCAGTTCTCTTTTGTCCCAATGTATAATCATCAATCTACAATCGACTCTCAAGTTGAAGATTAAATGTCATTTAACCTTACACAACCAAAGACAAGACGTATTAGTATTCGGAACTAACAATAACTGGGACTCTACACCCTGACCGACATTAGAACTAAACCTAATAAGATACATCAGCTGACAAGTGGCACTTGGGGCTTATGTGCTCTCAACATACAATAGAAGTGGGGGTTACAGTGCATGAGGACCAACGAGTAACTGATTCAGTGACTATGATATCAATCCCCTGACACTCACCAAGCCCGATAGTTCGGTTCCTCTTGCTATGGATGCATGGTACTCCATGCCCAGATCCTCCAATTGTCTTAACTTCAGCAGCTCTTCCCTCAGTTTCCAGGCCTTTGTTTTCAGCCAGAACCACAGAGCTAGGCAGTACAAGTAATGTCCCTTCAGAGTTCCCTGAATTAATAAGGGCAATAAAAAACAGTTCAGACAGGGCAATATGCACGGGAGAGATTAAAGAACGAGAAGAGTCACGGATTTTCCAGTAAGACTAATCATTTTATTTTTATTTTATAAATATTTGAAATTGAAAACGAGAATGACAAATACTGGGCACTACGTACCCCCAAGAATGGAACCAGAGTGAGATACTTGGCTAAAGGACTGCAGCTCAGTAGTCCCTTCCTCATTGGATGTACCTGGGCTGAAGGCAAAGCTTGGCATTGAGGATACAGGGGAACAAAACTCCAAGTTATTCGAGTTCTCATAGCTTCCAAAGGAGAACCCCCCACGGGTAGCTGTACAAGGTGTCATTGGCTCAACGAAAAAGGAAGAAAAAGATGACCGGCATGATAATTTTGGTGATTGGGTGTCACAGATCATGTAAGATCCAGTGCCAAAGCTGATGTCATGATCCCGACACACGTATGAAGAAGAGAATGACTCTTTGCTAACTTTACACTCTCCAGAAGTCCTATTATCTTGAGCTTTCAACGTACTGGCATCGGTCCCAGGATCCTCCATCCATGAATGGTCTATAACAAATGGTTCAGCATTTGAGTTGTGAGCAAGGTCTGAGCATCAATTTAAAGAAAACAAAGCATAGACAAAATTTTGCAAGCTATCAGAACTCATGTTTGTAGTTCAGAATTCAGAAAATAAAATGCACCGATTTAAATTTCTGAATGCAACCTCTTCTTATTTTTCCTTTTTATTTTTGCATTTAAAGGAAGAAATTTGAAGTTGCTCCAAGTAGAAATAATACATCACCACTGTAGAAATTACAAGCACAGACAAAATTGTTCAAATGAAGAAAAATATCCATTTGTTCACTTGTGGTTTACTATTAGCTAGGTGAATGCATGCAGTCAGATCTCAAATGAGGTATCTTGGATGAAGATGAATAATAAATCTGACAAACCTAGAACCTCCTGGGCAGAGAGTCGTTGAGAAGGATCAACACAAAGCATTCCTTGTATCAGTGTCCTGGCAGATTCTGAAATGCGATCCCATGGATCTGATGGAAATTGAAGATCTGCTGCTTTCACAGCATCAAATATACTGGACTTTGTTTTGCCCCAAAATGGGGGCATCCCACTCAACAGAATATATAGAATGACCCCTGCACTCCACACATCTGCTGCTTGATTATAATCCCCCACCAAGACCTCTGGGGCTATGTAAAAGGGACTCCCAACAATTCCTTGTAGACTCTGACCTGAGAAAATAATTCAATGTTTCAGAGGAAATTTCAGCATGAGAACAGAGCATCCACATGTAACGGTGGAATTGATGGAGAAAATCAAGTGGTTCAGTGACCCCTTAATAATCTGTCATCTTATCAGACTTCACCCCAGTTATCCAATTCCGCTCATTTGATATGAAGAAAAAAAGAGAATGTAGCAGGAGCTGCTTTGTACTGCATCCGATATACTTCATTAGATAATATGGCAAATACCTAAAAAGCCACTAACTTTGCTCACTTTCTTGGTTTTAGAAAAAACTTTTTTGACTGATCAAGTTAGCAATAAACGTTTAGATGTGTCTCATTTGACACTAAATTCAAGATTTCATAAAAGACTAGAGGTGTTGCTAACTTTTTACAATTCAAATATTATAGATGACAAAGAAAGAGATATGGAATTGTCATATTCACTAATTGCTCCCAAACAAAACTCCTAATTCAGTCAAAATTTAAAAAAAAAAAAAGAATCATCATTTTGTATTGTAAATTACCCTAAATTTAGAATAGATATCAGTGACACATCATCAACATAATGTCACTGTCCAACTAAATAAGTCAAATTAACATTGTTATTGGAATCTAATAAAATATTGAAGGTTATACCAAACGGAGCACACAATAGAAAATGGTATTAAGGAGGTTAACCAAAAAGTTCCTACCAAAATGAAAAAAAAAATTGAGTAAAATTTGTGCCTTCTTAGACAAATAGCCCTATATAATATGAGATTCCAATTTGTTTTCTAAAGGGAATTTTGAAAGATGGAATAGGGAGCTCTCTTCTTTCTGTTTGAGAACAAAATATCCATAAAAAACATCCCAGTTCCCTTTTGATTTTGGAAAAAAAAATCAAAATCTGACTCTTTCCCAGTCAGCTAGGCAAACAAAACAAAGAAAATTAAGATCTCACCAGGTTTAATGTATGTGGCAAGACCAAAATCAGCCAACTTAATAGAAGATGGAGAGGCCTTGGTTGCCAGGAGAATGTTTTCAGGCTTCAAATCTCTGTGGACCACTCCATTTTCATGGCAATACAAGACGACCTGCATCAGATGCTTAAATATAGCTCTAGCATCAGATTCAGAAAATTGCCCATGCTTCTCCAATTGGTGGAAGAGCTCTCCTCCAGCACAGAGCTCCATCACCAAGTGGACATAGTCTTCCTCCTCAAATACATCTTTGAGATCAACCACATTAGGATGCCCCGACAATTTTGTCATTATCTCAATCTCAAGCTTAACACTCCGAACATCATCTGAAGTCATGAGCCGGTCTTTAGCAATGGACTTACAAGCCAAAATCTCTCCTGTTATCTTATCGCGGCAGGTCCTTATAACACCAAACTGGCCCCAGCCTAGCTGTTCTTCCAGCACATAGCGCTCTTTAAGGCTGAAAGTCTTATTTACACCCAAAATTGGTTCAGAAAACCTCTGAACTGTGAAGTAATCGTAATATTTTGATGACAAATCGCATCTCCCTTTACTTTCGGCGACCCCCATAAGTACTATCTTGCAGGTCCCCGATAACTGACAGAAACCCTAGTTAAACTAGCAGCTTACAACTTGAGAACCCTTTCGGCAAATGAAAACACTTTTAACTTATAGGTAGGAAATTTTTAAGCTCTATAATCGCATAATATATGGGAAAAGGATCCCGAGGATGCAGCTTCTTGGTAAACTGTGGCGAATGATCCACAATTAGAGAAGACGGTATATTTCAAATCTTTGCTGCAATTCACTTCAGCTTGGAGCAATTGATCTGGATCTGAAACGAAACATGTACACTGCATCAAAAAACCAAGAATCACCCGGTTTTTTAGGGAAATCATACAGACAGCACTTTTAAATCTGGGTTTTTTTCCAGGCAGAATAAGATCAACAATCCATGGCTATTTTATGGGATAAGTGAGATAATATACAGATGAAAATTATGTACAAGAGGCTATAAAAGACCATTTACTAAATCAGACGCTCGATCCAAGTTAAAAGTAAAGTATGAGAGTTGCTACCTTATCCGCATCAGCGACTGAAAGCAAGGAACAATGAAAAGGGGAATTTTTATCAGAAGAATTTATCGAAGGAAAAAGAGGAAGGTCCAAATCCTCGGAACTGGAAAGTATCCAAAGCCTTCCCAACTGTTTCGAAACCCCATAGCGATATCTCAAGGCTGAATGCAAATTCTGCAGCCACCAACAATGAGGTTGCGGTTTAAGAAGCTAAAGCAGCCGGTATTCAGCGGATGGGATGATCAAACACAACAGACAGGAAAACTTCGACGACTCAATAATCAACAAGTATGTGCCAAGTAAAACCCAGATTCAAAGTCTGCAAAGCCGATGTTCAAGAGCCGCAGCGCGTACCTTGCAAAGAAAGGTCCCCGTGGTTTAGGACATTCGCCGGAAGACCAACGGGGAGAGGCTTTCGGAGCCGGTAGATGTGGGAGCGAACGGCTTTGGCTTCTCTCTCTCTCTCCTGGTATTCTCTTTGGGGGCTCCAAAGACCCAAGGATCGGAACGGGGGAATTGGGGTCATATCTTATAGCCCACTAATTACTCCCTCTCCTCTGGTCTCTGTCCTTTCCTTGTGTCGGTGAAGTTACAGCCACTAATAACTGCGCCTGATTCTCTCTTCTTCTTTTTCCTTTTTGAATCTGATACCGATTCTTGTGTACCCAAAAAGAATTACTACTGTTGATTTAATGTCTTATTATTATTTAAAGTATTTTCTCCTTGTTTTTGAAGTCAGAGTTCTTAATCTTTTGTAAAGTTCAAAATCAAATGATGCATGCTTCTAGATTTATTGTTTATTATTGTTCTTTCATTTTGCCCGAAGTTCAACGTTTCAAATACCGCAAGAGACCAGCCAGCAGCAACAACATCACGCGGGATCAGGATCGACAGCTCACAGTTTTTGACAATGAAATACTACCTGCCCATCACCTACCTACCTGTCTTTCTCAACTTTTACTCTCTCTCTCCCGCACGCACCAAAAAACAGAACATGTACACAGAGACAGCCACTTTGTCGTATCGTCTCTCTCTCTCTCTATTTCGCCCCTACACGTGCATATATGTTTGAGCCTGAAAAATGGAGGAGAGAGAGCAAGGAAGAGTGCCAAGGCCAACAAGAGGAGATCAACAAGGTGGCCTGGGCGGTGGGCATAAAGAACATTCGGATTCAGCCTTACCCTCTTTCTTAGCACTCAGTTTGTGTTATTTGATTATCAACCACAAGTCTATTTAAATGTGTATTCATAGAATTTATCTGGAACAGTGACTGATCGGCAAGAACCTTTTTCTCTTGTAGCAATGAACTATTGGAATTATGAGGCTCTATGTTCGACCAATTTTAGGTCCCCACGAATTCATCTATTCTTCATCATAAAAGTTGTGATGTGATACTACTCAACTAAGTGGTCCTTCAAGGTATGCTCTAACAAAAGGCAGTAGATGGCATCTCTGGCTTCCATTCCTAGCAAACGTGGACACATACATACATACGATTGCACATGTGTGTTTTCTGGTATGTAGTTCCATCTTAAATAGTTACATTTCACCTATACTTAAAACTGCGGGGAAGATGCGTACTGACTTTGCCAACATGATGCAATTGTTTAGGTCTCGAAAATATTAAGGTATCAACACCTTAAGTAAGCTTTTTGACACGTGTAACCTTGAGTAGTGCAACAATAAATGGTGCACATGCATTAGGGGAGCCAGATCAATACTTTTCCTTTACTCCAAATGTCATGGTTGGTAAGTTGTAAATAATATCTAGTAATATGGTACAAAGTCTATTTTGCAAATTATATCATGATATATATATATATTCTTGTACATATAATCTCAACTATTGATTAAGAAAATCAGTTAGATGAATACATAAACACAATATTAAATATCCTTGTATGATCTGTAAGTTATCTGGCCCAAAATGATTGGGCTGGATTTGGTCCCTTATATATTAGAAGAAGAATATTTAGAAGTCTTCTTGTATGTATTACCTAAAGAAAGAAAATGCCTCCAGCCCAAAAATTCCAATTACTAACAATAATTTTGGTGGTTCCCATTAAAACGACTAGCCCTGAGCCTAATCTTCACAAAAAAGACGGCCTATAATATATATCATACAGATAATGGAAGGCAGAATGTGATCCATGGAGTTCATAAGATGATTATGGCTGGGCTGGGCATCATGGATTTATGGAGAAAATCAATCAATTAAAAAATACAAGCCCAGCCTTTTTTTGTTCAATAGCCCAGTTATATTTATATCTTCCTCCAATGTGAGAGAACTTTGAAGGACAGAAAAGTTGCTGCCTCCCTCCCTACGGTTTTGCATCTTTTATAGGTCATGGACAAATTTTACTGCAGATTATAGAAACTCTCAGATTATATCCGCTCTGCAGGGTGCGGCGCCTATATAAGAGTTTGGACTCCTATCCAATATCCTGTCCGCTCCATAGAGAAGGATTTTTTCGAGGTGGACTCCCCAGTTGCAGGGTTGGCATGTTTCTGGCCCAAAGGAGCGCAAGTTCTCCACATATAAATTATATAATATGCCAACCCCACTAGAAATACTGCAAGTGTGTATTGCTTGTGTCATGATCAGTACTTATTAATGGAACTGTGCACCTCAATTTCCCTCAATTATTATTATTTTTATTTTATTTTTGTAATTTTCCAAAGTACACATTTTGTGTTTAAGCGAGAAAACAAACTACAAGGCCTAGAAGTAGAAGAAACCATTTGATAAGAAAAGAACAACCAATTGACACCGACTACTATGGTCTTGCTTTTTGTCTCAAAATAAAATTAATGAGTAGCTTTCTCGAGAAAATAGATTGACAAAGCGAGGACAGGACAAGCAGCTTTATGTGTCGTGTCGTGTATGTGTACATACGTGTAGGATGGGCTGTATTCCCACTCCCCACTACTTACTGACGAAGGAAATGGATGGAGGCCTTTGACTGCTTAAAGCTCATGGGCATCATGATTCATGGAGTGCCATCTTTTGCTTTAAATTGCGCTCAATTAGCTGCTTAATTATGGCATGACTGATAGCAATTGCGTACTCACTAAAGATCTTCATCAGATATAATAGATATATTTATATACAATTGTTAGTCTAGACTACACCCTAGACTCCATCCCCAATTTAATTTAATACAGTACACAGTAGGGTCCAAACTCATAATTGAATGGATTTAAAGGGGGTGTGAAAAGTAAAAATAAGGGCAAGAGCATGTAGTAAAATAGTATTAATGTAATATTTGAAAATTGCAACCACAGTATGAATTTTAGTTTTTTAGGCTAACATTTGATCACTAAGAAGAATGCATGTTGGCTGTGATGAGTTAATCTCACAAGGATAGACCAAAAATAAAAGCGAATGTGTTGGGGAGGGGAGCGGTGGTCAGGCCGAAACTTCTGACTCGGTTTTGCTTTGCTTAAACAGTCGACAACTATGCCAAGTCAGTCATGCGGAGTTACTTTTCCTCCATAAATCCAAGCACTCGCGCTGGCTGTCATTGACCCGCAAGGGTTGTCTGCCATCATGAAACATTGGTGCGGAGTGGCTGCTGAAATAATCAAATAAGTCTTTCATTTCTTGCTAGATAATTGTTTATTAGAACACCACCAACATGGTATATGTATAATGTAATGTAAAACAAAAGACATATGGTTTATTAGAATGTGTTTTATATTTGCTAGCTAGCTAGCTAGACAAGTAATAATCAAATAAATATGATGTTGTAGTGATTATTAGAAAGCAAGCTGAACTAGAATTCAACCAGAAACACACCTTAAAAGAGGGGCCTTGCTTGCCTTTGACCATTCTCGATGTGGCAGGCCCCTCTAAAGCTAACTTTGTCTTCCAAGAGACCTTTATGTTATTTTTATTATCACCAACAGCTTACCCTCCTTCGCGACTTAACTCTAATATCTTGTGTGGAAGGAGAGGAGATGGATCCAATAGCAATGGACCCTTTGGCTTCTCCGCCTTTAAAAATGTTGGAGGGAAGAGATAGAGAGAGAGAGAAGCTGAACTCTATCTACTACCTGTTGCCTTGGCCCTTGTCCCTCCCTCTTTACTAGGCAGGCCCTCGCATAAGACGCCCAAATCCGCGGGTCACCTTCTTTCTCATTTGCGTCCCAACAAGATTTGGCTCCTCCGCTGAAGTGTCCCCACCCACGCAGTTGTCCGCTTGTTCCCTGCTGCTTTCAACACACACATGATACATCATCAATTAAGGGAATGGATGGAAGGTGTCCATTTGGACTTTGTAAGTATTTCATATCATGACCCATGGCAGCGTGACAGAAGAGAGAAAAAAAAGGAAGATATGACATAATCTGAAGAGGAAAAAAAATAAAGAAAAAGGGAAAGGCCTGCTAAGTAGGACTGAGAATGATTTCTTCAAAGCGTTAATATATCAGACCCCCTCCATCTCCACCCCTCCACTCCTCAATTAGTCACCCTGTCCTTGCCACTTCTTAAATATGTCCCAGCGGCTTTCTTCCGCTTCTTCTTCTTCTTCTTCTTCGAGCCTTAGCCAATCAATGGATACAAATAAACTAGCACAGCAATAGCAGAGCATGAGATGAGATGGGATCGATGAAATTGCATAGTGATAAAATGCACAAGACATCCCAAAGTGGAGAAGCTACAAGTCAGGTATGCCTACTGGGCTGCTGTCCTACGCCGCTCCTCGGGATGTCCAAGCCTCCATCCTCTGTCTCCGGACCAAGGAGCTCGATGTCGGAGTCCCGTAGGAACTTCGCGGCTGCTGCCACTTCCTCCATCTTCCCCAACGTCACCCAGTTCACCAATCACGAGTCCCTTCCATCTTTCAAACAGTCCTACTCTGAGTTCACTGCTGTTTATCCTCAATACTCTGACGCCGACCGAATAGATCAGATCCGAGACCGGGACTACTTCCACCTCTCACTTTGCAACAAAACATGCCTCGACTATATAGGCATAGGTCTATTTTCCTATTCACAGCTCCACCGCAGTGAGAGATTGAATTCCTCTAGAACAGATGAAGCCGCAGGGTCAACGAGTTCCCCCCAACCCCAGGTTCCAAGATCGGACTTCCCCTTCTTCAGTATATCTTACAAGACTGGGAACCTTAAGACGCTGCTGCTCCATGGTGGGCAAGAGTCGGAACTGGAGTCCTCAATGAAGAAGAGGATCATGAACTTCCTTAATATCTCCGAGACCGATTACAGTATGGTCTTTACTGCAAACAGGACATCGGCCTTCAAGCTAGTGGCAGAATCATACCCGTTTCAGACGAGCAGGAAGCTTCTCACCGTCTATGATTACGAAAGCGAGGCAGTGGAAGCGATGATTAACAGCTCCGAAAAGAGAGGTGCGCGCGTGATGTCGGCGGAGTTCACTTGGCCGAGGTTGAGGATTCACGTTGAGAAGCTGAAGAAGATGCTGGTTCGAAAGAAGACAAGGAAGAAGAAGAAGATGGACATGAGGGGACTCTTCGTGTTCCCTATCCATTCCAGAGTGACGGGATCGAGGTATCCATATCTATGGATGAACATGGCTCAGGATAACGGATGGCATGTCCTCCTCGATGCCTGCGCATTGGACCCCAAGGACATGGATAGCTTCGGCCTCTCCCTCCTCTGTCCCGATTTTGTCGTGTGCTCCTTCTATAAGGTTTTCGGGGAGAATCCTTCTGGATTCGGCTGTCTGTTCGTGAAGAAATCAACCATTCCGATTCTCGATGCTTCCACGAGCCTCGGAATTGTGTGCCTCATCCCTGCAATAGAGAGGAAGCTCCTCCAGCTTCCAGGTGAAACTGAATGGTCAGATATCTCCAATTCCAACTCTTTCTCTGGCCCGATATCAGTACAGATGGACTTGGAAATCTCCAAAGCTAGTGATGAAGGCGCAGAAGAGCATGAGAGAAAGCCACTAAATTCTGCCATGGAACAAACAGCACAAGAGACCATTGAGGGGACCGTGAAAAGTGACATCAAATGCGATGGCTTGGACCACGTGGATGCTATGGGGATGATAACTATTGGGAGCAGGGGGAGGTGCCTGATCAACTGGCTTGTGAATGCCCTGCTGAAGCTGGAGCACCCCAATAGAGAAGGAGCACGCCTCATCAGAATATATGGCCCAAAGATAAAGTTTGACCGTGGACCTGCATTAGCCTTCAATGTGTTCGACTGGAAAGGAGAGAAGGTTGAGCCTCCTCTGGTGCAGAAGCTAGCTGACAGGAGTAACATCTCACTTAGCTACGGATTCTTGCACCACTTATGGTTTTCGGACAAGTATGAAGTGGAGAGGCCAAAAGTCCTGGAGAAGAGACCCAAGGGGTTGTTGGCTGATGGCAGCAGGAAGCAGAAGGCCAATCCTGTGGTAATGGCCGTGACACTTGCTTTGAGTTTCCTGACCAGCTTTGAGGATGTGTATAGGCTCTGGGCATTTCTGGCTCAGTTTCTAGATGCAGACTTCGTGGAGAAAGAGCGTTGGAGGTACACTGCCCTGAACCAAAAAACAGTTGAAGTTTAGCAACAAACTACAAGACCCGCCATTACTTTTTTTTTCTTCTTTGGGTGTTCACTCAAACATTCCATATCGATTGGAGTATAACTGGCTGGAGATATTGCATCCCAGAGCGACCCAGCAGATGAAGAGTTCATGCGAGTTCATGCAAGCAATGCATTCTTTCTGTTAAATAATCCATCTGATTTGTTTCTGTGTCACTTTTCTACAGTATGTATGGCTCCCAAACCCGGGCAGACAATCACAAATGCGAATAACTGTGTCATGTGACCTGAAAAATGCAGCATAATGGGTGTAGCGTATTCAACTCATACGAAAAAAATAAAAAAAGAAAAGCAACAATGCTTAATGTCTGAATAATGCAGTATACCCAGAGAGAAATCATTCGGCTATACACATCTAAAGGAAACTTATCGAGTGAGACTACCTGGAAAACTGAAATTAGAAGTTGCAGCAACCTGCTCTCGTTGGTCCAGCTGTGAGTTTCATTTCCATCGAAAGATGCGCCAGCTCCTTTTGGACATCACCAATTTTCGAATAGTTTCCTTCGATGTATCTGAATGGAAATGAAAATCAAAGGTCTCAACTGAGATGGGTGTCAAGAGCAAAATTAAGGCATTGAAGATGGTAACATTCTTGTGTAGTTTTTTCTTCAACCTGGAGCAAACTCGATTACTCTTTCCCCAAATAACAAGTATGGCATGATGGAGAAGATAACTTAGATGGTTTCAAATATAAATGCGACACGAGGTTATAGATAAAACAGAAGTAGAGTACACAGATCTCGATTTTATGTCAAAATCCATGCTAAAGCAGCTAGATGCATCAGTCAGCAAAGCAATTCTTCCACTAGGCAAAGTTGTTTAAGCCAGATTTGAACTAAAAAACAAGTACAAGGAAAAAAAGGTGTGGAGACGCACCTTCTCAATTGAAGCTGCTCCTTCTCGATTATCTGGTACAAGAATTAGATTAAAAAAAAACATCAGACCGCTGAAGAATGTCAGGAAACAGATAATAGCAGAAGGAACATTCAAGGTGTGCGCGCAAGGGAGAGGAAATGAAGCTTTTCAGTGTAGGCAATGACGAGAGCTTCTCCAGGGAGGCCGTCCTGTCCGATTTCCCGCTGAATCGAAGGATTTAGGGGCATATCTGTTCGCAATCAATCAGGACGATGAGTGGGCGGCAAATGTAATTACTTGTGGTGAAACTTTGCTCTTAGTAAATATTATGGTTGAATTTAAAAGTGAACCCCTATTAAAAAATAACTTGAAAGAGATAATAAAATTCATCAAAATAAATTATGTTCACCGTTTGTCATAAAAACGAATTTTGTTATATATATTTCAGTAATATTTGTTTAAATATTCTTTCATTTTTTTTTAAATTATTGAGTAATATTCATTTAATGTACCACGTGAATTAAAATAAAATATATTTTAGCATTATAATAATATAAATACCAATAGTTATAGGTATTATGAGTAAATATCTAAAATATATTTTTTATAAATTAGAAATTAAATAAAAAAAGCTTGATTTCCAAAAATAAAATTGATTTATCTGACAGGGCACTATAAATGTTGTGGAAGAAAGTGTTGGCTCGTCAAATATATACAACTATGCCATGAAGACGTCGCGACATTGCTGACTTTGTGCAAAAGCTCTAAGAAACATTTTATGTTTCATTGAGACAGGCAAACAACATAAATGAGTTATAATCACATTTGACTTCTCTAACTACCGATCAAAACAACAAATGCTAACTTCTCTATCCTATACACTCAGTCCATTTGCTCATATGATATGACAACTACTTTCTGCACTTTCCTTGAAGAAGCTGCTTCCCCACACCAGCAGACGAGTTTCCTTTTCTTCCTGTCACCTTCACCACCTGTAGATTTAAG
This sequence comes from Trapa bicornis, assembly GCA_030064425.1. Taxonomy (NCBI): domain Eukaryota; kingdom Viridiplantae; phylum Streptophyta; class Magnoliopsida; order Myrtales; family Lythraceae; genus Trapa; species Trapa bicornis. Next base: position 114,778 of record CM057761.1, on the reverse strand, counting down.
GTCGGAAAAGCGATCAGGATCACAAGGCATGATTTCAACCCCAGCCAGATTCCTTCTTTGGGCAATATGCGGTTTTCATTCTAATTTGTTATCTCACACATTATCTCCAGAGTTCACTCAAACGCATAAGGTAGGATTTAGACTAGGGAAGCAAGGTCCTGATGTAGCTTTACAAATTACATCAGCTAACCTCGTGTATTGTTTTTTTTTCATTTTCAGTAACAGTATTACCACAACATTACGTACCTCTTGTACTGGTTGTGTAAACGGAACATTCTCCTTCAAACACTGAAAACAAGTAACAACAGAAAGGTAAGTCAGACAGTTGCCCAACACGGGTTCCGGATAATGAGTTCAGAGGTTTAGAGGAACTACCAACCTTTGACTGGGAATCTGATCTGGTTTCTGTTTCATGTTCCAGTGTCAGCTATAGCAAAAAGAGAAAAAAATTAGTCATAAAGCTATGGAGTTCTTTATTTCCTTAATACATGGGCTCGGAGGTAACCCACCTTCTGGAATGAGGATATGGTAGCATCATGCTTGGACATTGATATGTTAAGTTCCTGCAGAAAGTCAATCGTTTATCAGCAATGATTTGACGGGAAAGAGAACAGATGAATAGGTAGTGTATCGTTCGAAACTTTGGAGTCGCCAAAGATAGGAAGAGTTACTTTTGATCTAAACGTAGCTAGCTAGAGTGTTGTAAATGCAATTTCCACCTTATCTGGTGAATGAGCTCTAGGTTTATGATTCACTTGGAATTTTTTCGATATTGTACCATCATCGGACATTGACCTGCAGAACAGATGCAAGGCGGTTTAGAAAGCTAGGTACCTCTCCTGTAAATTGGAAGATACTGTGGCGAAAATTTTAAGGACAGCTACTACTTATTATACAAGGAAGTTCCAGTTGTATTTGGTGTTATTCTTTTTCTCCGCGCATTGATAGATGATAACAAAACCACGGACAATGCAGCAATAACACTGTAAGTATATAGTGATATGGTTAGTATATGGTATTCTAGCGGTCGTGCAGTGACTTTCTTAGGGTTACATACGTGTATCTGTTAGAGATTTTGCATGGGTGAGAAAGAGGGAAAGCAAAAGGTCTCAAGTTCCAGATGGAAGATATCAAGACATATCGTTGATCATGGTGAGCAGAGACACTTTGTGATACACTCTTGAACAGGATAAATTTGGGTTGGTACATTCAGCTGTCTCGCCCGTGTGGTTGGATCTGTGATTGGGTAACATGAAACTGTGTACCGTGTTTCAAATAAACCTAATTCTTATCTTCTCGTGAAAGGAAGAGCTTACCTATGCATTCGTGTCCTATGTGCTGTTTCCAGGTGAGGTTCCCTTGGAACAGTAAGCTTAACTGTAGAATGCAGCAACTCAATATTTTCTCCAATCTGCTGCATAGTCAAAATGAAGCATACTTTGTCAATACACACTCCGACTAATTCTTGGATATATGGTTTTCTTGAGGTTGTAGGGATGATGTACCTCACCTTCTTAGATAATTTGTGTTGTAGAACTGGATGGTGCTTCAGATCAGCTGCCTACATCAGGAAATTTCACAAGTTTTCATGACAGAGCAATGTCAAGGATTCACTTTTACCGAATCAAGATCACAGAATGAAAAGGGAAGGTTCAAAAGCAACCCCTTTGAAAGAATATCAGACCCCACAAAGTTTGCATCTAAAAACGTAATAAATCCGCAGTAATTTCTATCTAATTGAAAAGGCATCCAGCAAAAAGTTGTGATTATTTCATTCTAATTCAGTGTGCCCCATTTGTACAATTAAAACCTGCGGCCAAATGATAAATCTCCAGTATGCATCACCCAAGTACCTTTCTTAGATAACCACCTTCCAGCTTTTGTCGCTTGGTAGCGGAGTTATCAATAATGGATGAATACGGTGAATTCGTCACTTGATCTTTCACTGTAAATCTTTGAGACCTGTAATTTAACGCTAGTTGAAAGAAAAGGGAGAGGTTTTTCTTCTCTAATGAGATGAAACATAAAAAGGAATCAAGTGATTGAGCTATACACAAAAATGTTAATATAGCATAAAGAAGAAAAATGTGCAAAAGCCGCATTTCATCCAGAAAAGTAATTCTTACATCACATCTAATAATACCTCAGGAATCTGTTGCACTGAATTTCTTGACATGTACGTAGCTTTGCCAGATGGCTTATAGTTGGCTTCATCAAAGTTGAAGTCATTGCTAAAGATGGCTTCACTGCTGACTTCTTTGGGAGCACCCTACTTTCTTGGACTTAATGGCAGAACAATTAGTGAGAGGAAGGGTATATTCCGTTAATTATTGTGTAAATTATTTCAGAAATCACTTGGCAGTTCACTTATCACTAGAGATGAAAAATAATCGGGTCAATCAAACTGTGTTTAATCATCTAAAATACTGAAGAACCCATGATATTAGCAGGAAAGTTTGCAGCCAATATCTCCAGGTAGATAAAGGACATGTATTTGAATTAAGTTGACACAGGGACCATCTTATTTCATTTACTACAGAAAAGTAGAGTATCAAATATCAAGTTTGAGACAGATGAAAGTACACTTACCTAGACTAGATTGAATGGATGAAGGTGTCTCAGGTTCCACAGTACAATCTTCGTTAATAGTTGAGTCCATTTGTCTGTGATTTTCCTCTTCTATGTGCACCTTCAAGTGCATTTTTGCCCCATCTATTTTAGCTATAATAGCTGAAACTTGAAAATAAAAAAACTTGGAACACCCATGTGATAATCAATTCTCGAAATAGCATGAAGTTGATTCTATTACACTTCATTGGTGCAGCATAGAACCAACAGAGGCAAAAATGGACGCAAAATAATAAAGACATTAAAAGAAGATTCAATTTTGAATGCAGAAACTAAAAATTCTCAGGCAATTTTGATACAGAAATAACTGCAGCTTCGTCTGGTTCTATAGCATTTCCAATTCCAGAGATAATTATGAAAAGATGCGGCGAGTGGTGCATGACAGAAAATCTGGCAAAACTGGTGGAGTGAGCAATGACAATAAAACAATTTCCATTAAAAAAATAGCATGAGAAAAGGAAAAGCCACGGAAATCAACAGAACAAAATATTCATATAGGAGAAAGTTGGCATGGGATGCACACGTGAAGGTGGATAAGTTCCTGCGGTGTCGAACCAGCGTTCTGCATCTTCAATCTCCCAATCAGTTTCCATCCGGCAAAAGTCATAACACCGAGGTGCATCAAATTCATAATCTCCATCGTACTCTTCTAATGAACTAGATTGAGCACCGTAAAAACCTTCCATTTCCTCGTATATCCCTCTCTTGCTCTGTCAAATATTGCACAAAGGAGGATGATCAATTTCTGAATCTCGGATAATAATAATAATAACCCACTCAAATTATGACGTTAGTCTCCTCAAACATCAGGGCCCTTACTTTCAAACGGGATGTTGAAGGAAATCCATCTCTTCCCCTCATTAAGTGTGGTGAAATGTAATCAAAATCTCTGACATGACATCCTTTTCTGCAACCCCTGTATGAGTTTCCGTACCAACCAAACTCATTTTTCTCCAAAGAATCCAGAGCTTATTATTGTATAATCCATACCTTGTCCGAATGGCAAGCAGAATCCACGCCTTCTATATCTCGCGCACTCCCATGTCAGAGAACTTGAATGATCCCTCCATTTTACTGGACTTCATGAACACCATGCGCCAAAATCCTCCTCCCTCCCCTGGAATAGATAAAATAGAGCAGCAATAGGAGATAGCTACATCAGACCGAATGGATTAACCTCAACCTATGTTTCTCTCTATCCGTGACCTCCGGACACGCTCCAACCAGGCAGGGAGAAAAAGAGAGGGTTGCCCTCGAATGGAATGGCAAAACAGATTTAAATGCCTTCCCTCAATACAGCATACCAAGTGGAAAGAGGGGATTATGATCGAATAGGAGAAATTCATAGAACTGCAGATGAAGAAGACAGGAAACGAAAGAGGGAAGCTATGAAAGATAGATAGAGAGACAGAGACAGATTGGCGCGCCAACAAAAAGGGTCTCTCCCGTCCTCTTCTCTTTATTCCCTTAGAATACAGAGAAGATGATGATCACGGAATTTTGAATGGTGGCGTGGAGGTCACTTCCTTCCCCCTCCATCCATTTGCAAAAAAACAATAATAGCAACAATAACAAATTTCCCTTTTGGGCCAACACAACTAAGTGACTAGGATCTTTATATTTGTTCATATATCCTTAAATAAAACTAAGTTGATTATTGCTTGTCTAACTAGTACTTACGCTTGAATGTGTTTTAGTCCTTGTCCAAATGATATGTATCTACAAATGGGAATAAGTCTCCCACCCATATAAATGCAAGTACAATATGGGAATGTGTTTTTCCCCTCCTGAAGTGATCTGTTTTCATTGATTAAGCTTTCCTTTTACATCCTATATTATAAGGGTCCTCTTTAATATCATCAGGAAGAATAATGAATGCCCCCTTCAGCATCCTTCAATGGATTCGGCTTTTCTTCACTGCCGTGCTTGTTCCTGACTGAAACTCAGAAGGAGAGCAGCAATTAGATGGACAGATGGTTGGTCAATGTTTTTGCTTAGCAAACACCAAAAAACTAATTCCATATTTGCTGCTGCCTTCTCCGCATGCCAGTCAATGTCTATGATTTTTATAACTTATTTTTTTTCTTTTATTTGTTTTAAATATATATAAAAATGTATAGCTTGGCTTTAATTTATTATTAGATATTAATATTTCTTTATATAAGTCAAATTTATTAATCATCACACTAATTAATTATGAAAATTCTAGAGTCGGACTTGAAGATTTCCTTAATCAAAATTTATACTTCCATTTAATATATTTTTTACAAAATTCAATTTTCTTACGACTTTCTAGGGCTTTATTTATATTTCCTATTGTCTTCATCTCACAAACCCTAATTTCTCATAAATTCTCGTTTGCAAGTTCCCTGTCTTTATTTTCAATTGTTCAATTTAGTTTTACACGAATCTTAAAGCTCCCTGGATTTTTTTCAGTTATGGACGTTTTAAGCCTTGAATAGTGTCTTTAGTCTTTTTAGACGGCAAGCCTGCCTTACTCTGTTGTTTAAACTGTATGAACGGGATCCTGTGCTCAAATACGATTCTTTGGTCTGCTGTTTCTGCCCAGTGATTGTTATTTAGTCCCATTTATAGTTTGTTATCTTCTGCAAAGTTACTTTAATGTTCATATTTAGTCTCTTGATTAGCCTAATATAGACAGGAAATCGTCTCCAACAAGTATTTTCTTGTTTGGGTTTATTCCCACGGATTCCTAAGCTAGATGAATTGATCTTCAAGCTTCCTGAAATCTTTTTCGGGATTTTTGGACGTTTTCTATCGAAGTGGTACATGTTATCGAGGGAAAAGTGGGAATGGCTTCAGTTGGAGGTTCAGTTAGCAGCGAGGAAACTGCGCCTAGCCACAAAGCGCCACTAGTAAGCGAAAACACCAACCCCAATACCAGCTCACTTGAGCGGCCATCAGCAGTTCAAGATCCGGCCGTCACAGTGGCCGTTGCGGCGGCGCCAGAAAACGGAGCTTCTATGGGAAGCTTAAATGAGAAGAAGAAGAGAGGGAGGCCCCGAAATTACAGACCTGATGGGGTGGCGCTGTCGCCTATGCCGATTTCTGTATCTGTTCCACTGACGGGGCAGTTCTCTCCATGGCGACCTGACAATTTTGTGCCCGTTGAACCGGTTAAGAAGAAGCATAAATTCGAGTTTCTGAACGCAGGTAAAGGGTTAGAAGTACAATAGAAGTTTCTGAAATTTACAGCTTTCTAATACTTTGTCTGCATGCACCCTGCAATTTTTTGGCTGCTTGTTATTGTTCTTTCTCTTACTGAGGTACCAGTCTATTCCACATGACCATATATTTAGAATTATTTCAGAGCAGAGGAGTGTTGTTGATTGCTTACCGTCTTATTTTTTGAACCTTGCTGAATTTACAGCAATGGTGTAGTATTTCATGTCATGCTTTAATATTTTGCAGGATTAGGAGACAAGCTGTCTTACTTTGTAGGTGCCAATTTCACTCCTCATGTGATAACTGTTAATCCTGGTGAGGTATGTTATAAAAGTATATTGGAGAACGCCTTATCAATTTGCCCCAAACCAATACTTAGATACCTGAGATTTTCTCCAACAAGGCCCCATCAACTTCAAAGAAGTTTTACTACTTTGCATCTGAAAGATTTTTTGCTAACAACAATCCCTTATAACTTCAAGAAAACCAACATGTAGCCCCTTGATGCACCAGATTCTTGTGAATGGAAAATGGTGGTTTGGTTAAAGTTGAGGGAATCATTTGTTAGAAAAGGTATTTTGGGATACCCAACTGTTGGTTTGTGCACCACCTTTTGAGGGATAATCACACTATATTTACATAATTCTTTCCATTGCAAATCTCAGAGATAGATACATATACATCGCTGCCTAATCAACAATGACCGCAACATTACACCATGGTATGGATGTTATCAACTGTAGTTGCACTGTAGTCCAATGGACTAGGAGGCATCTAACAAAAGGTTCCAATGTTAAAGAACAGAATGAAGAAGATACAGATTTTTCAAGATCATTAAAGTAATATTGTATAGGCAAACTTAATTTTTCATCAGAGTTCCCAATTCTTCTGAAATGCAATTGAAACATATGTATTGTCTCATTTTAGTGCAGAAAGTTAGTTTAGTAATTGAATTTATGCAGACTAGGTATGTACAGCTAGTCAGTTGCTATGGGATGAACACTCCCAAGAATTTCAAGAGTCTGAATGAAACTGAATTCTCATCATGCGGATCACTGATTGAGATCCTGAATGTTTCATCTTTAATCCATTTCTTTTAGGATGTCTTGATGAAGATCATGTCATTTTCTCAACAAGGATCCCGGGCCATATGCATTCTCTCTGCAAATGGCACCGTTTCAAATGTGTCTATTCATCAGCCTGCATCTTTGTGGGGGACTTTGACTTATGAGGTATGATAATGCTTGTCGTTATCCCTTGTTTCTAGAACAACATAAATATATAATTTTATTAGTAGACTTGCATGTCTTTAATCTCATAATTTTTTTCACAAACTATTGCATACTCTCATAGGATGTCTAATCAACCATTCATGGGGAAAAGATAACACATCCTCATTTTGTTTAAGGTGTTATGCAAATATGCCACTTGAACCTAGTAAAATAGAGGCCCTGAACTGTTGTCTTAATTCTTGAAAAATTCCATTCGAAGTTTTGTAAAAATTTATTCTTTTTGTATGGAGTTTACTTCTTTGGGATCATTGAGCTGGTTCTTTATATTTTTCATAATATTTTCAGATTTGTTCGATGTGACTTTCTACAGGGTCAATTTGAGATTATTTCGCTTTCTGGATCATATATGCCAGTTGAGAGTGATGGAACAATGGGCAGATCTGGTGGGATGACAGTCTCTCTTGCTGGTGCTGATGGTCAGGTCCTTGGTGGAGGACTGGCAGGCCTTTTGATAGCAGGTAGCCCTGTTCAGGTGAGTGTCTTTTAATATATAAATAAATTTCTGAGGAACAATGTAACCCTGCTTTAGGAAAAGTCACCTAGGCTATTACTCTTTGCTCTAATGCTGTGTTGCCCTTTGCGGTGGTGTGTTTGCTCAAATTTGATCGAATATTGTGCTATGCCATCGTCTTGGATATCTCAGTTTGAGTGTATGAAATAGTATAGCATATTTAATATAGTTGGTCTGATTAGAAGGATTCAAGGGGAGACACTTTCCATTTAGGGCGAACCTCTAAATGGGCTCCTATGTTCTAATTAAAATGTCTACATGAAGGGATGGCACAGATAAATAAATCTACCAGAATGGAATTCGGGTGTACATGGAAAAACATGCAAAGTTTGACTGGAGGAAAAAAAAGGGGGAAGGTTCCTAGGCTGTTGAACTTTTCATTGATTTAGATTGTTTTATGCGGTTTTGTTTAGGTTGTCATTGGCAGCTTTCTACCTGGCTATCAGCAAGAACATAATCCTAAGAAGCAGAGAGTTGAGGCCTCATCAATCCTAACTTCTACTGTACCTAATCATGTCATTACTGAAGAAACAGCTGCATCATGTGGTGGTATTAAGTTGATTACTGCTGCAACATCTTTCTTTAATGGAGAAAGTATTTTTCCTGTCCTGAGTTTAGCAAACTCAATGGATGAAAATAGAATATCTTTCTTGGCAGAAGAATCATCTAGGCCTATTTGATATTCCACTTTTTAATTCTCTTCCTAAAGTTGATTTACATTGTGGATCAACATTCTTCTCCTCAAACTCACATTTGATCCCCAAGGTATGGGTTGGGGTGTAAGATTGTGTCAAGCTTATAACTGGAAAATTCAATGGGAATGTTGCTAGGATTTATATTTATCAGCTTGATGTGGCACTAGCTTTATCATCTGTAGTGTTCTCCATTATTTCTGTGATCGTATGGAAGTTCTAATGCTTGTAAGTTCAATGTTGAGCCCTCCCTGCAGCTCTTCTGTTACATTGTAGTTACACGATGTTGTTAATTGTTTGTTTGGAGGACTGAAATTTTATCATAGGTTAATGGTTTAATTCTAAATTTTTCTTCTTCTTAATTTTTGTGAATTGTGTAACAGTCCTTTTTTTTTTCTGGCCAAAGAAAGTCCTATTTCTCTCTATACAGTAGGCCACCCATTCGAAATTATGTCTGTTTCAAGGAAGTCGGAACTTTGAAATGATAGAAGATGAAGCATGAGTCATAGACCTTGATTGTTGGGTGTTTGTCAGTTCTTTAAGGAAGTCTCTCAATACAATGGAGTGTGGATTGAGAGTTAAGTTTTGTTTTTTTTTGCTCCAAATAATTTTTATTTTTAATATTATTTTTAATAGTGTAATCTTTTTATTATTGATTTATAAGACCATTAAATGCACTTGTCAATTTAACTTAGTATCTTTTAATATTATTTTCAAGCATTTAATACTCATCATTGACAATAGAGAGTGCCACTGCCAGTGCTATTTTTCTAAGTCGCTCTCAATAATTTGTTGAAAAATATATATCATGGAAAATTGCATTGGTTGCATTTGAATAGAGTTGGAACAGAAGATATCATAATTAATATTTAACCAGTGGATCATCAAAGGAAGAGATTCATGATGGACAACCATGCAAGCAATGTAGATAAAAGATACTCACACTCACAGGTGGTTGAGCCAAGCATATGAACAATAGTCCCTGGTAAACTGCATAATAAGCTCAATATAGCCGAATGAGTATACAGAGATTACCCAGAAGACACTTCGCATTTGAGAAATCATCTTCCGTCTTCATTTGTCTAGCACATCTTGGAGCTCCTTATTCTGTAACCAAGACGGAACACCGGCCAGCATACGCGCCCCCCTCCCACGAACACACACTAACGAAAACACATTCTACTGACATTGTTCATAAAACGTTTACAATATGATAATGGTAATAAACTAGCAAACTCTTCCAGTCATGCTCTTCTCCATATTCCTCCATTTCTGAATGTCTTAGACATCATCAGCTGATCCCTCACCCTCTTCCTCTTCAAGCATCTTTACAATTTGTGTTACACCTTCTCCCATCTCCTTTTGAATAATACCATCTGGCACATCAAAGGTCCTCCTCTTCATTGAGAGCAATTTGCCTGGAGGCTGGGGATCCACCACATCCAGCATTGCTTCAAGCTCGTCCAGAATTGACTTCTTAGATCCCCTCACCATCAGATCAGCACCCTAAATTGGAACAGCCATCCCCAATAAGTAAAAATGAGACAAGTGAAACCAAAGTCTAGACTATAATAACAAGGGCAATACCTCAATGGCGTCAACTGTAAGTAGCAAGACAATGATCTTCTCAGAGAACCTCTGGCGTTCCTCTACATCATGAGCTATCCTGCGGCGGTATGAGAAATTATTGAACAGTGACCTGATCTCCTTCAGTTTAACTTTAGCTATAGCCAGCTCTTTGAGTGCCCGAAGGGCACGGGATCGGCGAACAAAGTAAGCTTTGAAGCTCATCTGGATCAACACTGCAGCATCCTGAGGAGACAGTTCCTTCTTCTTTCCCTTTGCTGCTTGAAGAGCCCCAGCTCTCTTGGAAAAAGCCTAACCAATTCACCAAAAACAAAACAAAACTCATTCTTAATCTTAGAGAAAATAAAATATAAGGAGTCAGCAATAGAAATGAACAACTCTATTATACAATTTGAGTGACATTTTGGATTAGAGTTGTTGAGCTAATAGAGAGATTGAATATTAAAAAATCCTGCAACCTGGGATGCGCGCACACATAACATTTACAATTCATGAAAACGAACACCAGTTATTATTGGCTACCCAAAAATGAAGGAAATGAACGGCCACATTGTCGGGCAAATAGAATTATACGCATGAACTCGAACACTAACATGCCAAACAAACATATCTTGTATCTGCTAGCACGATAAGAACAGGCGAAACAATGGGAACAAAGCGGATCATAGCAGTTTCTCCCGAGTTCAAGCACGGTAATGATGCTTCCATCTTTCTTGAAAAAGTTCAGTCATTTGACAGATAGTATACTAAATATAGAATAAATATTACATAGCAAGTGATTAAAGATTTGCGATGCACTGCAAGCTACAAAATAAGTCCCTTGGTGCACCGAAAACCTGAGCTCGAAGCTTCCTGGAAAGGATAATGATTCACAGAATGCGTAAGCTTGAAAGGGACATTTGCTGATAATACCCGTCTCAGAACAACAGTTCCATGGTCAGTGGGCTCCTCGATCTCGACCAAACGCGTGAAGGGCCTCTCTTTCTTGCACTTCTTCTCCTTGTGCTTCTTTTCTTTCCTGTCCTTCTCTGAACCAGATTCGCTGCTCGCATCCGCATCTCTGCCGGATGCCTTCAATGCATATGTCCACGTGACAGGAACTTCCTCTTCCTTGTGATTTAACTCTGCCGTCCACTTATAGTTCTTTCCTTCCTTGTGGTTATGGTGATGATGAGAGTGGTGGCGGGGTTGGTGCTCCTCCTCCTGTTCTTCCTTTTTTCCCTTGATAGCAGCGACAAACTTGTATTTCTTGTGGGTCTCCTTCCCCTTGATCTCCACAGTCCAGGTGTACTTACGATCAGTAGCAGCGGTCCTCCTGGATTTAACCAGACGGTCAAAGTTGGACTCCAGAGCGGAGACCCTATCGGAGAGGCTCAGCAAGTAAGAAGACTCGGGCATGATCAGGTGGCGGATCCTCCTGTAGGAGCTGATGTATGGGATTTGTTCCAAATGGATTAGATCGGTGACGGTGTCGAAGAGCTCAAAGGGAGTGGGCTGGAGAGCTAAGAGATGGGCCGAGGAGATGAGACGTTCGTGATAGTACCGGTCGAATGCTAGGGAGAGATAGTACGGGTCCATGGGTGAGTGAGTGTTGGAGAGCAGCTGAGCGATACGTGAGGATGGGAAGGGAGGGATCGAAAGCAAGCGCAGAGAACGAGGTAGAAAGGAATTAGATTTAGATTAGAAAATGGAGAGAAAGAAAGAAAAATATAAAAGTTGTTGGGGCAGGCCAGGGAATTGGTCGTGATTGCCTCGTAAATCGTAATCTGTGGGATGAAACGGGGGTTGGATTGGGAGCATGAGTGGAATATTCAATGGTCGGTCAAACAAACAGCTGGAGTGGAAAGAATCGATAGCAGCAACAGTTGTAGCTGCATTAGCAACTGAAGAGACGAGGTAATTAATCCAGGAGGCATCGATCAAAATCTAACATATATATTATTATTTATAAGGAAGATTGATTATGAAAAGAAGGGCTCCAGAAATCCAGGACCAGCTCTTTGGAGGACGTTGCTGTTTGTGGGAGCGGGAGATCACCTGGAAGCCTATCATATTCCCATCCTTGTGAGCACGGTTACCTTGAGCACAACAAAGTGACCCATTATCAACGTCCTTATACCCCCGCGGCTTCGCGAGTTTTTCTCTGCTGTAATTAGAGATTATCTGTTCCCAGGCGAATTATACGGGACCGATTCTTCTCCCTTCCTCCGAGGAGACACGTGTAATAAATAAATATTTTTTAATGAGAGGACCTCATTTTAATATAATAAAATTAAAAGAAAGATGATGGTGGAAGAGAACTCCAAGTACTCAAGGTGAAGTGAAGGTCCAATTGTATCACGATCAAATTAAATGGAGGAGATGAGTACTGATCAAGTCCATGGGCTTGGGCCCAAGAGGAATGACGAATATGCATTTCAAAGTTCAATTGCAGTGCTAAAATTGTAGGCAAAAAATGCAGTGATAGAAATATTCCATCCCTCGCATAACCGCGAAGTTTCTATCTAGCCCTCCGTACGATAGAAGAGAGAAGGTTTCACCAAGTCGAATCTGCAGTTGTGGATGGGGATAATAAGGAGTAGTTTCCCATTCATAGCGGGGACTGTATGCGGGATCTACATCGCCCAAAATTATCATGTCCCCAACATCAGGAAGCTCGCATACTCCGCCATTTTTAGGGCAAAGGAGGTGGAAGAGAAGTACCGTAAGCCCAAGAAGACCAGTGAAGAAGATGAATAAACAAATCCTATGGTAATATATATGAAAGAAAAGGTTCGATTTTTCTAACAATTATGTTGCTTATTGAAGCAAGAGGGGCGTGATGATAGTTGATTTTGTTGGGGTTTTCGGGTGGGTATTGGGGATTCCCTTATAGGGTTATTTAGGCATGGTTAATTATCCTGCTTTCATTGATCTTGCCCTGTTTGGGGCTAGTGAAATATCAACAGTTAATAAGATTTTTGAACTCGCGGTGCCATCTAATGAGTCAAAGATCCTATATGTTGAATCCCGTGACAAGTAGGTTCATAGGCTCGGTAGAAAGTCTGCCACGTATTATAACAAATTTAAAGTTTCAATGGTGCACGTATAAATCAACCTATTGGTGATAGATGACTGATAATCTGTCTGGGTTGTAGTTATCTGCTGTATTTTGTGCCAGGCCTTAATAGTTTTGATCTTTTGCAACGCTGTTTATCTCTGACACCCAATGTTGAAAGAGATTACATATAACAGGAGTATTACCTTTTACTGCTAGATGGTCGAGCTAAGATAACAAAGAGAAACCACTACTAATGGCTGTCACTGAAGTTTTTGTCCCGACAAAATGGCTTCGCAAAGACTAAGTAGAGTTCATTATTTAGTGGTTTTCTGTAAGACAAATAAAATAAATATAAACATAGGATGTCTGATGATTGATGTCTCAGTTTATTAAGGCAGTTGAGTTTTTCATCGATTGTTTGTTTGTCGGCTGGTTTTCTGGTAAAGTTCCATGAGAGCTAGTATGAGATGTAAGAGAGCTAGCATGAGATGTGAGAGGCGTGTATTCGTTGCCACTATAAGATCTGATTTTAACACTTTTACATTGACCTTGAATGATTACATTGACTTTGAGTGAGCGGCGATATGTGTTATCCTGCTTGGAAGAACATATCTGCATAGACATAGCTCCCCTTTTTAGAGGAAGGTAAGAGGGTGGGGGTGGAACGTATGGACATTAGGATTACAGCCGTTGTAACCCAAGCATAGAGCTAGCTGGTCGGAGATATATCACCTGTTGCTTGACCCCTTTCTACCGTTATTACATGTACAACCCCACCTCACATATTGTGAGGGTTCTCTTACAGGTTGCATGAGGGAAAATGCTGAGCTGACGGTCATCATGACAAAGATCCTGCAAAGTAAATAGATAATTTCATGTCCCCAGGAACTATAGATGGAGACCGAGACACATCAAATTGGCCAGGAGGTGAACATCCATTGGAACCACAGAATATTCAAGGAGTCCGGAACAGAGTCCCATAAGGGTATTTAATGAATATGAACGGTGCCAGGTGAATGATAACGAACTTTGATCGGATGATAGCTTCTTACACATCAACGATACTTGAGTTGATGTTTTGCCGCTAACAACTGAGAAAAATAGCATATAATATTCTGTGGAATAAGTTCATGGCATTCTGTGTGCATTGTAAATTAAAATGTGAGAATAAGCACTTCCTATTGTTCTATCAAATTTAGGATTACCCTTATAATTGGAAGTCGTTTTGTTGTTTATTGTTTAGGATACATATCTGAGAATAGAAGTTGAAAGCTAGGCAGGTGGCTTGCCTCCTCCCGGTGACTTGTGACTTTTGAGAGGAACCTTTACCTTGACAATTGAAAGTTTCTTGACTTTGTGTGATACTTGGTGATCTCCATTGCACAATCAAAAGGGTGCCCGTGTAAGATTGACCCAAGTGGTCGATAATATACCATAAGTTTCTTGACTTCGCGTTCTTTTGGTCTGGAGTGAATCCGAGTCGGGTTCGGATTCCAATTTTCTACCATGCGTATGTACCAGTAATATCCCTCTTTGCAGCCAAAATACTAGTCCTCGACTTGAGCTGCTCTTTTTACTGGAAGATTTTGCATGACCTCAACTCAATTGTCCCACGGTAGAGTACAGAATAACGCTCACACAGGGCACTAAAATCAAACTTCAACTGAGGCTCCCTCACGAGCAGATCTACACTGGTGAATCTTAGCAGCAACCTCGGCCACAACTAACCGGGTCAGCAGCAGGCCTGCCACCAGAGCCGCCGCCATCAGCATCATGAAGACCCCATTCCAGCTCTTTTCTGAGATGTAGCCTGTCAGCAAGGGCCCTATTGCAGCCCCCACTGACCCTGTCCCATCTATGATTGCCGTGACTGTTGCCAGCGCCCTTGAGTTACCCTTGAGAGAGCTGTGAGTTCCCAGGTCAGCTGATACAGCGGTTGTTATCAGGGCATAAGGTCCGTTGACAAACATTCCTGTGACGAACATCAGCAGGATGTTCACAGGCAGGGAAACGTATCCATAAGCTCTGTAGAAGAATAGAGCAGGGATTGCACAGTACGTAAAACTAGCTGCTGTGATCGCCCTTGCATCTAATTGATCCGAGATGTGACCGGCCAGAACCCCTCCTATCACTCCCCCCGCATCGAACAAAGTCGACAAATTTCCTGCTGCCTCACTTGACAAGTACTCTCCGTCTATAGCTGAAAACAAAACACACCATCTCCAATGGAAATTTGTCAATGCTTGCTAGCGGAGGATAATTGGGATCAAACATGTTAATTTAGGAGACATGTTGAATTATGAGGCAGTCTTAATTTGATACACGATTTGATTATTCAATTAAATTCGGTCTTTCAAATCATAGCCGATGCCTAAGAAAAATGGTGGAACTAGGAGATGTATTTATCCATACCAGTATCGCTGATGTAGAAGGGGAGCCAATACAGGAATGTGTAAGCCACCAGTTTAGCAAAGAAGAGGCAGAGCGCATAAGGAGCCACTCCAGGGATCTTCCAAGCTTCTATGAATCCCACTGCGGTAACTTGCTCCCTAATCACAGAAGATCCCAACTCTAAAAGTGTTTCTGTCAGTTCATCTCTGCTCTTCTTCAGAACACTATTCAAGTCTTGGTCTCCTTCTTCCCTTCCCGCACCGACAGATTCAGGACTAGTTGGAAGAAGAAGAAATACCACTAGACCAAGAAAGGCGATGAGTAGACCAGGGACCACGAACGACCATCCCCATCCATAACTCAGCATTGCTGAACCAATGAGAGAACCAGTGATGTTCCCGACAGAAGTGTGAGCATTCCATATACCCATAATAAGACCTCGTTTTCGTTTCCCGCACCAGTTACCAACCACCGCCACCACTGATGGCCACCCTGTTGATTGCAACAGGCCTGCCAGCATTTGAACTACCAAGAAGTACACATACACATGTATGTTCGCCCAGTAGCCAACCCCAAAGAGCGAAGTAAACAAACCAGTTCCAATCATTCCGAACACCAGAAATTTCCTCAGATTCAATCTATCACCTAATTGTCCGGAGCAGTACATTCCCATGGAATAGAAGGAGAGAAAAGCCACGTCGAGGTCCCCGAGCAATGAGGCCCCGTCCGACCCATTGAATGGGGCCCATCCACTACTAGCAGTGAATGTCCACCTCCTGGACGGCCTCGGTGACGGGGATAATAAGCTTAGACTAACTTCTGACTGTGGATCAAGTGTACTTTTGACCACGCTTGTGGTTTTACGACATGCATGGTAGCTGGAGTAAGTAAAGAATGTTAGGATTAGTACGAGAGTCTGATATGCTCGGTAGGAAAGAGGGCCTCCTATTATGTACTCGACGAACTGAATTCCCCGTGGTTTTTCGGTCTGATGTTCCTGCAGTGATTGCTCAGGAACAGAATCCATGTAAGGGAGATGAAACACTTTCCGATGTGATGCTCCTGCAGTGCAGTGAACATAAAATGAGGAAGTTGTATCAATGAGAACCATGAAATCTATGTTGTTCGATAGAAATACAAGATTTTCTTTTTCTTCTGTTTTTCTAATGAATAAATTGACTAAAAGAGCACCGAGGGCAACTCCGGGCTTCCATTTAACCCGACTTATGCCAGTTCTTCTTTCCTAAAAACAAGGTCAACTAAGAATAAGAGATCCATAGACCAAAAATGGAAGTCTTTATATTTGATTATGATCTCACATATAAAAAACTCCAAGAATTACTTCATGGATTTGTTAAAAAGAAAGAAAGAATTACCTCATGGGACAGAAACACAGACAAGGATCTTTCAGTCATCCAGAGAACCGAACCCAGTAAGAAAAATTAAAGGACGCCGCGATGTCAAGTTCTACGACCAACACTCCCAATACGAAAAGAAAGAACAGTCTCACCTTCGAGTATGAGCTGCTCCTTGAGTTTCAACAAGGTTGCATTTCCATCAAATCAAACCAAGAGAAGGGATTCGAGGGAGAACGGAACTCAGAATATTCTAATCAATACCTCTGCTTCTAAAAATCTCTCTCTCTCTCTACCCGGTTCTTCGGTTCCTTATGCAACGAATAGAGGACTTTTTGCACAATCAACTTGGACGAGAGCGACACGAATCATCCAAGTCTTGAAGAAGAAATAAAAGCCCTCAGTACCATTGTGTCTCTCTGTTTGACCTCTTTGCCCTGCTCTTTATTTTATTTCTTCTTCTCCTTCGTCCCAACTTTCCGAATTATACGATACCCCAATAATTTTGTAATCACCTTGTTAATGCTAGGTAGCCTCACTTCCACAAAAACTTGCACAACTAGTTAGGTCACTGACTCACTAACCTTGGAAGACTGTTTGTTTACGGTCATAAGAGGCCCAAATGTTCTTCATTTGAAGTTTGAACTGTCATTCTACCCAACAAAAAAAATCAACTATTACTTCCGGGGGCATATTCGAATCTCCTCAGAGAATCAGTTGATGTGGGAAAAAGGGGACCCCGCCAAGCGGCAACCCCACTTCCAAGTTCCACCTCAATTTTAGTTGCGAATTTTATTTCTAATTAATATTTTATTATAAATTTAACTTTTATGTTAACTAAAATTAATGATATTAGTTTTAGTCTAAAATAATAAAAATATTATCATATTAATTTTTATAATGTCACGAAATCATAACAAATAACCGATTTGATTATACAATTTAGAAAAGTATTTAAATTAATCACAATGTTTTTTACATTTATATATGTAAATTTTAATTTTAGTACACATCTATTAATATTTTTAATAAAAATAGTAAGGCAACTCGATGAAGTGGCGAGGGAGATACCTGTTCATGTGGGTGGGAGGATGGAAAGCTAAAGCCCGTCAACTATCATCCACTTACCATTCCACTAAAAACATCGCTGAAGTCCTCCAAGTTCCGTAGCCCATCCATCATCCCACATAAAAAATCTTCATGGGTGGCTGGAGGCTTGCAGTAGACGACCCATCGTACGATTGCTGCCACTGAAATCAGTGGAGCTGTAGCAGCAGGACCCCCATTTTGGTCTTCTCCTTGTCTTGGACAGACGTATTGAGCGATTAATGAACGCTATTTATTTTATTGATAGAAGGGTATACGATATTTTAGATGTTTTAACATAATAAGATTTTAATAAATTTATATTTTTCATTTTATAAATATGTATAGTGCTTCCATGTGTTGATACCATAATTGGAAGGTTAATGGAGCGTTATTTCCTTGGAAATCTTCACATGATTATAGTTTGCAGCATAGTTTGATATATACAAAGAGAAATATAATTGAAAATAAATAACATACTATACCAATCACCATTCCATTTAACAAAACATCCATTCACACACACACAAAAAGAGGTTAAAAAGAAAACCAGATAGGAGAGGGTAAAAAGTCGATCGAAAATACCATATTATGAATCGGAATAGTGTGCGGGCTTCACATTCTCCCCATGCCCATCATGAATCAACAAGTTTGGGGCCAACAGCTTCCTCTGGGGCCTTGCTTCATGTAGCATTAGTATCACATCCCGCATGGTCGGTCGGTCTGCTGGATTCTTACATGTGCAAAGCAGAGCTATCCTCATAAGCTGTATCATCTCCTCCCTCACAGAACTACATGATGCCCCCGCTTCCTTGTCCAGCACATGGGCAGCCCCGTCTTTGACCTTGATCTTGGACCTCACCCAGTCCACTATACTATTCCCATCCCCAAACTCAGCGTCCACGGATCTCTTCCCACTTAGCAGCTCCATGAGTACCACTCCGTAGCTGTATATGTCACTCTTCTCATCCACCTGTAGGGTGTATGCGTATTCTGCGCACCACACTATTCATTAGCTCAAAATTGTTGGGTAGACCTACCCAGCTACATGAGCCAAAAACTAAATTATTTACGGACATGCCAACTTTAATTGTACACAACACAAAATGAAGAAAACAATTTTGTACGCTTTTCCAATTGATTCTAGTATAGTCTAGTCTAGAGGGCCTATTAATAATTACTATGTATCATTAGACAAACTTAAGAATGAATCAAGAGAGGCCGGGGCGATTCATACAAGGGACGGTACAAATTGTAATAAGCCGAAACTCACCAGGTGCGATGTAACCGTAGGACCCAGCAATGACAGACATGGACTCGTCACTCTGGATTAACTTGGCCACCCCAAAATCAGCTACACGGGCCTCCATTTCTGCGTCCAATAGTATATTACTGGGTTTTAAGTCTCTGTGAACGATGACGGGGTCGCAATCATGATGGAGATAGCATATTCCCTGGGCTACTCCGAGCGCGATATTGTATCTAGTGATCCAATTTGCCAACAAGCTCTCCCCCTTGCTCTTATTGTGCAACAAGTCATCCAAATTCCCATTGGGCATGTATTCGTACAGCAACATGGTGCATTCGTTGTTACTGATACAGCCCAGGAGTCTCACTATATTCCTGTGCCTCACATTCCCAAGTACATCGACCTCCGCTAGAACACCTCTCTTCCTCCTCGTGTTGCTGTTGCTTCTTGTCTCCTTTTGCATCCCCCACAGCTTCTTAACTGCTATGATCTCCCCACCTGGCATCTCCGCCCTGTACACGGTTCCTGTGGCTCCCATCCCGATGATCTTGTTGCTCAATGACAAGCACTCCAGCACGTCATCTGCCGTGAAGTTGAGTCTCTGAAAAGCTGTTAGCGTCCAAGGGCCAACCTCAGCACGGGACTCGCTGAATCTCCGGCCATAGTTGGCACTGAAGCACCTGGAGCCTGCAATGAACAAGAAGATCCCGACTCCAAACGCAGCAGCCGTGATCCAAACAATTGCCCCAGCGCTTGCCAAATAATGCCTTGGCTGTTGGCGGTGAACTGCCTGGTCATATACATCACCTGTGGCAGTGGCCCCCAGGACATGAGCGTCACATGGCTTAACTAGAATTTCTCCACAGAGGCCCTCGTTTCCATAGAAGGACGATGGGTGGAGGCTCCGGAACAGAGAGCTGGAAGAGGGGATGGGACCTGTGAGGAGGTTGAATGACACGTTGAAGCTCTCGAGCGTGGTGCAATTGTCAAAGTTTGATGGTATGGTACCAGTGAGCAAATTGTGAGAAAGATCCACATCTGTGATCGAGGAGAGGGACGAGATTTCCCATGGAATGATTCCCGTGAGCGAGTTGTGGCTAAGGTTGAGGGTCAGGAGCTTCTCACAATGTCCAATATCCCAAGGGATGGTCCCGTTGATCATGTTCCAGGCTAGCTCAATTCTGTATACGCTCCTGCACCCGATGAAGTCCGGGATGGGACCATTGATCATTGCTGAGCTTGCAGAGAACACTTGTAGGTTAGGGCTGTTCCATATATTCACGGGCAGGGTACTCCCAAATGAGTTTCCTGATATGTTCAGATACTGCAAGGCTATGGAATTCCCGAGGTCTGGAGGGATGGTGCCGCTAAAATCGTTGTTGCTCAGATCGATATATGTCAAGTTTTGCAACAGCCCCAATCCCTGAGGAATGGTCCCATTGAGGCGGTTATTCTGGATCCTGAGCCGGCTCAGGGAAGCGCATGTGGCCAAGGATTGGGGCAACCGATTCTCGAACCTGTTAGAGAAGAGCATCAGCTTTCCCAGGCGGTTCCCTAGGCAGAGGTATGGTGGGATTGGTCCCGTGAGCAAGTTTGAGGAGACGTCGAGCTTTAGCAATTTTGACCTCGAGCCCAGTTTCGGAGGGAGGATCCCCGTTAGGGAATTATTCCAGAGGTTGAGTGTATCCAAGTTTGGGAGCTCGCCCAGCGATTCCGGGATGTCTCCGCTGAGATTGTTGTTCATGAGGCTCAAAATTGTCAGCTCTTGGAGTGATCCTATCCACTCCGGGAGTGAGCTCGAAAGCTCATTGTTTGACAGGTCAAGGAATTTCAATGCCCTTAGTCGCGCAAAAGTGGATGGGATCTCGCCGGTGAGCCTGTTCTTGAAGAGCAGTAACGTATCCAGCATGGTCAAGTTACCCAGTCCTTGTGGTAGTGAGCCTGAGAGATTAGCGGTCGCGATGTCCAAGTAATTGAGGTTGGAAAGGTACGAGAGTTCGGCTGGGACATTGCCATCATAATTGTTGTAGCCGATCTCAAGATGCTCGAGCCGGGATAAGAGGCCCAGCTGGGGAGGTATAGGCCCTTCCAAGAGATTCCCTTGCAGGTACAGAGACTTGAGCCTTGGAAAACTGCCATAAACAGGTGGGATAATGCCCTGGAAGTAGCTGCCTCCCAGATTGAGGTACTCTAGGAGTTGAAGGCGGGTCAATTCCAGCGGCAGCGGACCAGTAAAGCTGTTGCTATACGCGTCTAGAACCTCGAGGAATCTGAGCTGTGAGGCGCCTGAAGGGAAAGTCGAGTTGAAGGAGTTGTGGCTCACGTCCAGTGTCCTCAGCTGGGTCAGCTCGAACAGTGCAGGCTGAAGAGGCCCCTCAAAGGAATTCCGGCTCAAGTTTAAGTGCAGCAAGGAGGCCGAGAGGTATCTGACCTCTCTCGGGATGGAGCCTGAGAGGTTGCCAAGGGAGAGGTCCAGAGACGTAACGCGGGAGGTCTTCGGGTCGCATCCGACGCCTGACCACGTGCACCATATTGGTTCCTGGAAATTACGCTTGGAGAAGACGGGGGAGGGGTCCCAGTCGTGGAAGCTTCCTAGAGGATCTCTAAGGGAGGATTTGAGGGAGAGCAGAGAGATGAGCTCAAGAGGGAGAGATGCGGAATCTACTAAAACAAACGAGGGTCTGATAAGTGGGAAGGAGGAGGAGAATGCAATGGAGAAGAAGAAAATGAAACCAATGAGAGAAGGTGGTTCCATGGTCTAGGAGGGGTTGTAGTTCGCCTGCCAATTTGTAAGTGATTATCAAAGGTAATAAATTTAGGGGAATGGAGGCTATGATGATGATGGTGAAGACCACGATGATGAGGGCGAGACAGAGGGGAAATGCTTTTCATGATGACTATGATGATGATATTGTGGTGGTTGGGCCAAAGTGAAACAGAACTCTGGAATAAAAAAACGGAGTACATGTGAACAAAAATCCTCAAAACCCATGGAATAGAACCAGAGAGTAGGAAGATTCCACCGATTGGGATGAGATGGGAGGGAAGCAGCTGGCTAACAAATTGAAACATCTCTCTATCATCTGAAGATGAATATATATTGGCAGTCTTGTTACTTGAAATTCTCTACTGTTGTGTTCTGCTGCTTTTGTTTTCCCTCTTTTCTATTTCATGTCAGTGCATTGTTTTTGCTTTTCCTCTTTTTTTCTCTAAAAATAATCATCTCATCTAATACTTTAGATTTTATCATGTTTCTTTTCATTTTTTTGCCACCCTTTTTTTTGCCTACTTACTAAGCTTTTTCATCATTCATTTCATTCCTTTCACTTTTAACATGGCAATTGATGAACATGCTGCAGTAATGAGTGTCTCCTTCCCTTCCTTATATTCACAGGATCCAATGATTCAAAAAGAAAAAGTCAAATTCATTTTTCAAATTTTCCACCGCGTGTATTGACCACCTAGCTCCTGTTTAAGCCAGGCCATGCTCCCCTTCTAATCTGCACCTTCTTTAGACATTGCATACGGCACCAATCCTTAGTGTGACTCCCATCATCGAGGTTCTTCTATACATATACATGTCACGTATATTCACTGTGAATCATTATACTAACAAAAATTAACTTCGCTAATGCTCAAACAGTGTGATAATCAGAGTAGTGTATGCAGGCATCATATCCTCAATTAAATGATAAAAAAAGTAGGAAAATGAAAAAAAAACACGGTCGCATTATTATCATCTTTATCTTTACTCACTATTAAAGAATTTTAAATATATAACTGGAGTGTTGTACCCGAGGAGATATGTTTTGATCAGTGGTCGACCTGAAGAACGTAAAGTTTGGAGGGATGAGGGAGGAGGTCGAGATTTTAATATATATATGCACGGCTAATTAGTTGACAGCTACAAAAATGATTTTAAATGTTTAAAATTAATATAAAGTTATATTTTGATGGTCTTAATATAAAAGATCTTGAAATTATACCTTTTAGGAATGCATTATTAACTTTCATAAATTAAATTATATAATTAATATATAATCTGCTTAAAATATTTTAAATTAATACAAATATATTTTGTCATTTGTTGTACATACTATTAATTTGTACATGTAAATATAATTATATTTGAAATAGTAGATAACAATAATAGTATATATACATGTTTAAAACAATTTATTTATATAATTAATCATGTAAAATTAATCATTTGTACATATCCATATAATTTAGAGAGTTTTATAGTACATTCTATTAATTGTTTATATCAAATGAAAATAAAAAATATTTTTAAAATTTTAAAATTTATAAATAATTTATATATTAATTACATAATTAATTATATATACAGGACGGAATGATCCCATGCATGTGGTTGTAGATGACATGGAAGACATAGACATGGAAAGTGCACGCACTGAATTGCATGCATAGCCAATGACCATTAATTGGGAGTTAAATACTAATTGGATGTAATCTTGAAAATCGAATGCTTTGGGGGGCTGACAAATTGTTAGAAAATAAAGTTTATTGAAAGAATCCAAAACCAAAGGCGAGGGAATATAGGATTCAGTGTGTACTGTATTTAAAAATTGGAGTAGACTAGGGGAATGGAAAAATAAATGAAATTTAGAAGGGAAAAAAGAAACAACCGATAAATAGGTTGGTAGGTAGATAGGTACGGGTGTTTGTGTTTTGTTGGGTCGCAATCCCTTCCCTCCCATTTTATTTCTTTTTTGGATTACACGCATTCCCATTGTATTGATGTTAACGGATCGAGTTTCTTAGGTTTTCGCAGTCAAAGTAAATATCCATCAACCTTTTATTTTATACAGTACATATGTATAAAATAAATTGGACTCGGCTGTTACCACTTACACATACAAAATGTACATAAATCGGAAGACAAATTTGAAGTAAATAAAAAAATGGTTCAACTAGGAAAAGGGGCATAAGGAATGTCCCTTCCATATCCCTCGTGCCCCCACCCACCACACTACGCACATTCTTATCTTTCTCCGGGGCAATTATCATTTCGTCTGTTTATCCTCAAAAGAAAATTCATCTATCTATATCATTTTTCTCTTATCGTCTTCTTTCATCTTCACAGTGTATCTTTCTCTCTGTAATCCGCGTGACAGACACAAGAGGAATAGTGGGACCAATACCGCATTTTAAACCCAACAACTTATCATAAGATGGACCTTTAAATGATGGCCTATTGGGTCGGAGGCGTGCTATTCTTTGCTTTGGCTTTGGTCCTGTATCTCTTATCTGCTTTAGTTCCCGCGACTTCAAAGCCATCTCCCTTTTTGTCATATGTCCTCCTGGTAGTAATTCTCTCTCTCTCTAATACACCTTACAATCTCCCCACAGCTACGGGATACACTCGGTGCAATGAGTGCTAGTACACAGTCTCAGCTCATATGCTATTAGTAGAGTAGGAACATCTCATGTACGAACCTCAAGCTCACAAAACCGTGCCCACGACTCTAGTCTAGTCCTTTGAAAAGCGACGCTTCCCTCCCCTTCGTCTGAAAAGTCCCAAATCTGTACAGATTAGATATAGAACTAGGTTTACCTTCCCCTTTGGATGGAAAAAACCTTTAAACTCGTAAATTTTAATTAGTCAAGTTAATACGAAGATAAATTGAATAAAATATAAAAAAAATAATGTGAGTTTATAATTTTTTTTATTATTTTTAAGTAAATATATATACAATTTGTGTTGGTGGATGTATTGTATTTATTAATAATAATGTCTCATCATATTAGAATTTAAATTTGAGTTAGTAGAGATAAAAGATCAATTTTGTGGTAATGAAAATTTACTTCTAAAAGGAAAAAAAGGGACGTCTTGCATACGTCAGCAATACATCTGAAGTATTAATCTCAAGCTTAATATTGCCCGCCAATTAAGAAAAATCCGTATCCCCTTGCAACACGAAATTGTAAAATTAACCCGAGTATTGCCACTGCGAGAAACAAAGGCAATGCTATTAACAAATTTCTGGATGTTTTTCAATGAGATGTCATCAGTGCAATAGTTAAACCATCATCGATGGGTTTACAATGTTCCTTATAATTCGTGTCAAAGTTCCAATCCCAAGAGAGAATCAAAACAAAATAAATATAAAACACTCCTCAAAATTAATGCCCAAGGAATTTCCACTGTCCTATTCAATTTTCTAAAGGAAATGGCAAGAGGATACAAGGGGAGAGACTTGCATGCAAGGGGATCACGCCATGTGGGAAATCCTATTTGGTATCTCCACCAAGTGATATTTTGACACATGTTAAAGGTATCTTCACAACTTTTTTGACAATTAACGCCACCAAAAGAAAATGCCCAACACTTGACACTCCAAATGCAGCTCTACCTTTAGTAATTTAATATAATTTGTGATTGATTAGTTGGATTTTAATATTATAAGTTAAATAAAAATAATAAAACTGCAGTAAAAATAAAAGAAAACAAGAGTGGGCCAAAGGATCAAACACGAGCTGAGTGGCGATGAAGGCCGTACCTAGTCCTGCGGGCTAGGGTGAGTTACCCGTCCTCAGTGGCTTCTGGATCCGCGGTAGGGACGATAGCTAGCGTTTGTTGGCAGCAGCCTCATCTGCTCGGACCTCTTCAACCATGCGGTCATCCCGCGAAGTTCCACGACTTCAACCACAGCCTCGGAGGGGCAATCTTCTCTATTTTGGGGAACAACAGTGCCCAAAGGAGGCTAAAAATTTGAAGGACGCTAAAGGTGATAAATTCTAAATTCTAATAGAAACAGTAGAAATTTGAAGAAGGATAAGTAATTGGGCCCGCTTCAGAATGATTGGAAGATTGGAACATTCTGAATATATATAAAGAGGATAAATGAATGTAAATAAAATATTGAAGAGAAGGTAAAACTCCAATGGAGGATTACATTTTATTCTCTTGGGTGTTGAACTAATAAGCCATACAAAATAGGGATGAAAATATGGTAAGGGTAGAATAGGGATGGATGCAATGCAACTGGACCCAAAGTAGTTCATACTTGCTGGCGATCAATGGACCAGTTTGACCTGGAGGGTAGCAGCTAGCAAATATGCAGAATACTTCGCTTTTTAATTTAATATTTCGTCTAGCTCTAGGCTTTATTCCTCAGCCCAGGGCCCAGCTCCATGTATATGTTCTTTGTAGCTAGAACCCATCAAAAAAATGAAATGAAATAAGAATGGTGAGCCTAGGGCGACGAACATGGCTCAAGAGTTTCTATACAAAGCCCTTCTCTTCTTCACTCAAAGAGACAATGCACCTGGTACTTGATTCAACAATAAAGAATGAATCTTTTGGTTAGAAGTTATACGGACTAACTCAAAGGAAATGCCACGCTCCGCGTGTCACGAGATATGGAGCTCGAAAACGGAAAGCGCGCTGGCGAACGAGAAAACGGAAAACGCGCGTCGTCTTTGAGAGCCAGTAAGCAGAGGTACGAAGTGGAGAACAGAATCATTAGCGATTTTGAAGGGAGTGTACGTGATGGCATGTGAAAGTTTCCTCCTAGGTCAAACTTGGTGAATGCTTTATAAAAATTGTCTCCCTGCCGTTCTAGATTGTTCTTTTACCCGACTAAATTCATATGTGATAGAACAATAATATGACTAAAATAATCTTATATTGTTTTATATAATAAATAATATTATATAAATTAATTCGGAATTATTACGCTTTAATAAATTAATTATGCTGAAGAGAAGACCCTGAATTAATTTATAAGAGTAACATGGTCGATTAAAGTGAATTTAGTAAAATCAATACCAAAAACAACTTAGAAATAACATAATATAAACTTTGTATGAGTTCCCATGGATAAATAGTAGTGCGGCCCCATATCATCATTACATATCATGATTCGAGATTTAACACTCCTTTTATGTTTTTGTCATTTTGATTTTCTTGAAACCTTACATTTAAATCACATGGCTAATTTGGGAAGCCACATATGGAATTAATTAATGGTTGGTTAAAAAGTTCAAATGTATAATATTTTAATTTTTATATGAAATATTTAATCATTATTATAAATATTTATTTTATATTAAATTAAAAAATATCATTAAAACTATATAGAGTTCCTTCCTCTTAATCAAAGGAAATGAACAAGAGTATCCTTCATTTGAATCTGTGCAACATTATCATTGAAATGAAATAGGACTAAGGCAAGGCTTGTCCGTTTTTTTTTGGCAATATCATCAATAGGAGGGCTCCAATTTGTTTGATTTCATTTATTTTTTTTATAAACAATTGGCTAGGCAAAATTTTACATATTAATATAAAATAATTCACTAAATTTTGTACATATAAAAATAATATACATTAACAGTTTATATTTATATATATAAATAATATTTTATCAATCTACAATAAAATACATCTAGACGGAAACCTTAAATAAGGATTTTGTATAAGAAAATTTAAATATTTTTTTTTATCATTTTTATTGTTTAAATCATTAAATAATAATTCAAACAAAATGCTAAAATTTAATAAATATTTTAAATAAGCAAGTATAAACTCTTTAAATCCCACTGTAAGACTCCAGAGTACCACTCCAACTAAAGAACGAACCATCACAGAATATAAGAATGAACTCCGCAAGAGGGCCTTAATGGTGAGTGGTCGAGCATGAAGAGCGCCATGGAGCTCTAGATCTAGAATCTCGTACTGTCGTCTATACTCAGACCGTCGAACTGTCATGATGGAGAAGTAGAAGTAGTGGTGCAAGTGAGGCGGAGAAGTAGAAGTAGTGGTGCCAGAGGCGGAGAGTGCAGCCATGGAACCAAATGAGGAGCCAAGGATAGTTCTTGAAAAGTGAAATGAAAACCCTAATTGACAGTTTTCTGAAGATGTGGTGTGTCAAAATACTAGTATCGAATGGAATAAAAAATATATACATTTTATATTTAAGGGAATCTTAAAAATGAAAAATGCCCTCACAACTTATCTGAGTTTGGTTAAAACATAGATAAAAAATAAAATTTGTGTTTAATGAATTAGACCTTAAAAAAAAATAGTTAAATGAGAGAGAGCACTTGGTTTCCAGAGGGACCAGAGAAAAGAAGAGAACTAGATTAGCCGCCTGCGACACCCCCGGGAGATCTTCGATCCGTCAAGTAACCACAGCTCAGAGAATTTGATTATCAGTGTATCAGCTCTCTTCTCTCCATTGATCACCTAATCAACTTTGTTTGGTGTTTTGCTCCTCTCTTCTAAACTTCTATTCAAGAGCCAAAAGCAGGCAAGGTTCTAATGGGCCAAACCTTTCGTAAGCTATTTGATACATTCTTCGGCAACACCGAGATGCGAGTACGCTTTCTATCTCTCTCTGCACCTACAAATTTGATAATCACCTAAGCTGGATTGTCTTCCTTCTCCTTCTGCTGCTGCTGCTGCTACTGCTGCTTTAATCCGTTTTGGTTCTTTGATTCCGTTCTTCTTATGGTTAAATTTAATATCTTATCACTTCCACAACTGGGGAAATTATAATAGTCGATTGCATCATACGAAGCCTTAGGCAGTTGGCTTTTCACGAATTCTTTCATTCCACGTATCTCTAGCCAGGAAAGCTGTTCAGGGGAACAGAAATCAATCCGAAAATATATGGATAAATTTAGGGGCAAAATTAAGTTAATATGATAGCCGATCGTTCCCTGCCCCCCATAGATCCATCCTGCCTCTAGCAAAATTTGCTTCTGGTACGTTCGAGTTCAATAATATGTTTGGCGTTGGTCACTCCTTGAAGTCTGGGAGTTATAATTGAACAAACGTACTTAGTTTCTTACATCAATCATATTAGAAACAGTCTACTGTTACCAGGACGATATCTTTTTAGGTTTCTTCCTTGCCAGTTCCTGGTATCTCGGAATTGATTGTTGAGATGTACTTATGTTGAATTTCAGTGGAATCCATTCGCACCTTTTGGAAAGGGCCGCTAAATTAAATTCTGCTTTAGGTGAACAAAGTACGACTGCCTGGGATTTATGGTCACTGTTACATGTATTCTAGATTTACTGGTGGCTGTTATGGAGACAAAATCCAACTTGTTGCTAATGGTCTAATCTCTAATCAAGAGTCAATCAATGGAGTCTTAATAGAACTCCCAATACAAGAAGATTAACTTATTTCTCACTACTATGCTAGTGCTTCAAAAATGGTTTTTTTTGCAACCTCTTGCCTGCATTCTCCTAAAACACCTTTTCAATCCAGTAGTTAATCAATGGAAAACTACAATTTGTGAAATACAAGTTTGCAGCCTGTTGTAACTAGGATCTATTACTAAATAGCTGAAACTTTTATTGAATATTCCTTGTTAGATAGCCCCTAATAGACTAATACCACTTCATGTTCTATGTATATTATGTTTATCTTAGTTAGACTGCTACTATAATTTTCTGGAACTGGATATTTGTTAATAAAATCAGATCTTCCAGTTAGGTTAATTGTTATTTAGGATTTCCAACATCATTACACTATATTGTTTCTAATATATCTAAAACCATAACCACATTTTCCCTTCGATCTCTAGGATCTTATTTTCCTAGTAACTATAAAATCAAATTTTCAATGATATAGGTGTTCCAGAATACATTTGTAAGTGGACGTCTTGTGGGAATTTAGTTTGTGGGTAGATTTGATAATATGCCTGTCTTATTTATGTCTTTCTGTCATGGGTTCAAGCTTCTTCCTCAGTAGATATGTCTTGTGAAATAACTTTACCTTTATGATCCCTTCCATTTTTCCTCCTGGTAGAAAAAAATAATGACTCAAACGTTATGTTTTCTTCCATGGTAAATAAAGAATTATACTCAAACCCCAATAAGGGGCATATCATGATATAAAATTGAAACATGCACACAGAGCCATGTCGGAATCATTCTCTCAACTCTCATTAGATAATTGATACTGTCACAGTTGATTCCCACCATCACAATTGCCACATCCCTAAGTATGTACATCCATGTACGATGGAGTAACAAATGATCATATTATTATCTGTCTGAAATTATCAATGATGACAGCTTGGTATACTGCCTCCCAAGTAAGACTTACCTTCATAGGGATCCTTTTCTGTGTATAATTTCTTTGGCATTCTCATTTAGTAGGACAAGTTTTTTATTCCTGAGAATTTTTTACTAGAGTTTCAAGAATTCTGTCTTTACCGTGGTTAATCATAAAACTGCCTTCTTTCACAATGGCTAATATGGCTTGCCCTTTCGTCACTCTTCAAGAAATTGATTGTTTGGGGTTTGATGTTGATAGGTAGTGATGCTTGGACTGGATGCAGCTGGAAAAACAACCATATTATATAAGCTACACATTGGAGAAGTGTTATCAACTGTTCCTACTATTGGTGGGTTTTCTTTTCTTCTGCATCTAAGGTTTGAACTTTTATAACTTGAATTGTAGTTCCTCTGAATTGTAAACATTTTTTATTAGGAACATTAAATGCAAATCAAAATGGTTCTTTTAATTTATTTTTAGTGTTTTATTACATTTCAGTGACATTAGTAGACATAGAAATTCCCATTTTGAGCGACACAATATCCTTGATATCTTAAGTGGATACAATTCTACTTCATAGCCATATACCTGGGATTTTGTTGCCAAGTAGAAGTCTGACTGTATTCAAGCTTTAAATGATCCCATTTCTCACTTTTACTTACTATGAACATTTAGTTGAAATTATTAATAATTATGATATTTAGATCATCATCAATGTTATTTGGAGGATAGATAGATTAACACTTGGTCTTCAATTTGTCACCCACAAACACTTGGATCATTGAATTATAAAATAAAACAATTTGATCTAGACATTTTGGTTTTATCTAACATGTTAGTCCTTACCTTCAAATACTTGGTGGGAAATTGATTGATGTGGCAATTGCATGACCCCGATGTGGTGATAATGTGGCACAAATGTGTCATCTTACCATGTCAACTTTCCGTTGAAAAATTGAAGGGACTAAAGTGTTGGAAAAAAAGTAAAATGTTTTAATTAAAATATTGGATTTTGAAATTCGAGGATCTAAGTATTGCTGAGTGACAATTCGAGGACCGAAGTGTTAGTCCACCCTTGGAGGATATTTTATTTCCAGGTTGTTAGAACTTTGTAATCACATATTTAGTTATTTGTGCAGGCTTCAATGTTGAGAAAGTGCAGTATAAGAATGTCATATTCACTGTTTGGGATGTGGGTGGACAAGAGAAACTCAGGCCACTTTGGAGGCATTACTTTAATAATACAGATGGACTGGTAACAACTGGTACTTTCGTTTTTATCTTTGTTTTTGACAAAACTGGAAGAACCTGGTGACTTCAACTGTTCAACTTTCCTCGTGCTTTCTTGTTCTCCATAGCTGAAATCCATTCTTGGTTAGCTGATCACTTTGGAAGTTCATGTTGCTCTCTGATTATGTGTAATGTAGATCTATGTAGTTGATTCCTTGGACAGGGAGAGAATCGGGAGGGCAAAAGCAGAATTTCAGGTT
Source organism: Trapa bicornis (assembly GCA_030064425.1). Taxonomy (NCBI): domain Eukaryota; kingdom Viridiplantae; phylum Streptophyta; class Magnoliopsida; order Myrtales; family Lythraceae; genus Trapa; species Trapa bicornis. Next base: position 83,230 of record CM057761.1, on the reverse strand, counting down.
GTCAATTTAGGAATCTTCCGTGGTTGTAAATTCTATTTTTCAAGTATTTATTCTTTTTTAACACATTAATTTGCCCCCAGGCCATCATCCATGATCCATTCATGCTCAAGAGTGTTATATTGGTATTTGCAAATAAACAGGACTTGGTACGCATGATAATCTTACGACTTATCTACCTTGCTTGTGATGCTTCCTCCATGGATCACTGTTCCTTTTCTTTACAAGGAAGATTTCTTGTGTGTAATTATCTGTTATGTGCAATGATAGAGGGGAGCAATGACACCAATGGAGGTTTGTGAAGGTCTTGGGCTCCTTGATCTAAAGAACCGAAAGTGGCATATACAGGGTACCTGTGCATTGAGGGGGGATGGCCTTTATGAGGGCTTGGATTGGTTGTCTGGGACACTGAAGGAGATGAGAGCTGCTGGCTACTCTTCAGTTGGAACTTCAATCTGATTTTCCTGTTCTATGAAGGTTTTGATCTCCCTTTCTGCTAGTAGATCAGGTGTAAGTTTTCCATCTTTGTCTGCTGTATCCGATATTGCTTTCTGACATGTATTTACTCTGCAGGTTGCGAATGTTGATGCCATCTATTCTCATAATTTGAAGAATCTTAAAGTGTTGTCCAGTCATATTAAAAAGTTGAAATGACTATAGTTGAGAGTCTGTAGGTTGTGTATGTGGACTCAAGATATTGATGTAATGTCCCGACCTAAGGGCCAACTTTTTTTCAAAGATCAAGGTGGTGTGTGTAAATGGCAGTTTCGGGTTCATTATTTTCTGAATAATGAGGTTAAGGACTAGTGGCTATACAGTGAAGTGACTTCAGGTTCTCTTATTTTTATTAGTTTACCTGAGTTTTGGCATTTTGCAAATTATTGCATCTTCAAAGATCTCGCTAATAAGCTTGGTGACTGATGACAAGTTTATTGTTATCATTTCCTTGCATGAACAACAATAATCATAAGCAAATATATAGTCTTGATTTTAGGAATGAGCAACTAGCAACCAAAGGAAAATTTATATGACGGAAGGAAGCTGGCCAAATGAAACTTTATATGACGCAGGGAGGTTAGAGCTAGATAGTATTACCAACTTTGTACAACCAACACTATTGCTATAACCTTTACAATATGAGTTCACTCTATAGGAAAGGAAAAATAATAGTATTACAATGAACTATTTATCAATAATAGTTTCAATCACATTTCTATTCAAATCTTACAATTAACTATGTTTGTATTGAGTGTTTTGGATTAATTTGTAAGAAGTGAGTTGAATTGGAGAAGTGAATTGATTTATTTGGAGTTATTAAAATTTTTTAATAATAAATAGTTTGTATTGAGTTGAATGAGTTAACTATTATTAATAAAAAAATAAAAAATAAAAATATTATTTTAATTAAATTATATTAAATACATTTTATATAATATTTATATAAAATATTATTAATATATAAATTTATTTAATATATATAATAATAAAAATAAATAAAAATAAAGAAATAACAATATATACAGAATTTATTAAAATAATCTAAATAATAAATAACAACATACATCTAAAATCAATAAATGAGATGATTTCTACCCCTACACACCCTTTCATTTTTAGTTATCACTCCATTCCTACCCTCCAAACCACTCAAATCCAAACTCCAATACCATAAGTATAACCTAATAAAATGGAATTAAACAAGAAAAAAGCCTGGTTGAGTAGATGATGCAGACTGAAATCAGTTTGGGAAGCAGCAGGTAACCCAGTGTTAAACCGAAAGCATTCATATAATCCATTTAAGAATTGAATAAAAACATACGAAGTAAAATTGAACAAATCCATAATACCAGGGTTCAATAATGAAATCATTATATCCTCAGCTCTAATATCCCACCCATCCAAGATTGATCCTACTAATAATGAACAAAATTCAAGCGGGCACAAGAAATATAACAGATGTGCATCATCACCTTGGAAATTATCACTGGAAAACGCTTGGAGCCATATCATAGACAGATGGAAAAAAAAATGTATGGTCTCAATTACGGGAACTGAAAGGAGCCACCGATTTGAGTTGAGCCCGCAGGGGGATTGATAGCAACCCAGAGCAGTGAAATAGTGATAGCGATAAGGCCGGACCAAACAAAAACAATGGTTGGGGTCTGCCCTCTTCTTCCCATGAGCCCTTTCGCAAAGGGGTAAAGATGAGCCAGGACCCAGAAGCTGAAGAATACCCCTCCTATTAAACGGCTCCACTGAGGTATAACGCTGTATATCGTCCTACTAAATCCAACTGCTATAGCAATCAAGTTAGTCATGATAATTGTGATTGGCGGGATCATGAGTGAGGTCCACTTGACAATGTACAGATCAGCAAATTCATCGTCCACATCATCACCAGCTGATTTTGATGTCAAGGTGAAAGAAATCTCAACCCCAGCAATGACTTTCAGCAGACCCTGTAGCACAGCAGCAAGGTGTGCACTTGTGCCTCCAATGAGCCAAAACTGCTCATTCCTCCACCATTCTTCAAGCTCTATCCCTGACCATTTGATCTCCAGCACAGCGAGCATGCACAGAGTGAGGGTGATAACAAGGAGGTAGGTAAGAAAGGTTACATTGAGAGTTTGGACTATAAACTGCCCAGAGAAAAGGGACAGAGCAGGGAGGAAGCAGTAGACAATCAGGAAGATAGAAGTGAATGGGTATATCCCGACATTAAGATAAGCTATTCTCTGCAGGAATTTCATCCTAGGGCTGGCTAGCAATGCATTGTTCCGAGAGAAGAAAATCTCCACTGACCCAGTAGCCCATCGCAGTACCTGATGAAGCCTATCTGTAAGATTGATTGGAGCTGTTCCACGGAAAGCATCACGCTTGGTAACACAGTAAACTGATTTCCATCCCCTGTTGTGCATCCTGTACCCAGTGACGACATCTTCAGTAACAGAACCATAAATCCACCCAACTCGGTGTCCCCACTCAGTTTTGTCCTCATACCAACACGAGATAACACTAATGGCTTCAGCCACAGTTGATGCATCAAGAAGGTCCCTGGGAATGGTGAGAGCACCAGGTGGGCGTCCATTCTTCACAGCAGGGTGGTCCTTTAGGGGCCGACCTTGGTACTCAGCCACTGGTATGGAGTCAATCAGGAAAGTTGAGTTGCCGAATTTCTTGGGAAGCAAGGAGAGGTTCATGTCCTCATCATCAGAATCACCCATCCTCAAGGCCCTCTTCTCCTCTGAAGTACTGCTTATCTTCTTGCGACGGGCAAAACAGCAACTGCAGCAACCTGGGTGGTTTTCTTTAGCTCGAGGTGGATCAAAACCATATAGAGCCACCCTTCGGAAGAGGCATCCAGTTCCAACATACACGGGACCTTGAAGCCCATCAAGCGCTCTCATATTCACATCAAAGAAGACAGTGTTATGGTTGGCATATCTATCTGATGGGTCAATACCCTCAAACCTCTGAGGGAATTGCACATAACAGATGCGGTCCCCACCTCTATCCATCATGAAACACATTCCTTCCCTAAGCGCCTGGGAGTTGTAGATGTAGTGGTCGCAGTCAAGGTTGAGGATGAAGGGCCCATTAGACATGATGGCTGATGCTCGAACTAAAGCATTCATAGCCCCTGCCTTCTTGTTGTGATCATAGCCTGGTCGCTTCTCGCGAGACACATATACAAGTAAAGGAAGTCGAATATCAACTTCCGTCAGATCTATTAGTCTCGTATTATCATCAGGAGAGCCAAGTAGAGGGTCATCACTGGGAGGTTTCAGCATCACCTGCTCAATACAAAGGAAAATTTATTTACCACGGCATCTTTTCATTTCCTGTCCTTTCATTTATCGGAGAGTAGAAAAAAATAGAGGTATAAAATCAAATCATTGCTGAAACTATTAACAAGCATATACAGAATAGTTATTCTAATACCTGTATAATACCAGCATGGTCACCTCTTGAATGCTCCGGTCCAGGAGTCAACCAAGTACCTGGCCAGTGGGTCCCATCTGCCATCCAAGTAGCTTTTGGGATGTTAATACCCTCGATGAGATCATGATCCCGGCTTGGCCTCTGAAGCTTCATTGCCTTTATTTCCTCACGAGCATGATAAGCATCAGATCGCCGGCGGATAGAGTCAGTCAGTCCATTAATGCGAACCTTAAACTCATCATATTCACGCTTTATTCGTCTGCGATCCTTGACGAAATCTGATTTGACTTTGTTCTTGTAAGGATCTCTCTTCAGATTGAAATATGAATCGGGGTTCCTGGGTTCAATGTTATGTTTGCGGCAGAAAGGGACCCAAATATTAGCAAAACTTGCAGCTTCTGCCATGGCCTCAAAGGTAAGAAGTGCACCTCCATCATCAGAAACGTAGCAGGCCAGCTTCTCAACTGGGTAATCGGCTGCAAGAATGGACAGTATAGTGTTTGCAGTGACAAGAGGCGGTTCCTTCTCTGGATCTGCTGTAGAGACAAAAACATCTACTCCTGGGAGATCAGATTTCCCCTTGGGATTGTCAGGTGTAACAGATTCAAATTTCTCCTTTAAGACATTGAGATCTGTGGAGCGATTGACAGGGCAGAGCTTTGGAAGTTGGTCTAGAAGCCAAGAGAAGGCAAACCAGATCTCACAGACCACAGACATTCCCCAAAGCCAAATAGCATCATTATTTGGGTGACTAATTCTCCAGGCCAGAAACAACCCGAGAACAACCATCCTGATGATAATGAGAAGCCTGAATCCACAACAGTACAAATCCATAAAGCGAAACAAATGAAATGGTGTATCAAAGTTTTATATTACATCAAAAATATAAGAGGCAAAACAATTTCTAGCTAACACCGTAGAGATTGTTGGTTAAATCTCAATAAGCAAAAAAACATATCCAAGATATGAGATTGATCATTCAATAGTGAATGGTTACAGTTGACTTGCCTCTCTCCTATAATAGACATTTCAGCAAACTGATTTTCCTCAGATTTAAGTATCTAACTTTAAAAGAGGATAGATTGCAGTCTCTTAAATTCATGACTGGACAATGATATTACATCAGAAATCAGTGGGAAATTATACTTGTACCTGTATGGGCTAAGCACAGCAGCAGGTATCTTCAGCTTGCGGGTAAGGGGCCTCCATGGCTTGTTCATCAATTCTGAAGGGTCCACTATATCATCATCTTTCCCATTTCCAAAGGCTCCATCCTTGGTCCATATGGCGTTCCCATACCCATAAGTACCCTTTGTTTCAAACAACCACCTATTGTGATCAAAGTCACCGGTTTGGCTCCTCATCAGCATAGAATTCTTTGACTTCATTAATGACAACCGCCTCTCCATCCTAGACATTCCACCAGGTGGTGGTAGTGGGAGAAGACGTCCATTATCTACCACAGACTCATCCAAATCAGTGCTCTTATAAGGCTCCTTGCATCCTGGGCAGATCCCACCCGCCTTAACAGCATCGGTGTAGCAATCCCTGCAGATCTTATAGTCACATTCACAGGGGAGAATATCGTTGCCACGTTCATCACTCATCACCTTTGCATCACACCCAGGAATTGCACAAGAGGATCCTTTAGCACCGGCCATCTGGGGATGGGTTGCTTCAGATTCAATTACCTTGTCCATCAGGTGAGCTCGAGTTACACTGTTAAACCCTCCTGTGAAAAGTGAATTGGATACATACTGCTCCTCTACTTTCTGAGAGATTGAAGGATCCATGGGTTGGTTATCTGGTGTAGGTGGAATGTGAACAGTGTAATTAGCAAAGTCTGTACTTCCGAGTTCACTATCGAGATCATCCCTTGAGTAGCTTACATAGCGACCTGATGAAGTTCTGCGGCCAAAAGTCACAGTGGGGAGCAGTGGAGGCTTAACTGGATCAGTCTCGTCTATATTTTGTGAAATAGATGAGCGGCTAGCCTTGAATGATTTTGACGCCATTACTCTTCAGCTCCCAAAGAAGGCTCTACTCCTAGGGCTAGATAGGATCTTTGGCAATGGATGTGCTCTTATCCCCCCGCAAAGCAATCACCTACTCAAACAACAAAAATGAGCGGCACTTCCAAGTTATTTATCACATTAACAAGCAATGATCTAAAAAACATGCATAAGGAACCGTGCATCTTAGTATCAAAGGCGATTGCAATTTCGACTGACTACAACATATATTGAAAGCATTGAAAATCGGACTGTTTTCACCACACTGCGTGAATCAAGAGGATATTCTCGTCTAGAAGAGAATATCTACTCATCTAAAAGAGCAAAGAAATGGTAGCTGCAGAGAACACCAGAACAAGAACTGATATAAAGTAAGTGTCACTGAAACGCAGATGTAACAAGGAATTAGGAGTTTTACACGAAATATTGCTCAGGAAATTACTAGGCAACCAGAGATCTTTCAGCATCAAATACCTTCACGCACACTGAAGAAATACGCGAAAATAGAGGAACTGAAGCATGGATCGCTGTTTAATAAGTCAACTAACCTAGAAGGAGCGATAATCGGGGCAGTGTCCTGAAGAATAATGCAGATCCCGGTGTTAGCAACCTCGTATGCGAAGTTTGAAGTGTCCCAGCCTGAGTAGATTGAGAGATCTGCTGAGTTTGAACCTCCAACGATAATTTGCCAAGAAGAAGGTCGCTATCTTGACTTGGATCCGAATTGTTCAAAGTATGGACAGCAGTTTCCAGCTATCCTCTTCCATAACGAGATGATGGACCGCGTTGTGATTGGAAATTTGGAATGGCAATTTGTATAAAACTGGGGAGGGAGAAATACAGACGACTGTGGGGATGACATGGATTATTCTAGAAATCAATCAAAGAAAGAAGCGTCCTCTAAAAAAGTAGAGCAAAGTATTAGACAAACAGGCAAACCTCCTTTGAGAGACATTTAATGTACACGCACACAAAAAAAATATAAAAAAAACTTGTGAGGGGTTTTCGTTAGGGTTGGTCTATTTTTGTGGGTGATCGGCTCACTCAAAAGTTCTTTTAATTCTTAATTTTTGAATTTGTAAGCGCAAAAGGCTGAGCTTTGTAAGAATCTGATTTTTATTTTGCCAATTTTGGAAGCACGCTATGGACTTGATAGTACTTTCCTTTTTTTCAAATAATGGACACACCATTTAGTTTAGTTAATGGGCTTAGAGCTACTTTCTTTATTTTTTTTCATTAACGGGCTTTATACTCTGCTTGTGATGGAAAATAGAAAATTTATGTCATTATTTTGTAACTTTTAGTTGGTTGGATTTTTCCATAACTACTCACCTACAGCCTTAGACCTTAGACGTGACAAGATACCTATAATGCCAACAGATTAAGGCATGGTAGGTATTGTAACACTTGTCTATCCTTGAATTTAATTAGTAAAATATCATAATATAATTTGTAACAGTATTTTTGTGATAAAAAGTGTTCTTTATATTATTAGGGTAATAGTAGATTGATTAACTAAATCTTTCTATAAAAGTGACAAAATCAATTAAAATATTAACAAATTTCTAAATTGGAGATATTATGTATAAATCCTATTTCTAATTTCTAGAGAAAATTAAGTATGGAGAAACAAAAATGGAAATTTTGAAAATTTTAAGTACTCACAAAAATTCGAAAGTTATAAAAAAAATTATTAAGTGATTTGAATGTGAAAATTGAACTGATTTAAGGTGAATTATGAAACAGATCGAACCGTTAAGGTAAATCATGTTCTTTCGGAATAAGGAACTAGAAAGGGGAATTAGAAAATTTTGAAAGAAAATTGAGTATTGAAGTGAACCAAAATTAGTAAATAAGAGTAAAATATGAATTTGAAAAATCCAAATTAGTAAATAAAGACCCAAAATTTATAAAAAAGAACTATAAATGAAATTGGATGAGAAAATCAAACCAGTTTAGGGTGAATCAAACCAGAACTGGATTTAACCACGAAAAACCGGTTCAAATATTTATTTTTACTAAACTTAAAAATATCAATTTGGAAAATTGAAAGAATAATTAGATATAAAAATAATTTAAATAAATTTAGAAAATTTTAAAATTTAGAAAACCGGTTGTATCTAGGATGAACCGATCGATTTTCGATTTTGGGTCACCGAACCCGGTTTGATCGAATCGGCCAATGGTCCAGCCGGTTAACGGACCGCCTGCTAGGTTAGTACCCAGTCAGCGCGCACGACGCGTGGTGAAGCACGCCTAGTTAGCCGCTTGGTCAGTGCCTCGAAGCGTTGACCAATCCGAGCGTGACGCGTGTCTCACTTAACGATCAAAGAAAGAAAATCCACCTCAGTGACAACCAAATAATGGGAGAGCGACATATGTCCTCGGTCAATGGTCAACTGAGGAGAAGCCTCATCAACCGGGCTGACTAATGAGGAGTTGACACGTAGCAAAGATGCCACGTCAGCGGTTGACTAGGATATGGGAGAGATGGTCGACCAATTAGAGGCCGATATGTGGTGGAGCCATGTCAGATGGTCCTAACCAATCAAAGGTTGACACGTGGCACTGGCATAGTGCATCGGGAGGGAAATCTAAATTATTGAAATCGGCCAATCAGAGGATGCCATGTGTCATAATCAAACGACTAGTCGAATGCGATCAAAGACCACGTTGGAAGAAGCGACCAATGTGAGGTCACCACGTGGCCAATTAATGGGTCAAAGGATCGAACGTTGAATGGGAAGCCACATCAACAAAGCCAACTAATCACAGTGTGCCATGTGGCAGCTTACACGCACGCGCACAATGTCATCTTCAACATTGGAAACTGGTAGAAAAATTCGATGGACTGCTGCTCTGTCTCCCACAACCGAAAAATTCTCCTGATATGACTGTGAATGGGGCCGAGGGATGGACGAATAACTAATCATGTCAGTTACCGAGATCACTATATAAAGAGCTACTCCCCATTCATCCTCCTCATCCCTCAAACGATTGAAGAATAATAAGTGCTCAATTTTTTGGCGAAGCACGAACCAAAGCTTCGACTTGGGCTTTTCCCTTAACCTCAAAAGGCTAATTTAGGTTCCCTGGAACCAGGAATAAGTCCTCTACCTTGCTGCAACCTCCTTTCAGCTCGAGAATCACCGTAGAAGCGATGACAAGCTCGCACAATAATCTTGCTACCTCGGCTATTAGAGACCAGAGTTGGTCGAGCTCAATTCGAGCTACCCTCGGGCCAACCATAACCAAACCAAGCCCTCTAGACCATCCCCTAAAGGTGTCCTGACCTTCCCTGAACTATCTTGGTAAGTCCCCTCCACTGCCCTTCACCGTAATTCAATATTCACAATGTGTTTTGCCCGAAAATTAAAGTGAGAGATTTGCACTACTTAGGCCATCAATTGAGGAATAGTTTAATCCAGGAAGGATCCCCAAGAAGAGAGCAATTCAGTAGAAGCAAAAGCTCCCATTGTTAGATCATCACCGGTGAGTAATCAAATCTTTCTCTCTCTAAAACCATTTTCCGACAAAGTTTCGTTTGAGCTCATTTCTAAGATAAATTTAGTGATTTAAAGCTTGAAATGATTCATGGGACATATGGAAGATGATTATAATCATGTTAGGGCTCAATTGGGAAGAATTAAGGGTGAATTTATGAAATTCAAGACGAAGGACTAAATTGTAAATTTTGAAAAGTTTAGGGACTTAATTGTAATTTTTGAAAATTGTGGATCTTCTATCATTAATAAGAAATTACCCGCCCAATTGGAAATTGAAGTAAATTAGGGACCCAAATGAAAGATGTGATAATCTTAGGGACCTAATTGGAAATAAGATATATTTAAGGACTAAAACATAATTATTGGAAAGTTAACGGTATTAAGTGCAAATACCTTATTGTTTGGGGCCTAATTGCTAAATTAATTATAGGAACTGATCACCTACGAGTAAGTGCAAAGGAAAGACATGTCAAATTTGGAAAACCCCGCGGATGACCAAGTCTTGGGATACAAGTGAGTGAGATTTCCATAATAATGCCCATTCGGGGTGATGAACGTACTTTTAAAGTTAGAAAACTATTTTCTAGAAATAGTCTCCCATGACTGCGTGAACCTACTCAAACTTTTTGGGAGATGTTTTTGATGAGAGCATGAAACTTGCTTTACTTAGAGCTAGAATTGCTCTAGTGGGCCCAAGGCGTGGGTTTTTGAAACTAATATGGCCTGAGGTCAAGTTTTGAAAAAAATCGTGAAGTGGGTTTAAGGCCAATGGGAACGGGCTTAAACCCGTAGACAAATTAATGATTATGAGCATGTGGGAAACTTTCATAAATGGTTAATTTGTGTGATATAGTTACTAAGCCGAATCGATTTTGTCGAACTGTTGGGTTGGTAGCTACCGAGTCGAAGTCGAGTCATCGAACTCGTTGGGCTAGTAGTTATTGAGCCGAAACCAGGTCATCAAACTCGTTGGGCTGGTAGCACCAAAGATAAATGTCTAAATTAAAAAAGACTATTGTTTGTTCATGTTAAAATATGGAACAATCGAGGCACCCAATGTAGAGTAGTGTAGGTTCTAAGGGGTACTGGACGACCTAGGAAGCATAAGGGAAGCTTTGCTTTGCTAGTATGTAAACCCCGTTCCCTTAAAATAAGAACCTAGAAATGGGAGCTGAAAAATTTCGAAAGAAAAATCGAGAATCAAAGTGAACTGAAATTGGTAAATGAGGGTTAAAACTAGAAATTTGAAAGTTCCAAGTGGCCAATAAAAGCCCAAAAACCATGGATGAAATTTTGTGCGAAAACCGGACCAGTTCAAGGTGAATCATAAATGAATTGATTTAACCGGGATGAACCAAGGGAGCCATGTCAAAGATTCATTTTTTAGGTGATTTAAAAATATCAAATTGCAAAATTTAAGCCACCATTAGATAGAAAATAAATATATATAAATATATATAAATATATATAAATTTAGAAAATTTTAAATTTCAAAAAATCGGTTGAATCGGGCCTGAACCGGCCGATTTTCGATTTCGGGTCATTGAACCTAGTCTGACCGAACCGGTCAACGTACCACTGCCAGGTCAGCGCCCAGTCAACAAACGAGACCAATAAACCTGCGACACATGATGAAGTGCACTGTGTCAGCTGCTTAGTTAATGCTTGGAAGCACTGGACAATTAGAGTGTGACACGTGTCCTCATTCAACGGTTAGAGGAGGAGAATCTATGTCAATAAAGATTGACTAATAGGAGAGCGACATGTGTCCCTAATCAATGAAGAAGCCCCAATTAGCCGGGCTGACCAATGGAAAATTGACACATGACAAAGACGCCACATCAACATCCAACAAGGACGTTGGTGAAATGACTGACCAATCAAAAGTTGACATGTGATAGAGCCATGTCAGATAACTTTGACCAACTAGAGGCTAACACGTGGTAGTGACATTTGTGCATCGAGGGGAAATCTGACGTATTTAAATGGAACAATTAGAGGCTGTCACATATCATGGTCAACGGTCGATAGAAGTACTGTCACACCCCGACCCGATTTGTTCGGATCCCTGTGAACAACCTGCCACTCTCCCAATTTATTATGGGTTTTCCCTTAAGCCGTGAGGAGTAAGGCGCCCTTTTTCACCTGTACATTTTCCGGAATAACATTAATCAAAACTGAATATATTAACCTTACATACCTGTCTTGTAGGTTTAGGTTTAGGTGGGTTTTCCCTTGGTTATCTAAAAATGGGGTAAAGGGAGGGGGTGAGTTCGACAACTCAGTGAATGAGTATTGGGTGAGAGTTTTCACAAAATTAATTTTAATCGGAGTGTGCCAAACTCCTTATTTCCTTTAAAAACATTCTTTACTCTAGTTCTGGTTTTTAAAACCTTTTACCAAGGTTTATCAATTCTTTTTCTAAGGATTTTCAAATTCTTTCCAAGGTTTTCAAACCTCTTTTCTGTTTCCATATTAGGTGTGTTTCACAAACAACACACAAACGACCCGGTTTGGTCGGATCCCCGTGATCAACCCGCCACTCTCCCGGTTTATTAAAGGATTTCCCCTTATTGTAAACCGTAAAGAGTAAGGCGTCCTTTAACCTGCACCTTTTCCTGAAATAGTATAATCAAAATTGCATGAAATTTAAAACTTTACATACATGTCTTACAGGTATCTTAGTTGATGGTCTTTAAGGGGAGGCTTTTCGGGATTTTCTGAAAGGGGTATAAGGGTGGGGGTGAGTACGACTACTCAGTGAATGGGTTTTTAAAAGGTTTTGACTTTTAAGAAAAATATTTATATGGAGTGTGCCAGATTCCTTTGTTTTCAAAAATCACTTCATTTAAAATTTTGGGGTTTTCCACCATTTCTTATTTACCATGGTGTGTCATCACCCAACACAAATCCTTCATCATGAAGGTTACACACATTCGCAAGTCAGTGTCACTACTAAACCCGCTAGTGGTTTCAGAGCGACTTTTCTTGCCACCCGGATAGAAGTACGACCACTTCTATCCTGGGAATGAGCGGATGTATGTGACATCCGACCCATAATCCCTAAATCACTTATTCTGTCCGAATGAGGACAGAGACCTCATCCTATCCCCACCCCGGTCTCATGCGCTTGGTGCTACTCCAGATTTCGCACAGACGCCTGGAACGACGATCTGCCCTTATACTCACCGGGTCGTCTAGGGCCCATAGGACACATCACTACCCCTCATGGGCATCTTAATGATCCCATATTCATAGTGCATGCACGAACAATGTTTTCATATCAAGCCATATAATATGTGGTGCCACTGGTCCAACGGCCCCGACTCTCAACTCAACCCATAGTTGTTTGTCTTGACTAGTCCGTCGACCTGTCATGTCGCATTGTCGCTAGTTGACTGAGCATGTCGGTCCTATCTTGGTACCATGGCCAAACAATTCACTTATTAAGTTTTATGGCACATATATCATGTTCGTTTACGAGCTCCTGCTTGTGCCAATTGGCCTTGGGCCCACTGTACGAGATTTTCAAATAGTTGGGCATTCTAGCCCTCAAGTTCCAAAATCGAGGCCCCCGGCCTATAAGAGCTATTCAAGCTCCCGTCGAGAAGGTCTCCCAAATAGTTTAAGCATTGGCAAACAGTTAGGGGAGAACACTTCCGACAAAATTGGTTTTCACTGTCCATTATACCAATGGGTATAAGGACATCTCTATCCATAACCGATGAACGGGTTTTCAACTTCCTTCGAGGAAGTCTCATCATACCAACCGATTATGATCTACTTACAATCGATAAGTAGTTTTTCCGCATAATTTTCACATCACTTTCAACTGTTCAACACTGTTGAATTTGATTTCATCAAATTGACTGATCAAACACTTCTAATTGTTGAAATTGGAGTTGAAATTGAGTTACTACATGTTCATACGATTCTAAGGAACTTTGAATCGCATATTTTAATGCCGAAACGAGATCAAACGGAGCTTCGCCGAAAAATAGACTGTAGAAAGAGAAAGCTTCGATTTCTCACCGGTGAGGGCACGACGGTCTGAGCTTTCAATATTGGTAGATAGCTCTTATCTTGAGGTTTATCCTAGAATGAAGAATTATATCAATTGATGCCGAACTGAGTTGGAATTTCATCATTGAAATTTTGCCGGTTCTCTCTCTTGTACAAGCTCGAAATTGTAGAGGGGAGCCGAATTGGCTTACCTTTTAGTCCTAATTCGGCCGTGAGAGGGCTGAGGAAGTGTTGGGAGGGCTTGGTTTGGCCTGGGGAGGGCTTGAAATGGCTGATTTTAGCTTGGCCGAAATAGGGCAGCTTCGGTCCGCTGGAGCTATTTCACTATTCCATCATGCCGACGCTGCTCCAACGATTCTCGTATTGACTGGAGTTTGCTACCAGATAGCTATATTCTCCCTGGTTCTAAAGAGCCCGACCTTTGTTCAAGTCGAAGCACTAGTTCGAGTTTCACCGGGAAATGGAGTAGTAGAGAGAGAGAGAGAAGTGTTCGAGTGTGAGTAGAATATATGGGATGACCAACCATGTATTAAATGGGAGAGATTTATTACTAGTATTAATATTGCCATAAATTATTGGTATTAATTCCAATAATTTAATTTCGGTATTAAATTATTTGTATTAATTCCAATAATTTAATTTGGTATTAAATTATTTGTATTAATTCTAATAATTTAATTTTGGTATTAAATTATTGATATTAATTAGAATAATTATGTATATATATATTAATTTATGGCTATTTATGATAAGCCGTACGTTTGCATAAAAATTTTTGACCGAAATTTCGGGTTACAAAGAATTCATACTTCCTAAGAGATCACCCATCCTCACACTACTCTTGAGCAAGTATGCTTAACTTTAAAGTTCTTATGTTATCTAGTTCACCTGAACCAATTTTGGTTTTTGTTTTCTAATTTATCTTAAGTTTCTTTTTCAAGTTTTAATGAATCATTTGGATCAACTGGAAGTTGTAAATTTCCATATTGCTTATTCTCAAATGTAAATTGACTTAGTTTTCTTATTCAGTTTGATCGGTTCTTTTTCCGGTTTCCCTTAACTCAAAAGTGCGGGATTTGTAGGAAAAGTCGCTCCGAAGCCACTAGCGGGTTCAGTAGTGATACTGACTTGCGAATGTGTGTAACCTTCATGATGAAGGATGTGTGTTGGGTGATGACACACCGCGGTAACTAAGAAATAATGGAAAAACCCGAATTTTTAAATAAAGGGATTTTTGAAAACAAAGGAGTCTGGCACACTTCATATAAATGTTTTTCTTAAAAGTTAAAATCTTTTAAAAACCCATTCACTGAGTAGTCGTACTCACCCCCTCCCTTATATCCCTTTCAGGAAATCCCGGAAAGCCTCCCCTTAAAGACCGTCAACTAAGATGCCTGTAAAACACATATGTAAAGTTTTAAATTTCATGCAGTTTTGATTATGCTATTCTAGGAAAAAGGTGCAGGTTAAAGGATGCCTTACTCTTTACGGTTTACAATAAGGGGAAACCCTTTAATAAACCGGGAGAGTGGCGGGTTGATCACGGAGATCCAACCAAACTGGGTCGGGGCGTGACAGAAAACTTCTGGGTGATCCAAATGATTCATTATACCTTGGAAGTATGATGTTTTTTTTAACCCGAAATTTCGGTAAAAATTTTTTATGCGAACGTATGCCTTATCATAAATAGCCATAAATTAATATATATTTAATTATTATATTTAATACCAATAATTTAATACCTAAATTAAATAATTGGAATTAATATAAATAATTTAATATCGAAATTAAATTATTAGAATTAATACCTAAATTAAATTATTGTAATTAATACAAATAATTTAATATCAAAATTAAATTATTAGAATTAATACTAATAATTTATGGTAATATTAATAATAGTAATAAATCTCTCCCATTTAATATCGATTTTACACATATATAAAGTGGTTATCTCCATTAATATCGATTGTACTCACACTTGAACACCTCTCTCTCTCTACCACTCCATTTCCCGGTGAAACTCGAACTAGAGCTTCGACTTGAACATTTTTCTTAACCTCGTAAGGAGAGGTTGGACTCTTTAGAACTGGGGAGAAGACAACTATCTAATAGCAAACTACAATCAATTCAAGAATCGCTGGAGAAGTACCGACATGATGGAATAGTGAAGCAGCTGCGGCGGACCGAAGCTGCCCTATTTTGGCCAAGCTGAAATCGACCATTTTGATCCCTCCTCAAACCAAACCAAGCCCTCCCAACACTTCCTCAACCCTCCCACATCCGAATTAGGACTGAAAGGTAAGCCAATTTGGCTCCTCTCTGCAATTTTCGGTTGTGCTAGATAGAGAACCGGTAGAATTTCAATGATAAAATTCTAACTCAATTTGACATCAATTGATGCGATTCTTGATTCTAGGATGAACCTCAGGACGAGAGCTATCTGCTAGATTGAAAGCTCGGAATGCCGTGCCTTCACCGGTGAGTAATCGAAACTTTCTCTCTCTATAGTTTATTTTCCGGCGAAGCTCCGTTTAAGCTCATCCCGATGTTAAAACTTGTGATTCACATTGCTAAAGAATCGTATGAACATGTAAAAATTCAATTTCAACAATTGGAAACGTTTGATCGATCAATTTGATGAAGTCAAATTCGACTATGTTAAGAAGGTGGAATTGGGGGAAAATTGGGGATTTTCGAAGATTCGAAGGACCGAAATGGAATTTCCTAAAATTGAGTGTCAATTGGGCATGATAAAAATGTTAGAGGGCTAATTGAGAAATTTTAGAATTTTTAGGGTAAAATTTACCATTTTTGTAAAGGAAGGGCAAAATGGTAATTTTGGAAAAATTGGTGGACCAAATTGGAAATTTGGAAATTTAAAACCCTTTTTGTGAAATGGAATAAATTGAGGTCCTATGATAAATTTTAAAAGTTTCTGGTCTCAATTTGAGGAAAAATCGGCATTAGGGAATTACAGTTAAAGAGACATAACTTTAGGGACCTAATTGCAAATAAATGAAAGTGGACTTTCTCATTCATTTGGAATGAATGAAGGCTATTAGGCCGAAGGATAATGAACCGAGATGTTTATATCATGTAGGAACATGAAGTACCAGGAATGCCAGCTAGGACAAACTGGCGTGAATACAAAGAACCGGTCTATTGGAATTCACAACATTAATGGGTGAATGGGTTTACTAACATCATACCCGGTTGGGATGATGAGCACAACTTAAAATTTAAAAACCACTTACCAGTTGTGAGTGGGATTAAATATCATACCCGATTGGGAATGATAAGTGCCTCGGTATAAAAACCCACTATTTTGTGGTATTTTAATTATCAACACTTAGAGAAAGTGATGTGAAAATTATGTGGAAAAACTACTTACCGGTTGTAAGTAGATCATACCCGGTTGCTATGATGAGACTTACTCGAAGGAAGTTGAAAACCCATTCATCGGTTATAAACATAGATGTCCTTATACCGATTGGTATATTAGATAGTGAAAACCTATTTTGTTAGAAGTGTTCTCCCCTGACTGTGTGCCAATGCTTAAAATATTTGGGAGACCTTCTTGATAGGAGCTCGAATAGCTCTTATAGGTCGGGGGCCTCGGTTTTGGAACTTGAAGGCTAAAATGCCAGTTTTTAAAAATCTCATACATTGAGCCCAATGTGAGTTGGCATTAGCAGAAGCTCATAAACGAACATGATATATGTGCCATAAAACTTAGTAAGTGAATTGTTTGGCCATGGTACCAAGATAGGACTGACATGCTCAGTCAACTAGAGGCAGTGCGACATGACAGGTCGACGGACTTGTCAAGACAAACAACTGCGGGTTGAGTTGAGAGTCGGGGTTGTTGAACCAGTGCCACCACATATTACATGGCTTGATAAGAAAATATTGTTTGTGCATGCACTATGAGTACGAGATTATCAAGACGCCCATGAGGGATAGTGATGTGTCCTAAGGGCCTTGGACGACCTGGTGAGTATAAGGGCAGATCATCGTTCTAGGTGTTTGTGCAAAATTTGGAGTAGCGCCAAGCGCATGAGACCGGGGTGGGGACAGGATGAGGTCTCTATCCTCATACGGACATGAAGAACCGATTTCAAGATTGAGGGTCAGATGTCGTGTATATCCACTCATTCCCAGGGTAGAAGTGGTCATGCTTCTATCCGGGTGGCCGATAAAGTCGCTCCGAAGCCACTAGTGGGTTCAGTAGTTGTACTGACCTGCGAATGTGTGTAACCTTCATGATGAAGGATGTGTGTTGGATGATGACACATCGTGGTAAATAAGAAATTATGGAAAAATCCAAATTTTTAAATGAAGGGATTTTTGAAAAGAAAGGAGTCTGGCACACTCCATATAAATATTTTTCTTAAATGTTAAAAGTAGACTTTTGAAAACCCATTCACTAAGTAGTCGTACTCACCCCCTTCCCTATATCCCTTTCAGGAAATCCTGGAAAGTATACCCTTAAAGACCATCAATTAAGATGCATGTAAGAGAGGTATGTAAAGTTTAAAATTTCATGCTGTTTTGATTATGCTATTCTAGGAAATGGTGCAGATTTAAAGGACGCCTTACTATTTATAGTTTGTAATAAGGGGAAACCCTTTAATAAACTGGGAGAGTTGCGGGTTGATCACGGGGATTCGACCAAACCGGGTTGGGGCGTGACATGGTGTGTATAAGGGCAGTTCGTCGTACCAAGTGAACATGCAAAATTTGGAGTAGAACTAAGCGCATGAGACCAGGGTGGGGACGAGATGAGGTCTCTATCCTCATACGAACATGAAGAATTTATTCTAGGATTGAGGGTCGGATGTCGTGAACATCTAGTCATTCTCAGGGTAGAAGTGGACGTACTTCTATCTGGGTGGCCGGTAAAGTCGTTCCGAAGCCACAAGTGGGTTCACTGGACGTACTAACCTATGAATGTGTGTTTAACCTTCATGATAAAAGATGTATGTTGGGTGATGACACACCGTGATTAAATAAGGAGATGGTGATAAAACCCGAGATTTTTAATGAAATAAATTTTTGAAAGAAAGGAGTTTGGCATACTCCAATAGAAATCTTTTTCATAAAAGTAAAAGTATTGAAAACCTATTCACTAAGTAGTCGTACTCACCCCCTCCCTTATATCTCTTTCAGGAAATCCCGAAAAGCCTACCCTTAAAGACCATCAACTAAGACGCCTATGAGTCAGGTATGTAATTAATTAAAATATTATGCAGTTTTGATTTATGTTATTCTAGGAAAAGGTGCAGGTTTAAAGGACGCCTTACCCTTTACAGTCTATAATAAGGGGAAACCCTTTAATAAGCCGGAAGAGTGGCGGGTTGATCACGGGGATCCGACCAAAACTGGTCGGGGCGTGACACCTTTCTTTCAAAAATCCTTTCATATTAAATCTCGATTTTTACTACCATTTCCTTATTAATCACACTGTGTCATCACCCAACACACATCCTTCATCATGAAGGTCAAACACACATTCGTAGACCAGCCCATCCACTAAACCCACTTGTGGTGTCGGAGCGACTTTACCGGCCACCTAGATAGAAGCACGTCCACTTCTACCCTAAGAATGAGTGGATATACTTGACATTCGACCCACAATCCTGAAATCAATTCTCCGTGTCCGTATGAGGACAAAGACCTCATCCCGTCCCCACCCTGGTCTCATGCACTTGGTGTTACTCCGAATTTCGCACAGTCACCTTGTACGACGAACTACCCTTATACTCAACAGGTCGTCCAGGGCCCTTAGGACGCATCACTACCTCTCTTGGGCATCTTGATGGTCCCGTAATCACAGTGCATGCACAAACAATATTTTCTTATCATGCCATATAATTTGTGGTGTCACTGGTCCAACAGTTCCAACCCTTAACTCAACCTGCAGCTGTTTGTCTTAACTGGTCCATAGACTTGTCATGTCGCACTGCCACTAGTTGACTGAATATGTCGGTCCTGTCTTGGTACCATGGCCAAACAATTCACTTATTAGAGTTTTATGGCACATATCTCATGTTTGTTTACCAGCTCTTGCTCGTGTCCACTGGCCTATGGCCCACCTGTTCGAGATTTTCAAAACTAGGCATAATAGCCCCCAAGTTCCAAAACCAAGACCCCCGACCTATAAGATCTATTCAAGCTCCCGTTAAGAAAGTCTCCCAATTTGTTTAAATCATTGACACACAATCAGGGGAGAGCACTTCCGACAAAAATATATTTTTAACTGTCCATTATACCGATCGGGTATAAGGACATCTTCACTCATAACCAATGAATGGGTTTTAAACTTCCTTTGAGGAAGTTTCATCAAACCAACTGGGTATGATCTACTTACAACTAGTAAGTAGTTTTTCCGCATGATTTTCACATCACTCCTTGAAGTTGTGATGTTTAAAATACCACTTAGTAGTGGGTTTTCATTTCAAGGTACTTACCATCTCCAACCGGGTATGATATAAAATCCCGCTCACAATCGGTAAGTGGTTTTTAACTTTAAACTATGCTTATCATCCCAACCGGGTATGACATTAGTAAGCCCACTCACCCGTTAATGCAGTGAAATCCACTAGACCGGTTCTTTGTATTCATGCGAGCTTGTCCTTGCACGCGTTCATGGTACTTCGTGTTCCTACACGATATGAACATCTCGGTTCATTATCCTTCGACCTAATAGCCTTCATTCATTCCAAATGAATGAGAAAACCAAACTTTTATTTATTTGCAATTAGATCCCTAAAGTTATTTCTCTTTAACTTTAAGACCCTAATGCTAGTTTTTCCTCAAATTGAGTACCAAAACTTTTAAAATTTATCATAGGATCTCAATTTATTCCATTTTACAAAAAGTGGTTTAATTTTCCAAATTTCCAATTTGGTCCCCAAGTTTTCCAAAATTACCATTTTCCCCTTTCTTTACAAAAATGGAAAATTTTACCCCAAAAATTTGAAAATTCCTCAATTGGTCCTTTAACATTATTATCATGCTCAATTGACCCTCAATTTCATAAAATTGCATTTTGGTCGTTCAAATTTAAAAAATTCCCAATTTTCCCCCAATTTCAACTCCTTAACACAAGCGAATTTGATTTTATCAAATTGACCGATCAAATACTTCTAATTGTTGAAATTGAAGTTAAAATTGAGTTTCTCCATCTTCATACAATTCAATAGCACTTTCAATCACAAGTTTTGATGCGGGAATGACCTCAAACGGAGATTCTTCGGAAAACATATTGTAGAGAGAGAAAGCTTCGAAAGCTTACCGTTGGGGGCACGACCGTCTGAGCTTTCGATCTGGGTAGATAACTCTTGTCTTGATGTTTATTTTTGAATCAAGAATTGCATAAATTGATGTTGAATTGAGTTAGAATTTCATCATGAAAATTTCACTGGTACTCTCTCTAGCACCGGTCGAAAATTGCACAACGTAGCCAAATTGGCTTACGTTTCCGTTGTAATTTGACCGGAAGGGATGAGGAAGTGTTAGGAGGGCTTGGTTTAGCTTGGGGAGGGCTCAAAATAGCCAATTTTAGCTCGACTAAAATTGGGCAGCTTCGGTCCGTCGGAGTTGCTTCACTGTTCCGTCATGCTGGCGCTTCTTCGGCGACCCTTAGAGCAAACGGAGACTACAAGCGTGTAACTTACTTCTCCCCGGTTCTAAAGAACCCGACCTCACCTTCTTTGGCTTAGAAATGACCCTATATCAGATCTTTGGTTCGAGGTTCACAGGAAAATGGAGCTATTGTGAGAGAGTGAGCTTTTCAGGTTTGGAGAGGATGAATGGAGAGGGGCTCTTTATATAGGGAGCTCGGGGACTTGTCGACCGTCCATTTGGCACCTTTAAAACAGACACTGATGGCCTGAAACATACTGAATGGAGATGTTTCTTCTTCACTAGCATTGCTTCGATTTTCTAGCGAGTGAACAGTGCTGTCATCTGTAGGAAGAAGATGACACTATTCCGAAACGGACTGGACCAGTCTAAACTGGGTTAAAAAATTAAACCGTCCAGTTCACCCCCCATTCGACCGAGTTTTTCTAATCTAAAAATTTAAAAATTCATCCAAATTCATTTTCTATCCGATGATGGCCTCAAATATCAAATTTGAATTATTTAAGCCACCTAGAAAAATAAATTTAGAATTTGGTTCAATAGTGGTTCAAACCTGTAAAACCCACTCTTTTGAGCTAAGGAAAACCAGGAAAAGAACCGGTCAAACCAAGTGAGGATTAAGAACCGGTTCACAAACCCGATCATTTCTGAATGGGCAAGTTGGGAATTTATAACTCTCGGGTGATCCAAAGAGTTTATTAAACCTTGGAAAAGAAACTTAAGATAAATTAGAAAACAAAAACTAAATTGGTTCAGGTGAACTAGATTCCATAAGAAATTTAAAGTTAAGCGTGCTTGTTCGAGAGTGGTGTGAGGATGGGTGACCTCCTGAGAAGTATGAATTTTTAAATAGCCATAAATTAATATATATTTAATTATTGTAATTAATACCAATAATTTAATACCAAAATTAAATTATTGGAATTAATACCAATAATTTATGGCAATATTAATACTAGTAATAAATCTCTCCCATTTAATAAACAATTTAACACCTATATAAAGAGGTTATCCCCATTCATTCTCCTCACATCGGAATACTTCTCTCTCTCTCTCTTTACTACTCCATTTCCCGGTGAAACTCGAACTAGAGCTTCGACTTAAACAAAGGTCAGGCTCTTTTGAACCGAGGAGAAGACAACTATTTGGTAGCAAACTTCAGTCAATCCGAGAATTGTTGGAGAAGCGCTGGTGTCACGCCCCGACCCGCTTTGGTCGGATCCCCGTGATCAACCCGCCACTCTCTCGGTTTATTAAAGGGTTTCCCCTTATCATAAACCGTAAAGAGTAAGGCGTCCTTTAACTTGCACCTTTTTCCTGGAATAGCATAATCAAAACTGTATGAAATTTAAAACTTTACATACCTGTCTTACAGGTATCTTAGTTGATGGTCTTTAAGGGGAGGCTTTCCGGGATTTGCTGAAAGGGATATAAGGGAGGGGATGAGTACGACTACTCAGTGAATGGGTTTTTAAAAGCTTTTGACTTTTAAGAAAAATATTTATATGGAGTGTGCCAGACTCCTTTGTTTTCAAAAAATCCCATCATTTAAAAATTTGTGTTTTTTTTCCATTATTTCTTAGTTACCACGGTGTGTCATCACCTAACACACATCCTTCATCATGAAGGTTACACACATTCGCAAGTCAGTATCACTACTGAACCTGCTAGTGGCTTCGGAGCGACTTTTCTTGCCACCCGGATAGAAGTACGACCACTTCTACCCTGAGAATGAGTGGATGTACGTGACATCCTACCCACAATCCTGAAATCACTTCTTCATGTCTCATGCGCTTTGTGCTACTCCAGATTTCGCACAGACACCTGGAACGACGAACTGCCCTTAGGACGCATCACTACCCCTCATGGGCGTCTTGATGATCCCGTACTCACAGTGCATGCACAAACAATGTTTTCTTCTATTGCCATGTAATCTGTGGTGCCACTAGTCCAACGGCCCTGACTCTCAACTCAACCCACAGCTGTTTGTCTTGACTAGTCCGTCGACCTGTCATGTCGCACTGCCGCTAGTTGACTGAGCATGTCGGTCCTATCTTGGTACCATGGCCAAACAATTCACTTATTAAGTTTTATGGCACATATATCATGTTCATTTACAAGCTCCTGCTCGTGCCAACTGGCCTTGGGCCCACTCTACGAGATTTTCAAAATCGGGCATTTAGCCACCAAGTTCCAAAACCGAGGCCCCCGGCCTATTAGTGCTATTCGAGCTCCCGTCGAGAAGGTCTCCCAAATTGTTTAAGCATTGGCACACAATCAGGGGAGAACACTTCCGACAAAATAGGTTTTCACTGTCCATTATACCAACCGGTATAAGGACATCTCCGTTCATAACCGATGAACGGGTTTTCAACTTCCTTCGAGGAAGTCTCATCATACCAATTGGGTATGATCTACTTACAACCGTTAAGTAGTTTTTTTTTTGCATAATTTTCACATCACTTTCTCTAAGTAGTGATGATTAAAATACCACTAAACAGTGGGTTTTTATATCGAGACACTTATCATCTCCAACCGGGTATGATGTTAGTAAACCCACTCACCCGTTAATGCCGTGAATTCCACTAGACTGGTTCTTTGTATTCTCGTGAGCTTTTCCTTGCTGGCGTTCCCGGTATTTAACATTCCTACACGATATGAACAACCTTGTTCATTATTACTCGGCATAACAGCCTTCATTCATTAATGAATGAGAAAACCCAAACTTTTAGTTATTTGCAATTAGGTCCCTAAAGTTATTTCTCTTTAACTTTAAGTCCCTAATGTCGGTTTTTCCTCAAATTGAGTACTATAACTTTTAAAATTTATCGTGGGACCTCAATTTATTCAATTTCACCAAAAAGGGGTTTAATTTTCCAAATTTCCAATTTAGTTCCCCAATTTTTCCAAAATTACCATTTTGCCCTTCTTTCACAAAAATGGTAAGTTTTTCCCCAAAATTTCCAAAATTCCTCAATTGGTCCTCCAACATTATTTTTATGCCCAATTGACCCTCAATTTTATAAAATTGTATTTTGGCCCCTTTGAATTTCAAAAATCCCCACCGGTGAAAGCTTCGATTAATCACCGGTGAAGGCACGACAGTCCAAGCTTTCGATCTGTGCAGATAGGTCTCGTCTTGAGGTTCATCCTAGAATCAAGTATTGTATCAATTGATGCGGAATTGGATTAGAATTTCGTCATTGAAATTCGGTCGATTCTCTCTCTAGCACCGATCGAAAAGTATAAAGGGGAGCCGAATTGGCTTACCTTTCGGTCCTAATTTGGCTGTGGAAAGGCTGATGAAGTGTCGGGAGGGCTTGGTTTGGCCTGAGGAGAGCTTGAAATGGCCGATTCCAGCTTGGCCGAAATAGGGCAGCTTCGGTCCACCGGAGTTGTTTCACTATTCCATCGTGTCGGCGCTTCTCCAACGATTCTCGGATTGACTGGAGTTTGCTATCAGATAGCTGTCTTCTCCCCAGTTCTAAAGAGCCCGACCTTTGTTCAAGTCGAAGCTCTGGTTCGAGCTTTACCGGGAAATGGAGCAGTGGAGAGAGAGAGAAGTGTTCAGGTGTGAGGAGAATGAAATGGGGATGACCTCTTTATATAGTCGTAAAACCCGTGTATTAAATGGGCGAGATTTATTACTAGTATTAATATTGCCATAAATTATTGATATTAATTCCAATAATTTAATTTCGGTATTAATTTCAATAATTTAATTTCGTATTAAATTATTTGTATTAATTCCAATAATTTAATTTAGGTATTATATTATTGGTATTAATTTCAATAATTAAATATATATTAATTGACGGTAAGCCGTCTTAACTTTGAAGTTCTTATGAAATCTAGTTCACTTGAACCAATTTGGTTTTTGTTTTCTAGTTTGTCTTAAGTTTCTTTTCCAATATTTAATAAATCTTTTGGATCAACCGAAAGTTGTAAATTTTCATATTGCTTATTCCCAAATGTAAACCAGTTTTGTTTTCTTTTTCAGTTTGACCGGTTCTTTTCCCAGTTTTCCTTAACTCAAATGTGCGGGGTTTACAGTTGGCATGACGGAATAGTGAAGCTGCTCCAGCGGACCGAAGCTGCCCTATTGTAGCCAAGTTGAAATCGGCCACTTCAACCCTCCTTAGGCCAAACCAAGCCTTCCCAACACTTCCTCAGCCCTCCCACGGCCGAATTACGACTGAAAGGTAAACCAATTCGGCTCCCCTCTGCAATTTCCTGTCGGTGCTAGAGAGAGAACCAGCAGAATTTCAATAATGAAATTCAAACTCAATTCGGCATCAATTGATACGATTTATGATTCATGGATGAACCTCAAGATGAGAGCTATCTGCTTAGATCGAAAGCTCAGACTGCCGTTCCCTCACTGGTGAGAAATCGAAGCGTTATCTCTCTACAGTCTGTTTTTCGGCGAAGTTCCGTTTCAGCTCGTTTCATCGTTAAAATCTGCGATTCAAAGTTTCTTAGAATCATATGAACATGCATAAACTCAATTTCAACTCCAATTTCAACAATTAGAAGTGTTTGATCGGTGAATTTGATGAAATCAAATTCGGTAGTATTGAAGAATTGAAAATTTGGAAAAATTGGGGATTTTCGAAATTCAAATGGCCAAAATGCAATTTTATGAAATTGAGAGTCAATTGGGCATGAAAATAATGTTAGAGGATCAATTGAGGAATTTTGGCATCTTGGGGGCAAAACTTACCATTTTTGTAAAGGAAGGGCAAAATGGTAATTTTGGAAAAGTTGGGGGACGAAATTGGAAATTTGGGAAATTAAATCCCTTTTTGTGAAATGGAATAAATTGAGGTCCTATGATAAATTTTAGAAGTTTCAGGATTCAATTTGAGGAAAAACCGGTATTTGGAACTTAAAGTTAAAGAGAAATATCTATAGGGACCGAATTGCAAATAAATGAAAGTTTAACTCTCATTCATTTGGAATGAATGAAGGCGATTAGGCCGAAGGATAATGAACCAAGATGTTCATATCATGTAGTAACACGAAGTATCGGGAATGCCAGTAAGGACAAGCTCGCGTGAATACCAAGAACCGGTCTAGTGGAATTCACGGCATTAACGGGTGAGTGGGTTTACTAACATCATAACCGGTTGGGATGATGAACACAACTTAAAATTAAAAACTACTTACCGGTTGTGAGTGGAAATTTTATATCAAACCTGGTTGGGCAATGATAAGTACCTCGGTATGAAAACCCACTATTAAGTGGTATTTTAAACATCACTACTTAGAGGAAGTGATGTGGAAATCATGCGGAAAAACTACTTACCGGTTGTAAGTAGATCATACCCGGTTGGTATGATGAGACTTCCCTGAAGGAAGTTGAAAACCCATTTATTGGTTATGAACGGAGGTGTCCTTATACCTGGGCGATATAATGGATAGAGAAAACATATGTTTTGCCGGAAGTGCTCTCCCCTGACTGTGTGCCAATGCTTAAAGAATTTGGGAGACCTTCTTGATGGAAGCTCAAATAGCTCTGATAGGCTGGGGGCCTCGGTTTTGGAACTTGGGGGCTAAATGCCCGATTTTGAAAATCTTGTATAATGGGCCAAAGGCTAATTGGCACGAGCAGGAGCTCGTAAACAAACATGATATATGTGCCATAAAACTTAATAAGTGAATTGTTTGGCAATTGTACCAAGATAGGACGGACATGCTCAGTCAACTAGCAGTAGTGCGACATGACAGGTCGACGGACTAGTCAAGACAAACAGCTGCGGGTTGAGTTGAGAGTCGGGGCCGTTGGACTAGTGGCACCACAGATTACATGGCAATATAAGAAAACATTGTTTGTGCATGCATTGTGAGTACGGGATCATCAAGATGCCCATGAGGGTTAGTGATGCGTCCTAAGGGCACTGGACGACCTGGTGGCTATAAGGGTAATTCGTCGTTCTAGGTGTCTGTGCAAAATCTGGAGTAGCACAAAGCGCATGAGACCGGGGTGGGGATGGGATGAGGTCTCTGTCCTCATACGGACACGAAGAAGTGATTTTAGGATTGTGGGTCAGATGTTCTGTACATCCACTCATTCCCAGGGTAGAAGTGGTTGTACTTCTATCCGGGTGGCAGGAAAAGTCGCTCTGAAGCCACTAGCAGGTTCAGTAGTGATACTGCCTTGCGAATGTGTGTAACCTTCATGATGAAGGATGTGTGTTGGGTGATGACACACCAGTAACTAAGAAATAATGGAAAACCCCAAATTTATAAATGAAGGGATTTTTGAAAAGAAAGGAGTCTGGCACACTCAATATAAATGTTTTTCTTAAAAGTTAAAAGTAGACCTTTAAAAACCCATTCACTGAGTAGTCGTACTCACCCCTCCCTTATATCCATTTTAGGAAATCCGGGAAAGCCTACCCTGAAAGACAATCAACTAAGATGCCTGTAAGACAGGTATGTAAAATTTTAAATTTCATACAGTTTTAATTATGCTATTCCAGGAAATGGTACAGGTTTAAAGGACACCTTACTCTTTACGGATTATAATAAGGGGAAACCCTTTAATAAACTGGGAGAGTGGCGGGTTGTTCACGAGGATCCGACCAAACCTGGTTGGGGCGTGACAACTAAAGTGGTATCAGAGCCTGTTTCCTTGAATACATAATTAAGACTAAAAATATAGTAACTAATAGGATTTATCCTAAAATTTTCAGATGGCTCCCAGGAGAGGAACCAAGAAAACTTGGAAGGGCTCTACTCAACACCCTACCTTCGTAGGAAGACAACCCT
Organism: Trapa bicornis; assembly: GCA_030064425.1. Classification (NCBI taxonomy): domain Eukaryota; kingdom Viridiplantae; phylum Streptophyta; class Magnoliopsida; order Myrtales; family Lythraceae; genus Trapa; species Trapa bicornis. The sequence continues at coordinate 55,326 of CM057761.1, read as the reverse complement.
AGAAGCTTCCCAAATACCTGAGGCCTGGCAGAAATGTCGAAAGACAAATGGGGAAGCATCCTAGAGAATGGTGCTAGGACCTATTGATGGCACAACCCTAAGTATAAAGGAGGATACTTATCAAGAATTCCATAGCTACCGAGTTAATTTGTGACCATTTTCTTTGATAGGGCTGAGAGCCCAACCTTTTGTATCCCCATGTTAATCAAAGATTCAAATTCCCCAAAACTCTATATTCTAAGGATGTGATCTTACTAGGAATATGACATAAGGAAAATAAAACAAACCCACACTATCCTAGAAACTAAGGAAGAGTCACAACCCAGTGATGGAAGGTGAATCAGGAAACATAGGAGGACTCTTACCATGACCCTTAGCAAAGGTGATTCTGCTAGAAAACTGTCAAAGTGATCAGAGTCAAGAACGGTAAAGCACCAAACCAATAGTAACCCTGGAAAAAGCCCCACTCGAAGGAAAGAAAAAACCACAACAATCCATGTAAGGGAATGACGATGGGACATTACCTGAAGAGATGCCAATCCCTACTAAAGGACAAGTACCAAGTTGAACTATTATAGGTGTAAGGAAAGAAGGGGTGTTCCACACCTCATAGATTCAGGGCAATACCTCCTCAAAGGTCATGAAGAACATGAAGGATTAGAGACCGATACCATGGAGCGGGTTACATAAACAATTCAAAAAGAGGTCAATAAAAATGAGGTGAATACAAAAACTTCTTAAGAAGGTCAAACCGAGAAGGATACCTCATGAATAGGGATAAGGTACATGAGAATCATACTTAGAACCCTCTCATAAGGGGCAAACACAGAAAAATGTCCCCCGAAACTCTAGGGAATGACACAGTGAGAGTGAAGAAGAGAAGGAACACGATGTGAAAATGAATCTTTGGTTGGTGGATGTGCAAGGAGCCAACCCCTCATTAGAAACTACTTGAAGGAAGGAAGTGTTAGAGGCCAAGACTAATATGCTTTGGAAAAGTGATATAATTTTAAAGTAGTACCTCTTTTGGAAAAAGCAGAAAAGTTAAAAATCGAAGTCTCTAACTAACATACCTAAGGAAGACCGGGAAATAGAAAGGACTACACCCTAAAAAGGTCAGTGAGATGATGTTAAGGACAAGAGTACTCAAGAAGACAACTGCCTTAAGAAGACCTAAACCAAGGGACTGGTGGAGGCGGGGCAGTTAACCAGCTAATACGCGGAAGAACCATGATGTAAGTTCCGACAAGGAAGAGAGGCGGAAAGGTCAAATACTCTGAAAGAGAAGGATGAAAGAAATCCTTAAAGGAACCAAAAGGCCAAATTAACCACCAAACTTAAGCCAAGAAAGAAATAGACAAGCTTCTCACATAATGATCAAGAAATCTTGAAATAAGGAAGATTTATATGCTCCATAAGGAAATTGACAGGTATTGGGTATGAATGAGGATGCAGATAGAGTATAAAAGATGTCTTGCAAGACCTGGGGAGTAAAGGTAAACAGGAGAAGACAACAGCAAGAGTAGAAATCCCCCAGGGCAAATGTAAAAAGGAATGTTCGGAGAAAGGGAAAGAATTCTACAAAAGAAGGAAGCCTGAAAAGACATGTGTATCCCAATTGAGAGGAAATGGAACCAACCGAAATAGAAGGAATAATAAGCTCACAAATGAAATATTGGTTTAGATGGAAAAGTTGAGTACCAAGGAAAAATGAGGTCCTAAGAAGGAAATTAAACTAAAGGAATTATTGATGGGTAGATGGACACAATGTGGAGTGAAAGGAACCAATCCTTAATTAGAAAATATTTCCAAGGAAGGAAGTATTGTAATGGCCCAGGCTGACCTGTTTGGAGGAAACAAGAGAACCAAGTAGAAAGAGGAAAACTAATAACGATAGACAACCAAATAGAATAAACAAAACCCTAAGAAGGAATGAGATGTAATAAAGTCTACACTCTATGATGGACAATAGCATAGGCATGAAAAACGAGTGATACAACTACCTAGACAATTGGACCAGAAAAATAAAGAATTTTGAAATGGTTGCGAACAAATTAGAGGGGATTAAGGCCAAAGGAAAACCCTTGAGTAGAGGATATCATTGGGAATGATGATGGATCTAAGAAAGGATGAAACCCATCATGTCGGTAAAACATCTGGGAATTTAATTAATTGGAAACCGAAAATACTCAATAAGGAAGTCGAAAAGGAACGAGTGGGTAAGGAGAACCCACACAATTGAGTAAGTGGAGTTAATAATGGTAAAAAAAAGGATAGTTGAGGAATACTATCAAAAGAAAAGAGGAATGAAGTTACTGAAAGGTTTGAAAGCTAAGAGAGACACTTTAGGAGATGTTCTAAAAATCAAATGGATAGAGATGGGTCCTAGAAAATGCCATGCTATAAGGGCATGTAAGCCCAACAACCCGAGGAGAATATGACTCAAAGTAAGGAAGAGTCGGCTAATAAGCATGACGAGGTCAAATATAACAATTTGGACCAAAGTAATAATAGACAACGAATGGAGAAAGAGTTGAAATGGAACGAAAAGGTGGTGATAAAGAAATCCTTGGAAATAAGTACGAAATGCTTTATAGTACGAAGAGCTAAGGGTTTCAATGATCAAGCGGTTAACTAGACACGGAAATGGTTAGTTATCTTGGAATTCCCAATATTGAGTACAGGACCTCAAGGGGAAGAATGTTGCTCTAAGCAAAGAGAGAGATAAAATCTAAGAACATACCCTGAGGTAAGGTATGTCTAGTTATGAAAACCTCCATGGAGGGAGTAAATAATATTAAGGAAAAGGAATTTCTTAAGTGAAGGTTATACAAGGGACTAATTTCAAGGATGAGAGAAAAGTTTGTATCTTTAACAAACACCAAAGGGGCATCAAAGGAAATGATTGCTCATGCAAGGATGTTAACTAAGTTTTGGGGACAAAACTCCTAAAAGGAGGGTAGAGTTGTAAAACCCGCCCTTTTGAGCTAAGGAAAACCAGGAAAAGGACCGGTCAAACCAAGTGAGGATTAAGAATCGGTTCACAAACCCGATCATTTCTGAACGGGCAAGTTGGGAATTTACAACTCTCGAATGATCCGAAGAGTTCATTAAACCTTGGAAAAGAAACTTAAGACAAATTAGAAAACAAAAACCAAATTGGTTCAGGTGAACTAGATTCGATAAGAACTTTAAAGTTAAGCGTGCTTGTTCGAGAATAGTGTGAGGATGGGTGACCTGTATATTGGGAAGTATGAATTCTTTTGTAATTTGAAATTTCAAATTTTTATGTGAACGTACGACTTATCGTAAATAGTCATAAATTATTATATATTTAATTATTGTAATGAGTTCCAATAATTTAATACCCAAATTAAATTATTGGAATTAATACAAATAATTTAATACCTAAATTAAATTATTAGAATTAATACAAATAATTTAATACCGAAATTAAATTATTGGAATTAATACCAATAATTTATGGCAATATTAATAGTAGTAATAAATCTCTTCCATTTAATACACGGTTTTACACTTATATAAAGAGGTCATCCCCATTCATTCTCCTTACTCCCGAACACTTCTCTCTCTCTCTCTCTCTCTACTGCTCCATTTCCCGGTGAAGCTTGACCTAGAGCTTCGACTTGAACAAAGGTCAGGCTATTTAGAACTGGAGAGAAGACAGCTATCTGGTAGCAAACTACAGTCAATTCGAGAATTGTTGGAGAAGCGTCGGCATGATGGAATAGTGAAGCAGCTCTAGTGGACCGAAGCTGCCTTATTTTAGCCAAGCTGAAATCGGCCACTTCAACCCTCCTCAGGCCAAACAAAGCCTTCCCAACACTTCCTCAGCCTCCCACGGCTGAATTACGACTAAAAGGTAAACCAATTCGACTCCCCTCTATAATTTTTGGTCGATGCTAGAGAGAGAACCGAAAGAATTTGAATAATGAAATTCTAACTCAATTAGACATCAATTGATGCAATTCTTGATTCTAGGATGAACCTCAAGATGAGAGCTATCTGCCTAGATCGAAAACTTAGACTGCTGTGCCCTCACCAGTGAGAAATCGAAGCTTTCTCTCTCTACAGTCTGTTTTCCGGTAAAGCTCCGTTTGAGCTCGTTTCGGCGTTAAAATCTGCGATTCAATGTTTCTTAGAATCATATGAACATGCAAAAACTCAATTTCAACAATTAGAAGTGTTTGATCGGTCAATTTGATGAAATCAAATTCAGTAGTGTTGAAGAGTTGAAATTGGGGAAAAATTGGGGATTTTCGAAATTCAAAAGGCCAAAATGCAATTTTGTGAAATTGAGGTCAATTGGGCATGAAAATAATGTTGGAGGATCAATTGAGGAATTTTGGAATTTTTGGGGCAAAACTTACCATTTTTGTAAAGGAAGGGCAAAATGGTAATTTTGGAAAAGTTGGGGGACCAAATTGGAAATTAAACCCGTTTTTTTTTAAATGGAATAAATTGAGGTCCTGATAAATTTTAGAAGTTTCGGGATTCAATTTGAGGAAAAACTGGCATTTGGGACTTAAAGTTAAAGAGAAATAACTTTAGGGACCTAATTGCAAATAAATGAAAGTTTGACTTTCTCATTCATTTGGAATGAATGAAGGCGATTAGGTCGAAGGATAATGAACCAAGATGTTCATATCGTGTAGGAACACGAAGTACCGGGAATGCCAACAAGGACAAGCTCGGGTGAATTCCAAGAATCGGTCTAGTGGAATTCAAGACATTAACGGGTGAGTGGGTTTACTAATATCATACCTAGTTGGGACGATGAGCACAACTTAAAATTAAAAACTACTTATCGGTTGTGAGTGGAAATTTTATATCATACCCGGTTGGGCAATGATAAGTACCTCGGTATGAAAACCCACTATTAAGTGGTATTTTAAACATCACTACTTAGAGGAAGTGATGTGGAAATCATGTGGAAAAACTATTTACCAGTTGTAAGTAGATCATACCCAGTTGGTATGATGAGACTTCCCCGAAGGAAGTTGAAAACCCGTTCATCGGTTATGAACGGAGGTGTCCTTATACCCGGGCGGTATAATGGATAGAGAAAACATATGTTTTGTCGGAAGTGCTCTCCCTTGACTGTGTGCCAATGCTTAAACAATTTGGGAGATCTTCTCGATGGAAGCTCGAATAGCTCGAATAGGCTGGGGGTAAACCCCGCACATTTGAGTTAAGGAAAATCGGGAAAAGAACTGGTCAAACTGAATAAGAAAACCAAACCGGTTTATATTTGGGAATAAGCAATGTCGAAATTTACAACTTTTGGGTGATCCAAATGGTTTATTAAACATTGGAAAAGAAAATTAAAACAAAATAGAAAACAAAAACCAAATTGGTTTAGGTGAACTAGATTCTATAAGAACTTCAAAGTTAAGCTAAAAATTTTTATGCGAACGTACGGATTATCATAAATAGTCATAAATTAATATATATATATTTAATTATTGAAATTAATACCAATAATTTAATACCTAAATTAAATTATTGGAATTAATATAAATAATTAAATACCGAAATTAAATTATTGGAATTAATACCAAAATTAAATTATTGGAATTAATACCAATAATTTATGACAATATTAATACTAGTAATAAATCTCACCCATTTAATACACGGGTTTTACAACTATATAAAGAGGTCATCCCCATTCGATTCTCCTCACACCTGAACACTTCTCTCTCTCTCTCACTACTGCTACATTTCCTGGTAAAGCTCAAACTAGAGCTTCGACTTCAACAAAGGTTGGAATCTTTAGAACTGGGGAGAAGCAGCTATCTGATAGCAAACTCCAGTCAATACAAGAATCGTTGGAGAAGCGCCGGCGTGATAGAATAGTGAAGCAGCTCCGACGGACCGAAGCTGCCCTATTTCAGCCAAGCTGAAATCAGCCATTTCAAGCCCTCCTCAAGCCAATCCAAGCCCTCCCAACACTTCCTCACCCTTTCCACGGCCGAATTAGGACCGAAAGGTAAGCCAATTCGGCTCCCCTTTATAATTTTCGATTGGTGCTAGAGAGAGAGTCGACTGAATTTCAATGACGAAATTCTAATCCAATTCTGCATCAATTGATGCGATTCTTGATTCTAGGATGAACCTTAGGATGAGAGCTATCTGTCCAGATCGAAAGCTCGAACCGTTGTGCCTTCACCGGTGAGTAAGCGAAGCTTTCTCTTTCTATAGTTCATTTTCCGGTGAAGCTCCGTTTGAGCTTGTCCCGGCATTAAAACTTGCGATTCACATTTTTGAAGAATTGTATGAACATGTAGAAACTCAATTTCAACTTCAATTTCAACAATTAGAAACGTTTGATGGGTCAATTTGATGAAATAAAATTCGGCTATGTTAAGAAGTTGGAATTGGGGGAAAATTGGGGATTTTCGAAATTCAAAGGACCAAAATGAAATTTTATGAAATTGAGGGTCAATTGGGCATGAAAATAATGTTAGAGGACCAATTGAGGAAATTTTGAAAATTTTGGGGCAAAATTTACCATTTTTGTAAAGGAAGGGCAAAATGGTAATTTTGGAAAAGTTGGAGGACCAAATTGGAGATTTGGGAAATTAAACCCCTTTTTGTGAAATGGAATAAATTGAGATCCTATGATAAATTTTAGAAGTTTCGGGACTCAATTTGAGGAAAAACCGGTATTTGGGACTTAAAGTTAAAGAGAAATATCTTTAGGGACTTAATTGCAAATAAATGAAAGTTCGACTTTCTCATTCATTTGGAATGAATGAAGGCGATTAGGTCGAAGGATAATGAACCAAGATGTTGATATCGTGTAGGAACGCGAAATACCGGGAACGCCACCAAGGACAAGCTCGCGTGAATACAAAAAACCAGTTTAGTGGAATTCACGGCATTAACGGGTGAGTGGGTTATTCACATCATACCCAGTTGGGATGATGAGCATAGTTTAAAGTAAAAAACCACTTACCGGTTGTGAGTGGGTTTACTAACATCATACCCGGTTGGGGATGATAAGTGCCTCGATATAAAAACCCACTGTTTAGTGGTATTTTAATTATCACTACTTAGAGAAAGTGATGTGAAAGTTATGCGAAAAAAAAACTACTTACGGGTTGTAAGTAGATCATACCCGGTTGGTATGATGAGACTTCCTCGAAGGAAGTTGAAAACCCTTTCATCGGTTATGAACGGAGATGTCCTTATACCGGTCGGTATGATGGACAGTAAAAACCTATATTTGTCAGAAGTGCTCTCCCCTGACTGTGTGCCAATGCTTAAACAATTTGGGAGACCTTCTCGACGGGAGCTCGAATAGCACTAATAGGCCGGGGGCCTCGGTTTTGGAACTTGGTGGCTAAATGCTCGATTTTGAAAATCTCGTAGAGTGGGCCCAAGGCCAGTTGGCACGAGCAGTAGCTCGTAAATGAACATGATATATGTGCCATAAAACTTAATAAGTGAATTGTTTGGCCATGGTACTAAGATAGGACCGACATGCTCAGTCAACTAGCGGCTGTGCGACATGACAGGTCGACGGACTAGTCAAGACAAACAGCTGCAGGTTGAGTTGAGAGTCGGGGCCGTTGGACTAGTGGCACCACAAATTAAATGGCAATATAAGAAAACATTGTTTGTGCATGCACTGTGAGTACAGGATCATCAAGATGCCCATGAGGGGTAGTGATGCGTCCTAAGGGCACTGGACGACTTGGTGGCTATAAGGGCAGTTCGTCGTTCCAGGTGTTTGTGCGAAATCTGGAGTAGCACAAAGCGCATGAGACCGGGGTGGGGACAGGATGAGGTCTCTATCCTCATGCGGACACGAAGAAGTGATTTCGGGATTGTAGGTCGGATGTCACGTACATCCACTCAGTCCCAGGGTAGAAGTGGTCGTACTTCTATCCGGGTGGCAGGAAAAGTCGCTCCGAAGCCACTAGCAGGTTCAGTAGTGATACTGACATGCGAATGTGTGTAACCTTCATGATGAAGGATGTGTGTTGGATGATGACACACCGTGGTAACTAAGAAATAATGGAAAAATCCAAAATTTTAAATGATGGGATTTTTGAAAACAAAGGAGTCTGGCACACTCCATATAAATGTTTTTCTTAAAAGTCAAAAGCTTTTAAAAAACCCATTCACTAAGTAGTCGTACTCACCCCCTCCCTTATATCCCTTTCAGGAAATCCCGGAAAGCCTCCCCTTAAAGACCGTCAACTAAGATGCCTGTATGTCAGGTATGTAAAGTTTTAAATTTCATGCAGTTTTAATTATGCTATTCTAGGAAAAAGGTGCAGGTTAAAGGACGCCTTACTCTTTACGGTTTACAATAAGAGGATAACCCTTTAATAAACCGGGAGAGTGACGGGTTGATCACGGGGTTTCGACTAAACCGGGTCGGGGCGTGACACTGGGGGCCTCGGTTTTGGAACTTGGGGGCTAAATGCCCAATTTTGAAAATCTCGTACAGTGGGCCCAAGGCCAATTGGCACGAGCAGGAGCTCGTAAACGAACATGATATATGTGCCATAAAACTTAATAAGTGAATTGTTTGGCCATGATACCAAGATAGGACTGACATCTCAGTCAACTAGCGACAGTGCGACATGACAGGTCGACGGACTTGTCAAGAAAATAGCTGCGGGTTGAGTTGAGAGTCGGGGCCGTTTGACTAGTGGCACCACAGATTACATGGCAATATAATAAAACATTGTTTGTGCATGCACTATGAGTACGGGATCATCAAGACGCCCATGAGGGGTAGTGATGTGTCCTAAGGGCACTGGACGACTTGGCGGCTATAAGGGCAGTTCGTCGTTCCAGGTGTGTGTGCGAAATCTGGAGTATCACAAAGCGCATGAGACCGGGGTGGAGATGGGATAAGGTCTCTATCCTCATACGAACACGAAGAAGTGATTTCGGGATTGTGGGTCGGATGTCGTGTACATCCACTCATTCCCATGATAGAAGTGGTTGTACTTCTATCCGTGTGGCAGGAAAAGTCGCTCCGAAGCCACTAGCGGGTTCAGTAGTGATACTGACTTGTGAATGTGTGTAACCTTCATGATGAAGGATGTGTGTTGGGTGGTGATACACCGGTAACTAAGAAATAATGGAAAACCCCAAATTTATAAATGAAGGGATTTTTGAAAAGAAAGGAGTCTGGCACACTCGATATAAATATTTTTCTTAAAAGTTAAAAGTAGACCTTTAAAAACCCATTCACTGAGTAGTCGTACTCACCCCCTCCCTTATATCCCTTTCAGGAAATCCTAGAAAGCCTACCCTAAAAGACAATCAACTAAGATGCCTATAAGACAGGTATGTAAAGTTTTAAATTTCATGCAGTTTTGATTATGATATTCTAGGAAATAGTACAGGTTTAAAGGATCCCTTACTCTTTACGGATTATAATAAGGGGAAACCCTTTAATAAACCGTGAGAGTGGCGGGTTGTTCATGGGGATCCGACCTAACCGGGTCGGGGCGTGACAAAACCTGTCCAAACCGGTTCGGATCCGGTTCACCTAAACTAGTTTGGTTTTCATCTCCAATTCACCCTAAAGTGCTTTTTCATGAATTTTATGACTCCTTAGGTCACTTAGGGTCCATAAAATTCCTAGTTTACCATCTCTTTATTAGTTCTGATTCATAATCCGACTTGATTCTTAAACCGGTTTAATCCGGTTCGGATTCGGTTCACCCAAACCGATCTTGTTTTTCTCTCCCACTTTGTTCTAAGGTTCGTCCACAAGGTTTTATGAACCTTTTAGATCACCTGGGAGTTGTAAATTTCCAAATTGCCCATTTCTTGATAATCAAGATTGTGAACCTGTTCTATTTTTCTCACTCGGTTTGACCAGTTCTTTTCTCGATTTTCCTTAACTCAAAAGGATGGGGTTAACAACTCTTCCCTCCTTTTAAGTGTTTTTTCCCCAAAACTTAATTAGCAACCTTGCATGAGGAATCATTTCCTTTGATATCCATTTGGTGTTTGCTTAACATGCAAACTCTTTTCTTGTTCTTCCAACTAACTCTTTTTACATCCTTCACTTAAGGAACTTATTTTCCATTATATCATTTACTCCCTTCATGGAGTTTATCATAACTAGATATACCTTACTTAAGGGTATATCCTTAGATTGATATTTCTCTTTGCTTAGAGCAACATTTTTCCCTTTGAGGTCCCGTACTTAAAATTGGGAGTTCCAAGATACCTAACCATTCCCGTGTCTAGTTAACCTCTTAGTCGTTGCAACCCTTAGATCAACATCCTTTAGAGCATTACGTACTTGTTTTCATGGATTTCCTTGTCATCACCTTTTCGTCCTATTTTGAATCTTTCTTTATCTGTTGCTCATTACAATTCAGTCCAAATTTTATGTTTGACATTATCATTTTTACTAACTGACTCTTCCTTATTTTGAGTCATATTTTCCTCGGGACTGTTGGGTTTACCTGCCCCTTACAACATGACGTTTTCTACATCTTGTCTCTATGTCCATTAGATTTCCAAAACTCCTCCTTTAGGATTATTCCCAACTTTCCAACCCTTAGGGATTGTATAACTTCATCCCTCTTTTCTTTTGGTAGTATTCCTCGACTAACTTTACCATTGTCCACATCAACTTACATAACTTTGTCATTTCTCCTTACCCACTCGTCCTTTTTCAACTTTCTTATTGAGTCTTTCTGGTTCCAATTATTTGATTTCCAGATGTTTTACTGACATGTGGTGATTCATCCTTTCTTAGGTCCATCCTCATTCCCAATAACATCCTTTACTCAAGGATTTCCTTGGGCCTTAATCCACTCTTACTTGTTCGTAATCATTTCATAGTTCATTATTCCCGTTTGACCCTTTTCAGTCTATTGTTTTGTCCGGGGAGTTCCCTTTTTACGATTTCATTCTCTAATATGTCCCTCAAGGTAGAGACTTTCGTTCTAGGAGCTACATGCTCAACCTTCTTACCATTCCTTGATGGTTTCTTCCTCTGTTTTCCTTACTTTCCTTGTATACTATGGCATTTTCCCGCTTAGAATCCTTACCCATCTTAAAATTCCATTTTGTCCCTTATTCTTTATTTGAGGAACTTATTAGTCTTAATTCGTGTACTTCATACTATACTCAGCCGTCCCCTCTTTAGGCTTCATTATGCGCGTGTGGACTACGATCTGTTTTACCAATTGTAGTTATTCCTCCATAACCACATCTTATTTGGAGGACCTACTTTCCCAATGTTTCTTAGACGTTCTTTCCTTCATTACTTTATTATGGATAGTTTACTCATTCTTACTTGTGATAACATCTCTTAATATGCTTCCTTGGGTTTCTTTCACCTTAGCATGCATTTTATTTGCGAATTCGTCTCCTCACCTCTCATCACATGGTTCCATTTCTTCTTTATTAGGTCATACATCATTTCTTTGGATTTTCCTTATTTGGGTGGATTCTTACCCTTTTCTCCCGTAATTTCTTTTTCATACATCTTTCAAGGCAACTTACTTTAAATGATGTCCCTTGATGCTATTCTTTTATGCTTACCTTTACTCTTGAGATCCTACCGATACGTTTTTCGTATTCTATCCTCATTCTCACTCGTACCTTAACACATGTCTAGAGCTCACATTCACCTAGTTTCAAAATCCCTTGATCAGACTTCGAGAGGCTCACTTAACCGACTCAAGACTTTTAATTATAAATCCAATTTTGGCCATTGATTTCTTTCAAGGATCTTCCTTCGTTCTTCTTTTCCAGTGATTGGGCCTTTTCACTTCTCCCTTCTTTATCGTGGTTTAAATCCAGGGTTCTCTCAAAGACCAGTTCTTTAACTACCTCCTTCTCACATTTTTTTTTCTGATCCAATGATCTGGGCAGCTGTATCACTCATCCTTCATGCCCATCCTTTTATTCTTTATAGAGTGTAGTTTTTACTACATCTCAGCCTTTCTTAGGACTTTGTTTATTCTCTTTGACCATATGTTGCTACTAGTTTCATCTTACTACTTGGTTGTCCTAGAATTATTATTTGGTTCTCCTGCTCTCTCCAAACATGTCACACTAGGCCATCACGATACTTCCTTTGTTTGAAACATTTCCTAGTTAAGGGTTGGTTCCTTGCACTACACATTATGTCCATCCGCCCATCAAGGGTTCCTTCAAGGGTAGTTAGTCATATGCATCCCTCCAATATTTACTTTCATAGTATATTTCTTTATGGAATGTTCAAATCCTTCTTGTTTCAAGATTTCTTGACCATTATGTGAGAGGCTTGCCTATTCCTTTCTTGGCTTGAGTTTAGTCGTTATTTTGGCCTTTGGTCCGTTTAAGGATTTCTTTCATCCTTCTTTTCCCGAGTATTTGACCTTTCCCCCCCTCTCTTCTTTGTTGGAACTCAAATTATGGCTTTCCCGTGTATTAGTTAGTTAATTGCCTCGCCTCCACCATTCTTTTAATCTAAGTTTCTTAAAGTAGTTGTTTCTTGAGTCCTCCTGTACTTAACATCCATCTCACTGACCTTTTTAGGATGTAGTCCTTTCTACCTTCCGGTCATCCTTAAGATGCTGTTTATCCTCTTTGACTATCTTGTTGTAACGACTTAATTTCTTTTGTCATGTTGGTCCGAAATTCCTATTTGGCTTCATTGCTTTTTCTAAGGTGATTCATTCCTATAATCCCAATACATCCTGTTTGTCGTCAAATGTTCATCTTGTCTTCTCTTGTGGTTGCTCTCCCTTCTTTGCTCCCCATATTTAGAATTTTCTTCTTTAAAGGGAGAGTTCTCTTTGTTCTATTTGTGGTTTATCGAGGTCCTACCTTTAGTCCCTTTTCGTTTTCTTCCTACCAATATGCTAGAATCTTGAAGAGCTTACTCTTGGATGTAATTAAAGTTCTAAGCAAGAGTTGTATTTCTAAGAATGGTATCCTTTCGGATTTCCTATAACTGTGGGGGCATCATTCTTGGAAAATATTGTCCTAACTCCTGGCGGTGTGGGATAGTCTTTCACTTCGTGTCTTATTCCCCTATAGGTTAACTTGACTCCTGTCCTTAGTAGGGTTGGGTACTTCTCCACGTAGTGTCCCTATTATTCATGCTTATAATTACAAGAACATAAGTGGTTCCTCCTGGCATTTTTCTAGGGAATTGTTAATTTTGGTGCTCCTTTGTCCTTGAGTCTAGATACCTTGAGAGTTTTTCTTTTGGAGTCTTCTTTGTTAATTGATCACTCTAAGAGTCCTCCTAGATTTCTTGATTCCCTAATTCAATTTCCTTAACTTGGATGGGATTCTCCTTAGTTTCTATGGTAGTACATGCTTATTTGGCACTTTCTTTGGGGCTATCTTCCTTGAAGATCATATCATTTGAGGGACAGTGTTTTTAGGAATTTGGAGTACTTCATTAATAGAGGAGTACAGTATGTTGGGTGTTTTGACCCTATTACATAAAATGATCACAAAATATCTAGGGAGTTACAGGATTCTTGATAAGTGTCCTCCTATGTAAGGTTATATGCCCCTTTGTTGGCATTTATGGCTTCACACTTGGCTTCCTTTATACTTAGAGTTGTGCCCTCATTATGTCCTAGCACCATTGTCTGGGATACTTCCCCATTTGGTCTTTTGAGATTCCTGCCATGCCTCAAGCATTTGGGAAGCTTCTAGTGTTGTCTTCTTATGAAGATAGGGTGTTGAGTAGAGCCATTCCTAGTTTTCTTGGTTCCTCTACTTGGAGCCATATGAAAATTTTAGGATAAATCCTATTGATTACTATATTTTCTCGTCTTGATTATGTATTCGAGGAAACAGGCTCTGATACCACTCTAGTTGTCATGCCCCGGCCCGGTTTGGTCGGATCTCCATGAACAACCTGCCACTCTCCCGATTTATTTAAGGGTTTCCCCTTATTATAAACAGTAAAGAGTAAGACGTCCTTTAAACCTGTACCTTTTCCTGAAATAACATAAATTAAAATTGCATAATATTTTAAATTTATCATACTTGTCTCATAGGTGTCTTAGTTGATGGTCTTTAAGGTAGGCTTTCCGAAATTTCCTGAAAGGGATATAAGAGAGGGGGTGAGTATGACTACTTAGTGAATGGATTTTTTAAAACTTTTAACTTTTAAGAAAAAGACTTATATTAGAGTGTGCCAGACTCCTTTCTTTCAAAAATCCTTTCATATCAAATCTTGGTTTTTACCACCATTTCCTTATTAATTATGGTGTCCCATCACCCAACACACATTCTTCATCATGAAGGTCAATGTCACGCCCCGACTCGATTTGGTTGGATCCCCATGATCAACCCGCTACTCTCCTGATTTACTAAAGGGTTTCCCCTTATATTATAAACCATAAAGAGTAAGGCGTTCTTTACAGCTGCACCTTTTTCCAGGAATATCATAAATCAAAACTGTATAGTAATTTAAATTAATCGTACCTGTCTTGCAGGTGCTTAATTACACAAGTCTTTTAAGGTTCGGCTTTCCGGGACTTCCTGAAAGGGGTATAAGGGAGGGGATGAGTACAACTACTCAGTGAATGGGATTCAAATCTTTTGAATTTCAAGAAAAATATTTATATGGAGTGTGTCAGACTCCTTTCTTTCCAAAAATCCCTTAATTAAAAAAATTTAGATTTTTCCATTATTTCTTAATTACCGGTGTGTCATCACCTAACACACATCCTTCATCATGAAGGTTACACACATTCGCAAGTCAGTATTACTACTGAACCCACTAGTGGTTTCGGAGCGACTTTTCTTGCTACTTGGATAGAAGTACGACCACTTCTACCCTGGGAATGAGTGGATGTACGCGACATCCGACCCACAATCCCGAAATCACTTTTTTGTGTCTGTATGAGGACAAAGACCTCATTGTGTCCCCACCCCGGTCTCATACGCTTGGTGCTACTCCAAATTTTGCACAGACACCTGGAACGACGAACTACCCTTATAGTCACCAGGTCGTCTAGTGCCATTAGGACACATCACTACCCCTCATGGGCGTCTTGATGATCCCGTACTCACAGTGCATGCACAAACAATGTTTTCTCATATTGCCATGTAATATGTGGTGCCACTAGTCCAACGGCCCCAAATCTCAACTCAACCCGCAGTTGTTTGTCTTGACTGGTCCGTCGACCTGTCATGTCGCACTACTACTAGTTGACTAAGCATGTTGGTCCTATCTTGGTACCATGACCAAACAATTCACTTATTAATTTTTATGGCACATATATCATGTTCGTTTACGAGCTCCTGCTCGTGCCAACTGGCCTTGGGCCCACTATACGAGATTTTAAAAATTGGGCATTTAGCCCCCAAATTCACAAACCGAGGCCCCTGGCCTATCAGAGCTATTTGAGCTCCCTTCGAGAAGGTTTCCCAAATAGTTTAAGCATTGGCACACAGTTAGGTGAGAACACTTCTGACAAAAATAGTTTTTTACTGTCCATCATACCGACTGGTATAAGGACATCTTCGTTCATAAGCGATGAACGGGTTTTCAACTTCCTTCGAGGAAGTCTCATCATACCAACTAGGTATGATCTATTTAGAACCTGTAAGTAGTTTTTCTGCATAACTTTCTCATCACTTTCTCTAAGTAGTGATGATTAAAAATACCACTAAGCAGTGGGTTTTTATACCGAGGTACTTATCATCCCCAATCGGGTATGATATAAAATTCCCACTCACAACCGGTAAGTGGTTTTTAATTTTAAGTTGTGCTCATCATCCCAACCGGGTATGATGTTAGTAAACCCACTCACCTGTTAATGTTGTGAATTCCACTAGACTGGTTCTTGGTATTCACGCGAGCTTGTCCTTACTGGCGTTCCCGGTACTTCGTGTTCCTACACGATATGAACATCTTAGTTGATTATCCTTCGGACTAATCGCCTTCATTCATTCGAAATGAATGAGAAAGTCAAACTTTCATTTATTTGCAATTAGGTCCCTAAAGTTATTTCTCTTTAACTTTAAGTACCAAATGTCGGTTTTTTCCTCAAATTGAGTCCCGAAACTTCTAAATTTATTCCATTTCACAAAAAGGGGATTGATTTCTCAAATTTCCAATTTGGTCCTCCAACTTTTCCAAAATTACCATTTTGCCCTTCCTTTACAAAAATGGCAAGTTTTGCCCCAAAAATTCTAAAATTTCTCAATTCGTCCTCCAACATTATTTTCATGGCCAATTGGCCCTCAATTTCATAAAATTTCATTTTAGTCCTTTGAATTTCGAAAATCCCCAAATTTTCCCCCAATTCCAATTTCTTAACACAGATGAATTTGATTTCATCAAATTGACCCATCAAACATTTCCAATTGTTGAAATTGAAGTTGAAATTGAAATTGAGTTTCTACATGTTCATACGATTCTTTAGGAATGTGAATCACAAGTTTGAATATCGGGACGAGCTCAAATGGAGCTTCGCTGGAAAATGAACTATAAAGAGAGAAAGCTTCGATTACTTATTGGTGAAGGCACTACGGTCCGAGCTTTCAATCTGGACAGATAGCTCTCATCTTGAGGTTCATCCTAGAATCAAGAATCGCATCAATTGATGCGGAATTGGATTAGAATTTCGTCATTGAAATTCGGTCGACTCTCTCTCTAGCACCGATCGAAAATTGTAAAGGGGAGCCGAATTAGCTTACCTTTCGGTCCTAATTCGGCTGTGGAAAGGCTGAGGAAGTGTTGGGAGGGCTTGGTTTGGCCTGAGGAGGGCTTGAAATGGCCGATTTTACCTTGGACAAAATAGGGCACCTTCGGTCTGCCGGAGCTACTTCACTATTCCATCATGCCGACGCTTCTCCAATGATTCTCGTATTGATTTTAGTTTGTTATCAGATAGCTGTCTTCTCCCCGGTTCTAAAGAGCCCAACCTTTGTTCAAATCGAAGTTCTGGTTCGAGCTTCACCAGGAAATGGAGCAGTAGAGAGAGAGAGAAGTGTTTAGGTGTGAGGAGAATGAATGGGGATGACCTTTTTATATAGGTATAAAAATTGTGTATTAAATGGGAGAGATTTAATAGTAGTATTAATATTGTCATAAATTATTGGTATTAATTTCAATAATAGAATTTCGGTATTTAATAATTTGTATTAATTCCAATAATTTAATTTAGGTATTAAATTATTGGATTAATTACAATAATTAAATATATATTAATTTGTGGCTATTTATGATAAGAGGACGTTTGCATAAAAAGTTTTGACCGAAATTTCGGTTACAAAAAAAAATCATACTTACCAAGAGGTCACCCATCCTCACACTACTCTTTAGCAAGCACACTTAACTTTAGAATTCTTATGGATTCTCGTTCACCTAAACCAATTTGGTTTTTCTATTCTAATTTGTATTAAGTTTCTTTTCCAAGGTTTAATAAACCCTTTGGATGACTCGAAAGTTGTAAATTTCCAAATTGTTTGTTCCCAAATGATCGGGTTTGTAAACCGTCTCGGTTTTCTTACTTGGTTTGACTGGTTCCTTTCCCGATTTTCCTTAACTCAAAAGTGCGGGGTTTATAGTCAAACACACATTCGCATGCCAGCCCATCCACTTAACCCACTTGTGGCGTTAGAGCGACTTTACCAGCCACCTAGATAGAAGCACATCCACTTCTACCCTACGAATGAGTGGATGTACGCAACATCCGACCCTCAATCCCAAAATGAATTCTCCGTATCCGTATGAGGACAGAGACCTCATCCCATCCCCACCCCGGTCTCATGTGCTTGGTGCTACTCCAAATTTCTCACAATCACCTGGTACGACGAAGTGCCCTTATACTCACCAAGTTGTCCAGGGCCCTTAGGATGCATCACTACCCCTCTTGGGCATCTTGATGGTCTCGTAATGATAGTGCGTGCACAAACATTATTTTCTTATCATGCCATATAATCTGTGGTGCCACTAGTCCAACAGCCCTGATCCTCAACTCAACCTGTAGTTGTTTGTCTTGACTGGTCCGGAGACCAGTCATGTCACGCTGCCACTAGTTGACTGAATATGTCGGTCCTGTCTTGGTACAATGGCCAAAAAATTCATTTATTAGAGTTTTATGGCACATATCTCATGTTTGTGTATGAGTTCCTGCTCGTGCCTACTGGCCTATGGCCCACTTGTTCGAGATTTTCAAAATTGGGCATAATAGCCCCCCAAGTTCCAAAATTGAGGCCCCCGGCCTATAAGAGCTATTCGAGCTCCCATTAAGAAGGTTTCCCAAATCGTTTAAGTATTGGCACACAATCAGGGGAGAGCACTTCCGACAAAAATATGTTTTCAATTGTCCATTATACCAATTGGGTATAAGAACATATCCGCTCATAATCGATGAATGGGTTTTCAACTTCCTTTGAGAAAGTTTCATCATACCAACCGGGTATGATCTACTTACAGTTGGTAAATAGTTTTTCCACATGATTTTCACATCACTCCTCTAAGTTGTTATGTTTAAAATACCATTTAGTAGTGGGTTTTCATTTCTAGGTACTTACCATCCCCAACCGGGTATGATAAAAATCCCACTCACAACCGGTAAGTGGTTTTTAACTTTAAACTATGCTCATCATCCCAACCAGGTATGACGTTAGTTTGCCCACTCACCCGTTAATGTAGTGAATTCCACTAGACCGGTTCTTTGTATTCATGCGAGCTTGTCCTTGTTAGCGTTCCTGGTACTTCGTATTCCTACACGATATGAACATCTCGGTTCATTATCCTTCGGGCTAATAGCCTTCATTCATTCCAATTGAATGGGAAAAGTAGACTTTTATTTATTTGCAATTAGGTCCCTAAATTTATTTCTCTTTAACTTTAAATCCCTAATGCTGGTTTTTCCTTAAATTGAGTCTTGAAACTTTTAAAATTTATCATAGGACCTCAATTTATTCCATTTCACAAAAAGGGGTTTAATTTCCCAAATTTCCAATGTGGTCCCCCTACTTTTCCAAAATTACCATTTTGCCCTTCCTTTATAAAAATGGTAACTTTTTCCCAAAAAATTCTAAAATTCCTCAATTGATCCTCTAACATTATTATCATGACCAATTGACCCTTAATTTCATAAAATTGCATTTAGTCCTTTGAATTTTGAAAATTCCCAAATTTTCCTCAATTTCAACTCCTTAACACAACCGAATTTGATTTCATCAAATTGACCGATCAAACACTACTAATTGTTGAAATTGAAGTTAAAATTGAGTTTCTCCATCTTTATATTATTCAATAGCACTCTGAATTGTAAGTTTTGACGCCAGAACGAGCTCAAATGGAGCTTCACCGGAAAACATACTGTAAAGAGAGAAACTTCGAAAGCTTATCGTCGGGGGCACGACGGTCTGAGCTTTCAATTTGAGCAGATAGCTCGCATCCTGAGGTTTATCCTAGAATCAAGAGTCGCATCAATTGATGCCTAATCTAGTTAGAATTTCATCATCAAAATTCTACCGGTTCTCTCTCTAGAATCGGTCGAAAATTGCAGAGAAGAGCCAAATTGGCTTACCTTTCCGTTCTAATTCGGCCGTGGGAGGGCTTTGTTTGGCCTGAGGATGGCTCAAAATGGCCAATTTTAGCTCGGCCGAAACTGGGCAGCTTTGGTCTACTGGAGTTGCTTCACTGTTCCATCACGCTGGTGCTTCTTCAGCGACCCTCGGAGCAGACGGAGACAACAGGCTTGTAGTTGACTTCTCCTCGCTTCTAAAGAAGCCGACCTCACCTTCTTTGGCTCTGAAATGACCCTATATCAGAGCTCTGGTTCAAGCTTCACTAGAAAATCAAGTTGTTGAGTGAGAGTGTACTTTTTAGGTGTGGAGAGGATGAATGGAGAGGGGCTCTTAATATAGGGAGCTCGGGGACTCATTGGCTGTCCGTTTGGCACCTTTATGATAGACATTGATGGCCTGAAACATACTGAACGGGGACGTTTTTTCTTCGTCAATACTGCTTTGATTTTTCGGTGAGTGAACAGTGCTGTCATCTGAAGTAAGAAGATGACACTGTTCTGAACCAGACCGGACCGGTCTGAATCGGGTTCAAAGCTTAAACCTCCCGGTTCACCCCCTATTCGACCGAGTTTTTCAAATCTAAAAATTTCCAAATTCATCTAAATTCATTTTTTATCCAATGATGGCCTCAAATCTCAAATTTGAATTATTTAAGCCACTAGAAAAATGAATTTAGAATCCGGTTCAATAGTGGTTCAAACCAGTCCAAACCAGTTCAATCCAGTTCGGATCTGATTCACCTTAACCGGTTTGGTTTTCATTTGCAATTCACCCTAAAGTCCTTTTTCATGACTTTTATGACTCCTTAGGTCACTTAGGGTGCATAAAATTCCCAGTTTACCATCTCTCTATTGGTTCCAGTTTTTAAACCGACTCGGTTCTTAAACCAATTTAATCCGGTTCAGGTTCGGTTCACTCGAACCAGTCTAGTTTTTCTGTCCCAGTTTGTTCTAAGGTTCCTTCACAAGGTTTTATGAACCCTTTAGATCACCCGGGAGTTGGAAATTTCTAAATTGCCCATTTCTTGATAATCCGGTTTGTGAATTAGTTCTATTTTTCTTACTCGATTTGACAAGTTCTTTTTTCCGGTTTTCCTTAGCTCAAAAGAGCGGGGCTTACAGCTTCAAAATCTTACCGTCGGGGCTGCGAGGTTTCTCATAGGATCAAGAATTGCATCAATTGATGCCAAATTGAGTGAGAATTTAGTCATCGAAGTTCTGTCGGTTCTCTCTCTAGCACCGATCAGAATTTACAGAGGGGAGTCAAATTGGCTTATCTTTCATCTCTTATTCAGATGTAAGATTATGGAGGTGTTGGGAGGGCTTGGTTTGGCTTGAGAAGGGCTCGAATTAGCCAATTTCGACTTAGCCGAAATAGGGCGGCTTCGGTCCACCGGTGCTGATTCACTGTTCAATCACGTCGGTGCTTCTCCGGCGACCTTCGGAGCAAATGGAGATTACAAGCGTGTAGTGATTTCTCCACGAATCCAAAGAATCTGACCACGGCTTCTTTGGCTTAGAAAAATGCCCAAGTCGGAGCTCTGGTTTGTGCTTCACCAGAAAATGGAGCAGTTGAAAGAGAATAGAGTTTTTAGGTGTGGAGAGGATGAATGAGGAGAGGTTCTTTATATAGGAAGCTCAAGGATTTCTTGGCCATCTGATTGGCACCATAATGGCGGTTATTCATTGACTGAAACTCCCTGGCTGTAGACTTTTCATCTTCGTTGGCATTATGCAATTTTCTGGCGAGTGAATAATGTTGTCATATGAAAGAAGAAGACGATATTTTTTCAAATAGAATCCCATCGAGCATTTGTTAGTCCTAACTCAAAACCATGGCGAATCACACCACCATTTTCCATTTTAAATAAGAGTTTTCATGGCTCTTCCTAATAATGTTGGTTTACAGACTTTAGTCATGGCCCACTAGACTTGGGCCCACTACACGTGTTTTTTTTTCAAAACTAGGCCTTGAGCCCTATTAGTTCAAAAACTAAGCCCCTGGCCTATTAGAGCTGTTCTAGCTCCTGTCAAAAAAAAATATACCAAATTGTTTAAGTAGTTGAAACACAGTCATGGGAGAAGTGTCATGCCCCGACCTAGTTTGGTCGAATCTCCGTGATCAACCTGCCGCTCCCTTGGTTCAAGAAGGGTTTGCACCTTATTTAATTCAAGAGTAGCCATGTATAATCTCAACCTTGTTCCTTGGAATAACGTAAATCAATAATAATGCAAGCTTAAGAGGAGATTAAGCATACTTGACAAAGGTTAAATCCTAGTGTTATCCCTAGTCATTCTCTAATCCTGAAAAGGGATAAAAGGGGTGGGTGAGTTTCTACAACTCATTGAATGGGTATTTAAAAATAAAGTTTCAATAAAATATTTTTGAATTGTAGTGTGCAAGACTCCTTATTTTCTTAAAGAATAATTCATCCACAAAATCTCGGTTTTCAAACCATTACTCATCATTTACCACAAATAGTGTGTTTAGCAACCAACACTAGCCCTTCATCATGAAAGGATCACACATTCGCAGGGTAGTTTGTCCACTGCACCCACTTGTGGCGTTGGAGCAACTTTACCTATAAAACCCGCCCTTTTGAGCTAAGAAAAACCGGGAAAAGAATTGGTCAAACCAAATGAGGATTCAGAACCGGTTTATAAACCCGATCATTTCTGAACGGGAAATTTGGAAATTTACAACTCTCGGGTGATCCAAAGAGTTCATTAAACCTTTGAAAAGAAACTTAAGACAAATTAGAAGAGAAAAATCAAATTGGTTCAGGTGAACGAGAATCTATAAGAACTGTGAAGTTAAGCGTGCTTACTCGAGAGTAGTGTGAGGATGGGTGACCTATATAAAAAGGTCATCCCCATTCATTCTCCTCACACCTAAACACTTCTCTCTCTCTCTCTCTCGCTCCATTTCCCGGTGAAGCTCGAACCAGAGTTTCGACTTAAACATTTTTCTTAACCTCGGAAGGAGAGGTCAAGCTCTTTAGAACTGAGGAGAAGACAGTTATCTAATAGCAAACTCCAGTCAATCTGAGAATTGCTGGCATGATGGAACAGTTAAGCAGCTCCGGCGGACCGAAGCTGCCCTATTTCGGCGAATCTGAAATCGGTCATTTCGAGCCCTCTTCAGACCAAACCAAGCCCTCCCAACACTTCCTCAGCCCACCCACAGCCAAATTAGGACTGAAAGGTAAGCCAATTTGGCTCCCCTCTACAATTTCCAGCCGGTGCTAGAGAGAGAATCGACATAATTTCAATGATAAAATTCTAACTCAATTCGGCATCAATTGATGTGATTATTGATTTTAGGTTATCCTCAAGATGAGAGCTATCTGCCTAGATCGAAAGCTCGGACCGCCGTGCCCTCACCGGTGAGAAATCAAAGCTTTCTCTCTCTACAATCTATTTTCCGGTGAAACTCCGTTTGAGCTCGTTTCGACATTAAAATCTGCGATTCCAAAGTTCCTTAGAATTGTATGAACATGTAGGAACTCAATTTCAACTCGGACTTCAACAATTAGAGGTGTTTGATCGGTCAATTTGATGAAATGAAATTCGATAGTGTTGAAGAGTTGAAATTGGGGGAAATTTGGAGATTTTTGAAATTTGAAGGACCAAACTAAAATTTTATGAAATTGAGGGCCAATTGGGCATGAAAATAATTTTGGAGGACCAATTGAGAAATTTTAGAATTTTTGGGGCAAAACTTACCATTTTTGTAAATGAAGGGCAAAATGGTAAGTTTGGAAAAGTTGGAGGACTAAATTGGAAATTTGAGAAATTAATCCCCTTTTAGTGAAATGGAATAAATTGAGGTCCTATGATAAATTTTAGAAGTTTGGGGACTCAATTTGAGGAAAAACCGGCATTAGAGACTTAAAGTTAAATAACTTTAGGGATCTAATTGCAAATAAATGAAAGTTTGACTTTCTCGTTCATTTAGAATGAATGAAGGCGATTAGGCCGAAGGATAATGAACCGAGATGTTCATATCGTGTAGGAACACGAAGTACTAGGAACGCCAACAAGGACAAGCTCGCGTGAGTGGGTTTACTAACATCATACCCGGTTGGGATGATGAGCACAACTTAAAGATAAAAAACACTTACCGGTTGTGAATGAAAATTTTATATCATACCCGGTTGGGAATGATAAGTACCTCGGTATGAAAACCCACTATTAAGTAGTATTTTAAACATCACTACTTAGAGGAAGTGATGTGAAAATCATGTGAAAAAACTACTTACCGATTGTAAGTAGATCATACCCGGTTGGTATGATGAGACTTCCTCGAAGGAAGTTGAAAACCTGTTCATCGGTTTTGAATGGAGGTGACCTTATACCTGGGCAGTATAATGGATAAAAAAATATATGTTTTGTCAGAAGTGCTCTCCCCTGACTGTGTGCCAATGCTTAAATAATTTGGGAGACCTTCTCGACAATAGCTCGAATTGCTCTGATAGGCTGGGTGTAAAACTCGCCCTTTTGAGCTAAGGAAAACTAGGAAAAGAACCGGTCGAACCAAGTGAGGATTCAGAACCGGTTAACAAACCCAATTATTTCTGAACGGGCAAGTTGGGAATTTATAACTCTCGGGTGATCTAAAGGGTTCATTAATCCTTAGAAAAGAAACTTAAGACAAATTAGAAAACAAAAACCAAAATGGTTCAGGTGAACTTGATTCTATAAGAACTTTAAAGTTGGAAATTTTTTTGTAACACGAAATTTCGGTAAAAAATTTGTATGTACGCCTTAAATTAATATATATTTAATTATTGTAATTAATACCAATAATTTAATAACTAAATTAAATTAGTGGAATTAATACAAATAATTTAATATCGACATTAAATTATTGGAATTAATATCGAAATTTAATTTATTAGAATTAATACCGAAATTAATTTATTAGAATTAATACTGAAATTAAATTATTGGAATTAATACCAATAATTTATGGCAATATTAATATTAGTAATAAATCTTGCCCATTTAATACACTGGTTTTACGCCTATATAAAGAGGTTATCCCCATTTCATTCTCCTCACACCTGAACACTTCTCTCTCTTTCTCTCTACTACTCCATTTCCCGGTAAATCTCGAACGAGAGCTTCGACTTGAACAAAGGTCGGGCTCATTAGAATCAGGGAGAAGACAGCTATTTGATAGCAAACTCCAGTCAATCTGAGAATCGTTGGAGAAGTGCCGACATGATGGAATAGTGAAGCAAATCTGGCGGACCGAAGCTGCCCTATTTCGGCCAAGCTAAAATCGGCCATTTCAAGCCCTCCCAACACTTCCTTAGCCTTTCCACGGCCGAATTAGGACTAAAAGGTAAGCCAATTCAGCTCCCCTTTACAATTTTTGATCGGTGCTAGAGAGAGAATCGACCGAATTTCAATGACAAAATTCTAATCTAATTCTGCATCAATTGATGTGATTCTTGATTTTAGGATGAACCTCAGGACGAGAGATATCTACCTAGATCGAAAGCTCGAACCGCTGTGCCTTCACCGGTGAGTAATCGAAGCTTCCTCTCTCTCTATAGTTCATTTTCTAGCGAAGCTCCGTTTGAGCTCATCCCGACATTAAAACTTGTGATTCACATTTCTAAAGAATCATATGAACATGTAGAAACTCAATTTCAACAATTGGAAACGTTTGATGGGTCAACTTGATGAAATCAAATTCAGCTGTGTTAAGAAGTTGGAATTGGGGGAAAATTGGGGATTTCCGAAATTCAAAGGACCAAAATGAAATTTTATGAAATTGAGGGTCAATTGGGCATGAAAATAATGTTGGAGGACCAATTGAGGAATTTTAAAATTTTTGGGGCAAAATTTACCATTTTTGTAAAGGAAGGGCAAAATGGTAATTTTGGAAAAGTTGGGGGACCAAATTAGAAATTTGGTAAATTAAACCCCTTTTTGTGAAATGGAAAAAATTGAGGTACTAGATAAATTTTAGAACTTTCGGGACTCAATTTGAAGAAAAACTGGCATTTAGGACTTAAAAGTTAAAGAGAAATAACTTTATGGACCTAATTGCAAATAAATGAAAGTTTGACTTTCTAATTCATTTGGAATGAATGAAGGCGATTAGGGCGAATGATAATGAACCAATATGTTCATATCGTGTAGGAACACGAAGTACCGGGAATGCCAGCAAGGAAAAGCTCACGTGAATACCAAGAACCGGTCTAGTGGAATTCACGGCTTTAACGGGTGAGTGGGTTTACTAACATCATACCCGGTTGGGATGGTGAGCACAACTTAAAGATAAAAAGCACTTACCGGTTGTGAGTGGGTTTACTAACATCATACCCGGTTGGGATGGTGAGCACAACTTAAAGATAAAAAGCACTTACCGGTTGTGAGTAGGTTTACTAATATCATACCGGGTTAGGATGGTGATCACAACTTAAAGATTAAAAGCACTTACCGGTTGTGAGTAGGTTTACTAACATCATACCCGGTTGGGATGATGAGCACAACTTAAAGATAAAAACCATTTATTGGTTGTGAGTGGAAATTTTATGTCATACCCGGTAGGGAATGATAAGTACCTCGGTATAAAAGCCCACTATTTAGTGGTATTTTAATCATCACCACTTAGAGAAAGTGATGTGAAAATTATGCGAAAAGACTACTTACTAGTAATAAGTAGATCATGCACGGTTGGTATGATGAGACTTCCTCGAAGGAAGTTGAAAACTCGTTCATCGGTTATGAACAGAGATGTCCTTATATCGGTTGGTATAATGGACAGTGAAAACCTATTTTGTCGGAAGTGTTCTCCCCTGACTGTGTGCCAATGCTTAAACTATTTGGGAGACCTTATTAACGGGAGCTCGAATTGCTCTTATAGGCCGGGGGCCTCGATTTTGGAACTTGCAGGCTAGAATGCCCAGTTTTTTTGAAAATCTCTTACAGTGGGCCCATGGCTAGTTGGCACGAGCAGGAGATCGTAAACGAACATGATATATGTGCCATAAAACTTAATAAGTGAATTGTTTGGCCATGGTACCAAGATATGACCGACATGCTCAGTCAACTAGCAGCAGTGCGACATGACAGGTCGACGGACCAGTCAAGACAAACAACTGCGGGTTGAGTTGAGAGTCGGGACCGTTGGACTAGTGGCACCACAGATTACATGGAAATATAAGAAAACATTGTTTGTGCATGCACTATGAGTACGAGATCATCAAGACACCCATGAGGGGTAGTGATATGTCCTAAGGGCCCTGGACGACTCGGTGATTATAAGGGCAGATCGTCGTTCCAGGTGTCTGTGCGAAATTTGGAGTAGCACGAAGCGCATGAGACCGGGGTGGGGACAAGATGAGATCTCTGTCCTCATACGGACACGAAGAAGTGATTTTGGGATTGTGGGTTGGATGTCACGTACATCCACTCATTCCCAGGGTAGAAGTGGTCGTACTTCTATCCGAGTGGCAAGAAAAGTCGCTCCGAAGCCACTAGCGGGTTCAGTAGTGATACTGACTTGCGAATGTGTGTAACCTTCATGATGAAGGATGTGTGTTGGGTGATGAGACATCGTGGTAAATAATAAATGGTGGAAAAAAATCGAATTTTTAAATGAAGGGATTTTTGAAAACAAAGGAGTCTGGCACACTCCATATAAATGTTTTTCTTAAAAGTCAAAAGTTTTTAAAAACCCATTCACTGAGTAGTCGTACTCACCCCCTCCCTTATATCCCTTTCAGGAAATCCCGGAATGCCTCCCCTTAAAGACCATCAACTAAGATGCCTGTAAGACAGGTATGTAAAGTTTTAAATTTTATGCAGTTTTGATTATTCTATTAGAGGAAAAGGTGCAGGTTAAAGGACGCCTTACTCTGTATGGTTTACAATAAGGGGAAATCCTTTAATAAACAGGGAGAGTGGCGGGTTGATCATGGGGATCCGACCAAACCGGGTCGGGGCGTGACACTGGGGGCCTCGGTTTTGGAACTTGGGGGCTAAATGCCCATTTTGAAAATCTCGTACAGTGGGGCCAAGGCCAGTTAGCATGAGCAGAAGCTCGTAAATGAACATGATATATGTGCCATAAAACTTAATAAGTGAATTGTTTGGACATGGTACCAAGATAGGACCGATATGCTCAGTCTACTAGCGACAGTGTGACATGATAGGTCGACGGACCAATCAAGACAAACAACTGCTGGTTGAGTTGAGAGTTGGGGTTGTTGGAGCAGTGGCACCACATATTACATGGCATTATGAGAAAACATTATTTGTGCATGCACTATGAGTACGGGATCATCAAGACGCCCATGAGGGGTAGTGATGTGTCCTAAGGGCACTGGACGACCTGGTGGCTATAAGGGTAGTTCGTCGTTACAGGTGTCTGTGCAAAATCTGAAGTAGCACCAAGCGCATGAGACTGGGGTGGGGACAGGATGAGGTCTTTGTCCTCATACGGACATGAAGAAGTGATTTCGGGATTGTGGGTCGAATGTCGCATACATCCACTCATTCCCAGGGTAGAAGCAGTCGTACTTCTATCCGGGTGGCAAGAAAAGTCGTTTCGAAGCCACTAGCGGGTTCAGTAGTGATACTGACTTGCGAATATGTGTAACCTTCATGATGAAGGATGTGTGTTGGGTGATTACACACTGTTAACTAAGAAATGGTGGAAAAACCAAAATTTTTAAACGAAGGTATTTTTGAAAAAGAAAGGAGTCTAGCACACTCCAATAATAATGATTTTCTTAAAAGTCAAAAGTTTTTAAAAAACCCATTCACTGAGTAGTCGTACTCACCCCCTCCCTTATACCCCTTTCAAGAAATCCCGGAAAGCCTACCCTTAAAAATCGTCAACTACGACGCCTGTAGGACAGGTATGTAAAGTTTTAAATTTCATGCTGTTTTGATTATGCTATTCTAGGAAAAAGGTGCATGTTAAAGAATGCCTTACTTTTTATGGTTTACAATAAGGGGGAACCCTTTAATAAATCGGGAGAGTGGCGGGTTGATCATGGGGATCCGACCAAACCGGGTCGGGGCGTGACATTACCGGCCACTTATATAGAAGCCTGTCCACTTCTACCCTGGGAATGAGTGGATGTACGTGACATCTGACCCTCAAACCTGAAAAGAAACTCTATGTTCATATGAGGACAAAGACCTTGTAAACCCCGTCCTTTGATAATGAGAAAAATCGGGGAAAGAATCGATCAATTTTAAATTTTAAACTAAATCAGTTTACAAGCTCAATTAATAGAAAATGGGCAAATTGAGAATTTACACCTTCCATGTGACTCAAGATGGTTCATAAAATCTTGGAAAAGAACCTTAGGACGAAATGGGGAAGAAAAACCGGATCAGTTCAAGAGAACCGAGCCCGAACCGGATTGAACCAATTTAAGGACCAAGTTGGTTTATAAACCAGAATTAATAAAAAGATGGTAAACCGGAGATTTTATGAACCCTAAGTGACCGAAGTAGTCATAAAAGTTATGGAAATGGACTTGTGCAGGAATTGGGGATGAAAACCAAACCAGTTCAGATGATTTGGATCCGAACCGGTTTGGACCGGTTTAAACCCCTATTGAATCGGATCCTAAATTCATTTTTCTAGATGGCTTAAATAATTCAAATTTGAGATTTGAGGCCACCATTGGATAGAAGATGAATTTAGAAATTTTTAGAGTTAAAAAAATCGGTCGAATGAGGGGTGAACCGGTCGGTTTAAACTTCGAACCCGGTTTAGAACGGTCCGGTCCGGTTCGAAACAGTGTTGTCTTCTTCCTTCAGATGATAGCACTATTCACTCACCGGAAAATCGAAGTAGTATCGACGAAGAAGAAACATCTATGTTCAATACATTTTCAGCCATCAATGCCTGTTATAAAGGTACCAATCAGACGACTAAGGAGTCCTCGAGCTTCCTATATAAAGACCCCCTCCCCATTCATCATCTCAACACCTGAAAAGCTCACTCTCTCTCAGTTGCTTAGTTTTCCGACGAAGCTCGAACCAGAGCTCCCATATAGGGTCATTTTTTAGTCAAAGAAGATGAGGTCAGGTTCATTAGAACCGAGGAGATGTCTGCTACACGATGGTGACTTCCATTCGTTCTGAGAGTAATCGGAGAAGCACCGGCGTGATTGAACAGTGAAGCAGCTTCGACGAACCGAAGCTGCCCTATTTCGGCTGAGCTGAAATTGGCCAATTCGAGCTCTCCTCAAGCCAAACCAAGCCCTCCCAACAATTCCTTTGCCCTCAAACGACCAAATTAGGATGGAAAGGTAAGCCAATTCAGCTCCCCTCTGCAATTTCCGATCGGTGTTAGAGAGAGAGTCGGCCGAATTTCAATGACGAAATACTAATCCAATTCGACATCAATTGATGTCATTCTTGATCCTAGGAATAACCTCACGAGGCGAACTACTTGCCCAGATACAAAGCTCGGACCGCCGTGCCCTCACCGGTGAGTAATCGAAGGTTTCTCTCTCTACAGTTCATTTTTCGATGAAGCTCCGATTGAGCTCGTCCCGTTGTTAAAACTTGCGATTCAAATTGCTAAAGAATTGTATGAACATGTAGAAACTCAATTTCAACAATTAGAAACATTTGATTGCTCAATTTGATAAAATCAAATTCGACTGTGTTAAAAAGTTGGAATTGGGGGAAAAATTGGGGAAAATTGGAGATTTTCAAAAATTTGAGGGACCGAAATGCAATTTGCTAAAATTGAGGGTCAATTGGGCATGATAAAAATGTTAGAGGGCCAATTGAGGAATTTTAGAATTTTGGGGGTAAAATTTACCATTTTTGTAAAGGAAGGGCAAAATGGTAATTTTGGAAAAGTTGTGGACCAAATTGGAAATTTGGTAAATTAAACCCCTTTTTGTGAAATTGAAGAAATTGAGGTCCCAAGGGGAATTTTAAAAGTTTTGGGACTCAATTTGAGGAAAAATCGACATTAGGGACTTAAAGTTAAAGAAAAATTACTTTGGGGACTTAATTGCAAATAAATAAAAGTTTAGTTTTCTCATTCATTTGGAGTGAATGAAGGCTATTAGGCCGAGAGATAATGAACCGAGATGTTCATATTGTGTACGAACACAAAACACCGGGAACGTCAGCTAGGACAAGCTCACATGAAATTATGGAACCGGTCTAGTGGAATTCACGACATTAATGGGTGAGTGGGATTTTATATCATACCCGGTTGGGGATGATAAGTACCTCGTAATGAAAACCCACTATCAAGGGGTATTTTAAACATAACAACTTAGAGGGGTGATGTGAAAATTACGCGGAAAAACTAATTATTGGTTGTAAGTAGATCATACCCAGTTGGTATGATGAAACTTTCTTGAGGGAAGTTGAAAACCCGTTCATCAGTTATGAGCGGAGATGTCTTTATACCCGGTCGGTATAATGGATAGTTGAAATATAATTTTGTCAAAAGTGCTCTCCCCTGACTATGTGCCAATGCTTAAACTATTTGGGAGACCTTCTTAACGGGAGCTCGAATAGCTCTTATAGGCTAGAGGACTTGATTTTGGAACTTGGGGGGCTATTATGCCGAGTTTTGAAAATCTCGAACAAGTGGGCCATAGGTCAGTGGGCACAAGCAAGAGCTTAGAAACAAACATGAGATATGTGCCAAAAAACTATCATAAATGGATTGTTTGGCCATGGTACCAAGACAGGACGGACATATTCAGTCAACTAGTGGCAGTGCGACATGACAGGTCTCTGGACCAATCAAGACAAACAATTGCAGGTTGAGTTGAGGGTTGGGGCCGTTGGACTAGTGGCACCACAAATTATATTTTATGATAAGAAAATACTGTCTGTGCATGCTCTATGATTTTGGGATCATCAAGACGCCCATGAGGGGTAGTGATGCATCCTAAGGGCCCTGGACAACTCGGTGAGTATAAGGGCAGTTCGTCGTACCAAGTGACCGTGCAAAATTTGGAGTAGCAGTAAGCGCATGAGACTGGAGTGGGGACGGGATGAGGTCTCTGTTCTCATATGGACACGAAGAATTGACTTCAGAATTGAGGGTCGGATGTCATGTACATCCACTCATTCTCAAGGTAGAAGTGGACGTACTTCTATCTAGGTGGCCGGTAAAGTCGCTCCGAAGCCACAAGTGGGTTCAGTGGCCATGCTGGCCTGTGAATGTGTGTTAACCTTCATGATAAAGGTTGTGTGTTGGGTGATGACACACCGTGATTAAATAAGGAAATGGTGGTAAAAACCTGAGGTTTTAAATGAAATGATTTTTGGAAGTAAGGAGTATAGCACACTCCAATACAACTCTTTTCCTCAAAGATATTTTCTTAAAAAACCCATTTACTGAGTAGTCATACTCACCCCCTCCCTTATATCCCCTTTTCAGGAAAATTTCGGAAAGTCTACCCTTAAAGACCATTAACCCAGACTTCTGTGAGACAAGTATGATAAAAATTTAAAATATTATGTAGTTTTGATTTATGTTATTCCAGGAAAAGTGCAGGTTTAAAGGGCGACTTGCTCTTTACGGTTTATAACGAGGGGAAACCCTTTAATAAACCGGGAGAGTGGCGGGTTGATCGCGGGGATCTGACCAAACCGGGTCGGGGTGTGACAGACCTCATCTCGACCCCACCCCGGTCTTGTGCTCATGAAGTTATGTCGAGCTTCCCTCACTATTGGCTCGACAAATTGCCCTTATCTCCACCATGTCGTCCAGTAGCCCCTAGGATGCATCGCTACCCCTCTTGGGCATCTTGATGGTCCCGAACCACAATGCGTGCACAAAAATTTTTTTTCCACATAATCCATATAATCTTTGGTGCCATTGGTCCAACGGCCCCGACCCTTAACTCGACCTACATCTGTTTGTCTCGATTGGTTCATTGACCTTTCTTGTCGCATTGCCACTAGTCCATCACGTGTGTCAGTCCTGTCTTGGTTCCATGGCCAAATCACATCATTCATTTAAAATTTTTATGGCTTAATCTCATGTTTGTTTACGAGCTCCTGCTCGTGCCAACTAGACTTGGGCCCACTGTATGAGATTATCAAAATTGGGCCTTTTAGCCCCCAAGTTCCAAAACCGAGGCCTCTAGCCTATTTGAGCTATTCGAGCTCTCGTCAAGAAGGTCTGCCAAAATGTTTAAGCGGTGGCACATAGTAAGGGGAGAACACTTCTAACAAAAATAACTTTTCATATGTCCAGCACACCAATCGAGTGTGAGGACATCTTCGCTCATAACTGACAAGTTGGTTTTCTACTTCCTTCTAGGAAGTTTATCATACCAACTGGGTATGATCTACTTACAATCGGTATATAGTTTTTTCGTGTAGTTTCCACATCACCCCATCCATGTGTGATGTTTAAAATCCCACTTACTAGTGGTTTTTCATTTCGATGTACTAATCATCCCAACAAGTTATGATGTGGAACCGGTCTGAACCGGGTTCAAAGCTTAAACCGGTCGGTGTAGGCCCGATTCGACTGAATTTTTCAAAATTAAAAATTTCTAAATTCATCTAAATTCATTCTCTATCTAATGGTGGCCTCAATTCTCCAATTTGAATTTTCTAAGCCAACTAGAAAAATGAATTTAACATCTAGTTCAGATTTGGTTCACCTGAACCGGTTTAGTTTTCACCTCTAATTCATCCTAAAGTCCTTTTTCATGACTTTTGTGGCTTTTTAGGTCACTCGGGATCCATAAATTTTCCAGTTTGCTCTCTTTCTATCGGTTTTGATTCATAAACTGACTGAGTACCTAAACTAGTTCAATTCAGCTTGGATTCGGTTCACCTGAGTCAATTTGGTTTTTCTCTTTCAATTTGTTCTAAGGTTCTTTTCCATGATTTTATGAACCCTTTGGGTCACTCAGGAGTTGTAAATTTCCCAAATTGCGAGTTCTCTTGATGATTGGGTTTGTAAACCGGTTCGATTTTTCTTACTCGGGTTGAATGGTTCTTTCCCCGGTTTCCTTGTCCTAAAGGGACGGGGTTTACCACTCTCCCCTCCTTTTAGGAGTTTTATCCCCAATACTAAATCAACATCACTTCCCCTCATGGGCGTCTTGATGATCTCGTACTCATGGTGCATGCACAAAAAAAGTTTTCTTAAATTGCCATGTAATATGTGGTGCCATTTGTCCTAATGGTCCCGACCTTCAACTCAACCTGTAGCTGTTTATCTTTACTGGTCCGGAGACCAGGCATGTCACACTACTACTAGTTGACTGAGTATGTAGGACCTGCCTTGTACCATGACCAAACAATTCGCTTATTAAGTTTTATGGCACATATATCATGTTTATTTACGAGCTCCTGCTCGTGTCCATTAGCCTATGGCCCACTGTTCGAGTTTTTCAAAAAAAGGGCATATTAGCCCGCAAGTTCCAAAACCAAGGCCCCCGACCTATAAGAGCTATTCGAGCTCCCATCAAGAAGGTCTCCCAAATAGTTTAAGCATTGGCACACAGTTAGGGGATAACACTTCCAGCAAAATAGGTTTTCATCGTCCATTATACTGACCGGTATAAGGACATCTCCGTTCATGACCGATGAACGGGTTTTCAACTTCCTTCGAGGAAGTCTTATCATACCAATTGGGTATGATCTACTTACAATCGGTAAATAGTTTTTCTGCATGGTTTTCACATCACTTTCTCTAAGTTATGATGATTAAAATTCTACTAAACAGTGATTTTTTATACCGAGGTACTTATTATCCCCAATCCGGTATAATATATAATCCCACTCACCCGATAGTACAGTGAAATTCCACTTAGTCGGGTTCCGTCCTTAGCAAGCTAGACCTCGACTGGCATTCCCAATGTCTCGTTCTCCTACATGAAATGAATATAATTGTTAATTATTCTTTTGCCTTATAGCCCTCATTTGTTCTAAATGAATGAGAAAACCAACCTTTACATATATTTGCAATTAGGTCCCTAAAGTTATTTTTTTAACTTTAAGTCCCTATTGCCGGGTTTTTCCTAAATTTAAGTCCTGAAACTTTTAAAATTTATCTTAGGACCTCAAATTATTTAATTTCACACAAAGGGGTTTGATTTCCCAAATTTCCAATTTGGTCCCTCACATTTTCCAAAATTACCATTTTGCCCCTTCTTTTGAAAAATGGTAAATTTTGCCCCAAAAATTCTAAAATTTCTCAATTGGCACTCTAATATTCTTATCATGACCAATTGACCCTCAATTTTAGAAAATTACATTTTGGTCCTTCAAATTTTCAAAAATCCTTAAATTTCCCCAATTTCACCTCTTCAACACTATCGAATTTGATTTCATCAAATTGACTGATAAAACACCTCTAATTGTTGAAATTAGAGTTGAAAATAAGTTCCTACATGTTCATACAATTCTAAGGAACTTTGAATCGCAGATTTTAACGTCGGAAAATAGACTGTAGAGAGAGAAATCTTCGATTTCTCACCGGTGAGGGCGCAACGGGTGGAGCTTTCTATCCGGGCTGGTAGCTCTCCTCCAGAGGTTCTTTTTAGGATTAAGAATGACATCAATTGATGTCGAATTGGATTAGAATTTCTTTATTGAAATTCGACCGACTCTCTCTCTAACAACGATATGAAATTGTAAAGGGGAGTCGAATTGGCTTACCTTTCGGTCCTAATTCGGTCGAGGAAGGACTGAGGAGTGTTGGGAGGGCTCAAAATGGCCAATTTCAGCTGCGCCGAAATAGGGCAGCTTTGGTCCGCCAGAGCTGCTTCACTGTTCCATCATGTCAGCTCTTCTCCAGCGATTCTCGGATTGATTGGAGTTTGCTATTAGATAGTTGTCTTCTCTCCGGTTCTAAAGAGCCCGACCTCTCATTCCGAGGTTAAGAAAAATGTTCATGTTGAAGCTCTGGTTCGAGCTTCACCGAGAAATGGAGTTGTACAGAGAGAGAGAGAAAAGTGTTCAGGTGTGAAGAGAATGAATGGGGATTACCTCTTTATATAAGTGTAAAATCATGTATTAAATAGGAGAGATTTATTACTAGTATTAATATTACCATAAATTATTGGTATTAATTCTAATAATTTAATTTTAATATTAAATTATTTATATTAATTTTAATAATTTAATTTAGGTATTAAATTATTGGTATTAATTACAATAATTTAATATATATTAATTTATGGCTATTTATGATAAGGCGAGCAAGCACGCTTAACGAATAACTTCAAGGTTATTATGGAATCTCGTTCACATGAACCAATTTGGTTTTTCTCTTCTAATTTGTCTTAAGTTTCTTTTACAAGGTTTAATGAACCCTTTGGATCATCCGAAAGTTGTAAATTTCCAAATTGATTGTTCCCAAATGATCGGGTTTGTAAACCGGCTCAATTTTCTTACTCGGTTTGACCGGTTCTTTTCCCGATTTTCCTTAACTCAAAAGTGCAGGTTTTACATGGTCCTTCATGGTTTTTTTGGCACTTGAAACAATAGGAGCTTCTTCTTGGCAAGGTTGTATTTGTCCTTCTTTGTGTATGATAACCTTCCATTGTCCTAGAGAACCCCATTCTTGTTCTCTATTTCTATCCACTTGGCTCCTTTGTCTTCCTTGGCTATCCTGGCCTCCTTCCTCTTTCCTACCTATCTGTTCTACCTAGCAGTGTCTCGTTTGTACCAGACGCTCACATTCATGGGCCATACTGATGACAATAGCCAAATCTATGGGGTGTCCCAATACTCCCATTCGGTATCGTATGTCCATATTAAGACCGTCCAAAAATCGGTGGCAAACATCCGTAGGTCCGGCTAGGTCGGGGGCAAAGGGTCTTAACTCGTTAAACTTGGTTTCATACTTTGAGATAGAGTGAAGCCCTTGTCGAAGTTGGAGAAAGTCTTATTTCTTCTCATTGATTAGATGTGGAGCTAGGTATTCCTCCATATATCTTTCCTCAAATTGCTTCCATGTGGGGGTGGTGACATGTAAGCTTCTGATGTTATCCCACCACATCTTCGCACTATCTTCCAGGAAAAACTCTGCTAGTATCACCATATCCTCTGGTGAAATTCTGACTATCCCCATGAGTTTCTTGAGGCTAGCTAGCCACTCCATAGTAGCCCTTGCATCCTTTTCTCCTAGAAATGGTTTACATCCTAATTATCGGAGGGTTTTGAGGTATTTGGGAATGTCCATCGAGGGAGGAATGTTAGCAGGAGGGGGATGAGATTGTACTTTCTCAGGTTCAGCTTGAGGGTTGGTGTCCACCTCAGGAGTGAGGTGAGGCCGTCCAAACACTCGGGTGAACTCTTCGTACAATCTCTGGTGTTCTGAGCTTAATCCAGGTGGGATTGTCTTGGCTCCTCGAGGAGTTTCCATAGGAAGGGTTGGTTGGGCAGTGTCAGAGACTACGTCTCTAGTTCTCTTGGTTCCTCTCTTGGGAGCCATCTGAAAATTTTAAAATTATTCCTATTAGATACTACGTTCTCTAGTCTTGATAATGTATTCGAGGAAACAGACTCTGATACCACTCAAGTTGTCACGCCCCGACCCGGTTTGGTCGGATCCCTGTGATCAACCCTCCACTCTCCTAGCTCACTAAGGGTTGCCCATTCTTTTATAAACTGTAAGGAGTAAGGCGTCCTTTAAACCTGCACCTTTCCTGGAATAACATTAATCAAAACTGCATGAAATTTAAAATTTTCATACCTATCTTGCAGGTCTAGTTAACTGGAAGTCCTTGGGTAGGTTTTCCCTTGGTTGCATGAAAGGGGTATAAGGGAGCGGGTGAGTTCAACAACTTCGTGAATGGGGGTTTAAGACTTGATTTTCAAAAAGAATAGTTTGAATTGGAGTGTGCTAGACTCCTTAATTTCTTTAAAATATCTCGTTCTTGAAATATAAGTTTTTCATAGCCATTTCTCATCAAAACTGTGTGTTTATCATCCAACACACGCCCTTTATCATGAAGGGAACACACATTCGTAGGCCAGCCCGTCCACTGTACCCACTTGTGGCGTCGAAGCGTCTTTACCAACCATCTAGATAGAAGCACGCTGACTTCTACCCTGAGAATGAGATGATGTACGTGACATCCGACCCTCAATACCATAACAAAACTCCGTATCCATACGAGGACAGCGACCACATCCTAGTCTCGTGCGCATGAAACTCAAACGCAGTAGATTCAAGAAGCCCCAAACACAGTAGCCTCATGGAGTTCAAATACAGTAACTCCGTGGACTCCAAACACAGTAATTCCATGACTAACTCGTACGACGAGAAACTCAAATACAGTAGCTTCTCTTTCCCTTATCACAACCATGTCGTCGAACAGTCCTTAGGATGCATCACTTCCCCTCTTGGGCATCTTAATGGTCTCGAACTTCAAGTGCATGCACAAACAAATTTTTCCTCAGAAGCCATTTAATCTTTGGTGCCACTAGTCCATCGGCCCCGACCCACAACTCGATTTATAACTATTTGTCTTGATGGGTCCGTCGACCTATTATGTCGCACGACCGCCAGTTCATCGAGTATGTTAGTCATGTCTTGGTACCATGGCCAAACATATCATTTATTTAAAGTTTTCATGGCTTAAACTCATGTTTATTTACGAGCTCCTGCTCGTGCCAACTGGCATTGGACCCACTGTATGAGATTTTCAAAATCAGGCATATTAGTCCCCAAGTTTCAAAACTGAGGCCTCCGACCTAACTGAGCTATTTGAGCTCCTATCAAGAAGGTCTTCCAAAATGTTTAAGTAGTGGCACACAGTTAGGGGAGAGCACTTTCGACCAAATGAACTTTTAGTCGCCCATCACACTAACCTGGTATGATGACATCTTCGCTTATAACCGATAAGCGAGTTTTCTACTTCCTTCCAGGAAGTTTCATCATACCAACCGGGTATGATCTACTTACAAACCAGTAAGTAGTTTTTAGCTTAATTTGCCCATCACCCCAACTATGTATGATGTTAAAAGTCCCACTCACCTGATAGTGCAATAAATTTTCTCTTGGCTAGCTTGTTGCCTTCACGTGGACTTGTTTTAGCTAGCGTTCCCGGTACTTTGTGTTCCTACACAATATGAACATTCTTTTTCATTATCCTTTGGCCTAATAGCCTTCATTCACCCCGAATAAATGATAAAACTAAACTTTTCATTTATTTGCAATTAGGTCCCTAAAGTTATATTTTTCTTTAACTATAAGTCCCTAATGCCGGGTTTCCCCCAAATTGAGTCCCCAAACTCTAAAATTTACCTTAGGACCTCAATTTATTCAAAACAACAAAAAGGGGTTCAAGTTTCCCAAATTTCCAATTTGGTCCCCCAACTTTTCAAAAATTACCATTTTGCCCCTACTTTACAAAAATGCTAAGTTTTGTCCCAAAATTTCCAAAATTTGTCCAATTGGTCCCCCAACATCTTTATCATGCCCAATTAGCCCTCAATTTTATGAAATTGCATTTAATCCCTCGAATTTTTGAAATCACCAAATTTCCCCCAATTTCAACCTTCTAACTCTGTCAAATTTGATTTTTTCAAATTGACTGATCAAATAAGTTTAATTGTTAAAATTACAGTTCCTACACCTTCATATGATTCAATTGCACTTTGAATCATACGATTTGATGCCGAAATGAGCTAAAACGGAGATTCGTTGGAAAACTGAACTTAGAGAGAGAAAGCTTCGAAAACTTACCATCGGGGGCGCGATGGTCCGAGCTTTCAATTTGGGCGAATAGCTCTTATCCTAAGGTTTTTCCTAGGATCAAGAATTGAATTAATCGATGCTGAATTAAATGAGAATTTAGTCATCGAAGTTCTGCTGGTTATCTCTCTAGCACCAATCATAATTTATAGAGGGGAGCCAAATTGGCTGACCTTTCAGCTCTAGGAGGACAGTGGAGGTATTGGAAGGGCTTGGTTTAGCCTTAAAAGGGCTCGAATTGGCCAATTTTGGCTAGGCTGAAATAGGGCAGCTTCGGTACGCGCAGAGTTGATTCACTATTCGATCACGTCGACACTTCTCCGACAACCCTCAAAGTAAATGGAGACTACAGCCATGTAACTGACTTCTCCCCGAATCCAAAGAACCCATCCACACCTTTTTTGGCTCAGAAAAATGCCCAAGTCGGAGCTCTGCTTCGAGCTTCACTGAAAAATAGAGCAGTTGAGAGAGAATGGAGTTTTCAGGTGTGAAGATGATGAATCAGGAGGGGCTCTTTATATAGAAAGCTCGAGGATTTCTTAGCTATCAGATTGGAACCTTAATGGTGGTCATTCATTGCCTGAAACTCCCTGGACGGAGACTTATCATATTCACCGGTGCTTCATGATTTTTCGGCGAGTGAACAGTGTTATCATTTGAAGGAAGAAGACGACACTGTTCCGAATCGGATCGTACCGGTCCGAACCTTGTTCAAAGCTTAAACCGATCAGTTCAGACATGATTCGACCAAAATTTTCAAAATTAAAAATTTCTAAATTCATCTAAATTTATTCTCTATCCAGTGGTGGCCTGAATTCTCCAATTTGAATTTCCTAGGCCACCTAGAAAAATGAATTTAGCATCGGTTCAATAGTGGTTCACCTATCAAAATCGGTTCAATTGGGTTCGGATCCGGTTCACCTGAACCGGTTTGGTTTTTATCTCCAATTAATGCTAAAGTCCTTTTTCATGACTTTTGTGACTCTTTAGGTCACTCGTGATCCATAAATTTCCCAGTTTGCCCTCTTTCTATCGGTTCCAATTTATAAACCAGCTCGGTTCCTAAATTGGTTCAGTTCGGCTTGTATCCGGTTCACTTGAACCGATCTGGTTTTTCTCTTCCAATTTGTTATGAGGTTCTTTTACAAGATTCTATAAACCCTTTGGTTCATTCAAGAGTTGTAAAATTTTCAAATTGCTAGTTCTCTTGATGATCGAGTTTGTAAACTGGTTCAATTTTTCTCACTCAGGTTGACCAGGTCTTTCCTTGGTTTCCTTATCCTAAAGGGACGGGGTTTATAGGGCTGGTACTTCCAGAGTATCGAGACGTGGGATACGTCATGTATTTTTTGTATGTTAGGAGGCAGTTCCGATTTATAGGCCACTGTCCCTATCCTTTGGTTTATTGTGTAGGGACCAATGTACCTAGGTTTCAACTTCCCCCGTTGTTGGAACCTAAGTATTCCCCTCCATGGTGATACCTTGAGAAATAATTGGTCTCTCGTTTTGATTGTCTGCTCAAATTGTCCATCAGTCTGAGGATGAAATGTCATACTCATGTGAAGTTTGGTTCCCAAGGCACTTTGCAAATTAGGCCAGAACCTTGAGGTAAACCTAGGGTCCCTATCCGACACTATGCTTACTAGGACGCCATGGAGTCTCACAATCTCCCCTATGTATAGAGCAGCTAGTTGTTCCACGAAACCAGTCACCCTTATTGGTAAGAAGTAGGTGAACTTGTTCAACCTTTCCACGGAATTAGTCCCCCTTCTTTAATTTGAGAGGAGCCAAGTGTACTGTCGACTTTGTTCCTTGTAAAGATATATATCAAATAAAATGCAAGATTAAGAGAAATTAAGCATACCTGATAGATGGTAAGGCTCGGTGTTATCCCTAGTCATTTTCACTAATTCTTGAAAAAGGGATAAAAGAGGGGTGAGTTTCTAAAACTCAGTGAATGGGTTTTAAATAAAATTTTTTTAAGTTTGATGTAAAATAGTTTTCAAAAAATGGAGTGGGCCATACTTCTTAATTTCTTTAAAATTTTCTATCTTCAATTCTCGATTTAAAAAAAATTATTTATTTCTTGTTACCACAATGTGTTATCACCCAACACACATAATTCATCATGAAGGTCAAACACACAATCGTAGGCTAGCCCGTCCACTGAACCCACTTGTGGTGTCGGAGCGACTTTACTGACCACCTAGATAGAATCACGCTGACTTCTATCCTAAGAATGAGTGGATGTTTGCGACATCCGACCCTTAATCTCATAATAAATCTCCGTGTTCATATGTGGATAGAGACCTCGTCCTAACCCCACTTTAGTCTCATGCGCTTGAAGCTAAGTTGAGCTTTGCAAGGCTTTTGGTACGACTAACTGCCCTTATATTCACCAGGTCATCTAGGGCCCTAGGACACCTCACTACCCCTCTTGGGCGTCTTGAAGGTCATGTAAACACAATGCATGCACAATCCACATTTTTCACATGATGCCATATAATCTGTGGTGCCACTGCTCCAATGGCCCCGACCCTCAACTCAACCTGCAGTTGTTTGTTCTAACTAGTTCGGGGACCTATCATGTCACACTGCTGCTAGTTGATTGAGTATGTCAGTCCTGTCTTGGTACCATAGCCAAACAATTAAATTACTTAAGTTTTCAGGACATATAAATCACGTTTGTTTACAAGCTCTTGATCGTGCCAACCAGCCTAGGGTCCACTATTCGAGATTTTCAAAATAGGGCATAATAGCCCCCAAGTTCCAAAACCGAGGCCTTCGGCCTAACAGAGCTATTCGAGCTCCCATAAAGAAGATCTCCCAAATTATTTAAGTAGTGGCATACAGTAAGGGGAGAGCACTTCCGACAAAATATATTTTCAATTATCCATCATATCGACTGGGTATGAGGACATCTCCGCTCATAACCGATGAACGGGTTTTCCACTTCATTTGAGAAAGTTTCATCATACCAACCGAGTATGATCTACTTACAACCGATAAGTAGTTTTTCCACGTGGTTTTCACATCACTACTCTCAGTTGTGATGTTTAAAATACCACTTAGCAGTGGATTTTCATTTTCGAGGTACTTATCATCCCATCCTAGTATGATATAAAAAGTCCCACTCACCCAATTGTGCAGTGAATTACTCTTACTCGATTTTTGTCCCTTGCGAGCTTTATCTCAGCTAGCATTCCCATTGTCTCGTGTTCCTACACAAAATGAACATTGTTGTTCATTATCATTTGGCTTGATCACCTTCATTCATTATAAATGACTAAATTCTCAACTTTTAAAATATTTACAATGTGGTCCCTAAAGTTATTTTTCCTTTAGTTTAGGCCACAATAGACGGTTATTCCCCGAATTGAGTCCCAAAACTTTTAAAACTCACATTGGGACCTTAATT
Source organism: Trapa bicornis (assembly GCA_030064425.1). Classification (NCBI taxonomy): domain Eukaryota; kingdom Viridiplantae; phylum Streptophyta; class Magnoliopsida; order Myrtales; family Lythraceae; genus Trapa; species Trapa bicornis. Next base: position 12,686 of record CM057761.1, on the reverse strand, counting down.
TATTCAATTTCATAAAAGGGGTTCAAGTTTCTCAATTTTCCAATTTGACCCCCAATTTTCCTAAAATTACCATTTTGCCCTTTATTTACAAAAATGGTAAGTTTTACACAAAAAATTCTAAAATTTGCTCAATTGGTCTCCTAACACTCTTATCATGCCCAATTACCCTCAATTTTATAAAATTGCATTTTGTTCCCACATTTTTTGAAAATTCCCAATTTTCCACAAAAATTTCCCTTAACACATCTGAATTTGATTTCATCAAATTGACTAATCAAATACTTCTAATTGTTGAAATTGAAATTAAATTTAGTTTCTACATCTTCATACGATTCAATTGCACTTTGAATCGCAAGTTTTGACATCGGAACGAGCTCAAATAGAGTTTCGCTGGAAAACAAAACGTAGATAGAGAAAGATTCAATTGCACACCATCGGGGGCATGGTGGTCCGAGCTTCCAATCTGGGCAGATAGCTCTCCTTCTGAGGTTCCTCCTAGGATCATGAATTGCATCAATTGATGCCGAATTGGGTGAGAATTCTATTATCGAAATTTTGTCGGTTCTCTCTCTAGCACCAGTCATAAATTACAGAGGAGGGCCGAATTGACTTACCTTTCCATTCTAATTCGGGCATGGGAGGGCTGAAAAGGTGTTGGAAGAGCTTGGTTTGGCATGAGGAGGGCTTGAATTGGCCAATTTCAACTCGGTCGAAATAGGGCAGCTTTGGCTCACCGAAGCTGCTTCACTGTTCGATCACGTCGGCACTTCTCCGACGACCCTCGGAGCGAATGGACACTACCACCGTGTAGCCGACTTCTCCCTGGTTCTAAGGAATCTGGCCATGCCTTCTTTGGCTTAGAAAAAACCCTATATCGGAGCTCTGGTTCGAGCTTCACCAGAAAACTAAGCAACTAAGATGGAGTGAGGTTTTCAGGTGTTGAGAGGATGAATGGAGAGGGGCTTTTTATATAGGGAGCTCGGGGACACGTCGGCCGTCTGTTTGGCACCTTTATAATAGTCACTGATGGCTTGAAACGTACTGAATAGAAACATTTCTTGTTCGCTAGCGCTGTTTTAATTTTTCGGTGAGTGAACAGTGTTGTTATCTAAAGGAAGAAGATGACAATGTTCCAAATCGGACCGGACCAGTACGATCCGGGTTCAAAGCTTAAACCGGCCGCTACACCCCCGATTCGACTGAATTTTTCAAATCTAAAAATTTATAAATTCATTCATTTTCTATCCAATAGTGATCTCAAATCTCAAATTTGAATTTTTTAAGCCACCTAGAAAAATGAATTTATCATCTAGTGCAATAGTGGTTCAAATTGGTCTAATCTGGTTCAAATCCAATTCACCTGAACCGGTTTTGGTTTTTATCCCCCATTCATCCTAAATCCTTTTTCAAGACTTATATGACTCTTTTAAGTCACTTAGGATCCATATATTTCTCGGTTTGCCATCTCTCTATCGGTTCTGGTTCAAACCTACTTAGTTCCTAAACCGGTTCAACCTAACCGGTTTGGTTTTTCTCTCCCAATTTATCGTAAAGTTTTTTAACAAAGTTTATGAATCTATTTGGGTCACATGAAAGTTGAAATTTCTCTAATTTGCCAGTTCATAATAGTAAGGTTTGTGATATGGTTTGATTTTCTCACTTAGTTTGACCGGTTCTTTCCCAGTTTTCCTTAACTCCAAAGAACGGGGTTTACATATGGAGCCCAAGTCGAGAGTTGAGACGGTTGGGTCGTTGGTACCAAAGATAATGGATTATAAATCCCAAAACTGTTGTTTGTGCATGCATTATGACATGAGACCATCGAAATGCCTAAGATGGGTAGTGTTAGTTCTAAGGGCTGTTGGACGACCTTGATGCGATAAGGGCAGTTTGTCGTGCTAGTGAGTCATGAAGCTCAAAGTAGCTTCCTACGTAGAGACCGAAGCAGGGTTAGGATGAGGTCATGTCCCACATAGCGGACACAAAGTTCTTTTGAGTTTGAGGGTCGGACGGGTAATGTCCACTTATACTTAGGGTAGAAGTTAAGGACTTCTATAAGGGTGGACGGTAAACACACTCCGATCCACAAGTGGGTTCAGTCGGAGTACTACATCTGCGAATGTTTATACCCTTTATGATAAATGGCGTGCGATTGTTTGCTAAACACCTCACGAGCAAGTGGCAGTGTTAAAAGAGCTGAACTGATAGAATGATGCATTAAAAATGATGATTGAAAGCTGTGTTTTAAAACTCACATTAACCCCCACTCACTAAGTTGTAGAAACTCACTCTCTCCCTTTAAATCTTTTTTTTTCAAGAAATAAGACAACCTTAAGGAAATCTTGAGGCCTAACACTAAGTCAAGTATCTTAAAGTTTTTAAACTATTGAATTTTGTATAATGCTATTATAGGGAACAAGGTTAGAAATAACGCCTAACTCCTCGCGATCTTGGGAAGTCATGACTCTTCTTAGACCAAACGGAGTGACGAGTTGTTCATGGGGTTCTGACAAAAACATTAAAAATCCCTATAAATTTAAAAAAATAACAACAAACCCAAAAAAATTTTAAACACTAAAATACTAAAAAATCGAATAACCCTAATAAATAATAAAATCCCAAAAAATACTAAGATACCATAAAAATTCTAAAATCCAAATAATCATAAAAACACAAAAAGACAAAAAAAATCCTAAGAAACCTAAGAACTACAAAAATACTAAAACTGAAAAAAATACTAAAAATACTTAAAAACACTAAAAAATTAACACAAAAGATAATAAACCTAATATATCCAATCAAATAATAAAACTACAATAAACCCTAAAATTATTAAGCGTTTCTTAGGTTTTTTTAGGGTTTTTAGGGTTTTATAGGGGTTTTTAGGGGTTTTTAGGGTTTTTTTAGGGTTTTTTAGGGTTTTTTAGGGTTTTTTAGGGTTTTTTAGGGTTTTTTAGGGTTTTTTAGGGTTTTTAGGGTTTTTAGGGTTTTTAGGGTTTTTTAGGGTTTTTTAGGGGTTTTTAGGGTTTTTTAGGGTTTTTTAGGGTTTTTTAGGGTTTTTTAGGGTTTTTTAGGGTTTTTTAGGTTTTTTAGGGTTTTTAGGGGTTTTTAGGGGTTTTTAGGGGTTTTTAGGGGTTTTTAGGGGTTTTTAGGGTTTTTAGGGTTTTTTAGGGTTTTTTAGGGTTTTTTAGGGTTTTTTAGGGTTTTTAGGTTTTTTAGGGTTTTTTAGGGTTTTTTAGGGTTTTTTAGGGTTTTTTAGGGTTTTTTAGGGTTTTTTAGGGTTTTTTTAGGGTTTTTTAGGGTTTTTTAGGGTTTTTTAGGGTTTTTTAGGGTTTTTTAGGGTTTTTTAGGGTTTTTTAGGGTTTTTTAGGGTTTTTTAGGGTTTTTTAGGGTTTTTAGGGTTTTTTAGGGTTTTTTAGGGTTTTTTAGGGTTTTTAGGGTTTTTTAGGTTTTTTAGGGTTTTTAGGGTTTTTAGGGTTTTTAGGGGTTTTTAGGGGTTTTAGGGGTTTTTAGGGGTTTTTAGGGGTTTTTAGGGTTTTTTAGGGTTTTTTAGGGTTTTTTAGGGTTTTTTAGGGTTTTTTAGGGTTTTTAGGGTTTTTTAGGGTTTTTTAGGGTTTTTAGGGTTTTTAGGGTTTTTTAGGGTTTTTTAGGGTTTTTTAGGGTTTTTTAGGGTTTTTTAGGGTTTTTTAGGGTTTTTTAGGGTTTTTTAGGGTTTTTTAGGGTTTTTAGGGTTTTTTAGGGTTTTTTAGGGTTTTTAGGGTTTTTTAGGTTTTTTAGGGTTTTTTAGGGTTTTTTAGGGTTTTTTAGGGTTTTTTAGGGTTTTTTAGGGTTTTTTAGGGTTTTTTAGGGTTTTTTAGGGTTTTTTAGGGTTTTTTAGGGTTTTTTAGGGTTTTTTAGGGTTTTTTAGGGTTTTTAGGGTTTTTTAGGGTTTTTTAGGGTTTTTTAGGGTTTTTTAGGGTTTTTTAGGGTTTTTTAGGGTTTTTTAGGGTTTTTTAGGGTTTTTTAGGGTTTTTAGGGTTTTTTAGGGTTTTTTAGGGTTTTTTAGGGTTTTTAGGGTTTTTTAGGGTTTTTTAGGGTTTTTAGGGTTTTTTAGGGTTTTTTAGGGTTTTTTAGGGTTTTTAGGGTTTTTTAGGGTTTTTAGGGTTTTTTAGGGTTTTTTAGGGTTTTTAGGGTTTTTTAGGGTTTTTTAGGGTTTTTTAGGGTTTTTTAGGGTTTTTTAGGGTTTTTTAGGGTTTTTTAGGGTTTTTTAGGGTTTTTAGGGTTTTTTAGGGTTTTTTTAGGGTTTTTTAGGGTTTTTTAGGGTTTTTTAGGGTTTTTTAGGGTTTTTTAGGGTTTTTTAGGGTTTTTTAGGGTTTTTTAGGGTTTTTTAGGGTTTTTTTAGGGTTTTTTAGGGTTTTTTAGGGTTTTTTAGGGTTTTTAGGGTTTTTTAGGGTTTTTTAGGGTTTTTTAGGGTTTTTTAGGGTTTTTTAGGGTTTTTTAGGGTTTTTTAGGGTTTTTTAGGGTTTTTTAGGGTTTTTTAGGGTTTTTAGGGTTTTTAGGGTTTTTTAGGGTTTTTTAGGGTTTTTAGGGTTTTTTAGGGTTTTTTAGGGTTTTTTAGGGTTTTTTAGGGTTTTTAGGGTTTTTTAGGGTTTTTAGGGGTTTTTTAGGGTTTTTTAGGGTTTTTTAGGGTTTTTAGGGTTTTTTAGGGTTTTTTAGGGTTTTTTAGGGTTTTTTAGGGTTTTTAGGGTTTTTTAGGGTTTTTTAGGGTTTTTTAGGGTTTTTTAGGGTTTTTAGGGTTTTTTAGGGTTTTTTAGGGTTTTTTAGGTTTTTTAGGGTTTTTTAGGGTTTTTTAGGGTTTTTTGGGTTTTTAGGGTTTTTTTAGGGTTTTTTAGGGTTTTTTAGGGTTTTTTAGGGTTTTTAGGGTTTTTTAGGGTTTTTTAGGGTTTTTTAGGGTTTTTTAGGGTTTTTAGGGTTTTTAGGGTTTTTTAGGGTTTTTAGGGTTTTTTAGGGTTTTTTAGGGTTTTTTAGGGTTTTTTAGGGTTTTTTAGGGTTTTTTGGGTTTTTTAGGGTTTTTTAGGGTTTTTAGGGTTTTTAGGGGTTTTTTAGGGTTTTTAGGGTTTTTTAGGGTTTTTAGGGTTTTTAGGGTTTTTAGGGTTTTTTAGGGTTTTTTAGGGTTTTTTAGGGTTTTTTAGGGTTTTTTAGGGTTTTTTAGGGTTTTTTAGGGTTTTTTAGGTTTTTTAGGGTTTTTTAGGGTTTTTAGGGGTTTTTAGGGTTTTTAGGGTTTTTTAGGGTTTTTTAGGGTTTTTTGGGTTTTTTAGGGTTTTAGGGTTTTTTAGGGTTTTTTAGGGTTTTTAGGGTTTTTTAGGGTTTTAGGGTTTTTAGGGTTTTTTAGGTTTTTTAGGGTTTTTTAGGGTTTTTTAGGGTTTTTTAGGGTTTTTTAGGGTTTTTAGGGTTTTTTAGGGTTTTTTAGGGTTTTTAGGGTTTTTTAGGGTTTTAGGGTTTTTAGGGTTTTTTAGGGTTTTTTAGGGTTTTTTAGGGTTTTTTAGGGTTTTTTAGGGTTTTTTAGGGTTTTTTAGGGTTTTTAGGGTTTTTAGGGTTTTTTAGGGTTTTTTAGGGTTTTTTAGGGTTTTTTAGGGTTTTTAGGGTTTTTAGGGTTTTTTAGGGTTTTTTAGGGTTTTTAGGGTTTTTTAGGGTTTTTAGGGTTTTTTAGGGTTTTTAGGGTTTTTTAGGGTTTTTTAGGGTTTTTTAGGGTTTTTAGGTTTTTAGGGTTTTTTAGGGTTTTTTAGGGTTTTTTAGGGTTTTTTAGGGTTTTTTAGGGTTTTTTAGGGTTTTTTAGGGTTTTTTAGGGTTTTTTAGGGTTTTTTAGGGTTTTTTAGGGTTTTTTAGGGTTTTTTAGGGTTTTTTAGGTTTGGTTTTTAGGGTTTTTTAGGGTTTTTTAGGGTTTTTTAGGGTTTTTTAGGGTTTTTTAGGGTTTTTTAGGGTTTTTAGGGTTTTTTAGGGTTTTTTAGGGTTTTTAGGGTTTTTTAGGGTTTTTTAGGGTTTTTTAGGGTTTTTTAGGGTTTTTAGGGTTTTTTAGGGTTTTTTAGGGTTTTTTAGGGTTTTTTAGGGTTTTTAGGGTTTTTTAGGGTTTTTTAGGGTTTTTTAGGGTTTTTTAGGGTTTTTTAGGGTTTTTTAGGGTTTTTAGGTTTTTAGGGTTTTTTAGGGTTTTTTAGGGTTTTTTAGGGTTTTTTAGGGTTTTTTAGGGTTTTTTAGGGTTTTTTAGGGTTTTTTAGGGTTTTTTAGGGTTTTTTAGGGTTTTTTAGGGTTTTTAGGGTTTTTTAGGGTTTTTTAGGGTTTTTTAGGGTTTTTTAGGGTTTTTTAGGGTTTTTTAGGGTTTTTTAGGGTTTTTTAGGGTTTTTTAGGGTTTTTTAGGGTTTTTGGTTAGGGTTTTTTAGGGTTGGTTTAGGGTTTTTTAGGGTTTTTTAGGGTTTTTAGGGTTTTTTAGGGTTTTTAGGGTTTTTTAGGGTTTTTAGGGTTTTTTAGGGTTTTTAGGGTTTTTTAGGGTTTTTTAGGGTTTTTAGGGTTTTTTAGGGTTTTTTAGGGTTTTTTAGGGTTTTTAGGGTTTTTTAGGGTTTTTTTAGGGTTTTTTAGGGTTTTTTAGGGTTTTTTAGGGTTTTTTAGGGTTTTTAGGGTTTTTTAGGGTTTTTTAGGGTTTTTTAGGGTTTTTTAGGGTTTTTTAGGGTTTTTTAGGGTTTTTTAGGGTTTTTTAGGGTTTTTTAGGGTTTTTTAGGGTTTTTTAGGGTTTTTTAGGGTTTTTTAGGGTTTTTTAGGGTTTTTAGGGTTTTTTAGGGTTTTTTAGGGTTTTTTAGGGTTTTTTAGGGTTTTTTAGGGTTTTTTAGGGTTTTTTAGGGTTTTTTAGGGTTTTTTAGGGTTTTTTAGGGTTTTTAGGGTTTTTTAGGGTTTTTTAGGGTTTTTAGGTTTTTAGGGTTTTTTGGGGTTTTTTAGGGTTTTTTAGGGTTTTTTAGGGTTTTTTAGGGTTTTTTAGGGTTTTTTAGGGTTTTTTAGGGTTTTTTTAGGGTTTTTTAGGGTTTTTTAGGGTTTTTTAGGGTTTTTTAGGGTTTTTTAGGGTTTTTTGGGTTTTTTAGGGTTTTTTAGGGTTTTTTAGGGTTTTTTAGGGTTTTTTTAGGGTTTTTTAGGGTTTTTTAGGGTTTTTTAGGGTTTTAGGGTTTTTTAGGGTTTTTTAGGTGTTTTTTAGGGTTTTTTTAGGGTTTTTTAGGGTTTTTTAGGGTTTTTAGGGTTTTTTAGGGTTTTTTAGGGTTTTTTAGGGTTTTTTAGGGTTTTTTAGGGTTTTTTAGGGTTTTTTAGGGTTTTTTAGGGTTTTTAGGGTTTTTTAGGGTTTTTTAGGGTTTTTTAGGGTTTTTAGGGTTTTTTAGGGTTTTTTAGGGTTTGTTAGGGTTTTTAGGGTTTTTTAGGGTTTTTTAGGGTTTTTTAGGGTTTTTTAGGGTTTTTTAGGGTTTTTTAGGGGTTTTTAGGGTTTTTTAGGGTTTTTTAGGGTTTTTTAGGGTTTTTTAGGGTTTTTTAGGGTTTGGTTTAGGGTTTTTTAGGGTTTTTAGGGTTTTTTAGGGTTTTTAGGGTTTTTAGGGTTTTTTAGGGTTTTTTAGGGTTTTTTAGGGTTTTTAGGGTTTTTAGGGTTTTTAGGGTTTTTTTGGGTTTTTTAGGGTTTTTAGGGTTTTTAGGGTTTTTTAGGGTTTTTTAGGGTTTTTTAGGGTTTTTTAGGGTTTTTTAGGGTTTGTTTAGGGTTTTTTAGGGTTTTTAGGGTTTTTTAGGGTTTTTTAGGGTTTTTTAGGGTTTTTTAGGGTTTTTTTAGGGTTTTTTAGGGTTTTTTAGGGTTTTTTAGGGTTTTTTAGGGTTTTTTAGGGTTTTTTAGGGTTTTTAGGGTTTTTTAGGGTTTTTTAGGGTTTTTTAGGGTTTTTTAGGGTTGTTTAGGGTTTTTTAGGGTTTTTTAGGGTTTTTTAGGGTTTTTTAGGGTTTTTTAGGGTTTTTTAGGGTTTTTAGGGTTTTTTAGGGTTTTTTAGGGTTTTTTAGGGTTTTTTTAGGGTTTTTTAGGGTTTTTTAGGGTTTTTTAGGGTTTTTTAGGGTTTTTTAGGGTTTTTTAGGGTTTTTTAGGGTTTTTTAGGGTTTTTTGGTTTTTTAGGGTTTTTTGGGTTTTTAGGTTTTTTAGGGTTTTTTAGGGTTTTTAGGGTTTTTTAGGGTTTTTTAGGGTTTTTTAGGGTTTTTTAGGGTTTTTTAGGGTTTTTTAGGGTTTTTTAGGGTTTTTTAGGGTTTTTAGGGTTTTTTAGGGTTTTTTAGGGTTTTTTAGGGTTTTTTAGGGTTTTTAGGGTTGGGTTTTTTAGGGTTTTTTAGGGTTTTTTAGGGTTTTTTAGGGTTTTTTAGGGTTTTTTAGGGTTTTTTAGGGTTTTTAGGGTTTTTAGGGTTTTTTAGGGTTTTTTAGGGTTTTTTAGGGTTTTTTAGGGTTTTTTAGGGTTTTTTAGGGTTTTTTAGGGTTTTTTAGGGTTTTTTAGGGTTTTTTAGGGTTTTTAGGGTTTTTTAGGGTTTTTTAGGGTTTTTTAGGGTTTTTTAGGGTTTTTTAGGGGTTTTTTAGGGTTTTTTAGGGTTTTTTAGGGTTTTTTAGGGTTTTTTAGGGTTTTTTAGGGTTTTTTAGGGTTTTTTAGGGTTTGTTTAGGGTTTTTTAGGGTTTTTTAGGGTTTTTTAGGGTTTTTTAGGGTTTTTTAGGGTTTTTTAGGGTTTTTAGGGTTTTTAGGGTTTTTTAGGGTTTTTTAGGGTTTTTAGGGTTTTTAGGGTTTTTTAGGGTTTTTTAGGGTTTTTTAGGGTTTTTTAGGGTTTTTTAGGGTTTTTTAGGGTTTTTTAGGGTTTTTTAGGGTTTTTTAGGGTTTTTTAGGGTTTTTTAGGGTTTTTTAGGGTTTTTTAGGGTTTTTAGGGTTTTTTAGGGTTTTTTAGGGTTTTTTAGGGTTTTTAGGGTTTTTTAGGGTTTTTTAGGGTTTTTTAGGGTTTTTTAGGGTTTTTAGGGTTTTTAGGGTTTAGGGTTTTTAGGGTTTTTTAGGGTTTTTTAGGGTTTTTTAGGGTTTTTTAGGGTTTTTTAGGGTTTTTTAGGGTTTTTTAGGGTTTTTTAGGGTTTTTTAGGGTTTTTTAGGGTTTTTTAGGGTTTTTTAGGGTTTTTTAGGGTTTTTTAGGGTTTTTAGGGTTTTTTAGGGTTTTTAGGGTTTTTTAGGGTTTTTTAGGGTTTTTTAGGGTTTTTTAGGGTTTTTTAGGGTTTTTTAGGGTTTTTTAGGGTTTTTAGGGTTTTTTAGGGTTTTTTAGGGTTTTTAGGGTTTTTTAGGGGTTTTTTAGGGTTTTTAGGGTTTTTTAGGGTTTTTTAGGGTTTTTTAGGGTTTTTTAGGGTTTTTTAGGGTTTTTTAGGGTTTTTTAGGGTTTTTTAGGGTTTTTTAGGGTTTTTTAGGGTTTTTTAGGGTTTTTAGGGTTTTTTAGGGTTTTTTAGGGTTTTTTAGGGTTTTTTAGGGTTTTTTAGGGTTTTTTAGGGTTTTTTAGGGTTTTTTAGGGTTTTTTAGGGTTTTTTAGGGTTTTTTAGGGTTTTTTAGGGTTTTTAGGGTTTTTTAGGGTTTTTTAGGGTTTTTAGGGTTTTTTAGGGTTTTTTTAGGGTTTTTTAGGGTTTTTAGGGTTTTTTAGGGTTTTTTAGGGTTTTTTAGGGTTTTTTAGGGTTTTTTAGGGTTTTTTAGGGTTTTTTAGGGTTTTTTAGGGTTTTTTAGGGTTTTTTAGGGTTTTTTAGGGTTTTTTAGGGTTTTTTAGGGTTTTTTAGGGTTTTTTAGGGTTTTTTTAGGGTTTTTTAGGGTTTTTTAGGGTTTTTTAGGGTTTTTTAGGGTTTTTTAGGGTTTTTTAGGGTTTTTTAGGGTTTTTTAGGGTTTTTTAGGGTTTTTTAGGGTTTTTTAGGGTTTTTTAGGGTTTTTTAGGGTTTTTTAGGGTTTTTTAGGGTTTTTTAGGGTTTTTTAGGGTTTTTTAGGGTTTTTTAGGGTTTTTTAGGGTTTTTTAGGGTTTTTTAGGGTTTTTTAGGGTTTTTTAGGGTTTTTTAGGGTTTTTTAGGGTTTTTAGGGTTTTTTTAGGGTTTTTTAGGGTTTTTTAGGGTTTTTTAGGGTAGGGTTTTTTAGGGTTTTTTAGGGTTTTTTAGGGTTTTTTAGGGTTTTTAGGGTTTTTTAGGGTTTTTTAGGGTTTTTTAGGGTTTTTTAGGGTTTTTTAGGGTTTTTTAGGGTTTTTTTAGGGTTTTTTAGGGTTTTTTAGGGTTTTTAGGGTTTTTTAGGGTTTTTTAGGGTTTTTTAGGGTTTTTTAGGGTTTTTTAGGGTTTTTTAGGGTTTTTTAGGGTTTTTTAGGGTTTTTTAGGGTTTTTTAGGGTTTTTTAGGGTTTTTTAGGGTTTTTTAGGGTTTTTTAGGGTTTTTTAGGGTTTTTTAGGGTTTTTTAGGGTTTTTTAGGGTTTTTTAGGGTTTTTTAGGGTTTTTTAGGGTTTTTTAGGGTTTTTTAGGGTTTTTTAGGGTTTTTTAGGGTTTTTTAGGGTTTTTTAGGGTTTTTTAGGGTTTTTAGGGTTTTTTAGGGTTTTTTAGGGTTTTTTAGGGTTTTTTAGGGTTTTTTAGGGTTTTTTAGGGTTTTTTAGGGTTTTTTAGGGTTTTTTAGGGTTTTTTAGGGTTTTTTAGGGTTTTTTAGGGTTTTTTAGGTTTTTTAGGGTTTTTTAGGGTTTTTTAGGGTTTTTTAGGGTTTTTTAGGGTTTTTTAGGGTTTTTTAGGGTTTTTTAGGGTTTTTTAGGGTTTTTTAGGGTTTTTTAGGGTTTTTTAGGGTTTTTTAGGGTTTTTTAGGGTTTTTTAGGGTTTTTTAGGGTTTTTTAGGGTTTTTTAGGGTTTTTTAGGGTTTTTTAGGGTTTTTTAGGGTTTTTTAGGGTTTTTTAGGGTTTTTTAGGGTTTTTTAGGGTTTTTTAGGGTTTTTTAGGGTTTTTTAGGGTTTTTTTAGGGTTTTTTAGGGTTTTTTAGGGTTTTTTAGGGTTTTAGGGTTTTTTAGGGTTTTTTAGGGTTTTTTAGGGTTTTTTAGGGTTTTTTAGGGTTTTTTAGGGTTTTTTAGGGTTTTTTAGGGTTTTTAGGGTTTTTTAGGGTTTTTTAGGGTTTTTAGGGTTTTTTAGGGTTTTTTAGGGTTTTTTAGGGTTTTTTAGGGTTTTTTAGGGTTTTTTAGGGTTTTTTAGGGTTTTTTAGGGTTTTTAGGGTTTTTTAGGGTTTTTTAGGGTTTTTTAGGGTTTTTTAGGGTTTTTTAGGGTTTTTTAGGGTTTTTTAGGGTTTTTTAGGGTTTTTTAGGGTTTTTTAGGGTTTTTAGGGTTTTTTAGGGTTTTTAGGGTTTTTTAGGGTTTTTTAGGGTTTTTTAGGGTTTTTTAGGGTTTTTTAGGGTTTTTTAGGGTTTTTTAGGGTTTTTTAGGGTTTTTTAGGGTTTTTTAGGGTTTTTTAGGGTTTTTTAGGGTTTTTTAGGGTTTTTTAGGGTTTTTTAGGGTTTTTTAGGGTTTTTTAGGGTTTTTTAGGGTTTTTTAGGGTTTTTTAGGGTTTTTTAGGGTTTTTTAGGGTTTTTTAGGGTTTTTTAGGGTTTTTTAGGGTTTTTTAGGGTTTTTTAGGGTTTTTTAGGGTTTTTTAGGGTTTTTTAGGGTTTTTTTAGGGTTTTTTAGGGTTTTTTAGGGTTTTTTAGGGTTTTTTAGGGTTTTTTAGGGTTTTTTAGGGTTTTTTAGGGTTTTTTAGGGTTTTTTAGGGTTTTTTAGGGTTTTTTAGGGTTTTTTAGGGTTTTTTAGGGTTTTTTAGGGTTTTTTAGGGTTTTTTAGGGTTTTTTAGGGTTTTTTAGGGTTTTTTAGGGTTTTTTAGGGTTTTTTAGGGTTTTTTAGGGTTTTTTAGGGTTTTTTAGGGTTTTTTAGGGTTTTTTAGGGTTTTTAGGTTTTTTAGGGTTTTTTAGGGTTTTTTAGGGTTTTTTAGGGTTTTTTAGGGTTTTTAGGGTTTTTTAGGGTTTTTTAGGGTTTTTTAGGGTTTTTTAGGGTTTTTTAGGTTTTTTAGGGTTTTTTAGGGTTTTTTAGGGTTTTTTAGGGTTTTTTAGGGTTTTTTAGGGTTTTTAGGGTTTTTTAGGGTTTTTTAGGGTTTTTTAGGGTTTTTTAGGGTTTTTTAGGGTTTTTTAGGGTTTTTTAGGGTTTTTAGGTTTTTTAGGGTTTTTAGGGTTTTTTAGGGTTTTTTAGGGTTTTTTAGGGTTTTTTAGGGTTTTTTAGGGTTTTTTAGGGTTTTTTAGGTAAGGGTTTTTTAGGGTTTTTTAGGGTTTTTTGTTTAGGGTTTTTTAGGGTTTTTTAGGGTTTTTTAGGGTTTTTAGGGTTTAGGGTTTTTTAAGGTTTGTTTTAGGGTTTTTTAGGGTTTTTTAGGGTTTTTTAGGGTTTTTTAAGGGTTTTTTAGGGTTTTTTAGGGTTTTTTAGGGTTTTTTAGGGTTTTTTAGGGTTTTTTAGGGTTTTTTAGGGTTTTTTAGGGTTTTTAGGTTTTTTAGGGTTTTTTAGGGTTTTTTAGGGTTTTTTAGGGTTTTTTAGGGTTTTTTAGGGTTTTTTTAGGGTTTTTTAGGGTTTTTTAGGGTTTTTTAGGGTTTTTTAGGGTTTTTAGGGTTTTAGGGTTTTTAGGTTTTAGGGTTT